>JAZHRO010000001.1:12615000-17615000 GCA_037157565.1 Thalassia testudinum
AGTTGAGATCTATTTTGTAAGCAAGAGAATTAATTTTGCAAACATATTGCCTCCTTGGATGGCCCTAGATACCCCACTATCTAGGTTTATAAATTTAACAGTTGATCGATTTTGCACGTTACAATGATGTATTTTACAATCCGCGTAAAATCCGCATTAACGATCAAAGGTAGTATCATCAATAATCACTAAAATTAATGGCGCCCTCGGATCTTTCATCTTAGGAGACAGCTTGCTCTGTATGACAAAGCTTACTATCTCCGAAAGATGTACTTGTCCTAGATTTTTGGCCTGCCTTTTTGTAGTATAGGTCTCCTTCAAAAATTTGGTGTAGGCAAGTATATATTTGATGGCATCTAGGAGAGGAATATTGATTTGAACTTGCCCAAATAGATCCATGAGTTCTTCTATGGTGGGCTCAGATTTCTTTTTTCTATTGGTGGTGGGGTGGAGAGCTTGTGGAAAAGGGATAGGAGTCGTGTCTTGAGATTTTTGTGTTTCTTTTTCTTCCTGATGGGGAGGTGGAGTCAATTTGCACAGGGATGGGGATTTCACCAGGTTTTTGTGAAGGCTCGGGATTAGTGGTGGTTTTCCCACTTCTCAATGTAACTGCATGTGCAGTCGGATTATTATTTGGAGGAGGTTGGGGGCCTATGGTTGTGGAAACCTGGGAGGCTACTGAGGTGGTGGATTACTAGGAGGCTGAGTTAGGTAGTGTGGATTTTTGCCCGAATATTGGTTCCTTTGGTGATTAGGGTTGGGCATAGGTTGGGAGGGAAGATGTCCTACAGGTCTTTGAGTTGGAGTAACCCTGATTTGATTATTCAGATTTGTGATGGTGCGGGTTACTTCTGTCATCTTTGTCTGCATGTCCAGCAGGGTTCTCATCATCTGGGCATTGATGTCTTGTTGGGATGGCCCAGGATGAAAGGTTGGATTAGATCCATACCCATTAAATTGATTTGGTTGGGGAGGAACCTGATTATTCTAGGAGTAGTTCAGGTAATTCTTCCAATCAGAAGAATTTTTAAATGGCTCCTGGATGGTAGAAATATTTTGAGTAGGGTTAAGATGTGGATAGTTGTAATTCCACAATGAATCATGAGCAACCTCAGAATTCTAGTAATAATCAGCAGGGGTAGTGATGTAGACACATTTATTGAGAATAAAATGCTTATTCATGCATGTTCCTAGGCTTAATTTGCATTTCATGTTATAAATATTGCATAGCATGCATCGATCTGCATTTAGAGTAGTTGTATATTATTTAGGTTAATTGCATCCTTTCTGTGGTCAGGAGAGAAGGATATTTATTTCGGAGCCTCAGATTGACGATCCGACCATACGAATCTGATCAAGACAACGATCGGAGTCCAACGCCTCCGAAATTGCCTCGATCGGAGTCCCATAGCACCATATGCAGTTCGAGGAAGATCAACGGCCAAGGGACTAGGTGACATAATTTGGAGCTTCAAATGAAAAATCTGACTGCGCGGATGGATTCGGATGGACGATCGCAGCCTAATGGTGTGAAAATTGACTCAATCCGACCTCTGTAGCAGCCCCTACAACGAAAAGAAGATGGATGGCCCAGATTGCACCACGTGGCGCAGCTTAGGCCGCCCAGGCGCATGCACGCGTGCGCGTAGGAGTGCAAGCGCACAGCGTAGCGTCAGCGTGTGAGCGTGTGCCCGCGAGGCAAAGGCGGGGATAGCGTGCGCAAGCAATGCATGAGCTAGCCTACAGCGACGCATGTGCTGGAGCTACAACGACGCTTACAGCTGTCGCTAATTCTTCGCACGCCAGCAAAGCCATCTGTGGGTGTGAGAGAGCATGAGTGGGCATGAGCTGCCTACAGCGACACTTCCAGCGATGGCCTTGATGTCACTAATGGTCCCATACCTTTTTTTGCTTCTCCTCCACTATAAAAGGACCTACACCCCCTCCCTTCCAAGCCATCTCTACCTACTCTCCTCCCACCTACTCCCAAGCTCTAGCAAACCTACCAACGCTCCATTAGAGCTTGTTCTCAAGCTCCTAAGGCTCCTATTAGTGTAGCAAACCTCTGCCTCACCAAATATTCATCCATCTTCCTATCCCCATTCATAGGTCGCCTTGGAGCCATCCTCCCACCTCCATTTCGGTAGCAAATCATCTCCATCTTCTTACCTCCATTACGGAGCCACACTAAAGCTTTCCTTAACCCGACGTCCTCCTGCATCTCACCTCCATCGTCCCGCTCCTCACCTCCTTCGTTCGAGCTTCTGCAAGGCGCCAACGTCTCATCGAACAGCCGATTCGGGAGATTTCCTCTCACATCCTCTCTTTTTATGCTTTCATAGTAGATTGTAATAGACATTGAAGTGATATCTATACCATTTTCATTCCATCTCTATCTTGTGATTCGTTTGCTTGCTTTCTTACAAAAATACAAAAAAAATAACAAAACCCTAAAATACCAAAAAGAAACAAATCAAAGCGTGGCTTTCAGTTAAAGTAAACGTCACCTCCCTGTGTTTGACCCGGGACTCCCTTGGAGTTTTGGTATAAATTTTATCTGACAGATGTGTTTTGCAACTACGACGACGAGTTACTCGTAACCCCGATTTCAAACTCGCGAAACACGTGCAACCATTTTGGCGTCATTGTTGGAGAGGCAATAGAATTTACTTTATTGTTTTTTGCGCTTCTTTACATTTACATAACACTAACTCTGCTTATCTATGATCTGTTGTCTTGCAGGTACCCTAGCATGGAGATCTAAGTGCGGTAGACCGAAGTAAAGTGCGGGTAGAGTGTTTTGCAAGGGTCCCCCACACCACCCTCACCTTAGTTCTCATTCCATAACCTAATAACTCAAACCAAAATCAACTTAGTTGCTTTTTATAAACCCTAGGATAGATTTGGTTGTTTGTTTGCCACCTCCACTCACCTCGCCATCCACATAAATAAAAATAAAAAATAAAAAAAGTGTTATCTGATTGTGGGATTTTCTGAAAGCTGCACACTTAACACCCACTACTTATCCTAAGGCGCACAATCACTTTGACCTCTGAATAGGTTAAGCATTCTTGTGTGCCTTAACTAAGTGGGGCAATAGACTAATTGATTGAGCTGTTTAGGCCATACCACTCAATCTAAAACTGATCCATCAAGTAGCTTGCCACTTAGGGTTGATTCTTAGGGCTGAACTAGGCACTCCACATTATTTTTGATTTTTAAGGAAACATATCATCACCTGTGCTTTTAAAAATTGGAGTGTTCTACTAAACCTTGATTGAACCAACCTAAGAATTAAACCCTAAAAGCTACTAAACAAGGTAACATCCTAAAAGACACATCATCAAATAACCTTGTTTGAGAACCCTGGTTATGCATGCACACACATTTTAACTGATCATTAAGGGCACAACCCATCTAAAGGGCCCATCACATTCCAAGAGCATGATCATCCCAAACCTAACTAAAACTAAGTAGACGTTGGCCTTAAGGATTGATTCGCTCTTTGGGGCTCAGACTAAGATTTATTTTCGATTAATCTACTTTTGCTGGTCCATCTGATGTCTAGCTAGGGGAGCAACGTCAAACGACCGGGCTGGGTGTTGAACGTCGGAGGACTACGCTATCGGAGTTGGTTTTGAAAACCTGTCGTTGTAGTCTGAATAACGAAGAACTCGAGTTCAACAAATAAAATTTATACCGGAATAGAAACCCCATGTCGAACTCAGGGAGGCTACATCGATCAAGATTGACAATTATATTCTTTTTGTGTTTTTGTTTAAAAAGCGAAGTAATTACAATGAAATGAAATAACTATAGACAATAAGAGAGAGAGAGAGAAAACATCCACCTAAAGTTGCAAAATGTTTGTACAACTAAGAAGGCAGGAAATTACACTATAAAGCAGGAAAATTATTACTACTAGAAAGCAGGAAAATTCTACTCTAGAAAGCAAGAAAAAGGAATGGGAGAGAGAAGTTATCCTCCTCAATGATCGCTTGGAGGACGAGCTGGATGAGACAATGCCTGGAAGATGAGGAATGGAACAGGAAGGAGGTTGAAGTAGGAGGAACGGAAATGAGGCAGCACGTTGTCGTCGTCGCGGGATCCGCTTCCAGAATGGGGGCAAAAAATTGATTTTATCTCTTGAGGAGCATCCCGGGTGTGGGATAAGCTTCTCTTGAGCTTTGGAGAGAGAGAAGAGAAGGAAGGGATGAGAAATTCGTATGGAGGGGGGTCTCCATTTATAGTTGCAAGGAGTGGGGGCATTTTGGACATTTTAATTTGAAAATCATTAATATGGGACCTTTAGTGCCGGATAAATCCGTCCCTAAAGGCCTGAATGTAGCCTTCGTGTGTGAGGAGAACCTCGTCATAAACCCTAAACTAGCACCATCTAACCTAGATTTGCAAGAAAAAGCTCCTACATAACTTATAGAAAGGCTTGACTCAGAGGATTCTGAGTTTGTGAAGAAAATAGGAACTAAGGGGTAAAAGTGTAATTTCACCAACACAATATGTAAATAGGGTAACTTAGGGTCTAAACATAGGTCAAACTAACCTAATAAGAAGGAAAGTGGGATGAGTTGATCCAATTAGGGCTACAGCAACTCCAAGGAATTAAATGACATCCTGTAACCCTAAAACAAATCCACTTCAATTCACGAGGTTCGAGGCAAAGAAAAAATCGAATAAACCCTCTAAAATTCATAGAAAAATAATCTCTAGGGTTTAGAACCTTCAATTTGGCCTTGGGAACCCACTTTGACCTACATTGAGAACTATGCCCAATTAATGATTTAATTTAGGTTTTTATGTAAATTGACTGGTCAAACAAGGTCTGATCTAGAAATAAATTTCACCATTAGAATCCTTAGGTCACATTTAGTCATGCATAAAAACATGATCCTAAGAAGAGACCTTCTTGACCGACTTTGCATTTTGGTCCTCATCTATTACTTTTTGACCCTCAACTTTTGAAACCCTCACATTTTGGCCCCTAAGTCTTCATCGTTCTTTGCATTTAGGTCCTCCCTGCAAAACCCTGAGCAGCGCCATGCTCTGACGACTTTGCGCGGAGCATGGCACCGCGTAGGGTGAGGGAGGCCCTCTGTCCTTTCAACGGGGTGTTCCTTGCGACGTCTGCTGTCTCAGGGACACCTCCATGATCACTGCTGCAGCCCATACCTTCCGTGCGAACGCGCGGAAGGTATGGGTCCCTACTCCGGCCGTCCTCTAGCGAGGGAGGCACGTCGCCTCCCTCCGCCTACCTCTCCGCTTTCGCCTCTATAAAAGTTGCCTCCGCCTGCAGAAGAGGGCAGCTCGGTCCTGATGGAGAAACACCCCCATCTTTCCTCTCTTCCCACTCCGGCAGAAGCCCTCCAGCTCTGGCGGTTCTTCCTCCCCCTCCTCGTCGCTCTACTGCAATACCAGCAGTAGAGCTACTCTCACCCGCTCTTCCCGCGTCCACCGTACCCAGCACGCGCCCTCCCGCTCTCTCCTCGCCGCCGCCCTCTCCCTCTGGGCGTCTTCTTCTCTGGCGACAGTTGATACGACTGCCGCCCTGCTCCGGCCCCCTTCGTCCCTACAACTAGGTCAGAACTTCTCCCCACCTCCCCCTCTTTCTTTTTCTCACTATTTTACATTCAATTAAGCCCTCGACCACTCCTGTCCACCGTCACCCCCTTCGTCTTTGGCTACCCTCCAGCGAGACGCCCCCATCGCTCCACAGCCCCACACGCCTCGCCGACCCTCACAGAACCTCTGCCTCATCACCCTGAGCAACCTCCGCTCACCTATTACTGCTCCACACCCCCACCACACTCCCTCGAACAGACCCATTTCTCCGGTCGCTGTTCGACCTAGCCCCGCTGCTAGACGTCGCCCCACGACCTGCTACACCCAGTGCCACCTTCGCCGTGCCACGGCGAAGGTCCCCCGCTAGTTTGATTAGGCCGAAGGGCCGTGTTTTTGTCTAACAGGTTCGCTGCTCCAGCCGCCATTAACGACGACTGAAGCAGCTTCGAGGCGAGCTCTAGACCCTACAGCCCCAGGTTCCCAGGTGCTGCAGGTTGGGGCGAAGTCCGCGAAGACTCTTGCCTCGTCAGTTGGCACCGACACCAGTTGCAGCTGATCAGAGGGAGAGGTGGAGTCGTCCTGCGGGCGCGCGTGAAGACAGCACAGAAGATAGTCTCACATCGTGGGATTTCGAAGCCGTGCACCTGCATAAATTGTAAAAGTGACTACGGCTTATCGCCTCAGTCACACGGGGTGAGGTCCCTCTCACCTGCTTCACCCGGCCTAGTCCGCGACCACCCCCCGCGGACCTGGCCCGACCCGTATACCCGACCTGCACTCGCCCACCACCGCACGCCGGTGGGCCTAGACCCGGGCGCGAACCCGTACCCGAATACCCGGCTTTGGGAGAGCGATCCTACGAGCAAAATCTGAGAGAGAGAGGTGCGGCGGAGGGTAGGGTTAGGTTTTTGCTTTGACCAGGCTATGTGAGTGTGCAGGCAGAAGAAGAAGGAGAGAAAGAAGACCGCAGAAGAGGAAGGAGAAGAAAAAGAAGGAAGAAGTAGCCAAAGCCTTGGCTGCTCAAAGCAAAGCAGAAGAAGAAGAAGGACTGCAAAAGGAAGAAGAAGGAAGCAGAAGAGGGAGCACCAAGGAAGCACTGTAGCAGATGCTACTTAAGTCGTTTGATTGAGAAATCAGACGATGCTCTGAAGAAAAAGACAAGAAGAAGGAAAGAAAAACAGGCGTCACAGAAGAAGAAAGAAAGAAAAGAAGAAGAACAGAAGGAGAAAGAAAAGAACAAGAATAGAAGAGAAAGAAAGAAAGAAAAGAAGAAGGAAGAAGACAGAAGAGCTGAAGACGATCAAAGCAAAGAGAAGAGAAGAAAAAGAAGAAGAAGAAAGATTGCAAGAGAAAGAAGAGAAGAAGCAAAAGCCAAGAGACCAATCTACCTCTCTCTCTCTCTCTTATTTTTGTAACAGAAACATTGTACTTCTAGAATTATAAGTTTGTTCCCTGAGTTCGACCTCGGGAAACTTTTTATTTCCGAGTAACAAATTGTATTAAACTGGTAACCGTTTCTCTATACTATACTACGATGAAATCCTAGAGCGAGACAATGAGCGCTACTAGTGTGCGCGCACCACGCGCCTCTGCGTCCTTCAACGCATGCACACGTCCGTGTGCTCACAGCCATCCGATCAAGAGATCGGACGGCTTAAACCATCCTCGCTCGCGTGCGATCATGCGTCAGTGTTGCACGTCTGATTGCGCGTGGACGCTATCGCTCGTGCAGCATCGTTTGATCCTCATCGTGCGGCCTCGCTCACTCACCCGCTCCACGCACCCACTTCAATTTAAGGCGTAGCGTAGCTTGAACGCGTGATCGCTCCTCTCGCGAAGGTGCTCGACCGCTGCTCTTCGCCTTCTCTTTAGGCAAGCGGGCGATTTTGTGTGCATGGTTTCGCGACCGTTAAATGAGCATCCAACGGTCAAGATCGAGCGGGCGAGTGAAGAAGGAAGGGTAGATGCAGGTCCTTGGGGCCGATTGGGTGGCTGAGATGGCGCCACGTGGCGCCATCCTGACCGTCCATCTTCTGAGTGATGTAGATGGTGCCACAGGTGTCAGATTGGATCGATTTTCTCACCATTAGGATGCGGTCGTCAATCTGAATCCATTCGTGTGGTCGGATTTGTCGTCTGAGGTGTGGATTAACACCATCTTGGCCCTTGATCTTTAGGGTTCCTCAGTCTCTATCTGGTGCTACGGATGTTCGATTAGGGCGATCTTGGAGTCGTTGAACTCCAATCATTGCCCTGATCAGTTCCGTACGGTTGGATCTTCGATCTGAGGCCCCTATAAAAAGTCACCTTGTCCCTGACCATAAAAAGGAGGCAATTATTGTATAATTTATACAACTTGATCTAAATGCATGATTACTTATGTTATGCACTATTTACAATGTATGATGCTAATGTGACACTAAGAACAAGCATTAATAGACATTTTAGGTTAATCAGATGTATGCACATCACACCCCCATGCCTATCTTTTGCTAGTCCCTAGCAAAAACTACATGCTATTTATAAAAGAATTAAGTTGGATTACTTGGACATAAGTTATTTTCAACATTAAGAAATTCTTTTACTCAGGATCTGAATTTTCAAAGACACAACAGCGCCCGAGTATCTGCCAAAATGTAGACCGCCTCAAGCCCTCGCCTTATTCAAAGAAAAATTTCTTTTTCTCTTGTTCTTATTTTCTAATTTTTTTGGATTTTTTTAGGGTTAAAGAGTGGCTTTCTACAGCCATTCAACCCACCCAAGATTTGATGAGAACCCTAAGTTCTAAGCATCTTATTATGAATGTGATAGACTCGTTGATCGGCAATTAGAATGGACTTCAGGTTTCTACGCCTCCAGGTGACCTTAAAAAGAAAGTTCTGCCTAAAGGTATATCTTTATAACCGGTAGCTTTCTCCCTACTTTTATTTTATGGGGTCAACACAAGGGTGAATCCAATGTATATCTCCCTGGTTTATTCTACTTCTCTGCTTCTTTCTAAGTGTTTTGGGAATTTTTAGTGCATTTCTTGAGCTGGGTTCTGGACAACCAGGCGATGAGTTGTTACCACCGACAACTTGCCAACCATACTCGTGCGGTGAAGTGTGGCTTATTTCTTTTATTTTCTTTCTTTTCTCCTTTTCTTTTTTCTTGTCTTTTTGATTTTCTTTTTTTAAGTAGGTGGCTTCCCTGGTTTAAGGTTTACCTAAAGGCAGTAAGAAGAGAATGGTCCAGTGACTGGACTCTAGACAACCTACCTATGGGCTGTTACCCATGATAACTTGCCAGCCATATCACCCTAGAAGGTTCATTAGCTACCTAATTTTCATTAAAATCGTCGATCAACAAGTCAGTGAAAAGATAGTGTGTAAATGCTTTAGACTTAAAGTTCCCTTAAATAAGAGGGCGGGTTGATAAGTCGTGTACTTATCACCCAAACTTATTTAATCACATTACAATAGAATTCAAGATGGTGAGGACTCGAAAAATAAATCCACATTTTAGTGGATACCCAGGCTAATTAAGCCCATAGACCTGAAGGGTGTTTGTGTTCAGATCCTAATGTAATATTTTCTAAGATTGAAAGTCCTAATGTCCAAGTATTCCTTCCTAATTTATTTTTTTTATGTATATATAAGAAGAGAAATAGAATTTACAAGAATTTCATAGAGCTGACAAAATCATTCAAAAATGAATCCACCCCCCATGCCTAGCTGATGCAATGTCCACATTGAGAGAAAGAGACATGAAAGGAAGGGTAGAGTACGGAAGATATCACTTGAATATGAAGTTCAGATCAGCTCTGAGTCATATGTACAACTGTTGAGTTTAATTCCGTCAGCTAGGCGAAGTCCAGCTAAAGAAGTCACAACATGGCTAGAGCAACTGTGTTTGAGACAAGTTTTGGAAGAGTACAGTCAATAACAGGTTTCAGACGTTGACCGTTGACTTTGAATGAATTATCCATCTTTAGGTCAGCGATCTAAACAGCTCCGTTTGAAAAAATCTGGTCAATAATGAATGGGCGTTCCATTTCGACCTAAGTTTGCCGGGAAAGAGCTTAAGTCGAGAATTGAATAACCAGACCTTCTAGTTCGAATCAAAGCTCTTGTGGGAAATCAATTAGTCATGTAAAGCTTTGGTCTGAGCCTTGTAGATCTTGGCATTCTCACATGCGTCATTTCTAAGCTCCTCTAACTCAAATAGTTGGAGTTTCCTGGTCTTCCTGGTTAAACTCAGATCTAGATTACATTGCTTAATTTCCCAGAATGCCCAATGTTCAATATCTACAGAAAATGGCACACCTTTCCATACACCAGACAAAACGGAGACATGCCGATGGGCATTTTATACGCCGTTCAGTAAGCCCAAAGAGCGTCCTCAAGCTTTTGACTTTAGCCTTTGCGATCAGGCCTAACTGTTTTCTGTAGAATATTCTTGATTTCCCAATTTAAGATCTTAGCCTGTCCATTTGTCTGGGGATGGTAAGGTATGGAGATTCGGTGATTAACCCCGTATTTAGCCAGCAAATTACAGAACTGTGCATTAGTGAAATGAGTGCCACCATCACTGATGATGGCCCTTGGAATCCCGAACCTGCTGAAGATGTTCTTCTTGACAAAATCGATGACTGGTTCAGGTGGGAATCACCTCAATCCATTTGGACACGTAATCAACAGCGACGAGAATGTACTGATATCCAAATGATGGAAGGAAGGGTCCCATGAAATCGATGCCCCAAATGTCGATGATTTTGACAGGAAGAATTGGGTTTAGGGGCATCATATCTCTCTTAGTTATGCTCTTGAGTGCCTGGCATCGGGAACATGACCTTGAGAAATCCTGGGCATCCTTGAATAAAGACGGCCAATAGAATCTAGATTGCAAAATTTTTGCAGTCATTTTTTCCTAGAGAAGTGTCCACCACACGAAGATGCATGGCATAACTTGAGTATACTATTGAACTCGTTCTCCGGAACACATCGACGAATAATCTGATCAAAGCTGATGCGGTACAGTTCAGGGTCCTCCCAGAAGTAATATTTGGCCTTAGATTTGAGTCTATCCCATTGTTGCTTGGTCCAATCCTGAGGGATTTGACCAATGGTCAAATAATTAACAATGTCAGCAAATCATGGGGTTTGGACGCCTAAAACTATAAAAATGGTTTCATCCAGAAAGGTATCAGCAATCGGGATGTCCGGACGAGAAGAATCACTCAGAAGTCTCGACAAATGATCCGCCACCACATTTTGTACCCTGGATTTATCCTCGATGTCACGATCAAATTCTTAAAGCAGAAGAATCCAACGAATAAGCTGGGGTTTGGCATCCTTTTTGGCCAAGAGATGTCTCAAGGCTGAGTGGTCGGTATAAATAATGACATGAGACCTTAAGAGATAAGCCCTGAATTTCTCCAAAGTAAATATGACGGTTAGTAATTCCTTCTCAGTAACAGTGTAATTCCTCTAGGCCTCGTCTAGAGTTTTACTAGCATAGTAGATGACAGAGGACTTCTTATCAACTTTCTGACCTAAAACAATCCTAACCGCGTAATTAGAAGCGTCGGTCATAATCTTAAAAGGGGCTGTCCAAACCAGTGGTTGCAACAGCAGAGAACAAGTGATTGCTGTTTTGAGAAAATCAAATGCCTTACGGCATGATTCGTCAAAATCAAATGGTGTTTCTTTGGTGAGAAGATTGCTCAGAGGACGAGCAACCTTCGAAAAGTCCTTGATGAATCTTCTTTAGAATCCCACATGACCAAGAAATGATTGAATTTGTTTAACAGATGTGTGAGGAGGAAGTTTAGCGATAGCATCAACCTTAGCTTTATCCACTTCAATTCCTCGTTCAGAGATTACATGACCCAAGATGATGCCTTCTTGTGTCATGAAATGACTCTTTTCCCAGTTAAGGACCAATCTTATTTTGATGCATCGTTTAAGAATCATTTCATGATTAGCTAGACAAGAGTCAAATGATTCTCCAAGAACAGAGAAATCGTCCATGAAGACTTCTATAAACTCTCCTACCATGTTAGAGAATATGGCCAGCATACACCTTTAAAAAGTTGTAGGTGCATTGCATAAACCGAATGGCATCTTACGGAAAGAAAAGGTTCCTTAGGGACAAGTGAAAGTAGTTTTTTCCTGATCCTCGGGATGGATAGGAACTTGGTTGTATCCCGAGTAGCCATCAAGAAAATAGAAGTACTTCTGCCCGACTAATCTTTCCAAGATTTGATCATGAAAGGTAGACGGAAATTATACTTTTTTGTGGCCGTGTTCAGCTTCCTATAATCGATACAAACCCTCCAAGAGGAAGCTGAACGAGTTGTGACAGATTCTCCTTTCTCATTAGTCACAATAGTAATCCCAGCTTTCTTGGGAACAATCTGCACGGGACTTACCCAAGGACTATCAGAGATCGGATAAATGATTCCTGCATCCAGCCACTTAATAATCTCCTTCTTGACCACCTCTCTCATATTTGGATTTAATCTCCTCTGCATCTGGCGAGAAGGGCGGGATCCATCTTCCAAAAATATTCTATGATTGCAGTAAGATGGCTTGATCCCCCGAAGGTCATGAATGGTCCAACCAATTGCCTCCTTGTATTCCTTCAGGGCCTTAATCAGTTTAATTTCCTGCTTTGTTAATTTAGCACTGATAATCACAGGGAGCATCTTGTGTGGTCCTAAAAACTGATATTTCAGATTCTCAGGCAATGGTTTCAGTTCAAGCTAGGGCGGGTTGATGAATGAAGGTAAGGAAGATGCTAATGACTCATCAAAAGGAAGAGGTTGAGAGTGACCAAAATCAATAACCTCTTCAGAAGATGGCGGGTCTGCCATAGTGGGTTGCAGGTCCAATTCATCATCAAAAGAGGAACTTTCAAATGCAGAAACCATCATACAAGTTTCAATACTCACATTATCGTCCTCTAGTTCCTCGATAAATCCATAATCCTCAAATTTATTAATCGCCTTAAAAATATCCAATTTCATTCTTTGATCCCCAAAGGCGATTTCCATGCTACCACTTTTACAATTAATGTTGGCCTTAGCGGTAGTCAGGAACGGACGCTCCAGAATGATGGGCGTGTTCCTCAGATTTTCAGGTACATCCATGTCAAGGACAAGGAAATCTATAGGAAAATAGAAATCCTTAACCTTAACAATAACATCTTCAATAACGCCTCGCGGATTTTTGATCAAACGGTCCGCTAACTGCAGCGTTACTGAAGTCGGCCGAAGTTCACCTAATCCAAACTTCTCATAAAGAAAAGTTGGAATTAGGTTGATGGATGCACCCAGATCCAGCAGTGCTCTATCAAAAGTGTAATCTTCGATGACACAAGAAATCAACGGAGCACCTGGATCTCTCTTTTTCTAAGGGAGGTGGTGCAAGATAACAGAACTAGCCTGCTCGGAGAGTACCACCTTCCTCGGAACAGATTCTCTCGACTTACGCTTTTGTGTACATAAATCCTTCAAAAATCTCGCGTAAGCTGGTATATGCTTTCTCAATTAATGTTGGCCTTAGCGGTAGCTAGGAACGGATGCCCTAGAATGATGGGCATGTTCCTCAGATTATCAGGTACATCCATGTCAAGGATAAGGAAATCTATAGGAAAATAGAAATCCTTGACCTTAACTATAACATCTTCAATAACGCCTCATAGATTTGTGACCGAACGGTTCGCTAACTGTAGAGTTATTGAAGTCGGCCGAAGTTCACCTAATCCAAACTTCTCATAAAGAGAAGTCGAAATTAGGTTGATAGATGCACCCAGATCCAGCAGTGCTCTAGTAAAAGTGTAATCTCCGATGACACAAGAAATCAACGGAGAACCTGGATCTCTCTTTTTCTGAGGGAGGTGGTGTAGGATAACAGAACTAGCCTGTTTGGAGAGTACCACCTTCCTTGGAACAAATTCTCTCGACTTACGCTTCTGTGTACATAAATCCTTTAAAAATCTCGCATAAGCTAGTATATGCTTGATAGCGTCGAGGAGCGGGATATTGATCTCGACATTCTTGAAAATATTCAGAAGCTCCTCATTACTATCAACAGACTTCTTCTTCCTTGATCTGATCAAGGCTTCGGGAAAAGGAACATGAGTCAGATCTTTGGAATCAGGTTCCTAAGCCTTGATTTCTTCTCCAGAGTTCTCCTTTCTCTCCTCAGGTTCTTTAGGATTTGGTAAATCAGAACAGTGTGGTTGTAGATCCTGAGTTTGTTTACCACTCCTCAAGGTAACAGAATTTACGGATGCATACGAATTTGGGTCTTGGGGAGGGTTAGGAAAGATTGGAGGGGCTTCATTAGCCAAGAATCATTGATTTACAGAAGAAGAAGAGGAAGGACACTGCTCAACCACCTGAGCATGTGCGTGTGGGTCCCTCTGATTTCTGTACACATGGGCTTGATTGCCCGGATTCAGGATATTTCGCGGGTTGGGTACGGGTTGAGATGGTAGAGATCTAGGTTGATGAGAGTTAGCTATGAGCCCAGTTTACAAGTTGTCTAGTGAGGTTTTCAATTGCTGCATGAGCTAGAGCATGGATCCTTGCATCTCTACCATTTGTCGATTCAAATCAGCCTGCCCTACGGGTTGACGGGCATTCCAAGTTGGCTGATTGACCTGATTCGGAGGCAACTGAGTATAAGCATGACCCTGACCCATTGGTCGTTGCGGAGTATAGTTGCTGGGTCGAAATTGGGTCTGCTGCCCCAAGTTTTTCCAGGAGAAGTTAGGGTGGTTTCTCCAACCCGGATTATAAGCATGGGAGTAGGGGTTGGATCTAACATTCTCCTGTACAACACAAACATCCTCATAGGGTGAGGATGGAGAGAAAGAAAGGGAAGGATCAGAGAAACTGGGATTAAAGGCCCTAGTTTGGAACCCGTGGGGTTTCGAATAATGCTGGCTCGTAGGTTGAGCCACATCAAGTTGATTCATGAACTCTCGTCCAGAAGGAGCTCACGACGAATGGAATCCCGAATTTTGGGATTGAGTGGATCGAGAGTTGTTCATTGAATTTCCAGCCATCCACTCCACCATTCTCTTAGCAACCAAGTCCACCTTATCAAGTTTATTACAAATCAATTCCATATCGAATGAATGAGAGTTGTGGACTTCATTAACATTTGATCTAGGCTGCTGGGACTGGTTAAAAGTATAGGTCGTCTTAGTGCTTGTGTGGGTTGGTTAGTTGGAATAAAATAGTCCCTTAGGGTCCTTTGTTGATTTGTTCCTTGATCAGCCATTCCTTCTCTTTTCTCTCCTAGGTGAGCTCTCCTAAGAATTCTCTTGGGCTCAGGATCAAACAATAGACTACCCTCAAGAGAGCGTTTACCAAGCATACAATATCAATCACAATTCAGGTTCTTATTAAGTAAGTGAAACCTCCACTCCAAAGATAAGTCAAAAGGTCAAGGCTTATCTCTCCGTTCCCACGTAAGTGGTATAAGAGGGGTGATGACTTGAAATATTAACCTTCTTTGTTGCGAAGGTCGAATTAGTTGATATAAATGGCCAAACAAGTTTTTCACTGCAATTACGTGCCTTAATTCAACCTTTGAGTGCCCTAGGACCTATACTTTGCTTGGATGATACTTCCAGGTGATCAAGTGAGAAGTTACTCCAAGGACGAATAAAGGGATGCAAGTAGGGCGAACCCTTCCTTTGAGGTGATGCGTATGCGGTGCCCCTTAATTACCCTTTTGTTCCTTTAAGGGGTGTCCCCCTCCATGAAGTATCAAAACACTTGGTCAAAAGATAGTACCACCACCACCACAAAGCATAATAGGAGGGTTTGCACCGATAAAGAGATCGGTGCCTATAGCCTTAAGGGATCAAGCCTTAGTGCGGTGCCTAATGTGCGCTCTCAATGTTAGAAGTGTGCAACACATCGTAAATCTTTTTAGTTTTTTTTTTTTTTTGAAAATGCAGACAAGTCCCTTAGAATCAGATCAAATGTGAATTGATTTTAGGGTTGAATCTGATTATCAGTCCCACTTTTAGTTATGTGACCACTGAATTAGTAAATTCAAACAACTTGGTGGTCTCTAATTTTAATTTGAATGCAAATGCATGAACAGGAGTTGGATGCAAGAGTTAGAAAGGTGTACCTATCTCCAGCAATCTTCGTGCTAATATGCTTGCAATGCAATAATAAGATCTAATGTGCTGCTCAATCACCCCTAAATGCACGCACCTAAGGGCATGCAACTTCTAAACAAGCAGCTCGATATTTTCTTTTGTTGGTTTAAAAGGCAAGTAAGCAGAAAATGGAATCACGCATGCGAAAAAAATGTAAACCCTAGTAGCTAAAGAATGTGGGGACAGACTCCCAAAAATTCAGCCCCAATTACTACATGGGAGAAAAGACAGAAATAAATTTTGTGACGACGGAGAATCCCTTGTGAAAGTGGGATCTAGGTCTCCTACGTCCTTTTCACATGTGGCTTAGCTCGTGGTTGATGTCGCCGCTCTGCTACGCTTTGTCGCCTCGTCAGATTCCTCGCACAATAAAAAAAATGATTAGATAATTACGCAACTCAGAATATTTAAAAATAATAACATGAATCTATTGCGTCTGTTGCCTCCCTGGCAACGACACCATTTGATGGAGAGATTCTCGCTTATTTATGATAGCAATAGAATGATATGTCATTGTGTTTTATGTGGTGGAAAATCTTTCAATCAAAACTAAATATCAAATTTAACCACAATAAAGATGTCGCATCTACAGGGAGGAATAGACCAATAAATTCACGAGTAGAGGAATATACTGTTTGCAGATACTATCGCGACTTTAATGTGGGGAATATGCTATTTTAAATGGAGGTTGCAATTTCCTTAGAAGTTCAGGGTTATTTTTGTAATTTTTACGTCAGGAATTAAGCTCCAAAAATATGCATAGGATGCATGTGTAATGGCATATCATGTAGATTCAACTTGCATGCAAATCTGATTTGAAATTCAAAGTTAAATGATGCACATAACACAAGTGTAGTAATTTCAGGAAACTATGAGTGTATCAATGTAATGTGGCCTGAATAAAATATTAATATCAAAATGGCAATGGCATTAAATGTAAATATTAATTGAGGAGAAAATAGAGGATTTCTCCTCTCTCTTCCTTGCGCGCATGAGGAGGCTTCGTGGGAGGAGCTACGCAGCGGGAAGGCACGTCTCGATGAGGGCTACGCAATGGTGGTGATGCGGCGGCCGGAGGTGGCTGGCTGGCGGAGAGGAGCACGGCCTGTCGCCAGTAAGTGGCTGCACGACTGCTATGGGCGTGGGCTCGTGGGCGTGCGTGGCTGCGCTGCACTGCTTGCAGTCGCGTTTGCTGCGGGTGGTTGCTTTGGGTACCTGCAGGGCACTGAAGATGAAGATGATGAAGAGGAGGTGTCGTGTGGTCTGCAGTGCGCGCCTCTGCGCGCTGTGGCAGTGTGGTGAGGGTACAGGGCGCAGGAGCAGGGCGCAGAGGGGCAGTGGCATCTGCGGGCGTGTGGTGTGGCGCCTGTGGGCTTGTGGTGCGGCGCCTATGGGCGCTTGGTGCAGGCATTGCAAGGGCGCGGGTACAGGGCACAGGAGTAGGGCACGAAAGGGCGGTGGTGTGGCGCCTGCGGGCGTGTGGTGTAGCGCTTGCGGGAGCTTGGTGCAGGCAGTGCAAGGGCACGATGCGGGCTTTGGCATGGGACAGTAGTGCGGTGGGAGCGCTGGTGCAGCGCCTGTAGGAGGGGGTAAGGGCTGGTGAGAGTGCAGCGCCTGCGGGGTGCCCAAGGCAGGTGGTAGAGGCGTTGGCGCACAGTGCTTGCTGGTTGCACAGTGCACGCAGTACTTCTCAATGGATCTCCTCCTCCAAGCCCCTCCGCCTCTCTCTCTATATCTCCTTTCTCCCGCGAGTCAAGGGATTTTCAAAATCCCTTACTAAATATGACGAGCACTGTTTTTCTGTTGAAGGAGGACGGCTGCCGTAGGTTAGATATTTGTGGGGGGGGGGGAATATCTTTTCACCCCCTATTCTTTTCTACAATTGGTCCTCCTCCCTCTTCTTCCCGATTATTAGCCTGTAACGAGTGCGCTGTTGTGGGACCTGCATGAAATTTGAAATAATTACATAATAAGTAATAGAATAAATGTAAACTTAAATAATGACATATGCAATGACCTAATGTGATTATTAACAAACATACTATGTTAGAATTGAATTACTTAGGTGTAACAATAGTTCATTAAAATGGACTCATCATGGAGTTGCTGCTGTTAGAGAGCTCCATGCATGAGCGGGTTGAACATGCGTAGAAGATGCACGGAGGTCAAGGATGTGCTCAGGTTGTGAGTGCGTTGCTCCGTGTGATGGTGGGGGGGCAGCAACGGAGGTGCGGTGGTGAAGGTGATGACTGTTGGTAACGGTGAGGAGGTACTGCATGCTGTTGTTGCAGCATGGAGGGATGCACACTGAGGTGCTCACAGTCACGCAGTTGCTCTGATTTGGCGGAGCGTCTTGTTACGACGCACGCCTACGGTGGTGGTGCAAACTGCCGCAGTTGAGGCCGGTGGTGGTGAAATGGAGAAGCTCAAGGGCTTTTGCATAGTGGTGGGTCGTGATGGTGGCCTTGAAATTTTCGGCCCTACCAGGAGGGGGTGACGTAATAATTGCGGAATTGAAATAAACAATCTTCACAAAATAAGCAATCACACAAGTACATAAGAATTTTTAGGTGGAAACCCAAACTGGGAGAAAACCACCACCTAACCCTCTCGAGTTAGGATTTTTCGATCAACCAAGTTGATCAAAATCCAATAAACTGAATCACTTTAAACGAGGGTGATTCAACTTCAATACAACCACGCTACTTAAACGAGGGTAGCGTACCTCAACCCCTTCTCTCCACGAGAAGGATTTTGTCTCGCGAAGGAGACGGGAATTCACAAAGTGAATACCCAACCAAATAACAAAGATAAAATACACAAGTAATCCTATAGAGCCAACAAAGTAATTATGAACCTAGCTTCTATAGGAATTAGGAAACTCCCCTTTGCAAGGAGTGAGTCGAGTTGATGACGCGGTGCGTGAGCCACGCGATGGCGCAACTTCGCTCTCGTGAACCACGGCGAGAAAGCGGGTGCGCGAAGCTTGATGCTCTCAAGATGAATGGAACTTGAGCTTGGAGAGTAAGAGCTATCTAGGACACAAGAGAGTGGAAAGTGTATTACAAAGTGTTTCTTGTGTATCTTGGTGTCTCTAGGTGTCTTAGTGTGTATGTGTGTTGCAAAGTGATGAGAGCCTCATCATGAGCCATAACTAGCTCATTTTGACCCAATAAAGAAGATAAAAGCTCCTACATAACCTAGAAGAAGGCTTAACTGAAGGAACAAGTGTTCTGAGAAGAAAACATGAAATAAAGGTTAAAACTGTAATTTTACCATTGCAGTACATAAACGGGATTTCTCAGAAGCAAAACATAGGTCAAATGGTCCAAATAAGATAAAAAGAGGGTTGAGTCAATCAGAAATGGGTTTATGTGCAATCTAAGAATTAAATGGCACTTGGTAACCCTAAAACAGACCCGCTTAAATTAACAAGGTTTCGGTCAGGATAAAAATCGAGTAAACCCTCTAAAAATCATGGAAAAACATCCTCTAGGGTTTAGAACACTTAATTTGGCCTTTGGAACCTAGTCTGACCTAGATTAGGGTCCTAGCTCCTCAATTAACCAAATTTGGGTTTCTACGCAAAATGTCCAGTCAAACGAGGTAAAACCTGAAATCCAACTTTATCATTGGATTCCTTAGGTCCAAATTAGGTTTATACCAAAATTTGGACCTAAGGGGAGGTCATCTTGACCTACTTTGCAATTTAGTACACCCAAATCACAAATAGGTCCCTATCTTTTGAATATCCTTGCAAAGAGCCCCCCAAGTTCTTCGCCCCCTTTGCAATCCGGTCCTGCCGCCATTGTTAGGGCAGAACCGAGCTCCGGCGAGGTTCAGAGAGGGATTGCTCTCTAATCCCTCAAAGATTCCCTCCCAGAAATGGAAGGGGGATTCTCTGAGGAATTCCCTTCCTTCTAAAGCCAATTACAATCGCTGGTGTGAACCCAATCTCTCGTGCGAACGCACGAGAGATTTGGGTATCCACCTTCCTTCCAACTCCGGCGAGCCGGCAGACCTAATTGCGCGCTCTCCACGCGCTGATAGGAGCGGCCAGCACCTATAAAACACCCCCCAGACCCTGCCGCAGGACCCAAGCTTGATTTTGACGGAGATCCCCTCCAAATTCCCTCTCTCCCATCTCCGGCCAAACGACCTGCAAGCTCCGGCGACCTCCTCCCCTCCTTCTCGTCGCTCTGCTGCCATACCAGCAGCAGAGTCCTCTCCGCCTCTTCCTCCCGCGTCGCGCTGTACCCCGCGCGCGTGCTCCTGACCTCATCTTCGTCGCCGCTTCCTCCCTCAGGGTCTTTCTTCCCCGACGACGGCAGTTACGAGCCATCCTCTCCACCTCCTCCCTTCCTTCCAGACAACCCCAGATACATTCTCCATCCTCTCCTCTCTCTTTTCCCCTACTATTTTACTTGATTACCCCTCGACAGTACCTAACCACCTCCATCGTTCTCGCCTCCGACCGCCCTCCGGCGAGTTGCCCACACCACTCCGCCCCTCCACACGGCTCGCCAACCCCCTCGTGAGCTTCGCCTCACCACCAGGAACCCATTCCACCCCATCACTGCCACTCCAGACCTCCACAAGCACCCCCCGACCAACCCACCATCTCCGGCCACAGGTTGACCTAGGCACGCACGCCTAGGCCGACCTGAAACCTGCAGCATCGCCCACCGCCTTCGCCGTGCTACGGCGAAGGTTTCCAGCTATTCTGATTGGGCCAATAGGCCGTTCTGTTGGATGTCAGGTGTATGCTCCGGCCGCCATTAATAGCCGAAGCAGCAGGGAGCTTGGAGCAGCTTCGGGCATCAGGCTTCCCAGGCTGCAGGTGCAGCAGACTCTCGCGAAGGTCGCGAAGCGAACGAGGCCAGCCAGTCGCACAGAGGAGCCATCAGCTTAGGCAATCGAGTGACGAAAGCTCTACGGGCGCGCGTGAAGGCAAGATCGACTAGATAGTCCCACATCGTGGGATTACAAAACTCAGGTATCATATAAATTATTTTTGTGTTTTCTTCTTACTGCCTTCGTAAGCACAGGGGTGAGGTCCCTCACTGCCCCCACACGCCTCGTCCGCGGCTTGACGTCGCGGATCTGGCGGATCCGACCTGACCTAAACCTACGCACTCCTTGCGCATCACCACTTGCCGGTGCGCCTGGTCCCAGGTGCGGATCCGACCCGACTACCCGTGTGGCTCTGGGAGAGCATGCTTGAGTGAACTGCTTGAGAAAAAGAGAGACGCTTGGGTAGAGGGACGGGGGTAGGTTTTTGCTACTGTGTGGTATGTGCAGGAAGGAAGAAGTGACCGAGGCAGCGAACACTTAGCAGCTGAAGAACAGGAAGAGAAGAAAGAAGAGGCTGTGTAGCAGTGAAAGGAGAAGTCTTCGCCGAGAAGAAGAAGAAGAAGAAGAAGAAGGAAGACAAGGGAGAAGAGAGAGAAGAACAAAGAAGAGGCCAAGTGAAGACTGCAAAGAGATCAGAAGAAAAAGAAGAAGAAAGAAGAAAGGCAAGGCAGGAGAAGAAGGAAGATACAGAAGCAGAAAGGAGAAGAAGAGAGAAAGAGAGATCACATTTAAGACGTCTGATACAGAAATCAGACGTCCAATTCTACTTTTTTTTCACAAATCCTTTTTAAAATTCTCTCTTTGAATCAATTATATTTGCATTTAACAGTTGTATTATTTGGTTTTACAAAGTACTGAGAATACTCCCTGTGTTTGACCTCGGATACTCTAGTTGTTCGAGTAATAAAATTCTTTATATTTGTTTAAACGTTTTGTCGGTTATACTACAACGTAATACGCTTTAAATCCGCACAAAATCGTTGAGAACATTTTGGCGCCGTTGCCGGAGAGCAACAGGCACTTTTAAAGCTTTTGATTACAACTTTTCTATCTAATATCTGACTTAACTTCTCTCTTTTGTTGTGTTCAAGGAAGGGAAAGCAAAACAAAAAGGAAAGAACAATAACTGCACAACAGACTCTCCAAGGAACAGGTAATCTCCATAAGCCCTCTCTCTTAATCCTCTCGCAATCTAAAAAGGAAAAAAAAAAGAGAAAAATCAACTTAGGGCGACCTGTTTCATATTTAGTAACTCATCAAGTTGCCTGATTTTCATTTCAACATATTTTTGTCTGTTCATCCAACTAAGGCAACTAGGGCTAAAACTTTCTTGATTGAGCCCTAGGTGCTAATTTCTAAGGCAACTAAATTGGACCCACTAGAGCCAAGTTAGGGATTGCAAAGCTAGGGTTTTTAGAGACACATCTTCTCTAAAACAAAGAAACAAACTTTCCAAAAAGAGGTGTGCCTAAACCGTGTTTGAAACGATTTATACAAGAGGAACCCTAAGCAAATCAGGCTGATAATCCATTTGAACCATAAAAGGAAGGACCTAAAAGCTCTCAAAGGAACAAGAGGTGAAGTTGATCCCTTGGGTCAACCAACCTTAATATTAGGTCACTTTTGCACTCAAAATACTTAAAAGTTCAAGTGGAACATTAAGCACCTTGATCTTAAAATAAAAAAAGGTAGACTTAAGAGGTCAAGGTCTCCATTCTGGTCTACCTGGAACCGCAGTGACAAGAGAGGTCGGGTGGGGGAAACCCTGTAACCCGTAGGGACGCTCTACCGTGTAGGGGTCTTTGCGGGACTCTCCCTCTCTGGCTGCCCAGGTAATTCTCAGGTGGACGATCTTCGGATCCAGGGGTCCATCCGCCCCGAACCTCCATAGTCATCCAAACATCTTTTGGGTGTCTTGATTGGGTCAAGAACATCTCCAGTCCTGCATCTTTTCTCTTTAGAGCACACACACTCATTTTCAGTGGGACTCGTTATTCAGATCTGATCGCTTCATAACACATCTTGAGTCAAACTCTGATCTTGATTCCACCACCTGATCCAAGTATGCAGCCGAACCACCTAGGACTACCATTCAAGAAACCTGAATACCGGAGATCAATGAGAGATAAAATAATTGAGGATGCCATGAGATTTTATGAAAATGAAGAAACCTCAACAACAGTAGGAAACATTCAGGTTGATGTCCCAACAATCACAACCTTTGTCATAACTTGTGCCCAAGTACTACTAGCAGAAGCCAACAAAGGATCAACCCGTGACTTGCTCATTACTGCATACATTGAGATAGAAAAATTACACAATAGTGAATACCTTCAATGTATGACAAATCCTCGACTTTGGAAGCAACACCAAGATAGTCTTGAAAAATGGGAAGAGATAATAAGATTAATAAAACAAGTGATTGATCAGAAATACCTGTACATACCACCAACAGAGGATGAGCTATCTTGGAACAACATCGAGGATAAATCTGACCTCGGGTTTGAGGCACAAAATGGTTGTGGATTCCCAACCCAGATGGAATATAATGCACCTGATATTGAAGAAGGTTGGGAAGCTCCAAATGCAGGAAAAGACCATGATGAGCCCATTTTAGAATCCCAAGACTCCTGCAAGTATGAGAGTAGAACTGAACCTCTCGAGGGTGTAAATTCCGTCCCTTATTCTGATAAGGTGACCCTCGAAGGTTATTCAGACCTAAATTCTAGTAATTCAACCCACATCCTAAGCCTAGAACCTAGATCTGAAACATATTTTGAAGATTTCAAGGCCCCAGATGAAGAAAATCAATCTCTTAATGAAGAATATGATTTTGGGCCTCGATTTGATGAATATCCCTCATCAACCTCCTCAGAGGAACGAATCGATTTTGCAGAAGTCATGCCAATCTACGACACAGAAATCGAGGAGTTGGATGAGCAGGGTTTCAATTGGGTCTGCCCTACTAGCTTAGAATCTGAGCCTCTACCAGATAAGGATACCCTTTTAAGCTCAGAATTAACATTTAGGCTAGATCCCAGTCAGGCTGCTGAATATACAACATATGATTTATTCTATGGTGGAACTCATGATCTAGAATCTCATTCAAACTTTGATTTTCGCAAACTCTCCGACGATCTCGAATCTGACCATAACATCGGAGAAAATCTGCCTCCTGATTATAACATGTCAATCTTCTTTGAAGCCACCTGCTCCACATATACAGAACCAATCAAAACCCGTTCCCCATCCCGACGCGCAACCGGACTCAATTTCTATTCCGATTCACCTCTCACTGAGCCGTTTGTAGATGATTCAACTCCATATCTAGACCAGGTATCGGGTACTGATCAGACCACAAATCAGGAGCCTCCATCCTTTGATCACCTCTGTAGGGATTCCACACCTTACATGGATAATTTTTCGGAACCCTACTTTGACTAGGCTGATTCGACTCAGCCTGAACCCGAGTTTTCACTTCCATATCCATCAGAACGTCATTGCATATGGTGTGTTCCGCATCTGCTGATCTACATCTATCAACCCACCAGACTTGTTGGGTTCGGGCTGCATCATCAGCCCGCTGATCTCAACAAGCACCTGGTTGGACCAACCAGGCTCTTAATCAAGGTGCTTGTTTTCCAAAACTCCATTGATTTGACCACCCCCTCTCCACCCCATTTTTCGCTCGACTGAAGGCATTAAATTTAGCGCTTAACGGGAGGCAAGCCGTCATTCCCAAAAATAGAGACCTGTCTGATTATCCATCTGTACTCCACGTCTATTGCACTTTAGGGTTCATCCATTAGAACAGCCGACTTCACCTCAGGTATACCTACCCGAGATTAGAAATCGTTCGCAACAAGTTACTTCGACCCATTCACTCACCACACACCTGTCCTAATACATGAACTAAGCTGAATTCGAACTCACCTAATTTACAATGGGACATTGCAAATCTTAGGCATGGGGGGGATATGAAAGTGCAAAATGTCAGAAAATTCATATCAAGAAAGGGTTCAAAAAAAAAAAAAAAAAAAAGAGAGACTTGATAGAGGGGAGGAACAATTCAGGGTCATACAAATGAGAGGAGGAAAAGAAAGAAAAATGACAAAAAGGAGCACAAATGAAAATGAAAAGAAATAGTCATTAGTAAAAGGTTAAGGGGGTTAACTGAAGTTCTAGACCAAAAAAAAAAAAAAAGAGAAAAAAGGAAAAGAAAAGTGCTATGGAGACATAACAAGAGATTAGCGGGAACGCTGGTCTTAGGCCTTTTGGGCTAGTACCTTTAGCTTAAAAATTCACGTATCCGTTAAAATCTGGATAATCCTCAAGAGGTTGAGGAAAATGCGAAGCTTGAGTATTAGGTCTAAGGCTTAGGAAGTATTCGGCCTCATTAACTGACCTCCGATTTGCGGGAGTCGGTAACCTAAGCACCCAAATTCACACACAGTCTGGTTCAGTGCGCATAAAACATCCAAATCACACAAGAGCGTTTAATGTTCTACAAAAGTCACCTAGATTAGGAGCGGCCTATCAACACAAGTTGATTTGGACGAGTTCCTAGCACGGAGAGGTGGGAAATTCCCCTCGAAGATGCGTAACAACATATCATCTCCTCGGTGCTTGTCTCCTCGGATATTTAAATATCCTACTGGGGGCATGTAAGCACTCTGCTGGTTCAGATACCATGGGCGGCATTATCACGAAATGTCGATCGCCAGGGTCTGGATTCGGCCACGGAACACCATGGGCGGGATTATCTCGAAATCTCGAAATCTCGAAAGCTAGGGTTCTGGGGGTTGCCATGGGCGGGATTATCTCGAAATCTCGAAAGCCAGGGACCCTTGAGGATTGATGATGGGGACGAGGAATCCGATATAGACCATGTTGAGAAGCTAATCCGAAGCTAGAAATAAAAAGAAAAGAGAGAGAAAAGCTCTCCAAACAAATAAATCTTCTATCTCTCTCTTACAAAAAAAATGCACTGCAAACTGAACTTAGGCTAAAAATGTCTCAAGCACGGGTGCTTTAACCACGGAGTACAACAAACCCTAGGATAGTTTCTGTGGGCCGTAGAAACCTTTGCGGAGGACTGAGGCTAAAGCAGAACAGGTCCGGATTTTGGTTGGTACTTGAATACCTCCAGGCCTATTGTTGGCATTCCTACCTAATCACAAAAGAAGAAGCACTTATCATTATTGACAGACATTTAGGGTCTAGAACGGAAGTTAAAACCTTGAAATTTTGCTAAGGGACTAGCAAAAGCTAGGCATGGGGGTATGATGAGAGCCTCATCATGAGCCATAACTAGCTCATTTTGACCCAATAAAGAAGATAAAAGCTCCTACATAACCTAGAAGAAGGCTTAACTGAAGGAACAAGTGTTCTGAGAAGAAAACATGAAATAAAGGTTAAAACTGTAATTTTACCATTGCAGTACATAAACGGGATTTCTCAGAAGCAAAACATAGGTCAAATGGTCCAAATAAGATAAAAAGAGGGTTGAGTCAATCAGAAATGGGTTTATGTGCAATCTAAGAATTAAATGGCACTTGGTAACCCTAAAACAGACCCGCTTAAATTAACAAGGTTTCGGTCAGGATAAAAATCGAGTAAACCCTCTAAAAATCATGGAAAAACATCCTCTAGGGTTTAGAACACTTAATTTGGCCTTTGGAACCTAGTCTGACCTAGATTAGGGTCCTAGCTCCTCAATTAACCAAATTTGGGTTTCTACGCAAAATGTCCAGTCAAACGAGGTAAAACCTGAAATCCAACTTTATCATTGGATTCCTTAGGTCCAAATTAGGTTTATACCAAAATTTGGACCTAAGGGGAGGTCATCTTGACCTACTTTGCAATTTAGTACACCCAAATCACAAATAGGTCCCTATCTTTTGAATATCCTTGCAAAGAGCCCCCCAAGTTCTTCGCCCCCTTTGCAATCCGGTCCTGCCGCCATTGTTAGGGCAGAACCGAGCTCCGGCGAGGTTCAGAGAGGGATTGCTCTCTAATCCCTCAAAGATTCCCTCCCAGAAATGGAAGGGGGATTCTCTGAGGAATTCCCTTCCTTCTAAAGCCAATTACAATCGCTGGTGTGAACCCAATCTCTCGTGCGAACGCACGAGAGATTTGGGTATCCACCTTCCTTCCAACTCCGGCGAGCCGGCAGACCTAATTGCGCGCTCTCCACGCGCTGATAGGAGCGGCCAGCACTTATAAAACACCCCCCAGACCCTGCCGCAGGACCCAAGCTTGATTTTGACGGAGATCCCCTCCAAATTCCCTCTCTCCCATCTCCGGCCAAACGACCTGCAAGCTCCGGCGACCTCCTCCCCTCCTTCTCGTCGCTCTGCTGCCATACCAGCAGCAGAGTCCTCTCCGCCTCTTCCTCCCGCGTCGCGCTGTACCCCGCGCGCGTGCTCCTGACCTCATCTTCGTCGCCGCTTCCTCCCTCAGGGTCTTTCTTCCTCGACGACGGCAGTTACGAGCCGTCCTCTCCACCGCCTCCCTTCCTTCCAGACAACCCCAGATACATTCTCCATCCTCTCCTCTCTCTTTTCCCCCTACTATTTTACTTGATTACCCCTCGACAGTACCTAACCACCTCCATCGTTCTCGCCTCCGACCGCCCTCTGGCGAGCTGCCCACACCACTCCGCCCCTCCACACGGCTCGCCAACCCCCTCGTGAGCTTCGCCTCACCACCAGGAACCCATTCCACCCCATCACTGCCACTCCAGACCTCCACAAGCACCCCTCGACCAACCCACCATCTCCGGCCACAGGTTGACCTAGGCACGCACGCCTAGGCCGACCTGCAACCTGCAGCATCGCCCACCACCTTCGCCGTGCTACGGCGAAGGTTTCCAGCTATTCTGATTGGGCCAATAGGCCGTTCTGTTGGATGTCAGGTGTACGCTCCGGCCGCCATTAACAGCCGAAGCAGCAGGGAGCTTGGAGCAGCTTCGGGCATCAGGCTTCCCAGGCTGCAGGTGCAGCGGACTCTCGCGAAGGTCACGAAGCGAACGAGGCCAGCCAGTCGGACAGAGGAGCCATCAGCTTGGGCAATCGAGTGACGAAAGCTTTGCGGGCGCGCGTGAAGGCAAGACCGACTAGATAGTCCCACATCGTGGGATTACAAAACTCAGGTATCATATAAATTGTTTTTGTGTTTTCTTCTTACTGCCTCCGTAAGCACAGGGGTGAGGTCCCTCACTGCCCCCACACGCCTCGTCCGTGGCTTGACGTCGCGGATCTGGCGGATCCGACCCGACCTAAACCTACGCACTCCTCGCGCATCACCACTTGCCGGTGCGCCTGGTCCCGGGTGCGGATCCGACCCGACTACCCGTGTGGCTCTGGGAGAGCGTGCTTGAGTGAACTGCTTGAGAAAAAGAGAGACGCTTGGGTAGAGGGACGGGGGTAGGTTTTTGCTACTGTGTGGTGTGTGCAGGAAGGAAGAAGTGACCGAGGCAGCGAACACTTAGCAGCTGAAGAACAGGAAGAGAAGAAAGAAGAGGCTGTGTAGCAGTGAAAGGAGAAGTCTTCGCAGAGAAGAAGAAGAAGGAAGACAGGGCAGAAGAGAGAGAAGAACAAAGAAGAGGCCAAGTGAAGACTGCAAAGGGATCAGAAGAAAAAGAAGAAGAAAGAAGAAAGGCAAGGTAGGAGAAGAAGGAAGATACAGAAGCAGAAAGGAGAAGAAGAGAGAAAGAGAGATCACATTTAAGACGTCTGATACAGAAATCAGACGTCCAATTCTACTTTTTTTTCACAAATCCTTTTTAAAATTCTCTCTTTGAATCAATTATATTTGCATTTAATAGTTGTATTCTTTGGTTTTACAAAGTACTGAGATTACTCCCCGTGTTCGACCTCGGATACTCTAGTTGTTCGAGTAATAAAATTCTTTATATTTGTTTAAACGTTTTGTCGGTTATACTACAACGTAATACGCTTTAAATCCGCACAAAATCGTTGAGAACACAAAGGTTCCCCTCTATTTATAGAGGCCTTAGGAAGGCTTTGGAAGGCTTAGGAAAGGTTCCATAGCCGTTGGGAACAAAGCCCAAGAGAATCAGCCCGAAATCAGGAACAATCATTGCTCTGACAGGCTTATCAGACGTCTAATTCTGGAATCAGATGTCTGGAAGACCACTTTAAGACGTCTGATTCCAAGCTCAGACGTTTAATTTTGGGTGGGTTCCTTCCTGACTTGGATCAGATCTAAACAGGGTTTTTGTGCAAGTCCATCAGACGACATACAGGACGTTTGACACTATGTCTGGACGTATGGAAACCTACCTTTTCTGTGGGAATGGATTTCCAAATGTTGCAACGGCTAGAAAATCTCTGAGAAGAGATTTTGGGTCAGCCGAGGCAAACCGGTCAATTATCAGACGTTTGGACAGTCCTATGGACGTCTGATAAGGCTCTAACGGTCATATTCTTGAGTGTTTGCTAAGAAAGCCAACGGTCCACTAATTGGACGTCTGGAAAAGTCATTAGACGTCTCCTAAGACGTCTGGTCTAAGGTCTGGACATCTGATTTCATCAGACAGAACTAACTATGTCCAGCCTAATAGTTATCGGACGTCTGAATCAACAGTCAGACGTCTTAAAACACTTTATCAGACGTCTGATTTTGGAATTAGACGGTTGGAAACTCTGTTTGAACCCTATATTGGTTTTCTAAGTATTCTACAGAAAACCTAAGTATCCTAGGGTTGTGCAGGTGTTCCTAGGACTACTGTTAGGGTACTTTGATGCTCTTTAACATAATGTTCTAAGGAAATAAAAAGAGCAAGCAAAATAAAGATAAAAGTACATGAAAGGATTAAACAAAATTCTATCCTATTCTTCTTGTCCTTCCATCTTCAATCTAGCGCTCCTCGCGAATCTCCTCTGTTTTCCATCAAGCTCGTCCAATCCGTCCTGGATGCGAGCTCGAACTCCGTCTAATCACGTATCCATTTGCGATTGACCTGAAATCTAAGACTCAAAGCGCAAATATTAAATGACACGTGTTTTGTTATCATCAAAACAAATGATCGTGGTGCTCTAGCACCAACAATCTCCCCCTTTTTGATGATGACAAAACCATAAATAATAATGCAAAAAATCCTCCCCCTTTTTGACATTATCAAAAAGGTTTAATTGATTTTACGTTTCTTATAACTCCCCCTTAAAACATGCTCTTCTATAAATTTCTTTTGACAAAGGTAATGCCTCCTTTTTTATAACAACAAGATAGCTATTATTTTTCTCCCCCTTTCTAAAGGAAATTTAGCTACCTTATATCTCCCCCTTAAAAATTGACAATTAGCTTATAATTTCCCCCTATCTAAATGATTATGATAAAAGGATAGGGTAAAGAATTTTTTACCTCACTTACCATGGCCAATAAAATGGCCCGAATGGTGGTGGATGCCACATCGGATGGGGCTCCCATCCATAGCTTGGAGGCTCGGGCATTGACGTCGGTCTCCAATCTGGTGGTCGACGTGCGGCGGGTTCGTTGCTTGTTCGCCGTCTCGTCGGTCTTCTTGTTCTCCTCCTTGGTCTACTCCTTGGTTCTCCCAACTCGAGTTGACCAGACTTGAGCTTGTAGGTCCAATCCTTTGTGTTGTAGTTATCCCTGAACCCTACAAAATAAGATTCTAATTCTTTCTTCGGTATCCAAGTGGGCTTGGATCCGGATCTGTTAGCGGGTCTCCTTGATGGAGATCCTTTCTCAATCTTAGGGCTATATAGGTTATCTACCCTATTTATCAATTTATTTGATTTCTCCCTAAGACATGCAAGTTCATTTTCTATAATATTCATCTTAGTCATTAAATCAGAAATTTCTATTTTTAGACTAACATTTTCCTCAATCAATTTATTATTTTCATTGATGAGGTTATGATTTTCTAATAATAGGTTATCATTTTTAGGACTAGCTTCTAGATCCTTAAGTTTTATTTCTAACTTATCATTTTCACTTCTAAGAAAACTAAGATTCTTTTTCATGCTTTTATTTTCTATTTTTAGTGATTTACTAAGCTCATACAGCTCATTAAAAGCATCTTGTAAATCCGAGTTTACCTCATTATCGCTGTCGTCGCTTTCTCCGATTGCCATGAAACCAAGGCACGCGGTTTCCTTCTCCCCGAGATCTTCTTCCGAGCTCTTCTCCTCATGAGTGCCTTCCAACCTCCTCCATATCTCGTGGGCGGTGGTGCACTCTTGGATTTGTTCGAATTCTTTCGGACTCAACGCGCAATACAAGGCATTCATTGCCTTTGCATTGAGCGAAAGCTCTCAAATCTGCAGTTGCGAGTAGCCTCCTTGGGGTCGCTTCGGGATCTCGTATGGGGTTTCGCAACATTCCCATATCTCAAACTCAGTGGCTTGGAGCCACGTCTTCATCCTCAACTTCCAATATCCGAAGTCCCTCCCGTCGAAATAGGGTGGTCGGACGATGGACTGCCCTTTGGAGATTCTGATTGCGGCTATGCTTCCCTCCATGATCTTCTTGCCGGGTGTTACTCCGATCTTGCAAGATCCTGCTCTGATACCAAATGAAGGTTCCGGCCCTACCAGAGGGGGTGACGTAATAATTGCGGAATTGAAATAAACAATCTTCACAAAATAAGCAATCACACAAGTACATAAGAATTTTTAGGTGGAAACCCAAACCGGGTGAAAACCACCACCTAACCCTCTCGAGTTAGGATTTTCCGATCAACCAAGTTGATCAAAATCCACTAAACTGAATCACTTTAAACGAGGGTGATTCAACCTCAATACAACCACGCTACTTAAACGAGGGTAGCGTACCTCAACCCCTTCTCTCCACGAGAAGGATTTTGTCTCGCGAAGGAGACAGAAATTCGCAAAGCGAATACCCAACCAAATAACAAAGATAAAATAAACAAGTAATCCTATAGAGCCAACAAAGTAATTATGAACCTAGCTTCTATAGGAATTAGGAAACTCCCCTTTGCAAGGAGTGCGTCGAGTTGATGACGCAGTACGTGAGCCACGCGATGGCGTAACTTCGCTCTCGTGAACCACGGTGGGAGAGCGGGTGCACGAAGCTTGATGCTCTCAAGATGAATGGAACTTGAGCTTGGAGAGCAAGAGCTAGCTAGGACACAAGAGAGTGGAAAGTGTATTACAAAGTGTTTCTTGTGTATCTTGGTGTCTCTAGGTGTCTTAGTGTGTATGTGTGTTGCAAAGGTTCCCCTCTATTTATAGAGGCCTTAGAAAGGCTTTGAAAGGCTTAGGAAAGGTTCCATAGCCGTTGGGAACAAAGCCCAAGAGAATCAGCCCAAAATTAGGAACAATCATTGCTCTGACAAGCTTATCAGACGTCTAATTCTGGAATCAGACGTCTGGAAGACCACTTTAAGACGTCTGATTCCAAGGTCAGACGTCTGATTTTGGGCGGGTTCCTTCCTGACTTGGATCAGATCTAAACAGGGTTTTTGTGTAAGTTCATCAGACGACATACAGGACGTCTGGCACTATGTCTGGACATCTGAAAACCTACTTTTTTTGTGGGAATGGATTTCCAAACGTTGCAACGGCTAGAAAATCTCTGAGAAGAGATTTTGGGTCAGCCGAGGCAAAACGGTCAATTATCAGACGTTTGGACAGTCCTATGGACGTCTGATAAGGCTCTAACGGTCATATTCTTGAGTGTTTGCTAAGAGAGCCAACGGTCCACTAATTGGACGTCTTGCAAAGTCATCAGACGTCTCCTAAGACGTCTGGTCTAAGGTCTGGACGTTTGATTTCATCAGACAGAACTAACTATGTCCAACCTAATAGTTATCAGACGTCTGAATCAACAGTCAGACGTCTTAAAACACTTTATCAGACGTCTGATTTTGGAATTAGACGTCTGGAAACTCTGTTTGAACCCTATATTGGTTTTCTAAGTATTCTATAGAAAACCTAAGTATCCTAAGGCTATGCAGGTGTTCCTAGGACTACTGTTAGGGTACTTTGAGGCTCTTTAACATAATGTTCTAAGGAAATAAAAAGAGCAAGCAAAATAAAGATAAAAGTACATGAAAGGATTAAACAAAATTCTATCCTATTCTTCTTGTCCTTCCATCTTCAATCTAGCGCTCCTCGCGAATCTCCTCTGTTTTCCATCAAGCTCGTCCAATCCGTCCTGGATGCGAGCTCGAACTCCGTCTAATCACGTATCCATTTGCGATTGACCTGAAATCTAGGACTCAAAGCGCAAATATTAAATGACACGTGTTTTGTTATCATCAAAACAAATAATCGTGGTGCTCTAGCACCAACATGCCTCTCTTCTGATGATGCGGCTGTCTTCTTTTATGATGAAGGAGGAGGCACACAAGCAGACGTTGGTGAAGCGACGATATCGTGGGGTGCAGGGATCCACAATTGTCTCTGGCTTTAACTCTCCTGCATGCATTCGTTGGAGAAGAAGAAAGAAATAAATAAAATAAAGAAATGAGGGGTTATTTATGTGCAAACCTGTAACTTTTATGTTAAACACTAATTATAATCCTATTTCAATGCATGATATTCTAAATGATATTATCAATGCTTGTAATGCATGAAATGCATGAGATTTAATGTTATCCTATTTATATATTAATGTATGCTATATACATGTACATATTAACTTAATGTCTAGGCATTAAAATACATACTTAGCCCACAAATATGGGCTCATCAAATTCCCCCATGCCTAGTTTTTGCTAGTCCCTAGCAAATTCAAGCAACGACCCAACTCTTCAAGTGGACTAGCCAACCCAAACAGTCTTCCTTTAGAACATGTCAAGTTTAGACTTTAGACCTAAGGTTCCCAAGTAATTGCTAAGTTACAGACTAGGTCAGCTAAAGATGAGTTGCAGGCATAGGTTTCTTTGATTTCTAACTCTACCCTAGGGTTTATTGGTCCTAGAGATTAAATCATCCCTGCATGTGCATTGGTCTGAGTTATTTAAGGTTGGTTTGATTACCAACCAGGAAAGAGAGTAAGAAAGAGACTTTTTTTTTTAATATATAATAATTTTTTTTTGTTTGAATCCTCTAAGTCTAATCTTGGGTAAGCTATTAGCACGGTCTGTGTCGGATTCATTGTCCCCATCATCGAACCTCAAAGGGTGCCTAGCTTTCGATGCTTTGAGATAGCACCGCCCATAGCGACCCCAAGAACTCCTGGCAATTGACACTTTGAGATAGTATCGCCCATGGATTTCTAAAACGAATTTAGGCCTGTGGCAATCGGCTCTTCGAGATAGGGCCACCCATGGTACCTAAACCGCACAATGCGCTTACATGCCCCCAGTAGGATGGATATCCTAAGAGACAAGCGCCAAGGGGGTGACATGTTATCATCGCATCCTCAAGGTGAGTATATACTCCACCTCTCTTGCGGCAGGAACTCTTCCAATCAACTTGTGCTTTCAAGCTTCTCCTAAGTCAGAACTAAGAGAACCAAAATTTTTCTCCAGGAAAGGAATTAAGGTGATCACTATTTACACAAGACCAAGTGTGTGTGAATTGTGGATGCTTTGGTTACGAGGACCCGTAAACCAAAAGGTAGAAAAAGACACCAGATACTACCCAGCCTTTAACTCAATCCCTAGTTTTCCTTCCTCAACCTCTCGAGGAATGATCTGCAACTTAACTCCTACTTGAGTTTTTAAGTCCACAAAGGACCCTAAAGGTCTAGAGCTAGTACTTCAACTTAGCTTCTAAAGTCAGACACCTAGAGTTAACATAGTCTAACCTAAAGTTCTGGTCTACCTAAGAATGCAGGGCTCAGCCAGTTAAGCTCAATGATGTAAAATGTTTTTTGTTTTTTAACAAATGTATGCAACATAGAATATTTAAACTAAATGCATGAATGCACTATGTATAAATCTATGTACAGATGCCATAGGTCCTATCCCCCATGCCCTGTTCAAACAATGTCCGCATTGAAAGTAGAATGACCAAGGGAAGATATTACCTGAGGCGGAAGAGAAAGGAGCTAAGGCTCTTCGAGAGTGATCTTGTCAACCAACTGGCCATCCAAAGTTACATAAGGTTTTAATCGTTGGCCATTGACGGTGAAGGGTGGTGCTGAAGAGGAAGGATTCTTAATCTCCACATCCCCATGCGGAAATACTTTGGTGACAATATAAGGCCCATCCCAACGTGATTTCAATTTTCCAGGAAACAACTTAAGTCTAGAATTGAAAAGCCAGACTTGTTGGTTGGGCTAAAAGGTCTTTCTAAGGATGTACTTGTCATGCAAGACCTTAGTTCTCTCTTTATAAGCTTGGGTGGTGTCATAAGCATCATTCCTTAGCTCCTCAAGCTCAGTCAACTCCAGTAAACGTGCTTTACCAGCTTGCTCTAAATCCATGTTAACACTTCAGATAGCCCAAAGTGCCCTATGTTGAAGTCCAACGGGTAAGTGGCACGCTTTTCTATACATAATCCGGAAGGGAGACATACCTAAAGGGATTTTGTAGGCCGTTCGATAAGCCCATAAAGCGTCATCGAGCTTTTGGGACCAGTCCTTCCTATTTGGCCTAACAGTCTTTTCTAAAATGTTCTTGAGCTCCCTATTTGAGACTTCAACCTGGCCACTTGTCTGAGGGTGATAAGGGGTAGCAATCTTGTGAGTTACTCCCAGACTCCTAAGTAGCCGATTGAAATGATGGTTCTGGAAATGAGGTCCCCCGTCACTTATAATCATCTTGGGGCAGCCAAAGTGAGATATGATATTGGCCTTCACAAATTTCAAAACCACAGAGTGGTCATTTGTGCACGTAGGAATGGCCTCTATCTACTTGGAGATGTAATCTACTGCTACCAAGATATATTCAAATCCATGGGACGAAGGGAAGGGACCCATGAAGTCTATCCCCCAAACATCAAAAATTTCCACAGGTTGGATAAGGTGTTGGGGCATCTCATTCCGCTTCCAAATCGTTCAAGTCCGTTGACATCTGAGATAGGCCTTAACAAAGCAATGAGAATCCTTAAATAAAGAAGGCTACAAAAAATCGGACTGGAGAACCTTAAAAGCTATTTTCTTCGCACCAAAGTGTCCTCCACAATGAAGCTCATGGCAAAATCTCAACACACTCTGTTGCTCTTCTTCAGGCACACATCGTCTCCAAACTTGGTCTTGTCTAATATGAAATAATTCTGGCTCTTTCCAATGAAAGAATCTAGCATGGGAAATGAATCGCTTTCATTTTTGCGCATCCCAAGAGCTAGGGGTTTCTCCAGTCACCAAGTAGTTAACTCTATCTACATACCAAGGTGAAGTTGGTGTTACCGCCATAAGGGTTTCATCGAGAAATGCCTCGCGGATGTCTCCAGATTGAGAGTCATCAAGGGGAAGGTGAGACAGGTGGTTAGCCACTACATTTTCCACTCCTTTCTTTTCACGAATCTTCAAGTCAAACTCTTGAAGGAGTAGAATCCATCTAATTAAACGTGTCTTAGAGTCTTTCTTGGCAATGAGATGTTTCACTGTCGCATGATCAATAAAAATGGCCACCTTTGATCCAAGAAGATAAGACCTAAACTTCTCCAAAGCAAAAACTACAGCAAGTAATTCCTTTTCAGTGACTGTGTAGTTTTGGTGTGGTTCAGTTAAAGTCTTGCTAGCATAATGCAGCACATGTGGTTTTCCCTCAACCCTCTGTCCAAGAACAACTCCTACTGCATAATCCGAAGCATCACACATCAACTCAAATGGGAGTGTCTAGTTAGGAGCTTGGAGAATAGGTGCAGAGGTCAAGGCCTCCTTTAGTGTATGAAAAGCCTCGGCACACTTTGAATCGAAATTGAAGGAAGATTCCTTCTCCAATAAGTCACAAAGTGGCCTAGAAATTTTGCTGAAATTCTTAATGAATCGCCTATAAAAACCTGCATGGCCCAAAAAAGATTTAATCTGTTTGACATTTGTAGGCAATGGAAGTTTGGAAATAGAATCAACTTTAGCCTTATCTACTTCCAAGCCCCTTTTAGACACAACATGCCCAAGTACAATGCCTTTCTGTACCATGAAGTGGCTTTTCTCCCAGCTGAGGACTAAACCAGTCTCCTTACATCTCTTCAGCACATTCTCTAAGTGTAGGAGACATTGGTTGAAAGACGAGCCGTAAATGGAGAAGTCATCCATAAAAACCTCGACGCACTCGTCAATCATGTCCGAGAAAATGGACATCATACACCGCTGGAAAGTTGCAAGTGCATTACATAATCTAAACGGCATACGCCTGAACGCAAAAGTGCTATAAGGACTAGTGAAAGCTGTCTTATCCTGATCATCAGGGAAGACTGCAACCTAGTTGTACCCAGAATAGCCATATAAAAAGTAGAAATACTTGTTCCCTGCCAATCTCTCAAGGATCTGATCAATAAAGGGCAAGGGAAAATGATCCTTCTGGGTAGCGGTGTTTAGTTTGCGGTAGTCAATGTAGACCCTCCAATCTGTTGAGGGTCTGGTCACCACTTGTTCACCTTGGTGATTTGTTTCTACCGTGAAGTCTGCCTTCTTTGGCACCACATGTATTGGATTAACCCATTTGCTATCTGCGATGGGATAAATGATCCCAGCGTCCAACCACTTCAGAATCTCTTTTTTAACCACTTCCCTTATGTTGGGGTTAAGACATCTCTACATGTCTCGAAAGGGTTTGATGGAATCATCAGTATAAATGTGATGCATGCAAAGCATAGAGTCTATACCCTTAATATCAGCAATTGTCCAAGCTATGGCTTCCTTATGCCTTGATAAGTAGTCTAACAAGGCTCCCTCTTGCACTTCAGATAGTGCAGATGAGATGATTACAGGGAGTGTATCATTTGGCCCAAGGAATACATACTTGAGAGAGTCAGGGAGGGGTTTCAGTTCAAGGTCGGGGGCTTGTATGGTTGAGGGTTTCATAATAGAAGTCCCCATCTCAGGTAGTAGATCTACCTTAGGCAAACATGATGGGGAAAGAGACTCAGTAGAAACTCCAAGCAATTCCTCAAGTTCTAGCACATCCCCTTCACATTCCTCCAAGAGATTGGAATGCTCATTTAACATGACATGCTGAAGGGGATCATCACATAAAATTGCAAGAGTTATCTCTTCAATTAGATCATCTACCCCCTCAACTTGGGAACAATCCTCAAATCCAGCTTGTTTATAAGCATCGAACACATTCAGTCGAATTTTCCTATTCCCAAAGCCCATTTTTAACACCCCAGTGTGACAATTAATTGAAGCATTAGAAGTCGCAAGAAAAGGGCGGCCCAAGATGGTAGAGGGCTTGTTTGGTTTGTTGGTAGGGTCAGTGTTCAGTACTAGAAAGTTAACGGGGAAAAAGAAATCCTCCACTCTCACGAGGACATCTTCCAACAAGCCCCGTGGTGTCTTTAAAGAACGATCTGCAACATGGAGGATTATGGGGGAAGGCTTCAGATTGCCTCCTCCAAGTTGTTCATATACATAGCTCGGAAGGATGTTCACCCCCGCACCCAGATCAAGCAGAGCCTCGTCTATTTGTAGGTCGCCAACGACCATTGAGATGTATGTGGCTTGTTGAAGCTACAAGTTGCTATGCTATCGTGTTTGGTTTTGAAAACCTGTCGTTGTAGTTTGAAAACGAAGAACTCGTGTTCAACAAATAAAATTTATACTGGAATAGAAATCCCAGGTCGAACTCAGGGAGGCAGACGTTTGATTTGAAAATACGCGTTTAATTTATTTGTCACGAAGTAAATTAATTGATTAGAAACTATCTATCTATTTACACTAAATAGAAGAGAGAGAATGAGAGAGAGAATATTACAAACAAAAACCAAAAAGAGATGTAGAATGAACATGAAATTCATTATCAAAGAGATTGTTCGTTACACTAAACATTACGACTAGAAAGAAGAAAACGATTACACTAGAAAGTAGTAAATCTACTCTAGAAAGTATTAAAAAGAATGGAGAGAGAATTAGCATCCTCCACGGTCGCTTGGAGGACGAGCCGGACGGGACGACGCTTGGAAGACGGGGAACAGAGCAAGGCGAAGGAGGACGAAGAGGGAAGAACGGGAATAGTGCAGCACGTCATCGTCGTTGCGGGATCCACTTCCGAAGGGGGGCGAAAATTGGACTTTATCTCTTGAGAAGCATCCTGGGTGTGGGACAAGCTTCTCTTGAGCATTGGAGAGGGAGAGAAGAGAAAGAAGGGATGAAGATTTTGTATGGAGGAGGTCTCCTTTTATAGTTGCAAGGAGTGAGGGCAATTTGGTCTTTTTAATTTAAAAAACATTAATTTAGGACCTTTAGTGATGGATAAAACCGTTGCTAAAGGTCCGAACGTGGCCTTCGTGGGCGACGTTCGCACGTGAAATGCGTGTTTACATTCTTGAATTCTCGGCCGTTCGATCGCGAGATCGAACGACTGTGATGCTTCCTCGCCGCTCCTCAACTGTGCGCTCGCCCGTGTCTGATCCTGCGTTACGCGCGGGCATTTAATGCGGCGTGAGCGCTATCGAGCGCGTGTGACCGCTCGATCGCAATCGAGTGGTCAATTGAACTCCCTCGCTGCGCCTCAGCTGTCGCTCGCGTAGGCTCGAACGCACGCCTCCTGATCTCCCGAGCGCGTTCGACCAACGCGCTACACAAGCGCTTGTGTCGCGATTATGATTTGGGCGTGCGCATCCACAGCCGTTGGATGATCATCCAACAGCGGAGAAGCGATGAAGAAGAGAGGGTGCGGCGGGTGCAGCGGCCGGTTGGGCAGCTGAGATGGCGCCACGTGGTGCCATCTTGGCCGTCCACCTTCTGGATGATGTAGATGGTGCCACGGTTGTCAGATTGAGTCGATTTTCGCACCGTTAGGCTGCGATCATTGATCCAAATCCATCCGTGTGGTCGGATTTGTCATCTGAAGTGTGGATTCACACCATCTTGGCCCTTGATCTTCTAGGGTTCCTCGATCTTTATCTGATGCTACAAGTGGCTGATTAGGGCGATCTTGGAGTCATTGAACTCCAATTGTCGCCCTGATCAAATCTGTATGGTTGGATCTTTGATCCGAGGTCCCGATAAAAATTTGCCCTGTCCCTGAACATAAAAGGAGACAATTAACCTCTATTTTATTAAAACTAATCTAAATGCAAGATAATGCATGTTATGCAATATTTATAGTATGCAATGCAATTCTATGCTTAAGAACAAGCATAAATAGACATCTTATGTAGTGTAAACATGTTTACATCACACCCCTATGCCTATCTTTTGCTAGTCCTTAGCAAAAATTATATGCTATTTATAAAAGAATTAGGTTGGATTATTTGGGCATGAGTTATGTTCAATCATTAAGAAAATGTTTACTTAGGATCTAAACTTTCAAAGACATAACAGTGCCTGGGTATTTGCCAAAATGCAGACCGCCTCAAGCCCTCACCTCATTAAAAGAAAAATTTCTTTTTCTCTTTTTTTTCTTTTCTAATTTTTTTGGATTTCGAGTTTTAGGGTTTAGGAGTGGCTTTCTACAGCCATTCAACTCACCCACGATTTGATCAGAACCCTAAGTTCTAAGCATCTTATTGTGAATGTGATAGACTCATTGACCGACAGTAAAAATGGACTTCGGATTTATACGCCTCTAGGTGACCTTAAAAAGAGAATTCTACTTAAAGGTGTATCTTTACAACCGGTAGCTTTCTCCCTACTTTTATTTTTACGGGGTCAACACAAGGGTGAATCCAATGTATATCTCCCCGATTTATTCTACTCCGCTTCTTCCTAAGTGTTTTGGGAATTTTTAGTGCATTTATTGAGCTAGGTTCTGGATAACCGGTCGATGAGCTGTTACCATCGACAACTTGCCAGCCATACTCGTGCGGCGAAGTGTGGCTTATTTCTTTTATTTTTTTTAATTTTTTTTCTTTTCTTTTTCTTTTCTTTTCTTTTTGACTTTCTTTTTCTCTTTTTAAGTAGGTGGCTTCCCTGGTCTAAGATTTACCTAAAGGCAGCAAAAAGAGAATGGTCCAATGACTGGGCTCTGGACAACCTACCTATGGGCTGTTACCTACGATAACTTGCCAGCCATATCACCCTAGAAGGTTCATTAGCTACCTAATTTCCGTTAAAATCGCCAAACAATGAGTTAGTGGCAAGATAGTGTGTAGATGCTTTAGGCTTAAAGTTCCCTCAAATCAGAGGGCGGGTTGATAAGTAGTGTACTTATCACCCAAACTTATTTACTCCAATTACAATAGAATTAAGATGGCGAGGACTCGAAAAACAAATCCACATTTTAATGGATACACAGGCTGATTAGGTCTGAAGACCTAAAGGGTCTTTGTGTTCAAATCCAAATGTAGTATTTCCTAAGATTGAAAATTTTCTTAAACCCAAGTTATCTTTCCTAATTCCAAAATTTTTTTAAATATAAATAAAAGGAAATAAAACAAATCTATGGAGCTGACGAATTAATTCAGAGATGAATATCCACCCCCTATGCCTATCAAAGACAATGTCCTCATTGTATTAAAAAGACATAAAACAAAGTGGACTGGAGTAGAAAGCACCTAAATTGAGTGAATGTCGGGACGGCTCCGAGATAACAACTAAAAAGAACTGTATACGTGCTAAATTTAGTGCCTTCAGCTAAGCACACTATACAAAGAAGAGAAATAAAGAATTCATAGGTGCAGGTCAAAATCAGAATAAAAAGATGAAACTTTTGACCTACCAGCAGATGTGCACAGATGTAGACCAGATTGTGATGCAGACCCATACCCCATAATCGAGAATATTTAAGGTTCTGGATAAAAATTACCCAAAACCTAAAATCAGTATGCACTCGGGGTCGGGCCTGCGATTTATGAGGATGCAACCTAAGACCAAAGAGTCGGGTTATAGAGAATTCGAAAGGATAATCAATGAATGTATGCTTGGGTTGGACATCCTCAGAACAGATGTCGTAAGGGTCCTGGTTTGATGGTTTCAGATGAAATGGAACCCTTAGACTCGGTCTTCTATTTCCTCCGGAATTTGCTTCCCAAATCAAAATTTCCTAGCTCCTATCCTCCTCATTCAGAATGTTAAATTCTGGGACCTCCTGCATATTAATCACCCGTCTAAAATTTCCAAGTCTAAAAGATGTGGCTGAATCAGAATTGACTTGGGTCTAGTTATCTCAAGAACAGAGTCATCGATAAGCTCAATGGGGTGTAACTAACAATCAGGGCATTGGATTGAATTCTCCAGAAAATGCAATTCTGGATTCGTAATGTGAGCCCCAATAAGATCAGTTTCCTCAGTTATTGGGATATCAAATGATCTTTCAGATTTCTCAGGCTAATCGTCTCACAGAAATCGTGTTCTTAAAACTTGCGTGAGATTTCGCAACTTGAATCTTCACCATCAGAATCAAAGAAATCAAAATCCGTATTAATGTACGTCTCAAAATCATCCATCACTTTCTGATCCTTGGAGACATATGTTTCCTCATACCTCAGCTCAGGGATCTCAGGTGAAGAAATTGGATCATTCTTAATTGGTTGCTTTAATTCAATCTGGTCAGCCTTGTAACATGTGTCCCCCCCAATAGGTGCCTGAGCAGGTTCTGGCATTGGCTCTCCTAAAGGGAGTTCATCCTGGGAATCATCCCATGATTGAACTAAAGCAACCACAAATCTCATTCTTAATTTCGCTAACTTCCTAAGTAGAAACTCACCCGGGTTCTTATCTTTAACATCCTGGAGCCAATCCAACAAATACTTATTCAAATCATCAATCATTTCAATTAGGGGCTCCAATCTTTCAATGGAAGGTATTGGCTGAACTTCTAAAGATTGTATGATATTCCTCAAGTTAGCCAGAACCTTATCTTGAACCTGGTTACCCTGAACCAAATGAGTTGGTTCAAGGTAGGCGGGTTTGGGATCAATGTAGGGGAATTAACGAATTGAGATTCGTTATACCCTTCCTGATAATAGGTCATTTCAAATTGTTCAAAAGGTGGGTAGTGTAATCAGAGGATGGGTAAGGATCAGTGTATCCTTCTTGATTGTAGTTCGTATTAGGTTGTCCATGAAAGGGTGGCGATCTATAATCGATGTGGCTCTGAGAAGGATAAAAATCACAATTATAGTGTTCAGGGTTAGACCCTAAACATAGAGGTCCAGAACTGTATCCCCAATCTGAGTTATCCCAACTAACTGATGGTTGATTATAGTACGAGTTGGGATAATCGTCATGTTGAGGATAATTCAAAACAGGAGGGAAAGAGTCGGAATGCGTATAAAATGTGGAAGGATTCATGATAGACAGGAGGAAGAAAGGTGCTCTGCAATACAAGCAATTAAACCTATCCTTAAGTGGGGTAGCTTAAAGACCTACAGACTCCTAGAACCCGTCTTGAGATAAAGAAACGATTTGATCTACTTCTGTCTGTTCAATCCAACCAGTTAGAAGGAGGGACTGGGGAGAAGGTTCTTCCTTCGGCTTGCACCTCCGGTTCCTAGTGTATCCCCTAGCCGCGATCGTTTGATTCTACTCTTCTTGCTAGACATCAGATTGAACAGTAGAAACAGACTAATCGAAAATAATCTCGTTCTGGGCTCTGAGGAGCGAGTCGAATCCTTAAGGCCAACGTCTACTCTGTTTTATTTAGGGCTAGGTTTGAATGTGCTTTGGAATGTGATGGGCCCTTTATTTGGATTGTGCCCTTAATGATTGATTGATTTGTGTGTGTGTGCACAACCAGTGGTTTTCAAGCAAGATTATTTTTGATGCGGTGAATTTTAGGATTCAAATCTTGCTTAGTAGCTTTTAGGATTCAACTTTAGATTTTTTTCAAACAAGTTTTGTTGGCACACCAGGTTTTGAAAACACAGGTAAAGATGTTTTCCTTTGAAACTTAAAAGAATGTGGAGTGCCTGGTAAATCCCTAAAAGTTGAACCTATGCGGTAGCTACTTAATGAGTTGATTTTAATTAAAGTGCTGTGGCCCAATCAACTCAAACAATTGGCCTATTGCACCACTTAATTAGGCACACAAGTGATTACCTAATCTGATTTCTACTTAATTACGTGTTTGGATGTGTGTATCGGCTCCAAAGATCAGTTTACCGGTTGAGTTTGAAAATCAGATGAGGTTGTGTACCTCTGTGAGATTTTTTTTTCTTTTTAAATGTGGAGGTTGAGGCGGGTGTGGGTGTCAAACAAACAAACAAAACTAACCTTAGAGTTTATAAGAACACCTAGGTTGATTGATGTTTGTATTATTATGTGGTGAAATGAAAACTAATGGGTGGGGGGTGGGGGATAACTTACAAAACCTTTAACAGCATTTTGCTCCAATCTACCGCTTTTGCTCGTCTTAAAAGAGTACTTGCAATCACAATAAGAAATGAGAAAAGTGAGGTAAATGATTTGTACATTGGAAAACGTGAAAAAAATCAAAGAGCATTGTTGAAGCTACGAGCTGCTATGTTATCATGTCTGGTTTTGAAAATCTGTCGTTGTAGTTTGAAATTGAAGAACTCGTGTTCAACAAATAAAATTTATACCGGAATGAAAATCCCGGGTCGAACTCAGGGAGGCGGACGTTTGATTAAAAATATGCATTTGTTTTATTTGTCACGAAGCAAAATAATTGATTAGAAACTATCTATCTATTTACAATAAATAGAAGAGAGAGAGAGAGAGTGAAAGGGAGAGAGAATATTACAAACAAAAACCAAAAAGAGATGTAGAATGAACATGGAATTCATTAACAATGAGATTGTTCATTACACTACTCATTACGACTAGAAAGCGGGAAAATGATTACACTAGAAAGCAGTAAAAAGAATGAGGAGAGAGATATCCTCCTCGACGGTCGCTTGGAGGATGAGCCGGACGAGACGACGCCTGAAAGACGGGGAGCGGAGCAGGACGAAGGAGGATGAAGTGGAAGAACGGGAATGGGGAAGCATGTCGTCGTCGTCGCGGGATCCACTTCCGAAAGGGGGACGAAAATTTGACTTTATATCTTGAGAAGCATCCTGGGTGTGGGACAAGCTTCTCTTGAGCTTTGGAGAGGGAGAGAAGAGAAGGAAGGGATGAGAATTTCATGTGGAGGGGGTCTCCTTTTATAGTTGCAGGGAGTGAGGGCAATTTGGTCATTTTAATTTGAAAAACATTAATTCAGGGGTCTTTAGTGATGGATAAAACCGTCGCTAAAGCCCCATCGTGGGAGTAGTGGGGCGGAGCGTGCGCGCCCACTCGCCTCCTCTCGCTCAATGCCTTTCCACGTTCTTTAAATCTCGACCGTTCGATCGAGAGATCGAACGGCTGAGACGCGCCCTTGCCTGCCTCCTCAGTGCACTCATACGCGTGCGATCTCGCGTTACGCGTGGGCATGCATGGACGCGTCATCTTGATTGAGCGCACGTGGCTGCTGGATCGCGATCGTGCGGTCGATCGGGCGTGCACTTCCGCTCCAATTGTTGTGCGGCGTGGCTCGAATGCGTGCCTGCTCTTTACGTTAGAGTGCTCGACCAACGCGCTGTGGGTGCGTTTGTGTCGAGCGCTTAACTTAAGCGCGGGTGCGTCGCAGCCGTTGGTTCTTGATCCAACGGCGGGGAAGTGTCGATGCGGAGGCCTTCAGTTGATGCGTGCGGTCGATTAGGCGGCCGAGATGGCGGTCGAGATGGCGCCACGTGGCACCATCTTGGCCATCAATCTTCTGGATGATGTAGATGGTGCCACGGGTATCAGATTGAGTCGATTTTCATGCCGTTAGGCTACGATCGTCGATCCGAGTCCATTGGTGTGGTCGGATTTGTTGTTTGAAGTGCAGATTCACATCATCTTAGCCCTTGATCTTCTAGGGTTCCCCGATCTCTATCTGATGCTACAAATGTCTGATTAGGGCGATCTTGGAGTCGTTGAACTCCAATAATTGCCCTGATCACATCTGTACGGTTCGATCTTCGATCCGAGGCCCTGATAAAAAGTTTTCCCTGTCCCTGAACATAAAAGGAGACAATTAACCTCCATTTTTATTCAAACTAATCTAAATGCAAGATGATGCATGCTATGCAATATTTATAGTATGTAATGCAATCCTATGCTTAAGAACATGCATAAATAGACATCTTAAGTAGTGTAAGCATGTTTACATCAAGCGTTGCCTCCCCGGCAATGGTGCCAAAATGTTGAAGCTACGAGTTGCTACGCTATCGTGTTTGGTTTTGAAAACTTGTCATTGTAGTTTGAAAATGAAGAACTCGTGTTCAACAAATAAATTTATACCGGAATAGAAATCCCGGGTTGAACTCAGGGAGGCGGACGTTTGATTTAAAAATACGCGTTTAATTTATTTGTCACGAAGTAAATTAATTGATTAGAAACTATCTATCTATTTACACTAAATAGAAGAGAGAGAGAGAATGAGAGAGAGAATATTACAAACAAAAATAAAAAAGAGATGTAGAATGAACATGAAATTCATTATCAAAGAGATTGTTTGTTACACTAAACATTATGACTAGAAAGTAGAAAATGATTACACTAGAAAGTAGTAAATCTACTCTAGAAAGTATTAAAAAGAATGGAGAGAGAATTATCCTCCTTGACGGTTGCTTGGAGGACGAGCCGGACGAGACGACTCCTGGAAGACGGCGAATAGAGCAGGACGAAGGAGGACGAAGCGGGAAGAACGGGAATAGGGCAGCACGTCGTCGTCGTCGTGGGATCCACTTTCGAAAGGGGGCGAAAATTGGACTTTATCTCTTGAGAAGCATCCTGGGTGTGGGACAAGCTTCTCTTGAGCTTTGGAGAGGGAGAGAAGAGAAAGAAGGGATGAAGATTTCTTATGGAGGAGGTCTCCTTTTATAGTTGCAAGGAGTGAGGGCAATTTGGTCTTTTTAATTTAAAAAACATTAATTCAGGACCTTTAGTGACAAATAAAACCGTCGCTAAAGGTCCGAACGTGGCCTTCGTGGACAGCACTCGCGTGCTTGCTCACCTCCTGCGCGTGAAACGCGCGTTCACATTCTTGAATTCTCGGTCGTTCGATCGCGAGATCGAACGGTTGAGATGCGTCCTTGTCGCGCCTCAACTGCACGCTCGCCTAATGAAAGAATCTAGCATGGGAAATGAATCGCTTTCATTTTTGCGCATCCCAAGAGCTGGGGGTTTCTCCAGTCACCAAGTAATTAACTCTATCTACATACCAAGGTGAAGTTGGTGTTACCGCCATAAGGGTTTATCGAGAAATGCCTCGCGGATGTCTCCAGATTGAGAGTCATCAAGGGGAAGGTGAGACAGGTGGTTAGCCACTACATTTTCCACTCCTTTTCATGAATCTTCAAGTCAAACTCTTGAAGGAGTAGAATCCATCTAATTAAACGTGTCTTAGAGTCTTTCTTGGCAATGAGATGTTTCACTGCCGCATGATCAATAAAAATGGCCACCTTGGATCCAAGAAGATAAGACCTAAACTTCTCCAAAGCAAAAACTACAGCAAGTAATTCCTTTTCAGTGACTGTGTAGTTTTGGTGTGGTTCAGTTAAAGTCTTGCTAGCATAATGCAGCACATGTGGTTTTCCCTCAACCCTCTGTCCAAGAACAACTCCTACTGCATAATCCGAAGCATCACACATCAACTCAAATGGGAGTGTCTAGTTAGGAGCTTGGAGAATAGGTGCAGAGGTCAAGGCCTCCTTTAGTGTATGAAAAGCCTCAGCACACTTTGAATCGAAATCGAGGGAAGATTCCTTCTCCAATAAGTCGCAAAGTGGCCTAGAAATTTTGCTAAAATTCTTAATGAATCACCTATAAAAATTTGCATGGCCCAAAAAGGATTTAATCTGTTTGACATTCGTAGGCAATGGAAGTTTGGAAATAGAATCAACTTTAGCCTTATCTACTTCCAAGCCCCTTTTAGACACAACATGCCCAAGGACAATGCCTTTCTGTACCATGAAGTGGCTTTTCTCCCAACTGAGGACTAAACCAGTCTCCTTACATCTCTACAGCACATTCTCTAAGTGCAGGAGACATTGGTTGAAAGATGAGCTGTAAATGGAGAAGTCATCCATAAAAACCTCGACGCACTTGTCAATCATGTCCGAGAAAATGGACATCATACACCGCTGGAAAGTTGCAAGTGCATTACATAATCTAAACGGCATACGCCTGAACGCAAAAGTGCTATAAGGACTAGTGAAAGTTGTCTTATCCTGATCATCAGGGAAGACTGCAACCTGGTTGTACCCAGAATAGCCATATAAAAAGTATAAATACTTGTTCCCTGCCAATCTCTCAAGGATCTGATCAATAAAGGGCAAGGGAAAATGATCCTTCTGGGTAGCGGTGTTTAGTTTGCGGTAGTCAATGCAGACCCTCCAACCTGTTGAGGGTCTGGTCACCACTTGTTCACCCTGGTCATTTGTTTCTACTGTGAAGCCTACCTTCTTTGGCACCACATGTATTGGACTAACCCATTTGCTATCTGTGATGGGATAAATGATCCCAGCGTCCAACCACTTCAGAATCTCTTTTTTAACCACTTCCCTCATGTTGGGGTTAAGACATCTCTGCATGTCTCGAAAGGGTTTGAAGGAATCATCAGTATAAATGTGATGCATGCAGAGCATAGAGTCTATACCCTTAATATCAGCAATCGTCCAAGCTATGGCTTCCTTGTGCCTTGATAAGCAGTCTAACAAGGCTCCCTCTTGCACTTTAGATAGTGCAGATGAGATGATTATAGGGAGTGTATCATTTGGCCCAAGGAATACATACTTGAGAGAGTCAGGGAGGGGTTTCAGTTCAAGGTCAGGGGCTTGTATGGTTGAGTGTTTCATAATAGAAGTCCCCATCTCAGGTAACAGATCTACCTTAGGCAAACATGATGGGGAAAGAGACTCAGTAGAAACTCCAAGCAATTCCTCAAGTTCTAGCACATCCCCTTCACATTCCTCCAAGAGATGGGAATGCTCATTTAACATGACATGCTGAAGGGGATCATCACATAAAATTGCAGGAGTTGTCTCTTCAATCAGATCATCTACCATCTCAACTTGGGAACAATCCTCAAATCCAGCTTGTTTATAAGCATCGAAAACATTCAGCCGAATTTTCCTATTCCCAAAGCCCATTTTTAACTCCCCAGTGTGACAATTAATTGAAGCATTAGAAGTCGCAAGAAAAGGGCAGCCCAAGATGATAGAGGGCTTGTTTGGTTTGTTGGTAGGGTCAGTGTCCAATACTAGAAAGTTAACAAGGAAAAAGAAATCCTCCACTCTCACGAGGACATCTTCCAACGGGCCCCGTGGTGTCTTCAAAGAACGGTCTGCAACATGGAGGATTACGGGGGAAGGCTTCAGATTGCCTCCTCCAAGTTGTTCATATACATAGCTCGGAAGGATGTTCACCCCTGCACCTAGATCAAGCAGAGCCTCGTCTATTTGTAGGTCGCCAACGACCACTGAGATGTGTGGGGCTTGTTGAAGCTACGAGTTGCTACGCTATCGTGTTTGATTTTGAAAACCTGTCGTTATAGTTTGAAAATGAAGAACTCGTGTTCAACAAATAAAATTTATAGCAGAATAGAAATCCTGGGTCGAACTCAGGGAGGCAGACGTTTGATTTAAAAATACGTGTTTAATTTATTTGTCACGAAGTAAATTAATTGATTAGAAACTATCTATCTATTTACACTAAATAGAAAAGAGAGAGAGAATGAGAGAGAGAATATTACAAACAAAAATAAAAAAGAGATGTAGAATGAACATGAAATTCATTATCAAAGAGATTGTTCGTTATACTAAACATTACGACTAGAAAGCAGAAAACGATTACACTAGAAAGTAGTAAATCTACTCTAGAAAGTATTAAAAAGAATGGAGAGAGAATTATCCTCCTCGACGGTTGCTTGGAGGACGAGCCGGACGAGACGACTCCTGGAAGACGGGTAATAGAGCAGGACGAAGGAGGACGAAGCGGGAAGAACGGGAATAGGGCAGCACGTCGTCGTCGTCGCGGGATCCACTTCCGAAAGGGGGCGAAAATTGGACTTTATCTCTTGAGAAGCATCCTGGGTGTGGGACAAGCTTCTCTTGAGCTTTGGAGAGGGAGAGAAGAGAAAGAAGGGATGAAGATTTCTTATGGAGGAGGTCTCCTTTTATAGTTGCAAGGAGTGAGGGCAATTTGGTCTTTTTAATTTAAAAAACATTAATTCAGGACCTTTAGTGACGGATAAAATCGTCCCTAAAGGTCCGAACGTGGCCTTCGTGGGCGGCGCCCGCGCACCCGATTGCCTCCCGCATTTGAAACGCACATTCACGTTCTTGATTTCTCGGCCGTTCGATTGCGAGATCGAATGGCTGAGATGCGTCCTCGCCGCACCTCAACTATGCGCTCGCCCGCGTCTGATCCCGAGTTACGTGCGGGCGTCTGATGCGACGTGAGCGCTATCGAGCATGTGCGATCGAGCAGTTTATTGAACTCCCTCACTGCGCCTCAACTGCCGCTCACGTAGGCTCGAATGCGCGCCTCCTGATCTCGCGAGCGCATTCGACTAACTCGCTACACAAGCGCTTGTGTCGCGGTTACGATTTGGGCACGTGCATCCACAGCGGTTGGATGATCATCCAACGGCGGAGAAGCGATGAAGAAGAGAGGGTGTGGTAGGTGCAGTGGCCGGTTGGGTGGCTGAGATGGCACCATGTGGCGCCTTCTCGGCCGTCCATCTTCTGGATGATGTAGATGGTGCCACGGTTGTCGGATTGAGTCGATTTTTGCATCGTTAGGTTGCGATCATCGATCTGAATCCATCCATGCAGTCGGATTTGTCATCTGAAGTGTGAATTCACACCATCTTGGCCCTTGATATTCTAGGATTCCTCGATCTCTATCTGATGCTACAGGTGTCTGATTAGGGTGATCTTGGAGTCGTTGAACTCCAATCGTCGCCATGATCAAATTTGTACGGTTGGATCTTCGATCCGAGGCCCTGATAAAAATTTGCCCTGTCCCTGAACATAAAGGAGACAATTAACCTCCATTTTATTCAAATTAATCTAAATGTAAGATGATGCTTATTATGCAATATTTATAGTATGTAATGCAATTCTATGCTTAAGAACATGCATAAATAGACATCTTATGTAGTGTAAACATGCTTACATCAGGGCTCCTGGGTCCTTAGGTTTCGGGGGTGTCCCATGTTGTATAATTGAGCTAACAGAATCAGGTAGGACAACCTTTGATTAGATCTGTTTCCTTGATTGCTGCTTTTTTATGCACAAATCCTTAAGAAAGTGAGCATAGGATGGAATCTGCCTGATAGCTTCAAGCAAGGGTAGGTTAATTTGCACTTGTTTAAAAGTCTCCATTATTTCATCCATCTTATCTTTGGCTCTAGATGAGCCAGTAGAAGTCTGCCCAGAGTCAAATAAGCGCTCTGGAAAGGGCACTCTCGGTCTCTGGGTCGAAGGGTTGTCATGTCGGGTAAGAGTAGTTGTATATAATTTAGGTTAATTGCATCCTTTTTGTGGTTAGGAGAGAAGGATATTTATTTTGGAGCCTCAGATTGACGATCTGACCGTATGGATCTGATCAAGACGACGATCAGAGTCCAGCGCCTCTGAAATCACCTCGATCGGAGTCCCGTAGCATCATATGCAGTCTGAGGAAGATCAACAGCCAAGGGACTAGGAGACATAATTTGGAGCTTCAAATGATAAATCCAACCACGTGGATGGATTCAGGTCGACGATCGTAGCCTAACGGTGCTAAAATCGACTCAATCCGACCTTTGTAGCAGCCCCTACAACAAGAAGAAGATGGACTGCCCAGACTACGCCATGTGGCACAGTCCAGGCCGCCAGCACACGCACGTAGCACCGCACGTGCGTAGTAGGTGGGTGCACACGCAGGCGTGCAGGCGCACATGCACGTAGCGCAGCGCTAGCTCGTGGGGGTGTGCGCTCGACAAGGCAGGAGCGCGGTGCCAGCGCAGTGTGAGTTGGACCTACTGCAACGCATGAGATGGACTTACAGAGACGCTTACATTCGTTGGTAATTCATCGCATGCCAGTAAAGCCAGCTGTGGGCGCTAGCGGACATGAGCTGCCTACAGCGACGTTTCCAGCGACGGCCTGGATGTCATTAATGGTCCCATTCCTATTTTTGCCTCTTCTCCTCCACTATAAAAGGACCTACACCCCCTCCCTTCCAAGCCATCTCTACCTACTCTACTCCCACCTACTCCCAAGCGCTAGCAAGCCTTCCAATGCTCCATTAGAGCTTGTTCTCAAGCTCCCAATGTGCCTATTAGTATAGCGAACCTCTGCCCCACCAAATACTCCAACTTCCCATCTCCCTTCATAGGTAACCTTGGAGCTATCCTCCCACCTCCATTCCGGTAGTAGATCACCTCCGTCTTCTCACCTCCATTTCAGAGCCACGCCGAAGCTTTCCTCAACATGATGTCTTCCTGCATCTCATCTCCATCATCCTGCTCCTTACCTCCGTCGTCTAAGCTTACGCCAAGTGCCGTTGTCTCACCGAATAGCCGATTCGGGAGATTTCCTCTCACCTCCCTCTCTTTTTATGCTTTCATAGTAGATTGTAATAGACATTGGATTGATATATATACCATTTTCGTTCCTTATCTCTATCTTGTGATTCATTTGCTTGTCTTTTATTTCAAAAACACAAAAAAATAACAAAACCCTAAAATACGAAAAAGAAATGAATCGAAGCACGATTTTCATGTAAAGTAAACATCGCCTCCTTGTGTTCGATCCAGGTCTCCCTTGGAGTTTCAGTATAAATTTTATCTGATCAACGTGTTTTGCAACTACAACGACGTGTTACTTGTAACCTCGATTTCTAACACGCGAAACATGACTGACCAGAAGAGCTAGGAAACTTCCTCGGATCACGTTGCCTAACTGCCTCAGTAAGATGACCAATTTAGGATTGCATATCTGTAATCATCTTATTCTGAGATTGGATGACCATATTCTGATGCTTTTGCATCTCTTTCATCATGACTTTAAGTTCATCCATCTCAGAGGGCTTATTCTGAGGAAGGTTTTCATAAGATGGTTGGTATATGGGTTGGGGAGGTAAGGGTCTTGTATTCCTTGAGTTAGAAGATTCACCTTGCTTCCAAGAGAAGTTTGGATGGTTTCGCCACCCTGGATTATAGGTATTGGAATAAGGGTTATTGCGAGGAGGTGGGTGGAAACCTTGGGCTGCGTTCAAGTCGGCATGAATCAACTCAGGGAATTGATTTTCCTGGTGGCACTCTGCAGTGGCATGTGTTGTGCTTTGGCAAATGGAGCATTCACTTGAAGCCTGAAAAATAGAGGCTGCTTGCGGGTTCATGTCGGGGTTTGCTAAAGGCCTATCAAAATTTTTATTCAATAATTGAATCTGATAAGCCAAATCCTGAGAAGCCCCAGCTTCATGGGCCTCTATCTTCCTCTGCAAGATTGATGGTTTTCTTTCTTGATAGACAGAGGACAAATGTATGGAGTTGTAGCTTAATGTTTCAAATAATGCCCAGGCTTCATCCTCAGTTCTGGTCATGAAGGTTCTTGCACAGGCTGCATTGATGGTTTTCCTATGCCTTTCAGATAATCCATTATAGAACCTTTCAACCAACTGCCATCTTGGCACCTGATGGTGGGGGCATAACCTAAGAAGGTCATTAAAGCGCTCCCAGGTCTCATGAAATTGCTTCCCTTCCTATTGAGTAAAACCCATAATCTCTCTTCTGTAATGGTTGATCTTACTCATAGGAAAATACTTTTTCAAAAATTCTCCCTTTAGGGTGGCCCAATCATTTACCCTTGCGTTGAGGGTATGATACCAGTGCTTGGCCTTATCCTTTAGGGAAAATGGAAATAGAGTCCTCATCAAGGCTTCATCAGTAAAGCCCTAGAGCTTCACCATGGAATAGACCTTGTTGAATTCCTCCAAATGTCGGTAGGGGTCCTCCCTATTATTACCATAAAAGGAGGGCAACAAAGATATGGTACTGCTCTTGATCTCATATGGATTATCCCCTACCGGTCATCTCAGTGCTTGTGCGGGTTGGTTGGTTGGAATAAAATAGTCCCTCAGGGTCCTTTGTTGATTTTCTCCTTGATCAGCCATGCTTTCTTTTTTCTCTCCTAGGTGAGCTCTTCTAAGAATTTTTTCGAGCTCAGGATCAAACACTAAACTGCCCTAAAGAAAGCGTCTACCAAGCATACAATATCAATCACAATTCAAGTTCTTGTTGATTGAGTAAGTGAAACCTCCACTCCAAAGATAGGTCAAAAGGTTAAGGCTTATCCCTTCGTTCCCATGTAAGTGGTATAAGAGGGGTGATGACTTGAGATCTTAACCTTCTTTGTTGCGGAGGTAGAATTGGTTGATATAGATGGCCAAAGAAGTTATTCACTGCAATTACACAACCTAATTCAACCTTCGAGTGCCCTAGGTCCTATACTTTGCTTAGATGATACTCTCAGGTGATCAAGTGAGAAGTTACTCCAAGGATGAACAAAGGGATGCAAGTAGGGCGAACCCTTCCTTTGAGGTGATGTGTATGCGGTGCCCCATAACTACCCTTTTGTTCCTTTAAGGGGTGTCCCCCTCTATGAAGTATCAAAACACTTGGTCAAAAGATAGTACCACCACCACAAAGCACGATAGGAGGGTCAGCACCGATAAAGAGAACGGTGCCTATAGCCTTAAGGGATCGAGGCTTAGTACGGTGCCTAATGTGCGTGCTCAGTGTCAGAAGTGTGCATCACACCGTAAATCTTTTTTTTTTATTATTTTTGAAAATGCAGACAAGTCCCTTTGAATCAGATCAAGTGTGATTTGATTTTAAGGTCAAATTTGATTATTAGTCTCACTTTCAGTAAGGTGACCACTGAATTAGTAAATTCAATCAACTTGGTGGTCTTTGAATTTTAATCTGAATGCAAATGCGTGAACAGGAGCTGGATGCAAAAGTTAGAAAGGTGTACCTGTCTCCAGCAATCTTCATGCCAATATGCTCGCAATGCAACAATGAGATCTAATGTACTGCTCAATCACCCCTAAATGCACGCACCTAAGGGCATGAAACTCCTAAACAAGCAGGTCAATTTTTTTTTTTTGTTTTAAAGGCAAGCAAGCAGAAAAATGAATCACGCATGCAGAAAAATGTAAACCCTAGTAGCTAAAGAATGTGGGGATAGACCCCCAAAAATTCAGCCCCAATTACTACAAGGGCGAGAAGACAGAAATAAAATTTGTGCCGAAGGAGAATCTTTTGTGAAAGCAGGATCCAGGTCTCCTATGTCTTCTCCTCGTGTGGGCATCACTTAAGGTTGATGTTGCCGCTCTGCCGCGCTAGTCGCCCCATCAGATTCCTTGCACAAAAAGACAAAGAATGATCAGATAATTGCGCAACTCAGAATACTCAGAAATAATCAAGTGAATCTATTGTGTTTGTTGCCTCTCCGGCAACGGTGCCATTTGATTGAGAGAATATCGCTTGATTAAGAAAATAATAGAATGATGTCATTGTAATTTATGTGGTGGAAATCTCTCAATCAAAGATTTAAATAGATATCAATTTAAACCACGAAAAGGATGTCATACCCACAGGGAGGAATAGATCCAATAAATTCACGAGTAGAGAGTTATAATGTTTGCAGACACCTTCGCAAAATCAATTCGATGAATATGCTACTCTAAATGGAACTTGCAATTTCATGAGAAGTTATGGACTATTTATGTAAATTTTACATCAGAAATCAAGCTCCCAAAAGTATGTATATGATGCATGTGTAGTGGCATATCATGTAAGTTTGAATTTCATGCAAATCTGAATTAAATTTCAATGTTAAATGATGCACATAACACAAGTTAAGCAAAATCATGAAATTGTAAGTGCACCCATGCAATTTTTCCTGAATAAAATAATCCAAATATTAAAGTGACAATGGCAGGAAATGTAAATTCTAATTCCTTCAGAAGAAGAGGAAATTTCCTCTCTCTTCACAGCACGTTGGAGGAGGCATCACCGGCGGTTTGCTTTGGAGGAGGAGTTCCACTGGAGGAGAGGATCTCGTAGATGATGACGGTGAGGCGGGAGATGGCCGGTGGTGGCTGGCTGGACAGCAGGTGGCGGCGGAGAGGAGCGGTAGGGACTGCAACCACCTCGGGTGATTGCTACTCGGGGAGGTGCTACGTGCGCATAAGGGCGCACTTGCGCACGAGCGCTGCTGCGTGCAGGCATGGCTGCGTGCGGGTGCAGTTGCATGCAAGTGTGGCCGGTGAGGGTTGAGCGGGGTCATGGTTGCTGTGGTGGGTTCTTTTAGTTGTTTGCAGGCGGTTTGAGAGAAGTAGAGGAAGAAGAAGATGGAGAGGTCATGGCAAGCGGGCGTCTGCGTGCGGTTTGTCTTGCGCGCTTGGCGTGGCTGGTGAGGGTTGCGTGGTGGCACAGTTGCGTGCAAAGGAGATTGTGCTACTGTGAGCGCGTGAGGGGGTGCGTGACGTGAGTGCTGCTAGTGGGGAAGGAGCCGAAACTAGGCTACTCTACTGCTACAGCGCTTGGAGAGGCACGCTTGGTGTGGCTGGCGAAGGTTGAGAGGGCCACAGTGCAGGCTCTCCTCACAGTGTGCACAGGGTCCACAGTGGTGCGGTTCCAGATGATCCCCCTGCCGAGAGAGAGAGAGGATTAATTATCTCATGCGGCTTTTATCTCCTCCCTTCCATTCTTCTTCCCCGATGCAATTCAAGGGATTTTAAATCCCTTACTAAAATTGGCCGCCGTTAGCCGTTTGGAGAGTTGGGTGGCCGATTTGTTGAGGCCGGCTAGAGCCAAAAGATCCCCATGGGGGGGGGGGGGGAATCTTTTCAAAAGACCCTGGTTTCTTTGCAAATTTGTTCCTCCTCTTCTCCCATTTTCCCGGTTATTGTTAACTCTTAAAATAGCCTGATGGAGTGCATCAAGTGGAGGAGATGGAGAGGGTGCGCTGTGTGCATGACCTGCATGAGAGAGTGGCACGTTGAAGTATAACATAAGTTATTCCTACAATAATGAAATATAAAATAATTATTTATATACATAATAAGTTATAGAATGCAATAGAATATATGTAAACTTAAGTAATGATGCATGCAATCATTTTATGACCTAATGTAGTTACTAACAAACATAAAATGTAAGAATAAAGTTAACTTAGGCGTAATAATAGTCCATTAAAATGGACTCATCACATACGAATGATGATAAACTGGCATTTATCAGATCACAATGCCAGGACGATCCTCATAATTTGAAAGATCATGAAAATCCTTCAAAGGCTGAGCGCCCTGACCATTCATTCGTTAGAACCATTACTGCATCTACTGCAATTCTTCCAACTGCCTCTGAATCAGCTCCTACTGGTTTAAGGGTGGGGGAGGTGGTTATTGATCAGCCATGGGATCTACTTGGCTAAAGCTCAACTTCCGCCTCCGGGATTGGTCTAAAGGTCCTTCCAATCTAGGGTTCAATGACCTTCTTCCAAGCATACACTGAAAGGAAGTCGGAAGGATGGGGAAGAGAAGAGACCCTGCAGCACAAAAATACAAGCCTGTCCTTAGGTTAGGTAGCCTAAAGGTCTACAGACTCTCAAAATCCGTCCTAAGATTATGGACGATTTACTCTACTTATGTCTAGGCAATCCAACCAGTTAGAAGGAGGGACTGGGGAGAAGGTTCTTCCTTTGGCTTGCATCTTCGGTTCTTAGTGTACCCCCCAGCTGCGGTTGTTTGATGCTACTCCCCTAGCTAGACATTAGATTAACTAGTATAAGCAGGTTAACCATGAATAATCTCAATCTGGACCCCGAAGAGCGAATCAGTCCTTATGGCCAATGTTTAATCAATTTTAGCTAGGCTTGGGATATTGGAGCTTCTGGAATGTGATGGGCCCTTAATGGGTTTTGCCCTTAATGATTTGTTCGAGAATGTGTGTATGTGCACAACCAAAATGTTTTCAAGCAAGATTATTGAGGATGAGGTGAATTTTAAGGTTCGAATCTTGCTTAGTAGCTTTTAGGATTCAAATACTAGGTATATTCAATCAAGTTTTGTGAGGCAATCCAAGTTTTGAAAGCATGAGTTCAAGTATTTTTCCTTTATAAATCAAGAAAATATGGAGTGCCTAGCTTGACCTAAGTATTGAATCCTATGGGGCAGCTACAAAATGAATCTCTTTTAAATTAGGTGGTGCGACCCAAACAATTCAATCAATTGACCCAAATGCACCACCGATTAAGGCACACAGAGATGATTAACCTAGACTGATTTCTACTCCTTTATGTGTTGATTTGTGTGTACCTATTCCACAAGTCGGAATCCCGGTTGAGTAGATGAAAATCAAGTTAGGTTATGTGCCTCAAATGTGGGTGTATGAAGTGTGTATATTGATTCGTCTCACAGAAAGTATCTGTTTATTATTTTTTTTATAAAATGCGGGGGTGAAATGGATGAAGGTGGCAAACATGACACACAAAGTCTATCCTAGGGTTTGTGCAAACACCTAAGTAGTTTGAGTCTTGGTTATGGGTGTGTCAAAATGAAACTAGTGGAGGGGGAATGTGGGGGACAATTACAAAACACTCTACCTGCACTTTACTTTGGTCTACCGCACTTAGATCTCCATGCTAGGGTACCTGCAAGATAGTAGATCAAAGACAAGCGGGGTTAGTGCTCTGTAAATCCAAAGAAGCATAGAAAACAATAAAGTAAATTCCGTTGCCTCTCTGGCAACGGCGCCAAAATGATTAGGCGTGCTTCGCAAATTAAAATCGAGGTTTGGAGGACCCATCGTCGTAGCTTGCAAAATGCGTCTATCAGATAAAATTTATTATCAAAACTCGAAAAGTGAGTCTCGGGTTGAACACGGGGAGGTCAATGTTTGGTTTTGAAAATCCGTGCTTCGCTTTTATTTATTTTTGGTTGTTTTTGTCTTTTCTAATTTTTTTGGTATTTTTAATAGGGAAAGAGATCAGGTTGATGATTTCTATCTAATCTACTTGCAACAATATAAGAGAGGGAGAGAAAGAGAGGGAAACAATCATCTATTTATAAACGAATGTTTGTTACATTATGAAAGCGGAAAATCTACACTACGAAAGCGTAAAAAGATAGAATGAGATGAGAGAAATCCCCCTCGACTGTCACTCCGAGGATGACTCACTCTGACGTCACCTGGAGGAAGGTGGCGAGAAGCGGGATGAACGGGGACTGAGTCGAAGGACAGAAGATGGGGCAGGACGACGTCTCGGCGAGGATCTTCTTCCTTAAGGGTGGTGAGACGACGGCCACGGGATGCTCCACGATGGGGATGAGAGGTGGGAAAACTATTTCCATTTCTACTCTAGAGGAGCATCTCGGGCTTGGGACAAGCTCTCTCTAAAGCCTTGGAGGTGGTGAGAGGAAGAAATGAAGAGATGAAGAAAAATAGGAGGGGTAGGGGTCCTTTTATAGTGGAGGAAAGAATCAAATTCGTATATAGGGCATTTAGTGACGGTCATAAATGTCGCTGAAGATTCACCACAAACGTTGCTGAAGATAGCCCACGCGCCCACCCACCGCTGCGTTGGTGCGCGCGGAGTGTCACGCGCCTCCGCGTGTGCACCCACGTGCATGCCTCCACGCACAAGCGTGCACCCGTGCTGCTGTGTGCGTGCGGTGGCGCGTGTCCGCATGGGCGGCCTGGGTTGTACCACTTGGCGCGATCTGGGCCGTCCATCTTCTTTTTGTTGTAGGGGCTACTACAGAGGTCGGATTGAGTTGATTTTCGCACCGTTGGGCTGCGATCGTCGATCCGAATCCCATGAAATGCAATCTAAGCCTAGGAACATCCATGAATAGGCATTTTAACCTAAATAAATGTGTTTACATCACTTACGCATGAGATCTAGAAAATGCTCCCATGCCTCGTGTAGAGATTCTCCCGCTCCTCGGGAGAGGTGCATGATTTGGTGCTGCATTGTGTTTGTACGACCAATGGGTAGAATTTTTGTAGGAAGTTGATTTGAAGTTCTCCCCATGTGTTGATCGTGTGTTGTTGAGTTTGAAACCAGTGAACGGCTTTGTCAGCCAGAGAGAATGAGAAGAGTTTCAAGAGTAATCTGTCCCGATTCTGTACATCCACCCCAAAAGTGTGGGCCAGGTGTTTTAGGTTTTTGATGTACAGGAAAGAATCCTCAGAGTTCAAGCCATGAAATTTTGGGGTCATATGAAGCATTCTAGGCTTGAGATCCACCTCGGGTCCTCCCTCGGGAATGTTGATTTGGGGTTCGATCTCCACCGCTGCAGGATTATAGTGATCTCACATTTGAGGACGTGGCGGTGGGTTGATGATGGCATTGATTTGATTTCGGATATCATGGAATTGATGCTCAAGGTTAGGTTAATCTTCTTGGTGATCCATAGCTGATAAGGGGGAAGTAGGTTCTGAATCAGAAGATATGTTAGTGTGATCAGGTTGTTGCACAAACACGGAAGTCGAGGCTCGAACTCGACGAGAGTGAATAGCTAATGGAGGCCTCAAGGGTGGTCTTAGAGACCTCCTCCTGAACATTCACCGATGAAGTAGGTGAGGGATAACAGGTGATGGACCCAATCAAGACACCCAAAAATTTTGGATGACTATAGAGGTTTGGGGTGGATGATACCCCTTAGTCAAAAAGTCGTCCACCTAAGAATTACTTGGGCAGCAGAAAGGGAGAGTCTTGCGAAGACCCCTACACAGTAGAGCACCCCCACGGGTTACAGGGTTTCCCCTACCTGACCTTTCTTGTCACTGAGGATCATTGTAGACCAAAATGGGAACTTGACCTTCTAAGTCTACCAGTTTTAAGTTAAGAGCAAAGGTGCTTATGATTTTACTTGAACTTTAAGATGTTTTTATGCAAAGTGACCTAATTTGAAGATTGGTTAACCCAACAAGGTGGGTCAACTTCACCTTGTCCTTTGAGAAATTTAGGTCCCTCTTTTAGTGTTCAAATGAAATTAAGAGCCTGATTTTAGGGTTTGCTTGAATAGATTAATTCAATCAAGGCTTAGGCACACATTGTTTGGGAAAGTTAATTCTTGATCAAGCAAGTTTGTCTTTAAAACCCTAGACTGAAAACCTTAATTGGTTCTGATTGGTCCAATTTAATTCGTTAAATGTGGCACCTAGGGCTCAAGCAAGAAGGTGATAGCCCTAGATACCTTAAAACCTTAAATAGGTGCACAAATTAAGGTTGGGTGTTCTCTAAATAGAATGTATCAAATTAGGCAACTTGATGATTAATCTAGGAATAGAATGCAAGTTGAACCTAATTGATTTGTTTCCTCTTTTAGCTTTTTGTCACAATTAGGGACTTAGGGTAAATTGGATGGAGTTTACCTGCCCCTTGAGTGTTTGATGTGCGACTTGATCTTCCTCCAATGAATCCCTGTCATAAATCATAGTCAGAAGAGATAGAGCAAGTTAGTAACAAATCAGATATTGCAATCGAGAGATCAAAGTTGCATGTTGCTCCCTAGCAACTGTGCCAAAATGTTAATCGCTCTGAATCAGATTTAAAAAATCAATGCGTTGTAGTATAGATTGAATCAGCGCGAAAAGCAAATAGAATTTATACTCGAATAGAAGTACGAGGTTGAACACAAGGAGTAATTAGAAAAATAATTCTCAAGACTGCAATTCAAGCATAATATACGCAATTTATAATAGAACTCCAAATAAGAATGATATATAAATGAAAGCAAATGTCAAATAGTGCAAAAAGAATGAGGTAAAATGGTGATTTGAATCGCCAATTACCTCTCACAATAATATCAAATATCTCAATAGTATCAATCAATTTAAATCAATGTAGGATAAGTGCACAATGCACTTCTATTGAATCTCAAAGGTAGTGCTCTTCTTCTTTCTCCTTCTTCAGCTCCTTTCCTTTTCTTTCTACACCTTGACTCTTCTCTTCTTTCTCTTCTCTGGCTTCTCTTCTCTTCCTTCTCCTTGCACAAGGGGAAGGGTTTCTTCTTCAAACGGCTAAGTGTCAATCGTTGATCCTCAGAGCAAAAGCCCCCAAACCCCCATGCACTCTCTTTCTTTCGCTCTCTGGGATCCGCTCTCCCAGAGCCTCGGGCAATCGGATTTGGATCTAAGCATACTCGGGACCAGAGCTGCGGGAGTGATATCGTAGTCGAGGAGTGAAGGTGGGTTAGGTGGGTCGGGTCAGTATATGATTCAAAAACTGACCTTCACTTGTGGGACGGGTCACGGGCGAGGTGCAGGTGAAGGGGTATGGGGGACCTCACCCTCTGTGTTAGGAGGCGAATAGTCGGTAGCATAAAATCAATTTATGCGCCTTTACGCATCTTTCTACGCCCCATGTGGGACTAATCCCACAGGGCCCTTCTGCGTGCAGTTGCAGGTGATGTGTTCGTATATTGCAGGTGCAGCTGAGGGGAAGGCTTCCAATTGAAGCTTTGTCTCACAACCTAGAGTCCTTTCGTGTGACTTGGGCGTGGTACCTGGGACTTGCAACAACTGGGGAATGCTTCAAGCTTTGCTCGAAGCTACGTCAATGGAGGTGGAGGAACAAACACCTGAAATCCAAAATACGGCCTCTCGACCCTATTAAATAGGTTCAGGAGCTACGATGTAGGGCATGGAGTGCATTGGTGGTGGTTGTGTGGTGGATGGTCGTGTGTGGTGGCCGGACGGGGATGGAGATGGCCGTTCGAAGGTGGGGTGTTCGGGGTGTGTTTGAAGGAGCAATCAATGAAATAGATAGAGGGCTTTTGCTCCTTGGGTCGAGGTGGAGGTGTAGGGATGAACAGTGGCCAATTTGGTGGAGCATAGTGGCCATGCGAACTCGTTAGAGGTACACTGGTGAGGTGGAAGACGGGGAGCATGTGATAGATACGGTGGTCAAAGTGAAGTGTGGTTGGTGTGTGAATGAAGTAGAGGAGTTAGGGAACTTATCTAGGTAGTTGGAAGATGAAGGGGAGCAGAGACGACGCCGGTTGCGGTGTGGTCGGCGCCGGGGAAGAAGGTGACTCCGGTGGGGGTTGGATGGCGAGGATGAAGGAGATAGAGGCACCAGACGGTATTGCACAATGCGGAGGAAGCTGAGGGAGACAAATTAGTCACCGGTATTGTGAACGGACAAGGAATGAAGATGGAGGAGGTTGCCGGAGCTTGAGGAGCCTTTCGGCAGGAATAGGAGGGAGGAAGTGAGGGTGTTCCAGGCCAAAATCAAGCTTGAGGAGAACGACGAGGTCTGGGGAGTCTTATATAGGGCTCTAGAAGTCGATTTGAGCTTGGGAAGCAAGCTTCCCAAGCTAGGAAATCATCGGAGTTGGAAATCTCTATGATATCCGAATATCTCATGCGTTCGTATGAGATATTCGGAAGGTCGTAGGGCTTAAGATTTGGCTCAAAAGGAAGTGAATTCTTTGACGAACTTCCCTTTCAAATTTAAGAGGGATTCGTCAAGGAATCAAGGAGAACATGCCTAAACAAGCTCGCTAGAGTTGTAGGATTAGGATTTCATGGCGGCAGGGACCTATTCAAAGAAAATGATGATAAAGATAAAGACCTTTTTGTAAGAAATTCACAAGCTAAGGACCATGTGAAATAAAGAAAATCAAACTTGGACCAAAGTGCAAACTAGGTTGAAACAAACTCATATTGGGCTCAAATTTTGGTAAAAACCTAATTTGGACCTAAGGAATCCAATCGTGAAGTTGGATTTTGATTTTGACCTAGTTTGACTGGGTAATTTGCATAATTACCTAAATTAGGGTAAATGTCTATCTGAGACTATTTTAGGTCAAGATAGGCTTCAATGGTCAAATTGAAGGTACCAAACCATAGAGAATATTTTTCTATAATTTTTAGAGGGTTTAGGTGAATTTTATTCTGACCAAAACCTCAATAGACTAAGTGGGTCTGTTTTTAGGGTTTCAGATGTCCATTAATTCCTGTTACTCATGAAAATCCTTTTCTGTCTGTTCTATCCCACTTATTAGACTCTTAAGATCATTTGACCTTTGTTCTACCCCTGAGAGAACCTATGGTTATTCTATTTTTGTGATAGAATGGTAAATTTGCAGAAATAACCCTGTATTCTTATCTTCTACTCAGATTAATGTTTTGTGCCCTTAAGACCTTCTGATGGATATGAAGGAGCTTTTATTGACTTAATTAGATCAAACTAAGCTAGTTATGGTTCATGATGGTGTTCCCATCAGTAGTTAAAAAGGGTCGTCCAAAAATTATTGGGGCATTCATTAAAGATTAAGGTACCTCAATGTCAAGGATTAGAAAGTCCGCAAGGAAGACAAAATTTTGGACCTTATCTAAAACATCCTCAATAATCCCACGAGGTTTGATTATAGATCGGTCGGCTAATTGAAGGTTAACCTCAACAGATTTTAGTTCACTAATCTGAAACTCTTCAAATAAATCGTAGGAACGATATTAACTGAGGCACTAAGATCAAGAAGGGTGCAATCAAAAGTAGTATCATCAATAATAACTGAAATTAATGGCGCTGATAGAGAGAAATTCGCTTGATTAAATTAGCAATAGAATAATATGTTGTTGTAAGTTATGTGGTGGAAATCTCTCAATCAAAGATTAAAATAGATACCAATTTAAATCACAAAAAGGATGTCGTATCCACAGGGAGGAACAATTACAATAAATCACAGATAAGCAACAATCATGTTTGCAGAAATATTCGCCAAATGAATCAATGGATATGCTGCTCTGAATGTACTTGCAATTTTATGAAAAGTTATGGACTATTTATGTAAATTTTGCATCAAAGCTCAAGCTTCCAAAATCTATAAATGACGCAAGTGTAGTGGCAAAGGAAGTACTTCTTAGTTGCATGCAACTATGAATCAAATTTCAATGTGAATTGATATGTATAGCAAGAACCAATCAAATATGCGGAAATATAAGTGCATGCTTGCAAATCCACCAGAATATAATAATCAAATAATCAAAATCCCACAACTTCCAATGCCATGGAAATGTAAATTTTAATAGGTGCAAAAACAGGGGAAATTTCCTCTCTCTTCGCCACACATTGGAGGAGGCCTCGCCGGCAGCTTGCTTGGGTGGAGTTCCACCGGATAAGAGGAGCACGTAGACGATGGCGGTGAGGCGGAAGATGGTTGGTGGAGGTCGGTTGAATGGTAGGTGGTAGTGGAGAGGGCCGGTAGGAACTGCTGCTGCACATGGTGGTTGCTGTGCACGTGCAAGAGCGCGGCTACGCGTGTGTTGAACGCACGGGTTGCTACGCTAACATGTTTGGTTTTAAAAAAACCTGTTGTCGTAGTATGAAAGCGAAGAACTCGTGTTTAAAAAATAAAATTTATACTGGAATGAAAATCCTAGGTCGAACTCAGGGAGGCTACGTCGATCTATATTTGCAATTTTATTATTTTTTTTAGAATTTTTCTTGAAAAGTGAGGCGATGTAATTACAATGAAGCCATAATAACAAGCAGACTAAACGAGGGAGAGAGAGAAAGGGAGAGAGAAAACATGCCTTCAATGATTCAAAATGTTTATACAATAAAACCAAATAAGAATTACACTAGAAAGCGGGAAATTAGCTACACTAGAAAGCAGGAAAATTCTACGCTAGAAAGCTGTAAAAAAGAATGGGAGAGAGAAGTTATCCTCCTCGACGATTGCTTAGAGGACGAGCCGGACGAGATGCCTCCTGGATGAAGGAGGACGGAGTGGGAAGAAGGAGATCGAGGCAGGAGGAACGAGAACGGAGCATCACATCGTCGTCGTCGTGGGATCCGCTTCCAAATTGAGAGCGAAAATTTGACTTTATCTTGTGAGGAGCATCACGGGTGTGGGACAAGCTTCTCTTGAGCTTTGGAGAGGTAGAGAAGAGAAGGAAGGGATTAGAATTTCGTGTAGAGGGGGTCTCCTTTTATAGTTGTAAGGAGTGAGGGCAATTTGGTCATGTTAATTTAAAAATCATTAATCAGGGGTCTTTGGTGATGGATAAAACCGTCGCTAAAGCCCTGTTGTGGGCGTAGTGGGGCGCTGCCCGCGCGCAGCCGCTCACCTCCTCACATGTAACGTGCGCACACGTTTAGCTGCTCTCAGCCGTCCGATTGTGAGATCGGACGGCTTAAGTTGCGCCTCCACCTGCTCCTCAGCGCGCCCGCCCGCGTGCGATCTCGCATCATGCGCGGGCGTGCGTTAGCGCGTGAGCGCTATCGATCACTCGCAGCCGCTCGATCGCAATCGAGCGGTCATGGAGCCCACTCGCCTGCACCCTTTCACCTACGCATGCGGATTCAAACTCGCGCCAGTACCTCGCGATAAGGCGTTCACTCGCTGCGCTATGGAGGAGAGATGGTCACGCGGATGTTTTGAGCGGCGCGTGCTCATGGCCGTTGGATCAAGATCCAACGGCCTAGATCGTGCGTTGGATCTTCTTTGGAGAGGTAGCGGTGGTCCTGAGGGTTGGTTGGATGGTTGAGATGGCGCCATGTGGCACCATCTTGGCTGTCCATCTTCTGGATGATGTAGATGGTGCCACGGGTGTCAGATTAAGTCGATTTTCGCACTATTAGGCTGTGATCATCGATCCAAATCCATCCGTGCAGTCGGATTTGTTGTTTGAAGTACACATTCACACCATCTTGGCCCTTGATCTTCTAGGGTTCCTCGATCTCTATCTGATGCTACAAATGCCTGATTAGGGCAATCTTGGAGTTGTTGAACTCCAATCGTCGTCCTAATCACATCTGTACGGTTGGATCTTCGATCCGAGGCCACGATAAAAAGTCTGCCCTGTCCATGAACATAAAAGGAGACAATTAACCTCCATTTTATTCAAACTAATCTGAATGTAAGATGATGCATGTTATGCAATATTTATATTATGCAATGTAATCCTATGCTTAAGAACATGCATAAATAGACATCTTAAGTAGTGTAAACATGTTTACATCATACCCCCATGCTTATCTTTTGCTGGTCCATAGCAAAAACTATATGCTATTTATAAAAGAATTAGGTTGGATTATTTGGGCATGAGTAATTTTCAATCACTAAGAAAATGTTTACTTAGGATCTGAACTTTTAAAGACACAATAGTACCCGAGTATCTACCAAAATGCAGACCGCCTCAAGCCCTCGCCTTATTCAAAGAAAATTTTCTTTTTCTTTTTTTTCCTCTTTTCTATTTTTTTTGGATTTTCAAGTTTTAGGGTTTAAGAGTGGCTTTCTACGGCCATTCAACTCACCCAAGATTTGATGAGAACCCTAAGTTCTAAGCATCTTATTGTGAATGTGATAGACTCGTTGACTGGCAGTTAAAACGGACTTCGGATTTCTACTCCTCTAGGTGACCTAAAAAAGAAAAAAAATTCTGCCTAAAGGTGTATCTTTACAACCGGCAGCTTTCTCCCTACTTTTATTTTTACGGGGTCAACACAAGGGTGAATCCAATGTATATCTCCCCAATTTATTCTACTTCTCCGCTTCTTCCTAAGTGTTATGGGAATTTTTAGTGCATTTATTTAGTTGGGTTCTGGACAACTGGTCAATGAGCTGTTACCACTGACAACTTGCCAGCCATATTCGTGCGGCAAAGTGTGGCTTATTTCTTTTTTTTTCTCTTTTTTTTCTTTACTTTTTGATTTTCTTTCTCTTTTTAAGTAGGTGGCTTCCCTGGTCTAAGATTTACCTAAAGGCAGCAAAAAGAGAAAGGTCCAGTGACTGCGCTTTGGACAACCTACCTATAGGCTGTTACCCATGATAACTTGCCAGCCATATCACCCTAGAAGATTCATTAGCTACCCAATTTCCGTTAGAATCATCGAACAACGAGTTAGTGACAAGATAGTGTGTAGATGCTTAAAACTCAAAATTCCCTCAAATTAGAGGGCGGGTTGATAAGTCATATACTTATCACCCAAACTTATTTACTCCAATTAAAATAGAATTCAGGTTGGCGAGGACTCGAAAAATGAATCCACATTTTAATGGATACACGTGCTGATTAAGTCCAAAGACCTGAAGGGTCTTTGTGTTCAGATCCTAATGTAATATTTCCTAAGATTGAAAAGTCCTACTGTCCAACTATTCCTTCCTAATTCTTTTTTTTTTATGTATAAATAAGAAGAGAAAAATAATTTACATGAATTTCACAAAGCTGACCAAATGATTTAAAAATGAATCCACCCTCCCATGCCTTGCTGATGCAATGTCCACATTGAGAAAAAGACATGAAAGAAAGGGTAGAGTATGAAAATGTCACCTGAATATGAAGCTCGTATCAGCTTTGTGTCATATGTACAACTGCTGAGTTTAATGCTGTCAGCTAGGCGAAGTCCAGCCAAAGAAGTCACAGAATGGCTAGAGCAACCATGTCTGAGACGTGTTCTGGAAGAATACGGTCAATAACAGGCTTCAGACGTTGATCGTTGACTTTAAATGTGTTACCCGTCTTTGGGTCAAAAATCTGAACGGCTCCATTTGGAAAAATCTGGTCAATTATGAATGGGCCATTCCATTTAGATCTAAGTTTGCCAGGAAAGAGCTTAAGTTTAGAATCGAATAACCAAACCTTCTGGTTCGACTCAAAGCTCTTGCGGGAAATCAGTTGATCATGTAGAGCTTTGGTCCGAGCCTTGTAGATCTTGGCATTCTCATATGCATCATTTCTAAGCTCCTCCAACTTAAATAGTTAGAGTTTCCTGGTCTTCCTAGCTAAATTCAGATCTAAATTGCATTGTTTGATCGTTCAGAATGCCCTGTGTTCAATCTCTACGGGTAAATGGCATGCCTTTCCATACACCAAACGGAATGGAGACATGCCGATGCGCGTTTTATACGTCGTACGTAGGCCCAAAGAGCTTCCTCAAGCTTGAGTCCAATCCTTGCGATCAGGCCTAACCATTTTTTGCAGAATGTTCTTGATCTCCCGATTGGAGATCTCAGCTTGTCCATTCGTCTGGGGATGGTAAGGTGTGGAAATTCGGTGATTAACCCTGTATTTGGCCAACAAATTCTGGAATTGGGCATTAGTAAAATGAGTGCCACCATCACTGATGATAGCCCTCGGAATCCCGAACCTACTGAAGATATTTTTCTTGACAAAATCAATAACCACCTTATGGTCATTGGTTCGGGTGGGAATCACCTCAATCCATTTGGACACAAACCAACAGCAACAATAATGTACTGATGTCCAAATGAAGGGAAAAAGGGTCCCATGAAATCAATGCCCAAACATCAAAAATTTCGACAGGAAGAATTGGCTTTAGGGGCATCATATCTCTCTTAGTTATGGTCCCGAGTGCTTGACATCGAGAAGATGACCTTGAGAAGTCCGAGGCATCCTTAAATAAAGACGGCCAATAGAAGCCAGATTGCAAGATTTTTGCAGCCGACTTTTTCCCAGAGAAATGTCCACCACACCCAGATGCATGGCAAAACTCGAGTATATTGTTGAATTCATTCTCTGGTATACATCGATGAATAATCTGATCAGAGCTGATGTGATATAGCTCAGGGTCCTCCCAGAAGTAGTATTTGGCCTTAGATTTGAGTCTATCCTGTTGTTGCTTGGTCCAATCCTGAGGGATTTGACCAACGGCTAAATAGTTAACAATTTCAGCAAACCATGGGGTGTGGACACCTAAATTTGTAAGAATAGTTTCTTCCGGAAAAGTGTCAGCAATCGGAATGTCCGGACGAGAGGAATTACCTAGGAGTCTCGACAAATGATCCGCTACCACATGTTGTACCTCGGTTTTATCCTTGATTTCAAGATCAAATTCTTGAAGTAGAAGAATCTAATGAATAAGCCGGGGTTTAGCATCCTTTTTGGCCAAGAGATGTCTCAAGGCCAAGTGGTCGGTATAGATGATAACATGAGACCCTAAGAGATAAGCCCTGAATTTTTCCAAAGCAAACACTATAGCTAGTAATTCCTTTTCAGTAATAGTGTAATTCCTCTGGGCTTCATCCAGAGTTTTACTAGCGTAGTAGATGACAGAGGGCTTTCTATCAATTTTCTGACCCAAGACAGCCCCGACCATGTAATCAGAAGTGTCGGTTATGATCTCAAAAGGGGCTGTCCAAATTGGTGGTTGCAAAACAGGAGCACAGGTGACTGCCATTTTCAAGAAATCAAATGCCTTTCGGCATGATTCGTCAAAAACAAACGGCGTTTCTTTGTCAAGAAGATTGCTCAGGGGACGAGCAACCTTCGAGAAATCCTTGATGAATCTTCGATAGAATCCCACATGGCCAAGAAATGATCAAATTTGTTTAACAGATGTGGGAGGAGGAAGTTTAGCGATCACATCAACCTTAGCTTTATCCACTTCAATTCCTCGTTCAGAGATTACATGACCCAAAATGATGCCTTCTTGGGTCATGAAATGACTCTTTTCCCAGCTAAGGAGCAATCGTGTTTTGATACATCGCTTAAGAATCATTTCCAGATTAGCCAAACAAGAGTCAAATGATTCTCCGAAAATAGAGAAATCATCCATGAAGACTTCCATAAACTCTCCCACCATGTCAGAAAATATGGCTAGCATACACCTTTGAAAAGTTGCAGGTGCATTGCATAACCCGAAAGGCATCCTACGGAAAGCAAAGGTTTCGTAGGGACAGGTGAAAGTAGTTTTTTCCTGATCCTCAGGATGGATAGGAACTTAGTTGTATCCTGAGTAGCCATCAAGAAAACAGAAGTACTTCTGGCTGGTAATCTTTCTAAGATTTAATCGATGAAGGGCAGGGGAAAATGATCCTTTTTAGTGGTTGTGTTCAGCTTCCTATAATCAATACAAACCCTCCAAGAGGAAGCTGAACGAGTTGTGACAGATTCTCCTCTCTCGTTAGTCACAACGGTAATCCCTACTTTCTTCGGAACAATCTACACGGGACTTACCCAGGGACTATCAGAGATTGGATAAATAATTCCTGCATCGAGCCACTTGATGATTTCCTTTTTGACCACTTCTCGCATATTTGGATTTAATCTCCTCTACATCTGGCGAGAAGGTCGGGATCCATCTTCCAAGAATATTCTATGATTGCAGTAAGATGGCTCGATCCCCCTGAGGTCATGAATGGTCTAACCAATTGCTTCCTTGTGTTCCTTCAGGACCTTGATCAATTTAATCTCTGGCTCCTTTGTCAATTTAGCACTGATAATCACAGGAAGTGTCTTCTGAGGTCCTAAAAATTGATATTTCAAATTCTCAGGCAATGGTTTTAGTTCAAGCTGGGGCGGGTTGATGATTGATGGTAAGGTAGATGCTGAAGACTCAACAAGAGGAAGAGGTTGTGAGTGAACAAAATCAATAACCTCTTCAGAAGATGGCAGGTCAGCAATAGAGGGTTGCGGGTCGAATTTGTCATCAAAGGAGGAACTTTCGATTGAAGAAACCATCAAACAAGTTTTAATGTTTCCATTATCCTCCTCAAGTTCCTTAATAAATCCACAATCCTCAAATTTATTGATCGCCTTAAAAATATCCAATTTCATTCGTTGATCCCCAAAGGCGATTTCCATGCTACCGCTTTCTCAATTAATGTTGGCCTTAGCGGTAGCCAGGAACGGATGCCCTAGAATGATGGGCGTGTTCCTCAGATTATCAGGTACATCCATGTCAAGAACAAGGAAATATACAGGAAAATAGAAATCCTTGACCTTAACTATAACATCTTCAATAACGCCTCGCGGATTTGTGACCGAGCGGTCTGCTAACTGTAGCGTTACTGAAGTTGGCTGAAGTTCACCTAATCCAAACTTCTTAAAAAGAGAAGTCGGAATTAGGTTGATGGATGCACCCAGATCCAAAAGTGCTCTTCAAATGTGTAATCTTCGATGACGAAAGAAATCAACGGAGCACCTGGATCTCTCTTTTTCTGAGGGAGGTGGTGTAGGATAACAGAACTAGCTTGCTTGGAGAGTACCACCTTCCTCAGAACAGATTCTCTCGACTTACGCTTTTGTGTACATAAATCCTTTAAAAATCTTGCATAAGCCGGTATGTGCTTGATAGCATCAAGGAGCAGGATATTGATCTCAACATTCTTAAATAGATTCAGAAGCTCCTCATTGCTATCAATAGACTTCTTCTTCTTTGATTTGATCAAGGCTTCAGGAAATGGAACATGAGTCAGTCTTCGGAATCAGGTTCCTGAGCCTTGATTTCTCCTCTAGAATTCTCCTCTCTCTCCTCAGGTTCTTCAGGATTCAGAAGATGAGAATAGTGTGGTTGTGGATCCTGAGTCTGCTTACCACTCCTCAAGGTGACAGGATTTGCAGATGCATAAGAATTTGGGTCTTGGGGAGGGTTAGGAAAGATTGGAGGGGCTTGATTAGCCAGGAATTGTTGATTTGCAGAAGAAGAAGAAGAGTAGGAACCCTGCTCAACCACCTGAGCATGTGCGTGTGGGTCCCTCTGATTTCCGTACCCTTGGGCTTGGTTGCCCGAATTCATAATATTTCGTGGGTTGGGTACGGGTTGGGATGGTAGAGATCCAGGTTGATGAGAGTTAGTAATGAGCCCGGACTGCAAGTTGTCCAGCGAGGTTTTCATTTGCTGCATGAGCTGGAGCATGGATCCTTGCATCTCTACCATTGTCGGTTCAAATCAGCCTACCCTGCGGGTTGACGGGCATTCCAAGCTGGCTGATTGACCTGATTTGGAGGCAACTGAGCATATACATGACCTTGACCCATTGGTTGTTGTGGAGCATAGTTGCTGGGTCAGAATTAGGTCTGTTGCCCTGGGTTTTTCCAAGAGAAGTTAGGGTGTTTTCTCCAACCCGAATTATAGGCATTAGAGTAGGGGTTGGATTTAACATTTTCTTGTATAGCACAGACATCCTCATAGGGTGAGGATGGAGAGAAAGAAAGGGAAGGATCAGAAAAACTGGGATCAAAGGCCCCAGTTTGGAACCCGTGGGGTTCCAAAAAATGCTGACTCACAGGTTGAGCCGCATCGAGTTGATTCACGAACTCCCTTCTAGAAGGAGCTCGTGAAGAATGGAATTCTAAATTTTGGGATTGAGTGGATTGAGAGTTCATAGAATTGCTAGCCATCCACTCTTCCATTCTCTTAGCAACCAAGTCCACCTTATCAAGTTTGTTACAAATCAATTCCATATCAAATGAATGAGAGTCATGGACTTCATTGACATTTGATCTGGGCTGCTGGGACCAGTTAAATGTATCCATGGAGGCATGATTGATTGAATTCTCACTCATTTCCTCAAATAAATCATGTGCACTATCTGCATCTTTATTGAGGAAATTGCCTCCTCAAGAAGCATCCACATGATTTCTCAGTTGCTCAGTCAACCCATGATAGAAGATCTGCACGAGTTGCCATTTTGGCACCTCGTGGTGTGGACACCTCCGCAATAGGTCCTGGAATCGCTCCTAGGCCACATGAAATTGCTCCCCCGGCCGCTGGGTAAAGGTAGTGATTGCCTGTCTCAAAGTATTGGTATGTCAGACTAGGAAGAATTTCTTCAGAAAGGCCGATTTCAACTCATTCCAAGTTGCAATTGGTCTTCCTATTGTCCTAACCAATGCACGGCCTTATCCCTAAGAGAGTGGGGGAAGAGCCTCATGATCATTTGCTCCTCGTTTACATTTCGTGCCTTGGTGGTCTGGACCAAACTGGTCAAGTCCTCTATGTGCTGAAACAGATCTTCGGAGCCAAGCCCATGATAATATTTGATCAGGCTTAACACTTGGGGCTTGATTTCTACGTCACCGGCTGGAATCTGGACACTGGGACATTCCCCGTAATTTGAAGGATCATAAAAATCCTTCAAGGGCTGAGCGCCCTGCATTCTCTGCATTTGTTCCAGTTACCTTCGAAATTCTTCCTGTGGATTTCCAAGCAGAGGAGGCTGTTGGTCGGCCATGGGATCAATTTGACCAAAATCCAATTTGCGCCTCCTAGAATACTCTAATGGTCCTTCCAATCGAGGATTCAATGACCTACTTCCTAGCATAAACTAGGAGCAGGTCGGAAGGACTAGGGATAGGGACCCTGCAGCACAACAAAACAAGGCTGTCCTTAAGTGAGGTAGCCTAAGAATCTACTGACTCCCAAAACCTACCTTAAGATTGTAAATGATTTACTCTACTTGCGTCTGCTCAATCGAACCAGTTAGAAGGAGGGACTGGGAAGAAGGTTCTTCTTTCGGCTTTCGCCTCCGGTTCCTAGTGTACCCCCTAGCCACGGTCGTTTGACGCTACTCCCCTAGCTAGACATCAAATTAATCAGTATAAGTAGTTTAATCAAAGACAATCTCAGACTAGGCCCTGAAGAGCGAATCAGACCTTAAGGCCAACGTCTACTCAATTTTATTAAGGCCTGGGATTGTGGTGCTTATGGAATGTGATGGGCCCTTAAAATGGGTTGTGCCCTTAATGATTGATTGAGATTTGTGTAAGTGCGTGCATAACCAGGGTGTTCAAGCAAGATTATTTGTGATGCATGGATTTTAATGTTCAAATCTTGCTTAAGTAGCTTTTAGGGTTTCAAATTAGGTGGATTGAAATCAAGTTTCTAGGCAAACCAAGTTGTCAAACATGGGTGAAGATTATTTTCCTCTAAAATCAGAAAGAAAGTGGAGTGCCTGGAATAGACCCAGATTAAAAACCCTAAGGAAGAGCTACTTGATGAGTTGATTTTAAGTAGAGTGGTGCGGCCCAAACAACTCAAACAACTGGCCACAAATGCACCACTAAGTTAGGCATACAAAGATGGTTAACCTAGAATGATTTCTACTCTTTTATGTGTTGCTTTGTGTGTACCAGTTCCATAGATCAGAACCCGGTTGAGTAGAAACAAATCAATTAGGTTAAGTGCCTTGAATGTGGGTGTACGTTGTGTGTTTGTTGAAAATTGCCCCACAAGATTATCTTTTTGTTGTTTTTTTATAAATGAGGGTGGAATGAATGTGAGTGAGAATCCAAACAACCAAACTATTCCTAGGATTTATGCAAACACCTAGGTTAATTGGAATTTGGATTTAATGTGGCAAATGAAATCTATGGAGGGGGAAGAATGGGGAGCACTTACAGTTGTCTTCAACTACACTTTACTCCGGTCTATCGCTTGATGATTCCTTGATGGAGGTCTCTGCAAAACAATAGACACAAGAGAAAGCAAGTTAGAAAATAATAAAGTGCGTGAAATGCGAAAAGAAGATCGGAAATCGTTGCCTCCCCGGCAACGGCGCCAAAATGTTGAACGCACGGGTTGCTACGCTAACGTGTTTGGTTTTGAAAAAACCTGTCATCGTAGTATGAAAGCGAAGAACTCGTGTTCAACAAATAAAATTTATACCGGAATGAAAATCACGGGTCGAACTTAGGGAGGCTACGTCGATCTATATTCGCAATTTTATTTTTTTTTTAGAATTTTTCTTGAAAAGTGAGGCGATGTAATTACAATGAAGCCATAATAACAATCAGACTAAACGACAGAGAGAGAGAGAGAGAGAGAAAACATGCATTCAATGATTCAAACTGTTTATACAATAAAATCAAATAAGAATTACACTAGAAAGCGGAAAATCAGCTACACTAGAAAGTAGGAAAATTCTACACTAGAAAGCTGTAAAGAAGAATGGGAGAGAGAAGTTATCCTCCTCGACGATTGCTTAGAGGACAAGCTGGATGAGATGCCGCCTGGATGAAGGAGGATGGAGTGGGAAGAAGGAGATCGAGGTAGGAGGAACGAGAATGGAGCAACACGTCGTCGTCGTCGTGGGATCTGCTTCTGAATTGAGAGCGAAAATTTGACTTTATCTCGCGAGGAGCATCCCAGGTGTGGGACAAGCTTCTCTTGAGCTTTGGAGTGGTAGAGAAGAGAAGGAAGGGATCAGAATTTTGTGTGGAGGGGGTCTCCTTTTATAGTTGCAAGGAGTGAGGGAAATTTGGTCATTTTAATTTAAAAATCATAAATCAGGGGTCTTTAGTGACGGATAAAACCATCGCTAAAGCCCCATCGTGGGCGTAGTGGGGCACTGCCTGCGTGCGGCCGCTCGCCTCCTCACGCGTAATGCTCGCACACGTTCAACTGCTCTCAGCCGTCCGATTCTGAGATCGGACGGCTTAAGTCGCGCCTCCGCCCGCTCCTCAGCGCGCCTGCCCGCGTGCGATCTCACGTCACACGCGGGAGTGCGCTAGTGCGTGAGCGCTATCGAGCGCCCGCAGCCGCTCGATCGCAATCGAGCGGTCGCGGAGCCCACTCGCATGCGCCCTTTCACCTACGCATGCAGATTCGAACCCACGCCAGCGCCTCGTGATAAGGCGTTCACCCGCTGCGTTATGGAGGAGAGATGGTCGCACGGATGTTTTGAGCGGCGCGTGCTCATGGCCGTTGGATCAAGATCCAACGGCCCAGATCGTGCGTTGGATCTTCTTTGGAGAGGTAGCGGTGGTCCTGAGGGCCTGTTGGATGGCTGAGATGACGCCACATGGCACCATCTTGGCTGTCCATCTTCTTGATGTGTAGATGGTGCCACGGGTGTCGGATTAAGTCGATTTTCATGCCGTTAGGCTGCGATCATCGATCCAAATCCATCCGTGCGGTCAGATTTGTCGTTTGAAGTATGGATTCACACCATCTTGGCCCTTGATCTTCTAGGGTTCCCCGATCTCTATCTGATGCTACAAATGCCTGATTAGGGCGATCTTGGAGTCGTTGAACTCCAATCGTTGCCCTGATCACATCTGTACGGTTGGATCTTCGATTCGAGGCCTCGATAAAAAGTTTTCCCTGTCCATGAACATAAAAGGAGATAATTAACCTCCATTTTATTCAAACTAATCTAAATGCAAGATGATGCACGTTATGCAATATTTATAGTATGCAATGTAATCCTATGCCTAAGAACATGCATAAATAGACATCTTAAGTAGTGTAAACATTTTTACATCAGCGTGGAGCTGCTGCTTTGCGCGAGGGCGTAGCTGCTCACGGGCGTGGCTGGCGAGAGGCATGGCCCTGAGGGGATAGGTGGTTGCAAGTTTGGGTCTCTTGCTGCAACAGGGAAGAAGCAGACAAGAAGACTAAGAGGCCGACCACAAGCTGGACGTGTGCGCACAAGGGCGCGTGGCTTGCTGGCCTTGAGGGAGCGCGTGCACAGACTATTGTTGGGTTGATGCACATGCACGCTGGGAGGGTGCGTGCAGTGGGGCTACTGCGCGAGGAGTAGCTGCCTCCTACGTGGTCTAGTTGCGGTGAGAGTGGTGAGAGGGCGCACGCGCTGTCTGGCTGCGGTGAGAGGGGTGATAGGGCGTGCGCGCGGTTTTGTTGCGGTGAAAGGGGTGAGAGGTCCTGTTGAACGTCGGAGGACTACACCATTGGATTTGGTTTTAAAAACCTGTCATTGTAGTTTGAATCACGAAGAACTCGGGTTCAATAAATAAAATTTATATTGGAATAGAAATCCCAGGTCGAACTCAGGGAGGCTACGTCGATCAAAATTTGCAATTATATTTTTTTGTTTTTGTTTAAAGAGCGGAGTAATTACAATGCAATGGACTTAATATAAACAATCAGAGAAAGGGAGAGAGAGAGAGAAATCATCCATTTGAAGTTGCAAAATGTTTGTACGTCTAAGAAAGTGAGAAATTACACTAGAAAGCAGGAAAACTATTACAACTAGAAAGTAGGAATATTCTACTCTAGAAAAGCTGGAAAAAGGAATGGGACAGAGAAGTTATCCTCCTCGACAATTGCTTGGAGGATTGATAAACACCAGTTTATCATCATTTTTATGCTTTAAAACTAACCTAGCTCTTAGGATTTTACTCCGCAAATGGGTTTTTGGGCTGCATTTAGGCATAAATTAGGATAGGCATGCATTGCATTTTTTATTGTTGTTTTAATGTGTTTTTGTGAGTGTTAGGGATATACAGATGCACAGATCCCTAAAACCCTAGCACTCAAGAAGGCAAATGGTGAAGGAGAAGCCCAGACTAGTTGGAACCCAGCTTGATCCAGCTCACCACAGCTGGAACCTAGCTTACTTGAACTAGGGTTAGCTCATCCCAGCTCCATTCAGCTAATCTCAGCTGGATGGCAGCTCAAGAGAGTTCACCTTAGCTCACCCTAGCTCAAGTCAGCTCAGATCCAGCTCAACTTAGCTGAGTCTAGCTCATCTCAGCTCCCACTAGTTCACAGGGAGCTCTAGCTAGCTCAGTTGAGTTCAAAGGAGTTCACCCCAGCTCAGATCCAGCTACATCCAGCTCCACTCAACTCTAGCCAGCTGAAGAAGAATTCATCTCAGGAAGCTCAAGTCCAGCTCCCGGGGACTCAGCTTAGCTCATCTCAGTTGAGCTAAGCTACCTTAGCTCCATCAACCAGCTTGATTCTCCCTGGGAGCACCAGACCTAGCTCACCTCAGCTCATTTTGGTAGAAGCTAGCTCACTTTAGCTTGGCTTAGCAACTAGCAAAGAACTAGCAAGCTAAGCCAGCTAGAGTAGCCCTATGCCAGCCTCTTCAGCAGCAGCCAGCTCCTACTCCAGCTCCAGACTTCTTCTCCTCAGCTCCTTCCTCCAAACCCTAGCTCCAACACCTTCTCCTCTACTCCTCCATTAGCTAAGCTAGCTTAGCTTAGCTTAGCTTAGCTTAGCTATGCTCCAACTTCTTTGGCTTGTACCACCCCAAAAACCCACCTACCAACTCCACCCAACTAGCTCCACCTAAGCTCCACATAAGCTAACCTACTTGGCACCAACCTAACCTACCCACCACCTCCAAAAGACACCTAAAAGTGGCGCCAAAAACTACCCATAACCACCCCTTAATGGCGCCACTTTTCCCTCCAAAATCCCCCCTCATCTCCACCACACAATCCTCCTTGAATCCATCTCCACCATCCACCTAACCCCCCTTCTAGAAGACCCCATGTTGGCGCCAACATGGGGGTGTCTCTCCACCACCAAAAGACACCAACACCACCATAACCACCCCCTTTAACACCCCTTGGGGTGGTTCCAACTCACCCTAGCCATAGGATCACCAACCACCCTCATCCTTCCATCCTAGCCCTCCATTTCAAGGGGCACCTTAACCCCCCATCCTATTCTATAAAAAGCCACCACCTACCACCATTTTGGGGCATCCTCCCTTAGTATATTTTCTACCTAAACCACCTATACCTACGGCCAAGAAGAAGGAGTAGAGAAGGAGATTAAAGGGGCACATCACCAGCCCTTTTGGTGCCTTCTTCTCCCCACTCTCTTCAACTTGAGCCACGCCAAGGAGGAGGACTCTCCCACTTCAAGGAGGACGGCCAGGCAAAGGAGAAAAGCTTAGGGTGGACATCCACCCTTGGAGAGAAACTTAGGGCACGCCCCCTTAGGGCTTGCCTTGGAGGTCATCACCTTGGCGGAGTACTGCAAGGAAGGAGTTGAAGGATTCTTTTCAAGCTTGGGAGCCACCAACCTTGGAGCAAGAAGCCCTCTTCTTCACCATCTATTTAGAGGATTTGTGTTTTCTTTCTTTATTTCAATTATCTAGTAGTAGAAGCATTCCTCTACTAGGCATTTTTGTTAAACACTTTATCAATTATCTAGTTGCCTTCTTCGCATATCTTGTTTGCATTTCTATTTGCTTATTTTCAGCATTCTTCACTTCCTCTCCCTAATTATTCTAGGCATCCACTTGCCTAGAGTGAGCTTAGGGAGAGGCTCTACTTGCCACTTTAGAGTAGTTTACTTAATTGGAAGTGTAAACACTTTTCCCGCCATCAGTTCGCATGTTGCCTTAGTTCAAAAACAAAAACAAAATGGTATATTGAAAATTACCAAAAAGAAAGTTGAGATATATTCCAAGCAAGAGAATCAATTTTGCAACCATATTGCCTCCTTGGACGACCCTAGATACTTCCCTATCTAGGATTATAAATTTAAGAGCGAAAGCGGATTTACGCGTTACAACGACGTATTTTAACAAACCACGTATTTTCGCTATCACTTTTTGGCGCCGTTGCTGGGGAGGCACGGCTTTGCATTAACTCATTTTCTCTTGCTTGAAGTGGATCTCATCCCCTTCTCTTTCTTTATTTTGTGTGTGCAGGAACTACAGCGGGAAAGCGGGAATCTGGAAGCGAGAGCTTAAAGATCCTTTTCTTCCCGCGAAAATTCAGGTTGGTTCCTCTTTCTAGTCACATAATTAATTAAAACTACCAAAAATATATTAAACTTGGCTTTCAGGACCCTAAACACTTAAATTAAGTGGAGTGGTGCATTTTAAAATCATTGTTTGCTTGTATGCTTCTTTAGCACCATTCCATTGCAAGTATTGGTGTTCTATTTTTCGGGTCTAGATTTCTATCCAGACTTGAAAAATCGATTCCTAACACCACAGGCCTCCTAAAATCATAAAATTTCATAAAGTGATTCCCAATTAAGTTTGGAACATCTGTTCCAAATTTCAGATCAATTGGATTTGTATTTAATTTTTAAAAATTCGTGGATTACAGAGGGGTCACACCCTCTAATCTTCCTATTTTGCTACTGTCCGTGAATTTTCAGAATTTTTATACTCATCCAATTTTTGTGTAATTTATCTTGTTGGAATACCTATGAAATTTTACATATCATATAAAATCATAAAAATTTTCTGAGGTCGGTGGTAATACTGAAAAGTCTATAATACCCACGGGTATTATTTCTGGACTTCGACACCAGTACATTTAAAAATTCAAAACTATTATCAAACAAATTCCTAAAATCTTAAAAAAATCTTTTCTGGAATCCTTGTTTGATTTTCTTCAAAGTAGTGGTGTTGTTTGACTTGTTTGGACCACTACTTAATTCTGAAAGCTAAAAAATAATTCATTGGTAGTTAAATTTCTGTCTTAGGGATAATTGGCTTAGGGTTTCTTCTTTCTATTTAGAGAATAAATTAAAAGGAAATATACAATCACACATACAACTGGTCTTTTCTTTGATTGTGAACTTTCAAACTTGTTTGAAAACTTAAAGAGAAAAACCCTAAAATTCATTTAATTAAATCACATCCTAAAAGATAAAAATACAAAAAAATTGTGTGACAACTTGATTTTCATTAGAGCCACTCTCCAATTCCTGCACACACACAACAAAATCAAATAACAGGGCAACAACCCAATAAACGCCCTCCACATTCCGTGTGCACTATAGAATCCTAGACCTAATTAAAATTTGTAGCAACTTGACCCCTAAGGCTTTATCAACTTAGGCTTGCTATTTAGGTCTTAAGTTTTCTTTAGTTAGTACCAATTCTATCATCTATATCTGGTGTTCAGGCTGAGGGGCCGTGTCAAACGACCAGGCGCGGGTTTGTACAAGCACCTGGGGTTTTCCCTGGGAAACGTTTGGGCCCAAACCTCCCCTTAAGCAACTTGGCTAGATTTGTTGATAGAACGGGTATTCACTATTGACTACTTATTTCCTATATAGACCAAGTCTTAGGTTATTATTAGGGAGTCACAATTAAGTTAGGTCTAGTTTTTGTTTGTTTGAATTGCACACTTTCTCTCATCTCTTTCTCTTCTCCTCCCCTCCCCGTTCTTCCATTTTATGCACGGGCGACGGTCTCAAAATCCGCACTTGGAAGGACCATTTGATTTCGCCCCCCACGTAAAAAGACCACTTTTTCTGTCTTCTCCTGAAAAAATGGAAACACAACAAAATAGGTCCACTGACCCTTCCACGTCTACCTCTAACCCCACCTCTAACCCTAATTCTAACCCTTCCACCCAAAACCCAACCACCAGTAACTTCCCACACTTGGAGCTCCCCAATCTTGAGTTGCCCCACACACAACATCAAGACCCCCTACCTGATCTTTTAAAATTGATGGCCGATCAGATTAATAAATTAAATTCCAATCAACAAACATTGACTAGGAACATCCAAAACCTAGCCAATCCAAGGCCAAACCCACCACCCCATCAGCAGCCTGTTGTTCCTCTAAAAGATTTCTATGATCCGTCTTATTATGAGGAACGACCAGGGGTGGTCATACCGGAGGGGGACTTTGAGATCAAGCCAGCCGTCCTGAACCTGATTAAACACTTTCATGGCCTTCCTAGGGAAGACCCTTTCAGCCACCTTGAAGAACTAACTCTTCTTGCACAGACAACCCGTTCCCGAAATGTGCAAGAAGACATATGGCTGATGCGGCTTTTTCCATTATCTCTTAAAGATAAGGCCGCTTATTGGTTCAGGACCATTGGCCGACCCATTACAACATGGCCTCAACTCAAGAGTGCCTTCCTCAAGAAATTCTTTCCCATAGGTCGTACCAATTCCTTACGAAGATCTATTACGACCTTTCACCAAAAATCTGGCGAAACTTTCCATGATTCTTGGGAAAGATTTCAGGACCTTTTAAGAAGTTGCCCGCACCACGAGATTCCTTTGTGGCAGCTCGTGCAAATCTTCTATCATGGATTAGAAGATCAAATCCGACAATTTGTCGACGCCTCGTGTGGCGGCAACTTCTTAAATAAAGATGCTGAAAGTGCTTATGATCTATTTGAAGAAATGAGTGAAAACTCATTTAACCAAGCTTCCATGAACACATTTTGCAGAACCCAAAACCCGCAGTTTGGTGTTCATGAAATAGGCGCTCAATCTATCCCAGTCACCCAAGACAATCTTCAAATGATCGCTCAGAAACTCGACCAGATGCATATTAATCAAAAGAAAATTGAGGAAAGACTTGCCACATCAATTCAAGCTCCACACCCACATCCAACCCAACCTAACTTTCCACGAAGAGAAAATTTGCACAATCTCAACACCACTCCTGCTGATTATTCTGAGGTTGCCCATGATTCACTGGGGAATTTCAATTATCCAGATCTTAACCCCACCCAAAATATTTCTGCCATCCAGGAGCCCTTTAAAAATTCTTCCAATTGGAAAAATTACCCGAACTACTCCTGGAATAATCAAGTTTCCTCCCAACCATATCATTTTAATGGGTATGGGTCGAATCCAAATTTCCATCCTGGGCCATCCCAACAAGATATCAATGCCCAGATGCTACGGACCCTGCAGGATATGCAAACAAAAATGACGGAAGTAACCCGCAACATCACAAATCTGAACAATCAGATTGGGGTTGCTCCCACGCAAAGACCTGTAGGACATCTTCCGTCCCAACCCATACCCAATCCCAATCACCAAGGGAACCATTATATGGGCAGAAATCCACATTATCCAAATCAGCCTCCTCCTAATCCACCTCAGCAGCCGCCCAGGTTCCTGCAATCACAGGCCTCCCCACCTCCTCCAAATAATAATCCGACTGCACATGCAGTTACCTTGAGGAGTGGGAAAACCACCACTGACCCCGAGCCTTCGCACGAACCTGGTAAGATACATGTGCAAGTTGACTCCCCACCTCCCCATCAGGAAGAAAAAGAACAACAAAAATCTCAAGACAAGATTCCTATCCCTTTCCCACAAGCTCTCTACCCTACCACCAATAAAAGAAAGAAATCTGAGCCCACTACAGAAGAACTCATGGAGCTATTTGGGCAAGTTCATATCAATATCCCTCTCCTAGATGCCATTAAATATATACCTGCCTATGCTAAATTTTTAAAGGAGATTTGTACTCCTAAAAGGCAGGCCAAAAATCTCGGACAGGTGCATCTTTCGGAGACAGTAAGCTCTGTCATACAGAGAAAGCTGCCTCCTAAGATGAAAGATCCGGGGGCGCCTTTAATTTCTGTAATTATTGATGACACTACATTTAATCGCGCCCTCCTTGATCTTGGTGCCTCTGTAAATATTATTCCCACAAGTTTATTCGAAGAATTTCAGATCGGTGAATTAAAACCCGTCGAGGTTACCCTGCAATTAGCCGACCGATCTACAATCAAACCTCGTGGGATTGTCGAGGATGTATTAGTCAAGGTCTAGAATTGTGTCTTCCCTGCAGACTTTCTGGTTCTTGACATTGAGGCACCCGAATCATTACTGGACTCCCCGATAATCCTTGGATGCCCCTTTTTGGCTACTGCAAAGGCAAATATCAATTGCCACACAGGCAAAATGGATATCAACTGTGCAGGCCAAACTATCACCTTAGATATTTTTAAATCCTCCAGGAGATTCCATGATGATAACTTCTTTGAGGACTCAGATACTGAAATTTCTAATATGGTGGAGGAGACAATGTTAATAGATACCCTTACCGACCACAGTTTTTTTGAGGACTCTGATTCAGACTCAGTGGTCGGTGAGACCTGTGATCCGGAAACTTGTCTTGACTCCAAATTTGTTCCTGATACCCCCCCTAACCCACCCACTATTCACGCACCTAATTTTTCCACACTAACTCACCATTCCTTCCCCGACCCCTTTCTTACGGACCTGCCACCAACCCCGCCCGAGTTTGGCACCCAACCTGAATTAAAACCATGGCCAGACTCGGGCCACACTTATCAATTTCCATCTCACTTTGATCCCAATATTATTTCTAATCAATTTTCTAGGGATCTAGACGAAGACACCTTTTTTGCGGGCATCCAAGTGTCCAATTATTTACATGATTTTCCATCTTCTGTGCATACCTTCACACCCGGCTGAATGGCGTAAAAGATAGCACTGGATGGGAGGTAACCCATCATTTTTTTTCTTGCTTTCCTTTTTTCTTTTTTTTTTCCAGGTTTTATTCATCCTAAACCTGACCGTTCTTCACTAAGGTGATTCCTTTTCCCTCCTAATGCATGAGGACATGGCATATCTTAAGCATGGGGGGGTGTTTTTAAATTTTTACGATCGATTTAGGATGTTTAAAACCTAAAAACATGCAATTTTCTTTAATTTATTTCCTGCTTGCATACCCAAAAAAAAAAAAAATATTGAAAACTTTTTGAGGAAAAATTTTGAAATCGGGACTACGGTCGAAAAATTCACTTCTGGTACAATGAGATTTAATCTTTAACAAACTAAGGATGAGGATATGGATCTGATAATTAGAATTCCAGGGTCTATTTTAGACTAGATCAGATATCCTTCTCTAAAATTCCACCTGAACTCATGATAGTTCAGGTGACTTGATCCTATTTTGTAATATGGAAAGTATTTGACTTAGTTTTTGATTCAAAAACCTGCGGTTCTTGAGAAACTTCTTGTGTCAATTTTCACACACAAGCCAACACTTAAAAATAACTAAAAATTTGAAAAACTCCCTTGTTTGGATTTAGTAAAAGTCTGAAGCAGATCATTGGTTTGAGTTCCCACCGTCGAGAAGAAGGAAAAAAACCTTCTTTGAGGACACGATGTCAACATGTTACCGCCTCGGTGCTGCTCTATATCTATATTTCATATCTTTAGACGGAGCATTAAAGCGCATTTCAGCAGCTCAAGTGTCTTGGACGGTGCTCTACCTATAGCGTCGGAGCAAGAGCTTGAGTTTGCTTGGAGCGCCCCTTTTCACCGCATCGTGTTTTGGGGTTGTGAGCTCCTGGGTGGTGTCATGGAAAGTGCTATCCCGAAGTACTGGCGCCAGAGCCCCCTCGAGGAATGGTAATGGGAATGATGATACCGACACATCTGTTGTAAGACTAAGCTAAAAATAAGCATGGGGGAGAAAAAAAAATAATAATAATAATAACACGTCCTTATTAAGGTTGGCTTTTCACAAGCACCGACACAAGGTTTTAAAGGAATTTGCAAGTTGCGAATCAGATTCACGAGCCAGAAAAATCTTAAAAACAAACATTTCAAGTCATCTGAATTAACAAGGGGTTAATTTGTGAATTTTCTGAGGATATATTGATCCCGTTCTATCTAATGGTTGGATCCAAAAACAAATCCTGATGTTTATCTTCAACAAATCCCGTATCTCCTGTGTTTTAATCTACCAAGGTCCCTTAATCTCTTTTTCTCCTCAAAAGTCAAAAAAATTAGATTTCCCAAAAATTTCATTTTCCAAAAAAAAAAAAAATTAATGTTTTGCTAAGAGACTAGCAAAAGATAAGCATAGGGGTGTGATAAACACCAGTTTATCATCATTTTTATGCTTTAAAACTAACCTAGCTCTTAGGATTTTACTCCGCAAATGGGTTTTTGGGCTGCATTTAGGCATAAATTAGGATAGGCATGCATTGCATTTTTTATTGTTGTTTTAATGTATTTTTGTGAGTGTTAGGGATATACAGATGCACAGATCCCTAAAACCCTAGCACTCAAGAAGGCAAATGGTGAAGGAGAAGCCCAGACTAGTTGGAACCCAGCTTGATCCAGCTCACCACAGCTGGAACCTAGCTTACTTGAACTAGGGTTAGCTCATCCTAGCTCCATTCAGCTAATCTCAACTGGATGGCAGCTCAAGAGAGTTCACCTTAGTTCACCCTAGCTCAAGTCAGCTCAGATCCAGCTCAACTTAGCTGAGTCTAGCTCATCTCAGCTCCCACTAGTTCACAGGGAGCTCTAGCTAGCTCAGCTGAGTTCAAAGGAGTTCACCCCAGCTCAGATCCAGCTACATCCAGCTCCACTCAACTCCAGCCAGCTGAAGAAGAATTCATCTCAGGAAGCTCAAGTCCAGCTCCCGGGGACTCAGCTTAGCTCATCTCAGTTGAGCTAAGCTACCTTAGCTCCATCAACCAGCTTGATTCTCCCTGGGAGCACCAGACCTAGCTCACCTCAGCTCATTTTGGTAGAAGCTAGCTCACTTTAGCTTGGCTTAGCAACTAGCAAAGAACTAGCAAGCTAAGCCAGCTAGAGTAGCCCTATGCCAGCCTCTTCAGCAGCAGCCAGCTCCTACTCCAGCTCCAGACTTCTTCTCCTCAGCTCCTTCCTCCAAACCCTAGCTCCAACACCTTCTCCTCTACTCCTCCATTAGCTAAGCTAACTTAGCTTAGCTTAGCTTAGCTTAGCTATGCTCCAACTTCTTTGGCTTGTACCACCCCAAAAACCCACCTACCAACTCCACCCAACTAGCTCCACCTAAGCTCCACATAAGCTAACCTACTTGGCACCAACCTAACCTACCCACCACCTCCAAAAGACACCTAAAAGTGGCGCCAAAAACTACCCATAACCACCCCTTAATGGCGCCACTTTTCCCTCCAAAATCCCCCCTCATCTCCACCACACAATCCTCCTTGAATCCATCTCCACCATCCACCTAACCCCCCTTCTAGAAGACCCCATGTTGGCGCCAACATGGGGGTGTCTCTCCACCACCAAAAGACACCAACACCACCATAACCACCCCCTTTAACACCCCTTGGGGTGGTTCCAACTCACCCTAGCCATAGGATCACCAACCACCCTCATCCTTCCATCCTAGCCCTCCATTTCAAGGGGCACCTTAACCCCCCATCCTATTCTATAAAAAGCCACCACCTACCACCATTTTGGGGCATCCTCCCTTAGTATATTTTCTACCTAAACCACCTATACCTACGGCCAAGAAGAAGGAGTAGAGAAGGAGATTAAAGGGGCACATCACCAGCCCTTTTGGTGCCTTCTTCTCCCCACTCTCTTCAACTTGAGCCACGCCAAGGAGGAGGACTCTCCCACTTCAAGGAGGACGGCCAGGCAAAGGAGAAAAGCTTAGGGTGGACATCCACCCTTGGAGAGAAACTTAGGGCACGCCCCCTTAGGGCTTGCCTTGGAGGTCATCACCTTGGCGGAGTACTGCAAGGAAGGAGTTGAAGGATTCTTTTCAAGCTTGGGAGCCACCAACCTTGGAGCAAGAAGCCCTCTTCTTCACCATCTATTTAGAGGATTTGTGTTTTCTTTCTTTATTTCAATTATCTAGTAGTAGAAGCATTCCTCTACTAGGCATTTTTGTTAAACACTTTATCAATTATCTAGTTGCCTTCTTCGCATATCTTGTTTGCATTTCTATTTGCTTATTTTCAGCATTCTTCACTTCCTCTCCCTAATTATTCTAGGCATCCACTTGCCTAGAGTGAGCTTAGGGAGAGGCTCTACTTGCCACTTTAGAGTAGTTTACTTAATTGGAAGTGTAAACACTTTTCCCGCCATCAGTTCGCATGTTGCCTTAGTTCAAAAACAAAAACAAAATGGTATATTGAAAATTACCAAAAAGAAAGTTGAGATATATTCCAAGCAAGAGAATCAATTTTGCAACCATATTGCCTCCTTGGACGACCCTAGATACTTCCCTATCTAGGATTATAAATTTAAGAGCGAAAGCGGATTTACGCGTTACAACGACGTATTTTAACAAACCACGTATTTTCGCTATCACTTTTTGGCGCCGTTGCTGGGGAGGCACGGCTTTGCATTAACTCATTTTCTCTTGCTTGAAGTGGATCTCATCCCCTTCTCTTTCTTTATTTTGTGTGTGCAGGAACTACAGCGGGAAAGCGGGAATCTGGAAGCGAGAGCTTAAAGATCCTTTTCTTCCCGCGAAAATTCAGGTTGGTTCCTCTTTCTAGTCACATAATTAATTAAAACTACCAAAAATATATTAAACTTGGCTTTCAGGACCCTAAACACTTAAATTAAGTGGAGTGGTGCATTTTAAAATCATTGTTTGCTTGTATGCTTCTTTAGCACCATTCCATTGCAAGTATTGGTGTTCTATTTTTCGGGTCTAGATTTCTATCCAGACTTGAAAAATCGATTCCTAACACCACAGGCCTCCTAAAATCATAAAATTTCATAAAGTGATTCCCAATTAAGTTTGGAACATCTGTTCCAAATTTCAGATCAATTGGATTTGTATTTAATTTTTAAAAATTCGTGGATTACAGAGGGGTCACACCCTCTAATCTTCCTATTTTGCTACTGTCCGTGAATTTTCAGAATTTTTATACTCATCCAATTTTTGTGTAATTTATCTTGTTGGAATACCTATGAAATTTTACATATCATATAAAATCATAAAAATTTTCTGAGGTCGGTGGTAATACTGAAAAGTCTATAATACCCACGGGTATTATTTCTGGACTTCGACACCAGTACATTTAAAAATTCAAAACTATTATCAAACAAATTCCTAAAATCTTAAAAAAATCTTTTCTGGAATCCTTGTTTGATTTTCTTCAAAGTAGTGGTGTTGTTTGACTTGTTTGGACCACTACTTAATTCTGAAAGCTAAAAAATAATTCATTGGTAGTTAAATTTCTGTCTTAGGGATAATTGGCTTAGGGTTTCTTCTTTCTATTTAGAGAATCAATTAAAAGGAAATATACAATCACACATACAACTGGTCTTTTCTTTGATTGTGAACTTTCAAACTTGTTTGAAAACTTAAAGAGAAAAACCCTAAAATTCATTTAATTAAATCACATCCTAAAAGATAAAAATACAAAAAAATTGTGTGACAACTTGATTTTCATTAGAGCCACTCTCCAATTCCTGCACACACACAACAAAATCAAATAACAGGGCAACAACCCAATAAACGCCCTCCACATTCCGTGTGCACTATAGAATCCTAGACCTAATTAAAATTTGTAGCAACTTGACCCCTAAGGCTTTATCAACTTAGGCTTGCTATTTAGGTCTTAAGTTTTCTTTAGTTAGTACCAATTCTATCATCTATATCTGGTGTTCAGGCTGAGGGGCCGTGTCAAACGACCAGGCGCGGGTTTGTACAAGCACCTGGGGTTTTCCCTGGGAAACGTTTGGGCCCAAACCTCCCCTTAAGCAACTTGGCTAGATTTGTTGATAGAACGGGTATTCACTATTGACTACTTATTTCCTATATAGACCAAGTCTTAGGTTATTATTAGGGAGTCACAATTAAGTTAGGTCTAGTTTTTGTTTGTTTGAATTGCACACTTTCTCTCATCTCTTTCTCTTCTCCTCCCCTCCCCGTTCTTCCATTTTATGCACGGGCGACGGTCTCAAAATCCGCACTTGGAAGGACCATTTGATTTCGCCCCCCACGTAAAAAGACCACTTTTTCTGTCTTCTCCTGAAAAAATGGAAACACAACAAAATAGGTCCACTGACCCTTCCACGTCTACCTCTAACCCCACCTCTAACCCTAATTCTAACCCTTCCACCCAAAACCCAACCACCAGTAACTTCCCACACTTGGAGCTCCCCAATCTTGAGTTGCCCCACACACAACATCAAGACCCCCTACCTGATCTTTTAAAATTGATGGCCGATCAGATTAATAAATTAAATTCCAATCAACAAACATTGACTAGGAACATCCAAAACCTAGCCAATCCAAGGCCAAACCCACCACCCCATCAGCAGCCTGTTGTTCCTCTAAAAGATTTCTATGATCCGTCTTATTATGAGGAACGACCAGGGGTGGTCATACCGGAGGGGGACTTTGAGATCAAGCCAGCCGTCCTGAACCTGATTAAACACTTTCATGGCCTTCCTAGGGAAGACCCTTTCAGCCACCTTGAAGAACTAACTCTTCTTGCACAGACAACCCGTTCCCGAAATGTGCAAGAAGACATATGGCTGATGCGGCTTTTTCCATTATCTCTTAAAGATAAGGCCGCTTATTGGTTCAGGACCATTGGCCGACCCATTACAACATGGCCTCAACTCAAGAGTGCCTTCCTCAAGAAATTCTTTCCCATAGGTCGTACCAATTCCTTACGAAGATCTATTACGACCTTTCACCAAAAATCTGGCGAAACTTTCCATGATTCTTGGGAAAGATTTCAGGACCTTTTAAGAAGTTGCCCGCACCACGAGATTCCTTTGTGGCAGCTCGTGCAAATCTTCTATCATGGATTAGAAGATCAAATCCGACAATTTGTCGACGCCTCGTGTGGCGGCAACTTCTTAAATAAAGATGCTGAAAGTGCTTATGATCTATTTGAAGAAATGAGTGAAAACTCATTTAACCAAGCTTCCATGAACACATTTTGCAGAACCCAAAACCCGCAGTTTGGTGTTCATGAAATAGGTGCTCAATCTATCCCAGTCACCCAAGACGATCTTCAAATGATCGCTCAGAAACTCGACCAGATGCATATTAATCAAAAGAAAATTGAGGAAAGACTTGCCACATCAATTCAAGCTCCACACCCACATCCAACCCAACCTAACTTTCCACGAAGAGAAAATTTGCACAATCTCAACACCACTCCTGCTGATTATTCTGAGGTTGCCCATGATTCACTGGGGAATTTCAATTATCCAGATCTTAACCCCACCCAAAATATTTCTGCCATCCAGGAGCCCTTTAAAAATTCTTCCAATTGGAAAAATTACCCGAACTACTCCTGGAATAATCAAGTTTCCTCCCAACCATATCATTTTAATGGGTATGGGTCGAATCCAAATTTCCATCCTGGGCCATCCCAACAAGATATCAATGCCCAGATGCTACGGACCCTGCAGGATATGCAAACAAAAATGACGGAAGTAACCCGCAACATCACAAATCTGAACAATCAGATTGGGGTTGCTCCCACGCAAAGACCTGTAGGACATCTTCCGTCCCAACCCATACCCAATCCCAATCACCAAGGGAACCATTATATGGGCAGAAATCCACATTATCCAAATCAGCCTCCTCCTAATCCACCTCAGCAGCCGCCCAGGTTCCTGCAATCACAGGCCTCCCCACCTCCTCCAAATAATAATCCGACTGCACATGCAGTTACCTTGAGGAGTGGGAAAACCACCACTGACCCCGAGCCTTCGCACGAACCTGGTAAGATACATGTGCAAGTTGACTCCCCACCTCCCCATCAGGAAGAAAAAGAACAACAAAAATCTCAAGACAAGATTCCTATCCCTTTCCCACAAGCTCTCTACCCTACCACCAATAAAAGAAAGAAATCTGAGCCCACTACAGAAGAACTCATGGAGCTATTTGGGCAAGTTCATATCAATATCCCTCTCCTAGATGCCATTAAATATATACCTGCCTATGCTAAATTTTTAAAGGAGATTTGTACTCCTAAAAGGCAGGCCAAAAATCTCGGACAGGTGCATCTTTCGGAGACAGTAAGCTCTGTCATACAGAGAAAGCTGCCTCCTAAGATGAAAGATCCGGGGGCGCCTTTAATTTCTGTAATTATTGATGACACTACATTTAATCGCGCCCTCCTTGATCTTGGTGCCTCTGTAAATATTATTCCCACAAGTTTATTCGAAGAATTTCAGATCGGTGAATTAAAACCCGTCGAGGTTACCCTGCAATTAGCCGACCGATCTACAATCAAACCTCGTGGGATTGTCGAGGATGTATTAGTCAAGGTCTAGAATTGTGTCTTCCCTGCAGACTTTCTGGTTCTTGACATTGAGGCACCCGAATCATTACTGGACTCCCCGATAATCCTTGGATGCCCCTTTTTGGCTACTGCAAAGGCAAATATCAATTGCCACACAGGCAAAATGGATATCAACTGTGCAGGCCAAACTATCACCTTAGATATTTTTAAATCCTCCAGGAGATTCCATGATGATAACTTCTTTGAGGACTCAGATACTGAAATTTCTAATATGGTGGAGGAGACAATGTTAATAGATACCCTTACCGACCACAGTTTTTTTGAGGACTCTGATTCAGACTCAGTGGTCGGTGAGACCTGTGATCCGGAAACTTGTCTTGACTCCAAATTTGTTCCTGATACCCCCCCTAACCCACCCACTATTCACGCACCTAATTTTTCCACACTAACTCACCATTCCTTCCCCGACCCCTTTCTTACGGACCTGCCACCAACCCCGCCCGAGTTTGGCACCCAACCTGAATTAAAACCATGGCCAGACTCGGGCCACACTTATCAATTTCCATCTCACTTTGATCCCAATATTATTTCTAATCAATTTTCTAGGGATCTAGACGAAGACACCTTTTTTGCGGGCATCCAAGTGTCCAATTATTTACATGATTTTCCATCTTCTGTGCATACCTTCACACCCGGCTGAATGGCGTAAAAGATAGCACTGGATGGGAGGTAACCCATCATTTTTTTTCTTGCTTTCCTTTTTTCTTTTTTTTTTCCAGGTTTTATTCATCCTAAACCTGACCGTTCTTCACTAAGGTGATTCCTTTTCCCTCCTAATGCATGAGGACATGGCATATCTTAAGCATGGGGGGGTGTTTTTAAATTTTTACGATCGATTTAGGATGTTTAAAACCTAAAAACATGCAATTTTCTTTAATTTATTTCCTGCTTGCATACCCAAAAAAAAAAAAAATATTGAAAACTTTTTGAGGAAAAATTTTGAAATCGGGACTACGGTCGAAAAATTCACTTCTGGTACAATGAGATTTAATCTTTAACAAACTAAGGATGAGGATATGGATCTGATAATTAGAATTCCAGGGTCTATTTTAGACTAGATCAGATATCCTTCTCTAAAATTCCACCTGAACTCATGATAGTTCAGGTGACTTGATCCTATTTTGTAATATGGAAAGTATTTGACTTAGTTTTTGATTCAAAAACCTGCGGTTCTTGAGAAACTTCTTGTGTCAATTTTCACACACAAGCCAACACTTAAAAATAACTAAAAATTTGAAAAACTCCCTTGTTTGGATTTAGTAAAAGTCTGAAGCAGATCATTGGTTTGAGTTCCCACCGTCGAGAAGAAGGAAAAAAACCTTCTTTGAGGACACGATGTCAACATGTTACCGCCTCGGTGCTGCTCTATATCTATATTTCATATCTTTAGACGGAGCATTAAAGCGCATTTCAGCAGCTCAAGTGTCTTGGACGGTGCTCTACCTATAGCGTCGGAGCAAGAGCTTGAGTTTGCTTGGAGCGCCCCTTTTCACCGCATCGTGTTTTGGGGTTGTGAGCTCCTGGGTGGTGTCATGGAAAGTGCTATCCCGAAGTACTGGCGCCAGAGCCCCCTCGAGGAATGGTAATGGGAATGATGATACCGACACATCTGTTGTAAGACTAAGCTAAAAATAAGCATGGGGGAGAAAAAAAAATAATAATAATAATAACACGTCCTTATTAAGGTTGGCTTTTCACAAGCACCGACACAAGGTTTTAAAGGAATTTGCAAGTTGCGAATCAGATTCACGAGCCAGAAAAATCTTAAAAACAAACATTTCAAGTCATCTGAATTAACAAGGGGTTAATTTGTGAATTTTCTGAGGATATATTGATCCCGTTCTATCTAATGGTTGGATCCAAAAACAAATCCTGATGTTTATCTTCAACAAATCTCGTATCTCCTGTGTTTTAATCTACCAAGGTCCCTTAATCTCTTTTTCTCCTCAAAAGTCAAAAAAATTAGATTTCCCAAAAATTTCATTTTCCAAAAAAAAAAAAAATTAATGTTTTGCTAAGAGACTAGCAAAAGATAAGCATAGGGGTGTGATAAACACCAGTTTATCATCATTTTTATGCTTTAAAACTAACCTAGCTCTTAGGATTTTACTCCGCAAATGGGTTTTTGGGCTGCATTTAGGCATAAATTAGGATAGGCATGCATTGCATTTTTTATTGTTGTTTTAATGTATTTTTGTGAGTGTTAGGGATATACAGATGCACAGATCCCTAAAACCCTAGCACTCAAGAAGGCAAATGGTGAAGGAGAAGCCCAGACTAGTTGGAACCCAGCTTGATCCAGCTCACCACAGCTGGAACCTAGCTTACTTGAACTAGGGTTAGCTCATCCTAGCTCCATTCAGCTAATCTCAGCTGGATGGCAGCTCAAGAGAGTTCACCTTAGCTCACCCTAGCTCAAGTCAGCTCAGATCCAGCTCAACTTAGCTGAGTCTAGCTCATCTCAGCTCCCACTAGTTCACAGGGAGCTCTAGCTAGCTCAGCTGAGTTCAAAGGAGTTCACCCCAGCTCAGATCCAGCTACATCCAGCTCCACTCAACTCCAGCCAGCTGAAGAAGAATTCATCTCAGGAAGCTCAAGTCCAGCTCCCGGGGACTCAGCTTAGCTCATCTCAGTTGAGCTAAGCTACCTTAGCTCCATCAACCAGCTTGATTCTCCCTGGGAGCACCAGACCTAGCTCACCTCAGCTCATTTTGGTAGAAGCTAGCTCACTTTAGCTTGGCTTAGCAACTAGCAAAGAACTAGCAAGCTAAGCCAGCTAGAGTAGCCCTATGCCAGCCTCTTCAGCAGCAGCCAGCTCCTACTCCAGCTCCAGACTTCTTCTCCTCAGCTCCTTCCTCCAAACCCTAGCTCCAACACCTTCTCCTCTACTCCTCCATTAGCTAAGCTAACTTAGCTTAGCTTAGCTTAGCTTAGCTATGCTCCAACTTCTTTGGCTTGTACCACCCCAAAAACCCACCTACCAACTCCACCCAACTAGCTCCACCTAAGCTCCACATAAGCTAACCTACTTGGCACCAACCTAACCTACCCACCACCTCCAAAAGACACCTAAAAGTGGCGCCAAAAACTACCCATAACCACCCCTTAATGGCGCCACTTTTCCCTCCAAAATCCCCCCTCATCTCCACCACACAATCCTCCTTGAATCCATCTCCACCATCCACCTAACCCCCCTTCTAGAAGACCCCATGTTGGCGCCAACATGGGGGTGTCTCTCCACCACCAAAAGACACCAACACCACCATAACCACCCCCTTTAACACCCCTTGGGGTGGTTCCAACTCACCCTAGCCATAGGATCACCAACCACCCTCATCCTTCCATCCTAGCCCTCCATTTCAAGGGGCACCTTAACCCCCCATCCTATTCTATAAAAAGCCACCACCTACCACCATTTTGGGGCATCCTCCCTTAGTATATTTTCTACCTAAACCACCTATACCTACGGCCAAGAAGAAGGAGTAGAGAAGGAGATTAAAGGGGCACATCACCAGCCCTTTTGGTGCCTTCTTCTCCCCACTCTCTTCAACTTGAGCCACGCCAAGGAGGAGGACTCTCCCACTTCAAGGAGGACGGCCAGGCAAAGGAGAAAAGCTTAGGGTGGACATCCACCCTTGGAGAGAAACTTAGGGCACGCCCCCTTAGGGCTTGCCTTGGAGGTCATCACCTTGGCGGAGTACTGCAAGGAAGGAGTTGAAGGATTCTTTTCAAGCTTGGGAGCCACCAACCTTGGAGCAAGAAGCCCTCTTCTTCACCATCTATTTAGAGGATTTGTGTTTTCTTTCTTTATTTCAATTATCTAGTAGTAGAAGCATTCCTCTACTAGGCATTTTGTTTAAACACTTTATCAATTATCTAGTTGCCTTCTTCGCATATCTTGTTTGCATTTCTATTTGCTTATTTTCAGCATTCTTCACTTCCTCTCCCTAATTATTCTAGGCATCCACTTGCCTAGAGTGAGCTTAGGGAGAGGCTCTACTTGCCACTTTAGAGTAGTTTACTTAATTGGAAGTGTAAACACTTTTCCCGCCATCAGTTCGCATGTTGCCTTAGTTCAAAAACAAAAACAAAATGGTATATTGAAAATTACCAAAAAGAAAGTTGAGATATATTCCAAGCAAGAGAATCAATTTTGCAACCATATTGCCTCCTTGGATGACCCTAGATACTTCCCTATCTAGGATTATAAATTTAAGAGCGAAAGCGGATTTACGCGTTACAACGACGTATTTTAACAAACCGCGTATTTTCGCTATCAAGGATGAGCTGGACGAGAGAACGCTAGGAAGACGAGGAACGGAGTGGGAAGAAGGAGGTCGAGGCAGGAGGAACGGGAACGAGCCAGCACATCGTCGTCGTTGCGGGATCTGCCTCCGGAATGGGGGCGAAAAATTGATTTTATCTCTTGAGGAGCATCCCGGGTGTGGGACAAGCTTCTCTTAAACTTTGGAGAAGGAGAGAAGAGAAGGAAGGGATGAGAAAATCATATAGAGGGGGCTCTCCTTTTATAGTTGCAAGGAGTGGGGGTATTTTGGACATTACAATTTGGAAAATATTAATTTAGGACCTTTAGTGACGGATAAATCCGTCATTCAAGGCCTGAACGTGGCATTCGTGTACGTGTGCCGTGCGCCTCCTCGCCTCCGCGTCGCGCAACGCACATGCATGTTTGTGAGCTTACAGTCGTCCAATCATGAGATCGGACAGCTTAAACCATCCTCGCTTGCGCCACACACCCGCGTGTGATCACGCGTTAGCGCCGCACGTCTGATTGCATGTGGGTGCTATCGCTCCCACAGTGCCACACGATCTTCATTGCACGGCTCCGCTCGCTCGTGCACCTGCTCGCCCGCTTTCCAATTTGAGGCGCCTGCAGCTTCGAACGTGCACCTTGCGTCTCGCATAGCGTGCTCAACCGCTGTGCTATGTGAGGCTGTGTCGCGCGACGGTTTCGAGTGCGTGGGCCTGCAGCCATTGGATTAGCATCCAACGGTAGAGATTGAGTGGGAGGGTGAAGAAGGAAAGGCAGTTGCAGGTCCTTGGGGCCGATTGGGTGGCCGAGATGGCACCACGTGGTGCCATCTTGGCTATCCATCTTCTGAGTATTGTAGACGGTGCCACGGGTGTCGGATTGGACCGATTTGCACGCCGTTAGGATGCAATCGTCGATCTAAATCTATTTGTGTGGTTGGATTTGTCGTCTGAGGTGTGAATTAACACCATCTTGGCCCTTGATCCTTAGGGTTCCTTGGTCTCTATCTGGTGCTATGGATATCCGATTAGAGTGATCTTGGAGTCGTTGAACTCCAATCGTCGCCTTGATCAGATCCATACGGTTGGATCCTTGATCCGAGGCCCCAATAAAATGTCGCCCTATCTCTAACCATAAAAAGGAGACAATTACTGTACAATTTATACACTTTGATCTAAATGCATGATTATGCATGTTATGCACTATTTACAATGTATGATGCTAATGTGACACTACGAACATGCATTAATAGACATTTTAGGTTAATCATATATATGCACATCACACCCCCATGCCTATCTTTTGCTAGTCCCTAGCAAAAACTATATGTTATTTATAAAAGAATTAGGTTGGATTACTTGGGCATAAGTTATTTTCAACATTAAAAAATTTTTTACTCAGGATCTGAACTTTAAAAGACACAACAACGTCTGGGTATCTGCCAAAATGCAGACCACCTCAAGCCCTCGCCTTATTCAAAGAAAATTTTCTTTTTTCTCTTTTTCTTCTTTTCTAATTTTTTTGGATTTTTGAGTTTAGGGTTAAAGAGTGGCTTTCTACGGCCATTCAACCCACACAAGATTTGATGTGAACCCTAAGTTCTAAGCATCTTATTGTGAATGTGATAGACTCGTTGATCGGCAATTAGAGTGGACTTTTGGTTTCTACGACTCTAGGTGACCTTAAAATGGGAGTTCTGCCTAAAGGTGTATCTTTACAACCGGTAGCTTTCTCCTTACTTTTATTTTTATGGGGTCAACACAAGGGTAAATCTAATGTATATCTCCCTGGTTTATTCTACTTCTCTGCTTCTTCCTAAGTGTTTTGGGAATTTTTAGTGCATTTCTTGAGCTGGGTTTTGGACAACCGGTCGATGAGCTGTTACCACCGACAACTTGCCAGCCATACTCGTGCGGCGAAGTGTGGCTTATTTCTTTTATTTTTTTTTATTTTTTTTCCTTTTCTTTTTCTTTTCTTTTTGCCTTTCTTTTTCTCTTTTTAAGTAGGTGGCTTCCCTAGTCTAAGATTTACCTAAAGGCAGTAAGAAGAGAATGGTCCAGTGATTGGGCTCTAGAGAACCTACCTATGGGCTGTTACCCACGATAACTTGCCAGCCATATTACCCTAGAAGGTTCATTAGCTACCCAATTTTCGTTAAAACCTCCGATCAACAAGTCAGTGAAAAGATAGTGTGTAGATGCTTTAGACTTAAAGTTCCCTTAAATCAGAGGGCGGGTTGATAAGTCATGTACTTATCACCCAAACTTATTTAATCACATTACAATAGAATTCAAGGTGGCGAGGACTCGAAAAACAAATGCACAATTTAGTAGATACCCGAGCTGATTAAGCCCAAAGACCTGAAGGGTCTTTGTGTTCAAATCCTAATGTAATATTTCCTAAGATTGGATATCCAAGTATTCCTTCCTAATTCAAAATTTTTTTAATGTGTATATATAAGAATAGAAATAAAATTTACAAGAATTTCACAGAGCTGACAAAATGATTAAAAAATGAATCCACCCCCCCATGACTAGCTGATGCAATGTCCACATTGAGAAAAAGGGACATGAATGGAAGGGTAGAGTATGGAAGATATCACCTGAATATGCAGCTCAGGTCAGCTCTGAGTCATATTTACAACTGCTGAGTTTAATGCCATCAGCTAGGCGAAGTCCAGCCAAAGAAGTCACAACATGGCTAGAGCAACCGTGTCTGAGATAGTTTCTGGAAGAGTACGGTCAATAACAGGCTTCAGACGTTGATCGTTGACTTTGAATGAATTACCCATCTTCGGGTCAGAGATCTGAATAGCTCCGTTTGGAAAAATCTGGTCGATAATGAATGGGCCATTCCATTTCGACCTAAGTTTGCCGAGAAAGAGCTTAAGTCGAGAATCGAATAACCAGACCTTGTGGTTCGTCTCAAAGCTCTTGCGAGAAATCAATTGGTCATGTAAAGCTTTGGTTCGAGCCTTGTAGATCTTGGCATTCCAGCCTTGTAGATCTTGGCATTCTCATATGCATCATTTCTAAGCTCCTCCAACTCCAATAGTTGGAGTTTCTTGGTCTTCCCGGCTAAACTCAGATCTCGATTGCATTGCTTGATTTCCCAGAATGCCCTATGTTCAATCTCTACGGGTAAATGACACGCCTTTCCATACACCAGACGAATCGGAGGCATGCCGATGGGCATTTTATATGCCGTACGGTAGGCCCAAAGAGCGTCCTTGATAAACACTAGTTTATCATCATTCTTTTGCATTAAAACAATCTTAGCTCTTAGGGTTTTGCTTCGCAAATGGGTTTTTGGGGTTGCATTTAGTTATAAATTAGGATGGGCATGCATTGCATTTTTCTTGTCTTTTTAATGTGTTTTTGTGAGTGTTAGGGATGAACAGATATACAGATCCCTAAAACCCTAGCACTCAGGAAGGCAACTGGTGAAGAAGAGCTCAAACTAGCAGGAACTCAGCTTGATCCAACTCACCACAGCTGGAATCCAGCTCACTTGGACTCGAGTTAGCTCATCCTAACTCTATTCAGCTCATCTCAGCTGAATGGCAGCTTAAGAGAGCTCATCTTAGCTCACCCTAGCTCAGGTCAGCTCAGATCCAGCTCAACTTAGCTGAGTCTAGCTCATCTCAGCTCCCATTAGTCCACAGGGAGCTCTAGCTAGCTCAACTGAGTTGACTGGAGTTCACCCCAGCTTAGGTCCAGCTACATCCAGCTCTACTCAACTCCAGCCAGCTGAAGATGAATTCATCCCAGCTCAGGAAGGTCAAGTCCAGCTCCTGGGGACTCAACTTAGCTCAACTTAGTTGAGCTAAGCTACCTTAGCTGCTTCAACCAGCTTGATCCTCCCCGGGAGCACCAGACCTAGCTCACCTCAGCTCATTATGGTAGAAGTTAGCTTACTTTAGCTTGGCTTAGCAGTTAGTAAAGAACCAGCAAGCTAAGCCAGCTTGAGTAGCTCCATGCCACCCCCTTCAGCAGCTGCCAACTCCATTTCAGCTCCAGACTTCTTCTGCCCAGCTCCTCTCTTCAAACCCTAACTCCCATTGCCTCCTCCTCTACTCCATTACTAGCTAAGCTAACTTAGCTTAGCTAACATCCAACTCCTTGGCCATCCTCCACCTTAAACTTAACCTTATCTAGCTCCACAAACTAAGCTTACCTAGTCCACCTAAGCTACCTAACCTCTACTCTATTTTGGTGCCAAGATGGACACCTCCTAGCCCCTCAATTACACCCAAAAGACACCTTGTTTTGGCGCCAAAATACCCTTCTAGAAGCCCTCCCTTTTGGCGCCAAAACACCCCCACATCATGGCCCTACACATAACCCTACAACCTATCCTAGCCATCCACCTAACCCCCCTTCTAGAAGCCTTAATGGTGGCGCCAAAACCAAGGCACCTTTGCATGGTTGGTGCCACCTTTAGGTGGCCCTTCACCACCATAAGCGCCACCTTCACACCCCCCTACTTGGCTCAAACTCTCCTTAGCCCTAGGATCAACTAACCACCCCCATCTTCCCATCTTAGCCATCCATCTCAAGAGTCACCTTAACCCTCTCATCCTACCCTATAAAAAGACCAACACCCACCACCTTACAACCCATCCTTGGCTAGCAAAATACTTCTCATATTCTACCTAAAGCTCACGCCCAAGAGAGAAGAAGAAGAAGAAGATTAAGGGGATATTCTATCCCCTTGATGCCTTCCCCTCTTCCCTTCTCTCTTGTGCCCACACCAGCCAAAGGAGAAGCCGGGCAAGGAAGACCTTTGGTGGAGGTCTTGAAGGTGGTCCACGCCACCTTGGAGGAGAGCTTCAGGGTGGTGCACACCCACCTTTGGAGGAAAGAATTGAGGTGGAGACCATCCACCTTGGAGGAGCATTCAAGGAAGGAGAAGAAGGAGACCTTCTTTTCAAGCCAAGGAGCAGCTAGGCTTGGAGCAAGAGGACTCCCTTCTTCACCAGATTTTGCAAGAGGATTTGTGTTTTTTTTATTGCTTTTATATTTTACATTCTTAGTAAAAGCATTCCACTACATGTTTTTGTAAAAAATGAACACAAATTCTACTAAATCAATTTGCCTTCTTTTCAATTTCTATTGCAATTGCTTTGTCTTTATTCTAGCACTTTTTCACTTCCACTTCCTAATTACTCTAGGCCTCCACTTGCCTAGAGTGTGCTTAGGGAGGGGTCATATTTGTCTCTTAGGTTTTAGCTTAGTGATTATATGTGTTAGTTACTTTTCTGTCAACAATTTGCATTTTGCCCTCATTATTTCAAAACATAAAAATTATATATTTAAAATACCAAAAGGAAAGATTGAGTTTCCCTTAAAAGCAAGAGATTTGAATTGCAAACTTGCCTCCTTGGATGACCCTAGATACTCCCCTATCTAGGAATAGAAATTTAAAAGCATATGCGATTTCACGTGTTACAGCGACTTTAAAAACTCTAATTACAAATCACACTTATTTTTGCATCAGTCCTCAAGCTTTTGAGTCCAGTCTTTGCGATCAAGCCTAACTATTTTCTGCAAAATATTCTTGATCTCCCGATTGGAGATCTCAGCCTATCCATTCGTCTAGCGATGATAAGGTGTGGAGATTCAGTGATTAACCCCGTATTTAGCTAGCAAATTACGGAATTGGGCATTAGTGACATGAGTGCCACCATCACTGATGATGGCCCTTGGAATCCCGAACCTGCTGAAGATGTTCTTCTTGACAAAGTCAATGACCACCTTGTGGTCATTGCTTTGGGTGGGAATCGCCTCAATCCATTTGGACACATAATCAACAGCGATGAGAATGTATTGATGTCCAAATGAAGGAAGGAAGGGTCCCATGAAATCGATGCCCCAAACGTCAAAGATTTTGACAGGAAGAATTGGGTTTAGGGGCATCATATCTCTCTTAGTTATGCTCCCAAGTGCCTGGCATTGGGAACACGACCTTGAGAAATCCTGGGCATCCTTGAATAAAGACGGCCAATAGAATCCAGATTGCAAAATTTTTGCAGCTGTCTTCTTCCCGGAGAAGTGTCCACCACACGCAGATGCATGGCAGAACTCGAGTATACTGTCGAATTCGTTCTTTGGAACACATCGGCGAATAATCTGATCAGAGCCAATGCGGTACAGTTCAGGGTCCTCCCAGAAGTAATATTTGGCCTCAGATTTGAGTCTATCTCATTGTTGTTTGGTCCAATCCTAGGGGATTTGACCAATGACCAAATAATTAACAATGTTAGCAAACCACGGGGTTTGGACACCTGAAGCTGTAAGGATGGTTTCGTCCATAAAAGTATTAGCAATTGGGATGTCCGGACGAGAAGAATCACTTAGAAGTCTTGACAAATGATCTGCCACCACATTCTGTACCCCGGATTTATCCTTGATTTCAAGATCAAATTCTTGAAGCAGAAGAATCCAACAAATAAGCTAGGGTTTGTCATCTTTTTTAGCCAAGAGATGTCTCAAGGTCGAGTGGTTGGTATAAATAATGACATGAGACCCTAAGAGATAAGCCCTGAATTTCTCCAAAGCAAATACTAACTCTAGTAATTCCTTCTCAGTAACAGTGTAATTCCTCTAGGCCTCGTCTAGAGTTTTACTAGCATAGTAGATGACAGAGGGCTTCTTATCAACTTTTTGACCCAAAACAGCCCCGACCGCGTAATCAGAAGCATCGGTCATGATCTCAAAAGGGGTTTTCCAAATCGGTGGTTGCAGCACCAGAGCACAAGTGACTACCGTTTTAAGAAAATCAAATGCCTTACGGCATGATTCGTCGAAATCAAATAGCATTTATTTGGCAAGAAGATTGCTCAGAGGACGAGCAACCTTCGAAAAATCCTTGATGAAACTTTTGTAGAATCCCACATGACCAAGAAATTATCAAATTTGTTTAACAGATGTGGGAGGAGGAAGTTTAGCAATAACATCAACCTTAGCTTTATCCACTTCAATTCCCCGTTCAGAGATTACATAACCCAAGACGATGCCTTGTGTCATGAAATGACTCTTTTCCCAGCTAAGGACCAATCTTGTTTTGATGCATCGTTTAAGAATCAATTCAAGATTAGCCAGGCAAGAGTCAAACGATTCTCCAAAAACTGAGAAATCGTCCATGAAGACTTCCATAAACTCTCCCACCATGTCAGAGAATATAGCCAGCATACACCTTTGAAAAGTCGCAGGTGCATTGCATAAATCGAATGGCATCTTACAAAAAGCAAAGGTTCGATAGGGACAGGTGAAAGTAGTTTTTTCCTGATCCTCGGGATGGATAGGAACTTAGTTGTATCCCGAGTGGCCATCAAGAAAACAGAAGCACTCTTGCCCAGCTAATCTTTCCAAGATTTGATCAATGAAAGGCAGAGGAAAATGATCCTTTTTTGTGGCCATGTTCAACTTCTTGTAATCGATACAAACCCTCCAAGAGGAAGCTAAACGAGTTGTGATGATTCTCCTTTCTCGTTAGTCACATTGGTAATCCTGAATTTCTTGGGAACAATCTGCATATGACTTACCAGGGACTATCAGAGATCGGATAAATGATTCCTGCATCGAGACACTTAATAATCTCCTTGACCACTTCTCGCATATTTGGATTTAATCTCCTTTGCATCTGGTGAGAAGGGTAGGATCCATCTTCCAAAAAATTCTATGCTTGCAGTAAGATGGCTCGATCCCCCTAAGGTCATGAATGGTCCAACCAATTGCCTCGTGTTCCTTTAGGACCATAATTAGTTTAATCTCCTGTTCCTTTGTTAATTTAGCACTGATAATCATAGGGAGCATCTTGTGTGGTCCTAAAAACTGATATTTTAGATTCTCCGGCAATGGTTTCAGTTCAAGCTAGGGCAGGTTGATGATTGAAGGTAAGGAAGATGTTGATGACTCATCAAGAGGAAGAGGTTGAGAGTGAACAAAATCAATAACCTCTTCAGAAGATGGCAGGTCAGCAATAGAGGGTTGCGGGTCGAATTCGTCATCAAAGGAGGAACTTTCGATTGAAGAAACCATCAAACAAGTTTTGATGTTTCCATTATCCTCCTCAAGTTCCTCAATAAATCCACAATCCTCAAATTTATTGACTTCCTTAAAAATATCCAATTTCATTCGTTGATCTCCAAAGGCGATTTCCATGCTACTGCTTTCTCAATTAATGTTGGCCTTAGCGGTAGCTAGGAACGGACACCCTAGAATGATGGGCATGTTCCTCAGATTATTAGGTACATCCATGTCAAGGATAAGAAAATCTATAGGAAAATAGAAATCCTTGACCTTAACTATAACATCTTCAATAACGCCTCATAGATTTGTGACCGAACGGTTCACTAACTGTAGAGTTACTGAAGTCGGCCGAAGTTCACCTAATCCAAACTTCTCATAAAGAGAAGTCGAAATTAGGTTGATAGATGCACCCAGATCCAGCAGTGCTCTAGTAAAAGTGTAATCTCCGATGACACAAGAAATCAACGGAGAACCTGGATCTCTCTTTTTCTGAGGGAGGTGGTGTAGGATAACAGAACTAGCCTGTTTGGAGAGTACCACCTTCCTTGGAACAGATTCTCTCGACTGATGCTTCTGTGTACATAAATCCTTTAAAAATCTCGCATAAGCTAGTATATGCTTGATAGCGTCGAGGAGCGGGATATTGATCTCGACATTCTTGAAAATATTCAGAAGCTCCTCATTACTATCAACAGACTTCTTCTTCCTTGATCTGATCAAGGCTTCAGGAAAAGGAACATGAGTCGGATCTTTGGAATTAGGTTCCTGAGCCTTGATTTCTTCTCCAGAGTTCTCCTTTCTCTCCTCAGGTTCTTCAAGATTCAGTAAATCAAAACAGTGTGGTTGTGGATCCTGAGTTTGTTTACCACTCCTTAAGGTAACAAAATTTGCGGATGCATACGAGTTTGGGTCTTGGGGAGGGTTAGGAAAGATTGGAGGGGCTTCATTGGCCAAGAATCGTTGATTTGTAGAAGAAGAAGAAGAAGAAGAGGAAGGACCTTGCTCAACCACCTGAGCATGTGTGTGTGGGTCCCTCTGATTTCCGTACCCATGGGCTTGATTGCCTGGATTCAGGATATTTTGCGGGTTGGGTACGAGTTGGGATGGTAGAGATCCGGGTTGACGAGAGTTAGCTATGAGCCCGGTTTGCAAGTTGTCCAGTGAGGTTTTCATTTGCTGCATGAGTTGGAGCATGGATCCTTGCATCTCTACCATTTGTCGGTTCAAATCAACCTACCCTACGGGTTGACGGGCATTCCAAGCTGGCTGATTGACCTGATTCGGGGGCAACTGACTATAAACATGACCTTGACCCATTGATCATTGCGGAGCATAGTTGCTGGGTCGGAATTGGGTCTGTTGCCCTGGGTTTTTCCAAGAGAAGTTAGGGTGGTTTCTTCAACCCGGATTATAAGCATTTGAGTAGGGGTTGGATCTAACATTCTCCTGTACAGCACAAACATCCTCATAGGGTGAGGATGGAGAGAAAGAAAGGGAAGGATCAGAGAAATTGGGATCAAAGGCCCCAACTTGGAACCCGTGGGGTTCCAAATAATGCTAGCTCGCAGGTTGAACCGCATCAAGTTGATTCACGAACTCTCGTCTAGAAGGAGCTCGCGACGAATGGAATCCTGAATTCTAGGATTGAGTGGATTGAGAGTTGTTCATTGAATTTCCAGCCATTCACTCCATTCTCTTATCAACCAAGTCCACCTTATCAAGTTTATTACAAATCAATTCCATATCGAATGAATGAGAGTCGTGGACTTCATTAACATTTGATCTGGGCTGCTGGGACCGGTTAAAAGTATCCATGGAGTCATGATTGATCGAATTCTTGCTCATTTACTCAAACAAATCATGCACGCTATCTGCATCTTTGTTGAGGAAATTGCCTCCACAAGAAGCATCCACGTGATTTTTGAGTTGCTCAGTCAACCCGTGGTAGAAGATCTGCACGAGTTGCCATTTCGGCACCTCGTGGTGTGGACACCTCCGCAATAGGCCCTGGAATCGCTCCTAGGCCACATGAAACTGCTCCCCCGGCCGGTGGGTAAAGGTAGTGACTGCCCGTCTCAAAGCATTGGTACGTCCGACAGGGAAGAATTTCTTCAGGAAGGCTGATTTCAACTCATTCCAAGTTGTAATTGGTCTTCCTATAGTCCTGTACCAATGAGCAGCTTTATCCCTAAGAGAGTGGGGGAAGAGCCTCATGATCATTTGCTCCTCATTCACGTTTTGCACCTTGGTGGTCTAGACCAAAGTGGTCAAGTCCTCAAGTGCTGAAACGGGCCTTCAAAGCCAAGCCCATGGTAATGTTTGATCAGGCTTAACACCTGGGGCTTGATTTCTACGTCTCCGGCAGGAATCTGGACACCAGGACGTTCCCCGTAATTTGAAGGATCATCAAAATCCTTCAAGGGCTAAGCACCCTGCATTCTCTGGAACCATTCTTGCATTCTTTGCATTTGTTCTAGTTGCCTTTGAAATTCCTCCTGTGGATCCCAAGGCAGAGGAGGCTGTTGATCGGCCATGGGATCAATTTGGCCAAAATCCAATCTACGCCTCCTAGAATACTCTAGTGGTCCTTCCAATCGGGGATTCAATGACCGTCTTCCCAGCATAAACTAGGAAAAGGTTGGAAGGATTGGGGATAAGAACCCTGCAGCACAACAAAACAAGCATGCCCTTAAGTGGGGCAGCCTAAGGATCTACAGACTCCCAAAACCTGCCTTAAGATTATAAACGATTTACTCTACTTGTGTTTGCTCAATCCAACCAGTTAGAAGGAGGGAGTGGGGAGAAGGTTCTTCCTTCGGCTTGCGCCTTCGGTTCCTAATGTACCCCCCAGCCGCGGTCGTTTGACGCTACTCCCCTAGCTAGACATCAGATTAATCAGTACAAGTAGGTTAATCGTAAATAATCTCAGACTAGGTGGTCGGGCGTGTTTCGCATGTTTATAAATCAGGGTTACAAGTAACCTGTCATCGTAGTTGCAAAACACGTTGATCAGATAAAATTTATATCGAAACTCCAAGGGAGTCCTGGGTCGAACACAGGGAGGTGACGTTTACTTTAGTTGAAAATCACATTTCGATTCGTTTCTTTTTGGTATTTTAGGGTTTTGTTATTTTTTTGTATTTTTGAAATAAATGACAAGCAAATGATTCACAAGATAGAGATGTGGAACAAATATGATATATATATCAATTCAATATTGATTACAATGAACTATAAAAGCATAAAAAGAGAGGGAGGTGAGAGGAAATCTCCCGAATCGGCTGTTCGGCGAGATAACAGTGCCTGGTAGAAGCTCGGATGAAGGAGGTGAGGAGCAGGACGACGGAGATGAGATGCTGGAGGACGTCGGGTTGAGGAAAGCTTCGGCGTAGCTTTGGAATGGAGGTGAGAAGATGGAGTTGATCTACTACCGGAATGGAGGTAGGAGGATGGCTCCAAGGTGACCTATGAAGGGAGATGGCAAGTTGGAGGAGTATTTGGTGGGGCAGAGGTTAGCTACACTAATAGGCACTTTGGGAGCTTGAGAACAAGCTCTAATGGAGCGTTGGTAGGCTTGCTAGAGCTTGGGAGTAGGTAGGAGTAGAGTAGGTAGAGATGGCTTGGAAGGGAGGGGGTGTAGGTCCTTTTATACTGGAGGAGAAGAGGCAAAAATAGGTATGGAACCATTAGTGACATCCAGGCCGTCGCTGGAAATGTCACTGTAGGTAGCTCATTCCCGCTGGTGCCCACTGTTGGCTTTGCTAGCATGTGATGAATTACCAACGGCTGTAAGCGTTGCTGTAAGTCTAGCTGATGTGTCGCTTTAGGTCCAGCTCACAATGCACTGGCGTCGCACTCCTGCCTTGCCGTGCGCGCGCGCGCCCACGAGCTGGCACTGCGCTGTGCACATGCGCGCCTGCACGCCCGCGTGCGCACCTGCGCTGTTGCACATGTGTGGTGCTACGTGTGTGTGCTGGCGGCCTGGGCTGCGCTACGTAGCGCAGTCTGGGCCGTCCATCTTCTTCTTGTTGTTGGGGCTGCTACAAAGGTCGGATTGAGTTGATTTTTACGCTGTTAGGTTGCGATCGTCGACCCAAATCCATCCGCACGGTCGGATTTATCATTTGAAGCTCTGAATTATGTCTCATAGTCCCTCGACCGTTTATCTTCCTCGAACTACATACGGTGTTACGGGACTCCGTTCGAGGCAATTTCAGAGGCGTTGGACTCCGATCGTCGTCTTGATCAGATCCGTATGATCAGATCGTCAATCCAAGGCTCCAAAATAAATATCTTTCTCTCCTAACCACAAAAAGGATGCAATTAACCTAAATTATATACAACTACTTTAAATGCGGAATGATGCATGCTATGCAATATTTATAACATGAAATGCAAATCTAAGCCTAGGAACATGCATGGATAGGCATTTTACCCTCAATAAATGTGTTTACATCACTAGGCCCTGAAGAGTGAATCAGTCCTTAAGGCCAATGTCTAGATTTTTTTAAGGCCTGGGATTGTAGTGCTTATGAAATGTGGTGGGCCCTTAAAATGGGTTATGCCCTTAATAATTGATTATGTGTAAGTGCGTGCACAACCAGGGTTTTCAAGCAAGATTATTTGTGATGAGTAGATTTTAATGTTCAAATCTTGCTTAAGTAGCTTTTAGGGTTTAGAATTAGGTTGATTTCAATCAAGTTTGTGGCAAACCAGGTTTTCAAGCACAGGTGAAGATTGCTTTCCTTTAAAATCAGAAATAAAGTGGAGTGCCTAGTATAAACTTAGATTGAAAATCCTAAGAGGAAGTTACTTGGTGAGTTGATTTTAGGTTGAGTGGTGTGGCCCAAACAACTCAAACAATTGGCCATAATTGCAGCACTAGGTTAGGCACACAGAAATGATTAACCTAGAATGATTTCTACTCCTTTATGTGTTGATTTGTGTGTACCAGTTCCACAGATCAGAATCCGGTTGAGTAGAAGAAAATCAAGTAGGGTAAGTGCCTTGAATGTGGGTGTATGTTGTGTGTATGTTGAAAATTACCCCACAGAATTATCTTTTTATTTTTTTATATAAGAGAGGGTGAAATGTGAGTATGAGTGGAAATTCAAACAACCAAACTAATCCTAGGATTTATGCAAACACCTAGGTTAATTAGAACTTGAATTTAATGTGATGAAATGAAATCTATGGAGGGAGGGAAGAATGGGGAGCACTTACAGTCGTCTTCAACTATACTTTACTCCGATCTACCGCTTGACGATTCCCTGATAGAGGTATCTGCAAAATAATAGATACAAGAGAAAGCAAGTTAGAAGACAGAAAAGTGCGTGAAATGCAAAAAGAAGATCGGAAAATCGTTGCTTACCTGGCAACGACGCCAAAATGTTGAACGTCGAAGGACTACGCTATCGGATTTGGTTTCAAAAACCTGTCGTTGTAGTTTGAATAGAGAAGAACTTGGGTTCAACAAATAAAATTTATACTGGAATAGAAACCTGGGTGGAACTCAGGGAGGCTACTTCGATCAAAATTCACAATTATATTTTTTTATTTTTGTTTAAAGAGAGGAGTAATTACAATGCAATGGACTCAATATAAACAATCAGAGAAAGAGAGAAAGAGAGAGAGAACATCCACTTGAAGTTGCAAAATATTTGTACATCTAAGAAAATGAGAAATTACACTAGAAAGCAGGAAAACTATTACAACTAGAAAGTAGAAAAATTCTACACTAGAAAGCTGGAAAAAGGAATGGGAGAGAGAAGTTATCCCCCTCGACGATCGCTTGGAGGATAAGCCAGACGAGACAACGCTTGAAAGACGAGGAACGGAGCGGGAAGAAGGAGGTTGAGGTAGGAGGAATGGGAACGAGGCAGCATGTCATCATTGTCGCGGGATCTGCTTCTGAAATGGGGGTGAAAAATTGCTTTTATCTCTTGAGGAGCATCCCGGTGTGGGACAAGCTTCTCTTAAGCTATGGAGAGGAGAGAAGAGAAGGAAGGGATGAGAAATTCATATGGAGGGGGTATCCTTTTATAGTTGCAAGGAGTGGGGGCATTTTGGACATTACAATTTGAAAAACATTAATTCAGGACCTTTAGTGATGGATAAATCCATCACTAAAGGCCCGAACGTGGCCTTCATGTGCATGCGTTGTGCGCCTCCTCGCCTCCGCATCGTGCAATGCACGCGCATGTCTGCGCACTTATAGTTGTCCGATCAAGAGATTGGACGGCTTAAACCATCCTTGCCCGCGCCGCGCGCTCGCATGCGATCGTGCGTCAGCACTGTGCGCTTGATCGCGCGTGGGTGCTATCGCTCGTGTAGCGCTGCACGATCTTCATCGCACGGCTTCGCTCGCCCACACGCCTGCTTGCCTGGTCTCTAATTTGAGGCGCCTGCGACTTCGAACGCTCACCTTGCGTCTCGCATAGCATGCTGGACCGTTGCGTTATGTGAGGCTTTGTGTCGCGCGGCAGTTTCGAGTGCGCGGGCCTGCAGCCGTTGGATTAGCATCCAACGGTCGAGATCGAGTGGGCGGGTGAAGAAGGAATGGCAGCTGCAAGTCCTTGGGGCCGGTTGGGCAGCTGAGATGGAGCCACGTGGTGCCATCTTGGCCGTTCATCTTTTGAGTATTGTAGACGGTGCCACAGGTGTCAGATTGGATCGATTTTCGTGCTGTTAGGCTACAATCTCGATCCAAATCCATCCGTGCAGTTGGATTTGTCATCTGAGGTGCGGATTAACACCATCTTGGCCCTTGATATTTAGGGTTCCTTGGCCTCTCTCTGGTGCTACAGATATCCGATTAGGGCGATCTTGGAGTCGTTGAACTCCATTCATCGCCCTGATTAGATCCGTACGGTTGGATCGTCGATCCGAGGCCTCGATAAAAAGTATCCCTGTTCGTGACCATAAAAAGGAGACAATTACTGTACAATTTATACACTTTGATCTAAATGCATGATTATGCATGTTATGCACTATTTACAATGGATGATGCTAATGTGACACTAAGAACATGCATTAATAGACATTTTAGGTTAATCAGATGTATGCACATCAAGGCCACAGTGCAGGCTCTACTTCATGGTGTGCGCAGGGTCCACCGTGGTGCGGTTGGAGCTCTCCCCCATCCAAGGAAGTCCCATAGCTCTTATCCCTCTCCAGATCCGCAACCTCCGCCTCGCCCTTCACATAAGCAACTGCTGGATTTGAATGCCGACGGAGGGAGTGGTGGTGGGAGGTGGACAATTATGGGCATGTCCTTCTTCAAATACTAATTATGTCCAACCACCTATTACACTTTTATTTCCTGCATGCACATATCAAATAAGAAGTATAAATGTATGTATTAGAATGCAAAGCAAATACAAAATTTTCATAAGCTAAGATTAATTACTTCTTAGCTTAGGTCATTAAACTATAAAGAAATGTATTCCATATGTAGTTAAGCCAAATTAATGTCCAATAAATTGGACTTATCAAATGCCCCCATGCCTAAGTTTTGCTAGTCGCGAGCAAAAGTGAGAATAATGGAAGTAATCAAGAGAATTCTTCTTTCTTTATTCCATAAATTTAGAGATCCAGACAAATGTGAAGTGATAATAATAATAGCCTAGGTAACGGATCCAAGTGAAAATAACCAACTTACATTTGCAATTTGTACTTATCCCTTGGTAGGTATTTCTATCGGGATAGGCAACTACTTCCCTTGGGGATAAAGCAAAAGATAATCTGTAATTTGACCTCAGCTTTTTGGCTTGGGTAGGAGATATCAAGTTTAATGGATTTGTATTTAGTGGAACACACTAATTTGGTGTTTTACGTAATCTAGTACTACAGACTGTAAATCTCTAGACTATCAAACAAGTCAACTCAGAGGGAGGCTAAACAATTGTGCTCTCTTGATGTTCCTTTGTGCTCACTCTTTTCCTTCTTTTATTTCTGAGATTCACTGATCTCACCAGATTTTGTAAATATACTCACTGTTCGGTGGCCTCACATGGCATTCACACTTCAATTAAAGTCCTAATAACCCTACACTAAGTTAGAGGACCTCAGCCAGTATTCGGGCGGTCAGAAATACTGAAAAGTAGGTAAGGGTCATATTTGTTGGATCGCAATGGGTGTTTTTTTGGTTGCCTCAAAAACATCGACATATAATGAAAAAAATGACATGAAGATAAACCCCAACTTGGACTCTGTTCTTTTTCTTCTCTTTTTTTTTTCATATTTTTCTAAATATAAATATTCCTTTTTTTTCTTTTGTTGCTTTCTTTTTATCACTAACACAAAACGATGCATACTATTATTCATGAGGCATAATTAGGGATGATGATGGTCAAGAGGATATTGTGCGGCTTATTTGGTAGAAGTGCCTATTCTTGGCACCAGGAAGAAATGGATAGGACGAGCGTATTTCTGACCTTTGCCATTACTACTCTCCTTCAGCCGAGGACTCTATGAAGAATGGTCGTAACCATCTACCATAGTCATAGTTTTATTAAGACTCAATCTCTATGTATCTGCCTTATTTGGTGACTCTCAGGAATTCACACAATGTACGCACGTAGGAACAGAGAGCGAAAACTATGCCTAACTCTGAGGTATCCTTATCTAATTGTCCAAAACTTAAGAGTCCTTGCACTAGACTTAGCGTACTAGTAATCTCTCTACTTTCTTCTCACAAATATGAGGTGGATCTAATAGAAGATAGTATGCCTGACTCCCTATTAATTGTCCAAGGGTTTAGTAGACTAAAAATGCTTATTGGTTTTCTACAAAGATCTATTACCCAGTCTACATGCAAGTGAATGTAACTGTACTAGATTCTAAACTTAAGAAATAATTTAAGAAGAAAAATCTTTAATGACACCTCCTTGATAAATTTTTTGCTAGGGACTAACCAATTCAGCTCAAGAAAATAAAAGAGATCTTTTTTTTTTATAAATCACTATCCTAAATGTATGCAAATATTTATAAATGCTATGAACACTTTCAGGTTATACTCCCCTATGCCTAAGATTGACAATGTCCTCATTGGAAAAATGCAGACATAGAAGAATCACCTAAGGAGGAGAGTAGGAGGAGCTAAGGCTCCTCAAGCTGAAGTGCATCCAAAACCTGGTCATCTGAAAGAGTAATATAAGGTTTAAGTCACTGACCATTTACCTTAAAGCTCGCACCAGAAGTAGGGTTCTGAATTTCTACAGCTCCATGAGGGAAGGAATTGATAACAACATATGACCCATCCCAGCAGGACTTGAGCTTTCCTGGAAATAATTCAAGTCTGGAATTGAAAAGCCAAACCCACTGGTTGGGCTCGAAAGTCTTTCTAATGATATGCTTATCATGGAAGACCTTTGTACGTTGCTTGTAAGCTTGAGAAGTTTCATATGCTTCATTATGAAGCTCCTCAAGCTAACTTAACTCTAACATACATGCCTTTCCCGCTTTATCCAGATTCAAGTTAACATTTTTAATAGCCCAATAGGCTTTATGTTGGATTTCAATGGGAAGATGTCGTGCCTTTCTATAGACAAGACGGAAAGGAGACATACCCAAGGGAGTCTTATACGCAGTTCTGTAGGCCCAAAGAGTATCATTTAATTTTTTAGATCAATCTTTGCGGTCGGGCCTGATAGTTTTTTCTAAAATTCGTTTAATCTCCCTATTAGACACTTCAACTTGTCCACTCGTTTGGGGATGGTAAGGTGTGGCTATCATGTGGTTAACTCCCAAATTTTGGAGTAGTCTTGTGAAGTGTACGTTCTTGAAGTGAGGTCCTCCATCACTTATGATTGTCCTTGGGCACCCATACCGAGAAAGGATATTAGTCTTAACAAAACCCAAGACCACAGAATGGTCATTGGTTCGCGTGGGTATGGCTTCTATCCATTTCGATACATAGTCCACAACCACAAGGATGTACTCATATTCGAAGGACACAGGAAAGGGATTCATGAAGTCAATGCCCCAAATATCAAAGATCTCAACAGGGAGGATGGGTTGCTGGGGCATCTCATCCCTTTTTCCGATGGTTCCCGTCTGCTGGCAACGTAGACATACGCCCACATATGTATGTGCATCTAGGAATAATGTGGGCCACCAAAAACCAGACTGAAGAACCTTATGAGTAGTCTTTTTCCCACTAAAATGTCCCCCACAGTGGAGGTCATGGTAGAAACTCAGAACACTTTTTTGTTCTTCGTCAGGGATGCAACGGCGAAACAACTGGTCAGGGCCTATTCTAAAAAGCTCGGGTTCCTCCTAGTGATAAAATTTAGCATTAGCAAGAAACCTGTCTCACTTCTTGTCCCAAGTACTTGGGGTAATACCCGTGTGCAAATAGTTCACTATGTCAGTGAACCAAGGAGTTTGGACTCCACGATCATCAGAGACTCATCAGGGAAAGTCTCTTGAATACCGCTAGCAGGGTTTGATGCCTCAATAGAGATCCTAGACAGATGATCTTCTACCACATTCTCAACTCCTTTCTTATCTTTAATTTCCAGGTCAAACTTCTGGAGTAGCAGAATCCAACGAATTAGGCGAGGTTTGGTGTCCTTTTTATCAAGAAGATGCTTTAAGGTTGAACGATCAGTGAACACCACAACCTTGGATCCCAAAAGATAAGATCAAAACTTTTTCAAAGCAAATACTACAGCAAGAAGTTCCTTTTTAGTGACCATGTAGTTTTGCTGAGGACCCGTAAGTGTCATGCTGGCATAATGCAGCACATGAGGTTTGCCATCAACCCTTTGACCTAAGATCACTCCCACTGCAAAATCAGAAGCATCGCATATTAACTCAAATGGGAGAGTCTAATTTGGTGCTTGGAGAATCGGCGTGGTAATAAGGGCTTTCTTTAAGACTTGGAAAGCCTCTCCACATCTATCGTCAAAATTGAAGGAGACATCCTTCACTAACAGGTTGCAAAGTGGCTTAGAGATTTTACTGAAATCTCTAATGAGGCGCGTATAAAATCCAGCATGGCCAAGGAAAGATCTAACTTGACGAACATTGGCGGGCGATGGAAGCTTAGAGATGGAATCAATTTTTGCAGTGTCCACCTCTAATCCTCTCTTGGAAACTACATGCCCTAACACAATGTCCTGCTGGACCATAAAGTGGCTTTTCTCCCAGCTAAGCACTAGCTTTGCCTCTTCGCAACGGGTTAAGACTTTATCAAGGTGCGAAAGGCATAGGTCAAATGATGAGCTATAAATGGAGAAGTCATCCATGAAAATTTCAACAAACTCGTAGATCATATCAGAAAAGATAGCCATCATGCATTGTTGGAAAGTGGCAGGAGCATTACATAACTCGAATGGCATTTAGTGGAATGTAAATGTGCCATACGAACTCGTTAAGGTGGTACGCTCCTGATCGTCAGGAAAAATGGCTATCTGATTATACCCAGAGTACCCATCAAGAAAATAGAAGTACTTGTTCCCTGCCAATCATTCTAAAATTTGATCGATAAACGGTAAGGGGAAATGGTTTTTCTGGGTAGCCGTGTTCAAACGGCGGTAATCAATGCAGACCCTCCAACCAGTTGAGGGTCTAGTGGTCACCAACTCTCCTTGTTTGTTCTCTTCCACAGTGATTCCTACCTTCTTGGGCACCACATGTATGGGGATGACCCATTTACTATCTGAAATGGGATAAATAACCCCTACATCCAGCCATTTCAGAATCTCCTTTTTAACAACCTCCCGCATATTGGGGTTGAACCTTCTCTGCATGTATCGGAAAGGTTTCACGGACTCATCCATGTACATATGATGCATGTAAAGGGAGGGATCAACACCCTTAATATCAGCAATTGACCAGGCAATTGCTTCCTTGTGCCTTTGTAAACACTCAAGCTGAGCTCCCTCCTGCGATTCAGATAATGTAGACGAGATAATAACAGGAAGCGTGCCATTAGGGCTAGGGAAAGCATATTTCAATGTGCTCAGGAGGGGTTTCAACTCCAACTCAGGAGCCTTTTGGATTGAGGGTTTAAGTTGATACATCCTCGCCTCAAGTAGTGGGTCTACCTTCACTGTCCAGGGTAGGGACAAAGACTCTGTGTGTATCCCCAGCAACTCTTCTAATTCAGGTATTTCCCCTTTAGTTTCTTCAATAGTCAGAGGATGGTCCTTAGATATGACCTTTTGAAGTGGATCTCTACATAAGAGTGTTGGAGTAGTCTCCTCAATTATTTCTTCAACAACCTCAATCTAAGAACAATCTTCAAATCCGGATTGCTTGTAGGTATCAAAAACATTCAACCAGATCTTCTTGTTCCCAAAGCCCATTTTAAGTGCCCCTGATCTACAATTGATAGAGGCGTTGGCTGTGGCGAAGAAGGGGCATCCCAAAATAATGGATGGCTTGGTGGACTTATTAGAAGGGTCAGTATCTAACACAAGAAAGTCAATAGGGAAGAAGAAGTCCTCCACTCTCACCAGGACATCTTCCAGTAATCGCCGAGGTGTCTTAAGTGATCTGTCTGCGACTTGGAGGATGTCTGGACTAGGTTTTAACTCACCTCCTCCCAAAAGGTCGTAGATAGAGCTTGGTAAAATGTTCACTCCTGCCCCCAGATCGAGCAGAGCCTCGTCAACGTGTTGGTTGCCTATAACTACTGCAATATATGGGGCCCCTAGGTCTTTCATTTTGGGGGGTGTTCCATGTTGGAGAACTGAGCTAACATGGTCAGGCAGGATGATTTTGGCTTGGACCTGTCTCCTAGATCGGTGCTTCTAGGTGCACAGGTCCTTTAGAAACTTGGCATAGGATGGGATCTATTTGATAGCTTCCAATAGAGGCAAGTTGATCTGGACTTGCCTAAAAGTGTCCATAATCTCCTCCATCCTATCCTTGGCTCCAGGAGAGCCAACAAAAGATTCTCCAGGAGCAGATAGGCGGTCTGGATAGGGTACCCTCGGCTTCTGGGTAGAAGGGTCATTGTGGCGGGAGAGGGGTGGTGGAAGGATGACATCCTCATTGTGGGTGATTTCAAGCGAGGGAGAGTAGTGTGGCTCTTCCTCGGTGGAGATGGAAGTCGGGTCGGGTGTAGGAGGGGAATTGTAAGACGTAACCGTAGGAGTGTTATTAGGCTTGTCAATTTTGTTTCCACTCCTCAGCACGGTCACAGCTTGGGCGTGCTCCCTGAATATGACCCCCTTGCCCTTAAGGTTCTCCTCAGAAGAGCTAGGTAGCTTCCTTGGATCACGTTGCCTAATTGCCTTAGTAAGATGACCAATTTGGGATTGCATATCAGTAATCATCTTGTTTTGAGATTGGATGACCATATTCTGATGCTCTTGCATCACTTTCATCATGGCTTTAAGTTCATCCATCTCAGAGGGCTTATTCTGAGGAGGGTTTTCATAGGATGGTTGGTATATGGGTTGGGGAGGTAGGGGTCTTGTAATCCCTGAGTTTGAAGCATCACCTTGCTTCCAAGAGAAGTTTGGATGGTTTCGCCATCCCGAATTATAGGTATTGGAATAAGGGTTATTGCGAGGAGTTGGTCTGAAACCTTGGGCCACGTTCAAGTCGGCCTGAATCAACTCAGGGAATTGATTTGCTTGGTGGCACTCTGTAGTGGCATGCGTTGTGCTTTGGCAAATGGAGCATTCACTTGAAGCCTGAAAGATAGAGGCTGCTTGTGGGTTCATGTCGGGGTTTGCTAAAAGCCTATCAAAGTTTTTATTCAATAATTGAATCTGATAAGCCAAATCCTGAGAAGCCCCGGCTTCATGGGCCTCTATCTTCCTCTACAAGATTGATGGTTTTCTTTCTTGATAGGTAGAGGACAAATGTATGGAGTTGTCACTTAATGTTTCAAATAATGCCCAGGCTTCATCCTTAGTTTTGGACATGAAGGTTCCTGCACAGGCTACATCGATGGTTTGCCTATGCCTTTCAGATAATTCGTTATAGAACCTTTCGACCAACTGCCATCTTGGCACCTGATGATGGGGGCATAACCTAAGAAGGTCATTAAAGCACTCCCAAGTCTCATGAAATTGCTCCCCTTCCTGTTGAGTAAAACCCATAATCTCTCTTTAGTAATGGTTGGTCTTACTCATAGGAAAATACTTTTTCAAGAATTCTCCCTTAAGGGTGGCCCAATCATTTACCCTTGCATCAAGGGTATGATACCAGTGCTTGGCTTTATCCTTTAGGGAGAATGGAAATAGAGTCCTCATCACGGCTTCATCAGTAAAGCCTTGGAGCTTCACCCTTCCTTTAAGGCGATGTGTATGCGATGCCTCTTAACTATTCTTTTGTTTCTTTAAGGGGTGTCCCCCACCATGAAGTATCAAAATACCTGGTCAAAAGATAGTACCACCACCACAAAGCACGATAGGAGGGTTAGCACCGATAAAGAGATCGGTGCCTATAGCCTTAAGGGATTGAGCCTAATGTGCGTGCTCAGTGTTAGAAGTGTGCATCACTCTGCAAATCTTTTTTTTAATTTTGAAAATGTAGACAAGTCCCTTTGAATCAAATCAAGTGTGATTTGGTTTTAAGGTCAAATCTGATTATCAGTCCCAATAGCGGTTAGGCGACCACTAGATTAAGTAATTTCGCTCAGCTTTGTGGTCTTGAATTTTAACCCTAATGCAAATGCACGAACAAGAGCTAGATGCAAAAGTTAGAAAGGTGTACTCGCCTCTAGTAATCTTCGTGCAACTATGCTTGCAATGCAAAAATGAGATCTAATGTGCTTCTCAATCACTCCTAAATGCACGCACCTAGGGGCATGCAACTCCTAACAGGTAGCTCGATATTTTCTTTTGTTTGTTTTAGAGGTAAGTAAGCAGAAAAATGAATCACGCATGCAGAAGAATGTAAACCCTAGTAGCTAAAGAATGTGGGGACAGACCCCCAAACATTCAGCCCCAATTACTACAAAGGTGAGAAGATAGAAATAAAATTTGTGATGAAGGAGAATCCCCTGTGAAAGTGGGATCCAGGTCTCCTGCGTCTTCTCATCGTGTGGGCGTCGCTCAAGGTTGATGTCGCCACTTTGCTGTGCCTGTCGCCTCATCAGATTCCTCACACAAAAAGATAAAGAATGATCAGATAATTGCGCAACTCAGAATACTCAGAAATAATCAGGTGAATCTATTGCGTCTGTTGCCTCCCCGGCAATGATGCCATTTGATAGAGAGAAATTGTCTTGATTAAATTAGCAAGAGAATGATATGTCGTTGTAATTTATGTGGTGGAAATCTCTCAATCAAAGATTAAAATAGATACACATTTAAACCACAAAAAGGATGTCGTATCCACAGGGAGGAACAATTACAATAAATCATAGATAAGCAACAATCATGTTTGCAGAAATATTTGCCAAATGAATCAATGGATATGCTGCTTTGAATGTACTTGCAATTTTATGAAAAGTTATGGACTATTTATGTAAATTTTGCATCAAAGCTCAAGCTTCCAAAATCTCTAAATGACGCAGGTGTAGTGGCAGAGGAAGTACTTCTTAATTGCTTGCAACTATAAATCAAATTTCAATGTGAATTGATATGTATAGCAAGAACCAATCAAATATGCGAAAATATAAGTGCATGCTTGCAAATCCACCAGAATATAATAATCAAATAATCAAAATCCCACAACTTCCAATGGCATGCAAATGTAAATTTTAATAGGTGCAAAAACAGGGGAAATTTCCTCTCTCTTCGCCACACATTGGAGGAGGCCTCGTCGGCAGCTTGCTTGGGTAGAGGAGTTCCACCGGAGGAGAGGAGCTCGTAGACGATGGCAGTGAGGCGGAAGATGGCCGGTTGCTGCCGGATGGCAGGTGGCAGCGGAGAGGGTCGGCAAGAACTGCAGCCGTACGCGGAGGTGTTGTGAGCGCATGAGAGTGCAGCTATGCATGGAGTTGCTGCTTAACGCGAGGGCATAGCTGCGCGTGGGCGTGGCTGGCGAGGGGCGTGGCCGTGAGGGGGTAAGTGGCTGCAAGTTTGGGTCTCTTCTGCAACAGGGGAGGAGAAGTAGACAAGAAGACGAAGAGGCCGACCACTGGCTAGACGTGGGCGCACAAGGGTGCGTGGCTTGCTGGCCTTGAGGGAGTGCACACACAGGCTGTCATAGGGTGGATGCACGTGCACGCTGGGAGGGTGCATGCAGTGGGGTTGCTGTGCGAGGAGCGGCTACCTTGCGCACTGTCTGGCTGCGATGAGAGCAATGAGAGGGCGCGCACTTAGTCTGGCTGCAGTGAGAGGGTTGAGAGGGTGTGCGCTCGGTCTGGCTGCAGTAGCGGGGTGAAAGGGCCACAGTGCAAGCTCTGCTTCACGGTGCATGCAGGGTAAATCGTGGTGTGGTTGGAGCTCTCCCCTGTCCAAGGAAGTCCCGTAGCTCTTATCCCTCTCTAAATCCACAACCTTTGCCTCGCCGTTAGCATGCGCAACTACTGGATTTGAATGCCGGTGGAGGGAGTGGCGGTGGGAGGTGGACAATTATGGGCATGTCCTTCTTCAAATACTAATTATGTCCAGCCACCTAGTACACTTTTATTTCCTGCATGCACATATAAAATAAGAAGTATAAATGTATGTATTTGAATGCAAAGCAGATACAAAAATATTCATAAGCTAACATTAATTACTTCTTAGCTTAGGTCATTAAACTATAAAGAAATGTATTCCATATGTACTTAAGCCAAATAAATGTCCAATAAATTGGACTTATCTGGCGCCCTTGGATCTTTCATCTTAGGAGGCACCTTGCTCTGCATGACAGAGCTTACTGTCTCCGAAAGATGCACCTGTCCTAGATTTTTAGCTTGCCTTTTTGGAGTACAAATCTGCTTAAAAAATTTGGCATAAGCAGGGATATACTTGATTGCATCTAGGAGAGGGATATTGATTTGAATATGCCCGAATAAATCCATGAGTTCTTCTATGGTGGGCTTAGATTTCTTTTTTTGATTGGTAGTGGGGTGGAGAGCTTGTGGAAAAGGGATAGGAGTTGTGTCCTGAGATTTTTGTGTTTCTTTTTCTTCCTGATGTGGAAGTGGAGAGTCAATTTGCACAGGGATGGGGATTTCACCAGGTTTTTGTGTAGGCCCGGGATCAATTTGCACTCCTCAACGTAATTACATGTGTAGTTGGATTATTATTTAGAGGAGGTGGGGGGGCTTGTTGTTGTGGAAACCTAGGAGGTTGCTGAGGTGGTGGATTAGTAGGAGGCTGATTTGGGTTGTGTGGATTTTTGCCCGGATACTGGTTCCTTTGGTGATTAGGGTTGGGCATGGGTTGGGAGAGTAGATGTTCAGCAGGTCTTTGAGTGGGAGTAACCCCAATCTAATTATTCAGATTTGTGATGGTGTGGGTTACCTTCGTCATTTTTATCTACATTTCCTGTTGGGTTCTCATTATCTGGGCATTGAGTTCTTGTTGGGATGGCCCAGGATGAAAGGTTGGATTCGATCCATACCCGTTAAATTGATTTGAAGGTTGGAGAGGAACCAGGTTGTTCCAAGAGTGGTTTGGGTAATTCTTCTAGTTGGAAGAATTTCTATATTGCTCTTGGAGGGCAGAAATGTTTTCAGTGGGGTTAGGATTTAGATAATTGTAATTCCCTGGTGAATCATAAAAAGCCTCACAGTGTTGATGATAATCAGTAGAAGTAGTGTTTAGATTGTGCAAGTTTTCTCTCCGAGGAATGTTAGGGTGGGTTAGATGTGGAATATGTGGAGCTTGAGTTGGTGGGGTAAGTCTTCCTTAATTTTCTTTTGATTTATTTTCATTTGGTTGAGTTTCTGGGTGATTGTTGAATGCGGAAAACTACGCGTTTATAATTGGATTTGAAAACCCATCGTTGTAGTTTGAGTTGCGAAGAAATCTGTTCTACAAATAAAATTTATACCGAAAAATCTATAAAGAAATTTCGGGTCGAACACAAGGAGGCTATGTCGATCTCAAAATCCGCAGTTATATTTTTTTTGTATTTTTGTTTAAAGGGCGAAATAATCACGATGGAAGCAATATAAACAATAAGAGAGAGAGAAAGAACAATCACTTGATATTGAATAATGTTTTTACAACTAAGAAAGTGAGAAATGATTACACTAGAAAGCAGGAAATTGTTACAACTAGAAAGCAGAAAAAGAAGGGAGAGAGAAGTTATCCTCCTCGACGATCGTTTGGAGGATGAGTCAGACGGGACAATGCCTGGAAGATAGGGAATGGAGTGGGAAGAAGGAGGACGAGGTAGGAGGAACGGGAATGAAGTAGCACGTCATCGTCGTCGTAGGATCCGCTTCCGGAATGGGGGCAAAAACTTGATTTTAGCTCTTGAGGAGCATCCCGGGTGTGGGACAAGCTTCTCTTAAGCTTTGGAGAGGGAGAGAGGAGAAGGAAGGGATGAGAAATTCATAGGGTAGGGGTCTCCTTTTATAGTTGCAAGGAGTGGGGGCATTTTGGTCATTACAACATTAAAAACATTAATTCAAGACCTTTAGTGACGGATTTATCCGTCACTAAAGGCCTGAATGTGGCCGACGTGCGTGCACCCGCTAACCTTCAGTACCTCAAACGCTTGCGCACGTTTGGGCACGCTCAGCCGTCCAATCTCCAGATCGGAAGGCTTAAACTGCTCCTCGCCAACGTTGCGTGCCACGTGCGATCGGGCATTCGCACTATGCGTCAGATCGTGCATAGGCGCTATGTTCGTACGCTTTTGTGGGGTTTTAAAAGATAATACGTTGTAGCATAGCTGACAAAGCGTTCAAACAAATAAAGAGTTTTTATTACTCGAAAATCGGAGTATCCGAGGTCGAACACAGGGAGTAATTGGAATTTACTACTAATTTCAAATGTAATTGAACACTCTAATTTACTTAAAACTTTACTTCAAATGTATTTAAAAAGTAATTCGGGTAAAAGAGTAAAATTGGACGTCTGATCCCAAGATCAGACGTCTTAAAAGTATTTTCCCTTCTTTGATTATTCTTCTTCTGATATGCTTTCTTTCTGCTGCAGTCTTCACTTGGCCTCTTCTTTCTCTGCAATCTCTCCTCTTTTTCCTTCTGCCTTCTTCTTTGTAGGCTCTTCTTCTTCTTCTCTTCTGATCTACAGGGTCTTCTTCTGGCCTTGATCTTCTTCCTGCCTTTGCTTCTCTTCTTTGCCTTGCCTTCTTTCTTCTTGGCTTCTGCAGTCCTTTCTTCCTTCTTTCTTTCTTCTCTTCTTCTTCTCTGCCTTGCTTCTCTTCTTTGCTTTGCTCAGCCTCTTCTTCTACTTCTTCTCTCTCGCGGCTAAGTCTTTCTTCCTCAACGTTCAGCCTGCCTACACAGAGAGCAAAACCTACCCTTTTCCCTCTACCCAAATGTCTCTCTCTCTCTGTAATTCGTTCAAGGACGCTCTCCCAGAGCCACACGGGTAATCGGGTCGGATTTCGCACCCGGGACCAGGCGCACCGGTAGGTGGGTGATGCGCGAGGTGTGCTCAGGATGGGTCGGGTCGGATCCCGCCAGATACGCGAGGCGAAACCGCAGACGAGGCGAGTGGGTCAGGTGAGGGACCTCACCCCTGTGCTTTCGGAGGCGGTAAGCAGATAACACAAAAATAATTTAAACTACAGCGGCACCTCGTATTTCCACGATGTGGGGCTAAAGTCTCTGCCCCAATCTCGTGCACGCCCGTAGACCTGCGTGCAATCGCCACAGCTGCAGACTTCTCAGCGCCCCTTGCTGGACCCGAGGGCTTCGCATTGCTCGCGCTAATCTGCTGCGCCTGAAGCCTGGAAGACCTAACGCCTGGAGTTGCTGCAAAGCTGCTTCAACCTTCGTCAATGGCGGCAGGAGCTTTGATACTGTCAAACACAAAACGAGCCTCTCGACTCAATCAGACCAGCTGGGGACCTTCGCCATGGCACGGCGAAGGTGGTGAGCCATGCAGCAGGCCGTGGGATGGCCTAGGCATGCGTGCCTAGGTCAACCTGTGGTCGAAAATGTGGGGTTGTTCGGGGGACTGTGGTGGAGGTGTGGAGTGATGGCTGATGGGCGGAAGTTGTTCCTTGTGGTGAGGTGGAGCCTCTGAGTTGGTCGGCGAGTCGTGTGGAGGGGCGGAATGGTGGGAGCGGCTCGCCGGAGGTCAGTCGGTGACGAGGAAGATGGAGGTGGTCAGTGTCGGTCGAGGGCCAATTAAATGAAATAAAAGGGGGAAAAGAGAGAGGGGAAGATGGAGAATAGTTTAAGCCTAACTGTAGGGATGAAGGGGGACGAAGGGCGGACAGCTGTACCTGCTGTCGCCGGAGAAGATGTTGCCCAGTGGGGGAGGACGGTGGCGACGATGGGGCAGAGGTGGCGTGCGCGGGTATTACGCGACGCGGAGGGGAGTCAGGAAGATAAATCTGCCACTGGTTTTGTGGCAGAGCGAAGAGGATGGGAGAGGGAGCTCGCCGGAGCTTGCTGGACACTTGGCCGGAGAAGAAGAGACGAATTGGAGGTGGACGTCCGGCCAAGTCAAGCTAAAGATGAGCGGCCGGAGGTGTGGGTTCTTTTATAGGCACTGGGCCGTGCTTTCAGAGCGTGGAGGGAACGCCTATTGCCTCTGATGGATCGCTGGAGTAGGAAAGAGGTTAAGATACCCAAATCTCTCGTGTGTTCGCACGAGAGATTGGGTTCACACCAGAGATTGTGATTGGCCGTAGATGGAAGGGGATTCCTCAGAGAATCTCCCTTCCATTTCTGGGATGGGATCTCTGAGGAATCAGAGAGTAATACCTCTCTAAACCTCGCCGGAGGTTGCTTCTGCCCTAACAATGGCGGCAGGACCTGATTGCAAAGGTGGCGAGGAAGTTAGGGGGCTCTCTGCGATGATTTCAAAAGATAGGGACCAAATTATGATTTGGGTGTAGTAAATTGCAAAGTAGGTCAATATGACCTCCCCTAAGGTCCAAATTTTGGTATAAACCTAATTTTGGCCTAAGGAATCTAATGGTAAAGTTGGATTTTAGGTTTGACCTCTTTTGACTGGACATTTTGCATAAAAACCCAAATTAGGTCAATTAATGAGCTAGGACCTTAATCTAGGTCAAACTGGGTTCCAAAGGCCAAATTAAGTTTTCTAAACCCTAGAGGATATTTTTACATGAATTTTAGAGGGTTTAATTGATTTTTATCCTGATCGGAACCTTGTTAATTTAAGCGGGTCTGTTTTAGGGTTACCAAATGTCATTTAATTCCTAAATTGCACATGAACCCATTTCTGATTGACTCAACCCACTTTTTATCTCATTTAGACCATTTGACCTATGTTTTGCCTCTGAGAAAACCCGTTTATGTACTGCAATTGTAAAATTACAGTTTTAACCTTTAATTCATGTTTTCTTCTCAGAGCACTTATTCCTTCATTTAGGCCTTCTACTAGGTTATGTAGGAGCTTTTATCTTCTTTATTGGGTCAAAATGAGCTAGTTATGGCTCATGATGAGGCTCTCATCACATTATCGACTGTTCCGCGTTGCTTGATGTCTATCGCACGGTCGCGCTAATTCGCCCGCACGTTGTAGATGCGGAATCGAACGCACATCGCGTGCTCGTGCAATGCACTCGACCTCTGAGCTGCGATGACATCTTTGTCGTGCGGATGAAATTGTGCATGCGTGCGTGCGGCCGTTGGATGCGTCGAGCAGTTGAAGAAGAGAAGAGCTACGGCTGGTGCATGTTAGGAAATCATAGATCGCGTATTTGATTAGAAAATGTGTCGTAGTATAGTTGCGAAATACGTTCCAAAAAAGATATTATTTTCTAAAGATAACGAGACTTGAGTCCCGGTCGTTCGTCTCTGGGAGGCGTTTGTTCAAACTTGAAATCGATCTTTTATCGCTCTACTTGTTTAGAAATCGCATGGCGGTTTATGATTATTACATATTTAGATACGACATGCTTAGTTGCAATAGATGATAATAAAAAGCAGGCAACTTTAATCACACCAAATATATTGCAATCGATGAGCTCATGGTGATTCTCAACACATAAACATATATATATATATAGAAAAATTTCTTTCATTCATTCAGGAAGGTGTTTGCAACATGGAAGTAGAGGGATGCTTATAATGGAAAGCTTAAAACATAAATCTAACTAACAGAAAATGATCGCATATAGGAATCTATGGGGAGATTTTGCATGCATCATTGGGGGAGAATAAGGAGCTAAACTACTAAGTAGTAATGTAAAGAACTAAAGCTAATTTAGCAGAAGGAAGGGCATTTAGAGGTGGATTTGAGGTGTGCGGGAGTTGGCTAAGGGTCCTGGACGTCCTATAACTTATTTGGACGTCCAGATAAGGGTTGGAACTAGGGTTTTAGGGCTTCCTAGGGTGTTGTGACCTAATCTAAGGGTGTCTAAGACTTAGGGAAGTCTCTAGGCTATCCTAAGGCTAGGATGGACCTAAGCTCTTCACATTTTACTGCTTTATTTCTACTTAATAGAATAACAAACCTTTAACTCCCTTACATTATTATTCCTACATCTAATCTAAGCCTTCTGCTCCAGCTCTGCTGCAACTCCCGTTATTCCTGATCCTACTTTAGATCCAGCTCAAGATCAGCTTATTGCCAGCAATCGACATAATGCACTTAATCAGCACATTCTGACATTATTTTATGCAAAGCTAAAGTAAAGCAGTAGAGATGCAGATAATGCTTATGCATGCATGACTTATCCTACTTATGCTAAGTTCTAGCCTAATCTAGGTCAATTAAGACCTATGATTGCTGCGCAATTAGTGCAAGGCAGCTATGATGGTGCCACATGGTGTCATCTAGGCCGTCCATCTTCTGAGTGTTATAGATGGTGCCACGGGTGTCGGATTGGACCGATTTTCTCACCATTAGGCAGCGATCGTCAATTCAAACCCATCCGTGCGGTCGGATTTGTCGTCTGAGGTGCAGATTAACATCATCTTAGCCCTTGATCTTTAGGGTTCATCGATCTTTATCTGGTGTTACGGATGTCCGATTAGGGCGATCTTGGAGTCGTTGAACTCCAATTGTCGCCCTGATCAGATCCGTACAGTTGAATCTTTTATTCGAGGCCCTGATTAACAAGTTGCTCTATCCCTGGTCATAAAAAGGAGACAGTTACTATACAATTTATACAACTTTTACCTAAATGCATGATTATGCTTGTTATGCACTATTTATAATGTATAATTCTAATGTGACACTAAGAACATGCATTAATAGATATTTTAGGTTAATCAGATGTATGCACATCGGTGATCATTCGAAGAACATCTTAGGTGACCGGGATAGATTGAGTGCCTATTTCATGAACACTGAACTGTGGGCTTGGAGTTCTGCAAAATGTGTTCATGGAAGCTTGATTAAATGAATTTTCACTCATTTCTTCAAAAAGGTCATAGGCACTCTCAGCATCCTTATTAAAGAAGTTGCCACCACACAAGGCATCGACAAAATGTCAGACTTGATCTTCTAATTCGTGATAGAAGATCTGCATGAGCTGCCATAAAGGAATCTCATGGTGTGGGCAACTTCTTAGGAGATCTTGAAATCTTTCCCAAGAATCATGAAAAGTCTCGACATATTTTTGTTGAAAGGTCGTAATAGATCTTCGTAGGGAATTAGTACAACCTATGGGAAAGAATTTCTTGAGGAAGGAGCTCTTAAGCTGAGGCCAAGTGGTGATGGGTTGGCCAATGGTTCTGTACCAATAAGCAGCCTTATGTTTAAGAGATAATGGGAATAGCCACATCATCCAAAGGTCTTCTTGCACATTTCAGGATCGAGTTGTTTGTGCAAAAAGAGTGAGTTCTTCAAGGTGGCTGAACGAGTCTTCCCTAGGAAGGCCATGAAAATGTTTAATCAGGTTCAGAACTGCTGGCTTGATCTTAAAGTCCCCTTCAGGTATGACAACCCTGGTCATTCCTCATAATTGGAAGGATCATAAAAATATTTTAGAGGAATGACAGGTTGTTGATGGGGTGGTGGGTTTGGCCTTTGGTTGGCTAGGTTTTGGATATTCCTAGTTGTTTACAAGGCAAAATTGGGTTTAAAATAAATGCATCGTAGTATAGCCAAAATCGCTTTGAAAACAAATGAAATTTTATTAATCAAAAAATATAAATCCGAGGTCGAACATAGGGAGCAAATTGGGATTTATAAACCAAGAATACAACTTTCAAATTTATAAAATGCAATGACTAATCAAAGTATGAAGCAAGAAAATGATATTAATGTATGTAAAAGCTCAAAATGAAATAAGGACATCTGATGTAAAATCAGACGTCTTAAGTGCTCAATGCAACAGTGCTTTTTTAATCTCTCTTCTTGTTCTCTGTCTTTTTCTTTCTTTGGCTCTTCTTCTTCTTCTTCTCTGATTACCTTTCTCTTGTCTTTGGCCTTGGCTTCTTCTTTCTTTCTTCTTTCTCCTTCTTTGCTTCTGACTTCAGCCTTGCCCTTCTCAAACTTTTGCCCTTCTGCTGAGGCTCTCTTTCCTTAGCTTCCTCTTCATCCTTCTTCTTCTTCTCCTGCGGCTTCACCCTTAGCTTCTGCCGTGGCTTCCTCCTTCCTCTTCTTTGGCTTCACCCTCTTTTTCCCATGAGAGAAAAACCTACCCCCTACCCTCCCCGTGAATTCTCTCTTCTTTCTTTTCTCTTAGGTTCTCTCTCCTAGAGCTTTTTTCTTGTTAACGGGTCGGGTCAACGCGCCCAGGACTAGGCCCACAGGTGTGTGGTGGGCGAGGAGTGCACGGGTAGTTGGGTCGAGAACTAGGTTCACGGAGGTGTGGGTCGCCGATGAGGCGTATGGGATGAGTAGGACCTCACCTCGTGTCAGGAGGCGGTAAGCCCCTGGCACTTTTTCCACTTATATCGCTTCGCCTGCTCGAAAACCTCCGAGGTGGGACTAAATGTCCCACCTTCTCTTGTGCGCCCGCAGCAAGTGGTCGCTCAATTGCAGAAGCTGCAGGGTCTTTGGTCTCCAATATCTGGTTAGAGTTGTTCGTGAAGGGAGCCTGCGTGTCTGGGACTTGAAAACCTGAAGCCTGAAGTCTTGGATGAAGCTTGCAAGCTTCTTCAAGCTTGCTCCAATGGCGGCCAAGACTTGAAAATGTCCACAAGCAAAATGGCCTTACGGCCTCATCAAATCACACAAAAAGCTTCACCGTGACACGACGAAGGTGGCCCGGTGGTCGGCGTGGCGCAGGGCGGCCTGAGAGTGTGTGCCTAGGTCATTCTGTGGCTGTGGAGATGGGTGTGTTTGGGGGAAGTGTGTGGAGTGTGTGGCGGTCAATGGAAAGAGGGAAGTTGATCAGTGGGATGTGGTGAAGCTTTTGAGGTGGCTGGCGAGGTGGGTGGGTGTGTGGAATGGCGGATGCACCTTGCCAGTGGTCTGCCGGAGGTGTACAAAGTGACGGTGGTGTGTGAGCGTCAGGAAATGATAATAGAAATAGATGAGGGGAAAATAAAGAGAAGAGGAGAGGACTTATCTACGAGGGGATAGACGAAGGGGGAGTCGAGGAGGCGGACGGCTCGTATGTGCCATCGTCGGAGATGAAGACCCAGTGAGAGAGGGACGGCGATGACGAGAGGGAGATAGGCATGGGCACAGGTGTGGCACGACGTGGATGAAGGACTCAGAGGCAACTCTGCCATTAGTATTGTGGCAGAGCGACGAGAAGAGGAGGTAGGAGTCGTCGGAGCTTGCTGGGATTTTGGCTAGAGGGGAAGAGAGGAAGATTGGGGGTTTTCTTAGGCCAAATCAAGCTTGAGAGGAGCAGAAGGATCTGGGGTCCCTTTTATAGCACTCAGCAGAGGGCCTTGTGCTTGGAAAGCAAGCTTTTAAGCATGGCAACCTCACCGGACTTGGAAGGTTGGAGAAGACCCAAATCTCTCATGCGTTTGCATGAGAGAATGGGTAGAAATTGGAGCTCAAGATTGGGTTCACATGAACAGAAATTCCTCAGAGAATCTCCCTTTCAAATTTGAGAGGGATTCTTTGAGGAATCAAGGAGATGTCCCCCTCGAATCCTCGTCGGAGTAGGATTCCTCCACTGTAATGGCGGAGGGACCTAATTGCAAAGAATGTCGAGGAAGCTAGGGGGTGTCTGCAAGAGTTTTCAAATGCTACGGGTATAAATGTAATTTTGTTGGACTATTTTGCAAAGCAGGTCAAGGTGAACTTCCCTGTTTATGCGAGAGCGAAATCAGGTTTAAAAGTAATTGTGTTGCAGTATAGTTGAAATCTCTTCGAAAAACAAATGAGAATTTATTACTCGAAAAACTATGAATCTGAGGTTGAACACGGGGAGCAAATTGGTATTTAAAAATTAAGAACACAACCTCAATTTGATAAAATGTGATGTTCAATCAAATGATGAAGCAATAGAACTAGTTTCAATGTATATGGATTCTTAAAAAGATGAATAGAGATGTAAAAAATTCAGATGCTTCTGGCTTAGGTTTTCTCTGCTTCTTTTTCTTCTTTGGCTTTGCTTGAGCTCTCTTCCTTCTTTCAGCTTCTGACGTTGGCTTCTTCTTTCTCTTCTTTTTCTTTCTTTGACTTCAGCCGAGCCTTCTTCTTCTTCTGCAGCTTCCTTCTTCTTTCTTCTTTCTCTTCCTTTTTTCCTTGACTTTCTTTGGCTTCTATTTCTCTTTAGCTTTCTTCTTCTTCAACCTTGGCTTCAGCTATGCCTTCTCTTCTTTCTCTGATTTCTCCTTCCTTCCTCTGCCTTGGCTTCTTTTTTTGCCTTCTTCTGCAATAGTGCCTTCTCCTTCCTTCTCCTTGGTGTCCTCTGCAGCTTCTTCTCTTTAGCCTTCCTCTCTGTAGCTTCTTCTGCCTTCAGCTTTCCTTCCTTAGCCTCTTCCTTCTTCAGCTTCTCTTTCTTCTTCCTTTCCCTGCACCTAAGTGCAAAACCTACCCCTACCCTCCCTCGCAAATGCTTTCTCTCTTTTCTCTCTTAGGCTCGCTCTCCCAGAGCCTTTCTCAGGTAAACGGGTCAGGTTAGTGCACTTGGGTCTAGGCGCACCGACGTGGGTGATGCACGAGGAGTGCACAGTAATCGGGTCAGGAAGCCAGGTCTGAGTAGCGTCTGCACGGACGAGGCGTGAGTGGGCGAGGGGACCTCACCTCGTGTCACGAGGCGAAGAGCCATGATAGAAATTCAACTTATACCACCCACTCCACTTGAAAAAATTGAGGTGGGACTAAAAGTCCCACCCGCTTCTTTGCACGCATCCGTAGGGGTCTTCACTCAATCGCTGCAGCTGCGAATGCTGGGGCTCCAATTATTGGGTGCAATTTGTTCACAAAGGGATTCCGCGCATCTGGAACCTGATCTCCTGGAGCGGGACTTCCTGGAGTGAGCTTGCAAGCAAGCTTCGCTCCCTCTCCAATGGCATCGGAGGTCAGACCCTGTCAATAGGAATACGGCCTCATGGCCTTGTCAAAACTCTCAGAGAGCTTTGCCGTGACACAGCGAAGGTGGCTCGGGTGCTGGTGTGGTGCAGGATGGCCTGGGTGTACGTGCCTAGGTCGTTTTGTGGTTGTGAAGATGGGGTTGTTCGAGGGCAGTGTATGGTGTGTGTGGTGGTCGATGGAGAGGTGGAAGATAATCAGTGGAAGGTGGAAATGCTTCTGCGGTAGTTGGCGAGGAGTGTGGGTATGTGGAATGATGGATGCACCTCGCCGGAGGTCTGCCGGATGTGAAGAAGGTGAGGGTGGTCTGTGGTTGTCGAGGGGTGTTTTGTGAAATAAAGAGGGGGAAAATGAAGAGTAAGGAAAGGGGACTTATCTGAGAGTGGTTGGATGAAGGGGGAGGCAGAGGGGCAGACAGCGCATATCTGCCATGGTCGGTGACGAAGGCCTTGAGATGGAGAGGCAGTGACGACGAGAGGGAGGTAGATGCGGGCGTAGGTATGGCGCGAAGTGGAAGAATGAGGCGAGGAAGACTCTGCCACTGGTATGGTGGTAGAGAGACAAGAAGAGAGAGGAAGAGTCGTCGGAGCTTGTGGGCTTCTTAGCCGAAGAGGGGAAGGAGGAATTCTAGGGGATTCTTCGGCCAAAACAAGCTTAGGATGGTTGGGAGGATCTGGGGGCCTTTAAATAGTCGCGGGCAGAGGGCCTTGTGCTTGGAAGGCAAGCTTCCAAGCACGAAAACCTCGCTGGACTTGGAAGGTCGAGAGATACCCATATCTCTCATGCGGTCGCATGAGAGATTGGGTGGGAATCAGATCGCCTAATTGGGTTCACACGGTCGGGAATTCCTCAGAGAATCTCCCTTTCAAATTTGAGAGGGATTCTCTGAGGAATCAGGGAGATATCCCTCTTGAATCCTCGCTGGAGTAGGATTCCTCCGCTGTAATGGTGGAGGGACCTAATTGCAAAGAACGACGAGGAAGCTAGGGGGTCTCTGCAAGGTTCTCAAAAGTTAGGGGCATAAAAGTAATTGGGTTTGACTATTTTGCAAAGTAGGTCAAGGTGAACTCCCCTTAAGTCCAAATTTTGGTATGAACCTAATTTGGACCTAAGAAATCCAATGGTGAGGTTGGAGTTTAGGTTTGACCACGTTTGATTGGACATTTTGCATAAAAATCCAATTTAGGGCAAATGTTTGACTAGGTCCCCTATTTAGGTCAGGATAGGTTCTAAAGGCCAAATTGAAGTTTCTAAACTCTAGAGGATATTTTTCTATGAAATTTAGAGGGTTTAGTTGAATTTTATCCTGACCAGGACCTTGTTAAATTAAGTGGGTCTATTTTAGGGTTACAAGAAGTCATTTAATTCCCAAATCTCACATTAACCCTTTTCTGATTGAACCAACCCACTTTTTATCTTATTAAGACCAATTAACCCATGTTTAGCCCCTGAGAAATTCCATTGTTGTACTGCAATGGTAAAATTACAGTTTTACCCTTTATTTCTTGCTTTTCCCTCAAAACAGTTATTCCCTGAGTTAGGCCCTTCACTTGGTTATGTAGGAGCTTTTGTTCTCTTTTCTAGGTCAAAATGAGCTAGTTAGGGCTCATGATGGTGTTCCCATCATACCCCCATGCCTAGCTTTTGCTAGTCCCTTAGCAAAATTTTAAGGTTTTAACTTCTATTCTAGGCCATGAGTTTCTGTCACAATTTATGATAAGTGCTTTTTCTTTTTCTTTTTGATTAGGTTAGAATGCTGACAGTAGGCCTAGAGGTACTCAAGTACCAATCAAGATCCGGACCTGACTAGCTGTAGCCTCGATCCTCCGCGAAGGTTTTTAAGGCCTGGAGGAACTATCCTAAGGTTCGTTCGACTCCGCGGTTAAAGCACCCATGCTTGAGAAATATTTTAGCCTCGGTTCAATTTGTAGTTCATTTTCTGTAAGAGAGAGACATAGGATTTATTTGTTTGGAGAGTTTTCTCTCTCTTTTCTTTTTATTTCTAGCTTCGGATTGGCTTATCAACACGGTCTATATTGGATTCCTCGTCCGCATCATCAATCCTCAAAAGGTCCCTAGCAATCGATGCTTCGTGATAGCACCGCCCATGGCAACCCCCAAAACCTTGGCTTTCGAGATTTTGAGATAATCTTGCCCATGGCGTTCTGTAGGTAAATCTCGACCTTAGCAATCGACATTTCGTGATAATCTCGCCCATGGCATTTGAACCAGCAGGGTGCTTACGTGCCTCCAGTAGGATATGTAAATATCCTAGGAGACAAGCACCGAGGAGACGATATGTTGTTACGCATCTTCGAGGGGAATTTCCCGCCTCTCCACGTTGGGAACTCGTCCAAATCAACTTGTGTTGATCGGTCGCTCCTAATCTAGGTAACTTTTTTTTCAGAACAATTAAATGCTTTTGCGTGATTTTGATAGTTATGCACACTGAACCAGACTGTGTGTGGATTGGGGTGCTTAGTTTAATGAGTCCAGCAAATCAAAGTTCAGTTAACGAGACTGAATACTTCCTAAGCCTTAGACCTAATACTTAATCTTCGCATTTTCCCCAACCTCTTGAGGATTATTCATATCTTAGCGGGTACTTAAATTTTTAAGCCTAAGAGTCTAGCCCAAAAGGCCTAATATCAACGTTCCTACTAATCTATTTTTGTGTCTCATTAGCACTTTCTTCCTATTTTGTTCTTTTCCTTAATGTGGTCTAGAACTTCGGTTAATCCCTTAATCTCTTACTAATGACTATTCATTTTTTCTTTTTCATTTTGTGCTCCTTTTGACATTTTGCTCTTTTCCTCCTCATGTTTTGTATGGCCTCAAAAATTTTCTCTCCCCCTCCTCAGTTTTTTTGTTCTTTTTCAAGATTTTTTCATTTTTTTTGGTGTTTTTTGTGATATGTGATTTTTTTGTTGAAACCATTTCTTGTGATATGAGTTTTCATGACGTTTTGCACCTTCATACCCCCCCATGCCTACGATTTGCAATGTCCCCATTGTAAATTAGGTGGGTTCGAATTCAGCTTAGTTCATTCATTAGGACAGGTTTTGGATGGGCGAACAGGTTGAGGTGACTGTTGCGAATGATTTCTTGACTCGGGTACGGGTACCTGAGGTAGAGTTGGCTGTTCTAATGGATGAACCCTAAAGTGCAATATGAATTCAGCATAGAAATGTCAAGAAAGGTTTCAGGTATTTCAAGAATGACGGGTTGCCTCCCGTTAAGCGTTGAGTTTTACGCCATCGGCTGGGTGCAATGAACTCAGGGAGAATGGAGGGTAAAGGATATCTCAGCCAAATTTATATCAATCACGTCAATGAATGGTTTGAGTCTCTGACCGTTCACGACGAAGGGTTCGAAATCGTGGCTGAGTGGACTGATCTCAATGGCTCCATTTCTAAAGATTCATCGGACTAAGTAGGGTCTGATCCATTTTGATCGTAGTTTTCCTGGGAACAGTTTGAGTCTGGCATCGAAGAGTAGGACCTTTTGACCAGGATGAAAGATCTTTCTATATATGTGCTTGTTGTGAAAGGATTTAACCTACTCTTTGTAAATTCGCGAGTTCTCATATGCGTCGTGGTGTAATTCATCGATCTCGCTCATTTGAAGCTTTCTATGGGTTCCAGCCTTAGAAAGATCTAGATTACAGTTCCGTACTACCCAGTAGGCTTTATTCTCCAATTCGACGGGGAGGTGACATGCCTTCCCATACACCAATCTAAAGGGAGAGATACCTAATTGGGTCTTGTGGGCGATCCTATAAGCCCACAAAGCTTCCGGAAGCCAGGATGACCAATCCTTCCTGTTAGGTCGAATAGTAACCTGGAGGATTTTCTTGATCTCTTGGTTTGATAGCTCAGCTAGACCATTAGTTTGGGGTGGTAAGGAGTAGAGATTCAGTGTGACATCTCGTATTTGGTCATCAGTGACCTGAACTAAGCGTTTGTGAAATGGGTCCCTCTGTCGGAAATTATTGCACGTGGAATCCTGAACCGTGAGAAGATGTTCTGATGAATGAATTTGATAACAACTTTATGATCATTGGTTTGGGTCAAAATGACTTCGATCCATTTGGACACATAGTCAACAGCGAGTAAAATGTATTCGAAGCCGTCCAAGATAGGGAAGGGTCCCATAAAATCAATCCCCCAAATGTCAAAATATTCGCATACTAGAATCGGCTGTAAAGGCATCATATCTCGATGGCTCATGTTGCCCAAGGTCTGGCAATGGGTACATTCCTTATAGTGATTGTATGCGTCCTTGAAAATTGTTGGCCAGTAAAAGCCACACTGGAGGACTTTTGCTGTGGTTTTATGTCCTGAAAAGTGTCCACCGCATGCCTGGTCATGGTAGAAAGAGAGTATGTCTTGGATTTTCGCTTCCGCAACACAACGTTGAATTATTTGATCATCACCAATACGGAAAAGATACGGGTCTTCCCAAAAGTAATACTTGGCATTGGAAAGCAATTTGTCCTTCTTGGCCTTTGGCCAATCGGAAGGCATTTGATGTGATGCCAAGTAGTTTACTATACAGCAAACCATGGAAGCCCTGTACTGATAGTCAGAAGGTGCTCATCAGGAAAATGTTCCGTGATGGGTCTAGAAGGGTCAAGTAATCAGCTACCACGTTCTATTTTCCTGCTTTGTCGTGAATCTCGAGGTCAAATTCTTGCAACAACAAGATCTAGAGGATTAATCGAGGTTTTGCGTCCTTCTTTGCAAGGAGATGCCTCACAGCTGTATGATCCGAGTAGACGATAACACGGGAACCCGAGAGATAAGATTTGAATTTTTCCAAGGAAAATACTACGGCTAGCAGCTCTTTCTCAGTAACTGTGTAGTTACGCTGAACCTCGTCAAGTGTTTTGCTAGCGTAGTAAATGACCATGGGTTTCCTGTCAATTTTCTGCCCCAATGCCGCTCCTACAGTGAAATCAGATGCATCGCACATGATCTCGAAGGGTTGAGACCAATCAGGGGACTATAGGATTGGGGCTTGGGTAACTCGGTCACGAAGGATCTCAAATGCTTTAGTGCATTCCTTGGAGATTTCGAAAGGTACATCCTTGGAGAGAAGAGTGGTCAGGGGACGCACGATTTTTGAAAAATCAGGGATAAATCGATGGTAAAAATCGACGTGCCCCAGAAAAGATCGGATGTCCTTGGTCGAGCTAGGCATAGGGAGTTTGGAAATCAAGTTCACCTTGGCTCGATCGACTTAGATGCCTTTCTTTGAAATTAGATGTCCCAGGACAATTCCTTCAGGCACTATGAAATAGCTCTTTTCCTAGGAAAGAAACAGATTCACGTCAATGCACCGCCTGAGGATTTGGACCAAGTGCAGGAGGCAATCGTCAAATGATGCTCCGAATACTGAAAAGTCATCCATGAAGACTTCCAGATAATCACCTACCATATCTGAGAATATGGCAAGCATGCATCGCTGAAAAGCCACGAGTGCATTGCAGAGACCGAATGGCATCCTTCGGAATGCGTATGTTGCGAAGGGGCAGGTGAAAGTGGTCTTTTCTTGGTCCTCAGGATGGATTGCCACTTGGTTATAACCAGAGTACCCATCAAAAAAGTAGAAGAACATATTTCCTGCCAGTTTCTTGAGGATCTGATCAATAAATGGTAGTGGGAAATGATCCTTCTTCGTGGAGGAATTGAGTCATTTGTAATAAATGCAGACTTTCCACGAGTTAGCCACACAGGTCGGTATGACCTCTCCGATTTCAGTCATAATAATAGTGAGTCCTACCTTCTTAGGCACAACCTAGATTGGACTCACCCGCCGACTGTTGGAGATTGGGTAGATGATCCCTGCATCTAACCACTTAATGATCTCCTTTTTTACGACCTCTTACAGATTAGGGTTCAAATGTCTCTGCATTTCTCGCGAAGGTTGTGTGCCCTCCTTGGTGTAGATTCGGTGTGTGCAATAAGAGGGACTAATGCCAGTCAAATCATCGAGAGTCCATCTGATGTAAACACATTTGTTGAGGGTAAAATGCCTATTCATGTATGTTCCTAGGCTTAGATTTGCATTTCATGTTGTAAATATTACATAGCATGCATCATTCTGCATTTAGAGTAGTTGTATATAATTTAGGTTAATTGCATCCTTTTTGTGGTTAGGAGAGAAGGATATTTATTTCGGAGCCTTGGATTGACGATCTGACCGTACGGATTTGATCAAGATGATGATTGGAGTCTAACGCCTCTAAAATTGCCTTGATCGGAGTTTCGTAGCACCATATGCAGTCTGAGGAAGATCAATGGCCAAGGGACTAGGAGACATAATTTGGAGCTTCAAATGATAAATCTGACCGCGCGGATGGATTCAAGTCGATGATCGCAGACTAACGACCCGAAAATCGACTCAATCCGACCTCTGTAGTAGCCCCTACAACAAGAAGATGGATGGCCCAGACTGCGCCATGTGGCGTAGCCTAGGCGGCCAGCACACGCATGTAGCACCGCACGCGCATAGTAGTGCAGGTGTGCATGCACGCAGTGCAGCGCCAGCGCGGCAAGGAGCGCGGTGCCAGCGTAGCGTGAGGTGGACTATAGCGACGCATGAGTTGAACTTAGAGCGATGCTTACAGCCGTTGGTAATTCATCGCATGCCAACAAAGCCAGCTGTGGGCACCAATGGGCATGAGCTGCCTACAGTGACGTTTCCAGCGATGGCCTGGATGTCACTAATGGTCCCATACCTATTTTTGCCTCTTCTCCTCCACTATAAAAGGACCTACACCCCCTCCCTTCCAAGCCATCTCTACCTACTCTACTCCCACCTACTCCCAAGCTCTAGTAAGCCTACCAATGCTCCATTAGAGCTTGTTCTCAAGCTTCCAAGGTGCCTATTAGTGTAGCGAACCTTTGCCTCACCAAATACTCCAACTTCCCATCTCCCTTCACAGGTCACCTTGTAGCCATCCTCCCACCTCCATTCTGGTAGTAGATAAACTCTATCTTCTCACCTCCATTCCGAAGCTACGCCGAAGCTTTCCTCAAGCCGACGTCCTCCAGCATCTCACCTCTATCGTCCCGCTCCTCACCTCCTTCGTCCGAGCTTCCACCAGGCACCGTCGTCTCGCCGAACAACCGATTCAGGAGATTTCCTCTCACCTCCCTCTCTTTAAATGCTTTCATAGTTTCTTGTAATTGACATTGGAAGTAATATATATCATATTTGTTCCACATCTCTATCTTGTGATACATTTGCTTGTTTTCTTTTATTTCAAAAATACAAAAAAATAACAAAACCCCAAAATACCAAAAAGAAATAAAACGAAGCGCGATTTTCAAGTAAAGTAAACGTCACCTCCCTGTGTTCGACCCGGGACTTCCTTGGAGTTTCGGTATAAATTCTATTTGATCAACGTGTTTTGCAACTATGACGATAGGTTACTTGTAACCTCGATTTCTAACACGTGAAACACGCACGACCATTTTGGCGCCATTGCCGGGGAGGCAACGGAATTTACTTTATTGTTTATTGCGTTTCATTGCATTTACATAGCACTAACCTTACCTGTCTTTGATCTACTATCTTGCAGGTACCCTAGCATGGAGATCCAAGTGCAGTAGACTGGAGTAAAGTGCGGGTAGAGTGTTTTGTAAGTGTCCCCCACACCACCCCCACCTTAGTTTTCATTTCATAACCTAATAACTCAAACTCAAATCAACTTAGGTGCTTTTTATAAACCCTAGGATAGATTTGGTTGTTTGTTTGCCACCTCCACTCACCTCACCATCCACATAAAAAAAAAAAGTGTTATCTAATTGTGGGATTTTCTGAAAGCTACACACTTAACACCCACAACTTCTTATCCTAAGGTGCACAATCACTTTGATTCTACCACTTAACCCGGATCTGACTTGTGGACCGGGTACACTTCAACTAAATACACATAAGTGAGTAGAAATCTGAATAGGTTAAGCATTCTTGTGTCCCTTAACTAAGTGGTGCAATAGGCCAATTGATTGAGTTCTTTGGGCCGCAACACTCAATCTAAAACTGATCTATCAAGTAGCTTGCCACTTAGGGTTGATTCTTAGGGCTGAACCAGGCACTCCACATTATTTTTTATTTTTAAAGGAAAATATCATCACCCGTGCTTTCAAAACTTGGAGTGTTGTACTAAACCTTGATTGAACCAACCTAAGAATTAAACCTTAAAAGCTACTAAATAAGGTTAAATCCTAAAAGACACATCATCAAATAACCTTGTTTGAAATCCCTGGTTGTGCACGCACATACATTTTAACTGATCATTAAGGGCACAACCCATCTAAAAGGCCCATCACATTCCTAAAGCACCATTATCCCAAGCCTAACTAAAATTGATTAGACGTTGGCCCTAAGGACTAGCTCAGTTGTCAGGATCCAGATTGAGATTGTTCATGATTAACCTGCTTATACTAGTCAATCTAATGTCTAGCTAGGGGAGTAGCGTCAAACGACCATGGTTGGGGGGTACACTAGGAACTGAAGGCGCAAGCCAGAGGAAGAACCTTCTCCCCAATCCTTCCTAACTAGTTGGATTTCCTGGACATAAGTAGAGTAGATCATCTATAATTTTAGGATGGATTCTGAGAGTCTGTAGACCTTTAGGCTACCCAACCTAAGGACAGGCTTGTATTTTTGTATTGCAGGGCTCCTTTCTCTTCTGATTTCCCTCCTTACTTCACCATGTATCCTTCCACATCCTACACACATTTCACTTCCTATCCTCCTACCACCACTTATCCCCAAGATGATTACTATCCCAACTTGACTTGTAATTACCTATCCACTAGTTGGGATGACTTTGATTGGGGATATGAATCCGGACCTCACTGTCTAAGGCCTAACTGATAAACACCAATTTATCATCATTCTTATGCATTAAAACAAACCTAGCTCTTAGGATTTTACTCTGCAAACGGGTTTTTGGGCTGCATTTAAGCATAAAATAGGTTAAGCATGCATTGCATTTTTTATTGTCTTTTTAATATGTTTTTGTGAGTGCTAGGGATGTACAGATATATAGATCCCTAAAACCCTAGCACTCAAGAAGGAAAATGGTGAAGGAGAAGCCCAGACTAGCTGGAACTCAGCCTGATCCAGCTCACCTTAGCTTGATCCAGCTCACCTCAGCTTGATCCAGCTCACCGCAGCTGGAACCTAGCTCACTTGAACTAGGGTTAGCTCATCCCAGCTCCATTCAGCTAATCTCAGCTGAATGGCAGCTCAAGAGAGTTCATTTTAGCTCACCCTAGCTCAAGTCAGCTCAGATCTAGCTCAACTTAGGTAAGTCTAGCTCATCTCAGCTCCCACTAGTCCACAGGGAGCTCTAGCTAGCTCAGCTGAGTTGACAGGAGTTCACCCCAGCTCAGATCCAGCTACATCCAGCTCCACTCAACTCCAGCCAGCTGAAGAAGAACTCATCCCAGCTCAGGAAGCTCAAGTCCAGCTCCCGGGGACTCAGCTTAGCTCAACTCAGTTGAGCTAAGCTACTTTAGCTACCTCAACCAGCTTGATTCTCCCCGGGAGCACCTGACCCAGCTCACCTTAGCTCATTGTGGTACAAGCCAGCTCACTTTAGCTTGGCTTAGCAGCTAGCAAAGAACTAGCAAGCTAAGCCAGCTAGAGTAGTTCCATGCTAGCCTCTTCAGCAGTAGCTAGCTCCAGTTTCATCTCCTGACTTCTCCTCCTTAGCTCCTCCCTCCAAACCCTAGCTCCAACACCTTCTCCTCTACTCCTCCATTAGCTAAGCTAGCTTAGCTTAGGTTAGCTAACAACCAGCTCCTTGGCCATCCACCACCTTCAAAGTCAACCCTAGCTAGCTTCACCAACTTAAGCCTACTTAAGCTAGCTACTCTACTCAAGTTGGCGCCACCTCCTAGCCATCCCTTCACCCCATTATCTCCACCAAAAGACACCTTAAGTTGGCACCAAAAACTACCCCTAACCACCTCTATATTTGAGCCAACTTTCAGCCCTTAATCCACCCTACACCTACCCACATAAGTCATCCTAGCCATCCACCTACCCCTCCTTCTAGGATCCCTCTTGGAGCCAACTTAGACCACCTTCTAGAACCCATTTTGGTGCCAACATCAAGGGGTGTCAACCCCCATAACTACCCCCTTGGTGTCTCTTAAGGTGGCGCCAAACACCCTTGGCCATTAGATCCTTAACCACCTCCATCATTCCATCTTGGCCCTCCATTTCAAGGGACACCTTAGCCCCCTTCCTATTCTATAAAAACCCACCACCTACCACCATTTTGGGGCATCCTCCATTAGTGTAATTTGCTACCTAAACCACCTATACCTACGGCCAAGAAGAAGGAGTAGAGAAGGAGATTAAAGGGTCACATCACCAGCCCTTTTGGTGCCTTCTTCTCCCCACTCTCTTCAACTTGGGCCATGCCAAGGAGGAGGACTCTTCCACTTCAAGGAGGATGGCCAGGCAAGGGAGAAGGACCTAGGGTGGACATCCACCCTTGGAGAGAAGCTTAGGGCACGCCCCCTCAGGGTTTGCCTTGGAGGACATCACCTTGGCAGAGCACTGCAAGGAAGGAGTTGAAGGATTCTTTTCAAGATTGGGAGCCACCAACCTTGGAGCAAGAAGCCCTCTTCTTCACCATCTATCTAGAGGATTTGTGTTTGCTTTTCTTTATTTTAATTTTTCTAGTAGTAGAAGCATTCCTCTACTAGGCTTTTTTTTTTTTTTTTTTTGTAAAACACTTTTCGTCAATCTAAGTTGCCTTCTTTGCAATTTTCTATTTTACATTTCTACTTGCTTGTTTTTTAGCATTCTGCACTCCCTCTCCCTAATTATTCTAGGCCTCCACTTGCCTAGAGTGAGCTTAGGGAGAAGCTCTACTTGCCACTTAGAAGTAGTATTTTAAGTTGAAGTGTAAATCACCTTCCCTTCACCATTTTGCATGTTGCCTTAATTTAAAAAGAAAAAAATGATATATTGAAAAATACCAAAAAAAAGTTGAGATTTATTCCGAGCAAGAGAATCACTATTGCAAACATATTGCCTCCTTGGATGACCTTAGATACTCTCCTATCTAGGAATATAAATTTAAGAGCGAAAGCGGATTTACGCGTTGCAACGACACTAAATTACCTAATTAACAAACCGCGTATTTTCGCTATCACTAACCCTGGACAACAAGACTAAGATTATTATCCTTCCCAGAGCTATAATGATTATGGATCTCCATCCTTTGATGACCAAACTAACCCAATCTACAATCAGGAAGGATATCATGATTATAACACCTACCCTCCCCAGTATTCCACTAAATATAGGTCGCCACCATCTTTTGAACAACCTAGAATGACCTACTTTCAGGGAGGGGCCCGAGAACCCTGACATCTTGACTCCCCTAGATTCAACCCAAACCCACCCAAACCTGAATCAGACCAGTCGGTTCAGGTGAACTAGATCCAAGATAGAGTGTTGGCTAATTTGAGGAACACCATACAATCTTTAGAAGCCCAACCAACACCATGCATTGAAGCACTGGAGCCTCTGATCAAGATGATTGATGAACTTAATAGTTCTCTATTGGATTTGCTCCAAAGTGTTAGGGATAGGGACCTGGGTGAGTTTCTACTTGGGAAGTTGTCGAGGTTAAGGATGAAATTTGTGGTTGCCCTAGTCAAATCTTAGGATGATTCTCAAGATGAACCCCCTTCAGGAGAGCCAATGTCTGAACTCGCTCAGGTGCCTATCGGGGGGGGGATACATTTTCTGAGACCGGGTGTTCACGGGCGTTTCGTGCAGATTTAAAGCGTATTATGTTGTAGTATAACCGACAAAACGTTCGAACAAATACAAAGTTTTTATTACTCGAAGACCGAAGTATCCGAGGTCGAACACAGGGAGCAAATGGAACTTACCACTAAATCAAAATGTAATTGAACACTCTAATTTACTCAAAATATCAATTCAGGTATGAATGTATGCGATTAAAAGGAGTTAGGGCAAAAAAATATGAAATTGGACGTCTGATCACAAGATCAGACGTCTTAAAAGCATTTCTCCTTTTCTTCTTGATTATTCTTCTTCTTCTGCTGCTGCAGTCTTTGCTCTTTCTTTTCTTCTTCTGATCTCTGCAAAGTCTTCACTTGGCTTCTCTGTGCCTTTGCTTCTGGCTTGCTCTTTTCTTTCTTCTCCTGCGAAGGCTTCTTTCTTGCTTCTTCTTCTCTGCCTTATTTCTTCCTCTTCTATTCTTCTCTGCCGTTCCTTCTTCTTTCTTTCTTTTCCTTCTCGCGGCCAAGTCCTTCTCCTCCTGCGTTCAGCCTGCCTGCACAGGAGCAAAACCTAACCCTTCTCCCTCTACCCGCGCATCTCTCTCTCTCTCAAGCAATTCACTCAAACCGCTCTCCCAGAGCCACAGCCATAATCGGGTCGGATTGTACCCGGGACCAGGCGCACCTGCAGGTGTGTGATGCGCGAGGAGTGCGTAGGTCTAGGTCGGGTCGGATTCGCCAGGTCCGCGTGGTTAGGCCGCGGACGAGGCGGGCGTGGGGTCAGTGAGGGACCTCACCCCTGTGCTTACTGAGGCGATAAGAGTACAACACAAAAACAACTTATATGGTACCTGAGGGTTGCAATCCCACGATGTGGGACTATCTGGTCTCGCCTTCACGCGCGCCTGCAGAAGCCTCGTCGTGCGATTGCCCCGCAGCTGCTGGCTCTGCTAGCGCTCCTTGGCTGGACTCGTTCACCTCGCGACACTCGCGCTAGTATGCAGCACCTGTAGCCTGGAAGACCGGGTGCCTGGAGCTTCGTGGGAGCTTCATCAGAGGTCGTCCATGGCGGCAGCGGCTCAAACCCTGTCATACACAAAACGCGCCTCTCGGCCAAATCAGAATAGCTAGAGACCTTCGCCGTGGCACGGCGAAGGCGGTGGGCAGTGCTGCAGGCCGCAGGTCGACCTAGGCGTGCGTGCCTAGGTCAACCTGTGGCCGGAGATGGTGGGTTGGTCGGGGGGTGATTGTGGAGGGTTGGAGTGGCAGTGGTAGGGTGGAGTGTGTTCCTGGAGATGAGGCGGAGCTTTCGAGGTGGTTGGCGAGCCGTGTGGAGGGCTGGAGTGGTGTGGGTGGCTCGCCGGAGTATGGTCGGAGGCGAAGATGATGGAGGTGGTTAGCGTCTGTCGAGGGTCGATCAAGGGAGATAACAGGGGGAAAAGAGAGAGGAGAGGGTGGAGAAGAGTTCTAACCTAACTGTAAGGACAAAAGGGGACGGAGGGCGAACAGTAGTACCTGCTGTCGCCGGAGAAGATGACGCCCAGTGGGGGAGGACGACGGCGACGACGGGGCTGAGGCGGCGTGCGCTGGTACTGCGCGACGCGGAGGAAGGTCAGGAAGTTAACTCTGCCACTGGTTTTGTGGCAGAGCGAAGAGGGAGGGGAGGGGGCCTCGCCGGAGCCTGCTGGGAGTTTGGCCGGGCAGGAGGAGAGGAATTGGGGGTGGAACCTCAGCCAAACCAAGCTCCAGATGAGCGGCCGGGTCCGGGGGGTGTTTTATAGGTGCTGGTCGCTCCTATCAGTGCGTGAAAAATGCGCAATTAGGTCAGCTGGCTCGCCGAAGTTGGAAGGAAGAAAGATACCCAAATCTCTCGTGCGTTCGCACGAGAGATTGGGTTCACGCCAGCGAATTTGATTGGCTTTAGAAGGAAGGGAATTCCTCAGAGAATCTCCCTTCCATTTCTGGGAGAGAATCTCTGAGGAATTAGAGAGCAATCTCTCTCTCGAAACTTCGTCGGAGCTCGGTTCTGCCCTAGCAATGGCGGCAGGACCGGTTTGCAAAGAAGGCGAAGAACCTAGGGGGCTCTCTGCAAGGATATTCAAAAGATAGGGACCTATTTGTGATTTGGGTGTACTAAATTGCAAAGTAGGTCAAGATGACCTCCCCTTAGGTCCAAATTTTGGTACAAACCTAATTTGGACCTAAAGAATCCAATGGTGAAGTTGGATTTCAGGTTTGACCTCGTTTGACTGGACATTTTGCGTAAAAACCCAAATTATGTTAATTGAAGAGCTAGGACCCTAATCTAGGTCAAACTAGGTTCCAAAGGCCAAATTAAGTGTTCTAAACCCTAGAGTATGTTTTTCCATGATTTATAGAGGGTTTACTTGCTTTTTATTCTGACCGGAACCTTGTTAATTTAAGCGGGTCTGTTTTAGGGTTACCAAGTGTCTTTTAGTTCTTAGATTGCACATGAACCCATTTCTGATTGATTCAACCCACTTTTTATCTCATTTAGACCATTTGACCTATGTTTTGCCTCTGAGAAATCCCGTTTATCTACTGCAATGGTAAAATTACAGTTTTAACCTTTATTTCATGTTTTCTTCTCAGAGCACTTGTTCCTTCAGTTAGGCCTTCTTCTAGGTTATGTAGGAGCTTTTATCTTCTTTATTGGGTCAAAATGAGCTAGTTATGGCTCATGATGAGGCTCTCATCACCGGGGATGACCAGGTTGGGCTAGAGCAACCATTTGAGGATTGGCTGATTGATTCACCCGAGATCCCCAAGTCAGGAAACGAAGAAAATTATGTCTCCTTGGATCAAGAAATGATTTATGATTTTGAGACATATATAAATGAGGGTCATCAATTCTTTGACTCTGAGGGTGAAGAATCTTTAGGTGAAGTCTCACTTGAACATAAGGAAAATGATTTTAGTGAGACAAATGAGCATGAGGAATCTGATGAACCTTTTGATAGCTTGTTCATTGAAGATTTGGATTCGGTTGGGATTAACTTGGAGGATCCGAATCTTGATGATTCAATCAGTTACCCCAGTCCTCATCTACACCTCGAAGAGTTGACTTCTGAGATCTTTGTGCCCAAGTCAATCTTGATTCAGCCACGATTTCTGAACTTGGGAGAATCATGTGGGGTGAATAATATGCTAGAGGTCCCGAAGCCTGAGCCCTTGATGTTGGAGGATAGAATTGTTGAAATAAAGATTTGGGAGGCTAATTTTGAGGGAAGTTTGATTTTGGATCTAAGGGTACCTATTGACCTAAAACCACCTACTTTCTACCAGGACCCATACGATATCTTTCATGTGCAACCCAAGCTCGAAATAACTGATTATTTTTCTGAGCTAGATGTTAAGTGGACAATCGCACCTATTGAACCATCTTTTCCCATTGTTCGACACTTTGGTCTTGGGTTGCACACCACTAAACCGCAGGCCCGGCCTCGCAAACACAACAACCTTTGGTTCTGGGTGATTTTCATCCTGAACCTGCGAACCACTAGACCCGGGGCATGGGTGTTGACGTTTTTCTCGATCGTGTTTTAACAGTTAATTACGTCGTAGTATAGGTGATCAAGCTTCGTCACCAAATAAAAGTTTTATTACTTGAAAACCTAAATATCCGAGGTCGAACACAGGGAGCAATTGGAATTTACTACTAATCTCAAGAATGTAATTGAACACTTAATTACTCAAAATGTAATTCAAATATAAATGCATGAGTTTGAAAAGTAATTATGGCAAAAAGAAGAAGTTGGACGTCTTAAAAATGTGTTTCCCTTCTCTTATTTTTCTTCTTCTTTGAGCTTCTTCTTTCTTTTCTGCAGTGCTTCTTTTCTTCTTATTTTCTTCTCCCTTGCTTCTTTCTTCTCCTGCAGTATCTTTCTCCTTACGGGTCTTCTTCTTCTTCCTTGGCTCTGCTTCCTTTGCTTTAGTTCTGTTTGCCTTCAGTTCCTCTTCTTCTTCTTCTTCTTCTTCAGTTCTTCTTCTCTTTTGCCTTTGCCTCTTCCTTTTCTTCTTCTTTGCTCAGTTCTGTTCCCCTTGGCCTTTCTTCTTCTTTTTTGCCTTTTCTTCCTTGGCAGAGCCTCCTTCCTTCTTTCTTCCTCTGCTTGCAGCGGCTAAGTCCCTGCGTCCTGCACACAACCACGCAGAGCAAAACCTAACCCTCTACCCGCACATCTCTCTCTCTCTGTGTAAACCACTCTCAGCACGCTCTCCCAGAGCCAGGTAAATGGGTCGGATTGCACGCCCGGGACCAGGCGCACCGGCGTGAGGGTAGTATGCGAGGTGTGCTCAGGACAGGGTCGGGTCGGGTCACGCCAGATCCGCGTAGTGAACTCGCGGATGAGGTGCAGTAGTAAGGTGAGGGACCTCACCCCAAGTGTGACTGGAGGCAACCTGCTGATATGACAAAATCAATATAAGCCACGCCAGCGCTTTGTAAGTTAACGATGTGGGACTAATCTTCCACCTCTACTTCGCGCGTGCCCACAGGAGTCCATCCTTCAATTGCCACAGCTGCGGACTTTGCATCGCCTCTTGCTGGAGCAGAAGTCTTCGCAATACCTCCTCGAGTCAGTTGCTCCTGGAGCCCTGCAGTCCTGTGACCTGGAGCGAGCTTGGAGCTTCTTCAAGTTACCGTTAATGGCGGCCGGGCCGTGAAACCTGTCAGACACGAAAAGAGCCTCGCGGCTTAATCAGATCATCGGGGGACCTTCGCCGTGTCACGGTGAAGGTGAAGCACTAGGTGGCAGGCTGCGAGGCAGCCTAGGCGTGCGTGCCTAGGTCGCCTTGTGGCCGGACGGGTGGGTGTGTTTAGGGGGCTGTTGGGTAGGTGTAGAGGGACTATGGACGGGCGGAGGTTACTCAGTGAGGTGAGGCGGAGGTTATGCGATGGTCGGTGAGGCGTGTGGGGCTGTGGAGCGATGGGAGCGTCTCGCCAAAGGGTGGCCGGAGATGAGGAAGGTGGTGGTGAACAGCGACGGTCGAGGGATGCTTGATGAAATAAAATGAGGGAGATGAAAGAGGGGGTAGAGAAGAAGAGTTTTAACCTAACTAAAGGGATGAAGGGGACGAGGAGGCGGCCGACAGTACCTGCTGTCGTCGGAGAAGAAGACATCCAGTGGAGGAAGATGGCCGCGACGACAGGGCTAGGGAAGCTCGTGCGGGTGTTGCGTGACGCAGAGGAGGATGAGGAAGACGGCTCTGCCACTGGTTTTGTGGCAGAGCGAAGAGGAAGAGGAGGGGGGCTCGTCGGAGCTCCCTGGACCCCTTGGCTGGAGAAGAAGGAGATGAATTTGAGGTGGAATCCCAGCCAAGTTGAGCTGAGGAGGTGCGGCCGGAGTTAGGGTTTAATTATAGGTGCTGGCCGTGCTTCTGGTGCGTGGAGGGCACGTCTTCTGCCACCGACGTCTCACCGGAGATGGAAGGTAGTTAGATACCTAAATCTCTCGTGCGTTCGCACGAGATATTGGGTGCAAATCAGGGGTCGTGATCGGGCTCAGATGGAAGGAGATTCCTCAGAGAATCTCCCTTCCAATTCTGGGAGGGGATCTTTGAGGGATCAGAGAGTGTTCCCTCTCTAAACCTCGCCAGAGTAGGATCTCTCCCCAATAATGGTGGAGGGACCTGATTGTAAGATTGGTGAGGAAGCTAGGAGGGTTTATGTGATGGTTTTCAAAAGATAGGGACCAAAATGTGATTGGGTGTACTAAAGTGCAAAGTAGGTCAAGATGACCTCCCTTTAGGTCAAAATTTTGATACAAGTCTAATTTGGACCTAAGGAATCCAATGGTGAAGTTGGATTTTAGGTTTGACCACGTTTGACTGGATATTTTACGTAAAAACCCAAATTAGGTCAATTGATGAGCTAGGACCCTAATCTAGGTCAAACTAGGTTCCAAAGGCCAACTTGAATGTTCTAAACCCTAGGGAACATTTTTCCATGATTTTTAGAGGGTTTACTTGATTTTTATCATGACTAGAACCTTATTGAATTAAGAGGATCTGTTTTAGGGTTACAAGATGTCATTTAATTCCTGGATGAACCCATTTCTGATTAAATCAACCCACTTTTTATCTCATTTAGACCATTTCACCTATGTTTTGCCTCTGAGAAATCTCGTTTATGTACTGCAATGGTAAAATTGTAATTTTAGCCTTTATTTAATGTTTTCTTCCCAGAATATTATTCTTTCAATTAAGCCCTCTTCTAGGTTATGTAGGAGCTTTTATTATCTTTATTAGGTCAAAATGAGCTAGTTATGGCTCATGATGAGGCTCTCATCAATGGGTCTGAACCATAATCTCATCCACATCTATGGACATCTTTTGTGGACAGGTTTCAAGATCAACCTTTTGATTTTGATTCTGACCCGCACTTGTGAATTCTCAATTTCTTCTTTGTATGTACGTTATGCCTAGCTGAAGGCATTAAACTTAGCATGTGTGTATACACTCTTCTCTCTGTGGAGCTGACTAGATTTTCATGACACTCAGGTGATATTCTATTTACTCCACCCTTTTGATATCTTTATTTTTATAATGAGGACATTGCATCATTTAGGCATGGGGGGTGGATAATCAATTCCTGAAATCATTATGTTAACTCCGTAGAATTTCTTTTAGTTTCTTATAAAATTAAAAAGAAAAATTGAAAATTTGAAAAAGATATAAAAAGAAAGAAATTTGGAAAAGAGAACTTAGGCATTTGGAAGTTATTAACAATAGGAAATGATACGAGAGGACCTAAACACCTAGACTCTTTAGGTTTTCGGGCTTAATTAGCTCGGGTGTCCACTCGAATGTGGACTTAGTCTCGAGTCCTCGCCAATTAAAATTCATTTTAATTTGGTAAATAGTTTGGGATGATAAGTATGTGACTTATCAACCCACCCTCTGATTTAGGGGGACTTTAAGCCTAAGCATCTGCACACATTTTTTTTGCACTGACTCACTTTCCGATGATTTTTACGGAAATTGGGTAGCTAATGGACTGACTTGGGTGGTATGGCTGGAAAGTTGTCGGTGGTAACGGTTCATCGGCCGGTTGTCCAGAGCTTAGCCACAAGACCATTTTCGTTGTACTGCCTTTAGGTAAATCTTAGATCAGAGAAGTCACCTACTTAAAGAAAATAAAAGAAGAAACACTCAAAAAGAAAAGAAAGAAAGGAGAAAATGAAAAAATAAATAAAACCACACTTCATCACACGAGTATGGTTGGCAAGTTGTCGGTGGTAACAGCTCATCAGTCGGGTATCCATAACCTAGCTCACAAAAAAAAAATGCACAATAATTCCCAAAACACTTTAGGAAGAAGCGGGAAAGTAGAATGAACCGGGGAGATATATACTGGGTTTACCCTTGTGTTGACCCCATAAATAAAAGAAGTTGGGAGAAAGCTACCGATCGTAAAGATAAACCTTTAGGCAAGGTCACCTAGGGTTGTAGAAACCCGAAGTCCGTTTTAACGGCCGTTTTGTGAGTCTATCACTTTTTCACAAAGATGCTTAGTACTTAGAGTCCTTTTCGAGTCTTGGGCAGGTTGGGTAGCCGTAAAAAGTTATCCCAGAACTCTCAAACTCCAATAGTACAAAAAAATTAGAAAAGAAAAAAAAAATCTTCCCTTCTCAAATAAGGTGAGAACTTGGGTGGTCTGCATTTTGGCAGAAACCCATGTACTATTGAGTTTTCGTAGTTTAGGACCATAGTTGAAATTTTCTATTGTTAATAAATGACTTAGGCCTAAGTGATCTAATCCTAATTCTACTTTTATAAAAAGCATATAGTTTAATTTTACTAGGGACTAGTAAAAGATAGGCATGGGGGTATGATGTAAACACATTTGTTGAGGGTAAAATGCCTATTCATGCATGTTCCTAGGCTTAGATTTGCATTTCATGTTATAAATATTGCATAGCATGCATCATTCTGCATTTAGAGTAGTTGTATATAACTTAGGTTAATTGCATCCTTTTTGTGGTTAGGAGAGAAGGATATTTATTTTGGAGCCTCGGATTGACAATCTGACCATACAGATTTGATCAAGACGACGATCGGAGTCCAACGCCTCTGAAATCGCCTCGATCGGAGTCCCGTAGCACCATATGCAGTCCGAGGAAGATCAACGGCCAAGGGACTAGGAGACATAATTTGGAGCTTCAAATGATAAATTCGACCGCGCGGATGGATTTGGGTCGACGATCGCAGCCTAACGACCCAGAAATCGACTCAATCCGACCTCTGTAGCAACCCCTACAACAAGAAGAAGATGGACGGCCCAGACTACGCCACGTGGCGTAGCCCAGGCTGCCAGCACACGCACGCAGCATTGCATGCACGCAGCAGTGCGGGTGCACGCGTGGGCACGTAGGCAATCATGCGCGCAGTGCAGCGCCAGCGCGTGGGCATGCGCGTGCACGGCAAGGCAAGGAGCGCGGCGCCAGCGCAGCGTGAGGTGGACTATAACGACGCATGAGCTGGACTTACAGCCGTCGGTAATTCATCGCATGCTAGCAAAGCTAGTTGTGGGCACTAGCGGGCATGAGCTACCTACAGCGACGTTTCCAGTGACGGCCTAGATGTCACTAATGGTCCCATACCTATTTTTACCTCTTCTCCTCCACTATAAAAGGATCTACACCACCTCCCTTCCAAGCCATCTCTACCTACTCTACTCCCACCTACTCCCATGCTCTAGCAAGCCTACCAACGCTCCATTAGAGTTTGTTCTCAAGCTCCCAAGGTGCCTATTAGCGTAGCGAACCTCTGTCCCACCAAATACTCCTTCAACTTCCCATCTCCCTTCATAGGTCACCTTGGAGTCGTCCTCCTACCTCCATTCCGGTAGCAGATCAACTCTGTCTTCTCACCTCCATTCTAGAGCTACGTAGAAGCTTTCCTCAACCCGACGTCCTCCAGCATCTCACCTTTGTCGTCCCGCTCCTCACCTCCTTTGTCCGAGCTTCTGCCAGGCGCCATCATCTCATCGAATAGTCGATACGGGAGATTTCCTCTCACCTGCTTCTCTTTATATGCTTTCATAGTTTCTTGTAATTGACATTGGAAGTAATATATATCATATTTGTTCCACATCTCTATCTTGTGATACATTTGCTTGTTTTATTTTATTTCAAAAATACAAAAAAATAACAAAACCCTAAAATACCAAAAAGAAACAAAATGAAGTGTGATTTTCAAGTAAAGTAAACGTCACCTCCCTGTGTTCGACCCGGGACTCCCTTGGAGTTTCGGTATAAATTCTATTTGATCGATGTGTTTTGCAACTACGACGACAGGTTACTTGTAACCTCGATTTCTAACACGCGAAACACGCATGACCACCATCTAATGACTCTTCGATGTTGCTGGAGAATAGTAATCAGACGAGATTCTTGGTCAGGTGCAAGTTTGGAGTTGATAATCATAGGAAATGTCTGATTGGAACCCAAAAAGACATATTTCAGATGGTCGGGAAGAGCCTTGAGTTCCAGGACAGGATTATCAGCAGCAGCGGGCAGTTCGGGGTGTGTGTCAGGAGCAACAGAAGGAGTTATGGGTGTATCTAGATCAAGTTCAGACTCCTCTGTTTGCAGGTTTTGATCTTCTGGTGGTTGATCGGGAATAATCAAGTTGTCCTCGATATATGGTTCATCAACCACGATTTTGATATCACATATTTGTTCTATAACATCGTAATTGATCCCTTATTGGGCCTTAAAGATGTCAATCTTCGGTGTTTGGTTCTCGAATTTTAGTTCTATTTGGCCCTCTTGACAGTTTATGTTGGCCCTAGTAGTGGCCAGAAAAAATATCCCTAGTATAATCGATGTATCCCTTGGGTTTTCAGGTGCATCCATATCTAAGATTATAAAATCCACTGGGAAATAGAAATCCCATACCCTAACAATGACATCCTCGAGTACTCCTTTATGTGACTTGATGGATCGATCGGCTAACTTCAATGTCACCTTTATTGGTTTAAGCTCAGATTCTTCAAGGTGCTCAAGGAGGGATGTAGGTATTAGGTTTATGGAGGCACCTAGGTCTAATAAAGCTCCATCGAATTGGGTATCACCAATAGTACATGAGATCAGGGGAGCACCTGGGTCTTTAGCCTTAGGTGAGAGTTTGCTCAAGATTACAGAGCTGGCTTGCTCTGACAGTACAATCGGACTCCCACTTTTGGTTCGCGGCTTACGCTTGGGTGTACACGCATCTTTTAGAAATCATGCGTAAACCGGTACATGGCGGATTGCATCCATCAAGGGGATGTTTATCTAGACCCGTTCAAAGAGCTTGAGCAGATCCTCCTCAGGAGCTATGGGTTTGGTTATCCTCTTTCCCTTGGTCAAAGCCTCGGGAAATGGAACCTTGGTTGGTTCCTCTAGAATAGGTCTAGGTTCTTGATCTGGGATTGGGGTATCCTGGATAACTATACTAGGGCTTGGGTTACTACCAGGCTTGGAGTGGTTTGGATAAGGTGGGTCTTGAGTTGCTTTACCACTACAGGTTGTTACGGAGTTTAGTCTTGCTTGATTTTGGTTTAGGGTTGGTAAAATAGGTGGCTACTGTTGAAATCCCACGTAAGATGTCGAAGCCTCCATCCCGTCGGGCGATGGAACAGAAGGGGCCTGATAAATCATGTGTGTGTGGCTTGGATTTGGGTTCATAACGCGCCTTTGGGTTGGCACGTTATTCGGATTTGGTAGAGGTTGCGACGAGAGTGTGCCAGGTTGGTGAGAATTCGCCATCTAAGTGAGTTGATTGCGAACCTTTGTGATCTCGTCCTTGTGCTATTTTTGTATTACCGCATTCATTTTCTGAATGTCAGCCAGTGTTTGAAGGATAAGAGTCATTTGATCTGCTTGGTTTGGCCTAGATTGATAGGTGGGGTTGGGCTGAGGATGAGGCGGCTGATATGGACGAGGAGCTTGTGGACGGGGTTGATAAGGTGGTCTTTGATTATGAGAATTTCCTGTCCACAGGAAGTTGTGATGGTTCCGTCATCCAGGGTTATAGATATTGGAGAATGGGTCATTCTGGATGGCGTTGAGGTCCTCACAGGTCTGAGGAGCCTCAGGAAAATCAGAGTATGAGGGTTCAGAGTTCCCCCAACTAGAGTAGAGTGGATTGGAGGTCCCTCTCGTCCTGGAGTCAGATGGGAGTGGATACGGGTCCATCCCCTGAGAAGATCGGTGATAGATGTTCTGCACAGTTTCCCTCACAAGAGGTGGCTGTGCAAATTAGTTTTGCACAGAGGTGGCTCGCTGTAGATGCCGAGTCAGCTCGTCCACCTTCTTCTCTATGATAAAGACCTTGTCCAACCAATTGTCCATCAGTTCCAAGTCGACGGATGCAGACAGGCCCTGCATCTCATGTGCTCCCCTAGGATTCGTCGATGCACTGGCATTCGTCCTGTCGAATAAGCCTATGGAGTCATTATTGATGGAGTTCTCACACATATTCTTGACAATCTCACACACCGTGTCCTCATGTTAACCAATGATGTTTCCTTCGCAGGTTGCATTGACGAACAATTGAATGTCTTCATGGAGTCCTTGGTAAAAAGTCTGGACTTGTTCCCATTTTGGAACTCCGTGATGGGGGCACTTTCGCTTGAGATCTAAGAATCGGTCCCATGCCTCATGAAGAGGTTCTCTCGATTATTGAGTGAAGTGAGTAATCTGGTGGCGCAAGGCATTCGTCTGGCCAACGGGGAAGAACTTTTTCAAAAATTCAGACTGGAGTTCAACCCATGTGTTAATCGGATGTGTTTGAGTCTGATACTAATGAGTAGCCTTGTCCATGAGGGAGAAGGAAAACATCTTCATGAGTAGAATATCCCGATTTTGTGCATCTGACCCGAAGGTTTGGGCCAGATGTTTGAGTTGTTTGATGTGCTGTAAGGAATCCTCAGAGTTAAGCCCATGGAATTTTGGAATGGCATAAATCATGTTGGACTTGAGTTCAGAATCAGGACCTCCAGCCAGGATTTGGACTCAAGGCTCGATTGCCACCGCAGCGGGATTACAGTGATTTGGCATCATAGGACGCTGCAGCGGGTTTACAAAGTTCTGGAATAGATCATTCAAGCGCTGAAGTTCGTGTTCAAGGTTGTTCTCTTCTTCAATTGGTTGTGCCATGATGGAAGAAGGAGAACTTGGTTCTGATGAATCAGAGGAGAGATTTATGTGGTGGGGTTGTTGCACAAACACGGGCGTCGAGGCTTAGCCTCAGCGGGAGTGGATTTCTAAAGGAAGTCTTAAGGCCCTCCTACCAAACATTCACTGAAAGATTAGACGAGATTAGAATGTGCTGGACCCAATCAAGACACCCAAAAAATTTGGATGACTATCGAGGTTCGGGGCAGATGATACCCCTTAGTTAGAAAGGCCGTCCACCTAAGAAATACCTGGGCAGCCAGAGAGGGAGAGTCCCACAAAGACCCCTACATGGTAGAGCATCCCCACGAGTTACAGGGTTTCCCCCACCCGACCTCTCTTGTCACTGAGATTCCAGATAGACCAGAATGGGTACCTTGACCTCTTAAGTCTACAACTTTTAATTAAGATCAAGGTGCTTAGGGTTCCACTTGAACTTTAGATCTTTTGAGTGCAAAAAGTGACATAATTTCAAGGTTGGTTGACCCAAGGGGTCAACTTCACCTCTTTGTCCTTTGAGAGCTTTTAAGTCCTTTCTTTTAGGGTTCAAGTGACTTAAGAGCTTGATTTCCTTAGGGTTTCTCTTGGATAAATCTCTTCAAACAAGGCTTAGGTATACCTCTTTTTGAAAATTTTGATTCTTTGCTTAGAGAAGATGTGTCTCTAAAAATCCTAGATTGGAATCCTTAAGTTGGCTCTATTTGGTCCAATTTAGTTGCCACAAAGATGGTATCTAGGGCTCAATCAAGAAGGTGCTAATCCTAGTTACCTTAAATGGATGCACAATTCAAAATGTGTTGAAATTAAAATCAGGCAACTTTGGTGAATTACTAGATATGGAAAGCAGGTAACCCTAGATTGATTTTCTCTTTGTTTTCCTTTTCAGAATTGAGGGGATTAAGAGAGAGGGCTTATGAGAATTTACCCATTCTTGGTGTGGTTGTTGTGCGACTGTTTTTCTTTTCCTTCCCTGAAACAATCATAACAAAAGAAATAGATCAAGTCAGTACTGAATCAGAAGTTGTGATCAAAGTCTCTAAATTGCTCATTGCTCCCCGGCAACGCGCTAAAATGTTTATGCGAGAGTGAAATCAGGTTTAAAAGTAATTGAGTTGCAGTATAGTTGAAATTGCTTCTAAAAACAAATGAGAATTTATTACTTGAAAAACTATGAATCCGAGGTCGAACACGGGGAGCAAATTGGTATTTAAAACCTAAGAACACAACCTCAATTTGATAAAATGTGATGTTCAACCAAATGATAAAGCAATAGAACTAGTTTCAATGTATATAGATGCTAAAAAAGATGAATAGAGATGTAAAAAATTCAGATGCTTCTGGCTTAGGCTTTCTCTGCTTCTTTTTCTTCTTTGGCTTTGCTTGAGCTCTCTTCTTCCTTCTTTCAGCTTTTGACGTTGGCTTCTTCTTTCTCTTCTTTCTCTTTCTCTGACTTCAGCTGAGCCTTCTTCTTTCTTCTTTCTCTTCCTTTCTGCCTTGACTTTCTTTGGCTTCTATTTCTCTTCAGCTTTCTTCTTCTCCAACCTTGGCTTCAGCTATGCCTTCTCTTCTTTCTCTGATTTCTCCTTCCTTCCTCTGCCTTGGCCTCTTCTTCTACCTACTTCTACAATAGTGCCTTCTCCTTACTTCTCCTTGGCGTCCTTTGCAGCTTCTTCTCTTCAGCCTTCCTTCCTCTCTGCAACTTCTTCTGCCTCCAGCTTTCCTTCCTTATCCTCTTCCTTCTTCTGCTTCCTCTTCCTTCTTCCTTTCCTTGCACACAAGTGGAAAACCTACCCCTACCCTCCCCCACGAATGCTCTCTCTCTTTTCTCTCTTAGGCTCGCTCTCTCAGAGCCTTTCTCTGGTAAACAGGTTGGGTTAGTGCGCCTAGGTCCAAACGCACCAGCGTGGGTGATGCGCGAGGAGTGCACAATAATCGGGTCAGGCACCCAGGTCGGTGTAGCGTGGGCACGGATGAGGTGTGAGTGGGCGAGGGGACCCCACCCCGTGTCAGGAGGCGAAGAGCCTATGACACAAATTCAACTTATTGAAAACAAACAAGGTGGGACTAAAAGTCCCACCTGCTTCTTCGTGCATGCCTGCAGGGGTCTTCACTCAATTGTTGCAGCTGCGAATGCTCGGGCTCCAATTGTTGGGCACAATTTGTTCGCAAAGGGATTCCGCGCGTCTGGAACCTGATCTCTTGGAGCGGGACTGCCTGTAGTGAGCTTGCAAGCAAGCTTCGCTCCCTCTCCAATGGCGGTGGAGGTCAGACCCTGTCAATAGGAATATGGCCTCACGACCCTGTCAAAACGCTCAGAGAGCTTCGTCGTGACACGGCAAAAGTGGCTCGGGTGCTGGTGTGGTGCAGGATAGCCTGGGCGTGGGTGCCTAGGTCATTTTGTGGCCGTGAAGGTGGGGTTGTTCGGGGGCAGTGTATGGTGTGTGTGGCGGTCGATGGAGAGGTGGAAGATGACCAGTGGGAGGTGGCGATGCTTCTGCGGTAGTTGGCGAGGCATGTGGGTGTGTGGAATGATGGATGCGCCTCGCCGGAGGTTTGCCGGATGTGAAGAAGGTGAGGGTGGTCTGTGATTGCTGAGGGGTGTTTTGTGAAATAAAGAGGGGGAAAATGAAGAGTAAGGAAAGGGGACTTATCTGAGAGTGGTTGGACGAAGGGGGAGGCAGAGGGGCAGACGGCGTGTATTTGCTGTCGCTGGAGACGAAGGCTAAGAGATGGAGAGGCAACGACGATGAGAGGGAGGTAGACGCAGGAACAGGTATGGCGTGACGCGGAAGAATGAGGCGGGGAAGACTCTGCCACAGGTATGGTGGCAGAGCGACGAGAAGAGGGAGGAAGAGTCTCCGGAGCTTGTGGGCTTCTTGGCCAGAGAGGGGAAGGAGGCATTTTGGGGGATTCTTCGGCCAAAATAAGCTTAGGATGGTCGGGAGGATCTGGGGGCCTTTAAATAGTCGCGGGCAGAGGGCCTTGTGCTTGGAAGGCAAGCTCCCAAGCACGGTAACCTCGCCAGACTTGGAAGGTCGAGAGATACCCATATCTCTCATGCTTTTGCATGAGAGATTGGGTGGGAATCAGATCGCCTAATTGGGTTCAAACGGTCGGGAATTCCTCAGAGAATCTCCCTTTCAAATTTGAGAGGGATTCTTTGAGGAATCAGGGAGATATCCCTCTTGAATCCTCGCCGGAGTAGGATTCCTCCGCTGTAATGGTGGAGGGACCTAATTGCAAAGAACGACGAGGAAGCTAGGGGGTCTCTGCAAGGTTCTCAAAAGTTAGGGGCATAAAAGTAATTGGGTTTGACTATTTTGCAAAGTAGGTCAAGGTGAACTCCCCTTAAGTCCAAATTTTGGTATGATCCTAATTTGGACCTAAGAAATCCAATGGTGAGGTTGGAGTTTAGGTTTGACCACGTTTGATTGGACATTTTGCATAAAAACCCAATTTAGGGTAAATGTTTGACTAGGTCCCCTATTTAGGTCAGGATAGGTTCTAAAGGCCAAATTGAAGTTTCTAAACTTTAGAGGATATTTTATATGAAATTTAGAGGGTTTAGTTGAATTTTATCCTGACCAGGACCTTGTTAAATTAAGTGGGTCTATTTTAGGGTTACAAGAAGTCATTTAATTCCCAAATCTCACATTAACCCTTTTCTGATTGAACCAACCCACTTTTTATCTTATTAAGACCAATTAACCCATGTTTAGCCCCTGAGAAATCCCATTGTTGTACTGCAATGGTAAAATTATAGTTTTACCCTTTATTTCTTGCTTTTCCCTCAAACCAGTTATTCCCTGAGTTAGGTCCTTCACTTGGTTATGTAGGAGCTTTTGTTCTCTTTTCTAGGTCAAAATGAGCTAGTTAGGGCTCATGATGGTGTTCCCATCATACCCCCATGCCTAGCTTTTGCTAGTCCCTTAGCAAAATTTTAAGGTTTTAACTTCTGTTCTAGACCATGAGTTCCTTTCACATATTATGATGAGTGCTTTTTCTTTTTGATTAGGTTAGAATGCCGACAGTAGGTCTAGAGGTACTCAAGTACCAACCAAGATCTGGACCTGACCAGCTTTAGCCTCAATCTTCTTCGAAGGTTTTTAAGGCCCGCAGGAACTATCCTAAGGTTCGTTGGACTCCGCAGTTAAAGCACCCATGCTTGAGAAATATTTTAGCCTCGGTTCAATTTGTAGTTCATTTTCTGTAAGAGAGAGACAGAGGATTTATTTGTTTGGAGAGTTTCTCTCTCTTTGCTTTTTATTTCTAGCTTCGGATTGGCTTATCAACACGGTCTGTATTGGATTCCTCGTCCGCATCATCAATCCTCAAAAGGTCCCTAGCAATCGATGCTTCGTGATAGCACCGCCCATGGCAACCCCCAAAACCCTGGCTTTCGAGATTTTGAGATAATCTTTCCCATGGCATTCTGTATGTAAATCTAGACCTTAGCAATCGACATTTCGTGATAATGCCGCCCATGGCATTTGAACCAGCAAGGTGCTTACGTGCCCCCAGTAGGATATGTAAATATCCTAGGAGACAAGCACCGAGGAGACGATATGTTGTTACGCATCTTCGAGGGGAATTTCCCGCCTCTCCACGCTGGGAACTCGTCCAAATCAACTTGTGTTGCTTGGCCGCTCCTAATCTAGGCAACTTTTTTCAGAACATTTAAACCCTTTTGCGTGATTTTGATAGTTATGCGCACTAAGCCAGACTGTGTGTGGATTGGGGTGCTTAGGTTACCGAATTCCGCAAACCAAAGGTTAGTTAACGAGGCCGAATACTCCTTAAGCCTTAGACCAAATACTTAAGCTTCGCATTTTCCCCAACCTCTTGAGGACTATCCATATCTTAGCGGATACTTGAACTTTTAAGCCTAAGAGTCTAACCCAAAAGGCCTAAGATCAGCGTTCCTACTAACGGGAGTCGTTCTCGCACATTTGAAAGTAGTCGGAATCGTAGTATAGTCGCGCAAAAACTATTCGTCAAAAATTAAGTTTGTAAAAATAATGAGACTTTGAGTCCCGGTTGTTCGTCTCTGGGAGGCGTTTGTTTTACTTTTGAAATCAATCTTTTTGCCGCTCTACTTTGTTTAGAAATCGCATGGCGGTTTATGATTGTTATGTATTTAGATACGACATGCTTAGTTGCAAGAATATCAGGAGTTAGAAATAGGCAACATGAATCACGCAAATATGATAGCAATCAATAAGCTCATGGTGATTTCACAATATGGATATATATATATAAAAGCATTATTTTTCATTCATTTAATGGGAGAGTTATTTGCAACAAGAACTTTAGAGGAAAGCTTGCACATAAATGCTTGAAATTTAAACCTAGCTACCAGAAAATGACTGCATACAAGAATCAGCGGGGGGATTTTGCATACATCATTGGGGGAGAAGTTAAGACTATGCTACTAAGCAGTAATAAAAGCAGTAAGAATCATGAAGAGCATAAACTAAATCTAGCAGAATAAAGGGCATTCAGGGGTGGTCCCTGATGGCCTTGGAGTGGTTGGGAGGAGAATGAGGGGCGGCCAATGTAGCTTAGGCCGACCCTTGGAGAGAGGGAGGATTGATCCAGCATCCTGGCATAGTGTCCTTCATGGTGGTGCTCAGCTCATGGAGATGGAGTGGAGACGGTGGTGGCTAGCCTAAGTGGAGGTGGATGGAGCTAAGCAAGTATGGCCAAAAAGTGGATGGGTGCAAATGGCCACCCCTTAGGTCTTTTTATAGACCTAAGGGAAGCTCTCTAGAGAATTATGGAATTCTCTAGAGAGGCCTATAGTGGGAGCTCATGGGAGAGTGAGAGAGAGAGGATGGATGGTGGTTTTTAGATCCACCAAATGTGGATCTAAAAATTGAATGACTCTTGGTTGCTAATTTTGGCAACCAAGGCAACCACACATGGTAGAGAGTTCTAGAGAACTCTAGGCTAGGTATTTTCGTGTGGATGGTGTGTGTGGGTGTGTGTGGGTCGAAACTTAGGTGGCTAGGTTGATTAGGTTAGGTTCTAGTGGGTTTAGGTCAAGGTATGTCTCAAATTAGGGTTATAAACCCTAATTCACTAAGGTAAAGTGCAATTAAACTTAATACAAGTTTAATTGGGTGTGTGGAAACTTAATTTAGAGTAAAACAACTCAATTAATTTAGATCTAGGTCAATTGGGCTCTCACTGAGTCTAATTAGACAATGTGTGCTGAGATCAGGGCTCAATTGGACTCAATGAGTCCAATTGAATAGGCTGATGGAATTGACTAAGATCCAAGTCAATTAGGTTTAGTGAGGGCTTAATTAGGTCCTTAGGGAGGTCTAGAGGTGATGTACTAGGGTTAGGGCACCTTAATTTAGGTTCCTATGGGGTTGGAATTGGGTTTAGGGACTTAGATATCCAAGATCAAGGCTTAAATCTCAAAACAGGAATTGGAGAGAAGTATCAGACGTCTAATAATAGTGTCAGACGTCTTATACTAAAAAATCAGAAGTCTAGACTTGTTTTCTGGACGTCCAATCAGAGTCAGGAGGGATTTTAGGTTCTATTTTGGGTATTCTGTAGAAATTGGACGTCTAACAAAGTGTCTTGACGTCCAATAACATTGCAGAAGTGGGTTTGAGGTGTGTGGGTGATGGCTAAGGGTCCTGGATGTCCTATAACTTATTTGGACTTCCATATAAGGGTTGGAACTAGGGTTTTAGGGCTTCCTAGGGCGTTTTGACCTAATCTAAGGGTGGCTAAGGCTTGGGGAGGTCTTTAGGCTATCCTAGGGCTAGGATGGACCTAAGCTCTTCACATTTTACTGCTTTATTTCTACTTAATAGAATAGAAAACCTTTAACCCCCTTACATTATTATTCCTACATCTAAAGTAGGCCTTTTGCTCCAGCTCTGCTACAACTCTTGTTATTTCATATCCAGCTTCAGATCCTGCTCCAGATCCAGCTCTAGATCTGCTTATTGCCTGCAATCGACATAATATACTTAATCAGCACATTACAACATTATATTTTGCATAGCTAAAGTAAAGCAGTAAAGATGCAGATAATGCTTATGCCTGCATGAATTTCCCTAACTTATGCTAAGTTCTAGCCTAATCTAGGTGAACCAAGACCTATGATTGCTGTGCAATCACCTACTAATCTCTTTTTGTGTCTCATTAGCACTTTTTCCTTCATTTTTCTTTTCCTTGATGTGGTTTAGAACTTCAGTTAATCCCTAAATTTCTTACTAATGACTATTTTTTTCTTTTTCATTTTGTGCTCCCTTTTTTGACATTTTGCCCTTTTCCTCCTCATTTTCTCATGATTTGTGTGGCCTAAAAAATTTTCTCTCCCCTCAGTTTATTTTTGTTCTTTTTTCAAGATTTTTTTCATTTTTTGGTGTTTTTTGTGATATGTGATTTTTTGTTGAAACCTTTTCTTGTGAGATGAGTTTTCATGATGTTTTGCACTTTCATACCCCCCATGCCTACGATTTGCAATGTCCCCATTGTAAATTAGGTGGGTTCGAATTCAGCTTAGTTCATTCATTTGGACAGGTTTTGGGTGGGCGAACGGGTCGAGGTGACTGTTGCGAACGATTTCTAGACTCGGGTACGGGTACCTGAGGTGGAGTCGGTTGTTCTAATGGATGAGCCCTAAAGTGCAATATGAATCCAGCATAGGAATGCCAAGAAAGGTTTCAGATTTTTTAAGAATGACGGGTTGCCTCCTGTTAAGCGCTGAATTTTACTCCATCAGCTGGGTGCAATGAGCTCAAGAAGAATGGAGGGTAAAGGATATCTCAGCCAAATTTGTATCGGTCACATCAATGAACGGTTTGAGTCTCTGACCGTTCATGACGAAAGGTTTGGAATCGTGGCTAAGTGGACTGATCTCAGCCAAATTCATGGACCTTCAATATTTGTTGAACGTCGGGTTGCTACGCTAACGTGTTTGGTTTTGAAAAACCTATCATCGTAGTATGAAAGCGAAGAACTCGTATTCAACAAATAAAATTTATACCGAAATAAAAAATCCCGGGTCGAACACAGGGAGGTGGACGTTTGATTTAAAAACACGCGTTTGATTTATTTGTCATGAAGTAAATTAATTGATTAGAATTATCTAACTATTTACAATAAATAGAAGAGAGAGAGAAAGAATAAGAGAGAGAGAATATTACAAACAAAAACCAAAAAGAGATGTAGAATGAACATGAATTTTCATCATCAGAAAGATTGTTCATTACACTAGAAAGCGGAAAAATGATTACACTAGAAAGTAGTAAATCTATTCTAGAAAGTAGTATAAAGAATGAGGAGAGAGATATCCTCCTCGACGGTCGCTTGGAGGACGACCCGGACAGGACGACGCCTGGACGAAGAAGGACGAAGTAGGACGAAGGAGAATGAAGCGGGAAGAACGGGAACGGGGCAGCACGTCGTCGTCGTCGTCGCAGGATCCGCTTTCGAAAGGGGAATAAAAAATTGACTTTATCTCGTGAGAAGCATCCCTAGTGTGGCACAAGCTTCTCTTGAGCTTTGGAGAGGGAGAGAAGAGAAGGAAGGGATGAGAATTTCGTATGGAGGGGATCTCCTTTTATAGTTGAAAGGAGTGGGGGCAATTTGGTCATTACAACTCTAAAAACATTAATTCAGGACCTTTATTGACGGATAAAACCGTCGCTAAAGGTCTGAACGTAGGCGTAGTGGGCGGCACACGCACGCCCACTAGCTTGCCCACGCATGTAACGCGCGTACACTTCCAGCAGCTCTCAGCCGTCCGATCGTGAGATCGGATGGCTTAAGTCACGCCTTCGCCTGCTCCTCAACGAGCACCCGCCCGCGTACAATCCCGCGTCACGTGCAGGCGTGCAATAGCACGTGGGGTGGATTGGGCGCACGTGACCGTTCGATCGCGATCAAGCGGTCAATTGTGCCCTCTCACTCGCATCGCTCGCCCGCTTCTCGCGTTTCGAACACGCGCCGGCGCCTCTCGATAAGGAGCTCACCCGCTGCGCTACGGAGGAGAGATGGTCGCGGAGACATTTTAAGTAGCACATGCTCATGGCCGTTGGATCAAGATCCAACAGCCCAGATCGCGCGTTGGATTTTCTTTGGAGAGGCAGCGACTGTCTTGAGGGCCGGTTGGATGGCTGAGATGGCACCACGTGGTGCCATCTTGGCCATCCATCTTCTAGATGATGTAGATAGTGCCACGGTTGTCGGATTGAGTTGATTTTCGTGCCATTCGGCTGCAATCGTCGATCGAATCCATCCGTGTGGTCGGATTTGTTGTTTGAAGTGTGGATTTATACCATCTTGGCCCTTGATCTTCTAAGTTTCCCCGATCTCTATTTGATGCTACAGATACCTGATTAGGGCGATCTTAGAGTCATTGAACTCCAATCGTCGCCCTGATCACATTTGTATGGTTGGATGTTCGATCCGAGGCCCAGATAAAAAGTTTGCCCTGTCCATGAACATAAAAGGTGACAATTAACCTCCATTTTATTCAAACTACTCTAAATGCAAGATGATGCATGTTATGCAATATTTATAGCATGCAATGCAATCCTATGCTTAAGAACATGCATAAATAGACATCTTAAGTAGTGTAAACATGTTTACATCATACCCCCATGGCTATCTTTTGCTAGTTCCTAGCAAAAACTATATGTTATTTATAAAAGAATCAGGTTGGATTATTTGGGCTTAAGTTTATTTTCAATTATTAAGAAAATGTCTACTTAGGATCTGAACTTTCAAAAATACAACAGTACCCGAGTATCTGCCAAAATGCAGACCGCCTCAAACCCTTGCCTTATTCAAAGAAAATTTTCTTTTTCTCTTTTTCCTCTTTCCTAATTTTTTTGGATTTTCAAGTTTTAGGGTTTAAGAGTGGCTTTCTACGACCATTCAACTCACCCAAGATTTGATGAGAACCCTAAGTTCTAAGCATCTTATTGTGAATGTGATAGACTCATTGACCGGCAGTTAAAACGGACTTCGGATTTCTACGCCTCTAGGTGACCTAAAAAAAAAATTCTGCCTAAAGGTGTATCTTTACAACCGGTAGCTTTCTCCCTACTTTTATTTTTTACGGGGTCAACACAAGGGTGAATCCAGTGTATATCTCCCTGATTTATTCTACTTCTCCGCTTCTTCCTAAGTGTTTTGGGAATTTTTAGTGCATTTATTGAGCTGGGTTCTGGACAACTGGTCGATAAGCTGTTACCACTGACAACTTGCCAGCCATATTTGTACGGCGTAGTGTGGTTTATTTATTTCTTTTCTCCTTTTTTTTTCTTTTTGACTCTCTTTTTTTTAAGTAGGTGGCTCCCCTGGTCTAAGATTTACCTAAAGGTAGCAAAAAGAGAAAGATCCAGTGACTGGGCTCTGGACAACCTACCTATGGGCTGTTACCCACGATAACTTGCCAGCCATATCACCCTAGAAGGTTCGTTAGCTACCCAATTTCAATTAAAATCGTCGAACAACGAGTCAGTGTAAAGAAAGTGTGTAGATGCTAAAAACTCAAAGTTCCCTCAAATCAGAGGGTGGATTGATAAGTCGTATACTTATCACCCAAACTTATTTACTTCAATTAAAATAGAATTCAGGTTGGCGAGGACTCGAAAAATAAATCCACATTTTAATGGATACACGGGCTGATTAAGTCTGAAGACCTGAAGGGTCTTTGTGTTCAAATCATAATGTAGTATTTCCTAAGATTGAAAATTTTCTTAAACCCAAGTTCTCTTTCCTAATTCCATTTTTTTTAATAAAAGAAAATAAAATAAATCTACGGGGTTGACGAATAAATTCAGAGATGAATATCCACCCCCCCATGCCTATCCATTGCAATGTCCTCATTGTATTAAAAAGACATAAAATAGAGTGGAATAGTGTAGAAAGTACCTGAATTGCGTGAATGTTAGGTCCGCTCCGAGATGAAAACTAAAAAGAACTGTATACGTGTTGAATTTAGTGCCTTCAGCTAGGCACACTATACAAAGAAGAGAAATAAAGAATTCACAGGTGCAGGTCAAAATCAGAATAAACAGAAGAAACCTCTGACTTGTCAACAGAGGTCCACAGATGTGGACCAGATTGTGGTGTAGACCCATACCCCATAATCGAGAATATCTCAGGTTCTGGATAAAAATTACCCAAAACCTAAAATCAATATGCAAGCGGGGTCGGGCCTATGATTTATGAGGATGCAACCCAAGACTAAAGAGTCGGGTTACAGAGATATCAAAAGGATAATCAATGAATGTGTGCTTGGGTTGAACATCCTCAGAACAGATGTCGTAAGGGTCTTAGTTTGATGGTTTCAGATAAATAAGAACCCTTAGACTTAATCTTCTATTTCCTCCAAAGTTAGCTTCCCAAATCAAAATTTCCCAGCTCCTATCCTCCTCATTCAGAATGTCAAAATCTGGAACCTCCTTCATATTAATCACCCCATCTGAAATTTCCAAGTCTAAAAGATGTGGCTAAATCAGAATTGACTTGGGTCCAGTTATCTCAGAATCATTGATAAGCTCAACGGGGTATAACTGACAATCAGGGCATTGGATTGAATCCTCCAGAAAATCCGATTCTGGATCCGTAATGTAGGCCCTAATAAGATCAGTTTCCTCAGTTATTGGGCTATCAAATGATCTATCAGATTCCTTAGGCTCAATTATCTCACAGAAATCATATTCTGTAAACTCGCGTGAGACTTCGCAACTTGAATCTTCACCATCAGAATCAAAGAAATCAAGATCTGTATTAATGTATGTCCCAAAATCATCTGTCACTTGCTATTCCAAGGAGACATACGTTTCCTCATACCTTGGCTCAGGGATCTCAAGTAAAGAAATCAGATCATCCTTAATTGGTTGCTCTAATTCAATCTAGTCAGTCTCGTAACACGTGTCCTCCCCAACAGGTGCCTGAGCGGGTTCTGACATTGGCTTTCCTGAAGGGAGTTCATCTTGGGAATCATCCCATGATTGAATCAAAGCGACCACAAATCTCATCCTCAATTTCGCTAACTTCCCAAGTAGAAACTCACCTGGGTTCTTATCCTTAACATCTTGGAGCCAATCCAACAAATACTTGTTTAAATCATCAATCAACTGAATCAGGGGCTCCAATCTCTCAATGCAAGGTATTGGATGAACTTCTAAAGATTGTATGATATTCCTCAAGTTAGCCAGAACCTTTTCTTGAACTTGGTTACCCTGAACCAAATGAGTTGGTTCAGGGTTGGGTGGGTTTGGGGTCAATGTAGGGGAATTAACGAATTGAGATTCGTTATACCCTTCCTGATAATAGGTCATTTCAGATTGCTCAAAAGGTGGTGATGACCTAAAGGCAGTGTAATCAGAGGATGGGTAAAGATCGATGTATCCTTGTTGATTGTAGATCGTATTAGGTTGTTCATGAAAGGGTGATGATCTATAATCGATGTGGCTCTAAGAAGGATATAATTCACAATCATAGTGTTCAGGGTTAGACCCTAAACACGAGGGTTCGGAACTGTATCCCCAATTCGAGTTATCCCAGCAAACTGATGGTTGATTACAGTATGAGTTGGGATAATCGTCATGTTGAGGATAATTCAAAACAGGAGGGAAAGAGAGGGAATGCGTGTAATATGTGGAAGGATTCATGAGAGACGGGAGGAAGAAAGGTGCCCTGCAATACAAACAATCAAACTTGTCCTTAAGTGGGTTAGCCTAAAGACCTATAGACTCCCAAAACCCATCTTGAGATAAAGGAACGATTTGATCTACTTCTGTCTGTTCAATCCAACGAGTTAGAAGGAGGGACTGAGGAGAAGGTTCTTCCTTCGGCTTGTGCCTCCGGTTCCTAGTATACCCCTCAGCTGCGATCGTTTGATTATGCTCCCCTAGCTAGACATCAGATTTAACAGTAGAAATAGACTAATCGAAATAATCTCATTTTGGGCTCTGAAGTGAGAGTCAAATCCTTAAGACCAACGTCTACTCTGTTTTATTTAGGGCTAGGTTTGAATGTGCTTTGGAATGTGATGGGCCCTTTAAATGAGTTGTGCCCTTAATGATTGATTGATTTGTGTGTGCGAGCACAACCAGTGGTTTTCAAGCACGATTATTTTTGATGTGGTGAATTTTAGGGTTCAAATCTTGCTTAGTAGCTTTTAGGATTTAACTTTAGGTGTTTTCAAACAAGTTTTGTTGGCACACTAGGTTTTGAAAGCACAGGTGAAGATGTTTTCCTTTAAAGCTTAAAAAGAATGTGGAGTGCCTGGTAAATCCCTAATAGTTGAACCTAAGTGGCAGCTATTTGATGAGTTGATTTTAATTGAAGTGGTGCGGCCCAATCAACTCAAACAATTGGCCTGTTGCACCACTTAATTAGGCACACAAGTGATTACCTAATCTGATTTCTACTCAATTATGTGTTTGGATGTGTGTACCGGCTTCAAAGATCGGTTTACCGGTTGAGTTTGAAAATCAAATGAGGTTGTGTACCTCTGTGAGATTTTTTTTAATTTTCGTTTTAAATATAGAGGTTGGGGTGAGTATGGGTGTCAAACAACAAACAATCTAACCTTAGAGTTTATAAGAACACCTAGGTTGATTGATGTTTGTGTTATTATGTTGTGGAAAGAAATCTAAAAGGTTGGAGGTGGGGGATAACTCACAGAACCTTCCACAGCAGTTTACTCCAATCTACCGCTTTTGCTCGTCTCAAAAGAGTACCTACAATCACAATAAGAAAGGAGAGAAGTGAGGTAAATGATTCGTAAGTTGTAAAAATGCGAAGAAAAATCAAAGAGCGTCGCCTCCCCGGCAACGACGCCAAAATGTTGAATCCTCGGCAACGGTGCCAAAATGTTGAATGCTCGAGTTGCTACGCTAACGTATTTGGTTTGGAAGACCTGTCGTCGTAGTATGAAAGCGAAGAACTCGTGTTCAACAAATAAAATTTATACCGAAATGGAAATCCCGGGTCGAACATAGGGAGGTGGACGTTTGATTTAAAAACACGCGTTTGTTTTATTTGTCACGAAGTAAAACAATTGATTAGAAACTATCTAACTATTTATAATAAATAGAAGAGAAAGAGAATATTACAAACAAAAATCAAAAAGAGATGTCCAATGAACATGAAATTTCATCATCAGAAAGATTGTTCATTACACTAGAAAGCGGAAAAATGATTACACTAAAAAGCAGTAAATCTATTCTAAAAAGTAGTAAAAAGAATGGGGAGAGAGATCCTCCTCGACGGTCGCTTGGAGGATGAGCCGGATGGGACAATGCCTGGACGATGAAGGACGAGGCAGGACGAAGGAGAATAAAGTGGGAAGAACGGGAACGGGGCAGCATGTCGTTGTCGTCGTGGGATCCGCTTTCGAAAGGGGAACGAAAAATTGACTTTATCTCTCGAGAAGCATCCCGAGTGTGGGACAAGCTTCTATTGAGCTTTGGAGAGGGAGAGAAGAGAAGGAAGGGATGAGAATTTCATATGGAGGGGGTCTCCTTTTATAGTTGCAAGGAGTGGGGGCAATTTGGTCATTATAACTCTAAAAACATTAATTTAGGACCTTTAGTGATGGATAAAACCGTCGCTAAAGGTCTGAACGTGGGCGTAGTGGGTGGCGCACACACGCTTGCTCGCTTGCCAGCGCGTGTAACATGCGTACACGTCCAGCAGCTCTCAACCATCAGATCGTGAGATCGGACGGCTTAAGTCACTCCACTCGCTCCTCAGCGCGCACCTGCCCGCGTACAATCTCGCGTTACTCGCAGGCGTGCAATAGCGCGTGGGGCGGATTGGGCACGTGCGACCGTTCGATCACGATCGAGCGGTCAATCGTGCCTGCTCACTCGCACCGCTCGCCTGCTTCTAGCGTTTCGAACGTGCGCTAGTGCCTTGCGATAAGGGGCTCACCCACTGCGCTACTGAGGAGAGATGGTCGTGGAGACGTTTTAAGCGGCACGTGCTCATGGCCGTTGGATCAAGATCCAATGGCCTAGATTGCACGTCGGATTTTCTTTGGAGAGGCAGCGGCGGTCTTGAGGGCCGGTTGGATGGCTGAGATGGCACCACGTGGCACCATCTTGGCTGTCCATCTTCTGGATGATGTAGATGGTGCCATGGTTGTCGGATTGAGTCGATTTTCGTGTCGTTAGGCTACGATCGTCGATCCGAATCCATCCGTGTAGTCAAATTTATCGTTTGAAGTGTGGATTCACACTATCTTGGCCCTTGATCTTCTAAGTTTCCCCGATCTCTATTTGATGTTACAGATACCTGATTAGGGCGATCTTAGGGTCGTTGAACTCCAATCGTCGCCCTGATCACATTTGTATGGTTTGATGTTCGATCCGAGGCCCAGATAAAAAGTTTGCCTTGTACATGAACATAAAAGGTGACAATTAACCTCCATTTTATTCAAACTACTCTAAATGCAAGATGATGCATGTTATGCAATATTTATAGCATGCAATGCAATCCTATGCTTAAGAACATGCATAAATAGACATCTTAAGTAGTGTAAACATGTTTACATCAGTGGATTGATCTTAATGGCTCTATTTCCAAAGATTCGTCGGACTAGGTAGGGTCTGATCCATTTTGATCGTAGTTTTCCTGGGAATAGTCTGAGTTTGGCATTGAAGAGTAGGACCTTTTGACTAGGATGGAAGATCTTTCTAGATATGTGCTTGTTGTGAAAGGCTTTAACCTGCTCTTTGTAAATTTGTGAGTTCTCATACGCGTCGTGGCGTAATTCATCGATCTCACTCATTTGAAGCTTTCTATGGGTTCCAGCCTTTGAAAGATCTAGGTTGCAGTTCTGTACTACCTAATAGGCTTTATGCTCCAATTGGACGAGGAGGTGACTTGCCTTCCCATACACCAATCTGAAGGGAGACATACCTAATTGGGTTTTGTCGGTAGTCCTATAAGCCCACAAAGCTTCCGGAAGCTGGGATGACTAATCCTTCCTGTCAGGTCGAACAGTAACCTAGAGGATTTTCTTGATCTCCCGATTTGATAGCTCAACTAGACCATTAGTTTGGGGGTGGTAAGGAGTAGAGATTCGGTGTGACACCCCGTATTTGGTCATCAGTGACCTGAACTGAGCATTGGTGAAATGTGTTCCTCCGTCGAAAATTATAGCACGTGGAATCCTGAACCGTGAGAAGATGTTCTGATGAATGAATTTGATAACAACTTTATGATCATTGGTTCGGGTCGGAATGGCTTCGATCCATTTGGACACATAGTCAATAGCGAGTAAAATGTACTCAAAGCCGTCCGAGACAGGGAAGGGTCCCATGAAATCAATTCTCCAAATGTCAAAAATTTTGCATACTAGAATCAGCTGTAAAGGCATCATATCACGATGGCTCATGTTGCCCAAGGTCTGGCAACGGGTACATGTCTTACAGTGATTGTATGCGTCTTTGAAAATTGTGGGCCAATAGAAGCTGCACTGGAGGACTTTCGCTGCGGTTTTATGACCTGAAAAATGTCCATCGCATGCCTGGCCATGGTAGAAAGATAGTATGTCTTGGATTTTCGCTTCCGTGATGCATCACCAAATTATCTGATCAGCATTGATGCGGAAAAGATACGGGTCTTCCTAGAAGTACTACTTGGCATCTGAAAGCAATTTGTCCTTCTTAGCCTTCGGCCAATCGGATGGGATCTGATGTGATGCTAGGTAGTTTACTATATTAGCAAACCATGGAAGCCCTGCATTGATAGTCATAAGGTGCTCATTAGGAAAATGTTCTGTGACGGGTTTGGAAGGGTCGATGATCTTAGAAGGAAGGCGAGACAAGTGATCAGCTACCACGATCTGTTTTCCTGCTTTGTCGCAAATCTCAAGATTAAATTCTTGCAATAGCAAGATCCAGCGATTAATTGAGGTTTCGCATCTTCTTTGCAAGGAGATGCGTCACAACTGTGTGATCCGAGTAGATGATAACATGGGAACCCAGGAGATAAGATCTAAATTTTTCCAGGGCAAATACTACGGCTAGTAGCTCTTTCTCAGCAACTGTGTAGTTATGCTGAGCCTCGTCAAGTGTTTTGCTAGCCTAGTAAATGACCACGGGTTTCCCATCAATTTTCTACCCCATTACCGCTCCTACAGCGAAATCAGATGCATCGTACATGATCTCAAAGGGTTGCGATCAATCAGGGGACTGTAGGATCGGGGCTTGGGTAACTCGGTCACAGAGGATTTCAAATGCTTGAGTGCATTCCTTGGAGATTTCGAAAGGTACATCCTTAGAGAGAAGAGTGGTCAGGGGGTGCACGATTTTCTAGAAATCAGGAATAAATCGATGGTAAAAACTGACATGCCCTAAAAAAGATCGGATGTCCTTGATCAAGCTAAGCATCGGGAGTTTGGAAATCAATTTCACCTTGGCTTGATCGACTTGGATGCCTTTCTCTAAAATAAGGTGTCCCAGGACAATTTCTTCAGGCACCATGAAATGGCTCTTTTCCCAGGAAAGAACCAAATTCACGTCAATGCACCGCCTGAGGATTTGGACCAAGTGCAGGAGGCAATCGTCAAATGATGCTCCGAATACTGAAAAATCATCCATGAAGACTTTCAGATAATCACCTACCATATCTGAGAATATGGAAAGCATGCACAATTGAAAAGTCGCGGGTGCATTGCAGAGACCAAATGACTTTCTTCAGAATGTGTACATCTCGAAGGGGCAGGTGAAAGTGGTCTTTTCTTGGTCCTCAGGATGGATTGCCACCAGGTTATAACCGGAGTACTCGTCCAGAAAGCAGAAGAACTTATTTCCCTCTAGTTTCTCAAGGATTTGATCAATAAACGGTAGTGGGGAAATGATCCTTCTTCATGGAGGAATTGAGTCTTCGGTAATTAATGCAGACTCTCCATGAGTTAGCCACATGGGTTGGTATGACTTCTCCGATTTCATTCGTAATGACGGTGAGTCCTGCCTTCTTAGGCACAACTTGGATTGGACTCACCCACCTACTGTCGGAGATTGAGTAGATGATCCTTGCATCTAACCACTTAATGATCTCCTTTTTCATGACCTCCTGCAGATTAGGATTCAAACATCTCTGCATTTCCCGCCAAGGTCGTGTTCTTCTTCAGTGTAGATACGGTGTGTGCAATAAGAGGGGCTGATACCAGTCAAATCATCGAGAGTCCATCCAATGGCTCTATGATGTTGCTGGAGAATAGTAATCCGACGAGATTCCTGGTCAAGTGTGAGTCTGGAGTTGATAATCACAGGAAACGTCTGATTGGAACCCAAAAAAGACGTATTTTAGATGATCGGGAAGAGGCTTGAGCTCTAGAATGGGGTTATCAGCAGTAGCGGGTGGTTCTGGGTGTGTGTCAGGAGCAAGGGGAGGAGTTAGGGGTGTATCTATATCAAGGTTAGACACCTTTGTTTGCGGGTTTTTAGCTTCTTGTGGTTGATTGGGAATAATCAGGTTGTCCTCGATGTACGGTTCATCAACCACGGCCTTGATATCACATATTTGTTCTATAACACCGCAATAATCCCTTGTTGGGCCTTAAAGATGTCAATTTTCAGTGTTTGGTTCCCGAATTTCAGTTCTATTTGGCCCTCCTCATAGTTTATATTGGCCCTAGTAGTGGCCAGAAAGGGTCTCCCAAGTATAATCGGTGTATCCCTTGGGTTTTCAGGTGCATTCAAATCCAATACTATAAAATCCACCGGGAAAGAGAAATCCCGTACCCTAATGATGACATCTTCGAGTACTCCTTTAGGTGACTTAATGGATCGATCAGCTAACTACAACGTCACCTCTGTCGGTTTAAGCTCAGATTCTTCAAGGTGGTCAAGGAGGGATGTAGGTATTAGGTTTATGGAGGCACCTAGATCTAATAAGCCTCTATCGAATTGGGTATCACCAATAGTACATGAAATTAGGGGAGTCCCTGGGTCTTTAGCCTTAGGTAGGACTTTGCTCAAAATTATAGAGCTGGCTTGCTCTGATAGTATGATCGGACTCCCACTTTTGGTTCGCGGCTTACTCTTGGGTGTACACACTTCTTTTAGAAATCGTGCGTAAGTTGGTACATGGCGGATTGCAACCATCAAGGAGATGTTCATATGGACCTGTTCAAAGAGCTTAACCAGATCCTCCTCAGGAGCCACGGGTTTGGTTATCCTCTTTCCCTTGGTCAAGGCCTCGAGAAATGGAACCTTGGTTGGTTCCTCTAGAATAGGTCTAGGTTCTTGATCTGGGACAGGGGTGTCCTGGATAACTATCCTAGGGATTAGGTTACTACCAGGCTTAGAGTGGTTTGGATAAGGTGGGTCTTGAGTTGCTTTACCACTACAGGTTGTTACGGAATTTAGTCCTGCTTAGTTTTGGTTTGGGGTTGGTAAAATAGGTGGCTGCTATTGAAATCCCCGTAAGATGTCGAAGCTTCCATCCCGTCGGGTGATGGAACAGAAGGGGCCTGATAAATCATGTGGGCGTGGCTCTGATTTGGGTTCATAACGCGCCTCTGGGTCGGCACGTTACTTGGATTTGGTAGAGGTTGCGAAGGGAGTGTGCCAGGTTGGCAGGAATTTGCCATCTGGGCGAGTTGATTGCGAACCTCTGTGATCTCATCCTTGTGTTATTTTTGTATTACCGCATTTGTCTTCTGAATGTCAGCCAGAGTTTGAGGGATAAGAGTCATTTGATCTGCTTGGTTTGGCCCAGATTGATAGGTGGGGTTGGGGCGAGGTTGAGGGGGCTGATATGGACGAGGTGCTTGTGGACGGGGTTGATAAGGTGGTCTTTGATTCTGAGTATTTCCCACCCACAGGAAGTTGGGATGATTCCTCCATCCAGGGTTATAAGTATTGGAGAATGGGTCATTTTGGATGGCGTTGAGGTTCTTGCAGGTCTGAGGAGCCTCAGGAAAATTGGAGTACAAGGATTCAGAGTTCCCCCAACTAGAGTAGATTGGATCGGAGTTTCCTAAGGTCTTGGAGTCAGATGGGGGTGGATATGGGTCCATCCCTTGAGAAGATCGGTGATAGATGTTATGCATAGTTTCCCTCGCAAGAGGTGGCTATGCAAATGGGTTCTGCGTAGAGGTGGCTCGCTGTAGATGTTGAGTCAGCTCGTCCACCTTCTTCTCTATGATAGAGACCTTGTCCAACCGATTGGCCATCAGTTCCAAGTTGACGGATGTGGACAGGCCCTGCATCTCATGTGCTCCCCTAGGATCTGTCGATGCGCAGGCATTTGTTTGGTCGAATAAGCCCATGGAGTCATTATTGATGGAGTTCTCGCATAAATTCTCGAGAATCTCCTACACTATGTCTTCATGTTGACCCATGATGTTTCCTCCTCAAGTTGCATTGACGAACAATTGAATGTCTTCATGGAGTCTCTGGTAAAAAGACTGGACTTATTCCCATTTAGGAACTCCATGGTGGGGGCACTTTCGCATGAGATCCAAAAATTGGTCCCATGCCTCATGAAGAGGTTCTCCAAATTGTTGAGTGAAGTGAGTGATCTGATGGCGCAATGCATTTGTCCGACCAACGGGGAAGAACTTTTTCAAAAATTCGGACTGGAGTTCAACCCACGTGTTGATCGGACGCATCTGAGTCTGATACCAATGAGCTGCCTTGTCCATGAGGGAGAAGGAAAACATCTTCATAAGCAGAATATCCTGGTTTTGTACATCTGACCCGAAGGTATGGGCTAGATGTTTGAGTTGTTTGATGTTCTGGTAGGGGTCCTCAGAGTTAAGCCCATGAAATTTTGGAATAGCATGAATCATGTTGGGCTTGAGTTCAAAATTAGGACCTCCAGCCGGGATTTGGACTCGAGGCTCGAACGCCACCGCAACAGGATTATAGTGATCTTGCATCATAGGACGCTACGGCGGATTTACAAAGTTCTGGAATAGATCATTCAAGTGCTGGAGTTGGTGTTCAAGGTTGTTCTCTTCTTCAATTGGTTGTGCCATGATGGAAGAAGGAGAACTTGGATCTAATGAATCAGAGGAGAGGTCTATGTGGTGGGGTTGCTGCACAAACACGGGCATCGAGGCTTGGCCTCGGCGGGAGTTGATTTCTAAAGGTCTTAAGGATGGTCTCAAGGACCTCCTACCAAACATGCACTGAAGGATTATACGAGATTAGAATGTGCTGGACCCAATCGAGACACCCAAAAAATTTGGATGACTATAGAGGTTCGGGGCGGATGATACCCCTTAGTCAGAAAAGCCATCCACTTGAGAAATACCTAGGCAGCCAGAGAGGGAGATGTTGGTGCTAGAGCACCACGATCATTTGTTTTGATGATAACAAAACACGTGTCATTTAACATTTGCAATTCGAGTCCTCGATTTCAGGTCAATTGCAAATGTGGACGTGTTTAGACGGAGTTCGAGCTTGCATCCAGGACGGATTGGAGGAGCTTGACGGAAAACAGAGGAGGTTCGCATGGAGCGACAGATTGAAGATGGAAGGAAATGAAGAATAGGATAGATTTCCTTCTTTTGTACTTGTTGTATTTTTCGTTTCTTTTGTTGCTCTTTATTTCCTTAGATATTTCATGTTAAAGAGCCTCAAAGAACCCTAACAGTAGTCCTAGGAACACCGGCACAACCCTAGGATACTTAGGTTTTCTGTAGAATACTTAGAAAACCAATATAGGGTTCAAACAGCACTTCCAGACGTCTAATTCCCAAATCAGACGTCTGATAAAGTATTTTAAGACGTCTGACTGTTGTTTCAGACGTCTGATAACTGTTAGGCTGGACATAGTTAGTTCTGTCTGATGAAATCAGACGTCAAGACCTTAGACCAGACGTCTTAGAAGACGTCTGATGGATTTGCCAGACGTCCAATTAGTGGACCGTTGGCTGGCTTAGCAGACACTCAAGAATATGACCGTTAGAGCCTTATCAGACGTCCTTAGGCCTTTCCAGACGTCTGATAAATGACTGTTTTGCCTCGGCTGACCCAAAATCTCTTCTCAGAGATTTTCTAGCCGTTGCAACGTTTGGAAATCAATTCCCATAGTAAAAGTAGGTTTCCAGACGTCCAGACATAGTGCCAGACGTCCTGTATGTCGTCTGATGGACTTGCGTAAAAACCCTGTTTAGATCTGATCCAAGTCAGGGAGAGACCCGCCCAAAATCAGACGTCTGACCTTTGAATCAGACGTCTTATAGTGAACTTCCAGACGTCTGATGCTAGAATTAGACGTCTGATAAGCCTGTCAGAACAATGATTGTTCCTGATTTCAGGCTGATTCACTTGGGCTTTGTTCCCAACGGCTATAGAACCTTTCTTAAGCCTTCCAAAGCCTTCCTAAGGCCTCTATAAATAGAGGGGAGCCTTTACACACCAATACACACTAAGAGAAACATAAGACACACACTTGGATACACTTAAGCAACATAGTTCCACTCTCTTGTGTCCTAGATAGCTCTTGCTCTCCAAGCTCAAGCTCCATTCTCTTGAGAGCATCAAGCTTCGCGCACCCGCTCTCCCGCCGTTGTCTACGAGGGTGACATTGCGCCGTTGCGTGGCTCACGCACCTGCGTCATCCTCGACACACTCCTTGCAAAGGGGAGTTTCCTAATTCCTATAGAAGCTAGGTTTATAATTACTTTGTTGGCTCTATAGGACCTGTTGTTTTATTTTATCTTTGTCTTTTGGTTGGGTATTCGCTTTGCGAATTCCCGTCTCCTTCGTGGGACAAAATCCTTCTCGTGGAGAGAAGGGGTTGAGGAACGCTACCCTCGTACTTGTAGCGTGGTTGTACTGAGGTTGAATCACCCTCGTTTTAAAGTGATTCGGTTAGTGGATTTGATCAACTAGGTTGATCGGAAAATCCTAACTCGAGAGGGTTAGGCGGTGGTTTTCACCCGGTTTGGGTTTCCACCTAAAAATACTTTGTGTACTCTGTGTGATTGACTATTTGTGAGATTGCTTTATATTTCAATTACGCATTTTTTACGTCACACTGATCTCACCCCCTCCAAGTAGGGAATTACAGGAGAGTCCCGTAAAGACCCCTACACGGTAGAGCATCCCCACAAGTTACAAGGTTTCCCCGACCCGACTTCTATTGTCACTGAGATTCCAGGTAGACCAGAATGGGGACCTTGACCTCTTAAGTCTACCACTTTTAATTAAGATCAAAGGTGCTTAGGGTTCCACTTGAACTTTAGATATTTTGAGTGCAAAAAGTGACCTAATTTCAAGGTTGGTTGACCCAAGGGGTCGACTTCAACTCTTTGTCTTTTGAGAGCTTTTAGGTCCTTTCTTTTAGGGTTCAAGTGAACTTAATAGCTTGATTTTTAGGGTTTCTCTTGGATAAGTCTTTTCAATCAAGGCTTAGGCACACCACTTTTTGAAAAATTTGATTCTTGCTTAGAGAAGATGTGTCTCTAAAAAAACCTAGATTGGAATCCTTAAGTTGGCTCTGATTGGTCCAATTTAGTTGCCGGCTCAATCAAGAAGGTGGTAGCCCTAGTTACCTTAAATGGATGTAGAATTCAAATTGTGTTGAAATCAAAATCAGGCAACTTTGGTGGATTAGCTAGATATGGAAAGTAGGTAGCCCTAAATTGATTTTTTTTCTTTATTTTTCCTTTTCAAAATTGAGGGGATTAAGAGAAAGGGCTAATGAGAAATTTACCTGCCCCTGGTGTGGTTGTTGTGCGGCTGTCTTCTTTTGAATCTTCCTCCCCTAAAACAATCACAACAACAGAAATAGTTCAAGTTTGTATTGAATCAGAAGTTGTTTCAAGATTTATAAATTGCACATTGCCCCCGGCAACAGCGCCAAAATATTTACAAGGAGAAATCAGGTTTAAAATAAATGCGTCGTAGTATAGCCAAAATCGCTTTGAAAACAAATGAAATTTTATTACTCGAAAAATATAAATCCGAGGTCGAACATAGGGAGCAAATTGGGATTTATAAACCAAGAATACAACTTTCAAATTTATAAAATGCAATGACTAATCAAAGTTATGAAGCAAGAAAATGATATCAATGTATGTAAAAGCTCAAAATGAAATAAGGACGCCTAATGTAAAAATCAGACATCTTAAGTGCTCAATGCTACAATGCTTCTTCAATCTCTCTTCTTATTCTCTGTCTTTTGCTTTCTCTAGCTCTTCTTCTTCTTCTCTGATTCCCTCTCTCTCGTCTCTAGCCTTGGATTCTTCTTTCTTTCTTCTTTCTCCTTCTTTGCTTTTGACTTCAGCCTTGCCCTTCTCAGACTTTCACCCATCTGTTGAGGCTCTCTTTCCTTAGCTTCCTCTTCAGCCTTCTTCTTCTTCTCCTGCAGCTTCACCCTTAGCTTCTGCTGTGGCTTCCTCCTTCCTCTTCTTTGGCTTCACCCTCTTTTTCCCTTGAGAGCAAAACCTACCCCCTACCCTCCTCGCGAATTCTCTCTTCTTTCTTTTCTCTTAGGCTCGCTCTCCCAGAGCCTTCTCGGGTTAACGGGTCGGGTCAGTGCTCCCGGGACCAGGCCCATCGGCGCACGTGGTGGGCGAGGAGTGCGCGGGTAGTCGGGTCGAGAACTAGGTCTATGGAGGTGTGGGTTGCAGACGAGGCGTATGGGATGAGTGGGACCTCATCCCTTGCAAGCGGCGCTAAGCCCCTGGCACTTTTTCCACTTATATCGCTTCGCCTACTCGAAAACCTCCAAGGTGGGACTAAATTCCCCACCTTCTTCTCACATGCGCCCACAGCAGGTGGTCGTTCAATTGCAGAGGCTGCAGGGGCTTTGGTCTCTGGTGGTTGGACCCGGTTAGGTTGTTAATATGGTGATTTTATTGTTGAAGTGTGTATAGTGGTTAACCTAAATCGGACCCAACCATCTCTTTACAAAATTTTTAACCTGGCCTACTTGATTTTATCTTGATCACTTTTAGGCCCAGGGTCGAACTCAGGGAAGTGGGGTTACAAGTCAAGTTTCTACGCTTTTCCTACAATGAATCTCTTCCGTTCGTTTATTATGTTTTTGGTGTTTTTTTTTCTATTTAGATTTTTTCTGATAATCTTTATTCTTGAAGCACACCCTTAAAATCAGGTTCTTGGCTTTGAGCCAAATCAGGGTTTCAAAACGGGTCTTGCTATTCACAAGACGGAGTACCTGCAAGTCAAGGATTATCTTTTCTCTTTTATATTTTTTTATCTTTTTATTGGCAGGAAAGAGAAGCAGAAGTAAAGTAACTATAGTATATATATGTATATACTATATATGTATAAAGGGGTGGGGGTGGAGGCAGAGATGAAGTGTAGCACGGTGTCGAGTCGTCGTCGTCTAGAAAGATGCAACCAACGGGACGAGGTGACGCATGGAGTGTAAGATGGATGGTGGAAGATGAGTGTGACCACGCTTTTTGTACGCGTGTACTGGGGAATATCAGCAACTGGTGCAGATATTCCTGCTATATCACGTATGGTAAGTAATGTGAAAATATATATATCTATATGTATATATGTAAATATATATATATATATATATATATATGGTTATAAATATATAGGTATATATGTATATATATGTGTATGTATATATGTGTGTATATATATATATATATATATAAGTATATGTATAGATAGATATAAGTATAGATATATATATATATATGTATATGAATGTATATATAACTATATAGATGTATATATATGTATGTATATATATATATATATATATAGTAATATATGTACATAGATATATGTAGTTAGATATGTATATATAAATATATATATATGTATATATACTTATATAGATATATTTGTATATATGTATGTATATATATATATATGTATGTATAAGTACATGTGTATATATATGTATATATATATATAAGTATATAGATGTGTATATATATATATGTATGTATATAGACTAATACATAGTCATATAAGTACCAACATATGTGGTTTGGCGACCTTCCTCTATAGTTTTATTATATCGTCGTAGTATAGTATAGAGAGAGGTGATTACCAGTTTAATACAATTTGTTACTCGGAAAATGAAAGAGTTCCCGAGGTCGAACTCAGGGAGCAAGTTGTATTCTAGGGGTACAAGTTTCTTTTACAAAAATAAAGAAAGAGAGAGAGAATTTGTTGTCTTTTCTTCTTTTCTCTTTGCTTCTCCTCTTCTTCCTTCTCAGATCTTCTGTTCTCTTCCTTTGTTCTTCTTCTTTATCTGCAGTGGTGATGTTCTTCTTCTTCTTTTAGTTGTTTCTGCTCTTCCTTTTTCTTCTGCAGAGCGGTCCTGTTCTTCTTCTTTTCCTTAGCAGGACAGAGGTTCTGCAGAGCGGTCCTGTTCTTTTCCTTAGCAGGGTGAGGAGGTGGAGGTTCTGCGGTGGTCGACGAGTCGTGTGGGTTGCTGGAGTGATGGGAGCGGCTCGCCGGAGGATGGCCGGAGGCGGAGAAGGTGAGGGTGATTGGTCGGAATCGAGGGCGACAGTAAATGTTTAAAATGAGGAAAAGGAAGAGGGGAGGAAGAGGAGGAGTTCTACCTACTTAGCAGGACGAGGAGGGGCCGGAGCGGGTGACAGTCGTATCGACTGTCGCCGGAGAAGAAGATGCCCGGGGGAAGGGGCGGCGGCGAGCAGAGGGCCGGAGAGGCGCCAGCTGGGTGCGGCGTGGCGCGGGAAGAGCGAGGGAGAGAAGTCTCTGCTGCTGGTATTGCGGCAGAGCAAAGAGGAAAAGGAGGAAGAACCGCCGGAGCTGGTGGGCGTCTGCCGGAGTGAGAGGAGAGGAAAGTTGGGGGTTTTCTCCGTCAGATCCGAGCTCCCTCGAATGGTGGGGCGACGGGGGGTATTTATAGGGTAGAATCAGAGAGGAGGGCGGAGGGAGACGACGTGTCTCCCTCACCGGAGGACGTCGGAGATGGAAACCCATACCGTCCGTGCGTTCGCACGGCCGGTATGGTGGGTTGCAGCGACCAGGGGGGTGTTCCTGCGACGGCTGACGACGCAGGGCACCCCCGGTTGACTTGCCAGCCCCTCCCCCTCACCCTGCACGGCGCCATGCTCCGCGCAAGGTCGCCGGAGCATGGTGCTGGCAGGTTTTGGCAGGAGGGACCTGAATGCAAAGAACGAAGGAGAGTTAGGGGTAGAAATGTGAGGGTGCAAAAGTTGAGGGTCAAAAAGTAAATATATGAGGACCAAAATGCAAAGTTGGTCAAGAAGGTTTCTTCTTAGGCTCAAGTTTTTATACATGACTAATTAGGACCTAAGGAATTTGATGGTGAATTTTATTTCTAGATTAAACCTTGTTTGACCGGTCAATTTATGCAAAAACCCAAATTAAGTTATTAATTGGGCATGGTTCTCAATGTAGGTCAAAATGGGTTCTGAAGGCCAAATTGAAGGTTCTAAACCCTAGAGATTATTTTTCTATGAATTTTAGAGGGTTTATTCTATTTTTACTTTGCCTCGAACCTCGTGAATTGAAGTGGGTTTGCTTTAGGATTACAGATTATCATTTAGTTCCTTGGAATTGCTGTAGCCCTTATCAGATCATCCCACTTTCCTTCTCATTCGGTTTGTTTGACCTGTGTTTGGACCCTGAATTACCCTGTATGCAGATTATACTGGTAAAATTGCATTTTTACCCCTTATGACTTGTTTTCTCCTTAAACTCAGAATTCTCTGAGTTAAGCCTTTCCTTGAGTTATGTAGGAGCTTTTATCCTTTGTATTGGGTCAAAATGAGCTAGTTATGGCTCATGATGAGGTTCTCATCATACCCCCATGCCTAGCTTTTGCTAGTCCCTTAGCAAAAACTTAAGGTTTCAACCCTTGTTCTAGACCATGAAGTTCTTAATAGCTTCAGATAAGTGCTTTTTCATTTGAGCTTAGATTAGGTTAGAATGCTGACCATAGGCCTAAAAGGTACTCTAGTACCAATCAAGATCCAAATCTGTCTAGCTTTAGCCTCAGTCTTTAGCAAAGGTTTTTAAGGCCCACAAGAACTAACCTAAGGTTTATTGGACTTTGTGGTTAAAGCACCCGTGCTTGAAGTGATTTTAGCCCTGGCTCAGTTCGCAGTGCGTTTTGTAAGAGAGAGATAGAAAGTTATTCTGTTTGGAGAGTTTTCTCTCTCTTTTTATTTTTAGTTCTAGCCTAGGATTGGCTTTTCAACACGGTCTGTATCAGATTCCTTGCTCCCATCATCAATCCTCAAGGGTTCCTGGCAATCGATGCTTCGAGATAGCACCGCCCATGGCAACCCCCGGAACCCTGGCTATTGAGATTTTGAGATAATCCCATCCATGGTGTTCCGTGGCCGAATCCAGACCCTGGCAATTGACACTTCGAGATAATGCCATCCATGGAATCTGAATCAGCAGAGTGCTTACATGCCCCCAGTAGGATATGTAAATATCCTAAGAGACAGGCACCGAGGAGATGATATTTTGTTACGCATCTTCGAGGGGATTTCCCGCCTCTCCGCGCTGGGAACTCGTCCAAATCAACTTGTGTTGATCGGCCGCTCCTATTCTAGGTGTTCTTTTCAGGATTTTGTGACGCTTCTGCGTGATTTTGATTTTTACGCTTACTGAACCAGGCTGTGTGTGAGGTTAGGGTGCTTAGGTTACTGAGTCCCGTAAACCAAAAATTAGTTAATGAGGCCAAATACTTCCTAAGCCTTAGACCTAATACTTCAGCTTTTCATTTTCCTCAACCTCTTGAGGAATGTCTAGATCTTAATGGGTACTAAGCGTCTATTCAAGAATGCCTAAGATTTGCGTTCTTACTAATCTTATTATGCACTTTTCAGTTATTTTCTTGAATGAGGTCTAGAACTTAGGTTAATTCCTTAGTTCCTTACTAATGACTATCACCTTTTCTCATAATTTTGTGCTCTTTTTTCATTTTGTTTCTTTTCTCCTTCTCCTTCACAAAATTTCCTTCTCCTTTTATTCTTTTTCGAAAAATTTTTTTAATTTTTATGGTGTTTTTGGCATATGTGAATTTTTTGTTTGAAACCTTTTCTTACAAGTTTTGCACTTTCATACCCCCCCCCCATGCCTAAGATTTGCAATGTCCTCATTGTAACCTAGGGGGTTTTTATTTAACTTAGTTCATTCCTTAAGACAGAAGTTTGGATGAGTGAATGGGTTGGGTTGAATTTTTGCGGACGATTTCTAATCCCAGATGCAAGCATCTGAGGTGGGGTCGGCTGTCTACAAGGGTGAACCTTAAGTGCAAAAAGGTGTCAGAAAAAGTTTTAGATTTTTAGGAAAATGACGGGTTGCCTCCCGTTAAGCGCTGAGTTTTACGCCATCGGCTGGGCGCGATAAGCTCAAGGGGAATGGAGGATATAAGATGCTTCAAGCAAATCAGTAGAAGTTACATCAATGAACGGCTTGAGTCTCTGACCGTTCACGATGAAAGGTTCAGAATCATGGCTGAGTGGACTGATTTCGATTGCTCCATTTCCAAAAACCTGTCGGACCAAATATGGTCCGACCCACTTGGATCTCAGTTTTCCTGGGAAGAGTTTTAGTTGGGCATCAAAGAGTAGGACCTTTTGACCAGGATGAAAGATCTTTCTCGAGATGTGTTTGTCGTGGAAGGCTTTAACCCGCTCCTTGTAGATTCGCGAGTTCTCGTACGCGTCTAGGCGTAATTCATCGATCTCGCTGATTTGGAGTTTTCTGTGGGTTCCAGCCTTGGAAAGATCTAGATTACAGTTCCGTACTGCCCAATAGGCTTTATGCTCTAGTTCGACGGGAAGGTGACATGCCTTTCCGTACACCAGTCTAAAGGGAGACATGCCCAATTGGGTCTTGTGGGCGGTCCTATAGGCCCACAATGCTTCCGGAAGTCGGGACGACCAGTCCTTCCTGTCGGGTCGAACAGTGACTTGCAGGATTTTCTTGATCTCCCGATTAGACAGCTCAGCTAGACCATTAGTTTGGGGGTGGTAAGGAGTAGAGATTCGGTGAGACACCCCGTATTTGGTCATCAGTGACCTAAACTGAGCATTTGTGAAATGGGTCCCCCCATCAGAGATTATTGCACAAGGAATCCCGAACCTTGAGAAAATGTTTTGATGAATGAATTTGAGAACGATTTTGTGATCACAGGTTCGGGTCGGTACGGCTTCGATCCATTTGGACACGTAGTCCACAGCCAACAGAATGTATTCGAAACTGTCCGAAACAGGAAAGGGGCCCATAAAATCAATCCCCCAAACATCAAAGATTTCGCATACTAGAATCGGTTGCATAGGCATCATGCCGCGATGGCTCATGTTGCCCAAAGTCTAGCAACGACTGCATGCCTTGCAGTGACTGTACGCGTCTTTGAACAGTGTGGGCCAGTAAAAGTCGCATTGGAGGACTTTTGATGCGGTTTTATGCCCGGCGAAATGGCCATCGCATGCCTGGTCATGGCAGAAAGAGAGGATATTGTTGAATTCCTCTTCCGGGACACATCTCCGGATGATCTGATCGGCACCTATGCGGAAGAGGTACGGGTCTTCCCAAATGTAATACTTGGCATCGGAGCGTAATTTGTCCTTCTTGGCCTTCGGCCAATCGGACGGGATCTGATGAGATGCCAAGTAATTTACTACATTAGCAAACCATGGAAGGCTAGTACCAATAGTCAGCAGGTGCTCATCGGGAAAATGCTCAGTGATGGGTCCGGAAGGGTCAATTATTTCAGAAGGAAGACGGGACAAGTGATCAGCTACCACATTTTGCTTTCCCGCTTTGTCGCGAATCTCAAGGTCAAATTCTTGCAACAGCAAGATCCATCGGATTAATCGAGGTTTCGCGTCCTTCTTTGCAAGGAGATGCCTCACAGCTGTGTGATCCGAGTATATGATGACACGGGAACCCAGAAGGTACGATCTGAATTTTTCTAGGGCAAATACTACAGCTAGCAGCTCTTTCTCAGTAACCATATAGTTACGCTGAGCCTCATCGAGTGTTTTGCTGGCGTAGTAAATGACCACAGGTTTCCCGTCAATTTTCTGCCCCAAAACCGCTCCTACAGCGAAGTCGGATGCATCGCACATGATCTCAAAGGGTTGAGACCAATCAGGGGATTGTAGGATCGGGGCTTGGGTGACTCGGTCACGCAGGATTTCAAATGCTTGAGTGCATTCCTTGGAAATTTCGAAAGGAACATCCTTGGAGAGAAGAGTGGTCAGGGGGCGCGCGATTTTTGAAAAATCAGGGATAAATCGTCGATAAAAACCGACATGCCCTAAAAAGGAACGGATGTCCCTGATCAAGCTGGGCATAGGAAGGTGAGAAATCAGATTAACCTTAGCTCGATCCACTTGGATACCTTTTTCCGAAATTGAGTGTCCCAGAACAATTCCCTCAGGCACCATGAAATGGCTCTTTTCCCAGGAAAGAACCAAATTCACATCGATGCACCGCCTGAGTATCTGGACCAAGTGCTGGAGGCAATCGTCGAATGATGCTCCAAAAATTGAAAAGTCATCCATGAAGAGTTCCAGATAATCACCTACCATATCTGAGAATATGGCAAGCATGCATCGCTGAAAAGTAGCGGGTGCATTGCAAAGACCGAAAGGCATCCTTCGGAAAGCATATGTTCCGAAGGGGCAGGTGAACGTGGTCTTTTCTTGGTCCTCAGGATGGATTGCCACCTGGTTGTAATCGGAGTACCCGTCAAGAAAGCAGAAGAACCTATTTCCCGCTAGTTTCTCGAGAATCTGATCAATGAAAGGCAGTGGGAAATGATCCTTCTTCGTGGAGGAATTGAGTCGGCGGTAATCTATACAGACTCTCCACGAGTTGGCTAATCGGGTAGGAATGATTTCTCCGGTCCCAGTCGTTATAGTGGTGAGTCCTGCCTTCTTGGGCACGACCTGAATTGGGCTCACCCAACGACTATCGGAGATCGGGTAGATGATTCCGGCATCTAACCACTTGATGATCTCCTTTTTCACGACCTCCTGCAGATTGGGGTTTAAGCGTCTCTGCATTTCACGAGAAGGTCGTGTGCCCTCTTCTGAATAGATATGATGAGTACAATAAGAGGGACTTATTCCAGTCAAATCATCGAGAGTCCACCCGATGGCTCTGCGATGTTGCTGGAGGACAACAATCAGACGGGATTCCTGTTCATGACTGAGGTTGGAATTGATAATCACAGGAAGGGTCTGATTAGAACCCAAAAAGATGTATTTCAAGTGATCTGGAAGGGGTTTCAGTTCGAGGATGGGGTTATCAGTAGCAGCGGGTGGTTCAGTATAGATGTGAGGTTCAAGGGTGGGAGTTACTGGGTTGTTCATATCTGGATTCGACTCCTCTGTTTGCGGGTCAAGATCCTTCTGTGGTTGATGAGGCATAATCGAGTTATTCTGGAAGTGTGATTCATCAACCAAAGTCCTGATGTCACAAATTTGTTCGATGACACCGCAATTAATTCCTTGTTGGGCCTTAAATATATCAATTTTCAGTGTTTGATCTCCAAACTTAAGCTCTATTTGGCCCTCCTCACAGCTGATGTTGGCTCTTGCAGTAGCCAAGAAAGGTCTCCCTAGAATGATTGGTGTATCCCTAGGGTTCTCAGGTGCGTCCATATCTAAGACTATAAAGTCCACTGGGAAATAGAAATCCCGCACTCTTACGATAACATCCTCGAGAATCCCTTTTGGTGACTTTATAGATCTATCTGCTAATTGTAATGTCACCTCGGTTGGTTTTAGCTCAGATTCTTCTAGATGGTCAAGTAAGGATGTGGGTATCAGGTTTATGGATGCACCCAAGTCTAACAATGCTCTATCAAATTGGGTACCACCTATCTTGCAGGAAATCAGGGGAGTACCAGGATCTTTTGCCTTGGGTGGGAGTCTACTGAGGATTACAGAGCTAGCTTGCTCTGACAGAACAATTGGGCTCCCTCCCTTGGTTCGCGGCTTACGCTGGGGTGTACATATATTCTTTAGAAATTGTGCGTAAGCTGGTACGTGGCGGATTGCATCCATCAAGGGGATGTTTATGTGGACCTGCTCGAAGAGCTTGACCAGGTCCTCCTCAGGGGCCACGGGTTTGGTGGTCTTCTTTCCCTTGGTCAAGGCCTTGGGAAACGGGATCTTGGTTGGTTCTTCTAGGATAGGTCCAGGTTGTGGATCCGGAACAGTGGTATCTTGGATAACTATCCTAGGGTCATGGTTATCAGGCTTGGAGTGGTTTGGATAATGCGGGTCTTGAGTTGTTTTACCACTACGTGTTGTTACAGAATTTAATCCGGCCTGATTTTGGTTTGGGTTTGGTAAGAGGGGTGGCTGCTGCTGAAATCCCGCATAAGAAGTTGAAGCTTCCATCTCGTCTGGAGATGGAGCAGTAGGGGCCTGATAAATCCATTGTGCGTGGCCTAAATTTGGATTCATAACACGCTTCTGGGTTGGCACGTTATTCGGGTTAGGAAGAGGTTGGGAAGGGAGTGTGCCTGGCTGGCGAGAATTTGCCAACTGGGCCAGTTGAGTTTTAACCTCTGTAAGTTCGTCCTTGTGCTGTTTTTGAATAGCCGCATTCGTTCTTTGAATGTCAGCCAGAGTCTGAAGGATTAGGGACATTTGATCCTGATTTGGCCCTGATGGATAAGTAGGGTTGGGCCGAGGCTGAGGCGGCTGGTAATGATGAGAGGGCTGTGGGTGGGACTGAAAAGGTGGTCTTTGGGTTTGGGAATTTCCCGCCCACTGAAAATTGGGATGGTTTCGCCATCCAGGGTTGTAAGTGTTGGAGAATGGGTCGTTCTGGATGGCGTTGAGGTCCTCGCAGGTCTGAGGAACCTCTTGAGAATCAGGGAAAGGGGGAATGGAGTTCACCGGGCTGGTGTAGAAAGGATCGGATGATCCTCCGATCCGAGAATCAGATGGGGATGGATATGGATCCATCCTAGGGGAAGATCGGTGGAGGATGTTTTGCACAGTCTCCTGTGTGGAAGGAGGCTGTGCAAAGGAGTTACGCGCAGAGGTGGCTCGCTGCAAGTGCTGAGTCAGCTCATCCACCTTCTTCTCAATGATTGAAACCTTGTCCAATCGCCTGGCCATTAATTCCAGGTCAACTGATGCGGACAGGCCCTGCGTCTCATGTGCTCCCTTAAGATTCGTCGCTGCGTGGGTATTCGTCCTGTCGAATAATCCCATGGAGTCATTGTTGATGGAGTTCTCGCACATGTTTTCGAGAATCTCCCATACGGTGTCTTCATGTTGACCCATGATGTTTCCTCCGCAAGTTGCATTGACGAAAAGGCGGATGTCCTCACGGAGTCCCTGGTAAAAAGATTGGACTTGTTCCCATTTAGGAACTCCGTGATGGGGGCACTTTCTCATGAGATCCTGAAAACGATCCCATGCCTCATGGAGAGGTTCTCCTGATTGTTGAGTGAAGTGTGTAATCTGATGGCGCAAGGCGTTGGTCCGACCAACGGGAAAAAACTTTTTCAAAAACTCGGATTGAAGTTCTTCCCAAGTGTTGATCGGCCGGGTCTAAGTTTGATACCAATGGGCGGCCTTGTCCATAAGAGAAAAGGAGAACATCTTCATGAGAAGAATATCCCGATTTTGTGCATCTGATCCAAAAGTGTGGGCCAGATGCTTTAGCTGTTTGATGTGCTGGAAGGGATCTTCAGAATTAAGCCCATGGAATTTAGGTATAGCATGAATTATGTTGGGCTTTAATTCGGAATCAGGTCCTCCAGTCGGGATTCTGACTCGAGGCTCAATGGCCACCGCAGCAGGATTGTAGTGGTCCCGCATCATAGGACGCTGTGGTGGGTGCACGAAGTTTTGGAAGAGGTCATTGAGTCGCTGGAGCTGGTGCTCCAGATTATTTTCTTCCTCAACTGGCTGAGCCATGATGGGGGAAGAAGAAGAACTTGGTTCTGAATCAGAAGAGAGAATAATGTGAGGGTGTTGCTGCACAAACACGGGCGTCGAGGCTTGGCCTTGACGAGAGAGAATTTCTAAAGGAGGTCTTAAGGGTGGTCTTAAGGACCTCCTTCCGTACATGCACTGTTGGAAGAGGTAAGTTTAGAAGGTGCTGGACCCAATCAAGACACCCACAAATGTGTTGGGTGACTATAGAGGTGCGGGGCAGATGGACCCCTTGATCAGAAAGATCGTCCACCTGAGAATTACCTGGGCAGCCAGAGAGGGAGAGTCCCGCGAAGACCCCTACACGGTAGAGCGTCCCCATGGGTTACAGGGTTTCCCCCACCCGACCTCTCTTGTCACTGCGGTTCCAGGTAGACCAGAATGGGGATCTTGACCTCTTAAGTCTACCAATTTTTACTTTAAGATCAGGGTGCTTAAGGTTTCACTTGAACTTTACTCTTTTAAGTGCAAAGAGTGACCTAATTTAAGGTTGGTTGACCCAAGGGTCAACTTTACCTTTTGTTTTCTTTGAGAGCTTTTAGGTCTTATCTTTTAGGGTTCAAGTGTTTAGAGAGCCAATTGTTTTAGGTTTTCTTTGAATAGGTATTTTCAATCAATGGTTTAGGCACACTTCTTTTGGATTTTCTCCATTCTTGATTTAAGTAGTGTGTCTCTAAAACCCTAATGTTGAATCTTATGTTGGCTCTACTTGGTCCAGTCAGTTCTTTGTTGGGTAATTAGGGCTCAAGTAAGAATGTGTTAGCCCTTAAATACCCTTAATAGTGTGCAGGACTAATGAGTTGAAAACATGCAACTCTTTTATGGTTACTAAGTATGGAAGACAGGTTAGCCCTATATTGCTTGTTCTTTTCTTTTCTTCCTCTTTAGAGTTTAGGGGTTAATAGCGAGAGGAAAAATTTTACCTGTCCTCGGAGTGGTTGTCGTGCGGTTGCTTGTCTTCTTGATTTCCTGTAGCTGCACAAAAGAGAGGAGATTATCAGAAACTAAAAAGAAACAGGAATGTTTACCTCTAGAATAGCCGTTGCTCCCCGGCAACAGCGCCAAGAACTGGTTTGGCGACCTTCCTCTATAGTTTTATTATATCGTCGTAGTATAGTATAGAGAGAGGTGATTACCAGTTTAATACAATTTGTTACTCGGAAAATGAAAGAGTTCCCGAGGTCAAACTCAGGGAGCAAGTTGTATTCTAGGGGTACAAGTTTCTTTTACAAAAATAAAGAAAGAGAGAGAGAGAATTTGTTGTCTTTTCTTCTTTTCTCTTTGCTTCTCCTCTTCTTCCTTCTCAGATCTTCTGTTCTCTTCCTTTGTTCTTCTTCTTTATCTGCAGTGGTGATGTTCTTCTTCTTCTTTCAGCTGTTTCTGCTCTTCCTTTTTCTTCTGCAGAGCGGTCCTGTTCTTCTTCTTTTCCTTTCTTTCTTCTTTTCCTTTCTTCAGATCTTCTTTTCCTTTCTTCAGATCTTCTTCTCGTGCTCTTCTTCTTTCAGTTCTTCCCTTGGCCTCTCTGTGTTCTCCTCTGCCTCGCCTTCCTTCTGCCGTCTTTGCCTTCAGGACGTCGTCTGATTTTCCAATCAGACGACTTAAACCGTCGCTGCTACAGTGCCTCTCGGTGATCCTCCTTCCTTCAGCCTTCGTCTTCTTCCACGGTTCTTCTTCACCTGTGCCTGCACACTTACACAGCTTGATCAGAGGGGCAAAACCTATCTCTACCCTCCCCCGCGTCTCTCTCTCACAGAAACAGCTCTTAGGATAGCTCTCCCAGAGCTGTCGGGTTGCCGGGTACGGGTCGCGCCCGGGTGCAGGCCCACCGGCGTGCGTGGTGGGCGAGGAGTGCAGGTCAGTCTAAGTCAGGTCAGGTCCGCGAGGCGTGAGCGCGGACGAGACCGGGTCGAGCGAGCGAGTGAGTGAGAGGGACCTCACCCCGTGCTCAGGAGGCAACGAGCATAAGGCACTTTTTGCCTTTATGCGGGCGCTCTCCTCTGAAAGGTTACGAGGTGGGACTAAATGTCCCACCCCAAATTGGGTGCCTGCGCGGAGGAAGCAGCAGCAGTCGAGGCGAAGCGCGGGGGCTTCGCGTGAGAGCTTTGACTCGACTGCAGCCTGGTACTTCGCGACGACGCCTCGCACTGTCTGGGAGCGTGACCTGGGCGCGGCGCACCTGGGGCAGCAGGTGAAGAAGCTGCTTCGCTTCAACAATGGCGGCGACGAGCGCAGGTACCTGCCCACAGAAAAATGGCCTCTCGGCCCAATCAGAAACGCGGAGGACCTCGGGGGGTGTGCAGGCGGCGGGGCGGAGCCCAAGAGCTGCCCTAGGTCGGACTGTGGGTCGGGAGATGGGTTTGTTCGGTGGAGTTGCAGAGGGTGATTTGGGGGAAGTGGAAGGGCGGAGGTTGATCAGGGTGAGGAGGCGGAGGTTCTGCGGTGGTCGGCGAGTCGTGTGGGTTGCTGGAGTGATGGGAGCGGCTCGCCGGAGGATGGCCGGAGGCGGAGAAGGTGAGGGTGATTGGTCGGAATCGAGGGCGACAGTAAATGTTTAAAATGAGGAAAAGGAAGAGGGGAGGAAGAGGAGGAGTTCTACCTACTTAGCAGGACGAGGAGGGGCCGGAGCGGGTGACAGTCGTATCGACTGTTGCCGGAGAAGAAGATGCCCGGGGGAAGGGGCGGCGGCGAGCAGAGGGCCGGAGAGGCGCCAGCTGGGTGCGGCGTGGCGCGGGAAGAGCGAGGGAGAGAAGTCTCTGCTGCTGGTATTGCGGCAGAGCGAAGAGGAAAAGGAGGAAGAACCGCCGGAGCTGGTGGGCGTCTGCCGGAGTGAGAGGAGAGGAAAGTTGGGGGTTTTCTCCGTCAGATCCGAGCTCCCTCGAATGGTGGGGCAACGGGGGGTATTTATAGGGTAGAATCAGAGAGGAGGGCGGAGGGAGACGACGTGTCTCCCTCGCCGGAGGACGTCGGAGATGGAAACCCATACCGTCCGTGCGTTCGCACGGCCGGTATGGTGGGTTGCAGCGACCAGGGGGGTGTTCCTGCGACGGCTGACGACGCAGGGCACCCCCGGTTGACTTGCCAGCCCCTCCCCCTCACCCTGCGCGGCGCCATGCTCCGCGCAAGGTCGCCGGAGCATGGTGCTGGCAGGTTTTGGCAGGAGGGACCTGAATGCAAAGAACGAAGGAGAGTTAGGGGCAGAAATGTGAGGGTTCAAAAGTTGAGGGTCAAAAAGTAAATATATGAGGACCAAAGTGCAAAGTTGGTCAAGAAGGTTTCTTCTTAGGCTCAAGTTTTTATACATGACTAATTAGGACCTAAGGAATTTGATGGTGAATTTTATTTCTAGATTAAACCTTGTTTGACCGGTCAATTTATGCAAAAACCCAAATTAAGTTATTAATTGGGCATGGTTCTCAATGTAGGTCAAAATGGGTTCTGAAGGCCAAATTGAAGGTTCTAAACCCTAGAGATTATTTTTCTATGAATTTTAGAGGGTTTATTCTATTTTTACTTTGCCTCGAACCTCGTGAATTGAAGTGGGTTTGCTTTAGGATTACAGATTATCATTTAGTTCCTTGGAATTGCTGTAGCCCTTATCAGATCATCCCACTTTCCTTCTCATTCAGTTTGTTTGACCTGTGTTTGGACCCTGAATTACCCTGTATGCAGATTATACTGGTAAAATTGCATTTTTACCCCTTATGACTTGTTTTCTCCTTAAACTCAGAATTCTCTGAGTTAAGCCTTTCCTTGAGTTATGTAGGAGCTTTTATCCTTTGTATTGGGTCAAAATGAGCTAGTTATTAGCTCATGATGAGGTTCTCATCAATATGTATAGATATATGTATACGTATATATATATATATATATGTATGTATGTATATGTATATAAGAATATGTATATATGTAAATATATATATATGTATATATATAAGTATATATAAATATATGTATGTATGTATTCTAATACTTAAGTATATAGGTACTACTACATGTATAAATATAAGTATATATATATATATATGTATATATATCAATATATATATGTATACGTATATATATATGTATATAATAGTGTATAGGTGTGTGTGTGTGTATGAAAGTGTGAGTGTATGTGTGTAAGCGTCGGTAAAGAGATAGGTAGAGAGTACTGTGAGGAAGAGAGAGAGATCGGTCCTGCTGGAGTGAAGAAGAGGCGGGTTAAGCCGTCTGAGCTTCAGGGCCAACGTCTGAGGCTTCCACACACTCGCACAGGCGCGTATGCACGCTGGAGGGCGTGGGCGCGGAGAGAGGAGGCCGCAGCGCACTGTGCTGCGTGAAGAGTCGGGTGCGGGTTGGCAGATGCAGGCGAAGGAAGTGGGTGCTTGCAAACGTTGAAGTGGGCGGGTGCGGGCGAAGGCAGACGTGCGAGCAGACGCGGGGCGAAATGCCAACACGGGTGCTGGCCTGTTGCGGCGCGTTGGGTGACTGGATAAGTGAGAAACTCACCGGTCACCCCATTGTAGTCACAGTGTTGCGCAGACTGGCATGTACAGTGGCTACAGTGTAAGGCCGAGCCGCGTGACCGCTTGCTGCAGGTGCTGTGAGTGTAGGTGGCTGGCGGCTGGCGCGCGCGGGCTGGCGCGTGCGTGGAAGGGTTGCGCTGGCCGGTGGCTTGCGGGCACAATGTCACGGCAGAGCGTGCGAAGAGGGCTGGGTTGCGGGCGAAGGAGCGCGACAGGGCGCGTGGTTGCCTGCGGATGTTGGCTGGGGTGCGCGGTGAAACTTGGTCGGCCGCTGCAGTGGTGTGCGGTGGCCAGTTGCAGGCGGACAGGCGAGTGCAGTGTGAAGAAGCGGGAGGCAATGGCGCCTGCAGGCGCACGTGGAAAGGGCTGGGCGGCTGCTGCTGCGTTGCTGCTGCTGCTGTTGCTGCGTGCAGAGCTTTGAGCTTCAAAGCTTGAAGCTCCTGCTCCAATGGCTGGATTGGCTGGAAAGTGGAACAGGGAAGAAGGCCACCACACCCACCGGCTCTTGATGAGCTGGGCGGTGGTGGTTTCACGGTGGTGGGTGTGCACCACAGTGAAGACTCCTACCTGCAGAGTGGCTCCTCTGAGGAGGAGGTCTTGCGTATGGAGGGAGAGGGGAGGGGACGGTGACTTGGAAGGAGCTGCAGTTGGATTTTTGAAGTGGAGGACCAGGTTGCTTTTGCAAAGGAAGGAGCTGAGTTCTTTTTATGGAGGGAGAAAGTATGCACAGCCATGCCCTGGCTGTGCATGGCTTGGCGTGGCTTGGCAGGGAGAGGGGGAGGAGGACATGGCGAAGAAGAAGATGTTGTCATGCAATGCAGCCACGGGAAAAAAATGAAGATGGAAATTTTTGCAAGGCAGTACTTGAAGAAAATGTAAATTGCGAGGCCATTTTATTCACTCTCCTCCCCTCTCAATTAAATGCAGGCATGCATGTGTTTTCACAAATGCGACTATGGAACCCTAATATGCATTGGTAATGCTAGGAAATAGCACAAGATGGCACAATTGCATGTGTATTTTTGCGGTGCAATCATACCTCCATGCCTATCTTTTGCTAGTCCCTAGCAAAACAGTATTTAGAAATGATCTTAAGCTGCAAATTTTCTTTTGAGGCAACATAGGTGTGTTTATTGTTGGATATTGTGAGAACCAATTATAGAGAAGACTACGAGTACTTTAAGTCTCACATGACATAGATCATCTCTCGACTAACCAGGACTCTTGATGTTTAAACCTTAAGTACGATTTCCAGGACCCAGGAGGTTTTTGCCGTACTCGAGAGCTCAAGAGGTTATGGCTTGTGCATAGTGAAGGATCATGACTAACTAGATGAACATTAAGACTCAAGCCCAAAGTTTCACGAATTTTTAAGTACAGGTTGGTCCCAGTTTCAGCTGATGTCTTTGGATTGACTCTTAAGAAGATGACAGAAAACTCAACTCCCATTTTCTGATATTTGTGGCTCACAGGAAAAACAGGGTATTTGCGACTTGCCCTAAAGAACTTTTTTAGGGTGAGGACTGTTCTCAACGATTTTGTGCAGATTTAAAGCGTATTACGTTGTAGTATAATCGACAAAACGTTTAAACAAATATAAAGAATTTTATTACTCGAACAACTAGAGTATCCGAGGTCGAACACGGGGAGCAATCTCAGTACCTTGTAAAACCAAAGAATACAACTATTAAATGCAAATATAATTGATTCAAAGAGAGAATTTTAAAAAGGATTTGTGAAAAAAAAGTAGAATTGGACGTCTGATTTCTGTATCAGACGTCTTAAATGTGATCTCTCTTTCTTTCTTCTTCTCCTTTCTACTTCTGTATCTTCCTTCTTCTCCTGCCTTGCCTTTCTTCTTTCTTCTTCTTTTTCTTCTGATCTCTTTGCAGTCTTCAGTTGGCCTCTTCTTTGTTCTTCTCTCTCTTCTGCCTTGTCTTCCTTCTTCTTCTTCTCGGCGAAGACTTCTCCTTTCACTGCTACACAGCCTCTTCTTTCTTCTCTTCCTGTTCTTCAGCTGCTAAGTGTTCGCTGCCTCGGTCACTTCTTCCTTCCTGCACACACCACACAGTAGCAAAAACCTACCCCCGTCCCTCTACCCAAGCGTCTCTCTTTTTCTCAAGCAGTTCACTCAAGCATGCTCTCCCAGAGCCACACGGGTAGTCGAGGCAGATTCGCACCTGGGACTAGGCGCACCGGCAAGTGGTGATGCGCGAGGAGTGCGTAGGTTTAGGTCGGGTCGGATCCGCCAGATCTGCGACGTCAAGCCGCAGACGAGGCGTGTGGGGGCAGTGAGGGACCTCACCCCTATGCTTATGGAGGCAGTAAGAAGAAAACACAAAAACAATTTATATGATACCTGAGTTTTGCAATCCCACGATGTGGGACTATCTGGTCAGTCTTGCCTTCACACGCGCCCGCAGAGCTTTCGTCACTCGATTGCCCAAGCTGATGGCTCCTCTGTGCGACTGGCTGGCCTCGTTCGCTTCGCAACCTTCGCGAGAGTCTGCTACACCTACAGCCTGGGAAGCCTGATGCCCAAAGCTGCTCCAAGCTCCCTGCTGCTTTGGCTATTAATGGCGGCCGGAGCGTACACCTGACATCCAACAGAACGGCCTATTGACCCAATCAGAATAACTGGAAACCTTCGCCGTAGCACGGCGAAGGCGGTGGGAGATGCTGCAGGTTGCAGGTTGGCCTAGGCGTGCGTGCCCAGGTCAACTTGTGGCCGGAGATGGTGGGTTGGCGAGCCGTGTGGAGGGGCGGAGTGGTGTGGGCAGCTCGCTGGAGGGCGGTCGGAGGCGAGAACGATGGAGGTGGTTAGGTACTGTCGAGGGGTAATCAAGTAAAATAGTAGGGGGAAAAGAGAGAGGAGAGGATGGAGAATGTATCTGGGGTTGTCTGGAAGGAAGGGAGGTGCTGGAGAGGATGACTCGTAACTGCCGTCATCGGGGAAGAAAGACCCTGAGGGAGGAAGCGGCGACGAAGATAAGGTCAGGAGCACGCGCGCGGGGTACAGCGCGACGCGGGAGGAAGAGGCGGAGAGGACTCTGCTGCTGGTATGGCAGCAGAGCGATGAGAAGGAGGGGAGGAGGTCGCCGGAGCTTGCGGGTCGTTTGGCCGAAGATGGGAGAGAGGGAATTTGGAAGGGATCTCCGTCAAAATCAAGCTTGGGTCCTGCGGCAGGGTCTGGGGGGTGTTTTATAGGTGCTGGCCGCTCCTATCAGCGCGTGGAGAGCGCGCAATTAGGTCTGCCGACTCGCCGGAGTTGGAAGGAAGGTGGATACCCAAATCTCTCGTGCGTTCGCACGAGAGATTGGGTTCACACCAGCGATTGTAATTGGCTTTAGAAGGAAGGGAATTCCTCAGAGAATCCCCCTTCCATTTCTAGGAGGGAATCTCTGAGGGATTAGAGAGCAATCCCTCTCTGAACCTCGCCGGAGCTCGGTTCTGCCCTAACAATGGCGGAAGGACCAGATTGCAAAGGGGGCGAAGAACTTGGGGGGCTCTTTGCAAGGATATTCAAAAGATAGGGACCTATTTGTTATTTGGGTGTACTAAATTGCAAAGTAGGTCAAGATGACCTCCCCTTAGGTCCAAATTTTGGTATAAACCTAATTTGGACCTAAGGAATCCAATGGCGAAATTGGATTTCAGGTTTGACCTCGTTTGAATGGATATTTTGCGTAAAAACCCAAATTTGGTTAATTGAGGAGCTAGGACCCTAATCTAGGTCAGACTAGGTTCCAAAGGCCAAATTAAGTGTTCTAAACCCTAGAGGATGTTTTTTTCATGATTTTTAGAGGGTTTACTTGATTTTTATCCTGATCGGAACCTTGTTAATTTAAGCAGGTCTGTTTTAGGGTTACCAAGTGTCATTTAATTCTTAGATTGCACATAAACCCATTTCTGATTGACTCAATCCTCTTTTTATCTTATTTGGACCATTTGACCTATGTTTTGCTTCTGAGAAATCCCGTTTATGTACTGCAATGGTAAAATTGCAATTTTAACCTTTATTTCATGTTTTCTTCTCAGAGCACTTGTTCCTTCAGTTAAGCCTTCTTCTAGGTTATGTAGGAGCTTTTATCTTCTTTATCGGGTCAAAATCAGCTAGTTATGGCTCATGATGAGGCTCTCATCAAGGACTTTATAGATATTTGTGAGATATACTGACTCATTTGCATCTTTTTTTTTTGAAACACGTGTCAGTATATCTCTTACAACATTATTTGGAGGAGCACACTTTTTTCTTTTTGGTGGGAGAGTTCCTTTTTAGTGGAAAGAGTCTCTCCTAAACACAAGACTAAAACCTAGGATAAAAAGTCTACCTGCACTCATAGGTAAGGACTCCACCTTCCCTAATGAACGCTAGGGTTGGATCTTATGTTCACCTGGTCTTTCTTGATATGTGTAGTGTGAACCAAGTTTACTTAAGCTCTCAAGTAGAAGCAAACCAACGGATCCTGTACTGGTGTCTCAGGTACAAGAAAACGTCCTTAGTTAGGAGAGATTCCGATCTATCTTGTCAATGCTTAAGTGAATTAAGTCGAGCCTGAGTGAATCAAGCTTCTGTGGCCTGGAAAGTCTTCAAAACAGCGGTTGAATATCCATAAACACTTATTGTATTTTTGTTTCAGCCTTCAAATCATTACTAAACACCATTTTCATTTTTTCATTCATTTTTTATTTATTTATTTATTATTATTATTTTATATATATATAAAGAAACTGCATGATACCCTAAAATACCCAGAACCTAAGGATGCCTATCCACCCCCTGCTTATCACGCTCGTTCGGGTTTTAAAGAATGTCACGTTGTAATATAGCCGAAAAAGCGTTCAAAACAAATAAAGATTTTTATTACTCAAAAATCGAAGTATCTGAGGTCGAACACAGGGAGAAATCGGAATTTACTACTAATCTCAAATGCAATTGAACATTCTACTTTACTCAAAACTTTAATTCAAATATGAATGTATGCGGTTAAAAAGTAATTATGACAAAAGAGTAAAATTGGACGTCTGATCACAAGATCAGACGTCTTAAAAGTTTCCCTTCTTTGAAGATTCTTCTTCTTCTGATCTTGCTTTCTTTCTTCTGCAGTCTTCACTTTGCTTCTTTCTCTTCTGTCTTCCTTCTATCTTGGTCTTTCTTCTTCTTTCTCTTCTCTCTCTGCGAAGGCTTCTCTTTCCTTGGTCTTCTTCTTTGGTTTCTGTCTTGGCCTCTCTTCTTTCTTCTCTTCTCTGCAATCTCTCTTCTTCCTGCCTTTGCTTCTTCTGTCTTCTTCTTCTCAGCAGTCTCTCCTTCTTCCTTGTCTTGTCTCTTCTGCGAAGGCTTCTTCTCTGCCTTTGCTTCTTTGGCTAAGTTTCTTCCCTTCAACGCCCAGCCTGCTTGCACAGAGAGCAAAACCTACCCTTTTCCCTCTACCCGCACGTCTCTCTCTCTCTGCAATTCACTCAAAGGACGCTCTCCTAGAGCCGCGGGTAATCGGGTCGGATTTCGCACCTGGGACCAGGCGCACCGACAGGTGGGTGATGAGCGAGGTGTGCTTAGAATGGGTCGGGTCAGATCCCGCCAGATCCGCGAGGTGAAACCGCAGACGAGGCGAGCGTGGGATAAGGTGAGGGACCTCACCCCTGTGCGTTCGGAGGCAACGAGGCAATATCACAAAAATAATTTAAAGTATACCTGCGCTTCGCGTTTCGCCGATGTGGGACTATTAGTTCTGCCCCGCTCCCGCGCGCACCTGCAGAGCCTTCGTGCAATCGCCACAGCTGCGGACGTTGCTGTGCTCCTTGCTGGACTTAGGTGCTTCACACTACTGTCCCGAATATGCTGCACCTGAAGATTGGAGAACCTGACGCCTGGAGCTACTGAAGCTTGGAGCTGCTCCAACCGTCAATGGCAGTAGGGGCTGAAATCCTGTTAAACACAAAACAAGCCTCTCGGCTTAATCAGACCAGCTGGGCACCTTCGCCGTGGCACGGCAAAGGTGGTGAGCCATGCGGCAGGCTGTGGGCTAGCCTAGGCGTGCGTGCCTAGGTCAACCTGTGGTTGGGGGTGTGGGTGTGTTCGGGGGACTGTGGTGGAGGCGTAGAGGGATGGTGGATGGGCGGAGGTTGTTCCTTGTGGTGAGGTGGAGCTTATGAGACGGTTGGCGAGCCGTGTGGAGGGGCGGAATGGTGGGGGCGGCTCCCCGGAGGTCGGTCGGAGGCGAGGAAGATGGAGGTGGTCAGCGACGGTCGAGGGGCAATTAAATGAAATAAAAGGTGGAAAAGAGAGAGGGGAAGATGGAGAATGTATTAAGCCTAACTACAGGGATGAAGGGGGACGGAGAGGCGGACAGCTGTACCTGCTATCGCCGGAGAAGAAGCTGCCCAGTGGAGGAATACGGCGGCGACGACGGGGCTGAGGCGGCGTGCGCAGGTGTTGCGCGACACGGAGGAGAATCAGGAAGATGACTCTGCCACTGGTTTTGTGGTAGAGCGAAGAGGGAGGGGAGGGGGGCTTGCCAGAGCTCGCTAGGTACTTGGCCGGAGAAGAAAGAGAAGAATTTGAGGTGGAAGTCCGGCCAAGTCGAGCTAAAAATGAGCGGCCGGGTTTGGGGGTTCTTTTATAGGCACTGGGCCGTGCTTTCAGAGCGTGGAGGGCACGCCATTACCTCCGTCGGCTCGCCGAAGAAGGAAAGAGGGTGGATACCCAAATCCCTCGTGCGTTCGTACGAGAGATTGGGTTCACACCAGGGATCAAGATTGGCCTCAGATGGAAGGGAATTCCTCAGAGAATCTCCCTTCCATTTCTGGGAGGGGATCTCTGAGGAATCAGAGAGTATTCCCTCTCTAATCCTCGCCGGAGAAGGATTCTGCCCCAATAATGGCGGAAGGACCTGATTGCAAAGGTGGCAAGGAAGTTAGGGGGCTCTTTGCGATGATTTCAAAAGATAGGGACCAAATTATGATTTGGGTGTACTAAATTGCAAAGTAGGTCAATATGACCTCCCCTTAGGTCCAAATTTTGGTATAAACCTAATTTTGACCTAAGGAATCCAATGGTGAGGTTGGATTTTAGGTTTGACCTCTTTTGACTAGACATTTTGCATAAAAACCCAAATTAGGTCAATTAATGAGCTAGGACCCTAATCTAGGTCAAACTGGGTTCCAAAGGCCAAATTAAGTGTCATAAACCCTAGAGGATATTTTTACATAAATTTTAGAGGGTTTAATTGATTTTTATCCTGACCGAAACCTTGTTAATTTAAGCGGGTCTGTTTTAGGGTTACCAAATGTCATTTAATTCCTAAATTGCACATGAACCCATTTCTGATTGACTCAACTCATTTTTTATCTCATTTATACCATTTGACCCATGTTTTGCCTCTAAGAAATCCCGTTTATGTACTGCAATGGTAAAATTACAGTTTTAACCTTTATTTCATGTTTTCTTCTTAGAGCACTTATTCCTTCATTTAGGCCTTCTATTAGGTTATATAGGAGCTTTTATCTTCTTTATTGGGTCAAAATGAGCTAGTTATGGCTCATGATGAGGCTCTCATCATACCCCAATTCCTAGCTTTTGCTAGTCCCTTAGCAAAATTTCAAGGTTTTAACTTCTGTTCTAGACCCTGAGTGTCTGTCAACAATCATGATAAGTGCTTCTTCTTTTCTTTTGTGATTAGGTAGGAATGCCGACAATAGGACTAGAGGTATTCAAGTACCAACCAAAATCCGGACCTGACCCGCTTTAGCCTCAGTCCTCCGCAAAGGTTTTTACGGCCCATAAAAACTAACCTAGGGTTTGTTGGACTCTACGGTTAAAGCACCCGTGCTTGAGACATTTTTAGCCTAGGTTTAGTTTGCAGTGTGTTTTTGTAAGAGAGATAGAGGATTTATTTGTTTGGAGAACTTTTCTCTTTTTTCTTTTTATTTCTAGCTTCGGATTAGCTTCTCAACACGATCTGTATCGGATTCCTCGTCCCTATCATCAATCCTCAAGGGTTCCTGGCTATCGATGCTTCGAGATAGCACCGCCCATGGCAACCCCTAAAACCCTGGCTTCCGAGATTTTGAGATAATCCCGCCCATGGCATTTTGTGGCCGAATTCAGACCCTGGCGATCGACATTTCGTGATAATGCCGCCCATGGTATCTGAACCAGCAGAGTGCTTACATGCCCCCAGTAGGATATTTAAATATCCTAAGAGACAAGCACCGAGGAGATGATATGTTGTTATGCATCTTCGAGGGGAATTTCCCGCCTCTCCGCGTTGGGAACTCGTCCAAATCAACTTGTGTTGATTGGCCGCTCCTAATCTAGGTGACTTTTTCAGAACATTAAATGCTTTTGCGTACTGAACCAGACTGTGTGTGAATTTGGGGTGCTTAGGTTACCGAATCCCGCAAACCGGAGGTTAGTTAACGAGGTCGAATACTTCCTAAGCCTTAGACCTAATACTTAAGCTTTGCATTTTCCCCAACCTCTTGAGGATTATCCAGATTTTAGTGGATACGTGAATTTTTAAGCTAAAGATTCTAGCCCAAGAGGCCTAAGATTAGCATTCCTGCTAATCTCTTGTTATGTCTCCTTAGCACTTTTCTTTTATTTCTTTTCTTGATCTGGTCTAGAACTTCAGTTAATTCCTTAATCTTTTACTAATGACTATTTCTTTTTCTTTTTCATTTTGTGCTTATTTTTGCTCTTTTTCTCCTTATGAATATGTGGCTCACAAAATTTCCTCCCTCCCCCATTTTTTATTCTTTTTAATAATTTTTTAATTTTTTGTGTTTTTGACATATGCAAAAATATTTTTGTGTGTGAGACTCCTGACTTTTTCTTGGTTCTGTATGTATGCACTTTATCACCCCCCCATGCCTAAGTTTTGCAATGTCCTCATTGTAAACAGAGGGTGTGAAATAGTGTTGAGGTTAGGGACTTAGAACAGGATACATCGGGTGGGTGAATGGGTCGAGAATGAATGATGTGGATGATTTCAGGCTCTGGTACGTGTACCAGAGGTGGGATCAACTGTCTAAGGCTGAACTCAAGGTGCAATAGACGTGGAGTACGGACGGATAATCAGATGGGTCTCTATTTTTGAGAATGATGGGTTGCCTCCCGTTAAGCGCTAAATTTAATGCCTTCAGCCGAGCGGAAAATGGGGTGGAGAGGGAGTGGTCAAATTAGTGGGATTTTGTAAAACAAGCACCTTGATTAAGATCCTGGTTGGTTCAACCAGGTGTTTGTTGAGATCAGTAGGCTGATGATGCAGCCCAAACCCAACGAGTCTGGTGGGTTGATAGATGTAGATTAACAAATGCGGAACCCACCATATGCAGTGAAGTTCTAATGGATATGGAAGTGAAAACTCGGGTTTAGGCTGAGTCGACTCAGCCTGGTCAGAGTAGGGTTCCGAAAAATAATCAATGTAAGGTGTGGAATCCCTACAGGGGTGATCAAAGAATGATGACTCCTGACTTTCGGTCTGATCAGTGCCCGATACCCAATATAGATATGGAGTTGAATCATCTGCAAACAGCTCAGTGAGAGGTGAATCGGAATAGAAATTGAGTCTAGTTGCGGGTCAGGGTAGGGAACGGGTTTTGATTGGTTCTGTATATGTGGAGCAAGTGGCTTCAAAGAAAATTGACACCCAAAGACGTTTGGATGACTATGGAGGTTCGGGGCGGATGGACCCTTGGATCAGAAGATCGTCCACCGGAGAATTACCTGGGTAGCCAGAGAGGGAGAGTCCCGCAAAGACTCCTACATGGTAGAGCGTCCCCACGGGTTACGGTGTTTTCCCCACCCGACCTCTCTTGTCACTGAGATTCCAAGTAGACCAGAATGGGGACCTTGACCTCTTAAGTCTACCACTTTTATTTCAAAGGTGCTTTAGGGTTCTCACTTGAACTTTAGATGTTTTGATATTGTGACCTAATTTAGAGGTTGGTTGACCCAAGGGGTCAACTTCACCTGACCTGTCTTATAGATGGCAGAATGATTCTAGGTTTAGAGCCTAGAGGTCACCCTGATTTGACTCCCAGGTTATTAGGTCCAAAAATTTTAAGATTCAAGTGATTTGAGAGCTTCTTTTTTTCTTAGGGTTTATCTTGTTTAGATCTCTTCAATCAAGGTCTTGGGTGACACACTGATGCGGGAGGGTTTATTTCCTTTTATGCAGGCATGTGTGACTAGCACTTCAAGACCCTACTGTAGAAACCCTAATTTGGTTCTATTTCCAATCCTCTTTTTCTTTTTGAACAAAAGTTCACTTTGGACTTTACAAGCAAGAAATGTGTTGTCTGCAGAGATTAAGCATTATTTCTATTAGGCACATGAATTTGTGGGATAGAATCTAAAAAAATCGCTCCAACTTCAAGAACATTTGAAAAAATTTTCGCAAAATTAGGAAACGTTTGCCTTAAAGATGGTGATTACTATATAAAAAAGGCAATTGATTCCTAAATTGATTTTCTTCCTTTTGTCCTTTCAGGATTTAGGGAATGGTTTAAGGAAGAAAAGAAATTACCTGCCCTAGAGTGGTTGACTTGCGGAAGGGATTTTCTTGTGAAATACCTGCAAGATCAAAACAAAGCAAATTAGGGCAAGTTAGTGTTCACTATGATAAAAAGAATGTAGAGACTAGTGATAAATTGCGTGTTGCTCCCCGGCAATGGCGCCAAAATGTTCGAACGCTCTCGATCGGGTTTTAAGGAATGTCACGTTGTAATATAGCCGAAAAAGCATTCAAAACAAATAAAGATTTTTATTACTCGAAAATTGGAGTATCCGAAGTCGAACACAGGGAGCAATCGGAATTTACTACTAATCTCAAATGCAATTGAACACTCTACTTTACTCAAAACTTTAATTCAAATATGAATGTATGCGGTTAAAAAGTAATTATGACAAAAGAGTAAAATTGGACGTCTGATCACAAGATCAGACGTCTTAAAAGTTTCCCTTCTTTGAAGATTCTTCTTCTTCTGATCTTGCTTTCTTTCTTCTGCAGTCTTCACTTTGCTTCTTTCTCTTCTGTCTTCCTTCTGTCTTGGTCTTTCTTCTTCTTTCTCTTCTCTCTCTGCGAAGGCTTCTCTTTCCTTGGTCTTCTTCTTTGGTTTCTGTCTTGGCCTCTCTTCTTTCTTCTCTGCAATCTCTCTTCTTCCTGCCTTTGCTTCTTCTGTCTTCTTCTTCTCAGCAGTCTCTCCTTCTTCCTTGTCTTGTCTCTTCTGCGAAGGCTTCTTCTCTGCCTTTGCTTCTTTGGCTAAGTTTCTTCCCTTCAACGCCCAGCCTGCCTGCACAGAGAGCAAAACCTACCCTTTTCCCTCTACCCGCACATCTCTCTCTCTCTGCAATTCACTCAAAGGACGCTCTCCCAGAGCCGCGGGTAATCGGGTCGGATTTCGCACCCGGGACCAGGCACACTGACAGGTGGGTGATGCGCGAGGTGTGCTTAGAATGGGTCGGGTCGGATCCTGCCAGATCCGCAAGGTGAAACCGCGGACGAGGCGAGCGTGGGATAAGGTGAGGGACCTCACCCCTATGCGTTCGGAGGCAATGAGGCAATATCACAAAAACAATTTAAAGTATACCTGCGCTTCGCGTTTCGCCGATGTGGGACTATTAGTTCTGCCCTGCTCCCGCGCGCACCCGTAGAGCCTTCGTAAAATCACCACAGCTGCGGACGTTGCTGCGCTCCTTGCTAGACTTAGGTGCTTCGCACTACTGTCTCGAATATGCTGCACCTGAAGATTGGAGAACCTGACGCCTGGAGCTGCTGAAGCTTGGAGCTGCTCCAACCGTCAATGGCGGCAGGGGATGAAATCCTGTCAAACACAAAACAAGCCTCTCGGCTTAATCAGACTAGCTGGGCACCTTCGTCGTGGCACGGCGAAGGTGGTGAGCCATGAGGCAGGCCGTGGGCTGGCCTAGGCGCGCGTGCCTAGGTCAACTTGTGGCCGGGGGTGTGGGTGTGTTCGGGGGACTGTGGTGGAGGCGTAGAGGGATGGTGGATGGGCAGAGGTTGTTCCTTGTGGTGAGGTGGAGCTTATGAGACGGTTGGCGAGCCATGTGGAGGGACGGAATGGTGGGGGTGGCTCGCCGGAGGTCGGTCGGAGGCGAGGAAGATGGAGGTGGTCAGCGACGGTCGAGGGGCAATTAAATGAAATAAAAGGGGGAAAAGAGAGAGGGGAAGATGGAGAATGTATTAAGCCTAACTACATGGATGAAGGGGGATGGAGAGGCGGATAGCTGTACCTGCTGTCGTCGGAGAAGCTGCCCAGTGGAGGAATACGGCGACGACGATGGGGCTGAGGCGACGTGCGCGGGTGTTGCGCTACGCGAAGGAGAATCAGGAAGATGACTCTGCCACTGGTTTTGTGGCAGAGCGAAGAGGGAGGGGAGGGGGGCTCGCAGGAGCTCACTGGGTACTTGGCCGGAGAAGAAAGAGAAGAATTTGAGGTGGAAGTCCAGCCAAGTCGAGCTAAGAATGAGCAGCCGGGTTTGGGGGTTTTTTTATAGGCACTAGGCCGTGCTTTCAGAGCATGGAGGGCACGCCATTACCTCCGCCGGCTCGCCGGAGAAGGAAAGAGGGTGGATACCCAAATCCCTTGTGCGTTTGCACGAGAGATTGGGTTCACACCAGGGATCAAGATTGGCCTCAGATGGAAGGGAATTCCTCAGAGAATCTCCCTTCCATTTCTGGGAGGGGATCTCTGAGGAATCAGAGAGTATTCCCTCTCTAATCCTCGCCGGAGAAGGATTCTGCCCCAATAATGGTGGAAGGACCTGATTGCAAAGGTGGCGAGGAAGTTAGGGGGCTCTCTGCGATGATTTCAAAAGATAGGGACCAAATTATGATTTGGGTGTACTAAATTGCAAAGTAGGTCAATATGACCTTCCCTTAGGTCCAAACTTTGTTATAAACCTAATTTTGACCTAAGAAATCCAATGGTGAAGTTGGATTTTAGGTTTGACCTCTTTTGACTAGATATTTTGCATAAAAACCCAAATTAGGTCAATTAATGAGCTAGGACCCTAATCTAGGTCAAACTGGGTTCCAAAGGTCAAATTAAGTGTTCTAAACCCTAGAGGATATTTTTACATGAATTTTAGAGGGTTTACTTGATTTTTCTCCTGACCGAAACCTTGTTAATTTAAGCGGGTCTGTTTTAGGGTTACCAAATGTCATTTAATTCCTAAATTGCACATGAACCCATTTCTGATTGACTCAACCCACTTTTTATCTCATTTTGACCATTTGACCTGTGTTTTGCCTCTGATAAATCCCGTTTATGTACTGTAATGGTAAAATTGCAGTTTTAACCTTTATTTCATGTTTTCTTCTCAGAGCACTTATTCCTTCATTTAGGCCTTCTACTAGGTTATGTAGGAGCTTTTATCTTCTTTATTGGGTCAAAATGAGCTAGTTATGGCTCATGATGAGGCTCTCATCACCCCCCATGCCAAACGATGCTATGTCCTCATATGCATGCAGGGAAAGGTAGAGAAAAGACGAAAGATCGGGTAACGAGAGCTGAAGTGCAGGGTATACAGCAAGGTGGTAGGGTGGGTGGATGGTGGGTGGTGAAGTGAAAAGTGAAGTGAGCGTGACAGTGAAGTGAAAAGTGATGGTGGATAGTGAGTGTTGTTGGGGTGCCTCCCAACGAGCGCTGAATTTAACGTCCCCAGCTGGACTCAGAATGAGGCAAAGAATTAGTTACCCTCCAGCAGGGCAATGGTTTCTCCAATGGGGGCAGGTTCATGAGTCAGATAGGGTTTCAAACGTTGCCCATTGACCGTAAATTTATGCCCAGATTTGGGATCTTCGATCTTAACGCCCCCGTTAGGAAATGGTCTCGAGACCAGGAAAGGACCAGTCCATTTGGACTTCAGTTTCCCAGGAAAGAATTTGAGTCGGGCATTATAGAGCCAAACTTGCTGAAATGGCTCAAATTCTTTTCGCCGAATACGGCTGTCGTGAAAGCCTGAGTGCGTTGTTTGAAAGTTAAAGCAGAATCATAGGCTTCACGACGGAGCTCTTCCAACTCCTAGAGTTGGAGTTTCCTTTCTCGACCACACAGGTCTGGGTCGAGATTACATTGGCGAACCGCCCAATAAGCGCGGTGCTCCAACTCCACGGGAAAATGACAAGGCTTCCCGTAAACTATTCTATACGGAGACATACCAAGGGGAGCCTTGAAGGTGGTCCGATACGCCCAAAGTGCGTCAGTTAGCTTGTCAGACCAATCCTTATGGTTAGGCCGAACCATTTTCTGGAGAATCTGCTTGATTTGCCAATTCGACACTTCTGCCTGGCCGTTCGTCTGAGGATGATACGGGGATGCAATACGATGGTGAACTCCGTATTTCCTCAGAAGTGCCCGAAAAGAAGCATGGGTAAAGTGGCTTCCTCCATCAGAGATAATGGCTCAAGGGATCCCAAAGCACGCAATGATGTGGTCTTTAACAAAGCGAGTGGATATAATATGGTCAGCACGGCGTGCGGGAATAGCCTCGATCCATTTCGAAACATAGTCAACGGCCACATGGATGAATTCGAAGCCGTTGGAAGGAGGAAAGGGACCCATGAAATCGATTCCCCAAATGTCGAAGATTTCTGTAGCTAGGATGGGTTGCAAGGGCATCATGTCATGACATGACAATGACCCTAATGACTGGCACCTAGTGCAATGCTTGGCATAATTTTGTGCTTCCTGGTGAAGGGAGGGCCAAAAGAAATCGCACTGCAACACCTTGGCTGTGGTTTTCCTCCCAGAGAAATGGCCTCCGCAGGCCTGATCATGGCAGAAGGATAGCACACTGGGGAATTCGCTGTCAGGAATACAACGACGGATGATCTGATCAGCACCTATTCGAAAAAGAAGTGGATTATCCTAGAAATAATACTTTGCTTCTGCCATGAGACGCTCACACTGGTTTTTAGGCCAGCCACGTGGAAGGGATCCAGAAGCAAGGTAATTGGCAATGTCGGCATACCACGGTCCACTTGCCACATTTATTACCAATAGGTGCTCATCAGGAAAAATTTCATTGATCGGCAAAGTAAGTCCAATATGGTCAGGGTCTAGTCTGGAAAGGTGATCAACCACAACATTCTGGGCTCCGGCCTTATCACGGATCTCAATGTCAAATTCTTGGAGCAGAAGGATCCAACGAATCAGTCTAGGCTTGGCATCCTTCATGTGCATGAGATGGCGAATGGCTGCATGATCAGTGAAAACAATAACGTGAGAGCCCAGAAGGTAGGAGCAGAATTTCTCCAGCCCGAAGACGACCGCCAGTAGTTCTTTTTCAGTGGTAGTATAATTACGCTAGGCCTCGTCCAACATCTTACTGGCGTAGTATACCACGAAGGGGTGTCTATCACGTCTTTATCCCAGGATGGCTCCAATTGCAAGGTCGGAAGCGTCACACATGAGTTCAAAGTCGAGGGACCAATCAGGTGGCTAGAGAATAGGGGCCTTGGTGACAGAATTACGCAGCTGCGTGAATTCTCGTATGCAGTCGGGGCCCATATCGAAGGGTACGTCGGTTGATAGGCGATGGGTTAAAGGTCGAGAAATTTTTGAGAAGTCTTTGATGAATCTCCTATAGAAATCGACGTGTCCCAGGAAGGAGCGGATTTGCTTGATAGAGCCAGGCACAGGTAAATCAGCAATTACGTCAAGCTTAGCTCTGTCAACCTCGATACCCCTATCGGAGATGATATGTTCGAGAACAATTCCCTCGTGCACCATAAAATGACTTTTTTCCCAGGAAAGCACGAGGTTTACATCAATACATCTCCTAAGGATACGAGTCAGGTTGGCAAGACAGTCATCGAAAGATGGTCCGAAGATCGAGAAGTCATCCATGAAGACCTCGAGAAAGTCACCCACCATGTCATGGAATATTGCCAGCATACATCTCTAGAAAGTTGTTGGCGCGTTGCAAAGTTCGAACAGCATCCTTCTAAATGCAAAGGTGTCGAAGGGGCAGGTAAAAGTGGTTTTCTCTTGGTCCATAGGGTCAATTGCCTCCTGGCTATATCCTGAGAATCCATCCAGGAAACAGAAAAATTTATTTCCTGCTAACCGCTCTAGGATTTGGTCAATGAAAGGTAGCAGAAAGTGATCTTTCTTAGTTGCAGCATTGAGTTTCCTATAATCTACACACACTCTCCAAGATGTAGGAGTGCATGTAGGGATGGATTCGCCCCTGTCATTAACACGGATGGTGAGTCTTGCCTTCTTGGGCACAACATGAATCGGACTCACCCAGGGGCTATCGCAGATCGGGTAGATTATACCCGCATCCAGCCACTTAATGATTTCTTTCTTAACGACCTCCCGCATGTTAGGGTTGAGACGTCGCTGCATTTCGCGAGAAGGTCGAGCCTCCTCCTCCGTATATATACGGTGAGTGCAGTAGGAGGGGCTAATGCCAGATAAGTCTGATAAATACTATCCAATAGCTGCCTTGTGTTCAATAAGGACCTTAGTTAGTTTGCACTCTTGCTCCCTGGTCAATTTTGAATTGATGATTACAGGGAGCATTTCATTTGGCCCTAGGAAAACATACTTAAGTGTACTAGGCAGCTCTTTCAGCTCAGGAGTGGATGGTGAAAGATCTGGCATTTCTTGGGACGAGAGTGTCCTAGGCGGGTTGGAGAACAAGTCGGGAAGAAGAAGTTGGCCCTCAGATTGGCCAAGAAGAGGGGCTTCTTGGATAGATGGATCCAAAAAGGAATAGCCCCAGTGAGTAGGATGTGGGCTTAAGGTCCTAGAGTGGAGTTGCAAATCCGCCTGATTTGGTGGGAAAGAAAGGGCAATCCGATCTTTAAGAGTGTGGACCGGCGGTGAGCAGCCCGGATATGACTCATACCACGAGGTATGGGAAGCGGAGAAAACCTCATTAGAAGTTTGGTCAGGAGAAAGTACGGGAATAGGGAGGGATGGGGGAACGTCACAATATGTGTTGGTCAGGCAGTCATCAATGTTTATAGATAATCCGCAGTAGTCCGAATAGGTCCCAATTAGTCCGATACACGTGCTGACGGCCATGTCCTCGTCAGACGTGTCATCCTCGATGCAATCGCAATCAAAATTCTTGGTTGCCTTGAAGATGTTAAGCTTGAGCTTTTCAGATCCAACGGCAATCTCAATATAGCCCGACTCGTAGTTGATATGGGTGCATGCTATGGCCAAGAAAGGTCGACTAAGGATGATCGAACAATCAGAAAGTGACCTAGGAACTTCCATATCTAAAACAAGAAAGTCAACAGGAAAATAGAGACTGTTGACCCTAACCACCACGTCTTCCACCACACCCTTCGGGATTTTGACAGAATGATCTGCCAACTGTAACGTGACAGGGGTGGGTTTCAATTTCCAAAGGAAAATTTTTCGAGCATGATGGTCGGTATGAGATTGATGGAAGATCCTAGATCAAGCAGGGCATGGTTAAACTGCAGCCTTGGATGCTACAGGAAATAAGCGGTGTACCCGGATCTTTCTGCTTTGGTGGTAGATTTAACAGTATAACACAACTCGCATGAGGCGAGAGAACCACCAGATTCTTAGTTTTCTTTGACTGTCGCCTGGGTGTTGTGTAGTTTTTGAAAAATCGGGCGATAGTAGGTATGTGGTCGATAGCCTCGAGCAGGGGTACCTTGATTTCCACATCCCTGAATAAATTACGCAGGTTATCAAAGGCCTGCGTATCTTTCTTCTTGCCTTTTGGCTTCCTCAGTAGAGCCTCAGGGAATGGAACTGATTCTGGCACCAATTTGGGTGTATCGTCCTCTCGCGAATGCGGTGCGCATCCCGAATGAGAGGGCGATGAAGAAGACGGGCCAGGATCAGGTCGAGGTGGATCGACGGTCTGCTTACCACTCCTCATAGTGATAGCATTGGACGATGCGGGTCCAGTGGGATCATACGGCAGAGGAGGGTTTGCAATAGGGACATAAGAGTGCGGTGTTGCAGTGGGATTAGCCTGAAATCTCGGTGGAATGCTTGGAGCCTGTAGAATCTGATTAACCTGCCCCTGAGAAGGTCGTACCTGTGGTTGAGGACCACGGGGTATGAAATTTCGCGGGTTTGGAACAGGTTGGGCAGGAAGAGTGCCCTGAGATTGAGTCGCCATGCGTAGTTGACTGATCTCAGCATTCTGCTGCGCCAATTGGTGCTAAAGAGAGGTCATGTTTTCTTCATGGTGCTTTGACATTTCCGTCATCACTCGCATCAATTTGTCAAGAGGACTTGATGCGTGTTCGATTTGTGGTAGGCAAGGGCCTGATGGCAGATTCGCCATAGGATTAGACTGGGCCCTTGGGATGACGGGTGCGAATGGTCGCATTGGTCCACCCGCAAGGTTTTGGTGCTGCGGGTTGTTGGACCATGCGAAATTCGGATGATTTCGCCACCCTGGGTTATAAGTGGTAGAGAATGGGTTGTTCCCCAGGGCGCAAGCGTCTTCTTTTCCAGAAGATGTGTCCGAGCACACGGAGGCTTGATCCTCCGTGTCAAAATACTGGCTCGCAGAAGCCAGTTCCACATGACTTATCGAGTCGCTCGGCACAACACTCAGTAAGGAAGGTCTTATGGGGTTTCTAGGGATAAGCCTGGTGTTGGAAGAATTGGGATTGTGACGAAGTGGTGAGGTGTGGGTGTTTGCCAAAGATCGGGCGGGGTTGGCCAGAAGCTTGTCCAGCTTCTTGTGCACGACGGAGACTTCATCCAATTTTTGTGCTATAAGGCTGAGATCTATGGATGAATGGGAGGGTCCCGTGTCAACTTCGTGGACATTTCGGGGTAGGCTGGTACGATAAAAGGCGACAATGGAAGCATTGTTCATTGAGTTTTCACTCATATTTTCAAACAATTCGAATGCTCCATTCTCGTCTTTATTCATGAAATTCCCTCCGCAGGAAGCGTCTGCAATCTGCTTCAAAGTCTCATTTAGCCCATAGTAGAAAATCTGGGCTATATGCCACTTAGGCAGACCATGGTGTAAACACTTCCTGAGGAGGTCATTATACCTCTCCCATGCCTCATGAAACTGTTCGCCGTTTTGTTGCATAAATGAAGTGATAGCACGGTGAAGCGCATTGGTTCGCTTGTTGGGAAGAACTTCTTGAGAAACGCTGTTCGCATCTCTTCCCAAGAGTGGATGGTTCTCCCAAGGGTGCGTAACCACTGCGATGCTTTATCCCGCAATGAAAACGGGAACATTTTCATGAGGACTATAGGTAACCCGATATTTCTTGGTTTAACCGTTTCAGCCAATCGGGTTAGGTCTTCCAAGTGGAGAAAAGGATCTTCACTTGCAAGACCATGAAAGTGGAAATTAATTAGGCCAATTATGTTAGGCTTCAATTCAAAGTCGTCCTCGCCCATGGGGACTCGAATTTGTCCTATGGTCTCTGTAGAAGCGGGATTCTGATAGGAGCTAAGAGACCTAGGCTCCTCCCATTCGGGAGGGTTCTGCATTTCCTCCAATGTTTCCTGAATGGCTTCAATTTATTCGTTATACATTTCCATTTGGGCTTGGAGGTGGTTTATGAGATCTAAGGCTCCACCACCTAGTGGGTTCTGAGGGTGGTTTCCTCCCTCGGGATTTGGTGGTGGGCGTGCAGCCATGTTTGTAGAGGAGGAGGACGATTCAGCTTCTTTTCTAGATTTATCAGGCAATTCAAACAGTTCAGGGTTTTGTGACCTCCTCCCAAACATGCACTACTACAGGAAGAATTGGGGAGATAAGAAGGGAAAAGAGGAGAGAAATGATGCTGCAAAGGTATACTTGATGATAAATCAATTCAATCAAATTCCTAACCTCTATAGTGTGCCCTTAGACCTAAAGATCTAAGTTACCTATTATCACGAACTATGGAACCAAATGCGAGCACCGCGGAACCACCGAGCGAGATTGAAAGGCCGTTTGCCCCAGTCTTAGACACCCGATAGCACGCGGGAACCCTTACCAGGACGTAGGTGATACACGCAGGTAGTTAGACCTCCAATCCTTAATAAGGGTCAAGTTACTACCAATTTTAGTTAGAGGCTTAGGATCAAGTGCTTTTGGAATGTGAAGGGCGTTGTTTACGGGTAATGCCCACGTGATTGATTTTTTAGAGTGTGTAAAACAAGCATGCAATGGGAAAATCTCCCCAAATTGAAGTTTTTAATTGGTGAATGGTTTTTAGAGTTCAGCTTAATTAGTATGGATTTTAGGATTTCTCTGAATTACCAATTCAACCAATCTCTGGGTTTTTGAGAGAATACAGGTTTTCTTCTAAGCCCAACAAACCCTTCTTCAATGTCAATTGGTTAATGCATGCTAAAATGCAATGGGCTTCCCTAATTGGAGATTTCTATGTGTGGATGCACGAGTCAGTTTTAGATTAGTGTGAAAGGGAGCCAAAGCACTTCAGTTCAAGTGCTCCCAATCACCAGAAAGATTTCCACACACAAGGCTCAACCAAAAGATAAAGAAAATCAAATTGTTGGGGTTGAAGTATTCGAAATCGAATCTTAGGCAAGTTGAAAAGTCGTGGTGGGGTTGGAATCAACTCAATTCCAAGTCTCCCCACCAAGAAATGTGATCCTGAATTTGCAGATAAGTGAGGCAAAGAGGGGTGCAATCAATCTTTTTATGTTTGCATCAAGGAATACTTCACACGGAGAAAAATTGAAGAATCAAGATTCTTGGATTTTCGCTATGTGAAGTAAGGTGGGAAATTCCGTGGCGGTGGGAGTAAAGGCAATCAATCAAACAGGTGAATTTTAATCCACTTGCCCCAAGAGATCCCAAGAAGTTTTTCTAGTTTTTAGTTTTTTTTTTTAGTTTTTTTTTTTAGTTTTTTTTATTAAGGTTACAAGTTAACCTAGGTTGCTAAGAAAGAAAGACCTACTTGTGTAGCAACGTGCGCGGAGCTCCAGTGCGGTGTCAGGGTCTTCACGCTCTTGTTCCCGCCTTGGATCTGCCCATGTATCTGACTACGTCTGCCTGCCTTCTCCTTGCAACAGGTTTACCTGCACACCAAAAATAGAGATACCCGTGAAGAGAGAAGAGAAAAAATGAAAGAATGGAATAGAAACTTACTTGAAAGTGCACCTCCTTGGCAACGGCGCCAGAAAAGGATGGTGGTCGGACCCAGTTAGGTTGTTAATATGGTGATTTTATCGTTGAAGTGTGTATAGTGGTTAACCTAAATCGGACCTAACCATCTCTTTACAAAATTTTTAACCTGGCCTACTTGATTTTATCTTGATCACTTTTAGGCCCAGGGTCGAACTCAGGGAAGTGGGGTTACAAGTCAAGTTTCTACGCTTTTCCTACAACGAATCTCTTCCGTTAGTTTATTATGTTTTTGGTGTTTTTTTCTCTATTTAGATTTTTTCTGATAATATTTGTTCTTGAGGCACACCCTCAAAATCAGGTTCTTATCTTTGAGCCAAATCAGGGTTTCAAAATGGGTCTTCCTATTCGCAAGAAGGAGTACCTGCAAGTCAAGGATTATCTTTTCTCTTTTATATCTTTTTATCTTTTTATTGGTAGGAAAGAGAAGCAGAAGTAAAGTAATTATAGTGTATATATATATATATGTATATACTATATATGTATAAAAGGGTGGGGGTGGAGGCGAAGATGGAGTGTAGCACGGTGTCAAGTTGGTCGTTGTCTGGGAAGACGCAACCAACGGGATGAGGTGCCGCGTGGAATGTAAGATGGATGGTGGAAGATGAGTGTGACCACGCTTTTTGTACGCGTGTATCGGGGAACATCAGCAATTGGTGCAGATATTCCTGCGATACCACGTATGGTAAGTAATGTGAATATATATATATATATATATATATGTATATTTGTAAATATATCTATATGTGTATATATATATATAAGTATATGTATAGATAGATATAAGTATAGATATATATATATATATGTATATGTATGTATATATATAGTAATATATGTATATAGATATATGTATATAGATATGTATATATAAATATATATATATGTATATATAGTTATAGAGATATATATGTATATATGTATGTATGTATATAGACTAATACATAGTCATATAAGTACTAACATATGTATAGATATATGTATATATATATATATATATGTATATGTATATAAGTATATGTATATATGCAAATATATATATATATGTATATATATAAGTATATATATATATATATGTATGTATGTATGTATGTATACTAATACTTAAGTATATAGGCACTACTACGTGTATAAATATAAGTATATAGATATATATGTATATAAATATATGTATATATATCAATATATATATGTATACGTATATATATGTATATAATAGTGTATAGGTGTGTGTGTGTATGAAAGTGTGAGTGTATGTGTGTAAGAGTCGGTAAAGAGATAGGTACAGAGTGCTGCGAGGAGAAGAGAGAGAGAGAGAGATCGGTCCTGCTGGAGTGAAGAAGAGGCGGGTTAAGCCGTCTGAGCTTCAGGGCCGACGTTTGAGGCTACCACGCGTGCGTGCAGGCGCGTATGTGCGCAAAGAGATGAGCGTTGGAGGGCGTGGGCATGGAGAGAGGAGGCCGCAGCGCACTGTGCTGCGTAAAGAGTCAGGTGCGGGTTGGCAGACGCGGGTGAAGGAAGCGGGCGCTCGCAGATGCTGAAGCGGGCGAGTGCGGGTGCGGGTGCAGGTGCAGACACGCGGGCGGACTCAGGGCGAAACGCGGGTGCGGGTGCTGGCCGGTTGCGGCGCGTTGGGTGATCGGATAAGTGAGAAACTCACCGGTCACCCCACTGTAGCCACAGTGTCGCGTAGACTGGCTGAACAGTGGCTGTAGTGTAAGGCCTAGCCGGACGACTGCTTGCTGCTGGTGCTGTGAGTGCGGGCGGCTTGTGGCTGGCGTGTGCGGGCTGGCGCGCGCGTGGAAGGGTTGCGTCGGCCGGTGGCTTGCGGGCGGAACGTTGCGGTAGAGTGCGCGGAGAGGGCTGGGTTGCGGGCGAAGGAGCGCGATAGGGCACGCGGTGGCCTGCAGATGTTGGCTAGGGTGCGTGGTGAAGCTTGGCCGGCCGTTGCAGTGGCACGCGGTGACTGGTTGCGGGTGGACAGGGGAGTGCAGTGCGAAGAAGCGGGAGGCGATGGTGCCTACAGGCGCGCGCGGAAAGGGCTGGGTGGCTGCTGCTGCGTTGCTGCTGCTGCCGCCTTGCTACTGCTGCTGCGTGCGGAGCTTTGAGCTTCAAAGCTTGAAGCTCCCGCTCCAATGGCTAGAATGGCTGGAAAGTGGAATAGGGAAGAAGGCCACCATGCCCACCGGCTCTTGATGAGCTGGGTGGTGGTGGTTTCACAGTGGTGGGTGTGCACCACAGTGAAGACTCCTACCCGCAGAGTGGCTCCTCTGAGGAGGAGGTCCTTCGTATGGAGGGAGAGGGGAGGGGACGGTGGCCTGGAAGGAGCTGCAGTTGGATTTTTGAAGTGGAGGAGCAGGTTGCTTTTGCAAAGGAAGGAGCCGAGTTCTTTTTATAGAGGGAGAAAGCTTGCACAGCCATGCCCTGGCTGTGCATGGCTTGGCGTGGCTTGGCAGGGAGAGGGGGAGCAGGACATGGCGAAGAAGAAGATGTTGTCATGCAATGCAGCCGCGGGAAAAAAATAAAAAAGAAATAGAAAATGAAGATGGAAATTTTTGCAAGGCAGTACTTGAAGAAAATGTAAATTGCGAGGCCATTTTATTCGCTCTCCTCCCCTCTCAATTAAATGCATGCATGCATGTATTTTCACAAATGCGACTATGGAACCCTAATATGCATTGGTAATGCTAGGAAATAGCACAAGACGGCACAATTGCATGTGTATTTTTGTGGTGCAATCAGTCTCCAATAACTGGCTGGAGTTGTTCGTGAAGGGAGTTTGCGTGTCTGGTACTTGAAAACCTGAAGCCTGAAGCCTTGGATGAAGCTTGCAAGCTTCTTCGAGCTTGATCCAATGGCGGCCAAGACCTGAACCTGTCCGCAAGCAAAACGGCCTTACGACTTGATCAAATCACATAGAAAGCTTCGTCGTGACACGACGAAGGTGGCCCGGTGGTCGGCATGGCGCGGGGAAGCCTGGGCGTGCGTGCTTAGGTCGTTCTATGGCTGTGGAGATGGGTGTATTTGGGGGAAGTGTGTGGAGTGTGTGGTAGTCAATGGAAAGAGGGAAGATGATCAGTGGGATGTGGCGAAGCTTTTGAGGTGGCTGGCGAGGTGGGTGGGTGCGTGGAATGGTAGATGCACCTCGCCGGTGGTCTGCCGGAGTTGGAGAAGGTGACGATGGTGTGTGAGCGTCGGGGCATGATAATAGAAATAGATGAGGGGAAAATAAAGAGCAGAGGAAGAGGACTTATCTATAAGGGGATAGATGAAGGGGGAGCAGAGGAGGAAGACAGCTCGTATGTGCCGTCGCTGGAGACGAAGACCCAGTGAGAGTGGGACGGCGATGACGAGAGGGAGATAGGCGTGGGCGCAGGTGTGGCGAGATGCGGATGAAGGAGGCAGAGGCAACTCTGCCACTGGTATTATGGCAGAGAGACGAGAAGAGGAGGTAGGAGTCACTGGAGCTTGCTGGGATTTTGGCCGGAGGGAAAGAGAGGAAGATTGGGGGTTTTCTCAGGCCAAATCAAGCTTGAGAGGAGCCGGAGGATCTGGGGTCCCTTTTATAACACCCGGTAGAGGGCTTGTGCTTGGAAAGCAAGCTTCTAAGTACGGCAACCTCGCCGGACTTGGAAGGTCGGAGAAGACCCAAATCTCTCATGCATTCGCATGAGAGATTGGGTGGAAATTGGAGCTCAAGATTGGGTTCACATGAACGAGAATTCCTCAAAGAATCTCTCTTTCAAATTTGAGAGGGATTCTCTGAGGAATCAAGGAGATGACTCCCTTGAATCCTCGTCGGAGTAGGATTCCTTCACTGTAATGGTGGAGGGACCTAATTGCAAAGAATGACGAGGAAGCTAGGGGGGTGTCTGCAAGAGTTTTCAAAAGCTAGGGGTATAATGTAATTGGGTTGGACTGTTTTGCAAAGTAGGTCAAGGTGAACTTCCCTTAGGTCCAAATTTTTGTATAAATATAATTTAGACCTAACAATCCAATGGTGAAGTTGGACTTTAGGTTTGACTACATTTGACTGGGCATTTTACACAAAAACCCAATTTAGGGCAAACATTTGACTAGGACTCCTATTTTGGTCAAAATAGGTTATAAAGGATAAATTGAAGGTTCTAAACCCTATAGAATATTTTTCCATGAATTTTAGAGGGTTTAGTTGAATTTTATCCTGACTAGAACCTTGTTAAATTAAGTGGGTCTGTTTTAGGGTTACAAGAAGTCATTTAATTCCCAGATTTCACATTAACCCTTTTCTGTTTAAACCAACCCACATTTTATCTTGTTAAGACTATTTGACCTATGTTTAGCCCCTGAGAAATTCCGTTGTTGCACTACAATGGTAAAATTATAGTTTTACCCCTTGGTTCTTGCTTTTCTTTCAGAAGGGTTTTTTCTTGAGTTAGGCCCTCCAGTTGGTTATGTAGGAGCTTTTGTTCTCTTTTCTAGGTCAGAATGAGCTAGTTAGGGATCATGATATTGTTCCCATCACTAGTCAACACTTATTGATTGCCATTAAGATGAGCAATCAGCCATTAAGGTGTAGAGATCAAGCTCAGGGGCTTGATGTTGTGATTGAGGCAAAACAACATTAGGAAGCTCCAAATGTGGGAAGTCAAAGGTGGGGGGGGTTTGGGTGGAAAGGTCAGAATTGGGATTAGAGGTAGAAGTGGAAGGGTTAGTCAACCTATTTTGTTGATTTTCCATTTTCTTAGAAGAAGAAGACGGAAAAAGCAATCTTTCTACGTGGGGGGCAAAATCAAATGGTCCCTCCAAGTGCGGATTTTGAGACCATCACCCATGCATAAAAGGGAAGAATGGGAGGGGAGGAGAAGAGATGGAGATGAGAGAAAGTGTGCAATCAATCAAAAAAAATTCTAGGCCTAACTTAAATGTGACTCCCTAAAAATTTAACCTAAGACATGATTTGCCTAGGAAATAAGAAATCAATAGTTAATACCCATTCTATCAGCAAATCTGGCCAAGTTGCATAAGGAGAGGGTTGGGCCCAAGCATTTCCCAGGAAAATCCCAAGGGGCTTGTGTAAATTGATTGTGTAGTAATCATAGGTCTTAATTGACCTAGATTAGGCTAGAACTTAGCATAACTTAGGGTAATTCATGCATGCATAAGCATTATCTTCATCTTTAATGCTTTACTGTAGCTTTGCATAAAATAATGTTATAATGTGCTGATTAAGTGCATTATGTCGATTGCAGGCAATAAACTGATCTAGAGCAGGATCTGAAGCTGGATCAGGAATAACGGGAGTGCAGCAGAGCTGGAGCAGAAGGCTTAGATTAGATGTAGGAATAATGATGTAAGGGAGTTAAGGTTTGCTATTCTATTAAGTAGGAATAAAGCAATAAAATGTGAAGAGCTTAGGTCCATCCTAGCCCTAGGATAGCCTAGAGACTTCTCCAAGCCTTAGCCACCCTTAGATTAGGTCACATGACCCTAGGAAGCCCTAAAACCCTAGTTCCAACCCTTATCTGGACGTCCAGATAAGTTTTAGGATGTCTAGGACCCTTAGCCAACTCCCGCACACCTCAAACCCACTTCTGCAGTGTTATTGGACATCCAGACACTTTGTCAGATGTCCAATTTCTGCAGAATACCCAAAACAGAACCTAGATCTCCCCCTGACTCAAATTAGACATCCAGAATTGAAGTCTGGACTTCTGATTTTTGAGTATAAGTCGTCTAATCATATTTTTGGACATCTAGAACTGGTCTCCAGTTCCTGTTTTGAGATTCAAGCCTTGATCTTCAATTTCTAGCTCCCTAGACCTAATCCCAACCCCGTAGGAACCTAAATTAAGGCGTCCTGACCCTAGTACATCACCTCTAGACCTACCTAAGGACCTAATTAGGTCCTCACTAAACCCAATTGACTTAGATCAAAGTCAATTACCTTCACCTAAGTCAATTGGACTCATTGAGTCCAATTGAGCTTAGATCTCAACCCACACAAGTCCAATTGGACTTAGTGAGAGTCCAATTGACCTAAACCCAACCTAATTGAGTTATTTCACTCTTAATTAGGTTCACACTCATCCAATTAAACTTAGGTTGAGTTTAATTGCAAATTCCCCTTAGCAATTAGGATTTGTAACCCTAATTCAAGGCATACACCTACCTAAACCCCTTAGGACCTAACCTAAACCACCTAGCCACATAGAGCACAACCACACACACACACACTCACACCCATTCATGCACCCACAGTTCTATAGAGTTCTCTAGAACTCTCTCCAAGTGGCGCCACTCTTGGTTGCCAAATTTAGCAACTAAGAGGCATTCAAAATGAGATCCACATTTTTTGGATCTCATAACCATATGGCCGGCGACTCTTGGACTCTCTCTAGAGAGTTCCACACCTCTCTAGAGAGAAGCCCTTAGGTCTATAAAAAGACCCAATGGGTGGCCATTTGCACCCATTCACTTCCTTGTCTCCATTCACATCCACCTCCACTTGGGCTAGCCACTCCATCTCCACGAGTTCACCACCACCATGAAGGAAACCATGCTGGGATGCTGGATCACTCCTCTCTCTCTCCAAGGGCCAGCCTAAGCTCCATTCACCGCCCCTCATTCTCCTCCTGATCACTCCAAGGCCATCGGAGACCACCTCCGAATGCCCTTTTTTCTGCTAGATCTAGATTAGTAGTTATGCTCTTCATAGTTTTACTGCTTTTTATTATTGCTTAGTAGCATAGTCCTTATTCTTCCCAAATGATGCATGCAAAATCCCCCCGTAGATTCTTGTATGCGATCGTTTTCTGGTAGCTAGATTTACATTTTAAGCATTTCTGTATAAGCTTTCCTCTACAGTTCTTGTTGCAAACAACTCTCCAAATGAATGAATGAAAAATGCATTTATATATATATATATCTCCATGTTTTGAAATCACCATGAGCTTATTGATTGCCATCCTATTCATGTGATTCAAGTTGCTTGTTTTCAATTATTTATCTATTCTGCAATAAGCATGTCGTTTCTTGAAAATATAAAAAATCTAACAATAGATGCATTTTCTGTAAACAGTCACCACCTCACTAGAATCGTGCACACAGAAACTCACACTTTCACCTTTGTGATTTATTTAACACATGCGCATGTAATCAGGGTTCACAATGGAAGTGGTGAAATCTTAATCAAGAGATTGGAAACTGGCATGCGAATTTAAATAAAGTAGAGCGGTAAAAGATCAAATTCTAAAGTAAAACAAACGCCTCCCAGAGACGAATGACTGGGACTCAAGTCTCATTATCTTTTTGCAAATATCTTTGTTTGATCGTATTATGCACTATACTACGACGGTTTTCCTAGCAAACACGTGCTCTACGATTCCCAAACATAAACCTGCAGTTAGTCTTTGACATGGCCCCTCAGCTTGACACCAGATATAGATGACATAATTGATATTAACTAAAGAAAACTTAAGACCTAGATAACAAGCCAAAGTTGATGAATCCTTAGGGGTCAAATTGCTACAATTTTTATTAGGTCTAGGCAACTATAATGCACACGGAATGTGGAGGGCATTGAATGGGGTATTGCCCTGTTATTTCAATTTTTAGTGTGCAAGATTGGAATTCCAATAGCAAACAAGTTGTCACACAATTTGAATGAATTTCTGTATTTTGGGATTTGATTTAGGTTAATGTGTTTTATGGTTTCTGATAAGTCCACTTTCGTGGACCATTATTTAACCTAAATACTATTTAATTATTTGCTCTTAGTTGTTAATTCACTAGGAGATATATGGTAATTTGCCTTAGTCTGCATATAATTTTATGCGTTAAATTTACATTTAACATCATATGATATGATAATATAATTCATTCGATGAATGCAGTCTAGGTACATGAGTTTAGACGTCCATTTCTACATCTATAAGATGTTTGGAGAAAATGATGGACGCTTGGGACCACCAGCAGGAACTTACTGATATCTACATTTTTAAGAAGTTTGAAGGTCTGATCAGACATCTGATGATGTTGCCTGATGGATTCTACTGCTCCAACCACTCGCAACCTTCGCGGGTGGTTGGAGAAGCATTCGACGGAACTAACAAACTGCAGGTGTTCTGATAAGAAGAGCGGCTAGAGGACGCTCTCCATCCTTCCCTTCCCCCTGATGGGGACTTCACCGCAATCTCCACCATCGTGACACAAGCTTACACCATGAACCCATAAGCGCACACTGTGAACTTGTGCGAGCTTCTTCACCATGCCACCGCAACCTCCACCTCCATTGGCCATGCGGTGATAGCGCATGACCATCGTACCGCATCCTCGCCGCAGACCACCCTCTCCTCACGTACCACACACGGTGTTGCAGTAGTCACCTGCGCACGCCTAGCACGCCTCACGTGACCACACCACCTCGAGCAAGCCACCCCTGCTCGAGCTCCTCACGCATCCTCACGCCCTTCGTGCGTAGAGCTCTCCCTTCCGCCAGTGTTACTTCAAGCTCCAAGCTGCTGCAGCAACCCATCCACCGTCCACTATTCATCTCCTTCCCATAAAGAACCCATCACCGACGTGCTCCTCCTCTATGCAGCCACCCCCTTTGGCCTCCATCCTTCACACCGACAACTCCCTCGCGCTTGCCTCGACCTCACGACCTCAACCACACCATCGGTCGCACCAACTGCCCACTCAATAACTGGCTGTCGAACCTCGTCACTGACGGCGCCCAAAGCTCCGACCGGCATGCTCCGGCCACCTCCGTCGACGCCACGACCATCAACGGGAAGCCCGCATCCCGGCCAATCTCCTTCGAGCACCACGCGTTCAGCTGTGCCCTCTCCTTTGCGTGTGATCAAGGGGAGTTTTTTTCCCCTATTTCTCTGCAGTAAAGCCCCTATTAGTATTTACGAATAATGCCATTGTGGAAACACTATTAACTTATTTATCTTATTATTATATTAAGGTAGAATTGCATGAACATCCCTTCAGTTTATCCGAATTACAGATGATTGCAATTGTGCATGATTAGGATATTGATTGCAATGAACAAGGTCTCTTTTACGAGAAATTAGTAGTTACGTTGATTATCATTACCAAGATCATTAGTTAATAGAATATTATATTGTGGTAATTTTGCATATAGATCCCCTACAATTTTAATTAATTGCTTAGAATGAGAATTCATAAGGGTAATGAGTTGGACTAAGGAATAGGTGCACCCATTGAGATTCTCGAATAAACGAGTCACCACTCACTAATTCAATAGGCTAATTCCTCCTTGTGGAGACAACCTAACTATTTTTGTGGTTATATTTTGAATAATTAAATGTTTTAAAAAGCGATTTTCTACTACACGACATACTACGACAACGCAACATTTTATGTTAAAGCTTTCAACGGAAATGAAGATCGCTCTTTCAAATGACGTCTTTGCCGGGGAGGAAACACGCCTATTAATTTTTTCAGGAATTTTATATTATTTTTATGCTATTTTTGAAGCTTTTCTAAATCATTGATCTTTTTTTTTTTCCTGTGCGAGGTACATCTGTTTGGAGGAAACGCGGTAGGCGCGCATGACGGAGGTGATATTTTTGGTGGACTGTTGGGAGTGCTTAATCAAGTTTTAGAAAAGTCATGTTGCAGTACAGTCGAAAAAGCATTCGAAACAAATACAATTTATTACTTGAAGTTTAAGTCCGAGGTCGAACACAGGGAGCAAATGAAATTCATGCACTAAGCTCAATAATGAATGCAATTTGAACACATAATACTACTCAAAAATCTAATTAAAAATTTAAAGCATGAGTATATGGATAATAGGAATAAATGTAGCTAAAAATATAATGGACTTATGAAGAATTGGACGTCTGATTTTGCAATCAGATGTCTTAAAAATGAAGTGCTACAGTGCTTTTTTCCTTCTTCTTTCTCTGCCTTCTTTCTTTGAATTCTCTTTCTTCTCTGGCCTCTCCTTTCTTTCTGTCGTTGGATCCTTCTTCTCTTTGTCTTTTCTTTTCTTTACCTTCTATCTTTTTCTTCTTCGTTCCTTCTTTGGCTTCTTCCTGCCTTGGCTTCTTCTTCCTTCTTTCTTCTCTTTTGCCTTAGCTTCTTTGCAGCTCTTTTCTTCTTCAGCTCCTTCCTTCTCTTCTGACTTCTACCTTAGCTTCTTCTCCTTTCTTCTTCTTTGCCTGACCCTTCTCCTTCCTTCTTCCTTCTCCTTCCTTGGATTTGGCTAAGTGTGGAGCCAAGCTTTCCACAGCAAAACCCCCCTTCCCCTGCATAGCATTCCTCTCTTCTCTATTTTGGTTCACTCTCCCAGAGCCACATTTAGGTCGGGTAATTGAACCTAATGGAGACCCGGGTCCAAGCTCACCGGCATGGGTGGTGAGCAAGGAGTGAGTCAGGTTGGGTAAACAGGTCATGGCCAGATCTACGTGGACAATGCCGTGGACGAGGCCATGAGAGGGGGAGAGAGGGACCTCACCCTGTGAGTAGGAGTAGATAAGGCCTATGCACAAAAATAATTTATGTGCATACACCCGCTCGCCCACTTCCGAGGTGGGACTAAACGTCCCACCTTCCTTGCACACGCTGCAGCAAAGATGTTTCGTCCAATTGCAGCTACAGCTTTAGTGATGGAAACACCATCATGAGCCCTAACTAGCTTATTTTGGCCTAGAAAAGAGAATAAAAGCTCCTACATAACCAAATGAAAGGCCTAACTCAAGGAATAATCAGTCTGAGAGAAAAGCAAGAAACAAAGGGTAAAACTACAATTTTACCATTGCAGTGCAACAACGGGATTTCTTAGGGGCTAAACATAGGTCAAATGGTCTTAACAAGATAAAAAGTGGGTTAATGTGAAATCTAGGAATTTAATGACTTCTTGTAACCCTAAAATAGACCCACTTAATTTAACAAGGTTCTGGTTAGGATAAAATTCAACTAAACCCTCTAAAATTCATGATAAAATATCCTCTAGGGTTTAAAACCTTCAATTTGGCCTTTAGAACCTATTTTGACCTAAATAGGGGTCCTAGTCAAATATTTGCCCTAAATTGGGTTTTTGTGTAAAATGCCTAGTCAAATGTGGTAAAACCTACAATCCAACTTCACCATTGGATTCCTTAGGTCCAAATTAGGTTTATACCAAAATTTGGATTTAAGGGGAGTTCACCTTGACCTACTTTGCAAAATAGTCCAACCTAATTACTTTAGAACCCTAGCTTTTGAAAACCCTTGCAGACACCCCCTAGCTTCCTCGTCGTTCTTTGCAATTACGTCCCTACACCATTATAACAGAGGAATCCTACTCCAGCGAGGATTCGAGGGGGATATCTCCTTGATTCCTCAGAGAATCCCTCTCAAATTTGAAAGGGAGATTCTCTGAGGAATTCCCGTTCGTATGAACCCAATCTTGAGCTCTGATTTCCACCCAATCTCTCATGCAAACGCATGAGAGATTTGGGTATCTCCCGACCTTCCAAGTTCGGCGAGGTTGACGTGGTTGGAAGCTTGCCTTCCAAGCACAAGGCCCTCTGCCTGAGACTATAAAAGGGACCTCAGATCCTCTCGTTGATCTCAAGCTTGTTTTAGCTTGAGAATACCCCCAAACTTCCTCTCTTCCCCTCCGACCAAAAAGCCTAGCAAGCCTCGGTGACTCCTACCTCTTCTTCTCGTTGCTTTGCTACCATACTAGTGGCAGAGTTGCCTCTGCCTCCTTCGTCCGCGTCGCGCCACACCTACGCCCATGCTTATCCCCCTCTCATCGTCGTCGCCTCTCTCTCTCTCTTTGGGTCTTCATCTCTGGCGACAACACATACGAATTGTCCGCCTCCTCCGCTCCCCCTTTGTCTATCCACTCGTAGATAAGTCCTCTCCCTATGTTCTTTCTTGTCCTCTTATCTATTTCTAATTTCACGCCTCGACGATCACATACCACTGTCACCTTCTCCACCTCCAGCAGACCACTAGCGAGGTGCTCTAGCCATTCCACGCACCCACCCACCTCACCAGCCACCTCAAAAGCATCGCCACATCCCACTGATCATTTTCCCCCTCTCCATTAACTACCACAACCTCCACACACTTCCCTCGAACACACCCAACTCCACGGCCATAGAATGACTTAGGCATGCATGCCCAGGCAGCTTCGCTCCACGCCAACCACCGGGCCACCTTCGCCGTGTCACGGCGAAACTTTCTGAGTGATCTGACAAGGCCGTGAGGCCGTTTTCTTGTCGACAGGTTCAGGTGCTTTGACCACCACTGGAGCGAGCTTGAAGAAGCTTGCAAGCTTCATCTTCGGCTCCAGGCTTCAAGATCCCAGGTCCCAGATGCGTGGAACCTCTTCGCAAACAACTCCATCCCATCAATTGGAAGCCAAAGCACCTACAGCTTTAGCAATCAAGTGACAACCTGCTGTGGGCATGCGTGAGAAGCGTGTGGGACATTTAGTCCCACCTCGGAAGTCTGTGAGTGGGTGAAGCGGCATAAATTGCAAAAGTGCAAGGGCATAGCACCAACTAACACGGGGTGAGGTCCCACTCGCCCACCACTCCTCGTCCGCCACACATGCCTCCACGGACCTGGTTCTCAACCCGACTACCCGTGCACTCCTCACCCACCACGCACACTGGTGGGCCTGGTCCCAAGCACACTGACCCGACTAGTTTACCCGAGAAGGCTCTGGGAGAGCGAGCCTAAGAGAGAAGAAAGAGAGGAGAGTTCGCAGGGAGGGTAGGGGGTAGGTTTTGCTCTCAGGGACAAGGAAGAAGAAGAAGGAAGCCACAACAGCGGCTAAGGGTGAAGTCGCAGAGAATAAGAAGAAGGAAGAAGGAAGGAGAAGGAAGCCTCAAAGCCAAAGGAAAAGGAAGGAAGGCAGAAGTCTGAGAAGGCTCGACTGAAGTCAGAAGCAAAGGAGAAAGAAGAAAGAAGGAAGAAGCCAAGGCCAGCAAGCTGAAGACAGAAGAAGAAAGAAGAAGCTGAAGATAGAGAGTAAAAGAGAAAAAAATCAAAAAGAAGCACTGTAGCTTTGGGCACTTAAGACGTCTGATTTTTGCATCAGACGTCCATCTTTATATTTTTGAGCTTCTATACATATACATTATCATCTTCTTGCTTCATAACTTTGATTAATCATTTCATATTATCAATTTGAAAGTTGTGCTCTTAGTTTTTAAATCCCAATTTTCTCCCTGTGTTCAACCTCAGATTTATATTTTTCGAGTAATAAACTTTCATTTGTTTTCAAATCGATTTTAGCTATACTACGTCGCATTTATTTTAAGCCTGATTTCGCTTTCAATAAACAATTTAGAAACCTTGATCACAACTTCTGATTCACTACTAACTTGATCTATTTCTTCTGTTGTGATTGTTTTAGGGGAGGAAAAGAAGACAGCCGCACAACAACCACACCAGGGGCAGGTAAATTTCTCATTAGCCCTCTCTCTTAATCCCCTCAACTCTGAAAAGGAAAAATAAAGAAAAAATCAATTTAGGGCTACCTGCTTTTCATACCTAGCTAATCCACCAAAGTTGCCTGATTTTAATTTCAACACATTTTTGAATTGTGCATCCATTTAAGGTAACTAGGGCTAGCACCTTCTTGATTGAGCCCTAGATACCATCTTTTTTGGAAACTAAATTGGACCAATTAGAGCCAACTTAAGGATTCCAATCTAGGGTTTTTAGAGACACATCTTCTCAAAGCAAGAATCAAATTTTCAAAAAGAGGTGTGCCTAAGCCTTGATTGAAAAGACTTATCCAAGAGAAACCCTAAAAAAATCAAGCTCTTAAGTTCACTTGAATCCTAAAAGAAAGGACCTAAAAAGCTCTCAAAGGACAACTAGGTGAAGTTGACCCCTTGGGTCAACCAACCTTGAAATTAGGTCACGTTTTGCACTCAAAATATCTAAAGTTCAAGTGGAACCCTAAGCATCTTTGATCTTAATTAAAAGTGATAGACTTAAGAGGTCAAGGTCCCCATTCTAGTCTACTTGGAATCTCAGTGACAAGAGAGGTCGGGTGGGGGAAACCCTGTAACTCGTGGGGACGCTTTACCATGTAGGGGTCTTTGCGGGACTCTCCCTCTCTGGCTACCTAGGTATTTCTCAAGTGGACGGCTTTTTCTGACTAAGGGATATCATTTGCCCTGAACTTCTATAGTCATCCAAATTTCTTTGGGTGTCTCGATTGGGTCCAGCACATTCTAATCTCGTCTAATCCTTCAGTGCATGTTTGGTAGGAGGTCCTTGAGACCATCCTTAAGACCTCCTTTAGAAATCCACTCCTGCCGAGGCCAAGCCTCGACGCCTGTGTTTGTGCAGCAACCCCACCACATAGACCTCTCCTCTGATTCATCAGAACCAAGTTCTCCATCTTCCATCATGGCACAACCAATTGAAGAAGAGAACAACCTTGAACACCAACTCCAGCGCTTGAATGATCTCTTCCAGAACTTTGTAAACCCGCTGCAGTGTCCAATGATGTGAGATCACTATAATCCCGCTACGGTGGAGATCGAGCCTCGAGTCCAAATCCTGGCTGGAGGTCCTGATTTTGAACTCAAGCCCAACATGATTCATGCTATTCCAAAAATCCATGGGCTTAACTCCGAGGATCCCTTCTAGCACATCAAACAACTCAAACATCTGGCCTAGACCTTTAGGTCAGATGTACAAAATCGGGATATTCTGCTCATGAAGATGTTTTCCTTCTCCCTCATGGACAAGGTTTCTCATTGGTATCAGACTCAGACGCTTCCGATCAACACATGGGTTGAACTCCAGTCTGAATTTTTGAAAAAGTTCTTCCCCGTTGGCTGGATGAATGCTTTGCACCACCAGATCACTCACTTCACTCAACAATCTGGAGAACCTCTTCATGAGGCATGGGACCGATTCTTGGATCTCATGTGAAAGTGCCCCCATCATGGAGTTCCTAAATGGGAACAAGTCCAGTCTTTTTACTAGGGACTCTGTGAAGACATGCGATTGTTCGTCAATGCAACCTACGGAGGAAATATCATGGGTCAACACGAAGACACGGTTGGGAGATTCTCGAGAATATGTGTGAGAACTCCATCAATAATGACTCAATGGGCTTATTCGACCGGACGAATGCCCGCGCATTGACGAATCCTAAGGGAGCACATTAGACGCAAGGTCTGTCCGCATCCATCGACTTGGAACTGATGGCCAGTCGATTGGACAAGGTCTCTATCATAGAGAAGAAGGTGGACGAGATGACTCAACATCTGCAACGAGCCACCTCTACGTAGAAACCGTTTGCACAGCCACCCCTTGCGAGGGAAACTGTGCATAACATCTATCATCGATCTTCTCAGGGGATGGACCCATATCCATCCCCGTCTGACTCCAAGATCGGAGGAAACTCTGATCCAATCTACTCTAGTTGGGGGAACTCTGAACCCTCGTACTCTGATTTTCCTGAGGCTCCTCAGACTTGCGAGGAACTCAACGCCATTCAGAATGACCCATTATCCAATACCTATAACCTTGGATGGTGGAATCATCCCAACTTCCTATGGGCGGGAAATACTTAGAATCAAAGACCACCTTATCAACCCTGTCCACAAGCACCTCGTCCATATCAGCCGCCTCAGCCTCGGCCCAACCCCACCTATCAATCTGGGCCAAATGAAGCTGATCAAATGACTCTTATCCTTCAGACTCTGGCTGACATTTAGAAGACGAATGCGGCAATACAAAAGCAGCACAAGGATGAGATCACAGAGGTTCGCAATCAACTCACCCAGATGGCAAATTCCTGCCAACCTGGCACTCTCCCTTCACAACCTCTGCCAAATCCAAATAACGTGCCGACCTAGAGGCACGTTATGAACCCAAATTCGAGCCACACCCACATGATTTATCAGGCCCCTTATGTTCCATCACCCGACGGGATGGAAACTTCGACATCTTACGTGGGATTTCAACAGCAGCCACCTATTTTACCAACCCCAAACCAAAACCAGGTAGGACTAAATTCCATAACAACTCATATTGGTAAAACAACTCAAGACCCACCTTATCCAAACCACTCCAAGCCTGGTAGTAACCCAAGCCCTAGGAAGTTATCCAGGACACCCCTGTCCTATATCAAGAACCTGGTTGGACGTATTTGCAAAGTAGGTCAAGATGAGTTCCCCTTAGGTCCAAATTTTGGTACAAACCTAATTTGGACCTAAGGAATCCAATGGTGAAGTTGGATTTTAGGTTTGACCATGTTTGATTGGGCAATTTATGTAAAAACCCAATTTAGTGTAAATATTTGTCTGAGACCCCATTTTAGGTCAAAATAGTTTCCAAGGGTCAAATTGAATGTTTTAAACCCTAGAGAATATTTTTTTATGATTTTTAGAGGGTTTAGGTGAATTTTATTTTGACCAAAACCTTGTTAAATCAAGTGGGTCTGTTTTAGGGCTACAAGAAATCATTTAATTCCCAGAATTCACATGAACCCTTTTATGTTTGAACTAACCCACTTTTTATCTTGTTAAGACCATTTGACCTATGTTTAGCTATGAGAAAACTCGTTGTTGTACTACAATGGTGAAATTGCAGTTTTACGCCTTCTTTTTTGCTTTTATCTTAGAATGATTATTCAGTGAATTAGGACCTCCAGTTGGTTATGTAGGAGCTTTTGTTCTCTTTTATGGGTCAAAATGAGCTAGTTAGAGCTCATGATGATGTTCCCATCATACCCCCATGCCTAGCTTTTGCTAGTCCCTTAACAAAATTTTAAGGTTTTAACCTCGATTCTATACCATGAGTTCCTTAACGTTCATAAACTATGATGTGTGCCTCTTTTTTTGTAGATTAGGTTAGAATGCCTATAGTAGGCCTAAAGGTACTCAAGTATCAACCAAGATCCGGACCTGACCAACTCTAGCCTCAGTCCTCTGTGAACATTTTTAAGGCCCACAGGAACTATCCTAAGGTTTGTTGGACTCCACGGTTAAAGCACTCGTGCTTGTACATATGTCATCCTCGGTATAGTTTGTAGTATGTTTTTGTAAGAGAGAGATAGAGGGTTTTCTTTATTTGGAGAGTTTTCTCTCTCTTTTCTTTTTATTTCTAGCTTTGGATTGGCTTCTCAACATGGTCTATATTGGATTCCTAGTTCCCATCATCAATCCTCGAAGGGTCCTTGGCAATCGATGCTTCGTGATAACACCTCCCTTGTAAGAACCCTGGCTTTCGAGAATTCAAGATAATCGCTCCCATGGTGTTTTGTAGCTAAATCCAGACCTTGGCAATCGACATTTCATGATAATGCCGCCCATGGCATCTGAACCAGCACAGGGTGTTTACATGCCCCCAGTAGGATATGTAAATATTCTAGGAGACAAGCACCGAGGAGACAATATGTTATTGTACATCTTCATGGGAATTTCCCGCCTCTCCACACCGGGAACTCGTCCAAATCAACTTGTGTCGATCAGACGCTCCTAATTTAGGCGACTTTTTCAGAACAATTAAATGCTTTTGCGTGATTTTGATACTTATGTGCACTGTACTAGATTGTGTGTGGATTGGGGTGCTTAGGTTACCGAGTCCGGCAAACCAGAGGTTAGTTAACGAGGTCGAATACTCCCTAAGCCTTAGACCTAATACTTAAGTTTCGCATTTTTCCCAATCTCTTGAGGACTATCCAGATCTTAGTGGATACTTAAATTTTTAAGCTTAAGAGTCTAGTCCAAGAGGCCTATGATCAACGTTCCTACTAATCTCTTTTGTGTCTCATTAGCACTTTTTTCCTTTCATTTTCTTTTTCTTGATATGGTCTAGAACTTAGTTAATCCCTTAATTTCTTACTAATGACTATCTCTTCTTTTTCTTTTCATTTTGTGCTCTTTTTTTTGACATTTTTTTTTCGCTTTTCCCCTTTTCTCCTCACGATTTGTATAGCCTCAAAATTTTCTTTTCTCCTCCATTTTTTGTTCTTTTTCACAATTTTCTTTTTTTTTTTGGTATTTTTGGCATATGTGATTTTTTTTTTAGAATCCTTCTGAATTTTGATTTCTGTATATTTGCACTTTACCACCCCCCATGCCTAAGTTTTGCAATGTCCTCATTATAAACGGAGGGTGTGAAATAGTGTTGGGTTCAGGGACTTAGAATAGGATTTATCGGGTGGGGGAACGGGTTGGGAATGACTGTTGCGGACGATTTCAGGCTCCGGCACATGTACCAGAGGTGGTGTTGAACGATTACGAATCTACGCTAACGTGTTTGGTTTTGGAAAAACCTGTCGTTGTAGTTCGAAAGCGAAGAATTCGTGTTCAACAAATAAGATTTATACCGAAAAAGAATTCCGGGTCGAACTCAGGGAGGCTACGTTGATCTATATTCGCAATTATGTTTTTTTTAGGATTTTTGATAAACAAGGCGAAATAATTACAATGGAGCTATCAAACTAAGAGAGAGAGAGAGAGAGAGAGAAAGAGAACATGCATTCAATATTTCAATTGTTTATACAAGCAAACGAAATGAAAGTTACACTAGAAAGCGGGAAATCAATTACACTATAAAGCAGGAAAATTCTACACTAGAAAAGCTGTAAATAAGAATGGGAGAGAGAAGTTATCCTCCTCGACGGTCGCTTGGAGGATGAGCCGAACGAGACGACGTCTGGACGAACGAGAACGGAGCAGGACGAGGGAGGACGAAGCAGAAGAGCGGGAATGGAGCAGCACGCCGTCGTCGTCGCGGGATCCACTTCCGAAGGAGGACAAAAATTTAGACTTTATCTCGCGAGGAGCATCCCGGGTGTGGGACAAGCTTCTCTTGAGCTTTGGAGAGGTAGAGAGGAGAAGGGATGAGAATTTCGTATGGAGGGGGTCTCCTTTTATAGTTGCAAGGAGTGGGGGCAAAATGGACATTACAACTTCAAAACAATAAATGAGGGGTCTTTAGTGACGGATGAAACCGTCGCTAAAGCCCCCAGCGCGCGCGTCGCTTCCGCGCCCACACGCGCCCGCGCGTGTAACGCCTACGCGCTTCTATTGATTTTCAGTCGTCCGATCGCGAGATCAGACGGCTTAAAATCGCGCCTTCACCGCTGCCGCCCGCCTACCTGCACGTGCAATCGTGCGTCCACGCGGGTGTCCAATCGCGCGTTGTCCTGATTGAGCGCGCGCGGCCGTTGGATCTCCATCTGACGCTCATCCGCGCCCGCTCAATCGCGCCTTCCGCTCCCTCGCCGCGGCTCGAACTCGCGCCCCGCGCTCGCGTAAGCGCGCTCGACCGCTGCGCTGCGGGGCGCGGATGGTCGAGAGCATGTTTTAAGCGCCGGGCGGCCACAGCCGTTGGATCGAGATCCAACGGCGGAGAGGAGACGGGTGCGCGGTCTTCACAATGATGCATGCGGCCGTTTGGGCGGCTGAGATGGTGCCACGTGGCGCCATCTTGGCCATCCATCTTCTGGAAGTTGTAGATGGTGCCACGGATGTCGGATTGACTCGATTTTTATGTCGTTGGGCTGCTATCGTCGATCCGAATTCATCCGTGCGGTCGGATTTGTCATCTGAAGTGTGGATTTACACCATCCTGGCCCTTGATCTTCTAGGGTTCCCCGGTCTCTATCTGATGCTACGGATGCCTGATTAGGGCGATCTTGGAGTCGTTGAACTCCAATCGTCGCCCTGATCACATCCATACGGTTGGATCTTTGATCCGAGGCCCCGATAAAATGTTTGCCCTGTCCAAGCACATAAAAGGAGACAATTAACCTCCATTTTATTCAAACTACTCTAAATGCAAGATGATGCATGTTATGCAATATTTATATTATGAAATGCAATCCTTTGCTTAAGAACATGCATATATAGACATTTTAAGTAGTGTAAATGTGTTTACATCAGGTGGGATCGACTGTTCTAAGATCGAACTCAAGGTGCAGTAAACGTGAAGTTCAGAAGGATACTTAGAAGGATCTTGAATTTTTGGAATGATAGGTTACCTCTCGTTAAGTGCTAAATTCAACGCCTTCAGCTGGGCGGGAAATGTTATGGAGAGGGAGTGGTCAAATCAGCTGAGTTTTGTAGAACAAGCACCTTGATTAAGAGCCTTGTTGGTCCAACCAGGTGCTTGTTCAGATCAACAGGCTAATGATGCAGCCCAAACCCAATCAATATGGTGAGCTGATAAATATAAATCAAGAGATGTGGAACCCACCATATACTATGGAGCTCGGAATGATGTGGAAGTGTGAATTCAGGGTTTGTGAGTCAAATCAGCTTGGTCAAAGTAGGGATCCGTAAAGTAATCAGTGGATAATGTGGAAACCCTACAGGAGTGATCAGAGAATGATGGAGCATGGTTTGCAGTATGGTCAATGTCCGAAATCTGATAAAGATGTGGAGGTGAATCATTTGCAATCGGCTCAATAAGAGGGGAATCAAAATAGAAATTGAGTCCGGTTGCGGATCAGGGTTGAAAATGTGTTTGAATAGGTTCTGTATATGTGGAGGAGGTGGCATCAATAAGAATTGTGCATGAGGGCTCTTCTAGAAAGGAATGACAGGTGGGTTCATTTAGAGAGTCTCATAGTAGCCATCAAATTCGAAAGTGAATTCCTGAAGAGTGTTTATAGGATGAAGAAATCTGGGTCAAGAAAAGATTTGAATTCTGGGTTGCAGTCACTATCGGCATTTTTTGGTTTTGATCCTGAGGATTGAAAAGAAATGATTCCATCTCATTGGAACCTAAATTTAAATCATTGATCTCGGGGTTCGGGACCTCAGAGTCAGAGTCGGAGAATGACTCATGTGAGCTGAGGTCGTAGATTGGCTCGTCGTAGTCAGGAAACAAAGGTTCTCTGAAATCATGGTAAGATTTGAAATCGTTGGAGAAATTGAGAAAATCAAGTTCTGAGTTTGATTCGAGATCAGAGGTTCCACCACAGAATAAATCACACGATGTAGACTCAGCAACCTGACTTGGGGTCTAGCCTATTCTTTGATTTTGAGCTCAAAGAGGTGTCCTTATCTGGTATAGGCTCAAGTTCTAGGCTTGTAGGAAAGACCCAATCAAACCCCCACTCTTCCAACTCGGTTTCTGTATCGTAGATTGGCGTGACTTCTGAAAAATCAATCTATATCTCTGAGGATGTTGGAGAGGGATATTCATCAAATAAAGGCCCAGAATCATATTATTCATTTAAACTTTAATCTTCGTCATGCGGGGCCTTCTAATCTTCCCAATAAGTTTCAGATCCAGATTCCAGGCTGAGGATGTGGGTTGAATCACTACAATCTAGGTCAGGACTACTTTCGAGGGTCACCTTATTAGAATAAGGGGCAGGATTTACACCCTCGAGAGGTTCTGTTTTAATCTCATCATTACAGGAGTTTTAGAATTCTATGCTTGGTGACCTAGGATTTTGGTTTTCTAGGGCTGGCTCAAAATCATGTTCTCCTGCAATTAGGACTTCCCAACCTAATTCAAGATCAGGCATGTTATATTCAATCTGAGTTGGGAATCCACAACAACCTTGTGCCTCAAACCCAGGATTTGGGAAATCAGATTGATCCTCAATACTATTCCAAGATGGTTCATTGTCTGTTTGGGGCATGTACAGGTATTTCTGATTGATAACTTATTTCAACAATCTCATCATCTCTTCCCATTTTTCAAGATCATCTTGGTATTTTTCCCAAAGTACAGGATTTATCATGCATTGGAGGTATTCAAAGTTATGTAATTTTTCTATCTCAATGTATCCTGTTATGAGAATGTCTCGGGTTGATCCTTTTGTAGCTTCTGTTAATAACAATTGGGTGCATTTTATGATGAAGGTTGTTGTTGTTGGTACACTGACCTGAATGTCTTCTACTGGTGTTGAGGTTTTGTACTAAATTTCATAAAATTCAAGGGCATCCTCAATCATTCTATCTTTCATGGATCTTTATGATTCAGGTTTCTTGAATGGTATTCCTAAGTAACTAGGCTGCATATTTGAATCAAATGGTGGAATCAAGATGTAGAATCAGAGCTCAAGTCTTAGAATGAAGTGATTTGATCTGAAGGAGAATCCTACTGAAAATATGTGTGTGTGCTCTAAAGAGAAGGGATGAGGGACTGGATGTGTTGTTGACCCAATCAAGGCACCCAAAGATTTCTGGATGACTATAGAGGTTCAGGGTGGATGATACCCCTGGATCAGAAAGTCATCCACCTGAGAATTACCTGGGCAGCCAGAGAGGGAGAGTCTCGCAAAGACCCCTACATGGTAGAGTGCCCCCACGGGTTACAGGGTTTCCCCCATCCGATCTCTCTTGTAACTGAGGGTCCAGGTAGACCAGAATGGATAACTTAACCTCCTAAGTCTACCAGTTTAATATCCTAACTTGTGCCTTTGATTTCGCTTGAATTAGCAGTTGTTTTGACTTGTGACCTAATTTGGAGGTTGGTTGGCCTACAATGTAGTCCAACTTCACCTGACCTGCCCTAAAGATGGCAGAATGATTCTAGGTCAAGACCTAGAAATCACCCTTATTTGACTCCCAAGTTATTAGGTCCAAGGTTTTTAAGGTTCAAGTGATTTTAAAGCTTGATTTTAGGGTTTTTTCTTGATTAGATCCTTTCAATCAAGGGCTTGGGTAGAACACAAATGCAGGTGGGTTTGTTTCCTTTTATGCAAGCACGTGTGAACTAGCACTCCAAAACCCTAATGTAGGAACCCTAATTGGCTTTATTTCCAAGTCCTTTTTGAGTTTCACAGAAGTTCTCTTTGGACTTTAAACAAGAAGTGCGTAGTCCAAAAAGATTAGAATTTAAGCGTAGTCCCTAATAGGCACAGAATTTTGGGGTACGATCTCTAAAAATTGCTTCAACTTCAATAAGATTTGAAAAAAATTTCTCAAATTAGGAAACTTCGCCTTTAAAATGATAATTACTATTAAAACTAAGGCAGTTGATTCCCAATTGATTGCTTCCTTTTTGTCTTCCCAAGATTAGGAGATTGATTAGGGAAGAATAGAGAAGTTACCTGCCCTGGAGTGGTTGATTTGCACGGGAGATCTCTTCGTGAAATACCTCGCAAAATCACAATAAGACAAATAGGGCAAGTTAGTGTTCAAATATAATCAAAATAATGCAGAGACTAGTGATGAATTGAGTGTTGCTCCCCGACAACGGCGCTAAAATGTTGGGAGCGCTTAATCGAGTTTTAGAAAAGTCATGTTCTAGTACAGTCGAAAAGAATTCGAAACAAATACAATTTATTACTTGAAGTTTAAGTCCGAGGTCCAACACAGGGAGCAAATGAAATTCATGCACTAAGCTCAATAATGAATGCAATTTGAACACATAATACTACCCAAAAATCTAATTAAAAATTTAAAGCATGAGTATATGGATAATAAGAATAAATGTAGCTAAAAATATAATGGACTTATGAAGAATTGGATGTCTAATTTTGCAATCAGATGTCTTAAAAATGAAGTGCTACAGTGCTTTTTTCCTTCTTTCTCTACCTTCTTTCTCTGATTTCTCTTTCTTCTCTGTTCTCTCCTTTCTTTCTGTCATTGGATCCTTCTTCTCTTTGTCTTTTCTTTTCTTTACCTTATGTCTTTTTCTTCTTCGTTCCTTCTTTGGCTTCTTCCTGCCTTGGCTTCTTCGTCCTTCTTTCTTCTCTTTTTCCTTAGCTTCTTTGCAGCTCTTTTCTTCTTCAGTTCCTTCCTTCTCTTCTGACTTCTACCTTAGCTTCTTCTCCTCTCTTCTTCTTTGCCTGACCCTTCTCCTTCCTTGGATTTAGCTAACTGTGGAGCCAAGCTTTCCACAGCAAAACCCCCCTTCCCCTGCGTAGTGTTCCTCTCTTCTCTATTTCGGTTCACTTTCCCAGAGCCATGTTCAGGTCAGGTAATTGACCCTAATGGAGACCCGGGTCCAAGCTCACCGGCATGGGTGGTGAGCAAGGAGTGAGTCAGGTCGGGTAAACAGGTCGTGGCCAGATCTACGTGGATAATGCCGCCGACGAGGCTATGAGAGGGGGAGAGAGGGACCTCACCTCGTGAGTAGGAGGCGATAAGGCCTATGCACAAAAATAATTTATGTGCATACGCCCCCTCGCCCACTTCCAAGGTGGGACTAAACGTCCCACCTTCCTCGTGCACACTGCAACAAAGATGTTTCATCCAATTGCAGCTACAGCTTTAGCCTCCATCACTAATTAGATGCCCGGAGTTATGCGCGAGTGTATTTCACACAACTTGGGACACGAGCCTGGAGCGGGCGAACCTGGAGAAGCTTGCAAGCAAGCTCCTCGCTGTTCGTCAATGGCAGCGACCCCCTTGGGACTGCAATCATGCAAACGGCCTCGCGGCCTTGTCAGAATGTTCAGGAGGCTTCACCGAGGCACGACAAGTATGCTGCGGTGGTTGGCGTGGCATGGGAATGGCTGTGGTGGTGGACTTAGGCCACTCTGTGGCTGTGTGAGCGGGTGTGTGTTCGGGGGCCCTTTTGGGTGAGTGGCGGAGTGATTGGAGTAGTGGGAGATGATCAGTGGAGTGCTGCGGAGGTTGTAGGGTGGTTGGCGAGGCGGATGGAGGTGCGGAGCGACGGGGACACCTCGTCGGAGGTTTGGCTGGAGGTGAGAAGGTGATGGTGATCAGTGGTGTCGAGGGGTATTTTCGAGAAATAAAGAGGGGGAACGAGAGTAGGAGAGAGAGAAAAGTTAACTGACCTAACCTAAGGACAAAGGAGATAGGAGAGGCGTCTGGGTGGGTGCGGCCGATGCCGGAGACGAAGATCTTCGTAGACGAGGTGGTGGCGAAGACAAGGGTAGAGGCAGCGTCAGGGCTGGTATGGCCGATGCGGATGAACGAGAGGAGGGCAACCCAACCACTGGTATTATGGTTAGTCGACAAGAGAGAGAGGACGGAACCGTTGGAGCTTGTGGAGATGTTGTGGCCGGCGAGGAAAGACGAATTGAGGGTGGACTGGCCCAATTCCAAGCTGAGGAGATGCGGAATGAGTTGGGGTTTCTTAAATAGGTCCTGGAGGTTGGGTTTATGCTTGGAAGCCAAGCTTCCAATCACGGCAAGTTTGCCGGAGTTGGAAGCTCAAAAAGACCCAAATCTCTCATGCGTTCGCATGAGAGATTGGGTACAAATTAGGTCTCATCAATGGGTTTAGATTGAAGAGGATTACTCATAGAATCTCCTTTCCAATTTTGGGAGGGATTCTCTGAGCAATCAAGGAGAATCCTCCTTCTAAAGCTTATCGGAGTAGGATTTCCTCCGTTATAATGGTGGAGGGACCTATTTGCAAGGATGACGAAGAAGCTAGGGAGCCAAATGTAAGGGTTTTCGAAAGATACGGGCAGAAGCGTAATCAGGTTGGACTTATTTGCAAAGTAGGTCAAGATGAGTTCCCCATAGATCCAAATTTTGGTACAAACCTAATTTGGACCTAAGGAATTCAATGGTGAAGTTGGATTTTGGGTTTGACCATGTTTGACTAGGCAATTTATGCAAAACTCCAATTTAGGGCAAATATTTGTCTGACCCCATTTTAGGTCAAAATAGGTTTCAAGGGCCAAATTGAATTTTCTAAACCCTAGAGAATATTTTTCTATGATTTTTAGAGGGTTTAAGTGAATTTTATCCTGACCAGAACCTTGTTAAATCAAGTGGGCTTGTTTTAGGGCTACAAGAAGTTATTTAATTCCCAGAATTCACATGAACCCTTTTCTGTTTGAACCAACACACTTTTTATCATGTTAAGACCATTTGACCTGTGTTTAGCTCATGAGAAAAATTATTGTTGTACTGCAATGGTAAAATTGCAGTTTTACCTCTTATTTTTTGCCTTTATCTCAGAATGATTTTTCACTGAATTAGGATCTCCAATTGGTTATGTAGGAGCTTTTGTTCTCTTTTATGGGTCAAAATGAGCTAGTTAGGGCTCATGATGGTGTTCCCATCATGGACCTTGATGCCACCTGGAGGTCAGCAATGGGGTGCCTGTGGGCCTTGATCCCAAGCACGTAGGCGTACGGAGGAGCCTTTTTTTGATTTAGTCCTTAGATCTTAGTTTAGATTTAGTTGAGATAGACCTTAGACATTTAATTTTTGTCTTGTGGACCCTTGTTGGGTATTTTTGGGAATGTGTTCCCAGTGTTTCTTTATTTCTTAGCGCTCTTGTATGAGAGAGCGTATTTTCGAGAGCGTGTTCCCATTTTATTTAGATTATAGGATTATTTGAATTATTTGAACTGCATGTTGGTTAGTTAGTTAGATTAGGTTTGTTTGCTTATTATTATTAAAAAAATATATATTCGAACTGCCTGCTAGAAGCTGCATATCTATAGGGCGACCATCTAGGATTGAATGAGTAGCATCTAATTTTTCTTTTTGCATTGAAAACATCCTGCATTGAAGAGAGCTGGAGTAAGGTACGTCTTTTCTTGTGCATCAGTTATTTACACATGCATTGCATTTTGGACATAATTAAAAAGACCATTAAAGCTGATTTGAAAATATTAATCAAGTGGTCACATTACTTAAAAAGAAAGAAAAGTATACAGAAAGTGTTTGAATAACGTGACTGCGATTTTCAAAAGGAAAAATCACTTTTCGTGTTGTGATGTGACTCGTCGATCTTTCGCTTTAAAGTCATTTGCAGTTTAATGTGGTGGAAAAATCGACTAATCAATATTTAAGAAAAAATAACCACTCGCAGAGGAGCGGGTCGAATCCACAGGGAGGCAATGACGTATTAAAATTCGCACCAGTTAAAAATGTTTGTTCGAAGTTAGTTTGGACAAGAATCAAGCCAAAATTGCCTTCAGATTAAGGTTTAAGCAAGAAACAATGCTAAAATAGCAATTCTGAGAAACTAGAGGATATTTTCCACAATGCAGAATCAATAAAATATGATTAAAAGGTGACAATGGTAGAAAATGTAATTTCTAATTGACGGTTTACTGTAGCAAAACAGGGGAATTTTTCCCCTTTGTCTTGCGCAACGAGGAGTGGATGGCCGGGCGCGGGAAGCTCGGAGGAGGTCCCTTGGACCAAGGGCTTCGAATCGGTGGTGGCGGCGAGTCGCACGGCGGCCGGAGGTGGCCGGACAAGCTCCGGCGGAGGTGCTGTAGCCGGTGAGCATGCGCGGCCTGTTGGCGTGAGAACTGCCGCGTGCTGCTGCTGGCGGCTCTGCAGGCGCGGGCGGAGGAGGCTACTGGCGCGGGAGTGGGTGCGCAAGCTACAGGTGCGGGCGGAGGTGTGCGCAGTTGTGCGGGTCTGCAGGTGCGGGGGTGGCTGCTACTGCTGGCGAGCGCGGGGGCGAAGGGCTCTACAGGCACGGGTGAATGGCGCTTGTCTGCAGGCGCGGGGAAGGGCGGTTGGAGTTCTGCAGCTGTGCGCGGGTGACTGTTGCTGGTGGCAGGCGCGCGGGTGAAGGTGTGCACTGGTTTTCAGGTGCGGGAGGATGGCGTGGACTGCAAGCGCGTGGAGAGCCTATCTGCAGGTGAGGAGGGTGTGGGCTGTTGGAGCTGAGCAGGTAGCTTCAAACGTCCGGGAAATTTCCCGGATGTCTTAAGTTACTGAAAGGGTGGTTGACGGTTGTTGCGGCGGTGGTGGTTGGTGACGACGGTGAGGGAGATGCATGCTAAGGTGCTCACGGTGATGTGGGCGAGCTCTGGATGGCGGTGTGGCCTGTCACACCACACGCCCACGGTGGTGGAGACTCGTTGCCACAGTAGAGGCCGGCAGTATGGAGTGGAAGAGAGAAGGTCTCTCTGCACAGTGGTGGGTCGGTGGTGGAGGCCTCCTGAGCTCGGCTGCCTCCCTCCTCCTTTTGTAGTGGCCTGCACACATTTGAAATCATCCGCCCGACCAGATCCACCACATCCGCTCTCCCTTGAATGGGTTCTTCACTGCGGCCGTTCGGCGTTGGAGCGGCAGCCATCCGTTCCTGCAAGAAGAAGAATAAAGAAAATAATGTTAAAATATTAGGGCCATTTATATACAGACCCTCAACTTTTATGTTAATAAAAACAATGTACCTAATTGGTTATCTAATTAGATAAATGTCATTCTAAGCTAATTCTAAATGAACTTAAAATATGAATGCAATGCATGGATTATGTAATTAAATTAAAACTATGAATTAATCTATTTACATCCTAATTTATACTAAATAAATGTTAGAATTAACCTAATGTCTAGGCACTTAAATACTTAAATAGCCCACAACTATGGGCTAATCAAATACCCCCATGCCTAGTTTTTGCTAGTCCCTAGCAAAATTAAGCAAAATCTAGTACTCCAAGTAGACTAGTCAACTCACTTAGTCTTCCTTCAGAAGCATATTAAGTTCAGGCTCTAGACTCAAGGTTCCTAAGTAGTTGCTAAGTTACAGACTAGGTAGGCTAAAGACGAGTTGCAGGCACAAGTTTCCCTGATTTCTGACTCTACCCTAAAGTTTATTGATCCCTGAGATTAAAGCATCCGTGCCTGTGCATTGGTCTGAGCTATTTGAGTTAAAGGATTTTTTTTATTTTCTTTTTTATATATATACTTTTTTTTTTTTATTCTTCTAAGTCTAAACTCAGATCAGCTATCAACACGATCTGTGTCGGATTCATCGTCCCCATTACCATACCTCGAAGGGTGCCTGGCTTTCGATGCTTCGAGATAGCACTGCCCATAATGACCCCAAGAACTCCTAGCAATCGACACTTCGAGATAGTATCACCCATGGATTTCTTAAGCGAATTCAGGCCTATGGCAATCGGCACTTCGAGATAGGGCTGCCCATGGTACCTGAACTGTGCAATGCGCTTACATGCCCTCAGTAGGATAGATATCCTAAGAGACAAGCACCGAGGAAGTAATATGTTATCATCGCATCCTCAAGGTGAGTATATACTCCACCTCTCTTGCGACGGGAACTCTTCCAATCAAAATGTGTTTTCAAGCCTCTCTTAAGTCAAAACTACGAGAACCAAATCTCTTTTTAGAAAGACAGAAATTACGTTGATTACCAGACCAAGTGTGTGAAATTTGGATGCTTGGGTTACAAGGACCCGTAAACCAAAAGGTAGAATAAGACTCTAAGTACTACCCCACCTTCTAACTCAAACCCTAGCTTCCCTTCCTGAACCTCTTGAGGAATGGTCCGCAACTTAACTCCTACTTAAGTTTTTAAGTCCACAAAGGACCCTAAAGGTCTAATGCTAGCAACTCATTTAGCTTCTAAAGTTTGACCCTAGAATTAATTTAGTCTACCCTAGAGTTCTGATTTGCTTAAGAATTCAAGATCTAGCCAGTTAAGCTCAAAACCCCTTTTTTTTATGTACAAATGTATGCAATTATGCTATGTATATCCCCAAGTACACCCCCCCATGCCTAAAATCTGCAATGTCCTCATTGCATAGAAGGATATTACCTGGGTTAGAGCTGGGATGAATAGCCAAAGAACCTGCAAATCAGGTTCAAGAATTGCAGAAATAGGCCCTAAAAATGAGCAAAGCAATGTTGGCCTAGAAAATAGGTAACCTAGGATGTTGGTAAGCTGATGATGAATCCCGATAGCAAATGCTTGCCCAACTAAAATGGGAATGAAATCTTCCCAGGTCACCAGAAGAGGTTCTAAAGGATGAACAGGTAAAATAACCTCCAAAGGGGTAGGGGGAGCATAAGATGGATCCTCCAAAAAGAATGGGGAAGGAATGGTGCACAGATAAACCCCCAAGGTAATGGACTGACTAAAGAAATCATCAATCCATACCCGATACTCCATTACAGGAAATATTGGTCTGTTAAGCCCGCTGGTTAGAACAAAAGTGAGTAATTTTCTAAGGCAAGGATCGTCTAGGGTGTCCAAGTTACGAGATTGTGGGATGGCCATAAGATCTAGGTTAGGTTTAATCAGCTCGGTGTCCATCCCAAACACTCTTTCTAAATCCTCAATTTCATCCCTAGCATTCCTTGCACCATCACATGTATCTTCCTGCTCTTCATCAGGAGTCACAATTTCGCTTTCAGATATAAGTGAATCAGAGGGTGACTTCGAAGTGAATGAAGGAAGGTTGGAAGCAACAGATCTAGGGATTATCCTATCAATGTCATCCCCGGGTTTTTTTTCTTTACTCAAATCTTCCCCGGAGTCTATATGTGAATCCACATAAATCTTAGAAATTGCTTCCAAATTTTCCATCATTTTATCATGAGGAGAAATATCATCAATGGGTGTGCTAAGGAAACCTAATTTGGTCAAATTTGTGACATCCTCAGGGGCTAACTCTTCAAATAAGACATAATCACCCTTAGTGTCACTCCAAATCTTGAATGTAGGTTCCTCATATAATTTGTCTTCCTCCTCATCACACAATTCATCATGTACCCGAGGTCTAGAATCATTTAATATCTTAGCAGATCTCCTAGGGTGCTCTATCTGAGGTAAATGGTTTACACTGGTAACATCAGACTCCTCAGATAGGTCAATTTCTTTAGGGTTAGGTTCCCTGAGGGTGGGTTTGAGTTTCATATCGTGATCAGAAGGGAGGGTAGGATTAACAACTTGACTTTGACCCAGTTCATCAAATGTCACGAAAATACTATCATCTGGGTCGAGGTCTTCCAATGGTACCATCATTCCCTTCTTTTGACTCCAATATAAATCAGGTGGATACTCAACCTTATCATCATCTTCCTCGGGTTGCCACCTTTCTTCATCCAATGCATAGCTACTTTCATGTGTATTTTCCTCCCACCTAAAGTGTAGATCTCTCAAGGAAGTGTCATCTAATGGGGAGGTTTCAAAATCGATCCTCGAAAAGTAGTTATTCTCCCTAGAATTTCCCTCCAACTTGAAGTGTAGCTCTCCCACGGGAGATGCATCTATTGTAGAGGGGTGTACGTCATCCTCAATGGGGTAGATTGGGTGGCTAATTTCATCTCTTTCTTGTTGGCCTGCTCTCAAAGATTCTCCTAACAATTCACTCATTTCGTTTTGTATTTTCTGTATTTCCATCTTCAAAGAGGGGAGGTCATTTCTATCATGAGAGAAGTCAGGCTCAGGCTTATAGTACCCAGGAGTGTTTGTCCAACCATAATACTTTTTCAGGAAGGGTGGGTTGGGTATTTCTTTGGTACGTGGGATATTGGGCAAAGCAAATCCTGCTCCTAGGCTCTACTCACTGATTTGGGGCTTAACCAGGCCAATACTCCTATAATAGGAGTAAAATGGATCCCAATGATTGTCATTATGTCCATCAAGGAATGGACCATCTCGATGTCTGGGATCGAAGGATGCAGAGTGGGGGTGAGGGTGTGGGCAAGATGTGAAAGGATGGAAAGCAATGTGGTCCATTCTAACTCACACTTCAATCAGAATTCCCCAAGCAAAACACAATTCAAAAAGGACCTTTTAGGTCTTTCCCACTTTAGGCTTTTGATTTTAAGTCAGATTGCAGGTGACAATACAATTTGTTCAATCAATTTACGTGCCTATTGTTGACCTACAGCTCGCCTAAGAAGACCTAGTTGGAGCTTAGGTATTCTTCCCTAAATCTCAAATGGTCAAGTAAATCCAAAGACGGAAGATCGAGGGATGCAAGTAGGCCTAAGCCTTCCTTTGAAGCTGTGCTTTCGCGGTGCTTCTCAACTACCCCCAAAAATCCGTGACAGGGTATCCCCCTCTTTGGATTTACAAAACCTTTGATCTCAAGTTCCAAACACTTCAGAATCCAACGATAGGAGGGCTCTTGTCCTAGTATTTCCAAACCTAAGGAGTGTCTAGAAGCGTGCCGTGGTGCAAGTGAAATAACTGTGCATGCACCGCAAAAGATTTTGAATTTTGAATCTCACGCCAAGTTTGAAAATGAAATCCTTGGTTTTAAAATGTCCCTCTGGTCGAGTCGTGCTTTGCGTGTTTTGAAATCGGGGTTACAAGTAACCCATCGTCGTAGTTACAAAACATGTCGATCAGATAAAATTTATACCGAAACTCCAAGGGAGTCCCGGGTCGAACACAGGGAGGTGACGTTTACTTTACTCCAAAATCGTGTTTTGTTTTGTTTCTGTTTGGTATTTTCAGGTTTTGTTATTTTTTTGTGTTTTTGAAATAAAAGACGAGCAAATGAAGCACAAGATAGAGATGAGGAACGAAAATGATTTATATATAAATCCAATGTTTATTACAATCTACTATGAAAGCATAAAAAAAAAGAGAGGGAGGTGAGAGGAAATCTCCCGAATCGGCTGTTCGGCGAGACGACAGTGCCTGGCAGAAGCTCGGAGGAAGGAGGTGAGGAGCGGGATGACGGAGGTGAGATGCTGGAGGACGTCGTGTTGAGGAAAGCTTCGGAGTGGCTCCAGAATGGAGGTGAGAAGACGAAGGTGATCTGCTACCGGAATGGAGATGGGAGGACAGCTCCGAGGTGACCTATGAAGGGAGATGGGAGGTTGGAGGAATATTTGGTGGGGCAGAGGTTCGCTGCACTAATAGGCACCTTGGGAGCTTGAGAACAAGCTCTAATGGAGCGTTGGTAGGCTTGCTAGAGCTTGGGAGTAGGTGGGAGTAGAGTAGGTACAGATGGCTTGGAAGGGAGGGGGTGAAGGCCCTTTTATAGTGGTGGAGAAGAGGCTGAAAATGGATAATGGACCTCTAGCGACCTCCAGACCGTCCCTGGAAACGTTGCTGTAGACAGCTCACCTCCACCCACGCCCATAGCTGGCTCTGTTGGCTTGCAATGAAACAGCAATGGTGCGTCGCTGTAGGTCAATCCAGTTGTCGCTGAAAGCTGGCGTCAACCGCCCCTTGCGGCCACGCCGCCTGCCCCGCTCTTCACGCATGCTGACCGCGTGCCCAGTTGTGTGCTCGTGTGCTGTGTGCTGGCGTGCGCGCTTGCAATGCGCTGGCCCGCGCGTACGCGGGCGCACTGCCGCTGCCGCTATCGCTGCGCTTCTCTCCAAATGCCCGTCCAATTGCAAATCGGAGCGGTTGTGGGGAGCGGCTAGACATCAGATTGAACAGTAGAAACAGACTAATCGAAAATAATCTCGTTCTGAGTTCTGAAGAGCGAGTCCAATCCTTAAGGCCAACGTCTACTCTGTTTTATTTAGGGCTAGGTTTGAATGTGCTTTGGAATGTGAGGGGCCCTTTAAATGGGTTGTGCCCTTAATGATTGATTGCTTTGTGTGTGCGTGCACAACCAGTGGTTTTCAAGCAAGATTATTTTTTATGTGATGAATTTTAAGGTTCAAATCTTGCTTAGTAGCTTTTAGGATTCAACTTTAGGTGTTTTCAATCAAGTTTCATTGGCACACCAGGTTTTGCAAGCACAGGTGAAAATATTTTCCTTTAAAGTTTAAAAAGAATGTGGAGTGCCTGGTAGATCCCTAAGAGTTGAACCTAATTGGCAGCTACTTGATGAGTTGATTTTATTTGAAGTGGTGCGGCCCAAACAACTCAAACAACTGGCCTGATGCACCACCTAATTAGGCACACAAATGATTACCCAATCTGATTTCTACTCGATTATGTATTTGGATGTGTATACCGGCTCCTAAGATTGGTTTACCGGTTGAGTTAGAAATCAGATGAGGTTGTGTACCTCTGTGAGATTTTTTTTATTATTATTATTTTTTTAATGTGGGGGTTGGAGTGAGTATGGATGTCAAACAACAAACAATCTAACCTTAGAGTTTATAAGAACACCTAGGTTGATTGATGTTTGAATTATTATGTGATGAAATGAAATCTAATGGGTGGGAGGTGGGGGATAACTTACAAAACCTTCCACAACACTTTACTCCGATCTACCGCTTTTGCCTGTCTCGAAAGAGTACCTGCAATTACAATAAGAAAGGAGAAAAGTGAGGTAAATGATTTGTAAGTTACAAAACGCGAAGAGAAATCAAAGAGCGTTGCCTCCCCGGCAACGGCGCCAAAATGTTGAACTTAATTTACGCACCTACGCTAACGTGTTTGGTTTTGGAAAACCCGTCGTTGTAGTTCGAAAGCGAAGGATTTGTGTTCAACAAATAAAATTTATACCGAAATCAAAATTCCGGGTCGAACACAGGGAGGCGAACGTTTGATTTAAAAACTTCACGTTTCTTTTTATTTTGTCACGAAGAAATTCAATTTAAACTATCTAAGTATCTACAACAAATAAAAGAGAGAGAGGGAGTAAGAGAGAGAGAAAGAATACTGTACATGGAAATCAAAATGAGATGTAGAATAGACAAGGAATTTATCATAAAAGAGTTCTTTCGTTACAACTAGAAAACATAAAACAATTACTCTAGAAAGCATTAAAAGAATGGAGGGAGAAATGTCCTCCTCGACGATCGCTCGGAGGACGAATAGACTACTCTAGAAAGCAGTAAATCTATACTAGAAAGCAGTAAAAAGAATAGGGAGAGAGAAATCCTCCTCGACGGTCGCTTGGAGGACGAGCCGGACGGGACGACGCCTGGACGAAGGAGAACGAAGCGGGACGAAGCAGAAGAACGGGAACGAAGTAGCACGCCGTCGTCGTCGCGGGATCCACTTCCGAAGGGGGACGAAAATTTGGACTTTATCTCGCGAGAAGCATCCCGGGTGTGGGACAAGCTTCTCTTGAGCTTTGGAGAGGTAGAGAGGAGAAGGAAGGGATGAAAATTTCGTATGGAGGGGGTCTCCTTTTATAGTTGCAAGGAGTGGGGGCAAAATGGACATTACATCTTCAAAATAATAAATAAAGGGTCTTTAGTGACGGATAAAACCGTCGCTAAAGCCCCGCCGTCGCCGTCGCCGCCGCGCCCACGCGCGCCCGCTCGGCTGGCCTGCGCGCGTAACGTATACGCACGTCCGCGTCGTCTCAGCCGTCCGATCGCGAGATCGGACGGCTTAGATCGCGTCCGCGCCCGCTGCGTAGCGCGCCCGCCCGCGTGCGATCGCGCGCCCACCAGAGCGTCCAATTGCGCGTCGGCGCTATCGGGCGCGCGCGGCCGTTGGATCTTCATCTGACGCTCGTGCGCGCCCGCTCGCCCGCGCCTTCGACCCCCTCACCGCGGCTCGAACCCGCGACCTCCGCTTCGCCCGCAGCTGCGTCGCCGCTGCGCTACGCGGGCGAAATGGTCGCGCGGACGTTTTTAAACGCGAGCGACCGCAGCCGTTGGATCGAGATCCAACAGTGGAGAGGAGACGGTGCGCGGTCTTCACAGGACTCCTGCGGCCGATTGGGCGGCTGGGATGGCGCCACGTGGCGCTATCTTGGCCGTCCATCTTCTGGAAGTTGTAGATGGTGCCACGGATGTCGGATTGACTCGATTTTTGTGTCGTTCGGCTGCGATCGTCGATCCGAATTCATCCGTGTGGTCGGATTTTCCATCTGAAGTGCGGATTTACACCATCCTGGCCCTTGATCTTCTAGGGTTCCCCGATCTCTATCTGATGCTACGGATGCCTGATTAGGGCGATCTTGGAGTCGTTGAACTCCAATCGTTGCCCTGATCATATCCATACGGTTGGATCTTTGATCCGAGGCCCCGATAAAATATTTGCCCTGTCCAAGCACATAAAAGGAGACAATTAACCTCCATTTTATTCAAACTACTCTAAATGCAAGATGATGCATGTAATGCAATATTTATATCATGAAATGCAATCCTATGCTTAAGAACATGCATAAATAGACATTTTAAGTAGTGTAAATGTGTTTACATCAACCGTGATCATGAAAATAATTATGAGGAAACCAATGACAATAGGGATCCCGTTTTATGTAGCTATCACTTAGACTCTCCCAATGAGACACGGCCACTAGAGGAGAACAATCCTAGTAATTATTCACCCGAGCTATATTGAAGTCAAAAGAAAGGGAGCATGGTACCTCTTGAGGAGCTTGACCCCAATGACAGTATTTTCCTCACCCCTGATAACCCAGGTTAAGGTCGTATTGTTCATATCACTTCCTTTATTAATTATCTGGTGGAATCCCATTCTACCCTTAGTGAGCCTAATCCTGACCCTCCACTTAGGGAATCAGCACCTACCATTCAGTATCCTGAGGACTTAAATGCACCCAATGAAGGTAACCCTAAGGGAATGGAGGATGAATTAGATCAATTTTGGTCTCAGGGATATAAAGAGTCTATTTCAAAGGATGAGGATGACCCAATGGAGGAACCCGGACTGAAAATCTGGAGTGAATCATAGGGGGATTATTTGTTATTCGAGGACTTCCCTCCGGAGGATATCAATAATATGGTGAAATCCGGATTCCTCCCTTTTTTTGAGAGTCATCCTCCACCAAACCAGGAGTTGATATTAGAAGAGGAAAAACACAATAGTGAGAAGCCTAGGAGAGACTCCCGGGGACAAAACACATCAATTAAGGATTTATGCCTCGAGAAGAACAAAGAATTGAGTGATATAGGCTTACTCCAAAACATTAAGACGGATCCTCCATCAGAAATAATTGATGATACTGAAGCAACTCCTTCTTTACTAATGAATCACATATACACCCTGACAAAAATTTGAGTAAACCAAAAGAATTCAGGGATGAGATTAATGATAATGATTCAGTTGCTTCGACCCTGCCATCAAAGAAATTTAATTTGTTGTCCACCATTGATTCACATATATTGGAAGGTGAAAATATGACTCCGATCATTAATGATAGGCGGGGTGACTTGAATTTTTCTACAATAATTGTTAGGGAGAATACACAATCTGAATTGTTGTTGGAATTGGACTGGACACCGAATAAGCCCTCCTTGGACTTAACCATTACCGCCGAACACCACAAACAACCCTTCCACTCCCTAACCGATCCTTGGCTTAGGTCTCTGCTCACTTACATTCTTTCTGGGGAGAATATCAGGCTAGTACATCCTAGGGTAGAATGGCGAGTTTGGATTGATGCTTGTACGTTTAGTCTCGCCATTCAAGGTTTGAAATAATTATGTTTATATCTTTTAAAACCCTTCCTGCTTTGGAGGATCCTTGTTATCCTCCACTTATTCTATTTTGGGAGGTCCCTTTTCATATTCCTTTTGTTATTCCTAGACCTCCCCAGGTAGCCTACGAGGTTATTTGCTTTCATGTCTTCTAGCGAGCATTTGGGATAACATTGCATCATCAGCTCGCCAACATTTGTGGCTACCTATTTTCTAGGCCCACGCTGTTACGCATATTTTTAGGGCTTAGCTTTTTCTGTCTGGAACCAGACTTACAGCTTCCCTATAAGTCTGGCTGCTGACAGAAAATGCAGCGCTTGTTGGGAGGCAACCCAATGTTTTGAATAACACCATCATCGGGTGATTTCCTTCCTTTCTCCTCCTATTTTAATTTTACAATGAGGACATTGTAGGATTTAGGCATGGGGGGGTGCATTTTGCATTTTAGGAAGTATTCATGCATTTAGGTTAGCATAAAAATTTTTTTTTTTCTTGAGTTGAATTGGTTAGTCCCTAGCAAAACATCTTTGTCATGGAAGTGTCCTTAAAGATTTTATTAAGTTTAGAATCCAGTACGTTTACTTCACTTGTATGTAGACTGGGTAATGGATCTTTGAAGAAAACCAATAAGCATTTTTAGCCTGCTGAACCCTTAGACAGTTAATAGGGAGTTAGGCATACTATCTTCTAGTAGATCCACCTCATATTTGTGAGAAGAAAGTAGAGAGATTACTGGTGCGCTAAGTCTAGTGCAAAGACTCTTAAGTTTTGGACAATTAGATGATGATACATCAGAGTTAGGCATAGTTTTTGCTCTTTGTTCCTGTGTGCGTACATTGTGTGAATTCCTGAGAGTTACCAAATAAGGTAGATACACAGAGATTGAGTCTTAATAAAGCTATGACTATGGTGGATGGTTACGACTGTCCTTCATAAAGTCATTGGCTGAAGGAGGGTAATAGTGTCAAAGGTCAAAAATACGCTTGTCCTATCCATTCCTTCCCGGTGCCGAGAGTAGGCACTTCCACCAAATAAGCCACACAATATCCTCTTAACCATCATCATCCCTAATAATGCCTCATAAATAAAAATCTACGTCGTGTTATGTTGATTTATAAAGAAAGAAAAAAGAAACAATTATATTTAGAAAAAAAAAAGAGAAAAGAGAGAGAGAGAGAGAGAAAAGAAAAAGAAAAGAGTCCAAGTTTATAATTTTATCTTCGTGAGGATGTTTCTAAGGTAACAAAAACACCCATCGTGATCCACCAAATATGACTCATACCTACCTTTCAGTATTTCTGATCGTCCGAATATGGGCTAACGACTCTAACTTAGTTGTAGAGTTATTAGGACTTTAATTAAAGTGTGAATGCCATGTGAGGCCACCAAACTGTGAGTACATTTACAAAATCTGGTGAGATTTGTGATCTCAGAAAGAAAAGAAGGAAAAGAGTGAGCACAAAGGAATATCAAGAGAGCACAGTTGTTTAGTCTCTCTTCGAGTTGACTTATTTAATAGTCTAGAGATCTAGAGTCTGTAGCACTAGATTACATGTAGCACTAGATGAGTGTGTGCCACCAAATACGAATCCATTCAACTCAGTATCTCCTACCTAAACCAAAAAGCTAGGGTCAAATTTCAGATTATTTTCTACTTTATCCCCGAGTAAAGTAGTTACCTATTCCGATAGAAATATTTATTAAGGGATAAGTACGAATACAAATGTAAGTTGGTTATTTTCACTTGGATCCATTACCTAGGCTACTATCACTTCACATTAGTCTGGATCTCTAAATTTTGGAATAAGGGAAGAAGAAATCTTTTGATTACTTCTATTGTTTTTCATTTTTGCTGGGACTAGCAAAACTTAGGCATGAGGGTATTTAATAAGTCCACTTTCGTGGATCATTATTTAGCCTAAGTACTATTTAATTATTTTCTCTTAGTTGTTAATTGACTAAGATATATATGGTAATTTACCTTCGTCTGCATATAATTTTATGCGTTAATTTTACATTTAACCACATATGATATGATAATATAATTCATTCGATTAATGCAGGCTAGGTACATTAGTTTAGACGTCCTTTTCTACATCTATAAGACATCTGGAGAAAATGACGGACGTTTGGGACCGCTAGCAGGAACTTACTGATATCTACATTTTTAAGACATCTGAAGGTCTGATCAGACGTCTGATGAAGATGTTGCCTGACGGATTCTACCGCTCCAACCACTCGCATCCTTCACAGGTGGTTGGAGAAGCATTCGGCGGAAGCAACAAACTGCAGGTGTTCTGATAAGAAGAGCTGCTAGAGGATGCTCGCCATCCTTCCCTTCCCCTTGGCGGGGACTTCACCTCCATTTCCACCACCGTGACACAAGCTTACACCGTGAACCCATAAGTGCACACTATGAACCTTTGTGAGCTTCTTCACCACGCCACCGCAACCTCCACCTCCATCGGCCACGTGGTGACAGCGCGTGGCCATCATATCGCATCCTCGACGCAGACCACCCTCTCCTCACGCACCACACACGGTGTTGCAGTAGCCACCTGCGTGTGCCTAGCACGCCTTGCGTGACCACACCACCTCCAGCAAGCCACCCCTGCCCGAGTTCCTCGTGCATCCTCGTGCCCTTTGTGTGTAGAGCTCTCCCTTCCACCAGTGTTACTTCAAGCTCCAAGCCGCTGCAGTAACCCATCCACCATCCATTATTCATCTCCTTCCCACAAAGAACCCATCACTGATGTGTTCCTCCTCTATGCAGCCACCCGCTCCAGCCTTCATCCTTCACACTGACGACTCCCTCGCGCTTGCCTCGACCTCACGACCTCAACCACACCATCGGCCACACCAACCGCTCACTCAATGGCTGGCCGTCGAACCTCACCGCTAACAGCACCCAAAGCTTCGACCGACGTGCTCCAACCACCTCCGTCGACTCCACGGCCACCAACGTGAAGCCCGCATCCCGGCCGATCTCCTCCGAGCACCACGCGTTCAGCCGTGCCCCCTCCTTTGCGTGCGATCAAGGGGAGTTTTTTCCCTTGTTTCTCTATAGTAAAGCCCCTATTACTAATTACGAATAAACACTATTAACTTATTTTTCTTATTATTATATTAAGGCAGAATTGCATGGACATCCCTTCAGTTTATCCGAATTACAAATGATTGCAATTGTGCATGATTAGGATATTGATTGCAATGAACATGGTCTCTTTTACAAGAAATTAGTAGTTATGCTGATTATCATTACCAAGATCATTAGTTAACAGAATATTATATTGTGGTAATTTTTCATACAGATCCCCTATAGTTTTAATTAATTGCTTAGAATGAGAATTCATAAGGGTACCGAGTTGCACTAAGGAATAAGTGCACCCATTGAGATTCCCGAATAAACGAGTCACCACTCACTAATTCCATGGGCTAATTCCTCCCTATGGAGACGACCTAACTATTTTTGTAGCTAGATTTTGAATAATTAAATGTTTTGAAAAGTGATTTTTTACCACGTGACATACTACAATGATGCAACATTTTATGTTAAAGTTTTCAATGAAAACGAAGATCGCTCTTTCAGTTTCCTTTTTAAGGCTTCAAACAAGTTTGAGATTCAAAAAATAAAGGAAAAAAGGTTGTGTTGGTAAAGATCAATTTCCTTTAAGTTGTTGATCTCTAGAAATGAAAAGAAAACCTTAATCACTTGAATCCTAATACGGAAATTTTACTACCAATGAGTTTATTTTTAGGCTTTTAGTTTAAGTAATGGTCTAAACAATGTAAGAAATAACACTAATGTAAGGAAAATCAAACAGGGATTCCAAAAAATATTTTTTTGTGATTTTAAGAATTTTTTTGCTATTTTTTTAGAATTTTTCTTTATGTTGATGTCAAAGTTCAGAAATGATACCCAAGGATATTTTGGACTTTTCAGTACCACCACCGGCCTCAAGAAATTTTTGTAATTTTATATGATGTGTAGAATTTCACAAGGATTCTAGAAAGCTGCATTTCACAAAAATTGGATGAGTATAAAAATTCCTAAAATTTACGGATAGTAGCAAAACAAGAAGATTAGAGGAGATGACCCCTTTGCAGTCCACTAATTTTAAGAAATCTTATACAAATACAGTTGCTCTAAAATTTAAAATGGATGTTCCTCACTTGATTTGGAATCATTGAGTGAAATTTCAAGATTTTTAAAGGCTTGTGGTGTTGGGAATTGATTTTTGAAGTCCAAACAAAAGTCTAGACCCAAAAATTAGACTACCAACACTTGAAGTGGAGTGGTATTTAATGATGTAAACAAGCAATAAATTGAATTTTAAATGAAACCACTCCATTTAACTTAATTGTTTAAGATCCTGAAAGCCAAGTTTAATGTGTTTTGATAGTTTTTAGGGCAATGTGTGACTAGACAAGGAATTGCAAGCTCTTCCTTCCAAAATCCCACTTTCCTCCTGTAGTTCCTACACACACAAGAGAGAAGAGAGACAAGGGGATGAGATCTACTTAAAGCAAGAGAAAGATGATAAAGCAAAGCCGTGCCTCCCCGGCAACGATGCCAAAAAGTGAGCGAAAATACGCGGTTTGTTAATTGAGCAATTTAGTGTCGTAACGAGTAAATCCACTTTTGCTTTTAAATTTGTAAACCTAGATAGTGGGGTATCTAGGGTCGTTCAAAGATATAATTTGTTTACAAAATTATGTCTCTCACTTGAAGTCGGAAATCAACTTTCTTTTTGGTGTTTTTCAATATATAATTTTTAGGGTTTTTAAATAATAAGGTGATGCGATTTTGATGGAGGGAAAAGACAACACCTAATAACTGAAATCTAAGTGGAAAAAATAGATTTCTTTCTAAGCTCATTCTAGGCACGTGGAGGCCTAGGGTAATTAGAAAGAAGAGTGTAAAGAACTAAAGAAAAGTAAAAAGAATTGCAACAAAGATTAATTGAGAAAGACAACTTTGATTGATAGAAAAAGTGTTTTACAAAAAAAACTAGTAGAGGAATGCTTCTACTACTAGCAAATAAAAAGAAATAAAGAGAATGCAAAACACGAATCCTATAAATGGTGAAGAAGAGAAGCTCTTGCTCCAATTGCAGTTGCTCCCGCAGTAAAAAAGAGCTCCTTCTTGCAAAGCTCCTCCAATGGTGTGGTCTCCTGGCAAGCCCAAGGGGGGGCATGCTTGATCTCCTCCAACGTGGATGGAATTCCACCTTCAAAAGCTCCTCCAAAGGTGACGTGGACCACCTTTAATTCCTCCTCCAAGGGTGGTTGTGTACCACCCTCAAATCCTCCTCCTAGGGTAGCCATGTACCCTAGGTCGCCTTCCAATTCCTGACTTCTTCCATTGGTTGGCGTGGGCTCAAGAAAGAAGAGAAGAGGGGAAGGCACCAAGGGGCCAAAGTGTCCCCTTAATCTTCCTCTTCTTCTTCTTCTCTTGGCCTTCTATGTAGGTGGAAGTATAGGTAAAAAAAAATGTAGCCAAAGATGGATGTTAATGGTGGTGGATATGGGTATATTTAGGAGTGGTAGGGGGTAAGGGTAGTTAACTAGGGTTAAAGGAAAGGTGGTGTGATGGAAGGCTAGGATGTGGAAGTTGGTTGATGGATGTTGGATGAAGGTTGGCGTGGTGGTAGAGAGGTGTATAAGGTGGTGGTTATGGTAGGTGGAAGAGTTGGTGCCAACTCTATGTAGGGTAGGGTTAAGGGATATGTTAGTGTGTTATAGGGCTAGGATTAGATCATAGGGTGGTAGTTAGGAGATGGATGGCTAGGGTTAGTTGGTGCCAACTTAAGGGGTATGTGGGGGTGTGGTTAGGTGTTTTGGCGTCAACTATAGGAGTGTTTAGGTGGGTTAAGTGGTGTGGGTTTTAGGAAGGGTTAGGATGGCTCCATGTAGTGGTGGTTATGAGATTAAGGGTAGATATAGGTGGCACCAAAATGAGGGGGTCTTGGTGGGGCATTTTGGTGCCAACTAAGGTGTAGTTTAGGGTAGTTAAGGGGGTTTAAGGTTGGCACCAAAGGAGGGTTTCTAGAAAGGGTTAGGTGGGTGGTAGGGTTTGCTTTAGGTGGTGATGTGTAGGGCTAGGATTTAGGCACATGTTGGTGCCAAAATGAAGGGATGCATGTGGTGTTTTTGGCGCCAACATGAATGGGTGTGATTGGTGGTAGTTGGTGTGGGTTGGAGCCAAAAGGGGATGGGTTAGGTTAGGGTTAGTTATGGTTAAGGGGGAAATGGTGGACGGCCATGGAGGTGGAGCTAGTTGGGAGCTTAGCTAAGCTAGCTTAGCTAGTAGAGTAGAGGTGGTGGAGCTAGGGTTTCATGAAGGAGGAGCTGGAGAAAGTAAATCTGGAGCTAGTGGTTGCTGCATCTGGAGTTGGATCTAATGAGGTAGTTTCATGGGGAGCTTAACTACTTAGCTAAGCTACCAAGTTCTTATGTTAGTAGCTAGGCTTGGGTAGTTGAGCTAAGTTGAGCTAGCCTCAACCTAGCTGGAGCTTGGTCAAGCTGGAACTACCTTAAATGAGAACTCCAGAGCTAGCTAAGCTACTAGTTGACAAGTAGTAGCTCAGCTAGCATGGAGTCCAGTTGCCATGAGCTGGGTGGAGCTAGAATGAGTTGGGGCTGAGTTGAGATGGACTCCTGTCAACTCAGCTGAGTTAGCTAGAGCTCCCAGTGAACTGATGGGATCTGAGATGAGCTAGACTCAACTAAGTTGAGGTGGATTTGAGTTGGCTTGAGTTGGGTTGAGCTAAGATGAGCTGCCTTGAGCTACCATTCAGCTAAGGTGAGCTGAATGGAACTGAATGGAGCTAACCCTAGTCCATGGGAGCTGGCATCCAGCCATGATGAGTTGGAATTAGCTGAGTCCTAGCCTGATTGAGCTTCCTCTTCACCAGTTGCCTTCAGAAGTGTGATCGTTAAAATGAGTGATTTATAAAAGAGGGTTTTTATGTTGTTGTAACACGCAAATTGGATTGCTTTTAAATTTATAGAATCCGAGTACTTAGGTAAGTATTCGAGTCGTCCCTAGAGAGGCAAATAAGCTTTTAAATCAAAACTCCCGCTTGATGTCTGGAAATCAACGTCTTTTTAGGGTTTTTGGAATATGTAAATTTTTTCTTGGTTTTTTTTAAATAGAGCAAAAGGAAGTGCAGAGAAAGATGAAAATCTAAGTTATGGAAATTGTAAGGCAACTAGTGCCTTACTTCAACTCACCCTAAGCACAAAAGGCCTAGTGTAACGAAGAAGTAAGACTCAAAACAATCAACACCTTTTTACACTTAAAGTAGAAGAATGCTTATTAATCGAAATAGTTTTACAACAGGAATGGAAAACTCACAAGTGAAAAGAGTTTCCACTTATAATTTCCACCCAAGCAGAAATCTAGCACTAAACTACTATGCAACTAAACAACAAAAAAAAAGTAGAAGAAAGCTTAGAAGATGTTGATGATGATGATGATGCTGCCCGAAATTCCTGCTCCAGTCTTGGTTGCCCCAAGACTAAAAGGATTCCTTTGCTCCTTCCTGGACATCCTCCAAAGGCAAACCCTAGATGGGTGTTCCTTCTCCTTCCTAGAGTGGATGGCTCCCACTCCAAGAACTCCTCCTTAAGGTGGCGTGAACAACCTTTGATTCTTCCTCCAAGGGTGGTAGTGTACCACCCTCAAATCCTCCTCTTCCTAGGGTAGGCGTGTACCCTAGGTTGTCTTCCAATGCCTGGCTTCCTCCCTTCGCTGGCGTGGACACAAGAGAGAAGAGAAGAGGGGAAGTGGTCGGGCGTGTTTCGCGTGTTAGAAATTGGGGTTACAAGTAACCCATCGTTGTAGTTGCAAAACACGTCGATCAGATAAAATTTATACCAAAACTCCAAGGGAGTCCTGAGTCGAACACAGGGAGGTGACGTTTACTTTACGTGAAAATCGCTCTTCAATTAGTTTCTTTTTGGTATTTTGGGGTTTTGCTATTCTTTTGTATTTTTGTAAGAAGAAAACAAGCAAACGTATCACAAGATAGAGATGTGGAACGAATATGATATATATTACTTCCAATGTCAATTACAATAAACTATGAAAGCATAAAAAGAGGGGGGTGTTGAAGCTTCAAGTTATTACGCTAACGTATTTGGTTTTGAAAACCTGTCGTTGTAGTATGAAAGCGAAGAACTCATGTTCAACAAATAAAATTTATACCAGAATAGAAATCCCGAGTCGAAACCAGGGAGGCAGACGTTTGATTTAAAAATATGCATTTAATTTATTTGTCATGAAGTAGATTAATTGATTAGAAACTATCTATCTATTTACACTAAATTGAAGAGAGAGAGAATATTACAAACAAAAACCAAAAAGAGATGTAGAATGAACATGGAATTCATTATCATAGAGATTGTTCATTACACTAAACATTACGACTAGAAAGTAGAAAAAGATTACACTAGAAAGCAGTAAAAGAATGGGGAGAGAGATATCCTCCTCGACGGTCGCTTGGAGGACGAGCTGGACGGGATGATGCCTGGAAGACTGGGAATGGAGCAGGACGAAGGAGGACGAAGTGGGAAGAATGGGAACAAGGTAGCACATCGTCATCATCGTGGGATCCACTTCCGAAAGGGGGGTGAAAATTTTACTTTATCTCTTGAGAAGCATCCCAGGTGTGGGATAAGCTTCTCTTGAGTTTTGGAGAGGGAGAGAAGAGAAGGAAGGGATAAAGATTTCGTATGGAGGAGGTCTCCTTTTATAGTTGCAAGGAATGAGGGCAATTTGGTCATTACAAGTTGAAAATCATTAATTCAGGACCTTTAGTGACGGATAAATCCGTCACTAAAGGCCAGAACGTGGCTATAGTGGGGCGGCGTGTGTGCGTCCGCTCATCTCTCGCACATGAAATGCATGCTCCACGTTCTTCAGATCTTAGCTGTCCGATCGTGAGATCGGACGACTTAACTCGCCTCTCGCCGTGCCTTCTCATTGCGTGCCTAGCGCGTGCGATCCCGCGTTACGCGCGGGTGTGCGTGGGCGCATCATCTAGATTGAGCGTGCGTGGCCACTGGATCGCGATCGTGCGGTCCATTGAGCTCCCTCGCCATGCCTCAACTACCGCTCGTGAGGAATCGAACACGCGCCTACGCTTCGCTTAAGCACTCTCACCCACTGTGCTATGCGCGTGGATGGGCGGGCACTTAACTTAAGTGCGAGTGCGTTCCAACCGTTGGATCTTGATCCAACGGCAGGGAAACATTGATGACGAGGCCTTCATCGAATGCGTGCGGATGGTTGGTCGGCCGAGATGGTGCCACGTGGCGCCATCTTGGCCATCCATCTTCTGGATGATGTAGATGGTGCCACGGTTGTCGGATAGAGTTGATTTTTGCGTCGTTAGGCTACGATCGTCAATCCAAATCCATCCATGTGGTTGGATTTGTCGTTTGAAGTGTGGATTTACACCATCTTGGCCCTTGATCTTCTAGGGTTCCTCGGTCTCTATCTGATGCTACAGATGTCTGATTAAGGCGATCTTGGAGTCATTGAACTCCAATCGTCACCCTGATCACATCTGTATGGTTGGATCTTCGATCCGAGGACTTGATAAAAATTTTGCCCTATCCCTAAACATGAAAGGAGACAATTAACCTCCATTTTATTCAAACTAATCTAAATGCAAGATGATGCATGCTATGCAATATTTATAGTATGCAATGCAATTCTATGCTTAAGAACATGCATAAATAGGTATCTTATGTAGTGTAAACATGTTTACATCAGGGGGTGAGAGAAAATCTCCCGAATCGGCTGTTCGGCGAGATGACGGTGCCTGGCAGAAGCTCGGACGAAGGAGGTGAGGAGCGGGACGATAGAGGTGAGGTGCAGGAGGATGTCGGGTTGAGGAAAGCTTCGGTGTGGCTCTGGAGTGGAGGTGAGAAGACGGAGGTGATCTGCTACCGGAATGGAGGTGGGAGGACGGCTCCAAGGTGACCTATGAAGGGGGATGGGAAGTTGGAGGAATATTTGGTGGGGCAGAGGTTTGCTACACTAATAGGAGCCTTGGGAGCTTGAGAACAAGCTCTAATGGAGCATTGGTAGGCTTGCTAGAGCTTGGGAGTAGGTGGGAGTAGAGTAGGTAGAGATGGCTTGGAAGGGAGGGGGTGTAGGTCCTTTTATAGCGGAGGAGAAGAGGCAAAAGTAGGTATGGGACCATTAGTGACATCCAGGCCATCACTGAAAATGTCGTTGTAGGCAGCTCATGCCCGTTGGTGCCCACAACTGGCTTTACTGGCATGCGATGAATTACCGACGGCTGTAAGCGTCGCTGTAGGTCCAGCCCTTGCATAGTTGGCGCTGTGCTCCCCTGTCCTTTGCTGTGCATGAGCATACGCCTACGGGCTGGCGTTGCGCTGTGCGCATGCGCGCATGCGCGCCTGCGTGCACGTGTGCACCTACGCTGCTGCACGCGTGCAGTGTTGTGTGCGTGTGCTGGGTAGCCTGGGCTACACCACGTGGCGTAGTCTGGGCCATCCATCTTCTTCTTGTTGTAGAGGCTGCTACAGAGGTCGAATTGAGTCGATTTTCACGTCGTTAGGTTGCGATCGTCGACTCGAATCCATTTGTGCGGTCAGATTTGTCATTTGAAGCTTCGAATTATGTCTCCTAGTCCCTTGGCCGTTGATCTTCCTTGGACTGCATATGGTGCTACGGAACTTCGATTGAGGTGATTTCAGAGGCGTTGGACTCCGATCGTCATCTTGATCAGATCCGTATGGTTAGATCGTCAATATGAGGCTCTAAAATAAATATCCTTCTCTCCTAACCACAAAAGGGATGCAATTAACCTAAATTATATACAACTACTCTAAATGCAGAATGATGCATGCTATGCAATATTTATAACATGAAATGCAAATGTAAGCCTAGGAACATGCATGAATAGGCATTTTACCCTCAATAAATGTATTTACATCAGGAAGGCACCAAGGGGACAGAGTATCCCCTTAATCTTCTCCTTCTTCTTCTCTTGGTCGTGAGCTCTATGTGGTATAGGTGGAAAAATTGGGTAGCCAAGGTTGAGTTTTAATGGTGGTGGTAGGGGGTTTATATAGGAATGGTAGGGGGTTAAGGGTATTTAATGGATGGAGGGTTAGGATGGCTTGTTGGAGGTAGTTAAGGGATCCTAGGGTTGATAATAGTTGGCGCCAAAATGGGGGGGTGTTAGGTGTTTGGCTCCAACCTTAAGGGAGGACTAGGGTTAGGATTTATGGTGGTAGAGTTAGGTGGCGTGTAGGTTATGTGTAGGGTTAGGATGGTGTTGTTGGGTGGTTGTTATGGGATGAAGGGTAGATATAGGGTGGCACCAAAGGGGAAGGTTGCTTGAGGTGGTAGTTATGGTGGAGTTGAGGGAGTTGGCAACACTTTAGGTGGGTTAAGGGGGAGGTTTAGGTGGTGTCACTAGATGGAGGGTTAGGATAGGTTGGAGGGCAATATGTATGGTGTAGATGGGAGGAGGTGTTGGCACCAAATGAAGGGGTGTAGGGGGTGATTTTTGGCGCCAACTAGGGTAGGGTTTAGGGTAGTTATGGGGGGTTAGGTTTGGTGCCAATGGAGGGCTTCTAGAAGGGGTTAGGTGTAAGGTTTAGATGGCCTTGGTTGATGAGGTGTAGGGCTAGGAATTACGCACATGTTGGCACCGAAATGAAGGGATGCGTAAGGCATTTTTGGCATCAACATGAGGGGGTGTGAGTGGTGGTGGTTGGTGTGGGTTGGTGCCAAGGATAGGTTGGGTTAGGGTTTGGTTAGGGTTAAGGGTTGAAGAGTGGACGACCATGGACTTTTTGGTGGAGCTAATGGATTAGCTAAGCTAGCTTAGGTCATCGATTTTGTCAAGAAGAACATCTTCAGCCTGTTCGGGATTCCGAGGGCCATTATTAGCAATGGTGGTTCTCACTTCACTAATGCCTAGTTTCGTAATTTACTGGCAAAGTATGAGGTAAATCACAGAATGTCCACACCTTACCATCCCTAGATGAATGGACAGGCCGAGATCTCTAATCGGGAGATCAAGAATATTCTTCAGAAGACAGTTAGGCCTGATCGTAAAGATTGGACTCAAAAGCTTGAGGACGCTCTTTGGGCCTACCGTATGGCGTACAAAATGCCTATCGGCTTGTCACCATTTCATCTGGTGTATGGAAAGGCATACCATTTGCCCGTAGAAATTGAACATAAGGTGTTGAATGACGGATGACTACGCTATCAGAATTGGTTTTGAAAATCCGTCGTATTTTGAGTAGTGAAGGAAATCCGTTCAACAAATAAAATTTATACCGAAAAATCTGTAAAAAAGTTCAGGGTTGAACATAAGGAGGCTACATCGATCAAAATTTGTAATTATATTTTTGTGTTTTTGTGTAAAAGGTAGAATAATCACAATGGAATCAATATAGACAATAAGAGAGAGAGAAAGAACAATCACTTGATATTGCATAATATTTTTACAACTAAGAAAGCAAGACATGGTTACACTAGAAAGCAAGAAATTATTACAACTAGATGGCAGGAAAATTCTATTCTAGAAAGTAGTAAAAAGAATGGAAAAGAGAAGTAATCCTCCTCGACAATCGCTTGGAAGACGAGCTGGACGGGACAACTCCTGGAAGACGAGGAACGGAGCGGGGAGGAGGATGAAGCAAGAGGAACGGGAACGAGGCAGCACATTGTCGTCGTTGAGAGATTCGCTTCCGAAACGGGGGCAAAAACTTGGTTTTAGCTCTTGAGGAGCTTCTCAAGTGTGGGACAAGCTTCTCTTAAGCTTTGGAGAGGGAGAGAGGAGAAGGAAGGGATGAGAAATCCGTATGGTAGGGGTCTCCTTTTATAGTTGTAAGGAGTGGGGGCATTTAGGACATTACAACATGAAAACCATTAATTCAGGACCTTTAGTGATGGATTTATCCATCACTAAAGGCCTGAACGTGGCTGATGTGCACACGCCGCATGCGCGCCCCTTCGCCTTCGTGCTCTCAACACCCTCGCACGTCCTCGCGCGTTCAGCCGTTCGATCAAGAGATCAAACAACTTAAACCGCCCTCGCCAGCACCAATTGCGCTCAGCCGTCCGCATGCGCTCATCGTTCGATGCAAATTGCGCGGCTCCAATTGCGTGCCCACGTGCGAGGAGAAGCGCTGCGCCTGTGACTCGAACCCGCACCATCCACCTCCGTAGTGCCTTAACCGCTGCGCTACGCGTGCGATTGAGGCGCGTTGAGGTTTTTGCACACAGTCGATCTCGGACAATGAATCTCATTCGGCGGTCGAGATCAAGCATTGCTTGTGCTTTCAGATGAGGAGAGGCACTGGATGAGCGGCAATGTGGCACGTCCTCGACTGTTGGATGGGCATCCAACAACTGAGATCTATCGAACGAGTGAAGAAGAAGAGCTAAGGCTGGTGCTGGGTGGCTATGATGGCACCATGTGGTGCCATCTAGGCCGTCCATCTTTTGAGTGTTGTAGATGATGCCACGGGTGTCGAATTGGATCGATTTTTGTGCTGTTAGGCTGTGATTGTCGATCCAAACCTATTCGTGTAGTCAGAATTGTCGTCTGAGGTGCGGATTAACACCATCTTGGCCCTTGATCTTTAGGGTTCCTCAGTCTCTATCTGGTGCTACGGATATCCAATTAGGGTAATCTTAGAGTTGTTGAACTCCAATCATTGTCCTGATCAGATCCGTATGGTTGGATCTTTGATCCGAGGCCTTGATAATAAAGTCGCCCTGTCCCTGACCATAAAAATGAGACAATTACTATATAATTTATACAACTTGATCTAAATGCATGATTATGCATGTTATGCAATATTTACAATGTATAATGTTAATGTGACACTAAGAACATGCATTAATAGACATTTTAGGTTAATCGGATGTATGCACATCATAGGGCATTCTGGGCAATCAAGCAGTGCAATCTGGATTTAAGTTTAGCCAGAAGGACCAGGAAACTCCAACTATCTGAGTTGGAGGAGCTTAGAAATGATGCATACGAGAATGCCAAGATCTACAATGCTCGGACCAAAGCTCTTCATGACCAATTGATATCCCGCAAGAGCTTTGAGCCGAACCAGAAGGTTTGGCTCTTCGATTCTCGACTTAAGCTCTTTCCTAGCAAACTTAGGTCAAAATAGAATGGCCTGTTCATCATCGATCAGATTTTTCCAAACGGGGCCATTCAAATTTCTGACCCAAAGATGGGTAATTCATTCAAAGTTAACGGTCAACATCTAAAGCATTTTATTGACCGTATTACTCCAAAACCCATCTCAGACATGGTTGCTCTCATCATGTTGTGATCTCTTTGGCTGGACTTCGCCTAGATGATGGCATTAAACTCAGCAGTTGTATAGTCTGACTCAGAGCTGACCCGAGCATCATATTCAGGTGATATCTTCTACATTCTACCTTCCTTTCATGTCTTTTATTCTCATTGTGGATATTGCATCAGCTAGGCATGGGGGGTGGATTCATTTCTGAATCAATTTGTCAGCTTTGTGGAATTCTTGTAAATTCTACTTGTTTTCTTATATATACATCAAAAAATAAAATTGAATTAGGAAGGAATACTTGGGCATTAGGACTTTTCAATCTTAGGAAATATTACAGTAGGATCTGAACACTAAGACCCTTCAGGTCTTTGGGCTTAATCAGCCTAGGTATCCATTAAAATGTGGATTTGTTTATCGAGTCCTCGCCATCCTGAATTCTATTTTAATTTTATTAAATAAGTTTGGGTGATAAGTACACGACTTATCAACCCGCCCTTTGATTTGAGGGAACTTTAATTCTAAGCATCTACACACTATTCATCACTGACTTGTTGTTCGGTGATTTTATTGGAAATTGAGTAGCTAATGAACTTTCTAGGGTTATATGGCTAGCAAGTTATCGTAGGTAACAGCCCATAGGTAGGTTGTCCAAATCTCAGCCACTGGACCATTCTTTTCCTGCTGCCTTTAGGTAAATCTTAGACCAGGGAAGCCACCTACTTAAAAGAAAAAGAAGAAAAAGAAAATCTAAAAAGAAAAAAAAGAGAAAAGAAAAAGAAAAAGAAAAGGAGAAAAATAAAAAAAAAGAAATAAGACATACTTCACTGCACAAGTATGGCTGGCAAGTTATTGTGGGTAACAGCCCATTGGTAGGTTGTCCACAATCCAGCTTAAGAAATGCACGTCAAATTCCTAAAACACTTAGGAAGAAGCAAAGAAGTAAAATAAGCCTGGGAGATATACACTGGATTCACCCTTATGTTGACCCCATAAAAAGAAAAGGAGAAAGCTACCGGTCGTGTAGATACACCTTTAAGCAGAATTCTTTTTAAGGTCACCTAGGGGCGTAGAAACCCGAAGTCCGTTCTGATTGCCAATCAATGAGTTTATCACTTTCACAAAATGATGCTTAGAACTTAGGGTTCTCATCAAGTTTTGGGTGGGTTGAGTAGCCGTAGAAAGACACTTTGTAACCCTAAACTCAAAAATCCAAAAAAATTAGAAAAGAAGAAAAAGGAGAAAAAGAGATCTTTCTTTGAATAAGGCGAGGGCTTGAGGTGGTTTGCATTTTAGCAGATACCCGGGCATTATTGTGTCTTTGAAAGTTCAGGTCCTAAGTAAAAAATTTCTTAATGTTGAAAATGACTTGTGCCTGAGTAATCCAACCCTAATTCTTTCATAAATAGCATATAGTTTTTGCATGGGGGTGTGATGTGCATACACCTAAATAGCCAAAAATGTCTTTTAATGCATGTTCTTAGTGTCATATTAACACCATACATTGTAAATATTGCATAACATGCATAATCATGCATTTAGGTCAAGTTGTAAAAATTGTATAGTAATTGTCTCCTTTTAGGGTCAGGACAGGCGATTTTTAATTGGGGCCTCGGATCGAAGTTCCAACCGTACGGATCTGATCAGGGCAACAATTGGAGTTCAACGACTCCAAGATTGCCCTAATCAGGCATCTGTAGCACCAGATATAGACCGTGGAAGCCTAAAGATCAAGGGCCAAGATGGTGCCAATCTGCACTTCAGACGACAAATCCGACAGCACAGATGGGTTTGGATTGATGATTGCAGCCTAACAACGCAAAAATCAGCTCAATTCAACATCCGTGGCACCATCTACAAGACGTAGAAGATGGACGACCAAGATGGCTCCACGTGGTGTCATCCCAACCACCCAATCGACCAAGATGGACGAAGACGCGCGCAAGGAGAAATCTGAGTCGTCTGATCTCGTGATCGGTCGGCTAAGATTTAAAGAACGTGAGTAGGCATTTTGAGCGTGGCAGGAAGGGAGGCGCACGCGATGCACGCACGTCGACCATGATCAGACCTTTAGTAATGGATAAAACCGTCACTAATGACCTGATATTAATGTTTTAAGCTTGAAATGATAAATTTTCCCTCAATTCCTACAACTATAAAAGGAGACCTGACCTCCACTTCTTCATCCCTTCCTTCACCTCCCTCCCTCTCCAAAGCTCAAGAAAAGCTGTCCCACACCCTGGATGCTATTCTAGAGCCAAATCCAATTTTCTCGCCCCCATTCTGGAAGTGGATCCTACGATGACAACGACATGCTGCCTCGTTCCTTTTTCTTCCTACTTCATCCTCCTTCTCCGTCCTCTGTCTTCAGGGCATCGTTCCGTCTGGCTCGTCCTCCAAGCATTCGTCGAGGAGGATAACATTTCTCTCCCTTCTTTTTAATAGTTTTCTAGAATAGAATTCTCTGCTTTTTAGTTGTAATCATTTCCTGCTTTATAGTTGGAAAAACATTATGATTATATTAAGTGATTGTTCTCTCTCTCTCTTTCTCTCTTATTGTTTATATCAATTCCATTGTAATTATTTCATTTTCAAACAAAAAGACAAAAAATATAAACTACGGATTTTAGATTGACGTAGCCTCCTTGTGATTGACCCGGAATTCTTAGAATTTTGGTATAAATTTATCTGTTGATGGATTTCTTCGTAAATCGAACTACAACGGTTGGTTTTTCGAAACCAACTTCAATCGTGTAGTTTTTCGCACCCAACAGCTACGCTAGCTTAGCTAGTAGAGTGGAGGTGGAAGAATTAGGGTTTCCGCACCCAATAGCTATGTTGGAGCTGGATCTACTGAGGCAGCTTCAAGGGGAGCTCAATTATTGAGCTCAGCTACTTAGTTATTATGCAAGTAGCCAAGCCTGGGTAGTTGAGCTCAGTTGAGCTGACCTCAACCTGGCTAGAGCTAGGTTGAGCTCGAACTGCCTCTGATGAGGACTCCAGAGCTAGCTCAGCTACTAGTTGACAAGTAGTAGCTTAGCAAGCTTAGAGTCTAGCTACTGTGAGCTAGCTGGAGCTGAGGTGAGTTGAGTTTGAGTTGAGATGAGCTGAGCTTGAGCTGAGGTGGACTCAAGTCAACTCAGTTGAGCTAGTTAGAGGCAATGGACTGATTGGAGCTAGGATGAGCTAGACCCAACTGAGTTAAGCTAGATTTGACCTGAGCTGAGGTTGGTCTAGCTAAGTTGAGCTACCTTGAGCTACCATCCAGCCAAGATGAGCTGGGTAGAGCTAAAAGGAGCTAACTTTAGCCAATGTGAGCTGGAATTCAGCTGAGATGAGTTGAATCTAGCTAGGGTTCAACTGATTTGGGCTTCTTCTTCACTTTCTTCCTTCTTGAATGCTAGGTTTTTGATGATTTGAATAATTGCTTAACCTTAACACTCAAGTAGGGGTGTTAAAAATACAAAAAATGAATGCAATGCATGCCTAATCCTAGATTATGCCTAAATGCACCCCAAAAACCTATTTGCGAAGCAAAATCCTAAGAGCTAGGTTTGTTTTAATGCATAAGAATGATAATAAACTGGTGTTTATTAGAGTGCTTGGGTTTTAGGGATCTGTCAATCTATTTATCCCTAAACTCCAAGAAACACATTAAAAACACAATAAAAAATGCAATGCATGTATAACCTAATTGATGCCTAAATGCAACCCAAAAACCCGTTTGCGGAGCAAATTCCTAAGATCTAGGTTTGTTTTAATGCATAAGAATGATGATAAATTGGCATTTATCATTGACCTTCCTTGATCAATTCCCTGATGAAAGCATCTTAGCTACCAATACTCTCCCTTGGTTTGCACCGATTGCAAACTATCTCGCAATAGAATGAATCCCCTCTAATTGGCCAAAAACCAAAAGGGATAAGTTCTTTGCTGATATTAAATATTATTTTTAGGTGGAGCCCAACCTTTTCCGCATTTGTACTGATCAGGTCATTAGATGATGTGTCCCTGAGTCAGAAATCCATGATATTCTGACACATTGTCACTCAATGGCTTGTGGTGGACATTTTTTGAGCAAGAAAACTGTAGTTAAGATACTCAATTTTGGATTCTTTTGGCCTGGCTTGCACAAAGATTCTCATTCTTTTGTTCGGTCCTATGTGCGTTGCAAGAACATCGGTAACATGACTCGGAAGGATATGATGCCCCTTAATCCAATTTTAGAGGTTGAAATTTTTAATGTATAGGGCATCAACTTCATGGGATTGTTCATCAATTCTGGTGGGTATTTGTATATACTAGTCGTAGTCGACTATGTATCTAAATGGATTGAAGCAATACCCACCCGCACCAATAATCATTGTGTGGTTGTTGAATTCATAAAGAAAAAATATTTTCTCAAGATTCGGCATTCCTAAGGCCATTATCAGTGACGGAGGATCACACTTCACTCACCCACAATTCTGTCACCTCCTTTCTAAATATGAGGTTGACGTAGACACATTTAATTAGGTTAAAATGCCTATTCATGTATGTTTCTAGGCTTAGATTTGTATCTCATGTTATAAATATTGCATAGCATGCATCATCTTGCATTTAGAGTAGTTGTGCATATTTTAGGTTAATTACATCCTTTTTATGGCCAGGAGGGAAGGAGATTTATTTTAGGGCCTCAGATGGACAATCTGATCGTACGAATCTGATTAGGACGACGATCAGAGTCTAACGCCTCCAAAATCATTGAGATTGAAATCCCATAGCACCATATGCAGTCTAAGGAAGAACAATGGCTAGGGGGCAATGCGACATCCTTACAGGCTTCAGATGGAAAATCCGATCATATGGATGGATCTAGAGCGACGATCGTAGTTCGGTGACGTGGAAATCACCTTGATCCGAGCACTGTGGCACCCTCTGCAACAAAAAGAAAATGGACGGCCCAGATGGGACCACGTGGTGCCATCTAGGCCGCCCAACACCGGCCATCAGTGACTACAGGCGCCTCCTCTTCGTCCAAGATCTCTCACCATAGCTATTGGATCAAGATCCAACGGTTGAGGATTCTTCGCACTCGCAGCTCCCATGCCATCTTCTCAACACTCCGGGAAACTTGGCGCAACGGTGAAGACTTTGCCTTCCAAGGGATGGGCGTGGGTTCGAAACTCGCAATGCCCCCCAATCCTCAAATTGGACATCGATGGCACACCGCAATGCATGCGTGTAGATGTGCGTGCACCGCAGTGAACACATAGTGCAATGCCAGTGTGTGTGCACGCAACACGGCACGTGATGCATGCGCCAGCGGAGGTGAGGGTTGGCATGGATCTTCAGCAACAATTGGGCGGATCTTCAACGACAATTGCAGCTGTCATTAATGCCCTATGCACAAAAATCCTCCTCTTCCTTCCACTATAAAAGGACCTACCCCCCTCCATTCTTCACTATCTCTTCCTTTCTTCTCCGCACCACCTCCAAGGCTTAAGAAAGAGCTTGTCCCAAGCTCGGGATACTCCTCTAAAGTAGAATCAAATATTTTTTCCCTCCTCTCATCCTCATTCGTGCAGCATCCCACGGCAGTCCTCTCACCTCCCTTCGAGAAGAAGATCCTCGACGCGATGCTGTCCTACCCCACCCTTCGTCCTCTGGCTCCATCCTCGTTTGTCCTGCTCCTCGCCACCTTCCTCTAGGAGATGACAGAGCGAGTCGTCCTCCGAGCAGCCGTCGAGGGGGATTCTCTCACCTATATCTTTCTTTTTGCTTTTGTAGTGTAATCGTTCCCGCTTTCTTAGTTGTAGAAAACATTTGCTTCAGAAATATATGTGATTGTTTCTCTCTCTCTCTCTTATAATTTGCAAGTAGATTAGTGATGCGAAATTTAGCATAATTTGTAATTAGGGTTTTTAGAGTCGTTGTAACACGCAAAATCGCATACGCTTTTAAAATTTATAACCTAGATAGTGGGGTATCTAGGGTTGTCCAAGAAGGCAATATGTTTGCAAAATTCAGGTCTCTTGCTTGGCAATAGAAATCACTTTTCTTTTTGGTCTTTTCAACTATTTCATTTTTTTAGGGTTTTGAAATAACGAGCATTCGCAAAGTTGTTGACAAAGAAAAAGGCGATCTAAACCTAATCCACTAAACTATTGCTAGAGTGACAAGAAAGGCCTCTCCCTAAGCTCACTTTAGGCATGTGGGGTCCTAGAGTAATTAGGGAGAGAGAGTGAAAAAGTGCTAGATCAATATAAAAAAAAACAAATGTGACAAGAATTTAAAAGAAGGCAACTTGAATTGAATTGAACTTGTTCTACACAAAACACATAAAGGAAAACTTCTAATCTACTTGAAATGCAAGAAGATAAAAACACAAATCCTCTAAATGAAATGGTGAAGAGATGGCTTCTTGCTCCAAGCCTGGTAGCTCCCAAGCTTGAAAGGAGTCCTCCAACTCCTTCCTTGCTATGCTCCTCCAAGATGGTGTCCTTCAAGGTGGAAGCTTCCACCTTAACTTTCCTCCTCCAAGGGTGGGCGTGCACCACCCTTGCTCCTCCTTGCCTGGCCATCCTCCTGGTGGGGAAGTGCTCCTCCTCCTTGGTGTGGCACAAGGGAGAAGAAAGAAGGGGATGAAGGCACCAAAAGGGCAGGTAGGATGCCCCCTTAATCTTCTTCTCTTCTTCTTCTTCCTTGGCCTTGAATTATGGTGGGTGTAATGTGGAATTAAACTAATGGGAGGATGGGAATTATGTGGTGATAAGGTAGGGTATTTATAGGATGGGAATGAGGTGGTTATGGTTTTTTTTGGAGGGAAATGAAGGGGTGCTTGGATATTTTTGGAGGGAAAAATGGGAGGGAAATGAAGAGGTCCCTTGGTTTTCCCTCCAAAATACCTTCTAGAAGGTATAGATTTTGGAGGGAAAAAATGGAGGGTGGAGATGGGTTTTGATGGTGGATGTAGGGTGGTGATGGAAGGGATAGTTGGCACCAAAATAAAGTAGGAGTAGGTGGTCTTTTTGCTGGAGCTTAGGTAGTAGGGTAGTAGGTTTTGGTGCCATGGAGGTGGACTAGCTAAGTTAAATAGCTTAGCTAGCTTAAGTAGTAGGGAATAGAGTTGGAGGCATTTGGAGCTAAGGTTTTCAGGGAGAAGAGTTGGAGGTATTTATCTTGAGCTGCACTAGAGCTGGTGGCTGCTGAAGAGAGCTGGAAGGAGCTACCTTAGCTGGCTTAGCTTGCTAGTTCTTTGCTAGCTACTAAGCCAAGCTAAAGCAAGCTGTCTTCTGCTGAAAGGAGCTGAGGTGAGCTGGGTCTAATGCTCCCAGGGAGGACCTAGCTAGTTGAGGTAGCTAAGGTAGCTTAAGTCAACTAAGTTGAGCTAAGCCGAGTCCCCCGGAGCTGGACTTGAGGTTCCTGAGCTAAGATGAAGTCACCTTCAGCTGGCTAGAGTTGAGTGGAGCTGGATGTAGCTGGTCCTGAGCTGAGGTGAACTCCAGTCAACTCAACTGAGCTAGCTAGAGCTCCCGGTGAACTAATGGGAGCTGAGATGAGCTAGATTCAGCTAAGTTGAGCTGGATCTGAGCTAACTTGAGATAAAGTGAGCTAAGATGATCTCTCTTGAGCTGCCATTTAGCTGAGATGAGATGAATGGAGCTAAGATGAGCTAACCCTAGTTCAAGTGAGCTGGAATCTAGCTATGGTGAGTGTTGGGTCGGCCCGGATAGGTTGTTAAAATGATGTTTTTATCGTTGAAATGTCTATAGTGGTTAACCTAATTCGGACCTAACCATCTCTTTACAAAATCTTTAACCTGGCCTAATTGATTTTATCTTGTCACTTTTAGGCCTAGGGTTGAACTCAGGGAAGTAGGTTCAAGTCGAGTTTCTACGTTTTCCTTAAAACATGTCTCTTCCGTTAGTTTATTATGTTTTTGGTGTTTTTCCTTATTTAGATTTTTTTCTGGTAATCCTTGTCCTTGAGGCACACCCTCAAAATTGTGTCCTTAGCTTTTAGCCAAAACAGAGTTCCAAAACAAGTCTTGCTACTCGCAAGACGAGGTACCTGCAAATCAAATATTATCTTTTCTCTTTTATATATATATTTTTCTTTTTACTAAGAAGGAAGCTAACAGACAGAAAGTAAATATAGTATCTATAGATATATATGTATATATATGTATTATATATATAAAGGGGTGGGGGTGGAGGTGACGATGGAGTGTAGCACTATGTCGAGTCAGTCGACATCTAGAGAGACGCAACTAGCACGACTAGGTGCCGCGTGGAGTGTGGATGGAGGATGGATGATGAATGGGTCCACACTTTTTGTACGCGTGTATCGAGGAATATCAGCAACTGGTGCAGATATTCCCGCAATACCGCGTATGGCAAATAACGTGAAAATATATATATGTGTATGTATATAAGTAAATATATATATATATAAATGTATAGGTATATATGTATAGATATATATAGATATATATATATGTGTATATATATATATAGGTGTATATGTATATATGTATATATGTATGTATATAGCTATATATGTATATATATATATATATAATACTATATAGATGTATATATATATGTATATAAGTATATGTATCTGGATATATATGTATATATATAAGTAGATAGATATGTATATATATATATGTATATAAGTATGTGTATATATATATATAAGTATATGTGTAAGTATATAGATATATATATATATTATATATATGTATGTATACATAACTATATAGATATACTATGTATATAAGTATATATATATATATATGTATACGTATAGATATATATATATATATATATATATGTTTATACTAGTGTTTATGTGTGTGTGGGTGTGTGGAAGTGTCGGTGAAGATGTGTGTGTGCGTTGGTGTAGTGTACTGAGAGTGAGTGTAAAAGACAGAGAGAGAGAGAGGGAGAGAGCGGGAGAGAGAGAGAGAGAGTGGGCGGGAGTACTCACGCCAGAGAGAGAGCTGGCGGGAGTTGGAGAGAGAGCGGGCGATGGAGCGAGTTAAGACGTCTACTGGAGGCGGCGGACGTCTGGACGTTGCGTCATCTGGAGATGGCGACGAACGTCTGGACGTCGCGGGTGCAGGTGCGCCTTCGCGTGAGGATTCTGCAGGCTGGTGCGAAGACGACGAGCGGGCGATGGCGCGGGGAAGCGAACGTGGAGGAGGTCTGCAGGTGGTCGCGGAGGGGCACGGGGGCTGGCAGGGGATGGCGAGAGGGCCTGGCCGGCTACTGCAGTGCGCGCAGCAGCCGGTCGTGGGTGCAAGGGCGGAGGAGACAGAATGGAGAACGGAGCGAAGGAGGCCCTGCAGGCGTGCGCGGAGGGCTGAGCGCCTGTGGGGAAGGTCGCGGAGGAGGCGGGGGGTACTGCTGCTGGCTGCTGCTACTGCGGCTTCAAGCTTCGGAGCTTGAAGCGGTGGCAATGGCGTGAAAGGAAAAAAATGAAACGAGGGAAGGCACCACGCCCATTGGCTCGTCGAAGAGCTGGGCGGTGGTGTTCCCACTGTGGTGGTGTGCACCACAGTGGGTACTCCTACTCGCCGGGTGCCTCCTCGACGGAGGGTCGACGTATGGGAGGGGAAGACGGTGGAAGAGGTGGCTGCGGATTTTTGTTTCATGCAGCAGCGTGTGTCTCGCGAGGAAGAAGCTACAGCTTCTTATAGAGGAGGAGAGAGTGGCGTGCCGGCTGCAGCAGGGAGAGGTGATAGCGATTTCACGTGGTTTGTTAAAATACGTCGTTGTAACGCATAAAACCGATCAACTCTTAAATTTATATTCCTAGATTGGGGAGTATCTAGGGTCGTCGAAGGAGGCGAAATATTTGCAATAGTGATTCTCTTGCTTGGAATACAATCTCAACTTTCTTTTTGGTATTTTTCAATATATCATTTTTTTGTTTTAAATTAAGACAACATGTGAAATGGTCACGGGGAGGTGATTTACACTTCAATTTAAAATACTACTTCTAAGTGGCAAGTAGAGCCTCTCCCTAAGCTCACTCTAGGCAAGTGGAGGCCTGGAATAATTAGGGAGAGGGAGTGAGGAATGCTAAAAACAAGCAAATAGAAATGCAAACAAGAAATTGCAAAGAAGGCAACTAGATAATTAAAAAAAAGTGTTTAACAAAAATGCCTAGTAGAGGAATGCTTCTACTACTAGAAAATTGACATAAAGAAAGGAAAACACAAATCCTCTAGATAGATGGTGAAGAAGAGGGCTTCTTGCTCCAAGGTTGGTGGCTCCCAATGTTGAAAAGATCCTTCAACTCCTTCCTTGTAGTGCTCCGCCAAAGTGATGTCCTCCAAGGCAAGCCCTAAGGGGGCGTGCCCTAAGCTTCTCTCCAAGGGTGGACATCCACCCTAGGTCCTTCTCCCTTGCCTGGCCATCCTTCTTGAAGTGGAAGAGTCCTCCTCCTTGGCGTGGCCCAAGTTGAAGAGAGTGGGGAGAAGAAGGCACCAAAAGGGCTGGTGATGTGCCCCTTTAATCTCCTTCTCTACTCCTTCTCCTTGGGCGTAGGTATAGGTGGATGTAGGTAGAAAAATACACTAATGGAGGATGGGAATTATGTGGTGGTAGGGTAGGGTATTTATAGGATGGGAAGTGGGGTGGTTATGGTGTTTTTTTGGAGGGAAATGAAGGGGTGCTTGGTTATTTTTGGAGGGAAAAATGGGAGGGAAATGAAGAGGTGCCTTGGTTTTCCCTCCAAAAATACCTTCTAGAAGGCAATTTTGGAGGGAAAAAAATGGAGGGTGGAGATGGGTTTTGATGGTGGATGTAGGGTGGTGATGAAAGGGATAGTTGGCACCAAAATAAAGTAGGAGTAGGTGGTCTTTTTGCTGGAGCTTAGGTAGTAGGGTAGTAGGTTTTGGTGCCATGGAGGTGGACTAGCTAAGTTAAATAGCTTAGCTAGCTTAGGTAGTAGGGAATAGAGTTGGAGGCATTTGGAGCTAAGGTTTTCAGGGAGAAGAGTTGGAGGTATTTATCTTGAGCTGCACTAGAGCTGGTGGCTGCTGAAGAGAGCTGGAAGGAGCTACCTTAGCTAGCTTAGCTTGCTAGTTCTTTTCTAGCTACTAAGCCAAGCTAAAGAAAGCTGGCTTCTGCTAAAAGGAGCTGAGGTGAGCTGGGCCTAATGCTCCCGGGGAGGATCAAGCTGGGTGAGGCAGCTAAGGTATCTTAGCTCAACTGAGTTGAGCTAAGCTGAGTCCCCGGGAGCTGGACTTGAGCTTCCTAAGCTGGAATGAAGTCATCTTTAGCTGTCCGGAGTTGAGTAGAGCTGGATGTAGCTGGACCTGAGCTGGAGTGAACTCCAGTCAACTCAGCTGAGCTAGCTAGAGCTCCCTGTGGACTAATGGGAGCTGAGATGAGCTAGACTTAGCTAAGTTGAGCTGGATCTGAGCTGACTTGAGCTAGGGTGAGCTAAGATGAGCTCTCTTGAGCTGCCATTTAGCTGAGATGAGCTGAATGGAGTTAAGATGAGCTAACCCTAGTTCAAGTGAGCTGGAATCCAGCTATGGTGAGCTGGATCAAGCTGAGTTCCAGTTAGTTTGAGCTTCTTCTTCACCAGTTGCCTTCCTGAGTGCTAGGGTTTTGGAGTTCTGACAATCTGCATATCCCTAACACTCACAAAAACACATTAAAAAGATAATAAAAAGTGCAATGCATGCCTAACCTAATTGATGCCTAAATGCAGCCCAAAAACCCATTTGTGGAGCAAAATCCTAAGAGTTAAGTTTGTTTTAATGCATAACAATGATGATAAACTGGCGTTTATCACACCCCCATGCTTATCTTTTACTAGTCTCTTAGCAAAAATTAAATTTTTTTTAAAAAAAATGGAATTTTTGGGAAATCTAGTTTTTTTCTACTTTTGAGGAGAAATAGATTAAGGGACCTTGGTTGATCTAAACACAAGAGGTACAAGATATGTTAAAGATAAGCATCGAGATTTGTTTTGGATCCAACCATTAGATGAAACGGGATCAATATATCCTCCAGAAACTTTGCAAATTAACTCATTAATTTAGATGACTTGAAATTTTTGTTTTTAGGATTTTTCTGGCTCATGAATCTGATTCGCAACTTGCAAAAATCCTTTAAAGTATTGTATCTGTGATTATGAAAAGTCAACATTTATAGGAGCATGTTAATTTATTTATTTATTCTTTTTTTTTTTCTCCCCCATGCTTATTATCAGTTTAGTCTTACAACAGATGTGTTGGGATCATCATTCCCGTTACCAATCCTCGAGGGGGCTCTAGCGCCAGTACTTCGGGATAGCACTGTCCATGACACCACCCAGGAGCTCACAACCCCAAAACACAATGCGGTGTAAAGGGGCGCTCCAAGCAAACTCAAGCTCTTGCTCTGACACTATAGGTAGAGCACCGTCCAAGACACTTGAGCTACTAAAATGCGCTTTAATGCTCTGTCTAAAGATATGAAATATAGATATGGAGCAGCACCGAGGTGGTAACATGTTGACATCGCATCCTCAAAGGAGGTATTTTCCTTCTTCTCGGCGGTGGGAACTCAAACCAATGATCTGCTTCAAACTTTTATTAAGTCCAAACAAGGGAGTTTTTCAAATTTTTAATTGTTTTTAAGTGTTGGCTTGACACAAAAAGTTTCTCAAGACACGCAAGTTTTTGAATCAGAAGCTAAGTCAAATACTTTCCATATTACAAAATAGGATCAAGTCACCTGAACTATCATGAGTTCAGGTGGAGTTTTAGAGAAGGATATCTGATCTAATCTAAAATAGACCCTGGAATTCTAATGATCGGATCCATGTCCTCATCCTTAGTTTGTTAAAGATTAAATCCCATTGTACCAAAAGTGAATTTTTTGACCTTAGTCCCGATTTCAAAATTCTTCCTTAAAAAGTTTTCAACATTTTTTTTTTTTTGGGTATGCAAGCAGGAAATAAATTAAAGAAAATTGCATTTTTTTTTAGGTATGCAAGCAGGAAATAAATTAAACAAAAATGCATGTTTTTAGGTTTTGAACATCCTAAATCAATCGTCAAATTTAAAAACACCCCCCCATGCTTAAGATATGCCATGTCCTCATGCATTAGGAGGGAAAAGGGATCACCTTAGTGAAGAACGGTCGGGTTTAGGAGGAACAAAACCTGGAAAAAGAGGAAAAAAAAAAGGAAAGCAAGAAAAATTGATGGGTTACCTCCCATCCAGTGCTATCTTTTACGCCATTCAGCCGGGTGTGAAGGTATGCACGGAAGACGGAAAATTATGTAAATAATTGGACACTTGAATGTCTTTAATAAAAGTGTCTTCCTCAAGATCCCTAAAAAGATGAGTGGTAAAGATAAAGGGATCAAAATAAAATAGAGAAATGGAAAAAGGACCCCGGTCTGGCCATGGTTTGAATTGATGATGAAGGCCAAGCTCAGGTGGATCAGGTGGTAGGTCCAATAGAAAAGGGAGGGGAAAGGAGTTAGTGATATGCAAGATGGGTGAAGTTAGTGTGGATATTTTTGGTGAAAAATCAGGAAGATGAAAAGGGGGAAAGTCAAACCCTAGTTGATCTGGAAAGTCTTGGACCACATAATTATCTTTAAAATAAGAATCAATAAAATCTAGATCAATAGTGGTCAAAGCTGAATGAGATTGGATCAACATATACTTTTCAAATACTGCTTCCATTTTATTATCAGTATCCTAAAAAATTTTATGATCACTGGACCTCTTGGAAGCTAGAAATAAATCTAATGAGAAGGTCTGGTTACTACAACTTATATTCATTTTCCCAGAATGAGAATGGATATTAGATATTGCGATAATCAAAAGGGGTCATCCAAGAATGGTATTAATGAGAGCCTTAGGTACCTCTATGTCAAGGACCAGAAAATTTACCGGAAATAGACAATTTCGGACCTTGATAATACTATCCTCAACAACTCCCCACGGTTGAATGGTAGATCGATCTTCCAATTGAAATTGAACCTTAGGAGGTTTTAAATCACTGAATCGAAATTCCTCAAATAAGATTGGGGAGATGAGATTACTAGAGGTACCTAAGTTGAGGGGCGCGAAAAAAAATGGTGTCAATTATGACAACTGAGATGAGCGATGTGCCCTGGTCCTTTTTTGTGAAAGGCATCATGCTCTGAAAAACTAAGCTGGCTGTCTTAGAAAGGACCAACCTTTCTAGATTCTGATCATGACTTTTTGAAGTAAATTTTTTAGAGGCATGGGGAGAATCTAGGAGGGGAATATTCCTCTTGACTTGCTCAAATAAGTCCAAGGGATTGTGGTCAGAGGGCTCTGATTTTGGATTGTTGGATTGCAGTTTTTGAGAGTGGGAAATAGGGTTTGAATCAGGTGTTTTTGGGATTTCTTTTTCTTCTTCCTTATTGAGGTTAGGGGAGTCAATCTGTATTGGTTGAGAATTAGTTTGATCATTTGAATGTGAAGGCCTTAAATCCATGTTGGTTTCCTCACTCCTCAAAGTCTCTGCATACGCAGCTTGGTGGTCACTGGGAGGAGATGGGGGGGGCTGATTTTGATAGAAACTGGGTTGGTGCTGTGATATTGGGTTAATAGGAGGCTGAACCATGTGGTTCTGATGTTGGTATCCACCTGGGTGTTGGTTCCTGGGATTAATAAAGTTTGGTGTGGGTTGGGATGGTGAGTGTCCTGCAGGTCTTTGAGTCGGAATATCCCCAATTTGATCATTGAGATTGTTAATAAGATGGGTTGTTTCCTTTGTTTTTCTTTGTAACTCCTGCAGGGTTTTCATCATCTGGGCATTAATGTCTTCTTGAGATTGCCCAGATTGATAAGTCTGATTAGAATCATACCCTCCAAACAGGTTTTGTTGTTGGTGTGGAACCGGATTGGTCCAAGAGTGAGCCAGATAATTTCCCCTATTAGAGGAATTTTTCAATTTCTCCTGGAAAGTAGGGACATTTTGGGTGGGGTGATGATTGGGATAAACATAATTCCCTATTGAACCATAGAAAGCCTCAGAATAATAATTATACTCAGCACGAGATTTATGCAGATTTTCTCTCTTGCGGGTGTTTAAAGGGGTGAGATGTGGAATGTGTGGAGCTTGGGTAGGTGTGGCAGGACTCCCTTGGTTGGCTAGGTTTGTTAAATCCTTATGCAACTGTTGTTGCTTAACTTGTAGCTGAGCCATGATAGAGTAGAGATTAGGTGGAGGGGCCTGATTAAGTAGCTCCTGGGTGGAAAAATAGGGGAAAGAAAAATTAGCATGCGGGTTAGAGGACCAATTTTGATTTTCCATTTAGAGAGAAGAGGAAGAATGCAGGAAAAGACTTTTTTGGGGAGGGAAAATCAAGTGGTCCCTCCAAGTGTGGAGTTTTGGACCGTTGCCCGTGCAAAATGGAAGAAATGGCAGGGGAGGAGAAGATATGGGGATGAGAGAAGTGTGCACACAAGCAATCAAATTCTAGACCTAACTTAATTGTGACTCCCTAGAATTTAACCTAAGACTTGGTCTACCTAGGAAACAAGTAATCAATAGTGAATACCCGTTCTGTCAACAAATTTAGTCAAGTTGCTTAAGGGGAGGTTTGGGCCCAAGCGTTTCCTAGGAAAATCCTCAGGTGCTTGTACAAACCCGCGCCTGGTCGTTTGACACAGCCCCTCAGCCTGAACACCAGATATAGATGACAGAATTGGTATTAACTAGAGAAAACTTAAATCCTATATAGCAAGCCTAAATTGATGAAACCTTAGGGGTCAAATTGCTACAAATTTTAGTTAGGTATAGGATACTACAGTGCACATGGAATGTGGAGGGCGTTATTGGGATGCTGCCCTGTTATTTAGATTTTTGTGTGTGTGTGCAGGAATTGGAGAGTGGCTCCAATGAAAATCAAGTTGTCACACAATTTTTTTGTATTTTTGTCTTTTAGGATTTGATTTAATTAAATGTATTTTAGGGTTTCTCTAGTTAAATTTTCAAACAAGTTTGAAAATCCACAATCAAAGGAAAACAATTTGTATGAGTGATTGTATATTTCCTTTAAATTGAGTCTCTAGAGAGAGAAAGAAACCATAAGCCAATTGTCCCTAAGACAGAAATTTAACTACCAATGAGTTATTTTTAGGCTTTCTGAATAGATAGTGATCCAATCAATACAACCAACACCACTAACTTAAGTAAAATCAAACAAGGATTCCAGAAAATATTTTTGTAATATTTTAGGAATTTGTTTAATAATTGTTTTGAATTTTTAATTGTACTGGTGTCAAAGTCCAGAAATGATACCCGTGGGTATTGTGGACTTTTCACTATTACCACTGACCCCAGAAAATTCTTGTGATTTTATGTGATGTGTAAAATTTCACAAGGATTATAGAAAGATAAATTTCACAAAAATTGGATGAGTATAAAAATTCTAAAAATTCACAGACAGTAACAAAATAGGAAGATTAGAGGGTGTGACCCCTTTGCAGTCCACGAATTTTTAAAAATTAAACACAAATCCAATTGTTCTTAAATTTGGAACAGATGTTCCTAACTTAATTGGGAATCACTCTATGAAATTTTATGATTTTAGGAGGCCTGTGGTGTTAGGAATCGATTTTTCAATTCCGGACAGAAATCTGGACCCGAAAAATAGAACACCAATACTTGCAACGGAGTGGTGCTAAAGAAGCATACAAATAAACAATGGATTTTATAATGCACCACTCCACTTAATTAAAGTGTTTAGGGTCCTGAAAGCCAATTTTAGTGTATTTTGGTAGTTTTTTAGCCTAAATGTGACAAGAAAGGGGAACCAACCTGAATTTCATGGGAAGAAAGGATCTTTGAGCTCTCGCTTCCAAATTCCCGCCTTCCCGCTGTAGTTCCTGTACACACAAAAGAAAGAAAGAGAATGGGATGAGATCCACTTCAAGCAAGAGAAAATTAATTATTGCAAAGCCGTGCCTCCCCGGCAACGGCGCCAAAAAGTGATAGCGATTTCACGCGGTTTGTTAAAATACGTCGTTGTAACGCATAAAATCGATCAACTCTTAAATTTATATTCCTAGATTGGGGAGTATCTAGGGTCGTCGAAGGAGGCGAAATATTTGCACTAGTGATTCTCTTGCTTGGAATACAATCTCAACTTTCTTTTTGGTATTTTTCAATATATCATTTTTTTGTTTTAAATTAAGACAACATGTGGAATGGTCACGGGGAGGTGATTTACACTTCAATTTAAAATACTACTTCTAAGTGGCAAGTAGAGCCTCTCCCTAAGCTCACTCTAGGCAAGTGGAGGCCTGGAATAATTAGGGAGAGGGAGTGAGGAATGCTAAAAACAAGCAAATAGAAATGCAAACAAGAAATTGCAAAGAAGGCAACTAGATAATTAAAAAAAAGTGTTTAACAAAAATGCCTAGTAGAGGAATGCTTCTACTACTAGAAAATTGACATAAAGAAAGGAAAACACAAATCCTCTAGATAGATGGTGAAGAAGAGGGCTTCTTGCTCCAAGGTTGGTGGCTCCCAATGTTGAAAAGATCCTTCAACTCCTTCCTTGTAGTGCTTCGCCAAAGTGATGTCCTCCAAGGCAAGCCCTAAGGGGGCGTGCCCTAAGCTTCTCTCCAAGGGTGGACATCCACCCTAGGTCCTTCTCCCTTGCCTGGCCGTCCTTCTTGAAGTGGAAGAGTCCTCCTCCTTGGCGTGGCCCAAGTTGAAGAGAGTGGGGAGAAGAAGGCACCAAAAGGGCTGGTGATGTGCCCCTTTAATCTCCTTCTCTACTCCTTCTCCTTGGGCGTAGGTATAGGTGGATGTAGGTAGAAAAATACACTAATGGAGGATGGGAATTATGTGGTGGTAGGGTAGGGTATTTATAGGATGGGAAGTGGGGTGGTTATGGTGTTTTTTTGGAGGGAAATGAAGGGGTGCTTGGTTATTTTTGGAGGGAAAAATGGGAGGGAAATGAAGAGGTGCCTTGGTTTTCCCTCCAAAAATACCTTCTAGAAGGCAATTTTGGAGGGAAAAAAATGGAGGGTGGAGATGGGTTTTGATGGTGGATGTAGGGTGGTGATGAAAGGGATAGTTGGCACCAAAATAAAGTAGGAGTAGGTGGTCTTTTTGCTGGAGCTTAGGTAGTAGGGTAGTAGGTTTTGGTGCCATGGAGGTGGACTAGCTAAGTTAAATAGCTTAGCTAGCTTAGGTAGTAGGGAATAGAGTTGGAGGCATTTGGAGCTAAGGTTTTCAGGGAGAAGAGTTGGAGGTATTTATCTTGAGCTGCACTAGAGCTGGTGGCTGCTGAAGAGAGCTGGAAGGAGCTACCATAGCTAGCTTAGCTTGCTAGTTCTTTTCTAGCTACTAAGCCAAGCTAAAGAAAGCTGGCTTCTGCTAAAAGGAGCTGAGGTGAGCTGGGTCTAATGCTCCCGGGGAGGATCAAGCTGGGTGAGGCAGCTAAGGTATCTTAGCTCAACTGAGTTGAGCTAAGCTGAGTCCCCGGGAGCTGGAATTGAGCTTCCTAAGCTGGAATGAAGTCATCTTTAGCTGGCCGGAGTTGAGTAGAGCTGGATGTAGCTGGACCTGAGCTGGGGTGAACTCCAGTCAACTCAGCTGAGCTAGCTAGAGCTCCCTGTGGACTAATGGGAGCTGAGATGAGCTAGACTTAGCTAAGTTGAGCTGGATCTGAGCTGACCTGAGCTAGGGTGAGCTAAGATGAGCTCTCTTGAGCTTCCATTTAGCTGAGATGAGCTGAATGGAGTTAAGATGAGCTAACCCTAGTTCAAGTGAGCTGGAATCCAGCTATGGTGAGCTGGATCAAGCTGAGTTCCCGTTAGTTTGAGCTTCTTCTTCACCAGTTGCCTTCCTGAGTGCTAGGGTTTTGGAGTTCTGACAATCTGCATATCCCTAACACTCACAAAAATACATTAAAAAGTTAATAAAAAGTGCAATGCATGCCTAACCTAATTGATGCCTAAATGCAGCCCAAAAACCCATTTGTGGAGCAAAATCCTAAGAGCTAAGTTTGTTTTAATGCATAAAAATGATGATAAACTGGCGTTTATCAAGAGGGCGCGGGATTGGCAGCTGTAGGGAGCGGCGTTGGCAGGGAGAAATGACGTGGAGTAAATGCATGCAGCTGCTGCGGGTAGAGAGGTGCAACCGCGGGAAGAGAAAAAAGAAAATCAAGAGGAGAAAATAAAAAAGATGTGGATTTTGCAATGAGGCGCTTGAGGAAAAATGTAAATATGCAAGCCATTATTTTCAATCTTCTCTCCTCTTAATTAAATGCACGAATGCAAGTGTTTTTACAAATGCAACTATAGAATCCTAATATGCAACGTTAATGCTAGGAAATAGCATGAGAAGGCTTTATTGCAGGCGTATTTTGAGGTGCAAACATATACCCCCATGCCTATCTTTTGCTAGTCCCTAGCAAAACAGTATTTAGAAATGATCTTAAGCTGAAGATTTTCTTCTGAGGTGATATAGGTGTGTTTATTATCGAATATTGTGAGAACCAATTGTAAAGAAGACTACCAGTACTTTAAGTCTTACATGACATAGATCATCTCTCAACTCACCAGGACTCTTGATATTTAAACCTTAAGTACGATTTCCAGGACCCAGGAGGTTTTTGCCATACTCGAGAGCTCAAGAGGTTATGGTTTGCGCATAGTGAAGGACCAAGACTGACCAGATGAACATTAAGACTCAATCCCAGGTGATGAGAGCCTCATCATGAGCCATAACTAGCTCATTTTGACCCAATAAAGAAGATAAAAGCTCCTACATAACCTAGAAGAAGGCCTAACTGAAGGAACAAGTGCTCTGAGAAGAAAACATGAAATAAAGGTTAAAACTGCAATTTTACCATTGCAGTAGATAAACGGGATTTCTCAGAGGCAAAACATAGGTCAAATGGTCTAAATGAGATAAAAAGTGGGTTGAGTCAATCAGAAATGGGTTCATGTGCAATCTAAGAACTAAAAGACACTTGGTAACCCTAAAACAGACCCGCTTAAATTAACAAGGTTCCGGTCAGAACAAAAAGCAAGTAAACCCTCTACAAATCATGGAAAAACATACTCTATGGTTTAGAACACTTAATTTGGCCTTTGGAACCTAGTTTGACCTAGATTAGGGTCCTAGCTCTTCAATTAACCTAATTTGGGTTTTTACGCAAAATATCCAGTCAAACGAGGTCAAACCTGAAATCTAACTTCTCCATTGGATTCCTTAGGTCCAAATTAGGTTTATACCAAAATTTGGACCTAAGGAGAGGTCATCTTGACCTACTTTGCAATTTAGTACACCCAAATCACAAATTGGTCCCTATCTTTTGAATACCGTTGCAGAGAACCCCCTAGGTTCTTCGCCTCCTTTGCAAACCGGTCCTGCCGCCATTGCTAGGGCAGAACCGAGCTCCGGCGAGGTTCGGAGAGGGATTGCTCTCTAATCCTTCAGAGATTCCCTCCCAGAAATGGAAGGAGAATTCTCTGAAGAATTCCCTTCCATTTAAGACCGATATCGATCCCTGGTGTGAACCCAATCTCTCGTGCGAACGCACGAGAGATTTGGGTATCCTAACTCCTTTCCATCTCCGGCGACCAACCTTAGGCAATTACGTGCCCTTCACGCCCTGCACACCAAGTCCAGCGCCTATATAAGAACCCACAACTCCGGCCGAAGAGGCGGAGCTTGGTTTTGCCGAGGTTCCACCCCCAATTCCTCTCCTCCTGCCCGGCCAAACTCCCAGCAGGCTCCGTCGAGGCCCCCTCCCCTCCCTCTTCGCTCTGCCACAAAACCAGTGGCAGAGTTAACTTCCTGACTTTCCTCCGCGTCGCGCAGTACCAGCGCACGCCACCTCAGCCCCGTCGTCGCCGTCGTCCTCCCCCACTGGGCGTCATCTTCTCCGGCGACAGCAGGTACTGCTGTTCGCCCTCCGTCCCCTTTCGTCCTTACAGTTAGGCTAGAACTCCTCTCCATCCTCTCCTCTCTCTTTTCCCCCTGTTATCTCCCTTGATCGACCTTCGACAGACGCTAACCACCTCCATCATCTTCGCCTCCGACCACACTCCGGCGAGCCGCCCACACCACTCCAGCCCTCCACACGGCTCGCCAACCACCTCGAAAGCTCCGCCTCACCTCCAGGAACACACTCCACCCTACCACTACCACTCCAGCCCTCCACAATCACCCCCCGACCAACCCACCATCTCCGGCCACAGGTTGACCTCGGCACGCACGCCTAGGCCGACCTGCGGCCTGCAGCACTGCCCACCGCCTTCGCCGTGCCACGGCGAAGGTCTCTAGCTATTCTGATTTGGCCGAGAGGCGCGTTTTGTGTACGACAGGATTTGAGCCGCTGCCGCCATGGACGACCTCTGATGAAGCTCCCACGAAGCTCCAGGCACCCGGTCTTCCAGGCTACAGGTGCTGCATACTAGCGCGAGTGTCGCGAGGTGAACGAGTCCAGCCAAGGAGCGCTAGCAGAGCCAGCAGCTGCGGGGCAATCGCACGACGAGGTTTCTGCAGGCGCGCGTGAAGGCGAGACCAGATAGTCCCACATCGTGGGATTGCAACCGGCAGGTACCGTATAAGTTGTTTTTACGCTTTATTCTTATCGCCTCAGTAAGCACAGGGGTGAGGTCCCTCACTGACCCCACCCGCCTCGTCCGCGGCCTGACCACGCGGACCTGGCGGATCCGACCCGACCTAGACCTACGCACTCCTCGCGCATCACACACCTGCAGGTGCGCCTGGTCCCGGGTACGATCCGACCCGATTAAGACTGTGGCTCTGGTAGAGCGGTTTGAGTGAATTGCTTGAGAGAGAGAGACGCGCGGGTAGAGGGAGAAGGGTTAGGTTTTGCTCCTGTGCAGGCAAGCTGATCGCAGGAGAAGGACTTGGCCGCGAGAAGGAAAAGAAAGAAAGAAGAAGGAACGGCAGAGAAGAATAGAAGAGCAAAAACTGCAGCAGAGAAGAAGAAGCAAGAAAGAAGCCTTCGCAGGAGAAGAAAGGAAAGAGCAAGCCAGAAGCAAAGGCACAGAGAAGCCAAGTGAAGACTTTGCAGAGATTAGAAGAAGAAAAGAAAGTGCAAAAACTGCAGTAGAAGAAGAAGAATAATCAAGAAGAAAAGGAGAAATGCTTTTAAGACGTCTGATCTTGTGATCAGACGTCCAATTTCATATTTTCTTGCCCTAACTCCTTTTAATCGCATACATTCATACCTGAATTGATATTTTGAGTAAATTAGAGTGTTCAATTACATTTTGATTTAGTGGTAAGTTCCATTTGCTCCCTGTGTTCGACCTCGGATACTCCGGTCTTCGAGTAATAAAAACTTTGTATTTGTTCGAACGTTTTGTCGGTTATACTACAACATAATACGCTTTAAATCCGCACGAAACGTCCCTGAACATTTTGGCGCCGTTGCCGGGGAGCACTGCACAATTTACCACTAGTCTCTACATTCTTTTTATCATATTGAACACTAACTTGCCCTACTTTTCTTTGATGTGATCTTGCAGGTACTTCATGAGAAAATCTCTCCCGCAAGTCAACCACTCCAGGGCAGGTAATTTCTTTTCTTCCTTAATCATCCCCTAATCTTTGAAAGACAAAAGGAGGAAAATCAAGTTAGGAATCAATTGCCTTCTTTATATAGTAATCACCATCTCTAAGGCAAAACATTTCTTGATTTTGCGAAAACTTCTGCAAATATTCTTGAAGTTGGAGTGATTTTTTTTCCCATCCCACAAATTCTTGTGCCTAATTGAAAATAAACGCTTAATCTCGGCGGACCACACACTTCTTGTTTATAAGTCCAAAGAGAACTTTTGAAAAAGAAAAAGAGGATTGGAAATAGAACCAAATTAGGGTTTCCACATTAGGGTCTTGAAGCGCTAGTCACACATGCCTGTGTAAAAAAAAATAAACCCTCCCGCATCAGTGTGCTACCCAAGCCCTTGATTGAAGAAAGTTAAATAAGACAAACCCTAAAATTGAGCTCTAAAATCACTTGAATCTTAAAATTTTCTTTTGACCTAATAACTTGGGAGTCAAATCAGGGTGATCTCTAGGCTCCGAGCTTAGAATCATTCTGCCATCTATAGGACAGGTCAGGTAAAGTTGACCCCTTGGGTCAACCAACCTCTAAATTAGGTCACAATACCAAAGACATCTAAAGTTCAAGTGAGAACCCTAAAAGCACCTTTGAAATAAAAAGTGATAGACTTAAGAGGTCAAGGTCCCCATTCTGGTTTACCTGGAATCTCAGTGACAAGAGAGGTCGGGTGGGGGAAACCCTGTAACCCGTAGGGACGCTCTACCGTGTAGGGGTCTTTGCGGGACTCTCCCTCTCTGGCTGCCCAGGTAATTCTCAGGTGGACGATCTTCGGATCCAGGGGTCCATCCGCCCCAAACCTCCATAGTCATCCAAACATCTTTTGGGTGTCTTGATTGGGTCAAGAACATCTCCAGTCCTGCATCTTTTCTCTATAGAGCACACACACTCATTTTCAGTGGGACTCGTTATTCAGATCTGATCGCTTCATAACACATCTTGAGTCAAACTCTGATCGTGATTCCACCACCTGATCCAAATATGCAGCTGAACCACCTAGGACTACCAGTCGAGAAACCTGAATACCGGAGATCCATGAGAGATAAAATGATTGAGGATGCCATGAGATTTTATGAAAATGAAGAAACCTCAACAACAGTAGGAAACATTCAGGTTGATGTCCCAACAACCACAACCTTTGTCATAACTTGTGCCCAAGTACTATTAGCAGAAGCCAACAAAGGATCAACCCGTGACTTGCTCATTACTGCATACATTGAGATAGAAAAATTGCATAATAGTGAATACCTTCAATGTATGACAAATCCTCGACTTTGGAAGCAACACCAAGATAGTCTTGAAAAATGGGAAGAGATAATGAGATTAATAAAACAAGTGATTGATCAGAAATACCCGTACATACCGCCAACAGAGGATGAACTATCTTGGGACAACATCGAGGATAAATCTGATCTCGGGTTTGGGGCACAAAATGGTTGTGGATTCCCAACCCAGATGGAGTATAATGCACCTGATATTGAAGAAGGTTGGGAAGCTCCAAATGCAGGAAAAGACCATGATAAACCCATTTTAGAATCCCAAGACTCCTGCAAGTATGAGAGTAGAACTGAACCACTCGAGGGTGTAAATTCCGTCCCTTATTCTGATAAGGTGGCCCTCGAAGGTTATTCAGACCTAGATTCTAGTAATTCCACCCACATCCTAAGCCTAGAACCTAGATCTGAAACCTATATTGAAGATTTCAAGGCCCCATATGAAGAAAATCAATCTCTTAATGAAGAATATGATTCTGGGCCTCGATTTGATGAATATCCCTCGTCAACCTCCTCAGAAGAACTAATCGAGTTTTCGGAAGTCATGCCAATCTACGATACAGAAACCGAGGACTTGGACGAGCGGGGTTTCGATTGGCTCTGCCCTACTAACCTTGAACCTGAGCCTCTACCAGATAGGGACACCTTTGTAAGCTCAGAATTAACATTTAGGCTAGATCCCAGTCAGGTTGCTGAATATACAACATATGATTTATTCTATGGTGGAACTCATGATCTAGAATCTCATTCAAACTTTGATTTTCGCAAACTCTCCGACGATCTCGAATCCGACCATAACATCAGAGAAAATCTGCCTCCTAATTATAACCTGTCAATCTTCTTTGAAGCCACCTGCCCCACATATACAGAACCAATCCAAACCCGTTCCCCATCTCGACCTGCAACCGGACTCAATTTCTATTCTGATTCACCTCTCACTGAGCCGATTGTAGATGATTCAACTCCGTATCTATACCGGGTATCGGACACTGATCAGACCACAACTCAGGAGCCTCCATCCTTTGACCGTCCCTGTAGGAATTCCACACCTTACATTGATTATTTTTCGGAACCCTACCCCCACCAGGCTGATTCGACTGAGCCCGAACTCGAGTTTTCACTTCCATATCTATCAGAACATCACTGCATTTGGTGGGTCCCACATCTGCTAATCTACATCTATCAACCCACCAGACTTATGGGGTTTGGGCTGCATCATCAGCCCACTGATCTGAACAAGTACCTGGTTGGACCAACCAGGCTCTTAATCAAGGTGCTTGTTTCCCAAAACTCCATTGATTTGACCACTCCCTCTCCACCCCATTTTTCGCTCGGCTGAAGGCATTAAATTTAGCGCTTAACGGGAGGCAACCCGTCATCTCAAAAATAGAGACCCGTCTGATTAGCCGTCTGTACTCCACGTCTATTGCACCTTGAGTTCAGCCTTAGACAGTTGATCCCACCTCTGGTACACGTATCAGAGCTTAAAATCATTCGCATCACTCATTCCCGACCCATTCACCCACCCGATATATCCTGTTCTAAGCCCCTGACCTCAACACTAATTCCCACCCTCTGTTTACAATGAGGACATTGCAAAACTTAGGCATGGGGGGGTGATAAAGTGCATACATACAAAACCAAGAAAAAAATCAGAAGGATTCTCACAAAAAAAATTCGCATATGTCAAAAACACAAAAAATTGAAAAATTACGAAAAAGAACAAAAAAAAAAAAATGGGGAGGGAGGAAATGTTGTGAGCCATATAATCATAAGGAGGAGAAAAAGAGCAAAAATGAAGAAAGGAGCACAAAAGGAAAAGAAAAAGAAAAAGTCATTAGTAAAAGATTAAGGGGTTAACTGAAGTTCTAGACCGAGTCAAGAAAAAGAAAAGAAAAAGTGCTAAGGAAACATAACAAGAGATTAGCGGGAACGCTGGTCTTAGGCCTTTTGGGCTAGTATCTTTAGCTTAAAAATTCACGTATCCATTAAAATCTGGATAATCCTCAAGAGGTTGAGGAAAATGCGAAGCTTGAGTATTAGGTCTAAGGCTTAGGAAGTATTCAGCCTCGTTAACTGACCTCCGGTTTGCGGGATTCGGTAACCTAAGCACCCCAAATTCACACACAGTCTGGTTCTGTGCGCACAAAACATCCAAAACACGCAAGAGCGTTTAATATTCTGAAAAAGTCACCTAGATTAGGAGCGGCCAATCAACACAAGTTGATTTGGACGAGTTCCCAGCGCGGAGAGGCGGGAAATTCCCCTCGAAGATGCGTAACAACATATCATCTCCTCGGTGCCTGTCTCTTAGGATATTTAAATATCCTACTGGAGGCATGCAAGCACTCTGTTGGTTCAGACACCATGGGTGGCATTATCACGAAATGTCAATCGCCAGGGTCTGAATTCAGCCACGGAACGCCATGGGCGGGATTATCTCGAAATCTCGAAAGCCAGGGTTCCGAGGGTTGCCATGGGCAGGATTATCTCGAAATCTCGAAAGCCAGGGACCTTTAAGGATTGATGATGGGGACGAGGAATCCGATACAGACCGTGTTGAGAAGCTAATCCGAAGCTAGAAATAAAAAAGAAAAGAGAGAGAAAAGCTCTCCAAACAAATAAATCTTCTATCTCTCTCTTACAAAAAATGCACTGCAAACTGAACTTAGGCTAAAAATATCTCAAGCACGGGTGCTTTAACCGCGGAGTCCAACAAACCCTAGGTTAGGTTCTGTGGGCCGTAGAAACCTTTGCAGAAGATTGAGGCTAAAGCGGAACAGGTCCGGATTTTGGTTGGTACTTGAGTACCTCTAGGCCTATTGTCGGCATTCCCACCTAATCACAAAAGAAAAGGAGAAGCACTTATCATTATTGACAACATTCAGGGTCTAGAACGGAAGTTAAAACTTTGAAATTTTGCTAAGGGACTAGCAAAAGCTAGGCATGGGGGTATGATGAGAGCCTCATCATGAGCCATAACTAGCTCATTTTGACCCAATAAAGAAGATAAAAGCTCCTACATAACCTAGAAGAAGGCCTAACTGAAGGAACAAGTGCTCTGAGAAGAAAACATGAAATAAAGGTTAAAACTGCAATTTTACCATTGCAGTAGATAAACGGGATTTCTTAAAGGCAAAACATAGGTCAAATGGTCTAAATGAGATAAAAAGTGGGTTGAGTCAATCAGAAATGGGTTCATGTGCAATCTAAGAACTAAAAGACACTTGGTAACCCTAAAACAGACCCGCTTAAATTAACAAGGTTCCGGTCAGAACAAAAAGCAAGTAAACCCTCTACAAATCATGGAAAAACATACTCTATGGTTTAGAACACTTAATTTGGCCTTTGGAACCTAGTTTGACCTAGATTAGGGTCCTAGCTCTTCAATTAACCTAATTTGGGTTTTTACGCAAAATATCCAGTCAAACGAGGTCAAACCTGAAATCTAACCTCTCCATTGGATTCCTTAGGTCCAAATTAGGTTTATACCAAAATTTGGACCTAAGGAGAGGTCATCTTGACCTACTTTGCAATTTAGTACACCCAAATCACAAATTGGTCCCTATCTTTTGAATACCGTTGCAGAGAACCCCCTAGGTTCTTCGCCTCCTTTGCAAACCAGTCCTGCCGCCATTGCTAGGGCAGAACCGAGCTCCGGCGAGGTTCGGAGAGGGATTGCTCTCTAATCCTTCAGAGATTCCCTCCCAGAAATGGAAGGAGAATTCTCTGAAGAATTCCCTTCCATTTAAGACCGATATCGATCCCTGGTGTGAACCCAATCTCTCGTGCGAACGCACGAGAGATTTGGGTATCCTAACTCCTTTCCATCTCCGGCGACCAACCTTAGGCAATTACGTGCCCTTCACGCCCTGCACACCAAGTCCAGCGCCTATATAAGAACCCACAACTCCGGCCGAAGAGGCGAAGCTTGGTTTTGCCGAGGTTCCACCCCCAATTCCTCTCCTCCTGCCCGGCCAAACTCCCAGCAGGCTCCGTCGAGGTCCCCTCCCCTCCCTCTTCGCTCTGCCACAAAACCAGTGGCAGAGTTAACTTCCTGACCTTCCTCCGCGTCGCGCAGTACCAGCGCACGCCACCTCAGCCCCGTCGTCGCCGTCGTCCTCCCCCACTGGGCGTCATCTTCTCCGGCGACAGCAGGTACTGCTGTTCGCCCTCCGTCCCCTTTCGTCCTTACAGTTAGGTTAGAACTCCTCTCCATCCTCTCCTCTCTCTTTTCCCCCTGTTATCTCCCTTGATCGACCTTCGACAGACGCTAACCACCTCCATCATCTTCGCCTCCGACCACACTCCGGCGAGCCGCCCACACCACTCCAGCCCTCCACACGGCTCGCCAACCACCTCGAAAGCTCCACCTCACCTCCAGGAACACACTCCACCCTACCACTACCACTCCAGCCCTCCACAATCACCCCCCGACCAACCCACCATCTCCGGCCACAGGTTGACCTCGGCACGCACGCCTAGGCCGACCTGCGGCCTGCAGCACTGCCCACCGCCTTCGCCGTGCCACGGCGAAGGTCTCTAGCTATTCTGATTTGGCCGAGAGGCGCGTTTTGTGTACGACAGGATTTGAGCCGCTGCCGCCATGGACGACCTCTGATGAAGCTCCCACGAAGCTCCAGGCACCTGGTCTTCCAGGCTACAGGTGCTGCATACTAGCGCGAGTGTCGCGAGGTGAACGAGTCCAGCCAAGGAGCGCTAGCAGAGCCAGCAGCTGCGGGGCAATCGCACGACGAGGTTTCTGCAGGCGCGCGTGAAGGCGAGACCAGATAGTCCCACATCGTGGGATTGCAACCGGCAGGTACCGTATAAGTTGTTTTTATGCTTTATTCTTATCGCCTCAGTAAGCACAGGGGTGAGGTCCCTCACTGACCCCACCCGCCTCGTCCGCGGCCTGACCACGCGGACCTGGCGGATCCGACCCGACCTAGACCTACGCACTCCTCGCGCATCACACACCTGCAGGTGCGCCTGGTCCCGGGTACGATCCGACCCGATTAAGACTGTGGCTCTGGTAGAGCGGTTTGAGTGAATTGCTTGAGAGAGAGAGACGCGCGGGTAGAGGGAGAAGGGTTAGGTTTTGCTCCTGTGCAGGCAAGCTGATCGCAGGAGAAGGACTTGGCCGCGAGAAGGAAAAGAAAGAAAGAAGAAGGAACGGCAGAGAAGAATAGAAGAGCAAAAACTGCAGCAGAGAAGAAGAAGCAAGAAAGAAGCCTTCGCAGGAGAAGAAAGGAAAGAGCAAGCCAGAAGCAAAGGCACAGAGAAGCCAAGTGAAGACTTTGCAGAGATTAGAAGAAGAAAAGAAAGTGCAAAAACTGCAGCAGAAGAAGAAGAATAATCAAGAAGAAAAGGAGAAATGCTTTTAAGACGTCTGATCTTGTGATCAGACGTCCAATTTCATATTTTCTTGCCCTAACTCCTTTTAATCGCATACATTCATACCTGAATTGATATTTTGAGTAAATTAGAGTGTTCAATTACATTTTGATTTAGTGGTAAGTTCCATTTGCTCCCTGTGTTCGACCTCGGATACTCCGGTCTTCGAGTAATAAAAACTTTGTATTTGTTCGAACGTTTTGTCGGTTATACTACAACATAATACGCTTTAAATCCGCACGAAACGTCCCTGAACACCAGGGTTTCACGAATTTTTAAGTACAGGTTGGTCCCAGTTTCAGCTCATGTCTTCGGATTGACCCTTAAGATGATGACGGAAAACTCAACTCCCATTTTCTGATTTTTTTTTTTTGGCTCACAGGAAAACAACGGATTTGTAACCTGCCCTGACGAACTTCTTGTAGGGCAAAGACTTTATAGACATTTATGAGATATACTGACTCTTTTGCATTTTTTTTTTGAAACACGTGTTAGTATATCTCTTACAACACATTCAGAAGGAGCACACTTTTTTCTTTTTGGTGGGAGAGTTTCTGTTTGGTGGAAAGAGTCACTCCTAAACATAAGACTAAAGCCTGGGATAAAAAGTCTACCTGCGTGCACAGGTAAGGACTCCACCTTCCCTAATGAACACTAGGGTTGGATCTTATGTTCACCTGGCCTTTCCTGATATGTGTAGTGTGAACCACGTTTACTTAAGCTCTCAAGTAAAAGTAAACCAACGGATCTTGTACTTGTGTCTCAGGTACAAGAATACATCCTTAGTTAGGAGAGATCTTGATCTATTTTGTCAATGCTTTAAGTGAATTAAGTCGAGCCTGAGTGAATCAAGCTTTTGTGGCCTGGAAATTCTTCAAAACAGAGGTTGAATATCCATAAACACTTATTGTATTTTTATTTTAGCTTTTAGATCATTATTAAACACCATTTTCCCTCTCTATTTTTATTTATTTATTTATTTTTATGTATATATAGAAACTGCATGATACCCTAAAATACCCAGATCCTAAGGATGCCTATCCACCTCCCCATGCTAAACAATGCTATGTCCTCATATGCATGCAGGGAAGGGTAGAGAAAGGACGAAAGATCGGGTAGCGAGAGCTGAAGTGCAGGGTATAGATCAGGGTGGTAGGGTGGGTGGATGGTGGGTGGTGAAGTGATCGCGATAGAGGCGTGAAAAGTGATGGTGGATGGTAAGTGCTGTTAGGGTGCCTCCCAACAAGCGCTGAATTTAACGTCCCCAGCTGGACTCAGAATGAGGCAAAGAATTAGTTACCCTCCAGCAAGGCAACGGTTTCTCCAACGGGGGCAGGTTCATGAGTCAGATAGGGTTTCAAACGCTGCCCGTTGACCGTAAATTTACGCCCAGATTTGGGATCTTCGATCTCGACAGCCCCATTGGGGGATGGTCTTGAGACCAGGAAAGGACCAGTCCATTTGGACTTCAATTTCCTAGGAAAGAATTTGAGTCGGGCATTATAGAGCCAAACTTGCTGAGATGGCTCAAATTCCTTCCGCCGAATATGGCTGTCATGAAAAGCCTTAGTGCGATGTTTAAAGGTTAGAGCAGAATCATAGGCTTCACGACGGAGCTCTTCCAGCTCTTGGAGTTGGAGTTTCCTTTCTCGACCACACAAGTCTGGGTCGAGGTTACATTGGCGAACCGCCCAATAAGCGCGGTGCTCCAACTCCACGGGCAAATGACAAGGCTTCCCGTAAACGATTCTATATGGAGACATACCAAGGGGAGCCTTGAAGGTGGTCCGATATGCCCAAAGTGCGTCAGTCATCTTGTCGGACCAATCCTTACGGTCAGGCCGAACCGTTTTTTGGAGAATCTGCTTGATTTGCCGGTTCGACACTTCCACCTGTCCGTTCGTCTGAGGATGATACGGGGATGCGATACGATGGTGGACTCCGTACCTCCTCAGAAGTGCCCGAAAAGAAGCATGGGTAAAGTGGCTTCTTCCATCCGAGATAATGGCCCGAGGGATCCCAAAACGCGCAAAGATGTGGTCCTTGACGAATCGGGTGGAGATAACATGGTCAGCACGGCACGCGGGAATAGCCTCGATCCATTTCGAAACATAGTCGACGGCCACAAGGATGAATTCGAAGTCGTTGGATGGAGGAAAGGGACCCATGAAGTCAATTCCCCAGATGTCAAAGATTTCCGCAGCTAGGATGTGTTGCAAGGGCATCATGTCATGATGTGCCATTGACCCTAACGACTGGCACCTAGTGCAATGCTTGGCATAAGTGTGTGCGTCCTGGTGAAGGGAGGGCCAAAAGAAATCACACTGCAACACCTTGGCTGCAGTTTTCCTCCCAGAGAAATGGCCTCCAAAGGCCTGATCGTGGCAGAAGGATAGCACACTGGGGAACTCACTATCAGGAATACAGCGACGGATGATTTGATCAGCACCTATCCGAAAAAGAAGTGGATTATCCCAGAAATAATACTTTGCTTCTGCCATGAGACGCTCACGCTAGTTTTTAGGCTAGCCACGTGGAAGAGATCCAGAAGCAAGGTAATTGGCAATGTCGGCATACCATGGTCCACTTGCCACATTTATTGCCAATAGGTGCTCATCAGGAAAATTTTCATTAATTGGCAGAGTAAGTCCAATATGGTCAGGGTCCAGTCTGGAAAAGTGATCAGCCACAACATTCTAGGCTCCGGCCTTATCACGAATTTCAATGTCAAATTCCTGGAGCAGAAGGATCCAACGAATCAGTCTAGGCTTGGCATCCTTCTTGTGCATGAGATGGCGAATGGCTGCGTGATAAGTGAAAACAATAACGTGAGGGCCTAGAAGGTAAGAGCGGAATTTCTCCAACCCAAAGACGACCTCCAGTAGTTCCTTTTCAGTGGTAGTATAATTACGTTGGGCCTCGTCCAATGTCTTACTGGCGTAGTATACCACGAAGGGGTGTCTATTGCGTCTTTGTCCCAGGATGGCTCCGACTGCAAGGTCTGAAGCTTCACACATAAGTTCAAATTCGAGGGACCAATCAAGCGGCTGGAGAACAGGGGCCTTGGTGACAGCATTACGCAGCTGTGTGAATGCTTGTATACAGTCGGGGCCCATGTCGAAGGGCACGTCGGTTGATAGGAGATGAGTTAAGGGTCGAGAAATTTTGGAGAAGTCTTTGATGAATCTCCTATAGAAACTGACGTGTCCCAAGAAGGAGCGGATTTGTTTGACAGAACCAGGCACAGGTAAATCAGCAATGACGTCGAGCTTAGCTCTGTCAACCTCGATACCCCTATCGGAGATGATATGTCCGAGAATAATTCCCTCGTGCACCATAAATTGACTTTTTTCCCAGGAAAGCACGAGGTTTACATCAATACATCTCCTAAGGATGTGAGTCAGGTTGGCAAGACATTCGTCGAAAGATGGTCCAAAGACTGACAAGTCATCCATGAAGTCCTCGAGAAAGTCACCCACCATGTCATGAAATATCGCCAGCATGCATCTCTGGAAAGTTGCTGGCGTGTTACAAAGTCCGAACGGCATCCTTCTAAAGGCGAAGGTGCCGAAAGGGCAGGTAAAAGTGGTTTTCTCTTGGTCTCGGGGGTCTATTGCCACCTAGTTATATCCTGAGAATCCATCCAGGAAGCAGAAAAATTTATTTCCCGCTAACCGCTCTAGGATTTGGTCAATAAATGGTAGCGGGAAGTGATCTTTCTTGGTTGCAACATTGAATTTCCTATAATCTACACACACTCTCCAAGATGTAGGAGTGCGTGTAGGGATGGATTCGCCCCTGTCATTGACACGGATGGTGAGTCCTGCCTTTTTGGGCACAACGTGAATCGGACTCACCCAGGGGCTATCACTGATCGGGTAGATTATACCCGCATCCAGCCACTTAATGATTTCCTTCTTAATGACCTCCCACATGTTAGGGTTGAGACGTCGCTGCATCTCGCAGGAAGGTCGAGCCTCCTCCTCCGTATATATACGATGAGTGCAGTAGGAGGGGCTAATGCCAGATAAGTCTGATAAAGACCATCCAATAGCTGCCTTGTGTTCTAGGAGGACCTTAGTTAGTTTGCACTCCTGCTCCCTGGTTAATTTTGAATTGATGATTACAGGGAGCATTTCATTTGGTCCTAGGAAAACATACTTGAGTGTATTAGGCAGCACTTTTAGCTCGGGAGTGGATAGGGAAGGATCTGGCATTTCTTTGGACGAGAGTGTCCCAGACGGGTAGGAGAACAAGTTAGGAGGAAGAAACTGGCCTTCAGATTGGCCAAGAAGAGGGGCTTTTTGGATAGATGGATCCAAAAATGAATAGCGCCAGTGAGAAGTATATGGGCTCAAGGTCCCAGTGTGGATTTGCAAATCCTCCTAATCTGGCGGGGAAGAAAGGGTAATTCGGTCTTCATGAGTGTGGACCGACGGTGAGTAGCCCAGATATGACTCAGACCACGAGGTATGGGAAGCGGAGAAAACCTCGTCAGAAGTCTGGCCAGGAGAAGGTACTAGACAAGGGAGGGATTGGGGAACGTCACAGTATGTGTTGGTCAGGCAGTCATCAATGTTTATAGGTAATCCGTAGCAGTCCGAATAGGTCCCAATTAGTCCGATACACGCGCTGACGGCCATGTCCTCGTCAGACGTGTCATCCTCGATGAAATTGCAATCAAAGTTCTTGGCTGCCTTGAATATGTTAAGCTTGAGCTTCTCAGATCCAACGGCAATCTCAATACAGCCCGACTCGCAATCGATATGGGCGCGGGATGTGGCCAAGAAAGGTTGACCGAGGATGATCGGACAATCAGAAAGTGAACTAGGAACTTCTATATCTAAAACAAGAAAGTCAACAGGAAAACAGAGATTGTTCACCCTAACCACCACGTCTTCCACCACACCCTTCGGGATTTTGACAGAACAATCTGCCAACTGTAACGTGACAGGGGTCGGTTTCAGATTTCCCAAGGAAAATTTTTCAAGCATGATGGTCGGTATGAGATTGATGGAAGATCCTAGATCAAGCAGGGCACGGTTAAAACTGCAGCCTTGGATGCTACAGGAAATCAGTGGTATGCCCGGATCTTTCTGCTTCGGTGGTAAGTTTGACAGTATAGCATAACTCGCATGAGGTGAGAGAACCACCGGATTCTTAGTCTTCTTTGACTGTCGCCTGGGTGTTGTGTAGTCTTTGAAAAATTGAGCGACAGTAGGTATGTGGTCGATTGCCTCGATCAGGGGTACCTTGATTTCTACATCCTTGAACAAATTACGCAGGTTGTCAAAGGCCTGTGTATTTTTCTTTTTTCCTTTTGGCTCCCTTAGTAGAGCCTCAGGGAATGGGACTGATTCTGGCACAAGTTTTGGTGCATCGTCCTCTCGCGAATGCGGTATGCATCCCGAATGAGAGGGCGAAGAAGAAGATGGGCCAGGATCAGGTCGAGGCGGATCAACAGTCTGCTTACCGCTCCTCGTAGTGATAGCATTGGACGATGTGGGTCCAGTGGGATCATACGGCGGAGGAGGGTTTGCAATGGGGACATAAGAGTGTGGTGCTGCAGCGGGATTAGCCTGAAATCCCGGTGGAATGCTCGGAGCTTGCAGAACTTGATTAACCTGTCCCTGAGAAGGTCGTACCTGTGGTTGAGAACCACGGGGTACGAAATTTCGTGGGTTTGGAATAGGTTGGGCGGGAAGAGTGCCTTGAGATCGAGTTGCCATGAGTAGTTGACTGATCTCGGCGTTCTGCTGCGCCAATTGGTGTTGAAGAGAGGTCATGTTCTCTTCATGGCGCTTTGACATTTCCGTCATCATTCGCATCAATTTGTTAAGAGGGCTTGATGCGTGTTCAGTTTGTGGTACGCAAGGGCCTGATGGCGGATTTTCCATAGGATTAAACTGGACCCTTGTGATGACGGGTGTGGACGGTCGCATTGGTCTACCCGTGGGGTTTTGGCACTACGGGTTGTTGGACCATGCGAAGTTCGGATGATTACGCCACCCTGGGTTATAAGTGGTAGAGAATGGGTTGCTCCCCAGGGCGCATCCGCATGTAGATATGTGTTCGAGCACACGGAGGCTTGGTCCTCCGTGTCGAAATACTGGCTCGTAGAAGCTAGTTCCACATGACTTACCGAGTCGCTTGGCGCGACACTCGGTAAGGAAGGTCTAACGGGGTTTCTCGGGATAAGGCTGGTATTAGAAGAACTTGGATTGTGACGAAGTGGTGAAGAGGTGGTGTTTGCCATAGATCGGGCGGGGTTGGCCAGAAGCTCATCCAGCTTCTTGTGCACAACGGAGACTTCATCCAGTTTTTGTGCAATAAGGCTTAGATCAATGGATGAATGGGAGGGTCCCGTGTCAACTTCGTGGACATTTCGGGGCTGGCTGATATGATTAAAGGCGACAATGGAAGCATTATTCATCGAGTTTTCACTCATATTTTCAAACAGTTCGAATACTCCATTCTCGTATTTATTCATAAAGTTCCCTCCACAAGAAGCATCTGCAATCTGCTTCAAAGTCTCATTTAGCCCATAGTAGAAAATCTGGGCTATATGCCACTTAGGCAGACCATGGTGCGGACACTTCCTGAGGAGGTCGTTATACCTCTCCCATGCCTCATGAAATTGTTCGCCGTTTTGTTGCGTAAATGAAGTGATAGCACGGCGAAGCGCATTGGTCTGCCCAATTGGGAAGAACTTTTTGAGAAATGTTGTTCGCATCTCTTCCCAAGAGTGGATGGTTCTCCCAAGGGTGCGTAACCATTGCGACGCTTTATCCCGCAATGAAAACGGGAACATCTTCATGAGGACTATAGATAACCCGACATTTCTTGGTTTAACGGTTTCAGCAAGTCGGGTTAGGTCTTCCAAGTGGAGAAATGGGTCTTCACTTACAAGACCATGAAAGTGAAAATTGATTAGGCCAATTATGTTTGGCTTTAATTCAAAGTCATCCCCGCCCATGGGGACCAGAATTTGTCCTATGGTCTCTGTAGCAGCGGGATTCTGATAAGAGCTAAGAGACCTAGGCTCCTCCCGTTCGGGAGGGTTCTGCATTTCCTCCAATGTTTCCCAAATGGCTTCGATTTGCTCATTATACATTTCCATTTGGGCTTGGAGGTGGGTTATGGGATCTATGGCTCCACCACCTGGTGGATTCTAAGGGCGGTTTCCTCCCTCGAGATTTGGGGGTGGGCGTGCAGCCATGTTTGTGGAGGAGGAGGACGATTCGGCTTCTTTTCTAGATTTATCAGTCAATTCAAACAATTCAGGGTTTTGTGACCTCCTCCCAAACATGCACTACTGTAGGAAGAGTTGGGGAGATGAGAAGGGAAAAGGGATGAGAGAAATGATGCCGCAAAGGTACACTTGATTACAAATCAATACAGTCAAGTTCCTAACCTCTACAGTGTGCCCTTAGACCTAAAGATCTAAGTTACCTACTATCACGAACTACGAAACCAAATGCGAGCACCGCGGAACCACCGGGCCAGATTGAAAAGCTGTTTGCCCTTGTCTTAGACACCCGATAGCACACGGGAACTCTCACCAGCACGTAGCCGCTACACGTAGGTAGTTAGACCTCTAATCCTTAAAAAGGGTCAAGTTACTACAAGTTTTAATTAGAGGCTTAGGGTCAAGTGCTTTTGGAATGTGAAGGACGTTGTTTACGGGTAATGCCCAAGTGATTGATTTTTAGAGTGTGTAAAGACAAGCATGCAACGGGGAAATCTCCCCGAATTGAAGTTTTTATTGGTGAATGGTTTTTTAGAGTTCAGCCTTAACTAGTATGGATTTTACGATTTTGCTGAATTACCAATTCAACCAATCTTCGAGTTTTTGCAAAAATACAGGTTTTCCTTCTAAAACCCAAGAAACCCTTCTTCAATTATCAGTTAGTTAATGCATGCTAAAATGCAATGGGCTACCCTAAATGGAGATTTCTAAGTGTGGATGCACGAATCAGTTTTATATCAATGTGAAAGGGAGCCAAGGCACTTCAATTCAAGTGCTCCCAATCACCAAGAAGAATGTCCACACAAGGCTCAACCAACAGATAAAGAAAATAAAGTTGTTGGTGTTGAAGTATTCAGGATCGAATCATAGGCAAGTTGAAAAGTCGTGGTGAGGTTGGAATTAACTCAATTCCAAGTCTCCCCACCAAAAATGTGATCCTGAATTAAAGATAAGCGAGGCAAAAGAGGGATGCAAGCAATCTTTTTCTTTGCCTCAAAGAATACTTCCCATGGCGAAAAATCCAAGAATCAAGATTCTCGGATTTTCGCTATGCGAAGTGTGGCGGGAAATCCCGGGGCAATGGGAGTGAAGACAACCAATCAAACAAGTGAATTTTAATCCACTTGCCTCAAGAGATCCCAAGAAGTTTTTTTTAGTTTTTTTTTTTTTATTGAGGTGGCAAGTTAACCCTAGTTTGCTAAGAAAAAGAGAACCTACTTATTCAACAACGTGTGCGAAGCTCCAATGCGGTGTCGGCATCTTCACGCTCCTGTTCCCACCTTGGATCTGCTCACGTCTTCGGCTTCGTCTGCTTTCCTTCTCCTTCCACCAGGTTCACCTGCACACCAAAAACAACAATACTCATGAAGAGAGAAGAGAAAAATTGAAAGGAATTTAATAAAAACTTACTTGAAGGCGCACATCCCCGGCAACGATGCCAGAAAAGATGTTGGGTCGGCCCAGATAGGTTGTTAAAATGATGTTTTCATCGTTGAAATGTCTACAGTGGTTAACCTAATTCGGGCCTAACCATCTCTTTACAAAATCTTTAACCTGGCCTAATTGATTTTATCTTGTCACTTTTAGGCCCAGGGTCGAACTCAGGGAAGTGGGTTCAAGTCGAGTTTCTACGTTTTCCTTAAAACATGTCTCTTCCGTTCGTTTATTATGTTTTTGGTGTTTTTCCTTATTTAGATTTTTTTCTGGTAATCCTTGTCCTTGAGGCACACCCTCAAAATTGTGTCCTTAGCTTTTAGCCAAAACAGAGTTCCAAAACAAGTCTTGCTACTCACAAGACGGGGTACCTGCAAATCAAATATTATCTTTTCTCTTTTATATATTTTTTTTTCTTTTTACTAAGAAGGAAGCTAACAGACAGAAAGTAAATATAGTATCTATAGATATATATGTATATATATATGTATTATATATATAAAGGGGTGGGGGTGGAGGTGACGATGGAGTGTAGCACTATGTCGAGTCAGTCGACGTCTAGAGAGACGCAACCAGCACGACTAGGTGCCGCGTGGAGTGTGGATGGAGGATGGATGATGAATGGGTCCACACTTTTTGTACGCGTGTATCGAGGAATATCAGCAACTGGTACAGATATTCCCGCAATACCGCGTATGGCAAATAATGTGAAAATATATATATGTGTATATATATATATAGGTGTATATGTATATATGTATATATGTATGTATATATATGTATATATGTATAATACTATATAGATGTATATATATATGTATATAAGTATATGTATCTAGATATATATGTATATATATATATATATGTATATAAGTATGTGTATATATACATATATAAGTATATGTGTAAGTATATATATATATTATATATATATGTATGTATACATAACTATATAGATATACTATGTATATAAGTATATATATATATATATAGATAGATAGATATATGTATATATATATATATGTATACGTATAGATATATATATGTTTATACTAGTGTTTATGTGTGTGTGGGTGTGTGGAAGTGTCGGTGAAGATGTGTGTGTGCGTTGGTGTAGTGTACTGAGAGTGAGTGAAAGAGAGAGAGAGAGAGAGGGAGAGAGCGGGAGAGAGAGAGAGAGTGGCGGGAGTACTCGCACCAGAGAGAGAGCTGGCAGGAGTTGGAGAGAGAGCAGGCGATGGCGCGAGTTAAGACGTCTGCTGGAGGCGGCGGACGTCTGGACGTCGCGTCGTCTGGAGATGGCGACGGACGTCTGGACGTCGTGGATGCAGGCGTGCCTTCGCGTGAGGATTCTGCAGGCCGGCGCGAAGACGACGAGCGGGCGATGGCGCAGGGAAGCGAACGTGGAGGAGGTCTGCAGGTGGTCGCGGAGGGGCGTGGGGGTTGGCAGGGGACGGCGAGAGGGCCTGGCCGGCTGCTGCAGTGCGCGCAGCAGCCGGTCGCAGGTGTAAGGGCGGAGGCGACAGAACGGAGAACGGAGTGGAGGAGGCCCTGCAGGCGCACGCGGAGGGCTGAGCGCCTGCGGGGAAGGTCGCAGAGGAGGCGGGGGGTCCTGCTGCTGCTGCCGCGGCTTCAAGCTTCGGAGCTTGAAGCGGTGGCAATGGCGTGAAAGGAAAAAACCGAAACGAGGGAGGCACCACGCCCACCGGCTCGTCGAAGATCTAGGCGGTGGTGTTCCCACTGTGGTGGTGTGCACCACAATGGGTACTCCTGCTCGCCGGGTGCCTCCTCGACGGAGGGCTGACGTATGGGAGGGGAAGACGGTGGAAGAGGTGGCTGTGGGTTTTTGTTTCGTGCAGCAGCATGCGTCTTGCGAGGAAGAAGCTGCAGCTTCTTATAGAGGAGGAGAGAGTGGCGTGCCGGCTGCAGCAGGGAGAGGGCGCGGGATTGGCAGCTGTAGGGAGCGGCGTTGGCAGGGAGAAATGACGTGGAGTAAATGCATGCAGCTGCTGCGGGAAGAGAGGTACAACCGCGGGAAGAGAAAAAAGAAAATCAAGAGGAGAAAATAAAAATGATGTGGATTTTGCAATGAGGCACTTGAGTAAAAATGTAAATATGCAAGCCATTATTTTCAATCTTCTCTCCTCTTAATTAAATGCTTGAATGCAAGTGTTTTTACAAATGCAACTATAGAATCCTAATATGCAACGTTAATGCTAGGAAACAGCATGAGAAGGCTTTATTGCAGGCGTACTTTGAGGTGCAAACAGTGAGCTGGATCAAGTTGAGTTCCAGCTAGTCTGCGCTTCTTCTTCACCAGTTGCCTTCCTGAGTGCTAGGGTTTTGGAGTTCTGACAATCTATATATCCTTAACACTCACAAAAACACATTAAAAAGATAATAAAAAGTGCAATGCATGCCTAACCTAATTGATGTCTAAATGTAGCCCAAAAATCCATTTGGGGAGCAAAATCCTAAGAGCTAGGTTTGTTTTAATGTATAAAAATGATGATAAACTGGCGTTTATCAATTAGTTAGATAAGAATTCATCGACCTAATCTCTTATTAAAAATACCAAAAAAATTAGAAAAGACAAAAATGGCAAAAAGAAATAAAGCGAAATGTGTATTTTTCAAAACCAAATGTTCTCCTCCCTGTGTTCGACTCGGGACTCACTTTTCGAGTTTCGATTATAAATTTTATTTAATCGATGGATTTTCTCGCAAATCGAACTACGACGATGGGTTTGCCAAACTCCAACCTTTTTGCGACGAATCTCCGCCGCAATTAGGGGTTAATCACAAAATTTCTACATCTTATCACCCCCAAACAAATGGCCAAGCAGAAGTTTCTAATTGGGAAATAAAAAATATTTTACAAACGATGGTTATGCCCGATCATAAAGTTTGGTCCAACAAATTGGACAATGCTTTATGGGCCTACCGTACCTCTTTTAAAATCCTGCTTGGCATGTCTCCCTTCCATCTGATTTTTGGGAAGGCATGCCATCTCCCGGTAGAACTTGAACATAGGCACCCAGTAAAACAATTTGTAAAGTTGTGCCTCCCCAGCAACTGTGCCAAAAAGTGATGCGGTAAATCGTGTGATTTGTAATTAGGGTTTTTGGAGTCGTTGTAACACGTGAAATTGCATACGCTTTTAAAATTTGTAACTAAGATAGAGGAGTATTTAGGATCGTCTAAGAAGGCCAAATGTTTGCAAAAATACACCTCTTGCTTGGAAATCGAACTCAACTTTCTTTTTGGTGTTTTTTGACGAGTCGATTGTTCGCTTGTAAAGTCGTTTGTAGTTTTATGTGGTGGAAAAATCGACTAATCAATAATTAAAATAACCACTCGCAGAAGAGCGGGTCGTGTCCACAGGGAGGCAATGACGTATTTAAACTCGCACCGGTTAAAAATGTATGTTCACTGTAAGTTTCGACGAGAATCAAGCCAAATCTACCTTCAGATTAAGATAGTATCAAGAGAACATGCTGAAATGGCAATTTTGAACAACTAAAGGATGTTTTTTGCAATGCAGATTTAATAAAATATTAATAAAAGTTGGCAATGGCAGAGAATGTAAATATTAATAGGCCTTTTACTGTAGCAAAACAGGGGATCTTCTTCCCCTTGGCCGTGCGCGAGGAGGAAGGAACGGCCGGAGGTGTGAAGCTCAAAGGAGATTCTCTAGATCGACGACTTCACAGCGATGGCAGCGGCGAGTTGCGAGGTGGCCGAAGCCGGCCGGACGGAGCTCCGGTGAAGGTGGGTTTCGACGGGCTGAAGTGTCGCAGGCCGTGCTGCGTGGACGGGGGCGGCTAAGGTCCTGGAGAAGAGGCGCACGTGCTACTGTTGTGTACTACTGGCTGCACTGCAGCAGCTAGAGGGCACGTGGCGGGTGCTGTAGGAGATGCAGCTCTGCAGGCTGCAAGGAAGGCGCGCGGCGGTTGCTGTAGGAGGCGTTGCAGGGTGCGCGTGGGCTTGTGCAACCGGTGCTGAGCAGCAGCTGCTGCTGCTAAAGGCGGGCGCTCGGAAGTGGACGCACTGGAGGCGCTGGAGGTCTTGTGCAGGTGATGCATGCGTAGAGAAGAATGCGTTGTGCTGGCGGACTTGGCGCTGGAGTGGATGCTACAGGAGGTGGGGCGAAAGTGTGCAGCCGGAGGGGTGCGGGCGTGAAGGCGGTGAGGTGCAGCAAGGGCTTGTGCCGTGGATGCTGCAGGAGGTGCGGCGCAAGTGTGCAACCGGAGGGGCGTGGGCATGAAGTGAGCGGCCGGTTGCTGTTGGAGTGTGAGGTCAAAGCTTCAGACGTCCGGGAAATTTCCCGAACGTCTTAACTGACTGAAGACATGAAAATGAAGTGGCTGCGGCGGTGGTTGTTGGTGACAACGGCGAGGGTGGTGCACGCTGAGGTGCTCACGGTAATGTAGACGAGCTCCAGATGGTGGTGTGGCCTGTCACACCACACGCCCATGGTGGTAGATGCTTGTCGCCATGGTTGAGGCCGGTGGTGGTGGAATGGACGAGAGACGAACTCTTTGCACAGTGGTGGATCGGGGGTGGTGGCCTAACGAGCTCGGCTGCCTCCTCCTCTCCTTTGAAGTCAGCTGCCTCAACCAAATCCAACACATCCGCTCCTCCTTGATTGGGTTCTTCATTGCAGCAGCTGGAGGAAGAAATGCGGCCATTGTACGTAGAAGAAGAATAAAAATAATGATAAAATATTATGGTTATTTATATACAAACCCTCAACTTTTATGTTAACTTAAATTAATGCATGCAATGTACCTAATTGGTTAACTAATTAAATGAATGCAATTATAAGTTAATTCTAAATGCATTTAAATATGAATGCGATGCATGAATTATGTAATTAAATTAGAAATATGAATTAATCTATTTACATCCTAATTTATGCTAAATAAATGTTAGAATTAACTTAATGTCTAGGCACTTAAATACTTAAATAGCCCACAAATATAGGCTAATCAAATACCCCTATGCTTAGTTTTTGCTGGTCCCTAGCAAAATTAAGCGAAACCTAGCACTCCAAGTAGACTAGTCAATCCAATCGGTCTTCCTTTAGAGACAAATTAAGTTCAGACTCTAGACCTAAGGTTCCCAAGTAGTTGCTAAGTTACAGACTAGGTCGGCTAAAGACAAGTTGCAGGCACAAGTTTCCCTGATTTTTGACTCTACCCTAAGGTTTATTGATCCTTGAGATTAAAGCATCCGTGCATGTGCGTTGGTCTGAGTTATTTGAGTTAAAGGAAAAATAATTTTTTTAATATATTTTTTTAATTTTTGTTTGATTCCCCTAAGTCTAAGCTCAGATCAGCTATCAACATGGTTTGTGTCAGATTCATTGTCCCCATTACCATACCTCGAAGGGTGCCTGGCTTTCAATGCTTCGAGATAGCACCGCCCATAATGACCCCAAGAACTCCTGGCAATCGACACTTCGAGATAGTATCGCCCATGGATTTCTTAAGCGAATTCAGGCCTATGGCAATCGGCACTTCGAGATAGGGCCGCCCAAGGTACCTGAACTGCACAATGCGCTTACATGCCCCCAGTAGGATGGATATCCTCAGAGACAAGCACCGAGGAGGTAATATGTTATCATCGCATCCTCAAGGTGAGTATATACTCCACCTCTCCTGCGGCGAGAACTCTTCCAATCAAATTGTGTTTTCAAGCCTCTCCTAAGTCCAAACTAAGAAAACCAAATCCCTTTTAAGAAAGAAAGAAATTAAGTTGATTACCAGACCAAGTGTATGAAATTTGGATGCTTGGGTTACAAGGACCCGTAAACCAAAAAGTAGAACAAGACTCCAGGTACTACCCCACCTTTTAACTCAAACCCTAGCTTTCCTTCCTCAACTTCTTGAGGAATGGTCCGTAACTTAACTCCTACTTAAGTTTTTAAGTTCACAAAGGACCCTAAAGGTCTAAAGCTAGTAGCTCTCTTAGCTTTTAAAGTTTAACCCTAGAATTAACTTAGTCTAACCTAGAGTTTTGATTTGCTTAAGAATGCCAAACCTAGCTAGTTAAGCTCAAAACCCTTTCTTTTTTTTTTTTAAATGCATATGTATGCAATGAATGCACTATGCTATGTACATCCCCAAGTACACCCCCCCATGCCTAAAATCTGCAATGTCCTCATTGCATAAAAGGATATTACCTGGGTTAGAGTTGGGCTACTATTCTTTTGTTAGCAGCCGAGAAGCCAAAGAACCTGCAAATTAGGTTCAAGGATTGCAGAAATAGGCCCTAAAAATGAGCAAAGCAATGCTGGCCTAGAAAATAGGTAACCTAGGATGTTGGCGAGCTGATGATGAATCCCGATAGCAAATGCTCGCCCAACTAAGGTGGCAATGAAATCTTCCCAGGTCACCAGAGGAGTTTCTAAAGGATAAACAGGTATAACAACCTCCAAAGGGGTAGGGGGAGGATGACAAGGATCCTCCAAAAGGAATGGGGAAGGAATGGTGCAGAGATAAACCCCAAGGGCAATGGACTGACTAAAGAAATCATCAATCCATACCCAATACTCCATTACGGGAAATATTGGTTTGTTAAGCCCCTCGGTCATAACAAAAGTGAGTAATTCTCAAAGGCAAGGATCGTCTAGGGTGTCCAAGTTTTGAGGTTGCGGAATGACCATAAGATCAAGGTTGGGTTTAATCAGCTCGTTGTCCAACCCTAACACTCTTTCCAAATCCTCAATTGCATCCCTAGCATTCCTTGCTGATGTAAACACATTTACACTACTTAAAATGTCTATTTATGCATGTTCTTAAGCATAGGATTGCATTTCATGATATAAATATTGCATTACATGCATCATCTTGCATTTAGAGTAGTTTGAATAAAATGGAGGTTAATTGTCTCCTTTTATGTGCTTGGACAGGGCAAATATTTTATCGGGGCCTCGGATCAAAGATCCAACCGTATGGATGTGATCAGGGCGACGATTGGAGTTCAACGACTCCAAGATCGCCCTAATCAGGCATCCGTAGCATCAGATAGAGACCGGGGAACCCTAGAAGATCAAGGGCCAGGATGGTGTAAATCCGCACTTCAGATGGCAAATCCGACCACACGGATGAATTCGGATCGACGATCGCAGCCCAACGACACAAAAATCGAGTCAATCCGACATCCGTGGCACCATCTACAACTTCCAGAAGATGGACGGCCAAGATGGCGCCACGTGGTGCCATCTCAGCCGCCCAATCGGCCGCATGCGTCTTGTGAAGACCGCGCACCGTCTCCTCTCCGCCGTTGGATCTCGATCCAACGGCTGCGGTCGCTCGCGCTTAAAAGCGTCCGCGCGACCATTTCGCCCGCGTAGCGCAGCGGCGACGCAGCTACGGGCGAAGCGGAGGTCGCGGGTTTGAGCCGCGGTGAGGGGGTGGAAGGCGCAGGCGAGCGGGCGCGCACGAGCATCAGATGAAGATCCAACGGCTGCGCGAGCTCAATCAGGACGACGCGCCATTGCACGTCGGGCGTAACGCGCGATCGCACGCGGGCGGGCGTGCTACGCAGCGGGCGCGGACGCGATCTAAGCCGTCCGATCTCGCGATCGGACGGCTGAAAATCAAGCGACGTGCGTAGGCGTTACGCGCAGGCAGCCGAGCGGGCGCGCGTGGGCGCGGCTGCTACGCCCACGTTGAGGGCTTTAGCGACGGTTTTATCCGTCACTAAAGACCGCTTATTTATTATTTTGAAGATGTAATGTCCATTTTGCCCCCACTCCTTGCAACTATAAAAGGAGACCCCCTCCATACGAAATTTTCATCCCTTCCTTCTCCTCTCTATCTCTCCAAAGCTCAAGAGAAGCTTGTCCCACACCCGGGATGCTTCTCGCGAGATAAAGTCCAAATTTTCGTCCCCCTTCGGAAGTGGATCCCGCGACGACGACGGCGTGCTGCTTCGTTCCCGTTCTTCTGCTTCGTCCTCCTTCGTCCCGCTTCGTTCTCCTTCGTCCAGGCGTCGTTCCGTCCGGCTCGTCCTCCAAGCAACCGTCGAGGAGGATTCTCTCTCCCTATTCTTTTTACTGCTTTCTAGTATAGATTTACTGCTTTCTAGAGTAGTCTATTCGTCCTCCGAGCGATCGTCGAGGAGGACATTTCTCCCTCCATTCTTTTAATGCTTTCTAGAGTAATTGTTTTATGTTTTCTAGTTGTAACGAACGAACTCTTTTATGATAAATTCCTTGTCTATTCTACATCTCATTTTGATTTCCATGTATAGTATTCTTTCTCTCTCTCTTACTCCCTCTCTCTCTCTTATTTGTTGTAGATACTTAGATAGTTTAAATTGAATTTCTTCGTGACAAAATAAAAAGAAACGCGAAGTTTTTAAATCAAACGTTCGCCTCCCTGTGTTCGACCCGGAATTTTAATTTCGGTATAAATTTTATTTGTTGAACACGAATCCTTCGCTTTCGAACTACAATGACAGGTTTTCCAAAACCGAACACGTTGGCGTAGGTTCGTAATAAGTTCAACACTTGCACCATCACATGTATCTTCCTGTCCTTCATCAGGAGTCACAATTTCACCTTCAGACATAAGCGAATCAGAGGGTGACTTCGCAATAAATGAAGATTGGTTGGAAGCAACAGATCTAAGGATTATCCTATCAATGTCATCCCCGGGTTTTTGTTCTTTACTCAAATCTTCCCCGGAGTCTATATGTAAATCCACATAAATCTTAGAAGTTGCTTCCAAATTTTCCATCATTTCATCATGAGGAGAAATATCATCAACGGGTGTGGTAAGGAAACCTAATTTGGTCAAATTTGTGACATCCTCAGGGGCTAACTCTTCAAATAAGACATAATCACCCTTAGTGTCACTCCAAATCTTGAATGTAGGTTTCTCATATAATTCGTCTTTCTCCTCATCATATGATTCATCATATACCCTAGGTCTAGAATCATTTAATATCTCAGCAAATCCCCTAGGGTACTCTATCTGAGGTAAATGGTTTACACTGGTAACATTAGACTCCTCAGATAGGTCAATTTCTTGAGGGTTAGGTTCCCTAAGGGTGGGCTTGAGTTCCATCTCGTGATCAGAATAGAGGGTAGGATTAACAACTTGACTTTGACCCACTTCATCAAATGTCACGAAAAACTATCATCTGGGTCGAGGTCTTCCAATGGTACCATCATTCCCTTCTTTTGACTCCAATATAATTCAGGTGGATACTCAACCTTATCATCATCTTCCTCGAGTTGCCACCTTTCTTCATCCAATGCATAGCTACTTTCATATGTATCTTCCTCCCACTTAAGGCGTGGATCTCTCAAGGAGGTGTCATCTAATGGGGAGGTTTCAAAATCGATCCTCGAAAAGTAGCTATTCTCCCGAAAATTTCCCTCCAACTTAAAGTATTGCTCTCCCACGGGAGATGCATCATCCTCAATGGGGTAGATTGGGTGGCTAATTTCATCTTTTTCTTGTTGGCCTGCTGATGAGAGCCTCATCATGAGCCATAACTAGCTCATTTTGACCTAATAAAGAAGACAAAAGCTCCTACATAACCTAGAAGAAGGCTTAACTAAAGGAACAAGTGCTCTGAGAAGAAAACATGAAATAAAGGTTAAAACTGCAATTTTGCCATTGCAGTAGATAAACAGGATTTCTTAGAGGCAAAACATGGGTCAAATGGTCTAAATGAGATAAAAAGTGGGTTGAGTCAAGCAGAAATGGGTTCATGTGCAATCTAAGAACTAAAAGACACTTGGTAACCCTAAAACAGACCCGCTTAAATTAACAAGGTTTCGGTCAGAACAAAAAGCAAGTAAACCTTCTACAAATCATGAAAAAACATACTCTAGGGTTTAGAACACTTAATTTGACCTTTGGAACCTAGTTTGACCTAGATTAGGGTCATAGCTCTTCAATTAACCTAATTTGGGTTTTTACGCAAAATATCCAGTCAAACAAGGTCAAACCTGAAATCTAACTTCTCCATTGGATTCCTTAGGTCCAAATTAGGTTTGTACCAAAATTTGGACCTAAGGAGGGGTCATCTTGACCTACTTTGCAATTTAGTACACCCAAATCACAAAGAGGTCCCTATCTTTTGAATATCCTTGCAGAGAGCCCCCTAGGTTCCTCGCCTTCTTTGCAAACCGGTCCTGCCGCCATTGCTAGGGCAGAACCGAGCTCCGACGAAGTTTCGAGAGAGATGGCTCTCTAATTCCTCAGAGATTCTCTCCCAGAAATGGAAGGGAGATTCTCTGAGGAATTCCCTTCCTTCTAAAGCCAATCAAATTCGCTGGTGTGAACCCAATCTCTCGTGCGAACGCACGAGAGATGTGGGTATCTTTCTTCCTTCCAACTCCGGCGAACCGGCTGACCTAATTGCGCGTCTTTCACGCTCTGATAGGAGCGGCCAGCACCTATAAAACACCCCTCGGACCCGGCCACTCATCTTAAGCTTGATTTTGACGGAGATCCCCTCCAAATTTCTTCTCTCCCATCTCCGGCCAAACGACCCACAAGCTCCGGCGACCGCTTTCCCTCCTTCTCGTCACTCTGCTGCCATACCAGCAGCAGAGTCCTCTCCGCCTCTTCCTCCCGCGGCGCGCTGTACCCTGCGCGCAAGCTCCTGACCTCATCTTCGTCGCCGCTTCCTCCCCCAGGGTCTTTCTTCCCCGACGACGGCAGTCACGAGCCGTCCTCTCCACTGCCTCCCTTCACTCCAGACAACCCCAGATACGTTCTCCATCCTCTCCTCTCTCTTTTCCCCCTGTTATCTCCCTTGATCGACCCTCGACAGACGCTAACCACCTCCATCGTCTTCGCCTCCGACCGCACTCCGGCGAGCCGCCCACACCACTCCAGCCCTCCACACGGCTCGCCAACCACCTCGGAAGCTCCGCCTCACCTCCAGGAACACACTCCACCCTCCCACTGCCACTCCAGCCCTCCACAACCACCCCCCGACCAACCCACCATCTCCGGCCACAGGTTGACCTAGGCACGCACGCCTAGGCCGACCTGCGGCCTGCTGCACTGCCCACCGCCTTCGCCGTGCCACGGCGAAGGTCTCTATCTATTCTGATTTGGCCGAGAGGCGCGTTTTGTGTACGACAGGATTCGAGCTGCTGCCGCCATGGACGACCTCTGATGAAGCTCCCGCGAAGCTCCAGGCACCCGGTCTTCCAGACTACAGGTTCTGCATACTAACGCAAGTGTCGCGAGGTGAACGAATCCAGCCGAGGAGCGCTAGCAGAGCCAGCAGCTGCGGGGCAATCGCACGACGAGGTTTCTGCAGGCGCGCGTGAAGGCGAGACCAGATAGTCCCACATCGTGGGATTGCAACCGGCAGGTACCGTATAAGTTGATTTTACGCTTTATTCTTATCGCCTCGAAAGCACAGGGGTGAGGTCCCTCACTGACCCCACCCGCCTCGTCCGCGGCCTGACCACGCGGACCTGGCGGATCCGACCCGACCTAGACCTACGCACTCCTCGCGCATCACACACCTGCAGGTGCGCCTGGTCCCGGGTACGATCCGACCCGATTGAGACTGTGGCTCTGGTAGAGCGGTTAGAGTGAATTGCTTGAGAGAGAGACACGCGCGGGTAGAGGGAGAAGGGTTAGGTTTTGTTCCCCTGTGCAGGCAGGCTGATTGCAGGAGAAGGACGTGGCCGCTGCAGAAGAAAGGAGAAGCAAGACAAAGAAGAAGAAGACAAAGAAGAAAGGAGAAGCAAGACAGAAGAAGAAGAAAGAAAGAAGTCTTCGCAGGAGAAGAAGAAGAAGGACAAGGGAAGATTGCAAAGAGATCCGAAAGGCAAAGCAGAAGAAGAAAAAGAGAAAGAAAGATCACATTTAAGACGTCTGATACATAAATCAGACGTCTAATTCTATTTTTTTTACATCTTTCTCAAAAACTCTTTGAATCAATTATATTTGCATTAAACAGTTGTATTCTTGGGTTTTACAAAGTACTGAGTTTGCTCCCTGTGTTCGACCTCGGATACTCTAGTTGTTCGAGTAATAAAATTATTTGTTTAAACGTTTTGTCGGTTCTACTGCAACGTAATACGCCTTTAAATTTGCACAGAAACGTTGACAACAATTTTGGCGCCGTTGCCGGGGAGCAACGGGCACTTGTGAAGCTTTTGAGTACAACTTTTCTATTTAATATCTGACTTAACTTCTCTTTTGTTGTGTTCAAACAGGGAAAGCAAAACAAAAAGGAAAGAATAGCAACTGCACAACAGACTGGAGCAGGTAATCTCCATAAGCCCTCCCCCTTAACCCTCTCACAATCTAAAAGACAAAAAAAAAAAAAAGGGAGAAGTCAACTTAGGGCTACCTGTCTTATATTTAGTAACTCATCAAGTTGCCTGATTTTCATTTCAACATATTTTTGTCTGTCATCCAACTAAGGCAACTAGGGCTAAAACTTTCTTGATTGAGCCCTAGGTGCTAAATTCTAAGGCAACTAAATTGGACCCATTAGAGCCAAGTTAGGATTGCAAAGCTAGGGTTTTTAGAGACACATCTTCTCTAAAACAAAGAAACAAACTTTCCAAAAAGAAGTGTGCCTAAACCGTGTTTGAAAAAATTTATACAAGAGGAACCCTAAGCAAATCAGGCTGATAATTCATTTGAATCATAAAAGGAAGGACCTAAAAGCTCTCAAAGGTGAAGTTGATCCCTCGGGTCAACCAACCTTAATATTAGGTCACTTTTTGCACTCAAAATACTTAAAAGTTCAAGTGGAACATTAAGCACCTTGATCTTAAAAAAAAAAAAAAAAAAAAAGGTAGACTTAAGAGGTCAAGATCCCCATTCTGGTCTACCTGGAACCGCAGTGACAAGAGAGGTCGGGTGGGGGAAACCCTGTAACCCGTAGGGACGCTCTACCGTGTAGGGGTCTTTGCGGGACTCTCCCTCTCTGGCTGCCCAGGTATTTCTCAGGTGGACGATCTTCTGATCCAGGGGTCCATCTGCCCCGAACCTCTATAGTCACCCAACAATTCTTGGGTGTCTTGATTGGGTCCAGCACCTTCTAATCTCATCACATCTTCCGGTGCATGTTTGGTAGGAGGTCCTTAAGACCACCTTTAAGACCTCCTCTAGAAATTCATTCTCGCCGAGGCCAAGCCTCGACGCCCTTGTTTGTGCAGCAACCCCACCACATAAATCTTTCATCTGATTCAGACCCTGATTCTCCTTCTTCTCCCATCATGGCACAACCCATTGAAGAGGAGAATAACCTTGAACACCAACTTCAACGCTTGAACGATCTCTTTCAGAACTTTGTAAACCCACCACAGCGACCTATGATGCGAGATCACTATAATCCCGCTGCGGTGGCAATTGAACCCCGAGTACGAATCCCAATTGGAGGACCCGATTCTGATCTAAAGCCCAATATGATTCATGCCATACCAAAGTTCCATGGGCTTAACTCTGAGGATCCATTCCAACACATTAAACAACTCAAGCATCTGGCCCAGACTTTCGGGTCAGATGTACAAAACCGGGATATCCTACTCATGAAAATGTTTTCGTTCTCCCTCTTGGACAAGGCCGCGCACTGGTATCAGACTCAGACCCGCCCGATCAACACTTGGGAGGAATTACAGTCCGAATTTTTGAAAAAATTCTTCCCTGTTGGCCGGACGAATGCCTTGCGCCACCAGATCACTCATTTCACTCAACAACAGGGAGAACCTCTTCACGAAGCTTGGGATCGATTCCTAGATCTCATGCGAAAATGTCCCCATCACGGAGTTCCTAAGTGGGAACAAGTCCAGTCTTTTTACCAGGGACTCCGTGAGGATATTCGTCTAATCGTCAATGCAACATGTGGAGGAAACATCATGGGCCAACACGAGGACACGGTGTGGGAGATTCTCGAAAATATGTGCGAGAACTCCATAAACAATGACTCCTTGGGCTTATTCGACAGGACGAATGCCCGCGCATCGACGAATCTAAGAGGGACACATGAGACGCAGGACCTGTCCACTTCTGTTGACTTGGAATTGATGGCCAGTCGGTTGGACAAGGTCTCTATCATAGAAAAGAAGGTGGACGAGCTAACTCGACATTTGCAGCAAGCCACCTCTGCACAAAACTCTTTTGCACGACCTCCTCTGGCAAGGGAAACAGTGCAAAACATCTATCACCAACCTGCCAAGGGGATGAGCCCCTATCCACAATCTGAACCCTCGTATTCTGACTTTCCTGAGGTTTCTCAGAACTGCGAGGACCTCAACGCCATCCAGAATGACCCATACTCCAATACCTACAACCCTGGATGGCGAAATCATCCTAACTTTCAGTGGGCGGGAAACTCTCAAAAACCACCATATCAACCCCGCCCACAAGCTCCTCGTCCATATCAGCCGCCTCAGCCTCGGCCCAATCCCACCTACCAATCTGGGCAAAATCAGGATCAATTGACTCTTATCCTTCAAACGCTGGCTGACATTCAAAAAATGAATGCGGCAATGCAACAACAGCACAAGGACGAGATCACAGAGGTTCGCAACCAACTGGCCCAGATGGCAAATTCTTGCCAACTTGGCACCCTTCCTTCGCAACCTCTGCCCAACCCAAATAATGTGCCGACCCAGAGGCGCATTATGAATCCAAATTCAGGCCACGCACATTTGATTTATCAGGCCCCTGCTACTCCATCACCAGACAGGATGGAGGCTTCTACATCTTATGCAGAATTTCAGCAGCAGCCACCTCTCCTACCTAACCCAAACCAAAGTCAGGCTGGATTAAACTCTGTAACAACACGTAGTGGTAAAACAACACAAGACCCACATTATCTGAACCACTCCAAGCCTGATAATCGCCAAGACCCTAGGGTAGTCATCCAAGATACTACTGTCCCAGATCAAGAACCTGGACCTATCCTAGAGGAACCAGCTAGGATCCCATTTCCTGAGGCCTTGACCAAAGGAAAAAGGACAACCAAACCTGTGGCTCCTGAGGAGGATCTGGTCAAGCTCTTTGAACAGGTCCAGATAAACATCCCGTTGATGGATGCAATCCGCCACATACCGGCTTACGCAAGATTCTTGAAAGACATATGTACACCTAAACGTAAGCCGCGAACCAAGGATGGGAATCCGATTGTACTATCAGAGCAAGCCAGCTCTGTCATCCTGAGCAAACTCCCACCCAAGGCTAAAGACCCAGGAACCCCCTTGATTTCTTGTAAAATTGGTGAAACCCAACTTGATAGAGCCCTACTAGACCTAGGTGCCTCCATAAATTTAATACCTACATCCCTCCTTGACCACCTTGAAGAATCTGAACTTAAACCCACTGAGGTGACATTGCAGTTAGCTGATCGATCCATCAAGTCACCCAAAGGAATACTCGGGGATGTCATTGTTAGGGTACGAGATTTTTATTTCCCAGTGGACTTCATAGTACTGGACATGGATGCACCTAAGAACCCAAGGGACACACCAATCATATTAGGGAGACCCTTTCTGGCCACTGCTAGGGCCAATATAAACTGCGAAGAGGGCCAGATAGAATTAAAATTTGGGAATCAAAATCTAAAGATCGACATTTTCAAAGCCCAACAAGGGATTAATTGCGGGGTTATAGAGGAAATTTGTGATGTCAAAACCGTGGTTGATGAACTGCACATAGAGGACAACCTGATTATTTCTGATCAACCACTAGAAAATCAAAAACCGCTAACAGAGGAGTGCGAACACAATCTAGACACACCTGTGACTCCTACCATTGCTCCCGATACAAACCCTGAACCACCCGCTGCTGCTGACAATCCTGTCATGGAACTCAAGCCCCTTCCTGAACATCTAAAATATGTCTTTTTGGATTCAAATCAAACGTTTCCTGTGATTATCAATTCTCGACTCACACCTGACCAGGAACTCCGTTTGATTTCTGTTCTCCAGCAACATCGTAGAGCCATTGGATGGACTTTAGATGATTTGACTGGTATAAGCCCTTCATACTGCACGCATCGAATCTATACAGAAGAAGGCTCACGACCTTCAAGAGAAATGCAAAGGCGACTAAACCCGAACCTACAGGAGGTCGTGAAAAAGGAGATCATTAAGTGGTTAGATGCAGGGATCATCTACCCGATCTCCGACAGTCGTTGGGTGAGTCCAACACAAGTGGTACCTAAGAAGGCAGGACTTACCATCATCACGACAGAAATCGGGGAAGTCATTCCTACCCGAATAGCTAATTCGTGGAGAGTCTGCATTGATTACAGAAGACTAAATTCCTCCACGAAGAAGGATCATTTCCCACTACCGTTTATTGATCAGATCCTCGAGAAACTAGCGGGAAATAGATTCTTCTGCTTTCTTGACGGGTACTTCGGTTACAATCAGGTGGCAATCCATCCAGAGGACCAAGAAAAGACCACATTCACCTGCCCCTTCGGGACATACGCGTTTCGAAGGATGCCGTTCGGTCTCTGCAATGCACCTGCAACTTTTCAGCGGTGCATGCTTGCCATATTCTCAGATATGGTAGGTGACTATCTGGAAGTCTTCATGGATGACTTTTCAGTTTTTGGACAATCATTTGACGATTGCCTCCAACACTTGGTCCATATACTCAGGCGGTGCATCGAGGTGAATTTGGTTCTTTCCTGGGAAAAGAGCCATTTCATGGTGCCTGAGGGAATTGTCCTGGGACATTTAATCTCAGAGAAAGGCATCCAAGTGGATCGAGCTAAGGTTAACCTGATTTCCAAGCTCCCTATGCCTAGCTCGATTAAGGACATCCGATCTTTTTTAGGGCACGTTGGTTTCTACCGTCGATTCATCCCTGATTTCTCCAAAATCGCGCGCCCCCTGACCAATCTGCTGTCCAAGGATGTGCCTTTCGGAATTTCCAAGGAATGCACTCAAGCATTTGAGATCTTACGTGACCGAGTCACCCAAGCCCCAATCCTACAGTCCCCTGATTGGTCTCAACCCTTTGAGATCATGTGCGATGCATCTGACTTCGCTGTAGGAGCGGTTTTGGGGCAGAAAATTGACGGGAAACCTGTGGTCATTTACTACGCCAGCAAAACACTGGATGAGGCTCAGCGTAACTATACGGTTACTGAGAAAGAGCTGCTGGCCGTAGTATTTGCCCTGGAAAAATTCAGATCATACCTTCTGGGTTCCCGTGTTATCATATACTCGGATCACACAGCTGTGAGGCATCTCCTAGCCAAGAAGGACGCGAAACCTCGATTAATCCGCTAGATCTTGCTGTTGCAAGAATTTGACATCGAGATTCGCGACAAGGCGGGAAAGCACAATGTGGTAGCTGATCATTTATCCCGCCTTCCTCCTGAAATTATTGATCCGTCCGGACCTATTACAGAACATTTTCCTGATGAGCACCTCCTGACTATCAGTACAAGTCTTCCATGGTTCGCCGATATTGTTAATTACCTGGCATCACATCAGATTCCGCCCGATTGGCCGAAGGCCAAAAAGGACAAATTGCGTTCCGATGCCAAGTATTACCTATGGGAAGACCCGTATCTCTTCCGCATTGGTGCTGATCAGATAATCCGACGATGCGTCACGGAAGTGGAAATCAAAGACATACTCTCATTTTGCCATGACCAGGCATGCGGTGGACATTTTTCAGGACATAAAACCGCATCGAAAGTCCTCCAGTGTGGTTTCTACTGGCCCACAATTTTCAAAGATGCATACAATCACTGTAAGGCATGTTCCCGTTGCCAAACTCTAGGCAACATGAGCCATAGAGACATGATGCCTCTACAGCCGATCTTGGTATGCGAAATTTTTGATATTTGGGGGATTGATTTCATGGGACCCTTTCCTACCTCGGATGGCTTCGAATACATTTTACTCGCGGTTGATTATGTTTCCAAGTGGATAGAAGCCATTCCGACCCGAACCAACAATCATAAAGCCGTTATAAAATTCCTTCATCAAAACATTTTCTCAAGGTTCGGGATTCCGCGTGCTATAATTTCCGACGGAGGGACCCATTTTACAAATGCTCAGTTCAAGTCACTGATGATCAAATATGGGGTGTCACACCGAATCTCTACTCCTTACCACCCCCAAACTAATGGTCTAGCTGAGCTATCTAACCGAGAGATCAAGAAGATCCTTCAGGTTACTGTTCGACCTGATAGAAAAGATTGGTCTTCTCGGCTTCCGGAAGCATTGTGGGCCTATAGGACCGCCCACAAGACCCAATTAGGAATGTCTCCCTTCAAACTAGTGTACGGGAAGGCATGTCACCTCCCCGTCGAATTGGAGCATAAAGCCTATTGGGCAGTACGGACCTGTAATCTCGACCTTTCTAAGGCTGGAACCCACAGAAGATTTCAAATGAGCGAGATCGATGAATTACGCCACGACGCATATGAGAACTCGCGAATTTACAAAGAACGGGTTAAAGCTTTTCACGACAAACACATTTCTAGAAAGGTCTTTCATCCTGGTCAAAAAGTTTTACTCTTTGATGCTCGACTCAAACTATTCCCAGGAAAGCTAAGATCCAAGTGGGTCGGACCCTACCTAGTCCGCCAAATCTTCGGGAATGGAGCTATTGAAATCAGCCCACTCAGCCACGATTCTGAACCATTTGTCGTGAATGGGCAGAGACTCAAGCCGTTCATTGACATGACCGATATAGATTTGACTGAGTCATCCTTTACCCTCCTTTCCTCTTGAGCTCATTACGCCCAGCCGATGGCGTAAAACTCAGCGCTTAACGGGAGGCAACCCGTCATTCTTTGAAAACCCAGAAACCGTTTCTGACATCGCTATGCGGAACTCATATTGCACTTTAGGGTTCATCCATTAGAACAGCCGACTTCACCTCAGGTATATCTACCCGAGATTAGAAATCGTTCGCAACAAGTCGCTTCGACCCATTCACTCACCACACACCTGTCCTAACACATGAACTAAGCTGAATTCGAACCCACCTAATTTACAATGGGGACATTGCAAATCTTAGGCATGGGGGGGTATGAAAGTGCAAAATGTCAGAAAATTCATATCAAGAAAGGGTTTCATTCATAAAAAAAAAAAAAAAAAAAAAAAAGGACTTGATAGAGGGGAGGAACAATTCTGGGTCATACAAATGAGAGGAGGAAAAGAAAGAAAAATGACAAAAAGAGCAAAAATAAAGAAAGGAGCACAAAAGGAAAAGAAAAAGTCATTAGTAAAAGATTAAGGGGTTAACTGAAGTTCTAGACCGAGTCAAGAAAAAGAAAAGAAAAATGCTACAGAGATATAACAAGAGATTAGCGGGAACGCTGGTCTTAGGCCTCTTGGGCTAGATTTTTAGCTTAAAAATTCACGTATCCGTTAAAATCTGGACAATCCTCAAGAGGTTGAGGAAAATGCGAAGCTTAAGTATTAGGTCTAAGGCTTAGGAAGTATTCGACCTCGTTAACTGACCTCCGGTTTGCGGGATTCGGTAACCTAAGCACCCAAATTCACACACAGTCTGGTTCAGTGCGCATAAATATTCAAAACACGCAAGAGCGTTTAATATTCTGCAAAAGTCACCTAGATTAGGAGCGGCCAATCAACACAAGTTGATTTGGACAAGTTCCCAGCGCGGAGAGGCGGGAAATTCCCCTCGAAGATGCGTAACAACATATCGTCTCCTCGGTGCTTGTCTCTTAGGATATTTAAATATCCTACTGGGGGCATGTAAGCACTCTGCTGGTTCAGATACCATGGGTGGCATTATCACGAAATGTCGATCGCCAGGGTCTGAATTCGGCCACGGAACGCCATGGGCGGGATTATCTCGAAATCTCGAAAGCCAGGGTTCCGGGGGTTGCCATGGGCGGGATTATCTCGAAATCTCGAAAGCCAGGGACCCTTGAGGATTGATGATGGGGACGAGGAATCCGATACAGACCGTGTTGAGAAGCTAATCCGAAGCTAGAAATAAAAAGAAAAGAGAGAGAAAAGCTCTCCAAACAAATAAATCCTCTATCTCTCTCTTACAAAAAAAAAAAAAAAACGCACTGCAAACTGAGCGTAGGCTAAAAATGTCTCAAGCACGGGTGCTTTAACCGCAGAGTCCAACAAACCCTAGGATAGTTTTTGTGGGCCGTAGAAACCTTTGCGAAGGACTGAGGCTAAAGCAGAACAGGTCCAGATTTTGGTTGGTACTTGAGTACCTCTAGGCCTATTGTCGGCATTCCTACCTAATCACAAAAGAAGCACTTATCATAACTAAGGACACTTTGGGTCTAGAATGGAAGTTAAAACTTTGAAATTTTGCTAAGGGACTAGCAAAAGCTAGGCATGGGGGTATGATGAGAGCCTCATCATGAGCCATAACTAGCTCATTTTGACCTAATAAAGAAGACAAAAGCTCCTACATAACCTAGAAGAAGGCTTAACTAAAGGAACAAGTGCTCTGAGAAGAAAACATGAAATAAAGGTTAAAACTGCAATTTTGCCATTGCAGTAGATAAACAGGATTTCTTAGAGGCAAAACATGGGTCAAATGGTCTAAATGAGATAAAAAGTGGGTTGAGTCAAGCAGAAATGGGTTCATGTGCAATCTAAGAACTAAAAGACACTTGGTAACCCTAAAACAGACCCGCTTAAATTAACAAGGTTTCGGTCAGAACAAAAAGCAAGTAAACCTTCTACAAATCATGAAAAAACATACTCTAGGGTTTAGAACACTTAATTTGACCTTTGGAACCTAGTTTGACCTAGATTAGGGTCATAGCTCTTCAATTAACCTAATTTGGGTTTTTACGCAAAATATCCAGTCAAACAAGGTCAAACCTGAAATCTAACTTCTCCATTGGATTCCTTAGGTCCAAATTAGGTTTGTACCAAAATTTGGACCTAAGGAGGGGTCATCTTGACCTACTTTGCAATTTAGTACACCCAAATCACAAAGAGGTCCCTATCTTTTGAATATCCTTGCAGAGAGCCCCCTAGGTTCCTCGCCTTCTTTGCAAACCGGTCCTGCCGCCATTGCTAGGGCAGAACCGAGCTCCGACGAAGTTTCGAGAGAGATGGCTCTCTAATTCCTCAGAGATTCTCTCCCAGAAATGGAAGGGAGATTCTCTGAGGAATTCCCTTCCTTCTAAAGCCAATCAAATTCGCTGGTGTGAACCCAATCTCTCGTGCGAACGCACGAGAGATGTGGGTATCTTTCTTCCTTCCAACTCCGGCGAACCGGCTGACCTAATTGCGCGTCTTTCACGCTCTGATAGGAGCGGCCAGCACCTATAAAACACCCCTCGGACCCGGCCACTCATCTTAAGCTTGATTTTGACGGAGATCCCCTCCAAATTTCTTCTCTCCCATCTCCGGCCAAACGACCCACAAGCTCCGGCGACCGCTTTCCCTCCTTCTCGTCACTCTGCTGCCATACCAGCAGCAGAGTCCTCTCCGCCTCTTCCTCCCGCGGCGCGCTGTACCCTGCGCGCAAGCTCCTGACCTCATCTTCGTCGCCGCTTCCTCCCCCAGGGTCTTTCTTCCCCGACGACGGCAGTCACGAGCCGTCCTCTCCACTGCCTCCCTTCACTCCAGACAACCCCAGATACGTTCTCCATCCTCTCCTCTCTCTTTTCCCCCTGTTATCTCCCTTGATCGACCCTCGACAGACGCTAACCACCTCCATCGTCTTCGCCTCCGACCGCACTCCGGCGAGCCGCCCACACCACTCCAGCCCTCCACACGGCTCGCCAACCACCTCGGAAGCTCCGCCTCACCTCCAGGAACACACTCCACCCTCCCACTGCCACTCCAGCCCTCCACAACCACCCCCCGACCAACCCACCATCTCCGGCCACAGGTTGACCTAGGCACGCACGCCTAGGCCGACCTGCGGCCTGCTGCACTGCCCACCGCCTTCGCCGTGCCACGGCGAAGGTCTCTATCTATTCTGATTTGGCCGAGAGGCGCGTTTTGTGTACGACAGGATTCGAGCTGCTGCCGCCATGGACGACCTCTGATGAAGCTCCCGCGAAGCTCCAGGCACCCGGTCTTCCAGACTACAGGTTCTGCATACTAACGCAAGTGTCGCGAGGTGAACGAATCCAGCCGAGGAGCGCTAGCAGAGCCAGCAGCTGCGGGGCAATCGCACGACGAGGTTTCTGCAGGCGCGCGTGAAGGCGAGACCAGATAGTCCCACATCGTGGGATTGCAACCGGCAGGTACCGTATAAGTTGATTTTACGCTTTATTCTTATCGCCTCGAAAGCACAGGGGTGAGGTCCCTCACTGACCCCACCCGCCTCGTCCGCGGCCTGACCACGCGGACCTGGCGGATCCGACCCGACCTAGACCTACGCACTCCTCGCGCATCACACACCTGCAGGTGCGCCTGGTCCCGGGTACGATCCGACCCGATTGAGACTGTGGCTCTGGTAGAGCGGTTAGAGTGAATTGCTTGAGAGAGAGACACGCGCGGGTAGAGGGAGAAGGGTTAGGTTTTGTTCCCCTGTGCAGGCAGGCTGATTGCAGGAGAAGGACGTGGCCGCTGCAGAAGAAAGGAGAAGCAAGACAAAGAAGAAGAAGACAAAGAAGAAAGGAGAAGCAAGACAGAAGAAGAAGAAAGAAAGAAGTCTTCGCAGGAGAAGAAGAAGAAGGACAAGGGAAGATTGCAAAGAGATCCGAAAGGCAAAGCAGAAGAAGAAAAAGAGAAAGAAAGATCACATTTAAGACGTCTGATACATAAATCAGACGTCTAATTCTATTTTTTTTACATCTTTCTCAAAAACTCTTTGAATCAATTATATTTGCATTAAACAGTTGTATTCTTGGGTTTTACAAAGTACTGAGTTTGCTCCCTGTGTTCGACCTCGGATACTCTAGTTGTTCGAGTAATAAAATTATTTGTTTAAACGTTTTGTCGGTTCTACTGCAACGTAATACGCCTTTAAATTCGCACAGAAACGTTGACAACAATTTTGGCGCCGTTGCCGGGGAGCAACGGGCACTTGTGAAGCTTTTGAGTACAACTTTTCTATTTAATATCTGACTTAACTTCTCTTTTGTTGTGTTCAAACAGGGAAAGCAAAACAAAAAGGAAAGAATAGCAACTGCACAACAGACTGGAGCAGGTAATCTCCATAAGCCCTCCCCCTTAACCCTCTCACAATCTAAAAGACAAAAAAAAAAAAAAGGGAGAAGTCAACTTAGGGCTACCTGTCTTATATTTAGTAACTCATCAAGTTGCCTGATTTTCATTTCAACATATTTTTGTCTGTCATCCAACTAAGGCAACTAGGGCTAAAACTTTCTTGATTGAGCCCTAGGTGCTAAATTCTAAGGCAACTAAATTGGACCCATTAGAGCCAAGTTAGGATTGCAAAGCTAGGGTTTTTAGAGACACATCTTCTCTAAAACAAAGAAACAAACTTTCCAAAAAGAAGTGTGCCTAAACCGTGTTTGAAAAAATTTATACAAGAGGAACCCTAAGCAAATCAGGCTGATAATTCATTTGAATCATAAAAGGAAGGACCTAAAAGCTCTCAAAGGTGAAGTTGATCCCTCGGGTCAACCAACCTTAATATTAGGTCACTTTTTGCACTCAAAATACTTAAAAGTTCAAGTGGAACATTAAGCACCTTGATCTTAAAAAAAAAAAAAAAAAAAAAGGTAGACTTAAGAGGTCAAGATCCCCATTCTGGTCTACCTGGAACCGCAGTGACAAGAGAGGTCGGGTGGGGGAAACCCTGTAACCCGTAGGGACGCTCTACCGTGTAGGGGTCTTTGCGGGACTCTCCCTCTCTGGCTGCCCAGGTATTTCTCAGGTGGACGATCTTCTGATCCAGGGGTCCATCTGCCCCGAACCTCTATAGTCACCCAACAATTCTTGGGTGTCTTGATTGGGTCCAGCACCTTCTAATCTCATCACATCTTCCGGTGCATGTTTGGTAGGAGGTCCTTAAGACCACCTTTAAGACCTCCTCTAGAAATTCATTCTCGCCGAGGCCAAGCCTCGACGCCCTTGTTTGTGCAGCAACCCCACCACATAAATCTTTCATCTGATTCAGACCCTGATTCTCCTTCTTCTCCCATCATGGCACAACCCATTGAAGAGGAGAATAACCTTGAACACCAACTTCAACGCTTGAACGATCTCTTTCAGAACTTTGTAAACCCACCACAGCGACCTATGATGCGAGATCACTATAATCCCGCTGCGGTGGCAATTGAACCCCGAGTACGAATCCCAATTGGAGGACCCGATTCTGATCTAAAGCCCAATATGATTCATGCCATACCAAAGTTCCATGGGCTTAACTCTGAGGATCCATTCCAACACATTAAACAACTCAAGCATCTGGCCCAGACTTTCGGGTCAGATGTACAAAACCGGGATATCCTACTCATGAAAATGTTTTCGTTCTCCCTCTTGGACAAGGCCGCGCACTGGTATCAGACTCAGACCCGCCCGATCAACACTTGGGAGGAATTACAGTCCGAATTTTTGAAAAAATTCTTCCCTGTTGGCCGGACGAATGCCTTGCGCCACCAGATCACTCATTTCACTCAACAACAGGGAGAACCTCTTCACGAAGCTTGGGATCGATTCCTAGATCTCATGCGAAAATGTCCCCATCACGGAGTTCCTAAGTGGGAACAAGTCCAGTCTTTTTACCAGGGACTCCGTGAGGATATTCGTCTAATCGTCAATGCAACATGTGGAGGAAACATCATGGGCCAACACGAGGACACGGTGTGGGAGATTCTCGAAAATATGTGCGAGAACTCCATAAACAATGACTCCTTGGGCTTATTCGACAGGACGAATGCCCGCGCATCGACGAATCTAAGAGGGACACATGAGACGCAGGACCTGTCCACTTCTGTTGACTTGGAATTGATGGCCAGTCGGTTGGACAAGGTCTCTATCATAGAAAAGAAGGTGGACGAGCTAACTCGACATTTGCAGCAAGCCACCTCTGCACAAAACTCTTTTGCACGACCTCCTCTGGCAAGGGAAACAGTGCAAAACATCTATCACCAACCTGCCAAGGGGATGAGCCCCTATCCACAATCTGAACCCTCGTATTCTGACTTTCCTGAGGTTTCTCAGAACTGCGAGGACCTCAACGCCATCCAGAATGACCCATACTCCAATACCTACAACCCTGGATGGCGAAATCATCCTAACTTTCAGTGGGCGGGAAACTCTCAAAAACCACCATATCAACCCCGCCCACAAGCTCCTCGTCCATATCAGCCGCCTCAGCCTCGGCCCAATCCCACCTACCAATCTGGGCAAAATCAGGATCAATTGACTCTTATCCTTCAAACGCTGGCTGACATTCAAAAAATGAATGCGGCAATGCAACAACAGCACAAGGACGAGATCACAGAGGTTCGCAACCAACTGGCCCAGATGGCAAATTCTCGCCAACTTGGCACCCTTCCTTCGCAACCTCTGCCCAACCCAAATAATGTGCCGACCCAGAGGCGCATTATGAATCCAAATTCAGGCCACGCACATTTGATTTATCAGGCCCCTGCTACTCCATCACCAGACAGGATGGAGGCTTCTACATCTTATGCAGAATTTCAGCAGCAGCCACCTCTCCTACCTAACCCAAACCAAAGTCAGGCTGGATTAAACTCTGTAACAACACGTAGTGGTAAAACAACACAAGACCCACATTATCTGAACCACTCCAAGCCTGATAATCGCCAAGACCCTAGGGTAGTCATCCAAGATACTACTGTCCCAGATCAAGAACCTGGACCTATCCTAGAGGAACCAGCTAGGATCCCATTTCCTGAGGCCTTGACCAAAGGAAAAAGGACAACCAAACCTGTGGCTCCTGAGGAGGATCTGGTCAAGCTCTTTGAACAGGTCCAGATAAACATCCCGTTGATGGATGCAATCCGCCACATACCGGCTTACGCAAGATTCTTGAAAGACATATGTACACCTAAACGTAAGCCGCGAACCAAGGATGGGAATCCGATTGTACTATCAGAGCAAGCCAGCTCTGTCATCCTGAGCAAACTCCCACCCAAGGCTAAAGACCCAGGAACCCCCTTGATTTCTTGTAAAATTGGTGAAACCCAACTTGATAGAGCCCTACTAGACCTAGGTGCCTCCATAAATTTAATACCTACATCCCTCCTTGACCACCTTGAAGAATCTGAACTTAAACCCACTGAGGTGACATTGCAGTTAGCTGATCGATCCATCAAGTCACCCAAAGGAATACTCGGGGATGTCATTGTTAGGGTACGAGATTTTTATTTCCCAGTGGACTTCATAGTACTGGACATGGATGCACCTAAGAACCCAAGGGACACACCAATCATATTAGGGAGACCCTTTCTGGCCACTGCTAGGGCCAATATAAACTGCGAAGAGGGCCAGATAGAATTAAAATTTGGGAATCAAAATCTAAAGATCGACATTTTCAAAGCCCAACAAGGGATTAATTGCGGGGTTATAGAGGAAATTTGTGATGTCAAAACCGTGGTTGATGAACTGCACATAGAGGACAACCTGATTATTTCTGATCAACCACTAGAAAATCAAAAACCGCTAACAGAGGAGTGCGAACACAATCTAGACACACCTGTGACTCCTACCATTGCTCCCGATACAAACCCTGAACCACCCGCTGCTGCTGACAATCCTGTCATGGAACTCAAGCCCCTTCCTGAACATCTAAAATATGTCTTTTTGGATTCAAATCAAACGTTTCCTGTGATTATCAATTCTCGACTCACACCTGACCAGGAACTCCGTTTGATTTCTGTTCTCCAGCAACATCGTAGAGCCATTGGATGGACTTTAGATGATTTGACTGGTATAAGCCCTTCATACTGCACGCATCGAATCTATACAGAAGAAGGCTCACGACCTTCAAGAGAAATGCAAAGGCGACTAAACCCGAACCTACAGGAGGTCGTGAAAAAGGAGATCATTAAGTGGTTAGATGCAGGGATCATCTACCCGATCTCCGACAGTCGTTGGGTGAGTCCAACACAAGTGGTACCTAAGAAGGCAGGACTTACCATCATCACGACAGAAATCGGGGAAGTCATTCCTACCCGAATAGCTAATTCGTGGAGAGTCTGCATTGATTACAGAAGACTAAATTCCTCCACGAAGAAGGATCATTTCCCACTACCGTTTATTGATCAGATCCTCGAGAAACTAGCGGGAAATAGATTCTTCTGCTTTCTTGACGGGTACTTCGGTTACAATCAGGTGGCAATCCATCCAGAGGACCAAGAAAAGACCACATTCACCTGCCCCTTCGGGACATACGCGTTTCGAAGGATGCCGTTCGGTCTCTGCAATGCACCTGCAACTTTTCAGCGGTGCATGCTTGCCATATTCTCAGATATGGTAGGTGACTATCTGGAAGTCTTCATGGATGACTTTTCAGTTTTTGGACAATCATTTGACGATTGCCTCCAACACTTGGTCCATATACTCAGGCGGTGCATCGAGGTGAATTTGGTTCTTTCCTGGGAAAAGAGCCATTTCATGGTGCCTGAGGGAATTGTCCTGGGACATTTAATCTCAGAGAAAGGCATCCAAGTGGATCGAGCTAAGGTTAACCTGATTTCCAAGCTCCCTATGCCTAGCTCGATTAAGGACATCCGATCTTTTTTAGGGCACGTTGGTTTCTACCGTCGATTCATCCCTGATTTCTCCAAAATCGCGCGCCCCCTGACCAATCTGCTGTCCAAGGATGTGCCTTTCGGAATTTCCAAGGAATGCACTCAAGCATTTGAGATCTTACGTGACCGAGTCACCCAAGCCCCAATCCTACAGTCCCCTGATTGGTCTCAACCCTTTGAGATCATGTGCGATGCATCTGACTTCGCTGTAGGAGCGGTTTTGGGGCAGAAAATTGACGGGAAACCTGTGGTCATTTACTACGCCAGCAAAACACTGGATGAGGCTCAGCGTAACTATACGGTTACTGAGAAAGAGCTGCTGGCCGTAGTATTTGCCCTGGAAAAATTCAGATCATACCTTCTGGGTTCCCGTGTTATCATATACTCGGATCACACAGCTGTGAGGCATCTCCTAGCCAAGAAGGACGCGAAACCTCGATTAATCCGCTAGATCTTGCTGTTGCAAGAATTTGACATCGAGATTCGCGACAAGGCGGGAAAGCACAATGTGGTAGCTGATCATTTATCCCGCCTTCCTCCTGAAATTATTGATCCGTCCGGACCTATTACAGAACATTTTCCTGATGAGCACCTCCTGACTATCAGTACAAGTCTTCCATGGTTCGCCGATATTGTTAATTACCTGGCATCACATCAGATTCCGCCCGATTGGCCGAAGGCCAAAAAGGACAAATTGCGTTCCGATGCCAAGTATTACCTATGGGAAGACCCGTATCTCTTCCGCATTGGTGCTGATCAGATAATCCGACGATGCGTCACGGAAGTGGAAATCAAAGACATACTCTCATTTTGCCATGACCAGGCATGCGGTGGACATTTTTCAGGACATAAAACCGCATCGAAAGTCCTCCAGTGTGGTTTCTACTGGCCCACAATTTTCAAAGATGCATACAATCACTGTAAGGCATGTTCCCGTTGCCAAACTCTAGGCAACATGAGCCATAGAGACATGATGCCTCTACAGCCGATCTTGGTATGCGAAATTTTTGATATTTGGGGGATTGATTTCATGGGACCCTTTCCTACCTCGGATGGCTTCGAATACATTTTACTCGCGGTTGATTATGTTTCCAAGTGGATAGAAGCCATTCCGACCCGAACCAACAATCATAAAGCCGTTATAAAATTCCTTCATCAAAACATTTTCTCAAGGTTCGGGATTCCGCGTGCTATAATTTCCGACGGAGGGACCCATTTTACAAATGCTCAGTTCAAGTCACTGATGATCAAATATGGGGTGTCACACCGAATCTCTACTCCTTACCACCCCCAAACTAATGGTCTAGCTGAGCTATCTAACCGAGAGATCAAGAAGATCCTTCAGGTTACTGTTCGACCTGATAGAAAAGATTGGTCTTCTCGGCTTCCGGAAGCATTGTGGGCCTATAGGACCGCCCACAAGACCCAATTAGGAATGTCTCCCTTCAAACTAGTGTACGGGAAGGCATGTCACCTCCCCGTCGAATTGGAGCATAAAGCCTATTGGGCAGTACGGACCTGTAATCTCGACCTTTCTAAGGCTGGAACCCACAGAAGATTTCAAATGAGCGAGATCGATGAATTACGCCACGACGCATATGAGAACTCGCGAATTTACAAAGAACGGGTTAAAGCTTTTCACGACAAACACATTTCTAGAAAGGTCTTTCATCCTGGTCAAAAAGTTTTACTCTTTGATGCTCGACTCAAACTATTCCCAGGAAAGCTAAGATCCAAGTGGGTCGGACCCTACCTAGTCCGCCAAATCTTCGGGAATGGAGCTATTGAAATCAGCCCACTCAGCCACGATTCTGAACCATTTGTCGTGAATGGGCAGAGACTCAAGCCGTTCATTGACATGACCGATATAGATTTGACTGAGTCATCCTTTACCCTCCTTTCCTCTTGAGCTCATTACGCCCAGCCGATGGCGTAAAACTCAGCGCTTAACGGGAGGCAACCCGTCATTCTTTGAAAACCCAGAAACCGTTTCTGACATCGCTATGCGGAACTCATATTGCACTTTAGGGTTCATCCATTAGAACAGCCGACTTCACCTCAGGTATATCTACCCGAGATTAGAAATCGTTCGCAACAAGTCGCTTCGACCCATTCACTCACCACACACCTGTCCTAACACATGAACTAAGCTGAATTCGAACCCACCTAATTTACAATGGGGACATTGCAAATCTTAGGCATGGGGGGGTATGAAAGTGCAAAATGTCAGAAAATTCATATCAAGAAAGGGTTTCATTCATAAAAAAAAAAAAAAAAAAAAAAAGGACTTGATAGAGGGGAGGAACAATTCTGGGTCATACAAATGAGAGGAGGAAAAGAAAGAAAAATGACAAAAAGAGCAAAAATAAAGAAAGGAGCACAAAAGGAAAAGAAAAAGTCATTAGTAAAAGATTAAGGGGTTAACTGAAGTTCTAGACCGAGTCAAGAAAAAGAAAAGAAAAATGCTACAGAGATATAACAAGAGATTAGCGGGAACGCTGGTCTTAGGCCTCTTGGGCTAGATTTTTAGCTTAAAAATTCACGTATCCGTTAAAATCTGGACAATCCTCAAGAGGTTGAGGAAAATGCGAAGCTTAAGTATTAGGTCTAAGGCTTAGGAAGTATTCGACCTCGTTAACTGACCTCCGGTTTGCGGGATTCGGTAACCTAAGCACCCAAATTCACACACAGTCTGGTTCAGTGCGCATAAATATTCAAAACACGCAAGAGCGTTTAATATTCTGCAAAAGTCACCTAGATTAGGAGCGGCCAATCAACACAAGTTGATTTGGACAAGTTCCCAGCGCGGAGAGGCGGGAAATTCCCCTCGAAGATGCGTAACAACATATCGTCTCCTCGGTGCTTGTCTCTTAGGATATTTAAATATCCTACTGGGGGCATGTAAGCACTCTGCTGGTTCAGATACCATGGGTGGCATTATCACGAAATGTCGATCGCCAGGGTCTGAATTCGGCCACGGAACGCCATGGGCGGGATTATCTCGAAATCTCGAAAGCCAGGGTTCCGGGGGTTGCCATGGGCGGGATTATCTCGAAATCTCGAAAGCCAGGGACCCTTGAGGATTGATGATGGGGACGAGGAATCCGATACAGACCGTGTTGAGAAGCTAATCCGAAGCTAGAAATAAAAAGAAAAGAGAGAGAAAAGCTCTCCAAACAAATAAATCCTCTATCTCTCTCTTACAAAAAAAAAAAAAAAAACGCACTGCAAACTGAGCGTAGGCTAAAAATGTCTCAAGCACGGGTGCTTTAACCGCAGAGTCCAACAAACCCTAGGATAGTTTTTGTGGGCCGTAGAAACCTTTGCGAAGGACTGAGGCTAAAGCAGAACAGGTCCAGATTTTGGTTGGTACTTGAGTACCTCTAGGCCTATTGTCGGCATTCCTACCTAATCACAAAAGAAGCACTTATCATAACTAAGGACACTTTGGGTCTAGAATGGAAGTTAAAACTTTGAAATTTTGCTAAGGGACTAGCAAAAGCTAGGCATGGGGGTATGATGAGAGCCTCATCATGAGCCATAACTAGCTCATTTTGACCTAATAAAGAAGACAAAAGCTCCTACATAACCTAGAAGAAGGCTTAACTAAAGGAACAAGTGCTCTGAGAAGAAAACATGAAATAAAGGTTAAAACTGCAATTTTGCCATTGCAGTAGATAAACAGGATTTCTTAGAGGCAAAACATGGGTCAAATGGTCTAAATGAGATAAAAAGTGGGTTGAGTCAAGCAGAAATGGGTTCATGTGCAATCTAAGAACTAAAAGACACTTGGTAACCCTAAAACAGACCCGCTTAAATTAACAAGGTTTCGGTCAGAACAAAAAGCAAGTAAACCTTCTACAAATCATGAAAAAACATACTCTAGGGTTTAGAACACTTAATTTGACCTTTGGAACCTAGTTTGACCTAGATTAGGGTCATAGCTCTTCAATTAACCTAATTTGGGTTTTTACGCAAAATATCCAGTCAAACAAGGTCAAACCTGAAATCTAACTTCTCCATTGGATTCCTTAGGTCCAAATTAGGTTTGTACCAAAATTTGGACCTAAGGAGGGGTCATCTTGACCTACTTTGCAATTTAGTACACCCAAATCACAAAGAGGTCCCTATCTTTTGAATATCCTTGCAGAGAGCCCCCTAGGTTCCTCGCCTTCTTTGCAAACCGGTCCTGCCGCCATTGCTAGGGCAGAACCGAGCTCCGACGAAGTTTCGAGAGAGATGGCTCTCTAATTCCTCAGAGATTCTCTCCCAGAAATGGAAGGGAGATTCTCTGAGGAATTCCCTTCCTTCTAAAGCCAATCAAATTCGCTGGTGTGAACCCAATCTCTCGTGCGAACGCACGAGAGATGTGGGTATCTTTCTTCCTTCCAACTCCGGCGAACCGGCTGACCTAATTGCGCGTCTTTCACGCTCTGATAGGAGCGGCCAGCACCTATAAAACACCCCTCGGACCCGGCCACTCATCTTAAGCTTGATTTTGACGGAGATCCCCTCCAAATTTCTTCTCTCCCATCTCCGGCCAAACGACCCACAAGCTCCGGCGACCGCTTTCCCTCCTTCTCGTCACTCTGCTGCCATACCAGCAGCAGAGTCCTCTCCGCCTCTTCCTCCCGCGGCGCGCTGTACCCTGCGCGCAAGCTCCTGACCTCATCTTCGTCGCCGCTTCCTCCCCCAGGGTCTTTCTTCCCCGACGACGGCAGTCACGAGCCGTCCTCTCCACTGCCTCCCTTCACTCCAGACAACCCCAGATACGTTCTCCATCCTCTCCTCTCTCTTTTCCCCCTGTTATCTCCCTTGATCGACCCTCGACAGACGCTAACCACCTCCATCGTCTTCGCCTCCGACCGCACTCCGGCGAGCCGCCCACACCACTCCAGCCCTCCACACGGCTCGCCAACCACCTCGGAAGCTCCGCCTCACCTCCAGGAACACACTCCACCCTCCCACTGCCACTCCAGCCCTCCACAACCACCCCCCGACCAACCCACCATCTCCGGCCACAGGTTGACCTAGGCACGCACGCCTAGGCCGACCTGCGGCCTGCTGCACTGCCCACCGCCTTCGCCGTGCCACGGCGAAGGTCTCTATCTATTCTGATTTGGCCGAGAGGCGCGTTTTGTGTACGACAGGATTCGAGCTGCTGCCGCCATGGACGACCTCTGATGAAGCTCCCGCGAAGCTCCAGGCACCCGGTCTTCCAGACTACAGGTTCTGCATACTAACGCAAGTGTCGCGAGGTGAACGAATCCAGCCGAGGAGCGCTAGCAGAGCCAGCAGCTGCGGGGCAATCGCACGACGAGGTTTCTGCAGGCGCGCGTGAAGGCGAGACCAGATAGTCCCACATCGTGGGATTGCAACCGGCAGGTACCGTATAAGTTGATTTTACGCTTTATTCTTATCGCCTCGAAAGCACAGGGGTGAGGTCCCTCACTGACCCCACCCGCCTCGTCCGCGGCCTGACCACGCGGACCTGGCGGATCCGACCCGACCTAGACCTACGCACTCCTCGCGCATCACACACCTGCAGGTGCGCCTGGTCCCGGGTACGATCCGACCCGATTGAGACTGTGGCTCTGGTAGAGCGGTTAGAGTGAATTGCTTGAGAGAGAGACACGCGCGGGTAGAGGGAGAAGGGTTAGGTTTTGTTCCCCTGTGCAGGCAGGCTGATTGCAGGAGAAGGACGTGGCCGCTGCAGAAGAAAGGAGAAGCAAGACAAAGAAGAAGAAGACAAAGAAGAAAGGAGAAGCAAGACAGAAGAAGAAGAAAGAAAGAAGTCTTCGCAGGAGAAGAAGAAGAAGGACAAGGGAAGATTGCAAAGAGATCCGAAAGGCAAAGCAGAAGAAGAAAAAGAGAAAGAAAGATCACATTTAATACGTCTGATACATAAATCAGACGTCTAATTCTATTTTTTTTACATCTTTCTCAAAAACTCTTTGAATCAATTATATTTGCATTAAACAGTTGTATTCTTGGGTTTTACAAAGTACTGAGTTTGCTCCCTGTGTTCGACCTCGGATACTCTAGTTGTTCGAGTAATAAAATTATTTGTTTAAACGTTTTGTCGGTTCTACTGCAACGTAATACGCCTTTAAATTCGCACAGAAACGTTGACAACACCTGCTCTCGAAGATTCTCCTAACAATTCAATCATTTCGTTTTGCATTTTTTGTATTTCCATCTTCAAGGAGGAGAGGTCATTTCTATCATGAGAGAAGTCAGGCTCAGGCTTATAGTACCCAGGAGTGTCTGTCCAACCATTATAATTTTTTAGGGAGGGTGGGTTGGGTATTTCCATGGTGTGTGGGATATTGGGCAAAGCAAATCCTGCTCCTAGGTTCTACTCACTGATTTGGGGCTTAACCAGGCCAATACTCCTATAATAGGAGTAAAATAGATCCCAATGATTGTCATTATGTCCATCAAGGGATGGACCATCTCGGCGTATGGGATCGAAGAATGCAGAGTGGGGGTGAGGGTGTGGGTGATGAGTCCATTTTAATGGACTAATATTAAGCCTAAGTATCTTTAATCATACCTTGTAGGTGTGTTAATAATTACAATTAAGTTGTAGAATTTTTGTACGCATCATGATTTAAGTTTATAACATTCTATAACTTAATATGTAATGATTTTGTTGTTTTTATGATTGCAGGAATAATATTCAGAAAGAACAAGGGTGAGGGGATAAATTTCCACATAATAGCCGCAACTCCCCTCGCACATTGGGTTAATCTTCTGCCACCCTTCTTCAACAAATGAGGCCAAAAATAGTTAAGGGATTTGAAAAATCCCTTAACTCACGCAAGCGGGGAGAGAGAGGAGTTAAAAGAGAGGAGGCAGCATGCACTGGAAGACCAATCTCCCCCCTGCGGGGAATTGCTCTATCTTCTCCACTGTGGAGAGGGCGATCACCGTGCCTGGTCCTTCTCCACCTTACACGGCCGTAGGTGCGTGCCCATCACCAGCCTGCACCTGCGCCCAACCACTGCATGCACTGCCTTGCCCCAGCCACGCCCGCAGGCACTTCCACCACCAGCGCGCCTCACCAAGCAGCCGCCTCATCCACCTACGCCACCCATCTGCAGCGCCTCTACCCGCAAGCGCGCACGCACGCCCATCAGCAAGCACAGCACCGCTCGCCCACGCACCAAGCCCGCAGGTGCTACCGCACCCACAGGCGCCTGCACGCCCATCTGCTACCACCACACCCGCACGCCCATCGGCAAGCGCAGCATCGCTCGCCCACACCTGCATGCACGCGTCGCACCCGCCAGCGCCTTCCTCCACTCTACAGGTGCACCCACAGGCGCCACCTGCAGACTGCCTCGCCCGCATGCCTGCCGTTGCGTCCATCTGCCGACCGCCGCGCCCGCACGCCCATCGGCAGCACCACTCACCCGCTCCCGCAGGCACGCGCCACAACCGCCAGAACCTTCACAGTAGGCGTGCGGCTACAGCAGCAACCCTCTCCGGTCATCATCTCCTCCGCTGGCCGGCCACCTCCGGCTGTCTCCGTCGACGCCGCCGCCTCCATCAGATAACCCTCATCCTCGCCGTCCTCTTGAGCCTTGCGACAGCCCCATTGGTGCTCTCTCTCTCGAGCGAGGAGAGAGAGCAAATGCTCTGTTTCCTCCACTATTAAAATTTACAAAAAATGCCCTTGTCAAGTTACTGTTCATTTATTTTCTGAATTAATATATTGCTGCACAATTTGCATGGACACCCCTTGCTTAATTCGAAACTACATATAATTGATTTCTCCTTCTGAATGACATACAATATGAGATATTAATTATAGTGTCATTAGTTAGGAGATTAATATTAACATTGTTTGCTATTACCATGGTCATTATTTAGAATATTATGTTGTGGTAATTTTGTATATGCACCCTCATCTTCTTGATTAATTATCTATATTGTAAATTTGTGCTGGAAATGAGAGCACTAGTTAGCATGCATCTCTATTAATATTCCTGATTCCTTTAAGCATTATTACTCTTTTTTTTTAGGCTAATTCCTCCCTCTGGAGATGACTTAACTCTTCGTGGTTAGTTTTGAAAATTTAAATGTTTTGAAAAGCGATTTTCTACCACGCGATTAAATACAACGACACATCATTTTATGATAAAGTTTTCAACAAAAATGAAGATCACTCTTTCAAATGGCACCGTTGCCGGGGAGGAAAAATGCTTATTAATTTTTTGGGAATTTTATGTTATTTTTATGCTATTTTGAAAGCTTTTCTGAATTACTAACTGTGGATTTTCTTCTATGCAAAAACACGCGGCGAATGCGACAGGCGCGTACGGCGGAGACGATCTTTTTGGTGGACCATGAAGCCACCTGGAGGACGGCAACAAGAACACGTGGGCCTTGATCCCACGCACATAGGCTTACAGAGAAGCCTATTTCTGATTTAGGCAGTAGAAGTTAGTTAGATTTAGTTAGATAGACATTAGAATTTAATTTCTATCTTTTGGACCCTTGTCGGGTATTTTTGGGAGCGTGTTCCCAGTGCCATTTTATTTCTTATCGCTCTTGTATGAGAGAGTGTATTTTCGGGAGCTTGTTCCCATTTATTTAGATTATAGGATTATTTAAACTGTTTGAACTGCATTTCGGTTAGTTAGTTAGATTAGGTCTGTTTGTTATTGTTATTAAAAATTAAAAAAAAAAAATTTAACTACCTGCTAGAAGCTGCATATCTATAGGACGACCATCTAGGATTGAATGAGCTGCATTTAGTTTATTTTTATTGCATTGCATTCATTACTGCACGAAGAAAGCTGGAGTAAGGTACATCTTCTCTTGAGCATTAATTACTTGTCATGCATATGCATTGAATCGAAATCTAAGACCACTAAAGTGCTTGAATCAAATTAATTCAGTGGTCACTTTAAAAAAATCAGGACTGTTAAGAGGTTGGACTATAAAATCTGTGACTGAAAATTATGTGCAAAAGGATCCTGTTTGCGGAATTTCAATAAAAAATTCAAAACACGATCTTATGCTTGCACACTTGAGACACTGTGCACCTCACATAAGGTCACTAGATAAATTTCTACCTCTCCTCTTTTGCACCACAAGGGAAGTTAGTCGAAAATCAACAAGCCTATCCACCAAGTTACTTTGGTTCCTCATGTGTGGGCTCGATTTGAGACTTCCATCCCTTGCGAGTAGGTTATAGGCACCAGCGAAGGTTGGCCTAGGAAGCGTAATTTTTGCAAAACTTGTTTGGCCACCAACTAAACATATAAGACCTACAATGTACTAAAAGCAAATCCCATTGAATTTTCGTTTGCTTTGACAATAGAACTCTTTAGGAAGTTTTCTGCTTATATTCTAAATTTTGCTAAATCTTAAGAGAGTTAAAATTGTTTTGCTTAAAGAAATGGATTACTCTTACTCCTATCATTCAGATTATCAGAGTCAATACTTCCCATCTTTTAATCAAGATCCCATGCTCCGAGCGTATCCATCCTTTGATGGGAACATAGACAATTCATGGGATCATTCTCATTCTTACCCTGGGAGTACTGGCTTGATAACTCCCACTTTTGAGCAGAGCCTAGGAGCGGGATTTTCCAGCCCTGAAATCCCTACTTCCATGCAAGCACCTAACCCTCCCACCCTTCATGATTTTCTGTATCGAGGTTGGACCGATACCCCTAGGCAACCAGAGCCTGAAATTGACTATCCTCTCCAACCTGATAATAATAGCCTCTCCTCTTTCATGATAGAAATGCAAAAACAACAAAAGGAAATAATGGAATCAATGGAAGAGATGTTGAGGAATAGTCAATAGTTAAATGAAGAAATAAGATAACTTAGCTGCATGCTTCCTAATAGTCCTGATCCCTACCCATACGATCATGATCATGAAAATAATTCTGAGGAGTCTAATGACAATAGGGATCCAATTTTATGTAGCTATCACTTAGACTCTCCCAATGAGACATAGCCACTAGAGCACAATGATCATAGTGATTATCCACCTGAACTACATTGGAGTCAAAAGCAAGGGAAGATGGTATCTCTTGAGGACCTTGACCCCAATGACGGTATTCTCCTTACCCCTACCAACCCGGGTCAAGGTTATATTGTTCCTATCACTTTCCCTCTTGATTATTTGGTGGAATCCCATTCTACTCTTAGTGAGCCTACTCTTGACCCTCCACTTAGGGAATCAACACATACCATTCAATATTCTGAGGATTCAAATGCACCTAATGAAGGTGACCCTAAGGGAATAGAGGATGATCAATTCTGGTCTCAGGGATATGAAGAGTCTAATTCAGAGGAACCTGGACTGAAAATCTGGAGTGAATCACAGGAAAATTATTTATCATTTGACTATTTACCTCCAGAGGGTAGAAATAATATGATTAAATCCAGGTTCATCCTTTCTTTTGAAAGTCATCCTCCATCAAAACAGGAGTTGATATTAGAGGAGGACAAATAAAATAATGAGAAGTCTATGGGAGACTCTCGAGAACAAAACACGTCAATTGAGGATTTATACCCCGAGAAGAATGACAAATTCAATGATATAAGCTTCTTGCAAAATATTAAGACTGATCCTCCTTTAGAAATTATTGAGGATACTGATCCAACTCCTAATGAATCACAAATACACCCCGATAAATATTTGAGTGAACCAAACGAATTTGGGGATGAGCTGAATGATAATGATTCTTACATGTTGACCCTACCATCAAAAAGTTGTAATTTGGAGTCTACCCTTGATTCAAATATGACTCCGACCATTAATGCTAGGCAGGATAACTTGAAGTTGTCTACAACTGTTAGGGAGTGTACACAATCTGAATCATTGTTGGAATTGGACCTAGCACCAACTACGCCCTCATTGGACTTAACCATTACCTTCCAACACTACAAACAACCCTTATACTCCCTAACCGATCCTTGGCTCAGATCTTTGCTTAGGTACATTCTTTCTGGAGAATATATCAGGCCACTACATCCTAGAGTAGAATGGCGAGTGTGGATTGATACTTGTACTTTTACTCTCGCCATTCAAGGGTTTGAACTAATTATGTGTATATCTTTTAAAACCCATCCTACTCTGGAGGATCCTTGTTATCCTCCACTTATTCAATTTCGGGATGCCCCTTTTCATATTCTGTTTATTATTCCTAGACCTCCCAAGGTAGCCAACGAGATTTTCTGTTTTCAGTTCTTCTGGCGAGCATTTGGAATTACATTGCATCATCTGCTCGCCAACATCCGTGGTTACCTATTTTCTAGGCCTGCACTGTTACGCATATTTTTAGGGCCTAACTTTGCTTGTTTGGAACTAGACTTATAGGTTCCTTCTTAGCTTAGCTGCTGACAGAAAATGCAGCGCTTGTTGGGAGGCAACCCAGCGGTCTGAATAACATCGTCTTCAGGTGATTTCCTTCCTTTCTCCTCCTGTTTTAATTTTACAATGGGGACATTATAGAATTTAGGCATGGGGGAGTGCATTTGCATTTTAGGAAGTATTCATGCATTTAGGTTAGTATAAAAAAAAATTTAATAAAAAAAAATCTTCTTTTCTTGAGTTAAATGGGTTAGCCCCTAGCAAAATACCTTTGTCATTAGAGGTTTTTCTTCTGGAATTATTTCTTAAGTTTAGAATCCAGTATATTTATTTCACGTGCATGTAGACTTGGTAATGGATCCTTGAGGAAAACCAATAAGCATTTGTAGTCCACTGAACCCTTGGACAGTTCATAGGGAGTCAGGCATACTATCTTCCAGTAGATCCACCTCATATTTGTGAGAAGAAAGTAGAGAGATTACTGGTGCGCTAAGTCTAGTGCAAGGACTCTTAAGTTTTGGATAATTAGATGATGATACTTCAGAGTTAGGCGTAGTTTTCACTCTCTTTCCTGCGTGCGTACTTTGAGTGAATTCCTGAGAGTCACCAAATAAGGCAGATACATAGAGATTGAGTCTTAATAAAGTTATAACTATGGTGGATGGTTACGACCGTCCTTCATAGAGTCCTCAGCTGAAGGAGGGTAATAGTGTCAAAGTTTAGAAATACACCTATCCTATCCATTCCTTCCCGGTGCTGAGAATAGGTAATTCCACCAAATAAGCCACACAACTTCCACTTGACCATCATCATCCCTAATAATGCCTCGTAAATAAAAGTCTGTATTGTGTTGTGTTGATTGAAAAAGAAACAAAAACAAGAAGAAAAAAATAAAAAAAAGGAAAAGAGAAAAGAAGTAGAAAAAGAAGAAATAGTTATATTACAAAAAAAAAGTCCAAGTTTATGATGTAACACTGTTTCTGAGGCAGCAGAACACCTATCGCGTTCCACCAAATATGACCCATACCTACCTTCTAGTATTTCTGACCGCCTGAATACTGGTTGAGAACTCTAACTTAGTTGTAGAGTTATTAGGACTTTAAGTGAAGTGTGGATGCCATGTGAGGCCACCAAATAGTGAGTACAATTTCTAAATCTGGCGAGATTCATGATCTCAGAAAGAAAGAAAAGAGAGTGCCCAGGAACATCAAGAGAGCACAATTGTGTAGCCTCTCTCAGAGTTGACTTGTCTAATAGTCTAGAGGTCTAGAGTCTGTCGTACTAGACTATATGTAGCACCAGATGAGTGTGTGCCACCAAATACAAATCCATTCGATATCTCCTACCTAAGCCAAGCGTCGGGGTCAAATTACAGATTATTGTCTGCTTTATCCCCGAGGGAAGTAGTTGCCTATCTCGACAGAAATATTTGCCAAGGGTGATGTACGAACTCCCAATGCGAATTGGCTCTTTCAATTGAATCTGTTACCTAGGCTATCAGCGCTTCACATTTGTCTGGATTTCTAAAGTTTTGAAATAAGAAAAGAAGAAATCTTCTGATTACTTCTATTATTTTTCATTTTTGTTAAGGACTAGAAAATCTTAGGCATGGGGGTATTTTATGAGACCATTTTAATGGACTAATATTAAGCCTAAGTATCTTTAATCATACCTTGTAGGTGTGTTAATAATTGCAATTAAGTTATAGAAGATTTGTACGCATCATGATTTAAGTTTATAACATTCTATAACTTAATATGTAATGATTTTGTTGTTTTTATAATTGCAGGAATAATATTCAAAAAGAACAAGGGTGAGGGGATAAATTTCCACATAACAGCTGCAACTCCCCCCACACATTGGGTTAATCTTCCGTCGCCCTTCTTCAACAAATGAGGCCAAAAATAGTTCCCTTAACTCACGCACGCGAGGAGAGAGAGGAGTTAAAAGAGAGGAGGCGGCGTGCACTGGAAGACCAATCTCCCCCCTGCGGAGAACTGCTCTATCTTCTCCACTGTGGAGAGGGTGAGCACCGTGCCCACTCCTTCTCCACCTTGCGCAGCTGTAGGCGTGCGCCCATCACCAGCCTGCACCTACGCCCAACCATTGCACGCACTGCCTTGCCCCAGCCGCGCCCGCAGGCGCTTCCACCACCAGCGCGCCTCACCAAGCAGCCACCTCATCCACCTACGCCACCCATCTGTAGTGCCTCTGCCCGCAAGTGCGCCCGCATACCCATCAACAAGCGCAGCATCGCTTTCCCGCGCACCAAGCCCACAAGAGCTACCGCACCCGTAGGTGCCCACACGCCCATCTGCTATCGCCACACCCGCACGCCCATCGGCAGGCACAGCATTGCTCGCCCACACCCGCAGGCACGAGCCGTACCCGTTAGCGCCTTCCTCCACTCTGCAGGCGCACCCACAGGCACCACCTGCAGACTTCCTCGCCTGCACACCTGCCGTCACACCCATCTGCTGACCGCCGTGCCTGCATGCCCATAGGCAACACCACTCTCCTGCGCCCGCAGGTACGCGCCACAACCACCAGAACCTTCACAGTAGGCGCGTGGCTATAGCAGCAGCCCTCTTCGGTCCTCATCTCCTCCGCTAGCCAGCCGCCTCCGGCCGTCTCCGTCGACACCGCTGCCTCCATCAAATAGCCCTCATCCTCACCATCCTCCTGAGCCTCGCAACAGCCCCGCCGGTGCTCTCTCTCTCTCGCGAGGAGGAGAGAGAGCAAATGCTCTGTTTCCTCACCATTAAAATTTACAGAAAATGCCATTGTCAAGTTACTGTTCATTTATTTTCTGAATTAATATATTGCTGCACAATTTGCATGGACACCCCTTGCTTAATTCAAAACTACATATAATTGATTTCTCCTTCTGAATGACATACAATATAAGATATTAATTATAGTGTCATTTGTTAGGAGATTAATATTAACATTGTTTGCTATTACCAAGGTCATTATTTAGAATATATATTTTGATAATTTTGCATATGCACCCTCATCTTCTTGATTAATTATCTATATTGCAAATTTATGCTGGAATGAGAGCACTAGTTAGCATGCATCTCTATTAATATTCCCGATTCCTTTATGCATTATTACTCTTTTTTTTTAGGCTAATTCCTCCCTGTGGAGATGAACTAGCTCTTCGTGGTTAGTTTTGAAAATTTAAATGTTTTGAAAGCAATTTTCTACCACACGATTAAATACAACGACATATCATTTTATGATAAAGTTTTCAACGAAAATGAAGTTCGTTCTTTCAGTGGGCAAGATGTGAAAGGATGAAAATCAATGTGGCCCATTCTAACTCACACCTCAATCAGAATTCCCCAAGCAAAACACAATTCAAAAAGGACTTTTTAGGTCTTTCCAAATTTAGGCTTTTGATTTAAGTCAAATTGTAGGTGACAATACAATTTGTTCAATCAATTTACGTGCTTATTGTCGACCTACGGCTCGCCTAAGAAGACCTAGTTGGAGCTTAGGTGTTCTTCCCTAAATCTCAAACGGTAAAGAAACTCCAAAGACGGAAGATCGAGGGATGCAAGTAGGCCTAAGCCTTCCTTTGAAGCTGTGCTTTCGCGGTGCTTCTCAACTACCCCCAAAAATCTGTGACAGGGTATCCCCCTCTTTGGAGTTACAACACCTTTGATCTCAAGTTCCGAGCACTTCAGAATCCAATGATAGGAGTGCTCTTGTCCTAGTATTTCCAAACTTAAGGAGTGTCTAAAAGCGTGCCGTGGTGCAAGCAAAATAAGTGCGCATACACCGCAAAAGATTTTGAATTTTGAATCGCACGCCAAGTTTGAAAATTAAATCCTTAGTTTTTAAAATGTCCCTCCTTTAATTAGTCCTTTTTCTAGAAAATATGTGACCACTTGTTAGATTCATTCAATACAGATTAGGTGGTCTTCGAATTAAGTCCAAATGCAATGCGTGATCAAGAATAGGATGCAAAGTAAGAGAATGCGTACCTTGCTTCCAGCAATCAACGATACAAGAATGCACGCAATGCAGAGAAGTAAATCTAGAGGCTGCTCATACAGACCTAAATGGTTCGTCCTAGGGGCAAGCAGCTTCTAGCAGGCAGCTCATTTTTTTTTTTAACTACTTATGCACAAACAAATAAAGGTAAATAATCCAAAAAATAAACTAAAAACCTAAATCTAAAGAAAAGGGAACAAGCTCCCAAAAATTACCCAACACGGGCCTAAAACAAAATCGGGGAATAAACCCCTCAAAATATACCCCAGAACAAGGGTTTCAAACCAATGTGCAATGAAAAATTAAATCTAAAGTCTTAATCCTACTCTAATTAAATTAGCAACTAGCTGTACAGAGATGATCGTCGCATCCTCGTCGTTCCCCTCCTTTGCAAGGTAGCTCAATCAATTTCTCCTCTAACGACGTCAAGGGTCGCCTCTCACGATGGCTGATTCTTGCATAAATTTCTCACACAGAAAAAAAAGGTCAGATCACTGTGCAATTGAGAAATAATAAAAAATAAAATCAGGTGAAATTATTGCATCTGTTGCCTCCCCGGCAACGGCGCCATTTGACGAGTCGATTGTTTGCTTTTAAAGTCGTTTGTAGTTTTATGTGGTGGAAAAATTGACTAATCAATAATTAAAATAACCACTCGTAGAAGAGCGGGTCGTGTCCACAAGGAGGAAATGACGTATTTAAACTCGCACCGATTTAAAATGTATGTTCACAGTTAGTTTTGACAAGAATCGAGCCAAATCTGCCTTCAGATTAAGATAGTATCAAGAAAACATGCTGAAATGGCAATTTTGAACAACTAAAGGATATTTTTTGCAATGCAGATTTAATAAAATATCAATAAAAGTTGGCAATGACAGAGAATGTAAATATTAATAGGCCTTTTACTATAGCAAAATAGGGGATCTTCTTCCCCTTGGTCATGCGCGAGGAGGAAGGAACGGCCGGAGGCATGAAGCTAGGAGGAGATTCTCTAGACTAAGGGCTTCGCAGCAGTGGTGGCGGTGAGTTGCTAGGTGGCCGGAGCCAGCCAGAAGGAGCTCTAGTGAAGGTGGGTTTCGATGGGCTGAAGTGCCACAGGCTATGAGGCATGGATGGGCACGGCTGAGGTCCTGGTAAAGAGGCGCACGTGCTGCTGTTGCGTACTGATGGCCGCACTGCTGCAACCCACGCATTGTAGCTAGAGGGAGCGTGGCGACTGCTGCTGTTGAACGATTATTTTACGCACCTACGCTGACGTGTTTGGTTTTGGAAAACCCGTCGTTGTAGTTCGAAAGCGAAGGCTTCGAGTTCAACAAATAAAATTTATACCGAAATAAGAATTCCGGGTCGAACACAGGGAGGCGAACGTTTGATTTAAAAACTTCGCGTTTCTTTTTATTTTGTCACAAAGAAATTCAATTTAAACTATCTAAGTATCTACAACAAATAAAAGAGACAGAGGGAGTAAGAGAGAGAAAGAATACTATACATGGAAATCAAAATGAGATGTAGAATAGATAAGGAATTTATCATAAAAGAGTTCTTTCGTTACAACTAGAAAACATAAAATAATTACTCTAGAAAGCATTAAAAGAATGGAGGGAGAAATGTCCTCCTCGACGATCGCTCGGAGGACGAATAGACTACTCTAGAAAGCAGTAAATCTATACTACAAAGCAGTAAAAAGAATAGGGAGAGAGAAATCCTCCTCGACGATCGCTTGGAGGACGAGCCGGACGGGACGACGCCTGGACGAAGGAGAACGAAGCGGGACGAAGGAGGACGAAGCAGAAGAACGGGAATGAAGCAGCATGCCGTCGTCGTCGTGGGATCCACTTCCGAAGGGGGACAAAAATTTGGACTTTATCTCGCGAGAAGCATCCCGGGTGTGGGACAAGCTTCTCTTGAGCTTTGGAGAGGTAGAGAGGAGAAGGAAGGGATGAAAATTTTGTATGGAGGGGGTCTCCTTTTATAGTTGCAAGGAGTGGGGGCAAAATGGACATTACATCTTCAAAATAATAAATAAGGGGTCTTTAGTGACGGATAAAACCGTCGCTAAAGCCCCGCCGTCGCCGTCGCCGCCGCGCCCACGCGCGCCCGCTCGGCTGGCCTGCGCGCGTAACGCATATGCACGTCCGCGTCGTCTCAGCCGTCCGATCGCGAGATCGGACGGCTTAGATCGCGTCCGCGCCCGCTGCGTAGCGCGCCCGCCCGCGTGCGATCGCGCGCCCACCAGAGCGACCAATTGCGCGTCGGCGCTATCGGGCGCGCGCGGCCGTTGGATCTTCATCTGACGCTCGTGCGCGCCTGCTCGCCCGCGCCTTCGACCCCCTCACCGCGGCTCGAACCCGCGACCTCCGCTTCGCTCGCAGCTGCGTCGCCGCTGCGCTACGCGGGCGAAATGGTCGCGCAGACGTTTTTAAACGCGAGCGACTGCAGCCGTTGGATCGAGATCCAACGGCGGAGAGGAGACGGTGCGCGGTCTTCACAGGACTCCTGCGGCCGATTGGGCGGCTGGGATGGCGCCACGTGGCGCTATCTTGGCCGTCCATCTTCTGGAAGTTGTAGATGGTGCCACGGATGTCGGATTGACTCGATTTTTGTGTCGTTCGGCTGCGATCGTCGATCCGAATTCATCCGTGTGGTCGGATTTTCCATCTGAAGTGCGGATTTACACCATCCTGGCCCTTGATCTTCTAGGGTTCCCCGGTCTCTATCTGATGCTACGGATGCCTGATTAGGGCGATCTTGGAGTCGTTGAACTCCAATCGTCGCCCTGATCATATCCATACGGTTGGATCTTTGATCCGAGGCCCCGATAAAATATTTGCCCTGTCCAAGCACATAAAAGGAGACAATTAACCTCCATTTTATTCAAACTACTCTAAATGCAAGATGATGCATGTAATGCAATATTTATATCATGAAATGCAATCCTATGCTTAAGAACATGCATAAATAGACATTTTAAGTAGTGTAAATGTGTTTACATCATACCCCCATGCCTATCTTTTGCTAGTCCCTAGCAAAAACTATATGCTATTTATAAAAGAATTAGGTTAGATTATTTGGACCTGAGTTATTTTCAATCATTAAGAAATTGTCTACTTAAGAACTGAACTTTCAAAGACACAACAGTGCCCGGGTATCAGCCAAAATGCAGACCGCCTCAAGCCTCGCCTTATTCAAAGAAAAATTTCTTTTTCTGTTTTTACTCTCTTTTTTTTTTTTTATTTTCAAATTTTAGGGTTTAAGAGTGGCTTTCTACGGCCATTCAACTCACCCAAGATTTGATGAGAACCCTAAGTTTTAAGCATCTTATTGTGATTGTGATAGACTCGTTGACCGGCAATTAAAACGGACTTCGGATTTCTACGCCTCTAGGTGACCTCAAAAAGAATTCTGCCTAAAGGTGTATCTTTACAACCGGTAGCTTTCTCCCTACTTTTATTTTTTTAAACGGGGTCAACACAAGGGTGAATCCAGTGTATATCTCCCCGATTTATTCTACTTCTCCGCTTCTTCCTAAGTGTTTTGGGAATTTTTAGTGCATTTTCTGAGCTGGGTTCTGGACAACCGGTCGATGAGCTGTTACCACCGACAACTTGCCAGCCATACTCGTGCGGCGAAGTGTGGCTTATTTCTTTTTGTTCTTTTCTCTTTTTTGATTTTTTTTTTTTTTTTTTTTAAGTAGGTGGCTTCCCTGGTCTAAGATTTACCTAAAGGCAGCAAAAAGAGAAAGGTCAGTGATTGGGCTCTGGACAACCTACCTATGGGCTGTTACCCACGATAACTTGCCAACCATATCACCCTAGAAGGTTCATTAGCTACCCAATTTCCGTTAAAATCACCAAACAACGAGTCTGTGCAAAGAAAGTGTGTAGATGCTTAAGACTCAAAATTCCCTCACATCAGAGGGCGGGTTGATAAGTCGTGTACTTATCACCCAAACTTATTTACTCCAATTAAAATAAAATTCAAGTTGGCGAGAACTCGAAAAACAAATCCACATTTTAGTGGATATACGGGCCGATTAAGTCCAAAGACCTGAAGGGTCTTTGTGTTCAGAACATAATATAGTATTTCTTAAGATCGAAAATTTTCTTAAACCCAAATTCTCTTTCCTAATTTTGATTTTTTTTTTTTTAAAAAAAAATAAAACAAATCTACGGAGCTGACGAATGAATTCAAAGATAAATATCCATCCCCCCATGCCTATCTAATGCAATGTCCTCATTGTATTAAAAAGACATAAAACAGAGTGGAAAAGCGTAGAAAGCACCTGAATTGCGTGGATATCGGGTCTGCTCCGAGATGAAAATGAAAAAGAACTGTATATGTGCTGAGTTTAGTGCCTTCAGCTAGGCACACTATACAAAGAAAAGAAATGAAGAATTCACATGTGCAGGTCAGAATTAGAATAAATAGAAGAATCCTCTGACCTGTCAGCAGAGGTCCACAGATGTGGACCAGATTGTGGTGCAGACCCACACCCCATAATCGAGAATATCTTAGGTTCTGGATAAAAATTACCCAAAACCTAAAATCAGAATGCAAGCGGGGTCGGGCCTGCGATTTGTGAGGATGCAACCCAAGGCCAAAATGTCGGGTTATAGAGAATTGAAGCTCAAAAGGATAATCGTTAAATGTGTGCTTGAGTTTGACATCCTCGAAACAAATGTCGTAAGGGTTCTGATTTGATGGTTTCAGCTTAAAAGGAACCCTTCGACTCAATCTTCCATTTCCTCCAAAATTAACTTCCCAAATTAGAACTTCCCCGCTCCTATCCTCCTCATTAAGTGTATCAAATTCCAGGACATCTTGTATATTCATCACCCCGTCTGGAATCTCCAAGTGTAAATGATGTGGCAGAATCAAAATTGACTTGGGTCTAATTATCTCAGAATTAAAATCATCAATAAGCTCAACAGGGTGTAACTGATAATCAGGGCATTGAATTGATTCCTCCAGAAAATGCGATTCTGGATCTGTATCGTGTGCCCTAATAAGATCAGTTTCCTCAGTTATTGGGCTATCAAATGATCTATCAGATTCCTTAGGCCCAATCGTCTCACAAAAATCGTGATTTGAAAACTCGTGTGAGACTTCGCAACTTGAATCTTCACCATCAAAGAAATCAGGATCCGTATCAATGTATGTCCCAAAATCAGTTGTCACTTTGTGTTCCCAGGAGACATACGTTTTCTCGTAACCCGGCTCAGGGATCTCAGGTGAAGAAATCAGATCATCCTTAATTGGTTGCTTTAATTCAATCTGGTCAGCTTTGTAACACGTGTCCCCCCCAACAGGTGCCTGAGCGGGTTCTGTCATTGGCTTTCCTGAAGAGAGTTCATCCTGGAAATTATTCCAAGATTGAATCAAAGCAACCACGAATCTCATCCTCAATTTCGCTAATTTCCCAAGTAGAAACTCACCCGGGTTCTTATCCTTAACATCCTGGAGCCAATCCAACAAAGACTTGTTTAAATCATCAATCATTTCAATCAGGGGCTCCAATCTCTCAATGCAAGGTATTGGCTGAACTTCTAAAGATTGAATGATATTCCTCAAGTTAGCCAGAACCTTATCTTGAACCTGATTAACCTGAACCAAATGAGTTGGTTCAGGGTTGGGCGGGTTTGACATCAATGTAGAGGAATTAACGAATTGAGATTCGTTATACCCATCCTGATAATAGGTCATTTCAGATTGTTCAAAAGATGGAGATGACCTAAAGGCAGTGAAATCAGAGGATGGGTAAGGATCAGTGTATCCTTCTTGATTGTAGATCGCATTAGGTTGTTCATGAAAGGAGGACGATCTATAATCGATGCAACTCTGAGAAGGATAGAATTGAGAATCAAAGTGTTCAGGGTTAGACCCTAAACACGGGGGTCCGGAATTGTATCCCCAATCCGAATTATCCCAACTAACTGATGGTCGATTACAATACGAGTTGGGATAATCGTCATGTTGAGGATAATTTACAACAGGAGGGAAAGAGCGGGAATGCGTGAAATATGTGGAAGGATTCATGAGACGCGGGAGGAAGAAAGGTGCCCTGCAATACAAACAATCAAACCTGTCCTTAAATGGGTTAGCCTACAGACCTACAGACTCCCAAAACCCGTCTTGAGATAAAGGAACGATTTGATCTACTTCTGTCTGTTCAATCCAACCAGTTAGAAGGAGGGACTGGGAAGAAGGTTCTTCCTTCGGCTTGCGCCTCCGGTTCCTAGTGTACCCCCCAGCCGCGATCGTTTGACTCTGCTCCCCTAGCTAGACATCAGATTGAACAGTAGAAACAGACTAATCGAAAATAATCTCGTTCTGAGTTCTGAAGAGCGAGTCCAATCCTTAAGGCCAACGTCTACTCTGTTTTATTTAGGGCTAGGTTTGAATGTGCTTTGGAATGTGATGGGCCCTTTAAATGGGTTGTGCCCTTAATGATTGATTGCTTTGTGTGTGCGTGCACAACCAGTGGTTTTCAAGCAAGATTATTTTTGATGTGGTGAATTTTAAGGTTCAAATCTTGCTTAGTAGCTTTTAGGATTCATCTTTAGGTGTTTTCAATCAAGTTTCATTGGCACACCAGGTTTTGCAAGCACAGGTGAAGATATTTTCCTTTAAAGTTTAAAAAGAATGTGGAGTGCCTGGTAGATCCCTAAGAGTTGAACCTAATTGGCAGCTACTTGATGAGTTGATTTTATTTGAAGTGGTGCGACCCAAACAACTCAAACAACTGGCCTGATGCACCACCTAATTAGGCACACAAATGATTACCCAATCTGATTTCTACTCGATTATGTGTTTGGATGTGTGTACCGGCTCCTAAGATTGGTTTACCGGTTGAGTTAGAAAATCAGATGAGGTTGTGTACCTCTGTGAGATTTTTTTATTATTTTTGTTTTTAATGTGGGGGTTGGAGTGAGTATGGATGTCAAACAACAAACAATCTAACCTTAGAGTTTATAAGAACACCTAGGTTGATTGATGTTTGAATTATTATGTGATGAAATGAAATCTAATGGGTGGGAGGTGGGGGATAACTTACAAAACCTTCCACAGCACTTTACTCCGATCTACCGCTTTTGCCTGTCTCAAAAGAGTACCTGCAATTACAATAAGAAAGGAAAAAAAAAAAGTGAGGCAAATGATTTGTAAGTTACAAAATGCGAAGAGAAATCAAAGAGCGTTGCCTCCCCGGCAACGGCGCCAAAATGTTGAACGATTATTTTACGCACCTACGCTGACGTGTTTGGTTTTGGAAAACCCGTCGTTGTAGTTCGAAAGCGAAGGCTTCGAGTTCAACAAATAAAATTTATACCGAAATAAGAATTCCGGGTCGAACACAGGGAGGCGAACGTTTGATTTAAAAACTTCGCGTTTCTTTTTATTTTGTCACAAAGAAATTCAATTTAAACTATCTAAGTATCTACAACAAATAAAAGAGACAGAGGGAGTAAGAGAGAGAGAAAGAATACTATACATGGAAATCAAAATGAGATGTAGAATAGACAAGGAATTTATCATAAAAGAGTTCTTTCGTTACAACTAGAAAACATAAAATAATTACTCTAGAAAGCATTAAAAGAATGGAGGGAGAAATGTCCTCCTCGACGATCGCTCGGAGGACGAATAGACTACTCTAGAAAGCAGTAAATCTATACTACAAAGCAGTAAAAAGAATAGGGAGAGAGAAATCCTCCTCGACGGTCGCTTGGAGGATGAGCCGGACGGGACGACACCTGGACGAAGGAGAACGAAGCGGGACGAAGGAGGACGAAGCAGAAGAACGGGAACGAAGCAGCACGCCGTCGTCGTCGCGGGATCCACTTCCGAAGGGGGACGAAAATTTGGACTTTATCTCGCGAGAAGCATCCCGGGTGTGGGACAAGCTTCTCTTGAGGTAGAGAGGAGAAGGAAGGGATGAAAATTTCGTATGGAGGGGGTCTCCTTTTATAGTTGCAAGGAGTGGGGGCAAAATGGGCATTACATCTTCAAAATAATAAATAAGGGGTCTTTAGTGACGGATAAAACCGTCGCTAAAGCCCCGCCGTCGCCATCGCCGCCGCACCCACGCGCGCCCGCTCGGATGGCCTGCGCGCGTAACGCATACGCACGTCCGCGTCGTCTCAGCCGTCCGATCGCGAGATCGGACGGCTTAGATTGCGTCCGCGCCCGCTGCGTAGCGCGCCCGCCCGCGTGCGATCGCGCGCCCACCAGAGCGTCCAATTGCGCGTCGGCGCTATCGGGCGCGCGCGGATGTTGGATCTTCATCTGACGCTCGTGCGCGCCCGCTCGCCCGCGCCTTCGACCCCCTCACCGCGGCTCGAACCCGCGACCTCCGCTTCGCCCGTAGCTGCGTCGCCGCTGCGCTACGCGGGCGAAATGGTCGCGGGACGTTTTTAAACGCGAGCGACCGCAGCCGTTGGATCGAGATCCAACGGCGGAGAGGAGACGGTGCGCGGTCTTCATAGGACTCCTGCGGCCGATTGGGCGGCTGGGATGGCGCCACATGGCGCTATCTTGGCCGTCCATCTTCTAGAAGTTGTAGATGGTGCCACGGATGTCGGATTGACTCGATTTTTGTGTCGTTCGGCTGCGATCGTCGATCCGAATTCATCCGTGTGGTCGGATTTTCCATCTGAAGTGCGGATTTACACCATCCTGGCCCTTGATCTTCTAGGGTTCCCCGGTCTCTATCTGATGTTGCGGATGCCTGATTAGGGCGATCTTGGAGTCGTTGAACTCCAATCGTCGCCCTGATCATATCCATACGGTTGGATCTTTGATCCGAGGCCCCGATAAAATATTTGCCCTGTCCAAGCACATAAAAGGAGACAATTAACCTCCATTTTATTCAAACTACTCTAAATGCAAGATGATGCATGTAATGCAATATTTATATCATAAAATGCAATCCTATGCTTAAGAACATGCATAAATAGACATTTTAAGTAGTGTAAATGTGTTTACATAAGCTGCAAGAGATGCAACTTTGCAGGCTGCAAGGAAGGTGTGCGGTGGTTCCTGCAGGAGGCACTGCAGGGTGTGTGCAGGCTTGTGCAGCCGATGCTGAGTAGTTGCTGAAGGCGGGCACTCGGAAGTGGGCACGCTGGAGTGGACGCGCTGGAGGCGCTGGCGGTCTTGTGCAGGTGATGCATGCGCAGAGAAGAATGCGCAGTGCTGGCGGACTTGGCGCTAGAGTGGATGCTGCAAGAGGTGGGGCGGAAGTGTGTAGTCGGAGGGGTGCGGGCGTGAAGGCGGTGAGGTGCAGCAAGGGCTTGCGCCGTGGATGTTGTAGGAGGTGCGGTGCAAGTGTGCAACCGGAGGGGCGCGGGCGTGAAGTGAGCGGCCGGTTGCTGTTGGAGTGTGGGGTTGAAGCTTCGGATGTCCGAAAAATTTCTCGGACGTCTCAACTGACTGAGGAGATGAAAATGCAGTGGTTGCGGTGGTGGTTGTTGGTGACGACGATGAGGGTGGTGCACGCTGAGGTGCTCACGGTAATGCAGATGAGCTCCAGATGGCAGTGTGGCCTATCACACCACACGCCCACGGTGGTGGATGCTTGTCGCCACGATTGAGGCCAGTGGTGGTGGAATGGACGAGAGACGAACTCTCTGCACAGTGGTGGGTCGGGGGTGGTGGCATAACGAGCTCGGCTGCCTCCTCCTCTCCTTTGAAGTCAGCTGCCCCGACTAGATCCAACACATCCGCTCCTCCTTGATTGGGTTCTTCACTGCGGCAGCTGGAGGAAGAAATGCAGTCGTTGCACGTAGAAGAAGAATAAAAATAATGATAAAATATTATGGTTATTTATATACAAACCCTCAACTTTTATGTTAACTTAAATTAATGCATGCAATGTACCTAATTGGTTAACTAATTAAATGAATGCAATTATAAGTTAATTCTAAATGCATTTAAATATGAATGTGATGCATGAATTATGTAATTAAATTAGAAATATGAATTAATCTATTTACATCCTAATTTATGCTAAATAAATTTTAGAATTAACTTAATGTCTAGGCACTTAAATACTTAAATAGCCCACAAATATGGGCTAATCATTTTTCAATATATATATTTTTTGGGGTTTTGAAATAATGGCAACACGAGTTTTGTTGGCAACGAAAAACGACTAACACCTTACTCACCCCACTACTACTAAAGTGATAAGTAGAGCCTCTCCCTAAGCTCACTCTAGGCATGTGGAGGCCTAGAGTAATTAGGGAGAGGGAGTGAAAAGTGCTAGAAACTAGATTATAAAAATTGCAACAAAATGGAATAGAATTGAAGGCAAATTAATTGTTGCAAAAGTATGAATTTTTGTTCTTTTTCAAGAATTTTTTTTTTGCCATTTTTGGAATATGTGATTTTTTTTATGAAACCCTTTCTTTTGAAGTGATTTTCACAATATTTTGCACTTTAATACCCCCCATGACTACGATTTGCAATGTCCTCATTATAAATTAAGTGGATTTGAGCTCAGATTAGATCATTCATTAGAACAGGTGTTGGGCGAGTGAATGGGTCGGGATGATTGTTGCAGACGATTTCAAGCTCGGGTACGGGTACCAGAGGTGGAGTCGGCTGTTCCAGTGGATGAACCCTAAAGTGCAATATGAGTTCAGCATAGGATGTGTCAGGAAGGGTTTCAGGTTTTTTCAAAAATGACAGGTTGCCTCCCATTAAGCGTTGAGTTTAACGCCATCAGTCGGGCGCAATGAGCTTAGGGAGAATGGAGGGTAAAAGATATCTCAGCCAAATTTGTATCAGTGAGTTCAATGAATGGTTTGAGTCTCTGACCGTTCATGACAAAAGGTTCTGAATCGTGGCTGAGTTGACTGATTTTGACAGCTCCATTTCCAAAGATTCGTCGAACAAGGTATGGTCCAATCCATTTTGATCTGAGCTTTCCTGGGAACAATTTGAGTTTGGCATCAAAGAGTAGGACTTTCTTACCAGGATCTTTCTGGATATGTGCTTGTCGTGAAAGGCCTTAACCTGCTCTTTGTAAATTCACGAGTTCTCATACGCGTCATGGTGTAATTCATTGATCTCACTCAGTTGAAGCTTTCTGTGGGTTCTTGCCTTAGAAAGATCAAGATTGCAGTTCCGTACTGCCCAATAGGATTTGTGCTCCAATTCGACGGGGAGGTGATATGCCTTCCCGTACACTAATCTAAATGGAGACATGCCTAATTGGGTTTTGTGGGCGGTCCTATAAGCCCATTGATAAGTCGGCTTTCGCTTTCGAATAATGTATTAAGATGATTTGTCGTTGTAGGATCAAAGTGGTGGAAAATCGCTTAGCAAAATAATTAAAATAAAAATTAAACCACTCACAAAAGAGTGGGTCGTGTCCATAGGGAGGCAATGATGCAATAAAATCATGAATATTTTTTCTCGTATTCGTTCAATCAAGTGCGAAATCCATAGTCAAATCTGACATGAAATGCGACGAAAAGAAGATACATAATAACTCGAAAATGTAAGGATATATGTGCAATTTTTCCTTACTGAAATATTCAATAAATATGTGATGAATCTATGTAATTTCCAATTGACATGCACTAGAGAAAATTTGTTCACATCTTAATCCAAAACCAATGTCAAAAGATGTGAATAACAAATGCCACATAATTATAAGAAAGCATGAGTATGAAGTCGCAATTTCACCACAATAAGATAATCATGAATCAAAATTCATTTTCTGTGGCAATGGCATGAAATGTAATTATTAATTAAGGTTGAAACAGAGGATTCTACCTCTCTCCTCCATGCGCATGGGAGAGAGGATTGTTCAAAGAACTCTTCTGGACGTAGATTGGCCGGAGCGAGGGCTCCGCAACGGTGGCAGCGGCAAGTTGCGAGACGGCCGGAGCTGGCCTGCCAGAGGAAAGAAGTGGCAGCGGTGGAGGAGGCTGTTGCTGGCCACGCGTGCTGCAGGCGCAAGGAGGGCAGAGCACGAGCACTGCAGGCGCTGCAGGCGCACGCTGGGTGTGGGGACATTGCAGGCGTGTGGAGGTGTAGGCACGTGGGCGTGCGGACACTCTGCAGGACGCTTGGGCGCATGGGGTCATGTGGCCGTGCGGCTACAGCTGCTGTACTGGGCAACATGTGACGAGTCGATTTTTCGCTTTTAAAGTCGTTTGTAGTTCTATGCGGTGGAAAAATCGACTAATCAATAATTAAAATAACCACTCGCAGAAGAGCGGGTCGTGTCCACAGGGAGGCAATGGCCTATTTAAACTCGCCAAGGTTAAAAACCAATGTTCACTATTAATTTCGTCAAGAAATCAAGCCAAAATCGCTTTTCAATCAAGATAAAAAGACCTTAATATGTTGATTTTGCATTTATGATAAAGGAGGTTCTTTGCATAAAATCATCATAATTAAATAATAATAAATAAGAATATTTTTTGTGGTAATGGCTTGAAATGTAAATATTAATATCACCAAAAATAGAGGATTCTACCTCTCTCCTCCTCGCTCACGGGAGAGAGGTTCGTTCGAGGAACCCTTCTGGGAGTCAGTTGGCTGGAGTGAGGGCTTCGCGGTGGTGGTGGTGGCAGGTTGCGAGATGGCCGGAGTCGGCCAGATAGAGCTCCAGCGAAGGGTGATTTCCGACGGAGGCTGCACCTGCTGAGGACGGTGACACGGTGCTGCTCGCGCGGGCACGCATGGACGCGCGCGGTCATGCACAGGCACGTGCAAGTAGAGCGCACCTGTTGGAGGCGGCACTGCTGAAGGGGCGGGTGCACGAGAACGACGCTACTACAGGTGGCGCGTAGGTGAGTGAGAAGGTGTTGGCACGTAGAGCTGCTGGCGGCACACTGGAGAGGACATGCGCGTGTGGAAGAGAAGGCGCGCCTGTTGGGTGCTAGCGGGCGTTGTAGGTCGGTGTCCGGGCGGTGGAGAGGCAGGCGCGTGGTGCTGTGCAGCTGCTGCTGTTGGAAACTGCAAGCTGCGGGCGAGGGTAGTTGCGTAGGCTGTGTAGCCGCCCACGGACAAGTGGGCGCTCGGACTGCATGCTGGGAGGGTGGCAGCTCTCAGCTGTTGCTGAAAGTGGCGGAGGTGGAGGAGTGGGTGATGGCCTTTGTGTAAGTGTGCAGGCGCGAACGAGGGGAGTTTTGTTGAAGTGGACGAGAAACAGAGCAAGGAGAAAACAGAAGAAGACAAAAGGAGATATGGGAGGTCAGACATCTGGGATCATACCCAGACGTCTTAACTGGCGCGAGAGTGAGGAATTGAAGGTGGTTGATGGTAGTGGTTGCTGGCAGTGGCTGCGTGGCTCTCAAGCGCATGCTCGCAATGATGCACAAGCCATAGATGGCGCGGCGGTCTGTCACCCCGCCTGCCTGCGGTGGAGTGGTCTTGTGCTCGCGGAAGGAGGCCGGTGGTGTGGAATAAAGAAGCTCTAGGCTCTGTGCAGTGGTGGGTCAGAATGGTGGTGGCCTCCTTCTGATGATGCGGCTATCTTCTTTTATGCTGCAGGAGGAGCGCAAGTGCGTGTGAAGGTGAAGCGACGATATCGTGGGGTGCAGAGATCCACAATTGTCACTGTGCATTAAGCTCGCACATTTTCCTGCATGCAGCCGTTGGAGAAGAAACAAATAAAATAAAGAAAAGAAATAAATGGGTATTTATGTGCAAACCCTTAAAAGAAATGTGAAATAAAATAATGCATGTAATGCAACCTAAAAGATTAACTATTCTAATGCATGCTATTCTAAATGAATTCTAAGTATGAATGCAATGCATGAAATATGTAAATAAATGAATACCTAGACTAATCTATTTACATCTTATTGTATGCAATTTATATGCCAATATTAATCTAATTCCTTGGCATTTAAGTAACTAATTAGCCAACAAATATGGGCTCATCAAATGCCCCCATGCCTAGTTTTTGCTAGTCCCTAGCAAATTCAAGCAACAACCCAGCTCTTCAAGTAGACTTAGCCAACCCAATCGATCTTCCCTTAGAACATGCTAAGTTCAAACTTTAGACCTAAGGTTCCTAAGTAGTTGCTAAGTTACAGACTAGGTCAGCTAAAGATAAGTTGCAGGCATAGGTTTCTCTGATTTCCAACTCTACCCTAGGGTTTATTGGTCCTAGAGATTAAAGCATCTATGCATGTGCATTGGTCTGAGTTATTTAAGGTTGGTTTGATTGCTAACCAGGAAAGAGAGTAAGAAAGAGATTTTTTTATATATATAATTAATAAATTTTTTTATATTTTTGATTCCTCTAAGTTTAACCTTGGATAAGCTATTAGCACGGTATGTGTCGGATTCATTGTCCCCATCACCAAACCTCAAAGGGTGACTGACTTTCGATGCTTCAAGATAGCACCGCCCACAGCGACCCCAAGAACTCCTGGCAATCGACACTTTGAGATAGCATCGCCTATGGATTTCTAAAGCGAATTCAAGCCTGTGACAATTGGCTCTTCGAGATAGGGCCGCCCATGGGACCTGAATCGCACAATGCGCTTACATGCCCCCAGTAGGATAGATATCCTAAGGGACAAGCGCCAAGGAGGTGACATGTTATCATCACATCCTCAAGGTGAGTATGTACTCCACCTCTCCTGCGGCAGGAACTCCTCCAATCAACTTGTGCCTTCAAACTTCTCCTAAGTTAGAACTAAGAGAACCAAAATTTTTTCGAAGAAAGAAATTAAAGTGATCACTATTTACATAAGACCAAGTGTGTGTGAATTGTGGATGCTTTGGTTACGAGGACCCGTAAACCAAAAGGTAGAAAAAGACACTAGATACTATCCAGCCTTTAACTCAATCCCTCGCTTTCCTTCCTCAACCTCTAAAGGAATGGTCTACAAGTTAACTCCTACTTGAGTTTTTAAGTCCGCAAAGAACCCCAAAGGTCTAGAGCTAGTACTTCAACTTAGCTTCTAAAGTCAGACACCTAGAGTCAACATAGTCTAACCTAAAGTTCTGGTTTGCCTAAGAATGCAGGACTTAGCCAGTTAAGCTCAATGATGTAAAATGTTTTTTTTTTTTTCGATCAAATATATGCAATGTAGAATATTTAAATTAAATGCATGAATGCACTATGTATAAATGCTATGTACAGATGCCTCAGGTCCTATTCCCCCATGCCAAGTTCAAACATCCTCATTGAAAGTAGAAAGACCAAGGGAAGATATTACCTTAGGCGGAAAAGAAAGAAGCTAAGGCTCCTCGAGAGTGAGCTCGTCAACCAGCTGGCCATCCAAAGTTCATAAGGTTTTAATCATTGGCCATTGACAATGATGGGAGGTGCTGAAGAGGAAGGATTTTTTATCTCCATAGCCCCATGCGGAAATACTTTGGTGACAATATAAGGCCCATCCCAACGTGATTTTAATTTTTTGGGAAACAACTTAAGTCTGGAATTGAAAAGCCAGACTTGTTGGTTGGGCTCAAAGGTCTTTCTAAGGATGTACTTATCATGCAGGACCTTAGTTCTCTCTTTATAAGCTTGGGAGGTGTCATAAGCATCATTCCTCAGTTCCTCAAGCTCAATCAACTCCAGTAAATGTGCTTTACCAGCTTGCTCTAAATCCATGTTAACACTTCATATAGCCCAAAGTGCCCTATGTTGAAGTTCAACAGGTAAATGGCATGCTTTCCCATACATAATCTGGAAGGGAGACATACCCAAAGGGGTTTTGTAGGCTGTTCGATAGGCCCATAAAGCGTCATCAAGCTTTTGGGACCAGTCCTTCCTTCTGGCCTAACAGTCTTTTCTAAAATGTTCTTGAGCTCCCTATTTGAGACTTCAACCTGGCCACTTGTCTGAGGGTGATAAGGGGTAGCAATCTTATGAGTAACTCCCAGACTCCTGAGTAGCTGATTGAAATGATGGTTCCGGAAATGAGGTCCCCCATCACTTATAATTGTCTTGGGGCAACTAAAGCGAGATATGATATTGGTCTTCACAAATTTCAAATCCACAGAGTGGTCATTTGTGCATGTAGGAATGGCCTCTATCCACTTGGAGACGTAATCCACTGCCACCAAGATATATTCAAATCCATGGGATGAAGGGAAGGGACCCATGAAGTCTATCCCCCAAACATAAAAAATTTCCATAGGTTGGATAGGGTGTTGGGGAATTTCATCCTGCTTCCCAATCATTCCAGTCCGTTGACATCTGAGATAGGCCTTAACAAAGTAATGGGAATCCTTAAATAAAGAAGGCCACCAAAAATCGGACTGGAGAACCTTAAAAGCTGTTTTCTTAGCACCAAAGTATCCTCCACAATGAAGCTCATGGCAAAATCTCAACACACTCTGTTGCTCTTCTTCAGGCACACATCGTCTCCAAACTTGCTCTTGTCCAATATGAAATAATTCTGGCTCTTCCCAATGAAAGAATCTAGCATGGGAAATGAATCGCTTCCGTTTTTGGGCATCCCAAGAGCCAGGGGTTTCTCTAGTGACCAAGTAGTTAACTGTATCCACATACTAGGGTGAAGTCGGTGTTACCGCCATAAGGGTTTCATCGGGAAATGTCTCGTGGATGTCTCCAGATTGAGAGTCATCAATGGGCAGGTGAGACAGGTGATCAGCCACTACATTTTCCACTCCTTTCTTTTCACGAATCTCCAAGTCAAACTCTTGAAGGAGTAGAATCCATCTAATTAAACGTAGCTTAGAATCTTTCTTGGCAATGAGATGTTTTACTGCCGCATGATCAGTGAAAATGACCACCTTGGATCCAAGAAGGTAAGACCTAAACTTCTCTAAAGCAAAAACTACAGCAAGTAATTCCTTTTTAGTGACTGTGTAGTTTTGCTGTGGTTCAGTTAAAGTCTTGCTAGCATAATGCAGCACATGAGGTTTTCCCTCAACCCTCTGTCCGAGAACAGCTCCCACTGCATAATACGAAGCATCACACATCAACTCAAATGGGAGTGTCCAGTCAGGAGCTCGGAGAATAGGCGCAGAGGTCAAGGCCTCCTTCATCGTATGAAAAGCTTCAGCACACTTTGAATTAAAATCGAAGGAAGATTCTTTCGCCAATAAGTCACAAAGTGGCCTAGAGATTTTGCTGAAATTCTTAATGAATCGCCTATAAAAACCTACATGGCCTAGAAAGGATCTAATCTGTTTGACATTCGTGGGCAATGGAAGTTTGGAAATAGAATCAACTTTAGCCTTACCCACTTCCAAGCCCCTTTTTGACACAACATGCCCAAGTACAATACCTTTCTGTACCACGAAGTGGCTTTTCTCCCAGCTGAGGACTAAATCAGTCTCCTTACATCTCTTTAGCACATTCTTTAAGTGCAGGAGACATTGGTCGAAAGACGAGCCGTAAATGGAGAAGTCATTCATAAAAACCTCGACGCACTCATCAATCATGTCCGAGAAAATGGACATCATACACCGCTGGAAAGTTGCAGGTGCATTACATAATCCAAATGGCATACGCCTGATGTAAACATGTTTACACTACTTAAGATGTCTATTTATGCATGTTCTTAAGCATAGGATTGCATTGCATGATATAAATATTGCATAACATGCATCATCTTGCATTTAGAGTAGTTTGAATGAAATGGAGGTTAATTGTCTCCTTTTATGTTCATGGACAGGGCAAACTTTTTATTGGAGCCTCGGATCGAAGATCCAACTGTACAGATGTGATCAGGGCGACGATTGGAGTTCAACGACTCCAAGATCGCCCTAACCAGACATTTGTAGAATTAGATAGAGACTAGGGAACCCTAGAAGATCAAGGGCCAAGATGGTGTGAATCCACACTTCAAATGACAAATCCGACTGCACAGATGGATTCGGATCGACGATCGCAGCCTAACGGCGCCACGTGGCACCATCTACATCATCCAGAAGATGGACGGCCAAGATGGCGCCACGTGGTGCCATCTCAACCGTCCAACCAGCCCTTAGGAACACTGTTGCCTCTCCAAAGAAAATCCGACGTGTGATCTAGGCCGTTGGATCTTGATCCAACGGCCATGAGCACACGCCGCTAAAATCATCTCCGTGACCAACTCTCCTCCATAGCACAGCGGGCGAGTGCCTTATCGCGAGGCGCTGGCGCATGTTTGAAATGTAGGGCGTGGGCGAGCGGGCGCGAGGAATGTCGGATTGTCATCGAATGGCTGTGCGCGCCCGATAGCGCTCACGCACTATTAGACGCGCAGTGAAGACGTGGAATCGCACGCGGACAGGTGCGCAGAGGAGGTGGGCGGTAGCGCGATTTAAGCCGTCCGATCTCGCGATCGGACTGTTGAGATCAGCTGGACGTGCGCATGTATAAGCGCGTGACAGGCGAAGAGGCGCACGCGCGCCGCCCACTACGGCCACGTTTGGACATTTAGCGACGGTTTGATCCGTCACTAAAGGTCCTGAATTAATGTTTTTAGAGTTGTAATGACAAAATTGCCCCCACTCCTTGCAACTATAAAAGGAGACCCCCTCCATACGAAATTCTCATCCCTTCCTTCTCTTCTCTCCCTCTCCAAGGCTCAAGAGAAGCTTGTCCCACATCCAGGATGCTTCTCGCAAGATAAAGTCAATTTTTCGTCCACCTTTTTGAAGCGGATCCTTCGACGACGATGACGTGCTGCCCCATTCCCGTTCTTCCTACTTCGTTCTCCTTTGTCCTACTCCGTCCTCCTTCATCCAGGCGTCGTTCCGTCCGGCTCGTCCTCCAAGCGACCGTCGAGGAGGATATCTCTCTCCCCATTCTTTTTACTGCTTTCTAGTGTAATCATTTTCCCGCTTTTTAGTGTAATGAACAATCTTTCTGATGATGAAATTCCATGTTCATTCTACATCTCTTTTTCGTTTTTGTTTGTAATATTCTCTTTCTCTCTTCTATTTATTATAAATAGTTAGATAGGTCGAATCAATTAATTTACTTCGTGACAAATAAAATAAACGTGAATTTTTTAAATTAAACGTCCGCCTTACTGTGTTCGACCCAGGATTTTCATTCCGATATAAATTTTATTTGTTGAACACGAGTTCTTCGCTTTCATACTACGACAACAGGTTTTCAAAACCAAACACGTTAGCATAGCAACTCGATTATTCAACATTTTGGCACTGTTGCCGGGGAGGCGACGATCTTTGATTTTTTTTTCTTCGCGTTTTCTAACTTATAAGTCATTTACCTCACTTCTCTCCTTTCTTATTGTGATTGCAGGTACTCTTTCGAGACAAGCAAAAGCGGTAGATTGGAGTAAAGTGCTGTGGAAGGTTCTGTATGTTATCCCCCACCTCCCACCCATTAGATTTCATTTCACCACATAATAACACAAACATCAATCAACCTAGGTGTTCTTATAAACTCTAAGGTTAGATTGTTTGTTGTTTGACACCTACACCCGCCCCAACCTTCACACTAAAAAAAAAAAAGAAAAATAAAAAAAGTCTCACAGAGGTACACAACCTCATCTGATTTTCAAACTCATCCGGTAAATTGATCTTTGGAGCCAGTACACACATTCAAACACATAATTGAGTAGAAATTAGATTAGGTAATCACTTGTGTGCCTAATTAAGTGGTGCAATAGGCCAATTGTTTGAGTTGATTGGGCCGCACCACTTCAATTAAAATCAACTCATCAAGTAGCTGCCACATAGGTTCAACTCTTAGGGATTTACCAGGCACTCCACATTCTTTTAAGTTTTAAAGGAAAACATCTTCACCTGTGCTTTCAAAACCTGGTGTGCCAACAAAACTTGTTTGAAAATACCTAAAGTTGAATCCTAAAAGCTACTAAGCAAGATTTGAACCCTAAAATTCACTGCATCAAAAGTAATCTTGCTTGAAAACCATTGGTCGTACACGCACACACAAATTAATCAATCATTAGGGGCACAACCCAGATAAAGGGCCCATCACATTCCAAAGCACATTCAAACCTAGCCCTAAATAAAACAGAGTAGACGTTGGCCTTAAGGATTCAACTCACTCTTCGGAACCCAGAACGAGATTATTTTCGATTAGTCTATTTCTACTATTTAATCTGATGTCTAGCTAGGGGAGCAGAATCAAACGATCACGGCTGGGGGGTACACTAGGAACCGGAGGCACAAGCCGAAGGAAGAACCTTTTCCCCAGTCCCTCCTTCTAACTGGTTGGATTGAACAGACAGAAGTAGATCAAATCGTTCCTTTATCTCAAGACGGGTTTTGGGAGTCTGTAGGTCTTTAGGCTAGCCCACTTAAGGACAGGTTTGATTGTTTGTATTGCAGGGTGCCCTTCTTCCTCCCATCTCTCATGAATCCTTCCACATATTACACGCATTCCCGCTCTTTCCCTCTTGTTTTGAATTATCCTCAACATGACGATTATTCTGACTCGTACTGTAATCAACCATCAGTTAGTTGGGATAACTCAAATTAGGGATACAATTTCAGACCTCCGTGTTTAGGGTCTAACCCTGAACACTATGATTGTGATTTCTATCCTTCTCAGAGCCACATTGATTATAGATCGTCAACTTTTCATGAACAATCTAATACGATCTACAATCAAGAAGGATACACTGATCCTTACCCATCCTCTAATTACACTGCCTTTAGGTCATCACCACCTTTTGAACAATAAAAAATGACCTATTATCAGGAAGGGTTTAACGAATCTCAATTCGTTAATTCCCCTGCATTGATCCCAAACCTGCCCAACCCTGAACCAACTCATTTGGTTCAAGGTAATCAGGTTCAAGATAAGGTTCTGGCTAACTTAAGGAATATCATACAATCTTTAGAAGTTCAGCCAATACCTTGCATTGAGAGATTGGAGCCCCTGATTCAGATGATGTATGTATATGTTGGATTGGCTCCAAGATGTTAAGGATAAGAACTCGGGTGAGTTTTTACTTGGGAAGTTAGCAAAATTGAGGATGAGATTTGTGGTTGCTTTAGTTTAGTCGTGGGATGATTCCCAGGATGAACTCCCTTCAGGAAAGCCAATGTCAGAACCCGTTCAGGCACCTGTTGGGGGGGACACGTGTTACGAGGCTCACTAGATTGAATTAGAGCAACCAATTAAGGAAGATCTGATTTCTTCACCTGAGATCCCTGAGCCAGGGTACGAAGAAACGTATGTCTCCATGGACTAGAAAGTGATGGATGATTTTGAGACATACATTAGTACGGATTTCGATTTCTTTGATTCTGATGGAGAAGATTCGATTTGTAAAGTCTCACATGAGTTTACAGAACATGATTTCTGTGAGACGATTGGGCCTGAGGAATTTGATAGATCATTTGATAGCCTAATAACTAAGGAAACTGATCTTATTGGGGCTCACATTATGGATCCAGAATAGCATTTTCTGGAGGATTCAATTCAATGCCCTGATTGTCAGTTACACCTCGTTGAGCTTATTGATGATTCTATTTCTGAGATAATTAGACCCAAGTCAATTTTGATTCAGCCACATCTTTTAGACTTGGAAATTTCAGATGGGGTGCAAGAGGTCCTGGAATTTAACATTCTGAATGACGAGGATAGAAGCTGGGAAGTTCTGATTTAGGAAGCTAACCCCGGAGGAAGTAGTAGACTGTGTCTAAGGGTTCCATTTCATCCGAAACCATCAAACCAGGACCCTTACGACATTTGTTCTAAGGAAGTTGAACCTAAGCAGACATTCAATGATTATCCTTTTGAGCTTGATTTCTCTATAATCTGACTTTTTGGTCTTGGGTTGCATCCTCATAAATCGTAGGCTCAATCCCGCTTGCATACTGATTTTAGATTTTGGGTAATTTTTATCCAGAACCTGAGATATTCTCGATTATGGGGTATGGGTCTGCACCACAATATGGTCCACATCTGTGGACCTCTATTGATAGGTCAAAGGTTTCTTATGTTTATTCTAATTCTGACCTGCACCTGTGAATTCTTAATTTCTCTTCTTTGTATAGTGTGCCTAGCTGAAGGCACTAAATTCAGCACGTATACAGTTCTTTTTAGTTTTCATCTTGGAGCGAACCTGACATTCACGCAATTCAGGTGCTTTCTATGCTATTCCACTCTGTTTTATATCTTTTTAATACAATGAGGACATTGCATTGGATAGGCATGGGCGGGTGGATATTTATCTCTGAATTTATTCGTCAGCTCCGTAGATTTGTTTTATTTTCTTTTATTAAAAAAAAAAGGAATTAGGAAAGAGAACTTGGCTTTAAAAAAATTTTCAATCTTAGGAAATACTACATTATGATTTGAACACAAAAACCCTTCAGGTCTTCAGACTTAAGCAGCCTGTGTATCCATTAAAATGTGGATTTATTTTTCGAGTCCTCGCCAACCTGAATTCTATTTTAATTGGAGTAAATAAGTTTGGGTGATAAGTATACGACTTATCAATCCGCCCTCTGATTTGAGGGAACTTTGAGTTTCTAGCATCTACACACTTTCTTTGCACTGACTCATTGTTCGACGATTATAACGGAAATTGGGTAGCTAATGAACCTTCTAGGGTGATATGGCTGGCAAGTTATCGTGGGTAACAACCCATAAGTAGGTTGTCCAGAGCCCAGTCACTGGACCTTTCTCTTTTTGCTTCTTTTAGGTAAATCTTAGACCAGGGAAGCCACTTACTTAAAAAAAAAATCAAAAAGAAAAGGAGAAAAGAAAAAAAGAAATAAGCCACACTTCGCCGCACGAGTATGGCTAGCAAGTTGTTTGTGGTAACAGCTCATCGACCGGTTGTCCAGAACCCAGCTTAATAAATACACTGAAAATTCCCAAAACACTTAGGAAGAAGCGGAGAAGTAGAATAAATCGGGGAGATATACATTGGATTCACCCTTGTGTTGACCTCGTAAAAAATAAAAGTAGGGAGAAAGCTACCGGTTGTAAAGATACACCTTTAGGCAGAATTCTCTTTTTTAGGTTACCTAGAGGCATAGAAATCCGAAGTCTGTTTTAATTGCTGGTCAACGAGTCTATCACATTCACAAGAAGATGCTTCTTCCTTCTACTTCTCCCCGGTTTATTCTACTTCTCTACTTCTTCCTAAGTGCTTTGGGAATTTTTTAGTGCATTTACTGAGCTGGGTTTTAGACAACCGATCGATGAGCTGTTACCATCGACAACTTGCCAGCCATACTCGTGTGAGAAGTGTGGTTTATTTCTTTTTTTTTCTCCTTTTCTTTTTGATTTTTTTTTCTCTCTCTTTTTTTTTTAAGCAGGTGGCTTCCCCGGTCTCAGATTTACCTAAGGGCAGGAAAAAAGAGAAAGGTCCAGTGACTGGGCTCTGGACAACCTACGTATGGGTTGTTACCCATGATAACTTGCCAGCCATATCACCCTAAAAGGTTCATTAGCTACCCAATTTCCATTAAAATCATCGAACAACGAGTCAGTGACAAGATAGTGTGTAGATGTTAGAAACTCAAAATTCCCTCAAATCAGAGGGTGGGTTGATAAGTCGTGTACTTATCACCCAAACTTATTTACTCCAATTAAAATAAAATTTAGGTTGGTGAGAACTCGAAAAATAAATCCACATTTTAGTGGATACACGGGCTGATTAAGTCCAAAGATTTGAAGGGTCTTTGTGTTCAAATCATAATGTAGTATTTTCTAAGATTGAAAATTTTCTTAAACCTAAATTCTCTTTCTTAATTCCAAAAATTTTTTTTTTAAAGAAAATAAAACAAATCTACGGAGCTCACGAATGAATTCAGAGATGAATGTCCACCCCCCCATGCCTATCTAATGCAATGTCCTCATTGTATTAAAAAGACATAAAACAGAGTGGAAAAGCGTAGAAAGCACCTGAATTGCGTGAATGTCAGGTCCGCTCCGAGATGAAAACTAAAAAGAACTGTATATGTGCTGAGTTGCCTTCAGCTAGGCACACTATACAAAGAAAAGAAATGAAGAATTCACAAGTGCAGGTCAGAATCAGAATAAATAGAAGAATCCTCTAATCTATCAACAGAGGTCCACAGATGTGGACCAGATTGTGGTGCAAACCCATCCCCCATAATTGAGAATATCTTAGGTTCTGGATAAAAATTACCCAAAACCTAAAATCAGAATGCAAGCGGGGTCGGGCCTGCTATTTGTGAGGATGCAACCCAAGACCAAAAAGTCAGGTTACAGAGAATTGAAGCTCAAAAGGATAATCGTTGAATGTGTGCTTGAGTTTGACATCCTCGAAATAAATGTCGTAAGAGTTCTGATTTGATGGTTTCAATTTAAAAGGAACCCTTCGACTCAATCTTCCATTTCCTCCAAAATTAACTTCCCAAATCAGAACTTCCCAGCTCCTATCCTCCTCATTCAGCATGTCGAATTCCAGGACCTCTTGTATATTAATCACCCCATCTGAAATCTCCAAGTCTAAATGATGTGGCAGAATCAAAATTGACTTAGGTCTAATTATCTCAGAATTAGAATCATCAATAAGCTCAATGGGGTGTAACAGATAATCAGGGCATTGAATTGAATCCTCTAGAAAATGTAATTCTGGATCCGTAATGTGTGCCCTAAGATCAGTTTCCTCAATTATTGGGCTATCAAATGATCTATTAGATTCCTCAGGCCCAATCGTCTCACAAAAATTGTGTTCTGAAAACTCGTGTGAGACTTCGCAACTTGAATCTTGACCATCAAAGAAATCAGGATCCGTATCAATGTATGTCCCAAAATCATTTGTCACTTTCTGTTCCAAGGAGGCATACGTTTCCTCATAACCCGACTCATGGATCTCAGGTGAAGAAATAAGATCATCCTTAATTGGTTGCTTTAATTTAATCTGGTCCCCCCCAACAGGTGCTTGAGTGGGTTCTGTCATTGGCTTTCCTGAAGAAGGTTCATCCTGGGAATCATCCCAAGATTGAATCAAAGAAACCACGAATCTCATCCTCAATTTCGCTAATTTCCCAAGTAGAAACTCACCCACGTTCTTATCCTTAACATCCTGGAGCCAATCCAACAAAGACTTGTTTAAATCATCAATCATTTCAATCAGGGGCTCCAATCTCTCAATGCAAGGTGTTGGCTGAACTTCTAAAGATTGAATGATATTCCTCAAGTTAGCCAGAACCTTATCTTGAACCTGGTTAACCTGAACCAAATGAGTTGGTTTAGGGTTGGGCGGGTTTGACATCAATGCAGAGGAATTAACGAATTGAGATTCGTTATACCCTTCCTGATAATAGGTCATTTCAAATTGTTCAAAAGATGGTGATGACCTAAAGGCAGTGAAATCAGAGGATGGGTAAGGATCGATGTATCCTTCTTGATTGTAGATCGTATTAGGTTGTTCATGAAAGGAAGACGATCTATAATCGATGTAGCTCTGAGAAGGATAGAAATCAGAATCAAAGTGTTCAGAGTTAGACCCTAAACACGAAGGTCCGTAACTGTATCCCCAATCCGAGTTATCCCAACTAACTGATGGTTGATTACAGTACGAGTTGGGATAATCGTCATGTTGAGGATAATTCAAAACAGGAGGGAAAGAGTGGGAATGCGTGTAATATGTGGAAGGATTCATGATACACGGGAGGAAGGAAGGCACCCTGCAATACAAACAATCAAACCTATCCTTAATTGGGTTAACCTACAGACCTACAGACTCCCAAAACCCGTCTTGAGATAAAGAAACGATTTGATCTACTTCTGTCTATTCAATCCAACCAGTTAGAAGGAGGGACTGGGGAGAAGGTTCTTCCTTCGGCTTGTGCCTCCGGTTCCTAGTGTACCCCCCAGCCGTGATCGTTTGATTCTGCTCCCCTAGCTAGACATCAGATTGAATACTAGAAACAGGCTAATCGAAAATAATCTCGTTCTGGGTTCTGAAGAGCGAGTCCAATCCTTAAGGCCAACGTCTACTCTGTTTTATTTAGGGCTAGGTTTGAATGTGCTTTGGAATGTGATGGGCCCTTTAAATGGGTTGTGCCCTTAATGATTGATTGATTTGTGTGTGCGTGCACAACCAGTGGTTTTCAAGCAAGATTGTTTTTTTTTTTTTTTATGCGGTGAATTTTAAGGTTCAAATCTTGCTTAGTAGCTTTTAGGATTCAACTTTAGGTGTTTTCAAACAGGTTTCGTTGGCACACCAGGTTTTGCAAGCACAGGTGAAGATATTTTCCTTTAAAGCTTAAAAAGAATGTGGAGTGCCTGGTAAATCCCTAAGAGTTGAACCTAAGTAGCAGTTACTTGATGAATTGATTTTATTTGAATTGGTGCGGCCCAATCAACTCAAATAATTGGCCTGATGCACCACTTAATTAGGCACACAAATGATTACCTAATCTGATTTCTACTCAATTATGTGTTTGAATGTGTGTACCAGTTCCTAAGATTGGTTTACCGGTTGAGTTAGAAAATCAGATGAGGTTGTGTACCTCTGTGAGATTTTTTTTTAATTTTTTCTATTTTTAATGTGGGCGTTGGGCTGAGTATGGGTGTCAAACAACAAACAATCTAAACTTAGAGTTTATAAAAACACCTAGGTTGATTGATGTTTGAATTATTATGTTGTGGAATGAAATCTAATGGGTGGGAGTTGGGGGATAACTTACAAAACCTTCCACAGCACTTTACTCCAATCTACCACTTTTGCCTGTCTCGAAAGAGTATCTGCAATCACAATAAGAAAGGAGAAAAGTGAGGTAAATGATTTGTAAGTTAGAAAGCGCGAAGAGAAACCAAAGAGCGTCGCCTCCCCGGCAATGGCGCCAAAATGTTGACATACAAATTGCTACGCTAACGTGTTTGGTTTTGGAAAACCTGTCGTTGTAGCTTGAAAGCGAAGAATTCGTGTTCAACAAATAAAATTTATACAGAAATGAAAATTCCAGGTCGAACACAGGGAGGCGGACGTTTGATTTAAAAACTACGCGTTTCTTTTTATTTGTCACGAAGTAATTCAATTTAAAACTATCTAATTATTGACAATAAATAGAAGAGAGAGAGAGTAAGAGAGAGAGAGAGAATATTACACATAGAAATCAAAATGAGATGTAGAATAAAAAGAGAATTTATCATTAAGGAGATTGTTCATTACAAATAGAAAGCATAAAACAATTGCACTAGAAAGCGATAAATTTACTCTAGAAAGTATTAAAAGAATGGAGGGAGAAATGTCCTCCTCGACGAATGTTTGGAGGACGAGCAGAACTACTCTAGAAAGTAGTAAAAAGAATAGGGAGAGAGAAATCCTATTCGCCCGCTGCCGCGTGCCCGTCCCAGCACGTACGATGGCACGTCCTCGCCGCGCGTGCAATAGCGCGTGAACGCTATCGAGCACGGACGACCGTCTGATCAAAATCTGACGCACGCCCGTGCCCTTCGCCTCCTCGCTGTGGCTCGAATGCGCGTCCACTGCTCACGATAGCGCCTTCGACAGGTGTGCTACGAGACGCGGATGGTCGAGCGGACGCTTTTAGGTGTGGCTGTCCACAGCCGTTGGATTGAGATCCAACGGTGGAGAGGGAGCAGGTGCGGGGACTTTAGAGATTGTATGCGGCCGTTTAGGAGGCCGAGATGGCGCCACGTGGTGCCATCTTGTCCGGCCATCTTCTGGATGTTGTAGATGGTGCCATGGATGTCGGATTGACTCGATTTTTGCGTCTTTGGGCTGCGATCGTCGATCCAAATTCATCCTGGAACTTGATCTTCTAGGGTTCCCCGGTCACTATCTGATGCTACGGATGCTTGATTAGGGCGATCTTGGAGTCGTTGAACTCCAATCGTCGCCCTGATCACATCCATACGGTTGGATCTTTGATCCGAGGCCCCGATAAAATGTTTACCCTGTCCAAGCACATAAAAGGAGACAATTAACCTCCATTTTATTCAAACTACTCTAAATGCAAGATGATGCATGTTATGCAATATTTATATCATGAAATGCAATCCTATGCTTAAGAACATGCATAAATAGACATCTTAAGTAGTGTAAATGTGTTTACATCAGCAGCTTCTAGCAAGTAGCTCATTTTTTTTTTTTACCTACTTGTGCATAAACAAGTAGAGGATAAACAACCCACACAAGAAAACCTAGATCTAAAGAAAAGAGGGAACAGACTCCCAAAAACTACCCAACACAGGCCTAAAACAAAAATCGGGGAACAAACCCCTAAAAATATACCCCAGAACAAGGGTCTTAAACCAAATGTAAGTGGCAGAAAATAAAGAAAAGTAAAGTTCTAAAACCTAAATTCTATCTACTTGACAAATCGAAGAAGATGAAAATGATCACTCCAGATGTCCTCTTCCCAATTGGTGACAACAAAGTTCACCAATGTTCAAGCTCTTCCTCATACATGTGAAACTCAATTCCTCCTCCAAAGTGGTGGAAACAAGGTCCACCACGGCGTTTCTGAGGCTGATGCGACAATTCGTGCGTAATATGTGTACCTCGTACCAAATCAAATAAAATAGGTTAAATATGCCTCAATTAAAAATCAATTTGAACAATTGAATAATTAGGAATTAATTAAGCCTGTTGCTTCCCCGGCAACGGCGCCATTTGACGAGTCGATTTTTCACCTTTAAAGTCATTTGTAGTTCTATGTGGTGGAAAAATCGACTAATCAATAATTAAAATAACCACTCGTAGAAGAGTGGGTTGTGTCCACAGGGAGGCAATGGCCTATTTAAACTCGCCAAGATCAAAAACCAATGTTCACTATTAATTTCGTCAAGAAATCAAGCCAAAATCGCTTTTCAATCAAGATAAAAAGACCTTAATATGCTGATTTTGCATTTGCTAGAAAGGAGGTTCTTTGCATAAAATAACCACAATTAAATAATAATAAATAAAAATCTTTTTTGTGGCAATGGGATGAAATGTAAATATTAATATCACCAAAAACAAAGGATTCTACCTCTCTCCTCGCACACGAGAGAGAGGTTTGTTCGAGGAACCCTTCTGGGAGTCAGTTGGCCGGAGCGAGGGCTTCGCGGTAGTGGCGATGGCAAGTTGTGAGATGGCCGGAGTCGGCCGGACAGAGCTCCGGTAAAGGGTGATTTCTAGCGGAGGCTGCATGATAAATGCCAATTTATCATCATTCTTATGCATTAAAACAAACCTAGCTCTTAGGATTTTACTCCGCAAATGGGTTTTTGGGCTGCATTTAGGCATAAATTAGGTCAGGCATGCATTGCATTTTTTATTGTCTTTTTGATATGTTTTTGTGAGTGTTAGGGATGAATAGATATGCAGATCCCTAAAACCCTAGCACTTAAGAAGGCAAATGGTGAAGGAGAAGCTCAGACTAGCTGGAACTCAGCTTGATCCAGCTCACCACAGGTGGAACTTAGCTCACTTGAACTAGGGTTAGCTCATCATAGCTCCATTTAGCTAATCTCAGCTGAATGGTAGCTCAAAAGAGTTCATCTTAGCTCACCCTAGCTCAAGTCAGCTCAGATCCAGCTCAACTTAGCTGAGTCTAGCTCATCTCAGCTCCCACTAGTCCACAGGGAGCTCTAGCTAGCTCAGCTGAGTTGACAGGAGTTCACCCCAGCTCAGACCCAGCTACATCCAGCTCCACTCAACTCCAGCCAGATGAAGAAGAACTCATCTCAGCTCAGGAAGCTCAAGTCCAGCTCTCGGGGATTCAGCTTAGCTCAACTCAGTTGAGCTAAGCTACCTTAACTGCCTCAACCAGCTTGATCCTCCCCGGGAGCACCAGACCTAGCTCACCTCAGCTCATTATGGTAGAAGCTAGCTTACTTTAGCTTGGCTTAGCAACTAGCAAAGAACTAGCAAGCTAAGCCAGCTAGGGTAGCCCCATGCCAGCCTCTTCAGCAGCAGCCAGCTCCAGTTTCAGCTCCAGACTTCTCATCCTCAGCTCCTCCCTCCAAACTCTAGCTCCAACACCTCTTTCTCTACTCCTCCTTTAGCTAAGTTAGCTTAGCTTAGCTTAGATTAGGTTAGCTATGCTCCAACTTCCTTGGCTTGTACCACCCAAAACCCCTACCTAACAACTCCACTTACTAGCTCCACCTAAGCTCCACCTACTTGGAGCCAACCTAGCCTACCCACCACCTCCAAAAGACACCTAAAAGTGGCGCCAAAACCACCCTAACCACCCCCTTGATGGTGCCACTTTTCCCTCCAAAAACCCCCTTCATCTCCACCATACACCTCTCCTTAAATCCATCTCCACCATCCACCTAACCCCCCTTCTAGAAGACCCTAGGTTGGTGCCAAAATGGTGTTGTCTCTCCACCACCAAAATCCACCAACACCACCATAACCACCCCCTTTAACACCCCTTGGGTTGGCGCCAAATACCCTTGGCCATAGGATCACCAACCACCTCCATCCTTCCATCCTAGCCCTCCATTTCAAGGGGCACCTTAACCCCCCATCCTACCCTATAAAAAGACCACTACCCACCACCATTCAAGGCATCCTTGGCTAGCAAATTCACTCTCATATTCCACCTAGAAGCCCACGTCCAAGAGAGAAGAAGAAGAAGAAGATTAAGGGGATATTCTGTCCCCTTGGTGCCTTCCCCTCTTCCCTTCTCTCTTGAGTCACGCCAGCCAAAGGAGAAGCCAGGCAAGGAAGATCTTTGGAGGAGATTTTGAAGGTGATCCACGCCACCGTGGAGGAGCTTTTGAGGGTGGTGCACTCCCACCCCTTGGAGGAGAGCATTGAAGGTGGTAGCTTCCACCTTGGAGGAGCTCTCAAGGAAGGAGAAGAAGGAGGCCCTCTTTTCAAGCCAAGGAGCAGCTAGGCTTGGAGCAAGAAGACTCCCTTCTTCACCAAATTTTGCAAGAGGATTAGTGTTTCTTTTATTTCTTTTAAATTTGTTTAGTTCTAGTAGAAGCATTCCTCTACTTGTCCTTGAAAAGAACACTAATTCTAGTTAATTAAATTGCCTTCTTTTAGCTTTTTATTGCAATTGTTACTTTTGGTTCTAGCACTTGTTTCACCTTTTCTTCCTAATTACCCTAGGCCTCCACTTGCCTAGAGTGAGCTTAGGAAGAATATATTTCTACCTTTTAAGTTTAAGTTAAGCAATTGTAGGTGTTAGTACTTTCCGTTACAATTCGCATTTTGGCCTCATCTTTTCAAAACAAAAAAATTACATATTTAAAATACAAAAAAGAAAGTTGAGATCTATTTGTAAGTAAGAGGATTAATTTTGCAAACATTTGGCCTCCTTGGACGACCCTAGATACTTCCCTTATCTAGGATATAAATTTAAAAGCGTATGCGAATTCGCATGTTACAACGACGTTAAAAACCTGCTTTTACAAATCACGCGTATTTCGCTATCACTTTTTGGCGCCGTTGCCGGGGAGGCATGGCTTTGCTATTCTTTCTCCTCTTTCTTGAAGTAGATCTCATCCCCTTCTCTTTCTTCTCTTTCGTGTGTGCAGGAACTATTGCAGGAAGAAAGTGGGAATCTGGAAGTGAGAGCTTAAAGTTCCTTTTCTTTCCACGAAATTCAGGTTGGTTCCTCTTTCTGGTCACATAATTAATTAAAACTGCCAAAAACATATTAAACTTAGCTTTCAGGATCCCAAACAACTTGATTAAGTGGAGTGGTGCATTTTAAAATCCATTGTTTGCTTGAATGCTTCTTTAGCACCACTCCATTGCAAGTACTGGTGTTCTATTTTTCGGGTCCAGATTTCTACCTGGACTTGAAAAATTTATTCTGAACATCATAGGCCTCCTAAAATCATAAAATTTCATACAGTGATTCCCAATTACGTTAGAAACATCTGTTCCAAATTTCAGATCAATTGGATTTGTATTTAATGTTTAAAAATTCGTGGATTGCAGAGGAGTCACACCCTCTAATCTTCTTGTTTTACTACTATCCGTGAATTTTTAGAATTTTTATACTCATCCAATTTTTGTCAAATTTAGCTTGCTGGAATACTTGTGAAATTTTACACATCATATAAAATCACAAAAATTTTCTGAGGTCAGTGGTAATACTAAAAAGTCCAAAATACCCACATGTATCATTTCTGGACTTTAACACCAGTACAATTAAAAATTCAAAGTAATTATCAAACAAATTCCTAAAATCTTACAAAAATCTTTTTTGGAATCCTTGTTTGATTTTATTGAAATTAGTGGTGTTGTTTGACTTGTTTGGACCACTACTTAATACAGAAAGCCTAAAATTAATTCATTGGTAGTAATTTTCTGTCTTAGGGATAATTGGCTTAGGGTTTCTTTCATTCTTTTTAGAGACTCACATTAAAGGAAATTAACCATTACCAATACAACTTGTCTTTCCTTTGATTGTAAATTTTCAAACTTGTTTGCAAATTTAAAAAGAAAAATCCTAAAACACATTTAATTAAATCAAATCCTAAAAGACAAAAAAAAATCAAAAATAATTGTGTGACAACTTGATTTTCGTTGGAGCCACTCTCCAATTCCTGCACACACACAAAATAAAATCGAAATAACAGGACAACAACCCAATTAATGCCCTCCACATTCCGTGTGCACTACAGTATCCTAGACCTAATTAAAACTTGTAGCAACTTGACCCCTAAGGCTTCATCAACTTAGGCTTGCTATCTAGGTCTTAAGTTTTCTTTAGTTAGTACCAATTCTGTCATCTATATCTGGTGTTTAGGCTGAGGGGCCGTGTCAAACGACCAGGCGCGGGTTTGTACAAGCACCTGGGGTTTTCCCTGGGAAACGTTTGGGCCTAAACCTCCCCTTAAGCAACTTGGCTAGATTTGTTGACAGAACAAGCATTTACTATTGACTACTTATCTCTTACATAGACCAAGTCTTAGGTTTATTATTAGGGAGTCGCATTTAAGTTAGGTCTAGTTTTGTTTGTTTGAATTGTACACTTTCTCTCATCTCTTTCTCTTCTCCTCCCCTCCAATTCTTCCAAGTAGTGCATGCACAGGTGACGGTCCCAAAAACCACACCTCGAGGGACCATTTGATTTCGCCCCCCGCAGTAGGAAATCATTGTTTTCTTCCCCCTCCTCTTCTAAAAAAATGGAAAACCCAGGAAGCCATCAAAAAAATTCTGCTTCCACTTCTAACCCGTCAGCTGACCCACAAGCTGACTTCACCCTCCCTCACCTTCCTAACTTGGAGCAATTAGAAATACCAGCAGGGCTAGGTGGCCCTCCAATTATAACCCAAAATACAAATCCCTTTGCATTAATGGTCGACCATTTGGCTCGACTACAACAAAATCAAGAAGATCTAGCTAGGACTGTCACGAACCTAGCTAATCAAGGACAAAATCCACCACCTCGCCAATAGCCTGTCGTTCCTCTTAAGGATTTCTATGATCCTTCCAATTATGAGGAAAGACCAGGGGTGGTCATACTACAAGGGGATTTCGAGATCAAACCAGCCATTCTAAACCTTATCAAGCATTTTCATGGTCTTCCAAGAGAGGACCCTTTTTGTCATCTTGAGGAATTAACTGTCCTCGCTCAAACCACTCATTCCCGCAATGTGCAGGAAGACGTGTGGTTAATGAGACTCTTTCCTCTCTCTCTTAAAGACAAAGCATCTCATTGGTTTAGAACGGTTGGGCGCCCTATTACCACCTGGCCCCAATTAAAAAGTGCTTTTCTCAAAAAAAAAATTTCGATTGGTCGAACGAATGCATTAAGAAGATCCATAACGACCTTTCAACAGAAAATTGGTGAACCCCTCCACGAAGCCTGGGAAAGATTTCAGGAACTTCTAAGAAGTTGTCCCCACCATGAAATTCCACAATGACAATTAGTGCTGATCTTCTATCATGGTTAGAAGATCAATTGAAACAATTTGTGGATGCCTCATGTGGGGGCAATTTTCTTAACAAAGGCGCCGAAAGTGCCTATCTTCTTTTTGAAGAAATGAGTGAAAACTCATTTAACATGACTTCAATGGACACTTTTGGCAGATCACAAAACCCCAAACACGGAGTCCATGAAATTGACTCCAAATCCACCTCTGTTCCAGTCACGCAAGATGATCTATATATGTTAACTCAACGACAGGACCAGATGCAAATTCACCAAAAGAAAATGGAAGAAAAGCTCATAAACAAACAAGCTCCACACGTCCACTCTCCACACACTAACCCCCCACACATTCTCCGAAGAGAAAATCTACACAATATTGATGCCACACCTGCTGGTCAGCAGTTTCCAACTGATTTCCCACAGGAATTTACTGGGAATTTTGATCAAAATATTTTTGATGCCACCACGGAAAATATTTATGCTCTCCATGAGCAATTTAGAAACCCCTCCAACACTTCCAATCAAAACTGGAGGATTAACCCGAATCACTCCTGGAAAAACCCAAATTCGATTCCTTTTCCCAAACAAAACTATTTTGGGAATTATGGACAACCTATGTATCAACCTGGACCATCCCAGGATGATATTAATAATCAGGTCATGAAAACTCTGCAAGGAATGCATACTCAAATGACAGAAGTAACCCGCATGATTACCAACTTGCAACACCAAGTTAAGGTTACTCCTGATCATCGACCTATTGGGAATTTACCTTCCTAACCAATGCTCAACCCAAATAATCAAAAGAATCAATTCCAAGGTGGATATCCCAGTCAACCCATTCAGCCAGCACCTCAGCATCCACCAGGTTTCAATAACAGCCAGGCCCCCGTCCTCATCCTAGAAACAACCAGACTGCAAATGCAGTTACCTTGAGGAATGGGAAAACAACTCGCAATACCATGCCTGTTAAAGAAACCCACTCTAATGACACACAGTTTAACTCTTCCCCTCCTATTATTCAGGAACCAATTCATGCAAAACAGGGCAACCCTGCCCCATTTCTACAAGCCCTCCACTCTTCAAAAAAGAAAAAGACAAAATTCGAGCCCACTGACAAGGAACTAATGGATTTATTTGGGCAAGTAGAAATTAATATCCCTCTCCTAGATGCCATTAAATATATCCCTGCCTATGCAAAATTCTTAAAAGATTTATGTACTCCGAAAAGGCAGCCCAGAAATTTAGGAAAGGTAATTCTTCCAGAGACAGTCAGCTCAGTTGTGCAGAGCCGACTGCCTCTTAAGAGAAAAGATCTTGGTGCCCCCTAATCCAAGTTATCATTAATGATACCTCATTTGATCGCGCTTTGTTGGATCTTGGTGCCTCAATTAATCTTATCCCCACAGTTGTTTTTGAGGAATTTAAGATTGGTGAATTGAAGCCTGTTGAGGTTACTCTCTAATTAGCCGACCGATCTACTATTAAACCAATGGGAATTGTTGAGGATGTTCTTGTCCGGGTCAAAAATTGTCTATTCGCAGTAGACTTTTTAGTCCTGGACATAGAGGTACCTGAAGCACTTAAGTTTGCCCCCATTATTCTTGGAAGACCATTCTTAGCCACCGCCCGTGCCAATATTGATTGTGATTCTGGAAAGATGAAGATCATGTGTGGCGGTGAATCTGTAACCCTAGACATTTTTCAAGCTTCTAGGCGGTTCCAAGAACCAGATTTCTTTGATGATTCAGATTCAGAAATAGAAAACATTGTGGAGGAAACTTTGCAGATTTCCCATTTAGGTTCCTGTTTTGTTGTCAATACAGTTCCTGAACAATCCACTTTTTCTCACCCTTCCACCCCAACCACATGTCTAGCTAACATTCCAGCTGACCCTTTCACTCTCACCTCACCTATAACCCACAAAGCAGAATCTCTTTCGGAGCCGGGCCCACAATTGGAATTAAAACCTTTGCTCGACTCCCTTAAATAAGTCTTCCTGGGTCCTAATCAGACCCTGCCCCTGATTATAAATTCTGGACTCATCGGGGCACAAGAGCACAAACTCCTCCAGGTTTTGAGTAAATATCGGAAAGCTATTGGCTGGACCCTTTCTGATCTTAAAGGCAGTCATCCGTCCTATTGTACGCATCATATATATTTAGAGGATGATTCTCGCCCCTCCCGCCAACCACAAAGGCGCTTGAATCCTATTATGCAGGAGGTGGTAAAAAGGGAGATTATTAAGTGGCTGGATGTTGATATCATCTACCCCATTTCTGACAGCTCATGGGTTAGTCCAACACAAGTTGTCCCCGAAAAGGCTGGACTAACAGTTGTCACTAATGATAATGGGGAAAATGTAGCCACTCGAACCGTTTCTTCTTGGCGCGTGTGTATCGATTACCGAAAATTAAACACCACCACCAAGAAGGATCATTTCCCGCTCCCTTTTATTGATCAAATCTTGGAGCGGTTAGCCGGATGGGATTTTTACTATTTTTTGGACGGTTATTCCGCCTATAATCAGGTAGTGGTTCATCCTTAGGACCAGGACAAAACAACTTTCACCTGCCCCTTCGGAACCTTTGCTTTCCGAAGAATTCCCTTTGATCTTTGCAACGCACCAGCGACTTTTCAAAGGTGCATGCTTGCAATTTTTTCAGACCTGGTAGGTGAATGTTTAGAAGTCTTTATGGATGACTTCTATGTTTTTGGAGATTCTTTTGACCATTGTCTCAAAAATCTTGAAGAACTCTCCTGTTTAACGTACGAATCGCTTCGCTAACGTGTTTGGTTTTGGAAAACCTATTGTTGTAGCTTGAAAGCGAAGAATTTGTGTTCAACAAATAAAATTTATACCAAAAGTGAAATTCCAGGTCGAACACAGGGAGGTGGACGTTTGATTTAAAAACTACGCGTTTCTTTTTATTTGTCACGGAATAATTCAATTTAAAGCTATCTAATTATTTACAATAAATAGAAGAGAGAGAGAGAGTAAGAGAGAAAGAGAATATTACACAGAGAAATCAAAATGAGATGTGGAATAAACAAGGAATTTATCATTGAGGAGATTGTTCATTACAGCTAAAAAGCATAAAATAATTACACTAGAAAGCAATAAATTTACTCTAGAAAGCATTAAAAGAATGGAGGGAGAAATATCCTCCTCGACGATTGCTTGGAGGACGAGTAAAACTATACTAGAAAGCAGTAAAAAGAATAGGGAGAGAGAAATCCTCCTCGACGGTTGCTTGGAGTACGAGCCGGACGAGACGACGCCTGGACGAAGGGGAACGAAGCAGGACGAAGGAGGACGAAGCAGAAGAACGGGAACGAAGCAGCACGCCATCGTCGTCGTGGGATCCACTTCCGAAGGGGAACGAAAATTTGGACTTTATCTCGCGAGAAGCATCCCGGGTGTGGGACAAGCTTCTCTTGAGATTTGAAGGGGTAGAGAGGAGAAGGAAGGGATGAGAATTTCATATGGAGGGGGTCTCCTTTTATAGTTGCAAGGAGTGGGGGCAAAATGGACATTACAACTTCAAAATAATAAATGAGGGGTCTTTAGTGATGGATAAATCCATCACTAAAGCCCCCAACGTGGGCGTAGCTTCCGTGCCCACGCGCGCCGCTTCAGCTGCCCGTGCGCTCAACGCCATCGCACGTTCATTGATTCTCAGCCGTCCGATTGCAAGATCGGACGGCTTAAGATGCATCTCCGCCCGCTGCGCTGCGCACCCGCCCACGTGCGATCGCACGTCCATGCCGCGCGTTCAATTGCGTGTGAAAGCTATCAGGTGCGCACGACCGTCCGATTGCGATCCAACGCCCGCCCGCGCCCAATCGCCTACACCTCCAGCCCTCTGTTGTGGCTCGAACCCGCACCCGCCAGTCGCGTAAGTGCACTCGACCGCTACGCTACGGGGCGCAGATGGTCGAGCGGATGCTTTTAAGCGCGGCCGACCACAGCCGTTGGATCAAGATCCAACGGCGGAGAGCGAGCATGTGCGGGATCTTCAGAGGTTGCATGCGGCCGTTTAGGCGGTCGAGATGGAGCCACGTGGCACCATCTTGGCTGTCCATCTTCTGGAAGTTGTAGATGGTGCCACGGATGTCGGATTGACTCGATTTTTGTGTCTTTGGGCTGCGATCGTCGATCCGAATTCATCCGTGCGGTCGGATTTGTCATCTGAAGTGTAGATTTTCACCATCCAAGCCCTTGATCTTCTAGGGTTCCCTGGTCACTATCTGATGCTACGGATGCCTGATTAGGGCGATCTTGGAGTTGTTGAACTCCAATCGCCGCCCTGATCACATCCATACGGTTGGATCTTTGATCTGAGGTCCCGATAAAATATTTGCCTTGTCCAAGCACATAAAAGGAGACAATTAACCTCCATTTTATTCAAACTACTCTAAATACAAGATGATGCATGTTATGCAATATTTATATCATGAAATGCAATCCTATGCTTAAGAACATGCAAAAATAAATATTTTAAGTAGTGTAAATGTGTTTACATCATACCCCCATGCCTATCTTTTGCTAGCCCCTAGCAAAAACTATATGCTATTTATAAAAGAATTAGGTTGGATTATTTGGACCTGAGTTATTTTCAATCATTAAGAAATGATCTACTTAGGAACTGAACTTTCAAAGACACAACAGCACCCGAGTATTAGCCAAAATGCAGACCGCCTCAAACCCTCGCCTTATTCAAAGAAAAATTTCTTTTTCTCTTTTTACTCTTTTATAATTTTTTTGGATTTTCAAATTTTAGGGGTTAAGAGTGACTTTCTACGGCCATTCAACTCACCCAAGATTTGATGAGAACCCTAAGCTTTAAACATCATATTGTGTTTGTGATAGACTCGTTGACCGGTAATTAAAACAAACTTCGGATTTCTACACCTCTAGGTGACCTCAAAAAGACTTCTGCCTAAAGGTGTATCTTTACAACCGGTAGCTTTCTCCCTACTTTTATTTTTTTCGGGGTCAACACAAGCGTGAATCCAGTGTATATCTCCCCAGTTTATTCTACTTCTCCGCTTCTTCCTAAGTGTTTTGGAAATTTTTAGTGCATTTACTGAGCTGGGTTCTGGACAACCGGTCGATGAGCTGTTACCACTGACAACTTGCCAGCCATACTCATGCGGCGAAGTGTGGCTTATTTCTTTTTGTTCTTTTCTCCTTTTCTTTTTGATTTTTTTTTTTTTTAAGTAGGTGGCTTCCCTGGTCTAAGATTTACCTAAAGGTAGGAAAAAGAGAAAGGTCCAGTGACTGGGCTCTGGACAACCTACCTATGGGCTGTTACCCACGATAACTTGCCAGTCATATCACCCTAGAAGGTTCATTAGCTACCTAAATTCTGTTAAAATCGTCGAACAACGAGTCAGTGCAAAGAAAGTGTGTAGATGCTTAAAACTCAAAATTCCCTCAAATCAGAGGGCGGGTTGATAAGTCGTGTACTTATCACCCAAACTTATTTATTCCAATTATAATAGAATTAAGATGGTGAGGACTCAAAGATAGATCCACATTTTAGTGGATACACAGGCTAATTAAGTCCAAAGAACTGAAGGGTCTTTGTGTTCAGATCTTAATGTAGTATTTCCTAAGATTGAAAATTTTCTTAAACGCAAATTCTCTTTCCTAATTCTGATTTTTTTATATAAAAGAAAATAAAACAAATCTACGGAGCTGACGAATGAATTCTGAGATGAATATCCACCCCCCCATGCCTATCAATGCAATGTCCTCATTGTATTAAAAAGACATAAAATAGAGTGGAAAAGTGAAGAAAGCACTTGAATTGCGTGAATGTCAGGTTCGCTCCGAGATGAAAATTAAAAAGAACTGTATAAGTGCTAAGTTTAGTGCCTTCAGCTAGGCACACTATACAAAGAAAAGAAATGAAGAATTCACAAGTGTAGGTCAGAATTATAATAAATAGAAGAATCCTCCGACCTGTCAACAGAGGTCCACAGATGTGGACCAGATTGTGGTGCAGACCCACACCCCATAATCGAGAATATCTTAGGTTCTGGATAAAAATTACCCAAAACCTAAAATCAAAATGCAAGCGGGGTCGGGCCTGCGATTTATGAGGATGCAACCCAAGACCAGAAAGTCGGGTTACAGAGAATTGAAGTTCCAAAGGATAATCGTTGAATGTGTGCTTGAGTTGAACATCCTCGAAACAAATGTCGTAAGGGTTCTGATTTGATGGTTTCATCTTAAAAGGAACCCTTCGACTCAATCTTCTATTTCCTCCAAAATTAACTTCCCAAATCAGAACTTCCCAGCTCCTATCCTCCTCATTCAACATATCAAACTCCAGGACCTCTTGCATGTTAATCACCCCGTCTGAAATCTCCAAGTCTAAATGATGTGGCAGAATCAGAATTGACTTGGGTCTAATTATCTCAGAATTAGAATCATCAATAAGTGCAACAGGGTGTAACTGATAATCAGCGCATTGAATTGATTCCTCCAGAAAATGTGATTCTGGATCCGTAATGTGTGCCCTAATAAGATCAATTTCCTCAGTTATTGGGCTATCAAATGATCTATCAGATTCCTCAGGCCCAATCGTCTTACAGAAATCGTGTTCAGAAAACTCGCGTGAGACTTCGCAACTTGAATCTTCACCATCAGGATCCGTATCATTGTATGTCCCAAAATCATTTGTCACTTTTTGTTCCAAGGAGACATACGTTTCCTCGTAACCCGGCTTAGGGATCTCAGGTAAAGAAATCAGATCATCCTTAATTGGTTGTTTTAATTCAATCTAGTCAGTCTCGTAACACGTGTCCCCCCCAACAGGTGCCTGAGCAGGTTCTGTCATTGGCTTTCCTGAAGAGGGTTCATCCTGGGAATTATTCCAAGATTGAATCAAAGCAACCACGAATCTCATCCTCAATTTCACTAATTTCCCAAGTAGAAACTCACCTGGGTTCTTATCCTTAACATCCTAGAGCCAATCCAACAAAGACTTGTTTAAATCATCAATCATTTCAATCAGGGGCTCAAATCTCTCAATGCAAGGTATTGGCTGAACTTCTAAATATTGTATGATATTCCTCAAGTTAGCCAGAACCTTATCTTGAACCTGGTTAACCTGAACCAAATGAGTTGGTTCAGGGTTAGGCGGGTTTAGGCTCAATGCAAGGGAATTAACGAATTGAGGTTTGTTATACCCTTCCTAATAATAGGTCATTTCAGATTGTTGAAAAGATGGTGATGACCTAAAGGCAGTGAAATCAGAGGATGGGTAAGGATTGGTGTATCCTTCTTGATTGTAGATCGTATTAGGCTATTCATGAAAGGAAGACGATCTATAATCGATGTAGCTCTGAGAAGGATAGAAATCAGAATCAAAGTGTTCAGTGTTAGACCCTAAACACGGGGGTCCGGAATTGTATCCCCAATTCCAATTATCCCAACTAACTGATGGTTGATTACAATACGAGTCATGTTGAGGATAATTCACAACAGGAAGGAAAGAGCGGGAATGCGTGAAATATGTGGAAGGATTCATGAGACACGGGAGGAAGAAAGGTGCCCTGCAATACAAACAATCAAACCTGTCCTTAAATGGGTTAGCCTAAAGACCTACAGACTCTCAAAACCTATCTTGTGATAAAGGAATGATTTAATCTACTTCCGTCTATTCAATCCAACCAGTTAGGAGGGACTGGGGAGAAGGTTCTTCCTTCGGCTTGCGCCTCCGGTTCCTAGTGTACCCCCCAGCTGCGATCGTTTGACTCTGCTCCCCTAGCTAGACATCAGATTGAACAGTAGAAATAGACTAATCGAAAATAATCTCATTCTGAGTTCTGAAGAGCGAGTCCAATCCTTAATGCCAACGTCTACTCTGTTTTATTTAGGGCTAGGTTTGAATGTGCTTTGGAATGTGATGGGCCCTTGAAATGGGTTGTGCCCTTAATGATTGATTGCTTTGTGTATGCGTGCACAACCAGTGATTTTCAAGCAAGATTATTTTTGATGTGGTGAATTTTAAGGTTCAAATCTTGCTTAGTAGCTTTTAGGATTCAACTTTAGGTATTTTCAAATAGGTTTAGTTGGCACACCAGGTTTTGCAAGCACAGGTGAAGATGTTTTCCTTTAAAGCTTAAAAAGAATGTGGAGTGCCTGGTAAATCCCTAAGAGTTGAACCTAAGTGGTAGCTACTTGATGGGTTTATTTTAATTGAAGTGGTACGGCCCAAACAACTCAAACAACTGCTACAAATGCACCACTAAGTTAGGCACACAAGGATGGTTAACCTAGAATGATTTCTACTCTTTTATGTGTTGCTTTATGTGTACCAGTTCCACAGATTAGAACTCGGTTGAGTAGAAACAAATCAATTTGGTTAGGTGCCTTTGAATGTGGGTGTACGTTGTGTGTTTGCTGAAAATTACCCCACAAAATTATCTTTTTATTTTTTTTTTATATAAATGAAGGTGGAATGAATGTGAGTGAGAATCCAAACAACCAAACTATTCCTAGGATTTATGCAAACACCTACGTTAATTGGAATTTGGATTCAATGTGGCGAATGAAATCTATGGAGGGGGAAAGAATGGGGGATAACTTACAAAACCTTCCATAGCACTTTACTCAAATCTACCACTTTTGCACTCATTTCACTCATTCACAATTTTGTCACCTTCTTTCTAAATATGGGGTTAATCACAAAATTTTCACACCTTATCACCCCCAAACAAATGGCCAGGCAGAAGTTTCTAATCGGGAAATTAAAAATATTTTACAAAGGACGGTTAAGCCCAACCATAAAGATTGGTCCACCAAATTGGACGATGCTTTATGAGCCTACCGTACCACTTTTAAAACCCTGCTCAGCATGTCTCCCTTCCGTATGATTTTTGGGAAGGCATGCCATCTCCCGGTAGAACTAGAACATAGGGCTTTTTGGGCAATAAAACAACTCAATATGGATTTATCTGAAGCTGGTAACCATAGAAAATTACAATTAACTGAATTGGAAGAATTACCTAATTTTTCCTATGAAAATGCGAGGATTTATAAACATCGAACAAAGAAATTTCACAATAAATATATTGTTCGGAAACACTTTGACGTTAATCATCGTGTTTGGCTTTTCGATGCGAGATTACGTCTTTTTCCTGGCAAATTAAAATCTAAATGGACCGATCCCTTTATTGTCCATAAAACATATCCATACAGCGCTGTTGACCTTTTTGATCCGAAAACTAATTCGACATTTCAAGTCAATGGTCAACGTTTAAAACCCTATTTTGATCCTATTTCTAAAATTCCGTCTGAATCTTTTAATTTTACTGAGCCATCCACCCTTGATCACTAATGCACATCACGCCCGACTGAATGGCGTAAAAGATAGCACTGGATGGGAGGTAACCCATCATTTTCTCCTGCTTTCTTTTTTTCTTCTTTTTCCAGGTTTTGATCATCCTAAACCCGACCATTCTTCACTAAGGTGATCCCTTTTCCCTCCTAATGCATGAGGACATGGCATATCTTAAGCATGGGGGGGTGTTTCTAAATTTTAACGATCGATTTAGGATGTTCAAAACCTAAAAACATGCATTTTTCTTTAATTTATTTCCTACTTGCATACCCAAAAAAATAATAAAATAAAATAAAATTGATGAAAAACTTTTTGAGGAAAAAATTTTTTTCAGGACTAAGGTTGAAAAACTCACTTTTGGTACAATGGGATTTAATCTTTAACAAACTAGGGATGAGAATGCGGATCTGATCATTAGAATTTCAGGGTCTATTTTAGACTAGATCAGATATCCTTCTCTAAAATTCCACCTGAACTCATGATAGTTCAAGTGACTTGATCCTATTTTGTAATGTGGAAAGTATTTGACTTAGTTTCTAATTCAAAAACTTGCATGTCTTGAGAAACTTCTTGTGTCACTCTTCACACACAAGCCAACACTTAAAAATAACCAAAAATTTGAAAAAATCCCTTGTTTGGACTTAATAAAAGTCTGAAGCAGATCATTGGTTTGAGTTCCCACCGCCGAGGAGGAAAATGCCTCCTTTGAGGACGCGATGTCAACATGTTACCGCCTTGTCACTGCTCCATATCTATATTTCATATCTTTAGACGGAGCATTAAAGTGCATTTTAGCAGCTCAAGTGTCTTGGACGGTGCTCTACCTATAGTATCGGAGCAAGAGCTTGAGTTTGCTTGGAGTGCCCCTTTACACTGCATCGTGTTTTGGGGTTGTGAGCTCCTGGGTGGTGTCATGGATAGTGCTATCTCGAAGTACTGGCACCAGAGCCCCCTCGAGGAATGGTAACGGGAATGATGATCCCGACACATCTGTTATAAGACTAAGCTAAAAATAAGCATGAAAAAAAAAAGTAATAATAAATAAATTAACACGCCCTTATAAATGTTGGCTTTTCATAAGCACAGACACAAGGTTTTAAAGGATTTTGCAAGTTACGAATCAGATTCATGAGCCCGAAAAATCCTAAAAACAAACATTTCAAGTCATCTGAATTAACAAGGGGATAATTTGTGAATTTTCTGGAGGATATATTGATCCTGTTCTGTTTAATGGTTGGATCTAAAAATAAATCCCGATGTTTATCTTTAACAAATCCTATACCTCCTGTGCTTTAATCTACCAAGGTCCCTTAATCTCTTTTTCTCCTCAAAAGTTGAAAAAATTAGATTTCCCAAAAATTTCATTTTCCAAAATATTGAAGTTTTGCTAGGAGACAAGCAAAGGATAGGCATGGGGGTGTGATAAATGCCGGTTTATCATCATTCTTATGCATTAAAACAAACCTAACTCTTAGGATTTTACTCCGCAAATGGGTTTTTGGGCTGCATTTGGGCATAAATTAGGTTAGGCATGCATTGCATTTTTTATTATCTTTTTGATATGTTTTTGTGAGTGTTAGGGATGAACAGATATGAAGATCCCTAAAACCCTCGCACTCAAGAAGGCAAATGGTGAAGGAGAAGCTCAGACTAGCTGGAACTCAGCTTGATCCAGCTCACCACAGGTGGAACCTAGCTCACTTGAACTAGGGTTAGCTCATCATAGCTCCATTCAGCTAATCTCAGCTGAATGGCAGATCAAGAGAGTTCATCTTAGCTCACCCTAGCTCAAGTCAGCTCAGATCCAGCTCAACTTAGCTGAGTTTAGCTCATCTCAGCTCCCACTAGTCCACAGGGAGCTCTAGCTAGCTCAGCTGAGTTGACAGGAGTTCACCCCAGCTCAGACCCAGCTACATCCAGCTCCACTCAACTCCAGCCAGATGAAGAAGAACTCATCTCAGCTCAGGAAGCTCAAGTCCAGCTCTCGGGGATTCAGCTTAGCTCAACTCAGTTGAGCTAAGCTACCTTAATTGCCTCAACCAGCTTGATCCTCCCTGGGAGCACCAAACCTAGCTCACCTCAACTCATTATGGTAGAAGCTAGCTCACTTTAGCTTGGCTTAGCAACTAGCAAAGAACTAGCAAGCTAAGCCAGCTAGAGTAGCCCCATGCCAGCCTCTTCAGAAGCAGCCAGCTCCAGTTTCAGCTCCAGACTTCTCATCCTCAGCTCCTCCCTCCAAACTTTAGCTCCAACACCTCTTTCTCTACTCCTCCTTTAGCTAAGTTAGCTTAGCTTAGCTATGGTCCAACTTCCTTGGCTTGTACCACCCAAAAACCCTACCTAACAACTCCACCTACTAGCTCCACCTAAGCTCCACCTACTTGGCGCCAACCTAGCCTACCCACCACCTCCACAAGACACCTAAAAGTGGTGCCAAAATCACCCTAACCATCCCCTTGATGGTGCCACTTTTCCCTCCAAAAACCCCCTTCATCTCCACCATACACCTCTCCTTAAATCCATCTCCACCATCCACCTAACCCCCCTTCTAGAAGACCCTAGGTTGGCGCCAAAATGGTGGTGTCTCTCCACCACCAAAATCCACCAACACCACCATAACCACCCCCTTTAACACCCCTTGGGTTGGCGCCAAATACCCTTGGCCATAGGATCACCAACCACCTCCATCCTTCCATCCTAGCCCTCCATTTCAAGGGGCACCTTAACCCCCCATCCTACCCTATAAAAAGACCACTACCCACCACCATTCAAGGCATCCTTGGCTAGCAAATTCACTCTCATATTCCACCTAGAAGCCCACGTCCAAGAGAGAAGAAGAAGAAGAAGATTAAGGGGATATTCTGTCCCCTTGGTGCCTTCCCCTCTTCCCTTCTCTCTTGAGTCACGCCATCCAAAGGAAAAGCCAGGCAAGGAAGATCTTTGGAGGAGATTTTGAAGGTGATCCACGCCACCTTGGAGGAGCTTTTGAGGGTGGTGCACTCCCACCCCTTGGAGGAGAGCATTTGAAGGTGGGTAGCTTCCACCTTGGAGGAGCTCTCAAGGAAGGAGAAGAAGGAGGCCCTCTTTTCAAGCCAAGGAGCAGCTAGGGCTTGGAGCAAGAAGACTCCCTTCTTCACCAAATTTTGCAAGAGGATTAGTGTTTCTTTTATTTCTTTTAAATTTGTTTAGTTCTAGTAGAAGCATTCCTCTACTTGTCCTTGAAAAGAACACTAATTTTAGTTAATTAAATTTCCTTCTTTCAGCTTTTTATTGCAATTGTTACTTTTGGTTCTAGCACTTGTTTCACCATTTCTTCTTAATTACCCTAGGCCTCCACTTGCCTAGAGTGAGCTTAGGAAGAAGATATTTCTATCTTTTAAGTTTTCGTTAAGCAATTGTAGGTGTTAGTACTTTCCGTTACAATTCGCATTTTTCCCTCGTCTTTTCAAAACAAAAAAATTACATATTTAAAATACAAAAAAGAAAGTTGAGATCTATTTGTAAGAAAGAGGATTAATTTTGCAAACATTTGGCCTTCTTGGATGACCCTAGATACTTCCCTTATCGAGGATATAAATTTAAAAGCGTATGCGAATTCGCGTGTTACAACGATGTTAAAAACCCTCTTTTACAAATCATGCGTATTTCACTATCACTGCACTTGTTGAGGATGGTGGTGCGGCGCTGCTCGCGCGGGCACGCACAGGCACGCGCGGGCAGAGTGCACCTGCTGGAGGCGACACTGCTAAAGGGGTGGGCAAACAAGAACGACGCTACTGTAGTTGGCACGCAGGTGAGTGCGAAGGTGTTAGAGCGCAGAGCTGCTAGCAGGACGCTGGACAGGACACGCACGCATGGAAGAGAAGGCGCACCTTCTGGGTGCTAGCGGATGCTGCTGGTCGGTGTCCAGGCACTGGAGAGGTGGGCGCGTGGTGCTGTGTAGCTGCTGCTACTGGAAATTACAAGCTGCGGGCGAGGGGAGTTGCACAGGCTATGCAGCCGCACACGGACAGGCAGGTGCTCGAACTGCACGCTGGGAAGGTGGTAGCTCTCAGCTGCTGCTGAAAGTGTGTAGAGGTGGAGGAGCGAGTGATGGCCTTTGCGTAAGTGTGCAGGCGCGGACGAGGGGTGGAGGGGAAAGAGAGCAAGGAGAAAATAGAAGACGAAAGGAGATATGGGAGGTCATACGTCTGGGATCATACCCAGACGTCTTAACTGGCGCGGGAGTAAGGAACTGAAGGTGGTTGATGGTGGTGGTTGCTGGCAGTGGTTGCGTGGCTCTCAGGCACACGCTCGTAGTGATGCACAAGCCACAGATGGCGCGGCGGTCTGTCACCCCGCCTGCTCGTGGTGGAGTGGTCTTGTGCTCGCAGAAGGAGGCCGGTGGTGTGGAATGAAGAATCTCTAGGCTCTGTGCAGTGGTGGGTCGGAATGGTGGTGGCCTCATTCTAATGATGCGGTTATCTTCTTTTATGCTGCAGGAGGAGCGCAGGTGCATGTGAAGGTGAAGCGACGATATCGTGGGGTGCAGAGATCCACAATTTTCGCTGTGCATTAAGCTCGCACATTCTCCTGCATGCATCCGTTGGAGAAGAAACAAATAAAATAAAGAAAAGAAATAAATGGGTATTTATGTGCAAACCCTTAAAAGAAATGTGAAATAAAATAATGCATGTAATGCAACCTAAAAGATTAACTATTCTAATGCAAGCTATTCTAAATGAATTCTAAGTATGAATGCAATGCATGAAATATGTAAATAAATGAATACCTAGACTAATCTATTTACATCTTATTGTATGCAATTTATATGCCAATATTTACATCTCTGATGAGATATTTTAGAGAATGGGGAATTGAATGTGCCCTTATTCAAGAGACACACATTGTGTTACGACTCGATTCCCGAATCCCTACGAGACACGAGAATCGGATCGACTCGACTGATCCCAAGACCCAGTCATCCAATGAGAAAGTAACCAAAAAGTAGTAAAATAAACCGCATTTACCATGCAAGTAACTAAAAGTAACAAAAGTACAGCAGTAAAGAAAAGAACTACTACAGTACACACCACAACAACAGTAGAGATATTAAAACAGTTACAGAATATGAAGTTTACAATAAAAGAGTATAGGAGTGTAACAAAATACTAACTACTACAGAAAACGGGTACAACAAAGTACAACTATTGGGCTCTACTAGGCCCAGCACCCTCTGCAGCTATGGGCTTTAGCTGCTCAACACCTGGTCTTGAAAAAGGTGACAAATATGACACATCAGCAAAATGCTGAGTAGAGTGGCAACCAGCTAGCTAAGAAAAATAGTAAAGGTGGACAAGTAGCTGTTGCTTTTAATTTCTTCCTTTATTTATCTATTTACTCTTTCTTGGTTTATTTCTCAGGTCTTTCTCTTAATCTCGAATGTTCCTTGTGGGAACGATCTTGATTGCAGTCTTTTCCAAAAAGTAGAAGTAGCACGTGGTGCTCTCCTAGCCTGGAGAGTCCCCCATGGTGGTCCTACCCTCAGTCAACCGCCCCAAGGTCGATGACAGACGTAACGGTGACTACGGCACGCGTGATAAACGCACGGGTAGCTACCCCGCACTGGCACGCGGTCAGTCGTTTCCGTTAACGGGTGCGCCCAAAGCACAGCACGGAACCAGTATAGGGTAGAGCCCTCTTAGTAACAGGGGTCTAACCCCTCCACAGTAACCAAACAGGGGACTCGCCCCTCCACAGTCCACGCACCCTCACCTGACTACCCTGGTTTGCCTAGTGGGCCTAACAAGTCAGTGTAGGACGGCTAGCTGAACCCCGGGCCTCGTGGGGTGGCTAGCTCTCTCCCTACACTAGCAACTCTCCCCGGTACTGTGTACGCGAGGGCCATAAAGTCCGTGCAAAGTGAACAAACTCACCCCGGTCTCGACCTGAGAGCAGCAAGCTCCCCTCTACACTAAGAGGTAATATGTGTTCTCTTTGGTATCACGTACCCAAGAGACAACACACTTTCCCATTTACTTTTCCAGTTCCATTCCATTTATTTCCAGGAGCACTACTCCTAATTCCCCGTAGGGTTAGTGCTCATGTTTCCTCAGGCCATGCCATACCAGGTTTCATCATTTCAGTTTTATTCGCATATAGCACGTGTTTCCAACATTTCATCTTTCTTGTCCAATTTATATACAAGCAGCTCGAATTTAGTTTCCAAACAACAGGAATTACATGTAGCCGTTACGAGCAACAGTACTCTACATTTCACAGGCAGCTACTATCCAATTACAGTCAATTATCATTATTCTATCTACTTATCCAAGACTGCAATTCAGGCATTCAAGACATTCATTTCAGTGTTTTTGTTCCTAGGATTCATGCCACACCCTAGGATCTATCATTCAATCTAGTTTTCAGGTCCTAGGATTCATGCCATACCCTAGGATCTATCATTCAATCTAATTTTCACGTCCTAGGATTCATGCCATACCCTAGGAGCTATCATTTAATTTAGATATGCATTAACGTTTGTAATTAACTAAGGGAAGCCACTCTACCCGCAAAATCGGGAGTAATGGAGGCATGATCGGCAGGTCCACGTGCCTCCGCAACCCCCAAAGCCGCAACAAAACGGGGTCCTAACACAAGGTTCAACCACAAGGAACCACTTAGAATAGGATAAAAGTATTTCAAACAAGTAAAGGAACTAATTCTGAGAAGAACGGAATCTTAAACGCGGAAATCGGACCTTGAGCGGACCCTAAATGGGTCAAAAACGATAACTCTAACTCAAATCAGACGTTTGGAATATCTTCCAGATGTCTTAAAAAGGGGTCCAAGTCATACCTCACTCTGCGCTGCTCCTCAGACGTCCAGGGGTCTTGCTGAACCGTATGGATCTAGTTCTAGACGTTCGACCACCTCTCCGGACATGTGGAGACGCTCTCCGCCATCTAGTGACTCGCCCGGACGGCTGAACCATGTGGGAGGGCGTGTCCCGCACCTTCCCGAAGCGAATCCTACATGTGTACGCAAACACTCTCTCAATACGGCATGCAACAAACTTCGGCGGAACGGCCTGCATGGTCGTATCCGCAAAAAGAAGTAAAGGAGAAAATACGTACCTCTCAGTCATCTCGAGCTCCCTCCAGACGTCGCCCACATCGTCTGGATGTAGTTCCAGACGTCTGATTCTGGGAAAAAAATCCCAGAATCAGAACTCCTTCATCTTCTTCCTACTGCGCGCGAGCTCGCCACACAGCTGCTTGTTCGCTGCTCGAGCTGCAGCAGCACCAGGGGAGATCTCCCCAGCATAACACTCCTCTGCGTGCAGCCGGTCGGCCTCGAGCTGCTCTGGCGGGCTCTCTCTCTCTTTCTCGCGTGCTCTCCCTCTTCTTCCTTCTCGCAGCACCTCTCCTCTCCGCCACCACACCCGGCAGCAGCGGCGGCCTGCTCTCACTCTCACTCTTGCGCTCACACTATAGGAAGGAGAAGATGGTGGGGTGGTGAATGAGGGAGGGGGGAGAGGAGGATATAAGTAGGCACAGGGAGGGGGGAAAAGGCGTTGTAGGTCGACGGGTTTTAGTCTGCGCGCACGCGTGCAAACTTGCGATCGTACGCACGCAAAAATTTATTTCCAGACATCTTGGAAGGCGTCCAAATGTCTGACCAGACGTCTGGACCAACTCCCAGATGTCTTAAAGTGGTTTTGATGCCTCGGGTCTTAACACATTGAAAGTAATTCTGATAGGCTTTGGTTTGACTTGCTAGCTTCAGGGATGAACGATTGTGTGCAGATTGATGCACATGGGAGGTCGGGGGGCATTGCTATCTGGTGGAGGAAGAGGTGGGCTCAATGTTTGGAAGATCACAATGCTAGACATATTCTGACATGCAAATTTCAGATTCACCAGGGGCAGGAGTGTATCTAGATTACTGGGGTATATGGACCTTGTATTTCATCTGCCAGGCATAAGCTATGGGAGGAGTGGTCTGCTGTGGCTGAGTTGGTGTTAAACGCGTACGAACCTACGCTAACGTGTTCGGTTTTGGAAAACCTGTCGTTGTAGTTCGAAAGCGAAGAATTCGTGTTCAACAAATAAAATTTATATCGAAATTAAAATTCTGGGTCGAACACAGGGAGGCAGACGTTTGATTTAAAAACTACGCGTTTCCTTTTATTTGTTACAGAATAATTCATTTTAGAACCATCTAATTATTTACAATAAATAGAAGAGAGAGAGAGAGTAAGAGAGAAAGAGAATATTACACAGAGAAATCAAAATGAGATGTAGAATAAACAAGGAATTTTTGTATTGAAGAGATTGTTCATTACAACTAGAAAGCATAAAACAATTACTCTAGAAAGAGATAAATTTACTCTAGAAAGCATTAAAAGAATGGAGAGAGAAATGTCCTCCTAGACGATTGCTTGGAGGACGAGTAGATTAATCTAGAAAGCAGTAAATCTATATTAGAAAGCGGTAAAAAGAATAGGGAGAGCGATCCTCCTCGACGGTTGCTTGGAGGACGAGCCGGACGGGACGACGCCTGGACGAAGGAGAACGAAGTAGGACGAAGGAGGACGAAGCAGAAGAACGGGAATGAAGCAGCACGCCGTCGTCGTCACGGGATCCACTTCCGAAGGGGGATGAAAATTGGACTTTATCTCGCGAGAAGCATCCCGAGTGTGGGACAAGCTTCTCTTGAGCTTTGGAGGGGTCGAGAGGAGAAAGAAGGGATGAGAATTTCATATGGAGGGGGTCTCCTTTTATAGTTGCAAGGAGTGGGGGCAAAATGGACATTACATCGTCAAAATAATAAATAAGGGGTCTTTAGTGACGGATAAATCCGTCACTAAAGCCCCGATGTGGCCGTCGCCGCCACGCCCACGTGCGCCTCCTCGGCTGCCCGCTCCTCAACGCTCGCGCACGTCTAGCACTTTTCAGCCGTCCGATCGCGAGATCGGACGGCTTAAAACGCGTCCGCGCTTGCTGCAACCCGCCCGCCTGCGCGTGCGATCGCGCGTTACGCGGGGCGTCTAATCGCGCGTCGGCGCTATCGGGCGCCCGCGACCGCACGATCTCCATCCGACGCTCCACGCGCCTCAATTACTCGCACCTTCAATTCCCTCACCGTGGCTCGAACCCGCGCCCCACGCTTGCGTAAGCGCGCTCGACCGCTGCGCGGCGGGGCGCGGATGGTCGAGCGCAAGTTTTAAGCGCCGGGCGGCCACAGCCGTTGGATCTCCATCTGACGGTGGAGAGCGATCGGGCGGGGGCCTTCACAAAATGCCAGCGGCCATTTGGGCGGCTGAGATGGCGCCACGTGGTGCCATCTTGGCCGTCCATCTTCTGGAAGTTGTAGATGGTGCCACGGATGTCGGATTGACTCGATTTTTGTGTCGTTAGGTTGCGATCGTTGATCCGAATTCATCCGTGTGGTCGGATTTGTCATCTGAAGTGTGGATTTACACCACCTGGCCCTTGATCTTCTAGGGTTCCCCGGTCTCTATCTGATGCTATGGATGCCTGATTAGGGCGATCTTGGAGTCGCTGAACTCCAATCGTCGCCCTGATCATATCCATACGGTTGGATCTTTGATCCGAGGCCCCGATAAAATGTTTACCCTGTCCAAGCACATAAAAGGAGACAATTAACCTCCATTTTATTCAAACTACTCTAAATGCGAGATGATGCATGTTATGCAATATTTATATCGTGAAATGCAATCCTGTGCTTAAGAACATGCATAAATAGACATTTTAAGTAGTGTAAATGTGTTTACATCATACCCCCATGCCTATCTTTTGCTAGTCCCTAGCAATAACTATATGCTATTTATAAAAGAATTAGGTTAGATTATTTGGACCTGAGTTATTTTCAATCATTAAGAAATTGTGTACTTAGGAACTGAAATTTCAAAGACACAACAGTGCCCGGGTATCAGCCAAAATGCAGACCGCCTCAAGCCCTCGCCTTATTCAAAGAAAAATTTCTTTTTCTCTTTTTGGATTTTCAAATTTTAGGGTTCAAGAGTGGCTTTCTACGACCATTCAACTCACCCAAGATTTGATGAGAACCCTAAGTTTTAAGCATCTTATTGTGATTGTGATAGACTCGTTGACCGACAATTAGAACAGACTTCGGATTTCTACGCCTCTAGGTGACCTCAAAAAGAATTCTGCCTAAAGGTGTATCTTTACAACCGGTAGCTTTCTCCCTACTTTTATTTTTTTAACGGGATCAACACAAGGGTGAATCCAGTGTATATCTCCCCGGTTTATTCTACTTCTCCGCTTCTTCCTAAGTGTTTTGGGAATTTTTAGTGCATTTTCTGAGCTGGGTTCTGGACAACCGGTCGATGAGCTGTTACCACCGACAACTTGCCAGCCATACTCGTGCGGCGAAGTGTGGCTTATTTCTTTTTGTTCTTTTCTCCTTTTTCTTTTTGATTTTTTTTTTTTTTAAGTAGGTGGCTTCCATGATCTAAGATTTACCTAAAGGCAGCAAAAAGAGAAAGGTCCAGTGACTGGGCTCTGGACAACCTACCTATGGGTTGTTACCCACGATAACTTGCCAGCCATATCACCCTAGAAGGTTCATTAGCTACCCAATTTTTGTTAGAATCGCCGAATAACGAGTCAGTGCAAAGAAAGTGTGTAGATGCTTAAAACTCAAAATTCCCTCAAATCAGAGGGCGGGTTGATAAGTCGTGTACTTATCACCCAAACTTATTTATTCCAATTATAATAGAATTAAGATGGCGAGGACTCAAAGACAAATCCACATTTTAGTGGATACACAGGCTAATTAAGTCCAAAGACCTGAGGGGTCTTTGTGTTCAGATCCTAATGTAGTATTTCCTAAGATTGAAAATTTTCTTAAACCCAAATTCTCTTTCCTAATTCCGAATTTTTTTTTTATAAAAGAAAATAAACAAATCTACAGAGCTGACGAATGAATTCAGAGATGAATATCCACCCCCCCATGCCTATCTAATGCAATGTCCTCATTGTATTAAAATGACATAAAATAGAGTGGAAAAGCGTAGAAAGCACCTGAATTGCGTGAATATCAGGTCCACTCCAAGATGAAAACGAAAAAGAACTGTATAGGTGCTGAGTTTAGTGCCTTCAGCTAGGCACACTATACAAAGAAAAGAAATGAAGAATTCACATGTGCAGGTCAGAATTAGAATGAACAGAAGAATCCTCTGACCTGTCAGCAGAGGTCCACAGATGTGGACCAGATTGTGGTGCAGACCCACACCCCATAATCGAGAATATCTTAGGTTCTGGATAAAAATTACCCAAAACCTAAAATCAGAATGTAAGCGGGATCGGGCCTACGATTTCTGAGGATGCAACCCAAGACCAAAAAGTCGGGTTACAGAAAATTGAAGCTCAAAAGGATAATCGTTGAGTGTGTGCTTGTGTTGAACATCCTCGAAACAAATGTCGTAAGGGTTCTAATTTGATGGTTTCAACTTAAAAGGAACCCTTTGACTCAATCTTCCATTTCCTCCTAAATTAACTTCCCAAATCAAAACTTCCAAGCTCCTATCCTCCTCATTTAGCATATCAAATTCCAGGACCTCTTGTATATTCATCACCCCGTCTGAAATCTCCAAGTCTAAATGATGTGGCAGAATCAAAATTGACTTGGGTCTAATTATCTCAGAATTAGAATCATCAATAAGCTCAACAGGGTGTAACTGATAATCAGGGCATTTAATTGATTCTTCCAGAAAATGCGATTCTGGATCCGTAATGTGTGCCCTAATAAGATCAGTGTTCTCAGTTATTGGGCTATCAATTGATCTATCAGATTCCTCAGGCCCAATCATCTCACAGAAATCGTGTTCAGAAAACTCGTGTGAGACTTCGCAACTTGAATCTTCACCATCAAAGAAATCAGGATCCGTATCAATGTATGTCCCAAAATCAGTTGTCACTTTGTGTTCCCAGGAGACATACGTTTTCTCGTAACCCGGCTCAGGGATCTCAGGTGAAGAAATCAGGTCATCCTTAATTGGTTGCTTTAATTCAATCTGGTCAGCCTCGTTACAAGTGTCCCCCCTAACAGGTGCCTGAGCGGGTTCTGTCATTGGCTTTCCTGAAGAGGGTTCATCCTGGGAATCATCCCAAGATTTAATCAAAGCAACCACGAATCTCATCCTCAATTTCGCTAATTTCCCAAGTAGAAACTCACCCGGGTTCTTATCCTTAACGTCCTGGAGCCAATCCAACAAAGACTTGTTTAAATCATCAATCATCTGAATTAGGGGCTCCAATCTCTCAATGCAAGGTGTTGGTTGAACTTCTAAAGATTGAATGATATTTCTCAAGTTAGCCAGAACCTTATCTTGAACCTGGTTAACCTGAACCAAATGAGTTGGTTCAGGATTGGGCGAGTTTGACATCAATGCAGAGGAATTAACGAATTGAGATTCGTTATACCCATCCTGATAATAGGTCATTTTAGATTGTTCAAAAGATGGTGATGACCTAAAGGCAGTGAAATCAGAGGATGGGTAAGGATTAGTGTATCCTTCTTGATTGTAGATCTTATTAGGTTGTTCATGATAGGAGGACGATCTATAATCGATGTAGCTCTAAGAAGGATAAAAATCAGAATCAAAGTGTTCAGGGTTAGACCCTAAACACGGGGGTTCGGAATTGTATCCCCAATCCGAATTATCCCAACTAACTGATGGTCGATTATAATACGAGTTGGGATAATCGTCATGTTGAGGATAATTTACAACAGGAGGGAAAGAGCGGGAATGCGTGAAATATGTGGAAGGATTCATGATACACGAGAGGAAGAAAGGTGCCCTGCAATACAAACAATCAAACCTGTCCTTAAATAGGTTAGCCTAAAGACCTATAGACTCTCAAAACCCATCTTGAGATAAAGGAACGATTTGATCTACTTCCGTCTGTTCAATCCAACCAGTTAGAAGGAGGGACTGGGGAGAAGGTTCTTCCTTCGGCTTGCACCTCCGGTTCCTAGTGTACCCCCCAGCTGCGATCGTTTGACTCTACTCCCTTAGCTAGACATCAGATTGAACAGTAGAAACAGACTAATCGAAAATAATCTCGTTCTGGGTTCTGAAGAGCGAGTCCAATCCTTAAGGCCAACGTCTACTCTGTTTTATTTAGGGCTAGGTTTGAATGTGCTTTGGAATGTGATGGGCCCTTTAAATGGGCTGTGCCCTTAATGATTGATTGATTCGTGTGTGAGTGCACAACCAGTGGTTTTCAAGCAAGATTGTTTTTGATGTGGTGAATTTTAAGGTTCAAATCTTGCTTAGTAGCTTTTAGGATTCAACTTTAGGTGTTTTCAATCAAGTTTCGTTGGCACACCAAGTTTTACAAGCACAGGTGAAGATGTTTTCCTTTAAAGCTTAAAAAGAATGTGGAGTGCCTGGTAAATCCCTAAGAGTTGAACCTAATAGGCAGCTACTTGATGAGTTTGTTTTATTTGAAGTGGCGCGGCCCAAACAACTCAAACAATTGGCCACAAATGCACCACTAAGTTAGGCACACAAAGATGGTTAACCTAGAATGATTTCTACTCTTTTATGTGTTGCTTTATGTATACCGGTCCCACAGATCAGAACCCGGTTGTGTAGAAACAAATCAATTCGGTTAAGTGCCTTTAAATGTGGGTGTACATTGTGTATTTGTTGAAAATTGCCCCACAAAATTATCTTTTTGCTTTTTTTTATATAAATGAAGGTGGAATGAATGTGAGTGAGAATCCAAACAACCAAACTATTCCTAGGATTTATGCAAACACCTAGGTTAATTGGAATTTGGATTCAATGTGGCGAATGAAATCTATGGAGGGGGAAAGAATGGGGGAATAACTTACAAAACCTTCCACAGCACTTTACTCCAATCTACCACTTTTGCTTGCCTCAAAAGAGTACCTGCAATTACAATAAGAAAGGAGAAAAATGAGGTAAATGATTTGTAGGTTACAAAACGCGAAGAGAAATCAAAGATCGTTGCTTCCCCGGCAACGGCGCCAAAATGTTGAATGCATACGAACCTACGCTAACGTGTTCGATTTTGGAAAACCTATCGTTGTAGTTCGAAAGCGAAGAATTCGTATTCAACAAATAAAATTTATACCGAAATTAAAATTCCGGGTTGAACACAGGGAGGCAGACGTTTGATTTAAAAACTACGCGTTTCTTTTTATTTGTTACAGAATAATTCAATTTAGAATCATCTAATTATTTACAATAAATAGAAGAGAGAGAGAGTAAGAGAGAAAGAGAATATTACACAGAGAAATCAAAATGAGATGTAGAATAAACAAGGAATTTTTGTATTGAAGAGATTGTTCATTACAATTAGAAAGCATAAAATAATTACTCTAGAAAGAGATAAATTTACTCTAGAAAGCATTAAAAGAATGGAGAGAGAAATGTCCTCCTCGACAATTGCTTGGAGGACGAGTAGATTAATCTAGAAAGCAGTAAATCTATACTAGAAAGCGGTAAAAAGAATAGGGAGAGAGAAATCCTCCTCGACGGTTGCTTGGAGGATGAGTCGGATGGGATGACGCCTAGATGAAGGAGAACGAAGCGGAACGAAGGAGGACGAAGTAGAAGAACGGGAACGAAGCAGCACGCCGTCGTCGTCACGAGATCCACTTCCGAAGGGGGACGAAAATTGGACTTTATCTCGCGAGAAGCATCCTGGGTGTGGGACAAGCTTCTCTTGAGCTTTGGAGGGGTAGAGAGGAGAAAGAAGGGATGAGAATTTCGTATGGAGGGGGTCTCCTTTTATAGTTGCAAGGAGTGGGGGCAAAATGGACATTACATCTTCAAAATAATAAATAAGGGGTCTTTAGTGACGGATAAATCCGTCACTAAAGCCCCGACGTGGCCGTCGCCGCCGCGCCCACGTGCGCCTCCTTAGCTACCCGCTCCTCAACGCTCGCGCACGTCCAGCGCTTTTTAGCCATCCGATCGCGAGATCGGACGGCTTAAAACGCGTCCGCGCCCGCTGCAACCCGCCCACCTGCGCCGCGATCGCGCGTTACGTGGGGCGTCCAATCGCGCGTCGGTGCTATCGGGCGCCCGCGACCGCACGATCTCCATCCGACGCTCCACGCGCCTCAATTACTCGCGCCTTCAATTCCCTCACCGCGGCTCGAACCCGTGCCCCGCGCTCGCATAAGATGCTCGACCGCTGCGCTGTGGGGCGCGGATGGTCGAGTGCACGTTTTAAGCATCGGGCGACCACAGCAGTTGGATCTCCATCTGACGGCAGAGAGCGATCGGGCGGGGGCCTTCACAAAATGCCAGCGGCCGTTTGGGCGGCTGAGATGGCGCCACGTGGTGCCATCTTGGCCGTCCATCTTCTGGAAGTTGTAGATGGTGCCACGGATGTCGGATTGACTCGATTTTTGTGTCGTTAGGCTACGATCGTCAATCCGAATTCATCCATGCGGTCGGATTTGTCATCTGAAGTGCGGATTTACACCATCTTGGCCCTTGATCTTCTAGGGTTCCCCGGTCTCTATCTGATGCTATGGATGCCTGATTAGGGCGATCTTGGAGTCGCTGAACTCCAATCATTGCCCTGATCATATCCATACAGTTGGATCTTTGATCCGAGGCTCCGATAAAATGTTTGCCCTGTCCAAGCACATAAAAGGAGACAATTAACCTCCATTTTATTCAAACTACTCTAAATGCGAGATGATGCATGTTATGCAATATTTATATCGTGAAATGCAATCCTATGCTTAATAACATGCATAAATAGACATTTTAAGTAGTGTAAATGTGTTTACATCAGTTGGTGCAGGGGGGAATGTGGCTGACTGGTGGGAATTTTAATTGCATTTTAACAGGGGCTGATAGGCCTAATGGCAGCATAGACAGTTCGGCTATTGGATTCCAGATGATGGTTCAATCTCTGCAATTGAGTGAATATCAATCCTCCATTATGGAATTTACTTGGCATAATGGAAACGGGCTAGCATCAAGGCTCGATAGATTTTTTGGGAATGTGGACATCTTTGTCAGATTCCAGTTGTCGACTGTAAGTGGATTGAGTCGCCCTTTCTCTGATCATACCCCTTTGGTGAGGGACAGTGGGGAAGAAACCCAGGTTGGTTCCTATTTCAAACTGAAACGATCATGGTTGAATGAACTGGGCTTCTGTCAGATGATTAGCTCTTGGTGGAGAGCTAAAAAGGTGGAGCGATCTGCTACTGTCAGATTGTTAACTAAACTGGCTGATTTGCGCATGATCTTAAAAGAGTATGGATCTACTATTTGCTTGATGAGGGAGCAGAGAAGAAAGGAAGCTTTGAGTAAAATTCAGGAGCTAGACTCCAAGGAAGCAGCTGGCCTTTTGTTTGAAGAAGAATTGGCTGAAAGGAAAATGTGGCAGGGTGTGGTACTGGATGAAGACCTTAAAAAAGAAATCGATTGGAGGGAGAGATCCAGGCAGTTATGGCTTAAGGAGGGAGATGCCAATACGGAATTTTTCCACCTTGCGGCTAGCTCTCGGAGGTGTGTTAACTTCATTTCATCTATTCTATGTGGTGGACATAGGGTTTTCTCTAATTAGGAGATTAAATCTAAAGCCATCAAATATTTTAGAGAGGCATCTCGAGCAGCTAAGAGGGGGAAATGGAGAATGGCAGGAAATGATGGTCCTAGGGTGACAAGTGAACAGGCTGAGCAGTTGACTGCACTTATTACTGAACAGGAAACCCTACAGGCAATCAGAGAATTAAATGTGGAAGGTTCCCCGGGCCCTGATGGAATACAAGTTTTCTTTTACAGAGAGATGTGGAGTGTGGTGGGCAAGGAGGTGATGGATGCTATCAGAGAATTTGAGGTGGGAAATGCTAGGTTTGAAAGGATTAACAAGTCCTATCTTTTTCTCTTGCCTAAGTCAATGGGAGCAGAACACTTTTCAGACTTCAGGCCGATTTCCCTATCAAACTCCATCTACCTGATCATCAGCAAGATTTTGGCTAATAGGCTGAGAATTGTTCTACAGGACCTGATTCATCTGATACAGGTTGCTTTCTTGCCCAACAGATCACTTCAAGAATCCTTTATTTTGGCTCAGGAAATGGTTAATGGATGGCATCAAAGGAAATGCAGGGCTTTCATGTGGAAAGTTGATTTCCAGAAAGCCTATGATTCGATCTCTTGGCCGTACATATGGGAGGTTTTTAGAAGAAGAGGCTTCCCCCCCTTTGGGTCCAATGGATGAAACGCTGTATCACTACTGCTTCATTTTCTCCTTTGGTCAATGGGAAGCCCTGTGGAGCCTGGATCCAGCCTCAACGTGGGGTTAGACAAGGATGTCCTTTAGCCCCATTGGTTTTCAACCTTGCGATGGATGGGCTTGCAAGGTATGCTTGCAAATTGGCAGAGGTGGGTACAACTAAAGGGTACTCACTATCTAATAGGAGAAATCTGGCCCCCATTTTACAATATGCAGATGACACGGTGTTCTTTGTGGAAGGGTCCAAGTCTGAGGCACATGCTCTGGGCTTATTGGTAAAGATATTTGGCGATATTTCAGGCTTATGTTTGAACAAGGATAAGTCTATTTTTATTTGCTTTGGCATGAATGAGTAGGAGCAGATGGATTTGGAGGGTACATTGGGGTCACCTCGTACTAAACTGCCACTGAGATATCTAGGATTACCACTGAGGGCTACAAAACTAAAAAATCAGACTGGAATGTCCTGTTTGAGAAGGTTTCTGGAAAGCTAAAAGGTTGGAGTAGTAAAATCCTGTCTAAGGGTGGAAGACTAATCTTGCTCAATTCGGTCATTATAGAGCCATGCCAGTCTCCTATTTTAGCATATTTAGGGCCCCTAAATGTATTTGGAAGAGGTTGGATGTTATGAGGAAGAGATTCTTCTGGAAAGGAGTTTGCCATGAGGGTGGTTTCATGCAGCCCATCAGATGGAGCAGTATCTGCAGACCAAAGGAGATTGGGGGTTTGGGAATTAAAGCATTAAAAGAATTCAATGAGTCCCTATTGTTGAAATGGGCCATCAGGATTTTGGACTACAAGGAGGGGCTGATGGATGATCTGATTAGGGACAGCTATGGGGGATCTAACGGCAGTCTGCAAAGGCTTCAGTCGATGAAACCTTCCCCCTTTTGGCAATCAGTGATCTCTACAATCAGCAGCTACTGGCACTTGCTACAGCCTAAGCTTAGAGATGGTAGAAGTTTTAGCTTATGGACTGAGCGATGGTATGACTTGGGCCTGCTGAAAGAGATCTACCTGAGGGTGTATGATGCTGCTGCAGACAAGGATGCCACAGTTAACAGTCTGTGGTCTCAGGTAGAGGGCTGCTGGCGGCTAGAAGGGCTGCAACAGTGCAGACTGGGCACTTGACTACGGGAGGAGAGGCAAAAACTGGTGGCTAATCTACAGCAGATGCATCTTATGAGAGATGTGACGGATACATACTGCTAGCAGGGTATCTTCTCAGTGAAGTAGGCGTATGAGAAAATTATTAGATCCAATAATGAGGTGGAATGGGATCCTGTTGACAGAAAGATTTGGCTTTTGAGAGTTCCTCTGAAGGTCCAGATATTCCTGTGGCTTTGCAGATGTGAAGGTTTGATCACTGGCGATCTGAGACACAAAAGGATGGGGACTATTCTGAATGCCTTCCCTCTTTGTGGGTTACAATCTGATAGTGCAACACACATCTTCTCCTCTTGCTTGGTCACTGACAAGATTTAAAGGTTGGTTTGCTTAGAACCCCTCCCCTCCTGGGAGTCTGTGGTAGAGGTTCATCAATCCGGGTTGACCCTTGGGGGCTATGGTAGCTGTTTTATGGTGTGTGTGGAGGGCTCGTAATGATAAGCTTTTTCAGGAGAGACCGATGAGATGTGAAAATGTTGTAATGGAGTGCTGGTCTCTCATACATAGTTGGGCATCTTTTTTGTAATACTTTTTTTATATGAAATATACTACCCTCCAGATTGCTATCAGTTCATGATAGCAATCCTCACTGTTTCAAAAAAAAATTAATCTAATTCCTAGGCATTTAAGTAACTAATTAGCCCACAAATATGGGCTCATCAACGTGCGGGCACTGCAGCGGGGGTGGGTGGAGGCGAAGGCATGGGGACTGCAGGCGTGAGGTGAGGGAGTGCTAGAGAATGCGTGCTAGGAAAGGGTGCATGGGGGAGTCTGATGGCGCCAGCTGCAGGTGCTATAGGGAGGCATGAGGAGGTCTGAAGCGGGGGTGCTGGGGGGTTGTAGGCACTGCTGGAGGGCAGTTTGTAGGCTGCAAGGGCACGCGGGTGCGGTCTGATGGAGCAGGGGGCTACTGGGGTGAAGGCGTGCGGAGGGCAGGCGCGCTTGGTAGGGTTAAGGTGCGAGCAGGAGGAGTTGCAGCTCTTTGTGCTGCAGCGGGTGTGGCAAGGTTTTTGGGTTCTTTTTGGTGGAGTGGAGGAAAATCAAAGGATGGGGAAGAAGATGGAGGTGGATGCTGGTGATGGTTGATGATGGTGGTAACAAGTCGTGCATCAGTAGATGCGCTCACAGTAGGCGAGCTTCAAGGAGCTCGTGCACGGTGGTGGTCAAGTCCATCCTCTTGGCACGGTTGTCTGTCACCCCGCCGGCCCACAGTATGACGGAGCTTGGCCGTGGAGGCCCACGGTGGTGGAATGGGTGGTGGCCTCCTCTTGAACGGTAGCCCCTCCTCTTTTGTAGCCCCAGCTACAAAGATTTGAATTTCAAAACACCCTAGAATCAATGTGATGCGCAGGAGGAGGAGGCGGAGACGGAGGAGTTACCTGCAAAGGAGAAGAGGAATAAAAGAATAAAATAATTAGGGTTATTTATACATAACTCCTTAACTTCTATGTTAATTAAAATAATGCACCTAATTAATTAACTAATTAAATGTATGCAACCCTAGGTTAATTCTAAATGCATGAATTATGCACTTAAGCTAAAAATATAAATTAATTTATTTATATCCTAATGTATGCTATCTAAATGTTAAAATTAACTTAATGTCTAGTCATTTAGATACTTAAATAGCCCACAAATGTGGGCTAATCACCCACCAGCTTTCGGAAGTCGGGACGACCAGTCTTTCCTGTCAGGGTGAATAGTGACCTGGAGGATTTTCTTGATCTCCCAATTCGATAGCTCAGCTAGACCGTTAGTTTGGGGGTGATAAGGAGTAGAGATTCAGTGTGACACCCCATATTTGGTCATCAGTGATCTAAACTGAGCATTCGTGAAATGGGTCCCTCCATCAGAGATTATGGCACGTGAAATCCTGAACCGAGAAAAGATGTTCTGATAAATAAATTTGATAACCACCTTATGATCGTTGGTTCGAGTCGGAATGGCTTCTATCTATTTGGACACGTAGTCAATAGCAAGAAGAATGTATTCGAAGCAGTTCGAAATAGGAAAGGGTCCCATAAAATCAATCCCATAGACATCGAAGATTTCGCATATGAGAATCGGTTGTAAGGGCATCATATCACGGTGGCTCATGTTTCCTAAGGTCTGGCAACAAGTGCATGCCTTACAATGATTGTATGCGTCTTTGAACACTGTGGGCCAATAGAAGCCGCATTGGAAACTTTTGCTACGGTTTTATGACCAAAGAAGTGTCCACCGCATGCCTGGTCATGGCAGAAGGACAAAATGTCCTAAATTTCGGCTTTCGGGACACATCGTCGGATGATTTGATCAGCACCAATGCAGAAAAGATACGGGTCTTCCCAAAAGTAGTACTTGGCATCGAAAAGTAATTTGTCCTTCTTGGCTTTTGGCCAATCGAACGGTATTTGATGTGATGCCAAGTAGTTTACTAAATCAGCAAACCATGGAAGTCCTATTCTAATAGTCAGGAGGTGCTCATCGAGGAAATGTTCAGTAATAGGTCTAGAAGGGATGATAATATCAGAAGGAAGGAACGATAAGTGATCAGCTACCACATTCTGTTTCCCCGCCTTGTTGCGAATCTCAAGATCAAATTCTTGCAACAACAAGATCCAACGGATTAGTCGAGGTTTCGCATCCTTCTTCGCAAGGAGATGCCTCACAGCAGTGTGATCTGAGTAAAAGATAATATGGGAACCCAAAAGATATGATCTAAATTTTTCCAGGGCAAATACTATGGCTAGCAGCTCTTTCTCAGTAACTATGTAGTTACGCTGAGCCTCGTCTAGTGTCTTGCTAGCGTAGTAAATGACCACGGGTTTCCCATCTATTTTCTGCCCAAGTATCGCACCTATAGTGTAATCAGATGCATTGCACATGATCTCAAAGGGTTGAGACCAATCAGGGGGCTGCAGGATAGGTGCTTGGGTAACTCGATCACACAGAATCTCAAATGCTTGAGTGCATTCCTTGGTGATTTCAAAAGGGACATCCTTAGATAGAGGATTAGTTAGGGGGCATGCGATTTTCAAGAAATCAGGAATGAATTGACGGTAAAAATTGACGTGCCCAAGGAAGGATCGGATGTCTTTGATCAAGATAGGCATAGGGAGTTTGGAAATCAAATTCATCTTAGCTTGATCAACCTGGATGCCCTTTTCAAAGATAAGATGTCCCAGGACTATTCCCTCAGGTACCATGTAGTGGCTCTTTTCCCAAAAAAGAACCAAGTTCACATTGATGCACCGCCTGAGGATCTGGACCAAGTGCAGGAGGCAATCGTCAAATGATTCACCAAATATCGAGAAGTCGTCCATGAAGACTTTAAGGTACTCACCTACCATATCTGAGAATATGGCAAGCATGCACCGCTGAAAAGTAGTGGATGCATTGCAGAGACCGAACGACATCCCTCGGAATGTGTAAGTTCTGAAGGGGCAGCTGAAGGTGGTCTTTTCTTGGTCCTCGGGATGGATTACAACCTAGTTATAACCGGAGTACCCATCCAGAAAGCAGAAGAATCAATTTCCTACTAGTTTCTCAAGAATCTAATCAATGAACGGCAGTGGAAAATGATCCTTCTTCATGGAGGAATTGAGTCTTCTATAATCAATGCAGACTTCCCACAAGTTTGCTATACGAGTCAATATGGCTTCTCCGATTTCAGTCGTGATGACGATGAGCCCTGCCTTTTTAGGCACAACCTAGATTGGACTCACCCACCGACTGTCGGAGATCGGGTAGATGATCCCTGCATCTAACCACTTGATAATCTCCTTTTTCACGACATCCTACAGATTAGGATTCAGGCGCCTCTGCATTTCACAAGATGGTCATGAGCCCTCTTCAGTGTAGATGTGGTGTGTGCAGTACGAGGGGCTGATACTAGTGAGATCGTCGAGAGTCCATCCAATGGCTCTTAGATGTTGTTGGAGAATAGAAATCGGGCATGTTTCCTGATCAAGTGTGAGTCAGGAGTTGATAATCATAGGAAACGTCTGATTGGAACCCAAAAAGACATACTTGAGATGATTGGGAAGAGGCTTTAATTCCAAAATCGGGTTTTCAGCAGCAGTGGGTAATTCTGGATTGGTGTCAAGAGCAAAGGAAGGAGCTATGGGTGTGTCTAGGTTGAGTCCGGGCTCTTCTAATTGTGGGTTTTGATCCTCTTGTTGTTGATCAGAAATAGTCAGGTGACAAGCGTGGAAATCGCATATTTTGAAATCGTCGGAAATCATAGTATAGTCGTGAAATCCCCCTGACAAAAATATTTATAACAATGAAACTCGCATAGATTTCTTTTCTTTTTAGAACTTGAGTCCAGGTCGTTCGTCTCTGGGAGGTGTGAAAACAAGTCGAGATTTGGATTGGCTTAATCTAACCTAATATTTTTGTATTTTTGTGTTTTTGGTCTTTATTTTGAAACACGAAATGAAAGCATGTATCAAAGTTGTAAGCCATGAAGATAATAGCATGCATATAAAACCATTTGACAAGAGTATCATGCATCAAAAATTAAGTCACAATAAAATACGAATGCATGGAAATAAAGCTAAACTAAAGAAAGGGATCAACCAAGAGAAGCTAAGGAGAAGCCTTCTTGGTCATCCACTAAAGAGAGGAGGATGGGTGTGTGCACCCAAGTGGAGAGAGGAGGGTGTTGCACCCTTTCTCTACCAATGGCCGTCCTTGAGAAGACCTTGAGGGGGGTCTTCTCTATGGCCGTCTAAGAGGAAAAGAAAATAGGGGCATGGATTCTCTATGGTGGAAGAAGAGGGCACACCCACAAGAAGAAAGGAGAAGGTGTTGCATCCTTATGCTCTTCTTCTTCTTCTTGCCACCCTTACGAAGATGCCTTGGAGGAGCTTCTTCTTTAGCCGTCCATGGAGGGAGCCTTGGAGGAAGAGGATGGCCTTGAGAGGGAGAGGAGGAGGTGTGGTCGCAAGTTGAGAGGAAGAGAGTGGTTGGAGATGGTGCAACTTCGTGGCTCTTTCTTTGCCCTTATGGAAGGCTCCATTTGGTTGCCACTTTTGGTGGCTCCAAAATTAGCTAATGCCACATTTTTAGGATCTAGGTTTGACACAAGTTTTTAGGGTTTCCAAGAGAGTGTGCATGGGTTTGGTAGGGGTAGAATGGGAAGGTGTGTGTAGGTGTGTGTGGGTGTGTATTTTTCGTAGGACTAGGTTGTGGGTTTTGGTAAAATTAGGTGCAAAATAGGTTGGGTCAGTCTAGATTAAGTGGGTGTGGACCTAATTAGGCTTAGGAAAGTCTAATTGGATAGGAGTGAGCCTAATTAGGTCTAGTTCAAGTCTAATTGGATGTGTGCATGTGATTAGGCTAGGGTAACCATGATAGGTATGAGTCAATTAGATCCTGGGTGGATCCAATTGGGCTCAGGTGCACCCAATCAACTGTAGATGCACCCAATTAGGTATGGGATGGTTTAATTGGGTTAGGGATAGGACAAGTAGAGCTATGGATAGTGGACTAGGCTTAGGAGGTCTCTAATTAGTTTTCCTAAGGTGTCTAGTGGGGTTCCTAGGTCAAAATAGGCAAGCTAGGGCTTCCAACACCAAAATCAGGAACCAGACAGCAATATCAGATGTCTAGGATAGTGGTCAGATGTCTTATGCTGCAAAATTGGATGTTTGGATAATAAATTGGATGTCCAATTCTCTATCAGTATGAGTTTTGGCTTCCTAGATTGTTATTCTGTAGAAATCAGACGTCCAGCCAAATGTTTGGACATCCTAAAAGGTGTTGGAGAGTGGGTTTTAGGTTTTCTAAGGTGGGTTTTGGTTCCTAAGTGTTTGGGAGAGGGATAGGGTAGACAAGAACATGGATAGTGCTATCCATGTTTGGGTTTTGAGGCTAAGGTGTTCTAATGGAGGTTTGGGTTTGGGAAGGCTGTCCTAGGGTTTCTAAGGGTAAGGATAAGGATATCCTTCTCACTCCTCTTATCTGGATCAGTCTTCTTCTTCCTTTATTGCTTTATTCCACTATCTCCATCCTGGATCACTTTATTACCTGCAAATAGTAATAAAAAGCATTAAATAACAGGATATCTCATCTTATTTCGAAATAGACTGATGCAATATATGATATGCAAGATATGAGTGCAATATCCACAAATTAAGTTAGGTTCAAACATTATTTAGGTTGATTAGGATCCATGATTGCTGTGCAATCAAGGAGCTGAGGTGAGCTGGGTCTAATGCTCCCGGGGAGGACCTAGCTAGTTGAGGTAGCTAAGGTAGCTTAAGTCAACTAAGTTGAGTTAAGCTGAGTCCCCGGGAGCTAGACTTGAGCTTCCTGAGCTAAGATGAAGTCATCTTCAGTTGGCTGGAGTTGAGTGGAGCTAGATGTAGCTGGTCCTGAGCTGAGGTGAACTCCAGTCAACTCAGCTGAGCTAGCTAGAGCTCCCTGTGAACTAATAGGAGCTGAGATGAGCTAGATTCAGCTAAGTTGAGTTGGATCTGAGATGACTTGAGATAGGGTGAGCTAAGATGAGCTCTTTTGAGCTGCCATTCAGCTGAGATGAGATGAATGGAGCTAATATGAGCTAACCCTAGTTCAGGTGACCTGGAATCCAGCTATGTGAGCTGGATCAAGCTGAGTTCCAGCTAGTCTGAGATTCTTCTTCACCAGTTGCCTTCCTAAGTGCTAGGGTTTTGGAGTTCTGACAATCTGTATGTCCTTAACACTCACAAAAACACATTAAAAAGATAATAAAAAGTGCAATGCATGAATAACCTAATTGATGCCTAAATGCAACCCAAAAACCCATTTGGGGAGCAAAATCCTAAGAGTTGGTTTGTTTTAATGCATAAAAATAATGATAAACTGGCATTTATCACACCCACATGCTTATCTTTTATTAGTCTCTTAGCAAAACTTAAATTTTTACAAAACGAAATTTTTGGGAAATCTAATTTTTTCGATTTTTGAGGAAAAAGAGATTATGGGACCTTAGTTGGTTTAGACATAGGAGGTACGGGATTTGTTAAAGATAAACATCAGGATTTATTTTTGGATCCAAAAATTAGACAAAATGGGATCAATATATCCTCCAAAAAATTCACAGATTAATCTCTTGTTAATTCAGATGACTTGAATTTTTTGTTTTTAGGATTTTTCTAGCTCTTAAATTTGATTCGCAACTTGCAAAAACCTTTAAAACCTTGTGTCGTGCTTGTGAAAAGCCAATATTTATAAGGGCATGCTTTTGGTTTAAAACTTTTTTTTTTGTCCCCCATTCTTATTTCTAGCTGAATCTTACAACAGATGTGTCGGGATCATCATTCCTGTTACCAATCCTCAAGGGGGTCTGGTGCCAGTACTTCGGGATATCACTATCCATGACACCACCCAGGAGCTCACAACCCCAAAACACAATGCGGTGTAAAGGGGCGCTCCAAGCACACCCAAGCTCTTGCTTCAACACTATAGGTAGAGTACCATCCAAGACACTTGAGCTGCTAAAATGTGCTTTAATGCTCCATCTAAAGATATGAAATATAGATATGGAGTAGCGCCGAGGCGGTAACATGTTGACATCGTGTCCTCAAAGGAGGCATTTTCCTCCTTCTCGATGGTAGGAACTCAAACAAATGATCTGCTTCAAATTTTTACTAAGTCCAAACAAGGGGTTTTTTTCTAATTTTTAGTGATTTTTATGTGTTGGCTTGTGTGTCAAATTTGGCATAGGAAGTTTCGCAAGAAAAGCAAGTTTTTGAATTAGAAACTAAGCTAGATACTTTCCATATTACAAAAGAGGATCAAGTCACCTGAACTATCACGAGTTCAGGTGGAATTTTGGAGAAGGATATCTAATCTAGTCTAAAAATAGACCATGTGATTCTAATGATCAGACCCGTATCCTCATCCCTAGTTTGTTAAAGATAACATCCCATTGTACCAAAAGTGACTTTTCAATCTTAGTCCTGACTTGAAATTTTTCCTCAAAGAGTTTTCTACAATTTTATTTTTTTGGGTATGCAAGCGGGAAAATAAAACGACTAAAAAGAAATGCATGCTTTTAGGTTTTGAAAATCATAAAGCGATAGTCAAAATTTTAAAAAACACCCCCCCATGCTTAAGATATGCAATGTCCTCATGCATTAGGAGGGAAAGAGGGATCGCCTTAGTGAAGGGTGGTTGGGTTTAGGATGGTCAAAACCTAGAATAAGAAAGGAAAAAAGAAAGCAGGAAAAATGATGGGTTACCTCCCATCTAGTGCTATCTTTTACGCCATTCAGCCGGGCGTGAAGGTATGCACGGAAAATGGAAAATCATGTAAATAGTTGGACACTTGAATGTTGTCAAGAAATGTGCCTTCCTCAGGATCCTTAAAAAGATGATTGGTAAAGAAATAGGGATTAAAATGAAATGGAAAAATGGAAGAATGACCCAGGTTTGGCCATGGTTTAAGTTGTAAAATGCCAGAGTTGGGTGGGTCAAGTGGTAGGTCCAATGGAAAGGGAGGGAGAAAGTAGTCAATGAGATGTAGGGTGGGTGAAGTTAGTGTGGATGTTTTTGTTGAAAAATTAGGAAGATTGAAAGAGTAAAAGTCAAACCCTAGTTGATCTAAAAAGTTTTGGATCACATAATCGTTAATAAAATCTAGATCCATGGTAGTCAAAGATGAGTAGGATTTGATCAACATCAACTTCTCAAATACTGCTTCCATTGTATTATTAGTGTCCTAAAAAATGTTATGATCAATGGACCTTTTGGAAGCTTGAAATAAATCTAATTAGAAAATCTGGTTACCGCAACTTACATTCATTTTCCCAGAATGAGAGTTGATATTAGCTATTGCAGTAATCAGAAAGGGTCATCCAAGAATGGTTTTAGTGAGAATTGTAGGTACCTCTATGTCAAGGACTATAAAATTTACCGGATTTAGACAATTCCGGACCTTGACAATATGATCCTTAATGATTCCCCATGGTTGAATGGTAGATTGATCTCCCAATTAAAATTGAACCTTAATAGGTTTAAAATCACTGAATCGAGATTCGTCAAATATGACTGGGGGAATGATATTAGTGAAGGCACCTAAGTTGAGAGGAGTGTGAAAAAAGGTGGTGTCATTTATGACAACCGAGATGAGAGATGCACCCAGGTCCTTTTTTGTGAGAGGTAGCTTTCTCTGAACAACTAAGCTTGTTGTCTTAGAAAGGTAACAAACACCAGTTTACCATCATTCTTTTGCATTAAAACAATCCTAGCTCTTAGGGTTTTGCTTCGCAAACAGATTTTTTGGGTTGCATTTAGTCATAAATTAGGTTAGGCATGCATTGCATTTTTCTTGTCTTTTTAAAGTGTTTTTCTGAGTGTTAGGGATGAACAGATATACAGATCCCTAGAACCCTAGCGCACAGGAAGGCAACTAGTGAAGAAGCTCAGACTAGCTGGAACTCAGCTTGATCCAGCTCACCATAGCTAGAATCCAGCTCACTTGGACTAGGGTTAGCTCATCTTAGCTCCATTCAGCTAATCTCAACTAAATGGAAGCTCAAGAGAGTTCATCTTAGCTTACCCTAGGTCAGGTCAGCTCAGATCCAGTTCAACTTAGCTGAGTCCAGCTCATCTCAGCTCCCATTAGTTTACAGGGAGCTCTAGCTAGCTCAGCTGAGTTGACTGGAGTTCATGCCAGGTCAGGTCCAGCTACATCCATCTCTACTCAACTCCAGCCAGCTGAAGATGAATTCATTCCAGCTCCTGGGGATTCAGCTTAGCTCAACTCAGTTGAGCTAAGCTACCTTAACTGCCTCAACTAGTTCGATCCTCCCCGGGAGCACCAGACCTAGCCTACCTCAGCTCATTTTGGTAGAAGCCAGCTCACTTTAGCTTGGCTTAGCAACTAGCAAAGAACTAGCAAGCTAAGCCAGCTAGAGTAGCTCCATGCCACCCTCTTCAGCAGCTGCCAGCTCCAGTTTAAGCTATAGACTTCTCCTCCTCAGCTCCTCTCTTCAAACCCTAGCTCCAATACCTCCTTCTCTACTCCACTACTAGCTAAGCTAGCTTAGCCTAGCTTAGCTTAGCTATGCTCTAGCTCCCTTGGCTTTTACCACCTAAAAACCCTACCCAACAACTCCACCAACTAGCTCCACCTAAGCTCCACATATGCTAACCCTACTTCCACCTCACCTTGACACCAACCTAGCCTACCCACTACCTCAAAAGACACTATAAAGTGGCACCAAAACCACCCTAACCACCCTCCTTTTTGGCACCAACTTCAACCCCCATATCCACCCTACACATAACCCCTCCAAGCCGCATCCACCATCCACCTCAACCCCCTTCTAGAAGCCTAGAAGTTGGCGCCAACCCATGGCACCTCTCCATGGTTGGCGCCACTTTTAGGTGTCCATTGTCCACCCATAACTACCCCCCTTACATCCCTTAGGTGGCGCCAACTCCCCTTAACACTAGGATCACCTAACCACCCCCATCTTCCCATCTTAGCCATCCATCTCAAGAGTCACCTTAACCCTCTCATCCTACCCTATAAAAAGACCAACACCCACCACCTCACAACCCATCCTTGGCTAGCAAAATACCTCTCATATTCTACCTAAAGCTCACACCCAAGAGAGAAGAAGAAGAAGAAGATTAAGAGGATACTCTGTCCCCTTGGTGCCTTCCCCTCTTCCCTTCTCTCTTGTGCCCACGCCAGCCAAAAGAGAAGCCAAGCATGGAAGACCTTTAGAGGAGGTCTTGAAGATGGTCATGCCACCTTGGAGTAGAGCTTAAGGGTGGTACACGCCCACCCTTGGAGAAGGAAAGTTATGGTGGAAGCTTCCACCTTGGAGGAGCGTTTCAAGTAAAGAGAAGGAGGAGCTCTTTTCAAGCCTAGGAGCCACTAAGCTTGGAGCAAGGAGCTTCCCCTCTTCACTACATTTCAAGAGGATTTGTGTGTTATTTTATCTATTGAATTTATTCTAGTAGTAGAAACATTCCTCTACTAGGTTTTTATGTAAAACACTTTTGCATCAATCAAGTTGCCTTCAATTCTATTTCATTTTGTTGCAAATTTTTTTATAATCTAGTTTCTAGCACTTTTCACTCCTCCCTAATTACTCTAGGCCTTCACGTGTTTAGAGTGAGCTTAGGGAGAATCTCTAGTTGTCACTTATTGAACATACAAATGGCTACGCTAACGTGTTCGATTTTAGAAAACCTGTCGTTGTAGCTTGAAAGCGAAGAATACGTGTTCAACAAATAAAATTTATACCGAAATTAAAATTCTGGGTCGAACACAGGGAGGCGGACGTTTGATTTAAAAATTACGCGTTTCTTTTTATTTGTCACGGAATAATTCAATTTAAAACTACCTAATTATTTACAATAAATAAAAGAGAGAGAGAGTAAGAGAGAAAGAGAATATTACACAGAGAAATCAAAATGAGATGTAGAATAAATAAGGAATTTATCATTAAGGAGATTGTTCATTTCACTCTTACAACTACAAAGCATAAAACAATTACTCTAGAAAGCGATAAGTTTACTCTAGAAAGCATTAAAAGAATGGAGGGAGAAATGTCCTCCTCGACGATTGCTTGGAGGACGAGCAAAACTACACTAGAAAGTAGTAAATTTATACTAGAAAGCAGTAAAAAGAATAGGGAGAGAGAAATCCTCCTCGACAGTTGCTTGGAGGATGAGCCGGACGGGACGACGCCTGGACGAAGGGGAACGAAGCAGGACGAAGGAGGACGAAGCAGAAGAACGGGAACGAAGCAGCACGCCATCGTCGTCGCGGGATCCACTTCCGAAGGGGGACGAAAATTTGGACTTTATCTCGCGAGAAGCATCCCAGGTGTGGGACAAGCTTCTCTTGAGCTTTGGAGGGGTAGAGAAGAGAAGAGAAGGAAGGGATGAGAATTTCGTATGGAGGGGGTCTCCTTTTATAGTTGCAAGGACTGGGGACAAAATGGACATTACAACTTCAAAATAATAAATGAGGGGTCTTTAGTGACGGATAAAATCGTCACTAAAGCCCCCAATGTGGGCGTAGCTTCCCTGCCCACGCGCGCCCACTCAACTGCTCACGCGCGCAACGCTTACGCACGTTCAACGACCCTCAGCCGTCCGATCGCGAGATCGGACGGCTTAAGTCGGGCCTTCACCCGCTGCATTGCCCGCCCACCCAGGTGTGATCGCGCGTTACGCATGGGCGTGTGTGAGCGCGTCATCTTGATTGAGCGCACGCGGCCGTTGGATCGCGATCGTGCGGTCGATCGGAGGTGCACCACCGCTCCAATTTCAGCATGGCGAGGCTCGAACGCGCGTCCCCGCTTCGCGTTAGAGCGCTAGACCAACGTGCTGGGGTCGCGTTTATGTCGAGCGCCTAACTTCAGCGCGGGCACGTCACAACTGTTGGATCTTGATCCAACGGCAGGGAAAGGCGAATGCGGAGACTGCCGAGAATGCATGCAGTCGTATGGGCGACCGAGATGGCACCACGTGGCGCTATCTTGGTCGTCCATCTTCTGGAAGTTGTAGATGGTGCCACGGATGTCGGATTGACTCGATTTTTGCATCGTTGGGCTGCGATCGTCGATCCGAATTCATCTATGCGATCGGATTTGTCATCTGACGTATGGACTTTCACCATCCTGGCCCTTGATCTTCTAGGGTTCCCGGGTCACTAACTGATGCTACGGATGCCTGATTAGGGCGATATTGGAGTCGTTGAACTCCAATCGTCGCCCTGATCACATCCATACAGTTGGATCTTTGATCCGAGGCCCCGATAAAATGTTTGCCCTATCCAAGCACATAAAAGGAGATAAACCTCCATTTTATTCAAACTACTCTAAATGCAAGATGATGCATGTTATGCAATATTTATATCATGAAATGCAATCCTATGCTTAAGAACATGCAAAAATAGACATCTTAAGTAGTGTAAATGTGTTTACATCAAACCCCCATGCCTATCTTTTGCAAGTCCCTAGCAAAAACTATATGCTATTTATAAAAGAATTAGGTTGGATTATTTGGACCTGATTTATTTTCAATCATTAAGAAATTGTCTACTTAAAAACTGAACTTTCAAAGACACAACAGTGCCTGGGTATTAGCCAAAATGCAGACCGCCTCAAGCCCTTGCCTTATTAAAAGAAAATTTTCTTTTTCTCTTTTTCTCTTTTCTAATTTTTTTTGGATTTTCAAATTTTTGGGTTTAAGAGTGGCTTTCTACGGCCATTAAACTCACCCAAGATTTGATGAGAACCCTAAGTTTTAAGCATCTTATTGTGATTGTGATAGACTCGTTGACCGGTAATTAAAACGGACTTCAGATTTCTACGCCTCTAGGTGACCTCAAAAAGACTTCTGCCTAAAGGTGTATCTTTACAACCAGTAGCTTTCTCCCTACTTTATTTTTTACGGGGTCAACACAAGGGTGAATCCAGTGTATATCTCCCCGATTTATTCTACTTCTCCGCTTCTTCCTAAGTGTTTTGGAAATTTTTAGTGCATTTACTGAACTAGGTTCTGAACAACTGGTCGATGAGCTGTTACCACCGACAACTTGCCAGTCATACTCGTGCGGCGAAGTGTGGCTTATTTCCTTTTGTTCTTTTCTCCTTTTCTTTTTGATTTTTTTTTTTTCAGTAGGTGGCTTCCCTGGTCTAAGATTTACCTAAGGGTAGGAAAAAGAGAAAGGTCCAGTGACTGGGCTCTGGACAACCTACCTATGGGCTGTTACCCACGATAACTTGCCAGCCATATCACCCTAGAAGGTTCATTAGCTACCCAAATTCTGTTAGAATCGCCGAACAACGAGTCAGTGAAAAGAAAGTGTGTAGATGCTTAAAACTCAAAATTCCCTCAAATCAGAGGGCGGGTTGATAAGTCGTGTACTTATCACCCAAACTTATTTATTCCAATTATAATAGAATTAACATGGCGAGGACTCAAAGACAAATCCACATTTTAGTTGATACACAGGCTAATTAAGTCCAAAGACCTGAAGGGTCTTTGTGTTCAGATCTTAGTGTAGTATTTCCTAAAATTGAAAATTTTCTTAAACCCAAATTCTCTTTCCTAATTCCGAATTTTTTTTTATATAAAAGAAAATCAAACAAATCTATGAAGCTGACGAATGAATTCAGAGATGAATATCCACCCCCCCATGCCTATCTAATGCAATGTCCTCATTGTATTAAAAAGACATAAAACAGAGTGGAAAAGCGAAGAAAGCACCTGAATTGCATGAATGTCAGGTCCGCTCTGAGATGAAAATTAAAAACAACTATATAAGTGCTAAGTTTAGTGCCTTCAGCTAGGCACACTATACATAGAAAAGAAATGAAGAATTCACAAGTGCAGGTCAGAATTAGAATAAATAGAAGAATCCTCTAACCTGTCAACAGAGGTCCACAGATGTGGACCAGATTGTGGTGCAGACCCACACCCCATAATCGAGAATATCTTAGGTTCTGGATAAAAATTACCCAAAACATAAAATCAGAATGCAAGCAGGGTCGGGCCTGCGATTTATGAGGATGCAACCCAAGACCAAAAAGTCGGGTTACAGAGAATTGAAGCTCAAAAGGATAATCATTGAATGTGTGCTTCAGTTTTACATCCTCGAAACAAATGTCGTAAGGGTTCTGATTTGATGGCTTCAGCTTAAAAGGAACCCTTCGACTCAATCTTCCATTTCCTCCAAAATTAACTTCCCAAATCAAAATTTCCCAGCTCCCATCCTCCTCATTCCGAATGTTAAATTCTGAGACCTCTTGCATGCTAATCACCCCATCTGAAATCTCCAAGTCTAAATGATGTGATAGAATCAGAATTGACTTGGGTCTAATTATCTCAAAAACAGAATTATCGATAAGCTCAACGGGGTGTAACTCATAATCAGGGCATTAAATTGATTCATCCAGAAAATGTAATCCTGGATCTGTAATGTGTGCCCTAAGATCAGTTTCCTCAATTATTGGGCTATCAAATGATCTATCAGATTCCTCAGGCCCAATCGTCTAACAGAAATCATGTTCAGAAAACTCACGTGAGACCTCGCAACTTGAATCTTCACCATCAAGATCCGTATGAATGTATGTCCCAAAATCAGTTGTCACTTTCTGTTCCAAGGAGACATACGTTTTCTCGTAACCCGGCTCAGGGATCTCAGGTGAAGAAATCAGATCATCCTTAATTGGTTGCTTTAATTCAATCTGGTCAGCCTCGTAACACGTGTCCCCCCTAACAGGTGCCTGAGCGGGTTCTTTCGTTGGCTTTCCTGAAGAGGGTTCATCCTGGGAATCATTCCAAGATTGAATCAAAGCAACCACAAATCTCATCCTCAATTTCGCTAATTTCCCAAGTAGAAACTCACCCGGCTTCTTATCCTTAACGTCCTGGAGCCAATCCAATAAAGACTTATTCAAATCATCAATCATTTTAATTAGGGGTTCCAATCTCTCAATGCAAGGTATTGGCTGAACTTCTAAAGATTGTATGATATTCCTCAAGTTAGCCAGAACCTTATCTTGAACCTGGTTAACCTGAACCAAATGAGTTGGTTCAAGGTTGGGCGGGTTTGACATCAATGCAGAGGAATTAACAAATTGAGATTCGTTATGCCCTTCCTGATAATAGGTCATTTCAGATTGTTGAAAAGATGGTGATGACCTAAAGGCGGTGAAATCAGAGGATGGGTAAGGATCGGTGTATCCTTCTTGATTGTAGATCGTATTAGGTTGTGCATGAAAGGAAGATGATCTATAATCGATGTAGCTCTGAGAAGGATAGAAATCAGAATCAAAGTGTTCAGGGTTAGACCCTAAACACGGGGGTCCGGAATTGTATCCCCAATCCAAATTATCCCAACTGACTGATGGTTGATTACAATACGAGTTGGGATAATCGTCATGTTGAGGATAATTCACAACAAGAGGGAAAGAGCGAGAATGCGTGAAATATGTGGAAGGATTCATGAGACACAGGAGGAAGAAAGGTGCCCCTACAATACAAACAATCAAACATGTCCTTAAATGGGTTAGCCTAAAGACCTACAACTCTCAAAACCCATCTTGTGATAAAGGAACAATTTGATCTACTTCTGTCTGTTCAATCCAACCAATTAGGAGGGACTGGGGAGAAGGTTCTTCCTTCGGCTTGCGCCTCCGGTTCCTAGTGTACCCCCCAGCTGCGATCGTCTGACTCTGCTCCCCTAGCTAGACATCAGATTGAACAGTAGAAACAGACTAATCGAAAATAATCTCGTTCTGAGTTCTGAAGAGCGAGTTCAATCCTTAAGGCCAACGTCTACTCTGTTTTATTTAGGGCTAGGTTTGAATGTGCTTTGGAATGTGATGGGCCCTTTAAATGGGTTGTGCCCTTAATGATTGATTGATTTGTGTGTGCGTGCACAACCAGTAGTTTTCAAGCAAGATTATTTTCGATGTGGTGAATTTTAAGGTTCAAATCTTGCTTAGTAGCTTTTAGGATTCAACTTTAGGTGTTTTCAAACAAGTTTCATTGGCACACCAGGTTTTACAAGCACGGGTGAAGATGTTTTCCTTTAAGGTTTAAAAAGAATGTGGAGTGCCTGGTAAATCCCTAAGAGTTGAACCTAAGTGGCAGCTACTTGATGAGTTTATTTTATTTGAAGTGGTGCGACCCAAACAACTCAAACAATTGGCCTGATGCACTACTTAATTAGGCACACAAATGATTACCTAATCTGATTTCTACTCAATTATGTGTTTGAATGTGTGTATCGATTCCTGAGGTCGGTTTACCGGTTGAGTTTGAAAATCAGATGAGGTTGTGTACCTCTTTGAGATTTTTTTTAATTTTTTTCTTTTTTTAATGTGGGGGTTGGGGTGAGTATGGGTGTCAAACAACAAACAATCTAACCTTAGAGTTTATAAAAACATCTAGGTTAATTGATGTTTGAATTATTATGTTGTGGAATGAAATCTAATGGATGGGGGGTGGGGGATAACTCACAAAACCTTCTACAGCATTTTACTCTGATCTACTGCTTTTGCCTGTCTCGAAAGAGTACCTGCAATCACAATAAGAAAGGAGAAAAGTGAGGTAAATGATTTGTAAGTTAGAAAACGCAAAGAGAAACCAAAGAGCGTCGCTTCCCCGGAAACGGCGCCAAAATGTTGAACGTACGAATGGCTACGCTAACGTGTTCGATTTTAGAAAACCTGTCATTGTAGCTTAAAAGTGAAGAATTCGTGTTCAACAAATAAAATTTATACCGAAATTAAAATTCCAGGTCGAACACAGGGAGGCGGACGTTTGATTTAAAAAGTATGTGTTTCTTTTTATTTGTCACGGAATAATTCAATTTAAAACTACCTAATTATTTACAATAAATAAAAGAGAGAGAGAGTAAGAGAGAAAGAGAATATTACACAGAGAAATCAAAATGAGATGTAGAATAAATAAGGAATTTATCATTAAGGAGATTGTTCATTTCACTCTTACAACTACAAAGCATAAAACAATTACTCTAGAAAGCGATAAGTTTACTCTAGAAAGCATTAAAAGAATGGAGGGAGAAATGTCCTCCTCGACGATTGCTTGGAGGACGAGCAAAACTACACTAGAAAGTAGTAAATTTATACTAGAAAGCAGTAAAAAGAATAGGGAGAGAGAAATCCTCCTCGACAGTTGCTTGGAGGATGAGCCGGACGGGACGACGCCTGGACGAAGGGGAACGAAGCAGGACGAAGGAGGACGAAGCAGAAGAACGGGAACGAAGCAGCACGCCATCGTCGTCGCGGGATCCACTTCCGAAGGGGGACGAAAATTTGGACTTTATCTCGCGAGAAGCATCCCAGGTGTGGGACAAGCTTCTCTTGAGCTTTGGAGGGGTAGAGAAGAGAAGAGAAGGAAGGGATGAGAATTTCGTATGGAGGGGGTCTCCTTTTATAGTTGCAAGGAGTGGGGGCAAAATGGACATTACAACTTCAAAATAATAAATGAGGGGTCTTTAGTGACGGATAAAACCGTCACTAAAGCCCCCAACGTGGGCGTAGCTTCCCTGCCCACGCGCGCCCGCTCAGCTGCTCATGCGCGCAATGCGTACGCACGTTCAACGATCCTCAGCCGTTCGATCGCGAGATCGGACGGCTTAAGTCGCGCCTTCACCTGCTGCATTGCATGCCCGCCCACGTGTGATCGCGCGTTACGCGTGGGCGTGCGTGAGCGCGTCATCTTGATTGAGTGCACGCGGCCATTGGATCGCGATCGTGCGGTCGATCGGAGGCGTGCCACCGCTCCAATTTCAGCGTGGTGAGGCTCGAACGCGCGTCCCTGCTTCGCGTTAGAGTGCTAGACCAACGCGCTGGGGTCGCGTTTATGTCGAGCACCTGACTTCTGCGCGGGCGCGTCGCAGCCGTTGGATCTTGATCCAACGGCAGGGAAAGGCGGATGCAGAGACTGCCGAGATTGCATGCGACCGTTTGGGTGGCCGGGATGGTGCCATGGACGACCAAGATGGCATTTGGGTGGCCGGGATGGTGACATGGATGACCAAGATGGCGCCATGTGGCGCCATCTTGGTCGTCCATCTTCTGGAAGTTGTAGATGGTGCCACGGATGTTGGATTGACTTGATTTTTGCATCGTTGGGCTGCGATCGTCGATCCGAATTCATTTGTGCGATCGGATTTGTCATCTGACATGTGGATTTTTACCATCCTGGCCCTTGATCTTCTAGGGTTGCCGGGTCACTAACTGATGCTACGGATGCCTGATTAGGGCGATCTTGAAGTCGTTGAGCTCCAATCGTCGCCCTGATCACATCCATACAGTTGGATCTTTGATCCAAGGCCCCGATAAAATGTTTGCCCTATCCAAACACATAAAAGGAGATAAACCTCCATTTTATTCAAACTACTCTAAATGCAAGATGATGCATGTTATGCAATATTTATATCATGAAATGCAATCCTATGCTTAAGAACATGCAAAAATAGACATCTTAAGTAATGTAAATGTGTTTACATCATCACTTTAGTAGTAGTGTAGTGAGTTAGGTGTTAGTCATTTTCCGTTGCCATCAAAATTAGTGTTGCCGTTATTTCAAAACCCTAAAACATTACATACTTAAAAAGACCAAAAAGAAAGTTGATTTCCATTTTTGAGCAAGAGACCGATTTTTGCAACCAAATTGCCTCCTTGGACGACCCTAGATACCCCACTATCTAGGTTATAAATTTAAAAGCGTATGCGATTTTGCATGTTACAACTACTTAAAAACCCGCCTTTATAAATCATGCCAAGTCTCGCATCACTTTTTGGCGCCATTATCGGGAAGGCACGGCTTTGCATTTTAATTGATTCTCTTGCTTGAAGTGAATCTCATCCCCTTGTCTCTCTTTTATCTCGTGTGTGCAGGAACTACACGAAGAAAGTGGGAATTTGAAAGCGAGAGCTCAAAGTTCCTTTTCTTCCCACGATTTCAGGTTGGTCCCCCATTTCTGGTCACATTTAGGTTAAAAGACTACCAAAAAAATATTAAACTTGGCTTTTAGGATTCTAAACATTTTAATTAAGTGGAGTGGTGACTATAAAAATCCATTGTTTTGTTGTATGCTTCATTAAACACCACTCCAATCCCAGCGTTGGTGTTCTATTTTTCGGGTCCAGATTTCTGTCCGGATTTCAAAAATCAATTCCCAACATCACAGGTCTCTTAAAATTATTAAATTTTACATAATGATTCCAAATAAAGTTAGGAACATCTGTTCCAAATTTCAGATCACCTGGCTTTGTATTTAATTTTTAAAAATTCATGGACTACCGAGGGGTCACACCCTCTTATCTTCCTATTTTGCTATTGTCCATGAATTTTTAGAATTTTTGTACTCATTTAATTTTTTGTGAAATTGAGTTTTCTAGAATCCTTGTGAAATTCTACATCTCACATAAAATTACCAAAATTTTCTAAGGCCAGTGGTGGTACAGAAAGTCCAAAATACCAATGGGTACCAATTCTGGACTTTGACACCAGCACAAATAAAAATTCAAAACAAATATCAAACAAATTCCTAAAATCTTAAAAAATCTTTTCTGGAATCCTTGTTTGATTTTACATAAAGTAGTGGTGTTGTTTGTATTGTTTGGACCACTACTTAATCAGGAAGCCTAAAAAAGATTCATCTGTAGTTAAATTTCTATATTAGGGTTCAAATCCAATTCAGGTTTCTTTCTTTCTTTTTAGTTCCACAACATAAAGGAAACACATCATCACCAATACAACTTGTTTTCCTTTGATTGTGGAAGTTTCAAACTTATTTGAACATTTAAAAAGAGAAACCCTAAAACACATTAAATTAAATTGAATCCTAAAAGACAAAAATACAAAAATTGTGTGACAACTTGTTTGAAATTGGAACCACTTTCCAATTCCTGTGCACACACAAAAAAATTTGAAATAACAGGGCAACAACCCCACCAACGCCCTCCACATTCCGTGTGCACACTAGTATCCTAGACCTAATTAAATTTTGTAGCAATTTGACCCCTAAGGTTTTCATCAACCTAGGCTTGCTATATAGGTCTTAAGTTTTCTATAGTTAATACCAATTATGTCATCTATATCTGGTGTTCAGAATGAGGGGCCGTGTCAAACGACCAGGCGGGTTTATACAAGCACCTGAGGTTTTTCCTAGGAAATGCTTGGGCCCAAACCTCCTGTTCGTACGCTTTTGATCGGGTTTAAAGAATGTCACATTGTAGTATAACCGACAAAATGTTCAAACAAATAGAGAATTTTATTACTCGAAAATCGGAGTATCTAAGGTAGAACACAGGGAGCAATCGGAATTTACTACTAATATCAAATGTAATTGAACACTCTAATTTACTCAAAACTTTAATTCAAATATGAATGTATGCGGTTAAAAGTAATTATGAAAAAAGAAATGAAATTGGACGTCTGATCTTGCGATCAGACGTCCTAAAAGTGTTATTCTTCTCTTCTAATATTTCTTTCTCTGCAGCCTCTCTTTTTCCTTGCTTCTTTCTCTTCTTCTCAGCAGTCTCTCCTTCTTCCTTCTTCTTTTCTCTTCTGCGAATGCTTCTTCCTCTTCCTTGGTCTTCTGTTCTTCCTTCTATCTTCTTCTGATTCCATGTTGGCTTTCTACAAAGGCTCTTCTTCTGCCTTGTTCTCTTCTTTCTTCTCCTTCTTTGGCTCTGCAGTCCTTCTTTCTTCCTTCTCTTCTCTGCCTCACTCAGCTAAGTCTTTCTTCCGCAACGTTCAGCCTGCATACACAGAGAGCAAAACCTACCCTTTCCCCTTTACCTGAACGTCTCTCTCTTTCTGCAATTCGCTCAAGGACGCTCTCCCAGAGCCACGGGTACTCGGGTCGGATCTCGCACCCGGGACCAGGCGCACCGGCAGGTGGGTGATGCGCGAGGAGTGCTCAGGTTAGGGTCGGGTCGCATCCCGCTAGATCCGCGAGGTGAAACCCCTATGCGTTCGGAGGCGATAAGCAGATAACACAAAAACAACTTATACTATAGCGGCACCTCGTATTTCCACGATGTGGGACTAAAGTCTCTGCCCCAATCTCGCGCACGTCCGCAGACCTGCGTGCAATCACCACAGCTGCAGACTTCTTAGCGGTCCTTGCTGAGCCAGACCTCTTCGCACCGCTCGCACAAGTCTGCTGCGCCTGAAGCCTGGAAGACCTGACGCCTGGAGCTGCTGCGAAGCTGCTTCAACCTTCGTCAATGGCGGCAGGAGCTTTGATTGTCAAACAAAAAATGAGCCTCTCGGCTCAATCAGACCAGCTGGTGAGACATGCGGCAGGCCGTGGGATGGCCTAGGCATGTGTGCCTAGGTTAACCTGTGGCCGGAAGTGTGGGGTTGTTCGGGGGACTGTGGTGGAGGTGTAGAGGGATGGCTGATGGGCGGAAGTTGTTCCTTGTGGTGAGGCGGAGCTTATGAGTCAGTTGGCAAGCCGTGTGGAGGGGCGGAATGGTGGGGGTGGCTTGCCGGAGGTGGAAGATGAGGGTGGTCAGCGACGGTCGAGGGTCGATTAAATGAAATAACAGGGGGAAAAGAGAGAGGGGAATACGGGGAGTAGTTCTAACCTAATTGTGGGGACGAAGGGGGATGGGGAGGTGGACAGCTGTACTTGCTGTCGCCGGAGAAGACATTGCCTAGTGGAGGAAGACGGCGGCGACGACGGGGCTGAGGCGGCGTGCGCGGGTGTTGCGCGACACGGAGGAGAGTCAGGAAGATGACTCTACCACTGGTTTTGTGGCAGAGCGAAGTGGATGGGAGAGGGAGCTCGCCGAAGCTTGCTGGACACTTGGCCAGAGAAGAAAGAGATGAATTGGGGGTGGAAGTCCGGCCAAGTCAAGCTAAAATTGAGCGGCCGGAGGTGTGGGTTCTTTTATAGGCACTGAGCCGTGCTTTCAGAGCATGGAGGGCACGCCTATTGCCTCTGATGGCTCGCTGGAGTAGGAAAGAGGTTAAGATACCCAAATCCCTCATGCATTCGCATGAGAGATTGGGTTCTCACCAGGGATTGTGATTGGCCTTAGATGGAAGGAAATTCCTCAGAGAATCTCCCTTCCATTTCTGGGAGGGGATCTCTGAGGAATCAGAGAGTAATCCCTCTCTAAACCTCGCCGGAGGTTGGTTCTGCCCTAACAATGGCGGTAGGACCTTATTGCAAAGGTGGTGATGAAATTATGGGGCTCTCTGCAAGGATTTTCAAAAGATAGGGACTAAATTATGATTTGGGTGTACTAAATTGCAAAGTAGGTCAAGATGACCTCCCCTTAAGTCCAAATTTTGGTACAAACCTAATTTGGACCTAAGGAATCCAATGGTGAAGTTGGATTTTAGGTTTGACCTCGTTTGACTGGATATTTTACGTAAAAACCCAAATTAGGTTAGTTGAAGAGCTAGGACCCTAATCTAGGTCAAATTGGGTTCCAAAGGCCAAATTAAGTGTTCTAAACCCTAAGGAGTATTTTTACATGATCTTTAGAGAGTTTAATTGATTTTTATCCTGACCGGAACCTTGTTAATTTAAGCGGGTCTGTTTTAGGGTTACCAAATGTCATTTAATTCCTAAATTGCACATGAACCCATTTCTGATTGACTCAACCCAATTTTTATCCTATTTAAACCATTTGACCTATGTTTTGCCTCTGAGAAATCCCGTTTATGCACTGCAATGGTAAAATTACAGTTTTAACCTTTAATTCATGTTTTCATCTCAGAGCACTTATTCCTTCATTTAGGCCTTCTTCTAGGTTATGTAGGAGCTTTTATTTTCTTTTTTTGGGTCAAAATGAGGTAGTTATGGCTCATGATGAGGCTCTCATCATACCCCCATGCCTAGCTTTTGGTAGTCCCTTAGCAAAATTTCAAGGTTTTAACTTCCGTTCTAGACCCAGAGTGTCTGTCAACAATCATGATAAGTGCTCCTTTTCTTTTGTGATTAGGTAGGAGTGCCAACAATAGGCCTAGAGGTACTCAAGTACCAACCAAAATCCAGACCTGACCCGCTTTAGCCTCAGTCCTCCGCAAAGGTTTCTAAGGCCCACAAAAACTAACCTAGGGTTTGTTGGACTCCGCGATTAAAGCACCCACGCTTGAGACATTTTTAGCCTAAGTTCAGTTTGCAATGTGTTTTTGTAAGAGAGAGATATAAGATTTATTTGTTTGGAGAGCTTTTCTCTCTTTTTTTCTTTTTATTTCTAGCTTCGGATTAGCTTCTCAGCACGGTCTGTATCGGATTCCTCATCCCCATCATCAATCCTCAAGGGTTCCTGGCTATCGATGCTTTGAGATAGCACCGCCCATGGCAACCCCCAGAACCCTGGCTTTCGAGATAATCTCACCCATGGCGTTCTGTGGCTGAATTCAGACCCTGGCGATCGACATTTCGTAATAATACCGCCCACGGTATCTGAACCAGCAGAGTGCTTACATGCCCCCAGTAGGATATTTAAATATCCTAAGAGACAAGCACCGAGGAGTCGATATGTTGTTACGCATCTTCGAGGGGAATTTCCCGCCTCTCCGCGCTGGGAACTCGTCCAAATTAACTTGTGTTGATTGGCCGCTCCTAATCTAGGTGACTTTTTCAGAACATTAAACGCTTTTGCGTGATTTGGATGTTTATGTGCACTGAACCAGACTGTGTGTGAATTTGGGGTGCTTAGGTTACCGAATCCCGCAAACCGGAGGTCAGTTAACGAGGACGAATTTTCCTAAGCCTTAGACCTAATACCTAAGCTTCGCATTTTCCTCAACCTCTTGAGAATTATCCAGATTTTAACGGATACGTGAATTTTAAACTAACAAATCTAGCCCAGGAGGCCTAAGACCAGCATTGCCGCTAATCTCTTGTTATGTCGCCTTAGCACTTTTCTTTTCTTGATCTGGTCTAGAACTTCAGTTAATTCCTTAATCTTTTACTAATGACTATTTCTTTTTCTTTTTCATTTTGTGCTCCTTTTTGTCATTTTTCTCCTTTTCTCCTCCTGAATATGTGGCTCACAAAATTTCCTCCCTTCCCCAATTTTTCGTTCTTTTTCATAATTTTTCAATTTTTTGTGTGTGAGACTCCTGATTTTTTGTTGGTTCTGTATGTATGCACTTTATCACCCCCCCATGCCTAGGTTTTGCAATGTCCTCATTGTAAACAGAGGGTGTGAAATAGTGTTGAGGTCAGGGACTTAGAACAGGATACATCGGGTGGGTGAATGGGTCGGAAATGACTGATGCGGATGATTTTAAGCTTTGATATGTGTACCAGAGGTGGGATCAACTGTCTAAGGCTGAACTCAATGTGCAATAGACGTGGAGTACAGACGGATAATCAAACGGGTCTCTATTTTTGGGATGACGGGTTGCCTCCCGTTAAGCGCTAAATTTAATGCCTTCAGCCGAGCGGAAAATGGGGTGGAGAGGGAGTGGTCAAATCAGTGGAGTTTTGGAAAACAAGCACCTTAATTAAGAGCCTGGTTGGTCCAACCAGGTGCTTGTTGAGATCAGTCGGCTGATGATGCAGCCCAAACCCAATAAGTTTGGTGGGTTGATAGATGTGGATTAACAGATGCAGAACCCACCATATGCAGTGAAGTTCTGATGGATATGGAAGTGAAAACTCGGGTTCAGGCTGAGTCGAATCAGCCTGGTCAAAGTAGGGTTCCGAAAAATAATCAATGTAAGGTGTGGAATCCCTAAAGGGGTGATCAAAGAATGGAGGCTCCTGATTTTTGGTCTGATCAATACCCGATACCCGGTATAGATATGAAGTTGAATCATCTGCAATCGGCTCAGTGAGAGGTGAATCAGAATAGAAATTGAGTCCGGTTGCGGATCGGGGTGGGGAACGGGTTTTGATTGGTTCTGTATATGTGGAGCAGGTGGGTTCAAAGAAGATTGGCTTGTTATAATCAGGAAGTAGACTTTCTCCAATGTTATGGTCAGATTCAAAATCGTCGGAGTGTTTGCGAAAATCAAAATTTGAATGAGATTCAAGATCATGAGTTCCACCATAGAATAAATCATATGTTGCAGATTCAGCAGCCTGACTGGGGTCTAGCCTAAATGTGAATTCTGAGCTTAAAAAGGTGTCCCTATCTGGTAGAGGCTCAGGTTCTAAGCTAGTAGGGTAGACCCAATCGAAACCCTGCTCGTCCAACTCCTCGATTTCTGTGTCGTAGATTGTCATGACTTCCGAAAAATCGATTCGTTCCTATGAGGATGTTGGCGAGGGATATTCATCAAATCGATGCCCAAAATCATATTCTTCATTAAAAGATCGATCTTCTTCATCTAGGGCCTTGGAATCTTCAAAATATGTTTCAGATCTAGGTTTTAGGCTTAGGATGTGGGTTGAATTATTAGAATCTAGGTCTGAATAACCTTCGAGGGCCACCTTATCAAAATAAGGGACGGAATTTATACCCTCGAGAGGTTCAGTTCTACTCTCTTACTTACAGGAGTTTTTGCATTCTAGAATGGGCTCATCATGGTCTTTTCCTGCATTTGGAGCTTCCCAAACTTCTTCAATATCAGGCACATTGTATTCTATTTGGGTTGGGAATCCACAATCATTTTGTGCCTCAAACTCGAGATCAGATTTATCCTCGATGTTGTCCCAAGATAGTTCCTCCTCTGTTTGTGGTATATACGGGTACTTCTGGTCAATAACTTATTTTACTAATCTCATTATCTCTTCTCGTTTTTCAAGACTATCTTGGTGTTTCTTCCAAAGTCGAGGATTTTTCATACATTGAAGGTATTCAATATTGTGCAGTTTTTCTATCTCAATGTATGCAGTAATGATCAAGTCACGGGTTGATCCTTTGTTGGCTTCTGATAATAGTACTTGGACACAAGTTATGACAAAGGTTGTGATTGTTGGGACATCAACCTGAATGTTTCCTACTGTTGTTGAGGTTTCTTCATTTTCATAGAATTTCATGACATCCTCAATCATTTTATCTCTCATGGATCTCTGACAATCAAGTTTCTCGAATGGTAGTCCTATGTGGTTTGGCTGCATTTTTGGATCAGGTGGTGGAATCCAGATGTGGGATCAGAGTTGGAATCAAGATCAAGTTATGAAGTGATCAGATCTGAATAACGAGTCCCACTGATAATGTGTGTGTGTGCTCTAAAGAGAAAAGATGAGGGACTGGAGATGTTTTTGACCCAATCAAGACACCCAAAGAGGTTTGGATGACTATGGAGGTTTGGGGCGGATGGACCCCTGGATCAGAAGATCGTCCACCTGAGAATTACCTGAGCAGCCAGAGAGGGAGAGTTCCGCAAAGACCCCTACATGGTAGAGCGTCCCCACGGGTTACAGGGTTTCCCCCACCCGGCCTCTCTTGTCACTAAGATTCCAGGTAGACTAAAATGGGGACCTTGACCTCTTAAGTCTATCACTTTTATTTCAAAGGTGCTTTTAGGGTTCTCACTTGAACTTTAGATAGTTTGATGTTGTGACCTAATTTAGAGGATGGTTGACCCAAGGGGTCAACTTCACCTAACCTGTCCTATAGATGGCAGAATGATTCTAGGTTTAAAGCCTAGAGATCACCCTGATTTGATTCCCAGGTTATTAGGTCTAGAAATTTTAAGATTCAAGTGATTTTAGGGCTCAATTTTTAGGGTTTGTCTTGTTAATATCTCTTCAATCAAGGGCTTGGGTAGCACACTGATGTGGGAGGGTTTATTTTCTTTTATGCAGGCATGTGTGACTAACACTCCAAGACCCTACTGTAGAAACCCTAATTTGGTTCTATTTCCAATCATCTTTTTCTTTTTGAAAAGGTTCTCTTTGGACTTTAAAAGCAAGAAATGTGTTGTCCACAGAGATTAAGCGTTATTTCTATTAGGCACATGAATTTGTGGGATAGAATCTAAAAATCGCTCCAACTTCAAGAAGAATTAAAAAATTTTCGCAAAATTAGGAAACGTTTGCCTTAAAAATGGTGATTACTATATAAAGAAGGCAATTGATTCTAAATTGATTTTCTTCCTTTTGTCTTTTCAGGATTAGGGGATAGTTTAAGGAAGAAAAGAAATACCTGCCCTGGAGCGGTTGACTTGCGGGAGGGATTTTCTCGTGGAATACCTGCAAGATCAAAACAAAGCAAAGTAGGGCAAGTTAGTGTTCAATATGATAAACAGAATGTAGAGACTAGTGATAAATTGCACATTGCTCCCCGGCAACGGCACAAAAAATGTTCGTATGCTTTTGATCGGGTTTAAAGAATGACACGTTGTAGTATAACCGACAAAACGTTCAAACAAATAGAGAATTTTATTACTCGAAAATCGGAGTATCCGAGGTCGAACACAGGGAGCAATTGAAATCTACTATTAATCTCAAATGTAATTGAACACTCTAATTTACTCAAAACTTTAATTCAAATATGAATGTATGCGGTTAAAAGTAATTATGACAAAATAAATGAAATTGGACATCTAATCTTGTGATCAGACGTCTTAAAAGTGTTATTCTTCTCTTCTGATATTTCTTTCTCTGCAGCCTCTCTTTTGCCTTGCTTCTTTCTCTTCTTCTCAGCAGTCTCTCCTTCTTCCTTCTTCTTTTCTCTTCTGCGAATGCTTCTTCCTCTTCCTTGGTCTTCTGTTCTTCCTTCTATCTTCTTCTGATTCTGTGTTGGCTTTCTACGAAGGCTCTTCTTCTGCCTTGGTCTCTTCTTTCTTCTCCTTCTTTGGCTCTGCAGTCCTTCTTTCTTCCTTCTCTTCTCTGCCTCACTCAGCTAAGTCTTTCTTCCTCAACGTTCAGCCTGCATACATAGAGAGCAAAACCTACCCTTTCCCCTCTACCCGAACATCTCTCTCTCTCTGCTATTCGCTCAAGGACGCTCTCCCAGAGCCACGGGTATTCGGATTGGATCTCGCACCCGGGACCAGGCGCACCGACAGGTGGGTGATGCGCGAGGACTGCTCAGGTTAGGGTCGGGTCACATCCCGCCAGATCCTCGAGGTGAAACAGCGGACGAGGCGAGTGGGTCAGGTGAGGGACCTCACCCCTGTGCGTTCGGAGGCGATAAGCAGATAACACAAAAACAACTTATACTACAGCGGCACCTCGTATTTCCACGATGTGGGACTAAAGTCTCTGCCCCAATCTCGCGCGTGCCTGCAAACCTGCGTGTAATCACCACAGCTGCAGACTTCTCAGCACTCCTTGCTGAGCCAGACCTCTTCATACCGCTCGCACAAGTCTGCTGCACCTGAAGCCTGGAAGACCTGACGCCTGGAGCTGCTGCGAAGCTGCTTCAACCTTCGTCAATGGCGGTAGGAGCTTTGATACTGTCAAACATAAAATGAGCCTCTCGGCTCAATCAGACTAGTTGGGGACCTTCGCCGTGGCACGGCGAAGGTGGTGAGCCATGCGGCAGGTTGTGGGATGGCCTAGGCATGCGTGCCTAGGTCAACCTGTGGTCGGAAGTGTGGGGTTGTTCGGGGGACTGTGGTGGAGGTGTAGAGGGATGGCTGATGGGCGGAAGTTGTTCCTTGTGGTGAGGCGGAGCTTATGAGTTGATTGGCGAGCCGTGTGGAGGGGCGGAATGGTGGGGGCAGCTCGCCGGAGATCGGTCGGAGATGTGGAAGATGAGGGTGGTCAACGACGGTCGAGGGTCGATTAAATGAAATAATAGGGGGAAAAGAGAGAGGGGAATACGGGGAGTAGTTCTAACCTAATTGTAGGGACGAAGGGGGATGGGGAGGCGGACAGTTGTACCTGCTGTCGTCGGAGAAGACGTTGCCCAGTGGAGGAAGACGGTGGCGACGACAGGGCTGAGGCGGCGTGCGCAGGTGTTGCGCGACGCGGAGGAGAGTCAGGAAGATGACTCTGCCACTGGTTTTGTGGCAGAGCGAAGTGGATGGGAGAGGGAGCTCGCCGAAGCTTGCTGGATACTTGGCCGGAGAAGAAAGAGACGAATTGGGGGTGGAAGTCCGGCCAAGTCAAGCTAAAATTGAGCGGCCGGAGGTGTGGGTTCTTTTATAGGCACTAGGCCGTGCTTTCAGAGCATGGAGGGCACGCCTATTGCCTCTGATGGCTCGTCGGAGTAGGAAAGGGGTTAAGATACCTAAATCCCTTGTGCGTTCGCATGAGAGATTGGGTTCACACCAGAGATTGTGATTGGCCTTAGATGGAAGGAAATTCCTCAGAGAATCTCCCTTCCATTTCTAGGAGGGAATCTCTGAGGAATCAGAGAGTAATCCCTCTCTAAACCTCGTCAGAGGTTGGTTTTGCCCTAACAATGGAGGCAGGACCTGATTGCAATGGTGGTGATGAAATTAGGGGGCTCTCTGCAAGGATTTTCAAAAGATAGGGACCAAATTGTGATTTGGGTGTACTAAATTGCAAAGTAGGTCAAGATGACCTCCCCTTAAGTCCAAATTTTGGTACAAACCTAAGTTGGACCTAAGGAATCCAATGGTGAAGTTGGATTTTAGGTTTGACCTCGTTTGACTGGACATTTTACGTAAAAACCCAAATTAGGTTACTCGAAGAGCTAGGATTCTAATCTAGGTCAAACTGGGTTCCAAAGGCCAAATTAAGTGTTCTAAACACTAGGGAGTATTTTTCCATGATATTTAGAGGGTTCACCTGATTTTTATCCTGACCGAAACCTTGTTAATTTAAGTGGGTCTGTTTTAGGGTTACCAAATGTCATTTAATTCCTAAATTGCACATGAACCCATTTCTGATTGACTCAACCCACTTTTTATCTTATTTAGACCACTTGACCTATGTTTTGCCTCTGAGAAATCCCGTTTATGCACTGCAATGGTAAAATGATAGTTTTAACCTTTAATTCATGTTATCTTCTCAGAGCACTTATTCCTTCATTTAGGCCTTCTTCTAAGTTATGTAGGAGCTTTTATTCTCTTTATTGGGTCAAAATGAGTTAGTTATGGCTCATGATAAGGCTCTCATCACCTCCCCATAAGCAACTTGGCTAGATTTGTTGACAGAATGGGTATTCACTGTTGATTACTTATTTTCTAAGTAGACCAAGTCTTAGGTTAATTTTTAGGGAGTCACACTTAAGTTAGGTCTATAATTTGTTGTTTGAATTGCACACTTTCTCTCATCTCTTTCTCTTCTCCTCCCCTCCAATTCTTCCAAAACAGTGCATGCACAGGCGAAGGTCCCAAAAACCACATCTTGAGGGACCATCTGATTTTGCCCCCCGCACCAGAAAATCTTTGTTTTCTTCTCCTTCCTCTTCTAAAAAAATGGAAAACCCAGGAAACCGACAAAAAAATTCTGCTTCCGCTTCTAACCCGTCAATCGACCCACAAGTTGACTTCCCTCTCCCTCACCTCCCTCATCTGGAGCAACCAGAAATTCCTACAAGGCCAAGTGGCCCTCCAATCCTAACTCAAAATATAAGCCCCTTTGCCTTGATGGTCGACCATTTGGTTTGGCTGCAACAAAATCAAGAAGATTTGACTAGAACTGTAACGAACCTAGATAACCAAGGGCAAAACCCACCACCCCGCCAACAGCCTGTCATTCCTCTTAAGGATTCTATGATCCTTCCAATTATGAGGAAAGACTTGGGGTGGTCATACCATAAGGGAATTTTGAGATCAAACCAGCCATTCTAAATCTTATCAAGCATTTTCATGGTCTTCCAAGAGAGGACCCTTTTTGTCATTTCGAGGAATTAACTGTTCTCGCTCAAACCACTCGTTCCCGCAATGTGAAGGAAGACATGTGGTTAATGAGACTTTTTCTTCTCTCTCTTAAAGATAAAGCTTCACATTGGTTTAGAATGGTTGGGCGCCCGATTACCACCTGGCCCCAATTAAAGAGCACTTTTCTAAAGAAATTTTTTCCAATCGATCGAACTAATGCTTTAAGATCCATAACGACCTTTCAACAAAAAATTGGTGAACCCATCCATGAAGCCTAGGAAAGATTCCAAGAACTTTAGAAGTTGTCCCCACCATGAAATTCCACAATGGCAGTTAGTGAAGATCTTTTATCACGGATTAGAAGATCAATTGAAGCGATTTGTGGATGCCTCATGTGGGGGCAATTTCCTTAATAAAGATGCTGAAAGTGCCTATCTCCTCTTTGAAGAAATGAGTGAAAACTCATTTAATATGACTTCAATGGACACTTTTGGTAGAACACAAAATCCCGGACACGGAGTTCATGAAATTGACTCCAAATCCACCTCTGTTCCAGTCACTCAGGATGATCTATATATGTTCGCTCAACGATTGGACCAGATGCAAATTCACCAGAAAAATGTAAGAAAAGCTCACAAACAAACAATCTCCACACTTTTACTCTCCACACACTAACACTCCACAACTTCTCTGAAGAGAAATTCTGCACAATATTGATGCCACACCTGCTGGTCAGCAATTTCCAACTGATTTCCCACAGGAATTTACTGGGAATTTTGATCAAAATATTTTTGATGCCACCATAGAAAATATTTATGCTCTCCAAGAGCAATTTAGAAACCCCTCCAACACTTTCAATCAAAACTGGAGGACCAACCCGAATCACTCCTGGAAAAACCCAAACCCGATTCCTTTTCCTAAACAAAATCATTTTGGGAATTATGGGCAACTTCATATCAACCTGGACCATCCCAGGAAGATATCAACACTCAGGTCATGAAAACTCTGCAAGGCATGCAGAATCAAATGACAGAAGTAACCCGCATGATTACCAACTTACAACACCAAGTTAAGGTTACTCCTGATCATCGACCTGTCGGGAATTTTCCTTCCCAACCCATGCCCAACCCGAATAATCAAAGGAATTAGTTCCAAGGTGGATATCCCAGTCAACCCATTCAACCAGCACCTCAGCATCCCCCGGGTTTCAATAACAGTTAGGCTTCCCGTCCTCATCCTAGAAACAACCAGACTGCAAATGCAGTTACTTTGAGGAATGGGAAAACCACTCAAGATCCCCTGCCTGTTAAAGAAACTCATTTTAATGAAAAATAGATCAATTCTTCCCCATCTTCCTCTTATATTGTTCAGGAACCTAATAATGCAAAATAAGGAAACCCTGCACCATTTCCACAAGCCCTCCATTCTTCAACAAATAAGAAAAGGAAGAAATCTGAGCCCACTGATAAGGAATTAATGGATTTATTTGGGCAAGTTGAAAAAAACATTCCTCTTCTAGATGCCATAAAATACATCCCTGCCTATGCAAAATTCCTAAAAGATTTGTATACCCCAAAAAGGCAGCCCCGAAATTTAGGAAAGGTGATCCTTCCTGAGACAGTTAACTCAGTTGTGCAGAGTCGACTGCCTCTTAAGAGAAAAGATCTAGGCACCCCCTGATTCAAGTTATCATTAATGATACTTCTTTTGATCGTGCTTTGTTGGATCTCGGTGCCTCAATTAATCTTATCCCCACAATTATTTTTGAGGAATTTAAGATTGGTGAATTAAAGCTTGTTGAGGTTACTCTTCAATTAGCCGACCGATCTACAATTAAACCAAGGGAAATTGTTGAGGATGTCCTTGTCCGGGTCAAAAATTGTCTATTTGTAGTAGACCTTTTAGTTCTGGACATAGAGGTACCGGAAGCATTGAAGTTTGCCTGTATAATTCTTGGAAGACCATTCTTAGCCACCACTCGTGCAAATATTGATTGTGATTCTGGTAAAATGAAGATCACGTGTGGCGGTGAATCTATAACCCTAGATATTTTCCAAGCTTCTAGGAGGTTCCAAGAACCTGGTTTCTTTAATTACTCGGATTCATAAATAGAAAATATCGTGGAGGAAACTTTGCAGATTTTACATTTAGGTTCCTGTTTTGCCATTAACACGGTTCCTGAACAATCCACTTCTTCTCACTCTTCCACCCTAACCACACATTCAGCTAACCCTCCAGCTAACCCTTTCATTCTCATTTCACCACTAACACAAAAAGCAGAAATTCTTTTAGAGCTGAGCCTACAATTGGAATTAAAACCTTTGCCCGACTCCCTTAAATATGTTTTCCTGGGTCCAAATCTGACCCTACCCCTGATTATAAATTCTGGACTTATTGGGGCACAAGAACACAAACTTCTCCAGGTTTTGAGTAAATGTAGAAAAGCTATTGGTTAGACCCTTTCTGATCTTAAGGGTATTCATCCATTCTATTGTACACATCGTATATATTTAGAGGACGATTCTCGCCTCTCCCACCAACCACAAAGGCGCTTGAACCCTAATATGCAGGAGGTGGTAAAAAAGGAGATTATTAACTGGCTTGATGCCAATATCATCTACCCCATTTCTAACAGCTCCTGGGTTAGGTCGACACAAGTTGTGCCCAAAAAGGCTAGACTAACAGTTGTCACCAATGACAATGGGGAGAATATAGCCACTCAAACCACTACTTCTTGGCACATGTGTATTGAATATAGAAAATTAAACACTGCCACCAAGAAGGACCATTTTTCACTCCCCTTTATTCATCAAATCTTGGAGCGATTAGCCGGATGGGATTTTTATTATTTTTTGGATGATTATTTCGGCTATAATCAGGTAGCGGTTCATCTTGAGGACCAGGACAAAACAACTTTCACCTGCCCCTTCGGAACCTTTGCTTTCTGAAGAATGCCCTTTAGTCTTTGCAACACACCTGTGACTTTTCAAAGGTATATGCTTGCAATATTTTCGGACCTGGTAGGTGAATGCTTAGAAGTCTTTATGGATGACTTCTCTATTTTTGGATATTCTTTTGACCATTGTCTCAAGAACCTTGAAAGAACGCTCCAAAAATGCATAGAAGTCAATATGGTCCTCAGTTGGGAAAAAAATCATTTCATGGTCCAGGAATGTATTGTCTTGGGCCATGTTATTTCAAAATAAGGAATTACAGTAGATAAAGCAAAAATAGATGCTATATCTAAGGTCCCACCTCCCACTACTGTCAAACAAATCAGATCCTTTTTGGGTCATGTGGGTTTCTACCGTAGATTCATACAAAATTTTTCCCAAATCTCCATGCCCTTAAGTCAGCTACTTACTAAAGGCCAGCCATTCGATTTTAATGAGAAATGCCTGGAGAGTTTTTTGAGGTTGAAGAAGGAAGTTACCGAGGCACCAATTTTGCAGGGACCTGATTGGAATAGTCCCTTTGAATTAATGACAGATGCCTCAGATTTTGCTGTAGGGGCCATTCTAGGGCAAAGAATTGGCAAGAAGCCTGTTGTGATCTATTATGCTAGCAAAACTCGTGATGATGCACAACGAAATTACACGGTTACTAAAAAGGAACTTCTTGCCATTGTATTTGCCTTAGAAAAATTTAGATCTTATCTTTTACGGTCATATGTCACTGTATATACCGACCACTCAGCACTTAAATATTTGCTGACAAAAAAAGATGCGAAACCCCACCTTATTTGTTGGATCCTGTTGCTCCAGGAATTTGACTTGGAAATTAAGGATAAGGTAGGATCGCATAATGTAGTGGCCGACCATCTCTCTCGTCTTATGACGAATGACATAATGACCCCACCTGATCAATTCCCTGATGAAAGCATTTTAGCTACCACCGCCCTCCCTTGGTTTGCGCCCATCGCAAACTATTTAGCAATAGAACAAATCCCTGCTGATTGGCCAAAAACAAAATGGGATAAGTTCTTTGCTGATATTAAATGTAATTTTTGGAGGAGCCTGACCTTTTACGCATTTGTGCCGATCAGGTCATTCGATGATGTGTCCCTGATTCTGAAATCCATGATATTCTGACACATTGTCATTCAATGGCCTGTGGCGGACATTTTTCGGGCAGGAAAACTGCAGCTAAAATCCTTAATGTGGGATTCTTTTGGCCCAGCTTGCACAAAGATGCTCATAATTTTGTTCGGTCCTGTGTGCGTTGCCAGAGCATCGGCAACATGACTCGGAAGGATATGATGCCCCTTAATGCTATTTTAGAGGTTGAAATTTTTGATGTTTGGGGCATCAACTTCATGGGACCATTCATCAACTATGGTGGGTATTTATATATACTTGTCGCAATCGACTATGTTTCGAAGTGGATAGAAGCAATACCCACCCGCACTAGTGATCATCGTGTAGTTGTCGAATTTCTTAAGAAAAATATTTTCTCAAGATTTGGCATTCCAAAAGCCATTATCAGTGACAGAGGCTCACATTTCACTCATTCACAATTTTGTCACCTTCTTTCTAAATATGGGGTTAATCACAAAATTTTCACACCTTATCACCCCCAAACAAATGGCCAGGCAGAAGTTTCTAACCGGGAAATTAAAAATATTTTACAAAGGACGGTTAAGCCCGACCATAAAGATTGGTCCACCAAATTGGACGATGCTTTATGAGCCTACCGTACCACTTTTAAAACCCTGCTCAGCATGTCTCCCTTCCGTATGATTTTTGGGAAGGCATGCCATCTCCCGGTAGAACTAGAACATAGGGCTTTTTGGGTAATAAAATAATTAAACATGGATTTATCTGATGCCAGTATCCATAGAAAATTACAATTAATTGAACAGGAAGAATTACGTAATTTTTCCTATGAAAATGAGAGGATTTATAAAGATCAAACAAAGAAATTTCATGATAAATACATTGTTCAGAAACACTTTGACGTTAATCAACGTGTTTGGCTTTTTGATGCTAGATTACATCTTTTTCCTGGCAAATTAAAATCTAAATGGACTGGCACCTTTATTGTCCACAAAACTTATCCATACGGCGCTGTTGATCTTTTTGATCCTAAAACTAATATGACATTTCAAGTCAGTGGCCAACGTTTAAAGCCCTATTTTGATCATACCCTGAATCTTCCATCTGAATCCTTCAATTTCACTGAGCCAACCACCTTTGATCACTAATGCAAACTACGCCCGGCTGAATGGCGTAAAAGATAGCACTGGATGGGAGGTAACCCATCATTTTCTTTTTGCTTCTTTTTCTTTCTTTTCCCCAGGTTTTGACTATCCTGAATCAGATCGCGTTTACAACGGTAACCCCTCTTTCCCTCCTATTGCATGAGGACATTGCATATCTTAAGCATGAGATGGTGTTTTTAAATTTTTGATGATCGATTTAGGATTTTCAAAACCTAAAAATATGCATTTTTTCTTTTGTCATTTTATTTTCCTACTTGCATACCCAAAAAAATTAATAATGTTGAAAACTTTTTGAGGAAAAATTTCAAATCGGGACTAAGGTTGAAAAACTCACTTTTGATATAATGGGATTTAATATTTAACAAACTAGGGATGAGGATACGGATCTGATCATTAGAATTTTAGGGTCTATTTTTAGACTAGATTAGATATCCTTCTCTAAAATTTCACTTAAACTCGTGATAGTTCAGGTGACTTGATCCTCTTTTGTAATATGGAAAATATCTGGCTTAGTTTCTGATTTAAAAACTTGCATTTCTTGCGGAACTTCATGTGTCAAATTTCACACACAAGCCAACACCTAAAAACAACTAAAAATTAGAAAAACTCCCTTGTTTGGAGTTAGTAAAAGTCTGAAGTAGATCATTGGTTTGAGTTCCCACCGCCGAGGAGGAAAATGCCTCCTTTGAAGACACGATGTCAACATGTTACTGCCTTGGCGCTACTCCATATCTATATTTCATATTTTTAGACAGAGCATTAAAGTGCATTTTAATAGCTCAAGTGTCTTGGGCGGTGCTCTACCTATAGTGTCGAAGCAAGAGCTTGAGTTTGTTTGGAGCACCCCTTTACACCGCATTGTGTTTTGGGGTTGTGAGCTCCCAGGTGGTGTCATGGACAGTGCTATCTCGAAGAACTGGTGCCAGAGCCCCTTCGAGGATTGGTAACGGGAATGATGATCCCGACACATTTGTTGTAAGACTAAGCTAAAAATAAGCATGGGGGAAAAAAAATTTAACCAAAAACATGCCCTTATAAATGTTGGCTTTTCACAAGCACAAACACAAGGTTTTAAAGGATATTGCAAGTTGCGAATCAGATTCAAGAGCCAGAAAAATCCTAAAAACAAAAATTTCAAGTCATCTAAATTAACAAGGGGTTAACTGTGAATTTTTTTAAAGGATATATTGATCCCATTTTTGTCTAATTTTTGGATCCAAAAACAAATCCCGATGTTTATCCTTAACAAATCCCGTACCTCTTGTGTTTAAACCAACCAAGGTCCCTTAATCATTTTTTCCTCAAAGGTTGAAAAAATTAATTTTCCCAAAAATTTCATTTTATAAATTAAAGTTTTGCTAAGAGATTAGCAAAAGATAAGCATGGGGTGTGATAAATGCCAATTTATCATCATTCTTTTCCATTAAAACAATCCTAGCTCTTAGGGTTTTGCTTCGCAAAGGGGTTTTCTAGGTTGCATTTAGTCATAAATTAGGTTAGGCATGCATTGCATTTTTCTTGTCTTTTTAATGTGCTTTTGTGAGTGTTAGGAATGAACAGATATACAGATCCCTAGAACCCTAGCACTCAGGAAGGCAACTGGTGAAGAAGAAGCTCAGACTAGCTGGAACTCAGCTTGATCCAGCTCACCATAGCTGGAATCCAGCTCACTTGGACTAGGGTTAGCTCATCCTAGCTCCATTCAGCTAATCTCAGCTAAATGGCAGCTCAAGAGAGTTCATCTTAGCTTACCCTAGCTCAGGTCAGCTCAGATCCAGCACAACTTAGCTGAGTCTAGCTCATCTCAGCTCCTATTAGTTCACAGGGAGCTCTAGCTAGCTCAGCTGAGTTGACTGGAGTTCATGCTAGCTCAGGTCCAGCTACATCCATCTCCACTCAACTCCAGTCAGCTGAAGATGAATTCATTCCAAGCTCAGGAAGCTCAAGTCCAGCTCCTGGGGATTCAGCTTAGCTCAACTCAGTTGAGCTAAGCTACTTTAACTGCCTCAACCAGTTCGATCCTCCCCGGGAGCACCAGACCTAGACCACCTCAACTCATTTTAGTAGAAGCCAGCTCACTTTAGCTTGGATTAGCAGCTAGCAAAGAACTAGCAAGCTAAGCCAGGTAGAGTAGCTCCATGCCACCCTCTTCAGCAACTGCCAGCTCCAGTTTAAGCTCTAGACTTCTCCTCCTCAGCTCTTCTCTTCAAACCCTAGCTCCAATACCTCCTCCTCTACTCCACTACTAGCTAAGCTAGCTTAGCCTAGCTTAGCTTAGCTATGCTCAAGCTCCCTTGGCTTTTACCACCTAAAAATCCTACCTAACAAACCCACCAACTAGCTCCACCTAAGCTCCACATAAGCCAACCGTACTTCCACCTCACCTTGGCGCCAACCTAGCCTACCCACTACCTCCAAACGACACTATAAAGTGGCACTAAAACCACCCTAACCACCCTCCTTTTTGGTGCCAACTTCAACCCTCATATCCACCCTACACACAACCCCTCCAAGCCACATCCACCATCCACCTCAACCCCCTTCTAGAAGGCTAGAAGTTGGTGCTAACCCATGGCACCTCTCCATGGTTGGTGCCACTTTTAGGTGTCCCTTGGCCACCCATAACTACCCCCCATACATCCCTTAGGTGGCGCCAACTCCCCTTAACCCTAGATCACCTAACCTCCCCCATCTTCCCATCTTAGCCATTGATGTAAACACATTTACACTACTTAAGATGTCTATTTATGCATGTTCTTAAGCATAGGATTGCATTGCATGATATAAATATTACATAACATGCATCATCTTGCATTTAGAGTAGTTTGAATAAAATGGAGGTTAACTGTCTCCTTTTATGTGCTTGGACAGGGCAAACTTTTTATCGGGGCCTCGGATCGAAGATCCAACTGTACAGATGTGATCAGGGTGACGATTGGAATTCAACGACTCCAAGATCGCCCTAATCAGGCATCTGTAGCATATGATAGTGACCAAGAAACCCTAGAAGATCAAGGGCCAAGATGGTGTAAATCCTCACTTCAAACAACAAATCTGACCGCACGGATGGATTTGGGTCAACGATCGCAGCCTAACAACGCAAAAATTGAGTCAATCCGACACCTGTGGCACCATCTACAACATCTAGAAGATGGACGGCCAAGATAGCGCCACGTGGCACCATCTCAGCCATCCAACCGACCATCAAGACCGCCGCTGCTTTTTCAAAGAAGATTTGGTGTGCGATCTGTGCTGTTGGATCTTGATCCAACGGCTGTGGATTCGTACGCCTTAACTCATCTGCGCGACCATTTCCTCTTCGTAGTGCAACGATTCAGCATCTTATCGTGAAGCACTGGCGTGGGATTGAGCTACAACGAGCAGGTGAAGGGCGCGGGTGAGCGTCGGATCACGATCGAACGGCTCTGCACACCCGATAGCGCCGACATGCTATTGCAGGCATGGTGAGGACGCGACATCGCACGCAGGCAGGCGAGCAGCGCAGCGAGCGAAGGTGCGACTTAAGCCGTCCGATCTCACGATCGGATGGGTGAGGATCGCTAAACATGCGCAAGCGTTGCGCACGCGAGTAGATGAGCGGGCGCGCGCGGGCAGCGCCCACTACGCCCACGATGGGGCTTTAGCGACGGTTTTATCCGTCACTAAAGACCCCTTATTTAATGTTTTAAAGATGTAATGACCAATTTGCCCCCACTTCTTGCAACTATAAAAGGAGACCCCCTCCACACGAAATTCTCATCCCTTCCTTCTCTTCTCTACCTCTCCAAAGCTCAAGAGAAGCTTGTCCCACACTCGGGATGCTTCTCGCAAGATAAAGCCCAAATTTTCGTCCCCCTTCGGAAGTGGATCCCGCAACAACGACGACGTGCTGCCCCGTTCCCGCTCTTCTGCTTCGTCCTCCTTTGTCTAGCTCCGTCCTCTTTTGTCCTGGTGTTGTCTCGTCCGGCTCGTCTTCCAAGCCACCGTCGAGGAGGATATCTCTCTCCCCATTCTTTTTACTACTTTCAAGAGTAGTTCAGCTCGTCCTCCAAGCGACCATCAAGGAGGATATTTCTCTCTCCATTCTTTTACTGCTTTCTAGAGTATATTTACCACTTTCTAGTGTAATCATTTTTCCACTTTCTAGTTGTAATATTTAGTGTAATGAACAATCCCTTTTGATAATGAATTCCATGTGCATTCTATATCTCTTTTGATTTTTTTTTGTATTATTCTCTCTCTTATTCTCTCTCTCTCTTTTATTTATTGTAAGTAGTTCTAATCAATTGAATTATTTCGTGAAAAATAAAAACAAACGCGTAGTTTTTAAATCAAACGTCCGCCTCCCTGTGTTTGACCCGGAATTTCAATTTCGGTATAAATTTTATTTGTTGAACACGAGTTCTTCGCTTTCAAACTACAATGATAGGTTTTTTTCGAAACCAAACACGTTAGCGCAGCAATTCGTACGTTCAACATTTTGGCGCCGTTGCCGGGGAGGCGACGATCTTTGATTTTTCTTCGCGATTTTACAACTTACGAATCATTTACCTCACTTCTCTCCTTTCTTATTGTGATTGCAGGTACTCTTTTGAGACGAGCAAAAGTGGTAGATTGGAGTAAAGTGCTGTGGAAGGTTTTGTAAGTTATCCCCTGTTTGTTCGCTTTCGATCGGGTTTTAAGAGATAATACGTTGTAGTATAGCCGAAAAAGCGTTCAAACAAATAAAGAATTTTATTACTCGAAAATCGGAGTATCCGAGGTCGAACACAGGGAGCAATTGGAATTTACTACTAATCTCAAATGTAATTGAGCACTCTAATTTACTCAAAACTTTAATTCAAATATGAATGTATGCGGTTAAAAGTAATTATGACAAAAGAAATGAAATTGGACATCTGATCTTGTGATTAGTCATCTTAAAAGTGTTATTCTTCTCTTCTGATATTTCTTTCTCTGCAGCCTCTCTTTTGCCTTGCTTCTTTCTCTTCTTCTCAGCAGTCTCTCCTTCTTCCTTCTTCTTTTCTCTTCAGCGAATGCTTCTTCCTCTTCCTTGGTCTTCTGTTCTTCCTTCTATCTTCCTCTGATTCTGTGTTGGCTTTCTGCGAAGGCTTTTACTGCCTTGGTCTCTTCTTTCTTCTCCTTCTTTGGCTCTGTAGTCCTTTCTTTCTTCCTTCTCTTTTCTCTTCTTCTTCTCAGCAGTCTCTTTTTCTTCTTCTTCTCTGCCTTGTTCAGCCGCTTCTTCTACTTCTTCTCTTCTTCTTCCTCGCGAAGCCTTCTCCTCCCTTGGTCTTCTGCTTCTCCTTGCGGCTAAGTCTCTCAATGCTCAGTCTGCCTACACAGAGAGGTGGAAGCAAAACCTAACCCTTCCCCTTTACCCGAACGTCTCTCTCTCTCTCTGCAATTCGCTCAAGGGTGCTCTCCCAGAGCCACGGGTATTCGGGTCGGATCTCGCACCCAGGACCAGGCGCACCGGCAGGTGGGTGATGCACGAGGAGTGCTCAGTCTAGGGTCGGGTCGGATCCCGCTAGATCCGCGAGGTGAAACCGCAGACGAGGCGGGCGTGGGTCAAGTGAGGGACCTCACCCCTGTGCATTCGGAGGCGAATAGCAGATAGCACAAATTCAATTTAAAGCATACCTGTGCGTTGCGTTTCGCTGATGTGGGACTATCTGGCCTGCCCCAATCTCGCGCGTGCCCGCAGAGCTTTCTTCGTGCAATTGCCAAAGCTGCGGGCTTCCCAGCGCTCCTTGATTGACCCAAGGGCTTCGCACTGCTCGCGCGAATCTGCTGCGCCTGAAGCCTGGAAGACCTAACGCCTGGAGCTGCTGCGAAGCTGCTTCAGTCGTCAATGGCGGCAGAACTGAAATCCTGTCAAACACAAGCACGGCCTATTGGCCTAATCAGACTAGCTGGGCACCTTCGCCGTGGCATGGCGAAGGTGGTGAACGGTGCTGCAGGTCGTGGGATGGCCTAGGTGTGCGTACCTAGGTCATCCTGTGACCGGAGGTGTGGGTGAGTTCGGAGGGGCTACTATGGAGGTGTGGAGTGGCAGTGGAGGGGCGGAGATTGTTCCTTGTGGTGAGGCGGAGCTTACGAGATGATTGGCGAGCCATGTGGAGGGGTGGAATGGTGGATGCGGCTCGCGGGTGGTAGGTCGGAGGCGAGGAAGATGGAGGTGGTCAGCGACGGTCGAGGGCAATTAAATGAAATAACAGGGGGAAAAGTGAGAGGGGAAGATGGAGAAAAAATCTAACCTACTTATAGGGACGAAGGGGATGGAGAGGCGGATAGCTGTACCTGCTGTCACCGGAGAAGAAGCTACCCAGTGGAGGAGGACGGCGGCGACGACGGGGCTGAGGCGGCGTGCGCAGGTATTGCGCGACGCGGAGGAGAATCAGGAAGATGTCTCTGCCATAGGTTTTGCGGCAGAGCGAAGAGGGAGGGGAGGGGGCTCGCCGGAGCTCGCTGGGTTCTTGGCCGGAGAAGAAGAGACGAATTGGAGGCGGACGTCCGGCCAAGTCAAGCTAAAAATGAGCGGTCGGGTTTAGAGGTTCTTTTATAGGCACTGGGCCGTGCTTTCAGAGCGTGGAGGGCACGCCTGTGTCTTTGATGGCTCGTCGGAGAAGGAAAGGGGTTAGATACCCAAATCCCTCGTGCGTTTGCATGAGAGATTGGGTTCAAACCAGAGATTGTGATTGGCCTTAGATGGAAGGAAATTCCTCAGAGAATCTCCCTTCCATTTCTGGGAGGGGATCTCTGAGGATCAGAGAGTAATCCCTCTCTAAACCTCGCCGAAGGTTGGTTCTGCCCTAACAATGGCGGAAGGACCATATTGCAAAGGTGGTGATGAAATTAGGGGGCTCTCTGCAAGGATTTTCAAAAGATAGGGACCAAATTATGATTTGGGTGTACTAAATTGCAAAGAAGGTCAAGATGACCTCCCCTTAGGTCCAAATTTTGGTACAAACCTAATTTGGACCTAAGGAATCCAATGGTGAAGTTGGATTTTAGGTTTGACCTCGTTTGACTAGACATTTTGCGTAAAAACCCAAATTAGGTTACTTGAAGAGCTAGGACCCTAATCTAGGTCAAACTGGGTTCCAAAGGCCAAATTAAGTGTTCTAAACCCTAGAAAATATTTTTCCATGATTTTTAAAGGGTTTACTTAATTTTTATCCTGACCAGAACCTTGTTAATTTGAGCAGGTCTGTTTTAGGGTTACCAAATGTCATTTAATTCCTAAATTACACATGAACCCATTTCTGATTGACTCAACTCACTTTTTATCTCATTTAGACCATTTGACCTATGTTTTGCCTCTAAGGAATCCCGTTTATGTACTGCAATGGTAAAATTACAGTTTTAACCTTTAATTCATGTTTTCTTCTCAAAGTACTTATTCCTTCATTTAGGCCTTCTTCTAGGTTATGTAGGAGCTTTTATCTTCTTTATTGGGTCAAAATGAGCTAGTTATGGCTCATGATGAGGCTCTCATCATACCCCCATGCCTAGCTTTTGCTAGTCCCTTAGCAAAATTTCAAGGTTTTAACTTCCGTTCTAGACCCAGAGTGTCTGTCAACAATCATGATAAGTGCTTCTCCTTTTCTTTTGTGATTAGGTAGGAGTGCCAACAATAGGCCTAGAGGTACTCAAGTACCAACCAAAATCCGGACCTGACCCGCTTTAGCCTCAGTCCTCCGCAAAGGTTTCTAAGGCCCACAAAAACTAACCTAGGGTTTGTTGGACTTCACGATTAAAGTACCCGCGCTTGAGACATTTTTAGCCTAAGTTCAGTTTGCAATACGTTTTTGTAAGAGAGAGATATAAGATTTATTTATTTGGAGAGCTTTTCTCTCTTTTTTTCTTTTTATTTCTAGCTTCGGATTAGCTTCTCAGCACGGTCTGTATCGGATTCCTCATCCCCATCATCAATCCTCAAGGGTTCCTGGCTATCGATGCTTTGAGATAGCACCGCCCATGGCAACCCCCAGAACCCTGGCTTTCGAGATAATCTCACCCATGGCGTTCTGTGGCTGAATTCAGACCCTGGCGATCGACATTTCGTAATAATACCGCCCACGGTATCTGAACCAGCAGAGTGCTTACATGCCCCCAGTAGGATATTTAAATATCCTAAAAGACAAGCATCGAGGAGACGATATGTTGTTACGCATCTTCGAGGGGAATTTCTCGCCTCTCCGCGCCGGGAACTCGTCCAAATCAACTTGTGTTGATTGGCCGCTCCTAATCTAGGTGACTTTTTCATAACATTAAATGCTTTTGCGTGGTTTGGATGTTTATGCGCACTGAACCAGACTGTGTGTGAATTTGGGGTGCTTAGGTTACCGAATCCCGCAAACCGGAGGTCAGTTAATGAGGCCGAATACTTCCTAAGCCTTAGACCTAATACTTAAGCTTCGCATTTTCCTCAACCTCTTGAGGATTATCCAGATTTTAGTGGATACGTGAATTTTTAAGCTAAAGAATCTAGCCCAAGAGGCCTAAGATCAGCGTTCCCGCTGATCTCTTGTTATGTCTCCTTAACACTTTTTCTTCTATTTCTTTTCTTGATCTGGTCTAGAACTTCAGTTAATTCCTTAATCTTTTACTAATGACTATTTCTTTTTCTTTTTCATTTTGTGCTCCTTTTTGTCATTTTTCTCTTTTTCTCCTGAATATGTGGCTCACAAAATTTCCTCCCTCCCCCATTTTTTTGTTCTTTTTCATAATTTTTCAATTTTTTTGTGTTTTTGACATATGGAATTTTTTTTTGTGTGTGTGAGACTCCTAACTTTTTCTTGGTTCTGTATGTATGTCTTTATCACCCCCCCCATGCCTAAGTTTTGCAATGTCCCCATTGTAAATAGAGGGTGTGAATTAGTGTTGAGGTCAGTGGCTTAGAACAGGATACATCGGGTGGGTGAATGGTTCAAAAATGAATGATGCATATGATTTTAAGCTCTGATACGTGTACCAGAGGTGGGATCAACTGTCTAAGGCTGAACTCAAGATGCAATAAACGTGAAGTACAGACGGATAATCAGACGGGTCTCAATTTTTGGGATGACGGGTTGCCTCCCGTTAAGCGCTAAATTCAATGCCTTCAACCGAGTGGAAAATGGGGTGGAGAGGGAGTGGTCAAATCAGCAGAGTTTTGGAAAACAAGCACCTTAATTAAGCGCCTAGCTGGTCCAACCAGGTGCTTGTTCAGATCAGTGGGCTGATGATGCAGCCCAAACCCAATGAGTCTGGTGGGTTGATAGATGTAGATCAGTAGATGCGGCACCCACCATATGCAGTGAAGTTCTAATGGATATGGAAGTGAAAACTCGGGTTTAGGCTGAGTCGACTCAGCCTGGTCAAAGTAGGGTTCCGAAAAATAATCAATGTAAGGTGTGGAATCCCTATAGGGGTGATCAAAGAATGGAGGCTCCTGATTTTTGGTCTGATCAATACCCGATACCCGGTATAGATATGGAGTTGAATCATCTGCAATCGGCTTAGTGAGAGGTGAATCAGAATAGAAATTGAGTCCGGTTGCGGGTCGGGGTAGGGAACGGGTTTTGATTGGTTCTGTATATGTGGAGCAGGTAGCTTCAAAGAAGATTGGCTTGTTATAATCAGGAAGCAGATTTTCTCCGATGTTCTAGTTAGATTCGAAATCGTCGAAGAGTTTGCGAAAATCAAAGTCTGAATGAGATTCAAGATCATGACTTCCACCATAGAATGAATCATATTTTGTATACTCAGCAGCCTGACTGGGGTCTAGCCTAAATGTTAATTCTGAGCTTAAAAGGGTGTCCCTATTTGGTAGAGGCTCAGGTTCAAAGTTAGTAGGGCAGACCCAATCGAAACCCCGCTCATCCAACTCCTTGGTTTCTGTGTCGTAGATTGGCATGACTTCCAAAAAATCGATTCATTCCTCTGAGGATGTTGGCGAGGGATATTCATCAAATCGAGGCCCAAAATCATATTCTTCATTAAAAGATTGATCTTCTTCATCTGGGGCCTTGAAATCCTCAAAATAGGTTTCAGATCTAGGTTCTAGGCTTAGGATGTGGGTTGAATTACTAGAATCTAGGTCTGAATAACCTTCAAGGGTCACCTTATCAGAATAAGGGACGGAATTTATACCCTCGAGAGGTTCAGTTCTACTCTCATACTTGCAGGAGTTTTGGGATTCTAGAATGGGCTCATCATGGTCTTTTCCTGCATTTGGAGCTTCCCAACCTTCTTCAATATCAGGCACATTGTATTTTATTTGGGTTGGGAATCCACAACCATTTTGTGCCTCAAACCCGAGATTCGATTTATCCTTGATGTTGTCCCAAGATAGTTCCTCCTCTGTTTGTGGTATATACGGGTATTTCTGGTCAATAACTTGTTTTACTAATCTCATTATCTCTTCCCATTTTTCAAGACTATCTTGGTGTTGCTTCCAAAGTCAAGGATTTGTCATACATTGAAGGTATTCAATATTGTGCAGTTTTTCTATCTCAATGTATGCAGTAATGATCAAGTCACGGGTTGATCCTTTGTTGGCTTTTGCTAATAGTACTTTGGCACAAGTTATGATAAAGGTTGTGGTTGTTGGTACATCAACTTGAATGTTTCCTACTGGTGTTGAGGTTTCTTTATTTTCATAGAATTTCATAGCATCCTCAATCATTTTATCTCTCATGGATCTCTGATATTCAGGTTTCTCGAATGGTAGTCCTAGGTGGTTTGGCTGCATATTTGGATCAGGTGGTGGAATCAAGATGTAGAATCAGAGTTGGAATCAAGATGTAGAATCAAGTTATGAAGCGATCAGATCTGAATAACGAGTCCCACTGAAAATGTGTATGTGTGCTCTAAAGAGAAAAGATGATGGACTGGAGATGTTTGTGACCCAATCAAGACACCCAAAGACGTTTGGATGACAATGGAGGTTCGGGGTGGATGGACCCCTGGATCAGAAGATCGTCCACCTGAGAATTACCATGGCAGCCAGAGAGGGAGAGTCTTGCAAAGACCCCTACACGGTAGAGCGTCCCCACGGGCTACAAGGTTTCCCCCACCCGACCTCTCTTGTCACTGAGATTCCAGGTAGACCAGAATGGGGACCTTGACCTCTTAAGTCTACCACTTTTATTTCAATGGTGCTTTAGGGTTCTCACTTGAACTTTAGATAGTTTGATGTTGTGACCTAATTTAGAGGTTGGTTGACCCAAGGGGTCAACTTCACCTGACCTGTCCTATAGATGGCAGAATGATTCTAGGTTTGGAGCCTAGAGGTCACCCTGATTTGACTCCCAGGTTCTTAGGTCAAAAATTTTAAGATTCAAGTGATTTTAGAGCTTCTTTTTTTTCTTAGGGTTTGTCTTGATCTCTTCAATCAAGGTCTTGGGTGACACACTGATGCGGGAAGGTTTATTTCCTTTTATGCAGGCATGTGTGACTAACACTCCAAGATCCTACTATAGAAACCCTAATTTGGTTCTATTTCCAATCCTTTTTTTCTTTTTCACAAGGTTCTCTTTGGACTTGAAAGCAAGAAGTGTGTTGTCCACAGAGATTAAGTGTTATTTCTATTAGGCACATGAATTTGTGAGATGGGCTCTAAAAAATCGCCCCAACTTCAAGAAGAATTAAAAAATTTTCACAAAATTAGGAAATGTTTGCCCTAAAGATGGTGATTACTATATAAAGAAGGCAATTGATTCTTAAATTGATTTTCTTCCTTTTGTCTTTTTAGGATTAGGGGATGATTAAGGAAGAAAAGAAATTACCTGCCCTGGAGTGGTTGACTTGCGGAAGGGATTCTCTCGTGAAATACCTGCAAGATCAAAACAAAGCAAAGTAGGGCAAGTTAGTGTTCAATATGATAAAAAGAATGTAGAGACTAGTGATAAATTGCACGTTGCTCCCCGGCAATGGCGCCAAAATGTTTGTTCGCTTTCGATCGGGTTTTAAGAGATAATATGTTGTAGTATAGTCGAAAAAGCGTTCAAACAAATATAGAATTTTATTACTTGAAAATCGGAGTATCCGAGGTCGAACACAGGGGACAATTGGAATTTACTACTAATCTCAAATGTAATTGAACACTCTAATTTACTCAAAACATTAATTCAAATACGAATGTATGCGGTTAAAAGCAATTATGACAAAAGAAATGAAATTGGACGTCTGATCTTGTGATCAGACGTCTTAAAAGTGTTATTCTTCTCTTCTGATATTTCTTTCTCTGCAGCCTCTCTTTTGCCTTGCTTCTTTCTCTTCTTCTCAGCAGTCTCTCCTTCTTCCTTCTTCTTTTCTATTCAGCGAATGCTTCTTCCTCTTCCTTGGTCTTCTGTTCTTCCTTCTATCTTCATCTGATTCTGTGTTGGCTTTCTGCGAAGGCTTTTTCTGCCTTGGTCTCTTCTTTCTTCTCCTTCTTTGGCTCTGCAGTCCTTTCTTTCTTCCTTCTCTTTTCTCTTCTTCTTCTCAGCAGTCTCTTTTTCTTCTTCTTCTCTGCCTTGCTCAGCCTCTTCTTCTACTTCTTCTCTTCTTCTTCCTCGCGAAGTATTCTCCTCCCTTGGTCTTCTTCACTCAGTCTCTTCTTCTGCTTCTCCTTGCGGCTAAGTCTCTCAATGCTCAGTCTACCTGCACAGAGAGGTGGAAGCAAAACCAAACCCTTCCCCTCTACCCGAACGTCTCTCTCTCTCTCTCTCTCTACAATTCACTCAAGGACGCTCTCCCAGAGCCACGGGTATTCGGTTCAGATCTCACACCTGGGACCAGGCGCACCGGCAGGTGGGTGATGAGCGAGGAGTGCTCAGGCTAGGGTCGGGTCGGATCCCGCCAGATCCGCGAGTTGAAACTGCAGACAAGGCAGGCGTGGGTCAGGTGAGGGACCTCACCCCTGTGCGTTCGGAGGCGAATAGCAGATAGCACAAATTCAATTTAAAGCATACTTGCGCATTGCATTTCGCCGATGTGGGACTATCTGGCCTGCCCCAATCTCGTGCACGCCCGCAAAGCTTTCTTCGTGCAATCGCCAAAGCTACAGGCTTCGCAGTGCTCCTTGCTGGACCCGAGGGCTTCGCACTGCTCGCGCGAATCTGCTGCGCCTGAAGCCTGGAAGACCTGACGCCTGGAGCTGCTGCAAAGCTGCTTCAACCTTCAGTGGCGACAGGACTGAAATCCTGTCAAACACAAGCATGGCCTATTGGCCTAATCAGACCAGCTGGGCACCTTCGCCGTGGCACCGCGAAGGTAGTGAATGGTGCTGCAGGTCGTGGGATAGCCTAGGTGTGCATACCTAGGTCGTCCTGTGACCGGAGGTGTGGGTGAGTTCGGGGGGGCTACTGTGGTGGTGTGGAGTGGCAGTGGACGGGCGGAGATTGTTCCTTGTGGTGAGGCGGAGCTTATGAGATGATTGGCGAGCAGTGTGGAGGGGCGGAATGGTGGATGCGGCTCGCCGGAGGTCGGTTGGAGGCGAGGAAGATGGAGGTGGTCAGCGACGGTCGAGGAGCAATTAAATGAAATAACAGGGGGAAAAGAGAGAGGGGAAGATGGAGAATAAATCTAACCTACTTACAGGGACAAAGGGGATGGAGAGGCAGACAGCTGTACCTGCTGTCGCCGGAGAAGAAGTTGCCCAGTGGAGGAGGACAGCGACGACGACGGGGCTAAGGCGGCGTGCGCGGGTATTGCGCGGCGCGGAGGAGAATCAGGAAGATGTTTCTGCCACTGGTTTTGTGGCAGAGCGAAGAGGGAGGGGAGGGGGGCTCGCCGGAGCTCGCTGGGTTCTTGGCCGGAGAAGAAGAGACGAATTGGAGGCGGACGTCCGACCAAGTCAAGCTAAAAATGAGCGGCCAGGTTTAGAGGTTCTTTTATAGGCACTGGGCCGTGCTTTCAGAGCGTGGAGGGCATGCCTGTGTCTCTGATGGCTCGCCGGAGAAGGAAAAGGGTTAGATACCCAAATCCCGCGTGCGTTCGCACGAGAGATTGGGTTCACACCAGAGATTGTGATTGGCCTTAGATGAAAGGAAATTCCTCAGAGAATCTCCCTTCCATTTCTTGGAGGGGATCTCTGAGGAATCAGAGAGTAATCCCTCTCTAAACCTCGCTGGAGGTTGCTTCTGCCCTAACAATGGCGGCAGGACCTGATTGCAAAGGTGGCGATGAAATTAGGGGGCTCTCTGCAAGGATTCTCAAAAGATAGGGACCAAATTGTGATTTGGGTGTACTAAATCAAACTGGGTTCCAAAGGCCAAATTAAGTGTTCTAAACCCTAGAGGATATTTTTCCATGATTTTTAGAGGGTTTACTTGATTTTTATCCTGACCGGAACCTTGTTGATTTGAGCAGGTCTGTTTTAGGGTTACCAAATGTCATTTAATTCCTAAATTGCACATGAACCCATTTCTGATTGACTCAACCTACTTTTTATCTCATTTAGACCATTTGACCTATGTTTTGCCTATGAGAAATCCCATTTATGTACTACAATGGTAAAATTACAGTTTTAACCTTTAATTCATGTTTTCTTCTTAGAGCACTTATTCCTTCATTTAGGCCTTCTTCTAGGTTATGTAGGAGCTTTTATCTTCTTTATTGGGTCAAAATGAGCTAGTTATGGCTCATGATGAGGCTCTCATCATCCCCCATTCTTCCCCCCTCCATAGATTTCATTCGCCACATTAAATCCAAATTCCAATTAACCTAGGTGTTTGCATAAATCCTAGGAATAGTTTGGTTGTTTGGATTCTCACTCACATTCATTCCACCTTCATTTATATAAAAAAAACAAAAAGATAATCTTGTGGGGTAATTTTCAACAAACACACAACGTACACCCACATTCAAAGGCACTTAACCGAATTGATTTGTTTCTACTCAACCGGGTTCTGATCTATGGAACCGGTACACATAAAGCAACACATAAAAGAGTAGAAATCATTCTAGGTTAACCATCTTTACGTGCCTAACATAGTGGTGCATTTGTGGTTAGTTGTTTAAGTTGTTTGGGCTGCACCACTTCAATTAAAATCAACTTATCAAGTAGCTGCCACTTAGGTTCAACTCTTATGGATTTACCAGGCACTCCACATTCTTTTTAAGCTTTAAAGGAAAACATCTTCATCTGTGCTTGCAAAACTTGGTGTGCCAACAAAACTTATTTGAAAATACCTAAAGTTGAATCCTAAAAGCTACTAAGCAAGATTTGAACTCTAAAATTCACCACATCAAAAATAATCTTGCTTGAAAACCACTGGTTGTGCACGCACACATAAATCAATCAATCATTAAGGGCACAACCCATATAAAGGGCCTATCACATTCCAAAGCACATTCAAACCTAGCCCTAAATAAAATAGAGTAGACATTGGCCTTAAGGATTCGATTCGCTCTTCAGAGCCCAGAACGAGATTATTTTCGATTAGTATGTTTCTACTGTTCAATCTGATGTCTAGCTAGGGGAGCAGAATCAAACGATTGCGGCTAGGGGATACACTAGGAGCAGGAGGTGCAAGCCAAAGGAAGAACCTTCTCCCCAGTCCCTCCTAACTAGTTGGATTGAACAGATAGAAGTAGATCAAATCATTCCTTTATCTCAAGACAGGTTTTGGGAGTCTGTAGGTCTGTAGGCTAACCCACTAAGGACAGGTTTAATTGTTTGTATTGCAGGGCACCTTTCTTCCTCCCATTTCTCATGAATTCTTCCATATATTACACGCATTCCCGCTTTTTTCCCCCTGTTGTGAATTATCCTCAACATGACGAATATCCTAACTCGTACTATAATCAACCATCAGTTAGTTGGGATAACTCGGATTGGGGATACAGTTCCGGACCTCTGTGTTTAGGGTTTAACCCTGAACACTTTGATTGTGATTTCTATCCTTCTCAGAGCCACATCGATTATAGATCGTCATCCTTACATGGACAACCTAATACAATCTACAATCAAGAAGGATACACCGATCCCTACCCATCCTCTAATTACACTGCCTTTGGGTCATCACCACCTTTTGAACAATCTGAAATGACCTATTATCAGGAAGGGTATAACGAATCTCAATTTTTTAATTCCTCTGCATTGATCTCAAACCCGCCCAACCCTGAACCAACTCATTTGGTTCAGGGTAATCAGGTTCAAGATAAGGTTTTGGCTAACTTGAGGAATATCATTCAATCTTTAGAAGTTCAGCCAATACCTTGCATTGAGAGATTGGAGTCCCTGATTGAAATGATTGATGATTTGAACGAATCTTTGTTGGATTGGCTCCAGGATGTTAAGGATAAGAATCCGGGTGAGTTTCTACTTGGGAAATTAGCGAAATTAAGGATGAGATTTGTGGTCGCTTTGATTCAATCATGGGATGATTCCCAGGATGAACCCTCTTCAGGAAAGCCAATGACAGAACTTGCTCAGGCACCTGTTGGGGGGGACACGTGTTACAAGGCTAACCAAATTGAATTAAAGCCACCAATTAAGGAAGATTTGATTTCTTCACCTGAGATCCCTGAGCCAGGGTACGAGAAAATGTATGTCTCCTTGGAACAGAAAGTGACAGATGATTTTGGGACATACATTGATAAGGATCCTGATTTCTTTGATGGTGAAGATTCAAGTTGTGAAGTCTCACGCGAGTTTTCTGAACACGATTTTTGTGAGACGATTGGGCCTGAGGAATTTGAAAAATCATTTAATAGCCCAAGAACTGAGGAAACTGATCTTATTAGGGCACACATTACGGATCTAGAATCGCATTTTCTGGAGGATTCAATTCAATGCCCTAATTGTCAGTTACACCCTATTGAGCTTATTGATGATTATATTTCTGAGATAATTAGACCCAAGTCAATTTTGATTCAGCCACATCATTTAGACTTGGAGATTTCAGATGGGGTGATTAACATGCAAGAGGTCTCAGAATTTAACATTCTGATTGAGGAGGATAGGAGTTAGGAAGTTCTAATTTGGGAAGCTAATTCTGGAGGAAGTACAAGACTGAGTCGAAGGGTGCCTATTAAGCTGAAACCATCAAACCAGGACCCTTACGACACCTGTTCTGAGGATGTCCAACCCAAGCATGCATTCAATGATTATCCTTTTAAGCTTGAATTCTCTGTAACCTGACTTTTTGGTCTTGGATTGCATCCTCAAAAATCGCAGGCCTGACCTCGCTTACATACAGATTTTAGGTTTTGGGTAATTTTTGTCCAGAACCTAAGATGTTCTCGATTATGGGGTATAGGTCTGCACCACAATTTGGTCCACATCTATGGACCTCTGTTGATAGGTCAAAAGATTCTTTTGTTTATTCTGATTCTGACCTGCACCTGTGAATTCTTCGTTTCTCTTCTTTGTATAGTGTGCCTAGCTGAAGGCACTAAATTCAGCACTTATACAGTTCTTTTTTAGTTTTCATCTCGGAGCGGACTTGACATTCACGCAATCCAGGTGCTTTCTACACTATTCCACTCTATTTTATGTCTTTTTAATACAATGAGGACATTGTATTAGATAGGCATGGGGGGTGGATATTCATCTCTGAATTCATTTGTCAGCTCCGTAGATTTGTTTTATTTTCTTTTATTAAAAAAAATGTGGAATTAGGAAGGAAAACTTAGGTTTAAGAAAATTTTCAATCTTAGGAAATACTACATTATGATTTGAATACAAAGACCCTTCAGGTCTTTGGACTTAATCAGCCCGTGTATCCACTAAAATGTGGATTTGTTTTTTGAGTCCTCTCCAACCTAAATTCTATTTTAATTGAAGTAAATAAGTTTGGGTGATAAGTACACAACTTATCAACCCGCCCTCTGATTTAAGGGAATTTTGAATCTTAAGCATCTACACACTATCTTGTCACTGACTCGTTGTTCGGCGATTTTAACGGAAATTGGGTAGCTAATGAACCTTCTAAGGTGATATGGCTGGCAAGTTATCGTGGGTAACAGCCCATAGGTAGGTTGTCCAGAGCCAGTCACTGGACCTTTCTTTTTTTGCTGCCTTTAGGTAAATCTTAGACCAAGGAAGCCACCTACTTAAAAAAGAAAAAAAAATCAAAAGGAAAAGGAAAAAAAAAGAGAAATAAACCACACTTCGTCGCACGAGTATGGCTGGCAAGTTGTCGGTGGTAACAGCTCATCGACCGGTTGTCCAGAACCCAGCTCAATAAATGCACAAAAAATTCCCAAAGCACTTAGGAAGAAGCGGAGAAGTAGAATAAACCAGGGAGATATACACTGGATTCACCCTTGTGTTGACCCCGTAAGAAAATAAAAGTAGGGAGAAAGCTACCGGTTGTAAAGATATACCTTTAGGCAGAATTCTCTTTTTTAGGCCACCTAGAGGCGTAGAAATCCGAAGTCTGTTTTAACTGTCGGTTAATGAGTCTATCACACTCACAATAAGATGCTTAGAACTTAGAGTTCTCATCAAATCTTGGGTGAGTTGAATGGCTGTAGAAAGCCACTCTTAAACCCTAAAACTTGAAAATCCAAAAAAATTAGAAAAGAGGAAAAAGAGAAAAAGAAATTTTTCTTTGAATAAGGTGAGGGCTTGAGGTGGTCTACATTTTGGCAGATACTTGAACACTGTTGTGTCTTTAAAAGTTCAGATCTTAGGTAGACATTTTCTTAATGATTGAAAATAACTTAAGCCCAAATAATCCAACCTAATTCTTTAATAAATAGCATATAGTTTTTGCTAGGGACTAACAAAAGATAGGCATGGGGGTATGATGTAAACACATTTACACTACTTAAGATATCTATTTATGCATGTTCCTAAGCAAAGGATTGCATTGCATGATATAAATATTGCATAACATGCATCATCTTGCATTTAGAGTAGTTTGAATAAAATGAAGGTTAATTGTCTCCTTTTATGTGCTTGGATAGGGCAAACTTTTTATTGGGGCCTCGGATCAAAGATCCAACCGTATAGATGTGATCAAGATGACGATTGGAGTTCAACGACTCCAAAATCGCCCTAATCAGGCATCTGTAGCATATGATAGTGATCGAGGAACCCTAGAAGATCAAGGGCCAAGATGGTATAAATCCACACTTCAAACGACAAATCCGACCACACGAATGGATTCAGATCGACGATTGCAGCCTAACGACGAAAAAATTGAGTCAATCCGACACCCGTAGCACCATCTACAACATCCAGAAGATGGACGGCCAAGATGGCACCACGTGGTACCATCTCAGCCGCCCAACCGACCCTCAAGACCGCCACTACTTTTTCAAAGAAGATTTGGCACGCGATCTGGGCCGTTGGATCTTGATCCAACGGCTGTGGATTCGCACACCTTAACTCATCCGCGCGACCATTTCCTCTCTGTAGCACAGTGGTTTAGCGTCTTATTGCGAAGCGTTGGCATGGGATTGAGCCGCAGCGAGCAGGAGAAGGGTGCGGGCGAGCGGGTGCAAACAAGCATCGGATCACGATCAAACGACTCTATGCGCTCGATAGCGCCAATGCACTATTGCATGCATGGCGAGGACGCGACATCGCACGCGGGCAGGCGCGTAGCGCGGCGGGCGAAGGCGCGACTTAAGCCATCCGATCTCGCGATCGGACGGCTGAGGATCGCTGAACGTGTGCAAGCGTTGCGCGCACGAGCAGATGAGCGGGCACGCGCGGGCAGCGCCCACAATGGGGCTTTAGTGATGGTTTTATCCATCACTAAAGACATCTTATTTAATGTTTTAAAGATGTAATGACCAATTTGCCCCCACTCCTTGCAACTATAAAAGGAGACCCCCTCCACACGAAATTCTCATCCCTTCCTTCTCTTCTCTTCCTCTCCAAAGCTCAAGAGAAGCTTGTCCCACACTCGGGATGCTTCTCGTGAGATAAAGTCCAAATTTCTGTCCCCCTTCGGAAGTAGATCCTACGACGACGACGACATGCAGCCCCGTTCCCGTTCTGCTTCGTCCTCCTTTGTCCTGCTCCATCCTCCTTTGTCCTGGCGTCGTCCCGTCCGGCTCGTCTTCCAAGAGACCGTCGGGGAGGATATCTCTCTCCCCATTCTTTTTACTGCTTTCTAGAGTAGTTCAGCTCATCCTCCAAGCAACTGTCGAGGAGGATATTTCTCTCTCCATTCTTTTACTACTTTCTAGAGTAGATTTACCGCTTTCTAGTGTAATCATTTTCCTACTTTCTAGTCGTAATATTTAGTGTAATGAACAATCCCTTTTGATAATGAATTCCATGTGCATTCTATATCTCTTTTGACTTTTGTTTGTATTATTCACTCTCTTATTCTCTCTCTCTCTCTCTTTTATTTATTGTTAGTTCTAATCAATTGAATTATTTCGTGACAAATAAAAACAAATGCGTAATTTTTAAATCAAACGTCTGCCTCGACCTGGAATTTCAATTTGGGTATAAATTTTATTTTTTGAACACAAGTTCTTCGCTTTCAAACTACAATGACAGGTTTTTTTCAAAACCGAACACGTTAGCGTAGCAATTCGTACGTTCAACAGCCATCCATCTCAAGAGTCACCTTAACCCTCTCATCCTACCCTATAAAAAGACCAACACCCACCACCTTACAACTCATCCTTGGCTAGCAAAATACCTCTCATATTCTACCTAAAGCTCATGCCTAAGAGAGAAGAAGAAGAAGATTAAGGGGATACTCTGTCCCCTTGGTGCCTTCCCCTCTTCCCTTATCTCTTATGCCCATGCCAGCCAAAGGAGAAGCTAGGCAAGGTGGCATGGAGGTCTTGAAGATGGTCCATGCCACCTTGGTGGAGAGCTTAAGGGTGGTACACGCCCACCCTTGGAGAAGGAAAGTTAGGGTGGAAGCTTCCACCATGGAGGAGCTTTTCAAGGAAGGAGGAGCCCTTTTCAAGCCTAGGAGCCACTAAGCTTGGAGCAAGGAGCTTCCCCTCTTCACCATCATTTCAGGAGGATTTGTGTTTTACTTTATCTATTGCATTTATTCTAGTAGTAGAAGCATTCCTCTACTAGGTTTTTATGTAAAATACTTTTGCATCAATGAAGTTGCCTTCAATTCTATTTCATTTTGTTGCAATTATTTTTATAATCTAGTTTCTAACACTTTTCACTCCTCCCTAATTACTCTAGGCCTCCAAGTGTCTAGAGTGAGCTTAGGGAGAATCTCTATTTGTCACTTTTGTAGTAGTGTAGTGAGTTAGGAGTTAGTTGTTTTCCGTTGCCAACAAAATTAGTGTTGTCGTTATTTCAAAACCCTAAAAAATTACATATTTAAAAAGACCAAAAAGAAAGTTGATTTCCATTTTCGAGCAAGAGATCGATTTTTGCAACCAAATTTCCTCCCTGGACAACCCTAGATACCCCACTATCTAGGTTATAAATTTAAAAGCATATGCGATTTCATGTGTTACAATGACTTAAAAACCTGCCTTTATAAATCATGCCAAGTTTCGCATCAAAAGGATCACCCTTCCTAGATTCTAAGTGGTCAGGCGTGTTTCGTGTGTTAGAAATCAGGGTTACAAGTAACCCGTCGTCATAGTTGCAAAGCACATTGATCAGATAAAATTTATACCAAAACTCCAAGGGAGTCCCAGGTTGAACGTAGGAAGGAGACGTTTACTTTAGTCGAAAACCGCGCTTCAATTCGTTTCTTTTTGGTATTTTAGGGTTTTGATATTTTTTTGTGTTTTTGAAATAAAAGACAAGTAGAATGAATCACAAGATAGAAATGGAATAAATATGATATATATATCAATTCAATGTCGATTACAATGAACTATGAAAGCATAAAAAGAGAGGGAGGTGAGAGGAAATCTCCCGAATCGGCTATTTGGGGAGACGACGACGCCTGGTGGAAGCTCAGATGAAGGAGGTGAGGAGCGGGATGACAGAGGTGAGATGCAGGAGGATGTCATGTTGAGGAAAGCTTCGGCGTAGCTCCGAAATGGAGGTGAGAAGACGGAGTTGATCTACTACTGGAATGGAGGTGAGAGGATGGCTCCAAGGCGACCTATGAAGGGAGATGGGAAGATGGAGGAGTATTTGGTGGGGTAGAGGTTCGCTACAGATGGGAACACCATCATGAGCCCTAACTAGCTCATTGTGACCTAGAAAAGAGAATAAAAGCTTCTACATAACCAAGTGACGGGCCTAACTCAAAGAATAACTGGGTTGAGAGAAAAGCAAGAAATAAAGGGTAAAACTATAATTTTACCATTGCAGTATAGCAACAGGATTTCTCATGGGTTAAACTTGGGTCAATTGGTCTTAACAAGATGAAAAGTGGGATGGTTCAATCAGAAAAGGGATTATGTGAGATCTGAGAATTAATGACATCCTGTAACCCTAAAACAAACCCACCTAATTTAACAAGGTTTGGGTTTGGATAAAAATCAGCTAAACCCTCTAAAATTCATGGAAAAATATCCCCTAGGGTTTAGAACCTTCAATTTAGCCTTTGGAACCTATTTTGACCTAAATAAGGGTCCAAACTAATTATTTGCCCTAGATTAGGTTTTTATGCAAAATATCCAATCAAACATGGTTAAACTTAAAATCCAACTTTACCATTGGATTCCGTAGGTAAAAATTATGTTTTTACCAAAATTTGGACCTAAGGGGAGGTCACCTTGATGAACTTTGCAAAACAGTCCACCTAATTACTTTTTTACCCTTAACTTTCGAAAACCTTGCAGAAACCCCCTATCTTCCTCTCTACTCTTTACAATTAGGTCCCTCCACCATTACAGCAGAGGAGTCCTACTCCGACGAGGATTCAAGAGGGAAGTTCTCTTTGTTTTCTCATAGAATCCCTCTCAGATTTGAAAGGGAGATTCTCTGAGGAATTCCCAACCATGTGAACTCAATCACACGCCTTGATTCGCACCCAATCTCTTGTGCGAACGCACGAGAGACATGCGTATCTCTCGAATTTCCTACTCCAACGAGGAAACCCGTGCTTTGAAGCTTGTCTTCCAAGCACAAGGCCCTTTGCCGGTGCCTATTAAAGAAGCCCCAGGCCCAGACGATCATCTCAAGCTTGATTTGGCCGCAGAAACCCCCAAAATTCTTTCTCTCCCATCTCTGGCCAAATAGCCCACAAGCTCTAGGATCTCTCCTCCCTCTTCTCATCACTCTGCCACCATACCAATGGCAGAGTCTTCTCTGCCTTGCTCCTCCACGTCGCGCCATACCTACTCGTGCTTCTTCAACCCTCTCGTCGTCGCCGCCTCTTCATCTCAGGGCTTTCGTCTCCGGCGACAGCAAATATGCACTGCTCGCCCTCTACCTCCCTCCTTCGTACAGATACCCTCAGTTAAGTTCCTCTCTCCCTACCTTTCACTTTCCCCCTCTTTATTTCAAGAAACCACCCTCGACAGCCACAGACCACCTCATCTTCTTCATCACCGAGAGACCACCAGCGAAGGCGCAACCGTCGCTCCACGCACCCACACACCTCGCCACCAACCGCAGAAGCTTCACCATCATCCACTGATCATCATCCGCCCCTTCATTGACCCCCACACGCACCCTATACTCTCCCCGAACAAATGCACTTTCACGGCCACAGTCCGACCTAGGCACGCACGCTTAGGCCGTTCTGCACCATGCCACTCACCACACCACCTTCACCGTGACACAGCGAAGCTTCCTAAGTGCTTTGACAAGGTCGCGAGGTCGTATTCGTGATTTGCAGGTTCGACCCCCTACCGCCATTAGAGCACGAGCAAAGCTTGCTCACAAGCTTGCTCCAGGTCACAACGCTCCAGGAAGTAGAGCCCCAGGTGCACGGAAACATCTCACGACCTCTTTGCACCCAGTAATCAAAGCCAATACCATCCGCAACTGCAGCAATTAAGCAGGCAACCTCCTGCGGGCACGCGAAGAAGTGGATGGGACTTTAGTCCCACCTCGGTAGTTTTTAGCGTAGGTGAGTGAGTTAAATTGATTTTGTGTTATCAGCTTATCGCCTCAGATCATGGGGTGACGTCCCCTCTCCCGCTCACTCACCTCGTCCGTGACCCGCACTACACGGACCTAACTGCCTGACCTGGTTACCCTGCACTCCTCGCATACCACCCACGTCGGTGTGCCTAGACCCGGGTGGGCTTGACCCGACCCGTATACCCGATTGCTCTGAGAGAGCGAACCTAAGAGAGAAAAAGGGAGAGAGCATACGTGGGGAGGGTAGGGGTAGGTTTTTCACTTCTGTGCAGGAAGAGAAAGAAGAAAGGGAAGCTAAAGGAAGGAGTTACAAAAAAGAAAGAGGCTAAGGAAGGAAGTTGAAGAAGGCTAAGGGTAGGAGAAGCTAAGGAAGGAAGTTGAAGAAGGCTAAGGGCAGGAGAAGCTAAGGAAGAAAGCTGAAGACTTGGAGGCAGATCTGAAGAAGGAAATCAAAGGCTAAAGGAGAAGGAGCTAAAGGAAGGAAGGAGAAGGCACAACTGAAGGAAAAGAAGAGAAGGAAGGAGCTGCAAAAAGAAGCCAAGGAAGGAAAGAAACCAAGAGAAGAAAGAAGAAGAAGAAGCCGCAGAGGAAGGAAGGAGAAATCAGAGAAGGAAGAAGAGAAGGAAGGAGCCGCAGAGAGAAAAGAAGGCTGAAGACAGAGAAGGAAAGAAACAAGGCCACAGACAAAGAAGAAAGAAGAAGAAAGAAGCTCAAGGCAGAGAGAAAAGAAGGCAGAAGACAAAGAAGGAAAGAAATCAGAGAAGGAAGAAAAAAGAAGAAAGAAGAAGACATCAGAGAGGAAAGAAAAGGAAGAGAAAGAACAGACAGAGATTGATTCTATTTCTTTTTACATCTCTATTCATCTCTTTAGCATTTATATACATTGAACTTCATTCTATTGCATCATAAATTGTTGAACATCACATTATATCAATTTGAGATTGTGCTCTTAGTTTTTAAATACTAATTTGCTCCTCGTGTTCGACCTCGAATTCTTAATTTTTTGAGTAATAAATTCTTATTTGTTCTTCGAAGTGATTTCACCTATACTGCAACATGATATTTATAAACCCGATTTCACTTTCGAACGAACATTTTAGAGCTGTTGCCGGGGAGCAACACGCATTTTAGAAACTTTGATCACAACCTCTGATTCAGTACTAACTTGCTCACTTTCTTTTGTTGTGACTGTCTCAGGAAAGAAAAGAAAAACAGCCGCACAACAACCACACCAGGAACAGGTAAATTCTCATTAGCCCTTTCTCTTAATCCCCTCAAAATCTAAAAAGGAAAACAAAGAAAAATCCATCTAAGGCTACCCGCTTCCATATTTAGTAATTCACCAAAGTTGCCTGATTTTTATTTCAACACATTTTTGAATTGCACATCCATTTAAGGTAACTAGGGCTAGCACCTTCTTGATTGAGCCCTAGATACCATCTTTGAGGTAACTAAATTGGACCAAATAGAGCCAACTTAAGGATTTCAATCTAGGGTTTTTAGAGACACATCTTCTCTAAGCAAAGAATCAAAATTTTCAAAAGGAGGTGTGCCTAAGCCTTGTTTGAAGAGATTTATCCAAGAGAAACCCTAAGAAAATCAAGCTCTTAACTCACTTGAACCCTAAAAGAGAGGACCTAAAAGCTCTCAAAGGACAAAGAGATGAAGTTGACCCCTTGGGTCAACCAACCTTGAAATTAGGTCACTTTTGGCACTCAAAAGATCTAAAGTTCAAGCAGAACCCTAAGCACCTTGATCTTAATTAAAAGAGGTAGACTTAAGAGGTCAAGGTTCCCGTTCTAGTCTACCTGGAATCTCAGTGACAAGAGAGGTCAGGTGGGGGAAACCCTGTAACTCGTGGGGATGCTCTACATGTAGGGGTCTTTGCGGGACTCTCCCTCTCTGGCTTCCTAGGTATTTCTCAGGTGGACGACCTTTCTGACTAAGGGGTATTGATAAACTGACATTTATCATTATTCTTATACATTAAAACAAATCTAGCTCTTAGGATTATGCTCTGCAAAAGGGCTTTTGGTTGCATTTAGGCATAAATTAGGTTAGGCATGCATTGCATTTTTTATTATGTTTTTAATGTGTTTTTGTGAGTGTTAGGGATAAACAGAATGCTAGATCCCTAGTACCCTAGCACTCAGAAGGCAACTGGTGGAGGAGAAGCTCTCACTAGCTGGAACTTAGCTTGATCCAGCTCACCATAGCTGGAATTCAGCTCACCTGAATTAGGGTCAGCTCATCCTAGCTCCATTCAGCTCCTCTCAGCTAAATAGCAGCTCAAGAGAGCTCATCTTAGCTCACCCTAGCTCAGGTTAGCTCAGATCCAGCTCAACTTAGCTGAGTCTAGCTCATCTCAGCTCTCATTAATCCATAGGGAGCTCTAGCTAGCTCGGCTAAGTTGACTGGAGTTCACCCCAGCTCAGTTCCAGCTACATCCAACATTACTCAACTCCAGCCAGCTGAAGATGAATTCATTCCAGCTTAGGAAGCTCAAGTCCAGCTCCCGGGGACTCAGCTTAGATCAATTCAGTTGAGCTAAGCTACCTTAGCTGCCTCAACCAGCTTGATCCTCCCAGGGAGCACCAGACCTAGCTCACCTCAACTCATTATGGTAGAAGCCAGCTCACTTTAGCTTGGCTTAGCAGCTAGCAAAGAACTAGCAAGCTAAGCCAGCTAGAGTAGCTCCATGCCACCCTCTTCAGTAGCTGCCAACTTCAGTTCAAGCTCCAGGCTTCTCCTCCTCAGCTCCTCTCTTCAAATCCTAGCTCCAAAACCTCCTCCTCTACTCCATAGCTAGCTAAGCTAGCTTAGCTTAGCTTAGCTTAGTGTTTGTACGTTTTTGTGATCGGATTTTAGAAGATAACACGTTGTAATATAGCCGACAAAACATTCAAACAAATATAGAGAATTTTATTACTCGAAAAACTAGAGTATCCGAGGTCGAACACAAGGAGCAATCTCAGTACTTTCAAAACCAAAGAATACAACTTTTAAATGAACATAATTGATTCAAAGAGAGAGAGTTATAAAAAGAATTGCTAAAGGAAAACAGAATTGGACGTCTGATTTCTTTATCAGACGTCTTAAAAGTAGTCTTCTTTCTCTCTTCTGCCTTCTTCTTCTTCGTTGGCTCTTCTTTTCTTCTGATCCACAGGTCTTTTTCTTCATTGAACTTCTTTCTCTTCTCTTCCCTTTCCTGCGAAGACTTCTTCTTCCTGCCTTTGTTTCCCTTCTTTCTTCTTCTTTCCTTTTGTCTTTTCTGCAGTCCTTCCTTCTCTCAGATCTCTGCCTTGCTCAGCGTCCTTTCTTTAGAGTTCCTTCTTCTTCTGCTCCTACTCTTCTATTTCTTCAGTTCTTCTTTTTGCTTTCCTTCGCCTCTTCCTTCTCTTCTTTTCCCTTGCTGGAGTAGCTAAGTGTTCGCTTCTTCCTCTCTTCCTTCTTTCCTACCCACACCACAGCCAATGCAAAACCTACCCCCTTCCCTCTACCCAAACGTCTCTCTCTTTCTCTGCAATTTGCTCAAGGACGCTCTCCCAGAGCCACACGGGTAATCGGGTCGGATTTCGCACCCGGGACCAGGCGCACCGGCAGGTGGGTGATGCACGAGGAGTGCTTAGGTTAGGGTTGGGTCGGATCCCGCCAGATCCACGAGGTGAAATCGCGGACGAGGTGAGTGGGTCAGGTGAGGGACCTCACCCCTGTGCTTTCGGAGGCGGTAAGGCAATATCACAAAAACAATTTATGGCGCACCTGTGTTTCACGTTTCAACGATGTGGGACTAAAGTCTCTGCCCCGCTCTCGCGGGCGCCCGCAGAGGATTTTTCGTGCAATTGCCAAGGCTACTGGCTTCGTAGCACCCCTGGCTGGACTCGAGGGCTTCGCACTGCTCGCGCGAACCTGCTACGCCTGAAGCCTGGAAGACCTGACGCTTGGAGCTGCTTTGGAGCTTCTTCAACTGTCATCAATGGCGGCAGGAGCATCGATACTGTCAAACACCAATACGGCCTATCGGCCTAATCAGACCAGCTAGGCACCTTCGCCGTGGCACGGCGAAGATGGTGCACGGTGCTGCAGGCCATGGGATGGTCTAGGAGTGCAGGCCTAGGTCAACCTGTGGCCGGATGTGTGGGGTTTTTCGGGGGACTGTGGTGGAGGTGTAGAAGGATGATGGATGGGCGGAAGTTGTTCCTGGTGGTGAGGCGGAGCTTATGAGATGGTTGGCAAGCCGTGTGGAGGGGCGGAATGGTGGGGGCGGCTCGCCGGAGGTTGGTCAGGTGCGAGGAAGATGGAGGTGGTCAGGCACTGTCGGGGGGCAATTAAATAAAATAACAGGGGGAAAAGAGAGAGGGGAAGATGGAGAAGGTATCTGGAGTGATCTAGAAGGAAGGGAGGCAGCAGAGTGGATGGCGCGTAACTGCCGTCGTCGGAGAAGAACCCTGAGGGAGGGAGCGGCGACGAGGACGAGGTCAGGGGCACGCACGCTTGGTATGGCGCAACGCGGAAGGAAGAGGCGAAGTTCACTCTGCTGCTGGTATGGCAGCAGAGCGACAAGAAGGAGGGTAGGAGGTTGCCGGAGCTTGCGGGTTACTTGGCCGGAGATGGGAGAGAGGAAAACTTAGGGGAATCTCCGTCAAAACAAGGCTGAAGATCTGCGGCCGGGTCTGAGGATCCTTTTATAGGTGTTGGCCGAACCTTCTAGTGTGTGGAGGGCGCGCAATCACCTCCGCCGGCTCGCCGGAGAAGGAAAGAAGGTGGATACCCAAATCCCTCGTGCGTTCACATGAGAGATTGGGTTCACACCAGAGATCGTGATTGGCTATAGATGGAAGGGAATTCCTCAAAGAATCTCCCTTCCATTTCTGGGAGGGAATCTCTGAGGAATCAGAGAGTAATCCCTCTCTAAACCTCGCCGGAGATCAATTCTGCCCTAACAATGGCGGCAGGACCTGATTGCAAAGGTGGCGAGGAACTTAGGGGGCTCTCTGCAATGATTTTCAAAAGATAGGGACCAAGTTATGATTTGGGTGTACTAAATTGCAAAGTAGGTCAAGATGACCTCCACTTAGGTCCAAATTTTGGTATAAACCTAATTTGAACCTAAGAAATCCAATGGTGAAGTTGGATTTTATGTTTGACCTCGTTTGACTGGAAATTTTGCGTAAAAATCTAAATTAGGTTAATTGAAGAGCTAGGACCCTAATCTAGGTCAAACTAGGTTCCAAAGGCCACATTAAGTGTTCTAAACCCTAAGGAGTATTTTTCCATGATTTTTAGAGGGTTTACTTAATTTTTATCCTGATCGGAACCTTATTAATTTAAGCGGGTTTATTTTAGGGTTACCAAATGTCATTTAATTCCTAGATTGCACATAAACCCATTTTTGATTGACTCAACCCACTTTTTATCTCATTTATACCATTTGACCTATGTTTTTCTTCTGAGAAATCCTGTTTATGTACTGCAATGGTAAAATTGCAGTTTTACCCTTTAATTCATGTTTTCTTCTCAGAGCACTTATTCCTTTATTTAGGCCCTCTTCTAGGTTATGTAGGAGCTTTTATCTTCTTTATTGGGTCAAAATGAGCTAGTTATGGCTCATGATGAGGCTCTCATCACTTAGCTAGCATCCAGCTCCTTGGCCATCCACCACCTTCAACTCAACCCTAGCTAGCTCCATCAACTAAGCTCAGCTAAGCTAGCTATCCTACTCCAAGTTGGCGCCACCACCATCACACCCCTTCACCCCATCACCACTACCAAAAGCCACCTATTTTTCCTCCAAAATAACCTTCTAGAACCTTTTCCTTTTGGCACCAACTTTCCCTCCAAAATTCCCTTCATCTCCACCATACACCTCTCCTTAAAATCATCTCCACCATCCACCTCACCTACTTTCTAGAAGCCCCGTAGTTGGCGCCAAATATAGGTGCCCTTTCACCACCATAACCACCCCATGGCACCCCTTTAGTTGGTGCCAACTAACCCTATCCCTAGGATCATTCTAACCACATATAACCACCACCAAACTCCATCCTAGCCCTCCACCTATTCACGCCAACTACCCCCCTCTCCACCTCTATATAAACCTACCATATCACCACATAAAAATCATCCTCCATTAGTGTATTATTCTACCTATACCCACCTACACTTGCGGCCAAGAAGGAGTAGAGAAGAAGATTAAGGGGGCACATCACCAGCCCTTTTGGTGCCTTCTTCTCCCCACTCTCTTCAACTTAGGCCACGCCAAGGAGGAGGGCTATTCCAATTCAAGGAGGACAACCAGGCAAGGGAGAAAGACCTAGGGTGGATGTCCACCCTTGAGGAGGAGAATTGAAGGTGATAGCTACCACCTTGGAGGACATCATTTGGAGGAGCATCTAAAGAAGGAGGAGTTGGAGGACTCTTTTCAAGCCCGGGAGCTACTAGGCTTGGAGCAAGAAGCCATCATCTTCTTCACCATTTCATTTAGAGGATTTGTGTTTTTATCTTCTTGCATTTCAAGTAGATTAGAAGCTTTCCTCTATATGTTTTGTGTAGAACAAGTTCATTTTTAATTCAAGTTGCCTTCTTTCAATTTTTGTTGCATAGCTTTCTACAATTTTTGCCTAGCATTTGTTTCACTCCTTCTCCCTAATTATTCTAGGCCTCAACGTGCCTAGGGTGAGCTTAGGGAGAGGCTCTACCTATCACCTTAGGGTTAGCTTTATTGAAATAGGTAGTACTTGTTTTCCTGCTATCAACAAATTTTGTATTGCCGGTATTTCAAAACCTACAAAAATCATATATATAAAACACCAAAAAGAAAGTTGAGCTCGATTTCCAAGTAAGGGATTTAATTTTGCAAACATTTGGCCTCCTTAGACGACCCTAGATACTCCCCTATCTAGGAATATAAATTTAAAAGCATATGCAATTTGGCTTGTTACAATGACTTAAAAATCGCTTTTACAAATCACACCAAACTTCGCACCAAGTATCATCTGCCCCAAACCTCTATAGTCACCCAACATTTTTTGGGTGTCCCAATTGGGTCCAGCACATTCTAATCTCATTAAATCCTTCGGTGCATGTTTGGTAGGAGGTCCTTAAGACCATCCTTAAGACCTCCTTTAGAAATCCACTCCCGTCGAGGCCAAGCCTCGACGCCCGTGTTTGTGCAGCAACCCCACCACATAGATCTCTCCTCTGATTCATCAGAACCAAGTTCTCCATCTTCTTCCATCATGGCATAACCCATTGAAGAAGAGAACAACCTTGAGCACCAACTTCAACGCTTAAATGATCTATTCCAAACTTTGTAAACCTGCCGCAGTGTCCTATGATGCGAGATCACTATAATCCCGCTGCGATGGCAATCTTGCCTCGAGTCCAAATCCCGACTGGAGGTCCTGATTCTGAACTCAAGCCCAATATGATTCATGCCATACCAAAATTCCATGGGCTTAACTCCGAGGATCCCTTCCAGCACATCAAGCAACTCAAACATCTGGCCCAAATCTTTGGGTCAGATGTACAAAATCGGGATATTCTACTCATGAAGATATTTTCTTTCTCCCTCATGGACAAGGCTACTCATTGGTATCAGACTCAAACACATCCAATCAACACATGTGTCGAACTCCAGCTTGAATTTTTGAAAAAGTTCTTCTCTGTTGGCCGAACGAATGCCTTGTGCCACCAAATCACTCATTTCACTCAACAATCGGGAGAACCTCTTCATGAGGCATGGGATCAATTCTTGGATCTCATGCAAAAGTGCCCCCATCAGAGAGTTCCTAAATGGGAACAAGTCCAGTCTTTTTACCAAGGACTCTGTGAAGACATTTGATTGTTTGTCAATGCAACCTGCGAAGGAAACATCATGGGTCAACATGAGGACACGATGTGGGAGATTCTCGAAAATATGTGCGAGAACTCCATCAATAATGACTCCATGGGCTTATTCGATTGGATGAATGCCCACGCATCGATGAATCTTAGGGGAGCACATGAGACGCAGGGCCTATCTGCATCTGTCAACTTGGAGCTAATGGCCAGTCGATTGGACAAGGTCTCTATCATAGAGAAGGTGGATGAGCTGACTCGGCATCTGCAGCAAGCCACCTCTACGCAAAACTAATTTTCACAGCCACCTCTTACGAGGGAAACTGTGCAGAACATCTATCATCGATCTTCTCGGGGATGGACCCGTATCCACCCCCATCTGACTCCAGGATCGAAGGGACCTCCGATCCATTCTATTCTAGTTGGGGGATCTCAGAACCCTCATCTTTGATTTTCCTGAGGCTCCTAAGACCTGTGAGGACCTCAACGCCATCCAGAATGACCCATTCTCCAATACCTACAACCCTAGATGGCGGAATCATCCCAACTTCCTGTGGGTGGGAAATTCTCAGAATCAAAGACCACCTTATCAACCCCGTCCACAAGCTCCTCGTCCATATCAGCCACCTCACCCTCGGCCCAACCCCACCTATCAATTTGGGCCAAACCAAGCAGATCAAATGACTCTTATCCTTCAAGCACTGGCTGAGATTCAGAAGACGAATGCGGCAATATAGAAACAGCACAAAGACGAGATCACAGAGGTTGGCAATCAATTCGCCCAGATGGCGAATTCCTGCCAACCGGGCACACTTCCTTTGCAACCTCTGCCGAATCCAAATAACGTGCCGACCCAGAGGTGAGTTATGAACCCAAATCTAGGCCACGCACATGATTTATCAGGCCCCTTCTGTTCCATCACCCAACGGGATGGAAGCTTCGACATCTTACACGGGATTTCAACAGCAGCCACCCATTTTATCAACCCCAAACCAAAACCAGGTAGGATTAAACTCTGTAACAACTCATAGTGGTAAAGCAACTCAAGACCCACCTTATCCAAACCACTCCAAGCCTGGTAGTAACCCAAGCCCTAGGATACTTATCCAGGATACCCTTATCCCAGATCATGAACCTGGACATATTCTAGAGGAACCAACCAAGGTTCCATTTCCTGAGGCCTTGACCAAGGGAAAGAGGATAACCAAACCCGTGGCTCTTAAGGAGGATCTGGTCAAGCTCTTTGAACAGGTCCAAATAAACATCCCCTTGATGGATGCAATCCGCCATGTACCGGCTTATGCATGATTTCTAAAAGACGTGTGTACACCCAAGCATAAGCCGCGAACCAAAAGTGGGAGTCTGATAGTATTGTCAGAGCAAGCCAGCTCTGTAATCTTGAGCAAACTCCCACCTAAGGCTAAAGACCTAGGTACTCTCCTGATCTCATGTACAATTGGTGATACCCAATTCGACAGAGCCTTGTTAGACCTAGGTGCCCCCATAACCTAATACCTACATCCCTCCTTGACCACCTTGAAGAATCCAAGCTTAAACTAACAGAGGTGACATTGCAGTTAGCCGATCGATCCATCAAGTCACCTAAAGGAATACTCGCGGATGTCATTGTTAGGGTACGGGATTTCTATTTCCTGGTGGATTTTATAGTTCTAGATATGGATGCACCTGAGAGCCCAAGAGATACACCGATTATACTAGGGAGACCTTTCCTGGCCACTGCTAGGGCCAATATAAACTGAGGAGGGCCAAATAGAACTAAAATTTGGGAACCAAACTCTAAAGATTGACATCTTTAAGGCCAAACAAGGGATTAATTGTGGTGTTATAGAACAAATATGTGATATCAAAGTTGTGGTTGATGAATCGTATATCGAGGATAACCTGATTATTCCATATCAACCACTAGAAGATCAAAACCCACAAACAAAGGAGTCTAAACCTGATCTAGATACACCCATAACTCCTACCCTTGTTCCCGACACACACCCTGAACCGCTTGCTCCTGCTGATAACCTCGTCCTGGAACTCAAGCACCTTCCCGATCATCTAAAATATGTCTTTTTGGGTTCCAATCAAACGTTTCCTGTGATTATCAACTCCAGACTCACACCTAACTAGGAATCCCGTCTGATTACTATTCTCCAGCAACATCGTAGAGCCATTGGATGGACTCTCGATGACTTGACTAGCATAAGCCTCTCTTATTGCACACACCGAATCTACACCGAAGAGGGCACACGACCTTCGCGAGAAATGCAGAGACGTTTGAACCCTAATCTGTAGGAGGTCGTTAAAAAGGAGATCATTAAGTGGTTAGATGCAGGAATCATCTACCTGATCTCCGACAGTCGGTGGGTGAGTCCAATCTAGGTTGTGCCTAAAAAGGTAGGACTCACCGTCATCACGACTGAAATCGGAGAGGTCATACCGACCTGTGTAGCTAATTCGTGGAGAGTCTACATTGATTACAGAAGACTCAATTCCTCCACGAAGAAGGATCATTTCCCACTACCGTTTATTAATCAGATCCTCGAGAAACTAGCGGGAAGTAGGTTCTTCTGCTTTCTTTGCGGGTACTCCAGTTATAACCAAGTGGCAATCGATCTTGAGGACCAAGAAAAGACCACTTTCACCTGCCCCTTTGGAACGTACGCATTCCGAAGGATGTCATTCTATCTCTGCAATGCCCCCATGACTTTTCAGTGGTGCATGCTTGCTATATTCTCAGATATGGTAGGTGATTATCTAGAAGTCTTCATGGATGACTTTTTAGTATTTGGAGCATCATTTGACAATTGCCTCCAGCACTTGGTCCAATTCCTCAGGCGGTGCATTGATGTGAATCTGGTTCTTTCCTGGGAAAAGAGCCATTTCATGGTGCCTGAGGGAATTGTCCGGGGACATCTGATTTTAGAGAAAGGCATCCAAGTCGATCGAGCCAAGGTAAACTTGATTTCCAAACTCCCTATGCCTAGCTCGATCAAGGACATCCAATATTTTCTGGGGCACATCGATTTATCCCTGATTTTTCAAAAATCGCATGCCCTCTGACTACTCTTCTCTCCAAGGATTTACCTTTCGAAATCTCCAAGGAATGCACTCAAGCATTTGAGATCCTCCGTGAACGAGTTACCCAAGCCCCAATCCTACAATCCCATGATTGGTCTCAACCCTTTGAGATCATGTGCGATGCATCTAACTTCGCTGTAGGAGCGATTTTGCGACAAAAAATTGACAGGACCCGTGGTCATTTACTATGCTAGCAAAACACTTGACGAGGCTCAGCGTAACTACACGGTTATTGAAAAAGAGTTGCTAGCTGCAGTATTTGCCCTAGAAAAATTCAGATCTTACCTCTTGGGCTCCCATGTTATCATCTACTCGGATCACACAGCTGTGAGGCATCTCCTTGCAAAGGACCCTGTTGAAGCGACTGACTTGATCGTGTTTTAACAGTTATTGCATCGTAGTATAGGTGATCAAGCGTCGTCAACAAATAAAAGTTTTTATTACTCGAAAATCGGAGTATCCGAGGTCGAACACAGGGAGCAATTGGAATTTACTACTAATCTCAAATGTAATTGAACACTCTAATTTACTCAAAAGTTTAATTCAAATGCATTTAAAAAGTAATCCAGGCAAGGGTAAAATTGGATGTCTGATCACAAGATCAGACGTCTTAAAAGTGTTTTCCCTTCTTTGATTATTCTTCTTCTTCTGATCTTGCTTTCTTTCTCTTCTGTCTTGGCCTTTCTTTTTCTCTGCAGTCTCTCTCTTCTTCCTTCTCTTCTCTCTTCTGCAAAGGCTTCTTCTTCTTCCTTGGTCTTCTGTTTCTTCTCTGCAGCCTTTCTTCTTCTTCTTCTCTGCCTTGCTCAGCCTCTTCTTCAGAGTTTCTTCTTCTTCTGCTCCTTCTCTTCTCCTTCCTGTGGCTAAGTCTCTTCTCTTCAACTCTCAGCCTGCCTGCACAAGGGAGAAAAACCTACCCTGTCCCTCTACCCGCACGTCTCTATCTCTCTCTGAGAATCACTCACAGGACACTCTCCTAGAGCCGCAGGTAATCGGGTTGGGTAGCGCACCTGGGACCAGGAGCACCGGTGTGAGGGTGATGCGCGAGGTGTGCTTAGATAAGGTCAGGTCGGATCCCACCAGATCCGCGAGGTGAAATCGCGGACGAGGCAAGCGTGGGTAAGGTGAGGGACCTCACCCCTGTGCTTTCGGAGGCGACGAGTGAATAACACAAAATCAATTTAAACCGTACCTGCGCCTCGTAGATTGCCGATGTGGGACTATTAGTCCCGCCCTACTCTCGCGCAAGCCCGCAGAACGCTCTTCGTCAATTGCCAAAGCTGCGGACTTTGTTGCATTGTCCACTGGGTCAGATAGCTTCGCAGTGCTTGCCCGAGTCAGCTGCACCTGAAGCCTGGAGCTGCTTCGCGTCACCGTCAATGGCGGCAGGGGCTTGAAAACTATCAGACACAAAACAAGCCTCTCGGCTTAATCAGATCACCAGAGGACCTTCGCCGTGGCACGATGAAGGCGATGAGCCATGCAGCAGGTCGCGGGGCGGTCTAGGCATGCGTGCCTAGGTCGTCCTGTGACCGGAGGTGTGGGTGTGTTTGGGGGAGCGTTGAGTGGGTGTAGAGCGGCAGTGGGTGGGCGGAGGTTGTTCAGCGAGGTGAGGCAGAGCCTCTGAGTTGGTCGGCGAGTCGTGCGGAAGTGTGGAGCGACGGGGGTGACTCGCTGGAGGTTGGCTGGAGGCGAGGAAGATGATGGTGGACAACGACGGTTGCGGGGTCGATTGAGTGAAATACAGTGAGGAAAAGAAAGAGGGGAATACGGGGAGTAGTTCTAACCTAATTGTAGGGACGAAGGGGACGAAGAGGCGGACAGCTGTACCTGCTATCGCCGGAGAAGAAGATGCCCAGTGGGGAGAGGACGGCGGCGACGATGGGTCTGAGGCAGCGTGCGTGGGTATTGCGCGATGCGGAGGAGAATCAGGAAGAAGTCTCTGCCACTGGTTTTGTGGCAGAGCAAAGAGGAAAGGAAAGAAAGCTCGCCGGATCTCGCTGGGTTCCCTGGCCGGGAAGGAAGAGACGAATCTGAGGTGAAACCCCGGCCAGGTCGAGCTGAAAATGAGCAGCTGGGTTTGGGGGTTCTTTTATAGGCACTGGGCCGTGTGTTCAAAGCTTGGAGGGCATGCCTTTGTCTCCGACGGCTCGCCGGAGAAGGAAAGTGGGTGGATACCCAAATCTCTCGTGCGTTCGCACGAGAGATTGGGTTCACATCAGGGATCAAGACTGGCCTCAGATGGAAGGGAATTCCTTAGAGAATCTCCCTTCCATTTCTGGGAGGGGATCTCTGAGGAATCAGAGAGTATTCCCTCTCTAATCCTCGCCGGAGCAGGATTCTGCCCCAATAATGGTGGAAGGACCTGATTGCAAGGTTGGCGAGGAAGTTAGGGGGCTTTCTGTGATGATTTTCAAAAGTTAGGGACCAAAATGTGATTTTGGTGTACTAAATTGCAAAGTAGGTCAAGATGACCTCCCCTTGCGTCCAAATTTTGGTACAAACCTAATTTGGACCTAAGGAATCCAATGGTGAAGTTGGATTTTAGGTTTGACCATGTTTGACTGGATGTTTTGCGTAAAAATCCAAATTAAGTTAATTAATGAGCTAGGACCCTAAGTTAGGTCAAACTGGGTTCACAAGGCCAAATTGGGTGTTCTAAACCCTAGGGGATATTTTTCCATGATTTTTAGAGGGTTTACTTAATTTTTATCCTGATCGGAACCTTTTTCATTTAAGCAGGTCTATTTTAGGGTTATCAATTGTCATTTAATTCCTGGATTGCACATAAACCCATTTCTGATTGACTCAACCCACTTTTTATCTTATTTAGATCATTTGACCTATGTTTTGCCTCTGAGAAATCCCGTTTATGTAATGCAATGGTAAAATTGCAGTTTTAGCCTTTATTTCATATTTTCTTCTCAGAACACTTATTTCTCCAATTAAGCCCTCTTCTAGGTTATGTAGGAGTTTTATTCTCTTTATTATGTCAAAATGAGCTAGTTATGGCTCATGATGAGGCTCTCATCAGACCCAAAACCTCGATTAAACCGTTGGATCTTGCTATTGCAAGAATTTGACCTCGAGATTCACAACAAAGCGAGAAAATAGAGCGTGGTAGCTGATCACTTGTCCCGCCTTCCTTCTGAGATCATTGACCCTTCCGGACCCATCACGAAACATTTTCCCGATGAGCACCTTCTGACTATCAATAGGGCTTCCATGGTTTGCTGACATAGTAAACTTCTTGGCATCACATCAGATCCCGTCCGATTGGCCGAATGCCAAGAAGGACAAATTGCTTTTTGATGCCAAGTATTACCTTTGGGAAGATCCGTATCTGTTTTGCATTGGTGCTGATCAAATAATTCTATGATGTGTCACAGAAGCGAAAATCAAAGAATACTCTCTTTCTGCCATGACCAGGCATGCGGTAGACACTTTTCAGGACATAAAACCGTAGCAAAAGTCCTCCAGTGCACCTTTTACTGGCCCACAATTTTTAAGGATGCATACAATCACTATAAGGCATGTACCCGTTGTCAGACCTTGGGTAACATGAGCCATCAAGATATAATGCCTTTACAGCCAATTCTGGTATGCGTAATTTTTGACATTTGGGGGATTGATTTTATGGGATCCTTCCCTATCTCGGACGGCTTCGAATACATTTTACTCGCAGTTGACTATGTGTCCAAATGGATTGAAGCCATTCCAACCCGAACCAATGATCACAAAGTTGTTATCAAATTCATTCACCAAAACATCTTCTCATGATTCGGGATTCCATGTGCAATATTTTTCGATGGAGGGACCCATTTCACAAACGCTCAGTTCAGGTCACTGATGACCAAATACAGGGTGTCGCACCAAACCTCCAATGGGGATTCGTACTCGGGGTTCGATTGCCACCGCAGCGGGATTATAGTGATCTCGCATCATAGGTCGCTGTGGTGGGTTTACAAAGTTCTGAAAGAGATCGTTCAAGCGTTGAAGTTGGTGTTCAAGGTTATTCTCCTCTTCAATGGGTTGTGCCATGATGGGAGAAGAAGGAGAATCAGGGTCTGAATCAGATGAAAGATTTATGTGGTGGGGTTGCTGCACAAACAAGGGCGTCGAGGCTTGGCCTCGGCGAGAATGAATTTCTAGAGGAGGTCTTAAAGGTGGTCTTAAGGACCTCCTACCAAACATGCACCGGAAGATGTGATGAGATTAGAAGGTGCTGGACCCAATCAAGACACCCAAGAATTGTTGGGTGACTATAGAGGTTCGGGGCAGATGGACCCTGGATCAGAAGATCGTCCACCTGAGAAATACCTGGGCAGCCAGAGAGGGAGAGTCCCGCAAAGACCCCTACACGGTAGAGCGTCCCCACGGGTTACAGGGTTTCCCCCACCCGACCTCTCTTGTCACTGCGGTTTCAGGTAGACCAGAATGGGGATCTTGACCTCTTAAGTCTACCTTTTTTATTTTAAGATCAAGGTGCTTAATGTTCCACTTGAACTTTTAAGTATTTTGAGTGTAAAAAGTGACCTAATATTAAGGTTGGTTGACTCGAGGGATCAACTTCACCTCTTGTTCCTTTGAGAGCTTTTAGGTCCTTCCTTTTATGGTTCAAATGGATTATCAGCCTGATTTGCTTAGGGTTCCTCTTGTATAAATCTTTTCAAACACGGTTTAGGCACACTTCTTTTTGGAAAGTTTGTTTCTTTGTTTTAGAGAAGATGTGTCTCTAAAAACCCTAGCTTTGCAATCCTAACTTGGCTCTAATGGGTCCAATTTAGTTGCCTTAGAAATTAGCACCTAGGGCTCAATCAAGAAAGTTTTAGCCCTAGTTGCCTTAGTTGGATGACAGACAAAAATATGTTGAAATGAAAATCAGGCAACTTGATGAGTTACTAAATATAAGACAGGTAGCCCTAAGTTGATTTCTCTCCTTTTTTTTTTCTTTTTTTTTAGATTGTGAGAGGGTTAAGGGAGAGGGCTTATGAAGATTACCTGTTCCTGTCTGTTGTGCAGTTGCTATTCTTTCCTTTTTGTTTTGCTTTCCCTGATTGAACACAACAAAAGAGAAGTTAAGTCAGATATTAGATAGAAAAGTTGTACTCAAAAGCTTTAAAAGTGCCCGTCACTCCCCGGCAGTGGCGCCAAAATGTTGTCAACGTTTTTGTGCGGATTTAAAGGCGTATTACGTTGCAGTAGAACCGACAAAATGTTTAAACAAATATAAATAATTTTATTACTCGAACAACTAGAGTATCCGAGGTCGAACACAGGGAGCAAACTCAGTACTTTGTAAAACCCAAGAATACAACTGTTAAATGCAAATATAATTGATTCAAAGAGTTTTAAAAAAGATGTAAAAAAATAGAATTAGACGTCTGATTTATGTATCAGATGTCTTAAATGTGATCTTTCTTTCTCTCTTCCTTCTTCTGCTTTGCCTTTCTGATCTCTTTGCAATCTTCCCTTGTCCTTCTTCTTCTTCTCTGCGAAGACTTCTAATCTTTCTGCTTTCCTTCTTCTCCTGCGAAGACTTCTTTCTTTCTTCTTCTTCTGTCTTGCTCCTCCTTTCTTCGTTGCCTTCTTCTTCTTCTTTGGCTTGCTTTTCCTTCTTCTGCAGCGGCCAAGTCCTTCTCCTGCGATCAGCCTGCCTGCACAGGAGCAAAACCTAACCCTTCTCCCTCTACCCGCGCGTCTCTCTCTCTCAAGCAATTCACTCAAACTGCTCTACCAGAGCCACAGTCTTAATCGGGTCGGATCGTACCCGGGACCAGGCGCACCTGCAGGTGTGTGATGCGCGAGGAGTGCGTAGGTCTAGGTCGGGTCGGATCCGCCAGGTCCGCGTGGTCAGGCCGCGGATGAGGCGGGTGGGGTCAGTGAGGGACCTCACCCCTGTGCTTACTGAGGCGATAAGAGTAAAACACAAAAACAACTTATATGGTACCTGAGGGTTGCAATCCCACGATGTGGGACTATCTGGTCTCGCCTTCACGCGTGCCTGTAGAAGCCTCGACGTGCGATTGCCCCGCAGCTGTTGGCTCTGCTAGCGCTCCTTGGCTGGACTCGTTCACCTTGCGACACTCGCGCTAGTATGCAGCACCTGTAGCCTGGAAGACCGGGTGCCTGGAGCTTCGTGGGAGCTTCATCAGAGGTCGTCCATGGCGGCAGCGGCTTAAACCCTGTCATACACAAAATGCGCCTCTCGGCCAAATCAGAATAGCTAGAGACCTTTGCTGTGGCACGGCGAAGGCGGTGGGCAGTGCTGCAGGCCGCAGGTCAGCCTAGGCGTGCGTGCCTAGGTCAACCTGTGGCCGGAGATGGTGGGTTGGTCGGGGGGTGATTGTGGAGGGCTGGAGTGGCAGTGGTAGGGTGGAGTGTGTTCCTGGAGGTGAGGCGGAGCTTTCGAGGTGGTTGGCGAGCCGTGTGGAGGGCTGGAGTGGTGTGGGCGGCTCGCCGGAGTGTGGTCGGAGGCGAAGATGATGGAGGTGGTTAGCGTTTGTCGAGGGTCGATCAAGGGAGATAACAGGGGGAAAAGAGAGAGGAGAGGGTGGAGAACGTATCTGGGGTTGTCTGGAGGGAAGGGAGGCGGCGGAGAGGACGGCTCGTGACTGCCGTCGTCGGGGAAGAAAGACCCTGGGGGAGGAAGCGGCGACGAAGATGAGGTCAGGAGCTTGCGCGCAGGGTACAGCGCGCCGCGGGAGGAAGAGGCAGAGAGGACTCTGCTGCTGGTATGGCAGCTGAGTGACGAGAAGGAGGGAAGGCGGTCGCCGGAGCTTGTGGGTCGTTTGGCCGGAGGTGGGAGAGAATAAATTTGGAGGGGATCTCCGTCAAAATCAAGCTTAAGATGAGCGGCCGGGTCCGGGGGGTGTTTTATAGGTGCTGGCCGCTCCTATCAGTGCGTGAAAAATGCGCAATTAGGTCAGCCGGCTCGCCGGAGTTGGAAGGAAGAAAGATACCCAAATCTCTCGTGCGTTCGCACGAGAGATTGGGTTCACGCCAGCGAATTTGATTGGCTTTAGAAGGAAGGGAATTCCTCAGAGAATCTCCCTTCCATTTCTGGGAGAGAATCTCTGAGGAATTAGAGAGCAATCTCTCTCGAAACTTCGTCGGAGCTCGGTTCTGCCCTAGCAATGGCGGCAGGACCGGTTTGCAAAGAAGGCGAAGAACCTAGGGGGCTCTCTGCAAGGATATTCAAAAGATAGGGACCTATTTGTGATTTGGGTGTACTAAATTGCAAAGTAGGTCAAGATGACCTCCCCTTAGGTCCAAATTTTGGTACAAACCTAATTTGGACCTAAAGAATCCAATGGTGAAGTTGGATTTTAGGTTTGACCTCGTTTGACTGGACATTTTGCGTAAAAACCCAAATTAGGTTAATTGAAGAGTTAAGACCCTAATCTAGGTCAAACTAGGTTCCAAAGGCCAAATTAAGTGTTCTAAACCCTAGAGGATGTTTTTATATGATTTTTAGAGGGTTTGCTTGATTTTTATTCTGACCGGAACCTTGTTAATTTAAGCGGGTCTGTTTTAGGGTTACCAAGTGTCATTTAATTCTTAGATTGCACATAAACCCATTTCTGATTAATTCAACCCACTTTTTATCTTATTTGGACCATTTGACCTATGTTTTGCTTCTGAGAAATCCCATTTATGTACTGCAATGGTAAAATTGCAGTTTTAACCTTTATTTCATGTTTTCTTCTCAGAGCACTTGTTCCTTCAGTTAAGCCTTCTTCTAGGTTATGTAGGAGCTTTTATCTTCTTTATTGGGTCAAAATGAGCTAGTTATGGCTCATGATGAGGCTCTCATCATACCCCCATGCCTAGCTTTTGCTAGTCCCTTAGCAAAATTTCAAAGTTTTAACTTCCATTCTAGACCCAAAGTGTCCTTAGTTATGATAAGTGCTTCTTTTGTGATTAGGTAGGAATGCCGACAATAGGCCTAGAGGTACTCAAGTACCAACCAAAATCTGGACCTGTTCTGCTTTAGCCTCAGTCCTTCGCAAAGGTTTCTACGGCCCACAAAAATTATCCTAGGGTTTGTTGGACTCTGCGGTTAAAGCACCTGTGCTTGAGACAATTTTAGCCTACGTTCAGTTTGCAGTGCGTTTTTTTTTTTTTTTTTTACGTGAAACCCTTTCTTGATATGAATTTTCTGACATTTTGCACTTTCATACCCCCCCATGCCTAAGATTTGCAATGTCCCCATTGTAAATTAGGTGGGTTTGAATTCAGCTTAGTTCATGTATTAGGACAGGTGTGTGGTGAGTGAATGGGTCGAAGTGACTTATTGCGAACGATTTCTAAACTCGGGTAGGTATACCTGAGGTGAAGTTGGCTGTTCTAATGGATGAACCCTAAGTGCAATATGAGTTTCGCATAGAGATGTCAGAAATGGTTTCGGATTTTTCAAAGAATGACGGGTTGCCTCCCGTTAAGCGCTGAGTTTTACGCCATCGGCTGGGCGCAATGAGCTCAGGAGGAATGGAGGGTAAAGGATGACTCAACCAAATCTATATCGGTCGTGTCAATGAACGGCTTGAGCCTCTGACCGTTCACGACAAAGGGTTCAGAATCGTGGCTGAGTGAGCTGATTTCAATGGCTCCATTTCCGAAGATTTGTCGGACTAGGAAGGGTCCGACCCACTTGGATCTTAGCTTTCCTGGGAATAATTTGAGTCAGGCATCAAAGAGTAAAACTTTTTGACCAGGATGAAAGACCTTTCTAGAAATGTGTTTGTCGTGAAAAGCTTTAACCCGTTCTTTGTAAATTCGCGAGTTCTCATATGCGTCGTGGCGTAATTCATCGATCTCGCTCATTTGAAGTCTTCTGTGGGTTCCAGCCTTAGAAAGGTCGAGATTACAGGTCCGTACTGCCCAATAGGCTTTATGCTCTAATTCGACAGGGAGGTGACATGCCTTCCCGTACACTAGTCTGAAGGGAGACATTCCTAATTGGGTCTTGTGGGCGGTCCTATAGGCCCACAATGCTTCCGGAAGCCGAGAAGACCAATCTTTTCTATCAGGTCGAACAGTAACCTGAAGGATCTTCTTGATCTCTCAGTTAGATAGCTCAGCTAGACCATTAGTTTGGGGGTGGTAAGGAGTAGAGATTCGGTGCGACACCCCGTATTTGGTCATCAGTGACCTGAACTGAGCGTTTGTAAAATGGGTCCCTCCGTCGGAAATTATAGCACGCGGAATCCCGAACCTCGAGAAAATGTTTTGATGAAGGAATTTTATAACGACTTTATGATTGTTGGTTCTGGTCGGAATGGCTTCTATCCACTTGGAAACATAATCAACTGCGAGTAAAATGTATTCGAAGCCATCCGAGGTAGGAAAGGGTCCCATGAAATCAATCCCCCAAATATCAAAAATTTCGCATACCAAGATCGGCTATAGAGGCATCATGTCTCTATGGCTCATGTTGCCCAGAGTCTGGCAACGGGAACATGCCTTACAGTGATCGTATGCATCTTTGAAAATTGTGGGCCAGTAGAAACCACACTGGAGGACTTTCGATGCGGTTTTATGTCCCGAAAAATGTCCACCACATGCCTAGTCATGGCAGAATGAGAGTATGTCTTTGATTTCCACTTCCGTGATGCATCGTCGGATTATCTGATCAGCACCAATGCGGAAGAGATACGGGTCTTCTCATAGGTAATACTTGGCATCGGAACGCAATTTGTCCTTTTTGGCCTTCGGCCAATTGGGCGGAATCTGATGTGATGCCAGGTAATTAACTATATCGGCGAACCATGGAAGACCTGTACTGATAGTCAGGAGGTGCTCATCAGGGAAATGTTCTGTAATAGGTCCGGAAGGATCAATAATTTCAGAAGGAAGGCGGGATAAGTGATCAGCTACCACATTGTGCTTTCCTGCCTTGTCGCGAATCTCGAGGTCAAATTCTTGCAACAGCAAGATCCAGCGGATTAATCGAGGTTTCGCGTCCTTCTTGGCCAGGAGATGCCTCACAGCTGTGTGATCCGAGTATATGATAACACGGGAACCCAGAAGGTATGATCTGAATTTTTCCAGGGCAAATACTACGGCCAGCAGCTCTTTCTCAGTAACCGTATAGTTACGCTGAGCCTCATCCAGTGTTTTGCTGGCGTAGTAAATGACCACAGGTTTCCCGTCAATTTTCTGCCCCAAAATCACTCCTACAGCGAAGTCAGATGCATCGCACATGATCTCAAAGGGTTGAGACCAATCAGGGGACTGTAGGATTGGGGCTTGGGTGACTCGGTCACGTAGGATCTCAAATGCTTGAGTGCATTCCTTGGAAATTCCGAAAGGCACATCCTTGGAAAGCAGATTGGTCAGGGGGCGCGCGATTTTGGAGAAATCAGGGATGAATCGACGGTAGAAACCGACGTGCCCCAAAAAAGATCGGATGTCCTTAATCGAGCTAGGCATAGGGAGCTTGGAAATCAGGTTAACCTTAGCCTGATCCACTTGGATGCCTTTCTCCGAGATTAAATGTCCCAGGACAATTCCCTCAGGCACCATGAAATGGCTCTTTTCCCAGGAAAGAACCAGATTCACCTCGATGCACCGCCTGAGTATATGAACCAAGTGTTGGAGGCAATCATCAAATGATTGTCCAAAAACTGAAAAGTCATACATGAAGACTTCCAGATAATCACCTACCATATCTGAGAATATGGCAAGCATGCACCGCTGAAAAGTTGCAGGTGCATTGCAGAGACCGAACGGCATCCTTCGAAACGCGTACGTCCCGAAGGGGCAGGTGAATGTGGTCTTTTCTTGGTCCTCTGGATGGATTGCCACCTGATTGTAACCGGAGTACCCGTCAAGAAAGCAGAAGAATCTATTTCCCGCTAGTTTCTCGAGGATCTGATCAATAAACGGTAGTGGGAAATGATCCTTCTTCGTGGAGGAATTTAGTCTTCTGTAATCAATGCAGACTCTCCACGAATTAACTATTCGGGTAGGAATGACTTCTCCGGTTTCAGTCGTGATGATGGTAAGTCCTGCCTTCTTAGGCACCACTTGTATTGGACTCACCCAACGACTGTCGGAGATCGGGTAGATGATTCCTGCATCTAACCACTTTATGATCTCCTTTTTCACGACCTCCTGTAGGTTAGGGTTTAGGCGTCTTTGCATTTCTCTTGAAGGTCGTGAGCCTTCTTCTGTGTAGATTCGATGCGTGCAGTATGAAGGGCTTATACCAGTCAAATCATCTAGAGTCCATCCAATGGCTCTACGATGTTGCTGGAGAACAGAAATCAAACGGAGTTCCTGGTCAGGTGTGAGTCGAGAATTGATAATCACAGGAAACGTTTGATTTGAATCCAAAAAGACATATTTTAGATGTTCGGGAAGGGGCTTGAGTTCCATGACAGGATTGTCAGCAGCAGCGGGTGGTTCAGGGTTTGTATCGGGAGCAATGGTAGGAGTCATAGGTGTGTCTAGATCGTGTTCGCACTCCTCTGTTAGCGGTTTTTGATTTTCTAGTGGTTGATCAGGAATAATCAGGTTGTCCTCTATATGCAGTTCATCAACCACGGCTTTGACATCACAAATTTCCTCTATAACCCCACAATTAATCCCTTGTTGGGCTTTGAAAATGTCAATCTTCAGATTTTGATTCCCAAATTTTAATTCTATCTGGCCCTCTTCGCAGTTTATATTGGCCCTAGCAGTGGCCAAAAAGGGTCTCCCTAATATGATCGGTGTGTCCCTTGGGTTCTTAGGTGCATCCATGTCCAGTACTATGAAGTCCACTGGGAAATAAAAATCTCGTACCCTAACAATGACATCCTCGAGTATTCCTTTGGGTGACTTGATGGATCGATCAGCTAACTGCAATGTCACCTCAGTGGGTTTAAGTTCAGATTCTTCAAGGTGGTCAAGGAGGGATGTAGGTATTAAATTTATGGAGGCACCTAGGTCTAGTAGGGCTCTATCAAGTTGGGTTTCACCAATTTTACAAGAAATCAAGGGAGTTCCTGGGTCTTTAGCCTTGGGTGGGAGTTTGCTCAGGATGACAGAGCTGGCTTGCTCTGACAGTACGATCGGATTCCCATCCTTGGTTCGCGGCTTACGTTTAGGTGTACATATGTCTTTCAAGAATCTTGCGTAAGCCGGTATGTGGCGGATTGCATCCATCAACGGGATGTTTATCTGGACCTGTTCAAAGAGCTTGACCAGATCCTCCTCAGGAGCCACAGGTTTGGTTGTCCTTTTTCCTTTGGTCAAGGCCTCAGGAAATGGGATCCTAGCTGGTTCCTCTAGGATAGGTCTAGGTTCTTGATCTGGGACAGTAGTATCTTGGATGACTACCCTAGGGTCTTGGCGATTATCAGGCTTGGAGTGGTTCAGATAATGTGGGTCTTGTGTTGTTTTACCACTACGTGTTGTTACAGAGTTTAATCCAGCCTGACTTTGGTTTGGGTTAGGTAGGAGAGGTGGCTGCTACTGAAATTCTGCATAAGATGTAGAAGCCTCCATCCCGTCTGGTGATGGAGTAGCAGGGGCCTGATAAATCAAATGTGCGTGGCTTGGATTTGGATTCATAATGCGCCTCTGGGTCGGCACGTTATTTGGGTTGGGCAGAGGTTGCGAAGGAAGGGTGCCAGGTTGGCGAGAATTTGCCATCTGGGCCAGTTGGTTGCGAACCTCTGTGATCTCGTCCTTGTGCTGTTTTTGCATTGCCGCATTCGTCTTTTGAATGTCAGCCAGCGTTTGAAGGATAAGAGTCAGTTGTTCCTGATTTTGCCCGGATTGGTAGGTGGGATTGGGCCGAGGCTGAGGCGGCTGATATGGACGAGGAGCTTGTGGACGGGGTTGATATGGTGGTTTTTGAGAATTTCCCGCCCACTGAAAGTTAGGATGATTTCGCCATCCAGGGTTGTAGGTATTGGAGTATGGGTCATTCTGGATGGTGTTGAGGTCCTCGCAGTTCTGAGGAACCTCAGGAAAGTCAGAATACGAGGGTTCAGAGTTCCCCCAACTCGAGTAGAAGGGATCGGAGGTCACTCCGGTCCGGGAGGTAGACGGGGGTGGATATGGGCCCATCCCCTTGGCAGGTTGGTGATAGATGTTTTGCACTGTTTCCCTTGCCAGAGGAGGTCGTGCAAAAGAGTTTTGTGCAGAGGTGGCTTGCTGCAAATGTCGAGTTAGCTCGTCCACCTTCTTTTCTATGATAGAGACCTTGTCCAACCGACTGGCCATCAATTCCAGGTCAACAGAAGTGGACAGGTCCTGCGTCTCATGTGTCCCTCTTAGATTCGTCGATGCGCGAGCATTCGTCCTGTCGAATAATCCCAAGGAGTCATTGTTTATGGAGTTCTCGCACATGTTTTCGAGAATCTCCCACACCGTGTCCTCGTGTTGGCCCATGATGTTTCCTCCACATGTTGCATTGACGATTAGACGAATATCCTCACGGAGTCCCTGGTAAAAAGACTGGACTTGTTCCCACTTAGGAACTCCGTGATGGGGACACTTTCGCATGAGATCTAGGAATCGATCCCAAGCTTCGTGAAGAGGTTCTCCCTGTTGTTGAGTGAAATGAGTGATCTGGTGGCACAAGGCATTCGTCCGGCCAACAGGGAAGAATTTTTTCAAAAATTCAGACTGTAATTCCTCCCAAGTGTTGATCGGGCGGGTCTGAGTCTGATACCAGTGCGCGGCCTTGTCCAAGAGGGAGAACGAAAACATTTTCATGAGTAGGATATCCCGGTTTTGTACATCTGACCCGAAAGTCTGGGCCAGATGCTTGAGTTGTTTAATGTGTTGGAATGGATCCTCAGAGTTAAGCCCATGGAACTTTGGTATGGCATGAATCATATTGGGCTTTAGTTCAGAATCAGGTCCTCCAATGGGGATTCGTACTCGGGGTTCGATTGCCACCGCAGCGGGATTATAGTGATCTCGCATCATAGGTCGCTGTGGTGGGTTTACAAAGTTCTGAAAGAGATCGTTCAAGCGTTGAAGTTGGTGTTCAAGGTTATTCTCCTCTTCAATGGGTTGTGCCATGATGGGAGAAGAAGGAGAATCAGGGTCTGAATCAGATGAAAGATTTATGTGGTGGGGTTGCTGCACAAACAAGGGCGTCGAGGCTTGGCCTCGGCGAGAATGAATTTCTAGAGGAGGTCTTAAAGGTGGTCTTAAGGACCTCCTACCAAACATGCACCGGAAGATGTGATGAGATTAGAAGGTGCTGGACCCAATCAAGACACCCAAGAATTGTTGGGTGACTATAGAGGTTCGGGGCAGATGGACCCTGGATCAGAAGATCGTCCACCTGAGAAATACCTGGGCAGCCAGAGAGGGAGAGTCCCGCAAAGACCCCTACACGGTAGAGCGTCCCCACGGGTTACAGGGTTTCCCCCACCCGACCTCTCTTGTCACTGCGGTTTCAGGTAGACCAGAATGGGGATCTTGACCTCTTAAGTCTACCTTTTTTATTTTAAGATCAAGGTGCTTAATGTTCCACTTGAACTTTTAAATATTTTGAGTGTAAAAAGTGACCTAATATTAAGGTTGGTTGACTCGAGGGATCAACTTCACCTCTTGTTCCTTTGAGAGCTTTTAGGTCCTTCCTTTTATGGTTCAAATGGATTATCAGCCTGATTTGCTTAGGGTTCCTCTTGTATAAATCTTTTCAAACACGGTTTAGGCACACTTCTTTTTGGAAAGTTTGTTTCTTTGTTTTAGAGAAGATGTGTCTCTAAAAACCCTAGCTTTGCAATCCTAACTTGGCTCTAATGGGTCCAATTTAGTTGCCTTAGAAATTAGCACCTAGGGCTCAATCAAGAAAGTTTTAGCCCTAGTTGCCTTAGTTGGATGACAGACAAAAATATGTTGAAATGAAAATCAGGCAACTTGATGAGTTACTAAATATAAGATAGGTAGCCCTAAGTTGATTTCTCTCCTTTTTTTTTTCTTTTTTTTTAGATTGTGAGAGGGTTAAGGGAGAGGGCTTATGAAGATTACCTGTTCCTGTCTGTTGTGCAGTTGCTATTCTTTCCTTTTTGTTTTGCTTTCCCTGATTGAACACAACAAAAGAGAAGTTAAGTCAGATATTAGATAGAAAAGTTGTACTCAAAAGCTTTAAAAGTGCCCGTCACTCCCCGGCAGTGGCGCCAAAATGTTGTCAACGTTTTTGTGCGGATTTAAAGGCGTATTACGTTGCAGTAGAACCGACAAAACGTTTAAACAAATATAAATAATTTTATTACTCGAACAACTAGAGTATCCGAGGTCGAACACAGGGAGCAAACTCAGTACTTTGTAAAACCCAAGAATACAACTGTTAAATGCAAATATAATTGATTCAAAGAGTTTTAAAAAAGATGTAAAAAAATAGAATTAGACGTCTGATTTATGTATCAGACGTCTTAAATGTGATCTTTCTTTCTCTCTTCCTTCTTCTGCTTTGCCTTTCTGATCTCTTTGCAATCTTCCCTTGTCCTTCTTCTTCTTCTCTGCGAAGACTTCTAATCTTTCTGCTTTCCTTCTTCTCCTGCGAAGACTTCTTTCTTTCTTCTTCTTCTGTCTTGCTCCTCCTTTCTTCGTTGCCTTCTTCTTCTTCTTTGGCTTGCTTTTCCTTCTTCTGCAGCGGCCAAGTCCTTCTCCTGCGATCAACCTGCCTGCACAGGAGCAAAACCTAACCCTTCTCCCTCTACCCGCGCGTCTCTCTCTCTCTCAAGCAATTCACTCAAACCGTTCTACCAGAGACACAGTCTTAATCGGGTCGGATCGTACCTGGGACCAGGCGCACCTGCAGGTGTGTGATGTGCGAGGAGTGCGTAGGTCTAGGTCGGGTCGGATCCGCCAGATCCACGTGGTCAGGCCGCGGACGAGGCGGGTGGGGTCAGTGAGGGACCTCACCCCTGTGCTTACTGAGGCGATAAGAGTAAAACACAAAAACAACTTATATGGTACCTGAGGGTTGCAATCCCACGATGTGGGACTATCTGGTCTCGCCTTCACGCGCGCCTGTAGAAGCCTCGACGTGCGATTGCCCCGCAGCTACTGGCTCTGCTAGCGCTCCTTGGCTGGACTCGTTCACCTCGCGACACTCGCGCTAGTATGCAGCACCTGTAGCCTGGAAGACCGGGTGCCTGGAGCTTCGTGGGAGCTTCATCAGAGGTCGTCCATGGCGGCAGCGGCTCAAACCCTGTCATACACAAAACGTGCCTCTCAGCCAAATCAGAATAGCTAGAGACCTTCGCCGTGGCACGGCGAAGGCGGTGGGCAGTGCTGCAGGCTGCAGGTCGGCCTAGGTGTGCGTGCCTAGGTCAACCTGTGGCCGGAGATGGTGGGTTGGTCGGGGGCTGATTGTGGAGGGCTGGAGTGGCAGTGGTAGGGTGGAGTGTGTTCCTGGAGGTGAGGCGGAGCTTTCAAGGTGGTTGGCGAGCCGTGTGGAGGGCTGGAGTGGCAGTGGTAGGGTGGAGTGTGTTCCTGGAGGTGAGGCGGAGCTTTCGAGGTGGTTGGCGAGCCGTGTGGAGGGCTGGAGTGGTGTGGGCGGCTCGTCGGAGTGTGGTCGGAGGCGAAGATGATGGAGGTGGTTAGCGTCTGTCGAGGGTCGATCAAGGGAGATAACAGGGGGAAAAGAGAGAGGAGAGGGTGGAGAACGTATCTGGGGTTGTCTGGAGGGAAGGGAGGCGGCGGAGAGGACGGCTCGTGACTGCCGTCGTCGGAGAAGAAAGACCCTGGGGGAGGAAGCGGTGACGAAGATGAGGTCAGGAGCTTGCGCGCAGGGTACAGCGCACCGCGGGAGGAAGAGGCGGAGAGGACTCTGCTGCTGGTATGGCAGCAGAGTGACGAGAAGGAGGGAAGGCGGTCGCCGGAGCTTGTGGGTCGTTTGGCCGGAGATGGGAGAGAAGAAATTTGGAGGGGATCTCCGTTAAAATCAAGCTTAAGATGAGCGGCCGGGTCCGGGGGGTGTTTTATAGGTGCTGGCCGCTCCTATCAGTGCGTGAAAAATGCGCAATTAGGTCAACCGGCTCGCCGGAGTTGGAAGGAAGAAAGATACCCAAATCTCTCGTGCGTTCGCACGAGAGATTGGGTTCACGCCAGCGAATTTGATTGGCTTTAGAAGGAAGGGAATTCCTCAGAGAATCTCCCTTCCATTTCTGGGAGAGAATCTCTGAGGAATTAGAGAGCAATCTCTCTCGAAACTTCGTCGGAGCTCGGTTCTGCCCTAGCAATGGCGGCAGGACCAGTTTGCAAAGAAGGCGAAGAACCTAGGGGGCTCTCTGCAAGGATATTCAAAAGATAGGGACCTATTTGTGATTTGGGTGTACTAAATTGCAAAGTAGGTCAAGATGACCTCCCCTTAGGTCCAAATTTTGGTACAAGCCTAATTTGGACCTAAAGAATCCAATGGTGAAGTTGGATTTTAGGTTTGACCTCGTTTGACTGGATATTTTGCGTAAAAACCCAAATTAGGTTAATTGAAGAGTTAAGACCCTAATCTAGGTCAAACTAGGTTCCAAAGGCCAAATTAAGTGTTCTAAACCCTAGAGGATGTTTTCTATGATTTTTAGAGGGTTTTCTTGATTTTTATTCTGACCGAAACCTTGTTAATTTAAGCGGGTCTGTTTTAGGGTTACCAAGTGTCATTTAATTCTTAAATTGCACATAAACCCATTTCTGATTAATTCAACCCACTTTTTATCTTATTTGGACCATTTGACCTATGTTTTGCTTCTGAGAAATCCCGTTTATGTACTGCAATGGTAAAATTGCAGTTTTAACCTTTATTTCATGTTTTCTTCTCAGAGCACTTGTTCCTTCAGTTAAGCCTTCTTCTAGGTTATGTAGGAGCTTTTATCTTCTTTATTGGGTCAAAATGAGCTAGTTATGGCTCATGATGAGGCTCTCATCAGTCTACCTTCAGACTGGTGTACGAGAAGGCGTGCCACCTCCCTGGCGAATTGGAGCATAAAGCCTATTGGGCAGTACGGAACTGTAACCTAGATCTTTCTAAGGCTGGAACCCATAGAAAGCTTCAAATGAGCGAGATCGATGAATTACGTCACGATGCATATGAGAACTCGTGAATTTACAAACAACGGGTTAAAGCCTTTCACGACAAGCACATATCTAGAAAGATCTTTCATCCTGGTCAAAAGGTCCTACTCTTTGATGCCAGACTCAAATTATTCCCCGGAAAACTACGATCTAAATGGATCGGACCCTACCTAGTCCGACGAATCTTTGGAAATGGAGCCATTGGGATCAGCCCACTCAGCCACGATTCCGAACCCTTCGTCGTGAACGGTCAGAGACTCAAACCGTTCATTGATGTGATCGATACAAATTTGGCTGAGATATCCTTTAGCCTCCATTCTCCCTGAGCTCATTATGCCCTGCCGATGGCGTAAAACTCAGCGCTTAACGGGAGGCAACCCGTCATTCTTGAAAAACCCGAAACCTTTCTTGACATTTCTATGCTGAATTCATATTGCACTTTAGGGTTCATCCATTAGAACAGCCGACTCCACCTCAGGTACCCATACCCGAGTCCAGAAATCATTCACAATAGCCACCTCGACCCGTCTGCCTACCCAACACCTGTCCTAATGAATGAACTAAGCTGAATTCAAACCCACCTAATTCATAATGGGGACATTGCAAATCGTAGGCATGGGGGGGTATGAAAGTGCAAAACATTATGAAAACTCACGTCACAAGAAAAGGTTTCAACAAAAAAATCACATATCACAAAAAACACAAAAAATTGAAAAAATCTTGAAAAAGAACAAAAAAACTGAAGGGGGGGAGAGAAAATTTTTGAGGCTATACAAAACATGAGGAGGAAAAGAGCAAAATGACAAAAAGGAGCACAAGATGAAAAAGAAAAAGAATAGTCATTAGTAAGAAATTAAGGGATTAACCGAAGTTCTAGACCACATCAAAGAAAAGAGAAAAAGGAAAAAAAGTGCTAATGAGACATGAAAGGAGATTAATAGAAATGCTGATCTTAGGCCTTTTGGGCTAGACTCTTAGGCTTAAAAATTCAAGTACCTGCTAAGATTTGGATAATCCTCAAGAGGTTGGGGAAAATGTGAGGCTTAAGTATTAGGTCTAAGGCTTAAGGAGTATTTGGCCTTGTTAACTGACCTTCGGTTTGCAGGACTCAGTAACCTAAGCACCCCAATCCACACACAGTCTGGTTTAGTGTGCATAACTATTAAAATCACGCAAAAGTGTTTAAATGTTCTGAAAAAAAGTTGACTAGATTAGGAGCGGCTAATCAACACAAGTTGATTTGGATGAGTTCCCAGCACGGAGAGGCGGGAAATTCCCCTCGAAGATGCGTAACAACATATCGTTTCCTCGGTGCTTGTCTCCTAAGATATTCACATATCCTACCGAGGGAACATAAGCACTCTGCTGGTTTAGATACCATGGGTGGCATTATCACGAAATGTTGATTGCCAGGGTTTGGATTTGGCTACGGAATGCCATGGACGGGATTATCTAGATATCTCAAAAGCCAGGATTCTGGGAGTTGCCATGAGCGGTGCTATCATGAAGAATCGATTACAAGGGACCCTTGAGGATTGATGATGGGGATGAGGAATCCGATACAGATCATGTGAGAAGCCAATTCGAAGCTAGAAATAAAAAGAAAAGAGAGAGAAAACTCTCCAAACAAATAAATCCTCTGTCTCTCTCTTTCAAAAACACACTGCAAACTGAACCAAGGCTAAAATATGTCTCAAGCACGGGTGCTTTAACTGCAGAGTCCAACGAACCTTAGGATAGTTCCTACGGGTCTTAAAAACCTTCGCAGAGTACCGAGGCTAAAGCTAGTCAGGTTCGGATCTTGGTTAGTACTTGAGTACCTCTAGGCCTACTGTCGGCATTCTAACTTAGTCACAAAGAATAAAAAAAAAGAAAAATTACTTATCATAACTAGTGAAAGAAACTCATGGTCTAGAACAGAAGTTAAAACCTTGAAATTTTGCTAAGGGACTAGCAAAAGCTAGGCATGAGGGTATGATGGGAATACCATCATGAGCCTTAACTAGCTCATTTTGACCTAAAAAAAGAATAAAAGCTCCTACATAACCAAGTGACGGGCCTAACTCAGAGAATAACTGGGTTGAGAGAAAAGCAAGAAACAAAGGGTAAAATTGTAATTTTACCATTGCATTACAACAATAGGATTTCTCAGGTGTTAAAATTGGGTCAATTTGTCTTAACAAGATGAAAAGTGGGATGGTTCAATCAGAAAAGGGATAATGTGAGATCTGAGAATTAATGACATCTTGTAACCCTAAAACAAACCTACTTAATTTAACAAGGTTTGGGTCTATATAAAAATCAACTAAACGCTCTAAAATTCATGGAAAAATATCCCCTAGGGTTTAGAACTTTCAAGTTGACCTTTGGAACCTATTTTGACATAAATAGGGGTCCTAGCTAATTATTTGCCTTAGATTGGGTTTTTGTGCAAAATTTCTAGTCAAACGTGGTCAAACATAAAATCCAACTTCACCATTGGATTCCTTAGATCCAAATTAGGTTTTTACCAAAATTTAGACCTAAATGGAGGTCACCTTGACCTACTTTGCAAAACAGTCCACTCAATTACTTTTTTACCCCTAACTTTCAAAAACCTTGTAGAAACCCCCTATCTTCCTCACCACTCTTTACAATTAGGTCCCTCTACCATTACAGCGGAGGAGTCCTACTCCAGTGAGGATTCAAGAGAGAAGTTCTCCTTGTTTCCTCAGAGAATCCCTCTCAGATTCGAAAAGGAGATTCTCTGAGGAATTCTCGACCACATGAACTCAATCACACGCCTTTATTCGCACCCAATCTCTCATGCAAATGCACAAGAGACATGGGTATCTCTCGAATTTCCTACTCCGGCGAGGAAACCCGTGCTTGGAAGCTTGTCTTCCAAGCATAAGGCCCTCTTCCGGTGCCTATAAAAGAAGCCCCAAGCCCAGATGATCATCTCAAGCTTGATTTCGTCGCAGAAACCCCCAAAATTCTTCCTCTCCCATCTTTGGCCAAATAGCCTGCAAGCTCCGATGATCTCTCCTCCCTCTTCTCATTGCTCTGCCACCATACCAGTGGAAGAGTCTTCTCCACCTTGCTCCTCTGCATTGCGCCATACCTGTGCGTGCTTCTTCAACCCTCTCGTTGTCGCCGCCTCTTCATCTCAGGGCTTTCGTCTCTGGCGACGGCAAATACATGTCGCTTGCCCTCCACCTCCCTCCTTCGTCCAGATACCCTCAGTTAAGTTCCTCTCTCCCTACCCTTCACTTTCCCCCTCTTTATTTCACAAAACCACCCTCGACAGCCACAGACCACCTCTGTCTTCTTCATCTCCGGCAGATCACCGGCGAAGGCGCAACCGTCGCTCCACGCACCCACACACCTCACCACCGACCATAGAAGATTCACCATCATCCACTGATCATCATCCACCCATTCATTGACCACCACACGCACCCTACACTCTCCCCGAACAAACGCACTTTCACGGCCACAGTCCGACAGAGGCACACACGCCTAGGCCATTCTGTGCCACGCCACCCACCGCACCACCTTCGCCGTGACACAGCAAAGCTTCCTAAGTGCTTTAACAGGGCTGCGAGGCTGTATTCGTGATTTACAGGTTCAACCCCCTGCCGCCATTGGAGCACGAGCAAAGCTTGCTTGCAAGCTTGCTCCAGGTCATAACGCTCCAGGAAGTAGAGCCCCAGGTGCGCGGAAACATCTCATGACCTCTTTGCACCCAGTAATTGAAGCCAATACCATCCAAAGCTGTAGCAATTGAGCAGGCATCCTCCTGCGGGCACGCGAAGAAGCGGATGGGACTTTAGTCCCACCTCGGTAGTTTTTAGCATAGGTGAGTGATTTAAATTGATTTTGTGATATAAGCTTATCGCCTCAGATCACGGGGTGAGGTCCCCTCTCTCGATCACCCGGATCGTCTGCGACCCACGCTACGTGGACCTGGCTACCTGACCCGTTTACCCTGCACTCCTCGCACACCACCCACGCCGGTGCGCCTAGACCCGGATGCACTTGACCCGACTCATATACCCGATTGGCTCTGAGAGAGCAAACCTAAGAGAGAAAAAGAGAGAGAGAGTACGCGGGGAGGGTAGGGGTAGGTTTGGCACTTCTGTGCAGGAAGAGAAAGAAGAAAGGGAAGCTAAAGGAAGGAGCTGCGAAAAAGAAAGAGGCTAAGGAAGGAAGTTGAAGAAGGCTAAGGGCAAGAGAAGCTAAGGAAGGAAGTTGAAGAAAGCTAAGCGTAGGATAAGCTAAGGAAGAAGCTGAAGACTTGGAGGCAGATCTGAAGAAGGAAATCAAAGGCTGAAGGAGAAGGAGCTAAAGGAAGGAAGGAGAAGGCACAGCTGAAGGAAAAGAAGAAGAGAAGGAAGGAGTCACAAAAAGAAGCCAAGGAAGGAAGGAAACCAAGAGAAGAAAGAAGAAGAAGCCGCAGAGGAAGGAAGGAGAAATCAGAGAAGGAAGAAGAAGAGAAGGAAGGATCCACAGAGAGAAAAGAAGGCTGAAACAGAGAAGGAAAGAAATAAGGCCACAGACAAAGAAGAAAGAAGAAGAAAGAAGCTCAAGGCAGAGAGAAAAGAAGGTAGAAGACAAAGAAGGAAAGAAATCAGAGAAGGAAGAAAAAAGAAGAAAGAAGAAGACATCAGAGAGGAAAGAAAAGGAAGTGAAAGAACAGACAGAGATTAATTCTATTTCTTTTTACATCTTTACTCATCTCTTTAGCATTTATATACATTGAACTTCATTCTATTGCTTCATAAATTGTTGAACAACACATTATATCAATTTGAGATTGTGCTCTTAGTTTTTAAATACCAATTTGCTCCCCATGTTCAACCTCGGATTCTTAATTTTTCGAGTAATAAATTCTTATTTGAACTTCGAAGTGATTTCACCTATACTGCAACGCGATATTTACAAACTCGATTTCACTTTCGAATGAACAGCTACACTAATAGGTCCCTTAGAAGCTTGAGAACAAGCTCTAATGGAGCGTTGGTAGGCTTGCTAGAGCTTGGGAGTAGGTAGAGATGGCATGGAAGGGAGGGGGTGTAGGTTCTTTTATAGTGGATGAGAAGAGGCTAAAAATGGATAAAGGACCTTTAGCGACCTCCAGATCATCGCTGGAAACGTTGTTGTAGATAGCTCACATCCACTCACGCCTTTAGTTGGCTCTGCTGGCTTGCAATGAAATAGCAATGGCAGTAAGCGTCACTGTAGGTCAACCAAACTGTCGCTGAAAGCTGGCCCCAACCGCGCTTACGCCTGCGCTGCGCTGCCCCGCCTATCACGTGCGCTAACCACACACACCCTGCTGTGTGAGCGCTGTTATGCATTAGCGTGCACGTGCACGCGCGCACTGCCATGCGTTGGTGCTTTGCATGTGCTGCCACTGTTGCTGCCATGCACCCGGCCAAATTGCAAATTGGATGGGCTGCGGGGATTCGAACCTGCACCCCCCTTGCAAAGCGATGCTCTAACCGTTGCGCCAGACCTTCCCTTGTGTTGTGAGGAGCGGCTTGGTGCAACCACTTCCCAGCCGTTGGATCTTCATCCAATAGCTAGGATTCAAGGGCGCAGATGAAGAAGGAATTGGGCGGTGCTGCTGGCTGGTGTTGGGCGGCCTAGATGGCGCCATGTGGCGCCATCTGGGTCATCCATCTTCTTCTTCTTGTAGAGAGTGCCACGGTGCTTAGATTGAGATGATTCCCGTGATGCCGAACTGCGATCGTCGCTCCAGATCCATCCGTACGGTCGGATTTTCCATCTAAAACCTATATGGATGTCGCATTGCTTCCCTTGCCATATAAAATGAAGGAATTAAGATACAAAACATACAACTATCCTAAATGTCATGCAATGGATGTTATGCAATATTTATAACATGATATGCAATGCTAAGCCTAGGAACTATCATAAATAAGCAATTTATCATGAATTTATGTGTGTTCATCATACCCCCATGCTTACTTTTTGCTAGTTCCTAGCAAAATTAACCTAAATGCTATGTATAAAAGTAGAATCAGGGTTCGAGTAATTAGGCAAAATTCATTGATTGCTTTAGAAAATCTCAACCCCAAGACCTAATTACAAAAACTCAACAGTGCTTGGGTGCCTGTCAGAATGCAGACCGTCCAGGCCCTTACCTTATTTGAGAAGAGAAGATAAAAATTTTTTTTCTTGTTTTTCTTCTTTTCTAATTTTTTTTTGTACTTTTGGAGTTTGAGAGTTACAGGATAACGTTTTACGGCTACCCGACCCGCCTAAGACTCGAAAAGGAGTCTAAGTGCTAAGCATCTTGTGAAAAATAGTGGAAGACTCACTAGACGGCCGTTAAAACGGACTTCGGATTTCTACGACCCTAGGTGACCTTGCGTAAAGGTTTATCTCTACGATCAGTAGCTTTCTCCCTACTTTCTTTTATATGGGGTCGACACAAGGGTGAACCCAGTGTATATCTCCCCAGTTTTTCTACTTGCCCGCTTCTTCCCTAGGTGTTTTAGGAATTATTGTGCATTTTTTTTTGTAAGCTGGGTTCTGGACAACTGGCCGATGAGATGTTACCACCGACAACTTGCCAGCCATACTTGTGTGGTGAAGTGTGGTTTTATTTGTTTTTTTTTTCTCCTTTCTTTTCTAGTTTTTTTCTTTCTTTATTTTTTTAAGTAGGTGGCTTTCTTGATCTAGATTTACCTAAAGGCAGTACAATGAAAATGGTCTTGTGGTTGGACTTTGGACAACCAGCCGATGAGCTGTTAACACCGACAACTTGCCAGCCATACCACCCAAGTTGGTCCATTAGCTACCCAATTTCCTTAAAAATCTCTAGAAAGTGAGTCAGTGCAAAAAAAATGTGTGTAGATGCTTAGGCTTAAAGTCCCCCCAAATCAGAGGGTGGGTTGATAAGTTGCATACTTATCATCCCAAATTATTTACCAAATTAAACTAAATTTTAATTGGCGAGAACTCAAGACTAAATTCACATTCGAGTGGACACCCGGGCTAATTAAGTCTGAAGACTTGAAGAGTCTAAGTATTCAAGTCTCAAAGTATTAATTCCTAAAATTTACAACTCCTAATGCCTAAGTTCTCATCTCTTAATTCTAAATTTTTTTTTATCTCTTCAAATTTTCATTTTTTCATTTTTTTTAACAAGAATCAAATAACAGGAAATCACTGTTACAGCTGACAAAATGGTTATAAAATATGTCCACCCCCCCATGCTTAGCTATTGCAATGTCCTCATTGTGAAAAATGAAATCATGCAGGAGAGTAGAAGTGGAAGAATAGCACCTGGTTTCTGTGAGACTCTGGTCAGCTTGGAATAGTCTTTACATGTGCTAAGTTTAGTGCCTTCAGCTGGGCGATGATCAGCCCACGGTGGTTACAGTAAGGTAAGAGCAACCTTGTCCGAGACGGGTTCAGGGAGCACATGGTCAACAAAGGGTTTGAGACACTGTCCATTGACCTTGAAAATATTACCCATCTTTGGGTCAGAGATTTTGACAACCCCATTAGGGAAAATCCGCTCAATAACGAACAGGTCGCCCCACTTAGACCTGAGTTTACCAGGGAAAAGCTTCAATCGAGAATCGAAAAGCCAGACCTTCTGGTTCGGCTCAAAGCTCTTACGTGAAATCATCTGGTCATGGAGAGCTTTGGTCCTTGCCTTATAAATTCTGCCATTTTCATAAGCATCATTTTGAAGCTCCTCCAACTCAGATAGTTGGAGTTTCCTAGTTTCCCCGACCAACTCAAGGTCCATATTACATTTCTTGATGGCCCAAAATGCCCGGTGTTCAAGTTCTACGGGTAAGTGACACACCTTCCCAAACACCAGACAGAATGGAGACATACCGATAGGCATTTTGTATGCCGTATGGTAAGTCCAAAGAGCATCATCTAGCTTTTGGGTCCAGTCCTTCCTATCAGACCTAATGGTTTTCTGCAAAATGTTCTTGATCTCCCGATTGGAGACCTCAGCCTATCCGTTCGTCTAAGGGTGGTAAGATGTGGAAATCCGATGGCTCACCTCGTATTTCCCCAGTAAATTCTGAAACTGGGCATGAGTGAAATGTGTGCCACCATCACTGATAATTGCCCTAGGAAGCCCGAATCGATAGAAGATATTTCTCTTCACAAAATCGATGACCACCTTGTGGTCATTGGTCCGGGTGGGAATTGCCTTAATCCACTTGGACACATAATCAACAGCGACCAGAATATACTGGTGTCCAAATGAAGGAGGGAAGGGTCCCATAAAGTCAATGCCCCAAATGTCAAAAATTTCGACGGAAAGAATTGGGTTCAAGGACATCATATCTCTCTTAGCCATGTTCCCAAGTGTCTGGCATTGGGTGCATGACTTAGAGAATTCCTGGGCATCCTTAAATAATGACGGCCATTAGAATCCGGATTGCAAAATTTTTGCTACTGTCTTTTTCTTGGAAAAGTGTCCACCACACGCAGATGTGTGACAGAACTCAAGTATGCTATGGAACTCGACTTCCGGGATGCATCAGCGAATAATCTGGTCTGCGCCAATGCGATATAGCTCGGGAACTTCCCAAAAATAATATTTGGCTTTAGATACAAGTCTATCCTGTTGTTGTTTGGTCCAATCCTGGGGGATTTGACCAATGGCTAAATAATTGATAATATCTGCAAACCAGGGGGTTCGGATTCTTGAGACTGTGAGGATAGTTCATCTGGAAAAGTATCAGAGATCGAAACATTCAGATGAGGAGAATCAATTAGGATTCTTGAGAGGTGATCTGCCACTACATTTTGTGTCCCGACTTTATCCCTGATTTCAAGATCGAACTCTTGAAGCAGCAAAATCCAGTGAATAAGCTAGGGTTTGGCTTCCTTTTTGGCCAAGAGATGTTTCAAGGCCGAGTGGTTGGTATAGATGATGACACGAGAACCTAACAAATAAGCCCTGAATTTTTCTAAAGTAAAAACTACGGCTAGCAATTCTTTTTCAGTAATGGTGTAGTTCCTCTGGGCCTCGTCTAGAGTTTTGCTAGTGTAGTAAATCACAGAGGGCTTTTTCTCAATCTTTTCACCCAAGACAACCCCGACAGCATAATCAGATGCGTCAGCCATAATCTCAAATGGGGTTGTCCAGACCGGTGGTTGCAATATCGGGGCACAGGTGACTGCCATTTTCAATAAATCAAATGCCTTACGACATGATTCATCAAACACGAACAGCGCATCTTTGGCCAAAAGGTTGCTCAAGGGCCAAGCAACCTTCAAGAAATCCTTAATGAATCTTCTGTAAAAACCCACATGCCCACGGAAAGAGCGAATCTGTTTTACGGATGTGGGTGGAGGAAGTCTAGAGATAGCATCCACCATAGCTCTATCAACTTCAATTCCCTAATTAGAGACCACGTGACCCAAGACGATGCCTTCCTAAGTCATAAAGTGGCTCTTTTCCCAGCTAAGGACCAGCCGTGTTTTGATGCATCTTTGAAGGTTCAATTCTAGGTTAGCCAGGCAAGACTCAAAAGAATCTCCGAAAATGGAGAAATCATCCATGAACACCTCAAGACAATCTCCCACCATGTCAGAAAAGATGGCCAGCATGCACCTTTGAAAAGTCACAGGCACATTGCAAAGCTCAAACAGCATTCTACGGAATGCAAAGGTTCCGTAGGGACATGTGAAAGTTGCCTTTTCCTGGTCTTCAAGATGGATAGGGACTTCGTTATATCCCGAATAACCGTCTAGAAAGCAAAAATATTTTTGCCCAGCTAACCTTTCAAGGATTTGATCAATGAATGGCAAGGGAAAGTGATCTTTTTTAGTGGTTGTGTTCAGCTTCCTATAGTCAATACAGACTCTCCAAGCAGAAGCTGAACGAGTGGTGAAGGTTTCCCCTTTCTCATTAGTCATAACAGTTATTCCCGCCTTCTTGGGTACAATCTGAACGGGGCTAACCCACAGACTATCTGAGATTGGGTAAATAATCCTAGCATCGAGCCACTTAATTATCTCTTTCTTGACCACTTCTCACATATTCGGGTTTAGTCTCCTTTGCATTTCGCAAGAAGGGCAGGATCCATCTTCCATGAAAATACGATGATTACAATAAGATGGATCGATCCCCCTAAGGTCTGGATGGTCCAACCAATTGCCACCTTGTTCTTAAGGACCTTAATTAACCTCAATTCTTGCTCCATTATCAAATCAGCACTAAAAATCACAGGGAGCGTGTTTCCAGGTCCTAAGAACTTATATTTCAAATTTTTGAGCAATGGTTTTAATTCCAGATGGGGTGGGTTTAGAATAGAAGGAAGGGGGATGCTGATGAAGATTCATTAGGATGATCCAGTGGAAGAGGCTGGGAATGAACAAAATCAACAGCCTCTTCAGGATATGGCAAATCTACCACGAAGGAGGGTTGTGGGTTGGGTTCGCTAAAGCTAATGGAGTCCTCGAGTGCGTTGATTGTCATACACATCTCAAGATCCTGATCCTCGAGTTTCTCAATGAATCCACAATCCTCAAATCCTCTTATCGCCTTAAAAATATCCAAAGTTAATTTCTTATCCCCAAAGGTGATCTCCATACTACTGCTTTCACAGTTTATGTTGACCTTGGCGATAGCTGGGAACGGACGCCCCAGAATGATGGGCGTGTTCCTCAAATCATTAGGTACATCCATGTCAAGGATGAGAAAATCTACAGGAAAATAGAAATCCTTGACTTTGACAATTACGTCCTCAATAACGCCTTTCGGTGTGGTGATCGATTGGTTCGCTAATTGTAGCATTACTGAGGTTGGCCTGAGTTCACCTAACCCAAACCTCTCATAAATAGAAGTTGGGATTAGGTTGATGGATGCACCTAGGTCTAATAGTGCCCTATCAAAAGTGTATTCCCCAATAATGCATGAAATCAAGGGGGCACCTGGATCTTTCTTCTTTTGAGGAAGGTGATGCAGGATCATAGAACTTGCCTGCTCAGAGAGAATCACCTTCCTCGGAGTGGGTTCTCTCGGCTTACGCTTTTGGGTACACAGTTCTTTCAAGAATTTAGCGTAAGCCGGGATGTGCTTAATAGCATCGAGGAGCAGAATATTGATCTCTACACTCTTGAATAAATTCAAAAGCTCCTCGTTGCTGTCTAGGGTTTTCTTCTTCTTGGTTTTCAATAGGGCCTCAGGGAACGGGATATGGGTGGAATTTTCAATTTCCGACCCCTGGGCCTTATTGTCTTCTTCGACTTCCTCCTCTTTCTCAAGCTCCCTAGGATTTTGACTTCTAGAAGGTAATTCTAGGTTCTGGGTCTGCTTCCCACTTCTCAAGGTGACAAAGTTTGCAGAGGCATAAGGGTTTGGGTCTTGAGGTGGATTAGTGAAGATTGGAGGGCCTTGGTTGGTCATGTAACCAAAAGAAGAAGAAGAGGGATCATGCTCAACCACCTGAGCATGCGTGTGTGGGTTCCTTTGATTCCTGTACCCTTGGGCTCTAATGCCCTAATTTTGCACATTTCGTGGGTTGGGTACGGGTTGAGATGGTAGGGATCCGGGTTGTCAGGTGTTTGCAATTAACCCAGATTGCAAGTTATCCTTAGATGTCTTCATTTGTTCCATAAGATGAAGCATGCACCCTTGCATTTCCACCATCTGCCGATTTAAATCAGCCTACCTCACGGATTGTTGGGCATTCCAAGATGGCCGATTAACCGGTCTCGGGGGCAACTAGGTGTATACTTGACCCTGACCCATAGGTTTTTGAGATGCATAGTTGCTGGGTCGAGATTGGGTCTGTTGCCCCTGATTTTTCCAGGAGAAGTTAGGGTTGTTCCTCCATTCCGAGTTAAAAGTGTTGGAATACGAGTTGGACCTAACATTCTCCTGCATTGCATATGCATCCTCATAAAATAGGGATGAAGAGAAGGAAGGATCAAAGAAACTGGGATCAAAGGCCCCAGTTTGGAACCCATATGGTTCCGAGAAATCCTGGCTCACAGGTTGAACCGAATTGAGTTGGTTCATGAATTCCTGCCCTGTTGGAGCTCCTGAGGAATGGAATCCCGAATTCTGGGATTGAGTGGGTAAAGAAGTGTTTCCTGAATTCCTAGACATCCATTCTTCCATTTTCTTAGCAACCAAGTCCATTGTATTCAATTTATTACAAATTAATTCCATGTTAAATGAATGAGAATCCTAAATCTCATTAGCACCTAACCTAGGTTGTTGGGACCAGTTGAATGCATCCATGGACGCATGATTAATTGAGTTCTCGCTCATTTCCTCAAACAGGTCGTATGCACTATCTGCATCCCTGTTGAGGAAATTGCCTCCGCAAGAGGCGTCCACGTGATTACGGAGTTGCTCAACCAACCCGTGATAGAAAATCTGCACGAGTTGCCATTTCGGCAACTCGTGGTGTGAACACTTCCTCAAAAGTTCCTAAAATCGCTCCTTGGCACCATGAAACGGTTCCCCCAGCCACTGGGCGAAAGTGGTAGTCGCCCGTCGCAAGGCATTGGTCCTTCCGATAGGGAAGAATTTCTTCAAGAAAGCCGACTTAAGAGCAGCCCAAGTTTTAATCGGCCTTCCTATAGTCCGGTACGAATGTGTGGCCTTATCCCTGAGAGAGTGGGGGAAAAGCCTCATGATCATTTGCTCTTCGTTCACATTCCTTGCTCTGGTGGTCTGAACCAAAGTGGTCAGATCCTGCAGCTGCTGGAATGGGTCCTCCGAGCCAAGCCCATGGGAATGCTTAATCAAACTTAAGACTTGGGGCTTGATTTCTATGTCTCCGACGAGAATCATGACACCGGGACATTCCCCATAGTTTGAAGGATCGTAAAAATCCTTTAAGGGCTGAGCGCCCTGACCATGCATGCATTGGAACCATTGCTATATCTGTTGCAATTCTTCCAACTACCTCTGAATTAGCTCCTTCTGGTTCGAAGGTGGGAGAGGTAGTTGTTGATTAGCCATGGGATCTTCTTGGCTATAGCTCAACCTCTTCCTCCTAGAATGGTCTAAAGGTCCTTCCAATCTAGGGTTCAATGACCTCCTCCCAAGCATACACTGGAAGGAAGTCGGAAGGATGGGGAAAAGAGGGAACCCTGCAGCACAAGAATGCAAGCCTATCCTTAGATGGGGTAGCCTAAGGTCTACTGACTCTCAGAATCTGTCCTAAGATTATGGATGATTTACTCTACTTATGTCCAGGCAATCCAACCAGTTAGAAGGAGGGATTGGGGAGAAGGTTCTTCCTTTGGCATGCGCCTCTGGTTCCTGTGTACCCCCCAGCCACGGTTGTTTGACACTACTTCCCTAGCTAGACATCAGATTGACTAGTATAAGCAGGTTAATCATGAATAATCTCAATCTGGATCTCAACGAGCGAATGAATCCTTAGGGCCAACGTCTAATTGATTTTAGTTAGGCTTGGGAAATTGGTTCTCTGGAATGTGATGGGCCCTTAATGGGTCGTGCCCTTAATGATTTGTTTCAGAACGTGTGAATGTGCACAACCAAGAGGTTTTCAAGCAAGATTATTAATGGTGAGGTAAGTTTTAGGATTCGAATCTTAATAGCTTTTAGGGTTCAAATATTAGGTGTTTTCAACCAAGTTTTGTGAGGCAAACCAAGTTTGTTGTTGAAAGGACGTGTTCAAGTATTTTCCTTTAGAAATCAAGAAAAATATGGAGTGACTGGCTTGACCTAATTATTGAATCCTATGGGGCAGCTAGAAAATGAACCTCTTTTAGATTAGTTGGTGAGGCCCAAACAATTCACTCAATTGGCTCAAATGCACTACCGATTAAGGCACACAAAAAGGTGGTTAACCTAATATGATTTCTACTCTTTTATGTGTTGAATTCGTGTACCGGGTCCACAAGTCGGAAGCCCGATTGAGTAGATGAAAATCAAGTCCGATTATGTGCCTCAAATGTGGGTGTATAGAGTGTGTAAATTGATTCGTGTCCCACAGAAAATATCTTTTTATTTTATTTTTATAAGATGTGGGTGAGATGGGTGAAGGTGGCAAACAAGACAAACAAAGTCTATCCTAGGGTTTATACAAACACCTAAGTAGATTAGGTCTTGGTTATGATTGTGGCGAAATGAACTAGTGGGGGGATGTGGGGGACACTTACAGAGTACTCTACCCTCACTTTACTCCGATCTACCACACTTGGATCTCCATGCTAGGGTACCTACAAGATAGTAGATCAAAGACAAGTAGGGTTAGTTCTATGTAAATGCAAAGAAATGCAACAAACAATAAAGTAAATTTCGTTGCCTACCTGGCAACGGCGCCAAAATGGTCGGGAGTGTTTCGCGTGTTAGAAATCAAGGTTACAAGTAACCCATCATCGTAGTTACAAAACATGTCGATCAGATAAAATTTATACCGAAACTTCAAGGGAGTCCTGGGTCGAACATAGGGAGGCGACGTTTACTTTACGTGAAAGCCACGCTTCGATTCGTTTCTTTTTGGTATTTTAGGGTTTTTTTATTTTTTTGTGTTTTTAAAATAAAAGACAAGCAAATGAATCACAAGATAGAGATGTGGAACAAATCTGATACATATTACTTCCAATGTCAATTACAATAAACTAAGAAGGCATAAAAAGAGTGGGAGGTGAGAGGAAATCTCCCAAATCGGCTGTTCGGAGAGACGACGGTGCCTGGCGGAAGCTCGGACGAAGGAGGTGAGGAGCGGGATGATGGAGATGAGATACAAGAGGATGTCATGTTGAGGAAAGCTTCGGCGTGGCTTCGGAATGGTGGTGAGAAGATGGAGATGATCTGCTGCCAGAATGGAGGTGAGAAGACAGAGATGATCTGCTACCGGAATGGAGGTGGAAGGACGGCTCCAAGGTGACCTATGAAGGTGGATGGGAAGTTGGAGGAATATTTGGTGGGGCAGAGGTTCGTTATACTAATAGGAGCCTTGAGAGCTTAAGTACAAGCTCTAATGGAGCGTTGGTAGGCTTGTTAGAGCTTGGGAGTAGGTGGGAGTAGAGTAGGTAGAGATGGCTTGGAAGGGAGGGGGTGTAGGTCCTTTTATAGTGGAGGAGAAGAGGCTAAAAATGGATAAAGAACCTTTAGCGATCTCCAGACCGTCGCTGGAAACGTTGCTGTAGATAGCTCACATCCGCTCGCACCCTTAACTGGCTCTACTGGCTTGCAATGAAGTAGCGACGGTTGTAAGCATCGCTGTAGGTCAGCCCACCTGTCGCTGTAAGCTGGCCCCAACCGCGCTTGCACCCGCACTACACTGCCCCGCCTATCACGTGCGCTAATCGCGTGCGCCCTACTGTGTGCGCACTGCCATGCGCTAGCACTTTGCATGAGATACCGCTGCTGCTGCCACCAACCAAATTACGAATTGGGGGGGCCTGCGGGGATTCGAACCACCGTCCCTCCCTTGCAAACCTGTGCTCTAATCGTTACGCTAGACCCTCCGTTGTGTCACGAGGAGCAGCTTGGTGCACACGCTTCCTAGCCGTTGGATCTTGATCCAACGGCTAGGATTCAAGGGCACGGATGAACAAGGAATTGGGCGGTGCTGCTGGTCGATGTTGGGTGGCCTAGATGGCACCACATGGTGCCATCTAGGCCATCCATCTTCTTCTTCTTGTAGATGGTGCCACGGTGCTCAAATCGAGATGATTCTCGCGATGCTGACTGCGATCGTCGCTCCGGATCCATCCATACGGTCGGATTTTCCATCCGAAACCTAGATGGATGTTGCATTTCCCCCTAGCCATATAAAATGAAGGAATTAATATGTAAAACATACAACTATCCTAAATGGCATGCAATGGATGTTATGCAATATTTATAACATGATTGTTTGTATGCTTTTGTGGGGTTTTAAAAGAATGTCACGTTGTAATATAGCCGACAAAGCATTCAAACAAATAAAGAGTTTTTATTACTCGAAAATCGGAGTATCCGAGGTCGAACACAGGGAGCAATTGGAATTTACTACTAATCTCAAATGTAATTGAACACTCTAATTTACTCAAAACTTTACTTCAAATGTATTTAAAAAGTAATTCGGGCAAAAGAGTAAAATTGGACGTCTGATCCCAAGATCAGACGTCTTAAAAGTATTTTCCCTTCTTTGATTATTCTTCTTCTTCTAATATGCTTTCTTTCTGCTGCAGTCTTCACTTGGCCTCTTCTTTCTCAGCAGTCTCTCTTCTCTTTTTCCTTCTGCCTTCTTCTTCTCAGCAGTCTCTCCTTCTTCCTTCAGATCTCTGCCTCTTCTTCTACTTCTCTTCTTCTTCCTTGCGGCTAAGTCTTTCTTCCTCAACGTTCAGCCTGCCTACACAGAGAGCAAAACCTACCCCTTTCCCTCTACCCGAACGTCTCTCTCTCTCTGGAATTCACTCAAGGACGCTCTCCCAGAGCCACAAGTAATCGGGTCAGATTTCGCACCCGGGACCAGGCTCACCGGCAGGTGGGGTGATGCGTGAGGTGTGCTCATGATGGGTCGGGTCAGATCCCGCCAGATCTGCGAGGTGAAACCGCGGACGAGGAGAGCGTGGGTCAGGTGAGGGACCTCACCCCTATGCGTTCGGAGGCAACGAGCGTATAACACAAAATCAATTTGAAGCATACCCGCACCTCGTATCTCGCCGAAGTGGGACTATCACGCCTGCCCCAATCTCGCGCGCGCCCGCAGACGATTCTTGCAATCGCCACAGCTGCAGCCTCTCTTCTGTTGATTACTGGATTAGATGGCTTCGCAGTGCCTGCCCCAATGTGCAGCACTTGAAGCCTGGAGCTGCTCCAAAGCTGCTTCACGTCACCGTCAATGGCGACAGCAGCTGGCATACTATCATGCACGAATACGGCCTATTGGCCTAATCAAATCACCTGCAAACCTTCGTCGTGGCATGGCAAAGGTGGTGAGCCATGCAGCAGGCCGCAAGATGGCCTAGGCATGCGTGCCTAGGTCAACCTGTGGCCGGGGTTGTGGGTGTGTTCGGGGGACTGTGGTGGAGGCGTAGAGGGAGGGTGGATGGGCAGAGGGTGTTCCTTGTGGTGAGGCGGAGCCTCTGAGTTGGTCGGCGAGCCGTGTGGAGGGGCGGAATGGTGGGGGCGGATCGCCAGAGGTCGGTCGGAGGCGAGGAAGATGGAGGTGGTCAGCGATGGTCGAGGGGCAATTACATGAAATAAAAGGGGGAAAAGAGAGAGGGGAAGATGGAGAATGTATTAAGCCTAACTACAGGGACGAAGGGGGATGGAGAGGCAGATAGCTGTACCTACTGTCGCCGGAGAAGAAGCTGCCCAATGGAGGAAGACGGCGGCGACGACGGGGCTGAGGCAACGTGCGCGGGTATTGCGTGCCGCAGAGGAGAATCAGGAAGATGTCTCTGCCACTGGTTTTGTGGCAGAGCGAAGAGGGAGGGGATGGGGGCTCGCTGGAGCTCGCTGGGTTCTTGGCCGGAGAAGAAGAGACGAATTGGAGGTGGACGTCCGGCCAAGTCAAGCTGAAATTGAGCGGTTGGAGGTGTGGGTTCTTTTATAGGCACTGGGCTGGGTGTTCAGAGCGTGGAGGGCACGCCTTTGTCTCTGATGGCTCGCCAGAGAAGGAAAGAGGTTAGATACCCAAATCCCTCGTGCGTTCGCACGAGAGATTGGGTTCACACCAGGGATCGTGATTGGCCTTAGATGGAAGGGAATTCCTCAGAGAATCTCCCTTCCATTTCTGGGAGGGAATCTCTGAGGAATCAGAGAGTATTCCCTCTTTAATCCTCGTCGGAGAAGGAATCTGCCCTAGCAATGGTGGAAGGACCTGGTTGCAAAGGTGGCGAGGAAATTAGGGGGCTCTCTGTGATGATTTTCAAAAGATAGGGACCAAATTATGATTTGGGTGTACTAAATTGCAATGTAGGTCAAGATGACCTCCCCTTAGGTCCAAATTTTGATAAAAACCTAATTTTGACCTAAGGAATCCAATGGTAAAGTTGGAGTTTAGGTTTGACCTTGTTTTACTGGATATTTTGCGTAAAAACCCAAATTAGGTTACTTGAAGGGCTAGGACCCTAATCTAGGTCAAATTGGGTTCCAAAGGCCAAATTAAGTGTTCTAAACCCTAGAGGATATTTTTCCATGATTTTTAGAGGATTTACTTGATTTTTATCCTGACCGGAACCTTGTTGATTTGAGCGGGTCTGTTTTAGGGTTACCAAATGTCATTTAATTCCTAAATTGCACATGAACCCATTTCTGATTGACTCAACCCACTTTTTATCTCATTTAGACCATTTGACCTATGTTTTGCCTCTGAGAAATCCCATTTATGTACTGCAATGATAAAATTACAGTTTTAACCTTTAATTCATGTTTTCTTCTCAGAGCACTTATTCCTTCATTTAGGCCTTCTTCTAGGTTATGTAGGAGCTTTTATCTTCTTTATTAGGTCAAAATGAGATAGTTATGGCTCATGATGAGGCTCTCATCATACCCCCATGCCTAGATTTTGCTAGTCCCTTAGCAAAATTTCAAGGTTTTAACTTCCGTTCTAGACCCAGAGTGTCTGTCAACACTCATGATAAGTGCTTCTCCTTTTCTTTTGTGATTAGGTAGGAATGCCGACAATAGGCCTAGAGGTATTCAAGTACCAACCAAAATTCGGACCTGACCCACTTTAGCCTCAGTCCTCCGCAAAGGTTTCTACGACCCACAAAAACTAACCTAGGATTTGTTGGACTCCGCGGTTAAAGCACCCGTGCTTGAGACATTTTTAGCCTAAGTTCAGTTTGCAGTGCATTTTTTGTAAGAGAGAGATAGAAGATTTATTTGTTTGGAGAGATTTTCTCTCTCTTTTCTTTTTATTTCTAGCTTTGGATTAGCTTCTCAACACTGTCTGTATCGGATTCCTCGTCCCCATCATCAATCCTCAAGGGTTCCTGGCCATCGATGCTTCGAGATAGCACCGCCCATGGCAACCCCCAGAACCCTGGCTTTCGAGATTTCGAGATAATCCCACCCATGGCATTCCGTGGCCGCATTCAGACCCTGGCGATCGACATTTCGTGATAATGCCGCCCATGGTATCTAAACCAGCAGAGTGCTTACATGCCCCCAGTAGGATATTTAAATATCCTAAGAGAAAAGCACCGAGGAGACGATATGTTGTTACGCATCTTCGAGGGGAATTTCCCGCCTCTCCGCGCTGGGAACTCGTCCAAATCAACTTGTGTTGATTGGCCGCTCCTAATCTAGGTGACTTTTTCAGAACATTAAACGCTTTTGCGTGGATTGGATGTTTACGCACACTGAACCAGACTGTGTGTATTTGGGGTGCTTAGGTTACCGAATCCCGCAAACCGGAGGTCAGTTAACGAGGCCGAATACTTCCTGAGCCTTAGACCTAATACTTAAGCTTCACATTTTCCTCAACCTCTTGAGGATTATCCAGATTTTAGCGGATACGTGAATTTTTAAGCTAACAAATCTAGCCCAAGAGGCCTAAGACTAGCGTTCCTGCTAATCTCTTGTTATGTCATCTTAGCACTTTTTCTTTTATTTCTTTTCTTGATATGGTCTAGAACTTCAGTTAATTCCTTAATCTTTTACTAATGATTGTTTCTTTTTCTCATTTTGTGCTCCTTTTTGTCATTTTTTCTCTTTTTTCTCCTTATGAATATGTGGCTCACAAAATTTCCTCCCTCCCCCCATTTTTTGTTCTTTTTCATAATTTTTCAATTTTTTGTGTTTATGACATATGTGAATTTTTTGTGAGAATCCTTCTGATTTTTTCTTGGTTCTGTATGTATGCACTTTATCACCCCCCCATGCCTAAGTTTTGCAATGTCTTCATTGTAAACGGAGGGTGTGAAATAGTGTTGAGGTCAGGGACTTAGAACAGGATACATCGGGTGGGTGAATGGGTCGGGAATGACTGATGCGAATGATTTTAAGCTCTGATCGTGTACCAGGGGTGGGATCAACTGTCTAAGGCTAAACTCAAGGTGTAATGGACGTGGAGTACGAACGGATACTCAGACGGGTCTCTGTTTTTGAGATGACGGGTTGCCTCCCGTTAAGCGCTAAATTTAATGCCTTCAGCCGAGCGGAAAATGGGGTGGAGAGGGAGTGGTCAAATCAGTGGAGTTTTGGAAAACAAGCACCTTGATTAAGAGCCTGGTTGGTCCAACCAGGTGCTTGTTCAGATCAGTGGGCTGATGATGCAGCCCGAACCCAATAAGTCTGGTGGGTTGATAGATGTAGATCAACAAATGAGGAACCCACCATATGCAGTGAAGTTCTGATGGATATGGAAGTGAAAACTCGGGTTTAGGCTGAGTCGAATCAGCCTGGTCAAAGTAGGGTTCCGAAAAATAATCAATGTAAGGTGTGGAATCCCTACAGGGGTGATCACAGAATGTTGGCTCTTGATTTTCGATCTGATCAATGCCCGATACCCGGTATAGATATGGAGTTGAATCATCTACAAACGGCTCAGTGAGAGGTGAATCGGAATAGAAATTGAGTCCGGTTGCGGGTCGAGGTAGAGAACAGGTTTTGATTGGTTCTGTATATGTGGAGCAGGTGGCTTCAAAGAAAATTGGCTTGTTATAATCAGGAAGCAGATTTTCTCCGATGTTATGGTCAGATTCGAAATCGTCGGAGAGTTTGCGAAAATCAAAGTTTGAATGAGATTCCAGATCATGAGTTCCACCATAGAATAAATCATATGTTGCAGATTCAGCAGCCTGACTGGGGTCTAGCCTAAATGTGAATTCTGAGCTTGAAAAGGTATCCTTATCTGGTAGAGGCTCAGGTTCTAAGCTAGTAGGGCAGACCCAATCGAAACCCCGCTCGTCCAACTCCTCGATTTCTGTGTCGTAGATTGGCATGACTTCCAAAAAATCGATTCGTTCCTCTGAGGAGGTTGGCGAGGGATATTCATCAAATCGAGGCCCAAAATCATATTCTTCATTAAAAGATTGATCTTCTTCATCTGGGGACTTGAAATCTTCAAAATAGGTTTCAGATCTAGGTTCTAGGCTTAGGATGTGGGTTGAATTACTAGAATCTAGGTCTGAATAACCTTCGAGGGTCACCTTATCAGAATAAGGGACGGAATTTACACCCTTGCGAGGCTCAGTTCTACTCTCATTCTTGCAGGAGTTTTGGGATTCTAGAATGGGCTCATCATGGTATTTTCCTGCATTTGGAGCTTCCCAAGCTTCTTCAATATCCGACACATTATACTCCATCTGGGTTGGGAATCCTGTTGAACCGTTTTGCGAACTCTACGCTTACGTGTTTGGTTTTGGAAAACCTGTCATTGTAGTTCGAAAGCGAAGAATTCATGTTCAACAAATAAAATTTATACCGAAAAGAATTCCGGGTCGAACATAGGGAGGCTACGTTGATCTATATTCGCAATTATATTTTTTTAGGATTTTTGTTAAGCAAGGCGATATAATTACAATGGAGCTATCAAACTAAGAGAGAGAGAGAGAAAGAGAGAGAGAGAGAAAAAGAACTTGCATTCAATATTTCAATTGTTTATATAATCAAACTAAATAAAAGTTACACTAGAAAGCGGAAAATCAATTACACTATAAAGCAGGAAAATTCTACACTACAAAAGCTGTAAATAAGAATGGGAGAGAGAAGTTATCCTCCTCGACGATTGCTTAGAGGACGAGCCGGACGGGACGACGCCTGGATGAAGGAGAATAAAGCAGGACGAAGGAGGACGAAGCAGAAGAACGGGAACGGAGTAGCATGCCGTCATCGTCGCAGGATCCACTTCCGAAGGGGAACGAAAATTGGACTTTATCTCGCAAGAATCATCCCTGGTGTGGGACAAGCTTCTTTTGAGCTTTGGAGGGGTAGAGAGGAGAAAGAAGGGATGAGAATTTCATATGGAGGGGGTCTCCTTTTATAGTTGCAAGGAGTGGGGGCAAAATGGACATTACAACTTCAAAACAATAAATAGGGGGTCTTTAGTGACGGATAAATCCGTCACTAAAGCCCCAACGTGGGCGTAGCTTCCGCGCCCATGCGCGCCTCCTCGATTGCCTGCTCATCAACGTCCACGCACGTCCAGCGATCCTCAGTCGTCCGATCACGAGATCGGACGGCTTAAGTCGCGCCTTCTCCCGCTGCATTGTGCGCCCGCCCGCGCGTCTAATTGCGCGTCTGATTGCGCGTCGACGCTATCGGGCGCGCGTGACCGTCCGATCTCCATCTGACGCTCCACCCGCGCCCAATCACCCACGCCTGCCGCTCCTCTCCACGGCTCGAACCCGCGCCCGACGCTCGCGATAGCGTTCTTGACCACTACGTTATGGGGCGCGGATGGTCGAGCGGATGCTTTTAAATGCGAGCGCCCACAGCCGTTGGATTAAGATCCAACGGCGGAGAACGATCGGGCGCGGGGCCTTCACAAGATGAAGCAGCCGCTTGGGTGGCTGAGATGGCACCACGTGGCACTATCTTGGCCGTCCATCTTCTGGAAGTTGTAGATGGTGCCACGGATGTCGGATTGACTCGATTTTTGTGTCGTTGGGCTGCGATCATCGATCCGAATTCATCCATGCGGTCGGATTTATCATCTAAAGTGCGGATTTACACCATCCTAGCCCTTGATCTTCTAGGGTTCCCAGGTCACTATCTGATGCTACGGATGCCTGATTAGGGCGATCTTGGAGTCGTTGAACTCCAATCGTCGCCCTGATCACATCCATACAGTTGGATCTTTGATCCGAGGCCCTGATAAAATATTTACCCTGTCCAAGCACATAAAGGAGATAATTAACCTCCATTTTATTAAAACTACTCTAAATGCAAGATGATGTATGTAATGCAATATTTATATCATGAAATGCAATCCTATGCTTAAGAACATGCATAAATAGACATTTTAAGTAGTGTAAATGTGTTTACATCAAATGCACAACCATTTTGTGCCTCGAACCCGAGATCAGATTGATCCTCAATGTTTTCCCAAGATGGTTCATCCTCTGTTGGTATATATGGGTACTTCTGGTCAATAACTTGTTTTACTAATCTCATTATCTCTTCCCGTTTTTCAAGACTATCTTGGTGTTGCTTCCAAAGTCGAGGATTTGTCATACATTGAAGGTATTCAAGATTATGCAGTTTTTCTATCTCAATGTATGCAGTAATGAGCAAGTCACGGGTTGATCCTTTTGTGGCTTCTGCTAATAGTACTTGGGCACAAGTTATGACAAAGGTTGTGGTTGTTGGGACATCAACCTGAATGTTTCCTACTGTTGTTGAGGTTTCTTCATTTTCATAGAATTTCATGGCATCCTCAATCATTTTATCTCTCATGGATCTCTGACATTCAGGTTTCTCGAATGGTAGTCCTAAGTGGTTTGGCTGCATATTTGGATCAGGTGGTGGAGTCAAGATGTAGAATCAAGTTATGAATCAAGATGTAGAATCAAGTTATGAAGCGATCAGATCTGAATAACGAGTCCCACTGAAAATGTGTATGTGTGCTCTAAAGAGAAAAGATGAGGGACTGGAGATGTTTTTAACCCAATCAAGACACCCAAAGATGTTTGGATGACTATGGAGGTTCGGGGCGGATGGACCCCTAGATCAGAAGATCATCCACCTGAGAATTACCTGGGCAGTCAGAGAGGGAGAGTCCCGCAAAGACCCCTACACGGTAGAGCGTCCCCACGGGTTACAGGGTTTCCCCCATCCGACCTCTCTTGTCACTGAGATTCCAGGTAGACCAGAATGGGGACCTTAACCTCTTAAGTCTACCACTTTTATTTCAAAGGTGCTTTAGGGTTCTCAGTTGACCTTTAGATAGTTTGATGTTGTGACCTAGTTTAGAGGTTGGTTGACCCAAGGGGTCAACTTCACCTGACCTGTCCTATAGATGGCAGAATGATTCTAGGCTTGGAGCCTAGAGATCACCCTGATTTGACTCCCAAGTTATTAGGTCCAAAATTTTAAGATTCAAGTGATTTTAGAACTCAATTTTTCTTAGGGTTTGTTTAAATCTCTTCAACCAAGGTCTTGGGTGACACACTGATGCAGGAAGGTTTATTTCCTTTGATGCAGGCATGTGTGACTAACACTCCAAGATCCTACTGTAGAAACCCTAATTTGGTTCTATTTCCAATCCTCTTTTCTTTTTCACAAAAATTCTCTTTGGACTTAAAAGCAAGAAATGTGTTGTCCACAGAAATTAAGCATTATTTCTATTAGGCACATGAATTTGTGGGATAGAATCTAAAAAAAATTGCCCCAACTTTAAGAAGATTTGAAAAATTTTCGCAAAATCAGAAACCATTTGCCTTAAAGATGGTGATTACTATATAAAGAAGGCAATTGATTCCTAAATTAATTTTCTTCCTTTTGTCTTTTCAGGATTTAGGGAATGGTTTAAGGAAGAAAAGAAATTACCTGCCCTGGAGTGGTTGACTTGCAGGGGGGATTTTCTCGTGAAATACTTGCAAGATCAAAACAAAGCAAAGTAGGGCAAGTTAGTGTTCAATATGATAAAAAGAATGTAGAGACTAGTGATAAATTGCGTGTTGCTCCCCGGCAACGGCGCCAAAATGTTTGTACGCTTTTGTGGGGTTTTAAAAGAATGTCACGTTGTAATATAGCCGACAAAGCATTCAAACAAATAAAGAGTTTTTATTACTCGAAAATTGGAGTATCCGAGGTCGAACACAGGGAGCAATTGGAATTTACTACTAATCTCAAATGTAATTGAACACTCTAATTTACTCAAAACTTTACTTCAAATGTATTTAAAAAGTAATTCGGGCAAAAGAGTAAAATTGGACGTCTGATCCCAAGATCAGACGTCTTAAAAGTATTTTCCCTTCTTTGATTATTCTTCTTCTTCTAATATGCTTTCTTTCTGCTGCAGTCTTCACTTGGCCTCTTCTTTCTCAGCAGTCTCTCTTCTCTTTTTCCTTCTGCCTTCTTCTTCTCAGCAGTCTCTCCTTCTTCCTTCAGATCTCTGCCTCTTCTTCTACTTCTCTTCTTCTTCCTTGCGGCTAAGTCTTTCTTCCTCAACGTTCAGCCTGCCTACACAGAGAGCAAAACCTACCCCTTTCCCTCTACCCGAACGTCTCTCTCTCTCTGGAATTCACTCAAGGACGCTCTCCCAGAGCCACGAGTAATCGGGTCAGATTTCGCACCTGGGACCAGGCACACCGGCAGGTGGGGTGATGCGTGAGGTGTGCTCATGATGGGTCGGGTCAGATCCCGCCAGATCCGCGAGGTGAAACTGCGGACGAGGCGAGAGTGGGTCAGGTGAGGGACCTCACCCCTGTGCGTTCGGAGGCAACGAGCGTATAACACAAAATCAATTTAAAGCACCCGCACCTCGTATCTCGCCCATGTGGGACTATCACGCCTGCCCCAATCTCGCGCGCACCCGCAGATGATTCATGCAATCGCCACAGCTGCAACCTCTCTTCCGTTGATTACTAGATCAGATGGCTTCGCAGTGCTTGCCCCAATGCGCAGCACCTGAAGCCCGGAGCTGCTGAAGCTTGGAGTTGCTCCAAAGCTGCTTCGCGTCACCGTCAATGGTGGCAGCAACTGGCATACTGTCATGCACGAATAAGGCCTATTGGCCTAATCAAATCACCTGGAGACCTTCGCCATGGCACGGCGAAGGTGGTGAGCCATGCAGCAGGCTGCAAGATGGCCTAGGCGTGCATGCCTAGGTAAACCTGTGGCCGGGGGTGTGGGTGTGGGTGTGTTCGGGGGACTGTGGTGGAGGCGTAGAGGGATGGTGGATGGGTAGAGGGTGTTCCTTGTGGTGAGGCAGAGCCTCTGAGTTGGTCGGCGAGCCGTGTGGAGGGGTGAAATGGTGGGGGCGGATCGCTGGAGATCGGTCGGAGGCGAGGAAGATGGAGGTGGTCAGCGATGGTCAAGGGGCAATTACATGAAATAAAAGGGGGAAAAGAGAGAGGGGAAGATGGAGAATGTATTAAGCCTAACTACAGGGACGAAGGGGGATGGAGAGGCAGACAGCTGTACCTACTGTCACCGGAGAAGAAGCTGCCCAGTGGAGGAAGACGGCAGCGACGACGGGGCTGAGGCGGCGTGCGCGGGTATTGCGCGACGCGGAGGAGAATCAGGAAGATGTCTCTGCCATTGGTTTTGTGGCAGAGCGAAGAGGGAGGGGAGGGGCGCTCGCCGGAGCTCGTTGGGTTCTTGGCCGGAGAAGAAGAGACAAATTGGAGGTGGACGTCTGGCCAAGTCAAGCTGAAATTGAGCGGCCGGAGGTGTGGGTTCTTTTATAGGCACTGGGCTGGGTGTTCAGAGCGTGGAGGGCACGCCTTTGTCTCTGATGGCTCGTTGGAGAAGGAAAGAGGTTAGATACCCAAATCCCTCATGCATTCGCACGAGAGATTGGGTTCACACCAGGGATCGTGATTGGCCTTAGATGGAAGGGAATTCCTCAGAGAATCTCCCTTCCATTTCTGGGAGGGAATCTCTGAGGAATCAGAGAGTATTCCCTCTTTAATCCTCGCCGGAGAAGGAATCTGCCCTAACAATGGCGGAAGGACCTGGTTGCAAAGGTGGCGAGGAAATTAGGGGGCTCTCTGTGATGATTTTCAAAAGATAGGGACCAAATTATGATTTGGGTGTACTAAATTGCAATGTAGGTCAAGATGACCTCCCCTTAGGTCCAAATTTTAATACAAACCTAATTTTGACCTAAGGAATCCAATGGTGAAGTTGGAGTTTAGGTTTGACCTCGTTTTACTGGATATTTTGCGTAAAAACCCAAATTAGGTTACTTGAAGGGCTAGGACCCTAATCTAGGTCAAATTGGGTTCCAAAGGCCAAATTAAGTGTTCTAAACCCTATAGGATATTTTTCCATGATTTTTAGAGGATTTACTTGATTTTTATCCTGACCGGAACCTTGTTGATTTGAGCGGGTCTGTTTTAGGGTTACCAAATGTCATTTAATTCCTAAATTGCACATGAACCCATTTCTGATTGACTCAACCCACTTTTTATCTCATTTAGACCATTTGACCTATGTTTTGCCTCTGAGAAATCCCATTTATGTACTGCAATGATAAAATTACAGTTTTAACCTTTAATTCATGTTTTCTTCTCAGAGCACTTATTCCTTCATTTAGGCCTTCTTCTAGGTTATGTAGGAGCTTTTATCTTCTTTATTGGGTCAAAATGAGCTAGTTATGGCTCATGATGAGGCTCTCATCAATGATATGCAATGCTAAGCCTAGAAACTATCATAAATAAGTAATTTATCATGAATTTATGTGTGTTCATCACTGTGCGTGTGCGTGCGCATGGGCGACCTGGTTGTGCCACTTGGCGCAATCTAGGTCGTCCATCTTATTTCCCTTGTAGGGCTGCTACAGAGGTCGGATTGAGTTGATTTTCACGCCGTTGGGCTGCATTCGTCGACCCGAATCCATCCCTGTGGTCGGATTTGTCATTCGATGCTATGAATTGTGTCACCTAGTTCCTCGACCGTTGATCTTCCTTGGATTGCATATGATGCTACGGGACTCCGATCGAGGCGATTTCGAAGGTGTTGGACTCCGATCGTCATCTTGATCACATCCGTACAGTCAGATCGTCAATCTGAGGCTTCAAAATAAATATCCTTCTCTCTTGAGCACAAAAAGGACGTAATTAACCTAAATTATATACAACTACTCTAAATGCAAAATGATGCATGTTATGTAATATTTATAATATGAAATGCAAATCTAAGCCTAGGAACATGCATGAATAGGCATTTTAACCTAAATAGATGTCAATATCATGGGGATGTTGATTAGCCCATATTTATGGGCTATTTAGGTATTTAAATGCCTAGTGATGGGAACACCATCATGAGCCCTAACTAGCTCTTTTTGACCTAGAAAAGAGAATAAAAGCTCCTACATAACCAACTGGAGGTCCCAGTTCACTGAATAATCATTCTGAGATAAAAGAAAGAAACAAGGGGTAAAACTACAATTTTACCATTACAGTACAGCAACTGGATTTCTCATGTTCTAAACATAGGTAAAATGATCTTAACAAGATAAAAAGTGGGTTGATTCAAATAGAAAAGGGTTCATGTGAATTCTAGGAATTAAATGACTTCTTGTAACCCTAAAACAGATCCACTTGATTTAACAAGGTTCTGGTCAAGATAAAATTCACCTAAACCCTCTAAAAATCATGGAAAATATTCTCTAAGGTTTATAACCTTCAATTTGGCCCTTAGAACCTATTTTGACCTAAATTGGGGTCTCAGACAAATATTTACCCTAAATTGGGTTTTTACGTAAATTGCCTAGTCAAACATGGTCAAACATAAAATCCAACTTCACCATTGGATTTCTTAGGTCCAAATTAGGTTTGTACCAAATGTTGGACCTAAGGGGAATTCATCTTGACCTACTTTGCAAACAAGTCCAGCCCAATTACATTTCTAAACCTATCTTTTGAAAACCTCTGCAGAAACCCCCTAACTTTGTCTTTGTTCTTTGCAATTAGGTTCCTTTGCCATTATAGCTGAGGGAATCCTACTCCGGTGAGATTTCAAGGGCAAGATCTCTCTGATTTCTTAGAGAATCCCCTTCAAAATTGAAAGGGAGATTCTCTGAGAAATCTCCTCCAGTATGAACACAATTTGAGGCTCTATTTGGTACCCAATCTCTCATGCGAATGCATGAGAGATTCAAGTCTCCTTCAAATTTCCATCTCCAGCGAGCTTGTCGTGCTTGGAAGCTTGGCTTCCAAGCACAAATCTTTCCTCCAGAGCCTATATAAGTAGACCCAAGCCACCCCGCATCTCCCAAGCTTGACATTGGCCAGAGAATCCCTGAAATTCATCTCTTCCCCCTCTGGCCAATGGCTCAGCAAGCTCCGGTGGCCTCCCTCTCTCTCCCTCGTCACCTAGCCACAATACCAGTGGCAGGGTTCTCTTCCTCCTGTTTGTCCGCGTCGCCAATGCTTCTGCAGCCCCTTCATCGTCACCGTCCCCCCCACTGAGTGCTTCGTTTCCGGTGACGGCAATACGAGTCAGCCGCCATCTCTGCCTCCCCCTTCATCTCTCTACGCCCAGCTAAGTCCTCTCTCCTTTCTAATCCTTTTTCCCTTTTTATCTCTTAAAAACACACATCGACGCACTCAATCACCATCACCCCTTCCAACTCCGGCCAAACCTCCGGTGAGGCGTCCCCGCCGCTCCACACCTCCATCTACCTCGCCAACCACCCCATAAGCTCCGCAACACTCCATTGAACATAAACCCTCACTCCACTCACCACGCCATGCGCCCAAAACACCCCCCGAACACACCCACTCTCAGGCACACAAGGTGCCCTAGACACGCACACTCTGGCAGCCCCACGCCACGTCGACCCCCACAACACATTCGCCGTGTCTCGATGAAGACTTCTGAGTTGTCTGACGAGGCCGCAAGGCTGTTTTCATGTTAATAGGTGTAGGAGGTCTGCCGCCATTGATGCAAGCAAGCAGCTTGCTTGCAAGCTCCCTCCAGGTCTCCCCGCTCCAGGCTAAGAATTCCAGGGTCCACGGACTTCTCTCGCACACAGCTCCAGGCAAGCAATTGGCTTCGAAGGCCAAAGTAGCCGTTGCAATCAAGCGAAGGCTCCTGCTGTGGACACACGCGAAGGGAGGTGGGAAGATAGTCCCACCTCGGAAGCTGTTAGTGCACCGCAGCTGAATAAATTGAAAAAGTGCACAGTCCTTATAGCCTCCTGACCATGGGTGAGGTCCCACTCACCTTCACCCGCTTCATTTGTGACCCAACCTTCGCAGACTTGGCGTGACCCGTATACCCAACCCTGCACTCCTCGCTCACCACCGCACATCGGTGGGCCTGGTCCCAGGCACGTACCTAACCCGATTACCCGAGATGGTGGCTCTGAGAGAGCGAGCTTAACAGAGAAAGAAGAGAGGAGAGCACGCGCGAGTAGGGATAGGTTTTTCTCTCGCAGGGAATGGAGAAGAAGAAGAAGCCAAGGAAGAAGAAGGCGGAGGCCAGAGAAAGCTAAGGACAGAGAAGGCAAGGTTGAAGAGAAGAAGCTGAAGTCAGAGAAGCTGAAGAGTTGAAGAAGAAAGAGAAAGAAAGAGAAGGAGAAGGAACTGAAGGTAGAAGAAAGTGGAACCGGCAAAGAAAGAAAGAGAAGGAAGGAGAAGAAGCTAAAGGCAAAGGAAAAGAAGCAAAGAAAGGCTAAGGCACAGGAACGAGAACAGAAGAAAAGAAAGAAAGAAGGAAGAAAGTAGCCAGAGACAGAGATCAGAGAAGAGAAAAAGAGAAGAAATAAAGAACTGTAGCACCCATAGTTTAAGATGTCTGATTCACAAAATCAGACGTCCATTTTTTGTGCTTTTTTTATATACATTGATATTCTGTGCTTACATTTATCTTTTTGCACTATAACTCTGGTTTTCATTGCATATTCAATTTCTCATAGTTGTGCTCTTGATTTCTAAACCCCAATTTGCTCCCTGTGTTCAACCTCCGACTTAAAACTTCTAGTAATAAAATCTATTTGTTTTTCAAAGCAATTTCAACTATGTTACGAAGCATCGATTTTAAAACACTGATTTCACTGCGATAAACATTTTGGCGCTGTTGCTGGGGAGCAACGGGCAATTTAGAAATCTAGATTACAATTTCTGATTTGGTACTAACTTGATATATCTCTGTTGTTGTGATTGTTTCAGGGGAGAAGATTCAAAGGAAGACGGCCGCACAGCAAACACACCCGAGGTAGGTAATCTCTGATTAGTCCTTTCTTTTAACCCCCTCATTCTGAAAAAGAATAACAAGATAAAATCAATTAGGGCTACCTACTTTCCATCTTCAACTAAGTCACCAAAGTTGCCTAATTTTGATTTCAACAACAAATATTGATTTGTGTATCCATTTAAGGTAACTAAGGCTACCACCTTCTTGATTGAGCCCTAGATACCATATTTTTGGCAACTAAATTGAACCAAAATTAGAGCCAAATTAAGGATTCCAATTTAGGGTTTTAGAGACACATCTGTCTAAGCAAGAATCAACTATCCAAAAAGAGGTGTGCCTAAGCCTTGGTTGAAAAGACTTATTCAAGAGAAACCCTAAAAATTCAAGCTCTTAATTTCACTTGAATCCTAAAAGAAAGGGCCTAAAGCTCCTCAAAGGACAAATAGGTGAAGTTGACCCCCTTGTTGGGTCAACCAACCTTGAAATTAGGTCACTTTTGCACTCAATACATCTAAAGTTCAAGTGGAATCCTAAGCACCATTGCTCTTAAACAAAAGTAGTAGACTTAAGAGGTCAAAGTCCCCATTTTGGTCTACTTGGAACCTTAGTGACAAGAGAGGTCAGGCGGAGGAAACCCTGTAACTCATGGGGATGCTCTACCGTGTAGGGGTCTTTGCGGGACTCTCCCTCTCTGGCTGCCCAGGTATTTCTCAGGTGGACGACTTTTTAACTAAGGGGTATCATCCGCCCCAAACCTCTATAGTCATCCAAATTTTTGGGTGTCTTGATTGGGTCCAGCACATTCTAATCTCATCCAAACCATCAATGCATGTTTGGTAGGAGGTCCTTAATACCATCCTTAAGACCTCCTTTAGTGATTCACTCCAGCCGAGGCCAAGCCTCGATGTCCGTGTTTATGCAGCAACCCCACCACATAGACATCTCTGATTCATTAGAACCCAATTCTCCTTCTTCCATCATCATGGCACAACCAGTAGAAGAAGAGAATAACCTTGAAAACCAACTTCAGTGCCTGAATGATCTATGTCAAGCCTTTGTAAACCTGCCGCAGCGTCCTATGATGCGAGATCACTACAATCCTGCTGCGGTGACAATCGAACCTTGAGTCCAAATCTCGGCTGGAGGTCCTGATTTCAAACTCAAGCCCAACATGATTCATGCTATTCCAAAATTTCATATGCTTAATTCCGAGGATCCCTTCTAGCACATCAAACAACTCAAACATCTGGCCTAGACCTTTGAGTCAGATGTCCAAAATCGGGATAGTCTTCTTATGAAGATTTTTTCCTTCTCTCTCATGGACAAGGCAGCTCATTGGTATCAGACTCAAATGCGTCCTATCAACACATGGGTTGAACTGCAATCCAAATTCTTGAAAAAGTTCTTCCCAATTGGTCAGATGAATGCCTTACGACACCAGATCACACACTTCATCCAACAATCTGGAGAACCTCTTCATGAAGCATGGGACCGTTTCTTGGATCTCATGCGAAAGGGCCACCATCACGGAGTTCCTAAATGGGAACAAGTCCAATCTTTTTACCAAGGTCTCCATGAAGACATTCGCTTATTTGTCAATGCAACCTACGGAGGAAATATCATGGGTCAACACGAAGACACTGTGTGGGAGATTCTCGAGAATATGTGCGAGAACTCCATCAATAATGACTCCATGGACTTATTCGACCAAACGAATGCCCGTGCATCGATGAATCCGAGGGGAGCACATGACACACAGGGCCTGTCCATATCCGTCGACTTGGAACTGATGGCCAGTTGGTTGGACAAGGTCTCTATCATTGAGAAGAAGGTGGATGAGCTGACTCGACATTTACAGCAAGCCACCTCTGCGTAAAACCCCTTTACACAGCCGCCTCTTGGGAGAGAAGCTGTGCATAACATCTATTACCGATCTTCTCAGGGGATGGACTCGTATCTACCCCCGTCTGACTCTAGGATCGGAGGAAACTCCAATCCAACCTACTCTAGTTGGGGGAACTCTGAACCCTCGTACTCTGACCTTCCTAAGGTTCCTCAGACCTACAAGGACCTCAACGCCATCCAGAATGACCCATTCTCTAATACCTATAACCCTGGATGGCGGAATCATCCTAACTTCTTGTGGGCGGGAAATAATCAGAATCAAAGACCACCATATCAACCTCGACCACAAGCCCCTCGTCCATATCAGCTGCCTCAGCCTCAACCTAACCCCACCTATCAATCTCGGCCAACCCAAACAGATCAAATGACTCTTATCCTTCAGACTCTGGCTGACATTCATAAGATGAATGTGGCTATGCAAAAATAGCACAAGGACGAGATCACAGAGGTACGCAATCAACTTGCCCAGATGGTGAATTCCCGCTAACCAGGCACACTCCCTTCGCAACCTCTACCGAATCCGAATAACGTGCCAAACTAAAGGCACGTTATGAACCCAAATCCGAGCCGAGTCCACATGATTTATCAAGCCCCTTCTGTTCTATCACCCGATGGGATGGAAGCTTCGACATCGTATACTGGATTTCAGCAGCAGTCACCTATTTTACCAACTCCAAACCAAAACCAGGCAGGACTAAATTCTGTAACAACCTGTAGTGGCAAAGCAACACAAGACCCACCTTATCCAAGACACTTTCAGCCTGGTAGTAACCCAAGCCCTAGGATAGTTATCTAGGACACCCCTGTCCCAAATCAAGAACCCGGACCTATTCTAAAGGAACCATCCAAGGTTCCATTTCCCGAGGCCTTGACCAAGGGAAAGGGGATAAACAATCCCATCTGATTACTATTCTCCAGCAACATTGTAGATCCATTGGATGGACTCTCGATGATTTGACTGGTATCAGGTCCTCTTACTGCACACACCGTATCTACACCAAAGTGGGCACATGACCTTCCCGTGAAATGCAGAGACGTCTAAATCCTAATCCATAGGAGGTCGTGAAAAAGGAGATCATAAGTGGTTAGATGTAGGGATCATCTACCCGATCTCCGACAGTCGGTGGGTGAGTCCAATCCAGGTTGTGCCTAAGAAGGCAGGACTCACCGTGATCACGACTGAAACTGGAGAAATCATACCAACCCGTGTGGCGAACTCATGGAGAGTCTGCATTGATTACAGAAGCTCAATTCCTCCACAAAGAAAGATCATTTCCCACTACTGTTTATTGATCAGATCCTCAAGAAACTAGCGGGAAATAGTTTCTTCTACTTTTTGGATGGGTACTCCGATTATAACCAGGTGGCAATCCATCCTGAGGACCAAGAAAAGACCACTTTCACCTACCCCTTCAGGACATACGCGTTCCAAAGGATGCCGTTCAGTCTCTGCAATGCACCCGCTACTTTTCAGCTGTGCATGCTTGGCATATTCTCAGATATAGTAGGTGATTATCTGGAAATCTTCATGGATGACTTTTCAGTATTCGGAGAATCATTTGACGATTGCCTCCTGCACTTGACGTGAATCTGGTTCTTTCCTGGGAAAAGAGCCATTTCATGGTGCCTGAAGGAATTTTCCTGGGACACCTCATATCAGAAAAAGGCATCCAGGTCTATTGAGCCAAGGTGAACTTGATTTCCAAACTCCCTATGCCTAGCTTGATCAAGGACATCCTATCTTTTCTGGGGTATGTCGATTTTTACCGACGATTCATTCCTGATTTCTCAAAGATTGGGCATCCCCTAACCACTCTGCTTTCTAAGGATGTACCTTTCAAAGTCTCCAAGGAATGCACTCAAGCATTTGAAATCCTCCGTGCTTGAGTTACCCAAGCCCCGATCCTACAGTCCCCTGATTGGTCTCAACCCTTTGAGATCATGTGCGATGCATCTCATTTTACTGTAGGAGCGATACTTGGACAGAAAATTGACGGGAAACTCGTGGTCATTTACTATGCTAGCAAGACACTTGACGAGGCTCAGCGTAACTACACAGTTCCTGAGAAAGAGCTGCTAGCCGTAGTATTTGCCCTGGAAAAATTCAGATCTTATCTCTTGGGTTCCCGTGTTATCATTTACTTGGATCACACAGCTTTAAGGCATCTCCTTGCGAAGAAGGACGCAAAACCTTGATTAATCCGCTGGATCTTGCTGTTGCAAGAGTTTGACCTCAAGATTCGTGACAAAGCAAGAAAACAGAATGTGGTAGCTGATCACTTGTCCCACCTTCTTCTGAGATCATCGACCCTTCTGGACCCATCACGAAACATTTTCCAAATGAGCACCTCCTGACTATCAATATAGGGCTTCCATGGTTTGCTGATATAGTAAACTACCTGGCATCACATCAGATCTCGTTCGATTGGTCGAAGGCCAAGAAGGACAAATTGCTTTCTGATGCCAAGTATTACTTCTGGGAACACCCGTATCTTTTCCGCATTGGTGCTAACCAAATCATTCGATAATGTGTCACAAAAGTGGAAATTTAGGACATATTGTCTTTCTACCATGACCAGGCATGCGGTGGACATTTTTCAGGTCATAAAACTGCAGCGAAAGTCCTCCAGTGCCGCTTCTATTGGCCCATGATTTTCAAAGATGCATACAATCACTGCAGGGCATGCACTTTTGCCAGACCTTAGGCAACATGAGCCATCATGATATGATGCCCTTACAACCGATTCTTGTATGTGAAATCTTCGTCGTGTGGGGGACTAATTTTATGGGACCCTTCCTTGTCTCGGATGGCTTCGAGTACATTCTACTCGCTGTTGACTACGTGTCCAAATGGATCGAAGCCATTCTGACCCGAACCAATGATCATAAAGTGGTTATCAAATTCATTCATCAGAACATCTTTTCACAGTTCGGGATTCCACGTGCTATAATCTCTGATGGAGAGACCCATTTCACTAACGCTTAGTTCAGGTCACTGATGACCAAATACGAGGTGTCACACCAAATCTCTACTCCTTACCACCCCTAAACTAATGGTCTAGCTGAGCTATCAAATCAGGAGATCAAGAAAATCCTCCAAGTTACTATTCGACCTGACAGGAAGGACTGGTTATCCCGACTTCAGGAAGCTTTATGAGCTTATAGGATCGCCCACAAAGCCCAATTAGGTATGTCTCCCTTCAGATTGGTGTACAGGAAGGCATGTCACCTCCCCGTAGAATTGGAGCACAAAGCCTATTGGGCAGTATGTAACTACAACCTAGATCTTTCTAAGTCAGAAACCCACAGAAAGCTTCAAATGAGCGAGATGATGAATTACGCCACGACGCATATTAGAACTCGTAAATTTACAAAGAGTAGGTTAAGTCCTTTCACGACAAGCACATATCTAGAAAGATCTTCCACCCTGGTCAAAAATTCCTACTCTTTGATGCCAAGCTTAAACTGTTCCCAGGAAAAGTACGATCAAAATGGATCGAACCCTACCTCGTCCGACGAATCTTTGGAAATGGAGCCATCGAGATCAGTCCACTTAGCCATGATTCAGAACCTTTCTTCGTGAACAGTCAAAGACTCAAACCGTTCATTGACTTGATCGATACAAATTTAGCTACGATATCCTTTACCCTCCATTCTCCCTGAGCTAATTGTGCCCAGCCGATGGCATAAAACTCAACGCTTAATAGGAGGCAACCAGTCATTTTTTAAAAATCTGAAACCTTTCTTGACATTCCTACTCTGAATTCATATTGCACTTTAGGGTTCATCCATTAGAACAACCGACCCCACCTCAGGTACCCGTACCCGAGTTTTGAAATCGTTTGCAATAGTCACTTTGACCCGTTCGCCCACCCAAAACTTATTCTAATGAATGATCTAAGCTGAACTCGAACCCACCTAATTTACAATGGGGACATTGCAGATCGTAGACATGGGGGGTATGAAAGTGTAAAACACCATGAAAACTCATCTCACAAGAAAATGTTTCAACAAAAAAAAAATCACATATCACAAAAACACCAAAAGAAAAAATGAAAAAATATTGAAAAAGAACAAAAAAAATGCTGAGGGGAGAGAAAATTTTGAGGCCATACAAATCATGAGGAGAAAAAGGGGAAAAGTGAAAAATGTCAAAAAAAAAGGAGCACAAAATGAAAAGAAAAAAGAGATAGTCATTAATAAGAAATTAAGAGATTAACTAAGTTCTAGACCATATCAAGAAAAAGAAAATGAAAGGAAAAAAAGTGCTAATGAGACACAAAAGAGATTAGTAGGAACTCTGATCTTAGGCCTCTTGGGCTATACTCCTAGGATTAAAAATTCAAGTATCCACTAAAATTTGGATAGTCCTCAAGAGGTTGGGGAAAATGCGAAGCTTAAGTATTAAGCTTAAGGCTTAGGGAGTATTCGACCTTGTTAACTGACCTCTGGTTTGCGGGACTCAATAACCTAAGCACCCCAATCCACACACAGTCTGGTTCAGTGTGCATAATTATCAAAATCACGTAAAAGCGTTTAAGTGTTCTGAAAAAGTCACCTAGATTAGGAGCGGCCGATCAACACAAGTTGATTTGGATCAGTTCCCAACGCGGAGAGGCGAGAAATTTCCCTCGAAAATGCGTAATAACATATCGTCTCCTTGGTGCTTGTCTCCTAGGATATTTACATATCCTACCAAGGGCATGTAAGCACCCTGTGCTGGTTCAGATGCCATTCGTGGCATTATCACGAAATGTCGATTGCTAGGGTCTAGATTTAGCTACAGAACACCATGGGTGGGATTATCTCGAAATCTCGAAAGCCAAGTTCTGGGGGTTGCCATGGGCGGTGCTATCACGAAGCATCGATTGCCAGGGATCCTTCGAGGATTGATGATGGGGACGAGGAATCCGATGCAAACTGTGTTGAGAAGCCAATCTGAAGCTAGAAATAAAAAAAAAGAGAGAGAAAACTCTCCAAACAAAGAAAATCCTCTGTCTCTCTCTTACAAAAGATGCACTGCAAACTAAACCAAGGCTAAAATATGTTACAAGCATGGGTGCTTTAACCGCGGAGTCCAACAAACCTTAGTATAGTTCCTGTGGGCCTTAAAAACCTTCGCAGAGGACTGAGGCTAGAGCTAGTCAGGTCCAGATCTTGGTTGGTACTTGAGTGCCTCTAGGCCTACTATCGGCATTCTAACCTAATCAAAAAGAAAAAAGCACTCATCATAATTTTTTAACATCAAGGAACTCATGGTCTAGAACAAAAGTTAAAACCTTAAAATTTTACTAAGGGACTAGCAAAAACTAGGCATGGGGGTATGATGGGAACACCATCATAAGTCCTAACTAGCTCTTTTTGACCCAAAAAAGAGAACAAAAGCTCCTACATAACCAACTAGAGGTCCTAATTCATAGAATAATCATTCTGAGATAAAAGTAAGAAACAAGGGGTAAAACTGTAATTTTACCATTGTAGTACAACAACAGGATTTCATATGGGCTAAACATAGGTCAAATGAAATTAACAAGATAAAAAGTGGGTTGGTTCAAACAGAAAAGAGTTCATGTGAATTCTAGGAATTAAATGACTTCTTGTAATCCTAAAACAGACCCACTTGATTTAACAAGGTTCTATTCAAGATAAAATTCACCTAAACCCTCTAAAAATCATGGAAAAATATTCTCTAGGGTTTAGAACCTTCAATTTGGCCCTTAGAACCTATTTTGAACTAAATTAGGGTCTCAAATAAATATTTACCCTAAATTGGGTTTTTGAGTAAATTACCTAGTCAAAATGTGGTCAAACAAAAAATCCAACTTCACCATTGGATTCCTTAGACCCAAATTAGGTTTTAACCAAAATTTGGACCAAAGGGGAATTCATCTTGACCTACTTTGCAAACAGGTCCAGCCCAATTACATTTCTACCCCTATCTTTTGAAAACCTCTACAGAAACCCCCCTAACTTTATCTTCATTCTTTGTAATTAGGTCCCTCTACCATTATAGCGGAGGGAATCCTACTCCGACGAGATTTCGATGGCAAGATCTCTCTGATTTCTCAGAGAATCCCCTTCAAAATTGAAAGGGAGATTCTCTGAGAAATCTCCTCTAGTATGAATACAATTTGAAGCTCTATTTGGTACCTAATCTATCATGCAAATGCATGAGAGATTTGGGTCTCCTTCAAATTTCCGTCTCCGGAGAGCTTGCTGTGCTTAGAAGCTTGGCTTCCAAGCACAAATCCTTCCTCCAGGGCCTATATAAGCAGACCCAAGTCACCCCTCATCTCCCAAGCTTGACATTGGCTAGAGAATCCCTAAAATTCATCTCTTCCCCCTCTGGCCAATGGCTCAGCAAGCTCCGACGACCTCCCTCTCTCTCCCTCATCACCTAGCCACAATACCAATGGCAAGGTTCTCTTCCTCCTATTCGTTCGCGTCGTGCCACACCCGCTGATGCCTCTGCAGCCCCTTCATCATCGTCGTCCCCCCTACTGAGCACTTCATCTCTAGCAATGACAATACGAACCAACCGCCATCTCTGCCTCCCCCTTCATCTCTCTACGCCCAGTTAAGTCCTCTCTCCTTTCTAATCCTTTTTCCCTCTTTATCTCTTCAAAACACACATCGACACACTCAATCACCATCACCCCTTCCAACTCCGGCCAGACCTCCGGTGAGGCGTCCCCGCCTCTCCACACCTCCATCCGCCTCTCCAACCACCCCATAATCATCGCAACACTCCACTGAACATAAACCCTCACTCCACTCACCGCGCCATGCCCCCAAAACAACCCCCAAACACACCCACTCTCACGGCCACAGGGTGCCTTAAGCACTCACACTCTGGCAGCCCCACGCCACGCCGACACTTGCAACACATTCGCCATGTCTCGACGAAGCCTCCTGAGCTGTCTGACGAGGCTGCGAGGCCATTTTCATGTTAACAGGTGTAGGAGGTCCGCCACCATTGACGAAAGCAAGCAGCTTGCTTGCAAGCTCCCTGTAGGTCTCCCCACTCCAGTCTAAGAGTCCCAGGGTGCACGGACTTCTCTCGCACATAGCTCCAGGCAAGCAATTGGCTTCGAAGGCCGAAGTAGCCACTGCAATCAAGCGAAGACTCCTGCTACGGACGCACGCGAAGGGAGGTGGGAAGATATTCCCACCTCGGAAGCTGTTGGTACACCGCAGCTAAATAAATTGAAAAAGTGCACAGGCCTTATCACCTCCTGACCAAGGGGTGAGGTCCCACTCACCTTCATCTGCCTCGTCCGTGACCCGACCTCCGCGGACCTGGTGTTGAACGTCGGGTTGCTACGCTAACGTGTTTGATTTTGAAAACCTGTCGTTGTAGTATGAAGGTGAAGAACTCGTGTTCAACAAATAAAATTTATACCGGAATGGAAATTCCGGGTCGAACACAGGGAGGCGGACGTTTGATTTAAAAATTCACGTTTGTTTTTATTTGCCACGAAGTAATTCAACTGATGAAAAACTATCTAACTATTTACAATAAATAGAAGAGAGAGAAAGAGTAAGAGAGAGAGAATATTACAAACAGAAATCAAAATGAGATTTAGAATGAAAAGGGAATTCATCATTAAGGAGATTGTTTGTTTCACTATTATAACTAGAAAGCAGAAAACAATTAAACTAGAAAGCAGTAAATCTACTCTAGAAAACATTAAAAGAATGGAGAGAGAAATATCCTCCTCGACGGTCGCTTGGAGGACGAGTCGAACTACTCTAGAAAGTAGTAAATCTATTCTAGAAAGCAGTAAAAAGAATGGGGAGAGAGATATCCTCCTCAACGGTCGCTTGGAGGACGAGCTGGACAGGACAACGCCTGGATGAAGGAGGACGAAGCAGAAGAACGGGAACAGGGCAGCACGTCGTCGTCGTCGCAGGATCCACTTCCGAACAGGGACGAAAATTTAGACTTTATCCCGCGAGGAGCATCCCGGGTGTGGGACAAGCTTCTCTTGAGCTTTGGAGAGGTAGAGAAGAGAAGGAAGAGATGAGAATTTCGAGTGGAGGGGGTCTCCTTTTATAGTTGCAAGGAGTGAGGGCAATTTGGTCATTTAAATCTCAAAACATTAAATAAGGGGTCTTTAGTGACGGATAAAACCGTCGCTAAAGCCCCATCGTGGGCATAGTGGGCACTGCGCACGCGCCTGCTCGCTTACGCGTGCGTGCAACGCCTGCGTACATCCGCTGAATCTCAGCCGTCCGATCGCGAGATCGGACGGCTTAACTTGCGCCTTCCCCTCTCGTCAACGCACGCCCGCCCGCGTGCGATGCCGTGTTACTACCACGCGTGCAATAGCGCATGGGCGCTATCGGGCGTGCGCGACCATTGGATCTTGATCTGACACTCCACACGCCCGCTCGCCCGCGCCTGAGTTGAGGCTTGCGGGGGCTCAATCTCGTGGCAGCGCCTCGCGATAAGGCGCTGAACTGCTGTGCTGCATCGCCTAAATGGTCGCGCAGGCATTTTCAAGGTGCCACATCCAAGATCCAACGACGGAGAAACGTCACTCTGATTGAAGAAGAGAAGGTACGGCGGTGCTGGGGGCCGATTGGACAGCTGAGATGGAACCACATGGTGCCATCTTGGCCGTCCATCTTCTGGATGTTGTAGATGGTGCCACGGGTGTCGGATTGAGTCGATTTTCACACCGTTAGGCTGCGATCATCAATCTGAATCCATCTGTGCGATCGGATTTTTCTTTTGAAGTGTGGATACACACCATATTGGCCCTTGATCTTCTAGGGTTCCCGTATCTCTATCTGATGCTACAGATGTCTGATTAGGGCGATCTTGGAGTGGTTGAACTCCAATCGTCGCCCTAATCACATCTGTACGGTTGGATCTTCGATCCGAGGCCCCAATAAAATGTTTGCCCTGTCCAAGCACATAAAAGGAGACAATTAACCTCCATTTTATTCAAATTACTCTAAATGTAAGATGATACATGTTATGCAATATTTATAGCATGCAATACAATCCTATGCTTAAGAACATGCATAAATAGATATCTTAAGTAGTGTAAACGAGTTTACATCATACCCCCATGCTATCTTTTGCTAGTCCCTAGGAAAAACTATATGTCATTTATAAAAGAATTAGGTTGGATTATTTGGGCATGAGTTATTTTCAATCATTAAGAAACTGTCTACTTAGGATCTGAACTTTTAAAGAGACAATAGTGCCTAAGTATCTGCCAAAATGCAGACCACCTCAAGCTCTCGCCTTATTCAAAGAAAAATTTCTTTTTCACTTTTTCCTCTTTTCTAATTTTTTTGGATTTTCAAGTTTTAGGGTTTAAGAGTGGCTTTCTACGGCCATTTAACTCACCCAAGATTTGATGAGAACTCTAAGTTTTAAGCATCTTATTGTGAATGCGATAGACTCGTTGACCAGCAATTAAAACAAACTTCGGATTTCTACGCCTCTAGGTGACCTCAAAAAGTATTCTGCCTAAAGGTGTATCTTTACAACCAATAGCTGGAAGAGCTGACTTTCCACTTTGCATTGTAGTATTTAAGTGGTGGAAAAATCGACTAATAAAAAAAAATGAAAATAACCACTCGCAGAAGAGCGGGTCATGTCCACAGGGAGGTAATTATGCAATAAATTCTTAATTATTTTATATTATTTCGGATAGTGCGAAATCCCTATTCAAATCTGACATAAAATGAGACGGAAAGTAGATTCGCAATAACTTAAAAAGATAAGGGTATATGTGCAGTTTTCCCTCACGAAAATCTTCAATAAACTTATGATGAATTTATGCAATTTTCATGTGACGTGTACTAGAGAAAATTAGCTCTCAGGTTAAGCCCAAAATCAATCTTGAAATAGGTGAATATCATGAATGTGCAATTATCAGAGATAATGAGTGTGCATGTGCAATTTCGCCACAATATAATAATAATAAATAAAAATTAAATTCTGTGGCAATGGCAGTGAATGTAATTTTTAATGGAATTCAAAACAGAGCACTTGCTCTCTCTCCTCCTCGCGAGAGAGAGAGAACACCGGCGGAGCTTTGGAGAGGCTAGGGAGGTCGGCGAGGACGAGGGCTATCCGATGGCGGCTGCGGCGTCGACGGAGGTGGCAGACCGGCTGAGGAGAAGATACCGGTGGAGGCTACTGCTGCCGTGAAGCTGCTACTTGGTGCAGCGCGCGGAGTTGTGCACCTGTGAGTGCAGCCTGGCAGAGACGGACGAGTGCTGCCACGCATGCTGCAAATGGCGCGCTGCGGGTTGAAGGCACTGGCAGGCTTGCGGGGTGAAGGTCGCGGTGCCTGCAGGTTGGGTGCGAAGGCGGGTGTGCGGGCGAGGTGGTCTGCAGATGCGCCTACAGGATGGGTGCGGGTGCTGCGGGCTTGCACGAGGGGGCACGGTTGAGGCGGTCTGCAGATGTTGGAGCGCGCGTGGAAGGTGGTCGCGTTGAGGCACGCCTGTAGGGAGCACTGGAGGGTGTGGCTGAAGTGCGCGGTTGGGAGCCTGCCGACGGGCGTGCGCAAGGTGGTGCGCTCTGCACGCAGCGCCTACAGGATGGGCACTGGTGCTGCGGGCTTGAGGCACTGCTGAAGGTTGGAGTGTGCGTGGAAGATGGGCGTGCTGAGGCGTGCCTGCTGGAAGTGCTGGAGATGCTTGGCTTGCACGCCTGCAGGGAGCGCTAGAGAGATTGGGGCGCCTGCGGTGAGGCGGGTTTGCAGGGGGCGAGGGCACGGCAGCAGGCTTAGTGTAGTGCAGGCGCCTGCGGGGAGGCGCTGGAGAAGGGGGGTGAGCAGGTGCAGGCTTGGTGCACTGAGTAGGCAGAGATGAAGTTGTGCACAGTGCATGCGGTGGAGTTTTTCCCCGCAAGGGGGAAGATGTTCCTCTCCAGTGCACCCCGCCTCCTCTCTTTTAACTCCTCTCTCTCCCCACGTGCGCCAATCAAGGGATTTTCAAAACCCTTTTCTATTTTTGGCTAGTGGGCATTGGAGGGGAGAGTTACGACTGGCCAGAGGAAAGGGAAAAGATCCCGCCGGTTGTTGGGGAAATTTGCTCCCCAACCCTTGCTCTTTCTAAATATAATACCTGCACATAAAAACAACAAAATCATTACATATTAAGTTATAGAATGTTATAAACTTAAATTATGATGCATACAAATATTCTACAACTTAATTGCAATTATTACCACACCTAAACGGTACGATTAAAGATACTTAGGCTTAATATTAGTCTATTAAAATGGACTCATCAGTAGCTTTCTCCCTACTTTTATTATTATTTTTTTTCATGGGGTCAACACAAGGGTGAATCCAGTGTATATCTCCCCGATTTATTCTACTTCTCCGCTTCTTCCTAAATGTTTTGGGAATTTTCAGTGCATTTATTGAGCTGGGTTCTGGACAATCGGTCGATGAGCTATTACCACCGACAACTTGTCAGCCGTACTCGTGTGGGAAGTGTGGTTTATTTCTTTTTTTCTTTTCTCCTTTTCATTTTGATTTTTTTTCCCTTTTTTTTTTAAGTAGGTGGCTTCCCTGGTCTAAGATTTACTTAAAGGCAGCAAAAAGAGAAAAGTTCAGTGACTGGGCTTTGGACAACCTACCTATGGGTTGTTACCCACGATAACCTACCAGCCATATCACCCTAGAAGGTTCATTAGCTACCCAATTTCCGTTAAAATCGCCGAACAACGAGTCAATGACAAGATAGTGTGTAGATGCTTAAGACTCAAAATTCCCTCAAATCAGAAGGTGTGTTGATAAGTCATGTACTTATCACCCAAACTTATTTACTCCAATTACAATAGAATTAAGATGGCGAGGACTCGAAAGACAAATCCACATTTTAGTGAATACACGGGCTGATTAAGACCAAAGACCTTAAGGGTCTTTGTGTTCAAATCATAATGTAGTATTTCCTAAGATTGAAAATTTTCTTAAACCTAAGTTTTCTTTCCTAATTCCAAATTTTTTTTTAATAAAAGAAAATAAAATAAATCTATGGAGCTGACGAATAAATTCAGAGATGAATATTCACCCCCCCATGCCTATCTAATGCAATGTCCTCATTGTATTAAAAAGACATAAAACAGAGTGGAATAGCGTAGAAAGCACCTGAATTGCGTGAATGTCAGGTCCGCTCCGAGATAGAAAACTAAAAAAAAAAACTGTATAAGTGCTGAATTTAGTGCCTTCAGCTAGGCACACTATACAAAGAAGAGAAATGAAGAATTCATAGGTGCAGGTCAGAATCAGAATAAACAGAAGAAACCTCCAACCTATCAGCAGAGGTCCATAGATGTGGACCAGATTGTGGTGCAGACCCATACCCCATGTTGAATGTTACGAATCGAATCGCTAACGTGTTTAGTTTTGGAAAACCTGTCGTTGTAGCTTGAAAGCGAAGAATTCGTGTTCAACAAATAAAATTTATACCGAAATTAAAATTCCGGGTCGAACACAGGGAGGCGGACGTTTGATTTAAAATCTACGTGTTTCTGTTTATTTGTCACGGAATAATTCAATTTAAAACTATCTAATTATTTACAGTAAATAGAAGAGAGAGAGAGAGAGAGTAAGAGAGAAAGAGAATATTACACAGAGAAATCAAAATGAGATGTAGAATAAACAAGGAATTTATCATTAAGGAGATTGTTCATTTCACTCTTACAACTACAAAGCATAAAACAATTACTCTAGAAAGTGATAAATTTACTCTAGAAAGCATTAAAAGAATGAAGGGAGAAATGTCCTCATCGACGATTGCTTGGAGGACGAGCAAAACTACACTAGAAAGCAGTACATCTATATTAGAAAGCAGTAAAAAGAATAGGGAGAGAGAAATCCTCCTCGTCGCTTGGAGGACGAGGCGGATGGGACGACGCCTGGAAGAAGGAGAACGAAGCAGGACGAAGGAGGACGAAGCAGAAGAATGGGAACAGAGCAGCACGCCGTCGTCGTCGCGAGATCCACTTTCGAAGGGGGACGGAAATTTGGACTTTATCTCACGAGAAGCATCCCGGGTGTGGGACAAGCTTCTCTTGAGCTTTGGAGGGGTAGAGAAGAGAAGGAAGGGATGAGAATTTCGTATGGAGGGGGTCTCCTTTTATAGTTGCAAGGTGTGGGGGCAAAATGGACATTACATCTTTAAAACATTAAATAAGAGGTCTTTAGTGACGGATAAAATCGTCGCTAAAGCCTCCTTCGTGGGCGTCGTGGGCGGCTCGCACGCACCTGATTGCCTGCTCGCACGCGCAACGCCTACGCATGTCCGCTGATTCGCGATCGGACGGCTTAAGTCGCGCCTTCACCCGTTGCATTGCACGCCCGCCCGCGTGCGATCACGCGTTACGCGTGGGCGTGCGTGAGTGCGTCATCTTGATTGAGCGCGTGCGGCCGTTGGATCGCGATCGTGCGGTTGATCGGAGGCGCGCCACCGCTCTAATTTCAGCGTGGCGAGGCTCGAACGCGCGACCCCGCTTCGCGTTAGAGCTCTCGACCAACGCACTAGGGTCGCGTTTATGTCGAGCGCCTAACTTTAGCGTGGGTGTGTTGCAGCCGTTGGATCTTGATCCAACGGCGGGGAAAGGCGGATGCGGAGATTGCAGAGATTGCATGCGGCCGTTTGGGCGACCGAGATGGCACCACATGTCGCCGTCTTGGCCGTCCATCTTCTGGAAGTTGTAGATGGTGCCACGGATGTTGGATTGACTCGATTTTTGCGTTGTTGGGCTGCGATCGTCGATCTGAATTCATCCGTGCGATCAGATTTGTCATCTGAAGTGTGGGTTTTCACCATCCTGGCCCTTGATCTTCTAGGGTTCCCTGGTCACTAACTGATGCTACGGATGGCTGATTAGTGTGATCTTGGAGTCATTGAACTCCAATCGTTGCCCTGATCACATCCATATGGTTGGATCTTTGATCCGAGGCCCCGATAAAATGTTTGCCCTATCCAAGCACATAAAAGGAGACAATTAACCTCCATTTTATTCAAACTACTCTAAATGCAAGATGATGCATGCAAAAATAGACATTTTAAGTAGTGTAAATGTGTTTACATCACCCCATAATCAAGAATATCTTAGGTTCTAGATAAAAATTACCCAAAACCTAAAATCAATATGCAAGCGGGGTCGGGCCTGCGATTTATGAGGATGCAACCCAAGACCAAAAAGTTGGGTTACAGAGAATTCAAGCTCAAAAGGATAATCGTTGAATGTGTGCTTGGGTAGGACATCCTCAGAACAGATGTCGTAAGGGTCCTGGTTTGATGGTTTCAGCTTAATAGGCATCCTTCGACTCAGTCTTGTACTTCCTTTGGAACTAACTTCCCAAATCAGAACTTCTCGGCTCTTATCCTCCTCATTCAGCATGTCAATTTCCAGGACCTCTTGCATATTAATCACCCCGTCTAAAATCTCCAAGTCTATATGATGTGGCTGAATCAAAATTGACTTGGGTCTAATTATCTCAGAAATAGAATCATCGATAAGCTCAACGGGGTGTAACTTACAATCAGGGCATTGAATTGAATCCTCTAGAAAATGCAATTCTGGATCCGTAATGTGTGCCCTAATAGGATCATTTTCCTCAGTTATTAGGCTATCAAATGACCTATCAGATTCCTCAGGCCCAATCATCTCACAGAAATCGTGTTCAGAAAACTCGCGTGAGACTTCACAAGTTGAATCTTCACCATCAAAGAAATCAAGATCCGTATCAATGTATGTCCCAAAATCATCTATCACTTTCTGTTCCAAGGAGACATACGTTTCCTCGTACCCCGACTCAAGGATCTCAGTTGAAGAAATCAGATCATCCTTAATTAGTTGCTTTAATTCGATCTGGTCAGCCTCGTAACACGTGTCCCCCCAACAGGTGCCTGAGAGGGTTCTGTCATTGGCTTTCCTGAAGGGAGTTCATCCTGGGAATCATCCCATGATTGAATCAAAGCAATCACTAATCTCATCCTCAATTTTGCTAATTTCCCAAGTAGAAACTCACCCAGGTTCTTAACATCCTCGAGCCAATCCAACAAAGACTTGTTCAAATCATTAATCATTTCAATCAGAGGCTCCAATCTCTCAATGCAAGGTATTGGCTGAACTTCTAAAGATTGAATGATATTCCTCAAGTTAGCCATAACCTTATCTTGAACCTGATTACCTTGAACCAAATGAGTTGGTTCAGGGTTGGGCGGGTTTGGGGTCAATGAAGGGGAATTAACGAATTGAGGTTCGTTATACCCTTCCTTATAATAGGTCATTTTAGATTGTTCAAAAGGTGGTGATGACCTAAAGGCAGTGTAATCAGAGGATGGGTAAGAATCACTGTATCCTTCTTGATTATAGATCTTATTAGGTTGTTCATGAAAGGATGACGATCTATAATCGATGTGGCTCTAAGAAGGATAGAAATAACAATCAAAGTGTTCAGGGTTAGACCCTAAACATGGAGGTATGGAACTGTATCCCCAATATGAGTTATCCCAACTAACTGATGGTTGATTACTGTACGAGTCGGGATAATCGTCATGTTGAGGATAATTCAAAACAGGAGGGAAAGAGCAAGAATGAGTGTAATATGTGGAAGGATTCATGAAAGACGGGAGGAAGAAAGGCACCCTGCAATACAAATAATCAAACCTGTCCTTAAGTAGGCTAGCCTAAAGACCTACAGACTCTAAAAACCCATCTTGAGATAGAGAAACAATTTGATCTACTTCTGTCTATTCAATCCAACCAGTTAGAAGGAGGGATTGGGGAGAAGGTTCTTCCTTCGACTTGCGCCTCCGGTTCCTAGTATACCCCCCAGCCGCGATCGTTTGATTCTGCTCCCCTAGCTAGACTTCAGATTGAACAGTAAAAATAGACTAATCGAAAATAATCTCGTTCTGGGCTCTGAAGAGCGAGTCGAATCCTTAAGTCCAACGTCTACTCTGTTTTATTTAGGGCTAGGTTTGAATGTGCTTTGGAATGTGATAGGCCCTTTATATGGGTTGTGCCTTTAATGATTGATTGATTTGTGTGTGCGTGCACAACCAGTGGTTTTCAAGCAAGATTATTTTTTTGATGTGGTGAATTTTAGGGTTCAAATCTTGCTTAGTAGCTTTTAGGATTCAACTTTAGGTATTTTCAAACAAGTTTTGTTCGCACACCAGGTTTTGAAAGCACAGGTGGAGATGTTTTCCTTTAAACTTAAAAGAATGTGGAGTGCCTAGTAAATCCCTAATAGTTGAACCTAAGTGGCAGCTACTTGATGAGTTGATTTTAATTGAAGTGGTGCGGCCCAATCAATGCAAATAATTGGCCTATTGCATCACTTAATTAGGCACACAAAGTGATTACCTAATCTGATTTCTACTCAATTATGTGTTTGAATGTGTGTACCAGCTCCAAAGATTGGTTTACCGGTTGAGTTTGAATATCAGATGAGGTTGTGTACCTCTGTGAGATTTTTTTTTATTTTTCTTTTTTTAATGTGGGGGTTGGGGCGGGTGTGGGTGTCAAACAACAAACAATCTAACCTTAGAGTTTATAAGAACACCTAGGTTGATTGATGTTTGTGTTATTATGTTGTCGAATGAAATCTAATGGGTAGGAGGTGGGGGATAACTCATAGAACCTTCCACAGCACTTTTCTTCGATCTACCGCTTTTGCCTGTCTCGAAAGAGTACCTGCAATCACAATAAGAAAGGAGAGAAGTGAGGCAAATGATTTGTAAGTTAGAAAACACGAAGGAAAATCAAAGAGCATCGCCTCCCCGACAACGGCGCCAAAATGTTGAACGTCGGGTTGCTACGCTAACGTGTTTGGTTTTGAAAACCTGTCGTCATAGTATGAAAGCGAATAACTCGTGTTCAACAAATAAAATTTATACCGGAATGGAAATTCCGGGTCGAACACAGGGAGGCGGACATTTGATTTAAAAATTCGTGCTTGTTTTTATTTGTCATGAAGTAATTCAATTGATTAAAAACTATCTAACTATTTACAATAAATAGAAGAGAGAGAAAGAGAGAGAGAATATTACAAACAGAAATCAAAACGAGATGTAGAATGAACAGGGAATTCATCATTAAGGAGATTGTCTGTTTCACTATTACAACTAGAAAGCAGAAAACAATTACACTAGAAAGCAGTAAATCTACTCTAGAAAGCATTAAAAGAATGGAGAAAGAAATATCCTCCTCGACGGCCGCTTGGAGGATGAGTCAACTACTCTAGAAAGCAGTAAATCTATTCTAGAAAGCAGTAAAAAGAATGGGGAGAGAGATATCCTCCTCAACGGTCGCTTGGAGGACGAGCTGGACAGGACAACGCCTGGATGAAGGAGGACGAAGCAGAAGAACGGGAACAGGGCAGCACGTCGTCGTCGTCGCGGGATCCACTTCCGAACAGGGACGAAAATTTGGACTTTATCCCGCGAGGAGCATCCCGGGTGTGGGACAAGCTTCTCTTGAGCTTTGGAGAGGTAGAGAAGAGAAGGAAGGGATGAGAATTTCGAGTGGAGGGGGTCTCCTTTTATAGTTGCAAGGAGTGAGGGCAATTTGGTCATTTAAATCTCAAAACATTAAATAAGGGGTCTTTAGTGACGGATAAAACCGCCGCTAAAGCCCCATCGTGGGCGTAGTGGGCGCTGCGCACGCAACGCCTGCTCACGTCCGCTGAATCTCAGCCGTCCGATCGCGAGATCAGACGGCTTAAGTTGCGCCTTCCCCGCTCCTCAACGCACACCCGCCCGCGTGCGATGCCGCGTTACTACCGCGCGTGCAATAGCGCGTGGGCGCTATCGGGCGCGCGTGGCTGTTAGATCTCGATTTGACGGTCCATGCGCCCGCCCGCCCGTGCCTGAGTTGAGGCTCGCGGGGGCTCGATCCCGTGCTAGTGATTCACGATAAGGTGCTGGACCGCTGTGCTGCATTGCCCAAATGGTCCCGCGAGCGTTTTCAAAGTGTCGCATACACAGCCATTGGATCCAACAGCGGAGAAGCGTCGCTCTGATTGAAGAAGAGAAGGTGCGGCGGTGCTGGGGGCCGGTTGGACGGCTGAGATGGTGCCACGTGGCTCCATCTTGGCCGTCCATCTTCTAGATGCTGTAGATGGTGCCATGGGTGTCGGATTGAGTCAATTTTTGCATCGTTAGGTTGCGATCGTTGATCCGAATCTGTCTGTACAATTTGATTTGTCATTTGAAGTGGGGATACACACCATCTTGGCCCTTGATCTTCTAGGGTTCCTCGGTCCCTGATCACATCTGTACGGTTGGATCTTCGATCCGAGGCCTCAATAAAAAGTTTGCCCTGTCCAAGCACATAAAAGGAGACAATTAACCTCCATTTTATTCAAATTACTCTAAATGCAAGATGATGCATGTTATGCAATATTTATAGCATGAAATGCAATCCTATGCTTAAGAACATGCATAAATAGACATCTTAAGTAATGTAAACGTGTTTACATCACCTGGCGTGACCCGTATACCCGACCCTGCACTCCACGCCCACCACTGTACGTTGGTGGGCCTGGTCCCGGGTGCGTACATGACCCGATTACCTAAGACGGTGGCTCTGGGAGAGCAAGCCTAAGAGAGAAAGAAGAGAAGAGAGCGCGTGTAGGTAGGGGTAGGTTTTGCTCTCACAGGGAAGGGAGAAGAAGAAGAAGCCAAGGAAGAAGAAGGCAGAGGCCAGAGAAAGCTAAGGATGGAGAAGGCAAGGCTGAAGAGGAAGAAGGTGAAGTCAGAGAGGCTGAAGAGCTGAAGAAGAAAGAGAAAGAAAGAGAAGGAGAAGGGACTGAAGGCAGAAGAAAGTGGAGCTGGCAAAGAAAGAAAGAGAAGGAAGGAGAAGAAGCTAAAGGTAGAGGAAAAGAAGCAAAGAAAGGCTAAGGCACAGGCACGAGAACAGAAGAAAAGAAAGAAAGAAGAAGAAGGAAGAAAGAAGCCAGAGATAGAGATCAGAGAAGAGAAAAAGAGAAGAAATAAAGCACTGTAGCACCCATAGTTTAAGACATCTGATTCACAAAATCAGACATCCATTTTTTGTGCTTTCTTTATATACGTTGATATTCTGTGTTTACATTTATCTTTTTGCACTATAACTCTGGTTTTCATTGCATATTCAATTTCTCATAGTTGTGCTCTTGATTTCTAAACCCCAATTTGCTCCATGTGTTCGACCTCGGGCTTAAAACTTCGAGTAATAAAATCTATTTGTTTTTCAAAGCAATTTCAACTATATTACAACGCGTTACTTTAAAACCTGATTTCGCTTTGACAAAACACCTAGACATTAAGTTAACTTTAACATGTATTTAGCATGCATTAGAATATAAATACATTAATTATAGATTTGTTTCATGCATCGCATTTTTATGTAAATTAGGTCTTAGCATGCATGGTTTTTAATTTAGTTTGCATTTAGTGGGAATTGTACATAATACATGCAATTAGATATTTTCTAAGGATTTGTCTATAAATAAGCCAATGTTTATTATATTTCTCATCTTCTTTTTCACAGGAACGACTCCGCCTCTCCTCCTCTAGCCATAACTTCTTAATGGCCATGAGAAGCAGATCTGCTCCTGCCTCTCCATTTCAAAACCATGCAGACTGCTACAAGAGAGGGGGAGCTACTACCATGCTCAAGGAGACTCCACCCCGACTCCACCACCGTGAAGAGCTTCGAGCTCACCTCCATCACCACCAACATGCGTCTCCAAGGTCGAGCATCACCACACTGTAGGCCGACGAGGTGATAGACCGCCGTGCCAATCTGGTGAGCTCGGCCATCACCGTGCACGTGCATCTCCGACAGCCACGCAACCATCATTGTGCATCCACCAGATCACCTTCCCTGTCCACGCACCACCAACACCATCTTCTTCTTCTTCTTTCTTCTTCTTCCTCTATTTGTTTTCACCAAAAAGAACCTAAACTGTCATCACCATCTCCACCGCCTCACCGTGCGCATAACCCTCCTCTACGCATGCACCTGCAGAGCCACCTTGCAATAGAGACACCCTTGCATCCACACCCAAGCGACGTCGGTGTCCCCCTCGCCAATTCAGTGTGCAGCTGCGTGAACTCATGCATGCCTGCTGCGTGGTCGGGCGTGTTTCGTGTGTTAGAAATCGAGGTTACAAATAACCCGTCGTCGTAGTTGCAAAAAATGTCGATCAGATAAAATTTATACCGAAACTCCAAGGGAGTCCCGGGTCAAACATAGGGAGGCGACGTTTACTTTACGTGAAAGCCACGCTTCGTTTTGTTTCTTTTTGGTATTTTAGGGTTTTGATTTTTTTTTTGCGTTTTTGAAACAAAAGACAAGCAGAAAGAATCATAAGATAGAAATGGAACAAATATGATATATATATATATCAATTCAATGTCGATTACAATGAACTATGAAAGCATAAAAAGAGAGGGAGGTGAGAGGAAATCTCCCGAATCTGTTGTTCAGCGAGACGACGGTGCCTAGCGAAAGCTTGGACGAAGAAGGTGAGGAGCGGGACAACAGAGGTGAGATGCAGGAGGATTTCGTGTTGAGGAAAGCTTCGACGTAGCTCCGGAATGGAGGTGAGAAGACGGAGTTGATCTGCTACCGGAATGGAGATGGGAGGAAGCTCTAAGGCGACCTATGAAGGGAGATGGGAAGATGGAGGAGTATTTGGTGGGGCAGAGGCTCGCTACACTAATAAGTGCCTTGGGAGCTTGAGAACAAGCTCTAATGGAGCGTTGGTAGGCTTGCTAAAGCTTAAGAGTAGGTGGGAGTAGAGTAGGTAGAGATGGCTTGGAAGGGAGGGGGTGTAGGTCCTTTTATATTAGAGAAGAGGCTAACAATGGATAAAGGACCTTTAGTGACCTTCAAACCATCGCTGGAAACGTTGTTGTAGATAGCTAACATCCGCTCACGCCCTTAGCTTGCTCTGCTAGCTTGCAATGAAATAGTGATGGCTATAAGCGTCACTGTAGGTCAACATAGCTGTTGTTGAAAGTTAGCCCCAACTGCGCTTGCGCCCACGCTGCGCTGCCCCTCCTATCACGCGTGCTGACCGAGCGTGCCCTGCTATGTGCGTGATACTATGCGCTGGCATGCGTGAGTGCTACCATGCGCTGGCACTTTGCACGTGCTGTCACTGTTGCTACCATGTGCTCGGCCAAATTCCGAATTGGAGGGGCTGCGGGGATTCGAACCCACGCCCCCCCTTTGCAAATCGACACTCTAACCATTGCGCCAGACCTTCCCATATGTCGTGAGGAGCGGCTTGGTGCAACCGCTTCCCAGCTGTTGGATCATGATCCAACGTCTAGGATTCAAGGGCGTGGATGAAGAAGGAATTGGGTGGTGCTGTTGGCCGGTGTTGGGTGGCCTGGATGGCGCCACGTGGTGCCATCTGGGCCGTTCATCTTCTTCTTCTTGTAGAGGGTGCCACGGTGCTCATATCGAGATAATTCCCGCGATGCTGAATTGCGATCGTCGCTTCAGATCCATCCGTACGGTCGGATTTTCCATTCGAAACCCGTACGGATGTCGCATTGCCCCCTGGGCATATAAAATGAAGGAATTAATATAAAAAACATACAACTATCCTAAATGCCATGCAATGGACGTTATAAAATATTTATAACATGATATGCAATGCTAAGCCTAGGAACTATCATAAATAAGCAATTTATCATGAATTTATGTGTGTTCATCATACCCCCATGCTTACTTTTTGCTAGTCCCTAACAAAATTAACCTAAATGCTATGTATAAAAGTAGAATCAGGGTTCGAGTAATTAGTCAAAATTCATTGATTGCTTTAAAAAATCTCAACCCCAAGACTTAATTACAAAAACTAAACAGTGCCTAGGTGTCTACCAGAATGTAAACCGTCCAAGCCCTCGCCTTATTTGAGAAGAGAAGATAAAATTTCTTTTTTTGTTTTTCTTCTTTTCAATTTTTTTTTTCCCTTTTTTTGTACTTTTTGAGTTTGAGAGTTACGGGATAACTTTTTACGGCTACCCAACCCGTTCAAGACTCGAAAAGGACTCTAAGTGCTAAGCATTTTGTGAAAAATAGTGAAAGACTCACTAGATGGCCGTTAAAACGGACTTCAGATTTCTACAATCCTAGGTGACCTTGCCAAAAGGTTTATCTTTATGATTGGTAGCTTTCTCCCTACTTTCTTTTATATGGGGTCAACACAAGGGCGAACCCATTGTATATCTCCCCGGTTTATTCTACTTGCCCGCTTCTTCCCTAGGTGTTTTGGGAATTATTGTGCATCTTTTTTTGTGAGCTCGGTTCTGGACAACCGGCCGATGAGCTATTACCACCGATAACTTGCCAGCCATACTCGTGCGGTGAAGTGTGGTTTTATTTTTTTTTTCTCCTTTCTTTTCTTTTTTTTTTCTTTCTTTTTTTTAAAGTAGGTGGCTTTCCTGATCTAAGATTTACCTAAAGGCAGTACAATGAAAATGGTCTTGTGGCTGGTCTCTAGACAACCGGCCGATGAGCTGTTACCACCGACAACTTACCAGCCATACCACCCAAGTCAGACCATTAGCTACCCAATTTCCGTAAAAACTGCCGGAAAGTGAGCCAGTGCAAAAAAAAATGTGTGTAGATGCTTAGGCTCAAAGTCCCCCCAAATCAGAAGGCAAGTTGATAAGTCGTATACTTATCATCCTAAATTATTTACCAAATTAAAATAAATTTTAATTGGTGAGAACTCGAGACTAAATCCACATTCGAGTGGACAACCGGGCTAATCAAGCCCGAAGACCTGAAGAGTCTAAGTATTCAGGTCTCAAAGTATCAATGCCTAAAGTTTACAACTCCTAATGCCTCAGTTCTCGTCTCCTAATTCTAATTTTTTCTTTTTATCTTTTTCAAATTTTCATTTATTTATTTATTTATTATTTATTTATTTATTTTAACATGAAGCAAATAATAGGAAATCACTGTTACAACTGACAAAATGGTTATAAAATATGTCCACCCCCCCATGCTTAGCTATTACAATGTCCTCATTGTGAAAAAATGCAAGCATGCAGGAAAGTAGAAGTGGAAGAATAACACCTGATTTTCGTGAGACTCTGGTCAGCTTGGAACAATCTTTACATGTGCTGAGTTTAGTGCCTTCAGCTGGGTGATGATCAACCTGCGGTGGTTATGGCAAGGTAAGAGCAACCTTGTCCGAGACGGGTTCAGGGAGCACATGGTCAACAAAGGGTTTGAGACGCTGTCCATTGACCTTGGAAATATTACCCATCTTTGGGTCAAAGATTTCGACGGCCCCATTAGGGAAAATTTGCTTAATAACAAACGGGCCGCCCCACTTAGACCTAAGTTTACTGGGGAAAAGCTTCAATCGAGAATCGAAAAGCCAGACCTTTTGGTTCAGCTCAAAGCTCTTACGTGAAATCATTTGGTCATGGAGAGCTTTGGTCCTTGCCTTATAGATTTTGGCATTTTCATAAGCATCATTTCGAAGCTCCTCCAACTCAGATAGTTGGAGTTTCCTGGTTTTCCTGGCCAACTCAAGGTCCACATTACATTTCTTAATGGCCCAAAATGCCCGGTGTTCAAGTTCTACTGGTAAGTGGCATGCCTTCCCAAACACCAGATGGAACAAAGACATACCGATAGGCATTTTATATGCCGTACGGTAAGCCCAAAGAGCATCATCTAGCTTTTGGGTCCAGTTCTTCCTATCAAGCCTAATGGTTTTCTACAAAATGTTCTTGATCTCCAGATTGGAGACCTTGGCCTGTCCATTCGTTTGAGGTTGGTAAGGTGTGGAAATCCGATGGCTCACCCCGTATTTCCCCAGTAAATTTCAAAACTGAGCATGAGCGAAATGTGTCCCACCATCACTAATAATTTCCCTAGGAAGCCCGAACCGACTGAAGATATTTCTCTTCACAAAATCAATGACCACCTTGTGATCATTGGTCCTGGTGGGAATTGCCTCAATCCACTTGGACATGTAATCAACAACGACCAGAATATACTGGTGTCCAAATGAAGGAGGGAAGGGTCCCATAAAGTCGATGCCCCAAATGTCAAAAATTTCGACGGAAAGAATTGGGTTCAGCGGCATCATATCTCTCTTAGCCATGTTCCCGAGTGTCTAGCATCGGGTGCATGACTTAAAGAATTCCTGGGTAGTGGTGAGACCGAACTGTGGCTAGTCTTTGTTTGTTTTAGTGTCTATTACAGTAATGTCGTTGTGGTATAGATAAAATAGCTACGATTTGTCGTCATCGCCACCATTACAATTTTACTCAGAAATATTTTCCCGAGGTCGAACTCAGGGAGTTACTGGAATTCTAGAAGTAAAATGTTTCTTTAATACAAAAATAAGAGAGAGAGAGAGGGAGAAGTAGATTTCTACTTCTTGGCTTTTTCTTCTTCTCTTCTTTCTCTTCTCTTTTTCACAATTCTTGATCTTCTTCAGTTCTTCTTCTTTCCTTGGTCTTCTTCTTTCTTTCTTCATCTTTCTTCCTTGGTCTTCTTCTTGCGGTCTTCTTCTTCCTTGGTCTTCTTCTTTATCTTCTTTCTTTGCTTTGTCTACAGAGCTTCATCCGTTGTCTGATTTCTCAGTCAGACGGCTTAAATGGTGTCTGCTACAGTGCTTCCCCTCTCTTCCTTTGTTGTTTCTCCTTCTTCTTCTTCTTCTTGGTCATCTTCCTTGACCTTCTTCTTCAGTTCTTCTTCTTCCTCTTCTTCCTTGGTCTTCTTCCTGCGGTCTTCTTCTGCTTCCTTCTCTTTTTCTTCCTTGCAGCTAAGTCTCTTCTCTTCAACTCTCAACCTGCTAGCACAAGGAGCAAAACCTACCTTGTCCCTCTACCCGCACGTCTCTCTCTCTCTGCAAATCACTCACAGGACGCTCTCCCAGAGCAGTGGGTAATCGGGTCGGGTTTCGTGCCTGTGACCAGGTGCACCGGTGTATGGGTAATGCCCGAGGTGTGCTCAGATAGGGTTGGGTCAGATCTCGCCAGATCCGCGAGGTGAAACCGTGGACGAGGCGAGCGTGCGATGGGTGAGGGGCCTCACCCCAAGTGACTGGAGGCGTTAAGCAGAATTCACAAAAACAATATAAACCGTGTGTATGCTTCGTCGCTTACCGATGTAGGACTAAAACCCACTATGCTCCTTCGCGCGCCCACAGCAGACTGCAACTTCGCTTCCTCAGCTGCAGGCTCTATTAGCTTTGATTGCTAGGTTAGCTACCTTCACACTACCCTCCCGACTTTGCAGCACCTGGAGCCATGGAGTTTTGAAGCCTGGAGTGCGCGTGGAGCTACTTCAATGCAACGTCAATGGAGGCCGGGCGTCAAACCTGCCAGACACGAAAAGGGCCTCTCAGCCTAATCAGATCAGCGGGGGACCTTCACCGTGGTACGGCGAAGGTGGTGCGAGGTGCAGCAGGTCGTGGGGCGGCCTAGGCGTGCATGCCCAGGTCGTCCTGTGACCGGAGGTGTGGGTGTGTTCGGGGGAGCGTTGAGTGGGTGTAGAGCGGCAGTGGGTGGGCGGAGGTTGTTCAGCGTGATGAGGCGGAGGTTCTGTGAGGGTCGGCGAGGCATGTGGGGCTACGGAGCGATGGGAGCGTCTCGCCGGAGGGTGGCCGGAGACGAGGAAGGTGACGGTGGACAGGAGCGGTCGAGGGTTAATCGAGTGAAATACAGTGAGGAAAAGAAAAAGGGGGAGATGGGGAATAGTTCTGACCTAATTACATGGAGGAAGGGGCCGGGGCAGGGCAGTAGTCGTATCGACTGTCGCCGGAGAAGAAATACCCAAAGGGAGAGGGCGACGGCGAGGAAAAGAGCGGGAGGGCGCGCATTGGGTACAGCGCGACGCAGGAAGAGCAGGCAAAGGTGGCTCTACTGCTGGTATTGCAGTAGAGCGATGAGATAGAGGAGGAGGAGCCGTCGGAGTTGGTGGGTTTCTGTCGGAGTGGGAAGAGAGGAAAGGTGGGGGGTTTCTCCGTCAGGACCGAGCTACCAGAGTCGGTTGGCGACGCTGGTCCTTATAAAGGCGGAGGCGAAGGGGTGGGCGCAATGAGGCGACGTGCCTCCCTCACCGGAGAGTGGTCAGAATTGCGACCCATACCTTCCGCGCATTTGTACGGAAGGTGTGGGCGAGGCCAGAAGTCATGGCGGTGTCCCTATGACAGCAGACGTCGCAGGGAACACCCAGTTCAACTGGCAGGTCACCTCCCTCACCCTGGGCGGCGCCATGCTCCGCGCAAAGTTGCCAGAGCATGGCGCTGCTCAGAGACTTGCAGGAGGGACCTGTATGCAAAGAACGACGAAGAACCTCCGGGCCAAAATGCAAGGGTTTCGAAAGTTGAGGGTCAAAAAGTAATAGATGAGGACCAAAATGCAAAGTCGGTCAAGAAGGTCTCATCTTAGGTTCAAGTTTTTATACATGACTAAATGGGACCTAAGGATTCTAATGGTAAACTTTATTTCTAGGTCAGACATTGTTTGACCGGCCAATTTACATAAAAACCCAAATTAAGTCATTAATTGGGCATGGTTCACAATGTAGGTCAAAATGGGTTCCCAAGGCCAAATTGAAGGTTCTAAACCCTAGAGATTATTTTTCTATGAATTTTAGAAGGTTTATTCGATTTTTACTTTGCCTCAAACCTTGTGAATTGAAGTGGGTTTGTTTTAGGGTTACAGAATATCATTTAATTCCTTGGAGTTGCTGTAGCCCTTGCTGGATCGAACCATCCCACTTTCCTTCTTATAAGGTTAATTTGACCTATGTTTGGATCCTGAGTTACCTTATTTGCATATTGTGTTGGTGAAATTGCATTTTTACCCCGTAGGACATGTTTTCTTCACAAACTCAGAATTCTCTGAGTCAAGCCTTTCTATGAGTTATGTAGGAGCTTTTTCTCGCATATCTAGGTTAGATTGTGCTAGTTAGGGTTCATGATGAGGTTCTCATCATACCCCCATGCCTAGCTTTTGCTAGTCCCTTAGCAAAAACTTAAGGTTTTAACCTTTATTCTAGAGCATGATGTTTTCTTTAATAACTTCATATAAGTGCTTTTTCATTTGAACTTAGATTAGGTTAGAATGCTGACCGTAGGCCTAAAAGGTACTCTAGTACCAACCAAGATCCAGATCTGTCTAGCCTCAGCCTCAGTCCTTAGCAAAGGTTTTTAAGGCCCACAAGAACTAATCTAAGGTCTATTGGACTTTGTGGTTAAAGCACCCATGCTTAAAATGATTTTAGCCCTGGCTCAATTCGCAGTGCGTTTTGTAAGAGAGAGAGATAGAAAATTTTTCTGTTTGGAGAGTTTTCTCTCTCTTTCTTTTTAATTCTAGCTTAGGATTGGCTTTTCAACACGGTCTGTATCAGATTCCTTGTTCCCATCATCAATCCTCAAGGGTTCCTGGCAATCGATGCTTCGAGATAGCACCGCCCATGGCAACCTCCGGAACCCTGGCTATTGAGATTTCGAGATAATCCCATCCATGGTGTTCCGTGGCCGAATCCAGACTCTGGCAATTGACACTTCGTGATAATGCCATCCATGGAATCTGAACCAGCAGAGTGCTTACATACCTCCAGTAGGATATGTAAATATCTTAAGAGACAAGCACCGAGGAGATGATATTTTGCTACGCATCTTTGAGGGGATTTCCCGCCTCTCCGCACTGGGAACTCGTCCAAATCAACTTGTGTTGATCATCCGCTCCTACTCTAGGTGTACTTTTCAGAATTTTGTGATGCTTCTGCGTGATTTTGATTTTTACGCTTACTGAACCAGGCTGTGTGTGAGGTTAGGGTGCTTAGGTTACCGAGTCCCGTAAACCAAAAGTTAATTAATGAGGTCAAGTACTCCCTAAGCCTTGGACCTAATACTTAAGCTTTTCATTTTCCTCAACCTCTTGAGGAATGTCTAGAACTTAATGGGTACTAAGAGTCTATCCAAGAATGCCTAAAGTTTGCGTTCTTACTAATCTCACCATGCACTTTTCATTTCTTTTCTTGAATAAGGTCTAGAACTTAGGTCAATTCCTTAGTTTCTTACTAATGACTAACACTTTTTCTTTCATTTTTGCGCTCCTTTTTCATTTTGTTTCTTTTTCTCCTCCTACATCCCAAAATTTCTCCTCTCATTTTATTATCTTTTTCAAAAATTTTTAATTTTTATGGTGTTTTTGGCATATGTGAATTTTTTGTTTTAAAACCTTTTCTTACAAGTTTTGCACTTTCATACCCCCCCATGCCTAAGGTTTGCAATGTCCTCATTGTGACTTAGGGGGTTTTTATTTACTTAGTTCATTCCTTAAGACAGATGTTTTGATGAGTGAATGGGTTGGGATGATTGTTGCGGACGATTTCTAATCTCAGATGCAAGCATCTGAGGTGGAGTGGCTGTCTATAAGGGCGAACCTTAAGTGCACAAAGGTGTAAAGGTTTTAGGTTTTCAAGGAAAATGAAGGGTGCCTCCCGTTAAGCGCTGAGTTTTACGCCATCAGCTGGGCGCAATAAGCTTAAGGGGAATGGAGGATATAAGATGATTCAACCAAATCAGTAGAAGTTACATCAATGAATAGCTTGAGTCTCTGACCATTCACGATGAAAGGTTCGGAATCGTGGCTGAGAGGACTAATTTCGATGGCTCCATTTCCAAAAACATGTCGAACCAAGTATGGTCAGATCCACTTGGATCGCAACTTTCCAGGGAAAAGTTTGAGTCGGGCATCAAAGAGTAGGACCTTCTGACCAGGATGAAAGATCTTTCTCGAGATATGCCTGTCATGGAAGGCTTTAACCCGCTCATTGTAGATTCGCGAGTTCTCATACTCGTTTAGGCGTAATTCATCGATCTCGCTAATTTGAAGCTTTCTGTGGGTTCCAGCCTTCGAAAGATCTAGATTACAATTCCGTACTGCCCAATAGCTTTATGCTCCAGTTCGACGGGAAGGTGACACGGCTTCCCATACATTACTCTAAATGGAGACATGCCTAATTGGGTTTTGTGGGCGATCCTATAAGCCCACAAGGCTTCCGGAAGTCGGGACGACCAGTCATTCCTATCAGGCCGAACAGTGACCTGCAGGATTTTCTTGATCTCCCGATTTGACAGCTCAGCTAGACCATTAGTTTGGGGATGGTAAGGAGTAGAGATTCGGTGGGACACCCCGTATTTGGTCATCAGTGACCTAAACTGAGTGTTTATGAAATGGGTCCCCCATTAAAGATTACAGCACGAGGAATCCCGAACCTTGAGAAAATGTTTTGGTGAATGAATTTAAGAACGATTTTGTGATCACAGGTTTGGGTCGGTATGGCTTCGATCCATCTGGACACGTAGTCCACAGCAAGCAGAATGTATTCGAAACCATCCGAATCAGGAAAGGGGCCCATAAAATCAATCCCCCAAACATCAAAGATTTTGCATACGAGAATCGGCTGCAAAGGCATCATGTCGCGACGGCTCATGTTGCCCAAAGTCAGGCAACGACTGCATGCCTTGCAGTGACTGTATGCATCTTTGAACAGCGTGGGCCAGTAAAAGCCACACTGAAGGACTTTTGATGCGGTTTTATGCCCAGAGAAATGGCCACCGCTTGCCTGGTCATGGCAGAAAGAGAGAATATTGTTGATTTCCTCTTCCGGGACACGTCTCCGGATGATTTGATCAGTACCTATGCGGAAAAGGTATGGGTCTTCCCAGATGTAATACTTAGCATCAGAACGCAATTTGTCTTTCTTGGCCTTCGGCCAATCAGACGGGATCTGATGAGATGCCAAGTAGTTTACTATATCAGCAAACCATGGAAGTCTAGTACCAATAGTCAGCAGGTGCTCATCAGGAAAATGTTCTGTGATGGGTCCGGAAGGGTTGATAATCTCAGAAGGAAGATGGGACAAATGGTTGGCTACCACATTCTGCCTTCCCGCCTTTTCGCGAATCTCAAGATCGAATTCTTGCAACAGCAAGATCCAACGAATTAGTCGGGGCTTCGCGTCCTTCTTGGCAAGGAGATGCCTTACAGCCATGTGATCCGAGTAGATGATGACATGGGAACCCAGGAGATACGATCGAAATTTTTCAAGGGCAAATACTGCGGCTAACAGCTCTTTCTCCGTAACCGTATAGTTACGCTGAGCCTCGTCAAGTGTCTTGCTAGCATAGTAGATGACCACGGGTTTCCCATCAGCTTTCTGCCCCACGACCGCTCCTACAGCGAAATCAGACGCATCGCACATGATCTCAAAGGGTTGAGACCAGTCAGGAGATTGTAGGATAGGTGCCTGGGTGACCCGGTCACGAAGGTTTTCAAAGGCTAGTGTGCATTCCTTGGAGATTTCAAAGGGTACATCCTTAGAGAGAAGAGAAGTCAAGGGGCGCACGATTTTCGAGAAATCAGGAATGAAACGATGGTAAAAACCGATGTGCCCCAGAAAAGAACGGATGTCCCTGATCTAGCTAGGCATAGGAAGGCGAGAGATCAGATCAACCTTAGCTCGATCCACTTGGATGCCATTTTCTGAAATTAAATGTCCCAGGACAATTCCCTCAGGCACCATGAAATGGATCTTTTCCTAGGAAAGAACCAAATTCACATCGATGCACCGCCTGAGTATCTGGACCAAGTGTTGGAGGCAATCGTCAAATGATGCTCCAAAAACTGAAAAGTCATCCATGAAGCTTCCAGATAGTCACCTACCATATCTGAGAATATGGCAAGCATGCATTGCTGAAAAGTAGCGGGTGCATTGCAAGGACCGAAAGGCATCCTTCGGAAAGCATATGTTCCGAAGGGGCAGGTGAACGTGGTCTTTTCTTGGTCCTCAGGATGGATTGCCACCTGGTTGTAACCGGAGTACCCGTCAAGAAAGCAGAAGAACTTATTTCCCACTAGTTTCTCGAGAATTTGATCAATGAAATTTAGTGGGAAATGGTCCTTCTTCGTGGAGGAGTTGAGTCAGCGGTAATCTATACAGACTCTCCACGAGTTGGCTAATCGGGTAGGAATGACTTCTCCGATTTCAGTCGTTATAGTGGTGAGTCCTGCCTTTTTAGGCACAACCTGAATTGGGCTCACCCAACGACTATCGGAGATCGGGTAGATGATTTCGGCATCTAACCACTTGATGATCTCCTTTTTCACGACCTCCTGCAGATTGGGGTTTAAATGTCTCTGCATTTCATGAGAAGGTCGTGTGCCCTCTTCCGAATAGATATGATGAGTACAATAAGAAGGACTTATTCTAGTCAAATCATCAAGAGTCCACCCGATGTCTTTGCGATGTTGCTAGAGGACAGCAATCTGACGGGATTCCTATTCGGGATTGAGGTTGGAATTGATAATCACAGGAAGGGTCTGATTAGAACCCAAAAAGATGTATTTCAAGTGAGCAGGAAGGGGCTTTAGTTCAAGGATGGGGTTATCAGCAGCGACGGGTGGTTCAGAATAGACGTGAGGTTTAAGGGTAGGAGCAACTGGGTTGTCCAAATCTGTATTCGACTCATTCGTTTGTGGGTCAAGATCTTTCTGCGGTTGATGAGGTATAATCAGGTCATTCTGGAAGTGTGTTTCATCAACCAAAGCCCTAATGTCACAAATCTGTTCGATGACACCGCAATTAATCCCTTGTTAGGCCTTAAATATATCAATTTTCAGGGTTTGATTTCCAAATTTGAGCTCTATTTGGCCCTCCTCACAGCTAATGTTGACTCTAGCAGTAGCTAAGAAAGGTCTCCCTAGAATGATTGGTGTATCCCTAGGGTTTTCAGGTGAGTCCATGTCTATGACTATAAAGTCTACAGGAAAGTAAAAATCTCGCACTCTCACAATAACATCCTTGAGAATCCCTTTGGGTGATTTTATAGATCGATCTGCTAATTGTAATGTCACCTCAGTTGGTTTTAACTCAGATTCTTCTAGATGGTTAAGTAAGGATGTGGGTATCAGATTTATGGAAGCACCCAAGTCTAACAATGCTCTATCAAATTGGGTATCACCTATCTTGCAGGAAATCAGGGGAGTGCCAGGGTCTTTAGCCTTGGGTGGGAGTCTGCTTAGGATTACAGAGCTGGCTTGCTCTGATAGAACAATTGGACTCCCACTCTTGGTTAGCGGCTTATGCTGGGGTGTACACACATTCTTTAAGAATCGTGCGTAAGCCGGTACGTGGCGGATTGCATCCATCAAGGGGATGTTTATGTGGACCTACTCAAAGAGCTTGACCAGGTCCTCCTCAGGTGCCACAGGCTTGGTAGTCTTCTTTCCCTTGGTCAAGGCCTCGGGAAACAGAATCTTGGTTGGTTCTTCTAGGATAGGTCCAGGTCCTGGATCTGGGACAGGGATAGGAACGTCCTGGATTTTCGTCCTAGGCTTGGGATCACTACCAGGCTTGGAGTGGTTTGGATAAGGTGGATCTTGGGTTTCCTTACCACTATGGGTTGTCACGGAATTGAGTCCTGCCTAGTTTTGGTTGGGATTGGGTAAGATGGGTTGCTGCTGGTAGCCTGCAAAAGAAGTGGAAGCCTCCATCCCGTCGGGTGAAGGAACAGAGGGGGCCTGATAAATCATATGGGCTTGGCCCGGGTTTGGGTTCATAACACGCCGCTGGATTGGCACGTTATTCGGGTTAGGAAGAGGTTGGGAAGGAAGAGTGCCTGGCTGGCGAGCATTTGCCAACTGGGCCAGTTGATTTCGGACCTTTGTAAGGTCATCCTTGTGTTGTTTTTGGATAGCCGCATTCGTTCTTTGAATGTCAGCCAAAGTCTAAAGGATAAGGGACATTTGATCCTAATTTGGCCCTGATGGATAAGTAGGGTTGGGCCGAGGCTGAGGCAGCTGGTAAGGAAGAGGAGGTTGTGGGCGGGGCTGAAAGGGTGGTCTTTGGGTTTAGGAATTTTCCGCCCACTGAAAGTTGGGATGGTTTCGCCATCCAGGGTTATAGGTGTTGGAGAACGGGTCGTTCTGGATGGCGTTGAGGTCCTCGCAGGTTTGAGGAACCTCCAGAGAGTCAGAGAAAGGGGGAATGGAATTCCCCGAACTGGTGTGGAAGGGATCGGATGGCCCTCCGATCCGAGAATCAGATGATGGATATGGATCCATCCCAGGAGAAGATCGATGGAGAATGTTTTACACAGTCTCCCGTGTGGAAGGAGGCTGTGCAAAGGAGCTATGCGCAGAGGTGGCTCGCTGCAGGTGCTGAGTTAGCTCATCCACCTTTTCAATGATTGAGACCTTATCCAATCGACTGACCATTAATTCCAGGTCGACTGATGCGGACAGGCCCTGCGTCTCATGTGCTCCCCTAAGATTCGTCAATGCGCGGGTATTCGTCCTGTCGAATAATCCCATGGAGTCACATGTTTTTGAGAACATCCCACACGGTGTCCTCATGTTGACCCATGATATTCCCTCCGCAGGTTGCATTGACGAAAAGACGGATGTCCTCACAGAGTCCTTGGTAAAAAGATTGGACCTGTTCCCATTTAGGAACTCCGTGATGGGGGCACTTTCTCATGAGATCCTGAAAGCGATCCCATGCCTCATGGAGAGGTTCCCCTGTTTGCTGAGTGAAGTGAGTAATCTGATGGCGCAAGGCATTGGTCTGACCAACGGGAAAGAACTTTTTCAAAAATTCAGACTGAAGTTCTTCCCAAGTGTTGATCGGCCGGGTCTGAGTTTGATACCAATGAGCGGCCTTGTCCATAAGAGAGAAGGAGAACATCTTCATGAGAAGAATATCCTGATTTTGTGCATCTGACCCAAAAGTTTGGGCCAGATGTTTTACCTGTTTGATGTGTTGGAAGGGATCTTCGGAATTAAGCCCATGGAATTTAGGTATAGCATGAATCATATTGGGCTTCAATTCGGAATCAGGTCCTCCAGTCGGGAGTCTAACTCGAGGCTCAATGGCCACCGCAGCAGGATTATAATGGTCCCGCATCATAGGACGCTGCGGTGGGTGCACAAAGTTTTGGAAGAGGTCATTGAGTCGCTGGAGCTGGTGCTCCAGATTGTTTTCTTCCTCAACTGGTTGAGCCATGATGGCGGAAGAAGAAGAGCTTGGTTCAGAATCAGATGAGAGAATAATGGGGTGGGGTTGCTATGCAAACACGGGCGTCGAGGCTTGGCCTGGACGAGAGTGAATTCCTAAAGGAGATCTTAAGGGTGGTCTTAAGGAACTCCTACCGTTCATGCACTATTGGAATAGATGAGTTTAGAAGGTGCTGGACCCAATCAAGACACCCAAAAATTTTTTGGGCGACTACAGAGGTGCGGGGCAGATGGACCCCTTGATCAAAAAGATCGTCCACCTGAGAATTACCTGGGCAGCCAGAGAGGGTGAGTCCCACGAAGACCCCTACATGGTAAAGCGTCCCCACGGGTTACAGGGTTTCCCCCACCCGACCTCTCTTGTCATTGCAGTTCCAGGTAGACCAAAATGGGGATCTTGACCTCTTAAGTCTACCTCTTTTACTTTAAGATCAAGGTACTTAAGGTTTCACTTGAACTCTTAGTTATTTTTGTGAAAAAGGTGACCTAATTTGAAGGTTGGTTGACCCCAAGGGTCAACTTCACCTAGGGATTCTTTTGAGAATTTATTAGGTCTTGTTTTTTTAGGGTTCAAGTGTTTAGAGAGCCAATTTGTTTAGGGTTTTTCTTAATAGGTATTTTCAACCAATGGCTTAGGCACACCTCTTTTTAGGAAGATCTTTTCTTTGTTAATAGAAGGTGTGTCTCTAAAAACCCTAGATTTTCAATCCTTGGATTGGCTCTAGTTGGTCCATTTTAGTTGCCTCAAAATTTTAGTATCTAGGGCTCAATCAAGAAGGTTTTAGCCCTAGTTCCTTAGTTGGATGGACAGTTAAGCATGTGTTGAAATGAAAATTAGGCAACTCTGATGAATTACTATGTATGATGCAGGTAGCCCTAAGTTGATTTTTCTTTTTGTTCCCTTTTCAGATTTTAAGGGAGTTAAGAAAGGGCTAATGAAGATTACCTGGTTGTCGAAGTGCTTGTTGTGCGGCTACTCTTCTCTTTCTTTTACCTACACACAAGAGAGAGAAAAATTAGTAATCTCTTACAAGAAATTCAAAGCTTCTAGAATAGCCGTTGTTCCCCGGCAACGGCGCCAAAAACAGTGGTGAGACCGAACCGTGGCTAGTCTTTGTTTGTTTTAGTGTCTATTACAGTAATGTCATTGAGGTATAAATAAAATAGCTACAGTTTGTCGTCATCGCCACCATTACAATTTTACTCAGAAATATTTTCCTGAGGTCGAACTCAGGGAGCTACTGGAATTCTAGAAGTACAATGTTTCTTTATTACAAAAATAAAAGAGAGAGAGAGGGAGAAGTAGATTTCAGCTTCTTGGCTTTTTCTTCTCTTCTTTCTCTCTTGTCTTCTCTTGTTTCTGTTCTCTTTTTCATAGTTCTTGATCTTCTTCAGTTCTTCTTCTTTCCTTGGTCTTCTTCTTTCTTTCTTCTTCTTTCTTCCTTGGTCTTCTTCTTGCGGTCTTCTTCTTCCTTGGTCTTCTTTATCTTCTTTCTTTGCTTTGTCTATAGAGCTTCATCCGTTGTCTGATTTCTCAGTCAGACAGCTTAAATGGTGTCTGCTACAGTGCTTCCCCTCTCTTCCTTTGTTGTTTCTCCTTCTTCTTCTTCTTCTTTGTCTTCTTCCTCGGCCTTCTTCTTCAGTTCTTCTTCTTCCTCTTCTTCCTTGGTCTTCTTCCTGCGATCTTCTTCTGCTTCCTTCTCTTTTTCTTCCTTGCAGCTAAGTCTCTTCTCTTCAACTCTCAACCTGCCAGCACAAGGAGCAAAACCTACCCTGTCCATCTACCCGCACGTCTCTCTCTCTCTGCAAATCACTCACAGGACGCTCTCCCAGAGCCGCAGGTAATCGGGTCGGGTTTCGTGCCCGTGACCAGGTGCACCGATGTGTGGGTGATGCGCGAGGTGTGCTCAGATAGGGTCGGGTCGGATCTCACCAGATCCGTGAGGTGAAACCGCGGACGAGGCGAGCGTGCGATGGGTGAGGGACCTCACCCCAAGTGACTGGAGGCGTTAAGCAGAATTCACAAAAACAATATAAACCATGTGTATGCCTCGTCGCTTACCGATGTAGGACTAAAGCCCGCTGTGCTCCTTCGCGCGCCCGCAGCAGACCGCAGCTTCGCTTCCTCAGCTGCAGGCTCCATTCGCTTTGATTGCTGGGTTAGCTGCCTTCGCACTACCCTCCCGACTTTGCAGCACTTGGAGCCTTGGAGTTCTGAAGCCTGGAGTGCGCGTGGAGCTGCTTCAATGCAACGTCAGTGGCGACCGGGCGTCGAACCTGCCAGACACGAAAAGGGCCTCTCGGCCTAATCAGATCAGCGGGGGACCTTCGCCGTGGTACGGCGAAGGTGGTGCAAGGTGCAGCAGATCATGGGGCGGCCTAGGCGTGCATGCCCAGGTCGTCCTGTGACTGGAGGTGTGGGTGTGTTCGGGGGAGCGTTGAGTGGGTGTAGAGCGGCAGTGGGTGGGCGGAGGTTCTATGAGGGTCGAAGAGGCGTGTGGGGCTGTGGAGCGATGGGAGCGTCTCGCTGGAGGGTGGCCGGAGATGAGGAAGGTGACGATGGACAGGAGCGGTCGAGGGTTAATTGAGTGAAATACAGTGAGGAAAAGAAAGAGGGGGAGATGGGGAATAGTTCTGACCTAACTATAGGGACGAAGGGGCCGGAGCAGGGCGGCAGTCATATCGACTGTCGCCGGAGAAGAAATACCCAGAGGGAGAGGGCGGCGGCGAGGAAAAGTGCGGGAGGGCACGCGTTGGGTACGGCGCGACGCGGGAAGAGCAGGCGAAGGTGGCTCTGCTGCTGATATTGCAACAGAGCGATGAGACGGAGGAGGAGGAGCCGTCGGAGCTGGTGGGTTTCTGCCGGAGTGGGAAGAGAGGAAAGGTGGGGGGTTTCTCCGTCAAGACCGAGATACCAGAGTCGCCTGGCGATGCTGGTCCTTATAAAGGCAGGGGCGGAGGGGTGGGCGCAGGGAGGCGACGTGCCTCCCTCGCCGGAGTGGTCGGAATTGCGACCCATACCTTCCGCGCGTTCGTACGAAAGGTGTGGGCGAGGGCAGAAGTCATGGCGGTGTACCTGCGACAGCAGACGTCGTAGGGAACACCCGGTTCAATTGGCAGGTTACCTCCCTCACAATGCGCGGTGCCATGCTCCGTATAAAGTCGCCAGAGCATGGCGCTGCTCAGAGACTTGTAGGAGGGACCTGTATGCAAATAACGACGAAGAACCTACGGGCCAAAATGCAAGGGTTTCAAAAGTTGAGGGTCAAAACGTAATAGATGAGGACCAAAATGCAAAGTCGGTCAAGAAGGTCTCATCTTAGGTTCAAGTTTTTATGCATGACTAAATGGGACCTAAGGATTCTAATGGTAATCTTTATTTCTAGGTCAGACCTTGTTTGACAAGTCAATTTACATAAAAACCCAAATTAAGTCATTAATTGGGCATGATTCACAATGTAGGTCAAAATGGGTTCCCAAGGCCAAATTGAAGGTTCTAAACCCTAGAGATTATTTTTCTATGAATTTTAGAAGGTTGAGTCAATTTTTACTTGGCCTCAAACCTCGTGAATTGAAGTGGGTTTATTTTAGGGTTACAGAATGTCATTTAATTCCTTGGAGTTGCTGTAGCCCTTGCTGGATCGAACCATCCCACTTTCCTTCTTATAAGGTTAATTTGACCTATGTTTGAATCCTGAGTTACCCTATTTGCATATTGTGTTGGTGAAATTGCATTTTTACCCCGTAGGACATGTTTTCTTCACAAACTCAGAATTCTCTTAGTCAAGCCTTTCTATGAGTTATGTAGGAGCTTTTTCTCGCATATCTAGGTTAGATTGTGCTAGTTAGGGTTCATGATGAGGTTCTCATCACTGGGCATCCTTAAATAGTGACGACCAATAGAATCCGGATTGCAAAATTTTTGTGGTCATCTTTTTCTCGGAAAAGTGTCCACCACAAGTGGATGTGTGACAAAACTCAAGTATGCTATGGAACTCAACTTTCGGGATGCATCGGTGAATAATCTGGTCTACGCCAATGCGGTAAAGCTCAGGATCATCCCAAAAATAATATTTGGCCTTAGATACAAGTCTATCCCGTTGCTGTTTGGTCCAATCCTGAGGGATTTGACCAATGGCCAAATAATTGACAATATCCGCAAACCAGGGGGTTCGGATACCAAAGACTGTGAGGATAGTTTCATTCGGAAAAGCATCAAAGATCGGAACATCCGTATGAGGAGAATCAATTAAGATTCTCGAGAGGTGATCTGCCACTACATTTTGTGCCCCGACTTTATCCCTAATTTCAAGATCGAACTCTTGAAGCAGCAGAATCCAGCGAATAAGCTTGGGTTTGGCATCCTTTTTGGCCAAGAGATGTTTCAAGGCCGAGTGGTCAGTATAGATGATGACACGAGAACCTAACAAATAAGCCCTGAATTTTTCTAAAGTGAAAACTACGGCTAGCAATTCTTTTTTAGTAACGGTGTAGTTCCTCTGGGCCTCGTCCAGAGTTTTTCTAGCATAGTAAATCACAGAGGGCTTTTTCTCAATCTTTTGACCCAAGATAGTCTTGACAGCATAATCTGATGCGTCAGCCATAATCTCAAATGGGGCTGTCCAGACCGGTGGTTGCAATACCGGGGCACAGGTGACTGCCATTTTCAATAAATCAAATGCCTTATGACATGATTCATTAAACTCGAATGGTGCGTCTTTGGCGAAAAGGCTACTCAAGGGCCAAGCAACCTTCGAGAAAGCCTTAATGAATCTTCTGTAAAAACCCACATGCCCAAGGAAAGAGCGAATCTGTTTTACGGATGTGGGAGGAGGAAGTCTAGAGATAGCATCCACCTTATCTCTATCAACTTCAATTCCCCGATTAAAGACCACGTGACCTAGGACGATGCCTTCCTGAGTCATAAAGTGTCTCTTTTCCCAGCTAAGGACCAGCCGTGTTTTGATGCATCTTTGAAGGATCAATTCCAGGTTAGCCAGGCAAGACTCAAAAGAATCTCTGAAAATGGAGAAATCATCCATGAACACCTCAAGACAATCTCCCACCATGTCAGAAAAGATGGCCAGCATGCACCTTCGAAAAGTCGCAAGCACATTGCAAAGCCCGGACGGCATTCTATGGAATGCAAAGGTTCCGTAGGGACATGTGAAAGTTGTCTTTTCCTGGTCTTCGAGATGGATAGGGACTTGGCTATATCTTGAATAACCATCCAGGAAGCAAAAATATTTTTACCGAGCTAACCTTTCGAGGATTTGATAGATGAATGGCAAGGGAAAGTGATCCTTTTTAGTGGCTGTGTTTAGCTTCCTATAGTCAATACAAACTCTCCAAGCAAAAGCTGAACGAGTGGTGAAGGTTTCCCCTTTCCCATTAGTCATAATGGTTATTCTCGCCTTCTTGGGTACAATCTGAACGAGGCTAACCCACGGACTATCTGAGATTGGGAAAATAATCCTAGCATCGAGCCACTTAATTATCTCCTTCTTGACCACTTCTCGCATATTCGGGTTTAGTCTCCTTTGCATTTCATGAGAAGGGTGGGATCCATCTTCCATGAAAATACGATGATTACAATAAGATGGCTCGATCCCCCTAAGGTTGTAAATGGTCCAACCAATTGCCTCCTTGTTGTTCTTAAGGACCTTAATCAACCTCAATTCTTTCTCCTTAGTCAAATCAACACTAATAATCACAGGGAGATGTTTTCAGGTCCTAAGAACTCATATTTCAAATTTTTGGGCAATGGTTTTAATTCCAGCTGGGGTGGGTTTAGAATAGAAGGAAGGGAGGATGCTGATGAAGATTCATCAGGACGATCCAGTGGAAGAGGCTGGGAATGAACAAAATCAACAACCTCTTTAGGATGTGGAAAGTCTACCATGGAGGAGGGTTGTGGGTTGGGTTTGCTAAAGTTAACGGAGTCCTCGAGTGCATTGATTGTCATACATGTCTCAAGATCCTGTTCCTCGAGTTCCTCAATGAATCCACAATCCTGAAATCCTCTTATCGCCTTAAAAATATCCAGAGTTAATTTCTTATCCCCAAAGGCGATCTCCATACTACCACTTTCACACTTTATGTTGGCCTTGGCGGTAGCTAGGAACGGATGCCCCAGAATGATGGGCGTGTTCCTCAAATCATTAGGTACATCCATGTCAAGGATGAGGAAATCAACGGGAAAATAGAAATCCTTGACCTTGACAATTACATCCTCAATAATGCCTCTCAATGTGGTGACCGATCGGACCGCTAATTATAGCGTTACTGAGGTTGGCCTAAGTTCACCTAATCCAAACCTCTCATAAATAGAAGTTGGGATTAGGTTAATGGATGCACCTAGGTCCAATAGTGCCCTATCAAAAGTGTATTCCCCAATAATGCATGAGATCAAGGGGGCACCTGGATCTTTCTTCTTTTGAGGAAGGTGATGCAAGATCACAGAACTTCCCTGCTCAGAGAGAATCACCTTGCTCAGAGTGGCTTCTCTCGGCTTATGCTTTTGGGGACACGATTCTTTTAAAAATTTAGCATAAGCCGGGATGTGGTTAATAGCATCGAGGAGCAGAATATTGATCTCTACGCTCTTGAATAAATTCAAAATCTCCTCATTGCTGTCTAGGGTTTTCTTCTTCTTGGTTTTCAATAGGGCCTCAGGGAATGGGATATGGGTGGAATTTTCAATTTTCGGTCCCTGGGCCTTATTGTCTTCTTCGACCTCCTCCTTCTCTTTCTCAAGCTCCCCAGGATTTTGACTTCTAGAAGGTAATTCTAGGTTCTGGGTCTGCTTCCCACTTCTCAAGGTGACAGAGTTTGCAGAGGCATAAGGGTTTGGGTCTTGAGGTGGATTAGTGAAGATTGGAGGGCCTTGGTTGGTCATGTAACCAGAAGAAGAAGAAGAGGGACCCTACTCAACCACCTGAGCATGCGCGTGTGGGTCCCTTTGATTCCCGTACCCTTGGGTTCTAATGCCCTGATTTTGCACATTACGCAGGCTGGGTATAGGTTGAGATTGTAGGGATCCAGGTTGTTGGGTGTTTGCAATTAACCCAGATTGTAAGTTATCCAAGGATGTCTTCATTTGTTGCATAAGTTGAAGCATGGACCCTTGCATTTCCACCATCTACCGGTTTAAATCAGCCTGCCCCACGAATTATTGGACATTCCAAGATGGCGGATTAACTGGTCTCGAGGGTAACTGGGTGTATACTTGACCCTGACCCATAGGTTTTTGAGATGCATTGTTGCTGGGTCGAGATTGGGTCTGTTGCCTCTGATTTTTCCAAGAGAAGTTAGGGTGGTTCCTCTATCCTGAGTTAAAAGCGTTGGAATACAGGTTGGACCTAACATTCTCCTGCATTGCATATGCATCCTCATAAAACGAGGATGAAGAGAAGGAAGGATCAGAGAAACTAGGATCAAAGGCCCCAATTTGGAACCCATATGGTTCCGAGAAATCCTGGTTCACAGGTTGAGCCGAATCGAGTTGGTTCACGAATTCCCACCCCGTGGGAGCTCGTGAGGAATGGAATCCCGAATTCTAGGATTTAGTGGGTAAAGAAGTGTTTCCTGAATTCCCAAACATCCATTCTTCCATTTTCTTAGCAACCAAGTCCATTTTATCTAGTTTATTACAAATTAATTCCATGTCAAATGAATGAGAATCCTGGATCTCATCAGCACTTGACCTAGGTTGTTGGGACTAGTTGAATGCATTCATGGAGGCATGATTAATTGAGTTCTCTCTCATTTCCTTAAACAGGTCGTATGCGCTATCTGCATCCCTATTGAGGAAATTGCCTCCGCAGGAGGCGTCCACGTGATTACGGAGTTGCTCAACCAACCTATGATAGAAAATCTACACGAGTTGCCATTTCGACTCTTCGTAGTGTGGACACTTCCTCAAAAGTTCCTGGAATCTCTCCCAGGCACCATGAAACGGTTCCCCTAGCCACTGAACAAAAGTGGTAATCGCCCATCGCAAGGCATTGGTCCTTCCGATAGGGAAGAATTTCTTCAAGAAAGCAGACTTAAGAGCAGCCCAAGTTTCAATCGGCCTTCCTATAGTCTGGTACCAATGTGCGGCCTTATCCCTGAGAGAGTAGGGGAAAAGCCTCATGATCATTTGCTCTTCGTTCACATTCCTTGCTCTGGTGGTCTGAACCAAAGTGGTCAGATCCTGCAGGTGCTGGAATTGGTCATCCGAGCCAAGCCCATGGAAATGCTTAATAAAACTTAAGACTTGGGGCTTGATTTCTATGTCTCTGGTGGGAATCATGATGCTAGGATGTTCCCCATAGTTTGAAGGATCATAAAAATCCTTCAAGGGCTGAGCGCCCTGACCATGCATGCATTGGAACCATTGCTGCATCTGCTGCAATTCTTCCAACTGCCTCTGAATCAGCTCCTACTAGTTCGGAGGCGGGGGAGGTAGTTGTTGATCAACCATGGGATTTGCTTGGCTCTAGCTCAACCTCTGCCTCCTCGAATGGTCTAAAGGTCCTTCTAATCTAGGGTTCAATGACCTCCTCCCAAGCATACACTAGAAGGAAGTCGGAAGGACAGGGAAAAGAGGGAACCCTGCAGCACAAGAATACAAGCCTATCCTTAGATGGGGTAGCCTAAGGTCTACTGACTCTCAGAATCCGTCCTAAGGTTATGGACGATTTACTCTACCTATGTCCAGGAAATCCAACCAGTTAGAAGGAGGGACTGGGGAGAAGGTTCTTCCTTTGGCTTGCACCTCCGGTTCCTAGTGTACCCCCCAGCCACGGTCATTTGACACTACTCCACTAGCTAGACATCAGATTGACTAGTATAAGTAGGTTAATCATGAATAATCTCAATATGCATCCCGACGAGCGAATGAATCCTTAGGGCCAACGTCTAATTGATTTTAGTTAGGCTTGGGAAATTAGTGCTCTGGAATGTGATGGGCACTTAATGGGTTGTGCCCTTAATGATTTGTTTGAGAACGTGTGAATGTGCTCAACCAAGAGGTTTTCAAGCAAGATTATTAATGATGAGGTGAGTTTTAGGATTCGAATCTTGCTTAATAGCTTTTAGGATTCAAATATTAGGTGTTTTCAACCAAGTTTTGTGAGGCAAACCAAGTTTGTTGTTGAAAGCACGTGTTCAAGTATTTTCCTTTAGAAATCAAGAAAAATATGGAGTGCCTAGCTTGACCTAATTATTGAATCCTATGAGGCAGCTAGAAAATGAACCTCTTTTAGATTAGGTGGTGCGGCCCAAACAATTCACTCAATTGGCTCAAATGCACCACCAATTAAGGCACACAAAAAGGTGGTTAACCTAATATGATTTCTACTCTTTTATGTGTTGAATCTTGTACCGGGTCCACAGGTCGGAAGTTCGGTTGAGTTAATGAAAATCAAGTTCAATTATGTGCCTCAAATGTGGGTGTATGGAGTGTGTAAGTTGATTCGTCCCACAGAAAATATCTTTTTATTTTTTTTTATATAAGATGTGGGTGAGATGGGTGAAGGTGGAAAACAAGACAAACAAAGTCTATCCTAGGGTTTATGCAAACACCTAAGTAGATTAGGTCTTGGTTATGATTGTGGCGAAATGAACTAGAGGGGGGGAATGTGGGGGACACTTACAGAGTACTCTACCCGCACTTTACTCCGATCTACCGCACTTGGATCTCTATGCTAAGGTACCTACAAGACAGTAGATCAAAGATAAGTAGGGTTAGTGCTATGTAAATGCAAAGAAATGCAATAAACAATAAAGTAAATTCCGTTGCCTCCCTGGCAACAGTGCCAAAATGATCGGGCGTGTTTCGTGTGTTAAAAATCAGGGTTACAAGTAACCCATCATCGTAGCTGCAAAACACGTCGATCAGATAAAATTTATACCGAAACTCCAAGGGAGTCCCAGGTCGAAATAGGGAGGCAACGTTTACTTTACGTGAAAATCGCGCTTCGTTTTGTTTCTTTTTGGTATTTAGGGTTTCGATATTTTTTTTGTTCTTTTGAAATAAAAGACAAGTAGAATGAATCACAAGATAGAAATGGGACAAATATGATATATATATCAATTTAATGTCAATTACAATGAACTAGGAAAGCATTAAAAGAGAGGGAGGTGAGAGGAAATCTCCCGAATCGGCTGTTCGGCGAAACGACGGCGCCTGGCGAAAGCTCGAACGAAGGAGGTGAGGAGCAGGACGACGGATGTGAGATGCAAGAGGACGTCGTGTTGAGAGAAGCTTTGGAGTAGCTCTGGAATGGAGGTAAGAAGATGGAGTTGATCTGCTACCGGAATGGAGGTGGGAGGACGGCTCCATGGCGACCTATGAAGGGAGATGGGATGATGGAGGAGTATTTGGTGGGGCAGAGGTTCGCAACATTAATAGGTGCCTTGGGAGCTTGAGAACAAGCTCTAATGGAGCGTTGGTAGGCTTGCTAGAGCTTGGGAGTAGGTGGGAGTAGAGTAAGTAGAGATGGCTTGGAAGGGACAGGGTGTAGGTCCTTTTATAGTGGAGGAGAAGAGGCTAAAAATGCATAAAGGACCTTTAGCGACCTCCAGACCGTCACTGGAAACGTTGCTGTAGACAGCTCACATCCGCTCACGCCCTTAGCTTGCTCTGCTAGCTTGCAATGAAATAGCGACAGCTGTAAGCGTCGCTGTAGGTCTGCCCAGCTGTCGCTGAAAGTTGGCCCCAACCGCACTTGCGCCTGTGCTGTGCTGCCCCGCCTATCAAGCGTGCTGACCGCACGCACCCTGCTGTGTGCGCTGCTATGCGCTGACGTGCGCGTGTGCTGCCATGTGCTGGAGCTTTGCACGCACTGCCGCTGCTGCTGCCATGTGCACAGCCAACTTGCTAATTGGAGGGGTTGGAGGGATTCGAACCTGTGCCCCCCCTTTGCAAACCAGTGCTCTAACCATTGCACCAGACCTTCCCTTGTGTCATGAGGAGCGGCTTGGTGCAACTGCTTCCCAGCCGTTGGATCTTAATCCAATGGCTAGGATTCAAGGGCACGGATGATGGAATTAGGTGATGCTGTTGGCCGGTGTTGGGCCGCCTAGATGGCTCCACGTGGCGCCATCCAAGTTGTCCATCTTTTTCTTGTAGAGGGTGCCATGGTACTCATATCGAGATGATTCCCGTGATGCCAAACTGCGATCGTCGCTCCAGATCCATCCATACAGTCGGATTTTCCATCCAAAACCCGTATGGATGTTGCATTGCCCCCGTGACCATATAAAATGGAGGAATTAATATACAAAACATACAACTATCCTAAATGCCATGCAATGGTTGTTATGCAATATTTATAACATGATATGCAATGCTAAGCCTAGGAACTATCATAAATAAGCAACATATCATGAATTTATGTGTGTTCATCACTGCGTGCACAGCAGAAGTGTGGGTTCATGACTCTCCGCGCCTCCTCACCTCAACTACATGCGCGCACCCCTTCGTGTGCATCTCCATGTGTGCCGCTAGCCCCTTCAACTGCGTGCCCCCGCGTGCCCGCATGCCCTATAGCGTGCCGTCGTCGCACGCCCAGCACCGCCTGCAACCACTCCAAGTTGCTGCTCCAACAGGAGAGCACCCCCCCACCAGCCCTCGCCTCTAGCCTACGCGCGCAGAGTGCACACTACTCCAGCAGCTCCGCCATGCTCACAGCAGCGACCACCCTCTAGCAGTGCCACACTCCGCGTACATGTAGTCCCTCGCTGCGCCTCCTCATCACCAGCCCATCCACTCCACACGCTCACGCGCTAGTGCAGCCAGTAGACCTCTTACGTGATTGCGTAAGCCTCCAACAAGCAACCACCTCCCTCCTCTCCGTGCGCATTACGCACGGCCAGCAGACCTCCCATGCCGTTCTCTTGGAGCTCTTCTTAGTAGCAGCAGCCACTGGAACCCATCTCCTTGGCTGCTCCATCCGACCACCTCTGGCAACCTTGCGACTCACTGCCACCGCCACCGCGAAGCCCTCGACTCACTCATCTCTTCCGCCAAATCTCCCTTCAGCCAAGCCCTCCTCAATGCGTGAGATCCTCGCAACAAAATCCTTTGTTTTGCTTGTAATTAAAATTTACATTTTTTGCCATTGTGGGGAAAGGGATTTTTAGTTAATAATATTCTATTCAGTTGATTTTATGACCATCTCTCTCTTGTTTTGCATAACTACAATATCAGCATGATAATGTCTTATTATCTCAATTGAAAAGCAATTTTGATCCGATTTCTTGATGAAACTAATCGTGAACATATGTTTTTAATCGGTGCGAGTTTAAATAGGTCATTGCCTCCCTATGGTTACGACCCACTCTTCTACGAGTGTTAATTATTTTGATTAGTCGATTTTCCACCACTTAAAAATACGACAAATCTTCTTAATCATCAATTTTGAAAGAGAAAATCAACTCGTCAACAAGCTACCACGTGGCAGCACCAGATTCAATTGGGGATCAAAGAAGGATTTAGAAGGCTTAATTAGGGTCGTTGATCTCTCGATCAACGAATCTAATTAATCTGAAGCATTTGCACGAATTTAAAGGGCCAAATACCTTCTTTGCCCTCCACTAAAGCTATAAAAGAGGCCAAAGGGCCCCCTTTGAAGGCACTTCTCATTTTCTTTTTCTTCCTCCTTCTTCAACCTCTCTCTCTTCTTCTTCTTCCCGTCTTCTCTACATCCGTCTCTGCATCTCCATTTGAAGCATCCATTAGGCCACCCCGATGGATTGTTGCTGCTCTCCCCAATCTCTCCAAAAGGCCACCATGAATCACCCATGGTGCCCTCATTTTGTTACATAAGTAGTTATATTTATGTTAGAATTTGTCTAGTTCTATGTATACAATTCATGTTTAAACTCTTTTGATTGTTATATATATTGTGTCTATACTATTTAGCAATTATATTTGGAACAACGTATGAAATCAAAAGTGCTTTCTGCCTTCCTGTGATCGATCGGGACTCACCAAGTTCCGTTAATTTATTTTCTCGAGACGTATTTTGTTCTACACTACAATGTGTTAATTTTCTATGCGATCTACGCCACGAACACCCAGCCTGTGGAGGTTGACCTTTGTAGAGCTGATTACCTTTAGCAAACTCCCTTTGAGGAGATTGATGTTGATCAACTCCCGCCCTTCCCTTACCCGTTAAATGTTGTCCCACCTACACCCGAACTAAAGTCTTTGCCCGATAATCTCAAGTATGTCTTCCTAGGACCTGACCAGACCTTCCCTGTGATTATCAATGCCCATTTAACTAGAGATCAAGAACTTAGGTTGACTGCAACCCTCTCTGAACATCGGGCAGCCATTGGGTGGGCAATTTCTGACTTAAGGGGAATTAGCGCTACCTATTGCACTCACAAGATCTATTTGGAAGATGGGGCTGGACCTTCTCGGCAAATGCAGAGGCGATTGAACCCGAATATGCGAGAGGTCATTAAAAAAGAAATAATCAAGTGGCTTGATGCAGACATCATTTACCCAATTTTCGATAGCCCCTGGGTGAGCCCCACTCAAGTGGTACCCAAGAAAGCTGGGCTCACCGTGGTCACCAATGACCAGGGTGAATCCATCCCCACCCGCACCACTACTGCATGGCGGGTGTGCATTGACTATAGGAAGCTTAATGAGGCCACCAAGAGATATCATTTTCCTCTACCATTCATTGACCAGATTCTCGAGCGATTGGCAGGGCAGAAATATTTTTGCTTCCTAGATGGATATTCAAGATACAACCAAGTTTCTATTGCACCAGAGGATCAAGAAGACCACATTCACTTGCCCATATGGCACATTCACATTCTGTCGTATGCCATTCAGGTTATGCAACGCACCTGCTACCTTTCAGCGTTGCATGGTAGCCATCTTTTCAGAGATGGTGGGTGAATACTTGGAGGTCTTTATGGATGATTTCTCTGTGTTCAGGAACTCAATCAACCATTGTCTTAGAAACTTAGAAAAGATTCTGAGGTGATGTATCGAGGTCAACCTGGTTTTAAGCTAGGAAAAGGGCCATTTCATGGTTCAGGAAGGGATTGTCCTCAGTCACATCATCTCGCATAGGGGCATCGAAGTTGATCAAGCTAAGGTTGATTTAATTTCCAAACTTCCACCCCCTAGCTCGGTCAAGCAAATCCAATCTTTCCTAGGACATGTTGGCTTCTCTAGAAGGTTCATTAAGGATTTTTCCAAACTTTCTAAGCCCTTAACTGACCTTCTCGCTAATGATGCCCTTTTTCACGACACCTGATTGCATCAAGGCCTACAACACCCTTAGGGAAACAGTCTCCACTGCACCTATTTTACAACCCCTAGACTGGTCCTAGGACTTTGAGATGATGTGTGATGCATCAGATTTTGCGATCAGTGCAGTCCTAGGACAAAGAAAATAGAAGAAACCCGTGGTGATCTACTATGCGACCAAAACATTGGATGAAGCTCAACGGAATTACACTGTCACAGAAAAGAACTGCTTGCTGTAGTCTGTGGGTTAGAAAAGTTCAGATCATACCTTCTAGGATCCCACGTGACAGTTTACACCGACCACTCAGCTATCCGACATTTGTTGGCCAAAAAGGACGGTAAACCCAGGCTCATCAGATGGATCTTGCTCTTGCAGGAATTTAACCTGGAAATACATGACAAAGCCGAGTCCAAGAATGTTGTAGCCGACCACTTGTCCAGACTTCACCCGGACCACATTGGACCCTCATCACCCTTAACCGACACCTTCCTTGATGAATAACTTCTAGCCGTGCAAGGAAGGAGGCTACCCTGGTATGCAGACTTAGTCATCTATCTGGCAGTAGGTCAAACTCCGCAAGGTTGGTCCAGACAGCAATAGGATAAGTTCTTGGCTGAAGCCAAGCACTATTTCTGGGATGACCCTATGTTTTTTAGACTCTGTGATGACCAGATCATTAAGAGGTGTATTCCTGAAGAGGAAGTCTAAAGTGTGCTATCCTTCTGTCACGACCAAGCCTATGGTAGCCACTTCTCTGGGAAGCAGACGGTTGCAAAAGTTTTGCCGTTCGAATTCTACTGGCCATCCTTATTCAAGGACGTACATAGCTTTGCGAAGACTTGCTCTCGGTGCCAGACATTAGGGACTATGACCAGAAAGGATATGATGCCCCTACAGCCCATTTTGATCGTCTAAATTTTCGATGTCTGGAGCATCAATTTTATGGGTCCCTTCCCACCATCCAACAGCTTCAAGTACATATTAGTCTCAGTGGACTATGTCTCGAAATGGATCAAAGCTGTAGCCACCAGAAGATGTGACCATAAGGCTGTCGTGGACTTTGTTAAACCAAACATCTTCTCTTGGTTTGGGATACCGAAAGCCATGATCAGTGATGGTGGGAGTCACTTTATTCATGCCCAATTCAATGCCTTAGAAAATATGGGGTTACTCACCGCATTGCCACCTCGTATCACCTACAAACAAATAGGCAAACTGAAGTCTCTAATAGGCAAATCAAAAATATTCTGCAAAAGACTGTGAGACCTGACTGGAAGGATCAATCCACACAATTGGATGATGCCCTTTGGCCATACAGGGCTGCTTTTAAGACCCCGATAGGCATGTCACCTTATCGATTGGTCTTTGGCAAGGCTTGCCACCTTCCGATCGAGTTGGAACATGGGGCATACTGGGTTGTTAAGCAGTGCAATATGGATTCCTAGTTAACCGGAGCACAAAGGACACTCCAACTCTCCGAGCTCGAGGAAATCCATCGGGACGCTTATGAGAACAGTCGAATTTACAAAGAGAAGATGAAAGCTGTCCACGACAGACACATTAATAGGAAAACCTTCGAGCCCAATCATTAAGCCTGGCTTTCTGATGCAAGACTTAAACTTTTCCCCGGGAAGCTGAGATCAAAGTGGGCAGGACCATATCAGGTTGTCAAACCTTATCCCAATGGGGCGATTGAAATTGCAGATCCTAACCTGGGCAAACCATCACAGTAAATGGCCAGAGATTAATACATTTTCTTGCCTAGGTTCCCCCAAAGGAAGTAGTCACCCTCATTGAGGGTTGACACGGAGCTTCGCCTAGCTGGAGGCAATAAACTCAGCGCTTCCTGGGAGGCAACCCAGAAGATTCAGACTGATCAGGTACATGGCGGCACTCAGGTGATTTGTTTCTATACCCCCTTGCATACATCTATTTGCTAATGAGGACATTGTCCAACTTAAGCATGGTGGGTGGTTCTTCGCATTCTCTGAGTTTATATTATCTACCTGATATATATATAAAAGAAAATTAGGAAGGAAAACTTAGGCATTAGGAGCTTGTCAATTGTAGGAAATAATACGAGAAGAACCTGAACACTTAGACTTTTTAGGCCTTCGGGCTTAATCAGCCCAGGTGTCTACTAAAATGTGGATTTAGCCCCGAATCCTTGCAACCTTAATTTACATTAATCTGATCAATAAAGTAGGGTGATAAGTATATGACTTATCAACCCACCCTCTGACTCGGAGGGACTTTTAGTCTAAGCATCTGCACACATTTTTGCACTGACTCACTCATAGGAGATTTTAATAGAAATTAGATAGCTAATGAACCTTCTAGGGTGGTATGGCTAGTAAGTTGTCGTGGGTAATAGCCCATTGGCCGGTTGTCTAGAGCCCAACCACAAGACCATTCTCTTTTATTATTTTCTTTAGGTAAATCTCAAATCAGGGAAGCCACCTACTAAAACAACAAAAGAAAAAGAATAGAAAAAGGGAGAAATAGAAAAATAGAAAAAAAATATAAGTAAGCCACGTTTCACCGCACTAGTATGGCTGGTTATTGCACGTGTTTCGCGAGTTTGAAATCGAGGTTACAAGTAACCCGTCGTCGTAGTTGCAAAACTCGTGGTCAAATAAAATTTATACCAAAACTCCAAGGGAGTCTCGGGTTAAACACAGGGAGGCAACATTTACTTTAATTGAAAACCACGCTTCGATTTTTTTTTTTTTGTATTTTAGGGTTTTGTCATCTTTTTTGGTATTTTTGTAAGAAGAAGATAAGCAGATTCAATCACCAGAGATATGGAACAAATATGATATAGATATCACTTCAATGTCAATTATAACCAACTATGAAAGCATAAAAAGAGAGGGAGGTGAGAAGGAATCTTCAGAATCGGCTGTTCGGTGAGACAACGGTGCCTGGCGGAAGCTCGGACGAAGGAGGTGAGAGCGGGACTACGGAGGTGAGATGCATGAGGACATCAGGTAGAGGAAAGCTTCAGCGTGGCTCTAGAATGGAGGTGAGAAGGCGGAGATGATCTGCTACCGAAATGGAGCTGGGATGATGGCTCCAAGGCGACCTATGAATGGGGATGGGAAGATGGATGAATATTTGGTGAGGCAAAGGTTTGCTACACTAATAGGAGCCTTGGGATCTTGAGAGCAAGCTCTAACAGAGCGTTGGTAGGCTTGCTAGAGCCTGGGAGTAGGTGGGAGTAGAGTAGGTAGAGATGGCTTGGAAGGGAGGGGGTGTAAGGCCTTTAATAATGGAGGTAAAGAGGCAAAAGTAGGTATGAGACCATTAGTGACCTCCAGGCCGTCGCTGGAAGTGTTGCTGTAGGTAGCTCATGCCCGCTTACACCACTGTTGGCTTTGCTGGCACGTGAAGAATTAGCGACGGCTATAAGCGTCACTGTAGGTCCAGTTCATGTGTCACTGTAGGCTAGCACCAACTGAACACACACCCATCCCTTGCTCTCCTAGCATTGCACTATGCGTGCTCTTTGCCATGCGCGCACACGCTCACACGCTGGCGTTGCACTGTGCACATGCATGCCTCGCACGCACATGCACCCGTGCTATTGTGCGCGTGTGGTGGCGCGTGCGTGAGCATGGGCAGCCTGGGCTGCACCACGTGGTGTAATCTGGACTGTCTATCTTCTTTTCATTGTAAGGGCAGCTACAGAGGTCGGATTGAGTCAATTTTTGCACCGTTAGGCTGCGATCGTCGACCTGAATCTATCCGCGCAGTCGGATTTGTCATTTGAAGCTCTGAATTATGTCACCTTGTCCCTTGGCCGTTGATCTTCCTCGGACTACATATGGTGCTACAGGACTCCGATCGAGACGATTTTGGAGGCGTTGGACTCCAATCGTCATCTTGATCATATCAGCACGGTCAGATCATCAATCCGAGGCTCTGAAATAAATATCCTTCTCTCCTGACCACAAAAAGGATGCAATTAATCTAAATTATATACAATTGCTCTAAATGTAGAATGATGCATGCTATGCAATATTTATAACATGAAATGCAAATCTAAGCCTAGGAACATGCATGAATAGGCATTTTACCCTCAATAAATGTGTTTACATCAGCTGAAAAGTGGTCATGGGTAACAACCCATTGGCCGATTGTCCAAAACCCAGCTCACTAAATGCACGAACAAGCCCAAAACACTTAAGGATGAAGTGGGGAAGTAGAGCAATCCAGGGAGATATACACTGGAAGCACCCTTGTGTTGACCCCACACAAAATAAAAGTAGGGAGAAAGCTACCAATCGGATAGATACACCTTTAGGCAAGCATTTTCTTTTACGGTCACCTAGGGGTGTAGAAACACAAAGTCTATTTTAATTACCGTTGAGTGAGTCTATCACAATCTTCACACCAATATGCTTAACACTTAGAGTCTTTTTTGAGTTATGGGTGGGTTGGGTAGCCATAAAAAATTACCTACACACTTTCAACTCCAAAAATCCTAAAAAAGTTAGAAAAGATGAAAAAGAAATATATATATGCTTTAAAGCGAGGATTTGGGCGATTTGCATTTTGGCAGACACACGGGCACTGTTTAGTCTCTATGGATTAGGCTCTTAGTATATGTTTCCTCTTATTGACAAGTAACATATGTCTATGCAATCAATTTCTAATTCCAACTGAAAATAACAGCTAGGAAAACCTTGCTAGGGATTAATAAGGGATGAGCATGGGGGTATGATAACTCTGCATTTAATGATGATAATTCCATCAACCAGAGTTTATTTTAGGGGTATATGTACACTAATAGCATACCATGATGAGCATGGGAGCACTGCATGCATTGCGAATTAAGATTGCTTATAAATCAATGTTTAATGGCCATATGTACAAGTGCATGTTGGAACGGGCCTCAGATGAGCAATCGGACCGCACGAATGGATTTAGATTGATGAATGGAGTCCAACAGACTCGAAATCGCTTAAATCCAACATCTGGAGCTTCCTCAACAAGCCCAAGAAGCCACAATCAGCCACGTGGTGCCATTTGCCATGCACACGCACCGCAGCGGCCCCACTTCAGCACAAGGAGACGATATATCGAATGACTGAGAATCACCAAGCCTCACCAACACACGCACGCACCCAACCAGCTTCAAATCCTGACCGTTGGATCTCCATTGAACAGTCGGTAACGCCCATGCGCAACTTTGCCTCCGCGACTAATCACAAAGGCAACACAGTGGGAGAAGCCTTGCACTCGCAAGCAACGAACGCGCGTTCGATCCCGTCACAAGGAAAAATTCGCTGTAGCACGCACTCATCACGTGCGAGCTGCGATCCAGTGCACCCGGTCATGTGCAATCCCAGCCATTGATGCACGATCAGATGGCTTATGGTGTGAGCACGTGGATCGGGCGCGAAGGCAGCTCCCGTGAGCAAGGCAGGGGGTGACGTGGTGCATCCTCAACTGTTTGATAGCGATCCACGCCTCGGATCCGACGACTGAGGATGCGTGGGTGCGACTTGAGAAGAAGAACGGGAGCACGGACCGGTGGGTGTGGGACTTCAGTGACGCTTCTAGAAAGGACTTAGCGATGTCCTGAATGTCGCTAAAGACCCGTACCTCTTTTGGAAGCTCTCTTCTACTATATAAACCCCTCAACCACCCCATTCAAGAGCATTCAATTCTCACACACTCTCCATGCAATACTAACCCTCTCCTAACTCCACCAAACACTCCATATCTGCCCCGAAGTTGTCGAGCCGCTGACAAAGCCCCCCTCCACCGCTGTGGATGCCTCGCCTCCTCCTCGCACTCTCTCTTACTCTAGTTTTATGTTGCAGTATTTTAGGCTTTCATCTATTGTTGTATTTGTAAACAAACTCTAATTGCATGCTATATGTTAATATTTCTTCTTATATCGTAGTTCACATCTTCTTAAAGTGATTGTCATGTTTTAAACGCAAGCTCTAACCTTACTCTCTCTCTCTCTCTCTCTCTCTCTCATTTTCGCAAGCAAACCACTCTATCATTCCGTGACACCCAAAGTGACCAAAACTAATATGATTTCACACCTCCCTGAGATCGATACTTGGACTCACCAAATCCAAAATTTAAATTAAAACCGACGTTGCAAACGCATGCTACAATGACATAATTAAACCAACGCATTCCACGCACGTTAGGGTTTTGCTTTGCTACTTACCTCTCAACACTTAGCAAATTCTGAGGGAGGCTTTTGCCTCTATTGGTGCTAGTGTTGAGCTCTGTGCTGTGCCTTTCCATGAGCCTGTTGAGAGAAAGGAAGGGAAGAAGAAGAGTGCCCTCTTAGCATTGTAGCATCTGGACAGTTAAGCCGTCTAACTGAAGTTCTAGCTATCTGATCTCTGACAAGGAGTGCACCATGCACTTATCCTACGTGGCATTTGGTTGCATTGATACTATTGAGATATTTGATATAATTGTAATAGGGTAATTTGACGATTTAAATCACCATTTTACCCTAATCTTTTTGACTACATTGACTCTTACTTCTATATTTATATTATTTGTGCTTGAGATTTCCATTATATTCTTATATTGCACTTAAAATTGTGATCTTAAAATTAATTGCAACACTTGCTCCTTACGTTCGATCTCGAATTTCTTTCAAGCTATAAATTGTATTTATTCACATGCCATTTTCAGCTATATTACAACAAAGTGATTTTCAAACCCCATTCCAGCGCGTAAACACTAATTATATAATTTATATAAATAATCAATACTATCTTTCAAAGCAATTACAATCAAGGGATAAAGTTGTCTCTTGACAATTTATCCCCTCTACCATCCCCCATTTTCTCATCCCCACCTTATCTCCATCGTATCCTCTGTTCAGGTAAACACCCTCATAGAATAATCTTGAATATGCCCTACTTGTAACTTTTTATCCCATGGGATGCATTCTGCAACATAAACTAACCCTGAAGGGTTGTAGTACAAGCCATGACCATAAAGGGATTAATGACAAAATGTCCACAATGAGTGAATAACACAACAAAAAGAAGCAAAGTACAATAAAAGCAAAAGAAAGATGATTGATACAAGCAAGCTTAAATCCTCATCACCCTAGCCAACATGCATGGAGACCTAACAATATCCCCATATCTTTGAACCACGTGCATGGACAGACTAGGATGTTGCAGGAAAGGAGTGTCAAACTAATGTTGCTTCCAAGACCAAGAGGGATGTCCCAAGAGAATGTTGATAGTAGTGGGGGAAGTACCTCGAATGAGAAGTACCAAAGAGAACCACTAGATCCCTATCACCGTAACAAGAAACAAAAGGATCACTAAAGGGCAATTGATTGATGTCCAAAGAGCCATGGATCACCATGTCCTGTAAAAGCTAGTAGCCGAGCAATCTGATCCAATTAGAATCCTAGTTAGATGACACAAAAGGGAAGTATGTTGGAACCTTGTTCCATATCTTGTTTTGGTGTTAACAAAATTATTATGGATTTATGTTTGCCATTAAGTGTTTTTTAGATTTAGGTGAAGGATCAAGGCAAATAGGAAATGATGGAGGCTTGATGAAGAGGAGATCATGATAAGAAGGAGGCAAGATGACAAGGAAGAGTCGAGGAGGAGAAGATCATCTTCAACCTTTTAGTTTAGATTTTATATTTATAAATTGTATATGCCTCTTAACAAAGAATCATTAACTTAGATCATAAAAATAATTAGAGATAAAAATAGGACTAATATTGTTATCCTTTTCAAAGAATGTAATCTTGGTTAAAACATTTAAAATAGGTACTTGTAAGCAAGTACCAATACTGTTCATCAATACTGGTATTTGCAAGGCATAGGTTTGAGAATTTGTCTCAAACTGTGAACAACAAGTACTGGTACCAACCGTGAGTACCAGTACATGTTGGCCACAGGTTGAAGCCTTAATTCTAGCCTGAATCTTACAAGTACCAGTACCAATGATGAGTAACGGTACAGGTAGGTTACTGTGCCCAAGGAATTTCAAACTTGGGAGTCACAAGTATTGGTACCTATGATGAGTATCGGTACCAGGACTCATGTACTAGTGGTAGTGAGCCGCTAGTACCGGTACCAACTACTATTGGTTACAAACAGAATGACTGAAATATTTATTTTGTCAATGTAAATGTTGGGAATTAAATCCCAACATCTATTTGACGACTACCTAAGGTCCTAAACTCTATAAAATGAGTCTTGGACTCTTTGTTTGCACATAGGAGATACAAGAAAGATAAGAGAAAATTCTAGAGCTCTATATTTCAAATATTCACCACATATTCAAGAGAAGAATAGAGTTTGCTGCTTTCAATCTTTTCATGCTTTTGTAAACGCGTCGACGAGATTTTCTTTCATGTATTCACGTCTTCACTAGGCTCTCAAATCAGTAACATTATATTTACATTTGCTAAGAGGCTTAGGTTTTAGTTGTCAGATTCTTTTTGTCTTACACCTGTTCTTTCATTTGTATTTGAGCTTGTTGCTCGTTGGGTTGTAACAAACATGTTGTTGTAATTGGGTTGAGGTAACCAGTGAATTACCTCGGTTAGTAAATTGATTTCCTCGGGGTTGAGGGAATCAGGTTAAAAACCCTAATCTAGGAGAAATAGGTAGTGGAGTACTCAAGTAAGGGGAACCACTATACATCTTATGCATTTTCTGTGGATTGATATTTGTGCAAATCTTTTTCATATTACTATATTTTGTATAAGTATTTGTACGTGTAGCCATCTATTTAGATCTATCAAAGTATGCTCTAGCATGTCACGCAAAACTATCCTGGTTTCATGCTTCATACTCTTAACAATTGGAAGAATCAATAGTGGATTGTCCTTAGGGTGTTGACATTGAAAGGGGCAACCAATTGTTGAAGGAGGGACTCCTCAAGGAGGGTGGGGCACAGCCAACGTTAATTGAGAGGGATAACCAATTGGCTCGTGGGTCATAAGAAAGAATCTCTTTTCTTCTATTATTAAATTTGATATATTTCAGGAAAATACTTGAAAATTTATTTAGTATTTTCATGACCTCGGCAACGTGCATACTGTAGTTGCAAAACTTACACACACGCACTTCCTTTTTGTTCTTTGTTGAGGTAAGAAACGACTTACCTGTGAAATTCCTATATATATATTATTAAGGTTAAAGTTAGGATAAGTTACTTCACTCTAAAAAAAACGTGCATCAGGATAAGTTACCGATTGATCATGAGAAAAATTCATTGAATGGTGTCAATTCACTGGGAAAAAGAGTTTTTTGCCCAGTTCTACGTTGCAATAAGATTAATTTTGCAAGAAGTAAATAAATATGAGTACAAATTAAGCTTTAAGAGTGTGATTAGATTCACTGGCATTGGTAAAGATGGCATTTGATCATATTCTCTGATCACCATCTAGTGGTTGTGTCCGTGTCTTGCTCATGTTGTTAGTTTTGCGGGCACCCATGATAACAGCTAATCAAGTGTAGGTGTGGAATCAAGCTAAGGCTTATGGCACCCTAACACTTCACTTTGATGAATTTGGTGTTGGTGACACTTACGAAGAAGGTAGGTGGACCAAAAGCCTTCCTTACAAAGCCTCTCTCACATTCAACCTTATCGGAGATGAGTTCCTAGGAGTTACAGAGTGTTATGCCAGTGGACATGATCTTCCACGGACGTTAATCTTCAACTCCTTATTCCCCGAGAACCGTCATTGCAATCCATCTTGCACTATGGAAATCAGGAATGATGGTGCCTATATGCTTATTAAGCATGCTTGGGAGCGGATCCACAAATTCCAACCCAATTGATGTTGGTTAGCTTTCAGAGAAGACAAGAATAGCCACATAAAAATATTATATATTATAAGGTCCTTAAATCTGTAATGTTTACTTTGGTGGATGTTGTTTTGAGAAGGCCTTTGGTTGCATTGGTTACAACAAGATGGGAAGTTGTTCCATGAGATCCCTGTTGTGTGAAATTAATGATTTCACAAAGTGATAATAAATAAATATGTGGATTCTACCTGCCAGATGATATATACGAATTAAGACATTCAAGCACCTTTGTTATGTAGTACTGTAAGTGTAGGAGGGCAACCACCTATGGATTTCTTGTTTTGTGATAAAGATTAAAAAGCTCTTGCAATGTATACGAAATCATCAAGGTGCAGTAGATAGAAAAAGGCATCCCAAACTCTTTGTACTGTTTTTCTAATGGCAAAAGCAAAAGCAACAGGTGTATGGAATAAAGTAATAGCAACGATTTTATCTTAAATTAATTAACTTGAACATAAGTTGACAATAGGCTACTTCGTTGTTCAGTTTACGAATGAAACTTCTGCATGCATCCATTGTCCTTTGTTTTTTAAATGACAATTCTAATATATTTTATTTCCAATAAATTACTTCATGTTTTCCAAAACTAATGTAAATTTGTGGATGGTACACACATTTTTGTTAGAATATATATAAAACAATGGGGTGAAGGATTTGCATCATCAAGGTTTGAAAATCTTCTAGAACTGATTTCCTTAAAATGCAGAAAATGATTTTTCTCCTAACATATTATGTATATACTAGTAAATATAAGTCATATAGTAAGCTATATGTATACATATTGTGAAATTGATGTATAACATGTATAAATAACTTGTATATATATTGTATAATGTATATTAAATATTTAAGATTATTTAAACTGTATATAATTTAATTGTATAATTATTTATTATTTATATTAACTTATGAGTACTATAACTTAAGTAAATATGTAAAACCCTGTAGATAACTGAATTTAGTAATGATACTGTATATACATATTTATATTATAAACCCTAAATCATAATTTAATTATGTATATCTAATAAATAATTTATTTATTAAGTTACTAGCTAAGTTATTAAGTTAAATTGAAATAAATTAGTAAATTACATTATAACTAATAAAATTTATACTATATAGTTGTATTATAGTATTTTAAGTAAATTAAACTAATTTAATTATATTTATAATGTATTATACTATTTATACCTAAATTATATGTATGACACCTTGAATTCATTTATTTAAATGTAAATAAATTAAAATAAATCGTGTAAAATACAATAAAAATGTGTATTAAATACTTTAGTTTGTATACTAACTCTAGGTCTATTAGACGATTAATAAACCTAATAATCAATATGTATAAATTGTAAACTTTGATTAATTTATTTATATAGTAAATGTAATTAATTTTGTAAATAAATTGTACAATTATGTAGCTTGAATACCATATAATTTAATTTTAAATTATATTAATTTATGGCCCTCAAATTGTAGGCCAAAATAGCAAAATCGAGATAGTTACGCTGGAGCTGTAGCGCTTGTAGAGGTGTTAACAAAGCGCCACGTCGTTGGCGTTAGATGGAGCACAATGCTTTTTTATTGTTTTTGTCTTCTCCTCTCTTCAGTCATTGGCGCCCAGCACAAGAAACCTATTCCCTCTTATCCCTTTCGAGCATTTGGCTTGAATGAACTTTGGTTTGGCATCCCGACCACATTCTTTCCAGATTTCAGCCCTAGTTCACGTGGAGTGGTCTCAAAACCCTTCCCAAGTCCTTGATTGGGGTCACCAGCACCTGCAACTGCCTCAATTTGAGGCGTCTTCACTATCTGCAACTCACATGTTTTGCATAGATATTGAGGAAAAAAAAATCATTGAAAAAGAGAATAGAGAAGACTCATAGGTTAGGATAGAGCATGAAACTAGGAAAGACGAGAGTTTCTCTAAAAAAAGGAAAACAGAAAGATATCGGGGATTAGTTTTCTTTTTAAGGAGTTGTTTAGGTGGAGGAATGAATAAAAGGGAATTGCATGACAAATTAGAAGAAAATGGAATTAAGAGGTAAATTGGATTCATTTTTACTTTGAAGAATTAAATGTCTTGTCATAAATTATTTGAGAGAAGTACTCTAAGGTAGAAATATAGTTCTCCATAATTAAATATTAATTTTATAAGAAAATCATTTTGAAATTTAGGACCTCAAGTAAGGAATTTTAGTGTCAATTCCTCGTTCCAAATAGCCCCTTCGGGTGTAGATAGTGGGAGAATTGAGGAAGGTAAGGGGGAACTATCACATAATATTGATTATTTTGTTCTAATTCTACAAATTGGTTATTTCTAACTATTGGATGGAATATATTGACATTATGTATGTGATGTAAATACATTTACACTTCTTAAAATGTCTATTTATACATGTTCTTAAGCATATGATTGTATTTCATGATATAAATATTGCATTACATGCATCATCTTGCATTTAGAGTAATTTGAATAAAATGAAGGTTAATTGTCTCCTTTTATGTGCTTGGACAGGGAAAACATTTTATCGGGGCCTCGGATCAAAGATCCAACCGTATGGATGTGATCAGGGCGACGATTGGAGTTCAACGACTCCAAGATCACCCTAATCAGGTATCCGTAGCATCAGATAGTGAACTGGGAATCCTAGAAGATAAAGGGCCAGGATGGTATAAATCCGAACTTCAGATGATAAATCCGATCACACGGATGAATTCGGATCAACGATAGCAGCCCAACGACACAAAAATCGAGTCAATCCGACATCCGTGGCACCATCTACAACTTCCAGGGAATGGACGGCCAAGATAGCGCCACGTGGCGCCATCTCAGCCGCCCAAACGGCCGCTTCATCTTGTGAAGGCTCCGCGCCCGATCGCTCTCCGCCGTTGGATCTTAATCCAACGGTTGTGGGCGCTAGCATTTAAAAGCGCCTGCTCGACCATCCGCACCCCATAGCGCAGTGGTCGAGCGCGCTATCGCGAGTGCGGGGTGCGGGTTCGAACCGTGGCAAGGAGCGGCAGGCGCGAGCGATTGGGCGCGGGTGGAGCGTCAGATGGAGATCGGACGGCCGCGCGTGCCCGATAGCGTTGACGCGCGATTGGACGCGCAATCGGACGCGCAATCAGATGCACGGGGGGCGCGCAACGTAGCGGGCGCGAACGCATCTTAAGCCGTCCGATCTCGCGATCGGACGACTGAAAAGCAGCGGACGTGCGCAAGCCGTTGAGCGCGTGAGCAGGTGAGGAGCTGCGTGCGAGCCGGCCACGACGCCCACGTTAGGGCTTTAGTGACGGATTTATCAGTCACTAAAGACCCCTTATTTATTGTTTTAAAGTTGTAATGTCCATTTTGCCCCCACTCCTTGCAACTATAAAAGGAGACTCCCTCCATACGAAATTCTCATCCCTTCTTTCTCCTCTCTACCCCTCCAAAGCTCAAGAGAAGCTTGTCCTACACCAGGGATGCTTCTCGCGAGATAAAGTCCAATTTTCGTTCCCCTTCGGAAGTGGATCCCGCGACGACGACAGCGTGCTGCTTCGTTCCCGTTCTTCTGCTTCGTCCTCCTTCGTCCTACTTCGTTCTCCTTCGTCCAGGCGTCGTCCCATCCGGCTCGTCCTCCAAGCAACTGTCAAGAAGGATTTCTCTCTTCCTATTCTTTTTACTGCTTTCTAGTATAGATTTACTGCTTTCTAGATTTATCTAGACATTTCTCCCTCCATTCTTTTAATGCTTTCTAGAGTAAATTTATCGCTTTTTAGTGTAATTTTTTATGCATTCTAATTCTAATGAATAGTCTCTTCTATGATAAATTCTTTATTTATTCTACATCTCATTTTGATTTCCATGTATAATACTCTCTCTCTCTTTTATTAATTGTAAATAATTAGATAGTTTAAATTGAATTACTTCGTGACAAATAAAAAGAAACGCGAAGTTTTAAATCAAACGTCCGCCTCCCTGTGTTCGACCCGGAATTTTCATTTCGATATAAATTTTATTTGTTGAACACGAATTCTTCGCTTTCGAACTACAATGTCAGGTTTTCCAAAACCAAACACGTAAGCGTAGCGCTCGCAAAACCGTTCAACATTTTGGCGCCATTGCCGGGGAGGCAACGATTTTCGATCTTTTCTTCGCATTTCTTGCACTTTATTTGTTTTCTAACTAGCTTTCTCTTGTGTCTATTGTTTTGCAGAGACCTCCATCAAGGAATCAACAAGCGGTAGACTAGAGTAAAGTGCAGTTGAAGACAACTGTAAGTACTCCCCCATTCTTTCCCCCTCCATAGATTTCATTCGCCACATTAAATCCAAATCCCAATTAACCTAAGTGTTTTGCATAAATCCTAGGAATAGTTTGGTTGTTTGGATTTCCACTCACATTCATTCCACCCTCATTCATAATAAAAAATAAAAAAAATAAAAAGATAATCTTGTGGGGTAATTTTCAATAAACACACAACACACACCCACATTCAAGGCACTTGATCAACTTGAATTGTTTTCTACTCAATCGGGTTCTGATCCATGGAACCAATACACACAAAGCAACATATAACAGAGTAGAAATTATTCTAGGTTAACCATTTTTGAGTGCCTAACTTAGTGGTGCATTTGTGGCCAATTGTTTGAGTTGATTGGGCCGCACCACTTCCAATAAAATAAACACATCAAGTAGCTACCTATTAGGTTCAACTTTTAGGGATTTACCAGGCACTCCACATTCTTTTTAAACTTTAAAGGAAAACATCTTCACCTGTGCTTGCAAAACCTGGTGTGCCAACGAAACCTGTTTGAAAACACCTAAAGTTGAATCCTAAAAGCTACTAAGCAAGATTTGAACCTTAAAATTCGCCACATCAAAAATAATCTTGCTTGAAAACCACTGGTTGTGCACACACACACAAATCAATCAATCATTAAGGGAACAACCCATTTAAAGGGCCCATCACATTCCAAAGCACATTCAAACCTAGCCCTAAATAAAACAAAGTAGACGTTGGCCTTAAGGATTTGACTCGCTCTTCAGAACCCAGAACGAGATTATTTTTGATTAGTCTGTTTCTACTGTTCAATCTGATGTCTAGCTAGGGGAGTAGAGTCAAACGATCGCGGCTGGGGGTACACTAGGAACCGGAGGCGCAAGTTGAAGGAAGAACCTTCTCCCCAGTCCCTTCTTCTAACTGGTTGGATTGAACAGGCAGAAGTAGATCAAATCGTTCCTTTATCTCAAGGTGGGTTTTGAGAGTCTGTAGGTCTGTAGGCTAACCCATTTAAGGACAGGTTTGATTGTTTGTATTGCAGGGTGCCTTTCTTCCTCCCGAGTCTCATGAATCTTTCCACATATTTCACACATTCCCGCTCTTTCCCTCCTGTTGTGAATTATCCTCAACATGATGATTATCTCAACTCATATTGTAATCAACCATCAGTTAGTTGGGATAATTCAGATTGGGGATACAATTCCGGACCCCCGTGTTTAGGGTCTAATCCTGAACACTTTGATTCTGATCCTTCTCAGAGCTACATCGATTATAGATCGTCTTCCTTTCATGCACAACATAATATGATCTACAATTAAGAAGGATACACCGATCCTTACCCATCCTCTGATTTCACTGCCTTTAGGTCATCACCATCTTTTCAACAATCTGAAATGACCTATTATCAGGAAGGATATAACGAATCTCAATTCGTTAATTCCTCTGCATTGATGTCAAATCCGCCCAACCCTGAACCAACTCATTTGGTTCAGGTTAATCAGGTTCAAGATAAGGTTCTGGCTAACTTGAGGAATATCATTCAATCTTTAGAAGTTCAGGCAATACCTTACATTGAGAGATTGGAGCCCCCGATTGAAATGATTAATGATTTGAACAAGTCTTTATTGGATTGGCTCCAGGATGTTAAGGATAAGAACCCGGGTGAGTTTCTACTTGGGAAATTAGCGAAATTGAGGATGAGATTCGTGGCTGCTTTGATTCAATCTTGGAATAATTCCCAGGATGAACCCTCTTCAGGAAAGCCAATGACAGAACCCGCTCAGGCACCTGTTGGGGGGGACACGTGTTACGAGGTTGACCAGATTGAATTAAAGCAATCAATTAAGGATGATCTGATTGCTTCACCTGAGATCCCTGAACCGGGTTACGAGGAAACGTATGTCTCTGGGGAACACAAAGTGACAACTGATTTTGGGACATACATTGATACGGATCCTGATGGTGAAGATTTAAGTTGCGAAGTCTCACGCGAGTTTTCTGAACATGATTTCTGTGAGACGATTGGGCCTGAGGAATCTGATAGATCAATTGATAGCCCAATAACTGAGGACACTGATCTTATTAGGGCACACATTATGGATCCAGAATCTCATTTTCTGGAGGAATCAATTCAATGCCCTGATTATCAGTTACACCCTGTTGAGCTTATTGATGATTCTAATTCTGAGATAATTAGACCCAAGTCAATTTTGATTCTGCCACATCATTTAGACTTGGAGATTTCAGATGGGGTGATGATTACGCAAGAGGTCCTGGAATTTGATATGCTGAATGAGGAGGATAGGAGCTGGGAAGTTTTGATTTGGGAAGTTAATCTTGGAGGAAATGGAAGATTATGTCGAAGGGTTCCTTTTAAGCTGAATTTATCAAATCAGAACCCTTACGACATTTGTTTCGAGGATGTCAAACCCAAGCACACATTCAACAATTATCGTTTTGAGCTTCAATTCTCTGTAACCCGACTTTTTGGTCTTGGGATGCATCCTCATAAATCGCAGGCCCGACCCCGCTTGCATTTTGATTTTAGGTTTTGGGTAATTTTTATCCAGAAGCTAAGATATTCTCGATTATGGGGTGTGGGTCTGCACCACAATCTGGTCCACATCTGTGGACCTCTGTTGACAGGTCGCAATTCAGGTGCTTTCTTCGCTTTTCTACTCTGTTTTATGTCTTTTTAATACAATGAGGACATTGCATTAAATAGCTATGGGGGGGTGGATATCTATCTCTGAATTCATTCGTCAGCTCCGTAGATTTGTTTTCTTTTATTAAAAAAAAAATCAAAATTAGGAAAGAGAATTTGGGTTTAAGAAAAATTTCAATCTTGGGAAATACTACATTAAGATTTGAACACAAAGACCCTTCAGGTCTTTGGACTTAATTAGCCTGTGTATCCACTAAAATGTGGATTTGTCTTTGAGTCATCGCCATCTTAATTCTATTATAATTGGAATAAATAAGTTTGGGTGATAAGTACACGACTTATTAACCCGCCCTCTGATTTGAGGGAATTTTGAGTCTTAAGCATCTACACACTTTCTTTGCATTGACTTGTTGTTTGGCGATTTTAACGGAAATTGGGTAGCTAATAAACCTTCTAAGGTGATATGGCTGGCAAGTTATCGTGGGTAACAGCCCATAGGTAGGTTGTCCAGAGCCCAGTCACTGAACCTTTCTCTTTTTGCTGCCTTTAGGTAAATCTTAAACCAGGGAAACCACCTACTTAAAAAAAAAAAAAAGAAAAGAAACGAAAAAAAAATCAAAAAGAAAAGGAGTAAAGAACAAAAAGAAATAAGCCACACTTCCCCGCACGAGTATGGCTGGCAAGTTGTCGGTGGTAACAGCTCATCGACCGGTTGTCCAAAACCCAGCTCAGTAAATGCACTAAAGATTCCCAAAACACTTGGGAAGAAGTGGAGAAGTAGAATAAACCGGGGAGATATACACTGGATTCACCCTTGTGTTGACCCCGTAAAAAAATAAAAGTAGGGAGAAAGCTACTGGTTATAAAAATACACCTTTAGGTAGAATACTTTTTGAGGTCACCTAGAGGCGTAGAAATCCAAAGTCCGTTTTAATTACCGGTCAACGAGTCTATCACAATCACAAAAAGATGCTTAAAGCTTAGGGTTCTCATCAAATTTTGGGTGAGTTGAATGGCCGTAGAAAGCCACTCTTAAACCCGAAAATATGAAAATCCAAAAAAATTAGAAAAGAGAAAAAGAAATTTTTCTTTTAATAAGGTGAGGGCTTGAGGCGGTCTGCATTTTGGCTGATACCCGGGCACTGTTGTGTCTTTGAAAGTTCAGTTCCTAAGTAGACAATTTCTTAATGATTGAAAAATAACTCAAGTCCAAATAATCCAACCTAATTCTTCTATAAATAGCATAAAGTTTTTGCCAGGGACTAGTAAAAGATAGGCATGGGGGTATGATGTAAGCACATTTACACTTCTTAAAATATCTATTTATGCATGTTCTTAAGCATAGGACTGCATTTCATGATATAAATATTGCATTACATGCATCATCTTGCATTTAGAGTAGTTTGAATAAAATGGAGGTTAATTGTCTCCTTTTATGTGCTTGAACAGGGCAAACATTTTATCAGGGCCTTGGATCAAAGATCCAACCGTATGGATGTGATCAGGGCAACGATTGGAGTTCAACGACTCCAAGATCACCCTAATCAAGCATCCGTAGCATCAGATAGTGAACCGGGAACCCTAGAAGATCAAGGGCCAGGATGGTGTAAATCCGCACTTCAGATGATAAATCTGACCACACGGATGAATTCGGATCAACGATCGCAGCCCAACGACACAAAAATCGAGTCAATCCAACATCCATGGCACCATCTACAACTTCCAGAAGATGGACAGCCAAGATAGCGCCATGTGGTGCCATCTCAACCGCCCAAACGGCCGCTTCATCTTGTGAAGGCTCCGCGCCCGATCGCTCTCCGCCACTGGATCTTAATCCAACGGCTGTGGGCGCTCGCATTTAAAAGCGCCCGCTCGACCATCCGCTCCCCATAGCGTAGTGGTCGAGCGCGCTATCGCGAGCGCGAGGCACGGGTTAGAGCCGTGGCAAGGAGCGGCAGGTGCGAGCGATTGGGCGCGGGTGGAGCGTCAGATGGAGATCGGACGGCCGCACGTGCTCGATAGCGTTGACGCGCGATTGGACGTGCAATCGGACGCGCAATCAGACACGCGGGGGGCGCAACGCAGCTGGCGCGGACGCATCTTAAGCCGTCCGATCTCGCGATCGGACGGCTGAAAAGCGGCAGAGTGCGCAAGCCGTTGAGCGCGCGAGCAGGCGAGGAGCAGCGCACGAGCCGGCCACGACGCCCACGTTGGGGCTTTAGTGACGGATTTATCCGTCACTAAAGATCCCTTATTTATTGTTTTGAAGTTGTAATGTCCATTTTGCCTCCACTCCTTGCAACTATAAAAGGAGACCCCCACCATACGAAATTTTCATCCCTTCTTTCTCCTCTCTACCCCTCCAAAGCTCAAGAGAAGCTTGTCCCACACCCGGGATGCTTCTCGGGAGATAAAGTCCAATTTTCGTTCCCCTTTGGAAGTGGATCCCGCGACGACGACGGCGTGCTGCTTCGTTCCCGTTCTTCTGCTTCATTCTCCTTCGTCCAGGCATTATCCCATCCGGCTCGTCCTCCAAGCAACCGTCGAGAAGGATTTCTCTCTCCCTATTCTTTTTACTGCTTTGTAGTATAGATTTACTGCTTTCTGGATTAATCTACTCGTCCTCCAAGCGACCGTCGAGGATGACATTTCTCCCTCCATTCTTTTAATGCTTTATAGAGTAAATTTATCGCTTTCTAGTGTAATTTTTTATGCATTCTAATTGTAATGAATAGTCTCTTCTATGATAAATTCTTTGTTTATTCTACATCTCATTTTGATTTCCATGTATAATACTCTCTCTCTCTCTTACCCTCTCTCTCTCTTTTATTAATTATAAATAATTAGATAGTTTAAATTGAATTACTTCGTGATAAATAAAAAGAAACGCGAAGTTTTTAAATCAAACGTCTGCCTCCCTGTGTTCGACCTGGAATTTTCATTTCGGTATAAATTTTATTTGTTGAACACGAGTTATTCGCTTTCGAACTACAACGTCCGGTTTTCCAAAATCAAACACGTAAGCGTAGCGTTCGCAAAACCGTTCAACAGTATGACACTTGAACTTTTGATAGTAACATCAAATTTGCAAAACATATAAAAGTAAGATGCTCGTAATGAGTATGTGAAGGAAGAAATCAGATCCTCATATATTGAATTAGATTTTTTCATTACAGGAAGCTCATTACACTAAATAAGCATCGCCTTGGGAACTCGGATCTTCAAGTTCATTGAAAATAATTTTCCGATGGTAGCCGTTTGATCGATTGATTCATGCTCATGAAATTAAGTGGTAAAGTCGCATAAATTTCTTAAGAAGCTGATTTAACTTAGAGCACCCTGTCGGTGCTGTCGTATGTGAGTCCTCGTCACCACCCGCCCCATCCAAGAACATTGACAAAAGGGAAACCTCAAATGCACAATTGATTTTAGACTAATAGAATCATACACAATATATTTATTGGTTACATAAATATTAGCCACTACTCCCTCCTAACCTAATAGCAAGTAATGTTAATGTGGCAACCCCACCTCACACGTACGACCGCACCACCCCCACTCCTCTCCACATAAATGCACGAGCTAACCTTAATTTCTCATCACATGGCAGCTCTCATGTTCTTCGACTTCTCTGTCTTTGGTTTAGGTAGGTCCCTCGTAATTTGATGCAATTCATGGGATATTAAATCAACTCTATACTATTTACATCGACGTATCGATTTTGACATCTTTACTTACTTTCATGTAAACATCTTTTAAGGAAAGAAAAATGATTCCAGGTTGATTTTTTTAGGACAACATCATTTCTTCTCCAATGAAATCTCTCCGACCTGATCTCCATGCCAAGTAGTAGCGAGCATCCTTTACATTACTGTCCTTCAACTTACTCGTAGGTTCTCTTCTTCTCTCACTCAAACAAAAGCTTATTATTCCTTTATCTTCAGGAGACGTAAGCTCCACCTGCTGAGAATGTTAAGCTTCTTCGTCTCTTTCGTACGTCCTCTTCTATCGGATATTTTTAATTTAATGAAAAATTACTCTTTAAATAAAAAGATTAAAAAAAAAAAACCGAAAAGCTCATTGTTCTCTTTTACATGCATGCATGTCTCCCGTGTTCTGCCACTGCACTGCTACCGACGTGGAGGTGAACAAGGGGCTACTTCACGAACAATGTAGGAGGAACAATCGGGTGGAGTTGGCTGTTGTAAGTCATCCTTTAATCAAAATGAAGAGTATATAATTAATCTCAAAAATCATCAAACGGTAGCCTGCTATATTTTCTTTTATTAATCTTGTGCAAGCCAAAAAATGTAAAAAATATATTAATGAAAGGTAAAAATAAGTTAAAAATATCTTATTAAAGCATGCTAGTTTAAAAACAATCAATATTGCATTGCGTGTAACCTCTTCTCGGTCTTCTCCAACTCCTCTCATTCATGAAATCCTTTTCTTTCTTTTTGTTTTTTGTTATTTCTAAGAAGTATGGAGAATTAATGGGCACGGAAATGGATTTATAGAAGAGGATATATATATATATATATATATTTTTTTTTTTTTTATATTTGATAAGAAAAATAAGTTTATGGAATAAATTTAAGGAGTGAAATAAATGAGAAAATAAGTTAGTTAATCTGTCTGGATGTTTTAACAGGTTAAAGTTATTTCATAAAAAAGATGAAATAATTTTACATTAGGTTAAGTTCATTTAACCCAATGTAAATAAAAGACAGGTTAAGTGATGATTTAAATATTTAACCTATCAATTAAACAAAACCTAAAAGGTCATCGATCAATGATAGTGCATCTTTATCAATCCATTCAAGGATTGGATTCAAGGTATATAATCATCTAATTAAGCAAATGACATATATAATACCCTTCTATTAGTCGGCCTAATTATTAGGTTGCCACGTACCCTCGTACCATCTTGCTATATGTTCATCCATCCTCGAGTCACGTACATACGACATGAGACCTTTGCCTCCATTGATGATGGATGGTAAGCTCAACGTACGTACCTCTCCCACCTCTCCGTAATTGCGTGGCCATCAATTAATGTCATCGGTAGGGTAACTTCTTTGAAAGGTGACCCTGCACGTTCGGTGCATCATTTTTTTTCTTGTTGAAATCTTTAAAAAAATTAGTGCTATGTACGCAAGATCCGTGTGTTTTTTTAACATTTTGAATCGTTGAAGTTTATATTTCAAGTTAAATATTATTTAAGATATTCTTAAAATTTATCATCTTTGGTTATAACCTTTAGTTGGCAACTTTTAACGAAAAACACAGCACAATTATAAAGTGAGTATGATATAAAATTAAGATGATGTCATAATTGTACCGTCTAATTAAAGTATGTTTGGAAGCAATTAAATCATGTTCTTTTACATTAATTGTATTATCATATATAAAAGTTGTGCTTAGTCTATATGCTTAACATTTTCTTTCTCTTATTGTTACCTTTGTCAAGGAGATGATTCCTTCTGATACCCTTGCCATCCTTACCTCACTAATTGTGGGAATTCTCTTTGTTGTCCAAGCACTGGCTAGAGTCTTGACTGGTGCTCTCGTAGTTGGTGTTTAGATCGTCATCTTTGCATCAAATAAATGTATCTTATGTAAAATGATGAAATTAGATTTGTTGAAGTTGATCTACTTTAAAGCCTAATATCATTATTGATGACTTAGGAGATCAACAACAACCAAACATACTTTCATATAGACTATATATACATGTACGGCAACGATATTTTGCAAAATTTTAAATCTCATATTTATATTTTTTCAAAGCTTATAATGGAGACACTCACTCATGCGTTGCCGGTTAGACTCCCAGATGTAGATGCATGCCTCAGCTGCTAGCTTGTGCGATCACTACAAGCAATCCAATACAGTGACAAATCCAATACATTGTCATTGTTGCTACAGTAACAGCTACAGTGACACACTGACTCAAACGGCTACGGCCCTTAATATATATTATCGATTGGCTACATGTATAATTAGCCACTGCTCCATCAGGTGCTTTTTTATTTCTTTGTTGGTTGAAATCTTGAAAAATATTAATGTGATGCACGTCAGATTGACTCTGTTTCTCTACGTATTTCTTTAATATTTACGTCGCTAAAATTTATATCACGAGTAAAATATTATTAAAGATACTCTTGAAATTTATCGTTTGAAATCCGCCCACGTTAATTGTACTGCCATCTTGATGGTACACACAATTGGTAAGGTCTAATAAATGAGGTCCCATAAAAGAAGAAAAGCCATCCATCCCATTTCAACCAATGGTTCATTTCGGGGGTGGGGAGGAGGAAGCACCATTGGAACGGGGGGTGAGATAGACCGACAGGAGATAACAATATAAACATAATCAAAATAAATGGTTAGCTTTAATTAGGCTATTCCTTTTATGTTTTCACTTAAATCTCCAAAGGTTAGTGAGATTTCCTTTCATGTCTTCACCATTTCCACTCCAAAGTATACCTTACGGAGTATCTCCACAACATCCACCTCTTTATAAGCGGCGAGAGGACTCGTTACCACCCACCTTCAACCTACCTCTCGTTCTCTCCCTCTCATTCAAAAGCTCTCATTTCTCTTTTGATTGTCCCCATGGCAGCTCCCATGTTCTTCCACCGCTCTGAAGAGGTAAATAAAATTGGAGAAGTAAGTAAACGGTTATATTAAATAAATACTAATATATTTATTAATATTAATAAATATAAATTAAACTTACCATTGCGAATCATCGCTACAATTTGATCCACAAGTCCATGCCATAAACTTTCATTTACAGGATTTTTCGACACAATACTTTGTCTGGAATGTATATATGTAATATATCATCTTAATTATATATCCATATTCCATTTCAAATATGTATGTTTATTCATTTCTCTTGAAACATACTAATATTATTATTAGATCACAGTCAAGATCGAATACTCTAAAGTACAAATCTAATCTAATCAAAGGCATCCTCCAGCAAACTATATTTAAACCCTCCTTCAGGTGATAACCTCACCCATAAATAGGAGAAGCTGCAAACAGAGAGAAGATGGACTGTACTCCAGCAATGAGTAGAGAAACGACGAAGCAACTGCCAAACCCCAATATACCACCTATACCTCTTCCTCTTATTAGAAATATATAGCATTTCATTGAACATACCACTTATCCCAATCCTCATTTACTGCTATCTCTGTTTTTAAGATGAAAGAGAGAACAAGCTTAATTTTACGTACATTTTCTTTTATGTCCTTTTCACTCTGTTAAATAAAAAATACATGACTAAATTAACGGCATAGAAGATTTTAACATTAGACTTGAAAGACATTAAGCTTGCTATTGTGAATTGCGCTACGATTGGTCCACAAGTCTATATATGCAATAAACTTTCATTTACAGGGTTTTTCCAAACAATGCTTTTTCCAAAACGTATGCCCCATATCATCATAATTATATATCCGTCCGTGTTCCATTTCAAATGCATATGTTAATTTGTTCGCTTCTCTTCAAACAGACTAATATTATTGGATAACAGCCAACAATAAATACTTGCTCTCTGGTTCATTCTACGTGTTTAGACCACACTCATGGTTATACTATCAATTAATCTATACACGAAGTCTCTTTGATTTTCTAGTTATAATAGAAGGTGTTTTCGAAAATAGAGGACCCGGATCAAGGACCATAATTTGAGAGATTTTCAGCCTTGAAGCATTTTTACCCCCCACTTGTGTCTATTTGTAAATATAAAGCATGCTCGATTTTTATATGTCATTTAATAGCTAGAGATAACTTCTGCAAATTTTAGATTGTAACGAACTCCAGTGAGGCTCTTACCATGTATGAATTAGGTGACCTTCTAATCAGATGTTTTTTTTTTTTTTTAAATCTTATATATATATATATATATATATATATATATATGCAAGAGTCAAGACTGATTATGGTTCTGTGCGTATTTCTTTAACATTTACATTGCTAAAGTTTATATTACAAGTAAATATTATTAAAGAAAATCTTAAAATTTATCATTTTAGTCATAACCTTGGTTGGCAACTTTTACGTTGCAGCGAAGCACCAAAAGTACTATATTTTCAGTGAGTATAATATAAAAGACGATGCAGCCCTTCTGCATTAATTATATCAACAAATTAAAATATGATCTGAAACGATTAAGGTATGCCTTTTTGCATTAATTGTATTATAATATATAAAAGATGTGCTTATTCTATATGCTTAGCATTTTCTTTTTCTTGCCAACGCCTCCATCAAGGAGATGATTCCTCCTCTTCGGTGTCCAAACATTGGCAGGAGTCTTGGCCGGTGCTCTTGTGTCTGGTGTCTAGATATTCGTTGTTTTCAGCTTGATGGTTGTGGATTGTCTTTTCATGGCGTTCTCTTTAACACCATTCATGTCACTTTTGCAGCTTAAAGTTCAAAAAGTCATATCTCAACAATTTGTTAACTATATCTTTGTTTTTTAGTTTTATTTTGATCTCATCCAATATTTTTATCTTTTAAAAAAAAATATATATTTTTTAATTTCACAGGTGATTGCATTCATTATCTTCTCATTGTGCTGGTGTCTTTCCACTGGTTGTGGATTGGAGATGAATTTCTCTGATCTGCAGCGAGAACATAATCGTATTATCCATCTACCAGGGCAACCCAAGGTACAAATTGAACAATATTCAGGAGAGATAACAGTGGATGAGAAAAGTGGTTCTGCACTCTTTTATTGGTTCGTTGAAGCGAAAAGAAAATCATTGGAGAAACCTCTTATTCTTTGGCTTAACGGAGGTATTGTAGCTTCATAAAATCTTGATTTATTTGTAGATGATATTAATGTACTTAAAAAAATCCCTTAATATTGCAAATTGATTGAAGCTATCTTAAATGATTAATGTATTGTTTCACCTTTACACCACATATTGCTTTTGTTTGTCAACTAATATTCTAAGTTAAATAAACTACATTTCAAATGTTCACTTTTAAACCAAAATCTCAATATAGTTGTTTAATCATTTCTTCTAATTTAGCCTACTTTACAACAACCAAGTAGTTACTTTAGGATGACAACTTCCTCTTTCTAATGAATTAGTGAAATTTATAGTATTTTATTTATAAAATTTCTCGTGACAAATGAATGGCAAAGTATGTATTTTAGGTCCTGGATGCAGTTCATTGTTTGGTCTAACTGTTGAGATTGGACCACTTCTCATAAAGAAGAATGATTCAAAACTTCATTGGAATAAATATAGTTGGAATAAAGGTGACTATTTAATATGACATTCAATGATTCATTTTCTCTTAATTTTGAAGTCTAACATTGTATATAGTTTTAATTTATTTTTTTATCAGTTGCAAACCTTCTCATTATAGAGAGTCCAGTTGGTGTTGGATTTTCCTATTCAAACACGTCTGATGTACTTGATGAGGAAACAACAGGTTGAATTTTAACTTTTTTTAAAGCTTCTTATATTATATAACACATATAAACACGTGACGTTTACATTTTATTGCAGCAAGTCATTCATATATATTTCTTCTCAAGTGGTTTAAAATGTTTCCTGAATACAAGTCCAACGAATTCTTTATCATTGGTGAAAGCTTTGCAGGTAATTTTTATATTTATAGTGGTCTTGCACTTTATTTAAGTCGTTAGTTATTTAGATTCTTTTATCTTGCTGTGTGGACTCATATATTTATTGTTTATTTTATATCATAGGACATTACATTCCAGGACTTGCCCATGTCATCTTGCATCATAATTTACAAAAATCGAAAGATGATCGTATAAATTTAAAGGGTATAATGGTAAGTACGGTTTGTATAGATTTTGTTTTGAGCTAAGTTACAAAGATAATTTGTTGTTTTGAATTACTTGTGTTAAGTCCAAAATATAATTGTATAAAGATGCACTTTTAATCTTAGTTTTATAGTAATAATCATTTTTGGACTATGATAACATTTAAATACATCCAAATCATATGAATGTTAAGTTATTTAGCTAGGTAAGATAATGAAAATGCATTGTGTATTGTTTCTATACATAAAGAGGCTCAAAGTTTTAGTGTAAATTAGGCATACATGACATGGAAATAATCCAAAGAGAAAGGAATGTCTAAGATGATTGCATTAATAATAAATTGCTAACATATTGGATTCTAAATCATAGAATGAAGGTTTCAACTCATCCTTGCCCTTGGGAGTGGCGAGCAACATGACACCTTTTACTAAGATGCTTTGTCGACAAGCAAAATTTTGGGATGTTCAAAATGGAGCACAACTTCTAAAAAATCCTTATGTTTTACAAAGGAGAGAAAAATTGGCAAACTTGTTGGATCAATACTTTATTTTGCATCCAATCTCTAAATGCAGTTCAAGAAATCAAGCTTCGTGTGACCAGTTGATGGGCCTTGGAGGTCGTCGAGGACCATCAAAGAATTTGTATGCGTAAAAAACGTAACATAGTTAAAGAATATAGAAATTGGCAATCAATCACATGAATAAAAAAAATTGTTGACCTAGTTCTACCCGATATGGGTGTAGGTTTAAGGAGGGAATCTAATCCTTAATATTTGTTATAGGAGAGAATAATACATGGGTTAGTAAATTGTAGGGCCTTGGAGTTGCTCCCCCTGCTTTTGTGTGTGTCGCCTCTTTTGCATTCCCGTGTGGACTAAGTCTAAGCGGGTTTAGCTAATCTAATCACGAACCAATTAGGCTTATTTTGTGAGATCAATTTCTTCCCTCATCACCAACCTTTTTCTATTTTTGAGAGAGATTTTATTCTAGATTAATTTGACTTTGTGAGCTTAATTAAGGGAACATTGTATAATTGTCTAGACTTAACTCTTCCTAGTTTTTTGCGCTTCACGTTCATTAATAAGGTTATGTTTTTCTTCAATCAACTTACTTTGTTGAAGTAGAGAACCTACAGCGATCGGTGGAAAGCTAGAATTATGGTCTTTATTTGAACATTTTACTTCATGCAGTACTCTTTGATGTACGATTTGAAGAACCCTTTGCTTTAGTTGCCTTAGGCTTGCTATCATGAGGAAAAACAATAGGAATCTCCATTGTTATTGATTGAACCTTTGAAATATAAAGTTTCTTGCAAGCATTATGATGAAATTCTAACTTGTCCTATTATAGTCCACTCTAGCACATATAACCTTGTTAAAGGTCTTTCATTTAAAAACATGATAAATGTATCAAACATGATGCACCCTCACAAATGGTAGATTATGGAAAAAATTGCACACATTTGACTTTCTCCACATGGTTGAGAGGAATATTTTTATTTCTTTATATATGGTAATAATGCTGATATTGCTAACATTTTTCATAATAAAGAACATGATGGGGGGATGACTACCTTCAAACAAAGTTGCGACAAGTACAATACTATACCCCGCTTAGATGAATCCAATATTTTTAGAACAATATCAGCATTACATTTTTCATACATGAAAGAATAAGCTTAGCTTTGTGATAAATTCTACTAATCTTTCACGGTTTGAAATGCCAATGGAAACAATAGTCATCCTTATAGTACATGCAGGATTAGATGCTAGATGTGAAAGGTTAAATCCAGTATGCTCTGTAACTTTCAATTCTATTTTCCAATAAGAGTTGCCTTAATTGAGCACCCAGTTAATTTCATCTTTCAATTTTCTTTGTAACACTTCATGTACTAAAGAGTATTGAAGTAACATATAGGCGCTTGTTTGGTTTATCTTTATAGATCATAGGTTATTCCATGATTTTTTCTCTTAAAAGATTCATGTACTTAATCTTCACACAACTTTTGGTTTATTATTTGTCCCTCCCTTGTAGATCACTTTTTAAAATAACTAACCTAACTAACATTGAATTTTTGGAGTGCATGGAGGAGGATGAATAATATAGGTAGAAGCAATTTGAAGAGAAATGCCATTTGGATACATGCAATACATTTTTACATGATCTTCACCTTCTTCGAGATTAAAACCAATTGGCCTAAGTGAGAAAGCACAACCATTAATATTGACTAGTTCAATTTCTAGAGCTTTAACCTGTTTAAAAAGTAAGAAAAAAAATTCTAGAGCTATGAATATAGGATTATGTATCAAGTTCTCTTCTTAGGTGTGTCTTTCCCTAGTTTTTATGCATGGATAAATCAATGGTTGAAATAGGAGTTAAATCTTGATCATCGATATGGTGTGGCTTTGACACCATATGAGATAATTCAACTTGTAGACCAATTGGGTTGATTATAGGGACTAAATCATTAATATTCATAATTTCTCAATTTCTATGTCTCCAAATATTTCCTTTTCCCTCGATAGGTTTCTTATTTATTTATGTATTTATTTATAAAACTCTTGGTATAATGTATCATCAAAAGCTATTGCTATAAGCTAAGTGTTGAAGTTACGAGTTACTACGCTATCATATTTTTTTTTTGAAATAGACTACGCTATCGTATTTGATTTTGAAAAATATGTCGCCGTAGTTTGAAAGCTATTCGAACTCGTGTTTAACAAATAAAATTTGTACCAGAATAGAAATCTTGGGTCAAACTTAGGGAGGCTACGTCGATCTATATTCGCAATTATATTTTTTTAGAATTTTTGTTGAAAAGCGAAGCGACGTAAGTACACTGAAGCAATATTAACAATCAGAATAAACGAGAGAGAGAGAGTAAACATGCACTTAATATTTCAAAATGTTTATACAATAAAACCAGAGAAAAATTACACTAGAAAGTGGGAAATCTATTACACTAGAAAGTAGGAAAATTATACTCTAGAAAGCTGAAAAGAGGAATGGGAGAGAGAAGTTATCCTCCTCGACAATCGCTTGGAGGACGAGCCAGACGAGACGCCGCCTGGAAGACGGAGGATGGAGCGGGAAGGAGGTCGAGGTAGGAGGAACGAGAACGGAGCAGCACGTCGTTGTCATCGCGGGATACGCTTCCAAAATGAGGGCGAAAATTTGACTTTATCTCTCGAGGAGCATTCCGAGTGTGGGACAAGCTTCTTTTGAGCTTTGAAGAGGGAGAGAAGAGAAGGAAGGGATGTCAATTTCATATGAAGGGGGTCTCCTTTTATAGTTGCAAGGAGTGAGGGCAATTTGGTCTTTACAATTTCAAAATATTGAATAAGGGGTCTTTAGTGACGGAATTAAGCGTCACTAAAGCCCAGGTCGTGGGTGACGTGCGCCACGCCTGCCGCCCGCTCACCTCCCGCGCCACCCACGTTCATCAAATCTCGACCATTTGATCGTGAGATCGAACGGCTAGGATTTGATAACCGCAGCGCCTTAATTGAGCACACCTCCGCGTGCAATCCCGTGTTCATGCAACGCATCCTCTAAGTGCGTCACGTCTCCGCCATCGTAGCCATTCATCCAAGATCTGACAGCCCAATTAGCACCATCCCATGTGCCTGTGTTCAATTGAGGCTCGCGGGGTTTCGAACCCGCGCCTCTTGTTCGCGATAAAGCTTTCACCCACTGCGCTATAGTGGGAAATAGGCACGCGGGTGTTTTGAGGTGCGGCTTCCCATGGCCGTTGGATGGCGATCCAACGACTAAGATCCAATGCACGATGGAAGGGTGCGGTGGTCTCCAAGATTAGCTGGGCCGGTTTGGGTGGTCGAGATGGTGCCACGTGACGCCATCTTTGCCGTCTATCTTCTGGATGATGTAGATGGTGCCACGGGTGTCTGATTGAGTTGATTTTCATGCCGTTAGGTTGCGATCGTTGATTCGAATCCATCTGTGCGGTTGGATTTGTCATCTGAAGTGTGGATTCACACCATCTTGACCCTTGATCTTCTAGGGTTCCTCGATCTCTATCTGATGTTACAGATGTCTGATTAGGGTGATCATGGAGTCGTTGAACTCCAATCGTCGCCCTGATCAGATCTTTATGGTTGGATCTTCAATCCGAGGCCCCAATAAAAAGTTGGCCTATCCCTGAACATAGAAAGAGACAATTAACCTCCATTTTATTCAAAATAATCTAAATGCAAGATGATGCATGCTATGCAATATTTATAGTATGTGATGCAATTCTATGCTTAAGAACATGCAAAAATAGATATTTTATGTAATATAAATATGTTTATATCTCACCCCCATGCCTATCTTTTGCTTGTCCCTAGCAAAAACTATATGCTATTTATAAAAGAATTAGGTTAGATTATTTGGGCATAAGTTTTTTTCAATCATTAAGAAAATGTTTACTTAGGATATGAACTTTCAAAGACACAACAGTGCCCGAGTATTTGCTAAAATGCAGATCGCCTCAAGCCCTCACCTTATTCAAAGAAAATTTTCTCTTTTTTTCTCTTTTTCTTCTTTTCTAATTTTTTTTTATTTTTTTGAGTTTAGGGTTTAAGAGTGGCTTTCTACGGCCATTCAACTCACCCAAGATTTGATGATAACTCTAAGTTCTAAGCATCTTATTGTGAATGTGATAGACTCGTTGATCAGTAGTTAGAATGGACTTTGGGTTTCTACGCCTTTAGGTGACCTTAAAAAGAGAATTCTGCCTAAAGGTGTATCTTTACAACCGGTAGCTTTCTCCCTACTTTTATTTTTCTGGGGTCAACACAAGGGTGAATCCAGTGTATATCTCCCTAGTTTATTCTATTTCTCCACTTCTTCCTAAGTATTTTGGGAATTTTAAGTGCATTTCTTGAGCTGGGTTCTGAATAACCGGTTGATGAGCCGTTACCACCGACAACTTACCAGCCATACTCGTGCGGTGAAGTGTGGCTTATTTCTTTTCTTTTCTTTTCTCCTTTTCTTTTTCTTTTCTTTTTGACTTTCTTTTTTTCTCTTTTTTAAGTAGGTGGCTTCCTTGGTCTAAGATTTACCTAAAGGCAGCAAGAAGAGAATGGTCTAGTGACTGGGCTTTGGACAACCTACCTATGAGCTATTACCCACGATAAGTTGCTAGCCATATCACCTTAGAAGGTTCATTAGCTACCCAATTTATGTTAGAACCACCGATTAACGAGTCAGTGACAAGATAGTGTGTAGATACTTTAGACTTAAGGTTCCCTCAAATCAAAGGATGGTTTGATAAGTTGTGTACTTATCACCCTAACTTATTTATTCGAATTAAAATAGAATTCAGGTTGGCGATTGTTGACGTGGTCTTGATCGTGTTTTAATAATTAGTTACGTCGTACTATAGGTGATCAAGCGTTGTCAACAAATAAAAGTTTTATTACTCAAAAACCTAAGTATCCGAGTTCGAACACAGGGAGCAATTGGAATTTATTACTAATATCAAAAATGTAATTGAACACTTTAATTACTCAAAACTTAATTCAAATATAAATGCATGAGTTTGAAAATTAATTGTGACAAAAAGAAAGAATTTGGACGTCTGATCATGGGATCAGATGTCTTAAAAGATGTCTTCTCCTCTCTTGTTCTTCTTCTTCTAACTTCTTCCTTTCTTCTTCTTTGTGCTTCTTCTTTCTTCTCTGCAGTTACCTTGCTTCTTTCTCCTTCTTTATCTTTCTCCTTTTTTTCTCTGCAGTTTCTTTCTCTCTACGGGTCTTCTTCTTCCTTGGCTCTGCTTCCTTTGCTTCCTTCCTTGGTTCTATTTCCCTTTGGCCTCACTTCTTCTTTTTTGCCTTGCCTTTCTTTTTCTCTTCTTTCTTCTTCAGTTCCTCTTTTCTTTTTCCTTCGCCTCTTCCTTTCCTTCTCTTTTTCCTCTATGAAGGCTTCCTTCCTTCTTCCTTTCCTTTGCTAGCAGCGGCTAAGTGTCAGCTTCTTTTCTCTTGTCTGCCTTCCCTGCATAAACCATAGAGGAGCAAAACCTATCCCTCTACCCACACCCGCGACGCTCTCTCTCTCTCTCTGTATATCACTCTTCAGCACGCTCTCCCAGAGCCACGTAAACCGGTCGTATCACGCGCCTGGGTCCAGGCGCACCGGCGTGAGGGTGGTGTGCGAGGAGTGCTCAGGATAGTGTCGGGTCGGGTCGCCAGATCCATGTGGTGAACTCACGGATGAGGCGGTGAGAATAGGTGAGGGACCTCAGCCCATGTGCGTTTGGAGGCAACGGGCTCATATCACAAAAATAATATAAATTACTCCAGCGCTTTGTGACTTACCGATGTGGGACTAATGCCCACCGCTTTCTCTCGCACTCCCGCAGTAGACCGTGCATTCAATTCCCACAACTACAGGCTCTGTGGCGTCACTCGCTGGGTCGACTGTCTTCGTAAGACCTGCCCAAGTTTGCAGCACCTGGAATCCTGCAGTCCTGCAACCTGGAGCAAGCAAGAAACTTCCTCAAGTTGCCGCCAATGGCGGCCGGAGCTTTGAAATCTGTCTGACACAAAAAGAGCCTCGCAGCCTAATCAGATCACAGGGGGACCTTCGTCGTGTCACGGCGAAGGTGAGGAGCTAGGTGGTAGGTCGTGGGGTGGCCTAGGCGTGCGTGCCTAGGTCGCCCTGTGGCCGGTCGGATAGGTGTGATTAGGGGGCTATTGGGGAGGCGTAGAGGGTCTATGGACAGGCGAAGGTTATTCAGTGAGGTGAGGCGAAGGTTATGTGATAGTCGGCGAGACGTGTGGGGCTGCGGAGCGATGGGAGCATCTCGCCGGAGGGTGGCCGGAGATGAGGAAGTGACGGTGGATAGGGACGGTCGAGGGGCGGTTGTGTGAAATAAAGTGAGGGAAATGAAAGAGGGGATAGAGAAGAACAATTTTAACCTAACTAAAGGGACGAAGGGGGCGAGAAGGCAGCCGACAGTACCTGCTGTCACCGAAGAAGAAAGCGTCCAGTGGAGGAGGATGGCGGCGATGACGAGGCTAGGGCAGCTCACGTGGGTGTTGCGCGACGTAGAGGAGGATGAGGAGGACGGTCTACCACTAGTTTTGTGGCAGAGTGACGAGGAAGAGGAGGGGGGCTCGCCGGAGCTCACTGGACCCCTTGGCCAGAGAAGAAGAAAAGGAATTTGAGGTGGAATCCCGGCCAAGTTGAGCTGAGGAGGTGCGGTCGGAGTTGGGGGTTAATTTATAGGTGCTGGCCAAGCTTCTAGTGCGTGGAGGGCAAGCCTTTAACCACCATCATCTCGCCGGAGAAGGAAGGTGATTGGGATCCAAATCTTTCGTGCATTCGCACAAGAGATTGGACAGGAATCAGAGATTATGATCGGGCTCAGATGGAAGGGGATTCCTCAGAGAATCTCCCTTCCAATTCTGGGAGGAGATCTCTGAGGGATTAGAGAGTATCCCCCCTGTCTTCCTTGCCAGAGAAGGATTCCTCCCCATTAATGGCGGAGGGACCTGATTGTAAGATTGGAAAGAAAGCTAGGGGAGTTTATGTGATGGTTTTCAAAAGATAGGGACCAAAATGTGATTGGGTGTACTAAATTGCAAAGTAGGTCAAGATGACCTCTTCTTAGGTTCAAATTTTGGTATAAACCTAATTTTGACCTAAGGAATCCAATGGTGAAGTTGGATTTTAGGTTTGACCACGTTTGACTGAACATTTTGCGTAAAAACCCAAATTAGGTCAATTGATGAGCTAGGACCCTAATTTAAGTCAAAATAGGTTCCCAAGGCCAAATTGAATGTTCTAAACCCTAGAGGATATTTTTCCATGATTTTTAGAGGGTTTACTTGATTTTTATCCTGACCAGAACCTTGTTGAATTAAGCAGGTCTGTTTTAGGGTTTACAAGATGTCATTTAATTCCTGGATTGCATATGAACCCATTTCTGATTGCATCAACCCACTTTTTATCTTATTTAGACCATTTGACCTATGTTTTGTCTCTGAGAAATCCTGTTTATGTGCTGCAATGGTAAAATTACAGTTTTAACCTTCATTTCATGTTTTCTTATAACACTTTTTCCTCCAATTAAGCCCTCTTCTAGGTTATGTAGGAGCTTTTATTCTCTTTATTAGGTCAAAATGAGCTAGTTATGGCTCATGATGAGGATCTCATCAGCGATGACTCAAAAAATAAATCCACATTTTAGTGGATACACAGGCTGATTAAGTCTGAAGACCTGAAGGGTCTTTGTGTTCAGATCCTAATGTAATATTTTCTAAGATTGAAAAGTTCTAATGTCAAAATATTCCTTCCTAATTCAATTTTTTTTTTATGTATAAATAAGAATAGAAATACAATTTATAAGAATTTCACAAAGCTGACAAAATGATTCAAAAATGAATCCACCCCCCCATGCCTAGCTGATGCAATGTCCACATTGAGAAAGAGACATGAAAGAAAGGGTAGAGTATGAAAGATGTCACTTGAATATGAAGCTCGTGTCAGGTTTGTGTCATATGTACAACTGCTGAGTTCAATGCCGTTAGCTAGGCGAAGTCCAGCCAAAGAAGTCACAATATGGCTAGAGCAACCGTGTCTGAGACGGGTTCTGGAAGAGTACAGTCAATAACAGGCTTTAGACGTTGACCGTTGACTTTAAAATGTGTTACCCGTCTTTGGGTCAGAGATCTCAACGACTCCATTTGGAAAAATCTGGTCAATAATGAATGGGCCATTCCATTTAGATCTAAGTTTGCCAAGAAAAAGCTTAAGTCGAGAGTTGAATAACCAAACCTTCTAGTTTGGCTCAAAGCTCTTGTAGGAAATCAATTGACCATGTAGAGCTTTGATCCGAGCCTTGTAGATCTTGGCATTCTCGTATGCATCATTTCTAAGCTCTTCCAACTCAGATAGTTGGAGTTTCCTGATCATCCCAGTTAAATTCGGATCTAAATTGCATTGTTTAATCGCCCAAAATGACCTATGTTCAATCTCAGTGGGTAGATGGCATGCCTTTCGATACACCAAACAAAACAGAGACATGTCGATGGCCATTTTATACGCCGTACGGTAGGCCCAAAGAGCGTCCTCAAGCTTTTGAGTCTAGTCCTTGCAATCAGGCCTAACCGTTTTCTACATAATGTTCATGATCTCCCGATTAGAGATCTCGGCTTGTCCATTTGTTTGGGGATGGTAAGGTGTGGAAATTCGGTGATTAACCCTATATTTGGCCAACAAATTTCAGAATTGGGCATTAGTAAAATGAGTGCCACCGTCATTGATGATGGCCCTCGGAATCCCGAACCTACTAAAGATATTTTTCTTGACAAAATCGATGACCACCTTGTGGTCATTAGTTCGGGTGGGAATCGCCTCAATTCATTTGGACACATAATCAACAGCAACAAGAATGTACTGATGTCCAAATGAAGGGAGAAAGGATCCGATGAAATCGATGCCCCAAACATCGAAAATTTTGACAGGAAGAATTGGGTTTAGGGGCATCATATCTCTCTTAGTTATGCTCCTGAGTGCCTGACATCGAGAACATGACCTTGAGAAATCCTGGGCATCCTTAAATAAAGACGGCCAATAGAAGCCAGATTGCAAAATTTTTGCAGCCGTCTTTTTCCTGGAGAAATGTCCACCACACGTAGATGCATGGCAGAACTCAAGTATACTGTTGAATTCATTCTTCAGAACACATCGGTGAATAATCTGATTAGAGCCGATGCAGTACAGTTTAGGGTCCTCCCAGAAGTAGTATTTGGCCTTAGATTTGAGTCTATCCCGTTGTTACTTGGTCTAATCCTGGGGGATTTGACCAATGGCCAAATAGTTAACAATGTCAACAAACCACGGGGTTTGGACACCTGAAACTGTAAGGATAGCTTCGTCCAGAAAAGTGTCAGTAATCGGGATGTCCGGACGAGAAGAATCACTTAGGAGTCTCGACAAATGATTCGTCACCACATTTTGGACTCCGATTTTATCCTTGATTTCAAGACTAAATTCTTGAAGCAGAAGAATCCAACGAATAAGCTGGGGTTTGGCATCCTTTTTGGCCAAGAGATGTCTCAAGGTTGAGTGGTCGGTATAGATGATAACATGATACCCTAAGAGATAAGCCATGAATTTTTCCAAAGCGAACACTACAGCTAGTAATTCCGTTTTAGTAACAGTGTAATTCCTCTGGGCTTCATCCAGAGTTTTACTAGCGTAGTAGATGACAGAGGGCTTTCTATCTATTTTCTGACCCAAGACAGCCCCGACCACGTAATCACAAGCGTCGGTCATGATCTCAAAAGGGGCTATCCAAATCGGTGGTTGCAACACTGGAGCACAAGTGACTGCCATTTTCATAAAATCAAATGCCTTACGACATGATTCGTCGAAAACAAACGGCATTTCTTTGGCGAGAAGATTGTTCAGGGGATGAGCAACCTTCAAGAAATCCTTGATGAATCTTCTGTAGAATCCCACATGACCAAGAAATGATCGGATTTGTTTAACAAATGTGGGAGGAGAAAGTTTAGCGATAGCATCAACCTTAGCTTTATCCACTTCGATTCCCCGTTCAGAGATTACATGACCCAAGACGATGCCTTCTTGGATCATGAAATGACTCTTTTCCCAGCTAAAGACCAATCGTGTTTTGATACATTACTTAAGAATCATTTACAGATTAGCCAAATAAGAGTCAAACGATTCTCCAAAAATAGAGAAATCGTCCATGAAGACTTCTATAAACTCTCCCACCATGTCAGAGAATATGGCTAACATACACCGTTGAAAAGTCGTAGGTGCATTGCATAAACCGAAATACATCCTACGGAAAGCAAAGGTTCCATAGGGATAGGTGAAAGTAGCTTTTTCCTGATCCTCGGAATGGATAGGAACTTGGTTGTATCCCAAGTAGCCATCAAGAAAACAGAAGTACTTCTGCCCGGCTAGTCTTTCCAAGATTTGATTAATGAAAGGCAAGGGAAAATGATCATTTTTCGTGGCCGTGTTCAGCTTCCTGTAATCAATACAAACCCTCAAAAAGGAAGCTGAACGAGTTGTGACAGATTCTCCTCTCTCGTTAGTCACAACGGTAATCCCGACTTTCTTAGGAACAATTTGCACAGGACTTACCTAGGGATTATCAAAGATTGAATAAATAATTCCTGCATCGAGTCACTTAATGATTTCCTTTTTGACCACTTCTCGCATATTTGGATTTAATCTCCTCTGCATCTGGCGAGAAGGGTGGGATCCATCTTCCAAGAATATTCTATGATTGCAGTGAGATGGCTCGATCCCCCTAAGGTCATGAATGGTCCAACCAATTGCCTCCTGGTGTTCCTTCAGGACCTTGATCAATTTAATCTCTTGCTCCTTTGTTAATTTAGCACTGATAATCACAAGGAGCATCTTCTAAGGTCCTAAAAATTGATATTTCAAATTCTCAAGCAATGGTTTCAGTTCAAGCTCAGGCAGGTTGATGATTGACGGTAAGGAAGATGCTGAATACTCAACAAGAGGAAGAGGTTGTGAGTGAACAAAATCAATAACCTCTTCAGAAGATGGCAGGTCTACCATAGAGGGTTGCGGGTCCAATTCATCATCAAAGGAGGAACTTTCAATTGAAGAAACCATCAAACAAGTTTCAATGTTTACATTAGCCTCCTCAAGTTCCTTAATAAATCCACAATCCTCAAATTTATTAATCGCCTTAAAAATATCCAATTTCATTTGTTGATCCTCAAAGACGATTTCCATGCTACCGCTTTCACAGTTAATGTTGGCCTTAGCGGTAGCCAAGAACGGACACCCCAGAATGATGGGTGTGTTCCTCAGATTTTCAGGTACATCAATGTCAAGGACAAGGAAATCTACAGGAAAATAGAAATCTTTGACCTTAACTATAACATCTTCAATAACGCCTCGCGGATTTGTGACCAAACGGTCTGCTAACTGTAGCATTACTGAAGTTAGCTGTAATTCACCTAATCCAAACTTGTAAAGAGAAGTCAGAATTAGGTTAATGGATGCACCTAGATCCAGAAGTGCTCTATCAAACGTGTAATCTTTGATGACACAAGAAATCAACGAAGCACCTGGATCTCTCTTTTTCTAAGGGAGGTGGTGCAGGATAACAAAACTAGTGGTCATGCTGTGTTTCGCGTGTTAGAAATAGGGGTTACAAGTAACCTATCGTCGTAGTTGCAAAACACGTCGATCAAATAAAATTTATATCGAAACTCTAAGGGAGTCCCAGGTCGAACACAGGGAGGCGACGTTTACTTTATTGAAAATCGTGCTTCATTTCATTTCTTTTCGGTATTTTAAGATTTTGATATTTTTTATATTTTTGTAATAAAAGAAATCAAGCAAACGTATCACAAGATAGAGATCTGGAACAAATCTGATATATATTACTTCTAATGTCAATTACAAGAAACTATGAAAGCATATAAAAAGAGGGAGGTGAGAGGAAATCTCCCGAATCGGTTGTTCGGTGAGACGATGGCGCCTGGCGGAAGCTCGGATAAAGGAGGTGAGGAATGGGATGACGGAGGTGAGATGTTGGAGGACGTCGGGTTGAGGACAGCTTCGGCGTGGCTCTGAAATGGAGGTGAGAAGGCGGAGTTGATCTGCTACCAGAATGGAGGTGAGAGGACGTCTCCAAGGTGACCTATGAAGGGAGATGGGATGTTGGAGGAGTATTTGGTGGGGTAGAGTTTCGCTACACTAATAGGCACCTTGGGAGCTTGAGAATAAGCTCTAATGGAGCGTTGGTAGGCTTGCTAGAGCTTAGGAGTAGGTGAGAGTAGAGTAGGCAGAGATAGCTTGGAAGGGAGGGGGTGAAGGCCCTTTTATAGTGGTGGAGAAGAGGCTAAAAATGGATAAAGGACCTATAGCGACCTCCAAACCGTCGTTGGAAATGTTGCTGTAGACAGCTCACCTCCACCCACGCCCATAGTTGGCTTTGCTGGCTTGCAATGAAATAGTGACGGCTGTAGGCATCGCTGTAGGTCAGTCCAGCTGTCGCTGAAAGCTGGCGCCAACCGCCCCTTACGCCCGCTCCGCCTACCTCGCTCTTCACGTGCGCTGACCGCGTGCGCCCAACTGTGTGTGGGTGTGCTGTGCGCTGGCGTGCGTGTTTGCAATGCGCTGGCCCGCGCGTGCGCGTGCGCGCTGCCGCTGCGCTGCTCCAAGTGCCCGCCCAATTACAAATTGGAGGGGCTGCGGGGAATCGAACCCGCGCCCCTCCTTTGGAAACCGCTTCATCAACCAGTGCGCCGCGTCGCCCTTTGTGTCGCGAGGAAGAAATCGGTGCAAACGCTTCCCAGCCGTTGGATCTTGATCCAACGACTAGGATTAATAGTGTAGATGATGAGGGAGAGTGGGTGGTGGCTGCTGGCCAGGTTTGGGCGGCCTGGATGGTGCCACGTGGTGCCATCTGGCCCATCCGTCTTCTTCTTCTTGCAGAGGGTGCCACGATGCTCAGATCGGGATGATTTTTGCGATGCCAGACTACAATCGTCGCTCCGGATCCATCCGTATGGTCGGATTTTCCATCCGAAACCCGTATGGATGTTGCATTACCTCCTAGCCGTTGATCTTCCTCGGGCTTAATGTGATGCTACGGGACTCCGATCTGGACGATTTCAGAGGCGTTAATCTCCGATCGTCATCCCGATCAGATATGTATGGTTTGATCATCCATCCGAGGCCCTGAGATAAATCATCTCTTCTCCTAACCATAAAAAGGACCTAATTAACCAAAAATATAAACAACTACTCTAAATGCAGAATGATGCATGCTATGTGATATTTATATCATGATATGCAGTGCTAAGCCTAGGAACTATCACAAATAAGCATTTTACGATGAATTTATACATGTTTATCAACTAGCCTGCTCGGAGAGTACCACCTTCCTTGGAACAGATTCTCTCGACTTATGCTTTTGTGTACATAAATCCTTTAAAAATCTCGCGTAAGCCGGTATATGCTTGATAGCATCGAGGAGCGGGATATTGATCTCAACATTCTTAAAGATATTCAGAAGCTCCTTATTTCTATCAACAGACTTCTTCTTCTTTGATTTGATCAAGGCTTCAGGAAAATGAACATGAGTCAGATCTTTGGAATCAGGTTCCTGAGCCTTGATTTCTTCTCCAGAATTCTCCTCTCTCTCCACAAATTCTTCAGGATTCGGTAGATCAGAACAGTGTGGTTGTGGATCCTAAGTCTGCTTACCACTCCTTAAGGTGACAGAATTTGTAGATACATAAGAATTCAGGTCTTAGGGAGGGTTAGGAAAGATTGGAGGGGCTTGATTAGCCAGGAATTGTTGATGTGCAGAAGAAGAAGAAGAGGAGGAGGACCCTACTCAACCACCTGAGCATGTGCATGTGTGTTGACGAGTCGATTCTTCCTTTTAAAGTCGTTTGTCACATAAAATGACGCGTCATTTGTAGTTTTATGTGGTGGAAAAATCGACTAATCAATAATTAATATAACCACTCAATTAGGAGCAGGTCATGTCCACAGGGAGGCAATGATGCAATAAAATCTCGATTATTTCGTATTCATTCAATTTAGTGCGAAATCCATAGTCAAATCTGACATGAAATGCGATGGAAAGAAGATGCACAATAACTAGAAAATGTAAGGGTAGATGTGCAATTTTTTTTCACTGAAATATTCAATAAATATGTGATGAATTTATGTAATTTTCAATTGACATGAATTAGAGAAAATTTGTGCACATCTTAATCCAAAACTAATGTCAAACAATGTTAATCACAAAAGCCACGTGTTGAACGTTCGAGTTGCTACGCTAACGTGTTTGGTTTTGAAAAACCTGTCGTCGTAGTATGAAAGCGAAGAACTCGTGTTCAACAAATAAAATTTATATTGGAATGGAAATCCCGGGTCGAACACAGGGAGGCGGACGTTTCATTTAAAAACACGCGTTTGTTTTATTTGTCACAAAGTAATTAAATTGACTAGAAAGTATCTATCTATTTACACTAAATAGAAGAGAGAGAGAGAGAATATTACAAACAAAATAAAAAAAAGAGATGTAGAATGCGCATGGAATTCATTATCGAAAGGATTGTTCATTACACTAAATATTACGACTAGAAAGTAGGGAAATGATTACACTAGAAAATAGTAAATCTACTCTAGAAAGTAGTAAATCTATTCTAGAAAGCAGTAAAAAGAATGGGGAGAGAGATATCCTCCTCGACGGTCGCTTGGAGGACGAGCCGACGGGACGACGCCTGGACGAAGGAGGACGGAGTAGGACGAAGGAGGACGAAATAGGAAGAATGGGAACGGGGCAGCACGTCGTCGTCGTCACGGGATCCGCTTCCAAAAGGGGGACGAAAAATTGACTTTATCTCGCGAGAAGCATCCCGGGTGTGGGACAAGCTTCTCTTAAGCTTTGGAGAGGGATAGAAGAGAAGGAAGGGATGAGAATTTCGTGTGGAGGGGGTCTCCTTTTATAGTTGTAAGGAGTGAGGGCAATTTGGTCATTTAAATCTCAAAACATTAAATAAGGGGTCTTTAGTGACGGATAAAACTGTTGCTAAAGCCCCATCGTGGGTGTAGTGGGGCGCCGTCGGCGCACGGTAGCTCGCCTCCTCGTGCGTAATGCGTGCTCCACGTCCAGCTAATCTCAGCCATCCGATCGTGAGATCGGACGGCTTAAGTCGCGCCTCCGCCCGCTTCTTCTGCACGCTCGCCCACGTGCAATCCAGCGTCACGCGCGGGTGTGCATTAGCGCGATGGATGGATTGAGCACCTGTAGCCTCTTGATCGCGATCGAGCGGTCGCGGAGCCCGCTCGCCTGCACCCTTTCACCTGCGCATGCGGATTCGAACTCTCGCCAGCGCCTCGCGTAAGCACGTTCGACCAACGCGCTACAAGCGGGTTTGTGTCACGCTTTGTGTTTTGTGTGCGCGCGTTGACAGCCGTTGGATGTCCATCCAATGGTGGAGAATCATCAGAGAAGAGAGGGAGCGGCAGGTGTAGCGGCCGATTGGGCGGCTGAGATGGCACCATGTGGTGCCATCTTGGCCGTCCATCTCCTGGATGATGTAGATGGTGTCACGGTTGTTGGATTGAGTTGATTTTTGTGCCGTTAGGCTGTGATCGTCGATCCGAATCCATCCGTGTGGTCGGATTTGTTGTTTGAAATGTGGATTCACACCATCTTGACCCTTGATTTTCTAGGGTTCCCCAGTCTCTATCTAATGCTACAGATGTCTGATTAGGGTGATCTTAAAGTCGTTGAACTCCAATCGTCGTCCTGATCACATCTGTACGGTTGGATCTTCAATCCGAGGCCCCGATAAAAAGTTTACCCTGTCCATGAACATAAAAGGAGACAATTAACCTCCATTTTATTCAAACTAATCTAAATGCAAGATGATGCATGTTATGCAATATTTATACTATGCAATGCAATCCTATGCTTAAGAACATGCATAAATAGACATCTTAAGTAGTGTAAACATTTTTACATCATACCCCCATGCCTATCTTTTGCTAGTCCCTAGCAAAAACTATATGCTATTTATAAAAGAATCAGGTTGGATTATTTGGGCATGAGTTATTTTCAATCGCTAGGAAAATGTCTACTTAGGATTTGAACTTTCAAAGACACAACAATGCTCGAGTATCTACCAAAATGCAGACCGCCTCAAGTCCTCGCCTTATTCAAAAAAATTTTCTTTTTCTCTTTTTTCCTCTTTTCTAATTTTTTTGGATTTTCAAGTTTTAGGGTTTAAGAGTGGCTTTCTACGGCCATTTAACTCACCCAAGATTTGATGAGAACCCTAAGTTCTAAGCATCTTATTGTGAATGTGATTGACTCATTGACCAATAGTAAAAATGGACTTCGGATTTCTACGCCTCTAGGTGACCTTAAAAAGAGAATTCTGCCTAAAGGTGTATCTTTACAACGGGTAGCTTTCTCCCTACTTTTATTTTTACGGGGTCAACACAAGGGTGAATCCAGTGTATATCTCCCCGATTTATTCTACTTCTCTGCTTCTTCCTAAGTGTTTTGGGAATTTTGAGTGCATTTATTGAGCTGGGTTTTGGACAACCGGTCGATGAGCTGTTACCACTGACAACTTGCTAGCCAAACTCGTGCGACGAAGTGTGGCTTTTTTTTTTATTTTCTCCTTTTTTCTCTTTTTAAGTAGGTGGCTTCCCTGGTCTAAGATTTACCTAAAAGTAGTAAATAAAGAAAGGACCAGTGATTGGGCTCTAGACAACCTGCCTATGGGCTGTTACTCATGATAACTTGCCAGCCATATCACCCAAGAAGGTTCATTAGCTACCCAATTTCCGTTAAAATCGTCGAACAACGAGTCAGTGCAAAAAAAGTGTGTAGGTGCTTAAAACTCAAAATTCCCTCAATCAGAGGGTGGGTTGATAAGTCGTGTACTTATCACCCAAACTTATTTATTCCAATTAAAATAGAATTCAGGTTGGCGAGGACTCGAAAAACAAATCCACATTTTAGTGGATACACGGGTTGATTAAGTCCAAAGACCTGAAGGGTCTTTGTGTTCAAATCATAATATAGTATTTCCTAAGATTCAAAATTTTCTTAAACCCAAGTTCTCTTTCCTAATTCAATTTTTTTTTAATAAAAGAAAATAAAACAAATCTACGAAATTGACAAATTAATTCAGAGATAAATATCCACCCCCCATGCCTATCTAATGCAATGTCCTCATTATATTAAAAAGACATAAAATTGAGTGGAATAGAGTAGAAAGCACCTGAATTGCGTGAATGTCAGGTCCACTCCGAGATAAAAACTAAAAAGAACTGTATATGTGCTGAATTTAGTACCTTCAGCTAGGCACACTATACAAAGAAGATAAATAAAGAATTCACAGGTACAGATCAGAATTAGAATAAACAGAAGAAACCTCTGACCTGTTAGCAGATGTCCACAGATGTGAACTAGATTGTGATGCAAACCCATACCCCATAATCGAGAATATCTCAAGTTCTGGATAAAAATTACCTAAAACCTAAAATTAGTATGCAAGCAGGGTCGAGCCTGCGATTTATGAGGATGTAACCTAAGACCAAAAAGTTGGGTTACAGAGAATTCAAGCTCAAAAGGATAAACATTGAATGTGTGCTTGGGTTCGACATCCTCAGAACAAATGTCGTAAGGGTCTTGGTTTGATGGTTTCAGCTTAATAGGAACCCTTCAACTCAATCTTCTACTTCCTCCGGAACTTGCTTCCCAAATCAAAATTTCCCGGCTCCTATCCTCCTCATTCAGCATGTCAAATTCTAGGACCTCTTGCATATTAATCAACCCATCTGAAATCTCCAAATCTAAATGATGTGGCTGAATCAAAATTGACTTGGGTCTAATTATCTCAGAAATAGAATCATCGATAAGCTCAATGGGGTGTAACTGACAATCAGGGCATTGAATTGAATCCTTCAGAAAATGCGATTCTGGAACTTTAATGTGAGCCATAATAAAATCAGTTTCCTCAGTTATTGGGCTATCAAATGATCTTTCAGATTCCTCAGGCCCAATCATCTCACAGAAATCATGTTCTATAAACTCGTGCGAGACTTCGCAACTTGAATCTTCACCATCAGAATCAAAGAAATCAAGATCCGTATTAATGTATGCCCCAAAATCATCTATCACTTTCTGATCCATGGAGACATATGTTTCCTCGTACCCCAGCTCAGGGATCTCAGGTGAAGAAATCAGATCATCCTTAATTGGTTGCTCTGATTCAATTTGGTCAGCCTCGTAACACGTGTCCTCCCCAACGGGTGCCTGAACGGGTTCTGACAATGGCTCTCCTGAAGGGAGTTCATCCTGGGAATCATCCCACGACTGAACTAAAGCAACCACAAATCTCATTGTAAATTTCGCTAACTTCCCAAGTAGAAACTCACCCGGATTCTTATCCTTAACATCCTGGAGCCAATCCAACAAATACTTATTCAAATCATCAATCATCTCAATCAGGGGCTCCAATTTTTCAATGCAAGGTGTTGGTTAAACTTCTAAAGTTTGTATGATATTCCTCAAGTTAGCCAGAACCTTACCTTGAACCTGGTTACCCTGAACCAAATGAGTTGGTTCAGGGTTGGGCGGGTTTGGGGTCAGTGTAGAGGAGTTAACGAATTGAGATTCGTTATACCCTTCCTGATAATAGGTCATTTCGGATTGTTCAAAAGGTGGTGATGACCTAAAGGCAGTGTAATTAGAGGATGGGTAATGATCAGTGTATCCTTCTTGATTGTAGATCGTATTAGGTTGTTTATGAAAAGTTGACGATCTATAATCGATGTGGCTCCAAAACGGATAGAAATCACAATCATAGTGTTTAGGGTTAAACCCTAAACACGGAGGTCCGGAACTGTATCCCCAATTAGAATTATCCCAACTAACTGATGGTTCATTACAGTACGAGTCGGGATAATCGTCATGTTCAGGATAATTCGAAATAGGAGGGAAAGAGCGGGAATGCGTGTAATGTGTGGAAGAATTCATGAGAGACGGAAGGAAGAAAGGTGCCTGACGGAAAGCCATTTTCGCGCATTTGAAAGTCGTCGAAAATCGTAGTATAGTCGCGCAAAAACGTTCGTCAAAAATATTGTTTTGTAAAATAACAAGACTTGAGTCCTGGTTGTTCATCTCTGGGAGGCGTGTTTCTATTTTTGAAATCGATCTTAAAGCCGCTCTACTTAATATTCTGGTGCGCAATATATAGGCGGTTAAAGAACAGGCACTTAAATCACGCAAATAAAATAATCATTCAGCTCATGGTGATTTCAAACACATAAAGAGAGATATATATATATAAATGGAATTTCATTCATCATGGGAGAGTTTTTGTACAGGAAATCTAGAGGAAAGCTTATACAGGAATGCTTGAAATTAAACCTAGCTACCAGAAAATGATTGCATACAAGAATCGACAGGGGGATTTTGCATGCATCATTGGGGAAGAAGAGAAACTACTCTACTAAGTAGTAAATGAAAGCAATAAAACTTATGAAGAGCATGATCTAAAGCTAAAAGAGTAGAGGGCATTCAGGGGTGGTCCCCGATGGCCTTGGAGTGGTCGAGAAGAGAACGAGGGGCGGCCAATGTAGCTTAGGCCGACCCTTGGAGAGAGGTAGGGTTGATCCAGCATCTCAGCATGGTGTCCTCCATGGTGGTGGTAGTGAGCTCGTGGAGGTGGAGTGAGTGGCTAAGTGGAGGTGGCGTGAATGGCACCAATGGAGAGTAATTGCCAAGGGAGTGAATGGGTGCCAATGGCCACCCATGGGGTCTTTTTATAGACCCAATGGAAGCTCTCTAGAGAATTATGGAATTCTCTAGAGAGGCCTAAGGTGGGAGCTCGTGGGAGAGTGAGAGAGAGAGGGTGGATGGTGGTTTTTAGATCCACCAAATGTGGATCTAAAAATTGAATGGCTCTTGGTTGCTATTTTTGGCAACCAAGGCAACCACACATGGTAGAGAGTTCTAGAGAACTCTAGGCTAGATATTTTCGTGCGGATGGTGTGTGTGGGTCGAAACTTAGGTGGCTAGGTTGATTAGGTTGGGTTCTAGTGGGTTTAGGTCAAGGTAGGTCTCAAATTAGGGTTATAAACCCTAATTCACTAAGGTAAAGTGCAATTAAACTTAATACAAGTTTAATTGGGTGTGTGGAAACTTAATTGAGAGTAAAACAACTCAATTAAGTCAGGTCTAGGTCAATTGGACTCTCACTGAGTCCAATTGGATAGTGTGTGCTGAGATCAGGGCTTAATTGGACTCAATGAGTCCAATTGAATAGGCTGATGGAATTGACTAAGATCCAAGTCAATTAGGTTTAGTGAGGACCTAATTAGGTCCTTAGGGAGGTCTAGAGGTGATGTACTAGGGTTAGGGCACCTTAATTTAGGTTCCTATGGGGTTGGAATTGGGTTTAGGGACCTAGAGATCCAAGATCAAGGCTTAAATCTCAAAACAGGAATTGGAGAGCAGTATCAGACGTCTAATTATAGAATAAGACGTCTTATACTCAAAAATCAGAAGTCCAGACTTGTTGTCTGGACGTCCAATCAGAGTCAGGAAGGATTTCGGGTTTTGTTTTGGGTATTCTGCAGAAATTGGATGTCTGACAAAGTGTCTGGACGTCCAATAACACTGCAGAAGTGGGTTTGAAGTGTGCGGGAGTTGGCTAAGGGTCTTGGACGTCTTAAAACTTATCTAGACGTCCAGAGAAGGGTTAGAACTAGGGTTTTAGGGCTTCCTAGGGTGTTGTGACCTAATCTAAGGGTGGCTAAGGCTTGAGGAAGTCTCTAGGCTATCCTTAGGCTAGGATGGACCTAAGCTCTTCACATTTTACTGCTTTATTTCTACTTAATAGAATAGAAAACCTTTAACCCCCTTACATTATTATTCCTTCATCTAAACTAGGCCTTCTGCTCCAGCTCTACCACAACTCCCGTTATTTCAAATCCAGCTTCAGATCCTGCTCCAGATCCAGCTCCAGATCTGCTTATTGCCTGCAATCGACATAATACACTTAATCAGCACATTATAACATTATTTTATGCATAGCTAAAGGAAAGTAGTAAAGATGCAGATAATGCGTATGCATGCATGAATAACCCTAACTTATGCTAAGTCTTAGCTTAATTTAGGTCAATTAAGACCTATGATTGCTGCGCAATCATACCCCCATGTCTAAATCTTGCTAGTCCCTAGCAAATGCAAGACTAAATTATTTACAGCAAGGGTCCCTAAGGGACTGGTTATTTTATCAAGTGTTTGCATAGAGATTTTTCTCCCTTTTGTTTTTATCCTATGCTCTAGAAATCCAGACAATCGTGAAGGTACAGCTATGTAGCTTTTGCAATGGATCCGAGTGAAAACTAATACACCTCTAAAGCCTGTACTTGGTCGCTAATAAAAATTCTGGCGAGATAGGCGGATTTCTTCCCTCGGGGTATTCAAGATATTCTATGAATTTCACCCCGGCTTTGGGCTTAGGTAGAGAATCTTTGAGGAAAAGGATTATATATTTGGTGGCTCATTCTCACTTGGTGCTACATAGAGACTAGTACTACAGAATCCAGATTCCTGGATTACTAAGTAACTCAACTCAGAGAAAGATGAGAAAAACTATGCTCGCTTTTGATTCCCTTGTATTCATTCTCTCTTGCTCTTTTTCTTTCTTTTTCTTAGAGCTCACAACCTCACCAGATTCACACATAGGATCTGTATTTGGTGGTCTCACTAGGCATTAACACTTTAATTGAGTTCTCATAACCCTAACACTAAGTCAGAATTCTTCAGCCAGTATTCGGGCAGTCAGAAACGCGGAAAAATAGGTTAAGGCCTTATTTGGTGGGTCTCAAATTTGTTTGGTGGTATTGCCTTAATGAAAATGAAATATTCATAGACTCTTTTTCTTTTTCTTCAAAAATTTTTTTCTTCTTTTTCTTTTTTTTTCAGTTTTTCTTTCTTTTCATCATTCTTTTTCTTTTTCTCATTTTATATATATATATATATTTTTCTTTCTTTCAGCATAACACAACTGGCATACATCCATGAACTTTATTAAGGAGGCATTATTGGGGATTGGTGGTACTCAAGAGACATTGGGTGGCTTATTTGGTGGAAGTGCCTACTCACGGCACCGGGAGAGACAGATAGGACAGTGTATTTCTGACCTTGACATTAATACCCTCCTTCAGCCGAGGATTCCGTAAAGAATGGTCGTAACCATCCACCTTAGCCCTAGTTTTATGAAAACTCACTTTCCGCGTATTTGCCTTATTCGGTGGCTCTCAAAATTTCGCACAAAAACGTATACGCGGGAATCGAGAGCGAAAACTATGTCTAATCTTAGAGTATCATTACCTAATTATCTAGGATTCCAGATTCCTTGCACTAATCTTAGAGCACCAATACACTCTACTCTCTCACACTATTTGGTGGATTTTTGGAAGAAAATTAGCCTGACTCCCAAAACACTGTCTAAGGGTTCAGGAAAAGAAGCACTGCTTCTCGACAAGCTGAAGACGTTTATCAGCCTTCACCGTGAATCCATTACAAATTCTACGTGTGTGTGAAAAGTTGTATAGGATTTCAGATTACAGGAATCAACTAAAGGATAAAATCCCTAATGCATTCTCTTAATAAAATAATCTTATTCATGAATGTAATATCTATATTTGCTATAAACATGTAACCTCATATAATTTGTACTTCGTGAATTTCCTGTATCGGGTTACAATTAGCTTGACCCTAAATTTAGAACAAAAGGTGAGCGGGTGAGTCGGAAGTGGCTGTTGCGAACGATTTCTAGCTCCAATGCGAGCACTGGAGGTGGAGTCGGTTGTTCTTTTATTTAAGGTCCTAAAGTACATTTTACATGCAGCTCCGAGGTTTTCCTAAGTGTTGGCACAAAAAAACAATTTTTTTTTCAGTTTTTGCTGTATCTACCCCCCCATGCCTAAGTTCTTGCATGTCCTCATGCATGAATATAAAAGAAAATAACTCTAATAGAGGATGAGTGGGTAGAAGTCACCTGTAATTGCTCCTGAAGTTATACATTCAGCACCGGCCAACCTGTTAACATGCAATATACAAAAGGGAAATATGCTAAAATAAAAATACGCTATGTATAAAAATGGTTATGTATGAATGATGGTGAAATGATATTTATATGTGCTGAGTTTAACGCCTCCAGCTGGGCGAGCACTCAATCAGATGTATCAATTCTTGCATAGGAGCCGGCTAAGATTAAGAGAAAGATGTGCTCATATGCTCCTAAGATCAGGGGTCTGGAGATGCGAACCAGCTGATTGTGCAACCCTACTCCAAAAAGTCTAGCTATAAGAAAGTGTGGAGTGGTGGTGGAAAATAGAGGATAATCAAAGGGGGGATCATGATGTTGATTCAACTGATTTATCATGTCCCACAATTCAGCAGGAAGTTGCTGAGGGAGTAGATCAAAATGTACCTCAGAACTAGAATCTGAGTTGTAGGGATCCTCATAATATAATTGACATCAAAGATCATTCCCTCTCCAAGCTCTGGGTCATATGGGGGTATCCGTGAAAGTAGAAGATCTGTGGGGAGGTCACTGAAATCCTCGTCAGAAATTACTTCATCCTCATTAGTACTCATCTCTGATTCATCAGAGGCTGTCTCTTCAGGCTCGAGGTCGAGCCATCTATTAGATTGACTAGGATGATAGGTGCGTCCCCAGCTCATTCTGCTCGAAGCTTCACCCTCATATGCATTGGGCTCCTCAGTAATTCCTACCTCAGGTAGCATATTTATTTCTTTGTTCGAGTTATCCACAGCTACTTCTGGTTTTTGGATGTCAGGATTAGGGATAGGAAGTGTCGTCTCAAAATCTCTAGCATCTGAATTAGGGAGGTAGGTGAAAGAAGAAGAGTGCAGATCAAAAGTCGTTGGCTCTAGTACAGGTTCACCTACAATGGGAAGTGGTCTAGATTGATCAGTAGTGTCGCATGTAATGTCTGCCTTAGGATCCATATCCTCAATTGGATCCGCTTCCCTTATCTCGATTGGGTTATCTAACCCAAGAGGTGTCTCCCAGGATTCAGGATAATCTGATTGCGGCTCAGTCCTGGAGATATCAGTCCTTTCCTCCTCAATTTCAGATGAACCCATTCGGCATACTTCTTGCTCCTGTCTCATATCCATGCTAGATTCTTTTTCCCCTAAGTGATCTTCGAGCATCTGCTCTCGAGAATCTTCTGTGTGTCCGACGTAGTTGTTTCAGATTCTTCGAGGTATTCAATGCTATTTTCCACTTGATATCTCAAAAGCAATAGTTCTTGACTTTCCCGATTTTGTCCAATTCGCCTTATTATCTCTGCTGTTTCCTAAAGGAGGTCCATCACAGCTTGTTGATGCGGAATTCGGCTTTGTCTTTGGTTCGGCTCACTGATAGCCTGGATTTCGCGTAGATAGGATGCGGCCTTTTCCTTAGTGCTCGCTATAGTTCTCTGTATTCTATATTAGGGCCGCATATGCACCGGTAGCTCTTCAGGGGTTCCAGGGGGTGAATCAGGTCTACCCATGTTCCATGGGTGACAAGTAGGAGTATGAAATCCATATCCTGGGTTATAAGATGCGATCCTTTGAGGGACCGACTGGTATGGGTCATAATATCCAGGGTTAGGATATGGGTTAACCATTTCGGTAACCCGAGGAGAAGGATCAAGCGAAGCGAAAAGTCGTCTTCGCCACCTTGGGTTCTGATCCCAAGGTTGAGCTGATTCAGTGACCCGAGCTCTCGGATAAGCTCATGGGTCCAGCTCTTCTGGATCCTGATTAAGTCCAGATCCAATGTTAGCCATTGCGGTTCAGCAGTTGAAGAAATGGGGGGAGAAGATGGTCCGGGCGAGGTGACTTGCCTCCTTGGGAGTGGCTCCCAAGGTCCAACCAAGTGAGGTCGAAGTGACCTCCTTCCGTGCATACACCGCCCAACCCCTAGGTTGGTGTAGCCACGCAGAACAAGGCTAAGGCCCTGTCAATCAAGTGGTCCTTATAGATCAGGTGACCAGATTTTTCGTTAGGGATTTGAATTCCTGAAGATAAGTTTGTCGTACAACCGACTGAAAGTGAATCCCGCCTCTCAAGCTAACCCAGCCAGTCTGGTTACGAGGGGACTAAGGGGAAGGTTCTTCCTTTGGCTTACGCCTTCGGTTCCGTTGACCCCTGAGCCGCGGTTGTTTGACACCACCCCGCAGAATTAGTCACCAGGTTTGGCAAGAGAGGTTAAACTCATCTAGTAGTACGACAACGAACTCGGGTTGATTTCGTGTTTTAAAATCAGTTTTTAACCCGTTTTCTTCAGTTGGGTTTGTGGTGAGTGGCCCACAAGGTGACCAAGCTCACCGGCTAACTAGACTTGATTAATTCTAGGTTAGCCAAAAGTGTGGTCTCTATTTGTGACCCTAAAGGTTCAACCTAAGTTGCATGCACTTCTAGGGTTTTTTCTTTATTTCAACAGACCACAAAAATAATATTGATTCTCTAATAGTAATTGGAATCCAATTAATTTGAAATTTTGTGAGTAGATTCCTTTTTCAATTATTTTTTCAGAGAATATTTTTTTCGAATTTTTACTATTTCAACAGAATTTTTAGGAAATTTTAAATATCAGGGGGTCAGATTTGGAATGTTGACCCCTGGATGATTTTTCGCTTTGAAACAGTATCAAATGATCATCAAAAATTTGGAAAAAATATGTAAAGTAAAGCCAATTATATCATCTTTCAAACACCATAGTTTTTAGTCAAAACAGATTCGCAGATTGCTCGAAATTGCTTTTGGAAATTTGAAAATTTTTGAATCTGGGTCAATCTGACCCCCATGCACTTCACGAATTTTTAGAAATTTTATGCTTGGAGATTTTTCAAAGTAACAATGGCATTTGAAAGATGGTTTTAAAATGAAGGTTTTACTCAAATTTCAGAACTTTTTGCTAACAGATTTTTTGGCAATCGAATTTTTAAGTGAGATTTGAAATCTGGCCGAAAATCAGAAGGTGGTGGAAAAGCTTTTGAAGAGGTTTGAATTTGAAATTCAAGCCTTCCACCAAAAATGCTTTTTTTTTTTAAATCTTTTGCACTTTTTTTTTATTTTTTATTTTTTTAAAAAAAAGAATTTTTCAAAAGATTCAAACGGAAATATCTCTTTTTTTTCTTTTTTTTTTAACCTAGATTCAAAAGGAAACCTAAAGAGATTTTTTTTCAAAATTTTTGATTTTTTTTTAATTTTTTTTCACGAAAATAAGAAAAATCTCTCTGTTTGTTTTTCAAAAGAAATTCAAGGAAGTAGATCTAGTCCTAGGGTTCAGAAAATAAACCTACTCTAAGAGAATATGATGTGCACCTGATTTTTTTTTCTCGCGCTCGTTGTGTGCGCAGATCCCGTTTTTCTTCCCTGTTGTCCTGCACATCAAGAAAAATGAAGTAGAGGCAGATTTGTCAATGATAAGTAAAAGATCGAAATCAAGAAAAATGATGTTGCCTACCCAGCAACGGCGCCATTTGATGGAGAGCCGTTTTCGCGCATTTGAAAGTCGTCGAAAATCGTAGTATAGTCGCGCAAAAATGTTCGTCAAAAATATTGTTTTGTAAAATAACAAGACTTGAGTCCTGGTCGTTCATCTCTGGGAGGCGTGTTTCTATTTTTGAAATCGATCTTAAAGTTGCTCTACTTAATATTCTGGTGCGCAATATATAGGCGGTTAAAGAACAGGCACTTAAATCACGCAAATAAAATAATCATTCAGCTCATGGTGATTTCAAACACATAAAGAGAGAGATATATATATAAATGGAATTTCATTCATCATGGGAGAGTTTTTGTATAGGAAATCTAGAGGAAAGCTTATACAGGAATGCTTGAAATTAAACCTAGCTACCAGAAAACGATTGCATACAAGAATCGACAGGGGGATTTTGCATGCATCATTGGGGAAGAAGAGAAACTACTCTACTAAGTAGTAAATGAAAGCAATAAAACTTATGAAGAGCATGATCTAAAGATAAAAGAGTAGAGGGCATTCAGGGGTGGTCCCCGATGGCCTTGGAGTGCTCGAGAAGAGAACGAGGGGCAGCCAATGTAGCTTAGGCCGACCCTTGGAGAGAGGTAGGGTTGATCCAGCATCTCAGCATGGTGTCCTCCATGGTGGTGGTAGTGAGCTCGTGGAGGTGGAGTGAGTGGCTAAGTGGAGGTGGCGTGAATGGCACCAATGGAGAGTAATTGCCAAGGGAGTGAATGGGTGCCAATGGCCACCCATGGGGTCTTTTTATAGACCCAATGGAAGCTCTCTAGAGAATTATGGAATTCTCTAGAGAGGCCTAAGGTGGGAGCTCGTGGGAGAGTGAGAGAGAGAGGGTGGATGGTGGTTTTTAGATCCACCAAATGTGGATCTAAAAATTGAATGGCTCTTGGTTGCTATTTTTGGCAACCAAGGCAACAACACATGGTAGAGAGTTCTAGAGAACTCTAGGCTAGATATTTTCGTGCGTATGGTGTGTGTGGGTGTGTGTGGGTCGAAACTTAGGTGGCTAGGTTGATTAGGTTGGGTTCTAGTGGGTTTAGGTCAAGGTAGGTCTCAAATTAGGGTTATAAACCCTAATTCACTAAGGTAAAGTGCAATTAAACTTAATACAAGTTTAATTGGGTGTGTGGAAACTTAATTGAGAGTAAAACAACTCAATTAAGTCAGGTCTAGGTCAATTGGACTCTCACTGAGTCCATTTGGATAGTGTGTGCTGAGATCAGGGCTCAATTGGACTCAATGAGTCCAATTGAATAGGCTAATGGAATTGACTAAGATCCAAGTCAATTAGGTTTAGCGAGGACCTAATTAGGTCCTTAGGGAGGTCTAGAGGTGATGTACTAGGGTTAGGGCACCTTAATTTAGGTTCCTATGGGGTTGGAATTGGGTTTAGGGACCTAAAGATCCAAGATCAAGGCTTAAATCTCAAAATAGGAATTGGAGAGCAGTATCAGACATCTAATTAGAGAATCAGACGTCTTATACTCAAAAATCAGAAGTCCAGACTTGTTGTCTGGACATCCAATTAGAGTCAGGAAGGATTTCAGGTTCTGTTTTAGGTATTCTGCAGAAATTGGACGTCTGACAAAGTGTCTGGACGTCCAATAACACTGCAGAAGTGAGTTTGAAGTGTGCGGGAGTTGGCTAAGGGTCCTGGACGTCTTAAAACTTATCTGGACGTCTAGAGAAGGGTTAGAACTAGGGTTTTATGGCTTCCTAGGGTGTTGTGACCTAATCTAAGGGTGGCTAAGGCTTGGGGAAGTCTCTAGGCTATCCTAGGGCTAGGATAGACCTAAGCTCTTCACATTTTACTGCTTTATTTCTACTTAATAGAATAGAAAACCTTTAACCCCCTTACATTATTATTCCTACATCTAAACTAGGCCTTCTGCTCCAGCTCTGCCACAACTAGGCCTTCAGATTGAATGGAGCCATTAGACACGGTCTTCTATTTCCTCCGGAATTTGCTTCCCAAATCAAAATTTCCCAGCTCCTTTCCACCTCATTCAGAATGTCAAATTCCGGAACCTTCTGCATATTAATCACCCCGTCTAAAATTTCCAAGTCTAAAAGATGTGGTTGAATCAGAATTGACTTGGGTTTAGTTATCTCAAAAATAGAATCATCGATATGCTTAATAGGGTGTAACTGATAATTAGGGCATTTGATTGAATCCTCCAGAAAATGTGATTCTGGATCCGTAATGTGAGCCCCAATAAGATCAGTTTCTTCAGTTATTGGGCTATCAAATGATCTATTAGATTCCTCAAGCCCAATCGTCTCACAGAAATCGTATTCTGTAAACTTGCGTGAGACTTCACAACTTGAATATTCACCATCAGAATCAAAGAAATCAAGATCCGTATTAATGTATGTCCCAAAATCATTTGTCTCTCTCTGATCCATGGAGACATACGTTACCTCGTACCCTAGCTCAAGGATTTTAGGTGAAGAAATCAGATCATCCTTAATTGGTTACTCTAATTCAATCTGGTCAGCCTCGTAACACGTGTCCCCCCAATAGGTGCCTAAGCGGGTTCTGACATTGGCTCTCTTGAAGGGAGTTCATCCTGGGAATCATCCCACGATTGAACTAAAGCGACCACAAATCTCATCCTCAATTTCGCTAACTTCCCAAGTAGAAACTCACCTGGGTTCTAATCCTTAACATCCTGGAGCCAATACAACAAATACTTGTTCAAATCATCAATCATTTCAATTAGGGGCTCCAAGCTTTCAATGCAAGGTATTGGCTAAACTTCTAAAGATTGTATGATATTCCTCAAGTTAACCAGAACCTTATCTTGAACCTGGTTAACCTGAACCAAATGACTTGGTTTAGGGCTGGGCGGGCTTGGGATCATTGCAGAGTTAACGAATTGAGATTCGTTATACCCTTCCTGATAATAGGTCATTTCAGATTGTTCAAAAGGTGGTGATGACCTAAAGGCAGTGTAATCAGAGGATGGGTAAGAATCAGTGTATCCTTCTTAATTGTAGATCATATTAGGTTGTCCATGAAAGAGTGACGATCTATAATCGATGTGGCCCTGAGAATGATAGAAATCACGATCATAGTGTTTAGGGTTAGACCCTAAACACGGAGATCCGAAACTGTATCCCCAATCTGAGTTATCCCAACTAACTGATGGTTGATTACAGTACGAGTCAGGATAATCGTCATGTTGAGGATAACTCAAAACAGGAGGGAAAGAGCGGGAATGCGTATAAAATGTGGAAGGATTCGTGATAGATGGGAGGAAGAAAGGTGCCCTGCAATACAAGCAATCAAACCTATCCTTAAGTGGGCTAGCCTAAAGACCTACAGACTCCCAAAACCTGTCTTGAGATAAAGAAACGATTTGATCTACTTCTGTCTGTTCAATCCAACCAGTTAGAAGGAGGGACTGGGGAGAAGGTTCTTCCTTCGGCTTGCGCCTCTGGTTCCAAGTGTACCCCCCAGCCGCAATCGTTTGATTCTGCTCCCCTAGCTAGACATCAGATTGAACAGTAGAAATAGACTAATAAAAAATAATCTTGTTCTGAGCTCTGAAGAGCAAGTCGAATCCTTAAGGCCAATGTCTACTCTGTTTTATTTAGGACTAGGTTTGAATGTGCTTTGGAATGTGATGGGTCCTTTATCTGGGTTGTGCCCTTAATGATTGATTGATGTGTGTGTGCGTGCACAACTAGTGGTTTTCAAGCAAGATTACTTTTGATGCGGTGAATTTTAAGGTTCAAATCTTGCTTAGTAGCTTTTAGGATTCAACTTTAGGTATTTTCAAACAAGTTTTGTTGGCACACCAGGTTTTGAAAGCACAGGTGAAGATGTTTTCCTTTGAAGCTTAAAAATAATGTGGAGTGCCTAGTAAATCCCTAAGAGTTGAACCTAAGCGGCAGCTACTTGATGAGTTGATTTTAATTGAAGTGGTGCGACCCAATCAACTCAAACAATTGGCCTGTTGCACCACTTAATTAGGCACACAAATGATTACATAATCTGATTTCTACTCAATTATGTGTTTGGATGTGTGTACCGCTCCAAAGATCGGTTTACCGGTTGAGTTTGAAAATCAGATGAGGTTGTGTACCTCTGTGAGATTTTTTTTATTTTTCTTTTTAAATGTGGATGTTGAGGCGAGTGTGAGTGTCAAACAAACAAAACTAATCTTAGAGTTTATAAGAACACTTAAGTTGATTGATGTTTGTGTTATTATGTTGTGAAATGAAAACTAATGGGTGGGAGGTGGAGAAAAACTTACAGAACCTTCAACAGCACTTTACTCCAATCTACCGCTTTTGCTCATCTGAAAAGAGTACCTGCAATCACAATAAGAAGGGAGAAAAGTGAGGTAAATGATTCGTAAGTTGGAAAACACGAAAAAATCAAATAGCGTCTCCTCCCCGGCAACGGCACCAAAATGTTGAAGCTATGAGCTACTACGCTAACATATTTGGTTTTGAAAACCTATCGTTGTAGTTTGAAAGCGAAGAACTCGTGTTCAACAAATAAAATTTATACCGAAATAGAAATCTCGGGTTGAACTCAGGGAGGTGGATGTTTGATTTAAAAATACATGTTTGTTTTATTTGTCACGAAGCAGAATAATTGATTAGAAACTATCTATCTATTTATAATAAATAGAAGAGAGAGAGAGAGAGAATATTACAAACAAAAATCAAAAAGAGATGTAGAATGAACATGGAATTCATTATCAAAGAGATTGTTCGTTACACTAAACATTATGACTAGAAAGCAGAAAACGATTACACTAGAAAGCAGTAAATCTACTCTAGAAAGCATTAAAAAGAATAGAGAGAGAATTATCCTCCTCGACAGTCACTTGGAGGACGAGCCAGATGGGACGACACCTGGAAGATGGCGAACGGAGCAGGACAAAGGAGGACGAAGAGGGAAGAACGGGAACGGGGCAGCACGTCATCATCGTCATGGGATCCACTTCCGAAAGGGGGACGAAAATTGGACTTTATCTCTTGAGAAGCATCCCAAGTATGGGACAAGCTTCTCTTGAGCTTTGGAGAGAGAGAGAAGAGAAAGAAGGGATGAAGATTTCATATGGAGGAGGTCTCCTTTTATAGTTGGAAGGAATGAGGGCAATTTGGTCTTTTTAATCTCAAAACATTAAATCAGGGGTCTTTAGTGATGGATAAAACCATCGCTAAAGCCCCATCGTGGGCGTAGTGGGGTGGCCGCTCACCTCCCGCGCATGAAACGCGTGCTCCACATTCTGTAGATCTCACGATCGGATGACTTAACTCGCCCCTCGCCGCGCCTTCTCATCGCGCACTCGCTGGGACTGATCCCGCATTATGCGCGGGCGTCTGATGCGGCGTGAGCGCTATCGTGCGCGTGCGACCGCTCGATCGCGATTGAGCGGTCAATTGGGCTCCCTCACCATGCCTCAGTTGCCGCTCGCCAAGGATCGAACACGCGCCTTCTGATCTCGCGAGCGCGTTCGACCAATGCGCTACACAAGCATTTGTGTCGTGGAGATGAATTCGTGCGCACGCGATTAGGACCGTTGGATTGAGATCCAACGGTCAAGGCAGTTCTTCAGGTGTGGCTTCAGAGGATGGGCACACTGGTTGGGATGCAATCTTAGCCGTTGGATCTTGATCCAACGGTGGAGATTCGTGGTTGCTAGTTTCTTCAGAAGTTGAGTAGATGGTACCACGGTTGTCGAATTGAGTCGATTTTCACGCCGTTAGGCTGCGATCGTCGATCCAAATCCATCCGTGTAGTCGGATTTGTCATTTATAGTGCGGATTCACAGCATCTTGGCCCTTGATCTTCTAGGGTTCCCCGGTCTCTATCTGATGCTACATATATCTGATTAGAGCGATCTTAGAGTCGAACTCCAATCATCGCCTTGATCACATCTGTACAGTTGGATTTTCGATCCAAGGCCCCGATAAAAATTTTGCCCTGTCCCTAAACATAAAAAGAGACAATTAACCTCCATTTTATTCAAACTAATCTAAATGCAAGATGATGCATGCTATGCAATATTTATAGTATGTAATGAAATCCTATGCTTAAGAACATGCATAAATAGACATCTTAAGTAGTGTAAACATGTTTACATCAATGTATCAGTTCTAGCATAGGAGCCGGCCAAGATTAAGAGAATGATGTGCTCGTATGCTCCCAAAATTAGTGGTCCGGAGATGCGAACCAACTGATTGTGCACCCCTACTCCAAAAATTCTAGCTATAAGAAGGTGCGGAGTGGTGGTGGAAAATAGAGGATAATCAGAGGGGGAATCATGATGTTAATTCAGCTGATTTATCATGTCCCACAATTTAGTAGGAAGTTACTGAGGGAGTAGATCAAAATGTATCTCAGAATCGGAATTTGGGTCATAGGGATCCTCGTAACGATAATTGACATAAAAGATCATGCCCTCTCCAGGCTCTGGATCATATGGGGGTATCAGTGGGGAGGTCACTGAAATCCTCGTCAGAAATTACTTCGTCCTCATCAATACTCATGTCTGATTCATCGAAGGCTGACTCTTCAGGCTCGGAGTCGAGCCATCCATTAGATTGACTAGGATGGTAGGTGCGTACCCAACTCATTCTACTCAAAGCTTCACCCTCATATGCATTGGGTTCCTCAATAATTCATGCCTCAAGTAGCATATTTATTTCTTTGGTCAAATCATCCATAGCTACTTCTAGTCTTTGGATGTCAGGATCAGGGATAGAAAGTATCATCTCAGAATCTCTAACATCTGAATTAGGTATGTAGGTGCAAGAAGAAGAGTGTAGGTCAGAAGATGTTGGCTCTAGCATAGGTTCACCTACAATGGGAAGTGGCCTAGACTGATTAGTAGTGTCACATGTAATGTTTGCCTCAAGATCCATATCCTCAAATGGATCTACTTCCCTTATCATGGTTGGGTTATCTAACCCAAGTGGTTTCTCCCGGGATTCAGGATAATCCGATTGTGGCTCAGTCCTGGAGATATCAGTCCTTTCCTCAGTTTCCTGAATGGAGTTCTCAGACGAACCCATTCTGAATATTTCCTGCTCCTGTCTCATATCCAAGCTGGATTCTTCTTCCCCTGAATTATCTTATGGCATCTGCTCCTGAGAATCTTCTGTGTGTCCTTTCAACGTAGTTATTTTAGATTCTTCGTGGTCTTCAAGGCTATTTTCCACTTGATATCTCAAAAGTAGCAGTTCTTGAGTTTCTCGATTTTGTCCAATTAGCTTTGTTATCCCTGTTGTTCCTTGAAGGAGCTCTATTACAGCTTGTTGATACGGAATCCAGCTTTGTCTTTGGTTTAGCTCAGTGATAGCTTGGATTTTGTGTAGGTAGAATGAGACCTTCTCCTTAGCGCTAGCTATAGCTCTCTGTATTCAGTAATGCGGTCACATATGCACCGGTAGTTCTTCAGGGGTTCTAGGGGGTGAATCAGGTCTACGCATATTCCATGGGTGAGAAGCAGGAGTATGAAATCCATTTCCTGAGTTATAAGATGTGGTCCTTTGAGGGACCGACTGGTATGGGTCATAATATCCAGGGTTAGGATATGGGTTAACCATTTTGGTAACCCAAGGAGAAGGATCAAGCGAAGCGAAAAGTCATCTTCGCCACCTTGGGTTCTGATCCCAAGGTTGAGCTGATTTAGTGACCAGGGCTCTCAGGTAAGCTCATGGGTCCAGCTCTTCTAGATCCTGATTAGGTCCAGATCCAAGGTTAGCCATTGCAGCTAAGCAGATAGAAGAAGAGGGTGGGGGAGAAGATGGCCCAGGAGAAGTGACTCGCCTCCTTGGGAGCAGCTCCCAAGGTCCAACCAGTCGAGGTCTGAGTGACCTCCTTCCTCGCATACACCACCCAACCCTTGGGTTGGTGTAGCCAAGCCAGACAAGGCTAAGGCCCTATCAATCAGATGGTCCTTATGATCGGATGACTAGATTTTTCATTTTAAGTTCGAATTCCTAAAGAGAAACTCGTCGTGCAACCGATTGAAAGTGATTCCCTCCTCTCAAGCTAACCCAGCCAGTCTGGTTATGAGGGGACTAAGGGGAAGGTTCATCCTTCGGCTCACGCCTTCGGTTTTGTTGACCCTCAAGCTGCAGTCGTTTGACACTACCTTGCAGACTTAGTCACCAGGTTCGACAAGAGAGGTTGAAGCCACCCAATAGTACGACAACGAATTCAGGTTACTTACGTGTTTTAAAATTAATTTTAGCCCGTTTTTCTTTAGTTAGGGTTTGTGGTGAGTGACCCACAAGGTGACCAAGCTCACCGGCCAAACACTATACTTGACTAAGTCTAGGTTAGCCCAAATGTGGTCTTTAGATTGTAACCCTAAAGGTGTACCCTATGGTTCATGCAATTCTAAGGGTTTTTTTTATTTCATCTTCAGTAAATCATGAAATTAAGACCAATTCTCTGATAAAAATTGGAATCAGAATAAGTTGAAATTTGGCAAGTATATTCCTTTCCCAATTGTATTTTCATAGAATATTTTTTTATAATTTTTACTATTTGAATATAATTTATAGAGATTTTTAAATGTCAAAAGGTCAGATGTGCAATTTTGACCCCTGGTCGATTTTTCAAATTGAAACAGTATCAAATGACTTTCAAAAATTCGAGAAAAATATGAAAATTAAAGCCAATGAGATCAGCTTTCAAACCCCACCATTTTTAGTCAAAACAGATTCACGAATTACTTGAAATTGCTTTTTGAATTCTAAAAATTTTCAAATCTGGGTCAGTCTGACCCCCTTGCACTTTGCGAATTTTTAAAACTTTTGTACTTGGAATTATTTCAAAAAATGGTGCCGTTTGAAAGATGGTTTGAAAATGAAGGTATAACCCTAATTTCAGAATTTTTCGTGTACTAATTTTTTGGCAATTGAATTTTTTAATCGAAATTTGAAGTTTGGTCGAAAATCAAAGGGTGGTGGAGAAGCTTTTGAAACGGTGTTTGAATTTGAAATTCAAACTTTCCACCAAAATAATTTTCTTTTCTTCTTCAAAATCTTTTGAAATTTTTTTTGAAGGGAAAAGCCTTTTTTTTTCAAAAAAAAATTCTTTTCTTTTTTTTTAAAGCAAACTAACCTAGGATTCAAATGGAAACCTAATCTAACTACCTAGACTTTTTTTTTATTTTTTTTTCAGGAAAATAAATAGGCTAGAAGGAAATCTAACTTAGGGTTAAAAAAAAAAGGGAAATCCCAATCTAAGAGGAGATGTGCACCTGATATTTTTTTTTTCCGCACTCATGTGTGTAGATCCCATTTTTCCCTATTTTCCTGCACATCAAAAGACAAGCAGAGGAAGATTTATCAGTGATAATTCTAGAGATTGAAATAAAAAATGACGTTGCCTCCCCAACAACGGTGCCATTTTGTTGGGAATCGTAGAGCATGTTTTGATAGGAAAAGCATCGTAGTATAGTGCGCAATACGATTAAACAAAAAATATTTATAAAAAGATAATGAGACCTTGAGTCTCGGTCGTTCGTCTCTTGGAGACGTTTGTTCAAATTTGAAATCAATCTTTTCGCTCTACTTGTTTACAGTCGCATGGCGGTTTATGGTTATTACGTATTTAAACACGACATGCTTAGTTACAATAGATGAGAATGAAAAGCAAGCAACTTTAATCACACGAAATATTTTGCAATCAATAAGTTCATGGTGATTTTCAACACAAGGATATATATATATATATAAAAATATTTCTTTCATTCATTCATTCAGGAAGGTATTTGCAACATGGAATGTAGAGGAAAGTTTATACAGGAATGCTTGAAAATATAATTCTAGCTAATAGAAAATGATCGCATACAGGAATCTATGGGGAGATTTTGCATGCATCATTGGGGGAGAATAAGAGCTACACTACTAAGCAGTAAATGAAAGCAGTAAAACTATGAAGAGCTAAGTTACTAATCTAGCAGAAAAGAAGGGCATTCGGAGGTGGGCTTCGATGGCCTTTGAGTGGTTGAGAGGAGAAGGAGGGGAGGCCAATGGTGCTTTGGCCAACCCTTAGAGAGAGGTTGGGAAGACGATCCAGCATCCTGGCGTGGAGATGGTAGCTTCCATGGTGGTGCTCCTCGTGGAGGTGGAGTGGAGGTGGAATGTAGCTAACCTAGATGGATGAGTGCCAAGAGTGGGATGGGTGCAAATGGCCACCCTGTAGGTCTTTTTATAGACCTAAGGGAAGCTCTCTAGAGAATTATGGAATTCTCTGGAGAGGTCTATGGTGGGAGCTCGTGGGAGAGTGAGAGAGAGAGGGTGGATGGTGGTTTTTAGATCCACCAAATATGGATCTAAAAATTGAATGGCTCTTGGTTGTTAATTTTAGCAACCAAGGCAACAACACATGGTAGAGAGTTTTAAAGAACTCTAGGCTAGGAATTTTCGTGTGGATGGTGTGTGTGGGTGTGTGTGGGTCGAAACTTAGGTGGCTAGGTTGATTAGGTTGGGTTCTTGTGGGTTTAAGTCAAGGTAGGTCTCAAATTAGGGTTGTAAACCCTAATTCACTAAGGTAAAGTGCAATTAAACTTAATACAAGTTTAATTGGGTATGTGAAAACTTAATTGAGAGTAAAATAACTTAATTAAGTTAGGTCTAGGTCAATTGGACTCTCACTAAGTCCAATTGGACAGTGTGTGCTGAGATTAGGGCTCAATTGGACTCAATGAGTCCAATTGAATAGGCTGATGGAATTGACTAAGATCCAAGTCAATTAGGTTTAGTGAGGACCTAATTAGGTCCTTAGGGAGGTCCAAAGGTGATGTATTAGGGTTAGGGCACCTTAATTTAGGTTCCTATGGGGTTGGAATTGGGTTTAGGGACCTAGAGATCCAAGATCAAGGCTTGAATCTCAAAACAGGAACTGAAGAGCAGTTCTAGATGTCCAATAAAAGTGTCAGACTTCTTATAGTGAAAAATCAGAAGTCTAGACTTGTTGTCTGGATGTCCAATCAGAGTCAGGAGGGATTTTGGGTTCTGTTTTAGGTATTCAGCAGAAATTGGACATCTGACCAAGTGTCTAGACGTCCAATAACACTGTAGAAGTAGGTTTAGGGTGTGTGAGAGTTGGCTAAGGGTTCTAGACATCCTATAATTCATCTGGATGTTCAGATAAAGGTTGGAATTAGGGTTTTAAGGTTTCCTAGGGTGCGGTGACCTAATCTAAAGGTGGCTAAGGCTTGGGGAAGTCTCTAGGCTATTCTAGGGCTAGGATGGACCTAAGTTCTTCACATTTTACTGCTTTATTCCTACTTAATATAGTAGCATACCTTAACTCCCTTACATTATTATCTACTATATCTAATCTGAGTCTTCTGCTTTAGCTCTGCTACAACACCCATTATTCTTCTATTCTCCTGATCCAGCTTTAGATCCAGCTTATTACCTGTAATTGACATAGTGCACCTAATCAGCACATTATAGCATTATTTTATGCATAGCTAAAAGAAAGCAGTAAAGATGTAGATAATGCTTATGCATGCATGAATTACCCTAACTTATGTTAAGTCCTAGCCTAATTTAGGTCAATTAAGACCTATGATTGCTATGCAATCATTTAGCTGAACGTCGTGATCCTACATGATATCTTATGTGTGTAGTTATGGAAAAAGCTATTTTCCTCACACTTTGTTGGCATCCACATGTTTTTTACATCTCAATGTTCTAAGTTTGTCAATTATTATTGTAGATTACAGATGAGGGACTAACTTAATTGTTAAGAATACATTATTCTATGCAATTAAATGAGAAATTCTATAATTTGAGGGCATTTCTAATTTGCATATATGACCAATGAAGTTTGACTTTTTGCTAGTATTGATTTTGTTGTTATTCTTATCTACGTTTTGATTTTTGGTATCTGCTCTCATTTTCGCTTTTGACCTTATGTTTTGACCATATCATTGTAGTTAGGGAATCCATCATTGGATCTTGGTGGAGATCAGAAGGGGATGGTTGATTTTGCATGGTACCATGGGCTCCTCTCTAATGAATATTATAGCCCATCATGTAATTTCAATGCACCAACACTGAATTGTGCTGCGGCTTATAATGAATATTGGGGCCTCCTTTATAACATAAACATCCGTAATATAGGTGCAAAAATGTGTCCAACTGACATCCCATCAAGATATGTAAGTCCGCAACTTTACAAATCAATGCTACCTTTCTTTTATATGCAATCGATATCAAATTTCCTTAGCATAATGTTCTAGAGTCTTTGATTCCAACTAAATCCAATGATTCAATTTGATCATGTGTAAGTTAAAATATTTTTTAATTTATTCACTAGTTATGACTTTAAGTCAAATTGCAATATATCTTGCCACTAATAAAAATTATACCTAAACAATGCTTCATCAAAAGCTAAGTTTAATTCTAATTTTGCAGAGGAATGAGGAATAGTTCAATTAAAAGAAATGAGTTAGATGCACGATAGAATTTGTCTTCTTTTTTCTTTTTGAAAATTGAAGGATATCGCTCAAATGTGGAGAGAGAAGAATTTATAAACATAAGGCAACAAAAAATTCCAATTTGTGTGCTTATTATGGATATAAAAATTAACTGGTGAAATGAAGTGATATGGTGATGGTGTTTACTTAGTAGCATTTTTTTAAAAATATTTTCAGCAATATACATATATATATAAAATCCTAGATCGATAATAATGTCTATGTAATATCATGTTCATTCACGCATACATATATGTATACTTATATAATTACATGTATGCACATGTGCATGTACATGGAAACATGTCTATTTGTAGAAAAGTGTAAACTAGCAAATAGAAAACAAGTTAGAATAACCAAATTACCATGATGAATTGTACATGGATGGACCAACCTTAGATTGTCATATTAAGAGCATGACAAATGTTGACCCTAGGAAAATTTGAGTTTATGGTATCCTTATGGAAAGAAGAAATGTATCATCACTGTAACATTTGAAAATGAAAGTATTATTTTTTTAAAAGAAAAGAACACTTAAATGCCATCAAAAAATACTCCATATTAAGTCATGTGTAGTTTTTTAAAAATATTTAACACAAGAAATCCTAAATGGATATTTTCATCCTTGCATAACCATATCGAAGTCTCCAATCAGTATGTAAAATAACAAGTGTCTTCATGTAGGCATGCATCTTGCTACATTTTGTGGAGAGGCAGCATATGCGAGGCTCTTTTCTTAAGGGCAATAAGCAAATCATTTTCAACAACATTAACATCATGTTATGAGTCTTAATCTTTATCACTTAAAGAGGACTCGTATCATTTCTTATAGGAACATCATCTGTAAACAAAGGTGTAGTAGTTACTTCAAGATAAGTGACGGTCTAATCCTTGGAGAAGGGGCTCTTCTTTAGTAAACTCAAGGTGGTTCATGAACGATTAACCAGATTTCGTACGTTAAAAGATTGAGTTAAAAATCCATCGTTGTAATTGCGTAAAAATTTGTTATCAGATAAATTTACCAAAACTCCGGTGAGTCCCAAGTCAAACATGAGGAGGTGAACATTTGATTAAAAATCGCATTTGAAATTATTTTAAGAAAGCAGATTAATTGGTTGAAATTAATTTATGTAAGCTATTATACTTAAATAATAAATAATAGAAAAGAGTGAGAGAATAATATAGAGAAAAAGTGAGAGAGAGCGAACCCATATTTCAAAACCAAATATTCATTACAACTAATTTCTACAACTAGAAAGCTGAAAATCTACACTAGAAAGCGATAAAAAGAGAGGGATGAGAAAATCCTCCTCAACGGCTGCTTGGAGGACGAGTCGCGATGACGGAGTGCTCAGACGATGGGGATGAGATGCTGGATGAAGGAGAATGGAGCTGGAGTACAGAAGGCGAAGCAGGACGGCGTCGTAGCAGGATCCGCTTCCCGAACGGTAGCGAGAAGATAACCACTGGATGCTCTACGAAGGGGGTGAGAAGATAGAAAAATTATTTTACTCTAACTCTAATGGAGCATCTTGGGTATGAGACCGGCTTGTAGAGCTTTGGAGGAGGTGAGAGGAGAAGAGAAGGGATGATGAAATATGTGGTAGGGGTGGCTCTTTTATAAGTGCAAAAATTGGTGGCAAAAAGGTCTTTTAAGCCTTAAAAATAAATATGCGGCCTTTAGTGATGCATATAATTAAGTGTCACTAAAGGTGCATGTTGTTGTTGCCGCTCCTTCATATTTGGCCGTGCGATGAAGATCCAAGCGCTCAAAAGAAGCCACGTTAGTGCCTCTTTCTCTTCAGCAGTTGCCTCTTCATCGTGCCTAACTCATCTCAGCCATCTGATCGTTCGATCGGACGGCTTAGATCGTGTGAGTCGCTTTGCCTTCATAAGTTCTGCGTGCCCGCGTGTGATGGCACGTATGATCACGTGTCATTGCATGCGTGTGCATGCTCCTCCATTCGACGCTCGATGCCACACCACGTCTCGCCTCTGTAGCTGCTGGATGCGCATCGCAGGGTCAATTGCACCCACACCTCTCTCGCACTTTCGATTTAAGGCTCTCAAGGTCTCAAACTTGCACCACTTCCTTATGCTTAAGACGCTCGACCACCACTCTACGAGCGCAGATAGTTGAGGTCTTGATTTTCCCTGCGGACGGTTTCAACCGTTGGATCTCGATCCAACGGCTGGGATTCATCGTATGAGTGAAGAAGAGGTGCTGCAGGCCATGTTGGGTGGCTGTGATGGCACCACGTGTCACCATCATGGTTGTCCATCTTCTTTGCTTTGTAAGTGATGCCACGATTGTCGGATTGAATCGATTTTCGCGCCTTTGGGCTGCGATCATCGATCCGAACCCATCCATGCAGTTGGATTTGTCATCTCAAGTATGGATTTACGCCACCTTGACTCAACCTCTAATCTTTCTTAGATTGTATCTGATACTACGAAAATCCGATCAGGGCGATCTCGGAGGCATTGAACTTCGATCGTCACCCTGATCAGATCCGTACAGTTTGATCTTTAATTCGAGGCTTCGATAAATATTGCTTTCTCTCCTTACCACAAATAGAGACAAATTAACTTAGAATTTGTACAAACTAATCTAAATATTGCAAAATGATGCATGTTATGCATTATTTATAATGATGAATGCAATTATATGCCTAATAACACATATAAATAGACAGTTTATGTGACATAGATGTGTCTACATCAATGAAATTTGGTAACAAGCTAAGTAGTCAGAATGTCCTCTAGGGGAACGAGACAAATAAACAGGGAGACACCCTAGTGCCTTTATCAATATTAAACTAAGTAGTCAAAAAATAAGGCACAAACCTAAAGAATGTAATGTCAACACTAACATAATGGTGATGATAAATAGAATAGTAGCATTGATATCCCTTTTAAGTTCTTAAATACCCAAGAAATACAAACTTAAACGCCTGTTGGGATGACTTATCTGTGCCTAGTTCTATAGCGTGACTAAAGGTTACACTAGAATGCAACTAGATAAGCTTGGAACTAGTCCTTGTCATGAAAAAAATTGGGGAGGAATTTGTTCATGAAGAATAAAGAGGGTATTCACTTTATATTGTAATAAGCAATCAACACAACTTCTCAATACGAATCAAGAGGGTTCAAGCAATACTAAAAAGATGGCAATGCTTTTTCTTAGCTACTTCATTTTGCTAAAAATTATAAGAATGACTTCTTTAGGAAATCATACCCTAGGTAAAAATCTCATAGGTATCGAGTGTAACATTACAGTGTAATATTTGAATAGATGATGTTAACATTGACTTTAAATTGGGCTTTATTTCATTGGTTTTTTTAAAATGCAAAAGTCTCGTAAGTATTGAGTGTAAAATTCTAGTGCAATATTTGAACAATGATAACATTGACATAGAATTGAGCTTTATTTCTTTGATTTTTTTTTCAATAATATTTTAGATGTCGAAAGAAAGACTTACAAAAGGATGAGAAAAGTCACCCATAATTACTAAATATTAGTGATGTCTTTATTGTTGAGGATTGTGGCATGGAAAACACACATCTTTTTGTAATATTATTTCAAAGATATACCCAAACTTAGGATTTTAACTAAGTGGGTAGTGACTCAAGTGCTACTTCCTTATTTAGCAAGATCTACAATCAAGCTTCATCAAAGGAGAAGGTCAAGGAACTATGTATTGTAGTTTATACATAAGAAGATAACTCAAGTGTAGATGCCACTAAAAGGTAGAACATGATGATTGAAGAGAAGTAGCATAAGGAGACAAAAGTAGGTATTCAAATCTTTTTTTTCATGGTCACCCACAATCATCCTCATAAGTACAACATCTAGAAGTTTTATGTTCGGGGTCACATGGATCTCATGGGCCTTCTCTTAGCCAATGATAGGGAATCCCTTCCATAAACAACTTTGAACTAGTTTCCTAGAGCTTACTTAGCAAAGTGAGCTATAGCACCATTCATCACTTTGTAAATGTTGAAAGAACTAATCAAAACTCCAACCACTAGTAGTCCATATAAAAAGTGCAATATGTTTATCTTTGTCATAACTGCAATATCCACGGGAGCTTTAGGCGAAGGTGCTACCTATTGAGCATTGGGTGGCCTTCCATACATGCTTTCCCTAGCAAGAGTCAACAAGATGACCCTATTTGTCTTAATAAGTGCAAGTAGGGCATCTAAGTCCCTATGAAGTCCATTTTCATTTATGCCCTTTGATAGGTGATCCTACATGACCTCTTTTATGGGTAAGGGCCATGGCTATCTGAGAATCAAAGATGGTAATGGAAGGAAGAATTGTTACAAGCCTCTCTGTTACCAAGAAGGTTAGGTAAAGTGAGCATATGAGACTAAGCAACATGATAATGATCTTGTTTCAAGTCAGCTAGTTAATGCCTCACCATGGACTCAGCATGGCTCACAAGTACAAGTTAGCTTAAATTTATCTCATAAGCATTCAACTTCATATAAGCATTTTTTTTGGAGCAAGTTTTCAGAATTATCTTTGAGAGAGCCCAATATCATTGGAATAAATGATTTTCCTTCCTATATGAGAAACACAATCTCATGATTTGGGAGATACTACTTGAATTCCACATACAAGAGTAGATATCTCACAAATTCTTCTACATTTACTTTATAGCCTAGTAGGATATTAGTTTATTCCCTATCCTTTACATTGTCTCTAATCCAAATGAGGACTTTAGAATTATCTTTCTTCCAAGAAATATATTTTTGAACTTTTTTTTGCAGGCTTTGATTTGATTAGAATATATTTCTAATCTTGACCTTCAATTTTCATCATAAAAGTTTCTAACTAATGGAGTTATTGGTGTCATCCAACATGATCACCAATCAGAAGAAGGATCCTTGCATACCGTTTATGACTATGATAACACAGTACCCTTTGACAAGTTGAATGAGGTCATCTTTGAACAACAATCTATAGCTTTCACAAGATGAAGTAAAAAGTATAACATCTAATTCGTTGTATCCCCAATGGAGTAGTAGCCACTTTAAGCCAATTTGACCTTTAGCCGGTAGTCTAAGGTAGTACTAAGTTCTTGATGTTTGGCAAATAATATTGGCATTTGAAATTGTTATTAGACCAAATTACTAGCATCAATAGTGTTGACGATGAGTGATCACAACCAACTTTAGAAGGGAGAGTTTTCAACGGAAGAAAAAAAATTGGTGTAAAGAAGAAAAAGGAGACAAGGAGGGTACTGAACCCCACCTTGCTTTGATATCATATCATATATTAGAAAATAAAATCACTTGCCATTATAAAATAAAGATGCCCTTGGTATATAAAGCAATAGGTATAGGACTGTATAAATAGGAAAAATCATAAATGGAAACAAAGAAAAAGAAAATGATCTCAAAAAATTATTTTGAGATACTAAATAATATCTACTACAAAGGAAGGGATCAGAGAACATTTCAAGATGATCTCTTAGGATCGTAATTTTTTTAATATTACGTGACATGAGTCCATCGAATTATTGTTGGAAGTTTGTTTTAAAAGTATACAACAGAAAATATGAAGAACATAGAAAATGTACCTCTCAAATGATAGTATAATATCAATTATATATTATATTATATTTCTTTAATGAACAAGAAAAATAAGTATTGATCATAATATATTGAAAGAAAATATGCCACATGGGCCAATGCATCAGAAAATTATTTCAAAAGAGGAAGGAGGAATTGGGAGGGTATTGTAACTTAATAATATTAAAATGTGAATAAGTTGAAATCGTCCATCACCTTTTTGGTAGTTTAAGATATTTGGAATATTCACCAGATATCTGTCTAGATATTTGGAGAGAAAGTCAGACATCTGAAAATACTTTTTCTGTTCGGCACATATCGTGTGCACGCCACTCCCTATGTCGACCATCACCTGCACCCCGCACCACTCCCTGTGAAGGCCATCACCCACACCCCGCACCACTCCCTGCGACGCCCACGCCTTTCTCCTCACCTCCTCTCCCTTTATAAAACCCCCTCCTCCTCTTCATCTCACACCATTACAGTTGAGCGAGAGGAGAGTAGGGAGCCGGGGAGAGAGCAAGCGGAGAGCGGGTCTGAGCATGAGAGTGGAGGGCACCGTGCTGCTCTGCTGCAGCGTTTACGGCGAGGAAAGCTAGAGCGGTTCCGTGGAAGTCATTTTTTCTGTAGAATCAGACGATCGGAGCAACATCCAGACGTCTTACCAGACGTCCGAAGGTAGAATGAGACGTCTGGTAGAGATCTACTTTTCCGTATTTCTTCTCTGCTAAAGTCCTGACAATACACGTACATGTGTCAGAGGTTGGAGGCGGACCGAAACAGTTTCAGACGTCCGGAAGTATCTCCAGACGTTTTACGTAACCCTCGGACGTCAGCACTACGTTCCTGACATCTGATAGAGGTGCCCCAGGAGAGGTATGCCTGCGAGTCATTTAAGACGTCTGGCCCCCTTTCCCAGACATTTGATTTTTATCAAACTTCATGTTTTAGGCCCGTACAAGGCCTGAATGTTGTCGATTTTCTGTAAACGAAACATCGTTGTTTTCCGTATGAATTTCTTCACTTAGTGGTACCATGTCTGTATCTTTTGGAATCCTTTTGACCTGTCCATCCACGTCTTAGGTCTCTAATCCTTCGAGTGTACGAGACCTGCGAAGACGCCGAGAGCTGCTGTATGAGCCCCTATTCCACCTGGTTACCCTGGTAGAGTGGTTCTAACTATAAATCTCCAAGTTAATAAAATGCATGCAATTAGTTAAAACCTAGGATGTGAGATGAATCCTAGGAAGAAATAAACGTATGCTCTAGAATACAGTTATTCAATTGAACCTTAGGTTGCGATATGAACGCTACGGCTAGAGAAAAATGCATGTGAATTGTTGAACGCTCGAATTGCTACGCTAACGTGTTTGGTTTTGGAAAACCTGTCGTTGTAGTTTGAAAGTGAAGAACTCGTGTTCAACAAATAAAATTTATACCGAAATTGAAATTCCGGGTCGAACACAAGGAGGCAGACGTTTGATTTAAAAACTATGCGTTTCTTTTTATTTGTCACGAAGTAATTCAATTTAAAACTATCTAATTATTTACAATAAATAGAAGAAAGAGAGAGAGGGTAAGAGAGAGAGAGAATATTACACATAGAAATAAAAAATGAGATGTAGAATAAACAGAGAATTTATCATTAAAGAGATTGTTCATTACAACTAGAAAGCATAACACAATTGCACTAGAAAGCGATAAATTTACTCTAAAAAGTATTAAAAGAATGGAGGGAGAAATGTCCTCCTCGACGATCGCTTGGAGGACGAGCAGAACTACTCTAGAAAGCAGTAAAAAGAACAGGGAGAGAGAAATCCTCCTCGACGGTCGCTTGGAGGACGAGCCGGACGGGACGACGCCTAGACGAAGGAGGACGAAGCAGAAGAATGGGAACGGAGCAGCACGCCGTCGTCGCGGGATCCGCTTTCGAAGGGGGACGAAAATTTGGACTTTATCTTGCGAGAAGCATCTCGGGTGTGAGACTAGCTTCTCTTGAGCTTTGGAGAGGTAGAGAAGAGAAGAAAGGGATGAGAATTTTGTACGGAGGGGGTCTCCTTTTATAGTTGCAAGGAGTGAGGGCAAATGGGTCATTACATCTTTAAAACAATAAATGAGGGGTTTTTAGTGACGGATAAAACTGTCACTAAAGCCCCAACGTGGGCGTAGTACCCGCGCCCACGCGTGTCTCCTCAGCTGCGCTCTTCCTCAATGCCCGCGCACGTTCTTTAATTCTCGCGATCGGACGACTTAAGATGCATCTTCGCCTGCTACTGCGCGCCCGCCCAGCGCGTACGATCGCGCGTCCTTGCCGCACGTGCAATAGTGCGTGATCTCTATTCAGCGCAGATGGTCGTCCGATGACGATCCAACGACCGCCCGCGCTCGCAAGCCCGTGCCTTCCTCCCCTTCGGTGCGGCTCGAACTCGCGGCTGCAGCTCGTGCAAACGCTCTTGACCGCTGCGCTACGATGCGCGGATGGTCGAGCAGGCACTTTTAGGCGCGGTTGTCCACAGCCATTGGATCGAGATGCAACGGCGGAGAGGGAGCGGGGTCTTCAGAGAATGTATGCGACCGTTTGGGCGGCTGAGATGGTGCCATGTGGCGGCATCTTGGCCGTCCATCTTCTGGATGTTGTAGATGGTGCCACGGATGTCGGATTGACTCGATTTTTGTTTCGTTGGGCTGCGATCGTCGATCCGAATTCATTCGTGCAGTCGGATTTGTCATTTGAAGTGTGGATTTACACCATCCTGGCCCTTGATCTTCTAGGGTTCCCCATCACTATCTAATGCTACGGATGTCTGATTAGGGCGATCTTGAAGTCGTTGAACTCCAATCGTCACCCTGATCACATCCATACGGTTGGATCTTCGATTCGAGGACCTGATAAAATGTTTGCCCTATCCAAGCACATAAAATGAGACAATTAACCTCCATTTTATTCATACTCTAAATGCAAGATGATGCATGTTATGCAATATTTATATCATGAAATGCAATCCTATGCTTGAGAACATGCATAAATAGACATCTTAAGTAGTGTAAATGTGTTTACATCATACCCCCATGCCTATCTTTTGCTAGTCCCTAGCAAAAACTATATGCTATTTATAAAAGAATTAGGTTGGATTATTTGGGCATGAGTTATTTTCAATCATTAAGAAATTGTCTACTTAGGAACTGAACTTTTAAAGACACAACAGTACCCGAGTATCAGCCAAAATGCAGACCGCCTCAAGCCCTCGCCTTATTCAAAGAAAAATTTCTTTTTCTCTTTTTACTCTTTTCTAATTTTTTTGGATTTTCAAATTTTAGGGTTTAAGAGTGGCTTTCTATGGCCATTCAACTCACCTAAGATTTGATGAGAACCCTAAGTTTTAAGCATCTTATTGTGATTGTGATAGACTCGTTGACCGACAATTAAAACGGACTTCGGATTTCTACACCTCTAGGTGACCTCAAAAAGAATTCTGCCTAAAGGTGTATCTTTACAACCGGTAGCTTTCTCCCTACTTTTATTTTTTTACGGGGTCAACATAAGGGTGAATCCAGTGTATATCTCCCTGATTTATTCTACTTCTCCGCTTCTTCCTAAGTGTTTTGGAAATTTTTAGTGCATTTACTGAGCTGGGTTCTGGATAACCGGTCGATGAGCTGTTACCGCCGACAACTTGCCAGCCGTACTCGTGCGACGAAGTGTGGCTTATTTCTTTTTGTTCTTTTCTCCTTTTCTTTTTAAATTTTTTTTTTTTAAGTAGGTGGCTTCCCTGGTCTAAGATTTACCTAAAGGCAGCAAAAAGAGAAAGATCCAGTGACTGGGCTCTGGACAACCTACCTATGGGTTATTACCCACGATAACTTATCAGCCATATCACCCTAGAAGGTTCATTAGCTACCCAATTTTCATTAAAATCGTCGAACAATGAGTTAGTGACAAGATAGTGTGTAGATGCTAGAAACTCAAAATTCCCTCAAATCAGAGGGTCGGTTGATAAGTCGTGTACTTATCACCTAAACTTATTTACTCCAATTAAAATAAAATTCAGGTTGGTGAGAACTCGAAAAATAAATCCACATTTTAGTGGATACACGGGCTGATTAAGTCCAAAGACCTGAAGGGTCTTTGTGTTCAAATCATAATGTAGTATTTCCTAAGATTGAAAATTTTCTTAAACCCAAATTCTCTTTCCTAATTCTGAATTTTTTTTTAATAAAATAAAATAAAATAAATCTATGGAGCTGACGAATGAATTCAGAGATAAATATCCACCCCCCCATGCCTATCTAATGCAATGTCTTCATTGTATTAAAAAGACATAAAACAGAGTGGAATAGCGTGGAAAGCACCTGAATTGCGTGAATGTCAGGTTCGCTCCAAGATGAAAACTAAAAAGAACTGTATATGTGCTGAGTTTAGTGCCTTCAGCTAGGCACATTATACAAAGAAGAGAAATGAAGAATTCACAAGTGCAGGTTAGAATCAGAATAAACAGAAGAATCCTCTGACCTATCAACAGAGGTCCATAGATGTGGACCAGATTGTAGTGCAGACCCATCCCCCATAATCGAGAATATCTTAGGTTCTGGATAAAAATTACCCAAAATATAAAATCAGAATGCAAGTGGGCTCGGGCCTGCGATTTATGAGGATGCAACCCAAGACCAAAAAGTCAGGTTACAGAGAATTGAAGCTCAAGAGGATAATCGTTGAATGTGTGCTTGAGTTTGACATCCTCGAAATAAATGTCGTAAGGGTTCTGATTTGATAGTTTCACCTTAAAAGGAACCCTTCGACTCAATCTTCCATTTCCTCCAAAGTTAACTTCCCAAATCAGAACTTCCCAGCTCCTATCCTCCTCATTCCGAATGTTAAATTCTGAGACCTCTTGCATGTTAATCACCCCGTTTGAAATCTCCAAGCCTAAATGATGTGGCAGAATCAGAATTGACTTGGGTCTAATTATCTCAGAAACAGAATTATCGATAAGCTCAACGGGGTGTAACTGATAATCAGGGCATTGAATTGATTCCTCCAGAAAATGCGATTATGGATCCGTAATGTGTGCCCTAATAAGATCAGTTTCCTCAGTTATTGGGCTATCAAATGATTTATCTGATTCCTCAGGCCCAATCGTCTCATAGAAATCGTGTTCAGAAAACTCGCGTGAGACTTCGCAACTTGAATCTTCACCATCAAAGAAATCAGGATCCGTATCAATGTATGTCCTAAAATTAGTTATCACTTTCTATTCCCAGGAGAAATACGTTTCCTCGTAACCCAACTCAGGGATCTCAGGTGAAGAAATCATATCTTCCTTAATTGGTTGCTTTAATTCAATCTGGTCAGCTTCATAACACGTGTCCACCCTAACAGGTGCCTGAGCGGGTTCTGTCATTGGCTTTCCTGAAGAGGGTTCATCCTGGGAACCATCCCAAGATTGAATCAAAGCAACCACGAATCTCATCCTCAATTGCGCTAATTTCCCAAGTAGAAACTCACCCGGGTTCTTACCCTTAACGTCCTAGAGCCAATCCAACAAAGACTTATTCAAATCATCAATCATTTCAATCAAGGGCTCCAATCTCTCAATGCAAGGTATTGGCTGAACTTCTAAAGATTGTATGATATTCCTCAAGTTAGCCAGAACCTTATCTTGAACCTGGTTAACCTGAACCAAATGAGTTGGTTCAGGGTTGGGCGGGTTTGGGCTCAATGCAGGGGAATTAACGAATTGAGATTCGTTATACCCTTCCTGATAATAGGTCATTTCAGATTGTTCACAAGGTGGTGATGACCTAAAGGTAGTGTAATCAGAGGATGGGTAAAGATCGGTGTATCCTTTTTTATTGTAGATCGTATTCGGTTGTTCATGAAAGGAAGACGATCTATAATCGATGTAGCTCTAAGAAGGATAGAAATCAGAATCAAAGTGTTCAGGGTTAGACCCTAAACACGGAGGTCCGGAGTTGTATCCCCAATCCGAATTATCCTAACTAACTGATGGTCGATTACAGTACGAGTCAGGATAATCGTCATGTTGAGAATAATTCACAACAGGAGGGAAAGAGCGGGAATGCGTGTAATATGTGGAAGGATTCATGAGACACGGGAGGAAGAAAGGCACCCTGCAATACTGTAACGAACGCGTGAACCGGACGTATTTTAAGACGTCTGGGAGGTGGCCCAGACGTCTTACCAGACATCTTGGATCACATCCAGACGTCTTGCCAGATGTCTGGGATGGTTTACAGACGTCTGAAAAATCGTTATCGTCCACACCCGCGAGTCGTCTGCGTGCCTGCGCGCGCAGACCGCATATTCGTTATTCTCTCTTTTTCCCTCTCTCTCTCTGCGGCTGCAGGCGGCCTGCCACCTCCTCTCTCCTCCTCGCGCGGCCTTAAAAGGGCCACGCCTCCCCTCCCGTCTCCACCGTCTCCTCCTTCTTCTCCTTCCTGTGCGCGAGAGCGAGCGGACGCGAGGGCGGCAGCGGCGGCCGCAGTGAGCGCGGAGGTGCGGCGTGCGAGGGCGGAGCTCTGCCGTGAGGGCGAGTTCGCCGGAGCGGTTTGGCCGGCCGGCGGAGGGCGCAGGGGGCGTGGAGCGACGCGGAGAGGGACCTGCTGCGGGCTGAGCAGCAGACGCGCGAGGTGCGACGGGGGCGGCGTCGCGAGCGGAGGCCGAGCAGCGCCCTGATTCTGGAAAAATTTCCAGAATCAGACGTCTGGGTTGATAGCTAGACGGCAAGGCCGACGTCTGGAATCTCATACAGACGTCTGAAAGGTGAGTTTTTCGCCTTCTTCTTCCTTCCTGTCGACTGACCGTACTGAGGGAGGGGTTGGCTGTGCGCAGGTTCGCTGATTCGCCATCCTTTGCGAATCAGACGTCTGGAAGTTGTACCAGACGGCGGGAGTGACCTCCAGACGTCCGGGGTGGCCACCGGATGTCTGGGAGATAGGCCAGACGTCCCCGCAGACTTCTGGACGTCTGGGAAACCACGCTGAACAGGTAATTCTCTGATCCACTGTCTAAGACGTCTGGAAGGAGTTCCAGACGTCTGATTTTGCACAGTATCGTCTTTTTCGACCCGTTTAGGGCCCGTTCGGGCTCCGTTTTCCGCGATTCAAGTTGCGTTCTTTTCAGAATTAATTCCTCTACCCGTCTACAGTAGCTATACACTATTTTGAGACACTCCTTGTGTTTGATCCTTGTGATAGGACCTCGTTCGGTTGCAGTCTTGAGAGTCGCGGAGGCACGCGGGATTCCCGATCACGCCCCCATTACTCCCGTTGTACCTGGTAGAGTGGCTTAAGTTTATTATTAAAATCTGTTAAAGTATGGAACCATAACTAGAATCTAGGACATTGCATGAATCCTAGGAATGAGGAATGTATGGAATGATAGCTCCTAGGTGATGCATGAATCCTAAGGCTGGAAAACTAGTTGTATGCTAGATCCTAGGATGTAACATGAAACCTAGGATGGAAAAACTAGCGGAATGTATAATATTGCAGTCTTGTAAAAATGGAAAGGAATATAAAGCTGCCTGTAAATTGAATTAATAGCTGCCTGTTATGAATAAAGAAACATGATTGAGATCATGGATTGTGAGAACGTGAAACTGGAAAGTGAAACATATGATGTTCTGAGATAAAGAGCTGGAACCCTACGGGGAATTAGGAGTGGAACTCCTGGAAAGAAAAAGGAATGGAACTGAGATGTAGTTGTACTGTCTCTTTAGTATGCGGTACCAAGGGAAGTACCTGTACCTGTTTAGTGAAGAGTGGGGCCAGCCGCCCCAGGGACCCGGGGGTTAGGATTGGCCGCTCTGTACCGACTTGTTGGCCCTCGTGTACGTAGTACCGAGGAGAGCTACTAGTGTTAGGAGAGTACTAGCTACCCCACGGGCCCCGGGGTTCTGCTAGCCTCCTTCACCGACTTGTTAGGCCCACTAGGGCAAACCAGGGTAGTCAGGCGAGGGTGCGCGGACTGTGGAGGGGCAAGGCCCCAGTTTGGTTACTGTGGAGGGGTTGGACCCCTGTTACTGAGAGGGCTCTGCCCTGGTTCCGTGCTGTGCTTTGGGCGCACCCGTTAACGGAAACGACTGACCGCGTGCCAGTGCGGGCTAGCTACCTGTGCGTTTATCGCGCGTGCCGTAGTCACCGTTACATCTGTCAGTGACCTTGGGGTGGTTGACTGAGGGTAGGATCACCACGGGGGACTCTCTCGGCCAGGAGAGCACCACGTGCTACTTCTACTTTTGGAAAAGACTACAATCAAGATCGTTCCCACGAGGACATTCGAGATCAAGTAAAGGATCTGAGAAATAAATGAAATAGTGAGAAAATTGAAAGATGTGAATAAAGGAAGTAATAGAACATAACAGCTACTGTACACTCTACTGTTGCCTTTAGTTAGTTTGCCACTCTACTCAGCGTTTTGCTGACGTGTTACACTCGTTACCTTTTTCAGGACCAGGTGTTGAGCAGCCAGGGTCGGCGGCTGCAGAGGACGCTGGGCCAAGTAGGGTCCAGTAGAGTTTACCACAGTCCTTGTACCTCTTTTGTTTCTATTTTAGTGAGTAGTTTTTGTTTCCGCTGTACCTTATTTACCTGCAGTTCTTGTTATATGATAAATGTTGTTTTACTGTTGTGGTGGTACCTACTGTAGTAGTTTTTTTTTCCTTACTGCTGCACTTTCTTACTGTTAGTTATATTCATGCGGAATGTGGTTTATTTTACTGTCTTTTGGTTACTTCCTCGTTGGACGACTAGGTCTTGGGATTAGTCGAGTCGGTCCGGTTCTCGTGCCTCGTAGGGACTCGGGAACCGGGTCGTTACAAGATGGTATCAGAGCAAGGTCGTCCCGAGAAGTGAATCAACTGACTGGAAAATAACCAATTCACATGTTTATAGCTAGAGTGGCCACCACAACATGTCTCTTGACATGAGCTCCTAGAAGTTTTGTTAGGTACCGTCTGTTTTGACGTTTCCATTTTGTTTCGCGTCTCCTTGCAGGAGATGCCTCGTCGTGGGACTGGCGAGACTGACCGCGGGCGCGGCCGAGGGCGAGGTCGGCGAGGTGGACATGCTGTCGTTGACGTCTCGGTGGACCAGCCACCTCTCCCTGGCATCCAGGCCCAGGACCTCGCCAGACTGATACGGGATATTGTACGAGAGGAGCTCCACCCACCACCCCGAGCACCTCCTCCTGGGGTTGCAGAGGGGGAGTCCTCTGTGGGACCACGCGACGGACACGGCGCTGGCACGAGGGGGGGATGGGCCCCTGCCACCCCCACCTTCCTCCGACACTTCTGTACACGAGGCACCTTCGCCTGGAGGTGCACCAGCACCTCCCCTACAGAGCCACTTCGAGCTTTTCGGACAGTTCCGGAAGCTGAAGCCCCCCTCCTTCAAGGGGGATGAGGACCCGACTGAGGCAGAGGACTGGCTTGAGCAGCTGGAGAAGATCTTCGACACCCTTCGCCCCCCGGTGGAGTGCCGCGTGGCCTTTGCCACGTACCAGCTGGAGAGTGCGGCACACCGGTGGTGGAGGGCAGTCCGGGGACAGGAGAGGGACGAGCCGACGTGGGACCAGTTCGTCACCCTCTTCTGCGAGCAATACTTTCCCCAGACGTGGCAGGACCAGAGGAGGCGGGAGTTCCACACTCTCCGCCAAGGGACGATGACCGTGAGCGCGTACCGCACGCGTTTCTTGGAGCTGTCCCGCTTTGCAGCGACAGCGGTAGCCACTGAGGAGGAGCACCTTTGGAGGTTCACCGAGGGGCTCCGGCCTGCGATCCGGGGGTATGTTAAACCCCTGAAGCTGCCGACGTTTTCGAGGGTGGTAGAGGTAGCTATGACTTACGAGGAGACCAACCCGTCCGCGCGAGAGACCGACGGCGGGCGGAAGAGGCCCTTTCAGCCAGACTTCTCACAGGGCCGGCGAGAACGGAGACACGTGACGTCCGCAGGAGTGCCGTCACGTTGTGCAGGGCCATCAGTGGCCTTTGGGGGCCCTCGACAGGGGCCAGTCGCCAGCACCGGACCCCCGCCTAGCCGACAGCAGGGACTCACTAAGGGCGGAGTCGGGTTCCCCTCTGCTACCAGTGTGGCCAGCCGGGCCACGTCAGGAGGGACTGCCCATCTAGGGCAGGAGGTCAGCAGATACTTCCCGTGCAGAGCACTGGAGGGCGCGCAGGAGGCCGCGGTTCCCAGGCACGAGGAGGAGGACAGCAGTCGCGAGGAGGGTACCGGCCAGCACCTACCCGTCCGACGCAGAGTGTGGCTGCTTCGTCCGCACCTAGAGCTGAGGGGCGTATCAACGCCCTAACACACAGGGACGCCAGAGCATCGGGATCCATGGTAGCAGGTATGGTTTCAGTTTCTGGCAGACTCGTTTACACGCTTTTCGATTCCGGCGCTACGCACTCGTTTGTCGCAGCCAGTTTCGCAGTTAGTTTGGACCAGGATTATACACTGTTAGAGAATCCATTCGTAATCAGAGGTCCGAGTGGTCAGCTGTTTGTAGCTGAGGAGGTGTACACGGGTTGTGAGGTCAGCATCGGGGGACATAGCCTGCCAGCTGACCTGATTATGATACAGATGGAGGACTTTGGAGTGATTCTGGGGATGGATTGGTTGTCCGCTTACCACGCCTTGGTAGACTGTTTTGAGAGGAAGATTGTCTTCTCCATTCCGGAGTTGCCTTCTTTCGAGTTTCACGGGCAGCCAGTGGACGGAGGTTTCAGGTGCATTTCGGCACTTCGGGCGGCGAGACTTTTGAGCCAGGGGGTGTGCGGGCTTCCTAGCCTGTGTGGTGGCAGAGCCCAGCCCTGTGGTAGACTTCCAGAGCATCCCGGTGGTCAGAGAGTTCCCCGACGTGTTTCCAGACGAGTTACCAGGACTACCGCCCGAGCGTGAGATCGAGTTTGAGATCTCACTAGTACCAGGGACCAGCCCCATCTCCACCGCGCCATACAGGATGGCACCGCTCGAGCTGCGAGAGCTCAAGTCCCAGTTGCAGGACCTTTTGGAGAAAGGTTTCGTGAGGCCCAGTGCGTCTCCCTGGGGAGCCCCGGTACTATTTGTGAAGAAGAAGGATGGGACCCTACACCTTTGTGTGGACTACCGACAGCTGAATAGGGTCACCATCAAGAACAGATATCCGCTGCCGAGGATTGACGATTTGTTTGACCAGTTGCGGAGTGCCATGGTGTTTTCCAAGATCGACTTGAGGTCTGGATACCACCAGTTGAGGATCAGGGAGACCGACGTCTCCAAGACAGCTTTCCGCACCCGGTACAGACACTACGAGTTTTTGGTCATGCCGTTTGGGCTGACCAATGCCCCCGCTGCTTTCATGGACCTGATGAACAGGGTGTTTAGACCATACTTGGATCAGTTCGTGGTGGTTTTCATAGATGATGTGCTCATCTATTCTAGAGATCGAACACAGCACGGACAGCACTTGCGGATGGTTCTGGACACTCTGAGACGACGCAGGCTATACGCCAAATACAGCAAGTGCGAGTTCTGGTTGAGGGAGGTGACCTTCTTGGGTCATGTGATCTCTGGTGACGGCCTGGCGGTGGACTCCGCCAAGGTCGAGGCAGTGCTCAGGTGGGAGAGACCGCGTTCAGTCACTGAGATTCGCAGTTTCCTGGGACTGGCAGGTTACTACAGACGGTTCATCAGGGGATTTTCACAGATTGCACGTCCTATGACACAGTTGACCCGGAAGGACGTGCCTTTCGCTTGGACAGACGCCTGTGAGGCGTGTTTTCTGGAGCTGAAGGAGAGGTTGACCTCGGCTCCCGTGCTCACCATCCCTGACAGTAGTGGCGGGTTCGTTGTGTACACGGATGCTTCCTTGCAGGGGTTAGGAGGTGTGCTCATGCAGAGGGGTCACGTTGTCACTTACGCTTCGCGGCAACTGAAAACCCATGAGCGTACCTACCCTACCCACGACCTAGAGTTGGCAGCTGTTGTCTTCGCGCTGAAGACCTGGAGGCACTACTTGTTTGGTGAGACCTTCGAGATTTTTACAGATCACAAGAGCCTCAGGTATCTTTTTGACCAGAAGGAGCTCAACATGAGACAGAGACGTTGGTTGGAGCTCCTAAAGGACTACGATTGCAGCATCTCCTACCACCCGGGAAAGGCCAATGTGGTGGCTGACGCCTTGAGCCGTAAGGCGCCTGCACGCTTAGCCAGTCTACAGTTACAGAGTTGGAGCCTTTTGGAGGAGGTGGGCAGTTGGCGACCTCTAGAGTTACGAGGATACTGTGGGGCAGTGACAGTGACACGGCAGACCAGGCCAGAGCTGATAGACCGTATCATCACAGGACAGATGGCTGATCCGTACCTGCAGTCCTTGCGCGACAGAGTACTATCAGGGGACCCAGGGGACTTCTCTTTCACAGACCAGGTGTTACGCTTGAGGGGACGGTTGTGCGTCCCCAGAGACGAGGAGCTGTTGAGAGAGCTCTTGACTGAGGCACACGGTTCCAGATTCACCATACATCCCGGAAACACGAAAATGTACCATGACTTGAGACGCGAGTTTTGGTGGAGAGGGATGAAGCGGGATGTGGGCGAGTTCGTGCAACAGTGCTTAGTGTGCCAACAGGTGAAAGCCGAGCATCAGAGGCCTGCAGGGCCGCTTCAGCCGCTTCCAGTACCAGAGTGGAAGTGGGAGAGCATCACCATGGACTTGGTGGTGGGCTTACCTGTTACCCAGCGGGGACACGATGCAGTCTGGGTAATAGTGGATAGATTGACGAAGACGGCGCGATTCTTGCCGATCCGAGTCACTTTGGGACCAGCACAGTTGGCAGAGAGGTATATCCGTGATGTGGTGCGACTACACGGAGTTCCATGGGATATCGTATCCGACCGGGATACCCGCTTTACGTCCCAGTTTTGGGCTGAGTTTCAGCAGGCCTTGGGGACGAGGTTGAGGTTTAGCACGGCTTACCACCCCCAGACGGACGGACAGTCTGAGCGCACGAATCAGACACTTGAGGACCTTTTGCGTTCCTGTGTACTGGACTGGAGGGGCTCTTGGGAGGAGCACCTGCCCCTAGTGGAGTTTGCATACAACAACAGTTATCACTCGAGCATCAGCATGGCTCCCTACGAGGCTCTGTACGGACGGAAGTGTACGGCACCCTTGAGTTGGGTTGAGGTGGGGACCAAGTGGGAGGTTGGCCCCAGGTTGATCCGGCAGAGTCAGGAGGTAGTTGAGTAGATCCACAGACGACTCCGCACTGTCAGGAGCAGACAGAAGAGCTACGCGGATCGCAGACGTAGAGAGGTGCAGTTCGAGGTTGGGGACCACGTCTTCCTTCGTGTTTCGCCTATGAAGGGCTTACAGCGGTTTGGGGTGAGAGGGAAGCTCGCGCCGAGGTTCGTGGGGCCCTTTGAGGTCCTAGAGCGGGTTGGACCCGTTGCTTACAGACTTGCCCTTCCCCCGCAGCTTTCTGGTGTGCACGACGTGTTCCACGTGTCCAACCTCAGGAAGTACGTAGCCGATCCCAGCCACGTACTGAGTCACGAGAGCGTCGAGGTGAGCGACGACCTGACCTACCCCGAGCGGCCAGTGCAGATCCTAGACCGAGCCGTCCGCTGGTTGAGACGAAAGCAAGTACCCTTGGTAAAGGTTTTGTGGAGGAGCCAACGGTACGAGGAGGCTACCTGGGAGCCTGAGGCGGCAATGCGGGAGCGGTACCCGGAGCTTTTCGCGGGTATGTCTTTTCGGATCGGCCTCGGTCCTCTTTGAGTTTGTTATGGTTAATTGGACATCTTTTTCCCGCACCCTAGTTGGCGCAAGTTTCGGGGATGAAACTTCCTTTGAGTTTGTTATATTGTAACGAACGCGTGAACCGGACGTATTTTAAGACGTCTGGGAGGTGGCCCAGATGTCTTACCAGACGTCTTGGATCACATCCAGACGTCTTGCCAGACGTCTGGGATGGTTTACAGACGTCTGAAAAACCGTTATCATCCACACCCGCGAGTCGTCTGCGCGCCTGCGCGTGCAGACCGCATATTCGTTATTCTCTCTTTTTCCCTCTCTCTCTCTGCGGCTGCAGGCGGCTTGCCACCTACTCTCTCCTCCTCGCGCGGCCTTAAAAGGGCCACGCCTCCCCTCCCGTCTCCACCGTCTCCTCCTTCTTCTCCTTCCTGTGCGCGAGAGCGAGCGGACGTGAGGGCGGGCAGCGGCGGCCGCAGTGAGCGCGGAGGTGCGGCGTGCGAGGGCGGAGCTCTGCCGTGAGGGCGAGCTCGCCGGAGCGGTTTGGCCGGCCGGCGGAGGGCGCAGGGGGCGCGGAGCGACGTGGAGAGGGACCTGCTGCGGGCTGAGCAACAGACGCGCGAGGTGCGACGCGGGCGGCGTCGCGAGCGGAGGCCGAGCAGCGCCCTGATTCTGGAAAAATTTCCAGAATCAGACGTCTGGGTTGATAGCCAGACGGCAAGGTCGACGTCTGGAATCTCATACAGACGTCTGAAAGGTGAGTTTTCCGCCTTCTTCTTCCTTCCTGTCGACTGACCGTACTGAGGGAGGGGTTGGCTGTGCGCAGGTTCGCTGATTCGCCATCCTTTGCGAATCAGACGTCTGGAAGTTGTACCAGACGGCGGGAGTGACCTCCAGACGTCCGGGGTGACCATCGAACGTCTGGGAGATAGGCCAGATGTCCCCGCAGACTTCTGGAAGTCTGGGAAACCACGCTGAACAGGTAATTCTCTGATCCACTGTCTAAGACGTCTGGAAGTAGTTCCAGACGTCTGATTTTGCACAGTATCGTCTTTTTCGACCAGTTTAGGGCCCGTTCGGGCTCCGTTTTCCGCGATTCGAGTTGCGTTCTTTTCAGAATTAATTCCTCTACCCGTCTACAGTAGCTATACACTGTTTTGAGACACTCCTTGTGTTTGATCCTTGTGATAGGACCTCGTTCGGTTGCAGTCTTGAGAGTCACGGAGGCACGCGGGATTCCCGATCACGCCCCCATTACTCCCGTTGTACCTGGTAGAGTGGCTTAAGTTTATTATTAAAATCTATCAAAGTATGGAACCATAACTAGAATCTAGGACATTGCATGAATCCTAGGAATGAGGAATGTATGGAATGATAGCTCCTAGGTGATGCATGAATCCTAGGGCTGGAAAACTAGTTGTATGCTAGATCCTAGGATGTAACATGAAACCTAGGATGGAAAAGCTAGCGGAATGTATAATATTGCAGTCTTGGAAAAATGGAAAGGAATATAAAGCTGCCTGTAAATTGAATTAATAGCTGCCTGTTATGAATAAAGTGTTGGTGCTAGAGCACCACGATCATTTGTTTTGATGATAACAAAACACGTGTTATTTAACATTTGCAATTTGAGTCCTAGATTTCAGGTCAATTGCAAATGAGGACGTGTTTAGATGGAGTTCAAGCTCGCATCCAGGACGGATTGGAGGAGCTTGACGGAAAACACAGGACGTTCGCGTGGAGCGAAAGATTGGAGATGGAAGACAAGAAGAATAGGATAGATTCTTTTTTTATCCTTTCATGTATCTTTTGTATTTATTTTCTTGCTCTTTTTGATTCCTTAGAACATTATGTTAAAGAGCCTCAAAGTACCCTAAAAGTAGTCCTAGGAACACCTGCACAACCCTAGGATACTTTGGTTTTCTGTAGAATACTTAGAAAACCAATATAGGGCTCAAACAGCATTTCCAGACATCTAATCCAAAAATCAGATGTCTGATAAAGAATTTTAAGACGTCTGACTGTTGTTTCAGTCGTCCGATAACTGTTAGGCTGGACATAGTTAGTTCTGTCTGATGAAATCAGACGTCCAGACCTTAGACCAGACGTCTTAGGAGACGTCTGATGACTTTGCCAGACGTCCAGTTAGTGGACCGTTGGCTGGCTTAGAAAACACTCAAGATTATGACCGTTAGAGCCTTATCAGACGTCCATAGGACTTACCAGACGTCTGATAAATGACCGTTTTGCTCGGCTGACCCAAAATCTCTTCTCAGAGATTTTCTAGCCGTTGCAATGTTTGGAAATCAATTCCCACAGTAAAAGTAGGTTTTCAGACGTCCAGACATAGTTCCAGATGTCCTGTATGTCGTCTGATGGACTTGCACAAAAACCCTGTTTAGATCTGATTCAAGTCAGGGAGAAACCCGCATAGAATCAGACGTCTGACCTTGGAATCAGACGTCTTAAAGTGGCCTTCCAGACGTCTGATGCCAGAGTTAGACGTCTGATAACCCAGTCAAATGCAATCATTGTCCTGATTTCGGCCTGATTCTCTTGGGCTTTGCACCCAACGGCTATGGAAGCTTTTCCAAGCCTTCCAAAACCTTCCTAAGGCCTCTATAAATAGAGGGGAGCCTTTACACACCAAACACAACAAGAGAAACACAAGAAACACTTTGCAATACACTAAGATCAAGTATTTCCACTCTCTTGTGTCCAAGAAGCACTTGCTCTCTAAGCTCAAGCTCCATCATCTTGAGAGCATCATTCCCGTTGCGCACCCGCTCTCCCGGCGTAGATAACGAGGGCGACGTAGCGCCATCGCGTGGCACACGCACCGCGTCATCGTCGACGCACTCCTTGCAAAGGGGAGTTTCCTAAATCCTATAGAAGCTTAGGTTAATTACTTTGTTGGCTCTATAGGTTTGTTGTTTTTATTTTACCTTTGTTATTTTGGTTGGGTATTCGCTTTGCGAATTCCCGTCTCCTTCGTGGGACAAAATCCTTCTTGTGGAGAGAAGGGGTTGAGGAACGCTACCCTCATACTTGTAGCGTGGTTGTATTGAGGTTGAATCACCCTCGTTCAAAGTGATTCGGTTAGTGGATTTGATCAACTACGTTGATCGGAAAATCCTAACTCGAGAGGGTTATGTGGTGGTTTTTACCCAGTTTGGGTTTCCACCTCAAAATCTTTGTGTACATTGTGTGATTGCTTATTTTTGATATTGCTTTATATATTTTATTTCCGCAATTTTATTACGTCACCCCTCCTGGTAGGGACGAACCTTCAGTTGGTATCAGAGCAGGTCTTGCTATTTCGGCGTAACAACCCGGCAAGAGATCAAATGGAGGGAAGCACATCAGCAATCAGGATCTCCGAGGGGCAGTCCACAACTCGTCCGCCGTTCTTCGATGGGAGCAACTACCCCTACTGGAAGTTGCGGATGAAGACGTGGCTTCAAGCCACCGACTTCACAGTCTGGGCCAGGTGCGAGACCCCCTTCGACATCCCAGAGAAACCCGCCAGAGGATACTCGCAGCAGCAGATCCGGGAGCTCTCTCTCAACACGAAAACAATGAACGCGTTGTATTGCGCGCTCAGCCCGGAGGAGTTCAACAGAATCTCGCAGTGCACCACCGCATACGAGATTTGGCACACACTCGAGGTAACTCATGAAGGTACCTCTAAGGTAAAAACCTCAAAAATTAATTTACTTTCTCAAGAATTTGAATCTTTTTCAATGAAATCTAACGAGTCTTTAAGTGAGATGAACACTAGGTTCACTCTCATTGTAAATAACTTGAAAGCTTTAGGAAAGACTTTCATCAAGGGGGAGCTTCAAGGGAAGCTTCTTCGTTCCCTTGGACCGGAGTGGGAACAGAAAGTCACCGCCATCGAGGAGGTGAACGAAATGGAGGAGCTCAACATGGAAGAGCTCCTAGGCAATCTGATGGCCTACGAGACTAAGTTGAAGAAGAAGAAGAAGGATACACCGGAGCCTAAACCAAAGAAGACTCTCGCCTTCAGAGCCGCGTCGGATAGCGAGGTAAGTTCCGACAACGAAGACTTTAGAATTTTACTTAAAAATTTTTCCAAGTTTTGTAGGGAATTAAAGAAAAAGAAAAAGGAGAAGAAGGAAAGCCCGAGACGTTGCTACCACTGCAACGGGAAAGGGCATCTGCGACCAGAATGCCCTCTTCTCAAAAAGGAGAAAAAGAAGGCATTCCAAGCCACTTGGGACGATTCTAGCTCGGAGGAAGAAGAAGAAAAGACCATAGAAGAAGAAACCGCTTGCTTCGGCTTCATGGCCAGAGGAAGCGACAGCGAAAGCGAAAGCGACTCAGACAACGAGGTAAATCTTGATCTTCAAGAAGCTTTTAATGAACTTTTTGAGATTAGTAAATCACTTAGGATAGAAAATAAAAGCCTTAAAAAGAACCTTAGTTTTCTTAAAAATGAAAATGATAGGTTAGAAAAACAACTTAAGGACATAGAAGCTAGTCCTAAGGATGATAACCTATTATTAGATAATCATAACCTCATCAATGAAAATAATAAATTGATTGAGGAAAATGTTAGTCTAAAATTAGAAATTTCAGATTTAAAGACTAAAATGAACATTATAGAAAAAGAAATTGCATGTCTTAGGGAAAATTCTAACAAATTAATCAACAAAGTAGACAAGTTTTATAGCCCTAAGGTTGAGAAAGGATCTCCGTCAAGGAGACCCGCTAACAGATCCGGATCCAAGCTCACTTGGATACCGAAGAAAAAATTAGAATCTTGTTTTGTAGGGTTCAGGGATGACTACAACATAAAGGACTGGACCTACAAGCTAAAGGCTGGTCAACTTAAGTTGGGAGAACCAATGAGTAGACCAAGGAGGAGAAGAAGAAGACCGACGAGACGGCGAACAAACGACGGACCCGCCGCACGTCGACCACCGGATTGGAGACCGACGCCGATGCCCGGGCCTCCAAGCTACGGATGGGAGCCCCATCCGATGTGGCATCCACCACCACCATTCGGGCCATTTTATTGGCCATGGTAGGTGAGGTAAAAATTCTTAACCCTATCTTATTATCATAAGCATTTAGATAGGGGGAGTTAAAAAATGATGAGCTAATTGTCAATTTTTAAGGGGGAGAAATAAGGTAGCTAAATTTCCTTTAGTAAGGGGGAGAAAATTAATAGCTATCGCATTGTTACAAAAAGGGGGAGAATATTACCTTTGTTAAAATAAACTCATAGAAGAGCATGTTTTAAGGGGGAGTTATAGGAAATGTAAAATCAATTAAACCTTTTTGATAATGTCAAAAAGGGGGAGGATTTTTATGCATTATTATTTACGGTTTTGTCATCATCAAAAAGGGGGAGATTGTTGGTGCTAGAGCACCACGATCATTTGTTTTGATGATAACAAAACACGTGTTATTTAACATTTGCAATTTGAGTCCTAGATTTCAGGTCAATTGCAAATGAGGACGTGTTTAGACGGAGTTCAAGCTCGCATCCAGGACGGATTGGAGGAGCTTGACGGAAAACACAGGACGTTCGCGTGGAGCGAAAGATTGGAGATGGAAGACAAGAAGAATAGGATAGATTCTTTTTTTATCCTTTCATGTATCTTTTGTATTTATTTTCTTGCTCTTTTTGATTCCTTAGAACATTATGTTAAAGAGCCTCAAAGTACCCTAAAAGTAGTCCTAGGAACACCAGCACAACCCTAGGATACTTAGGTTTTCTGTAGAATACTTAGAAAACCAATATAGGGCTCAAACAGCATTTCCAGACGTCTAATCCAAAAATCAGACGTCTGATAAAGAATTTTAAGACGTCTGACTGTTGTTTCAGACGTCCGATAACTGTTAGGCTGGACATAGTTAGTTCTGTCTGATGAAATCAGACGTCCAGACCTTAGACCAGACGTCTTAGGAGACGTCTGATGACTTTGCCAGACGTCCAGTTAGTGGACCGTTGGCTGGCTTAGAAAACACTCAAGATTATGACCGTTAGAGCCTTATCAGACGTCTATAGGACTTACCAGACGTCTGATAAATGACCATTTTGCTCGGCTGACCCAAAATCTCTTCTCAGAGATTTTCTAGCCGTTGCAATGTTTGGAAATCAATTCCCACAGTAAAAGTAGGTTTTCAGACGTCCAGACATAGTTCCAGATGTCCTGTATGTCGTCTGATGGACTTGCACAAAAACCCTGTTTAGATCTGATTCAAGTCAGGGAGAAACCCGCATAGAATCAGACGTCTGACCTTGGAATCAGACGTCTTAAAGTGGCCTTCCAGACGTCTGATGCCAGAGTTAGACGTCTGATAACCCAGTCAAACGCAATCATTGTCCTGATTTCGGCCTGATTCTCTTGGGCTTTGCACCCAACGGCTATGGAAGCTTTTCCAAGCCTTCCAAAACCTTCCTAAGGCCTCTATAAATAGAGGGGAGCCTTTACACACCAAACACAACAAGAGAAACACAAGAAACACTTTGCAATACACTAAGATCAAGTATTTCCACTCTCTTGTGTCCAAGAAGCACTTGCTCTCTAAGCTCAAGCTCCATCATCTTGAGAGCATCATTCCCGTTGCGCACCCGCTCTCCCGGCGTAGATAACGAGGGCGACGTAGCGCCATCGCGTGGCACACGCACCGCGTCATCGTCGACGCACTCCTTGCAAAGGGGAGTTTCCTAAATCCTATAGAAGCTTAGGTTAATTACTTTGTTGGCTCTATAGGTTTGTTGTTTTTATTTTACCTTTGTTATTTTGGTTGGGTATTCGCTTTGCGAATTCCCGTCTCCTTCGTGGGACAAAATCCTTCTTGTGGAGAGAAGGGGTTGAGGAACGCTACCCTCGTACTTGTAGCGTGGTTGTATTGAGGTTGAATCACCCTCGTTCAAAGTGATTCGGTTAGTGGATTTGATCAACTAGGTTGATCGGAAAATCCTAACTCGAGAGGGTTAGGTGGTGGTTTTTACCCAGTTTGGGTTTCCACCTAAAAATCTTTGTGTACATTGTGTGATTGCTTATTTTTGAGATTGCTTTATATATTTTATTTCCGCAATTTTATTACGTCACCCCTCCTGGTAGGGACGAACCTTCATAAAGAAACATGATTGAGATCATGGATTGTGAGAACGTGAAACTGGAAAGTGAAACATATGATGTTCTGAGATAAAGAGCTGGAACCCTATGGGGAATTAGGAGTGGAACTCCTGGAAAGAAAAAGGAATGGAACTGAGATGTAGTTGTACTGTCTCTTGAGTACGCGGTACCAAGGGAAGTACCTGTACCTGTTTAGTGCAGAGTGGGGCCAGCCGCCCCAGGGACCCGGGGGTTAGGATTGGCCGCTCTGTACCGACTTGTTAGCCCTCATGTACGTAGTACCGAGGAGAGCTACTAGTGTTAGGAGAGTACTAGCTACCCCACGGGCCCCGGGGTTCTGCTAGCCTCCTTCACCGACTTGTTAGGCCCACTAGGGCAAACCAGGGTAGTCAGGCGAGGGTGCGCGGACTGTGGAGGGGCAAGGCCCCGGTTTGGTTACTGTGGAGGGGTTGGACCCCTGTTACTGAGAGGGCTCTGCCCTGGTTCCGTGCTGTGCTTTGGGCGCACCCGTTAACGGAAACGACTGACCGCGTGCCAGTGCGGGCTAGCTACCTGTGCGTTTATCGCACGTGCCGTAGTCACCGTTACGTCTGTCAGTGACCTTGGGGTGGTTGACTGAGGGTAGGATCACCATAGGGGACTCTCCCAGCCAGGAGATCACCACGTGCTACTTCTACTTTTGGAAAAGACTGCAATCAAGATCGTTCCCACGAGGACATTCGAGATCAAGTAAAGGATTTGAGAAATAAATGAAATAGTGAGAAAATTGAAAGATGTGAATAAAGGAAGTAATAGAACATAACAGCTACTGTACACTCTACTGTTGCCTTTAGTTAGTTTGCTACTCTACTCAGCGTTTTGCTGACGTGTTACACTCGTTACCTTTTTCAGGACCAGGTGTTGAGCAGCCAGGGTCGGCGGCTGCAGAGGACGCTGGGCCAAGTAGGGTCCAGTAGAGTTTACCACAGTCCTTGTACCTCTTTTGTTTCTATTTTAGTGAGTAGTTTTTGTTTCCGCTGTACCTTATTTACCTGCAGTTCTTGTTATATGATAAATGTTGTTTTACTGTTGTGGTGGTACCTACTGTAGTAGTTTTTTTTTCCTTACAGCTGCACTTTCTTACTGTTAGTTATATTCATGCTGAATGTGGTTTATTTTACTATCTTTTAGTTACTTCCTCGTTGGACGACTAGGTCTTGGGATTGGTCGAGTCGGTCCGGTTCTCATGCCTCATAGGGACTCGGGAACCGGGTCGTTACAAATACAAACAATCAAACTTGTCCTTAATTGGGTTAACCTACAGACCTATAGACTCCCAAAACCCATCTTGAGATAAAGAAACGATTTGATCTACTTCCGTCTGTTCAATCCAACTAGTTAGAAGGAGGGATTGGGGAGAAGGTTCTTCCTTCGGCTTGCGCCTTCGGTTCCTAGTGTACCCCCCAACTGCGATCGTTTGATTCTACTCCCCTAGCTAGACATCAGATTGAACAGTAGAAACAGACTAATCAAAAATAATCTCGTTCTAGGTTCTGAAAAGCGAGTCCAATCCTTAAGGCCAACGTCTACTCTGTTTTATCTAGGGCTAGGTTTGAATGTGCCTTGGAATGTGATGGGCCCTTTAAATGGGTTGTGCCCTTAATGATTGATTGATTTGTGTGTGCGTGCACAACCAATGGTTTTCAAGCAAGATTATTTTTGATGTGGTGAATTTTAAGGTTCAAATCTTGCTTAGTAGCTTTTAGAATTCAACTTTAGGCATTTTCAAACAAGTTTCATTGGCACACTAGGTTTTGAAAGCATGGGTGAAGATGTTTTCCTTTAAAGCTTAAAAAGAACGTGGAGTGCCTGGTAAATCCCTAAGAGTTGAACCTAATTGCAGCTACTTGATGAGTTAATTTTAATTGAAGTGGTGCGACCTAATCAACTCAAACAATTGGCCTGATGCACCACTTAATTAGGCACACAAATGATTACCTAATCTGATTTCTACTTAATTATGTGTTTGAATGTGTGTATCGGCTCCGAAAATCGATTTACCGGTTGAGTTAGAAAATCAAATGAGGTTGTGTACCTCTGTGAAATTTTTTTTAAATTTTCTTTGTTTTAATGTGGGGTTTGGGGTGAGTATGGGTTCAAACAATAAACAATCTAACCTTAGATTTTATAAGAACACCTAGGTTTATTGATGTTTGAATTATTATGTTGTGAAATGAAATCTAATGGGAGGTGGGGGATAACTTACAGAACCTTCCACAGCACTTTACTCCAATCTCCGCTGTTGCTTGTCTCGAAAGAGTACCTGCAATCACAATAAGAAAGGAGAGAAGTGAGGTAAATGATTTGTAAGTTAGAAAACATGAAGAGAAATCAAAGATAGTCGCTTCCCCGAAAACGGCGCCAAAATGTTGAACGCTCGAATTGCTACGCTAACGTGTTTGGTTTTGGAAAACCTGTCGTTGTAGTTTGAAAGTGAAGAACTCGTGTTCAACAAATAAAATTTATACCGAAATTGAAATTCCATGTCGAATACAGGGAGGCAGACGTTTGATTTAAAAACTACGCGTTTCTTTTTATTTGTCATGAAGTAATTCAATTTAAAACTATCTAATTATTTACAATAAATAGAAGAAAGAGAGAGAAGGTAAGAGAGAGAGAGAATATTACACATAGAAATAAAAAATGAGATGTAGAATAAACAGAGAATTTATCATTAAAGAGATTGTTCATTACAACTAGAAAGCATAACACAATTGCACTAGAAAGCGATAAATTTACTCTAGAAAGTATTAAAAGAATGGAGGGAGAAATGTCCTCCTCGACGATCGCTTGAAGGACGAGCAGAACTACTCTAGAAAGCAGTAAATCTATACTAGAAAGTAGTAAAAAGAATAGGGAGAGAGAAATCCTCCTCGACGGTCGCTTAGAGGACGAGCCGGACGGGACGACGCCTAGACGAAGGAGGATGAAGCAGGATGAAGGAGGACGAAGCAGAAGAATGGGAACGGAGCAGCACGCCATCGTCGTCGCGGAATCCACTTCCGAAGGGGGACGAAAATTTGGACTTTATCTCGCGAGAAGCATCCTGGGTGTGGGACAAGCTTCTCTTGAGCTTTGGAGAGGTAGAGAAGAGAAGGAAGGGATGAGAATTTCATATGGAGGGGGTCTCCTTTTATAGTTGCAAGGAGTGAGGGCAAATAGGTCATTACATCTTTAAAACAATAAATGAGGGGTCTTTAGTGACGGATAAAACCGTCACTAAAGCCCCAACATGGGCGTAGTACCCGCGTCCACGCGCGCCTCCTCAGCTACACTCTTTCTCAACGCCCGCGCACATTCTTTAATTCTCAGCGATCGGACGGCTTAAGATGCATCTTCGCCCGCTGCTGCGCGCCTACCCAGCGCGTACGATCGCGCGTCCTTCCCGCGCGTGCAATATCGTGTGATCTCTATTGAGCGCAGATGGCCCTCCAATGACGATCCAATGCCCGCCCGAGCTCGCTCGCCCGCGCCTTCCTCCCCTTCGCTGTGGCTCGAACCCGCAGCTGCAGCTCGCACAAGGGCTTTCGACCGCTGCGCTACGAGGTGCAGATGGTCGAGCAGGCGCTTTTAGGCGCGGTTGTCCACAACCATTGGATCGAGATCCAACGGCGGAGATAGAGCGGGTGTGGGGTCTTCAGAGAATGTATGCGGCCATTTGGGCGGCCGAGATGGCGCCACGTGGTGCCATCTTGGCCGTCCATCTTCTGGATGTTGTACATGGTGCCACGGATGTCGGATTAACTCGATTTTTGCATCGTTGGGCTGCGAGCGTCGATCCGAATTCATCTGTACAGTCGGATTTGTCATTTGAAGTGCAGATTTACACCATCCTGGCCCTTGATCTTCTAGGGTTCCCCATCACTATCTGATGCTACGGATGTCTGATTAGGGCAATCTTGGAGTCGTTGAACTCCAATCGTCACCCTGATCACATCCATACAGTTGGATCTTCAATCCGAGGACCCGATAAAATGTTTGCCCTATCCAAGCACATAAAAGGAGATAATTATCCTCCATTTTATTCAAACTACTCTAAATACAAGATGATGCATGTTATGCAATATTTATATCATGAAATGCAATCCTATGCTTAAGAACATGCATAAATAGACATCTTAAGTAGTGTAAATGTGTTTACATCATGAATAATTGAGTAAATCATGAGCTGTCTGTATTATCTGCAATGGACCACATTATGAACAAACTTGTTCTACGATTGAACTGCTTGTTCTGTATGTATATCAAACTGGATAGAGGGAAAGTCATGTACAAACCCTACGGGGAATATGGAACGAGACAAGAATACCATAGCATAGAGAATTGGATGGTTCTGGAATTGCCGCCCACGGGCGACCGTTAAGGGAAGTGAACTGACCTTCATGTACGTAGTACCGAAGAGAGCAACTATCCCTTGTAATGTAGAGGGGAGCTTGCCACCCTTGGGTTGAGCGTGGGGTGAGTTTGGCCACTCTACGTCGACTCCTGTCGGCCCTCACGTACATGGTACCGAAGCGAGCTACTTAGTGTAGGGGGGAGCTAGTCGCCCAAGGGGGCCTGGGGTTAGGCATGGACACCCTACACCGACTCTTGTTAGTTTGTCAGGCAAACTCGGATAGTCGGACGGGGGCACGCAGACTGTGGAGGGGCGAGACCCTTATTCTGTTCTGAGAGGGCAAGGCCCTATGCTGTTTCGTACTATACGTTTGGATGTACCCGCTAGTGGAAACGATTGATCACATGCCAATGAGGGCTAGCTACCCACGTGCTTATCACGTGTGCCATAGTTACCGCTACATCAAGATCATGACTTCGGGGTGGTAGACCGGGTGTAGAACTACCATGGAGGGACTCTTCCGACCAGGAGAGTGCCACGTGTGCATCCTGCATCACGGAAAAATCGCAAGTAAGATTGTTCCTCTAGGGAAAAAGAAGATTAAGTAATGTAATGAATCCTAATTAGAGATCTCTTCACAGCAAACAGTTATAAGATAATTGGAATCAGAAAGTAATATGTTAAGCTACTTGTTAAATGCACTTTATGTTTTAGCCACCACTCTACTCAGCGTTAGTTGACTTTAGATGTATAACTTTGTACAGGTCAGGGTTTTGAGCAGTCCGATCCACCGGCTGTTGAGGACGCTGGGCCTAGTCGAGCCCAGCTATAGTTTCTATTACTAGTTGTAGTGAGTTTCTATAATTATATTTTCAGTACTTTTCCGTTATGTTCTCTATCTATACTAGTTTTGTTGTAATGGTTGTATCTCTGTTCTTGAGGGCATGTAATATCGTAGCATTACTGTTCTTTTTCTCCTGTTATTGTAAATTTCTTTCTTCTTAGTTAGATTACTTGTGTGGTTGTGGTTTGATGTATTTTATTTGATTATTTCTTATTAGACGACTGAGTCTTAGGATTAGTCGAGACGAATCGATTTCGGATCCTATAAAAATCTGGGATTAGATTGTGACAGAATATGATACAACTATATTTTATAATCAAGTAAAACATGCATGAGATTCGACTGGAATTTTTTTTTCTTTTTTTCTTTTAACCAAAATTGAGGGTATTTCTATTCATAATAATCAAAATTTCCTTGTTTTATATATATATATATATATATGTGTGTATGAACTGATCAACTAGCTTACTTGTGTTTGTGTGAATTTTTGAAGGGTGCTTCTGCAGGTGCTGATCCATGCTTGCAAACTTACATAACAAATTACTTTCAACAAGCTGATGTTCAAGAGGCCATTCATGCTAACAAGACTAAAATTAATCGTCTGTGGATTCCTTGCAGGTGCATTGGACCTTACGTCTATTCTTTTTGTGTAGTTTCTTAGATTTGACTCTCTTTTAGCTATTTGTTTTTTCTTTACTTTAGGATGTACACTTTTGAACACTTTATAAAGAAGAATTCCGTTATTTCGATCATAGCTGAACTTATGCAATCTGGAATTAGGACCTGGATATATAAGTAAGTAAATAATTTTTTAACTAAACTTTTATGTCTTGCTAAATGCTTTTATCTAAGATATTTGAAAAAATAATATTGAAATATACATTCTTTTTATCTAATTTAGTTATTGGATCACTGTTTTTCAGTGGTGAGTTGGATGGAAGAATTCCCATAATATCCACGAAGTATAGTCTCGCAAAGCTTAAAGAATTTGGCATCAAAAGTGAATCACATCGGAGACCTTGGTTTCATCATGAGGAGGTATTGCTTCAAATATGGTTATCCAATTTTTCCTTCAAATTATAGTTGATGATGTTGATTCATCATTTGATTGATTTGAAATATTAGGTTGGTGGATGGGTGGTACACTATGATTCACTTACTTTTGTTACGATCCGTTTTGCTGGACATATGGTACCACTTGACGCACCGGAGCAAGCACTGATGCTTGTTAAGACATTCCTTATAAATGACACAATGAGCATGGAACGATTCTAACTTTAGGACTTCAATTATATATTGTGGATATTTATATATATTGCTTTGTTATTAGATCTACTATATTGAGTTTTCTTGGATTATGCTTAAGTTCTATTGTGATTATCTTTGTCTATGCTAAACTGTTTTAATAATTTTAAGGATTTTCAATCACATCTTTGAAATGTTGGTTTCATAGAACATTTTTTTCTCCAAAAAAGATAGGAAATGAGTTTTTAATGAGTCTGATGTTTCTTTATCCTTGGTAGTTTGAGTAAATAATGAAAATTGGAAAATAAAATCGTGCATATTTGTTAACAAAATTGCTAATGACCCTACTAAAAATGAAACAAATGAATGCGTCAGAACCATCAATGTTGTTTTCAATGGATCCTTTTACCTCTCTTCCTTTATCCCTAATGATATCAGATTTAAAACAAATAGGACAAATAAAGTATCAATTCTAAATTTTGTGCGGTGCACCTATTTGAGATTGGTTGGTAGTAGTATAAAAATTGCTTGCATAGGATAGTGATTAGTCATATCAAAGAAGAGTTTTCTTTTGGATGTTTGTAAAATACATTAGTTCAGCGACTATTATAGAACATTGCATTGGACATTTCATCTTGATAGAATCAAATTTATGTATGGTATAATATAGTACGAGAGTTCAACTCATTCGTAAAATTTTCCACCCCTTTCCTGCAGAGGAAAAACTCCTCACGCTTGATAACATCGAAGAAGTGGTTTGTTCATGGCAAATTGCCGTGTTCACTGTGAATAACTACCAAGAAATTTTCACCTTTAACTATGACTTCACAATTAACACTTGAGCCAGGCCATACGATCTTTAGCTAGCCACTTACCAACAACCTCACTATAAGAATGATACACGGTGATACTAATATTTAAACCATGCATCTAGTGGCCTGGTCTAGTTAAGGGGAGATTTACCTTGTATGGAGAAGCAAAATCTTGAAATCAAATCGATACCAAACTGGTCGTTAGAAGATGGTAACAATATATAGGTGGAGGAAGCATACTCTCATTGTCGATCTTATTTTGAACTTACCAAATAGAATAGAGGATTAAGGAAGCAACCGCTCTCGTTCTCTCAATGATTTAATTTGGCAAGAATTAGACCTCATATCAAAGGGCAGAGCATACTAGTAGTGGGTACATTCGAAAAGGGGTTGTTGAAAAAGAGGTCAGTAGAAGGATCAGAAGTTAGGACGTAGCATGAAGCCAAGGAAGACAGGTTTCTTCTGGAGGGAGAGGGAGAAGGAGAGGGAAACAACGGGGATCTTTTTTTCCCTTTTGTATTTTCAAATTTTAGGGTATAGATGGCGGAAGAAAAATGGGAAGGGAAGACCCACAACAAGTAGAGAAGGGGGAACCATCAAAAGGGTCGTAACTGGGGAAGTTCGTTACAAAACTCAGCTAATAATCAGCCTTGGATTTTTTGTTGTCAAATTTTGATTCATAACACATAAAAGCTATAATCCGATGATTTTGATAATTCTAAACAAAGTCAGAAAAGTGATATTCATGGTAACAAAATAATAGAGAAATACTGTAACAACAAAGAATAACTTTATAAAATTTTAAAAATATAATTATAATTGATAAACAAGGTGATTGTAAAAAGTATTAATATATTTAATTTCTAACAAAACAACAAGCAAGTTGTAGCAAGTAAAACGGATCAAACACTACTATTAAAAGAAAAAAAGAGGTTGTATTACGAAAATCGTGAAGATGAAAGAATTGATAATATAATTTGTAATACAATCATATAAAAATTGTAATACAATAATAAGTTGACATGTGTAAGTGTTAGAAGATTGTAGTGACTTATGGGTGACATAAAAGGGAATAAAAAAATCATATCAAAAGAACACTCAATTGAATGTTAACCATAAATAATATGATTAATTTGAGTGATGTATTATCACATATAATAGATGATTATATATATATATATGGGGTGGATACTATGTGTATTGTGTTCATTTTATTATTTGTGAGTTATTATTTGTAGTCAATCGATTTAAATCTAATGGCTTTACATAAAACCATCAATCTAACTTGAAGGTGATTTCGTAATACTAAAATAACGGAAAGTGTTAAGAGCGCTTGATTGGATTTTAAAAAGGTCATGTTGTAATACAGTTGAAAAAGCGTTCAAACCAAATATAATTTATTACTCAAATTTTAAAGTCTGAGGTCGAACACATGGAGCAAATTAGGGTTTATAAATCAAGATCACAACTTGAGAATTTGAAAGAATATAATATGCAATAAGATCAATGTTATAGTGCAAAAAGATATGAATAAATGTAAGGCACAAAATGCTAAAGAAACCAATGTATGCCAATTGCACTCAAAATTGGACGTCTGATTTGTAAATCAGATATCTTAAAATGCTAATGCTACAGTGCTTGGTCTCTTTTCTTTCTTCTACTTCTTCTCCTGTTCTTCTTTCTTTGTCTCTGCCTCTGTTCTCTGGCGTCTGCCTTTCTTCCTTTGCCTTTCTCTTCCTCTGCCTTCTTTTTCTCCTTTGGCTTTCTTCTTTCTCTTTCTCTTGCCGGCTGCGTTTCCCTTGCCTTTAGATTCTTCTACCTTTCTCTTCTGACTTCGGCCTTCTCCTTCTTCTTCCGTGGCTTCATCCCTTAGCCTTTTTCCTTGCCTTCTCCTTCTTCCTCTCTTCAGACTGCAGAGCAAAACCTACCCCCTACCCGTACGAGCTCTCTTCTCTCTTTTCTCTCTTAGGTTCGTTCTCCCAGAGCCATAGCTTCTCAGGTAATCAGGTTGGGTACGCGCCCGGGACCAAGTCCACCGACGTGCGGTGGTGGGTGAGGTGTGCTGGTCGGGTCGGGTCACCAGGTCCGCGAGGCGTGGTCACGGATGAGGCGTCGAGTCGGGTGAGAGGGACCTCACCCTGTGAGTTGGAGGCGATAAGCCCAATGCAGAAAATCAACTTATGCAGGTAAGATGCTCCAAATCTTTTCGAGGTAGGACTATCTTCCCACCCCCTTTCACACACGCCTGCAGCAGAGGGGTGTCCTTTGATTGCAGCTGCAGCTTTGGCCTTCTACACCAATTGGATGCCTGGAGACGTTCGTGAAGGCTCTCCGTGCGACCTGGGATTGTGTCCTGGAGCGGGCATGGCCTGGAGAAGCTTGCAAGCAAGCTTCAGGCTGTGCATCAATGTCGGCGAGCCCCTGGACCTGAAATCACGATAACAACCTCATGGCCACGTTAAAAAGCTCAGGGAGCTTTGCCAAGGTATGGCAAATGTGTAGAGGTGGTCAGCGTGGTGTGGGAATGCCTGTGGGCACGTGCCTAGGGCACACTACGGCTATGTGTGTGAGTATGTTCGGGGATGCATTTGGGTGAGTGGCGGAGTGTTGTGAGTGGGGGGTTATGATCAGTGAGTCGGGGCGGTGCTTATGGACCGATCGGCGAGGAGGGAGGTGGAGCGAACTCCCCAAAGTGGTGGCCAGAGGTGAAGGGGATGATGGTGGTGGAGTGCGGCAGTAGTCGTTTGAAGGAAATAAAGAGGAGAAAAGAATGTAGAGAGTGAGGAGACTTTTCTGGGAGTGAAGAGATGAAGGGGGAGGCAGGGATGGCGTCTGTCTTGTATCGCCGACGCTGGAGATGAAGGTGCTCAGTGAGGGTGGTTGGCGAGGACAAAGGGGAGGCAGGAGCGTCGGTAGGTGCTGTACGACGTGGACGAGCAAGAGGAAGAGGAACCTGCCACCGGTATTGTGGCTAGGCGATGAGGGAGAGTAGGAGAGGTCGCCGGAGCTTGATGAGAAAGTCAGCTTGAGGAGGAGAGACAAAATTGAGGGGGTTCTCCGGCTGATTTCAAGCTTAGGAGATGCGGGGCGAATTGGGGTGTCTTAAATAGGCCTTGGAGGTCGGTTTTGTGCTTCGAAGGCAAGCTTCCAAGCACGGCAAGGTCACCGGCAATGGAAACTCGAGAGAGTCCCAAATCTCTCATGCGTTCGCATGAAAGATTGGGTACCAAATAGGGCTTCTAATTGGGTTTACATTGGAGGAGATTTCTCATAGAATCTCCCTTTCAATTTTGAAGGAGATTCTTTGAGAAATCAGGGAGAAATCATCCTTTCAAGCTCACCGGAGTAAGATTCCCTCCGTTATAATGGAAGAGGGACCTAATTGCAAAGAATGAAGAAGAAGCTAGGGCGTCAAATGTAAGGGTTTTTGAAAGATAGGGGTAGAAATGTAATTGGGTTGGACCTATTTGCAAAGTGGGTCAAGATGAATTCTCCTTAGGTCTAAATTTTTGTACAAACCTAATTTGGAGCTAAGGAATCCAATGGTGAGGTTGGATTTTAGGTTTGACCATGTTTGACTGGACAATTTACGTAAAAACCTAATTTAGAGCAAATATTTGTCTGAGACCCCATTCTAGGTCAAAATATATTCCAATGGCAAAATTGAAGGTTCTAAACCCTAGAGAATATTTTCTATGATTTTTAGAGGATTTAGGTGAATTTTATCCTAACCAGAACCTTGTTTAATCAAGTGGGTCTGTTTTAGGGTTACAAGAAGTCATTTAATTCCCAAAACTCACATGAACTCTTTTCTGTTTGAACCAACCCACCTTTTATCTTGTTAAGACCATTTGATCTGTGTTTTAGCCCTTGAGAAAACCCATTTTTGTACTGCAATGATAAAATTACAGTTTTACCCCTTGTTTCTTGCTTTTATCTCAGAATGATTATTCAGTGAATTAAGCCCTCCAGTTGGTTATGTAAGAGCACTTGTTCTCTTTTATAGGTCAAAATGAGCTAGTTAGGGCTCATGATGGTGTTCCCATCAGAAAGCTTCCAAAAAAAAGTAACAATCCTATTATTAAATATATCACATTCCAAAATGAAAAAATGTTAAACAAGATATGTTACTTTCATAACCATCCGAATTCCTTTAATGTAGCAACTAAATCACGACCAAAATTCAAATTTCAAAACATAAATGGTACAAAATATGATACATCCTATATTTTTGTCATATTCTATGCATCTGGTTAACGTAATATAAGATATAAAAGGTTGTAACGGGTGATTCATGTACACGTAATGAAGATAATGACAGATTGTAACAAAAGCATAAAGTAGTCGTATGGTATCATAAAATAAACTAGTGACACATTAAAACTTTCATGTGTTTACAACTGTAATACAACAATTTTTAAAATTTTGTTATTACGAATGCTTTATTTTAAGAATATGATACCGTTGTAAATATGTATGCCACATTACAACGCTTGTAATACAACAATTTTCTATTTATAACGAAAAAAATAACAACGGTTGTTATTACAATGACTGTAAAATGATTGTAAAACAAGAATGTTGTAAAATAATCAAGAATGTTGTATTACAACGATTGCAAAAATGCATGTCATATTACAACGCTTGTAATACAACATGTTACAACCCGGTTCCTGGATCCCTACAGGACCCGAGACCGGCTTGCCTCGACTAATCCCAAGACCTAGTCGTGCAACAAGAAATAACCAAAAGCAAGAAAATAAACCACATTCACACATACAATATAACTAAATAGTAAAGAAAGTAGAACAACTGTCTCAGTATATGCTACCACAACAACAAGAAACGAAAAGGAAACAGAAAGTAACAAGAACAATAAATGTTAAAACCCGAGGCATCAAAACCACTTTAAGACGTCTGGGAGTTGGTCCAGACATCTGGTCAGATGTCTGGATGCCTTCCCAGATGTCTGGAAATTAATTTTTGCATGCGTACGAAAGTGAATCTACGCGCGTGCCACGCGCAGACTGAAACCCACCGACATGCAGCACCTTTTTCCCCCTCCCTGTGCCTACTTATATCCTCCTCTCCCCTCTCCCTCGTTCACCACCCCACCGTCTTCTCCTTCCTCCAGTGCGAGCGCGAGAGCAAGAGTGAGAGCGGGCCGCCGCTGCTGCCAGGTGCGGTGGCGGAGAGGAGAGGTGCTGCGAGAAGGAAGAAGAGGGAGAGCGTGCGAGAAAGGGAGAGAGAGCCCGCCGAAGCAACTCGAGGTCGGCCGGTGTGCGTGTGGAGGAGTGTCGTGCTGGGGAGATCTCCCCTGGTGCTGCTGCAGCTCAAGCAGCGGACGAGCAGCTGCGTGGCGAGCTTGCATGCAGCCGAAAGAAGCTGAAGGAGCTGCTGATTCTGGGATTTTTCCCAAAATCAGACGTCTGGACCTCCATCCAGACGACGCGGACGATGTCTGGAGGGACCTCCAAACGACTGAGGGGTACGTAATTCTTCCTCCCCTTCCTTTTTGCGGATACGGCCATGCAGGCCATTCCGTCGAAAGTTCTGTCTCATGCCGTGTTAAGAGACTTTGTGCACGCATGTAGGTTTTGCTTCGGGAAGGCACGAGTCACGCCCTTCCACGCGATTCAGACGTCTGGGCGAGTCGCCAGACGGTGGAGAGCATCTCCAGACGTCTGGAGAGGTGGTTGGACATCTGGAGCTGGGTCCAGATGGTTCAACAGGACCTCTAGACGTCTGAGGAGCAGCGCAGAGTGAGGTATGACCTGGATCCCTTTTTAAGATGTTTGATTTGAGTCAGAGTTGTCATTTTTTGACCCGTTTAGGGTCCATTTGAGGTCTGATTTTCGCAGTTAAGATTTCATTCTTCTTAGAATTAGTTCCTCTACTTATTTAAAATACTTTTATCCTGTTCTGAGTGGTTCCTTGTGATTGATCCTTGTGTTAGGACCTCGTTCAGTTGCGGATTTGGGGGTTGCGGAGGCACGTGGACCTACCGATCACACCTCCATTACTCCCGATTTCGCGGGTAGAGTGTCTTCCCTTAGTTAATTATAAAAATTAATGCATATCTGAATTAAATGATAGATCCTAGGGTATGGCATGAATCCTAGCACCTGAAAACTAGATTGAATGATAGATCCTAGGGCATGGCATGAATCCTAGGACCTGAAAACTGGATTGAATGATAGATCCTAGGATGTGGCATGAATCCTAGGAGCAGAAACATTGAAACGAATTTCTTGAATACCTGAATTGCAGTCTTGGATAACTAGATAGAAAAATGATAATTGCCTGTAATTGGATAACAGTTGCCTGTGAAATGTAGAGTACTGTTACTAGTAACTGATGCATGTAATTTCTGTTGGTTGAAATTAAATACGAGCTGCTTGTATATAAATTGGAAAGGAAAAAAAGTTTGAATGTTGGAAATACGTACTATATGCGAATAAACCTGAAATGATGAAACCTAGTATGGCTTGGCCTGAGAAACAGAGCATGAACCCTACGGGGAATTAGGAGTAGAACTGGAAATAAATAGAATGGAACTGGAAAAGTAAACAGGAAAGTGTGTTGTCTCTTGGATACGTGGTACCAAAGAGAGCACATATTACCTCTTAGTATAGAGGGGAGCTTGCCGCCCTCAAGTCGAGACCGGGGTGAGTTTGGCCACTTTGCACCGACTTTCTGGCCCTCGCGTACACCGTACCAGGGAGAGCTGCTAGTGTATGGAGAGGGCTAGCCACCCAACGGGGCCTGAGGTTCAGCTAGCCGTCCTACACCGACTTGTTAGGCCCACTGGGAAAACCAGGGTAGTCAGGCGAGGGTGCGTAGACTGTGAAGGGGCAAGACCACAGTTTGGTTACTGTGGAGGGGCTAGACCCCTCTTACTGATATGGCTCTGCCCTATACTAGTTCCATGCTGTGCTTTGGGTACACCCGTTAACGGAAACGACTGACCGCGTGCCAGTGCGGGGTAGCTACCCGTGCGTTTAGCGTGCGTGCCGTAGTAACCATTACGTCTGTCAACAACCTTGGGGTGGTTGACTGAGGGTAGGACCACCACGGGGGACTCTCCCGGCCTGGAGAGCACCACGTGCTACTTCTACCTTTCAGAAAAGATTGCAATCAAGATCGTTCCCATGAGGAACATTCGAGATCAAGAGAAAAACCTGGGAAATAAACCAAGAAAGAGTAAGTAGATAAATAAAGGAAGAAATTAAAAACAACAGCTACTTGTCCACCTTTACTATTTTTCTTAGCTAGCTGGTTGCCACTCTACTCAGCGTTTTGCTAACGTGTCATATTTGTCACCTTTTTCAGGACCAGGTATTGAGCAGCCAGAGCCTACGGCTGCGGAGGGTGTTGAGCCTCGTAAAGCCCAGTAGTTTTACTTGTGTTATACCCGTTCCTGTAGTAGTGAGTATTTTGTTACACTTTTGTACTCTTTTATTGTAAACTTCATATTTCTTTACCTGTTTTTAATACCCTACTGTTGTGGTAGTGTGTACTGTAGTAGTTCTTTTCTTTACTGCTGTATTTTTGTTACTGTTAGCTACTTGCTTGGTGAATGTGGTTTATTTTACTGCCTTTTGGTTACTTTCTCATTGGACAACTGGGTCTTGAGATCAGTTGAGTCGGTCCAATTCTCGTGTCCTGTAGGGATTCGGGAATTGGGTCGTAACAGTAAACTATGTGTCCATTACTTAGTACAACAGTAGGGAAAATGAAAGTGCTGAAAGAACGACTATGGTTGGGCTCGGCTGGGCCCAACACCCTCTGCAGCTGGAAACTCGGGCTGCTCAACTCCTGGTCTTGAACAGGGTTACGAAAAGATAGAGTCAACGAACGCTGAGTAGAGTGGTGTTTACATTATTTAAGTGCAAGTACAGTAAAACAACAACAGGTTTATTTCTCATTTCCATTTATCTTATTTATGTGTTTTTGGTTCATTTATCTTACGAGGACATCTTCCAAAATTCCCTACGGTGTTTTAAGTGATCGATCAACAACTTGCATGATTACTGGGCTAGGCTTTAGATTGCCTCCCCCAAGTTGTTCATACACGTAGCTCGGAAGGATGTTCACCCCTGCACCCAGATCAAGTAGAGCCTCATCAATCTGTAAGTCACCAATAACCACTGAGATGTATGGGGCTCTTGGGTCCTTAAGTTTTAGGGGTGTGCCATGTTGAACAATTGAGCTAACAGAATCAGGCATGACAACTTTTGATTGGATCTGTTTCCTAGATTGCCGCTTTTTTGTGCACAGGTCCTTTAAGAAGCAGGCATAAGACGGAATCTGCCTGATAGCTTCAAGCAAAGACAGATTAATTTGCACTTGCTTAAAAGTTTCCATGATCTTATCCGACTTATCTTTGGCTCTAGATGAGCCAGAGAAGTCTGCCTAGAGGTGGATAAGTGCTCTGGAAAGGGCACTCTTGATCTCTGGGTGGAAGGGTTGTCATGTCGAGTAAGGGGTGGAACGGGGGCAACTTCTTCCGGTGAGGTAATTTCAAGCAGAGGAGATTTGGGCAAGTCTTCTTCGGTGGGGGTGAAAGTCGGGGTGGATGGATTTTCAAAGGGTGAGACTATAGGAGCATCGCGTTTAAAAATTTCTTTCCCACTCCTCAGAATAGTCACCGCCTGAGCATGCTCCCTAAAAATAATCCCTTTTCCTTTAGGATTCTCCTCAGCAGCACTGGGAAGCTTCCCAGTTTCCCTCTGTCTAACGACCTCAACAAGGTGTCCTATCTGCAATTTCATCTCATGTATAGCCTTGTCATGAGATTGGATGATGGCACTTTGACTTTCTTGCATAGTTCTCAACATTGCCTTCAATTCATCCATCTCAGAGGTCTTAAGCTGGGCAAAGGTCTGAGGTTGGTTCATTTGATGGTTTTGAAAGGATTGTGGTTTATAATTCCTTGAATTTGAGACATTTTCTTGTCTGCATGAAAAGTTTGGGTGGTTCCTCCATCCCTCATTATAAGTGTTGGAAAAAGGGTCATTGCGAGGTCTAGGACGGAACCCTTAAGTGGCATTCAGATCTTCCTGTACAAGCTCAGGGAATTGGGAGGCTAAGTGGCAATCCACAGTGGCGTATGTATTGCCTTGGCAAATGGAGCATTCAGAAGCTTGGGATGTAGAGGTGTTAGATACGAATTGGCTCGGGCTAGACATAAACCTTTCCATGTTTTGATTCAATAATTGAATTTGATAGGCTAAATTCTGGGTGTCCCTTGCCTCATTCGCCTCCAACTTTCTTTGCATGAGAGTAGATTTTCTATCCATGTAGGCAGATTTCAAGTGAATAGAATTCTCACTCGAAGTATCAAAAAGGTTCCAAGCTTCATCCTCAGTCTTAGATAGAAAGGTTCCTGCACAGGCACCATCCACAGTCTGCCTGTGCGAATCATTAGATCCGATGTAGAGCCTTTCAACCAGTTGCCACTTAGGCACTTGGTGATGTGGGCAAAGTCTCAATTGGTCATTAAAGTGCTCCCATGCATCATGGAAAGCTTTCCCATCCTTTTGAACGAAACTCATAATTTCCCTCCTAAAGTGATTTGTTTTGCTCATGGGGAAGTACTTCAAAAACTCCTTCTTCAGGGCATCCTAAGTGTTAATATCACCAAGAGTATGATACCAATACTTGACTTTGTCCTTGAGGGAGAAAGGAAAGAGGGTCCACATTTTAGCGTCATCAGTAATGCTCTGTAGCTTCACCGTGGAATAGACCTCGGTGAATTCCTCTATATGCCTGTAAGGGTCTTCCCTAGCAGTACCATAAAAGGAGGGCAGCAAGGATATGGTACTGCTTTTGATCTCATAAGGATTGTCCTCTCCAGGTCTACATAGTGTAGGGCCAGCTTGATTGGTTGGAATGAAATATTCCTTAAGGCTCCTTTGACCAACCATTTCTTCCCTTGGAAGGTTTCTTCTTAAGATTCTTTCAAGTTCAAGATCAAACACAAGTTGTCTCCTAAGAGATCGCCTACCAAGCATGCACTACAAACACAATTCAAAAGGACTCGTTCGGTCATTACAAATTTAGGCTTTTGACTTTAGTTCAAATTGTAGGTGACAAAGCAAGTTGCCCAATCAATTACGTGCCTATTGTCGACCTTCGAAATGCCTAAAATGACTTAGTTGGAGCTTAAGTGTTCTTCCCTAAATCTCAAATGGTAGAGCAACTCCAAAGACGGAAGATCGAGGGATGCAAGTAGGCCTAAGCCTTCCTTTGAAGCTGTACTTTTGCGGTGCTTCTTAACTACCCCCAAAAATCTGTGACAGGGTATCCCCCTCTTTGGATTTATAAAACCTTTGATCTCAAGTTTCGAATACTTCAGAATCCAACGGTAGGAGGGCTCTTATCCTAGTAGTTCCAAGACCTAGGTGTGTCTAATTGCGTGCCGTGGTGCAAGAGATACAAGTGTCCATACACCATAAAATTTTGAGTTTTGAATTTTGAGCTGCAGTACAATGTCTCAATTCAAGTCCTTGATTTTTAGTATTCCTCCTTAACTTAAAGTCCTTTTTCAAGAAAATATGTGATCACTTGTTAGATCTTTTCAATTCAATTAGGTGGTCTTGCAATTAAATCAAAATGCACATGCGTGAACAATATAGAATGCAAAGAAAGAGGACGTACCTTTCCTCCAGCAATCAACAATGCAAGATGCATGCAAATGCAAACAAAATAAATCTAGAGGCTGCTCATTCACACCTAAATGGTCATCCTAAGGTAGGCAGCTTTTAGCAGGCAGCTCGTGTTTTTGTGTTTTTTTTTACTTATGCACAGTCCAGAAAAATCAATTCACAAAAGAAAACCTAGATCTAAAGAAAAGGGAACAGGCTCCCGAAAAGTTACCCAACACGAGCCTAAAAGAAAGTCGGGGGACAAACCCCTCAGCTATACCCCAGAACAAGGGTCTCAAACCAAAATGTGTAAGAAAAATTAAGTCTAAAGTCTTGATCCTACTCTAATCAAATCAGCGACTAAATGTGCAGAGACGATCATCACGTCCTCGTCCTTCCCCTCCTAGCAATCTGGTTCCTTGCAAGGTGGCTCGAACAAGGGTCACCTCTCACGATGGCTGGTGTGATTGCGAGTCGTAGATCGTTGCACTCGCACCAAAATAAAAAAAATCCAGAGTTAAATATGATTCAAAATTTAAATCAATGTGAACGAATGAATGAATGCGATTTAATTAAGCCTGTTGCCTCCTCGGCAATGGTGCCATTTGACGAGTCAAATTTTTGCTTTTGAATAAGATGATTAAGATGATTTTTCATTGTATTTTAAAGTGGTGGAAAATCGACTAATCAAAGTAATTAAAAATAACCACTCAATTAGGAGCGGGTTGTATCCACTGGGAAGTAATTGCCTAATTAAAACTCGCTAAAGTTTTGCACAAAAGTTCATGATGTAAATATGTTTACATTGCTTAAGATGTCTATTTATGCATATTCTTAAGTATAGAATTGCATTGCATACTATAAATACTGCATAATATGCATCATCTTGCATTTAGATTAATTTGAATAAAATAGAGGTTAATTGTCTCCTTTTATGTTCATGGATAGGGCAAACATTTTATCGGGGCCTCGGATCGAGGACCCAATCGTACAGATGTAATCAGGATGACAATTGGAGTTCAATGACTCCAAGATTGCCCTAATCAGACATCTGTAGCATCAGATAGAGATCGAGGAACCCTAGAAGATCAAGGGCCAAGATGGTGTGAATCCGCAGTTCAAACGACAAATCCGACTGCACGGATGGATTCAGATCGACGATCACAGCCTAACGGTGTGAAAATCGACTCAATCCGACAACTGTGGCACCATCTACATCATCCAGAAGATAAACGGCCAAGATGGCACCATGTGGCGCCATCTCAGCCACCCAATCAGCCTCTACACCTGCTGCGCCTCTCTTCTTTGACGATTCTCTGCCCTTGGATGCACATCCAACGACTCTAAGCGCGCGCACACAAAACTCAAAGCGCAACACAAACACGTTGATAGCACGTTGGTCGAACGCGCTCATGAGATGGCAGGGCCTGCGATTGACTCCCCGAGAGTAGCTGCTGAGGCGCGGTGAGCGGGCGTGATTGACCACTCGATCGCGATCGAGCGATCGCGTGCGCGCGATAGCGTTCATGCTGTATCGCACGCTTGCGCGTAACGCGCCATCACATGCGAGAGCGCATGCTGAGGAGCGGGTGGGGAGGCGAGTTAAGTCGTTCGGTCTCACGATCGAACGACTGAGATTTGCAGATCATGGAGTGCGCATTACGTGCGAGCAGGCGAGCAGGCACGAGCACTCTGCCCCACTACGCCCACGATGGGGCTTTAGCGATGGTTTATCCGTCACTAAAGATCCCTTATTTAATGTTTTGAGATTTAAATGACAAAATTGCCCTCACTCCTTGCAACTATAAAAGGAGACCCCCTCCACACGAAATTCTCATCCCTTCCTTCTCTTTCACCCTCTCCAAAGCTCAAGAGAAGCTTGTCCCACACCCGGGATGCTTCTCGCGAGATAAAGTCAAATTTTCGTCCCCGTTTCGGAAGTGGATCCTGCGACGACGATGACGTGCTGCCCCGTTCCCATTCTTCTTGCTTCGTCCTCCTTCGTCCTGCACCATTCCTCGTCGTCTCGTCCGGCTCGTCCTCCAAGCGACCGTCAAGGAGGATATCTCTCTCCCCTTTCTTTTTACTGCTTTGTAGAATAGATTTACTGCTTTCTAGTGTAATCATTTTCCCGCTTTCTAGTTGTAATGTTTAGTGTAATGAACAATCCTGCTGATAATGAATTCCATGTTCATTCTACATCTCTTTTTGGTTTTTGTTTGTAATATTCTCTCTCATTCTTTCTCTCTCTCTCTTCTATTTATTGTAAATAGATAGATAGTTTCTAATCAATTATTTTACTTCGTGACAAATAAAAGAAATACATGTTTTTTAAATCAAACGTCCGCCTCCCTAAGTTCGACCTGGGATTTCTATTCCGGTATAAATTTTATTTGTTGAACACGAGTTCCTTGCTTTCATACTACGATGACAGGTTTTCAAAACCAAACATGTTAGCGTAGCAACCTGTGCGTTCAACATTTTGGTGTCGTTGCCAGGGAGGCGACGCTCTTTGATTTTATTTCATGTTTTCCAACTTACGGATCATTTACCTCACTTCTCTCCTTTCTTATTGTGATTGCAGGTACTCTTTCGAGACGAGCAAAAGCGGTAGATCGGAGTAAAGTGCGGTTGAAGGTTCTGTAAGTTATCCCCCACCTCCCACCCATTAGTTTTCATTTCATCACATAATAACACAAACATCAATCAACCTAGGTGTTCTTATAAACTCTAAGGTTAGTTTTGTTTGTTTGTTTGACACCCACACCTGCTCCAACCTCTACATTTAAAAAAAAAATTAAAAAGAAATCTCACAGAGGTACACAACCTCATCTGATTTTCAAACTCAACCGGTAAACTAATCTTTGGAGTCGGTACACACATCCAAACACATAATTGAGTAGAAATCAGATTAGGTAATCATTTGTGTGCCTAATTAAGTGATGCAATAGGCTAATTGTTTGAGTTAACTGGGCCGCACCACTTCAATTAAAATCAACTCATCAAGTAGCTGCCGCTTAGGTTCAACTCTTAGGGATTTACTAGGCACTCCACATTCTTTTTAAGCTTCAAAGGAAAACATCTTCACCTGTGCTTTCAAAACCTGGTGTGCCAACAAAACTTATTTGAAAATACCTAAAGTTGAATCCTAAAAGCTACTAAGCAAGATTTGAACCTTAAAATTCACCGCAACAAAAATAATCTTGCTTGAAAACCACTGGTTGTGCATGCACACACACATCAATCAATCATTAAGGGCATAACCCAGATAAAGGGCCCATCACATTCCAAAGCACATTCAAACCTAGCCCTAAATAAAACAGAGCAGATGTTGGCCTTAAGGATTCGACTCGCTCTTCAGAGCCCAGAACGAGATTATTTTCGATTAGTCTGTTTCTACTGTTCAATTTGATGTCTAGCTAGGGGAGCAGAATCAAACGATTGTGGCTGGGGGGTACACTAGGAACCGGAGGTGCAAGCCGAAGGAAGAACCTTCTCCTTAGTCCCTCCTTCTAACTGGTTGGATTGAACAGATAGAAATAGATCAAATCATTCCTTTATCTCAAGACGGGTTGTGGGAGTCTGTAGGTATTTAGGCTAGCCCACTTAGGAACAGGTTTGATTGCTTGTATTGCAGGGTGACTTTCTTCCTCCGATTTATCATGAATCCTTCCACATATTATATGCATTCCCACTCTTTCCCTTCTATTTTGAATTATCCTCAACATGACGATTATCCCGACTCGTACTGTAATCAACCATCAGTTAGTTGGGATAACTCGAATTGGGGATATAGTTCCAGACCTCTGTGTTTAGGGTCTAACCCTGAACACTATGATTGTGATTTCTATCCTTAGAGCCACATCGATTATAGATCGCCATCCTTTCATGGACAACCTAATTCGATCTACAATCAGGAAGGATACATTGATCCTTACACATCCTCTGATTACACTGCTTTTGGGTCATCACCACCTTTTGAATAATCCTAAATGACCTATTATCAGGATGGGTATAACGAATCTCAATTCGTTAACTCCTCTACACTGATCTCAAACCCGCCCAACCTTGAACCAACTCATTTGGTTTACGATAACTAGGTTCAAGATAAGGTTCTGGCTAACTTGAGGAATATCATACAAGCTTTAGAAGTTTAGCCAACACTTTCCATTGAAAGATTGGAGCCCCTGATTGAAATGATTGATGATTTGAACAAGTATTTGTTGGATTGGCTCCAGGATGTTAAGGATAAGAACCCAGGTGAGTTTCTACTTGGGAAGTTAGCGAAATTGAGGATGAGATTTGTGGTTGCTTTAGTTCAATCGTGGGATGATTCCCAGCATGAACTCCCTTCAGGAGAGCCAATGTAAGAACCCGCTCAGGCACCTGTTGGGGGGGACACGAGTTACGAGGCTGACTAGATTGAATTAGAGCAACCAATTAGGGATGATCTAATTTCTTCACCTGAGATCCCTGAGCTAGGGTACGAGGAAACGTATGTCTCCATCGATTAGAAAGTAACAGATGATTTTGGGACATACATTAATACGGATTTTGATTTCTTTGATTATGATGGTGAAGATTCAATTTGTGAAGTCTCACACGAGTTTACAAAATATGATTTTTGTGAGACAATTGGGCCTGAGGAATCTGAAAGATCATTTGATAGTCCAATAATTGAGGAAACTGATTTTATTGGGGCTCACATTACGGATCTAGAATCGAATTTTCTGGAGGATTCAATCAAATGCCCTGATTGTCAGTTACACTCCATTGAGCTTATCGATGATTATGTTTTTGAGATAATTCGACCCAAGTCAATTCTGATTCAGCCACATCTTTTAGACTTGGAAATTTCAGATGGGGTGATTAATATGTAAGAGGTCCCAGAATTTAACATTCTGATTGAGGAGGATAGGAGTTGGGAAGTTCTGATTTGGGAAGCTAACTCCGAAGGAAGTAGAAGACTGCGTTTAAGGGTTCCATTTCATCTAAAACCATCAAACCAGGACCCTTACGACATCTGCTCTGAGGATGTCCAACCCAAGCATACATTCATTGATTATCCTTTAGAATTCTCTATAACCCAACTCTTTGGTCTTGGGTTGCATCCTCATAAATCGCAGGCCCGACCCCGCTTGCATACTGATTTTAGGTTTTGGGTAATTTTTATCCAGAACCTTAGACATTCTCGATTATGGGGTATGGGTCTGCACCATAATCTGGTCCACATCTGTGGACATCTGCTGGCAGGTCAGAGGTTTCCTCTGTTTATTCTGATTCTGATCTGCACCTGTAAATTCTTTATTTCTCTTCTTTGTATAGTGTGCCTAACTGAAGTCACTAAATTCAGCACGTATACAGTTCTTTTTAGTTTTTATCTCGGAGCGAACCTGACATTCACTCAATTCAGGTGCTTTCTACTCTATTCCACTCTATTTTATGTCTTTTTAATACAATGACATTGCATTAGATAGGCATGGGGGGGTGGATTTTCATTTCTGAATTTATTCATCAGTTCCGTAGATTTATTTTATTTTCTTTTATTTATATTAAAAAAAATTTGGAATTAGGAAAGAGAACTTGGGTTTAAGAAAATTTTCAATCTTAGGAAATACTACATTATGATTTGAACACAAAGACCCTTCAGGTCTTTAGACTTAATCAGCCTGTGTATCCATTAAAATGTGGATTTATTTTTCGAGTCCTCACCAACCTGAATTATATTTTAATTCGAGTAAATAAGTTTGGATGATAAGTACACGACTTATCAACCCACCCTCTGATTTGAGGGAATTTTCAGTTTTAAGCATCTACACACTTTCTTTGCACTGACTCATTGTTCGACAGGTCTAACAGAAATTGGGTAGCTAATGAACCTTCTAGAGTGATATGGCTGGCAAGTTATCGTGGGTAATAGCCCATAGGTAGGTTGTCCAGAGCCCTGTCACAAGACCTTTCTCTTTTTGCTGCCTTTAGGTAAATCTTAGACCAGGGAAATCACCTACTTAAAAAAAAAAAAGAAAAAAAAAGAAAAGAAAAGGAGAAAAGAGAAAAAAAGAAAGAATAAGCCACACTTCGTCGCACAAGTATGGCTGGCAAGTTATTGGTGGTAACAGCTCATTGACCGATTGTCCAGAACCCAGCTCAATAAATGCATTGAAAATCCCAAAACACTTAGGAAGAAGAAGAGTAGTAGAATAAACTGGGGAGATATACACTGGATTCACCCTTGTGTTGACCTCATAAAAATAAAAGTAGGGAGAAAGCTACCGGTTGTAAAGATACACCTTTAGGCAGAACTCTCTTTTTAAGGTCACCTAGTGGCATAGAAATCCGAAGTCCATTTTTACTGCCGGTCAACAAGTCTATCACATTCACAATAAGATGCTTAGAACTTAGGGTTCTCATCAAATCTTGGGTGAGTTGAATGGTCGTAGAAAGCCACTCTTAAACCTTAAAATAAAAAAATAATAATAAGAGGAAAAAGAGAAAAAGAAAATTTTCTTTGAATAAGGCAAGGGCTTGAGGTGGTCTGCATTTTGGCAAATACCCAGGCATTGTTGTGTCTTTGAAAGTTCAGATCCTAAGTAAACATTTTCTTAATGATTGAAAATAACTCAAGCCCAAACAATCTAACCTAATTCTTTTATAAATAGCATATAGTTTTTGCTAGGGACTAGTAAAAGATAGGCATGGGGGTGTGATGCAAACATGTTTACATTGCTTAAGATGTCTATTTATGCATGTTTTTAAGCATAGAATTGCATTGCATACTATAAATATTGCATAACATGCATCATCTTGCATTCAGATTAGTTTGAATAAAATGGAGGTTAATTGTCTCATTTTATGTTCATGGATAGGGCAAATATTTTATCGGGGCCTCAGATTGAGGATCCAACTATACAGATGTGATTAAGGCGATGATTGGAGTTCAACGACTCCAAGATCACCCTAATCAGACATCTGTAGCATCAAATAGAGATCGGGGAATCCTAGAAGATCAAGGGCCAAGATGGTGTGAATCCACACTTCAAATGACAAATCCGACCGAACGGATGGATTCAGATCGACGATCGCAGCCTAACAGCATGAAAATCGACCCAATCCGACAACCGTGGCACCATCTACATCAACTAGAAGATGGATAGCCAAGATGGCATCACGTGGAGTCATCTTAGCCACCTAATCGGCCTCTACACCTGCTGCGGCTCTCTTCTTCGATAATTCTCTACCGTTGGATGCACATCCAACTGCTGTAAGCGCGCGCACACAAAACTCAAAGCGCGACACAAACGCGCTGATAGCGCGTTGGTCGAACGCACTCGTGAGATGGCGGGGCATGCGTTCGACTCCTCGCAAGCAGCTGCTGAGGCGCGGTGAGTAGGCGTGATTGACCGCTCGATCGCGATTGAGTGGTCACGTGCGCGCAATAGCGTTCATGCTGTATCGCACGCTCGCGCGTGATGTGCCATCACACGCGCGAGCGTGCGCTGAGGAGTGGGTGGGGAGGCGAGTTAAGCCGTCCGATCTCACCATCAGATGGCTAAGATTAGCAGATCGTGGAGCGTGCATTACGCGCGAGTAGGCACATGCACTCCGCCCCACTACTCCCACGATGGGGCTTTAGCGACAATTTTATCCATCACTAAAGACCCCTTATTTAATGTTTTGAGATTTAAATGACCAAATTGCCCTCACTCCTTGCAACTATAAAAGGAGACCCTTCCACACGAAATTCTCATCCCTTCTCTTCTCTCCCTCTCCAACGCTCAAGAGAAGCTTGTCCCACACCCGGGATGCTTTTCACTAGATAAAGTCAAATTTTCGTCCCTCTTTCGGAAGTAGATCCCACGAAGACGATGACGTGCTGGCCCATTCCCATTCTTCTCGCTTCGTCCTCCTTCGTCCTGCTCCGTTCCCCGTCGTCTAGGCGTCGTCCTTTCTGGCTTGTCCTCCAAGTGACCGTCGAGGAGAATATCTCTCTCCCCATTCTTTTTACTGCTTTCTAGAATAGATTTACTACTTTCTAGAGTAGATTTACTACTTTCTAGTATAATCATTTTCCCGCTTTCTAGTCGTAATGTTTAGTGTAATGAACAATCCTTTTGATAATGAATTCCATGTTAATCGTACATCTCTTTTTGGTTTTTGTTTGTAATATTCTCTCTCTCATTCTTTCTCTCTCTTCTATTTATTGTAAATAGATAGATAGTTTCTAATCAATTATTTTACTTCGTGACAAATAAAAGAAACACGTGTTTCTTAAATCAAACGTCTGCCTCCCTGAGTTTGACCTGGGATTTCTATTCCAGTATAAATTTTATTTGTTGAACACGAGTTCTTTGCTTTCATACTACGATGATAGGTTTTCAAAACCAAACACGTTAGCGTCGCAACCCATGCGTTCAACAGTTCACAATTGAAATTGTAGAAAATTGATGTCCAAACCACTCTCAAATGAGGCTTATAATGTTCACATGTGCTGACAAAGTGATTTAAGCAAAGAGGAGGGCTCACTTAATAAAATGGCCAACATTATAAAAATAATAACATAAATCCAAGTTTCCCACAATGGCACGGCAATGTAAAATTTAATTGAATGAGAAATAGGGGAAACATTTCTCCTGACCTTGTGCGTGGAGGAAGGAATGTCGGGAAGCGAGAATGCAACCAGAGGTTGAGTGGACCGAGCTGCTTCCAATGGTGGTGGTGTTGCTACTCGGGATGGACGGAGTCGACGGCGAGGTGACGAGGAGTGGTTGGAGGTGGTTGCTGCTACTGGTGGTGTGGCGTGGAGTTGTTGAACGTAGGTGCGCGGGATGGGTGCTACGGGTGGCGTGGGAAGCCACTAGAGGTGCTGCACGCTGGTGCGTGCTACAGGAGGTGCGATGCGAGGTTGGGTGGCGCTGCAGATGGAGGGTGGTGCGTTGAGTTTGTTTTTGGGTTCTTTTTGGTGGAGTGGAGGAAAATTAGAGGGTGGGGAAGAAGATGAATCGTGATGGATTTTTTTGAGGTGGAAGAGAAACAGAGGAAGAATGAATAAGATGAAAGTGGTGCTATATGTTCCCAGACGTCTTAACGGACGAGGGATATGAAAATGTAGGGCGTGAAGTTGCGGCGGCTGCGGTGGTGGATGCTGGTGATGGCAGTGAAGATGGTAGCATGCACGCCTATGTGTGCTTATGGTGAAGCAGTGTGCATTCACAGTGATGCAAGCAAGCTCAGAATGGCGGTGCGGCCTGTCACACCACACGCCCACGGTTGTGGAGGCTTGCCGCCACTGTTGAGGCCGGTGGTGGTGGAGCAGATGAGAGTGGTACACTCTCTACACAGTGATGAATCGGGATGGAGGCCCTTTGTGAGCACAACTACCTCCTCTCCCTTGTAGTCGCAACTACCCCCGACCAGATCCATCTCTCTCGGTCCTCCATGAATGGGGTCTTGAGTGCAGGTAGTTGGCGAAGATTGAATGCATAGGCAGAGGAAGTCGAGCGGTTGCCTGCAGGAAAAAGAAGAATTAATAAAATAAAATATTCAGATTATTTATATACAAATCCTTAAGTTCTATGTTAATTAAAATAATGCACCTATTGCCATTCTAAGTCAATTCCAAATGCCTTTAATTATGAATTCAATGCATGAATTATGTAATTAAATCAGAGATATAAATTAATCTATTTACATCATAATGTATGCCAAATAAATGTTAGAATTAACTTAATGTCTAGGCACTTAAATACTTAAATAGCCCACAAATATGGGCTAATAAGCCAATTTGGGAGATTTCTTCTCACCCCTCTTTTATTTTCGCATATTGTAATTGATACTTGAATGACATTGTGACATATCCATTTGTGTTCTCCACTTTGTGAAATTATTCTGCTTGCCTCTTTATTGCAAAACAAAAGAAAAAAATAACAAAATCGTAAACTAACAAAAATAAACAATACGAAGCATGGATTTCAATGAAAGTAAACGTCACCTCCCTATGTTCGACCCAGGACTCCCTTGGAGTTTTGGTTAAAAATTGTATTTGATAATGTGTTTTGCGAACCACGATGACGGGTCCTCGAAACCCTGATTGTACTTCACCAAAATCCGTTCATCAGCTACCCATTTTCCGTAAAAATAGTCGAAAAGTGAGTCAGTGCAAATAATGTGTAGATGCTTATACTTAAAATCCCCTCAAATCAGAGGACAGGTTGATAAACCATGTACTTATCACTCCAATTTATTGGTCAAATTAGAATAAAATTACTTGGCGAGGACTCGAGACTAAGTCCGCATTCAAGTGGACATCTAGGATGATTAAGCTTGAAGACCTGAAAGGTCTAAGTGTTCAGGTCCTATTGTATTATTTCCTAAAGTTAATAACTTCCAAATGCCTAAGTTCTCTTCTCTTAATTCTATTTTTTTTCTTTTGTCTTTTTGAATTAAAAAAAATAATAAAAAATAAAAGAAATTCTACAGAGCTAACAAAATAATTTCAGGATTAAATATCCACCCCTATGCATAAATGATGTAATGCCCTCATTGTAGAAATAAGGACATGAAACAGGCGGAATAATAGAGTATCACCTGAGTTTCATGACAATCTAGTCAATTCCACAAAGAGGAGAGTATACACACATGCTAAGTTTAATGCCTTCATCTAGGCATAAAATACAAACAAAGAAGAGGTTAAGAATTCACAAGTATGGGTCAGAATCAGAATTAAAAGATTGATCCTTAAACCCGTCAGCAGAAGATGTCCATAGATGTGGACTAAGTTATGGTGCAGACCCATGTCCCAAGGTCGAGTGGTTCTAAGGTTCTGGATGGAAATCACCCAGAATCGAAGATTATTATGCTTGTGAGGCCGAGCCTGCAATTTGATGGTATGCAACCCAAGACTAAAGTGGTGGACAATGTGTAGATCTGATTCACTAAACTCGAGTGTCCACTTAGAGTTCAGCTCAGGAAGCTAGTCAATTATTTCGAGCTTGGGTTGCACGTCAAAGATATTGTAAGGGTTCTGGTAGAAAGTAGGTGGTTTTAGGTCAACAGGAACCCTTAAATCCAAAATTGTGTTTCCCTCTGAGTTAGCCTTCCAGATTTTCATTGCCAAATTCCTATCCTCTAAAATCAATGTTTTCGGGACCTTCAAATCGTTGTACACCCCATCTAAAGTACCCAAGTCCAACAATTATGGCTCAATCAAGATTGACTTGGGTCTAGTGATCTCAAATTCAGCTTTTTAGGGTGTGGTTGAGTAGTGGGGCTACTGATTGAATCATCAGGATTCGGATCATTCAAGTTAGCCCCAACATGATCATAATCTTCAATAATCGGGCTATCAAAAGGCTCATCATGCTCTTCGAGCCTGTTCGTCTCACTAAAATCCTCTTCCTTAAGCTCAAGTGATGCTTCACCTAAAGATTATTTACCCTCAGAGTCAAATAATTCTTGATCCTTATTTACATATGTCTCAAAATCACATGTCATTTCCTGGTCCATAGAGACATTTTTCCTCGCTCCTTGGCTCGAGGATCTCGGGTGAAGCAATTGGTTCATTCTGAATCAGTTGCTCTAGACTAATGTAAACACGTTTACACTACTTAAGATGTCTATTTATGCATGTTCTTAAGCATAGGATTGCATTACATGCTATAAATATTGCATAACATGCATCATCTTGCATTTAGAGTAGTTTGAATAAAATGGAGGTTAATTGTCTCCTTTTATATGCTTGGACATGGCAAACTTTTTATCGGGGCCTCGGATCGAAGATCCAACCGTACAGATGTGATCAAGGCGACAATTGGAGTTCAACGATTCCAAGATCACCCTAATCAAGCATTTGTAGCATCAGATAGTGACCAGGGAACCCTAGAAGATCAAGGTCTAAGATGGTGTAAATCCATACTTCAAATGACAAATTCAACTACACGGATGGATTCCGATCGACGATCGTAGCCTAACGAAGCAAAAATCGAGTCAATCCGACACCCGTGGCACCATCTACATCATCCAGAAGATGGACAGCCAAGATGGTGCCACATGGCACCATCTCAGCTGTCCAACCGGCCCCCAGCACCACCGCACCTTCTCTTCTTCAATCAGAGTGACGCTTCTCCGCCGTTGGATCAAGATCCAACTGCTGTGGATGCGGCGCCTTGAAAATGTCCGCGCGACCATTTGGGCGATGCAGCGCAGCGGTCCAGCGCCTTATCGCGAGGCGCTGGTGCGAGATCGAGCCCCCGAGAGCCTCAAATCAGGCGCGAGCGAGTGGGCACGTGGAGCGTCAGATCGAGATCCAACGACCGCACGCGCCCGATAGCGCCCACGTGCTATTGCATGCGCGGCAGTAACGCAGCATCGCACGCGGGCGGGCGTGTGTTGAGGAGCGGGGAAGGCGTAACTTAAGCCGTCCGATCTCGCGATCGGACGGCTGAGATTTCAGCAGACGTGCACAGGTGTTGCGTGCGTGCATAAGGGAGCGAGCACGCGCGCAGCACCGACTACGCCCACGATGGGACTTTAACGACGGTTTTATCTATCACTAAATACCCCTTATTTAATGTTTTGAGATTTAAATGACCAAATTGCCCTCACTCCTTGCAACTATAAAAGGAGACCCCCTCCACACGAAATTCTCATCCCTTCCTTCTCTTCTCTTCCTCTCCAAAGCTCAAGAGAAGCTTGTCCCACACTCGAGATGCTTCTCGCGAGATAAAGTCCAAATTTTCATCCCCCTTTCGCTAGTGGATCTCGTGACGACGATGATGTGCTGCCCCGTTCCTGTTCTTTCGCTTCGTCCTCCTTCATCCTGCTTTGTCCTCCTCATCCAGGCGTCGTCCCGTCTGGCTCGTCCTCCAAGCGACCGTCGAGGAGGACATCTCTCTCCCCATTCTTTTACTGCTTTCTAGAATAGATTTACTGCTTTCTAGAATAGTTCAGCTCGTCCTCCAAGAGACCGTCGATGAGGATATTTTTCTCTTCATTCTTTTACTTCTTTCTGGAGTAGATTTACTGCTTTCTAATGTAATCATTTTCCCGCTTTCTAGTCGTAATATTTAGTGTAATGAACAATCCTTTTTGATAATGAATTCCATGTGCATTCTATATCTCTTTTGATTTTTGTTTGTATTATTCTCTCTCTTGTTCTCTCTCTCTTTTATTTATTGTAAGTAGTTCTAATCAATTGAATTATTTTGTGACAAATAAAAACAAACGTGTAGTTTTTAAATCAAATGTCCGCCTCTCTGTGTTCGACCCGGAATTTCAATTTCGGTATAAATTTTATTTGTTGAACACGAGTTCTTCGCTTTCAAACTACAATGACAGATTTTTCAAAACCAAAAACGTTAGCATAGCAACCCGACGTTCAACATAGACCAACCTGGCTATCTCTAGTTTCAGAATATGTATTCTCCCCATGTTCGAGATGTAGATCGCATAAAAGATGAATATGTCATAGTATAACGCAAAATACGTCTCGACAAATAAAATTAATGGAATTGGGAGTCCTGGTCAATGACAGGGAGGCAGAAAAACGCTTTTGATTTCATGTACTTATTCTAAATCTAATTACTAAGTAGTAGAGACAATGAATTGCAATATATATATCATGAAGAAAGTTTGAACATTAATTACATACCATACATGCATTTGAATAAAACATAAAGTAAATAAATTACTACTGTAATAGAACGAGAGTACCACGGGTGGTCCGTCGTGGCCTTTTGAAGAGATTGAGAGAGCAGCGGTAATCCGACAAGGTGGCCCAACGGATTTTGTGAACGGAAATGCAGAGATGACGGGAAGAAGAAGAGAGAGGTAGAAGAAGGAAGAAGAAGAAGGAAGAAAGAGTTGTGTTTTGAGAGAGTTGTTTTTTCCAAGGGGAGCCTTTGGTCCTTTTATAGCTTTTTTTTCTCGTGCAAATCCTTCTTCTTTCCCTGGTTCTCTTTGATGCTGCCACGTGGCGCACTCTGCGCCCTCAGATCCTCATCGCACGGCTCCCGCTCGCCTGTGCTCGTGCCTTCGCATTTTTGCCTTCAAATCTTGCCTCATCATCTTAGCCGTCTGATTTCAAATCCTATGCGCGCTTCTCACACCTTCCTGATCTCGCAACAACCTGCACGATCGTGCCACGTGGACACATCTCAGCCCTCCAATCACACAATTGTGCCTGCACATGCCCGCCTAAGACGCCGCATCAAAATTTTTTGCAGCACAGGGCTCGAACCTACGCCCCGCGCATACGCGCGCATGTGCGAGAGCCAATGTGCTGCGCAAAGCCTTTATCATATATACTTGCTTATTTATATTTATACTGATCTAATCTGGGTGGCGACGTGGCACGTTTGTGGCCGTTGGATGAAGATCCAACGGCCCACGCTGCAAGGAGAGGCACCTTCAGGGGTTGGGGGCACGGTGAAGGGCAGCTGCGATGGTGCCACGTGGTGCCATCGTGGCCGTCCGTTCTTCTCTTTATAACTGATGATGTAGGCCTTTGATTAAGTTGATTTCTACACTGTTGGACTGCGAACGTCGATCTGGATCCATCCGTGAGGTTGGATTTATCATCTGAGGTTAGGATCTTCTTCAATTCGTCCCTTGGCTCTTGCTCTTATGCAAACTCCCTAGGGTGCTACAGGAGTCTGATTGATGCGATCTTGGATGCTTTGGACTCCAATCGTTATTCTGAACAAATCCGTAAGGTTGGATCGGTCATCTGCATCCCTGGATTACCTGCCATCATTAATACCTCTCAAATAACATTATTTAATACATAAAATACATATATCAACTACGATGCAGAATACGATCCGTATGAATGCAGAATGTTCATGTTAAGCCAAGTTCTAGCTTAATTTAGGCAAGTTAGGGCTTATGATTGCTGTGCAATCATACCCCCATGCCTGAATCTTGCTAGTCCCTAGCAAGTTCAAGACTAAATGCATTTTATCAGGAGTTAAACTAAAGATTTATTTCTTTTTGTTTCATCTAAAAATTCAGAATCCAGATAACTATGAATATATCATGTTGTAGTTTCTGCAATGGATCCAAGCGAAGAGTCGATATACATTTAAAGCTTGTACATGACCCCTAGTAAAATTCTGTCGGGATAGGCGAACCTCTTCTCTTGGGGTTATAAAATATTTCTGATTTTGGCTTTGGTGTTTGGCTTGGGTAGGAGATTTCTGAGTTAACTGGATTTGTATTTGGTGGCTCACTCTCTTCTGGTGCTACTTAGAGACTAATATTTCATAATTTTAGATTTCTAGATTTTTGAATTAATCAAGTTAGAGAGGGGCTGGAAAAACTGTGCTCTCTTTAATCTTTTGTACTCTTTTCTCTTTTTTTCTTTTTCTTCCTGAGCTCACATCTCACCAGATTTGCAAATGTTTTTGGTGGTCTCATATGGCATGACACTTTAATTAGGTTCTGATAACCCTACGACTAAGTCAGAAGCCCTCAGCCCGTATTCATGCAGTCAGAAATGTAGAAGTAGGTTAAGGTTGTATTTGGTGGTTCGTGAGGGTGGTAGGCGTTTTTGCCTCAAAACATTTAACTTGACTCACATTATGCAACTGTTTCATATAACACTTTTTTTCTTTTATTTTTTTCTTTTATTTTATTTTTTCCTTTTTTTTTTGCTTCTTTTTTTTTCGAGCAAACAACTTTTTTGTATGCAATTCTATTGGCACAATGCTACAACACGACATACTGCTATATTTATTAGCACAACATAACACGACATACATACTTTTAAATGTGAGGCATTCTTGGGGATTTTTGGGATGACCAAGAGAATCTCAGGTGGCTTATTTGGTGGAAGTACCTATTCTCGGCATCGGGTAGGGAACGGATAGGACGACGTATTTCTGACCTTGACATCAGTACCCTCCTTCAGTCAAGGATTTTGTAGAGGATGGTCATGACCATCCACCTCAGTCCTAATTTTATCAGAACCCGCTCTCTGTGTTTCTGCCTTATTTGGTGGCTCTCGTATGAATTTCTCACAGATTTAGTACGCAAGAACTAAGAGCGAAAATTATGCCCAACTCCAAGTGTCATTATTCAATTATTAAAGATTCTTTATACTAGCCTTAGAGCACCAGTAAACTCTCTACTCTCACCTCACATATATTTTGTTGGAGCTACTAGAAGATAGTTAACCTGACTCCCTGATTACTGTCCAAGGTTTCAGGAGAAGAAGTGATGCTTCTTCTCGACAAACTAGAGATGTCTATCGATTTTCACAGAGGATCCATTGCAAAATCTACATGCAAGTATGAAATTATACTGGATTCTAAGTCTAGGAATTTACTAAAGAATAAATCTTTAATAAAACCTCTTGATAAAATGATCTAATCCCTCTAATTATTGGTAGAAAATTTTCAGTTTTTATGAACTATCCCCCATGCCTAAGTATTTGCATGTCCTCATGCAAGAATAAAAGAAATTGGAATAAGGCTGGGTGTATGTGGATAGAAATCACCTGGAACTGCTTCTGAGTTATCATTCAGCTCACACCATTGCTACAATGCCATACACAATATGTAGAACAATATGCAAAACATTATGCGAAAATGAAATATGCTATGTATATATGGTATGTATATATGTATACGTGCTGAGTTTAACGCCTCCAGCTGGGCAACTCATCAGTCATACGTCCTCAAGAAGATGTATCGTTTCGTCAACAGGAGGAGGTTCCTAGGCAAAGAATGGTTTGAGGCGTTGGCCATTAACCGTAAAAACGTGCCTAGATTTTGGGTCTCTAATTTGAACCGCCCCATTAGGATACGGGTGGACCACCAGAAATGGCCTAGTCCACTTGGACTTGAGCTTTCCCGCAAAGAATTTGAGTCGGGAGTCAACCAAAATTGCTAGTTAAGTGCGAACTCCTTCCTCCGGATGTGTCGATCATGGAAAGCTTTTGTCTTGTCCTTGTATATTTTTACATTCTCATATGCTTCCCGCCTAATCTCCTTTAACTCACTGAGCTGGAGCTTTCTTTCATAACCTCCAGCCTCAAAGTTAAAATTACACTTCTGCACCGCCTAAGAGGCATGGTGCTCCAGCTCCACAGGAAGGTGACAGGCCTTTCCATACACCATGCGGTATGGCGACATTCCGAGCGGGGCCTTGTACGTGGTCCGGTATGCCCATAGTGCATCGATCAACCGATCGGACCAATCCTTCCTATCAGGTCTAACCGATTTTTGAAGGATAAGATTGATTTGATGATTTGATACTTCAGCCTGCCCATTGGTCTGTGGGGGATACGGGGTAGCAATGTGGTGCTACACCTTGTATTTCTTCAATAATGACTTGAAATGGGCATGGATGAAGTGCCTTCCCCCATCACTTATCAGGGCGCAAGGAACTCCGAATCTTGCAAAAATAAATTCCCGAACAAAGGATATAACAGTCTTATGATTAGCTCGTCTTACTGAGATAGCTTCTACCCACTTTTAGACATAGTCTACTACGAGGAGTATGTACTCAAAGCCATGCGAGTTCGGGAAAGGGCCCATAAAGTCGATGCCCTAGACGTCGAACACTTCTATGACCAGAATGGATTGGAGAGGCATCATATCTCTCCGGGTCATAGAACCGACTGCCTAGCATTGCTTACAGCACTTGGCAAACACGTGTGTATCTCTGAAAACGGTCGACCAAGAAAATCCCGACTGCAAAACTTTTGCAACGGTCTTTCGGCCTGAGAAATGACCCCCACAAGCCTCGCTGTGGTAGAAGGATAGCACACTAGAGATTTCCAAATCAGGGACACATCTACGGATGATCTGATTAGCCCCAATGCAAAAGAGCAATGGGTCATCCCAAAAATAGAACTTAGCCACTGATATAAAATTAAGCTTTTGATCCTTGGATAATCCCATAGGTAGCCTGCCTGCGACAAGATAGTTTACAATATCAGCATACCAAGGAGACTCAACATAGTTGGAATCGGTCTAATATCGGCGAGGAGTACGAAATGTAGTCTGGGTCTAGCCAAGACAAGTGGTCCGCCACAACATTATGCTCTCCGGCTTTGTTACGGATTTTGATATCAAATTCCTGCAATAGAAGGATCCATCTGATAAGGTGGGGTTTGGTGTCCTTCTTTGCCATCAAGTGCCCAGGGCAGAATGGTCAGTGTAGATGATAACTTTGGACTCGAGTAAGTATGACCTAAATTTCTCCAACTCGAATACTACGGACAGCAATTCTTTCTCAGTGACTGTATAGTTACGCTGAGCCTCATTCAGTGTTTTGCTAGCGTAGTATATGACAAATGGACGTCGCTCCTGACACTGGACAAGAATGGCTCTGACAGCGAAGTTGAAAGTGTCACACATCATCTCGAAGTCGAGTGACCAGTTGGGGGGTTGGAGAATAGGTGCAATGGAGACAGCGCTTCGCAAGGTCTCGAAAGTGCTGAGACACGAGGAGTCAAACTCAAAGGGCATGTCGGTTACCAAAAGGTTCATTAATGGGCGAGCAATTTTCGAGAAATCTTGAATGAATCTTCGATAAAATCCAACATGCCCTAAGAATGATTTGATTTGTCTAACTGAGCTAGGCGAAGGTAATCGCGAAATGATTTTAAACTTAGCTCGTTCGACCTCGAGTCCATTAGAGGAGATCTTGTGACCTAGTACGATGCCATCCCTCACCATAAAATGGCTTTTCTCCCATGAAAGTACTAGGTTAACCTCTATACATCTCCTCAAAATCTTTATGAGGTTATCAAGAAAAGATGAGAAATCATCGCCAAACACGGAGAAGTCATCCATGAACACTTCTACGTAGTCCCCGATCATGTCTGAAAAGATGGCCATCACGCATCGCTGAAAAGTAGTTGGTGCGTTGCAGGGGCTGAAAGGCATTCGCTTAAAAGCGAATGTTCCGAAGGGACACGTAAAATTTGTCTTGTCTTGGTCTTCCAAGTTGATTGCGACTTGATTGTACCTAGAGTATCCATAAACATGTTTACACTACTTAAGATGTCTATTTATGCATGTTCTTAAGCATAGGAATGCATTGCATGCTATAAATATTGCATAACATGCATCATCTTGCATTTAGAGTAGTTTGAATAAAATGGAGGTTAATTGTCTCCTTTTATGTGCTTGGATAGGACACACTTTTTATCGGGGCCTCGGATCGAAGATCCAATCGTACATATGTGATCAGGGCGACGATTGGAGTTCAACGACTCCAAGATCGCCCTAATCAGGCATCTGTAGCATCTGATAGTGATCGGGGAACCTTAGAAGATCAAGGGCCAAGATGGTGTAAATTTGCACTTTAAACGACAAATCCGACCACACGGATAGATTCAGATCGACGATCGCAGCCTAACGGCGTGAAAATCAACTCAATTCGACACCTGTGGCACCATCTACAACATCCAGAAGATGGACGGCCAAGATGGCACCACGTGGTGCCATCTCAGCCGTCCAACCGACCCTCAAGATCGTCGCTGCTTTTTCAAAGATGTGGCGCGCGATTTGGGCCGTTGGATCGCTGTGGATGCGCGTGCCTTAAATCGTCCGCACGACACTTTCCTCCGCGTAGCGCAGTGGTTGTGAGGCGTTGCGCTTTCACAGGACGCAGGTTCGACTCGCGATCTGCAGGCGTGCGCAATTAAAGGCAACCGCCCGATCGGTTGTGGGTGACCCAGATCATCTGATAGCGACCACGTGCTATTGCACGCCCGTGCCTCACGCGACATCTCACGCGGGCGGGCGCACGTTGAGGAGCGGGGAAGGCGCATCTTAAGCCATTCGATCTCGAGATCGGACAGCTGAGATTCAGCGAACGTGCGGCAAGTGTGAAGCGCACGTGGAAGCCAGCAGTCGCGCGGGCAGCGCCCACAATGCCCACGATGGGGCTTTAGCGACAATTTTATCCATCACTAAAGACCCCTTATTTAATGTTTTAAAGATGTAATGACCAATTTGCCCCCACTCCTTACAACTATAAAAGGAGACCCCCTCTACACGAAATTCTCATCCATTCCTTCTCTTCTCTACCTCTCCAAAGCTCAAGAGAAGCTTGTTCCACACCCAGGATGCTTCTCGCGAGATAAAGTCCAATTTTCGTCCCCCTTCGGAAGTGGATCCCGCGACGACGACGACGTGCTACCCGGTTCCCGTTCTTCCGCTTCATCCTCCTTCGTCCTGCTTTGTCCTCCTTCGTCCAGGCATCGTCCCGTCCGACTCGTCCTCCAAGCGACCGTCGAGGAGGATATCTCTCTCCCCATTCTTTTTACTGCTTTCTAGAGTAGTTCAGCTCATCCTCCAAGTGACCGTCGAGGAGGATATTTTTCTCTCCATTCTTTTACTTCTTTCTAGAGTAGATTTACCGCTTTCTAATGTAATCATTTTCACGCTTTCTAGTAATATTTAGTGTAATGAACAATCCCTTTTGATAATGAATTCCATGTGCATTCTATATCTCTTTTGATTTTTGTTTGTATTATTCTTTCTCTTATTCTCTCTCTCTCTCTTTTATTTATTGTAAGTAGTTCTAATCAATTGAATTATTTCATGACAAATAAAAACAAATGCGTAGTTGTTAAATCAAACGTCCGCCTCCCTGTGTTCGACCCGGAATTTCAATTTCGGTATAAATTTTATTTGTTGAATACGAGTTCTTCGCTTTCAAACTACAACAACAGGTTTTTCAAAACCAAACACGTTAGCGTAGCAACTCGTACGTTCAACAAAGGCATTCGCTTAAAAGCGAATGTTCCAAAGGGACACGTAAAATTTGTCTTGTCTTGCTCTTCCGGGTTGATTGCGACTTGATTGTACCTAGAGTAGCCAACCAGAAAGCAGAAGAAACTACGCCTGGCTAGCCGTTCTAGAATCTGATCAATAAAGGGCAAAGAAAAATGATCCTTTTTGGTAGCCGAGTTTAACTTCCTGTAGTCAATGCAGACCCACCAAGAAGTCATGGTGCTGGTCGAGATGGATTCACCCAATTCAATTCTGATTACGGTGAGTCCCACCTTTTTGGGCACTATCTGAATGGGACTCACCCATTGGCTGTCGGAAATTGGATAGATAATGTCTGCATCCAGCCATTTAATGATCTCCTTCTTGACAACCTCCAACATATTTGGATTTAGGCGTCTCTGAGGTTGTCTCGACGGTCTCACCCCTTCATCAGTGTAGATATGGTGAGTGCAATATGGGGCGAATTCCATGGAGATCAGCAATGCCCCACCCGATAGCAACTCTATGTGCTTGCAGAATAAAGATCAACCGGTGTTCCTGATACGGAGTCAAGTGAGCATTGATAATCACTGGATATGTCTCACTTTCTCCCAGAAACATGTATTTGAGTGAATCAGGTAAGGGCTGCAGCTATAGTAGGGGAGGGTGGAGAGGAGGGTTATGTAGGGGAGGAGAGGAAACAATGGCGGAAATTTGCTAATCTTGATTAATGAAGAATTCACCTGCAGTGGTCATGTAATCCTGTCTTAAGATATCAGTGTTGGATGGGACAGGATAGTTAGGATCAGGGGTGTTAGGAGCAGATGAACACCCATGACAACCAGATCCATGGGATCAAATGTGTATATTAGTAGTCTCAGTCCCGTGTGGATCGTGATCAAAGACCCATGATAGTGAGGATGAATGTGCCATTGGGTCGCTGCAAAGGAGCCCAATGTTCCCACAAAAAGCTGAATCTTCATCGTCACTATCCTCCTCGATCAAGTCACAATCAAAGTTCTTTGATACCTTAAAAATGTCCAGTCTAAGCTTTTTGTTTCCCAGGGCAATCTCCATCACCTTGATGCACAGTCGATGTTTGCGCGTGCGGTTGCCAAAAATGGGGGACCTAGAATAATTGGTGCATCAAGGAGATTAGGAGGAACTTTCATATCAAGAACAGAAAAGTCCGCTGGAAAGAAGAATCCTTGGACTTTTACGATCACATTTTCAACCACCCCCCTTGGTGTTTTTACAGATCGGTTAGCCAACTGTATGGTAACTGTGGTGGGCTTTAACTCCCCAAATCAAAATCGATCAAATACTGTAGTGGGAGTTAGGTTGATGGACGACCCCAAATCAAGAAGGGCCCTATCAAAAGGGGAATCCTGTAAAAAATAGGAAATCAGTGGTGTGCCTGGGTCCTTCTTTTTGGGCGGTAAGTCAACTAAAAAGATTGCATTGGCTTCCTCAGATAATACCGCTTGTCATCCGATCCTCTGTTGCCACTTCAGAGCACAGTAGTCCTTAAAGAACCTAGCAACAGTTGGGATGTGATCTATTCCTTCGAAGAGGGGGACCTGAATGTGAACTTCCTTGAACATAGATTTCAGGTCCTCGAAATTCCACGTGTCCTTTTTCCATGCTGAATCTCGTGTTAGGGCCACGGGAAAAGGGACGGGAATTTCAGGGTTTAAGGGCTTCTTTCCTTTATCTAATGAAGATGGCTTATGAGAGGAAGAGAGTTGTGAGCCATCTCGTGGTATAGCGTAGGAAAAATCATTACCTGCTTGCCTAGGTAGCAGGTCCTATGTAATCTTTTCTCTCCTTAAGGTAACAGCTTTTGCATTGGCGTGCTGTCCATGCAGGGGCAGAGAAGCGGGTTGGTCTGGATACACAGGGTTTGGCAACAGAGGTGGCTGACTGAGCCCATAACTAGGAGGTGCAGGAGGTGCTTGCATAACCATGTGTGCCTGCCCTTGTGGTGCTTGGAATCTAGGTGAGGCGCCCTGATTCTGCACATATCTCGGGTTCAGGAAAGGTTGGGAGGGTAAAGCTCCCTGTGATCTATGCTCCTGCATCATTTGGTTTTGCGTGTTTTGTATGCTCTGTATTTGGTCAGCCATTGCCTTCATTATTTGGAGGTTGTCATGAGAGATTTCCAAATTGATGCCTGCAGTTCCTCCTCCAGCGACTCTAAAGGGTCGACTAGCTTTGGACGGTAGTTGGCAGCTTGATGCAGCGGCTGATAGATAGAGTGTCTCTATTGCTGTTGAGACAGGAATGGCTGCTGCCTAGGATACATGTTCAGCACATTCTCGTATTGTCTGGTTTGGTAGTGTGAAACTTGACTCGGTCTCTGTGGATTACCAGACCAAGCGAAATTGGGATGCTGGTGCCAACTAGGGTTATATGTTTCAGAATACGAGTTGTTACGCCTGTATCCCAGAATGGCATTGACATCTTAGTAAGCCGAAGATGTCTCAAATGTGAATTCATCAAAATAATATGCACTTGCATCATCATGTGGTGCTAAACCCTAATTGTATGGTGCCAGATCCATATTGTTCACAGGTTCCTGGTGTGCAGGATCCTGCGAAGATGGAGAGAAAACATCTCGAGTAATCGAATATGTATGAGCAGAGGGGGCTCGGGATGCTTAAGAGGAGTAAGATGGAGCAGTGCTGCCAAAAGATCTGTATCTCGCTCTCATTAATTTATCGAGCTTCTTATCGAGCAGATCCACCTTATCTAGCTTTTTAGTGATAATGTCCATGTCGGCTCGGGCAGACTCGGCCTGAGCTTCGTGGACATTAACTCGTTGCTGTCTAGGCCGCTAGAATTGGTTCATTGAGGCGGCGTTCATCGAGTTCTCTGCTAAGGACTCGAACAATTCAAATGTGCTATTCTCATCCTTCGTGAGAAAATTCCCACCGCTAGATGCATCGACCAGGTACTGATGTGTGTCATCCAACCCATGGTAAAATACTTACGCGAGGTGCCATTTGGGTAAACCATGGTGTGGGCACCTCCTGCGAAGGTCATGAAATCTGTCCCAGGCATCATGTAGCTTCTCTCCAAAGCTTTGAGCAAAAGTCGTGATTACGTGCCTCATGGCATTTGTTCGACCAATCGGGAAGAACTTTTGGAGGAATTCGCAACGTAATTCCTCTTAGGTTCCAATTAGCCTCCCGATGGTCTTGAACTAATAAGCAGCTTTATCCTTAAGAGAAAAAGGACAAAGATTCATGAGAACAATTCCAATATCAATATTCCTGGGTTGAACTGACTCTGCAATCTGACTCAGGTCTTCGAGGTGCTGGAAGGGATCCTCATTCGAGTTTCCATGGAAATGAGTCTGAAATAGACTTATGATATTCGGTTTTACCTCGAATGCATCTTCACCTGCGAGAATCCGGACCTGAGGTGCTATGTTGTTGCCATTAGATCATAGATGTCCCACAGTTGTTCTCTGCGTGGTGGGTGTTGCATCCTATCGAGTGTCATGAGAATCCAGTCGATGCTCTGCTCATATTTCTATTCTGTTTCTTAAACCCAGGCTTCCAGATGAGCCATTGGGTCCTGATTCTCAGGGTCCTAACGAATTCGAGGATCGGGATTAGCCATCTCAGCTAATTGGGTGGAAGAAGGTTGAGACGAGAGGGGCGAAAATCGCCTCTGCTGCCTTGGGTTTGGCTGCCAAGTGATTGCACAGCAATCATAAGTCCTAACTCGCCCGAATTAAGCTAGAAATTAGCTTAACATGACTTTCTACATGCATACGCACCGTATTCTGCATCGTAGTTGATAGATGTGTTTTATGTATTAACCTATGTTATTTGAGAGGTATTAATGATGGCAGGTAATCCAAGGCTGCAGATGACTGATCCAACCTTATGGATTTATTCGGAATAACGATGGGAGTCCAACGCATTCAAGATCGCATCAATCAGACTTTCGTAGCACCCAAGGGAGTCCGTAGAAGAGCCAGAGCCAAGGTGCGAATTGAAGAAGATCTGAACCTCAGATGACAAATCCAACCATACGGATGGATTCGGATCGATGTTTGTAGTCCAATGGTGCAGAAATCAACTTAATCGGAGGCCTACGTCATCAGATATAAAGAGAAGAAGAACAGACGACCACGATGGCGCCACGTGGCACCATTGCAGCCGCCCCTCGCCACGCCCCCAACCCCTGAAGGTGCCTCGCCTTGCAGCGTGGGTCGTTGGATCTTCATCCAATGGCCACGAACGCACCACATCACCACCCAGAACAGACTAATATAAATATAATTAAGTAAGCATGTATGATAAAGGCTTTGCGTAGTGCATTGGCTCACACGCGTGCCCGTGTATGCGCGGGGTGCAAGTTCGAGCTCGATGCTGCGCAAAAATTGGTGTGGGTCGCAGGTGGGCACGTGTAGGTGGGCATGCGCCATTGGAGGGCCCAGAGGCGTCCACATGGCATGATCGTGCGGGTTGCGAGATCTGGAAGGTGCGAGAAGCCCACGTAGGATTTGAAATCGGACGACTGAGATGATGAGGCGGGATTTGAAAATGAAAATGCAAAGAAGCAGTGCGGGCACGCAGGAGTCGTGAGATCTTCATCCAAGGGTGCATAACACGCCATGTAGCAGCATCAGAAAGAACTGGGGAAGAAGAAGGATTTGCACAAGCTATAAAAGGACCTAAGGGGCCCCCTTGGAAGAGAACTCTCTCTCAACTCTCATTCTCTTCTTCTACCTCTCTCTCTTCTCCCTCTTCCTGTTGTTTCTTCATTTCCATCTGCAAAATTCATTGGGCCACCCTGTCGGATTACCGCTGCTCCTCTCAACCTCTTCCAAAGGCCATCGCAGACCACCCATGATGCCCTTGTTCTATTGCAGTAGGAGTTATTTACTTTATGTTCTATTCAAATACATGTATGATATGCAATTAATGTTCAAACTTTCTGCATGATATATATATTTCAATTCAATGTCTCTACTACTTAGTAATTAGATTTAGAATAAGTGCATGAAATCAAAAGCATTTTTCTCCCTCTCTGTGATCAACCGGGACTCCCAGTTCCATTAATTTTATTTGTCGAGACGTATTTCGCGCTATACTACAACGTACTTATCTTTTACGTGATCTACGCCCCAAACAAATTGGCACCGTTGCCGAGGAGGCAAGGAGACTTTTGATTTCATCTCTAACATACTATTTTTAGGTGTATGATAGCGAAAATACGCGGTTTGTTAATTAGGTAATTTAGTGTTGTTGCAACGCGTAAATCCGCTTTCACTTTTAAATTTATATTCCTAGATAGGGAAGTATCTAGGGTTGTCCAAGGAGGCCAAATGTTTGCAAAATTGATTCCCTTGCTTGGAATATAAATCTCAACTTTCTTTTTGGTCTTTTTCAATATATCATTTTTATGTTTTTGAAATTAAGGCAACATGCGAAATTGTGGCGAGAAAGTGACTTACACTTCAATTCAATAGACTACTTCTAAAGTGGCAAGTAGAGCCTCTCCCTAAGCTCACTCTAGGCAAGTGGAGGCCTAGAATAATTAGGGAGAGGGAGTGAAAAATGCTAGAAAAAAAAAAATAGAAATGCAAATAAGAAATTGCAAAGAAGGCAACTAGATTAATGAAAAAGTATTTTACAAAAAGGCCTAGTAGAGGAATGCTTCTACTACTAGAAAAATTGCAAATAAGAAAAGTAAACACAAATCCTCTAGATAGATGGTGAAGAAGAGGGCTTCTTGCTCCAAGCTTGGTAGCTCCCAAGCTTGAAAAGAGTCCTCCAACTCCTTCTTTGCTATGCTCTGCCAAGGTGATGTCCTCCAAGGCAAGCCCTAAAGGGGCGTGCCCTAAGCTTCTCTCCAAGGGTGGACCTCCACCCTAGGTCCTTCTCCTTTGCCTGGCTGTCCTCCTTGAAGTAGAAGAGTCCTCCTCCTTGGCGTGGCCCAAGTTGAAGAGAGTGGGGAGAAGAAGGCACCAAAAGGGCTGGTGATGTGCCCCTTTAATCTTCTTCTCTACTCCTTCTTGGCCGAAGGTGTAGGTGGTATAGGTAGCAAAATACACTAATGGAGGATGCTCCCAAATGGTGGTAGGTGGTGGGTTTTTATAGAATAGGAAGGAGGCTAAGGTGACTCTTGGAATGGAGGGCTAAGATGAAGAGATGGAGGTGGTTGGGGATCCAATGGCTAAGGTCAATTGGTGCCAACCCAAGGGACACCTAGGGGGTGGTTATGGGTGGTGACACCCCTTGATGTTGGTGCCAAAATGGCTTCTAGAAGGGTGTCTTAGGTGGCGCCAAGAAGGGTTCTAGAAGGAGGGGTAGGTGGGTGGCTAGGATGGGTTGTAGGGTTAGGTGTATGGTGGATGTGGGGGTGGATGTTGGCACCAAAAAGAGGGGTAGTTAGGGTTAGGTTTTGGCGCCAAAATTGGTTCCTTTTGGTGGTGATGATGGGGTGAAGAGGTGGCTAGGAGGTGGTGCCAACTTGAGTAGGATAGCTAGCTTAGGTAGGGCTTAAGTTGGTGGAGCAAGCTAGGGTTGAATTTGAAGGTGGTGGATGGCCAAGGAGCTGGTTGCTAGCTATGGAGTAGAGGAAGAGGTATTGGAGCTAGGGTTTGAAGAGAGGAGCTGAGGAGAAGTCTGGAGCTGGAACTGGAGTTGGCTACTGCTGAAGAGGCTGGCATAGAGCTACTTTAGCTGGCTTAGCTTGCTAGTTCTTTGCTAGTTGCTAGGCCAAGCTAAAGTGAACTAGCTTCTACCATAATGAGCTAAGGTGAGCTGGGTCTGGTGCTCCCAGGGAGGATCAAGCTGGTTGAGGCAGTTAAGGTAGCTTAGCTCAACTGAGTTGAGCTAAGCTGAATCCCTGGGAGCTGGACTTGAGCTTCCTGAGCTGAGATGAGTTCTTCTTCATCTGGCTGGAGTTGAGTGGAGCTGGATGTAGTTGGGTCTGAGCTGGGGTGAACTCCTGTCAACTCAGCTGAGCTAGCTAGAGCTCCCTGTGGACTAGTGGGAGCTGAGATGAGCTAAACTCAGCTAAGTTGAGCTGGATCTGAGTTGACTTGAGCTAGGGTGAGCTAAGATGAACTCTCTTGAGCTGCCATTCAGCTGAGATTATCTGAATGGAGCTGGGATGAGCTAACCCTAGTTCAAGTGAGCTAGGTTCCAGCTGTGGTGAGCTGGATCAAGCTGAGTTCCATCTAGTCTAAGCTTCTCCTTCACCATTTGCCTTCTTGAGTGCTAGGGTTTTAGGGATCTGCATATCTATTCATCCCTAACACTTACAAAAACATATCAAAAAGACAATAAAAAATGCAATGCATGCCTAACCTAATTTATGCCTAAATGTAGCCCAAAAACCCATTTGTGGAGTAAAATTCTAAGAGCAAGGTTTATTTTAATGCATAAAAATGATGATAAACTGGTGTTTATCAGTGTAGTAATTAAATAAGAGAAGCGGCAAACGAATCGAAGCAGGCACTACGGAAATCAAGTGCACACAATCCTTTTTGGAAATTCGGCCAGGAAATAAGTGTCATCTTTAAAATTCAATAGCCGTGTTTCTAATGCTCTAAAAATCCTGAAATTTGAACTGGAACTAGATTTTCAAGTTATCTTTCCAACACCGCTATTCCCAAAAAGAAATTCCATCTGTAGAATTTTTCAAAATTCATAGAGTACATATGTGTTAGATTGCATAAAAATAGAACTTTTATGAACTTTGAAAATCAATTCTAACCAACATACAAATTTGATTTACTCACAACTAGTGGGGTTTAAAAGATAGTCAAATTATCTTTCATTATCATATTTTTACAAAATTTTTGGAGCATATTTGATAATGTTTCCAACAGAAAAATCAACACGGGGTCTAAATCCTAGAGTTGACCCCTTTCTAGTTAAAAATTCATAACTAATTGTTGAGAATAGCAAAAATTATGAAAAAATACTCTTTGAAAAGTTTATTGAAAAGGAAATTTTCTTGGTAAATTTCAAATCATTTAGATTCCATCTTTTACCCGAGAGTTTATATTTGATTTGTGGTCTTTAATTTGAAATAACTTAGAAATGCATGAGCCAATAGGACTACATTGGACAAACTTGGACCCTAACAAGTCCAAAAGTTAGTCGTTGAGGCGAGTCACCTTGTGAACCACCCACCATAAATACTACATTGAAAGGACAGGTTAAGAATTCACGAAAATACATCAAATAACCTGCTATTTGGCTTGAAAGTACTGAGTAGCTTCAACCTCTCTTGCAAAACCTGGTGCCTAAGGCTGCAGAGTAGCATCAAACGACCGTTGCTGCGGGGTAACGGAACCAGAGGCGAAAGCCAAAGGAAGAACCTTCCTCGTAGTCCCCTCGTAACCAGCCTAGTCAGGTTAGCCTGAGAGGCGGGAGCTCCTTACAGTTGGTCTCTAACCAAATTTTTAATAACACAAACTTAAACAAAAAATCAGGTCATTTGATCTAAAGGACCACTTTGTTTAACAAGGCCTTAGCCTTGTTCTGCTTGACTACACCAATCCTTTGAGTTGGTGTATGCAAGGAAGAAGGTCATTAAGACCTAACCTCACAGGACCTTGGGAGCCAAACCCAAGTCGGCAGAGGCGATTTTCGCCCAACCTCTCGTCTCAACCTTCTTCCACCCGATTAGCTGAGATGGCTAATCTCGATCCTCGAATTTGTCAGGACGCTGAAAATCAGGACCCAATGGCTCATCTGGAAGCCAGGGTTGAGGAAACGGAACAGAAATATGAGTAGAGCATCGATCAGATTCTCACGACACTCGATAGGATGCAACACCCACCACGCGGAGAACAACTGCGAGACTTCTATGATCCGGCGGCAACAATCATAGCACCTCAGGTCCGGATTCCCACAGGTGGAGATGCATTCGTTTTAAAACCAAATATCATAAGTCTGATTCAGACTCATTTCCATGGAAACTCGAATGAGGATCCCTTCCAACACCTCGAAGACCTGGGTTGGATTGCAGAGTTAGTTTGACCAAGGAATATTGATATTGGAATTGTTCTCATGAAGATTTTTCCTTTTTCTCTCAAGGATAAAGCTGCTTATTGGTTCAAGACCATCGGGAGGCTAATTGGAACCTGGGAGGAATTACGTCGCAAATTCCTCCAAAAGTTCTTCCCGATCGGTCGAACAAATGCCATGAGGTGCGCAATCATGATTTTTGCTCAAGGCCCTGGAGAGAAGCTACATGATGCCCGGGATAGATTTCACGATCTTCTCAGGAAGTGCCCACATCATGGTGTACCCAAATGGCACCTTATGCAAGTATTTTACCATGGGCTGAATGACACACATCAATACTTGACCGATGCATCTAGCGGTAGGAATTTTCTCGCGAAGGATGAGAAGAGCGCATTTGAATTGTTTGAGTCCTTAGCAGAGAACTCGATGAACGTCGCCTCAATGAACCAGTTCCAGCGACTTGGACAGCAACGAGTTAATGTCCATGAAGCTCAAGCCGAATCTACCCGAGTTGACATGGACATTATCACCAAAAAGCTGGATAAGGTGGATCTGCTCGATAAGAAGCTCGATGAATTGATGCGAGCGAGATCCAGATCTTCTGGCAGCACTGCTCCATCTTACTCCTCACAAGCATCCCAAAACCCCTCTGCTCGTCCATATCCGATTACTTGAGATGTTTTCTCTCCATCTTCGCGGGATCCTGCATACCAGCAACCCGTGAACAATATGGATCTGGCATCATACAATCAGGGTTTCGCACCACATGATGATGCAAGTGCGTATTCTTTTGATGAATTCGCATCTGAGACATCTTCGGCTTATGAAGATGTCAATGACATTCAGGGATACGGGCGTAACCCGTATTCTGAAACATATAACCCTGGTTGGCGCCAGCATCCCAATTTCGCCTGGTCTGGTAATCCACAGAGACCGACTAAAGTTCCACACTACCAGACTAGACAATACAAGAATATGTAGAATACGTATCCTAGGCATCAGCCATTCTCATCTCAGCAGCAATAGACACGCTCTATCTATCAGCCGCTGCACCAAGCTGCCAACTACCCTCCAAAGCAGGCCAACCCTTTGGAGTCGCTGAAGGAGGAACTGCAGGCATCTATTCGGAAATCTACTCATGACAACCTCCAAATAATGAAGGCAATGGCTGACCAAATACAGAGCATACAGAACATGCAGAACTAGATGATGTAGGAGCATAGATCATAGGGAGCTTTACCCTCCCAACCTATCTCGAACTTGAGATATGTGCAGAATCAGGGTGCCCCGCCTAGATTCCAAGCACCACAGGGGCAGGCACACGTGGTTATGCAAGCACCTCCCGCACCTCCTGGTTATGGGCTCGGTCAGCCACCTCTGTTGCCAAACCTTGTGTATCCAGACCAACCTGCTCCTCTGCCCCTACAAGGACAGCACGCCGATGCAAAAGCTGTTACCTTAAGGAGCGAAAAGACTACACAGGGTTGTCTACCTAGGCAAGCGGGTAATGATATTTCCTGCTCCATACCACGAGATGGCTAACAACCCTCTTCCTCTCACAAGCCATCTTCATTAGATAAAGGAAAGAAGCCTTTAGACCTTGAAATTCCCGTCCCTTTTCCCAGGGCCCTTACATGAGATTCAGCATGGAAAAAGGACACGTGGAATTTCGAGGACTTGAAATCTATGTTCAAGGAAGTTCACATTCAGGTCCCTCTCCTCGAAGCAATAGATCACATCCCAGCTGTCGCTAGGTTCTTTAAGGACTATTGTACTCTGAAGCGGTAGCAGAGGATCAGACGACAAGCGGTATTATCTGAGGAAGCCAGTGCAGTTATTTTAGCTGACTTACCACCCAAGAAGAAGGAGCCAGGCACACCATTGATTTCCTTCTCATTGCAGGATTCCCCTTTTGATAGGGCCCTTCTTGACTTGGGGTCATCCATCAACCTAACTCCTACTGCAGTATTTGATCGATTTCGATTCGGGGAGTTAAAGCCCACCTCGGTTACCATATAATTGGCTAACCAATCTGTAAAAACATCGAAGGGGTGGTTGAAAATGTGATCGTAAATGTCCAAGGATTCTGCTTTCCAGCGGACTTTTTTTGTTCTTAATATGGAGGTTCCTCCTAATCTCCGTGATGCACTGATTATTCTAGGTCGCCCGTTTCTGGCAACCGCCCGTGCAAACATTGACTGTGCATCAAGGTGCATGGAGATTGCCCTTGGAAATGAAAAGCTCAGACGGGACATTTTCTAGGCATCAAAGAACTTTGATTGTGACTTGATTGAGGAGGATAGTGACGATGAAGATTCAGTTTTCTGTGGGAACATTGGGCTCCTCTACAGTGACCCAATGGTACATTCATCCTCACTATCAAGGGTCTTTGATCACGATCCACATGGGACTGAGACTATTGATATACACATTTCATCCCAGGGATTTAGTTGTCATGGGTGTTCATCTGCTCTTAACACCCTTGATACTGACTATCCTGTCCTATCCAGCACTGATATCTTAAGACAGGATTACATGACCACTACAGGCGGATTCTTCATAAATCAGGATCAGCAAATTTCCGCTATTGTTTCCTCTCCTGCCCTGCATAACCCTCCTCCCCACCCTCCTCTACTAAAGCTACAGCCCTTACCTGATTCGCTCAAATACGTGTTTCTGGGAGAAAGTGAGACATATCCAGTGGTTATCAATGCTCACTTGACTCCAGATCAGGAACTCCGGTTGATCTCTGTTTTGCGAGCACATAGGGCTGCTATCGGGTGGGGCATTGCTGATCTCTACGGAATTTGTCCCTCATATTGCACTCACCATTTCTACACTGATGAAGGGGTGAGACCGTCGAGACAACCTCAGAGATGCCTAAATCCAAATATGTTGGAGGTTGTCAAGAAGGAGATCATTAAATGGTTGGATGCAGACATTATCTATCCAATTTTCGACAGCCAGTGGGTGAGTCCCATTCAGATAGTGTCCAAAAAGGCAGGACTCACTGTAATCAGAATTGAATTGGGCGAATCCATCCCAACTTGCACCACGACTTCTTGGCGGGTCTGCATTGACTACAGGAAGCTAAACTTGATTGCCAAAAAGGATCATTTTCCCTTGCCCTTTATTATCAGAATCTAGAACGGCTAGCTAGGTGTAGTTCTTCTGCTTTCTGGATGGATACTCTGGGTACAATTAAGTCGCAATCAACCTAGAAGACCAAGACAAGAAGACTTTTACGTGTCCCTTTGGAACATTCGCTTTTAAGCAGATGCCTTTCGTCCTCTGCAATGCACCAGCTACTTTTCAACGATGCATGATGGCCATCTTTTCAGACATGATCGAGGATTGCGTAGAAGTGTTCATGGACGACTTCTCCGTGTTTGGAGACGATTTCTCATCTTATCTCTATAACCTCACAAAGATTCTGAGGACATGTATAGAAGTTAACCTAGTACTTTCATGGGAAAAAAAGCCATTTTATTGTGAGGGATGGCATCGTACTAGGTCATAGGATCTCCTCTAATGGACTCGAGGTTGACCAAGCTAAGTCCGAAATCATTTCACGATTACCTCTGCCTAGCTCTGTCACGCAAATCAAATCATTCTTAGGGCATGTCGAATTTTATTGAAGATTCATTCGAGATTTCTAGAAAATTGCTCATCCATTAATGAATCTTCTGGTAATCGACATGCCTTTTGAATTCGACTCCTCATGTCTCAGCACTTTCCAGACCTTGCGAAATGCTGTCTCTAGTGCACCTATTCTCCAACCCCCCAACTGGTCACTCGACTTCGAGATGATGTGTGACGCCTCCGACTTCGGTGTAGGAGCTGTTCATGGCCAGTATCGGGAGCGCCATCCATTTGTAATATACTACGCCAGCAAAATGCTGAACGAGGCTCAACGTAACTATACAGTCACTGAGAAAGAATTGCTGGCCGTAGTATTCGGGTTGGAGAAATTTAGGTCATACTTACTCGGGTACAAAGTTATCATCTACATTGACCATTCCGCCCTCCGGCATTTGTTGGCAAAGAAGGACGCCAAACCCCACCTTATCAGATGGATCCTTTTGTTGCAGGAGTTTGATATTGAAATCTGTGACAAAGTTGGAGCACATAATGTTGTGGCGGACCACTTGTCTCAGCTAGACCCAGACTACATTCCATACTCCCCACCGATATCAGACCAATTTCCATATCAGTCTCTACTATCTATCAACTCTGTGGAGTTTCCTTGGTATGCTAATATAACAAACTATCTTGTCACAGGCAAGCTACCTACGGGATTATCCAAGGATCAAAAGCTCAAATTTATATCAGAGGCTAAGTTCTATTTTTGGGACGACCCATTGCTCTTTCCCATTGGGGCTTATCAAATCATCCGTAGATGCGTCCCTAATTCGAAAATCTCTAGTGTGCTATCCTTCTGCCACAGCGATGCTTGTGGGGGTCATTTCTCAGGCCGAAAAATCGCTGCAAAGATTTTGTAGTCAGAATTTTTTTGGCCGACCATTTTCAAAGATACACACGAGTTTGCCAAGTGGTGTAAGCGATGCTAGGCAGTCGGTTCTATGACCCGAAGAGACTGATGCCAAGTTTCGCATTATTTGTAAAAGTGGGTTTTTAATATCATTATAACACACGAATTCGCATACGCTTTTAAATTTATATTCATAGATAGGGGAGTATCTAGGGTCGTCCAAGGAGGTGGGTTGCTTGCAAATCAACTCTCTTGCTTAGAAAATAAATCTCAACTTTTTTTTTGGTATTTTAAATATGTAATTTTTTTTTGTTTTGAAATGATGAGAGCAAAAATGCAAATTGTGACGGGAAGTATTAAAACCTATAATTACTTAGCTAAAACTTAAGAGATAGAAAATGTCCACTACCTAAGCTCACTCTAAGCAAGTGGAGGCCTAGAGTAATTAGGGAGTGGAAGTGAACCAAGTGCTAGAACAAAGGTAACAATTGCAATAAGAAATTAAAAAGAAGGCAATTCAATTAATCAGAATTTTTGTTCTCTACAAAGACAAGTAGAGGAATGCTTCTACTAGAAATGGAAAATATAAAAGCAATAAAAGAAACACAAATCCTCTTGCAAAATCTGGTGAAGAAGAGAGTCTTCTTTTTCCAAGCCTAGCTGCTCCTTGGGTTGAAAAGAGGGTCTCCTTCTCCTTCCTTGAAAGCTCCTCCAAGGTGGATGCTACCACCTTCAATGCTTTCCTCCAAGGGTGGGCGTGCACTACCCTCAAGTTCTCTAAGGTGGCATGGACCACCTTCAAGACCTCCTCCAAAGGTCTTCCTTGCCTGGCTCCTCCTTTGGCTAGCGTGGGCTCAAGAGAGAAGGGAAGAGGGGAAGGCACCAAAGGGACAGAATATCCCCTTAATCTTCTTCTTCTTCTTCTCTCTTGGGCGTGGGCTCTTGTTGAACGTCGGGTTGCAATGCTAACGTGTTTGGTTTGGAAAATCTGTCGTCGTAGTATGAAAGCGAAGAACTCGTGTTCAACAAATAAAATTTATATCGGAATGAAAATCCCAGGTTGAACACAGGGAGGCGGACGTTTGATTTAAAAACACGCGTTTGTTTTGTTTGTCACAAAGTAAATTAATTGATTAGAACTATCTAACTATTTACAATAAATAGAAGAGAGAGAGAGAGTAAGAGAGAGAGAACATTACAAACAAAAACCAAAACGAGATGTAGAATGAACATGGAATTCATCCTTAAAAAGATTGTTTCACTAAACATTATGACTAGAAAGCAGAAAACGATTACACTAGAAAGCAGTAAATCTACTCTAGAAAGCATTAAAAAGAATGGAGAAAGAAATATCCTCCTCGACGGTCGCTTGGAGGATGAGTCGGACAGGACAACGCCTTGACGAAAGAGGACGGAGTAGGACGAAGGAGGATGAAGCGGGAAGAACGGGAATGGGGCAGCACGTCATCGTCATCGGAGGATCTGCTGCCGAGAGGGGGACGAAAAATTGACTTTATCTCGCGAGGAGCATCCCAGGTGTGGGACAAGCTTCTCTTGAGCTTTAAAGAGGGAGAGAAGAGAAGAGATGAGAATTTCATGTGGAGGGTGTCTCCTTTTATAGTTGCAAGGAGTGAGGGCAATTTGGTCATTTTAATTTGAAAATCATTAATCAGGGGTCTTTAGTGACGGATAAAACCGTCGCTAAAGCCCCATCATGGGCATACTGGGCGGCGCGCGCACACTCGCTCACCTCCTCGCCTGTAATGCGCGCGCACGTCCAGCTGATCTCAGCCGTCCGATCATGAGATTGGATGGCTTAACTCGTGCCTCCGCCCGCCTCTTCTACACGCCCGCCCGCGTGCGATCCCGCGTAAGGCACAGCGTGCAATAGCGCGTGGGCGCTATCAAGCGCCCGCAGCTGCTCGATCGCGATCAAGTGGTCACAGAGCCTGCTCGCCCGCGCCCTTTCGCCTGCGCATGCGGATTCGAACCCGCGCCAGCGCCTCGCGATAAGGCGTTTACCCGCTGCGCTACAAAGGAGAGATGGTCGCGTGAATGTTTTGAGTGGCGCGTGCTCATGGCCATTGGATCAAGATCCAACGGCCCAAATCGTGCGTTGGATCTTCTTTGGAGAGGCAGCGGCGATCCTGAGGGCCGGTTGGATGGCTGAGAGGCACCACGTGGTGCCATCTTGGTCGTCCATCTTCTGGATGATGTAGATGGTGTCACGGTTGTTGGATTGAGTCGATTTTCACACCATTAGGCTGCGATCGTCAATCCGAATCCATCCGTGCGGTCGGATTTGTCGTTTGAAGTGTGGATTCATACCATCTTGGCCCTTGATCTTCTAGGGTTCCCCGGTCACTATTTGATGCTACAGATGTCTGATTAGGGTGATCTTGGAGTTGTTGAACTCCAATCGTTACTCTGATCACATCTGTACAGTTGGATCTTCGATCCGAGGTCCCAATAAAAAGTTTACCCTATCCATGAACATAAAAGGAGACAATTAACCTCCATTTTATTCAAACTAATCTAAATGTAAGATGATGCATGTTATGTAATATTTATAGTATGCAATGCAATCCTATGCTTAAGAACATGCATAAATAGACATCTTAAGTAGTGTAAACATGTTTACATCATACCCCATGCCTATCTTTTGCTAGTCCCTAGCAAAAACTATATGCTATTTGTAAAAGAATCAGGTTGGATTATTTGGGCTTGAGTTATTTTCAATCATTACGAAAATGTTTACTTAGGATCTGAATTTTTAAAGACACAATAGTGTCCGAGTATCTGCCAAAATGCAGATCGCCTCAAGCCCTCACCTTATTCAAAGAAAATTTTCTTTTTCTCTTTTTTCTTCTTTTCTAATTTTTTTGGTTTTTCAAGTTTTAGGGTTTAAGAGTAGCTTTCTACGGCCATTCAACTCACCCAAGATTTGATGAGAACCCTAAGTTTTAAGCATCTTATTGTGAATGTGATAGACTCATTGACCGACAGTTAAAACGGACTTCGGATTTCTACGCCTCTAGGTGACCAAAAAAAAAAAGAATTCTGCCTAAAGGTGTATCTTTACAACCAGTAGCTTTCTCCCTACTTTTATTTTTTTACGGGGTCAACACAAGGGTGAGTTCAGTGTATATCTCCCCGATTTATTCTACTTCTCCACTTCTTCCTAAGTGTTTTGGGATTTTTCAATGCATTTATTGAGCTAGGTTCTGGACAACCGGTCGATGAGCTGTTACCATCGACAACTTGCCAGCCATACTCGTGCGACGAAGTGTCTTATTTCATTTTTTCTTTTCTCCTTTTTTTTTATTTTCTTTTTCTCTTTTTAAGTAGGTGGCTTCCCTGGTCTAAGATTTACCTAAAAGCAGCAAAAAGAGAAAGGTCCAGGGTTTGGGCTCTGGACAACCTACCTATGGGCTGTTACCCACGATAACCTGCCAGCCATTTCACCCTAAAAGGTTCATTAGCTACCCAATTTCCGTTAAAATCGCCAAACAACGAGTCAGTGCAAAGAAAGTGTGTAGATGCTAAAAACTCAAAGTTCCCTTGAATCAGAGGGTGGGCTGATAAGTCGTGTACTTATCACCCAAACTTATTTACTCCAATTAAAATAGAATTCAGATGGTGAGGACTCGAAAAATAAATCCACATTTTAGTGGATACACGGGCTGATTAAGTCTGAAGACCTGAAGGGTCTTTGTATTCAAATCATAATGTAGTATTTTCTAAGATTGAAAATTTTCTTAAATCCAAGTTCTCTTTCCTAATTCTATTTTTTTTAAATAAAAGAAAATAAAACAAATCTACGGAGCTGACGAATAAATTCAGAGATGAATACTCCAACCCCCCATGCCTATCTAATGCAATGTCCTCATTGTATTAAAAAGACAGAAAATAGAGTAGAGTAGAAAGCTCCTAAATTGCGTGAATGTCAGGTCCGCTCCGAGATAGAAACTAAAAAGAACTGTATACGTGCTGAATTTAGTACCTTCAGCTAGGCACACTATACAAAGAAGAGAAATAAAGAATTCACAAGTGCAGGTCAAAATCAGAATAAATAGAATAAACCTCTGACCTGTCAATAGAGGTCCACAGATGTTGACTAGATTGTGGTGCAGACCCATACCCCATAATCGAGATTATCTCAGGTTTTAGATAAAAATTACCCAAAACCTACAATCAGTATGCAAGTGGGGTTGGGCCTGCGATTTATGAGGATGCAATCCAAGACCAAAAAGTCGGGATATAGAGAAATCAAGCTCAAAAGGATAATCATTGAATGTGTGCTTGGGTTCGACATCCTCATAACAAATGTCGTAAGGGTCCTGGTTTGATGGTTTCAGCTTAATAGGAACCCTTCGACTTAGTCTTCTACTTCCTCCGGAACTTGCTTCCCAAATCAAAATTTCCCGGCTCCTATCCTCCTCATTCAGCATGTTAAATTCCAGGACTCTTGCATATTAATCACTCCGTCTGAAATATCCAAGTCTAAATGATGTGGCTGAATCAGGATTGACTTGGGTCTAATTATCTCAGAAACAGAATCATCGATGTAAATGACAATGCGGTGTAACTGACAATTGGGACATTGAATTGAATCCTTCAGAAAATGCGATTCTGGATCCGTAATGTGAGCCCCAATGAGATCAGTTTCCTCAATTATTGGGCTATCAAATGATCTATCATATTCCTCAGACCCAATCATCTCACAAAAATTGTGTTCTATAAACTTGCGTGAGACTTTGCAAATTGAATCTTCACCATCAGAATTAGAGAAATAAAGATCCGTATTAATGTTTGTCTCAAAATCATCTGTCACTTTCTGATCCAAAGAGACATACGTTTCCTCGTACCCTGGCTCAGGGATCTTAAGTGAAGAAATCAAATCATCCTTGATTGGTTGCTCTAATTCAATCTGGTCAGCCTCGTAACACGTGTCCCCCCTAATAGGTGCCTGAGCAGGTTCTGACATTGGCTCTTGTGAAGGGAGTTCATCCTGGAAATCATTCCACGACTGAACTAAAGAAACCACAAATCTCATCCTCAATTTCGCTAACTTCCCAAGTATTAACTCACTCGGGTTCTTATCCTTAACATCTTGGAGCCAATCCAATAAATACTTATTCAAATCATCAATCGTTTCAATCAGAGGCTCCAATCTCTCAATGCAAGGTATTGGCTGAACTTCTAAAGATTGTATGATATTCCTTAAGTTAACCAGAACCTTATCTTGAACCTGGTTACCCTAAACCAAATGAGTTGGTTCAGGGTTGGGCGGGTTTGGGGTCAATGTAGGGGAATTAACGAATTGAGATTCGTTATACCCTCCCTGATAATAGATCATTTCAGATTGTTTGAAAGGTGGTGATGACCTAAAGGCAGTGTAATCAGAGGATGGGTAAGGATCAGTGTATCCTTCTTGATTGTAGATCGTATTAGGTTGTTCATGAAAGGGTGACGATCTGTAATCGATGTGGCTCTGAGAAGGATAGAAATCACAATCATAGTGTTCAGGGTTAGATCCTTAACACAGAGGTCCGAAACTGTCTCCCCAATCCGAGTTATCCCGACTAATTGATGGTTGATTACAGTATGAGTCGGGATAGTCATCATGTTGAGGATAATTCAACACAGGAGGGAAAGAGTAGAAATGTGTGTAATATGTGGAAGGATTCACGAGAGACGGGAGGAAGAAGGGAGACCTGCAATACAAACAATTAAACCTGTCCTTAAGTGGGCTAGCTTAAAGACCTACAGACTCCCAAAACCTGTCTTGAGATAAAGGAATGATTTGATCTACTTCTGTCTATTCAATCCAACCAGTTAGAAGGAGGGACTGGGGAGAAGGTTCTTCCTTCGGCTTGCGCCTCCGGTTCCTAGTGTATCCCCCAGCTGCGATTGTTTGATTCTGCTCCCCTAGTTAGACATCAGATGGAACAATAAAAATAGACTAATCGAAAATAATCTCATTCTGGGCTCTGAAGAGCAAGTTGAATCCTTAAGGCCAATGTCTACTCTATTTTATTTAGGACTAGGTTTAAATATGCTTTGGCATGTGATGGGCCCTTTATATGGGTTGCGCCCTTAATGATTGATTGATTTGTGTGTGCATGCACAACCAGTGATTTTCAAGCAAGATTACTTTTGATGCGGTGAATTATAGGGTTCAAATCTTGCTTAGTAGCTTTTAGGATTCAACTTTAGGTGTTTCCAAACAAGTTTTGTTGGCACACCAGGTTTTGAAAGCACAGGTGAAGATGTTTTCCTTTGAAGCTTAAAAAGAATGTGGAGTGCCTAGTAAATCCCTAATAGTTGAACCTAAGTGGCAGCTACTTGATGAGTTGATTTTAATTGAAGTGGTGCGACCCAATCAACTCAAACAATTGGCCTGTTGCACCAATTAATTAGGCACACAAATGATTACCTAATCTGATTTCTACTCAGTTATGTGTTTGGTTGTGTGTACCGGCTCCAAAGATCGATTTATCGGTTGAGTTTGAAAATCAGATGAGGTTGTGTACCTCTGTGAGATTTTTTTTTAATTTTCTTTTTAAATATGGAGGTTGGGGTGAGTATGGGTGTCAAACAACAAACAATATAACCTTAGAGTTTATAAGAACACCTAGGTTGATTAATGTTTGTGTTATTATGTTGTGGAATGAAATCTAATGGGTGGGAAGGTAGGGGATAACCTACAAAACCTTCCACAACACTTTACTCCAATCTACCGCTTTTGCCTGTCTCGAAAGAGTACCTACAATCACAATAAGAAAGGAGAGAAGTGAGGTAAATGATTCGTAAGTTGGAAAAACATGAAGAAAAATCGAAGAGCGTCGCCTCCCTGGCAACGGCGCCAAAATGTTGAACGTCGAGTTGCTACGCTAACGTGTTTGGTTTGGAAAACCTGTCATCGTAGTATGAAAGCGAAGAACTCATGTTCAACAAATAAAATTTATACCAGAATGGAAATCCTGAGTCGAACACAGGAAGGTAGACGTTTGATTTAAAAACACGCATTTGTTTTATTTGTTACAAAGTAAATTAATTGACTAGAACTATCTAACTATTTACAATAAATAGAAGAGAGAGAGAGTAAGAGAGAGAAAGAATATAATGAACAAAAACCAAAACGAGATGTAAAATGAACATGGAATTCATCCTTAAAAAGATTATTTATTTCACTAAACATTATGACTAGAAAGCAGAAAATGATTACACAAGAAAGGAGTAAATCTACTCTAGAAAGCATTAAAAAGAATGGAGAGAGAAATATCCTCCTCGACGGTCGCTTGGAGGACGAGCCAGACGGGACGACGCCTGGACGAAGGAGGACGGAGCAGGATGAAGGAGGACGAAGCGGGAAGAACGGGAACGAGGCAGCACGTCGTCGTCGTCACAGGATTCGCTTTCGAAAGGGGGACGAAAAATTGACTTTATCTCGCGAGAAGCATCCCGGGTGTGGGACAAGCTTCTCTTGAGCTTTGGAGAGGGAGAGAAGAGAAGGAAGGGATGAGAATTTTGTGTGGAGGGGGTCTCCTTTTATAGTTGCAAGGAGTGAGGGCAATTTGGTCATTTTAATTTGAAAATCATTAATCAGGGGTCTTTAGTGACGGATAAAACCATCGCTAAAGCCCCATCGTGGGCGTAGTGGGCAACGCACGTGCGCCCGCTCACCTCCTCGCGCGTAACGTGCACGCACGTCAGCTGATCTCAGCCGTCTGATCGTGAGATTGGACGGCTTAAGTCGTGCCTTCGCCCACCTCTTCTACACGCCCGCCTGCGTGCGATCCCGTGTAAGGCGCGACGTGCAATAGCGTGTGGGTGCTATCGAGTGCCCATAGCCGCTCGATCGCGATCGAGCAGTCGCGGAGCATGCTCTCCCATGCCCTTTCGCCTACGCATGTGGATTCGAACCCACGCCAGCGCCTCATGATAAGGCGTTCACCCGCTGTGCTACGGAGGAGAGATGGTTGCGTGAATGTTTTGAGCGGCGCGTGCTCATGGCCGTCGGATCAAGATCCAACAGCCCAGATCGCGAGTTGGATTTTCTTTGGAGAGGTAGCAGTTGTCTTGAGGGCCGATTGGATGGCTGAGATGGCGCCACGTGGTGCCATCTTGGTCGTCCATCTTCTAGATGATGTAGATGGTGCCACGGTTGTCGGATTGAGTTGATTTTCATGCCGTTAGGCTGCGATCGTCGATCCGAATCTATCCGTGCAGTCGGATTTGTCATTTGAAGTGCGGATTCACGCCATCTTTGCCCTTGGTCTTCTAAGGTTCCCCGGTCACTATCTGATGCACAGATGTCTGATTAAGGCGATCTTGGAGTCGTTGAACTCCAATCGTCGCCCTGATCACATCTGTACGGTTGGATCTTCGATCCGAGGCCCCGATAGAAAGTTTGCCCTGTCCATGAACATAAAAGGAGACAATTAACCTCCATTTTATTCAAACTAATCTAAATGCAAGATGATGCATGTTATGCAATATTTATGGTATGCAATGCAATCCTATGTTTAAGAACATGCATAAATAGACATCTTAAGTAGTGTAAACATGTTTACATCAGCTATAGGTAGGATATGAGAGGAAATTTGCTAGCCAAGGATGGTTTGAATGGTAGTGGGTAGTGGTCTTTTTATAGGGTAGGATGAGGGGTTAAGGTAACTCTTGAAATGCAGGGCTAAGATGGGAAGATGGAGGTGGTTATGTGATCCTAGGGCTAAGGATAGTTGGCGCCACCGAAGGGGTGTAAGGGGGGTAGTTATGGGTGGCCAAGGGACACCTAAAAGTGGCGCCAGCCATGAAGAGGTGCCATGGGTTGGCGCCAACTTCTAGGCTTCTAGAAGGGGGTTGAGGTGGATGGTGGAGATGGCTTGGAGGGGTTATGTGTAGGGTGGATATGGGGGTTGAGGTTGGCACCAAAAGGGAGGTAGTTAGGGTTGGTTTTGGTGCCAACTTTAGGTGTCTTTTGGTGGTTAGTTGAGGGGTGAAAGGTGGTGAAGAGGTGGCGCCAACTTTGAGTAGAGGTGGAGCTAGCTTAAGTAGGATTAGGTGGACTTGGAGTGGTAGGTCATGTAGGTGGAGTTAGGGTTAGGTTTTTGGTGCCAAGGAGGTGGATGCTAGCTAAGCTAAGCTAAGCTAGCTTAGCTAGCTATAGAGTAGAGGAATATGCATGTGGAGCTTAGGGTTTGTGGAGAGGAGCTGGTTATGTAGAGTCTGGAGCTGAATTGGAGCTGGCAGTAACTGAAGAGGTCAACATGGGCCTACTCTAGCTGGCTTAGCTTGCTAGTTCTTTGCTAGCTACTAAGCCAAGCTAAAGTGAGCTGGCTTCTGTTGAATGGAGCTGAGGTGAGCTGGGTCTGGTGCTCCCGGGGAGGATTGCGCTAGTTGAGACAGCTAAGGTAGCTTAGCTCAATTAGCTTGAGTTAAGCTGGGTCCCCGGGAGCTGGACTTGAGCTTCCTGAGCTGGGATGAATTCTTCTTCAGCTGGCTGGAGTTGAGTGGAGTTGGATGTAGCTGGATCTGAGCTAAGGTGAACTCCAGTCAACTCAGCTAAGCTAGCTAAAGCTCCCTGTGGACTAGTGGAAGCTGAAATGAGCTAGAGTCAACTAAGTTAAGCTGGATCTGAGCTGACTTGAGCTAGGGTGAGCTTAGATGAGCTCTCTTGAGTTGCCATTCAACTAAGATTATCTGAATGGAGCTAGGATGAGCTAACCCTAGTCCAAGTGAGCTAGATTCCAGCTGTAGTGAGCTGGATCAAGCTGAGTTCCAGCTAGTCTGAGCTTCTACTTCACCATTTGCCTTCTTAAGTGCTAGGGTTTTAGGGATCTATATATCTGTTCATCCCTAACACTCACAAAAACACATTAAAACAACAAAAGAAAATGTAATGCATGCCTAACCTAGTTAATGCCTAAATGCAGCCCAAAAACCCATTTGCGGAGCAAAACTCTAAAAGCTAGGTTTGTTATAATGTATAAGAATGATGATAAACTGTCATTTACTAGAGACATGATGCCTCTCCAATCCATTCTGGTCATAGAAGTGTTTGATGTCTGGGGCATCGACATTATGGGCCCCTTCCCGAACTCACATGGCTTTGAGTACATACTCTTCGTAGTAGACTATGTCTTAAAGTGGGTAGAAGCCATCTCGGCAAGACGAGCTGATCATAAGTCTGTTATATCCTTTGTCCGAGAATTTATTTTTGCGAGATTCGGAGTTCCCCACACCCTGATAAGTAATGGGGAAGCCACTTCATCCATTCCCATTTCAGATCATTATTGAAGAAATACGGGGTGCAGCACTGCATTGCTACCCCATATCACCCACAGACCAATGGGCAGGATGAAGTATGAAACCGTCAAATCAAGCTTATCCTTCAAAAGACGGTTAGACCTGATAGGAAGGATTGGTCCGATCAGTTGATCGATGCACTATGGGCATATCGGACTGCATACAAGGCCCCGCTCGGAATGTCACCATACCGTATGGTGTATGGAAAGGCCTGTCACCTTGTGGGGCTGGAGCACTGTGCCTTTTAGGCGGTGCAAAAATGTAATTTTAACCTCGAGGTCGGAGGTTATGAAAGGAAGCTCCAGCTCAGTGAGTTAGAGGAGATTAGGCGGGAAGCATATGAGAATGCAAAAATATACAAGGACAAGACAAAAGCTTTCCATGATCGACACATCTAGAGGAAGGAGTTTGCACCTAACCAGAAGGTTTGGTTGTTCGACTCCAGACTCAAATTCTTTGTGGGAAAGCTCAAGTTTTCGTATCCTAATGGGGTGGTCCAAATTAGAGACCCAAAATCTGGGCACGTTTTTACGGTTAATGGCCAGCACCTCAAACCATTCTTTGCCCAGGAACCTCCTCCTGTCAACAAAACGATACATCTTCTTGAGGACGTATGACTAATGAGTTGCCTGGCTGGAGGCATTAAACTTAGCATGTATACATATATACATACCATATATACATAGCATATTTCATTTTTGCATAATGTTTTGCATATTGTTCTGCATATTGTGTATGGCATTGAAGTAGTGGCGTGAGCTGAATGATAACTTAGAAGTAGTTCCAGGTGATTTCTATCCACATATACCCGGCCTTATTCAAATTTCTTTTATTCTTGAATGAGGACATGCAAACACTTAGGCATGGGGGGGTAGTTTATAAAAAACTAAAAATTTTCTGCCAACAATTGGAGGAATTAGATCGTTTTATCAAGAGGTTTTATTAAAGATTTATTCTTTAGTAAATTCCTAGACTTAGAATCCAGTATAATTTCATACTTGCATGTAGATTTTGCAATGGATCCTCTGTGAAAACTGATAGACATTTCTAGTTTGTCAAAAAGAAGCATCACTTCTTCTCTTGAACCCTTGGACAACAATCAGGGAGTCAAGTGAACTATCTTCTAGTAGATCCACCAAAACATATGTGAGGTGAGAGTAGAGAGTACTGGTGCTCTAAGGTTAGTATAAAGAATCTTTAATAATTGAATAATGACACTTGGAGTTGGGCATAGTTTTCACTCTCAGTTCTTGCGTACTAAATCTGTGAGAAATTCCATACAAGAGCCACCAAATAAGGCAAAAACATATAGAGCGGGTTCTGATAAAACTAGGACTGAGGTGGATGGTCATGATTGTCCTCTGCAGAATCCTCGGCTGAAGGAGGGTACTGATGTCAAGGTCAGAAATACGTTGTCCTATCCGTTCCCTACCCGGTGCCGAGAAGAGGCACTTCCACCAAATAAGTCACCCAAAATCCTCTTGGTCATCCCAAAATTCCCCAAGAATGCCTCACGTATAAAAGTACGTATGTCGTGTTATGTTGTGCTGATAAATACAACAGTATGTCGTGTTGTGGCATTGTGCCAATAGATTTGCATACAAAAGAGTTGTTTGCTAAAAAAAAAAATAGAGAGAAGAAAAAAAAAGGGCGTTATGTAAAACAGCTGCGTAATGTGAGTCAAGTTAAATGTTTTGAAATGTTTTGAAGCAAAAACACCTACCACCCTCAAGAACCACCAAATACAGCCTTAACCTACTTTTTCTATATTTCTGATCGCCTGAGTACGGGCTGAGGAGTATGACTTAGTCGTAGGGTTATCAGAACCTAATTAAAGTGTCATGCCGTGTGAGACCACCAAATACATTTGCAAATCTGGTGAGATGTGAGCTCAGGAAGAAAAAGAAAAAAAAGAGAGAAAAGTACAAAAGATTAAAGAGAGCACAGTTTTTCCAGCCTCTCTCTATGTTGATTTATTCAATAATCTGGAAATCTAAATTCTAAAATACTAGTCTCTAAGAAGCACCATAAGAGAGAGCCACCAAATACAATCTAGTTAACTCAGACATCTACCCAAACCAAACACCGGTGCCAAAATCAGAAAATATTTTATAACCCCAAGAAAAGAGGTTCGCCTATCCCGACAGAATTTTACTAGGGATCAAGTACAAACTTTAAATGTATATCGAGTCTTTGCTTGGATCCGTTGCAGAAGCTACAACATTATATATTCATAGTTATCTGGATTCTTAATTTTTGGATGTAGCAAAAAGAAATAAATCTTTAATTTAACTCTTGGTAAAATGTATTTAGTCTTGAACTTGCTAAGGACTAGCAAGATTTATGCATGGGGGTATGATTGCACAGCAATCATAGGTCCTAACTCGCCTGAACTAAGCTAGAACTTAGCTTAACATGAACATTCTGCATGCATACATATCGTATTCTGCATCATAGTTGATAGATGTGTTTTATGTATTAAACTATGTTATTTAAGAGGTATTAATGATGGCAGATAATCCAGGGCTGCAGATGACCGATCCAACCTTGTGGATTTGTTCGAAATAACAACGGGAGTCCAACGCATCCAAGATCGCATCAATCAGACTTCCATAGCACCCTAGGGAGTGTAGAAGAGCAAGAGCCAAGGGGCAAATTGAAGAAGATCCGAACCTCAGATGACAAATCCAACCATATGGATGGATTCGGATTGATGTTTGCAGTCTAACGGTGTAGAAATCAACATAATCGGATGCCTACGTAATCAGATATAAAGAGAAGAATAGACGATCATGATGGCACCACGTGGCACCATCGCAACCGACCCTCGCTGCACCCCCAACCCCTGAAGGCACCTCGCCTCGCAACATGGGCCGTTGGATCTTCATCCAACGGCCACGAATGCACCACATCGCCACCCAGAATAGATTAATATAAATATAATTAAGTAAGCATATATGATAAAGGCTTTACGTAGCGCGTTGGCTCACTCGCACACCCACGTATGCGCAGGGAGCGGGTTCGAGCTAGGTGCTACACAAAAATTGGTGTGGGTTGCAGGCGAGCACATGCAGGCGGGCATGCGCGATTGGAGGGCCCAAAGGCATCCACGTGGCGCGATCGCGCGGGTTGCGAGATCTGGAAGGTGCGAGAAGCCCGCGTAGGATTTGAAATTGAACGGCTGAGTTGATGAGGTAGGATTTGAAGACGAAAACACGAAGAAGCGGTGCGGGTGCACGGGAGCCGCGCGATCTTCATCCAAGGGTGCATAACGTGCTACATGGCAGCATCAGAAAGAACCAGGGAAGAAGAAGGATTTGCACAATCTATAAAAGGACCTAAGGGCCCCTCCCTTGGAAGAGAACTCTCTCTCAACTCTCATTCTCTTCTTCCTTCTTCTACCTCTCTCTCTTCTCCCTCTTCCCGTTGTTTCTGCATTCCGTCTGCAAAATCCATTGGGCCACTCTGTTGGATTGCCGCTGCTCCTCTCAACCTCTTCAAAAGGCCACCGCGGACCACTCGTGGTGCCCTTCTTCTGTTACAATAGTAGTTATTTACTTTATGTTTTATTCAAATACATGTACGATATACAATTAATGTTCAAACTTTCTGCATGATATATATATTGCAATTCATTGTCTCTACTACTTAGTAATTAGATTTAGAATAAGTGCATGAAATCAAAAGTGTTTTTCTGCCTCCCTGTGATCGACCGGGACTCCCAGTTCCGTTAATTTTATTTGTCAAGACGTATTTCATGCTATACTATGACATACTTATCTTTTACGCGATCTACGCCCCGAATACCAAGGTCCTGTGAGGTTAGGTCTTAATGACCTTCCTTGCATACACCAACTCAAAGGGTTGGTGTAGTTATGCAGAACAAGGCTAAGCCCTTGTTAATCAGAGTGGTCCTTTAGATCATATGACCTGATTTTTTGTTCAAGTTTGTGTTATTAAAAATTTGGCTAGAGACCAACTGTAAGGAGTTCTCGCCTCTCAGGCTAACCCGGCCAGGCTAGTTACGAGGGGACTACGAGGAAGGTTCTTCCTTCGGCTTTTGCCTCCGGTTTCGTTACCCCGCAGTCGTGATCGTTTGACGCTACCCCGCTACCTTAGAAACCAGGTTTTGCAAGAGAGGATGGAACTACCTAGTAGTTTCAAGCCAAATACAGGTTATTTGATGTATTTTCGTGAATTCTTAACTTGTCTCTTCAATGTAGTATTTATGATGGGTGGTCCACAAGGTGACTCGCCTCACCAACTAACTTTTGGACTCGGGTTTCAAGTTAGTCCAATGTGCTCCTATTGGCTCATGCGCTTCTAAGTTGTTTTAAATTAAAGACCATAAATCAAATATAAACTCTCAGGTAAAGATGGAATCCAAATGATTTGAAACTTGGCAAGAAAATCTCTTTTTCAATAATCTTTTCAAAGAGTATTTTTTCAGGAAATTTACTATTTTCAACAAATAGTTATGAATTTTTAACTAGCAAAGGGTCAAATTTGGGATTTAGATCCTGTGTTGGTTTTTCTGTTGGAAACAATATCAAATATGCTCCAAAAATTTTGTAAAAATATGATAATGAAAGCTAATTTGATTATCTTTCAAAACCCCACTGGTTGTGAGTAAATTAGATTTGTATATTGGTCAGAATTGATTTTCAAATTTCATAAAAGTTTTGTTTTCAAGTAATCTGACACATATGTACTCCACGAATTTTTAAAAATTCCACAAATGGAATTTCCTTTCGAGAATGGTGTCGTTAGAAAGATAATTTGAAAATCTAGTTCCAGTCTAAATTTCAAGATTTTTGGAGGATTAGAAACACGGCTATTGAATTTGGTCGAATTTCTACTAGCAATGTGTGCACCTGATTTCCGCAGTGCCCACTTCGATTTGTTCACCACTTCTCTGGTTTAATCCTGCACACAAAAATAGTATGTTACAGAAGAAATCAAAAGTATAGCGCGAAATATATCTTGACAAATAAAATTAACGGAACTGGGAGTCCCAGTCAATCACAGGGAGGCAGAAACATGCTTCTGATTTCATGCACTTATTCTAAATCTAATTACTAAGTAGTAGAGGCAATAAATTGCAATATATATATCACGCAGAAAGTTTGAACATTAATTGCATACCATACATGCATTTGAATAAAACATGAAGTAAATAAACTATTACTGTAACAGAACGAGGGCACCACGAGTGGTCCGTGGTGGCCTTTTGAAGAGATTGAGAGGAGCAGCGGCAATCCGACAGGGTGGCCCAAAGGATTTTGTGGACGAAAATGCAGAGACGATGGGAAGAAGAAGAGAGAGAGGTAGAAGGAAGAAGAAGAAGGAAGATAAAGTTGTTTTCTCCAAGGAGGGGCCTTTGGTCCTTTTATAGCTTTTTTTCTCTTATGCAAATCCTTCTTCTTTCCCTGGTTCTCTCTGATGCTACCACATGGTGTGCTCTGCGCCCTCAGATCCTCATTGCAGTTGCCCCTCACCCGCACCCGCGCCTTTGCATTTTCACCTTCAAATCTTGCCTCATCATCTTAGTCGTTCGATTTCAAATCCTATGTGCGCTTCTCGCACCTTCTTGATCTTGATCACGCCACGTGGACGCATCTCAGCCCTCCAATCGTGCAATCGCACCTGTACGTGCCCGCCTGTGACGTCGCATAAATTTTGCATAGTGCACGGCTCGAAATCACGTCTTGCGCATACACGCATGCGCGAGCCAATGCGCTGCGCAAAGCCTTTATCATATATACTTGCTTATTTATATTTATATTGATCTAATTTGCGTGGTGACGTGGCACGTTCGTGGTCGTTGGATGAAGATCCAACAGCCTACACTACGAGGAGAGGCACCTTTAGGGGTTGGGGGAGTTGCAAGGGGTGACTGCGATGGTGCCACGTGGCACCATCATGGCCGTTCATTCTTCCTCTCTTTATATCTGATGATGTAGGCCTCCGATTAAGTTGATTTTTGCACTGTTGGATTGCGAACGTTGATCCGGATTCATCTGTGTGGTTGGATTTGTCATTTGAGGTTCGGATCTTCTTCAATTCTCCCCTTGGCTCTTGCTCTTCTGCGAACTCCCTAGGGTGCTACGGGAGTTTGATTGATGCGATCTTGGATGTGTTGGACTCCCGTCGTTATTCCAAATAAATCCATAAGGTTGGATCGATCATCTATAGCCCTGGATTACCTGCCATCATTAATACCTCTCAAATAACATTGTTTAATACATAAAACACATATATCTACTACGATGCATATGCATGCAGAATGTTCATGTTAAGCTATGTTCTAGCTTAATTCAGGCAAGTTAGGGCCTATGATTGCTGTGCAATCACTCCCCGATAGGTGCCTGAGCGGGTTTAGACATTGACTCTCCTGAACGGGATTCATCTTGAGAATCATCCCAAGATTGGACTAGGGCAATCACAAATTTCATCCTCAACCTCGACAATTTCCTAAGAAGAAACTCACTCGGGCCCCTATCCCTAACATCTTGGAGCAAATCCAATAAAAAGCTATTCAGCACATCAATCATTTTGATCATAGGCTCCAATGCTTCAGTGCATGGTGTTGGCTGAGTTTGTAAAGATTGTGTGGCATTCCTCAAGTTAGCCAACACCCTGTCTTGGACCTGGTTCACCTAAATCGAATGGTTAGGTTCAGGGTTGGGTGGGTTTGGGCTCATTCTAGGGGAGTCAAGATATCAAGGTTCTTGGGTCCCTCCCTGATGGTAGGTCGTGTCGGGATGTTCAAATAATAGAGGTGACTTATGTTTAGCATAATTCTGGGGAGGGTAGGTGTTATAATCAACATATCCTTCTTGATTGTAGATCGTGTTGGTTTGGTCATTAAAGGGTGGAGATCTATAATCATTGTAGGTGTGAGAAGGATAATAATCATAGTGTTGTTGTCCAGGGTTAGGCCCTGGACATTGAGGTCCGGATTCATATCCCCAATCAAAGTTGTCCTAGCTAGTGGATGGGTAATTGTAAGTCAGGTTGGGATAGTAATCATCTTGAGGATACGTGTTGGTAGGAGGGTAGGATTGGAAATGTGTGAAAGATGTGGAAGGATACATTATGGAGTAGGAGGGAAACATAGGAGAGAAAGGTGCCCTGCAATATAATCAACCAAACATGTCCTTAGGTGGGTAGCCTAAAGATCTACGGACTCTTAGAACCCATCCTAAGATTATAAATGATTTAGTCTACTTTTATCCGGTCAATCCAACCAGTTAGAGGGAGGGGCTAGGGAGAAGGTTTTTCCTTTGGCTTACGCCTCAGGTTCCTTTGATACCCCCCAACCACTGTCGTTTGATGCTACTCCCTAGCTAGACATCAGATGGACCAGTAGAAGCAGATTAATTTAAAACAATCTCAATCTGAGCTCTAAAGAATGAATCAATCCTTAAGGCCAACGTCTACTCAGTTTTAATTAGGCTTGGGATGATTGTGCTCTTGGAATGTGATGGGCCATTTAGATGGGTTGTGCCCTTAATGATAAATCCGTGATTGTATATGTGCACAACCAATGATTTTTCAAAAAAGGTTATTTAATGATATGTCTTTTAGGATTTAACCTTGTTTAGTAGCTTTTAGGATTTAATTTTTAGGTTTGTTCAATCAGGGTTTAGTAGACCATTACAAGTTTTGCAAGCCCCGGTGATGATATATTCCTTTAGAAATCAAAAGAAAAATGTGGAGTTTCTAGTTCAAACCTAAAAATCAACCCTAAGTAACAAGCTACTTAATGAATCAGTTTTAATTTGAGTGGTGAAGCCTAAACAGATCAATCAATTGGCCTGTTGCGCCATTTAGTTAAGACACAAAAAAATGTTTGGCCTATTCAGATTTCTACTCACTTATGTGTGTGTTGAGTTAAGTGTACCGGATCCACAGGTTAGATTATGGTTAAATGATAGAATCAATGTGACTGTGCGCCTTAGGGTGAGAAGTTGTAGGTGTTAAGTGTGTAGCTTTCAGTTAAATCCCACAAGAGAAGAGTATTTTTTTATTTTTTAATATATGTGGGTGACTGAGGTGAGGCGAAGTAACAATCAAACAATCAAATCTATCCTATGGTTTATAAAAGCACTTAGGTTGATTTGAGTTTGAGTTATTAGTGTAGTGAAATGAAATCTAGGGTAGGGGTGATGGGGGTACACTTACAAAACCTTCATCCGTACTTTTCTTCGATCTAACCGCTCTGGCCTGCCTTGGATGAGTAGCTGCAATCACAGTAAGATCAGAGATAAAAGTTAGGTAAGGTGGAAAAGCACAAAAAAAAAACCAAAGAGCGTTGCCTCCCCGGCAATGGCGCCAAAATGATGCAGTGGATTTGCATGCGTATAGGGTTCGGGTTTGGAAAACTCATCGTCATAGTTTGATTCGCGAGAAAATCCATTGATCAGATAATATTTATAACTGAAACTTGAAAGGTGAGTCTCAGGTCGAACACAGGGAGGCGAACGTTTGGTTTGAAAAATCCACATTTTACTTTTTACTTATTTTTTTATTTTTATCTTTTCTAATTTTTTTGGGTATTTTTATTAAGCAAGAGATCAGGTCGATGTAAACTTTTCTAACTAATCTACTTACAAAAATAATATATATATAGATAGAAGAACAATCATATATTGCTTGCTCAAATGTTTCTACAACTATGAAAGTGGGAAAAACTATACTAGAAAGCAGTAAAGATAGATATAGGTGAGAGAATACCCCTCGACGGACACTCGGAGACTGACTCGCTCTGATGTCGCCTGGAGGAAGGTGGTGAGGAGTGGGAAGAACGAGGACGGAGCTAGAGGATGGAGGGTGGGGCAAGACGACGTTGCGGCGAGGATCTTCTTCCCGAAAGGAGGTGAGAGGACTGCTGTAGGATGCTCCATGAAGGGGGATGAGATGCAGGAACAAATGTTTGTTTTCTACTCTAGAGGAGCATCTCGAGCTTGGGACAAGCTCTCTCTAGAGCCTTGGAGGTGGTGAGGAGAAGAAAGGAAGAGATGCTTTGAAAGGGAAGGGGTCATAGGGTTTATATAGTGGTGGAAGGTAGATGTTTTGTGCGCACAAGTCTTCAGCGACATTTAAAACGTCACTAAAAACCCATCGGGGGTGTTGCTAGAGCCTTCACTCGCCTTTGCTGGCGTGAGGTGGAGCCACTGCAGCTGACATAGTGCAGGGAGAGCCTCAGCTGTTGGATTTGCATCGCACGACTGAGGATTGGGTGACCTACATGATTCAAATAGCGGAGATCGCACTCCTCCGCTGGCGCATGCATTGGCAGCTGTGGGATCCATCATCGTGTGACTGGGATGCTCCCTCAGATCGTGCCCTCACGAATTCAAATGCACGCGCATCGCGCCTTCATGAAGATTCGATGACCGAGAGCGCATCCAGTTGTCTTAAATGAGCGCCCCTGATTGTGCGTATGCGATCTAGCGTGTCTCCTCACGTCATTGGGTGGCGTCTGATTTGGCGTGCGCAATCTTGACCGCTCGATTGAGATCAAGAGGTCCAATTTGGTTGGTGTTGAGGTGGTAGCAGCAGATTGCTGCTCGAACCCTCACCAGCTCTTTGAAGTGCAAGTGCGCTACCACTGTGGTGAGGGCCCTGGTTGGTCGCGTGGATGCTTTAGCTTGCAGCGGCCTTGTTCTTTGGATGAAAATCCAATGGTAGTGATTAGTTCTTTGAGGTCCTTTAGAGGAGACCAAGTGACACTGGCCGATTTTCAGTAGTTGGATTGCAATCCAATGGCTGGGATCATTCCTTGCAGTGAGGCTGAGGAGGCTATGGCTCATGAAGGGTGGCTTGGATGGCGACATGTGGTGCTATCTGTGTCGTCCATCCTCTTCTTGTAGAGGGTGCTACAGAGTTCTGATTGGAGTGATTTTTGCCCTGACGAACTACAATCGTCGCTCTGAATCCATTTGTATGATTAGATTCTTCATCTAAAGCCCATAAAGATGTCACATTGCCTCCTAACCACATAAAATGTTGGAATTAATATACAGAATACGTAAACTATCCTAAATGTAATGCAATAAATGTTATGCAATATTTATACTATAAATGCAATGCTAAGACTAGGAACTATCATAAATAAGCATTTTATTATGAATTAATGCATGTTTATTATTAGGTTTCTCAACCTGAAGTAAAGCCTTTAGAGTTTTTAACAAGAAGAATTCAGTTGTTGAGGAAACTATGCATGTGTCAATTGATGAAACATTAGCTCAACCTAAATCTTTTGCAAACAATGATGATGATGGTCTAATAGATGACACGTCAAACATTCCAAGAGAAAATGTTTCTAATGAACTACCTAGAGATATTTCCTATGCGAAAGATCATCCAAAAGAATTAGTGATAGGAGAATTGTCTAAAGGAGTTCAAACCAGATCTTCTTTTAATACTTTAGCTTTCACTACATTTGTTTCTCAAATAGAACCCAAAAATGTTAAGGAAGCCTTTTGCTAACAATTGCTGGATTATAGCAATGGAAGATGAGTTGAATCAATTCAAAAGAAATCATGTATGGGAACTGATAGTGAAATACGCATGATTTGTAAAAGCGGGTTTTTAACGTCGTTGTAACACACGAATCCGCTTTCGCTTTTAAATTTATATCCTAGATAGGGGAGTATCTAGGGTCGTCCAAGGAGGCCAATTGTTTGCAAAATTAATCCTCTTGCTTACAAATAGATCTCAACTTTCTTTTTGGTATTTTAAATATGTAATTTTTTTTGTTTTAAAAAGACGAGGGCAAAATGCGAATTGTAACGGAAAGTACTAACACCTACAATTGCCTAACTAAAACTTAAAAGATAGAAATATCTTCTTCTTAAGCTCACTCTAGGCAAGTGGAGGCCTAGAGTAATTAGGAAGAAGAGGTGAAACAAGTGCTAGAGTCAAAAGTAACAATTGCAATAAAAAGCTAAAAGAAGGTAATTTAATTGACTAGAATTGGTGTTCTTTTCATGGACAAGTAGAGGAATGCTTCTACTAAAATAAAAAAATCTAAAAGAAAGAAAAGAAACACAAATCCTCTTACAAAAATGGTGAAGAAGGGAGTCTTCTTGCTCCAATCCTAGCTGCTCCTTGGCTTGAAAAGAGGGCCTCCTTCTTCTCCTTCCTTGAGAGCTCCTCCAAGGTGGAAGCTACCACCTTCAATGCTCTCCTCCAAGGGGGGGCGTGCACCACCCTCAAGAGCTCCTCCAAGATGACGTGAACCGCCTTCAAAATCTCCTCCAAAGATCTTCCTTGCCTAGCTTCTCCTTTGGCTGGCATAACCCAAGAGAGAAGGGAAGAGGGGAAGGCACCAAAGGGACAGAATATCCCCTTAATCTTCTTCTTCTTCTCTCTTGGACGTGGGCTTCTAGGTGGAATATGAGAGTGAATTTGCTAGCCAAGGATGCCTTGAATGGTGGTGGGTAGTGGTCTTTTTATAGGGTAGGATGGGGGGTTAAGGTGCCCCTTGAAATGGAGGGCTAGGATGGAAGGATGGAGGTGGTTGGTGATCCTATGGCCAAGGGTATTTGGCGCCAACCCAAGGGGTGTTAAAGGGGGTGGTTATGGTGGTGTTGGTGGCTTTTGGTGGTGGAGAGACACCACCATTTTGGTGCCAACCTAGGGTCTTCTAGAAGGGGGTTAGGTGGATGGTGGAGATGGATTTAAGGAGAGGTGTATGGTGGAGATGAAGGGGGCGGTTAGGGTGGTTTTGGTGCCACTTTTAGGTGTCTTTTGGAGGTAGTGGGTAGGCTAGGTTGGCTCCAAGTAGGTGGAGCTAGTAGGTGGAGTTGTTAGGTAGGGTTCTTGGGTGGTACAAGCCAAGGAAGTTGGAGCATAGCTAAGCTAAGCTAAGCTAAGCTAGCTTAGCTAAAGGAGGAGTAGAGAAAGAGGTGTTGGAGCTAGAGTTTAGAGGGAGGAGCTGAGGATGAGAAGTCTAGAGCTGAAACTGGAGCTGGCTGCTGCTGAAGAGGCTGGCATGGGTCTACTCTAGCTGGCTTAGCTTGCTAGTTCTTTGCTAATTGCTAAGCCAAGCTAAAGTGAGCTCGCTTCTACTATAATGAGCTGAGGTGAGCTAGGTCTGGTGCTCCAGGGGAGGATCAAGCTGGTTGAGGCAGTTAAGGTAGCTTAGCTGAACTGAGTTGAGCTAAGCTGAATCCCTGGGAGCTGGACTTGAGCTTCCTGAGATGAGATGAGTTCTTTATCTGGCTGGAGTTGAGTGGAGCTGGATGTAGCTGGGTCTCAGCTGGGGTGAACTCCTGTCAATTCAACTGAGCTAGCTAGAGCTCCCTGTGGACTAGTAGGAGCTGAGATGAGCTAGACAGAACTAGGTTGAGCTGGATCTGAGCTGACTTGAGCTAGGGTGAGCTAAGATGAACTCTCTTGAGCTGCCATTCAGCTGAGATTAGCTGAATGGAGCTAGGATGAGCTAACGCTAGTTCAAGTGAGCTAGGTTCCAGCTGTGGTGAGCTGGATCAAGCTGAGTTCCAGCTAGTCTAAGCTTCTCCTTCACCATTTTCCTTCTTGAGTGCTAGGGTTTTAGGGATCTGCATATCTGTTCATCCCTAACACTCACAAAAACATATCAAAAAGATAATAAAAAATGCAATACATGCCTAACCTAATTTATGCCTAAATGCAACCCAAAAACCCATTTGCGGAGTAAAATCCTAAGAGCTAGGTTTATTCTAATGTATAAGAATGATGATAAACTGACATTTATCACACCCCCATGCTTATCTTTTGCTAGTCTCTTAGCAAAACTTCAATTTTTTGGAAAATGAAATTTTTGGGAAATCTAATTTTTTCGACTTTTGAGGAGAAAAAGAGATTAAGGGACCTTGGTAGATAAAACACAGGAGGTACGGGATTTGTTAAAGATAAACATCGAGATTTGTTTTTAGGTCCAACCATTAGATAGAACGGGATCAATATATCCTCCAGAAAATTCACAAATTAACCCCTTGTTAATTCAGATGACTTGAGATGTTTGTTTTTTAGGATTTTTCTAGCTCATGAATCTGATTCGTAACTTGCAAAATCCTTTAAAACCTTATGCCTGTGCTTGTGAAAAGCCAACATTTATAAGGGCGTGTTAATTTATTTATTATTACTTTTTTTCTTTTTCTTTTTTTCTCCCCTATGCTTATTTTTAGCTTAGTCTTACAACAGATGTGTCAGGATGATCATTCCCGTTACCATTCCTCGAGGGGGCTTTGGCGCCAGTACTTCGGGATAGCACTGTCCATGACACCACCCAGGAGCTCACAACCCCAAAACACGATGTGGTGTAAAGGGACACTCCAAGCAAACTCAAGCTCTTGCTCTGACACTATAGGTAGAGCACCGTCCAAGACACTTGAGCTGCTAAAATGCGCTTTAATGCTCTGTCTAAAGATATGAAATATAGATATGGAGCAGCGCCAAGGCGGTAACATGTTGACATTGAGTCCTCAAAGGAGGCATTTTCCTCCTTCTCGGCGGTGGGAACTCAAACCAATGATCTGCTTCAGACTTTTACTAAGTCCAAACAAGGGAGTTTTTCAAATTTTTAGCTATTTTTAAGTGTTGGCTTGTGTGTGAAGAGTGACACAAGAAGTTTCTCAAGACATGTAAGTTTTTGAATCAGAAACTAAGTCAAATACTTTTCACATTACAAAATAGGATCAAGTCACCTGAACTATCATGAGTTCAGGTGGAATTTTAGAGAAGGATATCTGATCTAGTCTAAAAAAGACCCTAAAATTCTAATGATCAGATCCGCATCCTCATCCTTAGTTTGTTAAAGATTAAATCCCATTGTAGCAAAAGTGAGTTTTTCAACCTTAGTCCCAAAAAAAGTTTTTCCTCAAGAAGTTTATCAAATTTTTTTTTTTTGGGTGTGCAAGTAGGAAATAAATTAAAGAAAAATGCATGTTTTTAGGTTTTGAACATCCTAAATCGATCGTTAAAATTAAAAACACCCCCATGCTTAAGATATGCCATGTCCTCATACATTAGGAGGGAAAAGGGATCACCTTAGTGAAGAATGGTCGAGTTTAGGATGATCAAAACCTGGCAAAAGAGGAAGAAAAAAAAGAAAGCAGGAAAAAATGATGGGTTACCTCCCATCCAGTGCTATCTTTTACGTCATTCAGCCGGGCGTGATGTGCATTAGTGATCAAGGGTGGATGGCTTAGTAAAATTAAAAGATTCAGACAGAATTTTAGGCGTATGATCAAAATAGGGCTTTAAACGTTGGCCATTGACTTGAAATGTCGAATTAGTTTTTGGATCAAAAAGGTCAACAGCGCCATATGGATATGTTTTATGGACAATAAAGGGGCCGGTCCGTTTAGATTTTAATTTGCCAGGAAAAAGACGTAATCTCGCATCGAAAAGCCGAACACGTTGATTAATGTCAAAGTGTTTCCGAACAATATATTTATCGTGAAATTTCTTTGTTCGGTCTTTATAAATCCTCGCATTTTCATAGGAAAAATTATATAATTCTTTCAATTCAGTTAATTGTAATTTTCTATGGTTACCAGCATCAGATTAATCCATATTGAGTTGTTTTATTGTCCAAAAAGCCTATGTTCTAATTTTACCTGGAGATGGCATGCCTTCCCAAAAATCAGACGGAAGGGAGACATGCGAAGCGGAGTTTTGAAAGCAGTACGGTAGGCCCATAAAGCGTCGTCCAATTTGGTGGACCAATCTTTACGGTCAGGCCTAACCATCTTTTGTAAAATATTTTTAATTTCCCGGTTAGAAACTTCAGCCTGACCATTTATTTCGGGGTGATAAGGTGTGAAAATTTTATGATTAACCCCATATTTAGAAAAAAGGTGACAGAATTGTGAGTGGGTGAAATGTGAGCCTCTATCACTAATAATGGCTTTTGGTATGCTGAATCTTGAGAAAATATTTTTCTTAAGAAATTCGACAACAACGCGATGATCACTAGTGCAGGTGGGTATTGCTTCTATCCATTTAGAAACATAGTCGACTACGACTAATATATATAAATACCCACCAGAGTTGATGAACGGTCCCATGAAGTCGATGCCCCAAACATCAAAAATTTCAACCTCTAAAATAGGATTAAGGATAGGAACGGTCCCATGAAGTCATGAGCATCTTTGTGCAAGCGGGGCCAATAAAATCCTGAATTAAGGATTTTAGCTGCAGTTTTCTTGCCCGAAAAATGTCCGCCATAGGCCATTGAGTGACAATGTGTCAAGATATCATGGATTTCAGAATCGAGGACACATCGTCGAATGACCTGATCGACACAAATGCAGAAAAGGTCGGGCTCCTCCCAAAAATAATATTTAATATCAGCAAAGAACTTATCCCATTTTGTTTTTGGCCAATTAGCGGGGATTTGTTCTGTTGCTAAGTAGTTTGCGATGGGCACAAACCAAGGGAGGGTTGTAGCAGCTAAAATGCTTTCATCGGGGAACTGATCTGGCGGGGTTATTATGTCATTTGTCATAAGACGAGAGAGATGGTCGGCCACTACATTGTGCAATCCCACCTTATCCTTGATTTCCATGTCAAATTCCTAGAGCAGCAGAATCCAACGGATAAGGTGGGGGTTTCGCATCTTTCTTTGTTAGCAAATATTTAATTGCTGAGTGGTCGATATAAACAGTGACATGTGACCCCAACAGATAAGATCTAAATTTTTCTAAGGCAAATACAATGGCAAGAAGTTCCTTTTCAGTAACCGTGTAATTCCGTTGTGCATCATCAAGGGTTTTGCTAGCATAATAGATCACAACGGGCTTCTTGCCAATTCTTTGCCTTAGAACGGCCCCTACAGCAAAATCTGAGGCATCTGTCATTAATTCAAAGGACTATTCCAATCAGGTCCCTGCAATATTGGTGCCTTAGTAACCTCTTTCTTCAACCTCAAAAAACTCTCCATGCACTTATTATTAAAATCAAATGGCTGGTCTTTAGTGAGAAGCTGACTTAAGGGCTTGGAGATTTGGGAAAAATTTTGTATGAATCGACAGTAGAAACCCACATGACCCAAAAAGGATCTGATCTGTTTGACAGTAGTGGACGGTGGGAGCTTAGATATAGCATCTATTTTTGCTTTATCTACCGTGATTCCTTGTTCTGAAATAACATGGCCCAAGACAATACCTTCTTGGACCATGAAATGACTTTTTTCCCAGCTGAGGGCCAGATTAACTTCATGCACTTTTGGAGAGTTCTTTCAAGATTTTTGAGACAATGGTCAAAAGAATCTCCAAAAACAGAGAAGTCATCCATAAAGACTTCTAAACATTCACCTACCAGGTCTGAAAAAATTGCAAGCATGCACCTTTGAAAAGTCGCACATGCGTTGCACAGACCAAAGGGCATTCTTCGGAAAGCAAAGGTTCCAAAGGGGCAGGTGAAAGTTGTTTTGTCCTGATCCTCAGGATGAATCGCTACCTAATTATAGCTTGAATAAACGTCCAAAAAATAGTAAAAATCCCGTCCGGCTAACCACTCTAAGATTTGATCAATAAAAGGGAGCGGGAAATGATCCTTCTTGGTGGCGGTGTTTAATTTTTGGTAATCGATACACACGCGCCAAGAAGAAGCGGTTCGAGTGGCTACATTTTCCCCATTATCATTAGTGACAACTATTAGTCCAGCCTTTTTGGGGACAACTTGTGTTGGACTAACCCAGGAGCTGTCAGAAATGGGGTAGATGATATCAGCATCCAGCCACTTAATAATCTCCTTTTTGACCACCTCCTGCATAATAGGATTCAAGCACCTTTGTGGTTGGCGGGAGGGGCGAGAATCGTCCTCTAAATATATACGATGCGTACAATAGGACAGATGAATGCCTTTAAGATCAGAAAGGGTCCAGCCAATAGCTTTCCAATATTTATTCAAAACCTGGAGGAGTTTGTGCTCTTGTGCCCCGGAGAGTCCAGAATTTATAATCAGGGGCAGGGTCTGATTAAGACCCAGGAAGACGTATTTAAGGGAGTCGGGCAAAGGTTTTAATTCCAATTGTGGGCTTGGCTCTGAAAGAGTTTCTGCTTTGTGGGTTAGAGGGGAGGTGAGAGTGAAAGGGTCAGCTAGAATGTTAGCTGGACGTGTGATTGGGGTGGAAGGGTGAGAAAAAGTGGATTGTTCAGGAACTGTATTTACAGTAAAATAGGAACCTAAATTGGAAATCTGCAAAGTTTCCTCCACAATGTTTTCTATTTCTAAATCTGAATCATTGAAGAAATCCAGTTCTTGGAACTGCCTAGAAGCTTGATAAATGTCTAGGGTTACAGATTCATCGCCACACATGATCTTCATCTTTCCAGAATCACAATCAATATTGGCACGGGCGGTGGCTAAGAATGGTCTTCCAAGAATAATGGGGGCAAACTTAAGTGCTTTAGGTACCTCTATGTCCAGGACTAAAAAGTCTATTGCGAATAAACAATTTTTGACCCGGACAAGAACATCTTCAACAATTCCCCCTGGTTTAATCGTAGATCGGTCGGCTAATTGGAGAGTGACCTCAACAGGCTTCAATTCACCGATCTTAAATTTCTCAAAAACAACTGTGGGGATAAGATTAATTGAGGCACCAAAATCCAACAGAGCGCGATCAAATAAGGTATCATTAATGATAACTTGGATTAGGGGGGCGCCAGGATCTTTTCTCTTAAAAGGTAGTCGGCTCTGCACAACTGAGCTAATTGTCTCTGGAAGAATTACCTTTCCTAAATTTCTGTGCTGCCTTTCTAGAGTGCATAAATCTTTTAAGAATTTTGCATAGGCAGGGATATATTTAATGGCATCTAGGAGAGGGATATTAATTTCTACTTGCCCAAATAAATCCATTAGTTCCTTCTCAGTGGGCTCGGATTTTGTCTTTTTCTTTTTTGAAGATTGGAGGGCTTGTGGAAATGGGGCAGGGTTGCCCTGTTTTGCATGAATTTGTTCCTGAACAATAGGAGGGGAAGAGTTAATCTGTGTGTCGTTAGAGCGGGTTTCTTTAACAGGCAGGTTATTGTGAGTGGTTTTCCCATTCCTCAAGGTAACTGCATTTGCAGTCTGGTTGTTTCTAGGATGAGGACGGAAGGCCTGGATATTATTGAAACCCGGCGGATGCTGAGGTGCTGGCGTAATGGGTTGACTGGGATATCCACCTTGGAATTGATTCCTTTGATTATTTGGGTTGGGCATGGGTTGGGAAGGTAAATTCCCAATAGGTCGATGATCAGGAGTAACCTTAACTTGGTGTTGCAAGTTGGTAATCATGCAGGTTACTTCTGTCATTTGAGTCTGCATTCCTTGCAGAGATTTCATGATCTGATTATTAATATCATCCTGGAGTGGTCCAGGTTGATACATAGGCTGCCCATAATTCCCAAAATAGTTTTGTTTGGGAAAAGGAATCGGATTCGGGTTTTTCCAGGAGTGATTCGGGTTAGTCCTCCAATTTTGATTGGAAGTGTTGGAGGGGTTTTTGAATTGCTTCTGGAGAGCATAAATATTTTCCGAGGTGGGATCAAAAATATTTTGATCAAAATTCTCGGTCAAATCTTGCAGGAAATCAGTCGGAAATTGTTGGCCAGTAGATGTGGCATCAATATTATGTAGATTTTCTCTTCGGAGAATGTGTGGGGGGTTAGTGTGTGGAGAGTGGACGTGTGGAGCTTGTTTGTTTATGAGCTTTTCTTCCACTTTCTTTTGGTGAATTTGCATCTGGTCTAGTCGTTGAGCTAACATATATAAATCATCTTGCATGACTGGAACAGAGGTGGATTTGGAGTCAATTTCATGGACTCCATGTCTGGGGTTTTGTGATCTGCGAAAAGTGTCCATTGAAGTTATGTTAAATGAGTTTTCACTCATTTCTTCAAAGAGAAGATAGGCACTTTCGGCATCTTTGTTAAGAAAATTGCCCCCACATGAGGTATCCACAAATCGTTTCAATTGATCTTCCAATCCATGATAGAAGATCTGCACTAACTGCCATTGTGGAATTTCATGGTGGGGACAACTTCTTAGAAGTTCCTGAAATCTTTCCCAGGCTTCGTGGAGGGGTTCACCAATTTTTTGTTGAAAGGTCGTTATGGATCTTCTTAATGCATTCGTTCGACCGATCGGAAAATTTTTTTTAAGAAAAACACCTTTTTAATTGGGGCCAGGTGGTAATAGGGTACCCAACCGTTCTAAACCAATGAGATGCTTTGTCTTTAAGAGAGAGTGGAAAGTCTCATTAACCACACGTCTTCCTGCACATTGTGAGCACGAGTGATTTGAGCGAGGACAGTTAATTCCTTGAGATGACAAAAACGGTCCTCTCTTGGAAGACCATGAAAATGCTTGATAAGGTTTAGAATGGCTGGTTTGATCTCGAAATCCCCTTGTGGTATGACCACCCCTGGTCTTTCCTCATAATTGGAAGGATCATAGAAATCCTTAAGAGGAACGACAGGCTGTTAGCGGGGTGGTGGATTTTGTCCTTGATTAGCTAGGTTCGTGACAGTCCTAGCTAGATCTTCTTGATTTTGTTGTAGTCGAGCCAAATGGTCGACCATTAATGCAAAGGGATTTGTATTTTGGGTTATAATTGGAGGGCCACCTGGCCTTGCTGGTATTTTTGGTTGCTCCAAGTTAGGAAGGTGAGGGAGGGTGAAGTTAGCTTGTGGGTCAGCTGACGGGTTAGAAGTGGAAGCAGAATTTTTTTGACAGCTTCCTGGGTTTTCCATTTTTGAAGAAGTGGGGGAAGAAAACAATGATTTCTTGCTGCAGGGGGCAAAATCAGATGGTCCCTCGAGGTGTGGTTTTTGGGACCGTCGCCCGTGCAGGCCCTACTTGAAAGAATTGGAGGGGCGGAGAAGAGAAAGAGATGAGAGAAAGTGTGCAATTCAAACAAACAAAACTAGACCTAACTTAAATGCAACTCCCTAATAATAAACCTAAGACTTGGTCTATGTAGGAAATAAGTTGTCAATAGTGAATACCCGTTCTGTCAACAAATCTAGCCAAGTTGCTTAAGGGGAGGTTTGAGCCCAAACGTTTCCCAGGGAAAACCCCAGGTGCTTGTACAAACCTATGCCTAGTCATTTGACACGGCCCCTCAGCCTGAACACCAAATATAGATGATAGAATTGGTACTAACTAAAGAAAACTTAAGACCTAGATAGCAAGCCTAAGTTGATGAAGCCTTAGGGGTCAAGTTGCTATAAGTTTTAATCAGGTCTAGGATACTATAGTGCACACGAAATGTGGAGGGCATTAATTAGGTTGTTGCCCTGTTATTTTGATTTTTTTGTGTATGTGCAGGAATTGGAGAGTGGCTCCAATGAAAATCAAGTTGTCACATAATTTTTTTTGTATTTTTGTCTTTTAGGATTTGATTTAATTAAATGTGTTTTAGGCTTTTTCCTTTTAAATTTTCAAACAAGTTTGAAACTCACAATCAAAGGAAAGATAAGTCGTATTGGTGATGGTTAATTTCCTTTAATGTGAGTCTCTAAAAAGAAAGAAAGAAACCCTAAGCCAATTATCCCTAAGACAGAAAATTACTACCAATGAATTAATTTTAGGCTTTCTGTATTAAGTAGTAGTCTAAACAAGTCAAACAACACCACTACTTTAAATAAAATCAAATAAAGATTTCAAAAAAGATTTTTGTAAGATTTTAGGAATTTGTTTGATAATTATTTTGAATTTTTAATTGTACTGGTGTTAAAGTCCAGAAATGATACCTGTGAGTATTTTGGACTTTTCAATATTAGCACCGACCTCAGAAAATTTTTGTGATTTTATATGATGTGTAAAATTTCAGAAGGATTCCAGCAAGATAAATTTCACAAAAATTGGATAAGTATAAAAATTCTAAAAATTCGTGGACAGTAGTAAAACAGGAAGATTAGAGGGTGTGACCCTTCTGCAATCCACGAATTTTTAAAAAATAAATACAAATCCAATTGATCTGAAATTTGGAACAGATGTTCATAACTTAATTGGACATCATTGTATGAAATGTTATGATTTTATGAGGCCTGTGGTGTTCAGAATCAATTTTTCAAATCTGGACAGAAATCTGGACCCGAAAAATAGAACACCAATACTTGCAATGGAGTGGCGCTAATGAAGCATTCAAGCAAAAAATGAATTTTAAAATGTACCACTTCACTTAATCAAGTTGTTTGGGATCCTGAAAGCCGAGTTTAATATTTTTTGGTAGTTTTAATTAATTATGTGACCAGAAAGAGGAACCAACCTGAATTTTGCGGGATGAAAAGGAACTTTGAGCTCTCGCTTCCAGATTCCCGCATTCTTCCTGCAATAGTTCCTGCACACACGAAAGAGAAGAAAGAGAAGGGGATGAGATCTACTTCTAGTAAGAGGAGAAAGAATAGCAAAGCCATGCCTCCCTGGCAACGGCACCAAAAAGTGATAGCGAAATACGCGTGATTTGTAAAAGCGGGTTTTTAACGTCGTTGTAACACGCCAATCCGCTTTCACTTTTAAATTTATATCCTAGATAGGGGAGTATCTAGGGTCGTCCAAGGAGGCCAATTATTTGCAAAATTAATCCTCTTGCTTACAAATAGATCTCAACTTTCTTTTTGGTATTTTAAATATGTAATTTTTTTGTTTTAAAAAGATGAGGGCAAAATGTGAATTGTAACAGAAAGTACTAACACCTACAATTGCCTAACTAAAACTTAAAAGATAGAAATATCTTCTTCCTAAGCTCACTCTAGGTAAGTGGAGGCCTAGAGTAATTAGGAAGAAGAGGTGAAACAAGTGCTAGAGCCAAAAGTAACAATTGCAATAAAAAGCTAAAAGAAGGCAATTTAATTGATTAGAATTGGTGTTCTTTTCAAGGACAAGTAGAGGAATACTTCTACTAAAATAAAAAAATCTAAAAGCAAGAAAAGAAACACAAATCCTCTTGAAAAAATGGTGAAGAAGGGAGTCTTCTTGCTCCAATCCTAGTTGCTCCTTGGCTTGAAAAGAGGGCCTCCTTCTTCTCCTTCCTAGAGAGCTCCTCCAAGGTGGAAGCTACCACCTTCAATGCTCTCCTCCAAGGGGGGGCGTGCACCACCCTCAAGAGCTCCTCCAAGATGGCATGAACCACCTTCAAAATCTCCTCCAAAGATCTTCCTTGCCTGGCTTCTCCTTTGGCTAGCGTAACCCAAGAGAGAAGGGAAGAGGGGAAGGCACCAAAGGGACAGAATATCCCCTTAATCTTCTTCTTCTTCTCTCTTGGATGTGGGCTTCTAGGTGGAATATGAGAGTGAATTTGCTAGCCAAGGATGCCTTGAATGGTGGTGGGTAGTGGTCTTTTTATAGGGTAGGATGGGGGGTTAAGGTGCCCCTTGAAATGGAGGGCTAGGATGGAAGAATGGAGGTGGTTGGTGATCCTATGGCTAAGGGTATTTGGCGCCAACCCAAGGGGTGTTAAGGGGGGTAGTTATGGTGGTGTTGGTGGCTTTTGGTCGTGGAGAGACACCACCATTTTGGTGCCAACCTAGGGTCTTCTAGAAGGGGGGTTAGGTGGATGGTGGAGATGGATTTAAGGAGAGGTGTATGGTGGAGATGAAGGGGGTTTTTGGAGGGAAAAGTGGTGCCATCAAGGGGGTGGTTAGGGTGGTTTTGGTGCCACTTTTAGGTGTCTTTTTGAGGTGGTGGGTAGGCTAGGTTGGCGCTAAGTAGGTGGAGCTTAGGTGGAGCTAGTAGGTGGAGTTGTTAGGTAGGGTTTTTGGGTGGTACAAGCCAAGGAAGTTGGAAAATAGCTAAGCTAAGCTAGCTTAGCTAAAGGAGGAGTAGAGAAAGAGGTGTTGGAGCTAGAGTTTGGAGGGAGGAGCTAAGGATGAGAAGTCTAGAGCTGAAACTGGAGCTGGCTGCTGCTGAAGAGGTTGGCATGGGGCTACTCTAGCTGGCTTAGCTTGCTAGTTCTTTGCTAGTTGCTAAGCCAAGCTAAAGTGAGCGAGCTTCGACCATAATGAGCTGAGGTGAGCTAGGTCTGGTGCTCCCGGGGAGGATCAAGCTGGTTGAGGCAGTTAAGGTAGCTTAGCTCAACTGAGTTGAGCTAAGCTGAATCCCCGGGAGCTGGACTTGAGCTTCCTGAGCTGAGATGAGTTCTTCTTCATCTGGCTGGAGTTGAGTGGAGCTGGATGTAGTTGGGTCTGAGCTGGGGTGAACTCCTGTCAACTCAGCTGAGCTAGCTAGAGCTCCCTATGGACTAGTGGGAGCTGAGATAAGCTAAACTCAGCTAAGTTGAGTTGGATCTGAGCTGACTTGAGCTAGGGTGAGCTATGATGAACTCTCTTGAGCTGCCATTCAGCTGAGATTATCTGAATGAAGCTGGGATGAGCTAACCCTAGTTCAAGTGAGCTTGGTTCCAGCTGTGGTGAGCTGAATCAAGCTGAGTTCCAGCTAGTCTGAGCTTCTCCTTCACCATTTGCCTTCTTGAGTGCTAGGGTTTTAGGGATCTGCATATCTGTTCATCCCTAACACTCACAAAAACATATCAAAAAGACAATAAAAAATGCAATGCATACCTAACCTAATTTATGCCTAAATGCAACCCAAAAACCCGTTTGCGGAGTAAAATCCTAAGAGCTAGGTTTGTTTTAATGCATAAGAACGATGATAAACTGGCGTTTATTAGGAACTTGTTCCATAGCCTGACTCTCAAACCATTATAGGAACCAAGTGAGTATTTTGGAATAAACTTAATGAATCAGGAGAAGTATTTAGAAATAAAGCTAGACTTGTGGCCCAAGGATATAATCAAGAAAAATGAATAGATTTTGATGAAACATATGCACCTATAGCTCACCTAGAATCCATTAGAATGCTGCTAGTCTTTGCCGCCCATATTGAATTCAAACTGTTTCAGATGGACGTCAAAAGTGCCTTTCTAAACGGCTTCATCAAGGAGGAAGTTTATGTTAAACAACCTCCAGATTTTGAACATGCTAAATATCCAGACCATGTATACAAACTAAACAAAGCATTACATGGCCTAAAACAAGCTCCACGAGCTTGGTATGATAGATTAAAATCTTATCTAATTGAAAATAAGTTTAAAATTTGTAAAATAGATCCAATCTTATTTACAGAAAAAAAAACATGTTCTCTTAATAATACAAATATATGTCGATGATATCATTTTTGGTGCTACTAATGATCTGTTATGCTAAGAATTTGCAAAAGTAAAGCAGGATTAGTTTGAAATTAGCATGATGGGAGAACTTCGGTTCTTCTTGAACTTCAAATTGACTAGCTATCCTCTAGAATCTTCATATCTCAAACAAAATACATCACGGAGATCTTGAAGAAATTCTCTATGGACAAAGTAAAGGGTAAAGACACACCTATGGTAGCTTCTATACAAAATCTGACAAAACAGGTAAATCTGTAGATCAAAAAGACACACCTATGGTAGCTTCTATACAAAATCTGACGAAACAGGTAAATCTGTAGATCAAAAATTATATAGAAGCATGATAGGATCGTTATTATACTTGACTGCTGTAGACTTGTGATGTAGACACATTTAATTAGGTTAAATTGTCTATTCATGCATGTTCCTAGGCTTAGATTTGCATTTCATGTTATAAATATTACATAGCATGCATCATCTTGCATTTAGAGTAGTTTTGTATATTTTAGGTTAATTACGTCCTTTTTATGGCCAAGAGGGAAGGAGATGTATTTCAGGGCCTCGGATGGATGATCTGACAGTACAGATCTAATCAGGACGACGATCAGAGTCTAACGCCTTCGAAATCGTATAGATCGGAATCCCATAGCATCATATGAAGTTAGAAGAAGATTAATGGCCAGGGGGACAAGGTGCACGTGATATGCAAGCAAGGATGACAGCAACATGCATGAATTGAAGCGGGTCTTCAGCGACAGTTGGGTGGATCTTTAGCGATGATTACAACTGTCACTAATTTCCTATGGATGATTTTTTTCTCTCCTCTACTATAAAAGGACCTACCCCCTCCATTCCAAACCATCTCTTCCTTTCTTCTCCTCGCCACCTCCAAGGCTCTAGAGAGACTTGTCCCAAGCCTGGGACGCTCCTTTAGAGTAGAAAACAAACATTTGTTCTTGCCTCGCATCCCCCTTTTTGGAGCATCCCGTGGCCGTCCTCTCACCTCCCTTCGGGAAGAAGATCCTCACTGCGACGCCGTCCTACCCCGCCCTCCGTCCTCTGCCTCCATCCTCGTTCGTCCCGCTCCTCACCACCTTCCTCTAGGCTACGTCAGAGCGAGTCATCCTCCGAGCAACTATCGAGGGAGATTCGCTCACCTATATCTTTCTTCTTGGTTTTGTAGTGTAATCTTTCCCACTTTCTTAGTTGTAGAAAACACTTACTTCAGAAATATATGTGATTGTTTCTCTCTCTCTTATATTTTGCCAGTAGATTAGTTAGACAAGAATTCATCGACCTAATCTTTTGCTTGCTAAAAATACCAAAAAAATTAGAAAAGATAAAAACGACAAAAACAAATAAAAGCGAAATGCGTATTTTCAAAATTAAACGTTTGCCTCCCCGTGTTTAACTTGGAACTCACTTTTCGAGTTTTGATTATTAATTTTATCTAATCAATGGATTTTCCCACGAATCGAACTACGATGACAGGTTTTCCAAACTTGAACCCTTTATGCGTGCGAATCCGACGCATCAACTTGATATTCTCTTTTATAGTTGTTTATGTGCTCACTTTTAATTAAACACTAAAGAAACACATTTAAATGTTGTTAAAAGAATATTTAGATACTTAAACAGCACACAAGACTTAGGACTTTTCTATCCGAAGTCAGACAATTGGAATTATATTCCTTTTATGATGCTAATTATGCAGGTAGCTTTACAAACAAAAAGAGTACTAGTGGAATGTGTTAATTTCTCGGAAATTCTCTAGTCTCTCAGTTCTCTAGAAAACAAAAAACTATTTCACTTTCAATAACCGAAGCAGGATATGTAGCTGCACCTTTAGCTTGTTCACAACTATTGTGGATGAAACAAACCTTACAAGATTTTGACCTATCATACAAAAACAACAAAATACTCTGTGACAACACTAGTGCCATTAACTTATCTAAGAATCCAATACAACATTCTAGGGCTAAACATATTGATGTTAAACATCACTTTTTAAGAGACTATGTCTTAAAAGGAGAAATTAACCTAGAGTTTGTTAAAATAAAAAATCAATTAGCTGATATCTTCAAAAAACCATTACTAAAAGAAAGTTTCAACCTAATTTGTCATTCGCTAGGTTTATCAAGACTAAAAGAACTTAATTGATATGTATGATTGATCTAATTTACACTGTTGATCGATCAATTTTTTAAGGTGATCGACCAAAACGTTTTGATCGATCAAAGTCCTTGTTTGATCGGCCAAATTCTTCGACGTGAAATTTTTGTTCAAAAATTTGAGTTTTGATGGATCAACTTAGTTGTTTGATTGACCAATTCGGTTGGGTGGGAATTTCCCTCCACTCGTTCAAACTCTGATCGACTAATTAACTTAATTGATCGATCATTTCTTGTTTTGATCGACCAAAAACTAGTTTTGATCAACCTAAACTGGGTGGTTTCACTTTTCAAGATTGCAATCTTTTTACCTCGAATCTCGCTCCTATTCTACCTAACCGACCTCGATAACCATGATTAGCTTCCTAAAATGTTTTTACCTATTTTACTAATCATCTTTTCTATAAAAACATACGCTTTTTTCCATCAAACCTATTTTTTTACCACCTATACCCCATCGATTGGTCCCCACATTATCTCCACCACCAAACAAAAATACCCATCTGACCCCACCTCTCCTCCTCCGGCGACGGTGATTGACCAAACCTCACGCCGCCTCTGACCATCGTTGTCTCTCATGCAAAGAAGCCACGTCGCCTTCGTGTGTCCTCCGTGCATCACAACCCCTCGCTCGACGCCTCCTTTGCACCACCTCCACGCGACCTTGACCTACGACTGTACTCACTTTTCATCGGCCGTCCACATCATTGCTGACCTCCCTTTGACAGACCAATCTTTGATCGGTCATGGTACACTCTGAACTTAGTTAAATTCCATCTCTTTTGGATTTCTTTCTTAAGTGTTAGATGTGCTATGATATGGTCTAATGTTTTCTTGCTTCCTTATGTGATTGCTTGTGAAATAGTGTAGTATAAGTGAGCAAATCATCTGTTTACATCTCACTTTTGTCGTGACTGACCACTTTTGGTCGACCAAATTTCTTGGTTGATCGACCAAAAGTTGATTTTTCCATAACACTGTCCGATTTCTTTTTAATCGACCAACGTGTTTTCAAATACTCTGCAATGGCTCCAAAATGAGCATGTGCCTCCTCTTCTGCTCATCATGATGATACGTTTGACTGATTTTTCTTCACCGAGGCCGCTCGCGACCGTTTTTCTCTATTCGCCAAATTTTCACCACACATTGGTAGACCAGTAGATTTTTCCTACTTTGAGTCTATATTTCCTGGAATCTACGAAATATTTGCATATTACCAGATTTTACATTGTTTTGAGGGGAACTTTTATGTGGGTTCTAAGAAGAGCCGTATAGCTGGTGTTGACCCAATGCCTTGTCACCTATTTTATGCCAATTTGAAGAACATAGGTGAGGGCTTCAACATTGAGTTGACCTCGAATGTCTACGGCATAGAGGTTCTGGTTAATGCAGATGTTCTTTTAGAGATTCTTGGATGGCCGTTTGTTAGACCTACCTTTCTTGAGCTCCACCAGTAGACACAAACGGATACCATTAGGGAGACCCTGTTCACTCCCTCTCATTTTGACTTGGATCATCTAGCCAAGTCACCCTATTTTCATCGTCTACCCATATTTCTTAATCATGTCTTATGGAATTTCATGTCCAAATCTACGTCTTTTGAAAACTGCCTTGGCATTATGCTCATTACCCTTTATGCCTTTCTTATGAACAAGCTGTTTAATTGGAACCACTTGATTCTGTATTTAATGAGCAAGCAACCCACCAGCTCCTTCCAGTTTGGGACACTTCTTTCCCACATCTTCCTACATTCCTGTGTCCCACGAATATTAATCATAAACAATTTATCACTAGAGTCTCCATTTTTGATAAGCTCACTTATACGAAGATGGAGCAAGCTTAGGGAGCTTGTGGCGAGGATGCAGCCCAGGAGTAGCATCAGCTGCAGGAACCATCAGTAGTCCTTCCTTTCCTACCTTATGAGCACTTTACAGTGACCTGTCGTCCTCCAGTGCGACCCTCTCCGTCCTTCTATGAGCAGGAGTGGAACCTTTGGGACATACCTCTTTCAGGCAGGGATTTTGTCAGTACCCTGGATGTGACGAATGGTATTTCCTTGATGATGATCGACAGAGAGAGACAGACTTCGTGATGATGAGACATGGGCCTCAGGTATTAGACTACCTGAATGCTCAAAGCCAATTCTTGGATAGACTTGGAGAGTCTATTCATGACATTCAGCAGCAGCGTCATCGACCTCCTCGACCTCGTCGATCTACTACCATGCCTCCATCATCAGCAGCACCTCCTCCTCCTACCACTACAGTAGCACCAGCAGACCAGCAAGTTACACCACCTCGCAGGACATCTAGGCAGCCGACACCAAGATCGTCAGCTCAGCACTGCCTATGTCTTGGTCAGCTTGCCTCCTCAGAGAGATCAAATTTGCTAGATCTTGAATTGGATACAGACCTCCAAAGCACGATGGATGCCTTCATGGCATCATTAGATGACTGGCTTTGGTTTTGCTTAGCTTTTATTGGTTTGTAAAACTTAATATTCTATGAACTATTTCATTTTTTGATCTGCTTATCTAGACTCTTTTATATCATTGTTATATGCATGGATATTATCTCTCTCAGATGTATTTTACTCTCTTTGTAATTGCATGTTGAAATTTATGTTGCTTTATCTACATGCTTAAGGGGGAGTTAAATGAAAAACATAGTAGCATGTTTTACTTTTTGCTGAAATAAAAAGGGGGAGATATTATGCATAACTATTTCAATTTCATAATTATATTTTTGTTGTCATCCAAAAGGGGGAAAATGTAAGCACCTCTATTTTGATGCACCAAAATTATGTTTACTACCACACTAATATTTTAGGACCATCTCGGATCAAAGCTTCTCTCTTGGATCAAGTTTAGATGGTTGCTGATTTGTATCTTTTACTTTTATTTGAGTCTAGGATATTATTATAAGGGACCTCAAAATAAAACTCAAATGAATTTTTGCCCTTCTTTCAAATTCAGTTTTTAGGGTTATTGATCGACCAATTCTTCTACTTGATCGACCAAAATTGATTGATCGAACAACCAACTTAGTTAATCGATAAAACTAGCCTATTTTAGGAAGTTGATTAAAACCCTTTTGATCAACCAATATATCTTAATTGATCGACCAATTTGACTTCCTTTTCAGACCAACTTTTTAGCATAAATAAAGGTCATATGTAGCTCTTTTTCATAATTAACTTTCAATAAAAATACCCTCAAAAGGATCAGAGCTTCTCATGCTTCTTTCAAGTGTTTCTACACTTCGCTATTCATTTCATTCAAAGCACGTCATTTCAAACCTCTGCTGAAATTTTGGTTTGATTTTTTGAGGTTACATAGATATATTTATTGTTCTTTTATATTGTTGTTTTGATTAACGGATCTCAAGTTGTTGGGAAGATCCATGTTGTTGTTGTTATTATACTTCTCTTCAAGGTAAAAAAAGAAGTGTTTGTAAAGAGATTGTGCTACCTTCGTTCAAGTGGTACGATAGTGGATTGACTAGCCTTGACTAGTTAGGAAAATCCTAAGCTGAAAGGCTTAGGTAGTGTTTTTCACCCGATTTGGGTTTCCACTCTAAATCCAGGTGTAACTTGTGCTTATCTTTATTGTGAATTCATTTTTATTTTTACTATTTGAAAAAGGCGATACTATTCACCTCTCCCCTCTAGTATACGTTATGATCCACAGGCAAATCCTCAGGGCAATGATGTTGGTAGGGAATTAGATGGAGTCATTCCTTCTGAGCCGCCATTGTCAGCGAGCTCAAAAGGTTGAGTGAAATTGGGTGTTTTATACATAGTGTGCTATTGGTATAATTATAGGTATCGATGAGGTCCTTGTGAAGTGAAGTGATGAAGGACCTTGATTGGATGTGAGATAAGCCAAGAACCTCCGCCATAGATAACAGTGGTGTTCGGTGAAGGTGAAGTGGGGTCTAGGCGTATAATGTGATAAATCATGTAATTAGTGATGTAGAAATGATCGTGACAAAGTTTAGAAGGAGATCAGCATGTTTAAAAGATAAAAGAAAGCTCTGGTCAAGTTCAAGGAGCTTGTCGGAGTCGGGGAAGACAACATGGAAACAACATTAAAACTAAACTAAACTAGCTATCTGATTACGCTAAAACAATCCACTCAAAGAACTACGGTTAACTACGATTACCTGGACAAAGAAGATGAGAGGAACTCCATCGATGGCTCGTGACAGAGGAAGAAATCAAAGAGGGAGAACAAAACTTCAGTGAAGGTGAACTACACGACGTATCATGAAAAGATGATATCGTAACCTCATCCATAGATGCAACAGAGGATAATGAAGAAGGGCAGAAGGTCGAAGTCCTCAGAGAAGACCGGTAGGGGAAGGTGGAAGTTGCCGGAGGTAGGGACGAATAGCCTATCGAGCAACCTCAGTGGAAGAAGGGGGAAGGGGATCACTAACATAGATCGAAGGTCCTGGGCTCTATTTATAGGCGAAGGAGAGGGTAGAGGGGGATGTATCGGGACGGTTACAGGTCTAGGTTCAAGGTAACCATCAATGTTGTCTCTGACATCGATGAGGTTAAATGCCCAGATCAATTAGGATTAAGAGGTGATCCGATCCGTCAGATGAAAAGAGAGAGGTGAGAGGAAGCCGAATGGCAATGGCTAAGGAGTTTAAACATGGGATAGGTGGTGATCGCAAGGTACGGACGTCGAACATTCTTGGCTGTCCATAGTGAAGAAGAGTTGAAGAAGACGATGTGTATAGGGGCATATCTGTAATGAAAAGGACCTATTTGACTAAAAAGGACTCAAGTGAAATGGAAGTTAAGGACTGAAACATAAACAGTGACTTTTACAACTTATTTTAATTTATTTATTTTTCAACTTTCTATATATTATCATAAATTTGAAAAATATTATATTTATGCCTTGAAATTACAGTTTTGCCCCTTTTAACTATATTTATTTAAATGATAAGATTAATTAAATTAATTAAGTTAATTAAAATACTTAATATATAGCTAAATGAATATGAATTGAATCCTAATTATTAATTAAATTATTATTAAAATTAATTGAACTTTAATTATGCTTTTTAACTTATTTTGCAGGTCCTTACTATTTAACCCCTATATTATAATTAACCCTGTATTTAATGTATTCCTAGGTAATCAGCTAAGTAAACTAGCTAATTAACATTATCATGTAGCTCAACTCAGCTTAACTCAACTCATCCACCTCAACTTAGTTGAGTCTAGCTCATCTCAGCTCCAATAAGCTCACTAGGAGGTCAAGCTTGCTTAACTTAATTGACATCTGTTCACTCTAGCTTCGGTCCAGCTCCCCTTAGCTCTACTCAACTCACGATAGTTGAACTCCTTCTAGCTAAGCTACTACTTTACAACTTAGTAACTAAGCTAGTGATGGAGATTTTATGCGATTTATTAAGGCGTGTTTTTAAATTGTTGCAACGCGTAAAATTGATCAACTTTTAAAATTTATATTCCCGTGTAGTGTGGTGGAAGATGTTGTGGTTAGAGTCAATAGTCTCTGTTTCCCTGTTGACTTTCTTGTATTAGATATGAAAGTTCTTGATTCACTTTCTTATTACCTGAATATCCTCGGTAGACCTTTCTTGGCCATAGCCCGTGCCCATATTGATTGTGAATGGGGCTACATTGAGATTGCCATGGGCTCTAAAAAGTTCAAACATTTTTAAGGTCACCAAGAATTTTGATTGTGATCTTATCAAGGATGATGCGTCTGGCAAATGGCATTTATGGACTTGGCATTGTGCGTGGCCATCTTCTTTTGGTTTGCAGTGATGGCTACTCCTTTTATGGTCTGGTGTATTTGGATGCAACTGCATCCCATACTTCATAATCCATTGATTCTAAGAATATTTGCATTCTGGTCTTCATATAAGCATAATTGGTGCCATCAAATAGAGGTGGTCTGACTACAGATTGTCCTTTAGCATATACTTCCAAGGACTTTGACATCCTGGTTGGAGAATAACAACCTCGCTCTGATAGCAGATGTGAGTACAAGCGGAGCCTCAAGGATTAAGGATACACTAAAGGGGGTGAATAGTGTAGTATCTAAAAAAATTAAAACTAAAATATTCTCCACATATCAAAATGATATATGCACAAACCAGAGAAATGACACCTGATTTAGAGTGGAAATCCTTTCGGGTAAAAATCACTACCTAAGCCTCCGAGCTTAGGATTTTCTCGACTAGTCTACGCCAGTCAAATCTACTAATGTATCACTTGAACGAGAGTGAGACAACCTCTTACAGGACATCTTCTCTTACACCTGTTAGAGAGAAGAACGGGACTTCCAACCCAACTTGGAATCCCATATCAAGAATAACAAAGATAAAAATAATATAACAATATTCCTATGGAACCTCAGAAATGTTAAATAACAAACCAGGCTTTCTTGAATCGCAAGAGAGCGATCGAGCTTTAGATCACATAGTTGTAGGTGTAGAGGCGAAAGCACAAAAGAGAGAGAGTAGGCGTTTTTCTCTTTGGAAAGCTCCTGAGCTGTGTTTTGAGAGGGGGGCCTAGGACCTATTTATAGGCACTTTTCGATAGTTCTGAAAATATAGGTTTGGTCAATCAAAGACGTATTTGGTGAATAAAAAGGATTTGGTTGATTAAATAATTATATTGATAGATTAAGTGTTGATCTATTAAATTGCAAGATTGGTCGACTCAGAGATATCAAAAGAAATTCGACCGTTAGAGTAAGTTTGATCGATTAAATAAAATAGGTTGATTGATCAAAATGAAATATGACCGTTAGAGGCATTTGATCGATTAAAATAATTAACTGGTTGATCAAAGAAATAAGTTGGTCAATCAACAATGGAGAAAACGTTTTCCTTTTGTAAAAATAGTAGGCTTACGTTTTAAAACGGTCTTCAAGAGTCTTCAAGTCTCAAGCTTCTTTCTTCCTTGATGACTAAGGTGATGACGACGCATCCATATCAAACATTTGACTTAAGTTATAAGGGTTAGTCCACAATAAAATATAATTTTGTTATATCAAAATAAGGGAATTAACAGATAACATATTATGGCTAATTAAGTAATTAAGTCATGTAGTTAAGTATTAGGTTAATTTATACTCTAAGTAAATAAATGTTAGTTAAGTAGTTATAACTTAAGTAGTAATATTTTTGTTAGTAAGTTATAGATAGTAAGTTAAAGTATAACCTAACTTATTTTGTTCGTTAAGTAGCAAGATATGTAAATTTTTTTTTTTGAAACAGAAAGATATGTAAGTAAGATTAACTTGATTAATTAACTATTGTGATTAAGAATAAGGAATAATTTAAAGAATAAGTGGTGAATCATTTATTGATTTAGCCTCTTAGCAAATGACCTGACTCAATCAGTATAAATTTATAAAATATGTCAATTACCTTATTCACTATACTCTAACTTAACAATGACAAATTAACTGTGTAAGGTAGCTTAACATTAATAACGTGCACACGAAGGATACCGTTATAAAGGATCACATTTGTCACTAACAAGCTCTAAAGTAATTAACGAAAACCTTGGAGTGTAATCATGTAAAGCCTTATCAAAAGGGCATTTGAGAGGATTTGTGGGGCACGTAAAAAAGTGCATACTATACCACTCTCTTTTTCTTTCTCCCAGAGACTTAAGAAAAAATTTTGAGGGTTAGATCTCCTCATATGTACATCCTTCAAGGTGGAACTAGATTACCAATCCTCTATGTTCCTTCCTGTTTGCAATATTCGGTTGGGCTCTTAGTTTGTCTTGAACTCTATAGAACACAAATCAAAGACCCTGATCAGTTAGAAAATTAAAGGACCCATCAATCTTTCTGCAAAACTTACCTCACTAAAATCCATTGTATTGTTCACCAAAATGAGTTGAGTGAATAAATACTTTTTTAGAAATGCCTCACTTTGAATAGGCTCATTAATCATTGATCACTAGACCCCCAATTTAAGCAAGGTCCAATATATAGAAATAGACCCCATGTTGAATGTACTACATATCCCATCATTGTATATATTAAAGCCCATGAAGTAGTGACTATTGATGTCACTATTCCATGAGATTTACAATTTACGTATCTTTTGGGTGCCTTAATTATACTTCATGGTTAGCTAGTGATGATAAACACCTTTTTTTTGAGTAAAGGGTTAACCATATTACTCAAAAAGGGGTCACCCGACCCAAGTGTACAATGAGGGGAATGACGTAGTAAACTGCAGGAAAACAAATAATAAAAAAATTACAACAATGTTTGAATATCTCTATTGATATGCTCTGCAAGAAGAAGGGACAGTGGTGATTCTTCATGTCGATGTCTATTCCGTTCCATACAAATATGTCATACCATACCTGCTGTGACCTACCAATAGGTATGGGAGGTAGAGATTGGGGCATCCATTGGAAGTTGTGGGCACTGCTGAAGGGGAAGATGCCTCCCCGTAGATAGTTCCATATATTAGTAGAGTAATCACATTGAAAGAATAGGTACGATATAGATTCTCCTTGTGAATTGCATAAAGTGCAAGAGGCGTCCATAGGGATCCACCAACAGGAAAGTCGGTCTAGAGTCACAAGCCTCCCCCATAAGGCCAGCCAAAGGCAAGTGCTCCATTTGAAAGGGATAAAAGAACTCCAGACAAAATTCCTTAGGGGTCGCTCCACTACTTTTTCTCTAATTGTATTCCAGACTTCAGTAGTGTTTAATCTACCATCACTTTTGGTGGGCCAACTCCACACCCCATTTAAAAAAAAAAATCTCCAGTAGCCTACTTTTGAAATCAAAAAGCGCAAGCAAAATTTTTGAGTCACCTGGGTTCTTTGGCTTAGATAGATAGTCCCTATATCTGTCTCTCATCCAACAAGCCCATATAGGATGATTTTGTGTAGTAAGCCGAGACACCATTTTTGAATAAGTCAACTTCTACAATTCAATATAATTACATAAGTCAAGACCTCCCTCCTTTTTGGGTTTGCAGATATCTTACCATCCAATCAAGTGAATCTTGTCATCCCAAATGAAATTTCCAACATGCTTTTAAATTTGATGTAAAGTCTGCTTCCTGACGTGGGTGGTGCTTAGCCAAAATCAAAGTAGACCTTCAACGGCCCATTTGACCTAGCAAATTCTCCCAGTGTAGGAAAGCAATTTTTTCTCCATCCTTGGAGGTGGTCTTTGACCTTGTCTTCAAGAATAGAACCAGGATTGACCATATTGCTTGCAGATAGAGGAACTCCCAAATCGCGACAAGGGAGTCTTTGATGCAAAATTTGGCATGATTTGTAAAAGCGGGTTTTCAAGTCGTTGTAACAAGCCAAATCGCATACGTTTTTAAATTTATATTCCTAGATAGGGGAGTATCTAGGGTCGTCCAAGGAGGCAAATTTGCAATTCAACTCTCTTGCTTAGAAAATAAATCTCAACTTTCTTTTTGATATTTTAAATATTTAATTTTTTTTCAGTTTTGAAATAATGAGGACAAAATGCAAATTGTGACGGAAAAGTACTAACACCTAAAATTACTAAGCTAAAACTAAAGAGATAAATATGTCCACTACCTAAGCTCACTCTAGGCAAGTGGAGGCCTAGAGTAATTAGGAAGTGGAAGTGAAATAAGTGTTAGAACAAAGACAAACAATTGCAATAGAAATTAAAAAGAAGGTAAATTAATTTAGCTGAATTTGTGTTCTTTTACAAAGACAGATAGAGGAATGCTTCTACTAGAAATGGAGAATATAAAAGCAATAAAAGAAACACAAATCCTCTTATAGAATCTGGTGAAGGGAGTCTTCGTGCTCCAAGCCTAGCTGCTCCTTGGCTTGAAAAGAGGGTCTCCTTCTCCTTCCTTGAAAGCTCCTCCAAGGTGGATTGTAACGCCCCGATTCCCGAGTCCCTACGAGACATGAGAATCGGACCGACTCGACTAATCCCAAGACCTAGTCGTCCAACGAGGAAATAACCAAAAGAGCAGTAAAATAAACCACATTCAGGATGAATATAACTAGCAGTAACAAAATACAACAGTAAGAAAAGGAACTACTACAGTATATACCACCACAACAGTAGAACAACAATTATATACATAACGTGAAGCTACAAGTAAAGAAGTACAGGGAGTAAACAAGAACTACTCACTACAGTGGAAAAGGGGTACCAAAAAGAACTGCGGTAACTCTATTGGACCCTACTCGGCCCAGCGTCCTCGGCAGCCGCTGACCCTGGCTGCTCAACACCTGGTCCTGAAAAGTAATGAGTGTAACACGTCAGTGAAACGCTGAGTAGAGTGGCAACTAAAAACTAAAGAAGCAGTAGAGTGTACAGTAGTTATATATTTACATCATTTATTTATATCTTTCTATTATTTCACGATTTATTTATTTCTCAGATCCTTCACTTGATTGCAGTCTTTTCCGAAAAGTAGAAGTAACACATGGTGCTCTCCTGGCTGGAAGAGTCCCCTGTGGTGGTCCTACCCCCCAGTCAACCACCCCAAGGTTACTGATAGACGTAACGGTGACTACGGCACGTGCGATAAGCGCACAGGTAGCTACCCCGCACTGGCACGCGGTCAGTCGTTTCCGTTAATGGGTGAGCTCAAAACACAGCACGGAACCAGTATAGGGTACAGCCCTCTCAGTAACAGGGGTCCAACCCCTCCACAGTCCGCGCACCCTCGCCTGACTACCCTAGTTTGCCCAGTGGGCCTAACAAGTCGGTGTAGGAGGCTAGCAGAACCTCGGGGCCCGTGGGGTAACTAGTGCTCTCCCTACACTAGTAATTCTCCTCGGTACTGCGTACGCGAGGGCCAGCAAGTCGGTGTACAGTAGCCAAACCCACCCCTATCTCAACCTGAGGGCGGCAAGCTCCCCTCTACACTAAGAGGTAATGTGTGCTCTCGTTGGTACCACGTACCCCAGAGACAACACACTTCCACGTCTTTCTTTCTCAGTTCCATCCATTCTCTTTCCAGGAGTTCTACTCCTAATTCCCTGTAGGGTTCCAGCTCTTTTAACTTAGCACATTTGGGTTTCACCGTTCCAGTTTTACGTTCATACAACCCATGTTCTCAATCATGTTTATTCATTCATAACAGGCAGTTGTTAAATCAATTTACAGGCAGCTATTATTTCCTTTCCACTTTTCCAAGACTGCAATATTTATATATATATTACTAGTTTTCCAGTCCAAGGATTCATGCCGTACCCTAGAATCTATCATTCAATCTAGTTTCTCAGTCCTAGGGTTCATGCAATGCCCTAGACTCTATTAATTGTTCCACAATTGTAACAAATTTGATTAAGTAAATTAAAAGCCACTCTACCAGCTACAACGGGAGTACTGGGGGCGTGGTCGGAAATCCCGCGCGCCTCCGCAACCCCCAAGACCGCAATGGAATGGGGTCCTAACACAAGAATCAAGCACAAGGAGTTTCTTAGAACGGTATACAATTACTGTAACGGGTAGAGGATTCTATTCCGGAAAGAACGCAACTCGAAACGTGGAAAACGGACTTCGAACGGGCCATAAACGGGTCAAAAACGATGAAACTGTCCAAAATCAGACGTCTGGAACCTCTTCCAGATGTCTTAAAAGGTGGGTCAGATGGTACCTTTGCTCTGTGTAGTCCTTCAGACGTCCAGAAGCCCGTGGGGGCGTCTGGCTTAGTTTGCAGACGTCCGATGGTCACCCCGGACGTCTGGAAGTCCTCTCCGTAGTCTGGCACTGCGGCCAGACGTCCGATTCACGTGGGATGGCGAGCCCTTGCACCCTCCCAAGTAGAACCTGCACGTACCCACACCTGCTCTCAGTACGACGGGTCACAGACGAAGGCACGGCGGACGGCTGCATGGCCGTACGCGCCAAAAAGGAAGAAGATCGAAATATCTTACCTGCCAGACGTCTGGACAACCCTCCAGACGTCTTCACATTCGTCTGGTCGTAAGCCCAGACGTCTGATTATGGAAGAATTTCCAGAACCAGAGCTCGACTCACTCTCCGCTTGCAACGCACGGCCGCGCCGCGCCCCGTCCGCCTGCTACTTGAGCTGCAACAGCCCCTCCGCGACACACCACGCCCGCTGCTCCCTCGCCGACCGGCTCTAGCTGCCCCAGCAAGCTCGAGTCCTCACGGTCAAGCGTCTCCTCCCTCGCGCAACACCTCCTCCCGCACACTCGCTGCGGCCGCCGCTCGCTCGCTCGCGCTCTCGCACCGGTTGGGAGAAGAAGAAGAGGGACGTGGAGGAGATGAGGGTGAGGGAGAGGGCGAGGGGCCTTATAAGGCCGCGCGGGGAGAGAGAGAGAGAGAAGCGTTGCGCCCTGCAGGAGGAGAGAGGGAAAAAGAGGGAAGAGAGCGGCGGGTGCAGGTCTACGTGCACATGCGCGCAGATGCAACCCCGTACACCACAAAAATTTAATACCAGACGTCTGGAAAGGGTTCCAGACATCTGGTCAGACGTCTAGGCCACTTCCCAGACGTCTTAAAAACCCTTCTTGAGGCCACGTTCGTAACATGGATGCTCTCCACCTCAAATCTTTCCTCCAAGGGTGGGCGTGCACCACCCTCAAGCTCTCCTCCAAGGTGGCGTGGACCACCTTCAAGACCTCCTCCAAAGGTCTTCCTTGCCTGGCTCCTCCTTTGGCTGGTGTGGGTACAAGAGAGAAGGGAAGAGGCGAAGGCACCAAGGGGACAGAATATCCCCTTAATCTTCTTCTTCTTGCACCAAGGGGACAGAATATCCCCTTAATCTTCTTCTTCTTCTTCTCTCTTGGGCATGGGCTTTAGGTAGAATATGAGAGGAAATTTGCTAGCCAAGGATGGGTTGTAAGGTGGTGGGTGGTGGTCTTTTTATAGGGTAGGATGAGGGGTTAAGGTGGCCCTTGAGATGGATGGCTAGGATGGGAAGATGGAGGTGGTTAGATGATCCTAGGGCTAAGAAGAGTTGGTGCCACCAAAGGGGTGTAAGGGGGGTAGTTATGGGTGGCCAAGGGACACCTAAAAGTGGCGCCAACCATGGAGAGGTGCCATGGGTTGGCACCAACTTCTAGGCTTCTAGAAGAGGGTTGAGGTGGATGGTGGAGATGGCTTGGAGGGGTTATGTGTAGGGTAGATATGGGGGTTGAGGTTGGCACCAAAAGGGAGGTAGTTAGGGTTGGTTTTGGTGCCAACTTTAGGTGTCTTTTGGTGGTTAGTTGAGGGGTGAAAGGTGATGAAGAGGTGGCGTCAACTCGAGTAGAGGTGGAGCTAACTTAAGTAATCTTAGGTAGACTTGGAGTGGTAGGTTATGTAGGTGAAGTTAGGGTTAGGTTTTTGGTGCCATGGAGGTGGATGCTAGCTAAGCTAAACTAAGCTAAGCTAGCTTAGCTAGCTATAGAGTAGAGGATTATGCATGTGGAGTTTAGGGTTTGAGGAGAGGAGCTGGATATGTAGAGTTTGGAGCTGAATTGGAGCTGGCAGCCACTGAAGAGGTCAACATGGGGCTACTCTAGCTGGCTTAGCTTACTAGTTCTTTGCTAGCTGCTAAGCCAAGCTAAAGTGAGCTGGCTTCTGTTGAATGGAGCTAAGGTGAGCTGGGTCTGGTGCTCCCGAGGAGAATTGAGCTGGTTGAGACAGCTAAGGTAGCTTAGCTCAATTAGCTTGAGCTAAGCTGGGTCCCCGGGAGCTGGACTTGAGCTTCCTGAGCTGGAATGAATTTATCTTCAGCTGGCTGGAGTTGAGTGGAGCTAGATGTAGCTAGACTTGAGCTGGGGTGAACTCCAGTCAACTCAGCTGAGCTAACTAGAGCTCCTTGTGGACTAGTGGGAGCTGAGATGACCTAGTCTTAGCTAAGTTGAGTTGGATCTGAGCTGAGCTGAGCTAGGGTGAGCTAAGATGCGCTCTCTTGAGCTGCCATTCAGTTGAGATGAGCTGAATGGAGTTAGGATGAGCTAACCCTAGTCCAAGTGAGCAAGATTCCAGCTTTGCTGAGCTGGATCAAGCTGAGTTTCAACTAGTTTGAGCTCCTCCTTCACCAGTTGCCTTCTTGAGTGCTAGGATTTTAGGGATCTTTATATCTGTTCATTCCTAACACTCACAAAAACACATTAAAATGACAAGAAAGAATGCAATGCATGCCTAACTTAGTTAATGCCTAAATGCAGCCCAAAAACCTGTTTGCGGAGCAAAATCCTAAGAGCTAGGTTTGTTTTAATGCATGAGAATGATGATAAACTGGCGTTTATCACACTCCCATACTTATCTTTTGCTAGTTTCTTAGTAAAACTTTAATTTTTACAAAACGAAATTTTTGGGAAATCTAATTTTTTTGACTTTTGAGGAGAAAAAGATTAAGGGACCTTGGTTGATCTAAATACAGGAGGCACGAGATTTGTTAAGGATAAACATTGGGATTTATTTTTGGATCCAAAAATTAGAAAAAACGGGATCAATATATCCTCTAGAAAATTCACAAATTAACCCCTTGTTAATCCAAATGACTTAAAATTTCTATTTTTAGGATTTTTTTGGCTCTTGAATTTGATTCGCAACTTGCAATATCCTTTAAAACCTTGTGTCTGTGCTTGTGAAAAGCCAACATTTATAGGGGCGTGTTTTTGGTTTAAAATATATATTTTTCTCTCCCCCATGCTTATTTTTAGCTTAGTCTTACAACAGATGTGTCGGGATCATCAGTCCCGTTACCAGTCCTCGAGGGGGCTCTGGCACCAGTACTTCGGGATAGCATTGTCCATGACACCACCTAGGAGCTCACAACCCAAAAACACAATGCGGTGTAAAGGGACGCTCCAAGCAAACTCAAGCTCTTGCTTAGACACTATAGGTAGAGCACCGTCCAAGACACTTGAGCTGCTAAAATGCACTTTAATGCTCCATCTAGAGATATGAAATATAGATATGGAGCAGCGTCGAGGCGGTAACATGTTGACATCGCGTCCTCAAAGGAGGAATTTTCCTTCTTCTCAGCGGTGGGAACTCAAACCAATGATCTGCTTCAGACTTTTACTAAGTCCAAACAAGGGAGTTTTTCTAATTTTTAGTTGTTTTTAAGTGTTGGCTTCTGTGTGAAATTCGACACAAGAAGTTCCTCAAGACATGCAAGTTTTTGAATCAGAAACTAAGTCAAATACTTTCCTCATTACAAAATAGGATCAAGTCACCTGAACTATCATGAGTTCAAGTGGAACTTTAGAGAAGGATATCTAATCTAGTATAAAAGTAGACCTTGAAATTCTAATGATTAAATCCACATCCTCATCCCTAGTTTGTTAAAGATTAAATCCCATTGTACCCAAAAGTGAATTTTTCGACCTTGGTCCAAATTTCAAAATTTTTCCTAAAAAAGTTTTTAACATTTTTATTTTTTTGGGGTGTGCAAGTAGGAATATAAAATAACTAAAAAAATGCATATTTTTAGGTTTTGAAAATCCTAAATCGATTGTCAAATTTTAAAAACACCCCCCATACTTAAGATATGCAATGTCCTCATGCATTAAGAGGAAGAAGGGATCACCTTAAATGAAGAACGATCAGGTTTAGGATGGTCAAAACCTGGAAAAAGAAGGAAAAAGGAAAGCAGGAAAAATGATGGGTTACCTCCCATCCAGTGCTATCTTTTACGCCAATCAGCCGGGCGTAGTGTGCATGTTACGACCGCAGCTTCAAAATGTCTTTTAAGACGTCTGGGATATTTTTTTTCCGTGGCACAGAGGATTCGTCTACGCGCCTGTGCGCGCAGACCTGCAGATGCGCTCCTTTTTCCCTCTCCTCCTGCGGGCGCAGGCTGCGCCCCTCTCTCTCGCTCTCTCTCTCCCAGCGCGGCTTTAAAAGGCATCGCCCTCTCCCTTACTCTCATCCCCTCTGCTCCCTTCTTCCTCTTCCAATCGGAGTGCGAGTGCGAGCGTGAGCGGCGGCAGTGGCAGCGGCAGCCGCGGCGGGTGTGCGGGAGGAGGTGTCGCGCGAGGGAGGAGACGCTCAGTCGTGGGGGCTCGAGCTTGCCGGGGCAGCTGGGGCTAGCCGGCGGGGGAGCCGCGGGCGTGGAGCGTCGCTGGAGGGCTGCTGCAGCTCGAGCAGCAGGCGGACGAGGCGTGACGCGGCTGTGCGTGGGGGGCGGAGAGCGCGTCGAGCCCTGATTCTGGAAATTTTTCCAGAATCAGACGTCTGGTCTTCCAACCAGACGACGGTGAAGACGTCTGGAGGACTATCTAGACGTCTAGAAAGTAAGTTATTCTTTTCCGTCCTTCGTCCTCTTTCTGCGATCGTTGTACTGAGAGCGATGAGTGGGTACGTGCAGGCTGAGATTCGCATCCAACGCGAATCAGACGTCTGGCAGCGGTGCCAGACGACTGGAGGGACTTCCAGACATCCGGGGTGACCGTCAGACATCTGGGAACTAGGCCAGACACCCCCGCAGGCTTCTGGATGTCTGAGAGACCACGCAGGACAAGGTACCATCTGATCCCCATTTTTAAGACGTCTGGAAGAAGTTCCAGACATCTGATTTTGCACTGTTTCGTCGTTTTCGACCCGTTTAGGGCCCATTCGGAGTCTGTTTTCCGCGTTTCGAGTTGTGTTCTTTTCGGAATTAAATCCTCTACCCGTCTACAGTAGCTATATAATGTTTTGAGGAACTCCTTGTGTTTGATCCTTGTGATAGGACCCCGTTCCGTTGCAGTCTCGGGGTTTGCGGAGGCACGCAGGATTCCCGACCACGCCTCCAGTACGCCTGTTGTAACTGGTAGAGTGGCTTTTAAGTTTACTAGTATAATCTGTTAAATTATGGAACCATAAGTAGAACCTAGGACATTGCATGAATCCTAGGAATGAGAAATAGATTGAATGATAGATCCTAGGTGTTGCATGAATCCTAGGGCTGGAAAACTAGATTGTATGATAGATCCTAGGATATGGCATGAATCCTAGGACGGGAAAACTAGTGGAATGTATGAATACTACAGTCTTGGAAAAATGGAAAGGAACAAATAGCTGCCTGTAAATTGAATTAACAGCTGCCTGATATGAATAAATAAACATGAACATGGATTGTAAGAACGTGAAACTGGAAAGTGAGACCTAGATGATCTGAGTTAAAAAAGCTGGAACCCTACGGGGAATTAGGAGTGGAACTCCTGGAAAGAGAAAGGAATGGAACTGAGAAAGAAAGACGTGGTAGTGTGCTGTCTCTTGGGTACGTAGTACCAAGGGAAGTACCTGTACCTGTTTAGTGCAGAGCAGAGCCAGCCGCCCCAGGGACCCGGGGTTAGGACTGGCCACTTTGTACCGACTTGCTGGCCCTCGTGTACGTAGTACCGAGGAGAGCTACTAGTGTAGGGAGAGCACTAACTACCCCATGGGCCCCGGGGTTCTGCTAGCCTCCTACACCGACTTGTTAGGCCCACTGGGCAAACAAGGGTAGTCAGGCAAGGGTGCGCGGACTGTGGAGGGGCAAGGCCCCTGTTTGGTTACTGTGGAGGGGTTGGACCCCTGTTACTGAGAGGGCTCTGCCCTGTACTGGTTCCGTGCTGTGCTTGGGCGCACCCGTTAACGGAAACGACTGACCACGTGCCAGTGCGGGTTAGCTACCTGTGCATTTATCGCACGTGCCGTAGTCACCGTTACGTCTGTCCGTGACCTTGGGGTGGTTGACTGAGAGTACGATCACCACGGGGGACTCTTCCGGCCAGGAGAGCACCACGTGCTACTTCTACTTTTTGGAAAAGACTGCAATCAAGATCGTTCCCACGAGGAACATTCGAGATCAAGGAAAGGATCTGAGAAATAAATGAAATCGTGAGAAAATTGAAAGATGTAAATAAAGAAAGTAACAGAACATAACAACTATTGTACACTCTACTATTTCTTTAGTTTTAGTTGCCACTCTACTCAACGTTTTGCTGACGTGTTACACCGGTTACCTTTCAGGACCAGGTGTTGAGCAGCCAGGGTCAGCGGCTGCAGAGGACGCTGGGCCGAGTAGGGTCCAGTAGAGTTACCACTATTCTCTTGTACCTCTTTTTGTTCCACTGTAGTGAGTAGTTCTTGTTACCGCTGTACTTTTCTTTACCTACAGTTCATATTATGTTATGAATGTTGTTCTACTGTTGTGGTGGTATATACTGTAGTGGCTTCTTTCCTTACTGCTGTATTGTCTTACTGTTAGTTATATTTCATGCTGAATGTGGTTTATTTTACTGCTCTTTTGGTTACTTCCTCCTTGGACGACTAGGTCTTGGGATTAGTCGAGTCGGTCCGGTTCTCGTGTCTCGTAGGGACTTGGGAATCGGGTCGTTACAGTGCATTAGTGATCAAAGGTGGCTAGCTCAGTGAAATTGAAAGATTCAGATGGAAGATTCGGCGTATGATCAAAATAAGGCTTTAAACGTTGGCTGTTGACTTGAAATGTCATATTAGTTTTAGGATCAAAAGGATCAATAGTGCCGTATGGATAAGTTTTATGGACAATAAAGGGGTTGGTCCATTTAGATTTTAATTTGCTAGGAAAAAGACGTAATCGAGTATCAAAAAGCCAAATATGTTGATTAATGTCAAAATGTTTCCGAACAATGAATTTATCATGAAATTTCTTTGTTCAGCCTTTATAAATCCTTGTGTTTTCATAGGAAATATTACGTAATTCTTTCAATTCAGTTAATTGTAATTTTCTATGGATACCGGCGTCAAATAAATCCATGTTTAGTTATTTTATTGCCCAAAAAGCCCTATGTTCTAATTCGACCGGGAGATGGCATGCCTTCCCAAAAATCAGATGGAAGGGAGACATGCCGAGCGGAGTTTTAAAAGCGGTACGGTAGGCCCATAAAGCGTCGTCCAATTTGGTAGACCAATCTTTACGATTGGGCCTAACCATCTTTTGTAAAATATTTTTAATTTCCTGGTTAGAAACTTCTGCCTGACCATTTTTTTGGAGGTGATAAGGTGTGGAAATTTTATGATTAACCCCAAATTTAGAAAGAAGGTGACGGAATTGTGAGTGAGTGAAATGTGAGCCTCCGTCACTGATAATGGCTTTTGGTATACCAAATCTTGAGAAAATATTTTTCTTAAGAAAGTTGACAACCACACGGTGATCACTAGTGCAGGTGGGTATTGCTTCTACCCACTTTGAAACATAGTCGACTGCAACTAGTATATATAAATACCCACCACAGTTGATGAACGGTCCCATGAAGTCGATGCCCCAAACATCAAAAATTTCAACCTCTAAAATAGGATTAAGGGGCATCATATCCTTCCGAGTCATATTGCCGATGCTCTGGCAACACACACAGGACCGAACAAAGTCATGAGGATCTTTGTGCAAGCTGGGCCAATAGAATCCCGCATTAAGGATTTTAGCTACAGTTTTCTTGCCCGAAAAATGTCCGCCACTGGCCATTGAGTGACAATGTGTCAAAATATCATGGATTTCAGAATCAGGTACACATCGTCGAATCACCTGATCAGCACAAATGCGGAAAAGGTCGAGCTCCTCCCAAAAATAGTATTTAATATCAGCAAAGAACTTATCCCGTTTTGTTTTTTGCCAATCAGCGAGGATTCATTCTGTTGCTAAATAATCAGCGAGGATTCGTTCTTCTACCAAGGGAGGGTAGTAGCAGCTAAAATGCTTTCATCGGGGAACTGATCAGGTGGGGTCATTATGTCATTCGTCATAAGATGAGAGAGATGGTCGGCCACTACATTATGTGATCTTTGATTCGACGTGTGATCAAAATAAGGCTTTAAACGTTGGCTGTTGACTTGAAATGTCATATTAGTTTTAGGATCAAAAGGATCAATAGTGCCATATGGATAAGTTTTATGGACAATAAAGGGGGGGGGGGGGGGGGGGGGGGGTTGGTCCATTTAGATTTTAATTTGCCAGGAAAAAGACGTAATCGAGTACCAGGTCAAATTCCTAGAGCAGCAGAATCCAACGAATAAGGTGGGGTTTTCGCATCTTTCTTTATCAGCAAATATTTAATTGCTGAGTGGTTGGTATATACAGTGACACGTGACCTCAAAAGATAAGATCTGAATTTTTCTAAGGCAAATACACTGGCAAGAAGTTCCTTTTCAGTGATTGTGTAGTTCTGTTGTGCATCATCAAGAGTTTTGCTAGCATAATAGATCACAACGGGCTTCCTGCCAATTCTTTGCCCTAGAACGGCCCCTATAGCAAAATCTGAGGCATCTGTCATTAATTCAAAGGGACTATTCCAATTAGGTCCCTGTAAAATTGGTGCCTCAGTAACCTTCTTCAACCTCAAAAAACTCTCCAGGCACTTATCATTAAAATCAAATGGCTGGTCTTTAGTAAGTAGCTGACTTAAGGGCTTGGAAATTTAGGAAAAATTTTGTATGAATCTACGGTAGAAACCCACATGACCCAAAAAGGAACTGATTTGTTTGACAGTAGTGGGTGGTGGGAGCTTAGATATAGCATCTATTTTTACTTTATCTACCGCGATTCCTTGTTTTGAAATAACATGGCCCAAGACAATACCTTCTTGGACCATGTGTTTTGCGTGGCTAGATTGTGTTTTAATAGATATCTTGTTGTAATATAGATTAACTCTTCGCGAAAATAAATAAAAATTTATAACTCGAAATTTAGAATATCCCAAGGTCGAACTCATGGAGCAAACTTTGATTCTAGAAGCATACAAATTCACAATTAACTATATACTATTTTACAAAAATTAAAGAGAGAGAGTGAACAAAAAAAATCCTTTTCTTCTTTTCTTTCTTTCTTCTCCTCTTCTCTCTTATTTCTCTGCCTTTCCTTTTTCGAACATCTGATTCTTTGAATCAGATGCCTTATCTGCCCCTTTGCTACAGTGCCTCACAGCTTCTTCTCCTCTTGGCTTCTTTTTCTTCTCTTCTCTATTCGGCTTCCTTCTTCTTCTTACACTGTGCCTTCTCCTTCTTCAGTTGGCTTCTCTGCCTTCTTGTCTTCTTCTTTCTTCTTCTATTGCAGCTCTTGGTTGCTTCTTCTCTTTCTTTTCTCTGCAGCTTCCTCCTTCCTGTCTTCTTCTTTTTCTCTTGCAGCGGCTAAGTCCCTGCTTCCTCCTTAGTGTCCTCTTCCTGCACAAGCACCATGCAACAAAACCTATTCCCCTACTCTCCCTGCACGTCTCTCTCTCTGAATCTCTCTTCGGTATGCTCTCCCAGAGCTGGGTTATCGGGTCGAGTCGCGCGCTCGGGTCCAGGCGCACCGGCGTGGGTGCGGTGCGCGAGGAGTGCATAGGAGGATAATCGGGTCGGGTTACCAGGTCTGTGGGCTAGTTCACGGACGAGGCATGCATAGGTGAGGAGGGACCTCACCCCAGTGAAATGGAGGCGAACAGCTAATAACATAAATTCAATTTATTTCGCACACCTCACTCACAGGTTCACGAGGTGGGACTAATGTTCCACCCACTATTGCTCGCATGCCCGCAGGGGATCTTCCGTCCAATTGCAGCAGCTGCAGGCCTCGCAGTGCCAATTTCTTGGATAGTTGGATGCGCGAGACTTCCTCGAACTTGCTGGACTTGGAATCCTACAGCACTTCAGCCTGGAGCGAGCTTTCAACCTCCTCGAGCCGTCGCTAATGGCGGCTGGAGCTTAGACCCTACATGACACGAAAAGAAGCTTACAGCTCTATCAGACCATAGGAGGACCTTCGCCGTGTCACGACGAAGGTGAGGCGGTAGGTGGTAGGCTGCGGGGTGGCCTAGGCGTGCGTGCCTAGGTCGCTCTGTGGCCAGATGGATGGAATAGGTCAGGGGGCGGTTGTGGTGGTGTAGGCGATTTGTGGACAAGTGGAGGATGTTCAGTGAGTGTGGCGGAGGTTGTGAGGGTGGCAAGACGTGTGGGGTTGTGGAGTGACGGAAGCATCTCGTCGCAGGGTGGCCGGAGATGGAGAAGGTGACGATGGACAGTGGATGTCGAGGGGTAGAAACAACAAATTAACAAGGGGGAAATAAAGGAGAGAGTAAGGGGAAGAGTTTTTACCTAGCTAAGCGGATGAAAGAGAGGAGATGGCGATCGACGTGTCTTTGGCGTCACCGGAGACGAAGGTTCCAGAGTAGGGGGCGGTGACGAAGAGAAGGGGTCGGAGAGTGCCATCTGGTACGGCCTGGCGTGGAGGAGATTGGCAGAGCTAGCTCTACCACTGGTATGGTGGCAGAGCGACGAGAAGAGGGAGGAAGAGTCGCCAGAAGCGTCGGGCCGTTGGCCAGAGTGAGGAGGGGACGAATTTGGGGGAGTTCTCTGGCCAAATCGAGTTTGGAGCAACCGACAGCCCCTGCCGCTCCTTAAATAGATGTTGGCGAGGAGATCTCGAGGAGGAAGCGTGGGCAGGTCGCCAGGGAATGGCCATAAAAGAGACCCATGCCTCTCGCACGTTCGCATGAGAGGTATGGGCGTCAGCAGGGCATGGGAGGGGGTCCATGCGGAAGAAGACAACGCAGGGGGCCCCCCTCTCGTTTCTGGGGCCGATCCCCATACCCTGCGCGACGTCATCCTCCGTGCAAAGTCGCCGGAGGCATGGGCAGTTGCTGCTGGTGGTAGAGGGACCGGCTTGCAAAGAACAAAGGGAAAGTTGAGGGGCCAACTGCAAGGGTTCAAAAAGTTAATGGTCAAAAAGTAATTCTTGAGGACTAATTTGTAAAGTAGGTCAAGGCAAACTTTCCTTTGGTCCAAATTTTGATATAACCCTAATTTATACCTAAGGGATCCAATGGTGAAGTTGGATTTTAGGTTTGACCACGTTTGACTAGTCAATTTACATAAAAACCCAAATTAGGTCAAAAATTGGGTATAGTTCTCAATCTAGGTCAAGATAGGTTCCAATGGCCAAATTGAAGGTTCTAAACCCTAAGGAATATTTTTTCATGAATTTTAGAGGATTTAATTGATTTTTATCTTGCCTAGAACTTCGTGAATTAGAGCAGATTTGTTTTAGGGTTACAGAATGTCATTTAATTCCTACAAGCTGCTATAATCCTTTTCAGATCAAATCATCCCACTTTCTCTCTTATTAAGCCCATTTGACCTACGTTTAAACCCTTAGACATCCCATTTGTGTACTGCATTGGTAAAATTACAGTTTTACCCCTTGTGAGTTGCTTTATGCTCAAATTTATAGTTCTTTGATTTAGGCTTTCCCTTAGGTTTTATAGAAGCTTTTGTATACTTATTTAGGTCAAAATGTACTAGTTAGGGTTCATGATGAGATTCTCATCATACCCCCATGCCTAGCTTTTGCTAGTCCCTTAGCAAAAATTTAAAGTTTTAACCTTTGTTCTAGACCATGAATTTCTTCCATCAAATTTTGATAAGTGTTTTTCCTTTTGTATCCTTGATTAGGTCAGAATGTCAATCATATGCCTAAAAGGTACTTTAGTACAAATTAAGATCCAGATCTGTGTAGCTTTAGCCTTAGTCTTTAGTAAAGGTTTTTAAGGCCTACAGGAACTAACCTAAAGTTTATTGGACTTCGTGGTTAAAGCACCCGTGCTTGAGATATTTTTAGCCTTGGTTCAGTTTGTAGTGGATTTTGTAAGAGAGAGACAGAAGATTTATTCGTTTGGAGAGTTCTCTCTCTTTTCTTTTTAATTCTAGCTTAGGATTGGCTTCACAACACGATCTGTATCGGATTTCTTGTCCCCATCATCAATCCTCAAGGGTCCCTGGCAGTCGATGCTTTAAGATAGCACTGCCCATGGTAACCTCCAGAACCCTGGCTTTTGAGATTTTGAGATAATCCCGTCCATGGTGTTCGTGGCCGAATTCAGATCTTGGCAATTGACACTTCGTGATAATGTCATCCATGGAATCTAAACCAGCAGAGTACTTACATGCCCCCGGTAGGATATGTAAATATCCTAGGAGACAAGCACCGAGGAGATGATATGTTGTTACGCATCTTCGAGGGGAATTTCCCACCTCTCCATGCCAGGAACTCGTCCAAATCAACTTGTGTTGATCGATTGCTCCTAATTTAGGTGACATTTTCAGAATATTTGAAATGCTTCTGCGTGATTTTGATATTTATGCTCACTGAACCAGACTGTGTGTGTGAATTTGGGTGCTTAGGTTACTGAGTCCCGTAAATCGAAAGTCAGTTAACGAGGCTAAATACTCCCTAAGCCTTGGACCTAATATTTAAGCTTTTCATTTTCCTTAATCTCTTGAGGAATATCTAGATCTTAACGGGTACTAAGAGTCTATCCAAGAATGCCTAAGGTTTGCGTTCTTACTAATCTTGTTGTGCACTTTCCTTTTTCTTTTCCTTAATGTGATATAGAACTTAGGTTAATTCCTTAATTTCTTACTAATGACTCCCTTTTCTTTCATTTTGTGCTCCTTTTTACCATTTTGTTCTTTTTCTCCTCCTTCTATAAAGTTTACCGGCACTTTCTTCCTCCTTTAAAGTTTTTTTTTTTCGTATATGCAGATTTTTTTGTCGAAACCTTTTCCTTGTTATTTTATTACACTTTCATACCCCTCCATGCCTAAGATTTGCAATTTCCTCATTGTACATTAGGTGGGTTTTTATTTAGCTTGGTTCATACATTCGGATAGGTATTTGGTGAGTGGATGGGTCGAGGTGACTGTTGCGGATGATTTCTAATCTCAAGTACGAGTACCTGAGGTGAAGTTGGTTGTCCTAAAGGATGAACCTAAAGTGCAAAGAAATGTCAGAAAAGGTTTTAGATTTTTCAAAAAGAATGACGGGCTGCCTCCCGTTAAGCGCTGAGTTTTACGCCATCGGCTGGGTGCAATAAGCTCAGGGAGAATGGAGGATAAATGATGACTCAGCCAAATTTGTACTAGTTACATCAATGAACGGTTTGAGTCTCTGACCATTCACGACGAAAGGTTCGAAATCGTGGATGAGAGGACTGATTTCGACGGCTCCATTTCCAAAAATCTGTCGGACAAGATATGATCCGACCCACTTGGATCGCAGTTTCCCAGGGAAGAGTTTAAGTCAGGCATCAAAGAGTAGGACCTTCTGACCAGGGTGGAAGATCTTTCTAGATATGTGCTTGTCATGAAAGGCTTTAACCCGCTCTTTGTAGATTCACGAGTTCTCATACGCATCAAGGTGTAATTCATCAATCTCGCTTATCTGAAGCTTTTTGTGGGTTCCAGCCTTAGAAAGATCTAAGTTGCAACTCCATACTGCTCAATAGGCTTTGTGCTCTAGTTCGACTGGAAGGTGACATGCCTTACTGTACACCAGCCTAAAAGGAGACATGTCTAATTGGGTCTTGTGCGCAGTCCTATAAGCCCACAAAGCTTCCGGAAGTCGGGACGACCAGTCCTTCATGTCAGATCGAATAGTAACCTGTAGGATTTTCTTGATCTCCCGATTTGATAGCTCAGCTAGACCATTGGTCTGGGGGTGGTAAGGAGTATAAATTCGGTGAGGCACCCCGTATTTGGTCATCAGTGACCTGAACTAAGTATTGGTAAAATGGGTCCCTCCATTAGAGATGATTGCACGAGGAATCCCGAACTGTGAGAAGATATTCTGATGAATGAATTTGATGACGATCTTGTGATCATAGGTTCGGGTCAGAATGGCTTTGATCCATTTGGACACGTAGTCCACAGCAAGTAAAATGTACTCGAAGCCATCCGAAATAGGAAAGGGGCCCATAAAATCAATCTCCCATATATCAAAAATCTCGTATACGAGAATCAGCTGTAAAGGCATCATGTCGCGGTGGCTCATGTTGCCCAAAGTTTAGCAATGACTGCATGCCTTGCAATGACTGTATGCGTCCTTGAAGATAGTGGGCCAGTAAAAGCCACACTGGAGGATTTTTTATGCGGTTTTGTGCCCAGAGAAGTGGCTATCGCATGCCTGATCATGGCAGAAGGAGAGAATGTCATTGATTTCGCCCTCCGGGACACACCGTCAGATGACTTGGTCAGCACCTATGCGGAAAAGGTACGGGTCTTCCCAGATGTAATACTTGGCATCGAAGCGCAACTTGTCTTTCTTGGCCTTTGGCCAATTAGACGGGATCTGATGAGATGCCAAGTAGTTTACTATATCAGCAAACCATAGAAGCCTAGTACCAATAGTCAAGAGGTGCTCGTCAGGAAAATGCTCCGTGATGGGTCCAGAAGGGTCGATGATCTCGGAAGGAAGGCGAGACAAGTGGTCGGCTACCACGTTCTGTCTTCCCGCCTTATGACGAATCTCAAGGTCGAATTCTTGCAACAGTAAGATCTATTGGATTAATCGAGGTTTCGCATCCTTCTTAGCAAGGAGATGCCTCACAGCTGTGTGATCTAAGTAAATTATGACGTGGGAAACCCAGGGGATACGATCAAAATTTTTTGAGGGCAAATACTACGGCTAGCAGCTCTTTTTTCGTAACCGTGTAGCTACGCTGAGCCTCGTCAAGTGTCTTGCTAGTGTAGTAGATGACCACGGGTTTCCCGTCAATCTTCTGCCCCAGAACCACTCCTACAATGAAGTCAGATGCATCGCACATGATCTCAAAGGGTTGAGACCAATCAAGGGACTGTAGGATCAGGGCTTGGGTGACTTAGTCACGAAGGTTCTCAAAAGCTTGAATGCATTCCTTGGAAATCTCAAAGGGTACATCCTTGGAGAGAAGAGTAGTCAGGGGGCGTGCAATTTTCGAGAAATCAGGGATGAAATGACGGTAAAAACCGATGTGCCCCAGAAAAGATCGGATGTCCTTAATCGAGCTAGGCATAGGAAGTCTAGAAATCAAATCAACCTTCGCTTGATCCACTTGGATGACTTTTTCAGAAATTAAGTGTCCCAGGACAATCCCCTCAGGCACCATAAAGTGGCTCTTTTCCCAGGAAAGAACCAGATTTACGTCAATGTAACGCCTGAGTATGTGAACCAAGTGCTGGAGGCAATCGCCAAATGATGCTCCGAAAACTGAGAAGTCATCCATGAAGGCTTCTAGATAATCACCTACCATATTGGAGAATATGGCAAGCATGCACCACTGAAAAGTCGCGGGTGCATTGCAGAGACCGAAAGGCATCCTTCGGAATGCGTACGTCCCGAAGGGGCAGGTGAATATGGTCTTCTCTTGGTCCTCTGGATGAATCGCCACTTGGTTGTAACCGGAGTACCCATCAAGAAAGCATAAGAATCTATTTCCCGCTAACTTCTCGAGAATCTGATCAATAAATGGTAGTGAGAAATGATCCTTCTTTGTGGAGGAATTGAGTCTTCGGTAGTCTATGCAGACTCTCCACTAGTTGGCTATATGGGTAGGTATGACCTCTCTGGTTTCAGTCATGATGGTGGTAAGTCCTGCCTTCTTAGGCACAACCTGGATTGGGTTCACCCAACGACTGTCGGAGACCAGGTAGATGATCCTTGCATCTAACCACTTAATAATCTCCTTTTTCATGACCTCCTGCAGATTGGGATTCAAACGTCTCTGCATCTCACGTGAAGGTCGTGCACCCTTTTCAGAATAGATACGGTGTGTGTAATAAGAGGGGCTTATTCTAGTCCAATCATCGAGAGTCCAACCAATGGCTCTGCGATGTTGCTAGAGAACAGTAATCAAACGGGATTCCTGATCAGGTGTAAGTTTGGAGTTTATAATCACAAGAAATGTCTGATTAGAATCCAAAAAGACGTATTTCAAATGATCGGAAAGGGGTTTGAGTTCATGAATGGGGTTATCAACAGCAACGGGTGGTTCAGAGTGAGTGTGGGGTACAAGGGTAGGAGTTATAGGTTTGTCTATTTCAAGGTCTGACTCCTCTAATTGCAGTTCAAGATCCTCTTGTGGTTGATGAGGAATAATCATGTTGTCCTCAAGTTGTGGTTCATCAACCACAGCTCTAATATCACAGATTTATTCAATGACACCGCAATTGATCCCTTGTTGGGCCTTAAAGATATCAATTTTGAGAGTCTGGTTCCCAAATTTTAGTTCTATTTGGCCCTCTTCACAACTTATATTGGCTCTTGCAGTGGACAGAAAAGGTCTCCCTAATATGATTGGTGTATCCCTTAGGTTTTCAGGTGTGTCCATATCTAAAACTATGAAATCTACAGGGAAGTAGAAATCCCGCACCCTCAGAATAACATCCTCAAGAATTCCTTTAGGTGACTTGATAGATCGATCTGCTAACTGCAATGTCACCTCGGTCGGTTTTAACGCAGATTCTTCTAGATGGTTAAGTAGGGATGTGGGTATCAAGTTTATGGAGGCACCTAAGTCCAACAATGCTCTATCAAACTGGGTTTCACCGATCTTACATGAAATCAGGGGAGTGCCTGGGTCTTTTGCCTTGGGTGGGAGTCTACTCAAGATTACAGAGCTGGCTTGCTCTGACAGTACAATTGGACTCCCACTCTTGGTTCTCGGCTTATGCTGAGGTATACACACGTTCTTCAAGAATCTTACATAAGTCGGTACGTGACGAATCGCATCCATCAAGGGGATGTTTATTTGGACCTACTCAAAGAGCTTGACCAGGTCCTCAGGAGCCACGGGTTTGGTTGTCCTCTTTCCCTTGGTCAAGGCCTCGGGAAATGGAACCTTGGTTGGTTCCTCTAGGATAGGTCCAGGTTTCTGATTTGGGACAGGGATAGAAACATCCTGGATGATTGTCCTAGCGTTTGAGTCACTACCAGGCTTGGAGTGCTTTGGATAAGGTGGATCTTGTGTTGCCTTACCATTACGGGTTGTTACAGAATTTATTCCTGCCTGGTTCTGGTTAGGGGTTGGTAGGATGGGCTGCTGCTGTTGGTAACCTGCATAGGAGGTTGAAGCTTCCATCCCGTCAGGTGAAGGAATAGAAGGGACCTGATAGACCATGTGTGCTTGGCCTGCGTTTGGGTTCATAACGCACTGCTGGGTCGACACGCTATTAGGGTTAGGAAGAGGCTGAGAAGGAAGTGTGCCTGGTTAGCGAGAATTTGCCAACTGGGCAAATTGATTTCGAACCTCTATGATTTCGTCCTTATGTTGCTTCTGGATAGCCACATTAGTTCTCTGAATGTTAGCCAAAGTCTGGAGGATAAGGGACATTTGATCTTGGTTTGGCCCAGATGGATAAGTGGGGTTGGGCTGAGGCTGAGGCTGTTGATAAGGATGAGGTGCTTGTGGACGGGGCTGAAAGGGTGGTCTTGGATTCTGGAAATTTCCTGCCCACTGGAAATTGGGATGGTTTCGCCATCCAAGATTGTAGGTGTTGGAAAATGGGTCATTCTGGATGGCGTTGAGGTCCTCGTAGGTCTGAGGAGCCTCAGAAAAGTCGGAGAATCGGGGAGTAGGGCTCCCTCGGCAAAAATAGAAAGGATCAGAGGTCCCTTCGGTCCTGGAGTCAGATGGGGGTGGATACGAGTCCATCCCAGGAGAAGGTCGGTGGAAAATGTTCTGCACAGTTTCCTGTGTGAGAGGGGGTTGTGCGAAGGAGTTCTGCGCAGAGGTGGCTCGCTGCAAATGCTGAGTCAGCTCATCCACCTTCTTCTCAATAATAGAGACCTTGTCCAATCGACTGGCCATTAATTCTAGGTCGACTGATGCAGATAGGCCCTACGTCTCGTGTGCTCCCCTAAGGTTCGTCGCTGCGCAGGTATTCGTCCAGTCGAATAATCCCATGGAGTCATTGTTGATGGAGTTCTCGCACATATTCTCGAGAATCTCCCACACGGTGTCTTCATGTTGACCCATGCTATTCCCTCCGCAAGTTGCATTGACGAACAGTCTAATATCTTCACGAAGTCCCTGGTAAAAAGACTAGACTTGTTCCTATTTAAGAACTCCGTGATGGGGACACTTTCTCACGAGATCCTGAAAAACGATCTCATGACTCATGAAGAGGTTCTCCCATCTGTTGCGTGAAGTGAGTAATCTGATGGCGCAAGGCATTGGTCCGACCAATGGGGAAGAACTTCAAGAACTCGGACTAAAGTTCCTCCCAAGTGTTGATCGGGCGGGTCTGTGTCTGGTACCAATGGGTTGCCTTGTCCATAAGGGAGAAAGAGAACATCTTCATAAGTAGGATATCCCGATTCTGTGCATCTGACTCAAAGGTTTGGGCCAGATGCTTAAGCTGTTTGATGTGCTGGAAGGAGTCTTCAGAGTTAAGCCCATAGAATTTGGGTATGGCGTGGATCATGTTGGGCTTCAACTCGGAATCAGGTCCTCCAATCAGGATTCTGACTCGACGCTCAATTGCCACCGCAACGGGATTATAGTGATCTCGCATCATGGGTCGCTGCGGTGGGTTCATGAAGTTTTAGAAGAGATCATTGAGTCGCTGGAGCTGGTGCTCAAGATTATTCTCTTCTTCAATAGGCTGAGCCATTGTGGAAGAAGGGGAATTGGGTTCAGAATTAGAAGAGAGGTCTTTGTGAAGAGGTTGTTGCACAAACAAGGGTACCGAGGCTTGGCCTTGGGGAGAGTGAATTTCTAGAGGAGGTTTCAAGGACCTCCTACCAAACATACACTGATGGATTGGATGAGGTTAGCAGGTGCTGAACCCAATCAAGACACCCAAAATGTTGGGTGACTATAGAGGTGCGGGGCGGATGATACCCCTTAATCAGAAGGTCGTCCACCTGAGAATTACCTGGGCATCCAAAGAAGGTGAGTCCCGCGAAGACCCCTACACGGTAGAGCACCCCCACGGGTTACAGGGTTTCCCCCACCCGACCTCTTTTGTCACTGAGATTCCAGGTAGACAAGAATGGGGACCTTGACCTCTTAAGTCTACCACTTTTAATTAGGATCAAGATGCTTAGGGTTTTACTTGAACTTTATCCTTTTGTGTGCAAAAAGTGACCTAATTTCAAGGTTGGTTGATCCAAGGGATCAACTTCACCTATTAGTTCCTGTGAGAGCTTATTAGGTCTTGTCTTTTAAGGTTCAAGTGATTTAAGAGCCAGATTGCTTAGGGTTTCTCTTAATAGATCTTTTCAATCAATGGCTTAGGCACACTTCTTTTGGAAATTTTCAATTCTTGATTAGAAGGTGTGTCTCTAAAATCCTAGCTTTGAGTCTTAGGTTGGCTCTAATTGGTCTAGTTAGTTGCCTCAAGATTAGGTAACTAGGGCTCAAGTAAGAAGGTTTTAGCCCTAATTACCTTTAGTGGATGTACAGATAGAATGTGTTGAAATTTAAAAAATAGGCAACTCTTGTGATTTACTACGTATGAAAGATAGGTAATTCCTATATTGCTTTTCTTTTTCTTCCTCTTTAGAATTTTAGGGGCTTCAAAGAGAGGATAGAAAATTACCTGTCCCTTTGTGTGGTTGTTGTACGGCTGCTTGTTCCTTCTTGTTTTCCTGTGCCTGCACAACAAAAGAGAAGAGATTAAGTCAGTAGTAAATCAGAAATTGTGAATTAATAGCTTCTAGAATGCCTGTTGCTCCCCGGCAACGGTGCCAAAAAATGTTTTGCGCGGCTAGATCGTGTTTTAGCAGATATCTCGTTGTAATATAGATGAACTCTCCGCGAAAATAAATAAAAATTTATAACTCGAAATTTAGAATATCCCGAAATCGAACTCAGGGAGCAAACTTTGATTCTAGAAGCATACAAATTCACAATTAACTATATACTATTTTACAAAAATTAAAGAGAGAGTGAACAAAAAAAAGCCTTTGCTTCTTTTCTTTCTTTCTTCTCCTCTTCTCTCTTCTTTCTCTGCCTTTCCTTTTTTGGACGTCTGATTCTTTGAATCAGATGCCTTATCTGCCCCTTTGCTACAGTGCCTCGCAGCTTCTTCTCCTCTTGGCTTCTTTTTCTTCTCTTCTCTGTTCGGCTTCCTTCTTCTTCTTCTTCTTGCACTGTGCCTTCTCCTTCTTCAGTTGGCTTCTCTGCCTTCCTGTCTTCTTTCTTCTTCTGTTGCAGCTCTTGGCTGCTTCTTCTCTTTCTTTTCTCTGCAGCTTCCTCCTTCCTGTCTTCTTCTTTTTCACTTGCAGCAGCTAAGTCCCTGCTTCCTTCTCTTGCTGCTTCCTCCTTAGCGTCCTCTTCCTGCACAGGCACCACGCAACAAAACCTATTCCCCTACTCTCCCCACGCGTCTCTCTCTCTCTGAATCTCTCTTCGGTACGCTCTCCCAGAGCCGGGTTATCGGGTCGGGTCGTGCACTCGGGTCCAGGCACACCAGCATGGGTATGGTGCGCGAGGAGTGCACAGGAGGATAATCGGGTCGGGTTATCAGGTCCGCGGGCTAGTTCACGGACAAGGCGTGCATAGGTGAGGAGGGACCTCACCCCAGTGAATTGGAGGCAAACAGCTAATATCACAAATTCAATTTATTTCACACACCTCACTCATAGGTTCACGAGGTGGGACTAATGTTCCACCAGCTGTTGCTCGCATGCCCGCAGGAGATCTTCCGTCCAGTTGCAGCAGCTGCAAGCCTCGCAGCGCCAATTTCTTAGACAGCTGGATGCGCGAGATTTTCCCGAACCTGCTGGACCTGGAACCCTGCAGACTTCCCCGAACCTGCTTGCAGCTCTATCAGACCACAGGAGGACCTTCGCCGTGTCACGGCGAAGGTGAGGCAGTAGGTGGCAAGCCGCGGGGTGGCCTAGGCGTGCATGCCTAAGTCGCTCTGTGGCCGGATGGATGGGTTAATTCAGGGGGTGGTTGTGGTGGTGTAGGCAGTCTGTGGACGAGTGGAGGATGTTCAGTGAGTGTAGCGGAGGTTGTGAGGTGGGTGGCGAGACGTGTGGGGTTGCGGAGTGACGGAAGCGTCTCGCCAGAGGGCGGCCGAAGATGGAGAAGGTGGCGATGGACAGTGGATGTCGAGGGGTAGAAACAACAAATTAATAAGGGGTAAATAAAGGAGAGAGTAAGGGGATGAGTTTTTACCTAGCTAAGCGGACGAAAGGGAGGAGATGGTGATCGGCGCGTCTTTGCCGTTGCCGGAGACGAAGGTGCCAGAGTAGGGGGCGGCTACAAAGAGAAGGGGTCGGAGAGTGCCAGCTGGTACGACCTAGCACGGAGGAGAATGGCAGAGCTGGCTCTGCCACTAGTATGGTGGCAGAGCGAGGAGAAGAGGGAGGAAGAGTCACCGGAAGCGTTGGGCTGTTGGCCGGAGTGAGGAGGGGACGAATTTGGGGGAGTTCTCTGGCCAAATCGAGCTTGGAGCAACCGGTAGCCCCTGCCGCTCCTTAAATAGATGTTGGTGAGGAGGAGATCTCGAGGAGGAAGCATGGGCAGGCCACCGGAGAATGGCTAAAAAAGAGACCCATGCCTCTCGCGCGTTCGCACGAGAGGATGGGCGTCGGAGGGCATGGGAGGGGGTCCATGCAGAAGAAGACAACGCAGGGGACCCCCCTCTCGTTTTTGGGGCCGGTCCCCATACCCTACGCGACGCCATCCTCCGTGAAAAGTCGCCAGAGACATGGGCAGCTGCTACAGGTGGCAGAGGGACCAGCTTGCAAGGAACGAAGGGAAAGTTGCTGGGCTAAGTGCAAGGGTTCAAAAAGTTAAAGGTCAAAAAGTAATTCTTGAGGACCAATTTGTAAATTAGGTTAAGGCAAACTTTCCTTAGGTCCAAATTTTGATATAACCCTAATTTGGACATAAGGGATCCAATGGTGAAGTTGAATTTTAGGATTGACCACGTTTGACCAGTCAATTTGCACAAAAACCTAAATTAGGTCAAAAAATTGGTATGGTTCTCAATCTATGTCAAGATAGGTTCCAATGGCTAAATTGAAGGTTCTAAACCCTAGGGGATATTTTTTCATGAATTTTAGAGGGTTTAATTGATTTTTATCTTGCCTGAAACTTCATGAATTAAAGCGGGTTTGTTTTAGGGTTACAGAATATCATTTAATTCCTAGAAACTGCTATAACCCTTTTCAGATCAAATCATCCCACTTTCTCTCTTATTAAGCCCATTTGACCTGTGTTTAGACCCTTAGACATCCCGTTTATGTACTACACTGGTAAAATTACAGTTTTACCTCTTGTGAACTGCTTTATGCTCAAATTTATAGTTCTTTGATTTAGGCTTTCCCTTAGGTTTTATAGGAGCTTTTGTATACTTATTTAGGTCAAAATGTGCTAGTTAAGGTTCATGATGAGATTCTCATCACCATGAAATAACTTTTTTCCCAACTGAGGACCAGATTGACTTCCATGCATTTTTGGAGAGTTCTTTCAAGGTTCTTGAGACAATGATCAAAAGAATCTCCAAAAATAGAGAAGTCATCTATAAAAACTTCTAAGCATTCACCTACCAAGTCTGAAAATATTGCAAGCATACACCTTTGAAAAGTCGCAGGTGAGTTGCAAAGACCGAAAGGCATCCTTCGGAAAGCAAAGGTTCCGAAGGGGCAGGTGAAAGTTGTTTTGTCCTGGTCCTCAGGATGAACCGCTACCTGATTATAGTCGGAATAACCATCCAGAAAATAATAAAAATCCCGTCTGACTAAATGCTCCAAGATTTGATCAATAAGGGGAGTGGGAAATGGTCCTTCTTGGTGGCGGTGTTTAATTTTCTATAATCGATACACATGCACAAAGAAGAGGCGGTTCGAGTGGCTACATTCTCCCCATTATCATTAGTGACAACTGTTAGGGTCCAGCCAATAGCTTTTCTATATTTGCTCAAAACCTGGAGAGGTTTGTGCTCTTGTGCCCCGGTAAGTCCAGAATTTATAATCAGGGGCAGGGTCTGATTTGGGCCCAGGAAGACATATTTAAGGGAGTCAGGCAAAGGTTATAATTCCAATTATGGGCCCGGCTTCGAAAGAATTTCTACTTTGTGGGTTAGTGGTGATGTGAGAGTGAAAGGGTCAGCAGGATGGTTGGGTCAGCAGGATGGTTAGCTAAATGTGTGATTGCACAGCAATCATAGGTCCTAATCAACCAAAATAATGTCTGAACCTATCTTAAATTGTGGATATTGCACTCATATCTTGCATATCATGCATTGGATCAATCTATTTAGAATTAGATGAGATATCCTGCTAGTTAATATTTTTTTTATTGCTATTTACAGATAATAAAGTGATCCAAGATGGAGATAGTGGAATAAAGCAATAAAGGAAGAAGAAGACTGATCCAGATAAGAGGAGTGAGGAGGATAGCCTTATCCCTACCCTTAGAAACCCTAGGACAGCCTTCCCAAACCCAAAACAACCTCCATTACGGCACCTTAGCCTCAAAACCCAAACATAGATAGCACTATCCATGTTCCTATCCCTCTCCCAAACACTTAGGAACCAAAACCAACCTTAGAAAACACAAAACCCACTCTCCAGCACCTTTTAAGACGTCCAGACATCTGGCTGGACGTCTGATTTCTGTAGAATAACAATCCAGGAAGCCAAAACTCATACTGACAAAGAATTGGACGTCTAATTTAGTGTCCATACGTCCAATTTTGTAATATAAGACGTCTGACCACTATCCTGGATGTCTGATACTGCTGTCTGGTTCCTGATTTTGGGTGTTGGAAGCCCTAGCTTGCCTCTTTTGACCTAGGAACCCCACCGGACACCCGAGGAAACCTAAGTAGAGACCTCCTAAGCCTAGTCCACTATCCATAGCCCTACTTGTCCTATCCCTAACACAATTGAACCATCCCATACCTAATTGGGTGCATCTACAGTTGATTGGGTGCACCCGAGCCCAATTAGATCCACCCAGGATCTAATTAACTCATACCTATTAGGGTTACCCTAGCCTAATCACATGCACACATCTAATTAGACTTGACTTAGACCTAATTAGGTTCACTCCTACCCAATTAGGCTTTCTTAAGCTTAATTAGGTCCACACCCACTTAATCTAGATTGACCCAACCTATTTAGCACCTAATCCTACCAAAACCCACAACCTAGCCTACGAAAAACACACACCCACACACACACACACACCTTCCCATTTTACTCCCACCAAACCCATGCACACTCTCTTGGAAACCCTAAAAACTTGTGTCAAACTTAGATCCAAAATTTGTGGCATTTGCTATTTTTGGAGCCACCAAAAGTGGCAACCAAATGGAACCTTCCATAAGGGCAAAGTGAGGGCTACGAAATTGGAAAATCTCCATACACTCTCCCATCCATACTCTCCACTCTAAACTTGCTTCCACCCTCCAAAACCTCAAAGGCCGTCCTCCTCATCCTCCTCCAAGGCTCCATGGATGGCTAGCTAGAGAAGCTTCTCTCCAAAGCTTCAAGGACGGCCATTGGTAGAGAAAGGGAGCAACACCCTCCTCTCTCCACTTGGGTGCACTATCCCCCATCTTCTTCTTCTTCTTGGACGGCCATGAAGGCTCACCCATAGCCTCTTGTGGCCGGCCATCTCTTTTGGTAGGCATGTAGACGGGTTTGCATACCCAAGGTCTAGCCTACACCCTCACACAAGGCCGATGGCCCTAGTGGCAACTTTCCGGCGTGAGGGATTTTCTTCTATTTATATGCTTTCTAGTGTAGATGATGTGTGATAAATTTTTTATGCATAAATAATTTCTTGATGTTTTATCCTAATGTTTGCTTGCCTAAATGACACTTTGGTTTGTTCACACCATGCACGGCCACCATGGCCTCATTTAGATGCACATAGTCACTTAGGTTTTTGCTAGTTTATCTTGATCTAGGTTTCAATTCGCTTTTCGAAATAAAAAAAATCAAAAACACAAAAAGACAAAAATAGTAGCTTAGGTTAGATTTAGGTTATAAAAGTCGATCCAAACCTCGATTCGTTTTCACGCCTCCCAGAGACGAACGACCGGGACTCAAGTTCTAAAAAGAATAAAGATCTACGAGAGTTTCGCTATCACAAATATCTTTGACAAGTGGTTTCTGCGACTATACTACGATTTCCAACGATTTCAAAATACGCGAATTCCACGCTCCGTCAATGTGTGGTTAGGGTGGAAGGGTGAGAAGAAGTGGATTGTTCAGGAACCGTATTGATGGCAAAATAGGAACCTAAATGGGAAATCTGCAAAGTTTCCTCCACAATATTTTCTATTTCGGAATTCGAATCATCAAAGAAATCAGGTTCTTGGAACTGCCTAGAAGCTTGAAAAATGTCTAGGGTTACAGATTCACCGCCACACATGATCTTCACTTTTCCAGAATCACAATCGATATTTGCATGGGCGGTGGCTAAGAATGGTCTTCCAAGAATTATGAGGGCAAACTTTAGTGCTTCCGGTACCTCTATGTCCAGGACTAAAAAGTCTACTGCAAATAGATAATTTTTGACCCGAACAAGGACATCCTCAACAATTCCCCTTGGTTTAATTGTAGATTGGTCGGCTAATTAAAGAGTAATCTCAACAGGCTTTAATTCACCGATCTTAAATTCCTCAAAAATAATTGTTGGGATAAGATTAATTGAGGCACCGAGATCCAACAAAGCGCGATCAAAAGAAGTATCATTAATGATAACTTGAATCAGGGGGGGTGGGATCTTTTCTCTTAAGAGACAGTAGACTCTGCACAACTGAATTAACTGTCTCAAGAAGGATCACCTTTCCTAAATTTCAGGGCTACCTTTTCGGGGTACACAAATCTTTTAGGAATTTTGCATAGGCAGGTATGTAGTTTATGGCATCTAGGAGAGGGATATTAACTTCAACTTGCCCAAATAAATCCATTAATTCCTTTTCAGTGGGCTCAGATTTCTTCTTTTTCTTATTTGAAGAATGGAGGGCTTGTGGAAATGGAGAAGGGTTTCCTTATTTTTCATTAATTGGTTCCTAAACAATATGATAGGAAGATGGGGAAGAGTTGATCTGTGTTTCATTAAAATAGGTTTCTTTAACAGGCAGGGGATTGTGAGTGGTTTTTCCATTCCTCAAAGTAACTGCATTTGCAGTCTGGTTGTTTCTAGGATGAGGACGAGAAGCCTGGCTGTTATTGAAACCTGGTGGATGCTGAGGTGCTAGTTGAATGGGTTGACTGGGATATCCACCTTGGAACTGATTCCTTTCATTATTTGGGTTGGGCATGGGTTGGGAAGGTAAATTCCCAACAGGTCGATGATCAGGAGTAACCTTAACTTGGTGTTGCAAGTTGGTAATCATGCGGGTTACTTCTGTCATTTGATTCTGCATTCCTTGCAGAGTTTTCATGGTCCAGGTTGATACATAGGTTGCCCATAATTCCCAAAATAGTTTTGTTTGGAAAAAGGAATCGGGTTCGGGTTTTTCCTGGAGTAATTCGGGTTAGTCCTCCAGTTTTGATTGAAAGTGTTGGAAGGGTTTCTAAATTACTCCTGGAGAGCATAAATATTTTCAGTGGTGGGATCAAAAATATTTTGATCAAAATTCCTAGTCAAATCCTATGGGAAATTAGTTGGAAACTGCTGACCAGCAGATGTGGCATCAATGTTGTGCAGATTTTCTCTTCGGAGAAGTTGTGGAGGGTTAGTGTGTGGAGAGTTAACGTGTGGAGCTTGTTTATTTGTGAGCTTTTCTTCCATTTTCTTTTAGTGAATTTACATCTGGTCTAGTCGTTGAGCTAACATATATAGATCATCTTGAGTGACTGGAACAGAGGCGGATTTGGAGTCAATTTCATGGACTCCGTGTCTGGGATTTTGTGTTCTACCAAAAGTGTCCATTGAAGTCATATTAAATGAGTTTTCACTCATTTCTTCAAAGCGGAGATAGGCACTTTCAGCATTCTTGTTAAGGAAATTGCCACCACATGAGGCATCCACAAATCATTTCAATTGATCTTCTAATTCATGATAGAAGATCTACACTAACTGTCATTGTGGAATTTCATGGTGGGGACAACTTCTTAGAAGTTCTTGAAATCTTTCCCTAGCTTCGTGGAGAGGTTCAACAATTTTTGGTTAAAAGGTCGTTATGGATCTTTGTAAAGCATTAGTTCGACCGATTAGAAATTTTTTTTGAGAGAAACGCTTTTTCATTGGGGTCAGGTGGTAATTGGGCGTCCAACTGTTCTAAATCAATGAGAAGCTTTGTCTTTAAGAAAGAGAGGAAAAAGTCTCATTAACCATATGTCTTCCTGCACATTGCGGGAACGAGTGGTTTGAGCGAGGACAGTTAATTCCTCGAGATGACAAAAAGGGTCCTCTCTTGGAAGACCATGAAAATGTTTGATAAGGTTTAGAATGCCTGGTTTGATTTCGAAATCCCCTTGTGGTATGACCACCCTGGGTCTTCCTTGTAATTGGAAAGATCATAAAAATCCTTAAGAGGAACAACAAGTTGTTCGCGGGGTGGTGGATTTTGCCCTTGGTTAGCTAGGTTTGTGACAGTCCTAGCCAAATCTTCTTGATTTTGTTGCAGTCGAACCAAATGGTCGACCATTAAGGCAAAGGGGTTTGGATTTTGAGTTAAAATTGGAGGGCCACCAGGCCCTGCAGGAATTTCTGGTTGCTCCAAATGAGGGAGGTGAGGGAGGGGGAAGTCAGCTTGTGGGTCGGCTGACGGGTTAGAAGTGGAAGCAGAATTTTTTTGTTGACTTCCTGGGTTTCCCATTTTCTTAGAAGAGGAGGGAGAAGAAAACAATGATTTTCTGTTGTGGGGGGCGAAATCAGATGGTCCCTCAAGATGTGGTTTTTGGGACCGTCACCCGTTGATGTAAACACAATTACACTACTTAAAATGTCTATTTTTGCATGTTCTTAAGCATAGGATTGCATTTCATGATATAAATATTGCATAACATGCATCATCCTTGCATTTAGAGTAGTTTGAATAAAATGGAGGTTAATTGTCTCCTTTTATGTGCTTGGATAGGGCAAACATTTAATCGGGGTCTCGGATCAAAGATTCAACCGTATGATGTGATCAGGGCGACGATTGGAATTCAACGACTCCAAGATCGCCCTAATCAGGCATCCGTAGCATCAGATAGTGACTTGGGAACCTTGGAAGATCAAGGGCTAGGATGGTGTAAATCCACACTTCAGATGACAATTCCAACCGCATGGATGAATTCGGATCGACGATCGCAACCCAACGACACAAAAATCGAGTCAATCCGACATCCGTGGCACCATCTACACCTTCCAGAAGATGGATGGCCAAGATGGCGCCACGTGGCGCCATCTCGGCAGCCCAAACGGCCGCACCCAATCTCAGCAGTCTCCGCATCTGCCTTTCCCCGCCGTTGGATTAAGATCCAACGGCAGCGACGCGCCCACGCTGAAGTTAGGCGCTCGACATAAACGCGACCCCAGCGCATTGGTCGAGCGCTCTAACGCGAAGCGGGGATGCGCGTTCGAGCCTCGCCACGCTGAAATTGGAGCAGTGGCGCGCCTCCGATCGACCGCACGATCGCGATCCAACAGCCGCGTGCGCTCAATCAGGATGACGCGCTCACGCACGCCCTCGCGTAACGTGCGATCGCACCCGAGCGGGCACGCAATGCAGTGGGTGAAAATGCGTCTTAAGCCATCCGATCTCGCGATCGGACGGCTGAGACTTCGCGGACGTGCGTAGGCGTTACGTGCGCAGGCAGCTGAGCGGGCGCGCGTGGGCACGGAAGCTACACCCACGTTGGGGGCTTTAGCGACGGTTTTATCCGTCACTAAAGACCCCTCATTTATTGTTTTGAAGTTGTAATGTCCATTTTGCCCCCACTCCTTGCAACTATAAAAGGAGACCCCCTCCATACGAAATTCTCATCCCTTCCTTCTCATCTCTACCTCTCCAAAGCTCAAGAGAAGCTTGTCCCACACCCGAGATGCTTCTCGCGAGATAAAGTCCAAATTTTCATCCCCCTTCGGAAGTTGATCCTGCGACGACGATGGCGTGCTGCTCCGTTCCCGTTCTTTTGCTTCGTCCTCCTTCGTCCCTCTTCGTCCTCCTTCGTCCAGGTGTCGTCCCGTCCGGCTCGTCCTCCAAGCGACCGTCGAGGAGGATTTCTCTCTCCCTATTCTTTTTACTGCTTTCTAGTATAGATTTATTGCTTTCTAGAGTAGACTATTCGTCTTCCGAGCAATCGTCGAGGACATTTCTCCCTCCATTCTTTTAATGCTTTCTAGAGTAAATTTATCACTTTCTAGTGTAATTGTTTTATGCTTTCTAGTTGTAATGAATAGTCTTCTTAATGATACATTCTCTGTCTATTCTACATCTTATTTTGATTTCTTTGTGTAGTATTCTCTCTCTCTCTCTTACCCCCTCTCTCTCTTCTATTTGTTGTAGATACTTAGATAGTTTTACATTAAATTACTTTGTGACAAATAAAAAGAAACGCGAAGTTTTTAAATCAAACGTCCGCCTCCCTGTGTTCGACCCGGAATTTTAATTTCGGTATAAATTTTATTTGTTGAACGTTACAAACCTACGCTAACGGTGGATATTTATATCTGAATTCATTCGTCAGCTTCGTAGATTTGTTTTTTTTTTCTTTTATATAAAAAAAAATCAGAATTAGGAAAGAGGATTTTGGTTTAAGAAAATTTTCAATCTTCAGAAATACTACATTAAGATCTGAACACAAAGACCCTTCAGGTCTTTGGACTTAATCAGCCCGCGTATCCACTAAAATGTGGATTTTTTTTTCGAGTTCTCGCAAACTTGAATTTTATTTTAATAGGAGTAAATAAGTTTGGGTGATAAGTACACGACTTATCAACTCGCCCTCTGATTTGAGGGAATTTTGAGTCTTAAGCATCTACACACTTTCTTTGCACTGACTCGTTCAGCGATTCTAACGGAAATTGGGTAGCTAATGAACCTTCTAGGGTGAGATGGCTGGCAAGTTATCGTGGGTAACAGCCCATAGGTAGGTTGTCTAGAGCCCAATCACTGGACCTTTTTCTTTTTGCTGCCTTTAGGTAAATCTTAGATCTGGTAAGCCACCTACTTAAAAAAAAAAGAAAAAAAAATCAAAAAGAAAAGGAGAAAAGAACAAAAAGAAATAAGCCACACTTCGCCGCACGAGTATGGCTGGCAAGTTGTCGGTGGTAATAGCTCATCGACCGGTTGTCCAGAACCCAGCTCAGAAAATGCACTAAAAATTCCCAAAACACTTAGGAAGAAGCGGAGAAGTAGAATAAACCGGGGAGATATACACTGGATTCACCCTTGTGTTGACCCCGTTAAAAAATAAAAGTAGGGAGAAAGCTACCGGTTGTAAAGATACACTTTTAGGCAGAATTCTTTTTGAGGTCACCTAGAGGCGTAGAAATCCAAAGTCCGTTTTAAATTGCCGGTCAACGAGTCTATCACAAATCACAATAAGATGCTTAAAGCTTAGGGTTCTCATCAAATCTTGGGTGAGTTGAATGGCTGTAGAAAGCCACTCTTAAACCCAAAAATTTGAAAATCCCAAAAAAAAAAAAATTAGAAAAGAGTAAAAAGAGAAAAAGAAATTTTTCTTTGAATAAGGCGAGGGCTTGAGGCGGTCTGCATTTTGGCTAATACTCGGGCGCTGTTGTGTCTTTAAAAGTTCAGTTCCTAAGTAGACAATTTCTTAATGATTGAAAATAACTCAGGTCCAAATAATCCAACCTAATTCTTTTATAAATAGCATATAGTTTTTGCTAGGGACTAGCAAAAGATAGGCATGGGGGTATGATGTAAACACAATTACACTACTTAAAATGTTTATTTTTGCATGTTCTTAAGCATAGGACTGCATTTCATGATATAAATATTGCATAACATGCATCATCCTTGCATTTAGAGCAGTTTGAATAAAATGGAGGTTAATTATCTCTTTTTATGTGCTTGGATAGGGCAAACATTTAATCGGGGCATCGGATCAAAGATCCAACCATATGGATGTGATCAGGGCGACGATTGGAATTCAACGACTCCAAGATTGCCCTAATCAAGCATCCGTAGCATCAGATAGTGACCCGGGAACCCTAGAAGATCAAGGGCCAGGATGGTGTAAATTCGCACTTCAAATGACAAATCTGACCACACAGATGAATTCGGAATGACGATCGCAGCCCAACGACACAAAAAGCGAGTCAATCCGACATCCGTGGCACCATCTACAACTTCCAGAAGATGGACGGCCAAGATGGCGCCATGTGGCTCCATCTCGGCAGCCCAAACGGCCGCACGCAATCTCAACAGTCTCAGCATCCGCCTTTCCCCGCCGTTGGATTAAGATCCAATGGCAGCGACGCGCCCGCGCTGAAGTCAGGCGCTCGACATAAACGCGACCCCAGCGCGTTGGTTGAGCGCTCTAACGCGAAGCGGGGACGCGCGTTCGAGCCTCGCCACGCTGAAATTGGAGCGATGGCGTGGATCCGATCGACTGCACGATCGCGATCCAACGGCCATGCGTGCTCAATCAGGATGACGCGCTCACGCACGCCCGCACGTAACGCGCGATCGCATGCGGGCGGGCGAGCAATGCAGCGGGTGAAAATGCGTCTTAAGCCATCCGATCTCGCGATCGGACGGCTGAGACTTCGCGGACATGCGTAGGCATTATGTGCATGGGCAGCTGAGCGGGCGCGCGTTGGCACGGAAGCTACGCCCACGTTGGGGGCTTTAGCGACGATTTTATCCGTCACTAAAGACCCCTCATTTATTGTTTTGAAGTTGTAATGTCCATTTTGCCTCCACTCCTTGCAACTATAAAAGGAGACCCCCTCCATACAAAATTCTCATCCCTTCCTTCTCCTCTCTACCTCTCCAAAGCTCAGGAGAAGCTTGTCCCACACCCGGGATGCTTCTCGCGAGATAAAATCCAAATTTTTGTCCCCCTTCGGAAGTGGATCCCGCGACGACGACGGCGTGCTGCTCCATTCCCGTTCTTCTACTTCGTCCTCCTTCGTCCCACTTCGTCCTCCTTCGTCCAGGCATCGTCCCATCCGGCTCATCCTCCAAGCGACCGTCGAGGAGGATTTCTCTGTCCCTATTCTTTTACTACTTTCTAGTATAGATTACTGCTTTCTAGAGTAGACTATTCGTCCTCCGAGCGATCGTCGAGGAGGACATTTCTCCCTCCATTCTTTTAATGCTTTCTAGAGTAAATTTATCACTTTCTAGTGTAATTGTTTTATGCTTTTTAGTTGTAATGAATAGTCTTCTTAATGATACATTCTCTGTCTATTCTACATCTTATTTTGATTTTTGTGTAGTATTCTCTCTCTCTCTCTTACCCCCTCTCTCTCTTCTATTTGTTGTAGATACTTAGATAGTTTTACATTAAATTACTTCGTGACAAATAAAAAGAAACGCGAAGTTTTTAAATCAAACGTCCGCCTCCCTGTGTTCGACCCGGAATTTTAATTTCGGTATAAATTTTATTTGTTGAACACGAATCCTTCGCTTTCGAACTACAACGACAGGTTTTCCAAAACCAAACACGTTAGCGTAGGTTCGTAACGTTCAACACCCGTGCATGCACTATTTTGGAAGAATTGGAGGGGAGGAGAAGAGAAAGAGATGTGAGAAAGTGTGCAATTCAAACAACAAAAGCTAGACCTAACTTAAGTGTAACTCCCTAAAAATAAACCTAAGACTTGGTCTACGTAGGAAATAAGTAATCAATAGTGAATACCTGTTTTGTCAACAAATCTAGCCAAGTTGCTTATGGGGAGGTTTAGGCCCAAACATTTCCCAGGAAAAACCCCAGGTGCTTGTACAAACCCGCACATGGTCATTTGACATGGCCCCTCAGCCTGAACACCAGATATAGATGACAGAATTGGTATTAACTAGAGAAAACTTAAGACCTATGTAGCAAGCCTAAGTTAATGAAGCCTTAGGGGTTAAGTTGCTACGGATTTTAGTTAGGTCTAGGATATTATAGTGTACATGGAATGTGGAGGGCGTTAATTTGGGTTATTGCCATGTTATTTCAATTTTTTTTTTTGTGTGCAGGAATTGGAAAGTGATTCCAATGCAAATCAAGTTGTCACACAATTGATGTATTCATGTCTTTTAGGATTTGATTTAAATTAATGAGTTGTAGGGTTTCCTTTCTTAAGACTTCGGATAAGTTTTGAAGTTCCACAAACAAAAGGAAATCAAGTTGTATGGGTTAAGATCAATTTCCTTTTAGTGATTTGTCTCTAAAAATGAAAAAGAAACCCTAATTCGATTGATCCTATGATAGAAATTTAACTACCAATGAGTTATTTTTAGGCTTTCTGTATTATGTAGTGGTCCAAACAATTCAAACAACACCACTAATTTGAAGAGAATCAAACAAAGATTCTAGAAAATATTTTTGTAAGATTTTAAGAATTTGTTTCATATTTGTTGTGAATTTTTTCTTGTGCTGGTGTCCAAGTCCAGAAATGATACCTTTGAGTATTCTGGACTTTTTGTACCACCACTAGCCTCAGAAAATTTTGGTGATTTTATGTGAGATGTAGAATTTCACAAGGATTCCAAAAAGCTAAATTTCACAAAAATTGGATGAGTATAAAAATTCTAAAAATTCACAGACAGTAGCAAAATAGGAAGATTAGAGGGTGTGACCCCTCTGTAGTCTATGAATTTTTAAAAATTAAATACATAGCCAATTGATCTGAAATTGGAATCACTGTATGAAATTTTAGAATTTTAAGAGATCTGTGGTGTTGGGAATTTATTTTTGAATTTTGGATAGAAATCTGGACCCGAAAATCAGAACACCAACACTTGAATTGGAGTGGTGTTTAATGAAGCATACAAGCAATCAATAAATTTTAATGGACACCACTTCACTTAATTAAGATGTTTGGGATCATGAAAGCTAAGTTTAATATTTTTTGTTAGTTTTAATTAACTATGTGACCAGAAAAGAGAACCAACCTGAATTTCGCAGGAAGAAAAGGAACTTTGAGCTCTTGCTTCCAAATTCCCACTTTCTTCCTGCAATTCCTGCACACATGAGAGAAAAGAGAAGGGGATGAGATCCACTTCAAGTAAGAGGAAAATGATTAATGCAAAGCCATGCCTCCTCGGCAATGGGGCCAAAAGGTGATGCGAAATTTGACATGATTTGTATAAGCGGATTTTTAAGTCATTGTAATAAGCCAAATCGCATATGCTTTTAAATTTATATTCCTATATAGGGGAGTATCTAGGGTCATCTAAGGAGGCAAATTTGCAATTCAACTCTCTTGCTTAGAAAATAAATCTCAACTTTCTTTTTAATATTTTAATATATAATTTTTTTCAGTTTTGAAATAATGAGGACAAAATGCAAATTGTGACGGAAAAATACTAATACCTAAAATTACTAAGCTAAAACTTAAGAGATAAATATGTCCACTACCTAAGCTCACTCTAGGTAAGTGGAGGCCTAGAGTAATTAGGAAGTGGAAGTGAAATAAGTATTAGAACAAAGACAAACAATTGCAATAGAAATTAAAAAAAAGGTAAATTAATTTAGCAGAATTTATGTTCTTTTACAAAGACAGGGAGAGGAATGCTTCTATTAGAAATAGAGAATATAAAAGAAATAAAAGAAACACAAATCCTCTTGTAGAATCTGGTGAAGAAGGGAGTCTTCTTACTCCAAGCCTAGCTGCTCCTTGGCTCGGAAAAAGGGTCTCCTTCTTCTCCTTCCTTGAAAGCTCCTCCAAGGTGGATGCTCTCCACCTCAAATCTTTCCTCCAAGGGTGGCCGTGCACCACCATCAAGCTCTCCTCCAAGGTAGCGTGGACCACCTTCAAGACCTCCTCCAAAGCTCTTCCTTGCCTGGCTCCTCCTTTGGCTGGTGTGGGCACAAGAGAGAAGGGAAGAGGGGAAGGCACCAAGGGGACAGAATATCCCCTTAATCTTCTTCTTCTTCTCTCTTGGGCGTGGGCTTTAGGTAGAATATGAAAGGAAATTTGCTAGCCAAGGATGGGTTGTAAGGTGGTGGGTGGTGGTCTTTTTATAGGGTAGGATGAGGGGTTAAGGTGACCCTTGAGATGGATGGCTAGGATGGGAAGATGGAGGTGGTTAGATGATCCTAGGGCTAAGAAGAGTTGGCACCACCTAAGGGGTGTAAGAGGGGTAGTTATGGGTGGCCAAGGGACACCTAAAAGTGGTGCCAACCATGGAGAGGTGCCATGGGTTGGCGCCAACTTCTAGGCTTCTAGAAGAGGGTTGAGGTAGATGGTGGAGATGGCTTGGAGGGGTTATGTGTAGGGTGGATATGGGGGTTGAGGTTGGAACCAAAAGGGAGGTAGTTAGGGTTTGTTTTGGCACCAACTTTAGGTGTCTTTTGGTGGTTAGTTGAGGGGTGAAAGGTGGTGAAGACGTGGCGCCAACTTGAGTAGAGGTGGAGCTAGCTTAAGTAGGCTTAGGTGGACTTGGAGTGGTAGGTTATGTTGGTGGAGTTAGGATTAGGTTTTTGGTGCCATGAAGGTGGATGCTAGCTAAGCTAAACTAAGCTAAGCTAGCTTAGCTAGCTATAGAGTAGAGGATTATGCTTGTGGAGCTTAGGGTTTGAGGAGAGGAGCTGGATATGAAGAGTCTGGAGCTGAATTGGAGCTGGCAGCTACTGAAGAGGTCAACATGGGGCTACTCTAGCTGGCTTAACTTGCTAGTTCTTTACTAGCTGCTAAGCCAAGCTAAAGTGAGCTGGCTTCTGTTGAATGGAGCTGAAGTGAGCTAGGTCTGGTGCTCCCAGGGAGAATTGAGTTGGTTGAGAAAGCTAAGGTAGCTTAGCTCAATTAGCTTAAGCTAAGCTAGGTCCTTGGGAGCTGGACTTGAGCTTCCTGAGCTGGAATGAATTCATCTTCAGCTGGCTAGAGTTGAGTGGAGCTGGATGTAGCTAGACTTGAGCTGGGGTGAACTCCAGTCAACTCAGCTGAGCTAGCTAGAGCTCCCTGTGGACTAGTGGGAGCTGAGATGAGCTAGTCTCTACTAAGTTGAGTTGGATCTGAGCTGACCTGAGCTAGGGTGAGCTAAGATGAGCTCTCTTGAGCAGCCATTCAGCTGAGATGAGCTGAATGGAGTTAGGATGAGCTAACCCTAGTCCAAGTGAGCTAGATTTCAACTGTGTTGAGCTAGATCAAGCTGAGTTCCAGCTAGTCTGAGCTCCTCCTTCACCAATTGCTTTCTTGAGTGCTAGGGTTTTAAGGATCTGTATATCTGTTCATCCCTAACACTCACAGAAACACATTAAAACGACAAGAAAGAATGCAATGCATGTCTAACCTAGTTAATGCCTAAATGCAGCCCAAAAACCCATTTGCGGAGCAAAATCCTAAGAGCTAGGTTTGTTTCAATGCATAAGAATGATGATAAACTGATGTTTATCAATCTTCCCTTAAGAAGGCCAATCGTATGACATATAGAAAGATGCCTATTGCAGTGTCTTGGGAGATATACCCTACTCTTGGCACCGTTGAGCTTCAATCCAGATATAAAGGCAAACGCATCTAAAACATTCCTGATGGCCTTTGCTGACGTGAGATCCCCCTTGCTACAAATGAGGATAATTTCAACATAGAATAACTATGTAGGGAAGGGAGTGCCCCTTAGTGAAGCCCTTGAATTATGGCCAGTGCATTCTTGCAAATCAAGCATAGAGGAGAGAACATTCATGCATAATACAAAAAGAGGAGGGGATCCCCTTGTCTGAGTCCCCTTCCAGTAGGGAATCTCCAGCAGGACACCCATTGACAAGTGGGGAATAGTGTGGATTCCCAATGCACATTTTGATCCAATGAATCCAGACTGAGTTGAAGCCATGTAAGCGAAGGACTTGGTGTATAAAAGCCCGATTCATGGAGTTGAAAGCTTTTGATAGATCTATTTTTGCACACATTCTAGCATATTGACCAACCAAGTTGAAACCCTTCATAAATTCATTAGCTAGAAGAGTGCTATATGAAATGAACCGACCTCTTATGAACATAGATTGGTTGGATTGAACCAAAGTAGGCATAATAAAGGTGAGGCGGTTGGCAAGAATCTTGGTGATAACTTTGTATAAAGTATAGCAACAGGCGATTGGTCTGAAGTCTTTAATAGTAGCCACATTGGGGGATTTAGGGACCAATGTGAGGACGGTATTGTTTAGTTTTCGAATTAAGTAGCCTCCTTGAAGGAAGAAAAACCTTACCCCATCGGTGAAATCATTTTTAATAATATTCCAAGCCCTCCTGAAAGAATAGGCATTAAAGCCATCCGGGCCTGGTGCTTTATCGGGCCCAATACTCCATAAAGGTCCTTTGATCTCTTCATCAATGGGGATGGCAGTGAGCATTGCATTGTCTGAATCAAAAAGTTTGACAGAAGCAGGCCATGAAATGGGGGAGGAGGGTGTAGGGGGGTTACATGCGTCAAATAAGTTGGAGTAATAGCGGGAGTGAGAATTGGTGTTTTGCCTTAAATCGTCTTCCATGTCTATGACTTCACCCGTCTCTTTCAAGAGCCTGGAGGGAGAATTGGTGTTTTGGTTGACTCTGGTGGCAATGGCAAAAAAATTGGTGTTGCGGTCCCCTAATTTTAGCCAATTGCATATGCTCCTTTTCTTCCAAAAACCCCCCTCCTTTCTTAAGGATGAGAAATCACCCCTAATGTGAGATTCCTCGACGTGAAGGGAGGCATTATGCAGATCACCGTGAAGAGTTGAGTGGAGGCTTTCCAACTCTATTGTTAAGACTGCTATGCGGGTCAACCTTGATCTATCCTCTTTTGCCCAAGTTTTAAGGGCAGCTTTTAACATGCTTGAGCTTGGGCTGCTAGCTGCATTTGTGTCCCAAGCCTCTTGTACAAGCTTGAGGAAACCCTCTCTTTCCCCCAAATAGTTGAGGAAACGAAATGGTCGATTCTTCTACCTGGACAGGAAAAGGTTGTAGAACATGCATGTGTGGTGGCTGAAATAAGAGGGAATATAAGATAGCCTGGTGAGAGGCAAAAGGTCAAGCAAATCCGTGTTGGCCAAGCCATGATCAAGTTTGCACGCAATTCTTTTACCACCAATGCCCATGTTCGACCAGGAAAAGTGATTGCTATGAGTGGCAATCTCAGCCGATTCACAATCAAGAATGCAATTATGGAAGCTTTCCATGCCCAAGCGTAATGGTAAACACTTGTGAGATCCCCTGTGAAAAGCAAAGTTACCTAACCCCATTTTAACCAAAGGGTATGTACACAGCTTTTTCCAACTATTCTCTAGGTAGGTCTAGGGAGAGCATGATCGCACGGGTTTCGCGTGTTTGAAATCAGGGTTACAAGTAACCTATCGTCGTATTTGCAAAACTCGTGATCAAATAAAATTTATAACTGAAACTCGAAAAGTGAGTCCCGGGTCGAACACGGGGAAGCCAACGTTTGGCTTTTTGAAATCCGCACTTCACTTTTATTTCTTTTTGATCGTTTTTGCCTTTTCTAATTTTTTGGTATTTTAATAGGGCAAGAGATTAGGTCGATGAAAACTTTATCTAGCTAATCTACTTGCAAATATAAAAGAGAGAGAGAGAAAGAGAGAGAGAAACAATCATCTATTTATCAACGAATGTTTGTTACATTGCGAAAGTGGGAAAAATCTACACTACGAAAGCGTGAAAAGATAGAATGGGGTGAGAGAAATCCCCTTCGACGGTTGCTCGGTGGTGAGGAGCGAAACGAAGGAGGATGGAGTAGGAGGATGGAGGATGCATGATTGCACAGCAATCATAGGTCCTAATCAACCTAAATAATGTCAGAACCTATCTTAAAATGTGGATATTGCACTCATATCTTGCATATCATGCATTGCATCAGTCTATTTAGAATAAGATGAGATATCCTGCTAGTTAATGTTTTTTTTATTGCTATTTACAGATAATAAAGTGATCCAGGATGGAGATAGTGGAATAAAGCAATAAAGGAAGAAGAAGAATGATCCAGATAAGAGGAGTGAGGAGGATAGCCTTATCCCTACCCTTAGAAACCCTAGGACAGCCTTCCCAAACCCAAAAAACCGCCATTACGGCACCTTAGCCTCAAAACCCAAACATGGATAGCACTATCCATGTTCCTATCCCTCTCCCAAACACTTAGGAACCAAAACCAACCTTAGAAAACACAAAACCCACTCTCCAGCACCTTTTACGACGTTCAGACATCTGGCTAGACGTCTGATTTCTACAGAATAACAATCCAGGAAGCCAAAACTCATACTGACACAGAATTGGACGTCTAATTTAGTGTCCAGACGTCCAATTTTTTAGTATAAGACGTCTGACCACTATCCTGGATGTCTGATACTGCTGTCTGGTTCCTGATTTTGGGTGTTGGAAGCCCTATTTGTCCTATCCCTAACCTAATTGAACCATCCCATACCTAATTGGGTGCATCTACAGTTGATTGGGTGCACCCGAACCCAATTAGATCCACCCAGGATCTAATTAACTCATACCTATTAGGGTTACCCTAGCCTAATCACATGCACACATCTAATTAGACTTGACCTAGACCTAATTAGGTTCACTCCTGCCCAATTAGACTTTCCTAAGCCTAATTTGGTCCACACCCACTTAATCTAGATTGACCCAACCTATTTAGCACCTAATCCTACCAAAACCCACAACCTAGCCCTACGAAAAACACACACCCACACACACACGCACACCTTCCCATTTTACTCCCACCAAACCATGCACACTCTCTTGGAAACCCTAAAAACTTGTGTCAAACTTAGATCCAAAATTTGTGGCATTTGCTATTTTTGGAGCCACCAAAAGTGGCAACCAAATGGAGCCTTCCATAAGGGCAAAGAGAGAGCTACGAAATTGGAATCTCCATACACTCTCCCATCCATACTCTCCACTCTAAACTTGCTTCCACCCTCCAAAACCTGAAGGCCATCCTCCTCATCCTCCTCCAAGGCTCCATGGACGGCTAGCTAGAGAAGCTTCTCTCCAAAGCTTCAAGGATGACCATTGGTAGAGAAAGGGAGCAACACCCTCCTCTTTCCACTTGGGTGCACTAGCCCCCATCTTCTTCTTCTTGGACGGCCATGAAGGCTCACCCATAGCCTCTTGTGGCCGGCCATCTCTTTTGGTAGGCGTGTAGACTGGTTTGCATACCCAAGGTCTAGCCTACACCCTCACACAAGGCCGATGGCCCTAGTGGCAACTTTCCGACGTGAGGGATTTTCTTCTATTTATATGCTTTCTAGTGTAGATGATGTGTGATAAATTTTTTATGCATAAATAATTTCATGATGTTTTGTCCTCATGTTTGCTTGCCTAAATGACACTTTGGTTTGTTCACACCATGCACGGTCACCATGGACTCATTTAGATGCACATAGTCACTTAGGTTTTTGCTAGTTTATCTAGATCTAGGTTTCAATTCGCTTTTCGAAATAAAAAAAATCAAAAACACAAAAAGACAAAAATAGCAGCTTAGGTTAGATTTAGGTTATAAAAGCCGATCCAAATCTCGATTCGTTTTCGCGCCTCCCAGAGACGAACGACCGGGACTCAAATTCTAAAAAGAATAAGGATCTACGAGAGTTTCGTTATCACAAATATCTTTGACGAGTGATTTTTGCGACTATACTATGATTTCCAACGATTTCAAAATACGCGATTTCCACTCCCTTCAATGCAGCAGGGCGACATCGTGGCGAGCATCTTCTACCTGAAGGGCGATGAGAGGACGGCCATGGGATACTCCAAGAATGGGGATGAGGGGAGAGAAAACTATTTAATTTTCTACTCTAGAGGGGCATCCCGGGCTTGGGACAAGCTCTCTCTAGAGCCTTTAAGGTGGTGAGAGGAAGAAAGGAATAGATGGATTGGAATGGTGGTGGGTAAGCCCTTTTATAGTGGAGAACAAATTTGTAACTAGGTCATAAGTGACGGCTGTAAACGTCGCTACAGCCATCGCTGAGGATCCGCACCATTCAATACTCCTGTTGGCTCGCACATCACGCACAGTGTTGCACGTGCTCACGCGCTATGCACCCACACCAGCTGCATTCGCACCAGCTGCCGCACCTGCTGCTGCTGCCGCTATTGCACGCACGTACGCGCTGCGCACTACGTTGCTGCGTGCATCGCGATGCCTGGGTGCGCCCGTGCCTCCACACGCGCACACTGGCCCACGCTACTGTGCGTGTGCGGCGGTGCGTGTGTGTGCGTGGGTGGCCTAGGATGTCCATCTTCATTCCTTTGCAGAGGGTGCCACCGTGCTCGGATCAAATTAATTTCTATGTTGCTGGACTGCGATCATTGCTCCGAATCCATCCGTACGGTCAGATTTTTCATCCGAAATCCATAAGGATGTTGCATTGCTCCCTCATCGTTGATTTTTCTTGGGCTTCATATGATGCTACGGGACTCTGATCTAGACGATTTCAGAGGCGTTAGACTCTGATCGTCGTCCTAATCAGATCCATACGGTCTAATCATCCATTCTAGGCCCTGAAATAAATCTCCTTCCTTTCTGTCCATAAAAAGGACCTAATTAACCTAAAATATATACAACTATTCTAAATGCAGAATGATGCATGCTATGCAATATTTATAACATGAAATGCAAATCTAAGCCTAGGAACATGCATGAATAGGCATTTTAACCTAAATGGATGTATCTATATCATACCCCCATGCCTATCTTTTGCTAGTCCCTAGTAAAATTAAACTACATGCTATGTATAAAAACAAAATTAGGACTTGATCGCTTAGGCTTAAGTTGTTTATTAACAATAGAAAATTTCAACTAAGGTCCTAAACCACGAAGACTCAACAGTACTCAGGTGTCTGCCAGAATGCAGAATGCCCAAGTCCTCGTCTTATTTGAAAAGGGAAGATACATTTTTTTTTATTTTTCTTCTTTTCTAATTTTTTTGTACTTTTGGAGTTTGAGAGTTCTAGGATAACTTTTAAACAGCTATCCGACTCGCCCAAGACTCGAAAAGGACTTTAAGTGCTAAGCATCTTGTGAAAATAGTGAAAGACTCACTAGGCGATCGATTAAACGGACTTCGGGTTTCTACGACCCTAGGTGACATTGCCTAGAGGTTTATCTTTTTGATCGATAACTTTCTCCCTATTTCTTTTATTTATGAGGTCAACACAAGGGCGAACCCAGTGTATATCTCCCTGATTTATTCTACTTTCCCGCTTCCTCCCTAAGTGTTTTGGGAATTATTGTGCATTTTTTTTGGGAGCTAGGTTCTGGACAACCAGCCAATGGGTTGTTACTCACAGTAACTTGCCAGCCATACTCGTGCGGTGAAGTGTGATTTTGTTTATTTTTTTCTCCTTTTTCTATTTTTTTCTTTTTTTTTCTTTTAGTAGGTGGCTTCTCTGATCTAAGATTTACCTAAAGGCAGTACAATAAAAATGATCTTGTGACTAGGCTCTGGACAACTGGCTGATGAGCTGTTACCACCGACAACTTGCCAGCCATACCACCCTAGATAGTTCATTAGCTACCTAATTTTCGAAAGAAACCGCCGAATAGTGAGTTAGTGCAAAAATGTGTGTAGATGCTTAGGCTTAAAGTCCCCCCAAATCAGAGGGCGGTTGATAAGGCACATACTTATCATCCCAATTTATTAGCCAAATTAAAAACGAATTTGAATTGGCAAGGACTTGAGACTAAATCCACATTCGAGTAGACACCTGGGCTAATTAAGCCCGAAGACTTGAAGAGTCTAAGTGTTTAGGTCCTCTCGAATCATTTCCTAAAGTTAATAACTTCCAAATGCCTAAGTTCCCTTTTTCTAATTTCTTTCTTTTTATATCTTTTTCAAATTTTTAATTTGTTTTAATTTTATAAAAAACTAAAAGAAATTCTACGGAGTTAACATAATGATTTCAAGAATTGATTATCCACCCCCAATGCCTAAACGATACAATGTCTTCATTGTATAAACAAAAACATGAAAAGGGCAGAGTAAACAAAATATCACATGAATTTCATGACAACCCGATCAGCTCCGCAGAGAGAAGAGAGTATACACACATGCTAAGTTTAATGCCTTCAGCTAGGCATAACATACATACAAAGAATAAATTGTGAATTCACGAGTACGGGTTAGAATCAAAATAAAAATTTTGATTCTCAAACCCGCCAACAAAAGATATCCACAGACGTGGACCAGATTATGGTGCAGACCCATGCCCCAGGGTTAAGTGGTTCTCAAGTTCTGGATGAAAATCACCTAGAATCGAAGGTTGTTGTGTTTGCAGGGCCGGGCCTGTGATTTTATGGTGTGCAACCCAAGACCAAAGTGTCAGACAACGGGTAAAGATGGTTCAATAGATGCGGTTGTCCACTTAGCATCTAGCTCAGAAGAATAATCAGTTATTTCGAGCTTGGGTTGCACGTGAAAGATATCGTAAGGGTCCTCGTAGAAAGTAAGTGATTTCAGGCCAATAGGTACCCTTAGATCTAAAATCAAACTTTCCTTAGAATTAGCCTCCCAAATTTTTATTTCAACAATTTTATCCTCCAATATCAAGAACTCAGGCTCTAGGACCTCTGGAATTTCATTATCCCCATATGATTCTCCCAAGTCCAGTAATAATGGCTAAATCAAGATTGACTTAGGCACAATGATCTCAGAAGTCAGCTCTTCAGGGTGCGGATGAGGAATGGGGCTATTGATTGAATATTTTAGTAAATGAGGATTCGAATCCTCCAAGTTAGCTCCAACCAAATCCAAATCTTCAATAATTGGGCTATCAACTGGTTCGTCAGATTCCTTAAGCCCATTTGTCTCACTAAAATCCTCTTTCTTAAGTTCAAGTGAGACTTCACCAAAAGATTCTTCACTCTTAGAGTTAAAGAATCCATGATCCTCATTTATATATGTCTCAAAATCATATGTCATTTCATGGTCCGTGGAGACATTTATCCTCGATCCCTAGCTCGAGGATCTCGGGTGAATTAATCGGTTTATCCTCAATGGGTTGCTCTAGCCCAACCTGGTCATCCCCGGTTTCAGAAAATGTATCCCCCCCGACAGGCGCCTGAGCAGGTTCTAACATTGGCTCTCCTGAAGGGGGTTCATCTTGAGAATCATCCCAAGATTTGACTAGGGCAACCACAAATTTCATCCTCAACCTTGACAATTTCCCAAGAAGAAACTCACCCAGGTCCCTATCCCTAACACCTTGAAGTAAATCCAATAAAGAACTATTAAGTTCATCAATCATTTTGATCATAGGCTCCAATGCTTTAGTGCATGGTGTTGGCTGAGCTTATAACGATTGTACAGTGTTCCTCAAGTTAGCCAATACCCTGTCTTGGATCTGGTTCACCTGAACCGGTTGGTTCGGTTCAAGGTTGGGTGGGTTTAGGTTCGTTCTAGGGGAGTCAAGATATTGAGGTTCTTGGGTTCCTCCATGATAGTAGGTCGTCTCGGGTTGTTCAAAGAATGGTGGTGACCTATATTCAGCATAATTCTGGGGAGGGTAAGTGTTCTAATCAGCATATCCTTCATGGTTGTAGATCTGGTTAGGTTGATCATCAAAGGATGAAGATCTATAATCATTATAGCTCTAGGAAGGATAGTAATCATAGTCTTGTTGTCCAGGGTTAGGCCCTGGACACTGAGGTCTGGATTCATATCCCCAATCAAAATCATCTCGGCTAGTGAATGGGTAATTACAAGTCAAGTCGGGATAGTAATCATCTTAGGGATAAGTGGTGGTAGGAGAATAGGATTGGAAATGCGTGTAAGAAGCGGAAGGATACATTGTGGACTAGGAAATAAAACAAAATAGAGAAAGGTGCCCTGCAGTACAATCAACCAAACCTGTCCTTATGTGGGTAGCCTAAAGACCTACAGACTCCTAGGACCCATCTTGAGATTATAAACGATTTATTCTACTTTTATCCGATCAATCCAACCAGTTAGAAGGAGGGACTAAGGAGAATGTTCTTCCTTCGGCTTGTGCCTCTGGTTCCTAGTGTACCCCTAGCCGCGGTCATTTGACGCTACTCTCCTAGCTAGACATCAGATGGACCAGCAAAAGCAGATTAATTAAAAAATCTTAGTCTGAGCCCCGAAGAGCAAATCAGTCCTTAAGGCCAACGTCTACTCAGTTTTAGTTAGGCTTAGGATGATCGTCCTCTTGGAATGTGATGATCCCTTTAGATGGGTTGTGCCATTAATGATCAGTTAAAATGTGTGTACGTGCACAACCAGGGTTCTCAAACAAGGTTATTTAATGATATGTGTTTTAGGATTTAACCTTGTTTGGTAGCTTTTAGGGTTTAATTCTTAGGTTGGTTCAATCAAGGTTTAGTAGAACACTCTAAGTTTTGAAAACATAGGTGATGATATGTTCCTTTAAAAATAAAAAATAAAGTGGAGTGCCTAGTTCAGCCCTAAGAATCAACCCTAAGTGGCAAGCTATTGATGAATCGCTTTTAATTTGAGTGGTGCGGCCTAAACAAATCAATCAATTGGCCTATTCGCACCACAGATTAAGGCACACAATGTCTTAGCCTAATCATATTTCTACTCACTTATGGGTTGTGAGTTGAAGTGTACCGGATCCACAGGTTAGATCCCTGTTAAGTGGTAGAATCGATGGATTGTGTGCCTTGGGGTGAGAAGTTGTGGGTGTTAAGTGTGTAGCTTTCAGAAAATCCCACAATCATAACACTTTTTTATTTTTTTATTTTTTTATTTATGTGGATGGTGAGGTGAGTGGAGATGACAAACAAACAACCAAATCTATCCTAGGGTTTATAAAAAGCACCTAAGTTGATTTGGGTTTGAGTTATTAGGTTATGGAATGAAAACTAAGGTGGGGGTGGTGTGAGGGACACTTACAAAACACTCTACCCGCACTTTACTCTGGTCTACCGCACTTGGATCTCCATGCTAGGGTACCTGTAAGACAATAGATTAGAGATAAAGTGAGATAAAAGTTAGGTAAGGCGGAAAAAACACCAGAAAAACCAAAGAGCGTTGCCTCCCTGACAACGACGCCAAAATGGTCGAGTGTGTTTCACGTGTTAGAAATCGGGGTTACAAGTAACCCGTCGACATAGTTGCAAAACTCGTGATCAGATAAAATTTATAACCGAAACTCGAAAAGTGAGTCCCAGATCGAATACGGGGAGGCGAACGTTTGGCTTTATGAAATCCGCACTTCATTTTTATTAATTTTTGGTCGTTTTTATCTTTTCTAATTTCTTGGTATTTTAATAGAGCAAGAGATTAGGTCGATGAAAACTTTATCTAGCTAATCTACTTGCAAATATAAAAGAGAAAGAGAAACAATTATCTATTTATCAACGAATGTTTGTTCCACTACGAAAGCGAGAAAAATCTACATTACAAAAGCGTGAAAAGATATAATGGGGTGAGAGAAATCCCCCTCGACGGTTGCTTGGAGGACGACTCGCTCTGACATCACCCGGAGGAAGGTGGTGAGGAGCGGGACGAAGGAGGACGGAGCCGGAGGACAAAGGATGGGGTAGGACGATGTCGCAGCGAGGATCTTCTTCCCGAAGGGCGGTGAGAGGACAGCCACGGGATGCTCCACGAATGGGGATGAGGGGAGGGAAAACTATTTGATTTTCTACTTTAGAGGAGCATCCTGGGTTTGGGATAAGCTCTCTCTAGAGCCTTGGAGGTGGTGAGAGGAAGAAAGGAAGAGATGGATTGGAATGGTGGCGGGTAGGTCCTTTTATAGTGGAGGAGGAAGAACAAATTCGTATCTGGGTCATTAGTGACTACGATCATTCCTCCGGATCCATCCGTACGGCTGGATTTTTCATCCAAAACCCATAAGGATGTCGCATTGCCCCCTGGCCGTTGATCTTCCTCGAGCTTCATATGATGCTACGGGACTTTGATCTGGACAATTTCAGAGGCTTTAGACTCTGATCGTTGTCCTGATCAAATCCATACAGTCTGATCATTCATCCAAGACCCTGAAATAAATCTCCATCTTTCCTATCCATAAAAAGGACTTAATTAACCTTAAGTATATACAACTATTCTAAATGCAGAATGATGCATGCTATGCTATATTTATAACATGAAATGCAAATCTAAGCCTAGGAACATGTATGAATAGGCATTTTAACTTAAATAGATGCATCCATATCAGAGCACAATTAGGGTGCTAATCAATGTTGACGAAGATGTGTGGATCTACCCCATTTGAAGTAAGGGCACACAACTTTTGCCAACCGTTCTCTAGCTAGCTCTAGGGAGAGCACCAATTAAGGTGTTAATCAATGTTGACTAAGATGTGGATGGGATAGGAAACCCACCCAAAATAACTTGGTAACTTTACATCAATTAGGATCCTAATCAACGTTGATGTAGATGTAGAGGAGATGACAGTAGAAACACACCCAAAATAGTTAAATTGATAACCATAGGTGCTCATGTATTCATTCACATCCTCCCTTAAATTGGATGCCTAATAATTTGATTCCCTGAATTGGATATTCACATGTTTACATCTTTGCAAGGAGAGTTATGGAACCATCCCTTAAGCTGGAATGGTGTTTCAAGTCTATCCAAAATGTAACAACATTATTACTTCTTTACGCAAAAATAACATGATTATATCTGTTTATGTCATTCCAGAAATGAAGAATAAATGCCTTCATGACTGTAATTCTTGATTTTCAATTAATTTTAAAGTTTGGTCAGGCAACTATGAAAAAAAATCTTTGAAATGAGATGAAAAAATCCTTCTAACCAGATATATATGAAACAGACAATAGATGACAAAATTATTAGTAATAAGAGTATAGATGACTTTGATGTAGAAAAGGAAAGAATTTCATTGAAATAGATAATGGGTATATAGTTGTTTGCATTAATGTGAATGCAATTTTCTCATTCTTTTCTTCTTCTTTTTTTTGCAATTGTGTTTCAGTTGTAAGCATCCTTTTTAGAAATTTTTTGGCACATCATATTTTCTATTACTTACGTTAGCCCCCCAACTTCATCATTGAATCCACCCTCAAGTAAATGATGAAGATAATTTGTTAGATCACAATAATTATTCCTCTCTTAATCCTAGGATTAGAAGCACCTAGTATGGATACAGATGCAGTCCTATAACCACTTGTCAAGGAGTTGGGGGATCTATGGAAGAATGAAATACAAATATTTGAGGCTTTGAGAAAAGAATGGTTCACCATGCATGCATGTTGTTCTATTGTGGACAATCAATGATTTCCCAACTTTTGTCATCATGTCAGGTTGGCAAACCAAGGGATACAAGGCATGTCCTGTGTGTATGGGCTAAACTTCGTCAAAGAAGCTCTACTCGAAAATTGGGAATATATATAGGTTGTGGTTGTTTCCTCCCAATGGACTATCAATGGACAAGAATTTTGATGGAAATACCGAGAGATGAAAAATAACTATCAAGATTACAGTTAAAGGGCTTCTAATGTGTGCATGGGTCATTAGGGCTCGATGGCCAAAGACCTTCCTTATGACTATTAGGGCCATGATAAGGAGCACGTAATTAGAGCCAAAGAATGCAAGGAATGCCACCTAAAAGAAAGATCATGCAATGGTGTCAATTCACTTGGAAAATAGCTTTTTGGCTTCGTAATGAATATATCTTTGAGGTTAAAGTTATCATGAGTTACTTCATGTGAGAAACGTAAGGATAATTAAGTTAATGATTGATTGTGAGAACAATTCAATGAATGGTGTCAATTCCTTTGGAAAATAGTTTTTTGCCAAGATCTACTTTACAATAACACTAATTTTCCTAGAAGTACATAAATATGGGTACAAATTAAAATTTAGGAGTGTGATTAGATCTATTGGTATGGTAAAGATGGCTTTTTATAATATTCTCCGATCACCATCTAGTGGTTATGCCCTCGGTGTCTTGTTCATGTTGTTGGTTTCACAAGCACCCTTGATAGCAGCTAACAAAGTGCAGGTGCGGAATCAAGCTAAGGCTTGTGGCACTCTAACACTTCACTTTGATGAATTGGCTGTTGTTGATTTTGGCAATTTGGGACGTCAGTGGACCAAAAGCCTTCCCTACAAAGCCTCCCTCACATTCCAAGCTCCCAGAAATGAAGATTTTGTACGTATAAAGTGTTATGCTAGTGGAATGGTCTTCCATGGGCGTTAATCTTCAACTCCCTCTTTGAAAACAAACATTGCGATCCATCTTGTACTATTGAAATCAAGGATGATGGTGCCTATATGTTTACTAAGCATGTTTGGGAGCAAATCCACAAATTCCAACCCAATTGATGTCGGTTAATGTTACGCCCGGATCCCAGATCCCTACATGACCCAAACCGACTGCCTTGATTAATCCCAAGACCTAGTCGTCCAACGAGAAATAACCAAAAGCAGAAAATAAATCACAACCACACATACGATGTAACTAAGCAGAAATAAATCAAAAGACAGTAAGGGAAACAAAGCGATATAATCTATCAATATTATAGGCCATCACAACTACGACCGAGAAAAGTACAGCGAGAAATAATTGAAACGGTATTACATAGAACAAAAGTATTCACTACTACAACAGGAGCTAAGGAAATAGTAGGAAACGCAGCTAAGGCTAGGCTCGACTGGGCCCAGCTCCCTCTGCAGTCAATGGTGCTGGCTGCTCAATTCCCTAACCTGAACGAGGTTATAAAATTTTTCGGGGTTAGCGAACGTTGAGTTGAGTGGTAATTTAGCCATTTACATGTAATTAAGATAAGCAATTAATTTATGCAATTAAATAACTATCTATTTTCATTTAGTTCAACCAAGTACTTCTAATTTGTGGATCCTTTATTCACTTAGTTCATTCCTTGATCTAGCTTGTTCCTCACAGGAACGATCTTGATTGCAGTCTTTTCCATGATGTAGGAGGTACACGTGGTGCTCTCATGGCCGGGAGAGTCTCCCATGGTAGTCCTACATCTAGTCAACCACCCCGAGGTCACGGTCGCGACATAACGGTGACTAGGCACGCGTGATAAATGCGTGGGTAGCTATCCCGCACTGACACGCGGTCAGTCGTTTCCGCTAGCAGGTACGCCTAAAGGTACAACACGGAACAGTACAGGGCCTTGCCCTCTCAGAGCAGGGGTCTCGCCCCTCCACAATCTGCGTACCCTCATCCGACTATCCCGGTTTGCCAAGTGGGCCTAACAAGAGTCGGTGTAGGGCAGCTAGTCTTAACCCTAGGCCCCCTAGGGTAGCTAGCTCCCTGATGAGAGCCTCATCATGAGTCATAACTAGCTCATTGTGACCCAATAAAGAAGATAAAAGCTCCTACATAACCTAGAAGAAGGCCTAAATGAAGGAATAAGTGCTTTGAGAAGAAAACATGAATTAAAGGTTAAAACTCCAATTTTACCATTGCAGTACATAAACGGGATTTCTTAGAGGCAAAACATAGGTCAAATGGTCTAAATGAGATAAAAAGTGGGTTGAGTCAATCAGAAATGGGTTTACGTGCAATCTAAGAATTAAATGACACTTGGTAACCCTAAAACAGACTCTCTTAATTCAACAAGGTTCCGATCAGGATAAAAATCAAGTAAACCCTCTAAAAATCATGGAAAAATATCCTCTAGGGCTTAGAATACTTAATTTGACCTTTGGAACCCAGTTTGACCTAGATTAGGGTCATAGTTCATCAATTGACCTAATTTGGGTTTTTACGTAAAATATCCAGTCAAACGAGGTCAAACCTAAAATCCAACTTCACCATTGGACTCCTTAGGTCAAAATTAGGTTTGTACCAAAATTTGGACCTAAGGGGAGGTCATCTTGGCCTACTTTGCAATTTTAGTACACCCAAATCACAATTTGGTCCCTATCTTTTGAAAAGCATAACAGAAAGCCCCCTAACTTCCTCGCCACCTTTGCAATCAGGTCCTGCCGCCATTATTAGGGCAGAATCCTGCTCCGGCGAGGATTTGAGAGGGAATCCTCTCTGATTCCTCAGAGATCCCCTCCCAGAAATGGAAGGGAGATTCTCTGAGGAATTCTCTTCCATCTGAGGCCAATCTTGATCCCTAGTGTGAACCCAATCTCTCGTGCGAACGCACAAGGGATTTGGGTATCTAAACTCTTTCCATCTCCGGCGACCGACCTCAGACGATTACGTGCCTTCCACGCCCTGAACAACCGGCCCGGTGCCTATAAAAGAGACTACACCTCCGGCCCGCTCATCTTAAGCTTGATTTGGCCGAGTTTCCACCTCAAATTCATCTCCTCCTGCCCAGCCAAAATTCCCAGCAAGCTCCGGCGAGTCCCCCTCCCCTCCCTCTTTTCTCTGCCACAAAACGAGTGGCAGAGTTATCTTCCTGATTCTCCCTTCGCGTCGCGCAATACCCGCGCACGCCCGCCTCAGCCCCATCATCGCCGCCGTTCTCCCCCACTGGGCAGCATCTTCTCCGGCGACAGTAGGTACTGCTGTTCGCCTCTCCGTCCCCCTTCATCCCTGTAGTTAGGCCAAATACCTTCTCCACATTCCCCTCTCTTTTTCCCTTGCTATTTTATCTACTTACCCCCCGACAGTGCCTGAACACCTCCATCTTCCTCGCCTCCGATCGACCTCCGGCGAGCCGCCCACACCACTCCGCCCCTCCACACGGCTCGCCAACCATCTCATGAGCTCCGCCTCACCACCAGGAATTCATTCCACCCCTCCACTGCCACTCCAGATCTCCCCAATAACCCCCCGAACAACCCCACACATCCGGCCACAGGTTGACCTAGGCACGCACGCCTAGGCCAACCTGCGGCCTGCAACACCGTCCACCGCCTTCGCCGTGCTACGGCGAAGGTCTCTAGCTGGTCTGATTGGGCCGAGAGGCTCGTTTTGTGTTTGACAGTGTCGACGCTCCTGCCGCCATGGACGACAGTTGAAGAAGCTCCGTAGCAGCTCCAGGCGCTAGGGCTCCCAGGCTACAGGTGCTGCGTATTCGTGCGAGTGTCGCGAAGTGCTCTGGTCCAGCAAGGAGCGCTAGCAGATCCAGCAGCTGTGGGGATGGCACGATAGGCGGTGATCGCAAGGTACGGATGCCAAACATTCTTGGCCATCCATAGTGAAGAAGAATTGAAGAAGACGATGTGTATAGGGGCATATTTGTAATGAAAAGGACCTATTTGACTAAAAAGGACTCAAGTGAAATGGAAGTTAAGGACTGAAACATAAACAGTGACTTTTAAGGCTTATTTTAATTTATTTCTTTTTCAACTTTTTATATATTATCATAAATTAGATAAATATTATATTTATGCCTTGAAATTACATTTTTTCCCTTTTTAACTATATTTATTTAAATGATAAGATTAATTAAATTAATTACATACTTAGGTCTTTAAATTAATTAAGTTAATTAAAATACTTAATATATAGCTAAATGAATATGAATTGACTCCTAATTATTAATTAAATTATTATTAAGATTAATTGAAATTTAATTTTGTATTTTAACTTATTTTGTAGGACCTCGCTATTTAACCCCTGTATTATAATTAACCCTATATTTAATGTATTCCTAGGTAATTAGCTAAGACTAGCTAATTAACATTATCATGTTGCTCAACTCAGCTTAACTCAACTCATCTACCTCAACTTAGTTGAGTCTAGCTCATCTCAGCTCCAATCAGCTCACTAGCAGGTCAAGCTAGCTCAACTTAATTTACATCAGTTCACTCTAGCTTCAGTCCAGCTCCCATTAGCTCTACTCAACTCACGATAGTTGAACTCCTTCTAGCTAAGCTACTACTTTACAACTTAGTAACTAAGCTAGTGATGGCGATTTTACGCGATTTGTCAAGGTCGATTTTTAAATTGTTGCAACACGTAAAATCGATCAACTTTTAAAATTTATATTCTCGTGTAGTGTGGTGGAAGATGTTGTGGTTAGGGTCAACAGTCTCTGTTTTCCTGTTGACTTTCTTGTATTAGATATGGATGTTCTTGATTCACTTTCTTATTACCACCTGATCATCCTCAGTAGACCTTTCTTGGCCCCAACCTACGCCCATATTGATTGTGAATCGGGCTGCATTGAGATTGCCATGGGCTCTAAAAAGCTCAAACATTTTTAAGGTCGCCAAGAATTTTAATTGTGATCTTGTGAAGGATGACACGTCTGACGAATGGCATTCATGGACTTGGCATTGTGCGTGGCCATCTTCTTTTGGTCTGCAGTGATGGCTACTCCTTCCTTCTTTTATGGTCTAGTGTATTTAGATGCAACTACATCCCATACTTCATAATCCATTGATTCTAAGAATATTTGCATTCTAGTCTTCCAGTAAGCATAATTGGAGCCATCAAATAAAGGTAGTCAGACTACAGATTATCCTTCAGCATATACTTCCAAGGACTTTGACATCCTGGTTGGAGAATAACAACCTCGCTCTGATAGCAGATGTGAGTACAAGCGGAGCCTCATGGATTAAGGATACACTAGAGGGGGGTGAATAGTGTAGTATCTAAAAACATTAAAATTAAAATACTCACCACATATCAAAATGATCTATGCACAAACCAGAGGTATGACACCTGATTTAGAGTGGAAACCCTTTCGGGTAAAAACCACTACCTAAGCTTTCGAGCTTAGGATTTTCTCTACTAGTCAACGCTAGTCAAATCCACTAATATATCACTTGAACGAGGGTGAGACAACCTCTTACAGGACATTTTCTCTTACACCTGACAGAGAGAAAAACAACGGGACTTCCAACCCAACTTGGAATCCCAGATCAAGAATAACAGAAATAAAAATAATATAACAATATTCCTATGGAACCTCAGAAATGTTAAATAACAAACCAAGCTTTCTTGAATTGCAAGAGAGCAATTGAGCTTTAGATCACATAGTTGTAGGTGTAGAGACGCGAAAGCACAAAAGAGAGAGAGTAGGCATTTTTCTCTTTGGAAAGCTTCTGAGCTGTGATTTGAGAGGGGGGTCCTAGAACCTATTTATAGGCACTTTTCGATAGTTCTGGAAATACAGGTTTGGTCGATCAAAGACGCGTTTGGTCAATCAAAAAGGATTTGGTTGATTAAATAATTATATTGATAGATCCAGTGTTGATCTATTAAATTGAAAGATTGGTTGACTCAAAGATATCAAAAGAAATTTGACCGTTGGAGTAAATTTGATCGATTAAATAAAATAGATTGATTGATCAAAATGAACCGACTGTTAGAGGCATTTGATCGATTAAAATAATTAACTGGTTGATCAATACTTAGTTGATCAAAGAAATAAGTTGGTTGATCAAGAATGGAGAAAACTTTTTTTTTTGTAAAAATAGTAGCCTTATGTTTGTTTTTCTTTTTGAAGCTCCGTACATATTTCTAAACTTAATAAAATTAAAAATGTCTTCAAGAGTCTTCAAGTCTCAAGCTTCTTTCTACCTTGATGATTAAGGTGATGACGACACATCCATATCAAACATTTGACTTAACTTATAAGGGTTAGTACACAATAAAATATAATTTTGTTATACCAAAATAAGGGTATTAACGGATAACATATTTAGCTAATTAAGTAATTAAGTCATGTAGTTAAGTATTAGGTTAATTTATACTCTAAGTAAATAAATGTTAGTTAACTAGTTATAACTCAAGTAGGTAGTAATATTTTTGTTAGTAAGTTATAGATAGTAAGTTAAAGTATAACCTAACTTATTATGTTAGTTAAGTTAAGTAGCAAGATATGTAAGTAAGATTAAGTTGATTAATTAACTATTGTAATTAAGAATAAGGAATAATTTAAAGAATAAGTGGTAAATCATATATTGATTTAACCTCTTGGTAAATGACCTGACTCAACCAGTACAAATTTATAAAATATGTCGATTACCTTATTTGCTATACTCTAACTTAACAATGACAAATTAACTGTATAAGGTAGCTTAACATTAATAACGTGCACACGAAGGATACCGTTATAAAGGATCACATTCGTCAATAACAAGCTCTAAAGTAATTAATGAAAACCTTGGAGTGTAATTATGTAAAGCCTTATCAAAAGGGCATTTGAGAGGATTTGTGGGGCACGTGAAAAAGTGGATACTGTACCACTCTCTTTCTCTTTCTCTCAGAGACTTAAGAAAAAATTTTGAAGGTTAGATCTCCTCCTCATATGTACACCCTTCAAGGTGGAACTAGATTACCAATCCTCTATGTTCCTTCCTGTTTGCAATATTCGGTTGGGCTCTTAATTTGTCTCGAACTCAATAGAACACAAATCAAAGACCTTGATCAGTTAGAAAAATTAAAGGGCCCATCGAACTTTTCGCAAAACTTACCTCACTAAAATCCATTGTATTGTTCACCAAAATGAGTTGAGTGAATAAATGCTTTTAGAGAAATGCCTCACTTTTAATAGGCTCATTAATCATTGATCACTTGACCCCTAATTTAAGCAAGGTCCAATATATAGAAATAGACCCCATGTTGAATGTACTACATATCCCATCGTTGTATATATTAAAGCCCATGAAGTAGTGACTATTGATGTCACTGTTCCATGAGATTTACAATTTACGTATCTTTTGGGTGCCTTAATTATACTTCATGGTTAGCTAGTGATGATAAACACTTTCTTTTTTTTGAGTAAAGGGTTAAACATATTACTCAAAAATGGGTCACCTGAACCAAGGGTACAACGAGGGGAAAGACGTAGTAAACTATAGGAAAACAAATAATAAAAAAATTACAACAATGTTTGAATATCTCTATTGATATGCTCTGCAAGAAGCAGGGGCACCGTGGTGATTCTTCATGTCAGTGTCTATTCCGTTCCCTCCAAATATGTCATACCATACTTGCTATGACCTACCAATAGGTATGGGACGTAGAGATTGGAGCATCCATTGGAAGTTGTGGGCACTGCTCAAGGGGAAGATGCCTCCCCGAAGATAGCTCCATATATTAGTGGTGTAATCACATTGAAAGAATAGGTGTGATATAGATTCTCCTTATGAATTGCATAAAGTGCAAGAGGTATTCATAGGGATCCTACAAGAGGAAGGTCAGTCTATAGTCACAAGCCTCCCCCATAAGGCCAGCCAAAGGCAAGTGCTCCATTTGGGAGGGATAAAAGAACTCCAAACAAAATTCCATAGGGGTCGCTCCACTACTTTTTCTCTAATTGTATTCTAGACTTCAGTAGGGTTTAATCTACCATCACTTTTGGTGGGCCAACTCCACACCCCATTTGAAAAAAAATTCTCCAGTAGCCTACTTCTGAAATCAATAAGCGCACGCAAAATTTTTGAGTCACCTGGGTTCTTTGGATTAGATAGATAGTTTCTATATCTGTCCCTTGTCCAAGCAGCCCATATAGAATGATTTTGTGTAGTAAGCCGAGACACTGTTTTTGAATAAGTCAACTTCTGCAATTCAGTATAATCACATAAGTCGAGATCCCCCTCCTTTTTGGGTTTGCAGATATCTTACCATCCAATCAAGTGAATCCTATCATCCCAAATGAAATTTGCAACATGCTTTTGAATTTGACGTAAAGTCTGCTCCCTAATGTGGGTGGTGCTTAGCCAAAATCTAAGTAGACCTTCAACAGCGCATTTGACCTAGCAAATTCTCCCAGTGCAAGAGAGCAATTTTTTCTCCATCCTTGGAGGTGGTCTCTGACCTTGTCTTCAAGAATAGAATTAGGATTGGCCATATTGCCTGGAGATAGAGGAACTCCCAAATTGCGACAAGGGAGTCTTCCTTTAAGAAGGCCAATCGTAAGACATATAGAAAGACGCCTATTGCAGTTTCTTGGGAGATATACCCTGCTCTTGGCACCGTTGAGCTTCAATCCAGATATAAAGGCAAACACATTTAAAACATTCCTGATGGCCTTTGCTGACTTGAGATCCCCCTTGCTACAAATGAGGATATCTTCAACATAGAATAACATGTAGGGAAGGGAGTGCCCCTTAGTGAAGCCTTTGAAATATGGCTAGTGCGTTCTTGGAAATCAAGCATAAAGGAGAGAACATTCATGCATAATACAAAAAGATGATGGGATCCCCTTGTCTGAGTCCCCTTCCAATAGGGAATATCCAGTAGGACACCCATTGACAAGTGAGGAATAGTGTGGATTCCAAATGCACATTTTGATCCAATGAATCCAAACTGAGTTAAAGCCATGTGAGTGAAGGACCTGGAATATAAAAGCCCGGTTGATGGAGTTGAAAGCTTTTGATAGATCTATTTTTGCACACATTCTAACAAATTGACCAACCAAGTTGAAACCCTTCATAAATTCATTAGCTAGAAGAGTGCTGTCTGAAATGGACCGACCTCTTATGAACGCAGATTGGTTGGTTTGAACTAGCATAGGCATAATAAAGGTGAGATGGTTGGCAAGAATCTTGGTGATAACTTTGTATAAAGTATTACAACAGGCGATTGGTCTAAAGTCTTTAATAGCAGCCACATTGGGGGATTTAGGGACCAATGTGAGGACGATATTGTTTAGTTATCGAATGAAGTAGCCTCCTTGAAGGAAGAAAAAGCTTACCCCACCGGTGAAATCATCTTTAATAATATTCCAAGCCCTCCTGAAAGCATAGGCATTAAAGCCACCCGAGCCTGGTGCTTTATCGGGCCCAATACTCCATAAAGCTCCTTTGATCTCTTCATCAGTGGGGATGGTAGTGAGCATTGCATTGTCTGAATCAAAATGTTTGACAGAAGCAGGCCATGAAATGGGGGAGGAGGGTGTAGGGGAGTTGCCTACGTCAAATAAGTTGGAGTAATAGTGGGAGAGAGAATTGGTGTTTTGCCTTAAATCTTCTTCCATGTCTATGACTTCACCCTTCTCATTTAGGAGCCCAGAGAGAAAATTGGTGTTTTGCTTGACTCTAGTGGTAGTGGCAAAAAAATTGGTGTTGCGGTCCCCCAATTTTAGCCAATTGCATCTGCTCCTTTTATTCCAAAAACCCCCCTCCTCCTTTCTTAAGGATGAGAGATCACCCCTAATGTGATATCCCTCGACGTGAAGGGAGGCATTATGCAGATCACCATGAAGAGTCGAGTGGAGGCTTTCCAACTCTGATGTTAAAACTGCTATGTGGGTCAACCTTGATCTATCCTCCTTTGCCCAAGTTTTAAGGGTGGCTTTTACATGCTTGAGCTTGATGATACATTTGTGGAGTGGGTTGCCAGGTGCATTTGTGTCCCAAGCCTCTTGTACAAGCCCAAGGAAACCCTCTCTTTCCCCCCAATAGTTGAGGAAATGAAATGGTCGATTCTTGTGCTTGGACGGGAAAAGGCTGTAGAAAATGCATGCGTGGTCGCTGAAATAAGAGGGAATATAAGCTAGCTTGGTGAGAGGCAAAAGGTCAAGCCAATCCGTGTTGGCCAAGCCATGATCAAGTTTGCATGCAATTCTTCTACCACAAATGCCCATGTTCGACCAGGACAAGTGATTGCCATGAGTGGCAATCTCAGCCAGTTCATAATCAAGAATGCAATTATGGAAGCTTTCCATTCCCGAGCGTGATTGTAAACACTTGTGAGATCCACTATGAAAAGCAAAGTTACCTAACCACATTTTAACCAAAGGGTATGTACACAGCTTTTGCCAACTATTCTCTAGCTAGCTCTAGGGAGAGCACAATTAGGGTGCTAATTAATGTTGACGAAGATGTGTGGATCTACCCCATTTAAAGTAAGGGCACACAACTTTTGCCAACAGTTCTCTAGCTAGCTCTAGGGAGAGCACCAATTAAGGTGCTAATCAATGTTGACTAAGATGTGGATGGGATGAGAAACCCACCCAAAATAACTTGGTAACTTTACATCAATTGGGGTCCTAATCAATGTTGCTGTAGATGTAGAGGAGATGACAGTAGAAACACACCCAAAATTGTTAAATTGATAACTTTAGGTGCTCACGTATTCATTCACATCCTCCCTTAAATTGGATGCCCAATAATTTGATTCCCTGAATTGGATATTCACATGTTTACATCTTTGCAAGGAGAGTTATGGAACCATCCCTTAAGCTGGAATGGAGATTCAAGTCTATCCTAAATGTAACAACATTATTACTTCTTTACGCAAAAATAACATGATTATATCTATTTATGTCATCCTAGAAATGAAGAATAAATGCCTTCATGACAGTAATGCTTGATTTTCAATTAATTGTAATGTTTGGTCAGGCAACTATGAAAAAAAATCTTTGAGATGAGATGAAAAAATCCTTCTAACCATATATATATGAAACAGAAAATAGATGACAAAATTACTAGTAATAAGAGTAGAGATGACTTTGATGTAGAAAAGGAAAGAAGAATTTCATTGAAACAAATAATGGGTATATAGTTGTTTGCATTAATGTGAATGCAACATTCTCATTCTTTTCTTCTTTTTTTTTTTTTTGCAATTGCGTTTCAGTTGTAAGCATCCTTGTTAGAAAATTTTTGGCACATCATATATTCTATTACTTACGTTAGCCCCCCAACTTCATCATTGAATCCACCCTCAAGCAAATGATGAAGATAATTTGTTAGATCACAATAATTATGCCTCTCTTAATCCTAGGACTAGAAGCACCTAGTATGGATATAGATGTAGTCCTATAGCCACTTGTCGAGGAGTTGGGGGATCTATGGGATAATGAAATACAAATATTTGATACTTTGAGGAAAGAATGGTTCACCATGCATGCATGTTGTTCTATTGTGGACAATCAATGATTTCTCAACTTATGTCATCATGTCAAGTTGGCAAACCAAGGGATACAAGGCATGTCCTGTGTGTATGGGCTAAACTTCGTCGAAGAATCTTTACTAGAAAATTGGGAATATATATAGGTTGTGGTTGTTTCCTCCCAATGGACTATCAATGGACAAGTAAGAATTTTGATGGAAATACCGAGAGACGAAAAATAGCCATCAAGATTATAGTTAAAGGGCTTCTAATGTGTGTATGGGCCATTAGGGCTCGATGGCCAAAGTCCTTCCTTATGACTATTCAAGGCCATGATAAGGAGCACGTAATTAGAGCCAAAGAATGCAAGGAATGCCACCTAAAAGAAAGATCATGCAATGGTGTCAATTCACTTGGAAAAGAGTTTTTTGGCTTGGTAATGAATATCTCGTTGAGGTTAAAGTTAGCATGAGTTACTTCATGTGAGAAAACGTAAGGATAATTAAGTTACCGATTGACTGTGAGAACAATTCATTGAATGGTGTCAATTCCTTTGGAAAAGAGTTTTTGCCTAGATCTACATTACAATAACACTAATTTTGCTAGAAGTACATAAATATAGGTACAAATTAAAATTTAAGAGTGTGATTAGATCTATTAGTATGATAAAGATGGCTTTTGATCATATTCTGCGATCACCATCTAGTGGTTATGCCCTTGGTGTCTTGCTCATGTTGTTGGTTTCACAAGCACCCTTGACAGTAGCTAACAAAGTGCAGGTGTGGAATCGAGCTAAGACTTATGGCACTCTAACACTTCACTTTGATGAAGTGGCTGCTGCTGAATTTGGCAATTTGAGACGTCAGCGGACCAAAAGCCTTCCCTACGAAGCCTCTCTCACATTCCAGGCTCCTAGAAATGAAGATTTTGTACGTATAAAGTGTTATGCTAGTGGACATGGCCTTCCGCAGGCATTAATCTTCAACTCCCTCTTTGAAAACAGACATTGCGATCCATCTTGTACTATGGAAATCAGGGACGATGGTGCCTATATGCTTACTAAGCATGTTTGGGAGCGGATCCACAAATTCCAACCCAATTGATGTTGGTTAATTTTCAGAGAAGACAAGAATGGCCACATACAAATATTATATATTATAATTAGATACTTAAATTTGTAATGTTTACTTTGGTGGATGTTGTTTTGAGAAGACCTTCGCTTGCATTCGTTACAACAAAATGTGAAGTTGTTCCATGAGATCATCTTTGTGTGAAATTAATGATTTCACAAAGAGGTAATAAATAAATATTTGGGTTCTACCTACTAGACAATATACACGAATTAAGTCATTCAGGCACCTTTGTTATGGACTGTAATTGTATGAGGGCAACCACCTATGGATTTCTTCCTTTGTAATAAAGATTAAAAACCTCTTGAAAACATCAAGGTGTAGTGAATGGGAGATTTCGCTTGTAGAAAAATTATGTCAAAAAATTAAGTCGTCGCGGTAATGGAAATCGTGGTGGAAAATCTTGAACAAAATTATATATCAATGAAAATTAATCACGAATAGTTAGAATGTTGTATCCACAGGGAGGAATGATTGTAATAAATTCACAAATATTTATTATTCCCTATCATAGATGTGAAATCCATATCAAAATCCCATGCGACATAGGCAATAAAGAAGAGTCAGGCTGTATTGCAAGAGTTTAAGGGTTCAATTACAATTGTTATGATCATAAAATAAATGTAATTAACCCATCATGGAATATAATGTAATTAGAATTCGCGACGTTGAATTTCTCCTCTAGGTAGTGTAGGTATGTGTTGATATTTCATGCACTTATGTGGAACCTGAGTTAATGTTATAACAAGTCAAGTGTATGAGAGGAAAAAGGAAGAAATATAAGGGCACACATGCAAAGTGGATTTGATAAAATAATAAAATGTTGAATCCTCTCCGGGATAGCAATAATTGTAAATACGATGAGGGGGTCCCGATGGTGGTAGCGGCTTGACGAACAGTGGCTGGCGGCGGTCGCAGGAGAGGAGGACACCGCTGGCGGTGGGGCTATCCTCGCGGTGTGCGCGGACTGCGGCGGGTGCGCGGATGGCGTGGAAACATTCGTGAAGGGGAGGGGAGCGTGTTGGCGTCGACGGTGCGGAGTTTCGTGGCCTGTGGTGGCGGCTGCGAGTGGAGGAGCGGCGTCGGCGTTGGGTTCTTCTTTATTGTTCGTAGAAGACGAAGAAGAAGTGGAGGACACAGTGGTTCTGACGCTACTTTGGCTGTGGTTCGTCGGGCCCTGCGGCGGAGGATGGCGCGGTCAGGAGGCAGTGCGAGGCAGTCGTGGAGGCGGGTGTTGTTGATGAGCGCTGGGAGGGGAGCCGTTGGGTGTGTGCCTCTATCTGCGTGGTCGGGGACAGAGAGGGTGGTGGGTGTGGTGGTCTGTGAGGAAAGAGGCGAAGGTGGAGGAGATGAAGGCTCCCTAAGGAGATGAAGGCTCCCTCTGGTCCCTTGGGGAGGGGAACGAAGGTGCTGCGGCTGCTGCTGCATGGACGGGTGAGAGAGAGCCGAACGAGAGCTTCAGGAAGGGCTGTTGTGAATGTTGGAGCCGAGGAAGAAGAAGACGGAAGAAGAAGAAGAACGATGGGTTGTTGGTGGATGTTCGTAGAAGAGGCCGGACGACTTACGGGCTGCGGGCGCGGTTGTGAATGTTAGAGATGAGATGCGGTGGTGAGTCGAAGGTGTGGTAGCGGTAGAGGAAGCGGTGGCGACGTCGGAGCTGTCACCTCCGACAACGGTGGTGGCATGTGATGTCGTGGTTGTAACGCGGTCGCAGACGGTTGAGGTACGATAGGAGATGAAGGTGGAGGACACAGATGGCTCACAGTAGCGGGAAGTTCGTAGTCGTGGACGTCACCAAAGATGGAGGCTCGTGGTGGTAGTGCTCTTCCTGTGCGTGGATGGGGGTGTGGAGGAGAGCAAGCTCTCCCTTCGTGGAGGAAGATGATGATGTCCTGTGCCCATCCTTTGCAGAGATATTTGAGGGAAAGATTCGAGGGAGAGAGAGAAAATAAGGAAAGTTTTCTTTACTTATTTTCTCTTTCTTTCTTTTTCTTTCCTATTTAATGTGTTTTTGAAAATCTCTTTTGGAGAAGATTTTCAATTGGAATTTCTTATGTAGTAAATTAAATTTCTAAAAATGATATTTTTAATTGAGGTATAATTTCATTCACATTGTCCCTTTCATATTAAGTCGACTTGATTAAGATAAAAATATTTATGTAATGCATTAAATGATAATTCTACAGCTTCTTTAAATTTATTCATGCAATGCATCATTCAGGTTACATTTTCATTTCAAAAATGAGGTACTTAGGCTCTAATTTAGTCCACTAAAATGGACTTATCAAATATCCCTATGTCTAAGTTCTGCTAGTCTCAGGCAAAATCATAGAAAACAGACCAAGTCTTTAAATCGTATTTTATCGCCAGGAAGCCTTATCATCCACATTTCTAGAGATTTGATCGAATTACCAATTATAAACCTAAAGGTACTCAAGTACCAACCAAGATACGGACCTGTCCAGTCTTAGCCTTGGGACTACCGCGAAGGTTTCTAAGGACTACAAAAACTACCCAGAGGTTTGTTGACCCCAGCAGTTAAATCACCTGTGCATATGTGCAACAAGTCTAGGTTCAATTTGTTAGTGCATTTTTCGTAAGAGAGATAGAGAAAGATGTTATTTTGAGAGCTTTCTCTCTTTCTTTTTAAATTTCTCTAAACCCAACATTGGATTTATCCTAAACACGATCTGTATCGAATTCCTTGTCCCTACCATCAATCCTCGTAGGGTCCCTGGCAATTGATGCTTTGGGATAACACCGCCCATGGTAACCCCCAGAACCTTGGCTTTCGACACTCCGTGATAGTGCCTCCCTTGGTGTTCTGTAACTAAATTCAAACTCTGGCAATCGACATTTCAGGATTATGCCACCCATGGCACCTGAACCAACACAAGATGCTTCCGTGTCCCTAGTAGGATATTTAGATATCCTAGGAGACAAGCACCGAGGAGACGATATGTTAATGCATCTTTAGGAGGTGTATTTTTCATTCCTCTTCTCCGCGCTGGGAACTCATCCAATCAACTTGTGTCTTCGAGTCGCTCCTAAGTCAAATTCTCAGGAAAACTTTTTCAGAACACACTTTTTGGCATTATTTTTCATTATGCGCATTGAACCAAACTAGTGTGTGATTTTTGGGTGCCTAGGTTACCAAGTCTAGCAAACCAAAGGGTAGCCAACGGGGTCGAATACTCCCTAAACCTTAGACTTAATACATCACCCTCTCAACTCCCTCAACCTCTTGAGGAATAGTTCAGATTCTAACAAATACGTGAATGTTTAAGCCCTAAAATAGACCCAAGAGGCCTAAAGTCTATATCTGATGCAAGAAATATGTGGTTTGTTAATTATACAAAATAGTGTCGTTGAGACGCATAAATCTGCAATCAACTCTTAAATTTATAACCTAGATAGTGAAGTATCTAGGGTTGTCAAAGGAGACCAATTTTATTAATCACATAAGTGGTCTCTCTCTCACCTCTCAAATCCACACTTTGTTTTTGTTGTTTTTGATTTTGTTGCTTTTATGTTTTTCAAAAACAATCGGGTTTGAGGTAATGGAATGCGAAGATTTAATTATGCTACAACTAACCCTAGGTGACAAGAATGAAGTCCTCTCTGTTGGTGCTAGAGCACCACGATCGTTTATTTTGATGATAACAAAACAAGTGTCATTTAATATTTGCTTTTGAGTCCTAGTTTTTAGGTCAAATTACAAATGGAGACATGTGTTTAGACGGAGTTCAAGCTCGCATCAATGGCGGATTGGAGGAGCTTGACAGAGAATGGAGGAGCCTTTGCAAGGAGCGAAAGCTTGAAGCATGAAGTCATGAAGAATAGGATAGAAGTCTTTTCTATTCTTGTATGTTGTACTATGTTATTGTTGTTTTCTTTCGTTGCTCTTTTATTTCTCAGTAGCATGTTAAAGAGCCTCAAAGTTCCTTGGGTAGAGCCTCTGAGTGAGTTTTACACATGCATGTTCTTAGGCTTAGATTTGCATTTCATGTTATAAATATTACATAACATGCATCATCTTGCATTTAGAGTAGTTGTGTATATTTTATGTTAATTATGTCCTTTTTATGGCCAGGAGGGAAGAAAATGTATTTCAGGGCCTCGGATGGACGATCTGACCATACAGATCTGATCAAGACGATGATCGGAGTCTAACGCCTTCAAAATCGTCTAGATCGGAATCCCGTAGCATCACATAAAGTTCGCAGAAGATCAATGGCCAGGGGGCAATGCGACATCCTTACAGGCTTCAGATGAAAAATCCGACTGTACGGATGGATCCGGAGCAACAATCGTAGTCCGATAACATGAAAATCAACTCGATCCAAGCACCGTGGCACCCTCTGCAATTTAAAGAAATTGGACGGCCCAAATGGCTCCATGTGGCGCCATCTAGGCTACCAACACCAGCCAGCAGTCCCAAAACCGTCTCTTCTTCATCTGCATCATCAATTCACAGTCGTTGGATCTTGATCCAAAGGTTGAGAAGCCATCTCCACCGCGTGCCCATAACCCCTCCTTGCGACAATTTCTTGGGTGTAGCGCATTGGTCTAGATGCACACTTGCAAAGGAGGGGCGTGGGTTCGAATAACCGTAGCCCCCCCAATTAGCAATTGGAGTAGCACCCAACACCGACCAGTCGTGCGCATGAAGCCCACATCACGCGCACCCAGAAGTAGTGCCAGCGCGGCGCTAGCGCGCGCACAACAAGGTGAGCATGATATGCAAGTAGGGACAACAATAGTGGGCACGAGTTGGCGCAGGGCTTCAGCGACAGTTGGGTGGATCTTCAGCAACGATTACAGCTGTCACTAATTTCCTATAGACAATTTTTTTCTCACCTCCTTTACTATAGAAGGACCTACCCCTCTCCATTCCAAACCATCTCTTCCTTTCTTCTCCTCGCCACTTCCAAGGCTCTAGAGAGCTTGTCCCAAGCCTAGGATGCTCCTCTAGAGTAGAAAACAAACATTTGTTCCTGCCTCACATCCCCCTTCGTGGAGTATCGCATGGCCATCCTCTCACCTCCCTTCGGGAAGAAAATCCTCGCTGAGACACCGTCCTGCCCCACCCTCCGTCCTCCAGCTCCATCCTCGTTCGTCCCACTCTTCAACACCTTCCTCCTAGTGACGTCAGAGTGAGTTGTCCTCTGAGAAACCGTCGAGGGGGATTCTCTCACCTATGTCTTTCTTTTTGCTTTTGTCGTGTAATCTTTTCCACTTTCTTAGTTGTAAAAAACATTTACTTCAAAAATATATGTGATTGCTTCTTTTTCTCTCTTATATTTTGCAAGTAGATTAGTTAGATAAGAATTCATCGACCTAATCTTTTGCTTGCTAAAAATACAAAAATATAGTAGAAAAGACAAAACGACAAAAACAAATAAAAGCGAAATGCGTATTTTCAAAATCAAACGTTTGCCTCCCCGTATTCGACACCGAACTCACTTTTTGTGTTTCAGTTATTAATTTTATCTGATCGACGAATTTTCTCGCGAATCGAACTACGACGACGAGTTTTCCAAACTTGAACCCTTTACGTGTGTGAATCTGATGCATCAACTTGATATTCTCTTTTGTAGTTGTTTATGTGCTCGTTTTCAGTTAAACACTAAAGAAATACATTTAAATGTTGTTAAAAGAATACTTAGATACTTAAGCAACACACAAGACCTAGGACTTTTCTATCCGAAGTCAGACACATTGGAATTATATTCCTTTTGTGATGCTTATTATGCAGTTAGCTTTACAGACAAAAAGAGTACTAGTGGAACGTATCAATTTCTAAAAAAATCCCTTGTCTCTTGGTTCTCTAGAAAACAAAACACTGTTTTACTTTCAGCAACTGAAGCAAAATATGTAGTTGCATCTTTAGCTTGTTCACAACTATTGTGGATGAAACAAACCTTACAAGATTTTGGCCTATCCTACAAAAACAACAAAATACTATGTGACAATACTAGTGCCATTAACTTATCTAAGAATCCAATACAACATTCTAGGACTAAACATATTAATGCTAAACATCACTTTTTAAGCGACTGTCTTAAAAGGAGAAATTAACCTAAAGTTTGTTAAAACAAAATACCAATTAGCTGATATCTTCGCAAAACCATTGCCAAAAGAAAGTTTCAATCTAATTTGTCATTTGCTAGGTTTATCAAGACTAAAAGAACTTAATTGATATGTATGATTGATCTGTTTTACACTATTGATCGATAAATTTTTTAAAGTGATCGACCAAAATGTTTTGATGGATCAAAGTCCTTGTTTGATCAGCCAAATTCTTCAGTGGGAAATTTCCCTCCAAAAATTTGAGTTTTGATGGATCAACTTAATTGCTTGATTGACCAATCCGGTTGGTGGGAATTTCCCTCCCCTCGTTCAAACTCCGATTGACCAATTAACTTAATTGATTAATCATTTCTTATTTTGATCGACCAAAACTGAGTGGTTTCACTTTTCGAGATTGCGATCTTTTTACCTCGAATTTCACTCCTAATCTACATAACTGACCTCGATAACCTTGATTAGCTTCCTAAAATGTTTTTACCTATTTTGCTAATCATCTTTTCTATAAAAACATACATTTTTTCATCAAACCTATTTTTTTACCACCTATACCCCACCGATTGGTCCCCACATTATCTCCACCACCAAACAAAAACACCCATCTGACCCAACCTCTCCTCCTCCGTCGACAGTGATTGACCAAACTTCAAGTCGCCTCCGACCATCGTTGTCTCTCACGCAAAGAAGCCATGCCGCCTTCATGCGTCCTCCATGCATCGCAACACCTCGCTCGACACCTCCTTCGCGCCACCTCCGCACGACCTTGACCTCCGACCGTACTCACCTTTCACCGGCCGTCCACATCCTTGCTAACCTCCCTTTGATAGACCAATCTTTGATCGGTCATGGTATACTCTAAACTTAATTAAATTTCGTCTCTTTTGGATTTTCTTCTTAAGTGTTAGATGTGCTATGATATGGTCTAATGTTTTCTTGCTTCCTCATGTGATTGCTTGTGAAATCATGCAGTATAAGTAAGCAAATCATCTATTTACATCTCACTTTTGTCACGTCTGACCACTTTTGGTTGACCAAATTTCTTGGTTGATCGACCAAAAGTCGGTTTCTCCATAACATTGTCCAGGTTATTTTTGATCAACTAATATGAGTTTTTGATTGACCAACGTGTTTTCAAATACTCTGAAATGGCTCCAAAATGAGCACGTGCCTCCTCTTCTGCTCATCATAATGATACATTTGACCAGTTTTTCATCACTGAGGCCGCTCGCGACCGTTTTTCTCTATTCGCCAAATTTTCACCACACGTTGGTACACCAGTAGATTTTTCCTACTTTGAGTCTATCTTTCCCAGAATCTACGAAAAATTTGCATATTACCAGATTTTACGTCTTTTTGAGGGGAACTTTTATGCGTGTTCTAAGAAGAGTCGCATAGCCGGTGTTGACCCAATGCCCTATCACCTATTTTATGACAATTTGAACATAGGTGAGGGCTTCAACATTGAGTTGACCTCGAATGTCTATGGCATAAAGGTTTTGGTCAATGCAGATATTCTTTCAAAGATTCTTGGATGTCCGTTTGTTAATCCTACCTTTCTTGAGCTCCACCAGCAAACACAGACGGATACCATTAGGGGGACCCTACTCACTCTCTCTCATTTTGACTTGGGTCATCTAGCCAAGTCACCCTATTTTCATCGTCTACCCATATTTCTTAATTGTGTCTTCTTATGGAATTTCAAGTCCAAATCTATGTCTTTTGAAAACTGCCTTGGCATTATGCTCATTACCCTTTATTCCTTTCTTATGAATAAGCGATTTAATTAGAACCACTTGATTTTGTACTTAATGAGCAAGCAACCCACCAGCTCCTTCCAGTTTGGGACACTTCTTTCCCACATCTTCCTACATTCCAATGTTCCCATGGATATTAATAATAAACAGTTTATCACTAGAGTCTCCATTTTTTATAAGCTCACTTATACGAAGATGGAGCAAGCTCAGGGAGCCCGTGGTGAGGATGCAGCCCAGGAGCAGCATCAGCTGCAGGAACCATCAGTAGTCCCTCCTCCTTCCCCGCCTTATGAGCACTTTACAGTGACTTGTCCTCCTCCAATGCAACCCTCTCTGTCCTTCTAAGAGTAGGAGTGGAGCCTTTTGGATAGACCTCTTTCAGGCAGGGATTTTGTCAGCTCCTAGGATGTGACGAATGGTATTTCCTTGATGATGCAGTTGCAGAGAGAGATAGACTTCATGATGATGAGACGTGGGCGTCAGGTATTAGACTACCAGAATGCTAAAAGCCAATTGTTGGATAGACTTAGAGAGTCTATTCATGACATTCAACAGTAGCTTCATCGACCTCCTCGACCTCACCGATCTACTACCATGCCTCCACCATCAGCAACACCTCCTCCTACCACTACAGCAGCACCAGCAGACTAGCAAGTTACACAACCTCACAGGACATCTAGGCAGCTGACACCGAGATTGTCAGCTTAGCACCGCCTATGTCTTAGTTAGCCTGCCTCCTCAGATAGATCAAATTCGCTGGATCTTGAGTTGGATATAGACCTCCAAAGCATGATGGATGCCTTCATGGCATCATTAGATGACTAGCTTTGGTTTTGCTTAGCTTTTATTGGTTTGTAAAACTTAATATTCTATGAACTATTTCATTTTCTGATTTGCTTATCTAGACTCTTTTATATCATTGTTATATGGATGAATATTATCTCTCTCGGATATATTTTACTCTCTTTGTAATTGCATGTTGAAATTTATGTTGCTTTATTTACATGCTTAAGGGGGAGTTAAATGAAAAACATAGTAGCATGTTTTACTTTTTGCATAAATAAAAAGGGGGAGATATTATGCATAACTGTTTCAATTTCATAATTATATTTTTGTTGTTATCCAAAAGGGGGAAAATATAAGTACCTCTATTTTGATGTACCAAAATTATGTTTACTACCACACTAATATTTCAAGACCATCTCGGATCAAAGCTTCTCTCTTAGATCAAGTTCAGATGGTTGTTGATTTGTGTCGTTTACTTTTATTTGAGTCTAAGATATTATTTTAAGGAACCTCAAAATAAAACTCAAATGGATTTTCACCCTTCTTTCAAATTTAGTTTTTAAGGCTATTGATCGACCAATTCTTCTACTTGATCGACCAACCAACTTAGTTAATCGATCAAGCCAGCCCATTTTAGGAAGTTGATTAAAACCCTTTTGATCGACCAACCAAGCTAATTAATCGACCAATTAGTGATTGATCAAATAACTAAATTGATCGACCAAAAAGCATTTTGATCGACAAGTATACCTTAATTGATCGACCAATTTGACTTTCTTTTCAGACCAACCTTTTAGTATAAATAAAGGTTGTACGTAGCTCTTTTTCATAATTAACTTCCAATAGAAATACCCTCAAAAAGATCAGAGCTTCTCATGCTTCTTCCAAGTGTTTCTACTCTTTCCTATTCACTTCATTCAAAGCACGTCATTTCAAACCACTACTGAAATTCTGGTTTGATTTTTTATTGAGGTTCCATAGATATATTTATTGTTCTTTTATATTGTTATTTTGATTAACGGATCCAAAGTTATTGGGAAGATCCGTGTTATTGTTGTTATTGTACTTCTCTTTAGGGTAAAAAAAGAAGTGTTTGTAAAGAGGTTGTGCCACCCTCGTTCAAGTGGTACGATAGTGGATTGACTAGCCTTGACTAGTTGGGAAAATCCTAAGCTGAGAGGCTTAGGTAGTGGTTTTCACCCAATTCGGGTTTCCACTCTAAATCCAGGTGTAACTTGTGCTTGGCTTTATTGTGAATTCATTTTTATTTTTACTATTTGAAAAAGGCGATACTATTCACCTCTCCCCTCTAGTATACATTACGATCCACAGGCAAATCCTCAGGGCAATGATGTGTGTGTAGGGAATTAGATGGAGTCATTCCTTCTAAGCTACCATTGTCTACAAGCTCAGAAGGTTGAGTGAAATTGGCCGTTTTATACATAGTATGCTATAGGTCTAATTATAGGTATCGATGAGGTCCTTGTGAAGTGAAGACATGATGAAGGACCTTGATTGGATGTGAGATAAGCCAAGAACTTCCGCCATAGATAACAGCGGTGTTTGATGAAGGTGAAGTGGGGTCTAGGCGTATAATGTGATAAATCATGTAATTAGTGATGTAGAAATGATCATGACAAAGTTTAGAAGGTGATCGGCATGTTTAAAAGATAAAAGAAAGCTCTGGTCAAGCTCAAGGAGCATGCCGGAGTTGGGGAAGACAACATGGAAACATCATTAAAACTAAATTAAAGTAGCTATCTAATTACGCTAAACTAATCCACTCAAAGAACTATGGCTAACTACGATTACCTGGATGAAGAAGACGAGAGGAACTCCATCAATGGCTCGTGACGGAGGAGGAAATCAAAGAGGGAGAACAGAACTCCAGTGAAGGTGGACTATGCGACGTATCGTGCGAAAATGATATCGTAACCTCATCCATAGATGTAGCGGAGGATGGCGAAGAAGGACGGAAGGTCGAAGTCCTCGGAGAAGACCGGAGGGGGAAGGTGGAAGTTGCCGGAGGTAGGGACGAATAGCCTATCGAACAACCTCAGTGGAAGAAGGGGGAAGGGGATCGTTAACATAGATCGAAGGTCCTAGGGTCAATTTATAGGCGAAGGAGAGGGTAGAGGGGGTGTGTCAGGATGGTTATAGGTCTAGGTTCAAGGTAACCATCAATGTTGTCTCCGACATCGATGAGGTTAAATGCCCAGATCAATTAGGATTAAGAGGTGATCCAGTCCATCGGATTAAAAGAGGGAGGTGAGAGGAAGCTAGATGGAATTGGCTAAGGAGTTTAAACGTGGGATAGGCGGTGATCGCAAGGTACGGATGCCGGACATTCTTAGCCGTCCACAGTGAAGAAGAGTTGAAGAAGACGATGTGTATAGGGGCATATTTGTAATGAAAAGGACCTATTTGACTAAAAAGGACTCAAGTGAAATGGAAGTTAAGGACTGAAACATAAACAGTGACTTTTAAGGCATATTGTAATTTATTTATCGTCATAAATTAGATAAATATTATATTTATGCCTTGAAATTACATTTTTTCCCTTTTTAACTATATTTATTTAAATGATAAGATTAATTAAATTAATTACATACTTAGGTCTTTAATTTAATTAAGTTAATTAAAATACCTAATATATAGCTAAATGATTATGAATTGAGTCCTAATTATTAATTAAATTATTATTAAGATTAATTGAACTTTAATTATGTATTTTAACTTATTTTGCAGGTCCTTACTATTTAACCCCTATATTATAATTAACCCTGTATTTAATGTATTCCTAGGTAATTAGCTAAGTAAACTCGCTAATTAACATTATCATGTAGCTCAACTCAGCTTAACTCAACTCATCCCCCTCAACTTAGTTGAGTCTAGCTCATATCAACTCCAATCAGTTCACTGGGAGGTCAAGCTAGCTCAACTTAATTGACATCAGTTCACTCTAGCTTCAGTCCAGCTCGCCTTAGCTCTACTCAACTCACGATAGTTGAACTCCTAGCTAAGCTACTACTTTACAACTTAGTAACTAAGCTAGTGATGGCGATTTTATGCGACTTGTTAAGGAGGGTTTTTAAATTGTTGCAACGCGTAAAATCGATCAACTTTTAAAATTTATATTCCCGTGTAGTGGGGTGGAAGATGTTGTGGTTAGGGTCAATAGTCTTTGTTTTCCTGTTGACTTTCTTGTATTAGATATGGAAGTTCTTGATTCACTTTCTTATTACCTGAATATCCTTGGTAGACCTTTCTTGGCCATAGCCCGTGCCCATATTGATTGTGAATCGGGCTGCATTGAGATTGCCATGGGCTCTAAAAAGCTCAAACATTTTTAAGGTCACCAAGAATTTTGATTGTGATCTTGTCAAGGATGATACGTCTGACGAATGGCATTCATGGACTTGGCATTGTGCGTGGCCATCTTCTTTTGGTCTGCAGTGATGCCTACTCCTTCCTTCTTTTATGGTCTGGTGTATTTGGATGCAACTGCATCCCATACTTCATAATCCATTGATTCTAAGAATATTTGCATTCTGGTCTCCCAATAAGCATAATTGGTGCCATCAAATTGAGGTGGTCAGACTACAGATTGTCCTTCAGCTTATACTTCAAAGGACTTTGACATCCTGGTTGGAGAATAACCTCGCTCTGGTAGCAGATGTAAGTACGAGCGGAGCCTCAAGGATTAAGGATACACTAGAGGGGGGTGAATAGTGTAGTATCTAAAAAATTAAAATTAAAATACTCACCACATATCAAAATGATAAATGCACAAACCAGAGATATGACACCTGATTTAGAGTGGAAACCCTTTCGGGTAAAAACCACTACCTAAGCCTCCGAGTTTAGGATTTTCTCGACTAGTCAATGCTAGTCAAATCCACTAATGTATCACTTGATCGAGGGTGAGACAACCTCTTACAAGATGTCTTCTCTTACACCTGACAGAGAGAAGAACAACAGGGCTTCCAACCCAACTTGGAATCCCAGATCAAGAATAAAAGAAATAAAAATAATATAACAATATTCCTATGGGACCTGAAATGTTAAATAACAAACCAAGCTTTCTTGAATCGCAAGAGAGCGATCGAGCTTTAGATCACATAGTTGTAGGTGTAGAGACGTGAAAGCACAAAAGAGAGAGAGTAGGCATTTTTCTCTTTGGAAAGCTCCTGAGTTGTGTTTTGGGAGGGGGGTCCTAGGACCTATTTATAGGCACTTTTCGATAGTTTCGAAAATACAGGTTTGCTCGATCAAAGACGCATTTGGCCAATCAAAAAGGATTTGGTTGATTAAATAATTATATTGATAGATCCAGTGTTGATCTATTAAATTGAATGATTGGTCGACTTAGAGATATCAAAAGAAATTCGACTATTGGAGTAAATTTGATCGATTAAATAAAATAGGTTGATTGATCAAAATAAACTACGACTGTTAGAGGCATTTGATCGATTAAAACAATTAACTGGTTAATCAATACTTGGTCGATCAAAGAAATAAGTTGGTTGATCAAGAATGGAGAAAACTTTTTTTTTGTAAAAATATTAGCCTTATGTTATTTTTTGCTTTTGAAGCTCCGTACATATTTCTAAACTCAATAAAATTAAAAAGGTCTTCAAGAGTCTTCAAGTCTCAAGCTTCTTTCTTCATTGATGACTAAGGTGATGACGACGCATCCATATCAAACATTTGACTTAACTTATAAGGGTTAGTCCACAATAAAATATAATTTTGTTATATCAAAATAAGGGTATTAACAGATAACATATTTAGCTAATTAAGTAATTAAGTCATGTAGTTAACTATTAGGTTAATTTATACTCTAAGTAAATAAATGTTAGTTAAGTAGTTATAACTCAAGTAAGTAGTAATATTTTTGTTAGTAAGTTATAGATAGTAAGTTAAAGTATAACATAACTTATTATGTTAGTTAAGTTAAGTAGCAAGATAGGTAAATATTTTTTGTTGAAAGAGAAAGAGATGTAAGTAAGATTAAGTTGATTAATTAACTATTGTAATTAAGAATAAGGAATAATTTAAAGAATAAGTGGTGAATCATATATTGATTTAACCTCTTAGCAAATGACTTGACTCAACCAGTATAAATTTATAAAATATGTCGATCACCTTTTTCGCTATACTCTAACTTAATAATGACAAATTAACTGTGTAAGGTAGCTTAACATTAATAACGTGCACACGAAGGATACCGTTATAAAGGATCACATTCGTCAATAACAAGCTATAAAGTAATTAACGAAAACCTTGGAGTGTAATCATGTAAAGCCTTATCAAAAGGGTATTTGAGAGGATTTGTGGGGCACGCGAAAAAGTGCATACTGTACCACTCTCATTTTCTTTCTCTCAGAGACTTAAGAAAAAATTTTGAGGGTTAGATCTCCTCCTCATGTACATCCTTCAAGATGGAACTAGATTACCAATCCTCTATGTTCCTTCCTATTTGCAATATACGGTTGGGCTCTTAGTTTGTCTTGAACTCAATAGAACACAAATCAACGACCCTGATCAGTTAGAAAAATTAAAGGGCCCATCGACCTTTCTGCAAAACTTACCTCACTAAAATCCATTGTATTGTTCACCAAAATGAGTTGAGTGAATAAATGCTTTTAGAGAAATGCCTCACTTTGAATAGGCTCATTAATCATTGATCACTAGACCCCCAATTTAAGCAAGGTCCAATATATAGAAATAGACCCCATGTTGAATGTACTACATATCCCATCGTTGTATATATTAAAGCCCGTGAAGTAGTGACTATTGATGTCACTGTTCCATGAGACTTACAATTTACGTATCTTTTGGGTGCCTTAATAATACTTTGTGGTTAGCTAGTGATGATAAACACTTTTTTCTTTTTTTTGAGTAAAGGGTTAAACATATTACTCAAAAATGGGTCACCCGATCCAAGCGTACAACGAGGGGAAAGACGCAGTAAACTGTAGGAAAACAAATAATAAAAAAATTACAACAATGTTTGAATATCTCTATTGATATGCTCTGCAAGAAGCAGGGGGACAGTGGTGATTCTTCATGTCGATGTCTATTCCGTTCCCTCCAAATATGTCATACCATACTTGCTGTGACCTACCAATAGGTATGGGACATAGAGATTGGGGCATCCATTGGAAGTTGTGGGCATTGCTCAAGGGGAAGATGCGTCCCCGAAGATAGCTCCATATATTAGTGGTGTAATCACATTGAAAGAATAGGTGTGATATAGATTCTCCTTGTGAATTGCATAAAGTGCAAGAGGTATTCATAGGGATCCTACAAGAGGAAAGTTAGTCTATAGTCACAAGCCTCCCCCATAAGGCCAGCCAAAGGCAAGTGCTCCATTTGGGAGGTGTTCACGGACGTTTCGTGCGGATTTAAAGCGTATTATGTTGTAGTATAACCGACAAAACGTTCGAACAAATACAAAGTTTTTATTACTCGAAGACCGGAGTATCCGAGGTCGAACACAGGGAGCAAATGGAACTTACCACTAAATCAAAATGTAATTGAACACTCTAATTTACTCAAAATATCAATTCAGGTATGAATGTATGCGATTAAAAGGAGTTAGGGCAAGAAAATATGAAATTGGACGTCTGATCACAAGATCAGACGTCTTAAAAGCATTTCTCCTTTTCTTCTTGATTATTCTTCTTCTTCTGCTGCAGTTTTTGCTCTTTCTTTTCTTCTTCTATTCTCTGCAAAGTCTTCACTTGGCTTCTCTGTGCCTTTGCTTCTGGCTTGCTCTTTCCTTTCTTCTCCTGCGAAGGCTTCTTTCTTGCTTCTTCTTCTCTGCTGCAGTTTTTGCTCTTCTATTCTTTTCTGCCGTTCCTTCTTCTTTCTTTCTTTTCCTTCTCGCGGCCAAGTCCTTCTCCTGCAATCAGCCTGCCTGCACAGGGAACAAAACCTAACCCTTCTCCCTCTACCCGCGTGTGTCTCTCTCTCAAGCAATTCACTCTAACCGCTCTACCAGAGCCACAGTCTCAATCGGGTCGGATCGTACCCGGGACCAGGCGCACCTGCAGGTTTGTGATGCGCGAGGAGTGCGTAGGTCTAGGTCGGGTCGGATCCGCTAGGTCCGCGTGGTCAGGCCGCGGACGAGGCGGGTGGGGTCAGTGAGGGACCTCACCCCTGTGCTTTCGAGGCAGTAAACGTATATCACAAAAACTCTTTATACCATACCTGTGCCTTGAGATTCCACGATGTGGGACTAAACGTTCCGCCCTTCCTTTGCGTGCGCCCGCAGACTCTCGTGTGCAATTGCCCACGCTGAAGGCCCTGCTGGTGCTCCTTGCTGAACTCAGTCACCTCGCAACACTTGCGAGAGTCTGCTGCACCTGCCGCCTGGGAAGCCTGACGCCTGCTGCTGCTCCAAGCTTCCTGCTGCTTCGGCTGTTAATGGCGGCCGGGGCATTCACCTGAGCTTCCACAGAACGGCCTATTGGCCCAATTAGAATAGCTGGAAACCTTCGCCGTAGCACGGCGAAGGCGGTGGGTGATGCTGCAGGTTGCCGGTCGGCCTAGGCGTGCATGCCTAGGTCAACCTGTGGCCGGAGATGGTGGGTTGTTCGGGGGGTGGTTATGGAGGTCTGGAGTGGCAGTTGTGGGGTGGAGCGAGTTCCTGGTGGTGAGGCGGAGCTCACGAGGTGGTTGGCGAGCCGTGTGGAGTGGCGGAGTGGTGTGGGCGGCTCGTCGGAGTTCGGTCGGTGATGTGGAAGATGAGGGTGGTCAGCGTCGGTCGAGGGGTAATCAGATGAGATAACAGGGGGAAAAGAGAGAGGATAGGATGGAGAGGAGTTCTAACCTAATTGTAAGGACGAAAGGGGACAGAAGGCGGACAGCAGTACTTGCTGTCGCCGGAGAAGATGACGCCCAGTGGGGGAGAACGGCGGCGACGACGGGGCTGAGGCGGCGTGCGCTGGTACTGCGCGACGCGGAGGGAGGTTAGGAAGCTAACTCTGCCACTGGTTTTGTGGCAGAGCGAAGAGGGAGGGGAGGGGGGCTCGCCGGAGCTAGCTGGGGCATTTGGCCGAGCAGGAGGAGAGGAATTGAAGGGGGAAACTCGGCCAAATCAAGCTCAGCCTCTTCGGCCGGAGTTGTGGGTTCTTATATAGGCGCTGGACTTGGTGTGCAGGGCGTGAAGGGCACGTAATTGCCTGAGGTTGGTCGCCGGAGATGGAAAGGAGTTAGGATACCCAAATCTCTCGTGCGTTCGCACGAGAGATTGGGTTCACACCAACGATTGTAATTGACTTTATAAGGAAGGGAATTCCTCAGAGAATCCTCCTTCCATTTCTGGGAGGGAATCTCTAAGGGATTAGAGAGCAATCCCTCTCTGAACCTCGCCGGAGCTCGGTTCTGCCCTAGCAATGGCGGCAGGACCGGTTTGCAAAGGAGGCGAAGAACCTAGGGGGTTCTCTGCAACGGTATTCAAAAGATAGGGACCAATTTGTGATTTGGGTGTACTAAATTGCAAAGTAGGTCAAGATGACCCCTCCTTAGGTCCAAATTTTGGTACAAACCTAATTTGGACCTAAGGAATCCAATGGAGAAGTTAGATTTCAGGTTTGACCTCGTTTGACTGGATATTTTGCGTAAAAACCCAAATTAGGTTAATTGAAGAGCTAGGACCCTAATCTAGGTCAAACTAGGTTCCAAAGGCCAAATTAAGTGTTCTAAACCCTAGAGTATGTTTTTCCATGATTTGTAGAGGGTTTACTTGCTTTTTGTTCTGACCGAAACCTTGTTAATTTAAGCGGGTCTGTTTTAGGGTTACCAAGTGTCTTTTAGTTCTTAGATTGCACATGAACCCATTTCTGATTGACTCAACACACTTTTTATCTCATTTAGACCATTTGACCTATGTTTTGCCTCTAAGAAATCCTGTTTATCTACTGCAATGGTAAAATTGCAGTTTTAACCTTTATTTCATGTTTTCTTCTCAGAGCACTTGTTCCTTCAGTTAGGCCTTCTTCTAGGTTATGTAGGAGCTTTTATCTTCTTTATTGGATCAAAATGAGCTAGTTATGGCTCATGATGAGGCTCTCATCATACCCCCATGCCTAGCTTTTGCTAGTCCCTTAGTAAAATTTCAAAGTTTTAACTTCCGTTCTAGACACTGAATGTTGTCAATAATGATAAGTGCTTCTCCTTTTTCTTTTGTGATTAGGTGGGAATGCCGACAATAGGCCTAGAGGTACTCAAGTACCAACCAAAATCCGGACCTGTTCCGCTTTAGCCTCAGTCTTCTGCAAAGGTTTCTACGGCCCACAGAACCTAACCTAGGGTTTGTTGGACTCCGCGGTTAAAGCACCTGTGCTTGAGATATTTTTAGCCTAAGTTCAGTTTGCAGTGCATTTTTTTTTTTTGTAAGAGAGAGATAGAAGATTTATTTGTTTGGAGAGCTTTTCTCTCTCTTTTCTTTTTTATTTCTAGCTTCGGATTAGCTTCTCAACACGGTCTGTATCGGATTCCTCGTCCCCATCATCAATCCTCAAAGGTCCCTGGCTTTCGAGATTTCGAGATAATCCCGCCCATGGCAACCCCCGAAACCCTGGCTTTCGAGATTTCGAGATAATCCCACTCATGGCGTTCCGTGGCCGAATTCAGACCCTGGCGATCGACATTTCGTGATAATGCCACCCATGGTATCTGAACCAGCAGAGTGCTTACATGCCCCCAGTAGGATATTTAAATATCCTAAGAGACAAGCACCGAGGAGACGATATGTTGTTACGCATCTTCGAGGGGAATTTCCCGCCTCTCCGCGCTGGGAACTTGTCCAAATCAACTTGTGTTGATTGGCCGCTCCTAATCTAGGTGACTTTTTCAGAGTATTAAACGCTCTTGCGTGTTTTGAATATTTATGCGCACTGAACCAGACTGTGTGTGAATTTGGGTGCTTAGGTTACCGAATCCCGCAAACCGGAGGTCAGTTAACGAGGCCGAATACTTCCTAAGCCTTAGACCTAATACTTAAGCTTTGCATTTTCCTCAACCTCTTGAGGATTGTCCAGATTTTAACGGATACGTGAATTTTTAAGCAAAAGATACTAGCCCAAAAGGCCTAAGACCAGCGTTCCCGCTAATCTCTTGTTATGTTTCCTTAGCACTTTTTCTTTTCTTTTTCTTGACTCGGTCTAGAACTTCAGTTAACCCCTTAATCTTTTACTAATGACTTTTTCTTTTTCTTTTCCTTTTGTGCTCCTTTCTTCATTTTTGCTCTTTTTCTCCTCCTTATGATTATATGGCTCACAACATTTCCTCCCTCCCCTTTTTTTTTTTTTTTTTTTCTTTTTTTTTTGTGAGAATCCTTCTGATTTTTTCTTGGTTTTGTATGTATGCACTTTATCACCCCCCCATGCCTAAGTCTTGCAATGTCCTCATCGTAAACAGAGGGTGGGAATTAGTGTTGAGGTCAGGGGCTTAGAACAGGATATATCGAATGGGTCGGGAATGAGTGATGCGAATGATTTTAAGCTCTGATACGTGTACCAGAGGTGGGATCAACTGTCTAAGGCTGAACTCAAGGTGCAATAGACGTGGAGTACAGACGGCTAATCAGACGGGTCTCTATTTTTGAGATGACGGGTTGCCTCCCGTTAAGCGCTAAATTTAATGCCTTCAGCCGAGCGAAAAATGGGGTGGAGAGGGAGTGGTCAAATCAATGGAGTTTTGGAAAACAAGCACCTTGATTAAGAACCTGGTTGGTCCAACCAGGTACTTGTTCAGATCAGTGGGCTGATGATGCAGCCCAAACCCAATAAGTCTGGTGGGTTGATAGATGTAGATTAGCAGATGTGGGACCCACCAAATGCAGTGATGTTCTGATAGATATGGAAGTGAAAACTCGAGTTCGGGCTCAGTCGAATCAGCCTGGTGGGGGTAGGGTTCCGAAAAATAATCAATGTAAGATGTGGAATCCCTACAGGGACGGTCAAAGGATGGAGGCTCCTGATTTGTGGTCTGATCAGTGTCCGATACCCGGTATAGATACGGAGTTGAATCATCTACAATCGGCTCATTGAGAGGTGAATCAGAATAGAAATTGAGTCCGGTTGCGGGTCGAGGTGGGGAACGGGTTTTGATTGGTGCTGTATATGTGGAGCAGGTGGCTTCAAAGAAGATTGACATGTTATAATCAGGAGGTAGATTTTCTCCGATGTTATGGTCAGATTCGAGATCGTTGGAGAGTTTGCGAAAATCAAAGTTTGAATGAGATTCTAGATCATGAGTTCCACCATAGAATAAATCATATGTTGTATATTCAGCAGCCTGACTGGGATCTAGCCTAAATGTTAATTCTGAGCTTACAAAGGTGTCCCTATCTGGTAGAGGCTCAGGTTCAAGGTTAGTAGGGCAGAGCCAATCGAAACCCCGCTCGTCCAAGTCCTCAGTTTCTGTATCGTAGATTGGCATGACTTCCGAAAACTCGATTAGTTCTTCTGAGGAGGTTGACGAGGGATATTCATCAAATCGAGGCCCAGAATCATATTCTTCATTAAGAGATTGATTTTCTTCATATGGGGCCTTGAAATCTTCAATATAGGTTTCAGATCTAGGTTCTAGGCTTAGGATGTGGGTGGAATTACTAGAATCTAGGTCTGAATAACCTTCGAGGGCCACCTTATTAGAATAAGGGACGGAATTTACACCCTTGAGTGGTTCAGTTCTACTCTCATACTTGCAGGAGTCTTGGGATTCTAAAATGGGTTTATCATGGTCTTTTCCTGCATTTGGAGCTTCCCAACCTTCTTCAATATTAGGTGCATTATACTCCATCTGGGTTGGGAATCCACAACCATTTTGTGCCTCAAACCCGAGATCAGATTTATCCTCGATGTTGTCCCAAGATAGTTCATCCTCTGTTGGCAGTATGTACGGGTATTTCTGATCAATCACTTGTTTTATTAATCTCATTATCTCTTCCCATTTTTCAAGACTATCTTGGTGTTGCTTCCAAAGTCGAGGATTTGTCATACATTGAAGGTATTCACTATTATGCAATTTTTCTATCTCAATGTATGCAGTAATGAGCAAGTCACGGGTTGATCCTTTGTTGGCTTCTGCTAATAGTACTTGGGCACAAGTTATGACAAAGGTTGTGGTTGTTGGGACATCAACCTGAATGTTTCCTACTGTTGTTGAGGTTTCTTCATTTTCATAAAATCTCATGGCATCCTCAATCATTTTATCTCTCATGGATCTCCGGTATTCAGGTTTCTCGACTGGTAGTCCTAGGTGGTTCAGCTGCATATTTGGATCAGGTGGTGGAATCACAATCAGAGTTTGACTCAAGATGTGTTATGAAGCGATCAGATCTGAATAACGAGTCCCACTGAAAATGAGTGTGTGTGCTCTACAGAGAAAAGATGCAGGACTGGAGATGTTCTTGACCCAATCAAGACACCCAAAAGATGTTTGGATGACTATGGAGGTTTGGGGCGGATGAACCCCTGGATCCGAAGATCGTCCACCTGAGAATTACCTGGGCAGCCAGAGAGGGAGAGTCCCGCAAAGACCCCTACACGGTAGAGCATCCCTACGGGTTACAGGGTTTCCCCCACCCGACCTCTCTTGTCACTGAGATTCCAGGTAAACCAGAATGGGGACCTTGACCTCTTAAGTCTATCACTTTTTATTTCAAAGGTGCTTTTAGGGTTCTCACTTGAACTTTAGATGTTTTTGGTATTGTGACCTAATTTAGAGGTTGGTTGACCCAAGGGGTCAACTTCACCTGACCTGTCCTATAGATGGCAGAATGATTCTAAGCTCGGAGCCTAGAGATCACCCTGATTTGACTCCCAGGTTATTAGGTCAAAAGAAAATTTTTAAGATTCAAGTGATTTTAGAGCTCAATTTTAGGGTTTGTCTTATTTAACTTTCTTCAATCAAGGGCTTGGGTAGCACACTGATGCGGGAGGGTTTATTTCCTTTTACACAGGCATGTGTGACTAGCGCTTCAAGACCCTAATGTGGAAACCCTAATTTGGTTCTATTTCCAATCCTCTTTTTCTTTTTCAAAAGTTCTCTTTGGACTTATAAACAAGAAGTGTGTGGTCCGCCGAGATTAAGCGTTTATTTTCAATTAGGCACAAGAATTTGTGGGATGGAAAAAAAAAAAATCACTCCAACTTCAAGAATATTTGCAGAAATTTTTGCAAAATCAAGAAATGTTTTGCCTTAGAGATAGTGATTACTATATAAAGAAGGCAATTGATTCCTAACTTGATTTTCTTCCTTTTGTCTTTCAAAGATTAGGGGATAATTAAGGAAGAAAAGAAATTACCTGCCCTGGAGTGGTTGACTTGCAGGAGAGATTTTCTCATGAAGTAACTGCAAGATCACATCAAAGAAAAGTAGGGCAAGTTAGTGTTCAATATGATAAAAAGAATGTAGAGACTAGTGGTAAATTGTGCAGTGCTCCCCGGCAACGGCGCCAAAATGTTCACGGACGTTTCGTGCGGATTTAAAGCGTATTATGTTGTAGTATAACCGACAAAACGTTTGAACAAATACAAAGTTTTTATTACTCGAAGACCGGAGTATCCGAGGTCGAACACAGGGAGCAAATGGAACTTACCACTAAATCAAAATGTAATTGAACACTCTAATTTACTCAAAATATCAATTCAGGTATGAATGTATGCGATTAAAAGGAGTTAGGGCAAGAAAATATGAAATTGGACGTCTGATCACAATATCAGACGTCTTAAAAGCATTTCTCCTTTTCTTCTTGATTATTCTTCTTCTTCTGCTGTAGTTTTTGCTCTTTCTTTTCTTCTTCTATTCTCTGCAAAGTCTTCACTTGGCTTCTCTGTGCCTTTGCTTCTGGCTTGCTCTTTCCTTTCTTCTCCTGCGAAGGCTTCTTTCTTGCTTCTTCTTCTCTGCTGCAGTTTTTGCTCTTCTATTCTTTTCTGCCGTTCCTTCTTCTTTCTTTCTTTTCCTTCTCGCGGCCAAGTCCTTCTCCTGCAATCAGCCTGCCTGCACAGGGAACAAAACCTAACCCTTCTCCCTCTACCCGCGCGTGTCTCTCTCTCAAGCAATTCACTCTAACCGCTCTACCAGAGCCACAGTCTCAATCGGGTCGGATCGTACCCGGGACCAGGCGCACCTGCAGGTGTGTGATGCGCGAGGAGTGCGTAGGTCTAGGTCGGGTCGGATCCACCAGGTCCGCGTGGTCAGGCCGCGGACGAGGCGGGTGGGGTCAGTGAGGGACCTCACCCCTGTGCTTTCGAGGCAGTAAACGTATATCACAAAAACTCTTTATACCATACCTGTGCCTTGAGATTCCACGATGTGGGACTAAACGTTCCGCCCTTCCTTTGCGTGCGCCCGCAGACTCTCGTGTGCAATTGCCCACGCTGAAGGCCCTGCTGGTGCTCCTTGCTGAACTCAGTCACCTCGCAACACTTGCGAGAGTCTGCTGCACCTGCCGCCTGGGAAGCCTGACGCCTGCTGCTGCTCCAAGCTTCCTGCTGCTTCGGCTGTTAATGGCGGCCGGGGCGTTCACCTGAGCTTCCACAGAACAGCCTATTGGCCCAATTAGAATAGCTGGAAACCTTCGCCGTAGCACGGCGAAGGCGGTGGGTGATGCTGCAGGTTGCCGGTCGGCCTAGGCGTGCATGCCTAGGTCAACCTGTGGCCGGAGATGGTGGGTTGTTCGGGGGGTGGTTATGGAGGTCTAGAGTGGCAGTTGTGGGGTGGAGCGAGTTCCTGGTGGTGAGGCGGAGCTCACGAGGTGGTTGGCGAGCCGTGTGGAGTGGCGGAGTGGTGTGGGCGGCTCGCCGGAGTTCGGTTGGTGATGTGGAAGATGAGGGTGGTCAGCGTCGGTCGAGGGGTAATCAGATGAGATAACAGGGGGAAAAGAGAGAGGATAGGATGGAGAGGAGTTCTAACCTAATTGTAAGGACGAAAGGGGACAGAAGGCGGACAGCAGTACTTGCTGTCGCCGGAGAAGATGACGCCCAGTGGGGGAGAACGGCGGCGACGACGGGGCTGAGGCGGCGTGCGCTGGTACTGCGCGACGTGGAGGGAGGTCAGGAAGCTAACTCTGCCACTGGTTTTGTGGCAGAGCGAAGAGGGAGGGGAGGGGGGCTCGCCGGAGCTAGCTGGGGCATTTGGCCGAGCAGGAGGAGAGGAATTGAAGGGGGAAACTCGGCCAAATCAAGCTCAGCCTCTTCGGCCGGAGTTGTGGGTTCTTATATAGGCGCTGGACTTGGTGTGCAGGGCGTGAAGGGCACGTAATTGCCTGAGGTTGGTCGTCGGAGATGGAAAGGAGTTAGGATACCCAAATCTCTCGTGCGTTCGCACGAGAGATTGGGTTCACACCAACGATTGTAATTGACTTTATAAGGAAGGGAATTCCTCAGAGAATCCTCCTTCCATTTCTGGGAGGGAATCTCTGAGGGATTAGAGAGCAATCCCTCTCCGAACCTCGCCGGAGCTCGGTTCTGCCCTAGCAATGGCGGCAGGACCGGTTTGCAAAGGAGGCGAAGAACCTAGGGGGTTCTCTGCAACGGTATTCAAAAGATAGGGACCAATTTGTGATTTGGGTGTACTAAATTGCAAAGTAGGTCAAGATGACACCTCCTTAGGTCCAAATTTTGGTACAAACCTAATTTGGACCTAAGGAATCCAATGGAGAAGTTAGATTTCAGGTTTGACCTCGTTTGACTGGATATTTTGCGTAAAAACCCAAATTAGGTTAATTGAAGAGCTAGGACCCTAATCTAGGTCAAACTAGGTTCCAAAGGCCAAATTAAGTGTTCTAAACCCTAGAGTATGTTTTTCCATGATTTGTAGAGGGTTTACTTGCTTTTTGTTCTGACCGAAACCTTGTTAATTTAAGCGGGTCTGTTTTAGGGTTACCAAGTGTCTTTTAGTTCTTAGATTGCACATGAACCCATTTCTGATTGACTCAACACACTTTTTATCTCATTTAGACCATTTGACCTATGTTTTGCCTCTAAGAAATCCGGTTTATCTACTGCAATGGTAAAATTGCAGTTTTAACCTTTATTTCATGTTTTCTTCTCAGAGCACTTGTTCCTTCAGTTAGGCCTTCTTCTAGGTTATGTAGGAGCTTTTATCTTCTTTATTGGGTCAAAATGAGCTAGTTATGGCTCATGATGAGGCTCTCATCAGGAGGGACAAAAGAACTCCAGACAAAATTCCATAGGGTTCGCTCCACTACTTTTTCTCTAATTGTATTCTAGACTTCAGTAGGGTTGGGCCAACTCCACACCCCATTTGAAAAAAAATTCTCCAGTAGCCTACTTCTGAAATCAATAAGTGCACGCAAAATTTTTGAGCCACCTGGGTTCTTTGGCTTAGATAGATAGTTCCTATATCTGTCCCTTGTCCAAGTAGCCCATATAGAAAGATTTTGTGTAGTAAGCTGAGACACTGTTTTTGAATAAGTCAACTTCTGCAATTCAATATAATCACATAAGTCGAGACCCCCCTCCTTTTTGGGTTTGCAGATATCTTACCATCCAATCAAGTGAATCCTATCATCCCAAATGAAATTTGCAACATGCTTTTGAATTTGACGTAAAGTCTGCTCCCTGATGTGGGTGGTGCTTAGCCAAAATCTAAGTAGACCTTCAACAGCGCATTTGACCTAGCAAATTCTCCCAGTGCGGGAGGGCAATTTTTTCTCCATCCTTGGAGGTGGTCTTTGACCTTGTCTTCAAGAATAGAATTAGGATTGGCCATATTGCCTGGAGATAGAGGAACTCCCAAATAGCGACAAGGGAGTCTTCCTTTAAGAAGGCCAATCGTAAGACATATAGAAAGACGCCTATTGTAGTGTCTTCGGACATATACCTTACTCTTGGCACCGTTGAGCTTCAATCCAGATATAAAGGCAAACACATTTGAAGCATTCCTGATGGCCTTTGCTGACTTAAGATCCCCCTTGCTACAAATGAGGATATCTTCAACATAGAATAACTGTGTAGGGAAGGGAGTGCCCCTTAGTGAAGCCCTTGAAATATGGCCAGCGCGTTCCTAGAAATCAAGCATAGAGGAGAGACCATTCATGCATAATACAAAAAGAAGATGGGATCCCCTTGTCTGAGTCCCCTTCTAGTAGGGAAATATCCTGCAGGACACCCATTGACAAGGGGGGAATAGTGTGGATTCCAAATGCACATTTTGATCCAACAAATCCAGACTGAGTTGAAGCCATGTGAGCGAAGGACATAGAGTATAAAAGGCCGGTTGATGGAGTTGAAAGCTTTTGATATATCTATTTTTGCACACATTCTAGCAGATTGACCAACCGAGTTGAAACCCTTCATAAATTCATTAGCTAGAAGAGTGCTGTCTGAAATGGATCGACCTCTTATGAATGCAGATTGGTTGGATTGAACCAAAGTTGGCATAATAAAGGCGAGACGGTTGGCAAGAATCTTGGTGATAACTTTGTATAATGTATTGCAACAGGCTATTGGTCTGAAGTCTTTAATAGTAACCACATTGGGGGATTTAGGGACCAATGTGAGGACAATATTGTTTAGTTATTGAATGAAGTAGCCTCCTTGAAGGAAGAAAAACCTTACCCCATCGGTGAAATCATCTTTAATAATATTCCAAGACCTCCTGAAAGAATAGGCATTAAAGCCATCTGGGCCTGGTGCTTTATCGGGCCCAATACTCCATAAAGCTCCTTTGATCTCTTCATCAGTGGGGATGGCAGAGAGCATTGCATTATCAGAATCAAAAAGTTTGACAGAAGCAGGCCGTGAAATGGGGGAGGAGGGTGTAGGGGGGTTACCTGCGTCAAATAAGTTGGAGGAATAGCGGGAGAGAGAATTGGTGTTTTGCCTTAAATCTTCTTCCATGTCTATGATTTCACCCTTCTCATTCAAGGGCCTGGAGAGAGAATTGGTGTTTTGCCTGACTCCGGTGGCAGTGGCAAAAAAATTGGTGTTGCAGTCCCCCAATTTTAGCCAATTGCTTCTACTCCTTTTATTCCAAAAACCCCCTTCCTCCTTTCTTAAGGATGAGAGATCACCCCTAATGTGATATTCCTCGACGTGAAGGGAGGCATTATGCAGATCACCATGAAGAGTCGAGTGGAGGCTTTCCAACTCTAATGTTAAAACTGCTATGTGGGTCAACCATGATCTATCCCCCTTTGCCCAAGTTTTAAGGGCGGCTTTTACATGCTTGAGCTTGATGGTACATTTGTGGAGTGGGTTGCCAGCTGCATTTGTGTCCCAAGCCTCTTGTACAAGCCTGAGGAAGCCCTCTCTTTCCCCCAATAGTTGAGGAAACGAAATAGTTGATTCTTGTGCTTGGACGGGAAAAGGCTGTAGAACATGCATGCGTGGTCGCTGAAATAAGAGGGAATATAAGCTACCATGGTGAGAGGCAAAAGGTCAAGCCGATCCATGTTGGCCAAGCCATGATCAAGTTTGCACGCAATTCTTCTACCACCAATGCCTATGTTCGACTAGGACAAGTGATTGCCATGAGTGGCAATCTCAGCCAGTTCACAATCAAGAATGCAATTATGGAAGCTTTCCATGCCCAAGCGTGATGATAAACACTTGTGAGATCCACTATGAAAAGCAAAGTTACCTAACCCCATTTTAACCAAAGGGTATGTACACAGCTTTTGCCAACTATGCTCTAGCTAGCTCTAGGGAGAGCACAATTAGGGTGCTAATCAATGTTGACAAAGATGTGTGGATCTACCCATTTGAAGTAAGGGCACACAACTTTTGCCAACTGTTCTCTAGCTAGATCTAGGGAGAGCACCAATTAAGGTGCTAATCAAAGTTGACTAAGATGTGGATGGGATGAGAAACCCACCAAAAATAAATTGGTAACTTTACATCAATTAGGGTCCTAATCAATGTTGATGTAGATGTAGAGGAGATGACAATAGAAACACACCCAAAATAGTTAAATTGATAACTTTAGGTGCTCATGTATTCATTCACATCCTCCTTTAAATTGGATGCTCAATAATTTGATTCCCTGAATTGGATATTCACATGTTTACATCTTTGCAAGGAGAGTTATGGAACCATCCCTTAAGCTGGAATGTAGTTTCAAGTCTATCCTAAATGTAACAACATTATTACTTCTTTACGTAAAAATAACATGATTATATCTATTTATGTCATCCCAGAAATGAAGAATAAATGCCTTCATGACTGTAATGCTTGATTTTCAATTAACTGTAAAGTTTGGTCAGGCAACTATGAAAAAAAATCTTTGAGATGAGATGAAAAATCCTTCTAACCATATATATATGAAACAAACAATAGATGACAAAATTACTAGTAATATGAGTACAGATGACTTTGATGTAGAAAAGGAAAGAAGAATTTCATTGAAATAGATAATTGGTATATAGTTGTTTGCATTAATGTGAATGCAATATTCTCATTCTTTTCTTCTTTTATTTTGTTTTTGCTATTGTGTTTCAGTTGTAAGCATCCTTTTTAGAAAATTTTTGGGACATCATATTTTCTATTACTTACGTTAGGCCCCCAACTTCATCATTGAATCCACCCTCAAGTACATGATGAAGATAATTTGTTAGATCACAATAATTATGCCTCTCTTAATCCTAGGACTAGAAGCACCTTGTATGGATACAGATGAAGTCCTATAGCCACTTGTCGAGGAGTTGGGGGATCTATGGGAGAATGAAATACAAATATTTGATGCTTTAAGGAAAGAATGGTTCACGATTTCCTAACTTATGTCATCATGTTACGTTGGCAAACCAAGGGATACAAGGAATGTCCTGTGTGTATAGGCTAAACTTCGTCGAAGAAGTTCTACTCGAAAATTGGGAATATATATAGGTTGTGGTTGTTTCCTCCCAATGGACTATCAATGGACAAGTAAGAATTTTGATGGAAATACCGAGAGACGAAAAATAGCCATCAAGATTACAGTTAAAGGGCTTCTAATGTGTGTATGGGCCATTAGGGCTCGATGGCCAAAGTCCTTCCTTATGACTATTGAAGGCCATGATAAGGAGCACGTAATCAGAGCCAAAGAATGCAAGGAATGCCACCTAAAAGAAAGATCATGCAATGGTGTCAATTCACTTGGAAAAGAGTTTTTTGGCTTGGTAATGAATATCTCGTTGAGGTTAAAGTTAGCATGAGTTACTTCATGTGAGAAAACGTAAGGATAATTAAGTTACCGATTGACTGTGAGAACAATTCATTGAATGGTGTCAATTCCTTTGGAAAAGAGTTTTTGCCTAGATCTACATTACAATAACACTAATTTTGCTAGAAGTACATAAAGATGGGTACAAATTAAAATTTAAGAGTGTGATTAGATCTATTAGTATGATAAAGATGGCTTTTGATCATATTCTGCGATCACCATCTAGTGGTTATGCCCTTGGTGTCTTGCTCATGTTGTTGGTTTCACAGGCACCCTTGACAGTAGCTAACAAAGTGCACGTGTGGAATCGAGCTAAGACTTATGGCACTCTAACACTTCACTTTGATGAAGTGGCTGCTGCTGAATTTGGCAATTTGAGACGTCAGCGGACCAAAAGCCTTCCCTACGAAGCCTCTCTCACATTCCAGGCTCCTAGAAATGAAGATTTTGTACGTATAAAGTGTTATGCTAGTGGGCATGGCCTTCCGCGGGCATTAATCTTCAACTCCCTCTTTGAAAACAGACATTGCGATCCATCTTGTACTATGGAAATCTGGGACAATGGTGCCTATATGCTTACTAAGCATGTTTGGGAGCGGATCCACAAATTCCAACCCAATTGATGTTGGTTAATTTTCAGAGAAGACAAGAATCTCCACATACAAATATTATATATTATAATTAGATACTTAAATTTGTAATGTTTACTTTGGTGGATGTTGTTTTGAGAAGACCTTTGCTTGCATTCGTTACAACAAGATGTGAAGTTGTTCCATGAGATCATCTTTGTGTGAAATCATCTTTAATAATATTCCAAGCCCTCCTGAAAGAATAGGCATTAAAGCCATCCGGGCCTGGTGCTTTATCGGGCCCAATACTCCATAAAGCTCCTTTGATCTCTTCATCAGTGGGGATGGTAGTGAGCATTGCATTGTCTGAAATAGAAAGTTTGACTGGGGGAGGAGGGTGTAGGGGCATTGCCTGCGTCAAATAAGTTGGAGTAATAGTGGGAGAGAGAATTGGTGTTGTGCCTTAAATCTTCTTCCATGTCTATGACCTCACCCTTCTCATTCAAGAGCCCGGAGAGAGAATTGGTGTTTTGCCAGACTCTGGTGGCAATGGCCAAAAAATTGGTGTTGCAATCCCCCAATTTTAGCCAATTGCATCTACTCCTTTTCTTCCAAAAACCCCCCTCCTCCTTTCTTAAGGATGAGAGATCACCCCTAGTGTGAGATTCCTCGACGTGAAGGGAGGCATAATGCAGATCACCGTGAAGAGTCGAGTGGAGGCTTTCCAACTCTGATGTTAAATCTGCTATGCGAGTCAACCTTGATCTATCCTCCTTTGCCTAAGTTTTAAGGGCGGCTTTTACATGCTTGAGCTTGATGATACATTTGTGGAGTGGGTTGCCAGCTGCATTTGTGTCTGAGGCCTCTTGTACAAGCCTGAGGAAACCCTCTCTTTCCCCCCAATAGTTGAGGAAACAAAATGGTCGATTGTTGTGCTTGGATGGGAAAAGGCTGTAGAACATGCATGCGTGGTCGCTGAAATAAGACGGAATATAAGATAGCCTGGTGAGAGGCAAAAGGTCAGGCCAATTCGTGTTGGCCAAGCCATGATCAAGTTTGCACGCAATTCTTCTACCACCAATGCCCATGTTCGACAAGGACAAGTGATTACCATGAGTGGCAATCTCAACCAGTTCACAATCAAGAATGCAATTATGGAAGCTTTCCATGCACGAGAGTGATGATAAACACTTGTGAGATCCACTATGAAAAGCAAAGTTACCTAACCCATTTTAACCAAAGGGTATGTACACAGCTTTTGCCAACTATTCACTAGCTAGCTCTAGGGAGAGCACAATTAGGGTGCTAATCAATGTTGACGAAGATGTATGGATCTACCCCATTTGAAGTAAGGGAACACAACTTTTGCTAACCGTTCTCTAGCTAGCTCTAGCTAGAGCACCAATTAACGTGCTAATCAATGTTTACTAAGATGTGGATGGGATGAGAAACCCACCCAAAATAACTTGGTAAATTTACATCAATTAGGGTCCTAATCAATGTTGATGTAGATGTAGAGGAGATGACAGTAGAAACACACCCAAAATAGTTAAATTGATAACTTTAGGTGCTCACGTATTCACTCACGTCCTCCCTTAAATTGGATGCTCAATAATTTGATTCCTTGAATTGGATATTCACATGTTTACATCTTTGCAAGGAGAGTTATGGAACCATCCCTTAAGCTGGAATGGAGTTTCAAGTCTATCCTAAATGTAACATTATTACTTCTTTATGCAAAAATAACATGATTATATCTATTTATGTCATTCCAGAAATGAAGAATAATTGCCTTCATGACTATAATGCTTGATTTTCAATTAATTGTAATGTTTGGTCAGGCAACTATGAAAAAAATCTTTGAGATGAGATGAAAAAATCCTTCTAACCATATATATATGAAACAGACAATAGATGACAAAATTACTAGTAATAAGAGTATAGATGACTTTGATGTAGAAAAGGAAAGAAGAATTTCATTGAAATAGATAATTGGTATATAGTTTTTTGCATTAATGTGAATGCAATATTCTCATTCTTTTATGTTTTTTTTTTGCTATTGTGTTTCAATTGTAAGCATCCTTTTTAGAAAATTTTTGGCACATCATATTTTCTATTACTTACGTTAGCCCCCCAACTTCATCATTAAATCCACCCTTAAGCAAATGATGAAGATAATTTTTTAGATCAAAATAATTATGCCTCTCTTAATCCTAGGACGAGAAGCGCCTAGTATGGATACAGATGTAGTCCTATAGCCACTTGTCGAGGAGTTGGGGGATCTATGGGAGAATGAAATACAAATATTTGATGCTTTGAGGAAAGAATGGTTCACCATGCATGCATGTTGTTTTATTGTAGACAATCAATGATTTCCCAACTTATGTCATCATGTCAGGTTGGCAAACTAAGGGATACAAGGCATGTCCTGTGTGTATGGGCTAAACATCGTCGAAGAAGATCAACTCGAAAATTGGGAATATATATAGGTTGTGGTTGTTTCCTCCCAATGGACTATCAATGGACAAGTAAGAATTTTGATGGAAATACCGAGAGACGAAAAATAACTATCAAGATTACAGTTAAAGGGCTTCTAATGTGTGTATGGGCCATTAGGGCTCGATGGCCAAAGTCCTTCCTTATGACTATTCAAGGCCATGATAAGGAGCACGTAATTAGAGCCAAAGAAAGCAAGGAATGCCACCTAAAAGAAAGATCATGCAATGGTGTCAATTCACTTGGAAAAGAGTATTTTGGCTTGGTAATGAATATCTCGTTGAGGTTAAAGTTAGCATGAGTTACTTCATGTGAGAAAACGTAAGGATAATTAAGTTACCGATTGACTGTGATAACGATTCAATGAATGGTGTCAATTCCTTTGGAAAAGAGTTTTTGCCTAGATCTACGTTACAATAACACTAATTTTGCTAGAAGTACATAAATATGGGTACAAATTAAAATTTAAGAGTGATTAGATCTATTAGTATGATAAAGATGGCTTTTGATCATATTCTGCGATCACCATCTAGTGGTTATGCCCTTGGTGTCTTGCTCATGTTGTTGGTTTCACAGGCACCCTTGACAGTAGCTAACAAAGTGCAGGTGTGGAATCGAGCTAAGACTTATGGTACTCTAACACTTCACTTTGATGAAGTGGCTGCTGCTGAATTTGGCAATTTGAGACGTCAGTGGACCAAAAGCCTTCCCTACGAAGCCTCTCTCACATTCCAGGCTCCTAGAAATGAAGATTTTGTACGTATAAAGTGTTATGCTAGTGGACATGGCCTTCCGCGGGCGTTAATCTTCAACTCCCTCTTTGAAAACAGACATTGTGATCCATCTTGTACTATGGAAATCAGGGATGATGGTGCCTATATGCTTACTAAGCATGTTTGGGAGCGGATCCACAAATTCCAACCCAATTGATGTTGGTTAATTTTCAGAGAAGACAAGAATTGCCACATACAAATATTATATATTATAATTGGATACTTAAATTTGTAATGTTTACTTTGGTGGATGTTGTTTTGAGAAGACCTTTGCTTGCATTCGTTACAACAAGATGTGAAGTTGTTCCATGAGATCATCTTTGTGTGAAATTAATGATTTCACAAAGAGGTAATAAATATGTACCGTAAGTGTACATAAATATGTGGGTTCTACCTACAAGACAATATATACGAATTAAGACATTGAGGCACCTTTGTTATATACTGAGTGTATGAGGGCAACCACCTATGGATTTGTTCCTTTGTAATAAAGATTAAAAACCTCTTGAAATCATCAAGGTGTAGTGAATGTGAGATTTCGCTTGCAGAAAAATTATGTCAAAAAATTAAGTCGTCGCAGTAATGGAAATCATGTTGGAAAATCTCGTACAAAAATATATATCAATGAAAGCTAACTACGAATAGTTAGGATGTATCTGCAGGGAGGAATGATAGTAATAAATTCACGAATATTTATTATTCCTGATGTGAAATCCATATCAAAATCCCATGTGACATAAGGCGATAAACAAGAGTCAGGCTATATTGCAAGAGTTTAAGGGTTAAATCACAATTGTTATCATCATAAAATAAATGTAATTAACCCATCATGGCATATAATGTAATTAGAATTCGCGATGTTGAATTTCTCTTCTAGGTATTGTAGGTATGTGTTTGATATTTCATGCACTTATGTTGGAACCAGAGTTAATCTTATAATAAGTCAAGTGCCTGAGAGGAAAAAGGAAGAAATATAAGGACACACATGCAAAGTGGATTGCTTGCATCGCGTGCGCTGGAGGCCGCAGCCGGCTGCGAGAACTTCCATGGAGGTCGGCTACGATGAGGGGGTCGCGATGGTGGTAGCAGCTCGACGAACAGTGGCTGGCGGCGATCGCAGGAGAGGGGGACATCGCTGGCGGTGGGGCTATCCTCTTGGTGTGCGCGGATTGCGGCGGGTGCACGGATGGTGTGGAAACATTCGTGAAGGGGAGGGGAGCGTGCTGGCGTCGACGGTGCGGAGTTTCGTGGCCAGTGGTGGCGGCTGCGAGTGGAGGAGCGGCGTCGGTGTTGGGTTCTTCTCCATTGGAGAAGAAGACGAAGAAGAAGAAGAAGTGGAGGACACAGTGGTTCGGACGCTACTGTGGCCGTGGTTCGTCGGACCCTGCGGTGGAGGATGGCGCGGTCAGGAGGCAGTGCGAGGCAGTCGTGGAGGCGGGTGTTGTTGATGAGCGCTGGGAGGGGAACCGTTGGGTGTGTGCCTCTATCTGCGTGGTCGGGGACTGAGAGGGTGGTGGGTGCGGTGGTCTGTGAGGAAAGAGGAGAAGGTGGAGGAGATGAAGGCTCCCTCTGGTCCCTTGGGGAGGGGAATGAAGGTGCTGCGGCTGCTGTTGCGTGGACGGGTGAGAGAGAGCCGAACGAGAGCTTCAAGAAGGGCTGTTGTGAATGTTGGAGCCGAGGAAGAAGGAGACGGAAGAAGAAGAATGATGGGTTGTTGGTGGGTGTTCGGAGAAGAGTCCGGATGACTTATGAGTTGCAGGCGCGGTTGTGAATGTTGGAGACGAGATGCGGTGGTGAGTCGAAGATGTGGTAGCTATAGTGGAAGCGATGGTGACGTCGCAGCTATCACCTCCGACCATGGTGGTGGCACGTCTTGTCGTGGTTGTAGCGCGGTCACAGACGATTGAGGTACGATAGGAGATGAAGGTCGAGGACCCGGATGGCTCACGGAAGCGGGCAGGTCGTAGTCGTGGACGTCGCCGAAGATGGAGGCTCGTGGTGGTGGTGCTCTTCCTGTGCATGGACGGGGGTGTGGAGGAGAGCAAGCTCTCCTTCCGTGGAGGAAGATGATGATGTCTGGTGCCCATCCTTTGCAGAGATATTTGAGGGAAAGATTTGAAGGAGAGATTCGAGGGAGAGAGAGAAAATAAAGAAAGTTTTCTTTACTTATTTTCTCTTTCTTTCTTTTCCTTTCCTATTGTATGTGTTTTCAAAAATCTCTTTTGGAGAAGATTTTTAATTGAGAATTGAAGAGTTCTTTCCTTTCTAGTGTAGCAAATTAAATCTTTAAAAATGATATCCCCAATTGAGGTATAATTCCATCCAGATTGTCTCTTTCATACCAAGTTGACTTGATTAAGATGAAAAAGTTTATGCAATGCATTAAATGATAATTCTGCAGCTTTATTAAATTTATCCATGTAATGTATGATTCAGGTTACATTTTCATTCCAATAATGAGGTACTTGGGCTCTAATTTAGTCCACTAATATGGACTTATCAAATACCGCAATGCCTAAGTTCTGCTAATCTCGAGCAAAATCATGGGAAACAAACCAAGTCTTTAAATCGTATTTTACCGTCAGGAAGCCTTATTGTCCACACCTCTAGGGATTAGATCGAAATATCAATTATAAGACTAAAGGTACTCAAATACCAGCCAAGATAAGGACCTGTCCAGCCTTAGCCTTGGGTCTACTGCGAAGGTTTTTAAGGGTTGCGAAAACTACCCAAAGGTTTGTTGACCCCAGCGGTTAAATCACCTATGCATATGTGCAGCAAGTCTAGGTTCAATTTACCACTGCATTTTTTGTAAGAGAGAAAGAGAAAGATGTTATTTCGAGAGTTTTCTCTCTTTCTTTTTAATTTTCTCTAAACCCAACATCGGATTCCTTGTCCCCACCATCAATCCTCGTAGGGTCCCTGGCAATTGATGCTTTGGGATAGCACCGCCCATGGAAACCCCCAAAACCTTGACTTTCGACACTCCGTGATAGTGCCTCTCATGGTGTTCTGTAGCTAAATTCAGACCCTAGCAAATGACATTTCGAGATAATGCCGCCCATGGCACCTGAACCAACACAAGGTGCTTCCGTGCCCCAGTAGGATATTTAGATATCCTAAGAAACAAGCACTGAGGAGGCGGTATGTTATAATGCATCTTCAGGGGGAGTATTTTTCATTCCTCCTCTCCGCCCTGGGAACTCGTCCAATCAACTTGTGTCTTTGAGCCGCTCCTAAGTCAAATTCTCGGGAAAACATTTTCAGAACACTCTTTTTGGCATTGTTCTTCATTATGCGCACTGAACCAAACTAGTGTGTGATTTTTGGGTGCCTATGTTACCAAGTCCTTCAAACCAAAGGGTAGCCAACGGGGTCGAATACTCCCTAAACCTTAGACTTAATACATCACCCTCGCAACTCCCTCAACCACTTGAGGAATAGTTCAGATCTTAACAAATACGTGAGTGTTTAAGCCTTAAAATAGACCCAAGAGGCCGAAAGTCTATATCTGATGCAAGAAATACATGGTTTGTTAATTATACGAAATAGTGTCGTTGAGACGCGTAAATCCGCAATCAACTCTTAAATTTATAACCTAGACAGTGAAGTATCTAGGGTCGTCAAAGGAGACCAATTTTATTAATCACATAAATGGTTCTCTCTCTAGCCTCTCAAATCCACACTTTGTTTTTGTTGTTTTTGATTTTGTTGTTTTTTTATGTTTTTCAGAAACAATCGGGTTTGAGGTAATAGAATGCGAAGATTTAATTATGCTACAACTAACCTTAGGTGACAAGAATGAAGTCATCTCTGTTGGTGCTAGAGCACCACGATCATTTATTTTGATGATAACAAAACACATGTCATTTAACATTTGCTTTTGAGTCCTAGCTTTTAGGTCAAATTACAAATGGAGACATGTGTTTCGACGGAGTTCGAGCTCGCATCCATGGCAGATTGGAGAAGCTTGACGGAGAATGGAGGAGCCTTTGCAAGGAGCGGAAGCTTGAAGCGTGAAGTCATGAAGAATAGGATAGAAGTCTTTTCTATTCTTGTATATTGTACTATGTTATTGTTGTTTTCTTTCTTTGCTCTTTTATTTCTCAGTAACATGTTAAAGAGCCTCAAAGTTCCTTGGGTAGAGCCTCTAAGTGAGTTTTACACATGCATGTTCTAAGGATTAGATTTACATTTCATGTTATAAATATTACATAGCATGCATCATCTTGCATTTAGAGTAGTTGTGTATACTTTAGGTTAATTACGTCCTTTTTATGGCTAGGAGGGAAGATGTATTTCAGGGCCTCGGATGGACGATCTGACCATACGGATCTGATCAGGACGATGATCGGAATCTAACACCTTCGAAATTGTCTAGATCGGAATCCCATAGCATCATATGAAGTTCGAAGAAGATCAATGGCCAGGGGGCAATGCAACAACCTTACAAACTTCGGATGAAAAATCTGAGCGTAAGAATGAATCTGGAGCGATGATCGTAGTCCAACAACATGAAAATCAACTCGATCCAAGCACCGTGGCACCCTCTGCAATTAAAAGAAATTGGACGGCCCAAATGGCTCCATGTGGTGCCATCTAGGCCACCCAACACCGGCTAGCAGTTCCAACACCATCTCCTCTTCATCCGCATCATCAATTCTCAGTCGTTGGATCTTGATCCAACGGCTGAGAAGCCGTCTCCACCGCGCACCCGTAACCCCTCCTTGCAATAATTTCTTGGGTGTAGCACATTGGTCTAGATGCACACTTGCAAAGGAGGGGTGCAAGTTCGAATCCCCGCAGCCCCCCCAATTAGCAATTAGAGTAGCACCCAACACCGGCCAGCCTCGCGCATGAAGCCAGCATTGCACGCACGCAGAAATAGTGCCAGCGTGGCGCCAGCGCGCACGTGCGACAAGGTGCCCATGATATGCAAGCAGGGACGACAGCAGCGGGCACGAGTTGGTGTGGGGCTTCAGCGACAGTTGGGCGGATCTTCAGCGACGATTACAGTTGTCACTAATTTCCTTTGGATGATTTTTTTTTCTCCTCCTCTACTATACAAGGACCTACCCCCCTCCATTCCAAACCATCTCTTCCTTTCTTCTCCTCGCCACCTTCAAGACTTTAGAGAGAGCTTGTCCCAAGCCTGTGATGCTCCTTTAGATTAGAAAACAAACAATTGTTCCCACCTCGCATCCCCCTTCATGGAGCATCGTGTGGCCATCCTCTCACCTCCCTTTGCGAAGAAGATCCTCGCTGCGACATCATCCTACCCCACCCTCCGTCCTCCGGCTCTGTTCTCATTCGTCCTGCTCCTCACCACCTTCCTCCAAGCGACATCAGAGCGAGTCGTCCTCTGAGCAACCGTCGAGGGGGATTCTCTCACCTATATCTTTCTTTTTGCTTTTATAGTGTAATCTTTCCCACTTTCTTAGTTGTAGAAAATATTTACTTCAGAAAAATATGTGATTCCTTCTCTTTCTCTCTTATATTTTGCAAGTAGACTAGTTAGATAAGAATTCATCGACCTAATATTTTGCTTGTTAAAAATACAAAAAAAAATTAGAAAAGACAAAAATGACAAAAACAAATAAAAGCGAAATGCGTATTTTCAAAATCAAACGTTTGCCTCCCCGTGTTCGACATGGAACTCACTTTTCGAGTTTCGGTTATTAATTTTATCTGATTGACAGATTTTCTCACGAATCGAACTACGACGACGAGTTTCTTAAACTTGAACCCTTTACAAGTGCGAATCTGACACATCAACTTGATATTCTCTTTTGTAGTTGTTTAGGTGCTCGCTTTCAATTAAACACTAAAGAAACACATTTAAATGTTGTTAAAAGAATACTTACATACTTAAGCAACACACAAGACCAAGGACTTTTCTATCCGAAGTCAGACACATTGGAATTATATTCCTTTTGTGATGCTAATTATGCAGGTAGCTTTACAGACAAAAAGAGTACTAATGGAACGTGTTAATTTCTTGGAAATTCCCTAGTCTCTTGGTTCTTTAGAAAATAAAACATTATTTTACTTTCAACAACCAAAGCAGAATATGTATCTGCATCTTTAGCTTGTTCATAACTATTGTGCATGAAACAAATCTTACAAGATTTTGACCTATCCTACAAAAACAACAAAATACTGTGTGACAACATTAGTGCCATTAACTTATCTAAGAATCCAGTACAACATTCTAGGACTAAACATATTGATGCTAAACATCACTTTTTAAGAGACTGTCTTAAAAGGAGAAATTAACCTAGAGTTTGTTAAAACAAAAAATCAATTAGCTGATATCTTCACAAAACCATTTCCAAAAGAAAGTTTCAACCTAATTTGTCATTCGCTAGGTTTATCAAGACTAAAAGAACTTAATTGATATGTATGATTGATCTGTTTTACACTGTTGATCGATCAATTTTTTAAAGTGATCGACCAAAACATTTTGATCGATCAAAGTCCTTATTTGATCAGCTAAATTCTTTGACGGGAAATTTCCCTCCAAAAATTTGAGTTTTGATGGATCAACTTAGTTGTTTGATTGACCAATCCAGTTGGGCGGGAATTTCCCTCCACTCGTTCAAACTCTGATTGACCAATTAACTTAATTGATCAATTATTTCTTGTTTTGATCGACCAAAACAGAGTGGTTTCACTTTTTGAGAATGTGATCTTTTTACCTCGAATCTCGCTCCTAATCTACCTAACCGACCTTGATAACCTTGATTAGCTTCCTAAAATATTTTTACCTATTTTGCTAATCAACTTTTCTATAAAAACATACGCTTTTTCCATCAAACCTATTTTTTTACCACCTATACCCCATCGATTGGTCCTTACATTTTCTCCACCACCAAACAAAAATACCCGTCTGACCCTACCTCTCCTCCGACGACGACGGTGATTGCCCAAACTTCACGCCGCCTCCGACCACCGTTGTCTCTCATGCAAAGAAGCCATGCTGCCTTCATGCGTCCTCCGTGCATCGCAACACCTCGCTCGATGCCTCCTTCGCACCACCTCCGCGTGACCACGACCTTAGGTCGTACTCACCTTTCACCGACTGTACTCGCCCTTGTTGAGCTCCCTTTGATAGACCAATCTTTGATCGGTCATGGTATACTCTAAACTTAGTTAAATTTCATCTCTTTTGGATTTTTTTGTTAAGTGTTAGATGTGCTATGATATGGTCAAATGTTTTCTTGCTTCCTCATGTGATTGCTTGTGAAATCGTGTAGTATAAGTGAGCAAATCATCTATTTACATCTCACTTTTGTCGCATATGACCACTTTTGGTTGACCAAATTTCTTGGTTGATCGACCAAAAGTTGATTTTTCCATAACACCATCCAGGTTATTTTTTATCGACTAATATGAGTTTTTTATCGACCAACGTGTTTTCAAATACTCTGAAATGGCTCCAAAATGAGCATGTGCCTCCTCTTCTGCTCATCATGATGATACGTTTGATCGATTTTTCATCACTGAGGTCGCTCACGACCATTTTTCTCTATTCGGCAAATTTTCACCACACGTTGGTAGACCAGTAGATTTTTCCTACTTTGAGTCTATCTTTCCCAGAATCCGTGAAAAATTTGCATATTACCAGATTTTACGTCTTTTTGAGGGAAACTTTTATGCGGGTTCTAAGAAGAGCCGCATAGCCAGTGTTGACCCAATGCCCAATCACCTATTTTTTGCTAATTTGAAGAACATAGGTGAGGGCTTCAACAATGAGTTGACCTCGAATGTCTACGGCATAGAGGTTTTGGTCAATGCAGATGTTCTTTTAGAGATTCTTGGATGTCCGTCTGTTAGTCCTACCTTTCTTGAGCTCCACCAGCAGACACAAATGGATACCATTAGGGAGACACTGCTCACTCCCTCTCATTTTGACTTGGGTCATCTAGCCAAGTCACCCTATTTTCATCGTCTACCCATATTTCCTAATTGTGTCTTCTTATGGAATTTCATGTCCAAATCTACATCTTTTGAAAATTGCCCTGGCATTATGCTCATTACCCTTTATTCCTTTCTTATGAACAAGCAGTTTAATCAGAACCACTTGATTCTGTATTTAATGAGCAAGCAATCCACTAGCTCCTTCCAGTTTGGGACACTTCTTTCCCACATCTTCCTACATTCCAGTGTTCCCATGGATATTAATCATATACAGTTTATGACTAGAGTCTCCATTTTTGATAAGCTCACTTATACGAAGATGGAGCAAGCTCAGGGAGGCTGTGGTGAGGATGCAGCCCAGGAGCAACATCAGCTGCAAGAACCACCAGTAGTCCCTCCACCTTTCTCGCCTTATGAGCACTTTACAGTGACTTGTCCTCCTCCAGTGCGACCCTCTCCGTCCTTCTACGACCAGGAGTGGAGCCTTTTGGTCAGACCTCTTTTAAGTAGGGATTTTGTTAGTACGTAGGATGTGACAAATGCTATTTCCTTGATGATGCATCGGCAGAGAGAGACAGACTTCGTGATGATGAGACATGGGCATCAGGTATTAGACTTCCTGAATGCTCAAAGGCAATTGTTGGATAGACTTGGAGAGTCTATTCATGACATTCAGCAGCAGCTTCATCGACCTCCTTGACCTGACCGATCTACTACCATGCCTCCTTCATCAGCAGCACCTCCTCCTCCTCCTACCACTACAGCAGCACCAGTAGACCAGCAAGTTATACCACCCCACAGGACATCTAGGCAGTCGACACCGAGATCGTCAGCTCAGCACCGCCTATGTCTTAATCAGCCTGCCTCCTCAGAGAGATTAGATTCGCTGGATCTTGAGTTGGATACAGACCTCCAAAGCACGATGGATGCCTTAATGTCATCATTAGATGACTAGCTTTGGTTTTGCTTAGGTTTTATTGGTTTGTAAAACTTAATATTCTATGAGCTATTTCATTTTATGATATGCTTATCTAGACTCTTTTATATGATTGTTATATGCATGAATATTATCTCTTTCAGATATATTTTACTCTCTTTGTAATTGCATGTTGAAATTTATATTGCTTTATTTACATGCTTAAGAGGGAGTTAAATGAAAAACATAGTAGCATGTTTTGCATTTTGCTAAAATAAAAAGGGGGAGATATTATGCATAACTATTTCAATTACATAATTATATTTTTGTTGTCATCCAAAAGGGGGAAAATGTAAGCACCTCTATTTTGATGCACCAAAATTATGTTTACTACCACACTAATTTTTCAGGACCATCTCGGATCAAAGCTTCTCTCTTGGATCAAGTTCAGATGGTTGCTGATTTGTGTCTTTTACTTTTATTTGAGTCTAGGATATTATTGTAAGGAACCTCAAAATAAAACTCAAATGGATTTTCGCCCTTCTTTCAACTTCAGTTTTTAGGGTTATTGATCGACCAATTCTTCTACTTGATCGACCAAAATTGATTGATCGACCAACCAACTTAGTTAATCGATCAAGCCAGCCCATTTTAGGAAGTTGATTAAAACCCTTTTGATCGACCAACCAAGCTAATTAATCGACCAATTAGTGATTGATCAAATAACTAAATTGATCGACCAAAAAGCATTTTGATCAACCAATATACCTTAATTGATCGACCAATTTGACTTCCTTTTCAGACCAACTTTTTAGTATAAATAAAGGTCGTACATAGCTCTTTTTCATAATTAACTTCCAATAGAAATACCCTCAAAAGGATCAGAGCTTCTCGTGCTTCTTTCAAGTGTTTCTACGCTTCGCTATTCACTTCATTCAAAGCACGTCATTTCAAACCTCTGCTGAAATTCTGGTTTGATTTTTTATTGAGGTTCCATAGATATATTTACTATTCTTTTATATTATTGTTTTGATTAACAGATCCTAAGTTATTGGGAAGATCCGTGTTGTTGTTATTGTACTTCTCTTCAGGGTTAAAAAAGAAGTGTTTGTAAAGAGGTTGTGCCACTCTCGTTCAAGTAGTACGATAGTGGATTGACTAGCCTTGACTAGTCAGGAAAATCCTAAGCTGAGAGATTTAGGTAGTGGTTTTCACCCGATTTGGGTTTCCACTCTAAATCTAAGTGTAACGTGTGCTTGACTTTATTGTGAATTCAGTTTTATTTTTACTGTTTGAAAAAGGTGATACTATTCACCTCTCCTCTCTAGTATATGTTACGATCCATAGGCAAATCCTCAGGGCAATGATGTGTGTGTAGGGAATTAAATGGAGTCATTCCTTCTAAGCTGCCATTGTCAGCGAGCTCAGAAGGTTGAGTGAAATTGGCCGTTTTATACATAGTGTGCTATAGGTCTAATTATAGGTATCAATGAGATCCTTGTGAAGTGAAGACATGATGAAGGACCTTGATTGGATATGAGATAAGCTGAGAACCTCTGCCATAGATAACAGCGGTGTTCCATGAAGGTGAAGTGGGTCTCGGCGTATAATGTGATAAATCATGTAATTAGTGATGTAGAAATGATCATGACAAAGTTTAGAAGGTGATCGGCATGTTTAAAAGATAAAAGAAAGCTCTGGTCAAGCTCAAGGAGTTTGCTGGAGTCGGGGAAGACAACATGGAAACAACATTAAAACTAAACTAAACTAGCTATCTAATTACGCTAAACTAATCCACTCAAAGAACTACAGCTAACTACGATTACCTGGATGAAGAAGACGAGAGGAACTCCATCAATGGCTTGTGATGGAAGAAGAAATCAAAGAGGGACAATAGAACTCCAGCGAAGGTGGACTACGCGATGTATCGTGCGAAGATGATATCGTATCCTTATCCAGAGACACGGCAGAGGATGGTGAAGAAGGGCGGAAGGTCGAAGTCCTCGGAGAAGACCAAAGGGGGAAGGTGGAAGTTGCCGGAGCTAAGGACGAATAGCCTATCGAGCAACCTCAATGGAATAAGGGGGAAGGGGATCACTAACATAGATCGAAGGTCCTGGGGTCTATTTATAGGCAAAGGAGAGGGTAGAGGGGGATGTGTCGGGATGGTTATAGGTCTAGGTTCAAGGTAACCATCAATGTTGTCTTCGACATCGATGAGGTTAAATGCCCAGATCAATTAAGATTAAGAGGTGATCCGGTCAATCGAATGAAAAGAGGGAGGTGAGAGGAAGCCAGATGGCAATGGCAAAGGAGTTTAAACGTGGGATAGGTAGTGATCGCAAGGTACGAACGCCAGACATTCTTGGCCATCCACAGTGAAGAAGAGTTGAAGAAGACGATGTGTATAGGGGCATATTTGTAATGAAAAGGACCTTTTTGACTAAAAAGGACTCAAGTGAAATGGAAGTTAAGGACTGAAACGTAAACAGTGACTTTTAAGGCTTATTTTAATTTATTCCTTTTTCAACTTTTTATTTATTATCAAAAATCAGATAAATATTATATTTATGCCTTGAAATTACATTTTTGCCCTTTTTAACTATATTTATTTAAATGATAAGATTAATTAAATTAATTACATACTTAGGTCTTTAAATTAATTAAGTTAATTAAAATACTTAATATATAGCTAAATGAATATGAATTGAGTTCTAATTTTTAATTAAATTATTATTAAGATTAATTGAACTTTAATTATGTATTTTAACTTATTTTGCAGGTCCTTACTATTTAACCCCTATATTATAATTAACCCTGTATTTAATGTATTCCTAGGTAATTAGCTAAGTAAACTAGCTAATTAACATTATCATGTAGCTCAACTCAGCTTAACTCAACTCATTCCCCTCAACTTAGTTGAGTCTAGCTCATATCAACTCCAAGCAGCTCACTGGGAGGTCAAGCTAGCTCAACTTAATTGACATCAGTTCACTCTAGCTTCAGTCCAACTCGCCTTAGCTCTACTCAACTCACGATAATTGAACTCCTAGCTAAGCTACTACTTTACAACTTAGTAACTAAGCTAGTGATGGCAATTTTACGCGACTTGTTAAGGAGGGTTTTTAAATTGTTGCAACGCGTAAAATCGATCAACTTTTAAAATTTATATTCCCGTGTAGTGTGGTGGAAGATGTTGTGGTTAGGGTCAATAGTCTTTGTTTTCCTGTTGACTTTCTTGTATTAGATATGGAAGTTCTTGATTCACTTTCTTATTACCTGAATATCCTCGGTAGACCTTTCTTGGAAATAGCCCGTGCCCATATTGATTGTGAATCGGCCTGCATTGAGATTGCCATGGGCTCTAAAAGGCTCAAACATTTTTAAGGTCGCCAGGAATTTTGATTGTGATCTTGTCAAGGATGACACGTCTGACGAATGGCATTCATGGACTTGGCATTGTGCGTGGCCATCTTCTTTTGGTCTGCAGTGATGGCTACTCCTTCCTTCTTTTATGGTCTGGTGTATTTGGATGCAACTGCATCCCATACTTCATAATCCATTGATTCTAATAATATTTGCATTCTGGTCTTCCAATAAGCAAAATTGGTGCCACCAAATTGAGGTGGTCAGACTACAGATTGTCCTTCAGCTTATACTTCAAAGGACTTTGACATCCTGGTTAGAGAATAACCTTGCTCTGGTAGCAGATGTAAGTACGAGCGGAGCCTCAAGGATTAAGGATACACTAGAGGGGGGTGAGTAGTGGAGTATCCAAAAAATTAAAATTAAAATACTCACCACATATCAAAATGATATATGCACAAACCAGAGATATGACACCTGATTTAGAGTGGAAACCCTTTCGGGTAAAAACCACTACCTAAGCCTCCGAGCTTAAGATTTTCTCGACTAGTCAATACTAGTCAAATCCACTAATGTATCACTTGAACGAGGGTGAGATAACCTCTTAGAAGACGTCTTCTCTTACACCTGATAGAGAGAAGAATAACAGGACTTCCAACCCAACTTGGAATCCCAGATCAAGAATAAAAGAAATAAAAGTAATATAACAATATTCCTATAGAACCTCAGAAATGTTAAACAACAAACCAAGCTTTCTTGAATCACAAGAGAACGATCGAGCTTTAGATCACATAGTTGTAGGTGTAGAGACGCGAAAGCACAAAAGAGAGAGAGTAGGCATTTTTCTCTTTGGAAAGCTCCTGAGCTGTGTTTTGGGAGGGGGTCCTAGGACCTATTTATAGGCACTTTTCGATAGTTCTAGAAATACAGGTTTGGTTAATCAAAGATCTGTTTGGTCAATCAAAAAGGATTTGGTTGATTAAATAAATAGATTGATAGATCCAGTGTTGATCTATTAAATTGAAAGATTGGTTGACTCAGAGATATCAAAAGAAATTCAACCATTGGAGTAAATTCGATCGATTAAATAAAATAGGTTGATTGATCAAAATGAAATATGACCGTTAGAGGCATTTGATCGATTAAAATAATTAACTGGTTGATCAATACTTGGTTGATCAAAGAAATAAGTTGGTCGATCAACAATGGAGAAAACTTTTTTCTTTTACAAAAATAGTAGGCTTACGTTTATTTTTCTTTTTGAAACTCCGTACATATTTCTAAACTCAATAAAATTAAAAAGGTCTTCAAGAGTCTTCAAGTCTCAAGCTTCTTTCTTCCTTGATGACTAAGGTGATGACGACGCATCCATATCAAACATTTGATTTAACTTATGAGGGTTAGTACACAATAAAATATAATTTTATTATATCAAAATAAGTGTATTAACCGATAACTTATTATAGCTAATTAAGTAATTAAGTCATGTAGTTAAGTATTAGGTTAATTTATACATGTTAGTTGAGTAGTTATAACTTAAGTAAGTAGTAATATTTTTGTTAGTAAGTTATAGATAGTAAGTTAAAGTATAACCTAACTTATTATGTTAGTTAAGTTAAGTAGCAAGATATGTAAATATTTTTTGTTGAAACAGAAAGATATGTAAGTAAGATTAAGTTGATTAATAAACTATTGTAATTAAGAATAAGGAATAATTTAAAGAATAAGTGGTGAATCATATATTGATTTAGCATCTTAGCAATTGACCTGACTCAACGAGTATAAATTTATAAAATGTCGATTACCTTATTCGCTATACTCTAACTAAACAATGACAAATTAACTCTGTAGGGTAGCTTAACATTAATAACGTGCACACAAAGGATACCTTTATAAAGGATCACATTCGTCAATAACAAGCTCTAAAGTAATTAATGGAAACCTTGGAGTATAATCATGTAAAGCCTTAACAAAAGGGCATTTGAGAGGATTTGTGGCACACGCGAAAAAGTGCATACTGTACCACTCTCTTTTTCTTTCTCTCAGGGACTTAAGAAAAAATGTTGAGGGTTAGCACTCCTCCTCATATGTACACCCTTCAAGGTGGAACTAAATTACCAATCCTCTATGTTCCTTCCTGTTTGCAATATTCGGTTGCGCTCTTAGTTTGTCTCGAACTCGATCGAACACAAATCAAAGACCCTGATCAGTTAGAAAAATTAAAGGGCCCATCAATCTTTCCAGAAAACTTGCCTCACTAAAATCCATTGTATTGTTCACCAAAATGAGTTGAGTGAATAAATGCTTTTAGAGAAATGCCTCACTTTGAATAGCTCATTAATCATTGATCACTAGACCCCCAATTTAAGCAAGGTCCAATATATAGAAATAGACCCCATGTTGAATGTACTACATATCCCATCGTTGTATATATTAAAACCCGTGAAGTAGTGACTATTGATGTCATTGCTCCATGAGATTTACAATTTGCGTATCTTTTGGGTGCCTTAGTTATACTTCACGGTTAGCTAGTGATGATAAACACTCTTTTTTTCTTTTAGTAAAGGGCTAAACATATTACTCAAAAAGGGGTCACCTGACCCAAGTCTACAATGAGGGGAAAGACGCAGAAAACTGCAGGAAAACAAATAATAAAAAAATTACAACAATGTTTGAATATCTCTATTGATATGCTCTGCAAGAAGCAGGGGGATAGTGGTGATTCTTCATGTCGGTGTCTATTCCGTTCCCTCCAAATATGTCATACCATACCTGCTATGACCTACCAATAGGTATGGGAGGTAGAGATTTGGGCATCCATTGCAAGTTGTGGGCACTGTTGAAGGGGAAGATGGCTCCCTGAAGATAGCTCCATATATTAGTGGAGTAATCACATTGAAAGAATAGGTGGGATATAGATTCTTTTTGTGAATTGCATAAAGTGCAAGAGGTATCCATAGGGATCCTCCAAGAGGAAAGTCAGTCTATAGTCACAAGCCTCCCCCATAAGGCCAGCCAAAGGCAAGTGCTCCATTTGGGAGGGATAAAAGAACTCCAGACAAAATTCCATAGGGGTTGCTCCACTACTTTTTCTCTAATTGTATTCCAGACTTCAGTAGTGTTTAATCTACCATCACTTTTGGTGGGCCAACTCCACACCCCATTTAAAAAGAAATTCTCCAGTAGCCTACTTCTGAAATCAACAAGCGCACGCAAAATTTTTGAGTCACCTGGGTTCTTTGGCTTAGATAGATAGTTCCTATATTTGTCTCTCGTCCAAGCAACCCATATAGAATGATTTTGTGTGGTAAGCCGAGACACAATTTTTGAATAAGTCAACTTCTGCAATTCAATATAATCACATAAGTCGAGACCCCCCTCCTTTTTGGGTTTGCAGATATCTTACCATCCAATCAAGTGAATCCTATCACCCTAAATGAAATTTGCAACATGCTTTTGAATTTGACGTAAAGTCTGCTTCCTGATGTGGGTGGTGCTTAGCCAAAATCTAAATAGACCTTCAACAGCCCATTTGACTTAGCAAATTCTCCCAGTGCGGGAGAGCAATTTTTTTCTCCATCCTTGGAGGTGGTCTTTGACCTTGTCTTCAAGAATAGAATCAGGATTGGCCATATTGCCTGGAGATAGAGGAACTCTCAAATAGCGACAAGGGAGTTTTCCTTCAAGAAGGCTAATCGTAAGACATAAAGAAAGACGCCTATTGCAGTGTCTTGGGAGATATACCCTGCTCTTGGCACCGTTGAGCTTCAATCCAGATATAAAGGCAAACGCATTTAAAACATTCCTTATGACCTTTGCTAACTTGAGATCCCCCTTGCTACAAATGAGGATATCTTCAACATAGAATAACTGCATAGGGAAGGGAGTGCCCCATAGTGAAGCCCTTGAAATATGGCCAGTGCGTTCCTGGAAATCAAGCATAGAGGATAGAACATTCATGCATAATACAAAAAGAGGACGGGATCCCCTTGTCTGAGTCCACTTCTAGTAGGGAAATATCTTGCAGGACACCCATTGACAAGGGGGGAATAGTGTGGATTCCAAATGCACATTTTGATCCAACAAATCTAGACTGAGTTGAAGCCATGTGAGAGAAGGACCTAGAGTATAAAATCCCGGTTGATGGAGTTGAAAGCTTTTGATAGATCTATTTTTGCACACATTCTAGCAGATTGACCAACCGAGTTGAAACCCTTCATAAATTCATTAGCTAGAAGAGTGCTGAAATGGACTGACCTCCTATGAATGTAGATTGGTTGGATTGAACCAGAGCTGGCATAATAAAGGCGAGACATTTGGCAAGAATCTTGGTGATAACTTTGTATAAAGTATTGCAACAGGCGATTGGTCTGAAGTCTTTAATAGTAGCCACAATAGGGGATTTAGGGACCAATGTGAGGATGGTATTGTTTCGTTCTCGAATCAAGTAGCCTCCTTGAAGGAAGAAAAACCTTACCCCATCGATGAAATCATCTTTAATAATATTCCAAGCCCTCCTGAAAGAATATGCATTAAAGCCATCCGGGCCTGGTGATTTATCGGGCCCAATACTCCATAAAGCTCCTTTGATCTCTTCATCAGTGGGGATGGTAGTGAGCATTGCATTGTCTAAATTAGAAAGCTTGACAGAAGCAGGCCATGAAATGGGGGAGGAGGGTGTAGGGGGGTTGCCTGCGTCAAATAAGTTGGAGTAATAGTGGGAGAGAGAATTGGTGTTTTGCCTTAAATCTTCTTCCATGTCTATGACCTCACCCTTCTCATTCAAGAGCCTGGAGAGAGAATTGGTGTTTTGCCAGACTCTGGTGGCAGTGGCCAAAAAATTGGTGTTGCAGTCCCCCAATTTTAGCCAATTGCATCTGCTCCTTTTCTTCCAAAAATGCCCCTCCTCCTTTCTTAAGGATGAGAGATCACCCCTAGTGTGAGATTCCTCGACGTGAAGGGAGGCATTATGCAGATCACCATGAAGAGTCGAGTGGAGGCTTTCCAACTCTGATGTTCAATTTGCTATGCGAGTCAACCTTGACCTATCCTCCTTTGCCTAAGTTTTAAGGGCGGCTTTTACATGCTTGAGCTTGATGATACGTTTGTGGAGTGGGTTGCCAGCTGCATTTGTGTCCGAGGCCTCTTGTACAAGCCTGAGAAAACCCTCTCTTTCCCCCCAATAGTTGAGGAAACAAAATGGTCGATTGTTGTGCTTGGATGGGAAAAGGCTGTAGAACATGCATGCGTGGTCGCTGAAATAAGACGGAATATAAGATAGCCTGGTGAGAGGCAAAAGGTCAGGCCAATTCGTGTTGGCCAAGCCATGATCAAGTTTGCATGCAATTCTTCTACCACCAATGCCCATGTTCGACAAGGACAAGTGATTACCATGAGTGGCAATCTCAACCAGTTCACAATCAAGAATGCAATTATGGAAGCTTTCCATGCCCGAGCGTGATGATAAACACTTGTGAGATCCACTATGAAAAGCAAAGTTACCTAACCCCATTTTAACCAAAGGGTCTGTACACAGCTTTTGCCAACTAATGGGGTCCTAATCAATTGGGGTCCTAATAACTTGGTAACTTTACATCAATTGGGGTCCTAATCAATGTTGATGTAGATGTAGAGGAGATGACAGTAGAAACACACCCAAAATAGTTAAATTGATAACTTTAGGTGCTCACGTATTCACTCACGTCCTCCCTTAAATTGGATGCCCAATAATCTGATTCCTTGAATTGGATATTCACATGTTTACATCTTTGCAAGGAGAGTTATGGAACCATCCCTTAAGCTGGAATGGAGTTTCAAGTCTATCCTAAATGTAACATTATTACTTCTTTATGCAAAAATAACATGATTATATCTATTTATGTCATTCTAGAAATGAAGAATAATTGCCTTCATGACTACAATGCTTGATTTTCAATTAATTGTAATGTTTGGTCAGGCAACTATGAAAAAAAATCTTTGAGATGAGATGAAAAAATCCTTCTAACCATATATATATGAAACGGACAATAGATGACAAAATTACTAGTAATAAGAGTATAGATGACTTTGATGTAGAAAAGGAAAGAAGAATTTCATTGAAATAGATAATTGGTATATAGCTTTTTGCATTAATGTGAATGCAATATTCTCATTCTTTTATGTTTTTTTTTTTGCTATTGTGTTTCAATTGTAAGCATCCTTTTTAGAAAATTTTTGGCACATCATATTTTCTATTACTTACGTTAGCCCCCCAACTTCATCATTAAATCCACCCTCAAGCAAATGATGAAGATAATTTGTTAGATCAAAATAATTATGCCACTCTTAATCCTAGGACTAGAAGCGCCAGTATGGATACAGATGTAGTCCTATAGCCACTTGTCGAGGAGTTGGGGGATCTATGGGAGAATGAAATACAAATATTTGATGCTTTGAGGAAAGAATGGTTCACCATGCATGCATGTTGTTTTATTGTGGACAATCAATGATTTCCCAACTTATGTCATCATGTCAGGTTGGCAAAGTAAGGGATACAAGGCATGTCTTGTGTGTATGGGCTAAACTTCGTCGAAGAAGCTCAACTCGAAAATTGGGAATATATATAGGTTGTGGTTGTTTCCTCCCAATGGACTATCAATGGACAAGTAAGAATTTTGATGGAAATACCGAGAGATAGAAAATAACTATCAAGATAACAGTTAAAGGGATTCTAATGTGTGTATGGGCCATTAGGGCTCGATGGCCAAAGTCCTTCCTTATGACTATTCAAGGCCATGATAAGGAGCACGTAATCAGAGCCAAAGAATGCAAGGAATGCCACCAAAAAGAAAGATCATGCAATGGTGTCAATTCAATTGGAAAAGAGTTTTTTGGCTTGGTAATGAATATCTCGTTGAGGTTAAAGTTAGCATGAGTTACTTCATGTGAGAAAACGTAAGGATAATTAAGTTACCGATTGACTGTGAGAACAATTCAATGAATGGTGTCAATTCCTTTGGAAAAGAGTTTTTGCCTAGATCTACGTTACAATAACACTAATTTTGCTAGAAGTACATAAATATGGGTACAAATTAAAATTTAAGAGTGTGATTAGATCTATTAGTATGATAAAGATGGCTTTTGATCATATTTTGCGATCACCATCTAGTGGTTATGCCCTTGGTTTCTTGCTCATGTTGTTGGTTTCACAGGCACCCTTGACAGTAGCTAACAAAGTGCAGGTGTGGAATCGAGCTAAGAGTTATGGCACTCTAACACTTCACTTTGATGAAGTGGCTACTGCTGAATTTGGCAATTTGAGACGTCAGTGGACCAAAAGCCTTCCCTACAAAGCCTCTCTCACATTCCAGGCTCCTAGAAATGAAGATTTTGTACGTATAAAGTGTTATGCTAGTGGACATGGCCTTCCGCGAGTGTTAATCTTCAACTCCCTCTTTGAAAACAGTCATTGCGATCCATCTTGTACTATGGAAATCAGGGACGATGGTGTCTATATGCTTAGTAAGCATGTTTGGGAGCGGATCCACAAGTTCCAACCCAATTGATGTTGGTTAATTTTCAGAGAAGACAAGAATTGCCACATACAAATATTATATATTATAATTAGATACTTAAATTTGTAATGTTTACTTTGGTGCATGTTGTTTTGAGAAGACCTTTGCTTGCATTCGTTACAACAAGATGTGAAGTTGTTCCATGAGATCATCTTTGTGTGAAATTAATGATTTCACAAAGAGGTAATAAATATTTATCGTAAGTGTACATAAATATGTGGGTTCTACCTACAAGACAATATATACGAATTAAGACATTCAAGCACCTTTGTTATGTACCGTAAGTGTACGAGGGCAACCACCTATGGATTTTTCCTTTGTAATAAAGGTTAAAAATCTCCTGAAATCATCAAGGTGTAGTGAATGGGAGATTTCGCTTGCAGAAAAATTATGTCAGAAGGTTAAGTCGTCGCAGTAATGGAAATCGTGGTGGAAAATCTCGTACAAAGATATATCAATGAAAGCTAACTATGAATAATTAGGATGTATCTACAGGGAGGAATGATTGCAATAACTTCACGAATATTTATTATAACTGATGTGAAATCCATATCAAAGTCCCATGTGACATATGGCGATAATGAAGAGTCAGGCTGTATTGCAAGAGTTTAAGGGTTCAATCACAATGTTATCATCATAAAATAAATGTAATTAACCCATCATGCCATATAATGTAATTAGAATTCGCGACGTTGAATTTCTCTTCTAGGTAGTGTAGGTATGTGTTTGATATTTCATGCACTTACGTGGGAACCAGAGTTAATGTTATAATAAGTCAAGTGCATGAGAGGAAAAAGGAAGAAATATAAGGGCACACATGCAAAGCGGATTGCTTGCAGTGCGTGCACTAGAGGCCGCGGCCGGCCGTGAGAACTTCCATAGAGGTCGGCTACGATCAAGGGGTCCCGATGGTGGTAGCAGCACGACGAACAGTGGCTGGCGGCGGTCGCAGGAGAGGAGGACATCGCTGCCGGTGGGGCTATCCTCACGGTGTGCGCGGACTGCGGCGGGTGCGCGGATGGCTTGGAAACATTCGTGAAGGGGAGGGGAGCGTGTTGGAGTCGACGGTGCGGAGTTTCATGGCCGGTGGTGGTGGTTGCGAGTGGAGGAGCAGCGTCGGCGTTGGGTTCTTCTCTATTGGAGAAGAAGACGAAGTAGAAGATGTGGAGGACACAGTGGTTCGGACGCTACTATGGCCGTGGTTCGTTGGGCCCTACGGCGGAGGATGGCGTGATCAGGAAGCAGTGCGAGGGAGTCGTGGAGGCAGGTGTTGTTGATAAGTGCTGGGAGGGGAGCCATTGGGTGTGTGCCTCTATGTGTGTGGTCGGGGACAGAGAGGGTGGTGGGTGCGGTGGTCTGTGAGGAAAGAGGCAAAGGTGGAGGAGATGGTCCCTTGGGGAGGGGAACGAAGGTGCTGCGGCTGCTGTTGCGTGGACGGGTGAGAGAGAGCCGAACGAGAGCTTCAAGAAGGGCAGTTGTGAATGTTGGAGCCGAGGAAGAAGGAGACGGAAGAAGAAGAATGATGGGTTGTTGGTGGGTGTTCGAAGAAGAGTCCGGATGACTTATGGGCTGCAGGTGCGGTTGTGAATGTTGGAGACGAGATGCGGTGGTGAGTCAAAGATGTGTTAGCTATAGCGGAAGCGATGGCGATGTCGCAGCTGTCACCTCCGACCATTGTGGTGGCACATCTTGTTGTGGTTGTAGCGCGGTCACAGACGGTTGAGGTACGATAGGAGATGAAGGTCGAGGACGTGGATGGCTCACGGAAGCGGGCAGGTCGTAGTCGTGGACGTCGCCGAAGATGGAGGATCGTGGTGGTGGTGCTCTTCTTGTGCGTGGACGGGGGTGTGGAGGAGAGCAAGCTCCCCTTCCATGGAGGAAGAAGATGATGTCCGGTGCCCATCCTTTGTAGAGATATTTGAGGGAAAGATTTGAAGGAGAGATTCGAGGGAGAGAGAGAAAATAAGGAAAGTTTTCTTATTTTCTCTTTCTTTCTTTTCCTTTCCTATTGTATGTGCTTTCAAAAATCTCTTTTGGTGAAGATTTTTAATTGGGAATTGAACAGTTCTTTCCTTTCTAGTGTAGCAAATTAAATCTCTAAAAATGATATTCCCAATTGAGGTATAATTCCATCCAAATTGTCACTTTCATACCGAGTCGACTTGATTAAGATGAAAAAGTTTATGCAATGCATTAAATGATAATTCTGGAGCTTTATTAAATTTATCCATGCAATGTATGATTCAGGTTACATTTTCATTCCAATAATGAGGTACTTGGGCTCTAATTTAGTCCATTAATATGGACTTATCAAATACCGCAATACCTAAGTTCTGCTAATCTCGAGCAAAATCATGGAAACAAACCAAGTCTTTAAATCGTATTTTACCGTCTGGAAGCCTTATTGTCCACACCTCTAGAGATTAGATCGAAATATCAATTATAAGCATAAATGTACTCAAATACCAGCCAAGATATGGACCTGTCCAGCCTTAGCCTTGGGTCTACCGCGAAGGTTTTTAAGGGTTGTGAAAATCGCCCAGAGGTTTGTTGGCCCCAGCGGTTAAATCACCTGTGCATATGTGCAACAAGTCTAGGTTCAATTTGCCACTGCATTTTTTGTAAGAGAGAAAGAGAAAGATGTTATTTCGAGAGTTTTCTCTCTTTCTTTTTAATTTTCTCTAAACCCAACATCGGATTTGTCCTAAACACGATCTGTATCAGATTCCTTGTCCCCACCATCAATCCTCGTAGGGTCCCTGGCAATTGATGCTTTCGGATAGCGCCGCCCATGGTAACCCCCAGAACCCTGGCTTTCGATACTTCGTGATAATGCCTCTCATGGTGTTCTGTAGCTAAATTCAGACCCTAGCAATTGACATTTCGGAATAATGCCGCCCATGGCACCTGAACCAGCACAAGGTGCTTCCGTGCCCCCAGTAGGATATTTTGATATCCTAAGAGACAAGCACCGAGGAGACAGTATGTTATAATGCATCTTCAGGGGGAGTATTTTTCATTCCTCCTCTTCGCCCTAGGAACTCGTCCAATCAACTTGTGTCTTCGAGCTGCTCCTAAGTCAAATTCCCGGGAAAATATTTTCAGGACACTCTTTTTGGCATTATTCTTCATTATGCGCACTGAACCAAACTAGTGTGTGATTTTTGGGTGCCTAGGTTACCAAGTCCCTCAAACCAAAGGGTAGCCAACGAGGTCGAATACTCCCTAAACCTTAGACTTAATACATCACCCTCTCAACTCCCTCAACCTCTTGAGGAATAATTCAGATCTTAACAAATACGTGAGTGTTTAAGCCTTAAAATAGACCCAAGAGGCCGAAAGTCTATATCTGATGCAAGAAATACGTGGTTTGTTAATTATACGAAATAGTGTCGTTGAGACGCGTAAATCCACAATCAACTCTTAAATTTATAACCTAGACAGTGAAGTATCTAGGGTCGTCAAAAGAGACCAATTTTATTAATCACATAAATGGTTCTCTCTCTTGCCTCTCAAATCCACAGTTGGTTTTTATTGTTTTTGATTTTGTTGTTTTTTTATGTTTTTCAGAAACAATCGGGTTTGAGGTAATAGAATGCGAAGATTTAATTATGCTACAACTAACCCTAGGTGACAAGAATGAAGTCCTCTCTGTTGGTGTTAGAGTACCACGATCCTTTATTTTGATCATAACAAAACTCATGTCATTTAACATTTGCTTTTGAGTCCTAGTTTTCAGGTTAAATTACAAATGGAGACATGTGTTTCGACGGAGTTTGAGCTCGCATCCATGGCGGATTGGAGGAACTTGACGGAGAATGGAGGAGCCTTTGCGAGGAGCGGAAGCTTGAAGCGTGAAGTCATGAAGAATAGGATAGAAGTCTTTTCTATTCTTGTATATTGTACTATGTTATTGTTGTTTTCTTTCTTTGCTCTTTTATTTCTCAGTAGCATGTTAAAGAGCCTCAAAGTTCCTTGGGTAGAGCCTCTAAGTGAGTTTTACACATGCATGTTCTTAGGCTAAGATTTACATTTCATGTTATAAATATTACATAGCATGCATCATCTTGCATTTAGAGTAGTTGTGTATACTTTAGGTTAATTACGTCCTTTTTATGGCTAGGAGGGAAGGAGATGTATTTCAGGGCCTCGGATGGACGATCTGACCGTATGGATCTGATTAGGACGATGATCGGAATCTAACGCCTTCGAAATCGTCTAGATCGGAATCTCGTAGCATCATATGAAGTTCGAAGAAGATCAATGGCCAGGGGGCAATGCAACAACCTTACAGAATTCGGATGAAAAATCTGAGCATACAGATGGATCCGAAGCGACAATCGCAGTCCGATAACATGAAAATCAACTCGATCCAAGCATCGTGGCACCCTCTACAATTGAAAGAAATCAAATAGCCCAAATGGGTCCATGTGGCGCCATCTTGGCCACCCAACACTGGCCAGCAGTCCCAACATCGTCTCCTCTTTATCCGCATCATCAATTCTCAGTCATTGGATCTTGATCCAACGGCTGAGAAGTCGTCTCCACCGTGTGCCCATAACCCCTCCTTGCAACAATTTCTTGGGTGTAGCGCATTGGTCTAGATGCACACTTACAAAGGATGGGCACGGGTTTGAATCCTCGCAGCCCCAGCACCCAACACCAGCTAGCCGCGCGCATGATGCTCGCATCGCACGCACGCAGAAGTAGTGCCAGCGTGGCGCCAGCGCGTGCGCGCGACAATGCATTATCTACAACTTTACTACTTTCCTTTAGCTATGCATAAAATAATGTTATAATGTGTTGATTAAGTGCATTATGTCAATTACAGGTAATAAGCTGGATCTGAAGCTGGATCAGGAATAATGGGTGTTGCAGCAGAGCTAGAGCAAAAGACTTAGATTAGATGTAGTAGATAATAATGTAAGGGAGTTAAGGTATGCTACTCTTTTAAGTAGGAATAAAGCAATAAAATGTGAAGAGCTTAGGTCCATCCTAGCCCTAGGATAGCCTAAAGACTTCCTCAAGCCTTAGCCACACTTAGATTAGGTCACCGCACCCTAGGAAACCTTAAAACCCTAATTCCAACCTTTATTTGGACGTCTAGATGAATTATAGGACATTCAGAACCCTTAGCCAACTCTCACACACCTTAAACCCACTTCTGCAGTGTTATTGGACGTCGAGACACCTGGTCAGACGTCCAATTTCTGCAAAATACCCAAGACAGAACCTTGAATTCTTCCTAACTCTGATTGGACGTCCAGACAACAAGTCTGGACTTCTGATTTTTGAGTATAAGACGTTTGATTCCATTTTTGGACGTCTGGAACTGTTCTCCAGTTCCTATTTTGAGATTCAAGCCTTGATCTTGGATCTCTATCTCCCTAAACCCAATTCCAACTCCATAGGAGCCTAAATTAAGGTACCCTAACCCTAGTACACCACCTCTAGACCTCCCAAAGGACCTAATTAGGTCCTCACTAAATCCAATTGACTTAGATCATAGTCAATTACCATTACCTAAGTCAATTGGACTCATAGGGTCCAATTGAGCTTAGATCTCAACCCACACAAGTCTAATTGGACTTAGTGAGAGTCCAATTGACCTAAGCCCAACCTAATTGAGTTATTTCACTCTCAATTAGGTTCACACTCATTCAATTAAACTAGGGTGGCCATTTGCACCCATTCCATTCTTGGCACTCATCCATCTAGGTTAGCTACATCTCCACCTCCACTCTACCTCCACGAGGAGCACCACCATGGAAGCCACCATCTCCACCTAGGGGTCCCGATGGTGGTAGCAGCTCGACGAACAGTGGCTGGCGGAGGTCGCAGGAGAGGAGGACATCGCTGGCGGTGGGGCTATCCTCTCGGTGTGCGCGGACTGCGGCGGGTGCGCGGATGGCGTGGAAACATTCGTGAAGGGGAGGGGAGCGTGTTGGCGTCGACGGTGCGGAGTTTCGTGGCCGGTGGTGGCGGCTGCGAGTGGAGGAGCGGCGTCGGCGTTGGGTTCTTCTCTATTGGAGAAGAAGACGAAGAAGAAGTGGAGGAGGACACAGTGGTTCGGACGCTACTGTGGCCGTGGTTCGTCGGGCCCTGCGGCGGAGGATGGCGTGGTCAGGAGGCAGTGCGAGGCAGTCGTGGAGGCGGGTGTTGTTGATGAGCGCTGGGAGGGGAACCGTTGGGTGTGTGCCTCTATCTGCATGGTCGGGGACAGAGAGGGTGGTGGGTACGGTGGTCTGTGAGGAAAGAGGCGAAGGTGGAGGAGATGAAGGCTCCCTCTGGTCCCTTGGGGAGGGCAACGAAGGTGTTGCGGCTGCTATTGCATGGACGAGTGAGAGAGAGCCGAACGAGAGCTTCAAGAAGGGAGGTTGTGAATGTTGGAGCCGAGGAAGAAGGAGACAGAAGAAGAAGAATGATGGGTTGCTGGTGGGTGTTCGGAGAAGAGTTCGGATGACTTATGGGTTGCAGGCGCGGTTGTGAATGTTGGAGACTAGATGCGGTGGTGAGTCGAAGATGTGGTAGCTGCAGTGGAAGCGATGGCGACATCGCAGCTATCACCTCCGACCATGGTGGTGGTACATCTTGTCATGGTTGTAGTGCAGTCATAGACGGTTGAGGTATGATAGGAGATGAAGGTCGAGGACGCGGATGGCTCACGGAAGCGGTCAGGTCGTAGTCGTGGACGTCGCCGAAGATGGAGGCTCGTGGTGGTGGTGCTCTTCCTGTGCGTGGACGGGGGTGTGGAGGAGAGCAAGCTCTCCTTCCGTGGAGGAAGATGATGATGTCCGGTGCCCATCCTCTGCAGAGATATTTGAGGGAAAGATTTGAAGGAGAGATTCGAGGGGAGAGAGAAAATAAGGAAAGTTTTCTTATTTTCTCTTTCTTTCTTTTCCTTTCCTATTGTATGTGTTTTCAAAAATCTCTTTTGGAGAAGATTTTTAATTGAGAATTGAAGAGTTCTTTCCTTTCTAGTGTTGCAAATTAAATCTTTAAAAATGATATTCCCAATTGAGGTATAATTCCATCCAGATTGTCTCTTTCATACCGAGCTGACTTGATTAAGATGAAAAAGTTTATGCAATGCATTAAATGATAATTCTGCAGCTTTATTAAATTTATCCATGTAATGTATTATTCAGGTTACATTTTCATTCCAATAATGAGGTACTTGGGCTCTAATTTAGTCCACTAATATGGACTTATCAAATACCGCAATACCTAAGTTCTGCTAATCTCAAGCAAAATCATGGAAACAAACCAAGTCTTTAAATCGTATTTTACCGTCTGGAAGCCTTATTGTCCACACCTCTAGAGATTAGATCGAAATATCAATTATAAGCATAAATGTACTCAAGTACCAGCCAAGATATGGACCTGTCCAGCCTTAGCCTTGGGTCTACCGCGAAGGTTTTTAAGGGTTGTGAAAATCGCCCAGAGGTTTGTTGGCCCCAGCGGTTAAATCACCTGTGCATATGTGCAGCAAGTCTAGGTTCAATTTACCACTGCATTTTTTGTAAGAGAGAAAGAGAAAGATGTTATTTCGAGAGTTTTCTCTCTTTCTTTTTAATTTTCTCTAAACCCAACATCGGATTTGTCCTAAACACGATCTGTATCGGATTCCTTGTCCCCACCATCAATCCTCGTAGGGTCCCTGGCAATTGATGCTTTGGGATAGCACCGCCCATGGAAACCCCCAAAACCTTGGCTTTCGACACTCCGTGATAGTGCCTCTCATGGTGTTCTATAGCTAAATTCAGACCCTAGCAAATAACATTTCGAGATAATGCCGTCTATGGCACCTGAACCAACATAAGGTGTTTCTGTGCCCCAGTAGGATATTTAGATATCCTAAGAAACAAGCACCGAGGAGGCGGTATGTTATAACGCATCTTCAGGGGGAGTATTTTTCATTCCTCCTCTCCGCCTTGGGAACTCGTCCAATCAACTTGTGTCTTCGAGCCGCTCCTAAGTCAAATTCTCGGGAAAACATTTTCAGAACACTCTTTTTGGCATTATTCTTCATTATGCGCACTGAACCAAACTAGTGTGTGATTTTTGGGTGCCTATGTTACCAAGTCCTTCAAACCAAAGGGTAGCCAACGGGATCGAATACTCCCTAAACCTTAGACTTAATACATCACCCTCTCAACTCCCTCAACCACTTGAGGAATAGTTCAGATCTTAACAAATACGTGAGTGTTTAAGCCTTAAAATAGACCCAAGAGGTTGAAAGTCTATATCTGATGCAAGAAATACGTGGTTTGTTAATTATACAAAATTGATGAGTCCATTTTAATGGACTAATATTAAGCCTAAGTACCTTTAATCGTACCTTGTAGGTGTGTTAATAATTGCAATTAAGTTGTAGAAGAATTGTATGCATCATGATTTACGTTTATAACATTCTATAACTTAATATGTAATGATTTTGCTGTTTTTATGTGTAGGTATTATATTCAGAAAGAGCAAGGGTTGGGGAGCAAATTTCCCCAACAACCGGAGGAACTTCTCCCTTTCCTCCGGCCATCTCCTCCAACGCCCGTCGGCCAAAAATAGAAAAGGGATTTGCAAATCCCTTGATTGGTGCACGCGAAGAGAGAGAAGAGTTAAAAAGAGAGGAGGTGGCGTGGACTGGAGGCAATCTTCCCCCTGTGGGGAACTGCTCTCTCTTCTCCACTGTGGAGAGGGCGAGCACTGTGCCGCTCCTTCTCTACCTTGCCCAGCCGCGCCCGCACCAAGTACCACGCTACCACTACAGGAGTTTGTCTGCACCCAACGCCGCACCCGCCAAGCGCCCACTGCAGTGCCTACGCCTTCAGGCACAACACCATCACCGCACCCGCACCAAACGCCTACATCCTCCACCAGCCGTCCTTGCAACACCCGCTCCATCTCCTTCGCGTGCTCCTCTCCAGCGCCTCAGCACTCCCATCTTCCAGCGTGCCCCCTCCTTCCTGCAAGCACAACATCTCCCTCCACTTTCTCGCTCCTGCGCGCCCGCACGCCACCAACCGCAACCTCCAGCGGGACTTGCAGGCGCTAGGCCCGCTCTACAGTCGGCGCTAGCACCGCGCCTCAACCCGTAGGAGCCAACTATAGGCGCTTGCCCATCAGCACACCCGTAGGCGCCAACTGCAGGCACCTGCCCATCAGCGCACCCGCAGGCGCCAACTGCAGAGCGCCATCACGCCTGCCGTCGCCCCCATCGGCAGATCGTCGCGCCTGCAAGCACGCGCAAGCCACCATGTGGCTGCAGCAGTCTCCATCTCCTCTAACAGGACGGTGCTCCGGCCACCTCTGCCGGCCACCGTCGACCACCTCCGGACGCCGTGTCACCGCCGTTGCGTAGCTCTCGTCAAGCCGCACCTCCCTGCCGACTCTCGCGGCCAACCGTGCGCGGCTGCACATGTGAGGAGAGAGGAGAAATCCTCTATTTTTCCCTCTATTAAAAATTACATTCAATGCCATTGTCAAGTTTATATTAATATTTTATTCTGGCCAATTGCACTGATGTACTCAGATTTTCTTGAAATTATTTTATTTGTGTTATATGCATGTTTCTATCTTGAATTTCAAATTAGAATTGCATGAAAGTTGAATTCACATGATAAGCCAGTACACATGCATCTTACACATATTTTTGGGGCTTAATTTCTGATGTGAAAATTGCATAAACACCCTTGAACTTTTAAAGAAATTGCAAACTTCATTTAAAACAGCATTTTCCTCACATTAAAGTTGCATAAGAGTTTGCGAACTGTGCATTCCTTGACTCGTGAATTTATTAGGCTAATTCCTCCCTGTGAAGACAACCTAACTCTTCGTGGTTAGTTTTGAAAATTTAAATGTTTTGAAAAGCGATTTTCTACCATGCGATTAAATACAACGACAAATCATTTTATGATAAAGTTTTCAACGAAAACGAAGATCGCTCTTTCAAATGGTGCCGTTGCCGGGGAGGAAAAATGCCTATTAATTTTTCAGGAATTTTATGTTATTTTTATGCTATTTTGAAAACTTTTCTGAATTATTAACTATGGATTTTCTTCTGTGCAAAAACACGTGGCGAATGCAACAGGTGCGTACGATGGAGACGATCTTTTGGTGGACCTTGAAGTCACCTGGAGGATGGCAACAGGAACACGTGGGCCTTGATCCCATGCACATAGGCTTACGAAGAAGCCTACTTCTTATTTAGGCAGTAGATCTTAGTTAGATTTAGTTAGATAGAGATTAGAATTTAATTTCTGTCTTTTGGACCCTTGTTGGGAATTTTTGGGAAAGTGTCCCCAGTGCCACTTTATTTCTTATTGCTCTTGTATGCGGGAGCGTATTTTCGGGAGCGTGTTCCCATTTATTTAGATTACAGGATTATTTGAATTGTTTTGAACTACATTTCGGTTAGTCAGTTAAATTAGGTCTGTTTGCTATTATTATAAAAAAATAAAAAAAATAAAAATAAAATTGAACTGTCTGCTAGAAGCTGCATATCTATAGGACGACCATCTAGGACTGAATGAGCAGCATCTAGTTTATTTTTATTGCATTGCATTCATTACTGCATGAAGAAAGCTAGAGTAAGGTACGTCTTCTCTTGAGCATTAATTACTTGTCATGCATATGCATTGAACCTAAATCTAAGACCACTAAAGTGCTTGAATCAAATTAATTCAGTGGTCACTTTAAAAAAATTGGGACTGTTAAGAAGTTGGACTTTAAAATCTGTGATTGAAAATTGTGTGCAAAAGGATCCTGTTTGCGGAATTTCAAAAAATCAAAACACGATCGTATGCTTGCACACTTGAGACACTGTGCACCTCACACATAAGGTCACTAGATAAATTTCTACCTCTCATCTTTTTCACCACAAGGGAAGTTAGTCGGAAATCAACAATCCTATCCACCAAGTTACTTCGGTTCCTTGTGTGTGGGCTTGACTCAGGACTTCCATCCCTTGCGGGTAGGTTATAGGCACCAGCGAAGGTTGGCCTAGGAAGCGTAATTTTTGCAAAACTTGTTTGGCTGCCAACTAAACATATAACTCTAAGACCTGCAATCTACTAAAAACAGATCCCGTTGAATTTGCATTTGCTGTGACAATAGAACTCTTTAGGAAGTTTTCTGCTGAATCCTAAGAAAGTTAAAATTGTTTTGCTTAAAGAAATGGATTACTCTTACTCCTATCATTCAGATTATCAGAGTCAATACTTCCCATCTTTTAATCAGGATCCCATGCTCCGACCATATCCGTCATTTGATGGGTACATTGACAATTCATGGGATCATTCTCATTCTTACCCTGGGAGTACTGGCTTGATAACTCCCACTTTTGAGCAGAGCCTAGGAGCGGGATTTTCCAATCCTGAAATCCCTACTTCCATGTAAACACCCAACCCTCCCACCCTTCATGATTTTCCGTATTGAGGTTGGACCGATACCCCTAGGCAACCAAAGCCTGAAATTGACTATCCTCCCCAACCTGATAATAGTAGCCTCTCCTCTTTTATGATAGAAATGCAAAAACAGCAAAAGGAAATAATGGAATCAATGGGAGAGATGTTAAGGAATAGTCAACACTTAAATGAAGAAATAAGACAACTTAGCTACACGCTTCCCAATAATCCTGATCCCTACCCAATAAACCATGATCATGAAAATAATTCTGAGGAACCAAATGACAATAGGGATCTAATTTTAGGTAGTCATCACTTAGACTCTCCCAATGAGACACGGCCACTAGAGGATAACGATCATAGTGATTATCCACCGGAATTATATTGCAGTCAAAAGCAAGGGAAGATGGTATCTCTTGAGGACCTTGACCCTAATGACGGTATTCTCCTTACCCCTACCAACCCGAGTCAAGGTTGTATTATTCTTATCACTTCCCCTATTAGTTATTTGGTGGAATCCCATTCTACCCTTAGTGAGCCTACTCCTGACCCTCTACTTAGGGAATCAACACCTACCATTCAGCATCCTGAGGATTTAAACGCACCAAATGAAGGTGACTCTAACGGAATAGAGGATGATCAATTCTGGTCTCAGGGATATGAAGAGTCTAATCCAGAGAATGAGGATGCCCCAACAGAGGAACTTGGACTAAAAATCTAGAGTGAATCATAGGAGAATTATTTATCATTTGAGGATTTACCTCCAGAGGGTAGAAATAATATATTAAATCCAGATTCCTCCTTTCTTTTGAGAGTCATCCTCCATCAAAACAGGAGTTGATATTAGAGGAGGACAAACAAAAAATGAGAAGTCTATGGGAGACTCTCGGGAACAAAACACGTCAACTGAGGATTTATACCCCGAGAAGAATGACGAATTCAATGATAAAGGCTTCCTCCAAAATATTAAGACTGATCCTCCTTTTGAAATAATTGAGGATACTGATCTAACTCCTAATGAATCCCATATACACCCTGACAAATATTTTAGTGAACCAAATGAATCAGGGGATGAGCTGAATGATAATGATTCTTACATTTTGACCTTTCCATCAAAAAGTTCTAATTTGGAGTCTACCCTTGATTCAAATATGACTCTGATCATTAATACTAGGTAGGATAACTTGAAGTTGTCTACTACTGTTAGGGAGTGTACACAATCTGAATCATTGTTGGAATTGGACCTAACACCAACTAAGCCCTCATTGGAATTAACCATTACCTTCCAACACTACAAACAACCCTTATACTCCCTAACCGATCCTTGGCTCAGATCTCTGCTCATATACTTTTTTTCTGGAGAATATATCAGGCCACTACATCCTAGAGTAGAATGGCGAGTGCGGATTGATGCTTGTACTTTTACTCTCGCCATTCAAGGGTTTGAACTAATTATGTGTATATCTTTTAAAACCCGTCCTGCTTTGGAGGATCCTTCTTATCCTCCACTTAGTCCATTTCGGGAGGTCCCTTTTCATATTCCGTTTATTATTCTTATACCTCCCAAGGTAGCCAACGAGATTTTCTGTTTTCATTTCTTCTGGCGAGCATTTGGAATTACATTGCATCATCAGCTCGCCAACATCTGTTGTTACCTATTTTCTAGGCCTACGTTGTTACACATATTCTTAGGGCCTAACTTTTTCTGTCTAGAACCTGACTTACAGGTTCCTTATAGGTCTGGCTGCTGACAGAAAATGCAGCGCTTATTGGGAGGCAACCTAGCAAACTGTGTCAGGTGATATTTTTCCTTTCTCCTCCTGTTTTAATTTTACAATGGAGACATTGTAGGATTTAGGCATGGGGGAGTGCATTTGCATTTTAGGAAGTATTCATGCATTTAGATTAGCATAAAAAAAATTCTTTTTTTGAGCTGAATGGATTAGTCCCTGGCAAAATACCTTTGTTATTGGAGGTTCTTCTTCTGGAATTATTTCTTAAGTTTAGAATCCAGTACATTTATTTCACGTGCATGTAGATTTGGTAATGGATCCTTATGGAAAACCAATGAGCATTTATAAGTCTACTAAACCCTTGGACAGTTCATATGGAGTCAGGCATACTATCTTCTAATAGATCTACCTCATATTTGCGAGAAGAAAGTAGAGAGATTACTGGTGTGCTATGTCTAGTGCAAGGACTCTTAAGTTTTGGATAATTAGATGATACTTCAGAGTTAGGCGTAGTTTTCACTCTTTGTTCCTATATGTATATTTTGTGTGAATTCCTGAGAGTCACCAAATAAGGCAGATACACAGAGATGGAGTCTTAATAAAGCTATAACTATGGTGGATGGTTACGATTGTCCTTCGTAGAGTCCTCGGCTGAAGGAGGGTAATAATGTCAAAGGATAGAAATACGCCTGTCCTATCCATTCATTCCCTGTGCAGAGAATAGGCACTTCCACCAAATAAGCCACACAACTTCCTTTTGACCATCATCATCCCTAATAATGCCTCGTAAATAAAAGGCCGTATTGTGTTGTGTTGATTGAAAAAGAAACAAAAACAAGAAGAAAAAAAAATAAAAAAAGGAAAAGAGAAAAGAAGAAAAAGAAGAAATTGTTATATTACAAAAAAAAAAGTCCAAGTTTATGACGTAACACTGTTTCTGAGGCAGTAGAACACCTATCACGTTCCACTAAATATGACCCATACCTACCCTTCTAGTATTTCTGATTGCCTGAATACTGGTTGAGAACTCTAACTTAGTTATAGAGTTATTAGGTCTTTAATTGAAGTGTGGATGCCATGTGACGCCACCAAATAGTGAGTACAATTTTCTAAATCTAGCGAGATTCGTGATCTCAGAAAGAAAGAGAGAGAGTGCCCAGGAACATCAAGAGAGCACAATTGTGTAGCCTCTCTCAGAGTTGACTTGTCTAATAGTCTAGAGAGCTAGAGTCTGCAATACTAGACTATATGTAGCACCAGATGAGTGTGTGCCACCAAATACAAATCCATTCAACTCGATATCTCCTACCTAAGCCAAACGCCGGGGTCAAATTACAGATTATCGTCTGCTTTACCCCTGAGGGAAGTAGTTGCCTATCTCATCAAAAATTTTTGCCAAGAGTGATGTACGAACTCCAATGCGAATCAGCTCTTTCACTTGGATCTGTTTACTAGGCTATCAGCACTTCACATTTGTCTAGATTTCTAAAGTTTTGAAGTAAGAAAAGAAGAAATCTTCTAATTACTTCTATTATTTTTCATTTTTGCTAGGGACTAGCAAATCTTAGACATGGGGGTATTTGATGAGTCCATTTTAATGGACTAATATTAAGCCTAAGTACCTTTAATCGTACCTTGTAGGTGTGTTAATAATTGCAATTAAGTTGTAGAAGAATTGTATGCATCATGATTTACGTTTATAACATTCTATAACTTAATATGTAATGATTTTGTTATTTTTATGTGCAGGTATTATATTCAGAAAGAACAAGGGTTGGGGAGCAAATTTCCCCAACAACGGGAGGAACTTTTCCCTTTCCTCCGGCCGTCTCCTCCAATGCCTGCCGGCCAAAAATAGAAAAGGGATTTGCAAATCCCTTGATTGGCTCACGCGAAGAGAGAGAAGAGTTAAAAAGAGAGGAGGCGGCGTGGACTGGAGGCAATCTTCCCCCCTACGGGGAACTGCTCTCTCTTCTCCACTGTGGAGAGGGCAAGCACTGTGCCGCTCCTTCTCTACCTTGCCCAGCCGCGCCCGCACCAAGTAGCATGCTACCACTACAGGAGTTTGCCTGCACCCAATGCCGTACCCGCCAAGCGCCCACTGCAGCGTGCCTACGCCTTCAGGCGTAGCACCATCACTGCGCTTGCACCAAATGCCTGCATCCTCCACCAGCCGTCCCTGCAGCACCCGCTCCATCACCTCCGTACGCTCCTCACCAGTGCCTCAACATGCCCATCTTCCTGCGCGCTCCCCTCCTTCCTGCAAGCACAGCATCTCCCTCCTCTTTCCCGCTCCTACGCGCCCGCACGCCACCAACCGCAACCTCCAGCAGGACCTGCAGGCACTAGGCCCACGCTACATTCAGCGCTAGCACCGCGCCTCAACCCATAGGTGCCAACTGCAGGTGCCCACCCATCAGCGCACCTGCAGGCGCCAACTGTAGAGCGCCGTTACGCCTGCCATGGTAACCATCTGCAGATCGTCGTGCCCGCAAGCACGCACAAGCCACCGTGCAGCTACAGCATCTTCGTCTCCTCCAACAGGCCGGCGCTCCAGCCACCTCCGCCGGCCGCCACTAGCCACCTCCGGATGCCGCGTCATCGCTGTTGCGTAGCTCTCGTCAAGCCACACCTCCCTGTCGACTTTCGCGGCCAACCGTGCACGGCCACACACGCGAGGAGGAGAGAGGAGAAATCCTCTATTTTTCCCTCTATTAAAAATTACATTCAATGCCATTGTCAAGTTTATATTAATATTTTATTCTGGCCACATTGCACTGATGCACTCAGATTTTCTTGAAATTATTTTATTTGTGTTATGTGCATGTTTCTATCTTGAATTTCAAATTAGAATTGCATGAAAGTTGAATTCACATGATAAGCCAGTACACATACATCTTACACATATTTTTTAGGCTTAATTTCTGACGTGAAAATTGCATAAACACCCCTGAACTTTTAAAGAAATTGCAAACTTCATTTAAAACAGCATTTTCCTCACATTAAAGTTGCAGAAGAGTTTGCGAACTGTGCATTCCTTGACTCGTGAATTTATTAGGCTAATTCCTCCCTGTGGAGATGACCTAACTCTTCGTGGTTAGTTTTGAAAATTTAAATGTTTCGAAAAGCGATTTTCTACCATGCGATTAAATACAACGACACATCATTTTATGATAAAGTTTTCAACGAAAATGAAGATTGCTCTTTCAGAAATTATGTCGTTGAGACGCGTAAATCCGCAATCAACTCTTAAATTTATAACCTAGACAGTGAAGTATCTAGGGTCGTCAAAGGAGACCAATTTTATTAATCACATAAATGGTTCTCTCTCTTGCCTCTCAAATCCATACTTTGTTTTTGTTGTTTTTGATTTTGTTATTTTTTTATGTTTTTCAGAAACAATCGGGTTTAAGGTAATAGAATGCGAAGATTTAATTATGCTACAACTAACCCTAGGTGACAAGAATGAAGTCTTCTCTGTTGGTGCTAGGGCACCACGGTCGTTTATTTTGATGATAACAAAACACATGTCATTTAAAATTTGCTTTTGAGTCCTAGTTTTCATGTCAAATTACAAATGGAGACATGTGTTTCGACGGAGTTCGAGCTCGCATCCATGGCAGATTGGAGGAGCTCGACGGATAATGGAGGAGCCTTTGCGAGGAGCGGAAGCTTGAAGCATGTAGTCATGAAGAATAGGATAGAAGTCTTTTCTATTCTTGCATATTGTACTATGTTATTGTTGTTTTCTTTCTTTGCTCTTTTATTTCTCAGTAGCATGTTAAAGAGGCTCAAAGTTCTTTGGGTAGAGACTCTAAGTGAGTTTTACACATTCATGTTCTTAGGCTTAGATTTGCATTTCATGTTATAAATATTACATAGGATGCATCATCTTGCATTTAGAGTAGTTGTGTATACTTTAGGTTAATTACGTCCTTTTTATGGCTAGGAGGAAGGAGATGTATTTCAAGGCCTCAGATGGACGATCTGACCGTACGGATCTGATCAGGACGATGATTGGAGTCTAACGCCTTCGAAATCGTTTAGATTGGAATCCCGTAGCATCATATGAAGTTCGAAGAACATCAATGGCCAGGGGGCAATGCGACATCCTTACAGGCTTCGGATGAAAAATTCGACCATACGGATGGATCCGGAGCGACGATTGTAGTCCGACAACATGATAATCAACTCGATCCGAGCACCGTGGCACCCTCTGCAATTGAAAGAAATTGGACGGCCCAAATGGCTCCATGTGGCACCATCTAGGCCACCCAACACTGGCCAGCAATCCAAACACCGTCTCCTCTTTATCCGCATCATCAATTCTCAATCATTAGATCTTGATCCAATGGCTGAGAAGCTGTCTCCACCTCGCGCCCATAACCCCTCCTTGCAATAATTTATTGGGTGTAGCACATTGGCTTAGATGCACACTTGCAAAGGAGGAGCACGGGTTCGAATCCTCGTAGCCCCACCAATTAGCAATTGGAGCAGTACCCAACACCAGCCAGCCGTGCGCACACAGAACTAGCGCCAACGTGGCGCCAGCGCGCATGCGCGACAAAGCATTATCTGCATCTTTGCTACTTTCCTTTAGCTATGCATAAAATAACGTTATAATGTGTTGATTAAGTGCATTATGTCAATTACAGGTAATAAGCTGGATCTGAAGCTGGATCCGGAATAATGGATGTTGCAGCAGAGCTGGAGCAGAAGACTTAGATTGGATGTAGTAGATAATAATGTAAGGGAGTTAAGGTATGCTACTCTTTTAAGTAGGAATAAAGTAGTAAAATGTGAAGAGCTTAGGTCCATCCTAGCCCTAGGATAGCCTAAAGACTTCCCAAGCCTTAGCCACACTTAGATTAGGTCACCGCACCCTAGGAAACATTAAAACCCTAATTCCAACCTTTATTTGGATGTCCAAATGAATTATAGGACGTCCAGAACCCTTAGCCAACTCCCGCACTCCTTAAACCCACTTCTGCAGTGTTATTAGACGTCCAGACACTTGGTCAGACGTCCAATTTCTGTAGAATAACTAAGACAGAACCTTGAATTCTTCCTGACTCTGATTGGACGTCGAGACAAGTCTGGACTTCTGATTTTTGAGTATAAGACGTTTGATTCCATTTTTGGACGTCTGGAACTGTTCTCCAGTTCCTGTTTTGAGATTCAAGCCTTGATCTTGGATCTCTAGCTCCCTAAACCCAATTCCAACCTCATAGGAGCCTAAATTAAGGTACCCTAACCCTAGTACACCACCTTTAGACCTCCCCAAGGACCTAATTAGGTCCTCACTAAACCCAATTGACTTAGATCATAGTCAATTACCATTACCTAAGTCAATTGGACTCATAGCGTCCAATTGAGCTTAGATCTCAACCCACACAAGTCCAATTGGACTTAGTGAGAGTCCAATTGACCTAAGCCCAACCTAATTGAGTTATTTCACTCTCAATTAGGTTCACACTCATTCAATTAAAATTGGGTTAAGTTTAATTGCAATTCCCCCGTAGCAATTAGGGGTGCAACCCTAATTTAAGGACTACACCTACCTAAACCCCTTAGGACCTAACCTAGACCACTTAGCCACCTAGGGCACGGCACACACTCACACACACACACACACATTCACGCACACACACCCATCTAGAGTTCTCTAGAACTCTCTTCAAGTGGCGCCACTCTTGGTTGCCAAATTTAGCAACCAAGAGTCATTTAATTCTTAGATCCACTTTTTATGGATCTAAGAACTACACTCTCTCACCATGGCTGGCCACTCATGGAACTCTCTCTAGAGAGTTCCACACTTCTCTAGAGAGACTCCCTCAGGTCTATAAAAAGACCTAAGGGGTGGCCATTTGCACCCATCCCATTCTTGGCACTCATCCATCTAGGTTAGCTACATCTCCACCTCCACTCTACTTCCACGAGGAGCACCACCATGGAAGCCACCATCTCTGATTAGCCCATATTTGTGAGCTATTTAAGTATTTAAGTGCCTAGACATTAGGTTAATTCTAACATTTATTTAGCATAAATTAGGATGTAAATAGATTAATTCATATTTCTAATTCAATTGCATAATTCATGCATCTTATTCATATTTAAATGCATTTAGAATTAACTTAGAATTGCATTAGTTAACTAATTAGGTACATTGCATGCATTAATTTAGGTTAACATAAAAGTTGAGGGTTTGTATATAAATAACCATAATATTTTATCATTATTTTTTATTCTTCTTCTACGTGCAACAGCTGCATTTCTTCCTCCAGCTACTGTAGTGAAGAACCCAATCAAAGAGGAGCGGATGTGTTGGATCTGGTCGGGCAGCTGATTTCAAAAGAGAGGAGGAGGCAGCCGAGCTCACTAGGCCTCCACCATCGACCCACCACTGTGCAGAGAGTTCTTCTCTCTTCCATTCCACATCGCCGGCCTCAACCGTGACGACGAGTCTTCTCCACCGTGGGCGTGTGGTGTGATAGGCCACACCACCATCCGGAGCTCGTCCGCATTACCGTGAGCACCTCATCGTGCACCTCCCTCACTGTCGTCACCAACAACTACTGTCGCAGTTACTGCAATCACTCCTCAGCCACTTAAGACGTTCAGGAAACTTCCCGGACATCTGAAGCTTTGACCTCCCCACTTCAGCAGCAACCACACTCGCCCACTTCACCGCCAACCACCTGCCCTCGCCCGCTCACTTGAAGCGCCAGCCCTCATCCGCGCTCTCCTCGCCCGCATCACACTTCCAGCGCCAACTACCTGCACTTTGCAGTACGCGCGCCCACCGCCAACAGTAGCACACCCGTGCCTCCTGCCTACAGCAGTGCATCAGCACCTCCCGCCTGCAGCGCCTTCCGCCTACGCATGCTCCTGCTGCGCCTCACCGCCACCTCCAACGCTAACTGGCAGCCCACGCACGCGCATCACCTCCAGCTTCCAGCGCGCGCTCGCCAGCGCCTGCAGCCTTCCCATGCACACCCCCTGCTGCAGAGCTCAACGCGCCCACACAACCGCCCCTTCAGCAGCTGCAGCCACCGTTGGTAGGCACTCATGCTGGAGCTCCGTCCAGCCGACTCCGACCACCGCTCGACGTGCGGCTACCACCACTGCGATGGCCTCACTTCAACCACCCGCCTGTGCGAACCTCTCCTCGATTGAACCTCTCTCCCTATCACGAGGAGGAGAGAGGTAAAATGCTTTGTTATGGAGTTAATTAGTTTTTACATTTCATGCCACTGCCAGGAAAAAGAATTTTGGTTTATGAATATTTTATTGTGGTAAAATTTACAACTTCATACTCAAGTTCTCTTACAATTGCATGGCTTTTGTAATTAACATTGTTTGACATTTGTTTTGGAATTTAAATGTGCACAAATTTTCTTTAATACATGTCAATGGAAAATTGCATAAAATCATCACATGTTTATTGAATATTTCAGTGAGGAAAAATTGCACATCTACCCTTATGTTTTCAAGATATTGTGCATCTTCTTTCCATCGCATTTCATGTCAGATTTGACTACGGATTTCTCACGAGATTGAACAAATACGAAATAAGTGAGATATTATTGCATCATTGCCTCCCTATTGATATGACCCACTCTTCTGCGAGTGGTTATTTCTTTTTAAATATTGATTAGTCGATTTTTCCACCACATAAAACTACAAATGACTTTAAAGCGAACAATCGACTCGTCAATCTCCATGCTAGGATGCTGGATCACCTCTCCAACCACTCTCTAAGGGTCGGCCTAAGCACCATTAGCCACCCCTCATTCTCCTCTCAGCCACTCAAAGGCCATCGGAGCCTACCTCCGAATGCCCTTCTTTTCTGCTAGATTACTAACTTAGCTCTTCATAGTTTTACTGCTTTCATTTACTGCTTAGTAGTGTAGCTCTTATTCTCCCCCAATGATGCATGCAAAATCCCCCCATAGATTCCTGTATGCGATCATTTTTTGTTAGCTAGTTTTATGTTTTCAAGCTTTCCTTTTCAAGCTTTCTTCTAAATTCCATGTTACAAACATCCTTCTAAATGAATGAATAAAAGATATATTTTTTTATACATATCTCTATGTTGGAAATCACCATGAGCTTATTGGTTGCCATCTATTTCGTGTGATTCAAGTTGCTTCCTTTTCATTTATATATATATTGCAACAAGCATGTCGGTTTCGGAAAATATAGAAGATTTAACTATAAATTCATTTTCTGTAAACAACCACCACATCACTAGAATTGTGTGCACTGAAACTCATACTTTCACTTTCGTTATCTAACACACGTGCATGTAATCAGAATTCACAATAGAAGTGGCAAAACTCTAATCCGAAGATTGGAAACCGGCGTGTGATTCTAAACAAAGTAGAGCGATAAAAGATCGATTTCAGATTTGAACAAATGCTCCCATAGATGAACGATCGGGACTCAAAGTTTCGTTATCTTTTTATAAATATTTTTGTTTGATCATATTGCGCACTATACTGCGACGCTTTTCCTATCAAAATGTGCTTTACGACTTCCAAACACAGGCTTCAGACGTTGACCGTTGACTTTAAATGTATTACCCGTCTTTGGGTCAAAGATCTAAACAGCTCTGTTTGGAAAAATCTAGTCAATAATGAACGGGCCATTTCATTTCGATCTAAGTTTGCCAGGAAAGAGCTTAAGTCGAGAATCGAATAACCAAACCTTTTGGTTCGGCTCAAAGCTCTTGCAGGAAATCAATTAATCATGCAGAACTTTAGTCTGAGCCTTGTAGATCTTGGCATTCTCATATGCATCATGTCAAAGCTCTTCCAACTCAGATAGTTGGAGTTTCCTGGTCTTCCTGGCTAAACTCAGATCTAAATTGCACTACTTGATTGCCCAGAATGCCATATGTTCAATTTCTATGGGTAAATGGCATGCCTTCCCATACACCAGATGAAACAGAGACTTGCCAGTGGGTGTTTTATACGCCGTACGGTAGGCCCAAAGAGCGTCCTCAAGCTTTTGAGTCCAGTCTTTGCTATCAAGCCTAACCGTTTTCTGCAGAATATTCTTGATCTCCCAGTTGGAGATCTCAGCCTGTCCATTCGTCTGGGGATGGTAAGGTGTGGAAATTCGATGATTAACCCTGTATTTAGCCAACAAATGTTGAAATGTTGAAGTACTCTGCTATCGAATTTGGTTTTGAAAACCTGTTGTTATAGTTTGAATAGCGAAGAATTCGGGTTCAACAAATAAAATTTATACTGGAATAGAAATCCCAGGTCGAACTCAGGAAGGCTACATCGATCCAAATTCGTAATTATATTTTTTTGTGTTTTTGTTAAAAAGCAGAGTAATTACAAAGAAAAGAAGCACTATAAGCAATTAGAGACAGAGAGAGAGAGAAAGAGAAAAAACATCCACTTGATACTTCAAAATGTTTATACAACTAAATGAGAAATTACACTAGAAAGTAGGAAAACTATTACAAATAGAAAGTAGGAAAATTCTACTCTAGAAAGCAGGAAAAAGGAATGGGAGAGAGAAGTTATCCTCCTCAACGATCGCTTGGAGGACAAGCCGGATGAGACGACGCCTGGGAGACGAAGAACGGAGCAGGAAGAAGGAGGTTGAGGTAGGAAGAATGGGAATGAGGTAGCACATCGTTGTCGTCACGGGATCCACTTCCGAAATGGGGGCAAAAAATTGACTTTGTCTCTTGAGGAGCATCCCAGGTGTGGAACAAGCTTCTCTTAAGCTTTGGAGGAGAGAAGAGAAGGAAGGGATGAGAAATTCATATGGAGGGGGTCTCCCTTTATAGTTGCAAGGAGTGAGGGCATTTTGGTCATTACATTTTGAAAAAATTAATTCAAGACCTTTAGTGACAGATAAATCCGTCATTAAAGGCCTGAACGTGGACTTCGTGGGCGACACTCACGTGCTCGCTCGCCTTCCATGCCTCAAACGCGTGCTCCACATCCTTCAAATCTTGGCCTTCCGATCGTGAGATCGGACGGCTAAGATCTCTCCTCGCCGTGCCTCATCTGCGCGTGCCTTGCGCATGTGATCCCACGTCACGTGGGGCATCAGATAGTGCGTGGGCTCTATCGGCCGTGCAGTGCCGTTGGATCTTGATCGCGTAGCTGATCGTGCTCACGTGCCCGCTCCAATTTGAGGCGTGCGGGGGCTCGAACTCGCACCTCCGCGTCTTGATAGGGCACCCGACCAACACCCTACGGGTGCATTTGTGTCGAGCACTCTACTCAAGCATGCGTGCCCCACAATCGTTGGATCTTGATCCAACAGTGGAGAAGTGCTGGCCAGATGAGCTTAGGCGGGTGTGTGCTGTTGGTTGGGCGGTTGAGATGGCACCACGTGCACCATCTTAGCCGTCCATCTTCTAAGTGATGTAGATGGTGCCACGGGTATCAGATTGGATCGATTTTCGCATCATTAGGCTGCGATCGTCGATTCGAGCCCATCCGTGCAATTAGATTTGTTGTCTGAAGTGTGGATTAACAGCATCTTGGCCCTTGATCTTCTAGGGTTCCTCGATCTCTCTCTGATGCTACGGATATCCGATTAGGGTGATCCTGGAGTCGTTGAACTCTAATCATCGTCTTGATCAGATTCGTATGGTTGGATCTTCGATCCAAGGCTCCGATAAAAAGTTGCCCTGTCCCTGACCATAAAAGGTAGACAATTAACCTACATTTTATTCAGACTAATCTAAATGCAAGATGATGCATGTTATGCAATATTTATAGTATGTAATGCAATTCTATGCTTAAGAACATGCATAAATAGACATTTTATGTAATATAAACATATTTACATTAGTTCTGGACAACCTACCAATGGGCTATTACCCATGATAACTTGCAAGCCATACTCGTGCAGTGAAGTGTGGCTTATTTCTTTTCTTTTTCTTTTCCTTTTCTTTTTGGACTTTCTTTTTCTTTTCAAGTAGGTGGCTTCCCTGGTCTAAGATTTACCTAAAGGCAGTAGGAAAAGAATGATCCTGTGGCTGGGCTCTGGACAACCTACCAATGGGCTGTTACCCACGATAACTTGCTAGCCATGCCACCCTAGAAGGTTCATTAGCTACCCAATTTCCGTTAAAATTGCCAAACAACGAGTCAGTGCGAATAGTGTGTAGATGCTTAGACTTAAAGTTCTCTAAAATCAAAGGGCAGGTTGATAAGTTGTGTACTTATCACCCAAACTTATTTAATTAAATTGAAATGAAATTTAGGATGGTGAGGACTCGATAAGCAAATCCACATTTTAGTGAATACTCGGACTGATTAAACCCAAAGACTTGAAGGGTCTAAGTATTCAAATCATACAATTTTATTTCATAAGATTGAAAATTTTCTAATGCCCAGGTTCTCTTTCCTAATTTGATTTTTTTATCAAAAATAAAGAGAAAATAAAAAGAATCAACAGAGCGAACAAGATGATTCAGATAATGATATCCACCCCCCCATGCCTATCCAATGCAATGTCCTCATTGTATTAAAAAGACATGAAATAGAGCGGAATAGAGTAGAAAGCACCTGAATTGCGTGAAAAATGGGTCCGCTCCGAGATAAAGAGAAATTGTATACGTACTGAATTTAATGCCTTCAGCTAGGCACATTATACACAGAAGAAGAAATAAAGAATTCACAGGTGCAGGTCAGAATCAGATTAAAAAGATTCACCTCAAGACCTGCCAGCAAATGTCTACAGATGTGGACCAGATTGTGATGCAAATCCATATCCCATGGTCGAGTATATCTAAGGTTCTGGATAAAAATTATCCAAAACCTGAGATCAGTATGAAAGCGGGGTCGAGCTTGTGATTTGTGATGATGCAACCCAAGACCAAAAAGTCGGGTTATAGAGAGATCAAGCTCAAAAGGATAATCAATGAATGTGTGCTTGGGTTGGACAGCCTCAGAATAAATGTCGTAAGGGTCATGGCATAAGGTTGATAGTTTCAGATTAATTGAAACTCTTAGACTCGGTCATCTACTTCCTCTGGAGTTAGCTTCCCAAATCAAAATTTCCCAACTCCTATCCTCCTTCAGAATGTCAAATTCTGGGACCTCCTACATATTAATCACCCCATATGAATTTTCCAAGTCTAAAACCTGTGATTGAATCAGAATTGACCTGGGTCTAGTGATCTCAAGAATAGAATCATCAGTAAGCTCAATGGGGTGTGATTGAGGATTAGGGCTTTGAATTGACTCCCTAATACAAGGATCTGAATCTACCATGGAAGCCCCAATAAGATCAGTTTCCTCAGTTATTGGGCCATCATATGATTTATCGGATTCCTCAAACCCAGTTCTCTCATAGAAATCGTGTTCTGTAAACTCTCGTGAGACTTCGCATATTGATTCTTCACCTTCAGAATCAAAGAAATCTGAATCCGCATTAATGTATGTCTCAAAATCATCAATCACTTTCTGATCCATAGAGACACGTTTCCTCGTACTCCGGCTCAGGGAACTCAGGTGAAGAAATCAGATCATCCTTAATTGGTTGCTCTAGATCAATCTGGTTAATCCCAGTCTCATAACATGTGTCCCCCCCAACAGGTGCCTGAGCGGGTTCTGTCATTAGCTCTCCTAAAGGGGGTTCATCTTGGGAATCATCCCAAGATTGAACTAAAGCAACCACAAATCTCATCCTCAATTTCGATAATTTCCCAAGTAAAAACTCATACAGGCCCTTATCATTAACATCTTAGAGCCAATCCAACAGCTACTTGTTAAGATCATCAATCATTTCAATCAGGGGCTCCGATTCTTCAGTGCAAGGTGTTGATTGAGCTTCTAAAGATTGTATGGTATTCCTTAAGTTAGCCAACACCTTCTCTTGGACCTGGTTAACCTGAACCAAATGGTTTGGTTTAGGGTTGGGTGGGCTTGGGTTTAGCACAGGGGAAGCAACGAATTGAGGATCTTGATACCATTCCTGATAATAGGTCATTTCGGGTTGTTCATATGGTGGTAATGACCTAAAGGCAGTGTATTCTAGGGAGGGGTAAGGATCAGTGTATCCTTCTTGATTGTAGATCGTATTAGGTTGTCCATGAAAGGGTGGTGATCTATAATCGATGTAGCTCTGAGAAGGATAAAAATCTTTATGATGGTGTCCAAGGTTAGATCTTGAACACGGAGGTTTGGAACTGTATCCCCAATCCGAGTTATCCCAACTAGTAGATGGTTGATTACAGTATGAGTCAGGATAATAATCATCATGTTGGGGATAAGACATATCAGGAGGTCATGTGTATAGAATGTGGAAGGATTCATGACAGATGGGGGGAAGAAAGGTTCCCTACAATACAAACAAACAAACCTGTCCTTAAGTGGGCTAGCCTAAAGACTTATAGACTCCCAGAACCTGTCTTAAGATTAATAAACGATTTGATCTACTTCTTTCCGGTCAATCCAACCAGTTAGAGGGAGGGATTGGGGAGAAGGTTCTTCCTTTGGCTTGCGCCTCAGGTTCCTAGTGTACCCCATAGCCACGATTGTTTGATTCTGCTCCCCTAGCTAGACACCAGATTGAACGGTAGAAATAGACTAATAAAAAATAATTTATGTCTGGGCTTCGAAGAGTGAGTCCAATCCTTAGGGCCAACGTCTACTCTATTTTAATTAGGGTTAGGTTTGAATGTGCTTTGGAATGTGATGGTCCCCTTATCTAGGTTGTACCCTTAATAATTAATTGATATGTGAGTGCGAGCACAACCAGTGGTTTTCAAGCAAGATTACTTTTGGATGCGGTGAATTTTAGGGTTCAAATCTTAGTAGCTTTTAGGATTCAACTTTTGGTATATTCAATCAAGTTCAGTTGGCACACCAGGTTTTGAAAGCACAGGTGAAGATGTTTTCCTTTGAAGCTTAAAAGAATGTGGAGTGCTTGGTAAATCCCTAAAAGTTGAACCTATGTGGCAGCTACTCAATGAGTTGAATTTAGTTGAAATGGTGCAGCCCAATCAACTCAAACAATCTGCCTATTGCACCACTTAATTAGGCACACAAGTGATTACTTAATCTGATTTCTTCTCGATTATGTGTTTTAGGTGTGCATACCGGTTCCAAAGATTGGTTTACCGATTGAGTTTGAAAATCAGAAAAGGTTGTGTACCTCTGTGAGATTTTTTTAAATTTTTCTTTTAAATGCGGAGGGTGAGACGAGTGTAGGTGTCAAACAAACAAACAAAACGAACCTTAGAGTTTATAAGAACACCTAGGTTGATTTATGTTTGTGTTATTATGTGGTGGAATGAAAACTAATGGGTGGGAAGTGGGGGTAGACTTCCAGACCCTTCCATAGCACTTTGCTCTAATCTGCCACTTTTGCCTGTCTCGAAAGAGTACCTGCAATCACAATAAGAAAGAAGAGAAGTGAGGTAAACGATTTGCAAGTTAGAAAATGCGAAGAATCAAAAGTACGTCACCTCCTCGGCAACGGCGCCAAAATGTTGAGGTGGAAAACTATGCATTCGGAGGATTCAAAAACCCATCGTTGTAGTTCGATTCGCGAAGAAATCTGTCAACAGATAAAATTTATATCAAAATTCGTAATTAAATTTTGGGTTGAACATAGGGAGGCGGACATTTGATCCAAAATCACGTTTATTTAATTGTCATGAAGCAAATTAGCTAATTGAATTAAATCTAAATTAGCTATCTACTTAAAGAATAAAGAATAGAAGATAGAGAGAGAATATTACAAATAAAAGCAAAAGAGAGGTAGAATAAACATGAACTTCATTATCAAAAGCTGATCATTACACTACTCATTACAACTAGAAAACGAAAAATATATGCTAGAAAGTAGTAAATCTACTCTAGAAAGTGGTAAAGAGAATGGAGAGAGAAGTATCCTCCTCGACAATTGCTTGGAGGACGAGCCAGACAGGACGACGCTTGGAAGATGGAGGACGGGATGGGAAGAAGGAGGACAAAGCAGGAAGAAACGAGAATGAGGTAGCACCTCGTCATCGTCGCGGGATCCGCTTCCCGAATGCAGAGAGAAGACAACCGCGAGATGCTCCACAAAGGGGGGAGAAGGTGGAAAATTTCTAATTTTTATTCTAGAGGAGCATCCCAGGTTTAGGACAAGCTCTTAGAGCTTTAAAGGGGGTGAGAGAAGAGAGGAAGGGATGAGAATTTCATAGGGTAGGGGTCTCCTTTTATAGTTGCAAAGATTGGGGGCAATTTGGTCATTACAAATTCAAAATATTAAATGAGGGGCCTCTAGTGACCAAATTAAGCATCACTAAAGCCCAGATAGTGGGCGACGTGCGCCCGCGCCTGCTGTCTACTCCTCTCCCGTGCTTGCTCAGCTGCCCATGTTCGTCGATCTTCAGTCGTCCGATCATAAGATCCGATGGCTTAAAATCGCTAACCATCAGCGCTTCTTCGCTCACGAATGCGTGCATGGTGCGTCCAATCGTGCGTACACGAATCGCGACCTCTGAGCGTGCCACGTCTCCGCTCTTGCCGCTACTCATCTTTGATCCAACGGCCTTGCGGTGGCTTGACCCCGCACCTCTTCTTCGTGTTTGGGCTCTCACCCACTATGCTAAGCCTGGCTTTATGTTGCGTTTAGTGTTTAAGGCATGCGCTTCCATGGCCGTTGGATCTGGTGGGTAGTCGAGGAGAGAAAGAGAGGGTGGGTGTCCTTGGCCGATATGGGCGGTTGAGATGGTGCCATATGGTGCCATCTTGGCCGTCCATCTTCTGTGTATTGTAGACAGTGCCACGGGTGTCGAATTGGATCGATTTTTGCGTCGTTAGGCTACGATCGTCGATCCAAACCCATCCGTGCGGTCGGGCTTGTTGTCTAAGATGCGAATTAACACCATATTAGCCCTTGATTTCTGAGCTTCCTTGGACTATATCTGGTGCTACGAATGTCCGATTAGGGCGATCTTGGAGTCGTTAAACTCCCTTGTTGCCCTGATCAGATCCGTACGGTTGAATCCTTGGTTTGAAGCCCTGATTAAAAAGTTACCTTGTCCCTGGCCATAAAAGTAGATAATTAACCTAAATTTTATATAGACTAACCTAAATGCAAGATGATGCATGTTATGCAATATTTATAATATATGATGCAATTCTTTGCCTAAGAACAAGCATAAATAGACAATTTATGTGATATAAACATGTTTACATCAATTGTCTTTGGCCATGTTATATCAATACAAGGAAGTAGATAAACCAAAAATAGATGCTATATCTAAGCTCCCACCACCCACTACTGTGAAACAGATCCGATCTTTTCTAGGACATGTGGGTTTCTATTGTAAATTCATACAAAATTTTTCCCAAATCTCCAAACCCTTAAGTTAGCTACTTACTAAAGACCAACCATTCAATTTCAATGCCAAATGCTTGGAGAGTTTTTTTGAGGTTGAAGAAAGAGGTTACAGAGGCTCCAATTTTGTAGGGACCTGATTGGAATAGTCCCTTTGAATTAATGATGGATACCTCTGATTTTACTGTGGGGACCATTTTAGGGCAAAGAATTGCCAAGAAGCCCATTGTGATCTATTATGCCAGCACAACTGTTGATGATGGATATTGATGGATTGGATGGATGGAAAGGTGTCTTACCATTAATGCTTTTGTTGGAATCTAATGGAGAGGAATGGGGTTTCTAGGGTTAAGGAAGGAGACAATGGGTAGAGGGTCTGGCGATCTCGACGACGACGACAAAGAGAGAGGTTGGAAGCAGGAGGGGCTGAGTAGCATGCGGCACTAGGAGTGGGTGGGATCTGGAGAAGCAAGAGAGGGGGAACGCGGACATCATGTGCTATCAATGTAGAAGAAGAGGACACATGGCGGCAGTGTGTAGATCGCCGACCCTGTGCATGGCCTGCGGCGGCTGGGGGCATAAAAGGCGGAGTGCAAAAAGAAGGGAAGTGCGATGCAGTAGAATGGCAGACAAGCTAGGGCTTAGGCAATAGGTGGTGGTGTACCACCACCTCCCACAATAAATCTCGATCAGATGTACAACGTGGAAGTCCCACAATCACAGGAGATTAGGGCTACGGAGATGGCGGTTCGTGGGGCTCTCATCGGTGAGATCATGGTGGGGAGATATGAACGCGAGTGGGTCCTATCTCTTGTAAGATCTCTATCTCTGTCCTCTCAAGGGTGGAAGGTGGCGCACTTGGGGGGGGCAAGGTTTGTGTTGTTTGATTTGGGTATCCTGGATGTGGAAGGGCTCCAATTTCGCACTAGTATCTTAGAGGGACTTACGGTGATGTGGAGATTGGTCTCGCCTTTTGATGGAGCTCTCCAAGATCGCCCTCCTAAAAGAGTTGAGGTTAGAAGGGGAATGTTGGAGATGTGGGGACTACCTTTGCATCTAAGGTCGAATGGGGTGGTGGTAGGTGTGGTGGCTAACTTTGCGTCACTAGCTAAGAATGATAGCGTGGGTCTCTATGAAGGGGATGGGAGATCCATTAGAGTTGAGGTGAAGGTGACCAGGGGAGGACCAATTCCTAACAAAATCATCCTCAGGTGTGGCGAGAGTTCCTGGCTTCTCAGAATGAAATTTGGTCTCCTTAATGGGGAGGAGCAGCAAGTGAAACCTCCTGTGGGGCGGGCAGAGGGGAAGACCCAGTAGGACGATGCCCAGGAAGGTGTTCTAAAGGGTACTGAAAGGCAAGAGGTGAAGAAGAGGAAAGAATTTCATTGTTCGGTGATCCAGGATGTTGAAATGAATGGAATGGCTCAATCACAGGTAGAGGAGGTGATGGTAAAAGATGATGTTGGGAATAGAGAACTCATGATTGTTCCTATTGATCCAATGAGACAACTAGAGGAGTGTGAACACATGCCAGAAAATCCAGATAAATTCTTCTTTATGGCACCTGGAGTTCTGAAGTATGGAGTGGGGTCTTCATCTAAGGGGAAAGTTGTGCGTTCTCCCTAAAAACTGAGGGAAAGAAAAGGTGGTGGCGACCAGAGATCCACTGAAGAGAGAGTGGTAGCCATTCTGAATGTTGAGAGGAGGGCTGGGGAACCCTAGAGGACCCCTGTGTCCATGGAACAAAGGTGCTCACAAGGAATGTGCGTGGGTTGCACGATCGATTGCGGGGAGCATCACTGGCTAGATATCTCCATGAATGGGAGGTAGATTGTGCTCTAATTCAAGAGACACACCTGGAAGATAGGGGGGACACTACATGGCAGACTCTTCTTCAAGGGGGCCAAGCAGACTTCAGAGAAGTGGATGCACGGGGAAGGGCGGGTGGAATTGCGGTGCGGTGGAAGACATCCAAGTTGGTTCTGCGAGAGGAGCGGAGGGGCCGATTCATGCTGTCGTGCAGATTCAGATGTTAAGGAGATGATCTAGAGTTGATCCTATCTTGTGTATACGGCCCCTGTGCTGACAGTCAGAGGAGTGAGTTGTGGCAGGAGCTATGTGAGATGGCGAGAAATACCAACGGAGTGCCATGGCTTGTTGGTGGCGACTTTAATTGTACCACATTAGTGAATGGCTGAAGAAATGGGAGGGTAGATAGGTCATCACTTGGCTTCCAGCTGGTTGTTTCAGAAATTGGCCTGAATGAATATCCGGCAACAGGGGTAGAATTCACTTGGAGGGGAGGGAATGGACTAGTCTCAAAGCTAGACAGATTTATTGGGAGTGTGGAGATGTCGGAAAGATTCCAACTCTCATCAGTCATGGTTCTCGCTTGCCCCTTTTCTGATCATACGCCCCTGCTATGGGACAGTGGGGAGGATTACTTTGTTGGCACATATTTTAAATTCAAGAAATCATGGTTGCGGGAAGAGGGATTCAAGGAGATGGTTAGTCGGTGGTGGGCGTTGATAAGTCTACTTTAGTGGACTAATTTAATGCTTAAGTGCATTATTATTTGGATGAGAGATTAATTTAAAACATGCATGTTAGTGACAAAATCATGTGAACCTTAGATTTATCATTTCATGTATCAATTGCTTTAATCCTTATATAAAAGGGGTTCATTACTTATGTGGTTGCAAGGTCATTTAGGAAAGGACATTTTTCTAGTAAGTTTCACAGCAAATGGCAACCGAATATGTATTGATTTCCTAGAGATAATAAAAGGGAAGAAAAGAAAAGAAAATAAAATACCTTCCAATTCTTCCCTCTCATTTCCTTATCTCTCTCTCCCTCAAATGGCAATACTAAATCATGATTGTTTTCCTTCCTTCTCTGACTCTCTCTCATTCTCTCTTTTCTCTCCTTATTTAACAGGGACGGCAGGACAAGGAATCCAACCCCCCCCATGGGGAAGAAGCTCCCTTTCTCCACCTCTCCTCCCTGCAGGCAACTCCCTTTACCGCATGTCCACAACTCCGCCACCGCGATCCTCCGTTGACACCGTGCTTCCTCTCAACGAGCATGGTGACAGCATGCTCCTTGACACCATGTCCTCCCCTCGGGCAAACCTCTCAACCTTCATCGTGTGCCTAATTCCACCACTGCAAGCCACCACGACCGCACCCCCACCGCGAGCCTTCTGAACATCCGATAGAGGGTGAAGGACTTAAGCCGTCCAACCCCTCCAACAGATGTCCAGCCGAGGCCCTCACCCATGATTGCGTGCCCTCCACCGTGACTCCTCACAGCAGCACTCACCATCAACTGTGAGCCTCTACACAGACAGCCCCATGAGACGTCTTCCTCCCACCATTGCGAGTTCAGCACACCACAACAGCCACCCGTTCCGACAGAAGTCACCGCCAGCCACTTACGCGCGCGTAAGAGGCCACCTCTACTCGCCTCTGCCCTCTCGCCCTTGCGCTAACACCTCCACGCACCCACAGGCACCACCCCTATGGCACACGCCCCTGGCGCCCTACAACACACGCCTCCGGGGCCACCGCCGATGCATGCATACCTCCTTCCAAGAAGACCGTGCGCCTCCTCTCCGACTATGATTTTAATTTAGATCTTTTTCAACTTTTTATATATGTTAGTAAATAAGGTAAATATTATGTTTACACCTTAAATTTACATTTTTGACCTTTTTAGATTAATTTATTAGATTAAGTAAAATTACTTAAGTTATTATATACTTAGGTATACATTATATTTAAGTTACTTTAACTTATTAATTAAGGAAATGATTAATAGAATTTCGAGTCCAATTATTAACTAAATTGTTAATAATGTTAATTGAATGATAAAATGTCATTTTAAACTTATTTTAAGGTCCTTGACTAAATATCCCTTATTCTATAATTAACCCTTATATGTTCATAACCTTAGCTAATTAACTAGGAAGACTAGTTAATTAGGAGTAATTAGAGATCATGATGAGTGTCTCATCATACCCCCAAGCCAAAGTTTTGCTAGTCCCTAGCAAAATTAGCTAAGACTATGATGATTTAAAGCACTTGGGTTTAAATTATAATAAATAGTAACTATGTAGAGGAAAGCTTAGGTCAAAAAATTTTTAAGTTTAATATAAATGATTAATGTATAGAGCATGTGTGAAAATTTTCTTACTTAGACTTATACTTATAACATTTTCAAAAAACACTTAAAACAATTTGTAAACAAGAATTTTACTCAGAATTAGAATTCTTTAAAAATCTCTTAATCTTTGTAACTATAATTAACTCAAATTAGAATACAAAGTGTTTTAAGAAAAACAAAACTTAAGGATTGAGAATTAAATTTTAACTCAAAAACTCAAATAGATTTAAGTCAATCCTTTGTTTATGATATTTGATTTTTATCAATATAAGTTTAAGCAAATTAACCAGATACACATTATTAATCAAACTTAGAGTAGTAAAATTCTAATTTACTAGCCTACAACACTAAAGATTAACTTCTAGACCTAGGATTCTGTCAATTCTTCTCCTTTAGGTCTCAACTTACAATCTTCAAAACCCGATTTCTTAGGCTTCATTGCCCAATACCAAGGTTCAGTAGCTATGATTTTAAAACATCTGTGCTTAGTGAAGAGAACTGTCCTAAAGACATCCAAAGTTGCAAAAATCTAGATCTTAAGACATCATTTTCCAATCCCAATTATTCCAATTCAAGCCTTTAGCTTGGCCTTACTCAGGTTTGGTTACTTTGTCCTCACCAGTTTTCTATCCCGAGGTCAACAATTTTTGTGTATATCTCCCCGGTGGACCACTGGGTCTCTTATTCCTAATATTTTTTTCTCCATATTTTTTTCTTCACTTTTTCTATAAGTTAGAACACCCATTTGTAGCGAGGTGTTCTTTTTATTTGATGGAAGGAAGGGTAGCATCCATTTGTAACGAGATGCTTTTATTTATTATGGAAAAACTGCATAACCACCCATTTTTAACGAGGCACTTAACTGCAGGGTGTTTTATTTACTTTTTCTTTTCTTTTCATTTCTTTTCCCCCCTTTTCATTTTTCTTACTAACTTTATTCTCCAAATCCTTTTTCTAGGTGAGTGGCACATCCTTCACCCTTTCAAGAACAGCCCCACGGAAATCCTTGGACTAAAGAGGATTCAGAATTGATCTCTTAACCTCTGTGTTTTCACGGTCTCAGATGCCAACAAGACAATTCTATGTGTGTGAATTTAGATGTTTAGGTTACTTAGCTCTCAAACCAGAGCTTGGACAACAAAGCCCTTTACTCTCAGGTTCTTCAAATTCTTAGTTTCCTCCTATAGGATCCATCAAGACAAAATTTACCAAGTCTACTTATTTATCTTTAGCTTGTAAGTTTTGTAAACTAAAATTCTACTAAGTCTCTATTTAATTAACTTTGAATATCTGGCCTTTTACTTAACTTTATGATAAAATCAAATTTTCAAAAAGTAAAAGGATTACTTAATCTAATTGATTAGAAAGTTATAATTTAATTCCAAAACTTAAGTTTAAATCTTAACACACTTAGTTTCTTAATTCAAGTAAGAATAAAAAAATAAATCCTTAAAAGATTTAAAAGATTCCTAATTCAAATAAAATCTTATTAAAAAAATTTTAAAACACAAAAGTGTGCTTTTACAAAATGTTTAAAGCAAAAATCTAATTAAGAATTGAATGCTCTTAAATACTTATATATATTCTATATACATTTTAAACTTCTGACCTAAAAGAAAATTAAGCTCTTAATTATAATATATATATATATATTCTTCTTCTTTTCTTCTTTATTAAAATGAATATTCCCCTCTTATTATTTTTATGAATTTTCTTTTTAAATTTTTATATTTATATATTTTTATTTTTATGTATATAAGATTTTTCCAATTTTTATGATTTTTTTTCAAAATTTTTTCAAATTTTTATGAAATTTTTATCATTTTTGGAATTTTTATTTTTTAAATTTCATGGATATTTAATTTTTATGTGTTTTTATTTTTTAACATACACTTAAATTGAAAATTTCACTTCAATACCCCCCAAGCCAAAATTTTACAATGTCCTCATTGTAAGAAGGGTGAAAAGATATTACACTTCATTTAGTATAGGGTGATGGAAGGAGTCGAATAGAGGAGATTAAAAATCTCAGTGCGGATGATTTCGTTTTTGACCAAAGGTCAGAGTGGTTAGTCGGACTAAATGAAGGTAATCAATATGATATGAAGTGATTTTAAAATAAGTGTATAAGAAAATCAAAAGGGTAGAAACAGGAAACAACTATGTACAAATGCTAAGTTTTACGCCTTCAGCTAGGCGTAAACCCTAGTAAAGAACTCCTAAATGAATAGGTATATGGTAAAACAAAGGAGTTATGAAAGAATTGGATCAAAAATAGAAAACAGATTAAACCACCCAATCAAAACTCGTCCAGAAATTGCCTAAAATAGATCTCGTAGAACCCAAAATCAGATTCTCGTGAAAATCTCAGAAAGATTAGAGTGAATCTCATGAAAATTAGATTTGATTTAGGTTGAAATATAGAATGTTAAAGATTAAGGCAATTTAAAAGATGATTCCACCAAGTTCAGAAGATCAGTATAGTTAATTTTTAATTCTCAATAATAGGTGGGTCATTTTGGCACAAAATAGGTTACTGATCGGGTTTGGTGAGTTATTTTCAGGTAATATGGAGGACGGGTTATGATTTGAATCAAAGGCTTGATTAATGAAGTGGACTTGGCCTTGATTTTGCCTAGGATTTGGCAGATTCCTAGGATTTGGAATTGGCTGAGATGGAATAGTACCTAGCAGACGAGACTCAGCCAAAAGCGTGATTTGATTTCGTAAATCAGCCAATTCTACCTTACATTGCCTATGGATCTCAGCGAGAGCTTCAGCATTTTGTCGCTGACTCTCTGACACAGCTCTTAAAATTTAGTCTAGCTATGTATCTCTAATAGGCCTAGAGTAATTCTGCATACTCATCGGGTTAGGAATTAAATTTGATTGCTGAGGAGGCAGTGGAGGTGGATTAAAATGGGTCTGATTCGGATAATTTGGTCTTTGATTTTGATTTGATTAGCCCAAGAAAAATTTGGGTGGCTTCTCCATCCAGGATTATAGGAATTTGAATACGGGTTTGGTCTTGGAATATTTTCCTGGATGGCGTGTAATCCTAAAAGATATGGCGTGATTTCTGCAATAGCTAAGGGTGGGGAAAAGGGTGGGTAAGATTGTGGGACAAAGGTCCCTCCTTGGGTTGGTGAAGAAGTAGATAGAAAACCCAAGGGAGATGGATCTCTAGAATCCAGATTATTCACAAATTCCCTCCCCGCGGGAATTTGTGAAACAGGTGAATACGCAGAATTCATAGCAAGTAAAGGTGTAAGAGTCTTCATTGTGTTTTTAACCTCGTCGAGATGCTTTGCTACGATATCGACTTTGTCCAGTTTTTCTGCATTAATCTCTAAATCCTTTGAACTAGACAGACGATCTCGTGAATGCCCTTGTGCGCATTTTGATGATTCGTATTTGCTCCCTGCGTAAATTGCAACATTGATGCATTATTGATCAAGTTTTCCGCCATCCCTTCAAATAATTCTGAAGCGGATTCTGCGTCATGATTTAGAAAATTCCCTCCACAAGAGGCATCGACTGGAGTGAGAATGCCCTCTTGTAAACCATAATAAAAGATATGCATGAGTTGCCAACGAGGGATGTCATGATGTGGGCATTTCCTTTGCAATTCATGAAAATGTTCCCACGCTTCATGAATTGGTTCTCTTTGATTTTGATTGAAAGTAGTAATAGCTCGCCTTAAAGCATTAGTTCGACCAATTGGAAAGAATTTCTTCAAAAATGCGGATTCAAGTTCAGTCCAAGTTGAGATTGGTCTTGCTATAGTTCTTTACCAGTATGCTGCTTTATCTTTAAGGATAAAAGAGAACATTTTCATTAGTAGGATTTCCCTATTTTGATTTCGAGGACCAAGAGTTTGAGATAGATTTTTAAGATCTTCAATATGTTGAAATGGATCCTCGGATGCAAATCCATGAAAGTGGGGGATTAACCCTATGATGTTTGGCTTTAATTTTGGATCATTTTCCCCAATAGGAATCCTAACATTAGGCTCTACTTGTGCATTAGATGGGTTATAATAATCTATAAGTAGAGGCCTTGGACGATCGATCGGTAAATCAGGGTTTTCAAAACCCGCCTCAGGTCGAGGTGAAGGACGGGTTTGAAGAGTCTGTAAATTATTCAAGGCTGTTATTAATAGATTGATTTGTCTTGTTTGCTCTAGCATCCTAAGATTCTGGTTCAGGAGCGCCTCATGAACATCAAAAGGCGGCATCTCCCCCTGACCAGAAGAAGAAGGGATCTCAGCATTAAGATTCTGCATTGGATCCATGGAAGTAGATGGATCAAACGGGAAAACCATTGGTTGCTTATTTGCAACTGACCTAGGATCACCTATCAACGGTGGTGCAAGAGGCGGATGCAAGGATCGTCTCTCATCCATAAACGGAAAATAATGTACAAGTGCACACACACACCATCGGTAAAACAGCGACACACAAAACCAGCAAAACAACGCAAAAGATGCGGGTTTTACTCTTCTTTCAAAGGAAAGAAGAAATTCCTAAGATACACAAAGTAATTTGAAACAAACAAATAGAGTAACAGTATCAAAATATGCATCATGATCCGTATCTACACAGGTGCGTACCTAAAGCTCAAAGGTCTAGGATCGAGACCGCTCACTATTGGCTCCCCGGGACTCTAGTAGTGAGACAAACTTGTTGATCTTCGACCAAAGCCCTAAGAGGTGCAAAGAGGAGAGATAGAAAAATAGACTCATGTAACTCTAGTGATCGCGCTGTGTGTGCGATAGCATGCAACAGACGATAGTGATTGAAAAACCCTCATGCATTCTGCAAACAAATTTAAGTCACAAATTTTACTTCCTCTTTTTAGTTAATCTTTTAAAAAAATATATCAATTAAACTACAATGGCCGCTTTTTATATCTTTTCAAACAAAAATATATGGTCTTTTTAATTCTCAGAGGACAGAGATCTACGCGGGTTTTCTCGTGTTTTCCCGCTGATGCGAGAAAAATAGTTAAAAATATTCCCGAGTCAGATCATATTAATACTAGTAGGAAATATGCACTCCTAAGAGTGTATGCCTATGTATATGCTGCTGCTAGTCAGAAAAAAATGTATTTTTGTATTTTTTTTAAATGCAACAAAACACAAGACTAAGAAATACTCACAAAAAGAAAAACAGCAACACGGGAAAATAATTTCCTGCCTTCTCCTGAGATTACCCGTAGAGGTAAACCTGAAAAGAAGACAGAAAATAAAAACAAAACAAAAAACAAAAACAAAACAAAACACACTAATTAGAACAAAAACATTAAAAACAAAAATATATTTACAAAATACCTCCTAATTAGACAATTAAACCTTTTAAATTCTAGTGAATCAAAATATTACCTCCCCGGCAACGGCGCCATTAAAATGATGCGTGTCTTTTACTCAACTCAATAATTAATTTAATTTCACTTAATTAAGAGTAAAAAAAGTCACTTAGGTTAACTCGAAGTTGTGTCGGTTGTGTAATATAGGGTCGAATTAACCTAATATTTTAGAAATTTTTACTGGTTGAGTCCAGGTCATTCACTGGGAGGTATAATTTTTCTAAATTCACCAATTATCTTTTATTTCCTTTATAAGTTTAGGAGGTATAACTAGGTTGATTTTAAAACATGAATTTAGCCAAAATATTTAAATTATAAAGAATATACAAAATTCCATATGAAAAACATATTTACTCAAAATGATCTACTTTATTAACAAGTAAACATGTTAGTTTTTCAATTTTATTTCAAAAGAAATTAAGGCAATAAGAATTGTTCTATTAAAACATGCTTTTTTACAATTAAAACAAATTCAAAAAGAAATTAAAACTTCATTTCTTCAGCCTCTCTCTTCCTCCTCCTTTCTTTCTTTTCTTTTCCTTTTATTCTCTATCTTGAGCTCTCTTTCTTACCTCTCCTTCTGTTCCTGCCTTTTTCTTCTCTTCGCTTAATCTTCTCCTTTCTTAGTGCCTTAGTAGTGCCTGTTCTTTCTTTGTTTCCTTTGCTTCCTTAGCCTTTAACACTTAATCTTAACTTTCAACACTTAGCTAACCTTAACCTTCAGCAGCTCCTCTTTCCTTAAGCTTTCTTTTGAGCCATCAGTTGAACCGAGTTTTTTATTTACTTTTTAACCAAAAGTTATTTTATTTGCGGCGAGGTCCTTTCGAGGATACACAGCACCCGGAGATCAGGGTGGGACCAGACCCTACTCGGTCCTCGCCTAATCTCAATTAGGTTCAATTTCGATTTATTTCATTTCGGTTCATAGTCTCGAGCCAATCCAACTCAACCAGCCTCCCAGGCCTCGCCCTCCTAGGGCACACGTACTTACGCCCACTCGGGCGCACACCTGCAGGCACACAAGCCCACACACACACGTGCACATGCTCAGATAATCAGATCGGTAACCGGTGCACTGAGCGGTGACGACTGAAGGGTCGATGTAACAAAATCGTTTTATCCCCATGCATGCGCTCAGAAATTGATGATGTGGGACTATCGTAACCCCTTCTAGACCCAACTTCAATCAATCATAACTTCCAGCTCAGAGATCCAAATCGAGTGATTTAAAGTTTGTTAGAAAGCTCTAGGATAGATCTACACAATTGCAGGGTCAATTTAAAGTTTAGATGATATTTTCCTCTTCAATTTGAAAGGTAAAATTAGGGGTTCCTACGGGTTATTATTGCCTAGAAATGGTAATTAGTTTCATAGAGTCCTCAGATGGACTTTTCTCTCATAATTAAAGGTCTGAATAGGTTCTAAATATTAATCTGCATCTGGTGGAGTAGAATTTAAGCTCTTAAGACCATCAGGACCAGCAGAAAAGCTCTTCACTTCTCTGAAAGCTTCAAAGATCAAAATTTCAGACTTTGATATGTGCAACAGACACTTAAGAATGTTTCTAATCAATTTCAACAAATTCTAAGGATTAAAACTAAATGATCTGGGCAGGATTCAAGTTCATATTTCTACAAAATGGCACTGTTGTTAGTTTGGGTTTAAAAATAACCCAAATTGACAGGGTTCAAATTTTCACTAAATAACTCATCTAAGCTCACTTTAATCACTCTAAAACCATCCAACAAGATCCCAGAAACAACTTAATCGCATCAATTCTTCAATTTGAACTCAAAACTCCATAATCAGACTTAGTTTGACTGTGAAGGCACAAAAGTTTGACTTTCTGCTCAAAGCTTCTCCACAGGAAATCAAAGCCTCAACTAGGATCTTCTCAACCTCAGAAACTCATTCAAATTCTCAGATTGATGCTCTGACCAAGATTTCTAGGGTTTCAGGCTCGCCGCCTAAGTTTCAAAATGTGTTTGTTCGACAAAGCCATTGGAAGGTTGTTACAGTACTCTAAAAGTATAAACAGCTTCAGTGCATTGCACTGAAGCTTCTAGGTTCCTTCAATGCTTCTTATATCTCTTTGTCAGACTTCTCCAACTCCGTCGGAGTTGGAGAAGATGAAGTTCTATCTACAGCTCCAGTGGTTAAATCCTCAAATAAGCATCCTTAAAACAATCAGTGATCCACATTATATCATTCTAGAGCTTCTCAGCGAATTCTAAAGGCTGAAGTACAGATTTGGCTCGCCGGAGCTCGCCGGAGCTCCGGTGAGTCCAGAAAATGTGAAAAGTGTACACAGATTTGTTAAAACTTACCATTTTTAATCTAAAAAGGATCCCGAGGTTGCAAGGAACCTCAAGAATTCAATTAATTCTTCATTTATCTCTTTAAATGTAATAATTGACAGTGAATTCGTTTCTTAAAGGATCTGAGTGGTTAAAGCTCAAGACTTGTTTAACCACTTGATTCAGCGGTTAAAACAAGTCAACAAGTGTTTATATTCATAAATATATATTTAATTTAGGATTTGAACCGCTCCTGAGCCGCCATTGATAGCTGATAAATGCCAGTTTATCATCATCCTTATGCATTAAAATGAACCTAGCTCTTAGGATTTTACTCTGCAAACGGGTTTTTGGGCTGCATTTAGGCATAAATTAGGATAAGCATGCATTGCATTTTTTGTTGTCTTTTTAATGTGTTTTTGTGAGTGTTAGGGATGTACAGATACACAGATCCCTAAAACCCTAGCACTCAAGAAGGCAAATGGTGAAGGAGAAGCCCAGGTGAGCTGGAACTCAACTTGATCCCGCTCACCACAGCTGGAACCTAGCTTACTTGAACTAGGGTTAGCTCATCCCAGCTCCATTCAACTAATCTCAGCTGAATGGCAGATCAAGAGAGTTCATCTTAGCTCACCCTAGCTCAAGTCAGCTCAGATCAACCACAACTTAGTTGAGTCTAGCTCATCTCAACTCCCACTAGTCCACAGGGAGCTCTAGCTAACTCAGCTAAGTTGACAGGAGTTCACCCCAGCTTAGATCCAGCTACATCCAGCTCCACTCAACTCCAGCCAGCTGAAGAAGAATTCATCTCAGCTCAAGAAGCTCAAGTCCAGCTCCCGGGGACTCAGCTTAGCTCAACTCAGTTGAGCTAAGCTAATTTAGCTGCCTCAACCAGCTTGATTCTCCCCGGGAGCACCAGACCTAGCTCACCTCAGCTCATTTTGGTAGAAGCTAGCTCACTTTAGCTTGGCTTAGCAACAAGCAAAGAACTAGCAAGCTAAGCCAGCTAGAGTAGCCCCATGCCAGCCTCTTCAGCAGCAGCCAGCTCCAGCTCCAGCTCTAGTCTTCTCCTCCTCAGCTCCACCCTCCAAACCCTAGCTCCAACACCTTCTCCTCTACTCCACCTTTAGCTAAGCTAGCTTAGCTTAGCTTAGCTTAGCTAGCAACCAGCTCCTTGGCCATCCACCACCTTCAAAGTCAACCCTAGCTAGCTCCACCAACTTAAGCCTACCTAAGCTAGCTACCCTACTCAAGTTGGCGCCACCTCCTAGCCATCCCTTCACCCCATTATCACCACCAAAAGACACCTAAAGTTGGCGCCAAAAAGTACCCCTAACCACCTCTATATTGGCGCCAACTTTCAGCCCTTAATCCACCCTACACCTACCCACATAAGCCATCCTAGCCATCCACCTAACCCCCCTTCTAGAATCCTTCTTGGCGCCAACTTAGACCCTCTTCTAGAAGCCATTTTGGTGCCAATATCAAGGGGTGCCAACACACATAACCACCCCTTAGGTGTCCCTTAAGGTGGCGCCAAACACCCTTGGCCATTGGATCCTTAACCACCTCCATCCTTCCATCCTAGCCCTCCATTTCAAGGGTCACCTTAGCCCCCTTCCTATTCTATAAAAACCCACCACCTACCACCATTTTGGGGCATCGTCCATTAGTGTATTTTGCTATCTATACCACCTATACCTACGGCCAAGAAGAAGGAGTAGAGAAGGAGATTAAAGGGGCACATCACCAGCCCTTTTGGTGCCTTCTTCTCCCCACTCTCTTCAACTTGGGCCACGCCAAGGAGGAGGACTCTTCCACTTCAAGGAGGATGGCCAAGCAAGGGAGAAGGACCTAGGGTGGACATCCACCCTTGGAGAGAAGCTTAGGGCACGCCCCCTTAGGGCTTGCCTTGGAGGACATCACCTTGGCGGAGCACTGCAAGGAAGGAGTTGAAGGATTCTTTTTAAGATTGGGAGCCACCAACCTTGGAGCAAGAAGCCCTCTTCTTCACCATCTATCTAGAGGATTTGTGTTTTATTTTCTTTATTTCAATTTTCTAGTAGTAGAAGCATTCCTCTACTAGGCATTTTTGTTAAACACTTTTTCAATTATCTAGTTGCCTTCTTTGCAATTTCTTGTTTGCATTTCTATTTGCTTGTTTTTAGCATTCTTCACTCCCTCTCCCTAATTATTATAGGCCTCCACTTGCCTAGAGTGAGCTTAGGGAAAGGTTCTACTTGTCACATAGAAGTAGTATTTTAAATTGAAGTGTAAATCATCTTCCCACCACCATTTCGCATGTTGCTTTAGTTCAAAAACAAAAAAAAATGATATATTGAAAAACACCAAAAAGAAAGTTGAGATTTATATTCCAAGCAAGAGAATCAATTTTGCAAACATATTGCCTCCTTGGATGACCCTAGATACTCCCCTATCTAGGAATATAAATTTAAGAGTTGATCGGTTTTACGCATTACAACGACGTATTTTAACAAACCGCGTGAAATCGCTATCAACAGCGAGCTCAGGAACTTAATTAGATTTGGGCGTTTAATTTATATGTGGTAATAATATGTATTATAGTGTCGATTAGGGTCCATAGGATATGAATAAGCGATGGAGAACCCTATGAAGGTTAAATTAAGCCCACTACTGTCACCATGGATAGTGATAGTAGTCGGTGGAGGTGAAATGTGAATTAGGCAATTAAGTGATCAATTAAACGAATAAATGTACTAGAAATATTTGTGAGGGTTAAAGGAAGGTGGACAGTAAGTTAAAAAGACAAGATTAAAGCACTGGACGAAATCTGACATTAACTCTAATCTATCTAACTATCTAACAACTAAGCTAACCTACTCCTACTCCTACTCCTAATCTACTGTTACTTGGACGAATGGGTCAATAGGGTTTCACCGAAGGTTTATAGCGGACGACGAAATCAGAGGGTAGAAGAAAGATCTCCAGCGAGCGGATTTGAGGTGGAGCGGAGGACTCCTTGGGTCGGTGCCTGTGTCAGAGACGCGGCAGACCATGGCGGATCTCCTTAGCTAATCAGAATGAATGGAGGAAGTCGGAAAATGAAATGGAAAGTCACCAGAGTTTTGGATGAATAGCCTATCAAAGTCGGCTACAGTGTTAGAAGAGGGAAGGGAGCCAACTTGAGTAAAATCCGAGGGGTGAGGGGGTATTTATAGTAGTTGGCGACGAAGAGAATGGCGGGGTCTGACCGAAGAAGGAGCTTGAGGAGCTTAACCTCCGGTGTCGTCTCCGACGACGGTGAGGTTATCTCCCACTGAAAAATAGGATTCCCAGTTAATCCAGATTGGAGGATGAAGTGGAGGTGGTGAGCGCAAGCTGCAAGAGCTTGGACAAAGAAGGATGATGTTGAGAGGGCGGTAATCGTACGGTGGCGTGACTCTCTGCCGCCAGCCGTTCATTCGGCTGAAGAAGAAGAAGGAAAGGGACTTAAATGTAATAAATCTTAAGGACCTGTGTGAGAAATAAGGACCCGATTGTAATGAATTTTAAGGACTAAAATGTAAACTCAGGTTTTGAAGGTTTATTTTAATTTAAATCTTTTTCAACTTTTTATATATGTTAGTAAATAAGGTAAATATTATATTACACCTTAAATTTACATTTTTGACCTTTTTAGATTAATTTATTAGATTAAGTAAAATTACTTAAGTTATTATTTACTTAGGTATACATTATATTTAAGTTACTTTAACTTATTAATTAAGGAAATGATTAATAGAATTTTGAGTCCAATTATTAACTAAATTGTTAATAATGTTAATTGAATGATAAAATGTCATTTTAACTTATTTTAAGGTCCCTGACTAAATATCCCTTATTCTATAATTAACCTTATATGTTCATAACCTTAGTTAATTAACTAGGAAGACTAGTTAATTAGGGGTAATTAGAGATCATGATGAGTGTCTCATCATGCACCTTCAAGCCTCCACCTATTGTGTGCAGCCACTCGCTTGCGCAACATGCACAGCACCACCGACAGTGCAACTAGCCCCACGTGCAGGCCCTCACACGCCCGCCCTCCGACCTTCCCCCACGCGCACAGGCCCTCACGCGCCTGCCCTGCGGCCTACCTCCCTCGCACACAGCAGCACCCTTGTCTTCTTCTTCATCTTCCTCTACAACAGACCGAAGGGAACCCAACATCAACGCCAGTTCCCCTCACGCGCAGCCACCTCCTTCAGCCATCATCCTTCGATCCGTCGATGCCGTGGAACTCGCCGGCCCTCACAAGCACGGCCACGCCCTCAGATCTGCCAATGACAGACCACACGACCATCGGCGAGGCTCCACGTCGCCGGCCAACCTTCCCATTGGCTGACTGCCACCGGCCATCGTTTTCCTCGGCGTGACCTCCAACGCAAAGCTCTTGACAACGCCAACCTCCTCTAAGCACAGCAAGGCCGACCATCCTCTCCTCCTCCACGTGCGTGCGCCGGTAGCAAATCCCCTATTTTTGGATCAATTAAAAATTACATTGATTGCCATTGCCAAAAAATGGGATTTTGATATTGATTATTTTATTACGGGAAATTTATGGGAGGCCCTTCTATTCTTGGTTATTTATGACAATATTGAAGGATTGGAATTACTAGTTAATGTGTTTTGTTTTCTTTCCTCCCATGATGAATTGACATCAATGGCAATTTATTTTTCTTGAACAAGATTATTGGTGATCTTATTGGTTCTATGTCTCCCTGTGATACAACCTAAAGTGGTATTATTTCAGTATTTTAGTAACTTTGATCGAGGTTTTTTTCTACACATTACATATTGCGACGACATATTTTTCTGATATCATTTGCAAAGCGAAAAAACTTCTCGATCAAATGGCACCGTTGCTGGGAAGGCAATAGACGCAATAGATTCACCTGATTATTTCTGAGTATTTTGAGTTGCGTGATTATCTGATCATTCTTTATCTTTTTGTGCGAGGAATCTACAGGGCAGTGACGTCAACCTTGAGTGATGCCCACACAAGGAGAAGATGCAGGAGACCTGGATCCCACTTTCATAGGGGATTCTCCTTCATCACAAATTTTATTTCTGTCTTCTCTCACTTGTAGTAATTGGGCCTGAATTTTTGGGGGTCTGTCCCTACATTCTTTAACTTCTAGGGTTTATAGTCTTCTGCATGCGTGATTCACTTTTATGCTTGCTTGCCTCTAAAGCAAACAAAAGAAAATATCAAGCTACCTGTTTAGGAGTTGCATGCCCTTAGGTGCGTGCATTTAGGGGTGATTGAGCAGCACATTAGATCTCATTGTTGCATTACGAGCAAATTGGCATGAAGATTGCTGGAGACAGGTACACCTGTCTAACTTTTGCATCCAGTTCCTGTTCACGCATTTGCATTCGGATTAAAATTCAAAGCCACCAAATTGATTGAATTTACTAATTCAGTGGTCGCCTAACTGAAATTGGGATTGATAATCATATTTGACCTTAAAATCAAATCACACTTGACCTGATTCAAAGGGACTTGTCTGCGTTTTCAAAATAATAAAAGATTTGCAGTGTGATGCACACTTCTGGCACTGAGCACGCACATTAGTCACCACACTAAGGCTCGATCCCTTAAGGTTATAGACATCGATCTCTTTATCGGTGCAGACCCTCCTATCTTGTTTTGTGGTGGTGGTACTATCTTTTGACCGAGTATTTTGGTACTTCACGGAGGGGGACACCCCTTAAAGAACAAAACGGTAGTTAAGAGGCACTGCTTACGCATCGCCTTAAAGGAAGGGTTTGCCCTACTTGCATCCCTTTGTTCATCCTTGAAGTAACTTCTCACTTGATCACCTGAGAGTATCATCTAAGCAAAGCATAGGTCCTAAGGCACTCGAAGGTTGACTTAAGTCACGTAATTGATTGTGAAACTTCTTTTGCCACCAAGAGAGAATGTAAACAACCTCTATCTTCTCTAAAGAGCTTGTCAGGGATCTCAAGTCACATCTCCCTCTTATACCACTTAAGTGGGAACAGACGGGTGCAAACTTGACTCCATTTGACAAATTTAAGGAGTCGATTGGAGGTTGGCTTAAATCTGCTCTAAGAAAGAAAAGAGAAATCCCATTGCCTTGTGTTTGATTGGGGTGTGTTTTTCAGGTCGTGTTTTCAAATGGATTATAATAACTACTTCACTTCTTTTCACCCAAGAATACCTAATCCCAATACCTGCAGTTATCCATCTTCTGATGAGCATTGGGATCCTTTCTACTCCTACTATAGGAACATTGGTCTGATTAAACCCCAATCCAGTGGAGATGAGCAGAACCTAGGAGAAGGGTATCCCAACCCTAGCTCTTCCATGACCATGCCCAACCTGCCCGCCCTTCATGATTTGTCTTATCGAGGTTGTACTGTTGAACGTGCGAATTGCTACGCTAACGTGTTTGGTTTTAGAAAACCTGTCGTTGTAGCTTGAAAGCGAAGAATTCGTGTTCAACAAATAAAATTTATACCGAAAAGAATTCCGGGTCGAACACAGGGAGGCTACGTTGATCTATATTCGCAATTATATTTTTTTTTAGGATTTTTGATAAGCAAGGCGATATAATTACAATGGAGCTATCAGACTAAAAGAAAGAGAGAGAGAGAGAGAAAGAGAACATGCATTCAATATTTCAACTGTTTATACAATCAAACTAAATAAAAGTTACACTAGAAAGCGGGAAGTCAATTACACTATAAAGCAGGAAAATTCTACACTCGAAAAGCTGTAAATAAGAATGGGAGAGAGAAGTTATCCTCCTCGACGATTGCTTGGAGGATGAGCCGGACGAGACGACGCCTAGACGAAGGAGAACGGAGAAGGACGAGGGAGGACGCAGCAGAAGAGCGGGAACGGAGCAGCACGTCGTCGTCGTCGCGGGATCCACTTCCGAAGGGGGACGAAAATTTAGACATTATCTCGCAAGGAGCATCCCGAGTGTGGGACAAGCTTCTCTTGAGCTTTGGAGAGGTAGAGAGGAGAAGGAAGGGATGAGAATTTCATATGGAGGGGGCCTCCTTTTATAGTTGCAAGGAGTGGGGGCAAAATGGTCATTACAACTTTAAAATAATAAATGAGGGGTCTTTAGTGACGGATAAAACTGTCACTAAAGCCCCCAACGTGGGCGTAGCACCTACGCCCACGCACGCCTCCTCAGCTACCCGCTTCCTCAACACCCACGTACGTTCATCAGATCGCGATTGGACGGCTTAAGATGTGCCCGACCCGCTCGCTGTGCGCCCGCATGGCGCGTGTCATTCCGCGTGACGCTGCGCGTTTAATCGCGCGTGATCTCAATTGAGCGTAGACGACCGTCCGATCAAGATCCAACGCCCGCCCGCACTCGCTCGCCCGCGCCTTCCTCCCCTTCGCTGCGGTTCGAACCTGTGCCCGCAGCTCGCGTAAGCGCGCTCGACCGCTACGCTATGAGGCGCGGATGGTCGAGCAGGCGCTTTTAGGCGCAGCTGACCATAGCCGTTGGATCAAGATCCAACAGCGGAGAGGGCGCAGGTGCGGGGTCTTCAGAGATTGCATGTGGCCGTTTGGGCGGCCGAGATGGCACCACGTGGCGCCATCTTGGCCGTCCATCATCTGGAAGTTGTAGATGGTGCCACGGATGTCGGATTGACTCAATTCTTGCGTCGTTGGGTTGCGATCGTCGATCCGAATTCATCCGTGCGGTTGAATTTGTCATTTGAAGTGTGGATTTATGCCATCTTGGTCCTTGATCTTCTAGGGTCCCCTGGTCACTATCTGATGCTCCGGATGCCTGATTAGGGCGATCTTGGAGTCATTGAACTCCAATCGTCACCTTGATCACATCCATACGGCTGGATCTTTGATCTGAGGCCCCGATAAAATGTTGGCCCTGTCCAAGCACATAAAAGGAGACAATTAACCTCCATTTTATTCAAACTACTCTAAATGCAAGATGATGCATGTTATGCAATATTTATATCATGAAATGCAATCCTATGCTTAAGAACATGCATAAATAGACATCTTAAGTAGTGTAAATGTGTTTACATCATACCCCCATTCCTATCTTTTGCTAGTCCCTAGCAAAAATTATATGCTATTTATAAAAGAATTAGGTTGGATTATTTGGACCTGAGTTATTTTCAATCATTAAGAAATTGTCTACTTAGGAACTGAACTTTCAAAGACACAATAGCGCCCGGGTATTAACCAAAATGTAGACCGCCTCAAGCCCTCACCTTATTCAAAGAAAATTTTCATTTTCTCTTTTTACTCTTTTCTAATTTTTTTGGATTTTCAAATTTTAGGGTTTAAGAGTGGCTTTCTACGGCCATTCAACTCACCCAAGATTTGATGAGAACCTTAAGCTTTAAGCATCTTATTGTGATTTGTGATAGACTCGTTGACCGGCAATTAGAACGAACTTCGGATTTCTACGCCTTTAGGTGACCTCAAAAAGAATTCTACCTAAAGGTGTATCTTTACAACCGGTAGCTTTCTCCCTACTTTTATTTTTTTAGGGGGTCAACACAAGGGTGAATCCACTGTATATCTCCTCGGTTTATTCTACTTCTCCGCTTCTTCCTAAGTGTTTTGGGAATTTTTAGTGCATTTACTGAGCTAGGTTCTGGACAACCGGTCGATGAGCTGTTACCACCGACAACTTGCCCGCCATACTCGTGCGGCGAAGTGTGGCTTATTTCTTTTTGTTCTTTTCTCCTTTTCTTTTTGGTTTTTTTTTTTATGTAGGTGGCGTCCCTGGTTTAAGATTTACCAAAGGGCAGGAAAAAGAGAAAGGTCTAGTGACTGGGCTCTGGACAACCTACTTATGGGCTATTACCCACGATAACTTGCCAGCCATATCACCCTAGAAGGTTCATTAGCTACCCAATTTCCATTAGAATCGCCGAACAACGAGTCAGTGCAAAGAAAGTGTGTAGATGCTTAATACTCAAAAATTCACTCAAATCAGAGGTTCTATTGATAAGTCGTGTACTTATCACCCAAACTTATTTATTCCAATTACAATAGAATTAAGATGGTGAGGACTCAAAGATAAATCCACATTTTAGTGGATACACAGGCTAATTAAGTCCAAAGACCTGAAGGGTCTTTGTGTTCAGATCCTAATGTAAAATTTCTTAGGATTGAAAAGTCCTAATGTCCAACTAATCCTTCCTTTTTTATATATATAAATAAGAAGAGAAAAATAATTTATATGGATTTCACAAAGCTGACCAAATAATTCAAAAATGAATCCACCCCCCCATGCCTAGCTGAGGCAATGTCCTCATTGAAAAAAAGACATGAAAGAAAGGGTAGAATATGAAAGATGTCACCTGGATATGAAGCTCATATCAGCCTTGTGTCATATGTACAACTGCTGAGTTTAATGTCGTCAGCTAAGCGAAGTCCAGCCAAAGAAGTCACAGAGTGGCTAGAGCAACAGAGTCTAAGATGGGTTCTGGAAGATTACGGTCAACAATAGACTTCAGACGTTGACCGTTCACTTTAAAGGTGTTACCCGTCTTTGGGTCAGAAATCTGAATGGCACCATTTGAAAAAATATGTCCAATTATGAATGGGCCATTCCATTTAGATCTAAGTTTGCTAGGAAAGCGCTTAAGTTTAGAATCGAATAACCAGACCTTTTGGTTTGGCTCAAAGCTCTTGCAAGAAATCAATTAATCATGTAGTGCTTTGGTCCGAGCCTTGTAGATCTTGGCATTCTCATAAGCATCATTTCTAAGCTCCTCCAACTCAGATAGTTGGAGTTTCTTGGTCTTCCCAGCTAGATTCAGATCTAAATTGCATTGTTTGATTGCCCAGAATGCCCTGTGTTCAATCTCTACGAGTAGATGGCATGCCTTTCCATACACCAAACGGAATGGAGACATTCCGATGGGTGTTTTATATGCCGTACGGTAGGCCCAAAGAGCACTCTCAAGCTTTTGAGTCCAATCCTTGCGATCAGGCCTAACCGTTTTTTGCAGAATGTTCTTGATCTCTCGATTGGAGATCTCGGCTTGTCCATTCGTCTGGGGATGGTAAGGTGTGGAAATTCGATGATTAACCCTGTATTTGGCCAATAAATTCTGGAATTGGGCATTAGTAAAATGAGTGCCACCATCACTGATGATAGCCCTCTGAATCCCGAACCTACTGAAGATATTTTTCTTGACAAAATTGATGACCACCTTGTGGTCATTGGTTCGGGTCGAAATCGCGTCAATCCATTTGGACACATAATCAACAGCAACAAGAATGTACTGATGTCCAAATGAAGGGATAAAGGGTCCCATGAAATCGATGCCCCAAACATCGAAAATTTCGACAGGAAGAATAGGGTTTAGGGGCATCATGTCTCTCTTAGTTATGCTCCCGAGTTCCTAACATCGATAACATGACCTTGAGAAATACTAGGCATCCTTGAATAAATACGGCCAATAGAAGCCAGATTGCAAGATTTTTGTAGCCGTCTTTTTCCCGGAGAAATGTCCACCACACCAAGATGCATGGCAGAACTCAAGTATACTGTTGAATTCATTCTCCGGTATGCATCGACGAATAATCTGATCAGAGCCGACGCGAAACAGTTCAGGGTCCTCCCAAAAGTAGTATTTGGCCTCAGATTTGAGTCTTTCCCGTTGTTGCTTGGTTCAATCCTAGGGGATTTGACCAATGGCCAAATAGTTAACAATGTCAGCAAACCATGGGGTGTGGACACCTAAAACTGTAAGAATGGTTTCGTCCGGAAAAGTGTCAGCAATCGGAATGTCCGAACAAGAAGAATCACCTAGGAGTCTCGACAAATGATCCGCCACCACATTTTGTACCCCAGTTTTGTCCTTGATTTCAAGATCAAATTCTTGAAGAAGAAGAATCCAACGAATAAGCCGGGGTTTAGCATCCTTTTTAGCCAAGAGATGTCTCAAGGCCGAGTGGTCAGTATAAACGATAACATGAGACCCTAAGAGGTAAGCCCTGAATTTTTCCAAAGCAAATACTACAGCTAGTAATTCCTTTTCAGTAACAGTGTAATTCCTCTGGGCTTCATCAAGAGTTTTACTAGCGTAGTAAATGACAGAGGGCTTTCGATCAATTTTCTGACCCAGGATAGCCCCGACCACATAATCAGAAGCGTCGATCATGATCTCAAAAGAGGCTGTCCAAATTGGTGGTTACAAAATTGGAGCATAGGTGACTACCATTTTCAGAAAATCAAATGCCATTCGGCATGCTTCATCAAAAACAAACGGCGTTTCTTTGGCAAGAAGATTGCTCAAAGGACGAGCAACCTTCGAGAAATCCTTGATGAATCTTCGATAAAATCCCACATGGCCAAGAAATGATCTGATCTGTTTAACAGATGTGGGAGGAGGAAGTTTAGCGATAGCATCAACCTTAGCTTTGTCTACTTCAATTCCCCGTTCAGAGATTACATGACCCAAAACGATGCCTTCTTGGGTCATGAAATGACTCTTTTCCCAGCTAAGGACCAGTCGTGTCTTGATACATCGCTTAAGAAGCATTTCCAAATTAGCCAAACAAGAGTCAAATGATTCTCCGAAAATAGAGAAATCATCCATGAAGACTTCCATAAACTCTCCCACCATGTCGGAGAATATAGCTAGCATACACCCTTGAAAAGTCGTAGGTGCATTGCATAACCCGAAAGGCATCCTACAAAAGGCAAAGGTTCCGTAGGGACAGGTGAAAGTAGTTTTTTCTAGATCCTCAGGATGGATAGGAACTTGGTTGTATCCCGAGTAGCCATCAAGAAAATACAAGTACTTCTGCCCGGCTAATTTGTCCAAGATTTGATCCATGAAGGGTAGGGGAAAATGATCCTTTTTAGTGGCTGTGTTCAGCTTCCTGTAATCAATACAAACTCTCTAAGAGGAAGCTGAACGAGTTGTGACAGATTCTCCTCTCTCATTAGTCACAACACTAATCCTGGCTTTCTTTGGAACAATCTGAACGGGACTTACCCAGGGACTGTCATTGATTGGATAAATAATTCCTGCATTAAGCCACTTGATGATTTCTATTTTGACCACTTCTCACATATTTGGATTCAATCTCCTCTGCATCTGGCGAGAAGGGCGGGATCCATCTTCCAAAAATATTCTATGATTATAGTAAGATGGCTCGATCCCCCTGAGGTCATGAATGGTCCAACCAATTGCCTCCTTATGTTCCTTTAGGACCTTAATCAATTTAATCTCTTGCTCCTTTGTCAATTTAGCACTAATAATCACAGGGAGCATATTCTGAGGTCCTAAAAATTGATATTTTAAATTCTTGGGCAATGGTTTCAATTCAAGCTGGGGTGGGGTGATGATTGATGGTAGGGTGGATGCTAAAGATTCAACAAGAGGAAGAGGTTGTGAGTGAACAAAATCAGTAACCTCTTCCGAAGATGTCAGGTCAGAGGGTTGCAGGTCAAATTCATCAACCAAAGAGGAACTTTCAATTGAAGAAACTATCAAACAAGTTTCAATATTAACATTATCCTCATCAAGTTCCTCAATAAATCCACAATCCTCAAATTTGTTGATCCCCTTAAAAATATCCAATTTTATTCGTTGGTCCCCAAAGGCGATTTCCATGCTACCACTTTCACAATTAATGTTGGCCTTTGCGGTAGCCAGGAACGGACGCCCCAGAATGATGGGTGTGTTCTCAGATTATCCGGTACATCCATGTCAAGCACAAGGAAATCTACAGGAAAATAGAAATCCTTGACCTTAACTATAACATCTTCAATAACGCCTCGTGGGTTTGTGACTGAACAGTCCGCTAACTGTAATGTTACTGAAGTTGGCCGAAGTTCACCTAACCCAAACTTCTCATAGAGAGAAGTCGGAATTAGGTTGATGGATGCACCAAGATCCAAATGTACTCTATCAAATGTGTAATCTCCGATAATACAAGAAATCAAAGGAGCACCAGGATCTCTCTTTTTCTGAGGGAGGTAGTGCAGGATAACAGAACTAGCCTGCTCGAAGAGTACCACCTTCCTCGGAACAGATTCTCTTGACTTACGCTTTTGTGTACATAATTCCTTTAAAAATCTTGCGTAAGCCGGTATGTGTTTGATAGCATCAAGGAGCGGGATATTGATCTCAACATTCTTAAATAAATTCAGAAGCTCCTCATTGCTATCAACAGACTTCTTCTTCTTTGCTTTGGTTAAGGCTTCAGGAAAAGGAACATGAGTCAGATCTTTGGAATCAGGTTCCTGAGCCTTGATTTGTCCTCTAGGATTCTTCTCTCTCTCCTCAGATTCTTTAGGATTCAAAAGATCAGAATAGAGTGGTTGTGGATCTTGAGTCTTCTTACCACTCCTCAAAGTTACAGAATTTGCAGAAGCGTAAGAATTTGGGTCTTGGGGAGGGTTAGGAAAGATTGGAGGGGCTTGATTGACCATGAATTGTTGATTTGCAGAAGAAGAAGATGAGGAACCCTACTCAACCACCTGAGCATGTGCGTACGGGTCCCTTTGATTTCCATACCCTTGGGCTTGATTGCCCGAATTCATAATGTTTCGCGAGTTGGGTACGGGTTGGGATGGTAGAGATCCGGGTTGACGAGAGTTAGCAATGAGCCCGGATTGCAAGTTGTCCAGCGAGTTTTTCATTTGCTGCATGAGCTGGAGCATAGATCCTTGCATCTCTACCATTTGACGGTTCAAATCAGCCTGCCCTGCGGGTTGACAGGCATTCCAAGCTGGCTGATTGACCTGATTCAGAGGCAACTGAGTATATACTTGACCCTAACCCATTGGTCGTTGCGGAGCATAGTTGCCGGGTCGGAATTGGGTTTGTTGCCCTGGATTTTTCCAAGAGAAGTTAGGGTGGTTTCTCCAACCTGGATTATAGTCATTCGAGTAGGGGTTGGATATAACATTCTCTTGTACAGCATAAACATCCTCATAGGGTGAGGATGGAGAGAAAGAAAGGGAAGGATCAGAAAAACTGGGATCAAAGGCCCCAGTTGGGAACCCATGGGGTACCGAAAAATGCTGACTCATAGGTTGAGTCGCATCGAGTTGATTCACGAACTCCCGTCCAGAAGGAGCTCGTGAGGAATGGAATCCCGAATTTTGGGATTGAGTGGATCGAGAGTTGTTCGTAGAATTTCCAGCCATCCACTCTTCCATTCTTTTAGCAACCAAGTCCACCTTATCAAGTTTATTACAAATCAATTCCATATCAAATGAATGAGAGTCATGGACTTCATTGACATTTGATCTGGGTTGCTGGGACCTGTTAAAAGTATCCATGGGGGCATGATTAATTGAATTCTCACTCATTTCCTCAAATAAATCATGTGCACTATCTGCATCTTTATTGAGGAAATTGCCTCCGCAAGAAGCATCCACATGGTTTCTGAGTTACTAAGTCAACCCATGATAGAAAACCTGCACGAGTTGCCATTTCGGCACCTCGTGGTGTGGACACCTCTACAATAAGTCCAGGAATCGCACCCAGGCCACATGAAACTGCTCCCCCGGCCGTTGGGTAAAGGTGGTGATTGCCTGTCTCAAAGCATTGGTACGACCGATTGGGAAGAATTTCTTCAGAAAGGCCGATTTCAACTCATTCCAAGTTGTAATTGGTCTTCCTATTGTCTTATACCAATGCGCGGCCTTATCCCTAAGAGAGTGGGGGAAGAGCCTCATGATCATTTGCTCGTTTACGTTTCGAGCCTTGGTGGTCTGGACCAAAGTTGTCAAGTCCTCCAAGTGCTGAAAAGGATCTTCAGAGCCAAGCCCATGATAATGTTTAATCAGGCTTAACACCTGGGGCTTGATTTCTACGTCACCGGCTAGAATCTAGATGCCGGGACGTTCCTCGTAATTTGAATGATCATAAAAATCCTTCAAGGGCTGAGCGCCCTGCATTCTCTGGAACCATTCCTACATTCTCTGCATTTGTTCCAGCTGCCTTCGAAATTCTTCCTGTGGATTTCCAAGCAGAGGAGGCTGTTGTTCGGCCATGGGATCAAATTGACCAAAATCTAACTTGCGCCTCCTAGAATGTTCTAATGGTCCTTTCAATCGGGGATTCAATGACCGTCTTCCCAGCATAAACTAGGAGAAGGTCGGAAGGACTGGGGATAGGGACCGTGCAGCACAACAAAACAAAGCTGTCCTTAAGTGGGGTAGCCTAAGGATCTACTGACTCCCAAAACCCGCCTTAAGGCTGTAAGTGATTTACTCTACTTGCATCTGTTTAATCTAACCAGTTAGAAGGAGGGACTGGGGAGAAGGTTCTTCCTTTGGCTTTCGCCACCGGTTCCTAGTGTACCCCCCAATCGCGGTCGTTTGACGCTACTCCCCTAGCTAGACATCAGATTAATCAATACAAGTAGGTTAATCAAAAACAATCTCAGACTAGGCCATGAAGAGCGAATCAAACCTTAAGGCCAACGTCTACTCAATTTTATTAAGGCCTGGGATTGTGGTGCTTATGGAATGTGATGGACCCTTACAATGGGTTGTGCCCGTAATGATTGATTGAGATTTGTGTAAATGTGTGCACAACCAGGGTTTTCAAGCAAGATTATTTATAATGCATGAATTTTAATGTTCAAATCTTGCTTAAGTAGCTTTTAGGGTTTCAAATTAGGTGAATTGCAATCAAGTTTCTAGGCAAACCAAGTTGTAAAACACGGGTGAAGATTGTTTTCCTTTAAAATCAGAAAGAAAATGGAGTGCCTGGAATATACCTAGATTGAAAACCTTAAGGAGGAGCTACTTGATGAGTTGGTTTTAAATAAAGTGGTGTGGCCCAAACAACTCAAACAATTGGCCACTATTGCACCACTAAATTAGGCACTCAAAAATGGTTAACCAAGAATGATTTCTAGTCTGTTATGTGTTGCTTTGTGTGTACCGGTTCCACAGATCAGAACCCGGTTGAGTAGAAACAAATCAAGTTGATTAAGTGCCTTGAATGTGGGTGTATGTTGTGTGTTTGTTGAAAAATTACCCCACAAGAGTATCTTTTTGTTATTTTTTGTATGAATGAGGGTGGAATGAATGTGAGTGGAAATCCAAACAACCAAACTATTCCTAGGATTTATGAAAACACCTAGGTTAATTGGGATTTGGATTTAATGTGGCGAATGAAATCTATGGAGGGGGAAAGAATGGGGGAGCACTTACTGTTGTCTTCAACTGCACTTTACTCTAGTCTACCACTTGTTGATTCCTTGATGGAGGTCTCTACAAAACAATAGACACAAGAGAAAGCTAGTTAGAAAACAAATAAAGCGCAAGAAATGCGAAGAAAAGATCGGAAATCGTTGCCTCCCCGGCAACAGTGGCAAAATGTTGAACGTGCGAATTGCTACGCTAACATGTTTGGTTTTAGAAAACCTATCGTTGTAGCTTGAAAGCGAAGAATTCGTGTTCAACAAATAAAATTTATACCGAAAAGAATTCCGGGTCGAACACAGGGAGGCTACGTTGATCTATATTTGCAATTATATTTTTTTTAGGATTTTTGATAAGCAAGGCGATATAATTACAATAGAGCTATCAGACTAAAAGAAAGAGAGAGAGAGAGAGAGCGAGAAAGAGAACATGCATTCAATATTTCAACTGTTTATACAATCAAACTAAATAAAAGTTACACTAGAAAGCAGGAAAATTCTACACTAGAAAAGCTATAAATGAGAATGGGAGAGAGAAGTTATCCTCCTCGAGGATTGCTTGGAGGACGAGCCGGATGAGACGACGCCTGGACGAAGGAGAACGAAGAAGGACGAGGGAGGACGCAGCAGAAGAGTGGGAATGGAGCAGCACGCCGTCGTCGTCGCGGGATCCACTTCCGAAGGGGGACGAAAATTTAGACTTTATCTCGCGAGGAGCATCCCGGGTGTGGGACAAGCTTCTCTTAAGCTTTGGAGAGGTAGAGAGGAGAAGGAAGGGATGAGAATTTCATATGGAGGGGGTCTCCTTTTATAGTTGCAAGGAGTGGGGGCAAAATGGTCATTACAACTTTAAAATAATAAATGAGGGGTCTCTAGTGATGGATAAAACCGTCACTAAAGCCCCCAATGTGGGTGTAGCACCCGCGCCCATGCACGCCTCCTCAGCTGCCCACTTCCTCAACACCCACGCACGTTCATCAGATCTCAACTGTCCGATCGCGAGATCGGACGGCTTAAGATGCGTCTAACCTGCTCGCTGTGCGTGACGCCGCGCGTTCAATCGCGCGTGATCTCAATTGAGCGCAGACAACCGTCCGATCAAGATCCAACGCCCGCCTGCGCTCGCTTGCCTGCACCTTCCTCCCCTTCGTTGCAGTTCAAACCTGCGCCCGCAGTTCGCGTAAGCACGCTCGACTGCTGCGCTACGAGGCGCGGATGGTCGAGCGGGCGCTTTTAGGCGCGGCTGACCACAGCCGTTGGATCAAGATCCAACGGAGGAGAGGGAGCAGGTGCGGGGTCTTCAAAGATTGCATGCGGCCATTTTGGCAGCCGAGATGGCGCCACGTGGCGCCATCTTGGCCGTCCATCTTCTGGAAGTTGTAGATGGTGCCACGGATGTCGGATTGACTCGATTTTTGCATCGTTGGGATATGATCATCGATCCGAATTCATCCGTGCGGTCAGATTTGTTATTTGAAGTGCGGATTTACACCATCCTGACCCTTGATCTTCTAGGGTCCCCCGGTCACTATCTGATGCTACGGATGCCTGATTAGGGCGATCTTGAAGTCGTTGAACTCCAATCGTCATCCTGATCACATCCATACGGTTGGATCTTTGATCCGAGGCTCCGATAAAATGTTTGCCCTGTCCAAGCACTTAAAAGGAGACAATTAACCTCCATTTTATTCAAACTACTCTAAATGCAAGATGATGCATGTTATGCAATATTTATATCATGAAATGCAATCCTATGCTTAAGAACATGCATAAATAGACATCTTAAGTAGTGTAAATGTGTTTACATCATGGATTGATACTCCTAGGCAACTTGAACCTGAGATTGACTATCCTACTCAATATAATGGTAGCCTCTCCTCTTTTATGATTTGCTGTGCCTCGTCGCCGTGTCAGATTCCTTGCAAAATACTAAAGATGATTAGATAATTTCACAACTCAAAAGATTTAAAAATAATAAAGTAAATCTATTACGTCTGTTGCCTCCCCGGCAACGGCACCAATTTGAAAGGTCGACTTTTCGCTTAGCGTTATAGTATTTAAGTAGTGGAAAAATTGACGAATCAAAAATAATGAAAATAACCACTCGCAGAAGAGCGGGTCGTGTCCACAGAGAGGCAATGATGCAATCAATACTTAATTATTTTATGTTATTTCGGATAGTGCGAAATTCCTTTTCAAATTGGATTTAAAATGTGAAGGAAAGTAGGCTTGCAATAACCTAAAAAGTTAAGGGTGTAAGTGCAGTTTTCCCTCACAGAAATCCTCAATAAATTTAGGATGAATTAGTGCAATTTTCATGTGATGTGTACTAAAGACAATTAGTACTTAAATCAAGTCCAAAATCAATCTTTAAACTAGGCAATATTAATACCATGCAATTAAAAAGAACTGTGAGTGCTTGAATGCAATTCTGCCATAATATAATAATAATAAAAAATAAAATAAAATCGGTGGCGATGTCATTGAATGTAATTTTTAATTCTAACAAAAATAGAGCATTTACTATCTCTCTTCCTTGCGAGAGAGAGCACTGGTGGCGTAGTTGCAAGGCTCAGGAGGACGGCGAGGACGGGGGCTTTCCGACGGTGGCAGCGGTGGCGGCGGAGGTGGCCGGAGACTGCTGTAGTGCACGACTGCTGCTACGGCTGTTCGAGCAGTGAAGGTCGGGCGGGTGCGTCGCTGCGCCTGCTGCAATGCGGAAGGCTGCGCTGCGTGCTTGCAGAAGAGCGCGCGGTTGCTCATAGAGGTTGGAGCAGGTGCTGCAGGGGGGTAGGACGCCTGTTGTCCGCTTGCAGGAAGGTGGAACGGCGGGACACGTGGTGCCGCGCGTGGGGAGATGGCGTGCAGGCGCCTTCAGTAGAGAGCGGGCGGAGGGGAATGCAGGGGTGCGCAAGGAGAGGATGTTGAGGCGCGTGGTGCCGCGCCTGCTGATGGGCGTGCGGGCTGCAGGGAGGAGGATGCGCTGGTTCAGGAGAGGGCAGAGCGGGCAGAGGTGGAGTGCGCCTGTGGGTGCGCCGGGGGATGCGCCTGCAGATGGATGGAGGCAGGAGTGTAGGCGAAGTAGGCGCGTTGGTTGGTGGTGTGAGCAGTGCGCACACTGCGGTGCGCTAGAGACGAGGAGAGCGCTGATGGTGTTTGGCTTGGAGGCGCGTGAGCGGGTAGGTGCAGGCACCGTTCACACGAGTTACACAGTGTCCACCCTCTTCCACAGTGAGGCCGTTCCCCGCAAGGGGGGAAAGATCCTTACCTGTGCATGCCACCTCTTCTCTTTTTAAGTCTTCCCTCTCCTTCCGTGCGTCAATCTAGGGATTTGCAAATCCCTTTCTGTTTTTGGCCGGTGATCGTTGGAGAAGATTGCCCCAATGTCCAGCGGGGGAGGGGGGAAATACCTGCGGCGGCTATTTGGGGAAATTATCCCCCCACCCTTGTTCTTTCTGGGTTTTATTACCTGCATATAAAAATAACAAAATAATTGAGTTATAGAATGTTATAAAATCAAATTATAAGGCATACAAATATTCTATAACTTAATTGCCATTATTAACACACCTAAACTATACAATTAAATATACTTAGGCTTAATATTAGTCTATTTTAATGGACTCATCAAATACCCCCATGCCTAAGATTTGCTAGTCCCTAGCAAAAATGAATAATAGAAGTAATCAGACGAATTCTTCTTTTCTTATTTCAAAACTTTAGAAATCCAGACAAATTTGAAGTGCTGATAGCCTAGGTAACAGATCCAAGTGAAAGAGCCGATTCACATTAGGAGTTCGTACATCACCCTTGGCAAAAATTTCTATTAAGATAGGCAACTACTTCCCTCGGGGATAAAGCAAACGATAATCTGTAATTTGACCCCAGTGTTTGGCTTAGGTAGGAGATATCAAATGGATTTGTATTTGGTAGCACACATTCAACTGGTGCTACATATAGTCTAGTACTGCAGACTCTAACTCTCTAGACTATTAGACAAGTCAACTCTGAGAGAGGCTACATAACTGTGCTCTCTTAATGTTCCTGGGCACTCTCTCTTTTCATTCTTTCTGAGATCATGAATCTCGCCAGAATTAGAAATTATACTCACTATTTGGTGGCCTCACATGGCATCTACACTTCAATTAAAGTCCTCATAACTTTATAACTAAGTTAGAGTCCTCAACCAGTATTCAGGTGATCAGAAATACTAGAAGGTAGGTATGGGTCATATTTGGTGGAACGCAATAAGTGTTCTGTTGCCTCAGAAACATTAGAAACTTGGACTTTTTTTTTTGTAATATAACTTTTTTTTTTCATTTTCTTCTTTCTGTTTCTTCTTTTTCTTCTTCTTTTCTCTTTTTTTTTTTTTAATTTCTTCTTGTTTTTGTTTCTTTTTCAATCAGCACAACACGATACAGACTTTTATTTACGAGGCATTATTAGCGATGATGACGGTCAAGAGGAAGTTGTGTGGCTTATTTGGTGGAAGTGCCTATTCTCGGCACCAGGAAAGAATGGATAGGACAGGCGTATTTCTGACCTTTGACACTATTACCCCCCTTCAGCTGAGGACTTTATGAAGGACGGTCGTAACCATCCACCATAGTTATAGCTTTATTAAGACTCAATCTCTGTGTATCTGCCTTATTTGGTGACTCTCAGGAATTCACTCAAAGTATGCACCCAGGAACAGAGAGTAAAAAGTACGCCTAACTCTGAAGTATCATCATCTAATTATCCAGAACTTAAGAGTCCTTGCAGTAGACTTAGCGCACCAGTAATCTCTCTACTTCTTCTCACAAATATGAGGTGGATTTACTAGAAGATAGTATGCCTGACTCTCTATGAACTGTCCAAGGGTTCAGTAGATTACAAATGCTCATTGATTTTCCTCAAGGATTCATTACCAAGTCTACGTGCACGTGAAATAAATGTACTGGATTCTAAACTTAAGAAATAATTCAAGAAGAAAAAAGTCCAATGACAAAAGGTATTTTGCTAAGGACTAACCCATTCAGCTCATTTTTTTTTTCATTTTTTTTTTTACTAACCTAATGTTGAACTTTTTACGAAGCTACGCTAACGTGTTTGGTTTTGGAAAACCCGTCGTTGTAGTTCGAAAGCGAAGGATTCGTGTTCAACAAATAAAATTTATACCGAAATTAAAATTCCGGGTCGAACACAGGGAGGCGGACGTTTGATTTAAAAACTTCGCGTTTCTTTTTATTTTGTCACGAAGAAATTCAATTTAAACTATCTAAGTATCTACAACAAATAAAAGAGAGAGAGGGAGTAAGAGAGAGAGAAAGAATACTATACATGGAAATCAAAATGAGATGTAGAATAGACAAGGGATTTATCATAAAAGAGTTCTTTCGTTACAACTAGAAAACATAAAACAATTACTCTAGAAAGCATTAAAAGAATGGAGGGAGAAATGTCCTCCTCGACGATCGCTCGGAGGACGAATAGACTACTCTAGAAAGCAGTAAATCTATACTAGAAAGCAGTAAAAAGAATAGGGAGAGAGAATCCTCCTCGACGGTCGCTTGGAGGACGAGCCGGACGGGACGACGCCTGGACGAAGGAGAACGAAGTGGGACGAAGGAGGACGAAGCAGAAGAACGGGAACGAAGCAGCACGCCGTCGTCGTCGCGGGATCCACTTCCGAAGGGGGACGAAAATTTGGACTTTATCTCGCGAGAAGCATCCCGGGTGTGGGACAAGCTTCTCTTGAGCTTTGGAGAGGTAGAGAGGAGAAGGAAGGGATGAAAATTTCGTATGGAGGGGGTCTCCTTTTATAGTTGCAAGGAGTGGGGGCAAAATGGACATTACATCTTCAAAGTAATAAATAAGGGGTCTTTAGTGACGGATAAAACCGTCGCTAAAGCCCTCAACGTGGGCGTAGCTGCCGCGCCCACGCGCGCCCGCTCGGCTGCCCGCGCGTAACGCCTACGCACGTCACTTGATTTTCAGCCGTCTGATCGCGAGATCGGACGGCTTAGATCGCGTCCGCGCACGCTGCGTAGCGCGCCCGCCCGCGTGCGATCGCGCGTTACGCCCGGCGTGCAATCGCGCGTCGTCCTGATTGAGCGCGCGCAGCCGTTGGATCTTCATCTGACGCTCGTGCGCGCCCGCTCGCCCGCGCCTTCCACCCCCTCACCGCGGCTCGAACCCGCGACCTCCGCTTCGCCCGCAGCTGCGTCGCCGCTGCGCTACGCGGGTGAAATGGTCGCGCGGACGCTTTTAAGCGCGAGCTACCGCAGCCGTTGGATCGAGATCCAACGGCGGAGAGGAGACGGTGCGCGATCTTCACAAGACGCATGCGGCCGATTGGGCGGCTGAGATGGCGCCACGTGGCGCCATCTTGGCCGTCCATCTTCTGGAAGTTGTAGATGGTGCCACGGATGTCGGATTGACTCGATTTTTGTGTCGTCGGGCTGCGATCGTCGATCCGAATTCATCCGTGTGGTCGGATTTGCCATCTGAAGTGCGGATTTACACCATCCTGGCCCTTGATCTTCTAGGGTTCCCCGGTCTCTATCTGATGCTACGGATGCCTGATTAGGGCGATCTTGGAGTCGTTGAACTCCAATCGTCGCCCTGATCATATCCATACGGTTGTATCTTTGATCCGAGGCCCCGATAAAATATTTTCCCTGTCCAAGCACATAAAAGGAGACAATTAACCTCCATTTTATTCAAACTACTCTAAATGCAAGATGATGCATGTAATGCAATATTTATATCATGAAATGCAATCCTACGCTTAAGAACATGCATAAATAGACATTTTAAGTAGTGTAAATGTGTTTACATCATACCCCCATGCCTATCTTTTGCTAGTCCCTAGCAAAAACTATATGTTATTTATAAAAGAATTAGGTTAGATTATTTGGACCTGAGTTATTTTCAATCATTAAGAAATTGTCTACTTAAGAACTGAACTTTCAAAGACACAACAGTGCCCGAGTATCAGCCAAAATGCAGACCGCCTCAAGCCTCGCCTTATTCAAAGAAAAATTTCTTTTTCTCTTTTTACTCTTTTCTAATTTTTTTTTTTTTTTCAAATTTTAGGGTTTAAGAGTGGCTTTCTACGGCCATTCAACTCACCTAAGATTTGATGAGAACCCTAAGTTTTAAGCATCTTATTGTGATTGTGATAGACTCGTTGACCGGCAATTAGAACGGACTTCGGATTTCCACGCCTCTAGGTGACCTCAAAAAGAATTCTGCCTAAAGGTGTATCTTTACAACCAGTAGCTTTCTCCCTACTTTTATTTTATTTTATTTTTTTTTAACGGGGTCAACACAAGGGTGAATGCAGTGTATATCTCCCCGGTTTATTCTACTTCTCCGCTTCTTCCTAAGTGTTTTGGGAATTTTTAGTGCATTTTCTGAGCTAGGTTCTGGACAACCGGTCGATGAGCTGTTACCACCGACAACTTGCCAGCCATACTCGTGCGGCGAAGTGTGGCTTATTTCTTTTTGTTCTTTTCTCCTTTTTGATTTTTTTTTTTTTTTTTTTTTAAGTAGGTGGCTTCCCTGGTCTAAGATTTACCTAAAGGCAGCAAAAAGAGAAAGGTCAGTGACTGGGCTCTGGACAACCTACCTATGGGCTGTTACCCACGATAACTTGCCAGCCATATCACCCTAGAAGGTTCATTAGTTACCCAATTTCCATTAAAATCGCCAAATAACGAGTCAGTGCAAAGAAAGTATGTAGATGCTTAAGACTCAAAATTCCCTCACATCAAAGGGCGGGTTGATAAGTCGTGTACTTATCACCCAAACTTATTTACTCCAATTAAAATAAAATTCAAGTTGGCGAGAACTCGAAAAATAAATCCACATTTTAGTGGATATACGGGCTGATTAAGTCCAAAGACCTGAAGGGTCTTTGTGTTCAGAACATAATATAGTATTTCTTAAGATCGAAAATTTTCTTAAACCCAAATTCTCTTTCCTAATTTTGATTTTTTTTTTATATAAAATAAAACAAATCTACGGAGCTGACGAATGAATTCAAAGATAAATATCCATCCCCCCATGCCTATCTAATGCAATGTCCTCATTGTATTAAAAAGACATAAAACAGAGTGGAAAAGTGTAGAAAGCACCTGAATTGCGTGGATATCGGGTCCGCTTCGAGATGAAAATGAAAAAGAACTGTATATGTGCTGAGTTTAGTGCCTTCAGCTAGGCACACTATACAAAGAAAAGAAATGAAGAATTCACATGTGCAGGTCAGAATTAGAATGAACAGAAGAATCCTCTGACCTGTCAGCAGAGGTCCACAGATGTGGACCAGATTGTGGTGCAGACCCACACCCCATAATCGAGAATATCTTAGGTTCTGGATAAAAATTACCCAAAACCTAAAATCAGAATGTAAGCGGGATCGGGCCTGCGATTTCTGAGGATGCAACCCAAGACCAAAAGGTCGGGTTACAGAAAATTGAAGCTCAAAAGGATAATCGTTGAATGTGTGCTTGAGTTGAACATCCTCGAAACAAATGTCGTAAGGGTTCTGATTTGATGGTTTCAGCTTAAAAGGAACCCTTCGACTCAATCTTCCATTTCCTCCAAAATTAACTTCCCAAATTAGAACTTCCCCGCTCCTATCCTCCTCATTAAGTGTATCAAATTCCAAGACCTCTTGTATATTCATCACCCCGTCTGAAATCTCCAAGTTTAAATGATGTGGCAGAATCAAAATTGACTTGGGTCTAATTATCTCAAAATTAGAATCATCAATAAGCTCAACAGGGTGTAACTGATAATCAGGGCATTGAACTGATTCTTCCAGAAAATGCGATTCTGGATCCGTAATGTGTGCCCTAATAAGATCAGTTTCCTCAGTTATTGGGCTACCAAATGATCTATCAGATTCCTCAGGCCCAATCGTCTCACAAAAATCGTGATCTGAAAACTCGTGTGAGACTTCGCAACTTGAATTTTCACCATCAAAGAAATCAGGATCCGTATCAATGTATGTCCCAAAATCAGTTGTCACTTTGTGTTCCCAGGAGACATACGTTTTCTCGTAACCCGGCTCAGGGATCTCAGGTGAAGAAATCAGATCATCCTTAATTGGTTGCTTTAATTCAATCTGGTCAGCCTCGTAACACATTTTCCCCCCAACAGGTGCCTGAGCGGGTTCTGTCATTGGCTTTCCTGAAGAGGGTTCATCCTGGGAATCATCCCAAGATTGAACCAAAGCAACCACGAACCTCATCCTCAATTTCGCTAATTTCCCAAGTAGAAACTCACCCGGGTTCTTATCATTAACGTCCTGGAGCCAATCCAACAAAGACTTGTTTAAATCATCAATCATTTCAATCAAGGGCTCCAATCTCTCAATGCAAGGTATTGGCTGAACTTCTAACGATTGTATGATATTTCTCAAGTTAGCCAGAACCTTATCTTGAACCTGATTAACCTGAACCAAATGAGTTGGTTCAGGATTGGGCGGGTTTGACATCAATGCAGAGGAATTAACGAATTGAGATTCGTTATACCATTCCTGAAAATAGGTCATTTCAGAATGTTCAAAGGATGGTGATGACCTAAAGGCAGTGAAATCAGAGGATGGGTAAGGATTGGTGTATCCTTCTTGATTGTAGATCGTATTAGGTTGTTCATGAAAGGAGGACGATCTATAATCGATGTAGCTCTAAGAAGGATAGAAATCAGAATCAAAGTGTTCAGGGTTAGACCCTAAACACGGAGGTCTGGAATTGTATCCCCAATCCGAATTATCCCAACTAACCGATGGTTGATTACAATACGAGTCGGGATAATCGTCATGTTGCGGATAATTCATGACAGGAGTGAAAGAGCGGGAATGCGTGAAATATGTGGAAGGATTCATGAGACACGAGAGGAAGAAAGGTGCCCTGCAATACAAACAATCAAACCTGTCCTTAAATGGGTTAGCCTACAGACCTACAGACTCCCAAAACCCGTCTTGAGATAAAGGAACGATTTGATCTACTTCCGTATGTTCAATCCAACCAGTTAGAAGGAGGGACTGGGGAGAAGGTTCTTCCTTCGGCTTGCGCCTCCGGTTCCTAGTGTACCCCCCAGCCGCGATCGTTTGACTCTGCTCCCCTAGCTAGACATCAGATTGAACAGTAGAAACAGACTAATCGAAAATAATCTCGTTCTGGGTTCCGAAGAGCGAGTCCAATCCTTAAGGCCAACGTCTACTCTGTTTTATTTAGGGCTAGGTTTGAATGTGCTTTGGAATGTGATGGGCCCTTTAAATGGGTTGTGCCCTTAATGATTGATTGCTTTGTGTGTGCGTGCACAACCAGTGGTTTTCAAGCAAGATTATTTTTGATGTGGTGAATTTTAAGGTTCAAATCTTGCTTAGTAGCTTTTAGGATTCATCTTTAGGTGTTTTCAATCAAGTTTCATTGGCACACCAGGTTTTGCAAGCGCAGGTGAAGATATTTTCCTTTAAAGTTTAAAAAGAATGTGGAGTGCCTGGTAGATCCCTAAGAGTTGAACCTAATTGGCAGCTACTTGATGAGTTGATTTTATTTGAAGTGGTGCGGCCCAAACAACTCAAACAACTGGCCTGATGCACCACCTAATTAGGCACACAAATGATTACCCAATCTGATTTCTACTCGATTATGTGTTTGGATGTGTGTACCGACTCCTAAGATTGGTTTACCGGTTGAGTTAGAAAATCAGATGAGGTTGTGTACCTCTGTGAGATTTTTTTTATTTTTTTCTTTTTTTAATGTGGGGGTTGGAGTGAGTATGGATGTCAAACAACAAACAATCTAACCTTAGAGTTTATAAGAACACCTAGGTTGATTGATGTTTGAATTATTATGTGATGAAATAAAATCTAATGGGTGGGAGGTGGGGGATAACTTACAAAACCTTCCACAGCACTTTACTCCGATCTACCGCTTTTGCCTGTCTCAAAAGAGTACCTGCAATTACAATAAGAAAGGAAAAAAAAAAGTGAGGTAAATGATTTATAAGTTACAAAATGCGAAGAGAAATCAAAGAGCGTTGCCTCCCCGGCAACGGCGCCAAAATGTTGAACTTTTTACGAAGCTACGCTAACGTGTTTGGTTTTGGAAAACCCGTCGTTGTAGTTCGAAAGCGAAGGATTCGTGTTCAACAAATAAAATTTATACCGAAATTAAAATTCCGGGTCGAACACAGGGAGGCGGACGTTTGATTTAAAAACTTCGCGTTTCTTTTTATTTTGTCACGAAGAAATTCAATTTAAACTATCTAAGTATCTACAACAAATAAAAGAGAGAGAGGGAGTAAGAGAGAGAGAAAGAATACTATACATGGAAATCAAAATGAGATGTAGAATAGACAAGGAATTTATCATAAAAGAGTTCTTTCGTTACAACTAGAAAACATAAAACAATTACTCTAGAAAGCATTAAAAGAATGGAGGGAGAAATGTCCTCCTCGACGATCGCTCGGAGGACGAATAGACTACTCTAGAAAGCAGTAAATCTATACTAGAAAGCAGTAAAAAGAATAGGGAGAGAGAATCCTCCTCGACGGTCGCTTGGAGGACGAGCCGGACGGGACGACGCCTGGACGAAGGAGAACGAAGTGGGACGAAGGAGGACGAAGCAGAAGAACGGGAACGAAGCAGCACGCCGTCGTCGTCGCGGGATCCACTTCCGAAGGGGGACGAAAATTTGGACTTTATCTCGCGAGAAGCATCCCGGGTGTGGGACAAGCTTCTCTTGAGCTTTGGAGAGGTAGAGAGGAGAAGGAAGGGATGAAAATTTCGTATGGAGGGGGTCTCCTTTTATAGTTGCAAGGAGTGGGGGCAAAATGGACATTACATCTTCAAAGTAATAAATAAGGGGTCTTTAGTGACGGATAAAACCGTCGCTAAAGCCCTCAACGTGGGCGTAGCCGCCGCGCCCACGCGCGCCCGCTCGGCTGCCCGCGCGTAACGCCTACACACGTCGCTTGATTTTCAGCTGTCTGATCGCGAGATCGGACGGCTTAGATCGCGTCCGCGCACGCTGCGTAGCGCGCCCGCCCACGTGCGATCGCGCGTTACGCCCGGCGTGCAATCGCGCGTCGTCCTGATTGAGCGCGCGCAGCCGTTGGATCTTCATCTGACGCTCGTGCGCGCCCGCTCGCCCGTGCCTTCCACCCCCTCACCGCGGCGCGAGTTCAAACCCTTGAATGGCGAGAGTAAAAGTACAAGCATCAATCCATACTCGCCATTCTACTCTAGGATGTACTGGCCTGATATATTCTCCAGCAAGAATGTACATGAGCAAAGATCTGAGCCAAGGATCGGTAAGGGAGTATATGGGTTGTTTGTAGTGTTGGAAGGTAATGGTTAAGTCCAATGAGGGATTAGTAGGTGTTAGGTCCAATTCCAACAATGATTCGAATTGTATACAGTCCCTAACAGTAGTAGACAACTTCAAGTTATCCTGCCTAGCATTAATGATCGGAGTCATATTTGAATCAAGGGTAGACTCGAAACTACAACTTTTTGATGGCAGGGTCAAAATGTAAGAATCATTATCATTTAGCTCATCCCCAGATTTGTTTGGTTCACTGGAATATTTGTCGGGGTGTATATGTGATTCATTAGGAGTTGGATCAGTATCCTCAATTATTTCTAAAGAAGGATCAGTCTTAATATTTTGGAGGAAGCCTATATCATTGAATTCGTTATTGTTCTCGGGGTATAAATCCTTAAATGACGTGTTTTGTCCCCGAGAGTCTCCCATAGACTTCTCATTTTGTTTGTCCTCCTCTAATATCAACTCCTGTTTTGATGGAGGATGACTCTCAAATGAAACGAGGAATCTGGATTTAATCATATTATTTCTATCCTCTAGAGCTAAATCCTCAAATGATAAATAATTCTCTTGTCATTCACTCCAGATTTTCTGTCCAGGTTCCTCTGTTGGGGCATCCTCATCCTCTGAATTAGACTCTTCATATCCCTGAGACCAGAATTGATCATCCTCCATTCCCTTAGGGTCACCTTCATTAGGTACATTTGAATCCTCAGGATATTGAATGATAGGTGTTGATTCCCTAAGTGGAGGGTCAGGAGTAGGCTCACTAAGAGTAGAACGGGAATCCACCAAATAATCGAGAGGGGAAGTGATAGGAACAATAATTTTCTCTTGCTTTTGACTCCAATATAGTTCAGGTGGATAATCACTATGATTGTTGTCCTCTAGTGGCTGCGTCTCATTGGGAGAGTCTAAGTGATCGCTACATGAAATTAGATCCCTATTGTTATTAAGTGCCTCAGAATTATTTTCATGATCATGATCAGATAGATAGGGATCAGGATTATTGGGAACCGTGTAGCTAAGTTGTCATATTTCTTCATTTAATTGTTGACTATTCCTCAACATCTCTCCCATTGATTCCATTATTTCCTTTTGTTGTTTTTGCATTTCTATCATAAAAGAGGAGAGGCTACTGTTATCAAGTTGGGGAGGATAGTCAATTTCAGGCTCTGGTTGCCTAGGGGTATCGGTCCAACCTCGATACGGAAAATCATGAAGGGTGGGAGGGTTGGGTGTTTGCATGGAAGTAGGGATTTCAGGATTGGAAAATCCTGCTCCTAAGCTCTGCTCAAAAGTGGGAGTTATCAAGCCAGTACTCCCAGGGTAAGAATGAGAATGATCCCATGAATTATCAATGTACCCATCAAAGGATGGATACGCTCGGAGCATGGGATCCTAATTAAAAGATGGGAAGTATTGACTCTGATAATCTGAATGATAGGAGTAAGAATAATCCATTTCTTTAAGCAAAATAATTTTAACTCTCTTAGGCTTTAGCAAAATTTAGTAGAAAACTTCCTAGAGAGTTCTAATGTCAAAGCAAACGCAAATTCAATGGGATCTGTTTTTAGTAGATTGTAGGTCTTAGAGTTATATGTTTAGTTGGTGGCCAAACAAGTTTTGCAAAAATTACGCTTCCTAGGCCAACCTTCGCTGGTGCCTATAACCTACTCGCAAGGGATGGAAGTCTCGAATCGAGCCCACACACGAGGAACCGAAGTAACTTGGTGGATAGGCTTGTTGATTTCCGACTAACTTCCCTTGTGGTGCAGAAGAGGAGAGGTAGAAATTTATCTAGTGACCTTATGTGAGGTGCACAGTGTCTCAAGTGTGCAAGCATACGATCGTGTTTTGATTTTTTTGAAATTCCGCAAACAGGATCCTTTTGCACACAATTTTCAATCACAGATTTTAAAGTCCAACCTCTTAACAGTCCCAATTTGTTTAGAGTGACCACTGAATTAATTTTATTCAAGCACTTTAGTGGTCTTAGATTTAGGTTCAATGCATATGCATGACAAGTAATTAATGCTCAAGAGAAGACGTACCTTACTCCAGCTTTCTTCATGCAGTAATGAATGCAATGCAATAAAAAAATAAACTAGATGCTGCTCATTCAGTCCTAGATGATCGTTCTATAGATATGCAGCTTCTAGCAGGCATTTCGATTTTTTTTTTTAAATAATAATAACAAACAGACCTAATCTAACTAACTAACTAAAATGCAGTTTAAAATAGTTCAAATAATCCTATAATCTAAATAAATGGGAACACGTTCCCAAAAATACCCAATAAGGGCCGAAAAGACAGTAATTTAAATTCTAATGTCTATCTAACTAAATCTAACTAAGACCTACTGCCTAAATCAGAAATAGGCTTCTCCGTAAGCCTAAATGCGTGGGATCAAGGCCCACGTGTTCCTGTTGTCGTCCTCCAGGTGGCGTCAAGATCCACCAAAAAGATCACCTCCGCCGTGCACGTTATTCACGTTCAAAGTCGTCGCTTTGCTACGCCTCGTTGCCGTGTCAGATTCCTTGCAAAATACTAAAGATGATTAGATAATTTCGCAACTCAAAAGATTTAAAAACAATAAAGTAAATCTATTGCATCTGTTGCCTCCCCGGCAACGGTGCCAATTTGAAAGGTCGACTTTTCGCTTAGCGTTATAGTATTTAAGTGGTGGAAAAATCGATGAATCAAAAACAATGAAAATAACCACTCACAGAAGAGCGGGTCGTGTCCACAGGGAGGGAATGATGCAATCAATTCTTAATTATTTTATGTTACTTCGAATAGTGTGAAATTCCTTTTCAAATTGGATTTAAAATGTGAAGGAAAGTAGGTTTGCAATAACCTAAAAAGTTAAGGGTGTAAGTGCAGTTTTCCCTCACAGAAATCCTCAATAAATTTAGGATGAATTAGTGCAATTTTCATGTGATGTGTACTAAAGACAATTAGTACTTAAATCAAGTCCAAAATCAATCTTTAAACTAGTCAATATTAATACCATGCAATTAAAAAGAATTGTGAGTGCTTGAATGCAATTCTGCCACAATATAATAATAATAATAATAATAAAATCGGTGGCAATGGCATTGAATGTAATTTTTAATTCTAACAAAAACAGAGCATTTGCTCTCTCTCTTCCTCGCGAGAGAGAGAGAGCACCGGCGAGGGAGTTGCGAGGCCCAGGAGGACGGTGAGGATGGGGGCTTTCCGACGGTGGCAGCGGCGGCGGAGGTGGCCAGAGGCGGTGGTCGGAGGTGGCCGGAGACTGCTACAGTGCACGGCTGCTGCTGCGGCTGTTCGAGCGGTGAAGGCCAGGCAGGTGCATCGCTGCGCCTGCTGCAGCGCGGAAGGCTGCGCGACGTGCTTGCAGAAGAGCGCGCGGTTGCTCATAGAGGTTGGAGCAGGCGCTGCAGGGGGGTAGGACGCCTGCTGTCCGCTTCCAGGAAGGTGGAACGGCGGGGCGCGTGGTGCCGCGCGCGGGGAGATGGAGTGCAGGCGCCTTCAGTAGCGAGCGAGAGGAGGGGAATGCAGGGACGCGCAAGGAGATGATGCTGGGGCGCGTGGTGCCGCGCCTGCTGATGGGCGTGCGGGCTGCGGGGAGGAGGATGCGCTAGTTCTGGAGAGGGCGGAGCGGGCAGAGGTGGAGTGCGCCTGTGGGTGCGCCGGGGGATGCGCCTGCAGATGGATGGAGGCAGGCGCGCAGGCGAAGTAGGCGCACTGGCGGGGTGGCGTGAGCGGTGCGCACGCTGCGGTGCGCTAGTGACGAGGAGAGCGCTGATGGTGTTTGGATTGCAGGCGCGTAAGTGGGTAGGTGCAGGCATTGTGCACATGAGTTACACAGTGTCCACCCTCTTCCACAGTGAAGCCGTTCCCCGCAAGGGGGGAAAGATCCTTACCTGTGCAGGCCGCCTCTTCTCTTTTTAAGTCTTCCCTCTCCCTCCGTGCATCAATCTAGGGATTTGCAAATCCCTTTCTGTTTTTGGCCGGTGATCGTTGGAGAAGATTGCCCCAATGTTCGGCGGGGGAGGGGGGAAATAGCTACGGCGACTGTTTGGGGAAATTATCCCCCCACCCTTGTTCTTTCTGGGTTTTATTACCTGCATATAAAAATAACAAAATAATTGAGTTATAGAATGTTATAAACTCAAATTATAAGGCATACAAATATTCTATAACTTAATTGCCATTATTAACACACCTAAATTATATGATTAAATATACTTAGGCTTAATATTAGTCTATTTTAATGGACTCATCAGGCAACTTAAACCTGAGATTGACTATCCTACTCAATCTGATGGTAGCCTCTCCTCTTTTATGATAGAAATGCAAAAACAATAGAAAGAGATGATGGATTCTATGGGAGAGATTTTGAGGAATAGTCAAAGATTAATTGAAGAGATTAACTAGCTTAGCGATCCTCCTACAGTCAATTCTGATCCCTACCCTTATATCCCTGATTACCAAGATAATTTCAAGGGAAACAGTGATAGTAGGGATCCTATTTTGAGGAGTAGCTATCACTTAGACATCCCTCATGAGATATGCCCACTAGAAGGCAATCTTGGTGACTATCCACCTGATCTTAATTGGAAGGAGAAAATGGGCCCATTAGATGAACTCAACCCGAATGATAATATTTTCATTACATTTGATGAAATGGGTCGCAGTCAATTAGTCAACCCCGCTCCCAGTCTGAATCTTGAGGTGGAATCTGTATCCCATCCTAGGGATCTTGAGCATATACTTTACGCTTCTGAGGACCTTGCACCTCAGTTAGAGCCCCTTGAGGATTGTGATTTAGAAGTTAACAAATTCCAGGAGTCTTGGATGCCAGAGGAAATCATACTAGAAGGAAGTGATAATAACCACACTCCTCTATCAATGGGACCAACACTTGTCATTGAATATTCTGAGGATTCACAAGTTCCCAACCCAAGTGACCATGAGAAACTTGAGACGGAATTGGAAGAATTAGATCAATATTAGTCTCAGGGACACGAAGAGTTGATTTTTGAGGAAGCACTTGATCCTGATATGAAAGTTTGCCCTGAGGCTCAGAGTCAAGAGGGACAAAATGTAGAAGAGGATGATGATGACTTTGAGGGGCCCAGGCTCAGAGTATGGAGTGACTCTAGGGGCGAATATGTTTTACTCGATGACTTACCCCCTGAGGATCTAACTGAATTAGGCAAATCCGGATTCCTACATGCCTTTGACTTTCAAGATCATCCCCTCAAACAGTTGGAAGAAATGGAAGCAATTACTACTCTTGAGGAAAGAATCTATACACCCCATAAGCAGGATCTTAACATTGAACAAGAACCTGGGGATGTCATTATTGAGGACACACACAGTCCTATTGCTTCCAAACCACTTCTACATGATAGTGAAATAAGTGACACCCTTGAGCGGTTCAATTTGGATGACAAACATTTGGGCCCATTCCAGGACACGCACACCAATGATATGCAGCATGAAAGGCAATCAATAACTAAGGCTGCTTCTGATCACATTCAAGAACTAGAATGGATATCGAGGATGAATGCTGAACTGCTCACACCCTCTTTAACCCTCTTCCCTACCCCGCACCTGAGCGACTTCAACTCCTATAGAACCAGCTTCCTGAAATCTCTACTCATGCTTTTGATTAACGAGGGAATATCTAGACCAATGCACCCTGTGGTAGAGTGGCGAGTTTGGATAGACGCTTTTCCATGTCAGCCCATTAGTCTTAGGGTATGTTTTGTCACACTCTTTGTACCCCACACATATTTTCTTGAGGAGCCTTTGCCTCCTCGTCGCACACTCCCAGAGGTTTACTAATGTGTATTATGTAAAACCTCCACAAATAGCTCAGGAATACCCTCTTTTCACTTGCTTCTGGCGAGTATTTGGCCTCACTATCCATCACCAAGTTGCCAATATCTTGGGTTACTTACTCACCAGGCCAGGTTTGTTACGTATCTTCTTTGGGTCTCCTTCTGTTTCCCTTCTAGAGCTCGATTTGAGAGGTATCCCAACTCCACCTCAGGTAATATCTGTCCTTACTTTTGCTTTTCAATGAGGACATTATCAGATTTAGGCATGGGGGGGTATAACCTGAGGTTATTCATAGCATTTATACATATTCTACATGCAATTAGGGCATCCATCTTGCATAAAAAAAAAACAAAAACAAAAAGGAAAAGAAAGAAGAAGAGAGAAAAAGGAGATGAAATCTTTGTGAGCTGAATTTCAAATATATTGAGGGGAGACACTGGAAGAAAATGTGCAAAATTGTGTTGGTCCCAGCAGTTGCTTATGGAAAAGTTGCCTAAGTTCTAGGCCAGAATGAATGAATAAATAAAGTCCTAAAGTGCTAAAGAAAAGGAGACAAGTGAGGGATACCGACTTTATGCCTCCTGGGTCTGTTCTAAAGCTTAAACATTCACGTATTTGTTAAGATCTGAACTATTCCTCAAGAGGTTGAGGGAGTTGCGAGGCCGATGTTTTAAGTCTAAGGCTTAGGGAGTATTTGGCCCCATTGCCTGCCCTTTGGTTTGCGGGACTTGGTAACCTAAGCACCTAAAAAACTCACACACTAGTCTAGTTCAGTGCGCATAATAAAGAATAATGCTAAAAGAAAGTGTCTATTCTGAAACTGTTTTCCCGAAAGGTTGACTTAGGAGCGGCTTGAAGACACAAGTTGATTGGATGAGTTCCCGGCGTGGAAAGGAGGAATGTAAAATAAGCCCCTCGAAGATGCGTTATAACATATGGTCTCCTTGATGCTTGTCTCTTAGGATATCTAAATATCCTACCGGGGGCACAGAAGCATCTTATGCTGGTTCAGATGCCATGGGCGACATTATCCCGAAATGTCGATTATCAGGGTTTGAATTCAGCTACAGAATGCCATGGGCGGCACTATCCCGAAGTGTTGAAAGCTAGGCTTCTGGGGGTTTCTATGAGCGGTGCTATCCCGAAGCATCGATTGTCAGGGACCCTGTGAGGATTAATGGTAGGGACAAGGAATCTGATACAAATCGTGTTTAGGGCCAATCCAATGTTGAGTCTAGGGGAATTTAAAAAGAAAGAGAGAAAACTCTCAAAATAATATTTTTCCCTCTCTCTCTTACTAAAAATGCACTGGCAAACTGAACCTAGCCTTGCTACACATATGCATGGGTGCTTTAACCACTGGGGTCAGCAAACCTCTGGGCAGTTTTTGCGGGCCTTAGAATCCTTCACGGCAGACCCAAGGCTGAGGCTGGTCAGGTCCGTATCTTGGCTGGTACTTGACTAACTTTAGGCCTATAGTTGGTATTTCAATCTAATTTCTAAAGTGTGGCACGATAAGGCATCCTGATGGTAAAATCTGACCTAGAGATTTGGTCTGTTTCATATGATTTTGCTCGGGACTAGCAAAACTTAGCCATGGGGGTATTTGATAAGTCTACTTTAGTGGACTAATTTAATGCTTAAGTACATTATTATTTGGATGAGAGATTAATTTAAAACATGCATGTTAGTGAAAAAATCATGTGAACTTTAGATTTATCATTTCATGTATCAATTGCATTAATCCTTATATAAAAGGGGTTCATTACTTATGTGGTTGCAAGGTCATTTAGGAAAGGACATCTTTTTAGTAAGTTTCACAGCAAATGGCAACCGAATATGTATTGATTTCCTAGAGATAATAAAAGGGAAGAAAAGAAAAGCAAATAAAATACCTTCCAATTCTTCCCTCTCATTTCCTTATCTCTCTCTCCCTCAAATGGCAATATTAAATCATGATTGTTTTCCTTCCTTCTCTGACTCTCTCTCACTCTCTTTTTTATCCTTATTTAATAGGGATGGTAGGACAAGGAATCCAACCCCCATCCACGGGGAAGAAGCTCCCTTTCTCCACCTCTCCTCCCTGCAGATAACTCCCTCTACCGCGTGCCCACAACTCCACCACCACGAGCCTCTGTCGACACCGTGCTTCCTCTCAATGAGCGTGGTGACAGCGTGCTCCTCGACGCCACATCCTCCCCTCAGGAAAACCTCTCAACCTTCACCGTTGATGAGAGCCTCATCATGAGCCATAACTAGCTCATTTTGACCCAATAAAGAAGATAAAAGCTCCTACATAACCTAGAAGAAGGCTTAACTGAAGGAACAAGTGCTCTGAGAAGAAAACATGAAATAAATGTTAAAATTGCAATTTTACCATTGCAGTACATAAACGGAATTTATCAGAGGCAAAACAAAGGTCAAATGGTCCAAATAAGATAAAAAGTGGGTTGAGTTAATCAGAAATGGGTTTATGTGTAATCTAAGAACTAAATGACACTTGGTAACCCTAAAACATACCCGCTTAAATTAACAAGGTTCTGGTCAGAATAAAAATCAAGTAAACCCTCTAAAAATCATAGAAAAACATCCTCTAGGGTTTAGAACACTTAATTTGGCCTTTGGAACCTAGTTTGACCTAGATTAGGGTCCTAGCTCTTCAATTAACCTAATTTGGGTTTTTACGCAAAATGTCCAGTTCAACGAGGTCAAACCTAAAATCCAACTTCACCATTGGATTCCTTAAGTCCAAATTAGGTTTGTACCAAAATTTGGACCTAAGGAGAGGTCATCTTGACCTACTTTGCAATTTAGTACACCCAAATCACAAATTGGTCCCTATCTTTTGAATACCTTTGCAGAGAGCCCCCTATGTTCTGCGCCTCCTTTGTAAACCGGTCCTGCCGCCATTGCTAGGGCAGAACCGAGCTCCGGCGAAGTTTCGAGAGAGATTGCTCTCTAATTTCTCAGAGATTCTCTCCCAGAAATGGAAGGGGGATTCTCTGAGGAATTCCCTTCCTTCTAAAGCCAATTACAATCGCTGGTGTGAACCCAATCTCTCGTGCGAACGCACGAGAGATTTGGGTATCCACCTTCCTTCCATCTCCGGCAAGCCGGCAGCGTTGATTGCACGGTCTCCACGCGCTGCTAGGTGCGGCCAGCACCTATAAAAGACACCCCAGACCCTGCCGCAGAGGGCAAGCTTGATTTTGACGGAGATCCCTTCCAAATTCCTCCCTCTCCCATCTCCGGCCAAACGACCCACAAGCTCCGACGACCTCCTCCCCTCCTTCTCATCGCTCTGCTGCCATACCAGCAGCAGAGTCCTCTCCGCCGCTTCCTCCCGCGTCGCGCTGTACCCCGCGTGCGCGCTTCTGACCTCATCTTCGTCGCCGCTTCCTCCCTCAGGGTCTTTCTTCCCTGACAACGACAGTTACGAGCCATCCTCTCCGCCGCCTCCCTTCCTTCCAGACAACCCCAGATACGTTCTCCATCCTCTCCTCTCTCTTTTCCCCCAACTATTTTACTTGATTACCCCTCGACAATACCTAACCGCCTCCATCTTCCTCGCCTCCGACCGCACTTCGGCGAGTCGCCCACACCACTCCGCCACTCCACACGGCTCGCCAACCACCTCGTGAGCTTCGCCTCACCACCAGGAACTCGCTCCACCCCACAACTGCCACTCCAGACCTCCATAATCACCCCCCGACCAACCCACCATCTTCGGCCACAGGTTAACCTAGGCACGCACGCCTAGGTCGACCGGCAACCTACAGCATCACCCACCGCCTTCGCCGTGCTACGGCGAAGGTTTCCAGCTATTCTGATTAGGCCAATAGGCCGTTCTGTTGGATGCCATTAACAGCCGAAGCAGCAGGGAGCTTGGAGCAGCAGCAGGCGTCAGGCTTCCCAGGCGGCAGGTGCAGCAGACTCTCGCAAGTGTCGCGAAGCAACCGAGGCCAGCCAGTAGCATTGAGGAGTCAATAGCTTGGGCAATCGAGCGACAAAACTCTGCGGGCGCGCGTGAAGGCGAGACCTGATAGTCCCACATCGTGGGATAGCAACACTCAGGTACCATATAAGTTTTTTTTGTGTTATCGTTTTAGTGCCTCCGTAAGCACATGGGTGAGGTCCCTCACTGCCCTCACACGCCTCGTCCGTGGCTTGACCTCGCGGATCTGGCGGACCCGACCCGTCCTAGACCTACGCACTCCTCGCGCATCACAACCTGCCGTTGCGCCTGGTCCCGGGTGTGAACCCGACCCGACTACCCGTGTGGCTCTGGGAGAGCGTCCGTGATTGAATTGCTTGAGAAAGAGAGACGCTTGGGTAGGGGGATGGGGGTAGGTGTTTGCTACTGTGTGTGTAGGAAGGAAGAACTGACGAACGCAGCGAATGCTTAACGGCTGCAGAACAGGAAGAGAAGAAAGAAGAGGCTGTATAGCAGTGAAAGGAGAAGTCTTCGCAGAGAAGAAGAAGGAAGACAAGGCATAAGAGAGAGAAGAACGAAGAAGAAGACAAGGGAAGACTGCAAAGAGATCAGAAGAAGAAGAAGAAGAAGAAGAAAGGCAAGGCAGGAGCAGAAGGAAAGATACAGAAGCAAAGATAGGAGAAGAGCCACGAAGAAGAAGAGAGAAAGAGAGATCACATTTAAGACGTCTGATACACAAATCAGACGTCCAATTCTACTTTTTTTTCCAAATCCTTTTTAAAATTCTCTCTTTGAATGAATTATATTTGCATTTAACAGTTGTATTCTTTGGTTTTACAAAGTACTGAGATTGCTCCCCGTGTTCGACCTCGGATACTCTAGTTGTTCGAGTAATAAAATTCTTTATATTTGTTTAGACGTTTTGTCGGTTATACTACAACGTGACATCCTTTAAACCCGCACAAAACGTTGACAACAACCGTGTGCCTAATTCCACCATTGCGAGCCACCACGACCGTGCCCCCACCGCGAGCCTTCTCAACATCCGACAGAGGGTGAAGGACTTAAGCCATCCAACCCCTCCAACAGATGTCCAGCCGAGGCCCTAACCCACGATTGTGTGCCCTCCACCATGACTCCTTATGACAGCACTCACCATCAACTGCAAGCCTCTACACCGACAACCCTGTGCGACGTCTTCCTCCCACCAGCGCGAGTTCAGCACCACCACATCAGCCACCTATGCCAACTGAAGTCACTGCCAACCACCAATGCATGCATAAGAGGCCACCTCTACTCGCCTCCACCCTCTCCTCCATGCACCAACACCTCCATGAACCCACAGGCACCACCCCTACAAGAAACGCCCCCAGCGCTTTACAACACATGCCTCCGGGGCCACGTCGACGCATGCATGCCTCCTTCCAAGAAGACTGTGCGCCTCCTCTCCGACCGCGTGCGCCTTCAAGCCTCCACCTACTGCACGTAGCCACTTGTGTGCACAACACGCACAGCACCACCGACAGTGCAGCCAACCCCACGTGCAGGCCCTCACACGCCCATCCTCCGGCCTTCCCCCGCACGCGCAGGCCCTTACGCGTCTGCCCTGCGGCCTACCTCCCTCACACACAGTAGCACCCTCGTCTTCTTCTTCTTCATCTTCTTCTTCTTCGTCTTCCTCTCCAACAGACCGAAGGGAACCCAATGAAAGAGCCAACTTTCCACTTTGCGTTGTAGTATTTAAGTGGTGGAAAAATCGACTAATCAGAAAAAATGAAAATAACCACTTGCAAAAGAGTGGGTCGTGTCCACAGGGAGGCAATTATGAAATAAATTCTTAATTATTTTATATTATTTCTGATAAGTGCGAAATCCCTATTCAAATCTAACATAAAATGCGAGGGAAAGTAGATTTGCAATAACTTAAAAAGATAAGGGTATATGTGCAGTTTTCCCTCACTAAAATCTTAAATAAATTTATGATGAATTTATGCAATTTTCACGTGACGTGTACTAGAGAAAATTAGTGCTCAAGTTAAGCCCAAAATCAATCTTGAAATATATGAATATCATGAATGTGGAATTATCAGAGAATATAAGTGTGCATGTGCAATTTTGCAATAATATAATAATAATAAATAATAAATCAAATTTTGTGGCAATGGCAGTGAATGTAAATATTAACGGACTTCAAAACAGAGCATTTGCTCTCTCTCCTCGCGAGAGAGAGAGAGCATCGGCGGGCATTGGAGAGGCTAGGGAGGTCGGCAAGGATGAAGGCTATCCGATGGCGGCTGAGCATCAACGGAGGTGGTCGGCCGACGGAGGAGAAGATGCTGGTGGAGGTTGCTGCTGCCGTGAAGCTGCTTCTTGGTGCGGCACGCGGAGATGTGCGCCTGCAGGCGCGGCATGGCAGAGGCGGACGGGTGCTGCCGCGCGTGCTGCAGATGGCACGCTGCAGGTTGAAGGCACTGGCAGGCTTGCGGGGTGAAGGTGGTGGTGCCTGCAGGATGGGCACGAAGGCGGGCGTGTGGGTGAGAGGCGGTCTGCAGATGCGCCTGCAGGATGGGTGCGGGTGCTGCAGGCTTGCACGAGGGGGTGTGGGTGAGGCGGTCTGCAGATGTTGGAGCACATGTGGAAAGTGGGTGCGCTGAGGCGTGCCTGCGAGAGCGCTGGAGAGATTGGGGCTCCTGCGGTGAGGCGGATCTGCAGATGGGCGAGGGCACGGCTGCAGGCTTGGTGCGGTGTGGACGCCTATGGGGAGGCACTGGAGAAGGGAGGTGGGCGCGAGGTGAGGCAGAGCTAGTGCCTACAGGTCTGGCTGGTGGGGGGTGAGTGGGTGCAGGCCTGGCGCGAAGTGGCGCTGTGCAGATGCAGGCTTGGTGCGCTGGAGGAAGGTGCTGGAAGGGAGATGGGCGCGTAGAGGTGTGCGCCTGCGGGCTGGCTGGAGAGGTTGGAGCGCAAGCTTGCAGGCGCGGATGGAGGATGCTTGGCGTGCGCACCTGCTATGGTGAGGGCGTGCGGGTGAGAGGGTGCACTTGGTGCTGAAGATGGGGTTTTTCCCCACAAGGGGGAAGATGGATCCACAGTGCACGCTGGAGAAGATGGTGCAAGTTCTTCTCTTCCTCGATGATTCCCTCTCTCCCTGGATTCGCCTCTTCTTTTCAACTTCTCCTCGTTTACGCCTATGAGAGTTAAGGGATTTTCAAATCCCTTAACTATTTCTGGCCGGCGGCTGTTGAGGGTTCCCTGGAGGATGGGGAAAAGAACAGCCACCGGTTATTTGAAAAAGGGTAATTTATCCTTTTCTCCTCATTCTTTTGCCAATTATTTTTCCTGCACATAAAAAGAACATATTAAGTTATAGAATAGATGTAAACCTAAATCATGATGCATGCAAACATTCTATAACTTAATATAGTTATTAACAAACCTAAAAGATATAATTAAAGTTACTTAAGCGTAATATTAGTCCATTAAAATGGACTCATCACCCAACATCAACACCAGTTCCCCTCACGCGTAGCCACCTCCTTCAGCCATCATCCTTCGGTCCGTCGATGCCGTGGAACTTGTCGGCCCTGACGAGCACAGCCACGCCCTCAGATCCGCCAATGACAGACCACACGACCGTTGGCGAGGCTCCACGTCGTCGGCCAACCTTCCCACCGGCTGGCCGGCCGCCATCGGCCATCGTTTTCCTCGACGTGACCTCCGACGCGAAGCTCTCGACAATGCCAACCTCCTCTGAGCACGGCAAGGCCGACCGTCCTCTCCTCCTCCACGTGCATGCGTCGGTAGCAAATCCCCTGTTTTTGGCTCAATTAAAAATTACATAGATTGCCATTGCCAAAGAATGGGATTTTTATATTGATTATTTTATTATGGGAAATTTGTGGGAGGCCCTTCTGTTCTTGGTTATTTATGACAATATTGAAGGATTGGAATTACTAGTTAATGCGTTTTGTTTTCTTTCCTCCCATGATGAATTGACATCAATGGCAATTTATTTTTCTTGAACAAGATTATTGGTGATCTTATTGGTTCTATGTCTCCCTGTGATATGACCTAAAGTGTGGTATTATTTCAGTATTTTAGTAACTTTGATCAAGGTTTTTTTCTAGCACATTACATATTGCGACGACATATTTTTCTGATATCATTTGCAAAGCGAAAAAACCTCTCGATCAGGTGTAGGTGGATGGTTCAGCCACCTGTCGTTTGGCCAGAAAATTGAAACAGCTGAGAGTTATGCTGAAGGAATATAAACGCATAGTGGAAATGGTGAGGAGTCAGCGGCGTTCTGAAGCTCTCTCCATGGTGCAAATGCTGGATGAGAAAGAGAATGGAGGTAATTTGACTGAGGGGGAGGTAGCACAACGAAAACACTGGCAAGGAGTGGTTCAAATGGAGGATTTGGCAAGGGAAATGGACTGGCGCAAAAAGTCAAGGCAACTTTGGTTGAAAGAGGGCAATGCAAACATGAAATTTTTCCACATGGCTGCAAGCTCCAGAAGGAGAGTGAATTTCATATCCACTTTAAAGATAGGAGACTCGATCTTGACCTCACTTGATGAGATTAGAAAGGAGACGGCTAGACACTTCAAAGAAGTCTCAAGATCGAATGGGAATGGTGTGTGGAAGATGACAACATCCAATCTCTCTCAGGTGCACACTGCAACAGCTGCTAAAATGACTGATTCTATCTCGGAGCAGGAAGTTTTGGATGCTATGGCAGGGCTGAATGCAGAGGGCTCGTCGAGACCAGATGGATTTTAGGTACTATTAAGGAGTTTTGGAGTGTGGTCAAAAGAGAGGTCATGGAGGTGCTTGCAGAATTCCAGAGGGGTAATTCTGGAGTGGAGAGAATTAACAAGTCCTATTTATTTCTGCTACCAAAGTGTAGTGGGGCAGAGACCCTGCATGATTTCAGGTCCATTGCACTTACAAACTTGATTTACCTAATCATTAGCAAGGTGCTGGCTAATTGGCTAAAGGGTGTTCTTGCTGACTTAATTAGCCCGGTGCAATTAGCATTCCTCCCTAATAGATCACTACAAGAATCTTTCATTGTGGTGCAAGAGGTGGTTGCGGGGTGGAGAAGGAGAAAAAGCAAAGCTTTCATGTGGAAGGTAGACTTTAGTAGAGCCTATGACTCGATTGAATGGTCTTATCTTTGGGAGATCATGAAGAGGAGAGGTTTTCCGCCCATACGGATACAATGGATGAAGAGGTGCATTGTCACCTCCTCTTTCTCCCCTCTTATCAATGGGAGGCCGTGTGGGGTGTGGATTCAACCTCAACGAGGGGTGAGACAAGGATGCCCCCTGGCTCCTCTTATTTTTAACTTGGCAATGGACACTTTGGCTCACTTTACATGCAGCTTGGCAGAAGTTGGACTGATTAAGGGGTATTCGCTGTCGAGTTCAATAGTCTTGGCACCTATACTCCAATATGCAGACGATACGATGTTTTTCATTGAAGGTGGATAGTAGGAAGCTGAAATACTGTTCTCTTTGGTCAATATTTTTGGCGAGATTGCTGGCTTGAGGCTGAATGGGGCGAAGTCATCTTTAGTATGCTTCGGTATGTTTGCATAGGACAAGGAGACATTGGCTGCCACAGTGCACTCTTTTATCACAACCCTGCCCGTGAGATATCTAGGATTACCATTAACAAATAAGAAACTCAAGAAGAGTGATTGGGCTTCCTTGTTTGAGAGAGTGAGCACTAAGCTGGAATCCTGGAGTAGCAGATTTCTTTCTAAGGGTGGAAGACTATTCTGCTCAATTCAGTTAGAACTTTAATTCTGGTCTTCTTCTTTCGATTTTTAGATCACCAAAAGCTATTTGGAAAAGGATGGATGTTCTAAGGAAGTGGTTCTTTTGGAAAGGAGCGAAGGCCAAGGGCAGATTCCTACATCGGTGAAGTAGGGGCAGATCTGCAGACCTCGCTTGAAGGGAGGGCTGGGCATTAGATCCCTGAAAGATTTCAATGACTCGCTGTTGCTGAAATGGGCAATTAAACTAACCACAGATGAGGGGAAGATATGGGCTCCACTTATTATGGAAACTTACGGTCTCAATTTAGCACAGCTATGGACGAAGCAGCCAAGAAAGCCATCTCCATTCTAGATGTCGATCAGGAAAGCGATCCAAGACCATCGGTCGGATTTTGTTCTAGAGTTGGGAAACGGCAGACAGTTTAGATTCTTGTCGATGAATGGTCTGAACTGGGAGTGCTATCCGTGAATTATCCAAGAGTCTTTGGTGTAGCTTTAGACAGTAACGCATCTGTTCAGGACTGCTGAGAAGTTGAGATTAGGAGCTAGTGTGTTCCTGCAGTAGGCTTACACGAGGGAGGATGCACGCAACAAGAACTTGATAGGCTAATTGCAGATGTGAACGCTTTCCAACTAGTTGGGGGTATGGAAAAATTCAGGTGGAAACATGGCCTATTTACTTCATCCAAGGCATACAAGGTTCTGATAGATGTTGAGGAGCCAGGCTGCACTTCTAAAAATCAGATCTACAGCAAAATCTAGAAATTGAAAGTTCCTCTTAAAATCATGATCTTTTTATGGCTATGCAGAAGAGACGAACTCGTTATAGGGGAAATGAGGAGAAAAAGACTAGGTGCCCAATTACAGGATTTCCCACTTACAACCTATTGATGTGCATACATTTGATTAACCTAAAATGTCTATTATTGCATGTTCTTAGTGTCACATTAGCATCATACATTGTAAATAGTACATAACATGCATAATCATGCATTTAGATCAAGTTGTATAAATTGTATTGTAATTGTCTCCTTTTTATGGTTAGGGATAGGGCAACTTTTTATCAGGGCCCTGAATCGAAGATCCAACCATACCAATCTAATCAGGGTGACGATTGGAGTTCAACGACTCCAAGATCCCCCTAATTGGACATCCGTAGCACCAGATAGAGATCGAGGAACCCTAAAGATCAAGGGCCAAGATGGTGTTAATCTGCACCTCAGACGACAAATCTAACCACACGGATGGATTCGGATCAATGACCGCAGATTGACAACGTGAAAATCAGTCCAATCCGACACCCGTGGCCAATACTCAGAAGATGGATGGCCAAGATTGCACCACATGGTGCCATCTCAGCCGCCCAACTGACCCCAAGGACCTGCCTCTGCCTTTCCTCTTCATTCGATCGATGCTTCTCCACTGTTGGATGCCCATCCAACGACTACAGACCCGTGCGCTCAAACTCACCGCGCAACACAATGCCACGCGTAGTGCGTTGGTCCAGCGCCCTTCGCGAGAAGATCGAGCGCGCGTTCGAATCCGCCTGGTCACCAAATCAGCACAAGCGAGCGCACAGGTGAGCGAGTAAGGCCACACGATGAGGATCGGATGGCGCTGAGAGATTGATAGCGCCCACGCGCGATCAGACGCGCTGCGTCGACGCGTGATCGCACGCGGGCGCACGACGTAGGCCCGGATGGTTTAAGAGATCGGACGGCTGATAACGCGCGTATGTGCATATACGTTTTGGGTGGAGGAGAGGAGCGGGCGTGCACGGCGCATGCACACGTTGCCCACGACGAACCTTTAGTGACGTTTAAGTCCGTCACTAAAGGTCTCATATTAATATTTTTTAAACTAAATTATCCAAAATGCCCCCACTCCTTGCAACTATAAAAGGAGACCCCCTCCACATGAATTTCTCATCCCTTCCTTCTCTTCTCTCTCTCTCCAAAGCTCAAGAGAAGCTTGTCCCACACCTGGGATGCTCCTCAAGAGCTAAAATCAATTTTTCGCCCCCATTCCGGAAGCGGATCCTGCGACAATGACGACGTGCTGCCTCGTTCCCGTTCCTCCTGCTTCAACCTCCTTCTTCCTGCTCTGTTCCTCGTCTTCCAGGCGTTGTCTCGTCTGGCTCGTCCTCCAAGCGATCATTGAGGAGGATAACTTCTCTCTCCCATTCCTTTTTCCTACTTTCTAGAGTAGAATTTCCTGCTTTCTAGTGTAATAATTTCTTGCTTTCTAGTGTAATCTTTTCTCGCTTTCTTAGTTGTACAAATATTTTGCAACTTCAAGTGAATGTTTTCTCTCTCTCTCTTATTGTCTATAGTTATTTCATTTCATTGTGATTATTCCTCTCTTTAAACAAAAATAGAAAAAAATATAATTACGAATTTTGATCGACATAGCCTCCCTGAGTTTGACCTGGGATTTCTTTTCCGGTATAAATTTTATTTGTTGAACCCGAGTTCTTTGCTATTCGAACTACAACGACAGGTTTTTAAAACCAACTCCAATAGCGTAGTCTTTCGACGTTCAACATTTTGGTGCCGTTGCTGGGGAGACAACGATTTTCTGATCTTCTTTTTGCATTTCACGCATTTTACTATCTTCTAACCTGCTTTCTCTCATGTCTATTGTTTTGCAGATACCTCTATCAGGGAATCATCAAGCGGTAGATTGGAGTAAAGTGCAGTTGAAGACGACTATAAGTGCTTCCCATTCTTCCCCCTCCATAGATTTCATTTCATCATATTAAATTCAAATTCCAATTAACCTAGGTGTTTGCATAAATCTTAGGATTAGTTTGGTTTTATGGATTTCCACTCACTCACATTTCACCCTTGCATATTAAAAAAAAAAAAACAAAAAGATAATTTTCTGGGGTAATTCAACATACACACAACATACACCCACATTCAAGGCACTTAACCTAATTGATTTTCTTCTACTCAACTAGATTCTGATCTGTGGAACCGGTACACACAAATCAACACATAAAAGAGTAGAAATCATTATAGGTTAATCATTTCTATGTGCCTAACTCAGTGGTGCAATTGTGGCCAATTGTTTGAGTTATTTGGGCCACACCACTCAACCTAAAATCAACTCACCAAGTAGTTTCCTCTTAGGGTTTTCAATCTAGGTTCATACCAAGCACTCCACTTTATTTCTGATTTTAAAAGGAAAGCAATCTTCCCCTGTGCTTGAAAACCTGGTTTGCCTCAAACTTGATTGAAATCAACCTAATTCTAAACCCTAAAAGCTACTTAAGTAAGATTTGAACATTAAAATCTACTCATCATAAATAATCTTGCTTGAAAACCCTGGTTGTGCATGCACTTACACATACTCAATTGATCACTAAGGGCACAACCCATTTTAAGGGCCCACCACATTCCATAAGCACTACAATCCCAAGCCTCAATAAAATCGAGTAGATGTTGGCCTTAAGGACTGATTCGCTCTTCGGCGCCTAGTTTGATATTGTTTACGATTAACTTACTTGTATTGATCAATCTGATGTCTAGCTAGGGGAGTAGCATCAAACGACCGTGGCAAGGGGGTACACTAGGAACCAGAGGTGCAAGCTGAAGGAAGAACCTTCTCCCCAGCCCCTCCTTCTAACTGGTTGGATTGAGCAGACACAAGTAGAGTAAATCGTTTATAATCTAAAGGCGGGTTCTGGGAGTCTGTAGATTCTTAGGCTACCCCACTTAAGAACAGGCTTGTTTTGTTGTGCTGTAGGGTTCTTATCCCCAGTCCTTCCGACCTTTTCCTAGTTTATGCTGGGAAGAAGGTTATTGAATCCCTGATTGGAAGGACCACTAGAGTATTCTAGGAGGCGTAAATTGGATTTTGGCCAAATTAATCCCATGGCTGATCAACAGGTTCCACTGCCTCGGGATCCATAGGAGGAATTTCGAAGGCAGCTGGAACATATGTAGAGAATGCAAGAATGGTTCTAGAGAATGCAGGGTGCTCAGCCCTTGAAGGATTTTTATGATCCTTTAAATTACGGGGAACGTCCCAACGTCCAGATTCCTGCCAAAGACGTAGAAATCAAGCCCTAGGTGTTAAGCCTGATCAAACATTTCCATGGGCTTGGCTCTGAAGACCTGTTTCAACACTTGGAGGACTTGACCACCTTGGTCCAGACACTAAAGTGTGAAACGTGAATGAGGAGCAAATGATCATGAGGCTCTTCCCCCACTCTCTTAGAGATAAAGCCGCTCATTGGTACAGGACTATAGGAAGACCAATTGCAACTTAGAATGTGTTGAAATCGGCATTTCTAAAGAAATTCTTCCATGTTGGACGTACCAATGCTTTGAGACGGGCAATCACTGCCTTTACCCAACGGCCAGGGGAGTAGTTTCATGTGGCCTGGGAGCAATTCCAGGACCTATTGCAGAGGTGTCCACACCATGAGGTGTCGAAATGGCAACTCGTGCAGATCTTCTACCACGGGTTGACTAAGCAACTCATAACTCACATGGATGCTTCTTGCAGAGGCAATTTCCCCAACAAAGATGCAGATAGTGCACACTATTTGTTTAAGGAAATGAGCGAGAATTCGATCAATCATGCGTCCATGGATACTTTTAACCAGTCCCAGCAGCCCAGATCGAATGTTAATGAAGTCCACAACTCTCATTCATTCGATATGGAATTGATTTGTAATAAAGTTGATAAGGTGGACTTGGTTGCTAAGAGAATGGAAGAATGGATGGCTGGAAATTCAATGAACAACTCTCAATCCACTCAATCCTAGAATTCAAGATTCCATTCGTCGCAAGCTCCTTTTGGACAGGAGTTCATGAATCAACTTTATGCGGCTTAACCTGCGAGCCAACATTATTCGAAACCCCACGGGTTCCAAACTAGGACCTTTGATCCTAGTTTCTCTGATCCTTCCCTTTCTTTCTCTCCATCCTCACCCTATGAGGATGTTTGTGCTGTACAGGAGAATGTTAGATCCAACCCCTACTCCAATGCTTATAATCCGGGTTGGAGAAACCACCCTAACTTCTCCTGGAAAAACCTAGGGAGCAAACCCAATTCCGACCCAGCAACTATGCTCCGCAACAACCAATGGGTCAGGGTCATGTTTATACTCAGTTGCCACCGAATTAGGTCAATCAACCAGCTTGGAATGCTCGTCAACTCGTAGGGCAGGTTGATTTGAACCAACAAATGGTAGAGATGCAAGGATCCAAGCTCCATCTCATGCAGCAAATGAAAACCTCGCTGGACAACTTGCAAACGAGCTCATAGCTAACTCTTGTCAACCCGGATCTCTACCATCTCAACCCATACCCAACCCATGAAATATCCTGAATCCAGGCAATCAAGCCCATGGGTACGAAAATCAGAGGGACCCACACGCACATGCTCAGGTGGTTGACCAGGGTCCTTCTTCTTCTTCTGTAAATCAACGATTCTTGGCTAATGAAGTCCCTCCAATCTTTCGTAACCCTCCCCAAGACCCAAGCTCGTATGCATTCTCAAATTTTATTACCTTGAGGAGTGGTAAACAAACTTAAGATCCACAACCACATTGCTCTGATTTACCAAATCCTGAAGAACCTGAGGAGAGAAAGGAGAACTCTGGAGAAGAAATCAAGGCTCAGGAACCTAATTCCAAAGATCTGACTCATGTTCCTTTTCCTGAAGCCTTGAGTAGATCAAGGAAGAAGAAGTCTGTTGATAGTAATGAGGAGCTTCTGAATATTTTCAAGAATGTCGAGATCAATATCTCGCTCCTCGACGCTATTAAGCATATACCGGCTTACACGAGATTTTTAAAGGATTTATGTACACAGAAGCGTAAGTCGAGAGAATCTGTTCCGTGGAAGGTGGTACTCTCTGAGCAGGCTAGTTCTGTTATCCTGCACCACCTCCCTCAGAAAAGGAGAGATCCAGGTGCTCCTTTGATTTCTTGTGTCATCAGAGATTACACTTTTGATAGAGCACTGCTGGATCTAGGTAAATCCATCAACCTAATTCCGACTTCTCTTTACGAGAAGTTTGGATTAGGTGAACTTCGGCCGACTTTAGTAACGCTGTAGTTAGCGGACCATTCGGTCACAAATTCGCAAGGCATTATTGAAGATGTTATTGTTAAGGTTAAGGATTTCTATTTTCCTGTAGATTTTCCTATCCTTGACATGGATGTACCTAAAAATCTGAGGAACACGCCCATCATTCTGGGGCATCCGTTCATGGCTACCGCTAAGGCCAACATTAACTGTAAAAGCGGTAGCATGGAAATCGCCTTTGGGGATCAACGAATGAAATTGGATATTTTTAAGGTGATTAATAAATTCGAGGATTGTGGATTTATTGAGGAACTTGAGGATGATAATGTGAATATTGAAACTTATATGATGGTTTCTGCATTTGAAAGTTCCTCCTTTGATGATGAATTGGACCCGCAACCCTCTATGGCAGACCCGCCATCTTCTGAAGAGGTTATTGATTTTGTTCACTCTCAACCTCTTCCTCTTGATGAGTCTTCATCAGCATCTTCCTTACCTTCAATCATCAACCCACCCCAGTTTGAATTGAAACCATTGCCTGAGAATCTGAAATATCAGTTTTTAGGACCACACAAGATGCTCCCTATGATTATCAGTGCTAAATTAACAAAGGAGTAGGAGATTAAATTGATTAAAGTCCTGAAGGAACACAACGAGGCAATTGGTTGGACCATTCATGACCTTAGGGGCATCAAGCCATCTTATTGCAATCATAGAATATTTTTGGAAGATGGATTCCGTCCTTCTCGCCAGATGCAGAGGAGATTAAATCAAAATATGTGAGAAGTGGTCAAGAAGGAGATTATTAAGTGGCTCGATGTAGGAATCATTTATCCAATCTCTGATAGTCCTTGGGTAAGTCCTATGTAGATTGTTCCCAAGAAAGCCGGGATTACCGTTGTGACTAATGAGAAAGGAGAATCTGTCACAACTTGTTCAACTTCCTCTTGGAGGGTTTGTATCGATTACAGGAAGTTGAACACGGCCACGAAAAAGGATCATTTCCCTCTGCCTTTCATTGATCAAATCTTGGAAAGATTAGCCGGGCAAAAGTACTTCTATTTTCTTGATGGCTACTCGGGATACAACCAAGTTCATATCCATCCTGAGGATCAGGAAAAAACTACTTTCACCTGTCCCTATGAAACATTTGCTTTCCGTAGAATGCCATTCAGCTTATGCAATGCACCTGCGACTTTTCAAATGTGTATGCTGGCTATATTCTCTGACATGGTGGGAGAGTTTATGGAAGTCTTCATGGATGATTTCTCTATTTTTGGAGAATCATTTGACTCTTGTCTAGATAATCTTGAAATGATTCTTAAATGATGCATCAAAATAAGATTGGTCCTTAGCTGGGAAAAGAGTCATTTCATAACACAAGAAAGCATCGTCTTAGGTCATGTAATCTCTGAACGGGGAATTGAAGTGGATAAAGCTAAGGTTGATGCTATCGCTAAACTTCCTCCTCCCACATCTATTAAACAAATTCGATCATTTTTGGGTCATGTGGGATTCTACAGGAGATTCATCAAGAACTTTTCAACGGTTGCTCGTCCTTTGAGCAATCTTCTCGCCAAAGAAACGCCGTTTGATTTCGACGAATCATGCCGTAAGGCATTTGATTTTCTTAAAATGGCAGCCACTTGTGCTCTGATGCTGCAACCACCGATTTGGACAACCCCTTTTGAGATCATGACCGCCGCATCTGATTACGCAGTCGGGGCTATTTTGGGTCAGAAAGTTGATAGGAAGCCCTCTGTCATCTACTACGCTAATAAAACTTTGGATGAGGCCTAGAGGAATTACATTGTTACTGAGAAGGAATTACTAGCTGTAGTATTTGCTTTGGAGAAATTCAGGGCTTATCTCTTAGGGTCTCACGTCATTATATATACCAACCACTCAACCTTGAGACATCTCTTGGCCAAAAAGGATGCCAAAACCCGACTTATTCGTTGGATTCTTCTGCTTTAAGAATTTGATCTTGAAATCAAGGATAAATCTGGGGTACAGAATGTGGTGGCAGATCATCTGTCGAGACTTCTAAGTGATTCTTCTCGTCCGGACATCCCGATTGCTGATACTTTTCCGGACAAAACCATCCTTACAGTTTCAGGCATCCAAATCCCATGGTTTGCTAACATTGTTAATTATTTGGCCGTTGGTCAAATCCCCCAAGATTGGACTAAGCAACAATGGGATAGACTCAAATCTGAGGCCAAATACTACTTCTGGTAGGACCCTGAACTGTACCGCATCGGCTCTGATCAGATTATTCGTCGATATGTTCCAGAGAACGAATTCAACAGTATACTCGAGTTCTGCTATGCATCTGCGTGTAGTGGACACTTCTCCAGAAGAGGGCTGCAAAAATTTTGCAATCTGGATTCTATTGGCCGTCTTTATTCAAGGATGCCCAGGATTTCTCAAGGTCGTGTTCCCGATGCTAGGCACTCAGGAGCATAACTAAGAGAGATATGATGCCCCTAAACCCAATTCTTCCTGTCGAAATTTTCGACATTTGGGGCATCGATTTCATGGGACCCTTCCTCCCTTCATTTGGACATCAATACATTCTCGTTACTGTTGATTACGTGTCCAAATGGATTGAGGCGATTCCCACCCAGACCAATGACCACAAGGTGGTCATCGATTTTGTCAAGAAGAACATCTTCAGCAGGTTCGGGATTCCGAGGGCCATCATCAATGATGGTGGCACTCATTTCACTAATGTCCAGTTCCGTAATTTGCTGGCTAAATACGGGGTTAATCACCGAATCTCCACACCTTACCATCCCCAGACGAATGGGCAGGCCGAGATCTCCAACCGGGAGATCAAGAATATTCTGCAGAAAACAGTTAGACCTGATCACAAAGACTGGACTCAAAAGCTTGAGGATGCTCTTTCATTTTGTGTTTCAAAATAAAAGATCAAAAACACAAAAAGACAAAAATATTAGGTTAGATTAGATTTAGGTTAGATTAAGCCGATCCAAATCTCGACTTATTTTCACGCCTCCCAGAGACGAACGACTGGGACTCAAGTTTTCAAAAGAATAAAATCCATCAAGTTTCGATATTATAAATGTTTTGTCAAGGGGATTTCGAGACTATACTACAATTTTCGACAATTTCAAAATATGTGATTTCCACTCTTGTCACAAGGGTGACCAGTTGGCTTCTCAGCTAGCCGGTCACCCATGGAAAGTGGCAATCGGCTAAGCAGGTCCTGTTACACCTTCGCTGGACTATTGTAGGAGCTACAGAGGTTGGATTGAGATGATTTTTGCGCCGTTGAGCTGCTATCGTTGATATGAATCCATCCATGTAGTTGGATTTGTAATCTGAAGTCTGGATTTTTACGATCTTGCTCCCTTGGCCTTTGATTTTTATTGAATTGCATCTGATGCTACGGAAGTCCGATCGGGAAGATTTCAGAGGCATTGAACTTTGATTGTCGCTCTGATCAGATCCGTATAGTTGGATCTTCAACCCAATACCTAGATAAATATCACCCTGTCTCCTAGCTAATAAAAAGAGTGAGTTAATATATAATTTGTACAAATTGATCTAAATGCATGATGATGCATGTTATATAATATTTATAATGCACGATTCTTCTATGAACCCAAAGGAACATGCATAAATAGGCCAATTAGGCCAATTAGATGTGTACACATCATTGCTTCAAGCCAATTTGACCTCTAGGCTGTAGTTTAAGGCAATACTAATTTCCTAATGTTTGGCAAATAACATTTGCAATTGAAATTGTTATCAGACCAAATTACTAGCATCAATGGTAGTGAGTGGTCACAACCTACTTTAGAAGGGAGGTTCTTAAATAGAAGAAAAAGAAATTAGTGTAAAGAAGAAAAAGGGAGGCAAGAAGGGTACCCGACCCCACTTTATGGTCATTACTCTGATATGATATAATATTAGAGAATAAAATCGCTTGCCATTATACAAAAAAGATGCCCTCTGTATATAGAGCAATAGGTATATATAGGACAACATAAATAAGAAAAATCATAAATAGAAATAAAGGTAAAGGAAACGATCTCACAAAATATTTTGAGATACTGAGTAATATCTTCTACAAAGAAAATGACTAGAGAATATTTCAAGATAATGGCTTTGTTTTCGAATTTTCTTTTAATATTATGTAGCATGAGTCAATCAAATCGTTATTAGAAGTTTGTTTTAAAATGGTACAATACCAAATGCAAAGAACACAAAAAGTGTGCCTCTCAAGTAATAGTATAATATCAACCATATATGATATCATATTTCTTTAATGATCAATGAAAATAAGTATTGATCATATTATACTAAAAGGCAATATGCCCCATGGGTCAATGTGTTAGAAAATCATTTCAAAATAGAAAGGAGGAATTGTGAGGGCATGACGTGCGCGAGACGCATTGGTTTAATTGTGTCGTTTAGCATGCATTCGCGATGTCAATTTTAATTAAAGATGTGGGTTAGGTGAGTTCAAGTGTCGAACATGAGGAGGTGTAAAATCGGATTACTTTATTGCTTTTAGTTTTCATAGGAAGTTTGGTTTGCTTGTGAGAAAATGAGAAAGAGAGAGAGAGAGAGTAGGGTTAGAGATTTGAGATGATAGCATGGTGATTACTTAAATAGACATTAAATATGGCATGATGAAATATATTGTGCAAATAAAGTTGTTCTGCAATTACAATGATAGAGGAAAGCTTAAAACAATGTAAACATTAAACTAAGGTAGAGGAATGTGAAAAGGTGAGGCGAGGCGGCCACGGTGGTGGAAGGGTCTTTCGTTGGCAGCTCAGCAACTCCGGCGAGTGTGAGGTATGCTTGGTGGAGCTAGGAAGGAGCTAGTAGGGTGGAAGGTGTGTGTGTATTCAATGCTTCTCCATGGGGTAGTTGAAGGGGTTTATATAGGGAAAATGGGCTTCCAAACTAAGGGTTTTAGCGACGTCCGAGACGTCGCTAAGCCCATGCCATAAACATTGGTGGAGCCTTCCTTCTGCCAATCCGACCGATCCATGCGTGCTTCTTCTTCTTCAGCTACACTCGCGATCCGTGTGCCTTCGTTGTGAGCCATCCGATCGAAGATCGCACAATTGAGATTTCGTGCCCTGAGCACTAGTCTGGATCGTGCTGTTGAGCTGAGCATGCACCTGCACGTGATCGCTCGCGTCTGCATCGGGCACACGAGTGCGCACTGCGTAGCGTGCCTTAGAGCTGTGTGATGAGGTCGGACGGCCTTAATCACTACGGTGCGAGCCAAGGTTTGATTTGGGGTGCAGCGGGGGGGTCTAACGCTCGTCACTGCTTGCATGTGCAAGCGCTTGACCACTGTGCTGCTCTCGCGCTTTGTTGCGGTTTCATCCGAACGCTCAGCCATTTGATGGATGATCGAACGGCCGAGATCTCATCCTGCCATGAAGGAGAGGTAGTGCAGGCGAAGGTTGCGAATTCTTAGCCATCCAATGGTGCACTGTGGGTGAGGGTGTGTTGAATGCTGCCACATGGCTGCCTATGGGCCGTTGATCATCGATCAATGGCCAGAACTTCTTGGGCTAGTTGAGGCACTCCGAATGTTGGATTTGAGAGATTTTAAGTCTGTTGGACTTCGTTCATCATTCTGAATCCATCTGTGCAGTCTAACTACTTATACGAGGCCTGTTTTAACATGAACTTGTACAAATGGACATTAAACATGGATTTATAAGCAATCTTAATTTGCGATGCATGTAGTGGTCCCAAGTCCATTATGATATGTCATTGGCACACATATACCCTTAAGATAAACCCTGGTTGATAGAATTATCATCATCTAATGCAGAGTTATCATACCCCCATGCTCATCCCTTGCTAGTCCCTAGCAAGGTTTATCCTAGCCATTATTTTTAGTCAGAATTTAGGAATTGATTACTTAGACATTCGTTACTTGTCAACAGGAGGAAATATACTAAGAGCCTGATCTACAGAGACTAAACAGCGCCCGTGTGTCTGCGAAATGTGAACCGCCCAAATCCTCTCTTTGAAGTATATATACAGATACATTTTTTTTTTTTCTTTTTCATCTTTTCTCATTTTTCTTTTGGATTTTTGGAGTTAAGAGTGTGTCAATAACTTTTTACAGCTACCCAACCCACCCATAACTCAAAAAAGACTTTAAGTGCTAAGCATCTTGGTGTGAATATTGTGATAGACTCACTCAACGGTAATTAAAACAGATTTCAGGTTTCTACGCCCCTAGGTGATCGGAAAAGGAACTACTTGCCTGAAGGTGTATCTATCCGATCGGTAGCTTTCTCTCTACTTTTATTTTATTTGGGGTCAACACAAGGGTGTTTCCAGTGTATATCTCCCCGGATTGCTCTACTTTCCCGCTTCTTCCTTAAGTGTTTTGGACTTTTTGTGCATCTAGTGAGCTGGGTTTTGAACAACCGACCAATGGGCTATTACCCACGACCACTTGCCAGCTATACTTATACAGTGAAGTGTGGCTTATTTATTTTTTTCTTTTTCTTTCTTTCTATTTTTTCTATTTTTCTTTTTTCTCTTTTCCTTTTTCTTTTCTTTTTCTTTTGTTGTTTAGTAGGTGGCTTCCATGATCTAAGATTTACTTAGTGGCAATAAAAGGAAAGTGGTCCTGTGGCTAGGTTCTAGACAACCAGCCAATGGGTTGTTACCCACGATAACTTACCAGTCGTACCACCCTAGAAGGTACATTAGTTACCCAATTTCTGTTAGAATCTCCAAGGAGTGAGTCAGTGTAAAAATGTGTGCAGATTCCTAGACTAAAAGTCCCTCTGAGTCAGAGGGCAGGTTAATAAGTCGTATACTTATCACCCTACTTTTTTGGTGAATTAATGTAAATTGAGGTTGCGAGGATTCGAAGCTAAATCCACAGTTTAATGGAGACCGGGGCTGATTAAGCCTAAAGGCCTGAAAGGTCTAAGTGTTCAGGTTCTTCTCGTATTATTTCCCATAGTTGACAAGCTCCTAATGCCTAAGTTCTTCCTAATTTTTATTTTCTTTTATTATTATTTTATATATATATATAATTCAGGTTGATAATATAAACTCAGAGAATGCAAATTACCACCCTCCCATGCTTAAGTTGGACAATGTCCTCATTGGCAAATAAATGTATGCAAAGGGGGTACATAAAGAAATCACCTGAGTGCAGCCATGTACTTGATCATTCTGAATCTTCCAAGTTGCCTCCCAGGAAGCGCTGAGTTTATTGCCTCCAACTGGGTGAAGCTCGATGTCAACCCTCAATGAGGGCGACAACTTCCTTTGGGGGAATCTGGACAAGAAAATGTTTTAAACGCTGGCCATTTACTATGAAGGTGTGTCCAATGTTAGGATCTGCAATTTCAACTGCCCCATTGGGATAAGGTTTGACCACCTGATATGGTCCTGTCCACTTTAATCTCAGCTTCCTAGGGAAAAGTTTAAGTCGAGCATCAAAAAGCCAGACTTGCTGGTTGGGCTCGAAGGTTTTCCTATGGATGTGTCGGTCATGGATGGCTTTCATTTTCTCTTTGTAAAGTCGACTGTTCTCATATGCATCCTGATGGATTTCCTCAAGCTCAAAGAATTGAAGTGTCCACTGTGCTCCGACTAACTGAGAATCCATGTTACACTACTTAACAACCCAGTAAACTCAGTGTTCCAACTTGACCGGAAGGTGGCAAGCTTTTCCAAAGACCAAGTAATAAGGAGACATGCCTATCGGGGTCTTAAAAGCGATCCTGTAAGCGCAAAGGGCATCATCCAGTCATGTGGACCAATCCTTCCGATCAGGTCTCACAGTCTTTTGCAGAATATTCTTGATTTGCCTATTGGAGACCTCAGTTTGCCTATTTGTTTGCGAATGATACGAGGTGGAAATGCGGTGAGTAACCCCGTATTTTCTAAGTAAGGCATGGAATTGGGCATGAATAAAGTGACTCCCAACATCACTGATCATGGCCTTCGGTATCCCAAACTGAGAGAAGATGTTTTGCTTAACAAAGTCCATGACAGCCTTATGATCACATCTTCGGGGGGCGACAGCTTCAATCCATTTTGAGCATAGTCTAATGAGACTAATATGTACTCAAAGCCATTGGACGGTGGGAAGGGACCCATAAAATCGATGCCCCAAAAATCGAAGATTTTAACAATCAGAATGGGCTGGAGGGGCATCATGTCCTTTCTGGTTATAGTCCCTAATGTCTGGTAGCGAGAGCAAGTCTTGGCGAGGTTGTGTGCTTCCTTGAATAAGGAGGGCCAGTAAAATCTGGACTGCAAAACCTTTGCAGCTGTTTTCTTCCCCGAAAAGTGGCCACCACAGTTTTGGACGTGACAAAAGGATAGCATACTTTGGACTTCTTCCTCAGGAATACTGATGAGAGCCTCATCATAAGCCATAACTAGCTCATTTTGACCTAATAAAGAAGATAAAAGCTCCTACATAACCTAGAAGAAGGCTTAATTGAAGGAACAAGTGCTCTGAGAAGAAAACATGAAATAAAAGTTAAAACTGTAATTTTACCATTGCAGTACATAAACGGGATTTCTCAGAAGCAAAACATAGGTCAAATGATCCAAATAAGATAAAAAGTGGGTTGAATTAATCAGAAATGGGTTTATGTGCAATCTAAGAATTAAATGACACTTGGTAACCCTAAAACAGACCCGCTTAAATTAACAAGGTTCCGGTCAGAATAAAAATCAAGCAAACCCTCTAAAAATCATAGAAAAACATCCTCTAGGGTTTAGAACACTTAATTCGGCCTTTGGAACCTAGTTTGACCTAGAATAGGGTCTTAACTCTTCAATTAACCTAATTTGGGTTTTTATGCAAAATGTCCAGTCAAACGAGGTCAAACCTAAAATCCAACTTCACCATTGGATTCTTTAGGTCCAAATTAGGTTTGTACCAAAATTTGGACCTAAGGGGAGGTCATCTTGACCTACTTTGCAAGTTAGTACACCCAAATCACAAAGAGGTCCCTATCTTTTGAATATCCTTGCAGAGAGCCCCCTAGGTTCCTCGCCTTCTTTGCAAACCGGTCCTGCCGCCATTGCTAGGGCAGAACCGAGCTCCGATGAAGTTTCGAGAGAGATGGCTCTCTAATTCCTCAGAGATTCTCTCCCAGAAATGGAAGGGAGATTCTCTGACGAATTCCCTTCCTTCTAAAGCCAATCAAATTCGCTGGCGTGAACCCAATCTCTCGTGCGAACGCACGAGAGATGTGGGTATCTTTCTTCCTTCCAACTCCGGTGAACCGGCTGACCTAATTGCGCGTCTTTCACGCACTGATAGGAGCGGCCAGCACCTATAAAACACCCCTCGGACCCGGCCACTCATCTTAAGCTTGATTTTGACGGAGATCCCCTCCAAATTTCTTCTCTCCCATCTCCGGCCAAATGACCCACAAGCTCCGTCGACCGCCTTCCCTCCTTCTCGTCACTCTGCTGCCATACCAGCAGCAGAGTCCTCTCCGCCTCTTCCTCCCGCGGCGCGCTGTACCCTGCGCGCAAGCTCCTGACCTCATCTTCGTCGCCGCTTCCTCCCCCAGGGTCTTTCTTCCCCGACGACGGCAGTCACGAGCCGTCCTCTCCGCTGCCTCCCTTCACTCCAGACAACCCCAGATACGTTCTCCATCCTCTTCTCTCTTTTTTCCCCCTGTTATCTCCCTTGATCGACCCTCGACAGACGCTAACCACCTCCATCGTCTTCGCCTCCGACCGCACTCCGACGAGCCGCCCACACCACTCCAGCCCTCCACACGGCTCGCCAACCACCTCAAAAGCTCCGCCTCACCTCCAGGAACACACTCCACCCTACCACTGCCACTCCAGCCCTCCACAATCACCCCCCGATCAACCCACCATCTCCGGCCACAGGTTGACCTAGGCACGCTCGCCTAGTCCGACCTGCGGCCTGCAGCACTGCCCACCGCCTTCGCCGTGCCACGGCGAAGGTCTCTATCTATTCTGATTTGGCTGAGAGGCGCGTTTTGTGTACGACAGGATTCGAGCCGCTGCCGCCATGGACGACCTCTGATGAAGCTCCCGCGAAGCTCCAGGCACCCGGTCTTCCAGACTACAGGTGCTGCATACTAACACAAGTGTCGCGAGGTGAACGAATCCAGCCGAGGAGCGCTAGCAGAGCCAGCAGCTGCGGGGCAATCGCACGACGAGGTTTCTGCAGGCGCGCGTGAAGGCGAGACCAGATAGTCCCACATCGTGCGATTGCAACCGTCAGGTACCATATAAGTTGTTTTTACGCTTTACTCTTATCGCCTCAGTAAGCACAGGGGTGAGGTCCCTCACTGACCCCACCCGCCTCGTCCGCGGCCTGACCACGCGGACCTGGCGGATCCGACCCGACCTAGACCTACGCACTCCTCGCGCATCACACACCTGCAGGTGCGCCTGGTCCCGGGTACGATCCGACCCGATTGAGACTGTGGCTCTGGTAGAGCGGTTAGAGTGAATTGCTTGAGAGAGAGACACGCGCGGGTAGAGGGAGAAGGGTTAGGTTTTGTTCCTGTGCAGGCAGGCTGATTGCAGGAGAAGGACTTGGCCGCTGCAGAAGAAGGAGAAGCAAGACAAAGAAGAAGAAGAAGGCAACGAAGAAAGGAGAAGCAAGACAGAAGAAGAAGAAAGAAAGAAGTCTTCGCAGGAGAAGAAGGAAAGCAGAAAGGTTAGAAGTCTTCGCAGAGAAGAAGAAGAAGGACAAGGGAAGATTGCAAAGAGATCCGAAAGGCAAAGCAGAAGAAGAAAAAGAGAAAGAAAGATCACATTTAAGACGTCTGATACATAAATCAGACGTCTAATTCTATTTTTTTACATCTTTCTTAAAAACTCTTTGAATCAATTATATTTGCATTTAACAGTTGTATTCTTGGGTTTTACAAAGTACTGAGTTTGCTCCCTGTGTTCGACCTCGGATACTCTAGTTGTTCGAGTAATAAAATTATTTATATTTGTTTAAACGTTTTGTCAGTTCTACTGCAACGTAATACGCCTTTAAATCCGCACAGAAACGTTGACAACATTTTGGCGCCGTTGCCGGGGAGCAACGGGCACTTTTAAAGCTTTTGAGTACAACTTTTCTATTTAATATCTGACTTAACTTCTCTTTTGTTGTGTTCAATCAGGGAAAGCAAAACAAAAAGGAAAGAATAGCAACTGCACAACAGACTGGAGCAGGTAATCTCCATAAGCCCTCTCCCTTAACCCTCTCACAATCTAAAAAAAAAAAAAAAAAGGGGAGAAATCAACTTAGGGCTACCTGTCTTATATTTAGTAACTCATCAAGTGGCCTGATTTTCATTTCAACATATTTTTGTCTGTCATCCAACTAAGGCAACTAGGGCTAAAACTTTCTTGATTGAGCCCTAGGTGCTAAATTCTAAGGCAACTAAATTGGACCCATTAGAGCCAAGTTAGGATTGCAAAGCTAGGGTTTTTAGAGACACATCTTCTCTAAAACAAAGAAACAAACTTTCCAAAAAGAAGTGTGCCTAAACCGTGTTTGAAAATATTTATACAAGAGGAACCCTAAGCAAATCAAGCTGATAATCCATTTGAATCATAAAAGGAAGGACCTAAAAGCTCTCAAAGGAACAAGAGGTGAAGTTGACCCCTCGAGTCAACCAACCTTAATATTAGGTCACTTTTTGCACTCAAAATACTTAAAAGTTCAAGTGGAACATTAAGCACCTTGATCTTAAAATAAAAAAAAGGTAGACTTAAGAGGTCAAGATCCCCATTCTGGTCTACCTGGAACCGCAGTGACAAGAGAGGTCGGGTGGGGGAAACCCTGTAACCCGTGGGGACGCTCTACCGCGTAGGGGTCTTTGCGGGACTCTCCCTCTCTGGCTGCCCAGGTATTTCTCAGGTGGACGATCTTCTGATCCAGGGGTCCATCTGCCCCAAACCTCTATAGTCACCCAACAATTCTTGGGTGTCTTGATTGGGTCCAGCACCTTCTAATCTCATCACATCTTCCGGTGCATGTTTGGTAGGAGGTCCTTAAGACCACCTTTAAGACCTCCTCTAGAAATTCATTCTCGCCGAGGCCAAGCCTCGACGCCCTTGTTTGTGCAGCAACCCCACCACATAAATCTTTCATCTGATTCAGACCCTGATTCTCCCTCTTCTCCCATTATGGCACAACCCATTGAAGAGGAGAATAACCTTGAACACCAACTTCAACGCTTGAACGATCTCTTTCAGAACTTTGTAAACCCACCACAGCGACCTATGATGCGAGATCACTATAATCCCGCTGCGGTGGCAATCGAACCCCGAGTACGAATCCCAATTGGAGGACCCGATTCTGATCTAAAGCCCAATATGATTCATGCCATACCAAAGTTCCATGGGCTTAACTCTGAGGATCCATTCCAACACATTAAACAACTCAAGCATCTGGCCCAGACTTTCGGGTCAGATGTACAAAACCAGGATATCCTACTCATGAAAATGTTTTCGTTCTCCCTCTTGGACAAGGCCGCGCACTGGTATCAGACTCAGACCCGCCCGATCAACACTTGGGAGGAATTACAGTCCGAATTTTTGAAAAAATTCTTCCCTGTTGGCCGGACGAATGCCTTGCGCCACCAGATCACTCATTTCACTCAACAACAGGGAGAACCTCTTCACGAAGCTTGGGATCGATTCCTAGATCTCATGCGAAAGTGTCCCCATCACGGAGTTCCTAAGTGGGAACAAGTCCAGTCTTTTTACCAGCGACTCCGTGAGGATATTCGTCTAATCGTCAATGCAACATGTGGAGGAAACATCATGGGCCAGCACGAGGACACGGTGTGGGAGATTCTCGAAAACATGTGCGAGAACTCCATAAACAATGACTCCTTGGGCTTATTCGACAGGACGAATGCCCGTGCATCGACGAATCTAAGAGGGACACATGAGACGCAGGACCTGTCCACTTCTGTTGACCTGGAATTGATGGCCAGTCGGTTGGACAAGGTCTCTATCATAGAAAAGAAGGTGGACGAGCTAACTCGACATTTGCAGCAAGCCACCTCTGCACAAAACTCTTTTACACGACCTCCTCTGGCAAGGGAAACAGTGCAAAACATCTATCACCAACCTGCCAAGGGGATGGGCCCCTATCCACCCCCGTCTACCTCCCAGACCGGAGTGACCTCCGATCCCGTCTACTCGAGTTGGGGGAACTTTGAACCCTCGTATTCTGACTTTCCTGAGGTTTCTCAGAACTGCGAGGACCTCAACGCCATCCAGAACGACCCATACTCCAATACCTACAACCCTGGATGGCGAAATCATCCTAACTTTCAGTGGGCGGGAAACTCTCAAAAACCACCATATCAACCCCGCCCACAAGCTCCTCGTCCATATCAGCCGCCTCAGCCTCGGCCCAATCCCACCTACCAATCTGGGCAAAATCAGGATCAACTGACTCTTATCCTTCAAACGCTGGCTGACATTCAAAAGACGAATGCGGCAATGCAAAAACAGCACAAGGACGAGATCACAGAGGTTCGCAACCAACTGGCCCAGATGGCAAATTCTCGCCAACCTGGCACCCTTCCTTCGCAACCTCTGCCCAACCCAAATAATGTACCGACCCAGAGGCGCATTATGAATCCAAATCCAGGCCACGCACATTTGATTTATCAGGCCCCTGCTGCTCCATCACCAGACAGGATGGAGGCTTCTACATCTTATGCAGAATTTCAGCAGCAGCCACCTCTCCTACCTAACCCAAACCAAAGTCAGGCTGGATTAAACTCTGTAACAACACGTAGTGGTAAAACAACACAAGACCCACATTATCTGAACCACTCCAAGCCTGATAATCGCCAAGACCCTAGGGTAGTCATCCAAGATACTACTGTCCCAGATCAAGAACCTGGACCTATCCTAGAGGAACCAGCTAGTATCCCATTTCCTGAGGCCTTGACCAAAGGAAAAAGGACAACCAAACCTGTGGCTCCTGAGGAGGATCTGGTCAAGCTCTTTGAACAGGTCCAGATAAACATCCCGTTGATGGATGCAATCCGCCACATACCGGCTTACGCAAGATTCTTGAAAGACATATGTACACCTAAACGTAAGCCGCGAACCAAGGATGGGAATCCGATCGTACTGTCAGAGCAAGCCAGCTCTGTCATCCTGAGCAAACTCCCACCCAAGGCTAAAGACCCAGGAACCCCCTTGATTTCTTGTAAAATTGGTGAAACCCAACTTGATAAAGCCCTACTAGACCTAGGTGCCTCCATAAATTTAATACCTACATCCCTCCTTGACCACCTTGAAGAATCTGAACTTAAACCCACTGAGGTGACATTGCAGTTAGCCGATCGATCCATCAAGTCACCCAAAGGAATACTCGAGGATGTCATTGTTAGGGTACGAGATTTTTATTTCCCAGTGGACTTCATAGTACTGGACATGGATGCACCTAAGAACCCAAGGGACACACCAATCATATTAGGGAGACCCTTTCTGGCCACTGCTAGGGCCAATATAAACTGCGAAGAGGGCCAGATAGAATTAAAATTTGGGAATCAAAATCTGAAGATTGACATTTTCAAAGCCCAACAAGGGATTAATTGCGGGGTTATAGAGGAAATTTGTGATGTCAAAGCCGTGGTTGATGAACTGTATATAGAGGACAACCTGATTATTCCTGATCAACCACTAGAAAATCAAAAACCGCTAACAGAGGAGTGCGAACACAATCTAGACACACCTATGACTCCTACCATTGCTCCCGATACAAACCCTGAACCACCCGCTACTGCTGACAATCCTGTCATGGAACTCAAGCCCCTTCCCGAACATCTAAAATATGTCTTTTTGGATTCAAATCAAACGTTTCCTGTGATTATCAATTCTCGACTCACACCTGACCAGGAACTCCGTTTGATTTATGTTCTCCAGCAACATCGTAGAGCCATTGGATGGACTCTAGATGATTTGACTGGTATAAGCCCTTCATACTGCACGCATCGAATCTACACAGAAGAAGGCTCACGACCTTCAAGAGAAATGCAAAGGCGACTAAACCCTAACCTACAGGAGGTCGTGAAAAAGGAGATCATTAAGTGGTTAGATGCAGGGATCATCTACCCGATCTCCGACAGTCGTTGGGTGAGTCCAACACAAGTGGTACCTAAGAAGGCAGGACTTACCATCATCACGACTGAAACCGGGGAAGTCATTCCTACCCGAATAGCTAATTCGTGGAGAGTCTGCATTGATTACAGAAGACTAAATTCCTCCACGAAGAAGGATCATTTCCCACTACCGTTTATTGATCAGATCCTCGAGAAACTAGCGGGAAATAGATTCTTCTGCTTTCTTGACGGGTACTCCGGTTACAATCAGGTGGCAATCCATCCAGAGGACCAAGAAAAGACCACATTCACCTGCCCCTTCGGGATGTACGCGTTTCGAAGGATGCCGTTCGGTCTCTGCAATGCACCTGCAACTTTTCAGTGGTGCATGCTTGCCATATTCTCAGATATGGTAGGTGATTATCTGGAAGTCTTCATGGATGACTTTTCAGTTTTTGGACAATCATTTGACGATTGCCTCCAACACTTGGTCCATATACTCAGGCGGTGCATCGAGGTGAATTTGGTTCTTTCCTGGGAAAAGAGCCATTTCATGGTGCCTGAGGGAATTGTCCTGGGACATTTAATCTCAGAGAAAGGCATCCAAGTGGATCGAGCTAAGGTTAACCTGATTTCCAAGCTCCCTATGCCTAGCTCGATTAAGGACATCCGATCTTTTTCGGGGCACGTCGGTTTCTACCGTCGATTCATCCCTGATTTCTCCAAAATCGCGCGCCCCCTGACCAATCTGCTTTCCAAGGATGTGCCTTTCGGAATTTCCAAGGAATGCACTCAAGCATTTGAGATCCTACGTGACCGAGTCACCCAAGCCCCAATCCTACAGTCCCCTGATTGGTCTCAACCCTTTGAGATCATGTGCGATGCATCTGACTTCGCTATAGGAGCGGTTTTGGGGCAGAAAATTGACGGGAAACCTGTGGTCATTTACTACGCCAGCAAAACACTGGATGAGGCTCAGCGTAACTATACGGTTACTGAGAAAGAGCTGCTGGCCGTAGTATTTGCCCTGGAAAAATTCAGATCATACCTTCTGGGTTCCCGTGTTATCATATACTCGGATCACACAGCTGTGAGGCATCTCCTGGCCAAGAAGGACGCGAAACCTCGATTAATCCGCTGGATCTTGCTGTTGCAAGAATTTGACATCGAGATTCGCAACAAGGTGGGAAAGCACAATGTGGTAGCTGATCATTTATCCCGCCTTCCTTCTGAAATTATTGATCCTTCCGGACCTATTACAGAACATTTCCCTGATGAGCACCTCCTGACTATCAGTACAAGTCTTCCATGGTTCGCCGATATTGTTAATTACCTGGCATCACATCAGATTCCGCCCGATTGGTCGAAGGCCAAAAAGGAAAAATTGCGTTCCGATGCCAAGTATTACCTATGGGAAGACCCGTATCTCTTCCACATTGGTGCTGATCAGATAATCCGACGATGCGTCACGGAAGTGGAAATCAAAGACATACTCTCATTCTGCCATGACCAGGCATGCGGTGGACATTTTTCGGGACATAAAACCGCATCGAAAGTCCTCCAGTGTGGTTTCTACTGGCCCACAATTTTCAAAGATGCATACAATCACTGTAAGGCATGTTCCCGTTGCCAGACTCTAGTCAACATGAGCCATAGAGACATGATGCCTCTACAGCCGATCTTGGTATGCGAAATTTTTGATATTTGGGGGATTGATTTCATGGGACCCTTTCCTACCTCGGATGGCCTCGAATACATTTTACTCGCAGTTGATTATGTTTCCAAGTGGATAGAAGCCATTCCGACCCGAACCAACAATCATAAAGTCGTTATAAAATTCCTTCATCAAAAGATTTTCTCAAGGTTCGGGATTCCATGTGCTATAATTTCCGACGGAGGGACCCATTTTACAAACGCTCAGTTCAGGTCACTGATGATCAAATACGGGGTGTCACACCGAATCTCTACTCCTTACCACCCCCAAACTAATGGTCTAGCTGAGCTATCTAACCGAGAGATCAAGAAGATCCTTCAGGTTACTGTTCGACCTGATAGAAAAGATTGGTCTTCTCGGCTTCCGGAAGCATTGTGGGCCTATAGGACCGCCCACAAGACCCAATTAGGAATGTCTCCCTTCAGACTAGTGTACGGGAAGGCATGTCACCTCCCCGTCGAATTGGAGCATAAAGCCTATTGGGCAGTACGGACCTGTAATCTCGACCTTTCTAAGGCTGGAACCCACAGAAGATTTCAAATGAGCGAGATCGATGAATTACGCCACGACGCATATGAGAACTCGCGAATTTACAAAGAACGGGTTAAAGCTTTTCACGACAAACACATTTCTAGAAAGGTCTTTCATCCTGGTCAAAAAGTTTTACTCTTTGATGCTCAACTCAAACTATTCCCAGGAAAGTTAAGATCCAAGTGGGTCGGACCCTACCTAGTCCGCCAAATCTTCGGAAATGGAGCTATTGAAATCAGCCCACTCAGCCACGATTCTGAACCCTTTGTCATGAACGGGCAGAGACTCAAGCCGTTCATTGACATGACCGATACAGATTTGACTGAGTCATCCTTTACCCTCCTTTCCTCTTGAGCTCATTGCGCCCAGCCGATGGCGTAAAACTCAGCGCTTAACGGGAGGCAACCCGTCATTCTTTGAAAAACCTGAAACCGTTTCTGACATCGCTATGCGGAACTCATATTGCACTTTAGGGTTCATCTATTAGAACAGCCGACTTCACCTCAGGTATACCTACTCGAGATTAGAAATCGTTCGCAACAAGTCGCTTCGACCCATTCACTCACCACACACCTGTCCTAATACATGAACTAAGCTGAATTCGAACCCACCTAATTTACAATGGGGACATTGCAAATCTTAGGCATGGGGGGGTATGAAAGTGCAAAATGTCAGAAAATTCATATCAAGAAAGGGTTTCATGTAAAAAAAAAAAAAAAGGACTTGATAGAGGGGAGGAACAATTCAGGGTCATACAAATGAGAGGAGGAAAAGAAAGAAAAATGACAAAAAGAGCAAAAATAAAGAAAGGAGCACAAAAGGAAAAGAAAAAGAAAAAGTCATTAGTAAAAGATTAAGGGGTTAACTGAAGTTCTAGACCGAGTCAAGAAAAAGAAAAGAAAAATGCTACGGAGATATAACAAGAGATTAGCGGGAACGCTGGTCTTAGGCCTCTTGGGCTAGATTTTTAGCTTAAAAATTCACGTATCCGTTAAAATCTGGATAATCCTCAAGAGGTTGAGGAAAATGCGAAGCTTAAGTATTAGGTCTAAGGCTTAGGAAGTATTTGGCCTCGTTAACTGACCTCCGGTTTGCGGGATTCGGTAACCTAAGCACCCAAATTCACACACAGTCTGGTTCAGTGCGCATAAATATTCAAAACACGCAAGAGCGTTTAATATTCTGAAAAAGTCACCTAGATTAGGAGCGGCCAATCAACACAAGTTGATTTGGACAAGTTCCCAGCGCGGAGAGGCGGGAAATTCCCCTCGAAGATGCGTAACAACATATCGTCTCCTCGGTGCTTGTCTCTTAGGATATTTAAATATCCTACTGGGGGCATGTAAGCGCTCTGCTGGTTCAGATACCATGGGTGGCATTATCACGAAATGTCGATCGCCAGGGTCTGAATTCGGCCACGGAACGCCATGGGCGGGATTATCTCGAAAGCCAGGGTTCCGGGGGTTGCCATGGGCGGGATTATCTCGAAATCTCGAAAGCCAGGGACCCTTGAGGATTGATGATGGGGACGAGGAATCCAATACAGACCGTGTTGAGAAGCTAATCCGAAGCTAGAAATAAAAAGAAAAGAGAGAGAAAAGCTCTCCAAACAAATAAATCCTCTATCTCTCTCTTACAAAAAAAACGCACTGCAAACTGAGCGTAGGCTAAAAATGTCTCAAGCACGGGTGCTTTAACCGCAGAGTCCAACAAACCCTAGGATAGTTTTTGTGGGCCGTAGAAACCTTTGCGAAGGACTGAGGCTAAAGCAGAACAGGTCCAGATTTTGGTTGGTACTGGAGTACCTCTAGGCTTATTGTCGGCATTCCTACCTAATCACAAAAGAAGCACTTATCATAACTAAGGACACTTTGGGTCTAGAATGGAAGCTAAAACTTTGAAATTTTGCTAAGGGACTAGCAAAAGCTAGGCATGGGGGTATGATGAGAGCCTCATCATAAGCCATAACTAGCTCATTTTGACCTAATAAAGAAGATAAAAGCTCCTACATAACCTAGAAGAAGGCTTAATTGAAGGAACAAGTGCTCTGAGAAGAAAACATGAAATAAAAGTTAAAACTGTAATTTTACCATTGCAGTACATAAACGGGATTTCTCAAAAGCAAAACATAGGTCAAATGGTCCAAATAAGATAAAAAGTGGGTTGAATTAATCAGAAATGGGTTTATGTGCAATCTAAGAATTAAATGACACTTGGTAACCCTAAAACAGACCCGCTTAAATTAACAAGGTTCCGGTCAGAATAAAAATCAAGCAAACCCTCTAAAAATCATAGAAAAACATCCTCTAGGGTTTAGAACACTTAATTCGGCCTTTGGAACCTAGTTTGACCTAGAATAAGGTCTTAACTCTTCAATTAACCTAATTTGGGTTTTTACGCAAAATGTCCAGTCAAACGAGGTCAAACCTAAAATCCAACTTCACCATTGGATTCTTTAGGTCCAAATTAGGTTTGTACCAAAATTTGGACCTAAGGGGAGGTCATCTTGACCTACTTTGCAAGTTAGTACACCCAAATCACAAAGAGGTCCCTATCTTTTGAATATCCTTGCAGAGAGCCCCCTAGGTTCCTCGCCTTCTTTGCAAACCGGTCCTGCCGCCATTGCTAGGGCAGAACCGAGCTCCGACGAAGTTTCGAGAGAGATGGCTCTCTAATTCCTCAGAGATTCTCTCCTAGAAATGGAAGGGAGATTCTCTGACGAATTCCCTTCCTTCTAAAGCCAATCAAATTCGCTGGCGTGAACCCAATCTCTCGTGCGAACGCACGAGAGATGTGGGTATCTTTCTTCCTTCCAACTCCGGCGAACCGGCTGACCTAATTGCGCGTCTTTCACGCACTGATAGGAGCGGCCAGCACCTATAAAACACCCCTCGGACCCGGCCACTCATCTTAAGCTTGATTTTGACGGAGATCCCCTCCAAATTTCTTCTCTCCCATCTCCGGCCAAACGACCCACAAGCTCCGTCGACCGCCTTCCCTCCTTCTCGTCACTCTGCTGCCATACCAGCAGCAGAGTCCTCTCCGCCTCTTCCTCCCGCGGCGCGCTGTACCCTGCGCGCAAGCTCCTGACCTCATCTTCGTCGCCGCTTCCTCCCCCAGGGTCTTTCTTCCCCGACGACGGCAGTCACGAGCCATCCTCTCCGCAGCCTCCCTTCACTCCAGACAACCCCAGATACGTTCTCCATCCTCTTCTCTCTTTTTTCCCCCTGTTATCTCCCTTGATCGACCCTCGACAGACGCTAACCACCTCCATCGTCTTCGCCTCCGACCGCACTCCGGCGAACCGCCCACACCACTCCAGCCCTCCACACGGCTCGCCAACCACCTCGAAAGCTCTGCCTCACCTCGAGGAACACACTCCACCCTACCACTGCCACTCCAGCCCTCCACAATCACCCCCCGACCAACCCACCATCTCCGGCCACAGGTTGACCTAGGCACGCTCGCCTAGTCTGACCTGCGGCCTGCAGCACTGCCCACCGCCTTCGCCGTGCCACGGCGAAGGTCTCTATCTATTCTGATTTGGCCGAGAGGCGCGTTTTGTGTACGACAGGATTCGAGCCGCTGCCGCCATGGACGACCTCTGATGAAGCTCCCGCGAAGCTCCAGGCACCCGGTCTTCCAGACTACAGGTGCTGCATACTAACGCAACTGTCGCGAGGTGAACGAATCCAGCCGAGGAGCGCTAGCAGAGCCAGCAGCTGCGGGGCAATCGCACGACGAGGTTTCTGCAGGCGCGCGTGAAGGCGAGACCAGATAGTCCCACATCGTGGGATTGCAACCGTCAGGTACCATATAAGTTGTTTTTACGCTTTACTCTTATCGCCTCAGTAAGCACAGGGGTGAGGTCCCTCACTGACCCCACCCGCCTCGTCCGCGGCCTGACCACACGGACCTGGTGGATCCGACCCGACCTAGACCTACGCACTCCTCGCGCATCACACACCTGCAGGTGCGCCTGGTCCCGGGTACGATCCGACCCGATTGAGACTGTGGCTCTGGTAGAGCGGTTAGAGTGAATTGCTTGAGAGAGAGACACGCGCGGGTAGAGGGAGAAGGGTTAGGTTTTGTTCCTGTGCAGGCAGGCTGATTGCAGGAGAAGGACTTGGCCGCTGCAGAAGAAGGAGAAGCAAGACAAAGAAGAAGAAGAAGGCAACGAAGAAAGGAGAAGCAAGACAGAAGAAGAAGAAAGAAAGAAGTCTTCGCAGGAGAAGAAGGAAAGTAGAAAGGTTAGAAGTCTTCGCAGAGAAGAAGAAGAAGGACAAGGGAAGATTGCAAAGAGATCCGAAAGGCAAAGCAGAAGAAGAAAAAGAGAAAGAAAGATCACATTTAAGATGTCTGATACATAAATCAGACGTCTAATTCTATTTTTTTACATCTTTCTTAAAAACTCTTTGAATCAATTATATTTGCATTTAACAGTTGTATTCTTGGGTTTTACAAAGTACTGAGTTTGCTCCCTGTGTTCGACCTCGGATACTCTAGTTGTTCGAGTAATAAAATTATTTATATTTGTTTAAACGTTTTGTCGGTTCTACTGCAACGTAATACGCCTTTAAATCCGCACAGAAACGTTGACAACAAATACACCTCCTAATGATCTGGTCAGCACAAAGTCTAAACAGCATGGGATCATCCTAGAAATAGTGCTTGCCTTCAGCCAAGAACTTATCCCGTTGCTGTCTGGACTAACCAGGCGAAGTCTGTCCTACCACCAAATAGTTGATGAAGTCTACATACCAGGGTATCTTTCTTCCTTGCACAACTAGAAGTTGTTCATCAGGAAAGGTGTCAGTCAAAGGTAATGAAGGTCCGATGTGGCCTAGGTGGGGTCTGGACAGGTGATCGGCTACGACGTTCTTGGACCTTACTTTGTCGAGTATTTCCAGGTCAAATTCCTGCAAGAGCAAGATCCATCTGATGAGCCTAGGTTTAGCATCCTTTTTGGCCAACAAATGCCGGATAGTTGAGTGGTCAGTGTAAATTGTCACATGGGATCCTAGAAGGTATGATTGGAACTTTTCTAATCCAAAGACTACAGTAAGCAGTTCTTTCTCTGTGATAGTATAATTCCGTTGGGCCTCATCCAACGTCTTGCTCGTGTAGTAGACCACCACAGGTTTCTTTTCTCTTCTTTGTCCTAGGACTACGTCGATGGCAAAATCTGATGCATCACACATAATCTCAAAGTCTTGGGACCAGTCTGGGGGCTGTAAGATAGGCACAGTGGAGACTGTTTCCCTGAGAGTGTTGTAAGCCTTGATGCAATCAGATGTCATGTGAAAAAGAGCATCATTGGCTAGAAGGTCAGTTAAGGGTTTAGAGAGTTTGGAGAAATCTTTAATGAACCTTCTATAGAAGCCAACATGTCCTAGGAAAGATCGGATTTGCCTGACCGAGCTCGAGGGTGGAAGTTTGAAAATTAGATTAATCTTAGCTCAATTCACTTCAACGCCCCTATGCGAGACAATGTACTGAGGACAATCCCTTCCTGAACCATGAAATGGCTCTTTTCCCAACTTAAAACTAGGTTGATCTCGATACATCACTCCAGGATCTTCTCCAAGTTGCTAAGACAATGGTCGAATGAGTTTCTGAACACGGAGAAATCATCCATAATGACCTCCAGGTATTCACCCACCATCTCTGAAAAGATGGCTAGCATGCAACGCTGAAAGGTAGCGAGTGCATTGCATAACCCAAATGGCATACTATGGAATGTGAACGTACCATACAAACAAGTGAATGTGGTCTTCTCTTGTCTTCCGGTGCAATAGCGACTTGGCTGTATCCTGAATATCCATCCAAGAAGCAAAAATATTTCTACCCTACCAATCGCTCGAGAATCTGGTCAATGAATGGCAAAGGGAAATGATCTTTCTTGGTGGTCTCATTAAGCTTCCTATAGTCAATGCACACCCACCATGCAGTAGCGGTGCGGGTGGGGATGGATTTGCCCTGATCATTGGTGACAACGGTGAGCCCGACTTTCTTGGGTACCACTTGAGTGGGGCTCACCAAGGGGCTATCAAAGATTGGGTAAATGATATCAGCGTCAAGCCACTTGATTATTTCCTTTTTAATGACCTCTCGCATATTCGGATTCAATTGTCTCTGCATCTGGTGGGAAGGTTGAGCCCCATCTTCCAAATAGATCTTGTGAGTGCAATAGGTGGGGCTAATTCCCCTCAAGTCAGAAATTGTCCATCCAATGGCTGCACGATGTTCAGAGAGGGTTGCAGTCAACCTAAGCTCTTGTTCCCTAGTTAAATGGGCATTGATAATCACAGGGAAGGTCTTGTCAGGTCCAAGGAAGACATACTTGAGATTATCGGGTAATGGCTTAAGCTCAGGTGTAGGTGGAACAACACTTGACGGGTAGGGGAAAGGTGGGAGTTGATCAACATCAATCTCCTCAAATGGTGGTTGCTAATGGTAATCAGCTCTACAGAGGTCAACTTCCATAGACGGGGATGGGTCAGAATAGTCATCACTAGGTTGGGTCAGATGGTCTGCTAAAGAACTAAGAGTGAGGCATTCTTCAACCAGAGGTTCCACGGGATCATGCTCCTCAATCCAGTCACAACCCCACCTTTCCACACATTTCCCCTCTTTAATTACAACCTATTGCTCACCCGAACACCTCACCGAACACACCCACTCTCACTGACACAGTCCAACTTCGCCACGCACGCACGGGCCTCGCCACGCCACACAACCCTCACCGTCGCAATCGTCGTGGTTCGGCGAACCTTCTGAGCATTTTGACGTGGCTGAAAGGCCTTCTTGTTGATTTTAGGTACTCGCATCATCCGCCATTGTCAAGCAAGCTTTGAGCTTGCTTGAAGCTCGCTCTAGGTTCTGACGCGCCTAGGTTAAAGCCCCTAATTGCACGGAAACACCTCGCACACATGACTAGGCAGTCAATTGGACACCTTTGCCTTGCGAGCTGAGGCAATTAAGGAGAAGACCCTCTTTTGCAGACGTGCAAAGAAGGTGCTATCTTTAGTCCCACATCGTGGGTTTTGCAGCGACTAAAGGCGAATAAATTGCAAAAGTCACAGTAGCTATTCGCCTCAGTTCACGGGGCGAGGACCCTCTCACCTGCTCACCCAGCCCCGTCCGCGACCTCTACCCATGGACTTGGTTCGACCCGATAACCTGCCTAGACCTGCACTCCTCGCTCATCACCCCACACCAGTGAGCTTGGACCCAGGTTCGCTAGTTCCGATAACCCAAATTCCTATGGCTCTGGGAGAGTGAATCCTAAGGAGAGAAAGAGAGAAGGAGAGTTTCACAGGTAAGGGGAGGGTTTTGCTACAAAGAAGTCCGACTGACACTTAGCCAGATTCAAAGAAGAGTAGCAGAGAAGGAGAAGAAAAGAGAAGAGCAGAAATGGAAGAAGAAGCCGTAGCTCAGAAAGCAGAGAAAGAAGAAGAGAAAGATCTGAAGAGGAATAGAAGTAGAAGAAGGTACAATCAGAGAAAGAAGCAAGGAAGAAGAATCCATCAACACTGTAGAATCAGATGTTTAAGACGTCTAATCCTACCACCAGACGACATATTTGAGCATTATTTCATATATTAACATTGAGTTCCTTACCTATTATTGTAAGGAGTATATGTGATTTAAACCACCATTTTACTCCATTATTTTTGCACATTGATACTTGGCATTCTTATTGCAATACTTTATAAGTCAAATTGTGATTTTGATTTCTAAATTCCATATTTCTCCCTATGTTCGACCTCAGAATCTTTTCGAGTAATAAAATTTATTTGTTTAAGCGTTATTCTGGCTATACTGCAACGCGACACTTTTTAAACACCGATTTAACGTGCGAACATTTTAGCGTCGTTGCCTGGACCATTGGGAAATTTAGAACTCTCGATTACAATTCCTGATTTGGATTCTAATTTGCTATATCTCTTTTGCTATGTTCTGTTTCAGGGGGAATACATTCCGTGAAGATCAGCCGCACATCAAACACACCAGGGGCAGGTAAGTTCTAATTACTCTCTCTCTTAAGCCCTTGATTCTGAAAAGGATAAAAGAAAAAAATCAATTAGGGCTACTTGCATTCCATTCTTAGATAATTCATCAAGTTGCTTGATTTGATACATTCTATTTAAAACAAAAAACCCTGATTTGTGCACCCACTTGAAATTTAAGGTGTCTAGGGCTATCACATTCTTGTTTAAACCTTAGATACCACATTTTGATAAATTAAATTGGACCAAACTAAAGCCAGTGAAGGTTTCCAGTTTAGAGTTTTTAGAGACACACTTTCCTAATCAAGAATTGATCTTTCCAAACAATGTGTGCCTAAGCCTTGGTTGAACTGATCTATTCAAGTAAAACCCTAAAATCAAGCTCTTAAACTAACTTGAATCATAAAAGAGAGACCTAAGCTTCTCAAACGATAGTACAGGTGAAGTTGACCCACCTTTGCTGGGTTAATCAATCTTTAAATTAGGTCACTTCTGTACTCAACATATCTAAAAGTTCAAGTGAAATCCTAAGCACCCTTACTCTTAGTTAAAACTTGTAGACTTAAGAGGTCAAGTCCCCATTCTGTTCTACCTAGAACATCAGTGACAAGAGAGGTCGGGTGGGAGAAACCTTGTAACACATGGGGGCACTCTACCGTGTAGGGGTCTTCGCGGGACTCTCCCTCACTGGCTGCCCAGGTAATTCTTAGGTGGAAGGCTTTTCTGACTAAGGGGTATCATCCGCCCCGAACCTCTATAGTCATCCAAAGTTTTTGGGTGTCTTGATTGGGTCTAGCACCTGCTATTCTCGTCCATTCCATCGGTGCATGTTTGGGAGGAGGTCCCTAAGACCATCCTTGAGACCTCTTTAGCTATCCATTCCCGCCAAGCCTAGGCCTCGACCTCTGTGTTTGTGCATCAACCCCACCACATAGACATTTCCTCTAATTCATCTGAGCCTGATTCTCCTTCATCCATCATCATGGCACAACCAGCAGGGGAGAATAATCTTGAGAATCAACTTCAGCGCCTCAATGATCCATTCCAAGCCTTTGTAAACCCACCGCAGCTTCCTATGATGCGAGATCATTACAATCCCGCTGCAGTGGCAATCGAACCTTGAGTCCAAATCCCGGCTGGAGGTCCTGACACTGAACTCAAGCCCAATATGATTCATGCCATTCCAAAATTTCATGGGCTCAATTCCAAGGATCCTTTCCAGCACATCAAACAGCTCAAACATCTGGCCTAGACCTTCGGGTCGATGTACAAAATCGGGATATTTTGCTCATGAAAATGTTCTCCTTCTCTCTCATGGACAAAGCTGCTCACTGGTATCAGACTCAAACATGTCCTATCAGCACATGGGTTGAACTACAATCTGAGTTTCTGAAAAAATTCTTCCCATTTAGTAGGACGAATGCTTTACGACACTAGATCATGCACTTCACACAGCAGGCAGGAGAACCACTTCCTGAGGCATGGGATCTCTTTCTAGATCTCATGCGAAAGAGCCCCCATCACGGAGTTCCTAAATGGGAACAAGTCTAGTCTTTTTACTAGGGACTCCATGAAGATATCCAACTTTTCGTCAATGCAATATGTGGAGGGAATATCATGGGTCAATACGAAGACACCGTGTGGGAGATTCTCGAAAATATGTGCAAGAACTCCATCAACAATGAATCCATGGGCATGTTCGACTAGACGAATGCTCGCGTATTGACGAACCCTAGGGGAGCACATGAGACATAGGGCCTGTCCTCTTCAGTCGATCTGGAATTGATGGCCAGTCGATTGGATAAGGTCTCTATCATCGAGAAGGTGGATGAGCTCACTCGACAGTTGTAGTGAGCCACCTCTACACAAAATTCATTTGTGCAACCATCCTCTAGCAAGGAGGCTATGCTTAACATCCATCAGAGATCTTCTCAAGGGATGGATTCATATCCACCCCCGTTTGATTCTTGATTCGGAGGAAACTATGGATCCACCTACCCTAGTTGGGGGAACTCTAAACCCTCATATTCAGACTTTTCCGAGGTTCCTCAGACCTGCGAGGACCTCAACACCATCCAGAATGATCCTTTCTCTAACACCTATAACCCTGGATGGTGAAATCATCCCAATTTCACATGGGCAGGAAACAATCAAAATCAAAGACCTCCATATCAGCCCCATCCACAAGCTCCTCGCCCATATCAGCCACCTCAGCCTAGGCCCAACCCTACCTATCAAACTGGGTCAACTCACACAGATCAAATGACTCTTATCCTTCAGACACTGCCTGACATTCGAAAGACGAATGCGGCAATGCAGAAACAGCACAAGGACGAGATCACAAAGGTTCGCAATCAACTTGCCCAAATGGCAAATCCCCACCAACCTGGTGCACTCTCTTCGCAACCTCTACCCAATCCTAATAACGTGACGAACCAGAGGCACATTATGAACCCGAATCAGGGCCAAGCACACTACGTTTATCAGGCCCCTTCTACTCCATCACCTGACGGGATGGATGCTTCAACATCATACATAGGTTACCAGTGGAAAACACCTCTTTTGCCCACACCAAACCAGAACAAGACGAGATTAAATTCTGTTACTACCCGTAGTGGCAAAACAACACAGGACCCACCTTATCTAAGCTACTCCAAGCCCGGTAATACAAACCCTAACCCTAGATTGGTCATCCAGGACACACCCGTCCCTAATCAAGAGCCTGGACCTATTATAGAGGAATCGTCTAAGGTTCCATTTCCCGAGGCCTTGACCAAGGGAAAGAGGACAACCAAACTCGTGGCCCCTGAGGAGGACTTGGTCAAGCTCTTTGAACAGGTCTAAATAAACATCCCCTTGATGGATGCAATATGCTACGTACCGGCTTATGCAAGATTTATAAAAGACATATGTACACCTAAGCGTAAGCCACAAATCAAAGGCGGGAAGCCAATCGTACTGTCAAAGCATGCCAGCTCCGTCATTTTGAGCAAACTCCCGCCTAAGGCAAAAGATCCAGGCACCCCTTTGATCTCCTATGCAATCGGTGACATACAATTTGACAAAGCCTTATTGGACTTAGGAGCCTCCATAAACCTTATACCTACATTCCTACTTGACACTTGATAAATGCCAGTTTATCATCATTCTTATGCATTAAAACAAACCTAGCTCTTAGGATTTTACTTCGCAAACTGGTTTTTAAGCTGCATTTAGGCATAAATTAAGTTAGGCATGCATTGCATTTTTTATTATCTTTTTGATATGTTTTTGTGAGTGTTAGGGATGAACAGATATACAGATCCCTAAAACCCTAGCACTCAAGAAGGCAAATGGTGAAGGAGAAGCTCAGACTAGCTGGAACTCAGCTTTATCTAGCTCACCACAGCTGGAACCTAGCTCACTTGAACTAGGGTTAGCTCATCCCAGCTCCATTCAGCTAATCTCAGCTGAATGGCAGCTCAAGAGAGTTCATCTTAGCTCACCCTAGCTCAAGTCAGCTCAGATCCAGTTCAACTTAGCTGAGTCTAGCTCATCTCAGCTCCCACTAGTCCACAGGGAGCTCTAGCTAGCTTAGTTGAGTTGATGGGAGTTCACCCTAGCTCAGATCCAGCTACATCCAGCTCCACTCAACTCCAGCCAGCTGAGGAAGAACTCATCCCAGCTCAGGAAACTCAAGTCCAGCTCCCGGGGACTCAACTTAGTTGAGCTAAGTTACCTTAGCTCAACTTAGTTGAGCTAAGTTACCTTAGCTGCCTTAACCAGCTTGATCCTCCCCAGGAGCACCAGACCTAGCTCACCTCAGCTCATTATGGTAGAAGCTAGCTCACTTTAGCTTGGCTTAGCAGCTAGCAAAGAACTAGCAAGCTAAGACAGCTAAAGTAGCCCCATGCCAGCCTCTTCAGCAGCAGCCAGCTCCAGTTTCAGCTCCAGACTTCTCCTCCTCATCTCCTCCCTCCAAACTCTAGCTCCAACACCTCTTTCTCTACTCCTCCTTTAGCTAAGCTAGCTTAGCTTAGCTTAGCTATGCTCCAACTTCCTTGGCTTGTACCACCCAAAAACCCTACCTAACAACTCCACCTACTAACTCCACCTACTAGCTCCACCTAAGCTCCACCTACTTGGCGCCAACCTAGCCTACTGATAAACGCCAGTTTATCATCATTGTTATGCATTAAAACAAACCTAGCTCTTAGGATTTTACTTCGCAAATGGGTTTTTGGGCTGCATTTAGGCATAAAATAGGTTAGGCATGCATTGCATTTTTTTATTGTCTTTTTAATATGTTTTTGTGAGTGTTAGGGATGTACAGATATATAGATCCCTAAAACCCTAGCACTCAAGAAGGCAAATGGTGAAGGAGAAGCCCAGACTAGCTGGAAGTCAGCTTGATCCAGCTCACCGCAGCTGGAACCTAGCTTACTTGAATTAGGGTTAGCTCATCCCAGCTCCATTCAGCTAATCTTAGCTGGATGGCAGCTCAAGAGAGTTCACCTTAGCTCACCCTAGCTCAAGTCAGCTCAGATCCAGCTCAACTTAGCTGAGTATAGCTCATCTCAGCTCCCACTAGTCCACAGGGAGCTCTAGCTAGCTCAGCTAAGTTGACAGGAGTTCACCCAGCACAGATCCAACTACATCCAGCTCCACTTAGCTCCAGCCAACTGAAGAAGAATTCATCCCAGCTCAGGAAGCTCAAGTCCAGCTCCCGGGGACTCAGCTTAGCTCAACTCAGTTGAGCTAAGCTACCTTAGCTGCCTCAACCAGCTTGATTCTCCCCGGGAGCACCAGACCTAGCTCACATCAGCTTACTTTGGTAGAAGCTAGCTCACTTTAGCTTGGCTTAGCAACTAGCAAAGAACTAGCAAGCTAAGCCAGCTAGAGTAGCCCCATGCCAGCCTCTTCAGCAGCTGCCAGCTCCAGCTCCAGACTTCTCCTCCTCAGCTCCTCCCTCCAAACCCTAGCTCCAACACCTTCTCCTCTACTCCTCCATTAGCTAAGTTAGCTTAGCTTAGCTTAGCTTAGCTAACAACCAGCTCCTTGGCCATCCACCACCTTCAAAGTCAACCCTAGCTAGCTTCACCAACTTAAGCCTACTTAAGCTAGCTACTCTACTCAAGTTGGCGCCACCTCCTAGCCATCCCTTCACCCCATTATCTCCACCAAAAGACACCTTAAGTTGGCACCAAAAACTACCCTAACCACCTCTATATTGGCGCCAACTTTCAGCCCTTAATCCACCCTACACCTACCCACATAAGCCATCCTAGCCATCCACCTAACCCCCCTTCTAGAATCCTTCTTGGCGCCAACTTAGACCCTCTTCTAGAAGCCATTTTGGCACCAATATCAAGGGGTGTCAACCCCCATAACTACCCCCTTGGTGCCTCTTAAGGTGGCGCCAAACACCCTTGGCCATTGGATCCTTAACCACCTCCATCATTCCATCTTGGCCCTCCATTTCAAGGGACACCTTAGCCCCCTTCCTATTCTATAAAAACCCACCACCTACCACCATTTGGGGGCATCCTCCATTAGTGTATTTTTCTACCTACATCCACCTATACCTACGCCCAAGGAGAAGGAGTAGAGAAGGAGATTAAAGGGGCACATCACCAGCCCTTTTGGTGCCTTCTTCTCCCCACTCTCTTCAACTTGGGCCACGCCAAGAAGGAGGACTCTTCCACTTCAAGAAGGATGGCCAGGCAAGGGAGAAGGAGCTAGGGTGGACGTCCACCCTTGGAGAGAAGCTTAGGGCACACCCCCCTAGGGCTTGCCTTGGAGGACATCACCTTGGCGGAGCACTGCAAGGAAGGAGTTGAAGGACTCTTTTCAAGATTGGGAGCCACCAACCTTGGAGCAAGAAGCCCTCTTCTTCACCATCTATCTAGAGGATTTGTGTTTTCTTTTCTTATTTGCATTTTTCTAGTAGTACAAGCTTTCCTCTACTAGGCCTTTTGTAAAACACTTTATCAATTATCTAGTTGCCTTCTTTGCATTTCTTGTTTGCATTTCTATTACCTTATTTTCAGCATTCTTCACTCCCTCTCCCTAATTATTCTAGGCCTCCACTTGCCTAGAGTGAGCTTAGGGAGAGGCTCTACTTGCCACATAGAAGTAGTATTTAAATTGAAGTGTAAATCACTTTTCCCGCCATCAGTTCACATGTTGCCTTAGCTTAAAAACAAAAAAAATGATATATTGAAAAAAAATACCAAAAAGAAAGTTGAGATTTATATTCCTAGCAAGAGAATCAATTTTGCAACCATATTGTCTCCTTGGACGACCCTAGATACTTCCCTATCTAGGATTATAAATTTAAGAGCGAAAGCGGATTTACGCATTACAACGACGTATTTTAACAAACCGCGTATTTTTGTTATCACCCACCCACCACCTCCAAAAGACACCTAAAAGTGGTGCCAAAACCACCCTAACCACCCCCTTGATGGCACCACTTTTCCCTCCAAAAACCCCCTTCATCTCCACCATACACCTCTCCTTAAATCCATCTCCACCATCCACCTAACCCCCCTTCTAGAAGACCCTAGGTTGGTGCCAAAATGGTGGTGTCTCTCCACCACGAAAATCCACCAAAATCACCATAACCACCCCCTTTAACACCCCTTGGGTTGGCGCCAAATGCCCTTGTCCGTAGGATCACCAACCACCTCCATCCTTCCATCCTAGCCCTTCATTTCAAGGGGCACCTTAACCCCCCATCCTACCCTATAAAAAGACCACTACCCACCACCATTCAAGGCATCCTTGGCTAGCAAATTCAATCTCATATTCCACCTAGAAGCCCACATCCAAGAGAGAAGAAGAAGAAGAAGATTAAGGGGATATTCTGTCCCCTTGGTGCCTTCCCCTCTTCCCTTCTCTCTTTAGTCACGCCAGCCAAAGGAGAAGCCAGGCAAGGAAGATCTTTGGAGGAGATCTTGAAGGTGGTCCACGCCACCTTGGAGGAGCTTTTAAGGGTGGTGCACGCCCACCCCTTAGAGGAGAGCATTGAAGGTGGTAGCTTCCACCTTGGAGGAGCCCTCAAGGAAGGAGAAGAAGGAGGCCCTCTTTTCAAGCCAAGGAGCAGCTAGGCTTGGAGCAAGAAGACTCCCTTATTCACCAATTTTTGCAAGAGGATTTGTGTTTCTTTTCTTGCTTTTAGATTTTTACATTTCTAGTAGAAGCATTCCTCTACTTGTCTTGGAAAAAGAACATAAATTATAGTTAATCAAATTGCCTTCTTTTACTTTCTATTGCTATTATTGTTTTGGTTCTAGCACTTGTTTCACCTCTTCTTCCTAATTACTCAAGGCCTCCACTTGCCTAGAGTGAGCTTAGGAAGAAGATATAAATATCTTTTAAGTTTTAGTTAAGCAATTATAGGTGTTAGTACTTTCCGCTACAATTCGCATTTTGCCCTCGTCTTTTCAAAACAAAAAAAAATTACATATTTAAAATACCAAAAAGAAAGTTGAGATGTGTTTTTAGCAAGAGAATTGAATTGCACTTTTTTCCTCCTTGGACAACCCTAGATACTCCCCTATCTAGGATATAAATTTAAAAGCGAAAGAGAATTCGTGTGTTACAATGACGTTAAAAACCCACTTTTACAAATCATGCGTATTTCGCTATCAACACTCTTGAGGAATCTGAGCTAAAACCAACAGAGGGGACATTGCAATTAGCAGATCAATCTATCAAGTCACCTAAAGGAATTCTTGAGGATGTCATTGTTAGGGTATGGGATTTCTGTTTCCCAGTAGACCTTATTGTCTTGGACATGGATGCTCCTGAGAACCTGAAGAATACACCGATTATATTAGGGAGACCTTTTCTGGCCACTGCTAGGGCCAACATCAATTGTGAGAAGGGCCAGATTGAATTAAAATTTGGGAGTAAGATAGTAAAGATCTATATTTTCAAGGCCCAATAAGGAATTAATTGCGGAGTTATAGAGTAGATCTGCGATATCGAGGCTGTGGTTGATGACTTATGTATCGAGGAAAACCTAACTATTTCTGATCAACCACAAGAGGATCAAAACCCACAATTAGAGAAACCTAAACCTAACCTTAACACACCCATAACTCCTTCCTTTGCTCCCAACACCCACCCTGAACCACCCGCTGCTGCTGATAACCCAGTTATGGAATTGAAGCCTCTTCCCGATCATCTAAAGTACGTCTTCTTGGGTTCCAATTAGATGTTTCCTGTGATTATCAACTCCAGACTCACACCTGATTAGGAATCCCGTCTGATTTCCATTCTCCAGCAACATCAAAAAGCCATTGGATGGACTCTCGATGATCTGACTAGTATCAGCCCTTCATATTGTACACATCACATCTATACTGAGGAAGGCTCACGACCATCCCGTGAGATGCAGAGACACTTAAATCCTAATCGCAGGATGTCTTGAAAAAGGAGATCATTAAGCGGTTAGATGCAGGGATCATCTACCCGATCTCCGACAGTCGGTGGGTGAGCCCAATCCAAGTTGTGCCTAAAAAGGCAGGGCTCACCGTCATCACGACTGAAATCGGGGAAACCATACCGACCCGTATAGCAAACTCATGGAGAGTCCGCATTGATTACAGAAGACTCAATTCCTTCACGAAAAAGGATCATTTCCCACTACAATTTATTAATCAGATCCTCGAGAAACTAGTGGGAAATCGATTCTTCTGCTTTTTGGATGGGTACTCCAGTTACAACCAGGTGGCAATCTATCCTAAGGACCAAGAGAAGACCACTCTCACCTGCCCCTTCGGAACATACGCATTTTGAAGGATGCCGTTCGGTCTCTGTAATGCACCCGCTACTTTTCAGTGGTGCATGCTTGCTATATTCTCAGATATAGTAGGTGAATATTTGGAAGTCTTCATGGATGACTTCTCAGTTTTTGGTGAATCATTTGACGATTGCCTCTTGCACTTGGTCCAAATCCTCAGGTAGTGTATTGACGTTAATTTGGTTCTTTCCTGGGAAAAGACCCACTTCATGGTTCCTGAGGGAATTGTCCTGGGACATCTTATCTCTGAAAAGGGCATCTAAGTTGATCACAAGGTGAATCTAATTTCCAAACTCCCTATGCCTGGCTCGGTCAAAGACATCCGATCCTTTCTGGGGCACGTCGGCTTTTACCATCGATTCATTCCCAATTTCTCGAAAATCATGCACCCCCTCACTAATCTGCTATCTAAGGATGTTCCCTTTGAAATCTCCAAGGAGTGCGCTCAGGCATTTGAGATCTTCTGTGATAGAGTTACCCAAGCACCTATCTTGCAGTCCCCTAATTGGTCTCAACCCTTTGAGATCATGTGCGATGCATCTGATTACACTGTAGGTGCGATACTTAGGCAGAAAATCGATGGGAAACCTGTTGTCATATATTACGCTAGCAAGACACTCGACAAGGCTCAGCGTAACTACATAGTTACTGAGAGAGAGCTGCTAGCCGTAGTGTTGCCCTAGAAAAGTTCAGATCGTATCTTTTGGGTTCCCGCATTATCATTTACTCTGATCACACCGCTGTGAGGCACCTCCTTGCGAAGGACGCAAAACCTCGACTAATCCATTGGATCTTGCTATTGCAAGAATTTACCTCGAGATTCGCGACAAAGTCAAAAAACAAAACATGGTAGCTGATCACCTGTTCTGCCTTCCTTCTAACGTTATCGACCCTTCCGAACCCATTACAGAACATTTTCCTGATGAGTACCTCTTGACTATTAGGACGGGACTTCCATGGTTTGCTAATCTAGTAAACTACTTGGCATCACATCATATCCCATCCGATTGGCCGAAGGCCAAAAAGGACAAGTTACTTTCCAATGCCAAGTACTACTTTTGGGAAGACCCGTACCTCTTCTGCATTGGTGCTGATCAGATTATTAGACGGTGTGTTCCGGAAGTGGAAATTCAGGACATTCTGTCCGTTTGCCATGACCAGGCCTGCGGTGGACACTTCTCTGGTCATAAAACCACAGCGAAAGTCCTCCATTACGGCTTTTATTGGCCCACAATTTTCAAAGACGCATGCGATCACTGTAAGGCATGCACTCGTTGCTAGACCTTAGGCAACATGAGCCACCAAGATATGATGCCTTTACAGCCAATTCTCATATGTGAGATCTTCGATATCTGGGGGATCGACTTCATGGGACCCTTCCCTATCTCAGACGGCTTCGAATACATCCTTCTTGTTGTTGACTACATGTCTAAATGGATCGAAGCCATTCCAACTCGAACCAATGATCAAAAGGTTGTAATCAAATTCATTCATCAGAACATCTTTTCTCGGTTCGAGATTCCACGTGCCATAATCTCCGATGGAGGGACCCATTTCACAAATACTCAATTCAGATCACTGATGACCAAGTACGGGGTGTCACATCGAATCTCAACTCCTTATCATCCCCAAACTAACGGTCTAGCTGAGTTATCAAATCGGGAGATCAAGAAAATCCTCTAGGTCACTGTCCGACCTAACAGGAAAGATTGGTCATCTCGACTTTCGGAAGCTTTGTGGGCTTATAGGACTGCCCACAAAACCCAATTAGGCATGTCACCCTTCATATTAGTGTACTGGAAGGCATGTCACCTCCCTGTCGAATTGGAGCACAAAGCCTATTGTGTAGTACGGAACTGCAATCTTGATCTTTCAAAGGCAGGAACTGATGAACACACATAAATTCATGATAAATTGCTTATTTATGATAGTTCCTAGGCTTAGCATTGCATATCATGTTATAAATATTACATAACATCCATTGCATGGCATTTAGGATAGTTGTATGTTTTGTATATTAATTCCTTCATTTTATATGGCCAGGGGGGCAATGCGACATCCATAAGGGTTTCAGATGGAAAATCCGACCATACGGATGGATCCGGAGCGATGATCGCAGTTCGGCATGGCAGGAATTATCTCGATCTGAGCACCGTGGCACCCTCTATAAGAAGAAGACTGATGCCCAGAAGGCACCATGTGGCACCATCCAGACCACCCACCATAGGCCAGCAACCACCGCCCACTCCCTTCATCATCTGCGCCCTTGAATCCTAGCCATTGGATCAAGATCCAACGGTTGGGCAGCGTCTGCACCAAACTCCTCGTGACACAAAGGTTGACTTGGCACAATGGTGGGAGCAGTGACTCTCAAGGGAGGGACACAGGTTCGAATCCTCGCATCCCCCCAATCCTCAAATCAGCAACGCACGCAAGCAGCAGTAGCAGCACAGAGCGCGCACGCGCGCCAGCGCACGCCAGCACACACACCAGCAGGCCGCCACACGATGAGTGCGTGATGGGCGGCAGCGTAGTGCGGGCGCAAGTGCAGTTGGTGCTAGCTTTCAGTGACAGCTGGGCTGACCTACAGCGACGCTTACAGCCGTCGCTACTTCATTGCAAGCCAACAAAGCCAGCTAAGGGCGTGAGCAAATGTGAGCTGTCTACAGCAACGTTTTCAGTGACGATCTGGAAGTCGCAAAAGGTCCTTTACCCATTTTTAACCTCTTCTCCTCAACTATAAAAGGACCTACACCCCCTCCCTTCCAAGCCATCTCTACCTACTCTACTCCCACCTACTCCCAAGCTCTAGCAAGCCTACCAACGCTCCATTAGAGCTTGTTCTCAAGCTCCCAAGGCACCTATTAGTGTAGTGAACCTCTGCCCCCCAAAAACTCCAACTTCCCATCTCCCTTCATAGGTCGCCTTGGAGCCGTCCTCCCACCTCCATTCCGGTAGCAGATTATCTCCGTCTTCTCACCTCCATTCCGGAGCCACGCCGAAGCATTCCTCAACCTGACGTCCTCCTGCATCTCACCTCCATCATCCTGCTCCTCACCTCCTTCATCCGAGCTTTCGCCAGGCGCCATTGTCTCGCCGAACAGCCGATTCGGGAGATTTCCTCTCACCCCCTCTCTTTTTATGCTTTCGTAGTTTATTATAATTGACATTGGAAGTAATATATATCAGATTTATTCCACATCTCTATCTTGTCATACGTTTGCTTGTTTTCTTCTTACAAAAATACAAAAAATAACAAAACCCTAAAATACCAAAAAGAAACTAATCGAAGCACAATTTTCTCGTAAAGTAAACGTAGCCTCCCTATGTTCGACCCGGGACTCACCTTTTGAGTTTTGGTATAAATTTTATCTAATCGATGTGTTTCGCAACTACAATGACAGGTTACTTGTAATCCCGATTTCTAACATGCGAAACATGCCCGACCATTTTGACGCTGTTATCAAGGAGGCAACGGAATTTACTTTATTGTTTATTGTGTTTCTTTGCATTTACATAGCACTAACCCTACTTGTCTTTGATCTACTATCTTGCAGGTTCCCTAACATGGAGATCCAAGTGCGGTAGATCGGAGTAAAGTGCGGGTAGAGTACTCTGTAAGTGACCCTCACATCCCCCCCACTAGTTCATTTCGCCACACTCATAATCAAGACCTAATCTACTTAGGTGTTTGCATAAACACTAGGATAGAATTGTTTATCTTGTTTTCCACCTTCATCCACCTCACCCCCGCATATAAAAAAAATATAGAGATACTTTCTGTGGGACGAATCAATATACACACTCTATACACCCACATTTGAGGCACATAATCGGACTTGATTTTCATCTACTCAATCGGGCTTCCGACCTGTGGACCCGGTACACGAATTCAACACATAAAAGAGTAGAAATCATATTAAGTTAACCACCTTTTTGTGTGCCTTAATCAGTGGTGCATTTGAGCCAATTGATTGAATTGTTTGGGCCGCACCACCTAATCTAAAAGAGGTTCATTTTCTAGCTGCCCCATAGGATTCAATAATTAGTCCAAGCCAGGCACTCCATATTTTTCTTAATTTCTAAAGGAAAATACTTAAACACGTGCTTTCAATAACAAACTTGGTTTGCCTCACAAAACCTGGTTGAAAACACCTAATATTTGAATCCTAAAAGCTATTAAGCAAGATTTGAAGCCTAAAACTCACCTCATCATTAATAATCTTGCTTGAAAACCTCTTGGTTGTGCACATTCACACGTTCTCAAACAAATCATTAAGGGCACAACCCATTAAGGGCCCACCACATTCCAGAGCACCAATTTCCCAAGCTTAACTAAAATCAATTAGACATTGGCCCTAAGGATTCATTCACTCATCGGGATCCAGATTGAGATTAGTCACAATTAACCTGCTTATACTAGTCAATCTGATGTCTATCTAGGGGAGTAGTGTCAAACGACCGCGGCTAGGGGGTACACTAGGAACCAGAGGTGCAAGCCAAAGGAAGAACCTTCTCCCCAGTCCCTCCTTCTAACTGGTTGAATTGCCTGGACATAAGTAGAGTAAATCGACCATAATCTTAGGATAGATTCTAAGAGTCAGTAGACCTTAGGCTACCCCATCTAAGGACAGGCTTGTATTCTTGTGCTGTAGGGTTCCCTCTTTTCCCCGTCCTTCCGACTTCCTTCCAGTGTATGCTTGGGAGGAGGTCATTGAACCCTAGAATGGAAGGACCTTTAGACTAGTCTAGGAGGCAGAGGTTGAGCTATAGCCAAGCAGATCCCATGGCTGATCAACAACTACCTCCCCCACCTCCGAACTAGTAGGAGCTAATTCAGAGGCAGTTGGAAGAATTGCAGCAGATGCAACAATGGTTCCAACGTATGCATGGTCAGGGCACTCGTCCCTTGAAGGATTTTTACGATCCTTCAAACTATGGGGAACGTCCCAGTGTCATGATTCCTGCCGGAGACATAGAAATCAAGCCCCAAGTCTTAAGTTTGATTAAGCATTTCCATGGTCTTGGCTCGGAGGACCCATTCCAGCACCTGGAGGATCTGACCACTTTGGTTCAAACCACCAGAGCAAGGAATGTGAACGAAGAGAAAATGATCATGAGGTTTTTCCCCCACTCTCTCAGGGATAAGGCCGCACATTGGTACCAGACTATAGGAAGGCCGATTGAAACTTGGGCTGCTCTTAAATCGTCTTTCTTGAAGAAATTCTTCCCTATCGGAAGGACCAATGCCTTACGACGGGCGATTACCACTTTCGTCCAGTTGCCAGGAGAACCGTTTCATGGTGCCTGGGAGCAATTCCAGGAACTTTTGAGGAAGTGTCCACACCATGAGGTGCCGAAATGGCAACTCGTGCAGATTTTCTATCACGGGTTGGTTGAGCAACTTCGTAATCATGTGGATGCTTCTTGCAGAGGCAATTTCCTCAACAGGGAGGCAGATAATGCATACAGCCTGTTTGAGGAAATGAGCGAGAACTCAATTAATCACACCTCCATGGATGCATTCAGCTAGTCTCAACAACCTAGGTCAAGTGCTAATGAGATCCATCATTCTCATTCATTTGACATGGAATTAATTTGTAATCAACTGGATAAAATGGACTTGGTTGCTAAGAAAATGGAAGAATGGATGTCTGGGAATTCAGGAAACACTTCTTTACCCACTCAATCCCAGAATTCGGGACTCCATTCCTCATGAGCTCCCACGGGGTGGGAATTCATGAACTAACTTGATTCAGCTAAACCTGTGAGCCAGGATTTCTCGGAACCATATGAGTTCCAAACTGGAGCCTTTGATCCTAGTTTCTCTTATCCTTCCTTCTCTTCATCCTTGTTTTATGAGGATGCATATGCAATGTAGGAGAATGTTAGGTCCAACCCGTATTCCAACACTTTTAACTCAGGATGGAGGAACCACCCTAACTTCTCCTGGAAAAATCAGGGGCAACAGACCCAATCTCGACCCAGCAACTATGCATCTCAAAAACCTATGGGTCAAGGTCAAGTATACACCCAATTGCCCCTAAGACCGGTTAATCAACCATCTTGGAATGCCCAACAATTCGCAGGGCAAGCTGATTTAAACCTGCAGATGGTGGAAATTCAAGGGTCCATGCTTTAGCTTATGCAACAAATAAAGACATCCTTGGATAACTTGCAATCCAGGTTAATTGCAAACACTCAACAACCTGGATCCCCACCATCTCAACCCGTACCCAACCCGCGTAATGTGCAAAATCAGGGCAATAGAGGACAAGGGTACAGGAATCAAAGGGACCCACACGCACATGCTCAGGTGGTTGAGCAGGGTCCCTCTTCTTCTTCCTCTGGTTACATGACCAACCAAGGCCCTCCAATCTTCACTAATCCACCTCAAGACCCAAACCCTTATGCCTCTGCAAACTCTGTCACCTTGAGAAGTGGGAAGCTGACCCAAAACCCTGAATTACCTTGTAGAAGTCAAAATCTTAGGGAGCTTGACAAAGAGGAGGTTGAAGAAGACAATAAGGCCCAGGGACCGGAAATTAAAAATTCTACCTGATGAGAGCCTCATCATGAGCCATAACTAGCTCATTTTGACCTAATAAAGAGAATAAAAGCTCCTACATAACCTAGAAGAGGGCCTAATTGAAGGCATAAGTGTTCTGAGAAGAAAACATGAAATAAAGGTTAAAACTGTAATTTTACCATTGCAGTACATAAACGGGATTTCTCAGAGACAAAACATAGGTCAAATGGTCTAAATGAGATAAAAAGTGGGTTGAATCAATCAGAAATGGGTTCATGTGTAATCTAGGAATTAAATGACATTTGATAACCCTAAAACAGACCCACTTAATTCAACAAGGTTCCGGTCAGGATAAAAATTAATTAAACCCTCTAAAAATCATAGAAAAATAGCCCCTATGGTTTAGAACATTCAAACTGGCTTTTGGAACCTAGTTTGACCTATAATAGGATCCTAACTCATCAATTGACCTAAATTTGGTTTTTACGCAAAATATCCAGTCAAACGTGGTCAAACCTAAAATCCAACTTCACCATTGGATTCCTTAGGTCCAAATTAGGTTTTTACCAAAATTTGGACCTAAGGGGAGGTCATCTTGACCTACTTTGCAATTTAGTACACATAAATTACAATTTGGTCCCTATCTTTTGAAAATCATCGCAAAGAGCCCCCTAACTTCCTCACCACCTTTGCAATCAGGTCCTTCTGCCATTATTGGGGAAGATTCTTCTCCGGCGAGGTTGACAGGGGGGGATACGCTCACATTCCTCAGAGATCTCCCAGAATTGGAAGGGAGATTCTCTGAGGAATTCCCTTCCATCTAAGCCCGATCTTGATCATTGATTTCTTTCCAAACTCTCGTGCGAACGCACGAGAATTTTGGGTCTCAACCACCTTCCTTCTCCGGCGAGACAGCGGTAGCCAAAAGCCGCCCTCCACGCACTAGAAAGTTTGGCCAGCACCTATAAAAGAACCCCCAAACCCGACCGCTCAATTTCAGACTTGTCTTGGCGGAGAATCCTCCAAATTTTCTTCTCTCCTCTCTCCGGCCAAGGAACCCACAAGCTCCGGCGACCACCTCCCCTCCTTCTCGTCGCTACTTCGCCTTATCCTCCCGCGTCGCGCCGCACCAAGCGCACGTTTCCCCGACCTCTTCCTCGTCGCCACTCTCTCCCTCAGGGTGCTTCTTCTCCGACGACGGCAACTACGAGCCATCCAACTACGCTGCCTCCTTCTCTCCCAAAACTGTCCAGATACGTTCCCTATCTTCCCCTCTTTTCTTTTCCCCACTGCATTTCATTTGATTGCCCCTCGACTATGCTCGACCACCATCATCTTCCATCCCTCCGGCAACCCTCCGGCGAGTTGCCCCCGTCGATCCGCCGCTCCCACAACTCGCCAACCGACCCAGGGGCTCCACATCATCACGTTGAACATCCTTCGCCCACCCATTGCCGCCCTACACCCACTCAATGCACCCCCGAACACACCCATATTTCCGGTCACAGGACGACCTAGGCACACACGCCTAGGCCGTCCCGCGACCTGCTGCACCTCGCACCACCTTCGCCGTGCCACGGTGAAGGTCTCCCGGTGGTTTGATTAGGCCGATAGGCCGTATTCGTGCATGACAGGTTCTGGAGCCCTGCCGCCATTGTTGACGATTGAAGCAGCTTCCAAGCAGGCTCCAGGCGTCGGGGCAGCTGCGCTCCAGGTGCTGTGGACTGGGGTGAAGTCTGTGAAGACTTTTGCTTCAGCACTTGGCACCAACAGCGGCAGCAGCTGAGCAGATTGCGAGGAGGTTCTCCTGCGGGCGTGCGCGAGGAAAAGCAGAAGATAGTCCCACATCGTAAGTTCACAACGCAACGCACTGATTTAAATTATTTTTGTGTATACGGCTGGTTGCCTCCGATACACCTGGGGTGAGGTCCCGCGCCCCATCACACGCCCCGTCCGCGGTTTCACCACGCGGACAAGGCGGATCCAACCCGACACCACCCGCGCACACCTCGCGTACCATACACGCCGGTACGCCTGGTCCTGGGTACGCAACCCAACCCGTTAACCTATGGCTCTGGGAGAGCTTCTTGTGAGCGGTTTGGAGAGAGAGAGATACGTGCAGGTAGAGGGAAGGGGGTAGGTTTTGCTGTCTTGTGTGCAGGGAGGCCGAGCACTGAAGAGAAGAAGCTCAGCCGCAGGAAGGAGAAAAGAAGAAGAAGAAGAAAAGAAGCCTTAGCCTTCAAGGAAGACTGCAGAGAAAGAAAAGTGGATGCAGGACTCAGAAGAAGAAGGCAAAAGATTCGCCAAGGAGAAAAAGAAGAAGAAGAACTAACAACAGTAGACAGAAATAGAAAGAGGCAAGGCAGGAGAAGAAGAAGATCAGAGGCACACGCAAGAAGAAGAAGAACAACAACAAGAAGCCTTACATTTAAGACGTCTGATACAGAAATCAGACGTCCAATCCTGTTCTTTCTTAGCAATTCTTTTTTATAAATCTCTCTGTGAATCAATTGTCTTTCATTTAAAAGTTGTACTCTCTAGTTTTTAAAAGTACTGAGATTGCTCCCTGTGTTCAACCTCGGATACTCCGATTTTCCAATAATAAAATTATTTATTTGTTTTGAACGCTTTTTCGGCTATATTACAACGTGTTATCCTTTAAAAACCCGATAAAACGTCTGAAACACTACCCATATCCCGTTCCTTGAGGCCCTATGGAAAACGAAGAAGAAGAAAACCCGAGATAGCAACGAGAAGCTTTTGAATTTATTCAAGAGTGTAGAGATCAATATTCCGCTCCTTGATGCTATTAAGCACATCCTAGCTTATGCTAAATTCTTGAAAGAACTGTGTACCCAAAAGCGTAAGCCGAGAGAACCCACTCCGATGAAGGTGATTCTCTCTGAGCAGGCAAGTTCTATGATCCTACATCACCTTCCTCAAAAGAAGAAAGATCCAGGTGCCCCCTTGATCTCATGCATTATTGGGGAATACACTTTTGATAGGGCACTATTGGACCTAGGTGCATCCATCAACCTAATCCCAACTTCCATTTATGAGAGGTTTGGGTTAGGTGAACCCAGGCCAACCTCAGTAACGCTACAATTAGTGGACCGATCGATCACCACATCGAGAGGTGTTACTGAGGATGTAATTGTCAAGGTCAAGGATTTCTATTTTCCTGTAGATTTCCTCATCCTTAACATGGATGTACCTAATGATTTGAGGAACACGCCCATCATTCTGGGGCATCCGTTCCTAGCTACCGCCAAGGCCAACATAAACTGTGAAAGCGGTAGTATGGAGATCGCCTTTAGGGATAAGAAATTAACTCTGGATATTTTTAAGGCGATAAGAGGATTTGAGGATTGTGGATTCATTGAGGAACTCGAGGATCAGGATCTTGAGATGTGTATGACAATCAATGCACTCGAGGACTCCATTAGCTTTAGCGAACCCAACCCACAACCCTCCTCTGTGGTAGACCTACCACATCCTGAAGAGGCTACTGATTTTGTTCATTCCCAACCTCTTCCACTGGATTGTCTTGATAAATCTTTATTACCATCCTCCCCTCCTTCTATTCTAAACCCACCCCAGCTGGAATTAAAACCATTGCCCAAAAATTTGAAATACAAGTTCTTAGGACCTGAAACATTCTCCTTGTGATTATTAGTGTTGATTTGACTAAGGAGCAAGAATTGAGGTTAATTAAGGTCCTTAAGAATAAGAAGGAGGCAATTGGTTGGACCATCCACGACCTTAGGGGGATCGAGCCATCTTATTGTAATCATCATATTTTCATGGAAGACGGATCCCACCCTTCTCGTGAAATGCAAAGGAGACTAAATCCGAATATGTGAGAAGGGGTCAAGAAGGAGATAATCAAGTGGCTCAATGCTAGGATTATTTACCCAATCTTAGATAGTCCGTGGGTTAGCCCCGTTCAGATTGTACCCAAGAAGGCGGGAATAATCGTTACGACTAATGAGAAAGGGGAAACCTCCACCACTCATTCAGCTTCTGCTTGGAGAGTCTGCATTATCTATAGGAAGCTGAACACAGCCACTAAAAATGATCACTTTCCCTTGCCATTCATTGATCAAATCCTCGAAAGGTTAGCTAGGCAAAAATATTTTTGCTTCTTGGATGGTTATTCGGGATATAACCAAGTCCCTATCCATCCTGAAGACCAAGAAAAGACAACTTTCACATGTCCCTACGGAACCTTTGCATTCGGTAGAATGCCGTTCAAGCTTTGCAATGCACCTGCGATTTTTCAAAGGTGCATGCTGGCCATCTTTTCTGACATGGTTGGAGATTGTCTTGAGGTGTTCATGGATGATTTTTTCATTTTCGGAGATTCTTTTGAGTCTTGCCTGGCTAACTTGGAATTGATCCTTTAGAGATGCATCAAAACATGGCTGGTCCTTAGTTGGGAAAAGAGCCACTTTATGACTCAGGAAGGCATCGTCCTGGGTCACGTGGTCTCTAGTCGGGGAATTGAAGTTGATAGAGCTAAGGTGGATGCTATCTCTAGACTTCCTCCACCCACATCCGTAAAACAGATTCCCTCTTTCCTTAGGCATGTGGGTTTTTTCAGAAGATTCATTAAGGATTTCTCGAAGGTTGCTCGGCCCTTGAGTAACCTTCTGGCCAAAGACACGCCATTTGAAGTTGATGAATCATGCCGTAAGGCATTTGATTTATTGAAAACGACAGTCACTCGTGCCTCTATATTTCAACCACCGGTCTGGACAGCCCCATTTGAGATTATGGCTGACGCATTTAATTATGCCGTCGGGGCTATCTTGGGTCAAAAGATTGAGAAAAAGCCCTTTGTGATTTACTACACTAGCAAAACTCTAGACGAGGCCCAAAGGACCTACACCGTTACTGAAAAAGAATTGCTAGCCGTAGTTTTCACTTTAGAAAAATTTAGGGCTTATCTAATAGGTTCTCATGTCATCATCTATACCGACCACTCGGCCTTGAAACATCTCTTGGCCAAAAAGGATGCCAAACCTCGGCTTATTCGTTGGATTCTGCTGCTTCAAGAGTTCGATCTTGAAATCAGGGATAAAGTCGGGGCACAAAATGTAGTGGCGGATCACCTCTCAAGAATCCTAATTGATTCTCCTCATTCGGATGTCCCGATCTCTAATACTTTTTCGGATGAGACTATCCTCACAATCTCGGGTATCCGAACCCCCTGGTTTGCAGATATTGTCAATAATTTAGCCATTAGTCAAATCCCCCAAGATTGGACCAAACAACAACAGGATAGACTTGTGTTTGAGGCCAAATATTACTTTTGGGATGATCCCGAGCTATATCGCATCGGCATAGACTAGATTATTCGTCGATGCATCCTGGAAGTTGAGTTCCATAGCATACTTGAGTTCTGCCACGCATCTGCATGTGATGGACACTTTTCCAAGAAAAAGGCGGCCGCAAAAATTTTGCAATCCGAATTCTATTGGCCGTCATTATTTAAGGATACCCAAGAATTCTCTAAGTCATGCACCAGATGTTAAACACTCAGAAACATGGCTAAAAGAGATATGATGCCCCTGAATCCAATTCTTTCCATCAAAATTTTTGACATTTGCGGCATCGACTTTATGGGACCCTTCCCTCCTTCATTTGCACACCAGTATATTATGGTCGCTGTTAATTATGTGTCTGACGGGAACCGTTCTCGCGCATTTGAAAGTCATCGAAATTGTAGTATAGTCGCGCAAAAACGTTCGTCAAAAATTGATTTCTAAAGATAACAAGACTTTGAGTCCTGGTCGTTCGTCTCTGGGAGGCATTTGTTCAAATATGAATTCGATCTTTAATCGCTCTACTTTATTTACAATCGCATGCCAGTTCATGATTATTACGCATTTAAGTACGACATGCTTAGTTGCAAAATGGCTAGACAATTAAGACAGGCAATTTGAATCACGCAAATATGATAGCAATCAATAAGCTCATGGTGATTTCACAACATGGAGACATATATATATATAAGCATTTTTTTATTCATTCAATGGGAGAGTTGTTTGCAACAAAAACTGTAGAGGAAAGCTTGTACAAAAATGCTTGGAATTTAAATCTAGCTATCAGAAAACGACTGCATACAAGAATCAACGGGGGGATTTTGCATGCATCATTGGGGGAGAAGTAAGACTACGCTATAAAGCAGTAATAAAAGCAATAAAATTATGAAGAGCATGAATTAAATCTAGAAGAATAGAGGGCATTCAGGGGTGGTCCTTGATGGCCTTGGAGTGGTCGGGAGGAGAATGAGGGGCGGCCAGTGTAGCTTAGGCCGACCCTTGGGGAGAGAGAGGAGTGATCCAGCATCCTGGTGATGAGTCCATTTTAATGGACTAATATTAAGCCTAAGTATCTTTAATCATACCGTTTAGGTGTGTTAATAATTGCATTTAAGTTATAGAATATTTGTACGCATCATGATTTAAGTTTATAACATTCTATAACTTAATATGATTTTTTTTGATGTTTTTATGTGCAGGTAATAATATTCGGAAAGAACAAGGGTGGGGGGATAAATTCCCCAACACATAACAGCCGCGACTCTTTCCCCCCTCCCCTGCCGGACATTGGGGTAATCTTCCTTTTCCGCTGCCTTTCTCAACAACTATGACGGGAAATAGTTAAGGGATTTGGGAAAATCCCTTAACTCATGTGCAAAGGAGAGAAGTTAAAAAGAAGAGGTGGGGAGAGAGGAAGGGAATCGAGGAAGAGAAGAAGCATGCACTGTGGCCTTCTTCCCCTTAAGAAAAAAAAACCTCACGCCTCCTACTCACAGCATCTCCCTCCAACCACCGCAGGCGCACACCAGTGCGCCCTACCGCTCATCTGCCTTCAGCGCCATCTGCCTTCACCGCGTGCACAGAACCCATGCCACAGCAAGTGCATCCACCCAACCGTGCGCCTCTCCCCTGCTGCAGGCACTCATGCCACCAACCGCCCGCGTGCCTTCCTCCCATCTCCATCTGCAGGCGCACCGCACAGCAGGGGCCCGCACACCCACACCACGCCTGTAGGCCGCCTCCTGCTCACAGTGCCATCCCCAGCCGGCCTTGCAGTCACCAGCCGCAAGCGCTTGCCAGCGCGTTCCACTGCTCGCCCGCACGCCCCACCGCACGCTAGCGCGTCCCACCGCACGCCAGTGCATCCTACTGCTCACCAGCGCGTCCCACTGCTCGCCAGCGTGCCCCACCGCCCTGCTGCAGACGTCGCACCGCATCACCTTCCGCCCACACGCCTGCCACTCCAGCGTTCCCTGCAACCGGGCCACCCTGCAGGCGCGCCCGCACGCTCCAGCCTCTGCCTCATCGCCTGCACGGGCGCGCACCAGCGCACGCATGCTCGCATAGCCGCAGGCGCTGCGTGCACCTCCACCTTCTTGTTCAACAGGCCGGAGCTCCGGCCACAACCGTTGGCCACCTCCGTCGCCGCCGCTACCACCACCGGAGAGCCCTCATTCTCGCCGCCCTCCTGAGCCTCGCAACAGCCCCGCGGTGCTCTCTCTCTCTCGGAAGGAGGTGAGAGGAAAAAAAGTCCTATTTTCCACCAATTAAAATTCACATTCCATGCCATTGCCACCTAATTTGATTTTATTTATTATCATATTGTGGCAGAATTACGTTTGAACACTCATAGTTCCTTATAATTGCATGGTATTTATATTAACTAGTTTAAAGATTGATTTTTGGGCTTGACTTAAGTACTAATTGTCTCTAGTACACATCACGTGAAAATTGCATAAATTCATCATAAATTTATTGAGGATTTCTGTGAGGGAAAACTGCACATATACCCTTATCTTTTTAAGTTATTGCAAATCTACTTTCCTTCACATTTTAAGTTAGATTTGAATAGGGATTTCGCACTATCTGAAATAACATTAAAAAATTAAGTATTGATTGCATAATTGCCTCCCTGTGGACACGACCCGCTCTTCTACGAGTGGTTATTTTCATTATTTTTGATTAGTCGATTTTTCCACCACTTAAATACTATAACACAAAGCGAAAAGTCATCTATCAAAATTGGCACCATTGCCGGAGAGGCAACAGACATAATAGATTTACTTTATTGTTTTAATATCTTTTGAGTTGCCAAATTATCTAACCATTTTGATTATTGTATGAGGAATCCATCGAGGCGACGAGGCGCAACGGAGCAGCGACAGCAACCACAAGTTAAGCCACACGAGGAAAAGACGAAGGAGACCAAGATCCTGTTTCGCAGAGGATTCTCCGTCATCACAATTTAATTCTATCTTTTCGCCATTGTAGTAATTGGGGCTAAATTTTTGGGGGTTTGTCCCCGCATTCTTTAGCTACTAGGGCTTACAATATTTTTGGTGCATGCATGATTATATTTTCTGCTTGCGTGCTTTTAAAAACCAATAAAGAAAATATCGAGCTACCTATTTAGAAATTGCATGCCCTTAGGTGCGCGCATTTAGCGATGATTGAGCAGCATATTAGATCTTATTATTGCATTGCAAGCATATTAGCACGAAGATTGCTGGAGACAGGTGTATCTTTCTAACTTTTGCATCCAGCTTCTGTTCACACATTTGCATTCAAACTTAAATTCAAGACCACAAAGTTGTTTGAATTTACTAATTCAGTGGTCACATAACTAAAAGCGGAACTAATAATCAGATTCAACCCTAAAAGTAATTCACATTTGATCTGATTCTAAGGGCTTGTCTGTGATTTCAAAAGAAATTACAAAAATTTGTGGTGTGTTGCACACTTTTGACACTGAGCACGTACATTAGGCACCACACTAATTCTCAATCCCTTAAGGCTATAGGCACCGATCTCTTTATCAGTGCAAACCCTCCTATTGTGCTTTGTGGTGGTGGTGATACTATCTTTTGATCAAGTGTTTTGATACTCCATGGAGGGGGACACCCCTTAAAGGAATAAAAGGGTAGTTAAGGGGTACCGCATACGCATCGCCTCAAAGGAAGGGTTCGCCCTACTTGCATCCCTTTGTTCGTCCTTGGAATAACTTCTCCCTTGATCACCTGGGAGTATCATCCAAGCAAAGTATAGGTCCTAGGGCACTCGAAGGTTGAATTAAGACACGTAATTGCAGTGAAAAACTTGTTTGGCCATTTATTTTAACTAATTCAACATCCACAATAAAGAAGGTTAAGATTTCAAGTCCACACCCCTCTTATACCACTTACGTGGGAATGGAGGGATAAGTCTTGATCTTTTGACTTATCTTTGGAGTGGAGGTTTGACTTACTCAATAAAAAAAATTCTGAATTGTGTTTTGTATGCTTGGTAGACACTCTCTTGAGGGTAGTCTAGTGTTTGATCCTGAGCCTGAGAGAATTCTTAGGAGAGCTCACCTAGGAGAAGAAAGAGAAGAAATGGCTGAGCAAGGTGCAAATCAACAAAGGACCCTAAGGGACTATTTTATTCCTACCAACCAACCTGCACAAGCACTAAGACGACCGGTAGGGGATAATCCGTATGAGATCAAGAGCAGTACCATATCTTTATTGCCCTCTTTTTATTGTACTATTAAGGAGGACCCCTACCGGCATTTGGAGGAATTCACCGAGGTTTGTTCCATGGTGAAGCTCCAGGGCTTTACTGATGAAGCCCTGATGAGGACTCTATTTCCTTTCTCCCTAAAGGATAAGGCTAAGCACTGGTATCATACCCTCGATGCAAGGGTAAATGATTGGGCTACACTTAAGGGAGAATTTTTAAAAAAGTATTTTCCTATGAATAAAACCAACCATTACAGAAGAGAGATTATGGGTTTTACTCAACAGGAAGGGGAGCAATTTCATGAGACTTGGGAGCGCTTTAATGACCTTCTTAGGTTATGCCCCCACCATCAAGTGCCAAGATGGCAGTTGGTCGAAAGGTTCTATAACGGATTATCTGAAAGGCATAGGCAAACCATTGATGCAGCCTGTGCAGGAACCTTCATGACCAGAACTGAGGATGAAGCCTGAGCATTATTTGAAACTTTAAGCGACAACTCCATACATCTGTCCTCTGCATATCAAGAAAGAAAACCATCAATCTTGCAGAGGAAGATAGAGGCCCATGAAGCTGGGGCTTCTTAGGATTTGGCTTATCAGATTCAACTATTGAATAAAAACTTTGATAGGCTTTTAACAAACCCCGGCATGAACCCGCAAGCAGCCTCTATTTTTCACGCTTCAAGAGAATGCTCCATTTGCCAAAGCACAACGCACGCCACTGCGGAGTGCCATCAGGCAACCCAATTCCCTGAGTTGATTCTCAGACCGACTTGAACGTGGCCCAAGGTTTCCGCCCCCCTCTCAATAACCCTTACTTTAACACATATAATCCAGGGTGGCGGAACCATCCAAACTTCTCTTGGAAGCAAGATGATGCTTCTAACTCAGGGAATACAAGACCCTTACCTCCCCAGCCCACATACCAACCTTCTTATGAAAACCCTCCTCCGAATAAGCCCTCTGAGATGGATGAACTGAAGGCCATGATGAAAGCAATGCAAGAGCATCAGAATATGGTTATCCAATCTCAGAATAAGATGATCACTGATATGCAATCCCAAATTGGTCATCTTACTGAGGCAGTTAGGCAACGTGATCCGGGGAAGTTGCCTAACTCTTCTGAGGAGAACCTTAAGGGCAAGGGGGTTGTATTCAGGGAGCATGCCCAAGTAGTGACAGTGTTGAGGAGTGGAAGAAAGATTGACAAGCCTGATAACACTCCTACGGTTACATCTCAGAATTCCCCTTCCACACTTGACCCGACTTCCATCTCACCCGAGGAAGAGCCACACCACTCTCCCTCACAAAAAATACCCACAATGAGGATGTCGTCCTTCCACCACCCCTTTCCCGCCATGACGACCCCTCTACTCAGAAGCCGAGGGTGCCCTATCCAGAGCGCCTATCTGCTCCTGGGGAATCTTCTGTTGGCTCGTCTGGTGCCAAGGATAGGACGAAGAGATTATGGATACTTTTAGGCAAGTCCAGATTAACTTGCCTCTATTGGAAGTGATTAAATAGATTCCGTCCTATGCCAAGTTTATGAAGGACCTGTGCACCCAGCAGCGCCAATCTAGGAAATAGGTCCAAACCAAGGTCATCCTGCCTGACCACGTTAGCTCGGTTCTTCAGCATGGAACACCTCCCAAAATGAAAGACCCAGGGGCCCCGTATATTTCAGTGGTTATAGGTAACCAACACATTGACGAGGCTCTGCTCGATCTGGGTGTGGGGGTAAACATTCTACCGAGCTCTGTCATGACCTTTTGGGAGGAGGAAAGCTGAAGCCTAGTCCAGTAATCCTCCAGGTTGCAGACAGATCACTTAAGACACCGCGGGGATTGTTGGAAGATGTCCTTGTGAGAGTGGAGGATTTCTTCTTCCCCGTTGACTTTCTGGCACTTGATACTGACCCATCTAATAAGCCCACAAAGCCGTCCATTATTCTGGGATGCCCCTTTTTGGCCACAGCCAATGCCTCTATAAATTGTAGATCCGGGGCACTTAAAATGGGCTTTGGGAACAAGAAGATTCGGTTGAATGTTTTTGATACTTACAAGCAACCTGGATTTGAAGATTGTTCTCAGATTGAGGTCGTTGATGAAATAATTGAAGAGACTACTCTAGCACTCTTATGTAGAGATCCCCTTCAGAAGGTCATATCTTAGGACCATCCCTCGATTATTAAAGAAACTAAAAGGAAAATGCCAGAACTGGAAGAGTTGCTGGGATACACACTGAATCTCTGTCCCCACCCTGGACTATGAAGGTAGATCCGCTGCCTGAGGTGGGGACATCTCAACTAAAACCCTCAATCCAAAAGGCTCCTGAATTGGAGTTGAAACCCCTCCCGAGCACATTGAAATATGCTTTCCTTGGCCCTACTAACACACTCCCCATTATTATCTCGTCTGCATTATTTGAATTGCAGGAGGGAGCTCTGCTTGAGCATTTACAACAGCACAAGGAAGCAATTGCCTGGACAATTGCTGATATTAAGGGTCTTGATCCCTCTCTTTGCATGCATCATATATACACGGACGAGTCCGTGAAGCCTTTCCGAGACATGCAGAGAAGGCTCAATCCAAATATACGGGAGGTTATTAAAAAGGAGATTCTGAAATGGCTGGATGCAGGGATTATCTATCCCATTTCAGATAGTAAATGGGTCAGTCCTATTCACGTAGTTCCGAAAAAGGCAGGAATCACTGTGGAAGAGAATGACTGTTGAACGTTTATGAACCTACGCTAACGTGTTCGATTTTGGAAAACCTGTCGTTGTAGTTCGAAAGCGAAGAATTCGTGTTCAACAAATAAAATTTATACCGAAATTAAAATTCCGGGTCGAACACAGGGAGGCGGACGTTTGATTTAAAAACTACGCGTTTCTTTTTATTTGTTACAGAATAATTCAATTTATAACTATCTAATTATTTACAATAAATAGAAGAGAGAGAGAGTAAGAGAGAAAAAGAATATTACACAGAGAAATCAAAATGAGATGTAGAATAAACAAGGAATTTTTGCATTGAAGAGATTGTTCATTACAACTAGAAAGCATAAAACAATTACTCTAGAAAGCGATAAATTTACTCTAGAAAGTATTAAAAGAATGGAGGGAGAAATGTCCTCCTCGACGGTCGCTTGGAGGACGAGTAGATTAATCTAGAAAGCAGAAAATCTATACTAGAAAGCGGTAAAAAGAATAGGGAGAGAGAAATCCTCCTCGACGGTTGCTTGGAGGACGAGCCGGACGGGACGACGCCTGGACGAAGGAGAACGAAGCGGGACGAAGGAGGACGAAGCAGAAGAACGGGAACGAAGCAGCCGCCGTCGTCGTCACGGGATCCACTTCCGAAGGGGAATGAAAATTGGACTTTATCTCGCAAGAAGCATCCCGGGTGTGGGACAAGCTTCTTTTGAGCTTTGGAGGGGTAGAGAGGAGAAAGAAGGGATGAGAATTTCGTATGGAGGGGGTCTCCTTTTATAGTTGCAAGGAGTGGGGGCAAAATGGACATTACATCTTCAAAATAATAAATAAGGGGTCTTTAGTGACAGATAAATTCATCACTAAAGCCCCGACGTGACCGTCGCCGCCGCACCCACGTGCGCCTCCTCGGCTGCCAGCTCCTCAACGCTCGCGCACGTCCAGCGCTTTTCAGCCGTCCGATCGCGAGATCGGACGGCTTAAATCACGTCCGCGCCCGCTGCAACCCGCCCGCATGCGGGTGCGATCGCGCGTTACACGGGGCATCCAATCGTGAGTCGGCGCTATCGGGCGCCCACGACCGCACGATCTCCATCAGACGCTCCACGCGCCTCAATTACCCACGCCTCCAATCCCCTCACCGCAGCTTGAACCCGTGCCCCGCGCTCGCGTAAACGCGCTCGACTGCTGAAGGCACTAAACCTAGTGTATATCCCCCACCTCCCACCCACGTTTACACTACTTAAGATGTCTATTTATGCATGTTCTTAAGCATAGGATTGCATTGCATGCTATAAATATTGCATAACATCAATCATCTTGCATTTAGAGTAGTTTGAATAAAATGGAGGTTAATTGTCTCCTTTTATGTGCTTGGACAGGGCAAACTTTTTATCGGGGCCTCGGATCGAAGATCCAACCGTACAGATGTGATCAGGACAACGATTAGAGTTCAACGACTGCAAGATCGCCCTAATCAGGCATTTGTAGCATCAGATAGTGACCGGGGAATCCTAGAAGATCAAGAGCCAAGATGGTGTAAATCCACACTTCAAACGACAAATCCGATCGCACGGATGGATTCGGATCGACGATCGCAGCCTAACAACACAAAAATTGAGTCAATCCGACACCCATGGCACCATCTACATCATCCAAAAGATGGACGGCCGAGATGGCACCACGTGGCGCCATCTCAGCCACCCAATCGCCCGCACGCAACCACTGAAGCCCCAGCATCCTCCCTTCTCCACCGTTGGATCTTGATCCAACGGTTGTGGACGCACGCGCCTTAAATCGTCCACGCGACACTTTCCTCCGCGTAGCGCAGCGGTCGCGAGGCGTTGCGCTTTCACAGGACGCCGGTTCGACTCGCGATCTGGGGGCGCGCGCGATTAAAGGCGACCGTCTGATCGGCTGTGGGCGGCCCAGATCATCCGATAGTGCTCACGCGCTATTTCACGCATGGCGATTATGTGGCATCGCACGCGGGCGGGCGCGCAGCGTAGTAGGCGAAGGGGCGATTTAAGTCGTCCGATCTCGCGATCGGACGCTGAGGATCGCTGAACATGCGCAAGCGTTGCGTGCGCGAGAAAACAAGCAGGCGCGCGCGGGCAGCGCCCACTACGCCCACGATGGAGCTTTAGCGACGATTTTATCCATCACTTAAGACCCCTTATTTAATGTTTTAAAGATGTAATGACCAATTTGCCCTCACTCCTTGCAACTATAAAAGGAGACCCCCTCCACACAAAATTCTCATCCCTTCCTTCTCTTCTCTACCTCTCCAAAGCTCAAGAGAAGCTTGTCCCACACCTGGGATGCTTCTCGCAAGATAAAGTCCAAATTTTCGTCCCCCTTCAGAAGTGGATCCCGCGATGATGATGATGTGCTGCCCCGTTCCCGTTCTTCTGCTTCATCCTCCTTCGTCCTACTCCGTCCTCCTTCGTCCAAGCGTCGTCCCATCCGGCTCATCCTCCAAGAAACCGTCGAGGAGGATATCTCTCTCCCCATTCTTTTTACTACTTTCTAGAGTAGTTCAACTCGTCCTCCATGCGACCGTCGCCTTCTTTTCATTGTAGGGGCTGCTACAGAGGTCAGCTTGAGCCTATTTTCATGCCGTTGGGCTGCGATCGTCGATTCGAATCCATCCGCGTGGTTGGATTTGTCATTTGAAGGTTCGAATTATGTCACTTAGTCCCTTGGCCGTTGATCTTCCTCGAGCTACATATGGTGCTACAAAACTCCGATCAATGCATTTTCGGAGGCGTTGGACTCCAATCATCATCTTGATCAGATCCGTTTGGTTGGATCATCAATTTGAGGCTCCAAAATAAATATCCTTCTCTCCTGACCATAAAAAGAACCTAATTAACCTAAAATATATACAACTACTCTAAATGCAGAATGATGCATGCCATGCAATATTTATAACTTGAAATGCAAATCTAAGCCTAGGAACATGCATGATTAGGCATTTTGACTTAAATAGATGTGTTTATATCATACCCCCTACCTATCATTTACTAGTCCCTAGCAAAATTAAACTACATACTATATATAAAAGCAAAATTTGGATTAGATCGCTTAAGACTAAGTCGTTTATTAACAATAGAAAATTTCAACTAAGGCCCTAAATAACGAAAACTCAACAATACCCAGGTGTTTGCCAAAATGCAGATCGTCCAAGTCCTTGCCTTATTTGACAAGAGAAGATACATTTTTTTTTCTTCTTTTTTAATTTTTTTTTATACTTTTGGAGTTTGAGAGTTCCAGGATAACTTTTTACAGCTACCCGACCTGCCCAAGACTCGAAAAGGACTCTAAGTACTAAGCATCTTTGTGAAAAAGTGATAGACTCAAAAACGACCGTTAAGATGGACTTCGGGTTTCTACGATCCTAGTTGACCTTGCCTAAAGGTTTATCTTTATGAACGGTAGCTTTCTCCCTACTTCTTTTATTTATGGGGTCAACACAAGGGTAAACCCAGTGTATATTTCCACGGTTTATTCTACTTCTCCGCTTCTTCCATACATGTTTTGGGAATTATTGTGCATTTTTATAAGTTGGGCTCTGGACAACCGGCCAATGGGGCTGTTACCCACGACCACTTGCCAGCCATGCTCATGCGGTGAAGTGTGGCTTTATTTTTTTTATTTTCTCCTTTTTCTATTTTTTTCTTTTCTATTTGGGTGTTTCTTTTTCTATCTTTTTTTTTCTAAGTAGGTGGCTTCCCTGATCTAAGATTTACCTAAAGATAGTACAAAGAAATGGTCTTGTGGGTGGGTTCTGGACAAACAACCAATGGGTTGTTACCTATGACAATTTGCCAGCCATACCACCCAAGTCGGTTCATTAGCTACCAAATTTCCCTAAAAAACGCTGGAAAGTGAGTTAGTGAGAAAAGTGTGTAGATGCTTAGCCTTAAAAATCCCCCCAAATCAAAGGGCGGGTTGATAAGTTTCATACTTATCATCCCAATTTATTTACCAAATTAAAATGAATTTTAATTGGCGAGGACTCGAGACCAAATCCACATTCGAGTGGGCACCCAGGCTAATTAAGCCTGATGACCTGAAGAGTCTAAGTATTTAGGTCTTATCGTATCATTTCCTAAAGTTAATAACTTCCAAATGGCTAAGTTCTCTTCTAATTCCTTTCTTTTTTATCTTTTTCAAATTTAAAATTTCTTTCTATAAGAAACTAAAAGAAATTCTACGGAGTTAACAAAATGATTTTAGGATAAAGTTTCCACACCCCCATGCCTAAATGATGTAATGTCCTCATTGTAAAAATAAAGACATGAAAAGGTAGAGTAAACATAATATCACCTGAATATCGTGAGGAATCCAGTTAGCTCCGTAGAGAATGTGAAATAAACACGTACTAAATTTAATGCCTTCATCTATGCATAATATACATAAAAAGAAGAAATTGAGAATTCACAAGTACGGGTCAGAATCAAAATTAAAAGGTTGATCCTGAAACCCACCAGCAGAAGATGTCCACAAACGTGGACCAGATTATGATGCAGACCCATGCCCTAGGGTCGAGTAGTTCTAAGGTTTTGGATGAAAATCACCCAGAGCCTAAGATTATTGTACTTTCAGGGCCGGGCCTATGGTTTGGTGGTGTGCAATCGAAGACTAAAGTGGCGGACAATGTGTAGATTTGTTTCACTAGGTTCAAATGTCCACTTAATGGTCAGCTCAGAAAAATAATTAGTTATTTTGAGCTTGGGTTGCACGTGAAAGATATCGTAAGGGTCCTGGTAGAAAGTAGGTGGTTTTAGGTCAATAGGAACCCTTAGATCCAAAATCAAAGTTCCCTCAGAATTAGCTTCCCAGATTTTCAATTCCAAATTCCTATCCTCTGAAATCAATGTTTCCGGGACCTCCAAATCATTGTACACCCCATCTAAAGTACCCAAGTCCAATAATTGCAGCTGAATCAGGATTGACTTGGGCATAATGATTTCTAAATCTAAATCAATCCCTTCAGGGTGTGGTTGAGAGATGGGGCTACTAATTGAATCTTCTAATAAATGAGGGTTCGAATCCTCCAAGTTAGCCCCAACCGAATCAAAATCTTCAATGACTGGGCTATCAAATGGTTCGTCAGATTCCTCAAGCCCATTTGTCTCACTAAAATCCTCTTCCTTAAGTTTAAGTGAGACTTCACCAAAAGATTCTTCACCCTTAGAGTCAAAGAATTCATGATCCTTATTTATATACGTCTCAAAATTGATTATCATTTCCTGGTTCAAAGAGACATATTTTTCCTCACTCCCTGGCTCAAGGATCTCGGGTGAATCAATCGGTTCATCCTCAAAGGGTTGCTCTAAACCAATTTGGTCATCTCCAATCTCAGAATATGTATTTCCCCTGACAGACACCTGAGCGGGTTAAGACATTGGCTCTCCTGAAGGGAGTTCATCTTGAGAATCATCCCAAGATTTGACTAGGGCAACCACAAATTTCATCCTCAACCTCAACAATTTCCCAAGAAGAAACTCACCCAGGTCCCTATCCCCAACATTTTAGAGCAAATCCAATAGAGAACTATTAAGTTCATCAATCATTTTGATCATAGGCTCCAATGCTTCAGTGCATGGTGTTGGTTGAGCTTCTAAAGATTGTATAGTATTCCTCAAATTAGCCAACACCCTATCATGGATCTGGTTCACTTGAATCGACTGGTTCGATTCAGGGTTGGGTGGGTTTGGGTTCAATCTAGGGGTGTTAAGATATCAAGGTTCTCGGGTCCCTCCATGATAGTAGGTCATTTTAGGTTGTTCAAAGGATGGCAGTGACCTATTTTCAATGGAATACTGGGGAGGGTAGGTGTTATAATCATTATATCCTTCATGGTTGTAGATCGGGTTGGTTTGGTGATCAAAGAATGAAGATCTATAATCATTGTAGGTTTGGGAAGGATAGTAATCATAATCTTGTTGTCCAGGGTTAGACCCTGGACACTAAGGTCCAGATTCGTACCCCAATCAAAGTCATCCCGACTCGTGGTTGGGTAATTACAAGTCAAGTTGGAAGAGTAATCATCTTGGGGATAAGTGGTGGTAGGAGGGTAAGATTGTAAATGTGTGAAAGATGTGGAAGGATACATTGTGGAGTATGAGGGAAAACAGAAGAGAGAAAGGAGTCTTGCAATACAATCAACCAATCCTGTCCTTATGTGGGTAGCCTAAAGACCTACAGACTCCCAGGACCCGTCTTGAGAATATAGACGATTTGGTCTACTTTTATCTGTCCAATCCAACCAATTAGAAGGAAGGACTGGGGAGAAGGTTCTTCCTTTGGCTTATGCCTCCGGTTCCTAGTGTACCCCCCAGCCGCGCTCGTTTGACGCTACTCCCCTAGCTAGACAGCAGATGGACCAGCAAAAGTGGATTAATCGAAAAAAAATCTCATTATGAGCCCCGATGAGCGAATCAATCCTCAAGGCCAATGTCTACTCAATTTTAATTAGGCTTGGGATGATTGTGCTCTTGGAATGTGACGAGCCCTTTAGATGGGTTGTGCCCTTAATGATCAGTTAAAATGTGTGTGCGTGTACAACCAGGGTTTACAAACAAGGTTATTTATTGATGTGTCTTTTAGGGTTTAACCTTGTTTAGTAGCTTTTAGGGTTTAATTCTTAGGTTAGTTCAATCAAGGTTTAGTAGAACACTCCAAGTTTTACAAGCACTGGTGATGACGTATTCCTTTAGAAATCAGAAAAAAAATGTGGAGTGCCTGGTTCAGCCCTAAAAATCAACCCTAAGAGGCAAGCTACTTGATGGATCAGTTTTAAATTGAGTGGTCCGACCCAAATAGCTCAATCAATTGGCTTGTTGCACCACTTAGTTAAGGCACACAAGAATGTTTAACCTATTCAGATTTCTACTCACTTATGTATATTGAGTTGAAGTGTACCAGGTCCACAGGTCAGATCCCAGTTAAGTGGTAGAATTAAAGTGATTGTGCACCTTAGGATAAGAAGTTGTGGGTGTTAAGTGTGTATCTTTCAGTTAAATCCCACAAGAGAAGAATATTTTTTTATTTTTATTTGTTTTATTTATGTGGATGGCGAGGTGAGTGGAGGTGGCAAACAAACAACCAAATCTATCCTACGGTTTATAAAAAGCACCTAAGTTGATTTGGGTTTGAGTTATTAGGTTATTGAATGAAACTAAGGTGGGGTTGGTGTGGGGGACACTTACAAAACACTCTACTCGCACTTTACTCTGGTCTACCGCACTTGGATCTCCATGCAAGGGTACCTGAAAGACAATAGATCAGAGATAAGTGGGGTTAGTGCTATGTAAATGCAAAGAAGTGTAGAAAATAATAAAGTAAATTCCGTTGCCTCTCCGACAATGGTGCCAAAATGATCGCACGAGTTTCGCGAGATAGAAATCGGGGTTACAAGTAACCCGTCGTCGTAGTTGCAAAACTCGTGATCAAATAAAATTTATACCAAAACTCCAAGGGAGTCCCGGGTCGAACACAAGGAGACGGCATTTACTTTAATTGAAAACCGTGCTTCATTTTGTTTGTTTTTGGTATTTTAAAGTTTTGTTTTTTTTATTTTTGAAAGAAGACAAGCAGAATAAATCACAAGAGATATGGAACAAATATGTTATATATCATGAATATCTATTACAATAATCTACGAAAGCATAAAAAGAGAGGGAGGTGAGAAGGAATCTCTCGAAGCGGCTGTTCGGTGAGATGACGACGCCTGGCGGAAGCTCGGACGAAGGAGGTGAGGAGCAGGACGACGGAGGTGAGATGTAGGAGGACGTCGGGTAGAGGAAAGCTTCGGCGTGGCTCCGAAATGGAGGTGAGAAGATGGAGATGATCTGCTACCGGAATGGAGGTGGGAGGACGGCTCCAAGGCGACCTATGAATAGAGATGGGAAAGGGATGAATATTTGGTAAGGCAGAGGTTCGCTACACTAATAGGCACCTTGGGAGCTTGAGAGCAAGCTTTAACAGAGCGTTGGTAGCCTTGCTAGAGCTTGGGAGTAGGTGGGAGTAGAATAGGTAGAGATGGCTTGGAAGGGAGGGGGTGTAGGTCCTTTTATAGTGGAGGAGAAGAGGCAAAAAAATTGGTATGAGACCATTAGCGACATCCAGGTCATCGCTAAAAACGTCGCTGTAAGCAGGTCATGCTTGCTGGCGCACATAGCTGGCTTTGCTGGGGTGAGATGAATTACTGATGATCGTAAGCGTCGCTGTATGTCTACCAGTCTATCGCTGAAGATCCACCCGCAACTCATGCTTCGCTGGAGCTGCGTTGTGTGCTCCCTTTGCCACGCGCGCACGTGCACCCACGCTGGCGCTACGCTGGGCGCATGCGTGCCTCCGCACACGGGCATGCACCCGCAATGCCATGCTCGTGCAGTAGCGTATGCATGCACATGGGAGGCCTAGGTTGCACCATGTGGCGCAATCTAGGCCGTCCATCTTCTTTTCGTTGTAGGGGCTGCTACGGAGGTCAAATTGAGCCGATTTTTGCGCCATTGGGCTACGATCATCGACCCAAATCCATCTACACGGTTGGATTTGTCATTTGAAGGTCTGAATTATGTCACCTAGTCCCTTAGCCGTTGATCTTCCTCGGACTACATATGGTGCTACGGAACTCCGATCGAGGCATTTTCGGAGGCGTTGAACTCCGATCGTCATCTTGATTAGATTCGTACGGTCGAATCGTCAATCCGAGGCTCTGAAATAAATATTTTTCTCTCCTAACCATAAAAAGGACCTAATTAACCTAAAATATATACAACTACTCTAAATGCAGAATGATGCATGTTATGCAATATTTATAACATGAAATGCAAATCTAAGCCTAGGAACATGCATGATTAGGCATTTTAACCTAAATAGATGTGTTTATATCAGTGCACAATGTAGAATCAAACATTTAAGACGTCTGATCCTACCATCAGACAACATATTTGAGCATTATTTCATATATTAACATTGAGTTCCTTAGCTATTATTGTAAGGAGTATATGGTGATTTAAACCACCATTTTACTCCATTATTTTTGCACATTGATACTTGGCATTCTTATTGCAATACTTTATAAGTCAAATTGTGATCTTGATTTCTAAATTCCATATTGCTCCCTATGTTAGACCTTGGAATCTTTTCGAGTAATAAAATTTATTTGTTTAAGTGTTATTTTGGCTATATTGCAACACGACAATTTTTAAACACCGATTTAACGCGCGAACAGTGGGCTTCAACTCCCCAAATCCAAACTGGTGATACAGGGTCATCGAGATTAGGTTGATTGAAGCACCTAAGTCCAAGAGCGCTCTATCTAATGTCATGTCCCTGATATTACAAGATATCAGGGGTGCTCCTGGGTTAGTTCATTTGGGCGGAAGGTTGCTCAATATCACAGAACTAGCTTGTTATGAGAGCACAACCTTCCTAGGTGCTTGGGTTCTTGGATTGCACTTCAGCGTATAGACATCCTTTAAGAACTTAGCATAAGTCGAGATGTGCTTGATTGCTTTAAGGAGCAGGATATTAATCTGGACTTGTTTGAAAATCTCCATTAGCTCCTCACTCTCAACGATAGCTTTATTTTTCTTCATCTTCTCTAATGCCTCGGGGTATGGTGTTTGGATTTGAATTGTGTCAGTCTCCAGGTCCTTGGGTTTTTCCTGCTCATCATCAAAATCAGGTATCTCAGGGAGTAAGGTCATGGGAGGGGTCGGCCGTTTGGGATCCTGGGTTTTAGTGCCTCTTCTCAAGGTAACCACATTGGCAGAGGTGTTGAGACCGTGGATAGATCCTTGAGAAGACGAGGAAGAAGAAGCACCAAACCCGGAGGGTGTTTGTAGGGCTTGTTGGACCATGTGGGCATGTCTGGGATTGCCTTGGAACCCTTGCAAATTGGGGCCTCTGTTAATCACATTCCGTGGGTTCGGTTGTGACTGAGAAGGAAGGGATCCCCGTTGTTTACAATCCAACAGCTGGCTCAACTGTCCCTTCACTAATGCCATTTCCTCCTGGTGTTTTTGATTCATGTCAACCATCATTTTTATCAATGTGTCCATTTGGTTTTGTGGGGGAGGGGCCACCCTATTTTGATTATAGGGTGGTCTAACCAGTGGACCTTGCTGATAGGAGGGGGGATTTGGCTTGGGTTGGTTCTGGAATTGGTTTGATTTTTGGTTCGTCCAAGTGAAATTCGAGTGATTACGCCATCCAACGTTGTAGGTGTTGGAGAAGGGGTCAGGTTTGGAGTAACCTTGGATGACTTGGACATCTTCAAAGATAGAAGGTGCCGAGGGGGAGGAAAGAGAATAATCAGGGGTTGAGGGAGCAAAGGTCCCTCCATGGAACATAGTTAGGGGTTGTTCCAGGTGCATTTGGCTCATTAGCTATACCAAGGCTACATTATGAGCTCCCTTTGCTAGGGAGAAGGTCTATAGCGGGTTCCTGGTCTGGTTCAGTGATACGAAAAATTATGTGGTTTTTAAGATTAGGGTTTTAAGTCGCTGCAACGCATAAATCCGTTCACTTTTAAATTTGTAACCTAAATAGGGGAGTATCTAGGGTCGTCCAAGGAGGTAAGTTTGTAAAAATTAAATCTCTTGCTTTAAAGATGGAACTCAACTTTCTTTTTGTTCTTTTTAAATATATAATTTTTATGGATTTTTGAAATAATGGCAATACAAATTTTGGAGAGATTAGAAACAACTAACACTTAATCCACTATACTACTACTAAGGTGACAAGTAGAGCCTCTCCCTAAGCTCACTCTAGGCACGTAGAGGCCTAGAGTAATTAAAGAGAGGGAGTGAAAAGTGCTAGAACAAAAGCAATCAAATGCAACAAAATTGCAAAGAAGGCAACTTTAATAAAAATGAAGAATTGTTTTACACAAAAATCTAGTAGAGGAATGCTTCAACTACTAGAATTAAAAGTGCAAAAATAAAATAAAATAGTTGTACTCTAAGATGACGGTAAAGATGGCAAGGCTCTTGCTCCAATTGCAGCTGCTCCCGCAATCAAAAAGAGCTCCTTCTTCTTGCAAAGCTTCTCCAAGTTGATGAACTTCTCCTAGCAAGCCCAAGGGGGGGCGTGCTTGACTCCTCCAAGATGGATGGAATTCCACCTTCAAAGGCTTCTCCTAAGGTGGCGTGGGCCACCTTTGATTTCTCCTCCAAGGGTGGTAGTGTACCACCCTTAAATCCTCCACTCCCTAGGGTAGGCATGTACCCTAGGTTGTCCTCCAATGCCTGGCTTCCTTCCTTGGCTGGCGTGGGCACAAGAGAGAAGAGAAGGGGGAAGGCACCAAGGGGACAGAGTATCCCCTTAATCTTTTTCTTCTTCTTCTTTTCTTGACCTTCTATGTAGGTGGAAATATGGGTAGAAAAATTGTAGCCAAGGGTGAAGATTTAATGGTGGTGGTAAGGGGTTTATATAGGAATGGTAGGGGGTTAAGGGTGATTATAGGATGGATGGCTATGATGGGGGTTAGATGGTGGTTACAGGATCCTAGGGCGAGGGTTGTTGGCGCCAAAATGGAGGGGTACTTGGTGGTTGGCACCAACCATAAGTGGTAGCTAGGGTTAAGGGTTTGGTTAGGTGTGTTGTAGGGTGGAGATGGAGTTATATGGTGGTGGTTATGTGATGGAGGGTAGATATAGGGTGGCGCCAAAGAAGAGGGATGCTTGAGGTGGTAGTTGTGGTGGAGTCAAGGGAGTTGGCGCCACTTTAGGTGGGTTAAGGGGGGGTTAGGTGGCGTCATGTTTGCAAGTCATAGAGCGCATTTTGATAGGAAAAGCGTCATAGTATAATGTGCAGTACGATCAAACAAAAATATTTAATAAAAGATAACGAGACTTGAGTCCCGGTCATTCGTCTCTAGTAGGCGTTTGTTTTACTTTTGAATTCGATCTTTTACTGCTCTACTCTATTTAAAATCACATGCCAGTTTATGATTATTACATATTGAAGTACGACATGCTTAGTTGCAAGTATATCAAGAATTGAAAACAGGCAACATTAATCACACAAAAGATATTGCAATGAGCTCATGGTGATTCTCAACACATAGACATATATATATAATATATTTTTCATTCATTCATTTGGAGAGTGTTTGCAACATGAACTTGTAGAGGAAAGCTTGTACGTGAATACTTAAAAATGTAAAGCTAGCTATCAAAAAATGATCATATACAAGAATCTACGGGGGGATTTTGCATGCATCATTGGGGGAGAATAAGGGCTACACTACTAAGCAGTAAATAAAAGCAGCAAATGTAAAGAGCTAGCTACTAATCTATCAGAAGTGAGGGCATTCAGAGGTGGACTCCGATGGCTTTGGAGTGGTGGAGAGGAGAAAGAGGGGCGACCAATGGAGCTTAGGCTGACCCTTGGAGAGAGGTTGGAGGAGTGATCCAGCATCCTGGCATGGTGTCCTTCATGGTGGTGCTCAGCTCATGGAGATGGAGTGGAGACGATGGTGGCTAGCCTAAGTGGAGGTGAATGGAGCCAAGCAAGTATAGCCAAAAAGTGGATGGGTGCAAATGGCCACTATTGAACGTGTAAGTTGCTATGCTAACGTGTTTGATTTTGAAAACCTGTCGTCGTAGTATGAAAGCGAAGAACTCGTGTTCAACAAATAAAATTTATACTGGAATGGAAATTCCAGGTCGAACATAGGGAGGCGGACGTTTGATTTAAAAATAATGCGTTTGTTTTATTTGTCATGAGTAATTCAATTGATTAAAACTATCTAACTATTTACAATAAATATAAGGGAGAGAGAATAATACAAACAAAAATCAAAAAGAGATGTAGAATGCACATGGAATTCATTATCAAAAGGATTGTTCATTACACTAAATATCACGACGAGAAAGCGGGAAAATGATTACACTAGAAAGCAGTAAATCTACTCTAAAAAGCGATAAATCTATTCTAGAAAGTAGTAAAAAGAATGAGAAAAATATCCTCCTCGACGGTCGCTTGGAGGACGAGCCGGACAGGACGATGCCTGGACGAAGGAGGACGAAGTAGGACGAAGGAGGACGAAGCAGAAGAACGGGAATGGGGCAGCACGACGTCGTCATCGTGGGATCTGCTTCAGAAAGGGGGATGAAAAATTGACTTTATCTCGCGAGAAGCATCCCAGGTGTGGGACAAGCTTCTCTTGAGCTTTGGAGAGGGAGAGAAGAGAAGGAAGGGATGATAATTTCGTCTTGAGGGGGTCTCCTTTTATAGTTGCAAGGAGTGGGGGCAATTTGGTCATTACAACTTTGAAAACATTAATTCAGGACCTTTAGTGACGGATAAAACCATCGCTAAAGGTCTGAACGTGAGTGTAGTGGGTGGCGCGCTTGCGCCCGCTTGCTTGCCCACGCATTCAATGCACGCGCACGTCCAGCAGATCTCAGACGTCCAATCACGAGATCAGACGGCTTAGATCGCGCCTCCGCCCGCCTCCTTTGTGTGCCCCATCGCGTGCGATGCCGCATCTTTGTCGCGCGTGCAATAGCGTGTGAGCGCTATCGAGTGAGCATAGCCGTTTGATCACGATCCGACGCTCACCCGCGCCGCTTGCCCGCTCGCGAGGAATCAAACGTGTGCCAGCACCTCACAATAAGGCGCTCGCTCGCTGCGCTGTGGAGGGGAGTTGGTCGCGGAGATGATTTAAGGTGCATGCATCCACAGCCGTTGGATGAAGATCCAACGGCCCAGATCGTGCGTTGGATTTCCTTTGGAGAGGCAGCAGCATTCTTGGGGGCCGGTTGGACGGCTGAGATTGTGCCACGTGACGCCATCTTAGCCGTCCATCTTCTGGATGATGTAGATGGTGCCACGGTTGTCTGATTGAGTCGATTTTTGTACCGTTAGGCTACGATCGTCGATCCGAATCCATCCATGCAGTTGGATTTGTCATTTAAAGTGTGAATTCACACCATCTTGGCCCTTGATCTTCTAGGGTTCCCCGGTCACTATCTAATGCTACAGATGTTTGATTAGGGCGATCTTAGAGTCGTTGAACTCCAATCGTTGCCCCGATCACATCTGTACGGTTGGATCTTCGATCTGAGGCCCTGATAAAAAGTTTGCCCTGTCCATGAACATAAAAGGAGACAATTAACCTCCATTTTATTCAAACTACTCTAAATGCAAAATGATGCATGTTATGCAATATTTATAGCATGCAATGCAATCCTATGCTTAAGAACATGCATAAATAGACATCTTAAGTAGTATAAACGTGTTTACATCATCCACCCCTTAGGTCTTTTTATAGACCTAAGGGAAGCTCTCTAGAGAATTATGGAATTCTCTAAAGAGGCCTACGGTGGGAGCTCGTGGGAGAGTGAGATAGAGAGGATGGATGGTGGTGTTTAGATCCACCAAATGTGGATCTAAAAATTGAATGGCTCTTGATTGCTAATTTTAGCAACCAAGGCAACCACAATGGTAGAGAGTTATGGAGAACTCTAGTCTAGGTATTTTCATGTGGATGGTGTGTGTGGGTGTGTGTGGGTCGAAACTTAGGTGGCTAGGTTGATTAGGTTAGGTTCTAGTGGGTTTAGGTCAAAGTATGTCTCATATTAGGGTTATAAACCCTAATTCACTATGGTAAAGTGTAGTTAAACTTAATACAAGTTTAATTGGGTGTGTGGAAACTTAATTGAGAGTAAAACAACTCAATTAATTTAAGTCTAGGTCAATTGGACTCTCATTGAGTCCAATTGGACAGTATGTGCTGAGATTAGGGCTCAATTGGTCTCAATGAGTCCAATTGAATAGGCTGATGGAATTGACTAAGATCCAAGTCAATTAGGTTTAGTGAGGACCTAATTAGGTCCTTAGGGAGGTCTAGAGGTAATGTACTAGGGTTAGGGCACCTTAATTTAGGTTCCTATGGGGTTGGAATTGGGCTTAGGGACCTAGAGATCCAAGATCAAGGCTTGAATATCAAAATAGGAACTGGAGAGCAGTATCAGACGTCTAATAATATTGTCAGATGTCTTATACTCAAAAATCAGAAGTCCAGACTTGTTGTCTAGATGTTCAATCAGAGTCAGGAGGGATCTAGGTTCTGTCTTGGCTATTCTGCAGAAATTGGACATCTGACCAAGTGTCTGGACGTCCAATAACACTGAAGATGTGGGTTTAAGGTGTGCGGGAGTTGGCTAAGGGTTATGAACGTCCTATAATTCATCTGGACGTCCAGATAAAGGTTGGAATTAGGGTTTTAAGGTTTTCTAGGGTGCAGTGACCTAATCTAAGGGTGGCTAAGGCTTGGGGAAGTCTCTAGGCTATCCTAGGACTAGGATGGACCTAAGCTCTTCACATTTTACTACTTTATTCCTACTTAATAGAATAGCATATCTTAACTCCCTTACATTATTATATCCTACATCTAATCTAAGTCTTCTGCACCAGTCCTGCTGCAACACTCATTATTCCTGATCCAGCTTCACATCCAGCTCCAGATCTAGCTTCTGATCAGCTTATTGCCTGCAATTGACATAATGCACTTAATCAGCACATTATAACATTATTTTATGCATAGCTAAAGTAAAGCAGTAAAGATGCAAATAATGCTTATGCATGCATGAATTACCCTAACTTATGCTAAGTTATAGCCTAATTTAGGTCAATTAAGACCTATGATTGCTGCGCAATCACGTCACTAGATGGAGGGTTAGGTTAGGTTGGGGGGTAATATATAGGGTGTAGATGGGAGGAAGTGTCAGTGCCAAATGAAGGGATGTAGGGGGTGATTTTTGGTGCCAACTAAGGTAGGGTTTAGGGTAGTTATGGGGCGTTAGGTTTGGCACCAATGGAGGGCTTCTAGAAGGGGTTAGGTGTAGGGTTTAGATGGCCTTGGTTGATGAGGTGTAGGGCTAGGAATTAAGGGGAAGTTGGCACCAAAATGAAGGGGTGGCTAGGGCATTTTGGTGCCAACTTGAAGGGTGTTTAAGGTTGGTAGTTATGGTGGGTTGGCGCCAAAAGTGGTTGGGTTAGGTTAGGGTTGGTTAGGGTTAAGGTGAAGTGGACAGCCATAGAGGTTTTTGGTGGAGTAAAGTTTAGCTAAGCTAGCTAAGCTAACTTAGCTAGTAGAGTAGAGGTGGAGGAGCTAGGGTTTCATGGAGGAGAGCTGAGGAAGAGTATTCTAAAGCTGGTATCAGGTACTTTGGTGCTGGGGTAGCTGAGGTAGCTTCAAGGGGAGCTCAACTACTGAGCTTAGCTACTTAGTTCTTATGCAAGTAGCCAAGCTTGGGTAGTTGAGCTCAGTTGAGCTGGCTTTAACCTAGCTGGAGTTGGCTTGAGCTGGAACTGCCTCTGATGAGAACTCTAGAGCTAGCTTAGCTACTAGTTGACAAGTAGTAGCTCAGCTAGCTTAGAGTTAAGCTACTGTGAGCTGGCTGGAGCTGAGCTTGAGCTGAAGTGGACTCAAGTCAACTTAGTTGAGCTAGCTAGAGCTCCCAGTGAACTAGTGGGAGCTGAGATGAGATAGACTCAACTAAGTTGAGCTGGATCTGAGTTGACCTGAGCTAAGGCAAGCTAAGATGAGCTCTCTTGAGCTACCATTCAGCTAAGGTGAACTGAATGGAGTTGAATGGAGCTAACCCTAGTCCTAGAGAGTTGATATCCAACCATGATGAGCTGGGATTAGCTGAGTCCTAGCTTGATTGAGCTTCCTCTTCAACAGTTGCCTTCCCGAGTGCTAGGGTTCTGGGGATCTAACTTTCTGCTACTCCCTAACACTCCAAGAAACACATCAAAAACAACATAACAAATGCAATGCATGCCTAACCTATTTTATGCCTAAATGCAACCCAAAAAACCTATTTGCGGAGCAAAATCCTAAGAGCTAGGTTTGTTTTAATGCATAAGAATGATGATAAACTGGCATTTATCATTCAGCAACTCATCGATCTTTTTGTCCACCAATTCAACTCGATCCAACTTTTTGGCTATAATGTCCATGTCAAGCATTCCAGAATTTGCTTACACCTCATAGATCCCACCACAAGGTTGATTGAATTGATTAAACTAGGTCATGGAGGCATTGTTGAGAGAATTCTCACTCATGGACTCAAAGAGTTCGAATGTTCTCTCCTCATCTTTGTTCAAAAAGTTACCTCCACATGAGGCATCAACAGAGTTCCTAAGATTGTTGTCCAGACCGTGGTAGAAGATTTGGGTCAATTGCCACCTTAGAACCTCATGGTGTGGGCATTTCCTCAATAATTCATTAAATCTTTCCCACGCCTCATGGAATTATTCCCCACCTTGAAGTGTAAATGTGGTAATGGCTCTCCTGAGGGCATTGGTCTTACCTATGGGGAAGAATTTCTTCAAGAATGCAAGCCTCAGTTCTTCCCAGGTGGAGATGGGTCTCCCTAAGGTTCTAAGCTAGTGAGATGCCTTGTCTTTTAGGGAGAAAGGGAACATCTTAATCAAAACAATGTCCAAGCTGATGTACCTGTGTTTCATAGTTCGGGCGATCCTATCAAGGTCCTCTAAGTGTTGGAAGGGGTCCTCATTTGAGCTCCCATAAAAGTGGCTCTAAATCAAGCTCAAGACATTAGGTTTCAACTCAAAATCATCTCCCCCTTCGGGGACCCTAAGATGTGGTTCGATCAGAATAGTAGATAGATCGTAAAAGTCGCGGAGGGGCCTAAGTTGGCCCTCCGGAGGTTGTGGTGGGTTAGGTGGTGGTTGCCCTTACAGGTTCTACAACCGGTGTATGGCTTGCATGATGGTTTGGATCTGTTGTTGTTGAAGCTGGTGGTTAGCAGAGATCTGGGCCTGAATGATGGCCATAGCATTGGGTTGAGGTTGGTCCTCAACCTCATCAATTCTTGGTTCAGCCATCTCCCTTGTAAAATCAAGTCTCCTCCTGATTTCCCTTTCCAAAACAAACAGCTCGAGATGAAGTGATCGTCTCCCGTGCATACACTAGAGAAGAATAGGGAGGGATGCGAAGAGCGACAGATGCGAGAACTGTGTGCACAAATAAGTAGACAAGTCTAGTCCTTACAGTGTATACCTTAGGTGACCTAGAAGTCTCAAAAGGAATGATCAAGTCTGTAAGCGCTTAACCGCCCTTCCCAATGTTAATCTAGCTAGGTTGATTATGAGGGGATTGAGGGGAAGGTTCTTCCTTTGGCTTTCGCCGTCGGTTTCGTAGACCCCACAACCGCGGTCGTTTGACACTTCCCCGCAGCCTAGTCACCAGATTCTACAAGAGTAATGAAGGCCAAGTGGCCAGCAAACCAAATCACACCTTCAAGACTTAAACCAGTCCTGCCTAGGGCACGTCTACTCCATTTTAATGAGGGACTAGGCTAGTGCTTGTGCTCAAGATATGTGATGAGGAGTTGATTAGGGTTGTGCCTCTTAGTTAATCGATTTGAGCATGTGTGCACTTAACAAGACATGGTTCTCAAGCAAGGATTTTAAGATGTGGTGTCTTTTAATATTTGTCCTTACTTTAGTGCCTTTTAGGGTTAAAGTGCCTTAGTGTTTTCAGACAAGGTTCAAGGGGGCACACAAAGTTTTGCACACAAAGGGCGAAAGTCGATTTCCTTTAGCTTGATGTGGCCCTAGAAAAGCAACCCTAGTGTTTTCACCCTAGTGTTTATGAGATTTCTACCAGGTAAGTTGATTTTAAGGTGAGTGATGCAGTCTAAGTCAAATCACAGCGGCTTTGCAAACATCACTCAGAAAGAAAGAAGAATGCTCCAAAAAGATTATATCTTCAAGAACGTTAGAGTGTATTTTTTTATTGGGTGATGAGTTTAGAATGTGGATCAAGTAATCATTCACCACGCCAACTTTTCTGATTTTATAATTTTTTTGTATTTCTTTTAGGCAAGCAAACAACCAAAGGGTGGAATGATACTCACAACCAATCTTCGCGGCACTTTATTCCATCTCTACCGTCACGAATCGCGCTCCTTTGCTACCCAAGTGTTGAGTTTCTGTAACCAATCAAGTAGAAGGAGAAAATGAGTTAGAAGATGTGAGTATGAATGCGGGATGAAAGCGACAAAATAAATCCCTTGCCTCCCCGGCAACGGCGCCAAAAACTGACGTGCGCGGGATGCATTGGTTTAATTGTGTCGTTATAGCATGTGTTCACGATATCGATTTTAATTAAAGATGTGGGTTAGGTGAGTTCAAGTGTCGAACATGAGGAGGCGTAAAATCGGATTACTTTGTTGCTTTTAGTTGTCATAGGAAGTTTGGTTCACTTGCGAGAAAACGAGAAAGAGAGAGAGAGAGAGAGAGAGAGTAGGGTTAGAGATTTGAGATGATAGCATGGTGATTACTTAAATAGACATGAAACATGACATGATGAAATATATTGTGCAAATAAAGTTGTTATGCAATTACAATGATAGAGGAACACTTAAAACAATGTAAACATTAAACTAAGGTAGAGGAATGTGAAAGGGAGAGGCGAGGCAGCCACGGCAATGGAAGGGGCCTCCGTCGGTGGCTCGGCAACTCCGACGAGTGTGAGGCATGCTTGGTGGAGCTAGGAAGGAGCTAGGAGTAGGGCGGAAGGTGTGTGTGTATTCAATGCTTCTCCATGGGGTAGTTGAAGGGGTTTATATAGGGAAAAGGGGTTTCCAAACTAAGGGTTTTAGCGACGTCCGAGACATCGCTAAGCCCATGCCATAAATGTCAGTGGAGCCTTCCTTTTGCCAATCCGACTGACGCATGAGTGCTTCTTCTTCTTCAGCTACACCCGTGATCCGTGTGCCTTTGCTGTGAGCCGTCCGATCAAAGATCGCACGGTTGAGATTTCACGCCCTGAGCACTAGTCTGGATCGTGCTGCAGAGCTGAGCATGCGCCTGCACATGATCACTCGCGTCTACATCGGGTGCACGAGTGCGTGCTGCGCAGTGTGCCTTAGAGCCGTTTGATGAGGTCAGACGGCCCTTAATCACTGCAGTGCAGGCCAAGGTTTGATTTGGGGCGCAGCAGGGGGGTCGAACGCTCATCGTTTGCTTGCGAGTGCGAGCGCTCGACCGCTGCACTGTGTTCGCACTTTGTCGCAGTTTCATCCGAACGCTCAACCATCCGATGGATGATCGGATGGCCGAGATCTCATCCTGCCGTGAAGGAGAGGCAGTGCAGGCGAAGGTTGCAAATTCTCAGCTATCCGATCTGCGGATCAGATGGCTTAAAGTTGCTGAGCGCGACGAAGAGGTGATGCACTGCAGGTGAGGGCATGTTGGATGCTGCCAGGTGGCCACCTATGAGCCGTTGATCATCAGATCAACAGTCAAAACTTCTTGGGCTAGTTGAGGGAGCTCCGGATGTCAGATTTGAGTGATTTTGAGTCCATTGGACTCCATCCATCGTTCTAAATCCATCAGTGCGGTCTGATTACTCATCTGAGGCTTGTTTTAACATGAACTTGTACAAATGGCCATTAAACATGGATTTATGAGCAATCTTAATTTGCAATGTATGCAGTGCTTCCAAGCCCATTATGATATGTCATTGATGCACATATACCCTTAAGATAAACCCTAGTTGACAGAATTATCATCATCGGATGTAGAGTTATCAAGGCATTGCAGCTCTTTAGCACTAAAATGTAGAATAAGGATATGGTACAACTATATCTTATAATTACGCAGAACATGCACCATAAGATATGACTTAATTAAATGCTAATCAGTTTTCCCTCATACTTTTGTATATGTTAAGTCAATATGTGAATGAACTAATTAACTAGCCTACTTTTGTTTCTGTGAATTTTTGAAAGGTATTAATGCTGATATCGATCTATGCTTGGCAACTTACCTAACAAATTACTTTCGTCGAGTTGATGTTCAAGAGGCTATTCAAGCAAACAAGACTAAAATTCATCGTCTGTGAAAGGCTTGCAGGTGCATTTGACCGTACTTCTATTCTTCTTATGTAGTTTCTTAGATTTAAACTTTCTCCTATAGCCATTTATTATTTTTTTCTTTGTACTTTAGGATTGAAATTTACCACGACTTTGTAGTGAAAAATTGGCATATTTTGATCATAGCTAAACTTGTGCAATATGGAATTAGGACTTGGATACATAGGTAAGTATACAATTTTTTAACTAAACTTTTATGCCATGCTAAATGCCTTTATCTAAGATATTTGAAAAAATAATATTAAATAATGCATGCTTTGGATCTAATTTAGTGATGGGATCACATTTTTCAGTGGTGAGTTGGATGGAAGAATTCCCATAATATCCGCAAAGAATAATCTTGCGAAGCTTAAAGAATTTGGCATCAAAAGTGAAACACATTTGGAGACTTTGGTTTCATCATAAGGAGGTACTGGTTATATGATTATTCAATCTATTCTTTAAATTATGGTTGCTGGCGTTTATTCATCATTTGTTTAATTTGAAATATTAGGTTGGCGGATGGGTGGTACACTATGGTCCACTTATTTTTGTTACGATCCGTTTTGCTGGACATGTAGTTTCACTCGGTACATCGGAATAAGCATTGATGCTTGTTAAGTCATTTCTTGTGAATGGCACGATAAACGTGGAATGATTTCAACTTTGGGACTTCAATTATATATACATTGTGGATGTTTTCTTGGATTGTTCTTTATGTTACATTGTGGTCGTCTTTGTCTATGTTAAATTGATCTAATAATTTTAAAGACTTTCAATCACATCGAAAGAAAAGGAAATGACTTTTTAATGATTCTGATGTTTCTTATCCTTGGTAGTTCGAGGATATGATGGTAATTGGGAAATTAGATGATGTATATTTGTTAACAAAATTGCTAATGATCCTACCAACAGAGAAACAAATGGATGCTTTAAAATTATCAAAGGTTGTTTGCAATGGATTAATTAGGGGGCATCTTGCATGCGTAGATACAAGAATATGCACTTTTGTGGTTATCCAAACATAGCCTAAATATTTATTCAACACATGGAAACTTATTATTATTAGCTGAGCATGACCTCTTAGTAATTACATTGAAATTAATTAATATATGTTGCAATAATAAATAATGAAATATAGATAGATAGGCATGGCACAATGAGAAATCGTTAATAATTGAAATTTGGCCCTGGATTCATGTCTTCTCTGAACACGTACATACGTACGAATGGTGATTGGGTTAGAATGCTTGATAGAGGCTAATTAATTAGCCATACTAACTCCAAGTAGGACCGATTTTACCAGCAGCATCACGCAAATAGAAACCATTGCCCCTGATGTCCAAAGTGCAAGATGGATTGCACTTCCTCAAATATGGTGTGTAGAAGGAGTGAAAATTTTGTCTCCTTGAGACCATGTCCACGGACAAAACACCGTGTATCCATCTAAGAATTAACGGAGGGGTTGAACTTGAGAGAGGTGTTGTAGGGTAGGCTTCTCGTCCACTCCTTGTGAAAGTGGTAATCACCAATTCTTTCGAAGCGAAGGGTTAAGGTACCTCATCTCCTAGCATGATTCCTTACCACCACTTCGTTGGCTGCCATTGTAATCGCCACCAACAATATGACTCTGATCAACATAACACCCACTCGAGTATCCAATCGTTCGTATCCCTCCTTTCCTCCCTCCCTGTGGCCATGGGATGTTCACTCACATATATATATATATATATATATATATATATATATAGTAAAAATTATCATTTTTATTTATTTATTTATTTATAATAATACGATCCTTCCCGTCGGAAGCTTACCCTCCAACAAAATTAATGCTTACTTCCTAACGTCTGCGCCTAATTAAAACTTCCGTGTGTATATATATATATATATGTGTGTGTGTGTGTGTGTGTGTGGGCGCCAAACAATACCACAACGTGCCACGAGAATTAATCCCTTCCATTCTTTTGCAATCGACAACTTATTCCAAGTTAAATAAGTTGTCTAATCTCAGCAATTAAGACGTTACGTACGTACGTTCCCTGGTGGTAATTGATCGGCTATTGCTAAGGATATGGAGAGTGGCCATATGGCATTCGTACATGACCTAAGAAGTCTACCAATAGCTACAAATCATGCATGCATCCTAAAATTAAGTAGTTCAATTACAATTTTTTTGTTGTAAATCTCTCTAGGTCAAAATATTTTCTCGTTAAGTTTTATTTACAGAATTTTTAGTTCCTCCTTGTAAATCCATGATTCCAAATGGATGATAGTAATTTAAATAGCTACTTCAAATGTCAACCACCAGGTGTCTTCACATGTGAAATTTGTCAAGATCTCTTGGAGGATAGATGATATATATCTTTCATCCCCTAAATTCATGAAATGGAAGATGAAAAAGAAGATTAGTTGCTAGTTAGATAAGATCGCAACAACTTATGTACCCAATGTCCCCCGATTAGTGATATTGACTGTGCACCTTCGACGACCTGTACAAAGAGAGGCAAAAGATAAGGATAGTTGACAGAACAACCTAGTGATATGGGCTTTAGGCTTTGGTTTCAAGAGAACTCCACTGGATGTGCCAATGGGCCCTCTCCCACAACCTACGTCCACCTGCTGGTTCCTACATTGCTCGTGGAGTACGTAACACTTCTTCCAGCGCTCCTCTTTCTCCTCCACCTCCTCATCGGTAGTAGAGTGGTGGCTGTTTAATCACTTTAATGGAAGTTTAAAATGCATTGGAGTATAGCGATTAGATTGAAATAAATACTTAAATTTATAACGCGAAATGAGAAATGTATTGAGAAGTCGGAGTAATTAAATTGCTTACAAATCACTATTCGATTTCACAAAAATTTAACTCAAGAACTAGATAAGATTAATTTGATTTTTAAAGTACAAAATCTAATTTAAAAGATGTCGATCAATCACTCAATATAATTACAGAGATTCTATCTTAATTGATGCTTAATGAAAAATAATCAATTAATATAATTAAGCATTAATTAAATGTATCCAATCAATAATGTTTGAAATCAAACCTCTATATATCAAATCAACAACCAATTAAATTGGATCACACATTAGTCCTCAGGACCAAACCTCTTCTCACGATCTAGTCCCTGCAAATTTGTGAGTTGGTCCTTGCGAGTTCTTCTTCACAAATGTGCCCCTACCAACATAAAAGCTCAGGCTCTTACTTTCTTCTCTGCGTGTGTGAAGGAAGCTACACGGGGGGCCTTGGGGAAGGTTAGTCGGGAGCTTTGGAGTAAGGCAGCCCTTGCAAACTGGTCGCAAGGTTTCCTTGGGCCACTTCGAAGCTTCTCGCGAAGCTTGGCGTGAGCAAGGACGGCAGATGGTGGTGGGATGATGGTTGATGACGACTGATGAGAGCCTCATCATGAGCCATAACTAGCTCATTTTGACCCAATAAAGAAGATAAAAGCTCCTACATAACCTAGAAGATGGCCTAACTGAAGGAACAAGTGCTCTGAGAAGAAAACATGAAATAAAGGTTAAAACTGCAATTTTACCATTTCAGTAGATAAACGGGATTTCTCAGAGGCAAAACATGGGTCAAATGGTCTAAATGAGATAAAAAGTGGGTTGAGTCAAGCAGAAATGGGTTCATGTGCAATCTAAGAACTAAAAGACACTTGGTAACCCTAAAACAGACCCGCTTAAATTAACAAGGTTTCGGTCAGAACAAAAAGCAAGTAAACCCTCTACAAATCATGAAAAAACATACTCTAGGGTTTAGAACACTTAATTTGGCCTTTGGAACCTAGTTTGACCTAGATTAGGGTCATAGCTCTTCAATTAACCTAATTTGGGTTTTTACGCAAAATATCCAGTCAAACAAGGTCAAACCTGAAATCTAACTTCTCCATTGGATTCCTTAGGTCCAAATTAGGTTTATACCAAAATTTGGACCTAAGGAGAGGTCATCTTGACCTACTTTGCAATTTAGTACACCCAAATCACAAATTGGTCCCTATCTTTTGAATACCGTTGCAGAGAACCCCCTAGGTTTTTCGCCTCCTTTGCAAACCGGTCCTGCCGCCATTGCTAGGGCAGAACCGAGCTCCGGCGAGATTCGGAGAGGGATTGCTCTCTAATCCCTCAGAGATTCCCTTCCAGAAATGGAAGGAGGATTCTCTGAGGAATTCCCTTCCTTATAAAGTCAATTACAATCGTTGGTGTGAACCCAATCTCTCGTGCGAACGCACGAGAGATTTGGGTATCCTAACTCCTTTCCATCTCCGGCGACCAACCTCAGGCAATTACGTGCCCTTCACGCCCTGCACACCAAGTCCAGCGCCTATATAAGAACCCACAACTCCGGCCGAAGAGGCTGAGCTTGATTTGGCCGAGTTTCCCCCTTCAATTCCTCTCCTCCTGCTCGGCCAAATGCCCCAGCTAGCTCCGGCGAGGCCCCCTCCCCTCCCTCTTTGCTCTGCCACAAAACCAGTGGCAGAGTTAACTTCTTGACCTTCCTCCGCGTCGCGCAATACCAGCGCACGCCGCCTCAGCCCCGTCGTCGCCGTCGTCCTCCCCCACTGGGCGTCATCTTCTCCGGCGACAGCAGGTACTGCTGTTCGCCCTTCGTCCTTACAGTTAGGTTAGAACTCCTCTCCATCCTCTCCTCTATCTTTTCCCCCTGTTATCTCCCTTGATCGACCCTCGACAGACGCTAACCACCTCCATCGTCTTCGCCTCCGACCGCACTCCGGCGAGCCGCCCACACCACTCCAGCCCTCCACACTGCTCGCCAACCACCTCGAAAGCTCCGCCTCACCTCCAGGAACACACTCCACCCTACCACTGCCACTCCAGCCCTCCACAATCACCCCCCGACCAACCCACCATCTCCGGCCACAGGTTGACCTAGGCACACACGCCTAGGCCGACCTGCGGCCTGCAGCACTTCCCACCGCCTTCGCCGTGCCACGGCGAAGGTCTCTAGCTATTCTGATTTGGCCGAGAGGCGCGTTTTGTGTATGACAGGGTTCGAGCCGCTGCCGCCATGGACGACCTCTGATGAAGCTCCCACGAAGCTCCAGGCACCCGGTCTTCCAGGCTACAGGTGCTGCATACTAGCGCGAGTGTCGCGAGGTGCACGAGTCCAACCAAGGAGCGCTAGCAGAGCCAGCAGCTGCGGGGCAATCGCACGACGAGGCTTCTGCAGGCGTGCGTGAAGGCGAGACCAGATAGTCCCACATCATGGGAATTCAACCCTCAGGTACCATATAAGTTGTTTTTGTGTTTTACTCTTATCGCCTCAGTAAGCACAGGGGTGAGGTCCCTCACTGACCCCACACCCGCCTCGTCCGCGGCCTGACCACGCGGACCTGGCGGATCCGACCCGACCTAGACCTACGCACTCCTCGCGCATCACACACCTGCAGGTGCGCCTGGTCCCGGGTACGATCCGACCCAATTGAGACTGTGGCTCTGGTAGAGCGGTTAGAGTGAATTGCTTGAGAGAGAGACACGCGCGGGTAGAGGGAGAAGGGTTAGGTTTTGTTCCCCTGTGCAGGCAGGCTGATTGCAGGAGAAGGACGTGGCCGCTGCAGAAGAAAGGAGAAGCAAGACAAAGAAGAAAAGGAGAAGCAAGACAAAGAAGAAGAAGAAGACAATGAAGAAAGAAGAAGGAACGGCAGAGAAGAATAGAAGAGGAAGAAACAAGGCAAGAGAAGAAGAAGCAAGAAAGAAGCCTTCGCAGGAGAAGAAAAGAGCAAGCCAGAAGCAAAGGCACAGAGAAGCCAAGTGAAGACTTTGCAGAGATCAGAAGAAGAAAAGAAAGAGCAAAGACTGCAGCAGAAGAAGAAGAAGAATAATCAAGAAGAAAAGGAGAAATGCTTTTAAGACGTCTGATCACAAGATCAGACGTCCAATTTCATATATTTTTGCCCTAACTCCTTTTAATCGCATACATTCATACCTGAATTGATATTTTGAGTAAATTAGAGTGTTCAATTACATTTTGATTTAGTGGTAAGTTCCATTTGCTCCCTGTGTTCGACCTCGGATACTCCGGTCTTCGAGTAATAAAAGCTTTGTATTTGTTCGAACGTTTTGTCGGTTATACTACAACATAATACGCTTTAAATCCGCACGAAACGGCCGTGAACAACGACAGCTCCAACGTAGGCCTACGCGGGAACAACACGAGCTTCTAGCCCTTGTTAGATAGCTTAATACCTTCGTCTGACCCTGGTGAAGGTTGTGGGGTTGGTGATTTGTTGCAAGGAGGTGTTCTGAACCTAAAGAAGGTGGCGGCCAACAATGGTGTTCCGCGAGGAGCTCCAACGAGTAAACGACCCAATAAACATGGGACTTTTACTCGCGAAAGCATTCAATGCATGGAGCTTGGCAGAGGTAATTGTCGGAATCTCGTCAGAGGCGTGCCGTGTGTGGAGAAGGTGATGCATGGATGTAGAGTTTGGAGTCTAAACCTAGATCTAAATGTCGACATCACTTTCCACAAGTAAGAATAAATTTTCATTAATTGATTTTCTTTTAACATAGATTCCATTATTTTCTTGCAACATCTCATCCTAATAGTTATAGTACTCATAGGAGACAATCAATTTGCATAATAATTCGTATATTAAGACTTTGGAAGGAATATGCATAATTAAATAGTTATGGCAATGAACTTGAAATAATGCTTAATATCGAACATGAAATTTAACTACTTTACCTAGGGTCACTTGTACGTCTCAATGCAATTGTGATGGTGTGTGGTTTGCTGAAATCAAATTTCAAAAGCTCCCTGAAGTAGGCAATTAAAGGGACAACAATGAGGGACCTAAACATAATATTGGAAACTTACATGTTCCCCCTTGTCCAACTTCTTTATAAACTCGTGGAAACCATGCACTTATGTGCATCCCTTTGATTGAAGTGGGGCGAGGGTAAAAATGAGGAAGGTGGCCATTGAGGTTCTTCAACCATTAGACGGATCGCAGCAGTTTTACGCACCTCATCCAGGATGTGTAGCACCAACTTGTGGACAGGAATCCCCTTTTTGCTTGCATTTAGAAGTTGAAGCTTGTTAAGGAAAAGCTTGAGGTGTGGGCGCTTGAGGATAGACATCAACCACAGAAGGTGCTCAAGTTGAGGGAGAAGCTCAAGCAAATTAACATGCAACTAGGATGCGACCAAGGGAATGAGGGGCTACATGTGGAGGAATGCTCCATTAAGGACTAGCTTGATCATCTCCTAAAGGAGGAACATGGAGAGTGGAGGTAGAGAAGTCGTGTGCAATGGCTCAAGGAGGAGGATAAGCGGGCCAACTTCTTCACCTTGGTTACCCATATCTAGCAAAATAAAAACACCCTGACATGGATTGCCTGGAGAGATGGCTCAATCCTTGACAAGGTAGAGGTGATTAAAGTAGAGGTGGTGGAGCATTTCTTGTGCTTGTTTGATGCACAATGAGATGAGCAGTGACAAGATGGGGACAAGTCCATTCCCATTCCTATGGGCACAAGGGTGAGTGAAAAAGAGAACGAATGGTTGTAGTAGCCAACCACACTGGAAGATGTACATGAGGCGCGGTGGTCCATTTATATCAATATGGCCCCAGGGCCAGAGGGGTTTAACATGATGTTATTCCGATGGTGTTGGCCCATCATAGCGAGAGATGTATAGGCTGTGGTGGGGTTTTCTTTGCCATGGGTGGCAGGGTGAGGGAACTTGATAGTGCCTTCCTCACCTTGGTACCTAAGTTGGAGTGCATTAATTCAATCGTTGAACTTCCGTTGATAGCCTGTTGCAACACTCTCTACAATATCATTTCCAAGCTACTTGTAAATTGCCTTGCCAACATCCTTCCGTGCCTTCTTGAGCCTAACTAGGGAGCATTTGTGAAAGGCTGAAGGATATAGGATTGTTCTCTTCTTCCTTTGAAATATATGTGGGACTTTAATGAGAGGGATGTGCAAAGACTCTGCATGAAGGTTGATATCTCCAAGGCATATGATATGGTAGATAGGGAATTCATCTATCACATCTTCAGAGAAATGGGGTTTTAGGAGACATGGATCAGGTGGGTGAAGGAGTGCACGATTGGGCCATCTATAGGTCCACTTGTTAATGGGGTGCCACTGGGGTTGATCCGAACTAACTACAAGCTCGATAGGGAGACCAACTCTTTCCCCTCTTGTTCACTTTGGCTATGAATGTGCTCTTACTGGTATTACGCAGTCAAGTCCAAGAGGGGCAACTCCCCGTGCCAAGGATTAAGGGTGTTGACTTTGTCTCACATCACCTTTTCGAAGATGTTCTCATCTTTGGAAAAGCAGGTAGGAGTTCCATTGTTGCGATTAGGAGAGCATTCAATCTTTTTGGGAGACTATCTGGCCTATGGTTGAATGGCAACGAAAGCACAAAGTGACCCGTAGGATGGTGATATGTTTTTCCTTAGGAAGCTGGAGGGATGGATGCCCATGAAGTAATTGGGGACTCCACTTCATGTTGGCGTGAGTAGGTCTGGACCCCTTTGCGATTCTTGTGGACAAGGTAACGGAGAAAATCTCTACATGGAGCATGAAGACCTTGTCCAGGATGGAAAGGGCCCAATTGTTAAAGTGGGTTGTGGAGGGGATGTTACAATTCTGGATTCTCACCTTGGCTATTGTCCCTTGCATGATCTTAAGGAAGGTAGCTTGGGAAATTTTCGTCAAAATGTTCTAGAATGTATAGAGCATCAGAAATAATGAAAAAAAAAAAATTCATTCATGCGTGCGTGTAAATACAGATACGTGGCATATAGAATTTACATGATTCCACCAATATATTCATTATCTCATCTACTCACAGGCCCATGTGAGATTGTCGGAGGATAGTAGGGATGTTAATTTGGTATTCCTAATGAAGAATCGATTTGATTTGATTTGAATATGTAATACCTGCTCCATTTAATATTCAAGTCAGTTTGAATTTTCGAATACAAACCCAATCCAATTTGGATTAGGGTATGGGGAAATATACCTCCAACCCGGTATATTGATATAGATGATTATATATAAAAAAAATTATAGGAATTTTAAAATTTCTAGAACTTCTAATTTTAAAATTTTTAAACTTTCCAACTTCTAATACTTTCAAGTTATTAATGTTGATGTATCTTTTCAACTTTTTAAATATAATTCAAATAGAAGGTGGGGCTTTCACTTTTTTTCCAAAATTTCCAACATCTCAAGCATTTCCCACTGCAATTCCCACTCCATTTTCCACCAAATTTAGCATTTCCATCTCAATCATTCCCATTTCCATTGTCTGCTACAGGAGAATTTCTCTTCTTTGTCCTTTCTCTGAGCAGTTGCAGCATTCTCCTTTGTCCTTTCTCTGGGCAGCTGCAGCACCACATCGGGACCACGTGGTGCCCACAATGCCATGTCCACGAGGTAACTGTGAGTCTTGGTTGGAGTATTCTCTTCTCTTTAGAAGTACGTAAAATCTATCTTTCCTCGGCTTACGGATCACTTTGTTATTGTATTTGTTTGAATATTTTGATGGAATTATATTTTTATTTGGTTATGTTATTTTTATTTGTTGACTCATGATTGTGTTTAAGAAATTTTAATAATAGAATATATTTTTTTTTATTGTGATATTTTAAAATAATAATGTAATATGTAAATTAACATATTAATAGATACTTATTGATTAAATGGATATCCATTAATTTAACATGTAATGAATTTGTAAATAAAGATAAATTTGATAATAATAAAATACGACCCAAATCTAACCCATTGACATCCACAGAGGATAGTAATTTTAGGAGTGATCACAACAATACAAAGGGGTGTACCAAAAAAGTAATGTTTTAAAAATTAATGTGAATCGGTCAGTTCAATCGAAAATCGATGCTTTATCGATTGGATTTACTAATTGAGATAATACAATAAAAATTGGTGTAAATAAGTCTAAATTAGGTATGATTGGTCCATTTAGTTAAATTGACCATTCGATTTAATATTTCTCCTAAGAGCTTAAAAATAAAAAAGAGGAAAATACTTGTGAATTTAAAATTTGAAATAAGGATTCAAAAATCTATCTACTCTTCAAGGTTAGCTTCTCAATTTTAATTATACATTTTACTTTTATTTAGTATTTGATAAAAATGTTAATTTTAATATAATTAAAGTTATAAAATAATTTTTTCTACTACATATCTTTAATGATTTTTCATTAAATACCGACTCAACCTAGTTGTACTTAGTTAAACCAATACAAATTAATCTAAAATTCTTACAATTTGATTTTTTTTTATTTTATCACAAGCTGACATCATATTAATGTAATTATCTATTCAACAGATACAAATTATCAGCTGAACCATTAAAATGACAAAATCAACACCTAATTGATATAATAATTAGTTCAATTTTTAAACCATTAAAAAAAAAAAAAATCTACCATTAACCACTTTATCCAATCACTTGTCATTTCATCACAGGAACGCGGATACCATGAAACGAGGTCTTATGTTTCATTTGGAAACATATCCAAACGACAACTTAAAAAGTGGATTTGATTACATTGGACGAATAGGTTATCAATGGCCATTTCAACAACTCCAAGCCATCTACTTATGGCTTATAACACATATTATGGAACAGAGGAAAAAAAAAAAGCTTCATTGTCGGATAGCATCCATGTCTAATATATCATGTTCATTTTTATTCAACAGATTGTTTACGAGTTAAATGAATCAACCTGTCATTACCTCACTAAGGGAATATTTAATTGACGAGTTAAATATTTAATTCATCATTTAACCTATCTTCATTTATGTCTAGTTAAGTAGATTTAACTCAAAGTAAAGTTATTCTATCTCTTCTGTGTAATAATTTTAACTTGTTAAAATATCTAAATAAATTAACTCACTTATTTCACTATTTATTTCACTCTTTCCATATTTCTCTACTTATTCCATAAAATTATTCCTCTTACTAAATAAAACCTAAGAGTTGGGAAATGGCAAACATAGGGAAAGGTAAGATATTATCCTTTATCAACCTCTCATTCAATAGCAAAAATTACAATTTTACTTTTGCAAATCTATAGTTGTAAAATTTCTAAACGACAATTGAAAAATAAGAATGATGTTTCCGCAAATTTTCAAGGTTGGATTTAATTGAATTTTGAAAAGGACCGCCAACAAATGCTTTTGCTTTTTGTACCTACATTTATTCTACACAATGGCTAACCCAAATGTGGCGAAAATGGCCTCAACAAACAATTACTGCCATGTGGATGGTGACCTTATTTGTTGTTATGTATTTAATCTTGACATAGATAACCTTCATTTCCAAATCCAATATTCATTTATCCTTGTGAATTTCTTCTTTTGTTTGAGTAAATGGTAATGTATTAACTAAAAAAAAAAGTCAATTGGTCAAACTACAAGGGGACAAATCATAGACAGTTACATCTACCATAAGTCGGAAACAAGATAATCATGAAAGAGCATCCAAACTATTAATGATGATTGAGACCAATGTAGTAGTTGTCTTAGAGGCAGAGCCATGCCTCTTTGCATTTCTTTCTTGCCAGAGCTCCCAAATCGTGGCATTGGTAGCTAGCCATAAATCTGAACAACCTAGAGAGGCAAGCGAGTGGAAGGGATTGACTGAGGCAGCGAACCCCCGGGAGGTCTGGACTTGCATCCAAACAAGGGAGGAAAAGGGGCACGAGAAAAAAAGACGTTCGTGAGATTCCTCGCTTGTGTCATAGAGATTGCATTTAGTGTCAGTATGAAATCCCCAATGAGCTAGTCTATCCAAGGTAAATCGTCTACCCTTGGCTGCCAACCAAGCGCAACAGCACCACTTTGGGGGTGCCTTCTTATTCCAGATAGAAGTCTAGATCTCAAGAATAGTACCCTTGTTCTTGATAATGTCTCTAGCCTTTCATGCTGTAAGGGAACCCCTAGGTAGAACTGGTCAATTCTATCCTTCCTCATTGTGGAAATGAGATAAAATAGTGTCCCGTAGGGACAACAAGTGTTTCCATCATGTAGAGTCTAAAGGCGAGGGGCTGGCCAAGACTCAATCCCCATACCTTTGGTGCATCAAAATGCACCAGATAGAATCCCCAGCTGTGACGAGGTGATGGGCAAGCTTGGTAAAAGCACATAACTAAAGTTCCTCCATGCTATAAAAATTTAGGCCCCCTTCTTGGAGAGATTTACAAATATTGTAACGAACGCGTGCCCTAGACGCCTTTTAAGACGTCTGGGAGGTGGCCCAGACGTCGGACCAGACGTCTGGGATCACATCCAGACGTCTGACCAGACGTCCGGGATCGTTTACAGACGTCTGGAGAACAGTTATGTTCGCACGGGAGATCCGTCTGCGCGCCTGTGCGCGCAGACCTGCGATTCCTCTCTCTCTCTCTCTCTGCGGCTGCAGGCGCGCTGCGACCACCTTCTCTCTCCTCCTCGCGCGGCCTTAAAAGGGCGCCCCTCCCCTCCCGTCTCCACCGTCTCCTCCTTCTTCTCCTTCCTGTGCGCGAGAGCGAGCGGACGCGAGGGCGGCAGCGGCAGCCGCAGTGAGCGCGGAGGAGGTGCGGCGTGCGAGGGCGGGGCTCTGCCGTGAGGGCGAGCTCGCCGGAGCGGCTTGGCCGGCCGGCGGAGGGCGCAGGGGGCGCGGAGCGTCGGGGAGAGGGACCTGCTGCGGTCGGAGCAGCGGACGCGCGAGGTGCGACGCGGGCGGCGTCGCGAGCGGAGGCCGAGCAGGGTTCTGATTCTGGAAAAATTTCCAGAATCAAACGTCTGGGTTGATAGCCAGACGGCAAGGTCGACGTCTGTAAGATCATACAGACGTCTGAAAGGTGAGTTTCCGCTTTCTTCTTCCTTCTTGTCGACTGACCGTACTGAGGGAGGGGGGGTTGGCCGTGCGCAGGTTCGCTGATTCGCCATCCTTTGCGAATCAGACGTCTGTAAGTTGTACCAGACGGCGGGAGTGACCTACAGACGTCCGTGTGGACCATCGGACGTCTGGGGTATAGGACAGACGTCCCCGCAGACTTCTGGACGTCCGGAGAACCAAGCTGAACAGGTAATTCTCTGATCCACCGTTTAAGACGTCTGGAAGGAGTTCCAGACGTCTGATTTTGCACAGTATCATCTTTTTCGACCCGTTTAGGGCCCGTTTGGGCTCCGTTTTCCGCGATTCGAGTTGCGTTCTTTTCAGAATTAATTCCTCTACTCGTCTACAGTAGCTATACACTGTTTTGAGACACTCCTTGTGTTTGATCCTTGTGATAGGACCTCGTTCGGTTGCAGTCTTGAGAGTCGCGGAGGCGCGCGGGATTCCCGATCACGCCCCCATTACTCCCGTTGTACCTGGTAGAGTGGCTTAAGTTAGTAATAAAATCTGTTAAAGTATGAAACCATAACTAGAATCTAGGACATTGCATGAATCCTAGGAATGAGAAATGTATGGAATGATAGCTCCTAGGTGATGCATGAATCCTAGGGCTGGAAAACTAGTTGTATGCTAGATCCTAGGATGTGGCATGAATCTTAGGATGGAAAAACTAGTGGAATGTATAATACTGCAGTCTTGGAAAAATGGAAAGGAATATAAAGCTGCCTGTAATTTGAATTAACAGCTACCTGTTATGAATAAAGAAACATGTTTGAGATCATGGATTTTGAGAACGTGAATCTGGAAAGTGAAACATATGATGTTCTGAGATAAAGAGCTGGAACCCTACGGGGAATTAGGAGTGGAACTCCTGGAAAGAAAAAGGAATGGAACTGAGATGTAGTTTGTACTGTCTCTTGGGTACGCAGTACCAAGGGAAGTACATGTACCTGTTTAGTGCAGAGTGGGGCCAACCGCCCCAGGGACCCGGGGTTAGGATTGGCCGCTCTGTACCGACTTGTTGGCCCTCGTGTACGTAGTACCGAGGAGAGCTAGTAGTGTTAGGAGAGTACTAGCTACCCCACGGGCCCCGGGGTTCTGCTAGCCTCCTTCACCGACTTGTTAGGCCCATTAGGGCAAACCAGGGTAGTCAGGCGAGGGTGCGCGGACTGTGGAGGGGCAAGGCCCCGGTTTGGTTACTGTGGAGGGGTTGGACCCCTGTTACTGAGAGGGCTCTGCCCTGGTTCCGTGCTGTGCTTTGGGCGCACCCGTTAACGGAAACGACTGACCGCGTGCCAGTGCCGGCTAGCTACCTGTGCGTTTATCGCGCGTGCCGTAGTCACCGTTACGTCTGTCAGTGACCTTGGGGTGGTTGACTGAGGGTAGGATCACCACGGGGGACTCTCCCGGCCAGGAGAGCACCACGTGCTACTTCTACTTTTGGAAAAGACTGCAATCAAGATCGTTCCCACGAGGACATTCGAGATCAAGTAAAGGATCTGAGAAATAAATGAAATAGTGAGAAAAATTGAAAGATGTGAATAAAGGAAGTAATAGAACATAACAGCTACTGTACACTCTACTGTTGCCTTTAGTTAGTTTGCCACTCTACTCAGCGTTTTGCTGACGTGTTACACTCGTTACCTTTTTCAGGACCAGGTGTTGAGCAGCCAGGGTCGGCGGCTGCAGAGGACGCTGGGCCGAGTAGGGTCCAGTAGAGTTACCACAGCCTTTTGTACCCCTTTTTTTTCTGTTCTAGTGAGTAGTTTTTATTTCCGCTGTACCTTCTTTACCTGCAGTTCTTGTTATATGATAAATGCTATTTTACTGTTGTGGTGGTACCTACTGTAGTAGTTTCTTTCCTTACTGCTGTACTTTCTTACTGTTAGTTATATTCATGCTGAATGTGGTTTATTTTACTGTCTTTTGGTTACTTCCTCGTTGGACGACTAGGTCTTGGGATTAGTCGAGTTGGTCCGATTCTCGTGTCTCGTAGGGACTTGGGAACCGGGTCGTTACAAATATCCTCCCACGCAACTAGATAAGCTTTACCATCCCATATAAAATATGCAATCCAGCTCCTAATTCTATTAAGGGAGGACTTTTTGATAACAGTACAAGAGAGCCAAAATCTAAGGAGGCCTTCAATGCCCCATTTAACCCATCCGACCCTTTCCATTCTTGAAAGCGTTTTCCTCTTCCACCCAACAAGAAGATCCCTTACTTTATCTTCAAGAGCAGTAGAGGGATTGGCATCCCTTCTAGTAACAAGGGGTGTCCCCAAGTAACGACAAGAAAATTTCCCTTCCAGCATGCCTAATATCAAACAGATGCTCAATTTGCGCCTACAAGATTTGGAGATGTACACACGACTTTTTGTGCTGTCAAGTTTAAGGCCTAACAAATAGGCGATAGTCCCCAAAGCATTTTTAATAGCTTGAGTAGATCAAGTATTTGCCTTGCAGCAAATAAGAATATCATTAGCAAATAGAAGGTGAGATCAACATTTGCCTTACAGCATTTCCCTTGTGGACTTCCTCATCTCGCATAAAAATAAAGAAAACAATGAAAGACATTTCGTCTTTCCTCCAATTCAGGAATAATTACAATCCCAGTCAATTTTGGCCATGAATAAGAAGAGTGAAAACGATAGGGAGTCCATTATGAGATGGGTGAATATTTATACTAAACTCTTATTTGAATCATCAACCTATTGGTCATCATCATTGAGATTTTCATCCCAAAGTAAACATCAAAATCAATGGTTTTGCCTTCCCATGGGTGTCCGAATGGTTAACGCTTATATCCTAAAGTAGGGAACGACCCCCATTCGAGGTGTCAAATGCGTTGACTTAACCTGAAGGCTGTGGTGTGGTGCTATTATAGTTTCCTAAGGTTTATCCAGCTCACTAGGATTCTCATCATAAAGAAAAATCAATTCGCTTATTGACATTACCTCATCAACCGACCTTACATTAATGTTCCATCCAAAAATAGGAAACAAAATGGATACATTTGATCAAAATATAATAAATCATAGATTGATATATAGCTATTGACACCTAAAAGGCTTTACTGAAATTATGGATCAATCAAATTCTTCAAATAAAATGGTAAAATGCCAAATCAAAAGCATGAAAAATTAAATTTGTGCAGATAGGACGTAAAGTTGGTGGAGAAAATTAACTCAACCATTTAAATGCAAAATTTTAAAGATCAAGAAATAAATGACAAGAGCACATGATTGAAGTAAATCAAAGAGGGATGTTACATGATATAATGAATGGAGATTGCGGGTGAGATATTAATAAAAAGGGATTGTGATTGTTCTTGGAAAAATGTTGATTATAAGTGGGTAAAAGAGAATGGAAATGCTTAAAATTAAATGGGAGGATATATTGTAACGTAAAAATATTTTGAAAATGATGGAAAATTTTCTCCTTTAGGAAAGAGAATGGATAGATACGAAGAGTGTGATTATATATAATTTTTTATTTTTTTTAATAGTTAAATTTTACCTTGTAAAATGTCTATAGCCCATCAAGAGAGGCATTTTGGATAATGATATATAGACACCACTTTAGATATAAAAATTCACATTACTCACAAAAAATATGACACCATCTCAATACATGGCCCTCCTTTTTAATAAGAGGGGAGTTAGATTTTGTGTATACCTCAGCATATATGAAACATTCTCCTTCATTTTTTAGAGCAGTGATATGTGTACATAAAAGTGTACACACTTTTGTACACTTAATTCCTATTAGAAATGGACACTTGACATTGTGACATGTTATAAATCATGTCACCCCTCTTTAATAGTTAGGTTTATCGAGATATACGAGAGTGTGTACACCCGGAGTGTTTTCCCTTTTTTCTATTGAAAGCTACGAGGAGCATCTAGGTGCTAGAAAAGAAATGATGGTCGTAGTACATGAGGGTATGAATGAAAAAAAAATTTAGGTGTTGAATGTACATACATGCTAGTTTGGTGGGGGATGCTACAAAGTTGGAGGAGCCGATTACAAGGATTGTCATCCCAAAAGTTAGAAAGAAAGACGTTTCTCTAAAACTTTTACCTCATCTAAACACTTCACAAAATTCAGCGCCCCCCCCCTCCCTCCCAAGCTATTCCTATTATGTACGGTTGTCAACATCTTAATTTACGGCACATGGAATTAATGATATCTTGTTGCTCATTTCAATAAGATTTCCATATGATACAATTGAAGTTCGAAATTTCCCAAAAGTACAAAACACCCGTAAAGTGGATGAGGACCTAAATAGTCATACCATAAGTTAAAATTTAAAGTCACACCCATCGCTTATTAACTCCTCCCACGGTGAAAGACTACCAACCACCTCATTTACTGCAGATTGAATGATACTTTTTTTGTTTTTCGAGATAAAAGGTAAATTTTACTAGGAAATTATTAGGTACAAAATTTCCATTGGTAAATTTTCTTTTCCCCAGGGACAACTATAAGAAACATGTCATCTTCATTAACAGTGACTTTAGGGATAACATCAAATAAATCCTAATTTTTGAACTAAAAAGAAGAGAACAAAAATCAATTCTTATCATTGCAACCTTCTCCCAAGAACCATCAAAACTTGGAATATTTAGCTGAAAGTAGAAGTATTAGCTCTTCTAATAACATTCATAGAAGTACCAAAGAACCTAGTAGTGTTATCTCCCACTTCCAACCGATTAACTATGAATTTTTGCTTTAAAAAAGTTTCATATTTCAAAGCTACATCAACAAACTTAAGCTTAAGATCTCTCAAAAGAATGGCCTTGACATCATCTCATGAATGTTGAATATTCTTTTCAAGAGCATCATTAATTTCCTTCGGAATCATTAGAGATTATTCTCTGGATATCATGCCCCTAAAGAGGGAGGCACCTATGGGGAGGGGATGCACCAACTATACTACTCCTCGACCCCATGAGAAGACCATCTAACTAAAGGAATTGTTGTAATATTTTGTAGCTAAGAACTTTCTTAACGTTTATTTTCATGTAATCAAACAAATGTCAAGTTACATATATTGTAATATATCCTCTCAAGTTACATATATTGTCAAAGTCGATTACTCTAAACATCTTGATATTTGGTCAAAATATTAAGTTAGGTCTATCTTAACATATTCCACAATAGACCTAATTTGATATTTATCTTAGATTAAACATCAAGATAGTATTATAGTTATTTTTGTAGGATCTAAAGGGTACAAGTAAACTAGAAAGGGGGATGAATAGTGTGATAAAAAATATTGTAAATTAATAAAAAAATCACAGAAAAAGTACACCAAATATATAGTGGTTCCCCTCACTTAGGTAGTCCACTACCTAAGTCTCCCAACTTAGGATTTTTAACCCAATTCCCTCAACCTGAAGGGAATCAATTTACTAAAATAAGGTAATTAACGGGTTACCTCAATCAAATTACAAGAGAAATATAAGCAAACTATTACAGGTGTAAGCAAGAAATAAAATAGCTTACAACTTAATTCCTAAGTCTCCAACAAGAATTAATTTAGCAGATATTTGATAGAAAGATCTAACGATAAACAATAAAGTGCAAAAAATGATTTTACGATAACAAAACAAATGTGCCAAAAGAACTTGTTGCGAAATGAAGATCTCTTTGAAGGATGGATGCAACAAACCTATCACTCTTGCAGCTAAAATGAGAGAAATATGATTTGGAGCAAAGATGATTTTTTATTCTTGTGTTATATGAAAATGACACTCAAAAGGTGTTTTTATAGGCTACTAATCAGCCTACTATGCCTCCTAGTTGTTGGGGGAAAAATAAGAAGGTTAGGAATAAGATTAATTGTAAAATGGCCGTTCAGATCAGGCACAATGGTTTGTTTGTACTAGTACTAAAGTTGTGGTACCAGTACTGACTACTCACAGTTATCCAGTTGTTAGCCCAACAGAGCCTAGGTACCAGTATCCATCATAGATACCGGTACTCAGTGCTTACAATTAAGTACCAACTAAGTCACCACATACCAATACTTGTGACTCAAAGGTTTGAGATAAGTAAAAAATTGCGACTTGCATGTACCGGTACTAGTGATTAATTAGTACCAGCACTTGTAAGGTACATACACTACCACTATCCACAAATTGTGAGCACCTGGTACCGGTACTCATGATGAGTGTTGGTACTTGTTCACAGTTTGAGACTAGGGCCTAAACCTGTGCCTTGCATGTATCGGTATTTGCTACAAGTACCTTGTTTTGATTGATTTAATCAATTTTAGTGCTAAACAAACTTAACTACACGATTAATATTTCAAAGAAATGATTTTGATTTTTCAAACAAATGATTAAATGTGAGTTTGATACATAATTATCTCTATTTTGATTTTACTTCCTAAATCAAATTTTCTTGTTTAGGAGACATACAAAATTCTAGAATACAATAAATGAACATAAAAATAATCTTCATCCTTCATATCATCCACACTTCTTCCTTGTTATGATCTATACTTTCTAAATCCTGTGATTTGCTATAAATAACACTTCATAAACTCATTATATTTAAAATAATTTTATTAACACCAAAACATAAAAAAGAAGAGGAACTACGTTACAACAATTTTGACATTTAAGAGACAAATGTGAAGAAATATCATTTTCTCTTGTAGTGAATTAAACTCAGGATTTATGAATAAAAAACAGCCTTTACTTAAGAAGTGGAAATAGTTACATATGAAGGTGTTAAATTATCCATGTCTAATAAATGTATCAAATGTAAAAAGATGATCAATCTACTTTAAAACCTAACATCAATATTGAGACGAGCCACTCGTTCAACTAAGGGGATCAACAACAGCCAAATATATTTTCATGTGAACTTTACGTGCAAGGTAGGCATATTTTGCAAAATTTTAAATCTCATTTATGTTTTTTCAAAGCTTATAATCAAGACACTCACTCATTGATGGTTATACTCTCAGATGTAGGCGCATGCCTCAGCTGCTTGTGTGACCACTACAAGCAATCCAATACGGATGGAGTAAAGCTAAAACACAAGGATGCCAACTTTAATTCTATAATGTCACCATCCTAATTAAACATGAGGTCTAATATGTGGAAACCACCATCTCCTGTCTATTGAATTCATCCCCAATCAGCAAAGCCCAATACTAACTCTTGAACTTAATTCTCACTTGCCACTTTGAGGAAGCTCCCACTTATAGAAATCTATTATTCTAACTATAAAGAGTGCTCCTCAACTAATTGCTACATTTATCAAGCCATATCTTCTTCCCCTCTTAAATTCCCTTCCTTTCTTTAGCCTCATCTTCCAACATAAATCTCAGCATCTTTGCAAAGTCAAAATCCCTCCACTTATTGGTTTGTTTCACCATCAACAGAAGCCATCCTTACACGTGAAGAAAGGCAAAAAAAAAACAAAAAGAACAAAAAAATAAAAAAAGCTCAAAACTTTTTCACTTAAGACAAATCAAGTTATATTTTCCTTTTCATTTTGCAAATCTTAGCAAACTCCTCCCATAAATCAACCCTCCAAATTAATGTCCAAGATTGTAACGACCTGGTTCCCGAGCCCCTACGAGACACGAGAACCGGACCGACTCAACTAATCCCAAGACCTAGTCATCCAACGAGGAAGTAACCAAAAGAGCAGTAAAATAAACCACATTCAACATGAATATAACTAACAGTAAGAAAATACAGCAGCAAGGAAAGAAACTACTACGGTATATACCACCACAACAGTAGAACAACATTCATAACTAAATATGAACTGCAGGTAAAGAAAAGTACAGCGGAAATAAAAACTACTCACTATAACGGAACAAAAAGAGGTACAAGAAACAGTGGTAACTCTACTGGATCCTACTCGGCCCAGCGTCCTCTGCAGCCGCTGACCCTGGCTGCTCAACACCTGGTCCTGAAAGGTAATGAGTGTAACACGTCAGCAAAATGCTGAGTAGAGTGGCAACTAAAACTAAAGAAACAGTAGAGTGTACAGTAGCTGTTAAGTTCTGTTACTTTCTTTATTTCAGTCTTTCAATTATCTCACGATTTATCTATTTCTCAGATCTTTCACTTGATCTCGAATGTTCCTCGTGGGAACGATCTTGATTGCAGTCTTTTCCGAACAGTAGAAGTAGCACGTGGTGCTCTCCTGGCCGGGAGAGTCCCCCGTGGTGATCCTACTCTCAGTCAACCACCCCAAGGTCACTGACAGACGTAACGGTGACTACGGCACGCGCGGTAAACGCACGGGTAGCTAACCCGCACTGGCACGCGGTCAGTCGTTTCCGTTAACGGGTGCGCCCAAAGCACAGCACGAAACCAGTACAGGGCAGAGCCCTCTCAGTAACAGGGGTCCAACCCCTCCACAGTAACCAAACAGGGGCCTTGCCCCTCCACAGTCCGCACACCCTCGCCTGACTACCCTGGTTTGCCCCAGTGGGCCTAACAAGTCGGTGTGGGAGGTTAGCAGAACCCCGAGGCTCGTGGGGTAGCTAGTACCTCCCTACACTAGTAGCTCTCCTCGGTACTACGTACACGAGGACCAGCAAGTCAGTACAGAGTGGCCAGTCCTAACCCCGGGTCCCTGGGGCGGCTGGCTCCGCTCTGCACTAAACAGGGGGACAGTCGCTCTTCTTGGTACTCCGTACTCAAGGGCCAGCTCACTTCCCCAATTCTATTCCATTCACTTTCCAGGAGTTCTACTCCTACTTCCCCGTAGGGTTCCAACTCAGAACGTCTAAGTTTCACCTTCTAGTTTCACGTTATCACAATCCATGTTCTCAAACACGTTTATTTATTCAACAGGCAGCTGTTAATTCAATTACAGGCAGCTATTTGTTCCTTTCCATTTTTCCAAGACTGCAGTATTCATCTGTTCCACTAGTTTTCCCATCCTAGGATTCATGCCGTATCCTAGGATCTATCATACAATCTAGTTTTCCAGCCCTAGGATTCATGCAACACCTAGGATCTATCATTCAATCTGTTTTTCATTCCTAGGATTCATGCAATGTCCTAGGTTCTATTTATGATTCCACAATTTAACAAGTTATACTTAAAAGCCACTCTACCAGGTACGACGAGAGAAATGGGGGCGTGATCGGGAATCCCGCGTGCCTCCGCGACCCCCAAGACTGCAACGGAACGAGGTCCTATCACAAGGATCAAACACAAGGAGTGTCTCAAAACAGTGTATATCTACTGTAGACGGGTAGAGGATTTAATTCCGGAAAGAACGCAACTCGAAACACAAAAAATGGAACCCGAACGGGCCCTCAACGGGTCGAAAACGACGACACTGTGCAAAATCAGATGTCTGGAACTTCTTCCAGACATCTTAAAAAGTGGATCAGAGAATTACCTTGTTCTGCGTGGTTTCTCAGACGTCTAGAAGCCTGCGGGGACGTCTGGCCTAGTTCCCAGACGTCCGATGGTCACCCCGGACGTTTGGAGGTCACTCTCTCGCCGTCTGATACTATAGCCAGACGTCTGATTCGCGTTGGATGGAGAATCACCGAGCCTGCATGCACCCAACTCTCTCTCTCAGTACGGTCAGTCGACAGGAAGGAAGAAGACGAAGAACTCACCTTTCAGACGTTTGGATGGTCTTCCAGACGTCACCCCCGCCGTCTGGCTATCAGCCCAGACGTCTGATTCTGGAAATGTTTCCAGAATCAGGCCGCGACTCGCCCTCCGCTCGCGACGCCGCGCCTCGTCGCACCTCGTGCACCTGCTGCTCGGACCGCAGCAGTCCCCCCGCGTCGCCCCTTGCCCGCTGCGCTCCCCGCCGGCCGGCCCTGGCAGCCCCGGCAAGCTCGTCCTCATGGCTGAGCGCCGCTCTCGCACGCAGCACCTCCTCCGCACTCACTGCGGCCGCCGCTACCGCTGCAACCTCACGCTCGCTCTCGCGCTCACTGGCTGAAGGAGAAGAGGAAGGAGGCGGTGGTGACGGAAGAGCGCGTGGCCTTTTAAGGCCGCGCGAGGAGGAGAGAGAAGGAGCGCGGCAGGGGAATCTGCAGCTGCAGAAGGAATAAGCGAATATGCGGGTCTATGCGCTCATGCGTGTAGACGACCCGCGCGTGTCAAAGATAACAGATTTCCAGACGTCTGTCAACGATCCCAGACGTCTTATACGACGTCTGGAAGTGATTCCAGACGTCTGGTCCGACGTCTGGCCCACCTCCCAGACGTCTTAAAATACGTCTGGGGCACGCGTTCATAACAATATAACGAACTCAAAGGAAGTTTCGTCCCCGAAACTTGCGTTAACTAGGGTGCGGAAAAGACGTCCAAATAACCATAACAAACTCAAAAAGGACCGAAGCTGGTCCGAAAAGACGTACCCGCGAAAAGCTCCGGGTACCGCTCCCGCATTGCCGCCTCAGGCTCTGAAACGTGGGGTTTTACCGGGTTTGTTATAACGTTGTAGTAAAGCCGGTTATTACCAACATTTCAAATATAAAAATTTTTTTACTCGGAAAAATAAAAGAGTTCCCGAGGTCGAACTCAGGGAGCAAGTTGTATTCTAGAGATATACATGTTTCTTTTACAAAAATAAAGAGAGAGAGAATTTGTTGTTTTCTCTTTGTTCTGCAGAGGGGGGTGCTCTTCTTTCTCTCTTTCTTTAGATCTCCTTCTTTCTCTCTTTCTTTAGATCTCCTTCTTTCTCTCTGTTCTGCAGAGGTGATATTCTTCTCTTGCAATGGTGATGCTCTTCTTCTTCTTCCTGCTGTTCTTCCGTTGGTGATGTTCTTCTTTCTTCAGAGCTCCTTGTTCTTCTTCTTCTTTGGTTTTCTGCCTTGACCTCTCTTCTTCTTCTTCTGCAATCGTGGTGACCCTTTCTCTTTTCCCTTTTTTTCTTTATGGCTGCAGAGCTTCTGCCTTCAGCTACTAAGTCTTCCTTTATTCTTCTTCTGCTTTGGCCGTTGCTCTTCCTTCTTCTTCAGCCTGCCTTCTTTTCTGCTCTGGCTGCTGACCTTCCGTCGTCTGACTCGGTGCTTCGACGACTTAACTATGCATTTGCTACAGTGCAGCTCCTTCTTCTTCCGCGGGTCTTCTTCTTCGCCTGTGCCTGCACACTCCAGGGTTTTTCGTCAAGAGGCAAAACCTACTCTACCCCCCTCCCCCCGCGTCTCTCTTCCTCTCTGAAACCACTCTTGGGAAAGCTCTCCCAGAGCTACCGGGTAATCGGGTTCGGGTCACGCCCGGGTCCAGGCCCACCGGCGTGCGGTGGTGGGCGAGGAGTGCAGGTTGGTTTAATCGGGTCGGGCCAGATCCGCGGAGCGTGTTCACGGACGAGGCCGGGTCAGGTGAGAGGGACCTCACCCCGTGGTCAGGAGGCAGACAGCATAAGGCACTTTTTGCCTTTATGCGTCCGCGCGCCTCCGAGAAGTTCCGAGGTGGGACTAAATGTCCCACCCCAATTGAGCGCCCGTCGCAGAGGGAGCAGTGGGCGATTGTGGCTTCACGCGCGGCCTTCGCCCCATCTGCGAGCCTGGGACGTTTCGCGGAGACTTCCCGCGCAACCTGGGAGTCGAACCTGGGCGAAGGCGTGCCTGCACCTGCAGGTGAAGGAGCTCTGCCTGCTCAGTAATGGCGACGGCGGGCGAGTCACCTGGTCACAGAAGAACGGCCTCTCGGCCAAATCAGACAGGCGGGGGACCTTCGCCGTGGCACGGCGAAGGTGGTCAGGGGGTCTGCAGGGGGCATGATGGAGCCAACAGGTCGTCCTAGGTCAAACTGTGAGCGAAGAAGTGGGTGTGTTCGGTGGATCTGCAGAGGGCGTTTGGTGGGAAGTGGAGGGGCGGAAGAGGATCAGGGTGAGGAGGCGGAGGTTCTGCGGTGGTCGGCGAGCCGTGTGGGTCGCTGAGATGATGGGAGCGGCTCGCCGGAGGGTGGTCGGAGGCGGAGAGGGTGAGGGTGAACAGGAGCGGTCGAGGGTTTAATCAAATAAAAGACAGTGAGGAAAAGAAAGAGGGGGAGGTGGGGAGGAGTTCTGACCTAGCTATGGAGACGAAAGGGGCCGAGACAGGGCGACAGTCGTATCGACTGTCGCCGGAGAAGAAGATGCCCAGGGGGAGGGACGGCGGCGAGCAGAGGGCTGGAGAGGCGCCAGCTGGGTACGGCGTGGCGCAGGAAGAGCAGGGGAGGAGGTCTCTGCTGCTGGTATTACGGCAGAGCGAAGAGGAGGAGGGGGAGGAAACCGCCGGAGCTGGTGAGCGTCTGCCGGAGAAAGAAGAGAAGGAAGTTGGGGATTTCTCCGTCAGATCCAGGCTGCCCTGGTCGGTGGAGCAGCGGGGGGTATTTATAGGGATGAAACAGGGAGGAAGGCGGAGGGAGACGACATGTCTCCCTCGCCGGAGAATGGTTGGAACATGAACCCATACCGTCCGTGCGTTCGCACGGCCGGTATGGTGGGCTACAATGACCAGGGGGGTGCTCCTGCGACGGCTGACGACGCAGGGCACCCCCGGTTTACTTGCCAGGTCCCCCACCTCACCCTGCGCGGCGCCATGCTCCGCGCAAGGTCGCCGGAGCATGGTGCTGGCAGGGTTTTGCAGGAGGGACCTGATTGCAAAGAACGAAGGAGAGTTAGGGGCCAAAATGCGAGGGTTCAAAAGTTGAGGGCCAAAGAGTAAATATATGAGGACCAAAGTGTGAAGTCGGTCAAGGAGGTTTCTTCTTAGGCTCAAGTTTTTATACATGACTAATTAGGACCTAAGGAATCTGATGGTGAATTTTATTTTCATATTAAACCTTGTTTGACCGGTCAATTTGCGTAAAAACCCAAATTAAGTTATTAATTGGGCATGGTTCTCAATGTAGGTCAAAATGGGTTCTAAAGGCCAAATTGAAGGTTCTAAACCCTAGAGATTATTTTTCTATGAATTTTAGAGGGTTTATTCTATTTTTACTTTGCCTCGAACCTTGTGAATTGAAGTGGGTTGTTTTAGGGTTACAGATTATCATTTGGTTCCTTGGAAGTGCTGTAGCCCTTGCTAGATCATCTCATCCCACTTTTATTCTTATTAAGCTGTTTTGACCTGTGTTTGGTCCCTGAATTACCCTGCATGCAGTTTATACTGGTAAAATTGCACTTTTACCCCTTATGACTGGTTTTCTTCTCAAACTCAGAATTCTCTGAGTTAAGCCTTTCCTTGAGATATGTAGGAGCTTTTATCCTTTGTATTGGGTCAAAATGAGCTAGTTATGGCTCATGATGAGGTTCTCATCATACCCCCATGCCTAGCTTTTGCTAGTCCCTTAGCAAAAACTTAAGGTTTCAACCCTTGTTCTAGACCATGAAGTTTTCAATAGTTTTAGATAAGTGCCTTCATAGATTAGGTTAGAATGCTGATCATAGGCCTAAAAGGTACTCTAGTACCAATCAAGATCCAAATCTGTCTAGCCTTAGCCTCAGTCTTTTAGCAAAGGTTTTTAAGGCCCGCAAGAACTAACCTAAGGTTTATTGGACTTCGTGGTTAAAGCACCCGTGCTTGAAATGATTTTAGCCCTGGCCCAGTTCGCAGTGCGTTTTGTAAGAGAGAGATAGAAAGTTTTTCTGTTTGGAGAGTTTTCTCTCTCTTTTTCTTTTTAGTTCTAGCCTAGGATTGGCTTTTCAACACGGTCTGTATCAGATTCCTTGCTCCCATCATCAATCCTCAAGGGTTCCTGGCGATCGATGCTTCGAGATAGCACCGCCCATGGCAACCCCCGGAACCCTGGCTATTGAGATTTCGAGATAATCCCATCCATGGTATTCCGTGGCCGAATCCAGACCCTGGCAATTGACACTTCGAGATAATGCCATCCATGGAATCTGAACCAGCAGAGTGCTTACATGCCCCCCGTAGGATATGTAAATATCCTAAGAGACAAGCACCGAGGAGATGATATTTTGTTACGTATCTTCGAGGGGATTTCCCGCCTCTCCGCGCTGGGAACTCGTCCAAATCAACTTGTGTTGATCGGCCGCTCCTATTCTAGGTGTTCTTTTCAGATTTTTGCGACGCTTCTGCGTGATTCTGATTTTTACGCTTACTGAACCAGGCTGTGTGTGAGATTAGGGTGCTTAGGTTACTGAGTCCCGTAAACTAAAAATTAGTTAACGAGGCCGAATACTCCCTAAGCCTTAGACCTAATACTTCAGCTTTTCATTTTCCTCAACCTCTTGAGGAGTGTCCAGATCTTAATGGGTACTAAGAGTCTATTCAAGAATGCCTAAGGTTTGCATTCTTACTAATCTCATTGTGCACTTTTCAGTTATTTTCTTGAATGAGGTCTAGAACCTAGGTTAATTCCTTAGTTCCTTACTAATGACTATCACTTTTTCTCATAATTTTGTGCTCCTTTTTCATTTTGTTTCTTTTCTCCTTCACAAAATTTTCCTTCTCCTCTTTTCCTCTTATTCTTTTTCGAAAAAATTTTTTAATTTTTATGGTATTTTTGGCATATGTGAATTTTTTGTTTGAAACCTTTTCTTACAAGTTTTTGCACTTTCCTACCCCCCCATACCTAAGATTTGCAATGTCCTCATTGTAACCTAGGGGGTCTTAGTTTATTCCTTAAGACAGAAATTTGGGTGAGTGGATGGGTCGGGTTGAATTTTTGCGGACGATTTCAAATCTCAGATGCGAACATCTGAGTTGGGGTCGGCTGTCTATAAGGGTGAACTTCGAGTGCTGAAAGGTGTCAGAACAAGTTTCAGGTTTTCAAAGAGAATGACGGGCTGCCTCCCGTTAAGCGCTGAGTTTTACGCCATCGGCTGGGCGCAATAAGCTCAAGGGGAAAGGAGGATATAAGATGCCTCAGCCAAATCAGTAGAAGCTACATCAATGAATGGCTTGAGTCTCTGACCGTTCACGATGAAAGGTTCAGAATCGTGGCTGAGTGGACTGATTTCGATTGCTCCATTTCCAAAAACCTGTCGGACCAAATATGGTCCGACCCACTTAGATCTCAGTTTTCCTGGGAAGAGTTTGAGTCGGGCATCAAAGAGTAGGACCTTTTGACCAGGATGAAAGATCTTTCTCGAGATGTGTTTGTCGTGGAAGGCTTTAACCCGCTCCTTGTAGATTTGCGAGTTCTCGTACGCGTCTATGCGTAATTCATCGATCTCGCTGATTTGGAGTTTTCTGTGGATCCCAGCCTTAGAAAGATCCAGATTACAGTTCCGTACTGCCCAATAGGCTTTATGCTCCAGTTCGACGGGAAGGTGGCATGCCTTTCCGTACACCAATCTAAAGGGAGACATGCCCAATTGGGTCTTGTGGGCGGTCCTATAGGCCCACAATGCTTCCGGAAGTCGGGACGACCAGTCCTTCCTGTCAGGTCGAACAGTGACTTGCAGGATTTTCTTGATCTCCCGATTAGACAGCTCAGCTAGACCATTAGTTTGGGGGTGGTAAGGAGTAGAGATTCGGTGAGACACCCCGTATTTGGTCATCAGTGACCTAAACTGAGCATTTGTGAAATGGGTCCCCCCATCAGAAATTATTGCACGAGGAATCCCGAACCTTGAGAAAATGTGTTGATGAATGAATTTGAGAACGATTTTGTGATCACAGGTTCGGGTCGGTATGGCTTCGATCCATTTGGACACGTAGTCCACAGCCAACAGAATGTATTCGAAACCATCCGAAACAGGAAAGGGGCCCATAAAATCAATCCCCCAAACATCAAAGATTTCGCATACTAGAATCGGTTGCATAGGCATCATGTCGCGATGGCTCATGTTGCCCAAAGTCTGGCAACGACTGCATGCCTTGCAATGACTGTGTGCGTCTTTGAACAGTGTGGGCCAGTAAAAGCCGCACTAGAGGACTTTTGATGCGGTTTTATGCGCGGCAAAATGGCCACCGCATGCCTGGTCATGGCAGAAAGAGAGGATATTGTTGACTTCCCCTTCCGGGACACATCTCCGGATGATCTGATCGGCACCTATGCGGAAGAGGTACGGGTCTTCCCAAATGTAATACTTGGCATCGGCGCGTAATTTGTCTTTCTTGGCCTTCGGCCAATCGGACGGGGTCTGATGAGATGCCAAGTAATTTACAATATTAGCAAACCATGGAAGGCTAGTACCAATAGTCAGCAGGTGCTCATCGGGAAAATGCTCAGTGATGGGTCCGGAAGGGTCTATCATTTCAGAAGGAAGACGGGACAAGTGATCAGCTACCACGTTTTGTTTTCCCGCTTTATCGCGAATCTCGAGGTCAAATTCTTGCAACAGCAAGATCCATCGGATCAATCGAGGTTTCGCGTCCTTCTTTGCAAGGAGATGCCTCACAGCCGTGTGATCCGAGTATATGATGACATGGGAACCCAGAAGGTACGATCTGAACTTCTCTAGGGCAAATACTACAGCTAGCAGCTCTTTCTCAGTAACTGTATAGTTACGCTGAGCCTCATCGAGTGTTTTGCTGGCGTAGTAAATGACCACAGGTTTCTTGTCATTTTTCTGCCCCAAAACCGCTCCTACAGCGAAGTCGGAAGCATCACACATGATCTCAAAGGGTTGAGACCAATCAGGGGACTGTAGGATCGGGGCTTGGGTGACTCGGTCACGCAGGATTTCAAATGCTTGAGTGCATTCCTTGGAGATTTCGAAGGGAACATCCTTGGAGAGAAGAGTGGTCAGGGGGCGTGCGATTTTTGAAAAATCAGGGATAAATCGTCGATAAAAACCGACATGCCCTAAAAAGGATCGGATGTCCCTGATCGAGCTAGGCATAGGAAGGTGAGAAATCAGATTAACCTTAGCTCGATCCACTTGGATACCTTTCTCCGAAATTGAGTGTCCCAGGACAATTCCCTCAGGCACCATGAAATGGCTCTTTTCCCAGGAAAGAACCAAATTCACGTCGATGCACCGCCTGAGTATCTGGACCAAGTGTTGGAGGCAATCGTCGAATGATGCTCCGAAAACTGAAAAGTCATCCATGAAGACTTCCAGATAATCACCTACCATATCTGAGAATATGGCAAGCATGCATCGCTGAAAAGTAGCGGGTGCATTGCAAAGACCGAAAGGCATCCTTCGGAAAGCGTATGTTCCGAAGGGGCAGGTGAACGTGGTCTTTTCTTGGTCCTCAGGATGGATTGCCACCTGGTTATAACCGGAGTACCCGTCAAGGAAGCAGAAGAACCTATTTCCCGCTAATTTTTCGAGAATTTGATCAATGAAGGGTAGTGGGAAATGATCCTTCTTCGTGGAGGAATTGAGTCGACGGTAATCTATACAGACTCTCCACGAGTTGGCTAATCGGGTAGGAATGATTTCTCCGGTCTCAGTCGTTATAGTGGTGAGTCCTGCCTTCTTGGGCACGACCTGAATTGGGCTCACCCAACGACTATCGGAGATCGGGTAGATGATCCCGGCATCTAACCACTTGATGATCTCCTTTTTCACGACCTCCTGCAGATTGGGGTTTAAGCGTCTCTGCATTTCACGAGAAGGTCGTGTGCCCTCTTCTGAATAGATATGATGAGTACAATAAGAGGGACTTATTCCAGTCAAATCATCGAGAGTCCATCCGATGGCTCTGCGATGTTGCTGGAGGACAACAATCAGACGGGATTCCTGTTCAGGACTGAGGTTGGAATTGATGATCACAGGAAGGGTCTGATTAGAACCCAAAAAGGCGTATTTTAAGTGAGCAGGAAGGGGTTTCAGTTCGAGGATGGGGTTTTCAGCAGCAGCGGGTGGTTCAGTATAGATGTGAGGTTCAAGGGTGGGAGTTACTGGGTTGTTCACATCTGGATTTGACTCCTCTGTTTGCGGGTCAAGATCCTTCTGTGGTTGATGAGGCATACTCAAGTCATTTTGGAGGTGTGATTCATCAACCAAAGTCTTGATGTCACAAATTTGCTCGATGACGCCGCAATTAATTCCTTGTTGGGCCTTAAATATATCAATTTTCAGTGTTTGATCTCCAAACTTAAGCTCTATTTGGCCCTCCTCACAGCTGATGTTGGCTCTAGCAGTAGCCAAGAAAGGTCTCCCTAGAATGATTGGTGTATCCCTAGGGTTCTCAGGTGCATCCATGTCTAAGACTATAAAGTCCACTGGAAAATAGAAATCCCGCACTCTCACGATAACATCCTCGAGAATCCCTTTTGGTGACTTTATAGATCGATCTGCTAATTGTAATGTCACCTCGGTTGGTTTCAGCTCAGATTCTTCCAGATGGTCAAGTAAGGATGTGGGTATCAGATTTATAGATGCACCTAAGTCTAACAATGCTCTATCAAATTGGGTACCACCTATCTTACAGGAGATCAGGGGAGTTCCAGGATCTTTTGCCTTGGGTGGGAGTCTACTAAGGATTACAGAGCTGGCTTTCTCTGACAGAACAATTGGGCTCCCTCCCTTGGTTCGCGGCTTACGCTGGGGTGTACATATATTCTTTAGAAATCGTGCGTAAGCTGGTACGTGGCGGATTGCATCCATCAAGGGGATGTTTATGTGGACCTGCTCAAAGAGCTTGACCAGGTCCTCCTCAGGGGCCACGGGTTTGGTGGTCTTCTTTCCCTTGGTCAGGGCCTCGGGAAACGGGATCTTGGTTGGTTCTTCTAGGATAGGTCCAGGTTGTGGGTCTGGAACAGCGGTACCTTGGATAACTATCCTAGGGTCATGGTTATCAGGCTGGGAGTGGTTTGGATAATGCGGGTCTTGAGTTGTCTTACCACTACGTGTTGTTACAGAATTTAATCCAGCCTGGTTTTGGTTTGGGTTTGGTAGGAGGGGTGGCTGCTGCTGAAATCCCGCACGAGAAGTAGAGGCTTCCATCTCGTCTGGAGATGGAGCAGTGGGGGCCTGATAAATCCATTGAGCGTGGCCTAAATTTGGATTCATAACGCGCTTCTGGGTTGGCACGTTATTTGGGTTAGGAAGAGGTTGGGAAGGGAGTGTGCCTGGCTGGCGAGAATTTGCCAACTGGGCCAGCTGAGTTTTAACTTCAGTAAGCTCGTCCTTGTGCTGTTTTTGAATAGCCGCATTCGTTTTTTGAATGTCAGCCAGAGTCTGAAGGATTAAGGACATTTGATCTTGATTTGGCCCTGATGGATAAGTAGGGTTGGGCCGAGGCTGAGGCGGCTGGTAGTGATGAGATGGCTGTGGGCGGGACTGAAAAGGTGGTCTTTGGGTTTGGGAATTGTGCCAAAATGTTGAGCGAGAGAATCTACGCTAACGTGTTTGGTTTTTGAAAAAACCCGTCGTTGTAGTTCGAAAGCGAAGGATTCGTGTTCAACAAATAAAATTTATACCGAAATAAGAATTCCGGGTCGAACACAGGGAGGCGAACGTTTGATTTAAAAAAAAAAACTCCGCGTTTCTTTTTTATTTTGTCACGAAGAAATTCAATTTAAACTATCTAAGTATCTACAACAAATAAAAGAGAGAGAGGGAGTAAGAGAGAGAGAAAGAATACTATACATGGAAATCAAAATGAGATGTAGAATAGACAAGGAATTTATCATAAAAGAGTTCTTTCATTACAACTAGAAAACATAAAACAATTACTCTAGAAAGCATTAAAAGAATGGAGGGAGAAATGTCCTCCTCGACGATCGCTCGGAGGACGAATAGACTACTCTAGAAAGCAGTAAATCTATACTAGAAAGCAGTAAAAAGAATAGGGAGAGAGAAATCCTCCTCGACGGTCGCTTGGAGGACGAGCCGGACGGGACGACGCCTGGACGAAGGAGAACGAAGCGGGACGAAGGAGGATGAAGCAGAAGAACGGGAACGAAGCAGCACGCCGTCGTCGTCGCGGGATCCACTTCCGAAGGGGGACGAAAATTTGGACTTTATCTCGCGAGAAGCATCCCGGGTGTGGGACAAGCTTCTCTTGAGCTTTGGAGAGGTAGAGAGGAGAAGGAAGGGATGAAAATTTCGTATGGAGGGGGTCTCCTTTTATAGTTGCAAGGAGTGGGGGCAAAATGGACATTACATCTTCAAAATAATAAATAAGGGGTCTTTAGTGACGGATAAAACCGTCGCTAAAGCCCCGCCGTCGCCGTCGCCGCCGCGCCACGCGCGCCCGCTCGGCTGGCCTGCGCGCGTAACGCAGACGCACGTCCGCGTCGTCTCAGCCGTCCGATCGCGAGATCGGACGGCTTAGATCGCGCCCGCGCCCGCTGCGTAGCGCGCCGCCCGCGTGCGATCGCGCGCCCACCAGGGCGTCCAATTGCGCGTCGGCGCTATCGGGCGCGCGCGGCCGTTGGATCTTCATCCGACGCTTGTGCGCGCCCGCTCGCCCGCGCCTTCGCCCCCCTCTCCGCGGCTCGAACGCGCGACCTCCGCTTCGCCCGCAGCTGCGTAGCCGCTGCGCTACGCGGCGAAATGGTCGCGCGGACGTTTTTAAACGCGCGCGACCGCAGCCGTTGGATCGAGATCCAACGGCGGAGAGGAGACGTTGCGTGGTCTTCACAGGACTCCTGCGGCCAATTGGGCGGCTGGGATGGCGCCACGTGGCGCTATCTTGGCCGTCCATCTTCTGGAAGTTGTAGATGGTGCCACGGATGTCGGATTGACTTGATTTTTGTGTCGTTCGGCTGCGATCGTCGATCCGAATTCATCCGTGTGGTCGGATTTTCCATCTGAAGTGCGGATTTACACCATCCTGGCCCTTGATCTTCTAGGGTTCCCCGGTCTCTATCTGATGCTACGGATGCCTGATTAGGGCGATCTTGGAGTCGTTGAACTCCAATCGTCGCCCTGATCATATCCATACGGTTGGATCTTTGATCCGAGGCCCCGATAAAATATTTGCCCTGTCCAAGCACATAAAAGGAGACAATTAACCTCCATTTTATTCAAACTACTCTAAATGCAAGATGATGCATGTAATGCAATATTTATATCATGAAATGCAATCCTATGCTTAAGAACATGCATAAATAGACATTTTAAGTAGTGTAAATGTGTTTACATCATACCCCCATGCCTATCTTTTGCTAGTCCCTAGCAAAAACTATATGCTATTTATAAAAGAATTAGGTTAGATTATTTGGACCTGAGTTATTTTCAATCATTAAGAAATTGTCTACTTAAGAACTGAACTTTCAAAGACACAACAGTGCCCGGGTATCAGCCAAAATGCAGACCGCCTCAAGCCTCGCCTTATTCAAAGAAAAATTCCTTTTTCTGTTTTTACTCTCTTTTTTTAGATTTTCAAATTTTAGGGTTTAAGAGTGGCTTTCTACGGCCATTCAACTCACCCAAGATTTGATGAGAACCCTAAGTTTTAAGCATCTTATTGTGATTGTGATAGACTCGTTGACCGGCAATTAAAACGGACTTCGGATTTCTACGCCTCTAGGTGACCTCAAAAAGAATTCTGCCTAAAGGTGTATCTTTACAACCGGTAGCTTTCTCCCTACTTTTATTTTTTAACGGGGTCAACACAAGGGTGAATCCAGTGTATATCTCCCCGGTTTATTCTACTTCTCCGCTTCTTCCTAAGTGTTTTGGGAATTTTTAGTGCATTTTCTGAGCTGGGTTCTGGACAACCGGTCGATGAGCTGTTACCACCGACAACTTGCCAGCCATACTCGTGCGGCGAAGTGTGGCTTATTTCTTTTTGTTCTTTTCTCCTTTTTGATTTTTTTTTTTTTTTTTTTTTTTTTTTTTAAGTAGGTGGCTTCCCTGGTCTAAGATTTACCTAAAGGCAGCAAAAAGAGAAAGGTCCAGTGACTGGGCTCTGGACAACCTACCTATGGGCTGTTACCCACGATAACTTGCCAGCCATATCACCCAAGAAGGTTCATTAGCTACCCAATTTCCGTTAAAATCGCCAAACAACGAGTCAGTGCAAAGAAAGTGTGTAGATGCTTAAGACTCAAAATTCCCTCACATCAGAGGGCGGGTTGATAAGTCGTGTACTTATCACCCAAACTTATTTACTCCAATTAAAATAAAATTCAAGTTGGCGAGAACTCGAAAAACAAATCCACATTTTAGTGGATACATAGGCTGATTAAGTCCAAAGACCTGAAGGGTCTTTGTGTTCAGAACATAATATAGTATTTCTTAAGATCGAAAATTTTCTGAAACCCAAATTCTCTTTCCTAATTTTGATTTTTTTTTTTTTTTTTTTTTTAAATAAAACAAATCTACGGAGCTGACGAATGAATTCAAAGATAAATATCCACCCCCCCATGCCTATCTAATGCAATGTCCTCATTGTATTAAAAAGACATAAAACAGAGTGGAAAAGCGTAGAAAGCACCTGAATTGCGTGGATATCGGGTCCGCTCCGAGATGAAAATGAAAAAGAACTGTATATGTGCTGAGTTTAGTGCCTTCAGCTAGGCACACTATACAAAGAAAAGAAATGAAGAATTCACATGTGCAGGTCAGAATTAGAATAAACAGAAGAATCCTCTGACCTGTCAGCAGAGGTCCACAGATGTGGACCAGATTGTGGTGCAGACCCACACCCCATAATCGAGAATATCTTAGGTTCTGGATAAAAATTACCCAAAACCTAAAATCAAAATGCAAGCGGGGTCGGGCCTGCGATTCGTGAGGATGCAACCCAAGGCCAAAATGTCGGGTTACAGAGAATTGAAGCTCAAAAGGATAATCGTTAAATGTGTGCTTGAGTTTGACATCCTCAAAACAAATGTCGTAAGGGTTCTGATTTGATGGTTTCAGTTTAAAAGGAACCCTTCGACTCAATCTTCCATTTCCTCCAAAACTGACTTCCCAAATCAGAATTTCCCAGCTCCTATCCTCCTCATTCGGCATATCAAATTCCATGACCTCTTGTATATTCATCACCCCGTCTGAAATCTCCAAGTCTAGATGATGTGGCAAAATCAAAATTGACTTGGGTCTAATTATCTCAGAATTAAAATCATCAATAAGCTCAACAGGGTGTAACTGATAATCAGGGCATTGAATTAATTCCTCCAGAAAATGCGATTCTGGATCTGTATCGTGTGCCCTAATAAGATCAGTTTCCTCAGTTATTGGGCTATCAAATGATCTATTAGATTCCTCAGGCCCAATTGTCTCACAAAAATCGTGATTTGAAAACTCGTGTGAGACTTCGCAACTTGAATCTTCACCATCAAAGAAATCAGGATCCGTATCAATGTATGTCCCAAAATCAGTTGTCACTTTGTGTTCCCAGGAGACATACGTTTTCTCGTAACCCGGCTCAGGGATCTCAGGTGAAGAAATCAGATCATCCTTAATTGGTTGCTTTAATTCAATCTGGTCAGCTTCGTAACACGTGTCCCCCCCAACAGGTGCCTGAGCGGGTTCTGTCATTGGCTTTCCTGAAGAGAGTTCATCCTGGGAATTATTCCAAGATTGAATCAAAGCAACCACGAATCTCATCCTCAATTTCGCTAATTTCCCAAGTAGAAACTCACCCGGGTTCTTATCCTTAACATCCTGGAGCCAATCCAACAAAGACTTGTTTACATCATCAATCATTTCAATCAGGGGCTCCAATCTCTCAATGCAAGGTATTGGCTGAACTTCTAAAGATTGAATGATATTCCTCAAGTTAGCCAGAACCTTATCTTGAACCTGATTAACCTGAACCAAATGAGTTGGTTCAGGGTTGGGCGGGTTTGACATCAATGTAGAGGAATTAACAAATTGAGATTCGTTATACCCATCCTGATAATAGGTCATTTCAGATTGTTCAAAAGATGGAGATGACCTAAAGGCAGTGAAATCAGAGGATGGGTAAGGATCAGTGTATCCTTCTTGATTGTAGATCGCATTAGGTTGTTCATGAAAGAAGGACGATCTATAATCGATGCAACTCTGAGAAGGATAGAATTGAGAATCAAAGTGTTCAGGGTTAGACCCTAAACACGGGGGTCCGGAATTGTATCCCCAATCTGAATTATCCCAACTAACTGATGGTCGATTACAATAAGAGTTGGGATAATCGTCATGTTGAGGATAATTTACAACAGGAGGGAAAGAGTGGGAATGCGTGAAATATGTGGAAGGATTCATGAGACACGGGAGGAAGAAAGGTGCCCTGCAATACAAACAATCAAACCTTTCCTTAAATGGGTTAGCCTACAGACCTACAGACTCTCAAAACCCGTCTTGAGATAAAGGAACGATTTGATCTACTTCTGTCTGTTCAATCCAACCAGTTAGAAGGAGGGACTGGGGAGAAGGTTCTTCCTTCGGCTTGCGCCTCCGGTTCCTAGTGTACCCCCCAGCCGCGATCGTTTGACTCTGCTCCCCTAGCTAGACATCAGATTGAACAGTAGAAACAGACTAATCGAAAATAATCTCGTTCTGAGTTCTGAAGAGCGAGTCCAATCCTTAAGGCCAACGTCTACTCTGTTTTATTTAGGGCTAGGTTTGAATGTGCTTTGGAATGTGATGGGCCCTTTAAATGGGTTGTGCCCTTAATGATTGATTGCTTTGTGTGTGCGTGCACAACCAGTGGTTTTCAAGCAAGATTATTTTTGATGTGGTGAATTTTAAGGTTCAAATCTTGCTTAGTAGCTTTTAGGATTCAACTTTAGGTGTTTTCAATCAAGTTTCATTGGCACACCAGGTTTTGCAAGCACAGGTGAAGATATTTTCCTTTAAAGTTTAAAAAGAATGTGGAGTGCCTGGTAGATCCCTAAGAGTTGAACCTAATTGGCAGCTACTTGATGAGTTGATTTTATGTGAAGTGGTGCGGCCCAAACAACTCAAACAACTGGCCTCAAATGCACCACTAAGTTAGGCACACAAAGATGGTTAACTTAGAATGATTTCTACTCTTTTATGTGTTGCTTTATGTGTACTGGTCCCACAGATCAGAACCCAGTTGAGTAGAAACAAATCAATTTAGTTAAGTGCCTTTAAATGTGGGTGTACATTGTGTATTTGTTGAAAATTACCCCACAAAATTATCTTTTTACTTTTTTTTTTTATATAAATGAAGGTGGAATGAATGTGAGTGAGAATCCAAACAATCAAACTATTCCTAGGATTTATGCAAACACCTAGGTTAATTGGAATTTGGATTCAATGTGGCGAATGAAATCTATGGAGGGGGAAAGAATGGGTGATAACTTACAAAACCCTTCACAGCACTTTACTCCAATCTACCGCTTTTGCTTGCCCCAAAAGAGTACCTGCAATTACAATAAGAAAGGAGAAAAGTGAGGTAAATGGTTTGTAAGTTACAAAACGTGAAGAGAAATCAAAAATCGTTGCCTCCCCGGCAACGGCGCCAAAATGTTGGGCGCGCGAATCTACGCTAACGTGTTTGGTTTTTGAAAAAACCCGTCGTTGTAGTTCGAAAGCGAAGGATTCGTGTTCAACAAATAAAATTTATACCGAAATAAGAATTCCGGGTCGAACACAGGGAGGCGAACGTTTGATTTAAAAAAAAAAACTCCGCGTTTCTTTTTTATTTTGTCACGAAGAAATTCAATTTAAACTATCTAAGTATCTACAACAAATAAAAGAGAGAGAGGGAGTAAGAGAGAGAGAAAGAATACTATACATGGAAATCAAAATGAGATGTAGAATAGATAAGGAATTTATCATAAAAGAGTTCTTTCATTACAACTAGAAAACATAAAACAATTACTCTAGAAAGCATTAAAAGAATGGAGGGAGAAATGTCCTCCTCGACGATCGCTCGGAGGACGAATAGACTACTCTAGAAAGCAGTAAATCTATACTAGAAAGCAGTAAAAAGAATAGGGAGAGAGAAATCCTCCTCGACGGTCGCTTGGAGGACGAGCCGGACGGGACGACGCCTGGACGAAGGAGAACGAAGCGGGACGAAGGAGGATGAAGCAGAAGAACGGGAACGAAGCAGCACGCCGTCGTCGTCGCGGGATCCACTTCCGAAGGGGGACGAAAATTTGGACTTTATCTCGCGAGAAGCATCCCGGGTGTGGGACAAGCTTCTCTTGAGCTTTGGAGAGGTAGAGAGGAGAAGGAAGGGATGAAAATTTCGTATGGAGGGGGTCTCCTTTTATAGTTGCAAGGAGTGGGGGCAAAATGGACATTACATCTTCAAAATAATAAATAAGGGGTCTTTAGTGACGGATAAAACCGTCGCTAAAGCCCCGCCGTCGCCGTCGCCGCCGCGCCACGCGCGCCCGCTCGGCTGGCCTGCGCGCGTAACGCAGACGCACGTCCGCGTCGTCTCAGCCGTCCGATCGCGAGATCGGACGGCTTAGATCGCGCCCGCGCCCGCTGCGTAGCGCGCCGCCCGCGTGCGATCGCGCGCCCACCAGGGCGTCCAATTGCGCGTCGGCGCTATCGGGCGCGCGCGGCCGTTGGATCTTCATCCGACGCTTGTGCGCGCCCGCTCGCCCGCGCCTTCGCCCCCCTCTCCGCGGCTCGAACGCGCGACCTCCGCTTCGCCCGCAGCTGCGTAGCCGCTGCGCTACGCGGCGAAATGGTCGCGCGGACGTTTTTAAACGCGCGCGACCGCAGCCGTTGGATCGAGATCCAACGGCGGAGAGGAGACGTTGCGTGGTCTTCACAGGACTCCTGCGGCCAATTGGGCGGCTGGGATGGCGCCACGTGGCGCTATCTTGGCCGTCCATCTTCTGGAAGTTGTAGATGGTGCCACGGATGTCGGATTGACTTGATTTTTGTGTCGTTCGGCTGCGATCGTCGATCCGAATTCATCCGTGTGGTCGGATTTTCCATCTGAAGTGCGGATTTACACCATCCTGGCCCTTGATCTTCTAGGGTTCCCCGGTCTCTATCTGATGCTACGGATGCCTGATTAGGGCGATCTTGGAGTCGTTGAACTCCAATCGTCGCCCTGATCATATCCATACGGTTGGATCTTTGATCCGAGGCCCCGATAAAATATTTGCCCTGTCCAAGCACATAAAAGGAGACAATTAACCTCCATTTTATTCAAACTACTCTAAATGCAAGATGATGCATGTAATGCAATATTTATATCATGAAATGCAATCCTATGCTTAAGAACATGCATAAATAGACATTTTAAGTAGTGTAAATGTGTTTACATCAGGAATTTCCCGCCCACTGAAAATTTGGATGGTTTCGCCATCCAGGGTTGTAAGTGTTGGAGAATGGGTCGTTCTGGATGGCGTTGAGGTCCTCGCAGGTCTGAGGAACCTCCTGAGAATCAGGGAAAGGAGGAATGGAGTTCCCCCGGCTGGTGTAGAAAGGATCGGATGATCTTCCAGTCCAAGAATCAGATGGGGATGGATATGGATCCATCCCAGGGGAGGATCGGTGGAGGATATTTTGCACAGTCTCCTGTGTGGAAGGAGGTTGTGCAAAGGAGTTACACGCAGAGGTGGCTCGCTGCAAGTGCTGAGTCAGCTCATCCACCTTCTTTTCAATGATTGAGACCTTGTCCAATCGACTGGCCATTAATTCCAGGTCGACTGATGCGGACAGGCCCTGCGTCTCATGTGCTCCCTTAAGATTCGTCGCTGCGCGGGTATTCGTCCTGTCGAATAATCCCATGGAGTCATTGTTGATGGAGTTCTCGCACATGTTTTCGAGAATCTCCCATACGGTGTCTTCATGTTGACCCATGATGTTTCCTCCGCAGGTTGCATTGACGAAAAGGCGGATGTCCTCACGGAGCCCCTGGTAAAAAGATTGGACTTGTTCCCATTTAGGAACTCCGTGATGGGGGCACTTCCTCATGAGATCCTGAAAACGATCCCATGCCTCATGGAGAGATTCTCCTGATTGTTGGGTGAAGTGTGTAATCTGATGGCGCAAGGCGTTGGTCCGACCAACGGGAAAGAACTTTTTCAAAAACTCGGATTGAAGTTCTTCCCAAGTGTTGATCGGCCGGGTCTGAGTTTGATACCAATGGGCGGCCTTGTCCATAAGAGAAAAGGAGAACATCTTCATGAGAAGAATATCCCGATTTTGCGCATCTGATCCAAAAGTGTGGGCCAGATGCTTAAGCTGTTTGATGTGCTGGAAGGGATCTTCAGAATTAAGCCCATGGAATTTAGGTATAGCATGAATCATGTTGGGCTTTAGTTCGGAATCAGGTCCTCCAATCGGGATTCTGACTCGAGGCTCAATGGCCACCGCAGCAGGATTGTAGTGGTCCCGCATCATAGGACGCTGTGGTGGGTGCACGAAGTTTTGGAAGAGGTCATTGAGTCGCTGGAGCTGGTGTTCCAGATTATTTTCTTCCTCAACTGGCTGAGCCATGATGGGGGAAGAAAAAGAACTTGGTTCTGAATCAGAAGAGAGAATAATGTGAGGGTGTTGCTGCACAAACACGGGCGTCGAGGCTTGGCCTTGACGAGAGTGAATTTCTAAAGGAGGTCTTAAGGGTGGTCTTAGAGACCTCCTTCCGTACATGCACAGTTGGGAGAGGTAAGTTTAGAAGGTGCTGGACCCAATCAAGACACCCAAAAAAATGTGTTGGGTGACTATAGAGGTGCGGGGCAGATGGACCCCTTGATCAGAAAGATCGTCCACCTGAGAATTACCTGGGCAGCCAGAGAGGGAGAGTCCCGCGAAGACCCCTACACGGTAGAGCGTCCCCACGGGTTACAGGGTTTCCCCCACCCGACCTCTCTTGTCACTGCGGTTCCAGGTAGACCAGAATGGGGATCTTGACCTCTTAAGTCTACCAATTTTAAGATCAGGGTGCTTAAGGTTTCACTTGAACTTTAGTCTTTTTAAGTGCAAAGAGTGACCTAATTTAAGGTTGGTTGACCCAAGGGGTCAACTTTACCTATTGTTTTCTTTAAGAGCTTTTAGGTCCTGTCTTTTAGGGTTCAAGTGTTTAGAGAGAGCCAATTGTTTTAGGATTTTTCTTGTTAATTATTTTCAATCAATGGCTTGGGCACACCTCTTTTGGATTTCCTTAATTCTTGATTAAGGGGTGTGTCTCTACTGAAATCCTAATGTTTGACCTTATGTTGGCTCTACTTGGTCCATTTAACTCTTTGTTGGGCAATTAGGGCTCAAGCAAGAATGTGTTAGCCCTTAAATACCCTTAATAGTGTGCAGGAGTGATGAGTTGAAAACATGCAACTTTTATGGTTACTAAGTATGGAAGACAGGTTAGCCCTATATTGCTTGTTCTTTTCTTTTCTTCCTCTTTAGAGTTTAGGGGTTAATAGTGAAAGGAAAAATTTACCTGTCTTCGGAGTGGTTGTCGTGTGGTTGCTTGTCTTCTTGAGTTCCTGTAGCTGCACAAAAGAGAGGAGATTATCAGAAATTAAAAGATACAGGAATGTTTACCTCTAGAATAGCCGTTGCTCCCCGGCAACGGCGCCAAAAATGAAACGTGGGGTTTTACCGGGTTTGTTATAAACGTTGTAGTAAAGCCGGTTATTACCAACATTTCAAATATAAAAAATTTTTTACTCGGAAAAATAAAAGAGTTCCCGAGGTCGAACTCAGGGAGCAAGTTGTATTCTAGAGATATACATGTTTCTTTTACAAAAATAAAGAGAGAGAGAATTTGTTGTTTTCTCTTTGTTCTGCAGAGGGGGGTGCTCTTCTTTCTCTCTTTCTTTAGATCTCCTTCTTTCTCTCTTTCTTTAGATCTCCTTCTTTCTCTCTGTTCTGCAGAGGTGATATTCTTCTCTTGCAATGGTGATGCTCTTCTTCTTCTTCCTGCTGTTCTTCCGTTGGTGATGTTCTTCTTTCTTCAGAGCTCCTTGTTCTTCTTCTTCTTTGGTTTTCTGCCTTGACCTCTCTTCTTCTTCTTCTGCAATCGTGGTGACCCTTTCTCTTTTCCCTTTTTTTCTTTATGGCTGCAGAGCTTCTGCCTTCAGCTACTAAGTCTTCCTTTATTCTTCTTCTGCTTTGGCCGTTGCTCTTCCTTCTTCTTCAGCCTGCCTTCTTTTCTGCTCTGGCTGCTGACCTTCCGTCGTCTGACCCGGTGCTTCGACGACTTAACTATGCATTTGCTACAGTGCAGCTCCTTCTTCTTCCGCGGGTCTTCTTCTTCGCCTGTGCCTGCACACTCCAGGGTTTTTCGTCAAGAGGCAAAACCTACTCTACCCCCCTCCCCCCGCGTCTCTCTTCCTCTCTGAAACCACTCTTGGGAAAGCTCTCCCAGAGCTACCGGGTAATCGGGTTCGGGTCACGCCCGGGTCCAGGCCCACCGGCGTGCGGTGGTGGGCGAGGAGTGCAGGTTGGTTTAATCGGGTCGGGCCAGATCCGCGGAGCGTGTTCACGGACGAGGCCGGGTCAGGTGAGAGGGACCTCACCCCGTGGTCAGGAGGCAGACAGCATAAGGCACTTTTTGCCTTTATGCGTCCGCGCGCCTCCGAGAAGTTCCGAGGTGGGACTAAATGTCCCACCCCAATTGAGCGCCCGTCGCAGAGGGAGCAGTGGGCGATTGTGGCTTCACGCGCGGCCTTCGCCCCATCTGCGAGCCTGGGACGTTTCGCGGAGACTTCCCGCGCAACCTGGGAGTCGAACCTGGGCGAAGGCGTGCCTGCACCTGCAGGTGAAGGAGCTCTGCCTGCTCAGTAATGGCGACGGCGGGCGAGTCACCTGGTCACAGAAGAACGGCCTCTCGGCCAAATCAGACAGGCGGGGGACCTTCGCCGTGGCACGGCGAAGGTGGTCAGGGGGTCTGCAGGGGGCGTGATGGAGCCAACAGGTCGTCCTAGGTCAAACTGTGAGCGAAGAAGTGGGTGTGTTCGGTGGATCTGCAGAGGGCGTTTGGTGGGAAGTGGAGGGGCGGAAGAGGATCAGGGTGAGGAGGCGGAGGTTCTGCGGTGGTCGGCGAGCCGTGTGGGTCGCTGAGATGATGGGAGCGGCTCGCCGGAGGGTGGTCGGAGGCGGAGAGGGTGAGGGTGAACAGGAGCGGTCGAGGGTTTAATCAAATAAAAGACAGTGAGGAAAAGAAAGAGGGGGAGGTGGGGAGGAGTTCTGACCTAGCTATGGAGACGAAAGGGGCCGAGACAGGGCGACAGTCGTATCGACTGTCGCCGGAGAAGAAGATGCCCAGGGGGAGGGGCGGCGGCGAGCAGAGGGCTGGAGAGGCGCCAGCTGGGTACGGCGTGGCGCAGGAAGAGCAGGGGAGGAGGTCTCTACTGCTGGTATTACGGCAGAGCGAAGAGGAGGAGGGGGAGGAAACTGCCGGAGCTGGTGAGCGTCTGCCGGAGAAAGAAGAGAAGGAAGTTGGGGATTTCTCCGTCAGATCCAGGCTGCCCTGGTCGGTGGAGCAGCGGGGGGTATTTATAGGGATGAAACAGGGAGGAAGGCGGAGGGAGACGACATGTCTCCCTCGCCGGAGAATGGTCGGAACATGAACCCATACCGTCCGTGCGTTCGCACGGCCGGTATGGTGGGCTACAATGACCAGGGGGGTGCTCCTGCGACGGCTGACGACGCAGGGCACCCCCGGTTTACTTGCCAGGTCCCCCACCTCACCCTGCGCGGCGCCATGCTCCGCGCAAGGTCGCCGGAGCATGGTGCTGGCAGGGTTTTGCAGGAGGGACCTGATTGCAAAGAACGAAGGAGAGTTAGGGGCCAAAATGCGAGGGTTCAAAAGTTGAGGGCCAAAGAGTAAATATATGAGGACCAAAGTGTGAAGTCGGTCAAGGAGGTTTCTTCTTAGGCTCAAGTTTTTATACATGACTAATTAGGACCTAAGGAATCTGATGGTGAATTTTATTTTCATATTAAACCTTGTTTGACCGGTCAATTTGCGTAAAAACCCAAATTAAGTTATTAATTGGGCATGGTTCTCAATGTAGGTCAAAATGGGTTCTAAAGGCCAAATTGAAGGTTCTAAACCCTAGAGATTATTTTTCTATGAATTTTAGAGGGTTTATTCTATTTTTACTTTGCCTCGAACCTTGTGAATTGAAGTAGGTTGTTTTAGGGTTACAGATTATCATTTGGTTCCTTGGAAGTGCTGTAGCCCTTGCTAGATCATCTCATCCCACTTTTATTCTTATTAAGCTGTTTTGACCTGTGTTTGGTCCCTGAATTACCCTGCATGCAGTTTATACTGGTAAAATTGCACTTTTACCCCTTATGACTGGTTTTCTTCTCAAACTCAGAATTCTCTGAGTTAAGCCTTTCCTTGAGATATGTAGGAGCTTTTATCCTTTGTATTGGGTCAAAATGAGCTAGTTATGGCTCATGATGAGGTTCTCATCAGGCTCCCAGGTAGCCTCCTCGTATCGCTAGCTCCTCCACAAAACCTTTACCAGGGGTACTTGCTTCCGTCTCAAACTGCGGACGGCTCGGTCTAGAATCTGCACTGGCCGCTCGGGGTAGGTCAGGTCGTCGCCCACCTCGACGCTCTCGTGACTCAGTACGTGACTGGGATCGGCTACGTACTTCCTGAGGTTGGACACGTGGAACACGCCGTGCACACCAGAAAGCTGCGGGGGGTGGGCAAGCCTGTAAGCAACGGGTCCAACCTGCTCCAGGACCTCAAAGGGCCCCACAAACCTCGGCGCGAGCTTCCCTCTCACCCCAAACCGTTGTAAGCCCTTCATGGGCGAAACACGAAGGAAGACGTGGTCCCCAACCTCAAACTGCACCTCTCTGCGTCTCAGATCCACGTAGCTCTTCTGTCTGCTCCTGACAGTGCGGAGTCGCCTGTGGACCTGCTCAACTACCTCCTGACTCTGTCGGATCAACCTGGGGCCAACCTCTCACTTGGTCCCCACCTCAACCCAACTCAAGGGTGCCGTACACCTCCGTCCGTACAGAGCCTCGTAGGGAGCCATGCCGATGCTCGAGTGATAACTTTTGTTGTATGCAAACTCCGCCAGGGGCAGGTGCTCCTCCCAAGAACCCCTCTAGTCCAGTACATAGTCACGCAAAAGGTCCTCAAGTGTCTGTATCGTGCGCTCAGACTGTCCGTCCGTCTGGGGGTGGTAAGCCGTACTAAACCTCAACAGCGTCCCCAAGGCCTGCTGAAACTCAGCCCAAAACTGGGACGTAAAGCGGGTATCCCGGTCGGATACGATCTCCCGCGGAACTCCGTGTAGTCGTACCACATCACGGATATACCTCTCTGCCAACTGTGCTGGTCCCAAAGTGACTCGGATCGGCAAGAATCGCGCCGTCTTCGTCAGTCTATCCACTATTACCCAGACTGCGTCGTGTCCCCGCTGGGTAACAGGTAAGCGCACCACCAAGTCCATGGTGATGCTCTCCCACTTCCACTCTGGCACTGGAAGCGGCTGAAGCGGCCCTGCAGGCCTCTGATGCTCAGCTTTCACCTGCTGGCACACTAAGCACTGCTGCACGAATTCACCCACATCCCGCTTCATCCCCCTCCACCAAAACTCGCGTCTCAAGTCGTGGTACATCTTCGTGTTTCCGGAATGTATGGTGAATCTGGAACCGTGTGCCTCAGTCAGGAGCTCTCTCAACAGCTCCTCGTCTCTGGGAACGCACAACCGTCCCCTCAAGCGTAGCACCTGGTCTGTGAAAGAGAAGTCCCCTGGGTCTCCTGACAGCACTCTGTCGCACAAAGATTGCAAGTACGGATCGGCCATCTGTCCTGTGATGATGCGATCTATCAGCTCTGGCCTAGTCTGCCGTGTCACCGTCACTGCCCCACAGTACCCTCGTAACTCTAGAGGTCGCCAACTTCCCACCTTCTCCAAAAGGCTCCAACTCTGTAACTGTAGACTGGCCAAGAGTGCGGGCGCCTTACGGCTCAAGGCGTCAGCTGTTGGTGCTAGAGCACCACGATCATTTGTTTTGATGATAACAAAACACGTGTTATTTAACATTTGCAATTTGAGTCCTAGATTTCAGGTCAATTGCAAATGAAGACGTGTTTAAACGGAACTCGAGCTCGCATCCAGGACGGATTAGAGGAGCTTGACGGAAAATAGAGGAGGTTCGCGTGGAGCGAAAGATTGGAGATGGAAGACAAGAAGAATAGGATAGATTCTTTTTTATCCTTTCATGTATCTCTTGTATTTATTTTCTTGCTCTTTATTTTCCTTAGACATTATGTTAAAGAGCCTCAAAGAACCCTAACAGTAGTCCTAGGAACACCTGCACAACCCTAGGATACGTAGGTTTTCTGTAGAACACTTAGAAAACCAATATAGGGTTAAAACTGACTTTCCAGACGTCTAATTCACGAATCAGACGTCTGATAAAGGATTTTAAGACGTCTGACTGTTGTTTCAGACGTCTGATAACTGTTAGGCTGGACATAGTTAGTTCTGTCTGATGAATTCAGACGTCCAGACCTTATACCAGACGTCTTAGGAGACGTCTGATGACTTTGCCAGACGTCCAGTTAGTGGACCGTTGGCTGGCTTAGAAGACACTCAAGAATATGACCGTTAGAGCCTTATCAGACGTCCATAGGACTTCACAGACGTCTGATAAATGACCGTTTTGCCTCGGCTGACCCAAAATCTCTTCTCAGAGATTTTCTAGCCGTTGCAACGTTTGGAAATCAATTCCCACGGTAAAAGTAGGTTTCCAGACGTCCAGACTTAGTGCCAGACGTCCTCTATGTCGTCTGATGGACTTGTACAAAAACCCTGTTTAGATCTGATTCAAGTCAGGGAGAAACCCGCATAGAATCAGACGTCTGACCTTGGAATCAGACGTCTTAAAGTGGCCTTCCAGACGTCTGATGCCAGAGTTAGACGTCTGATAACCCTGTGAAGTGTAATCATTGTCCTGATTTCGGCCTGATTCTCTTGGGCTTTGCACCCAACGGCTATGGAAGCTTTTCCAAGCCTTCCAAAGCCTTCCTAAGGCCTCTATAAATAGAGGGGAACCTTTGTAACACAAAAACACACCTAGAGAGACATATACACACTAAGACACACACCTGCAATACACTAAGATCAAGTATTTCCACTCTCTTGTGTCCAAGAAGCACTTGCTCTCCAAGCTCAAGCTCTACATCTTGAGAGCATCAAACAGTTTGCGCGCCCGCTCTCCCGTCGTAGATAACGAGAGCAACGTAGCGCCATCGCGTGGCACACGCACCGCGTCGTCGTCGACGCACTCCTTGCAAAGGGGAGTTTCCTATTTCCTATAGAAGCTAGGTTTAATTTTGTTGGCTCTATAGGACTGTTGTTTCATTTTATCTTTGTATTTTGGTTGGGTATTCGCTTTGCGAATTCCCGTCTCCTTCGTGGGACAAAATCCTTCTCGTGGAGAGAAGGGGTTGAGGAACGCTACCCTCGTACTTGTAGCGTGGTTGTATTGAGGTTGAATCACCCTCGTTCAAAGTGATTCGGTTAGTGGATTTGATCAACTTGGTTGATCGGAAAATCCTAACTCGAGAGGGTTAGGTGGTGGTTTTTACCCGGTTTGGGTTTCCACCTAAAAAATCTTTGTGCACATTTTGTGATTGCTTATTTTGTGAGATTGCTTTATATATTTTCAATTCCGCATTTTTTTTACGTCACCCCTCCTAGAAGGGAACCTTCATCAGCCACCACATTGGCCTTTCCTGGGTGGTAGGAGATGCTGCAGTCGTAGTCCTTCAGGAGCTCCAACCAACGTCTCTGTCTCATGTTGAGCTCCTTCTGATCAAAAAGGTATTTGAGGCTCTTGTGATCTGTGAAAATCTCGAAGGTCTCACCGTACAAGTAGTGCCTCCAAGTCTTCAGCGCGAAGACCACAGCTGCCAACTCTAGGTCATGGGTAGGGTAGGTATGCTCATGGGGCTTCAATTGCCGCGAAGCGTAAGCGACAACGTGACCCCTCTGCATGAGCACACCTCCTAACCCCTGCAAGGAGGCGTTCGTGTACACAATGAACCTGCCACTACTGTCAGGGATGGTGAGCACGGGAGCCGAGGTCAACCTCTCCTTCAGCTCCAGAAAACATGCCTCACAGGCGTCAGTCCAAGAGAAGGGCACGTCCTTCCGGATCAACTGTGTCATAGGACGCGTAATCTGTGAAAATCCTCTGATGAATTGTCTGTAGTAGCCTGCCAGTCCTAGGAAACTGCGAATCTCAGTAACTGAACGCGGTCTCTCCCACCTGAGCACTGCCTCGACCTTGGCTGGGTCCACCGCCAAGCCGTCTCCAGAGATCACATGACCTAGGAAGGTCACCTCCCTCAACCAGAACTCGCACTTGCTGTATTTGGCATACAGTCGGCGTCGTCTCAAAGTGTCCAGAACCATCCGCAAGTGTTGTCCGTGCTGTGTTCGATCTCTTGAATAGATGAGTACATCATCTATGAAAACCACCACGAACTGGTCCAAGTACGGTCTAAACACCCAGTTCATCAGGTCCATGAAAGCAGCGGGGGCATTGGTCAGCCCAAACGGCATGACCAAAAACTCGTAGTGTCCGTACCAGGTGCGGAAAGCAGTCTTGGAGACGTCGGTCTCCCTGATCCTCAACTGGTGGTATCCAGACCTCAAGTCGATCTTGGAAAACACCGTGGCACCCTGCAACTGGTCAAACAAGTCGTCGATCCTCGGCAGCGGATATCTGTTCTTGATGGTGACCCTATTCAGCTGTCGGTAGTCCACACAAAGGCGTAAGGTCCCATCCTTCTTCTTCACAAACAATACCGAGGCTCCCCAGGGAGACGCACTGGGCCTCACGAAACCCTTCTCTAGAAGGTCCTGCAACTGAGACTTGAGCTCTCGCAGCTCAAGCGATGCCATCCTGTATGGCCCGGTGGAGATGGGGCTGGTCCCTGGTACTAGTGAGATCTCAAACTCGATCTCACACTCGGGCGGTAGTCCTGGTAACTCGTCTGGAAACACGTCAGGGTACTCTCTGACCACCGGGATGCTCTGGAAGTCTGCCACAGGGCTGGGCTCTGCCACCACACAAGCTAGGAAGCCCTCACACCCCTAGCTCAAAAGTCTCGCCACCCGAAGTGCCGAAATGCACCTGAAACCTCCGTCCACTGGCTGTCCGTGAAACTCGAAAGAAGGCAACTTCGGAATGGAGAAGATGATCTTCCTCTCAAAACAGTCCACCAAGGCGTGGTAAGTGGACAGCCAATCCATCCCCAGAATCACTCCAAAGTCCTCCATCTGTATCATAATCAGGTCAGCTGGCAGCCTATGTCCCCCGACGCTGACCTCGCAATCCGTGTACACCTCCTCAGCTACAAATAGCTGACCACTCGGACCTCTGATTACGAACGAATTCTCTAACAATGAATAATCTTGGTCCAAACTAACTGCGAAACTGGCTGCGACAAACGAGTGCGTAGCGTCGGAATCGAAAAGCGTGTAAACGAGTCTGCCGGAAACTGAAACCATACCTGCTACCACCGATCCCGAAGCTCTGGCGTCCCTGTGTGTTAGGGCGTTGATACGCCCCTCAGCTCTAGGTGCGGACGAAGCAGCCACACTCTGCGTCGGACGGGTAGGTGCTGGCCGGTACCCTCCTCGCGACTGCTGTCCTCCTCCTCGTGCCTGGGAACCGCGGCCTCCTGTGCGCCCCCCAGTGCTCTACGCGGGGAGTATCTACTGACCTCCTGCCCTAGACGGGCAGTCCCTCCTGATGTGGCCCGGCTGGCCACACTGGTAACAGAGGGGAACCCGACTCCCGCCCTCAGTGGGTCCCTGCTGTCGGCTAGACGGGGGTCCGGTGCTGGCGACTGGCCCCTGTCGAGGGCCCCCAAAGGCCACTGATGGCCCTGCAAAACGTGATGGCTCTCCTGCGGACGCCACGTGTCTCCGTTCTCGCCGGCCCTGTAAGAACTCTGGCTGGAAGGGCCTCTTCCGCCCGCCGTCGGTGTCTCGCGCGGACGGGTTGGTCTCCTCGTAAGTCATAGCTGCCTCTACCACTCTCGAAAATGTAGGCAGCTTCAGGGGTTTGACATACCCCCGGATCGCAGGCCGGAGCCCCTCGGTGAACCTCCAAAGGTGCTCCTCCTCAGTGGCTACCGCTGTCGCTGCAAAGCGGGACAGCTCCAAGAAACACGTGCGGTACGCGCTCACAGTCATCGTCCCTTGGCGGAGAGTGTGGAACTCCCGCCTCCTCTGGTCCTGCCATGTCTGGAGAAAGTACTGCTCGCAGAAGAGGGTGATGAACTGGTCCCACGTCGGCTGTCCCTCTACTGTCCCCGGACCGCCCTCCACCACCTGTGTGCCGCACTCTCCAGCTGGTATGTGGCAAAGGCCATGCGGCACTCCACCGGGGGGTGAAGGGTGTCGAAGATCTTCTCCAGCTTCTCAAGCCAGTCCTCTGCCTCGTTCGGGTCCTCATCCCCCTTGAAGGAGGGGGGCTTCAGCTTTCGGAACTGCCCGAAAAGCTCGAAGTGGCGGTCTAGGGGAGGTGCTGGTGCACCTCCAGGCGAAGGTGCCTCGTGCACGGAAGTATCGGAGGAAGGTGGGGGCTGCGGCGGCCCATCCCCTCCCCCGTGTCCAGCGCCGCGTCCGTCGAGTGATCCCACAGAGGACTCCCCCTCCGCAACCCCAGGGTGAGGTGCTCGGGGCGGTGAGTGGAGCTCCTCTCGTACAATGTCTCGTATCAGCCGGGCAAGGTCCTGGGCCTGGATGCCTGGGAGTAGTGGCTGGTCCACTGGGGTGTCGGCAATGGCACGCCCACCCCGCGGCCCGCCTCACTGGTCCCACGACGAGGCATCTCCTGCAAGGAGACGCGAAACAAAACGGAACACGTCACTATGGAATGATACCGAATAGAAAAGTTTAAGAGCTCATGTCAAAAGATATGTTGTGGTGGCTACTTTAGTTATAGACATGTGAATTGGTTATTTTCCAGTCAGTTGATTCACTTCTCGGGACGACCTTGCTCTGATATCATCTTGTAACGACCCGGTTCTCGAGCCCCTACGAGACACGAGAACCGGACCGACTCAACTAATCCCAAGACCTAGTCGTCCAACGAGGAAGTAACTAAAAGAGCAGTAAAATAAACCACATTTAACATGAATATAACTAACAGTAAGAAATACAGCAGCAAGGAAAGAAACTACTACAGTATATACCAATTGTTATGAACGCGTGCCCCAGACGTATTTTAAGACGTCTGGGAGGTGGGCCAGACGTCGGACCAGACGTCTGGAATCACTTCCAGACGTCGTATAAGACGTCTGGGATCGTTGACAGATGTTTGGAAATCTGTTATCTTTGACAAGCGCGGGTCGTCTACACGCATGAGCGCGCAGACCCACATATTCGCTTATTCCTTCTGCGGCTGCAGATTCCCCTGCCGCGCTCCTTCTCTCTCCTCCTCGCGCGGCCTTAAAAGGCCACGCGCTCTTCCGTCACCACCGCCTCCTTCCTCTTCTCCTTCAGCCAGTGAGCGCGAGAGCGAGCGCAAGGTTGCAGCGGTAGCGGCGGCCGCAGTGAGTGCGGAGGAGGTGCTGCGTGCGAGAGCGGCGCTCAGCCATGAGGACGAGCTTGCTGGGGCTGCCAGGGCCGGCCGGCGGGGAGCGCAGCGGGCAAGGGGCGACGCGGGGGGACTGCTGCGGTCCGAGCAGCAGGTGCACGAGGTGCGACGAGGCGCGGCGTCGCGAGCGGAGGGCGAGTCGCGGCCTGATTCTGGAAACATTTCCAGAATCAGACGTCTGGGCTGATAGCCAGACGGCGGGGGTGACGTCTGGAAGACCATCCAAACGTCTGAAAGGTGAGTTCTTCGTCTTCTTCCTTCCTGTCGACTGACCGTACTGAGAGAGAGAGTTGGGTGCATGCAGGCTCGGTGATTCTCCATCCAACGCGAATCAGACGTCTGGCTATAGTATCAGACGGCGAGAGAGTGACCTCCAGACGTCCGGGGTGACCATCGGACGTCTGGGAACTAGGCCAGACGTCCCCGCAGGCTTCTAGACGTCTGAGAAACCACGCAGAACAAGGTAATTCTCTGATCCACTTTTTAAGACGTCTGGAAGAAGTTCCAGACGTCTGATTTTGCACAGTGTCGTCGTTTTCGACCCGTTGAGGGCCCGTTCGGGTTCCATTTTTTGTGTTTCGAGTTGCGTTCTTTCCGGAATTAAATCCTCTACCCGTCTACAGTAGATATACACTGTTTTGAGACACTCCTTGTGTTTGATCCTTGTGATAGGACCTCGTTCCGTTGCAGTCTTGGGGGTCGCGGAGGCACGCGGGATTCCCGATCACGCCCCCATTTCTCTCGTCGTACCTGGTAGAGTGGCTTTTAAGTATAACTTGTTAAATTGTGGAATCATAAATAGAACCTAGGACATTGCATGAATCCTAGGAATGAAAAACAGATTGAATGATAGATCCTAGGTGTTGCATGAATCCTAGGGCTGGAAAACTAGATTGTATGATAGATCCTAGGATACGGCATGAATCCTAGGATGGGAAAACTAGTGGAACAGATGAATACTGCAGTCTTGGAAAAATGGAAAGGAACAAATAGCTGCCTGTTGAATAAATAAACGTGTTTGAGAACATGGATTGTGATAACGTGAAACTGGAAGGTGAAACTTAGACGTTCTGAGCTGGAACCCTACGGGGAAGTAGGAGTAGAACTCCTGGAAAGTGAATGGAATAGAATTGGGGAAGTGAGCTGGCCCTTGAGTACGGAGTACCAAGGAGAGCGACTGTCCCCCTGTTTAGTGCAGAGCGGAGCCAGCCGCCCCAGGGACCCGGGGTTAAGACTGGCCACTCTGTACCGACTTGCTGGTCCTCGTGTACGTAGTACCGAGGAGAGCTACTAGTGTAGGGAGGTACTAGCTACCCCACGGGCCCCGGGGTTCTACTAGCCTCCCACACCGACTTGTTAGGCCCACTGGGGCAAACCAAGGTAGTTAGGAGAGGGTGCGCGGACTGTGGAGGGGCAAGGCCCCTGTTTGGTTACTGTGGAGGGGTTGGACCCCTGTTACTGAGAGGGCTCTGCCCTGTACTGGTTCCGTGCTGTGCTTTGGGCGCACCCGTTAACGGAAACGACTGACCGCGTACCAGTGTGGGTTAGCTACCCGTGCGTTTACCGCGCGTGCCGTAGTCACCGTTACGTCTGTCAGTGACCTTGGGGTGGTTGACTGAGAGTAGGATCACCACGGGGGACTCTCCCGGCCAGGAGAGCACCACGTGCTACTTCTACTGTTCGGAAAAGACTGCAATCAAGATCGTTCCCACGAGGAACATTCGAGATCAAGTGAAAGATCTGAGAAATAGATAAATCGTGAGATAATTGAAAGACTGAAATAAAGAAAGTAACAGAACTTAACAGCTACTGTACACTCTACTGTTTCTTTAGTTTTAGTTGCCACTCTACTCAGCGTTTTGCTGACGTGTTACACTCGTTACCTTTCAGGACCAGGTGTTGAGCAGCCAGGGTCAGCGGCTGCAGAGGATGCTGGGCTGAGTAGGGTCCAGTAGAGTTACCACTGTTTCTTGTACCTCTTTTTGTTCCGTTGTAGTGAGTAGTTCTTGTTTCCGCTGTACTTTTCTTTACCTGCAATTCATATTTAGTTATGAATGTTGTTCTACTGTTGTGGTGGTATATACTGTAGTAGTTTCTTTCCTTGCTGCTGTATTTTCTTACTGTTAGTTATATTCATGTTGAATGTGGTTTATTTTATTGCTCTTTTGGTTACTTCCTCGTTGGACGACTAGGTCTTGGGATTAGTTGAGTCGGTCCGGTTCTCGTGTCTTGTAGGGGCTCGGGAACCGGGTCGTTACAAAGATCAACTACAACTGATAATCAAAAGTGCTGGCCTTTCATTATGGTTTTATCTTCTGTTGGTACTTTCTAATTGGATTGGATATTTTGATGAGGTTTTGCATAGATATTGAGGGAAAAAAAATCACTGAAAAGGAAAATAGAGAAGACTTGATGGCATCGACATTATCCTCTATAACTAACTTAATTTGGCTAAGTTTTAAGGTAAAATTCACATAATTAACACATTGAAAGGGTATAACTCAATCATGGCTGAAAAGAGAAGAATTAATAGAAATTGAGGTTAATTTTGCAATTTTCACAGACAATTATGAATGCAGAATAGCTGGAGGGTGAACTTATGGCTAATTAAAGGTCAATTGAGCTTAAATATCACAAAAGTGGGTTGGTATTGAGTAATTTAGGATTTACATTCAAATTGGATGTTTAATTCTAATTAAAAACCCTAATTTCAATCCCACTTCAATTAAAATAGTTCTGATGGAAATAAATATAATCTAAACATTCTAAAAATCAATTAAAAATATTTTATAAGGTTTGGCATACTCAATTGACAATCAGAACTCGTTTTGACCTAAAACAGAATCAGAGATGGGTATTTGGTACAATTTTGGTCTAAGTGTAAATTGAAGATGAAAACGACATCAAAATAAAAAATTGAAGTCACCATAAACTTCGTTGTGTCAAAATTAGGTTACCATAAAAATTTGGGCTTATTTGGACTTCATCTTGGTCAACTTTGCATTTTGGTCCTCAAATCCTAATTTCCTCACAAATGCCCCTTTAACTTTCAATTTCTTTACAAATATGCCTCTGCTGAGACCTTCTCCACCTTCGACCTCTGCAACCTTTGGCCCCAAACTCCGGCGAGGTTGTTTATGCACCCGCCGCCCCTCTCCTCATGCAAACGAGTTATAAACCTTGGCCGTCTCACGACGCTTCTCGTCGTCAAGATTGGGTTGAGTTTCGTGCCCTCCTTCTATGCCTCGACCATCGTCATCTCTGACCCCAACGATCCTCTTCAACCTCTTCGTCCTTGCATCCTTCGACCACAAGGGCAACACCACCTTCCTTACCTTCCTCAGGTTGCTACCAACCAAAGCACGGCCCTATCCTTCCCTCTCCTCGCTGTTGGTCTTCTTCCCCGAGCCCTCCTTCTTCGTGGCTGATGAGCCAAAACCAGCCGCTCTCCACCCCCTCATCGTCATTAGTTAGGTTCTCCTCTTTCCCTCTCCTCCTAGCATAAATCTATGTCCTTAAATCTCACAATCACCACCACAACTCCCTTTTCTTCTTCTTCTTCTCCATCCACGGTGACCCACTGGCCACCACACCGGCGACCACGCCCACAACACTCTGTGTACCTCCCGCTCCGCCAACCACCTGCGAAGCTTCACCTCGACGCGAGCGTCAAAACCCCTCAACAAATTTGGGGTTTCGACGCCACCAACCCCTCACCGGACACCCACGTCCACTGGTTTCTTCTCCGCATCTGGTGGCTCTCCTCCGGCTTCGAACCGCCAATCCAACCACTCAACCACCTTCAGCGAACCACAGTGGAACTTCTCGACTCCTTGGATCCAAGTTTGGACTCTTCTCACCCGCAGCCAACCAACCCATGCCGGCGTCTCTTCAACTCCGTCGCAACACTACCTCCTGTAGATTCACCCTACTCGGAGGGGGTGACGTAATAAAATGCGGAATAGAATATAAACAATCTCACAAAAAATCAATCGCACAATGTGCACAATTATTTTTAGGTGGAAACCCAAACCAGGTGAAAACCACCACCTAACCCTCTCGAGTTAGGATTTTTCGATCAACCAAGTTGATCAAATCCACTAAACGAATCACTTAAACGAGGGTGATTCAACCTCAATTACAACCACGCTACAAATGCGAGGGTAGCGTTCCTCAACCCCTTCTCTTCACGAGAAGGATTTTATCCCATGAAGGAGATGGGAATTCGCAAAGCGAATACCCAACCAAATAACAAAGTAAAATAACAAATATAGTCCTATAGAGCCAACAAAGATTTAAATCTAGCTTCTATAGGAATTAGAAAAACTCCCCTTTACAAGGAGTGCGTCGAATCGATGAGGCGGGTGCGTGAGCCACGCGACGGCGCAACGTCGCTCTCGTGAACTATGGAGGGAGAGCAGGTGCGCAAAGGCTTGATGCTCTCAAGATGTAGAACTTGAGCTTGGAGAGCAAGGGCTTCTCTTGGACACAAAAGAGTGTGAAAGTGTATCTAGGTGTATTTTGGTGTGTCTTAATGTGAAGAGTTCCTCTCTATTTATAGAGGCCTTAGGAAATCTTTGGAAGGCTTTGGAAAGCTTCCATAGCCGTTGGGTGCAAAGTCCAAGAGAATCAGGAACAATGATTGCACTGACAGGGTTATCAGACGTCTAATCCTGGCATCAGATGTCTGAAAGATCAGTTTAAGACATCTGAAAATAAGGTCAGACGTTTGATATTATGCAGTTTCTTCCTGACTTGAATCAGATCTAAACAGGGTTCTAGTGCAAGTCCATCAGGCGACATATAGGACGTCTGGCACTATGTCTGGACATCTGGAAACCTACTTTTTCGTGGGAATGGATTTCCAAGAGAGTGCAATGGTTAGAAAATCTCTGAGAAGAGATTTTGGGTCAGCCGAGGCAAAACGGTCATTTATCAGACGTCTAGAAAGGCTTAAGGACGTTCGATAAGGCTCTAACGGTCATATCCTCCAGTGTTTTCTAAGCCAGCTAACGGTCTACTAATTGGACGTCAGGTAAAGTCATCAGACGTCTTCTAAGACGTCTGGACATAGGTCTGGACGTCTGATTTCATCAGACAGAGCTAACTAAGTCCAGCCTAAATGTTATCAGATGTCTGAATCAACAGTCAGACGTCTGATTTTGGAATTAGACGTCTGAAAAAGCTGTTTGAACCCTATATTGGTTTTTAAGTTCTCTACAGAAAACCTAAGTATCCTAGGGTTGTGCCGGTGTTCCTAGGACTATTGTTAGGGTACTTTGAGGCTCTTTAACATGATGTTCTAAGGAACAAAAAGAGCAAGGAAATAAAGATAAGAGTACATGAAAGAAATAAACAGACTTCTATCATATTCTTCTTGTCCTTCCATCTTCAATCTATCACTCCTTGCGAATCTCCTCTGTTTTCCATCAAGCTTCTCCAATCCATCCTGGATGCGAGCTCGAACTCCGTCTAATCACGTCTCCATTTGTAATTTGCCTGAAATCTAAGACTTCAAGTGCAAATGTTAAATGACACGTATTTTGTTACCATCAAAATAAATGATCGTGGTGCTCTAGCACCAACACCTCCGACCTACTCGAGCCTCCAAGCTTCGCGGGAAGCTTCCCCACGGCACGAGGAACTCTCTGTGACTACCGGTGAGGATTTTCATGCCTCGAGGAGCTCCATCGACCACCGCCGGATCCGCCGTTTCCTTTGCCAGCGTCTGCCTCCCTCGCTCGTCCGATCAACCAACCAACATCGCCATCAGGTCGGTGACACCTCGGCAACTCTCCTCCGCCGCATGTCAGCAAGATTCCACAGCCGGAGCTCATCTCTGACGATGCGTCGCCACATCTTCGACAAGGTCCGACCAGCCAAGAGGAAGAAGGAGCAAGTGCTCCTTTGAAGTGATGCAGGGACCTATCTGAAGTAAAGAAGAATTCATAGGGACCTATCTGTAGAAGTTCAAGGACCTAAATGTAATAAAATCAATCTTTCTCGATAATTGATGACTTGATTTATGTTTAGTTCTAGATGGGTTTTTATTGCAACTTCTTGCTCCAATATTTTCGATAATTGATGATTTAGTTAACATTGATTACTCAATTTTTATTGAGTATTAACAAATATTTATTGCACTTGAGATTTACGTTTAAATTGCTTTACTAAAATCCAAGTGTAGCTATGAACTTGTTTGATTTAAAATTAACATCTTATACAAGTTCCATTGTAAAATGCAAATAGTGGTAATTCTGCATTACTTCTCCCAAAGACGACTTCGAAATTCTTTTCTAATTCGAGTTATAAATTTAAATATAAACGTACTTCTATTGACTATACTACAACACAAATGAATTTTAAAATATGGTAGGAGTTTGTAAGCAAGACTCATAAGTTAATATAAAGCATGAAACTAGGAAAGACAGGAGTTGCTTTGAAAATAAGGAGAAAAAAAAGACATCTGAGATTAGTTTCCTTTTTATCGAGTTGTTTGGGTGGAGGAACGAATAAAAGTGAATTGCATGACAAATTAGAAGAAAATTAAATTAAGAGATAAATTGGGTACTTTTTTACTTTAAAAAATTAAATATCTTGTCACAAATTATTTGAGAGGAGTACTATAGGGTAGAAATATATTTCTTCATAATTAAATATTAATTTTGTTATAAAATCATTTTAAAATTTAAGACCTCAAACAATAAATTTTAATGTCAATTCCTTGTCCCAAATAGTCCCTTCGGGTGTAGATAGTGGGAGAATGTAGGAAGATAAGATTGAAAGTAACTAGAAAAGAAGGAACTATCACATAATATTGATTATTTTGTTTTAATTTTATAAATTGATTATTTGTAACGATTGGATGGAATATATTCACATTATGCATAACACTTAATTTTTGATAGTAGCATCAAATTTGCAAAACATAGAAAAGCAAGATGGTCGTAATGAGTACGCGTAGGAAGAGATCTCGGATTTTTTCATTATAGAAAGCTCATTCCACTAAACAAGTATCCCCTTTGGGACTCGGATCTTCAAGTTCATTGAAAATAATTTTCCGATGCTAGCCGTTTGATTGATCGATTCGTGCACGTGAAATTAAGTGGTAAAGTCACATAAATATTATTAGAAGCTGATTTAACTTAGAGCACCCTGTCAACGTTGTCGTACGTGAGTTCTCATCACCCGCCCCATCCAAGAAGATGGACAAGAAGGGAAACCTCAAATGCTCAGTTGATTTTAGACTAATAGAAACATGCACAATATATTTATTGGTTACATAAATATTAGCCACTACTCCGTCCTAACCTAATAGCAAGTAACGTTAATGTGGCAACCCCACCTCACACGTACGACCGCACCACCCGCACCCCTCTCCACATAAATGCACGCACTAACCTTAATTTCTCATCACATGGCAGCTCTCATGTTCTTCCACTTCTCTGTCATTGATTTAGGTAGGTCCCTCCTAATTTGATGCAATTCATGGGATATTAAATCAACTCTATACTATTTACTTCGACGTATCGATTTTGGCATCTTTACTTACTTTCATGGCAACATCTTTTAAGGAAAAAAAAAAGATTCCTGATTGACTTTGTTAGGATAGCATCATTTCTTCTCCAACGAAATCTCTCCAACCTGATCTCCATGTTAAATAGTAGCGAGCATCCTTTACTTTACTCTCCTTCAACTTACTAATAGGTTCTCTTCTTCTCTCACTCAAGCAAAAGCTTATTATTCCTTTATTTTCAGGAGACGTAAGCTCCACCTGTTGAGAATGTTAACCTTCTTCGTCTCTTTCGTACGTCTTTTTGTATAAGTTATTTTTAATTTAAAGAAAAAATACTCTTTAAATAAAAAGATAAAAAAAAACTGAAAAGCTCACTGCTACCGACGTGGAGGGGAACAAGGGGCTACTTCACGAACAATGGAGAAGGAACAATCGGGTGGAGTTGGCTGTTGTAAGTCATACTTTAATCACAGTGAAGAGTATATAATTAATCTCGAAAATCATCAAACGGTAGCCTGCTATATTTTCTTTTATTAACCTTGTGCAAGCCAAAAAATGTAAAAAATATATTAATGAAAAGTAAAAATAAGTTAAAAATATCTTATTAAAGCATGCTAGTTTGAAAACAATCAATATTACATTGCGTGTAACCTTCCCTCGGTACTCTCCAACCAGTCTCATTCATGAAGTCCTTTTTTTTTTTTTTTCTTGTTATTTCTAAGAAGTATGGAGAAGTAATGGGCACGCAAATAGATTTATAGAAGAGGATATATATATAATGTTTTAATAGATTGAAGTTATTTTACAAAATAGGTAGAATGATTTTACATTAGATTAAGTTTATTTAATCCAATCTAAATAAAAGATAAGTTAAGTGACGATTTAAATAATTAACCTATCAACCAAACCAAACACAACCTAAAAGATCATCGATCAATGATAGCACATCTTTTATCAATCCATTTTGGAATTGAATTCAAGGTATATAATCATCTAATTAAGCAAATGACATATATCATACCCTTCTATTAGTCGGCCTAATTATTAGGTTGCCACGTACCCTCGTATCATCTTGCTATATGTTCATCCATCCTCGAGTCCACGTACATACGGCATGAGACCTTTGCCTCCATTGATGATGGATGGTAAGCTCAACGTACGTACCTCTCCCACCTCTCCGTAATTGCGTGGCCATCAATTAATGTTCATCGGTAGGGTAACTTCTTTGAAAGGTGACCCTCCACGTTCGGTGCATCATTTTTTTTTTTGTCGAAATCTTGAAAAAAATTAGTGCTATGTACGCAAGATCCGCGTGTTTTTTTAACATTTTGCATCGTTAAAGTTTATATTTCAAGTTAAATATTATTAAAGATATTCTTAAAATTTATCGTCTTTGGTTATAACCTCTGGTTGGCAACTTTTAACGAGAAACACAGCACAATAATAAAGTAAGGATGATATAAAATTAAGATGATGTCATAATTGTATCGTGTTCTGACTTTGATATTAAATATTATTTAAAATATTTGGAAATTGATTTACACGTCTGGTCAGATATCTGGAATTTAATTTATTCGGCATACGGGTTTACGTCTGCGTGCATGCGCGTGCAGACTGAACCGTCACCCTTCTTTCTTCTCTTTCCTTCCTCCCTGCAGACACAGCCATCTTTTTCTCTCTCCCCACAGTAGCCGTCAAATACCCCATCTCTACTCCCTCACCCTCACTCCACCGCCTTCTTCTTCCTGTTAGCGAGAAAGTGAGCGGGCGAGGGCAGCAGCAGTTGACTGAGGGTAGGACCACCGCGGGAAACTCTCCCGGCCAGGAGAGCACCACATGCTACTTCTACTTTTCGGAAAAGACCGCAATCAAGATCATTCCCACGAGGAACATTCAAGATCAAGAGAAAGATCTGAGAAATAATTCAATAATGAGTAAACGGAAAAATGAAGAAGGAGATTAAAAATATAACAGCTACTATCCACCTTACTATTTTTCTTAGCTTTTGGTTGCCACTCTACTCAGCGTTTCGCTGACGTGTCACCTTTGTCACCACTTTCAGGATCAGGTATTGAGCAGCTAGAGCCGGTGGCTGCAGAGGGTGCTGGGCCTAGTAGAGCCCAATAGTTTTACTTGTGTAATACCCACTGTACTTTTCCTTCTGTTGCAGTGAGTATTTTTTGTTACCATTGTACTCTTTTATTGTAAGCATCATGTTTATGTACCTGTTTATTTCTTTAATGTTGTGGTGGTGTATACTGTAGTAGTTCTTTTCTTTACTGCTGTATTTTGTTACTGCTAGTTATATACATGGTGAATGTGGTTTATTTTACTGCTCTTTTGGTTACTTTCTCGTTGGACGACTGGGTCTTGGGATCAGTCGAGTCGATTCGATTCTCGTGTCTCGTAGGGATTCAAGAATCAGGTCGTAACAAGATGGTATCAGAGCAAGGTCATCCCGAGAAGTGAACCAACTGATTGAAAAATAACCAATTCACGTGTCTGTAACTAGAGTAGCCGCCACAACGTTTCTTTTGACATATGTTCTTAGACTTCTCCGTTAGATATCGTTTCGTATTGATGTGTTTCCGTTCTGTATTCGCGTCTCCTTGCAGGAGATGCCTCGACGCAGGACTAGCAAGGTGGGCCGCGGGCGTGGCCGAGGATGAGGTCGGAGGGGTGGGCACGTTGGGGTTGACGTATCAGTGGACCAACCATTGCTCCCGAGCATTCAGGCCCAGGACCTCGCCCAGCTGATACGGGACATCGTGCGAGAGGAGCTCCACCTGTCACCATGAGCGCCTCTCCCCGGGGCTATGGAGGGGGAGTCCTCTATGGGACCACGCAACGAACATGGCGCTGGACGCGGGGAAGGGGATGGGCCGCCACCGCCCCCACCTTCCTCCGACACTTCTGCGCATGAGGCTTCTTTACCTGGAGGTGCACCAGCATCTCCACTTCAGCGCCACTTTACCAGCTGGAGAGCACGTGGCCTTTTCCATGAGGTGCACCAGCGTCCTCACCTGTCGCCATGAGGTGCACCTGTTGGTGCTAGAGCACCACGATCATTTGTTTTGATGATAACAAAACACGTGTTATTTAACATTTGCAATTTGAGTCCTGGATTTCAGGTCAATTGCAAATGTGGACGTGTTTAGACGGAGTTCAAGCTCGCATCCAGGATGGATTGGAGGAGCTTGACGGAAAACACAGGAGGTTCGCGTGGAGCGAAAGATTGGAGATGGAAGACAAGAAGAATAGGATAGATTCTTTTTTATCCTTTCATGTATCTCTTGTATTTATTTTCTTGCTCTTTTTGATTCCTTAGAACATTATGTTAAAGAGCCTCAAAGTACCCTAAAAATAGTCCTAGGAACACCTGCACAACCCTAGGATACTTAGGTTTTCTGTAGAATACTTAGAAAACCAATATAGGGCTCAAACAGCATTTCCAGACGTCTAATCCCAAAATCAGACGTCTGATAAAGTATTTTAAGACGTCTGACTGTTGTTTCAGACGTCTGATAACTGTTAGGCTGGACATAGTTAGTTCTGTCTGATGAAATCAGACGTCCAGACCTCAGACCAGACGTCTTAGGAGACGTCTGATGACTTTGCCAGACGTCCAGTTAGTGGACCGTGGCTGGCTTAGAAGATGCTCAAGAATATGACCGTTAGAGCCTTATCAGACGTCCATAGAACTTTACAGACGTCTGATAAATGACCGTTTTGCCTCGGCTGACCCAAAATCTCTTCTCAGAGATTTTCTAGCCTTTGCAACGTTTGGAAATCAATTCCCACAGTAAAAGTAGGTTTCCAGACGTCCAGACATAGTGCCAAACGTCCTGTATGTCGTCTGATGGACTTGCGCAAAAACCCTGTTTAGATCTGATTCAAGTCAGGGAGAAACCCGCATAGAATCAGACGTCTGACCTTGTAATCAGACGTCTTAAAGTGGCCTTCCAGACGTCTGATGCCAGAGTTAGACGTCTGATAACCCTGTCAAATGCAATCATTGTCCTGATTTCGGCCTGATTCTCTTGGGCTTTGCACCCAACGGCTATGGAAGCTTTTCCAAGCCTTCCAAAGCCTTCCTAAGGCCTCTATAAATAGAGGGGAACCCTTGCAACACAAATAAACTTAAAAACACACTTGGATACACTTAGACACACAAGATATACACCTAGAGAGACCAAGATACACTAAGATCAAGTATTTCCACTCTCTTGTGTCCAAGAAGCACTTGCTCTCTAAGCTCAAGCTCCATCATCTTGAGAGCATCATTCCCATTGCGCACCCACTCTCCCGGCGTTGATAACGAGAGCGACGTAGCGCCATCGCGTGGCACACGCACCGCGTCATCGTCGACGCACTCCTTGCAAAGGGGAGTTTCCTATTTCCTATAGAAGCTTAGGTTAATTACTTTGTTGGCTCTATAGGACTGTTGTTTTATCTTTGTATTTTGGTTGGGTATTCGCTTTGCGAATTCCCGTCTCCTTCGTGGGACAAAATCCTTCTCGTGGAGAGAAGGGGTTGAGGAACGCTACCCTCGTACTTGTAGCGTGGTTGTACTGAGGTTGAATCACCCTCATTTAAAGTGATTCGTTTAGTAGATTTTGATCAACTTGGTTGATCGGAAAATCCTAACTCGAGAGGGTTAGGTGGTGGTTTTCACCCGGTTTGGGTTTCCACCTAAAAATACCTGTGTACATTTTGTGATTGATTTTAGTGAGATTGCTTTATATTTTATTTCCGCATATTATTACGTCACCCCTCCTAGTAGGAAAACCTTCAGCACCAGCGTCCGGTGGAGTGCCGCGTGGCCTTTGCCACGTACCAGCTGGAGAGCAAGGCACACAGGTGGTGGAGGGCGGTCAGGGGACAGGAGAGGGACGAGCCGACTTGGGACCGATTCGTCACCCTCTTCTGCAAGCAGTACTTTCCCCAGACGTGGCAGGACCAGAGGAGGCAGGAGTTCCACACTCTCTGCCAGGGGACGATGACCGTGAGCGCGTACCGCACACGTTTTCTGGAGCTGTCTCGTTTCGCAGCGACAGCAGTGGCCACTGAGGAGGAGCGACTTTGGAGGTTCACCGAGGGGCTCCAGCCTGCGATTCGGGGGTATGTCAAACCCCTGAAGCTGCCTACGTTCTCGAGGGTGGTGAAGGCAGCTATGACATACGAAGAGACCAACCCATCCGCGCGAGATACTGATAGCGGGTGGAAGAGGCCCTATCAGCCAGACTTCTCACAGGGCCGACGAGAGAGGAGACATGTGGCGCCCGCAGGAGAGCCGTCACGTTTTGCAGGGCCATCAGTGGCCTTTGGGGGCCCTCGACAGGGGCCAACTGCTAGCACCGGACCCCCGCCCAGTCGACAGCAGGGACCCACTGAGGCGGGAGTCAGGTTCCCCTTTGCTACCAGTGTGGCCAGCCGGGCCACATCAGGAGGGACTGCCCGTCTATGGCAAGAGGTCAACAGATGCTTCCCACGCCGAGCACTGGAGGGCAAGCAGGAGGCCGCGGTTTCCAGGCGCGAGGAGGAGGACAGCAGTCACGGGGAGGGTACTGGCCAACAGCTACCCGTCCAACGTAGAGTGTGGCTGCTTCGTCCGCACCTAGGGCTGAGGGGCGTATCAATGCCCTGACACACAGGGATGCCAGAGCTTCGGGATCAGTGGTGGCAGGTATGGTTTCAGTTTCTGGCAGACTCGTTTACACACTTTTCGATTCCAGCGCTACGCACTCGTTTGTCGTCGCCAGTTTCACGGTTAGTTTGGGGCAAGATTGTATGCTGTTAAAGGATCCGTTCATGATCAGAGGTCCAAGTGGTCAGCTGTTTGTGGTTGATGAGGTATACACGGGTTGCGAGGTCAGTGTTGGGGGACACAGCCTTCCCGCTGACCTGATTATGATTTGGATGGAAGACTTTGGCGTAATTCTGGGGATAGACTGGCTGTCTGCTTACCACGCCTTGGTGGACTGTTTTGAGAGAAAGATCATCTTCTCCATACCGGAGTTGCCTTCTTTCGAGTTCCACGGGCAGCCAGTGGACGGAAGCTTCAGGTGCATTTCTGCACTTCGGGCGGCGAGACTTTTGAGCCAGGGGTGTGAGGGTTTCCTAGCTTGTGTGGTGGCAGAGCCCAGCCCTGTGGCAGACTTCCAGAGTATCCCGATGGTCAGAGAGTACCCCGACGTGTTCCTAAACGAGTTGCTAGGACTACCACCCGAGCATGAGATCGAGTTTGAGATCTCACTGGTACCGGGGACCAGCCCCATCTCCACAGCACCATACAAGATGGCACCACTTGAGCTGCGAGAGCTCAAGTCTCAGTTGCAGGATCTTTTGGAGAAGGGCTTTGTGAGGCCCAGCGCGTCTCCCTGGGGAGCCTCGGTACTATTTTTAAAGAAGAAGGATGGTACCCTAGGCCTTTGTAACAAGCGCGTGCCCCAGACGTCTTTTAAGACGTCTGGGAGGTGGCCCAGACGTCTGTAAAGACGTCTGGGATCACATCCGGACGTCTGACCAGACGTCCGGGATAGTTTACAGACGTCTGGCGAACAGTTATGCTCGCACGGGATATTCGTCTACGCGCCTGTGCGCGCAGACCTGCGATCCTGCATCTCCTCTGCGGCTGCAGGCGACTGCGACCGTCTCTCTCTCCTCTCCGCGCGGCGTTAAAAGGGGGGGGGCGCGCCTCCCCTCCCGTCTCCACCATCCTCCTCCTTCTCTCCTACCTGTGCGCGAGAGCGAGCGGACGCGACGGCGCAGCGGCAGCGGCGGCCGCAGTAGGCGCGGAGGAGCTGCGGCGTGCGAGGGCAGGGCTCTGCCGTGAGGGCGAGCTCGCCGGGAGCGGCTTGGCCGGCCGGCGGAGGGCGCAGGGGGCGCAGAGCATCGCGGAGAGGGACCTGCTGCGGGCGGAGCAGCGGACGCGCGAGGTGCGACGCGGGCGGCGTCGCGAGCGGAGGCCGAGCAAGGTTCTGGTTCTGGAAAAATTTCCAGAATCAGACGTCTGGATTGATATCCAGACGGCAAGGTCGACGTCTGTGAGATCATACAGACGTCTGAAAGGTGAGTTCCGCTTTCTCCTCCTTTTTGTCGACTGACCGTACTGAGGGAGGAGGGTTGGCTGTGCGCAGGTGTTCGGATTCGTCCTCCTTTGCGAATCAGACGTCTGGAAGTTGTACCAGACGGCGGGAGTGACCTCCAGACGTCCGAAGAGACCATCGGACGTCTGGGATCTAGGAGAGACGTCCCCACAGACTTCTGGACGTCCGGGGAACCAAGCCGAACAGGTAATTCTCTGATCCACCGTTTAAGACGTCTGGAAGGAGTTCCAGACGTCTGATTTTGCACAGTATTGTCTTTCTCGACCCGTTTAAGGCCCGTTTGGGCTCCGTTTTCCGCGATTCGAGTTGCGTTCATTTCAGAATTTATTCCTCTACCCGCCTACAGTAGCTATACACTGTTTTGAGACACTCCTTGTGTTTGATCCTTGTGATAGGACCTCGTTCGGTTGCCGTCTTGAGAGTCGCGGAGGCGCGCGGGATTCCCGACCACGCCCCCATTACTCCCGTTGTACCTGGTAGAGTGGTTTTAAGTATTAATAAAATCTGTTAAAGTATGGAACCATAACTAGAACCTAGGGCATTGCATGAATCCTAGGAATGAGAAATGTATGGAATGATAGCTCCTAGGTGTTGCATGAATCCTAGGGCCGGAAAACTAGATTGTATGATAGATCCTAGGATATGGCATGAATCCTAGGATGGAAAAACTAGTGGAATGTATATTACTGCAGTCTTGGAAAAATGGAAAGGAATATATAAGCTGCCTGTGAAATTAATTAACAGCTGCCTGTTATGAACAAAGAAACATGTTTGAGATCATGGAAATTGAGAACGTGAATCTGGAAAGTGAAACATATGATGTTCTGAGATAAAGAGCTGGAACCCTACGGGGAATTAGGAGTGGAACTCCTGGAAAGAAAAGGAATGGAACTGAGATGTAGTTTGTACTGTCTCTTGGGTACGCAGTACCAAGGGAAGTACCTGTACCTGTTTTAGTGCAGAGTGGGGCCAGCCGCCCCAGGGACCCGGGGTTAGGATTGGCCGCTCTGTACCGACTTGTTGGCCCTCGTGTATGTAGTACCGAGTAGAGCTAGTAGTGTTAGGAGAGTACTAGCTACCCCACGGGCCCCGGGGTTCTGCTAGCCTCCTTCACCGACTTGTTAGGCCCACTAGGGCAAACCAGGGTAGTCAGGCGAGGGTGCGCGGACTGTGGAGGGGCAAGGCCCCGGTTTGGTTACTGTGGAGGGGTTGGACCCCTGTTACTGAGAGGGCTCTGCCCTGGTTCCGTGCTGTGCTTTGGGCGCACCCGTTAACGGAAACGACTGACCGCGTGCCAGTACGGGCTAGCTACCTGTGCGTTTATCGCGCGTGCCGTAGTCACCGTTACGTCTGTCAGTGACCTTGGGGTGGTTGACTGAGGGTAGGATCACCACGGGGGACTCTCCCGGCCAGGAGAGCACCACGTGCTACTTCTACTTTTGGAAAAGACTGCAATCAAGATCGTCCCACGAGGACATCCGAGATCAAGTAAAGGATCTGAGAAGTAAATGAAATAGTGAGAAAAATTGAAAGATGTAAATAAAAGGAAGTAATAGAACATAACAGCTACTGTACACTCTACTGTTGCCTTTAGTTAGTTTGCCACTCTACTCAGCGTTTCGCTGACGTGTTACACTCGTTACCTTTTTCAGGACCAGGTGTTGAGCAGCCAGGGTCGGCGGCTGCAGAGGACGCTGGGCCAAGTAGGGTCCAGTAGAGTTACCACAGCTTTGTACCTTCTTTTGTTTCTGTTCTAGTGAGTAGTTTTGTTTCCGCTGTACCTTCTTTACCTGCAGTTTTTGTTATATGATAAATGTTGTTTTACTGTTGTGGTGGTGCCTACTGTAGTAGTTTCTTTCCTTACTGCTGTACTTGCTTACTGTTAGTTATATTCATGCTGAATGTGGTTTATTTTACTGTCTTTTGGTTACTTCCTCATTGGACGACTGGGTCTTGGGATTAGTCGAGTCGGTCCGGTTCTCGTGTCTCGTAGGGACTCGGGAACCGGGTCGTTACAAGATGGTATCAGAGCAAGGTCGTCCCGAGAAGTGAATCAACTGACTGGAAAATAACCAATTCACATGTGTATAGCTAGAGTAGCCACCACAACATATCTCTTGACTTGAGCTCTTAGAAGTGTTGTTAGGTACCGTCTGTTTTGACGTTTCCGTTTTGTTTCGCGTCTCCTTGCAGGAGATGCCTCGTCGTGGGACTGGCGAGACTGGCCGCGGGCGCGGCCGAGGGCGAGGTCGGCGAGGTGGACGGGCTGTCGTTGACGTCTCGGTGGACCAGCCACCACTCCCTGGCATCCAGGCCCAGGACCTCGCCAGACTGATACGGGATATTGTACGAGAGGAGCTCCACCCACCGCCCCGAGCACCTCCTCCTGGGGTTGCAGAGGGGGAGTCCTCTGTGGGGCCACGCGACGGACGCGGCGCTGGACACGAGGGAGGGGATGGGCCCCTGCCGCCCCCACCTTCCTCCGACACTTCTGTACACGAGACACCTTCGCCTGGAGGTGCACCAGCACCTCCCCTACAGCACCACTTCGAGCTTTTCGGACAGTTCCGGAAGCTGAAGCCCCCCTCCTTCAAGGGGGATGAGGACCCGACCGAGGCAGAGGACTGGCTTGAGCAGCTGGAGAAGATCTTCGACACCCTTCGCCCCCCGGTGGAGTGCCGCGTGGCCTTTGCCACGTACCAGCTGGAGAGTGCGGCACACCGGTGGTGGAGGGCGGTCCGGGGACAGGAGAGGGACGAGCCGACGTGGGACCAGTTCGTCACCCTCTTCTGCGAGCAGTACTTTCCCCAGACGTGGCAGAACCAGAGGAGGCGGGAGTTCCACACTCTCCGCCAAGGGACGATGACCGTGAGCGCGTACCGCACGCGTTTCTTGGAGCTGTCCCGCTTTGCAGCGACAGCGGTAGCCACTGAGGAGGAGCGCCTTTGGAGGTTCACCGAGGGGCTCCGGCCTGCGATCCGGGGGTATGTTGATTAGCCCATAGTTGTGGGCTATTTAAGTATTTAAGTGCCTACATATTAGGTTAATTCTAACATTTATTTAGTATAAATTAGGATGTAAATAGATTAATTCATAGTTTTAATCTAATTACATAATCCATACATTACATTCATATCTTAAGTGCATTTAGAATTAGCTTAGAATAGCATTCATCTAATTAGATAACCAATTAGGTATATTATTTTTATTAACATAGAAGTTGAGGGTCTATACATAAATAACCCTAATATTTTAATAATATTTGCTTTATTCGTCTTCTTTCAGAACGGCTGGCTGCCGCTCCAACGCCCACGTGATGCCGTGAAAGCCATTCAAGGGGGAGCGGATACGGTGGATCTGGTCGGCGGCTGATTTCAAAATTGTTCAAGACACTATAAAAGGAGCACGGAAGCTGCCGGCTGCAGTAGGCCTCCGCCACCGACCCACCACTGTGCAGAGAGATCCTCTCTCTTCCACTCCACACTGCTGGCCTCTACCGTGGCGGCGAGTCTCCACCACCGTGGGCGTGTGGTGTGACAGGCCACACCGCCATCCGGAGCTCGCCCGCATTACCGTGAGCACATCAGCGTGCATCTTCCTCGCCGTCGTCGCAGACCACCACCACCTAGCTACTGATCAGCCACCCTCTCAGTAACTTAAGACGTCTGGGAAATTTCCCAGACGTCTGAAGTTACCCGCTCACCTCCACTTCCTCAGCCTGCACTCTCCAACCGGCCACCAAACCGCCTGCGCCCTCCACCGCTCACCGGCTGCTGACCTGCGCACGCCTGCAGATCAGCCCGCGCTCTCCTCCAACGCCTGCAGACCAGCCTGCAGCATCCTCCAACAGCCGCCTGCAGCTTCCACCGCGCAAGCGCCCCCTCTGCAGCTTCCACCGCACACGCCAGCGCCCGCCTGCAGACGCCCGCCTGCAGACCACCGCGCGCCAGCGCCCTCCGCAGACCTTCCGCGCGCCCACGCACAGCCACCTGCAGAACCGCCAGCAACCGACCTATGCAGCTACCACCGCAGCCACGCCAGCGCCCGCCTGCAGACGCCCGCCTGCAGACCACCGCGCGCCAGCGCCTTCCGCAGACTCTCCGCGCGCCCACGCACAGCCACCTGCAGAACCGCCAGCAACCGACCTCTGCAGCTACCACCGCAGCCACGCCTCCGCGCGCCAGCGCCCGCCTGCAGACCACCGTAGCCACGCCTCCGCGCGCCAGCGCCTTCCGCAGACCCTCCGCGCGCCCACGCACAACCGCCTGCAGCACCTCAGCCGGAGCTCGTCCGGCCACCTCCGGCCGCCGCGCGACTCGCCGTCACCACCGATTCGAAGCCCTTGATCCAAGGGACCTCCGCCGAGCTTCCCGCGCCCAGCCATCGGCTCCTCGTCGCGCAAGACAACGGGGAAGAATTCCTCCCCTGTTTTGCTACAGTAAAGCGTTGATTAAAATTTACATTTTCTGCCATTGCCAGATTTTATTCATATTCTATTCACTCTGCATTGCGGAAAATATCCTGTAGTTTATCATAATTGCCATTTCAGCATTATTTCTTGCTTAAACCTTAATCTAAAGGCAATCTTGGCATGGTTCTTGTCCAAATTGACTCCGAACAAACATTTTTAAGTGGCGCGAATTTTAATACGTTATTGCCTCCCTGTGGAAACGACCCGCTCCTCTACGAGTGGTTATTTCTTATTAAAAATTGATTAGTCGATTTTTCCACCACATTAAACTACAAACGACTTAAAAGCGAAAGATCGACCGATCAAATGGCGCCGTTGCCGGGGAGGCAACAGACGCAATAATTTCGCCTAATTTTATTTTGATTATTTGTCAATTGCACAGAGATTTGACCATTCATTATTTTCTTTTCTGTGCGAGAAATTTTGTGCAAGAATCAGCCACTGTGAGAGGCGACCCTTGACGTCGCCAGACGAGAAGTGGACAAGCAATTTTGAAAGGAGGAGAAGGACGAGGACGCGACGGACACCACTGTATTTAATCGCTAATTTAATTAGAATAGAATTAAGACTGAAGACTTAATTTTTCATTACAGTTAGTTTGAAACCCTTGTTCTGGGGCATATTTTGAGGGTTTGTTCCCTGATTTTATTTTGGACCCATGTTGGGTAATTTTTGGGAGCCTGTTCCCTTTTCTTTAGATTTAGGTTGATTTTTTTTTATTATTTCTTTTATTTGCTTGTGCATAAGTAGTTCTAAAAAAAAAAAAACAGAAAAAGAAAAAAAATGAGCTGCCTGCTAGAAGCTGCCTGCCCTAGGACGAACCATTTAGGTCTGTATGAGCAGCCTCTAGATTTGCTTTTCTGCATTGCGTGCATTTTTGCATCAAAGATCGCTGGAGGCAAGGTACGCATTCTCTTACTTTGCATCCTATTTTTGATCACGCATCGCATTTGGGATTTAATGCAAAGACCACCTAATCTGTACTGAATAAATCTAACAAGTGGTCACACATTTTCTTTAGAAAAAGGACTAATTAAAGGAAGGACATTTTAAAAACCAAGGATTTCATTTTCAAACTTGGCGTGCGATTCAAAGTTTAAAATCTTTTACGGTGTATGCACACTTATTTCACTTGGACCACGACATGCTTCTAGACACTCCTTAGGTTTGGAAATACTAGGACAAGAGCCCTCCTTTCGTTGGATTCTGAAGTGTTCGGAACTTGAGATCAAAGGTTTTGTAAATCCAAAGAGGGGGATACCCTGTCACGGATTTTTGGGGGTAGTTGAGGAGCACCGCAAAAGCACAGCTTCAAAGGAAGGCTTAGGCCTACTTGCATCCCTCGATCTTCCGTCTTTGGATTTACTTGACCATTTGAGATTTAGGGAAGATTACCTAAGTTCCAACTAGGTCTTTTTAGGCGAGCCGTAGGTTGACAATAGGCGCGTAATTGATTGGGTAACTTGTTTTGTCACCTACAATTTGAATTAAATTCAAAAGCCTAAATCTGTAAAGACCAAACAAGTCCGTTTGAATTGTGTTTGTAGTGCATGCTTGGTAGGCGTTCTCTTAGGAGACAACTTGTATTTGATCCTGAACCAGAAAGAATCCTAAGAAACGACCTCCCAAGGGTAGAAATGGCCGGTCAAAGGAGCCTTAAGGAATATTTCATCCCAACCAACCAAGCTGGCCCAGCACTACGTAGACCTGGAGGGGATAATCCATATGAGATCAAAAGTAGTACCATATCCTTGCTACCCTCCTTTTATGGTACTACTAGGGAAGATCCTTACAGGCATATTGAGGAATTCACCGAGGTCTGTTCCACGGTGAAGCTGCAGGGCGTTACTGATGACGCTCAAATGCGGACCCTTTTTCCCTTCTCCCTAAAGGACAAAGCCAAGTATTGGTATCACACCCTTGATAATTTAAATACTTGGGATGCCCTGAAAAAGGAGTTTTTGAAGAAGTACTTCCCCATGAGCAAAACAAATCACTTTAGGAGGGAAATCATGAGTTTTGCTCAAAAGGATGGGGAAGCTTTCCATGATGCGTGGGAGCGCTTTAACGATTTGCTGAGACTTTGCCCACATCACCAGGTGCCTAAATGGCAACTGGTTGAAAGGTTCTACACCGGACTTAATGATTCGCATAGGCAAACTGTGGATGGTGCCTGTGCAGGAACCTTTCTATCTAAGACTGAGGATGAAGCTTGGAACTTATTTGATACTTTGAGTGAGAATTCTATTCACTTGAATTCTGCCTACATGGATAGAAAGCCCACTCTCATGCAAAGAAAGTTGGAGGCGAATGAAGCAAGGGAAACCCAGAATTTAGCTTATCAAATTCAATTACTGAATCAAAACATGGAAAGGCTTATGTCGAACCCGAGTTCATTCACACCTAACACCTCCACATCCCAAGCTTCCGAATGTGTAATTTGTCAAGGCAATACACACGCCACTGTGGATTGCCACTTAGCCTCCCAATTCCCTGAGCTTGTACAAGCAGATTTGAATGCCGCTCAAGGGTTCCGTCCAAGACCTCGTAATGATCCTTTCTCCAACACTTATAATGAGGGATGGAGGAACCACCCAAACTTTTCATGGAGACAAGGAAATGTCCCAAATTCAGGGAATTACAAACCGCAATCCTTTCAAAACCATCAAATGAACCAACCTCAGACCTTTGCCCAACCTAAAACCTCTGAGATGGATGAATTGAAGGCGATCTTGAAAACTATGCAAGAAAGTCAAAGTGCCATCATCCAATCTCATGACAAGGCTATACATGAGATGAAATCACAAATTGGACACCTTGTTGAGGCCGTTAGACAGAGGGAGACTGGGAAGTTTCCAAGTGCTGCTGAGGAAAATCCTAAAGGAAAAGGGATTGTCTTTAGGGAGCATGCTCAGGCGGTGACTATTCTGAGGAGTGGGAAAGAAATTTCCAAACCCGATGCTCCTATAGTCTCACCCCCTAAAAAAACATCCACCCCGACTTTCACCCCCACCGAAGAAGATTTGCCCAAATCTCCTCCGCTTGAAATCACCTCACCGGAAGAAGTTGCCCCCGTTCCACCCCTTACTCGACATGACAACCCTTCCACCCAGAGATCGAGAGTGCCATTTCCAGAGCGCTTATCCACCTCTGGGCAGACTTCTGCTGGCTCATCTGGAGCCAAAGATAAGACGGATGAGATTATGGAAACTTTCAAGCAAGTGCAGATTAACCTGCCTTTGCTTGAAGCTATCAGGCAGATTCCGTCTTATGCCCACTTCTTAAAGGACTTGTGCACGAAAAAGAGACAATCTAGAAAACAGGTCCAGTCTAAAGTTGTCCTGCCTGATTCTGTTAGCTCAATTGTTCAACATGGCACACCTCCGAAACTTAAGGACCCAGGGGCCCCATATATTTCTGTAGTTATTGGTGACTTACAAATTGATGAGGCTCTGCTTGATCTGGGTGCGGGGGTGAACATCCTTCCGAGCTATGTATATGAACAACTTGGGGGAGGCAATCTGAAGCCTAGCCCTGTAATCCTTCAAGTTGCTGATCGATCACTTAAGACACCACGGGGAATTTTGGAAGATGTCCTCGTAAGAGTGGAGGATTTCTTCTTTCCCGTTGACTTCTTAGTTTTGGACACTGACCCTACCAACAAGCCAACCAAACCCTCCATCATTTTGGGCCGCCCCTTCCTTGCAACTTCCCATGCTTCAATTAATTGCAATACTGGGGCATTGAAAATGGGCTTTGGGAATAGGAAAATCCGGCTTAATGTGTTTGATGCTTACAAACAAGCTGGACTTGAGGATTGTTCTCAAGTTGAGGTGATAGATGACCTGATTGAAGAGGCAACTCCTGCAATGTTATGTGATGACCCCCTTCAGCATGTCATGCTAAATGAGCATTCCCATCTCTTGGAGGAATGTGAAGGGGATATACTAGAACTAGAGGAATTGCTAGGAGTTTCTGCTGAGTCTCTTCCCCCATCATTTCCGCCGAAGGCAGATTTGCTACCTGAGATGGGGACATCTATTATGAAACCCTCAACCATACAAGCCCCCAACCTTGAGTTGAAACCCCTCCCTGACACTCTCAAGTATGTTTTCCTAGGTGCCAATGATACGCTCCCAGTTATCATTTCGGCTGTGCTGTCTGAGGCACAGGAGGGAGCCTTGATTGAATGCTTGTCTAGGCATAAGGAAGCTATTGCTTGGAGCATTGCTGACATTAAGGGTATAGACTCTACACTCTGCATGCACCACATTTATACTGATGATTCCATCAAGCCTTTTAGGGACATGCAGAGACGTCTGAACCCTAATATGAGGGAGGTTGTAAAAAAGGAAATCCTGAAGTGGTTGGACGCTGGGATCATATATCCCATTGCTGATAGTAAATGGGTCAGTCCCATTCATGTGGTGCCAAAGAAGGCAGGCTTTACTGTGGAACTCAACGACCAAGGTGAACAAGTTGTCACTAGACCCTCAACTGGATGGAGGGTCTGTATTGATTACCGCAAGCTGAACACCGCTACCCAGAAGGATCACTTTCCTTTGCCTTTTATTGATCAAATTCTCGAAAAATTGGCAGGGAATAAGTATTATTGCTTTCTCGATGGATATTCTGGGTACAATCAGGTGGCAGTCTTTCCTGATGACCAGGAAAAGACGACATTCACGAGTCCTTACGGTACTTTTGCATTCAGGCGTATGCCGTTTGGATTATGTAATGCCCCTGCAACTTTCCAGCGGTGTATGATGTCTATCTTTTCGGACATGATTGACGAGTGTGTCGAAGTATTTATGAATGACTTCTCTATTTATGGCTCGTCTTTCGACCAGTGTCTCATGCACCTGGAGAATGTGTTGAAACGATGTAAGGAGACTGGTTTAGTCCTCAGCTGGGAGAAAAGTCACTTCATGGTACAGAAAGGAATTGTACTTGGGCATGTTGTATCTGAGCAAGGTTTGGAAGTAGATAAAGCCAAGATTGATTCTATTTCCAAACTTCCATTGCCTACGAATGTCAAACAGATTAGATCCTTTCTGGGCCATGCTGGCTTTTACAGGCGCTTTATTAAAAATTTTAGTAAGATTTCTAGGCCACTTTGTGACTTATTGGCGAAGGAATCTTCCTTCAGTTTTGATTCAAAGTGTGCCGAGGCCTTTCAAACTCTAAAGGAGGCCTTGATCTCTGCGCCTGTTCTCCAAGCTCCTGATTGGGCACTCCCCTTTGAGCTTATGTGTGATGCTTCGGATTATGCAGTGGGAGCAGTCCTTGGACAAAGGGTTGAGGGAAGACCTCATGTGCTGCATTATGCAAGCAAGACTTTAACTGAACCTCAGCAAAACTACACCGTCACTGAAAAAGAATTACTTGCTGTAGTTTTTGCTCTGGAGAAGTTTAGGTCTTATTTACTTGGGTCTAAGGTGGTTATTTTTACTGATCATGCAGCAGTGAAACATCTCATTGCTAAGAAAGATTCTAAGCCACGTCTAATTAGGTGGATCTTACTCCTTCAAGAATTTGACTTGGAAATACGTGAAAAGAAAGGAGTAGAAAATGTTGTGGCTGACCACCTGTCTCGTCTTCCTCTTAACGACTCTATTTCTGAAGACATTCGCGAGACATTCCCCGATGAAACTCTGATGGCGGTAACACCAACTTTACCTTGGTATGCAGACATTGTAAATTACTTGGTCACTGGACAAACTCCTGGCTCTTGGGATAAGCAGAAAAGAAAGAGATTCATTTCTCAAGCAAGATATTTTCATTGGGAAGAGCCAGAATTATTTAGAATTGGACAAGACCAAGTTTTGAGACGTTGTGTGCCTGAAGAGGAACAACAAAGTGTGCTGACATTTTGCCATGCACTTCATTGTGGAGGACACTTTGGTGCTAAGAAAACTGCTTTTAAGGTTCTCCAGTCTGGTTTTTGGTGGCCTTCTTTATTTAAGGATTCTCATAATTTTGTTAAGGCCTGTATTAGATGTCAACGGACTGGAACGATTGGGAAGAAGAATGAAATGCCTCAACATCCTATTCAATCTGTTGAAATTTTTGATGTGTGGGGAATTGACTTTATGGGCCCCTTCCCGTCGTCCCATGGTTTTGAATATATCTTGGTGGCAGTTGATTATGTCTCTAAATGGATAGAGGCCATTCCGACGTGCACAAATGACCACTCTGTGGTTTTGAAATTTGTGAAGGCCAATATCATATCCCGTTTCGGCTGCCCCAAGACTATTATAAGTGATGGGGGACCTCATTTCCGAAACCACCACTTCAATCGGTTAATTAAGAGTTTGGGAGTGACTCACAAGGTTGCTACCCCTTACCACCCTCAGACAAGTGGTCAGGTTGAAGTATCAAATAGGGAGATAAAAAATATTTTGGAAAAGACCGTTAGACCTGATAGGAAAGATTGGTCCCAAAAGCTCGATGATGCTTTGTGGGCTTATCGAACGGCTTATAAGACCCCTTTGGGTACTTCTCCCTTTCGGATTGTGTATGGAAAAGCGTGCCATTTACCTGTTGAGTTGGAACATAAAGCACTTTGGGCTATTCGAAGTGTTAACATGGATTTAGAGAAGGCAGGTAAGGCACGATTTCTAGAATTAAGTGAGCTTGAGGAGCTGAGGAATGATGCTTATGACACCTCTCAAGCTTATAAAGAAAGAACTAAGGTCTTGCATGACAAGTTTATTCTTCGAAAGACCTTTGAACCCAACCAACAAGTCTGGCTTTTCAATTCCAGACTTAAGCTTTTTCCTGGGAAATTAAAATCTCGTTGGGATGGGCCTTACATAATCACCAAAGTATTCCCCCATGGAGCTGTGGAGATCAAAAATCCTTCCTCTTCAGCAACTCCCTTTATCGTCAACGGTCAACGGTTAAAACCGTACATAACTTTAGATGGCCATCTAGTTGACGAAGTCACTCTTGAGGAGCCTTAGCTCCTACTATTCTCCGCCTCAGGTAATATCTTCCTTTAGCTATTTTTGATTTTCAATGAGGACATTGTTTGAACCAGGCATGGGGGAGAGGACCTGAGGCATTTTGTTTATAGCATGCATTTATAAAAAAAAAAAGAAAGAAAAAAAAAAAAAAAAAAGAAAAGAAAAAAAAAAATATATATATATATATATATATATAAAAAATAAAGAAAAAGAGGTTTTGAGCTTAACTGGCTAGATCTTGCCGTCTTAAGCAAATCAGAACTCTAGGGTAGACTAAGTTAATTCTAGGGTCAAACTTTAGAAGCTAAATAAGCTACTAGCTTTAGACCTTTAGGGTCCTTTGTGGACTTAAAAACTTAAGTAGGAGTTAAGTTGCGGACCATTTTTCAAGAGGTTGAGGAAGGGAAGCTAGGGTTTGAGTTAAAAGGTGGGGTAGTACCTGGAGTCTTATTCTACCTTTTGGTTTACGGGTCCTTGTAACCCAAGCATCCAAATTGTTCACACTTGGTCTGGTAATTAACTTAATTTCTGAAAAGAGATTTGGTTCTCTTAGTTTTGACTTAAGAAAGGCTTGAAAACATATTTTGATTGGAAGAGTTCCCGCCGCAGGAGAGGTCGAGTATATACTCACCTTGAGGATGCGATGGTAACATATTACCTCCTTGGCGCTTGTCTCTTAGGATATCCATCCTACTGGGGGCATGTAAGCGCATTGCGCGGTTCAGGTACCATGGGCGGCCCTATCTCGAAGTGCCGATTGCCATAGGCCTGAATTCGCTTAAGAAATCCATGGGCGATACTATCTCGAAGTGTCGATTGCCAGGAGTTCTTGGGGTCGTTATGGGCGGTGCTATCTCGAAGCATCGAAAGCCAGGCACCCTTCGAGGTATGGTAATGGGGACAATGAATCCGACACAGACCGTGTTGATAGCTGATCTGAGGTTAGACTTAGAAGAATAAAAAAAAAAAAAAAGTATATTTATTAAAAAAAAAAAAAAAAATTTCCTTTAACTCAAATAACTCGGACCAATGCAAAAGCACGGATGCTTTAATCTCAGGGATCAATAAACTTTAGGGTAGAGTCAGAAATCAGGGAAACTTGTGCTTACAACTCGTCTTTAGCCGACCTAGTCTGTAACTTAGCAACTACTTAGGGACCTTGGGTTTAGAACCTGAACTTAATATGCTTCTGAAGTAAGACTAAGTGAGTTGACTAGTCTACTTAGAGAGATAGGTTTCGCTTAATTTTGCTAGGGACTAGCAAAAACTAGGCATGGGGGTATTTGATTAGCCCATAGTTGTGGGCTATTTAAGTATTTAAGTGCCTACATATTAGGTTAATTCTAACATTTATTTAGTATAAATTAGGATGTAAATAGATTAATTCATAGTTTTAATCTAATTACATAATCCATACATTACATTCATATCTTAAGTGCATTTAGAATTAGCTTAGAATAGCATTCATCTAATTAGATAACCAATTAGGTATATTGTTTTTATTAACATAGAAGTTGAGGGTCTATACATAAATAACCCTAATATTTTAATAATATTTGCTTTATTCGTCTTCTTTCAGAACGGCTGGCTGCCGCTCCAACGCCCACGTGATGCCGTGAAAGCCATTCAAGGGGGAGCGGATACGGTGGATCTGGTCGGCGGCTGATTTCAAAATTGTTCAAGACACTATAAAAGGAGCACGGAAGCTGTCGGCTGCAGTAGGCCTCCGCCACCGACCCACCACTATGCAGAGAGATCCTCTCTCTTCCACTCCACACTGCTGGCCTCTACCGTGGCGGCGAGTCTCCACCACCGTGGGCGTGTGGTGTGACAGGCCACACCGCCATCCGGAGCTCGCCTGCATTACCGTGAGCACATCAGCGTGCATCTTCCTCGCCGTCGTCGCAGACCACCACCACCTAGCTACTGATCAGCCACCCTCTCAGTAACTTAAGACGTCTGGGAAATTTCCCAGACGTCTGAAGTTACCCGCTCACCTCCACTTCCTCAGCCTGCACTCTCCAACCGGCCACCAAACCGCCTGCGCCCTCCACCGCTCACCGGCTGCTGACCTGCGCACGCCTGCAGATCAGCCCGCGCTCTCCTCCAACGCCTACAGACCAGCCTGCAGCATCCTCCAACAGCCGCCTGCAGCTTCCACCGCACACGCCAACCGCCTGCTGACCACCGCGCAAGCGCCCTCCTGCAGACCACCGCCACGCCTCCGCGCGCAAGCGCCCTCCGCAGACCCTCCGCGCGCCCACGCACAACCGCCTGCAGAACCGCCAGCAACCGACCTCTGCAGCTTCCACCGCAGCCACGCCTCCGCGCGCCAGCGCCCTCAGCAGACCCTCCGCGCGCCCACGCACAACCGCCTGCAGCACCTCAGCCGGAGCTCGTCCGGCCACCTCCGGCCGCCGCGCGACTCGCCGTCACCACCGATTCGAAGCCCTTGATCGAAGGGACCTCCGCCGAGCTTCCCGCGCCCAGCCATCGGCTCCTCGTCGCGCAAGACAACGGGGAAGAATTCCCCTGTTTTGCTACAGTAAAGCATTGATTAAAATTTACATTTTCTGCCATTGCCAGATTTTATTCATATTCTATTCAGTCTGCATTGCGGAAAATATCCTGTAGTTTATCATAATTGCCATTTCAGCATTATTTCTTGCTTAAACCTTAATCTAAAGGCAATCTTGGCTTGGTTCTTGTCCAAATTGACTCCGAACAAACATTTTTAAGTGGCGCGAATTTTAATACGTTATTGCCTCCCTGTGGAAACGACCTGCTCCTCTGCGAGTGGTTATTTCTTATTAAAAATTGATTAGTCGATTTTTCCACCACATTAAACTACAAACGACTTAAAAGCGAAAGATCGACCCGATCATATGTCAAACCCCTGAAGCTGCCGACGTTTTCGAGAGTGGTAGAGGCAGCCATGACTTACGAGGAGACCAACCCATCCGCGCGAGAGACCGACGGCGGGCGGAAGAGGCCCTTTCAGCCAGACTTCTCACAGGGCCGGCGAGAACGGAGACACGTGGCGTCCGCAGGAGAGCCGTCACGTTGTGCAGGGCCATCAGTGGCCTTTGGGGGCCCTCGACAGGGGCCAGTCGCCAGCACCGGACCCCCGCCTAGCCGACAGCAGGGACTCACTGAGGGCGGGAGTCGGGTTCCCCTCTGCTACCAGTGTGGCCAGCCGGGCCACGTCAGGAGGGACTGCCCATCTAGGGCAGGAGGTCAGCAGATACTTCCCGCGCAGAGCACTGGAGGGCGCGCAGGAGGCCGCGGTTTCCAGGCGCGAGGAGGAGGACCGCAGTCGCGAGGAGGGTACCGGCCGGCACCTACCCGTCCGACGCAGAGTGTGGCTGCTTCGTCCGCACCTAGAGCTGAGGGGCGTATCAACGCCCTAACACACAGGGACGCCAGAGCTTCGGGATCCGTGGTAGCAGGTATGGTTTCAGTTTCTGGCAGACTCGTTTACACGCTTTTCGATTCCGGCGCTACGCACTCGTTTGTCGCAGACAGTTTCGCAGTTAGTTTGGACCAGGATTATACATTGTTAGAGAACCCGTTCGTAATCAGAGGTCTGAGTGGTCAGCTGTTTGTAGCTGAGGAGGTGTACACGGGTTGCGGGGTCAGCATCGGGGGACACAGCCTGCCAGCTGACCTGATTATGATACAGATGGAGGACTTTGGGGTGATCCTGGGGATGGATTGGCTGTCCGCTTACCACGCCTTGGTAGACTGCTTTGAGAGGAAGATTGTCTTCTCCATTCCGGAGTTGCCTTCCTTCGAGTTTCACGGGCAGCCAGTGGACGGAGGTTTCAGGTGCATTTCGGCACTTCGGGCGGCGAGACTTTTGAGCCAGGGGTGTGAGGGCTTCTTAGCTTGTGTGGTGGCAGAGCACAGCCCCGTGGCAGACTTCCAGAGCATCCCGGTGGTCAGAGAGTACCCCGACGTGTTTCCAGACGAGTTACCAGGACTACCGCCCGAGCGTGAGATCGAGTTTGAGATCTCACTAGTACCAGGGACCAGCCCCATCTCCACCGCGCCATACAGGATGGCACCGCTTGAGCTGCGAGAGCTCAAGTCTCAGTTGCAGGACCTTTTGGAGAAGGGTTTCGTGAGGCCCAGTGCGTCTCCCTGGGGAGCCCCGGTACTGTTTGTGAAGAAGAAGGATGGGACCCTACACCTTTGTGTGGACTACCGACAGCTGAATAGGGTCACCATCAAGAACAGATATCCGCTGCCGAGGATTGACGATTTGTTTGACCAGTTGCGGGGTGCCACGGTGTTTTCCAAGATCGACTTGAGGTCTGGATACCACCAGTTGAGGATCAGGGAGACCGACGTCTCCAAGACAGCTTTCCGCACCCGGTACGGACACTACGAGTTTTTGGTCATGCCGTTTGGGCTGACCAATGCCCCCGCTGCTTTCATGGACCTGATGAACCGGGTGTTCAGACTGTACTTGGACCAGTTTGTGGTGGTTTTCATAGATGATGTACTCATCTATTCTAGAGATCGGACGCAGCACGGACAGCACTTGCGGATGGTTCTGGACACTCTGAGACGACGCAGGCTGTACGCCAAATACAGCAAGTGCGAGTTCTGGTTGAGGGAGGTGACCTTTTTGGGTCATGTGATCTCTGGAGACGGCCTGGCGGTGGATCCCGCCAAGGTCGAGGCAGTGCTCAGGTGGGAGAGACCGCGTTCAGTCACTGAGATTCGCAGTTTCCTGGGACTGGCAGGTTACTACAGACGGTTCATCAGAGGGTTTTCGCAGATTGCACGTCCTATGACACAGTTGACTCGGAAGGATGTGCCTTTCACTTGGACAGACGCCTGTGAGGCGTGTTTTCTGGAGCTGAAGGAGAGGTTGACCTCGGCTCCCGTGCTCACCATTCCTGACAGTAGTGGCGGGTTCGTTGTGTACACGGACGCTTCCTTGCAGGGGTTAGGAGGTGTGCTCATGCAGAGGGGTCACGTGGTCGCTTACGCTTCGCGGCAACTGAAGCCCCATGAGCATACCTACCCTACCCACGACCTAGAGTTGGCAGCTGTTGTCTTCGCGCTGAAGACATGGAGGCACTACTTGTACGGTGAGACCTTCGAGATTTTTACAGATCACAAGAGCCTCAGATATCTTTTTGACCAGAAGGAGCTCAACATGAGACAGAGACGTTGGTTGGAGCTCCTGAAGGACTACGACTGCAGCATCTCCTACCACCCGGGAAAGGCCAATGTGGTGGCTGATGCCTTGAGCCGTAAGGCGCCCGCACGCTTGGCCAGTCTACAGTTACAGAGTTGGAGCCTTTTGGAGGAGGTGGGCAGTTGGCGACCTCTAGAGTTACGAGGGTACTGTGGGGCAGTGACGGTGACACGGCAGACCAGACCAGAGTTGATAGACCGCATCATCACGGGACAGATGGCCGATCCGTACTTGCAGTCTTTGCGCGACAGAGTACTGTCAGGGGACCCAGGGGACTTCTCTTTCACAGACCAGGTGTTACGCTTGAGGGGACGGCTGTGCGTCCCCAGAGACGAGGAGCTGTTGAGAGAGCTCCTGACTGAGGCACACGGTTCCAAATTCACCATACATCCCGGAAACACGAAAATGTACCATGACTTGAGACGCGAGTTCTGGTGGAGAGGGATGAAGCGGGATGTGGGTGAGTTCGTGCAGCAGTGCTTAGTGTGCCAGCAGGTGAAAGCCGAGCATCAGAGGCCTGCGGGGCCGCTTCAGCCGCTTCCAGTGCCAGAGTGGAAGTGGGAGAGCATCACCATGGACTTAGTGGTGGGCTTACCTGTTACCCAGCGAGGACACGACGCGGTCTGGGTAATAGTGGATAGGTTGACGAAGACGGCACGATTCTTGCCGATCCGAGTCACCTTGGGACCAGCACAGTTGGCAGAGAGGTATATCCGTGATGTGGTGCGACTACACGGAGTTCCGCGGGAGATCGTATCCGACCGGGATACCCGCTTTACGTCCCAGTTTTGGGCTGAGTTTCAGCAGGCTTTGGGGACGAGGTTGAGGTTTAGCACGGCTTACCACCCCCAGACGGATGGACAGTCGGAACGCACGATACAGACACTTGAGGATCTTTTGCGTGCCTGTGTACTAGACTGGAGGGGATCTTGGGAGGAGCACCTGCCCCTGGCAGAGTTTGCATACAACAACAGTTATCACTCGAGCATCGGCATGGCTCCCTACGAGGCTCTGTACGGACGGAAATGCACGGCACCCTTGAGTTGGGTTGAGGTGGGGACCAAGTGGGAGGTTGGCCCCAGGTTGATCCGGTAGAGTCAGGAGGTAGTTGAGCAGATCCACAGACGACTCCGCACTGTCAGGAGCAGACAGAAGAGCTACGCAGATCGCAGACGTAGAGAGGTGCAGTTCGAGGTCGGGGACCACGTCTTTCTTCGTGTTTCGCCCATGAAGGGCTTACAGCGGTTTGGGGTGAGAGGGAAGCTCGCGCCGAGGTTCGTGGGGCCCTTCGAGGTCCTGGAGCGGGTTGGACCCGTTGCTTACAGACTTTCCCTTCCCCCGCTGCTTTCTGGTGTGCACGACGTGTTCCACGTGTCCAACCTCAGGAAGTACGTAGCCGATCCCAGCCACGTACTGAGTCACGAGAGCGTCGAGGTGAGCGACGACCTGACCTACCCCGAGCGGCCAGTGCAGATCCTAGACCGAGCCGTCCGCAGGTTGAGACGAAAGCAAGTACCCCTGGTAAAGGTTTTGTGGAGGAGCCAGCGGTACGAGGAGGCTACCTGGGAGCCTGAGGCGGCAATGCGGGAGCGGTACCCCGAGCTTTTCGCGGGTACGTCTTTTCGGACCGGCTTCGGTCCTCTTTGAGTTTGTTATGGTTATTTGGACATCCTTTTTCCGCACCCTAGTTGGCGCAAGTTTCGGGGACGAAACTTCCTTTGAGTTTGTTATATTGTAACAAGCGCGTGCCCCAGACGTCTTTTAAGACGTCTGGGAGGTGGCCCAGACGTCTGTAAAGACGTCTGGGATCACATCCGGACGTCTGACCAGACGTCCGGGATAGTTTACAGACGTCTGGCGAACAGTTATGCTTGCACGGGATATTCGTCTGCGCGCCTGTGCTCGCAGACCTGCGATCCTGCATCTCCTCTGCGGCTGCAGGCGACTGCGACCGTCTCTCTCTCCTCTCCGCGCGGCGTTAAAAGGGGGGGGCGCGCCTCCCCTCCCGTCTCCACCATCCTCCTCCTTCTCTCCTACCTGTGCGCGAGAGCGAGCGGACGCGAGGGCGCAGCGGCAGCGGCGGCCGCAGTAGGCGCGGAGGAGCTGCGGCGTGCGAGGGCAGGGCTCTGCCGTGAGGGCGAGCTCGCCGGGAGCGGCTTGGCCGGCCGGCTGAGGGCGCAGGGGGCGCAGAGCGTCGCGGAGAGGGACCTGCTGCGGGCGGAGCAGCGGACGCGCGAGGTGCAACGCGGGCGGCGTCGCGAGCGGAGGCCGAGCAAGGTTCTGGTTCTGGAAAAATTTCCAGAATCAGACGTCTGGATTGATATCCAGACGGCAAGGTCGACGTCTGTGAGATCATACAGACGTCTGAAAGGTGAGTTCCGCTTTCTCCTCCTTTTTGTCGACTGACCGTACTGAGGGAGGAGGGTTGGCTGTGCGCAGGTGTTCGGATTCGTCATCCTTTGCGAATCAGACGTCTGGAAGTTGTACCAGACGGCGGGAGTGACCTCCAGACGTCCGGAGAGACCATCGGACGTCTGGGATCTAGGAGAGACGTCCCCACAGACTTCTGGACGTCCGGGGAACCAAGCCGAACAGGTAATTCTCTGATCCACCGTTTAAGACGTCTGGAAGGAGTTCCAGACGTCTGATTTTGCACAGTATTGTCTTTCTCGACCCGTTTAAGGCCCGTTTGGGCTCCGTTTTCCGCGATTCGAGTTGCGTTCGTTTCAGAATTTATTCCTCTACCCGCCTACAGTAGCTATACACTGTTTTGAGACACTCCTTGTGTTTGATCCTTGTGATAGGAACTCGTTCGGTTGCCGTCTTGAGAGTCGCGGAGGCGCGCGGGATTCCCGACCACGCCCCCATTACTCCCGTTGTACCTGGTAGAGTGGTTTTAAGTATTAATAAAATCTGTTAAAGTATGGAACCATAACTAGAACCTAGGGCATTGCATGAATCCTAGGAATGAGAAATGTATGGAATGATAGCTCCTAGGTGTTGCATGAATCCTAGGGCCGGAAAACTAGATTGTATGATAGATCCTAGGATATGGCATGAATCCTAGGATGGAAAAACTAGTGGAATGTATATTACTGCAGTCTTGGAAAAATGGAAAGGAATATATAAGCTGCCTGTGAAATTAATTAACAGCTGCCTGTTATGAACAAAGAAACATGTTTGAGATCATGGAAATTGAGAACGTGAATCTGGAAAGTGAAACATATGATGTTCTGAGATAAAGAGCTGGAACCCTACGGGGAATTAGGAGTGAAACTCCTGGAAAGAAAAGGAATGGAACTGAGATGTAGTTTGTACTGTCTCTTGGGTACGCAGTACCAAGGGAAGTACCTGTACCTGTTTTAGTGCAGAGTGGGGCTAGCTGCCCCAGGGACCCGGGGTTAGGATTGGCCGCTCTGTACCGACTTGTTGGCCCTCGTGTACGTAGTACCGAGGAGAGCTAGTAGTGTTAGGAGAGTACTAGCTACCCCACGGGCCCCGGGGTTCTGCTAGCCTCCTTCACCGACTTGTTAGGCCCACTAGGGCAAACCAGGGTAGTCAGGCGAGGGTGCGCGGACTGTGGAGGGGCAAGGCCCCGGTTTGGTTACTGTGGAGGGGTTGGACCCCTGTTACTGAGAGGGCTCTGCCCTGGTTCCGTGCTGTGCTTTGGGCGCACCCGTTAACGGAAACGACTGACCGCGTGCCAGTACGGGCTAGCTACCTGTGCGTTTATCGCGCGTGCCGTAGTCACCGTTACGTCTGTCAGTGACCTTGGGGTGGTTGACTGAGGGTAGGATCACCACGGGGGACTCTCCCGGCCAGGAGAGCACCACGTGCTACTTCTACTTTTGGAAAAGACTGCAATCAAGATCGTCCCACGAGGACATCCGAGATCAAGTAAAGGATCTGAGAAGTAAATGAAATAGTGAGAAAAATTGAAAGATGTAAATAAAAGGAAGTAATAGAACATAACAGCTACTGTACACTCTACTGTTGCCTTTAGTTAGTTTGCCACTCTACTCAGCGTTTCGCTGACGTGTTACACTCGTTACCTTTTTCAGGACCAGGTGTTGAGCAGCCAGGGTCGGCGGCTGCAGAGGACGCTGGGCCAAGTAGGGTCCAGTAGAGTTACCACAGCTTTGTACCTTCTTTTGTTTCTATTCTAGTGAGTAGTTTTGTTTCCGCTGTACCTTCTTTACCTGCAGTTTTTGTTATATGATAAATGTTGTTTTACTGTTGTGGTGGTGCCTACTGTAGTAGTTTCTTTCCTTACTGCTGTACTTGCTTACTGTTAGTTATATTCATGCTGAATGTGGTTTATTTTACTGTCTTTTGGTTACTTCCTCGTTGGACGACTGGGTCTTGGGATTAGTCGAGTCGGTCCGATTCTCGTGTCTCGTAGGGACTCGGGAACCGGGTCGTTACAGCCTTTGTGTGGACTTGATGAACCGGGTGTTTAGACCGTACTTGGACCAGTTCATGGTGGTATTCATTGATGATGTGCTCATCTATTCTTGAGATCAGACACAGCACGGACATCACTTGCAGATGGTTTTGGACACACTGAGACAACGTAGGCTGTACGCCAAATACAGCAAGTGCGAGTTCTGGTTGAGGGAGGTGACCTTCTTAGGTCATGTGATCTCTAGGGATGGCTTGGCTGTGGACCCAGCCAAGGTCGAGGCAGTGCTTAGGTGGGAGAGACTGCGTAGGTCACTGAGATTCGCAGTTTCTTGTGACTGGAAAGCTACTACAGGCGATTTATCAAGGATTTTTCACAGATTGCACGTCCTATGACACAGCTGACCTAGAAGGATGTGCCCTTTACTTGGACAAACGCTTGTGAGGCATGTTTTCAGGAGCTGAAGGAGAGGCTGACTTCAGCTCCCGTGCTCACTATCCCAGATAGTAGTGGCGGATTCGTTGTGTACACAGACGTCTCTTTGCAGGGGTTAGGGGGTGTGCTCATGCAGAGGGGTCACGTTGTCGCTTATGCTTCGCGGCAACTGAAGCCCCATGAGCATAGCTACCCTACCCACGACTTGGAGCTGGCAGCTGTCGTCTTCGCGCTGAAGACCTGGAGGCACTACTTGTACGGTGAGACCTTCGAGATTTTCATAGATCACAACAGCCTCAAATACCTGTTTGATCAGAAGGAGCTCAACATGAGACAAAGACGTTGGTTGGAGCTCCTGAAGGACTATGACTGCAGCATTTCCTACCACCCGGGAAAGGCCAACGTGGTGGCTGACGCCTTGAGCTGGAAGGCACCCGCACACTTGGCCAGTTTACAGGTGCAGAGTTGGAGCCTCTTGGAGGAGATGGGCAGTTGGCGACCCCTAAAGTTACGGGGGCACTGTGGGACGTGACTGTGACGCGATAGACAAGGCCAGAGCTGATAGATCGCATCATCACAAGACAGATGGCCGACCCGTACTTGCAGTCCTTGTGTGACAGTGTACTGTCAGGAGACCCTGGGGACTTCTCGTTTACAGACCAGGTGCTGCGCATGAGGGGACGTCTGTGCGTTCCCAGAGACGAGGAACTGTTGAGAGAGCTCCTGATTGAGGCACACGGTTCCAGATTCACCATACATCTCTGAAACACGAAGATGTACCATGATTTGAGACGTGACTTTTGGTGGAGAGGAATGAAGCAGGATGTGGGTGAATTCGTGCAGTAGTGTTTAGTGTGCCAGCAGGTGAAAGCCGAGCATCAAAGGCCTGCAGGACCGCTACAGCCACTTCCAGTGTCAGAGTGGAAGTGGGAGAGCATCACCATGGACTTGGTGGTGGGCTTACCTGTTACCCAACAAGGACACGATGCAGTCTGGGTAATCGTTGACAGATTGACGAAGACGGCACATTTCTTGCCGATCCGAGTCACCTTGGGACCAGCACAGGTTATATCCGCGACGTGGTACGACTACACGGAGTCCCGCAGGAGATCGTATTCGACCAGGATACCTGCTTTACGTCCCAGTTTTAGGCTGAGTTTCAGCAAGCCCTGGGGACACGGTTGAGATTCAGTACAGCATACCACCCCTAGACGAACGGACAATCTGAGCGCATGATACAGACACTTGAGGACCTTTTGCATGCTTGTGTACTGGACTGGAGGGGTTCTTGGGAGGAGCACTTGCCCCTGGCGGAGTTTGCATATAATAACAGTTATCACTAGGGCATTGACATGGCACCCTACGAGGCTCTATACGGACGGAGGTGTACGGCACCCTTGAGTTGGGTTGAGGTGGGGACCAAGTGGGAGGTTGGCCCCAGGCTGATCCGGCAAAGTCAGGAGGTAGTCGAGCAGATTCACAGGTGACTCCGCACTGTCAGGAGTAGGCAGAAGAGCTATGCAGATCGGAAACGCAGAGAGGTGCAGTTTGAGGTTGGGGATCACATCTTCCTTTGCGTTTCGCCCATGAAGGGCCTGCAACGGTTTGGGGTGAGAGGGAAGCTCGCGCCGAGGTTCGTGGGACCCTTTGAGGTCCTGGAGCGGGTTGGACCCGTTGCTTATAGGCTTGCCCTTCCTCCCCAGCTTTCTGGTGTGCACGACGTGTTCCACGTGACCAACCTCAGGAAGTACGTCACCGATCCCAGTCACGTCCTGAGTCACGAGAACGTCGAGGTGAGCGACGACTTGACCTACCCCGAGCAGCTAGTGAAGATTCTCAACAGAGCTGTCCGCAGTCTGAGACGGAAGCAAGTACCCCTGGTGAAGGTTTTGTGGCGGAGCCAACGGTACGAGGAGGCTACCTGGGAGCCTGAGGCGGTAATGCGGGAGCGGTACCCGAAGCTTTTTGCGGGTACGTCTTTTCGGACCAGCTTCGGTCCTCTTTGAGTTTGTTATGCATATATCGTTCTTTTCCGCACCCTAGTTAGCGCAAGTTTCGGGGACGAAACTTCCTTTGAGTTTGTTATGTTGTTATGACCTCGACATCAAACGTCGTTTAAGACGTCTGGGAATTGGTCCAGACGTCTGGTCAGACGTCTGGAAGCCTTCCCGGACGTTCTAAACTTTAATTTTTTCGGCGTACGGGTTCGCATCTGCACGTATGCGTGCGCAGATTGAACCGCCGCCCTCCTTTCTTCTCTTTCCTTCCTCCCTGCAGATGCAGCCATCTTTTTCTCTCTCTCCCCACGATAGCTTTCAAATACCCCCTCTCCACTCGCTCACCCTCACTCTACTGCCTTCTTCTTCTTCCTGTTAGCGAGAGAGTGAGCGGGCGAGGGCAGCAGCAGCTGCTGCCGTGAGAGCATGGGGAGGAGGGGTTGCTGCGAGAGGGAGAGAGAGAGCTAGATCGCGAGGGTGAGAGCTCGCCAAAGCAGCCAGGGCCGGACAGCGAGCGCACAGCAGGAGCGTGGTGTTGGGGAGGAGCTGCTACAGCTCAGGCAGAAGGCGAGCACGGCACGGTCGTGCGCAGTAGGCGAAGGGCGAGGAGGTCCTGATTCTGGGAAAATTTCCCAGAATCAGACGTCTGGACATACGTCCAGACGACGCGAGAGACGTTTGGAAGAAGGTCCAGATGTCTGAAAGGTACGATATTTTACCTTCCTTCTTCTTTCCCGTGTACGGCCATGCAGCCGTTCTGCCGAAGGGTTCTGCATCGTTTCGTGTTGAGGACGGCCACGTATGTGTGCAGGTCTCGTTCGGGAAAGTGCAAGGGCATGCCATCCCACACAGATTGGACGTCTAGGCACAGCACCAGACAACAGAGAGGGTCTCCAGACGTCCAGAGTGACAGTCGAATGTCTGGAAACTAAGTCCAGAAGGTTTAGTAGGATTCTGGATGTCTGAAGGACCGCGCAGATCAAGGTATGACCTGAGTCATCGTTTAAGACGTCTGGAAGATGTTCCAAACGTCTGATTTTGGGCAGACTTGTCGTTTTTGACCCGTTTAAGGTTCGTTCGAAGTCCGTTTTCCACGTTTCAAGTTTCGTTCTTCTCAGATTTAGTTCCTCTACCTATTTACAGTATTAGTATCCTGTTCTAAGTAGCTCCTTGTAATTGATCCTTGCGTTAGGATCCCGTTCCGTTGCGGCTTTAGGGGTTGCGGAGGCGCGCGGGTTTGCCGATCATGCCCGTAGTACTCCCGGTTTTGCAAGTAGAGTGGCCCCTTTAATTATTTATCAAAAAAATTATGCACTTGGGAAATAATTAATATATTCTAGGGTATTGCATGAATCGTAGGACTGAAAAACTAGATTGAATGATAGATCCTAGGGTATGGCATGAATCCTAGGACTGAAAAACTAGATTGAATGATAGATCTTAGGATATGGCATGAATCCTAGGACTGAAAAACTAGATTGAATATATATGTTGCAGTCTTGGAAAAGTAGAAAGGAAAACGATAACTGCCTGTAATTGGTTAACAGTTGCCTGTTTATGAATGGATAATTACTGTTGAGAACATGGGCTATATGAATATAAAGCTAAAATGATGAAACCTAAATTGGCTGAATTAAAGAAAAATGAGCATGAACCCTACAGGAAATTAGGAGTAGAGCTCCTGAGAGGTGAATGGAATGGAGTTGGGGAAGTGAGCTGGCCCTTGAGTACGGAGTACCAAGGAGAGCGACTATCCCCCTATTTATGCAGAGCAAAGCTAGCAGCCCCAAGGACCCAGGGTTAGGTCTGGCCACTTTGTACTGACTTTTAGCCCTCGTGTACACAGTACCGAGGAGAGCTACTAGTGTAGGGAGAGCACTAGCCACCCCAAGGGCCCCGAGGTTCTGCTAGCCCTCCTACACCGACTTGTTAGGCCCACTGGGCAAACCAGGGTAGTCAGGCAAGAGTGCGCGGACTGTGGATGGGCAAGACCCTTGTTTGGTTACTGTGGAGGGGCTGGACCCCTGTTATTGAGAGGGCTCCGCCCTATATTGGTTCCGTGCTGTGCTTTGGGGCGCACCTGTTAACGGAAACGACTGACCGCGTGCCAGTGCGGGTAGCTACCCGTGCGTTTATCGTGCATGCCGTAGTCACCGTTACGTCTGTCAGCGACCTTGGGGTGGTTGACTGAGGGTAGGACCACTACGGGGGACTCTCCCAGCCAGGAGAGAACCACGTGCTACTTCTACTTTTCAGAAAAGACTGCAATCAAGATCGTTCCCACGAGGAACATTCAAGATCAAGAGAAAGATCTGAGGAATAATTCAATAATGAGTAAATGGAAAAATAAAGGAGATTAAAAATATAACAGCTATTGTCCACCTTACTTTTTTTCTTAGCTTTTGGTTGCCACTCTACTCAGCGTTTTGCTTACGTGTCACCTTTGTCACCTCTTTTAGGACCAGGTGTTGAGTAGCTAGAGCCGGCGGCTGCAGAGGGTGTTGGGCCTAGTAGAGCTCAGTAGTTTTACTTGTGTAGTACCCACTGTACTTTTCCTTCTGTTGTAGTGAGTATTTTCTGTTACCATTGTACTTTTTTATTGTAAGCATCATGTTTATGTACCTGTTTATTTCTTTAATGTTGTGGTGGTGGATATTGTAGTAGTTCTTTTCTTTACTGCTGTATTTTGTTACTACTAGTTATATACATGGTGAATGTGATTTATTTTACTGCTCTTTTGATTACTTTCTCGTTGGACGACTGGGTCTTGGGATCAGTCGAGTCGGTCCGATTCTCGTGTCTCGTAGGAATTCAAAAATCAGGTCGTAACATACCATCTAATTATATTTCAAGTTAAATATTATTTAAGATATTCTTAAAATTTATCATCTTTATCAGCTCCACCTGCTGAGAATGTTAAGCTTCTTCGTCTCTTTCGTACGTCCTCTTCTATCGGATATTTTTAATTTAATGAAAAATTACTCTTTAAATAAAAAGATTAAAAAAAAAGACCGAAAAGCTCATTGTTCTCTTTTACATGCATGCATGTCTCCCGTGTTCTGCCACTGCACTGCTACCGACGTGGAGGTGAACAAGGGGCTACTTCACGAACAATGTAGGAGGAACAATCGGGTGGAGTTGGCTGTTGTAAGTCATCCTTTAATCAAAATGAAGAGTATATAATTAATCTCAAAAATCATCAAACGGTAGCCTGCTATATTTTCTTTTATTAATCTTGTGCAAGCCAAAAAATGTAAAAAATATATTAATGAAAGGTAAAAATAAGTTAAAAATATCTTATTAAAGCATGCTAGTTTAAAAACAATCAATATTGCATTGCGTGTAACCTCTTCTCGGTATTCTCCAACTCCTCTCATTCATGAAATCCTTTTCTTTCTTTTTGTTATTTCTAAGAAGTATGGAGAATTAATGGGCACGGAAATGGATTTATAGAAGAGGATATATATATATATATATATATATATATTTTTATATTTGATAAGGAAAATAAGTTTATGGAATAAATTTAAGGAGTGAAATAAATGAGAAAATAAGTTAGTTAATCTGTCTGGATGTTTTAACAGGTTAAAGTTATTTCATAAAAAAGATGAAATAATTTTACATTAGGTTAAGTTCATTTAACCCAATGTAAATAAAAGACAGGTTAAGTGATGATTTAAATATTTAACCTATCAACCAAACAAAACCTAAAAGGTCATCGATCAATGATAGTGCATCTTTATCAATCCATTCAAGGATTGGATTCAAGGTATATAATCATCTAATTAAGCAAATGACATATATAATACCCTTCTATTAGTCGGCCTAATTATTAGGTTGCCACGTACCCTCGTACCATCTTGCTGTATGTTCATCCATCCTCGAGTCACGTACATACGACATGAGACCTTTGCCTCCATTGATGATGGATGGTAAGCTCAACGTACGTACCTCTCCCATAATTGCGTGGCCATCAATTAATGTCATCGGTAGGGTAACTTCTTTGAAAGGTGACCCTGCACGTTCGGTGCATCATTTTTTTTCTTGTTGAAATCTTTAAAAAAATTAGTGCTATGTATGCAAGATCCGTGTGTTTTTTTAACATTTTGAATCGTTGAAGTTTATATTTCAAGTTAAATATTATTTAAGATATTCTTAAAATTTATCATCTTTGGTTATAACCTTTGGTTGGCAACTTTTAACGAAAAACACAGGACAATTATAAAGTGAGTATGATATAAAATTAAGATGATGTCATAATTGTACCGTCTAATTAAAGTGTGTTTGGAAGCAATTAAATCATGTTCTTTTACATTAATTGTATTATCATATATAAAAGTTGTGCTTAGTCTATATGCTTAACATTTTCTTTCTCTTATTGTTACCTTTGTCAAGGAGATGATTTCTTCTGATACCCTTGCCATCCTTACCTCACTAATTGTGGGAATTCTCTTTGTTGTCCAAGCACTGGCTAGAGTCTTGACTGGTGCTCTCGTAGTTGGTGTTTAGATCGTCATCTTTGCATCAAATAAATGTATCTTATGTAAAATGATGAAATTAGATTTGTTGAAGTTGATCTACTTTAAAACCTAATATCATTATTGATGACTTAGGAGATCAACAACAACCAAACATACTTTCATATAGACTATATATACATGTACGGCAACGATATTTTGCAAAATTTTAAATCTCATATTTATATTTTTTCAAAGCTTATAATGGAGACACTCACTCATGCGTTGCCGGTTAGACTCCCAGATGTAGATGCATGCCTCAGCTGCTAGCTTGTGCGATCACTACAAGCAATCCAATACAGTGACAAATCCAATACATTGTCATTGTTGCTACAGTAACAGCTACAGTGACACACTAACTCAAACGGCTACGGCCCTTAATATATATTATCGATTGGCTACATGTATAATTAGCCACTGCTCCATCAGGTGCTTTTTTATTTCTTTGTTGGTTGAAATCTTGAAAAATATTAATGTGATGCACGTCAGATTGACTCTGTTTCTCTACGTATTTCTTTAATATTTACGTCGCTAAAATTTATATCACGAGTAAAATATTATTAAAGATACTCTTGAAATTTATCGTTTGAAATCCGCCCACGTTAATTGTACTGCCATCTTGATGGTAAACACAATTGGTAAGGTCTAATAAATGAGGTCCCATAAAAGAAGAAAAGCCATCCATCCCATTTCAACCAATGGTTCATTTCGGGGGTGGGGAGGAGGAAGCACCATTGGAACGGGGGGTGAGATAGACCGACAGGAGATAACAATATAAACATAATCAAAATAAATGGTTAGCTTTAATTAGGCTATTCCTTTTATGTTTTCACTTAAATCAATATGAGATTAATGAGGTTCCCACGCCAAAGGTTAGTGAGATTTCCTTTCATGTCTTCACCATTTCCACTCCAAAGTATACCTTACGGAGTATCTCCACAACATCCACCTCTTTATAAGCGGCGAGAGGACTCGTTACCACCCACCTTCAACCTACCTCTCGTTCTCTCCCTCTCATTCAAAAGCTCTCATTTCTCTTTTGATTGTCCCCATGGCAGCTCCCATGTTCTTCCACCGCTCTGAAGAGGTAAATAAAATTGGAGAAGTAAGTAAACGGTTATATTAAATAAATACTAATATATTTATTAATATTAATAAATATAAATTAAACTTACCATTGCGAATCATCGCTACAATTTGATCCACAAGTCCATGCCATAAACTTTCATTTACAGGATTTTTCGACACAATACTTTGTCTGGAATGTATATATGTAATATATCATCTTAATTATATATCCATATTCCATTTCAAATATGTATGTTTATTCATTTCTCTTGAAACATACTAATATTATTATTAGATCACAGTCAAGATCGAATACTCTAAAGTACAAATCTAATCTAATCAAAGGCATCCTCCAGCAAACTATATTTAAACCCTCCTTCAGGTGATAACCTCTCCCATAAATAGGAGAAGCTGCAAACAGAGAGAAGATGGACTGTACTCCAGCAATGAGTAGAGAAACGATGAAGCAACTGCCAAACCCCAATATACCACCTATACCTCTTCCTCTTATTAGAAATATATAGCATTTCATTGAACATACCACTTATCCCAATCCTCATTTACTGCTATCTCTGTTTTTAAGATGAAAGATAGAACAAGCTTAATTTTACGTACATTTTCTTTTATGTCCTTTTCACTCCGTTAAATAAAAAATACATGACTAAATTAACGGCATAGAAGATTTTAACATTAGGCTTGAAAGACATTAAGCTTGCTATTGTGAATTGTGCTACGATTGGTCCACAAGTCTATATATGCAATAAACTTTCATTTACAGGGTTTTTCCAAACAATGCTTTTTCCAAAACGTATGCACCATATCATCATAATTATATATCCGTCCGTGTTCCATTTCAAATGCATATGTTAATTTGTTCGCTTCTCTTCAAACAGACTAATATTATTGGATAACAGCCAACAATAAATACTTGCTCTCTGGTTCATTCTACGTGTTTAGACCACACTCATGGTTATACTATCAATTAATCTATACACGAAGTCTCTTTGATTTTCTAGTTATAATAGAAGGTGTTTTCGAAAATAGAGGACCCGGATCAAGGACCATAATTAGAGAGATTTTCAGCCTTGAAGCATTTTTACCCCCCACTTGTGTCTATTTGTAAATATAAAGCATGCTCGATTTTTATATGTCATTTAATAGCTAGAGATAACTTCTGCAAATTTTAGATTGTAACGAACTCCAGTGAGGCTCTTACCATGTATGAATTGGGTGACCTTCTAATCAGATGTTTTTTTTTTTTTTAAATCTTATATATATATATATATATATATATATATATATATGCAAGAGTCAAGACTGATTATGGTTCTGTGCGTATTTCTTTAACATTTACATTGCTAAAGTTTATATTACAAGTAAATATTATTAAAGAAAATCTTAAAATTTATCATTTTAGTCATAACCTTGGTTGGCAACTTTTACGTTGCAGCGAAGCACCAAAAGTACTATATTTTCAGTGAGTATAATATAAAAGACGATGCAGCCCTTCTGCATTAATTATATCAACAAATTAAAATATGATCTGAAACGATTAAGGTATGCCTTTTTGCATTAATTGTATTATAATATATAAAAGATGTGCTTATTCTATATGCTTAGCATTTTCTTTTTCTTGCCAACGCCTCCATCAAGGAGATGATTCCTCCTCTTCGGTGTCCAAACATTGGCAGGAGTCTTGGCCGGTGCTCTTGTGTCTGGTGTCTAGATATTCGTTGTTTTCAGCTTGATGGTTGTGGATTGTCTTTTCATGGCGTTCTCTTTAACACCATTCATGTCACTTTTGCAGCTTAAAGTTCAAAAAGTCATATCTCAACAATTTGTTAACTATATCTTTGTTTTTTAGTTTTATTTTGATCTCATCCAATATTTTTATCTTTTAAAAAAAAAAATATATTTTTTAATTTCACAGGTGATTGCATTCATTATCTTCTCATTGTGCTGGTGTCTTTCCACTGGTTGTGGATTGGAGATGAATTTCTCTGATCTGCAGCGAGAACATAATCGTATTATCCATCTACCAGGGCAACCCAAGGTACAAATTGAACAATATTCAGGAGAGATAACAGTGGATGAGAAAAGTGGTTCTGCACTCTTTTATTGGTTCGTTGAAGCGAAAAGAAAATCATTGGAGAAACCTCTTATTCTTTGGCTTAACGGAGGTATTGTAGCTTCATAAAATCTTGATTTATTTGTAGATGATATTAATGTACTTAAAAAAATCCCTTAATATTGCAAATTGATTGAAGCTATCTTAAATGATTAATGTATTGTTTCACCTTTACACCACATATTGCTTTTGTTTGTCAACTAATATTCTAAGTTAAATAAACTACATTTCAAATGTTCACTTTTAAACCAAAATCTCAATATAGTTGTTTAATCATTTCTTCTAATTTAGCCTACTTTACAACAACCAAGTAGTTACTTTAGGATGACAACTTCCTCTTTCTAATGAATTAGTGAAATTTATAGTATTTTATTTATAAAATTTCTCGTGACAAATGAATGGCAAAGTATGTATTTTAGGTCCTGGATGCAGTTCATTGTTTGGTCTAACTGTTGAGATTGGACCACTTCTCATAAAGAAGAATGATTCAAAACTTCATTGGAATAAATATAGTTGGAATAAAGGTGACTATTTAATATGACATTCAATGATTCATTTTCTCTTAATTTTGAAGTCTAACATTATATATAGTTTTAATTTATTTTTTTATCAGTTGCAAACCTTCTCATTATAGAGAGTCCAGTTGGTGTTGGATTTTCCTATTCAAACACGTCTGATGTACTTGATGAGGAAACAACAGGTTGAATTTTAACTTTTTTTAAAGCTTCTTATATTATATAACACATATAAACACGTGACGTTTACATTTTATTGCAGCAAGTCATTCATATATATTTCTTCTCAAGTGGTTTAAAATGTTTCCTGAATACAAGTCCAACGAATTCTTTATCATTGGTGAAAGCTTTGCAGGTAATTTTTATATTTATAGTGGTCTTGCACTTTATTTAAGTCGTTAGTTATTTAGATTCTTTTATCTTGCTGTGTGGACTCATATATTTATTGTTTATTTTATATCATAGGACATTACATTCCAGGACTTGCCCATGTCATCTTGCATCATAATTTACAAAAATCGAAAGATGATCGTATAAATTTAAAGGGTATAATGGTAAGTACGGTTTGTATAGATTTTGTTTTGAGCTAAGTTACAAAGATAATTTGTTGTTTTGAATTACTTGTGTTAAGTCCAAAATATAATTGTATAAAGATGCACTTTTAATCTTAGTTTTATAGTAATAATCATTTTTGGACTATGATAACATTTAAATACATCCAAATCATATGAATGTTAAGTTATTTAGCTAGGTAAGATAATGAAAATGCATTGTGTATTGTTTCTATACATAAAGAGGCTCAAAGTTTTAGTGTAAATTAGGCATACATGACATGGAAATAATCCAAAGAGAAAGGAATGTCTAAGATGATTGCATTAATAATAAATTGCTAACATATTGGATTCTAAATCATAGAATGAAGGTTTCAACTCATCCTTGCCCTTGGGAGTGGCGAGCAACATGACACCTTTTACTAAGATGCTTTGTCGACAAGCAAAATTTTGGGATGTTCAAAATGGAGCACAACTTCTAAAAAATCCTTATGTTTTACAAAGGAGAGAAAAATTGGCAAACTTGTTGGATCAATACTTTATTTTGCATCCAATCTCTAAATGCAGTTCAAGAAATCAAGCTTCGTGTGACCAGTTGATGGGCCTTGGAGGTCGTCGAGGACCATCAAAGAATTTGTATGCGTAAAAAACGTAACATAGTTAAAGAATATAGAAATTGGCAATCAATCACATGAATAAAAAAAATTGTTGACCTAGTTCTACCCGATATGGGTGTAGGTTTAAGGAGGGAATCTAATCCTTAATATTTGTTATAGGAGAGAATAATACATGGGTTAGTAAATTGTAGGGCCTTGGAGTTGCTCCCCCCGCTTTTGTGTGTGTCGCCTCTTTTGCATTCCCATGTGGACTAAGTCTAAGCGGGTTTAGCTAATCTAATCACGAACCAATTAGGCTTATTTTGTGAGATCAATTTCTTCCCTCATCACCAACCTTTTTCTATTTTTGAGAGAGATTTTATTCTAGATTAATTTGACTTTGTGAGCTTAATTAAGGGAACATTGTATAATTGTCTAGACTTAACTCTTCCTAGTTTTTTGCGCTTCACGTTCATTAATAAGGTTATGTTTTTCTTCAATCAACTTACTTTGTTGAAGTAGAGAACCTACAGCGATCGGTGGAAAGCTAGAATTATGGTCTTTATTTGAACATTTTACTTCATGCAGTACTCTTTGATGTACGATTTGAAGAACCCTTTGCTTTAGTTGCCTTAGGCTTGCTATCATGAGGAAAAACAATACGAATCTCCATTGTTATTGATTGAACCTTTGAAATATAAAGTTTCTTGCAAGCATTATGATGAAATTCTAACTTGTCCTATTATAGTCCACTCTAGCACATATAACCTTGTTAAAGGTCTTTCATTTAAAAACATGATAAATGTATCAAACATGATGCACCCTCACAAATGGTAGATTATGGAAAAAATTGCACACATTTGACTTTCTCCACATGGTTGAGAGGAATATTTTTATTTCTTTATATATGGTAATAATGCTGATATTGCTAACATTTTTCATAATAAAGAACATGATGGGGGGATGACTACCTTCAAACAAAGTTGCGACAAGTACAATACTATACCCCGCTTAGATGAATCCAATATTTTTAGAACAATATCAGCATTACATTTTTCATACATGAAAGAATAAGCTTAGCTTTGTGATAAATTCTACTAATCTTTCACGGTTTGAAATGCCAATGGAAACAATAGTCATCCTTATAGTACATGCAGGATTAGATGCTAGATGTGAAAGGTTAAATCCAGTATGCTCTGTAACTTTCAATTCTATTTTCCAATAAGAGTTGCCTTAATTGAGCACCCAGTTAATTTCATCTTTCAATTTTCTTTGTAACACTTCATGTACTAAAGAGTATTGAAGTAACATATAGGCGCTTGTTTGGTTTATCTTTATAGATCATAGGTTATTCCATGATTTTTTCTCTTAAAAGATTCATGTACTTAATCTTCACACAACTTTTGGTTTATTATTTGTCCCTCCCTTGTAGATCACTTTTTAAAATAACTAACCTAACTAACATTGAATTTTTGGAGTGCATGGAGGAGGATGAATAATATAGGTAGAAGCAATTTGAAGAGAAATGCCATTTGGATACATGCAATACATTTTTACATGATCTTCACCTTCTTCGAGATTAAAACCAATTGGCCTAAGTGAGAAAGCACAACCATTAATATTGACTAGTTCAATTTCTAGAGCTTTAACCTGTTTAAAAAGTAAGAAAAAAAATTCTAGAGCTATGAATATAGGATTATGTATCAAGTTCTCTTCTTAGGTGTGTCTTTCCCTAGTTTTTATGCATGGATAAATCAATGGTTGAAATAGGAGTTAAATCTTGATCATCGATATGGTGTGGCTTTGACACCATATGAGATAATTCAACTTGTAGACCAATTGGGTTGATTATAGGGACTAAATCATTAATATTCATAATTTCTCAATTTCTATGTCTCCAAATATTTCCTTTTCCCTCGATAGGTTTCTTATTTATTTATGTATTTATTTATAAAACTCTTGGTATAATGTATCATCAAAAGCTATTGCTATAAGCTAAGTGTTGAAGTTACGAGTTACTACGCTATCATATTTTTTTTTTGAAATAGACTACGCTATCGTATTTGATTTTGAAAAATATGTCGCCGTAGTTTGAAAGCGAAGAACTCGTGTTTAACAAATAAAATTTGTACCAGAATAGAAATCTTGGGTCAAACTTAGGGAGGCTACGTCGATCTATATTCGCAATTATATTTTTTTAGAATTTTTGTTGAAAAGCGAAGCGACGTAAGTACACTGAAGCAATATTAACAATCAGAATAAACGAGAGAGAGAGAGTAAACATGCACTTAATATTTCAAAATGTTTATACAATAAAACTAGAGAAAAATTACACTAGAAAGTGGGAAATCTATTACACTAGAAAGTAGGAAAATTATACTCTAGAAAGCTGAAAAGAGGAATGGGAGAGAGAAGTTATCCTCCTCGACAATCGCTTGGAGGACGAGCCAGACGAGACGCCGCCTGGAAGACGGAGGATGGAGCGGGAAGGAGGTCGAGGTAGGAGGAACGAGAACGGAGCAGCACGTCGTTGTCATCGCGGGATACGCTTCCAAAATGAGGGCGAAAATTTGACTTTATCTCTCGAGGAGCATTCCGAGTGTGGGACAAGCTTCTTTTGAGCTTTGAAGAGGGAGAGAAGAGAAGGAAGGGATGTCAATTTCATATGAAGGGGGTCTCCTTTTATAGTTGCAAGGAGTGAGGGCAATTTGGTCTTTACAATTTCAAAATATTGAATAAGGGGTCTTTAGTGACGGAATTAAGCGTCACTAAAGCCCAGGTCGTGGGTGACGTGCGCCACGCCTGCCGCCCGCTCACCTCCCGCGCCACCCACGTTCATCAAATCTCGACCATTTGATCGTGAGATCGAACGGCTAGGATTTGATAACCGCAGCGCCTTAATTGAGCACACCTCCGCGTGCAATCCCGTGTTCATGCAACGCATCCTCTAAGTGCGTCACGTCTCCGCCATCGTAGCCATTCATCCAAGATCTGACAGCCCAATTAGCACCATCCCATGTGCCTGTGTTCAATTGAGGCTCGCGGGGTTTCGAACCCGCGCCTCTTGTTCGCGATAAAGCTTTCACCCACTGCGCTATAGTGGGAAATAGGCACGCGGGTGTTTTGAGGTGCGGCTTCCCATGGCCGTTGGATGGCGATCCAACGACTAAGATCCAATGCACGATGGAAGGGTGCGGTGGTCTCCAAGATTAGCTGGGCCGGTTTGGGTGGTCGAGATGGTGCCACGTGACGCCATCTTTGCCGTCTATCTTCTGGATGATGTAGATGGTGCCACGGGTGTCTGATTGAGTTGATTTTCATGCCGTTAGGTTGCGATCGTTGATTCGAATCCATCTGTGCGGTTGGATTTGTCATCTGAAGTGTGGATTCACACCATCTTGACCCTTGATCTTCTAGGGTTCCTCGATCTCTATCTGATGTTACAGATGTCTGATTAGGGTGATCATGGAGTCGTTGAACTCCAATCGTCGCCCTGATCAGATCTTTATGGTTGGATCTTCAATCCGAGGCCCCAATAAAAAGTTGGCCTATCCCTGAACATAGAAAGAGACAATTAACCTCCATTTTATTCAAAATAATCTAAATGCAAGATGATGCATGCTATGCAATATTTATAGTATGTGATGCAATTCTATGCTTAAGAACATGCAAAAATAGATATTTTATGTAATATAAATATGTTTATATCTCACCCCCATGCCTATCTTTTGCTTGTCCCTAGCAAAAACTATATGCTATTTATAAAAGAATTAGGTTAGATTATTTGGGCATAAGTTTTTTTCAATCATTAAGAAAATGTTTACTTAGGATATGAACTTTCAAAGACACAACAGTGCCCGAGTATTTGCTAAAATGCAGATCGCCTCAAGCCCTCACCTTATTCAAAGAAAATTTTCTCTTTTTTTCTCTTTTTCTTCTTTTCTAATTTTTTTTTATTTTTTTGAGTTTAGGGTTTAAGAGTGGCTTTCTACGGCCATTCAACTCACCCAAGATTTGATGATAACTCTAAGTTCTAAGCATCTTATTGTGAATGTGATAGACTCGTTGATCAGTAGTTAGAATGGACTTTGGGTTTCTACGCCTTTAGGTGACCTTAAAAAGAGAATTCTGCCTAAAGGTGTATCTTTACAACCGGTAGCTTTCTCCCTACTTTTATTTTTCTGGGGTCAACACAAGGGTGAATCCAGTGTATATCTCCCTAGTTTATTCTATTTCTCCACTTCTTCCTAAGTATTTTGGAAATTTTAAGTGCATTTCTTGAGCTGGGTTCTGAATAACCGGTTGATGAGCCGTTACCACCGACAACTTACCAGCCATACTCGTGCGGTGAAGTGTGGCTTATTTCTTTTCTTTTCTTTTCTCCTTTTCTTTTTCTTTTCTTTTTGACTTTCTTTTTTTCTCTTTTTTAAGTAGGTGGCTTCCTTGGTCTAAGATTTACCTAAAGGCAGCAAGAAGAGAATGGTCTAGTGACTGGGCTTTGGACAACCTACCTATGAGCTATTACCCACGATAAATTGCTAGCCATATCACCTTAGAAGGTTCATTAGCTACCCAATTTATGTTAGAACCACCGATTAACGAGTCAGTGACAAGATAGTGTGTAGATACTTTAGACTTAAGGTTCCCTCAAATCAAAGGATGGTTTGATAAGTTGTGTACTTATCACCCTAACTTATTTATTCGAATTAAAATAGAATTCAGGTTGGCGATTGTTGACGTGGTCTTGATCGTGTTTTAATAATTAGTTACGTCGTACTATAGGTGATCAAGCGTTGTCAACAAATAAAAGTTTTATTACTCAAAAACCTAAGTATCCGAGTTCGAACACAGGGAGCAATTGGAATTTATTACTAATATCAAAAATGTAATTGAACACTTTAATTACTCAAAACTTAATTCAAATATAAATGCATGAGTTTGAAAATTAATTGTGACAAAAAGAAAGAATTTGGACGTCTGATCATGGGATCAGATGTCTTAAAAGATGTCTTCTCCTCTCTTGTTCTTCTTCTTCTAACTTCTTCCTTTCTTCTTCTTTGTGCTTCTTCTTTCTTCTCTGCAGTTACCTTGCTTCTTTCTCCTTCTTTATCTTTCTCCTTTTTTTCTCTGCAGTTTCTTTCTCTCTACGGGTCTTCTTCTTCCTTGGCTCTGCTTCCTTTGCTTCCTTCCTTGGTTCTATTTCCCTTTGGCCTCACTTCTTCTTTTTTGCCTTGCCTTTCTTTTTCTCTTCTTTCTTCTTCAGTTCCTCTTTTCTTTTTCCTTCGCCTCTTCCTTTCCTTCTCTTTTTCCTCTATGAAGGCTTCCTTCCTTCTTCCTTTCCTTTGCTAGCAGCGGCTAAGTGTCAGCTTCTTTTCTCCTGTCTGCCTTCCCTGCACAAACCATAGAGGAGCAAAACCTATCCCTCTACCCACACCCGCGACGCTCTCTCTCTCTCTCTGTATATCACTCTTCAGCACGCTCTCCCAGAGCCACGTAAACCGGTCGTATCGCGCACCTGGGTCCAGGCGCACCGGCGTGAGGGTGGTGTGCGAGGAGTGCTTAGGATAGTGTCGGGTCGGGTCGCCAGATCCATGTGGTGAACTCACGGATGAGGCGGTGAGAATAGGTGAGGGACCTCAGCCCATGTGCGTTCGGAGGCAACGGGCTCATATCACAAAAATAATATAAATTACTCCAGCGCTTTGTGACTTACCGATGTGGGACTAATGCCCACCGCTTTCTCTCGCACTCCCGCAGTAGACCGTGCATTCAATTCCCACAACTACAGGCTCTGTGGCGTCACTCGCTGGGTCGACTGTCTTCGTAAGACCTGCCCAAGTTTGCAGCACCTGGAATCCTGCAGTCCTGCAACCTGGAGCAAGCAAGAAACTTCCTCAAGTTGCCGCCAATGGCGGCCGGAGCTTTGAAATCTGTCTGACACAAAAAGAGCCTCGCGGCCTAATCAGATCACAGGGGGACCTTCGTCGTGTCACGGCGAAGGTGAGGAGCTAGGTGGTAGGTCGTGGGGTGGCCTAGGCGTGCGTGCCTAGGTCGCCCTGTGGCCGGTCGGATAGGTGTGATTAGGGGGCTATTGGGGAGGCGTAGAGGGTCTATGGACAGGCGAAGGTTATTCAGTGAGGTGAGGCGAAGGTTATGTGATAGTCGGCGAGACGTGTGGGGCTGCGGAGCGATGGGAGCATCTCGCCGGAGGGTGGCCGGAGATGAGGAAGTGACGGTGGATAGGGACGGTCGAGGGGCGGTTGTGTGAAATAAAGTGAGGGAAATGAAAGAGGGGATAGAGAAGAACAATTTTAACCTAACTAAAGGGACGAAGGGGGCGAGAAGGCAGCCGACAGTACCTGCTGTCACCGAAGAAGAAAGCGTCCAGTGGAGGAGGATGGCGGCGATGGCGAGGCTAGGGCAGCTCACGTGGGTGTTGCGCGACGTAGAGGAGGATGAGGAGGACGGTCTACCACTAGTTTTGTGGCAGAGTGACGAGGAAGAGGAGGGGGGCTCGCCGGAGCTCACTGGACCCCTTGGCCAGAGAAGAAGAAAAGGAATTTGAGGTGGAATCCCGGCCAAGTTGAGCTGAGGAGGTGCGGTCGGAGTTGGGGGTTAATTTATAGGTGCTGGCCAAGCTTCTAGTGCGTGGAGGGCAAGCCTTTAACCACCATCATCTCGCCGGAGAAGGAAGGTGATTGGGATCCAAATCTTTCGTGCATTCGCACGAGAGATTGGACAGGAATCAGAGATTATGATCGGGCTCAGATGGAAGGGGATTCCTCAGAGAATCTCCCTTCCAATTCTGGGAGGAGATCTCTGAGGGATTAGAGAGTATCCCCCCTGTCTTCCTTGCCAGAGAAGGATTCCTCCCCATTAATGGCGGAGGGACCTGATTGTAAGATTGGAAAGAAAGCTAGGGGAGTTTATGTGATGGTTTTCAAAAGATAGGGACCAAAATGTGATTGGGTGTACTAAATTGCAAAGTAGGTCAAGATGACCTCTTCTTAGGTTCAAATTTTGGTATAAACCTAATTTTGACCTAAGGAATCCAATGGTGAAGTTGGATTTTAGGTTTGACCACGTTTGACTGAACATTTTGCGTAAAAACCCAAATTAGGTCAATTGATGAGCTAGGACCCTAATCTAAGTCAAAATAGGTTCCCAAGGCCAAATTGAATGTTCTAAACCCTAGAGGATATTTTTCCATGATTTTTAGAGGGTTTACTTGATTTTTATCCTGACCAGAACCTTGTTGAATTAAGCAGGTCTGTTTTAGGGTTTACAAGATGTCATTTAATTCCTGGATTGCATATGAACCCATTTCTGATTGCATCAACCCACTTTTTATCTTATTTAGACCATTTGACCTATGTTTTGTCTCTGAGAAATCCTGTTTATGTGCTGCAATGGTAAAATTACAGTTTTAACCTTCATTTCATGTTTTCTTATAACACTTTTTCCTCCAATTAAGCCCTCTTCTAGGTTATGTAGGAGCTTTTATTCTCTTTATTAGGTCAAAATGAGCTAGTTATGGCTCATGATGAGGATCTCATCAGCGATGACTCAAAAAATAAATCCACATTTTAGTGGATACACAGGCTGATTAAGTCTGAAGACCTGAAGGGTCTTTGTGTTCAGATCCTAATGTAATATTTTCTAAGATTGAAAAGTTCTAATGTCAAAATATTCCTTCCTAATTCAATTTTTTTTTTATGTATAAATAAGAATAGAAATACAATTTATAAGAATTTCACAAAGCTGACAAAATGATTCAAAAATGAATCCACCCCCCCATGCCTAGCTGATGCAATGTCCACATTGAGAAAGAGACATGAAAGAAAGGGTAGAGTATGAAAGATGTCACTTGAATATGAAGCTCGTGTCAGGTTTGTGTCATATGTACAACTGCTGAGTTCAATGCCGTTAGCTAGGCGAAGTCCAGCCAAAGAAGTCACAATATGGCTAGAGCAACCGTGTCTGAGACGGGTTCTGGAAGAGTACAGTCAATAACAGGCTTTAGACGTTGACCGTTGACTTTAAAATGTGTTACCCGTCTTTGGGTCAGAGATCTCAACGACTCCATTTGGAAAAATCTGGTCAATAATGAATGGGCCATTCCATTTAGATCTAAGTTTGCCAAGAAAAAGCTTAAGTCGAGAGTTGAATAACCAAACCTTCTAGTTTGGCTCAAAGCTCTTGTAGGAAATCAATTGACCATGTAGAGCTTTGATCCGAGCCTTGTAGATCTTGGCATTCTCGTATGCATCATTTCTAAGCTCTTCCAACTCAGATAGTTGGAGTTTCCTGATCATCCCAGTTAAATTCGGATCTAAATTGCATTGTTTAATCGCCCAAAATGACCTATGTTCAATCTCAGTGGGTAGATGGCATGCCTTTCGATACACCAAACAAAACAGAGACATGTCGATGGCCATTTTATACGCCGTACGGTAGGCCCAAAGAGCGTCCTCAAGCTTTTGAGTCTAGTCCTTGCAATCAGGCCTAACCGTTTTCTACATAATGTTCATGATCTCCCGATTAGAGATCTCGGCTTGTCCATTTGTTTGGGGATGGTAAGGTGTGGAAATTCGGTGATTAACCCTATATTTGGCCAACAAATTTCAGAATTGGGCATTAGTAAAATGAGTGCCACCGTCATTGATGATGGCCCTCGGAATCCCGAACCTACTAAAGATATTTTTCTTGACAAAATCGATGACCACCTTGTGGTCATTAGTTCGGGTGGGAATCGCCTCAATTCATTTGGACACATAATCAACAGCAACAAGAATGTACTGATGTCCAAATGAAGGGAGAAAGGATCCGATGAAATCGATGCCCCAAACATCGAAAATTTTGACAGGAAGAATTGGGTTTAGGGGCATCATATCTCTCTTAGTTATGCTCCTGAGTGCCTGACATCGAGAACATGACCTTGAGAAATCCTGGGCATCCTTAAATAAAGACGGCCAATAGAAGCCAGATTGCAAAATTTTTGCAGCCGTCTTTTTCCTGGAGAAATGTCCACCACACGTAGATGCATGGCAGAACTCAAGTATACTGTTGAATTCATTCTTCAGAACACATCGGTGAATAATCTGATTAGAGCCGATGCAGTACAGTTTAGGGTCCTCCCAGAAGTAGTATTTGGCCTTAGATTTGAGTCTATCCCGTTGTTACTTGGTCTAATCCTGGGGGATTTGACCAATGGCCAAATAGTTAACAATGTCAACAAACCACGGGGTTTGGACACCTGAAACTGTAAGGATAGCTTCGTCCAGAAAAGTGTCAGTAATCGGGATGTCCGGACGAGAAGAATCACTTAGGAGTCTCGACAAATGATTCGTCACCACATTTTGGACTCCGATTTTATCCTTGATTTCAAGACTAAATTCTTGAAGCAGAAGAATCCAACGAATAAGCTGGGGTTTGGCATCCTTTTTGGCCAAGAGATGTCTCAAGGTTGAGTGGTCGGTATAGATGATAACATGATACCCTAAGAGATAAGCCATGAATTTTTCCAAAGCGAACACTACAGCTAGTAATTCCGTTTTAGTAACAGTGTAATTCCTCTGGGCTTCATCCAGAGTTTTACTAGCGTAGTAGATGACAGAGGGCTTTCTATCTATTTTCTGACCCAAGACAGCCCCGACCACGTAATCACAAGCGTCGGTCATGATCTCAAAAGGGGCTATCCAAATCGGTGGTTGCAACACTGGAGCACAAGTGACTGCCATTTTCATAAAATCAAATGCCTTACGACATGATTCGTCGAAAACAAACGGCATTTCTTTGGCGAGAAGATTGTTCAGGGGATGAGCAACCTTCAAGAAATCCTTGATGAATCTTCTGTAGAATCCCACATGACCAAGAAATGATCGGATTTGTTTAACAAATGTGGGAGGAGAAAGTTTAGCGATAGCATCAACCTTAGCTTTATCCACTTCGATTCCCCGTTCAGAGATTACATGACCCAAGACGATGCCTTCTTGGATCATGAAATGACTCTTTTCCCAGCTAAAGACCAATCGTGTTTTGATACATTACTTAAGAATCATTTACAGATTAGCCAAATAAGAGTCAAACGATTCTCCAAAAATAGAGAAATCGTCCATGAAGACTTCTATAAACTCTCCCACCATGTCAGAGAATATGGCTAACATACACCGTTGAAAAGTCGTAGGTGCATTGCATAAACCGAAATACATCCTACGGAAAGCAAAGGTTCCATAGGGATAGGTGAAAGTAGCTTTTTCCTGATCCTCGGAATGGATAGGAACTTGGTTGTATCCCAAGTAGCCATCAAGAAAACAGAAGTACTTCTGCCCGGCTAGTCTTTCCAAGATTTGATTAATGAAAGGCAAGGGAAAATGATCATTTTTCGTGGCCGTGTTCAGCTTCCTGTAATCAATACAAACCCTCAAAAAGGAAGCTGAACGAGTTGTGACAGATTCTCCTCTCTCGTTAGTCACAACGGTAATCCCGACTTTCTTAGGAACAATTTGCACAGGACTTACCTAGGGATTATCAAAGATTGAATAAATAATTCCTGCATCGAGTCACTTAATGATTTCCTTTTTGACCACTTCTCGCATATTTGGATTTAATCTCCTCTGCATCTGGCGAGAAGGGTGGGATCCATCTTCCAAGAATATTCTATGATTGCAGTGAGATGGCTCGATCCCCCTAAGGTCATGAATGGTCCAACCAATTGCCTCCTGGTGTTCCTTCAGGACCTTGATCAATTTAATCTCTTGCTCCTTTGTTAATTTAGCACTGATAATCACAAGGAGCATCTTCTAAGGTCCTAAAAATTGATATTTCAAATTCTCAAGCAATGGTTTCAGTTCAAGCTCAGGCAGGTTGATGATTGACGGTAAGGAAGATGCTGAATACTCAACAAGAGGAAGAGGTTGTGAGTGAACAAAATCAATAACCTCTTCAGAAGATGGCAGGTCTACCATAGAGGGTTGCGGGTCCAATTCATCATCAAAGGAGGAACTTTCAATTGAAGAAACCATCAAACAAGTTTCAATGTTTACATTAGCCTCCTCAAGTTCCTTAATAAATCCACAATCCTCAAATTTATTAATCGCCTTAAAAATATCCAATTTCATTTGTTGATCCTCAAAGACGATTTCCATGCTACCGCTTTCACAGTTAATGTTGGCCTTAGCGGTAGCCAAGAACGGACACCCCAGAATGATGGGTGTGTTCCTCAGATTTTCAGGTACATCAATGTCAAGGACAAGGAAATCTACAGGAAAATAGAAATCTTTGACCTTAACTATAACATCTTCAATAACGCCTCGCGGATTTGTGACCAAACGGTCTGCTAACTGTAGCATTACTGAAGTCAGCTGTAATTCACCTAATCCAAACTTGTAAAGAGAAGTCAGAATTAGGTTAATGGATGCACCTAGATCCAGAAGTGCTCTATCAAACGTGTAATCTTTGATGACACAAGAAATCAACGAAGCACCTGGATCTCTCTTTTTCTAAGGGAGGTGGTGCAGGATAACAAAACTAGTGGTCATGCTGTGTTTCGCGTGTTAGAAATAGGGGTTACAAGTAACCTATCGTCGTAGTTGCAAAACACGTCGATCAAATAAAATTTATATCGAAACTCTAAGGGAGTCCCAGGTCGAACACAGGGAGGCGACGTTTACTTTATTGAAAATCGTGCTTCATTTCATTTCTTTTTGGTATTTTAAGATTTTGATATTTTTTATATTTTTGTAATAAAAGAAATCAAGCAAATGTATCACAAGATAGAGATCTGGAACAAATCTGATATATATTACTTCTAATGTCAATTACAAGAAACTATGAAAGCATATAAAAAGAGGGAGGTGAGAGGAAATCTCCCGAATCGGTTGTTCGGTGAGACGATGGCGCCTGGCGGAAGCTCGGATAAAGGAGGTGAGGAATGGGATGACGGAGGTGAGATGTTGGAGGACGTCGGGTTGAGGACAGCTTCGGCGTGGCTCTGAAATGGAGGTGAGAAGGCGGAGTTGATCTGCTACCAGAATGGAGGTGAGAGGACGTCTCCAAGGTGACCTATGAAGGGAGATGGGATGTTGGAGGAGTATTTGGTGGGGTAGAGTTTCGCTACACTAATAGGCACCTTGGGAGCTTGAGAATAAGCTCTAATGGAGCGTTGGTAGGCTTGCTAGAGCTTAGGAGTAGGTGAGAGTAGAGTAGGCAGAGATAGCTTGGAAGGGAGGGGGTGAAGGCCCTTTTATAGTGGTGGAGAAGAGGCTAAAAATGGATAAAGGACCTATAGCGACCTCCAAACCGTCGTTGGAAATGTTGCTGTAGACAGCTCACCTCCACCCACGGCCATAGTTGGCTTTGCTGGCTTGCAATGAAATAGTGACGGCTGTAGGCATCGCTGTAGGTCAGTCCAGCTGTCGCTGAAAGCTGGCGCCAACCGCCCCTTGCGCCCGCTCCGCCTACCTCGCTCTTCACGTGCGCTGACCACGTGCGCCCAACTGTGTGTGGGTGTGCTGTGCGCTGGCGTGCGTGTTTGCAATGCGCTGGCCCGCGCGTGCGCGTGCGCGCTGCCGCTGCGCTGCTCCAAGTGCCCACCCAATTACAAATTGGAGGGGCTGCGGGGAATCGAACCCGCGCCCCTCCTTTGGAAACCGCTTCATCAACCAGTGCGCCGCGTCGCCCTTTGTGTCGCGAGGAAGAAATCGGTGCAAACGCTTCCCAGCCGTTGGATCTTGATCCAACGACTAGGATTAATAGTGTAGATGATGAGGGAGAGTGGGTGGTGGCTGCTGGCCAGGTTTGGGCGGCCTGGATGGTGCCACGTGGTGCCATCTGGCCCATCCGTCTTCTTCTTCTTGCAGAGGGTGCCACGATGCTCAGATTGGGATGATTTTTGCGATGCCAGACTACAATCGTCGCTCCGGATCCATCCGTATGGTCGGATTTTCCATCCGAAACCCGTATGGATGTTGCATTACCTCCTAGCCGTTGATTTTCCTCGGGCTTAATGTGATGCTACGGGACTCCGATCTGGACGATTTCAGAGGCGTTAATCTCCGATCGTCATCCCGATCAGATATGTATGGTTTGATCATCCATCCGAGGCCCTGAGATAAATCATCTCTTCTCCTAACCATAAAAAGGACCTAATTAACCAAAAATATAAACAACTACTCTAAATGCAGAATGATGCATGCTATGTGATATTTATATCATGATATGCAGTGCTAAGCCTAGGAACTATCACAAATAAGCATTTTACGATGAATTTATACATGTTTATCAACTAGCCTGCTCGGAGAGTACCACCTTCCTTGGAACAGATTCTCTCGACTTATGCTTTTGTGTACATAAATCCTTTAAAAATCTCGCGTAAGCCGGTATATGCTTGATAGCATCGAGGAGCGGGATATTGATCTCAACATTCTTAAAGATATTCAGAAGCTCCTTATTTCTATCAACAGACTTCTTCTTCTTTGATTTGATCAAGGCTTCAGGAAAATGAACATGAGTCAGATCTTTGGAATCAGGTTCCTGAGCCTTGATTTCTTCTCCAGAATTCTCCTCTCTCTCCACAAATTCTTCAGGATTCGGTAGATCAGAACAGTGTGGTTGTGGATCCTAAGTCTGCTTACCACTCCTTAAGGTGACAGAATTTGTAGATACATAAGAATTCAGGTCTTAGGGAGGGTTAGGAAAGATTGGAGGGGCTTGATTAGCCAGGAATTGTTGATGTGCAGAAGAAGAAGAAGAGGAGGAGGACCCTACTCAACCACCTGAGCATGTGCATGTGTGTTGACGAGTCGATTCTTCCTTTTAAAGTCGTTTGTCACATAAAATGACGCGTCGTTTGTAGTTTTATGTGGTGGAAAAATCGACTAATCAATAATTAATATAACCACTCAATTAGGAGCAGGTCATGTCCACAGGGAGGCAATGATGGAATAAAATCTCGATTATTTCGTATTCATTCAATTTAGTGCGAAATCCATAGTCAAATCTGACATGAAATGCGATGGAAAGAAGATGCACAATAACTAGAAAATGTAAGGGTAGATGTGCAATTTTTTTTCACTGAAATATTCAATAAATATGTGATGAATTTATGTAATTTTCAATTGACATGAATTAGAGAAAATTTGTGCACATCTTAATCCAAAACTAATGTCAAACAATGTTAATCACAAAAGCCACGTGTTGAACGTTCGAGTTGCTACGCTAACGTGTTTGGTTTTGAAAAACCTGTCGTCGTAGTATGAAAGCGAAGAACTCGTGTTCAACAAATAAAATTTATATTGGAATGGAAATCCCGGGTCGAACACAGGGAGGCGGACGTTTCATTTAAAAACACGCGTTTGTTTTATTTGTCACAAAGTAATTAAATTGACTAGAAAGTATCTATCTATTTACACTAAATAGAAGAGAGAGAGAGAGAATATTACAAACAAAAATAAAAAAAAGAGATGTAGAATGCGCATGGAATTCATTATCGAAAGGATTGTTCAATACACTAAATATTACGACTAGAAAGTAGGGAAATGATTACACTAGAAAATAGTAAATCTACTCTAGAAAGTAGTAAATCTATTCTAGAAAGCAGTAAAAAGAATGGGGAGAGAGATATCCTCCTCGACGGTCGCTTGGAGGACGAGCCGACGGGACGACGCCTGGACGAAGGAGGATGGAGTAGGACGAAGGAGGACGAAATAGGAAGAATGGGAACGGGGCAGCACGTCGTCGTCGTCACGGGATCCGCTTCCAAAAGGGGGACGAAAAATTGACTTTATCTCGCGAGAAGCATCCCGGGTGTGGGACAAGCTTCTCTTAAGCTTTGGAGAGGGATAGAAGAGAAGGAAGGGATGAGAATTTCGTGTGGAGGGGGTCTCCTTTTATAGTTGTAAGGAGTGAGGGCAATTTGGTCATTTAAATCTCAAAACATTAAATAAGGGGTCTTTAGTGACGGATAAAACTGTTGCTAAAGCCCCATCGTGGGTGTAGTGGGGCGCCGTCAGCGCACGGTAGCTCGCCTCCTCGTGCGTAATGCGTGCTCCACGTCCAGCTAATCTCAGCCATCCGATCGTGAGATCGGACGGCTTAAGTCGCGCCTCCGCCCGCTTCTTCTGCACGCTCGCCCACGTGCAATCCAGCGTCACGCGCGGGTGTGCATTAGCGCGTTGGATGGATTGAGCACCTGTAGCCTCTTGATCGCGATCGAGCGGTCGCGGAGCCCGCTCGCCTGCACCCTTTCACCTGCGCATGCGGATTCGAACTCTCGCCAGCGCCTCGCGTAAGCACGTTCGACCAACGCGCTACAAGCGGGTTTGTGTCACGCTTTGTGTTTTGTGTGCGCGCGTTGACAGCCGTTGGATGTCCATCCAATGGTGGAGAATCATCAGAGAAGAGAGGGAGCGGCAGGTGTAGCGGCCGATTGGGCGGCTGAGATGGCACCATGTGGTGCCATCTTGGCCGTCCATCTCCTGGATGATGTAGATGGTGTCACGGTTGTTGGATTGAGTTGATTTTTGTGCCGTTAGGCTGTGATCGTCGATCCGAATCCATCCGTGTGGTCGGATTTGTTGTTTGAAATGTGGATTCACACCATCTTGACCCTTGATTTTCTAGGGTTCCCCAGTCTCTATCTAATGCTACAGATGTCTGATTAGGGTGATCTTAAAGTCGTTGAACTCCAATCGTCGTCCTGATCACATCTGTACGGTTGGATCTTCAATCCGAGGCCCCGATAAAAAGTTTACCCTGTCCATGAACATAAAAGGAGACAATTAACCTCCATTTTATTCAAACTAATCTAAATGCAAGATGATGCATGTTATGCAATATTTATACTATGCAATGCAATCCTATGCTTAAGAACATGCATAAATAGACATCTTAAGTAGTGTAAACATTTTTACATCATACCCCCATGCCTATCTTTTGCTAGTCCCTAGCAAAAACTATATGCTATTTATAAAAGAATCAGGTTGGATTATTTGGGCATGAGTTATTTTCAATCGCTAGGAAAATGTCTACTTAGGATCTGAACTTTCAAAGACACAACAATGCTCGAGTATCTACCAAAATGCAGACCGCCTCAAGTCCTCGCCTTATTCAAAAAAATTTTCTTTTTCTCTTTTTTCCTCTTTTCTAATTTTTTTGGATTTTCAAGTTTTAGGGTTTAAGAGTGGCTTTCTACGGCCATTTAACTCACCCAAGATTTAATGAGAACCCTAAGTTCTAAGCATCTTATTGTGAATGTGATTGACTCATTGACCAATAGTAAAAATGGACTTCGGATTTCTACGCCTCTAGGTGACCTTAAAAAGAGAATTCTGCCTAAAGGTGTATCTTTACAACGGGTAGCTTTCTCCCTACTTTTATTTTTACGGGGTCAACACAAGGGTGAATCCAGTGTATATCTCCCCGATTTATTCTACTTCTCTGCTTCTTCCTAAGTGTTTTGGGAATTTTGAGTGCATTTATTGAGCTGGGTTTTGGACAACCGGTCGATGAGCTGTTACCACTGACAACTTGCTAGCCAAACTCGTGCGACGAAGTGTGGCTTTTTTTTTTATTTTCTCCTTTTTTCTCTTTTTAAGTAGGTGGCTTCCCTGGTCTAAGATTTACCTAAAAGTAGTAAATAAAGAAAGGACCAGTGATTGGGCTCTAGACAACCTGCCTATGGGCTGTTACTCATGATAACTTGCCAGCCATATCACCCAAGAAGGTTCATTAGCTACCCAATTTCCGTTAAAATCGTCGAACAACGAGTCAGTGCAAAAAAAGTGTGTAGGTGCTTAAAACTCAAAATTCCCTCAATCAGAGGGTGGGTTGATAAGTCGTGTACTTATCACCCAAACTTATTTATTCCAATTAAAATAGAATTCAGGTTGGCGAGGACTCGAAAAACAAATCCACATTTTAGTGGATACACGGGTTGATTAAGTCCAAAGACCTGAAGGGTCTTTGTGTTCAAATCATAATATAGTATTTCCTAAGATTCAAAATTTTCTTAAACCCAAGTTCTCTTTCCTAATTCAATTTTTTTTTAATAAAAGAAAATAAAACAAATCTACGAAATTGACAAATTAATTCAGAGATAAATATCCACCCCCCATGCCTATCTAATGCAATGTCCTCATTATATTAAAAAGACATAAAATTGAGTGGAATAGAGTAGAAAGCACCTGAATTGCGTGAATGTCAGGTCCACTCCGAGATAAAAACTAAAAAGAACTGTATATGTGCTGAATTTAGTACCTTCAGCTAGGCACACTATACAAAGAAGATAAATAAAGAATTCACAGGTACAGATCAGAATTAGAATAAACAGAAGAAACCTCTGACCTGTTAGCAGATGTCCACAGATGTGAACTAGATTGTGATGCAAACCCATACCCCATAATAGAGAATATCTCAAGTTCTGGATAAAAATTACCTAAAACCTAAAATTAGTATGCAAGCAGGGTCGAGCCTGCGATTTATGAGGATGTAACCTAAGACCAAAAAGTTGGGTTACAGAGAATTCAAGCTCAAAAGGATAAACATTGAATGTGTGCTTGGGTTCGACATCCTCAGAACAAATGTCGTAAGGGTCTTGGTTTGATGGTTTCAGCTTAATAGGAACCCTTCAACTCAATCTTCTACTTCCTCCGGAACTTGCTTCCCAAATCAAAATTTCCCGGCTCCTATCCTCCTCATTCAGCATGTCAAATTCTAGGACCTCTTGCATATTAATCAACCCATCTGAAATCTCCAAATCTAAATGATGTGGCTGAATCAGAATTGACTTGGGTCTAATTATCTCAGAAATAGAATCATCGATAAGCTCAATGGGGTGTAACTGACAATCAGGGCATTGAATTGAATCCTTCAGAAAATGCGATTCTGGAACTTTAATGTGAGCCATAATAAAATCAGTTTCCTCAGTTATTGGGCTATCAAATGATCTTTCAGATTCCTCAGGCCCAATCATCTCACAGAAATCATGTTCTATAAACTCGTGCGAGACTTCGCAACTTGAATCTTCACCATCAGAATCAAAGAAATCAAGATCCGTATTAATGTATGCCCCAAAATCATCTGTCACTTTCTGATCCATGGAGACATATGTTTCCTCGTACCCCAGCTCAGGGATCTCAGGTGAAGAAATCAGATCATCCTTAATTGGTTGCTCTGATTCAATTTGGTCAGCCTCGTAACACGTGTCCTCCCCAACGGGTGCCTGAACGGGTTCTGACAATGGCTCTCCTGAAGGGAGTTCATCCTGGGAATCATCCCACGACTGAACTAAAGCAACCACAAATCTCATTGTAAATTTCGCTAACTTCCCAAGTAGAAACTCACCCAGATTCTTATCCTTAACATCCTGGAGCCAATCCAACAAATACTTATTCAAATCATCAATCATCTCAATCAGGGGCTCCAATTTTTCAATGCAAGGTGTTGGTTAAACTTCTAAAGTTTGTATGATATTCCTCAAGTTAGCCAGAACCTTACCTTGAACCTGGTTACCCTGAACCAAATGAGTTGGTTCAGGGTTGGGCGGGTTTGGGGTCAGTGCAGAGGAGTTAACGAATTGAGATTCGTTATACCCTTCCTGATAATAGGTCATTTCGGATTGTTCAAAAGGTGGTGATGACCTAAAGGCAGTGTAATTAGAGGATGGGTAATGATCAGTGTATCCTTCTTGATTGTAGATCGTATTAGGTTGTTTATGAAAAGTTGACGATCTATAATCGATGTGGCTCCAAAACGGATAGAAATCACAATCATAGTGTTTAGGGTTAAACCCTAAACACGGAGGTCTGGAACTGTATCCCCAATTAGAATTATCCCAACTAACTGATGGTTCATTACAGTACGAGTCGGGATAATCGTCATGTTCAGGATAATTCGAAATAGGAGGGAAAGAGCGGGAATGCGTGTAATGTGTGGAAGAATTCATGAGAGACGGAAGGAAGAAAGGTGCCTGACGGAAAGCCATTTTCGCGCATTTGAAAGTCGTCGAAAATCGTAGTATAGTCGCGCAAAAACGTTCGTCAAAAAAATTGTTTTGTAAAATAACAAGACTTGAGTCCTGGTTGTTCATCTCTGGGAGGCGTGTTTCTATTTTTGAAATCGATCTTAAAGCCGCTCTACTTAATATTCTGGTGCGCAATATATAGGCGGTTAAAGAACAGGCACTTAAATCACGCAAATAAAATAATCATTCAGCTCATGGTGATTTCAAACACATAAAGAGAGATATATATATATAAATGGAATTTCATTCATCATGGGAGAGTTTTTGTACAGGAAATCTAGAGGAAAGCTTATACAGGAATGCTTGAAATTAAACCTAGCTACCAGAAAATGATTGCATACAAGAATCGACAGGGGGATTTTGCATGCATCATTGGGGAAGAAGAGAAACTACTCTACTAAGTAGTAAATGAAAGCAATAAAACTTATGAAGAGCATGATCTAAAGCTAAAAGAGTAGAGGGCATTCAGGGGTGGTCCCCGATGGCCTTGGAGTGGTCGAGAAGAGAACGAGGGGCGGCCAATGTAGCTTAGGCCGACCCTTGGAGAGAGGTAGGGTTGATCCAGCATCTCAGCATGGTGTCCTCCATGGTGGTGGTAGTGAGCTCGTGGAGGTGGAGTGAGTGGCTAAGTGGAGGTGGCGTGAATGGCACCAATGGAGAGTAATTGCCAAGGGAGTGAATGGGTGCCAATGGCCACCCATGGGGTCTTTTTATAGACCCAATGGAAGCTCTCTAGAGAATTATGGAATTCTCTAGAGAGGCCTAAGGTGGGAGCTCGTGGGAGAGTGAGAGAGAGAGGGTGGATGGTGGTTTTTAGATCCACCAAATGTGGATCTAAAAATTGAATGGCTCTTGGTTGCTATTTTTGGCAACCAAGGCAACCACACATGGTAGAGAGTTCTAGAGAACTCTAGGCTATATATTTTCGTGCGGATGGTGTGTGTGGGTCGAAACTTAGGTGGCTAGGTTGATTAGGTTGGGTTCTAGTGGGTTTAGGTCAAGGTAGGTCTCAAATTAGGGTTATAAACCCTAATTCACTAAGGTAAAGTGCAATTAAACTTAATACAAGTTTAATTAGGTGTGTGGAAACTTAATTGAGAGTAAAACAACTCAATTAAGTCAGGTCTAGGTCAATTGGACTCTCACTGAGTCCAATTGGATAGTGTGTGCTGAGATCAGGGCTCAATTGGACTCAATGAGTCCAATTGAATAGGCTGATGGAATTGACTAAGATCCAAGTCAATTAGGTTTAGCGAGGACCTAATTAGGTCCTTAGGGAGGTCTAGAGGTGATGTACTAGGGTTAGGGCACCTTAATTTAGGTTCCTATGGGGTTGGAATTGGGTTTAGGGACCTAGAGATCCAAGATCAAGGCTTAAATCTCAAAACAGGAATTGGAGAGCAGTATCAGACGTCTAATTATAGAATAAGACGTCTTATACTCAAAAATCAGAAGTCCAGACTTGTTGTCTGGACGTCCAATCAGAGTCAGGAAGGATTTCGGGTTTTGTTTTGGGTATTCTGCAGAAATTGGATGTCTGACAAAGTGTCTGGACGTCCAATAACACTGCAGAAGTGGGTTTGAAGTGTGCGGGAGTTGGCTAAGGGTCTTGGATGTCTTAAAACTTATCTAGACGTCCAGAGAAGGGTTAGAACTAGGGTTTTAGGGCTTCCTAGGGTGTTGTGACCTAATCTAAGGGTGGCTAAGGCTTGAGGAAGTCTCTAGGCTATCCTTGGGCTAGGATGGACCTAAGCTCTTCACATTTTACTGCTTTATTTCTACTTAATAGAATAGAAAACCTTTAACCCCCTTACATTATTATTCCTTCATCTAAACTAGGCCTTCTGCTCCAGCTCTACCACAACTCCCGTTATTTCAAATCCAGCTTCAGATCCTGCTCCAGATCCAGCTCCAGATCTGCTTATTGCCTGCAATCGACATAATACACTTAATCAGCACATTATAACATTATTTTATGCATAGCTAAAGGAAAGTAGTAAAGATGCAGATAATGCGTATGCATGCATGAATAACCCTAACTTATGCTAAGTCTTAGCTTAATTTAGGTCAATTAAGACCTATGATTGCTGCGCAATCATACCCCCATGTCTAAATCTTGCTAGTCCCTAGCAAATGCAAGACTAAATTATTTACAGCAAGGGTCCCTAAGGGACTGGTTATTTTATCAAGTGTTTGCATAGAGATTTTTCTCCCTTTTGTTTTTATCCTATGCTCTAGAAATCCAGACAATCATGAAGGTACAGCTATGTAGCTTTTGCAATGGATCCGAGTGAAAACTAATACACCTCTAAAGCCTGTACTTGGTCGCTAATAAAAATTCTGGCGAGATAGGCGGATTTCTTCCCTCGGGGTATTCAAGATATTCTATGAATTTCACCCCGGCTTTGGGCTTAGGTAGAGAATCTTTGAGGAAAAGGATTATATATTTGGTGGCTCATTCTCACTTGGTGCTACATAGAGACTAGTACTACAGAATCCAGATTCCTGGATTACTAAGTAACTCAACTCAGAGAAAGATGAGAAAAACTATGCTCGCTTTTGATTCCCTTGTATTCATTCTCTCTTGCTCTTTTTCTTTCTTTTTCTTAGAGCTCACAACCTCACCAGATTCACACATAGGATCTGTATTTGGTGGTCTCACTAGGCATTAACACTTTAATTGAGTTCTCATAACCCTAACACTAAGTCAGAATTCTTCAGCCAGTATTCGGGCAGTCAGAAACGCGGAAAAATAGGTTAAGGCCTTATTTGGTGGGTCTCAAATTTGTTTGGTGGTATTGCCTTAATGAAAATGAAATATTCATAGACTCTTTTTCTTTTTCTTCAAAAATTTTTTTCTTCTTTTTCTTTTTTTTTCAGTTTTTCTTTCTTTTCATCATTCTTTTTCTTTTTCTTTTTCTCATTTTATATATATATATATTTTTCTTTCTTTCAGCATAACACAACTGGCATACATCCATGAACTTTATTAAGGAGGCATTATTGGGGATTGGTGGTACTCAAGAGACATTGGGTGGCTTATTTGGTGGAAGTGCCTACTCACGGCACCGGGAGAGACAGATAGGACAGTGTATTTCTGACCTTGACATTAATACCCTCCTTCAGCCGAGGATTCCGTAAAGAATGGTCGTAACCATCCACCTTAGCCCTAGTTTTATGAAAACTCACTTTCCGCGTATTTGCCTTATTCGGTGGCTCTCAAAATTTCGCACAAAAACGTATACGCGGGAATCGAGAGCGAAAACTATGTCTAATCTTAGAGTATCATTACCTAATTATCTAGGATTCCAGATTCCTTGCACTAATCTTAGAGCACCAATACACTCTACTCTCTCACACTATTTGGTGGATTTTTGGAAGAAAATTAGCCTGACTCCCAAAACACTGTCTAAGGGTTCAGGAAAAGAAGCACTGCTTCTTCTCGACAAGCTGAAGACGTTTATCAGCCTTCACCGTGAATCCATTACAAATTCTACGTGTGTGTGAAAAGTTGTATAGGATTTCAGATTACAGGAATCAACTAAAGGATAAAATCCCTAATGCATTCTCTTAATAAAATAATCTTATTCATGAATGTAATATCTATATTTGCTATAAACATGTAACCTCATATAATTTGTACTTCGTGAATTTCCCGTATCGGGTTACAATTAGCTTGACCCTAAATTTAGAACAAAAGGTGAGCGGGTGAGTCGGAAGTGGCTGTTGCGAACGATTTCTAGCTCCAATGCGAGCACTGGAGGTGGAGTCGGTTGTTCTTTTATTTAAGGTCCTAAAGTACATTTTACATGCAGCTCCGAGGTTTTCCTAAGTGTTGGCACAAAAAAACAATTTTTTTTTCAGTTTTTGCTGTATCTACCCCCCCATGCCTAAGTTCTTGCATGTCCTCATGCATGAATATAAAAGAAAATAACTCTAACAGAGGATGAGTGGGTAGAAGTCACCTGTAATTGCTCCTGAAGTTATACATTCAGCACCGGCCAACCTGTTAACATGCAATATATAAAAGGGAAATATGCTAAAATAAAAATACGCTATGTATAAAAATGGTTATGTATGAATGATGGTGAAATGATATTTATATGTGCTGAGTTTAACGCCTCCAGCTGGGCGAGCACTCAATCAGATGTATCAATTCTTGCATAGGAGCCGGCTAAGATTAAGAGAAAGATGTGCTCATATGCTCCTAAGATCAGGGGTCCGGAGATGCGAACCAGCTGATTGTGCAACCCTACTCCAAAAAGTCTAGCTATAAGAAAGTGTGGAGTGGTGGTGGAAAATAGAGGATAATCAAAGGGGGGATCATGATGTTGATTCAACTGATTTATCATGTCCCACAATTCAGCAGGAAGTTGCTGAGGGAGTAGATCAAAATGTACCTCAGAACTAGAATCTGAGTTGTAGGGATCCTCATAATATAATTGACATCAAAGATCATTCCCTCTCCAAGCTCTGGGTCATATGGGGGTATCCGTGAAAGTAGAAGATCTGTGGGGAGGTCACTGAAATCCTCGTCAGAAATTACTTCATCCTCATTAGTACTCATCTCTGATTCATCAGAGGCTGTCTCTTCAGGCTCGAGGTCGAGCCATCTATTAGATTGACTAGGATGATAGGTGCGTCCCCAGCTCATTCTGCTCGAAGCTTCACCCTCATATGCATTGGGCTCCTCAGTAATTCCTACCTCAGGTAGCATATTTATTTCTTTGTTCGAGTTATCCACAGCTACTTCTGGTTTTTGGATGTCAGGATTAGGGATAGGAAGTGTCGTCTCAAAATCTCTAGCATCTGAATTAGGGAGGTAGGTGAAAGAAGAAGAGTGCAGATCAAAAGTCGTTGGCTCTAGTACAGGTTCACCTACAATGGGAAGTGGTCTAGATTGATCAGTAGTGTCGCATGTAATGTCTGCCTTAGGATCCATATCCTCAATTGGATCCGCTTCCCTTATCTCGATTGGGTTATCTAACCCAAGAGGTGTCTCCCAGGATTCAGGATAATCTGATTGCGGCTCAGTCCTGGAGATATCAGTCCTTTCCTCCTCAATTTCAGATGAACCCATTCGGCATACTTCTTGCTCCTGTCTCATATCCATGCTAGATTCTTTTTCCCCTAAGTGATCTTCGAGCATCTGCTCTCGAGAATCTTCTGTGTGTCCGACGTAGTTGTTTCAGATTCTTCGAGGTATTCAATGCTATTTTCCACTTGATATCTCAAAAGCAATAGTTCTTGACTTTCCCGATTTTGTCCAATTCGCCTTATTATCTCTGCTGTTTCCTAAAGGAGGTCCATCACAGCTTGTTGATGCGGAATTCGGCTTTGTCTTTGGTTCGGCTCACTGATAGCCTGGATTTCGCGTAGATAGGATGCGGCCTTTTCCTTAGTGCTCGCTATAGTTCTCTGTATTCTATATTGTGGCCGCATATGCACCGGTAGCTCTTCAGGGGTTCCAGGGGGTGAATCAGGTCTACCCATGTTCCATGGGTGACAAGTAGGAGTATGAAATCCATATCCTGGGTTATAAGATGCGATCCTTTGAGGGACCGACTGGTATGGGTCATAATATCCAGGGTTAGGATATGGGTTAACCATTTCGGTAACCCGAGGAGAAGGATCAAGCGAAGCGAAAAGTCGTCTTCGCCACCTTGGGTTCTGATCCCAAGGTTGAGCTGATTCAGTGACCCGAGCTCTCGGATAAGCTCATGGGTCCAGCTCTTCTGGATCCTGATTAAGTCCAGATCCAATGTTAGCCATTGCGGTTCAGCAGTTGAAGAAATGGGGGGAGAAGATGGTCCGGGCGAGGTGACTTGCCTCCTTGGGAGTGGCTCCCAAGGTCCAACCAAGTGAGGTCGAAGTGACCTCCTTCCGTGCATACACCGCCCAACCCCTAGGTTGGTGTAGCCACGCAGAACAAGGCTAAGGCCCTGTCAATCAAGTGGTCCTTATAGATCAGGTGACCAGATTTTTCGTTAGGGATTTGAATTCCTGAAGATAAGTTTGTCGTACAACCGACTGAAAGTGAATCCCGCCTCTCAAGCTAACCCAGCCAGTCTGGTTACGAGGGGACTAAGGGGAAGGTTCTTCCTTTGGCTTACGCCTTCGGTTCCGTTGACCCCTGAGCCGCGGTTGTTTGACACCACCCCGCAGAATTAGTCACCAGGTTTGGCAAGAGAGGTTAAACTCATCTAGTAGTACGACAACGAACTCGGGTTGATTTCGTGTTTTAAAATCAGTTTTTAACCCGTTTTCTTCAGTTGGGTTTGTGGTGAGTGGCCCACAAGGTGACCAAGCTCACCGGCTAACTAGACTTGATTAATTCTAGGTTAGCCAAAAGTGTGGTCTCTATTTGTGACCCTAAAGGTTCAACCTAAGTTGCATGCACTTCTAGGGTTTTTTCTTTATTTCAACAGACCACAAAAATAATATTGATTCTCTAATAGTAATTGGAATCCAATTAATTTGAAATTTTGTGAGTAGATTCCTTTTTCAATTATTTTTTCAGAGAATATTTTTTTCGAATTTTTACTATTTCAACAGAATTTTTAGGAAATTTTAAATATCAGGGGGTCAGATTTGGAATGTTGACCCCTGGATGATTTTTCGCTTTGAAACAGTATCAAATGATCATCAAAAATTTGGAAAAAATATGTAAAATAAAGCCAATTATATCATCTTTCAAACACCATAGTTTTTAGTCAAAACAGATTCGCAGATTGCTCGAAATTGCTTTTGGAAATTTGAAAATTTTTGAATCTGGGTCAATCTGACCCCCATGCACTTCACGAATTTTTAGAAATTTTATGCTTGGAGATTTTTCAAAGTAACAATGGCATTTGAAAGATGGTTTTAAAATGAAGGTTTTACTCAAATTTCAGAACTTTTTGCTAACGGATTTTTTGGCAATCGAATTTTTAAGTGAGATTTGAAATCTGGCCGAAAATCAGAAGGTGGTGGAAAAGCTTTTGAAGAGGTTTGAATTTGAAATTCAAGCCTTCCACCAAAAATGCTTTTTTTTTTTAAATCTTTTTCACTTTTTTTTTATTTTTTATTTTTTTAAAAAAAAAGAATTTTTCAAAAGATTCAAACGGAAATATCTCTTTTTTTTCTTTTTTTTTTAACCTAGATTCAAAAGGAAACCTAAAGAGATTTTTTTTCAAAATTTTTGATTTTTTTTTAATTTTTTTTTCACGAAAATAAGAAAAATATCTCTGTTTGTTTTTCAAAAGAAATTCAAGGAAGTAGATCTAGTCCTAGGGTTCAGAAAATAAACCTACTCTAAGAGAATATGATGTGCACCTGATTTTTTTTTCTCGCGCTCGTTGTGTGCGCAGATCCCATTTTTCTTCCCTGTTGTCCTGCACATCAAGAAAAATGAAGTAGAGGCAGATTTGTCAATGATAAGTAAAAGATCGAAATCAAGAAAAATGATGTTGCCTACCCAGCAACGGCGCCATTTGATGGAGAGCCGTTTTCGCGCATTTGAAAGTCGTCGAAAATCGTAGTATAGTCGCGCAAAAATGTTCGTCAAAAATATTGTTTTGTAAAATAACAAGACTTGAGTCCTGGTCGTTCATCTCTGGGAGGCGTGTTTCTATTTTTGAAATCGATCTTAAAGCTGCTCTACTTAATATTCTGGTGCGCAATATATAGGCGGTTAAAGAACAGGCACTTAAATCACGCAAATAAAATAATCATTCAGCTCATGGTGATTTCAAACACATAAAGAGAGAGATATATATATAAATGGAATTTCATTCATCATGGGAGAGTTTTTGTATAGGAAATCTAGAGGAAAGCTTATACAGGAATGCTTGAAATTAAACCTAGCTACCAGAAAACGATTGCATACAAGAATCGACAGGGGGATTTTGCATGCATCATTGGGGAAGAAGAGAAACTACTCTACTAAGTAGTAAATGAAAGCAATAAAACTTATGAAGAGCATGATCTAAAGATAAAAGAGTAGAGGGCATTCAGGGGTGGTCCCCGATGGCCTTGGAGTGCTCGAGAAGAGAACGAGGGGCAGCCAATGTAGCTTAGGCCGACCCTTGGAGAGAGGTAGGGTTGATCCAGCATCTCAGCATGGTGTCCTCCATGGTGGTGGTAGTGAGCTCGTGGAGGTGGAGTGAGTGGCTAAGTGGAGGTGGCGTGAATGGCACCAATGGAGAGTAATTGCCAAGGGAGTGAATGGGTGCCAATGGCCACCCATGGGATCTTTTTATAGACCCAATGGAAGCTCTCTAGAGAATTATGGAATTCTCTAGAGAGGCCTAAGGTGGGAGCTCGTGGGAGAGTGAGAGAGAGAGGGTGGATGGTGGTTTTTAGATCCACCAAATGTGGATCTAAAAATTGAATGGCTCTTGGTTGCTATTTTTGGCAACCAAGGCAACAACACATGGTAGAGAGTTCTAGAGAACTCTAGGCTAGATATTTTCGTGCGTATGGTGTGTGTGGGTGTGTGTGGGTCGAAACTTAGGTGGCTAGGTTGATTAGGTTGGGTTCTAGTGGGTTTAGGTCAAGGTAGGTCTCAAATTAGGGTTATAAACCCTAATTCACTAAGGTAAAGTGCAATTAAACTTAATACAAGTTTAATTGGGTGTGTGGAAACTTAATTGAGAGTAAAACAACTCAATTAAGTCAGGTCTAGGTCAATTGGACTCTCACTGAGTCCAATTGGATAGTGTGTGCTGAGATCAGGGCTCAATTGGACTCAATGAGTCCAATTGAATAGGCTGATGGAATTGACTAAGATCCAAGTCAATTAGGTTTAGCGAGGACCTAATTAGGTCCTTAGGGAGGTCTAGAGGTGATGTACTAGGGTTAGGGCACCTTAATTTAGGTTCCTATGGGGTTGGAATTGGGTTTAGGGACCTAAAGATCCAAGATCAAGGCTTAAATCTCAAAATAGGAATTGGAGAGCAGTATCAGACATCTAATTAGAGAATCAGACGTCTTATACTCAAAAATCAGAAGTCCAGACTTGTTGTCTGGACATCCAATTAGAGTCAGGAAGGATTTCAGGTTCTGTTTTAGGTATTCTGCAGAAATTGGACGTCTGACAAAGTGTCTGGACGTCCAATAACACTGCAGAAGTGAGTTTGAAGTGTGCGGGAGTTGGCTAAGGGTCCTGGACGTCTTAAAACTTATCTGGACGTCTAGAGAAGGGTTAGAACTAGGGTTTTATGGCTTCCTAGGGTGTTGTGACCTAATCTAAGGGTGGCTAAGGCTTGGGGAAGTCTCTAGGCTATCCTAGGGCTAGGATAGACCTAAGCTCTTCACATTTTACTGCTTTATTTCTACTTAATAGAATAGAAAACCTTTAACCCCCTTACATTATTATTCCTACATCTAAACTAGGCCTTCTGCTCCAGCTCTGCCACAACTAGGCCTTCAGATTGAATGGAGCCATTAGACACGGTCTTCTATTTCCTCCGGAATTTGCTTCCCAAATCAAAATTTCCCAGCTCCTTTCCACCTCATTCAGAATGTCAAATTCCGGAACCTTCTGCATATTAATCACCCCGTCTAAAATTTCCAAGTCTAAAAGATGTGGTTGAATCAGAATTGACTTGGGTTTAGTTATCTCAAAAATAGAATCATCGATATGCTTAATAGGGTGTAACTGATAATTAGGGCATTTGATTGAATCCTCCAGAAAATGTGATTCTGGATCCGTAATGTGAGCCCCAATAAGATCAGTTTCTTCAGTTATTGGGCTATCAAATGATCTATTAGATTCCTCAAGCCCAATCGTCTCACAGAAATCGTATTCTGTAAACTTGCGTGTGACTTCACAACTTGAATATTCACCATCAGAATCAAAGAAATCAAGATCCGTATTAATGTATGTCCCAAAATCATTTGTCTCTCTCTGATCCATGGAGACATACGTTACCTCGTACCCTAGCTCAAGGATTTTAGGTGAAGAAATCAGATCATCCTTAATTGGTTACTCTAATTCAATCTGGTCAGCCTCGTAACACGTGTCCCCCCAATAGGTGCCTAAGCGGGTTCTGACATTGGCTCTCTTGAAGGGAGTTCATCCTGGGAATCATCCCACGATTGAACTAAAGCGACCACAAATCTCATCCTCAATTTCGCTAACTTCCCAAGTAGAAACTCACCTGGGTTCTAATCCTTAACATCCTGGAGCCAATACAACAAATACTTGTTCAAATCATCAATCATTTCAATTAGGGGCTCCAAGCTTTCAATGCAAGGTATTGGCTAAACTTCTAAAGATTGTATGATATTCCTCAAGTTAACCAGAACCTTATCTTGAACCTGGTTAACCTGAACCAAATGACTTGGTTTAGGGCTGGGCGGGCTTGGGATCATTGCAGAGTTAACGAATTGAGATTCGTTATACCCTTCCTGATAATAGGTCATTTCAGATTGTTCAAAAGGTGGTGATGACCTAAAGGCAGTGTAATCAGAGGATGGGTAAGAATCAGTGTATCCTTCTTAATTGTAGATCATATTAGGTTGTCCATGAAAGAGTGACGATCTATAATCGATGTGGCCCTGAGAATGATAGAAATCACGATCATAGTGTTTAGGGTTAGACCCTAAACACGGAGATCCGAAACTGTATCCCCAATCTGAGTTATCCCAACTAACTGATGGTTGATTACAGTACGAGTCAGGATAATCGTCATGTTGAGGATAACTCAAAACAGGAGGGAAAGAGCGGGAATGCGTATAAAATGTGGAAGGATTCGTGATAGATGGGAGGAAGAAAGGTGCCCTGCAATACAAGCAATCAAACCTATCCTTAAGTGGGCTAGCCTAAAGACCTACAGACTCCCAAAACCTGTCTTGAGATAAAGAAACGATTTGATCTACTTCTGTCTGTTCAATCCAACCAGTTAGAAGGAGGGACTGGGGAGAAGGTTCTTCCTTCGGCTTGCGCCTCTGGTTCCAAGTGTACCCCCCAGCCGCAATCGTTTGATTCTGCTCCCCTAGCTAGACATCAGATTGAACAGTAGAAATAGACTAATAAAAAATAATCTTGTTCTGAGCTCTGAAGAGCAAGTCGAATCCTTAAGGGCCAATGTCTACTCTGTTTTATTTAGGACTAGGTTTGAATGTGCTTTGGAATGTGATGGGTCCTTTATCTGGGTTGTGCCCTTAATGATTGATTGATGTGTGTGTGCGTGCACAACTAGTGGTTTTCAAGCAAGATTACTTTTGATGCGGTGAATTTTAAGGTTCAAATCTTGCTTAGTAGCTTTTAGGATTCAACTTTAGGTATTTTCAAACAAGTTTTGTTGGCACACCAGGTTTTGAAAGCACAGGTGAAGATGTTTTCCTTTGAAGCTTTAAAAGAATGTGGAGTGCCTAGTAAATCCCTAAGAGTTGAACCTAAGCGGCAGCTACTTGATGAGTTGATTTTAATTGAAGTGGTGCGACCCAATCAACTCAAACAATTGGCCTGTTGCACCACTTAATTAGTCACACAAATGATTACATAATCTGATTTCTACTCAATTATGTGTTTGGATGTGTGTACCGCTCCAAAGATCGGTTTACCGGTTGAGTTCGAAAATCAGATGAGGTTGTGTACCTCTGTGAGATTTTTTTTTATTTTTCTTTTTAAATGTGGATGTTGAGGCGAGTGTGAGTGTCAAACAAACAAAACTAATCTTAGAGTTTATAAGAACACTTAAGTTGATTGATGTTTGTGTTATTATGTTGTGAAATGAAAACTAATGGGTGGGAGGTGGAGAAAAACTTACAGAACCTTCAACAGCACTTTACTCCAATCTACCGCTTTTGCTCATCTGAAAAGAGTACCTGCAATCACAATAAGAAGGGAGAAAAGTGAGGTAAATGATTCGTAAGTTGGAAAACACGAAAAAATCAAATAGCGTCTCCTCCCCGGCAACCGGCACCAAAATGTTGAAGCTATGAGCTACTACGCTAACATATTTGGTTTTGAAAACCTATCGTTGTAGTTTGAAAGCGAAGAACTCGTGTTCAACAAATAAAATTTATACCGAAATAGAAATCTCGGGTTGAACTCAGGGAGGTGGATGTTTGATTTAAAAATACATGTTTGTTTTATTTGTCACGAAGCAGAATAATTGATTAGAAACTATCTATCTATTATAATAAATAGAAGAGAGAGAGAGAGAGAATATTACAAACAAAAATCAAAAAGAGATGTAGAATGAACATGGAATTCATTATCAAAGAGATTGTTCGTTACACTAAACATTATGACTAGAAAGCAGAAAACGATTACACTAGAAAGCAGTAAATCTACTCTAGAAAGCATTAAAAAGAATAGAGAGAGAATTATCCTCCTCGACAGTCACTTGGAGGACGAGCCAGATGGGACGACACCTGGAAGATGGCGAACGGAGCAGGACAAAGGAGGACGAAGAGGGAAGAACGGGAACGGGGCAGCACGTCATCATCGTCATGGGATCCACTTCCGAAAGGGGGACGAAAATTGGACTTTATCTCTTGAGAAGCATCCTAAGTATGGGACAAGCTTCTCTTGAGCTTTGGAGAGAGAGAGAAGAGAAAGAAGGGATGAAGATTTCATATGGAGGAGGTCTCCTTTTATAGTTGGAAGGAATGAGGGCAATTTGGTCTTTTTAATCTCAAAACATTAAATCAGGGGTCTTTAGTGATGGATAAAACCATCGCTAAAGCCCCATCGTGGGCGTAGTGGGGTGGCCGCTCACCTCCCGCGCATGAAACGCGTGCTCCACATTCTGTAGATCTCACGATCGGATGACTTAACTCGCCCCTCGCCGCGCCTTCTCATCGCGCACTCGCTGGGACTGATCCCGCATTATGCGCGGGCGTCTGATGCGGCGTGAGCGCTATCGTGCGCGTGCGACCGCTCGATCGCGATTGAGCGGTCAATTGGGCTCCCTCACCATGCCTCAGTTGCCGCTCGCCAAGGATCGAACACGCGCCTTCTGATCTCGCGAGCGCGTTCGACCAATGCGCTACACAAGCATTTGTGTCGTGGAGATGAATTCGTGCGCACGCGATTAGGACCGTTGGATTGAGATCCAACGGTCAAGGCAGTTCTTCAGGTGTGGCTTCAGAGGATGGGCACACTGGTTGGGATGCAATCTTAGCCGTTGGATCTTGATCCAACGGTGGAGATTCGTGGTTGCTAGTTTCTTCAGAAGTTGAGTAGATGGTACCACGGTTGTCGAATTAAGTCGATTTTCACGCCGTTAGGCTGCGATCGTCGATCCAAATCCATCCGTGTAGTCGGATTTGTCATTTATAGTGCGGATTCACAGCATCTTGGCCCTTGATCTTCTAGGGTTCCCCGGTCTCTATCTGATGCTACATATATCTGATTAGAGCGATCTTAGAGTCGAACTCCAATCGTCGCCTTGATCACATCTGTACAGTTGGATTTTCGATCCAAGGCCCCGATAAAAATTTTGCCCTGTCCCTGAACATAAAAAGAGACAATTAACCTCCATTTTATTCAAACTAATCTAAATGCAAGATGATGCATGCTATGCAATATTTATAGTATGTAATGAAATCCTATGCTTAAGAACATGCATAAATAGACATCTTAAGTAGTGTAAACATGTTTACATCAATGTATCAGTTCTAGCATAGGAGCCGGCCAAGATTAAGAGAATGATGTGCTCGTATGCTCCCAAAATTAGTGGTCCGGAGATGCGAACCAACTGATTGTGCACCCCTACTCCAAAAATTCTAGCTATAAGAAGGTGCGGAGTGGTGGTGGAAAATAGAGGATAATCAGAGGGGGAATCATGATGTTAATTCAGCTGATTTATCATGTCCCACAATTTAGTAGGAAGTTACTGAGGGAGTAGATCAAAATGTATCTCAGAATCGGAATTTGGGTCATAGGGATCCTCGTAACGATAATTGACATAAAAGATCATGCCCTCTCCAGGCTCTGGATCATATGGGGGTATCAGTGGGGAGGTCACTGAAATCCTCGTCAGAAATTACTTCATCCTCATCAATACTCATCTCTGATTCATCGAAGGCTGACTCTTCAGGCTCGGAGTCGAGCCATCCATTAGATTGACTAGGATGGTAGGTGCGTACCCAACTCATTCTACTCAAAGCTTCACCCTCATATGCATTGGGTTCCTCAATAATTCATGCCTCAAGTAGAATATTTATTTCTTTGGTCAAATCATCCATAGCTACTTCTAGTCTTTGGATGTCAGGATCAGGGATAGAAAGTATCATCTCAGAATCTCTAACATCTGAATTAGGTATGTAGGTGCAAGAAGAAGAGTGTAGGTCAGAAGATGTTGGCTCTAGCATAGGTTCACCTACAATGGGAAGTGGCCTAGACTGATTAGTAGTGTCACATGTAATGTTTGCCTCAAGATCCATATCCTCAAATGGATCTACTTCCCTTATCATGGTTGGGTTATCTAACCCAAGTGGTTTCTCCCGGGATTCAGGATAATCCGATTGTGGCTCAGTCCTGGAGATATCAGTCCTTTCCTCAGTTTCCTGAATGGAGTTCTCAGACGAACCCATTCTGAATATTTCCTGCTCCTGTCTCATATCCAAGCTGGATTCTTCTTCCCCTGAATTATCTTCTGGCATCTGCTCCTGAGAATCTTCTGTGTGTCCTTTCAACGTAGTTATTTTAGATTCTTCGTGGTCTTCAAGGCTATTTTCCACTTGATATCTCAAAAGTAGCAGTTCTTGAGTTTCTCGATTTTGTCCAATTAGCTTTGTTATCCCTGTTGTTCCTTGAAGGAGCTCTATTACAGCTTGTTGATACGGAATCCAGCTTTGTCTTTGGTTTAGCTCAGTGATAGCTTGGATTTTGTGTAGGTAGAATGAGACCTTCTCCTTAGCGCTAGCTATAGCTCTCTGTATTCAGTAATGCGGTCACATATGCACCGGTAGTTCTTCAGGGGTTCTAGGGGGTGAATCAGGTCTACGCATATTCCATGGGTGAGAAGCAGGAGTATGAAATCCATATCCTGAGTTATAAGATGTGGTCCTTTGAGGGACCGACTGGTATGGGTCATAATATCCAGGGTTAGGATATGGGTTAACCATTTTGGTAACCCAAGGAGAAGGATCAAGCGAAGCGAAAAGTCATCTTCGCCACCTTGGGTTCTGATCCCAAGGTTGAGCTGATTTAGTGACCAGGGCTCTCAGATAAGCTCATGGGTCCAGCTCTTCTAGATCCTGATTAGGTCCAGATCCAAGGTTAGCCATTGCAGCTAAGCAGATAGAAGAAGAGGGTGGGGGAGAAGAGGGCCCAGGAGAAGTGACTCGCCTCCTTGGGAGCAGCTCCCAAGGTCCAACCAGTCGAGGTCTGAGTGACCTCCTTCCTCGCATACACCACCCAACCCTTGGGTTGGTGTAGCCAAGCCAGACAAGGCTAAGGCCCTATCAATCAGATGGTCCTTATGATCGGATGACTAGATTTTTCATTTTAAGTTTGAATTCCTGAAGAGAAACTCGTCGTGCAACCGATTGAAAGTGATTCCCTCCTCTCAAGCTAACCCAGCTAGTCTGGTTATGAGGGGACTAAGGGGAAGGTTCATCCTTCGGCTCACGCCTTCGGTTTTGTTGACCCTCAAGCTGCAGTCGTTTGACACTACCTTGCAGACTTAGTCACCAGGTTCGACAAGAGATGTTGAAGCCACCCAGTAGTACGACAACGAATTCAGGTTACTTACGTGTTTTAAAATTAATTTTAGCCCGTTTTTCTTTAGTTAGGGTTTGTGGTGAGTGACCCACAAGGTGACCAAGCTCACCGGCCAAACACTATACTTGACTAAGTCTAGGTTAGCCCAAATGTGGTCTTTAGATTGTAACCCTAAAGGTGTACCCTATGGTTCATGCAATTCTAGGGGTTTTTTTTATTTCATCTTCAGTAAATCATGAAATTAAGACCAATTCTCTGATAAAAATTGGAATCAGAATAAGTTGAAATTTGGCAAGTATATTCCTTTCCCAATTGTATTTTCATAGAATATTTTTTTATAATTTTTACTATTTGAATATAATTTATAGAGATTTTTAAATGTCAAAAGGTCAGATGTGCAATTTTGACCCCTGGTCGATTTTTCAAATTGAAACAGTATCAAATGACTTTCAAAAATTCGAGAAAAATATGAAAATTAAAGCCAATGAGATCAGCTTTCAAACCCCACCATTTTTAGTCAAAACAGATTCACGAATTACTTGAAATTGCTTTTTGAATTCTAAAAATTTTCAAATCTGGGTCAGTCTGACCCCCTTGCACTTTGCGAATTTTTAAAACTTTTGTACTTGGAATTATTTCAAAAAATGGTGCCGTTTGAAAGATGGTTTGAAAATGAAGGTATAACCCTAATTTCAGAATTTTTCGTGTACTAATTTTTTGTCAATTGAATTTTTTAATCGAAATTTGAAGTTTGGTCGAAAATCAAAGGGTGGTGGAGAAGCTTTTGAAACGGTGTTTGAATTTGAAATTCAAACTTTCCACCAAAATAATTTTTTTTTCTTCTTCAAAATCTTTTGAAATTTTTTTTGAAGGGAAAAGCCTTTTTTTTTCAAAAAAAAATTCTTTTCTTTTTTTTTAAAGCAAACTAACCTAGGATTCAAATGGAAACCTAATCTAACTACCTAGACTTTTTTTTTATTTTTTTTTCAGGAAAATAAATAGGCTAGAAGGAAATCTAACTTAGGGTTAAAAAAAAAAGGGAAATCCCAATCTAAGAGGAGATGTGCACCTGATATTTTTTTTTTCCGCGCTCATGTGTGTAGATCCCATTTTTCCCTGTTTTCCTGCACATCAAAAGACAAGCAGAGGAAGATTTATCAGTGATAATTCTAGAGATTGAAATAAAAAATGACGTTGCCTCCCCAACAACGGTGCCATTTTGTTGGGAATCGTAGAGCATGTTTTGATAGGAAAAGCATCGTAGTATAGTGCGCAATACGATTAAACAAAAAATATTTATAAAAAGATAATGAGACCTTGAGTCTCGGTCGTTCGTCTCTTGGAGACGTTTGTTCAAATTTGAAATCAATCTTTTCGCTCTACTTGTTTACAGTTGCATGGCGGTTTATGGTTATTACGTATTTAAACACGACATGCTTAGTTACAATAGATGAGAATGAAAAGCAAGCAACTTTAATCACACGAAATATTTTGCAATCAATAAGTTCATGGTGATTTTCAACACAAGGATATATATATATATATAAAAATATTTCTTTCATTCATTCATTCAGGAAGGTATTTGCAACATGGAATGTAGAGGAAAGTTTATACAGGAATGCTTGAAAATATAAATCTAGCTAATAGAAAATGATCGCATACAGGAATCTATGGGGAGATTTTGCATGCATCATTGGGGGAGAATAAGAGCTACACTACTAAGCAGTAAATGAAAGCAGTAAAACTATGAAGAGCTAAGTTACTAATCTAGTAGAAAAGAAGGGCATTCGGAGGTGGGCTTCGATGGCCTTTGAGTGGTTGAGAGGAGAAGGAGGGGAGGCCAATGGTGCTTTGGCCAACCCTTAGAGAGAGGTTGGGAAGACGATCCAGCATCCTGGCGTGGAGATGGTAGCTTCCATGGTGGTGCTCCTCGTGGAGGTGGAGTGGAGGTGGAATGTAGCTAACCTAGATGGATGAGTGCCAAGAGTGGGATGGGTGCAAATGGCCACCCTGTAGGTCTTTTTATAGACCTAAGGGAAGCTCTCTAGAGAATTATGGAATTCTCTGGAGAGGTCTATGGTGGGAGCTCGTGGGAGAGTGAGAGAGAGAGGGTGGATGGTGGTTTTTAGATCCACCAAATATGGATCTAAAAATTGAATGGCTCTTGGTTGTTAATTTTAGCAACCAAGGCAACAACACATGGTAGAGAGTTTTAAAGAACTCTAGGCTAGGCATTTTCGTGTGGATGGTGTGTGTGGGTGTGTGTGGGTCGAAACTTAGGTGGCTAGGTTGATTAGGTTGGGTTCTTGTGGGTTTAAGTCAAGGTAGGTCTCAAATTAGGGTTGTAAACCCTAATTCACTAAGGTAAAGTGCAATTAAACTTAATACAAGTTTAATTGGGTATGTGAAAACTTAATTGAGAGTAAAATAACTTAATTAAGTTAGGTCTAGGTCAATTGGACTCTCACTAAGTCCAATTGGACAGTGTGTGCTGAGATTAGGGCTCAATTGGACTCAATGAGTCCAATTGAATAGGCTGATGGAATTGACTAAGATCCAAGTCAATTAGGTTTAGTGAGGACCTAATTAGGTCCTTAGGGAGGTCCAAAGGTGATGTATTAGGGTTAGGGCACCTTAATTTAGGTTCCTATGGGGTTGGAATTGGGTTTAGGGACCTAGAGATCCAAGATCAAGGCTTGAATCTCAAAACAGGAACTGAAGAGCAGTTCTAGATGTCCAATAAAAGTGTCAGACTTCTTATAGTGAAAAATCAGAAGTCTAGACTTGTTGTCTGGATGTCCAATCAGAGTCAGGAGGGATTTTGGGTTCTGTTTTAGGTATTCAGCAGAAATTGGACATCTGACCAAGTGTCTAGACGTCCAATAACACTGTAGAAGTAGGTTTAGGGTGTGTGAGAGTTGGCTAAGGGTTCTAGACATCCTATAATTCATCTGGATGTTCAGATAAAGGTTGGAATTAGGGTTTTAAGGTTTCCTAGGGTGCGGTGACCTAATCTAAAGGTGGCTAAGGCTTGGGGAAGTCTCTAGGCTATTCTAGGGCTAGGATGGACCTAAGTTCTTCACATTTTACTGCTTTATTCCTACTTAATATAGTAGCATACCTTAACTCCCTTACATTATTATCTACTATATCTAATCTGAGTCTTCTGCTCTAGCTCTGCTACAACACCCATTATTCTTCTATTCTCCTGATCCAGCTTTAGATCCAGCTTATTACCTGTAATTGACATAGTGCACCTAATCAGCACATTATAGCATTATTTTATGCATAGCTAAAAGAAAGCAGTAAAGATGTAGATAATGCTTATGCATGCATGAATTACCCTAACTTATGTTAAGTCCTAGCCTAATTTAGGTCAATTAAGACCTATGATTGCTATGCAATCATTTAGCTGAACGTCGTGATCCTACATGATATCTTATGTGTGTAGTTATGGAAAAAGCTATTTTCCTCACACTTTGTTGGCATCCACATGTTTTTTACATCTCAATGTTCTAAGTTTGTCAATTATTATTGTAGATTACAGATGAGGGACTAACTTAATTGTTAAGAATACATTATTCTATGCAATTAAATGAGAAATTCTATAATTTGAGGGCATTTCTAATTTGCATATATGACCAATGAAGTTTGACTTTTTGCTAGTATTGATTTTGTTGTTATTCTTATCTACGTTTTGATTTTTGGTATCTGCTCTCATTTTCGCTTTTGACCTTATGTTTTGACCATATCATTGTAGTTAGGGAATCCATCATTGGATCTTGGTGGAGATCAGAAGGGGATGGTTGATTTTGCATGGTACCATGGGCTCCTCTCTAATGAATATTATAGCCCATCATGTAATTTCAATGCACCAACACTGAATTGTGCTGCGGCTTATAATGAATATTGGGGCCTCCTTTATAACATAAACATCCGTAATATAGGTGCAAAAATGTGTCCAACTGACATCCCATCAAGATATGTAAGTCCGCAACTTTACAAATCAATGCTACCTTTCTTTTATATGCAATCGATATCAAATTTCCTTAGCATAATGTTCTAGAGTCTTTGATTCCAACTAAATCCAATGATTCAATTTGATCATGTGTAAGTTAAAATATTTTTTAATTTATTCACTAGTTATGACTTTAAGTCAAATTGCAATATATCTTGCCACTAATAAAAATTATACCTAAACAATGCTTCATCAAAAGCTAAGTTTAATTCTAATTTTGCAGAGGAATGAGGAATAGTTCAATTAAAAGAAATGAGTTAGATGCACGATAGAATTTGTCTTCTTTTTTCTTTTTGAAAATTGAAGGATATCGCTCAAATGTGGAGAGAGAAGAATTTATAAACATAAGGCAACAAAAAATTCCAATTTGTGTGCTTATTATGGATATAAAAATTAACTGGTGAAATGAAGTGATATGGTGATGGTGTTTACTTAGTAGCATTTTTTTAAAAATATTTTCAGCAATATACATATATATATAAAATCCTAGATCGATAATAATGTCTATGTAATATCATGTTCATTCACGCATACATATATGTATACTTATATAATTACATGTATGCACATGTGCATGTACATGGAAACATGTCTATTTGTAGAAAAGTGTAAACTAGCAAATAGAAAACAAGTTAGAATAACCAAATTACCATGATGAATTGTACATGGATGGACCAACCTTAGATTGTCATATTAAGAGCATGACAAATGTTGACCCTAGGAAAATTTGAGTTTATGGTATCCTTATGGAAAGAAGAAATGTATCATCACTGTAACATTTGAAAATGAAAGTATTATTTTTTTAAAAGAAAAGAACACTTAAATGCCATCAAAAAATACTCCATATTAAGTCATGTGTAGTTTTTTAAAAATATTTAACACAAGAAATCCTAAATGGATATTTTCATCCTTGCATAACCATATCGAAGTCTCCAATCAGTATGTAAAATAACAAGTGTCTTCATGTAGGCATGCATCTTGCTACATTTTGTGGAGAGGCAGCATATGCGAGGCTCTTTTCTTAAGGGCAATAAGCAAATCATTTTCAACAACATTAACATCATGTTATGAGTCTTAATCTTTATCACTTAAAGAGGACTCGTATCATTTCTTATAGGAACATCATCTGTAAACAAAGGTGTAGTAGTTACTTCAAGATAAGTGACGGTCTAATCCTTGGAGAAGGGGCTCTTCTTTAGTAAACTCAAGGTGGTTCATGAACGATTAACCAGATTTCGTACGTTAAAAGATTGAGTTAAAAATCCATCGTTGTAATTGCGTAAAAATTTGTTATCAGATAAATTTACCAAAACTCCGGTGAGTCCCAAGTCAAACATGAGGAGGTGAACATTTGATTAAAAATCGCATTTGAAATTATTTTAAGAAAGCAGATTAATTGGTTGAAATTAATTTATGTAAGCTATTATACTTAAATAATAAATAATAGAAAAGAGTGAGAGAATAATATAGAGAAAAAGTGAGAGAGTGCGAACCCATATTTCAAAACCAAATATTCATTACAACTAATTTCTACAACTAGAAAGCTGAAAATCTACACTAGAAAGCGATAAAAAGAGAGGGATGAGAAAATCCTCCTCAACGGCTGCTTGGAGGACGAGTCGCGATGACGGAGTGCTCAGACGATGGGGATGAGATGCTGGATGAAGGAGAATGGAGCTGGAGTACAGAAGGCGAAGCAGGACGGCGTCGTAGCAGGATCCGCTTCCCGAACGGTAGCGAGAAGATAACCACTGGATGCTCTACGAAGGGGGTGAGAAGATAGAAAAATTATTTTACTCTAACTCTAATGGAGCATCTTGGGTATGAGACCGGCTTGTAGAGCTTTGGAGGAGGTGAGAGGAGAAGAGAAGGGATGATGAAATATGTGGTAGGGGTGGCTCTTTTATAAGTGCAAAAATTGGTGGCAAAAAGGTCTTTTAAGCCTTAAAAATAAATATGCGGCCTTTAGTGATGCATATAATTAAGTGTCACTAAAGGTGCACGTTGTTGTTGCCGCTCCTTCATATTTGGCCGTGCGATGAAGATCCAAGCGCTCAAAAGAAGCCACGTTAGTGCCTCTTTCTCTTCAGCAGTTGCCTCTTCATCGTGCCTAACTCATCTCAGCCATCTGATTGTTCGATCGGACGGCTTAGATCGTGTGAGTCGCTTTGCCTTCATAAGTTCTGCGTGCCCGCGTGCGATGGCACGTATGATCACGTGTCATTGCATGCGTGTGCATGCTCCTCCATTCGACGCTCGATGCCACACCACGTCTCGCCTCTGTAGCTGCTGGATGCGCATCGCAGGGTCAATTGCACCCACACCTCTCTCGCACTTTCGATTTAAGGCTCTCAAGGTCTCAAACTTGCACCACTTCCTTATGCTTAAGACGCTCGACCACCACGCTACGAGCGCGGATAGTTGAGGTCTTGATTTTCCCTGCGGACGGTTTCAACCGTTGGATCTCGATCCAACGGCTGGGATTCATCGTATGAGTGAAGAAGAGGTGCTGCAGGCCATGTTGGGTGGCTGTGATGGCACCACGTGTCACCATCATGGTTGTCCATCTTCTTTGCTTTGTAAGTGATGCCACGATTGTCGGATTGAATCGATTTTCGCGCCTTTGGGCTGCGATCATCGATCCGAACCCATCCATGCAGTTGGATTTGTCATCTCAAGTATGGATTTACGCCACCTTGACTCAACCTCTAATCTTTCTTAGATTGTATCTGATACTACGAAAATCCGATCAGGGCGATCTCGGAGGCATTGAACTTCGATCGTCACCCTGATCAGATCCGTACAGTTTGATCTTTAATTCGAGGCTTCGATAAATATTGCTTTCTCTCCTTACCACAAATAGAGACAAATTAACTTAGAATTTGTACAAACTAATCTAAATATTGCAAAATGATGCATGTTATGCATTATTTATAATGATGAATGCAATTATATGCCTAATAACACATATAAATAGACAGTTTATGTGACATAGATGTGTCTACATCAATGAAATTTGGTAACAAGCTAAGTAGTCAGAATGTCCTCTAGGGGAACGAGACAAATAAACAGGGAGACACCCTAGTGCCTTTATCAATATTAAACTAAGTAGTCAAAAAATAAGGCACAAACCTAAAGAATGTAATGTCAACACTAACATAATGGTGATGATAAATAGAATAGTAGCATTGATATCCCTTTTAAGTTCTTAAATACCCAAGAAATACAAACTTAAACGCCTGTTGGGATGACTTATCTGTGCCTAGTTCTATAGCGTGACTAAAGGTTACACTAGAATGCAACTAGATAAGCTTGGAACTAGTCCTTGTCATGAAAAAAATTGGGGAGGAATTTGTTCATGAAGAATAAAGAGGGTATTCACTTTATATTGTAATAAGCAATCAACACAACTTCTCAATACGAATCAAGAGGGTTCAAGCAATACTAAAAAGATGGCAATGCTTTTTCTTAGCTACTTCATTTTGCTAAAAATTATAAGAATGACTTCTTTAGGAAATCATACCCTAGGTAAAAATCTCATAGGTATCGAGTGTAACATTACAGTGTAATATTTGAATAGATGATGTTAACATTGACTTTAAATTGGGCTTTATTTCATTGGTTTTTTTAAAATGCAAAAGTCTCGTAAGTATTGAGTGTAAAATTCTAGTGCAATATTTGAACAATGATAACATTGACATAGAATTGAGCTTTATTTCTTTGATTTTTTTTTCAATAATATTTTAGATGTCGAAAGAAAGACTTACAAAAGGATGAGAAAAGTCACCCATAATTACTAAATATTAGTGATGTCTTTATTGTTGAGGATTGTGGCATGGAAAACACACATCTTTTTGTAATATTATTTCAAAGATATACCCAAACTTAGGATTTTAACTAAGTGGGTAGTGACTCAAGTGCTACTTCCTTATTTAGCAAGATCTACAATCAAGCTTCATCAAAGGAGAAGGTCAAGGAACTATGTATTGTAGTTTACACATAAGAAGATAACTCAAGTGTAGATGCCACTAAAAGGTAGAACATGATGATTGAAGAGAAGTAGCATAAGGAGACAAAAGTAGGTATTCAAATCTTTTTTTTCATGGTCACCCACAATCATCCTCATAAGTACAACATCTAGAAGTTTTATGTTCGGGGTCACATGGATCTCATGGGCCTTCTCTTAGCCAATGATAGGGAATCCCTTCCATAAACAACTTTGAACTAGTTTCCTAGAGCTTACTTAGCAAAGTGAGCTATAGCACCATTCATCACTTTGTAAATGTTGAAAGAACTAATCAAAACTCCAACCACTAGTAGTCCATATAAAAAGTGCAATAGGTTTATCTTTGTCATAACTGCAATATCCACGGGAGCTTTAGGCGAAGGTGCTACCTATTGAGCATTGGGTGGCCTTCCATACATGCTTTCCCTAGCAAGAGTCAACAAGATGACCCTATTTGTCTTAATAAGTGCAAGTAGGGCATCTAAGTCCCTATGAAGTCCATTTTCATTTATGCCCTTTGATAGGTGATCCTACATGACCTCTTTTATGGGTAAGGGCCATGGCTATCTGAGAATCAAAGATGGTAATGGAAGGAAGAATTGTTACAAGCCTCTCTGTTACCAAGAAGGTTAGGTAAAGTGAGCATATGAGACTAAGCAACATGATAATGATCTTGTTTCAAGTCAGCTAGTTAATGCCTCACCATGGACTCAGCATGACTCACAAGTACAAGTTAGCTTAAATTTATCTCATAAGCATTCAACTTCATATAAGCATTTTTTTTGGAGCAAGTTTTCAGAATTATCTTTGAGAGAGCCCAATATCATTGGAATAAATGATTTTCCTTCCTATATGAGAAACACAATCTCATGATTTGGGAGATACTACTTGAATTCCACATACAAGAGTAGATATCTCACAAATTCTTCTACATTTACTTTATAGCCTAGTAGGATATTAGTTTATTCCCTATCCTTTACATTGTCTCTAATCCAAATGAGGACTTTAGAATTATCTTTCTTCCAAGAAATATATTTTTGAACTTTTTTTTGCAGGCTTTGATTTGATTAGAATATATTTCTAATCTTGACCTTCAATTTTCATCATAAAAGTTTCTAACTAATGGAGTTATTGGTGTCATCCAACATGATCACCAATCAGAAGAAGGATCCTTGCATACCGTTTATGACTATGATAACACAGTACCCTTTGACAAGTTGAATGAGGTCATCTTTGAACAACAATCTATAGCTTTCACAAGATGAAGTAAAAAGTATAACATCTAATTCGTTGTATCCCCAATGGAGTAGTAGCCACTTTAAGCCAATTTGACCTTTAGCCGGTAGTCTAAGGTAGTACTAAGTTCTTGATGTTTGGCAAATAATATTGGCATTTGAAATTGTTATTAGACCAAATTACTAGCATCAATAGTGTTGACGATGAGTGATCACAACCAACTTTAGAAGGGAGAGTTTTCAACGGAAGAAAAAAAATTGGTGTAAAGAAGAAAAAGGAGACAAGGAGGGTACTGAACCCCACCTTGCTTTGATATCATATCATATATTAGAAAATAAAATCACTTGCCATTATAAAATAAAGATGCCCTTGGTATATAAAGCAATAGGTATAGGACTGTATAAATAGGAAAAATCATAAATGGAAACAAAGAAAAAGAAAATGATCTCAAAAAATTATTTTGAGATACTAAATAATATCTACTACAAAGGAAGGGATCAGAGAACATTTAAAGATGATCTCTTAGGATCGTAATTTTTTTAATATTACGTGACATGAGTCCATCGAATTATTGTTGGAAGTTTGTTTTAAAAGTATACAACAGAAAATATGAAGAACATAGAAAATGTACCTCTCAAATGATAGTATAATATCAATTATATATTATATTATATTTCTTTAATGAACAAGAAAAATAAGTATTGATCATAATATATTGAAAGAAAATATGCCACATGGGCCAATGCATCAGAAAATTATTTCAAAAGAGGAAGGAGGAATTGGGAGGGTATTGTAACTTAATAATATTAAAATGTGAATAAGTTGAAATCGTCCATCACCTTTTTGGTAGTTTAAGATATTTGGAATATTCACCAGATATCTGTCTAGATATTTGGAGAGAAAGTCAGACATCTGAAAATACTTTTTCTGTTCGGCACATATCGTGTGCACGCCACTCCCTATGTCGACCATCACCTGCACCCCGCACCACTCCCTGTGAAGGCCATCACCCACACCCTGCACCACTCCCTGCGACGCCCACGCCTTTCTCCTCACCTCCTCTCCCTTTATAAAACCCCCTCCTCCTCTTCATCTCACACCATTACAGTTGAGCGAGAGGAGAGTAGGGAGCCGGGGAGAGAGCAAGCGGAGAGCGGGTCTGAGCATGAGAGTGGAGGGCACTGTGCTGCTCTGCTGCAGCGTTTACGGCGAGGAAAGCTAGAGCGGTTCCGTGGAAGTCATTTTTTCTGTAGAATCAGACGATCGGAGCAACATCCAGACGTCTTACCAGACGTCCGAAGGTAGAATGAGACGTCTGGTAGAGATCTACTTTTCCGTATTTCTTCTCTGCTAAAGTCCTGACAATACACGTACATGTGTCAGAGGTTGGAGGCGGACCGAAACAGTTTCAGACGTCCGGAAGTATCTCCAGACGTTTTACGTAACCCTCGGACGTCAGCACTACGTTCCTGACATCTGATAGAGGTGCCCCAGGAGAGGTATGCCTGCGAGTCATTTAAGACGTCTGGCCCCCTTTCCCAGACATTTGATTTTTATCAAACTTCATGTTTTAGGCCCGTACAAGGCCTAAATGTTGTCGATTTTCTGTAAACGAAACATCGTTGTTTTCCGTATGAATTTCTTCACTTAGTGGTACCATGTCTGTATCTTTTGGAATCCTTTTGACCTGTCCATCCACGTCTTAGGTCTCTAATCCTTCGAGTGTACGAGACCTGCGAAGACGCCGAGAGCTGCTGTATGAGCCCCTATTCCACCTGGTTACCCTGGTAGAGTGGTTCTAACTATAAATCTCCAAGTTAATAAAATGCATGCAATTAGTTAAAACCTAGGATGTGAGATGAATCCTAGGAAGAAATAAACGTATGCTCTAGAATACAGTTATTCAATTGAACCTTAGGTTGCGATATGAACGCTACGGCTAGAGAAAAATGCATGTGAATTGTTGAACGCTCGAATTGCTACGCTAACGTGTTTGGTTTTGGAAAACCTGTCGTTGTAGTTTGAAAGTGAAGAACTCGTGTTCAACAAATAAAATTTATACCGAAATTGAAATTCCGGGTCGAACACAAGGAGGCAGACGTTTGATTTAAAAACTATGCGTTTCTTTTTATTTGTCACGAAGTAATTCAATTTAAAACTATCTAATTATTTACAATAAATAGAAGAAAGAGAGAGAGGGTAAGAGAGAGAGAGAATATTACACATAGAAATAAAAAATGAGATGTAGAATAAACAGAGAATTTATCATTAAAGAGATTATTCATTACAACTAGAAAGCATAACACAATTGCACTAGAAAGCGATAAATTTACTCTAAAAAGTATTAAAAGAATGGAGGGAGAAATGTCCTCCTCGACGATCGCTTGGAGGACGAGCAGAACTACTCTAGAAAGCAGTAAAAAGAACAGGGAGAGAGAAATCCTCCTCGACGGTCGCTTGGAGGACGAGCCGGACGGGACGACGCCTAGACGAAGGAGGACGAAGCAGAAGAATGGGAACGGAGCAGCACGCCGTCGTCGCGGGATCCGCTTTCGAAGGGGGACGAAAATTTGGACTTTATCTTGCGAGAAGCATCTCGGGTGTGGGACTAGCTTCTCTTGAGCTTTGGAGAGGTAGAGAAGAGAAGAAAGGGATGAGAATTTTGTACGGAGGGGGTCTCCTTTTATAGTTGCAAGGAGTGAGGGCAAATGGGTCATTACATCTTTAAAACAATAAATGAGGGGTTTTTAGTGACGGATAAAACTGTCACTAAAGCCCCAACGTGGGCGTAGTACCCGCGCCCACGCGTGTCTCCTCAGCTGCGCTCTTCCTCAATGCCCGCGCACGTTCTTTAATTCTCGCGATCGGACGACTTAAGATGCATCTTCGCCTGCTACTGCGCGCCCGCCCAGCGCGTACGATCGCGCGTCCTTGCCGCACGTGCAATAGCGCGTGATCTCTATTCAGCGCAGATGGTCGTCCGATGACGATCCAACGACCGCCCGCGCTCGCAAGCCCGTGCCTTCCTCCCCTTCGGTGCGGCTCGAACTCGCGGCTGCAGCTCGTGCAAACGCTCTTGACCGCTGCGCTACGATGCGCGGATGGTCGAGCAGGCACTTTTAGGCGCGGTTGTCCACAGCCATTGGATCGAGATGCAACGGCGGAGAGGGAGCGGGGTCTTCAGAGAATGTATGCGACCGTTTGGGCGGCTGAGATGGTGCCATGTGGCGGCATCTTGGCCGTCCATCTTCTGGATGTTGTAGATGGTGCCACGGATGTTGGATTGACTCGATTTTTGTTTCGTTGGGCTGCGATCGTCGATCCGAATTCATTCGTGCAGTCGGATTTGTCATTTGAAGTGTGGATTTACACCATCCTGGCCCTTGATCTTCTAGGGTTCCCCATCACTATCTAATGCTACGGATGTCTGATTAGGGCGATCTTGAAGTCGTTGAACTCCAATCGTCACCCTGATCACATCCATACGGTTGGATCTTCGATTCGAGGACCTGATAAAATGTTTGCCCTATCCAAGCACATAAAATGAGACAATTAACCTCCATTTTATTCATACTCTAAATGCAAGATGATGCATGTTATGCAATATTTATATCATGAAATGCAATCCTATGCTTGAGAACATGCATAAATAGACATCTTAAGTAGTGTAAATGTGTTTACATCATACCCCCATGCCTATCTTTTGCTAGTCCCTAGCAAAAACTATATGCTATTTATAAAAGAATTAGGTTGGATTATTTGGGCATGAGTTATTTTCAATCATTAAGAAATTGTCTACTTAGGAACTGAACTTTTAAAGACACAACAGTACCCGAGTATCAGCCAAAATGCAGACCGCCTCAAGCCCTCGCCTTATTCAAAGAAAAATTTCTTTTTCTCTTTTTACTCTTTTCTAATTTTTTTGGATTTTCAAATTTTAGGGTTTAAGAGTGGCTTTCTATGGCCATTCAACTCACCTAAGATTTGATGAGAACCCTAAGTTTTAAGCATCTTATTGTGATTGTGATAGACTCGTTGACCGACAATTAAAACGGACTTCGGATTTCTACACCTCTAGGTGACCTCAAAAAGAATTCTGCCTAAAGGTGTATCTTTACAACCGGTAGCTTTCTCCCTACTTTTATTTTTTTACGGGGTCAACATAAGGGTGAATCCAGTGTATATCTCCCTGATTTATTCTACTTCTCCGCTTCTTCCTAAGTGTTTTGGAAATTTTTAGTGCATTTACTGAGCTGGGTTCTGGATAACCGGTCGATGAGCTGTTACCGCCGACAACTTGCCAGCCGTACTCGTGCGACGAAGTGTGGCTTATTTCTTTTTGTTCTTTTCTCCTTTTATTTTTAAATTTTTTTTTTTTAAGTAGGTGGCTTCCCTGGTCTAAGATTTACCTAAAGGCAGCAAAAAGAGAAAGATCCAGTGACTGGGCTCTGGACAACCTACCTATGGGTTATTACCCACGATAACTTATCAGCCATATCACCCTAGAAGGTTCATTAGCTACCCAATTTTCGTTAAAATCGTCGAACAATGAGTTAGTGACAAGATAGTGTGTAGATGCTAGAAACTCAAAATTCCCTCAAATCAGAGGGTCGGTTGATAAGTCATGTACTTATCACCTAAACTTATTTACTCCAATTAAAATAAAATTCAGGTTGGTGAGAACTCGAAAAATAAATCCACATTTTAGTGGATACACGGGCTGATTAAGTCCAAAGACCTGAAGGGTCTTTGTGTTCAAATCATAATGTAGTATTTCCTAAGATTGAAAATTTTCTTAAACCCAAATTCTCTTTCCTAATTCTGAATTTTTTTTTAATAAAATAAAATAAAATAAATCTATGGAGCTGACGAATGAATTCAGAGATAAATATCCACCCCCCATGCCTATCTAATGCAATGTCTTCATTGTATTAAAAAGACATAAAACAGAGTGGAATAGCGTGGAAAGCACCTGAATTGCGTGAATGTCAGGTTCGCTCCAAGATGAAAACTAAAAAGAACTGTATATGTGCTGAGTTTAGTGCCTTCAGCTAGGCACATTATACAAAGAAGAGAAATGAAGAATTCACAAGTGCAGGTTAGAATCAGAATAAACAGAAGAATCCTCTGACCTATCAACAGAGGTCCATAGATGTGGACCAGATTGTAGTGCAGACCCATCCCCCATAATCGAGAATATCTTAGGTTCTGGATAAAAATTACCCAAAATATAAAATCAGAATGCAAGTGGGCTCGGGCCTGCGATTTATGAGGATGCAACCCAAGACCAAAAAGTCAGGTTACAGAGAATTGAAGCTCAAGAGGATAATCGTTGAATGTGTGCTTGAGTTTGACATCCTCGAAATAAATGTCGTAAGGGTTCTGATTTGATAGTTTCACCTTAAAAGGAACCCTTCGACTCAATCTTCCATTTCCTCCAAAGTTAACTTCCCAAATCAGAACTTCCCAGCTCCTATCCTCCTCATTCCGAATGTTAAATTCTGAGACCTCTTGCATGTTAATCACCCCGTTTGAAATCTCCAAGTCTAAATGATGTGGCAGAATCGGAATTGACTTGGGTCTAATTATCTCAGAAACAGAATTATCGATAAGCTCAACGGGGTGTAACTGATAATCAGGGCATTGAATTGATTCCTCCAGAAAATGCGATTATGGATCCGTAATGTGTGCCCTAATAAGATCAGTTTCCTCAGTTATTGGGCTATCAAATGATTTATCTGATTCCTCAGGCCCAATCGTCTCACAGAAATCGTGTTCAGAAAACTCGCGTGAGACTTCGCAACTTGAATCTTCACCATCAAAGAAATCAGGATCCGTATCAATGTATGTCCTAAAATTAGTTATCACTTTCTATTCCCAGGAGAAATACGTTTCCTCGTAACCCAACTCAGGGATCTCAGGTGAAGAAATCATATCTTCCTTAATTGGTTGCTTTAATTCAATCTGGTCAGCTTCATAACACGTGTCCCCCCTAACAGGTGCCTGAGCGGGTTCTGTCATTGGCTTTCCTGAAGAGGGTTCATCCTGGGAACCATCCCAAGATTGAATCAAAGCAACCACGAATCTCATCCTCAATTGCGCTAATTTCCCAAGTAGAAACTCACCCGGGTTCTTACCCTTAACGTCCTAGAGCCAATCCAACAAAGACTTATTCAAATCATCAATCATTTCAATCAAGGGCTCCAATCTCTCAATGCAAGGTATTGGCTGAACTTCTAAAGATTGTATGATATTCCTCAAGTTAGCCAGAACCTTATCTTGAACCTGGTTAACCTGAACCAAATGAGTTGGTTCAGGGTTGGGCGGGTTTGGGCTCAATGCAGGGGAATTAACAAATTGAGATTCGTTATACTCTTCCTGATAATAGGTCATTTCAGATTGTTCACAAGGTGGTGATGACCTAAAGGTAGTGTAATCAGAGGATGGGTAAAGATCGGTGTATCCTTTTTTATTGTAGATCGTATTAGGTTGTTCATGAAAGGAAGACGATCTATAATCGATGTAGCTCTAAGAAGGATAGAAATCAGAATCAAAGTGTTCAGGGTTAGACCCTAAACACGGAGGTCCGGAGTTGTATCCCCAATCCGAATTATCCTAACTAACTGATGGTCGATTACAGTACGAGTCAGGATAATCGTCATGTTGAGAATAATTCACAACAGGAGGGAAAGAGCGGGAATGCGTGTAATATGTGGAAGGATTCATGAGACACGGGAGGAAGAAAGGCACCCTGCAATACTGTAACGAACGCGTGAACCGGACGTATTTTAAGACGTCTGGGAGGTGGCCCAGACGTCTTACCAGACATCTTGGATCACATCCAGACGTCTTGCCAGATGTCTGGGATGGTTTACAGACGTCTGAAAAATCGTTATCGTCCACACCCGCGAGTCGTCTGCGTGCCTGCGCGCGCAGACCGCATATTCGTTATTCTCTCTTTTTCCCTCTCTCTCTCTGCGGCTGCAGGCGGCCTGCCACCTCCTCTCTCCTCCTCGCGTGGCCTTAAAAGGGCCACGCCTCCCCTCCCGTCTCCACCGTCTCCTCCTTCTTCTCCTTCCTGTGCGCGAGAGCGAGCGGACGCGAGGGCGGCAGCGGCGGCCGCAGTGAGCGCGGAGGTGCGGCATGCGAGGGCGGAGCTCTGCCGTGAGGGCGAGTTCGCCGGAGCGGTTTGGCCGGCCGGCGGAGGGCGCAGGGGGCGCGGAGCGACGCGGAGAGGGACCTGCTGCGGGCTGAGCAGCAGACGCGCGAGGTGCGACGCGGGCGGCGTCGCGAGCGGAGGCCGAGCAGCGCCCTGATTCTGGAAAAATTTCCAGAATCAGACGTCTGGGTTGATAGCTAGACGGCAAGGTCGACGTCTGGAATCTCATACAGTCGTCTGAAAGGTGAGTTTTCCGCCTTCTTCTTCCTTCCTGTCGACTGACCGTACTGAGGGAGGGGTTGGCTGTGCGCAGGTTCGCTGATTCGCCATCCTTTGCGAATCAGACGTCTGGAAGTTGTACCAGACGGCGGGAGTGACCTCCAGACGTCCGGGGTGGCCATCGGACGTCTGGGAGATAGGCCAGACGTCCCCGCAGACTTCTGGACGTCTGGGAAACCACGCTGAACAGGTAATTCTCTGATCCACTGTCTAAGACGTCTGGAAGGAGTTCCAGACGTCTGATTTTGCACAGTATCGTCTTTTTCGACCTGTTTAGGGCCCGTTCGGGCTCCGTTTTCCGCGATTCAAGTTGCGTTCTTTTCAGAATTAATTCCTCTACCCGTCTACAGTAGCTATACACTGTTTTGAGACACTCCTTGTGTTTGATCCTTGTGATAGGACCTCGTTCGGTTGCAGTCTTGAGAGTCGCGGAGGCACGCGGGATTCCCGATCACGCCCCCATTACTCCCGTTGTACCTGGTAGAGTGGCTTAAGTTTATTATTAAAATCTGTTAAAGTATGGAACCATAACTAGAATCTAGGACATTGCATGAATCCTAGGAATGAGGAATGTATGGAATGATAGCTCCTAGGTGATGCATGAATCCTAAGGCTGGAAAACTAGTTGTATGCTAGATCCTAGGATGTAACATGAAACCTAGGATGGAAAAACTAGCGGAATGTATAATATTGCAGTCTTGTAAAAATGGAAAGGAATATAAAGCTGCCTGTAAATTGAATTAATAGCTGCCTGTTATGAATAAAGAAACATGATTGAGATCATGGATTGTGAGAACGTGAAACTGGAAAGTGAAACATATGATGTTCTGAGATAAAGAGCTGGAACCCTACGGGGAATTAGGAGTGGAACTCCTGGAAAGAAAAAGGAATGGAACTGAGATGTAGTTGTACTGTCTCTTTAGTATGCGGTACCAAGGGAAGTACCTGTACCTGTTTAGTGCAGAGTGGGGCCAGCCGCCCCAGGGACCCGGGGGTTAGGATTGGCCGCTCTGTACCGACTTGTTGGCCCTCGTGTACGTAGTACCGAGGAGAGCTACTAGTGTTAGGAGAGTACTAGCTACCCCACGGGCCCCGGGGTTCTGCTAGCCTCCTTCACCGACTTGTTAGGCCCACTAGGGCAAACCAGGGTAGTCAGGCGAGGGTGCGCGGACTGTGGAGGGGCAAGGCCCCAGTTTGGTTACTGTGGAGGGGTTGGACCCCTGTTACTGAGAGGGCTCTGCCCTGGTTCCGTGCTGTGCTTTGGGCGCACCCGTTAACGGAAACGACTGACCGCGTGCCAGTGCGGGCTAGCTACCTGTGCGTTTATCGCGCGTGCCGTAGTCACCATTACGTCTGTCAGTGACCTTGGGGTGGTTGACTGAGGGTAGGATCACCACGGGGGACTCTCTCGGCCAAGAGAGCACCACGTGCTACTTCTACTTTTGGAAAAGACTACAATCAAGATCGTTCCCACGAGGACATTCGAGATCAAGTAAAGGATCTGAGAAATAAATGAAATAGTGAGAAAATTGAAAGATGTGAATAAAGGAAGTAATAGAACATAACAGCTATTGTACACTCTACTGTTGCCTTTAGTTAGTTTGCCACTCTACTCAGCGTTTTGCTGACGTGTTACACTCGTTACCTTTTTCAGGACCAGGTGTTGAGCAGCCAGGGTCGGCGGCTGCAGAGGACGCTGGGCCAAGTAGGGTCCAGTAGAGTTTACCACAGTCCTTGTACCTCTTTTGTTTCTATTTTAGTGAGTAGTTTTTGTTTCCGCTGTACCTTATTTACCTGCAGTTCTTGTTATATGATAAATGTTGTTTTACTGTTGTGGTGGTACCTACTGTAGTAGTTTTTTTTTCCTTACTGCTGCACTTTCTTACTGTTAGTTATATTCATGCGGAATGTGGTTTATTTTACTGTCTTTTGGTTACTTCCTCGTTGGACGACTAGGTCTTGGGATTAGTCGAGTCGGTCCGGTTCTCGTGCCTCGTAGGGACTCGGGAACCGGGTCGTTACAAGATGGTATCAGAGCAAGGTCGTCCCGAGAAGTGAATCAACTGACTGGAAAATAACCAATTCACATGTTTATAGCTAGAGTGGCCACCACAACATGTCTCTTGACATGAGCTCCTAGAAGTTTTGTTAGGTACCGTCTGTTTTGACGTTTCCATTTTGTTTCGCGTCTCCTTGCAGGAGATGCCTCGTCGTGGGACTGGCGAGACTGACCGCGGGCGCGGCCGAGGGCGAGGTCGGCGAGGTGGACATGCTGTCGTTGACGTCTCGGTGGACCAGCCACCTCTCCCTGGCATCCAGGCCCAGGACCTCGCCAGACTGATACGGGATATTGTACGAGAGGAGCTCCACCCACCACCCCGAGCACCTCCTCCTGGGGTTGCAGAGGGGGAGTCCTCTGTGGGACCACGCGACGGACACGGCGCTGGCACGAGGGGGGGATGGGCCCCTGCCACCCCCACCTTCCTCCGACACTTCTGTACACGAGGCACCTTCGCCTGGAGGTGCACCAGCACCTCCCCTACAGAGCCACTTCGAGCTTTTCGGACAGTTCCGGAAGCTGAAGCCCCCCTCCTTCAAGGGGGATGAGGACCCGACTGAGGCAGAGGACTGGCTTGAGCAGCTGGAGAAGATCTTCGACACCCTTCGCCCCCCGGTGGAGTGCCGCGTGGCCTTTGCCACGTACCAGCTGGAGAGTGCGGCACACCGGTGGTGGAGGGCAGTCCGGGGACAGGAGAGGGACGAGCCGACGTGGGACCAGTTCATCACCCTCTTCTGCGAGCAGTACTTTCCCCAGACGTGGCAGGACCAGAGGAGGCGGGAGTTCCACACTCTCCGCCAAGGGACGATGACCGTGAGCGCGTACCGCACGCGTTTCTTGGAGCTGTCCCGCTTTGCAGCGACAGCGGTAGCCACTGAGGAGGAGCGCCTTTGGAGGTTCACCGAGGGGCTCCAGCCTGCGATCCGGGGGTATGTTAAACCCCTGAAGCTGCCGACGTTTTCGAGGGTGGTAGAGGTAGCTATGACTTACGAGGAGACCAACCCGTCTGCGCGGGAGACCGACGGCGGGCGGAAGAGGCCCTTTCAGCCAGACTTCTCACAGGGCCGGCGAGAACGGAGACACGTGACGTCCGCAGGAGTGCCGTCACGTTGTGCAGGGCCATCAGTGGCCTTTGGGGGCCCTCGACAGGGGCCAGTCGCCAGCACCGGACCCCCGCCTAGCCGACAGCAGGGACTCACTAAGGGCGGAGTCGGGTTCCCCTCTGCTACCAGTGTGGCCAGCCGGGCCACGTCAGGAGGGACTGCCCATCTAGGGCAGGAGGTCAGCAGATACTTCCCGTGCAGAGCACTGGAGGGCGCGCAGGAGGCCGCGGTTCCCAGGCACGAGGAGGAGGACAGCAGTCGCGAGGAGGGTACCGGCCAGCACCTACCCGTCCGACGCAGAGTGTGGCTGCTTCGTCCGCACCTAGAGCTGAGGGGCGTATCAACGCCCTAACACACAGGGACGCCAGAGCATCGGGATCCATGGTAGCAGGTATGGTTTCAGTTTCTGGCAGACTCGTTTACACGCTTTTCGATTCCGGCGCTACGCACTCGTTTGTCGCAGCCAGTTTCGTAGTTAGTTTGGACCAGGATTATACACTGTTAGAGAATCCATTCGTAATCAGAGGTCCGAGTGGTCAGCTGTTTGTAGCTGAGGAGGTGTACACGGGTTGTGAGGTCAGCATCGGGGGACATAGCTTGCCAGCTGACCTGATTATGATACAGATGGAGGACTTTGGAGTGATTCTGGGGATGGATTGGTTGTCCGCTTACCACGCCTTGGTAGACTGTTTTGAGAGGAAGATTGTCTTCTCCATTCCGGAGTTGCCTTCTTTCGAGTTTCACGGGCAGCCAGTGGACGGAGGTTTCAGGTGCATTTCGGCACTTCGGGCGGCGAGACTTTTGAGCCAGGGGTGTGCGGGCTTCCTAGCCTGTGTGGTGGCAGAGCCCAGCCCTGTGGCAGACTTCCAGAGCATCCCGGTGGTCAGAGAGTTCCCCGACGTGTTTCCAGACGAGTTACCAGGACTACCGCCCGAGCGTGAGATCGAGTTTGAGATCTCACTAGTACCAGGGACCAGCCCCATCTCCACCGCGCCATACAGGATGGCACCGCTCGAGCTGCGAGAGCTCAAGTCCCAGTTGCAGGACCTTTTGGAGAAAGGTTTCGTGAGGCCCAGTGCGTCTCCCTGGGGAGCCCCGGTACTATTTGTGAAGAAGAAGGATGGGACCCTACACCTTTGTGTGGACTACCGACAGCTGAATAGGGTCACCATCAAGAACAGATATCCGCTGCCGAGGATTGACGATTTGTTTGACCAGTTGCGGAGTGCCATGGTGTTTTCCAAGATCGACTTGAGGTCTGGATACCACCAGTTGAGGATCAGGGAGACCGACGTCTCCAAGACAGCTTTCCACACCCGGTACAGACACTACGAGTTTTTGGTCATGCCGTTTGGGCTGACCAATGCCCCCGCTGCTTTCATGGACCTGATGAACAGGGTGTTTAGACCATACTTGGATCAGTTCGTGGTGGTTTTCATAGATGATGTGCTCATCTATTCTAGAGATCGAACACAGCACGGACAGCACTTGCGGATGGTTCTGGACACTCTGAGACGACGCAGGCTATACGCCAAATACAGCAAGTGCGAGTTCTGGTTGAGGGAGGTGACCTTCTTGGGTCATGTGATCTCTGGTGACGGCCTGGCGGTGGACTCCGCCAAGGTCGAGGCAGTGCTCAGGTGGGAGAGACCGCGTTCAGTCACTGAGATTCGCAGTTTCCTGGGACTGGCAGGTTACTACAGACGGTTCATCAGGGGATTTTCACAGATTGCACGTCCTATGACACAGTTGACCCGGAAGGACGTGCCTTTCGCTTGGACAGACGCCTGTGAGGCGTGTTTTCTGGAGCTGAAGGAGAGGTTGACCTCGGCTCCCGTGCTCTCCATCCTTGACAGTAGTGGCGGGTTCGTTGTGTACACGGATGCTTCCTTGCAGGGGTTAGGAGGTGTGCTCATGCAGAGGGGTCACGTTGTCGCTTACGCTTCGCGGCAACTGAAAACCCATGAGCGTACCTACCCTACCCACGACCTAGAGTTGGCAGCTGTTGTCTTCGCGCTGAAGACCTGGAGGCACTACTTGTTTGGTGAGACCTTCGAGATTTTTACAGATCACAAGAGCCTCAGGTATCTTTTTGACCAGAAGGAGCTCAACATGAGACAGAGACGTTGGTTGGAGCTCCTAAAGGACTACGATTGCAGCATCTCCTACCACCCGGGAAAGGCCAATGTGGTGGCTGACGCCTTGAGCCGTAAGGCGCCCGCACGCTTAGCCAGTCTACAGTTACAGAGTTGGAGCCTTTTGGAGGAGGTGGGCAGTTGGCGACCTCTAGAGTTACGAGGATACTGTGGGGCAGTGACGGTGACACGGCAGACCAGGCCAGAGCTGATAGACCGTATCATCACAGGACAGATGGCTGATCCGTACCTGCAGTCCTTGCGCGACAGAGTACTATCAGGGGACCCAGGGGACTTCTCTTTCACAGACCAGGTGTTACGCTTGAGGGGACGGTTGTGCGTCCCCAGAGACGAGGAGCTGTTGAGAGAGCTCTTGACTGAGGCACACGGTTCCAGATTCACCATACATCCCGGAAACACGAAAATGTACCATGACTTGAGACGCGAGTTTTGGTGGAGAGGGATGAAGCGGGATGTGGGCGAGTTCGTGCAACAGTGCTTAGTGTGCCAACAGGTGAAAGCCGAGCATCAGAGGCCTGCAGGGCCGCTTCAGCCGCTTCCAGTACCAGAGTGGAAGTGGGAGAGCATCACCATGGACTTGGTGGTGGGCTTACCTGTTACCCAGCGGGGACACGATGCAGTCTGGGTAATAGTGGATAGATTGACGAAGACGGCGCGATTCTTGCCGATCCGAGTCACTTTGGGACCAGCACAGTTGGCAGAGAGGTATATCCGTGATGTGGTGCGACTACATGGAGTTCCACGGGATATCGTATCCGACCGGGATACCCGCTTTACGTCCCAGTTTTGGGCTGAGTTTCAGCAGGCCTTGGGGACGAGGTTGAGGTTTAGCACGGCTTACCACCCCCAGACGGACGGACAGTCTGAGCGCACGAATCAGACACTTGAGGACCTTTTGCGTTCCTGTGTACTGGACTGGAGGGGCTCTTGGGAGGAGCACCTGCCCCTAGTGGAGTTTGCATACAACAACAGTTATCACTCGAGCATCAGCATGGCTCCCTACGAGGCTCTGTACGGACGGAAGTGTACGGCACCCTTGAGTTGGGTTGAGGTGGGGACCAAGTGGGAGGTTGGCCCCAGGTTGATCCGGCAGAGTCAGGAGGTAGTTGAGTAGATCCACAGACGACTCCGCACTGTCAGGAGCAGACAGAAGAGCTACGCGGATCGCAGACGTAGAGAGGTGCAGTTCGAGGTTGGGGACCACGTCTTCCTTCGTGTTTCGCCTATGAAGGGCTTACAGCGGTTTGGGGTGAGAGGGAAGCTCGCGCCGAGGTTCGTGGGGCCCTTTGAGGTCCTAGAGCGGGTTGGACCCGTTGCTTACAGACTTGCCCTTCCCCCGCATCTTTCTGGTGTGCACGACGTGTTCCACGTGTCCAACCTCAGGAAGTACGTAGCCGATCCCAGCCACGTACTGAGTCACGAGAGCGTCGAGGTGAGCGACGACCTGAACTACCCCGAGCGGCCAGTGCAGATCCTAGACCGAGCCGTCCGCCGGTTGAGACGAAAGCAAGTACCCTTGGTAAAGGTTTTGTGGAGGAGCCAACGGTACGAGGAGGCTACCTGGGAGCCTGAGGCGGCAATGCGGGAGCGGTACCCGGAGCTTTTCGCGGGTATGTCTTTTCGGATCGGCCTCGGTCCTCTTTGAGTTTGTTATGGTTAATTGGACATCTTTTTCCCGCACCCTAGTTGGCGCAAGTTTCGGGGACGAAACTTCCTTTGAGTTTGTTATATTGTAACGAACGCGTGAACCGGACGTATTTTAAGACGTCTGGGAGGTGGCCCAGATGTCTTACCAGACGTCTTGGATCACATCCAGACGTCTTGCCAGACGTCTGGGATGGTTTACAGACGTCTGAAAAACCGTTATCATCCACACCCGCGAGTCGTCTGCGCGCCTGCGCGTGCAGACCGCATATTCGTTATTCTCTCTTTTTCCCTCTCTCTCTCTGCGGCTGCAGGCGGCCTGCCACCTACTCTCTCCTCCTCGTGCGGCCTTAAAAGGGCCACGCCTCCCCTCCCGTCTCCACCGTCTCCTCCTTCTTCTCCTTCCTGTGCGCGAGAGCGAGCGGACGTGAGGGCGGCAGCGGCGGCCGCAATGAGCGCGGAGGTGCGGCGTGCGAGGGCAGAGCTCTGCCGTGAGGGCGAGCTCGCCGGAGCGGTTTGGCCGGCCGGCGGAGGGCGCAGGGGGCGCGGAGCGACGTGGAGAGGGACCTGCTGCGGGCTGAGCAACAGACGCGCGAGGTGCGACGCGGGCGGCGTCGCGAGCGGAGGCCGAGCAGCGCCCTGATTCTGGAAAAATTTCCAGAATCAGACGTCTGGGTTGATAGCCAGACGGCAAGGTCGACGTCTGGAATCTCATACAGACGTCTGAAAGGTGAGTTTTCCGCCTTCTTCTTCCTTCCTGTCGACTGACCGTACTGAGGGAGGGGTTGGCTGTGCGCAGGTTCGCTGATTCGCCATCCTTTGCGAATCAGACGTCTGGAAGTTGTACCAGACGGCGGGAGTGACCTCCAGACGTCCGGGGTGACCATCGAACGTCTGGGAGATAGGCCAGATGTCCCCGCAGACTTCTGGAAGTCTGGGAAACCACGCTGAACAGGTAATTCTCTGATCCACTGTCTAAGACGTCTGGAAGTAGTTCCAGACGTCTGATTTTGCACAGTATCGTCTTTTTCGACCAGTTTAGGGCCCGTTCGGGCTCCGTTTTCCGCGATTCGAGTTGCGTTCTTTTCAGAATTAATTCCTCTACCCGTCTACAGTAGCTATACACTGTTTTGAGACACTCCTTGTGTTTGATCCTTGTGATAGGACCTCGTTCGGTTGCAGTCTTGAGAGTCACGGAGGCACGCGGGATTCCCGATCACGCCCCCATTACTCCCGTTGTACCTGGTAGAGTGGCTTAAGTTTATTATTAAAATCTATCAAAGTATGGAACCATAACTAGAATCTAGGACATTGCATGAATCCTAGGAATGAGGAATGTATGGAATGATAGCTCCTAGGTGATGCATGAATCCTAGGGCTGGAAAACTAGTTGTATGCTAGATCCTAGGATGTAACATGAAACCTAGGATGGAAAAGCTAGCGGAATGTATAATATTGCAGTCTTGGAAAAATGGAAAGGAATATAAAGCTGCCTGTAAATTGAATTAATAGCTGCCTGTTATGAATAAAGTGTTGGTGCTAGAGCACCACGATCATTTGTTTTGATGATAACAAAACACGTGTTATTTAACATTTGCAATTTGAGTCCTAGATTTCAGGTCAATTGCAAATGAGGACGTGTTTAGATGGAGTTCAAGCTCGCATCCAGGACGGATTGGAGGAGCTTGACGGAAAACACAGGACGTTCGCGTGGAGCGAAAGATTGGAGATGGAAGACAAGAAGAATAGGATAGATTCTTTTTTTATCCTTTCATGTATCTTTTGTATTTATTTTCTTGCTCTTTTTGATTCCTTAGAACATTATGTTAAAGAGCCTCAAAGTACCCTAAAAGTAGTCCTAGGAACACCTGCACAACCCTAGGATACTTTGGTTTTCTGTAGAATACTTAGAAAACCAATATAGGGCTCAAACAGCATTTCCAGACATCTAATCCAAAAATCAGACGTCTGATAAAGAATTTTAAGACGTCTGACTGTTGTTTCAGTCGTCCGATAACTGTTAGGCTGGACATAGTTAGTTCTGTCTGATGAAATCAGACGTCCAGACCTTAGACCAGACGTCTTAGGAGACGTCTGATGACTTTGCCAGACGTCCAGTTAGTGGACCGTTGGCTGGCTTAGAAAACACTCAAGATTATGACCGTTAGAGCCTTATCAGACGTCCATAGGACTTACCAGACGTCTGATAAATGACCGTTTTGCTCGGCTGACCCAAAATCTCTTCTCAGAGATTTTCTAGCCGTTGCAATGTTTGGAAATCAATTCCCACAGTAAAAGTAGGTTTTCAGACGTCCAGACATAGTTCCAGATGTCCTGTATGTCGTCTGATGGACTTGCACAAAAACCCTGTTTAGATCTGATTCAAGTCAGGGAGAAACCCGCATAGAATCAGACGTCTGACCTTGGAATCAGACGTCTTAAAGTGGCCTTCCAGACGTCTGATGCCAGAGTTAGACGTCTGATAACCCAGTCAAATGCAATCATTGTCCTGATTTCGGCCTGATTCTCTTGGGCTTTGCACCCAACGGCTATGGAAGCTTTTCCAAGCCTTCCAAAACCTTCCTAAGGCCTCTATAAATAGAGGGGAGCCTTTACACACCAAACACAACAAGAGAAACACAAGAAACACTTTGCAATACACTAAGATCAAGTATTTCCACTCTCTTGTGTCCAAGAAGCACTTGCTCTCTAAGCTCAAGCTCCATCATCTTGAGAGCATCATTCCCGTTGCGCACCCGCTCTCTCGGCGTAGATAACGAAGGCGACGTAGCGCCATCGCGTGGCACACGCACCGCGTCATCGTCGACGCACTCCTTGCAAAGGGGAGTTTCCTAAATCCTATAGAAGCTTAGGTTAATTACTTTGTTGGCTCTATAGGTTTGTTGTTTTTATTTTACCTTTGTTATTTTGGTTGGGTATTCGCTTTGCGAATTCCCATCTCCTTCGTGGGACAAAATCCTTCTTGTGGAGAGAAGGGGTTGAGGAACGCTACCCTCATACTTGTAGCGTGGTTGTATTGAGGTTGAATCACCCTCGTTCAAAGTGATTCGGTTAGTGGATTTGATCAACTACGTTGATCGGAAAATCCTAACTCGATAGGGTTAGGTGGTGGTTTTTACCCAGTTTGGGTTTCCACCTAAAAATCTTTGTGTACATTGTGTGATTGCTTATTTTTGAGATTGCTTTATATATTTTATTTCCGCAATTTTATTACGTCACCCCTCCTGGTAGGGACGAACCTTCAGTTGGTATCAGAGCAGGTCTTGCTATTTCGGCGTAACAACCCGGCAAGAGATCAAATGGAGGGAAGCACATCAGCAATCAGGATCTCCGAGGGGCAGTCCACAACCCGTCCGCCGTTCTTCGATGGGAGCAACTACCCCTACTGGAAGTTGCGGATGAAGACGTGGCTTCAAGCCACCGACTTCACAGTCTGGGCCAGGTGCGAGACCCCCTTCGACATCCCAGAGAAACCCGCCAGAGGATACTCGCAGCAGCAGATCTGGGAGCTCTCTCTCAACGCGAAAACAATGAACGCGTTGTATTGCGCGCTCAGCCCGGAGGAGTTCAACAGAATCTCGCAGTGCACCACCGCATACGAGATTTGGCACACACTCGAGGTAACTCATGAAGGTACCTCTAAGGTAAAAACCTCAAAAATTAATTTACTTTCTCAAGAATTTGAATCTTTTTCAATGAAATCTAACGAGTCTTTAAGTGAGATGAACACTAGGTTCACTCTCATTGTAAATAACTTGAAAGCTTTAGGAAAGACTTTCATCAAGGGGGAGCTTCAAGGGAAGCTTCTTCGTTCCCTTGGACCGGAGTGGGAACAGAAAGTCACCGCCATCGAGGAGGTGAACGAAATGGAGGAGCTCAACATGGAAGAGCTCCTAGGCAATCTGATGGCCTACGAGACTAAGTTGAAGAAGAAGAAGAAGGATACACCGGAGCCTAAACCAAAGAAGACTCTCGCCTTCAGAGCCGCGTCGGATAGCGAGGTAAGTTCCGACAACGAAGACTTTAGAATTTTACTTAAAAATTTTTCCAAGTTTTGTAGGGAATTAAAGAAAAAGAAAAAGGAGAAGAAGGAAAGCCCGAGACGTTGCTACCACTGCAACGGGAAAGGGCATCTGCGACCAGAATGCCCTCTTCTCAAAAAGGAGAAAAAGAAGGCATTCCAAGCCACTTGGGACGATTCTAGCTCGGAGGAAGAAGAAGAAAAGACCATAGAAGAAGAAACCGCTTGCTTCGGCTTCATGGCCAGAGGAAGCGACAGCGAAAGCGAAAGCGACTCAGACAACGAGGTAAATCTCGATCTTCAAGAAGCTTTTAATGAACTTTTTGAGATTAGTAAATCACTTAGGATAGAAAATAAAAGCCTTAAAAAGAACCTTAGTTTTCTTAAAAATGAAAATGATAGGTTAGAAAAACAACTTAAGGACATAGAAGCTAGTCCTAAGGATGATAACCTATTATTAGATAATCATAACCTCATCAATGAAAATAATAAATTGATTGAGGAAAATGTTAGTCTAAAATTAGAAATTTCAGATTTAAAGACTAAAATGAACATTATAGAAAAAGAAATTGCATATCTTAGGGAAAATTCTAACAAATTAATCAACAAAGTAGACAAGTTTTATAGCCCTAAGGTTGAGAAAGGATCTCCGTCAAGGAGACCCGCTAACAGATCCGGATCCAAGCTCACTTGGATACCGAAGAAAAAATTAGAATCTTGTTTTGTAGGGTTCAGGGATGACTACAACATAAAGGACTGGACCTACAAGCTAAAGGCTGGTCAACTTAAGTTGGGAGAACCAATGAGTAGACCAAGGAGGAGAAGAAGAAGACCGACGAGACGGCGAACAAACGACGGACCCGCCGCACGTCGACCACCGGATTGGAGACCGGCGCCGATGCCCGGGCCTCCAAGCTACGGATGGGAGCCCCATCCGATGTGGCATCCACCACCACCATTCGGGCCATTTTATTGGCCATGGTAGGTGAGGTAAAAATTCTTAACCCTATCTTATTATCATAAGCATTTAGATAGGGGGAGTTAAAAAATGATGAGCTAATTGTCAATTTTTAAGGGGGAGAAATAAGGTAGCTAAATTTCCTTTAGTAAGGGGGAGAAAATTAATAGCTATCGCATTGTTACAAAAAGGGGGAGAATATTACCTTTGTTAAAATAAACTCATAGAAGAGCATGTTTTAAGGGGGAGTTATAGGAAATGTAAAATCAATTAAACCTTTTTGATAATGTCAAAAAGGGGGAGGATTTTTATGCATTATTATTTACGATTTTGTCATCATCAAAAAGGGGGAGATTGTTGGTGCTAGAGCACCACGATCATTTGTTTTGATGATAACAAAACACGTGTTATTTAACATTTGCAATTTGAGTCCTAGATTTCAGGTCAATTGCAAATGAGGACGTGTTTAGACGGAGTTCAAGCTCGCATCCAGGACGGATTGGAGGAGCTTGACGGAAAACACAGGACGTTCGCGTGGAGCGAAAGATTGGAGATGGAAGACAAGAAGAATAGGATAGATTCTTTTTTTATCCTTTCATGTATCTTTTGTATTTATTTTCTTGCTCTTTTTGATTCCTTAGAACATTATGTTAAAGAGCCTCAAAGTACCCTAAAAGTAGTCCTAGGAACACCTGCACAACCCTAGGATACTTAGGTTTTCTGTAGAATACTTAGAAAACCAATATAGGGCTCAAACAGCATTTCCAGACGTCTAATCCAAAAATCAGACGTCTGATAAAGAATTTTAAGACGTCTGACTGTTGTTTCAGACGTCCGATAACTGTTAGGCTGGACATAGTTAGTTCTGTCTGATGAAATCAGACGTCCAGACCTTAGACCAGACGTCTTAGGAGACGTCTGATGACTTTGCCAGACGTCCAGTTAGTGGACCGTTGGCTGGCTTAGAAAACACTCAAGATTATGACCGTTAGAGCCTTATCAGACGTCCATAGGACTTACCAGACGTCTGATAAATGACCGTTTTGCTCGGCTGACCCAAAATCTCTTCTCAGAGATTTTCTAGCCGTTGCAATGTTTGGAAATCAATTCCCACAGTAAAAGTAGGTTTTCAGACGTCCAGACATAGTTCCAGATGTCCTGTATGTCGTCTGATGGACTTGCACAAAAACCCTGTTTAGATCTGATTCAAGTCAGGGAGAAACCCGCATAGAATCAGACGTCTGACCTTGGAATCAGACGTCTTAAAGTGGCCTTCCAGACGTCTGATGCCAGAGTTAGACGTCTGATAACCCAGTCAAATGCAATCATTGTCCTGATTTCGGCCTGATTCTCTTGGGCTTTGCACCCAACGGCTATGGAAGCTTTTCCAAGCCTTCCAAAACCTTCCTAAGGCCTCTATAAATAGAGGGGAGCCTTTACACACCAAACACAACAAGAGAAACACAAGAAACACTTTGCAATACACTAAGATCAAGTATTTCCACTCTCTTGTGTCCAAGAAGCACTTGCTCTCTAAGCTCAAGCTCCATCATCTTGAGAGCATCATTCCCGTTGCGCACCCGCTCTCCCGGCGTAGATAACGAGGGCGACGTAGCGCCATCGCGTGGCACACGCACCGCGTCATCGTCGACGCACTCCTTGCAAAGGGGAGTTTCCTAAATCCTATAGAAGCTTAGGTTAATTACTTTGTTGGCTCTATAGGTTTGTTGTTTTTATTTTACCTTTGTTATTTTGGTTGGGTATTCGCTTTGCGAATTCCCGTCTCCTTCGTGGGACAAAATCCTTCTTGTGGAGAGAAGGGGTTGAGGAACGCTACCCTCGTACTTGTAGCGTGGTTGTATTGAGGTTGAATCACCCTCGTTCAAAGTGATTCGGTTAGTGGATTTGATCAACTAGGTTGATCGGAAAATCCTAACTCGAGAGGGTTAGGTGGTGGTTTTTACCCAGTTTGGGTTTCCACCTAAAAATCTTTGTGTACATTGTGTGATTGCTTATTTTTGAGATTGCTTTATATATTTTATTTCCGCAATTTTATTACGTCACCCCTCCTGGTAGGGACGAACCTTCATAAAGAAACATGATTGAGATCATGGATTGTGAGAACGTGAAACTGGAAAGTGAAACATATGATGTTCTGAGATAAAGAGCTGGAACCCTACGGGGAATTAGGAGTGGAACTCCTGGAAAGAAAAAGGAATGGAACTGAGATGTAGTTGTACTGTCTCTTGAGTACGCGGTACCAAGGGAAGTACCTGTACCTGTTTAGTGCAGAGTGGGGCCAGCCGCCCCAGGGACCCGGGGGTTAGGATTGGCCGCTCTGTACCGACTTGTTAGCCCTCATGTACGTAGTACCGAGGAGAGCTACTAGTGTTAGGAGAGTACTAGCTACCCCACGGGCCCCGGGGTTCTGCTAGCCTCCTTCACCGACTTGTTAGGCCCACTAGGGCAAACCAGGGTAGTCAGGCGAGGGTGCGCGGACTGTGGAGGGGCAAGGCCCCGGTTTGGTTACTGTGGAGGGGTTGGACCCCTGTTACTGAGAGGGCTCTGCCCTGGTTCCGTGCTGTGCTTTGGGCGCACCCGTTAACGGAAACGACTGACCGCGTGCCAGTGCGGGCTAGCTACCTGTGCGTTTATCGCACGTGCCGTAGTCACCGTTACGTTTGTCAGTGACCTTGGGGTGGTTGACTGAGGGTAGGATCACCATAGGGGACTCTCCCGGCCAGGAGATCACCACGTGCTACTTCTACTTTTGGAAAAGACTGCAATCAAGATCGTTCCCACGAGGACATTCGAGATCAAGTAAAGGATCTGAGAAATAAATGAAATAGTGAGAAAATTGAAAGATGTGAATAAAGGAAGTAATAGAACATAACAGCTACTGTACACTCTACTGTTGCCTTTAGTTAGTTTGCTACTCTACTCAGCGTTTTGCTGACGTGTTACACTCGTTACCTTTTTCAGGACCAGGTGTTGAGCAGCCAGGGTCGGCGGCTGCAGAGGACGCTGGGCCAAGTAGGGTCCAGTAGAGTTTACCACAGTCCTTGTACCTCTTTTGTTTCTATTTTAGTGAGTAGTTTTTGTTTCCGCTGTACCTTATTTACCTGCAGTTCTTGTTATATGATAAATGTTGTTTTACTGTTGTGGTGGTACCTACTGTAGTAGTTTTTTTTTCCTTACAGCTGCACTTTCTTACTGTTAGTTATATTCATGCTGAATGTGGTTTATTTTACTGTCTTTTAGTTACTTCCTCGTTGGACGACTAGGTCTTGGGATTGGTCGAGTCGGTCCGGTTCTCATGCCTCATAGGGACTCGGGAACCGGGTCGTTACAAATACAAAAAATCAAACTTGTCCTTAATTGGGTTAACCTACAGACCTATAGACTCCCAAAACCCATCTTGAGATAAAGAAACGATTTGATCTACTTCCGTCTGTTCAATCCAACTAGTTAGAAGGAGGGATTGGGGAGAAGGTTCTTCCTTCGGCTTGCGCCTTCGGTTCCTAGTGTACCCCCCAACTGCGATCGTTTGATTCTACTCCCCTAGCTAGACATCAGATTGAACAGTAGAAACAGACTAATCAAAAATAATCTCGTTCTAGGTTCTGAAGAGCGAGTCCAATCCTTAAGGCCAACGTCTACTCTGTTTTATCTAGGGCTAGGTTTGAATGTGCCTTGGAATGTGATGGGCCCTTTAAATGGGTTGTGCCCTTAATGATTGATTGATTTGTGTGTGCGTGCACAACCAATGGTTTTCAAGCAAGATTATTTTTGATGTGGTGAATTTTAAGGTTCAAATCTTGCTTAGTAGCTTTTAAAATTCAACTTTAGGCATTTTCAAACAAGTTTCATTGGCACACTAGGTTTTGAAAGCATGGGTGAAGATGTTTTCCTTTAAAGCTTAAAAAGAACGTGGAGTGCCTGGTAAATCCCTAAGAGTTGAACCTAATTGCAGCTACTTGATGAGTTAATTTTAATTGAAGTGGTGCGACCTAATCAACTCAAACAATTGGCCTGATGCACCACTTAATTAGGCACACAAATGATTACCTAATCTGATTTCTACTTAATTATGTGTTTGAATGTGTGTATCGGCTCCGAAAATCGATTTACCGGTTGAGTTAGAAAATCAAATGAGGTTGTGTACCTCTGTGAAATTTTTTTTAAATTTTCTTTGTTTTAATGTGGGGTTTGGGGTGAGTATGGGTTCAAACAATAAACAATCTAACCTTAGATTTTATAAGAACACCTAGGTTTATTGATGTTTGAATTATTATGTTGTGAAATGAAATCTAATGGGAGGTGGGGGATAACTTACAGAACCTTCCACAGCACTTTACTCCAATCTCCGCTGTTGCTTGTCTCGAAAGAGTACCTGCAATCACAATAAGAAAGGAGAGAAGTGAGGTAAATGATTTGTAAGTTAGAAAACATGAAGAGAAATCAAAGATAGTCGCTTCCCCGAAAACGGCGCCAAAATGTTGGACGCTCGAATTGCTACGCTAACGTGTTTGGTTTTGGAAAACCTGTCGTTGTAGTTTGAAAGTGAAGAACTCGTGTTCAACAAATAAAATTTATACCGAAATTGAAATTCCGTGTCGAATACAGGGAGGCAGACGTTTGATTTAAAAACTACGTGTTTCTTTTTATTTGTCATGAAGTAATTCAATTTAAAACTATCTAATTATTTACAATAAATAGAAGAAAGAGAGAGAGGGTAAGAGAGAGAGAGAATATTACACATAGAAATAAAAAATGAGATGTAGAATAAACAGAGAATTTATCATTAAAGAGATTGTTCATTACAACTAGAAAGCATAACACAATTGCACTAGAAAGCGATAAATTTACTCTAGAAAGTATTAAAAGAATGGAGGGAGAAATGTCCTCCTCGACGATCGCTTGAAGGACGAGCAGAACTACTCTAGAAAGCAGTAAATCTATACTAGAAAGTAGTAAAAAGAATAGGGAGAGAGAAATCCTCCTCGACGGTCGCTTAGAGGACGAGCCGGACGGGACGACGCCTAGACGAAGGAGGATGAAGCAGGATGAAGGAGGACGAAGCAGAAGAATGGGAACGGAGCAGCACGCCATCGTCGTCGCGGAATCCACTTCCGAAGGGGGACGAAAATTTGGACTTTATCTCGCGAGAAGCATCCTGGGTGTGGGACAAGCTTCTCTTGAGCTTTGGAGAGGTAGAGAAGAGAAGGAAGGGATGAGAATTTCATATGGAGGGGGTCTCCTTTTATAGTTGCAAGGAGTGAGGGCAAATAGGTCATTACATCTTTAAAACAATAAATGAGGGGTCTTTAGTGACGGATAAAACCGTCACTAAAGCCCCAACATGGGCATAGTACCCGCGTCCACGCGCGCCTCCTCAGCTACACTCTTTCTCAACGCCCGCGCACATTCTTTAATTCTCAGCGATCGGACGGCTTAAGATGCATCTTCGCCCGCTGCGGCGCGCCTACCCAGCGCGTACGATCGCGCGTCCTTCCCGCACGTGCAATATCGTGTGATCTCTATTGAGCGCAGATGGCCCTCCAATGACGATCCAATGCCCGCCCGAGCTCGCTCGCCCGCGCCTTCCTCCCCTTCGCTGTGGCTCGAACCCGCAGCTGCAGCTCGCGCAAGGGCTTTCGACCGCTGTGCTACGAGGTGCAGATGGTCGAGCAGGCGCTTTTAGGCGCGGTTGTCCACAACCATTGGATCGAGATCCAACGGCGGAGATAGAGCGGGTGTGGGGTCTTCAGAGAATGTATGCGGCCATTTGGGCGGCCGAGATGGCGCCACGTGGTGCCATCTTGGCTGTCCATCTTCTGGATGTTGTAGATGGTGCCACGGATGTCGGATTAACTCGATTTTTGCATCGTTGGGCTGCGAGCGTCGATCCGAATTCATCTGTACAGTCGGATTTGTCATTTGAAGTGCAGATTTACACCATCCTGGCCCTTGATCTTCTAGGGTTCCCCATCACTATCTGATGCTACGGATGTCTGATTAGGGCAATCTTGGAGTCGTTGAACTCCAATCGTCACCCTGATCACATCCATACAGTTGGATCTTCAATCCGAGGACCCGATAAAATGTTTGCCCTATCCAAGCACATAAAAGGAGATAATTATCCTCCATTTTATTCAAACTACTCTAAATACAAGATGATGCATGTTATGCAATATTTATATCATGAAATGTAATCCTATGCTTAAGAACATGCATAAATAGACATCTTAAGTAGTGTAAATGTGTTTACATCATGAATAATTGAGTAAATCATGAGCTGTCTGTATTATCTGCAATGGACCACATTATGAACAAACTTGTTCTACGATTGAACTGCTTGTTCTGTATGTATATCAAACTGGATAGAGGGAAAGTCATGTACAAACCCTACGGGGAATATGGAACGAGACAAGAATACCATAGCATAGAGAATTGGATGGTTTTGGAATTGCCGCCCACGGGCGACCGTTAAGGGAAGTGAACTGACCTTCGTGTACGTAGTACCGAAGAGAGCAACTATCCCTTGTAATGTAGAGGGGAGCTTGCCACCCTTGGGTTGAGCGTGGGGTGAGTTTGGCCACTCTACGTCGACTCCTATCGGCCCTCACGTACATGGTACCGAAGCGAGCTACTTAGTGTAGGGGGGAGCTAGTCGCCCAAGGGGGCCTGGGGTTAGGCATGGACACCCTACACCGACTCTTGTTAGTTTGTCAGGCAAACTCGGATAGTCGGACGGGGGCACGCAGACTGTGGAGGGGCGAAACCCTTATTCTGTTCTGAGAGGGCAAGGCCCTATGCTGTTTCGTACTATACGTTTGGATGTACCCGCTAGTGGAAACGATTGATCACATGCCAATGAGGGCTAGCTACCCACGTGCTTATCACGTGTGCCATAGTTACCGCTACATCAAGATCATGACTTCGGGGTGGTAGACCGGGTGTAGAACTACCATGGAGGGACTCTTCCGACCAGGAGAGTGCCACGTGTGCATCCTGCATCACGGAAAAATCGCAAGTAAGATTGTTCCTCTAGGGAAAAAGAAGATTAAGTAATGTAATGAATCCTAATTAGAGATCTCTTCACAGCAAACAGTTATAAGATAATTGGAATCAGAAAGTAATATGTTAAGCTACTTGTTAAATGCACTTTATGTTTTAGCCACCACTCTACTCAGCGTTAGTTGACTTTAGATGTATAACTTTGTACAGGTCAGGGTTTTGAGCAGTCCGATCCACCGGCTGTTGAGGACGCTGGGCCTAGTCGAGCCCAGCTATAGTTTCTATTACTAGTTGTAGTGAGTTTCTATAATTATATTTTCAGTACTTTTCCGTTATGTTCTCTATCTATACTAGTTTTGTTGTAATGGTTGTATCTCTGTTCTTGAGGGCATGTAATATCGTAGCATTACTGTTCTTTTTCTCCTGTTATTGTAAATTTCTTTCTTCTTAGTTAGATTACTTGTGTGGTTGTGGTTTGATGTATTTTATTTGATTATTTCTTATTAGACGACTGAGTCTTAGGATTAGTCGAGACGAATCGATTTCGGATCCTATAAAAATCTGGGATTAGATTGTGACAGAATATGATACAACTATATTTTATAATCAAGTAAAACATGCATGAGATTCGACTGGAATTTTTTTTTCTTTTTTTCTTTTAACCAAAATTGAGGGTATTTCTATTCATAATAATCAAAATTTCCTTGTTTTATATATATATATATATATATGTGTATGAACTGATCAACTAGCTTACTTGTGTTTGTGTGAATTTTTGAAGGGTGCTTCTGCAGGTGCTGATCCATGCTTGCAAACTTACATAACAAATTACTTTCAACAAGCTGATGTTCAAGAGGCCATTCATGCTAACAAGACTAAAATTAATCGTCTGTGGATTCCTTGCAGGTGCATTGGACCTTACGTCTATTCTTTTTGTGTAGTTTCTTAGATTTGACTCTCTTTTAGCTATTTATTTTTTCTTTACTTTAGGATGTACACTTTTGAACACTTTATAAAGAAGAATTCCGTTATTTCGATCATAGCTGAACTTATGCAATCTGGAATTAGGACCTGGATATATAAGTAAGTAAATAATTTTTTAACTAAACTTTTATGTCTTGCTAAATGCTTTTATCTAAGATATTTGAAAAAATAATATTGAAATATACATTCTTTTTATCTAATTTAGTTATTGGATCACTGTTTTTCAGTGGTGAGTTGGATGGAAGAATTCCCATAATATCCACGAAGTATAGTCTCGCAAAGCTTAAAGAATTTGGCATCAAAAGTGAATCACATCGGAGACCTTGGTTTCATCATGAGGAGGTATTGCTTCAAATATGGTTATCCAATTTTTCCTTCAAATTATAGTTGATGATGTTGATTCATCATTTGATTGATTTGAAATATTAGGTTGGTGGATGGGTGGTACACTATGATTCACTTACTTTTGTTACGATCCGTTTTGCTGGACATATGGTACCACTTGACGCACCGGAGCAAGCACTGATGCTTGTTAAGACATTCCTTATAAATGACACAATGAGCATGGAACGATTCTAACTTTAGGACTTCAATTATATATTGTGGATATTTATATATATTGCTTTGTTATTAGATCTACTATATTGAGTTTTCTTGGATTATGCTTAAGTTCTATTGTGATTATCTTTGTCTATGCTAAACTGTTTTAATAATTTTAAGGATTTTCAATCACATCTTTGAAATGTTGGTTTCATAGAACATTTTTTTCTCCAAAAAAGATAGGAAATGAGTTTTTAATGAGTCTGATGTTTCTTTATCCTTGGTAGTTTGAGTAAATAATGAAAATTGGAAAATAAAATCGTGCATATTTGTTAACAAAATTGCTAATGACCCTACTAAAAATGAAACAAATGAATGCGTCAGAACCATCAATGTTGTTTTCAATGGATCCTTTTACCTCTCTTCCTTTATCCCTAATGATATCAGATTTAAAACAAATAGGACAAATAAAGTATCAATTCTAAATTTTGTGCGGTGCACCTATTTGAGATTGGTTGGTAGTAGTATAAAAATTGCTTGCATAGGATAGTGATTAGTCATATCAAAGAAGAGTTTTCTTTTGGATGTTTGTAAAATACATTAGTTCAGCGACTATTATAGAACATTGCATTGGACATTTCATCTTGATAGAATCAAATTTATGTATGGTATAATATAGTACGAGAGTTCAACTCATTCGTAAAATTTTCCACCCCTTTCCTGCAGAGGAAAAACTCCTCACGCTTGATAACATCGAAGAAGTGGTTTGTTCATGGCAAATTGCCGTGTTCACTGTGAATAACTACCAAGAAATTTTCACCTTTAACTATGACTTCACAATTAACACTTGAGCCAGGCCATACGATCTTTAGCTAGCCACTTACCAACAACCTCACTATAAGAATGATACACGGTGATACTAATATTTAAACCATGCATCTAGTGGCCTGGTCTAGTTAAGGGGAGATTTACCTTGTATGGAGAAGCAAAATCTTGAAATCAAATCGATACCAAACTGGTCGTTAGAAGATGGTAACAATATATAGGTGGAGGAAGCATACTCTCATTGTCGATCTTATTTTGAACTTACCAAATAGAATAGAGGATTAAGGAAGCAACCGCTCTCGTTCTCTCAATGATTTAATTTGGCAAGAATTAGACCTCATATCAAAGGGCAGAGCATACTAGTAGTGGGTACATTCGAAAAGGGGTTGTTGAAAAAGAGGTCAGTAGAAGGATCAGAAGTTAGGACGTAGCATGAAGCCAAGGAAGACAGGTTTCTTCTGGAGGGAGAGGGAGAAGGAGAGGGAAACAACGGGGATCTTTTTTTCCCTTTTGTATTTTCAAATTTTAGGGTATAGATGGCGGAAGAAAAATGGGAAGGGAAGACCCACAACAAGTAGAGAAGGGGGAACCATCAAAAGGGTCGTAACTGGGGAAGTTCGTTACAAAACTCAGCTAATAATCAGCCTTGGATTTTTTGTTGTCAAATTTTGATTCATAACACATAAAAGCTATAATCCGATGATTTTGATAATTCTAAACAAAGTCAGAAAAGTGATATTCATGGTAACAAAATAATAGAGAAATACTGTAACAACAAAGAATAACTTTATAAAATTTTAAAAATATAATTATAATTGATAAACAAGGTGATTGTAAAAAGTATTAATATATTTAATTTCTAACAAAACAACAAGCAAGTTGTAGCAAGTAAAACGGATCAAACACTACTATTAAAAGAAAAAAAGAGGTTGTATTACGAAAATCGTGAAGATGAAAGAATTGATAATATAATTTGTAATACAATCATATAAAAATTGTAATAAGTTGACATGTGTAAGTGTTAGAAGATTGTAGTGACTTATGGGTGACATAAAAGGGAATAAAAAAATCATATCAAAAGAACACTCAATTGAATGTTAACCATAAATAATATGATTAATTTGAGTGATGTATTATCACATATAATAGATGATTATATATATATATATGGGGTGGATCCTATGTGTATTGTGTTCATTTTATTATTTGTGAGTTATTATTTGTAGTCAATCGATTTAAATCTAATGGCTTTACATAAAACCATCAATCTGACTTGAAGGTGATTTCGTAATACTAAAATAACGGAAAGTGTTAAGAGCGCTTGATTGGATTTTAAAAAGGTCATGTTGTAATACAGTTGAAAAAGCGTTCAAACCAAATATAATTTATTACTCAAATTTTAAAGTCTGAGGTCGAACACATGGAGCAAATTAGGGTTTAGAAATCAAGATCACAACTTGAGAATTTGAAAGAATATAATATGCAATAAGATCAATGTTATAGTGCAAAAAGATATGAATAAATGTAAGGCACAAAATGCTAAAGAAACCAATGTATGCCAATTGCACTCAAAATTGGACGTCTGATTTGTAAATCAGATATCTTAAAATGCTAATGCTACAGTGCTTGGTCTCTTTTCTTTCTTCTGCTTCTTCTCCTGTTCTTCTTTCTTTGTCTCTGCCTCTGTTCTCTGGCGTCTGCCTTTCTTCCTTTGCCTTTCTCTTCCTCTGCCTTCTTTTTCTCCTTTGGCTTTCTTCTTTCTCTTTCTCTTGCCGGCTGCGTTTCCCTTGCCTTTAGATTCTTCTACCTTTCTCTTCTGACTTCGGCCTTCTCCTTCTTCTTCCGTGGCTTCATCCCTTAGCCTTTTTCCTTGCCTTCTCCTTCTTCTTCTCTTCAGACTGCAGAGCAAAACCTACCCCCTACCCGTACGAGCTCTCTTCTCTCTTTTCTCTCTTAGGTTCGTTCTCCCAGAGCCATAGCTTCTCAGGTAATCAGGTTGGGTACGCGCCCGGGACCAAGTCCATCGACGTGCGGTGGTGGGTGAGGTGTGCTGGTCGGGTCGGGTCACCAGGTCCGCGAGGCGTGGTCACGGATGAGGCGTCGAGTCGGGTGAGAGGGACCTCACCCTGTGAGTTGGAGGCGATAAGCCCAATGCAGAAAATCAACTTATGCAGGTAAGATGCTCCAAATCTTTTCGAGGTAGGACTATCTTCCCACCCCCTTTCACACACGCCTGCAGCAGAGGGGTGTCCTTTGATTGCAGCTGCAACTTTGGCCTTCTACACCAATTGGATGCCTGGAGACGTTCGTGAAGGCTCTCCGTGCGACCTGGGATTGTGTCCTGGAGCGGGCATGGCCTGGAGAAGCTTGCAAGCAAGCTTCAGGCTGTGCATCAATGTCGGCGAGCCCCTGGACCTAAAATCACGATAACAACCTCATGGCCACGTTAAAAAGCTCAGGGAGCTTTGCCAAGGTGTGGCAAATGTGTAGAGGTGGTCAGCGTGGTGTGGGAATGCCTGTGGGCACGTGCCTAGGGCACACTACGGCTGTGTGTGTGAGTATGTTCGGGGATGCATTTGGGTGAGTGGCGGAGTGTTGTGAGTGGGGGGTTATGATCAGTGAGTCGGGACGGTGCTTATGGACCGATCGGCGAGGAGGGAGGTGGAGCGAACTCCCCAAAGTGGTGGCCAGAGGTGAAGGGGATGATGGTGGTGGAGTGCGGCAGTAGTCGTTTGAAGGAAATAAAGAGGAGAAAAGAATGTAGAGAGTGAGGAGACTTTTCTGGGAGTGAAGAGATGAAGGGGGAGGCAGGGATGGCGTCTGTCTTGTATCGCCGACGCTGGAGATGAAGGTGCTCAGTGAGGGTGGTTGGCGAGGACAAAGGGGAGGTAGGAGCGTCGGTAGGTGCTGCACGACGTGGACGAGCAAGAGGAAGAGGAACCTGCCACCGGTATTGTGGCTAGGCGATGAGGGAGAGTAGGAGAGGTCGCCGGAGCTTGATGAGAAAGTCAGCTGGAGGAGGAGAGACAAAATTGAGGGGGTTCTCCGGCTGATTTCAAGCTTAGGAGATGCGGGGCGAATTGGGGTGTCTTAAATAGGCCTTGGAGGTCGGTTTTGTGCTTAGAAGCCAAGCTTCCAAGCACGGCAAGGTCACCGGCAATGGAAACTCGAGAGAGTCCCAAATCTCTCATGCGTTTGCATGAAAGATTGGGTACCAAATAGGGCTTCTAATTGGGTTTACATTGGAGGAGATTTCTCATAGAATCTCCCTTTCAATTTTGAAGGAGATTCTTTGAGAAATCAGGGAGAAATCATCCTTTCAAGCTCACCGGAGTAAGATTCCCTCCGTTATAATGGAAGAGGGACCTAATTGCAAAGAATGAAGAAGAAGCTAGGGCGTCAAATGTAAGGGTTTTTGAAAGATAGGGGTAGAAATGTAATTGGGTTGGACCTATTTGCAAAGTGGGTCAAGATGAATTCTCCTTAGGTCTAAATTTTTGTACAAACCTAATTTGGAGCTAAGGAATCCAATGGTGAGGTTGGATTTTAGGTTTGACCATGTTTGACTAGACAATTTACGTAAAAACCTAATTTAGAGCAAATATTTGTCTGAGACCCCATTCTAGGTCAAAATATATTCCAATGGCAAAATTGAAGGTTCTAAACCCTAGAGAATATTTTCTATGATTTTTAGAGGATTTAGGTGAATTTTATCCTAACCAGAACCTTGTTTAATCAAGTGGGTCTGTTTTAGGGTTACAAGAAGTCATTTAATTCCCAAAACTCACACGAACTCTTTTCTGTTTGAACCAACCCACCTTTTATCTTGTTAAGACCATTTGATCTGTGTTTCAGCCCTTGAGAAAACCCATTTTTGTACTGCAATGATAAAATTACAGTTTTACCCCTTGTTTCTTGCTTTTATCTCAGAATGATTATTCAGTGAATTAGGCCCTCCAGTTGGTTATGTAGGAGCACTTGTTCTCTTTTATAGGTCAAAATGAGCTAGTTAGGGCTCATGATGGTGTTCCCATCAGAAAGCTTCCAAAAAAAAGTAACAATCCTATTATTAAATATATCACATTCCAAAATGAAAAAATGTTAAACAAGATATGTTACTTTCATAACCATCCGAATCCCTTTAATGTAGCAACTAAATCACGACCAAAATTCAAATTTCAAAACATAAATGGTACAAAATATGATACATCCTATATTTTTGTCATATTCTGTGCATCTGGTTAACGTAATATAAGATATAAAAGGTTGTAACGGGTGATTCATGTACACGTAATGAAGATAATGACAGATTGTAACAAAAGCATAAAGTAGTCGTATGGTATCATAAAATAAACTAGTGACACATTAAAACTTTCATGTGTTTACAACTGTAATACAACAATTTTTAAAATTTTGTTATTACGAATGCTTTATTTTAAGAATATGATACCGTTGTAAATATGTATGCCACATTACAACGCTTGTAATACAACAATTTTCTATTTATAACGAAAAAAATAACAGCGGTTGTTATTACAATGACTGTAAAATGATTGTAAAACAAGAATGTTGTAAAATAATCAAGAATGTTGTATTACAACGATTGCAAAAATGCATGTCATATTACAACGCTTGTAATACAACATGTTACAACCCGGTTCCTGGATCCCTACAGGACCCGAGACCGGCTTGCCTCGACTAATCCCAAGATCTAGTCGTGCAACAAGAAATAACCAAAAGCAAGAAAATAAACCACATTCACACATACAATATAACTAAATAGTAAAGAAAGTAGAACAACTGTCTCAGTATATGCTACCACAACAACAAGAAACGAAAAGGAAACAGAAAGTAACAAGCACAATAAATGTTAAAACCCGAGGCATCAAAACCACTTTAAGACGTCTGGGAGTTGGTCCAGACATCTGGTCAGATGTCTGGATGCCTTCCCAGATGTCTGGAAATTAATTTTTGCATGCGTACGAAAGTGAATCTACGCGCGTGCCACGCGCAGACTGAAACCCACCGACATGCAGCACCTTTTTCCCCCTCCCTGTGCCTACTTATATCCTCCTCTCCCCTCTCCCTCGTTCACCACCCCACCGTCTTCTCCTTCCTCCAGTGCGAGCGCGAGAGCAAGAGTGAGAGCGGGCCGCCGCTGCTGCCAGGTGCGGTGGCGGAGAGGAGAGGTGCTGCGAGAAGGAAGAAGAGGGAGAGCGTGCGAGAAAGGGAGAGAGAGCCCGCCGAAGCAACTCGAGGTCGGCCGGTGTGCGTGTGGAGGAGTGTCGTGCTGGGGAGATCTCCCCTGGTGCTGCTGCAGCTCAAGCAGCGGACGAGCAGCTGCGTGGCGAGCTTGCATGCAGCCGAAAGAAGCTGAAGGAGCTGCTGATTCTGGGATTTTTCCCAAAATCAGACGTTTGGACCTCCATCCAGACGACGCGGACGATGTCTGGAGGGACCTCCAAACGACTGAGGGGTACGTAATTCTTCCTCCCCTTCCTTTTTGCGGATACGGCCATGCAGGCCATTCCGTCGAAAGTTCTGTCTCATGCCGTGTTAAGAGACTTTGTGCACGCATGTAGGTTTTGCTTCAGGAAGGCACGAGTCACGCCCTTCCACGCGATTCAGACGTCTGGGCGAGTCGCCAGACGGTGGAGAGCGTCTCCAGACGTCTGGAGAGGTGGTTGGACATCTGGAGCTGGGTCCAGATGGTTCAACAGGACCTCTAGACGTCTGAGGAGCAGCGCAGAGTGAGGTATGACCTGGATCCCATTTTAAGATGTTTGATTTGAGTCAGAGTTGTCATTTTTTGACCCGTTTAGGGTCCGTTTGAGGTCCGATTTTCGCAGTTAAGATTTCATTCTTCTTAGAATTAGTTCCTCTACTTATTTAAAATACTTTTATCCTGTTCTGAGTGGTTCCTTGTGATTGATCCTTGTGTTAGGACCTCGTTCAGTTGCGGATTTGGAGGTTGCGGAGGCACGTGGACCTACCGATCACACCCCCATTACTCCCGATTTCGCGGGTAGAGTGTCTTCCCTTAGTTAATTATAAAAATTAATGCATATCTGAATTAAATGATAGATCCTAGGGTATGGCATGAATCCTAGCACCTGAAAACTAGATTGAATGATAGATCCTAGGGCATGGCATGAATCCTAGGACCTGAAAACTGGATTGAATGATAGATCCTAGGATGTGGCATGAATCCTAGGAACAGAAACATTGAAACGAATTTCTTGAATACCTGAATTGCAGTCTTGGATAACTAGATAGAAAAATGATAATTGCCTGTAATTGGATAACAGTTGCCTGTGAAATGTAGAGTACTGTTACTAGTAACTGTTGCATGTAATTTCTGTTGGTTGAAATTAAATACGAGCTGCTTGTATATAAATTGGAAAGGAAAAAAAGTTTGAATGTTGGAAATACGTACTATATGCGAATAAACCTGAAATGATGAAACCTAGTATGGCTTGGCCTGAGAAACAGAGCATGAACCCTACGGGGAATTAGGAGTAGAACTGGAAATAAATAGAATGGAACTGGAAAAGTAAACAGGAAAGTGTGTTGTCTCTTGGATACGTGGTACCAAAGAGAGCACATATTACCTCTTAGTATAGAGGGGAGCTTGCCGCCCTCAAGTCGAGACCGGGGTGAGTTTGGCCACTTTGCACCGACTTTCTGGCCCTCGCGTACACCGTACCAGGGAGAGCTGCTAGTGTATGGAGAGGGCTAGCCACCCCACGGGGCCTGAGGTTCAGCTAGCCGTCCTACACCGACTTGTTAGGCCCACTGGGAAAACCAGGGTAGTCAGGCGAGGGTGCGTAGACTGTGAAGGGGCAAGACCACAGTTTGGTTACTGTGGAGGGGCTAGACCCCTCTTACTGATATGGCTCTGCCCTATACTAGTTCCATGCTGTGCTTTGGGTACACCCGTTAACGGAAACGACTGACCGCGTGCCAGTGCGGGGTAGCTACCCGTGCGTTTAGCGTGCGTGCTGTAGTAACCATTACGTCTGTCAACAACCTTGGGGTGGTTGACTGAGGGTAGGACCACCACGGGGGACTCTCCCGGCCTGGAGAGCACCACGTGCTACTTCTACCTTTCAGAAAAGATTGCAATCAAGATCGTTCCCATGAGGAACATTCGAGATCAAGAGAAAAACCTGGGAAATAAACCAAGAAAGAGTAAGTAGATAAATAAAGGAAGAAATTAAAAACAACAGCTACTTGTCCACCTTTACTATTTTTCTTAGCTAGCTGGTTGCCACTCTACTCAGCGTTTTGCTAACGTGTCATATTTGTCACCTTTTTCAGGACCAGGTATTGAGCAGCCAGAGCCTACGGCTGCGGAGGGTGTTGAGCCTCGTAAAGCCCAGTAGTTTTACTTGTGTTATACCCGTTCCTGTAGTAGTGAGTATTTTGTTACACTTTTGTACTCTTTTATTGTAAACTTCATATTTCTTTACCTGTTTTTAATACCCTACTGTTGTGGTAGTGTGTACTGTAGTAGTTCTTTTCTTTACTGCTGTATTTTTGTTACTGTTAGCTACTTGCTTGGTGAATGTGGTTTATTTTACTGCCTTTTGGTTACTTTCTCATTGGACAACTGGGTCTTGAGATCAGTTGAGTCGGTCCAATTCTCGTGTCCTGTAGGGATTCGGGAATTGGGTCGTAACAGTAAACTATGTGTCCATTACTTAGTACAACAGTAGGGAAAATGAAAGTGCTGAAAGAACGACTATGGTTGGGCTCGGCTGGGCCCAACACCCTCTGCAGCTGGAAACTCGGGCTGCTCAACTCCTGGTCTTGAACAGGGTTACGAAAAGATAGAGTCAACGAACGCTGAGTAGAGTGGTGTTTACATTATTTAAGTGCAAGTACAGTAAAACAACAACAGGTTTATTTCTCATTTCCATTTATCTTATTTATGTGTTTTTGGTTCATTTATCTTACGAGGACATCTTCCAAAATTCCCTACGGTGTTTTAAGTGATCGATCAACAACTTGCATGATTACTGGGCTAGGCTTTAGATTGCCTCCCCCAAGTTGTTCATACACGTAGCTCGGAAGGATGTTCACCCCTGCACCCAGATCAAGTAGAGCCTCATCAATCTGTAAGTCACCAATAACCACTGAGATGTATGGGGCTCTTGGGTCCTTAAGTTTTAGGGGTGTGCCATGTTGAACAATTGAGCTAACAGAATCAGGCATGACAACTTTTGATTGGATCTGTTTCCTAGATTGCCGCTTTTTTGTGCACAGGTCCTTTAAGAAGCAGGCATAAGACGGAATCTGCCTGATAGCTTCAAGCAAAGACAGATTAATTTGCACTTGCTTAAAAGTTTCCATGATCTTATCCATCTTATCTTTGGCTCTAGATGAGCCAGCAGAAGTCTGCCTAGAGGTGGATAAGTGCTCTGGAAAGGGCACTCTTGATCTCTGGGTGGAAGGGTTGTCATGTCGAGTAAGGGGTGGAACGGGGGCAACTTCTTCCGGTGAGGTAATTTCAAGCAGAGGAGATTTGGGCAAGTCTTCTTTGGTGGGGGTGAAAGTCGGGGTGGATGGATTTTCAAAGGGTGAGACTATAGGAGCATCGGGTTTAAAAATTTCTTTCCCACTCCTCAGAATAGTCACCGCCTGAGCATGCTCCCTAAAAATAATCCCTTTTCCTTTAGGATTCTCCTCAGCAGCACTGGGAAGCTTCCCAGTTTCCCTCTGTCTAACGACCTCAACAAGGTGTCCTATCTGCAATTTCATCTCATGTATAGCCTTGTCATGAGATTGGATGATGGCACTTTGACTTTCTTGCATAGTTCTCAACATTGCCTTCAATTCATCCATCTCAGAGGTCTTAAGCTGGGCAAAGGTCTGAGGTTGGTTCATTTGATGGTTTTGAAAGGATTGTGGTTTATAATTCCTTGAATTTGAGACATTTTCTTGTCTCCATGAAAAGTTTGGGTGGTTCCTCCATCCCTCATTATAAGTGTTGGAAAAAGGGTCATTGCGAGGTCTAGGACGGAACCCTTAAGTGGCATTCAGATCTGCCTGTACAAGCTCAGGGAATTGGGAGGCTAAGTGGCAATCCACAGTGGCGTATGTATTGCCTTGGCAAATGGAGCATTCAGAAGCTTGGGATGTAGAGGTGTTAGATACGAATTGGCTCGGGCTAGACATAAACCTTTCCATGTTTTGATTCAATAATTGAATTTGATAGGCTAAATTCTGGGTGTCCCTTGCCTCATTCGCCTCCAACTTTCTTTGCATGAGAGTAGATTTTCTATCCATGTAGGCAGAATTCAAGTGAATAGAATTCTCACTCGAAGTATCAAAAAGGTTCCAAGCTTCATCCTCAGTCTTAGATAGAAAGGTTCCTGCACAGGCACCATCCACAGTCTGCCTGTGCGAATCATTAGATCCGATGTAGAGCCTCTCAACCAGTTGCCACTTAGGCACTTGGTGATGTGGGCAAAGTCTCAATTGGTCATTAAAGTGCTCCCATGCATCATGGAAAGCTTTCCCATCCTTTTGAACGAAACTCATAATTTCCCTCCTAAAGTGATTTGTTTTGCTCATGGGGAAGTACTTCAAAAACTCCTTCTTCAGGGCATCCTAAGTGTTAATATCACCAAGAGTATGATACCAATACTTGACTTTGTCCTTGAGGGAGAAAGGAAAGAGGGTCCACATTTTAGCATCATCAGTAATGCTCTGTAGCTTCACCGTGGAATAGACCTCGGTGAATTCCTCTATATGCCTGTAAGGGTCTTCCCTAGCAGTACCATAAAAGGAGGGCAGCAAGGATATGGTACTGCTTTTGATCTCATAAGGATTGTCCTCTCCAGGTCTACATAGTGTAGGGCCAGCTTGATTGGTTGGAATGAAATATTCCTTAAGGCTCCTTTGACCAACCATTTCTTCCCTTGGAAGGTTTCTTCTTAAGATTCTTTCAAGTTCAAGATCAAACACAAGTTGTCTCCTAAGAGATCGCCTACCAAGCATGCACTACAAACACAATTCAAAAGGACTCGTTCGGTCATTACAAATTTAGGCTTTTGACTTTAGTTCAAATTGTAGATGACAAAGCAAGTTGCCCAATCAATTACGTGCCTATTGTCGACCTTCGAAATGCCTAAAAAGACTTAGTTGGAGCTTAAGTGTTCTTCCCTAAATCTCAAATGGTAGAGCAACTCCAAAGACGGAAGATCGAGGGATGCAAGTAGGCCTAAGCCTTCCTTTGAAGCTGTACTTTTGCGGTGCTTCTTAACTACCCCCAAAAATCTGTGACAGGGTATCCCCCTCTTTGGATTTATAAAACCTTTGATCTCAAGTTTCGAATACTTCAGAATCCAACGGTAGGAGGGCTCTTATCCTAGTAGTTCCAAGACCTAGGAGTGTCTAATTGCGTGCCGTGGTGCAAGAGATACAAGTGTCCATACACCATAAAATTTTGAGTTTTGAATTTTGAGCTGCAGTACAATGTCTCAATTCAAGTCCTTGATTTTTAGTATTCCTCCTTAACTTAAAGTCCTTTTTCAAGAAAATATGTGATCACTTGTTAGATCTTTTCAATTCAATTAGGTGGTCTTGCAATTAAATCAAAATGCACATGCGTGAACAATATAGAATGCAAAGAAAGAGGACGTACCTTTCCTCCAGCAATCAACAATGCAAGATGCATGCAAATGCAAACAAAATAAATCTAGAGGCTGCTCATTCACACCTAAATGGTCATCCTAAGGTAGGCAGCTTTTAGCAGGCAGCTCGTGTTTTTGTGTTTTTTTTTACTTATGCACAGTCCAGAAAAATCAATTCACAAAAGAAAACCTAGATCTAAAGAAAAGGGAACAGGCTCCCGAAAAGTTACCCAACACGAGCCTAAAAGAAAGTAGGGGGACAAACCCCTCAGCTATACCCCAGAACAAGGGTCTCAAACCAAAATGTGTAAGAAAAATTAAGTCTAAAGTCTTGATCCTACTCTAATCAAATCAGCGACTAAATGTGCAGAGACGATCATCACGTCCTCGTCCTTCCCCTCCTAGCAATCTGGTTCCTTGCAAGGTGGCTCGAACAAGGGTCACCTCTCACGATGGCTGGTGTGATTGCGAGTCGTAGATCGTTGCACTCACACCAAAATAAAAAAAATCCAGAGTTAAATATGATTCAAAATTTAAATCAATGTGAACGAATGAATGAATGCGATTTAATTAAGCCTGTTGCCTCCTCGGTAATGGTGCCATTTGTCAAATTTTTGCTTTTGAATAAGATGATTAAGATGATTTGTCATTGTATTTTAAAGTGGTGGAAAATCGACTAATCAAAGTAATTAAAAATAACCACTCAAATAGGAGCGGGTTGTATCCACTGGGAAGCAATTGCCTAATTAAAACTCGCTAAAGTTTTGCACAAAAGTTCATGATGTAAATATGTTTACATTGCTTAAGATGTCTATTTATGCATATTCTTAAGTATAGAATTGCATTGCATACTATAAATACTGCATAATATGCATCATCTTGCATTTAGATTAATTTGAATAAAATAGAGGTTAATTGTCTCCTTTTATGTTCATGGATAGGGCAAACATTTTACCGGGGCCTCGGATCGAGGACCCAATCGTACAGATGTAATCAGGACGACAATTGGAGTTCAATGACTCCAAGATTGCCCTAATCAGACATCTGTAGCATCAGATAGAGATTGAGGAACCCTAGAAGATCAAGGGCCAAGATGGTGTGAATCCGCAGTTCAAACGACAAATCCGACTGCACGGATGGATTCAGATCGACGATCACAGCCTAACGGTGTGAAAATCGACTCAATCGGACAACTGTGGCACCATCTACATCATCCAGAAGATAAACGGCCAAGATGGCACCATGTGGTGCCATCTCAGCCACCCAATCAGCCTCTACACCTGCTGCGCCTCTCTTCTTTGACGATTCTCTGCCCTTGGATGCACATCCAACGACTCTAAGCGCGCGCACACAAAACTCAAAGCGCAACACAAACACGTTGATAGCACGTTGGTCGAATGCGCTCATGAGATGGCAGGGCCCGCGATTGACTCCCCGAGAGCAGCTGCTGAGGCGCGGTGAGCGGGCGTGATTGACCACTCTATCGCGATCGAGCGATCGCGTGCGCGCGATAGCGTTCATGCTGTATCGCACGCTTGCGCGTAACGCGCCATCACATGCGAGAGCGCATGCTGAGGAGCGGGCGGGGAGGCGAGTTAAGTCGTTCGGTCTCACGATCGAACGGCTGAGATTTGCAAATCATGGAGTGCGCATTACGTTCGAGCAGGCGAGCAGGCACGAGCACTCTGCCCCACTACGCCCACGATGGGGCTTTAGCGATGGTTTATCCGTCACTAAAGATCCCTTATTTAATGTTTTGAGATTTAAATGACAAAATTGCCCTCACTCCTTGCAACTATAAAAGGAGACCCCCTCCACACGAAATTCTCATCCCTTCCTTCTCTTTCACCCTCTCCAAAGCTCAAGAGAAGCTTGTCCCACACCCGGGATGCTTCTCGCGAGATAAAGTCAAATTTTCGTCCCCGTTTCGGAAGTGGATCCCGCGACGACGATGACGTGCTGCCCCGTTCCCATTCTTCTCGCTTCGTCCTCCTTCATCCTGCACCATTCCTCGTCGTCTCGTCCGGCTCGTCCTCCAAGCGACCGTCAAGGAGGATATCTCTCTCCCCTTTCTTTTTACTGCTTTGTAGAATAGATTTACTGCTTTCTAGTGTAATCATTTTCCCGCTTTCTAGTCGTAATGTTTAGTGTAATGAACAATCCTGCTGATAATGAATTCCATGTTCATTCTACATCTCTTTTTGGTTTTTGTTTGTAATATTCTCTCTCATTCTTTCTCTCTCTCTCTTCTATTTATTGTAAATAGATAGATAGTTTCTAATCAATTATTTTACTTCGTGACAAATAAAAGAAATACATGTTTTTTAAATCAAACGTCCGCCTCCCTAAGTTCGACCTGGGATTTCTATTCCGGTATAAATTTTATTTGTTGAACACGAGTTCCTTGCTTTCATACTACGATGACAGGTTTTCAAAATCAAACATGTTAGCGTAGCAACCTGTGCGTTCAACATTTTGGCGTCGTTGCCAGGGAGGCGACGCTCTTTGATTTTATTTCACGTTTTACAACTTACGGATCATTTACCTCACTTCTCTCCTTTCTTATTGTGATTGCAGGTACTCTTTCGAGACGAGCAAAAGCGGTAGATCGGAGTAAAGTGCGGTTGAAGGTTCTGTAAGTTATCCCCCACCTCCCACCCATTAGTTTTCATTTCATCACATAATAACACAAACATCAATCAACCTAGGTGTTCTTATAAACTCTAAGGTTAGTTTTGTTTGTTTGTTTGACACCCACACCTGCTCCAACCTCTACATTTAAAAAAAAAATTAAAAAGAAATCTCACAGAGGTACACAACCTCATCTGATTTTCAAACTCAACCGGTAAACTAATCTTTGGAGTCGGTACACACATCCAAACACATAATTGAGTAGAAATCAGATTAGGTAATCATTTGTGTGCCTAATTAAGTGATGCAATAGGCTAATTGTTTGAGTTAACTGGGCCGCACCACTTCAATTAAAATCAACTCATCAAGTAGCTGCCGCTTAGGTTCAACTCTTAGGGATTTACTAGGCACTCCACATTCTTTTTAAGCTTCAAAGGAAAACATCTTCACCTGTGCTTTCAAAACCTGGTGTGCCAACAAAACTTATTTGAAAATACCTAAAGTTGAATCCTAAAAGCTACTAAGCAAGATTTGAACCTTAAAATTCACCGCAACAAAAATAATCTTGCTTGAAAACCACTGGTTGTGCATGCACACACACATCAATCAATCATTAAGGGCATAACCCAGATAAAGGGCCCATCACATTCCAAAGCACATTCAAACCTAGCCCTAAATAAAACAGAGCAGATGTTGGCCTTAAGGATTCGACTCGCTCTTCAGAGCCCAGAACGAGATTATTTTCGATTAGTCTGTTTCTACTGTTCAATTTGATGTCTAGCTAGGGGAGCAGAATCAAACGATTGTGGCTGGGGGGTACACTAGGAACCGGAGGTGCAAGCCGAAGGAAGAACCTTCTCCTTAGTCCCTCCTTCTAACTGGTTGGATTGAACAGATAGAAATAGATCAAATCATTCCTTTATCTCAAGACGGGTTGTGGGAGTCTGTAGGTATTTAGGCTAGCCCACTTAGGAACATGTTTGATTGCTTGTATTGCAGGGTGACTTTCTTCCTCCGATTTATCATGAATCCTTCCACATATTATATGCATTCCCACTCTTTCCCTTCTATTTTGAATTATCCTCAACATGACGATTATCCCGACTCGTACTGTAATCAACCATCAGTTAGTTGGGATAACTCGAATTGGGGATATAGTTCCAGACCTCCGTGTTTAGGGTCTAACCCTGAACACTATGATTGTGATTTCTATCCTTAGAGCCACATCGATTATAGATCGCCATCCTTTCAATGGACAAACCTAATTCGATCTACAATCAGGAAGGATACATTGATCCTTACACATCCTCTGATTACACTGCCTTTGGGTCATCACCACCTTTTGAATAATCCTAAATGACCTATTATCAGGATGGGTATAACGAATCTCAATTCGTTAACTCCTCTACACTAATCTCAAACCCGCCCAACCTTGAACCAACTCATTTGGTTTACGATAACTAGGTTCAAGATAAGGTTCTGGCTAACTTGAGGAATATCATACAAGCTTTAGAAGTTTAGCCAACACTTTCCATTGAAAGATTGGAGCCCCTGATTGAAATGATTGATGATTTGAACAAGTATTTGTTGGATTGGCTCCAGGATGTTAAGGATAAGAACCCAGGTGAGTTTCTACTTGGGAAGTTAGCGAAATTGAGGATGAGATTTGTGGTTGCTTTAGTTCAATCGTGGGATGATTCCCAGCATGAACTCCCTTCAGGAGAGCCAATGTAAGAACCCGCTCAGGCACCTGTTGGGGGGGGACACGAGTTACGAGGCTGACTAGATTGAATTAGAGCAACCAATTAGGGATGATCTAATTTCTTCACCTGAGATCCCTGAGCTAGGGTACGAGGAAACGTATGTCTCCATCGATCAGAAAGTAACAGATGATTTTGGGACATACATTAATACGGGATTTCGATTTCTTTGATTATGATGGTGAAGATTCAATTTGTGAAGTCTCACACGAGTTTACAAAATATGATTTTTGTGAGACAATTGGGCCTGAGGAATCTGAAAGATCATTTGATAGTCCAATAATTGAGGAAACTGATTTTATTGGGGCTCACATTACGGATCTAGAATCGAATTTTCTGGAGGATTCAATCAAATGCCCCTGATTGTCAGTTACACTCCATTGAGCTTGTCGATGATTATGTTTTTGAGATAATTCGACCCAAGTCAATTCTGATTCAGCCACATCTTTTAGACTTGGAAATTTCAGATGGGGTGATTAATATGTAAGAGGTCCCAGAATTTAACATTCTGATTGAGGAGGATAGGAGTTGGGAAGTTCTGATTTGGGAAGCTAACTCCGAAGGAAGTAGAAGACTGCGTTTAAGGGTTCCATTTCATCTAAAACCATCAAACCAGGACCCTTACGACATCTGCTCTGAGGATGTCCAACCCAAGCATACATTCATTGATTATCCTTTAGAATTCTCTATAACCCAACTCTTTGGTCTTGGGTTGCATCCTCATAAATCGCAGGCCCGACCCCGCTTGCATACTGATTTTAGGTTTTGGGTAATTTTTATCCAGAACCTTAGACATTCTCGATTATGGGGTATGGGTCTGCACCATAATCTGGTCCACATCTGTGGACATCTGCTGGCAGGTCAGAGGTTTCCTCTGTTTATTCTGATTCTGATCTGCACCTGTAAATTCTTTATTTCTCTTCTTTGTATAGTGTGCCTAACTGAAGTCACTAAATTCAGCACGTATACAGTTCTTTTTAGTTTTTATCTCGGGGCGAACCTGACATTCACTCAATTCAGGTGCTTTCTACTCTATTCCACTCTATTTTATGTCTTTTTAATACAATGACATTGCATTAGATAGGCATGGGGGGGTGGATTTTCATTTCTGAATTTATTCATCAGTTCCGTAGATTTATTTTATTTTCTTTTATTTATATTAAAAAAAATTTGGAATTAGGAAAGAGAACTTGGGTTTAAGAAAATTTTCAATCTTAGGAAATACTACATTATGATTTGAACACAAAGACCCTTCAGGTCTTTGGACTTAATCAGCCTGTGTATCCATTAAAATGTGGATTTATTTTTCGAGTCCTCACCAACCTGAATTATATTTTAATTCGAGTAAATAAGTTTGGATGATAAGTACACGACTTATCAACCCACCCTCTGATTTGAGGAAATTTTGAGTTTTAAGCATCTACACACTTTCTTTGCACTGACTCATTGTTCGACGGTCTAACAGAAATTGGGTAGCTAATGAACCTTCTAGGGTGATATGGCTGGCAAGTTATCGTGGGTAATAGCCCATAGGTAGGTTGTCCAGAGCCCTGTCACAAGACCTTTCTCTTTTTGCTGCCTTTAGGTAAATCTTAGACCAGGGAAATCACCTACTTAAAAAAAAAAAGAAAAAAAAAGAAAAGAAAAGGAGAAAAGAGAAAAAAAGAAAGAATAAGCCACACTTCGTCGCACAAGTATGGCTGGCAAGTTATTGGTGGTAACAGCTCATTGACCGATTGTCCAGAACCCAGCTCAATAAATGCATTGAAAATCCCAAAACACTTAGGAAGAAGAAGAGTAGTAGAATAAACTGGGGAGATATACACTGGATTCACCCTTGTGTTGACCCCATAAAAATAAAAGTAGGGAGAAAGCTACCGGTTGTAAAGATACACCTTTAGGCAGAACTCTCTTTTTAAGGTCACCTAGTGGCATAGAAATCCGAAGTCCATTTTTACTGCCGGTCAACAAGTCTATCACATTCACAATAAGATGCTTAGAACTTAGGGTTCTCATCAAATCTTGGGTGAGTTGAATGGTCGTAGAAAGCCACTCTTAAACCCTAAAATAAAAAAATAATAATAAGAGGAAAAAGAGAAAAAGAAATTTTTCTTTGAATAAGGCAAGGGCTTGAGGTGGTCTGCATTTTGGCAAATACCCAGGCATTGTTGTGTCTTTGAAAGTTCAGATCCTAAGTAAATATTTTCTTAATGATTGAAAATAACTCAAGCCCAAACAATCTAACCTAATTCTTTTATAAATAGCATATAGTTTTTGCTAGGGACTAGTAAAAGATAGGCATGGGGGTGTGATGCAAACATGTTTACATTGCTTAGGATGTCTATTTATGCATGTTTTTAAGCATAGAATTGCATTGCATACTATAAATATTGCATAACATGCATCATCTTGCATTCAGATTAGTTTGAATAAAATGGAGGTTAATTGTCTCATTTTATGTTCATGGATAGGGCAAATATTTTATCGGGGCCTCAGATTGAGGATCCAACTATACAGATGTGATTAAGGCGATGATTGGAGTTCAACAACTCCAAGATCACCCTAATCAGACATCTGTAGCATCAAATAGAGATCGGGGAATCCTAGAAGATCAAGGGCCAAGATGGTGTGAATCCACACTTCAAATGACAAATCCGACCGAACGGATGGATTCAGATCGACGATCGCAGCCTAACAGCATGAAAATCGACCCAATCCGACAACCGTGGCACCATCTACATCAACTAGAAGATGGATAGCCAAGATGGCATCACGTGGAGTCATCTTAGCCACCTAATTGGCCTCTACACCTGCTGCGGCTCTCTTCTTCGATAATTCTCTACCGTTGGATGCACATCCAACTGCTGTAAGCGCGTGCACACAAAACTCAAAGCGCGACACAAACGCGCTGATAGCGCGTTGGTCGAACGCACTCGTGAGATGGCGGGGCATGCGTTCGACTCCTCGCAAGCAGCTGCTGAGGCACGGTGAGTAGGCGTGATTGACCGCTCGATCGCGATTGAGTGGTCACGTGCGCGTAATAGCGTTCATGCTGTATCGCACGCTCGCGCGTGATGTGCCATCACACGCGCGAGCGTGCGCTGAGGAGTGGGTGGGGAGGCGAGTTAAGCCGTCCGATCTCACCATCAGATGGCTAAGATTAGCAGATCGTGGAGCGTGCATTACGCGCGAGTAGGCACATGCACTCCGCCCCACTACTCCCACGATGGGGCTTTAGCGACAATTTTATCCGTCACTAAAGACCCCTTATTTAATGTTTTGAGATTTAAATGACCAAATTGCCCTCACTCCTTGAAACTATAAAAGGAGACCCTTCCACACGAAATTCTCATCCCTTCTCTTCTCTCCCTCTCCAACGCTCAAGAGAAGCTTGTCCCACACCCGGGATGCTTTTCACTAGATAAAGTCAAATTTTCGTCCCTCTTTCGGAAGTAGATCCCACGAAGACGATGACGTGCTGGCCCATTCCCATTCTTCTCGCTTCGTCCTCCTTCGTCCTGCTCCGTTCCCCGTCGTCTAGGCATCGTCCTTTCTGGCTTGTCCTCCAAGTGACCGTCGAGGAGAATATCTCTCTCCCCATTCTTTTTACTGCTTTCTAGAATAGATTTACTGCTTTCTAGAGTAGATTTACTACTTTCTAGTATAATCATTTTCCCGCTTTCTAGTCGTAATGTTTAGTGTAATGAACAATCCTTTTGATAATGAATTCCATGTTAATCGTACATCTCTTTTTGGTTTTTGTTTGTAATATTCTCTCTCTCATTCTTTCTCTCTCTTCTATTTATTGTAAATAGATAGATAGTTTCTAATCAATTATTTTACTTTGTGACAAATAAAAGAAACACGTGTTTCTTAAATCAAACGTCTGCCTCCCTGAGTTTGACCTGGGATTTCTATTCCAGTATAAATTTTATTTGTTGAACACGAGTTCTTTGCTTTCATACTACGATGATAGGTTTTCAAAACCAAACACGTTAGCGTCGCAACCCATGCGTTCAACAGTTCACAATTGAAATTGTAGAAAATTGATGTCCAAACCACTCTCAAATGAGGCTTATAATGTTCACATGTGCTGACAAAGTGATTTAAGCAAAGAGGAGGGCTCACTTAATAAAATGGCCAACATTATAAAAATAATAACATAAATCCAAGTTTCCCACAATGGCACGGCAATGTAAAATTTAATTGAATGAGAAATAGGGGAAACATTTCTCCTGACCTTGTGCGTGGAGGAAGGAATGTCGGGAAGCGAGAATGCAACCAGAGGTTGAGTGGACCGAGCTGCTTCCAATGGTGGTGGCGTTGCTACTCGGGATGGACGGAGTCGACGGCGAGGTGACGAGGAGTGGTTGGAGGTGGTTGCTGCTACTGGTGGTGTGGCGTGGAGTTGTTGAACGTAGGTGCGCGGGATGGGTGCTACGGGTGGCGTGGGAAGCCACTAGAGGTGCTGCACGCTGGTGCGTGCTACAGGAGGTGCGATGCGAGGTTGGGTGGCGCTGCAGATGGAGGGTGGTGCGTTGAGTTTGTTTTTGGGTTCTTTTTGGTGGAGTGGAGGAAAATTAGAGGGTGGGGAAGAAGATGAATCGTGATGGATTTTTTTGAGGTGGAAGAGAAACAGAGGAAGAATGAATAAGATGAAAGTGGTGCTATATGTTCCCAGACGTCTTAACGGACGAGGGATATGAAAATGTAGGGCGTGAAGTTGCGGCGGCTGCGGTGGTGGATGCTGGTTATGGCAGTGAAGATGGTAGCATGCACGCCTATGTGTGCTTATGGTGAAGCAGTGTGCATTCACAGTGATGCAAGCAAGCTCAGAATGGCGGTGCGGCCTGTCACACCACACGCCCACGGTTGTGGAGGCTTGCCGCCACTGTTGAGGCCGGTGGTGGTGGAGCAGATGAGAGTGGTACACTCTCTACACAGTGATGAATCGGGATGGAGGCCCTTTGTGAGCACAACTACCTCCTCTCCCTTGTAGTCGCAACTACCCCCGACCAGATCCATCTCTCTTGGTCCTCCATGAATGGGGTCTTGAGTGCAGGTAGTTGGCGAAGATTGAATGCATAGGCGGAGGAAGTCGAGCGGTTGCCTGCAGGAAAAAGAAGAATTAATAAAATAAAATATTCAGATTATTTATATACAAATCCTTAAGTTCTATGTTAATTAAAATAATGCACCTATTGCCATTCTAAGTCAATTCCAAATGCCTTTAATTATGAATTCAATGCATGAATTATGTAATTAAATCAGAGATATAAATTAATCTATTTACATCATAATGTATGCCAAATAAATGTTAGAATTAACTTAATGTTTAGGCACTTAAATACTTAAATAGCCCACAAATATGGGCTAATAAGCCAATTTGGGAGATTTCTTCTCACCCCTCTTTTATTTTCGCATATTGTAATTGATACTTGAATGACATTGTGACATATCCATTTGTGTTCTCCACTTTGTGAAATTATTCTGCTTGCCTCTTTATTGCAAAACAAAAGAAAAAAATAACAAAATCGTAAACTAACAAAAAGAAACAATACGAAGCATGGATTTCAACGAAAGTAAACGTCACCTCCCTATGTTCGACCCAGGACTCCCTTGGAGTTTTGGTTAAAAATTGTATTTGATAATGTGTTTTGCGAACTACGATGACGGGTCCTCGAAACCCTGATTGTACTTCGCCAAAATCCGTTCATCAGCTATCCATTTTCCGTAAAAATAGTCGAAAAGTGAGTCAGTGCAAATAATGTGTAGATGCTTATACTTAAAATCCCCTCAAATCAGAGGACAGGTTGATAAACCATGTACTTATCACTCCAATTTATTGGTCAAATTAGAATAAAATTACTTGGCGAGGACTCGAGACTAAGTCCGCATTCAAGTGGACATCTAGGATGATTAAGCTTGAAGACCTGAAAGGTCTAAGTGTTCAGGTCCTATTGTATCATTTCCTAAAGTTAATAACTTCCAAATGCCTAAGTTCTCTTCTCTTAATTCTATTTTTTTTCTTTTGTCTTTTTGAATTAAAAAAAATAATAAAAAATAAAAGAAATTCTACAGAGCTAACAAAATAATTTCAGGATTAAATATCCACCCCTATGCATAAATGATGTAATGCCCTCATTGTAGAAATAAGGACATGAAACAGGCGGAATAATAGAGTATCACCTGAGTTTCATGACAATCTAGTCAATTCCACAAAGAGGAGAGTATACACACATGCTAAGTTTAATGCCTTCATCTAGGCATAAAATACAAACAAAGAAGAGGTTAAGAATTCACAAGTATGGGTCAGAATCAGAATTAAAAGATTGATCCTTAAACCCGTCAGCAGAAGATGTCCATAGATGTGGACTAAGTTATGGTGCAGACCCATGTCCCAAGGTCGAGTGGTTCTAAGGTTCTGGATGGAAATCACCCAGAATCGAAGATTATTATGCTTGTGAGGCCGAGCCTGCGATTTGATGGTATGCAACCCAAGACTAAAGTGGTGGACAATGTGTAGATCTGATTCACTAAACTCGAGTGTCCACTTAGAGTTCAGCTCAGGAAGATAGTCAATTATTTCGAGCTTGGGTTGCACGTCAAAGATATTGTAAGGGTTCTGGTAGAAAGTAGGTGGTTTTAGGTCAACAGGAACCCTTAAATCCAAAATTGTGTTTCCCTCTGAGTTAGCCTTCCAGATTTTCATTGCCAAATTCCTATCCTCTAAAATCAATGTTTTCGGGACCTTCAAATCGTTGTACACCCCATCTAAAGTACCCAAGTCCAACAATTATGGCTCAATCAAGATTGACTTGGGTCTAGTGATCTCAAATTCAGCTTTTTAGGGTGTGGTTGAGTAGTGGGGCTACTGATTGAATCATCAGGATTCGGATCATCCAAGTTAGCCCCAACATGATCATAATCTTCAATAATCGGGCTATCAAAAGGTTCATCATGCTCTTCGAGCCTGTTCGTCTCACTAAAATCCTCTTCCTTAAGCTCAAGTGATGCTTCACCTAAAGATTATTTACCCTCAGAGTCAAATAATTCTTGATCCTTATTTACATATGTCTCAAAATCACATGTCATTTCCTGGTCCATAGAGACATTTTTCCTCGCTCCTTGGCTCGAGGATCTCGAGTGAAGCAATTGGTTCATTCTGAATCAGTTGCTCTAGACTAATGTAAACACGTTTACACTACTTAAGATGTCTATTTATGCATGTTCTTAAGCATAGGATTGCATTGCATGCTATAAATATTGCATAACATGCATCATCTTGCATTTAGAGTAGTTTGAATAAAATGGAGGTTAATTGTCTCCTTTTATATGCTTGGACATGGCAAACTTTTTATCGGGGCCTCGGATCGAAGATCCAACCGTACAGATGTGATCAGGGCGACAATTGGAGTTCAACGATTCCAAGATCACCCTAATCAAGCATTTGTAGCATCAGATAGTGACCAGGGAACCCTAGAAGATCAAGGTCTAAGATGGTGTAAATCCATACTTCAAATGACAAATTCGACTACACGGATGGATTCCGATCGACGATCGCAGCCTAACGAAGCAAAAATCGAGTCAATCCGACACCCGTGGCACCATCTACATCATCCAGAAGATGGACAGCCAAGATGGTGCCACATGGCACCATCTCAGCTGTCCAACCGGCCCCCAGCACCACCGCACCTTCTCTTCTTCAATCAGAGTGACGCTTCTCCGCCGTTGGATCAAGATCCAACTGCTGTGGGTGCGGCGCCTTGAAAATGTCCGCGCGACCATTTGGGCGATGTAGCGCAGCGGTCCAGCTCCTTATCGCGAGGCGCTGGTGCGAGATCGAGCCCCCGAGAGCCTCAAATCAGGCGCGAGCGAGTGGGCACGTGGAGCGTCAGATCGAGATCCAACGACCGCACGCGCCCGATAGCGCCCACGTGCTATTGCATGCGCGGCAGTAACGCAGCATCGCACGCGGGCGGGCGTGTGTTGAGGAGCGGGGAAGGCGTAACTTAAGCCGTCCGATCTCGCGATCGGACGGCTGAGATTTCAGCAGACGTGCACAGGTGTTGCGTGCGTGCATAAGGGAGCGAGCACGCGCGCAGCACCGACTACGCCCACGATGGGACTTTAACGACGGTTTTATCTATCACTAAATACCCCTTATTTAATGTTTTGAGATTTAAATGACCAAATTGCCCTCACTCCTTGCAACTATAAAAGGAGACCCCCTCCACACGAAATTCTCATCCCTTCCTTCTCTTCTCTTCCTCTCCAAAGCTCAAGAGAAGCTTGTCCCACACTCGAGATGCTTCTCGCGAGATAAAGTCCAAATTTTCATCCCCCTTTCGCTAGTGGATCTCGTGACGACGATGATGTGCTGCCCCGTTCCTGTTCTTTCGCTTCGTCCTCCTTCATCCTGCTTTGTCCTCCTCATCCAGGCGTCGTCCCGTCTGGCTCGTCCTCCAAGCGACCGTCGAGGAGGACATCTCTCTCCCCATTCTTTTACTGCTTTCTAGAATAGATTTACTGCTTTCTAGAATAGTTCAGCTCGTCCTCCAAGCGACCGTCGATGAGGATATTTTTCTCTTCATTCTTTTACTTCTTTCTGGAGTAGATTTACTGCTTTCTAATGTAATCATTTTCCCGCTTTCTAGTCGTAATATTTAGTGTAATGAACAATCCTTTTTGATAATGAATTCCATGTGCATTCTATATCTCTTTTGATTTTTGTTTGTATTATTCTCTCTCTTGTTCTCTCTCTCTCTTTTATTTATTGTAAGTAGTTCTAATCAATTGAATTATTTTGTGACAAATAAAAACAAACGTGTAGTTTTTAAATCAAATGTCCGCCTCTCTGTGTTCGACCCGGAATTTCAATTTCGGTATAAATTTTATTTGTTGAACACGAGTTCTTCGCTTTCAAACTACAATGACAGATTTTTCAAAACCAAAAACGTTAGCATAGCAACCCGACGTTCAACATAGACCAACCTAGCTATCTCTAGTTTCAGAATATGTATTCTCCCCATGTTCGAGATGTAGATCGCATAAAAGATGAATATGTCATAGTATAACGCAAAATACGTCTCGACAAATAAAATTAATGGAATTGGGAGTCCTGGTCAATGACAGGGAGGCAGAAAAACGCTTTTGATTTCATGTACTTATTCTAAATCTAATTACTAAGTAGTAGAGACAATGAATTGCAATATATATATCATGAAGAAAGTTTGAACATTAATTACATACCATACATGCATTTGAATAAAACATAAAGTAAATAAATTACTACTGTAATAGAACGAGAGTACCACGGGTGGTCCGTCGTGGCCTTTTGAAGAGATTGAGAGAGCAGCGGTAATCCGACAAGGTGGCCCAACGGATTTTGTGAACGGAAATGCAGAGATGACGGGAAGAAGAAGAGAGAGGTAGAAGAAGGAAGAAGAAGAAGGAAGAAAGAGTTGTGTTTTGAGAGAGTTGTTTTTTCCAAGGGGAGCCTTTGGTCCTTTTATAGCTTTTTTTTCTCGTGCAAATCCTTCTTCTTTCCCTGGTTCTCTTTGATGCTACCACGTGGCGCACTCTGCGCCCTCAGATCCTCATCGCACGGCTCCCGCTCGCCTGTGCTCGTGCCTTCGCATTTTTGCCTTCAAATCTTGCCTCATCATCTTAGCCGTCTGATTTCAAATCCTATGCGCGCTTCTCACACCTTCCTGATCTCGCAACAACCTGCACGATCGTGCCACGTGGACACATCTCAGCCCTCCAATCACACAATTGTGCCTGCACATGCCCGCCTAAGACGCCGCATCAAAATTTTTTGCAGCACAGGGCTCGAACCTACGCCCCGCGCATACGCGCGCATGTGCGAGAGCCAATGTGCTGCGCAAAGCCTTTATCATATATACTTGCTTATTTATATTTATACTGATCTAATCTGGGTGGCGACGTGGCACGTTTGTGGCCGTTGGATGAAGATCCAACGGCCCACGCTGCAAGGAGAGGCACCTTCAGGGGTTGGGGGCACGGTGAAGGGCAGCTGCGATGGTGCCACGTGGTGCCATCGTGGCCGTCCGTTCTTCTCTTTATAACTGATGATGTAGGCCTTTGATTAAGTTGATTTCTACACTGTTGGACTGCGAACGTCGATCTGGATCCATCCGTGAGGTTGGATTTGTCATCTGAGGTTAGGATCTTCTTCAATTCGTCCCTTGGCTCTTGCTCTTATGCAAACTCCCTAGGGTGCTACAGGAGTCTGATTGATGCGATCTTGGATGCTTTGGACTCCAATCGTTATTCTGAACAAATCCGTAAGGTTGGATCGGTCATCTGCATCCCTGGATTACCTGCCATCATTAATACCTCTCAAATAACATTATTTAATACATAAAATACATATATCAACTACGATGCAGAATACGATCCGTATGAATGCAGAATGTTCATGTTAAGCCAAGTTCTAGCTTAATTTAGGCAAGTTAGGGCTTATGATTGCTGTGCAATCATACCCCCATGCCTGAATCTTGCTAGTCCCTAGCAAGTTCAAGACTAAATGCATTTTATCAGGAGTTAAACTAAAGATTTATTTCTTTTTGTTTCATCTAAAAATTCAGAATCCAGATAACTATGAATATATCATGTTGTAGTTTCTGCAATGGATCCAAGCGAAGAGTCGATATACATTTAAAGCTTGTACATGACCCCTAGTAAAATTCTGTCGGGATAGGCGAACCTCTTCTCTTGGGGTTATAAAATATTTCTGATTTTGGCTTTGGTGTTTGGCTTGGGTAGGAGATTTCTGAGTTAACTGGATTTGTATTTGGTGGCTCACTCTCTTCTGGTGCTACTTAGAGACTAATATTTCATAATTTTAGATTTCTAGATTTTTGAATTAATCAAGTTAGAGAGGGGCTGGAAAAACTGTGCTCTCTTTAATCTTTTGTACTCTTTTCTCTTTTTTTCTTTTTCTTCCTGAGCTCACATCTCACCAGATTTGCAAATGTTTTTGGTGGTCTCATATGGCATGACACTTTAATTAGGTTCTGATAACCCTACGACTAAGTCAGAAGCCCTCAGCCCGTATTCATGCAGTCAGAAATGTAGTAGGTTAAGGTTGTATTTGGTGGTTCGTGAGGGTGGTAGGCGTTTTTGCCTCAAAACATTTAACTTGACTCACATTATGCAACTGTTTCATATAACACTTTTTTTCTTTTATTTTTTTCTTTTATTTTATTTTTTCCTTTTTTTTTGCTTCTTTTTTTTTCGAGCAAACAACTTTTTTGTATGCAATTCTATTGGCACAATGCTACAACACGACATACTGCTATATTTATTAGCACAACATAACACGACATACGTACTTTTAAATGTGAGGCATTCTTGGGGATTTTTGGGATGACCAAGAGAATCTCAGGTGGCTTATTTGGTGGAAGTACCTATTCTCGGCATCGGGTAGGGAACGGATAGGACGACGTATTTCTGACCTTGACATCAGTACCCTCCTTCAGTCAAGGATTTTGTAGAGGATGGTCATGACCATCCACCTCAGTCCTAATTTTATCAGAACCCGCTCTCTGTGTTTCTGCCTTATTTGGTGGCTCTCGTATGAATTTCTCACAGATTTAGTACGCAAGAACTAAGAGCGAAAATTATGCCCAACTCCAAGTGTCATTATTCAATTATTAAAGATTCTTTATACTAGCCTTAGAGCACCAGTAAACTCTCTACTCTCACCTCACATATATTTTGTTGGAGCTACTAGAAGATAGTTAACCTGACTCCCTGATTACTGTCCAAGGGTTCAGGAGAAGAAGTGATGCTTCTTCTCGACAAACTAGAGATGTCTATCGATTTTCACAGAGGATCCATTGCAAAATCTACATGCAAGTATGAAATTATACTGGATTCTAAGTCTAGGAATTTACTAAAGAATAATTCTTTAATAAAACCTCTTGATAAAATGATCTAATCCCTCTAATTATTGGTAGAAAATTTTCAGTTTTTATGAACTATCCCCCATGCCTAAGTATTTGCATGTCCTCATGCAAGAATAAAAGAAATTGGAATAAGGCTGGGTGTATGTGGATAGAAATCACCTGGAACTGCTTCTGAGTTATCATTCAGCTCACACCATTGCTACAATGCCATACACAATATGTAGAACAATATGCAAAACATTATGCGAAAATGAAATATGCTATGTATATATGGTATGTATATATGTATACGTGCTGAGTTTAACGCCTCCAGCTGGGCAACTCATCAGTCATACGTCCTCAAGAAGATGTATCGTTTCGTCAACAGGAGGAGGTTCCTAGGCAAAGAATGGTTTGAGGCGTTGGCCATTAACCGTAAAAACGTGCCTAGATTTTGGGTCTCTAATTTGAACCGCCCCATTAGGATACGGGTGGACCACCAGAAATGGCCTAGTCCACTTGGACTTGAGCTTTCCCGCAAAGAATTTGAGTCGGGAGTCAACCAAAATTGCTAGTTAAGTGCGAACTCCTTCCTCCGGATGTGTCGATCATGGAAAGCTTTTGTCTTGTCCTTGTATATTTTTACATTCTCATATGCTTCCCGCCTAATCTCCTTTAACTCACTGAGCTGGAGCTTTCTTTCATAACCTCCAGCCTCGAAGTTAAAATTACACTTCTGCACCGCCCAAGAGGCATGGTGCTCCAGCTCCACAGGAAGGTGACAGGCCTTTCCATACACCATGCGGTATGGCGACATTCCGAGCGGGGCCTTGTACGTGGTCCGGTATGCCCATAGTGCATCGATCAACCGATCGGACCAATCCTTCCTATTAGGTCTAACCGATTTTTGAAGGATAAGATTGATTTGATGATTTGATACTTTAGCCTGCCCATTGGTCTGTGGGTGATACGGGGTAGCAATGTGGTGCTACACCTTGTATTTCTTCAATAATGACTTGAAATGGGCATGGATGAAGTGCCTTCCCCCATCACTTATCAGAGCGCAAGGAACTCCGAATCTTGCAAAAATAAATTCCCGAACAAAGGATATAACAGTCTTATGATTAGCTCGTCTTACTGAGATAGCTTCTACCCACTTTTAGACATAGTCTACTACGAGGAGTATGTAGTCAAAGCCATGCGAGTTCGGGAAAGGGCCCATAAAGTCGATGCCCTAGACGTCGAACACTTCTATGACCAGAATGGATTGGAGAGGCATCATATCTCTCCGGGTCATAGAACCGACTGCCTAGCATTGCTTACAGCACTTGGCAAACACGTGTGTATCTCTGAAAACGGTCGACCAAGAAAATCCCGACTGCAAAACTTTTGCAACGGTCTTTCGGCCTGAGAAATGACCCCCACAAGCCTCGCTGTGGTAGAAGGATAGCACACTAGAGATTTCCAAATCAGGGACACATCTACGGATGATCTGATTAGCCCCAATGCAAAAGAGCAATGGGTCATCCCAAAAATAGAACTTAGCCACTGATATAAAATTAAGCTTTTGATCCTTGGATAATCCCATAGGTAGCCTGCCTGCGACAAGATAGTTTACAATATCAGCATACCAAGGAGACTCAACATAGTTGGAATCGGTCTAATATCGGCAAGGAGTACGAAATGTAGTCTGGGTCTAGCCGAGACAAGTGGTCCGCCACAACATTATGCTCTCCAGCTTTGTTACGGATTTTGATATCAAATTCCTGCAATAGAAGGATCCATCTGATAAGGTGGGGTTTGGTGTCCTTCTTTGCCATCAAGTGCCCAGGGCAGAATGGTCAGTGTAGATGATAACTTTGGACTCGAGTAAGTATGACCTAAATTTCTCCAACTCGAATACTACGGACAGCAATTCTTTCTCAGTGACTGTATAGTTACGCTGAGCCTCATTCAGTGTTTTGCTAGCGTAGTATATGACAAATGGAAGTCGCTCCTGACACTGGACAAGAATGGCTCTGACAGCGAAGTTGAAAGTGTCACACATCATCTCGAAGTCGAGTGACCAGTTGGGGGGTTGGAGAATAGGTGCGCTGGAGACAGCGCTTCGCAAGGTCTCGAAAGTGCTGAGACACGAGGAGTCAAACTCAAAGGGCATGTCGGTTACCAAAAGGTTCATTAATGGGCGAGCAATTTTCGAGAAATCTTGAATGAATCTTCGATAAAATCCAACATGCCCTAAGAATGATTTGATTTGTCTAACTGAGCTAGGCGAAGGTAATCGCGAAATGATTTTAAACTTAGCTCGTTCGACCTCGAGTCCATTAGAGGAGATCTTGTGACCTAGTACGATGCCATCCCTCACCATAAAATGGCTTTTCTCCCATGAAAGTACTAGGTTAACCTCTATACATCTCCTCAAAATCTTTATGAGGTTATCAAGAAAAGATGAGAAATCATCGCCAAACACGGAGAAGTCATCCATGAACACTTCTACGTAGTCCCCGATCATGTCTGAAAAGATGGCCATCACGCATCGCTGAAAAGTAGTTGGTGCGTTGCGGGGGCTGAAAGGCATTCGCTTAAAAGCGAATGTTCCGAAGGGACACGTAAAATTTGTCTTGTCTTGGTCTTCCAAGTTGATTGCGACTTGATTGTACCTAGAGTATCCATAAACATGTTTACACTACTTAAGATGTCTATTTATGCATGTTCTTAAGCATAGGAATGCATTGCATGCTATAAATATTGCATAACATGCATCATCTTGCATTTAGAGTAGTTTGAATAAAATGGAGGTTAATTGTCTCCTTTTATGTGCTTGGATAGGACACACTTTTTATCGGGGCCTCGGATCGAAGATCCAATCGTACAGATGTGATCAGGGCGACGATTGGAGTTCAACGACTCCAAGATCGCCCTAATCAGGCATCTGTAGCATCTGATAGTGATCGGGGAACCTTAGAAGATCAAGGGCCAAGATGGTGTAAATTTGCACTTTAAACGACAAATCCGACCACACGGATAGATTCAGATCGACGATCGCAGCCTAACGGCGCGAAAATCAACTCAATTCGACACCTGTGGCACCATCTACAACATCCAGAAGATGGACGGCCAAGATGGCACCACGTGGTGCCATCTCAGCCGTCCAACCGGCCCTCAAGATCGTCGCTGCTTTTTCAAAGATGTGGCGCGCGATTTGGGCCGTTGGATCGCTGTGGATGCGCGTGCCTTAAATCGTCCGCACGACACTTTCCTCCGCGTAGCGCAGTGGTTGTGAGGCGTTGCGCTTTCACAGGACGCAGGTTCGACTCGCGATCTACAGGCGTGCGCAATTAAAGGCAACCGCCCGATCTGTTGTGGGTGACCCAGATCATCTGATAGCGACCACGTGCTATTGCACGCCCGTGCCTCACGCGACATCTCACGCGGGCGGGCGCACGTTGAGGAGCGGGGAAGGCGCATCTTAAGCCATTCGATCTCACACTTGCCGCACGTTCGCTGAATCTGAGCTGTCCGATCTCGAGATCGGACAGCTCAGATTCAGCGAACGTGCGGCAAGTGTGAAGCGCACGTGGAAGCCAGCAGTCGCGCGGGCAGCCCCCACAATGCCCACGATGGGGCTTTAGCGACAATTTTATCCATCACTAAAGACCCCTTATTTAATGTTTTAAAGATGTAATGACCAATTTGCCCCCACTCCTTACAACTATAAAAGGAGACCCCCTCTACACGAAATTCTCATCCATTCCTTCTCTTCTCTACCTCTCCAAAGCTCAAGAGAAGCTTGTTCCACACCCAGGATGCTTCTCGCGAGATAAAGTCCAATTTTCGTCCCCCTTCGGAAGTGGATCCCGCGACGACGACGACGTGCTACCCGGTTCCCGTTCTTCCGCTTCATCCTCCTTCGTCCTGCTTTGTCCTCCTTCGTCCAGGCATCGTCCCGTCCGACTCGTCCTCCAAGCGACCGTCGAGGAGGATATCTCTCTCCCCATTCTTTTTACTGCTTTCTAGAGTAGTTCAGCTCGTCCTCCAAGTGACCGTCGAGGAGGATATTTTTCTCTCCATTCTTTTACTTCTTTCTAGAGTAGATTTACCGCTTTCTAATGTAATCATTTTCACGCTTTCTAGTAATATTTAGTGTAATGAACAATCCCTTTTGATAATGAATTCCATGTGCATTCTATATTGATTTTTGTTTGTATTATTCTTTCTCTTATTCTCTCTCTCTCTCTTTTATTTATTGTAAGTAGTTCTAATCAATTGAATTATTTCATGACAAATAAAAACAAATGCGTAGTTGTTAAATCAAACGTCCGCCTCCCTGTGTTCGACCCGGAATTTCAATTTCGGTATAAATTTTATTTGTTGAATACGAGTTCTTCGCTTTCAAACTACAACAACAGGTTTTTCAAAACCAAACACGTTAGCGTAGCAACTCGTACGTTCAACAAAGGCATTCGCTTAAAAGCGAATGTTCCAAAGGGACACGTAAAATTTGTCTTGTCTTGCTCTTCCGGGTTGATTGCGACTTGATTGTACCTAGAGTAGCCATCCAGAAAGCAGAAGAAACTACGCCTGGCTAGCCGTTCTAGAATCTGATCAATAAAGGGCAAAGAAAAATGATCCTTTTTGGTAGCCGAGTTTAACTTCCTGTAGTCAATGCAGACCCACCAAGAAGTCATGGTGCTGGTCCAATTCAATTCTGATTACGGTGAGTCCCACCTTTTTGGGCACTATCTGAATGGGACTCACCCATTGGCTGTCGGAAATTGGATAGATAATGTCTGCATCCAGCCATTTAATGATCTCCTTCTTGACAACCTCCAACATATTTGGATTTAGGCATCTCTGAGGTTGTCTCGACGGTCTCACCCCTTCATCAGTGTAGATATGGTGAGTGCAATATGGGGCGAATTCCATGGAGATCAGCAATGCCCCACCCGATAGCAACTCTATGTGCTTGCAGAATAAAGATCAACCGGTGTTCCTGATACGGAGTCAAGTGAGCATTGATAATCACTGGATATGTCTCACTTTCTCCCAGAAACATGTATTTGAGTGAATCAGGTAAGGGCTGCAGCTATAGTAGGGGAGGGTGGGGAGGGTGGAGAGGAGGGTTATGTAGGGGAGGAGAGGAAACAATGGCGGAAATTTGCTAATCTTGATTAATGAAGAATTCACCTGCAGTGGTCATGTAATCCTGTCTTAAGATATCAGTGTTGGATGGGACAGGATAGTTAGGATCAGGGGTGTTAGGAGCAGATGAACACCCATGACAACCAGATCCATGGGATCAAATGTGTATATTAGTAGTCTCAGTCCCGTGTGGATCGTGATCAAAGACCCATGATAGTGAGGATGAATGTGCCATTGGGTCGCTGCAAAGGAGCCCAATGTTCCCACAAAAAGCTGAATCTTCATCGTCACTATCCTCCTCGATCAAGTCACAATCAAAGTTCTTTGATACCTTAAAAATGTCCAGTCTAAGCTTTTTGTTTCCCAGGGCAATCTCCATCACCTTGATGCACAGTCGATGTTTGCGCGTGCGGTTGCCAAAAATGGGGGACCTAGAATAATTGGTGCATCAAGGAGATTAGGAGGAACTTTCATATCAAGAACAGAAAAGTCCGCTAGAAAGAAGAATCCTTGGACTTTTACGATCACATTTTCAACCACCCCCCTTGGTGTTTTTACAGATCGGTTAGCCAACTGTATGGTAACTGTGGTGGGCTTTAACTCCCTGATTAGCCCATAGTTGTGGGTTATTTAAGTATTTAAGTGCCTACACATTAGGTTAATTCTAACATTTATTTAGTATAAATTAGGATGTAAATAGATTAATTCATAGTTTTAATCTAATTACATAATCCATACATTGCATTCATATCTTAAGTGCATTTAGAATTAGCTTAGAATAGCATTCATCTAATTAGATAACCAATTAAGTATATTGTTTTTATTAACATAGAAGTTGAGGGTCTATACATAAATAACCCTAATATTTTAATAATATTTGCTTTATCCGTCTTCTTTCAGAACGGCTGGCTGCCGCTCCAACGCCCGGCTGCTGCAGTGATGAAGCCATTCAAGGGGGAGCGGATGTGGTGGATCTGGTCGGCGGCTGATTTCAAAATTGTTCAAGACACTATAAAAGGAGCACGGAAGCTGCCGGCTGCATCAGGCCTCCGCCACCGACCCACCACTGTGCAGAGAGATCCTCTCTCTTCCACTCCACACTACCGGCCTCTACCGTGGCGGCGAGTCTCCACCACCGTGGGCGTGTGGTGTGACAGGCCACACCGCCATCCGGAGCTCGCCCGCATTACCGTGAGCACATCAGCGTGCATCTTCCTCGCCGTCGTCGCAGACCACCACCACCTAGCTACTGATCAGCCACCCTCTCAGTAACTTAAGACGTCTGGGAAATTTCCCAGACGTCTGAAGTTACCCGCTCACCTCCACTTCCTCAGCCTGCACTCTCCAACCGGCCACCAAACCGCCTGCGCCCTCCACCGCTCACCGGCTGCTGACCTGCGCACGCCTGCAGATCAGCCCGCGCTCTCCTCCAACGCCTGCAGACCAGCCTGCAGCATCCTCCAACAGCCTCTGCAGCTTCCACCGCACAGCCATCTGCAAACCACCGCGCAAGCGCCCCCTCTGCAGCTTCCACCGCACACGCCAGCGCCCGCCTGCAGACCACCGCAGCCACGCCTCCGCGCGCCAGCGCCTTCCGCAGACCCTCCGCTCGCCCACGCACAACCGCCTGCAGCACCTCCGCCGGAGCTCGTCCAGCCACCTCCGGCCGCCGCGCGACTCGCCGTCACCACCGATTCGAAGCCCTTGATCCAAGGGACCTCCGCCGAGCTTCCCGCGCCCAGCCATCGGCTCCTCGTTGCGCAAGACAACGGGGAAAAATTCCCCTGTTTTGCTACAGTAAAGCATTGATTAAAATTTACATTTTCTGCCATTGCCAGATTTTATTCATATTCTATTCACTCTGCATTGCGGAAAATATCCTGTAGTTTATCATAATTGCCATTTCAGCATTATTTCTTGCTTAAACCTTAATCTAAAGCCAATCTTGGCTTGGTTCTTGTCCAAATTGACTCCGAACAAACATTTTTAAGTGGCGCGAATTTTAATACGTTATTGCCTCCCTGTGGAAACGACCCGCTCCTCTGCGAGTGGTTATTTCTTATTAAAAATTGATTAGTCGATTTTTCCACCACATTAAACTACAAACGACTTAAAAGCGAAAGATTGACCCGATCACTCCCCAAATCAAAATCGATCAAATACTGTAGTGGGAGTTAGGTTGATGGACGACCCCAAATCAAGAAGGGCCTATCAAAAGGGGAATCCTGTAAAAAATAGGAAATCAGTGGTGTGCCTGGGTCCTTCTTTTTGGGCGGTAAGTCAACTAAAAAGATTGCATTGGCTTCCTCAGATAATACCGCTTGTCATCCGATCCTCTGTTGCCACTTCAGAGTACAGTAGTCCTTAAAGAACCTAGCAACAGTTGGGATGTGATCTATTCCTTCGAAGAGGGGGACCTGAATGTGAACTTCCTTGAACATAGATTTCAGGTCCTCGAAATTCCACGTGTCCTTTTTCCATGCTGAATCTCGTGTTAGGGCCACGGGAAAAGGGACGGGAATTTCAGGGTTTAAGGGCTTCTTTCCTTTATCTAATGAAGATGGCTTATGAGAGGAAGAGAGTTGTGAGCCATCTCGTGGTATAGCGTAGGAAAAATCATTACCTGCTTGCCTAGGTAGCAGGTCCTATGTAATCTTTTCTCTCCTTAAGGTAACAGCTTTTGCATTGGCGTGCTGTCCATGCAGGGGCAGAGAAGCGGGTTGGTCTGGATACACAGGGTTTGGCAACAGAGGTGGCTGACTGAGCCCATAACTAGGAGGTGCAGGAGGTGCTTGCATAACCATGTGTGCCTGCCCTTGTGGTGCTTGGAATCTAGGTGAGGCGCCCTGATTCTGCACATATCTCGGGTTCAGGAAAGGTTGGGAGGGTAAAGCTCCCTGTGATCTATGCTCCTGCATCATTTGGTTTTGCGTGTTTTGTATGCTCTGTATTTGGTCAGCCATTGCCTTCATTATTTGGAGGTTGTCATGAGAGATTTCCAAATTGATGCCTGCAGTTCCTCCTCCAGCGACTCTAAAGGGTCGACTAGCTTTGGACGGTAGTTGGCAGCTTGATGCAGCGGCTGATAGATAGAGTGTCTCTATTGCTGTTGAGACAGGAATGGCTGCTGCCTAGGATACATGTTCAGCACATTCTCGTATTGTCTGGTTTGGTAGTGTGGAACTTGACTCGGTCTCTGTGGATTACCAGACCAAGCGAAATTGGGATGCTGGTGCCAACTAGGGTTATATGTTTCAGAATACGAGTTGTTACGCCTGTATCCCAGAATGGCATTGACATCTTAGTAAGCCGAAGATGTCTCAAATGTGAATTCATCAAAATAATATGCACTTGCATCATCATGTGGTGCTAAACCCTAATTGTATGGTGCCAGATCCATATTGTTCACAGGTTCCTGGTGTGCAGGATCCTGCGAAGATGGAGAGAAAACATCTCGAGTAATCGAATATGTATGAGCAGAGGGGGCTCGGGATGCTTAAGAGGAGTAAGATGGAGCAGTGCTGCCAAAAGATCTGTATCTCGCTCTCATTAATTTATCGAGCTTCTTATCGAGCAGATCCACCTTATCTAGCTTTTTAGTGATAATGTCCATGTCGGCTCGGGCAGACTCGGCCTGAGCTTCGTGGACATTAACTCGTTGCTGTCTAGGCCGCTAGAATTGGTTCATTGAGGCGGCGTTCATCGAGTTCTCTGCTAAGGACTCGAACAATTCAAATGTGCTGTTCTCATCCTTCGTGAGAAAATTCCCACCGCTAGATGCATCGACCAGGTACTGATGTGTGTCATCCAACCCATGGTAAAATACTTACGCGAGGTGCCATTTGGGTAAACCATGGTGTGGGCACCTCCTGTGAAGGTCATGAAATCTGTCCCAGGCATCATGTAGCTTCTCTCCAAAGCTTTGAGCAAAAGTCGTGATTACGTGCCTCATGGCATTTGTTCGACCAATCGGGAAGAACTTTTGGAGGAATTCGCAACGTAATTCCTCTTAGGTTCCAATTAGCCTCCCGATGGTCTTGAACTAATAAGCAGCTTTATCCTTAAGAGAAAAAGGACAAAGATTCATGAGAACAATTCCAATATCAATATTCCTGGGTTGAACTGACTCTGCAATCTGACTCAGGTCTTCGAGGTGCTGGAAGGGATCCTCATTCGAGTTTCCATGGAAATGAGTCTGAAATAGACTTATGATATTCGGTTTTACCTCGAATGCATCTTCACCTGCGAGAATCCAGACCTGAGGTGCTATGTTGTTGCCATTAGATCATAGATGTCCCACAGTTGTTCTCTGCGTGGTGGGTGTTGCATCCTATCGAGTGTCATGAGAATCCAGTCGATGCTCTGCTCATATTTCTATTCTGTTTCTTAAACCCAGGCTTCCAGATGAGCCATTGGGTCCTGATTCTCAGGGTCCTAACGAATTCGAGGACCGGGATTAGCCATCTCAGCTAATTGGGTGGAAGAAGGTTGAGACGAGAGGGGCGAAAATCGCCTCTGCTGCCTTGGGTTTGGCTGCCAAGTGATTGTACAGCAATCATAAGTCCTAACTCGCCCGAATTAAGCTAGAAATTAGCTTAACATGACTTTCTACATGCATACGCATCGTATTCTGCATCGTAGTTGATAGATGTGTTTTATGTATTAACCTATGTTATTTGAGAGGTATTAATGATGGCAGGTAATCCAAGGCTGCAGATGACTGATCCAACCTTATGGATTTGTTCGGAATAACGATGGGAGTCCAACGCATTCAAGATCGCATCAATCAGACTTTCGTAGCACCCAAGGGAGTCCGTAGAAGAGCCAGAGCCAAGGTGCGAATTGAAGAAGATCTGAACCTCAGATGACAAATCCAACCATACGGATGGATTCGGATCGATGTTTGTAGTCCAATGGTGCAGAAATCAACTTAATCGGAGGCCTACGTCATCATATATAAAGAGAAGAAGAACAGACGACCACGATGGCGCCACGTGGCACCATTGCAGCCGCCCCTCGCCACGCCCCCAACCCCTGAAGGTGCCTCGCCTTGCAGCGTGGGTCGTTGGATCTTCATCCAATGGCCACGAATGCACCACATCACCACCCAGAACAGACTAATATAAATATAATTAAGTAAGCATGTATGATAAAGGCTTTGCGTAGTGCATTGGCTCACACGCGTGCCCGTGTATGCGCGGGGTGCAAGTTCGAGCTCGATGCTGCGCAAAAATTGGTGTGGGTCGCAGGTGGGCACGTGTAGGTGGGCATGCACCATTGGAGAGCCCAGAGGCGTCCACATGGCATGATCGTGCGGGTTGCGAGATCTGGAAGGTGCGAGAAGCCCACGTAGGATTTGAAATCGGACGACTGAGATGATGAGGCGGGATTTGAAAATGAAAATGCAAAGAAGCAGTGCGGGCACGCAGGAGTCGTGAGATCTTCATCCAAGGGTGCATAACACGCCATGTAGCAGCATCAGAAAGAACTGGGGAAGAAGAAGGATTTGCACAAGCTATAAAAGGACCTAAGGGGCCCCCTTGGAAGAGAACTCTCTCTCAACTCTCATTCTCTTCTTCTACCTCTCTCTCTTCTCCCTCTTCCTGTTGTTTCTTCATTTCCATCTGCAAAATTCATTGGGCCACCCTGTCGGATTACTGCTGCTCCTCTCAACCTCTTCCAAAGGCCATCGCAGACCACCCATGATGCCCTTGTTCTATTGCAGTAGTAGTTATTTACTTTATGTTCTATTCAAATACATGTATGATATGCAATTAATGTTCAAACTTTCTGCATGATATATATATTTCAATTCAATGTCTCTACTACTTAGTAATTAGATTTAGAATAAGTGCATGAAATCAAAAGCGTTTTTCTCCCTCCCTGTGATCAACCGGGACTCCCAGTTCCATTAATTTTATTTGTCGAGACGTATTTCGCGCTATACTACAACGTACTTATCTTTTACGTGATCTACGCCCCAAACAAATTGGCACCGTTGCCGAGGAGGCAAGGAGACTTTTGATTTCATCTCTAACATACTATTTTTAGGTGTATGATAGCGAAAATACGCGGTTTGTTAATTAGGTAATTTAGTGTTGTTGCAACGCGTAAATCCGCTTTCACTTTTAAATTTATATTCCTAGATAGGGAAGTATCTAGGGTTGTCCAAGGAGGCCAAATGTTTGCAAAATTGATTCCCTTGCTTGGAATAGAAATCTCAACTTTCTTTTTGGTCTTTTTCAATATATCATTTTTATGTTTTTGAAATTAAGGCAACATGCGAAATTGTGGCGAGAAAGTGACTTACACTTCAATTCAATAGACTACTTCTAAAGTGGCAAGTAGAGCCTCTCCCTAAGCTCACTCTAGGCAAGTGGAGGCCTAGAATAATTAGGGAGAGGGAGTGAAAAATGCTAGAAAAAAAAAAAATAGAAATGCAAATAAGAAATTGCAAAGAAGGCAACTAGATTAATGAAAAAGTGTTTTACAAAAAGGCCTAGTAGAGAAATGCTTCTACTACTAGAAAAATTGCAAATAAGAAAAGTAAACACAAATCCTCTAGATAGATGGTGAAGAAGAGGGCTTCTTGCTCCAAGCTTGGTAGCTCCCAAGCTTGAAAAGAGTCCTCCAACTCCTTCTTTGCTATGCTCCGCCAAGGTGATGTCCTCCAAGGCAAGCCCTAAAGGGGCGTGCCCTAAGCTTCTCTCCAAGGGTGGACCTCCACCCTAGGTCCTTCTCCTTTGCCTGGCTGTCCTCCTTGAAGTAGAAGAGTCCTCCTCCTTGGCGTGGCCCAAGTTGAAGAGAGTGGGGAGAAGAAGGCACCAAAAGGGCTGGTGATGTGCCCCTTTAATCTTCTTCTCTACTCCTTCTTGGCCGAAGGTGTAGGTGGTATAGGTAGCAAAATACACTAATGGAGGATGCTCCCAAATGGTGGTAGGTGGTGGGTTTTTATAGAATAGGAAGGAGGCTAAGGTGACTCTTGGAATGGAGGGCTAAGATGAAGAGATGGAGGTGGTTGGGGATCCAATGGCTAAGGTCAATTGGTGCCAACCCAAGGGACACCTAGGGGGTGGTTATGGGTGGTGACACCCCTTGATGTTGGTGCCAAAATGGCTTCTAGAAGGGTGTCTTAGGTGGCGCCAAGAAGGGTTCTAGAAGGAGGGGTAGGTGGGTGGCTAGGATGGGTTGTAGGGTTAGGTGTATGGTGGATGTGGGGGTGGATGTTGGCACCAAAAAGAGGGGTAGTTAGGGTTAGGTTTTGGCGCCAAAATTGGTTCCTTTTGGTGGTGATGATGGGGTGAAGAGGTGGCTAGGAGGTGGTGCCAACTTGAGTAGGATAGCTAGCTTAGGTAGGGCTTAAGTTGGTGGAGCAAGCTAGGGTTGAATTTGAAGGTGGTGGATGGCCAAGGAGCTGGTTGCTAGCTATGGAGTAGAGGAAGAGGTATTGGAGCTAGGGTTTGAAGAGAGGAGCTGAGGAGAAGTCTGGAGCTGGAACTGGAGTTGGCTACTGCTGAAGAGGCTGGCATAGAGCTACTTTAGCTGGCTTAGCTTGCTAGTTCTTTGCTAGTTGCTAGGCCAAGCTAAAGTGAACTAGCTTCTACCATAATGAGCTAAGGTGAGCTGGGTCTGGTGCTCCCAGGGAGGATCAAGCTGGTTGAGGCAGTTAAGGTAGCTTAGCTCAACTGAGTTGAGCTAAGCTGAATCCCCGGGAGCTGGACTTGAGCTTCCTGAGCTGAGATGAGTTCTTCTTCATCTGGCTGGAGTTGAGTGGAGCTGGATGTAGTTGGGTCTGAGCTGGGGTGAACTCCTGTCAACTCAGCTGAGCTAGCTAGAGCTCCCTGTGGACTAGTGGGAGCTGAGATGAGCTAAACTCAGCTAAGTTGAGCTGGATCTGAGTTGACTTGAGCTAGGGTGAGCTAAGATGAACTCTCTTGAGCTGCCATTCAGCTGAGATTATCTGAATGGAGCTGGGATGAGCTAACCCTAGTTCAAGTGAGCTAGGTTCCAGCTGTGGTGAGCTGGATCAAGCTGAGTTCCATCTAGTTTAAGCTTCTCCTTCACCATTTGCCTTCTTGAGTGCTAGGGTTTTAGGGATCTGCATATCTATTCATCCCTAACACTTACAAAAACATATCAAAAAGACAATAAAAAATGCAATGCATGCCTAACCTAATTTATGCCTAAATGTAGCCCAAAAACCCATTTGTGGAGTAAAATTCTAAGAGCAAGGTTTGTTTTAATGCATAAAAATGATGATAAACTAGTGTTTATCAGTGTAGTAATTAAATAAGAGAAGCGGCAAACGAATCGAAGCGGGCACTACGGAAATCAAGTGCACACAATCCTTTTTGGAAATTCGGCCAGAAAATAAGTGTCATCTTTAAAATTCAATAGCCGTGTTTCTAATGCTCTAAAAATCCTGAAATTTGAACTGGAACTAGATTTTCAAGTTATCTTTCCAACACCGCTATTCCCAAAAAGAAATTCCATCTGTAGAATTTTTCAAAATTCATAGAGTACATATGTGTTAGATTGCATAAAAATAGAACTTTTATGAACTTTGAAAATCAATTCTAACCAACATACAAATTTGATTTACTCACAACTAGTGGGGTTTAAAAGATAGTCAAATTATCTTTCATTATCATATTTTTACAAAATTTTTGGAGCATATTTGATAATGTTTCCAACAGAAAAATCAACACGGGGTCTAAATCCTAGAGTTGACCCCTTTCTATTTAAAAATTCATAACTAATTGTTGAGAATAGCAAAAATTATGAAAAAATACACTTTGAAAAGTTTATTGAAAAGGAAATTTTCTTGGTAAATTTCAAATCATTTAGATTCCATCTTTTACCCGAGAGTTTATATTTGATTTGTGGTCTTTAATTTGAAATAACTTAGAAATGCATGAGCCAATAGGACTACATTGGACAAACTTGGACCCTAACAAGTCCAAAAGTTAGTCGTTGAGGCGAGTCACCTTGTGAACCACCCACCATAAATACTACATTGAAAGGACAGGTTAAGAATTCACGAAAATACATCAAATAACCTGCTATTTGGCTTGAAAGTACTGAGTAGCTTCAACCTCTCTTGCAAAACCTGGTGCCTAAGGCTGCAGAGTAGCATCAAACGACCGTTGCTGCGGGGTAACGGAACCAGAGGCGAAAGCCAAAGGAAGAACCTTCCTCGTAGTCCCCTCGTAACCAGCCTAGTCGGGTTAGCCTGAGAGGCGGGAGCTCCTTACAGTTGGTCTCTAACCAAATTTTTAATAACACAAACTTAAACAAAAAATCAGGTCATTTGATCTAAAGGACCACTTTGTTTAACAAGGCCATAGCCTTGTTCTGCTTGACTACACCAATCCTTTGAGTTGGTGTATGCAAGGAAGAAGGTCATTAAGACCTAACCTCACAGGACCTTGGGAGCCAAACCCAAGTCGGCAGAGGCGATTTTCGCCCAACCTCTCGTCTCAACCTTCTTCCACCCGATTAGCTGAGATGGCTAATCTCGATCCTCGAATTTGTCAGGACGCTGAAAATCAGGACCCAATGGCTCATCTGGAAGCCAGGGTTGAGGAAACGGAACAGAAATATGAGTAGAGCATCGATTGGATTCTCACGACACTCGATAGGATGCAACACCCACCACGCGGAGAACAACTGCGAGACTTCTATGATCCGGCGGCAACAATCATAGCACCTCAGGTCCGGATTCCCACAGGTGGAGATGCATTCGTTTTAAAACCAAATATCATAAGTCTGATTCAGACTCATTTCCATGGAAACTCGAATGAGGATCCCTTCCAACACCTCGAAGACCTGGGTTGGATTGCAGAGTTAGTTTGACCAAGGAATATTGATATTGGAATTGTTCTCATAAAGATTTTTCCTTTTTCTCTCAAGGATAAAGCTGCTTATTGGTTCAAGACCATCGGGAGGCTAATTGGAACCTGGGAGGAATTACGTCGCAAATTCCTCCAAAAGTTCTTCCCGATCGGTCGAACAAATGCCATGAGGTGCGCAATCATGATTTTTGCTCAAGGCCCTGGAGAGAAGGTACATGATGCCCGGGATAGATTTCACGATCTTCTCAGGAAGTGCCCACATCATGGTGTACCCAAATGGCACCTTATGCAAGTATTTTACCATGGGCTGAATGACACACATCAATACTTGACCGATGCATCTAGCGGTAGGAATTTTCTCGCGAAGGATGAGAAGAGCGCATTTGAATTGTTTGAGTCCTTAGCAGAGAACTCGATGAACGTCGCCTCAATGAACCAGTTCCAGCGACTTGGACAGCAACGAGTTAATGTCCATGAAGCTCAAGCCGAATCTACCCGAGTTGACATGGACATTATCACCAAAAAGCTGGATAAGGTGGATCTGCTCGATAAGAAGCTCGATGAATTGATGCGAGCGAGATCCAGATCTTCTGGCAGCACTGCTCCATCTTACTCCTCACAAGCATCCCAAAACCCCTCTGCTCGTCCATATCCAATTACTTGAGATGTTTTCTCTCCATCTTCGCGGGATCCTGCATACCAGCAACCCGTGAACAATATGGATCTGGCATCATACAATCAGGGTTTCGCACCACATGATGATGCAAGTGCGTATTCTTTTGATGAATTCACATCTGAGACATCTTCGGCTTATGAAGATGTCAATGACATTCAGGGATACGGGCGTAACCCGTATTCTGAAACATATAACCCTGGTTGGCGCCAGCATCCCAATTTCGCCTAGTCTGGTAATCCACAGAGACCGACTAAAGTTCCACACTACCAGACTAGACAATACAAGAATATGTAGAATACGTATCCTAGGCATCAGCCATTCTCATCTCAGCAGCAATAGACACGCTCTATCTATCAGCCGCTGCACCAAGCTGCCAACTACCCTCCAAAGCAGGCCGACCCTTTGGAGTCGCTGAAGGAGGAACTGCAGGCATCTATTCGGAAATCTACTCATGACAACCTCCAAATAATGAAGGCAATGGCTGACCAAATACAGAGCATACAGAACATGCAGAACTAGATGATGTAGGAGCATAGATCATAGGGAGCTTTACCCTCCCAACCTGTCTCGAACTTGAGATATGTGCAGAATCAGGGTGCCCCGCCTAGATTCCAAGCACCACAGGGGCAGGCACACGTGGTTATGCAAGCACCTCCCGCACCTCCTGGTTATGGGCTCGGTCAGCCACCTCTGTTGCCAAACCTTGTGTATCCAGACCAACCTGCTCCTCTGCCCCTACAAGGACAGCACGCCGATGCAAAAGCTGTTACCTTAAGGAGCGAAAAGACTACACAGGGTTGTCTACCTAGGCAAGCGGGTAATGATATTTCCTGCTCCATACCACGAGATGGCTAACAACCCTCTTCCTCTCACAAGCCATCTTCATTAGATAAAGGAAAGAAGCCTTTAGACCCTGAAATTCCCGTCCCTTTTCCCAGGGCCCTTACATGAGATTCAGCATGGAAAAAGGACACGTGGAATTTCGAGGACTTGAAATCTATGTTCAAGGAAGTTCACATTCAGGTCCCTCTCCTCGAAGCAATAGATCACATCCCAGCTGTCGCTAGGTTCTTTAAGGACTATTGTACTCTGAAGCGGTAGCAGAGGATCAGACGACAAGCGGTATTATCTGAGGAAGCCAGTGCAGTTATTTTAGCTGACTTACCACCCAAGAAGAAGGAGCCAGGCACACCATTGATTTCCTTCTCATTGCAGGATTCCCCTTTTGATAGGGCCCTTCTTGACTTGGGGTCATCCATCAACCTAACTCCTACTGCAGTATTTGATCGATTTCGATTCGGGGAGTTAAAGCCCACCTCGGTTACCATATAATTGGCTAACCAATCTGTAAAAACATCGAAGGGGTGGTTGAAAATGTGATCGTAAATGTCCAAGGATTCTGCTTTCCAGCGGACTTTTTTTGTTCTTAATATGGAGGTTCCTCCTAATCTCCGTGATGCACTGATTATTCTAGGTCGCCCGTTTCTGGCAACCGCCCGTGCAAACATTGACTGTGCATCAAGGTGCATGGAGATTGCCCTTGGAAATGAAAAGCTCAGACAGGACATTTTCTAGGCATCAAAGAACTTTGATTGTGACTTGATTGAGGAGGATAGTGACGATGAAGATTCAGTTTTCTGTGGGAACATTGGGCTCCTCTACAGTGACCCAATGGCACATTCATCCTCACTATCAAGGGTCTTTGATCACGATCCACATGGGACTGAGACTACTGATATACACATTTCATCCCAGGGATTTAGTTGTCATGGGTGTTCATCTGCTCTTAACACCCTTGATACTGACTATCCTGTCCTATCCAGCACTGATATCTTAAGACAGGATTACATGACCACTACAGGCGGATTCTTCATAAATCAGGATCAGCAAATTTCCGCTATTGTTTCCTCTCCTGCCCTGCATAACCCTCCTCCCCACCCTCCTCTACTAAAGCTACAGCCCTTACCTAATTCGCTCAAATACGTGTTTCTGGGAGAAAGTGAGACATATCCAGTGGTTATCAATGCTCACTTGACTCCAGATCAGGAACTCTGGTTGATCTCTGTTTTGCGAGCACATAGGGCTGCTATCGGGTGGGGCATTGCTGATCTCTACGGAATTTGTCCCTCATATTGCACTCACCATTTCTACACTGATGAAGGGGTGAGACCGTCGAGACAACCTCAGAGATGCCTAAATCCAAATATGTTGGAGGTTGTCAAGAAGGAGATCATTAAATGGTTGGATGCAGACATTATCTATCCAATTTTCGACAGCCAGTGGGTAAGTCCCATTCAGATAGTGTCCAAAAAGGCAGGACTCACTGTAATCAGAATTGAATTGGGCGAATCCATCCCAACTTGCACCACGACTTCTTGGCGGGTCTGCATTGACTACAGGAAGCTAAACTTGATTGCCAAAAAGGATCATTTTCCCTTGCCCTTTATTATCAGAATCTAGAACGGCTAGCTAGGTGTAGTTCTTCTGCTTTCTGGATGGATACTCTGGGTACAATTAAGTCGCAATCAACCTAGAAGACCAAGACAAGAAGACTTTTACGTGTCCCTTTGGAACATTCGCTTTTAAGCAGATGCCTTTCGTCCTCTGCAATGCACCAGCTACTTTTCAGCGATGCATGATGGCCATCTTTTCAGACATGATCGAGGATTGCGTAGAAGTGTTCATGGACGACTTCTCCGTGTTTGGAGACGATTTCTCATCTTATCTCTATAACCTCACAAAGATTCTGAGGACATGTATAGAAGTTAACCTAGTACTTTCATGGGAAAAAAAGCCATTTTATTGTGAGGGATGGCATCGTACTAGGTCATAGGATCTCCTCTAATGGACTCGAGGTTGACCAAGCTAAGTCCGAAATCATTTCACGATTACCTCTGCCTAGCTCTGTCACGCAAATCAAATCATTCTTAGGGCATGTCAAATTTTATTGAAGATTCATTCGAGATTTCTAGAAAATTGCTCATCCATTAATGAATCTTCTGGTAATCGACATGCCTTTTGAATTCGACTCCTCATGTCTCAGCGCTTTCCAGACCTTGCGAAATGCTGTCTCTAGTGCACCTATTCTCCAACCCCCCAACTGGTCACTCGACTTCGAGATGATGTGTGACGCCTCCGACTTCGGTGTAGGAGCTGTTCATGGCCAGTATCGGGAGCGCCATCCATTTGTAATATACTACGCCAGCAAAATGCTGAACGAGGCTCAGCGTAACTATACAGTCACTGAGAAAGAATTGCTGGCCGTAGTATTCGGGTTGGAGAAATTTAGGTCATACTTACTCGGGTACAAAGTTATCATCTACATTGACCATTCCGCCCTCCGGCATTTGTTGGCAAAGAAGGACGCCAAACCCCACCTTATCAGATGGATCCTTTTGTTGCAGGAGTTTGATATTGAAATCTGTGACAAAGTTGGAGCACATAATGTTGTGGCGGACCACTTGTCTCAGCTAGACCCAGACTACATTCCATACTCCCCACCGATATCAGACCAATTTCCATATCAGTCTCTACTATCTATCAACTCTGTGGAGTTTCCTTGGTATGCTAATATAACAAACTATCTTGTCACAGGCAAGCTACCTACGGGATTATCCAAGGATCAAAAGCTCAAATTTATATCAGAGGCTAAGTTTTATTTTTGGGACGACCCATTGCTCTTTCCCATTGGGGCTTATCAAATCATCCGTAGATGCGTCCCTAATTCGAAAATCTCTAGTGTGCTATCCTTCTGCCACAGCGATGCTTGTGGGGGTCATTTCTCAGGCCGAAAAATCGCTGCAAAGATTTTGTAGTCAGAATTTTTCTAGCCGACCATTTTCAAAGATACACACGAGTTTGCCAAGTGGTGTAAGCGATGCTAGGCAGTCGGTTCTATGACCCGAAGAGACTGATGCCAAGTTTCGCATTATTTGTAAAAGTGGGTTTTTAATATCATTGTAACACACGAATTCGCATACGCTTTTAAATTTATATTCATAGATAGGGGAGTATCTAAGGTCGTCCAAGGAGGTGGGTTGCTTGCAAATCAACTCTCTTGCTTAGAAAATAAATCTCAACTTTCTTTTTGGTATTTTAAATATGTAATTTTTTTTTGTTTTGAAATGATGAGAGCAAAAATGCAAATTGTGACGGGAAGTATTAAAACTTATAATTACTTAGCTAAAACTTAAGAGATAGAAAATGTCCACTACCTAAGCTCACTCTAAGCAAGTGGAGGCCTAGAGTAATTAGGGAGTGGAAGTGAACCAAGTGCTAGAACAAAGGTAACAATTGCAATAAGAAATTAAAAAGAAGGCAATTCAATTAATCAGAATTTTTGTTCTCTACAAAGACAAGTAGAGGAATGCTTCTACTAGAAATGGAAAATATAAAAGCAATAAAAGAAACACAAATCCTCTTGCAAAATCTGGTGAAGAAGAGAGTCTTCTTGCTCCAAGCCTAGCTGCTCCTTGGGTTGAAAAGAGGGTCTCCTTCTCCTTCCTTGAAAGCTCCTCCAAGGTGGATGCTACCACCTTCAATGCTTTCCTCCAAGGGTGGGCGTGCACTACCCTCAAGTTCTCTAAGGTGGCATGGACCACCTTCAAGACCTCCTCCAAAGGTCTTCCTTGCCTGGCTCCTCCTTTGGCTAGCGTGGGCTCAAGAGAGAAGGGAAGAGGGGAAGGCACCAAAGGGACAGAATATCCCCTTAATCTTCTTCTTCTTCTTCTCTCTTGGGCGTGGGCTCTTGTTGAACGTCGGGTTGCAATGCTAACGTGTTTGGTTTGGAAAATCTGTCGTCGTAGTATGAAAGCGAAGAACTCGTGTTCAACAAATAAAATTTATATCGGAATGAAAATCCCAGGTTGAACACAGGGAGGCGGACGTTTGATTTAAAAACACGCGTTTGTTTTGTTTGTCACAAAGTAAATTAATTGATTAGAACTATCTAACTATTTACAATAAATAGAAGAGAGAGAGAGAGTAAGAGAGAGAGAACATTACAAACAAAAACCAAAACGAGATGTAGAATGAACATGGAATTCATCCTTAAAAAGATTGTTTCACTAAACATTATGACTAGAAAGCAGAAAACGATTACACTAGAAAGCAGTAAATCTACTCTAGAAAGCATTAAAAAGAATGGAGAAAGAAATATCCTCCTCGACGGTCGCTTGGAGGATGAGTCGGATAGGACAACGCCTTGACGAAAGAGGACGGAGTAGGACGAAGGAGGATGAAGCGGGAAGAACGGGAATGGGGCAGCACGTCATCGTCATCGGAGGATCTGCTGTCGAGAGGGGGACGAAAAATTGACTTTATCTCGCGAGGAGCATCCTGGGTGTGGGACAAGCTTCTCTTGAGCTTTAAAGAGGGAGAGAAGAGAAGAGATGAGAATTTCGTGTGGAGGGTGTCTCCTTTTATAGTTGCAAGGAGTGAGGGCAATTTGGTCATTTTAATTTGAAAATCATTAATCAGGGGTCTTTAGTGACGGATAAAACCGTCGCTAAAGCCCCATCATGGGCATACTGGGCGGCGCGCGCACACTCGCTCACCTCCTCGCCTGTAATGCGCGCGCACGTCCAGCTGATCTCAGCCGTCCGATCATGAGATTGGATGGCTTAACTCGTGCCTCCGCCCGCCTCTTCTACACGCCCGCCCGCGTGCGATCCCGCGTAAGGCACGGCGTGCAATAGCGCGTGGGCGCTATCAAGCGCCCGCAGCTGCTCGATCGCGATCAAGTGGTCACAGAGCCTGCTCGCCCACGCCCTTTCGCCTGCGCATGCGGATTCGAACCCGCGCCAGCACCTCGCGATAAGGCGTTTACCCGCTGCGCTACAAAGGAGAGATGGTCGCGTGAATGTTTTGAGTGGCGCGTGCTCATGGCCATTGGATCAAGATCCAACGACCCAAATCGTGCGTTGGATCTTCTTTGGAGAGGCAGCGGCGATCCTGAGGGCCGGTTGGATGGCTGAGAGGCACCACGTGGTGCCATCTTGGTCGTCCATCTTCTGGATGATGTAGATGGTGTCACGGTTGTTGGATTGAGTCGATTTTCACACCATTAGGCTGCGATCGTCAATCCGAATCCATCCGTGCGGTCGGATTTGTCGTTTGAAGTGTGGATTCATACCATCTTGGCCCTTGATCTTCTAGGGTTCCCCGGTCACTATTTGATGCTACAGATGTCTGATTAGGGTGATCTTGGAGTTGTTGAACTCCAATCGTTACTCTGATCACATCTGTACAGTTGGATCTTCGATCCGAGGTCCCAATAAAAAGTTTACCCTATCCATGAACATAAAAGGAGACAATTAACCTCCATTTTATTCAAACTAATCTAAATGTAAGATGATGCATGTTATGTAATATTTATAGTATGCAATGCAATCCTATGCTTAAGAACATGTATAAATAGACATCTTAAGTAGTGTAAACATGTTTACATCATACCCCATGCCTATCTTTTGCTAGTCCCTAGCAAAAACTATATGCTATTTGTAAAAGAATCAGGTTGGATTATTTGGGCTTGAGTTATTTTCAATCATTACGAAAATGTTTACTTAGGATCTGAATTTTTAAAGACACAATAGTGTCCGAGTATCTGCCAAAATGCAGATCGCCTCAAGCCCTCACCTTATTCAAAGAAAATTTTCTTTTTCTCTTTTTTCTTCTTTTCTAATTTTTTTGGTTTTTCAAGTTTTAGGGTTTAAGAGTAGCTTTCTACGGCCATTCAACTCACCCAAGATTTGATGAGAACCCTAAGTTTTAAGCATCTTATTGTGAATGTGATAGACTCATTGACCGACAGTTAAAACGGACTTCGGATTTCTACGCTTCTAGGTGACCAAAAGAAAAAAGAATTCTGCCTAAAGGTGTATCTTTACAACCAGTAGCTTTCTCCCTACTTTTATTTTTTTACGGGGTCAACACAAGGGTGAGTTCAGTGTATATCTCCTCGATTTATTCTACTTCTCCACTTCTTCCTAAGTGTTTTGGGATTTTTCAATGCATTTATTGAGCTAGGTTCTGGACAACCGGTCAATGAGCTGTTACCATCGACAACTTGCCAGCCATACTCGTGCGACGAAGTGTCTTATTTCATTTTTTCTTTTCTCCTTTTTTTTTTATTTTCTTTTTCTCTTTTTAAGTAGGTGGCTTCCCTGGTCTAAGATTTACCTAAAAGCAGCAAAAAGAGAAAGGTCCAGGGTTTGGGCTCTGGACAACCTACCTATGGGCTGTTACCCACAATAACCTGCCAGCCATTTCACCCTAAAAGGTTCATTAGCTACCCAATTTCCGTTAAAATCGCCAAACAACGAGTCAGTGCAAAGAAAGTGTGTAGATGCTAAAAACTCAAAGTTCCCTTGAATCAGAGGGTGGGCTGATAAGTCGTGTACTTATCACCCAAACTTATTTACTCCAATTAAAATAGAATTCAGATGGTGAGGACTCGAAAAATAAATCCACATTTTAGTGGATACACGGGCTGATTAAGTCTGAAGACCTGAAGGGTCTTTGTATTCAAATCATAATGTAGTATTTTCTAAGATTGAAAATTTTCTTAAATCCAAGTTCTCTTTCCTAATTCTATTTTTTTTAAATAAAAGAAAATAAAACAAATCTACGGAGCTGACGAATAAATTCAGAGATGAATACTCCAACCCCCCATGCCTATCTAATGCAATGTCCTCATTGTATTAAAAAGACAGAAAACAGAGTAGAGTAGAAAGCTCCTAAATTGCGTGAATGTCAGGTCCGCTCCGAGATAGAAACTAAAAAGAACTGTATACGTGCTGAATTTAGTACCTTCAGCTAGGCACACTATACAAAGAAGAGAAATAAAGAATTCACAAGTGCAGGTCAAAATCAGAATAAATAGAATAAACCTCTGACCTGTCAATAGAGGTCCACAGATGTTGACTAGATTGTGGTGCAGACCCATATCCCATAATCGAGATTATCTCAGGTTTTAGATAAAAATTACCCAAAACCTACAATCAGTATGCAAGTGGGGTTGGGCCTGCGATTTATGAGGATGCAATCCAAGACCAAAAAGTCGGGATATAGAGAAATCAAGCTCAAAAGGATAATCATTGAATGTGTGCTTGGGTTCGACATCCTCATAACAAATGTCGTAAGGGTCCTGGTTTGATGGTTTCAGCTTAATAGGAACCCTTCGACTTAGTCTTCTACTTCCTTCGGAACTTGCTTCCCAAATCAAAATTTCCCGGCTCCTATCCTCCTCATTCAGCATGTTAAATTCCAGGACTCTTGCATATTAATCACTCCGTCTGAAATCTCCAAGTCTAAATGATGTGGCTGAATCAGGATTGACTTGGGTCTAATTATCTCAGAAACAGAATCATCGATGTAAATGACAATGCGGTGTAACTGACAATTGGGACATTGAATTGAATCCTTCAGAAAATGCGATTCTGGATCCGTAATGTGAGCCCCAATGAGATCAGTTTCCTCAATTATTGGGCTATCAAATGATCTATCATATTCCTCAGACCCAATCATCTCACAAAAATTGTGTTCTATAAACTTGCGTGAGACTTTGCAAATTGAATCTTCACCATCAGAATTAGAGAAATAAAGATCCGTATTAATGTTTGTCTCAAAATCATCTGTCACTTTCTGATCCAAAGAGACATACGTTTCCTCGTACCCTGGCTCAGGGATCTTAAGTGAAGAAATCAAATCATCCTTGATTGGTTGCTCTAATTCAATCTGGTCAGCCTCGTAACACGTGTCCCCCTTAATAGGTGCCTGAGCAGGTTCTGACATTGGCTCTCCTGAAGGGAGTTCATCCTGGAAATCATTCCACGACTGAACTAAAGAAACCACAAATCTCATCCTCAATTTCGCTAACTTCCCAAGTAGAAACTCACTCGGGTTCTTATCCTTAACATCTTGGAGCCAATCCAATAAATACTTATTCAAATCATCAATCGTTTCAATCAGAGGCTCCAATCTCTCAATGCAAGGTATTGGCTGAACTTCTAAAGATTGTATGATATTCCTTAAGTTAACCAGAACCTTATCTTGAACCTGGTTACCCTAAACCAAATGAGTTGGTTCAGGGTTGGGCGGGTTTGGGGTCAATGCAGGGGAATTAACGAATTGAGATTCGTTATACCCTCCCTGATAATAGATCATTTCAGATTGTTTGAAAGGTGGTGATGACCTAAAGGCAGTGTAATCAGAGGATGGGTAAGGATCAGTGTATCCTTCTTGATTGTAGATCGTATTAGGTTGTTCATGAAAGGGTGACGATCTGTAATCGATGTGGCTCTGAGAAGGATAGAAATCACAATCATAGTGTTCAGGGTTAGATCCTTAACACAGAGGTCCGAAACTGTCTCCCCAATCCGAGTTATCCCGACTAATTGATGGTTGATTACAGTATGAGTCGGGATAGTCATCATGTTGAGGATAATTCAACACAGGAGGGAAAGAGTAGAAATGTGTGTAATATGTGGAAGGATTCACGAGAGACGGGAGAAAGAAGGGAGACCTGCAATACAAACAATTAAACCTGTCCTTAAGTGGGCTAGCTTAAAGACCTACAGACTCCCAAAACCTGTCTTGAGATAAAGGAATGATTTGATCTACTTCTGTCTATTCAATCCAACCAGTTAGAAGGAGGGACTGGGGAGAAGGTTCTTCCTTCGGCTTGCGCCTCCGGTTCCTAGTGTATCCCCCAGCTGTGATTGTTTGATTCTGCTCCCCTAGTTAGACATCAGATGGAACAATAAAAATAGACTAATCGAAAATAATCTCATTCTGGGCTCTGAAGAGCAAGTTGAATCCTTAAGGCCAATGTCTACTCTATTTTATTTAGGACTAGGTTTAAATATGCTTTGGCATGTGATGGGCCCTTTATATGGGTTGCGCCCTTAATGATTGATTGATTTGTGTGTGCATGCACAACCAGTGATTTTCAAGCAAGATTACTTTTGATGCGGTGAATTATAGGGTTCAAATCTTGCTTAGTAGCTTTTAGGATTCAACTTTAGGTGTTTCCAAACAAGTTTTGTTGGCACACCAGGTTTTGAAAGCACAGGTGAAGATGTTTTCCTTTGAAGCTTAAAAAGAATGTGGAGTGCCTAGTAAATCCCTAATAGTTGAACCTAAGTGGCAGCTACTTGATGAGTTGATTTTAATTGAAGTGGTGCGACCCAATCAACTCAAACAATTGGCCTGTTGCACCACTTAATTAGGCACACAAATGATTACCTAATCTGATTTCTACTCAGTTATGTGTTTGGTTGTGTGTACCGGCTCCAAAGATCGATTTATCGGTTGAGTTTGAAAATCAGATGAGGTTGTGTACCTCTGTGAGATTTTTTTTTAATTTTCTTTTTAAATATGGAGGTTGGGGTGAGTATGGGTGTCAAACAACAAACAATATAACCTTAGAGTTTATAAGAACACCTAGGTTGATTAATGTTTGTGTTATTATGTTGTGGAATGAAATCTAATGGGTGGGAAGGTAGGGGATAACCTACAAAACCTTCCACAACACTTTACTCCAATCTACCGCTTTTGCCTGTCTCGAAAGAGTACCTACAATCACAATAAGAAAGGAGAGAAGTGAGGTAAATGATTCGTAAGTTGGAAAAACATGAAGAAAAATCGAAGAGCGTCGCCTCCCTGGCAACGGCGCCAAAATGTTGAACGTCGAGTTGCTACGCTAACGTGTTTGGTTTGGAAAACTTGTCATCGTAGTATGAAAGCGAAGAACTCATGTTCAACAAATAAAATTTATACCAGAATGGAAATCCTGAGTCGAACACAGGAAGGTAGACGTTTGATTTAAAAACACGCGTTTGTTTTATTTGTTACAAAGTAAATTAATTGACTAGAACTATCTAACTATTTACAATAAATAGAAGAGAGAGAGAGTAAGAGAGAGAAAGAATATAATGAACAAAAACCAAAACGAGATGTAAAATGAACATGGAATTCATCCTTAAAAAGATTATTTATTTCACTAAACATTATGACTAGAAAGCAGAAAACGATTACACAAGAAAGGAGTAAATCTACTCTAGAAAGCATTAAAAAGAATGGAGAGAGAAATATCCTCCTCGACGGTCGCTTGGAGGACGAGCCAGACGGGACGACGCCTGGACGAAGGAGGACGGAGCAGGATGAAGGAGGACGAAGCGGGAAGAACGAGAACGAGGCAGCACGTCGTCGTCGTCACAGGATTCGCTTTCGAAAGGGGGACGAAAAATTGACTTTATCTCGCGAGAAGCATCCCGGGTGTGGGACAAGCTTCTCTTGAGCTTTGGAGAGGGAGAGAAGAGAAGGAAGGGATGAGAATTTTGTGTGGAGGGGGTCTCCTTTTATAGTTGCAAGGAGTGAGGGCAATTTGGTCATTTTATTTTGAAAATCATTAATCAGGGGTCTTTAGTGACGGATAAAACCATCGCTAAAGCCCCATCGTGGGCGTAGTGGGCAACGCACGTGCGCCCGCTCACCTCCTCGCGCGTAACGTGCACGCATGTCAGCTGATCTCAGCCGTCCGATCGTGAGATTGGACGGCTTAAGTCGTGCCTTCGCCCACCTCTTCTACACGCCCGCCTGCGTGCGATCCCGTGTAAGGCGCGACGTGCAATAGCGTGTGGGTGCTATCGAGTGCCCATAGCCGCTCGATCGCGATCGAGCAGTCGCGGAGCCTGCTCTCCCATGCCCTTTCGCCTACGCATGTGGATTCGAACCCACGCCAGCGCCTCATGATAAGGCGTTCACCCGCTGTGCTACGGAGGAGAGATGGTTGCGTGAATGTTTTGAGCGGCGCGTGCTCATGGCCGTCGGATCAAGATCCAACAGCCCAGATCGCGAGTTGGATTTTCTTTGGAGAGGTAGCAGTTGTCTTGAGGGCCGATTGGATGGCTGAGATGGCGCCACGTGGTGCCATCTTGGTCGTCCATCTTCTAGATGATGTAGATGGTGCCACGGTTGTCGGATTGAGTCGATTTTCATGCCGTTAGGCTGCGATCGTCGATCCGAATCTATCCGTGCAGTCGGATTTGTCATTTAAAGTGCGGATTCACACCATCTTTGCCCTTGGTCTTCTAAGGTTCCCCGGTCACTATCTGATGCACAGATGTCTGATTAAGGCGATCTTGGAGTCGTTGAACTCCAATCGTCGCCCTGATCACATCTGTACGGTTGGATCTTCGATCCGAGGCCCCGATAGAAAGTTTGCCCTGTCCATGAACATAAAAGGAGACAATTAACCTCCATTTTATTCAAACTAATCTAAATGCAAGATGATGCATGTTATGCAATATTTATGGTATGCAATGCAATCCTATGTTTAAGAACATGCATAAATAGACATCTTAAGTAGTGTAAACATGTTTACATCAGCTATAGGTAGGATATGAGAGGAAATTTGCTAGCCAAGGATGGTTTGAATGGTAGTGGGTAGTGGTCTTTTTATAGGGTAGGATGAGGGGTGAAGGTAACTCTTGAAATGCAGGGCTAAGATGGGAAGATGGAGGTGGTTATGTGATCCTAGGGCTAAGGATAGTTGGCGCCACCGAAGGGGTGTAAGGGGGGTAGTTATGGGTGGCCAAGGGACACCTAAAAGTGGCGCCAGCCATGAAGAGGTGCCATGGGTTGGCGCCAACTTCTAGGCTTCTGGAAGGGGGTTGAGGTGGATGGTGGAGATGGCTTGGAGGGGTTATGTGTAGGGTGGATATGGGGGTTGAGGTTGGCACCAAAAGGGAGGTAGTTAGGGTTGGTTTTGGTGCCAACTTTAGGTGTCTTTTGGTGGTTAGTTGAGGGGTGAAAGGTGGTGAAGAGGTGGCGCCAACTTTGAGTAGAGGTGGAGCTAGCTTAAGTAGGCTTAGGTGGACTTGGAGTGGTAGGTCATGTAGGTGGAGTTAGGGTTAGGTTTTTGGTGCCAAGGAGGTGGATGCTAGCTAAGCTAAGCTAAGCTAGCTTAGCTAGCTATAGAGTAGAGGAATATGCATGTGGAGCTTAGGGTTTGTGGAGAGGAGCTGGTTATGTAGAGTCTGGAGCTGAATTGGAGCTGGCAGTAACTGAAGAGGTCAACATGGGCCTACTCTAGCTGGCTTAGCTTGCTAGTTCTTTGCTAGCTACTAAGCCAAGCTAAAGTGAGCTGGCTTCTGTTGAATGGAGCTGAGGTGAGCTGGGTCTGGTGCTCCCGGGGAGGATTGCGCTAGTTGAGACAGCTAAGGTAGCTTAGCTCAATTAGCTTGAGTTAAGCTGGGTCCCCGGGAGCTGGACTTGAGCTTCCTGAGCTGGGATGAATTCTTCTTCAGCTGGCTGGAGTTGAGTGGAGTTGGATGTAGCTGGATCTGAGCTAAGGTGAACTCCAGTCAACTCAGCTAAGCTAGCTAAAGCTCCCTGTGGACTAGTGGAAGCTGAAATGAGCTAGAGTCAACTAAGTTAAGCTGGATCTGAGCTGACTTGAGCTAGGGTGAGCTTAGATGAGCTCTCTTGAGTTGCCATTCAACTAAGATTATCTGAATGGAGCTAGGATGAGCTAGCCCTAGTCCAAGTGAGCTAGATTCCAGCTGTAGTGAGCTGGATCAAGCTGAGTTCCAGCTAGTCTGAGCTTCTACTTCACCATTTGCCTTCTTAAGTGCTAGGGTTTTAGGGATCTATATATCTGTTCATCCCTAACACTCACAAAAACACATTAAAACAACAAAAGAAAATGTAATGCATGCCTAACCTAGTTAATGCCTAAATGCAGCCCAAAAACCCATTTGCGGAGCAAAACTCTAAAAGCTAGGTTTGTTATAATGTATAAGAATGATGATAAACTGTCATTTACTAGAGACATGATGCCTCTCCAATCCATTCTGGTCATAGAAGTGTTTGATGTCTGGGGCATCGACTTTATGGGCCCCTTCCCGAACTCACATGGCTTTGAGTGCATACTCTTCGTAGTAGACTATGTCTTAAAGTGGGTAGAAGCCATCCCGGCAAGACGAGCTGATCATAAGTCTGTTATATCCTTTGTCCGAGAATTTATTTTTGTGAGATTCGGAGTTCCCCACACCCTGATAAGTAATGGGGGAAGCCACTTCATCCATTCCCATTTCAGATCATTATTGAAGAAATACGGGGTGCAGCACTGCATTGCTACCCCATATCACCCACAGACCAATGGGCAGGATGAAGTATGAAACCGTCAAATAAAGCTTATCCTTCAAAAGACGGTTAGACCTGATAGGAAGGATTGGTCCGATCAGTTGATCGATGCACTATGGGCATATCGGACTGCATACAAGGCCCCGCTCAGAATGTCACCATACCGTATGGTGTATGGAAAGGCCTGTCACCTTGTGGGGTTGGAGCACTGTGCCTTTTAGGCGGTGCAGAAATGTAATTTTAACCTCGAGGTCGGAGGTTATGAAAGGAAGCTCCAGCTCAGTGAGTTAGAGGAGATTAGGCGGGAAGCATATGAGAATGCAAAAATATACAAGGACAAGACAAAAGCTTTCCATGATCGACACATCTAGAGGAAGGAGTTTGCACCTAACCAGAAGGTTTGGTTGTTCGACTCCAGACTCAAATTCTTTGTGGGAAAGCTCAAGTTTTCATATCCTAATGGGGTGGTCCAAATTAGAGACCCAAAATCTGGGCACGTTTTTACGGTTAATGGCCAGCACCTCAAACCATTCTTTGCCCAGGAACCTCCTCCTGTCAACAAAACGATACATCTTCTTGAGGACGTATGACTAATGAGTTGCCTGGCTGGAGGCGTTAAACTTAGCATGTATACATATATACATACCATATATACATAGCATATTTCATTTTTGCATAATGTTTTGCATATTGTTCTGCATATTGTGTATGGCATTGAAGTAGTGGCGTGAGCTGAATGATAACTTAGAAGTAGTTCCAGGTGATTTCTATCCACATATACCCGGCCTTATTCAAATTTCTTTTATTCTTGAATGAGGACATGCAAACACTTAGGCATGGGGGGGTAGTTTATAAAAAACTAAAAATTTTCTGCCAACAATTGGAGGAATTAGATCGTTTTATCAAGAGGTTTTATTAAAGATTTATTCTTTAGTAAATTCCTAGACTTAGAATCCAGTATAATTTCATACTTGCATGTAGATTTTGCAATGGATCCTCTGTGAAAACTGATAGACATTTCTAGTTTGTCAAAAAGAAGCATCGCTTCTTCTCTTGAACCCTTGGACAACAATCAGGGAGTCAAGTGAACTATCTTCTAGTAGATCCACCAAAACATATGTGAGGTGAGAGTAGAGAGTACTGGTGCTCTAAGGTTAGTATAAAGAATCTTTAATAATTGAATAATGACACTTGGAGTTGGGCATAGTTTTCACTCTCAGTTCTTGCGTACTAAATCTGTGAGAAATTCCATACAAGAGCCACCAAATAAGGCAAAAACATATAGAGCGGGTTCTGATAAAACTAGGACTGAGGTGGATGGTCATGATTGTCCTCTGCAGAATCCTCGGCTGAAGGAGGGTACTGATGTCAAGGTCAGAAATACGTTGTCCTATCCGTTCCCTACCCGGTGCCGAGAAGAGGCACTTCCACCAAATAAGTCACCCAAAATCCTCTTGGTCATCCCAAAATTCCCCAAGAATGCCTCACGTATAAAAGTACGTATGTCGTGTTATGTTGTGCTGATAAATACAACAGTATGTCGTGTTGTGGCATTGTGCCAATAGATTTGCATACAAAAGAGTTGTTTGCTAAAAAAAAAAACAGAGAGAAGAAAAAAAAAGGGCGTTATGTAAAACAGTTGCGTAATGTGAGTCAAGTTAAATGTTTTGAAATGTTTTGAAGCAAAAACACCTACCACCCTCAAGAACCACCAAATACAGCCTTAACCTACTTTTTCTATATTTCTGATCGCCTGAGTACGGGTTGAGGAGTCTGACTTAGTCGTAGGGTTATCAGAACCTAATTAAAGTGTCATGCCGTGTGAGACCACCAAATACATTTGCAAATCTGGTGAGATGTGAGCTCAGGAAGAAAAAGAAAAAAAAGAGAGAAAAGTACAAAAGATTAAAGAGAGCACAGTTTTTCCAGCCTCTCTCTAAGTTGATTTATTCAATAATCTGGAAATCTAAATTCTAAAATACTAGTCTCTAAGAAGCACCATAAGAGAGAGCCACCAAATACAATCTAGTTAACTCAGACATCTACCCAAACCAAACACCGGTGCCAAAATCAGAAAATATTTTATAACCCCAAGAAAAGAGGTTCGCCTATCCCGACAGAATTTTACTAGGGATCAAGTACAAACTTTAAATGTATATCGAGTCTTTGCTTGGATCCGTTGCAGAAGCTACAACATTATATATTCATAGTTATCTGGATTCTTAATTTTTGGATGTAGCAAAAAGAAATAAATCTTTAATTTAACTCTTGGTAAAATGTATTTAGTCTTGAACTTGCTAAGGACTAGCAAGATTTATGCATGGGGGTATGATTGCACAGCAATCATAGGTCCTAACTCGCCTGAACTAAGCTAGAACTTAGCTTAACATGAACATTCTGCATGCATACATATCGTATTCTGCATCATAGTTGATAGATGTGTTTTATGTATTAAACTATGTTATTTAAGAGGTATTAATGATGGCAGATAATCCAGGGCTGCAGATGACCGATCCAACCTTGTGGATTTGTTCGAAATAACAACGGGAGTCCAACGCATCCAAGATCGCATCAATCAGACTTCCATAGCACCCTAGGGAGTGTAGAAGAGCAAGAGCCAAGGGGCAAATTGAAGAAGATCCGAACCTCAGATGACAAATCCAACCATATGGATGGATTCGGATTGACGTTTGCAGTCTAACGGTGTAGAAATCAACATAATCGGATGCCTACGTAATCAGATATAAAGAGAAGAATAGACGGTCATGATGGCACCACGTGGCACCATCGCAACCGACCCTCGCTGCACCCCCAACCCCTGAAGGCACCTCGCCTCGCAACATGGGCCGTTGGATCTTCATCCAACGGCCACGAATGCACCACATCGCCACCCAGAACAGATTAATATAAATATAATTAAGTAAGCATATATGATAAAGGCTTTACGTAGCGCGTTGGCTCACTCGCGCACCCACGTATGCGCAGGGAGCGGGTTCGAGCTAGGTGCTACACAAAAATTGGTGTGGGTTGCAGGCGAGCACATGCAGGCGGGCATGCGCGATTGGAGGGCCCAAAGGCATCCACGTGGCGCGATCGCGCGGGTTGTTGCGAGATCTGGAAGGTGCGAGAAGCCCGCGTAGGATTTGAAATTGAACGGCTGAGTTGATGAGGCAGGATTTGAAGACGAAAACACGAAGAAGCGGTGCGGGTGCACGGGAGCCGCGCGATCTTCATCCAAGGGTGCATAACGTGCTACATGGCAGCATCAGAAAGAACCAGGGAAGAAGAAGGATTTGCACAATCTATAAAAGGACCTAAGGGCCCCTCCCTTGGAAGAGAACTCTCTCTCAACTCTCATTCTCTTCTTCCTTCTTCTACCTCTCTCTCTTCTCCCTCTTCCCGTTGTTTCTGCATTCCGTCTGCAAAATCCATTGGGCCACTCTGTTGGATTGCCGCTGCTCCTCTCAACCTCTTCAAAAGGCCACCGCGGACCACTCGTGGTGCCCTTCTTCTGTTACAATAGTAGTTATTTACTTTATGTTTTATTCAAATACATGTACGATATACAATTAATGTTCAAACTTTCTGCATGATATATATATTGCAATTCATTGTCTCTACTACTTAGTAATTAGATTTAGAATAAGTGCATGAAATCAAAAGTGTTTTTCTGCCTCCCTGTGATCGACCGGGACTCCCAGTTCCGTTAATTTTATTTGTCAAGACGTATTTCATGCTATACTATGACATACTTATCTTTTACGCGATCTACGCCCCGAATACCAAGGTCCTGTGAGGTTAGGTCTTAATGACCTTCCTTGCATACACCAACTCAAAGGGTTGGTGTAGTTATGCAGAACAAGGCTAAGCCCTTGTTAATCAGAGTGGTCCTTTAGATCATATGACCTGATTTTTTGTTCAAGTTTGTGTTATTAAAAATTTGGCTAGAGACCAACTGTAAGGAGTTCTCGCCTCTCAGGCTAACCCGGCCAGGCTAGTTACGAGGGGACTACGAGGAAGGTTCTTCCTTCGGCTTTTGCCTCCGGTTTCGTTACCCCGCAGTCGTGATCGTTTGACGCTACCCCGCTACCTTAGAAACCAGGTTTTGCAAGAGAGGATGGAACTACCTAGTAGTTTCAAGCCAAATACAGGTTATTTGATGTATTTTCGTGAATTCTTAACTTGTCTCTTCAATGTAGTATTTATGATGGGTGGTCCACAAGGTGACTCGCCTCACCAACTAACTTTTGGACTCGGGTTTCAAGTTAGTCCAATGTGCTCCTATTGGCTCATGCGCTTCTAAGTTGTTTTAAATTAAAGACCACAAATCAAATATAAACTCTCAGGTAAAGATGGAATCCAAATGATTTGAAACTTGGCAAGAAAATCTCTTTTCCAATAATCTTTTCAAAGAGTATTTTTTCAGGAAATTTACTATTTTCAACAAATAGTTATGAATTTTTAACTAGCAAAGGGTCAAATTTGGGATTTAGATCCCGTGTTGGTTTTTCTGTTGGAAACAATATCAAATATGCTCCAAAAATTTTGTTAAAATATGATAATGAAAGCTAATTTGATTATCTTTCAAAACCCCACTGGTTGTGAGTAAATTAGATTTGTATATTGGTCAGAATTGATTTTCAAATTTCATAAAAGTTTTGTTTTCAAGTAATCTGACACATATGTACTCCACGAATTTTTAAAAATTCCACAAATGGAATTTCCTTTCGAGAATGGTGTCGTTAGAAAGATAATTTGAAAATCTAGTTCCAGTCTAAATTTCAAGATTTTTGGAGGATTAGAAACACGGCTATTGAATTTGGTCGAATTTCTACTAGCAATGTGTGCACCTGATTTCCGCAGTGCCCACTTCGATTTGTTCACCACTTCTCTGGTTTAATCCTGCACACAAAAATAGTATGTTACAGAAGAAATCAAAAGTATAGCGCGAAATACATCTTGACAAATAAAATTAACGGAACTGGGAGTCCCAGTCAATCACAGGGAGGCAGAAACATGCTTCTGATTTCATGCACTTATTCTAAATCTAATTACTAAGTAGTAGAGGCAATAAATTGCAATATATATATCACGCAGAAAGTTTAAACATTAATTACATACCATACATGCATTTGAATAAAACATGAAGTAAATAAACTATTACTGTAACAGAACGAGGGCACCACGAGTGGTCCGTGGTGGCCTTTTGAAGAGATTGAGAGGAGCAGCGGCAATCCGACAGGGTGGCCCAAAGGATTTTGTGGACGAAAATGCAGAGACGATGGGAAGAAGAAGAGAGAGAGGTAGAAGGAAGAAGAAGAAGGAAGATAAAGTTGTTTTCTCCAAGGAGGGGCCTTTGGTCCTTTTATAGCTTTTTTTCTCTTATGCAAATCCTTCTTCTTTCCCTGGTTCTCTCTGATGCTACCACATGGTGTGCTCTGCGCCCTCAGATCCTCATTGCAGTTGCCCCTCACCCGCACCCGCGCCTTTGCATTTTCACCTTCAAATCTTGCCTCATCATCTTAGTCGTTCGATTTCAAATCCTATGTGCGCTTCTCGCACCTTCTTGATCTTGATCACGCCACGTGGACGCATCTCAGCCCTCCAATCGTGCAATCGCACCTGTACGTGCCCGCCTGTGACGTCGCATAAATTTTGCATAGTGCAGGGCTCGAAATCACGTCTTGCGCATACACGCATGCGCGAGCCAATGCGCTGCGCAAAGCCTTTATCATATATACTTGCTTATTTATATTTATATTGATCTAATTTGCGTGGCGACGTGGCACGTTCGTGGTCGTTGGATGAAGATCCAACAGCCCACACTACGAGGAGAGGCACCTTTAGGGGTTGGGGGAGTTGCAAGGGGTGACTGCGATGGTGCCACGTGGCACCATCATGGCCGTTCATTCTTCCTCTCTTTATATCTGATGATGTAGGCCTCCGATTAAGTTGATTTTTGCACTGTTGGATTGCGAACGTTGATCCGGATTCATCTGTGTGGTTGGATTTGTCATTTGAGGTTCGGATCTTCTTCAATTCTCCCCTTGGCTCTTGCTCTTCTGCGAACTCCCTAGGGTGCTACGGGAGTTTGATTGATGCGATCTTGGATGTGTTGGACTCCCGTCGTTATTCCAAATAAATCCATAAGGTTGGATCGGTCATCTATAGCCCTGGATTACCTGCCATCATTAATACCTCTCAAATAACATTGTTTAATACATAAAACACATATATCTACTACGATGCATATGCATGCAGAATGTTCATGTTAAGCTATGTTCTAGCTTAATTCAGGCAAGTTAGGGCCTATGATTGCTGTGCAATCACTCCCCGATAGGTGCCTGAGCGGGTTTAGACATTGACTCTCCTGAACGGGATTCATCTTGAGAATCATCCCAAGATTGGACTAGGGCAATCACAAATTTCATCCTCAACCTCGACAATTTCCTAAGAAGAAACTCACTCGGGCCCCTATCCCTAACATCTTGGAGCAAATCCAATAAAAAGCTATTCAGCACATCAATCATTTTGATCATAGGCTCCAATGCTTCAGTGCATGGTGTTGGCTGAGTTTGTAAAGATTGTGTGGCATTCCTCAAGTTAGCCAACACCCTGTCTTGGACCTGGTTCACCTAAATCGAATGGTTAGGTTCAGGGTTGGGTGGGTTTGGGCTCATTCTAGGGGAGTCAAGATATCAAGGTTCTTGGGTCCCTCCCTGATGGTAGGTCGTGTCGGGATGTTCAAATAATAGAGGTGACTTATGTTTAGCATAATTCTGGGGAGGGTAGGTGTTATAATCAACATATCCTTCTTGATTGTAGATCGTGTTGGTTTGGTCATTAAAGGGTGGAGATCTATAATCATTGTAGGTGTGAGAAGGATAATAATCATAGTGTTGTTGTCCAGGGTTAGGCCCTGGACATTGAGGTCCGGATTCATATCCCCAATCAAAGTTGTCCTAGCTAGTGGATGGGTAATTGTAAGTCAGGTTGGGATAGTAATCATCTTGAGGATACGTGTTGGTAGGAGGGTAGGATTGGAAATGTGTGAAAGATGTGGAAGGATACATTATGGAGTAGGAGAGAAACATAGGAGAGAAAGGTGCCCTGCAATATAATCAACCAAACATGTCCTTAGGTGGGTAGCCTAAAGATCTACGGACTCTTAGAACCCATCCTAAGATTATAAATGATTTAGTCTACTTTTATCCGGTCAATCCAACCAGTTAGAGGGAGGGGCTAGGGAGAAGGTTTTTCCTTTGGCTTATGCCTCAGGTTCCTTTGATACCCCCCAACCACTGTCGTTTGATGCTACTCCCTAGCTAGACATCAGATGGACCAGTAGAAGCAGATTAATTTAAAACAATCTCAATCTGAGCTCTAAAGAATGAATCAATCCTTAAGGCCAACGTCTACTCAGTTTTAATTAGGCTTGGGATGATTGTGCTCTTGGAATGTGATGGGCCATTTAGATGGGTTGTGCCCTTAATGATAAATTCGTGATTGTATATGTGCACAACCAATGGTTTTTCAAAAAAGGTTATTTAATGATATGTCTTTTAGGATTTAACCTTGTTTAGTAGCTTTTAGGATTTAATTTTTAGGTTTGTTCAATCAGGGTTTAGTAGACCATTACAAGTTTTGCAAGCCCCGGTGATGATATATTCCTTTAGAAATCAAAAGAAAAATGTGGAGTTTCTAGTTCAAACCTAAAAATCAACCCTAAGTAACAAGCTACTTAATGAATCAATTTTAATTTGAGTGGTGAAGCCTAAACAGATCAATCAATTGGCCTGTTGCGCCATTTAGTTAAGACACAAAAAAATGTTTGGCCTATTCAGATTTCTACTCACTTATGTGTGTGTTGAGTTAAGTGTACCGGATCCACAGGTTAGATTATGGTTAAATGATAGAATCAATGTGATTGTGCGCCTTAGGGTGAGAAGTTGTAGGTGTTAAGTGTGTAGCTTTCAGTTAAATCCCACAAGAGAAGAGTATTTTTTTATTTTTTAATATATGTGGGTGACTGAGGTGAGGCAAAGTAACAATCAAACAATCAAATCTATCCTATGGTTTATAAAAGCACCTAGGTTGATTTGAGTTTGAGTTATTAGTGTAGTGAAATGAAATCTAGGGTAGGGGTGATGGGGGTACACTTACAAAACCTTCATCCGTACTTTTCTTCGATCTAACCGCTCTGGCCTGCCTTGGATGAGTAGCTGCAATCACAGTAAGATCAGAGATAAAAGTTAGGTAAGGTGGAAAAGCACAAAAAAAAAACCAAAGAGCGTTGCCTCCCCGGCAATGGCGCCAAAATGATGCAGTGGATTTGCATGCGTATAGGGTTCGGGTTTGGAAAACTCATTGTCATAGTTTGATTCGCGAGAAAATCCATTGATCAGATAATATTTATAACTGAAACTTGAAAGGTGAGTCTCAGGTCGAACACAGGGAGGCGAACGTTTGGTTTGAAAAATCCACATTTTACTTTTTACTTATTTTTTTATTTTTATCTTTTCTAATTTTTTTGGGTATTTTTATTAAGCAAGAGATCAGGTCGATGTAAACTTGTCTAACTAATCTACTTGCAAAAATAATATATATATAGATAGAAGAACAATCATATATTGCTTGCTCAATTGTTTCTACAACTATGAAAGTGGGAAAAATTATACTAGAAAGCAGTAAAGATAGATATAGGTGAGAGAATACCCCTCGACGGACACTCGGAGACTGACTCGCTCTGATGTCGCCTGGAGGAAGGTGGTGAGGAGTGGGAAGAACGAGGACGGAGCTAGAGGATGGAGGGTGGGGCAAGACGACGTTGCGGCGAGGATCTTCTTCCCGAAAGGAGGTGAGAGGACTGCTGTAGGATGCTCCATGAAGGGGGATGAGATGCAGGAACAAATGTTTGTTTTCTACTCTAGAGGAGCATCTCGAGCTTGGGACAAGCTCTCTCTAGAGCCTTGGAGGTGGTGAGGAGAAGAAAGGAAGAGATGCTTTGAAAGGGAAGGGGTCATAGGGTTTATATAGTGGTGGAAGGTAGATGTTTTGTGCGCACAAGTCTTCAGCGACATTTAAAACGTCACTAAAAACCCATCGGGGGTGTTGCTAGAGCCTTCACTCGCCTTTGCTGGCGTGAGGTGGAGCCACTGCAGCTGACACAGTGCGGGGAGAGCCTCAGCTGTTGGATTTGCATCGCACGACTGAGGATTGGGTGACCTACATGATTCAAATAGCGGAGATCGCACTCCTCCGCTGGCGCATGCATTGGCAGCTGTGGGATCCATCATCGTGTGACTGGGATGCTCCCTCAGATCGTGCCCTCACGAATTCAAATGCACGCGCATCGCGCCTTCATGAAGATTCGATGACCGAGAGCGCATCCAGTTGTCTTAAATGAGCGCCCCTGATTGTGCGTATGCGATCTAGCGTGTCTCCTCACGTCATTGGGTGGCGTCTGATTTGGCGTGCGCAATCTTGACCGCTCGATTGAGATCAAGAGGTCCAATTTGGTTGGTGTTGAGGTGGTAGCAGCAGATTGCTGCTCGAACCCTCACCAGCTCTTTGAAGTGCAAGTGCGCTACCACTGTGGTGAGGGCCTTGGTTGGTCGCGTGGATGCTTTAGCTTGCAGCGGCCTTGATCTTTGGATGAAAATCCAATGGTAGTGATTAGTTCTTTGAGGTCCTTTAGAGGAGACCAAGTGACACTGGCCGATTTTCAGTAGTTGGATTGCGATCCAATGGCTGGGATCATTCCTTGCAGTGAGGCTGAGGAGGCTATGGCTCATGAAGGGTGGCTTGGATGGCGACATGTGGTGCTATCTGTGTCGTCCATCCTCTTCTTGTAGAGGGTGCTACAGAGCTCTGATTGGAGTGATTTTTGCCCTGACGAACTACAATCGTCGCTCTGAATCCATTTGTATGATTAGATTCTTCATCTAAAGCCCGTAAAGATGTCACATTGCCTCCTAACCACATAAAATGTTAGAATTAATATACAGAATACGTAAACTATCCTAAATGTAATGCAATAAATGTTATGCAATATTTCTACTATAAATGCAATGCTAAGACTAGGAACTATCATAAATAAGCATTTTATTATGAATTAATGCATGTTTATTATTAGGTTTCTCAACCTGAAGTAAAGCCTTTAGAGTTTTTAACAAGAAGAATTCAGTTGTTGAGGAAACTATGCATGTGTCAATTGATGAAACATTAGCTCAACCTAAATCTTTTGCAAACAATGATGATGATGGTCTAATAGATGACACGTCAAACATTCCAAGAGAAAATGTTTCTAATGAACTACCTAGAGATATTTCCTATGCGAAAGATCATCCAAAAGAATTAGTGATAGGAGAATTGTCTAAAGGAGTTCAAACCAGATCTTCTTTTAATACTTTAGCTTTCACTACATTTGTTTCTCAAATAGAACCCAAAAATGTTAAGGAAGCCTTTTGCTAACAATTGCTGGATTATAGCAATGGAAGATGAGTTGAATCAATTCAAAAGAAATCATGTATGGGAACTGATAGTGAAATACGCATGATTTGTAAAAGCGGGTTTTTAACGTCGTTGTAACACACGAATCCGCTTTCGCTTTTAAATTTATATCCTAGATAGGGGAGTATCTAGGGTCGTCCAAGGAGGCCAATTGTTTGCAAAATTAATCCTCTTGCTTACAAATAGATCTCAACTTTCTTTTTGGTATTTTAAATATGTAATTTTTTTTGTTTTAAAAAGACGAAGGCAAAATGCGAATTGTAACGGAAAGTACTAACACCTACAATTGCCTAACTAAAACTTAAAAGATAGAAATATCTTCTTCTTAAGCTCACTCTAGGCAAGTGGAGGCCTAGAGTAATTAGGAAGAAGAGGTGAAACAAGTGCTAGAGTCAAAAGTAACAATTGCAATAAAAAGCTAAAAGAAGGTAATTTAATTGACTAGAATTGGTGTTCTTTTCAAGGAAAAGTAGAGGAATGCTTCTACTAAAATAAAAAAATCTAAAAGCAAGAAAAGAAACACAAATCCTCTTACAAAAATGGTGAAGAAGGGAGTCTTCTTGCTCCAATCCTAGCTGCTCCTTGGCTTGAAAAGAGGGCCTCCTTCTTCTCCTTCCTTGAGAGCTCCTCCAAGGTGGAAGCTACCACCTTCAATGCTCTCCTCCAAGGGGGGGGCGTGCACCACCCTCAAGAGCTCCTCCAAGATGACGTGAACCGCCTTCAAAATCTCCTCCAAAGATCTTCCTTGCCTAGCTTCTCCTTTGGCTGGCATAACCCAAGAGAGAAGGGAAGAGGGGAAGGCACCAAAGGGACAGAATATCCCCTTAATCTTCTTCTTCTTCTCTCTTGGACGTGGGCTTCTAGGTGGAATATGAGAGTGAATTTGCTAGCCAAGGATGCCTTGAATGGTGGTGGGTAGTGGTCTTTTTATAGGGTAGGATGGGGGGTTAAGGTGCCCCTTGAAATGGAGGGCTAGGATGGAAGGATGGAGGTGGTTGGTGATCCTATGGCCAAGGGTATTTGGCGCCAACCCAAGGGGTGTTAAAGGGGGTGGTTATGGTGGTGTTGGTGGCTTTTGGTGGTGGAGAGACACCACCATTTTGGCGCCAACCTAGGGTCTTCTAGAAGGGGGTTAGGTGGATGGTGGAGATGGATTTAAGGAGAGGTGTATGGTGGAGATGAAGGGGGCGGTTAGGGTGGTTTTGGTGCCACTTTTAGGTGTCTTTTGGAGGTAGTGGGTAGGCTAGGTTGGCTCCAAGTAGGTGGAGCTAGTAGGTGGAGTTGTTAGGTAGGGTTCTTGGGTGGTACAAGCCAAGGAAGTTGGAGCATAGCTAAGCTAAGCTAAGCTAAGCTAGCTTAGCTAAAGGAGGAGTAGAGAAAGAGGTGTTGGAGCTAGAGTTTAGAGGGAGGAGCTGAGGATGAGAAGTCTAGAGCTGAAACTGGAGCTGGCTACTGCTGAAGAGGCTGGCATGGGGCTACTCTAGCTGGCTTAGCTTGCTAGTTCTTTGCTAATTGCTAAGCCAAGCTAAAGTGAGCTCGCTTCTACTATAATGAGCTGAGGTGAGCTAGGTCTGGTGCTCCAGGGGAGGATCAAGCTGGTTGAGGCAGTTAAGGTAGCTTAGCTGAACTGAGTTGAGCTAAGCTGAATCCCTGGGAGCTGGACTTGAGCTTCCTGAGATGAGATGAGTTCTTTATCTGGCTGGAGTTGAGTGGAGCTGGATGTAGCTGGGTCTCAGCTGGGGTGAACTCCTGTCAATTCAACTGAGCTAGCTAGAGCTCCTTGTGGACTAGTAGGAGCTGAGATGAGCTAGACACAACTAGGTTGAGCTGGATCTGAGCTGACTTGAGCTAGGGTGAGCTAAGATGAACTCTCTTGAGCTGCCATTCAGCTGAGATTAGCTGAATGGAGCTAGGATGAGCTAACGCTAGTTCAAGTGAGCTAGGTTCCAGCTGTGGTGAGCTGGATCAAGCTGAGTTCCAGCTAGTCTAAGCTTCTCCTTCACCATTTTCCTTCTTGAGTGCTAGGGTTTTAGGGATCTGCATATCTGTTCATCCCTAACACTCACAAAAACATATCAAAAAGATAATAAAAAATGTAATACATGCCTAACCTAATTTATGCCTAAATGCAACCCAAAAACCCATTTGCGGAGTAAAATCCTAAGAGCTAGGTTTGTTCTAATGTATAAGAATGATAATAAACTGACATTTATCACACCCCCATGCTTATCTTTTGCTAGTCTCTTAGCAAAACTTCAATTTTTTGGAAAATGAAATTTTTGGGAAATCTAATTTTTTCGACTTTTGAGGAGAAAAAGAGATTAAGGGACCTTGGTAGATAAAACACAGGAGGTACGGGATTTGTTAAAGATAAACATCGAGATTTGTTTTTAGGTCCAACCATTAGATAGAACGGGATCAATATATCCTCCAGAAAATTCACAAATTAACCCCTTGTTAATTCAGATGACTTGAGATGTTTGTTTTTTAGGATTTTTCTAGCTCATGAATCTGATTCGTAACTTGCAAAATCCTTTAAAACCTTATGCCTGTGCTTGTGAAAAGCCAACATTTATAAGGGCGTGTTAATTTATTTATTATTACTTTTTTTCTTTTTCTTTTTTTCTCCCCCATGCTTATTTTTAGCTTAGTCTTACAACAGATGTGTCAGGATGATCATTCCCGTTACCATTCCTCGAGGGGGCTTTGGCGCCAGTACTTCGGGATAGCACTGTCCATGACACCACCCAGGAGCTCACAACCCCAAAACACGATGTGGTGTAAAGGGACACTCCAAGCAAACTCAAGCTCTTGCTCCGACACTATAGGTAGAGCACCGTCCAAGACACTTGAGCTGCTAAAATGCGCTTTAATGCTCTGTCTAAAGACATGAAATATAGATATGGAGCAGCGCCAAGGCGGTAACATGTTGACATTGAGTCCTCAAAGGAGGCATTTTCCTCCTTCTCGGCGGTGGGAACTCAAACCAATGATCTGCTTCAGACTTTTACTAAGTCCAAACAAGGGAGTTTTTCAAATTTTTAGCTATTTTTAAGTGTTGGCTTGTGTGTGAAGAGTGACACAAGAAGTTTCTCAAGACATGTAAGTTTTTGAATCAGAAACTAAGTCAAATACTTTTCACATTACAAAATAGGATCAAGTCACCTGAACTATCATGAGTTCAGGTGGAATTTTAGAGAAGGATATCTGATCTAGTCTAAAAAAGACCCTAAAATTCTAATGATCAGATCCGCATCCTCATCCTTAGTTTGTTAAAGATTAAATCCCATTGTAGCAAAAGTGAGTTTTTCAACCTTAGTCCCAAAAAAAGTTTTTCCTCAAGAAGTTTATCAAATTTTTTTTTTTTGGGTGTGCAAGTAGGAAATAAATTAAAGAAAAATGCATGTTTTTAGGTTTTGAACATCCTAAATCGATCGTTAAAATTAAAAACACCCCCATGCTTAAGATATGCCATGTCCTCATACATTAGGAGGGAAAAGGGATCACCTTAGTGAAGAATGGTCGAGTTTAGGATGATCAAAACCTGGCAAAAGAGGAAGAAAAAAAAGAAAGCAGGAAAAAATGATGGGTTACCTCCCATCCAGTGCTATCTTTTACGCCATTCAGCCGGGCGTGATGTGCATTAGTGATCAAGGGTGGATGGCTTAGTAAAATTAAAAGATTCAGACAGAATTTTAGGCGTATGATCAAAATAGGGCTTTAAACGTTGGCCATTGACTTGAAATGTCGAATTAGTTTTTGGATCAAAAAGGTCAACAGCGCCATATGGATATGTTTTATGGACAATAAAGGGGCCGGTCCATTTAGATTTTAATTTGCCAGGAAAAAGACGTAATCTCGCATCGAAAAGCCGAACACGTTGATTAATGTCAAAGTGTTTCCGAACAATATATTTATCGTGAAATTTCTTTGTTCGGTCTTTATAAATCCTCGCATTTTCATAGGAAAAATTATATAATTCTTTCAATTCAGTTAATTGTAATTTTCTATGGTTACCGGCATCAGATAAATCCATATTGAGTTGTTTTATTGTCCAAAAAGCCCTATGTTCTAATTTTACCTGGAGATGGCATGCCTTCCCAAAAATCAGACGGAAGGGAGACATGCGAAGCGGAGTTTTGAAAGCAGTACGGTAGGCCCATAAAGCGTCGTCCAATTTGGTGGACCAATCTTTACGGTCAGGCCTAACCATCTTTTGTAAAATATTTTTAATTTCCCGGTTAGAAACTTCAGCCTGACCATTTGTTTCGGGGTGATAAGGTGTGAAAATTTTATGATTAACCCCATATTTAGAAAAAAGGTGACAGAATTGTGAGTGGGTGAAATGTGAGCCTCTATCACTAATAATGGCTTTTGGTATGCTGAATCTTGAGAAAATATTTTTCTTAAGAAATTCGACAACAACGCGATGATCACTAGTGCAGGTGGGTATTGCTTCTATCCATTTAGAAACATAGTCGACTACGACTAATATATATAAATACCCACCAGAGTTGATGAACGGTCCCATGAAGTCGATGCCCCAAACATCAAAAATTTCAACCTCTAAAATAGGATTAAGGATAGGAACGGTCCCATGAAGTCATGAGCATCTTTGTGCAAGCGGGGCTAATAAAATCCTGAATTAAGGATTTTAGCTGCAGTTTTCTTGCCCGAAAAATGTCCGCCATAGGCCATTGAGTGACAATGTGTCAAGATATCATGGATTTCAGAATCGAGGACACATCGTCGAATGACCTGATCGACACAAATGCAGAAAAGGTCGGGCTCCTCCCAAAAATAATATTTAATATCAGCAAAGAACTTATCCCATTTTGTTTTTGGCCAATTAGCGGGGATTTGTTCTGTTGCTAAGTAGTTTGCGATGGGCACAAACCAAGGGAGGGTTGTAGTAGCTAAAATGCTTTCATCGGGGAACTGATCTGGCGGGGTTATTATGTCATTTGTCATAAGACAAGAGAGATGGTCGGCCACTACATTGTGCAATCCCGCCTTATCCTTGATTTCCATGTCAAATTCCTAGAGCAGTAGAATCCAACGGATAAGGTGGGGTTTCGCATCTTTCTTTGTTAGCAAATATTTAATTGCTGAGTGGTCGATATAAACAGTGACATGTGACCCCAACAGATAAGATCTAAATTTTTCTAAGGCAAATACAATGGCAAGAAGTTCCTTTTCAGTAACCGTGTAATTCCGTTGTGCATCATCAAGGGTTTTGCTAGCATAATAGATCACAACGGGCTTCTTGCCAATTCTTTGCCTTAGAACGGCCCCTACAGCAAAATCTGAGGCATCTGTCATTAATTCAAAGGGACTATTCCAATCAGGTCCCTGCAATATTGGTGCCTTAGTAACCTCTTTCTTCAACCTCAAAAAACTCTCCATGCACTTATTATTAAAATCAAATGGCTGGTCTTTAGTGAGAAGCTGACTTAAGGGCTTGGAGATTTGGGAAAAATTTTGTATGAATCGACAGTAGAAACCCACATGACCCAAAAAGGATCTGATCTGTTTGACAGTAGTGGACGGTGGGAGCTTAGATATAGCATCTATTTTTGCTTTATCTACCGTGATTCCTTGTTCTGAAATAACATGGCCCAAGACAATACCTTCTTGGACCATGAAATGACTTTTTTCCCAGCTAAGGGCCAGATTAACTTCATGCACTTTTGGAGAGTTCTTTCAAGATTTTTGAGACAATGGTCAAAAGAATCTCCAAAAATAGAGAAGTCATCCATAAAGACTTCTAAACATTCACCTACCAGGTCTGAAAAAATTGCAAGCATGCACCTTTGAAAAGTCGCACATGCGTTGCACAGACCAAAGGGAATTCTTCGGAAAGCAAAGGTTCCAAAGGGGCAGGTGAAAGTTGTTTTGTCCTGATCCTCAGGATGAATCGCTACCTAATTATAGCTGGAATAAACGTCCAAAAAATAGTAAAAATCCCGTCCGGCTAACCACTCTAAGATTTGATCAATAAAAGGGAGCGGGAAATGATCCTTCTTGGTGGCAGTGTTTAATTTTTGGTAATCGATACACACGCGCCAAGAAGAAGCGGTTCGAGTGGCTACATTTTCCCCATTATCATTAGTGACAACTATTAGTCCAGCCTTTTTGGGGACAACTTGTGTTGGACTAACCCAGGAGCTGTCAGAAATGGGGTAGATGATATCAGCATCCAGCCACTTAATAATCTCCTTTTTGACCACCTCCTGCATAATAGGATTCAAGCACCTTTGTGGTTGGCGGGAGGGGCGAGAATCGTCCTCTAAATATATACGATGCGTACAATAGGACAGATGAATGCCTTTAAGATCAGAAAGGGTCCAGCCAATAGCTTTCCAATATTTATTCAAAACCTGGAGGAGTTTGTGCTCTTGTGCCCCGGTGAGTCCAGAATTTATAATCAGGGGCAGGGTCTGATTAAGACCCAGGAAGACGTATTTAAGGGAGTCGGGCAAAGGTTTTAATTCCAATTGTGGGCTTGGCTCTGAAAGAGTTTCTGCTTTGTGGGTTAGAGGGGAGGTGAGAGTGAAAGGGTCAGCTAGAATGTTAGCTGGACGTGTGATTGGGGTGGAAGGGTGAGAAAAAGTGGATTGTTCAGGAACTGTATTTACAGTAAAATAGGAACCTAAATTGGAAATCTGCAAAGTTTCCTCCACAATGTTTTCTATTTCTAAATCTGAATCATTGAAGAAATCCAGTTCTTGGAACTGCCTAGAAGCTTGATAAATGTCTAGGGTTACAGATTCATCGCCACACATGATCTTCATCTTTCCAGAATCACAATCAATATTGGCACGGGCGGTGGCTAAGAATGGTCTTCCAAGAATAATGGGGGCAAACTTAAGTGCTTCAGGTACCTCTATGTCCAGGACTAAAAAGTCTATTGGGAATAAACAATTTTTGACCCGGACAAGAACATCTTCAACAATTCCCCCTGGTTTAATCGTAGATCGGTCGGCTAATTGGAGAGTGACCTCAACAGGCTTCAATTCACCGATCTTAAATTTCTCAAAAACAACTGTGGGGATAAGATTAATTGAGGCACCAAAATCCAACAGAGCGCGATCAAATAAGGTATCATTAATGATAACTTGGATTAGGGGGGCGCCAGGATCTTTTCTCTTAAAAGGTAGTCGGCTCTGCACAACTGAGCTAATTGTCTCTGGAAGAATTACCTTTCCTAAATTTCTGGGCTGCCTTTCTAGAGTGCATAAATCTTTTAAGAATTTTGCATAGGCAGGGATATATTTAATGGCATCTAGGAGAGGGATATTAATTTCTACTTGCCCAAATAAATCCATTAGTTCCTTCTCAGTGGGCTCGGATTTTGTCTTTTTCTTTTTTGAAGATTGGAGGGCTTGTGGAAATGGGGCAGGGTTGCCCTGTTTTGCATGAATTTGTTCCTGAACAATAGGAGGGGAAGAGTTAATCTGTGTGTCGTTAGAGCGGGTTTCTTTAACAGGCAGGTTATTGTGAGTGGTTTTCCCATTCCTCAAGGTAACTGCATTTGCAGTCTGGTTGTTTCTAGGATGAGGACGGAAGGCCTGGATATTATTGAAACCCGGCGGATGCTGAGGTGCTGGCGTAATGGGTTGACTGGGATATCCACCTTGGAATTGATTCCTTTGATTATTTGGGTTGGGCATGGGTTGGGAAGGTAAATTCCCAATAGGTCGATGATCAGGAGTAACCTTAACTTGGTGTTGCAAGTTGGTAATCATGCAGGTTACTTCTGTCATTTGAGTCTGCATTCCTTGCAGAGATTTCATGATCTGATTATTAATATCATCCTGGAGTGGTCCAGGTTGATACATAGGCTGCCCATAATTCCCAAAATAGTTTTGTTTGGGAAAAGGAATCGGATTCGGGTTTTTCCAGGAGTGATTCGGGTTAGTCCTCCAATTTTGATTGGAAGTGTTGGAGGGGTTTTTGAATTGCTTCTGGAGAGCATAAATATTTTCCGAGGTGGGATCAAAAATATTTTGATCAAAATTCTCGGTCAAATCTTGCGGGAAATCAGTCGGAAATTGTTGGCCAGTAGATGTGGCATCAATATTATGTAGATTTTCTCTTCGGAGAATGTGTGGGGGGTTAGTGTGTGGAGAGTGGACGTGTGGAGCTTGTTTGTTTATGAGCTTTTCTTCCACTTTCTTTTGGTGAATTTGCATCTGGTCTAGTCGTTGAGCTAACATATATAAATCATCTTGCATGACTGGAACAGAGGTGGATTTGGAGTCAATTTCATGGACTCCATGTCTGGGGTTTTGTGATCTGCGAAAAGTGTCCATTGAAGTCATGTTAAATGAGTTTTCACTCATTTCTTCAAAGAGAAGATAGGCACTTTTGGCATCTTTGTTAAGAAAATTGCCCTCACATGAGGTATCCACAAATCGTTTCAATTGATCTTCCAATCCATGATAGAAGATCTGCACTAACTGCCATTGTGGAATTTCATGGTGGGGACAACTTCTTAGAAGTTCCTGAAATCTTTCCCAGGCTTCGTGGAGGGGTTCACCAATTTTTTGTTGAAAGGTCGTTATGGATCTTAATGCATTCGTTCGACCGATCGGAAATTTTTTTTTAAGAAAAATACCTTTTTAATTGGGGCCAGGTGGTAATAGGGTACCCAACCGTTCTAAACCAATGAGATGCTTTGTCTTTAAGAGAGAGTGGAAAGTCTCATTAACCACACGTCTTCCTGCACATTGCGAGCACGAGTGATTTGAGCGAGGACAGTTAATTCCTTGAGATGACAAAAAGGGTCCTCTCTTGGAAGACCATGAAAATGCTTGATAAGGTTTAGAATGGCTGGTTTGATCTCGAAATCCCCTTGTGGTATGACCACCCCTGGTCTTTCCTCATAATTGGAAGGATCATAGAAATCCTTAAGAGGAACGACAGGCTATTAGCGGGGTGGTGGATTTTGTCCTTGATTAGCTAGGTTCGTGACAGTCCTAGCTAGATCTTCTTGATTTTGTTGTAGTCGAGCCAAATGGTCGACCATTAATGCAAAGGGATTTGTATTTTGGGTTATAATTGGAGGGCCACCTGGCCTTGCTGGTATTTTTGGTTGCTCCAAGTTAGGAAGGTGAGGGAGGGTGAAGTTAGCTTGTGGGTCAGCTGACGGGTTAGAAGTGGAAGCAGAATTTTTTTGACAGCTTCCTGGGTTTTCCATTTTTGAAGAAGTGGGGGAAGAAAACAATGATTTCTTGCTGCAGGGGGCAAAATCAGATGGTCCCTCGAGGTGTGGTTTTTGGGACCGTCGCCCGTGCAGGCCCTACTTGAAAGAATTGGAGGGGAGGAGAAGAGAAAGAGATGAGAGAAAGTGTGCAATTCAAACAAACAAAACTAGACCTAACTTAAATGCAACTCCCTAATAATAAACCTAAGACTTGGTCTATGTAGGAAATAAGTTGTCAATAGTGAATACCCGTTCTGTCAACAAATCTAGCCAAGTTGCTTAAGGGGAGGTTTGAGCCCAAACGTTTCCCAGGGAAAACCCCAGGTGCTTGTACAAACCTATGCCTAGTCATTTGACACGGCCCCTCAGCCTGAACACCAAATATAGATGATAGAATTGGTACTAACTAAAGAAAACTTAAGACCTAGATAGCAAGCCTAAGTTGATGAAGCCTTAGGGGTCAAGTTGCTATAAGTTTTAATCAGGTCTAGGATACTATAGTGCACACGAAATGTGGAGGGCATTAATTGGGTTGTTGCCCTGTTATTTTGATTTTTTTGTGTATGTGCAGGAATTGGAGAGTGGCTCCAATGAAAATCAAGTTGTCACATAATTTTTTTTGTATTTTTGTCTTTTATGATTTGATTTAATTAAATGTGTTTTAGGCTTTTTCCTTTTAAATTTTCAAACAAGTTTGAAACTCACAATCAAAGGAAAGATAAGTTGTATTGGTGATGGTTAATTTCCTTTAATGTGAGTCTCTAAAAAGAAAGAAAGAAACCCTAAGCCAATTATCCCTAAGACAGAAAATTACTACCAATGAATTAATTTTAGGCTTTCTGTATTAAGTAGTAGTCTAAACAAGTCAAACAACACCACTACTTTAAATAAAATCAAACAAAGATTTCAAAAAAGATTTTTGTAAGATTTTAGGAATTTGTTTGATAATTATTTTGAATTTTTAATTGTACTGGTGTTAAAGTCCAGAAATGATACCTGTGAGTATTTTGGACTTTTCAATATTAGCACCGACCTCAGAAAATTTTTGTGATTTTATATGATGTGTAAAATTTCAGAAGGATTCCAGCAAGATAAATTTCACAAAAATTGGATAAGTATAAAAATTCTAAAAATTCGTGGACAGTAGTAAAACAGGAAGATTAGAGGGTGTGACCCTTCTGCAATCCACGAATTTTTAAAAAATAAATACAAATCCAATTGATCTGAAATTTGGAACAGATGTTCATAACTTAATTGGACATCATTGTATGAAATGTTATGATTTTAGGAGGCCTGTGGTGTTCAGAATCAATTTTTCAAATCTGGATAGAAATCTGGACCCGAAAAATAGAACACCAATACTTGCAATGGAGTGGCGCTAATGAAGCATTCAAGCAAAAAATGAATTTTAAAATGTACCACTTCACTTAATCAAGTTGTTTGGGATCCTGAAAGCCGAGTTTAATATTTTTTGGTAGTTTTAATTAATTATGTGACCAGAAAGAGGAACCAACCTGAATTTTGCGGGATGAAAAGGAACTTTGAGCTCTCGCTTCTAGATTCCCGCATTCTTCCTGCAATAGTTCCTGCACACACGAAAGAGAAGAAAGAGAAGGGGATGAGATCTACTTCTAGTAAGAGGAGAAAGAATAGCAAAGCCATGCCTCCCTGGCAACGGCACCAAAAAGTGATAGCGAAATACGCGTGATTTGTAAAAGCGGGTTTTTAACGTCGTTGTAACACGCGAATCCGCTTTCACTTTTAAATTTATATCCTAGATAGGGGAGTATCTAGGGTCGTCCAAGGAGGCCAATTATTTGCAAAATTAATCCTCTTGCTTACAAATAGATCTCAACTTTCTTTTTGGTATTTTAAATATGTAATTTTTTTGTTTTAAAAAGATGAGGGCAAAATGTGAATTGTAACGGAAAGTACTAACACCTACAATTGCCTAACTAAAACTTAAAAGATAGAAATATCTTCTTCCTAAGCTCACTCTAGGTAAGTGGAGGCCTAGAGTAATTAGGAAGAAGAGGTGAAACAAGTGCTAGAGCCAAAAGTAACAATTGCAATAAAAAGCTAAAAGAAGGCAATTTAATTGATTAGAATTGGTGTTCTTTTCAAGGACAAGTAGAGGAATACTTCTACTAAAATAAAAAAATCTAAAAGCAAGAAAAGAAACACAAATCCTCTTGAAAAAATGGTGAAGAAGGGAGTCTTCTTGCTCCAATCCTAGTTGCTCCTTGGCTTGAAAAGAGGGCCTCCTTCTTCTCCTTCCTAGAGAGCTCCTCCAAGGTGGAAGCTACCACCTTCAATGCTCTCCTCCAAGGGGGGGCGTGCACCACCCTCAAGAGCTCCTCCAAGATGGCATGAACCACCTTCAAAATCTCCTCCAAAGATCTTCCTTGCCTGGCTTCTCCTTTGGCTAGCGTAACCCAAGAGAGAAGGGAAGAGGGGAAGGCACCAAAGGGACAGAATATCCCCTTAATCTTCTTCTTCTTCTCTCTTGGATGTGGGCTTCTAGGTGGAATATGAGAGTGAATTTGCTAGCCAAGGATGCCTTGAATGGTGGTGGGTAGTGGTCTTTTTATAGGGTAGGATGGGGGGTTAAGGTGCCCCTTGAAATGGAGGGCTAGGATGGAAGAATGGAGGTGGTTGGTGATCCTATGGCTAAGGGTATTTGGCGCCAACCCAAGGGGTGTTAAGGGGGGTAGTTATGGTGGTGTTGGTGGCTTTTGGTGGTGGAGAGACACCACCATTTTGGTGCCAACCTAGGGTCTTCTAGAAGGGGGGTTAGGTGGATGGTGGAGATGGATTTAAGGAGAGGTGTATGGTGGAGATGAAGGGGGTTTTTGGAGGGAAAAGTGGTGCCATCAAGGGGGTGGTTAGGGTGGTTTTGGTGCCACTTTTAGGTGTCTTTTTGAGGTGGTGGGTAGGCTAGGTTGGCGCTAAGTAGGTGGAGCTTAGGTGGAGCTAGTAGGTGGAGTTGTTAGGTAGGGTTTTTGGGTGGTACAAGCCAAGGAAGTTGGAACATAGCTAAGCTAAGCTAGCTTAGCTAAAGGAGGAGTAGAGAAAGAGGTGTTGGAGCTAGAGTTTGGAGGGAGGAGCTAAGGATGAGAAGTCTAGAGCTGAAACTGGAGCTGGCTGCTGCTGAAGAGGTTGGCATGGGGCTACTCTAGCTGGCTTAGCTTGCTAGTTCTTTGCTAGTTGCTAAGCCAAGCTAAAGTGAGCGAGCTTCGACCATAATGAGCTGAGGTGAGCTAGGTCTGGTGCTCCCGGGGAGGATCAAGCTGGTTGAGGCAGTTAAGGTAGCTTAGCTCAACTGAGTTGAGCTAAGCTGAATCCCCGGGAGCTGGACTTGAGCTTCCTGAGCTGAGATGAGTTCTTCTTCATCTGGCTGGAGTTGAGTGGAGCTGGATGTAGTTGGGTCTGAGCTGGGGTGAACTCCTGTCAACTCAGCTGAGCTAGCTAGAGCTCCCTATGGACTAGTGGGAGCTGAGATAAGCTAAACTCAGCTAAGTTGAGTTGGATCTGAGCTGACTTGAGCTAGGGTGAGCTATGATGAACTCTCTTGAGCTGCCATTCAGCTGAGATTATCTGAATGAAGCTGGGATGAGCTAACCCTAGTTCAAGTGAGCTTGGTTCCAGCTGTGGTGAGCTGAATCAAGCTGAGTTCCAGCTAGTCTGAGCTTCTCCTTCACCATTTGCCTTCTTGAGTGCTAGGGTTTTAGGGATCTGCATATCTGTTCATCCCTAACACTCACAAAAACATATCAAAAAGACAATAAAAAATGCAATGCATACCTAACCTAATTTATGCCTAAATGCAACCCAAAAACCCGTTTGCGGAGTAAAATCCTAAGAGCTAGGTTTGTTTTAATGCATAAGAACGATGATAAACTGGCGTTTATTAGGAACTTGTTCCATAGCCTGACTCTCAAACCATTATAGGAACCAAGTGAGTATTTTGGAATAAACTTAATGAATCAGAAGTATTTAGAAATAAAGCTAGACTTGTGGCCCAAGGATATAATCAAGAAAAATGAATAGATTTTGATGAAACATATGCACCTATAGCTCACCTAGAATCCATTAGAATGCTGCTAGTCTTTGCCGCCCATATTGAATTCAAACTGTTTCAGATGGACGTCAAAAGTGCCTTTCTAAACGGCTTCATCAAGGAGGAAGTTTATGTTAAACAACCTCCAGATTTTGAACATGCTAAATATCCAGACCATGTATACAAACTAAACAAAGCATTACATGGCCTAAAACAAGCTCCACGAGCTTGGTATGATAGATTAAAATCTTATCTAATTGAAAATAAGTTTAAAATTTGTAAAATAGATCCAATCTTATTTACTGAAAAAAAAACATGTTCTCTTAATAATACAAATATATGTCGATGATATCATTTTTGGTGCTACTAATGATCTGTTATGCTAAGAATTTGCAAAAGTAAAGCAGGATTAGTTTGAAATTAGCATGATGGGAGAACTTCGGTTCTTCTTGAACTTCAAATTGACTAGCTATCCTCTAGAATCTTCATATCTCAAACAAAATACATCACGGAGATCTTGAAGAAATTCTCTATGGACAAAGTAAAGGGTAAAGACACACCTATGGTAGCTTCTATACAAAATCTGACGAAACAGGTAAATCTGTAGATCAAAAATTATATAGAAGCATGATAGGATCGTTATTATACTTGACTGCTGTAGACTTGTGATGTAGACACATTTAATTAGGTTAAATTGTCTATTCATGCATGTTCCTAGGCTTAGATTTGCATTTCATGTTATAAATATTACATAGCATGCATCATCTTGCATTTAGAGTAGTTTTGTATATTTTAGGTTAATTACGTCCTTTTTATGGCCAAGAGGGAAGGAGATGTATTTCAGGGCCTCGGATGGATGATCTGACAGTACAGATCTAATCAGGACGACGATCGGAGTCTAACGCCTTCGAAATCGTATAGATCAGAATCCCATAGCATCATATGAAGTTAGAAGAAGATTAATGGCCAGGGGGACAAGGTGCACGTGATATGCAAGCAAGGATGACAGCAACATGCATGAATTGAAGCGGGTCTTCAGCGACAGTTGGGTGGATCTTTAGCGATGATTACAACTGTCACTAATTTCCTATGGATGATTTTTTTCTCTCCTCTACTATAAAAGGACCTACCCCCCTCCATTCCAAACCATCTCTTCCTTTCTTCTCCTCGCCACCTCCAAGGCTCTAGAGAGACTTGTCCCAAGCCTGGGACGCTCCTTTAGAGTAGAAAACAAACATTTGTTCTTGCCTCGCATCCCCCTTTTTGGAGCATCCCGTGGCCGTCCTCTCACCTCCCTTCGGGAAGAAGATCCTCACTGCGACGCCGTCCTACCCCGCCCTCCGTCCTCTGCCTCCATCCTCGTTCGTCCCGCTCCTCACCACCTTCCTCTAGGCTACGTCAGAGCGAGTCATCCTCCGAGCAACTGTCGAGGGAGATTCGCTCACCTATATCTTTCTTCTTGGTTTTGTTGTGTAATCTTTCCCACTTTCTTAGTTGTAGAAAACACTTACTTCAGAAATATATGTGATTGTTTCTCTCTCTCTTATATTTTGCCAGTAGATTAGTTAGACAAGAATTCATCGACCTAATCTTTTGCTTGCTAAAAATACCAAAAAAATTAGAAAAGATAAAAACGACAAAAACAAATAAAAGCGAAATGCGTATTTTCAAAATTAAACGTTTGCCTCCCCGTATTTAACTTGGAACTCACTTTTCGAGTTTTGATTATTAATTTTATCTAATCAATGGATTTTCCCACGAATCGAACTACGATGACAGGTTTTCCAAACTTGAACCCTTTATGCGTGCGAATCCGACGCATCAACTTGATATTCTCTTTTATAGTTGTTTATGTGCTCACTTTTAATTAAACACTAAAGAAACACATTTAAATGTTGTTAAAAGAATATTTAGATACTTAAACAGCACACAAGACTTAGGACTTTTCTATCCGAAGTCAGACAATTGGAATTATATTCCTTTTATGATGCTAATTATGCAGGTAGCTTTACAAACAAAAACAGTACTAGTGGAATGTGTTAATTTCTCGGAAATTCTCTAGTCTCTCAGTTCTCTAGAAAACAAAAAACTATTTCACTTTCAATAACCGAAGCAGGATATGTAGCTGCACCTTTAGCTTGTTCACAACTATTGTGGATGAAACAAACCTTACAAGATTTTGGCCTATCATACAAAAACAACAAAATACTCTGTGACAACACTAGTGCCATTAACTTATCTAAGAATCCAATACAACATTCTAGGGCTAAACATATTGATGTTAAACATCACTTTTTAAGAGACTATGTCTTAAAAGGAGAAATTAACCTAGAGTTTGTTAAAATAAAAAATCAATTAGCTGATATCTTCAAAAAACCATTACTAAAAGAAAGTTTCAACCTAATTTGTCATTCGCTAGGTTTATCAAGACTAAAAGAACTTAATTGATATGTATGATTGATCTAATTTACACTGTTGATCGATCAATTTTTTAAGGTGATCGACCAAAACGTTTTGATCGATCAAAGTCCTTGTTTGATCGGCCAAATTCTTCGACGTGAAATTTTTGTTCAAAAATTTGAGTTTTGATGGATCAACTTAGTTGTTTGATTGACCAATTCGGTTGGGTGGGAATTTCCCTCCACTCGTTCAAACTCTGATCGACTAATTAACTTAATTGATCGATCATTTCTTGTTTTGATCGACCAAAAACTAGTTTTGATCAACCTAAACTGGGTGGTTTCACTTTTCAAGATTGCAATCTTTTTAACTCGAATCTCGCTCCTATTCTACCTAATCGACCTCGATAACCATGATTAGCTTCCTAAAATGTTTTTACCTATTTTACTAATCATCTTTTCTATAAAAACATACGCTTTTTTCCATCAAACCTATTTTTTTACCACCTATACCCCATCGATTGGTCCCCACATTATCTCCACCACCAAACAAAAATACCCATCTGACCCCACCTCTCCTCCTCCGGCGACGGTGATTGACCAAACCTCACGCCGCCTCTGACCATCGTTGTCTCTCATGCAAAGAAGCCACGTCGCCTTCGTGTGTCCTCCGTGCATCACAACCCCTCGCTCGACGCCTCCTTTGCACCACCTCCACGCGACCTTGACCTACGACTGTACTCACTTTTCATCGGCCGTCCACATCATTGCTGACCTCCCTTTGACAGACCAATCTTTGATCGGTCATGGTACACTCTAAACTTAGTTAAATTCCATCTCTTTTGGATTTCTTTCTTAAGTGTTAGATGTGCTATGATATGGTCTAATGTTTTCTTGCTTCCTTATGTGATTGCTTGTGAAATAGTGTAGTATAAGTGAGCAAATCATCTGTTTACATCTCACTTTTGTCGTGACTGACCACTTTTGGTCGACCAAATTTCTTGGTTGATCGACCAAAAGTTGATTTTTCCATAACACTGTCCGATTTCTTTTTAATCGACCAACGTGTTTTCAAATACTCTGCAATGGCTCCAAAATGAGCATGTGCCTCCTCTTCTGCTCATCATGATGATACGTTTGACTGATTTTTCTTCACCGAGGCCGCTCGCGACCGTTTTTCTCTATTCGCCAAATTTTCACCACACATTGGTAGACCAGTAGATTTTTCCTACTTTGAGTCTATATTTCCTGGAATCTACGAAATATTTGCATATTACCAGATTTTACATTGTTTTGAGGGGAACTTTTATGTGGGTTCTAAGAAGAGCCGTATAGCTGGTGTTGACCCAATGCCTTGTCACCTATTTTATGCCAATTTGAAGAACATAGGTGAGGGCTTCAACATTGAGTTGACCTCGAATGTCTACGGCATAGAGGTTCTGGTCAATGCAGATGTTCTTTTAGAGATTCTTGGATGGCCGTTTGTTACACCTACCTTTCTTGAGCTCCACCAGTAGACACGAACGGATACCATTAGGGAGACCCTGTTCACTCCCTCTCATTTTGACTTGGATCATCTAGCCAAGTCACCCTATTTTCATCGTCTACCCATATTTCTTAATCATGTCTTATGGAATTTCATGTCCAAATCTACGTCTTTTGAAAACTGCCTTGGCATTATGCTCATTACCCTTTATGCCTTTCTTATGAACAAGCTGTTTAATTGGAACCACTTGATTCTGTATTTAATGAGCAAGCAACCCACCAGCTCCTTCCAGTTTGGGACACTTCTTTCCCACATCTTCCTACATTCCTGTGTCCCACGAATATTAATCATAAACAATTTATCACTAGAGTCTCCATTTTTGATAAGCTCACTTATACGAAGATGGAGCAAGCTTAGGGAGCTTGTGGCGAGGATGCAGCCCAGGAGTAGCATCAGCTGCAGGAACCATCAGTAGTCCTTCCTTTCCTACCTTATGAGCACTTTACAGTGACCTGTCGTCCTCCAGTGCGACCCTCTCCGTCCTTCTATGAGCAGGAGTGGAACCTTTGGGACATACCTCTTTCAGGCAGGGATTTTGTCAGTACCTTGGATGTGACGAATGGTATTTCCTTGATGATGATCGACAGAGAGAGACAGACTTCGTGATGATGAGACATGGGCCTCAGGTATTAGACTACCTGAATGCTCAAAGCCAATTCTTGGATAGACTTGGAGAGTCTATTCATGACATTCAGCAGCAGCGTCATCGACCTCCTCGACCTCGTCGATCTACTACCATGCCTCCATCATCAGCAACACCTCCTCCTCCTACCACTACAGCAGCACCAGCAGACCAGCAAGTTACACCACCTCGCAGGACATCTAGGCAGCCGACACCAAGATCGTCAGCTCAGCACTGCCTATGTCTTGGTCAGCTTGCCTCCTCAGAGAGATCAAATTCGCTAGATCTTGAATTGGATACAGACCTCCAAAGCACGATGGATGCCTTCATGGCATCATTAGATGACTGGCTTTGGTTTTGCTTAGCTTTTATTGGTTTGTAAAACTTAATATTCTATGAACTATTTCATTTTTTGATCTACTTATCTAGACTCTTTTATATCATTGTTATATGCATGGATATTATCTCTCTCAGATGTATTTTACTCTCTTTGTAATTGCATGTTGAAATTTATGTTGCTTTATCTACATGCTTAAGGGGGAGTTAAATGAAAAACATAGTAGCATGTTTTACTTTTTGCTGAAATAAAAAGGGGGAGATATTATGCATAACTATTTCAATTTCATAATTATATTTTTGTTGTCATCCAAAAGGGGGAAAATGTAAGCACCTCTATTTTGATGCACCAAAATTATGTTTACTACCACACTAATATTTTAGGACCATCTCGGATCAAAGCTTCTCTCTTGGATCAAGTTTAGATGGTTGCTGATTTGTATCTTTTACTTTTATTTGAGTCTAGGATATTATTATAAGGGACCTCAAAATAAAACTCAAATGAATTTTTGCCCTTCTTTCAAATTTAGTTTTTAGGGTTATTGATCGACCAATTCTTCTACTTGATCGACCAAAATTGATTGATCGAACAACCAACTTAGTTAATCGATAAAACTAGCCTATTTTAGGAAGTTGATTAAAACCCTTTTGATCAACCAATATATCTTAATTGATCGACCAATTTGACTTCCTTTTCAGACCAACTTTTTAGCATAAATAAAGGTCATATGTAGCTCTTTTTCATAATTAACTTTCAATAAAAATACCCTCAAAAGGATCAGAGCTTCTCATGCTTCTTTCAAGTGTTTCTACACTTCGCTATTCATTTCATTCAAAGCACGTCATTTCAAACCTCTGCTGAAATTTTGGTTTGATTTTTTGAGGTTACATAGATATATTTATTGTTCTTTTATATTGTTGTTTTGATTAACGGATCTCAAGTTGTTGGGAAGATCCGTGTTGTTGTTGTTATTATACTTCTCTTCAAGGTAAAAAAGAAGTGTTTGTAAAGAGATTGTGCTACCTTCGTTCAAGTGGTACGATAGTGGATTGACTAGCCTTGACTAGTTAGGAAAATCCTAAGCTGAAAGGCTTAGGTAGTGTTTTTCACCCGATTTGGGTTTCCACTCTAAATCCAGGTGTAACTTGTGCTTATCTTTATTGTGAATTCATTTTTATTTTTACTATTTGAAAAAGGCGATACTATTCACCTCTCCCCTCTAGTATACGTTATGATCCACAGGCAAATCCTCAGGGCAATGATGTTGGTAGGGAATTAGATGGAGTCATTCCTTCTGAGCCGCCATTGTCAGCGAGCTCAAAAGGTTGAGTGAAATTGGGTGTTTTATACATAGTGTGCTATTGGTCTAATTATAGGTATCGATGAGGTCCTTGTGAAGTGAAGTGATGAAGGACCTTGATTGGATGTGAGATAAGCCAAGAACCTCCGCCATAGATAACAGTGGTGTTCGGTGAAGGTGAAGTGGGGTCTAGGCGTATAATGTGATAAATCATGTAATTAGTGATGTAGAAATGATCGTGACAAAGTTTAGAAGGAGATCAGCATGTTTAAAAGATAAAAGAAAGCTCTGGTCAAGTTCAAGGAGCTTGTCGGAGTCGGGGAAGACAACATGGAAACAACATTAAAACTAAACTAAACTAGCTATCTGATTATGCTAAAACAATCCACTCAAAGAACTACGGTTAACTACGATTACCTGGACAAAGAAGACGAGAGGAACTCCATCGATGGCTCGTGACAGAGGAAGAAATCAAAGAGGGAGAACAAAACTTCAGTGAAGGTGAACTACACGACGTATCATGAAAAGATGATATCGTAACCTCATCCATAGATGCAACAGAGGATAATGAAGAAGGGCAGAAGGTCGAAGTCCTCAGAGAAGACCGGTAGGGGAAGGTGGAAGTTGCCGGAGGTAGGGACGAATAGCCTATCGAGCAACCTCAGTGGAAGAAGGGGGAAGGGGATCACTAACATAGATCGAAGGTCCTGGGCTCTATTTATAGGCGAAGGAGAGGGTAGAGGGGGATGTATCGGGACGGTTACAGGTCTAGGTTCAAGGTAACCATCAATGTTGTCTCCGACATCGATGAGGTTAAATGCCCAGATCAATTAGGATTAAGAGGTGATCCGATCCGTCAGATGAAAAGAGAGAGGTGAGAGGAAGCCGAATGGCAATGGCTAAGGAGTTTAAACATGGGATAGGTGGTGATCGCAAGGTACGGACGTCGAACATTCTTGGCTGTCCATAGTGAAGAAGAGTTGAAGAAGACGATGTGTATAGGGGCATATCTGTAATGAAAAGGACCTATTTGACTAAAAAGGACTCAAGTGAAATGGAAGTTAAGGACTGAAACATAAACAGTGACTTTTACAACTTATTTTAATTTATTTATTTTTCAACTTTCTATATATTATCATAAATTTGAAAAATATTATATTTATGCCTTGAAATTACAGTTTTGCCCCTTTTAACTATATTTATTTAAATGATAAGATTAATTAAATTAATTAAGTTAATTAAAATACTTAATATATAGCTAAATGAATATGAATTGAATCCTAATTATTAATTAAATTATTATTAAAATTAATTGAACTTTAATTATGCTTTTTAACTTATTTTGCAGGTCCTTACTATTTAACCCCTATATTATAATTAACCCTGTATTTAATGTATTCCTAGGTAATCAGCTAAGTAAACTAGCTAATTAACATTATCATGTAGCTCAACTCAGCTTAACTCAACTCATCCACCTCAACTTAGTTGAGTCTAGCTCATCTCAGCTCCAATAAGCTCACTAGGAGGTCAAGCTTGCTTAACTTAATTGACATCTGTTCACTCTAGCTTCGGTCCAGCTCCCCTTAGCTCTGCTCAACTCACGATAGTTGAACTCCTTCTAGCTAAGCTACTACTTTACAACTTAGTAACTAAGCTAGTGATGGAGATTTTATGCGATTTATTAAGGCGTGTTTTTAAATTGTTGCAACGCGTAAAATTGATCAACTTTTAAAATTTATATTCCCGTGTAGTGTGGTGGAAGATGTTGTGGTTAGAGTCAATAGTCTCTGTTTCCCTGTTGACTTTCTTGTATTAGATATGAAAGTTCTTGATTCACTTTCTTATTACCTGAATATCCTCGGTAGACCTTTCTTGGCCATAGCCCGTGCCCATATTGATTGTGAATGGGGCTACATTGAGATTGCCATGGGCTCTAAAAAGTTCAAACATTTTTAAGGTCACCAAGAATTTTGATTGTGATCTTATCAAGGATGATGCGTCTGGCAAATGGCATTTATGGACTTGGCATTGTGCGTGGCCATCTTCTTTTGGTTTGCAGTGATGGCTACTCCTTTTATGGTCTGGTGTATTTGGATGCAACTGCATCCCATACTTCATAATCCATTGATTCTAAGAATATTTGCATTCTGGTCTTCATATAAGCATAATTGGTGCCATCAAATAGAGGTGGTCTGACTACAGATTGTCCTTTAGCATATACTTCCAAGGACTTTGACATCCTGGTTGGAGAATAACAACCTCGCTCTGATAGCAGATGTGAGTACAAGCGGAGCCTCAAGGATTAAGGATACACTAAAGGGGGTGAATAGTGTAGTATCTAAAAAAATTAAAACTAAAATATTCTCCACATATCAAAATGATATATGCACAAACCAGAGAAATGACACCTGATTTAGAGTGGAAATCCTTTCGGGTAAAAATCACTACCTAAGCCTCCGAGCTTAGGATTTTCTCGACTAGTCTACGCCAGTCAAATCTACTAATGTATCACTTGAACGAGAGTGAGACAACCTCTTATAGGACATCTTCTCTTACACCTGTTAGAGAGAAGAACGGGACTTCCAACCCAACTTGGAATCCCATATCAAGAATAACAAAGATAAAAATAATATAACAATATTCCTATGGAACCTCAGAAATGTTAAATAACAAACCAGGCTTTCTTGAATCGCAAGAGAGCGATCGAGCTTTAGATCACATAGTTGTAGGTGTAGAGGCGAAAGCACAAAAGAGAGAGAGTAGGCGTTTTTCTCTTTGGAAAGCTCCTGAGCTGTGTTTTGAGAGGGGGGCCTAGGACCTATTTATAGGCACTTTTCGATAGTTCTGAAAATATAGGTTTGGTCAATCAAAGACGTATTTGGTGAATAAAAAGGATTTGGTTGATTAAATAATTATATTGATAGATTAAGTGTTGATCTATTAAATTGCAAGATTGGTCGACTCGGAGATATCAAAAGAAATTCGACCGTTAGAGTAAGTTTGATCGATTAAATAAAATAGGTTGATTGATCAAAATGAAATATGACCGTTAGAGGCATTTGATCGATTAAAATAATTAACTGGTTGATCAAAGAAATAAGTTGGTCAATCAACAATGGAGAAAACGTTTTCCTTTTGTAAAAATAGTAGGCTTACGTTTTAAAACGGTCTTCAAGAGTCTTCAAGTCTCAAGCTTCTTTCTTCCTTGATGACTAAGGTGATGACGACGCATCCATATCAAACATTTGACTTAAGTTATAAGGGTTAGTCCACAATAAAATATAATTTTGTTATATCAAAATAAGGGAATTAACAGATAACATATTATGGCTAATTAAGTAATTAAGTCATGTAGTTAAGTATTAGGTTAATTTATACTCTAAGTAAATAAATGTTAGTTAAGTAGTTATAACTTAAGTAGTAATATTTTTGTTAGTAAGTTATAGATAGTAAGTTAAAGTATAACCTAACTTATTTTGTTCGTTAAGTAGCAAGATATGTAAATTTTTTTTTTTGAAACAGAAAGATATGTAAGTAAGATTAACTTGATTAATTAACTATTGTGATTAAGAATAAGGAATAATTTAAAGAATAAGTGGTGAATCATTTATTGATTTAGCCTCTTAGCAAATGACCTGACTCAATCAGTATAAATTTATAAAATATGTCAATTACCTTATTCACTATACTCTAACTTAACAATGACAAATTAACTGTGTAAGGTAGCTTAACATTAATAACGTGCACACGAAGGATACCGTTATAAAGGATCACATTTGTCACTAACAAGCTCTAAAGTAATTAACGAAAACCTTGGAGTGTAATCATGTAAAGCCTTATCAAAAGGGCATTTGAGAGGATTTGTGGGGCACGTAAAAAAGTGCATACTATACCACTCTCTTTTTCTTTCTCCCAGAGACTTAAGAAAAAATTTTGAGGGTTAGATCTCCTCATATGTACATCCTTCAAGGTGGAACTAGATTACCAATCCTCTATGTTCCTTCCTGTTTGCAATATTCGGTTGGGCTCTTAGTTTGTCTTGAACTCTATAGAACACAAATCAAAGACCCTGATCAGTTAGAAAATTAAAGGACCCATCAATCTTTCTGCAAAACTTACCTCACTAAAATCCATTGTATTGTTCACCAAAATGAGTTGAGTGAATAAATACTTTTTTAGAAATGCCTCACTTTGAATAGGCTCATTAATCATTGATCACTAGACCCCCAATTTAAGCAAGGTCCAATATATAGAAATAGACCCCATGTTGAATGTACTACATATCCCATCATTGTATATATTAAAGCCCATGAAGTAGTGACTATTGATGTCACTATTCCATGAGATTTACAATTTACGTATCTTTTGGGTGCCTTAATTATACTTCATGGTTAGCTAGTGATGATAAACACCTTTTTTTTGAGTAAAGGGTTAACCATATTACTCAAAAAGGGGTCACCCGACCCAAGTGTACAATGAGGGGAATGACGTAGTAAACTGCAGGAAAACAAATAATAAAAAAATTACAACAATGTTTGAATATCTCTATTGATATGCTCTGCAAGAAGAAGGGGACAGTGGTGATTCTTCATGTCGGTGTCTATTCCGTTCCATACAAATATGTCATACCATACCTGCTGTGACCTACCAATAGGTATGGGAGGTAGAGATTGGGGCATCCATTGGAAGTTGTGGGCACTGCTGAAGGGGAAGATGCCTCCCCGTAGATAGTTCCATATATTAGTAGAGTAATCACATTGAAAGAATAGGTACGATATAGATTCTCCTTGTGAATTGCATAAAGTGCAAGAGGCGTCCATAGGGATCCACCAACAGGAAAGTCGGTCTAGAGTCACAAGCCTCCCCCATAAGGCCAGCCAAAGGCAAGTGCTCCATTTGAAAGGGATAAAAGAACTCCAGACAAAATTCCTTAGGGGTCGCTCCACTACTTTTTCTCTAATTGTATTCCAGACTTCAGTAGTGTTTAATCTACCATCACTTTTGGTGGGCCAACTCCACACCCCATTTAAAAAAAAAAATCTCCAGTAGCCTACTTTTGAAATCAAAAAGCGCAAGCAAAATTTTTGAGTCACCTGGGTTCTTTGGCTTAGATAGATAGTCCCTATATCTGTCTCTCATCCAACAAGCCCATATAGGATGATTTTGTGTAGTAAGCCGAGACACCATTTTTGAATAAGTCAACTTCTACAATTCAATATAATTACATAAGTCAAGACCTCCCTCCTTTTTGGGTTTGCAGATATCTTACCATCCAATCAAGTGAATCTTGTCATCCCAAATGAAATTTCCAACATGCTTTTAAATTTGATGTAAAGTCTGCTTCCTGACGTGGGTGGAGCTTAGCCAAAATCAAAGTAGACCTTCAACGGCCCATTTGACCTAGCAAATTCTCCCAGTGTAGGAAAGCAATTTTTTCTCCATCCTTGGAGGTGGTCTTTGACCTTGTCTTCAAGAATAGAACCAGGATTGACCATATTGCTTGCAGATAGAGGAACTCCCAAATCGTGACAAGGGAGTCTTTGATGCAAAATTTGGCATGATTTGTAAAAGCGGGTTTTCAAGTCGTTGTAACAAGCCAAATCGCATACGTTTTTAAATTTATATTCCTAGATAGGGGAGTATCTAGGGTCGTCCAAGGAGGCAAATTTGCAATTCAACTCTCTTGCTTAGAAAATAAATCTCAACTTTCTTTTTGATATTTTAAATATTTAATTTTTTTTCAGTTTTGAAATAATGAGGACAAAATGCAAATTGTGACGGAAAAGTACTAACACCTAAAATTACTAAGCTAAAACTAAAGAGATAAATATGTCCACTACCTAAGCTCACTCTAGGCAAGTGGAGGCCTAGAGTAATTAGGAAGTGGAAGTGAAATAAGTGTTAGAACAAAGACAAACAATTGCAATAGAAATTAAAAAGAAGGTAAATTAATTTAGCTGAATTTGTGTTCTTTTACAAAGACAGATAGAGGAATGCTTCTACTAGAAATGGAGAATATAAAAGCAATAAAAGAAACACAAATCCTCTTATAGAATCTGGTGAAGGGAGTCTTCGTGCTCCAAGCCTAGCTGCTCCTTGGCTTGAAAAGAGGGTCTCCTTCTCCTTCCTTGAAAGCTCCTCCAAGGTGGATTGTAACGACCCGATTCCCGAGTCCCTACGAGACATGAGAATCGGACCGACTCGACTAATCCCAAGACCTAGTCGTCCAACGAGGAAATAACTAAAAGAGCAGTAAAATAAACCACATTCAGGATGAATATAACTAGCAGTAACAAAATACAACAGTAAGAAAAGGAACTACTACAGTATATACCACCACAACAGTAGAACAACAATTATATACATAACATGAAGCTACAAGTAAAGAAGTACAGGGAGTAAACAAGAACTACTCACTACAGTGGAAAAGGGGTACCAAAAAGAACTGCGGTAACTCTATTGGACCCTACTCGGCCCAGCGTCCTCGGCAGCCGCTGACCCTGGCTGCTCAACACCTGGTCCTGAAAAGTAACGAGTGTAACACGTCAGCGAAACGCTAAGTAGAGTGGCAACTAAAAACTAAAGAAGCAGTAGAGTGTACAGTAGTTATATATTTACATCCTTTATTTATATCTTTCTATTATTTCACAATTTATTTATTTCTCAGATCCTTCACTTGATCTCGAGTGTTCCTCGTGGGAATGATCTTGATTGCAGTCTTTTCCGAAAAGTAGAAGTAACACATGGTGCTCTCCTGGCTGGGAGAGTCCCCCGTGGTGGTCCTACCCCCCAGTCAACCACCCCAAGGTTACTGATAGACGTAACGGTGACTACGGCACGTGCGATAAGCGCACAGGTAGCTACCCCGCACTGGCACGCGGTCAGTCGTTTCCGTTAATGGGTGAGCTCAAAACACAGCACGGAACCAGTATAGGGTACAGCCCTCTCAGTAACAGGGGTCCAACCCCTCCACAGTCCGCGCACCCTCGCCTGACTACCCTGGTTTGCCCAGTGGGCCTAACAAGTCGGTGTAGGAGGCTAGCAGAACCCCGGGGCCCGTGGGGTAGCTAGTGCTCTCCCTACACTAGTAATTCTCCTCGGTACTGCGTACGCGAGGGCCAGCAAGTCGGTGTACAGTAGCCAAACCCACCCCTATCTCAACCTGAGGGCGGCAAGCTCCCCTCTACACTAAGAGGTAATGTGTGCTCTCGTTGGTACCACGTACCCCAGAGACAACACACTTCCATGTCTTTCTTTCTCAGTTCCATCCATTCTCTTTCCAGGAGTTCTACTCCTAATTCCCTGTAGGGTTCCAGCTCTTTTAACTCAGCACATTTGGGTTTCACCGTTCCAGTTTTACGTTCATACAACCCATGTTCTCAATCATGTTTATTCATTCATAACAGGCAGTTGTTAAATCAATTTACAGGCAGCTATTATTTCCTTTCCACTTTTCCAAGACTGCAATATTTATATATATATTACTAGTTTTCCAGTCCAAGGATTCATGCCGTACCCTAGAATCTATCATTCAATCTAGTTTCTCAGTCCTAGGGTTCATGCAATGCCCTAGACTCTATTAATTGTTCCACAATTGTAACAAATTTGATTAAGTAAATTAAAAGCCACTCTACCAGCTACAACGGGAGTACTGGGGGCGTGGTCGGAAATCCCGCGCGCCTCCGCAACCCCCAAGACCGCAATGGAACGGGGTCCTAACACAAGAATCAAGCATAAGGAGTTTCTTAGAACGGTATACAATTACTGTAACGGGTAGAGGATTCTATTCCGGAAAGAACGCAACTCGAAACGTGGAAAACGGACTTCGAACGGGGCCTAAACGGGTCAAAAACGACGAAACTGTCCAAAATCAGACGTCTGGAACCTCTTCCAGATGTCTTAAAAGGTGGGTCAGATGGTACCTTTGCTCTGTGTAGTCCTTCAGACGTCCAGAAGCCCGCGGGGGCGTCTGGCTTAGTTCGTAGACGTCCGATGGTCACCCCGGACGTCTGGAAGTCCTCTCCATAGTCTGGCACTGCGGCCAGACGTCCGATTCACGTGGGATGGCGAGCCCTTGCACCCTCCCGAGCAGAACCTGCACGTACCCACACCTGCTCTCAGTACGACGGGTCACAGACGAAGGCACGGCGGACGGCTGCATGGCCGTACGCGCCAAAAAGGAAGAAGATCGAAATATCTTACCTGCCAGACGTCTGGACAACCCTCCAGACGTCTTCACATTCGTCTGGTCGTAAGCCCAGACGTCTGATTATGGAAGAATTTCCAAAACCAGAGCTCGACTCACTCTCCGCTCGCAACGCACGGCCGCGCCGCGCCCCGTCCGCCTGCTACTTGAGCTGCAACAGCCCCTCCGCGACACACCACGCCCGCTGCTCCCTCGCCGACCGGCTCTAGCTGCCCCGGCAAGCTCGAGTCCTCACGGTCAAGCGTCTCCTCCCTCGCGCAACACCTCCTCCCGCACACTCGCTGCGGCCGCCGCTCGCTCACTCGCGCTCTCGCACCGGTTGGGAGAAGAAGAAGAGGGACGTGGAGGAGATGAGGGTGAGGGAGAGGGCGAGGGGCCTTATAAGGCCGTGCGGGGAGAGAGAGAGAGAAGCGTTGCGCCCTGCAGGAGGAGAGAGGGAAAAAGAGGGAAGAGAGCGGCAGGTGCAGGTCTACGTGCGCATGCGCGCAGATGCAACCCCGTACACCACAAAAATTTAATACCAGACGTCTGGAAAGGGTTCCAGACATCTGGTCAGACGTCTAGGCCACTTCCCAGACGTCTTAAAAACCCTTCTTGAGGCCACGTTCGTAACATGGATGCTCTCCACCTCAAATCTTTCCTCCAAGGGTGGGCGTGCACCACCCTCAAGCTCTCCTCCAAGGTGGCGTGGACCACCTTCAAGACCTCCTCCAAAGGTCTTCCTTGCCTGGCTCCTCCTTTGGCTGGTGTGGGTACAAGAGAGAAGGGAAGAGGCGAAGGCACCAAGGGGACAGAATATCCCCTTAATCTTCTTCTTCTTGCACCAAGGGGACAGAATATCCCCTTAATCTTCTTCTTCTTCTTCTCTCTTGGGCATGGGCTTTAGGTAGAATATGAGAGGAAATTTGCTAGCCAAGGATGGGTTGTAAGGTGGTGGGTGGTGGTCTTTTTATAGGGTAGGATGAGGGGTTAAGGTGGCCCTTGAGATGGATGGCTAGGATGGGAAGATGGAGGTGGTTAGATGATCCTAGGGCTAAGAAGAGTTGGTGCCACCAAAGGGGTGTAAGGGGGGTAGTTATGGGTGGCCAAGGGACACCTAAAAGTGGCGCCAACCATGGAGAGGTGCCATGGGTTGGCACCAACTTCTAGGCTTCTAGAAGAGGGTTGAGGTGGATGGTGGAGATGGCTTGGAGGGGTTATGTGTAGGGTAGATATGGGGGTTGAGGTTGGCGCCAAAAGGGAGGTAGTTAGGGTTGGTTTTGGTGCCAACTTTAGGTGTCTTTTGGTGGTTAGTTGAGGGGTGAAAGGTGATGAAGAGGTGGCGTCAACTCGAGTAGAGGTGGAGCTAACTTAAGTAATCTTAGGTAGACTTGGAGTGGTAGGTTATGTAGGTGAAGTTAGGGTTAGGTTTTTGGTGCCATGGAGGTGGATGCTAGCTAAGCTAAACTAAGCTAAGCTAGCTTAGCTAGCTATAGAGTAGAGGATTATGCATGTGGAGTTTAGGGTTTGAGGAGAGGAGCTGGATATGTAGAGTTTGGAGCTGAATTGGAGCTGGCAGCCACTGAAGAGGTCAACATGGGGCTACTCTAGCTAGCTTAGCTTACTAGTTCTTTGCTAGCTGCTAAGCCAAGCTAAAGTGAGCTGGCTTCTGTTGAATGGAGCTAAGGTGAGCTGGGTCTGGTGCTCCCGAGGAGAATTGAGCTGGTTGAGACAGCTAAGGTAGCTTAGCTCAATTAGCTTGAGCTAAGCTGGGTCCCCGGGAGCTGGACTTGAGCTTCCTGAGCTGGAATGAATTTATCTTCAGCTGGCTGGAGTTGAGTGGAGCTAGATGTAGCTAGACTTGAGCTGGGGTGAACTCCAGTCAACTCAGCTGAGCTAACTAGAGCTCCTTGTGGACTAGTGGGAGCTGAGATGACCTAGTCTTAGCTAAGTTGAGTTGGATCTGAGCTGAGCTGAGCTAGGGTGAGCTAAGATGCACTCTCTTGAGCTGCCATTCAGTTGAGATGAGCTGAATGGAGTTAGGATGAGCTAACCCTAGTCCAAGTGAGCAAGATTCCAGCTTTGCTGAGCTGGATCAAGCTGAGTTTCAACTAGTTTGAGCTCCTCCTTCACCAGTTGCCTTCTTGAGTGCTAGGATTTTAGGGATCTTTATATCTGTTCATTCCTAACACTCACAAAAACACATTAAAATGACAAGAAAGAATGCAATGCATGCCTAACTTAGTTAATGCCTAAATGCAGCCCAAAAACCTGTTTGCGGAGCAAAATCCTAAGAGCTAGGTTTGTTTTAATGCATGAGAATGATGATAAACTGGCGTTTATCACACTCCCATACTTATCTTTTGCTAGTTTCTTAGTAAAACTTTAATTTTTACAAAACGAAATTTTTGGGAAATCTAATTTTTTTGACTTTTGAGGAGAAAAAGATTAAGGGACCTTGGTTGATCTAAATACAGGAGGCACGAGATTTGTTAAGGATAAACATTGGGATTTATTTTTGGATCCAAAAATTAGAAAAAATGGGATCAATATATCCTCTAGAAAATTCACAAATTAACCCCTTGTTAATCCAGATGACTTAAAATTTCTATTTTTAGGATTTTTTTGGCTCTTGAATCTGATTCGCAACTTGCAATATCCTTTAAAACCTTGTGTCTGTGCTTGTGAAAAGCCAACATTTATAGGGGCGTGTTTTTGGTTTAAAATATATATTTTTCTCTCCCCCATGCTTATTTTTAGCTTAGTCTTACAACAGATGTGTCGGGATCATCAGTCCCGTTACCAGTCCTCGAGGGGGCTCTGGCACCAGTACTTCGGGATAGCATTGTCCATGACACCACCTAGGAGCTCACAACCCAAAAACACAATGCGGTGTAAAGGGACGCTCCAAGCAAACTCAAGCTCTTGCTTAGACACTATAGGTAGAGCACCGTCCAAGACACTTGAGCTGCTAAAATGCACTTTAATGCTCCATCTAGAGATATGAAATATAGATATGGAGCAGCGTCGAGGCGGTAACATGTTGACATCGCGTCCTCAAAGGAGGAATTTTCCTTCTTCTCAGCGGTGGGAACTTAAACCAATGATCTGCTTCAGACTTTTACTAAGTCCAAACAAGGGAGTTTTTCTAATTTTTAGTTGTTTTTAAGTGTTGGCTTGTGTGTGAAATTCGACACAAGAAGTTCCTCAAAACATGCAAGTTTTTGAATCAGAAACTAAGTCAAATACTTTCCTCATTACAAAATAGGATCAAGTCACCTGAACTATCATGAGTTCAAGTGGAACTTTAGAGAAGGATATCTAATCTAGTATAAAAGTAGACCTTGAAATTCTAATGATTAAATCCACATCCTCATCCCTAGTTTGTTAAAGATTAAATCCCATTGTACCCAAAAGTGAATTTTTCGACCTTGGTCCAAATTTCAAAATTTTTCCTAAAAAAGTTTTTAACATTTTTATTTTTTTGGGGTGTGCAAGTAGGAATATAAAATAACTAAAAAAATGCATATTTTTAGGTTTTGAAAATCCTAAATCGATTGTCAAATTTTAAAAACACCCCCCATGCTTAAGATATGCAATGTCCTCATGCATTAAGAGGAAGAAGGGATCACCTTAAATGAAGAACGATCAGGTTTAGGATGGTCAAAACCTGGAAAAAGAAGGAAAAAGGAAAGCAGGAAAAATGATGGGTTACCTCCCATCCAGTGCTATCTTTTACGCCAATCAGCCAGGCGTAGTGTGCATGTTACGACCGCAGCTTCAAAATGTCTTTTAAGACGTCTGGAATATTTTTTTTCCGTGGCACAGAGGATTCGTCTACGCGCCTGTGCGCGCAGACCTGCAGATGCGCTCCTTTTTCCCTCTCCTCCTGCGGGCGCAGGCTGCGCCCCTCTCTCTCGCTCTCTCTCTCCCAGCGCGGCTTTAAAAGGCCTCGCCCTCTCCCTTACTCTCATCCCCTCTGCTCCCTTCTTCCTCTTCCAATCGGAGTGCGAGTGCGAGCGTGAGCGGCGGCAGCGGCAGTGGCAGCCGCGGCGGGTGTGCGGGAGGAGGTGTCGCGCGAGGGAGGAGACGCTCAGTCGTGGGGGCTCGAGCTTGCCGGGGCAGCTGGGGCTAGCCGGCGGGGGAGCCGCAGGCGTGGAGCGTCGCTGGAGGGCTGCTGCAGCTCGAGCAGCAGGCGGACGAGGCGTGACGCGGCTGTGCGTGGGGGGCGGAGAGCGCGTCGAGCCCTGATTCTGGAAATTTTTCCAGAATCAGACGTCTGGTCTTCCAACCAGACGACGGTGAAGACGTCTGGAGGACTATCTAGACGTCTAGAAAGTAAGTTATTCTTTTCCATCCTTCGTCCTCTTTCTGCGATCGTTGTACTGAGAGCGATGAGTGGGTACGTGCAGGCTGAGATTCGCATCCAACGCGAATCAGACGTCTGGCAGCGGTGCCAGACGACTGGAGGGACTTCCAGACATCCGGGGTGACCGTCAGACATCTGGGAACTAGGCCAGACACCCCCGCAGGCTTCTGGATGTCTGAGAGACCACGCAGGACAAGGTACCATCTGATCCCCATTTTTAAGACGTCTGGAAGAAGTTCCAGACATCTGATTTTGCGCTGTTTCGTCGTTTTCGACCCGTTTAGGGCCCATTTGGAGTCTGTTTTCCACGTTTCGAGTTGTGTTCTTTTCGGAATTAAATCCTCTACCCGTCTACAGTAGCTATATAATGTTTTGAGGAACTCCTTGTGTTTGATCCTTGTGATAGGACCCCGTTCCGTTGCAGTCTCGGGGTTTGCGGAGGCACGCAGGATTCCCGACCACGCCTCCAATACGCCTGTTGTAACTGGTAGAGTGGCTTTTAAGTTTACTAGTATAATCTGTTAAATTATGGAACCATAGGTAGAACCTAGGACATTCCATGAATCCTAGGAATGAGAAATAGATTGAATGATAGATCCTAGGTGTTGCATGAATCCTAGGGCTGGAAAACTAGATTGTATGATAGATCCTAGGATATGGCATGAATCCTAGGACGGGAAAACTAGTGGAATGTATGAATACTACAGTCTTGGAAAAATGGAAAGGAACAAATAGCTGCCTGTAAATTGAATTAACAGCTGCCTGATATGAATAAATAAACATGAACATGGATTGTAAGAACGTGAAACTGGAAAGTGAGACCTAGATGATCTGAGTTAAAAAAGCTGGAACCCTACGGGGAATTAGGAGTGGAACTCCTGGAAAGAGAAAGGAATGGAACTGAGAAAGAAAGACGTGGTAGTGTGCTGTCTCTTGGGTACGTAGTACCAAGGGAAGTACCTGTACCTGTTTAGTGCAGAGCAGAGCCAGCCGCCCCAGGGACCCGGGGTTAGGACTGGCCACTTTGTACCGACTTGCTGGCCCTCGTGTACGTAGTACTGAGGAGAGCTACTAGTGTAGGGAGAGCACTAACTACCCCATGGGCCCCGGGGTTCTGCTAGCCTCCTACACCGACTTGTTAGGCCCACTGGGCAAACAAGGGTAGTCAGGCAAGGGTGCGCGGACTGTGGAGGGGCAAGGCCCCTGTTTGGTTACTGTGGAGGGGTTGGACCCCTGTTACTGAGAGGGCTCTGCCCTGTACTGGTTCCGTGCTGTGCTTGGGCGCACCCGTTAACGGAAACGACTGACCACGTGCCAGTGCGGGTTAGCTACCTGTGCATTTATCGCACGTGCCGTAGTCACCGTTACGTCTGTCCGTGACCTTGGGGTGGTTGACTGAGAGTACGATCACCACGGGGGACTCTTCCGGCCAGGAGAGCACCACGTGCTACTTCTACTTTTTGGAAAAGACTGCAATCAAGATCGTTCCCACGAGGAACATTCGAGATCAAGGAAAGGATCTGAGAAATAAATGAAATCGTGAGAAAATTGAAAGATGTAAATAAAGAAAGTAACAGAACATAACAACTATTGTACACTCTATTATTTCTTTAGTTTTAGTTGCCACTCTACTCAACGTTTTGCTGACGTGTTACACCGGTTACCTTTCAGGACCAGGTGTTGAGCAGCCAATGTCAGCGACTGCAGAGGACGCTGGGCCGAGTAGGGTCTAGTAGAGTTACCACTGTTCTCTTGTACCTCTTTTTGTTCCACTGTAGTGAGTAGTTCTTGTTACCGCTGTACTTTTCTTTACCTACAGTTCATATTATGTTATGAATGTTGTTCTACTGTTGTGGTGGTATATACTGTAGTGGCTTCTTTCCTTACTGCTGTATTGTCTTACTGTTAGTTATATTTCATGCTGAATGTGGTTTATTTTACTGCTCTTTTGGTTACTTCCTCCTTGGACGACTAGGTCTTGGGATTAGTCGAGTCGGTCCGGTTCTCGTGTCTCGTAGGGACTTGGGAATCGGGTCGTTACAGTGCATTAGTGATCAAAGGTGGCTAGCTCAGTGAAATTGAAAGATTCAGATGGAAGATTCGGCGTATGATCAAAATAAGGCTTTAAACGTTGGCTGTTGACTTGAAATGTCATATTAGTTTTAGGATCAAAAGGATCAATAGTGCCGTATGGATAAGTTTTATGGACAATAAAGGGGTTGGTCCATTTAGATTTTAATTTGCTAGGAAAAAGACGTAATCGAGTATCAAAAAGCCAAATATGTTGATTAATGTCAAAATGTTTCCGAACAATGAATTTATCATGAAATTTCTTTGTTCAGCCTTTATAAATCCTTGTGTTTTCATAGGAAAAATTACGTAATTCTTTCAATTCAGTTAATTGTAATTTTCTATGGATACCGGCGTCAAATAAATCCATGTTTAGTTATTTTATTGCCCAAAAAGCCCTATGTTCTAATTCGACCGGGAGATGGCATGCCTTCCCAAAAATCAGATGGAAGGGAGACATGCCGAGCGGAGTTTTAAAAGCGGTATGGTAGGCCCATAAAGCGTCGTCCAATTTGGTAGACCAATCTTTACGATTGGGCCTAACCATCTTTTGTAAAATATTTTTAATTTCCTGGTTAGAAACTTCTGCCTGACCATTTTTTTGGAGGTGATAAGGTGTGGAAATTTTATGATTAACCCCAAATTTAGAAAGAAGGTGACGGAATTGTGAGTGAGTGAAATGTGAGCCTCCGTCACTGATAATGGCTTTTGGTATACCAAATCTTGAGAAAATATTTTTCTTAAGAAAGTTGACAACCACACGGTGATCACTAGTGCAGGTGGGTATTGCTTCTACCCACTTTGAAACATAGTCGACTGCAACTAGTATATATAAATACCCACCACAGTTGATGAACGGTCCCATGAAGTCGATGCCCCAAACATCAAAAATTTCAACCTCTAAAATAGGATTAAGGGGCATCATATCCTTCCGAGTCATGTTGCCGATGCTCTGGCAACACACACAGGACCGAACAAAGTCATGAGGATCTTTGTGCAAGCTGGGCCAATAGAATCCCGCATTAAGGATTTTAGCTACAGTTTTCTTGCCCGAAAAATGTCCGCCACTGGCCATTGAGTGACAATGTGTCAAAATATCATGGATTTCAGAATCAGGTACACATCGTCGAATCACCTGATCGGCACAAATGCGGAAAAGGTCGAGCTCCTCTCAAAAATAGTATTTAATATCAGCAAAGAACTTATCCCGTTTTGTTTTTTGCCAATCAGCGAGGATTCATTCTGTTGCTAAATAATCAGCGAGGATTCGTTCTTCTACCAAGGGAGGGTAGTAGCAGCTAAAATGCTTTCATCGGGGAACTGATCAGGTGGGGTCATTATGTCATTCGTCATAAGATGAGAGAGATGGTCGGCCACTACATTATGTGATCTTTGATTCGACGTGTGATCAAAATAAGGCTTTAAACGTTGGCTGTTGACTTGAAATGTCATATTAGTTTTAGGATCAAAAGGATCAATAGTGCCATATGGATAAGTTTTATGGACAATAAAGGGGTTGGTCCATTTAGATTTTAATTTGCCAGGAAAAAGACGTAATCGAGTACCAGGTCAAATTCCTAGAGCAGCAGAATCCAACGAATAAGGTGGGGTTTTCGCATCTTTCTTTATCAGCAAATATTTAATTGCTGAGTGGTTGGTATATACAGTGACACGTGACCTCAAAAGATAAGATCTGAATTTTTCTAAGGCAAATACACTGGCAAGAAGTTCCTTTTCAGTGATCGTGTAGTTCTGTTGTGCATCATCAAGAGTTTTGCTAGCATAATAGATCACAACGGGCTTCCTGCCAATTCTTTGCCCTAGAACGGCCCCTATAGCAAAATCTGAGGCATCTGTCATTAATTCAAAGGGACTATTCCAATTAGGTCCCTGTAAAGTTGGTGCCTCAGTAACCTTCTTCAACCTCAAAAAACTCTCCAGGCACTTATCATTAAAATCAAATGGCTGGTCTTTAGTAAGTAGCTGACTTAAGGGCTTGGAAATTTAGGAAAAATTTTGTATGAATCTACGGTAGAAACCCACATGACCCAAAAAGGAACTGATTTGTTTGACAGTAGTGGGTGGTGGGAGCTTAGATATAGCATCTATTTTTACTTTATCTACCGCGATTCCTTGTTTTGAAATAACATGGCCCAAGACAATACCTTCTTGGACCATGTGTTTTGCGTGGCTAGATTGTGTTTTAATAGATATCTTGTTGTAATATAGATGAACTCTTCGCGAAAATAAATAAAAATTTATAACTCGAAATTTAGAATATCCCAAGGTCGAACTCATGGAGCAAACTTTGATTCTAGAAGCATACAAATTCACAATTAACTATATACTATTTTACAAAAATTAAAGAGAGAGAGTGAACAAAAAAAATCCTTTTCTTCTTTTCTTTCTTTCTTCTCCTCTTCTCTCTTATTTCTCTGCCTTTCCTTTTTCGGACATCTGATTCTTTGAATCAGATGCCTTATCTGCCCCTTTGCTACAGTGCCTCACAGCTTCTTCTCCTCTTGGCTTCTTTTTCTTCTCTTCTCTATTCGGCTTCCTTCTTCTTCTTACACTGTGCCTTCTCCTTCTTCAGTTGGCTTCTCTGCCTTCTTGTCTTCTTCTTTCTTCTTCTATTGCAGCTCTTGGTTGCTTCTTCTCTTTCTTTTCTCTGCAGCTTCCTCCTTCCTGTCTTCTTCTTCTTTTTCTCTTGCAGCGGCTAAGGCCCTGCTTCCTCCTTAGTGTCCTCTTCCTGCACAAGCACCATGCAACAAAACCTATTCCCCTACTCTCCCTGCACGTCTCTCTCTCTCTGAATCTCTCTTCGGTATGCTCTCCCAGAGCTGGGTTATCGGGTCGAGTCGCGCGCTCGGGTCCAGGCGCACCGGCGTGGGTGCGGTGCGCGAGGAGTGCATAGGAGGATAATCGGGTCGGGTTACCAGGTCTGTGGGCTAGTTCACGGACGAGGCATGCATAGGTGAGGAGGGACCTCACCCCAGTGAAATGGAGGCGAACAGCTAATAACATAAATTCAATTTATTTCGCACACCTCACTCACAGGTTCACGAGGTGGGACTAATGTTCCACCCACTATTGCTCGCACGCCCGCAGGGGATCTTCCGTCCAATTGCAGCAGCTGCAGGCCTCGCAGTGCCAATTTCTTGGATAGTTGGATGCGCGAGACTTCCTCGAACTTGCTGGACTTGGAATCCTACAGCACTTCAGCCTGGAGCGAGCTTTCAACCTCCTCGAGCCGTCGCTAATGGCGGCTGGAGCTTAGACCCTACATGACACAAAAAGAAGCTTACAGCTCTATCAGACCATAGGAGGACCTTCGCCGTGTCACGACGAAGGTGAGGCGGTAGGTGGTAGGCTGCGGGGTGGCCTAGGCGTGCGTGCCTAGGTCGCTCTGTGGCCAGATGGATGGGATAGGTCGGGGGGAGGTTGTGGTGGTGTAGGCGATTTGTGGACAAGTGGAGGATGTTCAGTGAGTGTGGCGGAGGTTGTGAGGGTGGCAAGACGTGTGGGGTTGCGGAGTGACGGAAGCATCTCGTCGCAGGGTGGCCGGAGATGGAGAAGGTGACGATGGACAGTGGATGTCGAGGGGTAGAAACAACAAATTAACAAGGGGGAAATAAAGGAGAGAGTAAGGGGAAGAGTTTTTACCTAGCTAAGTGGATGAAAGAGAGGAGATGGCGATCGACGTGTCTTTGCCGTCACCGGAGACGAAGGTTCCAGAGTAGGGGGCGGTGACGAAGAGAAGGGGTCGGAGAGTGCCATCTGGTACGGCCTGGCGTGGAGGAGATTGGCAGAGCTAGCTCTGCCACTGGTATGGTGGCAGAGCGACGAGAAGAGGGAGGAAGAGTCGCCAGAAGCGTCGGGCCGTTGGCCAGAGTGAGGAGGGGACGAATTTGGGGGAGTTCTCTGGCCAAATCGAGTTTGGAGCAACCGACAGCCCCTGCCGCTCCTTAAATAGATGTTGGCGAGGAGATCTCGAGGAGGAAGCGTGGGCAGGTCGCCAGGGAATGGCCATAAAAGAGACCCATGCCTCTCGCACGTTCGCATGAGAGGTATGGGCGTCAGCAGGGCATGGGAGGGGGTCCATGCGGAAGAAGACAACGCAGGGGGCCCCCCTCTCATTTCTGGGGCCGATCCCCATACCCTGCGCGACGCCATCCTCCGTGCAAAGTCGCCGGAGGCATGGGCAGTTGCTGCTGGTGGTAGAGGGACCGGCTTGCAAAGAACAAAGGGAAAGTTGAGGGGCCAACTGCAAGGGTTCAAAAAGTTAATGGTCAAAAAGTAATTCTTGAGGACTAATTTGTAAAGTAGGTCAAGGCAAACTTTCCTTTGGTCCAAATTTTGATATAACCCTAATTTATACCTAAGGGATCCAATGGTGAAGTTGGATTTTAGGTTTGACCACGTTTGACTAGTCAATTTACATAAAAACCCAAATTAGGTCAAAAATTGGGTATAGTTCTCAATCTAGGTCAAGATAGGTTCCAATGGCCAAATTGAAGGTTCTAAACCCTAAGGAATATTTTTTCATGAATTTTAGAGGATTTAATTGATTTTTATCTTGCCTAGAACTTCGTGAATTAGAGCAGATTTGTTTTAGGGTTACAGAATGTCATTTAATTCCTACAAGCTGCTATAATCCTTTTCAGATCAAATCATCCCACTTTCTCTCTTATTAAGCCCATTTGACCTACGTTTAAACCCTTAGACATCCCATTTGTGTACTGCATTGGTAAAATTACAGTTTTACCCCTTGTGAGTTGCTTTATGCTCAAATTTATAGTTCTTTGATTTAGGCTTTCCCTTAGGTTTTATAGGAGCTTTTGTATACTTATTTAGGTCAAAATGTACTAGTTAGGGTTCATGATGAGATTCTCATCATACCCCCATGCCTAGCTTTTGCTAGTCCCTTAGCAAAAATTTAAAGTTTTAACCTTTGTTCTAGACCATGAATTTCTTCCATCAAATTTTGATAAGTGTTTTTCCTTTTGTATCCTTGATTAGGTCAGAATGTCAATCATATGCCTAAAAGGTACTTTAGTACAAATTAAGATCCAGATCTGTGTAGCTTTAGCCTTAGTCTTTAGTAAAGGATTTTAAGGCCTACAGGAACTAACCTAAAGTTTATTGGACTTCGTGGTTAAAGCACCCGTGCTTGAGATATTTTTAGCCTTGGTTCAGTTTGTAGTGGATTTTGTAAGAGAGAGATAGAAGATTTATTCGTTTGGAGAGTTCTCTCTCTTTTCTTTTTAATTCTAGCTTAGGATTGGCTTCACAACACGATCTGTATCGGATTTCTTGTCCCCATCATCAATCCTCAAGGGTCCCTGGCAGTCGATGCTTTAAGATAGCACTGCCCATGGTAACCTCCAGAACCCTGGCTTTTGAGATTTTGAGATAATCCCGTCCATGGTGTTCGTGGCCGAATTCAGATCTTGGCAATTGACACTTCGTGATAATGTCATCCATGGAATCTAAACCAGCAGAGTACTTACATGCCCCCGGTAGGATATGTAAATATCCTAGGAGACAAGCACCGAGGAGATGATATGTTGTTACGCATCTTCGAGGGGAATTTCCCACCTCTCCATGCCAGGAACTCGTCCAAATCAAATTGTGTTGATCGATTGCTCCTAATTTAGGTGACATTTTCAGAATATTTGAAATGCTTCTGCGTGATTTTGATATTTATGCTCACTGAACCAGACTGTGTGTGTGAATTTGGGTGCTTAGGTTACTGAGTCCCGTAAATCGAAAGTCAGTTAGCGAGGCTAAATACTCCCTAAGCCTTGGACCTAATATTTAAGCTTTTCATTTTCCTTAATCTCTTGAGGAATATCTAAATCTTAACAGGTACTAAGAGTCTATCCAAGAATGCCTAAGGTTTGCGTTCTTACTAATCTTGTTGTGCACTTTCCTTTTTCTTTTCCTTAATGTGATATAGAACTTAGGTTAATTCCTTAATTTCTTACTAATGACTCCCTTTTCTTTCATTTTGTGCTCCTTTTTACCATTTTGTTCTTTTTCTCCTCCTTCTATAAAGTTTACCGGCACTTTCTTCCTCCTTTAAAGTTTTTTTTTTTCGTATATGCAGATTTTTTTGTCGAAACCTTTTCCTTGTTATTTTATTACACTTTCATACCCCTCCATGCCTAAGATTTGCAATTTCCTCATTGTACATTAGGTGGGTTTTTATTTAGCTTGGTTCATACATTCGGATAGGTATTTGGTGAGTGGATGGGTCGAGGTGACTGTTGCGGATGATTTCTAATCTCAAGTACGAGTACCTGAGGTGAAGTTGGTTGTCCTAAAGGATGAACCTAAAGTGCAAAGAAATGTCAGAAAAGGTTTTAGATTTTTCAAAAAGAATGACGGGCTGCCTCCCGTTAAGCGCTGAGTTTTACGCCATCGGCTGGGTGCAATAAGCTCAGGGAGAATGGAGGATAAATGATGACTCAGCCAAATTTGTACTAGTTACATCAATGAACGGTTTGAGTCTCTGACCATTCACGACGAAAGGTTCGAAATCGTGGATGAGAGGACTGATTTCGACGGCTCCATTTCCAAAAATCTGTCGGACAAGATATGATCCGACCCACTTGGATCGCAGTTTCCCAGGGAAGAGTTTAAGTCAGGCATCAAAGAGTAGGACCTTCTGACCAGGGTGGAAGATCTTTCTAGATATGTGCTTGTCATGAAAGGCTTTAACCCGCTCTTTGTAGATTCACGAGTTCTCATACGCATCAAGGTGTAATTCATCAATCTCGCTTATCTGAAGCTTTTTGTGGGTTCCAGCCTTAGAAAGAACTAAGTTGCAACTCCATACTGCTCAATAGGCTTTGTGCTCTAGTTCGACTGGAAGGTGACATGCCTTACTGTACACCAGCCTAAAAGGAGACATGTCTAATTGGGTCTTGTGCGCAGTCCTATAAGCCCACAAAGCTTCCGGAAGTCGGGACGACCAGTCCTTCATGTCAGATCGAATAGTAACCTGTAGGATTTTCTTGATCTCCCGATTTGATAGCTCAGCTAGACCATTGGTCTGGGGGTGGTAAGGAGTATAAATTCGGTGAGGCACCCCGTATTTGGTCATCAGTGACCTGAACTAAGTATTGGTAAAATGGGTCCCTCCATTAGAGATGATTGCACGAGGAATCCCGAACTGTGAGAAGATATTCTGATGAATGAATTTGATGACGATCTTGTGATCACAGGTTCGGGTCAGAATGGCTTTGATCCATTTGGACACGTAGTCCACAGCAAGTAAAATGTACTCGAAGCCATCCGAAATAGGAAAGGGGCCCATAAAATCAATCTCCCATATATCAAAAATCTCGCATACGAGAATCAGCTGTAAAGGCATCATGTCGCGGTGGCTCATGTTGCCCAAAGTTTAGCAATGACTGCATGCCTTGCAATGACTGTATGCGTCCTTGAAGATAGTGGGCCAGTAAAAGCCACACTGGAGGATTTTTTATGCGGTTTTGTGCCCAGAGAAGTGGCTATCGCATGCCTGATCATGGCAGAAGGAGAGAATGTCATTGATTTCGCCCTCCGGGACACATCGTCGGATGACTTGGTCAGCACCTATGCGGAAAAGGTACGGGTCTTCCCAGATGTAATACTTGGCATCGAAGCGCAACTTGTCTTTCTTGGCCTTTGGCCAATTAGACGGGATCTGATGAGATGCCAAGTAGTTTACTATATCAGCAAACCATAGAAGCCTAGTACCAATAGTCAAGAGGTGCTCGTCAGGAAAATGCTCCGTGATGGGTCCAGAAGGGTCGATGATCTCGGAAGGAAGGCGAGACAAGTGGTCGGCTACCACGTTCTGTCTTCCCGCCTTATCACGAATCTCAAGGTCGAATTCTTGCAACAGTAAGATCTATTGGATTAATCGAGGTTTCGCATCCTTCTTAGCAAGGAGATGCCTCACAGCTGTGTGATCTAAGTAAATTATGACGTGGGAAACCCAGGGGATACGATCAAAATTTTTTGAGGGCAAATACTACGGCTAGCAGCTCTTTTTTCGTAACCGTGTAGTTACGCTGAGCCTCGTCAAGTGTCTTGCTAGTGTAGTAGATGACCACGGGTTTCCCGTCAATCTTCTGCCCCAGAACCACTCCTACAATGAAGTCAGATGCATCGCACATGATCTCAAAGGGTTGAGACCAATCAAGGGACTGTAGGATCAGGGCTTGGGTGACTTAGTCACGAAGGTTCTCAAAAGCTTGAATGCATTCCTTGGAGAGAAGAGTAGTCAGGGGGCGTGCAATTTTCGAGAAATCAGGGATGAAATGACGGTAAAAACCGATGTGCCCCAGAAAAGATCGGATGTCCTTAATCGAGCTAGGCATAGGAAGTCTAGAAATCAGATCAACCTTCGCTTGATCCACTTGGATGACTTTTTCAGAAATTAAGTGTCCCAGGACGATCCCCTCAGGCACCATAAAGTGGCTCTTTTCCCAGGAAAGAACCAGATTTACGTCAATGTAACGCCTGAGTATGTGAACCAAGTGCTGGAGGCAATCGTCAAATGATGCTCCGAAAACTGAGAAGTCATCCATGAAGGCTTCTAGATAATCACCTACCATATTGGAGAATATGGCAAGCATGCACCACTGAAAAGTCGCGGGTGCATTGCAGAGACCGAAAGGCATCCTTCGGAATGCGTACGTCCCGAAGGGGCAGGTGAATATGGTCTTCTCTTGGTCCTCTGGATGAATCGCCACTTGGTTGTAACCGGAGTACCCATCAAGAAAGCATAAGAATCTATTTCCCGCTAACTTCTCGAGAATCTGATCAATAAATGGTAGTGAGAAATGATCCTTCTTTGTGGAGGAATTGAGTCTTCGGTAGTCTATGCAGACTCTCCACTAGTTGGCTATATGGGTAGGTATGACCTCTCTGGTTTCAGTCATGATGGTGGTAAGTCCTGCCTTCTTAGGCACAACCTGGATTGGGTTCACCCAACGACTGTCGGAGACCAGGTAGATGATCCTTGCATCTAACCACTTAATAATCTCCTTTTTCATGACCTCCTGCAGATTGGGATTCAAACGTCTCTGCATCTCACGTGAAGGTCGTGCACCCTTTTCAGAATAGATACGGTGTGTGTAATAAGAGGGGCTTATTCTAGTCCAATCATCGAGAGTCCAACCAATGGCTCTGCGATGTTGCTAGAGAACAGTAATCAAACGGGATTCCTGATCAGGTGTAAGTTTGGAGTTTATAATCACAAGAAATGTCTGATTAGAATCCAAAAAGACGTATTTCAAATGATCGGAAAGGGGTTTGAGTTCATGAATGGGGTTATCAACAGCAACGGGTGGTTCAGAGTGAGTGTGGGGTACAAGGGTAGGAGTTATAGGTTTGTCTATTTCAAGGTCTGACTCCTCTAATTGCAGTTCAAGATCCTCTTGTGGTTGATGAGGAATAATCATGTTGTCCTCAAGTTGTGGTTCATCAACCACAGCTCTAATATCACAGATTTATTCAATGACACCGCAATTGATCCCTTGTTGGGCCTTAAAGATATCAATTTTGAGAGTCTGGTTCCCAAATTTTAGTTCTATTTGGCCCTCTTCACAACTTATATTGGCTCTTGCAGTGGACAGAAAAGGTCTCCCTAATATGATTGGTGTATCCCTTAGGTTTTCAGGTGTGTCCATATCTAAAACTATGAAATCTACAGGGAAGTAGAAATCCCGCACCCTCAGAATAACATCCTCAAGAATTCCTTTAGGTGACTTGATAGATCGATCTGCTAACTGCAATGTCACCTCGGTCGGTTTTAACGCAGATTCTTCTAGATGGTTAAGTAGGGATGTGGGTATCAAGTTTATGAAGGCACCTAAGTCCAACAATGCTCTATCAAACTGGGTTTCACCGATCTTACATGAAATCAGGGGAGTGCCTGGGTCTTTTGCCTTGGGTGGGAGTCTACTCAAGATTACAGAGCTGGCTTGCTCTGACAGTACAATTGGACTCCCACTCTTGGTTCTCGGCTTATGCTGAGGTATACACACGTTCTTCAAGAATCTTACATAAGTCGGTACGTGACGAATCGCATCCATCAAGGGGATGTTTATTTGGACCTGCTCAAAGAGCTTGACCAGGTCCTCAGGAGCCACGGGTTTGGTCGTCCTCTTTCCCTTGGTCAAGGCCTCGGGAAATGGAACCTTGGTTGGTTCCTCTAGGATAGGTCCAGGTTTCTGATTTGGGACAGGGATAGAAACATCCTGGATGATTGTCCTAGGGTTTGAGTCACTACCAGGCTTGGAGTGCTTTGGATAAGGTGGATCTTGTGTTGCCTTACCATTACGGGTTGTTACAGAATTTATTCCTGCCTGGTTCTGGTTAGGGGTTGGTAGGATGGGCTGCTGCTGTTGGTAACCTGCATAGGAGGTTGAAGCTTCCATCCCGTCAGGTGAAGGAATAGAAGGGACCTGATAGACCATGTGTGCTTGGCCTGCGTTTGGGTTCATAACGCACTACTGGGTCGACACGCTATTAGGGTTAGGAAGAGGCTGAGAAGGAAGTGTGCCTGGTTAGCGAGAATTTGCCAACTGGGCAAATTGATTTCGAACCTCTGTGATTTCGTCCTTATGTTGCTTCTGGATAGCCACATTAGTTCTCTGAATGTCAGCCAAAGTCTGGAGGATAAGGGACATTTGATCTTGGTTTGGCCCGGATGGATAAGTGGGGTTGGGCTGAGGCTGAGGCTGTTGATAAGGATGAGGTGCTTGTGGACGGGGCTGAAAGGGTGGTCTTGGATTCTGGAAATTTCCTGCCCACTGGAAATTGGGATGGTTTCGCCATCCAAGATTGTAGGTGTTGGAAAATGGGTCATTCTGGATGGCGTTGAGGTCCTCGTAGGTCTGAGGAGCCTCAGAAAAGTCGGAGAATCGGGGAGTAGGGCTCCCTCGGCAAAAATAGAAAGGATCAGAGGTCCCTTCGGTCTTGGAGTCAGATGGGGGTGGATACGAGTCCATCCCAGGAGAAGGTCGGTGGAAAATGTTCTGCACAGTTTCCCGTGTGAGAGGGGGCTGTGCGAAGGAGTTCTGCGCAGAGGTGGCTCGCTGCAAATGCTGAGTCAGCTCATCCACCTTCTTCTCAATAATAGAGACCTTGTCCAATCGACTGGCCATTAATTCTAGGTCGACTGATGCAGATAGGCCCTACGTCTCGTGTGCTCCCCTAAGGTTCGTCGCTGCGCAGGTATTCGTTCAGTCGAATAATCCCATGGAGTCATTGTTGATGGAGTTCTCGCACATATTCTCGAGAATCTCCCACACGGTGTCTTCATGTTGACCCATGCTATTCCCTCCGCAAGTTGCATTGACGAACAGTCTAATATCTTCACGAAGTCCCTGGTAAAAAGACTAGACTTGTTCCTATTTAAGAACTCCGTGATGGGGACACTTTCTCACGAGATCCTGAAAAACGATCTCATGACTCATGAAGAGGTTCTCCTATCTGTTGCGTGAAGTGAGTAATCTGATGGCGCAAGGCATTGGTCCGACCAATGGGGAAGAACTTCAAGAACTCGGACTAAAGTTCCTCCCAAGTGTTGATCGGGCGGGTCTGTGTCTGGTACCAATGGGTTGCCTTGTCCATAAGGGAGAAAGAGAACATCTTCATAAGTAGGATATCCCGATTCTGTGCATCTGACTCAAAGGTTTGGGCCAGATGCTTAAGCTGTTTGATGTGCTGGAAGGAGTCTTCAGAGTTAAGCCCATAGAATTTGGGTATGGCGTGGATCATGTTGGGCTTCAACTCGGAATCAGGTCCTCCAATCAGGATTCTGACTCGAGGCTCAATTGCCACCGCAACGGGATTATAGTGATCTCGCATCATGGGTCGCTGCGGTGGGTTCATGAAGTTTTAGAAGAGATCATTGAGTCGCTGGAGCTGGTGCTCAAGATTATTCTCTTCTTCAATAGGCTGAGCCATTGTGGAAGAAGGGGAATTGGGTTCAGAATTAGAAGAGAGGTCTATGTGAAGAGGTTGTTGCACAAACAAGGGTACCGAGGCTTGGCCTTGGGGAGAGTGAATTTCTAGAGGAGGTTTCAAGGACCTCCTACCAAACATACACTGATGGATTGGATGAGGTTAGCAGGTGCTGAACCCAATCAAGACACCCAAAATGTTGGGTGACTATAGAGGAGCGGGGCGGATGATACCCCTTAATCAGAAGGTCGACCACCTGAGAATTACCTGGGCATCCAAAGAAGGTGAGTCCCGCGAAGACCCCTACACGGTAGAGCACCCCCACGGGTTACAGGGTTTCCCCCACCCGACCTCTTTTGTCACTGAGATTCCAGGTAGACAAGAATGGGGACCTTGACCTCTTAAGTCTACCACTTTTAATTAGGATCAAGATGCTTAGGGTTTTACTTGAACTTTATCCTTTTGTGTGCAAAAAGTGACCTAATTTCAAGGTTGGTTGATCCAAGGGATCAACTTCACCTATTAGTTCCTGTGAGAGCTTATTAGGTCTTGTCTTTTAAGGTTCAAGTGATTTAAGAGCCAGATTGCTTAGGGTTTCTCTTAATAGATCTTTTCAATCAATGGCTTAGGCACACTTCTTTTGGAAATTTTCAATTCTTGATTAGAAGGTGTGTCTCTAAAATCCTAGCTTTGAGTCTTAGGTTGGCTCTAATTGGTCTAGTTAGTTGCCTCAAGATTAGGTAACTAGGGCTCAAGTAAGAAGGTTTTAGCCCTAATTACCTTTAGTGGATGTACAGATAGAATGTGTTGAAATTTAAAAAATAGGCAACTCTTGTGATTTACTACATATGAAAGATAGGTAATTCCTATATTGCTTTTCTTTTTCTTCCTCTTTAGAATTTTAGGGGCTTAAAAGAGAGGATAGAAAATTACCTGTCCCTTTGTGTGGTTGTTGTACGGCTGCTTGTTCCTTCTTGTTTTCCTGTGCCTGCACAACAAAAGAGAAGAGATTAAGTCAGTAGTAAATCAGAAATTGTGAATTAATAGCTTCTAGAATGCCTGTTGCTCCCCGGCAACGGTGCCAAAAAATGTTTTGCGCGGCTAGATCGTGTTTTAGCAGATATCTCGTTGTAATATAGATGAACTCTCCGCGAAAATAAATAAAAATTTATAACTCGAAATTTAGAATATCCCGAAATCGAACTCAGGGAGCAAACTTTGATTCTAGAAGCATACAAATTCACAATTAACTATATACTATTTTACAAAAATTAAAGAGAGAGTGAACAAAAAAAAGCCTTTGCTTCTTTTCTTTCTTTCTTCTCCTCTTCTCTCTTCTTTCTCTGCCTTTCCTTTTTTGGACGTCTGATTCTTTGAATCAGATGCCTTATCTGCCCCTTTGCTACAGTGCCTCGTAGCTTCTTCTCCTCTTGGCTTCTTTTTCTTCTCTTCTCTGTTCGTCTTCCTTCTTCTTCTTCTTCTTGCACTGTGCCTTCTCCTTCTTCAGTTGGCTTCTCTGCCTTCCTGTCTTCTTTCTTCTTCTGTTGCAGCTCTTGGCTGCTTCTTCTCTTTCTTTTCTCTGCAGCTTCCTCCTTCCTGTCTTCTTCTTTTTCACTTGCAGCAGCTAAGTCCCTGCTTCCTTCTCTTGCTGCTTCCTCCTTAGCGTCCTCTTCCTGCACAGGCACCACGCAACAAAACCTATTCCCCTACTCTCCCCACGCGTCTCTCTCTCTCTGAATCTCTCTTCGGTACGCTCTCCCAGAGCCGGGTTATCGGGTCGGGTCGTGCACTCGGGTCCAGGCACACCAGCATGGGTATGGTGCGCGAGGAGTGCACAGGAGGATAATCGGGTCGGGTTATCAGGTCCGCGGGCTAGTTCACGGACAAGGCGTGCATAGGTGAGGAGGGACCTCACCCCAGTGAATTGGAGGCAAACAGCTAATATCACAAATTCAATTTATTTCACACACCTCACTCATAGGTTCACGAGGTGGGACTAATGTTCCACCAGCTGTTGCTCGCATGCCCGCAGGAGATCTTCCGTCCAGTTGCAGCAGCTGCAAGCCTCGCAGCGCCAATTTCTTAGACAGCTGGATGCGCGAGATTTTCCCGAACCTGCTGGACCTGGAACCCTGCAGACTTCCCCGAACCTGCTTGCAGCTCTATCAGACCACAGGAGGACCTTCGCCGTGTCACGGCGAAGGTGAGGCAGTAGGTGGCAAGCCGCGGGGTGGCCTAGGCGTGCATGCCTAAGTCGCTCTGTGGCCGGATGGATGGGTTAATTCGGGGGGTGGTTGTGGTGGTGTAGGCAGTCTGTGGACGAGTGGAGGATGTTCAGTGAGTGTAGCGGAGGTTGTGAGGTGGGTGGCGAGACGTGTGGGGTTGCGGAGTGACGGAAGCGTCTCGCCAGAGGGCGGCCGAAGATGGAGAAGGTGGCGATGGACAGTGGATGTCGAGGGGTAGAAACAACAAATTAACAAGGGGTAAATAAAGGAGAGAGTAAGGGGATGAGTTTTTACCTAGCTAAGCGGACGAAAGGGAGGAGATGGTGATCGGCGCGTCTTTGCCGTTGCCGGAGACGAAGGTGCCAGAGTAGGGGGCGGCTACGAAGAGAAGGGGTCGGAGAGTGCCAGCTGGTACGACCTAGCGCGGAGGAGAATGGCAGAGCTGGCTCTGCCACTAGTATGGTGGCAGAGCGAGGAGAAGAGGGAGGAAGAGTCACCGGAAGCGTTGGGCTGTTGGCCGGAGTGAGGAGGGGACGAATTTGGGGGAGTTCTCTGGCCAAATCGAGCTTGGAGCAACCGGTAGCCCCTGCCGCTCCTTAAATAGATGTTGGTGAGGAGGAGATCTCGAGGAGGAAGCATGGGCAGGCCACCGGAGAATGGCTAAAAAAGAGACCCATGCCTCTCGCGCGTTCGCACGAGAGGATGGGCGTCGGAGGGCATGGGAGGGGGTCCATGCAGAAGAAGACAACGCAGGGGACCCCCCTCTCGTTTTTGGGGCCGGTCCCCATACCCTACGCGACGCCATCCTCCGTGAAAAGTCGCCAGAGACATGGGCAGCTGCTACAGGTGGCAGAGGGACCAGCTTGCAAGGAACGAAGGGAAAGTTGCTGGGCTAAGTGCAAGGGTTCAAAAAGTTAAAGGTCAAAAAGTAATTCTTGAGGACCAATTTGTAAATTAGGTTAAGGCAAACTTTCCTTAGGTCCAAATTTTGATATAACCCTAATTTGGACATAAGGGATCCAATGGTGAAGTTGAATTTTAGGATTGACCACGTTTGACCAGTCAATTTGCACAAAAACCTAAATTAGGTCAAAAAATTGGTATGGTTCTCAATCTATGTCAAGATAGGTTCCAATGGCTAAATTGAAGGTTCTAAACCCTAGGGGATATTTTTTCATGAATTTTAGAGGGTTTAATTGATTTTTATCTTGCCTGAAACTTCATGAATTAAAGCGGGTTTGTTTTAGGGTTACAGAATATCATTTAATTCCTAGAAACTGCTATAACCCTTTTCAGATCAAATCATCCCACTTTCTCTCTTATTAAGCCCATTTGACCTGTGTTTAGACCCTTAGACATCCCGTTTATGTACTACACTGGTAAAATTACAGTTTTACCTCTTGTGAACTGCTTTATGCTCAAATTTATAGTTCTTTGATTTAGGCTTTCCCTTAGGTTTTATAGGAGCTTTTGTATACTTATTTAGGTCAAAATGTGCTAGTTAAGGTTCATGATGAGATTCTCATCACCATGAAATAACTTTTTTCCCAACTGAGGACCAGATTGACTTCCATGCATTTTTGGAGAGTTCTTTCAAGGTTCTTGAGACAATGATCAAAAGAATCTCCAAAAATAGAGAAGTCATCTATAAAAACTTCTAAGCATTCACCTACCAAGTCTGAAAATATTGCAAGCATACACCTTTGAAAAGTCGCAGGTGAGTTGCAAAGACCGAAAGGCATCCTTCGGAAAGCAAAGGTTCCGAAGGGGCAGGTGAAAGTTGTTTTGTCCTGGTCCTCAGGATGAACCGCTACCTGATTATAGTCGGAATAACCATCCAGAAAATAATAAAAATCCCGTCTGACTAAATGCTCCAAGATTTGATCAATAAGGGGAGTGGGAAATGGTCCTTCTTGGTGGCGGTGTTTAATTTTCTATAATCGATACACATGCACAAAGAAGAGGCGGTTCGAGTGGCTACATTCTCCCCATTATCATTAGTGACAACTGTTAGGGTCCAGCCAATAGCTTTTCTATATTTGCTCAAAACCTGGAGAGGTTTGTGCTCTTGTGCCCCGGTAAGTCCAGAATTTATAATCAGGGGCAGGGTCTGATTTGGGCCCAGGAAGACATATTTAAGGGAGTCGGGCAAAGGTTATAATTCCAATTATGGGCCCGGCTTCGAAAGAATTTCTACTTTGTGGGTTAGTGGTGATGTGAGAGTGAAAGGGTCAGCAGGATGGTTGGGTCAGCAGGATGGTTAGCTAAATGTGTGATTGCACAGCAATCATAGGTCCTAATCAACCAAAATAATGTTTGAACCTATCTTAAATTGTGGATATTGCACTCATATCTTGCATATCATGCATTGGATCAATCTATTTAGAATTAGATGAGATATCCTGCTAGTTAATATTTTTTTATTGCTATTTAAAGATAATAAAGTGATCCAGGATGGAGATAGTGGAATAAAGCAATAAAGGAAGAAGAAGACTGATCTAGATAAGAGGAGTGAGGAGGATAGCCTTATCCCTACCCTTAGAAACCCTAGGACAGCCTTCCCAAACCCAAAACAACCTCCATTACGGCACCTTAGCCTCAAAACCCAAACATAGATAGCACTATCCATGTTCCTATCCCTCTCCCAAACACTTAGGAACCAAAACCAACCTTAGAAAACACAAAACCCACTCTCCAGCACCTTTTAAGACGTCCAGACATCTGGCTGGATGTCTGATTTCTGTAGAATAACAATCCAGGAAGCCAAAACTCATACTGACAAAGAATTGGACGTCTAATTTAGTGTCCATACGTCCAATTTTGTAATATAAGACGTCTGACCACTATCCTGGACGTCTGATACTGCTGTCTGGTTCCTGATTTTGGGTGTTGGAAGCCCTAGCTTGCCTCTTTTGACCTAGGAACCCCACCGGACACCCGAGGAAACCTAAGTAGAGACCTCCTAAGCCTAGTCCACTATCCATAGCCCTACTTGTCCTATCCCTAACACAATTGAACCATCCCATACCTAATTGGGTGCATCTACAGTTGATTGGGTGCACCCGAGCCCAATTAGATCCACCCAGGATCTAATTAACTCATACCTATTAGGGTTACCCTAGCCTAATCACATGCACACATCTAATTAGACTTGACTTAGACCTAATTAGGTTCACTCCTACCCAATTAGGCTTTCCTAAGCTTAATTAGGTCCACACCCACTTAATCTAGATTGACCCAACCTATTTAGCACCTAATCCTACCAAAACCCACAACCTAGCCTACGAAAAACACACACCCACACACACACACACACCTTCCCATTTTACTCCCACCAAACCCATGCACACTCTCTTGGAAACCCTAAAAACTTGTGTCAAACTTAGATCCAAAATTTGTGGCATTTGCTATTTTTGGAGCCACCAAAAGTGGCAACCAAATGGAACCTTCCATAAGGGCAAAGTGAGGGCTACGAAATTGGAAAATCTCCATACACTCTCCCATCCATACTCTCCACTCTAAACTTGCTTCCACCCTCCAAAACCTCAAAGGCCGTCCTCCTCATCCTCCTCCAAGGCTCCATGGATGGCTAGCTAGAGAAGCTTCTCTCCAAAGCTTCAAGGACGGCCATTGGTAGAGAAAGGGAGCAACACCCTCCTCTCTCCACTTGGGTGCACTATCCCCCATCTTCTTCTTCTTCTTGGACGGCCATGAAGGCTCACCCATAGCCTCTTGTGGCCGGCCATCTCTTTTGGTAGGCATGTAGACGGGTTTGCATACCCAAGGTCTAGCCTACACCCTCACACAAGGCCGATGGCCCTAGTGGCAACTTTCCGGCGTGAGGGATTTTCTTCTATTTATATGCTTTCTAGTGTAGATGATGTGTGATAAATTTTTTATGCATAAATAATTTCTTGATGTTTTATCCTAATGTTTGCTTGCCTAAATGACACTTTGGTTTGTTCACACCATGCACGGCCACCATGGCCTCATTTAGATGCACATAGTCACTTAGGTTTTTGCTAGTTTATCTTGATCTAGGTTTCAATTCGCTTTTCGAAATAAAAAAAATCAAAAACACAAAAAGACAAAAATAGTAGCTTAGGTTAGATTTAGGTTATAAAAGTCGATCCAAACCTCGATTCGTTTTCACGCCTCCCAGAGACGAACGACCGGGACTCAAGTTCTAAAAAGAATAAAGATCTACGAGAGTTTCGCTATCACAAATATCTTTGACAAGTGGTTTCTGCGACTATACTACGATTTCCAACGATTTCAAAATACGCGAATTCCACGCTCCGTCAATGTGTGGTTAGGGTGGAAGGGTGAGAAGAAGTGGATTGTTCAGGAACCGTATTGATGGCAAAATAGGAACCTAAATGGGAAATCTGCAAAGTTTCCTCCACAATATTTTCTATTTCGGAATTCGAATCATCAAAGAAATCAGGTTCTTGGAACTGCCTAGAAGCTTGAAAAATGTCTAGGGTTACAGATTCACCGCCACACATGATCTTCACTTTTCCAGAATCACAATCGATATTTGCATGGGCGGTGGCTAAGAATGGTCTTCCAAGAATTATGAGGGCAAACTTTAGTGCTTCCGGTACCTCTATGTCCAGGACTAAAAAGTCTACTGCAAATAGATAATTTTTGACCCGAACAAGGACATCCTCAACAATTCCCCTTGGTTTAATTGTAGATTGGTCGGCTAATTAAAGAGTAATCTCAACAGGCTTTAATTCATCGATCTTAAATTCCTCAAAAATAATTGTTGGGATAAGATTAATTGAGGCACCGAGATCCAACAAAGCGCGATCAAAAGAAGTATCATTAATGATAACTTGAATCAGGGGGGGTGGGATCTTTTCTCTTAAGAGACAGTAGACTCTGCACAACTGAATTAACTGTCTCAAGAAGGATCACCTTTCCTAAATTTCGGGGCTACCTTTTCGGGGTACACAAATCTTTTAGGAATTTTGCATAGGCAGGTATGTAGTTTATGGCATCTAGGAGAGGGATATTAACTTCAACTTGCCCAAATAAATCCATTAATTCCTTTTCAGTGGGCTCAGATTTCTTCTTTTTCTTATTTGAAGAATGGAGGGCTTGTGGAAATGGAGCAGGGTTTCCTTATTTTTCATTAATTGGTTCCTAAACAATATGATAGGAAGATGGGGAAGAGTTGATCTGTGTTTCATTAAAATAGGTTTCTTTAACAGGCAGGGGATTGTGAGTGGTTTTTCCATTCCTCAAAGTAACTGCATTTGCAGTCTGGTTGTTTCTAGGATGAGGACGAGAAGCCTGGCTGTTATTGAAACCTGGTGGATGCTGAGGTGCTAGTTGAATGGGTTGACTGGGATATCCACCTTGGAACTGATTCCTTTCATTATTTGGGTTGGGCATGGGTTGGGAAGGTAAATTCCCAACAGGTCGATGATCAGGAGTAACCTTAACTTGGTGTTGCAAGTTGGTAATCATGCGGGTTACTTCTGTCATTTGATTCTGCATTCCTTGCAGAGTTTTCATGGTCCAGGTTGATACATAGGTTGCCCATAATTCCCAAAATAGTTTTGTTTGGAAAAAGGAATCGGGTTCGGGTTTTTCCTGGAGTAATTCGAGTTAGTCCTCCAGTTTTGATTGAAAGTGTTGGAAGGGTTTCTAAATTACTCCTGGAGAGCATAAATATTTTCAGTGGTGGGATCAAAAATATTTTGATCAAAATTCCTAGTCAAATCCTATGGGAAATTAGTTGGAAACTGCTGACCAGCAGATGTGGCATCAATGTTGTGCAGATTTTCTCTTCGGAGAAGTTGTGGAGGGTTAGTGTGTGGAGAGTTAACGTGTGGAGCTTGTTTATTTGTGAGCTTTTCTTCCATTTTCTTTTGGTGAATTTACATCTGGTCTAGTCGTTGAGCTAACATATATAGATCATCTTGAGTGACTGGAACAGAGGCGGATTTGGAGTCAATTTCATGGACTCCGTGTCTGGGATTTTGTGTTCTACCAAAAGTGTCCATTGAAGTCATATTAAATGAGTTTTCACTCATTTCTTCAAAGCGGAGATAGGCACTTTCAGCATTCTTGTTAAGGAAATTGCCACCACATGAGGCATCCACAAATCATTTCAATTGATCTTCTAATTCATGATAGAAGATCTACACTAACTGTCATTGTGGAATTTCATGGTGGGGACAACTTCTTAGAAGTTCTTGAAATCTTTCCCTAGCTTCGTGGAGAGGTTCAACAATTTTTGGTTAAAAGGTCGTTATGGATCTTTGTAAAGCATTAGTTCGACCGATTAGAAATTTTTTTTGAGAGAAACGCTTTTTCATTGGGGTCAGGTGGTAATTGGGCGTCCAACTGTTCTAAATCAATGAGAAGCTTTGTCTTTAAGAAAGAGAGGAAAAAGTCTCATTAACCATATGTCTTCCTGCACATTGCGGGAACGAGTGGTTTGAGCGAGGACAGTTAATTCCTCGAGATGACAAAAAGGGTCCTCTCTTGGAAGACCATGAAAATGTTTGATAAGGTTTAGAATGCCTGGTTTGATTTCGAAATCCCCTTGTGGTATGACCACCCTGGGTCTTCCTTGTAATTGGAAAGATCATAAAAATCCTTAAGAGGAACAACAAGTTGTTCGCGGGGTGGTGGATTTTGCCCTTGGTTAGCTAGGTTTGTGACAGTCCTAGCCAAATCTTCTTGATTTTGTTGCAGTCGAACCAAATGGTCGACCATTAAGGCAAAGGGGTTTGGATTTTGAGTTAAAATTGGAGGGCCACCAGGCCCTGCAGGAATTTCTGGTTGCTCCAAATGAGGGAGGTGAGGGAGGGGGAAGTCAGCTTGTGGGTCGGCTGACGGGTTAGAAGTGGAAGCAGAATTTTTTTGTTGACTTCCTGGGTTTCCCATTTTCTTAGAAGAGGAGGGAGAAGAAAACAATGATTTTCTGTTGTGGGGGGCGAAATCAGATGGTCCCTCAAGATGTGGTTTTTGGGACCGTCACCCGTTGATGTAAACACAATTACACTACTTAAAATGTCTATTTTTGCATGTTCTTAAGCATAGGATTGCATTTCATGATATAAATATTGCATAACATGCATCATCCTTGCATTTAGAGTAGTTTGAATAAAATGGAGGTTAATTGTCTCCTTTTATGTGCTTGGATAGGGCAAACATTTAATCGGGGTCTCGGATCAAAGATTCAACCGTATGATGTGATCAGGGCGACGATTGGAATTCAACGACTCCAAGATCGCCCTAATCAGGCATCCGTAGCATCAGATAGTGACTTGGGAACCTTGGAAGATCAAGGGCTAGGATGGTGTAAATCCACACTTCAGATGACAATTCCAACCACATGGATGAATTCGGATCGACGATCGCAACCCAACGACACAAAAATCGAGTCAATCCGACATCCGTGGCACCATCTACACCTTCCAGAAGATGGATGGCCAAGATGGCGCCACGTCGCGCCATCTCGGCAGCCCAAACGGCCGCACCCAATCTCAGCAGTCTCCGCATCCGCCTTTCCCCGCCGTTGGATTAAGATCCAACGGCAGCGACGCGCCCACGCTGAAGTCAGGCGCTCGACATAAACGCGACCCCAGCGCATTGGTCGAGCGCTCTAACGCGAAGCGGGGATGCACGTTCGAGCCTCGCCACGCTGAAATTGGAGCAGTGGCGTGCCTCCGATCGACCGAACGATCGCGATCCAACGGTCGCGTGCGCTCAATCAGGATGACGCGCTCACGCACGCCCTCGCGTAACGTGCGATCGCACCCGGGCGGGCACGCAATGCAGCGGGTGAAAATGCGTCTTAAGCCATCCGATCTCGCGATCGGACGGCTGAGACTTCGCGGACGTGCGTAGGCGTTACGTGCGCAGGCAGCTGAGCGGGCGCGCGTGGGCACGGAAGCTACACCCACGTTGGGGGCTTTAGCGACGGTTTTATCCGTCACTAAAGACCCCTCATTTATTGTTTTGAAGTTGTAATGTCCATTTTGCCCCCACTCCTTACAACTATAAAAGGAGACCCCCTCCATACGAAATTCTCATCCCTTCCTTCTCATCTCTACCTCTCCAAAGCTCAAGAGAAGCTTGTCCCACACCCGAGATGCTTCTCGCGAGATAAAGTCCAAATTTTCATCCCCCTTCGGAAGTTGATCCTGCGACGACGATGGCGTGCTGCTCCGTTCCCGTTCTTTTGCTTCGTCCTCCTTCGTCCCGCTTCGTCCTCCTTCGTCCAGGTGTCGTCCCGTCCGGCTCGTCCTCCAAGCGACCGTCGAGGAGGATTTCTCTCTCCCTATTCTTTTTACTGCTTTCTAGTATAGATTTACTGCTTTCTAGAGTAGACTATTCGTCTTCCGAGCAATCGTCGAGGACATTTCTCCCTCCATTCTTTTAATGCTTTCTAGAGTAAATTTATCACTTTCTAGTGTAATTGTTTTATGCTTTCTAGTTGTAATGAATAGTCTTCTTAATGATACATTCTCTGTCTATTCTACATCTTATTTTGATTTCTTTGTGTAGTATTCGCTCTCTCTCTCTTACCCCCTCTCTCTCTTCTATTTGTTGTAGATACTTAGATAGTTTTACATTAAATTACTTTGTGACAAATAAAAAGAAACGCGAAGTTTTTAAATCAAACGTCCGCCTCCCTGTGTTCGACCCGGAATTTTAATTTCGGTATAAATTTTATTTGTTGAACGTTACAAACCTACGCTAACGGTGGATATTTATATCTGAATTCATTCGTCAGCTTCGTAGATTTGTTTTTTTTTCTTTTATATAAAAAAAAATCAGAATTAGGAAAGAGGATTTTGGTTTAAGAAAATTTTCAATCTTCAGAAATACTACATTAAGATCTGAACACAAAGACCCTTCAGGTCTTTGGACTTAATCAGCCCGTGTATCCACTAAAATGTGGATTTTTTTTTCGAGTTCTCGCAAACTTGAATTTTATTTTAATAGGAGTAAATAAGTTTGGGTGATAAGTACACGACTTATCAACTCGCCCTCTGATTTGAGGGAATTTTGAGTCTTAAGCATCTACACACTTTCTTTGCACTGACTCGTTCAGCGATTCTAACGGAAATTAGGTAGCTAATGAACCTTCTAGGGTGAGATGGCTGGCAAGTTATCGTGGGTAACAGCCCATAGGTAGGTTGTCTAGAGCCCAATCACTGGACCTTTTTCTTTTTGCTGCCTTTAGGTAAATCTTAGATCAGGGAAGCCACCTACTTAAAAAAAAAGAAAAAAAAAATCAAAAAGAAAAGGAGAAAAGAACAAAAAGAAATAAGCCACACTTCGCCGCACGAGTATGGCTTGCAAGTTGTCGGTGGTAATAGCTCATCGACCGGTTGTCCAGAACCCAGCTCAGAAAATGCACTAAAAATTCCCAAAACACTTAGGAAGAAGCGGAGAAGTAGAATAAACCGGGGAGATATACACTGGATTCACCCTTGTGTTGACCCCGTTAAAAAATAAAAGTAGGGAGAAAGCTACCGGTTGTAAAGATACACTTTTAGGCAGAATTCTTTTTGAGGTCACCTAGAGGCGTAGAAATCCAAAGTCCGTTTTAAATTGCCGGTCAACGAGTCTATCACAAATCACAATAAGATGCTTAAAGCTTAGGGTTCTCATCAAATCTTGGGTGAGTTGAATGGTTGTAGAAAGCCACTCTTAAACCCAAAAATTTGAAAATCCCAAAAAAAAAAAAATTAGAAAAGAGTAAAAAGAGAAAAAGAAATTTTTCTTTGAATAAGGCGAGGGCTTGAGGCGGTCTGCATTTTGGCTAATACTCGGGCGCTGTTGTGTCTTTAAAAGTTCAGTTCCTAAGTAGATAATTTCTTAATGATTGAAAATAACTCAGGTCCAAATAATCCAACCTAATTCTTTTATAAATAGCATATAGTTTTTGCTAGGGACTAGCAAAAGATAGGCATGGGGGTATGATGTAAACACAATTACACTACTTAAAATGTTTATTTTTGCATGTTCTTAAGCATAGGACTGCATTTCATGATATAAATATTGCATAACATGCATCATCCTTGCATTTAGAGCAGTTTGAATAAAATGGAGGTTAATTATCTCTTTTTATGTGCTTGGATAGGGCAAACATTTAATCGGGGCATCGGATCAAAGATCCAACCATATGGATGTGATCAGGGCGACGATTGGAATTCAACGACTCCAAGATTGCCCTAATCAAGCATCCGTAGCATCAGATAGTGACCCGGGAACCCTAGAAGATCAAGGGCCAGGATGGTGTAAATTCGCACTTCAAATGACAAATCGGACCACACAGATGAATTCGGAATGACGATCGCAGCCCAACGACACAAAAATCGAGTCAATCCGACATCCGTGGCACCATCTACAACTTCCAGAAGATGGACGGCCAAGATGGCGCCACGTGGCTCCATCTCGGCAGCCCAAACGGCCGCACGCAATCTCAACAGTCTCAGCATCCGCCTTTCCCCGCCGTTGGATTAAGATCCAATGGCAGCGACGCGCCCGTGCTGAAGTCAGGCGCTCGACATAAACGCAACCCCAGCGCGTTGGTTGAGCGCTCTAACGCGAAGCGGGGACGCGCGTTCGAGCCTCGCCACGCTGAAATTGGAGCGATGGCGTGGATCCGATCGACCGCACGATCGCGATCCAACGGCCATGCGCGCTCAATCAGGATGACGCGCTCACGCACGCCAGCACGTAACGCGCGATCGCATGCGGGCGGGCGAGCAATGCAGCGGGTGAAAATGCGTCTTAAGCCATCCGATCTCGCGATCGGACGGCTGAGACTTCGCGGACATGCGTAGGCATTATGTGCATGGGCAGCTGAGCGGGCGCGCGTTGGCACGGAAGCTACGCCCACGTTGGGGGCTTTAGCGACGATTTTATCCGTCACTAAAGACCCCTCATTTATTATTTTGAAGTTGTAATGTCCATTTTGCCTCCACTCCTTGCAACTATAAAAGGAGACCCCCTCCATACAAAATTCTCATCCCTTCCTTCTCCTCTCTACCTCTCCAAAGCTCAGGAGAAGCTTGTCCCACACCCGGGATGCTTCTCGCGAGATAAAATCCAAATTTTTGTCCCCCTTCGGAAGTGGATCCCGCGATGACGACGGCGTGCTGCTCCATTCCCGTTCTTCTACTTCGTCCTCCTTCGTCCCACTTCGTCCTCCTTCATCCAGGCATCGTCCCATCCGGCTCATCCTCCAAGCGACCGTCGAGGAGGATTTCTCTGTCCCTATTCTTTTACTACTTTCTAGTATAGATTACTGCTTTCTAGAGTAGACTATTCGTCCTCCGAGCGATCGTCGAGGAGGACATTTCTCCCTCCATTCTTTTAATGCTTTCTAGAGTAAATTTATCACTTTCTAGTGTAATTGTTTTATGCTTTTTAGTTGTAATGAATAGTCTTCTTAATGATACATTCTCTGTCTATTCTACATCTTATTTTGATTTTTGTGTAGTATTCTCTCTCTCTCTCTTACCCCCTCTCTCTCTTCTATTTGTTGTAGATACTTAGATAGTTTTACATTAAATTACTTCGTGACAAATAAAAAGAAACGCGAAGTTTTTAAATCAAACGTCCGCCTCCCTGTGTTCGACCCGGAATTTTAATTTCGGTATAAATTTTATTTGTTGAACACGAATCCTTCGCTTTCGAACTACAACGACAGGTTTTCCAAAACCAAACACGTTAGCGTAGGTTCGTAACGTTCAACACCCGTGCATGCACTATTTTGGAAGAATTGGAGGGGAGGAGAAGAGAAAGAGATGTGAGAAAGTGTGCAATTCAAATAACAAAAGCTAGACCTAACTTAAGTGTAACTCCCTAAAAATAAACCTAAGACTTGGTCTACGTAGGAAATAAGTAATCAATAGTGAATACCTGTTTTGTCAACAAATCTAGCCAAGTTGCTTATGGGGAGGTTTAGGCCCAAACGTTTCCCAGGAAAAACCCCAGGTGCTTGTACAAACCCGCACATGGTCATTTGACATGGCCCCTCAGCCTGAACACCAGATATAGATGACAGAATTGGTATTAACTAGAGAAAACTTAAGACCTATGTAGCAAGCCTAAGTTGATGAAGCCTTAGGGGTTAAGTTGCTACGGATTTTAGTTAGGTCTAGGATATTATAGTGTACATGGAATGTGGAGGGCATTAATTTGGGTTATTGCCATGTTATTTCAATTTTTTTTTTTGTGTGCAGGAATTGGAAAGTGATTCCAATGCAAATCAAGTTGTCACACAATTGATGTATTCATGTCTTTTAGGATTTGATTTAAATTAATGAGTTGTAGGGTTTCCTTTCCTAAGACTTCGGATAAGTTTTGAAGTTCCACAAACAAAAGGAAATCAAGTTGTATGGGTTAAGATCAATTTCCTTTTAGTGATTTGTCTCTAAAAATGAAAAAGAAACCCTAATTCGATTGATCCTATGATAGAAATTTAACTACCAATGAGTTATTTTTAGGCTTTCTGTATTATGTAGTGGTCCAAATAATTCAAACAACACCACTAATTTGAAGAGAATCAAACAAAGATTCCAGAAAATATTTTTGTAAGATTTAAGAATTTGTTTCATATTTGTTGTGAATTTTTTCTTGTGCTGGTGTCCAAGTCCAGAAATGATACCTTTGGAGTATTCTGGACTTTTTGTACCACCACTAGCCTCAGAAAATTTTGGTGATTTTATGTGAGATGTAGAATTTCACAAGGATTCCAAAAAGCTAAATTTCACAAAAATTGGATGAGTATAAAAATTCTAAAAATTCACAGACAGTAGCAAAATAGGAAGATTAGAGGGTGTGACCCCTCTGTAGTCTATGAATTTTTAAAAATTAAATACATAGCCAATTGATCTGAAATTGGAATCACTGTATGAAATTTTAGAATTTTAGGAGATCTGTGGTGTTAGGAATTTATTTTTGAATTTTGGATAGAAATCTGGACCCGAAAATCAGAACACCAACACTTGAATTGGAGTGGTGTTTAATGAAGCATACAAGCAATCAATAAATTTTAATGGACACCACTTCACTTAATTAAGATGTTTGGGATCATGAAAGCTAAGTTTAATATTTTTTGTTAGTTTTAATTAACTATGTGACCAGAAAAGAGAACCAACCTGAATTTCGCAGGAAGAAAAGGAACTTTGAGCTCTTGCTTCCAAATTCCCACTTTCTTCCTGCAATTCCTGCACACATGAGAGAAAAGAGAAGGGGATGAGATCCACTTCAAGTAAGAGGAAAATGATTAATGCAAAGCCATGCCTCCTCGGCAATGGGGCCAAAAGGTGATGCGAAATTTGACATGATTTGTATAAGCGGATTTTTAAGTCATTGTAATAAGCCAAATCGCATATGCTTTTAAATTTATATTCCTATATAGGGGAGTATCTAGGGTCATCTAAGGAGGCAAATTTGCAATTCAACTCTCTTGCTTAGAAAATAAATCTCAACTTTCTTTTTAATATTTTAATATATAATTTTTTTCAGTTTTGAAATAATGAGGACAAAATGCAAATTGTGACGGAAAAATACTAATACCTAAAATTACTAAGCTAAAACTTAAGAGATAAATATGTCCACTACCTAAGCTCACTCTAGGTAAGTAGAGGCCTAGAGTAATTAGGAAGTGGAAGTGAAATAAGTATTAGAACAAAGACAAACAATTGCAATAGAAATTAAAAAAAGGTAAATTAATTTAGCAGAATTTGTGTTCTTTTACAAAGACAGGGAGAGGAATGCTTCTATTAGAAATAGAGAATATAAAAGAAATAAAAGAAACACAAATCCTCTTGTAGAATCTGGTGAAGAAGGGAGTCTTCTTACTCCAAGCCTAGCTGCTCCTTGGCTCGGAAAAAGGGTCTCCTTCTTCTCCTTCCTTGAAAGCTCCTCCAAGGTGGATGCTCTCCACCTCAAATCTTTCCTCCAAGGGTGGCCGTGCACCACCATCAAACTCTCCTCCAAGGTAGCGTGGACCACCTTCAAGACCTCCTCCAAAACTCTTCCTTGCCTGGCTCCTCCTTTGGCTGGTGTGGGCACAAGAGAGAAGGGAAGAGGGGAAGGCACCAAGGGGACAGAATATCCCCTTAATCTTCTTCTTCTTCTCTCTTGGGTGTGGGCTTTAGGTAGAATATGAAAGGAAATTTGCTAGCCAAGGATGGGTTGTAAGGTGGTGGGTGGTGGTCTTTTTATAGGGTAGGATGAGGGGTTAAGGTGACCCTTGAGATGGATGGCTAGGATGGGAAGATGGAGGTGGTTAGATGATCCTAGGGCTAAGAAGAGTTGGCACCACCTAAGGGGTGTAAGAGGGGTAGTTATGGGTGGCCAAGGGACACCTAAAAGTGGCGCCAACCATGGGGAGGTGCCATGGGTTGGCGCCAACTTCTAGGCTTCTAGAAGAGGGTTGAGGCAGATGGTGGAGATGGCTTGGAGGGGTTATGTGTAGGGTGGATATGGGGGTTGAGGTTGGAACCAAAAGGGAGGTAGTTAGGGTTTGTTTTGGCACCAACTTTAGGTGTCTTTTGGTGGTTAGTTGAGGGGTGAAAGGTGGTGAAGACGTGGCGCCAACTTGAGTAGAGGTGGAGCTAGCTTAAGTAGGCTTAGGTGGACTTGGAGTGGTAGGTTATGTTGGTGGAGTTAGGATTAGGTTTTTGGTGCCATGAAGGTGGATGCTAGCTAAGCTAAACTAAGCTAAGCTAGCTTAGCTAGCTATAGAGTAGAGGATTATGCATGTGGAGCTTAGGGTTTGAGGAGAGGAGCTGGATATGAAGAGTCTGGAGCTGAATTGGAGCTGGCAGCTACTGAAGAGGTCAACATGGGGCTACTCTAGCTGGCTTAACTTGCTAGTTCTTTACTAGCTGCTAAGCCAAGCTAAAGTGAGCTGGCTTCTGTTGAATGGAGCTGAAGTGAGCTAGGTCTGGTGCTCCCAGGGAGAATTGAGTTGGTTGAGAAAGCTAAGGTAGCTTAGCTCAATTAGCTTAAGCTAAGCTAGGTCCTTGGGAGCTGGACTTGAGCTTCCTGAGCTGGAATGAATTCATCTTCAGCTGGCTAGAGTTGAGTGGAGCTGGATGTAGCTAGACTTGAGCTGGGGTGAACTCCAGTCAACTCAGCTGAGCTAGCTAGAGCTCCCTGTGGACTAGTGGGAGCTGAGATGAGCTAGTCTCTACTAAGTTGAGTTGGATCTGAGCTGACCTGAGCTAGGGTGAGCTAAGATGAGCTCTCTTGAGCAGCCATTCAGCTGAGATGAGCTGAATGGAGTTAGGATGAGCTAACCCTAGTCCAAGTGAGCTAGATTTCAACTGTGTTGAGCTGGATCAAGCTGAGTTCCAGCTAGTCTGAGCTCCTCGTTCACCAATTGCTTTCTTGAGTGCTAGGGTTTTAAGGATCTGTATATCTGTTCATCCCTAACACTCACAGAAACACATTAAAACGACAAGAAAGAATGCAATGCATGTCTAACCTAGTTAATGCCTAAATGCAGCCCAAAAACCCGTTTGCGGAGCAAAATCCTAAGAGCTAGGTTTGTTTCAATGCATAAGAATGATGATAAACTGATGTTTATCAATCTTCCCTTAAGAAGGCCAATCGTATGACATATAGAAAGATGCCTATTGCAGTGTCTTGGGAGATATACCCTACTCTTGGCACCGTTGAGCTTCAATCCAGATATAAAGGCAAACGCATCTAAAACATTCCTGATGGCCTTTGCTGAAGTGAGATCCCCCTTGCTACAAATGAGGATAATTTCAACATAGAATAACTATGTAGGGAAGGGATTGCCCCTTAGTGAAGCCCTTGAATTATGGCCAGTGCATTCTTGCAAATCAAGCATAGAGGAGAGAACATTCATGCATAATACAAAAAGAGGAGGGGATCCCCTTGTCTGAGTCCCCTTCCAGTAGGGAATCTCCAGCAGGACACCCATTGACAAGTGGGGAATAGTGTGGATTCCAAATGCACATTTTGATCCAATGAATCCAGACTGAGTTGAAGCCATGTAAGCGAAGGACTTGGTGTATAAAAGCCCGATTCATGGAGTTGAAAGCTTTTGATAGATCTATTTTTGCACACATTCTAGCATATTGACCAACCAAGTTGAAACCCTTCATAAATTCATTAGCTAGAAGAGTGCTATATGAAATGAACCGACCTCTTATGAACATAGATTGGTTGGATTGAACCAAAGTAGGCATAATAAAGGTGAGGCGGTTGGCAAGAATCTTGGTGATAACTTTGTATAAAGTATAGCAACAGGCGATTGGTCTGAAGTCTTTAATAGTAGCCACATTGGGGGATTTAGGGACCAATGTGAGGACGATATTGTTTAGTTTTCGAATTAAGTAGCCTCCTTGAAGGAAGAAAAACATTACCCCATCGGTGAAATCATCTTTAATAATATTCCAAGCCCTCCTGAAAGAATAGGCATTAAAGCCATCCGGGCCTGGTGCTTTATCGGGCCCAATACTCCATAAAGGTCCTTTGATCTCTTCATCAATGGGGATGGCAGTGAGCATTGCATTGTCTGAATCAAAAAGTTTGACAGAAGCAGGCCATGAAATGGGGGAGGAGGGTGTAGGGGGGTTACATGCGTCAAATAAGTTGGAGTAATAGCGGGAGTGAGAATTGGTGTTTTGCCTTAAATCGTCTTCCTTGTCTATGACTTCGCCCGTCTCTTTCAAGAGCCTGGAGGGAGAATTGGTGTTTTGGTTGACTCTGGTGGCAATGGCAAAAAAATTGGTGTTGCGGTGCCCTAATTTTAGCCAATTGCATATGCTCCTTTTCTTCCAAAAACCCCCCTCCTTTCTTAAGGATGAGAAATCACCCCTAATGTGAGATTCCTCGACGTGAAGGGAGGCATTATGCAGATCACCGTGAAGAGTTGAGTGGAGGCTTTCCAACTCTATTGTTAAGACTGCTATGCGGGTCAACCTTGATCTATCCTCTTTTGCCCAAGTTTTAAGGGCAGCTTTTAACATGCTTGAGCTTGGGCTGCCAGCTGCATTTGTGTCCCAAGCCTCTTGTACAAGCTTGAGGAAACCCTCTCTTTCCCCCAAATAGTTGAGGAAACGAAATGGTCGATTCTTCTACCTGGACAGGAAAAGGTTGTAGAACATGCATGTGTGGTGGCTGAAATAAGAGGGAATATAAGATAGCCTGGTGAGAGGCAAAAGGTCAAGCCAATCCGTGTTGGCCAAGCCATGATCAAGTTTGCACGCAATTCTTCTACCACCAATGCCCATGTTCGACCAGGACAAGTGATTGCTATGAGTGGCAATCTCAGCCGATTCACAATCAAGAATGCAATTATGGAAGCTTTCCATGCCCAAGCGTAATGGTAAACACTTGTGAGATCCCCTGTGAAAAGCAAAGTTACCTAACCCCATTTTAACCAAAGGGTATGTACACAGCTTTTTCCAACTATTCTCTAGGTAGGTCTAGGGAGAGCATGATCGCACGGGTTTCGCGTGTTTGAAATCAGGGTTACAAGTAACCTATCGTCGTATTTGCAAAACTCGTGATCAAATAAAATTTATAACTGAAACTCGAAAAGTGAGTCCCGGGTCGAACACGGGGAAGCGAACGTTTGGCTTTTTGAAATTCGCACTTCACTTTTATTTCTTTTTGATCGTTTTTGCCTTTTCTAATTTTTTGGTATTTTAATAGGGCAAGAGATTAGGTCGATGAAAACTTTATCTAGCTAATCTACTTGCAAATATAAAAGAGAGAGAGAGAAAGAGAGAGAGAAACAATCATCTATTTATCAACAAATGTTTGTTACACTGCGAAAGTGGGAAAAATCTACACTACGAAAGCGTGAAAAGATAGAATGGGGTGAGAGAAATCCCCTTCGACGGTTGCTCGGTGGTGAGGAGCGAAACGAAGGAGGATGGAGTAGGAGGATGGAGGATGCATGATTGCACACCAATCATAGGTCCTAATCAACCTAAATAATGTCTGAACCTATCTTAAAATGTGGATATTGCACTCATATCTTGCATATCATGCATTGCATCAGTCTATTTAGAATAAGATGAGATATCCTGCTAGTTAATGTTTTTTTTATTGCTATTTACAGATAATAAAGTGATCCAGGATGGAGATAGTGGAATAAAGCAATAAAGGAAGAAGAAGAATGATCCAGATAAGAGGAGTGAGGAGGATAGCCTTATCCCTACCCTTAGAAACCCTAGGACAGCCTTCCCAAACCCAAAAAACCGCCATTACGGCACCTTAGCCTCAAAACCCAAACATGGATAGCACTATCCATGTTCCTATCCCTCTCCCAAACACTTAGGAACCAAAACCAACCTTAGAAAACACAAAACCCACTCTCCAGCACCTTTTACGACGTTCAGACATCTGGCTAGACGTCTGATTTCTACAGAATAACAATCCAGGAAGCCAAAACTCATACTGACACAGAATTGGACGTCTAATTTAGTGTCCAGACGTCCAATTTTTTAGTATAAGACGTCTGACCACTATCCTGGATGTCTGATACTGCTGTCTGGTTCCTGATTTTGGGTGTTGGAAGCCCTATTTGTCCTATCCCTAACCTAATTGAACCATCCCATACCTAATTGGGTTCATCTACAGTTGATTGGGTGCACCCGAACCCAATTAGATCCACCCAGGATCTAATTAACTCATACCTATTAGGGTTACCCTAGCCTAATCACATGCACACATCTAATTAGACTTGACCTAGACCTAATTAGGTTCACTCCTGCCCAATTAGACTTTCCTAAGCCTAATTTGGTCCACACCCACTTAATCTAGATTGACCCAACCTATTTAGCACCTAATCCTACCAAAACCCACAACCTAGCCCTACGAAAAACACACACCCACACACACACGCACACCTTCCCATTTTACTCCCACCAAACCATGCACACTCTCTTGGAAACCCTAAAAACTTGTGTCAAACTTAGATCCAAAATTTGTGGCATTTGCTATTTTTGGAGCCACCAAAAGTGGCAACCAAATGGAGCCTTCCATAAGGGCAAAGAGAGAGCTACGAAATTGGAATCTCCATACACTCTCCCATCCATACTCTCCACTCTAAACTTGCTTCCACCCTCCAAAACCTGAAGGCCATCCTCCTCATCCTCCTCCAAGGCTCCATGGACGGCTAGCTAGAGAAGCTTCTCTCCAAAGCTTCAAGGATGACCATTGGTAGAGAAAGGGAGCAACACCCTCCTCTTTCCACTTGGGTGCACTAGCCCCCATCTTCTTCTTCTTGGACGACCATGAAGGCTCACCCATAGCCTCTTGTGGCTGGCCATCTCTTTTGGTAGGCGTGTAGACTGGTTTGCATACCCAAGGTCTAGCCTACACCCTCACACAAGGCCGATGGCCCTAGTGGCAACTTTCCGACGTGAGGGATTTTCTTCTATTTATATGCTTTCTAGTGTAGATGATGTGTGATAAATTTTTTATGCATAAATAATTTCATGATGTTTTGTCCTCATGTTTGCTTGCCTAAATGACACTTTGGTTTGTTCACACCATGCACGGTCACCATGGACTCATTTAGATGCACATAGTCACTTAGGTTTTTGCTAGTTTATCTAGATCTAGGTTTCAATTCGCTTTTCGAAATAAAAAAAATCAAAAACACAAAAAGACAAAAATAGCAGCTTAGGTTAGATTTAGGTTATAAAAGCCAATCCAAATCTCGATTCGTTTTCGCGCCTCCCAGAGACGAACGACCGGGACTCAAATTCTAAAAAGAATAAGGATCTACGAGAGTTTCGTTATCACAAATATCTTTGACGAGTGATTTTTGCGACTATACTATGATTTCCAACGATTTCAAAATACGCGATTTCCACTCCCTTCAATGCAGCAGGGCGACATCGTGGCGAGCATCTTCTACCTGAAGGGCGATGAGAGGACGGCCATGGGATACTCCAAGAATGGGGATGAGGGGAGAGAAAACTATTTAATTTTCTACTCTAGAGGGGCATCCCGGGCTTGGGACAAGCTCTCTCTAGAGCCTTTAAGGTGGTGAGAGGAAGAAAGGAAGAGATGGATTGGAATGGTGGTGGGTAAGCCCTTTTATAGTGGAGAACAAATTTGTAACTAGGTCATAAGTGACGGCTGTAAACGTCGCTACAGCCATCGCTGAGGATCCGCACCATTCAATACTCCTGTTGGCTCGCACATCACGCACAGTGTTGCACACGCTCACGCGCTATGCACCCACACCAGCTGCATTCGCACCAGCTGCCGCACCTGCTGCTGCTGCCGCTATTGCACGCACGTACGCGCTGCGCACTACGTTGCTGCGTGCATCGCGGTGCCTGGGTGCGCCCGTGCCTCCACACGCGCACACTGGCCCACGCTACTGTGCGTGTGCGGCAGTGCGTGTGTGTGCGTGGGTGGCCTAGGATGTCCATCTTCATTCCTTTGCAGAGGGTGCCACCGTGCTCGGATCAAATTAATTTCTATGTTGCTGGACTGCGATCGTTGCTCCGAATCCATCCGTACGGTCAGATTTTTCATCCGAAATCCATAAGGATGTTGCATTGCTCCCTCATCGTTGATTTTTCTTGGGCTTCATATGATGCTACGGGACTCTGATCTAGACGATTTCAGAGGCGTTAGACTCTGATCGTCGTCCTAATCAGATCCATACGGTCTAATCATCCATTCTAGGCCCTGAAATAAATCTCCTTCCTTTCTGTCCATAAAAAGGACCTAATTAACCTAAAATATATACAACTATTCTAAATGCAGAATGATGCATGCTATGCAATATTTATAACATGAAATGCAAATCTAAGCCTAGGAACATGCATGAATAGGCATTTTAACCTAAATGGATGTATCTATATCATACCCCCATGCCTATCTTTTGCTAGTCCCTAGTAAAATTAAACTACATGCTATGTATAAAAACAAAATTAGGACTTGATCGCTTAGGCTTAAGTTGTTTATTAACAATAGAAAATTTCAACTAAGGTCCTAAACCACGAAGACTCAACAGTACTCAGGTGTCTGCCAGAATGCAGAATGCCCAAGTCCTCGTCTTATTTGAAAAGGGAAGATACATTTTTTTTTTATTTTTCTTCTTTTCTAATTTTTTTGTACTTTTGGAGTTTGAGAGTTCTAGGATAACTTTTAAACAGCTACCCGACTCGCCCAAGACTCGAAAAGGACTTTAAGTGCTAAGCATCTTGTGAAAATAGTGAAAGACTCACTAGGCGATCGATTAAACGGACTTCGGGTTTCTACGACCCTAGGTGACATTGCCTAGAGGTTTATCTTTTTGATCGATAACTTTCTCCCTATTTCTTTTATTTATGAGGTCAACACAAGGGCGAACCCAGTGTATATCTCCCTGATTTATTCTACTTTCCCGCTTCCTCCCTAAGTGTTTTGGGAATTATTGTGCATTTTTTTTGTGAGCTAGGTTCTGAAAAACCAGCCAATGGGTTGTTACTCACAGTAACTTGCCAGCCATACTCGTGCGGTGAAGTGTGATTTTGTTTATTTTTTTCTCCTTTTTCTATTTTTTTCTTTTTCTTTTTTTTTCTTTTAGTAGGTGGCTTCTCTGATCTAAGATTTACCTAAAGGCAGTACAATAAAAATGATCTTGTGACTAGGCTCTGGACAACTGGCTGATGAGCTGTTACCACCGACAACTTGCCAGCCATACCACCCTAGATAGTTCATTAGCTACCTAATTTTCGAAAGAAACCGCCGAATAGTGAGTTAGTGCAAAAAATGTGTGTAGATGCTTAGGCTTAAAGTCCCCCCAAATCAGAGGGCGGTTGATAAGGCACATACTTATCATCCCAATTTATTAGCCAAATTAAAAACGAATTTGAATTGGCAAGGACTTGAGACTAAATCCACATTCGAGTAGACACCTGGGCTAATTAAGCCCGAAGACTTGAAGAGTCTAAGTGTTTAGGTCCTCTCGAATCATTTCCTAAAGTTAATAACTTCCAAATGCCTAAGTTCCCTTTTTCTAATTTCTTTCTTTTTATATCTTTTTCAAATTTTTAATTTGTTTTAATTTTATAAAAAACTAAAAGAAATTCTACGGAGTTAACATAATGATTTCAAGAATTGATTATCCACCCCCAATGCCTAAACGATACAATGTCTTCATTGTATAAACAAAAACATGAAAAGGGCAGAGTAAACAAAATATCACATGAATTTCATGACAACCCGATCAGCTCCGCAGAGAGAAGAGAGTATACACACATGCTAAGTTTAATGCCTTCAGCTAGGCATAACATACATACAAAGAAGAAATTGTGAATTCACGAGTACGGGTTAGAATCAAAATAAAAATTTTGATTCTCAAACCCACCAACAAAAGATATCCACAGACGTGGACCAGATTATGGTGCAGACCCATGCCCCAGGGTTAAGTGGTTCTCAAGTTCTGGATGAAAATCACCTAGAATCGAAGGTTGTTGTGTTTGCAAGGCCGGGCCTGCGATTTTATGGTGTGCAACCCAAGACCAAAGTGTCAGACAACGGGTAAAGATGGTTCAATAGATGCGGTTGTCCACTTAGCATCTAGCTCAGAAGAATAATCAGTTATTTCGAGCTTGGGTTGCACGTGAAAGATATCGTAAGGGTCCTCGTAGAAAGTAAGTGATTTCAGGCCAATAGGTACCCTTAGATCTAAAATCAAACTTTCCTTAGAATTAGCCTCCCAAATTTTTATTTCAACAATTTTATCCTCCAATATCAAGAACTCAGGCTCTAGGACCTCTGGAATTTCATTATCCCCATATGATTCTCCCAAGTCCAGTAATAATGGCTAAATCAAGATTGACTTAGGCACAATGATCTCAGAAGTCAGCTCTTCAGGGTGCGGATGAGGAATGGGGCTATTGATTGAATATTTTAGTAAATGAGGATTCGAATCCTCCAAGTTAGCTCCAACCAAATCCAAATCTTCAATAATTGGGCTATCAACTGGTTCGTCAGATTCCTTAAGCCCATTTGTCTCACTAAAATCCTCTTTCTTAAGTTCAAGTGAGACTTCACCAAAAGATTCTTCACTCTTAGAGTTAAAGAATCCATGATCCTCATTTATATATGTCTCAAAATCATATGTCATTTCATGGTCCGTGGAGACATTTTTCCTCGATCCCTAGCTCGAGGATCTCGGGTGAATTAATCGGTTTATCCTCAATGGGTTGCTCTAGCCCAACCTGGTCATCCCCGGTTTCAGAAAATGTATCCCCCCCGACAGGCGCCTGAGCAGGTTCTAACATTGGCTCTCCTGAAGGGGGTTCATCTTGAGAATCATCCCAAGATTTGACTAGGGCAACCACAAATTTCATCCTCAACCTTGACAATTTCCCAAGAAGAAACTCACCCAGGTCCCTATCCCTAACACCTTGAAGTAAATCCAATAAAGAACTATTAAGTTCATCAATCATTTTGATCATAGGCTCCAATGCTTTAGTGCATGGTGTTGGCTGAGCTTATAATGATTGTACAGTGTTCCTCAAGTTAGCCAACACCCTGTCTTGGATCTGGTTCACCTGAACCGGTTGGTTCGGTTCAAGGTTGGGTGGGTTTAGGTTCGTTCTAGGGGAGTCAAGATATTGAGGTTCTTGGGTTCCTCCATGATAGTAGGTCGTCTCGGGTTGTTCAAAGAATGGTGGTGACCTATATTCAGCATAATTCTGGGGAGGGTAAGTGTTCTAATCAGCATATCCTTCATGGTTGTAGATCTGGTTAGGTTGATCATCAAAGGATGAAGATCTATAATCATTATAGCTCTAGGAAGGATAGTAATCATAGTCTTGTTGTCCAGGGTTAGGCCCTGGACACTGAGGTCTGGATTCATATCCCCAATCAAAGTCATCTCGGCTAGTGAATGGGTAATTACAAGTCAAGTCGGGATAGTAATCATCTTAGGGATAAGTGGTGGTAGGAGAATAAGATTGGAAATGCGTGTAAGAAGCGGAAGGATACATTGTGGACTAGGAAATAAAACAAAATAGAGAAAGGTGCCCTGCAGTACAATCAACCAAACCTGTCCTTATGTGGGTAGCCTAAAGACCTACAGACTCCTAGGACCCATCTTGAGATTATAAACGATTTATTCTACTTTTATCCGATCAATCCAACCAGTTAGAAGGAGGGACTAAGGAGAATGTTCTTCCTTCGGCTTGTGCCTCTGGTTCCTAGTGTACCCCTAGCCGCGGTCATTTGACGCTACTCTCCTAGCTAGACATCAGATGGACCAGCAAAAGCAGATTAATTAAAAAATCTTAGTCTGAGCCCCGAAGAGCAAATCAGTCCTTAAGGCCAACGTCTACTCAGTTTTAGTTAGGCTTAGGATGATCGTCCTCTTGGAATGTGATGATCCCTTTAGATGGGTTGTGCCATTAATGATCAGTTAAAATGTGTGTGCGTGCACAACCAGGGTTCTCAAACAAGGTTATTTAATGATATGTGTTTTAGGATTTAACCTTGTTTGGTAGCTTTTAGGGTTTAATTCTTAGGTTGGTTCAATCAAGGTTTAGTAGAACACTCTAAGTTTTGAAAACATAGGTGATGATATGTTCCTTTAAAAATAAAAAATAAAGTGGAGTGCTTGGTTCAGCCCTAAGAATCAACCCTAAGTGGCAAGCTATTGATGAATCGCTTTTAATTTGAGTGGTGCGGCCTAAACAAATCAATCAATTGGCCTATTCGCACCACAGATTAAGGCACACAATGTCTTAGCCTAATCATATTTCTACTCACTTATGTGTTGTGAGTTGAAGTGTACCGAATCCACAGGTTAGATCCCGGTTAAGTGGTAGAATCGATGGATTGTGTGCCTTGGGGTGAGAAGTTGTGGGTGTTAAGTGTGTAGCTTTCAGAAAATCCCACAATCATAACACTTTTTTATTTTTTTATTTTTTTATTTATGTGGATGGTGAGGTGAGTGGAGATGACAAACAAACAACCAAATCTATCCTAGGGTTTATAAAAAGCACCTAAGTTGATTTGGGTTTGAGTTATTAGGTTATGGAATGAAAACTAAGGTGGGGGTGGTGTGAGGGACACTTACAAAACACTCTACCCGCACTTTACTCTGGTCTACCGCACTTGGATCTCCATGCTAGGGTACCTGTAAGACAATAGATTAGAGATAAAGTGAGATAAAAGTTAGGTAAGGCGGAAAAAACACCAGAAAAACCAAAGAGCGTTGCCTCCCTGACAACGACGCCAAAATGGTCGAGTGTGTTTCACGTGTTAGAAATCGGGGTTACAAGTAACCCGTCGACATAGTTGCAAAACTCGTGATCAGATAAAATTTATAACCGAAACTCGAAAAGTGAGTCCCAGATCGAATACGGGGAGGCGAACGTTTGGCTTTATGAAATCCGCACTTCATTTTTATTAATTTTTGGTCGTTTTTATCTTTTCTAATTTCTTGGTATTTTAATAGAGCAAGAGATTAGGTCGATGAAAACTTTATCTAGCTAATCTACTTGCAAATATAAAAGAGAAAGAGAAACAATCATCTATTTATCAACGAATGTTTGTTCCACTACGAAAGCGAGAAAAATCTACATTACAAAAGCGTGAAAAGATATAATGGGGTGAGAGAAATCCCCCTCGACGGTTGCTTGGAGGACGACTCGCTCTGACATCACCCGGAGGAAGGTGGTGAGGAGCGGGACGAAGGAGGACGGAGCCGGAGGACAAAGGATGGGGCAGGACGATGTCGCAGCGAGGATCTTCTTCCCGAAGGGCGGTGAGAGGACAGCCACGGGATGCTCCACGAATGGGGATGAGGGGAGGGAAAACTATTTGATTTTCTACTTTAGAGGAGCATCCTGGGTTTGGGACAAGCTCTCTCTAGAGCCTTGGAGGTGGTGAGAGGAAGAAAGGAAGAGATGGATTGGAATGGTGGCGGGTAGGTCCTTTTATAGTGGAGGAGGAAGAACAAATTCGTATCTGGGTCATTAGTGACTACGATCATTCCTCCGGATCCATCCGTACGGCTGGATTTTTCATCCAAAACCCATAAGGATGTCGCATTGCCCCCTGGCCGTTGATCTTCCTCGAGCTTCATATGATGCTACGGGACTTTGATCTGGACAATTTCAGAGGCTTTAGACTCTGATCGTTGTCCTGATCAAATCCATACAGTCTGATCATTCATCCAAGACCCTGAAATAAATCTCCATCTTTCCTATCCATAAAAAGGACTTAATTAACCTTAAGTATATACAACTATTCTAAATGCAGAATGATGCATGCTATGCTATATTTATAACATGAAATGCAAATCTAAGCCTAGGAACATGTATGAATAGGCATTTTAACTTAAATAGATGCATCCATATCAGAGCACAATTAGGGTGCTAATCAATGTTGACGAAGATGTGTGGATCTACCCCATTTGAAGTAAGGGCACACAACTTTTGCCAACCGTTCTCTAGCTAGCTCTAGGGAGAGCACCAATTAAGGTGTTAATCAATGTTGACTAAGATGTGGATGGGATAGGAAACCCACCCAAAATAACTTGGTAACTTTACATCAATTAGGATCCTAATCAACGTTGATGTAGATGTAGAGGAGATGACAGTAGAAACACACCCAAAATAGTTAAATTGATAACCATAGGTGCTCATGTATTCATTCACATCCTCCCTTAAATTGGATGCCTAATAATTTGATTCCCTGAATTGGATATTCACATGTTTACATCTTTGCAAGGAGAGTTATGGAACCATCCCTTAAGCTGGAATGGTGTTTCAAGTCTATCCAAAATGTAACAACATTATTACTTCTTTACGCAAAAATAACATGATTATATCTGTTTATGTCATTCCAGAAATGAAGAATAAATGCCTTCATGACTGTAATTCTTGATTTTCAATTAATTTTAAAGTTTGGTCAGGCAACTATGAAAAAAAATCTTTGAAATGAGATGAAAAAATCCTTCTAACCAGATATATATGAAACAGACAATAGATGACAAAATTATTAGTAATAAGAGTATAGATGACTTTGATGTAGAAAAGGAAAGAATTTCATTGAAATAGATAATGGGTATATAGTTGTTTGCATTAATGTGAATGCAATTTTCTCATTCTTTTCTTCTTCTTTTTTTTGCAATTGTGTTTCAGTTGTAAGCATCCTTTTTAGAAATTTTTTGGCACATCATATTTTCTATTACTTACGTTAGCCCCCCAACTTCATCATTGAATCCACCCTCAAGTAAATGATGAAGATAATTTGTTAGATCACAATAATTATGCCTCTCTTAATCCTAGGATTAGAAGCACCTAGTATGGATACAGATGCAGTCCTATAACCACTTGTCAAGGAGTTGGGGGATCTATGGAAGAATGAAATACAAATATTTGAGGCTTTGAGAAAAGAATGGTTCACCATGCATGCATGTTGTTCTATTGTGGACAATCAATGATTTCCCAACTTTTGTCATCATGTCAGGTTGGCAAACCAAGGGATACAAGGCATGTCCTGTGTGTATGGGCTAAACTTCGTCAAAGAAGCTCTACTCGAAAATTGGGAATATATATAGGTTGTGGTTGTTTCCTCCCAATGGACTATCAATGGACAAGAATTTTGATGGAAATACCGAGAGATGAAAAATAACTATCAAGATTACAGTTAAAGGGCTTCTAATGTGTGCATGGGTCATTAGGGCTCGATGGCCAAAGACCTTCCTTATGACTATTAGGGCCATGATAAGGAGCACGTAATTAGAGCCAAAGAATGCAAGGAATGCCACCTAAAAGAAAGATCATGCAATGGTGTCAATTCACTTGGAAAATAGCTTTTTGGCTTCGTAATGAATATATCTTTGAGGTTAAAGTTATCATGAGTTACTTCATGTGAGAAACGTAAGGATAATTAAGTTAATGATTGATTGTGAGAACAATTCAATGAATGGTGTCAATTCCTTTGGAAAATAGTTTTTTGCCAAGATCTACTTTACAATAACACTAATTTTCCTAGAAGTACATAAATATGGGTACAAATTAAAATTTAGGAGTGTGATTAGATCTATTGGTATGGAAAAGATGGCTTTTTATAATATTCTCCGATCACCATCTAGTGGTTATGCCCTCGGTGTCTTGTTCATGTTGTTGGTTTCACAAGCACCCTTGATAGCAGCTAACAAAGTGCAGGTGCGGAATCGAGCTAAGGCTTGTGGCACTCTAAATAACTATCTGTTTTCATTTAGTTCAACCAAGTACTTCTAATTTGTGGATCCTTTATTCACTTAGTTCATTCCTTGATCTAGCTTGTTCCTCACAGGAACGATCTTGATTGCAGTCTTTTCAATGATGTAGGAGGTACACGTGGTGCTCTCATGGCCGGGAGAGTCTCCCATGGTAGTCCTACATCTAGTCAACCACCCCGAGGTCACGGTCGCGACATAACGGTGACTAGGCACGCGTGATAAATGCGTGGGTAGCTATCCCGCACTGACACGCGGTCAGTCGTTTCCGCTAGCAGGTACGCCTAAAGGTACAACACGGAACAGTACAGGGCCTTGCCCTCTCAGAGCAGGGGTCTCGCCCCTCCACAATCCGCGTACCCTCATCCGACTATCCCGGTTTGCCCAGTGGGCCTAACAAGAGTCGGTGTAGGGCAGCTAGTCTTAACCCTAGGCCCCCTAGGGTAGCTAGCTCCCTGATGAGAGCCTCATCATGAGCCATAACTAGCTCATTGTGACCCAATAAAGAAGATAAAAGCTCCTACATAACCTAGAAGAAGGCCTAAATGAAGGAATAAGTGCTTTGAGAAGAAAACATGAATTAAAGGTTAAAACTCCAATTTTACCATTGCAGTACATAAACGGGATTTCTTAGAGGCAAAACATAGGTCAAATGGTCTAAATGAGATAAAAAGTGGGTTGAGTCAATCAGAAATGGGTTTACGTGCAATCTAAGAATTAAATGACACTTGGTAACCCTAAAACAGACTCGCTTAATTCAACAAGGTTCCGGTCAGGATAAAAATCAAGTAAACCCTCTAAAAATCATGGAAAAATATCCTCTAGGGCTTAGAATACTTAATTTGACCTTTGGAACCCAGTTTGACCTAGATTAGGGTCCTAGTTCATCAATTGACCTAATTTGGGTTTTTACGTAAAATATCCAGTCAAACGAGGTCAAACCTAAAATCCAACTTCACCATTGGACTCCTTAGGTCAAAATTAAGTTTGTACCAAAATTTGGACCTAAGGGGAGGTCATCTTGGCCTACTTTGCAATTTAGTACACCCAAATCACAATTTGGTCCCTATCTTTTGAAAAGCATAACAGAAAGCCCCCTAACTTCCTCGCCACCTTTGCAATCAGGTCCTGCCGCCATTATTAGGGCAGAATCCTGCTCCGTCGAGGATTTGAGAGGGAATCCTCTCTGATTCCTCAGAGATCCCCTCCCAGAAATGGAAGGGAGATTCTCTGAGGAATTCTCTTCCATCTGAGGCCAATCTTGATCCCTAGTGTGAACCCAATCTCTCGTGCGAACGCACAAGGGATTTGGGTATCTAAACTCTTTCCATCTCCGGCGACCGACCTCAGACGATTACGTGCCTTCCACGCCCTGAACAACCGGCCCGGTGCCTATAAAAGAGACTACACCTCCGGCCGCTCATCTTAAGCTTGATTTGGCCGAGTTTCCACCTCAAATTCATCTCCTCCTGCCCAGCCAAAATTCCCAGCAAGCTCCGGCGAGCCCCCCTCCCCTCCCTCTTTTCTCTGCCACAAAACGAGTGGCAGAGTTATCTTCCGGATTCTCCTTCGCGTCGCGCAATACCCGCGCACGCCGCCTCAGCCCCATCATCGCCGCCGTTCTCCCCCACTGGGCAGCATCTTCTCCGGCGACAGTAGGTACTGCTGTTCGCCTCTCCGTCCCCCTTCATCCCTGTAGTTAGGCCAAATACCTTCTCCACATTCCCCTCTCTTTTTCCCTTGCTATTTTATCTACTTACCCCCCGACAGTGCCTGAACACCTCCATCTTCCTCGCCTCCGATCGACCTCCGGCGAGCCGCCCACACCACTCCGCCCCTCCACACGGCTCGCCAACCATCTCATGAGCTCCGCCTCACCACCAGGAATTCATTCCACCCCTCCACTGCCACTCCAGATCTCCCCAATAACCCCCCGAACAACCCCACACATCCGGCCACAGGTTGACCTAGGCACGCACGCCTAGGCCAACCTGCGGCCTGCAACACCGTCCACCGCCTTCGCCGTGCTACGGCGAAGGTCTCTAGCTGGTCTGATTGGGCCGAGAGGCTCGTTTTGTGTTTGACAGTGTCGACGCTCCTGCCGACATGGACGACAGTTGAAGAAGCTCCGTAGCAGCTCCAGGCGCTAGGGCTCCCAGGCTACAGGTGCTGCGTATTCGTGCGAGTGTCGCGAAGTGCTCTAGTCCAGCAAGGAGCGCTAGCAGATCCAGCAGCTGTGGGGATGGCACGATAGGCGGTGATCGCAAGGTACGGATGCCAAACATTCTTGGCCGTCCATAGTGAAGAAGAGTTGAAGAAGACGATGTGTATAGGGGCATATTTGTAATGAAAAGGACCTATTTGACTAAAAAGGACTCAAGTGAAATGGAAGTTAAGGACTGAAACATAAACAGTGACTTTTAAGGCTTATTTTAATTTATTTCTTTTTCAACTTTTTATATATTATCATAAATTAGATAAATATTATATTTATGCCTTGAAATTACATTTTTTCCCTTTTTAACTATATTTATTTAAATGATAAGATTAATTAAATTAATTACATACTTAGGTCTTTAAATTAATTAAGTTAATTAAAATACTTAATATATAGCTAAATGAATATGAATTGACTCCTAATTATTAATTAAATTATTATTAAGATTAATTGAAATTTAATTTTGTATTTTAACTTATTTTGTAGGACCTCGCTATTTAACCCCTGTATTATAATTAACCCTATATTTAATGTATTCCTAGGTAATTAGCTAAGACTAGATAATTAACATTATCATGTTGCTCAACTCAGCTTAACTCAACTCATCTACCTCAACTTAGTTGAGTCTAGCTCATCTCAGCTCCAATCAGCTCACTAGCAGGTCAAGCTAGCTCAACTTAATTTACATCAGTTCACTCTAGCTTCAGTCCAGCTCCCATTAGCTCTACTCAACTCACGATAGTTGAACTCCTTCTAGCTAAGCTACTACTTTACAACTTAGTAACTAAGCTAGTGATGGCGATTTTACGCGATTTGTCAAGGTCGATTTTTAAATTGTTGCAACACGTAAAATCGATCAACTTTTAAAATTTATATTCTCGTGTAGTGTGGTGGAAGATGTTGTGGTTAGGGTCAATAGTCTCTGTTTTCCTGTTGACTTTCTTGTATTAGATATGGATGTTCTTGATTCACTTTCTTATTACCACCTGATCATCCTCAGTAGACCTTTCTTGGCCCCAACCTACGCCCATATTGATTGTGAATCGGGCTGCATTGAGATTGCCATGGGCTCTAAAAAGCTCAAACATTTTTAAGGTCGCCAAGAATTTTAATTGTGATCTTGTGAAGGATGACACGTCTGACGAATGGCATTCATGGACTTGGCATTGTGCGTGGCCATCTTCTTTTGGTCTGCAGTGATGGCTACTCCTTCCTTCTTTTATGGTCTAGTGTATTTAGATGCAACTACATCCCATACTTCATAATCCATTGATTCTAAGAATATTTGCATTCTAGTCTTCCAGTAAGCATAATTGGAGCCATCAAATAAAGGTAGTCAGACTACAGATTATCCTTCAGCATATACTTCCAAGGACTTTGACATCCTGGTTGGAGAATAACAACCTCGCTCTGATAGCAGATGTGAGTACAAGCGGAGCCTCATGGATTAAGGATACACTAGAGGGGGGTGAATAGTGTAGTATCTAAAAACATTAAAATTAAAATACTCACCACATATCAAAATGATCTATGCACAAACCAGAGGTATGACACCTGATTTAGAGTGGAAACCCTTTCGGGTAAAAACCACTACCTAAGCTTTCGAGCTTAGGATTTTCTCTACTAGTCAACGCTAGTCAAATCCACTAATATATCACTTGAACGAGGGTGAGACAACCTCTTACAGGACATTTTCTCTTACACCTGACAGAGAGAAAAACAACGGGACTTCCAACCCAACTTGGAATCCCAGATCAAGAATAACAGAAATAAAAATAATATAACAATATTCCTATGGAACCTCAGAAATGTTAAATAACAAACCAAGCTTTCTTGAATTGCAAGAGAGCAATTGAGCTTTAGATCACATAGTTGTAGGTGTAGAGACGCGAAAGCACAAAAGAGAGAGAGTAGGCATTTTTCTCTTTGGAAAGCTTCTGAGCTGTGATTTGAGAGGGGGGTCCTAGAACCTATTTATAGGCACTTTTCGATAGTTCTGGAAATACAGGTTTGGTCGATCAAAGACGCGTTTGGTCAATCAAAAAGGATTTGGTTGATTAAATAATTATATTGATAGATCCAGTGTTGATCTATTAAATTGAAAGATTGGTTGACTCAAAGATATCAAAAGAAATTTGACCGTTGGAGTAAATTTGATCGATTAAATAAAATAGATTGATTGATCAAAATGAACCGACTGTTAGAGGCATTTGATCGATTAAAATAATTAACTGGTTGATCAATACTTAGTTGATCAAAGAAATAAGTTGGTTGATCAAGAATGGAGAAAACTTTTTTTTTTGTAAAAATAGTAGCCTTATGTTTGTTTTTCTTTTTGAAGCTCCGTACATATTTCTAAACTTAATAAAATTAAAAATGTCTTCAAGAGTCTTCAAGTCTCAAGCTTCTTTCTACCTTGATGATTAAGGTGATGACGACACATCCATATCAAACATTTGACTTAACTTATAAGGGTTAGTACACAATAAAATATAATTTTGTTATACCAAAATAAGGGTATTAACGGATAACATATTTAGCTAATTAAGTAATTAAGTCATGTAGTTAAGTATTAGGTTAATTTATACTCTAAGTAAATAAATGTTAGTTAACTAGTTATAACTCAAGTAAGTAGTAATATTTTTGTTAGTAAGTTATAGATAGTAAGTTAAAGTATAACCTAACTTATTATGTTAGTTAAGTTAAGTAGCAAGATATGTAAGTAAGATTAAGTTGATTAATTAACTATTGTAATTAAGAATAAGGAATAATTTAAAGAATAAGTGGTAAATCATATATTGATTTAACCTCTTGGTAAATGACCTGACTCAACCAGTACAAATTTATAAAATATGTCGATTACCTTATTTGCTATACTCTAACTTAACAATGACAAATTAACTGTATAAGGTAGCTTAACATTAATAACGTGCACACAAAGGATACCGTTATAAAGGATCACATTCGTCAATAACAAGCTCTAAAGTAATTAATGAAAACCTTGGAGTGTAATTATGTAAAGCCTTATCAAAAGGGCATTTGAGAGGATTTGTGGGGCACGTGAAAAAGTGGATACTGTACCACTCTCTTTCTCTTTCTCTCAGAGACTTAAGAAAAAATTTTGAAGGTTAGATCTCCTCCTCATATGTACACCCTTCAAGGTGGAACTAGATTACCAATCCTCTATGTTCCTTCCTGTTTGCAATATTCGGTTGGGCTCTTAATTTGTCTCGAACTCAATAGAACACAAATCAAAGACCTTGATCAGTTAGAAAAATTAAAGGGCCCATCGAACTTTTCGCAAAACTTACCTCACTAAAATCCATTGTATTGTTCACCAAAATGAGTTGAGTGAATAAATGCTTTTAGAGAAATGCCTCACTTTTAATAGGCTCATTAATCATTGATCACTTGACCCCTAATTTAAGCAAGGTCCAATATATAGAAATAGACCCCATGTTGAATGTACTACATATCCCATCGTTGTATATATTAAAGCCCATGAAGTAGTGACTATTGATGTCACTGTTCCATGAGATTTACAATTTACGTATCTTTTGGGTGCCTTAATTATACTTCATGGTTAGCTAGTGATGATAAACACTTTCTTTTTTTTGAGTAAAGGGTTAAACATATTACTCAAAAATGGGTCACCTGAACCAAGCGTACAACGGGGGGAAAGACGTAGTAAACTATAGGAAAACAAATAATAAAAAAATTACAACAATGTTTGAATATCTCTATTGATATGCTCTGCAAGAAGCAGGGGCACCGTGGTGATTCTTCATGTCAGTGTCTATTCCGTTCCCTCCAAATATGTCATACCATACTTGCTATGACCTACCAATAGGTATGGGACGTAGAGATTGGAGCATCCATTGGAAGTTGTGGGCACTGCTCAAGGGGAAGATGCCTCCCCGAAGATAGCTCCATATATTAGTGGTGTAATCACATTGAAAGAATAGGTGTGATATAGATTCTCCTTATGAATTGCATAAAGTGCAAGAGGTATTCATAGGGATCCTACAAGAGGAAGGTCAGTCTATAGTCACAAGCCTCCCCCATAAGGCCAGCCAAAGGCAAGTGCTCCATTTGGGAGGGATAAAAGAACTCCAAACAAAATTCCATAGGGGTCGCTCCACTACTTTTTCTCTAATTGTATTCTAGACTTCAGTAGGGTTTAATCTACCATCACTTTTGGTGGGCCAACTCCACACCCCATTTGAAAAAAAATTCTCCAGTAGCCTACTTCTGAAATCAATAAGCGCACGCAAAATTTTTGAGTCACCTGGGTTCTTTGGATTAGATAGATAGTTTCTATATCTGTCCCTTGTCCAAGCAGCCCATATAGAATGATTTTGTGTAGTAAGCCGAGACACTGTTTTTGAATAAGTCAACTTCTGCAATTCAATATAATCACATAAGTCGAGATCCCCCTCCTTTTTGGGTTTGCAGATATCTTACCATCCAATCAAGTGAATCCTATCATCCCAAATGAAATTTGCAACATGCTTTTGAATTTGACGTAAAGTCTGCTCCCTAATGTGGGTGGTGCTTAGCCAAAATCTAAGTAGACCTTCAACAGCGCATTTGACCTAGCAAATTCTCCCAGTGCAAGAGAGCAATTTTTTCTCCATCCTTGGAGGTGGTCTCTGACCTTGTCTTCAAGAATAGAATTAGGATTGGCCATATTGCCTGGAGATAGAGGAACTCCCAAATTGCGACAAGGGAGTCTTCCTTTAAGAAGGCCAATCGTAAGACATATAGAAAGACGCCTATTGCAGTTTCTTGGGAGATATACCCTGCTCTTGGCACCGTTGAGCTTCAATCCAGATATAAAGGCAAACACATTTAAAACATTCCTGATGGCCTTTGCTGACTTGAGATCCCCCTTGCTACAAATGAGGATATCTTCAACATAGAATAACATGTAGGGAAGGGAGTGCCCCTTAGTGAAGCCTTTGAAATATGGCTAGTGCATTCTTGGAAATCAAGCATAAAGGAGAGAACATTCATGCATAATACAAAAAGATGATGGGATCCCCTTGTCTGAGTCCCCTTCCAATAGGGAATATCCAATAGGACACCCATTGACAAGTGAGGAATAGTGTGGATTCCAAATGCACATTTTGATCCAATGAATCCAAACTGAGTTAAAGCCATGTGAGTGAAGGACCTGGAATATAAAAGCCCGGTTGATGGAGTTGAAAGCTTTTGATAGATCTATTTTTGCACACATTCTAACAAATTGACCAACCAAGTTGAAACCCTTCATAAATTCATTAGCTAGAAGAGTGCTGTCTGAAATGGACCGACCTCTTATGAACGCAGATTGGTTGGTTTGAACTAGCATAGGCATAATAAAGGTGAGATGGTTGGCAAGAATCTTGGTGATAACTTTGTATAAAGTATTGCAACAGGCGATTGGTCTAAAGTCTTTAATAGCAGCCACATTGGGGGATTTAGGGACCAATGTGAGGACGATATTGTTTAGTTATCGAATGAAGTAGCCTCCTTGAAGGAAGAAAAAGCTTACCCCACCGGTGAAATCATCTTTAATAATATTCCAAGCCCTCCTGAAAGCATAGGCATTAAAGCCACCCGAGCCTGGTGCTTTATCGGGCCCAATACTCCATAAAGCTCCTTTGATCTCTTCATCAGTGGGGATGGTAGTGAGCATTGCATTGTCTGAATCAAAATGTTTGACAGAAGCAGGCCATGAAATGGGGGAGGAGGGTGTAGGGGAGTTGCCTGCGTCAAATAAGTTGGAGTAATAGTGGGAGAGAGAATTGGTGTTTTGCCTTAAATCTTCTTCCATGTCTATGACTTCACCCTTCTCATTCAGGAGCCCAGAGAGAAAATTGGTGTTTTGCTTGACTCTAGTGGTAGTGGCAAAAAAATTGGTGTTGCGGTCCCCCAATTTTAGCCAATTGCATCTGCTCCTTTTATTCCAAAAACCCCCCTCCTCCTTTCTTAAGGATGAGAGATCACCCCTAATGTGATATCCCTCGACGTGAAGGGAGGAATTATGCAGATCACCATGAAGAGTCGAGTGGAGGCTTTCCAACTCTGATGTTAAAACTGCTATGTGGGTCAACCTTGATCTATCCTCCTTTGCCCAAGTTTTAAGGGTGGCTTTTACATGCTTGAGCTTGATGATACATTTGTGGAGTGGGTTGCCAGGTGCATTTGTGTCCCAAGCCTCTTGTACAAGCCCAAGGAAACCCTCTCTTTCCCCCCAATAGTTGAGGAAATGAAATGGTCGATTCTTGTGCTTGGACGGGAAAAGGCTGTAGAAAATGCATGCGTGGTCGCTGAAATAAGAGGGAATATAAGCTAGCTTGGTGAGAGGCAAAAGGTCAAGCCAATCCGTGTTGGCCAAGCCATGATCAAGTTTGCATGCAATTCTTCTACCACAAATGCCCATGTTCGACCAGGACAAGTGATTGCCATGAGTGGCAATCTCAGCCAGTTCATAATCAAGAATGCAATTATGGAAGCTTTCCATGCCCGAGCGTGATTGTAAACACTTGTGAGATCCACTATGAAAAGCAAAGTTACCTAACCACATTTTAACCAAAGGGTATGTACACAGCTTTTGCCAACTATTCTCTAGCTAGCTCTAGGGAGAGCACAATTAGGGTGCTAATTAATGTTGACGAAGATGTGTGGATCTACCCCATTTAAAGTAAGGGCACACAACTTTTGCCAACAGTTCTCTAGCTAGCTCTAGGGAGAGCACCAATTAAGGTGCTAATCAATGTTGACTAAGATGTGGATGGGATGAGAAACCCACCCAAAATAACTTGGTAACTTTACATCAATTGGGGTCCTAATCAATGTTGCTGTAGATGTAGAGGAGATGACAGTAGAAACACACCCAAAATTGTTAAATTGATAACTTTAGGTGCTCACGTATTCATTCACATCCTCCCTTAAATTGGATGCCCAATAATTTGATTCCCTGAATTGGATATTCACATGTTTACATCTTTGCAAGGAGAGTTATGGAACCATCCCTTAAGCTGGAATGGAGATTCAAGTCTATCCTAAATGTAACAACATTATTACTTCTTTACGCAAAAATAACATGATTATATCTATTTATGTCATCCTAGAAATGAAGAATAAATGCCTTCATGACAGTAATGCTTGATTTTCAATTAATTGTAATGTTTGGTCAGGCAACTATGAAAAAAAATCTTTGAGATGAGATGAAAAAATCCTTCTAACCATATATATATGAAACAGAAAATAGATGACAAAATTACTAGTAATAAGAGTAGAGATGACTTTGATGTAGAAAAGGAAAGAAGAATTTCATTGAAACAAATAATGGGTATATAGTTGTTTGCATTAATGTGAATGCAACATTCTCATTCTTTTCTTCTTTTTTTTTTTTTTGCAATTGCGTTTCAGTTGTAAGCATCCTTGTTAGAAAATTTTTGGCACATCATATATTCTATTACTTACATTAGCCCCCCAACTTCATCATTGAATCCACCCTCAAGTAAATGATGAAGATAATTTGTTAGATCACAATAATTATGCCTCTCTTAATCCTAGGACTAGAAGCACCTAGTATGGATATAGATGTAGTCCTATAGCCACTTGTCGAGGAGTTGGGGGATCTATGGGATAATGAAATACAAATATTTGATACTTTGAGGAAAGAATGGTTCACCATGCATGCATGTTGTTCTATTGTGGACAATCAATGATTTCTCAACTTATGTCATCATGTCAAGTTGGCAAACCAAGGGATACAAGGCATGTCCTGTGTGTATGGGCTAAACTTCGTCGAAGAATCTTTACTAGAAAATTGGGAATATATATAGGTTGTGGTTGTTTCCTCCCAATGGACAAGTAAGAATTTTGATGGAAATACCGAGACGAAAAATAACCATCAAGATTACAGTTAAAGGGCTTCTAATGTGTGTATGGGCCATTAGGGTTCGATGGCCAAAGACCTTCCTTATGACTACTGAAGGCCATGATAAGGAGCACGTAATCAGGGCCAAAGAATGCAAGGAATGCCACCTAAAAGAAAGACCATGCAATGGTGTCAATTCACTTGGAAAAGAGTTTTTTGGCTTGGTAATGAATATCTCGTTGAGGTTAAAGTTAGCATGAGTTACCTCATGTGAGAAAACGTAAGGATAATTAAGTTACCGATTGACTGTGAGAACAATTCAATGAATGGTGTCAATTCCTTTGGAAAAGAGTTTTTTGCTTAGATCTACGTTACAATAACACTAATTTTGCTAGAAGTACATAAATATGGGTACAAATTAAAATTTAGGAGTGTGATTAGATCAATTGGTATGGAAAAGATGGCTTTCGATCATATTCTCCGATCACCATCTAGTGGTTATGCCCTTGGTATCTTGCTCATGTTGTTGGTTTCACAGGCACCCTTGACAGTAGCTAACAAAGTGCAGGTGTGGAATCGAGCTAAGACTTATGGCACTCTAACACTTCACTTTGATGAAGTGGCTGCTACTGAATTTGGCAATTTGAGACGTCAATGGACCAAAAGCCTTCCCTACAAAGCCTCTCTCACATTCCAGGCTCCTAGAAATGAAGATTTTGTACGTATAAAGTGTTATGCTAGTGGACATGGCCTTCCGCAGGCATTAATCTTCAACTCCCTCTTTGAAAACAGACATTGCGATCCATCTTGTACTATGGAAATCAGGGACGATGGTGCCTATATGCTTACTAAGCATGTTTGGGAGCGGATCCACAAATTCCAACCCAATTGATGTTGGTTAATTTTCAGAGAAGACAAGAATGGCCACATACAAATATTATATATTATAATTAGATACTTAAATTTGTAATGTTTACTTTGGTGGATGTTGTTTTGAGAAGACCTTCGCTTGCATTCGTTACAACAAAATGTGAAGTTGTTCCATGAGATCATCTTTGTGTGAAATTAATGGTTTCACAAAGAGGTAATAAATAAATATGTGGGTTCTACCTACTAGACAATATACACGAATTAAGTCATTCAGGCACCTTTGTTATGGACTGTAATTGTATGAGGGCAACCACCTATGGATTTCTTCCTTTGTAATAAAGATTAAAAACCTCTTGAAAACATCAAGGTGTAGTGAATGGGAGATTTCGCTTGTAGAAAAATTATGTCAAAAAATTAAGTCGTCGCGGTAATGGAAATCGTGGTGGAAAATCTTGAACAAAATTATATATCAATGAAAATTAATCACGAATAGTTAGAATGTTGTATCCACAGGGAGGAATGATTGTAATAAATTCACAAATATTTATTATTCCCTATCATAGATGTGAAATCCATATCAAAATCCCATGAGACATAGGCAATAAAGAAGAGTCAGGCTGTATTGCAAGAGTTTAAGGGTTCAATTACAATTGTTATGATCATAAAATAAATGTAATTAACCCATCATGGCATATAATGTAATTAGAATTCGCGACGTTGAATTTCTCCTCTAGGTAGTGTAGGTATGTGTTGATATTTCATGCACTTATGTGGGAACCTGAGTTAATGTTATAACAAGTCAAGTGTATGAGAGGAAAAAGGAAGAAATATAAGGGCACACATGAAAAGTGGATTTGATAAAATAATAAAATGTTGAATCCTCTCCGGGATAGCAATAAATGTAAAATGTAACGTACCCAAAAACAGAGCGCTTGGATTGCTTGCAGCGCGTGCGCTGGAGGCCGCGGCCGGCCGCGAGAACTTCCGTGGAGGTCGGCTACGATGAGGGGGTCCCGATGGTGGTAGCGGTCGCAGGAGAGGAGGACACCGCTGGCGGTGGGGCTATCCTCGCGGTGTGCGCGGACTGCGGCGGGTGCGCGGATGGCGTGGAAACATTCGTGAAGGGGAGGGGAGCGTGTTGGCGTCGACGGTGCGGAGTTTCGTGGCCTGTGGTGGCGGCTGCGAGTGGAGGAGCGGCGTCGGCGTTGGGTTCTTCTTTATTGTTCGTAGAAGACGAAGAAGAAGTGGAGGACACAGTGGTTCTGACGCTACTTTGGCTGTGGTTCGTCGGGCCCTGCGGCGGAGGATGGCGCGGTCAGGAGGCAGTGCGAGGCAGTCGTGGAGGCGGGTGTTGTTGATGAGCGCTGGGAGGGGAGCCGTTGGGTGTGTGCCTCTATCTGCGTGGTCGGGGACAGAGAGGGTGGTGGGTGTGGTGGTCTGTGAGGAAAGAGGCGAAGGTGGAGGAGATGAAGGCTCCCTCTGGTCCCTTGGGGAGGGGAACGAAGGTGCTGCGGCTGCTGCTGCATGGACGGGTGAGAGAGAGCCGAACGAGAGCTTCAGGAAGGGCTGTTGTGAATGTTGGAGCCGAGGAAGAAGAAGACGGAAGAAGAAGAAGAACGATGGGTTGTTGGTGGATGTTCGTAGAAGAGGCCGGACGACTTACGGGCTGCGGGCGCGGTTGTGAATGTTAGAGATGAGATGCGGTGGTGAGTCGAAGGTGTGGTAGCGGTAGAGGAAGCGGTGGCGACGTCGGAGCTGTCACCTCCGACAACGGTGGTGGCATGTGATGTCGTGGTTGTAACGCAGTCGCAGACGGTTGAGGTACGATAGGAGATGAAGGTGGAGGACACAGATGGCTCACAGTAGCGGGAAGTTCGTAGTCGTGGACGTCACCAAAGATGGAGGCTCGTGGTGGTAGTGCTCTTCCTGTGCGTGGATGGGGGTGTGGAGGAGAGCAAGCTCTCCCTTCGTGGAGGAAGATGATGATGTCCTGTGCCCATCCTTTGCAGAGATATTTGAGGGAAAGATTCGAGGGAGAGAGAGAAAATAAGGAAAGTTTTCTTTACTTATTTTCTCTTTCTTTCTTTTTCTTTCCTATTTAATGTGTTTTTGAAAATCTCTTTTGGAGAAGATTTTCAATTGGAATTTCTTATGTAGTAAATTAAATTTCTAAAAATGATATTTTTAATTGAGGTATAATTTCATTCACATTGTCCCTTTCATATTAAGTCGACTTGATTAAGATAAAAATATTTATGTAATGCATTAAATGATAATTCTACAGCTTCTTTAAATTTATTCATGCAATGCATCATTCAGGTTACATTTTCATTTCAAAAATGAGGTACTTAGGCTCTAATTTAGTCCACTAAAATGGACTTATCAAATATCCCTATGTCTAAGTTCTGCTAGTCTCAGGCAAAATCATAGAAAACAGACCAAGTCTTTAAATCGTATTTTATCGCCAGGAAGCCTTATCATCCACATTTCTAGAGATTTGATCAAATTACCAATTATAAACCTAAAGGTACTCAAGTACCAACCAAGATACGGACCTGTCCAGTCTTAGCCTTGGGACTACCGCGAAGGTTTCTAAGGACTACAAAAACTACCCAGAGGTTTGTTGACCCCAGCAGTTAAATCACCTGTGCATATGTGCAACAAGTCTAGGTTCAATTTGTTAGTGCATTTTTCGTAAGAGAGATAGAGAAAGATGTTATTTTGAGAGCTTTCTCTCTTTCTTTTTAAATTTCTCTAAACCCAACATTGGATTTATCCTAAACACGATCTGTATCGAATTCCTTGTCCCTACCATCAATCCTCGTAGGGTCCCTGGCAATTGATGCTTTGGGATAACACCGCCCATGGTAACCCCCAGAACCTTGGCTTTCGACACTCCGTGATATTGCCTCCCTTGGTGTTCTGTAACTAAATTCAAACTCTGGCAATCGACATTTCAGGATTATGCCACCCATGGCACCTGAACCAACACAAGATGCTTCCGTGTCCCTAGTAGGATATTTAGATATCCTAGGAGACAAGCACCGAGGAGACGATATGTTAATGCATCTTTAGGAGGTGTATTTTTCATTCCTCTTCTCCGCGCTGGGAACTCATCCAATCAACTTGTGTCTTCGAGTCGCTCCTAAGTCAAATTCTCAGGAAAACTTTTTCAGAACACACTTTTTGGCATTATTCTTCATTATGCGCATTGAACCAAACTAGTGTGTGATTTTTGGGTGCCTAGGTTACCAAGTCTAGCAAACCAAAGGGTAGCCAACGGGGTCGAATACTCCCTAAACCTTAGACTTAATACATCACCCTCTCAACTCCCTCAACCTCTTGAGGAATAGTTCAGATTCTAACAAATACGTGAATGTTTAAGCCCTAAAATAGACCCAAGAGGCCTAAAGTCTATATCTGATGCAAGAAATATGTGGTTTGTTAATTATACAAAATAGTGTCGTTGAGACGCATAAATCTGCAATCAACTCTTAAATTTATAACCTAGATAGTGAAGTATCTAGGGTTGTCAAAGGAGACCAATTTTATTAATCACATAAGTGGTCTCTCTCTCACCTCTCAAATCCACACTTTGTTTTTGTTGTTTTTGATTTTGTTGCTTTTATGTTTTTCAAAAACAATCGGGTTTGAGGTAATGGAATGCGAAGATTTAATTATGCTACAACTAACCCTAGGTGACAAGAATGAAGTCCTCTCTGTTGGTGCTAGAGCACCACGATCGTTTATTTTGATGATAACAAAACAAGTGTCATTTAATATTTGCTTTTGAGTCCTAGTTTTTAGGTCAAATTACAAATGGAGACATGTGTTTAGACGGAGTTCAAGCTCGCATCAATGGCGGATTGGAGGAGCTTGACAGAGAATGGAGGAGCCTTTGCAAGGAGCGAAAGCTTGAAGCATGAAGTCATGAAGAATAGGATAGAAGTCTTTTCTATTCTTGTATGTTGTACTATGTTATTGTTGCTTTCTTTCGTTGCTCTTTTATTTCTCAGTAGCATGTTAAAGAGCCTCAAAGTTCCTTGGGTAGAGCCTCTGAGTGAGTTTTACACATGCATGTTCTTAGGCTTAGATTTGCATTTCATGTTATAAATATTACATAACATGCATCATCTTGCATTTAGAGTAGTTGTGTATATTTTATGTTAATTATGTCCTTTTTATGGCCAGGAGGGAAGAAGATGTATTTCAGGGCCTCGGATGGACGATCTGACCATACAGATCTGATCAAGACGATGATCGGAGTCTAACGCCTTCAAAATCGTCTAGATCGGAATCCCGTAGCATCACATAAAGTTCGCAGAAGATCAATGGCCAGGGGGCAATGCGACATCCTTACAGGCTTCAGATGAAAAATCCGACTGTACGGATGGATCCGGAGCAACAATCGTAGTCCGACAACATGAAAATCAACTCGATCCAAGCACCGTGGCACCCTCTGCAATTTAAAGAAATTGGACGGCCCAAATGGCTCCATGTGGCGCCATCTAGGCTACCAACACCAGCCAGCAGTCCCAAAACCGTCTCTTCTTCATCTGCATCATCAATTCACAGTCGTTGGATCTTGATCCAAAGGCTGAGAAGCCATCTCCACCGCGTGCCCATAACCCCTCCTTGCGACAATTTCTTGGGTGTAGCGCATTGGTCTAGATGCACACTTGCAAAGGAGGGGCGTGGGTTCGAATAACCGTAGCCCCCCCAATTAGCAATTGGAGTAGCACCCAACACCGACCAGTCGTGCGCATGAAGCCCACATCACGCGCACCCAGAAGTAGTGCCAGCGCAGCGCTAGCGCGCGCACAACAAGGTGAGCATGATATGCAAGTAGGGACAACAATAGTGGGCACGAGTTGGCGCAGGGCTTCAGCGACAGTTGGGTGGATCTTCAGCAACGATTACAGCTGTCACTAATTTCCTATAGACAATTTTTTTCTCACCTCCTTTACTATAGAAGGACCTACCCCTCTCCATTCCAAACCATCTCTTCCTTTCTTCTCCTCGCCACTTCCAAGGCTCTAGAGAGCTTGTCCCAAGCCTAGGATGCTCCTCTAGAGTAGAAAACAAACATTTGTTCCTGCCTCACATCCCCCTTCGTGGAGTATCGCATGGCCATCCTCTCACCTCCCTTCGGGAAGAAAATCCTCGCTGAGACACCGTCCTGCCCCACCCTCCGTCCTCCAGCTCCATCCTCGTTCGTCCCACTCTTCAACACCTTCCTCCTAGTGACGTCAGAGTGAGTTGTCCTCTGAGAAACCGTCGAGGGGGATTCTCTCACCTATGTCTTTCTTTTTACTTTTGTCGTGTAATCTTTCCCACTTTCTTAGTTGTAAAAAACATTTACTTCAAAAATATATGTGATTGCTTCTTTTTCTCTCTTATATTTTGCAAGTAGATTAGTTAGATAAGAATTCATCGACCTAATCTTTTGCTTGCTAAAAATACAAAAATATAGTAGAAAAGACAAAACGACAAAAACAAATAAAAGCGAAATGCGTATTTTCAAAATCAAACGTTTGCCTCCCCGTATTCGACACCGAACTCACTTTTTGTGTTTCAGTTATTAATTTTATCTGATCGACGAATTTTCTCGCGAATCGAACTACGACGACGAGTTTTCCAAACTTGAACCCTTTACGCGTGTGAATCTGATGCATCAACTTGATATTCTCTTTTGTAGTTGTTTATGTGCTCGTTTTCAGTTAAACACTAAAGAAATACATTTAAATGTTGTTAAAAGAATACTTAGATACTTAAGCAACACACAAGACCTAGGACTTTTCTATCCGAAGTCAGACACATTGGAATTATATTCCTTTTGTGATGCTTATTATGCAGGTAGCTTTACAGACAAAAAGAGTACTAGTGGAACGTATCAATTTCTCAAAAAATCCCTTGTCTCTTGGTTCTCTAGAAAACAAAACACTGTTTTACTTTCAGCAACTGAAGCAAAATATGTAGCTGCATCTTTAGCTTGTTCACAACTATTGTGAATGAAACAAACCTTACAAGATTTTGGCCTATCCTACAAAAACAACAAAATACTGTGTGACAATACTAGTGCCATTAACTTATCTAAGAATCCAATACAACATTCTAGGACTAAACATATTAATGCTAAACATCACTTTTTAAGCGACTGTCTTAAAAGGAGAAATTAACCTAAAGTTTGTTAAAACAAAATATCAATTAGCTGATATCTTCGCAAAACCATTGCCAAAAGAAAGTTTCAATCTAATTTGTCATTTGCTAGGTTTATCAAGACTAAAAGAACTTAATTGATATGTATGATTGATCTGTTTTACACTATTGATCGATAAATTTTTTAAAGTGATCGACCAAAATGTTTTGATGGATCAAAGTCCTTGTTTGATCAGCCAAATTCTTCAGTGGGAAATTTCCCTCCAAAAATTTGAGTTTTGATGGATCAACTTAATTGCTTGATTGACCAATCCGGTTGGTGGGAATTTCCCTCCCCTCGTTCAAACTCCGATTGACCAATTAACATAATTGATTAATCATTTCTTATTTTGATCGACCAAAACTGAGTGGTTTCACTTTTCGAGATTGTGATCTTTTTACCTCGAATTTCACTCCTAATCTACATAACTGACCTCGATAACCTTGATTAGCTTCCTAAAATGTTTTTACCTATTTTGCTAATCATCTTTTCTATAAAAACATACATTTTTTCATCAAACCTATTTTTTTACCACCTATACCCCACCGATTGGTCCCCACATTATCTCCACCACCAAACAAAAACACCCATCTGACCCAACCTCTCCTCCTCCGTCGACAGTGATTGACCAAACTTCAAGTCGCCTCCGACCATCGTTGTCTCTCACGCAAAGAAGCCATGCCGCCTTCATGCGTCCTCCATGCATCGCAACACCTCGCTCGACGCCTCCTTCGCGCCACCTCCGCACGACCTTGACCTCCGGCCGTACTCACCTTTCACCGGCCGTCCACATCCTTGCTAACCTCCCTTTGATAGACCAATCTTTGATCGGTCATGGTATACTCTAAACTTAATTAAATTTCGTCTCTTTTGGATTTTCTTCTTAAGTGTTAGATGTGCTATGATATGGTCTAATGTTTTCTTGCTTCCTCATGTGATTGCTTGTGAAATCATGCAGTATAAGTGAGCAAATCATCTATTTACATCTCACTTTTGTCACGTCTGACCACTTTTGGTTGACCAAATTTCTTGGTTGATCGACCAAAAGTCGGTTTCTCCATAACATTGTCCAGGTTATTTTTGATCAACTAATATGAGTTTTTGATTGACCAACATGTTTTCAAATACTCTGAAATGGCTCCAAAATGAGCACGTGCCTCCTCTTCTGCTCATCATAATGATACATTTGACCAGTTTTTCATCACTGAGGCCGCTCGCGACCGTTTTTCTCTATTCGCCAAATTTTCACCACGTTGGTACACCAGTAGATTTTTCCTACTTTGAGTCTATCTTTCCCAGAATCTACGAAAAATTTGCATATTACCAGATTTTACGTCTTTTTGAGGGGAACTTTTATGCGTGTTCTAAGAAGAGTCGCATAGCCGGTGTTGACCCAATGCCCTATCACCTATTTTATGACAATTTGAACATAGGTGAGGGCTTCAACATTGAGTTGACCTCGAATGTCTACGGCATAGAGGTTTTGGTCAATGCAGATATTCTTTCAGAGATTCTTGGATGTCCGTTTATTAATCCTACCTTTCTTGAGCTCCACCAGCAAACACAGACGGATACCATTAGGGGGACCCTACTCACTCTCTCTCATTTTGACTTGGGTCATCTAGCCAAGTCACCCTATTTTCATCGTCTACCCATATTTCTTAATTGTGTCTTCTTATGGAATTTCAAGTCCAAATCTATGTCTTTTGAAAACTGCCTTGGCATTATGCTCATTACCCTTTATTCCTTTCTTATGAATAAGCGATTTAATTAGAACCACTTGATTTTGTACTTAATGAGCAAGCAACCCACCAGCTCCTTCCAGTTTGGGACACTTCTTTCCCACATCTTCCTACATTCCAATGTTCCCATGGATATTAATAATAAACAGTTTATCACTAGAGTCTCCATTTTTTATAAGCTCACTTATACGAAGATGGAGCAAGCTCAGGGAGCCCGTGGTGAGGATGCAGCCCAGGAGCAGCATCAGCTGCAGGAACCATCAGTAGTCCCTCCTCCTTCCCCGCCTTATGAGCACTTTACAGTGACTTGTCCTCCTCCAATGCAACCCTCTCTGTCCTTCTAAGAGTAGGAGTGGAGCCTTTTGGATAGACCTCTTTCAGGCAGGGATTTTGTCAGCTCCTAGGATGTGACGAATGGTATTTCCTTGATGATGCAGTTGCAGAGAGAGATAGACTTCATGATGATGAGACGTGGGCGTCAGGTATTAGACTACCAGAATGCTAAAAGCCAATTGTTGGATAGACTTAGAGAGTCTATTCATGACATTCAACAGTAGCTTCATCGACCTCCTCGACCTCACCGATCTACTACCATGCCTCCACCATCAGCAACACCTCCTCCTACCACTACAGCAGCACCAGCAGACTAGCAAGTTACACAACCTCACAGGACATCTAGGCAGCTGACACCGAGATTGTCAGCTTAGCACCGCCTATGTCTTAGTTAGCCTGCCTCCTCAGATAGATCAAATTCGCTGGATCTTGAGTTGGATATAGACCTCCAAAGCATGATGGATGCCTTCATGGCATCATTAGATGACTAGCTTTGGTTTTGCTTAGCTTTTATTGGTTTGTAAAACTTAATATTCTATGAACTATTTCATTTTCTGATTTGCTTATCTAGACTCTTTTATATCATTGTTATATGGATGAATATTATCTCTCTCGGATATATTTTACTCTCTTTGTAATTGCATGTTGAAATTTATGTTGCTTTATTTACATGCTTAAGGGGGAGTTAAATGAAAAACATAGTAGCATGTTTTACTTTTTGCATAAATAAAAAGGGGGAGATATTATGCATAACTGTTTCAATTTCATAATTATATTTTTGTTGTTATCCAAAAGGGGGAAAATATAAGTACCTCTATTTTGATGTACCAAAATTATGTTTACTACCACACTAATATTTCAAGACCATCTCGGATCAAAGCTTCTCTCTTAGATCAAGTTCAGATGGTTGTTGATTTGTGTCGTTTACTTTTATTTGAGTCTAAGATATTATTGTAAGGAACCTCAAAATAAAACTCAAATGGATTTTCACCCTTCTTTCAAATTTAGTTTTTAAGGCTATTGATCGACCAATTCTTCTACTTGATCGACCAACCAACTTAGTTAATCGATCAAGCCAGCCCATTTTAGGAAGTTGATTAAAACCCTTTTGATCGACCAACCAAGCTAATTAATCGACCAATTAGTGATTGATCAAATAACTAAATTGATCGACCAAAAAGCATTTTGATCGACAAGTATACCTTAATTGATCGACCAATTTGACTTTCTTTTCAGACCAACCTTTTAGTATAAATAAAGGTTGTACGTAGCTCTTTTTCATAATTAACTTCCAATAGAAATACCCTCAAAAAGATCAGAGCTTCTCATGCTTCTTCCAAGTGTTTCTACTCTTTCCTATTCACTTCATTCAAAGCACGTCATTTCAAACCACTACTGAAATTCTGGTTTGATTTTTTATTGAGGTTCCATAGATATATTTATTGTTCTTTTATATTGTTATTTTGATTAACGGATCCAAAGTTATTGGGAAGATCCGTGTTATTGTTGTTATTGTACTTCTCTTTAGGGTAAAAAAAGAAGTGTTTGTAAAGAGGTTGTGCCACCCTCGTTCAAGTGGTACGATAGTGGATTGACTAGCCTTGACTAGTTGGGAAAATCCTAAGCTGAGAGGCTTAGGTAGTGGTTTTCACCCAATTCGGGTTTCCACTCTAAATCCAGGTGTAACTTGTGCTTGGCTTTATTGTGAATTCATTTTTATTTTTACTGTTTGAAAAAGGCGATACTATTCACCTCTCCCCTCTAGTATACGTTACGATCCACAGGCAAATCCTCAAGGCAATGATGTGTGTGTAGGGAATTAGATGGAGTCATTCCTTCTAAGCTACCATTGTCTACAAGCTCAGAAGGTTGAGTGAAATTGGCCGTTTTATACATAGTATGCTATAGGTCTAATTATAGGTATCGATGAGGTCCTTGTGAAGTGAAGACATGATGAAGGACCTTGATTGGATGTGAGATAAGCCAAGAACTTCCGCCATAGATAACAGCGGTGTTTGATGAAGGTGAAGTGGGGTCTAGGCGTATAATGTGATAAATCATGTAATTAGTGATGTAGAAATGATCATGACAAAGTTTAGAAGGTGATCGGCATGTTTAAAAGATAAAAGAAAGCTCTGGTCAAGCTCAAGGAGCATGCCGGAGTTGGGGAAGACAACATGGAAACATCATTAAAACTAAATTAAAGTAGCTATCTAATTACGCTAAACTAATCCACTCAAAGAACTATGGCTAACTACGATTACCTGGATGAAGAAGACGAGAGGAACTCCATCAATGGCTCGTGACGGAGGAGGAAATCAAAGAGGGAGAACAGAACTCCAGTGAAGGTGGACTATGCGACGTATCATGAGAAAATGATATCGTAACCTCATCCATAGATGTAGCGGAGGATGGCGGAGAAGGACGGAAGGTCGAAGTCCTCGGAGAAGACCGGAGGGGGAAGGTGGAAGTTGCCGGAGGTAGGGACGAATAGCCTATCGAACAACCTCAGTGGAAGAAGGGGGAAGGGGATCGTTAACATAGATCGAAGGTCCTAGGGTCAATTTATAGGCGAAGGAGAGGGTAGAGGGGGTGTGTCAGGATGGTTATAGGTCTAGGTTCAAGGTAACCATCAATGTTGTCTCCGACATCGATGAGGTTAAATGCCCAGATCAATTAGGATTAAGAGGTGATCCAGTCCATCGGATTAAAAGAGGGAGGTGAGAGGAAGCTAGATGGAATTGGCTAAGGAGTTTAAACGTGGGATAGGCGGTGATCGCAAGGTACGGATGCCGGACATTCTTAGCCGTCCACAGTGAAGAAGAGTTGAAGAAGACGATGTGTATAGGGGCATATTTGTAATGAAAAGGACCTATTTGACTAAAAAGGACTCAAGTGAAATGGAAGTTAAGGACTGAAACATAAACAGTGACTTTTAAGGCATATTGTAATTTATTTATCATCATAAATTAGATAAATATTATATTTATGCCTTGAAATTACATTTTTTCCCTTTTTAACTATATTTATTTAAATGATAAGATTAATTAAATTAATTACATACTTAGGTCTTTAATTTAATTAAGTTAATTAAAATACCTAATATATAGCTAAATGATTATGAATTGAGTCCTAATTATTAATTAAATTATTATTAAGATTAATTGAACTTTAATTATGTATTTTAACTTATTTTGCAGGTCCTTACTATTTAACCCCTATATTATAATTAACCCTGTATTTAATGTATTCCTAGGTAATTAGCTAAGTAAACTCGCTAATTAACATTATCATGTAGCTCAACTCAGCTTAACTCAACTCATCCCCCTCAACTTAGTTGAGTCTAGCTCATATCAACTCCAATCAGTTCACTAGGAGGTCAAGCTAGCTCAACTTAATTGACATCTGTTCACTCTAGCTTCAGTCCAGCTCGCCTTAGCTCTACTCAACTCACGATAGTTGAACTCCTAGCTAAGCTACTACTTTACAACTTAGTAACTAAGCTAGTGATGGCGATTTTATGCGACTTGTTAAGGAGGGTTTTTAAATTGTTGCAACGCGTAAAATCGATCAACTTTTAAAATTTATATTCCCGTGTAGTGGGGTGGAAGATGTTGTGGTTAGGGTCAATAGTCTTTGTTTTCCTGTTGACTTTCTTGTATTAGATATGGAAGTTCTTGATTCACTTTCTTATTACCTGAATATCCTTGGTAGACCTTTCTTGGCCATAGCCCGTGCCCATATTGATTGTGAATCGGGCTGCATTGAGATTGCCATGGGCTCTAAAAAGCTCAAACATTTTTAAGGTCACCAAGAATTTTGATTGTGATCTTGTCAAGGATGATACGTCTGACGAATGGCATTCATGGACTTGGCATTGTGCGTGGCCATCTTCTTTTGGTCTGCAGTGATGCCTACTCCTTCCTTCTTTTATGGTCTGGTGTATTTGGATGCAACTGCATCCCATACTTCATAATCCATTGATTCTAAGAATATTTGCATTCTGGTCTCCCAATAAGCATAATTGGTGCCATCAAATTGAGGTGGTCAGACTACAGATTGTCCTTCAGCTTATACTTCAAAGGACTTTGACATCCTGGTTGGAGAATAACCTCGCTCTGGTAGCAGATGTAAGTACGAGTGGAGCCTCAAGGATTAAGGATACACTAGAGGGGGGTGAATAGTGTAGTATCTAAAAAATTAAAATTAAAATACTCACCACATATCAAAATGATAAATGCACAAACCAGAGATATGACACCTGATTTAGAGTGGAAACCCTTTCGGGTAAAAACCACTACCTAAGCCTCCGAGTTTAGGATTTTCTCGACTAGTCAATGCTAGTCAAATCCACTAATGTATCACTTGATCGAGGGTGAGACAACCTCTTACAAGATGTCTTCTCTTACACCTGACAAAGAGAAGAACAACAGGGCTTCCAACCCAACTTGGAATCCCAGATCAAGAATAAAAGAAATAAAAATAATATAACAATATTCCTATGGGACCTGAAATGTTAAATAACAAACCAAGCTTTCTTGAATCGCAAGAGAGCGATCGAGCTTTAGATCACATAGTTGTAGGTGTAGAGACGTGAAAGCACAAAAGAGAGAGAGTAGGCATTTTTCTCTTTGGAAAGCTCCTGAGTTGTGTTTTGGGAGGGGGGTCCTAGGACCTATTTATAGGCACTTTTCGATAGTTTCGAAAATACAGGTTTGGTCGATCAAAGACGCATTTGGCCAATCAAAAAGGATTTGGTTGATTAAATAATTATATTGATAGATCCAGTGTTGATCTATTAAATTGAATGATTGGTCGACTCAGAGATATCAAAAGAAATTCGACTATTGGAGTAAATTTGATCGATTAAATAAAATAGGTTGATTGATCAAAATAAACTATGACTGTTAGAGGCATTTGATCGATTAAAACAATTAACTGGTTAATCAATACTTGGTCGATCAAAGAAATAAGTTGGTTGATCAAGAATGGAGAAAACTTTTTTTTTGTAAAAATATTAGCCTTATGTTATTTTTTGCTTTTGAAGCTCCGTACATATTTCTAAACTCAATAAAATTAAAAAGGTCTTCAAGAGTCTTCAAGTCTCAAGCTTCTTTCTTCATTGATGACTAAGGTGATGACGACGCATCCATATCAAACATTTGACTTAACTTATAAGGGTTAGTCCACAATAAAATATAATTTTGTTATATCAAAATAAGGGTATTAACAGATAACATATTTAGCTAATTAAGTAATTAAGTCATGTAGTTAAGTATTAGGTTAATTTATACTCTAAGTAAATAAATGTTAGTTAAGTAGTTATAACTCAAGTAAGTAGTAATATTTTTGTTAGTAAGTTATAGATAGTAAGTTAAAGTATAACATAACTTATTATGTTAGTTAAGTTAAGTAGCAAGATAGGTAAATATTTTTTGTTGAAAGAGAAAGACATGTAAGTAAGATTAAGTTGATTAATTAACTATTGTAATTAAGAATAAGGAATAATTTAAAGAATAAGTGGTGAATCATATATTGATTTAACCTCTTAGCAAATGACTTGACTCAACCAGTATAAATTTATAAAATATGTCGATCACCTTTTTCGCTATACTCTAACTTAATAATGACAAATTAACTGTGTAAGGTAGCTTAACATTAATAACGTGCACACGAAGGATACCGTTATAAAGGATCACATTCGTCAATAACAAGCTATAAAGTAATTAACGAAAACCTTGGAGTGTAATCATGTAAAGCCTTATCAAAAGGGTATTTGAGAGGATTTGTGGGGCACGCGAAAAAGTGCATACTGTACCACTCTCATTTTCTTTCTCTCAGAGACTTAAGAAAAAATTTTGAGGGTTAGATCTCCTCCTCATGTACATCCTTCAAGATGGAACTAGATTACCAATCCTCTATGTTCCTTCCTATTTGCAATATACGGTTGGGCTCTCAGTTTGTCTTGAACTCAATAGAACACAAATCAACGACCCTGATCAGTTAGAAAAATTAAAGGGCCCATCGACCTTTCTGCAAAACTTACCTCACTAAAATCCATTGTATTGTTCACCAAAATGAGTTGAGTGAATAAATGCTTTTAGAGAAATGCCTCACTTTGAATAGGCTCATTAATCATTGATCACTAGACCCCCAATTTAAGCAAGGTCCAATATATAGAAATAGACCCCATGTTGAATGTACTACATATCCCATCGTTGTATATATTAAAGCCCGTGAAGTAGTGACTATTGATGTCACTGTTCCATGAGACTTACAATTTACGTATCTTTTGGGTGCCTTAATAATACTTTGTGGTTAGCTAGTGATGATAAACACTTTTTTCTTTTTTTTGAGTAAAGGGTTAAACATATTACTCAAAAATGGGTCACCCGATCCAAGCGTACAACGAGGGGAAAGATGCAGTAAACTGTAGGAAAACAAATAATAAAAAAATTACAACAATGTTTGAATATCTCTATTGATATGCTCTGCAAGAAGCAGGGGGACAGTGGTGATTCTTCATGTCGATGTCTATTCCGTTCCCTCCAAATATGTCATACCATACTTGCTGTGACCTACCAATAGGTATGGGACATAGAGATTGGGGCATCCATTGGAAGTTGTGGGCATTGCTCAAGGGGAAGATGCGTCCCCGAAGATAGCTCCATATATTAGTGGTGTAATCACATTGAAAGAATAGGTGTGATATAGATTCTCCTTGTGAATTGCATAAAGTGCAAGAGGTATTCATAGGGATCCTACAAGAGGAAAGTTAGTCTATAGTCACAAGCCTCCCCCATAAGGCCAGCCAAAGGCAAGTGCTCCATTTGGGAGGGACAAAAGAACTCCAGACAAAATTCCATAGGGTTCGCTCCACTACTTTTTCTCTAATTGTATTCTAGACTTCAGTAGGGTTGGGCCAACTCCACACCCCATTTGAAAAAAAATTCTCCAGTAGCCTACTTCTGAAATCAATAAGTGCACGCAAAATTTTTGAGTCACCTGGGTTCTTTGGCTTAGATAGATAGTTCCTATATCTGTCCCTTGTCCAAGTAGCCCATATAGAAAGATTTTGTGTAGTAAGCTGAGACACCATTTTTGAATAAGTCAACTTCTGCAATTCAATATAATCACATAAGTCGAGACCCCCCTCCTTTTTGGGTTTGCAGATATCTTACCATCCAATCAAGTGAATCCTATCATCCCAAATGAAATTTGCAACATGCTTTTGAATTTGACGTAAAGTCTGCTCCCTGATGTGGGTGGTGCTTAGCCAAAATCTAAGTAGACCTTCAACAGCGCATTTGACCTAGCAAATTCTCCCAGTGCGGGAGAGCAATATTTTCTCCATCCTTGGAGGTGGTCTTTGACCTTGTCTTCAAGAATAGAATTAGGATTGGCCATATTGCCTGGAGATAGAGGAACTCCCAAATAGCGACAAGGGAGTCTTCCTTTAAGAAGGCCAATCGTAAGACATATAGAAAGACGCCTATTGTAGTGTCTTCGGACATATACCTTACTCTTGGCACCGTTGAGCTTCAATCCAGATATAAAGGCAAACACATTTGAAGCATTCCTGATGGCCTTTGCTGACTTAAGATCCCCCTTGCTACAAATGAGGATATCTTCAACATAGAATAACTGTGTAGGGAAGGGAGTGCCCCTTAGTGAAGCCCTTGAAATATGGCGAGCGCGTTCCTAGAAATCAAGCATAGAGGAGAGACCATTCATGCATAATACAAAAAGAAGACGGGATCCCCTTGTCTGAGTCCCCTTCTAGTAGGGAAATATCCTGCAGGACACCCATTGACAAGGGGGGAATAGTGTGGATTCCAAATGCACATTTTGATCCAACAAATCCAGACTGAGTTGAAGCCATGTGAGCGAAGGACATAGAGTATAAAAGGCCGGTTGATGGAGTTGAAAGCTTTTGATATAACTATTTTTGCACACATTCTAGCAGATTGACCAACCGAGTTGAAACCCTTCATAAATTCATTAGCTAGAAGAGTGCTGTCTGAAATGGATCGACCTCTTATGAATGCAGATTGGTTGGATTGAACCAAAGTTGGCATAATAAAGGCGAGACGGTTGGCAAGAATCTTGGTGATAACTTTGTATAATGTATTGCAACAGGCTATTGGTCTGAAGTCTTTAATAGTAACCACATTGGGGGATTTAGGGACCAATGTGAGGACAATATTGTTTAGTTATTGAATGAAGTAGCCTCCTTGAAGGAAGAAAAACCTTACCCCATCGGTGAAATCATCTTTAATAATATTCCAAGACCTCCTGAAAGAATAGGCATTAAAGCCATCTGGGCCTGGTGCTTTATCGGGCCCAATACTCCATAAAGCTCCTTTGATCTCTTCATCAGTGGGGATGGCAGAGAGCATTGCATTGTCAGAATCAAAAAGTTTGACAGAAGCAGGCCGTGAAATGGGGGAGGAGGGTGTAGGGGGGTTACCTGCGTCAAATAAGTTGGAGGAATAGCGGGAGAGAGAATTGGTGTTTTGCCTTAAATCTTCTTCCATGTCTATGATTTCACCCTTCTCATTCAAGGGCCTGGAGAGAGAATTGGTGTTTTGCCTGACTCCGGTGGCAGTGGCAAAAAAATTGGTGTTGCAGTCCCCCAATTTTAGCCAATTGCTTCTACTCCTTTTATTCCAAAAACCCCCTTCCTCCTTTCTTAAGGATGAGAGATCACCCCTAATGTGATATTCCTCGACGTGAAGGGAGGCATTATGCAGATCACCATGAAGAGTCGAGTGGAGGCTTTCCAACTCTAATGTTAAAACTGCTATGTGGGTCAACCATGATCTATCCCCCTTTGCCCAAGTTTTAAGGGCGGCTTTTACATGCTTGAGCTTGATGGTACATTTGTGGAGTGGGTTGCCAGCTGCATTTGTGTCCCAAGCCTCTTGTACAAGCCTGAGGAAGCCCTCTCTTTCCCCCAATAGTTGAGGAAACGAAATAGTTGATTCTTGTGCTTGGACGGGAAAAGGCTGTAGAACATGCATGCGTGGTCGCTGAAATAAGAGGGAATATAAGCTACCCTGGTGAGAGGCAAAAGGTCAAGCCGATCCATGTTGGCCAAGCCATGATCAAGTTTGCACGCAATTCTTCTACCACCAATGCCTATGTTCGACTAGGACAAGTGATTGCCATGAGTGGCAATCTCAGCCAGTTCACAATCAAGAATGCAATTATGGAAGCTTTCCATGCCCAAGCGTGATGATAAACACTTGTGAGATCCACTATGAAAAGCAAAGTTACCTAACCCCATTTTAACCAAAGGGTATGTACACAGCTTTTGCCAACTATGCTCTAGCTAGCTCTAGGGAGAGCACAATTAGGGTGCTAATCAATGTTGACAAAGATGTGTGGATCTACCCATTTGAAGTAAGGGCACACAACTTTTGCCAACTGTTCTCTAGCTAGCTCTAGGGAGAGCACCAATTAAGGTGCTAATCAAAGTTGACTAAGATGTGGATGGGATGAGAAACCCACCAAAAATAACTTGGTAACTTTACATCAATTAGGGTCCTAATCAATGTTGATGTAGATGTAGAGGAGATGACAATAGAAACACACCCAAAATAGTTAAATTGATAACTTTAGGTGCTCATGTATTCATTCACATCCTCCTTTAAATTGGATGCTCAATAATTTGATTCCCTGAATTGGATATTCACATGTTTACATCTTTGCAAGGAGAGTTATGGAACCATCCCTTAAGCTGGAATGTAGTTTCAAGTCTATCCTAAATGTAACAACATTATTACTTCTTTACGTAAAAATAACATGATTATATCTATTTATGTCATCCCAGAAATGAAGAATAAATGCCTTCATGACTGTAATGCTTGATTTTCAATTAACTGTAAAGTTTGGTCAGGCAACTATGAAAAAAAATCTTTGAGATGAGATGAAAAATCCTTCTAACCATATATATATGAAACAGACAATAGATGACAAAATTACTAGTAATAAGAGTACAGATGACTTTGATGTAGAAAAGGAAAGAAGAATTTCATTGAAATAGATAATTGGTATATAGTTGTTTGCATTAATGTGAATGCAATATTCTCATTCTTTTCTTCTTTTATTTTGTTTTTGCTATTGTGTTTCAGTTGTAAGCATCCTTTTTAGAAAATTTTTGGCACATCATATTTTCTATTACTTACGTTAGGCCCCCAACTTCATCATTGAATCCACCCTCAAGTACATGATGAAGATAATTTGTTAGATCACAATAATTATGCCTCTCTTAATCCTAGGACTAGAAGCACCTTGTATGGATACAGATGTAGTCCTATAGCCACTTGTCGAGGAGTTGGGGGATCTATGGGAGAATGAAATACAAATATTTGATGCTTTAAGGAAAGAATGGTTCATGATTTCCCAACTTATGTCATCATGTTACGTTGGCAAACCAAGGGATACAAGGAATGTCCTGTGTGTATAGGCTAAACTTCGTCGAAGAAGTTCTACTCGAAAATTGGGAATATATATAGGTTGTGGTTGTTTCCTCCCAATGGACTATCAATGGACAAGTAAGAATTTTGATGGAAATACCGAGAGACGAAAAATAGCCATCAAGATTACAGTTAAAGGGCTTCTAATGTGTGTATGGGCCATTAGGGCTCGATGGCCAAAGTCCTTCCTTATGACTATTGAAGGCCATGATAAGGAGCACGTAATCAGAGCCAAAGAATGCAAGGAATGCCACCTAAAAGAAAGATCATGCAATGGTGTCAATTCACTTGGAAAAGAGTTTTTTGGCTTGGTAATGAATATCTCGTTGAGGTTAAAGTTAGCATGAGTTACTTCATGTGAGAAAATGTAAGGATAATTAAGTTACCGATTGACTGTGAGAACAATTCATTGAATGGTGTCAATTCCTTTGGAAAAGAGTTTTTGCCTAGATCTACATTACAATAACACTAATTTTGCTAGAAGTACATAAAGATGGGTACAAATTAAAATTTAAGAGTGTGATTAGATCTATTAGTATGATAAAGATGGCTTTTGATCATATTCTGCGATCACCATCTAGTGGTTATGCCCTTGGTGTCTTGCTCATGTTGTTGGTTTCACAGGCACCCTTGACAGTAGCTAACAAAGTGCACGTGTGGAATCGAGCTAAGACTTATGGCACTCTAACACTTCACTTTGATGAAGTGGCTGCTGCTGAATTTGGCAATTTGAGACGTCAGCGGACCAAAAGCCTTCCCTACGAAGCCTCTCTCACATTCCAGGCTCCTAGAAATGAAGATTTTGTACGTATAAAGTGTTATGCTAGTGGGCATGGCCTTCCGCGGGCATTAATCTTCAACTCCCTCTTTGAAAACAGACATTGCGATCCATCTTGTACTATGGAAATCTGGGACGATGGTGCCTATATGCTTACTAAGCATGTTTGGGAGCGGATCCACAAATTCCAACCCAATTGATGTTGGTTAATTTTCAGAGAAGACAAGAATCTCCACATACAAATATTATATATTATAATTAGATACTTAAATTTGTAATGTTTACTTTGGTGGATGTTGTTTTGAGAAGACCTTTGCTTGCATTCGTTACAACAAGATGTGAAGTTGTTCCATGAGATCATCTTTGTGTGAAATCATCTTTAATAATATTCCAAGCCCTCCTGAAAGAATAGGCATTAAAGCCATCCGGGCCTGGTGCTTTATCGGGCCCAATACTCCATAAAGCTCCTTTGATCTCTTCATCAGTGGGGATGGTAGTGAGCATTGCATTGTCTGAAATAGAAAGTTTGACAGAAGCAGGCCATGAAATGGGGGAGGAGGGTGTAGGGGCATTGCCTGCGTCAAATAAGTTGGAGTAATAGTGGGAGAGAGAATTGGTGTTGTGCCTTAAATCTTCTTCCATGTCTATGACCTCACCCTTCTCATTCAAGAGCCCGGAGAGAGAATTGGTGTTTTGCCAGACTCTGGTGGCAATGGCCAAAAAATTGGTGTTGCAATCCCCCAATTTTAGCCAATTGCATCTACTCCTTTTCTTCCAAAAACCCCCCTCCTCCTTTCTTAAGGATGAGAGATCACCCCTAGTGTGAGATTCCTCGACGTGAAGGGAGGCATAATGCAGATCACCGTGAAGAGTCGAGTGGAGGCTTTCCAACTCTGATGTTAAATCTGCTATGCGAGTCAACCTTGATCTATCCTCCTTTGCCTAAGTTTTAAGGGCGGCTTTTACATGCTTGAGCTTGATGATACATTTGTGGAGTGGGTTGCCAGCTGCATTTGTGTCTGAGGCCTCTTGTACAAGCCTGAGGAAACCCTCTCTTTCCCCCCAATAGTTGAGGAAACAAAATGGTCGATTGTTGTGCTTGGATGGGAAAAGGCTGTAGAACATGCATGCGTGGTCGCTGAAATAAGACGGAATATAAGATAGCCTGGTGAGAGGCAAAAGGTCAGGCCAATTCGTGTTGGCCAAGCCATGATCAAGTTTGCACGCAATTCTTCTACCACCAATGCCCATGTTCGACAAGGACAAGTGATTACCATGAGTGGCAATCTCAACCAGTTCACAATCAAGAATGCAATTATGGAAGCTTTCCATGCCCGAGAGTGATGATAAACACTTGTGAGATCCACTATGAAAAGCAAAGTTACCTAACCCATTTTAACCAAAGGGTATGTACACAGCTTTTGCCAACTATTCACTAGCTAGCTCTAGGGAGAGCACAATTAGGGTGCTAATCAATGTTGACGAAGATGTATGGATCTACCCCATTTGAAGTAAGGGAACACAACTTTTGCTAACTGTTCTCTTGCTAGCTCTAGCTAGAGCACCAATTAACGTGCTAATCAATGTTGACTAAGATGTGGATGGGATGAGAAACCCACCCAAAATAACTTGGTAAATTTACATCAATTAGGGTCCTAATCAATGTTGATGTAGATGTAGAGGAGATGACAGTAGAAACACACCCAAAATAGTTAAATTGATAACTTTAGGTGCTCACGTATTCACTCACGTCCTCCCTTAAATTGGATGCTCAATAATTTGATTCCTTGAATTGGATATTCACATGTTTACATCTTTGCAAGGAGAGTTATGGAACCATCCCTTAAGCTGGAATGGAGTTTCAAGTCTATCCTAAATGTAACATTATTACTTCTTTATGCAAAAATAACATGATTATATCTATTTATGTCATTCCAGAAATGAAGAATAATTGCCTTCATGACTATAATGCTTGATTTTCAATTAATTGTAATGTTTGGTCAGGCAACTATGAAAAAAATCTTTGAGATGAGATGAAAAAATCCTTCTAACCATATATATATGAAACAGACAATAGATGACAAAATTACTAGTAATAAGAGTATAGATGACTTTGATGTAGAAAAGGAAAGAAGAATTTCATTGAAATAGATAATTGGTATATAGTTTTTTGCATTAATGTGAATGCAATATTCTCATTCTTTTATGTTTTTTTTTTGCTATTGTGTTTCAATTGTAAGCATCCTTTTTAGAAAATTTTTCGCACATCATATTTTCTATTACTTACGTTAGCCCCCCAACTTCATCATTAAATCCACCCTTAAGCAAATGATGAAGATAATTTTTTAGATCAAAATAATTATGCCTCGCTTAATCCTAGGACGAGAAGCGCCTAGTATGGATACAGATGTAGTCCTATAGCCACTTGTCGAGGAGTTGGGGGATCTATGGGAGAATGAAATACAAATATTTGATGCTTTGAGGAAAGAATGGTTCACCATGCATGCATGTTGTTTTATTGTAGACAATCAATGATTTCCCAACTTATGTCATCATGTCAGGTTGGCAAACTAAGGGATACAAGGCATGTCCTGTGTGTATGGGCTAAACATCGTCGAAGAAGATCAACTCGAAAATTGGGAATATATATAGGTTGTGGTTGTTTCCTCCCAATGGACTATCAATGGACAAGTAAGAATTTTGATGGAAATACCGAGAGACGAAAAATAACTATCAAGATTACAGTTAAAGGGCTTCTAATGTGTGTATGGGCCATTAGGGCTCGATGGCCAAAGTCCTTCCTTATGACTATTCAAGGCCATGATAAGGAGCACGTAATTAGAGCCAAAGAAAGCAAGGAATGGCACCTAAAAGAAAGATCATGCAATGGTGTCAATTCACTTGGAAAAGAGTATTTTGGCTTGGTAATGAATATCTCGTTGAGGTTAAAGTTAGCATGAGTTACTTCATGTGAGAAAACGTAAGGATAATTAAGCTACCGATTGACTGTGATAACGATTCAATGAATGGTGTCAATTCCTTTGGAAAAGAGTTTTTGCCTAGATCTACGTTACAATAACACTAATTTTGCTAGAAGTACATAAATATGGGTACAAATTAAAATTTAAGAGTGATTAGATCTATTAGTATGATAAAGATGGCTTTTGATCATATTCTGCGATCACCATCTAGTGGTTATGCCCTTGGTGTCTTGCTCATGTTGTTGGTTTCACAGGCACCCTTGACAGTAGCTAACAAAGTGCAGGTGTGGAATCGAGCTAAGACTTATGGTACTCTAACACTTCACTTTGATGAAGTGGCTGCTGCTGAATTTGGCAATTTGAGACGTCAGTGGACCAAAAGCCTTCCCTACGAAGCCTCTCTCACATTCCAGGCTCCTAGAAATGAAGATTTTGTACGTATAAAGTGTTATGCTAGTGGACATGGCCTTCCGCGGGCGTTAATCTTCAACTCCCTCTTTGAAAACAGACATTGTGATCCATCTTGTACTATGGAAATCAGGGATGATGGTGCCTATATGCTTACTAAGCATGTTTGGGAGCGGATCCACAAATTCCAACCCAATTGATGTTGGTTAATTTTCAGAGAAGACAAGAATTGCCACATACAAATATTATATATTATAATTGGATACTTAAATTTGTAATGTTTACTTTGGTGGATGTTGTTTCGAGAAGACCTTTGCTTGCATTCGTTACAACAAGATGTGAAGTTGTTCCATGAGATCATCTTTGTGTGAAATTAATGATTTCACAAAGAGGTAATAAATATGTACCGTAAGTGTACATAAATATGTGGGTTCTACCTACAAGACAATATATACGAATTAAGACATTGAGGCACCTTTGTTATATACTGAGTGTATGAGGGCAACCACCTATGGATTTGTTCCTTTGTAATAAAGATTAAAAACCTCTTGAAATCATCAAGGTGTAGTGAATGTGAGATTTCGCTTGCAGAAAAATTATGTCAAAAAATTAAGTCGTCGCAGTAATGGAAATCGTGTTGGAAAATCTCGTACAAAAATATATATCAATGAAAGCTAACTACGAATAGTTAGGATGTATCTGCAGGGAGGAATGATAGTAATAAATTCACGAATATTTATTATTCCTGATGTGAAATCCATATCAAAATCCCATGTGACATAAGGCGATAAACAAGAGTCAGGCTGTATTGCAAGAGTTTAAGGGTTAAATCACAATTGTTATCGTCATAAAATAAATGTAATTAACCCATCATGGCATATAATGTAATTAGAATTCGCGATGTTGAATTTCTCTTCTAGGTAGTGTAGGTATGTGTTTGATATTTCATGCACTTATGTTGGAACCAGAGTTAATGTTATAATAAGTCAAGTGCCTGAGAGGAAAAAGGAAGAAATATAAGGACACACATGCAAAGTGGATTGCTTGCATCGCGTGCGCTGGAGGCCGCAGCCGGCTGCGAGAACTTCCATGGAGGTCGGCTACGATGAGGGGGTCGCGATGGTGGTAGCAGCTCGACGAACAGTGGCTGGCGGCGGTCGCAGGAGAGGAGGACATCGCTGGCGGTGGGGCTATCCTCTTGGTGTGCGCGGATTGCGGCGGGTGCACGGATGGTGTGGAAACATTCGTGAAGGGGAGGGGAGCGTGCTGGCGTCGACGGTGCGGAGTTTCGTGGCCAGTGGTGGCGGCTGCGAGTGGAGGAGCGGCGTCGGTGTTGGGTTCTTCTCCATTGGAGAAGAAGACGAAGAAGAAGAAGAAGTGGAGGACACAGTGGTTCGGACGCTACTGTGGCCGTGGTTCGTCGGACCCTGCGGTGGAGGATGGCGCGGTCAGGAGGCAGTGCGAGGCAGTCGTGGAGGCGGGTGTTGTTGATGAGCGCTGGGAGGGGAACCGTTGGGTGTGTGCCTCTATCTGCGTGGTCGGGGACTGAGAGGGTGGTGGGTGCGGTGGTCTGTGAGGAAAGAGGAGAAGGTGGAGGAGATGAAGGCTCCCTCTGGTCCCTTGGGGAGGGGAATGAAGGTGCTGCGGCTGCTGTTGCGTGGACGGGTGAGAGAGAGCCGAACGAGAGCTTCAAGAAGGGCTGTTGTGAATGTTGGAGCCGAGGAAGAAGGAGACGGAAGAAGAAGAATGATGGGTTGTTGGTGGGTGTTCGGAGAAGAGTCCGGATGACTTATGAGTTGCAGGCGCGGTTGTGAATGTTGGAGACGAGATGCGGTGGTGAGTCGAAGATGTGGTAGCTATAGTGGAAGCGATGGTGACGTCGCAGCTATCACCTCCGACCATGGTGGTGGCACGTCTTGTCGTGGTTGTAGCGCGGTCACAGACGATTTAGGTACGATAGGAGATGAAGGTCGAGGACCCGGATGGCTCACGGAAGCGGGCAGGTCGTAGTCGTGGACGTCGCCGAAGATGGAGGCTCGTGGTGGTGGTGCTCTTCCTGTGCATGGACGGGGGTGTGGAGGAGAGCAAGCTCTCCTTCCGTGGAGGAAGATGATGATGTCTGGTGCCCATCCTTTGCAGAGATATTTGAGGGAAAGATTTGAAGGAGAGATTCGAGGGAGAGAGAGAAAATAAAGAAAGTTTTCTTTACTTATTTTCTCTTTCTTTCTTTTCCTTTCCTATTGTATGTGTTTTCAAAAATCTCTTTTGGAGAAGATTTTTAATTGAGAATTGAAGAGTTCTTTCCTTTCTAGTGTAGCAAATTAAATCTTTAAAAATGATATCCCCAATTGAGGTATAATTCCATCCAGGTTGTCTCTTTCATACCAAGTTGACTTGATTAAGATGAAAAAGTTTATGCAATGCATTAAATGATAATTCTGCAGCTTTATTAAATTTATCCATGTAATGTATGATTCAGGTTACATTTTCATTCCAATAATGAGGTACTTGGGCTCTAATTTAGTCCACTAATATGGACTTATCAAATACCGCAATGCCTAAGTTCTGCTAATCTCGAGCAAAATCATGGGAAACAAACCAAGTCTTTAAATCGTATTTTACCGTCAGGAAGCCTTATTGTCCACACCTCTAGGGATTAGATCGAAATATCAATTATAAGACTAAAGGTACTCAAATACCAGCCAAGATAAGCACCTGTCCAGCCTTAGCCTTGGGTCTACTGCGAAGGTTTTTAAGGGTTGCGAAAACTACCCAAAGGTTTGTTGACCCCAGCGGTTAAATCACCTATGCATATGTGCAGCAAGTCTAGGTTCAATTTACCACTGCATTTTTTGTAAGAGAGAAAGAGAAAGATGTTATTTCGAGAGTTTTCTCTCTTTCTTTTTAATTTTCTCTAAACCTAACATCGGATTCCTTGTCCCCACCATCAATCCTCATAGGGTCCCTGGCAATTGATGCTTTGGGATAGCACCGCCCATGGAAACCCCCAAAACCTTGACTTTCGACACTCCGTGATAGTGCCTCTCATGGTGTTCTGTAGCTAAATTCAGACCCTAGCAAATGACATTTCGAGATAATGCCGCCCATGGCACCTGAACCAACACAAGGTGCTTCCGTGCCCCAGTAGGATATTTAGATATCCTAAGAAACAAGCACTGAGGAGGCGGTATGTTATAACGCATCTTCAGGGGGAGTATTTTTCATTCCTCCTCTCCGCCCTGGGAACTCGTCCAATCAACTTGTGTCTTTGAGCCGCTCCTAAGTCAAATTCTCGGGAAAACATTTTCAGAACACTCTTTTTGGCATTGTTCTTCATTATGCGCACTGAACCAAACTAGTGTGTGATTTTTGGGTGCCTATGTTACCAAGTCCTTCAAACCAAAGGGTAGCCAACGGGGTCGAATACTCCCTAAACCTTAGACTTAATACATCACCCTCTCAACTCCCTCAACCACTTGAGGAATAGTTCAGATCTTAACAAATACGTGAGTGTTTAAGCCTTAAAATAGACCCAAGAGGCCGAAAGTCTATATCTGATGCAAGAAATACGTGGTTTGTTAATTATACGAAATAGTGTCGTTGAGACGCGTAAATCCGCAATCAACTCTTAAATTTATAACCTAGACAGTGAAGTATCTAGGGTCGTCAAAGGAGACCAATTTTATTAATCACATAAATGGTTCTCTCTCTAGCCTCTCAAATCCACACTTTGTTTTTGTTGTTTTTGATTTTGTTGTTTTTTTATGTTTTTCAGAAACAATCGGGTTTGAGGTAATAGAATGCGAAGATTTAATTATGCTACAACTAACCTTAGGTGACAAGAATGAAGTCATCTCTGTTGGTGCTAGAGCACCACGATCATTTATTTTGATGATAACAAAACACATGTCATTTAACATTTGCTTTTGAGTCCTAGCTTTTAGGTCAAATTACAAATGGAGACATGTGTTTCGACGGAGTTCGAGCTCGCATCCATGGCAGATTGGAGAAGCTTGACGGAGAATGGAGGAGCCTTTGCAAGGAGCGGAAGCTTGAAGCGTGAAGTCATGAAGAATAGGATAGAAGTCTTTTCTATTCTTGTATATTGTACTATGTTATTGTTGTTTTCTTTCTTTGCTCTTTTATTTCTCAGTAGCATGTTAAAGAGCCTCAAAGTTCCTTGGGTAGAGCCTCTAAGTGAGTTTTACACATGCATGTTATAAGGATTAGATTTACATTTCATGTTATAAATATTACATAACATGCATCATCTTGCATTTAGAGTAGTTGTGTATACTTTAGGTTAATTATGTCCTTTTTATGGCTAGGAGGGAAGGAGATGTATTTCAGGGCCTCGGATGGACGATCTGACCATACGGATCTGATCAGGACGATGATCGGAATCTAACACCTTCGAAATTGTCTAGATCGGAATCCCATAGCATCATATGAAGTTCGAAGAAGATCAATGGCCAGGGGGCAATGCAACAACCTTACAAACTTCGGATGAAAAATCTGAGCGTAAGAATGAATCTGGAGCGATGATCGTAGTCCAACAACATGAAAATCAACTCGATCCAAGCACCGTGGCACCCTCTGCAATTAAAAGAAATTGGACGGCCCAAATGGCTCCATGTGGTGCCATCTAGGCCACCCAACACCGGCTAGCAGTTCCAACACCATCTCCTCTTCATCCGCATCATCAATTCTCAGTCGTTGGATCTTGATCCAACGGCTGAGAAGCCGTCTCCACCGCGCACCCGTAACCCCTCCTTGCAATAATTTCTTGGGTGTAGCGCATTGGTCTAGATGCACACTTGCAAAGGAGGGGTGCAAGTTCGAATCCCCGCAGCCCCCCCAATTAGCAATTAGAGTAGCACCCAACACCGGCTAGCCTCGCGCATGAAGCCAGCATTGCACGCACGCAGAAATAGTGCCAGCGTGGCGCCAGCGCGCACGTGCGACAAGGTGCCCATGATATGCAAGCAGGGACGACAGCAGCGGGCACGAGTTGGTGTGGGGCTTCAGCGACAGTTGGGCGGATCTTCAGCGACGATTACAGTTGTCACTAATTTCCTTTGGACGATTTTTTTTTCTCCTCCTCTACTATACAAGGACCTACCCCCCTCCATTCCAAACCATCTCTTCCTTTCTTCTCCTCGCCACCTTCAAGACTTTAGAGAGAGCTTGTCCCAAGCCTGTGATGCTCCTTTAGATTAGATAACAAACAATTGTTCCCACCTCACATCCCCCTTCATGGAGCATCGTGTGGCCATCCTCTCACCTCCCTTTGCGAAGAAGATCCTCGCTGCGACATCATCCTACCCCACCCTCCGTCCTCCGGCTCTGTTCTCATTCGTCCTGCTCCTCACCACCTTCCTCCAAGCGACATCAGAGCGAGTCGTCCTCTGAGCAACCGTCGAGGGGGATTCTCTCACCTATATCTTTCTTTTTGCTTTTATAGTGTAATCTTTCCCACTTTCTTAGTTGTAGAAAATATTTACTTCAGAAAAATATGTGATTCCTTCTCTTTCTCTCTTATATTTTGCAAGTAGACTAGTTAGATAAGAATTCATCGACCTAATATTTTGCTTGTTAAAAATACAAAAAAAAATTAGAAAAGACAAAAATGACAAAAACAAATAAAAGCGAAATGCGTATTTTCAAAATCAAACGTTTGCCTCCCCGTGTTCAACATGGAACTCACTTTTCGAGTTTCGGTTATTAATTTTATCTGATTGACAGATTTTCTCACGAATCGAACTACGACGACGAGTTTCTTAAACTTGAACCCTTTACAAGTGCGAATCTGACACATCAACTTGATATTCTCTTTTGTAGTTGTTTAGGTGCTCGCTTTCAATTAAGCACTAAAGAAACACATTTAAATGTTGTTAAAAGAATACTTACATACTTAAGCAACACACAAGACCAAGGACTTTTCTATCCGAAGTCAGACACATTGGAATTATATTCCTTTTGTGATGCTGATTATGCAGGTAGCTTTACAGACAAAAAGAGTACTAATGGAACGTGTTAATTTCTTGGAAATTCCCTAGTCTCTTGGTTCTTTAGAAAATAAAACATTGTTTTACTTTCAACAACCAAAGCAGAATATGTATCTGCATCTTTAGCTTGTTCATAACTATTGTGCATGAAACAAATCTTACAAGATTTTGACCTATCCTACAAAAACAACAAAATACTGTGTGACAACATTAGTGCCATTAACTTATCTAAGAATCCAGTACAACATTCTAGGACTAAACATATTGATGCTAAACATCACTTTTTAAGAGACTGTCTTAAAAGGAGAAATTAACCTAGAGTTTGTTAAAACAAAAAATCAATTAGCTGATATCTTCACAAAACCATTTCCAAAAGAAAGTTTCAACCTAATTTGTCATTCGCTAGGTTTATCAAGACTAAAAGAACTTAATTGATATGTATGATTGATCTGTTTTACACTGTTGATCGATCAATTTTTTAAAGTGATTGACCAAAACATTTTGATCGATCAAAGTCCTTGTTTGATCAGCTAAATTCTTTGACGGGAAATTTCCCTCCAAAAATTTGAGTTTTGATGGATCAACTTAGTTGTTTGATTGACCAATCCAGTTGGGCGGGAATTTCCCTCCACTCGTTCAAACTCTAATTGACCAATTAACTTAATTGATCAATTATTTCTTGTTTTGATCGACCAAAACAGAGTGGTTTCACTTTTTGAGAATGTGATCTTTTTACCTCGAATCTCGCTCCTAATCTACCTAACCGACCTTGATAACCTTGATTAGCTTCCTAAAATATTTTTACCTATTTTGCTAATCAACTTTTCTATAAAAACATACGCTTTTTCCATCAAACCTATTTTTTTACCACCTATACCCCATCGATTGGTCCTTACATTTTCTCCACCACCAAACAAAAATACCCGTCTGACCCTACCTCTCCTCCGACGACGACGGTGATTGCCCAAACTTCACGCCGCCTCCGACCACCGTTGTCTCTCATGCAAAGAAGCCATGCTGCCTTCATGCGTCCTCCGTGCATCGCAACATCTCGCTCGATGCCTCCTTCGCACCACCTCCGCGTGACCACGACCTTAGGTCGTACTCACCTTTCACCGACTGTACTCGCCCTTGTTGAGCTCCCTTTGATAGACCAATCTTTGATCGGTCATGGTATACTCTAAACTTAGTTAAATTTCATCTCTTTTGGATTTTTTTGTTAAGTGTTAGATGTGCTATGATATGGTCTAATGTTTTCTTGCTTCCTCATGTGATTGCTTGTGAAATCGTGTAGTATAAGTGAGCAAATCATCTATTTACATCTCACTTTTGTCGCATATGACCACTTTTGGTTGACCAAATTTCTTGGTTGATCGACCAAAAGTTGATTTTTCCATAACACCATCCAGGTTATTTTTTATCGACTAATATGAGTTTTTTATCGACCAACGTGTTTTCAAATACTCTGAAATGGCTCCAAAATGAGCATGTGCCTCCTCTTCTGCTCATCATGATGATACGTTTGATCGATTTTTCATCACTGAGGTCGCTCACGACCATTTTTCTCTATTCGGCAAATTTTCACCACACGTTGGTAGACCAGTAGATTTTTCCTACTTTGAGTCTATCTTTCCCAGAATCCGTGAAAAATTTGCATATTACCAGATTTTACGTCTTTTTGAGGGAAACTTTTATGCGGGTTCTAAGAAGAGCCGCATAGCCAGTGTTGACCCAATGCCCAATCACCTATTTTTTGCTAATTTGAAGAACATAGGTGAGGGCTTCAACAATGAGTTGACCTCGAATGTCTACGGCATAGAGGTTTTGGTCAATGCAGATGTTCTTTTAGAGATTCTTGGATGTCCGTCTGTTAGTCCTACCTTTCTTGAGCTCCACCAGCAGACACAAATGGATACCATTAGGGAGACACTGCTCACTCCCTCTCATTTTGACTTGGGTCATCTAGCCAAGTCACCCTATTTTCATCGTCTACCCATATTTCCTAATTGTGTCTTCTTATGGAATTTCATGTCCAAATCTACATCTTTTGAAAATTGCCCTGGCATTATGCTCATTACCCTTTATTCCTTTCTTATGAACAAGCAGTTTAATCAGAACCACTTGATTCTGTATTTAATGAGCAAGTAATCCACTAGCTCCTTCCAGTTTGGGACACTTCTTTCCCACATCTTCCTACATTCCAGTGTTCCCATGGATATTAATCATATACAGTTTATGACTAGAGTCTCCATTTTTGATAAGCTCACTTATACGAAGATGGAGCAAGCTCAGGGAGGCTGTGGTGAGGATGCAGCCCAGGAGCAACATCAGCTGCAAGAACCACCAGTAGTCCCTCCACCTTTCTCGCCTTATGAGCACTTTACAGTGACTTGTCCTCCTCCAGTGCGACCCTCTCCGTCCTTCTACGACTAGGAGTGGAGCCTTTTGGTCAGACCTCTTTTAAGTAGGGATTTTGTTAGTACGTAGGATGTGACAAATGCTATTTCCTTGATGATGCATCGGCAGAGAGAGATAGACTTCGTGATGATGAGACATGGGCATCAGGTATTAGACTACCTGAATGCTCAAAGGCAATTGTTGGATAGACTTGGAGAGTCTATTCATGACATTCAGCAGCAGCTTCATCGACCTCCTTGACCTGACCGATCTACTACCATGCCTCCTTCATCAGCAGCACCTCCTCCTCCTCCTACCACTACAGCAGCACCAGTAGACCAGCAAGTTATACCACCCCACAGGACATCTAGGCAGTCGACACCGAGATCGTCAGCTCAGCACCGCCTATGTCTTAATCAGCCTGCCTCCTCAGAGAGATTAGATTCGCTGGATCTTGAGTTGGATACAGACCTCCAAAGCACGATGGATGCCTTAATGTCATCATTAGATGACTAGCTTTGGTTTTGCTTAGGTTTTATTGGTTTGTAAAACTTAATATTCTATGAGCTATTTCATTTTATGATATGCTTATCTAGACTCTTTTATATGATTGTTATATGCATGAATATTATCTCTTTCAGATATATTTTACTCTCTTTGTAATTGCATGTTGAAATTTATATTGCTTTATTTACATGCTTAAGAGGGAGTTAAATGAAAAACATAGTAGCATGTTTTGCATTTTGCTAAAATAAAAAGGGGGAGATATTATGCATAACTATTTCAATTACATAATTATATTTTTGTTGTCATCCAAAAGGGGGAAAATGTAAGCACCTCTATTTTGATGCACCAAAATTATGTTTACTACCACACTAATTTTTCAGGACCATCTCGGATCAAAGCTTCTCTCTTGGATCAAGTTCAGATGGTTGCTGATTTGTGTCTTTTACTTTTATTTGAGTCTAGGATATTATTGTAAGGAACCTCAAAATAAAACTCAAATGGATTTTCGCCCTTCTTTCAACTTCAGTTTTTAGGGTTATTGATCGACCAATTCTTCTACTTGATCGACCAAAATTGATTGATCGACCAACCAACTTAGTTAATCGATCAAGCCAGCCCATTTTAGGAAGTTGATTAAAACCCTTTTGATCGACCAACCAAGCTAATTAATCGACCAATTAGTGATTGATCAAATAACTAAATTGATCGACCAAAAAGCATTTTGATCAACCAATATACCTTAATTGATCGACCAATTTGACTTCCTTTTCAGACCAACTTTTTAGTATAAATAAAGGTCGTACATAGCTCTTTTTCATAATTAACTTCCAATAGAAATACCCTCAAAAGGATCAGAGCTTCTCGTGCTTCTTTCAAGTGTTTCTACGCTTCGCTATTCACTTCATTCAAAGCACGTCATTTCAAACCTTTGCTGAAATTCTGGTTTGATTTTTTATTGAGGTTCCATAGATATATTTACTATTCTTTTATATTATTGTTTTGATTAACAGATCCTAAGTTATTGGGAAGATCCGTGTTGTTGTTATTGTACTTCTCTTCAGGGTTAAAAAAGAAGTGTTTGTAAAGAGGTTGTGCCACTCTCGTTCAAGTAGTACGATAGTGGATTGACTAGCCTTGACTAGTCAGGAAAATCCTAAGCTGAGAGATTTAGGTAGTGGTTTTCACCCGATTTGGGTTTCCACTCTAAATCTAAGTGTAACGTGTGCTTGACTTTATTGTGAATTCAATTTTATTTTTACTGTTTGAAAAAGGTGATACTATTCACCTCTCCTCTCTAGTATATGTTACGATCCATAGGCAAATCCTCAGGGCAATGATGTGTGTGTAGGGAATTAAATGGAGTCATTCCTTCTAAGCTGCCATTGTCAGCGAGCTCAGAAGGTTGAGTGAAATTGGCCGTTTTATACATAGTGTGCTATAGGTCTAATTATAGGTATCAATGAGATCCTTGTGAAGTGAAGACATGATGAAGGACCTTGATTGGATATGAGATAAGCTGAGAACCTCTGCCATAGATAACAGCGGTGTTCCATGAAGGTGAAGTGGGTCTCGGCGTATAATGTGATAAATCATGTAATTAGTGATGTAGAAATGATCATGACAAAGTTTAGAAGGTGATCGGCATGTTTAAAAGATAAAAGAAAGCTCTGGTCAAGCTCAAGGAGTTTGCTGGAGTCGGGGAAGACAACATGGAAACAACATTAAAACTAAACTAAACTAGCTATCTAATTACGCTAAACTAATCCACTCAAAGAACTACAGCTAACTACGATTACCTGGATGAAGAAGACGAGAGGAACTCCATCAATGGCTTGTGATGGAAGAAGAAATCAAAGAGGGACAATAGAACTCCAGCGAAGGTGGACTACGCGACGTATCGTGCGAAGATGATATCGTATCCTTATCCAGAGACACGGCAGAGGATGGCGAAGAAGGGCGGAAGGTCGAAGTCCTCGGAGAAGACCAAAGGGGGAAGGTGGAAGTTGCCGGAGCTAAGGACGAATAGCCTATCGAGCAACCTCAATGGAATAAGGGGGAAGGGGATCACTAACATAGATCGAAGGTCCTGGGGTCTATTTATAGGCAAAGGAGAGGGTAGAGGGGGATGTGTCGGGATGGTTATAGGTCTAGGTTCAAGGTAACCATCAATGTTGTCTTCGACATCGATGAGGTTAAATGCCCAGATCAATTAAGATTAAGAGGTGATCCGGTCAATCGAATGAAAAGAGGGAGGTGAGAGGAAGCCAGATGGCAATGGCAAAGGAGTTTAAACGTGGGATAGGTAGTGATCGCAAGGTACGAACGCCAGACATTCTTGGCCATCCACAGTGAAGAAGAGTTGAAGAAGACGATGTGTATAGGGGCATATTTGTAATGAAAAGGACCTTTTTGACTAAAAAGGACTCAAGTGAAATGGAAGTTAAGGACTGAAACGTAAACAGTGACTTTTAAGGCTTATTTTAATTTATTCCTTTTTCAACTTTTTATTTATTATCAAAAATCAGATAAATATTATATTTATGCCTTGAAATTACATTTTTGCCCTTTTTAACTATATTTATTTAAATGATAAGATTAATTAAATTAATTACATACTTAGGTCTTTAAATTAATTAAGTTAATTAAAATACTTAATATATAGCTAAATGAATATGAATTGAGTTCTAATTATTAATTAAATTATTATTAAGATTAATTGAACTTTAATTATGTATTTTAACTTATTTTGCAGGTCCTTACTATTTAACCCCTATATTATAATTAACCCTGTATTTAATGTATTCCTAGGTAATTAGCTAAGTAAACTAGCTAATTAACATTATCATGTAGCTCAACTCAGCTTAACTCAACTCATTCCCCTCAACTTAGTTGAGTCTAGCTCATATCAACTCCAAGCAGCTCACTGGGAGGTCAAGCTAGCTCAACTTAATTGACATCAGTTCACTCTAGCTTCAGTCCAGCTCGCCTTAGCTCTACTCAACTCACGATAATTGAACTCCTAGCTAAGCTACTACTTTACAACTTAGTAACTAAGCTAGTGATGGCAATTTTACGCGACTTGTTAAGGAGGGTTTTTAAATTGTTGAAACGCGTAAAATCGATCAACTTTTAAAATTTATATTCCCGTGTAGTGTGGTGGAAGATGTTGTGGTTGGGGTCAATAGTCTTTGTTTTCCTGTTGACTTTCTTGTATTAGATATGGAAGTTCTTGATTCACTTTCTTATTACCTGAATATCCTCGGTAGACCTTTCTTGGAAATAGCCCGTGCCCATATTGATTGTGAATCGGCCTGCATTGAGATTGCCATGGGCTCTAAAAGGCTCAAACATTTTTAAGGTCGCCAAGAATTTTGATTGTGATCTTGTCAAGGATGACACGTCTGACGAATGGCATTCATGGACTTGGCATTGTGCGTGGCCATCTTCTTTTGGTCTGCAGTGATGGCTACTCCTTCCTTCTTTTATGGTCTGGTGTATTTGGATGCAACTGCATCCCATACTTCATAATCCATTGATTCTAATAATATTTGCATTCTGGTCTTCCAATAAGCAAAATTGGTGCCACCAAATTGAGGTGGTCAGACTACAGATTGTCCTTCAGCTTATACTTCAAAGGACTTTGACATCCTGGTTAGAGAATAACCTTGCTCTGGTAGCAGATGTAAGTACGAGCGGAGCCTCAAGGATTAAGGATACACTAGAGGGGGGTGAGTAGTGGAGTATCCAAAAAATTAAAATTAAAATACTCACCACATATCAAAATGATATATGCACAAACCAGAGATATGACACCTGATTTAGAGTGGAAACCCTTTCGGGTAAAAACCACTACCTAAGCCTCCGAGCTTAAGATTTTCTCGACTAGTCAATACTAGTCAAATCCACTAATGTATCACTTGAACGAGGGTGAGATAACCTCTTTGAAGACGTCTTCTCTTACACCTGATAGAGAGAAGAATAACAGGACTTCCAACCCAACTTGGAATCCCAGATCAAGAATAAAAGAAATAAAAGTAATATAACAATATTCCTATAGAACCTCAGAAATGTTAAACAACAAACCAAGCTTTCTTGAATCACAAGAGAACGATCAAGCTTTAGATCACATAGTTGTAGGTGTAGAGACGCGAAAGCACAAAAGAGAGAGAGTAGGCATTTTTCTCTTTGGAAAGCTCCTGAGCTGTGTTTTGGGAGGGGGTCCTAGGACCTATTTATAGGCACTTTTCGATAGTTCTAGAAATACAGGTTTGGTTAATCAAAGATCTGTTTGGTCAATCAAAAAGGATTTGGTTGATTAAATAAATAGATTGATAGATCCAGTGTTGATCTATTAAATTGAAAGATTGGTTGACTCAGAGATATCAAAAGAAATTCAACCATTGGAGTAAATTCGATCGATTAAATAAAATAGGTTGATTGATCAAAATGAAATATGACCGTTAGAGGCATTTGATCGATTAAAATAATTAACTGGTTGATCAATACTTGGTTGATCAAAGAAATAAGTTGGTCGATCAACAATGGAGAAAACTTTTTTCTTTTACAAAAATAGTAGGCTTACGTTTATTTTTCTTTTTGAAACTCCGTACATATTTCTAAACTCAATAAAATTAAAAAGGTCTTCAAGAGTCTTCAAGTCTCAAGCTTCTTTCTTCCTTGATGACTAAGGTGATGACGACGCATCCATATCAAACATTTGATTTAACTTATGAGGGTTAGTACACAATAAAATATAATTTTATTATATCAAAATAAGGGTATTAACCGATAACTTATTATAGCTAATTAAGTAATTAAGTCATGTAGTTAAGTATTAGGTTAATTTATACATGTTAGTTGAGTAGTTATAACTTAAGTAAGTAGTAATATTTTTGTTAGTAAGTTATAGATAGTAAGTTAAAGTATAACCTAACTTATTATGTTAGTTAAGTTAAGTAGCAAGATATGTAAATATTTTTTGTTGAAACAGAAAGATATGTAAGTAAGATTAAGTTGATTAATAAACTATTGTAATTAAGAATAAGGAATAATTTAAAGAATAAGTGGTGAATCATATATTGATTTAGCATCTTAGCAATTGACCTGACTCAACGAGTATAAATTTATAAAATGTCGATTACCTTATTCGCTATACTCTAACTAAACAATGACAAATTAACTCTGTAGGGTAGCTTAACATTAATAACGTGCACACAAAGGATACCTTTATAAAGGATCACATTCGTCAATAACAAGCTCTAAAGTAATTAATGGAAACCTTGGAGTATAATCATGTAAAGCCTTAACAAAAGGGCATTTGAGAGGATTTGTGGCACACGCGAAAAAGTGCATACTGTACCACTCTCTTTTTCTTTCTCTCAGGGACTTAAGAAAAAATTTTGAGGGTTAGCACTCCTCCTCATATGTACACCCTTCAAGGTGGAACTAAATTACCAATCCTCTATGTTCCTTCCTGTTTGCAATATTCGGTTGCGCTCTTAGTTTGTCTCGAACTCGATCGAACACAAATCAAAGACCCTGATCAGTTAGAAAAATTAAAGGGCCCATCAATCTTTCCAGAAAACTTGCCTCACTAAAATCCATTGTATTGTTCACCAAAATGAGTTGAGTGAATAAATGCTTTTAGAGAAATGCCTCACTTTGAATAGCTCATTAATCATTGATCACTAGACCCCCAATTTAAGCAAGGTCCAATATATAGAAATAGACCCCATGTTGAATGTACTACATATCCCATCGTTGTATATATTAAAACCCGTGAAGTAGTGACTATTGATGTCATTGCTCCATGAGATTTACAATTTGCGTATCTTTTGGGTGCCTTAGTTATACTTCACGGTTAGCTAGTGATGATAAACACTTTTTTTTTCTTTTAGTAAAGGGCTAAACATATTACTCAAAAAGGGGTCACCTGACCCAAGTCTACAATGAGGGGAAAGACGCAGAAAACTGCAGGAAAACAAATAATAAAAAAATTACAACAATGTTTGAATATCTCTATTGATATGCTCTGCAAGAAGCAGGGGGATAGTGGTGATTCTTCATGTCGGTGTCTATTCCGTTCCCTCCAAATATGTCATACCATACCTGCTGTGACCTACCAATAGGTATGGGAGGTAGAGATTTGGGCATCCATTGCAAGTTGTGGGCACTGTTGAAGGGGAAGATGGCTCCCTGAAGATAGCTCCATATATTAGTGGAGTAATCACATTGAAAGAATAGGTGGGATATAGATTCTTTTTGTGAATTGCATAAAGTGCAAGAGGTATCCATAGGGATCCTCCAAGAGGAAAGTCAGTCTATAGTCACAAGCCTCCCCCATAAGGCCAGCCAAAGGCAAGTGCTCCATTTGGGAGGGATAAAAGAACTCCAGACAAAATTCCATAGGGGTTGCTCCACTACTTTTTCTCTAATTGTATTCCAGACTTCAGTAGTGTTTAATCTACCATCACTTTTGGTGGGCCAACTCCACACCCCATTTAAAAAGAAATTCTCCAGTAGCCTACTTCTGAAATCAACAAGCGCACGCAAAATTTTTGAGTCACCTGGGTTCTTTGGCTTAGATAGATAGTTCCTATATTTGTCTCTCGTCCAAGCAACCCATATAGAATGATTTTGTGTGGTAAGCCGAGACACAATTTTTGAATAAGTCAACTTCTGCAATTCAATATAATCACATAAGTCGAGACCCCCCTCCTTTTTGGGTTTGCAGATATCTTACCATCCAATCAAGTGAATCCTATCACCCTAAATGAAATTTGCAACATGCTTTTGAATTTGACGTAAAGTCTGCTTCCTGATGTGGGTGGTGCTTAGCCAAAATCTAAATAGACCTTCAACAGCCCATTTGACTTAGCAAATTCTCCCAGTGTGGGAGAGCAATTTTTTTCTCCATCCTTGGAGGTGGTCTGTGACCTTGTCTTCAAGAATAGAATCAGGATTGGCCATATTGCCTGGAGATAGAGGAACTCTCAAATAGCGACAAGGGAGTTTTCCTTCAAGAAGGCTAATCGTAAGACATAAAGAAAGACGCCTATTGCAGTGTCTTGGGAGATATACCCTGCTCTTGGCACCGTTGAGCTTCAATCCAGATATAAAGGCAAACGCATTTAAAACATTCCTTATGACCTTTGCTAACTTGAGATCCCCCTTGCTACAAATGAGGATATCTTCAACATAGAATAACTGCATAGGGAAGGGAGTGCCCCATAGTGAAGCCCTTGAAATATGGCCAGTGCGTTCCTGGAAATCAAGCATAGAGGATAGAACATTCATGCATAATACAAAAAGAGGACGGGATCCCCTTGTTTGAGTCCACTTCTAGTAGGGAAATATCTTGCAGGACACCCATTGACAAGGGGGGAATAGTGTGGATTCCAAATGCACATTTTGATCCAACAAATCCAGACTGAGTTGAAGCCATGTGAGAGAAGGACCTAGAGTATAAAAGCCCGGTTGATGGAGTTGAAAGCTTTTGATAGATCTATTTTTGCACACATTCTAGCAGATTGACCAACCGAGTTGAAACCCTTCATAAATTCATTAGCTAGAAGAGTGCTGAAATGGACTGACCTCCTATGAACGTAGATTGGTTGGATTGAACCAGAGCTGGCATAATAAAGGCGAGACATTTGGCAAGAATCTTGGTGATAACTTTGTATAAAGTATTGCAACAGGCGATTGGTCTGAAGTCTTTAATAGTAGCCACATTGGGGGATTTAGGGACCAATGTGAGGATGGTATTGTTTCGTTCTCGAATCAAGTAGCCTCCTTGAAGGAAGAAAAACCTTACCCCATCGATGAAATCATCTTTAATAATATTCCAAGCCCTCCTGAAAGAATATGCATTAAAGCCATCCGGGCCTGGTGATTTATCGGGCCCAATACTCCATAAAGCTCCTTTGATCTCTTCATCAGTGGGGATGGTAGTGAGCATTGCATTGTCTAAATTAGAAAGTTTGACAGAAGCAGGCCATGAAATGGGGGAGGAGGGTGTAGGGGGGTTGCCTACGTCAAATAAGTTGGAGTAATAGTGGGAGAGAGAATTGGTGTTTTGCCTTAAATCTTCTTCCATGTCTATGACCTCACCCTTCTCATTCAAGAGCCTGGAGAGAGAATTGGTGTTTTGCCAGACTCTGGTGGCAGTGGCCAAAAAATTGGTGTTGCAGTCCCCCAATTTTAGCCAATTGCATCTGCTCCTTTTCTTCCAAAAATGCCCCTCCTCCTTTCTTAAGGATGAGAGATCACCCCTAGTGTGAGATTCCTCGACGTGAAGGGAGGCATTATGCAGATCACCATGAAGAGTCGAGTGCAGGCTTTCCAACTCTGATGTTCAATTTGCTATGCGAGTCAACCTTGACCTATCCTCCTTTGCCTAAGTTTTAAGGGCGGCTTTTACATGCTTGAGCTTGATGATACGTTTGTGGAGTGGGTTGCCAGCTGCATTTGTGTTCGAGGCCTCTTGTACAAGCCTGAGAAAACCCTCTCTTTCCCCCCAATAGTTGAGGAAACAAAATGGTCGATTGTTGTGCTTGGATGGGAAAAGGCTGTAGAACATGCATGCGTGGTCGCTGAAATAAGACGGAATAAAAGATAGCCTGGTGAGAGGCAAAAGGTCAGGCCAGTTCGTGTTGGCCAAGCCATGATCAAGTTTGCATGCAATTCTTCTACCACCAATGCCCATGTTCGACAAGGACAAGTGATTACCATGAGTGGCAATCTCAACCAGTTCACAATCAAGAATGCAATTATGGAAGCTTTCCATGCCCGAGCGTGATGATAAACACTTGTGAGATCCACTATGAAAAGCAAAGTTACCTAACCCCATTTTAACCAAAGGGTCTGTACACAGCTTTTGCCAACTAATGGGGTCCTAATCAATTGGGGTCCTAATAACTTGGTAACTTTACATCAATTGGGGTCCTAATCAATGTTGATGTAGATGTAGAGGAGATGACAGTAGAAACACACCCAAAATAGTTAAATTGATAACTTTAGGTGCTCACGTATTCACTCACGTCCTCCCTTAAATTGGATGCCCAATAATCTGATTCCTTGAATTGGATATTCACATGTTTACATCTTTGCAAGGAGAGTTATGGAACCATCCCTTAAGCTGGAATGGAGTTTCAAGTCTATCCTAAATGTAACATTATTACTTCTTTATGCAAAAATAACATGATTATATCTATTTATGTCATTCTAGAAATGAAGAATAATTGCCTTCATGACTACAATGCTTGATTTTCAATTAATTGTAATGTTTGGTCAGGCAACTATGAAAAAAAATCTTTGAGATGAGATGAAAAAATCCTTCTAACCATATATATATGAAACAGACAATAGATGACAAAATTACTAGTAATAAGAGTATAGATGACTTTGATGTAGAAAAGGAAAGAAGAATTTCATTGAAATAGATAATTGGTATATAGCTTTTTGCATTAATGTGAATGCAATATTCTCATTCTTTTATGTTTTTTTTTTTTGCTATTGTGTTTCAATTGTAAGCATCCTTTTTAGAAAATTTTTGGCACATCATATTTTCTATTACTTACGTTAGCCCCCCAACTTCATCATTAAATCCACCCTCAAGCAAATGATGAAGATAATTTGTTAGATCAAAATAATTATGCCACTCTTAATCCTAGGACTAGAAGCGCCAGTATGGATACAGATGTAGTCCTATAGCCACTTGTCGAGGAGTTGGGGGATCTATGGGAGAATGAAATACAAATATTTGATGCTTTGAGGAAAGAATGGTTCACCATGCATGCATGTTGTTTTATTGTGGACAATCAATGATTTCCCAACTTATGTCATCATGTCAGGTTGGCAAAGTAAGGGATACAAGGCATGTCTTGTGTGTATGGGCTAAACTTCGTCGAAGAAGCTCAACTCGAAAATTGGGAATATATATAGGTTGTGGTTGTTTCCTCCCAATGGACTATCAATGGACAAGTAAGAATTTTGATGGAAATACCGAGAGATAGAAAATAACTATCAAGATAACAGTTAAAGGGATTCTAATGTGTGTATGGGCCATTAGGGCTCGATGGCCAAAGTCCTTCCTTATGACTATTCAAGGCCATGATAAGGAGCACGTAATCAGAGCCAAAGAATGCAAGGAATGCCACCTAAAAGAAAGATCATGCAATGGTGTCAATTCAATTGGAAAAGAGCTTTTTGGCTTGGTAATGAATATCTCGTTGAGGTTAAAGTTAGCATGAGTTACTTCATGTGAGAAAACGTAAGGATAATTAAGTTACCGATTGACTGTGAGAACAATTCAATGAATGGTGTCAATTCCTTTGGAAAAGAGTTTTTGCCTAGATCTACGTTACAATAACACTAATTTTGCTAGAAGTACATAAATATGGGTACAAATTAAAATTTAAGAGTGTGATTAGATCTATTAGTATGATAAAGATGGCTTTTGATCATATTTTGCGATCACCATCTAGTGGTTATGCCCTTGGTTTCTTGCTCATGTTGTTGGTTTCACAGGCACCCTTGACAGTAGCTAACAAAGTGCAGGTGTGGAATCGAGCTAAGAGTTATGGCACTCTAACACTTCACTTTGATGAAGTGGCTGCTGCTGAATTTGGCAATTTGAGACGTCAGTGGACCAAAAGCCTTCCCTACAAAGCCTCTCTCACATTCCAGGCTCCTAGAAATGAAGATTTTGTACATATAAAGTGTTATGCTAGTGGACATGGCCTTCCGCGAGTGTTAATCTTCAACTCCCTCTTTGAAAACAGTCATTGCGATCCATCTTGTACTATGGAAATCAGGGACGATGGTGTCTATATGCTTAGTAAGCATGTTTGGGAGTGGATCCATAAGTTCCAACCCAATTGATGTTGGTTAATTTTCAGAGAAGACAAGAATTGCCACATACAAATATTATATATTATAATTAGATACTTAAATTTGTAATGTTTACTTTGGTGCATGTTGTTTTGAGAAGACCTTTGCTTGCATTCGTTACAACAAGATGTGAAGTTGTTCCATGAGATCATCTTTGTGTGAAATTAATGATTTCACAAAGAGGTAATAAATATTTATCGTAAGTGTACATAAATATGTGGGTTCTACCTACAAGACAATATATACGAATTAAGACATTCAAGCACCTTTGTTATGTACCGTAAGTGTACGAGGGCAACCACCTATGGATTTTTCCTTTGTAATAAAGGTTAAAAATCTCCTGAAATCATCAAGGTGTAGTGAATGGGAGATTTCGCTTGCAGAAAAATTATGTCAGAAGGTTAAGTCGTCGCAGTAATGGAAATCGTGGTGGAAAATCTCGTACAAAGATATATCAATGAAAGCTAACTATGAACAATTAGGATGTATCTACAGGGAGGAATGATTGCAATAACTTCACGAATATTTATTATAACTGATGTGAAATCCATATCAAAGTCCCATGTGACATATGGCGATAATGAAGAGTCAGGCTGTATTGCAAGAGTTTAAGGGTTCAATCACAATTGTTATCATCATAAAATAAATGTAATTAACCCATCATGGCATATAATGTAATTAGAATTCGCGACGTTGAATTTCTCTTCTAGGTAGTGTAGGTATGTGTTTGATATTTCATGCACTTACGTGGGAACCAGAGTTAATGTTATAATAAGTCAAGTTCATGAGAGGAAAAAGGAAGAAATATAAGGGCACACATGCAAAGCGGATTGCTTGCAGTGCGTGCACTAAAGGCCGCGGCCGGCCGTGAGAACTTCCATAGAGGTCGGCTACGATCAAGGGGTCCCGATGGTGGTAGCAGCACGACGAACAGTGGCTGGCGGCGGTCGCAGGAGAGGAGGACATCGCTGCCGGTGGGGCTATCCTCACGGTGTGCGCGGACTGCGGCGGGTGCGCGGATGGCTTGGAAACATTCGTGAAGGGGAGGGGAGCGTGTTGGAGTCGACGGTGCGGAGTTTCATGGCCGGTGGTGGCGGTTGCGAGTGGAGGAGCAGCGTCGGCGTTGGGTTCTTCTCTATTGGAGAAGAAGACGAAGTAGAAGATGTGGAGGACATAGTGGTTCGGACGCTACTGTGGCCGTGGTTCGTCGGGCCCTACGGCGGAGGATGGCGTGATCAGGAAGCTGTGCGAGGGAGTCGTGGAGGCAGGTGTTGTTGATGAGTGCTGGGAGGGGAGCCATTGGGTGTGTGCCTCTATCTGTGTGGTCGGGGACAGAGAGGGTGGTGGGTGCGGTGGTCTGTGAGGAAAGAGGCAAAGGTGGAGGAGATGGTCCCTTGGGGAGGGGAACGAAGGTGCTGCGGCTGCTGTTGCGTGGACGGGTGAGAGAGAGCCGAACGAGAGCTTCAAGAAGGGCTGTTGTGAATGTTGGAGCCGAGGAAGAAGGAGATGGAAGAAGAAGAATGATGGGTTGTTGGTGGGTGTTCGAAGAAGAGTCCGGATGACTTATGGGCTGCAGGTGCGGTTGTGAATGTTGGAGACGAGATGCGGTGGTGAGTCAAAGATGTGTTAGCCATAGCGGAAGCGATGGCGATGTCGCAGCTGTCACCTCCGACCATGGTGGTGGCACATCTTGTTGTGGTTGTAGCGCGGTCACAGACGGTTGAGGTACGATAGGAGATGAAGGTTGAGGACGTGGATGGCTCACGGAAGCGGGCAGGTCGTAGTCGTGGACGTCGCCGAAGATGGAGGCTCGTGGTGGTGGTGCTCTTCTTGTGCGTGGACGGGGGTGTGGAGGAGAGCAAGCTCTCCTTCCATGGAGGAAGAAGATGATGTCCGGTGCCCATCCTTTGTAGAGATATTTGAGGGAAAGATTTGAAGGAGAGATTCGAGGGAGAGAGAGAAAATAAGGAAAGTTTTCTTATTTTCTCTTTCTTTCTTTTCCTTTCCTATTGTATGTGCTTTCAAAAATCTCTTTTGGTGAAGATTTTTAATTGGGAATTGAACAGTTCTTTCCTTTCTAGTGTAGCAAATTAAATCTCTAAAAATGATATTCCCAATTGAGGTATAATTCCATCCAAATTGTCACTTTCACACCGAGTCGACTTGATTAAGATGAAAAAGTTTATGCAATGCATTAAATGATAATTCTGGAGCTTTATTAAATTTATCCATGCAATGTATGATTCAGGTTACATTTTCATTCCAATAATGAGGTACTTGGGCTCTAATTTAGTCCATTAATATGGACTTATCAAATACCGCAATACCTAAGTTCTGCTAATCTCGAGCAAAATCATGGAAACAAACCAAGTCTTTAAATCGTATTTTACCGTCTGGAAGCCTTATTGTCCACACCTCTAGAGATTAGATCGAAATATCAATTATAAGCATAAATGTACTCAAATACCAGCCAAGATATGGACCTGTCCAGCCTTAGCCTTGGGTCTACCGCGAAGGTTTTTAAGGGTTGTGAAAATCGCCCAGAGGTTTGTTGGCCCCAGCGGTTAAATCACCTGTGCATATGTGCAGCAAGTCTAGGTTCAATTTGCCACTGCATTTTTTGTAAGAGAGAAAGAGAAAGATGTTATTTCGAGAGTTTTCTCTCTTTCTTTTTAATTTTCTCTAAACCCAACATCGGATTTGTCCTAAACACGATCTGTATCAGATTCCTTGTCCCCACCATCAATCCTCGTAGGGTCCCTGGCAATTGATGCTTTCGGATAGCGCCGCCCATGGTAACCCCCAGAACCCTGGCTTTCGATACTTCGTGATAATGCCTCTCATGGTGTTCTGTAGCTAAATTCAGACCCTAGCAATTGACATTTCGGAATAATGCCGCCCATGGCACCTGAACCAGCACAAGGTGCTTCCGTGCCCCCAGTAGGATATTTTGATATCCTAAGAGACAAGCACCGAGGAGACAGTATGTTATAATGCATCTTCAGGGGGAGTATTTTTCATTCCTCCTCTTCGCCCTAGGAACTCGTCCAATCAACTTGTGTCTTCGAGCCGCTCCTAAGTCAAATTCTCGGGAAAATATTTTCAGGACACTCTTTTTGGCATTATTCTTCATTATGCGCACTGAACCAAACTAGTGTGTGATTTTTGGGTGCCTAGGTTACCAAGTCCCTCAAACCAAAGGGTAGCCAACGGGGTCGAATACTCCCTAAACCTTAGACTTAATACATCACCCTCTCAACTCCCTCAACCTCTTGAGGAATAATTCAGATCTTAACAAATCGTGAGTGTTTAAGCCTTAAAATAGACCCAAGAGGCCGAAAGTCTATATCTGATGCAAGAAATACGTGGTTTGTTAATTATACGAAATAGTGTCGTTGAGACGCGTAAATCCACAATCAACTCTTAAATTTATAACCTAGACAGTGAAGTATCTAGGGTCGTCAAAAGAGACCAATTTTATTAATCACGTAAATGGTTCTCTCTCTTGCCTCTCAAATCCACACTTGGTTTTTATTGTTTTTGATTTTGTTGTTTTTTTATGTTTTTCAGAAACAATCGGGTTTGAGGTAATAGAATGCGAAGATTTAATTATGCTACAACTAACCCTAGGTGACAAGAATGAAGTCCTCTCTGTTGGTGTTAGAGTACCACGATCCTTTATTTTGATCATAACAAAACTCATGTCATTTAACATTTGCTTTTGAGTCCTAGTTTTCAGGTTAAATTACAAATGGAGACGTGTTTCGACGGAGTTCGAGCTCGCATCCATGGCGGATTGGAGGAGCTTGACGGAGAATGGAGGAGCCTTTGCGAGGAGCGGAAGCTTGAAGCGTGAAGTCATGAAGAATAGGATAGAAGTCTTTTCTATTCTTGTATATTGTACTATGTTATTGTTGTTTTCTTTCTTTGCTCTTTTATTTCTCAGTAGCATGTTAAAGAGCCTCAAAGTTCCTTGGGTAGAGCCTCTAAGTGAGTTTTACACATGCATGTTCTTAGGCTAAGATTTACATTTCATGTTATAAATATTACATAGCATGCATCATCTTGCATTTAGAGTAGTTGTGTATACTTTAGGTTAATTACGTCCTTTTTATGGCTAGGAGGGAAGGAGATGTATTTCAGGGCCTCGGATGGACGATCTGACCGTATGGATCTGATTAGGACGATGATCGGAATCTAACGCCTTCGAAATCGTCTAGATCGGAATCTCGTAGCATCATATGAAGTTCGAAGAAGATCAATGGCCAGGGGGCAATGCAACAACCTTACAGAATTCGGATGAAAAATCTGAGCATACAGATGGATCCGAAGCGACAATCGCAGTCCGATAACATGAAAATCAACTCGATCCAAGCATCGTGGCACCCTCTACAATTGAAAGAAATTAAATAGCCCAAATGGGTCCATGTGGCGCCATCTTGGCCACCCAACACTGGCCAGCAGTCCCAACATCGTCTCCTCTTTATCCGCATCATCAATTCTCAGTCATTGGATCTTGATCCAACGGCTGAGAAGCCGTCTCCACCGTGTGCCCATAACCCCTCCTTGCAACAATTTCTTGGGTGTAGCGCATTGGTCTAGATGCACACTTACAAAGGATGGGCACGGGTTTGAATCCTCGCAGCCCCAGCACCCAACACCAGCTAGCCGCGCGCATGATGCCCGCATCGCACGCACGCAGAAGTAGTGCCAGCGTGGCGCCAGCGCGTGCGCGCGACAATGCATTATCTACAACTTTACTACTTTCCTTTAGCTATGCATAAAATAATGTTATAATGTGTTGATTAAGTGCATTATGTCAATTACAGGTAATAAGCTGGATCTGAAGCTGGATCAGGAATAATGGGTGTTGCAGCAGAGCTAGAGCAAAAGACTTAGATTAGATGTAGTAGATAATAATGTAAGGGAGTTAAGGTATGCTACTCTTTTAAGTAGGAATAAAGCAATAAAATGTGAAGAGCTTAGGTCCATCCTAGCCCTAGGATAGCCTAAAGACTTCCTCAAGCCTTAGCCACACTTAGATTAGGTCACCGCACCCTAGGAAACCTTAAAACCCTAATTCCAACCTTTATTTGGACGTCTAGATGAATTATAGGACATTCAGAACCCTTAGCCAACTCTCACACACCTTAAACCCACTTCTGCAATGTTATTGGACGTCGAGACACCTGGTCAGACGTCCAATTTCTGCAAAATACCCAAGACAGAACCTTGAATTCTTCCTAACTCTGATTGGACGTCCAGACAACAAGTCTGGACTTCTGATTTTTGAGTATAAGACGTTTGATTCCATTTTTGGACGTCTGGAACTGTTCTCCAGTTCCTATTTTGAGATTCAAGCCTTGATCTTGGATCTCTATCTCCCTAAACCCAATTCCAACTCCATAGGAGCCTAAATTAAGGTACCCTAACCCTAGTACACCACCTCTAGACCTCCCAAAGGACCTAATTAGGTCCTCACTAAATCCAATTGACTTAGATCATAGTCAATTACCATTACCTAAGTCAATTGGACTCATAGGGTCCAATTGAGCTTAGATCTCAACCCACACAAGTCTAATTGGACTTAGTGAGAGTCCAATTGACCTAAGCCCAACCTAATTGAGTTATTTCACTCTCAATTAGGTTCACACTCATTCAATTAAACTAGGGTGGCCATTTGCACCCATTCCATTCTTGGCACTCATCCATCTAGGTTAGCTACATCTCCACCTCCACTCTACCTCCACGAGGAGCACCACCATGGAAGCCACCATCTCCACCTAGGGGTCCCGATGGTGGTAGCAGCTCGACGAACAGTGGCTAGCGGAGGTCGCAGGAGAGGAGGACATCGCTGGCGGTGGGGCTATCCTCTCGGTGTGCGCGGACTGCGGCGGGTGCGCGGATGGCGTGGAAACATTCGTGAAGGGGAGGGGAGCGTGTTGGCGTCGACGGTGCGGAGTTTCGTGGCCGGTGGTGGTGGCTGCGAGTGGAGGAGCGGCGTCGGCGTTGGGTTCTTCTCTATTGGAGAAGAAGACGAAGAAGAAGTGGAGGAGGACACAGTGGTTCGGACGCTACTGTGGCCGTGGTTCGTCGGGCCCTGCGGCGGAGGATGGCGTGGTCAGGAGGCAGTGCGAGGCAGTCGTGGAGGCGGGTGTTGTTGATGAGCGCTGGGAGGGGAACCGTTGGGTGTGTGCCTCTATCTGCATGGTCGGGGACAGAGAGGGTGGTGGGTACGGTGGTCTGTGAGGAAAGAGGCGAAGGTGGAGGAGATGAAGGCTCCCTCTGGTCCCTTGGGGAGGGGAACGAAGGTGCTGCGGCTGCTATTGCGTGGACGGGTGAGAGAGAGCCGAACGAGAGCTTCAAGAAGGGAGGTTGTGAATGTTGGAGCCGAGGAAGAAGGAGACAGAAGAAGAAGAATGATGGGTTGTTGGTGGGTGTTCGGAGAAGAGTTCGGATGACTTATGGGTTGCAGGCGCGGTTGTGAATGTTGGAGACTAGATGCGGTGGTGAGTCGAAGATGTGGTAGCTGTAGTGGAAGCGATGGCGACATCGCAGCTATCACCTCCGACCATGGTGGTGGCACATCTTGTCATGGTTGTAGTGCAGTCATAGACGGTTGAGGTATGATAGGAGATGAAGGTCGAGGACGCGGATGGCTCACGGAAGCGGTCAGGTCGTAGTCGTGGACGTCGCCGAAGATGGAGGCTCGTGGTGGTGGTGCTCTTCCTGTGCGTGGACGGGGGTGTGGAGGAGAGCAAGCTCTCCTTCCGTGGAGGAAGATGATGATGTCCGGTGCCCATCCTCTGCAAAGATATTTGAGGGAAAGATTTGAAGGAGAGATTCGAGGGGAGAGAGAAAATAAGGAAAGTTTTCTTATTTTCTCTTTCTTTCTTTTCCTTTCCTATTGTATGTGTTTTCAAAAATCTCTTTTGGAGAAGATTTTTAATTGAGAATTGAAGAGTTCTTTCCTTTCTAGTGTTGCAAATTAAATCTTTAAAAATGATATTCCCAATTGAGGTATAATTCCATCCAGATTGTCTCTTTCATACCGAGCTGACTTGATTAAGATGAAAAAGTTTATGCAATGCATTAAATGATAATTCTGCAGCTTTATTAAATTTATCCATGTAATGTATTATTCAGGTTACATTTTCATTCCAATAATGAGGTACTTGGGCTCTAATTTAGTCCACTAATATGAACTTATCAAATACCGCAATACCTAAGTTCTGCTAATCTCGAGCAAAATCATGGAAACAAACCAAGTCTTTAAATCGTATTTTACCGTCTGGAAGCCTTATTGTCCACACCTCTAGAGATTAGATCGAAATATCAATTATAAGCATAAATGTACTCAAATACCAGCCAAGATATGGACCTGTCCAGCCTTAGCCTTGGGTCTACCGCGAAGGTTTTTAAGGGTTGTGAAAATCGCCCAGAGGTTTGTTGGCCCCAGCGGTTAAATCACCTGTGCATATGTGCAGCAAGTCTAGGTTCAATTTACCACTGCATTTTTTGTAAGAGAGAAAGAGAAAGATGTTATTTCGAGAGTTTTCTCTCTTTCTTTTTAATTTTCTCTAAACCCAACATCGGATTTGTCCTAAACAAGATCTGTATCGGATTCCTTGTCCCCACCATCAATCCTCGTAGGGTCCCTGGCAATTGATGCTTTGGGATAGCACCGCCCATGGAAACCTCCAAAACCTTGGCTTTCGACACTCCGTGATAGTGCCTCTCATGGTGTTCTATAGCTAAATTCAGACCCTAGCAAATAACATTTCGAGATAATGCCGTCTATGGCACCTGAACCAACATAAGGTGTTTCTGTGCCCCAGTAGGATATTTAGATATCCTAAGAAACAAGCACCGAGGAGGCGGTATGTTATAACGCATCTTCAGGGGGAGTATTTTTCATTCCTCCTCTTCGCCCTAGGAACTCGTCTAATCAACTTGTGTCTTCGAGCCGCTCCTAAGTCAAATTCTCGGGAAAACATTTTCAGAACACTCTTTTTGGCATTATTCTTCATTATGCGCACTGAACCAAACTAGTGTGTGATTTTTGGGTGCCTATGTTACCAAGTCCTTCAAACCAAAGGGTAGCCAATGGGATCGAATACTCCCTAAACCTTAGACTTAATACATCACCCTCTCAACTCCCTCAACCACTTGAGGAATAGTTCAGATCTTAACAAATACGTGAGTGTTTAAGCCTTAAAATAGACCCAAGAGGTTGAAAGTCTATATCTGATGCAAGAAATACGTGGTTTGTTAATTATACAAAATTGATGAGTCCATTTTAATGGACTAATATTAAGCCTAAGTACCTTTAATCGTACCTTGTAGGTGTGTTAATAATTGCAATTAAGTTGTAGAAGAATTGTATGCATCATGATTTACGTTTATAACATTCTATAACTTAATATGTAATGATTTTGCTGTTTTTATGTGTAGGTATTATATTCAGAAAGTGCAAGGGTTGGGGAGCAAATTTCCCCAACAACCGGAGGAACTTCTCCCTTTCCTCCGGCCATCTCCTCCAACGCCCGTCGGCCAAAAATAGAAAAGGGATTTGCAAATCCCTTGATTGGTGCACGCGAAGAGAGAGAAGAGTTAAAAAGAGAGGAGGTGGCGTGGACTAGAGGCAATCTTCCCCCTGCGGGGAACTGCTCTCTCTTCTCCACTGTGGAGAGGGCGAGCACTGTGCCGCTCCTTCTCTACCTTGCCCAGCCGCGCCCGCACCAAGTACCACGCTACCACTACAGGAGTTTGTCTGCACCCAACGCCGCACCCGCCAAGCGCCCACTGCAGTGCCTACGCCTTCAGGCACAACACCATCACCGCACCCGCACCAAACGCCTACATCCTCCACCAGCCGTCCTTGCAACACCTGCTCCATCTCCTTCGCGTGCTCCTCTCCAGCGCCTCAGCACTCCCATCTTCCAGCGTGCCCCCTCCTTCCTGCAAGCACAACATCTCCCTCCACTTTCTCGCTCCTGCGCGCCCGCACGCCACCAACCGCAACCTCCAGCGGGACTTGCAGGCGCTAGGCCCGCTCTACAGTCGGTGCTAGCACCGCGCCTCAACCCGTAGGCGCCAACTATAGGCGCTTGCCCATCAGCACACCCGTAGGCGCCAACTGCAGGCACCTGCCCATCAGCGCACCCGCAGGCGCCAACTGCAGAGCGCCGTCACGCCTGCCATCGCCCCCATCGGCAGATCGTCGCGCCTGCAAGCACGCGCAAGCCACCATGTGGCTGCAGCAGTCTCCATCTCCTCTAACAGGACGGTGCTCCGGCCACCTCTGCCGGCCACCGTCGACCACCTCCGGACGCCGTGTCACCGCCGTTGCGTAGCTCTCGTCAAGCCGCACCTCCCTGCCGACTCTCGCGGCCAACCGTGCGCGGCTGCACATGTGAGGAGAGAGGAGAAATCCTCTATTTTTCCCTCTATTAAAAATTACATTCAATGCCATTGTCAAGTTTATATTAATATTTTATTCTGGCCAATTGCACTGATGTACTCAGATTTTCTTGAAATTATTTTATTTGTGTTATATGCATGTTTCTATCTTGAATTTCAAATTAGAATTGCATGAAAGTTGAATTCACATGATAAGCCAGTACACATGCATCTTACACATATTTTTGGGGCTTAATTTCTGATGTGAAAATTGCATAAACACCCTTGAACTTTTAAAGAAATTGCAAACTTCATTTAAAATAGCATTTTCCTCACATTAAAGTTGCATAAGAGTTTGCGAACTGTGCATTCCTTGACTCGTGAATTTATTAGGCTAATTCCTCCCTGTGTAGACAACCTAACTCTTCGTGGTTAGTTTTGAAAATTTAAATGTTTTGAAAAGCGATTTTCTACCATGCGATTAAATACAACGACAAATCATTTTATGATAAAGTTTTCAACGAAAACGAAGATCGCTCTTTCAAATGGTGCCGTTGCCGGGGAGGAAAAATGCCTATTAATTTTTCAGGAATTTTATGTTATTTTTATGCTATTTTGAAAACTTTTCTGAATTATTAACTATGGATTTTCTTCTGTGCAAAAACACGTGGCGAATGCAACAGGTGCGTACGGTGGAGATGATCTTTTGGTGGACCTTGAAGTCACCTGGAGGATGGCAACAGGAACACGTGGGCCTTGATCCCATGCACATAGGCTTTAGGCAGTAGATCTTAGTTAGATTTAGTTAGATAGAGATTAGAATTTAATTTCTATCTTTTGGACCCTTGTTGGGAATTTTTGGGAAAGTGTCCCCAGTGCCACTTTATTTCTTATTGCTCTTGTATGCGGGAGCGTATTTTCGGGAGCGTGTTCCCATTTATTTAGATTACAGGATTATTTGAATTGTTTTGAACTACATTTCGGTTAGTCAGTTAAATTAGGTCTGTTTGCTATTATTATAAAAAAATAAAAAAAATAAAAATAAAATCGAACTGTCTGCTAGAAGCTGCATATCTATAGGACGACCATCTAGGACTGAATGAGCAGCATCTAGTTTATTTTTATTGCATTGCATTCATTACTACATGAAGAAAGCTAGAGTAAGGTACGTCTTCTCTTGAGCATTAATTACTTGTCATGCATATGCATTGAACCTAAATCTAAGACCACTAAAGTGCTTGAATCAAATTAATTCAGTGGTCACTTTAAAAAAATTGGGACTGTTAAGAAGTTGGACTTTAAAATCTGTGATTGAAAATTGTGTGCAAAAGGATCCTGTTTGCGGAATTTCAAAAAATCAAAACACGATCGTATGCTTGCACACTTGAGACACTGTGCACCTCACACATAAGGTCACTAGATAAATTTCTACCTCTCATCTTTTTCACCACAAGGGAAGTTAGTCGGAAATCAACAATCCTATCCACCAAGTTACTTCGGTTCCTTGTGTGTGGGCTTGACTCAGGACTTCCATCCCTTGCGGGTAGGTTATAGGCACCAGCGAAGGTTGGCCTAGGAAGCGTAATTTTTGCAAAACTTGTTTGGCTGCCAACTAAACATATAACTCTAAGACCTGCAATCTACTAAAAACAGATCCCGTTGAATTTGCATTTGCTGTGACAATAGAACTCTTTAGGAAGTTTTCTGCTGAATCCTAAGAAAGTTAAAATTGTTTTGCTTAAAGAAATGGATTACTCTTACTCCTATCATTCAGATTATCAGAGTCAATACTTCCCATCTTTTAATCAGGATCCCATGCTCCGACCATATCCATCATTTGATGGGTACATTGACAATTCATGGGATCATTCTCATTCTTACCCTGGGAGTACTGGCTTGATAACTCCCACTTTTGAGCAGAGCCTAGGAGCGGGATTTTCCAATCCTGAAATCCCTACTTCCATGTAAACACCCAACCCTCCCACCCTTCATGATTTTCCGTATTGAGGTTGGACCGATACCCCTAGGCAACCAAAGCCTGAAATTGACTATCCTCCCCAACCTGATAATAGTAGCCTCTCCTCTTTTATGATAGAAATGCAAAAACAGCAAAAGGAAATAATGGAATCAATGGGAGAGATGTTAAGGAATAGTCAACACTTAAATGAAGAAATAAGACAACTTAGCTACACGCTTCCCAATAATCCTGATCCCTACCCAATAAACCATGATCATGAAAATAATTCTGAGGAACCAAATGACAATAGGGATCTAATTTTAGGTAGCCATCACTTAGACTCTCCCAATGAGACACGGCCACTAGAGGATAACGATCATAGTGATTATCCACCGGAATTATATTGCAGTCAAAAGCAAGGGAAGATGGTATCTCTTGAGGACCTTGACCCTAATGACGGTATTCTCCTTACCCCTACCAACCCGAGTCAAGGTTGTATTATTCTTATCACTTCCCCTATTAGTTATTTGGTGGAATCCCATTCTACCCTTAGTGAGCCTACTCCTGACCCTCTACTTAGGGAATCAACACCTACCATTCAGCATCCTGAGGATTTAAACGCACCAAATGAAGGTGACTCTAACGGAATAGAGAATGATCAATTCTGGTCTCAGGGATATGAAGAGTTTAATCCAGAGAATGAGGATGCCCCAACAGAGGAACTTGGACTAAAAATCTAGAGTGAATCATAGGAGAATTATTTATCATTTGAGGATTTACCTCCAGAGGGTAGAAATAATATATTAAATCCAGATTCCTCCTTTCTTTTGAGAGTCATCCTCCATCAAAACAGGAGTTGATATTAGAGGAGGACAAACAAAAAATGAGAAGTCTATGGGAGACTCTCGGGAACAAAACACGTCAACTGAGGATTTATACCCCGAGAAGAATGACGAATTCAATGATAAAGGCTTCCTCCAAAATATTAAGACTGATCCTCCTTTTGAAATAATTGAGGATACTGATCTAACTCCTAATGAATCCCATATACACCCTGACAAATATTTTAGTGAACCAAATGAATCAGGGGATGAGCTAAATGATAATGATTCTTACATTTTGACCTTTCCATCAAAAAGTTCTAATTTGGAGTCTACCCTTGATTCAAATATGACTCTGATCATTAATACTAGGTAGGATAACTTGAAGTTGTCTACTACTGTTAGGGAGTGTACACAATCTGAATCATTGTTGGAATTGGACCTAACACCAACTAAGCCCTCATTGGACTTAACCATTACCTTCCAACACTACAAACAACCCTTATACTCCCTAACCGATCCTTGGCTCAGATCTCTGCTCATATACTTTTTTTCTGGAGAATATATCAGGCCACTACATCCTAGAGTAGAATGGCGAGTGTGGATTGATGCTTGTACTTTTACTCTCGCCATTCAAGGGTTTGAACTAATTATGTGTATATCTTTTAAAACCCGTCCTGCTTTGGAGGATCCTTCTTATCCTCCACTTAGTCCATTTCGGGAGGTCCCTTTTCATATTCCGTTTATTATTCTTATACCTCCTAAGGTAGCCAACGAGATTTTCTGTTTTCATTTCTTCTGGCGAGCATTTGGAATTACATTGCATCATCAGCTCGCCAACATCTGTTGTTACCTATTTTCTAGGCCTACGTTGTTACGCATATTCTTAGGGCCTAACTTTTTCTGTCTAGAACCTGACTTACAGGTTCCTTATAGGTCTGGCTGCTGACAGAAAATGCAGCGCTTATTGGGAGGCAACCTAGCAAACTGTGTCAGGTGATATTTTTCCTTTCTCCTCCTGTTTTAATTTTACAATGGAGACATTGTAGGATTTAGGCATGGGGGAGTGCATTTGCATTTTAGGAAGTATTCATGCATTTAGATTAGCATAAAAAAAAATTCTTTTTTTGAGCTGAATGGATTAGTCCCTAGCAAAATACCTTTGTTATTGGAGGTTCTTCTTCTGGAATTATTTCTTAAGTTTAGAATCCAGTACATTTATTTCACGTGCATGTAGATTTGGTAATGGATCCTTATGGAAAACCAATGAGCATTTATAAGTCTACTAAACCCTTGGACAGTTCATATGGAGTCAGGCATACTATCTTCTAATAGATCTACCTCATATTTGCGAGAAGAAAGTAGAGAGATTACTGGTGTGCTATGTCTAGTGCAAGGACTCTTAAGTTTTGGATAATTAGATGATACTTCAGAGTTAGGCGTAGTTTTCACTCTTTGTTCCTGTGTGTATATTTTGTGTGAATTCCTGAGAGTCACCAAATAAGGCAGATACACAGAGATGGAGTCTTAATAAAGCTATAACTATGGTGGATGGTTACGATTGTCCTTCATAGAGTCCTCGGCTGAAGGAGGGTAATAATGTCAAAGGATAGAAATACGCCTGTCCTATCCATTCATTCCCTGTGCAAAGAATAGGCACTTCCACCAAATAAGCCACACAACTTCCTTTTGACCATCATCATCCCTAATAATGCCTCGTAAATAAAAGGCCGTATTGTGTTGTGTTGATTGAAAAAGAAACAAAAACAAGAAGAAAAAAAAATAAAAAAAGGAAAAGAGAAAAGAAGAAAAAGAAGAAATTGTTATATTACAAAAAAAAAAGTCCAAGTTTATGACGTAACACTGTTTCTGAGGCAGTAGAACACCTATCACGTTCCACTAAATATGACCCATACCTACCTTCTAGTATTTCTGATTGCCTGAATACTGGTTGAGAACTCTAACTTAGTTATAGAGTTATTAGGTCTTTAATTGAAGTGTGGATGCCATGTGACGCCACCAAATAGTGAGTACAATTTCTAAATCTAGCGAGATTCGTGATCTCAGAAAGAAAGAGAGAGAGTGCCCAGGAACATCAAGAGAGCACAATTGTGTAGCCTCTCTCAGAGTTGACTTGTCTAATAGTCTAGAGAGCTAGAGTCTGCAATACTAGACTATATGTAGCACCAGATGAGTGCGTGCCACCAAATACAAATCCATTCAACTCGATATCTCCTACCTAAGCCAAACGCCGAGGTCAAATTACAGATTATCGTCTGCTTTACCCCCGAGGGAAGTAGTTGCCTATCTCATCAGAAATTTTTGCCAAGAGTGATGTACGAACTCCAATGCGAATCAGCTCTTTCACTTGGATCTATTTACTAGGCTATCAGCACTTCACATTTGTCTGGATTTCTAAAGTTTTGAAGTAAGAAAAGAAGAAATCTTCTAATTACTTCTATTATTTTTCATTTTTGCTAGGGACTAGCAAATCTTAGACATGGGGGTATTTGATGAGTCCATTTTAATGGACTAATATTAAGCCTAAGTACCTTTAATCGTACCTTGTAGGTGTGTTAATAATTGCAATTAAGTTGTAGAAGAATTGTACGCATCATGATTTACGTTTATAACATTCTATAACTTAATATGTAATGATTTTGTTATTTTTATGTGCAGGTATTATATTCAGAAAGAACAAGGGTTGGGGAGCAAATTTCCCCAACAATGGGAGGAACTTTTCCCTTTCCTCCGGCCGTCTCCTCCAATGCCTGCCGGCCAAAAATAGAAAAGGGATTTGCAAATCCCTTGATTGGCTCACGCGAAGAGAGAGAAGAGTTAAAAAGAGAGGAGGCGGCGTGGACTGGAGGCAATCTTCCCCCCTACGGGGAACTGCTCTCTCTTCTCCACTATGGAGAGGGCAAGCACTGTGCCGCTCCTTCTCTACCTTGCCCAGCCGCGCCCGCACCAAGTAGCATGCTACCACTACAGGAGTTTGCCTGCACCCAATGCCGTACCCGCCAAGCGCCCACTGCAGCGCGCCTACGCCTTCAGGCGTAGCACCATCACTGCGCCCGCACCAAATGCCTGCATCCTCCACCAGCCGTCCCTGCAGCACCCGCTCCATCACCTCCGTACGCTCCTCACCAGTGCCTCAACATGCCCATCTTCCTGCGCGCTCCCCTCCTTCCTGCAAGCACAGCATCTCCCTCCTCTTTCCCGCTCCTACGCGCCCGCACGCCACCAACCGCAACCTCCAGCGGGACCTGCAGGCACTAGGCCCACGCTACATTCAACGCTAGCACCGCGCCTCAACCCATAGGTGCCAACTGCAGGTGCCCGCCCATCAGCGCACCTGCAGGCGCCAACTGTAGAGCGCCGTTACGCCTGCCATGGTAACCATCTGCAGATCGTCGTGCCCGCAAGCACGCACAAGCCACCGTGCAGCTACAGCATCTTCGTCTCCTCCAACAGGCCGGCGCTCCAGCCACCTCCGCCGGCCGCCACTAGCCACCTCCGGATGCCGCGTCATCGCTGTTGCGTAGCTCTCGTCTAGCCACACCTCCCTGTCGACTTTCGCGGCCAACCGTGCACGGCCACACACGCGAGGAGGAGAGAGGAGAAATCCTCTATTTTTCCCTCTATTAAAAATTACATTCAATGCCATTGTCAAGTTTATATTAATATTTTATTCTGGCCACATTGCACTGATGCACTCAGATTTTCTTGAAATTATTTTATTTGTGTTATGTGCATGTTTCTATCTTGAATTTCAAATTAGAATTGCATGAAAGTTGAATTCACATGATAAGCCAGTACACATACATCTTACACATATTTTTTAGGCTTAATTTCTGACGTGAAAATTACATAAACACCCCTGAACTTTTAAAGAAATTGCAAACTTCATTTAAAACAGCATTTTCCTCACATTAAAGTTGCAGAAGAGTTTGCGAACTGTGCATTCCTTGACTCGTGAATTTATTAGGCTAATTCCTCCCTGTGGAGATGACCTAACTCTTCGTGGTTAGTTTTGAAAATTTAAATGTTTCGAAAAGCGATTTTCTACCATGCGATTAAATACAACGACACATCATTTTATGATAAAGTTTTCAACGAAAATGAAGATTGCTCTTTCAGAAATTATGTCGTTGAGACGCGTAAATCCGCAATCAACTCTTAAATTTATAACCTAGACAGTGAAGTATCTAGGGTCGTCAAAGGAGACCAATTTTATTAATCACATAAATGGTTCTCTCTCTTGCCTCTCAAATCCATACTTTGTTTTTGTTGTTTTTGATTTTGTTATTTTTTTATGTTTTTCAGAAACAATCGGGTTTAAGGTAATAGAATGCGAAGATTTAATTATGCTACAACTAACCCTAGGTGACAAGAATGAAGTCCTCTCTGTTGGTGCTAGGGCACCACGGTCGTTTATTTTGATGATAACAAAACACATGTCATTTAAAATTTGCTTTTGAGTCCTAGTTTTCAGGTCAAATTACAAATGGAGACATGTGTTTCGACGGAGTTCGAGCTCGCATCCATGGCAGATTGGAGGAGCTCGACGGATAATGGAGGAGCCTTTGCGAGGAGCGGAAGCTTGAAGCATGTAGTCATGAAGAATAGGATAGAAGTCTTTTCTATTCTTGCATATTGTACTATGTTATTGTTGTTTTCTTTCTTTGCTCTTTTATTTCTCAGTAGCATGTTAAAGCGGCTCAAAGTTCTTTGGGTAGAGACTCTAAGTGAGTTTTACACATTCATGTTCTTAGGCTTAGATTTGCATTTCATGTTATAAATATTACATAGTATGCATCATCTTGCATTTAGAGTAGTTGTGTATACTTTAGGTTAATTACGTCCTTTTTATGGCTAGGAGGAAGGAGATGTATTTCAAGGCCTCAGATGGACGATCTGACCGTACGGATCTGATCAGGACGATGATTGGAGTCTAACGCCTTCGAAATCGTTTAGATTGGAATCCCGTAGCATCATATGAAGTTCGAAGAAGATCAATGGCCAGGGGGCAATGCGACATCCTTACAGGCTTCGGATGAAAAATTCGACCATACGGATGGATCCGGAGCGACGATTGTAGTCCGACAACATGATAATCAACTCGATCCGAGCACCGTGGCACCCTCTGCAATTGAAAGAAATTGGACGGCCCAAATGGCTCCATGTGGCACCATCTAGGCCACCCAACACTGGCCAGCAATCCAAACACCGTCTCCTCTTTATCCGCATCATCAATTCTCAATCATTAGATCTTGATCCAATGGCTGAGAAGCTGTCTCCACCTCGCGCCCATAACCCCTCCTTGCAATAATTTATTGGGTGTAGCACATTGGCTTAGATGCACACTTGCAAAGGAGGAGCACGGGTTCGAATCCTCGTAGCCCCACCAATTAGCAATTGGAGCAGTACCCAACACCAGCCAGCCGTGCGCACACAGAACTAGCGCCAACGTGGCGCCAGCGCGCATGCGCGACAAAGCATTATCTGCATCTTTGCTACTTTCCTTTAGCTATGCATAAAATAACGTTATAATGTGTTGATTAAGTGCATTATGTCAATTACAGGTAATAAGCTGGATCTGAAGCTGGATCCGGAATAATGGATGTTGCAGCAGAGCTGGAGCAGAAGACTTAGATTGGATGTAGTAGATAATAATGTAAGGGAGTTAAGGTATGCTACTCTTTTAAGTAGGAATAAAGTAGTAAAATGTGAAGAGCTTAGGTCCATCCTAGCCCTAGGATAGCCTAAAGACTTCCCCAAGCCTTAGCCACACTTAGATTAGGTCACCGCACCCTAGGAAACATTAAAACCCTAATTCCAACCTTTATTTGGATGTCCAAATGAATTATAGGACGTCCAGAACCCTTAGCCAACTCCCGCACTCCTTAAACCCACTTCTGCAGTGTTATTAGACGTCCAGACACTTGGTCAGACGTCCAATTTCTGCAGAATAACTAAGACAGAACCTTGAATTCTTCCTGACTCTGATTGGACGTCGAGACAAGTCTGGACTTCTGATTTTTGAGTATAAGACGTTTGATTCCATTTTTGGACGTCTGGAACTGTTCTCCAGTTCCTGTTTTGAGATTCAAGCCTTGATCTTGGATCTCTAGCTCCCTAAACCCAATTCCAACCTCATAGGAGCCTAAATTAAGGTACCCTAACCCTAGTACACCACCTTTAGACCTCCCCAAGGACCTAATTAGGTCCTCACTAAACCCAATTGACTTAGATCATAGTCAATTACCATTACCTAAGTCAATTGGACTCATAGCGTCCAATTGAGCTTAGATCTCAACCCACACAAGTCCAATTGGACTTAGTGAGAGTCCAATTGACCTAAGCCCAACCTAATTGAGTTATTTCACTCTCAATTAGGTTCACACTCATTCAATTAAAATTGGGTTAAGTTTAATTGCAATTCCCCCGTAGCAATTAGGGGTGCAACCCTAATTTAAGGACTACACCTACCTAAACCCCTTAGGACCTAACCTAGACCACTTAGCCACCTAGGGCACGGCCACACACTCACACACACACACACACATTCACGCACACACACCCATCTAGAGTTCTCTAGAACTCTCTTCAAGTGGCGCCACTCTTGGTTGCCAAATTTAGCAACCAAGAGTCATTTAATTCTTAGATCCACTTTTTATGGATCTAAGAACTACACTCTCTCACCATGGCTGGCCACTCATGGAACTCTCTCTAGAGAGTTCCACACTTCTCTAGAGAGACTCCCTCAGGTCTATAAAAAGACCTAAGGGGTGGCCATTTGCACCCATCCCATTCTTGGCACTCATCCATCTAGGTTAGCTACATCTCCACCTCCACTCTACTTCCACGAGGAGCACCACCATGGAAGCCACCATCTCTGATTAGCCCATATTTGTGAGCTATTTAAGTATTTAAGTGCCTAGACATTAGGTTAATTCTAACATTTATTTAGCATAAATTAGGATGTAAATAGATTAATTCATATTTCTAATTCAATTGCATAATTCATGCATCTTATTCATATTTAAATGCATTTAGAATTAACTTAGAATTGCATTAGTTAACTAATTAGGTACATTGCATGCATTAATTTAGGTTAACATAAAAGTTGAGGGTTTGTATATAAATAACCATAATATTTTATCATTATTTTTTATTCTTCTTCTACGTGCAACAGCTGCATTTCTTCCTCCAGCTGCTGTAGTGAAGAACCCAATCAAAGAGGAGCGGATGTGTTGGATCTGGTCGGGCAGCTGATTTCAAAAGAGAGGAGGAGGCAGCCGAGCTCACTAGGCCTCCACCATCGACCCACCACTGTGCAGAGAGTTCTTCTCTCTTCCATTCCACATCGCCGGCCTCAACCGTGACGACGAGTCTTCTCCACCGTGGGCGTGTGGTGTGATAGGCCACACCACCATCCGGAGCTCGTCCGCATTACCGTGAGCACCTCATCGTGCACCTCCCTCACTGTCGTCACCAACAACTACTGTCGCAGTTACTGCAATCACTCCTCAGCCACTTAAGACGTTCAGGAAACTTCCCGGACATCTGAAGCTTTGACCTCCCCACTTCAGCAGCAACCACACTCGCCCACTTCACCGCCAACCACCTGCCCTCGCCCGCTCACTTGAAGCGCCAGCCCTCATCCGCGCTCTCCTCGCCCGCATCACACTTCCAGCGCCAACTACCTGCACTTTGCAGTACGCGCGCCCACCGCCAACAGTAGCACACCCGTGCCTCCTGCCTACAGCAGTGCATCAGCACCTCCCGCCTGCAGCGCCTTCCGCCTACGCATGCTCCTGCTGCGCCTCACCGCCACCTCCAACGCTAACTGGCAGCCCACGCACGCGCATCACCTCCAGCTTCCAGCGCGCGCTCGCCAGCGCCTGCAGCCTTCCCATGCACACCCCCTGTTGCAGAGCTCAACGCGCCCACACAACCGCCCCTTCAGCAGCTACAGCCACCGTTGGTAGGCACTCTCGCTGGAGCTCCGTCCAGCCGACTCCGACCACCGCTCGACGTGCGGCTACCACCACTGCGATGGCCTCACTTCAACCACCCGCCTGTGCGAACCTCTCCTCGATTGAACCTCTCTCCCTATCGCGAGGAGGAGAGAGGTAAAATGCTTTGTTATGCATCATTGCCTCCCTATTGATATGACCCACTCTTCTGCGAGTGGTTATTTCTTTTTAAATATTGATTAGTCGATTTTTCCACCACATAAAACTACAAATGACTTTAAAGCGAACAATCGACTCGTCAATCTCCATGCTAGGATGCTGGATCACCTCTCCAACCACTCTCTAAGGGTCGGCCTAAGCACCATTAGCCACCCCTCATTCTCCTCTCAGCCACTCAAAGGCCATCGGAGCCTACCTCCGAATGCCCTTCTTTTCTGCTAGATTACTAACTTAGCTCTTCATAGTTTTACTGCTTTCATTTACTGCTTAGTAGTGTAGCTCTTATTCTCCCCCAATGATGCATGCAAAATCCCCCCATAGATTCCTGTATGCGATCATTTTTTGTTAGCTAGTTTTATGTTTTCAAGCTTTCCTTTTCAAGCTTTCTTCTAAATTCCATGTTGCAAACATCCTTCTAAATGAATGAATAAAAGATATATTTTTTTATACATATCTCTATGTTGGAAATCACCATGAGCTTATTGGTTGCCATCTATTTCGTGTGATTCAAGTTGCTTCCTTTTCATTTATATATATATTGCAACAAGCATGTCGGTTTCGGAAAATATAGAAGATTTAACTATAAATTCATTTTCTGTAAACAACCACCACATCACTAGAATTGTGTGCACTGAAACTCATACTTTCACTTTCGTTATCTAACACACGTGCATGTAATCAAAATTCACAATAGAAGTGGCAAAACTCCAATCCGAAGATTGGAAACCGGCGTGTGATTCTAAACAAAGTAGAGCGATAAAAGATCGATTTCAGATTTGAACAAATGCTCCCATAGATGAACGATCGGGACTCAAAGTTTCGTTATCTTTTTATAAATATTTTTGTTTGATCATATTGCGCACTATACTGCGACGCTTTTCCTATCAAAATGTGCTTTACGACTTCCAAACACAGGCTTCAGACGTTGACCGTTGACTTTAAATGTATTACCCGTCTTTGGGTCAAAGATCTAAACAGCACTGTTTGGAAAAATCTAGTCAATAATGAACGGGCCATTTCATTTCGATCTAAGTTTGCCAGGAAAGAGCTTAAGTCGAGAATCGAATAACCAAACCTTTTGGTTCGGCTCAAAGCTCTTGCAGGAAATCAATTAATCATGCAGAACTTTAGTCTGAGCCTTGTAGATCTTGGCATTCTCATATGCATCATGTCAAAGCTCTTCCAACTCAGATAGTTGGAGTTTCCTGGTCTTCCTGGCTAAACTCAGATCTAAATTGCACTACTTGATTGCCCAGAATGCCATATGTTCAATTTCTATGGGTAAATGGCATGCCTTCCCATACACCAGATGAAACAGAGACTTGCCAGTGGGTGTTTTATACGCCGTACGGTAGGCCCAAAGAGCATCCTCAAGCTTTTGAGTCCAGTCTTTGCTATCAAGCCTAACCGTTTTCTGCAGAATATTCTTGATCTCCCAGTTGGAGATCTCAGCCTGTCCATTCGTCTGGGGATGGTAAGGTGTGGAAATTCGATGATTAACCCTGTATTTAGCCAACAAATGTTGAAATGTTGAAGTACTCTGCTATCGAATTTGGTTTTGAAAACCTGTTGTTATAGTTTGAATAGCGAAGAATTCGGGTTCAACAAATAAAATTTATACTGGAATAGAAATCCCAGGTCGAACTCAGGAAGGCTACATCGATCCAAATTCGTAATTATATTTTTTTGTGTTTTTGTTAAAAAGCAGAGTAATTACAAAGAAAAGAAGCACTATAAGCAATCAGAGACAGAGAGAGAGAAAGAGAAAAAACATCCACTTGATACTTCAAAATGTTTATACAACTAAATGAGAAATTACACTAGAAAGTAGGAAAACTATTACAAATAGAAAGTAGGAAAATTCTACTCTAGAAAGCAGGAAAAAGGAATGGGAGAGAGAAGTTATCCTCCTCAACGATCGCTTGGAGGACAAGCCGGATGAGACGACGCCTGGGAGACGAAGAACGGAGCAGGAAGAAGGAGGTTGAGGTAGGAAGAATGGGAACAAGGTAGCACATCGTTGTCGTCACGGGATCCACTTCCGAAATGGGGGCAAAAAATTGACTTTGTCTCTTGAGGAGCATCCCAGGTGTGGAACAAGCTTCTCTTAAGCTTTGGAGGAGAGAAGAGAAGGAAGGGATGAGAAATTCATATGGAGGGGGTCTCCCTTTATAGTTGCAAGGAGTGAGGGCATTTTGGTCATTACATTTTGAAAAAATTAATTCAGGACCTTTAGTGACAGATAAATCCGTCATTAAAGGCCTGAACGTGGACTTCGTGGGCGACACTCACGTGCTCGCTCGCCTTCCATGCCTCAAACACGTGCTCCACATCCTTCAAATCTTGGCCTTCCGATCGTGAGATCGGACGGCTAAGATCTCTCCTCGCCGTGCCTCATCTGCGCGTGCCTTGCGCATGTGATCCCACGTCACGTGGGGCATCAGATAGTGCGTGGGCTCTATCGGCCGTGCAGTGCCGTTGGATCTTGATCGCGTAGCTGATCGTGCTCACGTGCCCGCTCCAATTTGAGGCGTGCGGGGGCTCGAACTCGCACCTCCGCGTCTTGATAGGGCACCCGACCAACACCCTACGGGTGCATTTGTGTCGAGCACTCTACTCAAGCATGCGTGCCCCACAATCGTTGGATCTTGATCCAACAGTGGAGAAGTGCTGGCCAGATGAGCTTAGGCGGGTGTGTGCTGCTGGTTGGGCGGTTGAGATGGCACCACGTGCACCATCTTAGCCGTCCATCTTCTAAGTGATGTAGATGGTGCCACGGGTATCAGATTGGATCGATTTTCGCATCATTAGGCTGCGATCGTCGATTCGAGCCCATCCGTGCAATTAGATTTGTTGTCTGAAGTGTGGATTAACAGCATCTTGGCCCTTGATCTTCTAGGGTTCCTCGATCTCTGTCTGATGCTACGGATATCCGATTAGGGTGATCCTGGAGTCGTTGAACTCCAATCATCGTCTTGATCAGATTCGTATGGTTGGATCTTCGATCCAAGGCTCCGATAAAAAGTTGCCCTGTCCCTGACCATAAAAGGTAGACAATTAACCTACATTTTATTCAGACTAATCTAAATGCAAGATGATGCATGTTATGCAATATTTATAGTATGTAATGCAATTCTATGCTTAAGAACATGCATAAATAGACATTTTATGTAATATAAACATATTTACATTAGTTCTGGACAACCTACCAATGGGCTATTACCCATGATAACTTGCAAGCCATACTCGTGCAGTGAAGTGTGGCTTATTTCTTTTCTTTTTCTTTCTTTTCTCCTTTTTCTTTTTCTTTTCCTTTTCTTTTTGGACTTTCTTTTCTTTTCAAGTAGGTGGCTTCCCTGGTCTAAGATTTACCTAAAGGTAGTAGGAAAAGAATGATCCTGTGGCTGGGCTCTGGACAACCTACCAATGGGCTGTTACCCACGATAACTTGCTAGCCATGCCACCCTAGAAGGTTCATTAGCTACCCAATTTCCGTTAAAATTGCCAAACAACGAGTCAGTGCGAATAGTGTGTAGATGCTTAGACTTAAAGTTCTCTAAAATCAAAGGGCAGGTTGATAAGTTGTGTACTTATCACCCAAACTTATTTAATTAAATTGAAATGAAATTTAGGATGGTGAGGACTCGATAAGCAAATCCACATTTTAGTGAATACTCGGACTGATTAAACCCAAAGACTTGAAGGGTCTAAGTATTCAAACCATACAATTTTATTTCATAAGATTGAAAATTTTCTAATGCCCAGGTTCTCTTTCCTAATTTGATTTTTTTATCAAAAATAAAGAGAAAATAAAAAGAATCAACAGAGCGAACAAGATGATTCAGATAATGATATCCACCCCCCCATGCCTATCCAATGCAATGTCCTCATTGTATTAAAAAGACATGACATAGAGCGGAATAGAGTAGAAAGCACCTGAATTGCGTGAAAAATGGGTCCGCTCCGAGATAAAGAGAAATTGTATACGTACTGAATTTAATGCCTTCAGCTAGGCACATTATACACAGAAGAAGAAATAAAGAATTCACAGGTGCAGGTCAGAATCAGATTAAAAAGATTCACCTCAAGACCTGCCAGCAAATGTCTACAGATGTGGACCAGATTGTGATGCAAATCCATATCCCATGGTCGAGTATATCTAAGGTTCTGGATAAAAATTATCCAAAACCTGAGATCAGTATGAAAGCGGGGTCGAGCTTGTGATTTGTGATGATGCAACCCAAGACCAAAAAGTCGGGTTATAGAGAGATCAAGCTCAAAAGGATAATCAATGAATGTGTGCTTGGGTTGGACATCCTCAGAATAAATGTCGTAAGGGTCATGGCATAAGGTTGATAGTTTCAGATTAATTGAAACTCTTAGACTCGGTCATCTACTTCCTCTGGAGTTAGCTTCCCAAATCAAAATTTCCCAACTCCTATCCTCCTTCAGAATGTCAAATTCTGGGACCTCCTACATATTAATCACCCCATATGAATTTTCCAAGTCTAAAACCTGTGATTGAATCAGAATTGACCTGGGTCTAGTGATCTCAAGAATAGAATCATCAGTAAGCTCAATGGGGTGTGATTGAGGATTAGGGCTTTGAATTGACTCCTTAATACAAGGATCTGAATCTACCATGGAAGCCCCAATAAGATCAGTTTCCTCAGTTATTGGGCCATCATATGATTTATCGGATTCCTCAAACCCAGTTCTCTCATAGAAATCGTGTTCTGTAAACTCTCGTGAGACTTCGCATATTGATTCTTCACCTTCAGAATCAAAGAAATCTGAATCTGCATTAATGTATGTCTCAAAATCATCAATCACTTTCTGATCCATAGAGACACGTTTCCTCGTACTCCGGCTCAGGGAACTCAGGTGAAGAAATCAGATCATCCTTAATTGGTTCTCTAGATCAATCTGGTTAATCCCAGTCTCATAACATGTGTCCCCCCCAACAGGTGCCTGAGCGGGTTCTGTCATTAGCTCTCCTAAAGGGGGTTCATCTTGGGAATCATCCCAAGATTGAACTAAAGCAACCACAAATCTCATCCTCAATTTCGATAATTTCCCAAGTAAAAACTCATACAGGCCCTTATCATTAACATCTTAGAGCCAATCCAACAGCTACTTGTTAAGATCATCAATCATTTCAATCAGGGGCTCCGATTCTTCAGTGCAAGGTGTTGATTGAGCTTCTAAAGATTGTATGGTATTCCTTAAGTTAGCCAACACCTTCTCTTGGACCTGGTTAACCTGAACCAAATGGTTTGGTTTAGGGTTGGGTGGGCTTGGGTTTAGCACAGGGGAAGCAACGAATTGAGGATCTTGATACCATTCCTGATAATAGGTCATTTCGGGTTGTTCATATGGTGGTAATGACCTAAAGGCAGTGTATTCTAGGGAGGGGTAAGGATCAGTGTATCCTTCTTGATTGTAGATCGTATTAGGTTGTCCATGAAAGGGTGGTGATCTATAATCGATGTAGCTCTGAGAAGGATAAAAATCTTTATGATGGTGTCCAAGGTTAGATCTTGAACACGGAGGTTTGGAACTGTATCCCCAATCCGAGTTATCCCAACTAGTAGATGGTTGATTACAGTACGAGTCAGGATAATAATCATCATGTTGGGGATAAGACATATCAGGAGGTCATGTGTATAGAATGTGGAAGGATTCATGACAGATGGGGGGAAGAAAGGTTCCCTACAATACAAACAAACAAACCTGTCCTTAAGTGGGCTAGCCTAAAGACTTATAGACTCCCAGAACCTATCTTAAGATTAATAAACGATTTGATCTACTTCTTTCCGGTCAATCCAACCAGTTAGAGGGAGGGATTGGGGAGAAGGTTCTTCCTTTGGCTTGCGCCTCAGGTTCCTAGTGTACCCCCTAGCCACGATTGTTTGATTCTGCTCCCCTAGCTAGACACCAGATTGAACGGTAGAAATAGACTAATAAAAAATAATCTATGTCTGGGCTTCGAAGAGTGAGTCCAATCCTTAGGGCCAACGTCTACTCTATTTTAATTAGGGTTAGGTTTGAATGTGCTTTGGAATGTGATGGTCCCTTTATCTAGGTTGTACCCTTAATAATTAATTGATATGTGAGTGCGAGCACAACCAGTGGTTTTCAAGCAAGATTACTTTTGGATGCGGTGAATTTTAGGGTTCAAATCTTAGTAGCTTTTAGGATTCAACTTTTGGTATATTCAATCAAGTTCAGTTGGCACACCAGGTTTTGAAAGCACAGGTGAAGATGTTTTCCTTTGAAGCTTAAAAGAATGTGGAGTGCTTGGTAAATCCCTAAAAGTTGAACCTATGTGGCAGCTACTCAATGAGTTGAATTTAGTTGAAATGGTGCAGCCCAATCAACTCAAACAATCTGCCTATTGCACCACTTAATTAGGCACACAAGTGATTACTTAATCTGATTTCTTCTCGATTATGTGTTTTAGGTGTGCATACCGGTTCCAAAGATTGGTTTACCGATTGAGTTTGAAAATCAGAAAAGGTTGTGTACCTCTGTGAGATTTTTTTAAATTTTTCTTTTAAATGCGGAGGGTGAGACGAGTGTAGGTGTCAAACAAACAAACAAAACGAACCTTAGAGTTTATAAGAACACCTAGGTTGATTTATGTTTGTGTTATTATGTGGTGGAATGAAAACTAATGGGTGGGAAGTGGGGGTAGACTTCCAGACCCTTCCATAGCACTTTGCTCTAATCTGCCACTTTTGCCTGTCTCGAAAGAGTACCTGCAATCACAATAAGAAAGAAGAGAAGTGAGGTAAACGATTTGCAAGTTAGAAAATGCGAAGAATCAAAAGTACGTCACCTCCTCGGCAACGGCGCCAAAATGTTGAGGTGGAAAACTATGCATTCGGAGGATTCAAAAACCCATCGTTGTAGTTCGATTCGCGAAGAAATCTGTCAACAGATAAAATTTAACAGATAAAATTTATATCAAAATTCGTAATTAAATTTTGGGTTGAACATAGGGAGGCGGACATTTGATCCAAAATCACGTTTGTTTAATTGTCATGAAGCAAATTAGCTAATTGAATTAAATCTAAATTAGCTATCTACTTAAAGAATAAAGAATAGAAGATAGAGAGAGAATATTACAAATAAAAGCAAAAGAGAGGTAGAATAAACATGAACTTCATTATCAAAAGCTGCTCATTACACTACTCATTACAACTAGAAAACGAAAAATATATGCTAGAAAGTAGTAAATCTACTCTAGAAAGTGGTAAAGAGAATGGAGAGAGAAGTATCCTCCTCGACAATTGCTTGGAGGACGAGCCAGACAGGACGACGCTTGGAAGATGGAGGACGGGATGGGAAGAAGGAGGACAAAGCAGGAAGAAACGAGAATGAGGTAGCACCTCGTCATCGTCGCGGGATCCGCTTCCCGAATGCAGAGAGAAGACAACCGCGAGATGCTCCACAAAGGGGGGAGAAGGTGGAAAATTTCTAATTTTTATTCTAGAGGAGCATCCCAGGTTTAGGACAAGCTCTTAGAACTTTAAAGGGGGTGAGAGAAGAGAGGAAGGGATGAGAATTTCATAGGGTAGGGGTCTCCTTTTATAGTTGCAAAGATTGGGGGCAATTTGGTCATTACAAATTCAAAATATTAAATGAGGGGCCTCTAGTGACCAAATTAAGCGTCACTAAAGCCCAGATAGTGGGCGACGTGCGCCCGCGCCTGCTGTCTACTCCTCTCCCGTGCTTGCTCAGCTGCCCACGTTCGTCGATCTTCAGTCGTCCGATCATAAGATCCGATGGCTTAAAATCGCTAACCATCAGCGCTTCTTCGCTCACGAATGCGTGCATGGTGCGTCCAATCGTGCGTACACGAATCGCGACCTCTGAGCGTGCCACGTCTCCGCTCTTGCCGCTACTCATCTTTGATCCAACGGCCTTGCGGTGGCTTGACCCCGCGCCTCTTCTTCGTGTTTGGGCTCTCACCCACTATGCTAAGCCTGGCTTTATGTTGCGTTTAGTGTTTAAGGCATGCGCTTCCATGGCCGTTGGATCTGGTGGGTAGTCGAGGAGAGAAAGAGAGGGTGGGTGTCCTTGGCCGATATGGGCGGTTGAGATGGTGCCATATGGTGCCATCTTGGCCGTCCATCTTCTGTGTATTGTAGACAGTGCCACGGGTGTCGAATTGGATCGATTTTTGCGTCGTTAGGCTACGATCGTCGATCCAAACCCATCCGTGCGGTCGGGCTTGTTGTCTAAGATGCGAATTAACACCATATTAGCCCTTGATTTCTGAGCTTCCTTGGACTATATCTGGTGCTACGAATGTCCGATTAGGGCGATCTTGGAGTCGTTAAACTCCCGTTGTTGCCCTGATCAGATCCGTACGGTTGAATCCTTGGTCTGAAGCCCTGATTAAAAAGTTACCTTGTCCCTGGCCATAAAAGTAGATAATTAACCTAAATTTTATACAGACTAACCTAAATGCAAGATGATGCATGTTATGCAATATTTATAATATATGATGCAATTCTTTGCCTAAGAACAAGCATAAATAGACAATTTATGTGATATAAACATGTTTACATCAATTGTCTTTGGCCATGTTATATCAATACAAGGAAGTAGATAAACCAAAAATAGATGCTATATCTAAGCTCCCACCACCCACTACTGTGAAACAGATCCGATCTTTTCTAGGACATGTGGGTTTCTATTGTAAATTCATACAAAATTTTTCCCAAATCTCCAAACCCTTAAGTCAGCTACTTACTAAAGACCAACCATTCAATTTCAATGCCAAATGCTTGGAGAGTTTTTTTGAGGTTGAAGAAAGAGGTTACAGAGGCTCCAATTTTGTAGGGACCTGATTGGAATAGTCCCTTTGAATTAATGATGGATACCTCTGATTTTACTGTGGGGACCATTTTAGGGCAAAGAATTGCCAAGAAGCCCATTGTGATCTATTATGCCAGCACAACTGTTGATGATGGATATTGATGGATTGGATGGATGGAAAGGTGTCTTACCATTAATGCTTTTGTTGGAATCTAATGGAGAGGAATGGGGTTTCTAGGGTTAAGGAAGGAGACAATGGGTAGAGGGTTTGGCGATCTCGACGACGACGACAAAGAGAGAGGTTGGAAGCAGGAGGGGCTGAGTAGCATGCGGCACTAGGAGTGGGTGGGATCTGGAGAAGCAAGAGAGGGGGAACGCGGACATCATGTGCTATCAATGTAGAAGAAGAGGACACATGGCGGCAGTGTGTAGATCGCCGACCCTGTGCATGGCCTGCGGCGGCTGGGGGCATAAGAAGGCGGAGTGCAAAAAGAAGGGAAGTGCGACGTAGTAGAATGGCAGACAAGCTAGGGCTTAGGCAATAGGTGGTGGTGTACCACCACCTCCCACAATAAATCTCGATCAGATGTACAACGTGGAAGTCCCACAATCACAGGAGATTAGGGCTACGGAGATGGCGGTTCGTGGGGCTCTCATCGGTGAGATCATGGTGGGGAGATATGAACGCGAGTGGGTCCTATCTCTTGTAAGATCTCTATCTCTGTCCTCTCAAGGGTGGAAGGTGGCGCACTTGGGGGGGCAAGGTTTGTGTTGTTTGATTTGGGTATCCTGGATGTGGAAGGGCTCCAATTTCGCACTAGTATCTTAGAGGGACTTACGATGATGTGGAGATTGGTCTCGCCTTTTGATGGAGCTCTCCAAGATCGCCCTCCTAAAAGAGTTGAGGTTAGAAGGGGAATGTTGGAGATGTGGGGACTACCTTTGCATCTAAGGTCGAATGGGGTGGTGGTAGGTGTGGTGGCTAACTTTGCGTCACTAGCTAAGAATGATAGCGTGGGTCTCTATGAAGGGGATGGGAGATCCATTAGAGTTGAGGTGAAGGTGACCAGGGGAGGACCAATTCCTAACAAAATCATCCTCAGGTGTGGCGAGAGTTCCTGGCTTCTCAGAATGAAATTTGGTCTCCTTAATGGGGAGGAGCAGCAAGTGAAACCTCCTGTGGGGCGGGCAGAGGGGAAGACCCAGTAGGACGATGCCCAGGAAGGTGTTCTAAAGGGTACTGAAAGGCAAGAGGTGAAGAAGAGGAAAGAATTTCATTGTTCGGTGATCCAGGATGTTGAAATGAATGGAATGGCTCAATCACAGGTAGAGGAGGTGATGGTACAAGATGATGTTGGGAATAGAGAACTCATGATTGTTCCTATTGATCCAATGAGACAACTAGAGGAGTGTGAACACATGCCAGAAAATCCAGATAAATTCTTCTTTATGGCACCTGGAGTTCTGAAGTATGGAGTGGGGTCTTCATCTAAGGGGAAAGTTGTGCGTTCTCCCTAAAAACTGAGGGAAAGAAAAGGTGGTGGCGACCAGAGATCCACTGAAGAGAGAGTGGTAGCCATTCTGAATGTTGAGAGGAGGGCTGGGGAACCCTAGAGGACCCCTGTGTCCATGGAACAAAGGTGCTCACAAGGAATGTGCGTGGGTTGCACGATCGATTGCGGGGAGCATCACTGGCTAGATATCTCCATGAATGGGAGGTAGATTGTGCTCTAATTCAAGAGACACACCTGGAAGATAGGGGGGACACTACATGGCAGACTCTTCTTCAAGGGGGCCAAGCAGACTTCAGAGAAGTGGATGCACGGGGAAGGGCGGGTGGAATTGCGGTGCGGTGGAAGACATCCAAGTTGGTTCTGCGAGAGGAGCGGAGGGGCCGATTCATGCTGTCGTGCAGATTCAGATGTTAAGGAGATGATCTAGAGTTGATCCTATCTTGTGTATACGGCCCCTGTGCTGACAGTCAGAGGAGTGAGTTGTGGCAGGAGCTATGTGAGATGGCGAGAAATACCAACGGAGTGCCATGGCTTGTTGGTGGCGACTTTAATTGTACCACATTAGTGAATGGCTGAAGAAATGGGAGGGTAGATAGGTCATCACTTGGCTTCCAGCTGGTTGTTTCAGAAATTGGCCTGAATGAATATCCGGCAACAGGGGTAGAATTCACTTGGAGGGGAGGGAATGGACTAGTCTCAAAGCTAGACAGATTTATTGGGAGTGTGGAGATGTCGGAAAGATTCCAACTCTCATCAGTCATGGTTCTCGCTTGCCCCTTTTCTGATCATACGCCCCTGCTATGGGACAGTGGGGAGGATTACTTTGTTGGCACATATTTTAAATTCAAGAAATCATGGTTGCGGGAAGAGGGATTCAAGGAGATGGTTAGTCGGTGGTGGGCGTTGATAAGTCTACTTTAGTGGACTAATTTAATGCTTAAGTGCATTATTATTTGGATGAGAGATTAATTTAAAACATGCATGTTAGTGACAAAATCATGTGAACCTTAGATTTATCATTTCATGTATCAATTGCATTAATCCTTATATAAAAGGGGTTCATTACTTATGTGGTTGCAAGGTCATTTAGGAAAGGACATTTTTCTAGTAAGTTTCACAGCAAATGGGAACCGAATATGTATTGATTTCCTAGAGATAATAAAAGGGAAGAAAAGAAAAGAAAATAAAATACCTTCCAATTCTTCCCTCTCATTTCCTTATCTCTCTCTCCCTCAAATGGCAATACTAAATCATGATTGTTTTCCTTCCTTCTCTGACTCTCTCTCATTCTCTCTTTTCTCTCCTTATTTAACAGGGACGGCAGGACAAGGAATCCAACCCCCCCCATGGGGAAGAAGCTCCCTTTCTCCACCTCTCCTCCCTGCAGGCAACTCCCTTTACCGCATGTCCACAACTCCGCCACCGCGATCCTCCGTTGACACCGTGCTTCCTCTCAACGAGCATGGTGACAGCATGCTCCTTGACACCATGTCCTCCCCTCGGGCAAACCTCTCAACCTTCATCGTGTGCCTAATTCCACCACTGCAAGCCACCACGACCGCACCCCCACCGCGAGCCTTCTGAACATCCGATAGAGGGTGAAGGACTTAAGCCGTCCAACCCCTCCAACAGATGTCCAGCCGAGGCCCTCACCCACGATTGCGTGCCCTCCACCGTGACTCCTCACAGCAGCACTCACCATCAACTGTGAGCCTCTACACAGACAGCCCCATGAGACGTCTTCCTCCCACCATTGCGAGTTCAGCACACCACAACAGCCACCCGTTCCGACAGAAGTCACCGCCAGCCATTTACGCGCGCGTAAGAGGCCACCTCTACTCGCCTCTGCCCTCTCGCCCTTGCGCTAACACCTCCACGCACCCACAGGCACCACCCCTATAGCACACGCCCCCGGCGCCCTACAACACACGCCTCTGGGGCCACCGCCGATGCATGCATACCTCCTTCCAAGAAGACCGTGCGCCTCCTCTCCGACTATGATTTTAATTTAGATCTTTTTCAACTTTTTATATATGTTAGTAAATAAGGTAAATATTATGTTTACACCTTAAATTTACATTTTTGACCTTTTTAGATTAATTTATTAGATTAAGTAAAATTACTTAAGTTATTATATACTTAGGTATACATTATATTTAAGTTACTTTAACTTATTAATTAAGGAAATGATTAATAGAATTTCGAGTCCAATTATTAACTAAATTGTTAATAATGTTAATTGAATGATAAAATGTCATTTTAAACTTATTTTAAGGTCCTTGACTAAATATCCCTTATTCTATAATTAACCCTTATATGTTCATAATCTTAGCTAATTAACTAGGAAGACTAGTTAATTAGGAGTAATTAGAGATCATGATGAGTGTCTCATCATACCCCCAAGCCAAAGTTTTGCTAGTCCCTAGCAAAATTAGCTAAGACTATGATGATTTAAAGCACTTGGGTTTAAATTATAATAAATAGTAACTATGTAGAGGAAAGCTTAGGTCAAAAAATTTTTAAGTTTAATATAAATGATTAATGTATAGAGCATGTGTGAAAATTTTCTTACTTAGACTTATACTTATAACATTTTCAAAAAACACTTAAAACAATTTGTAAACAAGAATTTTACTCAGAATTAGAATTCTTTAAAAATCTCTTAATCTTTGTAACTATAATTAACTCAAATTAGAATACAAAGTGTTTTAAGAAAAACAAAACTTAAGGATTGAGAATTAAATTTTAACTCAAAAACTCAAATAGATTTAAGTCAATCCTTTGTTTATGATATTTGATTTTTATCAATATAAGTTTAAGCAAATTAACCAGATACTCATTATTAATCAAACTTAGAGTAGTAAAATTCTAATTTACTAGCCTACAACACTAAAGATTAACTTCTAGACCTAGGATTCTGTCAATTCTTCTCCTTTAGGTCTCAACTTACAATCTTCAAAACCCGATTTCTTAGGCTTCATTGCCCAATACCAAGGTTCAGTAGCTATGATTTTAAAACATCTGTGCTTAGTGAAGAGAACTGTCCTAAAGACATCCAAAGTTGCAAAAATCTAGATCTTAAGACATCATTTTCCAATCCCAATTATTCCAATTCAAGCCTTTAGCTTGGCCTTACTCAGGTTTGGTTACTTTCTCCTCACCAGTTTTCTATCCCGAGGTCAACAGTTTTTGTGTATATCTCCCCGGTGGACCACTGGGTCTCTTATTCCTAATATTTTTTTCTCCATATTTTTTTCTTCACTTTTTCTATAAGTTAGAACACCCATTTGTAGCGAGGTGTTCTTTTTATTTGATGGAAGGAAGGGTAGCATCCATTTGTAACGAGATGCTTTTATTTATTATGGAAAAACTGCATAACCACCCATTTTTAACGAGGCACTTAACTGCAGGGTGTTTTATTTACTTTTTCTTTTCTTTTCATTTCTTTTCCCCCTTTTCATTTTTCTTACTAACTTTATTCTCCAAATCCTTTTTCTAGGTGAGTGGCACATCCTTCACCCTTTCAAGAACAGCCCCACGGAAATCCTTGGACTAAAGAGGATTCAGAATTGATCTCTTAACCTCTGTGTTTTCACGGTCTCAGATGCCAACAAGACAATTCTATGTGTGTGAATTTAGATGTTTAGGTTACTTAGCTCTCAAACCAGAGCTTGGACAACAAAGCCCTTTACTCTCAGGTTCTTCAAATTCTTAGTTTCCTCCTATAGGATCCATCAAGACAAAATTTACCAAGTCTACTTATTTATCTTTAGCTTGTAAGTTTTGTAAACTAAAATTCTACTAAGTCTATTTAATTAACTTTGAATATCTGTCCTTTTACTTAACTTTATGATAAAATCAAATTTTCAAAAAGTAAAAGGATTACTTAATCTAATTGATTAGAAAGTTATAATTTAATTCCAAAACTTAAGTTTAAATCTTAACACACTTAGTTTCTTAATTCAAGTAAGAATAAAAAAATAAATCCTTAAAAGATTTAAAAGATTCCTAATTCAAATAAAATCTTATTAAAAAAATTTTAAAACACAAAAGTGTGCTTTTACAAAATGTTTAAAGCAAAAATCTAATTAAGAATTGAATGCTCTTAAATACTTATATATATTCTATATACATTTTAAACTTCTGACCTAAAAGAAAATTAAGCTCTTAATTATAATATATATATATATTCTTCTTCTTTTCTTCTTTATTAAAATGAATATTCCCCTCTTATTATTTTTATGAATTTTCTTTTTAAATTTTTATATTTATATATTTTTATTTTTATGTATATAAGATTTTTCCAATTTTTATGATTTTTTTTCAAAATTTTTTCAAATTTTTATGAAATTTTTATCATTTTTGGAATTTTTTATTTTTTAAATTTCGTGGATATTTGATTTTTATGTGTTTTTATTTTTTAACATACACTTAAATTGAAAATTTCACTTCAATACCCCTCAAGCCAAAATTTTACAATGTCCTCATTGTAAGAAGGGTGAAAAGATATTACACTTCATTTAGTATACGGTGATGGAAGGAGTCGAATAGAGGAGATTAAAAATCTCAGTGCGGATGATTTCGTTTTTGACCAAAGGTCAGAGTGGTTAGTCGGACTAAATGAAGGTAATCAATATGATATGAAGTGATTTTAAAATAAGTGTATAAGAAAATCAAAAGGGTAGAAACAGGAAACAACTATGTACAAATGCTAAGTTTTACGCCTTCAGCTAGGCGTAAACCCTAGTAAAGAACTCCTAAATGAATAGGTATATGGTAAAACAAAGGAGTTATGAAAGAATTGGATCAAAAATAGAAAACAGATTAAACCACCCAATCAAAACTCGTCCAGAAATTGCCTAAAATAGATCTCGTAGAACCCAAAATCAGATTCTCGTGAAAATCTCAGAAAGATTAGAGTGAATCTCATGAAAATTAGATCTGATTTAGGTTGAAATATAGAATGTTAAAGATTAAGGCAATTTAAAAGATGATTCCACCAAGTTCAGAAGATCAGTATAGTTAATTTTTAATTCTCAATAATAGGTCGGTCATTTTGGCACAAAATAGGTTACTGATCGGGCTTGGTGGGTTATTTTCAGGTAATATGGAGGACGGGTTATGATTTGAATCAAAGGCTTGATTAATGAAGTGGACTTGGCCTTGATTTTGCCTAGGATTTGGCAGATTCCTAGGATTTGGAATTGGCTGAGATGGAATAGTACCTAGCAGACGAGACTCAGCCAAAAGCGTGATTTGATTTCGTAAATCAGCCAATTCTACCTTACATTGCCTATGGATCTCAGCGAGAGCTTCAGCATTTTGTCGCTGACTCTCTGACACAGCTCTTAAAATTTAGTCTAGCTATGTATCTCTAATAGGCCTAGAGTAATTCTGCATACTCATCGGGTTAGGAATTAAATTTGATTGCTGAGGAGGCAGTGGAGGTGGATTAAAATGTGTAACGAGCGCGTGCCCCAGACGTCTTTTAAGACGTCTGGGAGGTGGCCCAGACGTCTGTAAAGACGTCTGGGATCACATCCAGACGTCTGACCAGACGTCCGGGATAGTTTACAGACGTCTGGCGAACAGTTATGCTCGCACGGGATATTCGTCTGCGCGCCTGTGCGCGCAGACCTGCGATCCGCATCTTCTCTGCGGCTGCAGGCGACTGCGGCCGTCTCTCCCTCCTCTCCGCGCGGCGTTAAAAGGGGGAGGGGGCGCGCCTCCCCTCCCGTCTCCACCATCTTCCTCCTTCTCTCCTGCCTGTGCGCGAGAGCGAGCGGACGCGAGGGCGCAGCGGCAGTGGCGGCCGCAGTAGGCGCGGAGGAGCTGCGGCGTGCGAGGGCGGGGCTCTGCCGTGAGGGCGAGCTCGCCGGGAGCGGCTTGGCCGGCCGGCGGAGGGCGCAGGGGGCGCAGAGCGTCGCGGAGAGGGACCTGCTGCGGGCGGAGCAGCGGACGTGCGAGGTGCGACGCGGGCGGCGTCGCGAGCGGAGGCCGAGCAAGGTTCTGATTCTGGAAAAATCTCCAGAATCAGACGTCTGGACTGATATCCAGACGGCAAGGTCGACGTCTGTGTGATCATACAGACGTCTGAAAGGTGAGTTCCGCTTTCTCCTTCTTTTTTTTGTCGACTGACCGTACTGAGGGAGGAGGGTTGGCTGTGCGCAGGTGTTCGGATTCGTCATCCTTTGCGAATCCGACGTCTGGAAGTTGTACCAGACGGCGGGAGTGACCTCCAGACATCCGGAGAGACCATCGGACGTCTGGGATCTAGGAGAGACGTCCCCACAGACTTCTGGACGTCCGGGGAACCAAGCCGAACAGGTAATTCTCTGATCCACCGTTTAAGACGTCTGGAAGGAGTTCCAGACGTCTGATTTTGCACAGTATTGTCTTTCTCGACCCGTTTAGGGCCCGTTTGGGCTCCGTTTTCCGCGATTCGAGTTGCGTTCATTTCAGAATTTATTCCTCTACCCGCCTACAGTAGCTATACACTGTTTTGAGACACTCCTTGTGTTTGATCCTTGTGATAGGACCTCGTTCGGTTGCCGTCTTGAGAGTCGCGGAGGCGCGCGGGATTCCCGACCACGCCCCCATTACTCCCGTTGTACCTGGTAGAGTGGTTTTAAGTATTAATAAAATCTGTTAAAGTATGGAACCATAACTAGAACCTAGGGCATTGCATGAATCCTAGGAATGAGAAATGTATGGAATGATAGCTCCTAGGTGTTGCATGAATCCTAGGGCCGGAAAACTAGATTGTATGATAGATCCTAGGATATGGCATGAATCCTAGGATGGAAAAAAAACTAGTGGAATGTATATTACTGCAGTCTTGGAAAAATGGAAAGGAATATATAAGCTGCCTGTGAAATTAAGTAACAGCTGCCTGTTATGAACAAAGAAACATGTTTGAGATCATGGAAATTGAGAACGTGAATCTGGAAAGTGAAACATATGATGTTCTGAGATAAAGAGCTGGAACCCTACGGGGAATTAGGAGTGGAACTCCTGGAAAGAAAAGGAATGGAACTGAGATGTAGTTTGTACTGTCTCTTGGGTACGCAGTACCAAGGGAAGTACCTGTACCTATTTTAGTGCAGAGTGGGGCCAGCCGCCCCAGGGACCCGGGGTTAGGCTTGGCCGCTCTGTACCAACTTGTTGGCCCTCGTGTACGTAGTACCGAGGAGAGCTAGTAGTGTTAGGAGAGTACTAGCTACCCCACGGGCCCCGGGGTTCTGCTAGCCTCCTTCACCGACTTGTTAGGCCCACTAGGGCAAACCAGGGTAGTCAGGCGAGGGTGCGCGGACTGTGAAGGGGCAAGGCCCCGGTTTGGTTACTGTGGAGGGGTTGGACCCCTGTTACTGAGAGGGCTCTGCCCTGGTTCCGTGCTGTGCTTTGGGCACACCCGTTAACGGAAACGACTGACCGCGTGCCAGTACGGGCTAGCTACCTGTGCGTTTATCGCGCGTGCCGTAGTCACCGTTACGTCTGTCAGTGACCTTGGGGTGGTTGACTGAGGGTAGGATCACCACGGGGGACTCTCCCGGCCAGGAGAGCACCACGTGCGACTTCTACTGTTGGAAAAGACTGCAATCAAGATCGTCCCACGAGGACATTCGAGATCAAGTAAAGGATCTGAGAAGTAAATGAAATAGTGAGAAAAATTGAAAGATGTAAATAAAGGAAGTAATAGAACATAACAGCTACTGTACACTCTACTGTTGCCTTTAGTTAGTTTGCCACTCTACTCAGCGTTTTGCTGACGTGTTACACTCGTTACCTTTTTCAGGACCAGGTGTTGAGCAGCTAGGGTCGGCGGCTGCAGAGGACGCTGGGCCGAGTAGGGTCCAGTAGAGTTGCCACAGCTTTGTACCTTCTTTTGTTTCTGTTCTAGTGAGTAGTTTTGTTTCCGCTGTACCTTCTTTACCTGCAGTTTTTGTTATATGATAAATGTTGTTTTACTGTTGTGGTGGTGCCTACTGTAGTAGTTTCTTTCCTTACTGCTGTACTTTTTACTGTTAGTTATATTCATGCTGAATGTGGTTTAATTTACTGTCTTTTGGTTACTTCCTCGTTGGACGACTGGGTCTTGGGATTAGTCGAGTCGGTCCGGTTCTCGTGTCTCGTAGGGACTCGGGAACCGGGTCGTTACAAAATGGGTCTGATTCGGATAATTTGGTCTTTGATTTTGATTTGATTAGCCCAAGAAAAATTTGGGTGGCTTCTCCATCCAGGATTATAGGAATTTGAATACGGGTTTGGTCTTGGAATATTTTCCTGGATGGCGTGTAATCCTAAAAGATATGGCGTGATTTCTGCAATAGCTAAGGGTGGGGAAAAGGGTGGGTAAGATTGTGGGACAAAGGTCCCTCCTTGGGTTGGTGAAGAAGTAGATAGAAAACCCAAGGGAGATGGATCTCTAGAATCCAGATTATTCACAAATTCCCTCCCCGCGGGAATTTGTGAAACAGGTGAATACGCAGAATTCATAGCAAGTAAAGGTGTAAGAGTCTTCATTGTGTTTTTAACCTCGTCGAGATGCTTTGCTACGATATCGACTTTGTCCAGTTTTTCTGCATTAATCTCTAAATCCTTTGAACTGGACAGATTACCGATCTCGTGAATGCCCTTGTGCGGATTTTGATGATTCGTATTTTCTCCCTGCGTAAATTGCAACATTGATGCATTATTGATCAAGTTTTCCGCCATCCCTTCAAATAATTCTGAAGCGGATTCTGCGTCATGATTTAGAAAATTCCCTCCACAAGAGGCATCGACTGGAGTGAGAATGCCCTCTTGTAAACCATAATAAAAGATATGCATGAGTTGCCAACGAGGGATGTCATGATGTGGGCATTTCCGTTGCAATTCATGAAAATGTTCCCACGCTTCATGAATTGGTTCTCTTTGATTTTGATTGAAAGTAGTAATAGCTCGCCTTAAAGCATTGGTTCGACCAATTGGAAAGAATTTCTTCAAAAATGCCGATTCAAGTTCAGTCCAAGTTGAGATTGGTCTTGCTATAGTTCTTTACCAGTATGCTGCTTTATCTTTAAGGATAAAAGAGAACATTTTCATTAGTAGGATTTCCCTATTTTGATTTCGAGGACCAAGAGTTTGAGATAGATTTTTAAGATCTTCAATATGTTGAAATGGATCCTCGGATGCAAATCCGTGAAAGTGGGGGATTAACCCTATGATGTTTGGCTTTAATTTTGGATCATTTTCCCCAATAGGAATCCTAACATTAGGCTCTACTTGTGCATTAGATGGGTTATAATAATCTATAAGTAGAGGCCTTGGACGATCGATCGGTAAATCAGGGTTTTCAAAACCCGCCTCAGGTCGAGGTGAAGGACGGGTTTGAAGAGTCTGTAAATTATTCAAGGCTGTTATTAATAGATTGATTTGTCTTGTTTGCTCTAGCATCCTAAGATTCTGGTTCAGGAGCTCCTCATGAACATCAAAAGGCGGCATCTCCCCCTGACCAGAAGAAGAAGGGATCTCAGCATTAAGATTCTACATTGGATCCATGGAAGTAGATGGATCAAACGGGAAAACCATTGGTTGCTTATTTGCAACTGACCTAGGATCACCTATCAACGGTGGTGCAAGAGGCGGATGCAAGGATCGTCTCTCATCCATAAACGGAAAATAATGTACAAGTGCACACACACACCATCGGTAAAACAGCGACACACAAAACCAGCAAAACAACGCAAAAGATGCAGGTTTTACTCTTCTTTCAAAGGAAAGAAGAAATTCCTAAGATACACAAAGTAATTTGACACAAACAAATAGAGTAACAGTATCAAAATATGCATCATGATCCGTATCTACACAGGTGCGTACCTAAAGCTCAAAGGTCTAGGATCGAGACCGCTCACTATTGGCTCCCCGGGACTCTAGTAGTGAGACAAACTTGTTGATCTTCGACCAAAGCCCTAAGAGGTGCAAAGAGGAGAGATAGAAAAATAGACTCATGTAACTCTAGTGATCGCGCTGTGTGTGCGATAGCATGCAACAGACGATAGTGATTGAAAAACCCTCATGCATTCTGCAAACAAATTTAAGTCACAAATTTTACTTCCTCTTTTTAGTTAATCTTTTAAAAAAATATATCAATTAAACTACAATGGCCGCTTTTTATATCTTTTCAAACAAAAATATATGGTCTTTTTAATTCTCAGAGGACAGAGATCTACGCGGGTTTTCTCGTGTTTTCCCGCTGATGCGAGAAAAATAGTTAAAAATATTCCCGAGTCAGATCATATTAATACTAGTAGGAAATATGCACTCCTAAGAGTGTATGCCTATGTATATGCTGCTGCTAGTCAGAAAAAAAATGTATTTTTGTATTTTTTTTAAATGCAACAAAACACAAGACTAAGAAATACTCACAAAAAGAAAAACAGCAACACGGGAAAATAATTTCCTGCCTTCTCCTGAGATTACCCGTAGAGGTAAACCTGAAAAGAAGACAGAAAATAAAAACAAAACAAAAAACAAAAACAAAACAAAACACACTAATTAGAACAAAAACATTAAAAACAAAAATATATTTACAAAATACCTCCTAATTAGACAATTAAACCTTTTAAATTCTAGTGAATCAAAATATTACCTCCCCGGCAACGGCGCCATTAAAATGATGCGTGTCTTTTACTCAACTCAATAATTAAGTTAATTTCACTTAATTAAGAGTAAAAAAAGTCACTTAGGTTAACTCGAAGTTGTGTCGGTTGTGTAATATAGGGTCGAATTAACCTAATATTTTAGAAATTTTTACTGGTTGAGTCCAGGTCATTCACTGGGAGGTATAATTTTTCTAAATTCACCAATTATCTTTTATTTCCTTTATAAGTTTAGGAGGTATAACTAGGTTGATTTTAAAACATGAATTTAGCCAAAATATTTAAATTATAAAGAATATACAAAATTCCATATGAAAAACATATTTACTCAAAATGATCTACTTTATTAACAAGTAAACATGTTAATTTTTCAATTTTATTTCAAAAGAAATTAAGGCAATAAGAATTGTTCTATTAAAACATGCTTTTTTACAATTAAAACAAATTCAAAAAGAAATTAAAACTTCATTTCTTCAGCCTCTCTCTTCCTCCTCCTTTCTTTCTTTTCTTTTCCTTTTATTCTCTATCTTGAGCTCTCTTTCTTACCTCTCCTTCTGTTCCTGCCTTTTTCTTCTCTTCGCTTAATCTTCTCCTTTCTTAGTGCCTTAGTAGTGCCTGTTCTTTCTTTGTTTCCTTTGCTTCCTTAGCCTTTAACACTTAATCTTAACTTTCAACACTTAGCTAACCTTAACCTTCAGCAGCTCCTCTTTCCTTAAGCTTTCTTTTGAGCCATCAGTTGAACCGAGTTTTTTATTTACTTTTTAACCAAAAGTTATTTTATTTGCGGCGAGGTCCTTTCGAGGATACACAGCACCCGGAGATCAGGGTGGGACCAGACCCTACTCGATCCTCGCCTAATCTCAATTAGGTTCAATTTCGATTTATTTCATTTCGGTTCATAGTCTCGAGCCAATCCAACTCAACCAGCCTCCCAGGCCTCGTCCTCCTAGGGCACACGTACTTACGCCCACTCGGGCGCACACCTGCAGGCACACAAGCCCACACACACACGTGCACATGCTCAGATAATCAGATCGGTAACCGGTGCACTGAGCGGTGACGACTGAAGGGTCGATGTAACAAAATCGTTTTATCCCCATGCGTGCGCTCAGAAATTGATGATGTGGGACTATCGTAACCCCTTCTAGACCCAACTTCAATCAATCATAACTTCCAGCTCAGAGCTCCAAATCGAGTGATTTAAAGTTTGTTAGAAAGCTCTAAGATAGATCTACACAATTGCAGGGTCAATTTAAAGTTTAGATGATATTTTCCTCTTCAATTTGAAAGGTAAAATTAGGGGTTCCTACGGGTTATTATTGCCTAGAAATGGTAATTAGTTTCATAGAGTCCTCAGATGGACTTTTCTCTCATAATTAAAGGTCTGAATAGGTTCTAAATATTAATCTGCATCTGGTGGAGTAGAATTTAAGCTCTTAAGACCATCAGGACCAGCAAAAAAGCTCTTCACTTCTCTGAAAGCTTCAAAGATCAAAATTTCAGACTTTGATATGTGCAACAGACACTTAAGAATGTTTCTAATCAATTTCAACAAATTCTAAGGATTAAAACTAAATGATCTGGGCAGGATTCAAGTTCATATTTCTACAAAATGGCACTGTTGTTAGTTTGGGTTTAAAAATAACCCAAATTGACAGGGTTCAAATTTTCACTAAATAACTCATCTAAGCTCACTTTAATCACTCTAAAACCATCCAACAAGATCCCAGAAACAACTTAATCGCATCAATTCTTCAATTTGAACTCAAAACTCCATAATCAGACTTAGTTTGACTGTGAAGGCACAAAAGTTTGACTTTCTGCTCAAAGCTTCTCCACAGGAAATCAAAGCCTCAACTAGGATCTTCTCAACCTCAGAAACTCATTCAAATTCTCAGATTGATGCTCTGACCAAGATTTCTAGGGTTTCAGGCTCGCCGCCTAAGTTTCAAAATGTGTTTGTTCGACAAAGCCATTGGAAGGTTGTTACAGTACTCTAAAAGTATAAACAGCTTTAGTGCATTGCACTGAAGCTTCTAGGTTCCTTCAATGCTTCTTATATCTCTTTGTCAGACTTCTCCAACTCCGTCGGAGTTGGAGAAGATGAAGTTCTATCTACAGCTCCAGTGGTTAAATCCTCAAATAAGCATCCTTAAAACAATCAGTGATCCACATTATATCATTCTAGAGCTTCTCAGTGAATTCTAAAGGCTAAAGTACAGATTTGGCTCGCCGGAGCTCCGGTGAGTCCAGAAAATGTGAAAAGTGTACACAGATTTGTTAAAACTTACCATTTTTAATCTAAAAAGGATCCCGAGGTTGCAAGGAACCTCAAGAATTCAATTAATTCTTCATTTATCTCTTTAAATGTAATAATTGACAGTGAATTCGTTTCTTAAAGGATCTGAGTGGTTAAAGCTCAAGACTTGTTTAACCACTTGATTTAGCGGTTAAAACAAGTCAACAAGTGTTTATATTCATAAATATATATTTAATTTAGGATTTGAACCGCTCCTGAGCCGCCATTGATAGCTGATAAATGCCAGTTTATCATCATCCTTATGCATTAAAATGAACCTAGCTCTTAGGATTTTACTCTGCAAACGGGTTTTTGGGCTGCATTTAGGCATAAATTAGGATAAGCATGCATTGCATTTTTTGTTGTCTTTTTAATGTGTTTTTGTGAGTGTTAGGGATGTACAGATACACAGATCCCTAAAACCCTAGCACTCAAGAAGGCAAATGGTGAAGGAGAAGCCCAGGTGAGCTGGAACTCAACTTGATCCCGCTCACCACAGCTGGAACCTAGCTTACTTGAACTAGGGTTAGCTCATCCCAGCTCCATTCAACTAATCTCAGCTGAATGGCAGATCAAGAGAGTTCATCTTAGCTCACCCTAGCTCAAGTCAGCTCAGATCAACCACAACTTAGTTGAGCCTAGCTCATCTCAACTCCCACTAGTCCACAGGGAGCTCTAGCTAACTCAGCTAAGTTGACAGGAGTTCACCCCAGCTTAGATCTAGCTACATCCAGCTCCACTCAACTCCAGCCAGCTGAAGAAGAATTCATCTCAGCTCAAGAAGCTCAAGTCCAGCTCCCGGGGACTCAGCTTAGCTCAACTCAGTTGAGCTAAGCTAATTTAGCTGCCTCAACCAGCTTGATTCTCCCCGGGAGCACCAGACCTAGCTCACCTCAGCTCATTTTGGTAGAAGCTAGCTCACTTTAGCTTGGCTTAGCAACAAGCAAAGAACTAGCAAGCTAAGCCAGCTAGAGTAGCCCCATGCCAGCCTCTTCAGCAGCAGCCAGCTCCAGCTCTAGTCTTCTCCTCCTCAGCTCCACCCTCCAAACCCTAGCTCCAACACCTTCTCCTCTACTCCACCTTTAGCTAAGCTAGCTTAGCTTAGCTTAGCTTAGCTAGCAACCAGCTCCTTGGCCATCCACCACCTTCAAAGTCAACCCTAGCTAGCTCCACCAACTTAAGCCTACCTAAGCTAGCTACCCTACTCAAGTTGGCGCCACCTCCTAGCCATCCCTTCACCCCATTATCACCACCAAAATACACCTAAAGTACCCCTAACCACCTCTATATTGGCGCCAACTTTCAGCCCTTAATCCACCCTACACCTACCCACATAAGCCATCCTAGCCATCCACCTAACCCCCCTTCTAGAATCCTTCTTGGCGCCAACTTAGACCCTCTTCTAGAAGCCATTTTGGTGCCAATATCAAGGGGTGCCAAAACACATAACCACCCCTTAGGTGTCCCTTAAGGTGGCGCCAAACACCCTTGGCCATTGGATCCTTAACCACCTCCATCCTTCCATCCTAGCCCTCCATTTCAAGGGTCACCTTAGCCCCCTTCCTATTCTATAAAAACCCACCACCTACCACCATTTTGGGGCATCGTCCATTAGTGTATTTTGCTATCTATACCACCTATACCTACGGCCAAGAAGAAGGAGTAGAGAAGGAGATTAAAGGGGCACATCACCAGCCCTTTTGGTGCCTTCTTCTCCCCACTCTCTTCAACTTGGGCCACGCCAAGGAGGAGGACTCTTCCACTTCAAGGAGGATGGCCAGGCAAGGGAGAAGGACCTAGGGTGGACATCCACCCTTGGAGAGAAGCTTAGGGCACGCCCCCTTAGGGCTTGCCTTGGAGGACATCACCTTGGCAGAGCACTGCAAGGAAGGAGTTGAAGGATTCTTTTTAAGATTGGGAGCCACCAACCTTGGAGCAAGAAGCCCTCTTCTTCATCATCTATCTAGAGGATTTGTGTTTTCTTTTCTTTATTTCAATTTTCTAGTAGTAGAAGCATTCCTCTACTAGGCATTTTTGTTAAACACTTTTTCAATTATCTAGTTGCCTTCTTTGCAATTTCTTGTTTGCATTTCTATTTGCTTGTTTTTAGCATTCTTCACTCCCTCTCCCTAATTATTATAGGCCTCCACTTGCCTAGAGTGAGCTTAGGGAAAGGTTCTACTTGTCACATAGAAGTAGTATTTTAAATTGAAGTGTAAATCATCTTCCCACCACCATTTCGCATGTTGCTTTAGTTCAAAAACAAAAAAAAATGATATATTGAAAAACACCAAAAAGAAAGTTGAGATTTATATTCCAAGCAAGAGAATCAATTTTGCAAACATATTGCCTCCTTGGATGACCCTAGATACTCCCCTATCTAGGAATATAAATTTAAGAGTTGATCGGTTTTACGCATTACAACGACGTATTTTAACAAACCGCGTGAAATCGCTATCAACAGCGAGCTCAGGAACTTAATTAGATTTGGGCGTTTAATTTATATGTGGTAATAATATGTATTATAGTGTCGATTAGGGTCCATAGGATATGAATAAGCGATGGAGAACCCTATGAAGGTTAAATTAAGCCCACTACTGTCACCATGGATAGTGATAGTAGTCGGTGGAGGTGAAATGTGAATTAGGCAATTAAGTGATCAATTAAACGACTAAATGTACTAGAAATATTTGTGAGGGTTAAAGGAAGGTGGACAGTAAGTTAAAAAGACAAGATTAAAGCACTGGACGAAATCTGACATTAACTCTAATCTATCTAACTATCTAACAACTAAGCTAACCTACTCCTACTCCTACTCCTAATCTACTGTTACTTGGACGAATGGGTCAATAGGGTTTCACCGAAGGTTTATAGCGGATGACGAAATCAGAGGGTAGAAGAAAGATCTCCAGCGAGCGGATTTGAGGTGGAGCGGAGGACTCCTTGGGTCGGTGCCTGTGTCAGAGACGCGGCAGACCATGGCGGATCTCCTTAGCTAATCAGAATGAATGGAGGAAGTCGGAAAATGAAATGGAAAGTCACCAGAGTTTTGGATGAATAGACTATCAAAGTCGGCTACAGTGTTAGAAGAGGGAAGGGAGCCAACTTGAGTAAAATCCGAGGGGTGAGGGGGTATTTATAGTAGTTGGCGGCGAAGAGAATGGCGGGGTCTGACCGAAGAAGGAGCTTGAGGAGCTTAACCTCCGGTGTCGTCTCCGACGACGGTGAGGTTATCTCCCACTGAAAAATAGGATTCCCAGTTAATCCAGATTGGAGGATGAAGTGGAGGTGGTGAGCGCAAGCTGCAAGAGCTTGGACAAAGAAGGATGATGTTGAGAGGGCGGTAATCGTACGGTGGCGTGACTCTCTGCCGCCAGCCGTTCATTCGGCTGAAGAAGAAGAAGGAAAGGGACTTAAATGTAATAAATCTTAAGGACCTATGTGAGAAATAAGGACCCGATTGTAATGAATTTTAAGGACTAAAATGTAAACTCAGGTTTTGAAGGTTTATTTTAATTTAAATCTTTTTCAACTTTTTATATATGTTAGTAAATAAGGTAAATATTATATTACACCTTAAATTTACATTTTTGACCTTTTTAGATTAATTTATTAGATTAAGTAAAATTACTTAAGTTATTATTTACTTAGGTATACATTATATTTAAGTTACTTTAACTTATTAATTAAGGAAATGATTAATAGAATTTTGAGTCCAATTATTAACTAAATTGTTAATAATGTTAATTGAATGATAAAATGTCATTTTAACTTATTTTAAGGTCCCTGACTAAATATCCCTTATTCTATAATTAACCTTATATGTTCATAACCTTAGTTAATTAACTAGGAAGACTAGTTAATTAGGGGTAATTAGAGATCATGATGAGTGTCTCATCATGCACCTTCAAGCCTCCACCTATTGTGTGCAGCCACTCGCTTGCGCAACATGCACAGCACCACCGACAGTGCAACTAGCCCCACGTGCAGGCCCTCACACGCCCGCCCTCCGACCTTCCCCCACGAGCACAGGCCCTCACGCGCCTGCCCTGCGGCCTACCTCCCTCGCACACAGCAGCACCCTTGTCTTCTTCTTCATCTTCCTCTACAATAGACCGAAGGGAACCCAACATCAACGCCAGTTCCCCTCACGCGCAGCCACCTCCTTCAGCCATCATCCTTCGATCCGTCGATGCCGTGGAACTCGCCGGCCCTCACAAGCACGGCCACGCCCTCAGATCTGCCAATGATAGACCACACGACCATCGGCGAGGCTCCACGTCGCCGGCCAACCTTCCCATTGGCTGACTGCCACCGGCCATCGTTTTCCTCGGCGTGACCTCCAACGCAAAGCTCTTGACAACGCCAACCTCCTCTGAGCACAGCAAGGCCGACCATCCTCTCCTCCTCCACGTGCGTGCGCCGGTAGCAAATCCCCTATTTTTGGATCAATTAAAAATTACATTGATTGCCATTGCCAAAAAATGGGATTTTGATATTGATTATTTTATTACGGGAAATTTATGGGAGGCCCTTCTATTCTTGGTTATTTATGACAATATTGAAGGATTGGAATTACTAGTTAATGTGTTTTGTTTTCTTTCCTCCCATGATGAATTGACATCAATGGCAATTTATTTTTCTTGAACAAGATTATTGGTGATCTTATTGGTTCTATGTCTCCCTGTGATACAACCTAAAGTGGTATTATTTCAGTATTTTAGTAACTTTGATCGAGGTTTTTTTCTACACATTACATATTGCGACGACATATTTTTCTGATATCATTTGCAAAGCGAAAAAACTTCTCGATCAAATGGCACCGTTGCTGGGAAGGCAATAGACGCAATAGATTCACCTGATTATTTCCGAGTATTTTGAGTTGCGTGATTATCTGATCATTCTTTATCTTTTTGTGCGAGGAATCTACAGGGCAGTGACGTCAACCTTGAGTGATGCCCACACAAGGAGAAGACGCAGGAGACCTGGATCCCACTTTCATAGGGGATTCTCCTTCATCACAAATTTTATTTCTGTCTTCTCTCACTTGTAGTAATTGGGCCTGAATTTTTGGGGGTCTGTCCCTACATTCTTTAACTTCTAGGGTTTATAGTCTTCTGCATGCGTGATTCATTTTTATGCTTGCTTGCCTCTAAAGCAAACAAAAGAAAATATCAAGCTACCTGTTTAGGAGTTGCATGCCCTTAGGTGCGTGCATTTAGGGGTGATTGAGCAGCACATTAGATCTCATTGTTGCATTACGAGCAAATTGGCATGAAGATTGCTGGAGACAGGTACACCTGTCTAACTTTTGCATCCAGTTCCTGTTCACGCATTTGCATTCGGATTAAAATTCAAAGCCACCAAATTGATTGAATTTACTAATTCAGTGGTCGCCTAACTGAAATTGGGATTGATAATCATATTTGACCTTAAAATCAAATCACACTTGACCTGATTCAAAGGGACTTGTCTGCGTTTTCAAAATAATAAAAGATTTGCAGTGTGATGCACACTTCTGGCACTGAGCACGCACATTAGTCACCACACTAAGGCTCGATCCCTTAAGGTTATAGACATCGATCTCTTTATCGGTGCAGACCCTCCTATCTTGTTTTGTGGTGGTGGTACTATCTTTTGACCGAGTGTTTTGGTACTTCACGGAGGGGGACACCCCTTAAAGAACAAAACGGTAGTTAAGAGGCACTGCTTACGCATCGCCTTAAAGGAAGGGTTTGCCCTACTTGCATCCCTTTGTTCATCCTTGAAGTAACTTCTCACTTGATCACCTGAGAGTATCATCTAAGCAAAGCATAGGTCCTAAGGCACTCGAAGGTTGACTTAAGTCACGTAATTGATTGTGAAACTTCTTTTGCCACCAAGAGAGAATGTAAACAACCTCTATCTTCTCTAAAGAGCTTGTCAGGGATCTCAAGTCACATCTCCCTCTTATACCACTTAAGTGGGAACAGACGGGTGCAAACTTGACTCCATTTGACAAATTTTAAGGAGTCGATTGGAGGTTGGCTTAAATCTGCTCTAAGAAAGAAAAGAGAAATCCCATTGCCTTGTGTTTGATTGGGGTGTGTTTTTCAGGTGGTGTTTTCAAATGGATTATAATAACTACTTCACTTCTTTTCACCCAAGAATACCTAATCCCAATACCTGCAGTTATCCATCTTCTGATGAGCATTGGGATCCTTTCTACTCCTACTATAGGAACATTGGTCTGATTAAACCCCAATCCAGTGGAGATGAGCAGAACCTAGGAGAAGGGTATCCCAACCCTAGCTCTTCCATGACCATGCCCAACCTGCCCGCCCTTCATGATTTGTCTTATCGAGGTTGTACTGTTGAACGTGCGAATTGCTACGCTAACGTGTTTGGTTTTAGAAAACCTGTCGTTGTAGCTTGAAAGCGAAGAATTCGTGTTCAACAAATAAAATTTATACCGAAAAGAATTCCGGGTCGAACACAGGGAGGCTACGTTGATCTATATTCGCAATTATATTTTTTTTTAGGATTTTTGATAAGCAAGGCGATATAATTACAATGGAGCTATCAGACTAAAAGAAAGAGAGAGAGAGAGAGAAAGAGAACATGCATTCAATATTTCAACTGTTTATACAATCAAACTAAATAAAAGTTACACTAGAAAGCGGGAAGTCAATTACACTATAAAGCAGGAAAATTCTACACTAGAAAAGCTGTAAATAAGAATGGGAGAGAGAAGTTATCCTCCTCGACGATTGCTTGGAGGACGAGCCGGACGAGACGACGCCTAGACGAAGGAGAACGGAGAAGGACGAGGGAGGACGCAGCAGAAGAGCGGGAACGGAGCAGCACGTCGTCGTCGCGGGATCCACTTCCGAAGGGGGACGAAAATTTAGACTTTATCTCGCAAGGAGCATCCCGAGTGTGGGACAAGCTTCTCTTGAGCTTTGGAGAGGTAGAGAGGAGAAGGAAGGGATGAGAATTTCATATGGAGGGGGCCTCCTTTTATAGTTGCAAGGAGTGGGGGCAAAATGGTCATTACAACTTTAAAATAATAAATGAAGGGTCTTTAGTGACGGATAAAACCGTCACTAAAGCCCCCAACGTGGGCGTAGCACCTACGCCCACGCACGCCTCCTCAGCTACCCGCTTCCTCAACACCCACGTACGTTCATCAGATCGCGATTGGACGGCTTAAGATGTGCCCGACCCGCTCGCTGTGTGCCCGCATGGCGCGTGTCATTCCGCGTGACGCCGCGCGTTTAATCGCGCGTGATCTCAATTGAGCGTAGACGACCGTCCGATCAAGATCCAACGCCCGCCCGCACTCGCTCGCCCGCACCTTCCTCCCCTTCGTTGCGGTTCGAACCTGTGCCCGCAGCTCGCGTAAGCGCGCTCGACCGCTGCGCTATGAGGCGCGGATGGTCGAGCAGGCGCTTTTAGGCGCAGCTGACCATAGCCGTTGGATCAAGATCCAACAGCGGAGAGGGCGCAGGTGCGGGGTCTTCAGAGATTGCATGCGGCCATTTGGGCGGCCGAGATGGCACCACGTGGCGCCATCTTGGCCGTCCATCATCTGGAAGTTGTAGATGGTGCCACGGATGTCGGATTGACTCAATTTTTGCGTCGTTGGGTTGCGATCGTCGATCCGAATTCATCCGTGCGGTTGAATTTGTCATTTGAAGTGTGGATTTATGCCATCTTGGTCCTTGATCTTCTAGGGTCCCCTGGTCACTATCTGATGCTCCGGATGCCTGATTAGGGCGATCTTGGAGTCATTGAACTCCAATCGTCACCTTGATCACATCCATACGGCTGGATCTTTGATCTGAGGCCCCGATAAAATGTTGGCCCTATCCAAGCACATAAAAGGAGACAATTAACCTCCATTTTATTCAAACTACTCTAAATGCAAGATGATGCATGTTATGCAATATTTATATCATGAAATGCAATCCTATGCTTAAGAACATGCATAAATAGACATCTTAAGTAGTGTAAATGTGTTTACATCATACCCCCATTCCTATCTTTTGCTAGTCCCTAGCAAAAATTATATGCTATTTATAAAAGAATTAGGTTGGATTATTTGGACCTGAGTTATTTTCAATCATTAAGAAATTGTCTACTTAGGAACTGAATTTTCAAAGACACAATAGCGCCCGGGTATTAACCAAAATGTAGACCGCCTCAAGCCCTCACCGTATTCAAAGAAAATTTTCTTTTTCTCTTTTTACTCTTTTCTAATTTTTTTGGATTTTCAAATTTTAGGGTTTAAGAGTGGCTTTCTACGGCCATTCAACTCACCCAAGATTTGATGAGAACCTTAAGCTTTAAGCATCTTATTGTGATTTGTGATAGACTCGTTGACCGGCAATTAGAACGAACTTCGGATTTCTACGCCTTTAGGTGACCTCAAAAAGAATTCTGCCTAAAGGTGTATCTTTACAACCGGTAGCTTTCTCCCTACTTTTATTTTTTTAGGGGGTCAACACAAGGGTGAATCCAGTGTATATCTCTTCGGTTTATTCTACTTCTCCGCTTCTTCCTAAGTGTTTTGGGAATTTTTAGTGCATTTACTGAGCTAGGTTCTGGACAACCGGTCGATGAGCTGTTACCACCGACAACTTGCCCGCCATACTCGTGCGGCGAAGTGTGGCTTATTTCTTTTTGTTCTTTTCTCCTTTTCTTTTTGGTTTTTTTTTTTATGTAGGTGGCGTCCCTGGTTTAAGGTTTACCAAAGGGCAGGAAAAAGAGAAAGGTCTAGTGACTGGGCTCTGGACAACCTACTTATGGGCTATTACCCACGATAACTTGCCAGCCATATCACCCTAGAAGGTTCATTAGCTACCCAATTTCCATTAGAATCGCCGAACAACGAGTCAGTGCAAAGAAAGTGTGTAGATGCTTAATACTCAAAAATTCACTCAAATCAGAGGTTCGATTGATAAGTCGTGTACTTATCACCCAAACTTATTTATTCCAATTACAATAGAATTAAGATGGTGAGGACTCAAAGATAAATCCACATTTTAGTGGATACACAGGCTAATTAAGTCCAAAGACCTGAAGGGTCTTTGTGTTCAGATCCTAATGTAAAATTTCTTAGGATTGAAAAGTCCTAATGTCCAACTAATCCTTCCTTTTTTATATATATAAATAAGAAGAGAAAAATAATTTATATGGATTTCACAAAGCTGACCAAATAATTCAAAAATGAATCCACCCCCCCATGCCTAGCTGAGGCAATGTCCTCATTGAAAAAAAGACATGAAAGAAAGGGTAGAATATGAAAGATGTCACCTGGATATGAAGCTCATATCAGCCTTGTGTCATATGTACAACTGCTGAGTTTAATGTCATCAGCTAAGCGAAGTCCAGCCAAAGAAGTCACAGAGTGGCTAGAGCAACAGAGTCTAAGATGGGTTCTGGAAGATTACGGTCAACAATAGACTTCAGATGTTGACCGTTCACTTTAAAGGTGTTACCCGTCTTTGGGTCAGAAATCTGAATGGCACCATTTGAAAAAATATGTCCAATTATGAATGGGCCATTCCATTTAGATCTAAGTTTGCTAGGAAAGCGCTTAAGTTTAGAATCGAATAACCAGACCTTTTGGTTTGGCTCAAAGCTCTTGCAAGAAATCAATTAATCATGTAGTGCTTTGGTCCGAGCCTTGTAGATCTTGGCATTCTCATAAGCATCATTTCTAAGCTCCTCCAACTCAGATAGTTGGAGTTTCTTGGTCTTCCCAGCTAGATTCAGATCTAAATTGCATTGTTTGATTGCCCAGAATGCCCTGTGTTCAATCTCTACGAGTAGATGGCATGCCTTTCCATACACCAAACGGAATGGAGACATTCCGATGGGTGTTTTATATGCCGTACGGTAGGCCCAAAGAGCACTCTCAAGCTTTTGAGTCCAATCCTTGCGATCAGGCCTAACCATTTTTTGCAGAATGTTCTTGATCTCTCGATTGGAGATCTCGGCTTGTCCATTCGTCTGGGGATGGTAAGGTGTGGAAATTCGATGATTAACCCTGTATTTGGCCAATAAATTCTGGAATTGGGCATTAGTAAAATGAGTGCCACCATCACTGATGATAGCCCTCTGAATCCCGAACCTACTGAAGATATTTTTCTTGACAAAATTGATGACCACCTTGTGGTCATTGGTTCGGGTCGAAATCGCGTCAATCCATTTGGACACATAATCAACAGCAACAAGAATGTACTAATGTCCAAATGAAGGGATAAAGGGTCCCATGAAATCGATGCCCCAAACATCGAAAATTTCGACAGGAAGAATAGGGTTTAGGGGCATTATGTCTCTCTTAGTTATGCTCCCGAGTTCCTAACATCGATAACATGACCTTGAGAAATACTAGGCATCCTTGAATAAATACGGCCAATAGAAGCCAGATTGCAAGATTTTTGTAGCCGTCTTTTTCCCGGAGAAATGTCCACCACACCAAGATGCATGGCAGAACTCAAGTATACTGTTGAATTCATTCTCCGGTATGCATCGACGAATAATCTGATCAGAGCCGACGCGAAACAGTTCAGGGTCCTCCCAAAAGTAGTATTTGGCCTCAGATTTGAGTCTTTCCCGTTGTTGCTTGGTTCAATCCTAGGGGATTTGACCAATGGCCAAATAGTTAACAATGTCAGCAAACCATGGGGTGTGGACACCTAAAACTGTAAGAATGGTTTCGTCCGGAAAAGTGTCAGCAATCGGAATGTCCGAACAAGAAGAATCACCTAGGAGTCTCGACAAATGATCCGCCACCACATTTTGTACCCCAGTTTTGTCCTTGATTTCAAGATCAAATTCTTGAAGAAGAATCCAACGAATAAGCCAGGGTTTAGCATCCTTTTTAGCCAAGAGATGTCTCAAGGCCGAGTGGTCAGTATAAACGATAACATGAGACCCTAAGAGGTAAGCCCTGAATTTTTCCAAAGCAAATACTACAGCTAGTAATTCCTTTTCAGTAACAGTGTAATTCCTCTGGGCTTCATCAAGAGTTTTACTAGCGTAGTAAATGACAGAGGGCTTTCGATCAATTTTCTGACCCAGGATAGCCCCGACCACATAATCAGAAGCGTCGATCATGATCTCAAAAGAGGCTGTCCAAATTGGTGGTTACAAAATTGGAGCATAGGTGACTACCATTTTCAGAAAATCAAATGCCATTCGGCATGCTTCATCAAAAACAAACGGCATTTCTTTGGCAAGAAGATTGCTCAAAGGACGAGCAACCTTCGAGAAATCCTTGATGAATCTTCGATAAAATCCCACATGGCCAAGAAATGATCTGATCTGTTTAACAGATGTGGGAGGAGGAAGTTTAGCGATAGCATCAACCTTAGCTTTGTCTACTTCAATTCCCCGTTCAGAGATTACATGACCCAAAACGATGCCTTCTTGGGTCATGAAATGACTCTTTTCCCAGCTAAGGACCAGTCGTGTCTTGATACATCGCTTAAGAAGCATTTCCAAATTAGCCAAACAAGAGTCAAATGATTCTCCGAAAACAGAGAAATCATCCATGAAGACTTCCATAAACTCTCCCACCATGTCGGAGAATATAGCTAGCATACACCCTTGAAAAGTCGTAGGTGCATTGCATAACCCGAAAGGCATCCTACAAAAGGCAAAGGTTCCGTAGGGACAGGTGAAAGTAGTTTTTTCTAGATCCTCGGGATGGATAGGAACTTGGTTGTATCCCGAGTAGCCATCAAGAAAATACAAGTACTTCTGCCCGGCTAATTTGTCCAAGATTTGATCCATGAAGGGTAGGGGAAAATGATCCTTTTTAGTGGCTGTGTTCAGCTTCCTGTAATCAATACAAACTCTCTAAGAGGAAGCTGAACGAGTTGTGACAGATTCTCCTCTCTCATTAGTCACAACACTAATCCTGGCTTTCTTTGGAACAATCTGAACGGGACTTACCCAGGGACTGTCATTGATTGGATAAATAATTCCTGCATTGAGCCACTTGATGATTTCTATTTTGACCACTTCTCACATATTTGGATTCAATCTCCTCTGCATCTGGCGAGAAGGGCGGGATCCATCTTCCAAAAATATTCTATGATTATAGTAAGATGGCTCGATCCCCCTGAGGTCATGAATGGTCCAACCAATTGCCTCCTTATGTTCCTTTAGGACCTTAATCAATTTAATCTCTTGCTCCTTTGTCAATTTAGCACTAATAATCACAGGGAGCATATTCTGAGGTCCTAAAAATTGATATTTTAAATTCTTGGGCAATGGTTTCAATTCAAGCTGGGGTGGGGTGATGATTGATGGTAGGGTGGATGCTAAAGATTCAACAAGAGGAAGAGGTTGTGAGTGAACAAAATCAGTAACCTCTTCCGAAGATGTCAGGTCAGAGGGTTGCAGGTCAAATTCATCAACCAAAGAGGAACTTTCAATTGAAGAAACTATCAAACAAGTTTCAATATTAACATTATCCTCATCAAGTTCCTCAATAAATCCACAATCCTCAAATTTGTTGATCCCCTTAAAAATATCCAATTTTATTCGTTGGTCCCCAAAGGCGATTTCCATGCTACCACTTTCACAATTAATGTTGGCCTTTGCGGTAGCCAGGAACGGACGCCCCAGAATGATGGGTGTGTTCTCAGATTATCCGGTACATCCATGTCAAGCACAAGGAAATCTACAGGAAAATAGAAATCCTTGACCTTAACTATAACATCTTCAATAACGCCTCGTGGGTTTGTGACTGAACAGTCCGCTAACTGTAATGTTACTGAAGTTGGCCGAAGTTCACCTAACCCAAACTTCTCGTAGAGAGAAGTCGGAATTAGGTTGATGGATGCACCGAGATCCAAATGTACTCTATCAAATGTGTAATCTCCGATAATGCAAGAAATCAAAGGAGCACCAGGATCTCTCTTTTTCTGAGGGAGGTAGTGCAGGATAACAGAACTAGCCTGCTCGAAGAGTACCACCTTCCTCGGAACAGATTCTCTCGACTTACGCTTTTGTGTACATAATTCCTTTAAAAATCTTGCGTAAGCCGGTATGTGCTTGATAGCATCAAGGAGCGGGATATTGATCTCAACATTCTTAAATAAATTCAGAAGCTCCTCATTGCTATCAACAGACTTCTTCTTCTTTGCTTTGGTTAAGGCTTCAGGAAAAGGAACATGAGTCAGATCTTTGGAATCAGGTTCCTGAGCCTTGATTTGTCCTCTAGGATTCTTCTCTCTCTCCTCAGATTCTTTAGGATTCAAAAGATCAGAATAGAGTGGTTGTGGATCTTGAGTCTTCTTACCACTCCTCAAAGTTACAGAATTTGCAGAAGCGTAAGAATTTGGGTCTTGGGGAGGGTTAGGAAAGATTGGAGGGGCTTGATTGACCATGAATTGTTGATTTGCAGAAGAAGAAGATGAGGAACCCTACTCAACCACCTGAGCATGTGCGTACGGGTCCCTTTGATTTCCATACCCTTGGGCTTGATTGCCCGAATTCATAATGTTTCGCGAGTTGGGTACGGGTTGGGATGGTAGAGATCCGGGTTGACGAGAGTTAGCAATGAGCCCGGATTGCAAGTTGTCCAGCGAGTTTTTCATTTGCTGCATGAGCTGGAGCATAGATCCTTGCATCTCTACCATTTGACGGTTCAAATCAGCCTGCCCTGCGGGTTGACAGGCATTCCAAGCTGGCTGATTGACCTGATTCAGAGGCAACTGAGTATATACTTGACCCTGACCCATTGGTCGTTGCGGAGCATAGTTGCCGGGTCGGAATTGGGTTTGTTGCCCTGGATTTTTCCAAGAGAAGTTAGGGTAGTTTCTCCAACCTGGATTATAGTCATTCGAGTAGGGGTTGGATATAACATTCTCTTGTACAGCATAAACATCCTCATAGGGTGAGGATGGAGAGAAAGAAAGGGAAGGATCAGAAAAACTGGGATCAAAGGCCCCAGTTGGGAACCCATGGGGTACCGAAAAATGCTGACTCATAGGTTGAGTCGCATCGAGTTGATTCACGAACTCCCGTCCAGAAGGAGCTCGTGAGGAATGGAATCCCGAATTTTGGGATTGAGTGGATCGAGAGTTGTTCGTAGAATTTTCAGCCATCCACTCTTCCATTCTTTTAGCAACCAAGTCCACCTTATCAAGTTTATTACAAATCAATTCCATATCAAATGAATGAGAGTCATGGACTTCATTGACATTTGATCTGGGTTGCTGGGACCTGTTAAAAGTATCCATGGGGGCATGATTAATTGAATTCTCACTCATTTCCTCAAATAAATCATGTGCACTATCTGCATCTTTATTGAGGAAATTGCCTCCGCAAGAAGCATCCACATGGTTTCTGAGTTACTAAGTCAACCCATGATAGAAAACCTGCACGAGTTGCCATTTCGGCACCTCGTGGTGTGGACACCTCTACAATAAGTCCTGGAATCGCACCCAGGCCACATGAAACTGCTCCCCCGGCCGTTGGGTAAAGGTGGTGATTGCCTGTCTCAAAGCATTGGTACGACCGATTGGGAAGAATTTCTTCAGAAAGGCCGATTTCAACTCATTCCAAGTTGTAATTGGTCTTCCTATTGTCTTATACCAATGCGCGGCCTTATCCCTAAGAGAGTGGGGGAAGAGCCTCATGATCATTTGCTCGTTTACGTTTCGAGCCTTGGTGGTCTGGACCAAAGTTGTCAAGTCCTCCAAGTGCTGAAAAGGATCTTCAGAGCCAAGCCCATGATAATGTTTAATCAGGCTTAACACCTGGGGCTTGATTTCTACGTCACCGGCTAGAATCTAGATGCCGGGACGTTCCTCGTAATTTGAAGGATCATAAAAATCCTTCAAGGGCTGAGCGCCCTGCATTCTCTGGAACCATTCCTACATTCTCTGCATTTGTTCCAGCTGCCTTCGAAATTCTTCCTGTGGATTTCCAAGCAGAGGAGGCTGTTGTTCGGCCATGGGATCAAATTGACCAAAATCTAACTTGTGCCTCCTAGAATGTTCTAATGGTCCTTTCAATCGGGGATTCAATGACCGTCTTCCCAGCATAAACTAGGAGAAGGTCGGAAGGACTGGGGATAGGGACCGTGCAGCACAACAAAACAAAGCTATCCTTAAGTGGGGTAGCCTAAGGATCTACTGACTCCCAAAACCCGCCTTAAGGCTGTAAGTGATTTACTCTACTTGCATCTGTTTAATCTAACCAGTTAGAAGGAGGGACTGGGGAAAAGGTTCTTCCTTTGGCTTTCGCCACCGGTTCTTAGTGTACCCCCCAATCGCGGTCGTTTGACGCTACTCCCCTAGTTAGACATCAGATTAATCAATACAAGTAGGTTAATCAAAAACAATCTCAGACTAGGCCATGAAGAGCGAATCAAACCTTAAGGCCAACGTCTACTCAATTTTATTAAGGCCTGGGATTGTGGTGCTTATGGAATGTGATGGACCCTTACAATGGGTTGTGCCCGTAATGATTGATTGAGATTTGTGTAAATGTGTGCACAACCAGGGTTTTCAAGCAAGATTATTTATAATGCATGAATTTTAATGTTCAAATCTTGCTTAAGTAGCTTTTAGGGTTTCAAATTAGGTGAATTGCAATCAAGTTTCTAGGCAAACCAAGTTGTAAAACACGGGTGAAGATTGTTTTCCTTTAAAATCAGAAAGAAAATGGAGTGCCTGGAATATACCTAGATTGAAAACCTTAAGGAGGAGCTACTTGATGAGTTGGTTTTAAATAAAGTGGTGTGGCCCAAACAACTCAAACAATTGGCCACTATTGCACCACTAAATTAGGCACTCAAAAATGGTTAACCAAGAATGATTTCTAGTCTGCTATGTGTTGCTTTGTGTGTACCGGTTCCACAGATCAGAACCCGGTTGAGTAGAAACAAATCAAGTTGATTAAGTGCCTTGAATGTGGGTGTATGTTGTGTGTTTGTTGAAAAATTACCCCACAAGAGTATCTTTTTGTTATTTTTTGTATGAATGAGGGTGGAATGAATGTGAGTGGAAATCCAAACAACCAAACTATTCCTAGGATTTATGCAAACACCTAGGTTAATTGGGATTTGGATTTAATGTGGCGAATGAAATCTATGGAGGGGGAAAGAATGGGGGAGCACTTACTGTTGTCTTCAACTGCACTTTACTCTAGTCTACCGCTTGTTGATTCCTTGATGGAGGTCTCTACAAAACAATAGACACAAGAGAAAGCTAGTTAGAAAACAAATAAAGCGCAAGAAATGCGAAGAAAAGATCGGAAATCGTTGCCTCCCCGGCAACAGTGGCAAAATGTTGAACGTGCGAATTGCTACGCTAACGTGTTTGGTTTTAGAAAACCTATCGTTGTAGCTTGAAATCGAAGCATTCGTGTTCAACAAATAAAATTTATACCGAAAAGAATTCCGGGTCGAACACAGGGAGGCTACGTTGATCTATATTTGCAATTATATTTTTTTTAGGATTTTTGATAAGCAAGGCGATATAATTACAATAGAGCTATCAGACTAAAAGAAAGAGAGAGAGAGAGAGCGAGAAAGAGAACATGCATTCAATATTTCAACTGTTTATACAATCAAACTAAATAAAAGTTACACTAGAAAGCAGGAAAATTCTACACTAGAAAAGCTATAAATAAGAATGGGAGAGAGAAGTTATCCTCCTCGAGGATTGCTTGGAGGACGAGCCGGATGAGACGACGCCTGGACAAAGGAGAACGGAGAAGGACGAGGGAGGACGCAGCAGAAGAGTGGGAATGGAGCAGCACGCCGTCGTCGTCGCGGGATCCACTTCCGAAGGGGGACGAAAATTTAGACTTTATCTCGCGAGGAGCATCCCGGGTGTGGGACAAGCTTCTCTTAAGCTTTGGAGAGGTAGAGAGGAGAAGGAAGGGATGAGAATTTCATATGGAGGGGGTCTCCTTTTATAGTTGCAAGGAGTGGGGGCAAAATGGTCATTACAACTTTAAAATAATAAATGAGGGGTCTCTAGTGATGGATAAAACTGTCACTAAAGCCCCCAATGTGGGTGTAGCACCCGCGCCCATGCACGCCTCCTCAGCTGCCCACTTCCTCAACACCCACGCACGTTCATCAGATCTCAACTGTCCGATCGCGAGATCGGACGGCTTAAGATGCGTCTAACCTGCTCGCTGTGCGTGACGCCGCGCGTTCAATCGCGCGTGATCTCAATTGAGCGCAGACAACCGTCCGATCAAGATCCAACGCCCGCCTGCGCTCGCTTGCCTGCACCTTCCTCCCCTTCGTTGCAGTTCAAACCTGCGCCCGCAGTTCGCGTAAGCACGCTCGACTGCTGCGCTACGAGGCGCGGATGGTCGAGCGGGCGCTTTTAGGCGCGGCTGACCACAGCCGTTGGATCAAGATCCAACGGAGGAGAGGGAGCAGGGGCGGGGTCTTCAAAGATTGCATGCGGCCATTTTGGCAGCCGAGATGGCGCCACGTGGCGCCATCTTGGCCGTCCATCTTCTGGAAGTTGTAGATGGTGCCACGGATGTCGGATTGACTCGATTTTTGCATCGTTGGGCTATGATCATCGATCCGAATTCATCCGTGCGGTCAGATTTGTTATTTGAAGTGCGGATTTACACCATCTTGGCCCTTGATCTTCTAGGGTCCCCCGGTCACTATCTGATGCTACGGATGCCTGATTAGGGCGATCTTGAAGTCGTTGAACTCCAATCGTCGTCCTGATCACATCCATACGGTTGGATCTTTGATCCGAGGCTCCGATAAAATGTTTGCCCTGTCCAAGCACTTAAAAGGAGACAATTAACCTCCATTTTATTCAAACTACTCTAAATGCAAGATGATGCATGTTATGCAATATTTATATCATGAAATGCAATCCTATGCTTAAGAACATGCATAAATAGACATCTTAAGTAGTGTAAATGTGTTTACATCATGGATTGATACTCCTAGGCAACTTGAACCTGAGATTGACTATCCTACTCAATATAATGGTAGCCTCTCCTCTTTTATGATTTGCTGTGCCTCGTTGCCGTGTCAGATTCCTTGCAAAATACTAAAGATGATTAGATAATTTCACAACTCAAAAGATTTAAAAACAATAAAGTAAATCTATTACGTCTGTTGCCTCCCCGGCAACGGCACCAATTTGAAAGGTCGACTTTTCGCTTAGCGTTATAGTATTTAAGTAGTGGAAAAATTGACGAATCAAAAATAATGAAAATAACCACTCGCAGAAGAGCGGGTCGTGTCCACAGAGAGGCAATGATGCAATCAATACTTAATTATTTTATGTTATTTCGGATAGTGCGAAATTCCTTTTCAAATTGGATTTAAAATGTGAAGGAAAGTAGGTTTGCAATAACCTAAAAAGTTAAGGGTGTAAGTGCAGTTTTCCCTCACAGAAATCCTCAATAAATTTAGGATGAATTAGTGCAATTTTCATGTGATGTGTACTAAAGACAATTAGTACTTAAATCAAGTCCAAAATCAATCTTTAAACTAGCCAATATTAATACCATGCAATTAAAAAGAACTGTGAGTGCTTGAATGCAATTCTGCCATAATATAATAATAATAATAAAAAAAATAAAATCGGTGGCGATGTCATTGAATGTAATTTTTAATTCTAACAAAAATAGAGCATTTACTATCTCTCTTCCTTGCGAGAGAGAGCACTGGTGGGGTAGTTGCGAGGCTCAGGAGGACGGCGAGGACGGGGGCTTTCCGACGGTGGCAGCGGTGGCGGCGGAGGTGGCCGGAGACTGCTGTAGTGCACGACTGCTGCTACGGCTGTTCGAGCAGTGAAGGTCGCTGCGCCTGCTGCAATGCGGAAGGCTGCGCTGCGTGCTTGCAGAAGAGCGCGCGGTTGCTCATAGAGGTTGGAGCAGGTGCTGCAGGGGGGTAGGACGCCTGTTGTCCGCTTGCAGGAAGGTGGAACGGCGGGACACGTGGTGCCGCGCGTGGGGAGATGGCGTGCAGGCGCCTTCAGTAGCGAGCGGGCGGAGGGGAATGCAGGGGTGCGCAAGGAGAGGATGTTGGGGCGCGTGGTGCCGCGCCTGCTGATGGGCGTGCGGGCTGCAGGGAGGAGGATGCGCTGGTTCTGGAGAGGGCAGAGCGGGCAGAGGTGGAGTGCGCCTGTGGGTGCGCCGGGGGATGCGCCTGCAGATGGATGGAGGCAGGAGTGTAGGCGAAGTAGGCGCGTTGGTTGGTGGTGTGAGCAGTGCGCACACTGCGGTGCGCTAGAGACGAGGAGAGCGCTGATGGTGTTTGGCTTGGAGGCGCGTGAGCGGGTAGGTGCAGGCACCGTTCACATGAGTTACACAGTGTCCACCCTCTTCCACAGTGAGGCCGTTCCCCGCAAGGGGGGAAAGATCCTTACCTGTGCATGCCACCTCTTCTCTTTTTAAGTCTTCCCTCTCCCTCCGTGCGTCAATCTAGGGATTTGCAAATCCCTTTCTGTTTTTGGCCGGTGATCGTTGGAGAAGATTGCCCCAATGTCCAGCGGGGGAGGGGGGAAATACCTGCGGCGGCTGTTTGGGGAAATTATCCCCCCACCCTTGTTCTTTCTGGGTTTTATTACCTGCATATAAAAATAACAAAATAATTGAGTTATAGAATGTTATAAAATCAAATTATAAGGCATACAAATATTCTATAACTTAATTGCCATTATTAACACACCTAAACTATACAATTAAATATACTTAGGCTTAATATTAGTCTATTTTAATGGACTCATCAAATACCCCCATGCCTAAGATTTGCTAGTCCCTAGCAAAAATGAATAATAGAAGTAATCAGACGAATTCTTCTTTTCTTATTTCAAAACTTTAGAAATCCAGACAAATTTGAAGTGCTGATAGCCTAGGTAACAGATCCAAGTGAAAGAGCCGATTCACATTAGGAGTTCGTACATCACCCTTGGCAAAAATTTCTATTAAGATAGGAAACTACTTCCCTCGGGGATAAAGCAAACGATAATCTGTAATTTGACCCCAGTGTTTGGCTTAGGTAGGAGATATCAAATGGATTTGTATTTGGTAGCACACATTCAACTGGTGCTACATATAGTCTAGTACTGCAGACTCTAACTCTCTAGACTATTAGACAAGTCAACTCTGAGAGAGGCTACATAACTGTGCTCTCTTAATGTTCCTGGGCACTCTCTCTTTTCATTCTTTCTGAGATCATGAATCTCGCCAGAATTAGAAATTATACTCACTATTTGGTGGCCTCACATGGCATCTACACTTCAATTAAAGTCCTCATAACTTTATAACTAAGTTAGAGTCCTCAACCAGTATTCAGGTGATCAGAAATACTAGAAGGTAGGTATGGGTCATATTTGGTGGAACGCAATAAGTGTTCTGTTGCCTCAGAAACATTAGAAACTTGGACTTTTTTTTTGTAATATAACTTTTTTTTTTCATTTTCTTCTTTCTGTTTCTTCTTTTTCTTCTTCTTTTCTCTTTTTTTTTTTTTAATTTCTTCTTGTTTTTGTTTCTTTTTCAATCAGCACAACACGATACAGACTTTTATTTACGAGGCATTATTAGCGATGATGACGGTCAAGAGGAAGTTGTGTGGCTTATTTGGTGGAAGTGCCTATTCTCGGCACCAGGAAAGAATGGATAGGACAGGCGTATTTCTGACCTTTGACACTATTACCCCCCTTCAGCTGAGGACTTTATGAAGGACGGTCGTAACCATCCACCATAGTTATAGCTTTATTAAGACTCAATCTCTGTGTATCTGCCTTATTTGGTGACTCTCAAGAATTCACTCAAAGTACGCACCCAGGAACAGAGAGTAAAAAGTACGCCTAACTCTGAAGTATCATCATCTAATTATCCAGAACTTAAGAGTCCTTGCAGTAGACTTAGCGCACCAGTAATCTCTTTACTTCTTCTCACAAATATGAGGTGGATTTACTAGAAGATAGTATGCCTGACTCTCTATGAACTGTCCAAGGGTTCAGTAGATTACAAATGCTCATTGATTTTCCTCAAGGATTCATTACCAAGTCTACGTGCACGTGAAATAAATGTACTGGATTCTAAACTTAAGAAATAATTCAAGAAGAAAAAAGTCCAATGACAAAAGGTATTTTGCTAAGGACTAACCCATTCAGCTCATTTTTTTTTTCATTTTTTTTTTTACTAACCTAATGTTGAACTTTTTACGAAGCTACGCTAACGTGTTTGGTTTTGGAAAACCCGTCGTTGTAGTTTGAAAGCGAAGGATTCGTGTTCAACAAATAAAATTTATACCGAAATTAAAATTCCGGGTCGAACACAGGGAGGCGGACGTTTGATTTAAAAACTTCGCGTTTCTTTTTATTTTGTCACGAAGAAATTCAATTTAAACTATCTAAGTATCTACAACAAATAAAAGAGAGAGAGGGAGTAAGAGAGAGAGAAAGAATACTATACATGGAAATCAAAATGAGATGTAGAATAGACAAGGAATTTACCATAAAAGAGTTCTTTCGTTACAACTAGAAAACATAAAACAATTACTCTAGAAAGCATTAAAAGAATGGAGGGAGAAATGTCCTCCTCGACGATCGCTCGGAGGACGAATAGACTACTCTAGAAAGCAGTAAATCTATACTAGAAAGCAGTAAAAAGAATAGGGAGAGAGAATCCTCCTCGACGGTCGCTTGGAGGACAAGCCGGACGGGACGACGCCTGGACGAAGGAGAACGAAGTGGGACGAAGGAGGACGAAGCAGAAGAACGGGAACGAAGCAGCACGCCGTCGTCGTCGCGGGATCCACTTCCGAAGGGGGACGAAAATTTGGACTTTATCTCGCGAGAAGCATCCCGGGTGTGGGACAAGCTTCTCTTGAGCTTTGGAGAGGTAGAGAGGAGAAGGAAGGGATGAAAATTTCGTATGGAGGGGGTCTCCTTTTATAGTTGCAAGGAGTGGGGGCAAAATGGACATTACATCTTCAAAGTAATAAATAAGGGGTCTTTAGTGACGGATAAAACCGTCGCTAAAGCCCTCAACGTGGGCGTAGCCGCCGCGCCCACGCGCGCCCGCTCGGCTGCCCGCGCGTAACGCCTACGCACGTCGCTTGATTTTCAGCCGTCTGATCGCGAGATCGGACGGCTTAGATCGCGTCCGCGCACGTTGCGTAGCGCGCCCGCCCGCGTGCGATCGCGCGTTACGCCCGGCGTGCAATCGCGCGTCGTCCTGATTGAGCGCGCGCAGCCGTTGGATCTTCATCTGACGCTCGTGCGCGCCCGCTCGCCCGCGCCTTCCACCCCCTCACCGCGGCTCGAACCCGCGACCTCCGCTTCGCCCGCAGCTGCGTCGCCGCTGCGCTACGCGGGTGAAATGGTCGCGCGGACGCTTTTAAGCGCGAGCGACCGCAGCCGTTGGATCGAGATCCAACGGCGGAGAGGAGACGGTGCGCGATCTTCACAAGACGCATGCGGCCGATTGGGCGGCTGAGATGGCGCCACTTGGCCGTCCATCTTCTGGAAGTTGTAGATGGTGCCACAGATGTCGGATTGACTCGATTTTTGTGTCGTTGGGCTGCGATCGTCGATCCGAATTCATCTGTGTGGTCGGATTTGCCATCTGAAGTGCGGATTTACACCATCCTGGCCCTTGATCTTCTAGGGTTCCCCAGTCTCTATCTGATGCTACGGATGCCTGATTAGGGCGATCTTGGAGTCGTTGAACTCCAATCGTCGCCCTGATCATATCCATACGGTTGTATCTTTGATCCGAGGCCCCGATAAAATATTTGCCCTGTCCAAGCACATAAAAGGAGACAATTAACCTCCATTTTATTCAAACTACTCTAAATGCAAGATGATGCATGTAATGCAATATTTATATCATGAAATGCAATCCTATGCTTAAGAACATGCATAAATAGACATTTTAAGTAGTGTAAATGTGTTTACATCATACCCCCATGCCTATCTTTTGCTAGTCCCTAGCAAAAACTATATGTTATTTATAAAAGAATTAGGTTAGATTATTTGGACCTGAGTTATTTTCAATCATTAAGATATTGTCTACTTAAGAACTGAACTTTCAAAGACACAACAGTGCCCGGGTATCAGCCAAAATGCAGACCGCCTCAAGCCTCGCCTTATTCAAAGAAAATTTTCTTTTTCTCTTTTTACTCTTTTCTAATTTTTTTTTTTTTTTTTCAAATTTTAGGGTTTAAGAGTGGCTTTCTACGGCCATTCAACTCACCCAAGATTTGATGAGAACCCTAAGTTTTAAGCATCTTATTGTGATTGTGATAGACTCGTTGACCGGCAATTAGAACGGACTTCGGATTTCTACGCCTCTAGGTGACCTCAAAAAGAATTCTGCCTAAAGGTGTATCTTTACAACCAGTAGCTTTCTCCCTACTTTTATTTTATTTTATTTTTTTTTAACGGGGTCAACACAAGGGTGAATCCAGTGTATATCTCCCCGGTTTATTCTACTTCTCCGCTTCTTCCTAAGTGTTTTGGGAATTTTTAGTGCATTTTCTGAGCTGGGTTCTGGACAACCGGTCGATGAGCTGTTACCACCGACAACTTGCCAGCCATACTCGTGCGGCGAAGTGTGGCTTATTTCTTTTTGTTCTTTTCTCCTTTTTGATTTTTTTTTTTTTTTTTTTTTTAAGTAGGTGGCTTCCCTGGTCTAAGATTTACCTAAAGGCAGCAAAAAGAGAAAGGTCAGTGACTGGGCTCTGGACAACCTACCTATGGGCTGTTACCCACGATAACTTGCCAGCCATATCACCCTAGAAGGTTCATTAGCTACCCAATTTCCATTAAAATCGCCAAATAACGAGTCAGTGCAAAGAAAGTATGTAGATGCTTAAGACTCAAAATTCCCTCACATCAGAGGGCGGGTTGATAAGTCGTGTACTTATCACCCAAACTTATTTACTCCAATTAAAATAAAATTCAAGTTGGCGAGAACTCGAAAAACAAATCCACATTTTAGTGGATATACGGGCTGATTAAGTCCAAAGACCTGAAGGGTCTTTGTGTTCAGAACATAATATAGTATTTCTTAAGATCAAAAATTTTCTTAAACCCAAATTCTCTTTCCTAATTTTGATTTTTTTTTTTATATAAAATAAAACAAATCTACGGAGCTGACGAATGAATTCAAAGATAAATATCCATCCCCCCATGCCTATCTAATGCAATGTCCTCATTGTATTAAAAAGACATAAAACAGAGTGGAAAAGTGTAGAAAGCACCTGAATTGCGTGGATATCGGGTCCGCTCCGAGATGAAAATGAAAAAGAACTGTATATGTGCTGAGTTTAGTGCCTTCAGCTAGGCACACTATACAAAGAAAAGAAATGAAGAATTCACATGTGCAGGTCAGAATTAGAATGAACAGAAGAATCCTCTGACCTGTCAGCAGAGGTCCACAGATGTGGACCAGATTGTGGTGCAGACCCACACCCCATAATCGAGAATATCTTAGGTTCTGGATAAAAATTACCCAAAACCTAAAATCAGAATGTAAGCGGGATCGGGCCTGCGATTTCTGAGGATGCAACCCAAGACCAAAAAGTCGGGTTACAGAAAATTGAAGCTCAAAAGGATAATCGTTGAATGCGTGCTTGAGTTGAACATCCTCGAAACAAATGTCGTAAGGGTTCTGATTTGATGGTTTCAGCTTAAAAGGAACCCTTCGACTCAATCTTCCATTTCCTCCAAAATTAACTTCCCAAATTAGAACTTCCCCGCTCCTATCCTCCTCATTAAGTGTATCAAATTCCAAGACCTCTTGTATATTCATCACCCCGTCTGAAATCTCCAAGTTTAAATGATGTGGCAGAATCAAAATTGACTTGGGTCTAATTATCTCAAAATTAGAATCATCAATAAGCTCAACAGGGTGTAACTGATAATCAGGGCATTGAACTGATTCTTCCAGAAAATGCGATTCTGGATCCGTAATGTGTGCCCTAATAAGATCAGTTTCCTCAGTTATTGGGCTACCAAATGATCTATCAGATTCCTCAGGCCCAATCGTCTCACAAAAATCGTGATCTGAAAACTCGTGTGAGACTTCGCAACTTGAATTTTCACCATCAAAGAAATCAGGATCCGTATCAATGTATGTCCCAAAATCAGTTGTCACTTTGTGTTCCCAGGAGACATACGTTTTCTCGTAACCCGGCTCAGGGATCTCAGGTGAAGAAATCAGATCATCCTTAATTGGTTGCTTTAATTCAATCTGGTCAGCCTCGTAACACATGTTCCCCCCAACAGGTGCCTGAGCGGGTTCTGTCATTGGCTTTCCTGAAGAGGGTTCATCCTGGGAATCATCCCAAGATTGAACCAAAGCAACCACGAACCTCATCCTCAATTTCGCTAATTTCCCAAGTAGAAACTCACCCGGGTTCTTATCATTAACGTCCTGGAGCCAATCCAACAAAGACTTGTTTAAATCATCAATCATTTCAATCAAGGGCTCCAATCTCTCAATGCAAGGTATTGGCTGAACTTCTAACGATTGTATGATATTTCTCAAGTTAGCCAGAACCTTATCTTGAACCTGATTAACCTGAACCAAATGAGTTGGTTCAGGATTGGGCGGGTTTGACATCAATGCAGAGGAATTAACGAATTGAGATTCGTTATACCATTCCTGAAAATAGGTCATTTCAGAATGTTCAAAGGATGGTGATGACCTAAAGGCAGTGAAATCAGAGGATGGGTAAGGATTGGTGTATCCATCTTGATTGTAGATCGTATTAGGTTGTTCATGAAAGGAGGACGATCTATAATCGATGTAGCTCTGAGAAGGATAGAAATCAGAATCAAAGTGTTCAGGGTTAGACCCTAAACACGGAGGTCTGGAATTGTATCCCCAATCCGAATTATCCCAACTAACCGATGGTTGATTACAATACGAGTCGGGATAATCGTCATGTTGCGGATAATTCATGACAGGAGTGAAAGAGCGGGAATGCGTGAAATATGTGGAAGGATTCATGAGACACGGGAGGAAGAAAGGTGCCCTGCAATACAAACAATCAAACCTGTCCTTAAATGGGTTAGCCTACAGACCTACAGACTCCCAAAACCCGTCTTGAGATAAAGGAACGATTTGATCTACTTCCGTATGTTCAATCCAACCAGTTAGAAGGAGGGACTGGGGAGAAGGTTCTTCCTTCGGCTTGCGCCTCCGGTTCCTAGTGTACCCCCCAGCCGCGATCGTTTGACTCTGCTCCCCTAGCTAGACATCAGATTGAACAGTAGAAACAGACTAATCGAAAATAATCTCGTTCTGGGTTCCGAAGAGCGAGTCCAATCCTTAAGGCCAACGTCTACTCTGTTTTATTTAGGGCTAGGTTTGAATGTGCTTTGGAATGTGATGGGCCCTTTAAATGGGTTGTGCCCTTAATGATTGATTGCTTTGTGTGTGCGTGCACAACCAGTGGTTTTCAAGCAAGATTATTTTTGATGTGGTGAATTTTAAGGTTCAAATCTTGCTTAGTAGCTTTTAGGATTCATCTTTAGGTGTTTTCAATCAAGTTTCATTGGCACACCAGGTTTTGCAAGCACAGGTGAAGATATTTTCCTTTAAAGTTTAAAAAGAATGTGGAGTGCCTGGTAGATCCCTAAGAGTTGAACCTAATTGGCAGCTACTTGATGAGTTGATTTTATTTGAAGTGGTGCGGCCCAAACAACTCAAACAACTGGCCTGATGCACCACCTAATTAGGCACACAAATGATTACCCAATCTGATTTCTACTCGATTATGTGTTTGGATGTGTGTACCAGCTCCTAAGATTGGTTTACCGGTTGAGTTAGAAAATCAGATGAGGTTGTGTACCTCTGTGAGATTTTTTTTATTTTTTTCTTTTTTTAATGTGGGGGTTGGAGTGAGTATGGATGTCAAACAACAAACAATCTAACCTTAGAGTTTATAAGAACACCTAGGTTGATTGATGTTTGAATTATTATGTGATGAAATAAAATCTAATGGGTGGGAGGTGGGGGATAACTTACAAAACCTTCCACAGCACTTTACTCCGATCTACCGCTTTTGCCTGTCTCAAAAGAGTACCTGCAATTACAATAAGAAAGGAAAAAAAAAAGTGAGGTAAATGATTTATAAGTTACAAAATGCGAAGAGAAATCAAAGAGCGTTGCCTCCCCGGCAACGGCGCCAAAATGTTGAACTTTTTACGAAGCTACGCTAACGTGTTTGGTTTTGGAAAACCCGTCGTTGTAGTTCGAAAGCGAAGGATTCGTGTTCAACAAATAAAATTTATACCGAAATTAAAATTCCGGGTCGAACACAGGGAGGCGGACGTTTGATTTAAAAACTTCGCGTTTCTTTTTATTTTGTCACGAAGAAATTCAATTTAAACTATCTAAGTATCTACAACAAATAAAAGAGAGAGAGGGAGTAAGAGAGAGAGAAAGAATACTATACATGGAAATCAAAATGAGATGTAGAATAGACAAGGAATTTATCATAAAAGAGTTCTTTCGTTACAACTAGAAAACATAAAACAATTACTCTAGAAAGCATTAAAAGAATGGAGGGAGAAATGTCCTCCTCGACGATCGCTCGGAGGACGAATAGACTACTCTAGAAAGCAGTAAATCTATACTAGAAAGCAGTAAAAAGAATAGGGAGAGAGAATCCTCCTCGACGGTCGCTTGGAGGACGAGCCGGACGGGACGACGCCTGGACGAAGGAGAACGAAGTGGGACGAAGGAGGACGAAGCAGAAGAACGGGAACGAAGCAGCACGCCGTCGTCGTCGCGGGATCCACTTCCGAAGGGGGACGAAAATTTGGACTTTATCTCGCGAGAAGCATCCCGGGTGTGGGACAAGCTTCTCTTGAGCTTTGGAGAGGTAGAGAGGAGAAGGAAGGGATGAAAATTTCGTATGGAGGGGGTCTCCTTTTATAGTTGCAAGGAGTGGGGGCAAAATGGACATTACATCTTCAAAGTAATAAATAAGGGGTCTTTAGTGACGGATAAAACCGTCGCTAAAGCCCTTAACGTGGGCATAGCCGCCGCGCCCACGCGCGCCCGCTCGGCTGCCCGCGCGTAACGCCTACGCACGTCGCTTGATTTTCAGCCGTCTGATCGCGAGATCGGACGGCTTAGATCGCGTCCGCGCCCGCTGCGTAGCGCGCCCGCCCGCGTGCGATCGCGCGTTACGCCCGGCGTGCAATCGCGCGTCGTCCTGATTGAGCACGCGCAGCCGTTGGATCTTCATTTGACGCTCGTGCGCGCCCGCTCGCCCGCGCCTTCCACCCCCTCACCGCGGCTCGAACCCGCGACCTCCGCTTCGCCCGCAGCTGCGTCGCCGCTGCGCTACGCGGGTGAAATGGTCGCGCGGACGCTTTTAAGCGCGAGCGACCGCAGCCGTTGGATCGAGATCCAACGGCGGAGAGGAGACGGTGCGCGATCTTCACAAGACGCATGCAGCCGATTGGGCGGCTGAGATGGTGCCACGTGGCGCCATCTTGGCCGTCCATCTTCTGGAAGTTGTAGATGGTGCCACGGATGTCGGATTGACTCGATTTTTGTGTCGTTGGGCTGCGATCGTCGATCCGAATTCATCCGTGTGGTCGGATTTGCCATCTGAAGTGCGGATTTACACCATCCTGACCCTTGATCTTCTAGGGTTCCCCGATCTCTATCTGATGCTACGGATGCCTGATTAGGGCGATCTTGGAGTCGTTGAACTCCAATCGTCGCCCTGATCATATCCATACGGTTGTATCTTTGATCCGAGGCCCCGATAAAATATTTGCCCTGTCCAAGCACATAAAAGGAGACAATTAACCTCCATTTTATTCAAACTACTCTAAATGCAAGATGATGCATGTAATGCAATATTTATATCATGAAATGCAATCCTATGCTTAAGAACATGCATAAATAGACATTTTAAGTAGTGTAAATGTGTTTACATCACCTAAATGCATAAATATTTCCTAAAATGCAAATGCACTCCCCCATGCCTAAATCCTACAATGTCCCCATTGTAAAATTAAAACAGGAGGAGAAAGGAAAGAAATCACCTGATGACCGCTGGGTTGCCTCCCAACAAGCACTGCATTTTCTGTCAGCAGCCAGACTAAGAAGGAACCTATAAGTCTGGTTCCAAACAAACAATGTTAGGCCCTAAAAATATGCGTAACAGTGCAAGCCTAGAAAACAGGTAACCACGGATGCTGGCGAGCTGATGATGCAATGTAATTCCAAATGCTCGCCAGAAGATATGAAAGCAAAAAACCTCGTTGGCTACCCTAGGAGGTCTAGGGATAATAAACGGAATATGAAAAGGGACCTCCCGAAATGGAATAGGTGGAGGATAACAAGGATCCTCTAGAGCAGGATGGGTTTTAAAAGATATACACATTATTAGTTCAAACCCTTGAATGGCGAGAGTAAAAGTACAAGCATCAATCCATACTCGCCATTCTACTCTAGGATGTACTGGCCTGATATATTCTCCAGCAAGAATGTACATGAGCAAAGATCTGAGCCAAGGATCGGTAAGGGATTATATGGGTTGTTTGTAGTGTTGGAAGGTAATGGTTAAGTCCAATGAGGGATTAGTAGGTGTTAGGTCCAATTCCAACAATGATTCGAATTGTATACAGTCCCTAACAGTAGTAGACAACTTCAAGTTATCCTGCCTAGCATTAATGATCGGAGTCATATTTGAATCAAGGGTAGACTCGAAACTACAACTTTTTGATGGCAGGGTCAAAATGTAAGAATCATTATCATTTAGCTCATCCCCAGATTTGTTTGGTTCACTGGAATATTTGTCGGGGTGTATATGTGATTCATTAGGAGTTGGATCAGTATCCTCAATTATTTCTAAAGAAGGATCAGTCTTAATATTTTGGAGGAAGCCTATATCATTGAATTCGTTATTGTTCTCGGGGTATAAATCCTTAAATGACGTGTTTTGTCCCCGAGAGTCTCCCATAGACTTCTCATTTTGTTTGTCCTCCTCTAATATCAACTCCTGTTTTGATGGAGGATGACTCTCAAATGAAACGAGGAATCTGGATTTAATCATATTATTTCTATCCTCTAGAGCTAAATCCTCAAATGATAAATAATTCTCTTGTGATTCACTCCAGATTTTCTGTCCAGGTTCCTCTGTTGGGGCATCCTCATCCTCTGAATTAGACTCTTCATATCCCTGAGACCAGAATTGATCATCCTCCATTCCCTTAGGGTCACCTTCATTAGGTACATTTGAATCCTCAGGATATTGAATGATAGGTGTTGATTCCCTAAGTGGAGGGTTAGGAGTAGGCTCACTAAGAGTAGAACGGGAATCCACCAAATAATCGAGAGGGGAAGTGATAGGAACAATAATTTTCTCTTGCTTTTGACTCCAATATAGTTCAGGTGGATAATCACTATGATTGTTGTCCTCTAGTGGCTGCGTCTCATTGGGAGAGTCTAAGTGATCGCTACATGAAATTAGATCCCTATTGTTATCAAGTGCCTCAGAATTATTTTCATGATCATGATCAGATAGATAGGGATCAGGATTATTGGGAACCGTGTAGCTAAGTTGTCATATTTCTTCATTTAATTGTTGACTATTCCTCAACATCTCTCCCATTGATTCCATTATTTCCTTTTGTTGTTTTTGCATTTCTATCATAAAAGAGGAGAGGCTACTGTTATCAAGTTGGGGAGGATAGTCAATTTCAGGCTCTGGTTGCCTAGGGGTATCGGTCCAACCTCGATACGGAAAATCATGAAGGGTGGGAGGGTTGGGTGTTTGCATGGAAGTAGGGATTTCAGGATTGGAAAATCCTGCTCCTAAGCTCTGCTCAAAAGTGGGAGTTATCAAGCCAGTACTCCCAGGGTAAGAATGAGAATGATCCCATGAATTATCAATGTACCCATCAAAGGATGGATACGCTCGGAGCATGGGATCCTAATTAAAAGATGGGAAGTATTGACTCTGATAATCTGAATGATAGGAGTAAGAATAATCCATTTCTTTAAGCAAAATAATTTTAACTCTCTTAGGCTTTAGCAAAATTTAGTAGAAAACTTCCTAGAGAGTTCTAATGTCAAAGCAAACGCAAATTCAATGGGATCTGTTTTTAGTAGATTGTAGGTCTTAGAGTTATATGTTTAGTTGGTGGCCAAACAAGTTTTGCAAAAATTACGCTTCCTAGGCCAACCTTCGCTGGTGCCTATAACCTACTCGCAAGGGATGGAAGTCTCGAATCGAGCCCACACACGAGGAACCGAAGTAACTTGGTGGATAGGCTTGTTGATTTCCGACTAACTTCCCTTGTGGTGCAGAAGAGGAGAGGTAGAAATTTATCTAGTGACCTTATGTGAGGTGCACAGTGTCTCAAGTGTGCAAGCATACGATCGTGTTTTGATTTTTTTGAAATTCCGCAAACAGGATCCTTTTGCACACAATTTTCAATCACAGATTTTAAAGTCCAACCTCTTAACAGTCCCAATTTGTTTAGAGTGACCACTGAATTAATTTTATTCAAGCACTTTAGTGGTCTTAGATTTAGGTTCAATGCATATGCATGACAAGTAATTAATGCTCAAGAGAAGACGTACCTTACTCCAGCTTTCTTCATGCAGTAATGAATGCAATGCAATAAAAAAATAAACTAGATGCTGCTCATTCAGTCCTAGATGATCGTTCTATAGATATGCAGCTTCTAGCAGGCATTTCGATTTTTTTTTTTAAATAATAATAACAAACAGACCTAATCTAACTAACTAACTAAAATGCAGTTTAAAATAGTTCAAATAATCCTATAATCTAAATAAATGGGAACACGTTCCCAAAAATACCCAATAAGGGCCGAAAAGACAGTAATTTAAATTCTAATGTCTATCTAACTAAATCTAACTAAGACCTACTGCCTAAATCAGAAATAGGCTTCTCCGTAAGCCTAAATGCGTGGGGTCAAGGCCCACGTGTTCCTGTTGTCGTCCTCCAGGTGGCGTCAAGATCCACCAAAAAGATCACCTCCGCCGTGCACGTTATTCACGTTCAAAGTCGTCGCTTTGCTGCGCCTCGTTGCCGTGTCAGATTCCTTGCAAAATACTAAAGATGATTAGATAATTTCGCAACTCAAAAGATTTAAAAATAATAAAGTAAATCTATTGCATCTGTTGCCTCCCCGGCAACGGTGCCAATTTGAAAGGTCGACTTTTCGCTTAGCGTTATAGTATTTAAGTGGTGGAAAAATCGATGAATCAAAAACAATGAAAATAACCACTCACAGAAGAGCGGGTCGTGTCCACAGGGAGGGAATGATGCAATCAATACTTAATTATTTTATGTTACTTCGAATAGTGTGAAATTCCTTTTCAAATTGGATTTAAAATGTGAAGGAAAGTAGGTTTGCAATAACCTAAAAAGTTAAGGGTGTAAGTGCAGTTTTCCCTCACAGAAATCCTCAATAAATTTAGGATGAATTAGTGCAATTTTCATGTGATGTGTACTAAAGACAATTAGTACTTAAATCAAGTCCAAAATCAATCTTTAAACTAGTCAATATTAATACCATGCAATTAAAAAGAATTGTGAGTGCTTGAATGCAATTCTGCCACAATATAATAATAATAATAAAAATAAAATCGGTGGCAATGGCATTGAATGTAATTTTTAATTCTAACAAAAACAGAGCATTTGCTCTCTCTCTTCCTCGCGAGAGAGAGAGAGCACCGGCGAGGGAGTTGCGAGGCCCTGGAGGACGGTGAGGATGGGGGCTTTCCGACGGTGGCAGCGGCGGTGGAGGTGGCCGGAGGCGGTGGTCGGAGGTGGCCGGAGACTGCTACAGTGCACGGCTGCTGCTGCGGCTGTTCGAGCGGTGAAGGCCAGGCAGGTGCATCGCTGCGCCTGCTGCAGCGCGGAAGGCTGCCCGGCGTGCTTGCAGAAGAGCGCGCGGTTGCTCATAGAGGTTGGAGCAGGCGCTGCAGGGGGGTAGGACGCCTGCTGTCTGCTTCCAGGAAGGTGGAACGGCGGGGCGCGTGGTGCCGCGCGCGGGGAGATGGCGTGCAGGCGCCTTCAGTAGCGAGCGAGAGGAGGGGAATGCAGGGACGCGCAAGGAGATGATGCTGGGGCGCGTGGTGCCGCGCCTGCTGATGGGCGTGCGGGCTGCGGGGAGGAGGATGCGCTATTTCTGGAGAGGGCGGAGCGGGCAGAGGTGGAGTGCGCCTGTGGGTGCACCGGGGGATGCGCCTGCAGATGGATGGAGGCAGGCGCGCGGGCGAAGTAGGCGCACTGGCGGGGTGGCGTGAGCGGTGCGCACGCTGCGGTGCGCTAGTGACGAGGAGAGCGCTGATGGTGTTTGGCTTGCAGGCGCGTAAGTGGGTAGGTGCAGGCATTGTGCACATGAGTTACACAGTGTCCACCCTCTTCCACAGTGAAGCCGTTCCCCGCAAGGGGGGAAAGATCCTTACCTGTGCAGGCCGCCTCTTCTCTTTTTAAGTCTTCCCTCTCCCTCCGTGCGTCAATCTAGGGATTTGCAAATCCCTTTCTGTTTTTGGCCGGTGATCGTTGGAGAAGATTGCCCCAATGTTCGGCGGGGGAGGGGGGAAATAGCTACGGCGACTGTTTGGGGAAATTATCCCCCCACCCTTGTTCTTTCTGGGTTTTATTACCTGCAGATAAAAATAACAAAATAATTGAGTTATAGAATGTTATAAACTCAAATTATAAGGCATACAAATATTCTATAACTTAATTGCCATTATTAACACACCTAAATTATACGATTAAATATACTTAGGCTTAATATTAGTCTATTTTAATGGACTCATCAGGCAACTTAAACCTGAGATTGACTATCCTACTCAATCTGATGGTAGCCTCTCCTCTTTTATGATAGAAATGCAAAAACAATAGAAAGAGATGATGGATTCTATGGGAGAGATTTTGAGGAATAGTCAAAGATTAATTGAAGAGATTAACTAGCTTAGCGATCCTCCTACAGTCAATTCTGATCCCTACCCTTATATCCCTGATTACCAAGATAATTTCAAGGGAAACAATGATAGTAGGGATCCTATTTTGAGGAGTAGCTATCACTTAGACATCCCTCATGAGATATGCCCACTAGAAGGCAGTCTTGGTGACTATCCACCTGATCTTAATTGGAAGGAGAAAATGGGCCCATTAGATGAACTCAACCCGAATGATAATATTTTCATTACATTTGATGAAATGGGTCGCAGTCAATTAGTCAACCCCGCTCCCAGTCTGAATCTTGAGGTGGAATCTGTATCCCATCCTAGGGATCTTGAGCATATACTTTACGCTTCTGAGGACCTTGCACCTCAGTTAGAGCCCCTTGAGGATTGTGATTTAGAAGTTAACAAATTCCAGGAGTCTTGGATGCCAGAGGAAATCATACTAGAAGGAAGTGATAATAACCACACTCCTCTATCAATGGGACCAACACTTGTCATTGAATATTCTGAGGATTCACAAGTTCCCAACCCAAGTGACCATGAGAAACTTGACACGGAATTGGAAGAATTAGATCAATATTAGTCTCAGGGACACGAAGAGTTGATTTTTGAGGAAGCACTTGATCCTGATATGAAAGTTTGCCCTGAGGCTCAGAGTCAAGAGGGACAAAATGTAGAAGAGGATGATGATGACTTTGAGGGGCCCAGGCTCAAAGTATGGAGTGACTCTAGGGGCGAATATGTTTTACTCGATGACTTACCCCCTGAGGATCTAACTGAATTAGGCAAATCCGGATTCCTACATGCCTTTGACTTTCAAGATCATCCCCTCAAACAGTTGGAAGAAATGGAAGCAATTACTACTCTTGAGGAAAGAATCTATACACCCCATAAGCAGGATCTTAACATTGAACAAGAACCTGGGGATGTCATTATTGAGGACACACACAGTCCTATTGCTTCCAAACCACTTCTACATGATAGTGAAATAAGTGACACCCTTGAGCGGTTCAATTTGGATGACAAACATTTGGGCCCATTCCATGACACGCACACCAATGATATGCAGCATGAAAGGCAATCAATAACTAAGGCTGCTTCTGATCACATTCAAGAACTAGAATGGATATCGAGGATGAATGCTGAACTGCTCACACCCTCTTTAACCCTCTTCCCTACCCCGCACCTGAGCGACTTCAACTCCTATAGAACCAGCTTCCTGAAATCTCTACTCATGCTTTTGATTAACGAGGGAATATCTAGACCAATGCACCCTGTGGTAGAGTGGCGAGTTTGGATAGACGCTTTTCCATGTCAGCCCATTAGTCTTAGGGTATGTTTTGTCACACTCTTTGTACCCCACACATATTTTCTTGAGGAGCCTTTGCCTCCTCGTCGCACACTCCCAGAGGTTTACTAATGTGTATTATGTAAAACCTCCACAAATAGCTCAGGAATACCCTCTTTTCACTTGCTTCTGGCGAGTATTTGGCCTCACTATCCATCACCAAGTTGCCAATATCTTGGGTTACTTACTCGCCAGGCCAGGTTTGTTACGTATCTTCTTTGGGTCTCCTTCTGTTTCCCTTCTAGAGCTCGATTTGCGAGGTATCCCAACTCCACCTCAGGTAATATCTGTCCTTACTTTTGCTTTTCAATGAGGACATTATCAGATTTAGGCATGGGGGGGTATAACCTGAGGTTATTCATAGCATTTATACATATTCTACATGCAATTAGGGCATCCATCTTGCATAAAAAAAAAACAAAAACAAAAAGGAAAAGAAAGAAGAAGAGAGAAAAAGGAGATGAAATCTTTGTGAGCTGAATTTCAAATATATTGAGGGGAGACACTGGAAGAAAATGTGCAAAATTGTGTTGGTCCCAGCAGTTGCTTATGGAAAAGTTGCCTAAGTTCTAGGCCAGAATGAATGAATAAATAAAGTCCTAAAGTGCTAAAGAAAAGGAGACAAGTGAGGGATACCGACTTTATGCCTCCTGGGTCTGTTCTAAAGCTTAAACATTCACGTATTTGTTAAGATCTGAACTATTCCTCAAGAGGTTGAGGGAGTTGCGAGGCCGATGTTTTAAGTCTAAGGCTTAGGGAGTATTTGGCCCCATTGCCTGCCCTTTGGTTTGCGGGACTTGGTAACCTAAGCACCTAAAAAACTCACACACTAGTCTAGTTCAGTGCGCATAATAAAGAATAATGCCAAAAGAAAGTGTCTATTCTGAAACTGTTTTCCCGAAAGGTTGACTTAGGAGCGGCTTGAAGACACAAGTTGATTGGATGAGTTCCCGGCGTGGAAAGGAGGAATGTAAAATAAGCCCCTCGAAGATGCGTTATAACATATGGTCTCCTTGATGCTTGTCTCTTAGGATATCTAAATATCCTACCGGGGGCACAGAAGCATCTTATGCTGGTTCAGATGCCATGGGCGACATTATCCCGAAATGTCGATTATCAGGGTTTGAATTCAGCTACAGAATGCCATGGGCGGCACTATCCCGAAGTGTTGAAAGCTAGGCTTCTGGGGGTTTCTATGAGCGGTGCTATCCCGAAGCATCGATTGTCAGGGACCCTGTGAGGATTAATGGTAGGGACAAGGAATCTGATACAATTCGTGTTTAGGGCCAATCCAATGTTGAGTCTAGGGGAATTTAAAAAGAAAGAGAGAAAACTCTCAAAATAATATTTTTCCCTCTCTCTCTTACTAAAAATGCACTGGCAAACTGAACCTAGCCTTGCTACACATATGCATGGGTGCTTTAACCACTGGGGTCAGCAAACCTCTGGGCAGTTTTTGCGGGCCTTAGAATCCTTCACGGCAGACCCAAGGCTGAGGCTGGTCAGGCCGTATCTTGGCTGGTACTTGACTAACTTTAGGCCTATAGTTGGTATTTCAATCTAATTTCTAAAGTGTGGCACGATAAGGCATCCTGATGGTAAAATCTGACCTAGAGATTTGGTCTGTTTCATATGATTTTGCTCGGGACTAGCAAAACTTAGCCATGGGGGTATTTGATAAGTCTACTTTAGTGGACTAATTTAATGCTTAAGTACATTATTATTTGGATGAGAGATTAATTTAAAACATGCATGTTAGTGAAAAAATCATGTGAACTTTAGATTTATCATTTCATGTATCAATTGCATTAATCCTTATATAAAAGGGGTTCATTACTTATGTGGTTGCAAGGTCATTTAGGAAAGGACATCTTTTTAGTAAGTTTCACAGCAAATGGCAACCGAATATGTATTGATTTCCTAGAGATAATAAAAGGGAAGAAAAGAAAAGCAAATAAAATACCTTCCAATTCTTCCCTCTCATTTCCTTATCTCTCTCTCCCTCAAATGGCAATATTAAATCATGATTGTTTTCCTTCCTTCTCTGACTCTCTCTCTCACTCTCTTTTTTATCCTTATTTAATAGGGACGGTAGGACAAGGAATCCAACCCCCATCCACGGGGAAGAAGCTCCCTTTCTCCACCTCTCCTCCCTGCAGATAACTCCCTCTACCGCGTGCCCACAACTCCACCACCACGAGCCTCTGTCGACACCGTGCTTCCTCTCAATGAGCGTGGTGACAGCGTGCTCCTCGACGCCACATCCTCCCCTCAGGAAAACCTCTCAACCTTCACCGTTGATGAGAGCCTCATCATGAGCCATAATTAGCTCATTTTGACCCAATAAAGAAGATAAAAGCTCCTACATAACCTAGAAGAAGGCTTAACTGAAGGAACAAGTGCTCTGAGAAGAAAACATGAAATAAATGTTAAAATTGCAATTTTACCATTGCAGTACATAAACGGAATTTATCAGAGGCAAAACAAAGGTCAAATGGTCCAAATAATATAAAAAGTGGGTTGAGTTAATCAGAAATGGGTTTATGTGCAATCTAAGAACTAAATGACACTTGGTAACCCTAAAACATACCCGCTTAAATTAACAAGGTTCTGGTCAGAATAAAAATCAAGTAAACCCTCTAAAAATCATAGAAAAACATCCTCTAGGGTTTAGAACACTTAATTTGGCCTTTGGAACCTAGTTTGACCTAGATTAGGGTCCTAGCTCTTCAATTAACCTAATTTGGGTTTTTACGCAAAATGTCCAGTTCAACGAGGTCAAACCTAAAATCCAACTTCACCATTGGATTCCTTAGGTCAAATTAGGTTTGTACCAAAATTTGGACCTAAGGAGAGGTCATCTTGACCTACTTTGCAATTTAGTACACCCAAATCACAAATTGGTCCCTATCTTTTGAATACCTTTGCAGAGAGCCCCCTATGTTCTGCGCCTCCTTTGCAAACCGGTCCTGCCGCCATTGCTAGGGCAGAACCGAGCTCCGGCGAAGTTTCGAGAGAGATTGCTCTCTAATTTCTCAGAGATTCTCTCCCAGAAATGGAAGGGGGATTCTCTGAGGAATTCCCTTCCTTCTAAAGCCAATTACAATCGCTGGTGTGAACCCAATCTCTCGTGCGAACGCACGAGAGATTTGGGTATCCACCTTCCTTCCATCTCCAGCAAGCCGGCAGCGTTGATTGCGCGGTCTCCACGCGCTGCTAGGTGCGGCCAGCACCTATAAAAGACACCCCAGACCCTGCCGCAGAGGGCAAGCTTGATTTTGACGGAGATCCCTTCCAAATTCCTCCCTCTCCCATCTCCGGCCAAACGACCCACAAGCTCCGACGACCTCCTCCCCTCCTTCTCATCGCTCTGCTGCCATACCAGCAGCAGAGTCCTCTCCGCCGCTTCCTCCCGCGTCGCGCTGTACCCCGCGCGCGCGCTTCTGACCTCATCTTCGTCGCCGCTTCCTCCCTCAGGGTCTTTCTTCCCTGACAACGACAGTTACGAGCCATCCTCTCCGCCGCCTCCCTTCCTTCCAGACAACCCCAGATACGTTCTCCATCCTCTCCTCTCTCTTTTCCCCCAACTATTTTACTTGATTACCCCTCGACAGTACCTAACCGCCTCCATCTTCTTCGCCTCTGACCGCACTCCGGCGAGTCGCCCACACCACTCCGCCACTCCACACGGCTCGCCAACCACCTCGTGAGCTTCGCCTCACCACCAGGAACTCGCTCCACCCCACAACTGCCACTCCAGACCTCCATAATCACCCCCCGACCAACCCACCATCTCCGGCCACAGGTTAACCTAGGCACGCACGCCTAGGCCGACCGGCAACCTACAGCATCACCCACCGCCTTCGCCGTGCTACGGCGAAGGTTTCTAGCTATTCTGATTAGGCCAATAGGCCGTTCTGTTGGATGCCATTAACAGCCGAAGCAGCAGGGAGCTTGGAGCAGCAGCAGGCGTCAGGCTTCCCAGGCGGCAGGTGCAGCAGACTCTCACAAGTGTCGCGAAGCAACCGAGGCCAGCCAGTAGCACAGAGGAGTCAATAGCTTGGGCAATCGAGCGACAAAACTCTGCGGGCGCGCGTGAAGGCGAGACCAGATAGTCCCACATCGTGGGATAGCAACACTCAGGTACCATATAAGTTTTTTTTGTGTTATCGTTTTAGTGCCTCCGTAAGCACATGGGTGAGGTCCCTCACTGCCCTCACACGCCTTGTCCGCGGCTTGACCTCGCGGATCTGGCGGACCCGACCCGTCCTAGACCTACGCACTCCTCGCGCATCACAACCTGCCGTTGCGCCTGGTCCCGGGTGTGAACCCGACCCGACTACCCGTGTGGCTCTGGGAGAGCGTCCGTGATTGAATTGCTTGAGAAAGAGAGACGCTTGGGTAGGGGGATGGGGGTAGGTGTTTGCTACTGTGTGTGTAGGAAGGAAGAACTGACGAAGGCAGCGAATGCTTAACGGCTGCAGAACAGGAAGAGAAGAAAGAAGAGGCTGTATAGCAGTGAAAGGAGAAGTCTTCGCAGAGAAGAAGAAGGAAGACAAGGTAGAAGAGAGAGAAGAACGAAGAAGAAGACAAGGGAAGACTGCAAAGAGATCAGAAGAAGAAGAAGAAGAAGAAGAAAGGCAAAGCAGGAGCAGAAGGAAAGATACAGAAGCAAAGATAGGAGAAGAGCCACGAAGAAGAAGAGAGAAAGAGAGATCACATTTAAGACGTCTGATACACAAATCAGACGTCCAATTCTACTTTTTTTTCCAAATCCTTTTTAAAATTCTCTCTTTGAATGAATTATATTTGCATTTAACAGTTGTATTCTTTGGTTTTACAAAGTACTGAGATTGCTCCCCGTGTTCGACCTCAGATACTCTAGTTGTTCGAGTAATAAAATTCTTTATATTTATTTAGACGTTTTGTCGGTTATACTACAACGTGACATCCTTTAAACCCGCACAAAACGTTGACAACAACCATGTGCCTAATTCCACCATTGCGAGCCACCACGACCGTGCCCCCACCGCGAGCCTTCTCAACATCCGACAGAGGGTGAAGGACTTAAGCCATCCAACCCCTCCAACAGATGTCCAGCCGAGGCCCTAACCCACGATTGTGTGCCCTCCACCATGACTCCTTATGACAGCACTCACCATCAACTGCAAGCCTCTACACCGACAACCCTGTGCGACGTCTTCCTCCCACCAGCGCGAGTTCAGCACCACCACATCAGCCACCTATGCCGACTGAAGTCACTGCCAACCACCAATGCATGCATAAGAGGCCACCTCTACTCGCCTCCACCCTCTCCTCCATGCACCAACACCTCCATGCACCCACAGGCACCACCCCTACAACACACGCCCCCAGCGCTTTACAACACATGCCTCCGGGGCCACGTCGACGCATGCATGCCTCCTTCCAAGAAGACTGTGCGCCTCCTCTCCGACCGCGTGCGCCTTCAAGCCTCCACCTACTGCACGTAGCCACTTGTGTGCGCAACACGCACAGCACCACCGACAGTGCAGCCAACCCCACGTGCAGGCCCTCACACGCCCATCCTCCGGCCTTCCCCCGCACGCGCAGGCCCTTACGCGTCTGCCCTGCGGCCTACCTCCCTCACACACAGTAGCACCCTCGTCTTCTTCTTCTTCATCTTCTTCTTCTTCGTCTTCCTCTCCAACAGACCGAAGGGAACCCAATGAAAGAGCCAACTTTCCACTTTGCGTTGTAGTATTTAAGTGGTGGAAAAATCGACTAATCAGAAAAAATGAAAATAACCACTTGCAAAAGAGTGGGTCGTGTCCACAGGGAGGCAATTATGAAATAAATTCTTAATTATTTTATATTATTTCTGATAAGTGCGAAATCCCTATTCAAATCTAACATAAAATGCGAGGGAAAGTAGATTTGCAATAACTTAAAAAGATAAGGGTATATGTGCAGTTTTCCCTCACTAAAATCTTAAATAAATTTATGATGAATTTATGCAATTTTCACGTGACGTGTACTAGAGAAAATTAGTGCTCAAGTTAAGCCCAAAATCAATCTTGAAATAGATGAATATCATGAATGTGGAATTATCAGAGAATATAAGTGTGCATGTGCAATTTTGCAATAATATAATAATAATAAATAATAAATCAAATTTTGTGGCAATGGCAGTGAATGTAAATATTAACGGACTTCAAAACAGAGCATTTGCTCTCTCTCCTCGCGAGAGAGAGAGAGCATCGGCAGGCGTTGGAGAGGCTAGGGAGGTCGGCAAGGATGAGGGCTATCCGATGGCGGCTGAGCATCAACGGAGGTGGTCGGCTGACGGAGGAGAAGATGCTGGTGGAGGTTGCTGCTGCCGTGAAGCTGCTTCTTGGTGCGGCACGCGGAGGTGTGCGCCTGCAGGCGCGGCGTGGCAGAGGCGGACGGGTGCTGCCGCACGTGCTGCAGATGGCACGCTGCAGGTTGAAGGCACTGGCAGGCTTGCGGGGTGAAGGTGGTGGTGCCTGCAGGATGGGCACGAAGGCGGGCGTGTGGGTGAGAGGCGGTCTGCAGATGCGCCTGCAGGATGGGTGCGGGTGCTGCAGGCTTGCACGAGGGGGTGTGGGTGAGGCGGTCTGCAGATGTTGGAGCACATGTGGAAAGTGGGTGCGCTGAGGCGTGCCTGCGGGAGCGCTGGAGAGATTGGGGCGCCTGCGGTGAGGCGGATCTGCAGATGGGCGAGGGCACGGCTGCAGGCTTGGTGCGGTGTGGACGCCTATGGGGAGGCACTGGAGAAGGGAGGTGGGCGCGAGGTGAGGCAGAGCTAGTGCCTACAGGTCTGGCTGGTGGGGGGTGAGTGGGTGCAGGCCTGGCGCGAAGTGGCGCTGTGCAGATGCAGGCTTGGTGCGCTGGAGGAAGGTGCTGGAAGGGAGATGGGCGCGTAGAGGTGTGCGCCTGCGGGCTGGCTGGAGAGGTTGGAGCGCAAGCTTGCAGGCGCGGATGGAGGATGCTTGGCGTGCGCACCTGCTATGGTGAGGGCGTGCGGGTGAGAGGGTGCACTTGGTGCTGAAGATGGGGTTTTTCCCCACAAGGGGGAAGATGGATCCACAGTGCACGCTGGAGAAGATGGTGCAAGTTCTTCTCTTCCTCGATGATTCCCTCTCTCCCTGGATTCGCCTCTTCTTTTCAACTTCTCCTCGTTTACGCCTATGAGAGTTAAGGGATTTTCAAATCCCTTAACTATTTCTGGCCGGCGGCTGTTGAGGGTTCCCTGGAGGATGGGGAAAAGAACAGCCACCGGTTATTTGAAAAAGGGTAATTTATCCTTTTCTCCTCATTCTTTTGCCAATTATTTTTCCTACACATAAAAAGAACATATTAAGTTATAGAATAGATGTAAACCTAAATCATGATGCATGCAAACATTCTATAACTTAATATAGTTATTAACAAACCTAAAAGATATAATTAAAGTTACTTAAGCGTAATATTAGTCCATTAAAATGGACTCATCACCCAACATCAACACCAGTTCCCCTCATGCGTAGCCACCCCCTTCAGCCATCATCCTTCGGTCCGTCGATGCCGTGGAACTTGTCGGCCCTGACGAGCACAGCCACGCCCTCAGATCCGCCAATGACAGACCACACGACCGTTGGCGAGGCTCCACGTCGTCGGCCAACCTTCCCACCGGCTGGCCGGCCGCCATCGGCCATCGTTTTCCTCGACGTGACCTCCGACGCGAAGCTCTCGACAATGCCAACCTCCTCTGAGCACGGCAAGGCCGACCGTCCTCTCCTCCTCCACGTGCATGCGTCGGTAGCAAATCCCCTGTTTTTGGCTCAATTAAAAATTACATAGATTGCCATTGCCAAAGAATGGGATTTTTATATTGATTATTTTATTATGGGAAATTTGTGGGAGGCCCTTCTGTTCTTGGTTATTTATGACAATATTGAAGGATTGGAATTACTAGTTAATGCGTTTTGTTTTCTTTCCTCCCATGATGAATTGACATCAATGGCAATTTATTTTTCTTGAACAAGATTATTGGTGATCTTATTGGTTCTATGTCTCCCTGTGATATGACCTAAAGTGTGGTATTATTTCAGTATTTTAGTAACTTTGATCAAGGTTTTTTTCTAGCACATTACATATTGCGACGACATATTTTTCTGATATCATTTGCAAAGCGAAAAAACCTCTCGATCAGGTGTAGGTGGATGGTTCAGCCACCTGTCGTTTGGCCAGAAAATTGAAACAGCTGAGAGTTATGCTGAAGGAATATAAATGCATAGTGGAAATGGTGAGGAGTCAGCGGCGTTCTGAAGCTCTCTCCATGGTGCAAATGCTGGATGAGAAAGAGAATGGAGGTAATTTGACTGAGGGGGAGGTAGCACAACGAAAACACTGGCAAGGAGTGGTTCAAATGGAGGATTTGGCAAGGGAAATGGACTGGCGCGAAAAGTCAAGGCAACTTTGGTTGAAAGAGGGCAATGCAAACATGAAATTTTTCCACATGGCTGCAAGCTCCAGAAGGAGAGTGAATTTCATATCCACTTTAAAGATAGGAGACTCGATCTTGACCTCACTTGATGAGATTAGAAAGGAGACGGCTAGACACTTCAAAGAAGTCTCAAGATCAAATGGGAATGGTGTGTGGAAGATGACAACATCCAATCTCTCTCAGGTGCACACTGCAACAGCTGCTAAAATGACTGATTCTATCTCGGAGCAGGAAGTTTTGGATGCTATGGCAGGGCTGAATGTAGAGGGCTCGTCGAGACCAGATGGATTTTAGGTACTATTAAGGAGTTTTGGAGTGTGGTCAAAAGAGAGGTCATGGAGGTGCTTGCAGAATTCCAGAGGGGTAATTCTGGAGTGGAGAGAATTAACAAGTCCTATTTATTTCTGCTACCAAAGTGTAGTGGGGCAGAGACCCTGCATGATTTCAGGTCCATTGCACTTACAAACTTGATTTACCTAATCATTAGCAAGGTGCTGGCTAATTGGCTAAAGGGTGTTCTTGCTGACTTAATTAGCCCGGTGCAATTAGCATTCCTCCCTAATAGATCACTACAAGAATCTTTCATTGTGGTGCAAGAGGTGGTTGCGGGGTGGAGAAGGAGAAAAAGCAAAGCTTTCATGTGGAAGGTAGACTTTAGTAGAGCCTATGACTCGATTGAATGGTCTTATCTTTGGGAGATCATGAAGAGGAGAGGTTTTCCGCCCATACGGATACAATGGATGAAGAGGTGCATTGTCACCTCCTCTTTCTCCCCTCTTATCAATGGGAGGCCGTGTGGGGTGTGGATTCAACCTCAACGAGGGGTGAGACAAGGATGCCCCCTGGCTCCTCTTATTTTTAACTTGGCAATGGACACTTTGGCTCACTTTACATGCAGCTTGGCAGAAGTTGGACTGATTAAGGGGTATTCGCTGTCGAGTTCAATAGTCTTGGCACCTATACTCCAATATGCAGACGATACGGTGTTTTTCATTGAAGGTGGATAGTAGGAAGCTGAAATACTGTTCTCTTTGGTCAATATTTTTGGCGAGATTGCTGGCTTGAGGCTGAATGGGGCGAAGTCATCTTTAGTATGCTTCGGTATGTTTGCATAGGACAAGGAGACATTGGCTGCCACAGTGCACTCTTTTATCACAACCCTGCCCGTGAGATATCTAGGATTACCATTAACAAATAAGAAACTCAAGAAGAGTGATTGGGCTTCCTTGTTTGAGAGAGTGAGCACTAAGCTGGAATCCTGGAGTAGCAGATTTCTTTCTAAGGGTGGAAGACTATTCTGCTCAATTCAGTTAGAACTTTAATTCTGGTCTTCTTCTTTCGATTTTTAGATCACCGAAAGCTATTTGGAAAAGGATGGATGTTCTAAGGAAGTGGTTCTTTTGGAAAGGAGCGAAGGCCAAGGGCAGATTCCTACATCAGTGAAGTAGGGGCAGATCTGCAGACCTCGCTTGAAGGGAGGGCTGGGCATTAGATCCCTGAAAGATTTCAATGACTCGCTGTTGCTGAAATGGGCAATTAAACTAACCACAGATGAGGGGAAGATATGGGCTCCACTTATTATGGAAACTTACGGTCTCAATTTAGCGCAGCTATGGACGAAGCAGCCAAGAAAGCCATCTCCATTCTAGATGTCGATCAGGAAAGCGATCCAAGACCATCGGTCGGATTTTGTTCTAGAGTTGGGAAACGGCAGACAGTTTAGATTCTTGTCGATGAATGGTCTGAACTGGGAGTGCTATCCGTGAATTATCCAAGAGTCTTTGGTGTAGCTTTAGACAGTAACGCATCTGTTCAGGACTGCTGAGAAGTTGAGATTAGGAGCTAGTGTGTTCCTGCAGTAGGCTTACACGAGGGAGGATGCACGCAACAAGAACTTGATAGGCTAATTGCAGATGTGAACGCTTTCCAACTAGTTGGGGGTATGGACAAATTCAGGTGGAAACATGGCCTATTTACTTCATCCAAGGCATACAAGGTTCTGATAGATGTTGAGGAGCCAGGCTGCACTTCTAAAAATCAGATCTACAGCAAAATCTAGAAATTGAAAGTTCCTCTTAAAATCATGATCTTTTTATGGCTATGCAGAAGAGACGAACTCGTTATAGGGGAAATGAGGAGCAAAAGACTAGGTGCCCAATTACAGGATTGCCCACTTTACAACCTATTGATGTGCATACATTTGATTAACCTAAAATGTCTATTATTGCATGTTCTTAGTGTCACATTAGCATCATACATTGTAAATAGTACATAACATGCATAATCATGCATTTAGATCAAGTTGTATAAATTGTATTGTAATTGTCTCCTTTTTATGGTTAGGGATAGGGCAACTTTTTATCAGGGCCCTGAATCGAAGATCCAACCATACCAATCTAATCAGGGTGACGATTGGAGTTCAACGACTCCAAGATCCCCCTAATTGGACATCCGTAGCACCAGATAGAGATCGAGGAACCCTAAAGATCAAGGGCCAAGATGGTGTTAATCTGCACCTCAGACGACAAATCTAACCACACGGATGGATTCGGATCAATGACCGCAGATTGACAACGTGAAAATCAGTCCAATCCGACACCCGTGGCCAATACTCAGAAGATGGATGGCCAAGATTGCACCACATGGTGCCATCTCAGCCGCCCAACTGACCCCAAGGACCTGCCTCTGCCTTTCCTCTTCATTCGATCGATGCTTCTCCACCGTTGGATGCCCATCCAACGACTACAGACCCGTGCGCTCAAACTCACCGCGCAACACAATGCCACGCGTAGTGCGTTGGTCCAGCGCCCTTCGCGAGAAGATCGAGCACGCGTTCGAATCCGCCTGGTCACCAAATCAGCACAAGCGAGCGCACAGGTGAGCGAGTAAGGCCACACGATGAGGATCGGATGGCGCTGAGAGACTGATAGCGCCCACGCGCGATCAGACGCGCTGCGTCGACGCGTGATCGCACGCGGGCGCGCGACGTAGGCCCGGATGGTTTAAGAGATCGGACGGCTGATAACGCGCGTATGTGCATATACGTTTTGGGTGGAGGAGAGGAGCGGGCGTGCACGGCGCATGCACACGTTGCCCACGATGAACCTTTAGTGACGTTTAAGTCCGTCACTAAAGGTCTCATATTAATATTTTTTAAACTAAATTATCCAAAATGCCCCCACTCCTTGCAACTATAAAAGGAGACCCCCTCCACATGAATTTCTCATCCCTTCCTTCTCTTCTCTCTCTCTCCAAAGCTCAAGAGAAGCTTGTCCCACACCTGGGATGCTCCTCAAGAGCTAAAATCAATTTTTCGCCCCCATTCCGGAAGCGGATCCTGCGACAATGACGACGTGCTGCCTCGTTCCCGTTCCTCCTGCTTCAACCTCCTTCTTCCTGCTCTGTTCCTCGTCTTCCAGGCGTTGTCTCGTCCGGCTCGTCCTCCAAGCGATCATTGAGGAGGATAACTTCTCTCTCCCATTCCTTTTTCCTACTTTCTAGAGTAGAATTTCCTGCTTTCTAGTGTAATAATTTCTCGCTTTCTAGTGTAATCTTTTCTCGCTTTCTTAGTTGTACAAATATTTTGCAACTTCAAGTGAATGTTTTCTCTCTCTCTCTTATTGTCTATAGTTATTTCATTTCATTGTGATTATTCCTCTCTTTAAACAAAAATAGAAAAAAATATAATTACGAATTTTGATCGACATAGCCTCCCTGAGTTTGACCTGGGATTTCTTTTCCGGTATAAATTTTATTTGTTGAACCCGAGTTCTTTGCTATTCGAACTACAACGACAGGTTTTCAAAACCAACTCCAATAGCGTAGTCTTTCGACGTTCAACATTTTGGTGCCGTTGCTGGGGAGGCAACGATTTTCTGATCTTCTTTTTGCATTTCACGCATTTTACTATCTTCTAACCTGCTTTCTCTCATGTCTATTGTTTTGCAGATACCTCTATCAGGGAATCATCAAGCGGTAGATCGGAGTAAAGTGCAGTTGAAGACGACTATAAGTGCTTCCCATTCTTCCCCCTCCATAGATTTCATTTCATCATATTAAATTCAAATTCCAATTAACCTAGGTGTTTGCATAAATCTTAGGATTAGTTTGGTTTTATGGATTTCCACTCACTCACATTTCACCCTTGCATATTAAAAAAAAAAAAACAAAAAGATAATTTTCTGGGGTAATTCAACATACACACAACATACACCCACATTCAAGGCACTTAACCTAATTGATTTTCTTCTACTCAACTAGATTCTGATCTGTGGAACCGGTACACACAAATCAACACATAAAAGAGTAGAAATCATTATAGGTTAATCATTTCTATGTGCCTAACTCAGTGGTGCAATTGTGGCCAATTGTTTGAGTTATTTGGGCCACACCACTCAACCTAAAATCAACTCACCAAGTAGTTTCCTCTTAGGGTTTTCAATCTAGGTTCATACCAAGCACTCCACTTTATTTCTGATTTTAAAAGGAAAGCAATCTTCCCCTGTGCTTGAAAACCTGGTTTGCCTCAAACTTGATTGAAATCAACCTAATTCTAAACCCTAAAAGCTACTTAAGTAAGATTTGAACATTAAAATCTACTCATCATAAATAATCTTGCTTGAAAACCCTAGTTTTGCATGCACTTACACATACTCAATTGATCACTAAGGGCACAACCCATTTTAAGGGCCCACCACATTCCATAAGCACTACAATCCCAAGCCTCAATAAAATCGAGTAGATGTTGGCCTTAAGGACTAATTCGCTCTTCGGCGCCTAGTTTGAGATTATTTACGATTAACTTACTTGTATTGATCAATCTGATGTCTAGCTAGGGGAGTAGCATCAAACGACCGCGGCAAGGGGGTACACTAGGAACCAGAGGTGCAAGCTGAAGGAAGAACCTTCTCCCCAGCCCCTCCTTCTAACTGGTTGGATTGAGCAGACACAAGTAGAGTAAATCGTTTATAATCTAAAGGCGGGTTCTGGGAGTCTGTAGATTCTTAGGCTACCCCACTTAAGAACAGGCTTGTTTTGTTGTGCTGTAGGGTTCTTATCCCCAGTCCTTCCGACCTTTTCCTAGTTATGCTGGAAGAAGGTTATTGAATCCCTGATTGGAAGGACCACTAGAGTATTCTAGGAGCGTAAATTGGATTTTGGCCAAATAATCCCATGGCTGATCAACAGGTCCACTGCCTCGGGATCCATAGGAGGAATCTTCGAAGGCAGCTGGACATATGTAGAGAATGCAAGAATGGTTCTAGAGAATGCAGGGTGCTCAGCCCTTGAGATTTTATGATCCTTTAAATTACGGGAACGTCCCAACGTCCAGATCCTCCAAAGACGTAGAAATCAAGCCTAGGTGTAAGCCTGATCACAACATTCCATGGGCTTGGCTCTGAAGACCTGTTCAACACTTGGAGGACTTGACCACCTGGTCCAGACACTAAAGTGTGAAACGTGAATGAGGAGCAAATGATCATGAGGCTCTTCCCCCACTCTCTTAGAGATAAAGCCACTCATTGGTACAGGACTATAGGAAGACCAATTGCAACTTAGAATGTGTTGAAATCGGCATTTCTAAAGAAATTCTTCCATGTTGGACGTACCAATGCTTTGAGACGGGCAATCACTGCCTTTACCCAACGGCCAGGGGAGTAGTTTCATGTGGCCTGGGAGCAATTCCAGGACCTATTGCAGAGGTGTCCACACCATGAGGTGTCGAAATGGCAACTCGTGCAGATCTTCTACCACGGGTTGACTAAGCAACTCATAACTCACATGGATGCTTCTTGCAGAGGCAATTTCCCCAACAAAGATGCAGATAGTGCACACGATTTGTTTAAGGAAATGAGCGAGAATTCGATCAATCATGCGTCCATGGATACTTTTAAACCAGTCCCAGCAGCCCAGATCGAATGTTAATGAAGTCCACGACTCTCATTCATTCGATATGGAATTGATTTGTAATAAAGTTGATAAGGTGGACTTGGTTGCTAAGAGAATGGAAGAATGGATGGCTGGAAATTCAATGAACAACTCTCAATCCACTCAATCCTAGAATTCAAGATTCCATTCGTCGCAAGCTCCTTTTGGACAGGAGTTCATGAATCAACTTTATGCGGCTTAACCTGCGAGCCAGCATTATTCGAAACCCCACGGGTTCCAAACTAGGACCTTTGATCCTAGTTTCTCTGATCCTTCCCTTTCTTTCTCTCCATCCTCACCCTATGAGGATGTTTGTGCTGTACAGGAGAATGTTAGATCCAACCCCTACTCCAATGCTTATAATCCGGGTTGGAGAAACCACCCTAACTTCTCCTGGAAAAACCTAGGGAGCAAACCCAATTCCGACCCAGCAACTATGCTCCGCAACAACCAATGGGTCAGGGTCATGTTTATACTCAGTTGCCACCGAATTAGGTCAATCAACCAGCTTGGAATGCTCGTCAACTCGTAGGGCAGGTTGATTTGAACCAACAAATGGTAGAGATGCAAGGATCCAAGCTCCATCTCATGCAGCAAATGAAAACCTCGCTGGACAACTTGCAAACGAGCTCATAGCTAACTCTTGTCAACCCGGATCTCTACCATCTCAACCCATACCCAACCCATGAAATATCCTGAATCCAGGCAATTAAGCCCATGGGTACGAAAATCAGAGGGACCCACACGCACATGCTCAGGTGGTTGACCAGGGTCCTTCTTCTTCTTCTGTAAATCAACGATTCTTGGCTAATGAAGTCCCTCCAATCTTTCGTAACCCTCCCCAAGACCCAAGCTCGTATGCATTCTCAAATTTTATTACCTTGAGGAGTGGTAAACAAACTTAAGATCCACAACCACATTGCTCTGATTTACCAAATCCTGAAGAACCTGAGGAGAGAAAGGAGAACTCTGGAGAAGAAATCAAGGCTCAGGAACCTAATTCCAAAGATCTGACTCATGTTCCTTTTCCTGAAGCCTTGAGTAGATCAAGGAAGAAGAAGTCTGTTGATAGTAATGAGGAGCTTCTGAATATTTTCAAGAATGTCGAGATCAATATCTTGCTCCTCGACGCTATTAAGCATATACCGGCTTACACGAGATTTTTAAAGGATTTATGTACACAGAAGCGTAAGTCGAGAGAATCTGTTCCGTGGAAGGTGGTACTCTCTGAGCAGGCTAGTTCTGTTATCCTGCACCACCTCCCTCAGAAAAAGAGAGATCCAGGTGCTCCTTTGATTTCTTGTGTCATCGGAGATTACACTTTTGATAGAGCACTGCTGGATCTAGGTAAATCCATCAACCTAATTCCGACTTCTCTTTACGAGAAGTTTGGATTAGGTGAACTTCGGCCGACTTTAGTAACGCTGTAGTTAGCGGACCATTCGGTCACAAATTCGCAAGGCATTATTGAAGATGTTATTGTTCAGGTTAAGGATTTCTATTTTCCTGTAGATTTTCCTGTCCTTGACATGGATGTACCTAAAAATCTGAGGAACACGCCCATCATTCTGGGGCATCCGTTCATGGCTACCGCTAAGGCCAACATTAACTGTAAAAGCGGTAGCATGGAAATCGCCTTTGGGGATCAACGAATGAAATTGGATATTTTTAAGGTGATTAATAAATTCGAGGATTGTGGATTTATTGAGGAACTTGAGGATGATAATGTGAATATTGAAACTTATATGATGGTTTCTGCATTTGAAAGTTCCTCCTTTGATGATGAATTGGACCCGCAACCCTCTATGGCAGACCCGCCATCTTCTGAAGAGGTTATTGATTTTGTTCACTCTCAACCTCTTCCTCTTGATGAGTCTTCATCAGCATCTTCCTTACCTTCAATCATCAACCCACCCCAGTTTGAATTGAAACCATTGCCTGAGAATCTGAAATATCAGTTTTTAGGACCACACAAGATGCTCCCTATGATTATCAGTGCTAAATTAACAAAGGAGTAGGAGATTAAATTGATTAAAGTCCTGAAGGAACACAACGAGGCAATTGGTTGGACCATTCATGACCTTAGGGGCATCAAGCCATCTTATTGCAATCATAGAATATTTTTGGAAGATGGATTCCGTCCTCGCCAGATGCAGAGGAGATTAAATCAAAATATGTGAGAAGTGGTCAAGAAGGAGATTATTAAGTGGCTCGATGTAGGAATCATTTATCCAATCTCTGATAGTCCTTGGGTAAGTCCTATGTAGATTGTTCCCAAGAAAGCCGGGATTACCGTTGTGACTAATGAGAAAGGAGAATCTGTCACAACTTGTTCAACTTCCTCTTGGAGGGTTTGTATCGATTACAGGAAGTTGAACACGGCCACGAAAAAGGATCATTTCCCTCTGCCTTTCATTGATCAAATCTTGGAAAGATTAGCCGGGCAAAAGTACTTCTATTTTCTTGATGGCTACTCGGGATACAACCAAGTTCATATCCATCCTGAGGATCAGGAAAAAACTACTTTCACCTGTCCCTATGAAACATTTGCTTTCCGTAGAATGCCATTCAGCTTATGCAATGCACCTGCGACTTTTCAAATGTGTATGCTGGCTATATTCTCTGACATGGTGGGAGAGTTTATGGAAGTCTTCATGGATGATTTCTCTATTTTTGGAGAATCATTTGACTCTTGTCTAGATAATCTTGAAATGATTCTTAAATGATGCATCAAAATAAGATTGGTCCTTAGCTGGGAAAAGAGTCATTTCATAACACAAGAAAGCATCGTCTTAGGTCATGTAATCTCTGAACGGGGAATTGAAGTGGATAAAGCTAAGGTTGATGCTATCGCTAAACTTCCTCCTCCCACATCTATTAAACAAATTCGATCATTTTTGGGTCATGTGGGATTCTACAGGAGATTCATCAAGAACTTTTCAACGGTTGCTCGTCCTTTGAGCAATCTTCTCGCCAAAGAAACGCCGTTTGATTTCGACGAATCATGCCGTAAGGCATTTGATTTTCTTAAAATGGCAGCCACTTGTGCTCTGATGCTGCAACCACCGATTTGGACAACCCCTTTTGAGATCATGACCGCCGCATCTGATTACGCAGTCGGGGCTATTTTGGGTCAGAAAGTTGATAGGAATCCCTCTATCATCTACTACGCTAATAAAACTTTGGATGAGGCCTAGAGGAATTACATTGTTACTGAGAAGGAATTACTAGCTGTAGTATTTGCTTTGGAGAAATTCAGGGCTTATCTCTTAGGGTCTCACGTCATTATATATACCAACCACTCGACCTTGAGACATCTCTTGGCCAAAAAGGATGCCAAAACCTGACTTATTCGTTGGATTCTTCTGCTTTAAGAATTTGATCTTGAAATCAAGGATAAATCTGGGGTACAGAATGTGGTGGCAGATCATCTGTCGAGACTTCTAAGTGATTCTTCTCGTCCGGACATCCCGATTGCTGATACTTTTCCGGACAAAACCATCCTTACAGTTTCAGGCATCCAAATCCCATGGTTTGCTAACATTGTTAATTATTTGGCCGTTGGTCAAATCCCCCAAGATTGGACTAAGCAACAATGGGATAGACTCAAATCTGAGGCCAAATACTACTTCTGGTAGGACCCTGAACTGTACCGCATCGGCTCTGATCAGATTATTCGTCGATATGTTCCAGAGAACGAATTCACAGTATACTCGAGTTCTGCTATGCATCTGCGTGTGGTGGACACTTCTCCAGAAGAGGGCTGCAAAAATTTTGCAATCTGGATTCTATTGGCCGTCTTTATTCAAGGATGCCCAGGATTTCTCAAGGTCGTGTTCCCGATGCTAGGCACTCAGGAGCATAACTAAGAGAGATATGATGCCCCTAAACCCAATTCTTCCTGTCGAAATTTTTGACATTTGGGGCATCGATTTCATGGGACCCTTCCTCCCTTCATTTGGACATCAGTACATTCTCGTTACTGTTGATTACGTGTCCAAATGGATTGAGGCGATTCCCACCCAAACCAATGACCACAAGGTGGTCATCGATTTTGTCAAGAAGAACATCTTCAGCAGGTTCGGGATTCCGAGGGCCATCATCAATGATGGTGGCACTCATTTCACTAATGTCCAGTTCCGTAATTTGCTGGCTAAATACGGGGTTAATCACCGAATCTCCACACCTTACCATCCCCAGACGAATGGGCAGGCCGAGATCTCCAATCGGGAGATCAAGAATATTCTGCAGAAAACAGTTAGACCTGATCACAAAGACTGGACTCAAAAGCTTGAGGATGCTCTTTCATTTTGTGTTTCAAAATAAAAGATCAAAAACACAAAAAGACAAAAATATTAGGTTAGATTAGATTTAGGTTAGATTAAGCCGATCCAAATCTCGCCTTGTTTTCACGCCTCCCAGAGACGAACGACTGGGACTCAAGTTTTCAAAAGAATAAAATCCATCAAGTTTCGATATTATAAATGTTTTGTCAAGGGGATTTCGAGACTATACTACAATTTTCGACAATTTCAAAATATGCGATTTCCACTCTTGTCACAAGGGTGACCAGTTGGCTTCTCAGCTAGCCGGTCACCCATGGAAAGTGGCAATCGGCTAAGCAGGTCCTGTTACACCTTCGCTGGACTATTGTAGGAGCTACAGAGGTTGGATTGAGATGATTTTTGCGCCGTTGAGCTGCTATCGTTGATATGAATCCATCCATGTAGTTGGATTTGTAATCTGAAGTCTGGATTTTTACGATCTTGCTCCCTTGGCCTTTGATTTTTATTGAATTGCATCTGATGCTACGGAAGTCCGATCGGGAAGATTTCAGAGGCATTGAACTTTGATTGTCGCTCTGATCAGATCCGTATAGTTGGATCTTCAACCCAATACCTAGATAAATATCACCCTGTCTCCTAGCTAATAAAAAGAGTGAGTTAATATATAATTTGTACAAATTAATCTAAATGCATGATGATGCATGTTATATAATATTTATAATGCACGATTCTTCTATGAACCCAAAGGAACATGCATAAATAGGCCAATTAGATGTGTACACATCATTGCTTCAAGCCAATTTGACCTCTAGGCTGTAGTTTAAGGCAATACTAATTTCCTAATGTTTGGCAAATAACATTTGCAATTGAAATTGTTATCAGACCAAATTACTAGCATCAATGGTAGTGAGTGGTCACAACCTACTTTAGAAGGGAGGTTCTTAAATAGAAGAAAAAGAAATTAGTGTAAAGAAGAAAAAGGGAGGCAAGAAGGGTACCCGACCCCACTTTATGGTCATTACTCTGATATGATATAATATTAGAGAATAAAATCGCTTGCCATTATGCAAAAAAGATGCCCTCTGTATATAGAGCAATAGGTATATATAGGACAACATAAATAAGAAAAATCATAAATAGAAATAAAGGTAAAGGAAACGATCTCACAAAATATTTTGAGATACTAAGTAATATCTTCTACAAAGAAAATGACTAGAGAATATTTCAAGATAATGGCTTTGTTTTCAAATTTTCTTTTAATATTATGTAGCATGAGTCAATCAAATCGTTATTAGAAGTTTGTTTTAAAATGGTACAATACCAAATGCAAAGAACACAAAAAGTGTGCCTCTCAAGTAATAGTATAATATCAACCATATATGATATCATATTTCTTTAATGATCAATGAAAATAAGTATTGATCATAATATACTAAAAGGCAATATGCCCCATGGGTCAATGTGTTAGAAAATCATTTCAAAATAGAAAGGAGGAATTGTGAGGGCATGACGTGCGCGAGACGCATTGTTTAATTGTGTCGTTTAGCATGCATTCGCGATGTCAATTTTAATTAAAGATGTGGGTTAGGTGAGTTCAAGTGTCGAACATAAGGAGGTGTAAAATCGGATTACTTTATTGCTTTTAGTTTTCATAGGAAGTTTGGTTTGCTTGTGAGAAAATGAGAAAGAGAGAGAGAGAGAGTAGGGTTAGAGATTTGAGATGATAGCATGGTGATTACTTAAATAGACATTAAATATGGCATGATGAAATATATTGTGCAAATAAAGTTGTTCTGCAATTACAATGATAGAGGAAAGCTTAAAACAATGTAAACATTAAACTAAGGTAGAGGAATGTGAAAAGGTGAGGCGAGGCGGCCACGGTGGTGGAAGGGTCTTTCGTTGGCAGCTCAGCAACTCCGGCGATTGTGAGGTATGCTTGGTGGAGCTAGGAAGGAGCTAGTAGGGTGGAAGGTGTGTGTGTATTCAATGCTTCTCCATGGGGTAGTTGAAGGGGTTTATATAGGGAAAATGGGCTTCCAAACTAAGGGTTTTAGCGACGTCCGAGACGTCGCTAAGCCCATGCCATAAACATTGGTGGAGCCTTCCTTCTGCCAATCCGACCGATCCATGCGTGCTTCTTCTTCTTCAGCTACACTCGCGATCCGTGTGCCTTCGTTGTGAGCCATCCGATCGAAGATCGCACAATTGAGATTTCGCGCCCTGAGCACTAGTCTGGATCGTGCTGTTGAGCTGAGCATGCACCTGCACGTGATCGCTCGCGTCTGCATCGGGCACACAAGTGCGCACTGCGTAGCGTGCCTTAGAGCTGTGTGATGAGGTCGGACGGCCTTAATCACTACGGTGCGAGCCAAGGTTTGATTTGGGGTGCAGCGGGGGGGTCTAACGCTCGTCACTGCTTGCATGTGCAAGCGCTTGACCACTGTGCTGCTCTCGCGCTTTGTTGCGGTTTCATCCGAACGCTCAGCCATTTGATGGATGATCGAACGGCCGAGATCTCATCCTGCCATGAAGGAGAGGTAGTGCAGGCGAAGGTTGCGAATTCTTAGCCATCCAATGGTGCACTGTGGGTGAGGGTGTGTTGAATGCTGCCACATGGCTGCCTGTGGGCCGTTGATCATCGATCAATGGCCAGAACTTCTTGGGCTAGTTGAGGGCACTCCGAATGTCGGATTTGAGAGATTTTAAGTCTGTTGGACTTCGTTCATCATTCTGAATCCATCTGTGCAGTCTAACTACTTATACGAGGCCTGTTTTAACATGAACTTGTACAAATGGACATTAAACATGGATTTATAAGCAATCTTAATTTGCGATGCATGTAGTGGTCCCAAGCCCATTATGATATGTCATTGGCACACATATACCCTTAAGATAAACCCTGGTTGATAGAATTATCATCATCTAATGCAGAGTTATCATACCCCCATGCTCATCCCTTGCTAGTCCCTAGCAAGGTTTATCCTAGCCATTATTTTTAGTCAGAATTTAGGAATTGATTACTTAGACATTCGTTACTTGTCAACAGGAGGAAATATACTAAGAGCCTGATCTACAGAGACTAAACAGCGCCCGTGTGTCTGCGAAATGTGAACCGCCCAAATCCTCTCTTTGAAGTATATATACAGATACATTTTTTTTTTTTCTTTTTCATCTTTTCTCATTTTTCTTTTGGATTTTTGGAGTTAAGAGTGTGTCAATAACTTTTTACAGCTACCCAACCCACCCATAACTCAAAAAAGACTTTAAGTGCTAAGCATCTTGGTGTGAATATTGTGATAGACTCACTCAACGGTAATTAAAACAAATTTCAGGTTTCTACGCCCCTAGGTGATCGGAAAAGGAACTACTTGCCTGAAGGTGTATCTATCCGATCGGTAGCTTTCTCTCTACTTTTATTTTATTTGGGGTCAACACAAGGGTGTTTCCAGTGTATATCTCCCCGGATTGCTCTACTTTCCCGCTTCTTCCTTAAGTGTTTTGGACTTTTTGTGCATCTAGTGAGCTGGGTTTTGAACAACCGACCAATGGGCTATTACCCACGACCACTTGCCAGCTATACTTATACAGTGAAGTGTGGCTTATTTATTTTTTTCTTTTTCTTTCTTTCTATTTTTTCTATTTTTCTTTTTTCTCTTTTCCTTTTTCTTTTCTTTTTCTTTTGTTGTTTAGTAGGTGGCTTCCATGATCTAAGATTTACTTAGTGGCAATAAAAGGAAAGTGGTCCTGTGGCTAGGTTCTAGACAACCAGCCAATGGGTTGTTACCCACGATAACTTACCAGTCGTACCACCCTAGAAGGTACATTAGTTACCCAATTTCTGTTAGAATCTCCAAGGAGTGAGTCAGTGTAAAAATGTGTGCAGATTCCTAGACTAAAAGTCCCTCTGAGTCAGAGGGCAGGTTAATAAGTCGTATACTTATCACCCTACTTTTTTGGTGAATTAATGTAAATTGAGGTTGCGAGGATTCGAAGCTAAATCCACAGTTTAATGGAGACCGGGGCTGATTAAGCCTAAAGGCCTGAAAGGTCTAAGTGTTCAGGTTCTTCTCGGATTATTTCCCATAGTTGACAAGCTCCTAATGCCTAAGTTCTTCCTAATTTTTATTTTATTTTATTATTATTTTATATATATATATAATTCAGGTTGATAATATAAACTCAGAGAATGCAAATTACCACCCTCCCATGCTTAAGTTGGACAATGTCCTCATTGGCAAATAAATGTATGCAAAGGGGGTACATAAAGAAATCACCTGAGTGCAGCCATGTACTTGATCATTCTGAATCTTCCAAGTTGCCTCCCAGGAAGCGCTGAGTTTATTGCCTCCAACTGGGTGAAGCTCGATGTCAACCCTCAATGAGGGCGACAACTTCCTTTGGGGGAATCTGGACAAGAAAATGTTTTAAACGCTGGCCATTTACTATGAAGGTGTGCCCAATGTTAGGATCTGCAATTTCAACTGCCCCATTGGGATAAGGTTTGACCACCTGATATGGTCCTGTCCACTTTAATCTCAGCTTCCTAGGGAAAAGTTTAAGTCGAGCATCAAAAAGCCGACTTGCTGGTTGGGCTCGAAGGTTTTCCTATGGATGTGTCGGTCATGGATGGCTTTCATTTTCTCTTTGTAAAGTCGACTGTTCTCATATGCATCCTGATGGATTTCCTCAAGCTCAAAGAATTGAAGTGTCCACTGTGCTCCGACTAACTGAGAATCCATGTTACACTACTTAACAACCCAGTAAACTCAGTGTTCCAACTTGACCGGAAGGTGGCAAGCTTTTCCAAAGACCAAGTAATAAGGCGACATGCCTATCAGGGTCTTAAAAGCGATCCTGTAAGCGCAAAGGGCATCATCCAGTCATGTGGACCAATCCTTCCAATCAGGTCTCACAGTCTTTTGCAGAATATTCTTGATTTGCCTATTGGAGACCTCAGTTTGCCTATTTGTTTGCGAATGATACGAGGTGGAAATGCGGTGAGTAACCCCGTATTTTCTAAGTAAGGCATGGAATTGGGCATGAATAAAGTGACTCCCAACATCACTGATCATGGCCTTCGGTATCCCAAACTGAGAGAAGATGTTTTGCTTAACAAAGTCCATGACAGCCTTATGATCACATCTTCGGGGGGCGACAGCTTCAATCCATTTTGAGCATAGTCTAATGAGACTAATATGTACTCAAAGCCATTGGATGGTGGGAAGGGACCCATAAAATCGATGCCCCAAAAATCGAAGATTTTAACAATCAGAATGGGCTGGAGGGGCATCATGTCCTTTCTGGTTATAGTCCCTAATGTCTGGTAGCGAGAGCAAGTCTTGGCGAGGTTGTGTGCTTCCTTGAATAAGGAAGGCCAGTAAAATCTAGACTGCAAAACCTTTGCAGCTGTTTTCTTCCCCGAAAAGTGGCCACCACAGTTTTGGACGTGACAAAAGGATAGCATACTCTGGACTTCTTCCTCAGGAATACTGATGAGAGCCTCATCATAAGCCATAACTAGCTCATTTTGACCTAATAAAGAAGATAAAAGCTCCTACATAACCTAGAAGAAGGCTTAACTGAAGGAACAAGTGCTCTGAGAAGAAAACATGAAATAAAAGTTAAAACTGTAATTTTACCATTGCAGTACATAAACGGGATTTCTCAGAAGCAAAACATAGGTCAAATGGTCCAAATAAGATAAAAAGTGGGTTGAATTAATCAGAAATGGGTTTATGTGCAATCTAAGAATTAAATGACACTTGGTAACCCTAAAACAGACCCGCTTAAATTAACAAGGTTCCGGTCAGAATAAAAATCAAGCAAACCCTCTAAAAATCATATAAAAACATCCTCTAGGGTTTAGAACACTTAATTCGGCCTTTGGAACCTAGTTTGACCTAGAATAGGGTCTTAACTCTTCAATTAACCTAATTTGGGTTTTTACGCAAAATGTCCAGTCAAACGAGGTCAAACCTAAAATCCAACTTCACCATTGGATTCTTTAGGTCCAAATTAGGTTTGTACCAAAATTTGGACCTAAGGGGAGGTCATCTTGACCTACTTTGCAAGTTAGTACACCCAAATCACAAAGAGGTCCCTATCTTTTGAATATCCTTGCAGAGAGCCCCCTAGGTTCCTCGCCTTCTTTGCAAACCGGTCCTGCCGCCATTGCTAGGGCAGAACCGAGCTCCGACGAAGTTTCGAGAGAGATGGCTCTCTAATTCCTCAGAGATTCTCTCCCAGAAATGGAAGGGAGATTCTCTGAGGAATTCCCTTCCTTCTAAAGCCAATCAAATTCGCTGGCGTGAACCCAATCTCTCGTGCGAACGCACGAGAGATGTGGGTATCTTTCTTCCTTCCAACTCCGGCGAACCGGCTGACCTAATTGCGCGTCTTTCACGCACTGATAGGAGCGGCCAGCACCTATAAAACACCCCTCGGACCCGGCCACTCATCTTAAGCTTGATTTTGACGGAGATCCCCTCCAAATTTCTTCTCTCCCATCTCCGGCCAAACGACCCACAAGCTCCGGCGACCGCCTTCCCTCCTTCTTGTCACTCTGCTGCCATACCAGCAGCAGAGTCCTCTCCGCATCTTCCTCCCGCGGCGCGCTGTACCCTGCGCGCAAGCTCCTGACCTCATCTTCGTCGCCGCTTCCTCCCCCAGGGTCTTTCTTCCCCGACGACGGCAGTCACGAGCCGTCCTCTCCGCTGCCTCCCTTCACTCCAGACAACCCCAGATACGTTCTCCATCCTCTTCTCTCTTTTTTCCCCCTGTTATCTCCCTTGATCGACCCTCGACAGACGCTAACCACCTCCATCGTCTTCGCCTCCGACCGCACTCCGGCGAGCCGCCCACACCACTCCAGCCCTCCACACGGCTCGCCAACCACCTCGAAAGCTCCGCCTCACCTCCAGGAACACACTCCACCCTACCACTGCCACTCCAGCCCTCCACAATCACCCCCCGACCAACCCACCATCTCCGGCCACAGGTTGACCTAGGCACGCTCGCCTAGTCCGACCTGCGGCCTGCAGCACTGCCCACCGCCTTCGCCGTGCCACGGCGAAGGTCTCTATCTATTCTGATTTGGCCGAGAGGCGCGTTTTGTGTACGACAGGATTCGAGCCGCTGCCGCCATGGACGACCTCTGATGAAGCTCCCGCGAAGCTCCAGGCACCCGGTCTTCCAGACTACAGGTGCTGCATACTAACGCAAGTGTCGCGAGGTGAACGAATCCAGTCGAGGAGCGCTAGCAGAGCCAGCAGCTGCGGGGCAATCGCACGACGAGGTTTCTGCAGGCGCGCGTGAAGGCGAGACCAGATAGTCCCACATCGTGGGATTGCAACCGTCAGGTACCATATAAGTTGTTTTTACGCTTTACTCTTATCGCCTCAGTAAGCACAGGGGTGAGGTCCCTCACTGACCCCACCCGCCTCGTCCGCGGCCTGACCACGCGGACCTGGCGGATCTGACCCGACCTAGACCTACGCACTCCTCGCGCATCACACACCTGCAGGTGCACCTGGTCCCGGGTACGATCCGACCCGATTGAGACTGTGGCTCTGGTAGAGCGGTTAGAGTGAATTGCTTGAGAGAGAGACACGCGAGGGTAGAGGGAGAAGGGTTAGGTTTTGTTCCTGTGCAGGCAGGCTGATTGCAGGAGAAGGACTTGGCCGCTGCAGAAGAAGGAGAAGCAAGAGAAAGAAGAAGAAGAAGGCAACGAAGAAAGGAGAAGCAAGACAGAAGAAGAAGAAAGAAAGAAGTCTTCGCAGGAGAAGAAGGAAAGCAGAAAGGTTAGAAGTCTTCGCAGAGAAGAAGAAGGAGGACAAGGGAAGATTGCAAAGAGATCCGAAAGGCAAAGCAGAAGAAGAAAAAGAGAAAGAAAGATCACATTTAAGACGTCTGATACATAAATCAGACGTCTAATTCTATTTTTTTACATCTTTCTTAAAAACTCTTTGAATCAATTATATTTGCATTTAACAGTTGTATTCTTGGGTTTTACAAAGTACTGAGTTTGCTCCCTGTGTTCGACCTCGGATACTCTAGTTGTTCGAGTAATAAAATTATTTATATTTGTTTAAACGTTTTGTCGGTTCTACTGCAACGTAATACGCCTTTAAATCCGCACAGAAACGTTGACAACATTTTGGCGCCGTTGCCGGGGAGCAATGGGCACTTTTAGAGCTTTTGAGTACAACTTTTCTATTTAATATCTGACTTAACTTCTCTTTTGTTGTGTTCAATCAGGGAAAGCAAAACAAAAAGGAAAGAATAGCAACTGCACAACAGACTGGAGCAGGTAATCTCCATAAGCCCTCTCCCTTAACCCTCTCACAATCTAAAAAAAAAGAAAAAAAAAAAAATGGGGGAGAAATCAACTTAGGGCTACCTGTCTTATATTTAGTAACTCATCAAGTGGCCTGATTTTCATTTCAACATATTTTTGTCTGTCATCCAACTAAGGCAACTAGGGCTAAAACTTTCTTGATTGAGCCCTAGGTGCTAAATTCTAAGGCAACTAAATTGGACCCATTAGAGCCAAGTTAGGATTGCAAAGCTAGGGTTTTTAGAGACACATCTTCTCTAAAACAAAGAAACAAACTTTCCAAAAAGAAGTGTGCCTAAACCGTGTTTGAAAATATTTATACAAGAGGAACCCTAAGCAAATCAAGCTGATAATCCATTTGAATCATAAAAGGAAGGACCTAAAAGCTCTCAAAGGAACAAGAGGTGAAGTTGATCCCTCGAGTCAACCAACCTTAATATTAGGTCACTTTTTGCACTCAAAATACTTAAAAGTTCAAGTGGAACATTAAGCACCTTGATCTTAAAATAAAAAAAAGGTAGACTTAAGAGGTCAAGATCCCCATTCTGGTCTACCTGGAACCGCAGTGACAAGAGAGGTCGGGTGGGGGAAACCCTGTAACCCGTGGGGATGCTCTACCGTGTAGGGGTCTTTGCGGGACTCTCCCTCTCTGGCTGCCCAGGTATTTCTCAGGTGGACGATCTTCTGATCCAGGGGTCCATCTGCCCCGAACCTCTATAGTCACCCAACAATTCTTGGGTGTCTTGATTGGGTCCAGCACCTTCTAATCTCATCACATCTTCCGGTGCATGTTTGGTAGGAGGTCCTTAAGACCACCTTTAAGACCTCCTCTAGAAATTCATTCTCGCCGAGGCCAAGCCTCGACGCCCTTGTTTGTGCAGCAACCCCACCACATAAATCTTTCATCTGATTCAGACCCTGATTCTCCCTCTTCTCCCATTATGGCACAACCCATTGAAGAGGAGAATAACCTTGAACACCAACTTCAACGCTTGAACGATCTCTTTCAGAACTTTGTAAACCCACCACAGCGACCTATGATGCGAGATCACTATAATCCCGCTGCGGTGGCAATCGAACCCCGAGTACGAATCCCAATTGGAGGACCCGATTCTGATCTAAAGCCCAATATGATTCATGCCATACCAAAGTTCCATGGGCTTAACTCTGAGGATCCATTCCAACACATTAAACAACTCAAGCATCTGGCCCAGACTTTCGGGTCAGATGTACAAAACCAGGATATCCTACTCATGAAAATGTTTTCGTTCTCCCTCTTGGACAAGACCGCGCACTGGTATCAGACTCAGACCCGCCCGATCAACACTTGGGAGGAATTACAGTCTGAATTTTTGAAAAAATTCTTCCCTGTTGGCCGGACGAATGCCTTGCGCCACCAGATCACTCATTTCACTCAACAACAGGGAGAACCTCTTCACGAAGCTTGGGATCGATTCCTAGATCTCATGCGAAAGTGTCCCCATCACGGAGTTCCTAAGTGGGAACAAGTCCAGTCTTTTTACCAGCGACTCCGTGAGGATATTCGTCTAATCGTCAATGCAACATGTGGAGGAAACATCATGGGCCAGCACGACGACACGGTGTGGGAGATTCTCGAAAACATGTGCGAGAACTCCATAAACAATGACTCCTTGGGCTTATTCGACAGGACGAATGCCCGCGCATCAACGAATCTAAGAGGGACACATGAGACGCAGGACCTGTCCACTTCTGTTGACCTGGAATTGATGGCCAGTCGGTTGGACAAGGTCTCTATCATAGAAAAGAAGGTGGACGAGCTAACTCGACATTTGCAGCAAGCCACCTCTGCACAAAACTCTTTTACACGACCTCCTCTGGCAAGGGAAACAGTGCAAAACATCTATCACCAACCTGCCAAGGGGATGGGCCCCTATCCACCCCCGTCTACCTCCCAGACCGGAGTGACCTCCGATCCCGTCTACTCGAGTTGGGGGAACTCTGAACCCTCGTATTCTGACTTTCCTGAGGTTTCTCAGAACTGCGAGGACCTCAACGCCATCCAGAACGACCCATACTCCAATACCTACAACCCTGGATGGCGAAATCATCCTAACTTTCAGTGGGCGGGAAACTCTCAAAAACCACCATATCAACCCCGCCCACAAGCTCCTCGTCCATATCAGCCGCCTCAGCCTCGGCCCAATCCCACCTACCAATCTGGGCAAAATCAGGATCAACTGACTCTTATCCTTCAAACGCTGGCTGACATTCAAAAGACGAATGCGGCAATGCAAAAACAGCACAAGGATGAGATCACAGAGGTTCGCAACCAACTGGCCCAGATGGCAAATTCTCGCCAACCTGGCACCCTTCCTTCGCAACCTCTGCCCAACCCAAATAATGTACCGACCCAGAGGCGCATTATGAATCCAAATCCAGGCCACGCACATTTGATTTATCAGGCCCCTGCTGCTCCATCACCAGACAGGATGGAGGCTTCTACATCTTATGCAGAATTTCAGCAGCAGCCACCTCTCCTACCTAACCCAAACCAAAGTCAGGCTGGATTAAACTCTGTAACAACACGTAGTGGTAAAACAACACAAGACCCACATTATCTGAACCACTCCAAGCCTGATAATCGCCAAGACCCTAGGGTAGTCATCCAAGATACTACTATCCCAGATCAAGAACCTGGACCTATCCTAGAGGAACCAGCTAGGATCCCATTTCCTGAGGCCTTAACCAAAGGGAAAAGGACAACCAAACCTGTGGCTCCTGAGGAGGATCTGGTCAAGCTCTTTGAACAGGTCCAGATAAACATCCCGTTGATGGATGCAATCCGCCACATACCGGCTTACGCAAGATTCTTGAAAGACATATGTACACCTAAACGTAAGCCGCGAACCAAGGATGGGAATCCGATCGTACTGTCAGAGCAAGCCAGCTCTGTCATCCTGAGCAAACTCCCACCCAAGGCTAAAGACCCAGGAACCCCCTTGATTTCTTGTAAAATTGGTGAAACCCAACTTGATAGAGCCCTACTAGACCTAGGTGCCTCCATAAATTTAATACCTACATCCCTCCTTGACCACCTTGAAGAATCTGAACTTAAACCCACTGAGGTGACATTGCAGTTAGCCGATCGATCCATCAAGTCACCCAAAGGAATACTCGAGGATGTCATTGTTAGGGTACGAGATTTTTATTTCCCAGTGGACTTCATAGTACTGGACATGGATGCACCTAAGAACCCAAGGGACACACCAATCATATTAGGGAGACCCTTTCTGGCCACTGCTAGGGCCAATATAAACTACGAAGAGGGCCAGATAGAATTAAAATTTGGGAATCAAAATCTGAAGATTGACATTTTCAAAGCCCAACAAGGGATTAATTGCGGGGTTATAGAGGAAATTTGTGATGTCAAAGCCGTGGTTGATGAACTGCATATAGAGGACAACCTGATTATTCCTGATCAACCACTAGAAAATCAAAAACCGCTAACAGAGGAGTGCGAACACAATCTAGACACACCTATGACTCCTACCATTGCTCCCGATACAAACCCTGAACCACCCGCTGCTGCTAACAATCCTGTCATGGAACTCAAGCCCCTTCCCGAACATCTAAAATATGTCTTTTTGGATTCAAATCAAACGTTTCCTGTGATTATCAATTCTCGACTCACACCTGACCAGGAACTCCGTTTGATTTCTGTTCTCCAGCAACATCGTAGAGCCATTGGATGGACTCTAGATGATTTGACTGGTATAAGCCCTTCATACTGCACGCATCGAATCTACACAGAAGAAGGCTCACGACCTTCAAGAGAAATGCAAAGGCGACTAAACCCTAACCTACAAGAGGTCGTGAAAAAGGAGATCATTAAGTGGTTAGATGCAGGGATCATCTACCCGATCTCCGATAGTCGTTGGGTGAGTCCAACACAAGTGGTACCTAAGAAGGCAGGACTTACCATCATCACAACTGAAACCGGGGAAGTCATTCCTACCCGAATAGCTAATTCGTGGAGAGTCTGCATTGATTACAGAAGACTAAATTCCTCCACGAAGAAGGATCATTTCCCACTACCGTTTATTGATCAGATCCTCGAGAAACTAGCGGGAAATAGATTCTTCTGCTTTCTTGACGGGTACTCCGGTTACAATCAGGTGGCAATCCATCCAGAGGACCAAGAAAAGACCACATTCACCTGCCCCTTCGGGATGTACGCGTTTCGAAGGATGCCGTTCGGTCTCTGCAATGCACCTGCAACTTTTCAGCGGTGCATGCTTGCCATATTCTCAGATATGGTAGGTGATTATCTGGAAGTCTTCATGGATGACTTTTCAGTTTTTGGACAATCATTTGACGATTGCCTCCAACACTTGGTCCATATACTCAGGCGGTGCATCGAGGTGAATTTGGTTCTTTCCTGGGAAAAGAGCCATTTCATGGTGCCTGAGGGAATTGTCCTGGGACATTTAATCTCAGAGAAAGGCATCCAAGTAGATCGAGCTAAGGTTAACCTGATTTCCAAGCTCCCTATGCCTAGCTCGATTAAGGACATCCGATCTTTTTTGGGGCACGTCGGTTTCTACCGTCGATTCATCCCTGATTTCTCCAAAATCGCGCGCCCCCTGACCAATCTGCTTTCCAAGGATGTGCCTTTCGGAATTTCCAAGGAATGCACTCAAGCATTTGAGATCCTACGTGACCGAGTCACCCAAGCCCCAATCCTACAGTCCCCTGATTGGTCTCAACCCTTTGAGATCATGTGCGATGCATCTGACTTCGCTGTAGGAGCGGTTTTGGGGCAGAAAATTGACGGGAAACCTGTGGTCATTTACTACGCCAGCAAAACACTGGATGAGGCTCAGCGTAACTATACGGTTACTGAGAAAGAGCTGCTGGCCGTAGTATTTGCCCTGGAAAAATTCAGATCATACCTTCTGGGTTCCCGTGTTATCATATACTCGGATCACACAGCTGTGAGGCATCTCCTGGCCAAGAAGGACGCGAAACCTCGATTAATCCGCTGGATCTTGCTGTTGCAAGAATTTGACATCGAGATTCGCGACAAGGCGGGAAAGCACAATGTGGTAGCTGATCATTTATCCCGCCTTCCTTCTGAAATTATTGATCCTTCCGGACCTATTACAGAACATTTCCCTGATGAGCACCTCCTGACTATCAGTACAAGTCTTCCATGGTTCGCCGATATTGTTAATTACCTGGCATCACATCAGATTCCGCCCGATTGGTCGAAGGCCAAAAAGGAAAAATTGCGTTCCGATGCCAAGTATTACCTACGGGAAGACCCGTATCTCTTCCACATTGGTGCTGATCAGATAATCCGACGATGCGTCACGGAAGTGGAAATCAAAGACATACTCTCATTCTGCCATGACCAGGCATGCGGTGGACATTTTTCGGGACATAAAACCGCATCGAAAGTCCTCCAGTGTGGTTTCTACTGGCCCACAATTTTCAAAGATGCATACAATCACTGTAAGGCATGTTCCCGTTGCCAGACTCTAGTCAACATGAGCCATAGAGACATGATGCCTCTACAGCTGATCTTGGTATGCGAAATTTTTGATATTTGGGGGATTGATTTCATGGGACCCTTTCCTACCTCGGATGGCTTCGAATACATTTTACTCGCAGTTGATTATGTTTCCAAGTGGATAGAAGCCATTCCGACCCGAACCAACAATCATAAAGTCGTTATAAAATTCCTTCATCAAAAGATTTTCTCAAGGTTCGGGATTCCGCGTGCTATAATTTTCGACGGAGGGACCCATTTTACAAACGCTCAGTTCAGGTCACTGATGATCAAATACGGGGTGTCACACCGAATCTCTACTCCTTACCACCCCCAAACTAATGGTCTAGCTGAGCTATCTAACCGAGAGATCAAGAAGATCCTTCAGGTTACTGTTCGACCTGATAGAAAAGATTGGTCTTCTCAGCTTCCGGAAGCATTGTGGGCCTATAGGACCGCCCACAAGACCCAATTAGGAATGTCTCCCTTCAGACTAGTGTACGGGAAGGCATGTCACCTCCCCGTCGAATTGGAGCATAAAGCCTATTGGGCAGTACGGACCTGTAATCTCGACCTTTCTAAGGCTGGAACCCACAGAAGATTTCAAATGAGCGAGATCGATGAATTACGCCACGACGCATATGAGAACTCGCGAATTTACAAAGAACGGGTTAAAGCTTTTCACGACAAACACATTTCTAGAAAGGTCTTTCATCCTGGTCAAAAAGTTTTACTCTTTGATGCTCGACTCAAACTATTCCCAGGAAAGTTAAGATCCAAGTGGGTCGGACCCTACCTAGTCCGCCAAATCTTCGGAAATGGAGCTATTGAAATCAGCCCACTCAGCCATGATTCTGAACCCTTTGTCGTGAACGGGCAGAGACTCAAGCCGTTCATTGACATGACCGATACAGATTTGACTGAGTCATCCTTTACCCTCCTTTCCTCTTGAGCTCATTACGCCCAGCCGATGGCGTAAAACTCAGCGCTTAACGGGAGGCAACCCGTCATTCTTTGAAAAACCTGAAACCGTTTCTGACATCGCTATGCAGAACTCATATTGCACTTTAGGGTTCATCCATTAGAACAGCCGACTTCACCTCAGGTATACCTACTCGAGATTAGAAATCGTTCGCAACAAGTCGCTTCGACCCATTCACTCACCACACACCTGTCCTAATACATGAACTAAGCTGAATTCGAACCCACCTAATTTACAATGGGGACATTGCAAATCTTAGGCATGGGGGGGTATGAAAGTGCAAAATGTCAGAAAATTCATATCAAGAAAGGGTTTCATGTAAAAAAAAAAAAAGGACTTGATAGAGGGGAGGAACAATTCAGGGTCATACAAATGAGAGGAGGAAAAGAAAGAAAAATGACAAAAAGAGCAAAAATAAAGAAAGGAGCACAAAAGGAAAAGAAAAAGAAAAAGTCATTAGTAAAAGATTAAGGGGTTAACTGAAGTTCTAGACCGAGTCAAGAAAAAGAAAAGAAAAATGCTACGGAGATATAACAAGAGATTAGCGGGAACGCTGGTCTTAGGCCTCTTGGGCTAGATTTTTAGCTTAAAAATTCACGTATCCGTTAAAATCTGGATAATCCTCAAGAGGTTGAGGAAAATGCGAAGCTTAAGTATTAGGTCTAAGGCTTAGGAAGTATTTGGCCTCATTAACTGACCTCCGGTTTGCGGGATTCGGTAACCTAAGCACCCAAATTCACACACAGTCTGGTTCAGTGCGCATAAATATTCAAAACACGCAAGAGCGTTTAATATTCTGAAAAAGTCACCTAGATTAGGAGCGGCCAATCAACACAAGTTGATTTGGACAAGTTCCCAACGCGGAGAGGCGGGAAATTCCCCTCGAAGATGCGTAACAACATATCGTCTCCTCTGTGCTTGTCTCTTAGGATATTTAAATATCCTACTGGGGGCATGTAAGCACTCTGCTGGTTCAGATACCATGGGTGGCATTATCACGAAATGTCGATCGCCAGGGTCTGAATTCGGCCACGGAACGCCATGGGCGGGATTATCTCGAAAGCCAGGGTTCCGGGGGTTGCCATGGGCGGGATTATCTCGAAATCTCGAAAGCCAGGGACCCTTGAGGATTGATGATGGGGACGAGGAATCCAATACAGACCGTGTTGAGAAGCTAATCCGAAGCTAGAAATAAAAAGAAAAGAGAGAGAAAAGCTCTCCAAACTAATAAATCCTCTATCTCTCTCTTACAAAAAAAACGCATTGCAAACTGAGCGTAGGCTAAAAATGTCTCAAGCACGGGTGCTTTAACCGCAGAGTCCAACAAACCCTAGGATAGTTTTTGTGGGCCGTAGAAACCTTTGAGAAGGACTGAGGCTAAAGCAGAATAGGTCCAGATTTTGGTTGGTACTGGAGTACCTCTAGGCCTATTGTCGGCATTCCTACCTAATCACAAAAGAAGCACTTATCATAACTAAGGACACTTTGGGTCTAGAATGGAAGATAAAACTTTGAAATTTTGCTAAGGAACTAGCAAAAGCTAGGCATGGGGGTATGATGAGAGCCTCATCATAAGCCATAACTAGCTCATTTTGACCTAATAAAGAAGATAAAAGCTCCTACATAACCTAGAAGAAGGCTTAACTGAAGGAACAAGTGCTCTGAGAAGAAAACATGAAATAAAAGTTAAAACTGTAATTTTACCATTGCAGTACATAAACGGGATTTCTCAGAAGCAAAACATAGGTCAAATGGTCCAAATAAGATAAAAAGTGGGTTGAATTAATCAGAAATGGGTTTATGTGCAATCTAAGAATTAAATGACACTTGGTAACCCTAAAACAGACCCGCTTAAATTAACAAGGTTCCGGTCAGAATAAAAATCAAGCAAACCCTCTAAAAATCATAGAAAAACATCCTCTAGGGTTTAGAACACTTAATTCGGCCTTTGGAACCTAGTTTGACCTAGAATAGGGTCTTAACTCTTCAATTAACCTAATTTGGGTTTTTACGCAAAATGTCCAGTCAAACGAGGTCAAACCTAAAATCCAACTTCACCATTGGATTCTTTAGGTCCAAATTAGGTTTGTACCAAAATTTGGACCTAAGGGGAGGTCATCTTGACCTACTTTGCAAGTTAGTACACCCAAATCACAAAGAGGTCCCTATCTTTTGAATATCCTTGCAGAGAGCCCCCTAGGTTCCTCGCCTTCTTTGCAAACCGGTCCTGCCGCCATTGCTAGGGCAGAACCGAGCTCCGACGAAGTTTCGAGAGAGATGGCTCTCTAATTCCTCAGAGATTCTCTCCCAGAAATGGAAGGGAGATTCTCTGAGGAATTCCCTTCCTTCTAAAGCCAATCAAATTCGCTGGCGTGAACCCAATCTCTCGTGCGAACGCACGAGAGATGTGGGTATCTTTCTTCCTTCCAACTCCGGCGAACCGGCTGACCTAATTGCGCGTCTTTCACGCACTGATAGGAGCGGCCAGCACCTATAAAACACCCCTCGGACCCGGCCACTCATCTTAAGCTTGATTTTGACGGAGATCCCCTCCAAATTTCTTCTCTCCCATCTCCGGCCAAACGACCCACAAGCTCCGGCGACCGCCTTCCCTCCTTCTTGTCACTCTGCTGCCATACCAGCAGCAGAGTCCTCTCCGCATCTTCCTCCCGCGGCGCGCTGTACCCTGCGCGCAAGCTCCTGACCTCATCTTCGTCGCCGCTTCCTCCCCCAGGGTCTTTCTTCCCCGACGACGGCAGTCACGAGCCGTCCTCTCCGCTGCCTCCCTTCACTCCAGACAACCCCAGATACGTTCTCCATCCTCTTCTCTCTTTTTTCCCCCTGTTATCTCCCTTGATCGACCCTCGACAGACGCTAACCACCTCCATCGTCTTCGCCTCCGACCGCACTCCGGCGAGCCGCCCACACCACTCCAGCCCTCCACACGGCTCGCCAACCACCTCGAAAGCTCCGCCTCACCTCCAGGAACACACTCCACCCTACCACTGCCACTCCAGCCCTCCACAATCACCCCCCGACCAACCCACCATCTCCGGCCACAGGTTGACCTAGGCACGCTCGCCTAGTCCGACCTGCGGCCTGCAGCACTGCCCACCGCCTTCGCCGTGCCACGGCGAAGGTCTCTATCTATTCTGATTTGGCCGAGAGGCGCGTTTTGTGTACGACAGGATTCGAGCCGCTGCCGCCATGGACGACCTCTGATGAAGCTCCCGCGAAGCTCCAGGCACCCGGTCTTCCAGACTACAGGTGCTGCATACTAACGCAAGTGTCGCGAGGTGAACGAATCCAGCCGAGGAGCGCTAGCAGAGCCAGCAGCTGCGGGGCAATCGTACGACGAGGTTTCTGCAGGCGCGCGTGAAGGCGAGACCAGATAGTCCCACATCGTGGGATTGCAACCGTCAGGTACCATATAAGTTTTTTTTACGCTTTACTCTTATCGCCTCAGTAAGCACAGGGGTGAGGTCCCTCACTGACCCCACCCGCCTCGTCCGCGGCCTGACCACGCGGACCTGGCGGATCCGACCCGACCTAGACCTACGCACTTCTCGCGCATCACACACCTGCAGGTGCGCCTGGTCCCGGGTACGATCCGACCCGATTGAGACTGTGGCTCTGGTAGAGCGGTTAGAGTGAATTGCTTGAGAGAGAGACACGCGCGGGTAGAGGGAGAAGGGTTAGGTTTTGTTCCTGTGCAGGCAGGCTGATTGCAGGAGAAGGACTTGGCCGCTGCAGAAGAAGGAGAAGCAAGACAAAGAAGAAGAAGAAGGCAACGAAGAAAGGAGAAGCAAGACAGAAGAAGAAGAAAGAAAGAAGTCTTCGCAGGAGAAGAAGGAAAGCAGAAAGGTTAGAAGTCTTCGCAGAGAAGAAGAAGAAGGACAAGGGAAGATTGCAAAGAGATCCGAAAGGCAAAGCAGAAGAAGAAAAAGAGAAAGAAAGATCACATTTAAGACGTCTGATACATAAATCAGACGTCTAATTCTATTTTTTTACATCTTTCTTAAAAACTCTTTGAATCAACTATATTTGCATTTAACAGTTGTATTCTTGGGTTTTACAAAGTACTGAGTTTGCTCCCTGTGTTCGACCTCGGATACTCTAGTTGTTCGAGTAATAAAATTATTTATATTTGTTTAAACGTTTTGTCGGTTCTACTGCAACGTAATACGCCTTTAAATCCGCACAGAAACGTTGACAACAAATACACCTCCTAATGATCTGGTCAGCACAAAGTCTAAACAGCATGGGATCATCCTAGAAATAGTGCTTGCCTTCAGCCAAGAACTTATCCCGTTGCTGTCTGGACTAACCAGGCGAAGTCTGTCCTACCACCAAATAGTTGATGAAGTCTACATACCAGGGTATCTTTCTTCCTTGCACAACTAGAAGTTGTTCATCAGGAAAGGTGTCAGTCAAAGGTAATGAAGGTCCGATGTGGTCTAGGTGGGGTCTGGACAGGTGATCGGCTACGACGTTCTTGGACCTTACTTTGTCGAGTATTTCCAGGTCAAATTCCTGCAAGAGCAAGATCCATCTGATGAGCCTAGGTTTAGCATCCTTTTTGGCCAACAAATGCCGGATAGTTGAGTGGTCAGTGTAAATTGTCACATGGGATCCTAGAAGGTATGATTGGAACTTTTCTAATCCAAAGACTACAGTAAGCAGTTCTTTCTCTGTGATAGTATAATTCCGTTGGGCCTCATCCAACGTCTTGCTCGTGTAGTAGACCACCACAGGTTTCTTTTCTCTTCTTTGTCCTAGGACTACGTCGATGGCAAAATCTGATGCATCACACATAATCTCAAAGTCTTGGGACCAGTCTGGGGGCTGTAAGATAGGCACAGTGGAGACTGTTTCCCTGAGAGTGTTGTAAGCCTTGATGCAATCAGATGTCATGTGAAAAAGAGCATCATTGGCTAGAAGGTCAGTTAAGGGTTTAGAGAGTTTGGAGAAATCTTTAATGAACCTTCTATAGAAGCCAACATGTCCTAGGAAAGATCGGATTTGCCTGACCGAGCTCGAGGGTGGAAGTTTGAAAATTAGATTAATCTTAGCTCAATTCACTTCAACGCCCCTATGCGAGACAATGTACTGAGGACAATCCCTTCCTGTACCATGAAATGGCTCTTTTCCCAACTTAAAACTAGGTTGATCTCGATACATCACTCCAGGATCTTCTCCAAGTTGCTAAGACAATGGTCGAATGAGTTTCTGAACACGGAGAAATCATCCATAATGACCTCCAGGTATTCACCCACCATCTCTGAAAAGATGGCTAGCATGCAACGCTGAAAGGTAGCGAGTGCATTGCATAACCCAAATGGCATACGATGGAATGTGAACGTACCATACAAACAAGTGAATGTGGTCTTCTCTTGTCTTCCGGTGCAATAGCGACTTGGCTGTATCCTGAATATCCATCCAAGAAGCAAAAATATTTCTGCCCTACCAATCGCTCGAGAATCTGGTCAATGAATGGCAAAGGGAAATGATCTTTCTTGGTGGTCTCATTAAGCTTCCTATAGTCAATGCACACCCACCATGCAGTAGCGGTGCGGGTGGGGATGGATTTGCCCTGATCATTGGTGACAACGGTGAGCCCGACTTTCTTGGGTACCACTTGAGTGGGGCTCACCAAGGGGCTATCAAAGATTGGGTAAATGATATCAGCGTCAAGCCACTTGATTATTTCCTTTTTAATGACCTCTCGCATATTCGGATTCAATTGTCTCTGCATCTGGTGGGAAGGTTGAGCCCCATCTTCCAAATAGATCTTGTGAGTGCAATAGGTGGGGCTAATTCCCCTCAAGTCAGAAATTGTCCATCCAATGGCTGCACGATGTTCAGACAGGGTTGCAGTCAACCTAAGCTCTTGTTCCCTAGTTAAATGGGCATTGATAATCACAGGGAAGGTCTTGTCAGGTCCAAGGAAGACATACTTGAGATTATCGGGTAATGGCTTAAGCTCAGGTGTAGGTGGAACAACACTTGACGGGTAGGGGAAAGGTGGGAGTTGATCAACATCAATCTCCTCAAATGGTGGTTGCTAATGGTAATCAGCTCTACAGAGGTCAACTTCCATAGACGGGGATGGGTCAGAATAGTCATCACTAGGTTGGGTCAGATGGTCTGCTAAAGAACTAAGAGTGAGGCATTCTTCAACCAGAGGTTCCACGGGATCATGCTCCTCAATCCAGTCACAACCCCACCTTTCCACACATTTCCCCTCTTTAATTACAACCTATTGCTCACCCGAACACCTCACCGAACACACCCACTCTCACTGACACAGTCCAACTTCGCCACGCACGCACGGGCCTCGCCACGCCACACAACCCTCACCGTCGCAATCGTCGTGGTTCGACGAACCTTCTGAGCATTTTGACGTGGCTGAAAGGCCTTCTTGTTGATTTTAGGTACTCGCATCATCCGCCATTGTCAAGCAAGCTTTGAGCTTGCTTGAAGCTCGCTCTAGGTTCTGACGCGCCTAGGTTAAAGCCCCTAATTGCACGGAAACACCTCGCACACATGACTAGGCAGTCAATTGGACACCTTTGCCTTGCGAGCTGAGGCAATTAAGGAGAAGACCCTCTTTTGCAGACGTGCAAAGAAGGTGCTATCTTTAGTCCCACATCGTGGGTTTTGCAGCGACTAAAGGCGAATAAATTGCAAAAGTCACAGTAGCTATTCGCCTCAGTTCACGGGGCGAGGACCCTCTCACCTGCTCACCCAGCCCCGTCCGCGACCTCTACCCATGGACTTGGTTCGACCCGATAACCTGCCTAGACCTGCACTCCTCGCTCATCACCCCACACCAGTGAGCTTGGACCCAGGTTCGCTAGTTCCGATAACCCAAATTCCTATGGCTCTGGGAGAGTGAATCCTAAGGAGAGAAAGAGAGAAGGAGAGTTTCACAGGTAAGGGGAGGGTTTTGCTACAAAGAAGTCCGACTGACACTTAGCCAGATTCAAAGAAGAGTAGCAGAGAAGGAGATGAAAAGAGAAGAGCAGAAATGGAAGAAGAAGCCGTAGCTCAGAAAGCAGAGAAAGAAGAGAAAGATCTGAAGAGGAATAGAAGTAGAAGAAGGTACAATCAGAGAAAGAAGCAAGGGAGAAGAATCCATCAACACTGTAGAATCAGATGTTTAAGACGTCTAATCCTACCACCAGACGACATATTTGAGCATTATTTCATATATTAACATTGAGTTCCTTACCTATTATTGTAAGGAGTATATGTGATTTAAACCACCATTTTACTCCATTATTTTTGCACATTGATACTTGGCATTCTTATTGCAATACTTTATAAGTCAAATTGTGATTTTGATTTCTAAATTCCATATTTCTCCCTATGTTCGACCTCAGAATCTTTTCGAGTAATAAAATTTATTTGTTTAAGCGTTATTCTGGCTATACTGCAACGCGACACTTTTTAAACACCGATTTAACGTGCGAACATTTTAGCGTCGTTGCCTGGACCATTGGGAAATTTAGAACTCTCGATTACAATTCCTGATTTGGATTCTAATTTTCTATATCTCTTTTGCTATGTTCTGTTTCAGGGGGAATACATTCCGTGAAGATCAGCCGCACATCAAACACACCAGGGGCAGGTAAGTTCTAATTACTCTCTCTCTTAAGCCCTTGATTCTGAAAAGGATAAAAGAAAAAAATCAATTAGGGCTACTTGCATTCCATTCTTAGATAATTCATCAAGTTGCTTGATTTGATACATTCTATTTAAAACAAAAAACCCTGATTTGTGCACCCACTTGAAATTTAAGGTGTCTAGGGCTATCACATTCTTGTTTAAACCTTAGATACCACATTTTGATAAATTAAATTGGACCAAACTAAAGCCAGTGAAGGTTTCCAGTTTAGAGTTTTTAGAGACACACTTTCCTAATCAAGAATTGATCTTTCCAAACAATGTGTGCCTCAGCCTTGGTTGAACTGATCTATTCAAGCAAAACCCTAAAATCAAGCTCTTAAACTAACTTGAATCATAAAAGAGAGACCTAAGCTTCTCAAACGATAGTACAGGTGAAGTTGACCCACCTTTGCTGGGTTAATCAATCTTTAAATTAGGTCACTTCTGTACTCAACATATCTAAAAGTTCAAGTGAAATCCTACGCACCCTTACTCTTAGTTAAAACTTGTAGACTTAAGAGGTCAAGTCCCCATTCTGTTCTACCTAGAACATCAGTGACAAGAGAGGTCGGGTGGGAGAAACCTTGTAACACATGGGGGCACTCTACCGTGTAGGGGTCTTCGCGGGACTCTCCCTCACTGGCTGCCCAGGTAATTCTTAGGTGGAAGGCTTTTCTGACTAAGGGGTATCATCCGCCCCGAACCTCTATAGTCATCCAAAGTTTTTGGGTGTCTTGATTGGGTCTAGCACCTGCTATTCTCGTCCATCCCATCGGTGCATGTTTGGGAGGAGGTCCTTAAGACCATCCTTGAGACCTCTTTAGCTATCCATTCCCGCCAAGCCTAGGCCTCGACCTCTGTGTTTGTGCATCAACCCCACCACATAGACATTTCCTCTAATTCATCTGAGCCTGATTCTCCTTCATCCATCATCACGGCACAACCAGCAGGGGAGAATAATCTTGAGAATCAACTTCAGCGCCTCAATGATCCATTCCAAGCCTTTGTAAACCCACCGCAGCTTCCTATGATGCGAGATCATTACAATCCCGCTGCAGTGGCAATCGAACCTTGAGTCCAAATCCCGGCTGGAGGTCCTGACACTGAACTCAAGCCCAATATGATTCATGCCATTCCAAAATTTCATGGGCTCAATTCCGAGGATCCTTTCCAGCACATCAAACAGCTCAAACATCTGGCCTAGACCTTCGGGTCGATGTACAAAATCGGGATATTTTGCTCATGAAAATGTTCTCCTTCTCTCTCATGGACAAAGCTGCTCACTGGTATCAGACTCAAACATGTCCTATCAGCACATGGGTTGAACTACAATCTGAGTTTCTGAAAAAATTCTTCCCATTTAGTAGGACGAATGCTTTACGACACTAGATCATGCACTTCACACAGCAGGCAGGAGAACCACTTCCTGAGGCATGGGATCTCTTTCTAGATCTCATGCGAAAGAGCCCCCATCACGGAGTTCCTAAATGGGAACAAGTCTAGTCTTTTTACTAGGGACTCCATGAAGATATCCAACTTTTCGTCAATGCAATATGCGGAGGGAATATCATGGGTCAATACGAAGACACCGTGTGGGAGATTCTCGAAAATATGTGCAAGAACTCCATCAACAATGAATCCATGGGCATGTTCGACTAGACGAATGCTCGCGTATTGACGAACCCTAGGGGAGCACATGAGACATAGGGCCTGTCCTCTTTAGTCGATCTGGAATTGATGGCCAGTCGATTGGATAAGGTCTCTATCATCGAGAAGGTGGATGAGCTCACTCGACAGTTGCAGTGAGCCACCTCTACACAAAATTCATTTGTGCAACCATCCTCTACCAAGGAGGCTATGCTTAACATCCATCAGAGATCTTCTCAAGGGATGGATTCATATCCACCCCCGTTTGATTCTTGATTCGGAGGAAACTATGGATCCACCTACTCTAGTTGGGGGAACTCTAAACCCTCATATTCAGACTTTTCCGAGGTTCCTCAGACCTGCGAGGACCTCAACACCATCCAGAATGATCCTTTCTCTAACACCTATAACCCTGGATGGTGAAATCATCCCAATTTCACATGGGCAGGAAACAATCAAAATCAAAGACCTCCATATCAGCCCCATCCACAAGCTCCTCGCCCATATCAGCCACCTCAGCCTAGGCCCAACCCTACCTATCAAACTGGGTCAACTCACACAGATCAAATGACTCTTATCCTTCAGACACTGCCTGACATTCGAAAGACGAATGCGGCAATGCAGAAACAGCACAAGGACGAGATCACAAAGGTTCGCAATCAACTTGCCCAAATGGCAAATCCCCACCAACCTGGTGCACTCTCTTCGCAACCTCTACCCAATCCTAATAACGTGACGAACCAGAGGCACATTATGAACCCGAATCAGGGCCAAGCACACTACGTTTATCAGGCCCCTTCTACTCCATCACCTGACGGGATGGATGCTTCAACATCATACATAGGTTACCAGTGGAAAACACCTCTTTTGCCCACACCAAACCAGAACAAGACGAGATTAAATTCTGTTACTACCCGTAGTGGCAAAACAACACAGGACCCACCTTATCTAAGCTACTCCAAGCCCGGTAATACAAACCCTAACCCTAGATTGGTCATCCAGGACACACCCATCCCTAATCAAGAGCCTGGACCTATTATAGAGGAATCGTCTAAGGTTCCATTTCCCGAGGCCTTGACCAAGGGAAAGAGGACAACCAAACTCGTGGCCCCTGAGGAGGACTTGGTCAAGCTCTTTGAACAGGTCTAAATAAACATCCCCTTGATGGATGCAATATGCTACGTACCGGCTTATGCAAGATTTATAAAAGACATATGTACACCTAAGCGTAAGCCACAAATCAAAGGCGGGAAGCCAATCGTACTGTCAAAGCAAGCCAGCTCCATCATTTTGAGCAAACTCCCGCCTAAGGCAAAAGATCCAGGCACCCCTTTGATCTCCTATGCAATCGGTGACATACAATTTGACAAAGCCTTATTGGACTTAGGAGCCTCCATAAACCTTATACCTACATTCCTACTTGACACTTGATAAATGCCAGTTTATCATCATTCTTATGCATTAAAACAAACCTAGCTCTTAGGATTTTACTTCGCAAACTGGTTTTTAAGCTGCATTTAGGCATAAATTAAGTTAGGCATGCATTGCATTTTTTATTATCTTTTTGATATGTTTTTGTGAGTGTTAGGGATGAACAGATATACAGATCCCTAAAACCCTAGCACTCAAGAAGGCAAATGGTGAAGGAGAAGCTCAGACTAGCTGGAACTCAGCTTTATCCAGCTCACCACAGCTGGAACCTAGATCACTTGAACTAGGGTTAGCTCATCCCAGCTCCATTCAGCTAATCTCAGCTGAATGGCAGCTCAAGAGAGTTCATCTTAGCTCACCCTAGCTCAAGTCAGCTCAGATCCAGTTCAACTTAGCTGAGTCTAGCTCATCTCAGCTCCCACTAGTCCACAAGGAGCTTTAGCTAGCTTAGTTGAGTTGACGGGAGTTCACCCTAGCTCAGATCCAGCTATATCCAGCTCCACTCAACTCCAGCCAGCTGAGGAAGAACTCATCCCAGCTCAGGAAACTCAAGTCCAGCTCCCGGGGACTCAACTTAGTTGAGCTAAGTTACCTTAGCTCAACTTAGTTGAGCTAAGTTACCTTAGCTGCCTTAACCAGCTTGATCCTCCCCAGGAGCACCAGACCTAGCTCACCTCAGCTCATTATGGTAGAAGCTAGCTCACTTTAGCTTGGCTTAGCAGCTAGCAAAGAACTAGCAAGCTAAGACAGCTAAAGTAGCCCCATGCCAGCCTCTTCAGCAGCAGCCAGCTCCAGTTTCAGCTCCATACTTCTCCTCCTCATCTCCTCCCTCCAAACTCTAGCTCCAACACCTCTTTCTCTACTCCTCCTTTAGCTAAGCTAGCTTAGCTATGCTCCAACTTCCTTGGCTTGTACCACCCAAAAACCCTACCTAACAACTCCACCTACTAACTCCACCTACTAGCTCCACCTAAGCTCCACCTACTTGGCGCCAACCTAGCCTACTGATAAACGCCAGTTTATCATCATTGTTATGCATTAAAACAAACCTAGCTCTTAGGATTTTACTTCGCAAATGGGTTTTTGGGCTGCATTTAGGCATAAAATAGGTTAGGCATGCATTGCATTTTTTTATTGTCTTTTTAATATGTTTTTGTGAGTGTTAGGGATGTACAGATATATAGATCCCTAAAACCCTAGCACTCAAGAAGGCAAATGGTGAAGGAGAAGCCCAGACTAGCTGGAAGTCAGCTTGATCCAGCTCACCGCAGCTGGAACCTAGCTTACTTGAATTAGGGTTAGCTCATCCCAGCTCCATTCAGCTAATCTCAGCTGGATGGCAGCTCAAGAGAGTTCACCTTAGCTCACCCTAGCTCAAGTCAGCTCAGATCCAGCTCAACTTAGCTGAGTATAGCTCATCTCAGCTCCCACTAGTCCACAGGGAGCTCTAGCTAGCTCAGCTAAGTTGACAGGAGTTCACCCAGCACAGATCCAACTACATCCAGCTCCACTTAGCTCCAGCCAACTGAAGAAGAATTCATCCCAGCTCAGGAAGCTCAAGTCCAGCTCCCGGGGACTCAACTTAGCTCAACTCAGTTGAGCTAAGCTACCTTAGCTGCCTCAACCAGCTTGATTCTCCCCGGGAGCACCAGACCTAGCTCACATCAGCTTACTTTGGTAGAAGCTAGCTCACTTTAGCTTGGCTTAGCAACTAGCAAAGAACTAGCAAGCTAAGCCAGCTAGAGTAGCCCCATGCCAGCCTCTTCAGCAGCTGCCAGCTCCAGCTCCAGACTTCTCCTCCTCAGCTCCTCCCTCCAAACCCTAGCTCCAACACCTTCTCCTCTACTCCTCCATTAGCTAAGTTAGCTTAGCTTAGCTTAGCTTAGCTAACAACCAGCTCCTTGGCCATCCACCACCTTCAAAGTCAACCCTAGCTAGCTTCACCAACTTAAGCCTACTTAAGCTAGCTACTCTACTCAAGTTGGCGCCACCTCCTAGCCATCCCTTCACCCCATTATCTCCACCAAAAGACACCTTAAGTTGGCACCAAAAACTACCCTAACCACCTCTATATTGGCGCCAACTTTCAGCCCTTAATCCACCCTACACCTACCCACATAAGCCATCCTAGCCATCCACCTAACCCCCCTTCTAGAATCCTTCTTGGCGCCAACTTAGACCCTCTTCTAGAAGCCATTTTGGCACCAATATCAAGGGGTGTCAACCCCCATAACTACCCCCTTGGTGCCTCTTAAGGTGGCGCCAAACACCCTTGGCCATTGGATCCTTAACCACCTCCATCATTCCATCTTGGCCCTCCATTTCAAGGGACACCTTAGCCCCCTTCCTATTCTATAAAAACCCACCACCTACCACCATTTGGGGGCATCCTCCATTAGTGTATTTTTCTACCTACATCCACCTATACCTACGCCCAAGGAGAAGGAGTAGAGAAGGAGATTAAAGGGGCACATCACCAGCCCTTTTGGTGCCTTCTTCTCCCCACTCTCTTCAACTTGGGCCACGCCAAGGAGGAGGACTCTTCCACTTCAAGAAGGATGGCCAGGCAAGGGAGAAGGAGCTAGGGTGGACGTCCACCCTTGGAGAGAAGCTTAGGGCACACCCCCCTAGGGCTTGCCTTGGAGGACATCACCTTGGCGGAGCACTGCAAGGAAGGAGTTGAAGGACTCTTTTCAAGATTGGGAGCCACCAACCTTGGAGCAAGAAGCCCTCTTCTTCACCATCTATCTAGAGGATTTGTGTTTTCTTTTCTTATTTGCATTTTTCTAGTAGTACAAGCTTTCCTCTACTAGGCCTTTTGTAAAACACTTTATCAATTATCTAGTTGCCTTCTTTGCATTTCTTGTTTGCATTTCTATTACCTTATTTTCAGCATTCTTCACTCCCTCTCCCTAATTATTCTAGGCCTCCACTTGCCTAGAGTGAGCTTAGGGAGAGGCTCTACTTGCCACATAGAAGTAGTATTTAAATTGAAGTGTAAATCACTTTTCCCGCCATCAGTTCACATGTTGCCTTAGCTTAAAAACAAAAAAAATGATATATTGAAAAAAAATACCAAAAAGAAAGTTGAGATTTATATTCCTAGCAAGAGAATCAATTTTGCAACCATATTGCCTCCTTGGACGACCCTAGATACTTCCCTATCTAGGATTATAAATTTAAGAGCGAAAGCGGATTTACGCGTTACAACGACGTATTTTAACAAATCGCGTATTTTCGTTATCACCTACCCACCACCTCCAAAAGACACCTAAAAGTGGTGCCAAAACCACCCTAACCACCCCCTTGATGGCACCACTTTTCCCTCCAAAAACCCCCTTCATCTCCACCATACACCTCTCCTTAAATCCATCTCCACCATCCACCTAACCCCCCTTCTAGAAGACCCTAGGTTGGTGCCAAAATGGTGGTGTCTCTCCACCACCAAAATCCACCAAAATCACCATAACCACCCCCTTTAACACCCCTTGGGTTGGCGCCAAATGCCCTTGTCCGTAGGATCACCAACCACCTCCATCCTTCCATCCTAGCCCTTCATTTCAAGGGGCACCTTAACCCCCCATCCTACCCTATAAAAAGACCACTACCCACCACCATTCAAGGCATCCTTGGCTAGAAAATTCAATCTCATATTCCACCTAGAAGCCCACATCCAAGAGAGAAGAAGAAGAAGAAGATTAAGGGGATATTCTGTCCCCTTGGTGCCTTCCCCTCTTCCCTTCTCTCTTTAGTCACGCCAGCCAAAGGAGAAGCCAGGCAAGGAAGATCTTTGGAGGAGATCTTGAAGGTGGTCCACGCCACCTTGGAGGAGCTTTTAAGGGTGGTGCACGCCCACCCCTTAGAGGAGAGCATTGAAGGTGGTAGCTTCCACCTTGGAGGAGCCCTCAAGGAAGGAGAAGAAGGAGGCCCTCTTTTCAAGCCAAGGAGCAGCTAGGCTTGGAGCAAGAAGACTCCCTTATTCACCAATTTTTGCAAGAGGATTTGTGTTTCTTTTCTTGCTTTTAGATTTTTACATTTCTAGTAGAAGCATTCCTCTACTTGTCTTGGAAAAAGAACACAAATTATAGTTAATCAAATTGCCTTCTTTTACTTTCTATTGCTATTATTGTTTTGGTTCTAGCACTTGTTTCACCTCTTCTTCCTAATTACTCAAGGCCTCCACTTGCCTAGAGTGAGCTTAGGAAGAAGATATAAATATCTTTTAAGTTTTAGTTAAGCAATTATAGGTGTTAGTACTTTCCGCTACAATTCGCATTTTGCCCTCGTCTTTTCAAAACAAAAAAAAATTACATATTTAAAATACCAAAAAGAAAGTTGAGATGTGTTTTTAGCAAGAGAATTGAATTGCACTTTTTTCCTCCTTGGACAACCCTAGATACTCCCCTATCTAGGATATAAATTTAAAAGCGAAAGCGAATTCGTGTGTTACAATGACGTTAAAAACCCACTTTTACAAATCATGCGTATTTCGCTATCAACACTCTTGAGGAATCTGAGCTAAAACCAACAGAGGGGACATTGCAATTAGCAGATCAATCTATCAAGTCACCTAAAGGAATTCTTGAGGATGTCATTGTTAGGGTATGGGATTTCTGTTTCCCAGTAGACCTTATTGTCTTGGACATGGATGCTCCTGAGAACCTGAAGAATACACCGATTATATTAGGGAGACCTTTTCTGGCCACTGCTAGGGCCAACATCAATTGTGAGAAGGGCCAGATTGAATTAAAATTTGGGAGTAAGATAGTAAAGATCTATATTTTCAAGGCCCAATAAGGAATTAATTGCGGAGTTATAGAGTAGATCTGCGATATCGAGGCTGTGGTTGATGACTTATGTATCGAGGAAAACCTAACTATTTCTGATCAACCACAAGAGGATCAAAACCCACAATTAGAGAAACCTAAACCTAACCTTAACACACCCATAACTCCTTCCTTTGCTCCCAACACCCACCCTGAACCACCCGCTGCTGCTGATAACCCAGTTATGGAATTGAAGCCTCTTCCCGATCATCTAAAGTACGTCTTCTTGGGTTCCAATTAGATGTTTCCTGTGATTATCAACTCCAGACTCACACCTGATTAGGAATCCCGTCTGATTTCCATTCTCCAGCAACATCAAAAAGCCATTGGATGGACTCTCGATGATCTGACTAGTATCAGCCCTTCATATTGTACACATCACATCTATACTGAGGAAGGCTCACGACCATCCCGTGAGATGCAGAGACACTTAAATCCTAATCGCAGGATGTCTTGAAAAAGGAGATCATTAAGCGGTTAGATGCAGGGATCATCTACCCGATCTCCGACAGTCGGTGGGTGAGCCTAATCCAAGTTGTGCCTAAAAAGGCAGGGCTCACCGTCATCACGACTGAAATCGGGGAAACCATACCGACCCGTATAGCAAACTCATGGAGAGTCTGCATTGATTACAGAAGACTCAATTCCTTCACGAAAAAGGATCATTTCCCACTACAATTTATTAATCAGATCCTCGAGAAACTAGTGGGAAATCGATTCTTCTGCTTTTTGGATGGGTACTTGATAGCGATTTCACGCGGTTTGTTAATTAGGTCGTTGTAACGCGTAAATCTGCTTTCTCTCTTAAATTTATATTCCTAGATAGGGGAGTATCTAGGGTCGTCCAAGGAGGCAATATGTTTGCAAAATTAATTCTCTTGCTTGGAATATAAATCTCAACTTTCTTTTTGGTATTTTTCAATATATCATTTTTTTGTTTTTTAAACTAAGGCAACATGAGAACTTATGGAGGAAAGGTGTTTACACTTCGAATTCAATAAACTACTTCTAAAGTGGCAAGTAGAGCCTCTCCCTAAGCTCACTCTAGGCAAGTGGAGGCCTAGAATAATTAGGGAGAGGGAGTGAAGAATGCCGAAAATAAGCAAATAGAAATGCAAACAAGAAATGCAAAGAAGGCAACTAGATAATTGAAAAAGTGTTTAACAAAAATGCCTAGTAGAGGAAAGCTTGTACTACTAGAAAAATGCAAATAAGAAAGGAAAACACAAATCCTCTAGATAGATGGTGAAGAAGAGGGCTTCTTGCTCCAAGGTTGGTGGCTCCCAATCTTGAAAAGAGTCCTTCAACTCCTTCCTTGCAGTACTCCGCCAAGGTGATGTCCTCCAAGGCAAGACTTAGGGGGGCGTGCCCTAAGTTTTTCTCCAAGGGTGGATGTCCACCCTAAGCTTTTCTCCTTTTCCTGGCCGTCCTCCTTGAAGTGGGAGAGTCCTCCTCCTTGGCGTGGCTCAAGTTGAAGAGAGTGGGGAGAAGAAGGCACCAAAAGGGCTGGTGATGTGCCCCTTTAATCTCCTTCTCTACTCCTTCTTCTCGGCCGTAGGTATAGGTGGTTTAGGTAGAAAATATACTAAGGGAGGATGGGAATTATGTGGTGGTATGGTAGGGTATTTATAGGATGGGAAGGGGGGTGGTTATGGTGTTTTTTTGGAGGGAAATGAAGGGGTGCTTGGTTATTTTTGGAGGGAAAAATGGGAGGGAAATGAAGAGGTGCCTTGGTTTTCCCTCCAAAAATACCTTCTAGAAGGCAATTTTGGAGGGAAAAAATGGAGGGTGGAGATGGGTTTTGATGGTGGATGTAGGGTGGTGATGGAAGGGATAGTTGGCACCAAAATAAAGTAGGAGTAGGTGGTCTTTTTGCTGGAGCTTAGGTAGTAGGGTAGTAGGGTAGTAGGTTTTGGTGCCATGGAGGTGGACTAGCTAAGTTAAATAGCTTAGCTAGCTTAGCTAGTAGGGAGTAGAGTTGGAGGCATTTGGAGCTAAGGTTTTCAGGGAGAAGAGTTGGAGGTATTTATCTTGAGCTGCACTAGAGCTGGTGGCTGCTGAAGAGAGCTGGAAGGAGCTACCTTAGCTAGCTTAGCTTGCTAGTTCTTTGCTAGCTACTAAGCCAAGCTAAAGCAAGCTGGCTTCTGCTAAAATGAGCTGAGGTGAGCTAGGTCTGGTGCTTCCGGGGAGAATCAAGCTGGTTGAGGCAGCTAAGGTAGCTTAGCTCAACTGAGTTGAGCTAAGCTGAGTCCCCGGGAGCTGGACTTGAGCTTCCTGAGCTGAGATGAATTCTTCTTCAGCTGGCTGGAGTTGAGTGGAGCTGGATGTAGCTGGATCTGAGCTGGGGTGAACTCCTGTCAACTCAGCTGAGCTAGCTAGAGCTCCCTGTGAACTAGTGGGAGCTGAGGTGAGCTAGACTCAGCTAAGTTGAGCTGGATCTGAGCTGACTTGAGCTAGGGTGAGCTAAGGTGAACTCTCTTGAGCTGCCATCCAGCTGTGATTAGCTGAATGGAGCTGGGATGAGCTAACCCTAGTTCAAGTAAGCTAGGTTCCAGCTGCGGTGAGCTAGATCAAGCTGAGGTGAGCTGGATCAAGCTGAGGTGAGCTGGATTAGGCTGAGTTCCAGCTAGTCTAGGCTTCTTCTTCACCAATTGCCTTCTTGAGTGCTAGGGTTTTAGGGATCTGTGCATCTGTACATCCCTAACACTCACAAAAACTTATTAAAATGACAATAAAAAATGCAATGCATGCCTATCCTAATTTATGCCTAAATGCAGCCCAAAAACCCGTTTGCAGAGTAAAATCCTAAGAGCTAGGTTAGTTTTAAAGCATAAAAATGATGATAAACTGGCGTTTATCAGTACTCCAGTTACAACCAGGTGGCAATCTATCCTAAGGACCAAGAGAAGACCACTCTCACCTGCCCCTTCGGAACATACGCATTTTGAAGGATGCCGTTCGGTCTCTGTAATGCACCCGCTACTTTTCAGTGGTGCATGCTTGCTATATTCTCAGATATAGTAGGTGAATATTTGGAAGTCTTCATGGATGACTTCTCAGTTTTTGGTGAATCATTTGACGATTGCCTCTTGCACTTGGTCCAAATCCTCAGGTAGTGTATTGACGTTAATTTGGTTCTTTCCTGGGAAAAGACCCACTTCATGGTTCCTGAGGGAATTGTCCTGGGACATCTTATCTCTGAAAAGGGCATCTAAGTTGATCACAAGGTGAATCTAATTTCCAAACTCCCTATGCCTGGCTCGGTCAAAGACATCCGATCCTTTCTGGGGCACGTCGGCTTTTACCATCGATTCATTCCCAATTTCTCGAAAATCATGCACCCCCTCACTAATCTGCTATCTAAGGATGTTCCCTTTGAAATCTCCAAGGAGTGCGCTCAGGCATTTGAGATCTTCTGTGATAGAGTTACCCAAGCACCTATCTTGCAGTCCCCTAATTGGTCTCAACCCTTTGAGATCATGTGCGATGCATCTGATTACACTGTAGGTGTGATACTTAGGCAGAAAATCGATGGGAAACCTGTTGTCATATATTACGCTAGCAAGACACTCGACAAGGCTCAACGTAACTACATAGTTACTGAGAGAGAGCTGCTAGCCGTAGTGTTGCCCTAGAAAAGTTCAGATCGTATCTTTTGGGTTCCCGCATTATCATTTACTCTGATCACACCGCTGTGAGGCACCTCCTTGCGAAGGACGCAAAACCTCGACTAATCCATTGGATCTTGCTATTGCAAGAATTTACCTCGAGATTCACGACAAAGTCAAAAAACAAAACATGGTATCTGATCACCTGTTCTGCCTTCCTTCTAACGTTATCGACCCTTCCGAACCCATTACAGAACATTTTCCTGATGAGTACCTCTTGACTATTAGGACGGGACTTCCATGGTTTGCTAATCTAGTAAACTACTTGGCATCACATCATATCCCATCCGATTGGCCGAAGGCCAAAAAGGACAAGTTACTTTCCAATGCCAAGTACTACTTTTGGGAAGACCCGTACCTCTTCTGCATTGGTGCTGATCAGATTATTAGACGGTGTGTTCCGGAAGTGGAAATTCAGGACATTCTGTCCGTTTGCCATGACCAGGCCTGCGGTGGACACTTCTCTGGTCATAAAACCACAGCGAAAGTCCTCCATTACGGCTTTTATTGGCCCACAATTTTCAAAGACGCATGCGATCACTGTAAGGCATGCACTCGTTGCTAGACCTTAGGCAACATGAGCCACCAAGATATGATGCCTTTACAGCCAATTCTCGTATGTGAGATCTTCGATATCTGGGGGATCGACTTCATGGGACCCTTCCCTATCTCAGACGGCTTCGAATACATCCTTCTTGCTGTTGACTACATGTCTAAATGGATCGAAGCCATTCCAACTCGAACCAATGATCAAAAGGTTGTAATCAAATTCATTCATCAGAACATCTTTTCTCGGTTCGAGATTCCACGTGCCATAATCTCCGATGGAGGGACCCATTTCACAAATACTCAATTCAGATCACTGATGACCAAGTACGGGGTGTCACATCGAATCTCAACTCCTTATCATCCCCAAACTAACGGTCTAGCTGAGTTATCAAATCGGGAGATCAAGAAAATCCTCTAGGTCACTGTCCGACCTAACAGGAAAGATTGGTCATCTCGACTTTCGGAAGCTTTGTGGGCTTATAGGACTGCCCACAAAACCCAATTAGGCATGTCACCCTTCATATTAGTGTACTGGAACGCATGTCACCTCCCTGTCGAATTGGAGCACAAAGCCTATTGTGTAGTACGGAACTGCAATCTTGATCTTTCAAAGGCAGGAACTGATGAACACACATAAATTCATGATAAATTGCTTATTTATGATAGTTCCTAGGCTTAGCATTGCATATCATGTTATAAATATTACATAACATCCATTGCATGGCATTTAGGATAGTTGTATGTTTTGTATATTAATTCCTTCATTTTATATGGCCAGGGGGGCAATGCGACATCCATAAGGGTTTCAGATGGAAAATCCGACCATACGGATGGATCCGGAGCGATGATCGCAGTTCGGCATGGCAGGAATTATCTCGATCTGAGCACCGTGGCACCCTCTATAAGAAGAAGACTGATGCCCAGAAGGCACCATGTGGCACCATCCAGACCACCCACCATAGGCCAGCAACCACCGCCCACTCCCTTCATCATCTGCGCCCTTGAATCCTAGCCATTGGATCAAGATCCAACGGTTGGGCAGCGTCTGCACCAAACTCCTCGTGACACAAAGGTTGACTTGGCACAATGGTGGGTGATTAGCCCATAGTTGTGGGTTATTTAAGTACTTAAGTGCCTACACATTAGGTTAATTCTAACATTTATTTAGTATAAATTAGGATGTAAATAGATTAATTCATAGTTTTAATCTAATTACATAATCCATACATTGCATTCATATCTTAAGTGCATTTAGAATTAGCTTAGAATAGCATTCATTTAATTAGATAACCAATTAGGTATATTGTTTTTATTAACATAGAAGTTGAGGGTCTATACATAAATAACCCTAATATTTTAATAATATTTGCTTTATTCGTCTTCTTTCAGAACGGCTGGCTGCCGCTCCAACGCCCGGCTGCTGCAGTGATGAAGCCATTCAAGGGGGAGCGGATGTGGTGGATCTGGTCGGCGACTGATTTCAAAATTGTTCAAGACACTATAAAAGGAGCACGGAAGCTTCCGGCTGCAGCAGGCCTCCGCCACCGACTCACCACTGTGCAGAGAGATCCTCTCTCTTCCACTCCACACTGCCGGCCTCTACCGTGGCGGCGATTCTCCACCACCGTGGGCGTGTGGTGTGACAGGCCACACCGCCATCCGGAGCTCGCCCGCATTACCGTGAGCACCTTAGCGTGCAACTCCCTCGCCGTCGTCGCCGACCACCGTCACCAACCTACTGATCAGCCACCCTCTCAGTAACTTAAGACGTCTGGGAAATTTCCCAGACGTCTGAAGTTACCCGCTCACTTCACCGCACACGCCTGAAATCGCCTGCAGACCCCTTCCCGCACCTGCAGAACCTTCAGCGCACCCACGTCCGTCAACCTTCAGCTCAAACAAGCACACCCGCCTGCAGACCTCCGCGCGCCAGCGCCTTCCGCAGACCCTCCTGCAGCATCCTCCAACAGCCGCCTGCAGCTTCCACCGCGCAAGCGCCCCCTCTGCAGCTTCCACCGCACACGCCAGCGCCCGCCTGCAGACCACCGCGCGCCAGCGCCCTCCGCAGACCTTCCGCGCGCCCACGCACAGCCACCTGCAGAACCGCCAGCAACCGACCTCTGCAGCTACCACCGCAGCCACGCCAGCGCCCGCCTGCAGACGCCCGCCTGCAGACCACCGCGCGCCAGCGCCCTCCGCAGACCTTCCGCGCGCCCACGCACAGCCACCTGCAGAACCGCCAGCAACCGACCTCTGCAGCTACCACCGCAGCCACGCCTCCGCGCGCCAGCGCCCGCCTGCAGACCACCGCAGCCACGCCTCCGCGCGCCAGCGCCTTCCGCAGACCTTCCGCGCGCCCACGCACAACCGCCTGCAGCACCTCCGCCGGAGCTCGTCCGGCCACCTCCGGCCGCCGCGCGACTCGCCGTCACCACCGATTCGAAGCCCTTGATCCAAGGGACCTCCGCCGAGCTTCCCGCGCGCAGCCATCGGCTCCTCGTCGCGCAAGACAACGGGGAAGAATTCCCCTGTTTTGCTACAGTAAAGCATTGATTAAAATTTACATTTTCTGCCATTGCCAGATTTTATTCATATTCTATTCAGTCTGCATTGCGGAAAATATCCTGTAGTTTATCATAATTGCCATTTCAGCATTATTTCTTGCTTAAACCTTAATCTAAAGGCAATCTTGGCTTGGTTCTTGTCGAAATTGACTCCGAACAAACATTTTTAAGTGGCGCGAATTTTAATACGTTATTGCCTCCCTGTGGAAACGACCCGCTCCTCTGCGAGTGGTTATTTCTTATTAAAAATTGATTAGTCGATTTTTCCACCACATTAAACTACAAACGACTTAAAAGCGAAAGATCGACCCGATCAAATGGCGCCGCTGCCGGGGAGGCAACAGACGCAATAATTTCGCCTAATTTTATTTTGATTATTTGTCAATTGCACAGAGATTTGACCATTCATTATTTTCTTTTCTGTGCGAGAAATTTTGTGCAAGAATCAGCCACTGTGAGAGGCGACCCTTGACGTTGCCAGACGAGAAGTGGACAAGCAATTTTGAAAGGAGGAGAAGGACGAGGACGCGACGGACACCACTGTATTTAATCGCTAATTTAATTAGAATAGAATTAAGACTGAAGACTTAATTTTTCATTACAGTTAGTTTGAAACCCTTGTTCTGGGGCAAATTTTGAGGGGTTTGTTCCCTGATTTTGTTTTGGACCCGTGTTGGGTAAATTTTGGGAGCCTGTTCCCTTTTCTTTAGATTTAGGTTTATTTTTTTTATTATTATTATTTCTTTTATTTGCTTGTGCATAAGTAGTTCTAAAAAAAAATAGAAAAAGAAAAAAAAAAAAAAAAAAAAAAAACGAGCTGCCTGCTAGAAGCTGCCTGCCCTAGGACGAACCATTTAGGTCTATATGAGCAGCCTCTAGATTTGCTTTTCTGCATTGCGTGCATTTTTGCATCGAAGATCGCTGGAGGCAAGGTACGCATTCTCTTACTTTGCATCCTATTTTTGATCACGCATTGCATTTGGGATTTAATGCGAAGACCACCTAATCTGTACTGAATAAATCTAACAAGTGGTCACATATTTTCTTTAGAAAAAGGACTAATTAAAGGAAGGACATTTTAAAAACCAAGGATTTGATTTTCAAACTTGGCGTGCGATTCAAAGTTCAAAATCTTTGACGGTGTATGCACACTTATTTCACTTGCACCACGGCACGTTTCTAGACACTCCTTAGGTTTGGAAATACTAGGACAAGAGCCCTCCTTTCGTTGGATTCTGAAGTGTTCGGAACTTGAGATCAAAGGTTTTGTAAATCCAAAGAGGGAGATACCCTGTCACGGATTTTTGGGGGTAGTTGAGGAGCACCGCGAAAGCACAGCTTCAAAGGAAGGCTTAGGCCTACTTGCATCCCTCGATCTTCCGTCTTTGGATTTACTTGACCATTTGAGATTTAGGGAAGAACACCTAAGCTCCAACTAGGTCTTTTTAGGCGAGCCGTAGGTCGACAATAGGCGCGTAAATTGATTGAACAAATTGTATTGTCACCTGCAATCTGACTTAAAATCAAAAGCCTAAATTGGGAAAGACCTAAAAGGTCCTTTTTGAATTGTGTCTTGCTTGGGGAATTCTGATTGAAGTGTGAGTTAGGATGGACCACATTGATTTTCATCCTTTCACATCTTGCCCACACCCTCACCCCCACTCTGCATCCTTCGATCCCAGACGCCGAGATGGTCCATTCCTTGATGGACATAATGACAATCATTGGGATCCGTTTTACTCCTATTATAGGAGTATTGGCCTAGTTAAGCCCCAAATTAGTGAGCAGAACTCAGGAGCGGGATTTGCTTTGCCCAATATCCCACATACCAAAGAAATACCCAACCCACCCTCCCTGAAAACTTATAATGGTTGGACAAACACTCCTGGGTACTATAAGCCTGAGCCTGACTTCTCTTATGATAAAAATGACCTCTCCTCTTTGAAGATGGAAATACAGAAAATGCAAAATGAAATGAGTGAATTGTTAGGAGAATCTTTGAGAGCAGGCCAACAAGAAAGAGATGAAATTAGCCACCCAATCTGCCCCATTGACGATGACGTATACCCCTCTACAATAGATGCATCTCCCGTGGGAAAGCTACACTTTAAGTTGAAGGGAAATTCTGGGGAGAATAGCTACTTTTCGAGGATCGATTTTGAAACCTCCCCATTAGATGACACTTCCTTGAGAGATCTACACTTTAGGTGGGAGGAAAATACACATGAAAGTAGCTATGCATTGGATGAAGAAAGGTGGCAACCCGAGGAAGATGATGATAAGGTTGAGTATCCACCTGAATTATATTGGAGTCAAAAGAAGGGAATGATGGTGCCATTGGAAGACCTCGACCCAGATGATAGTATTTTCGTGACATTTGATGAAGTGGGTCAAAGTCAAGTTGTTAATCCTACCCTCCCTTCTGATCATGATATGGAACTCAAACCCACCCTTAGGGAACCTAACCCTAAAGAAATTGACCTATCTGAGGAGTCTGATGTAACCAATGTAAATAATTTACCTCAGATAGAGCACCCTAGGGGATCTGCTGATATATTAAATGATTCTAGACCTCGGGTACATGATGAATTGTGTGATGAGGAGGAAGATGAATTATATGAGGAACCTACATTCAAGATTTGGAGTGACACTAAGGGTGATTATGTATTATTTGAAGAGTTAACCCCTGAGGATGTCACAAATTTGACCAAATTAGGTTTCCTTGGCACACCCATTGATGATATTTCTCCTCATGATAAAATGATGGAAAATTTGGAAGCAATTTCTAAGATTTATGTGGATTCACATATAGACTCCGGGGAAGATGTGAGTAAAGAACAAAAACCCGGGGATGACATTAATAGGATAATCCCTAGATCTGTTGCTTCCAACCTGCCTTCATTCACTTCGAAGTCACCCTCTGATTCTCTTATATCTGAAAGCGAAATTGTGACTCCTGATGAAGAGCAGGAAGATCCACGTGATGGTGCAAGGAATGCTAGGGATGAAATTGAGGATTTAGAAAGAGTGTTTGGGATGGACACCAAGCTGATTAAACCCAACCTAGATCTTATGGCCATCCCACAACCTCGTAACTTGGACACCCTAGACGATCCTTGCCTTAGAGAATTGCTCATTTTTGTTCTGACTAGGGGGCTTAACAGACCAATATTTTCTGTAATGGAGTATCGGGTATGGATTGATGATTTCTTTAGTCAGTCCATTACCCTGGGGGTTTATCTCTATACCATTCCTTCCCCATTCTTTTTGGAGGATCCTTGTCATCCTACCCCTACCCCTTTGGAGGTTATTTTAACTGTTTATCCTTTAGAACCTCTTCTGGTGACCTGGGAAGATTTCATTCCCATTTTAGTTGGGCGAGCATTTGCTATCGGGATTCATCATCAGCTCGCCAACATCCTAGGTTACCTATTTTCTAGGCCAACTTTGCTTTCCTCATTTTTAGGGCCTATTTCTGCAATTCTTGAACCTGATTTGCAGGTTCTTCGGCTATTCAGCCCAGCTTTGACCCAGGTAATATCCTTCTATGCAATGAGGACATTACAGATTTTAGGCATGGGGGGGTGTACTTGGGGATATACATAGCATAATTGCATACATTTGTACATAAAAAAAAAAAAAAAAAAAAGTTTTGAGCTTAACTGGCTAAGTCCTGCATTCTTAAGCAAATCAGAACTCTAGCGTAGACTAAATTAATTCTAGGGTCAAACTTTAGAAGCTAAATAAGCTACTAGATTTAGACCTTTAGGGTACTTTGTGGACTTAAAAACTTAAGTAGGAGTTAAGTTGCGGACCATTCTTCAAGAGGTTGAGGAAGGGAAGCTAGGGTTTGAGTTAAAAGGTGGGATAGTACCTGGAGTCTTATTCTACCTTTTGGTTTACGGGTCCTTGTAACCCAAGCATCCAAATTGTTCACACTTGGTCTGGTAATTAACTTAATTTCTGAAAAGAGATTTGGTTCTCTTAGTTTTGACTTAAGAAAGGCTTGAAAACATATTTTGATTGGAAGAGTTCCCGCCGCAGGAGAGGTCGAGTATATACTCACCTTGAGGATGCGATGGTAACATATTACCTCCTCGGCGCTTGTCTCTTAGGATATCCATCCTACTGGGGGCATGTAAGCGCATTGCGCGGTTCAGGTACCATGGGCGGCCCTATCTCGAAGTGCCGATTGCCATAGGCCTGAATTCGCTTAAGAAATCCATGGGCGATACTATCTCGAAGTGTCGATTGCCAGGAGTTCTTGGGGTCGTTATGGGCGGTGCTATCTCGAAGCATCGAAAGCCAGGCACCCTTCGAGGTATGGTAATGGGGACAATGAATCCGACACAGACTGTGTTGATAGCTGATCTGAGGTTAGACTTAGAAGAATCAAACAAAAAAACGTATATATATTAAAAAAAAAAAAAAAAAAAAAAAAATTTCCTTTAACTCAAATAACTCGGACCAATGCACAAGCACGGATGCTTTAATCTCAGGGATCAATAAACTTTAGGGTAGAGTCAGAAATCAGGGAAACTTGTGCTGGCAACTCGTCTTTAGCCGACCTAGTCTGTAACTTAGCAACTACTTAGGAACCTTGGGTTTAGAACCTGAACTTAATATGCTTCTGAAGGAAGACTAAGTGAGTTGACTAGTCTACTTAGAGTGCTAGGTTTCGCTTAATTTTGCTAGGGACTAGCAAAAACTAGGCATGGGGGTATTTGATTAGCCCATAGTTGTGGGTTATTTAAGTACTTAAGTGCCTACACATTAGGTTAATTCTAACATTTATTTAGTATAAATTAGGATGTAAATAGATTAATTCATAGTTTTAATCTAATTACATAATCCATACATTGCATTCATATCTTAAGTGCATTTAGAATTAGCTTAGAATAGCATTCATTTAATTAGATAACCAATTAGGTATATTGTTTTTATTAACATAGAAGTTGAGGGTCTATACATAAATAACCCTAATATTTTAATAATATTTGCTTTATTCGTCTTCTTTCAGAACGGCTGGCTGCCGCTCCAACGCCCGGCTGCTGCAGTGATGAAGCCATTCAAGGGGGAGCAGATGTGGTGGATCTGGTAGGCGACTGATTTCAAAATTGTTCAAGACACTATAAAAGGAGCACGGAAGCTTCCGGCTGCAGCAGGCCTCCGCCACCGACTCACCACTGTGCAGAGAGATCCTCTCTCTTCCACTCCACACTGCCGGCCTCTACCGTGGTGGCGAGTCTCCACCACCGTGGGCGTGTGGTGTGACAGGCCACACCGCCATCCGGAGCTCGCCCGCATTACCGTGAGCACCTTAGCGTGCAACTCCCTCGCCGTCGTCGCCGACCACCGTCACCAACCTACTGATCAGCCACCCTCTCAGTAACTTAAGACGTCTGGGAAATTTCCCAGACGTCTTAAGTTACCCGCTCACTTCACCGCACACGCCTGAAATCGCCTGCAGACCCCTTCCCGCACCTGCAGAACCTTCAGCGCACCCACGTCCGTCAACCTTCAGCTCAAACAAGCACACCCGCCTGCAGACCTCCGCGCGCCAGCGCCTTCCGCAGACCCTCCTGCAGCATCCTCCAACAGCCGCCTGCAGCTTCCACCGCGCAAGCGCCCCCTCTGCAGCTTCCACCGCACACGCCAGCGCCCGCCTGCAGACGCCCGCCTGCAGACCACCGCGCGCCAGCGCCCTCCGCAGACCTTCCGCGCGCCCACGCACAGCCACCTGCAGAACCGCCAGCAACCGACCTCTGCAGCTACCACCGCAGCCACGCCAGCGCCCGCCTGCAGACGCCCGCCTGCAGACCACCGCGCGCCAGCGCCCTCCGCAGACCTTCCGCGCGCCCACGCACAGCCACCTGCAGAACCGCCAGCAACCGACCTCTGCAGCTACCACCGCAGCCACGCCTCCGCGCGCCAGCGCCCGCCTGCAGACCACCGCAGCCACGCCTCCGCGCGCCAGCGCCTTCCGCAGACCTTCCGCGCGCCCACGCACAACCGCCTGCAGCACCTCCGCCGGAGCTCGTCCGGCCACCTCCGGCCGCCGCGCGACTCGCCGTCACCACCGATTCGAAGCCCTTGATCCAAGGGACCTCCGCCGAGCTTCCCGCGCGCAGCCATCGGCTCCTCGTCGCGCAAGACAACGGGGAAGAATTCCCTGTTTTGCTACAGTAAAGCATTGATTAAAATTTACATTTTCTGCCATTGCCAGATTTTATTCATATTCTATTCAGTCTGCATTGCGGAAAATATCCTGTAGTTTATCATAATTGCCATTTCAGCATTATTTCTTGCTTAAACCTTAATCTAAAGGCAATCTTGGCTTGGTTCTTGTCGAAATTGACTCCGAACAAACATTTTTAAGTGGCGCGAATTTTAATACGTTATTGCCTCCCTGTGGAAACGACCCGCTCCTCTGCGAGTGGTTATTTCTTATTAAAAATTGATTAGTCGATTTTTCCACCACATTAAACTACAAACGACTTAAAAGCGAAAGATCGACCCGATCAGTGGGAGCAGTGACTCTCAAGGGAGGGACACAGGTTCGAATCCTCGCATCCCCCCAATCCTCAAATCAGCAACGCACGCAAGCAGCAGTAGCAGCACAGAGCGCGCACGCGCGCCAGCCGCACAGCCAGCACACACACCAGCAGGCCGCCCACACGATGAGTGCGTGATGGGCGGCAGCGTAGTTGCGGGCGCAAGTGCAGTTGGGTGCTAGCTTTCAGTGACAGCTGGGCTGACCTACCAGCGACGCTTACAGCCGTCGCTACTTCATTGCAAGCCAACAAAGCACAGCCTAAGGGCGTGAGCAAATTGTGAGCTGTCTACAGCAACGTTTTCAGTGACGATCTGGAAGTCGCAAAAGGTCCTTTACCCATTTTTAACCTCTTCTCCTCAACTATAAAAGGACCTACACCCCCTCCCTTCCAAGCCATCTCTACCTACTCTACTCCCACCTACTCCCAAGCTCTAGCAAGCCTACCAACGCTCCATTAGAGCTTGTTCTCAAGCTCCCAAGGCACCTATTAGTGTAGTGAACCTCTGCCCCCCAAAAACTCCAACTTCCCATCTCCCTTCATAGGTCGCCTTGGAGCCGTCCTCCCACCTCCATTCCGGTAGCAGATTATCTCCGTCTTCTTACCTCCATTCCGGAGCCACGCCGAAGCATTCCTCAACCTGACGTCCTCCTGCATCTCACCTCCATCATCCTGCTCCTCACCTCCTTCATCCGAGCTTTCGCCAGGCGCCATTGTCTCGCCGAACAGCCGATTCGGGAGATTTCCTCTCACCCCCTCTCTTTTTATGCTTTCGTAGTTTATTATAATTGACATTGGAAGTAATATATATCAGATTTATTCCACATCTCTATCTTGTCATACGTTTGCTTGTTTTCTTCTTACAAAAATACAAAAAATAACAAACCCTAAAATACCAAAAAGAAACAAATCGAAGCACAATTTTCTCGTAAAGTAAACGTAGCCTCCCTATGTTCGACCCGGGACTCACCTTTTGAGTTTTGGTATAAATTTTATCTAATCGATGTGTTTCGCAACTACAATGACAGGTTACTTGTAATCCCGATTTCTAACATGCGAAACATGCCCGACCATTTTGACGCTGTTATCAGGGAGGCAACGGAATTTACTTTATTGTTTATTGTGTTTCTTTGCATTTACATAGCACTAACCCTACTTGTCTTTGATCTACTATCTTGCAGGTTCCCTAACATGGAGATCCAAGTGCGGTAGATCGGAGTAAAGTGCGGGTAGAGTACTCTGTAAGTGACCCTCACATCCCCCCCACTAGTTCATTTCGCCACACTCATAATCAAGACCTAATCTACTTAGGTGTTTGCATAAACACTAGGATAGAATTGTTTATCTTGTTTGCCACCTTCATCCACCTCACCCCCGCACATAAAAAAAATATAGAGATACTTTCTGTGGGACGAATCAATATACACACTCTATACACCCACATTTGAGGCACATAATCGGACTTGATTTTCATCTACTCAATCGGGCTTCCGACCTGTGGACCCGGTACACGAATTCAACACATAAAAGAGTAGAAATCATATTAAGTTAACCACCTTTTTGTGTGCCTTAATCAGTGGTGCATTTGAGCCAATTGATTGAATTGTTTGGGCCGCACCACCTAATCTAAAAGAGGTTCATTTTCTAGCTGCCCCATAGGATTCAATAATTAGTCCAAGCCAGGCACTCCATATTTTTCTTAATTTCTAAAGGAAAATACTTAAACACGTGCTTTCAATAACAAACTTGGTTTGCCTCACAAAACCTGGTTGAAAACACCTAATATTTGAATCCTAAAAGCTATTAAGCAAGATTTGAAGCCTAAAACTCACCTCATCATTAATAATCTTGCTTGAAAACCTCTTGGTTGTGCACATTCACACGTTCTCAAACAAATCATTAAGGGCACAACCCATTAAGGGCCCACCACATTCCAGAGCACCAATTTCCCAAGCTTAACTAAAATCAATTAGACATTGGCCCTAAGGATTCATTCACTCATCGGGATCCAGATTGAGATTAGTCACAATTAACCTGCTTATACTAGTCAATCTGATGTCTATCTAGGGGAGTAGTGTCAAACGACCGTGGCTGGGGGGTACACTAGGAACCAGAGGTGCAAGCCAAAGGAAGAACCTTCTCCCCAGTCCCTCCTTCTAACTGGTTGAATTGCCTGGACATAAGTAGAGTAAATCGACCATAATCTTAGGATAGATTCTAAGAGTCAGTAGACCTTAGGCTACCCCATCTAAGGACAGGCTTGTATTCTTGTGCTGTAGGGTTCCCTCTTTTCCCCGTCCTTCCGACTTCCTTCCAGTGTATGCTTGGGAGGAGGTCATTGAACCCTAGAATGGAAGGACCTTTAGACTAGTCTAGGAGGCAGAGGTTGAGCTATAGCCAAGCAGATCCCATGGCTGATCAACAACTACCTCCCCCACCTCCGAACTAGTAGGAGCTAATTCAGAGGCAGTTGGAAGAATTGCAGCAGATGCAACAATGGTTCCAACGTATGCATGGTCAGGGCACTCGTCCCTTGAAGGATTTTTACGATCCTTCAAACTATGGGGAACGTCCCAGTGTCATGATTCCTGCCGGAGACATAGAAATCAAGCCCCAAGTCTTAAGTTTGATTAAGCATTTCCATGGTCTTGGCTCGGAGGACCCATTCCAGCACCTGGAGGATCTGACCACTTTGGTTCAAACCACCAGAGCAAGGAATGTGAACGAAGAGAAAATGATCATGAGGTTTTTCCCCCACTCTCTCAGGGATAAGGCCGCACATTGGTACCAGACTATAGGAAGGCCGATTGAAACTTGGGCTACTCTTAAATCGTCTTTCTTGAAGAAATTCTTCCCTATCGGAAGGACCAATGCCTTACGACGGGCGATTACCACTTTCGTCCAGTGGCCAGGAGAACCGTTTCATGGTGCCTGGGAGCAATTCCAGGAACTTTTGAGGAAGTGTCCACACCATGAGGTGTCGAAATGGCAACTCGTGCAGATTTTCTATCACGGGTTGGTTGAGCAACTTCGTAATCATGTGGATGCTTCTTGCAAAGGCAATTTCCTCAACAAGGAGGCAGATAATGCATACAGCCTGTTTGAGGAAATGAGCGAGAACTCAATTAATCACACCTCCATGGATGCATTCAGCTAGTCTCAACAACCTAGGTCAAGTGCTAATGAGATCCATCATTCTCATTCATTTGACATGGAATTAATTTGTAATCAACTGGATAAAATGGACTTGGTTGCTAAGAAAATGGAAGAATGGATGTCTGGGAATTCAGGAAACACTTCTTTACCCACTCAATCCCAGAATTCGGGACTCCATTCCTCATGAGCTCCCACGGGGTGGGAATTCATGAACTAACTTGATTCGGCTAAACCTGTGAGCCAGGATTTCTCGGAACCATATGAGTTCCAAACTGGAGCCTTTGATCCTAGTTTCTCTTATCCTTCCTTCTCTTCATCCTTGTTTTTATGAGGATGCATATGCAATGTAGGAGAATGTTAGGTCCAACCCGTATTCCAACACTTTTAACTCAGGATGGAGGAACCACCCTAACTTCTCCTGGAAAAATCAGGGGCAACAGACCAATCTCGACCCAGCAACTATGCATCTCAAAAACCTATGGGTCAAGGTCAAGTATACACCCAATTGCCCCTAAGACCCGGTTAATCAACCATCTTGGAATGCCCAACAATTCGCAGGGCAAGCTGATTTAAACCTGCAGATGGTGGAAATTCAAGGGTCCATGATTTAGCTTATGCAACAAATAAAGACATCCTTGGATAACTTGCAATCCAGGTTAATTGCAAACACTCAACAACCTGGATCCCCACCATCTCAACCCGTACCCAACCCGCGTAATGTGCAAAATCAAGGCAATAGAGGACAAGGGTACAGGAATCAAAGGGACCCACACGCACATGCTCAGGTGGTTGAGCAGGGTCCCTCTTCTTCTTCCTCTGGTTACATGACCAACCAAGGCCCTCCAATCTTCACTAATCCACCTCAAGACCCAAACCCTTATGCCTCTGCAAACTCTGTCACCTTGAGAAGTGGGAAGCTGACCCAAAACCCTGAATTACCTTGTAGAAGTCAAAATCTTAGGGAGCTTGACAAAGAGGAGGAGGTTGAAGAAGACAATAAGGCCCAGGGACCGGAAATTAAAAATTCTACCTGATGAGAGCCTCATCATGAGCCATAACTAGCTCATTTTGACCTAATAAAGAGAATAAAAGCTCCTACATAACCTAGAAGAGGGCCTAATTGAAGGCATAAGTGTTATGAGAAGAAAACATGAAATAAAGGTTAAAACTGTAATTTTACCATTGCAGTACATAAACGGGATTTCTCAGAGACAAAACATAGGTCAAATGGTCTAAATGAGATAAAAAGTGGGTTGAATCAATCAGAAATGGGTTCATGTGTAATCTAGGAATTAAATGACATTTGGTAACCCTAAAACAGACCCACTTAATTCAACAAGGTTCCGGTCAGGATAAAAATTAATTAAACCCTCTAAAAATCATGGAAAAATAGCCCCTATGGTTTAGAACATTCAAACTGGCTTTTGGAACCTAGTTTGACCTATAATAGGATCCTAACTCATCAATTGACCTAAATTTGGTTTTTACGCAAAATATCCAGTCAAACGTGGTCAAACCTAAAATCCAACTTCACCATTGGATTCCTTAGGTCCAAATTAGGTTTTTACCAAAATTTGGACCTAAGGGGAGGTCATCTTTACCTACTTTGCAATTTAGTACACATAAATTACAATTTGGTCCCTATCTTTTGAAAATCATCGCAAAGAGCCCCCTAACTTCCTCTCCACCTTTGCAATCAGGTCCTTCTGCCATTATTGGGGAAGATTCTTCTCCGGCGAGGTTGACAGGGGGGGATACGCTCACATTCCTCAGAGATCTCCCAGAATTGGAAGGGAGATTCTCTGAGGAATTCCCTTCCATCTAAGCCCGATCTTGATCATTGATTTCTTTCCAAACTCTCGTGCGAACGCACGAGAATTTTGGGTCTCGACCACCTTCCTTCTCCGGCGAGACAGCGGTAGCCAAAAGCCTCCCTCCACGCACTAGAAAGTTTGGCCAGCACCTATAAAAGAACCCCCAAACCCGACCGCTCAATTTCAGACTTGTCTTGGTGGAGAATCCTCCAAATTTTCTTCTCTCCTCTCTCCGGCCAAGGAACCCACAAGCTCCGGCGACCACCTCCCCTCCTTCTCGTCGCTACTTCGCCTTATCCTCCCGCGTCGCGCCGCACCAAGCGCACGTTTCCCCGACCTCTTCCTCGTCGCCACTCTCTCCCTCAGGGTGCTTCTTCTCCGACGACGGCAACTACGAGCCATCCAACTACGCTGCCTCCTTCTCTCCCAAAACTGTCCAGATACGTTCCCTATCTTCCCCTCTTTTCTTTTCCCCACTGCATTTCATTTGATTGCCCCTCGACTATGCTCGACCACCATCATCTTCCATCCCTCCGGCAACCCTCCGGCGAGTTGCCCCCGTCGATCCGCCGCTCCCACAACTCGCCAACCGACCCAGGGGCTCCACATCATCACGTTGAACATCCTTCGCCCACCCATTGCCGCCCTACACCCACTCAATGCACCCCCGAACACACCCATATTTCCGGTCACAGGACGACCTAGGCACACACGCCTAGGCCGTCCCGCGACCTGCTGCACCTCGCACCACCTTCGCCGTGCCACGGTGAAGGTCTCCCGGTGGTTTGATTAGGCCGATAGGCCGTATTCGTGCATGACAGGTTCTGGAGCCCTGCCGCCATTGTTGACGATTGAAGCAGCTTCCAAGCAGGCTCCAGGCGTCGGGGCAGCTGCGCTCCAGGTGCTGTGGACTGGGGTGAAGTCTGTGAAGACTTTTGCTTCAGCACTTGGCACCAACAGCGGCAGCAGCTGAGCAGATTGCGAGGAGGTTCTCCTGCGGGCGTGCGCGAGGAAAAGCAGAAGATAGTCCCACATCGTAAGTTCACAACGCAACGCACTGATTTAAATTATTTTTGTGTATACGGCTGGTTGCCTCTGAAACACCTGGGGTGAGGTCCCGCGCCCCATCACACGCCCCGTCCGCGGTTTCACCACGCGGACAAGGCGGATCCAACCCGACACCACCCGCGCACACCTCGCGTACCATACACGCCGGTACGCCTGGTCCCGGGTACGCAACCCAACCCGTTAACCTATGGCTCTGGGAGAGCTTCTTGTGAGCGGTTTGGAGAGAGAGAGATACGTGCAGGTAGAGGGAAGGGGGTAGGTTTTGCTGTCTTGTGTGCAGGGAGGCCGAGCACTGAAGAGAAGAAGCTCAGCCACAGGAAGGAGAAAAGAAGAAGAAGAAGAAAAGAAGCCTTAGCCTTCAAGGAAGACTGCAGAGAAAGAAAAGTGGATGCAGGACTCAGAAGAAGAAGAAGGCAAAAGATTCGCCAAGGAGAAAAAGAAGAAGAAGAACTAACAACAGTAGACAGAAATAGAAAGAGGCAAGGCAGGAGAAGAAGAAGATCAGAGGCACATGCAAGAAGAAGAAGAACAACAACAAGAAGCCTTACATTTAAGACGTCTGATACAGAAATCAGACGTCCAATCCTGTTCTTTCTTAGCAATTCTTTTTTATAAATCTCTCTGTGAATCAATTGTCTTTCATTTAAAAGTTGTACTCTCTAGTTTTTAAAAGTACTGAGATTGCTCCCTGTGTTCAACCTCGGATACTCCGGTTTTCCAATAATAAAATTATTTATTTGTTTTGAACGCTTTTTCGGCTATATTACAACGTGTTATCCTTTAAAAACCCGATAAAACGTCTGAAACACTACCCATATCCCGTTCCTTGAGGCCCTATGGAAAACGAAGAAGAAGAAAACCCAAGATAGCAACGAGAAGCTTTTGAATTTATTCAAGAGTGTAGAGATCAATATTCCGCTCCTTGATGCTATTAAGCACATCCTAGCTTATGCTAAATTCTTGAAAGAACTGTGTACCCAAAAGCGTAAGCCGAGAGAACCCACTCCGATGAAGGTGATTCTCTCTGAGCAGGCAAGTTCTATGATCCTACATCACCTTCCTCAAAAGAAGAAAGATCCAGGTGCCCCCTTGATCTCATGCATTATTGGGGAATACACTTTTGATAGGGCACTATTGGACCTAGGTGCATCCATCAACCTAATCCCAACTTCCATTTATGAGAGGTTTGGGTTAGGTGAACCCAGGCCAACCTCAGTAACGCTACAATTAGTGGACCGATCGATCACCACATCGAGAGGTGTTACTGAGGATGTAATTGTCAAGGTCAAGGATTTCTATTTTCCTGTAGATTTCCTCATCCTTAACATGGATGTACCTAATGATTTGAGGAACACGCCCATCATTCTGGGGCATCCGTTCCTAGCTACCGCCAAGGCCAACATAAACTGTGAAAGCGGTAGTATGGAGATCGCCTTTAGGGATAAGAAATTAACTCTGGATATTTTTAAGGCGATAAGAGGATTTGAGGATTGTGGATTCATTGAGGAACTCGAGGATCAGGATCTTGAGATGTGTATGACAATCAATGCACTCGAGGACTCCATTAGCTTTAGCGAACCCAACACACAACCCTCCTCTGTGGTAGACCTACCACATCCTGAAGAGGCTACTGATTTTGTTCATTCCCAACCTCTTCCACTGGATTGTCTTGATAAATCTTTATTACCATCCTCCCCTCCTTCTATTCTAAACCCACCCCAGCTGGAATTAAAACCATTGCCCAAAAATTTGAAATACAAGTTCTTAGGACCTGAAACATTCTCCTTGTGATTATTAGTGTTGATTTGACTAAGGAGCAAGAATTGAGGTTAATTAAGGTCCTTAAGAATAAGAAGGAGGCAATTGGTTGGACCATCCACGACCTTAGGGGGATCGAGCCATCTTATTGTAATCATCATATTTTCATGGAAGACGGATCCCACCCTTCTCGTGAAATGCAAAGGAGACTAAATCCGAATATGTGAGAAGGGGTCAAGAAGGAGATAATCAAGTGGCTCAATGCTAGGATTATTTACCCAATCTTAGATAGTCCGTGGGTTAGCCCCGTTCAGATTGTACCCAAGAAGGCGGGAATAATCGTTACGACTAATGAGAAAGGGGAAACCTCCACCACTCATTCAGCTTCTGCTTGGAGAGTCTGCATTATCTATAGGAAGCTGAACACAGCCACTAAAAATGATCACTTTCCCTTGCCATTCATTGATCAAATCCTCGAAAGGTTAGCTGGGCAAAAATATTTTTGCTTCTTGGATGGTTATTCGGGATATAACCAAGTCCCTATCCATCCTGAAGACCAAGAAAAGACAACTTTCACATGTCCCTACGGAACCTTTGCATTTGGTAGAATGCCGTTCAAGCTTTGCAATGCACCTGCGATTTTTCAAAGGTGCATGCTGGCCATCTTTTCTGACATGGTTGGAGATTGTCTTGAGGTGTTCATGGATGATTTTTTCATTTTCGGAGATTCTTTTGAGTCTTGCCTGGCTAACTTGGAATTGATCCTTTAGAGATGCATCAAAACATGGCTGGTCCTTAGTTGGGAAAAGAGCCACTTTATGACTCAGGAAGGCATCGTCCTGGGTCACGTGGTCTCTAGTCGGGGAATTGAAGTTGATAGAGCTAAGGTGGATGCTATCTCTAGACTTCCTCCACCCACATCCGTAAAACAGATTCCCTCTTTCCTTAGGCATGTGGGTTTTTTCAGAAGATTCATTAAGGATTTCTCGAAGGTTGCTCGGCCCTTGAGTAACCTTCTGGCCAAAGACACGCCATTTGAAGTTGATGAATCATGCCGTAAGGCATTTGATTTATTGAAAACGACAGTCACTCGTGCCTCTATATTTCAACCACCGGTCTGGACAGCCCCATTTGAGATTATGGCTGACGCATTTAATTATGCCGTCGGGGCTATCTTGGGTCAAAAGATTGAGAAAAAGCCCTTTGTGATTTACTACACTAGCAAAACTCTAGACGAGGCCCAAAGGACCTACACCGTTACTGAAAAAGAATTGCTAGCCGTAGTTTTCACTTTAGAAAAATTTAGGGCTTATCTAATAGGTTCTCATGTCATCATCTATACCAACCACTCGGCCTTGAAACATCTCTTGGCCAAAAAGGATGCCAAACCTCGGCTTATTCGTTGGATTCTGCTGCTTCAAGAGTTCGATCTTGAAATCAGGGATAAAGTCGGGGCACAAAATGTAGTGGCGGATCACCTCTCAAGAATCCTAATTGATTCTCCTCATTCAGATGTCCCGATCTCTAATACTTTTTCGGATGAGACTATCCTCACAATCTCGGGTATCCAAACCCCCTGGTTTGCAGATATTGTCAATAATTTAGCCATTAGTCAAATCCCCCAAGATTAGACCAAACAACAACAGGATAGACTTGTGTTTGAGGCCAAATATTACTTTTGGGATGATCCCGAGCTATATCGCATCGGCATAGACTAGATTATTCGTCGATGCATCCTGGAAGTTGAGTTCCATAGCATACTTGAGTTCTGCCACGCATCTGCATGTGATGGACACTTTTCCAAGAAAAAGGCGGCCGCAAAAATTTTGCAATCCGAATTCTATTGGCCGTCATTATTTAAGGATACCCAAGAATTCTCTAAGTCATGCACCAGATGTTAAACACTCAGAAACATGGCTAAAAGAGATATGATGCCCCTGAATCCAATTCTTTCCATCAAAATTTTTGACATTTGCGGCATCGACTTTATGGGACCCTTCCCTCCTTCATTTGCACACCAGTATATTATGGTCGCTGTTAATTATGTGTCTGACGGGAACCGTTCTCGCGCATTTGAAAGTCATCGAAATTGTAGTATAGTCGCGCAAAAACGTTCGTCAAAAATTGATTTCTAAAGATAACAAGACTTTGAGTCCTGGTCGTTCGTCTCTGGGAGGCATTTGTTCAAATATGAATTCGATCTTTAATCACTCTACTTTATTTACAATCGCATGCCGGTTCATGATTATTACGCATTTAAGTACGACATGCTTAGTTGCAAAATGGCTAGACAATTAAGACAGGCAATTTGAATCACGCAAATATGATAGCAATCAATAAGCTCATGGTGATTTCACAACATGGAGACATATATATATATAAGCATTTTTTTATTCATTCAATGGGAGAGTTGTTTGCAACAAAAACTGTAGAGGAAAGCTTGTACAAAAATGCTTGGAATTTAAATCTAGCTATCAGAAAACGACTGCATACAAGAATCAACGGGGGGATTTTGCATGCATCATTGGGGGAGAAGTAAGACTACGCTATAAAGCAGTAATAAAAGCAATAAAATTATGAAGAGCATGAATTAAATCTAGAAGAATAGAGGGCATTCAGGGGTGGTCCTTGATGGCCTTGGAGTGGTCGGGAGGAGAATGAGGGGCGGCCAGTGTAGCTTAGGCCGACCCTTGGGGAGAGAGAGGAGTGATCCAGCATCCTGGTGATGAGTCCATTTTAATGGACTAATATTAAGCCTAAGTATCTTTAATCATACCGTTTAGGTGTGTTAATAATTGCATTTAAGTTATAGAATATTTGTACGCATCATGATTTAAGTTTATAACATTCTATAACTTAATATGATTTTTTTGATGTTTTTATGTGCAGGTAATAATATTCGGAAAGAACAAGGGTGGGGGGATAAATTCCCCAACACATAACAGCCGCGACTCTTTCCCCCCTCCCCTGCCGGACATTGGGGTAATCTTCCTTTTCCGCTGCCTTTCTCAACAACTATGACGAGAAATAGTTAAGGGATTTGGGAAAATCCCTTAACTCATGTGCAAAGGAGAGAAGTTAAAAAGAAGAGGTGGGGAGAGAGGAAGGGAATCGAGGAAGAGAAGAAGCATGCACTGTGGCCTTCTTCCCCTTAAGAAAAAAAAACCTCACGCCTCCTACTCACAGCATCTCCCTCCAACCACCGCAGGCGCACACCAGTGCGCCCTACCGCTCATCTGCCTTCAGCGCCATCTGCCTTCACCGCGTGCACAGAACCCATGCCACAGCAGGTGCATCCACCCAACCGTGCGCCTCTCCCCTGCTGCAGGCACTCATGCCACCAACCGCCCGCGTGCCTTCCTCCCATCTCCATCTGCAGGCGCACCGCACAGCAGGGGCCCGCACACCCACACCACGCCTGTAGGCCGCCTCCTGCTCACAGTGCCATCCCCAGCCGGCCTTGCAGTCACCAGCCGCAAGCGCTTGCCAGCACGTTCCACTGCTCGCCCGCACGCCCCACCGCACGCTAGCGCGTCCCACCGCACGCCAGTGCATCCTACTGCTCACCAGCGCGTCCCACTGCTCGCCAGCGTGCCCCACCGCCCTGCTGCAGACGTCGCACCGCATCACCTTCCGCCCACACGCCTGCCACTCCAGCGTTCCCTGCAACCGGGCCACCCTGCAGGCGCGCCCGCACGCTCCAGCCTCTGCCTCATCGCCTGCACGGGCGCGCACCAGCGCACGCATGCTCGCATAGCCGCAGGCGCTGCGTGCACCTCCACCTTCTTGTTCAACAGGCCGGAGCTCCGGCCACAACCGCTGGCCACCTCCGTCGCCGCCGCTACCACCACCGGAGAGCCCTCATTCTCGCCGCCCTCCTGAGCCTCGCAACAGCCCCGCGGTGCTCTCTCTCTCTCGGAAGGAGGTGAGAGGAAAAAAAGTCCTATTTTCCACCAATTAAAATTTACATTCCATGCCATTGCCACCTAATTTGATTTTATTTATTATCATATTGTGGCAGAATTACGTTTGAACACTCATAATTCCTTATAATTGCATGGTATTTATATTAACTAGTTTAAAGATTGATTTTTGGGCTTGACTTAAGTACTAATTGTCTCTAGTACACATCACGTGAAAATTGCATAAATTCATCATAAATTTATTGAGGATTTCTGTGAGGGAAAACTGCACATATACCTTTATCTTTTTAAGTTATTGCAAATCTACTTTCCTTCACATTTTAAGTTAGATTTGAATAGGGATTTCGCACTATCTGAAATAACATTAAAAAATTAAGTATTGATTGCATAATTGCCTCCCTGTGGACACGACCCGCTCTTCTACGAGTGGTTATTTTCATTATTTTTTATTAGTCGATTTTTCCACCACTTAAATACTATAACACAAAGCGAAAAGTCATCTATCAAAATTGGCGCCATTGCCGGAGAGGCAACAGACATAATAGATTTACTTTATTGTTTTAATATCTTTTGAGTTGCCAAATTATCTAACCATTTTGATTATTGTATGAGGAATCCATCGAGGCGACGAGGCGCAACAGAGCAGCGACAGCAACCACAAGTTAAGCCACACGAGGAAAAGACGAAGGAGACCAAGATCCTGTTTCGCAGAGGATTCTCCGTCGTCACAATTTAATTCTATCTTTTCGCCATTGTAGTAATTGGGGCTAAATTTTTGGGGGTTTGTCCCCGCATTCTTTAGCTACTAGGGCTTACAATATTTTTGGTGCATGCATGATTATATTTTCTGCTTGCGTGCTTTTAAAAACCAATAAAGAAAATATCGAGCTACCTATTTAGAAATTGCATGCCCTTAGGTGCGCGCATTTAGCGATGATTGAGCAGCATATTAGATCTTATTATTGCATTGCAAGCATATTAGCACGAAGATTGCTGGAGACAGGTGTATCTTTCTAACTTTTGCATCCAGCTTCTGTTCACACATTTGCATTCAAACTTAAATTCAAGACCACAAAGTTGTTTGAATTTACTAATTCAGTGGTCACATAACTAAAAGCGGAACTAATAATCAGATTCAACCCTAAAAGTAATTCACATTTGATCTGATTCTAAGGGCTTGTCTGTGATTTCAAAAGAAATTACAAAAATTTGTGGTGTGTTGCACACTTTTGACACTGAGCACGTACATTAGGCACCACACTAAGGCTCAATCCCTTAAGGCTATAGGCACCGATCTCTTTATCAGTGCAAACCCTCCTATTGTGCTTTGTGGTGGTGGTGATACTATCTTTTGATCAAGTGTTTTGATACTCCATGGAGGGGGACACCCCTTAAAGGAATAAAAGGGTAGTTAAGGGGTACCGCATACGCATCGCCTCAAAGGAAGGGTTCGCCCTACTTGCATCCCTTTGTTCGTCCTTGGAATAACTTCTCCCTTGATCACCTGGGAGTATCATCCAAGCAAAGTATAGGTCCTAGGGCACTCGAAGGTTGAATTAAGACACGTAATTGCAGTGAAAAACTTGTTTGGCCATTTATTTTAACTAATTCAACATCCACAATAAATAAGGTTAAGATTTCAAGTCCACACCCCTCTTATACCACTTACGTGGGAATGGAGGGATAAGTCTTGATCTTTTGACTTATCTTTGGAGTGGAGGTTTGACTTACTCAATAAAAAAAATTCTGAATTGTGTTTTGTATGCTTGGTAGACACTCTCTTGAGGGTAGTCTAGTGTTTGATCCTGAGCCTGAGAGAATTCTTAGGAGAGCTCACCTAGGAGAAGAAAGAGAAGAAATGGCTGAGCAAGGTGCAAATCAACAAAGGACCCTAAGGGACTATTTTATTCCTACCAACCAACCTGCACAAGCACTAAGACGACCGGTAGGGGATAATCCGTATGAGATCAAGAGCAGTACCATATCTTTATTGCCCTCTTTTTATGGTACTATTAAGGAGGACCCCTACCGGCATTTGGAGGAATTCACCGAGGTCTGTTCCATGGTGAAGCTCCAGGGCTTTACTGATGAAGCCCTGATGAGGACTCTATTTCCTTTCTCCCTAAAGGATAAGGCTAAGCACTGGTATCATACCCTCGATGCAAGGGTAAATGATTGGGCTACACTTAAGGGAGAATTTTTAAAAAAGTATTTTCCTATGAATAAAACCAACCATTACAGAAGAGAGATTATGGGTTTTACTCAACAGGAAGGGGAGCAATTTCATGAGACTTGGGAGCGCTTTAATGACCTTCTTAGGTTATGCCCCCACCATCAAGTGCCAAGATGGCAGTTGGTCGAAAGGTTCTATAACGGATTATCTGAAAGGCATAGGCAAACCATTGATGCAGCCTGTGCAGGAACCTTCATGACCAGAACTGAGGATGAAGCCTGAGCATTATTTGAAACTTTAAGCGACAACTCCATACATCTGTCCTCTGCATATCAAGAAAGAAAACCATCAATCTTGCAGAGGAAGATAGAGGCCCATGAAGCTGGGGCTTCTTAGGATTTGGCTTATCAGATTCAACTATTGAATAAAAACTTTGATAGGCTTTTAACAAACCCTGGCATGAACCCGCAAGCAGCCTCTATTTTTCACGCTTCAAGAGAATGCTCCATTTGCCAAAGCACAACGCACGCCACTGCGGAGTGCCATCAGGCAACCCAATTCCCTGAGTTGATTCTCAGACCGACTTGAACGTGACCCAGGGGCCCCGTATATTTCAGTGGTTATAGGTAACCAACACATTGACGAGGCTCTGCTCGATCTGGGTGTGGGGGTAAACATTCTACCGAGCTCTGTCATGACCTTTTGGGAGGAGGAAAGCTGAAGCCTAGTCCAGTAATCCTCCAGGTTGCAGACAGATCACTTAAGACACCGCGGGGATTGTTGGAAGATGTCCTTGTGAGAGTGGAGGATTTCTTCTTCCCCGTTGACTTTCTGGCACTTGATACTGACCCATCTAATAAGCCCACAAAGCCGTCCATTATTCTGGGATGCCCCTTTTTGGCCACAGCCAATGCCTCTATAAATTGTAGATCCGGGGCACTTAAAATGGGCTTTGGGAACAAGAAGATTCGGTTGAATGTTTTTGATACTTACAAGCAACCTGGATTTGAAGATTGTTCTCAGATTGAGGTCGTTGATGAAATAATTGAAGAGACTACTCTAGCACTCTTATGTAGAGATCCCCTTCAGAAGGTCATATCTTAGGACCATCCCTCGATTATTAAAGAAACTAAAAGGAAAATGCCAGAACTGGAAGAGTTGCTGGGATACACACTGAATCTCTGTCCCCACCCTGGACTATGAAGGTAGATCCGCTGCCTGAGGTGGGGACATCTCAACTAAAACCCTCAATCCAAAAGGCTCCTGAATTGGAGTTGAAACCCCTCCCGAGCACATTGAAATATGCTTTCCTTGGCCCTACTAACACACTCCCCATTATTATCTCGTCTGCATTATTTGAATTGCAGGAGGGAGCTCTGCTTGAGCATTTACAACAGCACAAGGAAGCAATTGCCTGGACAATTGCTGATATTAAGGGTCTTGATCCCTCTCTTTGCATGCATCATATATACACGGACGAGTCCGTGAAGCCTTTCCGAGACATGCAGAGAAGGCTCAATCCAAATATACGGGAGGTTATTAAAAAGGAGATTCTGAAATGGCTGGATGCAGGGATTATCTATCCCATTTCAGATAGTAAATGGGTCAGTCCTATTCACGTAGTTCCGAAAAAGGCAGGAATCACTGTGGAAGAGAATGACTGTTGAACGTTTACGAACCTACGCTAACGTGTTCGATTTTGGAAAACCTGTCGTTGTAGTTCGAAAGCGAAGAATTCGTGTTCAACAAATAAAATTTATACCGAAATTAAAATTCCGGGTCGAACACAGGGAGGCGGACGTTTGATTTAAAAACTACGCGTTTCTTTTTATTTGTTACAGAATAATTCAATTTAGAACTATCTAATTATTTACAATAAATAGAAGAGAGAGAGAGAGTAAGAGAGAAAAAGAATATTACACAGAGAAATCAAAATGAGATGTAGAATAAACAAGGAATTTTTGCATTGAAGAGATTGTTCATTACAACTAGAAAGCATAAAACAATTACTCTAGAAAGCGATAAATTTACTCTAAAAAGTATTAAAAGAATGGAGGGAGAAATGTCCTCCTCGACGGTCGCTTGGAGGACGAGTAGATTAATCTAGAAAGCAGTAAATCTATACTAGAAAGCGGTAAAAAGAATAGGGAGAGAGAAATCCTCCTCGACGGTTGCTTGGAGGACGAGCCGGACGGGACGACGCCTGGATGAAGGAGAACGAAGCGGGACGAAGGAGGACGAAGCAGAAGAACGGGAACGAAGCAGCCGCCGTCGTCGTCACGGGATCCACTTCCGAAGGGGAACGAAAATTGGACTTTATCTCGCAAGAAGCATCCCGGGTGTGGGACAAGCTTCTTTTGAGCTTTGGAGGGGTAGAGAGGAGAAAGAAGGGATGAGAATTTCGTATGGAGGGGGTCTCCTTTTATAGTTGCAAGGAGTGGGGGCAAAATGGACATTACATCTTCAAAATAATAAATAAGGGGTCTTTAGTGACAGATAAATTCATCACTAAAGCCCCGACGTGACCGTCGCCGCCGCGCCCACGTGCGCCTCCTCGGCTGCCAGATCCTCAACGCTCGCGCACGTCCAGCGCTTTTCAGCCGTCCGATCGCGAGATCGAACGGCTTAAATCGCGTCCGCGCCCGCTGCAACCCGCCCGCCTGCGGGTGCGATCGCGCGTTACACGGGGCATCCAATCGTGAGTCGGCGCTATCGGGCGCCCACGACCGCACGATCTCCATCAGACGCTCCACGCGCCTCAATTACCCACGCCTCCAATCCCCTCACCGCAGCTTGAACCCGTGCCCCGCGCTCGCGTAAACGCGCTCGACTGCTGAAGGCACTAAACCTAGTGTATATCCCCCACCTCCCACCCACGTTTACACTACTTAAGATGTCTATTTATGCATGTTCTTAAGCATAGGATTGCATTGCATGCTATAAATATTGCATAACATCAATCATCTTCCATTTAGAGTAGTTTGAATAAAATGGAGGTTAATTGTCTCCTTTTATGTGCTTGGACAGGGCAAACTTTTTATCGGGGCCTCGGATCGAAGATCCAACCGTACAGATGTGATCAGGACAACGATTAGAGTTCAATGACTGCAAGATCACCCTAATCAGGCATTTGTAGCATCAGATAGTGACCGGGGAATCCTAGAAGATCAAGAGCCAAGATGGTGTAAATCCACACTTCAAACGACAAATCCGATCGCACGGATGGATTCGGATCGACGATCGCAGCCTAACAACACAAAAATTGAGTCAATCCGACACCCATGGCACCATCTACATCATCCAAAAGATGGACGGCCGAGATGGCACCACGTGGCGCCATCTCAGCCACCCAATCGCCCGCACGCAACCACTGAAGCCCCAGCATCCTCCCTTCTCCACCGTTGGATCTTGATCCAACGGTTGTGGACGCACGCGCCTTAAATCGTCCGCGCGACACTTTCCTCCGCGTAGCGCAGCGGTCGCGAGGCGTTGCGCTTTCACAGGACGCCGGTTCGACTCGCGATCTGGGGGCGCGCGCAATTAAAGGCGACCGTCTGATCGGCTGTGGGCGGCCCAGATCATCCGATAGTGCTCACGCGCTATTTCACGCATGGCGATTACGTGGCATCGCACGCGGGCGGGCGCGCAGCGCAGTAGGCGAAGGGGCGATTTAAGTCGTCCGATCTCGCGATCGGACGCTGAGGATCGCTGAACATGCGCAAGCGTTGCGTGCGCGAGCAAACAAGCAGGCGCGCGCGGGCAGCGCCCACTACGCCCACGATGGAGCTTTAGCGACGATTTTATCCATCACTTAAGACCCCTTATTTAATGTTTTAAAGATGTAATGACCAATTTGCCCTCACTCCTTGCAACTATAAAAGGAGACCCCCTCCACACAAAATTCTCATCCCTTCCTTCTCTTCTCTACCTCTCCAAAGCTCAAGAGAAGCTTGTCCCACACCTGGGATGCTTCTCGCAAGATAAAGTCCAAATTTTCGTCCCCCTTCAGAAGTGGATCCCGCGATGATGATGATGTGCTGCCCCGTTCCCGTTCTTCTGCTTCATCCTCCTTCGTCCTACTCCGTCCTCCTTCGTCCAAGCGTCGTCCCATCTGGCTCATCCTCCAAGAAACCGTCGAGGAGGATATCTCTCTCCCCATTCTTTTTACTACTTTCTAGAGTAGTTCAACTCGTCCTCCATGCGACCGTCGCCTTCTTTTCATTGTAGGGGCTGCTACAGAGGTCAGCTTGAGCCTATTTTCATGCCGTTGGGCTGCGATCGTCGATTCGAATCCATCTGCGTGGTTGGATTTGTCATTTGAAGGTTCGAATTATGTCACCTAGTCCCTTGGCCGTTGATCTTCCTCGAGCTACATATGGTGCTACAAAACTCCGATCAATGCATTTTCGGAGGCGTTGGACTCCAATCATCATCTTGATCAGATCCGTTTGGTTGGATCATCAATTTGAGGCTCCAAAATAAATATCCTTCTCTCCTGACCATAAAAAGAACCTAATTAACCTAAAATATATACAACTACTCTAAATGCAGAATGATGCATGCCATGCAATATTTATAACTTGAAATGCAAATCTAAGCCTAGGAACATGCATGATTAGGCATTTTGACCTAAATAGATGTGTTTATATCATACCCCCTACCTATCATTTACTAGTCCCTAGCAAAATTAAACTACATACTATATATAAAAGCAAAATTTGGATTAGATCGCTTAAGACTAAGTCGTTTATTAACAATAGAAAATTTCAACTAAGGCCCTAAATAACGAAAACTCAACAATACCCAGGTGTTTGCCAAAATGCAGATCGTCCAAGTCCTTGCCTTATTTGACAAGAGAAGATACATTTTTTTTTCTTCTTTTTTAATTTTTTTTTATACTTTTGGAGTTTGAGAGTTCCAGGATAACTTTTTACAGCTACCCGACCTGCCCAAGACTCGAAAAGGACTCTAAGTACTAAGCATCTTTGTGAAAAAGTGATAGACTCAAAAACGGCCGTTAAGATGGACTTCGGGTTTCTACGATCCTAGTTGACCTTGCCTAAAGGTTTATCTTTACGAACGGTAGCTTTCTCCCTACTTCTTTTATTTATGGGGTCAACACAAGGGTAAACCCAGTGTATATTTCCACGGTTTATTCTACTTCTCCGCTTCTTCCATACATGTTTTGGGAATTATTGTGCATTTTTATAAGTTGGGCTCTGGACAACCGGCCAATGGGGCTGTTACCCACGACCACTTGCCAGCCATGCTCGTGCGGTGAAGTGTGGCTTTATTTTTTTTATTTTCTCCTTTTTCTATTTTTTTCTTTTCTATTTGGGTGTTTCTTTTTCTATCTTTTTTTTTCTAAGTAGGTGGCTTCCCTGATCTAAGATTTACCTAAAGATAGTACAAAGAAATGGTCTTGTGGGTGGGTTCTGGACAAACAACCAATGGGTTGTTACCTATGACAATTTGCCAGCCATACCACCCAAGTCGGTTCATTAGCTACCAAATTTTCCTAAAAAATGCTGGAAAGTGAGTTAGTGAGAAAAGTGTGTAGATGCTTAGCCTTAAAAATCCCCCCAAATCAAAGGGCGGGTTGATAAGTTTCATACTTATCATCCCAATTTATTTACCAAATTAAAATGAATTTTAATTGGCGAGGACTCGAGACCAAATCCACATTCGAGTGGGCACCCAGGCTAATTAAGCCTGATGACCTGAAGAGTCTAAGTATTTAGGTCTTATCGTATCATTTCCTAAAGTTAATAACTTCCAAATGGCTAAGTTCTCTTCTAATTCCTTTCTTTTTATCTTTTTCAAATTTAAAATTTCTTTCTATAAGAAACTAAAAGAAATTCTACGGAGTTAACAAAATGATTTTAGGATAAAGTTTCCACACCCCCATGCCTAAATGATGTAATGTCCTCATTGTAAAAATAAAGACATGAAAAGGTAGAGTAAACATAATATCACCTGAATATCGTGAGGAATCCAGTTAGCTCCGTAGAGAATGTGAAATAAACATGTACTAAATTTAATGCCTTCATCTATGCATAATATACATAAAAAGAAGAAATTGAGAATTCACAAGTACGGGTCAGAATCAAAATTAAAAGGTTGATCCTGAAACCCACCAGCAGAAGATGTCCACAAACGTGGACCAGATTATGATGCAGACCCATGCCCTAGGGTCGAGTAGTTCTAAGGTTTTGGATGAAAATCACCCAGAGCCTAAGATTATTGTACTTTCAGGGCCGGGCCTATGGTTTGGTGGTGTGCAATCGAAGACTAAAGTGGCGGACAATGTGTAGATTTGTTTCACTAGGTTCAAATGTCCACTTAATGGTCAGCTCAGAAAAATAATTAGTTATTTTGAGCTTGGGTTGCACGTGAAAGATATCGTAAGGGTCCTGGTAGAAAGTAGGTGGTTTTAGGTCAATAGGAACCCTTAGATCCAAAATCAAAGTTCCCTCAGAATTAGCTTCCCAGATTTTCAATTCCAACTTCCTATCCTCTGAAATCAATGTTTCCGGGACCTCCAAATCATTGTACACCCCATCTAAAGTACCCAAGTCCAATAATTGCAGCTGAATCAGGATTGACTTGGGCATAATGATTTCTAAATCTAAATCAATCCCTTCAGGGTGTGGTTGAGAGATGGGGCTACTAATTGAATCTTCTAATAAATGAGGGTTCGAATCCTCCAAGTTAGCCCCAACCGAATCAAAATCTTCAATGACTGGGCTATCAAATGGTTCGTCAGATTCCTCAAGCCCATTTGTCTCACTAAAATCCTCTTCCTTAAGTTTAAGTGAGACTTCACCAAAAGATTCTTCACCCTTAGAGTCAAAGAATTCATGATCCTTATTTATATACGTCTCAAAATTGATTATCATTTCCTGGTTCAAAGAGACATATTTTTCCTCACTCCCTGGCTCAAGGATCTCGGGTGAATCAATCGGTTCATCCTCAAAGGGTTGCTCTAAACCAATTTGGTCATCTCCAATCTCAGAATATGTATTTCCCCTGACAGACACCTGAGCGGGTTAAGACATTGGCTCTCCTGAAGGGAGTTCATCTTGAGAATCATCCCAAGATTTGACTAGGGCAACCACAAATTTCATCCTCAACCTCAACAATTTCCCAAGAAGAAACTCACCCAGGTCCCTATCCCCAACATTTTAGAGCAAATCCAATAGAGAACTATTAAGTTCATCAATCATTTTGATCATAGGCTCCAATGCTTCAGTGCATGGTGTTGGTTGAGCTTCTAAAGATTGTATAGTATTCCTCAAATTAGCCAACACCCTATCATGGATCTGGTTCACTTGAATCGACTGGTTCGATTCAGGGTTGGGTGGGTTTGGGTTCAATCTAGGGGTGTTAAGATATCAAGGTTCTCGGGTCCCTCCATGATAGTAGGTCATTTTAGGTTGTTCAAAGGGTGGCAGTGACCTATTTTCAATGGAATACTGGGGAGGGTAGGTGTTATAATCATTATATCCTTCATGGTTGTAGATCGGGTTGGTTTGGTGATCAAAGAATGAAGATATATAATCATTGTAGGTTTGGGAAGGATAGTAATCATAATCTTGTTGTCCAGGGTTAGACCCTGGACACTAAGGTCCAGATTCGTACCCCCAATCAAAGTCATCCCGACTCGTGGTTGGGTAATTACAAGTCAAGTTGGAAGAGTAATCATCTTGGGGATAAGTGGTGGTAGGAGGGTAAGATTGTAAATGTGTGAAAGATGTGGAAGGATACATTGTGGAGTATGAGGGAAAACAGAAGAGAGAAAGGAGTCTTGCAATACAATCAACCAATCCTGTCCTTATGTGGGTAGCCTAAAGACCTACAGACTCCCAGGACCCATCTTGAGAATATAGACGATTTGGTCTACTTTTATCTGTCCAATCCAACCAATTAGAAGGAAGGACTGGGGAGAAGGTTCTTCCTTTGGCTTATGCCTCCGGTTCCTAGTGTACCCCCCAGCCGCGCTCGTTTGGCGCTACTCCCCTAGCTAGACAGCAGATGGACCAGCAAAAGTGGATTAATCGAAAAAAAATCTCATTATGAGCCCCGATGAGCGAATCAATCCTCAAGGCCAATGTCTACTCAATTTTAATTAGGCTTGGGATGATTGTGCTCTTGGAATGTGACGAGCCCTTTAGATGGGTTGTGCCCTTAATGATCAGTTAAAATGTGTGTGCGTGTACAACCAGGGTTTACAAACAAGGTTATTTATTGATGTGTCTTTTAGGGTTTAACCTTGTTTAGTAGCTTTTAGGGTTTAATTCTTAGGTTGGTTCAATCAAGGTTTAGTAGAAACTCCAAGTTTTACAAGCACTGGTGATGACGTATTCCTTTAGAAATCAGAAAAAAAATGTGGAGTGCCTGGTTCAGCCCTAAAAATCAACCCTAAGAGGCAAGCTACTTGATGGATCATTTTTAAATTGAGTGGTCTGACCCAAATAGCTCAATCAATTGGCTTGTTGCACCACTTAGTTAAGGCACACAAGAATGTTTAACCTATTCAGATTTCTACTCACTTATGTATATTGAGTTGAAGTGTACCAGGTCCACAGGTCAGATCCCAGTTAAGTGGTAGAATTAAAGTGATTGTGCACCTTAGGATAAGAAGTTGTGGGTGTTAAGTGTGTATCTTTCAGTTAAATCCCACAAGAGAAGAATATTTTTTTATTTTTATTTGTTTTATTTATGTGGATGGCGAGGTGAGTGGAGGTGGCAAACAAACAACCAAATCTATCCTACGGTTTATAAAAAGCACCTAAGTTGATTTGGGTTTGAGTTATTAGGTTATTGAATGAAACTAAGGTGGGGTTGGTGTGGGGGACACTTACAAAACACTCTACTCGCACTTTACTCTGGTCTACCGCATTTGGATCTCCATGCAAGGGTACCTGAAAGACAATAGATCAGAGATAAGTGGGGTTAATGCTATGTAAATGCAAAGAAGTGTAGAAAATAATAAAGTAAATTCCGTTGCCTCTCCGACAATGGTGCCAAAATGATCGCACGAGTTTCGCGAGATAGAAATCGGGGTTACAAGTAACCCGTCGTCGTAGTTGCAAAACTCGTGATCAAATAAAATTTATACCAAAACTCCAAGGGAGTCCCGGGTCGAACACAAGGAGACAGCATTTACTTTAATTGAAAACCGTGCTTCATTTTGTTTGTTTTTGGTATTTTAAAGTTTTGTTTTTTTTATTTTTGAAAGAAGACAAGCAGAATAAATCACAAGAGATATGGAACAAATATGTTATATATCATGAATATCTATTACAATAATCTACGAAAGCATAAAAAGAGAGGGAGGTGAGAAGGAATCTCTCGAAGCGGCTGTTCGGTGAGATGACGACTCCTGGCGGAAGCTCGGACGAAGGAGGTGAGGAGCAGGACGACGGAGGTGAGATGTAGGAGGACATCGGGTAGAGGAAAGCTTCGGCGTGGCTCCGAAATGGAGGTGAGAAGATGGAGATGATCTGCTACCGGAATGGAGGTGGGAGGACGGCTCCAAGGCGACCTATGAATAGAGATGGGAAAGGGATGAATATTTGGTAAGGCAGAGGTTCGCTACACTAATAGGCACCTTGGGAGCTTGAGAGCAAGCTTTAACAGAGCGTTGGTAGCCTTGCTAGAGCTTGGGAGTAGGTGGGAGTAGAATAGGTAGAGATGGCTTGGAAGGGAGGGGGTGTAGGTCCTTTTATAGTGGAGGAGAAGAGGCAAAAAAATTGGTATGAGACCATTAGCGACATCCAGGTCATCGCTAAAAACGTCGCTGTAAGCAGGTCATGCTTGCTGGCGCACATAGCTGGCTTTGCTGGGGTGAGATGAATTACTGATGATCGTAAGCGTCGCTGTATGTCTACCAGTCTATCGCTGAAGATCCACCCGCAACTCATGCTTCGCTGGAGCTGCGTTGTGTGCTCCCTTTGCCACGCGCGCACGTGCACCCACGCTGGCGCTACGCTGGGCGCATGCGTGCCTCCGCACGCGGGCATGCACCCGCAATGCCATGCTCGTGCAGTAGCGTATGCATGCACATGGGAGGCCTAGGTTGCACCATGTGGCGCAATCTAGGCCGTCCATCTTCTTTTCGTTGTAGGGGCTGCTACGGAGGTCAAATTGAGCCGATTTTTGCGCCATTGGGCTACGATCATCGACCCAAATCCATCTACACGGTTGGATTTGTCATTTGAAGGTCTGAATTATGTCACCTAGTCCCTTAGCCGTTGATCTTCCTCGGACTACATATGGTGCTACGGAACTCCGATCGAGGCGTTTTCGGAGGCGTTGAACTCCGATCGTCATCTTCATTAGATTCGTACGGTCGAATCGTCAATCCGAGGCTCTGAAATAAATATTTTTATCTCCTAACCATAAAAAGGACCTAATTAACCTAAAATATATACAACTACTCTAAATGCAGAATGATGCATGTTATGCAATATTTATAACATGAAATGCAAATCTAAGCCTAGGAACATGCATGATTAGGCATTTTAACCTAAATAGATGTGTTTATATCAGTGCACAATGTAGAATCAGACATTTAAGACGTCTGATCCTACCATCAGACAACATATTTGAGCATTATTTCATATATTAACATTGAGTTCCTTAGCTATTATTGTAAGGAGTATATGGTGATTTAAACCACCATTTTACTCCATTATTTTTGCACATTGATACTTGGCATTCTTATTGCAATACTTTATAAGTCAAATTGTGATCTTGATTTCTAAATTCCATATTGCTCCCTATGTTAGACCTTGGAATCTTTTCGAGTAATAAAATTTATTTGTTTAAGTGTTATTTTGGCTATATTGCAACACGACACTTTTTAAACACCGATTTAACGCGCGAACAGTGGGCTTCAACTCCCCAAATCCAAACTGGTGATACAGGGTCATCGAGATTAGGTTGATTGAAGCACCTAAGTCCAAGAGCGCTCTATCTAATGTCATGTCCCTGATATTACAAGATATCAGGGGTGCTCCTGGGTTAGTTCATTTGGGCGGAAGGTTGCTCAATATCACAGAACTAGCTTGTTATGAGAGCACAACCTTCCTAGGTGCTTGGGTTCTTGGATTGCACTTCAGCGTATAGACATCCTTTAAGAACTTAGCATAAGTCGAGATGTGCTTGATTGCTTTAAGGAGCAGGATATTAATCTGGACTTGTTTGAAAATCTCCATTAGCTCCTCACTCTCAACGATAGCTTTATTTTTCTTCATCTTCTCTAATGCCTCGGGGTATGGTGTTTGGATTTGAATTGTGTCAGTCTCCAGGTCCTTGGGTTTTTCCTGCTCATCATCAAAATCAGGTATCTCAGGGAGTAAGGTCATGGGAGGGGTCGGCCGTTTGGGATCCTGGGTTTTAGTGCCGCTTCTCAAGGTAACCACATTGGCAGAGGTGTTGAGACCGTGGATAGATCCTTGAGAAGACGAGGAAGAAGAAGCACCAAACCCGGAGGGTGTTTGTAGGGCTTGTTGGACCATGTGGGCATGTCTGGGATTGCCTTGGAACCCTTGCAAATTGGGGCCTCTGTTAATCACATTCCGTGGGTTCGGTTGTGACTGAGAAGGAAGGGATCCCCGTTGTTTACAATCCAACAGCTGGCTCAACTGTCCCTTCACTAATGCCATTTCCTCCTGGTGTTTTTGATTCATGTCAACCATCATTTTTATCAATGTGTCCATTTGGTTTTGTGGGGGAGGGGCCACCCTATTTTGATTATAGGGTGGTCTAACCAGTGGACCTTGCTGATAGGAGGGGGGATTTGGCTTGGGTTGGTTCTGGAATTGGTTTGATTTTTGGTTCGTCCAAGTGAAATTCGAGTGATTACGCCATCCAACGTTGTAGGTGTTGGAGAAGGGGTCAGGTTTGGAGTAACCTTGGATGACTTGGACATCTTCAAAGATAGAAGGTGCCGAGGGGGAGGAAAGAGAATAATCAGGGGTTGAGGGAGCAAAGGTCCCTCCATGGAACATAGTTAGGGGTTGTTCCAGGTGCATTTGGCTCATTAGCTATACCAAGGCTACATTATGAGCTCCCTTTGCTAGGGAGAAGGTCTATAGCGGGTTTCTGGTCTGGTTCAGTGATACGAAAAATTATGTGGTTTTTAAGATTAGGGTTTTAAGTCGCTGCAACGCATAAATCCGTTCACTTTTAAATTTGTAACCTAAATAGGGGAGTATCTAGGGTCGTCCAAGGAGGTAAGTTTGTAAAAATTAAATCTCTTGCTTTAAAGATGGAACTCAACTTTCTTTTTGTTCTTTTTAAATATATAATTTTTATGGATTTTTGAAATAATGGCAATACAAATTTTGGAGAGATTAGAAACAACTAACACTTAATCCACTATACTACTACTAAGGTGACAAGTAGAGCCTCTCCCTAAGCTCACTCTAGGCACGTAGAGGCCTAGAGTAATTAAAGAGAGGGAGTGAAAAGTGCTAGAACAAAAGCAATCAAATGCAACAAAATTGCAAAGAAGGCAACTTTAATAAAAATGAAGAATTGTTTTACACAAAAATCTAGTAGAGGAATGCTTCAACTACTAGAATTAAAAGTGCAAAAATAAAATAAAATAGTTGTACTCTAAGATGACGGTAAAGATGGCAAGGCTCTTGCTCCAATTGCAGCTGCTCCCGCAATCAAAAAGAGCTCCTTCTTCTTGCAAAGCTTCTCCAAGTTGATGAACTTCTCCTAGCAAGCCCAAGGGGGGGCGTGCTTGACTCCTCCAAGATGGATGGAATTCCACCTTCAAAGGCTTCTCCTAAGGTGGCGTGGGCCACCTTTGATTTCTCCTCCAAGGCTGGTAGTGTACCACCCTTAAATCCTCCACTCCCTAGGGTAGGCATGTACCCTAGGTTGTCCTCCAATGCCTGGCTTCCTTCCTTGGCTGGCGTGGGCACAAGAGAGAAGAGAAGGGGGAAGGCACCAAGGGGACAGAGTATCCCCTTAATCTTTTTCTTCTTCTTCTTTTCTTGACCTTCTATGTAGGTGGAAATATGGGTAGAAAAATTGTAGCCAAGGGTGAAGATTTAATGGTGGTGGTAAGGGGTTTATATAGGAATGGTAGGGGGTTAAGGGTGATTATAGGATGGATGGCTATGATGGGGGTTAGATGGTGGTTATAGGATCCTAGGGCGAGGGTTGTTGGCGCCAAAATGGAGGGGTACTTGGTGGTTGGCACCAACCATAAGTGGTAGCTAGGGTTAAGGGTTTGGTTAGGTGTGTTGTAGGGTGGAGATGGAGTTATATGGTGGTGGTTATGTGATGGAGGGTAGATATAGGGTGGCGCCAAAGAAGAGGGATGCTTGAGGTGGTAGTTGTGGTGGAGTCAAGGGAGTTGGCGCCACTTTAGGTGGGTTAAGGGGGGGTTAGGTGGCGTCATGTTTGCAAGTCATAGAGCGCATTTTGATAGGAAAAGCGTCATAGTATAATGTGCAGTACGATCAAACAAAAATATTTAATAAAAGATAACGAGACTTGAGTCCCGATCATTCGTCTCTAGTAGGCATTTGTTTTACTTTTGAATTCGATCTTTTACTGCTCTACTCTATTTAAAATCACATGCCAGTTTATGATTATTACATATTGAAGTACGACATGCTTAGTTGCAAGTATATCAAGAATTGAAAACAGGCAACATTAATCACACAAAAGATATTGCAATGAGCTCATGGTGATTCTCAACACATAGACATATATATATAATATATTTTTCATTCATTCATTTGGAGAGTGTTTGCAACATGAACTTGTAGAGGAAAGCTTGTACATGAATACTTAAAAATGTAAAGCTAGCTATCAAAAAACGATCATATACAAGAATCTACGGGGGGATTTTGCATGCATCATTGGGGGAGAATAAGGGCTACACTACTAAGCAGTAAATAAAAGCAGCAAATGTAAAGAGCTAGCTACTAATCTATCAGAAGTGAGGGCATTCAGAGGTGGACTCCGATGGCTTTGGAGTGGTGGAGAGGAGAAAGAGGGGCGACCAATGGAGCTTAGGCTGACCCTTGGAGAGAGGTTGGAGGAGTGATCCAGCATCCTGGCATGGTGTCCTTCATGGTGGTGCTCAGCTCATGGAGATGGAGTGGAGACGATGGTGGCTAGCCTAAGTGGAGGTGAATGGAGCCAAGCAAGTATAGCCAAAAAGTGGATGGGTGCAAATGGCCACTATTGAACGTGTAAGTTGCTATGCTAACGTGTTTGATTTTGAAAACCTGTCGTCGTAGTATGAAAGCGAAGAACTCGTGTTCAACAAATAAAATTTATACTGGAATGGAAATTCCAGGTCGAACATAGGGAGGCGGACGTTTGATTTAAAAATAATGCGTTTGTTTTATTTGTCATGAGTAATTCAATTGATTAAAACTATCTAACTATTTACAATAAATATAAGGGAGAGAGAATAATACAAACAAAAATCAAAAAGAGATGTAGAATGCACATGGAATTCATTATCAAAAGGATTGTTCATTACACTAAATATCACGACGAGAAAGCGGGAAAATGATTACACTAGAAAGCAGTAAATCTACTCTAAAAAGCGATAAATCTATTCTAGAAAGTAGTAAAAAGAATGAGAAAAATATCCTCCTCGACGGTCGCTTGGAGGACGAGCCGGACAGGACGATGCCTGGACGAAGGAGGACGAAGTAGGACGAAGGAGGACGAAGCAGAAGAACGGGAACGGGGCAGCACGACGTCGTCATCGTGGGATCTGCTTCAGAAAGGGGGATGAAAAATTGACTTTATCTCGCGAGAAGCATCCCAGGTGTGGGACAAGCTTCTCTTGAGCTTTGGAGAGGGAGAGAAGAGAAGGAAGGGATGATAATTTCGTCTTGAGGGGGTCTCCTTTTATAGTTGCAAGGAGTGGGGGCAATTTGGTCATTACAACTTTGAAAACATTAATTCAGGACCTTTAGTGACGGATAAAACCATCGCTAAAGGTCTGAACGTGAGTGTAGTGGGTGGCGCGCTTGCGCCCGCTTGCTTGCCCACGCATTCAATGCACGCGCACGTCCAGCAGATCTCAGACGTCCAATCACGAGATCAGACGGCTTAGATCGCGCCTCCGCCCGCCTCCTTTGTGTGCCCCATCGCGTGCGATGCCGCATCTTTGTCGCGCGTGCAATAGCGTGTGAGCGCTATCGAGTGAGCATAGCCGTTTGATCACGATCCGACGCTCACCCGCGCCGCTTGCCCGCTCGCGAGGAATCGAACGTGTGCCAGCACCTCACAATAAGGCGCTCGCTCGCTGCGCTGTGGAGGGGAGTTGGTCGCGGAGATGATTTAAGGTGCATGCATCCACAGCCGTTGGATGAAGATCCAACGGCCCAGATCGTGCGTTGGATTTCCTTTGGAGAGGCAGCAGCATTCTTGGGGGCCGGTTGGACGGCTGAGATTGTGCCACGTGACGCCATCTTAGCCGTCCATCTTCTGGATGATGTAGATGGTGCCACGGTTGTCTGATTGAGTCGATTTTTGCACCGTTAGGCTGCGATCGTCGATCCGAATCCATCCATGCAGTTGGATTTGTCGTTTAAAGTGTGAATTCACACCATCTTGGCCCTTGATCTTCTAGGGTTCCCCGGTCACTATCTAATGCTACAGATGTTTGATTAGGGCGATCTTAGAGTCGTTGAACTCCAATCGTTGCCCCGATCACATCTGTACGGTTGGATCTTCGATCTGAGGCCCTGATAAAAAGTTTGCCCTGTCCATGAACATAAAAGGAGACAATTAACCTCCATTTTATTCAAACTACTCTAAATGCAAAATGATGCATGTTATGCAATATTTATAGCATGCAATGCAATCCTATGCTTAAGAACATGCATAAATAGACATCTTAAGTAGTATAAACGTGTTTACATCATCCACCCCTTAGGTCTTTTTATAGACCTAAGGGAAGCTCTCTAGAGAATTATGGAATTCTCTAAAGAGGCCTACGGTGGGAGCTCGTGGGAGAGTGAGATAGAGAGGATGGATGGTGGTGTTTAGATCCACCAAATGTGGATCTAAAAATTGAATGGCTCTTGATTGCTAATTTTAGCAACCAAGGCAACCACAATGGTAGAGAGTTATGGAGAACTCTAGTCTAGGTATTTTCATGTGGATGGTGTGTGTGGGTGTGTGTGGGTCGAAACTTAGGTGGCTAGGTTGATTAGGTTAGGTTCTAGTGGGTTTAGGTCAAAGTATGTCTCATATTAGGGTTATAAACCCTAATTCACTATGGTAAAGTGTAGTTAAACTTAATACAAGTTTAATTGGGTGTGTGGAAACTTAATTGAGAGTAAAACAACTCAATTAATTTAAGTCTAGGTCAATTGGACTCTCATTGAGTCCAATTGGACAGTATGTGCTGAGATCAGGGCTCAATTGGTCTCAATGAGTCCAATTGAATAGGCTGATGGAATTGACTAAGATCCAAGTCAATTAGGTTTAGTGAGGACCTAATTAGGTCCTTAGGGAGGTCTAGAGGTAATGTACTAGGGTTAGGGCACCTTAATTTAGGTTCCTATGGGGTTGGAATTGGGCTTAGGGACCTAGAGATCCAAGATCAAGGCTTGAATATCAAAATAGGAACTGGAGAGCAGTATCAGACGTCTAATAATATTGTCAGATGTCTTATACTCAAAAATCAGAAGTCCAGACTTGTTGTCTAGATGTTCAATCAGAGTCAGGAGGGATCTAGGTTCTGTCTTGGCTATTCTGCAGAAATTGGACATCTGACCAAGTGTCTGGACGTCCAATAACACTGAAGATGTGGGTTTAAGGTGTGCGGGAGTTGGCTAAGGGTTATGAACGTCCTATAATTCATCTGGACGTCCAGATAAAGGTTGGAATTAGGGTTTTAAGGTTTTCTAGGGTGCAGTGACCTAATCTAAGGGTGGCTAAGGCTTGGGGAAGTCTCTAGGCTATCCTAGGACTAAGATGGACCTAAGCTCTTCACATTTTACTACTTTATTCCTACTTAATAGAATAGCATATCTTAACTCCCTTACATTATTATATCCTACATCTAATCTAAGTCTTCTGCACCAGTCCTGCTGCAACACTCATTATTCCTGATCCAGCTTCACATCCAGCTCCAGATCTAGCTTCTGATCAGCTTATTGCCTGCAATTGACATAATACACTTAATCAGCACATTATAACATTATTTTATGCATAGCTAAAGTAAAGCAGTAAAGATGCAAATAATGCTTATGCATGCATGAATTACCCTAACTTATGCTAAGTTATAGCCTAATTTAGGTCAATTAAGACCTATGATTGCTGCGCAATCACGTCACTAGATGGAGGGTTAGGTTAGGTTGGGGGGTAATATATAGGGTGTAGATGGGAGGAAGTGTCAGTGCCAAATGAAGGGATGTAGGGGGTGATTTTTGGTGCCAACTAAGGTAGGGTTTAGGGTAGTTATGGGGCGTTAGGTTTGGCACCAATGGAGGGCTTCTAGAAGGGGTTAGGTGTAGGGTTTAGATGGCCTTGGTTGATGAGGTGTAGGGCTAGGAATTAAGGGGAAGTTGGCACCAAAATGAAGGGGTGGCTAGGGCATTTTGGTGCCAACTTGAAGGGTGTTTAAGGTTGGTAGTTATGGTGGGTTGGCGCCAAAAGTGGTTGGGTTAGGTTAGGGTTGGTTAGGGTGGTTGAAGTGGACAGCCATAGAGGTTTTTGGTGGAGTAAAGTTTAGCTAAGCTAGCTAAGCTAACTTAGCTAGTAGAGTAGAGGTGGAGGAGCTAGGGTTTCATGGAGGAGAGCTGAGGAAGAGTATTCTAAAGCTGGTATCAGGTACTCTGGTGCTGGGGTAGCTGAGGTAGCTTCAAGGGGAGCTCAACTACTGAGCTTAGCTACTTAGTTCTTATGCAAGTAGCCAAGCTTGGGTAGTTGAGCTCAGTTGAGCTGGCTTTAACCTAGCTGGAGTTGGCTTGAGCTGGAACTGCCTCTGATGAGAACTCTAGAGCTAGCTTAGCTACTAGTTGACAAGTAGTAGCTCAGCTAGCTTAGAGTTAAGCTACTGTGAGCTGGCTGGAGCTGAGCTTGAGCTGAAGTGGACTCAAGTCAACTTAGTTGAGCTAGCTAGAGCTCCCAGTGAACTAGTGGGAGCTGAGATGAGATAGACTCAACTAAGTTGAGCTGGATCTGAGCTGACCTGAGCTAAGGCAAGCTAAGATGAGCTCTCTTGAGCTACCATTCAGCTAAGGTGAACTGAATGGAGTTGAATGGAGCTAACCCTAGTCCTAGAGAGTTGATATCCAACCATGATGAGCTGGGATTAGCTGAGTCCTAGCTTGATTGAGCTTCCTCTTCAACAGTTGCCTTCCCGAGTGCTAGGGTTCTGGGGATCTAACTTTCTGCTACTCCCTAACACTCCAAGAAACACATCAAAAACAACATAACAAATGCAATGCATGCCTAACCTATTTTATGCCTAAATGCAACCCAAAAAACCTATTTGCGGAGCAAAATCCTAAGAGCTAGGTTTGTTTTAATGCATAAGAATGATGATAAACTGGCATTTATCATTCAGCAACTCATCGATCTTTTTGTCCACCAATTCAACTCGATCCAACTTTTTGGCTATAATGTCCATGTCAAGCATTCCAGAATTTGCTTACACCTCATAGATCCCACCACAAGGTTGATTGAATTGATTAAACTAGGTCATGGAGGCATTGTTGAGAGAATTCTCACTCATGGACTCAAAGAGTTCGAATGTTCTCTCCTCATCTTTGTTCAAAAAGTTACCTCCACATGAGGCATCAACAGAGTTCCTAAGATTGTTGTCCAGACCGTGGTAGAAGATTTGGGTCAATTGCCACCTTAGAACCTCATGGTGTGGGCATTTCCTCAATAATTCATTAAATCTTTCCCACGCCTCATGGAATTATTCCCCACCTTGAAGTGTAAATGTGGTAATGGCTCTCCTGAGGGCATTGGTCTTACCTATGGGGAAGAATTTCTTCAAGAATGCAAGCCTCAGTTCTTCCCAGGTGGAGATGGGTCTCCCTAAGGTTCTAAGCTAGTGAGATGCCTTGTCTTTTAGGGAGAAAGGGAACATCTTAATCAAAACAATGTCCAAGCTGATGTACCTGTGTTTCATAGTTCGGGCGATCCTATCAAGGTCCTCTAAGTGTTGGAAGGGGTCCTCATTTGAGCTCCCATAAAAGTGGCTCTAAATCAAGCTCAAGACATTAGGTTTCAACTCAAAATCATCTCCCCCTTCGGGGACCCTAAGATGTGGTTCGATCAGAATAGTAGATAGATCGTAAAAGTCGCGGAGGGGCCTAAGTTGGCCCTCCGGAGGTTGTGGTGGGTTAGGTGGTGGTTGCCCTTACGGGTTCTACAACCGGTGTATGGCTTGCATGATGGTTTGGATCTGTTGTTGTTGAAGCTGGTGGTTAGCAGAGATCTAGGCCTGAATGATGGCCATAGCATTGGGTTGAGGTTGGTCCTCAACCTCATCAATTCTTGGTTCAGCCATCTCCCTTGTAAAATCAAGTCTCCTCCTGATTTCCCTTTCCAAAACAAACAGCTCGAGATGAAGTGATCGTCTCCCGTGCATACACTAGAGAAGAATAGGGAGGGATGCGAAGAGCGACAGATGCGAGAACTGTGTGCACAAATAAGTAGACAAGTCTAGTCCTTACAGTGTATACCTTAGGTGACCTAGAAGTCTCAAAAGGAATGATCAAGTCTGTAAGCGCTTAACCGCCCTTCCCAATGTTAATCTAGCTAGGTTGATTATGAGGGGATTGAGGGGAAGGTTCTTCCTTTGGCTTTCGCCGTCGGTTTCGTAGACCCCACAACCGCGGTCGTTTGACACTTCCCCGCAGCCTAGTCACCAGATTCTACAAGAGTAATGAAGGCCAAGTGGCCAGCAAACCAAATCACACCTTCAAGACTTAAACCAGTCCTGCCTAGGGCATGTCTACTCCATTTTAATGAGGGACTAGGCTAGTGCTTGTGCTCAAGATATGTGATGAGGAGTTGATTAGGGTTGTGCCTCTTAGTTAATCGATTTGAGCATGTGTGCACTTAACAAGACATGGTTCTCAAGCAAGGATTTTAAGATGTGGTGTCTTTTAATATTTGTCCTTACTTTAGTGCCTTTTAGGGTTAAAGTGCCTTAGTATTTTCAGACAAGGTTCAAGGGGGCACACAAAGTTTTGCACACAAAGGGCGAAAGTCGATTTCCTTTAGCTTGATGTGGCCCTAGAAAAGCAACCCTAGTGTTTATGAGATTTCTACCAGGTAAGTTGATTTTAAGGTGAGTGATGCAGTCTAAGTCAAATCACAGCGGCTTTGCAAACATCACTCAGAAAGAAAGAAGAATGCTCCAAAAAGATTATATCTTCAAGAACGTTAGAGTGTATTTTTTTATTGGGTGATGAGTTTAGAATGTGGATCAAGTAATCATTCACCACACCAACTTTTCTGATTTTATAATTTTTTTGTATTTCTTTTAGGCAAGCAAACAACCAAAGGGTGGAATGATACTCACAACCAATCTTCGCGGCACTTTATTCCATCTCTACCGTCACGAATCGCGCTCCTTTGCTACCCAAGTGTTGAGTTTCTGTAACCAATCAAGTAGAAGGAGAAAATGAGTTAGAAGATGTGAGTATGAATGCGGGATGAAAGCGACAAAATAAATCCCTTGCCTCCCCGGCAACGGCGCCAAAAACTGACGTGCGCGGGATGCATTGGTTTAATTGTGTCGTTATAGCATGTGTTCACGATATCGATTTTAATTAAAGATGTGGGTTAGGTGAGTTCAAGTGTCGAACATGAGGAGGCGTAAATCGGATTACTTTGTTGCTTTTAGTTGTCATAGGAAGTTTGGTTCACTTGCGAGAAAACGAGAAAGAGAGAGAGAGAGAGAGAGAGTAGGGTTAGAGATTTGAGATGATAGCATGGTGATTACTTAAATAGACATGAAACATGACATGATGAAATATATTGTGCAAATAAAGTTGTTATGCAATTACAATGATAGAGGAACACTTAAAACAATGTAAACATTAAACTAAGGTAGAGGAATGTGAAAGGGAGAGGCGAGGCAGCCACGGCAATGGAAGGGGCCTCCGTCGGTGGCTCGGCAACTCCGACGAGTGTGAGTCATGCTTGGTGGAGCTAGGAAGGAGCTAGGAGTAGGGCGGAAGGTGTGTGTGTATTCAATGCTTCTCCATGGGGTAGTTGAAGGGGTTTATATAGGGAAAAGGGGTTTCCAAACTAAGGGTTTTAGCGACGTCCGAGACATCGCTAAGCCCATGCCATAAATGTCAGTGGAGCCTTCCTTTTGCCAATCCGACTGACGCATGAGTGCTTCTTCTTCTTCAGCTACACCCGTGATCCGTGTGCCTTTGCTGTGAGCCGTCCGATCAAAGATCGCACGGTTGAGATTTCACGCCCTGAGCACTAGTCTGGATCGTGCTGCAGAGCTGAGCATGCGCCTGCACATGATCACTCGCGTCTACATCGGGTGCACGAGTGCGTGCTGCGCAGTGTGCCTTAGAGCCGTTTGATGAGGTCAGACGGCCTTAATCACTGCAGTGCAGGCCAAGGTTTGATTTGGGGCGCAGCAGGGGGGTCGAACGCTCATCGTTGCTTGCGAGTGCGAGCGCTCGACCGCTGCACTGTGTTCGCACTTTGTCGCAGTTTCATCCGAACGCTCAACCATCCGATGGATGATCGGATGGCCGAGATCTCATCCTGCCGTGAAGGAGAGGCAGTGCAGGCGAAGGTTGCAAATTCTCAGCTATCCGATCTGTGGATCAGATGGCTTAAAGTTGCTGAGCGCGACGAAGAGGTGATGCACTGCAGGTGAGGGCATGTTGGATGCTGCCAGGTGGCCACCTATGAGCCGTTGATCATCAGATCAACAGTCAAAACTTCTTGGGCTAGTTGAGGGAGCTCCGGATGTCAGATTTGAGTGATTTTGAGTCCATTGGACTCCATCCATCGTTCTAAATCCATCAGTGCGGTCTGATTACTCATCTGAGGCTTGTTTTAACATGAACTTGTACAAATGGCCATTAAACATGGATTTATGAGCAATCTTAATTTGCAATGTATGCAGTGCTTCCAAGCCCATTATGATATGTCATTGATGCACATATACCCTTAAGATAAACCCTAGTTGACAGAATTATCATCATCGGATGTAGAGTTATCAAGGCATTGCAGCTCTTTAGCACTAAAATGTAGAATAAGGATATGGTACAACTATATCTTATAATTACGCAGAACATGCACCATAAGATATGACTTAATTAAATGCTAATCAGTTTTCCCTCATACTTTTGTATATGTTAAGTCAATATGTGAATGAACTAATTAACTAGCCTACTTTTGTTTCTGTGAATTTTTGAAAGGTATTAATGCTGATATCGATCTATGCTTGGCAACTTACCTAACAAATTACTTTCGTCGAGTTGATGTTCAAGAGGCTATTCAAGCAAACAAGACTAAAATTCATCGTCTGTGAAAGGCTTGCAGGTGCATTTGACCGTACTTCTATTCTTCTTATGTAGTTTCTTAGATTTAAACTTTCTCCTATAGCCATTTATTATTTTTTTCTTTGTACTTTAGGATTGAAATTTACCACGACTTTGTAGTGAAAAATTGGCATATTTTGATCATAGCTAAACTTGTGCAATATGGAATTAGGACTTGGATACATAGGTAAGTATACAATTTTTTAACTAAACTTTTATGCCATGCTAAATGCCTTTATCTAAGATATTTGAAAAAATAATATTAAATAATGCATGCTTTGGATCTAATTTAGTGATGGGATCACATTTTTCAGTGGTGAGTTGGATGGAAGAATTCCCATAATATCCGCAAAGAATAATCTTGCGAAGCTTAAAGAATTTGGCATCAAAAGTGAAACACATTTGGAGACTTTGGTTTCATCATAAGGAGGTACTGGTTATATGATTATTCAATCTATTCTTTAAATTATGGTTGCTGGCGTTTATTCATCATTTGTTTAATTTGAAATATTAGGTTGGCGGATGGGTGGTACACTATGGTCCACTTATTTTTGTTACGATCCGTTTTGCTGGACATGTAGTTTCACTCGGTACATCGGAATAAGCATTGATGCTTGTTAAGTCATTTCTTGTGAATGGCACGATAAACGTGGAATGATTTCAACTTTGGGACTTCAATTATATATACATTGTGGATGTTTTCTTGGATTGTTCTTTATGTTACATTGTGGTCGTCTTTGTCTATGTTAAATTGATCTAATAATTTTAAAGACTTTCAATCACATCGAAAGAAAAGGAAATGACTTTTTAATGATTCTGATGTTTCTTATCCTTGGTAGTTCGAGGATATGATGGTAATTGGGAAATTAGATGATGTATATTTGTTAACAAAATTGCTAATGATCCTACCAACAGAGAAACAAATGGATGCTTTAAAATTATCAAAGGTTGTTTGCAATGGATTAATTAGGGGGCATCTTGCATGCGTAGATACAAGAATATGCACTTTTGTGGTTATCCAAACATAGCCTAAATATTTATTCAACACATGGAAACTTATTATTATTAGCTGAGCATGACCTCTTAGTAATTACATTGAAATTAATTAATATATGTTGCAATAATAAATAATGAAATATAGATAGATAGGCATGGCACAATGAGAAATCGTTAATAATTGAAATTTGGCCCTGGATTCATGTCTTCTCTGAACACGTACATACGTACGAATGGTGATTGGGTTAGAATGCTTGATAGAGGCTAATTAATTAGCCATACTAACTCCAAGTAGGACCGATTTTACCAGCAGCATCACGCAAATAGAAACCATTGCCCCTGATGTCCAAAGTGCAAGATGGATTGCACTTCCTCAAATATGGTGTGTAGAAGGAGTGAAAATTTTGTCTCCTTGAGACCATGTCCACGGACAAAACACCGTGTATCCATCTAAGAATTAACGGAGGGGTTGAACTTGAGAGAGGTGTTGTAGGGTAGGCTTCTCGTCCACTCCTTGTGAAAGTGGTAATCACCAATTCTTTCGAAGCGAAGGGTTAAGGTACCTCATCTCCTAGCATGATTCCTTACCACCACTTCGTTGGCTGCCATTGTAATCGCCACCAACAATATGACTCTGATCAACATAACACCCACTCGAGTATCCAATCGTTCGTATCCCTCCTTTCCTCCCTCCCTGTGGCCATGGGATGTTCACTCACATATATATATATATATATATATATATATATATATAGTAAAAATTATCATTTTTATTTATTTATTTATTTATAATAATACGATCCTTCCCGTCGGAAGCTTACCCTCCAACAAAATTAATGCTTACTTCCTAACGTCTGCGCCTAATTAAAACTTCCGTGTGTATATATATATATATATGTGTGTGTGTGTGTGTGTGTGTGGGCGCCAAACAATACCACAACGTGCCACGAGAATTAATCCCTTCCATTCTTTTGCAATCGACAACTTATTCCAAGTTAAATAAGTTGTCTAATCTCAGCAATTAAGACGTTACGTACGTACGTTCCCTGGTGGTAATTGATCGGCTATTGCTAAGGATATGGAGAGTGGCCATATGGCATTCGTACATGACCTAAGAAGTCTACCAATAGCTACAAATCATGCATGCATCCTAAAATTAAGTAGTTCAATTACAATTTTTTTGTTGTAAATCTCTCTAGGTCAAAATATTTTCTCGTTAAGTTTTATTTACAGAATTTTTAGTTCCTCCTTGTAAATCCATGATTCCAAATGGATGATAGTAATTTAAATAGCTACTTCAAATGTCAACCACCAGGTGTCTTCACATGTGAAATTTGTCAAGATCTCTTGGAGGATAGATGATATATATCTTTCATCCCCTAAATTCATGAAATGGAAGATGAAAAAGAAGATTAGTTGCTAGTTAGATAAGATCGCAACAACTTATGTACCCAATGTCCCCCGATTAGTGATATTGACTGTGCACCTTCGACGACCTGTACAAAGAGAGGCAAAAGATAAGGATAGTTGACAGAACAACCTAGTGATATGGGCTTTAGGCTTTGGTTTCAAGAGAACTCCACTGGATGTGCCAATGGGCCCTCTCCCACAACCTACGTCCACCTGCTGGTTCCTACATTGCTCGTGGAGTACGTAACACTTCTTCCAGCGCTCCTCTTTCTCCTCCACCTCCTCATCGGTAGTAGAGTGGTGGCTGTTTAATCACTTTAATGGAAGTTTAAAATGCATTGGAGTATAGCGATTAGATTGAAATAAATACTTAAATTTATAACGCGAAATGAGAAATGTATTGAGAAGTCGGAGTAATTAAATTGCTTACAAATCACTATTCGATTTCACAAAAATTTAACTCAAGAACTAGATAAGATTAATTTGATTTTTAAAGTACAAAATCTAATTTAAAAGATGTCGATCAATCACTCAATATAATTACAGAGATTCTATCTTAATTGATGCTTAATGAAAAATAATCAATTAATATAATTAAGCATTAATTAAATGTATCCAATCAATAATGTTTGAAATCAAACCTCTATATATCAAATCAACAACCAATTAAATTGGATCACACATTAGTCCTCAGGACCAAACCTCTTCTCACGATCTAGTCCCTGCAAATTTGTGAGTTGGTCCTTGCGAGTTCTTCTTCACAAATGTGCCCCTACCAACATAAAAGCTCAGGCTCTTACTTTCTTCTCTGCGTGTGTGAAGGAAGCTACACGGGGGGCCTTGGGGAAGGTTAGTCGGGAGCTTTGGAGTAAGGCAGCCCTTGCAAACTGGTCGCAAGGTTTCCGTGGGCCACTTCGAAGCTTCTCGCGAAGCTTGGTGTGAGCAAGGACGGCAGATGGTGGTGGGATGATGGTTGATGATGACAGCTCCAACGTAGGCCTACGCGGGAACAACACGAGCTTCTAGCCCTTGTTAGATAGCTTAATACCTTCGTCTGACCCTGGTGAAGGTTGTGGGGTTGGTGATTTGTTGCAAGGAGGTGTTCTGAACCTAAAGAAGGTGGCGGCCAACAATGGTGTTCCGCGAGGAGCTCCAACGAGTAAACGACCCAATAAACATGGGACTTTTACTCGCGAAAGCATTCAATGCATGGAGCTTGGCAGAGGTAATTGTCGGAATCTCGTCAGAGGCGTGCCGTGTGTGGAGAAGGTGATGCATGGATGTAGAGTTTGGAGTCTAAACCTAGATCTAAATGTCGACATCACTTTCCACAAGTAAGAATAAATTTTCATTAATTGATTTTCTTTTAACATAGATTCCATTATTTTCTTGCAACATCTCATCCTAATAGTTATAGTACTCATAGGAGACAATCAATTTGCATAATAATTCGTATATTAAGACTTTGGAAGGAATATGCATAATTAAATAGTTATGGCAATGAACTTGAAATAATGCTTAATATCGAACATGAAATTTAACTACTTTACCTAGGGTCACTTGTACGTCTCAATGCAATTGTGATGGTGTGTGGTTTGCTGAAATCAAATTTCAAAAGCTCCCTGAAGTAGGCAATTAAAGGGACAACAATGAGGGACCTAAACATAATATTGGAAACTTACATGTTCCCCCTTGTCCAACTTCTTTATAAACTCGTGGAAACCATGCACTTATGTGCATCCCTTTGATTGAAGTGGGGCGGGGGTAAAAATGAGGAAGGTGGCCATTGAGGTTCTTCAACCATTAGACGGATCGCAGCAGTTTTACGCACCTCATCCAGGATGTGTAGCACCAACTTGTGGACAGGAATCCCCTTTTTGCTTGCATTTAGAAGTTGAAGCTTGTTAAGGAAAAGCTTGAGGTGTGGGCGCTTGAGGATAGACATCAACCACAGAAGGTGCTCAAGTTGAGGGAGAAGCTCAAGCAAATTAACATGCAACTAGGATGCGACCAAGGGAATGAGGGGCTACATGTGGAGGAATGCTCCATTAAGGACTAGCTTGATCATCTCCTAAAGGAGGAACATGGAGAGTGGAGGTAGAGAAGTCATGTGCAATGGCTCAAGGAGGAGGATAAGCGGGCCAACTTCTTCACCTTGGTTACCCATATCTAGCAAAATAAAAACACCCTGACATGGATTGCCTGGAGAGATGGCTCAATCCTTGACAAGGTAGAGGTGATTAAAGTAGAGGTGGTGGAGCATTTCTTGTGCTTGTTTGATGCACAATGAGATGAGCAGTGACAAGATGGGGACAAGTCCATTCCCATTCCTATGGGCACAAGGGTGAGTGAAAAAGAGAACGAATGGTTGTAGTAGCCAACCACACTGGAAGATGTACATGAGGCGCGGTGGTCCATTTATATCAATATGGCCCCAGGGCCAGAGGGGTTTAACATGATGTTGTTCCGATGGTGTTGGCCCATCATAGCGAGAGATGTATAGGCTGTGGTGGGGTTTTCTTTGCCATGGGTGGCAGGGTGAGGGAACTTGATAGTGCCTTCCTCACCTTGGTACCTAAGTTGGAGTGCATTAATTCAATCGTTGAACTTCCGTTGATAGCCTGTTGCAACACTCTCTACAATATCATTTCCAAGCTACTTGTAAATTGCCTTGCCAACATCCTTCCATGCCTTCTTGAGCCTAACTAGGGAGCATTTGTGAAAGGCTGAAGGATATAGGATTGTTCTCTTCTTCCTTTGAAATATATGTGGGACTTTAATGAGAGGGATGTGCAAAGACTCTGCATGAAGGTTGATATCTCCAAGGCATATGATATGGTAGATAGGGAATTCATCTATCACATCTTCAGAGAAATGGGGTTTTAGGAGACATGGATCAGGTGGGTGAAGGAGTGCACGATTGGGCCATCTATAGGTCCACTTGTTAATGGGGTGCCACTGGGGTTGATCCGAACTAACTACAAGCTCGATAGGGAGACCAACTCTTTCCCCTCTTGTTCACTTTGGCTATGAATGTGCTCTTACTGGTATTACGCAGTCAAGTCCAAGAGGGGCAACTCCCCGTGCCAAGGATTAAGGGTGTTGACTTTGTCTCACATCACCTTTTCGAAGATGTTCTCATCTTTGGAAAAGCAGGTAGGAGTTCCATTGTTGCGATTAGGAGAGCATTCAATCTTTTTGGGAGACTATCTGGCCTATGGTTGAATGGCAACAAAAGCACAAAGTGACCCGTAGGATGGTGATATGTTTTTCCTTAGGAAGCTGGAGGGATGGATGCCCATGAAGTAATTGGGGACTCCACTTCATGTTGGCGTGAGTAGGTCTGGACCCCTTTGCGATTCTTGTGGACAAGGTAACGGAGAAAATCTCTACATGGAGCATGAAGACCTTGTCCAGGATGGAAAGGGCCCAATTGTTAAAGTGGGTTGTGGAGGGGATGTTACAATTCTGGATTCTCACCTTGGCTATTGTCCCTTGCATGATCTTAAGGAAGGTAGCTTGGGAAATTTTCGTCAAAATGTTCTAGAATGTATAGAGCATCAGAAATAATGAAAAAAAAAAAATTCATTCATGCGTGCGTGTAAATACAGATACGTGGCATATAGAATTTACATGATTCCACCAATATATTCATTATCTCATCTACTCACAGGCCCATGTGAGATTGTCGGAGGATAGTAGGGATGTTAATTTGGTATTCCTAATGAAGAATCGATTTGATTTGATTTGAATATGTAATACCTGCTCCATTTAATATTCAAGTCAGTTTGAATTTTCGAATACAAACCCAATCCAATTTGGATTAGGGTATGGGGAAATATACCTCCAACCCGGTATATTGATATAGATGATTATATATAAAAAAAATTATAGGAATTTTAAAATTTCTAGAACTTCTAATTTTAAAATTTTTAAACTTTCCAACTTCTAATACTTTCAAGTTATTAATGTTGATGTATCTTTTCAACTTTTTAAATATAATTCAAATAGAAGGTGGGGCTTTCACTTTTTTTCCAAAATTTCCAACATCTCAAGCACTTCCCACTGCAATTCCCACTCCATTTTCCACCAAATTTAGCATTTCCATCTCAATCATTCCCATTTCCATTGTCTGCTACAGGAGAATTTCTCTTCTTTGTCCTTTCTCTGAGCAGTTGCAGCATTCTCCTTTGTCCTTTCTCTGGGCAGCTGCAGCACCACATCGGGACCACGTGGTGCCCACAATGCCATGTCCACGAGGTAACTGTGAGTCTTGGTTGGAGTATTCTCTTCTCTTTAGAAGTACGTAAAATCTATCTTTCCTCGGCTTACGGATCACTTTGTTATTGTATTTGTTTGAATATTTTGATGGAATTATATTTTTATTTGGTTATGTTATTTTTATTTGTTGACTCATGATTGTGTTTAAGAAATTTTAATAATAGAATATATTTTTTTTTATTGTGATATTTTAAAATAATAATGTAATATGTAAATTAACATATTAATAGATACTTATTGATTAAATGGATATCCATTAATTTAACATGTAATGAATTTGTAAATAAAGATAAATTTGATAATAATAAAATACGACCCAAATCTAACCCATTGACATCCACAGAGGATAGTAATTTTAGGAGTGATCACAACAATACAAAGGGGTGTACCAAAAAAGTAATGTTTTAAAAATTAATGTGAATCGGTCAGTTCAATCGAAAATCGATGCTTTATCGATTGGATTTACTAATTGAGATAATACAATAAAAATTGGTGTAAATAAGTCTAAATTAGGTATGATTGGTCCATTTAGTTAAATTGACCATTCGATTTAATATTTCTCCTAAGAGCTTAAAAATAAAAAAGAGGAAAATACTTGTGAATTTAAAATTTGAAATAAGGATTCAAAAATATATCTACTCTTCAAGGTTAGCTTCTCAATTTTAATTATACATTTTACTTTTATTTAGTATTTGATAAAAATGTTAATTTTAATATAATTAAAGTTATAAAATAATTTTTTCTACTACATATCTTTAATGATTTTTCATTAAATACCGACTCAACCTAGTTGTACTTAGTTAAACCAATACAAATTAATCTAAAATTCTTACAATTTGATTTTTTTTTATTTTATCACAAGCTGACATCATATTAATGTAATTATCTATTCAACAGATACAAATTATCAGCTGAACCATTAAAATGACAAAATCAACACCTAATTGATATAATAATTAGTTCAATTTTTAAACCATTAAAAAAAAAAAAAATCTACCATTAACCACTTTATCCAATCACTTGTCATTTCATCACAGGAACGCGGATACCATGAAACGAGGTCTTATGTTTCATTTGGAAACATATCCGAACGACAACTTAAAAAGTGGATTTGATTACATTGGACGAATAGGTTATCAATGGCCATTTCAACAACTCCAAGCCATCTACTTATGGCTTATAACACATATTATGGAACAGAGGAAAAAAAAAAAGCTTCATTGTCGGATAGCATCCATGTCTAATATATCATGTTCATTTTTATTCAACAGATTGTTTACGAGTTAAATGAATCAACCTGTCATTACCTCACTAAGGAAATATTTAATTGACGAGTTAAATATTTAATTCATCGTTTAACCTATCTTCATTTATGTCTAGTTAAGTAGATTTAACTCAAAGTAAAGTTATTCTATCTCTTCTGTGTAATAATTTTAACTTGTTAAAATATCTAAATAAATTAACTCACTTATTTCACTATTTATTTCACTCTTTCCATATTTCTCTACTTATTCCATAAAATTATTCCTCTTACTAAATAAAACCTAAGAGTTGGGAAATGGCAAACATAGGGAAAGGTAAGATATTATCCTTTATCAACCTCTCATTCAATAGCAAAAATTACAATTTTACTTTTGCAAATCTATAGTTGTAAAATTTCTAAACGACAATTGAAAAATAAGAATGATGTTTCCGTAAATTTTCAAGGTTGGATTTAATTGAATTTTGAAAAGGACCGCGAACAAATGCTTTTGCTTTTTGTACCTACATTTATTCTACACAATGGCTAACCCAAATGTGGCGAAAATGGCCTCAACAAACAATTACTGCCATGTGGATGGTGACCTTATTTGTTGTTATGTATTTAATCTTGACATAGATAACCTTCATTTCCAAATCCAATATTCATTTATCCTTGTGAATTTCTTCTTTTGTTTGAGTAAATGGTAATGTATTAACTAAAAAAAAAAGTCAATTGGTCAAACTACAAGGGGACAAATCATAGACAGTTACATCTACCATAAGTCGGAAACAAGATAATCATGAAAGAGCATCCAAACTATTAATGATGATTGAGACCAATGTAGTAGTTGTCTTAGAGGCAGAGCCATGCCTCTTTGCATTTCTTTCTTGCCAGAGCTCCCAAATCGTGGCATTGGTAGCTAGCCATAAATCTGAACAACCTAGAGAGGCAAGCGAGTGGAAGGGATTGACTGAGGCAGCGAACCCCCGGGAGGTCTGGACTTGCATCCAAACAAGGGAGGAAAAGGGGCACGAGAAAAAAAGACGTTCGTGAGATTCCTCGCTTGTGTCATAGAGATTGCATTTAGTGTCAGTATGAAATCCCCAATGAGCTAGTCTATCCAAGGTAAATCGTCTACCCTTGGCTGCCAACCAAGCGCAACAGCACCACTTTGGGGGTGCCTTCTTATTCCAGATAGAAGTCTAGATCTCAAGAATAGTACCCTTGTTCTTGATAATGTCTCTAACCTTTCATGCTGTAAGGGAACCCCTAGGTAGAACTGGTCAATTCTATCCTTCCTCATTGTGGAAATGAGATAAAATAGTGTCCCGTAGGGACAACAAGTGTTTCCATCATGTAGAGTCTAAAGGCGAGGGGCTGGCCAAGACTCAATCCCCATACCTTTGGTGCATCAAAATGCACCAGATAGAATCCCCAGCTGTGACGAGGTGATGGGCAAGCTTGGTAAAAGCACATAACTAAAGTTCCTCCATGCTATAAAAATTTAGGCCCCCTTCTTGGAGAGATTTACAAATATTGTAACGAACGCGTGCCCTAGACGCCTTTTAAGACGTCTGGGAGGTGGCCCAGACGTCGGACCAGACGTCTGGGATCACATCCAGACGTCTGACCAGACGTCCGGGATCGTTTACAGACGTCTGGAGAACAGTTATGTTCGCACGGGAGATTCGTCTGCGCGCCTGTGCGCGCAGACCTACGATTCCTCTCTCTCTCTCTCTCTCTGCGGCTGCAGGCGCGCTGCGACCACCTTCTCTCTCCTCCTCGCGCGGCCTTAAAAGGGCGCCCCTCCCCTCCCGTCTCCACCGTCTCCTCCTTCTTCTCCTTCCTGTGCGCGAGAGCGAGCGGACGCGAGGGCGGCAGCGGCAGCCGCAGTGAGCGCGGAGGAGGTGCGGCGTGCGAGGGCGGGGCTCTGCCGTGAGGGCGAGCTCGCCGGAGCAGCTTGGCCGGCCGGCGGAGGGCGCAGGGGGTGCGGAGCGTCGGGGAGAGGGACCTGCTGCGGTCGGAGCAGCGGACGCGCGAGGTGCGACGCGGGCGGCGTCGCGAGCGGAGGCCGAGCAGGGTTCTGATTCTGGAAAAATTTCCAGAATCAGACGTCTGGGTTGATAGCCAGACGGCAAGGTCGACGTCTGTAAGATCATACAGACGTCTGAAAGGTGAGTTTCCGCTTTCTTCTTCCTTCTTGTCGACTGACCGTACTGAGGGAGGGGGGGTTGGCCGTGCGCAGGTTCGCTGATTCGCCATCCTTTGCGAATCAGACGTCTGTAAGTTATACCAGACGGCGGGAGTGACCTACAGACGTCCGTGTGGACCATCGGACGTCTGGGGTATAGGACAGACGTCCCCGCAGACTTCTGGACGTCCGGAGAACCAAGCTGAACAGGTAATTCTCTGATCCACCGTTTAAGACGTCTGGAAGGAGTTCCAGACGTCTGATTTTGCACAGTATCGTCTTTTTCGACCCGTTTAGGGCCCGTTTGGGCTCCGTTTTCCGCGATTCGAGTTGCGTTCTTTTCAGAATTAATTCCTCTACTCGTCTACAGTAGCTATACACTGTTTTGAGACACTCCTTGTGTTTGATCCTTGTGATAGGACCTCGTTCGGTTGCAGTCTTGAGAGTCGCGGAGGCGCGCGGGATTCCCGATCACGCCCCCATTACTCCCGTTGTACCTGGTAGAGTGGCTTAAGTTATTAATAAAATCTGTTAAAGTATGAAACCATAACTAGAATCTAGGACATTGCATGAATCCTAGGAATGAGAAATGTATGGAATGATAGCTCCTAGGTGATGCATGAATCCTAGGGCTGGAAAACTAGTTGTATGCTAGATCCTAGGATGTGGCATGAATCTTAGGATGGAAAAACTAGTGGAATGTATAATACTGCAGTCTTGGAAAAATGGAAAGGAATATAAAGCTGCCTGTAATTTGAATTAACAGCTGCCTGTTATGAATAAAGAAACATGTTTGAGATCATGGATTTTGAGAACGTGAATCTGGAAAGTGAAACATATGATGTTCTGAGATAAAGAGCTGGAACCCTACGGGGAATTAGGAGTGGAACTCCTGGAAAGAAAAAGGAATGGAACTGAGATGTAGTTTGTACTGTCTCTTGGGTACGCAGTACCAAGGGAAGTACCTGTACCTGTTTAGTGCAGAGTGGGGCCAGCCGCCCCAGGGACCCGGGGTTAGGATTGGCCGCTCTGTACCGACTTGTTGGCCCTCGTGTACGTAGTACCGAGGAGAGCTAGTAGTGTTAGGAGAGTACTAGCTACCCCACGGGCCCCGGGGTTCTGCTAGCCTCCTTCACCGACTTGTTAGTCCCATTAGGGCAAACCAGGGTAGTCAGGCGAGGGTGCGCGGACTGTGGAGGGGCAAGGCCCCGGTTTGGTTACTGTGGAGGGGTTGGACCCCTGTTACTGAGAGGGCTCTGCCCTGGTTCCGTGCTGTGCTTTGGGCGCACCCGTTAACGGAAACGACTGACCGCGTGCCAGTGCGGGCTAGCTACCTGTGCGTTTATCGCGCGTGCCGTAGTCACCGTTACGTCTGTCAGTGACCTTGGGGTGGTTGACTGAGGGTAGGATCACCACGGGGGACTCTCCCGGCCAGGAGAGCACCACGTGCTACTTCTACTTTTGGAAAAGACTGCAATCAAGATCGTTCCCACGAGGACATTCGAGATCAAGTAAAGGATCTGAGAAATAAATGAAATAGTGAGAAAAATTGAAAGATGTGAATAAAGGAAGTAATAGAACATAACAGCTACTGTACACTCTACTGTTGCCTTTAGTTAGTTTGCCACTCTACTCAGCGTTTTGCTGACGTGTTACACTCGTTACCTTTTTCAGGACCAGGTGTTGAGCAGCCAGGGTCGGCGGCTGCAGAGGACGCTGGGCCGAGTAGGGTCCAGTAGAGTTACCACAGCCTTTTGTACCCCTTTTTTTTCTGTTCTAGTGAGTAGTTTTTGTTTCCGCTGTACCTTCTTTACCTGCAGTTCTTGTTATATGATAAATGCTGTTTTACTGTTGTGGTGGTACCTACTGTAGTAGTTTCTTTCCTTACTGCTGTACTTTCTTACTGTTAGTTATATTCATGCTGAATGTGGTTTATTTTACTGTCTTTTGGTTACTTCCTCGTTGGACGACTAGGTCTTGGGATTAGTCGAGTCGGTCCGGTTCTCGTGTCTCGTAGGGACTCGGGAACCGGGTCGTTACAAGATGGTATCAGAGCAAGGTCGTCCCGAGAAGTGAATCAACTGACTGGAAAATAACCAATTGACATGTTTATAGCTAGAGTAGCCACCACAACATATCTCTTGACATGAGCTCTTAGAAGTTTTGTTAGGTATCGTTTGTTTTGACGTTTCCGTTTTGTTTCGCGTCTCCTTGCAGGAGATGCCTCGTCGCGGGACTGGCGAGACTGGCCGCGGGCGCGGCCGAGGGCGAGGTCGGCGAGGTGGACGTTCTGTCGTTGACGTCTCGGTGGACCAGCCACCACTCCCTGGCGTCCAAGCCCAGGACCTCGCCAGACTGATATGGGATATTGTACGAGAGGAGCTCCACCCACCGCCCCAAGCACCTCCTCCTGGGGTTGCAGAGGGGGAGTCCTCTGTGGGACCACGCGACAGACGCGGCGCTGGACACGAGGGAGGGGATGGGCCCCTGCCGCCCCCACCTTCCTCCGACACTTCTGTACACGAGGCACCGCCTGGAGGTGCACCAGCACCTCCCCTACAGCGCCACTTCGAGCTTTTCGGACAGTTCCGGAAGCTGAAGCCCCCCTCCTTCAAGGGGGATGAGGACCCGACCGAGGCAGAGGACTGGCTTGAGCAGTTGGAGAAGATCTTCGACACCCTTCGCCCCTCGGTGGAGTGCCGCGTGGCCTTTGCCACGTACCAGCTGGAGAGTGCGGCACACCGGTGGTGGAGGGCGGTCCGGGGACAGGAGAGGGACGAGCCGACGTGGGACCAGTTCGTCACCCTCTTCTGCGAGCAGTACTTTCCCCAGACGTGGCAGGACCAGAGGAGGCAGGAGTTCCACACTCTCCGCCAAGGGACGATGACCGTGAGCGCGTACCGCACGCGTTTCTTGGAGCTGTCCCGCTTTGCAGCGACAGCGGTAGCCACTGAGGAGGAGCGCCTTTGGAGGTTCACCGAGGGGCTCCGGCCTACAATCCGGGGGTATGTCAAACCCCTGAAGCTGCCGACGTTTTCGAGGGTGGTAGAGGCAGCTATGACTTACGAGGAGACCAACCCGTCCGCGCGAGAGACCGACGGCGGGCGGAAGAGGCCCTTTCAGCCAGACTTCTCACAGGGCCGGCGAGAACGGAGACACGTGACGTCCGCAGGAGAGCCGTCACGTTGTGCAGGGCCATCAGTGGCCTTTGGGGGCCCTCGACAGGGGTGATGTAAACACATTTACACTACTTAAAATGTCTATTTATGCATGTTCTTAAGCATAGGATTGCATTTCATGATATAAATATTGCATTACATGCATCATCTTGCATTTAGAGTAGTTTGAATAAAATGGAGGTTAATTGTCTCCTTTTATGTGCTTGGACAGGGCAAATATTTTATCGGGGCCTCGGATCAAAGATCCAACCGTATGGATATGATCAGGGCGACGATTGGAGTTCAACGACTCCAAGATCGCCCTAATCAGGCATCCGTAGCATCAGATAGAGACCGGGGAACCCTAGAAGATCAAGGACCAGGATGGTGTAAATCCACACTTCAGATGGCAAATCCGACCACACGGATGAATTCGGATCGACGATCGCAGCCCAACGACACAAAAATCGAGTCAATCCGACATCCGTGGCACCATCTACAACTTCCAGAAGATGGACGGCTAAGATGGCGCCACGTGGCGCCATCTCAGCCGCCCAATCGGCCGCATGCGTCTGGTGAAGACCGCGCACCGTCTCATCTCCGCCATTGGATCTCGATCCAACGGCTGCGGTCGCTCGCGTTTAAAAACGTCCGCGCGACCATTTCGCCCGCGTAGCGCAGCGGCGACGCAGCTACGGGCGAAGCGGAGGTCGCGGGTTCGAGCCGCGGTGAGGGGGTGGAAGGCGCGGGCGAGCGGGCGCGCACGAGCGTCGGATGAAGATCCAACGGCCGCGCACGCCCGATAGCACCGACGCGCAATTGGATGCTCTGGTGGACGCTCGATCGCACGCGGGCGGGCGCGCTACGCAGCGGGCGCGGACGCGATCTAAGCCGTCCGATCTCGCGATCGGACGGCTGAGACGACGCGGACGTGCGTATGCGTTATGCGCGCAGGCCAGCCGAGCGGGCGCGCGTGGGCGCGGCGGCGACGGCGACGGTGGGGCTTTAGCGACGGTTTTATCCGTCACTAAAGACCCCTTATTTATTATTTTGAAGATGTAATGTCCATTTTGCCCCCACTCCTTGCAACTATAAAAGGAGACCCCCTCCATACGAAATTTTCATCCCTTCCTTCTCCTCTCTACCTCTCCAAAGCTCAAGAGAAGCTTGTCCCACACCCGGGATGCTTCTCGCGAGATAAAGTCCAAATTTTCGTCCCCCTTCGGAAGTGGATCCCGCGACGACGACGGCGTGCTGCTTCGTTCCCGTTCTTCTGCTTCGTCCTCCTTCGTCCCGCTTCGTTCTCCTTCGTCCAGGCGTCGTCCCGTCCGGCTCGTCCTCCAAGCGACCGTCGAGGAGGATTTCTCTCTCCCTATTCTTTTTACTGCTTTCTAGTATAGATTTACTGCTTTCTAAGAGTAGTCTATTCGTCCTCCGAGCGATCGTCGAGGAGGACATTTCTCCCTCCATTCTTTTAATGCTTTCTAGAGTAATTATTTTATGTTTTCTAGTTGTAACGAAAGAACTCTTTTATGATAAATTCCTTGTCTATTCTACATCTCATTTTGATTTCCATGTATAGTATTCTTTCTCTCTCTCTTACTCCCTCTGTCTCTTTTATTTTTTGTAGATACTTAGATAGTTTAAATTGAATTTCTTTGTGACAAAATAAAAAGAAACGCGAAGTTTTTAAATCAAACGTTCGCCTCCCTGTGTTCGACCCAGAATTCTTATTTCGGTATAAATTTTATTTGTTGAACTCGAATCCTTCGCTTTCGAACTACAACGACAGGTTTTCCAAAACCAAACACGTTAGCGTAGGTCCGTAGATTCTCGTTCAACAAGGGGCCAGTCGCCAGCACCGGACCCCCGCCTAGCCGACAGCAGGGACTCACTGAGGGCGGGAGTCGGGTTCCCCTCTACTACCAGTGTGGCCAGCCGGGCCACGTCAGGAGGGACTGCCCATCTAGGGCAGGAGGTCAGCAGATACTTCCCGCGCAGAGCACTGGAGGGCGCGCAGGAGGCCGCGGTCCCCAGGCACGAGGAGGAGGACAGCAGTCGCGAGGAGGGTACCGGCCAGCACCTGCCCGTCCGACGCAGAGTGTGGCTGCTTCGTCCGCACCTAGGGCTAAGGGGCGTATCAACGCCCTAACACACAGGGACGCCAGAGCATCAGGATCCGTGGTAGCAGGTATGGTTTCAGTTTCTGGCAGACTCGTTTACACGCTTTTCGATTCCGGCGCTACGCACTCGTTTGTCGCAGCCAGTTTCGCAGTTAGTTTGGACCAGGATTATACACTGTTAGAGAATCCGTTCGTAATCAGAGGTCCGAGTGGTCAGCTGTTTGTAGCTGAGGAGGTGTACACGGGTTGCAGGGTCAGCATCGGGGGACATAGCCTGCCAGCTGACCTGATTATGATACAGATGGAGGACTTTGGAGTGATTCTGGGGATGGATTGGCTGTCCGCTTACCACGCCTTGGTAGACTGTTTTGAGAGGAAGATTGTCTTCTCCATTCCGGAGCTGCCTTCTTTCAAGTTTTACGGGCAGCCAGTGGATGGAGGTTTCAGGTGCATTTCGGCACTTCGGGCGGCGACACTTTTGAGCCAGGGGTGTGAGGGCTTCCTAGCTTGTGTGGTGGCAGAGCACAGCCCCGTGGCAGACTTCCAGAGCATCCCGGTGGTCAGAGAGTACCCCGACGTGTTTCCAGACGAGTTACCAGGACTACCGCCCGAGCGTGAGATCGAGTTTGAGATCTCACTAGTACCAGGGACCAGCCCCATCTCCACCGCGCCATACAGAATGGCACCGCTTGAGCTGCGAGAGCTCAAGTCCCAGTTGCAGGACCTTTTGGAGAAAGGTTTCGTGAGGCCCAGTGCGTCTCCCTGGGGAGCCCCGGTACTGTTTGTGAAGAAGAAGGATGGGACCCTACGCCTTTGTGTGGACTACCGACAGCTGAATAGGGTCACCATCAAGAACAGATATCCGCTGCCGAGGATCGACGATTTGTTTGACCAGTTGCGGGGTGCCACGGTGTTTTCCAAGATCGACTTGAGGTCTGGATACCACCAATTGAGGATCAGGGAGACCGACGTCTCCAAGATAGCTTTCCGCACCCGCTACGGACACTACGAGTTTTTGGTCATGCCGTTTGGACTGACCAATGCCCCCGCTGCTTTCATGGACCTGATGAACCTGGTGTTTAGACCATACTTGGACCAGTTTGTGGTGGTTTTCATAGATGATGTACTCATCTATTCTAGAGATCGGACGCAGCACGGACAGCACTTACAGATGGTTCTGGACACTCTGAGACGACGCAGGCTGTACGCCAAATACAGCAAGTGCGAGTTCTGGTTGAGGGAGGTGACCTTTTTGGGTCATGTGATCTCTGGAGACGGCCTGGCGATGGACCCCGCCAAGGTCGAGGCAGTGCTCAGGTGGGAGAGACCGCGTTCAGTCACTGAGATTCGCAGTTTCCTGGGACTGGCAGGTTACTACAGACGGTTCATCAGAGGGTTTTCGCAGATTGCACGTCCTATGACACAGTTGACCCGGAAGGATGTGCCTTTCGCTTGGACAGACGCCTGTGAGGCGTGTTTTCTGGAGCTGAAGGAGAGGTTGACCTCGGCTCCCGTGCTCACCATCCCTGACAGTAGTGGCAGGTTCGTTGTGTACACAGACGCTTCCTTGCAGGGGTTAGGAGGTGTGCTCATGCAGAGGGGTCACGTGGTCGCTTACGCTTCGCGGCAACTGAAGCCCCATGAGCATACCTACCCTACCCACGATCTAGAGTTGGCAGCTGTTGTCTTCGCGCTGAAGACATGGAGGCACTACTTGTACGGTGAGACCTTCGAGATTTTTACAGATCACAAGAGCCTCAGATATCTTTTTGACCAGAAGGAGCTCAACATGAGACAGAGACGTTGGTTGGAGCTCCTGAAGGACTACGACTGCAGCATCTCCTACCACCCGGGAAAGGCCAATGTGGTGGCTGACGCCTTGAGCCGTAAGGCGCCCGCACGCTTGGCCAGTCTACAGTTACAGAGTTGGAGCCTTTTGGAGGAGGTGGGCAGTTGGCGACCTCTAGAGTTATGAGGGTATTGTGGGGCAGTGACGGTGACACGGCAGACCAGGCCAGAGTTGATAAACCGCATCATCACGGGACAGATGGCCGATCCGTACTTGCAGTCTTTGCGCGACAGAGTACTATCAGGGGACCCAGGGGACTTCTCTTTCACAGACCAGGTGTTACACTTGAGGGGACGGTTGTGCGTCCCCAGAGACGAGGAGCTGTTGAGAGAGCTCCTGACTGAGGCACACGGTTCCAGATTCACCATACATCCCGGAAACACGAAAATGTACCATGACTTGAGACGCGAGTTCTGGTGGAGAGGGATGAAGCGGGATGTGGGTGAGTTCGTGCAGCAGTGCTTAGTGTGCCAGCAGGTGAAAGCCTAGCATCAGAGGCCTGCAGGGCCGCTTCAGCCGCTTCCAGTGCCAGAGTGGAAGTGGGAGAGCATCACCATGGACTTGGTGGTGGGCTTACCTGTTACCCAGCGAGGACACGACGCAGTCTGGGTAATAGTGGATAGATTGACGAAGACGGCACGATTCTTGCCGATCCGAGTCACTTTGGGACCAGCACAGTTGGCAGAGAGGTATATCCGTGATGTGGTGCGACTACACGGAGTTCCGCGGGAGATCGTATCCGACCGGGATACCCGCTTTACGTCCCAGTTTTGGGCTGAGTTTCAGCAGGCTTTGGGGACGAGGTTGAGGTTTAGCACGGCTTACCACCCCCAGACGGACGGACAGTCGGACCGCACGATACAGACACTTGAGGACCTTTTGCGTGCCTGTGTACTAGACTGGAGGGGCTCTTGGGAGGAGCACCTGCCCCTGGCGGAGTTTGCATACAACAACAGTTATCACTCGAGCATCGGCATGGCTCCCTACGAGGCTCTGTATGGACGGAAATGCACGGCACCCTTGAGTTGGGTTGAGGTGGGGACCAAGTGGGAGGTTGGCCCCAGGTTGATCCGGCAGAGTCAGGAGGTAGTCGAGCAGATCCACAGACGACTCCGCACTGTCAGGAGCAGACAGAAGAGCTACGCAGATCGCAGACGCAGAGAGGTGCAGTTCGAGGTTGGGGACCACGTCTTCCTTCGTGTTTCGCCCATGAAGGGCTTACAGCGGTTTGGGGTGAGAGGGAAGCTCGCGCCGAGGTTCGTGGGGCCCTTTTGAGGTCCTGGAGCGGGTTGGACCCGTTGCTTACAGACTTGCCCTTCCCCCGCAGCTTTCTGGTGTGCACGACGTGTTCCACGTGTCCAACCTCAGGAAGTACGTAGCCGATCCCAGCCACGTACTGAGTCACGAGAGCGTCGAGGTGAGCGACGACCTGACCTACCCCGAGCGGCCAGTGCAGATCCTAGACCGAGCCGTCCGCAGGTTGAGACGAAAGCAAGTACCCCTGGTAAAGGTTTTGTGGAGGAGCCAGCGGTACGAGGAGGCTACCTGGGAGCCTGAGGCGGCAATGCGGGAGCGGTACCCGGAGCTTTTCGCGGGTACGTCTTTTCAGACCGGCTTCGGTCCTCTTTGACTTTGTTATGGTTATTTGGACATCTTTTTCCCGCACCCTAGTTGGCGCAAGTTTCGGGGACGAAACTTCCTTTGAGTTTGTTATATTGTAACGAACGCGTGCCCCAGACGCCTTTTAAGACGTCTGGGAGGTGGCCCAGACGTCGGACCAGACGTCTGGGATCACATCCAGACGTCTGACCAGACGTCCGGGATCGTTTACAGACGTCTGGAGAACAGTTATGTTCGCACGGGAGATTCGTCTGCGCGCCTGTGCGCGCAGACCTGCGATTCCTCTCTCTCTCTCTCTGCGGCTGCAGGCGCGCTGCGACCACCTTCTCTCTCCTCCTCGCGCGGCCTTAAAAGGGCACGCCTCCCCTCCCGTCTCCTCCTTCTTCTCCTTCCTGTGCGCGAGAGCGAGCGGACGCGAGGGCGGCAGCGGCAGCCGCAGTGAGCGCGGAGGAGGTGCGGCGTGCGAGGGCGGGGCTCTGCCGTGAGGGCGAGATCGCCGGAGCGGCTTGGCCGGCCGGCGGAGGGCGCAGGGGGCGCGGAGCGTCGGGGAGAGGGACCTGCTGCGGTCGGAGCAGCGGACGCGCGAGGTGCGACGCGGGCGGCGTCGCGAGCGGAGGCCGAGCAGGGTTCTGATTCTGGAAAAATTTCCAGAATCAGACGTCTGGGTTGATAGCCAGACGGCAAGGTCGACGTCTGTAAGATCATACAGACGTCTGAAAGGTGAGTTTCCGCTTTCTTCTTCCTTCTTGTCGACTGACCGTACTGAGGGAGGGGGGGTTGGCCGTGCGCAGGTTCGCTGATTCGCCATCCTTTGCGAATCAGACGTCTGTAAGTTGTACCAGACGGCGGGAGTGACCTACAGACGTCCGTGTGGACCATCGGACGTCTGGGGTATAGGACAGACGTCCCCGCAGACTTCTGGACGTCTGGAGAACCAAGCTGAACAGGTAATTCTCTGATCCACCGTTTAAGACGTCTGGAAGGAGTTCCAGACGTCTGATTTTGCACAGTATCGTCTTTTTCGACCCGTTTAGGGCCCGTTTGGGCTCCGTTTTCCGCGATTCGAGTTGCGTTCTTTTCAGAATTAATTCCTCTACTCGTCTACAGTAGCTATACACTATTTTGAGACACTCCTTGTGTTTGATCCTTGTGATAGGACCTCGTTCGGTTGCAGTCTTGAGAGTCGCGGAGGCGCGCGGGATTCCCGATCACGCCCCCATTACTCCCGTTGTACCTGGTAGAGTGGCTTAAGTTATTAATAAAATCTGTTAAAGTATGAAACCATAACTAGAATCTAGGACATTGCATGAATCCTAGGAATGAGAAATGTATGGAATGATAGCTCCTAGGTGATGCATGAATCCTAGGGCTGGAAAACTAGTTGTATGCTAGATCCTAGGATGTGGCATGAATCTTAGGATGGAAAAACTAGTGGAATGTATAATACTGCAGTCTTGGAAAAATGGAAAGGAATATAAAGCTGCCTGTAATTTGAATTAACAGCTGCCTGTTATGAATAAAGAAACATGTTTGAGATCATGGATTTTGAGAACGTGAATCTGGAAAGTGAAACATATGATGTTCTGAGATAAAGAGCTGGAACCCTACGGGGAATTAGGAGTGGAACTCCTGGAAAGAAAAAGGAATGGAACTGAGATGTAGTTTGTACTGTCTCTTGGGTACGCAGTACCAAGGGAAGTACCTGTACCTGTTTAGTGCAGAGTGGGGCCAGCCGCCTCAGGGACCCGGGGTTAGGATTGGCCGCTCTGTACCGACTTGTTGGCCCTCGTGTACGTAGTACCGAGGAGAGCTAGTAGTGTTAGGAGAGTACTAGCTACCCCACGGGCCCCGGGGTTCTGCTAGCCTCCTTCACCGACTTGTTAGGCCCATTAGGGCAAACCAGGGTAGTCAGGCGAGGGTGCGCGGACTGTGGAGGGGCAAGGCCCCGGTTTGGTTACTGTGGAGGGGTTGGACCCCTGTTACTGAGAGGGCTCTGCCCTGGTTCCGTGCTGTGCTTTGGGCGCACCCGTTAACGGAAACGACTGACCGCGTGCCAGTGCGGGCTAGCTACCTGTGCGTTTATCGCGCGTGCCGTAGTCACCGTTACGTCTGTCAGTGACCTTGGGGTGGTTGACTGAGGGTAGGATCACCACGGGGGACTCTCCCGGCCAGGAGAGCACCACGTGCTACTTCTACTTTTGGAAAAGACTGCAATCAAGATCGTTCCCACGAGGACATTCGAGATCAAGTAAAGGATCTGAGAAATAAATGAAATAGTGAGAAAAATTGAAAGATGTGAATAAAGGAAGTAATAGAACATAACAGCTACTGTACACTCTACTGTTGCCTTTAGTTAGTTTGCCACTCTACTCAGCGTTTTGCTGACGTGTTACACTCGTTACCTTTTTCAGGACCAGGTGTTGAGCAGCCAGGGTCGGCGGCTGCAGAGGACGCTGGGCCGAGTAGGGTCCAGTAGAGTTACCACAGCCTTTTGTACCCCTTTTTTTTCTGTTCTAGTGAGTAGTTTTTGTTTCCGCTGTACCTTCTTTACCTGCAGTTCTTGTTATATGATAAATGCTGTTTTACTGTTGTGGTGGTACCTACTGTAGTAGTTTCTTTCCTTACTGCTGTACTTTCTTACTGTTAGTTATATTCATGCTGAATGTGGTTTATTTTACTGTCTTTTGGTTACTTCCTTGTTGGACGACTAGTTCTTGGGATTAGTCGAGTCGGTCCGGTTCTCGTGTCTCGTAGGGACTCGGGAACCGGGTCGTTACAAATATCCTCCCACGCAACTAGATAAGCTTTACCATCCCATATAAAATATGCAATCCAGCTCCTAATTCTATTAAGGGAGGACTTTTTGATAACAGTACAAGAGAGCCAAAATCTAAGGAGGCCTTCAATGCCCCATTTAACCCATCCGACCCTTTCCATTCTTGAAAGTGTTTTCCTCTTCCACCCAACAAGAAGATCCCTTACTTTATCTTCAAGAGCAGTAGAGGGATTGGCATCCCTTCTAGTAACAAGGGGTGTCCCCAAGTAACGACAAGAAAATTTCCCTTCCAGCATGCCTAATATCAAACAGATGCTCAATTTGCGCCTACAAGATTTGGAGATGTACACACGACTTTTTGTGCTGTCAAGTTTAAGGCCTAACAAATAGGCGATAGTCCCCAAAGCATTTTTAATAGCTTGAGTAGATCAAGTATTTGCCTTGCAGCAAATAAGAATATCATTAGCAAATAGAAGGTGAGATCAACATTTGCCTTACAGCATTTCCCTTGTGGACTTCCTCATCTCGCATAAAAATAAAGAAAACAATGAAAGACATTTCGTCTTTCCTCCAATTCAGGAATAATTACAATCCCAGTCAATTTTGGCCATGAATAAGAAGAGTGAAAACGATAGGGAGTCCATTATGAGATGGGTGAATATTTATACTAAACTCTTATTTGAATCATCAACCTATTGGTCATCATCATTGAGATTTTCATCCCAAAGTAAACATCAAAATCAATGGTTTTGCCTTCCCATGGGTGTCCGAATGGTTAACGCTTATATCCTAAAGTAGGGAACGACCCCCATTCGAGGTGTCAAATGCGTTGACTTAACCTGAAGGCTGTGGTGTGGTGCTATTATAGTTTCCTAAGGTTTATCCAGCTCACTAGGATTCTCATCATAAAGAAAAATCAATTCGCTTATTGACATTACCTCATCAACCGACCTTACATTAATGTTCCATCCAAAAATAGGAAACAAAATGGATACATTTGATCAAAATATAACAAATCATAGATTGATATATAGCTATTGACACCTAAAAGGCTTTACTGAAATTATGGATCAATCAAATTCTTCAAATAAAATGGTAAAATGCCAAATCAAAAGCATGAAAAATTAAATTTGTGCAGATAGGACGTAAAGTTGGTGGAGAAAATTAACTCAACCATTTAAATGCAAAATTTTAAAGATCAAGAAATAAATGACAAGAGCACATGATTGAAGTAAATCAAAGAGGGATGTTACATGATATAATGAATGGAGATTGCGGGTGAGATATTAATGAAAAGGGATTGTGATTGTTCTTGGAAAAATGTTGATTATAAGTGGGTAAAAGAGAATGGAAATGCTTAAAATTAAATGGGAGGATATATTGTAACGTAAAAATATTTTGAAAATGATGGAAAATTTTCTCCTTTAGGAAAGAGAATGGATAGATACGAAGAGTGTGATTATATATAATTTTTTTTTTTTTTAATAGTTAAATTTTACCTTGTAAAATGTCTATAGCCCATCAAGAGAGGCATTTTGGATAATGATATATAGACACCACTTTAGATATAAAAATTCACATTACTCACAAAAAATATGACACCATCTCAATACATGGCCCTCCTTTTTAATAAGAGGGGAGTTAGATTTTGTGTATACCTCAGCATATATGAAACATTCTCCTTCATTTTTTAGAGCAGTGATATGTGTACATAAAAGTGTACACACTTTTGTACACTTAATCCCTATTAGAAAGGGACACTTAACATTGTGACATGTTATAAATCATGTCACCCCTCTTTAATAGTTAGGTTTATCGAGATATACGAGAGTGTGTACACCCGGAGTGTTTTCCCTTTTTTTTATTGAAAGCTACGAGGAGCATCTAGGTGCTAGAAAAGAAATGATGGTCGTAGTACATGAGGGTATGAATGAAAAAAAAATTTAGGTGTTGAATGTGCATACATGCTAGTTTGGTGGGGGATGCTACAAAGTTGGAGGAGCCGATTACAAGGATTGTCATCCCAAAAGTTAGAAAGAAAGACGTTTCTCTAAAACTTTTACCTCATCTAAACACTTCACAAAATTCAGCGCCCCCCCCTCCCTCCCAAGCCATTCCTATTATGTACGGTTGTCAACATCTTAATTTACGGCACATGGAATTAATGATATCTTGTTGCTCATTTCAATAAGATTTCCATATGATACAATTGAAGTTCGAAATTTCCCAAAAGTACAAAACACCCGTAAAGTGGATGAGGACCTAAATAGTCATACCATAACTTAAAATTTAAAGTCACACCCATCGCTTATTAACTCCTCCCACGGTGAAAGACTACCAACCACCTCATTTACTGCAGATTGAATGATACTTTTTTTGTTTTTCGAGATAAAAGGTAAATTTTACTAGGAAATTATTAGGTACAAAATTTCCATTGGTAAATTTTCTTTTCCCGAGGGACAACTATAAGAAACATGTCATCTTCATTAATAGTGACTTTAGGGATAACATCAAATAAATCCTAATTTTTGAACGAAAAAGAAGAGAACAAAAATCAATTCTTATCATTGCAACCTTCTCCCAAGAACCATCAAAACTTGGAATATTTAGCTGAAAGTAGAAGTATTAGCTCTTCTAATAACATTCATAGAAGTACCAAAGAACCTAGTATTGTTATCTCCCACTTCCAACCGATTAACTATGAATTTTTGCTTTAAAAAAGTTTCATATTTCAAAGCTACATCAACAAACTTAAGCTTAAGATCTCTCAAAAGAATGGCCTTGACATCATCTCATGAATGTTGAATATTCTTTTCAAGAGCATCATTAATTTCCTTCGGAATCATTAGAGATTATTCTCTGGATATCATGCCCCTAAAGAGGGAGGCACCTATGGGGAGGGGATGCACCAACTATGCTACTCCTCGACCCCATGAGAAGACCATCTAACTAAAGGAATTGTTGTAATATTTTGTAGCTAAGAACTTTCTTAACGTTTATTTTCATGTAATCAAACAAATGTCAAGTTACATATATTGTAATATATCCTCTCAAGTTACATATATTGTCAAAGTCGATTACTCTAAACATCTTGATATTTGGTCAAAATATTAAGTTAGGTCTATCTTAACATATTCCACAATAGACGTAATTTGATATTTATCTTAGATTAAACATCAAGATAGTATTATAGTTATTTTTGTAGGATCTAAAGGGTACAAGTAAACTAGAAAGGGAGATGAATAGTGTGATAAAAAATATTGTAAATTAATAAAAAAATCACAGAAAAAGTACACCAAATATATAGTGGTTCCCCTCACTTAGGTAGTCCACTACCTAAGTCTCCCAACTTAGGATTTTTAACCCAATTCCCTCAACCTGAAGGGAATCAATTTACTAAAAATAAGGTAATTAACGGGTTACCTCAATCAAATTACAAGAGAAATATAAGCAAACTATTACAGGTGTAAGCAAGAAATAAAATAGCTTACAACTTAATTCCTAAGTCTCCAACAAGAATTAATTTAGCAGATATTTGATAGAAAGATCTAACGATAAACAATAAAGTGCAAAAAATGATTTTACGATAACAAAACAAATGTGCCAAAAGAACTTGTTGCGAAATGAAGATCTCTTTGAAGGATGGATGCAACAAACCTATCACTCTTGCAGCTAAAATGAGAGAAATATGATTTGGAGCAAAGATGATTTTTTATTCTTGTGTTATATGAAAATGACACTCAAAAGGTGTTTTTATAGGCTACTAATCAGCCTACTATGCCTCCTAGTTGTTGGGGGAAAAATAAGAAGGTTAGGAATAAGATTAATTGTAAAATGGCCGTTCAGATCAGGCACAATGGTTTGTTTGTACTAGTACTAAAGTTGTGGTACCAGTACTGACTACTCACAGTTATCCAGTTGTTAGCCCAACAGAGCCTAGGTACCAGTATCCATCATAGATACCGGTACTCAGTGCTTACAATTAAGTACCAACTAAGTCACCACATACCAATACTTGTGACTCAAAGGTTTGAGATAAGTAAAAAATTGCGACTTGCATGTACCGGTACTAGTGATTAATTAGTACCAGCACTTGTAAGGTACATACACTACCACTATCCACAAATTGTGAGCACCTGGTACCGGTACTCATGATGAGTGTTGGTACTTGTTCACAGTTTGAGACTAGGGCCTAAACCTGTGCCTTGCATGTATCGGTATTTGCTACAAGTACCTTGTTTTGATTGATTTAATCAATTTTAGTGCTAAACAAACTTAACTACACGATTAATATTTCAAAGAAATGATTTTGATTTTTCAAACAAATGATTAAATGTGAGTTTGATACATAATTATCTCTATTTTGATTTTACTTACTAAATCAAATTTTCTTGTTTAGGAGACATACAAAATTCTAGAATACAATAAATGAACATAAAAATAATCTTCATCCTTCATATCATCCACACTTCTTCCTTGTTATGATCTATACTTTCTAAATCCTGTGATTTGCTATAAATAACACTTCATAAACTCATTATATTTAAAATAATTTTATTAACACCAAAACATAAAAAAGAAGAGGAACTACGTTACAACAATTTTGACATTTAAGAGACAAATGTGAAGAAATATCATTTTCTCTTGTAGTGAATTAAGCTCAGGATTTATGAATAAAAAAAAGCCTTTACTTAAGAAGTGGAAATAGTTACATATGAAGGTGTTAAATTATCCATGTCTAATAAATGTATCAAATGTAAAAAGATGATCAATCTACTTTAAAACCTAACATCAATATTGAGACGAGCCACTCGTTCAACTAAGGGGATCAACAACAGCCAAATATATTTTCATGTGAACTTTACGTGCAAGGTAGGCATATTTTGCAAAATTTTAAATCTCATTTATGTTTTTTCAAAGCTTATAATCAAGACACTCACTCATTGATGGTTAGACTCTCAGATGTAGGCGCATGCCTCAGCTGCTTGTGTGACCACTACAAGCAATCCAATACGGATGGAGTAAAGCTAAAACACAAGGATGCCAACTTTAATTCTATAATGTCACCATCCTAATTAAACATGAGGTCTAATATGTGGAAACCACCATCTCCTGTCTATTGAATTCATCCCCAATCAGCAAAGCCCAATACTAACTCTTGAACTTAATTCTCACTTGCCACTTTGAGGAAGCTCCCACTTATAGAAATCTATTATTCTAACTATAAAGAGTGCTCCTCAACTAATTGCTACATTTATCAAGCCATATCTTCTTCCCCTCTTAAATTCCCTTCCTTTCTTTAGCCTCATCTTCCAACATAAATCTCAGCATCTTTGCAAAGTCAAAATCCCTCCACTTATTGGTTTGTTTCACCATCAACAGAAGCCATCCTTACACGTGAAGAAAGGCAAAAAAAAAACAAAAAAAACAAAAAAATAAAAAAAGCTCAAAACTTTTTCACTTAAGACAAATCAAGTTATATTTTCCTTTTCATTTTGCAAATCTTAGCAAACTCCTCCCATAAATCAACCCTCCAAATTAATGTCCAAGATTGTAACGACCTGGTTCCCGAGCCCCTACGAGACACGAGAACCGGACCGACTCAACTAATCCCAAGACCTAGTCATCCAACGAGGAAGTAACCAAAAGAGCAGTAAAATAAACCACATTCAACATGAATATAACTAACAGTAAGAAAATACAGCAGCAAGGAAAGAAACTACTACGGTATATACCACCACAACAGTAGAACAACATTCATAACTAAATATGAACTGCAGGTAAAGAAAAGTACAGCGGAAATAAAAACTACTCATTATAACGGAACAAAAAGAGGTACAAGAAACAGTGGTAACTCTACTGGATCCTACTCGGCCCAGCGTCCTCTGCAGCCGCTGACCCTGGCTGCTCAACACCTGGTCCTGAAAGGTAACGAGTGTAACACGTCAGCAAAATGCTGAGTAGAGTGGCAACTAAAACTAAAGAAACAGTAGAGTGTACAGTAGCTGTTAAGTTCTGTTACTTTCTTTATTTCAGTCTTTCAATTATCTCACGATTTATCTATTTCTCAGATCTTTCACTTGATCTCGAATGTTCCTCGTGGGAACGATCTTGATTGCAGTCTTTTCCGAACAGTAGAAGTAGCACGTGGTGCTCTCCTGGCCGGGAGAGTCCCCCGTGGTGATCCTACTCTCAGTCAACCACCCCAAGGTCACTGACAGACGTAACGGTGACTACGGCACGCGCGGTAAATGCACGGGTAGCTAACCCGCACTGGCACGCGGTCAGTCGTTTCCGTTAACGGGTGCGCCCAAAGCACAGCACGAAACCAGTACAGGGCAGAGCCCTCTCAGTAACAGGGGTCCAACCCCTCCACAGTAACCAAACAGGGGCCTTGCCCCTCCACAGTCCGCACACCCTCGCCTGACTACCCTGGTTTGCCCCAGTGGGCCTAACAAGTCGGTGTGGGAGGTTAGCAGAACCCCGAGGCTCGTGGGGTAGCTAGTACCTCCCTACACTAGTAGCTCTCCTCGGTACTACGTACACGAGGACCAGCAAGTCAGTACAGAGTGGCCAGTCCTAACCCCGGGTCCCTGGGGCGGCTGGCTCCGCTCTGCACTAAACAGGAGGACAGTCGCTCTTCTTGGTACTCCGTACTCAAGGGCCAGCTCACTTCCCCAATTCTATTCCATTCACTTTCCAGGAGTTCTACTCCTACTTCCCCGTAGGGTTCCAACTCAGAACGTCTAAGTTTCACCTTCTAGTTTCACGTTATCACAATCCATGTTCTCAAACACGTTTATTTATTCAACAGGCAGCTGTTAATTCAATTACAGGCAGCTATTTGTTCCTTTCCATTTTTCCAAGACTGCAGTATTCATCTGTTCCACTAGTTTTCCCATCCTAGGATTCATGCCGTATCCTAGGATCTATCATACAATCTAGTTTTCCAGCCCTAGGATTCATGCAACACCTAGGATCTATCATTCAATCTGTTTTTCATTCCTAGGATTCATGCAATGTCCTAGGTTCTATTTATGATTCCACAATTTAACAAGTTATACTTAAAAGCCACTCTACCAGGTACGACGAGAGAAATGGGGGCGTGATCGGGAATCCCGCGTGCCTCCGCGACCCCCAAGACTGCAACGGAACGAGGTCCTATCACAAGGATCAAACACAAGGAGTGTCTCAAAACAGTGTATACCTACTGTAGACGGGTAGAGGATTTAATTCCGGAAAGAACGCAACTCGAAACACAAAAAATGGAACCCGAACGGGCCCTCAACGGGTCGAAAACGACGACACTGTGCAAAATCAGACGTCTGGAACTTCTTCCAGACGTCTTAAAAAGTGGATCAGAGAATTACCTTGTTCTGCGTGGTCTCTCAGACGTCCAGAAGTCTGCGGGGACGTCTGGCCTAGTTCCCAGACGTCCGATGGTCACCCCGGACGTCTGGAGGTCACTCTCTCGCCGTCTGGTACTATAGCCAGACGTCTGATTCGCGTTGGATGGCGAATCACTGAGCCTGTGCGCACCCAACTCTCTCTCTCAGTTCGGTCAGTCGACAGGAAGGAAGAAGACGAAGAACTCACCTTTCAGACGTCTGGATGGTCTTCCAGACGTCACCCCCGTTGTCAGCCCAGATGTCTGATTCTGGAAATGTTTCCATAATCAGGCCGCGACTCGCCCTCCGCTCGCGACGCCGCGTCTCGTCGCACCTCGTGCACCTGCTGCTCGAACCGCAGCAGTCCCCCCCGCGTTGCCCCGCGCCCGCTGCGCTCCCCGCCGGCCGGCCCTGGCAGCCCCGGCGAGCTCGCCCTCACGGCTGAGCGCCGCTCTCGCACGCAGCACCTCCTCCGCGCTCACTGTGGCCGCCGCTACCGCTGCAACCTCGCGCTCGCTCTCGCGCTCACTGGCTGAAGGAGAAGAGGAAGGAGGCGGTGGTGAAGGAAGAGCGCGTGGCCTTTTAAGGCCGCGCGAGGAGGAGAGAGAAGGAGCGCGGCAGGGGAATCTGCAGCTGCAGAAGGAATAAGCGAATATGCGGGTCTATGCGCTCATGCGTGTAGACGACCCGCGCGTGTCAAAGATAACAGATTTCCAGACGTCTGTCAACGATCCCAGACGTCTTATACGACGTCTGGAAGTGATTCCAGACGTCTGGTCCGACGTCTGGCCCACCTCCCAGACGTCTTAAAATACGTCTGGGGCACGCGTTCATAACAATATAACGAACTCAAAGGAAGTTTCGTCCCCGAAACTTGCGTTAACTAGGGTGCGGAAAAGACGTCCAAATAACCATAACAAACTCAAAAAGGACCGAAGCTGGTCCGAAAAGACGTACCCGCGAAAAGCTCCGGGTACCGCTCCCGCATTGCCGCCTCAGGCTCCCAGGTAGCCTCCTCGTATCGCTGGCTCCTCCACAAAACCTTTACCAGGGGTACTTGCTTCCGTCTCAAACTGCGGACGGCTCGGTCTAGAATCTGCACTGGCCACTCGGGGTAGGTCAGGTCGTCGCCCACCTCGACGCTCTCGTGACTCAGTACGTGACTGGGATCGGCTACGTACTTCCTGAGGTTGGACACGTGGAACACGCCGTGCACACCAGAAAGCTGCGGGGGGTGGGCAAGCCTGTAAGCAACGGGTCCAACCTGCTCCAGGACCTCAAAGGGCCCCACAAACCTCGACGCGAGCTTCCCTCTCACCCAAACCGCTGTAAGCCCTTCATGGGCGAAACACGAAGGAAGATGTGGTCCCCAACCTCAAACTGCACCTCTCTGCGTCTCAGATCCACATAGCTCTTCTGTCTGCTCCTGACAGTGCGGAGTCGCCTGTGGACCTGCTCAACTACCTCCTGACTCTGCCGGATCAACCTGGGGCCAACCTCTCACTTGGTCCCCACCTCAACCCAACTCAAGGGTGCCGTACACCTCCGTCCGTACAGAGCCTCGTAGGGAGCCATGCCGATGCTCGAGTGATAACTTTTGTTGTATGCAAACTCCGCCAGGGGCAGGTGCTCCTCCCAAGAACCCCTCTAGTCCAGTACATAGTCACGCAAAAGGTCCTCAAGTGTCTGTATCGTGCGCTCAGACTGTCCGTCCGTCTGGGGGTGGTAAGCCGTACTAAACCTCAACAGCGTCCCCAAGGCCTGCTGAAACTCAGCCCAAAACTGGGACGTAAAGCGGGTATCCCGGTCGGATACGATCTCCCGCGGAACTCCGTGTAGTCGTACCACATCACGGATATACCTCTCTGCCAACTGTGCTGGTCCCAAAGTGACTCGGATCGGCAAGAATCGCGCCGTCTTCGTCAGTCTATCCACTATTACCCAGACTGCGTCGTGTCCCCGCTGGGTAACAGGTAAGCGCACCACCAAGTCCATGGTGATGCTCTCCCACTTCCACTCTGGCACTGGAAGCGGCTGAAGCGGCCCTGCAGGCCTCTGATGCTCAGCTTTCACCTGCTGGCACACTAAGCACTGCTGCACGAATTCACCCACATCCCGCTTCATCCCCCTCCACCAAAACTCGCGTCTCAAGTCGTGGTACATCTTCGTGTTTCCGGAATGTATGGTGAATCTGGAACCGTGTGCCTCAGTCAGGAGCTCTCTCAACAGCTCCTCGTCTCTAGGAACGCACAACCGTCCCCTCAAGCGTAGCACCTGGTCTGTGAAAGAGAAGTCCCCTGGGTCTCCTGACAGCACTCTGTCGCACAAAGATTGCAAGTACGGATCGGCCATCTGTCCTGTGATGATGCGATCTATCAGCTCTGGCCTAGTCTGCCGTGTCACCGTCACTGCCCCACAGTACCCTCGTAACTCTAGAGGTCGCCAACTTCCCACCTTCTCCAAAAGGCTCCAACTCTGTAACTGTAGACTGGCCAAGAGTGCGGGCGCCTTACGGCTCAAGGCGTCAGCCACCACATTGGCCTTTCCTGGGTGGTAGGAGATGCTGCAGTCGTAGTCCTTCAGGAGCTCCAACCAACGTCTCTGTCTCATGTTGAGCTCCTTCTGATCAAAAAGGTATTTGAGGCTCTTGTGATCTGTGAAAATCTCGAAGGTCTCACCGTACAAGTAGTGCCTCCAAGTCTTCAGCGCGAAGACCACAGCTGCCAACTCTAGGTCATGGGTAGGGTAGGTATGCTCATGGGGCTTCAGTTGCCGCGAAGCGTAAGCGACAACGTGACCCCTCTGCATGAGCACACCTCCTAACCCCTGCAAGGAGGCGTTCGTGTACACAATGAACCTGCCACTACTGTCAGGGATGGTGAGCACGGGAGCCGAGGTCAACCTCTCCTTCAGCTCCAGAAAACATGCCTCACAGGCGTCAGTCCAAGAGAAGGGCACGTCCTTCCGGATCAACTGTGTCATAGGACGCGTAATCTGTGAAAATCCTCTGATGAATTGTCTGTAGTAGCCTGCCAGTCCTAGGAAACTGCGAATCTCAGTAACTGAACGCGGTCTCTCCCACCTGAGCACTGCCTCGACCTTGGCTGGGTCCACCGCCAAGCCGTCTCCAGAGATCACATGACCTAGGAAGGTCACCTCCCTCAACCAGAACTCGCACTTGCTGTATTTGGCATACAGTCGGCGTCGTCTCAAAGTGTCCAGAACCATCCGCAAGTGTTGTCCGTGCTGCGTTCGATCTCTTGAATAGATGAGTACATCATCTATGAAAACCACCACGAACTGGTCCAAGTACGGTCTAAACACCCAGTTCATCAGGTCCATGAAAGCAGCGGGGGCATTGGTCAGCCCAAACGGCATGACCAAAAACTCGTAGTGTCCGTACCAGGTGCGGAAAGCAGTCTTGGAGACGTCGGTCTCCCTGATCCTCAACTGGTGGTATCCAGACCTCAAGTCGATCTTGGAAAACACCGTGGCACCCTGCAACTGGTCAAACAAGTCGTCGATCCTCGGCAGCGGATATCTGTTCTTGATGGTGACCCTATTCAGCTGTCGGTAGTCCACACAAAGGCGTAAGGTCCCATCCTTCTTCTTCACAAACAGTACCGGGGCTCCCCAGGGAGACGCACTGGGCCTCACGAAATCCTTCTCCAGAAGGTCCTGCAACTGAGACTTGAGCTCTCGCAGCTCAAGCGATGCCATCCTGTATGGCCCGGTGGAGATGGGGCTGGTCCCTGGTACTAGTGAGATCTCAAACTCGATCTCACGCTCGGGCGGTAGTCCTGGTAACTCGTCTGGAAACACGTCAGGGTACTCTCTGACCACCGGGATGCTCTGGAAGTCTGCCACAGGGCTGGGCTCTGCCACCACACAAGCTAGGAAGCCCTCACACCCCTAGCTCAAAAGTCTCGCCGCCCGAAGTGCCGAAATGCACCTGAAACCTCCGTCCACTGGCTGTCCGTGAAACTCGAAAGAAGGCAACTTCGGAATGGAGAAGATGATCTTCCTCTCAAAACAGTCCACCAAGGCGTGGTAAGTGGACAGCCAATCCATCCCCAGAATCACTCCAAAGTCCTCCATCTGTATCATAATCAGGTCAGCTGGCAGGCTATGTCCCCCGACGCTAACCTCGCAATCCGTGTACACCTCCTCAGCTACAAATAGCTGACCACTCGGACCTCTGATTACGAACGAATTCTCTAACAATGAATAATCCTGGTCCAAACTAACTGCGAAACTGGCTGCGACAAACGAGTGCGTAGCGTCGGAATCGAAAAGCGTGTAAACGAGTCTGCCGGAAACTGAAACCATACCTGCTACCACCGATCCCGAAGCTCTGGCGTCCCTGTGTGTTAGGGCGTTGATACGCCCCTCAGCTCTAGGTGCGGACGAAGCAGCCACACTCTGCGTCGGACGGGTAGGTGCTGGCCGGTACCCTCCTCGCGACTGCTGTCCTCCTCCTCGTGCCTGGGAACCGCGGCCTCCTGTGCGCCCCCCAGTGCTCTACGCGGGGAGTATCTACTGACCTCCTGCCCTAGACGGGCAGTCCCTCCTGATGTGGCCCAGCTGGCCACACTGGTAACAGAGGGGAACCCGACTCCCGCCCTCAGTGGGTCCCTGCTGTCGGCTAGACGGGGGTCCGGTGCTGGCGACTGGCCCCTGTTGAGGGCCCCCAAAGGCCACTGATGGCCCTGCAAAACGTGACGGCTCTCCTGCGGACGCCACGTGTCTCCGTTCTCGCCGGCCCTGTAAGAACTCTGGCTGGAAGGGCCTCTTCCGCCCGCCGTCGGTGTCTCGCGCGGACGGGTTGGTCTCCTCGTAAGTCATAGCTGCCTCTACCACTCTCGAAAATGTAGGCAGCTTCAGGGGTTTGACATACCCCCGGATCGCAGGCCGGAGCCCCTCGGTGAACCTCCAAAGGTGCTCCTCCTCAGTGGCTACCGCTGTCGCTGCAAAGCGGGACAGCTCCAAGAAACACGTGCGGTACGCGCTCACAGTCATCGTCCCTTGGCGGAGAGTGTGGAACTCCCGCCTCCTCTGGTCCTGCCATGTCTGGAGAAAGTACTGCTCGCAGAAGAGGGTGATGAACTGGTCCCACGTCGGCTGTCCCTCTACTGTCCCCGGACCGCCCTCCACCACCTGTGTGCCGCACTCTCCAGCTGGTATGTGGCAAAGGCCATGCGGCACTCCACCGGGGGGTGAAGGGTGTCGAAGATCTTCTCCAGCTGCTCAAGCCAGTCCTCTGCCTCGTTCGGGTCCTCATCCCCCTTGAAGGAGGGGGGCTTCAGCTTTCGGAACTGCCCGAAAAGCTCGAAGTGGCGGTCTAGGGGAGGTGCTGGTGCACCTCCAGGCGAAGGTGCCTCGTGCACGGAAGTATCGGAGGAAGGTGGGGGCTGCGGCGGCCCATCCCCTCCCCCGTGTCCAGCGCCGCGTCCGTCGAGTGATCCCACAGAGGACTCCCCGTCCGCAACCCCAGGGTGAGGTGCTCGGGGCGGTGAGTGGAGCTCCTCTCGTACAATGTCTCGTATCAGCCGGGCGAGGTCCTGGGCCTGGATGCCTGGGAGTAGTGGCTGGTCCACTGGGGTGTCGGCAATGGCACGCCCACCCCGCGGCCCGCCTCACTGGTCCCACGACGAGGCATCTCCTGCAAGGAGACGCGAAACAAAACGGAACACGTCACTATGGAATGATACCGAATAGAAAAGTTTAAGAGCTCATGTCAAAAGATATGTTGTGGTGGCTACTTTAGTTATAGACATGTGAATTGGTTATTTTCCAGTCAGTTGATTCACTTCTCGGGACGACCTTGCTCTGATATCATCTTGTAACGACCCGGTTCTCGAGCCCCTACGAGACACGAGAACTGGACCGACTCAACTAATCCCAAGACCTAGTCGTCCAACGAGGAAGTAACTAAAAGAGCAGTAAAATAAACCACATTCAACATGAATATAACTAACAGTAAGAAATACAGCAGCAAGGAAAGAAACTACTACAGTATATACCAATTGTTATGAACGCGTGCCCCAGACGTATTTTAAGACGTCTGGGAGGTGGGCCAGACGTCGGACCAGACGTCTGGAATCACTTCCAGACGTCGTATAAGACGTCTGGGATCGTTGACAGATGTTTGGAAATCTGTTATCTTTGACAAGCGCGGGTCGTCTACACGCATGAGCGCGCAGACCCGCATATTCGCTTATTCCTTCTGCGGCTGCAGATTCCCCTGCCGCGCTCCTTCTCTCTCCTCCTCGCGCGGCCTTAAAAGGCCACGCGCTCTTCCGTCACCACCGCCTCCTTCCTCTTCTCCTTCAGCCAGTGAGCGCGAGAGCGAGCGCAAGGTTGCAGCGGTAGCGGCGGCCGCAGTGAGTGCGGAGGAGGTGCTGCGTGCGAGAGTGGCGCTCAGCCATGAGGACGAGCTTGCCGGGGCTGCCAGGGCCGGCCGGCGGGGAGCGCAGCGGGCAAGGGGCGATGCGGGGGGACTGCTGCGGTCCGAGCAGCAGGTGCACGAGGTGCGACGAGGCGCGGCGTCGCGAGCGGAGGGCGAGTCGCGGCCTGATTCTGGAAACATTTCCAGAATCAGACGTCTGGGCTGATAGCCAGACGGCGGGGGGTGACGTCTGGAAGACCATCCAAACGTCTGAAAGGTGAGTTCTTCGTCTTCTTCCTTCCTGTCGACTGACCGTACTGAGAGAGAGAGTTGGGTGCATGCAGGCTCGGTGATTCTCCATCCAACGCGAATCAGACGTCTGGCTATAGTATCAGACGGCGAGAGAGTGACCTCCAGACGTCCGGGGTGACCATCGGACGTCTGGGAACTAGGCCAGACGTCCCCGCAGGCTTCTAGACGTCTGAGAAACCACGTAGAACAAGGTAATTCTCTGATCCACTTTTTAAGACGTCTGGAAGAAGTTCCAGACGTCTGATTTTGCACAGTGTCGTCGTTTTCGACCCGTTGAGGGCCCGTTCGGGTTCCATTTTTTGTGTTTCGAGTTGCGTTCTTTCCGGAATTAAATCCTCTACCCGTCTACAGTAGATATACACTGTTTTGAGACACTCCTTGTGTTTGATCCTTGTGATAGGACCTCGTTCCGTTGCAGTCTTGGGGGTCGCGGAGGCACGCGGGATTCCCGATCACGCCCCCATTTCTCTCGTCGTACCTGGTAGAGTGGCTTTTAAGTATAACTTGTTAAATTGTGGAATCATAAATAGAACCTAGGACATTGCATGAATCCTAGGAATGAAAAACAGATTGAATGATAGATCCTAGGTGTTGCATGAATCCTAGGGCTGGAAAACTAGATTGTATGATAGATCCTAGGATACGGCATGAATCCTAGGATGGGAAAACTAGTGGAACAGATGAATACTGCAGTCTTGGAAAAATGGAAAGGAACAAATAGCTGCCTGTTGAATAAATAAACGTGTTTGAGAACATGGATTGTGATAACGTGAAACTGGAAGGTGAAACTTAGACGTTCTGAGCTGGAACCCTACGGGGAAGTAGGAGTAGAACTCCTGGAAAGTGAATGGAATAGAATTGGGGAAGTGAGCTGGCCCTTGAGTACGGAGTACCAAGGAGAGCGACTGTCCCCCTGTTTAGTGCAGAGCGGAGCCAGCCGCCCCAGGGACCCGGGGTTAGGACTGGCCACTCTGTACCGACTTGCTGGTCCTCGTGTACGTAGTACCGAGGAGAGCTACTAGTGTAGGGAGGTACTAGCTACCCCACGGGCCCTGGGGTTCTACTAGCCTCCCACACCGACTTGTTAGGCCCACTGGGGCAAACCAAGGTAGTCAGGAGAGGGTGCGCGGACTGTGGAGGGGCAAGGCCCCTGTTTGGTTACTGTGGAGGGGTTGGACCCCTGTTACTGAGAGGGCTCTGCCCTGTACTGGTTCTGTGCTGTGCTTTGGGCGCACCCGTTAACGGAAACGACTGACCGCGTACCAGTGTGGGTTAGCTACCCGTGCGTTTACCGCGCGTGCCGTAGTCACCGTTACGTCTGTCAGTGACCTTGGGGTGGTTGACTGAGAGTAGGATCACCACGGGGGACTCTCCCGGCCAGGAGAGCACCACGTGCTACTTCTACTGTTCGGAAAAGACTGCAATCAAGATCGTTCCCACGAGGAACATTCGAGATCAAGTGAAAGATCTGAGAAATAGATAAATCGTGAGATAATTGAAAGACTGAAATAAAGAAAGTAACAGAACTTAACAGCTACTGTACACTCTACTGTTTCTTTAGTTTTAGTTGCCACTCTACTCAGCGTTTTGCTGACGTGTTACACTCGTTACCTTTCAGGACCAGGTGTTGAGCAGCCAGGGTCAGCGGCTGCAGAGGATGCTGGGCTGAGTAGGGTCCAGTAGAGTTACCACTGTTTCTTGTACCTCTTTTTGTTCCGTTATAGTGAGTAATTCTTGTTTCCGCTGTACTTTTCTTTACCTGCAATTCATATTTAGTTATGAATGTTGTTCTACTGTTGTGGTGGTATATACTGTAGTAGTTTCTTTCCTTGCTGCTGTATTTTCTTACTATTAGTTATATTCATGTTGAATGTGGTTTATTTTATTGCTCTTTTGGTTACTTCCTCGTTGGACGACTAGGTCTTGGGATTAGTTGAGTCGGTCCGGTTCTCGTGTCTTGTAGGGGCTCGGGAACCGGGTCGTTACAAAGATCAACTACAACTGATAATCAAAAGTGCTGGCCTTTCATTATGGTTTTATCTTCTGTTGGTACTTTCTAATTGGATTGGATATTTTGATGAGGTTTTGCATAGATATTGAGGGAAAAAAAATCACTGAAAAGGAAAATAGAGAAGACTTGATGGCATCGACATTATCCTCTATAACTAACTTAATTTGGCTAAGTTTTAAGGTAAAATTCACATAATTAACACATTGAAAGGGTATAACTCAATCATGGCTGAAAAGAGAAGAATTAATAGAAATTGAGGTTAATTTTGCAATTTTCACAGACAATTATGAATGCAGAATAGCTGGAGGGTGAACTTATGGCTAATTAAAGGTCAATTGAGCTTAAATATCACAAAAGTGGGTTGGTATTGAGTAATTTAGGATTTACATTCAAATTGGATGTTTAATTCTAATTAAAAACCCTAATTTCAATCCCACTTCAATTAAAATAGTTCTGATGGAAATAAATATAATCTAAACATTCTAAAAATCAATTAAAAATATTTTATAAGGTTTGGCATAGTCAATTGACAATCAGAACTCGTTTTGACCTAAAACAGAATCAGAGATGGGTATTTGGTACAATTTTGGTCTAAGTGTAAATTGAAGATGAAAACGACATCAAAATAAAAAATTGAAGTCACCATAAACTTCGTTGTGTCAAAATTAGGTTACCATAAAAATTTGGGCTTATTTGGACTTCATCTTGGTCAACTTTGCATTTTGGTCCTCAAATCCTAATTTCCTCACAAATGCCCCTTTAACTTTCAATTTCTTTACAAATATGCCTCTGCTGAGACCTTCTCCACCTTCGACCTCTGCAACCTTTGGCCCCAAACTCCGGCGAGGTTGTTTATGCACCCGCCGCCCCTCTCCTCATGCAAACGAGTTATAAACCTTGGTCGTCTCACGACGCTTCTCGTCGTCAAGATTGGGTTGAGTTTCGTGCCCTCCTTCTATGCCTCGACCATCGTCATCTCTGACCCCAACGGTCCTCTTCGACCTCTTCGTCCTTGCATCCTTCGACCACAAGGGCAACACCACCTTCCTTACCTTCCTCAGGTTGCTACCAACCAAAGCACGGCCCTATCCTTCCCTCTCCTCGTTGTTGGTCTTCTTCCCCGAGCCCTCCTTCTTCGTGGCCGATGAGCCAAAACCAGCCGCTCTCCACCCCCTCATCGTCATTAGTTAGGTTCTCCTCTTTCCCTCTCCTCCTAGCATAAATCTATGTCCTTAAATCTCACAATCACCACCACAACTCCCTTTTCTTCTTCTTCTTCTCCATCCACGGTGACCCACTAGCCACCACACCGGCGACCACGCCCACAACACTCTGTGTACCTCCCGCTCCGCCAACCACCTGCGAAGCTTCACCTCGACGCGAGCGTCAAAACCCCTCAACAAATTTGGGGTTTCGACGCCACCAACCCCTCACCGGACACCCACGTCCACTGGTTTCTTCTCCGCATCTGGTGGCTCTCCTCCGGCTTCGAACCGCCAATCCAACCACTCAACCACCTTCAGCGAACCACAGTGGAACTTCTCGACTCCTTGGATCCAAGTTTGGACTCTTCTCACCCGCAGCCAACCAACCCATGCCGGCGTCTCTTCAACTCCGTCGCAACACTACCTCCTGTAGATTCACCCTACTCGGAGGGGGTGACGTAATAAAATGCGGAATAGAATATAAACAATCTCACAAAAAATCAATCGCACAATGTGCACAATTATTTTTAGGTGGAAACCCAAACCAGGTGAAAACCACCACCTAACCCTCTCGAGTTAGGATTTTTCGATCAACCAAGTTGATCAAATCCACTAAACGAATCACTTAAACGAGGGTGATTCAACCTCAATTACAACCACGCTACAAATGCGAGGGTAGCGTTCCTCAACCCCTTCTCTTCACGAGAAGGATTTTATCCCATGAAGGAGATGGGAATTCGCAAAGCGAATACCCAACCAAATAACAAAGTAAAATAACAAATATAGTCCTATAGAGCCAACAAAGATTTAAATCTAGCTTCTATAGGAATTAGAAAAACTCCCCTTTACAAGGAGTGCGTCGAATCGATGAGGCGGGTGCGTGAGCCACGCGACGGCGCAACGTCGCTCTCGTGAACTATGGCGGGAGAGCAGGTGCGCAAAGGCTTGATGCTATCAAGATGTAGAACTTGAGCTTGGAGAGCAAGGGCTTCTCTTGGACACAAAAGAGTGTGAAAGTGTATCTAGGTGTATTTTGGTGTGTCTTAATGTGAAGAGTTCCTCTCTATTTATAGAGGCCTTAGGAAAGCTTTGGAAGGCTTTGGAAAGCTTCCATAGCCGTTGGGTGCAAAGTCCAAGAGAATCAGGAACAATGATTGCACTGACAGGGTTATCAGACGTCTAATCCTGGCATCAGATGTCTGAAAGATCAGTTTAAGACATCTGAAAATAAGGTCAGACGTTTGATATTATGCAGTTTCTTCCTGACTTGAATCAGATCTAAACAGGGTTCTAGTGCAAGTCCATCAGGCGACATATAGGACGTCTGGCACTATGTCTGGACATCTGGAAACCTACTTTTTCGTGGGAATGGATTTCCAAGAGAGTGCAATGGTTAGAAAATCTCTGAGAAGAGATTTTGGGTCAGCCGAGGCAAAACGGTCATTTATCAGACGTCTGGAAAGGCTTAAGGACGTTCGATAAGGCTCTAACGGTCATATCCTCCAGTGTTTTCTAAGCCAGCTAACGGTCTACTAATTGGACGTCAGGTAAAGTCATCAGACGTCTTCTAAGACGTCTGGACATAGGTCTGGACGTCTGATTTCATCAGACAGAGCTAACTAAGTCCAGCCTAAATGTTATCAGATGTCTGAATCAACAGTCAGACGTCTGATTTTGGAATTAGACGTCTGAAAAAGCTGTTTGAACCCTATATTGATTTTTAAGTTCTCTACAGAAAACCTAAGTATCCTAGGGTTGTGCCAGTGTTCCTAGGACTATTGTTAGGGTACTTTGAGGCTCTTTAACATGATGTTCTAAGGAACAAAAAGAGCAAGGAAATAAAGATAAGAGTACATGAAAGAAATAAACAGACTTCTATCATATTCTTCTTGTCCTTCCATCTTCAATCTATCACTCCTTGCGAATCTCCTCTGTTTTCCATCAAGCTTCTCCAATCCATCCTGGATGCGAGCTCGAACTCCGTCTAATCACGTCTCCATTTGTAATTTGCCTGAAATCTAAGACTTCAAGTGCAAATGTTAAATGACACGTATTTTGTTACTATCAAAATAAATGATCGTGGTGCTCTAGCACCAACACCTCCAACCTACTCGAGCCTCCAAGCTTCGTGGGAAGCTTCCCCACGGCACGAGGAACTCTCTGTGACTACCGGTGAGGATTTTCATGCCTCGAGGAGCTCCATCGACCACCGCCGGATCCGCCGTTTCCTTTGCCAGCGTCTGCCTCCCTCGCTCGTCCGATCAACCAACCAACATCGCCATCAGGTCGGTGACACCTCGGCAACTCTCCTCCGCCGCATGTCAGCAAGATTCCACAGCCGGAGCTCATCTCTGACGATGCGTCGCCACATCTTCGACAAGGTCCGACCAGCCAAGAGGAAGAAGGAGCAAGTGCTCCTTTGAAGTGATGCAGGGACCTATCTGAAGTAAAGAAGAATTCATAGGGACCTATCTGTAGAAGTTCAAGGACCTAAATGTAATAAAATCAATCTTTCTCGATAATTGATGACTTGATTTATGTTTAGTTCTAGATGGGTTTTTATTGCAACTTCTTGCTCCAATATTTTCGATAATTGATGATTTAGTTAACATTGATTACTCAATTTTTATTGAGTATTAACAAATATTTATTGCACTTGAGATTTACGTTTAAATTGCTTTACTAAAATCCAAGTGTAGCTATGAACTTGTTTGATTTAAAATTAACATCTTATACAAGTTCCATTGTAAAATGCAAATAGTGGTAATTCTGCATTACTTCTCCCAAAGACGACTTCGAAATTCTTTTCTAATTCGAGTTATAAATTTAAATATAAACGTACTTCTATTGACTATACTACAACACAAATGAATTTTAAAATATGGTAGGAGTTTGTAAGCAAGACTCATAAGTTAATATAAAGCATGAAACTAGGAAAGACAGGAGTTGCTTTGAAAATAAGGAGAAAAAAAAGACATCTGAGATTAGTTTCCTTTTTATCGAGTTGTTTGGGTGGAGGAACGAATAAAAGTGAATTGCATGACAAATTAGAAGAAAATTAAATTAAGAGATAAATTGGGTACTTTTTTACTTTAAAAAATTAAATATCTTGTCACAAATTATTTGAGAGGAGTACTATAGGGTAGAAATATATTTCTTCATAATTAAATATTAATTTTATTATAAAATCATTTTAAAATTTAAGACCTCAAACAATAAATTTTAATGTCAATTCCTTGTCCCAAATAGTCCCTTCGGGTGTAGATAGTGGGAGAATGTAGGAAGATAAGATTGAAAGTAACTAGAAAAGAAGGAACTATCACATAATATTGATTATTTTGTTTTAATTTTATAAATTGATTATTTGTAACGATTGGATGGAATATATTCACATTATGCATAACACTTAATTTTTGATAGTAGCATCAAATTTGCAAAACATAGAAAAGCAAGATACTCGTAATGAGTACGCGTAGGAAGAGATCTCGGATTTTTTCATTATAGAAAGCTCATTCCACTAAACAAGTATCCCCTTTGGGACTCGGATCTTCAAGTTCATTGAAAATAATTTTCCGATGCTAGCCGTTTGATTGATCGATTCGTGCACGTGAAATTAAGTGGTAAAGTCACATAAATATTATTAGAAGCTGATTTAACTTAGAGCACCCTGTCAACGTTGTCGTACGTGAGTTCTCATCACCCGCCCCATCCAAGAAGATGGACAAGAAGGGAAACCTCAAATGCTCAGTTGATTTTAGACTAATAGAAACATGCACAATATATTTATTGGTTACATAAATATTAGCCACTACTCCGTCCTAACCTAATAGCAAGTAACGTTAATGTGGCAACCCCACCTCACACGTACGACCGCACCACCCGCACCCCTCTCCACATAAATGCACGCACTAACCTTAATTTCTCATCACATGGCAGCTCTCATGTTCTTCCACTTCTCTGTCATTGATTTAGGTAGGTCCCTCCTAATTTGATGCAATTCATGGGATATTAAATCAACTCTATACTATTTACTTCGACGTATCGATTTTGGCATCTTTACTTACTTTCATGGCAACATCTTTTAAGGAAAAAAAAAAGATTCCTGATTGACTTTGTTAGGATAGCATCATTTCTTCTCCAACGAAATCTCTCCAACCTGATCTCCATGTTAAATAGTAGCGAGCATCCTTTACTTTACTCTCCTTCAACTTACTAATAGGTTCTCTTCTTCTCTCACTCAAGCAAAAGCTTATTATTCCTTTATTTTCAGGAGACGTAAGCTCCACCTGTTGAGAATGTTAACCTTCTTCGTCTCTTTCGTACGTCTTTTTGTATAAGTTATTTTTAATTTAAAGAAAAAATACTCTTTAAATAAAAAGATAAAAAAAAACTGAAAAGCTCACTGCTACCGACGTGGAGGGGAACAAGGGGCTACTTCACGAACAATGGAGAAGGAACAATCGGGTGGAGTTGGCTGTTGTAAGTCATACTTTAATCACAGTGAAGAGTATATAATTAATCTCGAAAATCATCAAACGGTAGCCTGCTATATTTTCTTTTATTAACCTTGTGCAAGCTAAAAAATGTAAAAAATATATTAATGAAAGGTAAAAATAAGTTAAAAATATCTTATTAAAGCATGCTAGTTTGAAAACAATCAATATTACATTGCGTGTAACCTTCCCTCGGTACTCTCCAACCAGTCTCATTCATGAAGTCCTTTTTTTTTTTTTTTCTTGTTATTTCTAAGAAATATGGAGAATTAATGGGCACGCAAATAGATTTATAGAAGAGGATATATATATAATGTTTTAATAGATTGAAGTTATTTTACAAAATAGGTAGAATGATTTTACATTAGATTAAGTTTATTTAATCCAATCTAAATAAAAGATAAGTTAAGTGACGATTTAAATACTTAATCTATCAACCAAACCAAACACAACCTAAAAGATCATCGATCAATGATAGCACATCTTTTATCAATCCATTTTGGAATTGAATTCAAGGTATATAATCATCTAATTAAGCAAATGACATATATCATACCCTTCTATTAGTCGGCCTAATTATTAGGTTGCCACGTACCCTCGTACCATCTTGCTATATGTTCATCCATCCTCGAGTCCACGTACATACGGCATGAGACCTTTGCCTCCATTGATGATGGATGGTAAGCTCAACGTACGTACCTCTCCCACCTCTCCGTAATTGCGTGGCCATCAATTAATGTTCATCGGTAGGGTAACTTCTTTGAAAGGTGACCCTCCACGTTCGGTGCATCATTTTTTTTTTTGTCGAAATCTTGAAAAAAATTAGTGCTATGTACGCAAGATCCGCGTGTTTTTTTAACATTTTGCATCGTTAAAGTTTATATTTCAAGTTAAATATTATTAAAGATATTCTTAAAATTTATCGTCTTTGGTTATAACCTCTGGTTGGCAACTTTTAACGAGAAACACAGCACAATAATAAAGTAAGGATGATATAAAATTAAGATGATGTCATAATTGTATCGTGTTCTGACTTTGATATTAAATATTATTTAAAATATTTGGAAATTGATTTACACGTCTGGTCAGATATCTGGAATTTAATTTATTCGGCATACGGGTTTACGTCTGCGTGCATGCGCGTGCAGACTGAACCGTCACCCTTCTTTCTTCTCTTTCCTTCCTCCCTGCAGACACAGCCATCTTTTTCTCTCTCCCCACAGTAGCCGTCAAATACCCCATCTCTACTCCCTCACCCTCACTCCACCGCCTTCTTCTTCCTGTTAGCGAGAGAGTGAGCGGGCGAGGGCAGCAGCAGTTGACTGAGGGTAGGACCACCGCGGGAAACTCTCCCGGCCAGGAGAGCACCACATGCTACTTCTACTTTTCGGAAAAGACTGCAATCAAGATCATTCCCACGAGGAACATTCAAGATCAAGAGAAAGATCTGAGAAATAATTCAATAATGAGTAAACGGAAAAATGAAGAAGGAGATTAAAAATATAACAGCTACTATCCACCTTACTATTTTTCTTAGCTTTTGGTTGCCACTCTACTCAGCGTTTCGCTGACGTGTCACCTTTGTCACCACTTTCAGGATCAGGTATTGAGCAGCTAGAGCCGGTGGCTGCAGAGGGTGCTGGGCCTAGTAGAGCCCAATAGTTTTACTTGTGTAATACCCACTGTACTTTTCCTTCTGTTGCAGTGAGTATTTTTTGTTACCATTGTACTCTTTTATTGTAAGCATCATGTTTATGTACCTGTTTATTTCTTTAATGTTGTGGTGGTGTATACTGTAGTAGTTCTTTTCTTTACTGCTGTATTTTGTTACTGCTAGTTATATACATGGTGAATGTGGTTTATTTTACTGCTCTTTTGGTTACTTTCTCGTTGGACGATTGGGTCTTGGGATCAGTCGAGTCGATCCGATTCTCGTGTCTCGTAGGGATTCAAGAATCAGGTCGTAACAAGATGGTATCAGAGCAAGGTCATCCCGAGAAGTGAACCAACTGATTGAAAAATAACCAATTCACGTGTCTGTAACTAGAGTAGCCACCACAACGTTTCTTTTGACATATGTTTTTAGACTTCTCCGTTAGATATCGTTTCGTATTGATGTGTTTCCGTTCTGTATTCGCGTCTCCTTGCAGGAGATGCCTCGACGCAGGACTAGCAAGGTGGGCCGCGGGCGTGGCCGAGGATGAGGTCGGAGGGGTGGGCACGTTGGGGTTGACGTATCAGTGGACCAACCATTGCTCCCGAGCATTCAGGCCCAGGACCTCGCCCAGCTGATACGGGACATCGTGCGAGAGGAGCTCCACCTGTCACCATGAGCGCCTCTCCCCGGGGCTATGGAGGGGGAGTCCTCTATGGGACCACGCAACGAACATGGCGCTGGACGCGGGGAAGGGGATGGGCCGCCACCGCCCCCACCTTCCTCCGACACTTCTGCGCATGAGGCTTCTTTACCTGGAGGTGCACCAGCATCTCCACTTCAGCGCCACTTTACCAGCTGGAGAGCACGTGGCCTTTGCCATGAGGTGCACCAGCGTCCTCACCTGTCGCCATGAGGTGCACCTGTTGGTGCTAGAGCACCACGATCATTTGTTTTGATGATAACAAAACACGTGTTATTTAACATTTGCAATTTGAGTCCTGGATTTCAGGTCAATTGCAAATGTGGACGTGTTTAGACGGAGTTCAAGCTCGCATCCAGGACGGATTGGAGGAGCTTGACGGAAAACACAGGAGGTTCGCGTGGAGCGAAAGATTGGAGATGGAAGACAAGAAGAATAGGATAGATTCTTTTTTATCCTTTCATGTATCTCTTGTATTTATTTTCTTGCTCTTTTTGATTCCTTAGAACATTATGTTAAAGAGCCTCAAAGTACCCTAAAAATAGTCCTAGGAACACCTGCACAACCCTAGGATACTTAGGTTTTCTGTAGAATACTTAGAAAACCAATATAGGGCTCAAACAGCATTTCCAGACGTCTAATCCCAAAATCAGACGTCTGATAAAGTATTTTAAGACGTCTGACTGTTGTTTCAGACGTCTGATAACTGTTAGGCTGGACATAGTTAGTTCTGTCTGATGAAATCAGACGTCCAGACCTTAGACCAGACGTCTTAGGAGACGTCTGATGACTTTGCCAGACGTCCAGTTAGTGGACCGTTGGCTGGCTTAGAAGACGCTCAAGAATATGACCGTTAGAGCCTTATCAGACGTCCATAGAACTTTACAGACGTCTGATAAATGATCGTTTTGCCTCGGCTGACCCAAAATCTCTTCTCAGAGATTTTCTAGCCGTTGCAACGTTTGGAAATCAATTCCCACAGTAAAAGTAGGTTTCCAGACGTCCAGACATAGTGCCAAACGTCCTGTATGTCGTCTGATGGACTTGCGCAAAAACCCTGTTTAGATCTGATTCAAGTCAGGGAGAAACCCGCATAGAATCAGACGTCTGGCCTTGTAATCAGACGTCTTAAAGTGGCCTTCCAGACGTCTGATGCCAGAGTTAGACGTCTGATAACCCTGTCAAATGCAATCATTGTCCTGATTTCGGCCTGATTCTCTTGGGCTTTGCACCCAACGGCTATGGAAGCTTTTCCAAGCCTTCCAAAGCCTTCCTAAGGCCTCTATAAATAGAGGGGAACCCTTGCAACACAAATAAACTTAAAAACACACTTGGATACACTTAGACACACAAGATATACACCTAGAGAGACCAAGATACACTAAGATCAAGTATTTCCACTCTCTTGTGTCCAAGAAGCACTTGCTCTCTAAGCTCAAGCTCCATCATCTTGAGAGCATCATTCCCATTGCGCACCCGCTCTCCCGGCGTTGATAACGAGAGCAACGTAGCGCCATCGCGTGGCACACGCATCGCGTCATCGTCGACGCACTCCTTGCAAAGGGGAGTTTCCTATTTCCTATAGAAGCTTAGGTTAATTACTTTGTTGGCTCTATAGGACTGTTGTTTTATCTTTGTATTTTGGTTGGGTATTCGCTTTGCGAATTCCCGTCTCCTTCGTGGGACAAAATCCTTCTCGTGGAGAGAAGGGGTTGAGGAACGCTACCCTCGTACTTGTAGCGTGGTTGTATTGAGGTTGAATCACCCTCATTTAAAGTGATTCGTTTAGTGGATTTTGATCAACTTGGTTGATCGGAAAATCCTAACTCGAGAGGGTTAGGTGGTGGTTTTCACCCGGTTTGGGTTTCCACCTAAAAATACCTGTGTACATTTTGTGATTGATTTTAGTGAGATTGCTTTATATTTTATTTCCGCATATTATTACGTCACCCCTCCTAGTAGGAAAACCTTCAGCACCAGCGTCCGGTGGAGTGCCGCGTGGCCTTTGCCACGTACCAGCTGGAGAGCAAGGCACACAGGTGGTGGAGGGCGGTCAGGGGACAGGAGAGGGACGAGCCGACTTGGGACCGATTCGTCACCCTCTTCTGCAAGCAGTACTTTCCCCAGACATGGCAGGACCAGAGGAGGCAGGAGTTCCACACTCTCTGCAAGGGGACGATGACCGTGAGCGCGTACCGCACACGTTTTCTGGAGCTGTCTCGTTTCGCAGCGACAGTAGTGGCCACTGAGGAGGAGCGACTTTGGAGGTTCACCGAGGGGCTCCAGCCTGCGATTCGGGGGTATGTCAAACCCCTGAAGCTGCCTACGTTCTCGAGGGTGGTGAAGGCAGCTATGACATACGAAGAGACCAACCCATCCGCGCGAGATACTGATAGCGGGTGGAAGAGGCCCTATCAGCCAGACTTCTCACAGGGCCGACGAGAGAGGAGACATGTGGCGCCCGCAGGAGAGCCGTCACGTTTTGCAGGGCCATCAGTGGCCTTTGGGGGCCCTCGACAGGGGCCAACTGCTAGCACCGGACCCCCGCCCAGTCGACAGCAGGGACCCACTGAGGCGGGAGTCAGGTTCCCCTTTGCTACCAGTGTGGCCAGCCGGGCCACATCAGGAGGGACTGCCCGTCTATGGCAAGAGGTCAACAGATGCTTCCCGCGCCGAGCACTGGAGGGCAAGCAGGAGGCCGCGGTTTCCAGGCGTGAGGAGGAGGACAGCAGTCACGGGGAGGGTACTGGCCAACAGCTACCCGTCCAACGTAGAGTGTGGCTGCTTCGTCCGCACCTAGGGCTGAGGGGCGTATCAATGCCCTGACACACAGGGATGCCAGAGCTTCGGGATCAGTGGTGGCAGGTATGGTTTCAGTTTCTGGCAGACTCGTTTACACACTTTTCGATTCCAGCGCTACGCACTCGTTTGTCGTCGCCAGTTTCACGGTTAGTTTGGGGCAAGATTGTATGCTGTTAAAGGATCCGTTCATGATCAGAGGTCCAAGTGGTCAGCTGTTTGTGGCTGAGGAGGTATACACGGGTTGCGAGGTCAGTGTTGGGGGACACAGCCTTCCCGCTGACCTGATTATGATATGGATGGAAGACTTTGGCGTAATTCTGGGGATGGACTGGCTGTCTGCTTACCACGCCTTGGTGGACTGTTTTGAGAGAAAGATCGTCTTCTCCATACCGGAGTTGCCTTCTTTCGAGTTCCACGGGCAGCCAGTGGACGGAAGCTTCAGGTGCATTTCTGCACTTCGGGCGGCGAGACTTTTGAGCCAGGGGTGTGAGGGTTTCCTAGCTTGTGTGGTGGCAGAGCCCAGCCCTGTGGCAGACTTCCAGAGTATCCCGATGGTCAGAGAGTACCCCGACGTGTTCCTAAACGAGTTGCTAGGACTACCACCCGAGCATGAGATCGAGTTTGAGATCTCACTGGTACCGGGGACCAGCCCCATCTCCACAGCACCATACAAGATGGCACCACTTGAGCTGCGAGAGCTCAAGTCTCAGTTGCAGGATCTTTTGGAGAAGGGCTTTGTGAGGCCCAGCGCGTCTCCCTGGGGAGCCTCGGTACTATTTTTAAAGAAGAAGGATGGTACCCTACGCCTTTGTGTGGACTTGATGAACCGGGTGTTTAGACCGTACTTGGACCAGTTCATGGTGGTATTCATTGATGATGTGCTCATCTATTCTTGAGATCAGACACAGCACGGACATCACTTGCAGATGGTTTTGGACACACTGAGACAACGTAGGCTGTACACCAAATACAGCAAGTGCGAGTTCTGGTTGAGGGAGGTGACCTTCTTAGGTCATGTGATCTCTAGGGATGGCTTGGCTGTGGACCCAGCCAAGGTCGAGGCAGTGCTTAGGTGGGAGAGACTGCGTAGGTCACTGAGATTCGCAGTTTCTTGTGACTGGCAAGCTACTACAGGCGATTTATCAAGGATTTTTCACAGATTGCACGTCCTATGACACAGCTGACCTAGAAGGATGTGCCCTTTACTTGGACAAACGCTTGTGAGGCATGTTTTCAGGAGCTGAAGGAGAGGCTGACTTCAGCTCCCGTGCTCACTATCCCAGATAGTAGTGGCGGATTCGTTGTGTACACAGACGTCTCTTTGCAGGGGTTAGGGGGTGTGCTCATGCAGAGGGGTCACGTTGTCGCTTATGCTTCGCGGCAACTGAAGCCCCATGAGCATAGCTACCCTACCCACGACTTGGAGCTGGCAGCTGTCGTCTTCGCGCTGAAGACCTGGAGGCACTACTTGTACGGTGAGACCTTCGAGATTTTCACAGATCACAAGAGCCTCAAATACCTGTTTGATCAGAAGGAGCTCAACATGAGACAAAGACGTTGGTTGGAGCTCCTGAAGGACTATGACTGCAGCATTTCCTACCACCCGGGAAAGGCCAACGTGGTGGCTGACGCCTTGAGCTGGAAGGCACCCGCACACTTGGCCAGTTTACAGGTGCAGAGTTGGAGCCTCTTGGAGGAGATGGGCAGTTGGCGACCCCTAAAGTTACGGGGGCACTGTGGGACGTGACTGTGACGCGATAGACAAGGCCAGAGCTGATAGATCGCATCATCACAAGACAGATGGCCGACCCGTACTTGCAGTCCTTGTGTGACAGTGTACTGTCAGGAGACCCTGGGGACTTCTCGTTTACAGACCAGGTGCTGCGCATGAGGGGACGTCTGTGCGTTCCCAGAGACGAGGAACTGTTGAGAGAGCTCCTGATTGAGGCACACGGTTCCAGATTCACCATACATCTCTGAAACACGAAGATGTACCATGATTTGAGACGTGACTTTTGGTGGAGAGGAATGAAGCAGGATGTGGGTGAATTCGTGCAGCAGTGTTTAGTGTGCCAGCAGGTGAAAGCCGAGCATCAAAGGCCTGCAGGACCGCTACAGCCACTTCCAGTGTCAGAGTGGAAGTGGGAGAGCATCACCATGGACTTGGTGGTGGGCTTACCTGTTACCCAACAAGGACACGATGCAGTCTGGGTAATCGTTGACAGATTGACGAAGACGGCACGTTTCTTGCCGATCCGAGTCACCTTGGGACCAGCACAGGTTATATCCGCGACGTGGTATGACTACACGGAGTCCGGCAGGAGATCGTATTCGACCAGGATACCTGCTTTACGTCCCAGTTTTAGGCTGAGTTTCAGCAGGCCCTGGGGACACGGTTGAGATTCAGTACAACATACCACCCCCAGACGAACGGACAATCTGAGCGCATGATACATACACTTGAGGACCTTTTGCATGCTTGTGTACTGGACTGGAGGGGTTCTTGGGAGGAGCACTTGCCCCTGGCGGAGTTTGCATATAATAACAGTTATCACTAGGGCATTGACATGGCACCCTACGAGGCTCTATACGGACGGAGGTGTACGACACCCTTGAGTTGGGTTGAGGTGGGGACCAAGTGGGAGGTTGGCCCCAGGCTGATCCGGCAAAGTCAGGAGGTAGTCGAGCAGATTCACAGGTGACTCCGCACTGTCAGGAGTAGGCAGAAGAGCTATGCAGATCGGAAACGCAGAGAGGTGCATTTTGAGGTTGGGGATCACATCTTCCTTTGCGTTTCGCCCATGAAGGGCCTGCAACGGTTTGGGGTGAGAGGGAAGCTCGCGCCAAGGTTCGTGGGACCCTTTGAGGTCCTGGAGCGGGTTGGACCCGTTGCTTATAGGCTTGCCCTTCCTCCCCAGCTTTCTGGTGTGCACGACGTGTTCCACGTGACCAACCTCAGGAAGTACGTCACCGATCCCCGTCACGTCCTGAGTCACGAGAACGTCGAGGTGAGAGACGACTTGACCTACCCCGAGCAGCTAGTGAAGATTCTCAACAGAGCTGTCCGCAGTCTGAGACGGAAGCAAGTACCCCTGGTGAAGGTTTTGTGGCGGAGCCAACGGTACGAGGAGGCTACCTGGGAGCCTGAGGTGGTAATGCGGGAGCGGTACCTGAAGCTTTTTGCGGGTACGTCTTTTCGGACCAGCTTCGGTCCTCTTTGAGTTTGTTATGCATATATCGTTCTTTTCCGCACCCTAGTTAGCGCAAGTTTCGGGGACGAAACTTCCTTTGAGTTTGTTATGTTGTTATGACCTCGACATCAAACGTCGTTTAAGACGTCTGGGAATTGGTCCAGACGTCTGGTCAGACGTCTGGAAGCCTTCCCGGACGTCTAAACTTTAATTTTTTCGGCGTACGGGTTCGCGTCTGCACGTATGCGTGCGCAGATTGAACCGCCGCCCTCCTTTCTTCTCTTTCCTTCCTCCCTGCAGACGCAGCCATCTTTTTCTCTCTCTCCCCACGATAGCTTTCAAATACCCCCTCTCCACTCGCTCACCCTCACTCTACTGCCTTCTTCTTTTTCCTGTTAGCGAGAGAGTGAGCGGGCGAGGGCAGCAGCAGCTGCTGCCGTGAGAGCATGGGGAGGAGGGGTTGCTGCGAGAGGGAGAGAGAGAGCTAGATCGCGAGGGTGAGAGCTCGCCAAAGCAGCCAGGGTCGGCCAGCGAGCGCACAGCAGGAGCGTGGTGTTGGGGAGGAGCTGCTACAGCTCAGGCAGAAGGCGAGCACGGCACGGTCGTGCGCAGTAGGCGAAGGGCGAGGAGGTCCTGATTCTGGGAAAATTTCCTAGAATCAGACGTCTGGACATACGTCCAGACGACGCGAGAGACGTTTGGAAGAAGGTCCAGATGTCTGAAAGGTACGATATTTTACCTTCCTTCTTCTTTCCTGTGTACGGCCATGCAGCCGTTCTGCCGAAGGGTTCTGCATCGTTTCGTGTTGAGGACGGCCACGTATGTGTGCAGGTCTCGTTCGGGAAAGTGCAAGGGCACGCCATCCCACACAGATTGGACGTCTAGGCACAGCACCAGACAACAGAGAGGGTCTCCAGACGTCCAGAGTGACAGTCGAATGTTTGGAAACTAAGTCCAGAAGGTTTAGTAGGATTCTGGATGTCTGAAGGACCGCGCAGATCAAGGTATGACCTGAGTCATCGTTTAAGACGTCTGGAAGATGTTCCAAACGTCTGATTTTGGGCAGACTTGTCGTTTTTGACCCGTTTAAGGTTCGTTCGAAGTCCGTTTTCCACGTTTCAAGTTTCGTTCTTCTCAGATTTAGTTCCTCTACCTATTTATAGTATTAGTATCCTGTTCTAAGTAGCTCCTTGTAATTGATCTTTGCGTTAGGATCCCGTTCCGTTGCGGCTTTAGGGGTTGCGGAGGCGCGCGGGTTTGCCGATCATGCCCGTAGTACTCCCGGTTTTGCAAGTAGAGTGGCCCCTTTAATTATTTATCAAAAAAATTATGCACTTGGGAAATAATTAATATATTCTAGGGTATTGCATGAATCGTAGGACTGAAAAACTAGATTGAATGATAGATCCTAGGGTATGGCATGAATCCTAGGACTGAAAAACTAGATTGAATGATAGATCCTAGGATATGGCATGAATCCTAGGACTGAAAAACTAGATTGAATATATATGTTGCAGTCTTGGAAAAGTAGAAAGGAAAACGATAACTGCCTGTAATTGGTTAACAGTTGCCTGTTTATGAATGGATAATTACTGTTGAGAACATGGGCTATATGAATATAAAGCTAAAATGATGAAACCTAAATTGGCTGAATTAAAGAAAAATGAGCATGAACCCTACAGGAAATTAGGAGTAGAGCTCCTGAGAGGTGAATGGAATGGAGTTGGGGAAGTGAGCTGGCCCTTGAATACGGAGTACCAAGGAGAGCGACTATCCCCCTATTTATGCAGAGCAAAGCTAGCAGCCCCAAGGACCCAGGGTTAGGTCTGGCCACTTTGTACTGACTTTTGGCCCTCGTGTACACAGTACCGAGGAGAGCTACTAGTGTAGGGAGAGCACTAGCCACCCCAAGGGCCCCGAGGTTCTGCTAGCCCTCCTACACCGACTTGTTAGGCCCACTGGGCAAACCAGGGTAGTCAGGCAAGAGTGCGCGGACTGTGGATGGGCAAGACCCTTGTTTGGTTACTGTGGAGGGGCTGGACCCCTGTTATTGAGAGGGCTCCGCCCTATATTGGTTCCGTGCTGTGCTTTGGGGCGCACCTGTTAACGGAAACGACTGACCGCGTGCCAGTGCGGGTAGCTACCCGTGCGTTTATCGTGCATGCCGTAGTCACCGTTACGTCTGTCAGCGACCTTGGGGTGGTTGACTGAGGGTAGGACCACCACGGGGGACTCTCCCAGCCAGGAGAGAACCACGTGCTACTTCTACTTTTCAGAAAAGACTGCAATCAAGATCGTTCCCACGAGGAACATTCAAGATCAAGAGAAAGATCTGAGGAATAATTCAATAATGAGTAAATGGAAAAATAAAGGAGATTAAAAATATAACAGCTACTGTCCACCTTACTTTTTTTCTTAGCTTTTGGTTGCCACTCTACTCAGCGTTTTCTTACGTGTCACCTTTGTCACCTCTTTTAGGACCAGGTGTTGAGTAGCTAGAGCCGGCGGCTGGAGAGGGTGTTGGGCCTAGTAGAGCTCAGTAGTTTTACTTGTGTAGTACCCACTGTACTTTTCCTTCTGTTGTAGTGAGTATTTTCTGTTACCATTGTACTTTTTTATTGTAAGCATCATGTTTATGTACCTGTTTATTTCTTTAATGTTGTGGTGGTGGATACTGTAGTAGTTCTTTTCTTTACTGCTGTATTTTGTTACTACTAGTTATATACATGGTGAATGTGATTTATTTTACTGCTCTTTTGGTTACTTTCTCGTTGGACGACTGGGTCTTAGGATCAGTCGAGTCGGTCCGATTCTCGTGTCTCGTAGGGATTCAAAAATCAGGTCGTAACATACCATCTAATTATATTTCAAGTTAAATATTATTTAAGATATTCTTAAAATTTATCATCTTTATCAGCTCCACCTGCTGAGAATGTTAAGCTTCTTCGTCTCTTTCGTACGTCCTCTTCTATCGGATATTTTTAATTTAATGAAAAATTACTCTTTAAATAAAAAGATTAAAAAAAAAAAACCGAAAAGCTCATTGTTCTCTTTTACATGCATGCATGTCTCCCGTGTTCTGCCACTGCACTGCTACCGACGTGGAGGTGAACAAGGGGCTACTTCACGAACAATGTAGGAGGAACAATCGGGTGGAGTTGGCTGTTGTAAGTCATCCTTTAATCAAAATGAAGAGTATATAATTAATCTCAAAAATCATCAAACGGTAGCCTGCTATATTTTCTTTTATTAATCTTGTGCAAGCCAAAAAATGTAAAAAATATATTAATGAAAGGTAAAAATAAGTTAAAAATATCTTATTAAAGCATGCTAGTTTAAAAACAATCAATATTGCATTGCGTGTAACCTCTTCTCGGTCTTCTCCAACTCCTCTCATTCATGAAATCCTTTTCTTTCTTTTTGTTTTTTGTTATTTCTAAGAAGTATGGAGAATTAATGGGCACGGAAATGGATTTATAGAAGAGGATATATATATATATATATATATTTTTTTTTTTTTATATTTGATAAGAAAAATAAGTTTATGGAATAAATTTAAGGAGTGAAATAAATGAGAAAATAAGTTAGTTAATCTGTCTGGATGTTTTAACAGGTTAAAGTTATTTCATAAAAAAGATGAAATAATTTTACATTAGGTTAAGTTCATTTAACCCAATGTAAATAAAAGACAGGTTAAGTGATGATTTAAATATTTAACCTATCAATTAAACAAAACCTAAAAGGTCATCGATCAATGATAGTGCATCTTTATCAATCCATTCAAGGATTGGATTCAAGGTATATAATCATCTAATTAAGCAAATGACATATATAATACCCTTCTATTAGTCGGCCTAATTATTAGGTTGCCACGTACCCTCGTACCATCTTGCTATATGTTCATCCATCCTCGAGTCACGTACATACGACATGAGACCTTTGCCTCCATTGATGATGGATGGTAAGCTCAACGTACGTACCTCTCCCACCTCTCCGTAATTGCGTGGCCATCAATTAATGTCATCGGTAGGGTAACTTCTTTGAAAGGTGACCCTGCACGTTCGGTGCATCATTTTTTTTCTTGTTGAAATCTTTAAAAAAATTAGTGCTATGTACGCAAGATCCGTGTGTTTTTTTAACATTTTGAATCGTTGAAGTTTATATTTCAAGTTAAATATTATTTAAGATATTCTTAAAATTTATCATCTTTGGTTATAACCTTTAGTTGGCAACTTTTAACGAAAAACACAGCACAATTATAAAGTGAGTATGATATAAAATTAAGATGATGTCATAATTGTACCGTCTAATTAAAGTATGTTTGGAAGCAATTAAATCATGTTCTTTTACATTAATTGTATTATCATATATAAAAGTTGTGCTTAGTCTATATGCTTAACATTTTCTTTCTCTTATTGTTACCTTTGTCAAGGAGATGATTCCTTCTGATACCCTTGCCATCCTTACCTCACTAATTGTGGGAATTCTCTTTGTTGTCCAAGCACTGGCTAGAGTCTTGACTGGTGCTCTCGTAGTTGGTGTTTAGATCGTCATCTTTGCATCAAATAAATGTATCTTATGTAAAATGATGAAATTAGATTTGTTGAAGTTGATCTACTTTAAAGCCTAATATCATTATTGATGACTTAGGAGATCAACAACAACCAAACATACTTTCATATAGACTATATATACATGTACGGCAACGATATTTTGCAAAATTTTAAATCTCATATTTATATTTTTTCAAAGCTTATAATGGAGACACTCACTCATGCGTTGCCGGTTAGACTCCCAGATGTAGATGCATGCCTCAGCTGCTAGCTTGTGCGATCACTACAAGCAATCCAATACAGTGACAAATCCAATACATTGTCATTGTTGCTACAGTAACAGCTACAGTGACACACTGACTCAAACGGCTACGGCCCTTAATATATATTATCGATTGGCTACATGTATAATTAGCCACTGCTCCATCAGGTGCTTTTTTATTTCTTTGTTGGTTGAAATCTTGAAAAATATTAATGTGATGCACGTCAGATTGACTCTGTTTCTCTACGTATTTCTTTAATATTTACGTCGCTAAAATTTATATCACGAGTAAAATATTATTAAAGATACTCTTGAAATTTATCGTTTGAAATCCGCCCACGTTAATTGTACTGCCATCTTGATGGTACACACAATTGGTAAGGTCTAATAAATGAGGTCCCATAAAAGAAGAAAAGCCATCCATCCCATTTCAACCAATGGTTCATTTCGGGGGTGGGGAGGAGGAAGCACCATTGGAACGGGGGGTGAGATAGACCGACAGGAGATAACAATATAAACATAATCAAAATAAATGGTTAGCTTTAATTAGGCTATTCCTTTTATGTTTTCACTTAAATCTCCAAAGGTTAGTGAGATTTCCTTTCATGTCTTCACCATTTCCACTCCAAAGTATACCTTACGGAGTATCTCCACAACATCCACCTCTTTATAAGCGGCGAGAGGACTCGTTACCACCCACCTTCAACCTACCTCTCGTTCTCTCCCTCTCATTCAAAAGCTCTCATTTCTCTTTTGATTGTCCCCATGGCAGCTCCCATGTTCTTCCACCGCTCTGAAGAGGTAAATAAAATTGGAGAAGTAAGTAAACGGTTATATTAAATAAATACTAATATATTTATTAATATTAATAAATATAAATTAAACTTACCATTGCGAATCATCGCTACAATTTGATCCACAAGTCCATGCCATAAACTTTCATTTACAGGATTTTTCGACACAATACTTTGGCTGGAATGTATATATGTAATATATCATCTTAATTATATATCCATATTCCATTTCAAATATGTATGTTTATTCATTTCTCTTGAAATATACTAATATTATTATTAGATCACAGTCAAGATCGAATACTCGAAAGTACAAATCTAATCTAATCAAAGGCATCCTCCAGCAAACTATATTTAAACCCTCCTTCAGGTGATAACCTCTCCCATAAATAGGAGAAGCTGCAAACAGAGAGAAGATGGACTGTACTCCAGCAATGAGTAGAGAAACGATGAAGCAACTGCCAAACCCCAATATACCACCTATACCTCTTCCTCTTATTAGAAATATATAGCATTTCATTGAACATACCACTTATCCCAATCCTCATTTACTGCTATCTCTGTTTTTAAGATGAAAGATAGAACAAGCTTAATTTTACGTACATTTTCTTTTATGTCCTTTTCACTCCGTTAAATAAAAAATACATGACTAAATTAACGGCATAGAAGATTTTAACATTAGGCTTGAAAGACATTAAGCTTGCTATTGTGAATTGTGCTACGATTGGTCCACAAGTCTATATATGCAATAAACTTTCATTTACAGGGTTTTTCCAAACAATGCTTTTTCCAAAACGTATGCACCATATCATCATAATTATATATCCGTCCGTGTTCCATTTCAAATGCATATGTTAATTTGTTCGCTTCTCTTCAAACAGACTAATATTATTGGATAACAGCCAACAATAAATACTTGCTCTCTGGTTCATTCTACGTGTTTAGACCACACTCATGGTTATACTATCAATTAATCTATACACGAAGTCTCTTTGATTTTCTAGTTATAATAGAAGGTGTTTTCGAAAATAGAGGACCCGGATCAAGGACCATAATTAGAGAGATTTTCAGCCTTGAAGCATTTTTACCCCCCACTTGTGTCTATTTGTAAATATAAAGCATGCTCGATTTTTATATGTCATTTAATAGCTAGAGATAACTTCTGCAAATTTTAGATTGTAACGAACTCCAGTGAGGCTCTTACCATGTATGAATTAGGTGACCTTCTAATCAGATGTTTTTTTTTTTTTTAAATCTTATATATATATATATATATATATATATATATATATATATATATATGCAAGAGTCAAGACTGATTATGGTTCTGTGCGTATTTCTTTAACATTTACATTGCTAAAGTTTATATTACAAGTAAATATTATTAAAGAAAATCTTAAAATTTATCATTTTAGTCATAACCTTGGTTGGCAACTTTTACGTTGCAGCGAAGCACCAAAAGTACTATATTTTCAGTGAGTATAATATAAAAGACGATGCAGCCCTTCTGCATTAATTATATCAACAAATTAAAATATGATCTGAAACGATTAAGGTATGCCTTTTTGCATTAATTGTATTATAATATATAAAAGATGTGCTTATTCTATATGCTTAGCATTTTCTTTTTCTTGCCAACGCCTCCATCAAGGAGATGATTCCTCCTCTTCGGTGTCCAAACATTGGCAGGAGTCTTGGCCGGTGCTCTTGTGTCTGGTGTCTAGATATTCGTTGTTTTCAGCTTGATGGTTGTGGATTGTCTTTTCATGGCGTTCTCTTTAACACCATTCATGTCACTTTTGCAGCTTAAAGTTCAAAAAGTCATATCTCAACAATTTGTTAACTATATCTTTGTTTTTTAGTTTTATTTTGATCTCATCCAATATTTTTATCTTTTAAAAAAAAATATATATTTTTTAATTTCACAGGTGATTGCATTCATTATCTTCTCATTGTGCTGGTGTCTTTCCACTGGTTGTGGATTGGAGATGAATTTCTCTGATCTGCAGCGAGAACATAATCGTATTATCCATCTACCAGGGCAACCCAAGGTACAAATTGAACAATATTCAGGAGAGATAACAGTGGATGAGAAAAGTGGTTCTGCACTCTTTTATTGGTTCGTTGAAGCGAAAAGAAAATCATTGGAGAAACCTCTTATTCTTTGGCTTAACGGAGGTATTGTAGCTTCATAAAATCTTGATTTATTTGTAGATGATATTAATGTACTTAAAAAAATCCCTTAATATTGCAAATTGATTGAAGCTATCTTAAATGATTAATGTATTGTTTCACCTTTACACCACATATTGCTTTTGTTTGTCAACTAATATTCTAAGTTAAATAAACTACATTTCAAATGTTCACTTTTAAACCAAAATCTCAATATAGTTGTTTAATCATTTCTTCTAATTTAGCCTACTTTACAACAACCAAGTAGTTACTTTAGGATGACAACTTCCTCTTTCTAATGAATTAGTGAAATTTATAGTATTTTATTTATAAAATTTCTCGTGACAAATGAATGGCAAAGTATGTATTTTAGGTCCTGGATGCAGTTCATTGTTTGGTCTAACTGTTGAGATTGGACCACTTCTCATAAAGAAGAATGATTCAAAACTTCATTGGAATAAATATAGTTGGAATAAAGGTGACTATTTAATATGACATTCAATGATTCATTTTCTCTTAATTTTGAAGTCTAACATTGTATATAGTTTTAATTTATTTTTTTATCAGTTGCAAACCTTCTCATTATAGAGAGTCCAGTTGGTGTTGGATTTTCCTATTCAAACACGTCTGATGTACTTGATGAGGAAACAACAGGTTGAATTTTAACTTTTTTTAAAGCTTCTTATATTATATAAAATAGGTATTTACATTAAACGAACACATATAAACACGTGACGTTTACATTTTATTGCAGCAAGTCATTCATATATATTTCTTCTCAAGTGATTTAAAATGTTTCCTGAATACAAGTCCAACGAATTCTTTATCATTGGTGAAAGCTTTGCAGGTAATTTTTATATTTATAGTGGTCTTGCACTTTATTTAAGTCGTTAGTTATTTAGATTCTTTTATCTTGCTGTGTGGACTCATATATTTATTGTTTATTTTATATCATAGGACATTACATTCCAGGACTTGCCCATGTCATCTTGCATCATAATTTACAAAAATCGAAAGATGATCGTATAAATTTAAAGGGTATAATGGTAAGTACGGTTTGTATAGATTTTGTTTTGAGCTAAGTTACAAAGATAATTTGTTGTTTTGAATTACTTGTGTTAAGTCCAAAATATAATTGTATAAAGATGCACTTTTAATCTTAGTTTTATAGTAACAATCATTTTTGGACTATGATAACATTTAAATACATCCAAATCATATGAATGTTAAGTTATTTAGCTAAGTAAGATAATGAAAATGCATTGTGTATTGTTTCTATACATAAAGAGGCTCAAAGTTTTAGTGTAAATTAGGCATACATGACATGGAAATAATCCAAAGAGAAAGGAATGTCTAAGATGATTGCATTAATAATAAATTGCTAACATATTGGATTCTAAATCATAGAATGAAGGTTTCAACTCATCCTTGCCCTTGGGAGTGGCGAGCAACATGACACCTTTTACTAAGATGCTTTGTCGACAAGCAAAATTTTGGGATGTTCAAAATGGAGCACAACTTCTAAAAAATCCTTATGTTTTACAAAGGAGAGAAAAATTGGCAAACTTGTTGGATCAATACTTTATTTTGCATCCAATCTCTAAATGCAGTTCAAGAAATCAAGCTTCGTGTGACCAGTTGATGGGCCTTGGAGGTCGTCGAGGACCATCAAAGAATTTGTATGCGTAAAAAACGTAACATAGTTAAAGAATATAGAAATTGGCAATCAATCACATGAATAAAAAAAATTGTTGACCTAGTTCTACCCGATATGGGTAATCCTTAATATTTGTTATAGGAGAGAATAATACATGGGTTAGTAAATTGTAGGGCCTTGGAGTTGCTCCCCCCGCTTTTGTGTGTGTCGCCTCTTTGCATTCCCGTGTGGACTAAGTCTAAGCGGGTTTAGCTAATCTAATCACGAACCAATTAGGCTTATTTTGTGAGATCAATTTCTTCCCTCATCACCAACCTTTTTCTATTTTTGAGAGAGATTTTATTCTAGATTAATTTGACTTTATGAGCTTAATTAAGGGAACATTGTATAATTGTCTAGACTTAACTCTTCCTAGTTTTTTGCGCTTCACGTTCATTAATAAGGTTATGTTTTTCTTCAATCAACTTACTTTGTTGAAGTAGAGAACCTACAGCGATCGGTGGAAAGCTAGAATTATGGTCTTTATTTGAACATTTTACTTCATGCAGTACTCTTTGATGTACGATTTGAAGAACCCTTTGCTTTAGTTGCCTTAGGCTTGCTATCATGAGGAAAAACAATACGAATCTCCATTGTTATTGATTGAACCTTTGAAATATAAAGTTTCTTGCAAGCATTATGATGAAATTCTAACTTGTCCTATTATAGTCCACTCTAGCACATATAACCTTGTTAAAGGTCTTTCATTTAAAAACATGATAAATGTATCAAACATGATGCACCCTCACAAATGGTAGATTATGGAAAAAATTGCACACATTTGACTTTCTCCACATGGTTGAGAGGAATATTTTTATTTCTTTATATATGGTAATAATGCTGATATTGCTAACATTTTTCATAATAAAGAACATGATGGGGGGATGACTACCTTCAAACAAAGTTGCGACAAGTACAATACTATACCCCGCTTAGATGAATCCAATATTTTTAGAACAATATCAGCATTACATTTTTCATACATGAAAGAATAAGCTTAGCTTTGTGATAAATTCTACTAATCTTTCACGGTTTGAAATGCCAATGGAAACAATAGTCATCCTTATAGTACATGCAGGATTAGATGCTAGATGTGAAAGGTTAAATCCAGTATGCTCTGTAACTTTCAATTCTATTTTCCAATAAGAGTTGCCTTAATTGAGCACCCAGTTAATTTCATCTTTCAATTTTCTTTGTAACACTTCATGTACTAAAGAGTATTGAAGTAACATATAGGTGCTTGTTTGGTTTATCTTTATAGATCATAGGTTATTCCATGATTTTTTCTCTTAAAAGATTCATGTACTTAATCTTCACACAACTTTTGGTTTATTATTTGTCCCTCCCTTGTAGATCACTTTTTAAAATAACTAACCTAACTAACATTGAATTTTTGGAGTGCATGGAGGAGGATGAATAATATAGGTAGAAGCAATTTGAAGAGAAATGCCATTTGGATACATGCAATACATTTTTACATGATCTTCACCTTCTTCGAGATTAAAACCAATTGGCCTAAGTGAGAAAGCACAACCATTAATATTGACTAGTTCAATTTCTAGAGCTTTAACCTGTTTAAAAAGTAAGAAAAAAAATTCTAGAGCTATGAATATAGGATTATGTATCAAGTTCTCTTCTTAGGTGTGTCTTTCCCTAGTTTTTATGCATGGATAAATCAATGGTTGAAATAGGAGTTAAATCTTGATCATCAATATGGTGTGGCTTTGACACCATATGAGATAATTCAACTTATAGACCAATTGGGTTGATTATAGGGACTAAATCATTAATATTCATAATTTCTCAATTTCTATGTCTCCAAATATTTCCTTTTCCCTCGATAGGTTTCTTATTTATTTATGTATTTATTTATAAAACTCTTGGTATAATGTATCATCAAAAGCTATTGCTATAAGCTAAGTGTTGAAGTTACGAGTTACTACGCTATCATATTTTTTTTTTGAAATAGACTACGCTATCGTATTTGATTTTGAAAAATATGTCGCCGTAGTTTGAAAGCGAAGAACTCGTGTTTAACAAATAAAATTTGTACCAGAATAGAAATCTTGGGTCAAACTTAGGGAGGCTACGTCGATCTATATTCGCAATTATATTTTTTTAGAATTTTTGTTGAAAAGCGAAGCGACGTAAGTACACTGAAGCAATATTAACAATCAGAATAAACGAGAGAGAGAGTAAACATGCACTTAATATTTCAAAATGTTTATACAATAAAACCAGAGAAAAATTACACTAGAAAGTGGGAAATCTATTACACTAGAAAGTAGGAAAATTATACTCTAGAAAGCTGAAAAGAGGAATGGGAGAGAGAAGTTATCCTCCTCGACAATCGCTTGGAGGACGAGCCAGACGAGACGCCGCCTGGAAGACGGAGGATGGAGCGGGAAGGAGGTCGAGGTAGGAGGAACGAGAACGGAGCAGCACGTCGTTGTCATCGCGGGATACGCTTCCAAAATGAGGGCGAAAATTTGACTTTATCTCTCGAGGAGCATTCCGAGTGTGGGACAAGCTTCTTTTGAGCTTTGAAGAGGGAGAGAAGAGAAGGAAGGGATGTCAATTTCATATGAAGGGGGTCTCCTTTTATAGTTGCAAGGAGTGAGGGCAATTTGGTCTTTACAATTTCAAAATATTGAATAAGGGGTCTTTAGTGACGGAATTAAGCGTCACTAAAGCCCAGGTCGTGGGTGACGTGCGCCACGCCTGCCGCCCGCTCACCTCCCGCGCCACCCACGTTCATCAAATCTCGACCATTTGATCGTGAGATCGAACGGCTAGGATTTGATAACCGCAGCGCCTTAATTGAGCACACCTCCGCGTGCAATCCCGTGTTCATGCAACGCATCCTCTAAGTGCGTCACGTCTCCGCCATCGTAGCCATTCATCCAAGATCTGACAGCCCAATTAGCACCATCCCATGTGCCTGTGTTCAATTGAGGCTCGCGGGGTTTCGAACCCGCGCCTCTTGTTCGTGATAAAGCTTTCACCCACTGCGCTATAGTGGGAAATAGGCACGCGGGTGTTTTGAGGTGCGGCTTCCCATGGCCGTTGGATGGCGATCCAATGACTAAGATCCAATGCACGATGGAAGGGTGCGGTGGTCTCCAAGATTAGCTGGGCCGGTTTGGGTGGTCGAGATGGTGCCACGTGACGCCATCTTTGCCGTCTATCTTCTGGATGATGTAGATGGTGCCACGGGTGTCTGATTGAGTTGATTTTCATGCCGTTAGGTTGCGATCGTTGATTCGAATCCATCTGTGCGGTTGGATTTGTCATCTGAAGTGTGGATTCACACCATCTTGACCCTTGATCTTCTAGGGTTCCTCGATCTCTATTTGATGTTACAGATGTCTGATTAGGGTGATCTTGGAGTCGTTGAACTCCAATCGTCGCCCTGATCAGATCTTTATGGTTGGATCTTCAATCCGAGGCCCCAATAAAAAGTTGGCCTATCCCTGAACATAGAAAGAGACAATTAACCTCCATTTTATTCAAAATAATCTAAATGCAAGATGATGCATGCTATGCAATATTTATAGTATGTGATGCAATTCTATGCTTAAGAACATGCAAAAATAGATATTTTATGTAATATAAATATGTTTATATCTCACCCCCATGCCTATCTTTTGCTTGTCCCTAGCAAAAACTATATGCTATTTATAAAAGAATTAGGTTAGATTATTTGGGCATAAGTTTTTTTCAATCATTAAGAAAATGCTTACTTAGGATATGAACTTTCAAAGACACAACAGTGCCCGAGTATTTGCTAAAATGCAGATCGCCTCAAGCCCTCACCTTATTCAAAGAAAATTTTCTCTTTTTTTCTCTTTTTCTTCTTTTCTAATTTTTTTTTATTTTTTTGAGTTTAGGGTTTAAGAGTGGCTTTCTACGGCCATTCAACTCACCCAAGATTTGATGATAACTCTAAGTTATAAGCATCTTATTGTGAATGTGATAGACTCGTTGATCAGTAGTTAGAATGGACTTTGGGTTTCTACGCCTTTAGGTGACCTTAAAAAGAGAATTCTGCCTAAAGGTGTATCTTTACAACCGGTAGCTTTCTCCCTACTTTTATTTTTCTGGGGTCAACACAAGGGTGAATCCAGTGTATATCTCCCTAGTTTATTCTATTTCTCCACTTCTTCCTAAGTATTTTGGGAATTTTAAGTGCATTTCTTGAGCTGGGTTCTGAATAACCGGTTGATGAGCCGTTACCACCGACAACTTACCAGCCATACTCGTGCGGTGAAGTGTGGCTTATTTCTTTTCTTTTCTTTTCTCCTTTTCTTTTTCTTTTCTTTTTGACTTTCTTTTTTTCTCTTTTTTAAGTAGGTGGCTTCCTTGGTCTAAGATTTACCTAAAGGCAGCAAGAAGAGAATGGTCTAGTGACTGGACTTTGGACAACCTACCTATGAGCTATTACCCACGATAAATTGCTAGCCATATCACCTTAGAAGGTTCATTAGCTACCCAATTTATGTTAGAACCACCGATTAACGAGTCAGTGACAAGATAGTGTGTAGATACTTTAGACTTAAGGTTCCCTCAAATCAAAGGATGGTTTGATAAGTTGTGTACTTATCACCCTAACTTATTTATTCGAATTAAAATAGAATTCAGGTTGGCGATTGTTGACGTGGTCTTGATCGTGTTTTAACAATTAGTTACGTCGTACTATAGGTGATCAAGCGTTGTCAACAAATAAAAGTTTTATTACTCAAAAACCTAAGTATCCGAGTTCGAACACAGGGAGCAATTGGAATTTATTACTAATATCAAAAATGTAATTGAACACTTTAATTACTCAAAACTTAATTCAAATATAAATGCATGAGTTTGAAAATTAATTGTGACAAAAAGAAAGAATTTGGACGTCTGATCATGGGATCAGATGTCTTAAAAGATGTCTTCTCCTCTCTTGTTCTTCTTCTTCTAACTTCTTCCTTTCTTCTTCTTTGTGCTTCTTCTTTCTTCTCTGCAGTTACCTTGCTTCTTTCTCCTTCTTTATCTTTCTCCTTTTTTTCTCTGCAGTTTCTTTCTCTCTACGGGTCTTCTTCTTCCTTGGCTCTGCTTCCTTTGCTTCCTTCCTTGGTTCTATTTCCCTTTGTCCTCACTTCTTCTTTTTTACCTTGCCTTTCTTTTTCTCTTCTTTCTTCTTCAGTTCCTCTTTTCTTTTTCCTTCGCCTCTTCCTTTCCTTCTCTTTTTCCTCTATGAAGGCTTCCTTCCTTCTTCCTTTCCTTTGCTAGCAGTGGCTAAGTGTCAGCTTCTTTTCTCCTGTCTGCCTTCCCTGCACAAACCATAGAGGAGCAAAACCTATCCCTCTACCCACACCCGCGACGCTCTCTCTCTCTCTCTGTATATCACTCTTCAGCACGCTCTCCCAGAGCCACGTAAACCGGTCGTATCGCGCGCCTGGGTCCAGGCGCACCGGCGTGAGGGTGGTGCGCGAGGAGTGCTCAGGATAGTGTCGGGTCGGGTCGCCAGATCCATGTGGTGAACTCACGGATGAGGCGGTGAGAATAGGTGAGGGACCTCAGCCCATGTGCGTTCGGAGGCAACGGGCTCATATCACAAAAATAATATAAATTACTCCAGCGCTTTGTGACTTACCGATGTGGGACTAATGCCCACCGCTTTCTCTCGCACTCCCGCAGTAGACCGTGCATTCAATTCCCACAACTACAGGCTCTGTGGCGTCACTCGCTGGGTCGACTGTCTTCGTAAGACCTGCCCAAGTTTGCAGCACCTGGAATCCTGCAGTCCTGCAACCTGGATGGAACGTCGGGGTTTTCACCGGGTTTGTTATAACGTTGTAGTAAAGCCGGTTATTACCAACATTTCAAATATAAAATTTTTTTTACTCGGAAAAATAAAAGAGTTCCCGAGGTCGAACTCAGGGAGCAAGTTGTATTCTAGAGATATACATGTTTCTTTTACAAAAAGAGAGAGGGAAAGAATTTTTTCTCTTTGTTCTGCAGAGGGGATGCTCTTCTTTCTCTCTTTCTTTAGATCTCCTTCTCTGTTCTGCAGAGGTGATATTCTTCTTCTGCAATGGTGATGCTCTTCTTCTTCTTCCTGCTGTTCTTCCGTTGGTGATGTTCTTCTTTCTTCAGAGCTCCTTGTTCTTCTTCTTCTTCCTGCTGTTCTTCCGTTGGTGATGTTCTTCTTTCTTCAGAGCTCCTTGTTCTTCTTCTTCTTTGGTTTTCTGCCTTGACCTCTCTTCTTCTTCTTTTGCGTTGGCCGTTGCTCTTCCTTCTTCTTCAGCCTGTCTTCTTTCCTGCTCTGGCTGCTGACCTTCCGTCGTCTGCCCCGGTGCTGAGACGACTTAACGATGCCTTTGCTACAGTGCAGCTCCTTCTTCTTCAGCGGGTCTGCTTCTTCTTCTTTGGCCTGCACACTTCAGAGTTTTTCGTCAAGAGGCAAAACCTACTCTACCCTCCCTCCCCCGCGTCTCTCTTTCTCTCTGAAGCCACTCTTGGGAAAGCTCTCCCAGAGCTACCGGGTAATCGGGTTCGGGTCACGCCCGGGTCCAGGCCCACAGGCGTGCGGTGGTGGGCGAGGAGTGCAGGTCGGTTTATTCGGGTCGGGCCAGGTCCGCGGAGCGTGGTCACGGACGAGGCCGGGTCGGGTGAGAGGGACCTCACCCCGTGGTCAGGAGGCAGACAGCATAAGGCACTTTTTGCCTTTATGCGTCCGCGCGCCTCCGAGAAGTTCCGAGGTGGGACTAAATGTCCCACCCCAATTGAGCGCCCGTCGCAGAGGGAGTAGTGGGCGATTGTGGCTTCACGCGCGACCTTCGCCCCATCTGCGAGCCTGGGACGTTTCGCTGAGACTCCCCGCGCAACCTGGGAGTCGAACCTGGGCGAAGGCGTGCCTGCACCTGCAGGTGAAGCAGCTCTGCCTGCTCAGTAATGGCGACGGCGGGCGAGTCACCTGGTCATAGAAGAACGGCCTCTCGGCCAAATCAGACAGGCGGGGGACCTTCGCCGTGGCACGGCGAAGGTGGTCAGGGGGTCTGCAGGGGGTGTGATGGAGCCAACAGGTCGTCCTGGGTCAAACTGTGAGCGAAGAAGTGGGTGTGTTCGGTGGATCTGCAGAGGGCGTTTGGCGGGAAGTGGAGGGGCGGAAGGGGATCAGGGTGAGGAGGCGGAGATTCTGCGGTGGTCGGCGAGCCGTGTGGGTCGCTGAGGTGATGGGAGCGGCTCGCCGGAGGGTGGTCGGAGGCGGAGAGGGTGAGGGTGAACAGGAGTGGTCGAGGGTTTAATCAACTAAGAGACAGTGAGGAAAAGAAAGAGGGGGAGGTGGGGAGGAGTTCTGACCTAGCTATGGAGACGAAAGGGGCCGAGACAGGGCGACAGTCGTATCGACTGTCGCCGGAGAAGAAGATGCCCAGGGGGAGGGGCGGCGGCGAGCAGAGGGCTGGAGAGGCGCCAGCTGGGTACGGCGTGGCGCAGGAAGAGCAGGGGAGGAGGTCTCTGCTGCTGGTATTATGGCAGAGCGAAGAGGAGGAGGGGGAGGAAACCGCCGGAGCTGGTGAGCGTCTGCCGGAGAAAGAAGAGAAGACAGTTGGGGATTTTCTCCGTCAGATCCAGGCTGCCCTCGTCGGTGGAGCGGCGGGGGGTATTTATAGGGATGAAACAGGGAAGAAGGCGGAGGGAGACGACGTGTCTCCCTCGCCGGAGAATGGTCGGAACACGAACCCATACCGTCCGTGCGTTCGCACGGCCGGTATGGTGGGCTACAATGACCAGGGGGGTGCTCCTGCGACGGCTGACGACGCAGGGCACCCCCGGTTTACTTGCCAGGTCCCTCACCTCACCCTGCGCGGCGCCATGCTCCGCGCAAGGTCGCCGGAGCATGGTGCTGGCAGGGTTTTTGCAGGAGGGACCTGATTGCAAAGAACGAAGGAGAGTTAGGGGCCAAAATGCGAGGGTTCAAAAGTTGAGGGCCAAAGAGTAAATATATGAGGACCAAAGTGTGAAGTCGGTCAAGGAGGTTTCTTCTTAGGCTCAAGTTTTTATACATGACTAATTAGGACCTAAGGAATCTGATGGTGAATTTTATTTTCATATTAAACCTTGTTTGACCGGTCAATTTGCGTAAAAACCCAAATTAAGTTATTAATTGGGCATGGTTCTCAATGTAGGTCAAAATGGGTTCTAAAGGCCAAATTGAAGGTTCTAAACCCTAGAGATTATTTTTCTATGAATTTTAGAGGGTTTATTCTATTTTTACTTTGCCTCAAACCTTGTGAATTGAAGTGGGTTGTTTTAGGGTTACAGATTATCATTTGGTTCCTTGGAAGTGCTGTAGCTCTTGCTAGATCATCTCATCCCACTTTTATTCTTATTAAGCTGTTTTGACCTGTGTTTGGTCCCTGAATTACCCTGTATGCAGTTTATACTGGTAAAATTACACTTTTACCCCTTATGACTGGTTTTCTTCTCAAACTCAGAATTCTCTGAGTTAAGCCTTTCCTTGAGATATGTAGGAGCTTTTATCCTTTGTATTGGGTCAAAATGAGCTAGTTATGGCTCATGATGAGGTTCTCATCATACCCCCATGCCTAGCTTTTGCTAGTCCCTTAGCAAAAACTTAAGGTTTCAACCCTTGTTCTAGACCATGAAGTTTTCAATAGTTTTAGATAAGTGCCTTCATAGATTAGGTTAGAATGCTGATCATAGGCCTAAAAGGTACTCTAGTACCAATCAAGATCCAAACCTGTCTAGCCTTAGCCTCAGTCTTTTAGCAAAGGTTTTTAAGGCCCGCAAGAACTAACATAAGGTTTATTGGACTTCGTGGTTAAAGCACCCGTGCTTGAAATGATTTGAGCCCTGGCTCGGTTCGCAGTGCGTTTTGTAAGAGAGAGATAGAAAGTTTTTCTGTTTGGAGAGTTTTCTCTCTCTTTTTCTTTTTAGTTCTAGCCTAGGAATGCCATCCATGGAAATCTGAACCAGCAGAGTGCTTACATGCCCCCCGTAGGATATGTAAATATCCTAAGAGACAAGCACCGAGGAGATGATATTTTGTTACGCATCTTCGAGGGGATTTCCCGCCTCTCCGCGCTGGGAACTCGTCCAAATCAACTTGTGTTGATCGGCCGCTCCTATTCTAGGTGTTCTTTTCAGATTTTTGCGACGCTTCTGCGTGATTCTGATTTTTACGCTTACTGAACCAGGCTGTGTGTGAGATTAGGGTGCTTAGGTTACTGAGTCCCGTAAACCAAAAATTAGTTAACGAGGCCGAATACTCCCTAAGCCTTAGACCTAATACTTCAGCTTTTCATTTTCCTCAACCTCTTGAGGAGTGTCCAGATCTTAATGGGTACTAAGAGTCTATTCAAGAATGCCTAAGGTTTGCATTCTTACTAATCTCATTGTGCACTTTTCAGTTATTTTCTTGAATGAGGTCTAGAACTTAGGTTAATTCCTTAGTTCCTTACTAATGACTATCACTTTTTCTCATAATTTTGTGCTCCTTTTTCATTTTGTTTCTTTTCTCCTTCACAAAATTTTCCTTCTCCTCTTTTCCTCTTATTCTTTTTCGAAAAATTTTTTAATTTTTATGGTATTTTTGGCATATGTGAATTTTTTGTTTGAAACCTTTTCTTACAAGTTTTTGCACTTTCCTACCCCCCCATGCTTAAGATTTGCAATGTCCTCATTGTAACCTAGGGGGTCTTAGTTCATTCCTTAAGACAGAAATTTGGGTGAGTGGATGGGTCGGGTTGAATTTTTGCGGACGATTTCAAATCTCAGATGCGAACATCTGAGTTGGGGTCGGCTGTCTATAAGGGTGAACTTCGAGTGCTGAAAGGTGTCAGAACAAGTTTCAGGTTTTCAAAGAGAATGACGGGCTGCCTCCCGTTAAGCGCTGAGTTTTACGCCATCGGCTGGGCGCAATAAGCTCAAGGGGAACGGAGGATATAAGATGCCTCAGCCAAATCAGTAGAAGTTACATCAATGAACGGCTTGAGTCTCTGACCGTTCACGATGAAAGGTTCAGAATCGTGGCTGAGTGGACTGATTTCGATTGCTCCATTTCCAAAAACCTGTCGGACCAAATATGGTCCGACCCACTTAGATCTCAGTTTTCCTGGGAAGAGTTTGAGTCGGGCATCAAAGAGTAGGACCTTTTGACCAGGATGAAAGATCTTTCTCGAGATGTGTTTGTCGTGGAAGGCTTTAACCCGCTCCTTGTAGATTTGCGAGTTCTCGTATGCGTCTATGCGTAATTCATCGATCTCGCTGATTTGGAGTTTTCTGTGGGTCCCAGCCTTGGGAAGATCTAGATTACAGTTCCGTACTGCCTAATAGGCTTTATGCTCCAGTTCGACGGGAAGGTGGCATGCCTTTCCGTACACCAATCTAAAGGGAGACATGCCCAATTGGGTCTTGTGGGCGGTCCTATAGGCCCACAATGCTTCCGGAAGTCGGGACGACCAGTCCTTCCTGTCAGGTCGAACAGTGACTTGCAGGATTTTCTTGATCTCCCGATTAGACAGCTCAGCTAGACCATTAGTTTGGGGGTGGTAAGGAGTAGAGATTCGGTGAGACACCCCGTATTTGGTCATCAGTGACCTAAACTGAGCATTTGTGAAATGGGTCCCCCCATCAGAAATTATTGCACGAGGAATCCCGAACCTTGAGAAAATGTGTTGATGAGTGAATTTGAGAACGATTTTGTGATCACAGGTTCGGGTCGGTATGGCTTCGATCCATTTGGACACGTAGTCCACAGCCAACAGAATGTATTCGAAACCATCCGAAACAGGAAAGGGGCCCATAAAATCAATCCCCCAAACATCAAAGATTTCGCATACTAGAATCGGTTGCATAGGCATCATGTCACGACGGCTCATGTTGCCCAAAGTCTGGCAACGACTGCATGCCTTGCAATGACTGTGTGCGTCTTTGAACAGTGTGGGCCAGTAAAAGCCGCACTGGAGGACTTTTGATGCGGTTTTATGCCCGGCAAAATGGCCACCGCATGCCTGGTCATGGCAGAAAGAGAGGATATTGTTGATTTCCCCTTCCGGGACACATCTCCGGATGATCTGATCGGCACCTATGCGGAAGAGGTACGGGTCTTCCCAAATGTAATACTTGGCATCGGAGCGTAATTTGTCTTTCTTGGCCTTCGGCCAATCGGACGGGGTCTGATGAGATGCCAAGTAATTTACAATATTAGCGAACCATGGAAGGCTAGTACCAATAGTCAGCAGGTGCTCATCGGGAAAATGCTCCGTGATGGGTCCGGAGGGGTCAATTATTTCAGAAGGAAGACGGGACAAGTGATCAGCTACCACGTTTTGTTTTCCCGCTTTATCGCGAATCTCGAGGTCAAATTCTTGCAACAGCAAGATCCATCGGATCAATCGAGGTTTCGCGTCCTTCTTTGCAAGGAGATGCCTCACAGCCGTGTGATCCGAGTATATGATGACATGGGAACCCAGGAGGTACGATCTGAACTTCTCTAGGGCAAATACTACAGCTAGCAGCTCTTTCTCAGTAACTGTATAGTTACGCTGAGCCTCATCGAGTGTTTTGCTGGCGTAGTAAATGACCACAGGTTTCTTGTCATTTTTCTGCCCCAAAACCGCTCCTACAGCGAAGTCGGATGCATCACACATGATCTCAAAGGGTTGAGACCAATCAGGGGACTGTAGGATCGGGGCTTGGGTGACTCGGTCACGCAGGATTTCAAATGCTTGAGTGCATTCCTTGGAGATTTCGAAGGGAACATCCTTGGAGAGAAGAGTGGTCAGGGGCCGTGCGATTTTTGAAAAATCAGGGATAAATCGTCGATAAAAACCGACATGCCCTAAAAAGGATCGGATGTCCCTGATCGAGCTAGGCATAGGAAGGTGAGAAATCAGATTAACCTTAGCTCGATCCACTTGGATACCTTTCTCCGAAATTGAGTGTCCCAGGACAATTCCCTCAGGCACCATGAAATGGCTCTTTTCCCAGGAAAGAACCAAATTCACGTCGATGCACCGCCTGAGTATCTGGACCAAGTGTTGGAGGCAATCGTCGAATGATGCTCCGAAAACTGAAAAGTCATCCATGAAGACTTCCAGATAATCACCTACCATATCTGAGAATATGGCAAGCATGCATCGCTGAAAAGTAGCGGGTGCATTGCAAAGACCGAAAGGCATCCTTCGGAAAGCGTACGTTCCGAAGGGGCAGGTGAACGTGGTCTTTTCTTGGTCCTCAGGATGGATTGCCACCTGGTTGTAACCGGAGTACCCGTCAAGAAAGCAGAAGAACCTATTTCCCGCTAGTTTTTCGAGAATTTGATCAATGAAGGGTAGTGGGAAATGATCCTTCTTCGTGGAGGAATTGAGTCGACGGTAATCTATACAGACTCTCCACGAGTTGGCTAATCGGGTAGGAATGATTTCTCCGGTCTCAGTCGTTATAGTGGTGAGTCCTGCCTTCTTAGGCACGACCTGAATTGGGCTCACCCAACGACTATCGGAGATCGGGTAGATGATCCCGGCATCTAACCACTTGATGATCTCCTTTTTCACGACCTCCTGCAGATTGGGGTTTAAGCGTCTCTGCATTTCACGAGAAGGTCGTGTGCCCTCTTCTGAATAGATATGATGAGTACAATAAGAGGGACTTATTCCAGTCAAATCATCGAGAGTCCATCCGATGGCTCTGCGATGTTGCTGGAGGACAACAATCAGACGGGATTCCTGTTCAGGACTGAGGTTGGAATTGATGATCACAGGAAGGGTCTGATTAGAACCCAAAAAGATGTATTTCAAATGAGCAGGAAGGGGTTTCAGTTCAAGGATGGGGTTTTCAGCAGCAGCGGGTGGTTCAGTATAGATGTGAGGTTCAAGGGTGGGAGTTACAGGGTTGTTTACATCTGGATTTGACTCCTCTGTTTGCGGGTCAAGATCCTTCTGTGGTTGATGAGGCATACTCAAGTCATTTTGGAGGTGTGATTCATCAACCAAAGTCTTGATGTCACAAATTTGCTCGATGACGCCGCAATTAATTCCTTGTTGGGCCTTAAATATATCAATTTTCAGTGTTTGATCTCCAAACTTAAGCTCTATTTGGCCCTCCTCACAGCTGATGTTGGCTCTAGCAGTAGCCAAGAAAGGTCTCCCTAGAATGATTGGTGTATCCCTAGGGTTCTCAGGTGCATCCATGTCTAAGACTATAAAGTCCACTGGAAAATAGAAATCCCGCACTCTCACGATAACATCCTCGAGAATCCCTTTTGGTGACTTTATAGATCGATCTGCTAATTGTAATGTCACCTCGGTTGGTTTCAGCTCAGATTCTTCCAGATGGTCAAGTAAGGATGTGGGTATCAGATTTATAGATGCACCTAAGTCTAACAATGCTCTATCAAATTGGGTACCACCTATCTTACAGGAGATCAGGGGAGTTCCAGGATCTTTTGCCTTGGGTGGGAGTCTACTAAGGATTACAGAGCTGGCTTGCTCTGACAGAACAATTGGGCTCCCTCCCTTGGTTCGCGGCTTACGCTGGGGTGTACATATATTCTTTAGAAATCGTGCGTAAGCTGGTACGTGGCGGATTGCATCCATCAAGGGGATGTTTATGTGGACCTGCTCAAAGAGCTTGACCAGGTCCTCCTCGGGGGCCACGGGTTTGGTGGTCTTCTTTCCCTTGGTCAGGGCCTCGGGAAACGGGATCTTGGTTGGTTCTTCTAGGATAGGTCCAGGTTGTGGGTCTGGAACAGCGGTACCTTGGATAACTATCCTAGGGTCATGGTTATCAGGCTGGGAGTGGTTTGGATAATGCGGGTCCTGAGTTGTCTTACCACTACGTGTTGTTACAGAATTTAATCCGGCCTGATTTTGGTTTGGATTTGGTAGGAGGGGTGGCTGCTGCTGAAATCCTGCACGAGAAGTAGAGGCTTCCATCTCGTCTGGAGATGGAGCAGTGGGGGCCTGATAAATCCATTGAGCGTGGCCTAAATTTGGATTCATAACGCGCTTCTGGGTTGGCACGTTATTTGGGTTAGGAAGAGGTTGGGAAGGGAGTGTGCCTGGCCGGCGAGAATTTGCCAACTGGGCCAGCTGAGTTTTAACTTCAGTAAGCTCGTCCTTGTGCTGTTTTTGAATGGCCGCATTCGATTTTTGAATGTCAGCCAGAGTCTGAAGGATTAAGGACATTTGATCTTGATTTGGCCCTGATGGATAAGTAGGGTTGGGCCGAGGCTGTGGCGGCTGGTAGTGATGAGAGAGCTGTGGGCGGGACTGAAAAGGTGGTCTTTGGGTTTGGGAATTTCCCGCCCACTGAAAATTGGGATGGTTTCGCCATCCAGGGTTGTAAGTGTTGGAGAATGGGTCGTTCTGGATGGCGTTGAGGTCCTCGCAGGTCTGAGGAACCTCCTGAGAATCAGGGAAAGGAGGAATGGAGTTCCCCCGGCTGGTGTAGAAAGGATCGGATGATCTTCCAGTCCAAGAATCAGATGGGGATGGATATGGATCCATCCCAGGGGAGGATCGGTGGAGGATATTTTGCACAGTCTCCTGTGTGGAGGGAGGTTGTGCAAAGGAGTTACGCGCAGAGGTGGCTCGCTGCAAGTGCTGAGTCAGCTCATCCACCTTCTTTTCAATGATTGAGACCTTGTCCAATCGACTGGCCATTAATTCCAGGTCGACTGATGCGGACAGGCCTTGCGTCTCATGTGCTCCCTTAAGATTCGTCGCTGCGCGGGTATTCGTCCTGTCGAATAATCCCATGGAGTCATTGTTGATGGAGTTCTCGCACATGTTTTCGAGAATCTCCCATACGGTGTCTTCATGTTGACCCATGATGTTTCCTCCGCAAGTTGCATTGACGAAAAGGCGGATGTCCTCACGGAGTCCCTGGTAAAAAGATTGGACTTGTTCCCATTTAGGAACTCCGTGATGGGGGCACTTCCTCATGAGATCCTGAAAACGATCCCATGCCTCATGGAGAGGTTCTCCTGATTGTTGGGTGAAGTGTGTAATCTGATGGCGCAAGGCGTTGGTCCGACCAACGGGAAAGAACTTTTTCAAAAACTCGGATTGAAGTTCTTCCCAAGTGTTGATCGGCCGGGTCTGAGTTTGATACCAATGGGCGGCCTTGTCCATAAGAGAAAAGGAGAACATCTTCATGAGAAGAATATCCCGATTTTGCGCATCTGATCCAAAAGTGTGGGCCAGATGCTTTAGCTGTTTGATGTGCTGGAAGGGATCTTCAGAATTAAGCCCATGGAATTTAGGTATAGCATGAATCATGTTGGGCTTTAGTTCGGAATCAGGTCCTCCAATCGGGATTCTGACTCGAGGCTCAATGGCCACCGCAGCAGGATTGTAGTGGTCCCGCATCATAGGACGCTGCGGTGGGTGCACGAAGTTTTGGAAGAGGTCATTGAGTCGCTGGAGCTGGTGTTCCAGATTATTTTCTTCCTCAACTGGCTGAGCCATGATGGGGGAGGAAGAAGAACTTGGTTCTGAATCAGAAGAGAGAATAATGTGAGGGTGTTGCTGCACAAATACGGGCGTCGAGGCTTGGCCTTGACGAGAGCGAATTTCTAATGGAGGTCTTAAGGGTGGTCTTAGAGACCTCCTTCCGTACATGCACAGTTGGGAGAGGTAAGTTTAGAAGGTGCTGGACCCAATCAAGACACCCAAAAATGTGTTGGGTGACTATAGAGGTGCGGGGCAGATGGACCCCTTGATCAGAAAGATCGTCCACCTGAGAATTACCTGGGCAGCCAGAGAGGGAGAGTCCCGCGAAGACCCCTACACGGTAGAGCGTCCCCACGGGTTACAGGGTTTCCCCCACCCGACCTCTCTTGTCACTGCGGTTCCAGGTAGACCAGATTGGGGATCTTGACCTCTTAAGTCTACCAATTTTAAGATCAGGGTGCTTAAGGTTTCACTTGAACTTTAGTCTTTTTAAGTGCAAAGAGTGACCTAATTTAAGGTTGGTTGACCCAAGGGGTCAACTTTACCTATTGTTTTCTTTAAGAGCTTTTAGGTCCTGTCTTTTAGGGTTCAAGTGTTTAGAGAGAGCCAATTGTTTTAGGATTTTTCTTGTTAATTATTTTCAATCAATGGCTTGGGCACACCTCTTTTGGATTTCCTTAATTCTTGATTAAGGGGTGTGTCTCTACTGAAATCCTACTGTTTGACCTTATGTTGGCTCTACTTGGTCCATTTAACTCTTTGTTGGGCAATTAGGGCTCAAGCAAGAATGTGTTAGCCCTTAAATACCCTTAATAGTGTGCAGGAGTGATGAGTTGAAAACATGCAACTTTTTATGGTTACTAAGTATGGAAGACAGGTTAGCCCTATATTGCTTGTTCTTTTCTTTTCTTCCTCTTTAGAGTTTAGGGGTTAATAGTGAGAGGAAGAATTTACCTGTCTTCGGAGTGGTTGTCGTTGCTTGTCTTCTTGAGTTCCTGTAGCTGCACAAAAGAGAGGAGATTATCAGAAATTAAAAGATACAGGAAAGTTTACCTCTAGAATAGCCGTTGCTCCCCGGCAACGGCGCCAAAGTGGAACGTCGGGGTTTTCACCGGGTTTGTTATAACGTTGTAGTAAAGCCGGTTATTACCAACATTTCAAATATAAAATTTTTTTTACTCGGAAAAATAAAAGAGTTCGCGAGGTCGAACTCAGGGAGCAAGTTGTATTCTAGAGATATACATGTTTCTTTTACAAAAAGAGAGAGGGAAAGAATTTTTTCTCTTTGTTCTGCAGAGGGGATGCTCTTCTTTCTCTCTTTCTTTAGATCTCCTTCTCTGTTCTGCAGAGGTGATATTCTTCTTCTGCAATGGTGATGCTCTTCTTCTTCTTCCTGCTGTTCTTCCGTTGGTGATGTTCTTCTTTCTTCAGAGCTCCTTGTTCTTCTTCTTCTTCCTGCTGTTCTTCCGTTGGTGATGTTCTTCTTTCTTCAGAGCTCCTTGTTCTTCTTCTTCTTTGGTTTTCTGCCTTGACCTCTCTTCTTCTTCTTTTGCGTTGGCCGTTGCTCTTCCTTCTTCTTCAGCCTGTCTTCATTCCTGCTCTGGCTGCTGACCTTCCGTCGTCTGCCCCGGTGCTGAGACGACTTAACGATGCCTTTGCTACAGTGCAGCTCCTTCTTCTTCAGCGGGTCTGCTTCTTCTTCTTTGGCCTGCACACTTCAGAGTTTTTCGTCAAGAGGCAAAACCTACTCTACCCTCCCTCCCCCGCGTCTCTCTTTCTCTCTGAAGCCACTCTTGGGAAAGCTCTCCCAGAGCTACCGGGTAATCGGGTTCGGGTCACGCCCGGGTCCAGGCCCACCGGCGTGCGGTGGTGGGCGAGGAGTGCAGGTCGGTTTATTCGGGTCGGGCCAGGTCCGCGGAGCGTGGTCACGGACGAGGCCGGGTCGGGTGAGAGGGACCTCACCCCGTGGTCAGGAGGCAGACAGCATAAGGCACCTTTTGCCTTTATGCGTCCGCGCGCCTCCGAGAAGTTCCGAGGTGGGACTAAATGTCCCACCCCAATTGAGCGCCCGTCGCAGAGGGAGCAGTGGGCGATTGTGGCTTCACGCGCGACCTTCGCCCCATCTGCGAGCCTGGGACGTTTCGCTGAGACTCCCCGCGCAACCTGGGAGTCGAACCTGGGCGAAGGCGTGCCTGCACCTGCAGGTGAAGCAGCTCTGCCTGCTCAGTAATGGCGACGGCGGGCGAGTCACCTGGTCACAGAAGAACGGCCTCTCGGCCAAATCAGACAGGCGGGGGACTCTGCAGGGGGTGTGATGGAGCCAACAGGTCGTCCTGGGTCAAACTGTGAGCGAAGAAGTGGGTGTGTTCGGTGGATCTGCAGAGGGCGTTTGGCGGGAAGTGGAGGGGCGGAAGGGGATCAGGGTGAGGAGGCGGAGATTCTGCGGTGGTCGGCGAGCCGTGTGGGTCGCTGAGGTGATGGGAGCGGCTCGCCGGAGGGTGGTCGGAGGCGGAGAGGGTGAGGGTGAACAGGAGTGGTCGAGGGTTTAATCAACTAAGAGACAGTGAGGAAAAGAAAGAGGGGGAGGTGGGGAGGAGTTCTGACCTAGCTATGGAGACGAAAGGGGCCGAGACAGGGTGACAGTCGTATCGACTGTCACCGGAGAAGAAGATGCCCAGGGGGAGGGGCGGCGGCGAGCAGAGGGCTGGAGAGGCGCCAGCTGGGTACGGCGTGGCGCAGGAAGAGCAGGGGAGGAGGTCTCTGCTGCTGGTATTATGGCAGAGCGAAGAGGAGGAGGGGGAGGAAACCGCCGGAGCTGGTGAGCGTCTGCCGGAGAAAGAAGAGAAGACAGTTGGGGATTTTCTCCGTCAGATCCAGGCTGCCCTCGTCGGTGGAGCGGCGGGGGGTATTTATAGGGATGAAACAGGGAAGAAGGCGGAGGGAGACGACGTGTCTCCCTCGCCGGAGAATGGTCGGAACACGAACCCATACCGTCCGTGCGTTCGCACGGCCGGTATGGTGGGCTACAATGACCAGGGGGGTGCTCCTGCGACGGCTGACGACGCAGGGCACCCCCGGTTTACTTGCCAGGTCCCTCACCTCACCCTGCGCGGCGCCATGCTCCGCGCAAGGTCGCCGGAGCATGGTGCTGGCAGGGTTTTTGCAGGAGGGACCTGATTGCAAAGAACAAAGGAGAGTTAGGGGCCAAAATGCGAGGGTTCAAAAGTTGAGGGCCAAAGAGTAAATATATGAGGACCAAAGTGTGAAGTCGGTCAAGGAGGTTTCTTCTTAGGCTCAAGTTTTTATACATGACTAATTAGGACCTAAGGAATCTGATGGTGAATTTTATTTTCATATTAAACCTTGTTTGACCGGTCAATTTGCGTAAAAACCCAAATTAAGTTATTAATTGGGCATGGTTCTCAATGTAGGTCAAAATGGGTTCTAAAGGCCAAATTGAAGGTTCTAAACCCTAGAGATTATTTTTCTATGAATTTTAGAGGGTTTATTCTATTTTTACTTTGCCTCGAACCTTGTGAATTGAAGTGGGTTGTTTTAGGGTTACAGATTATCATTTGGTTCCTTGGAAGTGCTGTAGCTCTTGCTAGATCATCTCATCCCACTTTTATTCTTATTAAGCTGTTTTGACCTGTGTTTGGTCCCTGAATTACCCTGTATGCAGTTTATACTGGTAAAATTGCACTTTTACCCCTTATGACTGGTTTTCTTCTCAAACTCAGAATTCTCTGAGTTAAGCCTTTCCTTGAGATATGTAGGAGCTTTTATCCTTTGTATTGGGTCAAAATGAGCTAGTTATGGCTCATGATGAGGTTCTCATCACTGGAGCAAGCAAGAAACTTCCTCAAGTTGCCGCCAATGGCGGTCGGAGCTTTGAAATCTGTCTGACACAAAAAGAGCCTCGCGGCCTAATCAGATCACCGGGGGACCTTCGTCGTGTCACGGCGAAGGTGAGGAGCTAGGTGGTAGGTCGCGGGGTGGCCTAGGCGTGCGTGCCTAGGTCGCCCTGTGGCCGGTCGGATAGGTGTGATTAGGGGGCTATTAGGGAGGCGTAGAGGGTCTATGGACAGGCGAAGGTTATTCAGTGAGGTGAGGCGAAGGTTATGTGATAGTCGGCGAGACGTGTGGGGCTGCGGAGCGATGGGAGCATCTCGCCGGAGGGTGGCCGGAGATGAGGAAGTGACGGTGGATAGGGACGGTCGAGGGGCGGTTGTGTGAAATAAAGTGAGGGAAATGAAAGAGGGGATAGAGAAGAACAATTTTAACCTAACTAAAGGGACGAAGGGGGCGAGAAGGCAGCCGACAGTACCTGCTGTCACCGAAGAAGAAAGCGTCCAGTGGAGGAGGATGGCGGCGATGACGAGGCTAGGGCAGCTCACGTGGGTGTTGCGCGACGTAGAGGAGGATGAGGAGGACGGTCTACCACTAGTTTTGTGGCAGAGTGACGAGGAAGAGGAGGGGGGCTCGCCGGAGCTCACTGGACCTGTAACGACCCGATTCCCGAGTCCCTACGAGACACGAGAACCGGACCGACTCGACTAATCCCAAGACCCAGTCGTCCAACGAGGAAGTAACCAAAAGGCAGTAAAATAAACCACATTCAGCATGAATATAACTAACAGTAAGAAAGTACAGCAGTAAGGAAAGAAACTACTACAGTAGGCACCACCACAACAGTAAAACAACAGTTATCATATAACAAAAACTGCAGGTAAAGAAGGTACAGCGGAAACAAAAACTACTCACTAGAACAGAAACAAAAAGGGGTACAAAGCTGGGGTAACTCTACTGGACCCTACTCGGCCCAGCGTCCTCTGCAGCCGCCGACCCTGGCTGCTCAACACCTGGTCCTGAAAAAGGTAACGAGTGTAACACGTCAGCAAAATGCTGAGTAGAGTGGCAAACTAACTAAAGGCAACAGTAGAGTGTACAGTAGCTGTTATGTTCTATTACTTCCTTTATTTACATCTTTCAATTTTTCTCACTATTTCATTTACTTCTCAGATCCTTTACTTGATCTCGGATGTCCTCGTGGGACGATCTTGATTGCAGTCTTTTCCAAAAGTAGAAGTAGCACGTGGTGCTCTCCTGGCCAGGAGAGTCCCCCGTGGTGATCCTACCCTCAGTCAACCACCCCAAGGTCACTGACAGACGTAACGGTGACTACAGCACGCGCGATAAACGCACAGGTAGCTAGCCCGCACTGGCACGCGGTCAGTCGTTTCCGTTAACGGGTGCGCCCAAAGCACAGCACGGAACCAGGGCAGAGCCCTCTCAGTAACAGGGGTCCAACCCCTCCACAGTAACCAAACCGGGGCCTTGCCCCTCCACAGTCCGCGCACCCTCGCCTGACTACCCTGGTTTGCCCTAGTGGGCCTAACAAGTCGGTGAAGGAGGCTAGCAGAACCCCGGGGCCCGTGGGGTAGCTAGTACTCTCCTAACACTACTAGCTCTCCTCGGTACTACGTACACTAGGGCCAACAAGTCAGTACAGAGCGGCCAAGCCTAACCCCGGGTCCCTGGGGCGGCTGGCCCCACTCTGGACTAAACAGGTACAGGTACTTCCCTTGGTACTGCGTACCCAAGAGACAGTACAACTACATCTCAGTCCCATTCCCTTTTTCCTTTCCAGGAGTTCCACTCCTAATTCCCCGTAGGGTTCCAGCTCTTTATCTCAGAACATCATATGTTTCACTTTCCAGATTCACGTTCTCAAAATCCATGATCTCAAACATGTTTCTTTATTCATAACAGGCAGCTGTTAATTAATTTTACAGGCAGCTTTATATATTCCTTTCCATTTTTCCAAGACTGCAGTAATATACATTCCACTAGTTTTTCCATCCTAGGATTCATGCCATATCCTAGGATCTATCATACAATCTAGTTTTCCGGCCCTAGGATTCATGCAACACCTAGGAGCTATCATTCCATATATTTCTCATTCCTAGGATTCATGCAATGCCCTAGGTTCTAGTTATGGTTCCATACTTTAACAGATTTTATTAATACTTAAAACCACTCTACCAGGTACAACGGGAGTAATGGGGGCGTGATCGGGAATCCCGCGTGCCTCCGCGACTCTCAAGACTGCAACTGAACGAGGTCCTATCACAAGGATCAAACACAAGGAGTGTCTCAAAACAGTGTATAGCTACTGTAGGCGGGTAGAGGAATTAATTCTGAAACGAACGCAACTCGAATCACGCAAAACGGAGCCCAAACGGGCCCTAAACGGGTCGAGAAAGATGATACTGTGCAAAATCAGACATCTGGAACTCCTTCCAGACGTCTTAAACGGTGGATCAGAGAATTACCTGTTCGGCTTGGTTCCCCGGACGTCCAGAAGTCTGCAGGGACGTCTTTCCTAGATCCCAGACGTCCGATGGTCACTCCGGACGTCTGGAGGTCACTCCCGCCGTCTGGTACAACTTCCAGACGTCTGATTCGCAAAGATGACGAATCAGAGGACCTGCGCACAGCCAACCCCCCTCCCTCAGTACGGTCAGTCGACAAAAAGAAGAAGAAAGCGGAAACTCACCTTTCAGACGTCTGTATGATCTCACAGACGTCGACCTTGCCGTCTGGATATCAATCCAGACGTCTGATTCTGGAAATTTTTCCAGAATCAGAACCTTGCTCGGCCTCCGCTCGCGACGCCGCCCGCGTCGCACCTCGCGCGTCCGCTGCTCCGCCCGCAGCAGGTCCCTCTCCGAGACGCTCTGCGCCCCCTGCGCCCTCCGCCGACCGGCCAAGCCGCTCCCGGCGAGCTCGCCCTCACGGCAGAGCCCCGCACTCGCACGCCGCAGCTCCTCCGCGCCTACTGCGGCTGCCACTGCCGCTGCGCCCTCGCGTCCGCTCGCTCTCGCGCACAGGCAGGAGAAGAAGGAGGAAGATGGTGGAGACGGGAGGGGAGGCGCGCCCCCCTTTTAACGCCGCGCGGAGAGGAGAGAGAAGGCGGTCGCAGTCGCCTGCCGCCGCAGAGAAAGAGGCAGGATCGCAGGTCTGCGCGCACAGGCGCACAGACGAACATCCCATGCGAGCATAACTGTTCGCCAGACGTCTGTAAACTATCCCGGACGTCTGGTCAGACGTCTGGATGTGATCCCAGACGTCTTTACAGACGTCTGGGCCACCTCCCAGACGTCTTAAAAGACGTCTGGGGCACGCGCTCGTTACAATATAACAAACTCAAAGGAAGTTTCGTCCCCGAAACTTGCGCCAACTAGGGTGCGGGAAGAAGGTGTCCAAATAACCATAACAAACTCAAAGAGGACCGAAGCCGGTCCGGAAAGACGTACCCGCGAAAAGCTCCGGGTACCGCTCCCGCATTGCCGCCTCAGGCTCCCAGGTAGCCTCCTCGTACCGCTGGCTCCTCCACAAAACCTTTACCAGGGGTACTTGCTTTCGTCTCAACCTGCGGACGGCTCGGTCTAGGATCTGCACTGGCCGCTCGGGGTAGGTCAGGTCGTCGCTCACCTTGACGCTCTCGTGACTCAGTACGTGGCTGGGATCGGCTACGTACTTCCTGAGGTTGGACACGTGGAACACGTCGTGCACACCAGAAAGCTGCGGGGGAAGGGCAAGTCTGTAAGCAACGGGTCCAACCCGCTCCAGGACCTCGAAGGGCCCCACGAACCTCGGCGCGAGCTTCCCTCTCACCCCAAACCGCTGTAAGCCCTTCATGGGCGAAACACGAAGAAAGACGTGGTCCCCGACCTCGAACTGCACCTCTCTGCGTCTGCGATCTGCATAGCTCTTCTGTCTGCTCCTGACAGTGCGGAGTCGTCTGTGGATCTGCTCAACTACCTCCTGACTCTGCCGGATCAACCTGGGGCCAACCTCCCACTTGGTCCCCACCTCAACCCAACTCAAGGGTGCCGTGCATTTCCGTCCGTACAGAGCCTCGTAGGGAGCCATGCCGATGCTCGAGTGATAACTGTTGTTGTATGCAAACTCTGCCAGGGGCAGGTGCTCCTCCCAAGAGCCCCTCCAGTCTAGTACACAGGCACGCAAAAGATCCTCAAGTGTCTGTATCGTGCGTTCCGACTGTCCGTCCGTCTGGGGGTGGTAAGCCGTGCTAAACCTCAACCTCGTCCCCAAAGCCTGCTGAAACTCAACCCAAAACTGGGACGTAAAGCGGGTATCCCGGTCGGATACGATCTCCCGCGGAACTCCGTGTAGTCGCACCACATCACGGATATACCTCTCTGCCAACTGTGCTGGTCCCAAAGTGACTCGGATCGGCAAGAATCGTGCCGTCTTCGTCAATCTATCCACTATTACCTAGACTGCGTCGTGTCCTCGCTGGGTAACAGGTAAGCCCACCACCAAGTCCATGGTGATGCTCTCCCACTTCCACTCTGGCACTGGAAGCGGCTGAAGCGGCCCTGCAGGCCTCTGATGCTCGGCTTTCACCTGCTGGCACACTAAGCACTGCTGCACGAACTCACCCACATCCCGCTTCATCCCTCTCCACCAGAACTCGCGTCTCAAGTCATGGTACATTTTCGTGTTTCCGGGATGTATGGTGAATCTGGAACCGTGTGCCTCAGTCAGGAGCTCTCTCAACAGCTCCTCGTCTCTGGGGATGCACAGCCGTCCCCTCAAGCGTAACACCTGGTCTGTGAAAGAGAAGTCCCCTGACAGTACTCTGTCGCGCAAAGACTGCAAGTACGGATCGGCCATCTGTCCCGTGATGATGCGGTCTATCAACTCTGGTCTGGTCTGCCGTGTCACCGTCACTGCCCCACAGTACCCTCGTAACTCTAGAGGTCGCCAACTGCCCACCTCCTCCAAAAGGCTCCAACTCTGTAACTGTAGACTGGCCAAGCGTGCGGGCGCCTTACGGCTCAAGGTGTCAGCCACCACATTGGCCTTTCCCGGGTGGTAGGAGATGCTGCAGTCGTAGTCCTTCAGGAGCTCCAACCAACGTCTCTGTCTCATGTTGAGCTCCTTCTGGTCAAAAAGATATCTGAGGCTCTTGTGATCTGTAAAAATCTCGAAGGTCTCACCGTACAAGTAGTGCCTCCATGTCTTCAGCGCGAAGACAACAGCTGCCAACTCTAGATCGTGGGTAGGGTAGGTATGCTCATGGGGCTTCAGTTGCCGCGAAGCGTAAGCGACCACGTGACCCCTCTGCATGAGCACACCTCCTAACCCCTGCAAGGAAGCGTCCGTGTACACAACGAACCCGCCACTACTGTCAGGGATGGTGAGCACGGGAGCCGAGGTCAACCTCTCCTTCAGCTCCAGAAAACACGCCTCACAGGCGTCTGTCCAAGCGAAAGGCACATCCTTCCGAGTCAACTGTGTCATAGGACGTGCAATCTGCGAAAACCCTCTGATGAACCGTCTGTAGTAACCTGCCAGTCCCAGGAAACTGCGAATCTCAGTGACTGAACGCGGTCTCTCCCACCTGAGCACTGCCTCGACCTTGGCGGGATCCACCGCCAGGCCGTCTCCAGAGATCACATGACCCAAAAAGGTCACCTCCCTCAACCAGAACTCGCACTTGCTGTATTTGGCGTACAGCCTGCGTCGTCTCAGAGTGTCCAGAATCATCCGCAAGTGCTGTCCGTGCTGCGTCCGATCTCTAGAATAGATGAGTACATCATCTATGAAAACCACCACAAACTGGTCCAAGTACGGTCTGAACACCCGGTTCATCAGGTCCATGAAAGCAGCAGGGGCATTGGTCAGCCCAAACGGCATGACCAAAAACTCGTAGTGTCCGTACCGGGTGCGGAAAGCTGTCTTGGAGACGTCGGTCTCCCTGATCCTCAACTGGTGGTATCCAGACCTCAAGTCGATCTTGGAAAACACCGTGGCACCCCGCAACTGGTCAAACAAATCGTCAATCCTCGGCAGCGGATATCTGTTCTTGATGGTGACCCTATTCAGCTGTCGGTAATCCACACAAAGGCGTAGGGTCCCATCCTTCTTCTTCACAAACAGTACCGGGGCTCCCCAGGGAGACGCACTGGGCCTCACGAAACCCTTCTCCAAAAGGTCCTGCAACTGAGACTTGAGCTCTCGCAGCTCAAGCGGTGCCATCCTGTATGGCGCGGTGGAGATGGGGCTGGTCCCTGGTACTAGTGAGATCTCAAACTCGATCTCACGCTCGGGTGGTAGTCCTAGTAACTCGTCTGGAAACACGTCGGGGTACTCTCTGACCACCGGGATGCTCTGGAAGTCTGCCACGGGGCTGTGCTCTGCCACCACACAAGCTAAGAAGCCCTCACACCCCTGGCTCAAAAGTCTCGCCGCCCGAAGTGCCGAAATGCACCTGAAACCTCCGTCCACTGGCTGCCCGTGAAACTCGAAGGAAGGCAACTCCGGAATGGAGAAGACAATCTTCCTCTCAAAGCAGTCTACCAAGGCGTGGTAAGCGGACAGCCAATCCATCCCCAGGATCACCCCAAAGTCCTCCATCTGTATCATAATCAGGTCAGCTGGCAGGCTGTGTCCCCCGATGCTGACCCCGCAACCCGTGTACACCTCCTCAGCTACAAACAGCTGACCACTCGGACCTCTGATTACGAACGGGTTCTCTAACAATGTATAATCCTGGTCCAAACTAACTGCGAAACTGTCTGCGACAAACGAGTGCGTAGCGCCGGAATCGAAAAGCGTGTAAACGAGTCTGCCAGAAACTGAAACCATACCTGCTACCACGGATCCCGAAGCTCTGGCGTCCCTGTGTGTTAGGGCGTTGATACGCCCCTCAGCTCTAGGTGCGGACGAAGCAGCCACACTCTGCGTCGGACGGGTAGGTGCTGGCCGGTACCCTCCTCGCGACTGCGGTCCTCCTCCTCGCGCCTGGAAACCGCGGCCTCCTGCGCGCCCTCCAGTGCTCTGCGTGGGAAGTATCTGCTGACCTCCTGCCCTAGATGGGCAGTCCCTCCTGACGTGGCCCGGCTGGCCACACTGGTAGCAGAGGGGAACCCGACTCCCGCCCTCAGTGAGTCCCTGCTGTCGGCTAGGCGGGGGTCCGGTGCTGGCGACTGGCCCCTGTCGAGGGCCCCCAAAGGCCACTGATGGCCCTGCACAACGTGACGGCTCTCCTGCGGACGCCACGTGTCTCCGCTCTCGCCGGCCCTGTGAGAAGTCTGGCTGAAAGGGCCTCTTCCGCCCGCCGTCGGTCTCTCGCGCGGACGGGTTGGTCTCCTCGTAAGTCATGGCTGCCTCTACCACCCTCGAAAACGTCGGCAGCTTCAGGGGTTTGACATACCCCCGGATCGCAGGCCGGAGCCCCTCGGTGAACCTCCAAAGGCGCTCCTCCTCAGTGGCTACCGCTGTCGCTGCAAAGCGGGACAGCTCCAAGAAACGCGTGCGGTACGCGCTCACGGTCATCGTCCCTTGGCGGAGAGTGTGGAACTCCCGCCTCCTCTGGTCCTGCCACGTCTGGGGAAAGTACTGCTCGCAGAAGAGGGTGACGAACTGGTCCCACGTCGGCTCGTCCCTCTCCTGTCCCCGGACCGCCCTCCACCACCGGTGTGCCGCACTCTCCAGCTGGTACGTGGCAAAGGCCACGCGGCACTCCACCGGGGGGCGAAGGGTGTCGAAGATCTTCTCCAGCTGCTCAAGCCAGTCCTCTGCCTCGGTCGGGTCCTCATCCCCCTTGAAGGAGGGGGGCTTCAGCTTCCGGAACTGTCCGAAAAGCTCGAAGTGGTGCTGTAGGGGAGGTGCTGGTGCACCTCCAGGCGAAGGTGCCTCGTGTACAGAAGTGTCGGAGGAAGGTGGGGGCGGCAGGGGCCCATCCCCTCCCTCGTGTCCGGCGCCGCGTCCGTCGCGTGGTCCCACAGAGGACTCCCCCTCTGCAACCCCAGGAGGAGGTGCTCGGGGCGGTGGGTGGAGCTCCTCTCGTACAATATCCCGTATCAGTCTGGCGAGGTCTTGGGCCTGGATGCCAGGGAGTGGTGGCTGGTCCATCGAGACGTCAACGACAGCACGTCCACCTCGCCGACCTCGCCCTCGGCCGCGCCCGCGGCCAGTCTCGCCAGTCCCACGACGAGGCATCTCCTGCAAGGAGACGCGAAACAAAACGGAAATGTCAAAACAGACGGTACCTAACAACACTTCTAAGAGCTCATGTCAAGAGATATGTTGTGGTGGCTACTCTAGCTATAAACATGTGAATTGGTTAATTTCCAGTCAGTTGATTCACTTCTCGGGACGACCTTACTCTGATACCATCTTGTAACGACCCGATTCCCGAGTCCCTACGAGACACGAGAACCGGACCGACTCGACTAATCCCAAGACCCAGTCGTCCAACGAGGAAGTAACCAAAAGACAGTAAAATAAACCACATTCAGCATGAATATAACTAACAGTAAGAAAGTACAGCAGTAAGGAAAGAAACTACTACAGTAGGCACCACCACAACAGTAAAAGAACAGTTATCATATAACAAAAACTGCAGGTAAAGAAGGTACAGCGGAAACAAAAACTACTCACTAGAACAGAAACAAAAAGGGGTACAAAGCTGGGGTAACTCTACTGGACCCTACTCGGCCCAGCGTCCTCTGCAGCCGCCGACCCTGGCTGCTCAACACCTGGTCCTGAAAAAGGTAACGAGTGTAACACGCCAGCAAAACGCTGAGTAGAGTGGCAAACTAACTAAAGGCAACAGTAGAGTGTACAGTAGCTGTTATGTTCTATTACTTCCTTTATTTACATCTTTCAATTTTTCTCACTATTTCATTTACTTCTCAGATCCTTTACTTGATCTCTGATGTCCTCGTGGGACGATCTTGATTGCAGTCTTTTCCAAAAGTAGAAGTAGCACGTGGTGCTCTCCTGGCCGGGAGAGTCCCCCGTGGTGATCCTACCCTCAGTCAACCACCCCAAGGTCACTGACAGACGTAACGGTGACTACGGCACGCGCGATAAACGCACAGGTAGCTAGCCCGCACTGGCACGCGGTCAGTCGTTTCCGTTAACGGGTGCGCCCAAAGCACAGCACGGAACCAGGGCAGAGCCCTCTCAGTAACAGGGGTCCAACCCCTCCACAGTAACCAAACCGGGGCCTTGTCCCTCCACAGTCCGCGCACCCTCGCCTGACTACCCTGGTTTGCCCTAGTGGGCCTAACAAGTCGGTGAAGGAGGCTAGCAGAACCCCGGGGCCTGTGGGGTAGCTAGTACTCTCCTAACACTACTAGCTCTCCTCGGTACTACGTACACGAGGGCCAATAAGTCGGTACAGAGCGGCCAAGCCTAACCCCGGGTCCCTGGGGCAGCTGGCCCCACTCTGGACTAAACAGGTACAGGTACTTCCCTTGGTACTGCGTACCCAAGAGACAGTACAACTACATCTCAGTCCCATTCCCTTTTTCCTTTCCAGGAGTTCCACTCCTAATTCCCCGTAGGGTTCCAGCTCTTTATCTCAGAACATCATATGTTTCACTTTCCAGATTCACGTTCTCAAAATCCATGATCTCAAACATGTTTCTTTATTCATAACAGGCAGCTGTTAATTAATTTTACAGGCAGCTTTATATATTCCTTTCCATTTTTCCAAGACTGCAGTAATATACATTCCACTAGTTTTTCCATCCTAGGATTCATGCCATATCCTAGGATCTATCATACAATCTAGTTTTCCGGCCCTAGGATTCATGCAACACCTAGGAGCTATCATTCCATATATTTCTCATTCCTAGGATTCATGCAATGCCCTAGGTTCTAGTTATGGTTCCATACTTTAACAGATTTTATTAATACTTAAAACCACTCTACCAGGTACAACGGGAGTAATGGGGGCGTGATCGGGAATCCCGCGCGCCTCCGCGACTCTCAAGACTGCAACCGAACGAGGTCCTATCACAAGGATCAAACACAAGGAGTGTCTCAAAACAGTGTATAGCTACTGTAGGCGGGTAGAGGAATTAATTCTGAAACGAACGCAACTCGAATCACGGAAAACGGAGCCCAAACGGGCCCTAAACGGGTCGAGAAAGATGATACTGTGCAAAATTAGACGTCTGGAACTCCTTCCAGACGTCTTAAACGGTGGATCAGAGAATTACCTGTTCGGCTTGGTTCCCCGGACGTCCAGAAGTCTGCAGGGACGTCTTTCCTAGATCCCAGACGTCCGATGGTCACTCCGGACGTCTGGAGGTCACTCCCGCCGTCTGGTACAACTTCCAGACGTCTGATTCGCAAAGATGACGAATCAGAGGACCTGCGCACAGCCAACCCCCCTCCCTCAGTACGGTCAGTCGACAAAAAGAAGGAGAAAGCGGAAACTCACCTTTCAGACGTCTGTATGATCTCACAGACGTCGACCTTGCCGTCTGGATATCAATCCAGACGTCTGATTCTGGAAATTTTTCCAGAATCAGAACCTTGCTCGGCCTCCGCTCGCGACGCCGCCCGCGTCGCACCTCGCGCGTCCGCTGCTCTGCCCGCAGCAGGTCCCTCTCCGCGACGCTCTGCGCCCCCTGCGCCCTCCGCCGGCCGGCCAAGCCGCTCCCGGCGAGCTCGCCCTCACGGCAGAGCCCCGCCCTCGCACGCCGCAGCTCCTCCGCGCCTACTGCGGCTGCCGCTGCCGCTGCGCCCTCGCGTCCGCTCGCTCTCGCGCACAGGCAGGAGAAGAAGGAGGAAGATGGTGGAGACGGGAGGGGAGGTGCGCCCCCCTTTTAACGCCGTGCGGAGAGGAGAGAGAAGGCGGTCGCAGTCGCCTGCCGCCGTAGAGAAAGAGGCAGGATCGCAGGTCTGCGCGCACAGGCGCGCAGACGAATATCCCGTGCGAGCATAACTGTTCGCCAGACGTCTGTAAACTATCCCGGACGTCTGGTCAGACGTCTGGATGTGATCCCAGACGTCTTTACAGACGTCTGGGCCACCTCCCAGACGTCTTAAAAGACGTCTGGGGCACGCGCTCGTTACAAGACCCCTTGGCCAGAGAAGAAGAAAAGGAATTTGAGGTGGAATCCTGGCCAAGTTGAGCTGAGGAGGTGCGGTCGGAGTTGGGGGTTAATTTATAGGTGCTGGCCAAGCTTCTAGTGCGTGGAGGGCAAGCCTTTAACCACCATCATCTCGCCGGAGAAGGAAGGTGATTGGGATCCAAATCTTTCGTGCATTCGCACGAGAGATTGGACAGGAATCAGAGATTATGATTGGGCTCAGATGGAAGGGGATTCCTCAGAGAATCTCCCTTCCAATTCTGGGAGGAGATCTCTGAGGGATTAGAGAGTATCCCCCCTATCTTCCTTGCCAGAGAAGGATTCCTCCCCATTAATGGTGGAGGGACCTGATTGTAAGATTGGAAAGAAAGCTAGGGGAGTTTATGTGATGGTTTTCAAAAGATAGGGACCAAAATGTGATTGGGTGTACTAAATTGCAAAGTAGGTCAAGATGACCTCTTCTTAGGTTCAAATTTTGGTATAAACCTAATTTTGACCTAAGGAATCCAATGGTGAAGTTGGATTTTAGGTTTGACCACGTTTGACTGAACATTTTGCGTAAAAACCCAAATTAGGTCAATTGATGAGCTAGGACCCTAATCTAAGTCAAACTAGGTTCCCAAGGCCAAATTGAATGTTATAAACCCTAGAGGATATTTTTCCATGATTTTTAGAGGGTTTAGTTGATTTTTATCCTGACCAGAACCTTGTTGAATTAAGCAGGTCTGTTTTAGGGTTTACAAGATGTCATTTAATTCCTGGATTGCATATGAACCCATTTCTGATTGCATCAACCCACTTTTTATCTTATTTAGACCATTTGACCTATGTTTTGTCTCTGAGAAATCCCGTTTATGTGCTGCAATGGTAAAATTACAGTTTTAACCTTCATTTCATGTTTTCTTATAACACTTTTTCCTCCAATTAAGCCCTCTTCTAGGTTATGTAGGAGCTTTTATTCTCTTTATTAGGTCAAAATGAGCTAGTTATGGCTCATGATGAGGATCTCATCAGCGATGACTCAAAAAATAAATCCACATTTTAGTGGATACACAGGCTGATTAAGTCTGAAGACCTGAAGGGTCTTTGTGTTCAGATCCTAATGTAATATTTTCTAAGATTGAAAAGTTCTAATGTCAAAATATTCCTTCCTAATTCAATTTTTTTTTATGTATAAATAAGAATAGAAATACAATTTATAAGAATTTCACAAAGCTGACAAAATGATTCAAAAATGAATCCACCCCCCCATGCCTAGCTGATGCAATGTCCACATTGAGAAAGAGACATGAAAGAAAGGGTAGAGTATGAAAGATGTCACTTGAATATGAAGCTCGTGTCAGGTTTGTGTCATATGTACAACTGCTGAGTTCAATGCCGTTAGCTAGGCGAAGTCCAGCCAAAGAAGTCACAATATGGCTAGAGCAACCGTGTCTGAGACGGGTTCTGGAAGAGTACAGTCAATAACAGGCTTTAGACGTTGACCGTTGACTTTAAAATGTGTTACCCGTCTTTGGGTCAGAGATCTCAACGACTCCATTTGGAAAAATCTGGTCAATAATGAATGGGCCATTCCATTTAGATCTAAGTTTGCCAAGAAAAAGCTTAAGTCGAGAGTTGAATAACCAAACCTTCTAGTTTGGCTCAAAGCTCTTGTAGGAAATCAATTGACCATGTAGAGCTTTGATCCGAGCCTTGTAGATCTTGGCATTCTCGTATGCATCATTTCTAAGCTCTTCCAACTCAGATAGTTGGAGTTTCCTGATCATCCCAGTTAAATTCGGATCTAAATTGCATTGTTTAATCGCCCAAAATGACCTATGTTCAATCTCAGTGGGTAGATGGCATGCCTTTCGATACACCAAACAAAACAGAGACATGTCGATGGCCATTTTATACGCCGTACGGTAGGCCCAAAGAGCGTCCTCAAGCTTTTGAGTCTAGTCCTTGCAATCAGGCCTAACCGTTTTCTACATAATGTTCATGATCTCCCGATTAGAGATCTCGGCTTGTCCATTTGTTTGGGGATGGTAAGGTGTGGAAATTCGGTGATTAACCCTATATTTGGCCAACAAATTTCAGAATTGGGCATTAGTAAAATGAGTGCCACCGTCATTGATGATGGCCCTCGGAATCCCGAACCTACTAAAGATATTTTTCTTGACAAAATCGATGACCACCTTGTGGTCATTAGTTCGGGTGGGAATCGCCTCAATCCATTTGGACACATAATCAACAGCAACAAGAATGTACTGATGTCCAAATGAAGGGAGAAAGGATCCGATGAAATCGATGCCCCAAACATCGAAAATTTTGACAGGAAGAATTGGGTTTAGGGGCATCATATCTCTCTTAGTTATGCTCCTGAGTGCCTGACATCGAGAACATGACCTTGAGAAATCCTGGGCATCCTTAAATAAAGACGGCCAATAGAAGCCAGATTGCAAAATTTTTGCAGCCGTCTTTTTCCTGGAGAAATGTCCACCACACGTAGATGCATGGCAGAACTCAAGTATACTGTTGAATTCATTCTTCAGAACACATCGGTGAATAATCTGATTAGAGCCGATGCAGTACAGTTTAGGGTCCTCCCAGAAGTAGTATTTGGCCTTAGATTTGAGTCTATCCCGTTGTTACTTGGTCTAATCCTGGGGGATTTGACCAACGGCCAAATAGTTAACAATGTCAACAAACCACGGGGTTTGGACACCTGAAACTGTAAGGATAGCTTCGTCCAGAAAAGTGTCAGTAATCGGGATGTCCGGACGAGAAGAATCACTTAGGAGTCTCGACAAATGATTCGTCACCACATTTTGGACTCCGATTTTATCCTTGATTTCAAGACTAAATTCTTGAAGCAGAAGAATCCAACGAATAAGCCGGGATTTGGCATCCTTTTTGGCCAAGAGATGTCTCAAGGTTGAGTGGTCGGTATAGATGATAACATGATACCCTAAGAGATAAGCCATGAATTTTTCCAAAGCGAACACTACAGCTAGTAATTCCGTTTTAGTAACAGTGTAATTCCTCTGGGCTTCATCCAGAGTTTTACTAGCGTAGTAGATGACAGAGGGCTTTCTATCTATTTTCTGACCCAAGACAGCCCCGACCACGTAATCACAAGCGTCGGTCATGATCTCAAAAGGGGCTATCCAAATCGGTGGTTGCAACACTGGAGCACAAGTGACTGCCATTTTCATAAAATCAAATGCCTTACGACATGATTCGTCGAAAACAAACGGCATTTCTTTGGCGAGAAGATTGTTCAGGGGATGAGCAACCTTCAAGAAATCCTTGATGAATCTTCTGTAGAATCCCACATGACCAAGAAATGATCGGATTTGTTTAACAAATGTGGGAGGAGAAAGTTTAGCGATAGCATCAACCTTAGCTTTATCCACTTCGATTCCCCGTTCAGAGATTACATGACCCAAGACGATGCCTTCTTGGATCATGAAATGACTCTTTTCCCAGCTAAAGACCAATCGTGTTTTGATACATTACTTAAGAATCATTTACAGATTAGCCAAATAAGAGTCAAACGATTCTCCAAAAATAGAGAAATCGTCCATGAAGACTTCTATAAACTCTCCCACCATGTCAGAGAATATGGCTAACATACACCATTGAAAAGTCGTAGGTGCATTGCATAAACCGAAATACATCCTACGGAAAGCAAAGGTTCCATAGGGATAGGTGAAAGTAGCTTTTTCCTGATCCTCGGAATGGATAGGAACTTGGTTGTATCCCAAGTAGCCATCAAGAAAACAGAAGTACTTCTGCCCGGCTAGTCTTTCCAAGATTTGATTAATGAAAGGCAAGGGAAAATGATCATTTTTCGTGGCCGTGTTCAGCTTCCTGTAATCAATTCAAACCCTCAAAAAGGAAGTTGAACGAGTTGTGACAGATTCTCCTCTCTCGTTAGTCACAACGGTAATCCCGACTTTCTTAGGAACAATTTGCACAGGACTTACCTAGGGATTATCAAAGATTGAATAAATAATTCCTGCATCGAGTCACTTAATGATTTCCTTTTTGACCACTTCTCGCATATTTGGATTTAATCTCCTCGCATCTGGCGAGAAGGGTGGGATCCATCTTCCAAGAATATTCTATGATTGCAGTGAGATGGCTCGATCCCCCTAAGGTCATGAATGGTCCAACCAATTGCCTCCTGGTGTTCCTTCAGGACCTTGATCAATTTAATGTCTTGCTCCTTTGTTAATTTAGCACTGATAATCACAAGGAGCATCTTCTAAGGTCCTAAAAATTGATATTTCAAATTCTCAAGCAATGGTTTCAGTTCAAGCTCAGGCAGGTTGATGATTGACGGTAAGGAAGATGCTGAATACTCAACAAGAGGAAGAGGTTGTGAGTGAACAAAATCAATAACCTCTTCAGAAGATGGCAGGTCTACCATAGAGGGTTGCGGGTCCAATTCATCATCAAAGGAGGAACTTTCAATTGAAGAAACCATCAAACAAGTTTCAATGTTTACATTAGCCTCCTCAAGTTTCTTAATAAATCCACAATCCTCAAATTTATTAATCGCCTTAAAAATATCCAATTTCATTTGTTGATCCTCAAAGACGATTTCCATGCTACCGCTTTCACAGTTAATGTTGGCCTTAGCGGTAGCCAAGAACGGACACCCCAGAATGATGGGTGTGTTCCTCAGATTTTCAGGTACATCAATGTCAAGGACAAGGAAATCTACAGGAAAATAGAAATCTTTGACCTTAACTATAACATCTTCAATAACGCCTCACGGATTTGTGACCAAACGGTCTGCTAACTGTAGCATTACTGAAGTCAGCTGTAATTCACCTAATCCAAACTTGTAAAGAGAAGTCAGAATTAGGTTAATGGATGCACCTAGATCCAGAAGTGCTCTATCAAACGTGTAATCTTTGATGACACAAGAAATCAACGAAGCACCTGGATCTCTCTTTTTCTAAGGGAGGTGGTGCAGGATAACAAAACTAGTGGTCATGCTGTGTTTCGCGTGTTAGAAATAGGGGTTACAAGTAACCTATCGTCGTAGTTGCAAAACACGTCGATCAAATAAAATTTATATCGAAACTCTAAGGGAGTCCCAGGTCGAACACAGGGAGGCGACGTTTACTTTATTGAAAATCGTGCTTCATTTCATTTCTTTTTGGTATTTTAAGATTTTGATATTTTTTTATATTTTTGTAATAAAAGAAATCAAGCAAACGTATCACAAGATAGAGATCTGGAACAAATCTGATATATATTACTTCTAATGTCAATTACAAGAAACTATGAAAGCATATAAAAAGAGGGAGGTGAGAGGAAATCTCCCGAATCGGTTGTTCGGTGAGACGATGGCGCCTGGCGGAAGCTCGGATAAAGGAGGTGAGGAACGGGATGACGGAGGTGAGATGTTGGAGGACGTCGGGTTGAGGACAGCTTCGGCGTGGCTCCGAAATGGAGGTGAGAAGGCGGAGTTGATCTGCTACCAGAATGGAGGTGAGAGGACGTCTCCAAGGTGACCTATGAAGGGAGATGGGATGTTGGAGGAGTATTTGGTGGGGTAGAGTTTCGCTACACTAATAGGCACCTTGGGAGCTTGAGAATAAGCTCTAATGGAGCGTTGGTAGGCTTGCTAGAGCTTAGGAGTAGGTGAGAGTAGAGTAGGCAGAGATAGCTTGGAAGGGAGGGGGTGAAGGCCCTTTTATAGTGGTGGAGAAGAGGCTAAAAATGGATAAAGGACCTATAGCGACCTCCAAACCGTCGTTGGAAATGTTGCTGTAGACAGCTCACCTCCACCCACGCCCATAGTTGGCTTTGCTGGCTTGCAATGAAATAGTGACGGCTGTAGGCATCGCTGTAGGTCAGTCCAGCTGTCGCTGAAAGCTGGCGCCAACCGCCCCTTGCGCCCGCTCCGCCTACCTCGCTCTTCACGTGCGCTGACCGCGTGCGCCCAACTGTGTGTGGGTGTGCTGTGCGCTGGCGTGCGTGTTTGCAATGCGCTGGCCCGCGCGTGCGCGTGCGCGTGCGCGCTGCCGCTGCGCTGCTCCAAGTGCCCGCCCAATTACAAATTGGAGGGGCTGCGGGGAATCGAACCCGCGCCCCTCCTTTGGAAACCGCTTCATCAACCAGTGCGCCGCGTCGCCCTTTGTGTCGCGAGGAAGAAATCGGTGCAAACGCTTCCCAGCCGTTGGATCTTGATCCAACGACTAGGATTAATAGTGTAGATGATGAGGGAGAGTGGGTGGTGGCTGCTGGCCAGGTTTGGGCGGCCTGGATGGTGCCACGTGGTGCCATCTGGCCCATCCGTCTTCTTCTTCTTGCAGAGGGTGCCACGATGCTCAGATCGGGATGATTTTTGCGATGCCAGACTACAATCGTCGCTCCGGATCCATCCGTATGGTCGGATTTTCCATCCGAAACCCGTATGGATGTTGCATTACCTCCTAGCCGTTGATCTTCCTCGGGCTTAATGTGATGCTACGGGACTCCGATCTGGACGATTTCAGAGGCGTTAATCTCCGATCGTCATCCCGATCAGATATGTATGGTTTGATCATCCATCCGAGGCCCTGAGATAAATCATCTCTTCTCCTAACCATAAAAAGGACCTAATTAACCAAAAATATAAACAACTACTCTAAATGCAGAATGATGCATGCTATGTGATATTTATATCATGACATGCAGTGCTAAGCCTAGGAACTATCACAAATAAGCATTTTACGATGAATTTATACATGTTTATCAACTAGCCTGCTCGGAGAGTACCACCTTCCTTGGAACAGATTCTCTCGACTTATGCTTTTGTGTACATAAATCCTTTAAAAATCTCGTGTAAGCCGGTATATGCTTGATAGCATCGAGGAGCGGGATATTGATCTCAACATTCTTAAAGATATTCAGAAGCTCCTTATTGCTATCAACAGACTTCTTCTTCTTTGATTTGATCAAGGCTTCAGGAAAATGAACATGAGTCAGATCTTTGGAATCAGGTTCCTGAGCCTTGATTTCTTCTCCAGAATTCTCCTCTCTCTCCACAAATTCTTCAGGATTCGGTAGATCAGAACAGTGTGGTTGTGGATCCTAAGTCTGCTTACCACTCCTTAAGGTGACAGAATTTGTAGATACATAAGAATTCAGGTCTTAGGGAGGGTTAGGAAAGATTGGAGGGGCTTGATTAGCCAGGAATTGTTGATGTGCAGAAGAAGAAGAAGAGGAGGAGGACCCTACTCAACCACCTGAGCATGTGCATGTGTGTTGACGAGTCGATTCTTCCTTTTAAAGTCGTTTGTCACATAAAATGACGCGTCGTTTGTAGTTTTATGTGGTGGAAAAATAGACTAATCAATAATTAATATAACCACTCAATTAGGAGCAGGTCATGTCCACAGGGAGGCAATGATGCAATAAAATCTCGATTATTTCGTATTCATTCAATTTAGTGCGAAATCCATAGTCAAATCTGACATGAAATGCGATGGAAAGAAGATGCACAATAACTAGAAAATGTAAGGGTAGATGTGCAATTTTTTTTCACTGAAATATTCAATAAATATGTGATGAATTTATGTAATTTTCAATTGACATGAATTAGAGAAAATTTGTGCACATCTTAATCCAAAACTAATGTCAAACAATGTTAATCACAAAAGCCACGTGTTGAACGTCCGAGTTGCTACGCTAACGTGTTTGGTTTTGAAAAACCTGTCGTCGTAGTATGAAAGCGAAGAACTCGTGTTCAACAAATAAAATTTATATTGGAATGGAAATCCCGAGTCGAACACAGGGAGGCGGACGTTTCATTTAAAAACACGCGTTTGTTTTATTTGTCACAAAGTAATTAAATTGACTAGAAAGTATCTATCTATTTACACTAAATAGAAGAGAGAGAGAGAATATTACAAACAAAAATAAAAAAAAGAGATGTAGAATGCGCATGGAATTCATTATCGAAAGGATTGTTCATTACACTAAATATTACGACTAGAAAGTAGGGAAATGATTACACTAGAAAATAGTAAATCTACTCTAGAAAGTAGTAAATCTATTCTAGAAAGCAGTAAAAAGAATGGGGAGAGAGATATCCTCCTCGACGGTCGCTTGGAGGACGAGCCGACGGGACGACGCCTGGACGAAGGAGGACGGAGTAGGACGAAGGAGGACGAAATAGGAAGAATGGGAATGGGGCAGCACGTCGTCGTCGTCACGGGATCCGCTTCCAAAAGGGGGACGAAAAATTGACTTTATCTCGCGAGAAGCATCCCGGGTGTGGGACAAGCTTCTCTTAAGCTTTGGAGAGGGATAGAAGAGAAGGAAGGGATGAGAATTTCGTGTGGAGGGGGTCTCCTTTTATAGTTGTAAGGAGTGAGGGCAATTTGGTCATTTAAATCTCAAAACATTAAATAAGGGGTCTTTAGTGACGGATAAAACCGTTGCTAAAGCCCCATCGTGGGTGTAGTGGGGCGCCGTCGGCGCACGGTAGCTCGCCTCCTCGTGCGTAATGCGTGCTCCACGTCCAGCTAATCTCAGCCATCCGATCGTGAGATCGGACGGCTTAAGTCGCGCCTCCGCCCGCTTCTTCTGCACGCTCGCCCACGTGCAATCCAGCGTCACGCGCGGGTGTGCATTAGCGCGTTGGATGGATTGAGCACCTGTAGCCTCTTGATCGCGATCGAGCGGTCACGGAGCCTGCTCGCCTGCACCCTTTCACCTGCGCATGCGGATTCGAACTCTCGCCAGCGCCTCGCGTAAGCACGTTCGACCAACGCGCTACAAGCGGGTTTGTGTCACGCTTTGTGTTTTGTGTGCGCGCGTTGACAGCCGTTGGATGTCCATCCAATGGTGGAGAATCATCAGAGAAGAGAGGGAGCGGCAGGTGTAGCGGCCGATTGGGCGGCTGAGATGGCACCATGTGGTGCCATCTTGGCCGTCCATCTCCTGGATGATGTAGATGGTGTCACGGTTGTTGGATTGAGTTGATTTTTGTGCCGTTAGGCTGTGATCGTCGATCCGAATCCATCCGTGTGGTCGGATTTGTTGTTTGAAATGTGGATTCACACCATCTTGACCCTTGATTTTCTAGGGTTCCCCAGTCTCTATCTAATGCTACAGATGTCTGATTAGGGTGATCTTAAAGTCGTTGAACTCCAATCGTCGTCCTGATCACATCTGTACGGTTGGATCTTCAATCCGAGGCCCCGATAAAAAGTTTACCCTGTCCATGAACATAAAAGGAGACAATTAACCTCCATTTTATTCAAACTAATCTAAATGCAAGATGATGCATGTTATGCAATATTTATACTATGCAATGCAATCCTATGCTTAAGAACATGCATAAATAGACATCTTAAGTAGTGTAAACATTTTTACATCATACCCCCATGCCTATCTTTTGCTAGTCCCTAGCAAAAACTATATGCTATTTATAAAATAATCAGGTTGGATTATTTGGGCATGAGTTATTTTCAATCACTAGGAAAATGTCTACTTAGGATCTGAACTTTCAAAGACACAACAATGCTCGAGTATCTACCAAAATGCAGACCGCCTCAAGTCCTCGCCTTATTCAAAAAAAATTTTCTTTTTCTCTTTTTTCCTCTTTTCTAATTTTTTTGGATTTTCAAGTTTTAGGGTTTAAGAGTGGCTTTCTACGGCCATTTAACTCACCCAAGATTTGATGAGAACCCTAAGTTCTAAGCATCTTATTGTGAATGTGATTGACTCATTGACCAATAGTAAAAATGGACTTCGGATTTCTACGCCTCTAGGTGACCTTAAAAAGAGAATTTTGCCTAAAGGTGTATCTTTACAACAGGTAGCTTTCTCCCTACTTTTATTTTTACGGGGTCAACACAAGGGTGAATCCAGTGTATATCTCCCCGATTTATTCTACTTCTCTGCTTCTTCCTAAGTGTTTTGGGAATTTTGAGTGCATTTATTGAGCTGGGTTTTGGACAACCGGTCGATGAGCTGTTACCACTGACAACTTGCTAGCCATACTCGTGCGACGAAGTGTGGCTTTTTTTTTTATTTTCTCCTTTTTTTCTCTTTTTAAGTAGGTGGCTTCCCTGGTCTAAGATTTACCTAAAAGTAGTAAATAAAGAAAGGACCAGTGATTGGGCTCTAGACAACCTGCCTATGGGCTGTTACTCATGATAACTTGCCAGCCATATCACCCAAGAAGGTTCATTAGCTACCCAATTTCCGTTAAAATCGTCGAACAACGAGTCAGTGCAAAAAAAGTGTGTAGGTGCTTAAAACTCAAAATTCCCTCAATCAGAGGGTGGGTTGATAAGTCGTGTACTTATCACCCAAACTTATTTATTCCAATTAAAATAGAATTCAGGTTGGCGAGGACTCGAAAAACAAATCCACATTTTAGTGGATACACGGGTTGATTAAGTCCAAAGACCTGAAGGGTCTTTGTGTTCAAATCATAATATAGTATTTCCTAAGATTCAAAATTTTCTTAAACCCAAGTTCTCTTTCCTATTCAATTTTTTTTTAATAAAAGAAAATAAAACAAATCTACGAAATTGACAAATTAATTCAGAGATAAATATCCACCCCCCATGCCTATCTAATGCAATGTCCTCATTATATTAAAAAGACATAAAATTGAGTGGAATAGAGTAGAAAGCACCTGAATTGCGTGAATGTCAGGTCCACTCCGAGATAAAAACTAAAAAGAACTGTATATGTGCTGAATTTAGTACCTTCAGCTAGGCACACTATACAAAGAAGATAAATAAAGAATTCACAGATACAGATCAGAATTAGAATAAACAGAAGAAACCTCTGACCTATTAGCAGATGTCCACAGATGTGAACTAGATTGTGATGCAAACCCATACCCCATAATCGAGAATATCTCAAGTTCTGGATAAAAATTACCTAAAACCTAAAATTAGTATGCAAGCAGGGTCGAGCCTGCGATTTGTGAGGATGTAACCTAAGACCAAAAAGTTGGGTTACAGAGAATTCAAGCTCAAAAGGATAAACATTGAATGTGTGCTTGGGTTCGACATCCTCAGAACAAATGTCGTAAGGGTCTTGGTTTGATGGTTTCAGCTTAATAGGAACCCTTCAACTCAATCTTCTACTTCCTCCGGAACTTGCTTCCCAAATCAAAATTTCCCGGCTCCTATCCTCCTCATTCAGCATGTCAAATTCTAGGACCTCTTGCATATTAATCAGCCCATCTGAAATCTCCAAGTCTAAATGATGTGGCTGAATCAGAATTGACTTGGGTCTAATTATCTCAGAAATAGAATCATCGATAAGCTCAATGGGGTGTAACTGACAATCAGGGCATTGAATTGAATCCTTCAGAAAATGCGATTCTGGAACTTTAATGTGAGCCATAATAAAATCAGTTTCCTCAGTTATTGGGCTATCAAATGATCTTTCAGATTCCTCAGGCCCAATCATCTCACATAAATCATGTTCTATAAACTCGTGCGAGACTTCGCAACTTGAATCTTCACCATCAGAATCAAAGAAATCAAGATCCGTATTAATGTATGCCCCAAAATCATCTGTCACTTTCTGATCCATGGAGACATATGTTTCCTCGTACCCCAGCTCAGGGATCTCAGGTGAAGAAATCAGATCATCCTTAATTGGTTGCTCTGATTCAATTTGGTCAGCCTCGTAACACGTGTCCTCCCCAACGGGTGCCTGAACGGGTTCTGACAATGGCTCTCCTGAAGGGAGTTCATCCTGGGAATCATCCCACGACTGAACTAAAGCAACCACAAATCTCATTGTAAATTTCGCTAACTTCCCAAGTAGAAACTCACCCGGATTCTTATCCTTAACATCCTGGAGCCAATCCAACAAATACTTATTCAAATCATCAATCATCTCAATCAGGGGCTCCAATTTTTCAATGCAAGGTGTTGGTTAAACTTCTAAAGTTTGTATGATATTCCTCAAGTTAGCCAGAACCTTACCTTGAACCTGGTTACCCTGAACCAAATGAGTTGGTTCAGGGTTGGGCGGGTTTGGGGTCAGTGCAGAGGAGTTAACGAATTGAGATTCGTTATACCCTTCCTGATAATAGGTCATTTCGGATTGTTCAAAAGGTGGTGATGACCTAAAGGCAGTGTAATTAGAGGATGGGTAATGATCAGTGTATCCTTCTTGATTGTAGATCGTATTAGGTTGTTTATGAAAAGTTGACGATCTATAATCGATGTGGCTCCAAAACGGATAGAAATCACAATCATAGTGTTTAGGGTTAAACCCTAAACACGGAGGTCCGGAACTGTATCCCCAATTAGAATTATCCCAACTAACTGATGGTTCATTACAGTACGAGTCGGGATAATTGTCATGTTTAGGATAATTCGAAATAGGAGGGAAAGAGCGGGAATGCGTGTAATGTGTGGAAGAATTCATGAGAGACGGAAGGAAGAAAGGTGCCTGACGGAAAGCCATTTTCGCGCATTTGAAAGTCGTCGAAAATCGTAGTATAGTCGCGCAAAAACGTTCGTCAAAAATATTGTTTTGTAAAATAACAAGACTTGAGTCCTGGTTGTTCATCTCTGGGAGGCGTGTTTCTATTTTTGAAATCGATCTTAAAGCCGCTCTACTTAATATTCTGGTGCGCAATATATAGGCGGTTAAAGAACAGGCACTTAAATCACGCAAATAAAATAATCATTCAGCTCATGGTGATTTCAAACACATAAAGAGAGATATATATATATAAATGGAATTTCATTCATCAAGGGAGAGTTTTTGTACAGGAAATCTAGAGGAAAGCTTATACAGGAATGCTTGAAATTAAACCTAGCTACCAGAAAATGATTGCATACAAGAATCGACAGGGGGATTTTGCATGCATCATTGGGGAAGAAGAGAAACTACTCTACTAAGTAGTAAATGAAAGCAATAAAACTTATGAAGAGCATGATCTAAAGCTAAAAGAGTAGAGGGCATTCAGGGGTGGTCCCCGATGGCCTTGGAGTGGTCGAGAAGAGAACGAGGGGCGGCCAATGTAGCTTAGGCCGACCCTTGGAGAGAGGTAGGGTTGATCCAGCATCTCAGCATGGTGTCCTCCATGGTGGTGGTAGTGAGCTCGTGGAGGTGGAGTGAGTGGCTAAGTGGAGGTGGCGTGAATGGCACCAATGGAGAGTAATTGCCAAGGGAGTGAATGGGTGCCAATGGCCACCCATGGGGTCTTTTTATAGACCCAATGGAAGCTCTCTAGAGAATTATGGAATTCTCTAGAGAGGCCTAAGGTGGGAGCTCGTGGGAGAGTGAGAGAGAGAGGGTGGATGGTGGTTTTTAGATCCACCAAATGTGGATCTAAAAATTGAATGGCTCTTGGTTGCTATTTTTGGCAACCAAGGCAACCACACATGGTAGAGAGTTCTAGAGAACTCTAGGCTAGATATTTTCGTGTGGATGGTGTGTGTGGGTGTGTGTGGGTCGAAACTTAGGTGGCTAGGTTGATTAGGTTGGGTTCTAGTGGGTTTAGGTCAAGGTAGGTCTCAAATTAGGGTTATAAACCCTAATTCACTAAGGTAAAGTGCAATTAAACTTAATACAAGTTTAATTGGGTGTGTGGAAACTTAATTGAGAGTAAAACAACTCAATTAAGTCAGGTCTAGGTCAATTGGACTCTCACTGAGTCCAATTGGATAGTGTGTGCTGAGATCAGGGCTCAATTGGACTCAATGAGTCCAATTGAATAGGCTGATGGAATTGACTAAGATCCAAGTCAATTAGGTTTAGTGAAGACCTAATTAGGTCCTTAGGGAGGTCTAGAGGTGATGTACTAGGGTTAGGGCACCTTAATTTAGGTTCCTATGGGGTTGGAATTGGGTTTAGGGACCTAGAGATCCAAGATCAAGGCTTAAATCTCAAAACAGGAATTGGAGAGCAGTATCAGACGTCTAATTATAGAATAAGACGTCTTATACTCAAAAATCAGAAGTCCAGACTTGTTGTCTGGACGTCCAATCAGAGTCAGGAAGGATTTCGGGTTTTGTTTTGGGTATTCTGCAGAAATTGGATGTCTGACAAAGTGTCTGGACGTCCAATAACACTGCAGAAGTGGGTTTGAAGTGTGCGGGAGTTGGCTAAGGGTCTTGGACGTCTTAAAACTTATCTAGACGTCCAGAGAAGGGTTAGAACTAGGGTTTTAGGGCTTCCTAGGGTGTTGTGACCTAATCTAAGGGTGGCTAAGGCTTGAGGAAGTCTCTAGGCTATCCTTGGGCTAGGATGGACCTAAGCTCTTCACATTTTACTGCTTTATTTCTACTTAATAGAATAGAAAACCTTTAACCCCCTTACATTATTATTCCTACATCTAAACTAGGCCTTCTGCTCCAGCTCTACCACAACTCCCGTTATTTCAAATCCAGCTTCAGATCCTGCTCCAGATCCAGCTCCAGATCTGCTTATTGCCTGCAATCGACATAATACACTTAATCAGCACATTATAACATTATTTTATGCATAGCTAAAGGAAAGTAGTAAAGATGCAGATAATGCGTATGCATGCATGAATAACCCTAACTTATGCTAAGTCTTAGCTTAATTTAGGTCAATTAAGACCTATGATTGCTGCGCAATCATACCCCCATGTCTAAATCTTGCTAGTCCCTAGCAAATGCAAGACTAAATTATTTACAGCAAGGGTCCCTAAGGGACTGGTTATTTTATCAAGTGTTTGCATAGAGATTTTTCTCCCTTTTATTTTTATCCTATGCTCTAGAAATCCAGACAATCGTGAAGGTACAGCTATGTAGCTTTTGCAATGGATCCGAGTGAAAACTAATACACCTCTAAAGCTTGTACTTGGTCGCTAATAAAAATTCTGGCGAGATAGGCGGATTTCTTCCCTCGGGGTATTCAAGATATTCTATGAATTTCACCCCGGCTTTGGGCTTAGGTAGAGAATCTTTGAGGAAAAGGATTATATATTTGGTGGCTCATTCTCACTTGGTGCTACATAGAGACTAGTACTACAGAATCCAGATTCCTGGATTACTAAGTAACTCAACTCAGAGAAAGATGAGAAAAACTATGCTCGCTTTTGATTCCCTTGTATTCATTCTCTCTTGCTCTTTTTCTTTCTTTTTCTTAGAGCTCACAACCTCACCAGATTCACACATAGGATCTGTATTTGGTGGTCTCACTAGGCATTAACACTTTAATTGAGTTCTCATAACCCTAACACTAAGTAAGAATTCTTCAGCCAGTATTCGGGCAGTCAGAAACGCGGAAAAATAGGTTAAGGCCTTATTTGGTGGGTCTCAAATTTGTTTGGTGGTATTGCCTTAATGAAAATGAAATATTCATAGACTCTTTTTCTTTTTCTTCAAAAATTTTTTTCTTCTTTTTCTTTTTTTTTCAGTTTTTCTTTCTTTTCATCATTCTTTTTCTTTTTCTTTTTCTCATTTTATATATATATTTTTTTTTCTTTCTTTCAGCATAACACAACTGGCATACATCCATGAACTTTATTAAGGAGGCATTATTGGGGATTGGTGGTACTCAAGAGACATTGGGTGGCTTATTTGGTGGAAGTGCCTACTCACGGCACCGGGAGAGACAGATAGGACAGTGTATTTCTGACCTTGACATTAATACCCTCCTTCAGCCGAGGATTCCGTAAAGAATGGTCGTAACCATCCACCTTAGCCCTAGTTTTATGAAAACTCACTTTCCGCGTATTTGCCTTATTCGGTGGCTCTCAAAATTTCGCACAAAAACGTATACGCGGGAATCGAGAGCGAAAACTATGTCTAATCTTAGAGTATCATTACCTAATTATCTAGGATTCCAGATTCCTTGCACTAATCTTAGAGCACCAATACACTCTACTCTCTCACACTATTTGGTGGATTTTTGGAAGAAAATTAGCCTGACTCCCAAAACACTGTCTAAGGGTTCAGGAAAAGAAGCACTGCTTCTTCTCGACAAGCTGAAGACGTTTATCAGCCTTCACCGTGAATCCATTACAAATTCTACGTGTGTGTGAAAAGTTGTATAGGATTTCAGATTACAGGAATCAACTAAAGGATAAAATCCCTAATGCATTCTCTTAATAAAATAATCTTATTCATGAATGTAATATCTATATTTGCTATAAACATGTAACCTCATATAATTTGTACTTCGTGAATTTCCCGTATCGGGTTACAATTAGCTTGACCCTAAATTTAGAACAAAAGGTGAGCGGGTGAGTCGGAAGTGGCTGTTGCGAACGATTTCTAGCTCCAATGCGAGCACTGGAGGTGGAGTCGGTTGTTCTTTTATTTAAGGTCCTAAAGTACATTTTACATGCAGCTCCGAGGTTTTCCTAAGTGTTGGCACAAAAAAACAAATTTTTTTTCAGTTTTTGCTGTATCTACCCCCCCATGCCTAAGTTCGTGCATGTCCTCATGCATGAATATAAAAGAAAATAACTCTAACAGAGGATGAGTGGGTAGAAGTCACCTGTAATTGCTCCTGAAGTTATACATTCAGCACCGGCCAACCTGTTAACATGCAATATACAAAAGGGAAATATGCTAAAATAAAAATACGCTATGTATAAAAATGGTTATGTATAAAAATGGTTATGTATAAATGATGGTGAAATGATATTTATATGTGCTGAGTTTAACGCCTCCAGCTGGGCGAGCACTCAATCAGATGTATCAATTCTTGCATAGGAGCCGGCTAAGATTAAGAGAAAGATGTGCTCATATGCTCCTAAGATCAGTGGTCCGGAGATGCGAACCAGCTGATTGTGCAACCCTACTCCAAAAAGTCTAGCTATAAGAAAGTGTGGAGTGGTGGTGGAAAATAGAGGATAATCAAAGGGGGGATCATGATGTTGATTCAACTGATTTATCATGTCCCACAATTCAGCAGGAAGTTGTTGAGGGAGTAGATCAAAATGTACCTCAGAACCAGAATCTGAGTTGTAGGGATCCTCATAATATAATTGACATCAAAGATCATTCCCTCTCCAAGCTCTGGGTCATATGGGGGTATCCGTGAAAGTAGAAGATCTGTGGGGAGGTCACTGAAATCCTGGTCAGAAATTACTTCATCCTCATTAGTACTCATCTCTGATTCATCAGAGGCTGTCTCTTCAGGCTCGAGGTCGAGCCATCTATTAGATTGACTAGGATGATAGGTGCGTCCCCAGCTCATTCTGCTCGAAGCTTCACCCTCATATGCATTGGGCTCCTCAGTAATTCCTACCTCAGGTAGCATATTTATTTCTTTGTTCGAGTTATCCACAGCTACTTCTGGTTTTTGGATGTCAGGATTAGGGATAGGAAGTGTCGTCTCAAAATCTCTAGCATCTGAATTAGGGAGGTAGGTGAAAGAAGAAGAGTGCAGATCAAAAGTCGTTGGCTCTAGTACAGGTTCACCTACAATGGGAAGTGGTCTAGATTGATCAGTAGTGTCGCATGTAATGTCTGCCTTAGGATCCATATCCTCAATTGGATCCGCTTCCCTTATCTCGATTGGGTTATCTAACCCAAGAGGTGTCTCCCAGGATTCAGGATAATCTGATTGCGTCTCAGTCCTGGAGATATCAGTCCTTTCCTCCTCAATTTCAGATGAACCCATTCGGCATACTTCTTGCTCCTGTCTCATATCCATGCTAGATTCTTTTTCCCCTAAGTGATCTTCGAGCATCTGCTCTCGAGAATCTTCTGTGTGTCCGACGTAGTTGTTTCAGATTCTTCGAGGTATTCAATGCTATTTTCCACTTGATATCTCAAAAGCAATAGTTCTTGACTTTCCCGATTTTGTCCAATTCGCCTTGTTATCTCTGCTGTTTCCTAAAGGAGGTCCATCACAGCTTGTTGATGCGGAATTCGGCTTTGTCTTTGGTTCGGCTCACTGATAGCTTGGATTTCGCGTAGATAGGATGCGGCCTTTTCCTTAGTGCTCGCTATAGTTCTCTGTATTCTATATTGTGGCCGCATATGCACTGGTAGCTCTTCAGGGGTTCCAGGGGGTGAATCAGGTCTACCCATGTTCCATGGGTGAGAAGTAGGAGTATGAAATCCATATCCTGGGTTATAAGATGCGATCCTTTGAGGGACCGACTGGTATGGGTCATAATATCCAGGGTTAGGATATGGGTTAACCATTTCGGTAACCCGAGGAGAAGGATCAAGCGAAGCGAAAAGTCATCTTCGCCACCTTGGGTTCTGATCCCAAGGTTGAGCTGATTCAGTGACCCGAGCTCTCGGATAAGCTCGTGGGTCCAGCTCTTCTGGATCCTGATTAAGTCCAGATCCAATGTTAGCCATTGCGGTTCAGCAGTTGAAGAAATGGGGGGAGAAGATGGTCCGGGCGAGGTGACTTGCCTCCTTGGGAGTGGCTCCCAAGGTCCAACCAAGTGAGGTCGAAGTGACCTCCTTCCGTGCATACACCGCCCAACCCCTAGGTTGGTGTAGCCACGCAGAACAAGGCTAAGGCCCTGTCAATCAAGTGGTCCTTATAGATCAGGTGACCAGATTTTTCGTTAGGGATTTGAATTCCTGAAGATAAGTTTGTCGTACAACCGACTGAAAGTGAATCCCGCCTCTCAAGCTAACCCAGCCAGTCTGGTTACGAGGGGACTAAGGGGAAGGTTCTTCCTTTGGCTTACGCCTTCGGTTCCGTTGACCCCTGAGCCGCGGTTGTTTGACACCACCCCGCAGAATTAGTCACCAGGTTTGGCAAGAGAGGTTAAACTCATCTAGTAGTACGACAACAAACTCGGGTTGATTTCGTGTTTTAAAATCAGTTTTTAACCCGTTTTCTTCAGTTGGGTTTGTGGTGAGTGGCCCACAAGGTGACCAAGCTCACCGGCTAACTAGACTTGATTAATTCTAGGTTAGCCAAAAGTGTGGTCTCTATTTGTGACCCTAAAGGTTCAACCTAAGTTGCATGCACTTCTAGGGTTTTTTCTTTATTTCAACAGACCACAAAAATAATATTGATTCTCTAATAGTAATTGGAATCCAATTAATTTGAAATTTTGTGAGTAGATTCCTTTTTCAATTATTTTTTCAGAGAATATTTTTTTCGAATTTTTACTATTTCAACAGAATTTTTAGGAAATTTTAAATATCAGGGGGTCAGATTTGGAATGTTGACCCCTGGATGATTTTTCACTTTGAAACAGTATCAAATGATCATCAAAAATTTGGAAAAAATATGTAAAATAAAGCCAATTATATCATCTTTCAAACACCATAGTTTTTAGTCAAAACAGATTCGCAGATTGCTCGAAATTACTTTTGGAAATTTGAAAATTTTTGAATCTGGGTCAATCTGACCCCCATGCACTTCACGAATTTTTAAAAATTTTATGCTTGGAGATTTTTCAAAGTAACAATGGCATTTGAAATATGGTTTTAAAATGAAGGTTTTACTCAAATTTCAGAATTTTTTGCTAACGGATTTTTTGGCAATCGAATTTTTAAGTGAGATTTGAAATCTGGCCGAAAATCAGAAGGTGGTGGAAAAGCTTTTGAAGAGGTTTGAATTTGAAATTCAAGCCTTCCACCAAAAATACTTTTTTTTTTAAATCTTTTGCACTTTTTTTTTATTTTTTATTTTTAAAAAAAAAAGAATTTTTCAAAAGATTCAAACGGAAATATCTCTTTTTTTTCTTTTTTTTTTTAACCTAGATTCAAAAGGAAACCTAAAGAGATTTTTTTTCAAAATTTTTGATTTTTTTTTTAATTTTTTTTTCACGAAAATAAGAAAAATCTCTCTGTTTTTTTTTCAAAAGAAATTCAAGGAAGTAGATCTAGTCCTAGGGTTCAGAAAATAAACCTACTCTAAGAGAATATGATGTGCACCTGATTTTTTTTTCTCGTGCTCGTTGTGTGCGCAGATCCCGTTTTTCTTCCCTGTTGTCCTGCACATCAAGAAAAATGAAGTAGAGGCAGATTTGTCAATGATAAGTAAAAGATCGAAATCAAGAAAAATGATGTTGCCTACCCAGCAACGGCGCCATTTGATGGAGAGCCGTTTTCGCGCATTTGAAAGTCGTCAAAAATCGTAGTATAGTCGCGCAAAAATGTTCGTCAAAAATATTGTTTTGTAAAATAACAAGACTTGAGTCCTGGTCGTTCATCTCTGGGAGGCGTGTTTCTATTTTTGAAATCGATCTTAAAGCTGCTCTACTTAATATTCTGGTGCGCAATATATAGGCGGTTAAAGAACAGGCACTTAAATCACGCAAATAAAATAATCATTCAGCTCATGGTGATTTCAAACACATAAAGAGAGAGATATATATATAAATGGAATTTCATTCATCATGGGAGAGTTTTTGTACAGGAAATCTAGAGGAAAGCTTATACAGGAATGCTTGAAATTAAACCTAGCTACCAGAAAACGATTGCATACAAGAATCGACAGGGGGATTTTGCATGCATCATTGGGGAAGAAGAGAAACTACTCTACTAAGTAGTAAATGAAAGCAATAAAACTTATGAAGAGCATGATCTAAAGCTAAAAGAGTAGAGGGCATTCAGGGGTGGTCCCTGATGGCCTTGGAGTGGTCGAGAAGAGAACGAGGGGCAGCCAATGTAGCTTAGGCCGACCCTTGGAGAGAGGTAGGGTTGATCCAGCATCTCAGCATGGTGTCCTCCATGGTGGTGGTAGTGAGCTCGTGGAGGTGGAGTGAGTGGCTAAGTGGAGGTGGCGTGAATGGCACCAATGGAGAGTAATTGCCAAGGGAGTGAATGGGTGCCAATGGCCACCCATGGGGTCTTTTTATAGACCCAATGGAAGCTCTCTAGAGAATTATGGAATTCTCTAGAGAGGCCTAAGGTGGGAGCTCGTGGGAGAGTGAGAGAGAGAGGGTGGATGGTGGTTTTTAGATCCACCAAATGTGGATCTAAAAATTGAATGGCTCTTGGTTGCTATTTTTGGCAACCAAGGCAACCACACATGGTAGAGAGTTCTAGAGAACTCTAGGCTAGATATTTTCGTGCGGATGGTGTGTGTGGGTGTGTGTGGGTCGAAACTTAGGTGGCTAGGTTGATTAGGTTGGGTTCTAGTGGGTTTAGGTCAAGGTAGGTCTCAAATTAGGGTTATAAACCCTAATTCACTAAGGTAAAGTGCAATTAAACTTAATACAAGTTTAATTGGGTGTGTGGAAACTTAATTGAGAGTAAAACAACTCAATTAAGTCAGGTCTAGGTCAATTGGACTCTCACTGAGTCCATTTGGATAGTGTGTGCTGAGATCAGGGCTCAATTGGACTCAATGAGTCCAATTGAATAGGCTGATGGAATTGACTAAGATCCAAGTCAATTAGGTTTAGTGAGGACCTAATTAGGTCTTTAGGGAGGTCTAGAGGTGATGTACTAGGGTTAGGGCACCTTAATTTAGGTTCCTATGGGGTTGGAATTGGGTTTAGGGACCTAAAGATCCAAGATCAAGGCTTAAATCTCAAAATAGGAAATGGAGAGCAGTATCAGACATCTAATTAGAGAATCAGACGTCTTATACTCAAAAATCAGAAGTCCAGACTTGTTGTCTGGACATCCAATTAGAGTCAGGAAGGATTTCAGGTTCTGTTTTAGGTATTCTGCAGAAATTGGACGTCTGACAAAGTGTCTGGACGTCCAATAACACTGCAGAAGTGAGTTTGAAGTGTGCGGGAGTTGGCTAAGGGTCCTGGACGTCTTAAAACTTATCTGGACGTCTAGAGAAGGGTTAGAACTAGGGTTTTAGGGCTTCCTAGGGTGTTGTGACCTAATCTAAGGGTGGCTAAGGCTTGGGGAAGTCTCTAGGCTATCCTAGGGCTAGGATAGACCTAAGCTCTTCACATTTTACTGCTTTATTTCTACTTAATAGAATAGAAAACCTTTAACCCCCTTACATTATTATTCCTACATCTAAACTAGGCCTTCTGCTCCAGCTCTGCCACAACTAGGCCTTCAGATTGAATGGAGCCATTAGACGCGGTCTTCTATTTCCTCCGGAATTTGCTTCCCAAATCAAAATTTCCCAGCTCCTTTCCACCTCATTCAGAATGTCAAATTCCGGAACCTTCTGCATATTAATCACCCCGTCTAAAATTTCCAAGTCTAAAAGATGTGGTTGAATCAGAATTGACTTGGGTTTAGTTATCTCAAAAATAGAATCATCGATATGCTTAATAGGGTGTAACTGATAATTAGGGCATTTGATTGAATCCTCCAGAAAATGTGATTCTGGATCCGTAATGTGAGCCCCAATAAGATCAGTTTCTTCAGTTATTGGGCTATCAAATGATCTATTAGATTCCTCAAGCCCAATCGTCTCACAGAAATCGTATTCTGTAAACTTGCGTGAGACTTCACAACTTGAATATTCACCATCAGAATCAAAGAAATCAAGATCCGTATTAATGTATGTCCCAAAATCATCTGTCTCTCTCTGATCCATGGAGACATACGTTACCTCGTACCCTAGCTCAAGGATTTTAGGTGAAGAAATCAGATCATCCTTAATTGGTTACTCTAATTCAATCTGGTCAGCCTCGTAACACGTGTCCCCCCAATAGGTGCCTAAGCGGGTTCTGACATTGGCTCTCTTGAAGGGAGTTCATCCTGGGAATCATCCCACGATTGAACTAAAGCGACCACAAATCTCATCCTCAATTTCGCTAACTTCCCAAGTAGAAACTCACCTGGGTTCTAATCCTTAACATCCTGGAGCCAATACAACAAATACTTGTTCAAATCATCAATCATTTCAATTAGGGGCTCCAAGCTTTCAATGCAAGGTATTGGCTAAACTTCTAAAGATTGTATGATATTCCTCAAGTTAGCCAGAACCTTATCTTGAACCTGGTTAACCTGAACCAAATGACTTGGTTTAGGGCTGGGCGGGCTTGGGATCATTGCAGAGTTAACGAATTGAGATTCGTTATACCCTTCCTGATAATAGGTCATTTCGGATTGTTCAAAAGGTGGTGATGACCTAAAGGCAGTGTAATCAGAGGATGGGTAAGAATCAGTGTATCCTTCTTAATTGTAGATCATATTAGGTTGTCCATGAAAGAGTGACGATCTATAATCGATGTGGCCCTGAGAATGATAGAAATCACGATCATAGTGTTTAGGGTTAGACCCTAAACACGGAGATCTGAAACTGTATCCCCAATCTGAGTTATCCCAACTAACTGATGGTTGATTACAGTACGAGTCAGGATAATCGTCATGTTGAGGATAACTCAAAACAGGAGGGAAAGAGCGGGAATGCGTATAAAATGTGGAAGGATTCGTGATAGATGGGAGGAAGAAAGGTGCCCTGCAATACAAGCAATCAAACCTATCCTTAAGTGGGCTAGCCTAAAGACCTACAGACTCCCAAAACCTGTCTTGAGATAAAGAAACGATTTGATCTACTTCTGTCTGTTCAATCCAACCAGTTAGAAGGAGGGACTGGGGAGAAGGTTCTTCCTTCGGCTTGCGCCTCTGGTTCCAAGTGTACCCCCCAGCCGCAATCGTTTGATTCTGCTCCCCTAGCTAGACATCAGATTGAACAGTAGAAATAGACTAATAAAAAATAATCTTGTTCTGAGCTCTGAAGAGCAAGTCGAATCCTTAAGGCCAATGTCTACTCTGTTTTATTTAGGACTAGGTTTGAATGTGCTTTGGAATGTGATGGGTCCTTTATCTGGGTTGTGCCCTTAATGATTGATTGATGTGTGTGTGCGTGCACAACTAGTGGTTTTCAAGCAAGATTACTTTTGATGCGGTGAATTTTAAGGTTCAAATCTTGCTTAGTAGCTTTTAGGATTCAACTTTAGGTATTTTCAAACAAGTTTTGTTGGCACACCAGGTTTTGAAAGCACAGGTGAAGATGTTTTCCTTTGAAGCTTAAAAAGAATGTGGAGTGCCTAGTAAATCCCTAAGAGTTGAACCTAAGCGGCAGCTACTTGATGAGTTGATTTTAATTGAAGTGGTGCGACCCAATCAACTCAAACAATTGGCCTGTTGCACCACTTAATTAGGCACACAAATGATTACATAATCTGATTTCTACTCAATTATGTGTTTGGATGTGTGTACCGCTCCAAAGATCGGTTTACCGGTTGAGTTTGAAAATCAGATGAGGTTGTGTACCTCTGTGAGATTTTTTTTATTTTTCTTTTTAAATGTGGATGTTGAGGCGAGTGTGAGTGTCAAACAAACAAAACTAATCTTAGAGTTTATAAGAACACTTAAGTTGATTGATGTTTGTGTTATTATGTTGTGAAATGAAAACTAATGGGTGGGAGGTGGAGAAAAACTTACAGAACCTTCAACAGCACTTTACTCCAATCTACCGCTTTTGCTCATCTGAAAAGAGTACCTGCAATCACAATAAGAAGGGAGAAAAGTGAGGTAAATGATTCGTAAGTTGGAAAACACGAAAAAATCAAATAGCGTCTCCTCCCCGGCAACGGCACCAAAATGTTGAAGCTATGAGCTACTACGCTAACATATTTGGTTTTGAAAACCTATCGTTGTAGTTTGAAAGCGAAGAACTCGTGTTCAACAAATAAAATTTATACCGAAATAGAAATCTCGGGTTGAACTCAGGGAGGTGGATGTTTGATTTAAAAATACATGTTTGTTTTATTTGTCACGAAGCAGAATAATTGATTAGAAACTATCTATCTATTTATAATAAATAGAAGAGAGAGAGAGAGAGAATATTACAAACAAAAATCAAAAAGAGATGTAGAATGAACATGGAATTCATTATCAAAGAGATTGTTCGTTACACTAAACATTATGACTAGAAAGCAGAAAACGATTACACTAGAAAGCAGTAAATCTACTCTAGAAAGCATTAAAAAGAATAGAGAGAGAATTATCCTCCTCGACAGTCACTTGGAGGACGAGCCAGATGGGAAGACACCTGGAAGATGGCGAACGGAGCAGGACAAAGGAGGACGAAGAGGGAAGAACGGGAACGGGGCAGCACGTCATCATCGTCGTGGGATCCACTTCCGAAAGGGGGACGAAAATTGGACTTTATCTCTTGAGAAGCATCCCAAGTATGGGACAAGCTTCTCTTGAGCTTTGGAGAGAGAGAGAAGAGAAAGAAGGGATGAAGATTTCATATGGAGGAGGTCTCCTTTTATAGTTGGAAGGAATGAGGGCAATTTGGTCTTTTTAATCTCAAAACATTAAATCAGGGGTCTTTAGTGATGGATAAAACCATCGCTAAAGCCCCATCGTGGGCGTAGTGGGGTGGCCGCTCACCTCCCGCGCATGAAACGCGTGCTCCACATTCTGTAGATCTCACGATCGAATGACTTAACTCGCCCCTCGCCGCGCCTTCTCATCGCGCACTCGCTGGGACTGATCCCGCATTATGCGCGGGCGTTTGATGCGGCGTGAGCGCTATCGTGCGCGTGCGACCGCTCGATCGCGATTGAGCGATCAATTGGGCTCCCTCACCATGCCTCAGTTGCCGCTCGCCAAGGATCGAACACGCGCCTTCTGATCTCGCGAGCGCGTTCGACCAATGCGCTACACAAGCATTTGTGTCGTGGAGATGAATTCGTGCGCACGCGATTAGGACCGTTGGATTGAGATCCAACGGTCAAGGCAGTTCTTCAGGTGTGGCTTCAGAGGATGGGCACGCTGGTTGGGATGCAATCTTAGCCGTTGGATCTTGATCCAACGGTGGAGATTCGTGGTTGCTAGTTTCTTCAGAAGTTGAGTAGATGGTACCACGGTTGTCGAATTGAGTCGATTTTCACGCCGTTAGGCTGCGATCGTCGATCCAAATCCATCCGTGTGGTCGGATTTGTCATTTATAGTGCGGATTCACAGCATCTTGGCCCTTGATCTTCTAGGGTTCCCCGGTCTCTATCTGATGCTACATATATCTGATTAGAGCGATCTTAGAGTCGAACTCCAATCGTCGCCTTGATCACATCTGTACAGTTGGATTTTCGATCCAAGGCCCCGATAAAAATTTTGCCCTGTCCCTGAACATAAAAAGAGACAATTAACCTCCATTTTATTCAAACTAATCTAAATGCAAGATGATGCATGCTATGCAATATTTATAGTATGTAATGAAATCCTATGCTTAAGAACATGCATAAATAGACATCTTAAGTAGTGTAAACATGTTTACATCAATGTATCAGTTCTAGCATAGGAGCCGGCCAAGATTAAGAGAATGATGTGCTCGTATGCTCCCAAAATTAGTGGTCCGGAGATGCGAACCAACTGATTGTGCACCCCTACTCCAAAAATTCTAGCTATAAGAAGGTGCGGAGTGGTGGTGGAAAATAGAGGATAATCAGAGGGGGAATCATGATGTTAATTCAGCTGATTTATCATGTCCCACAATTTAGTAGGAAGTTACTGAGGGAGTAGATCAAAATGTATCTCAGAATCAGAATTTGGGTCATAGGGATCCTCGTAACGATAATTGACATAAAAGATCATGCCCTCTCCAGGCTCTGGATCATATGGGGGTATCAGTGGGGAGGTCACTGAAATCCTCGTCAGAAATTACTTCGTCCTCATCAATACTCATCTCTGATTCATCGAAGGCTGACTCTTCAGGCTCGGAGTCGAGCCATCCATTAGATTGACTAGGATGGTAGGTGCGTACCCAACTCATTCTACTCAAAGCTTCACCCTCATATGCATTGGGTTCCTCAATAATTCATGCCTCAAGTAGCATATTTATTTCTTTGGTCAAATCATCCATAGCTACTTCTAGTCTTTGGATGTCAGGATCAGGGATAGAAAGTATCATCTCAGAATCTCTAACATCTGAATTAGGTATGTAGGTGCAAGAAGAAGAGTGTAGGTCAGAAGATGTTGGCTCTAGCATAGGTTCACCTACAATGGGAAGTGGCCTAGACTGATTAGTAGTGTCACATGTAATGTTTGCCTCAAGATCCATATCCTCAAATGGATCTACTTCCCTTATCATGGTTGGGTTATCTAACCCAAGTGGTTTCTCCCGGGATTCAGGATAATCCGATTGTGGCTCAGTCCTGGAGATATCAGTCCTTTCCTCAGTTTCCTGAATGGAGTTCTCAGACGAACCCATTCTGAATATTTCCTGCTCCTGTCTCATATCCAAGCTGGATTCTTCTTCCCCTGAATTATCTTCTGGCATCTGCTCCTGAGAATCTTCTGTGTGTCCTTTCAACGTAGTTATTTTAGATTCTTCGTGGTCTTCAAGGCTATTTTCCACTTGATATCTCAAAAGTAGCAGTTCTTGAGTTTCTCGATTTTGTCCAATTAGCTTTGTTATCCCTGTTGTTCCTTCAAGGAGCTCTATTACAGCTTGTTGATACGGAATCCAGCTTTGTCTTTGGTTTAGCTCAGTGATAGCTTGGATTTTGTGTAGGTAGAATGAGACCTTCTCCTTAGCGCTAGCTATAGCTCTCTGTATTCAGTAATGCGGTCACATATGCACCGGTAGTTCTTTAGGGGTTCTAGGGGGTGAATCAGGTCTACGCATATTCCATGGGTGAGAAGCAGGAGTATGAAATCCATATCCTGAGTTATAAGATGTGGTCCTTTGAGGGACCGACTGGTATGGGTCATAATATCCAGGGTTAGGATATGGGTTAACCATTTTGGTAACCCAAGGAGAAGGATCAAGCGAAGCGAAAAGTCATCTTCTCCACCTTGGGTTCTGATCCCAAGGTTGAGCTGATTTAGTGACCAGGGCTCTCAGATAAGCTCATGGGTCCAGCTCTTCTAGATCCTGATTAGGTCCAGATCCAAGGTTAGCCATTGCAGCTAAGCAGATAGAAGAAGAGGGTGGGGGAGAAGATGGCCCAGGAGAAGTGACTCGCCTCCTTGGGAGCAGCTCCCAAGGTCCAACCAGTCGAGGTCTGAGTGACCTCCTTCCTCGCATACACCACCCAACCCTTGGGTTGGTGTAGCCAAGCCAGACAAGGCTAAGGCCCTATCAATCAGATGGTCCTTATGATCGGATGACTAGATTTTTCATTTTAAGTTCGAATTCCTGAAGAGAAACTCGTCGTGCAACCGATTGAAAGTGATTCCCTCCTCTCAAGCTAACCCAGCCAGTCTGGTTATGAGGGGACTAAGGGGAAGGTTCATCCTTCGGCTCACGCCTTCGGTTTTGTTGACCCTCAAGCTGCAGTCGTTTGACACTACCTTGCAGACTTAGTCACCAGGTTCGACAAGAGAGGTTGAAGCCACCCAGTAGTACGACAACGAATTCAGGTTACTTACGTGTTTTAAAATTAATTTTAGCCCATTTTTCTTTAGTTAGGGTTTGTGGTGAGTGACCCACAAGGTGACCAAGCTCACCGGCCAAACACTATACTTGACTAAGTCTAGGTTATCCCAAATGTGGTCTTTAGATTGTAACCCTAAAGGTGTACCCTATGGTTCATGCAATTCTAGGGGTTTTTTTTATTTCATCTTCAGTAAATCATGAAATTAAGACCAATTCTCTGATAAAAATTGGAATCAGAATAAGTTGAAATTTGGCAAGTATATTCCTTTCCCAATTCTATTTTCATAGAATATTTTTTTATAATTTTTACTATTTGAATATAATTTATAGAGATTTTTAAATGTCAAGAGGTCAGATCTGCAATTTTGACCCCTGGTCGATTTTTCAAATTGAAACAGTATCAAATGACTTTCAAAAATTCGAGAAAAATATGAAAATTAAAGCCAATGAGATCAGCTTTCAAACCCCACCATTTTTAGTCAAAACAGATTCACGAATTACTTGAAATTGCTTTTTGAATTCTAAAAATTTTCAAATCTGGGTCAGTCTGACCCCCTTGCACTTTGCAAATTTTTAAAACTTTTGTACTCGGAATTATTTCAAAAAATGGTGCCGTTTGAAAGATGGTTTGAAAATGAAGGTATAACCCTAATTTCAGAATTTTTCGTGTACTAATTTTTTGGCAATTGAATTTTTTAATCGAAATTTGAAGTTTGGTCGAAAATCAAAGGGTGGTGGAGAAGCTTTTGAAACGGTGTTTGAATTTGAAATTCAAACTTTCCACCAAAATAATTTTTTTTTCTTCTTCAAAATCTTTTGAAATTTTTTTTGAAGGGAAAAGCCTTTTTTTTTCAAAAAAAAAATTATTTTCTTTTTTTTTTAAAGCAAACTAACCTAGGATTCAAATGGAAACCTAATCTAACTACCTAGACTTTTTTTTTTATTTTTTTTTCAGGAAAATAAATAGGCTAGAAGGAAATCTAACTTAGGGTTAAAAAAAAAAGGGAAATCCCAATCTAAGAGGAGATGTGCACCTGATATTTTTTTTTTCCGCGCTCATGTGTGTAGATCCCATTTTTCCCTGTTTTCCTGCACATCAAAAGACAAGCAGAGGAAGATTTATCAGTGATAATTCTAGAGATTGAAATAAAAAATGACGTTGCCTCCCCAACAACGGTGCCATTTTGTTGGGAATCGTAGAGCATGTTTTGATAGGAAAAGCATCGTAGTATAGTGCGCAATACGATTAAACAAAAAATATTTATAAAAAGATAATGAGACCTTGAGTCTCGGTCGTTCGTCTCTTGGAGACGTTTGTTCAAATTTGAAATCAATCTTTTCGCTCTACTTGTTTACAGTCGCATGGCGGTTTATGGTTATTACGTATTTAAACACGACATGCTTAGTTACAATAGATGATAATGAAAAGCAAGCAACTTTAATCACACGAAATATTTTGCAATCAATAAGTTCATGGTGATTTTCAACACAAGGATATATATATATATATAAAAATATTTCTTTCATTCATTCATTCAGGAAGGTATTTGCAACATGGAATGTAGAGGAAAGTTTATACAGGAATGCTTGAAAATATAAATCTAGCTAATAGAAAATGATCGCATACAGGAATCTATGGGGAGATTTTGCATGCATCATTGGGGGAGAATAAGAGCTACACTACTAAGCAGTAAATGAAAGCAGTAAAACTATGAAGAGCTAAGTTACTAATCTAGCAGAAAAGAAGGGCATTCGGAGGTGGGCTTCGATGGCCTTTGAGTGGTTGAGAGGAGAAGGAGGGGAGGCCAATGGTGCTTTGGCCAACCCTTAGAGAGAGGTTGGGAAGACGATCCAGCATCCTGGCGTGGAGATGGTAGCTTCCATGGTGGTTCTCCTCGTGGAGGTGGAGTGGAGGTGGAATGTAGCTAACCTAGATGGATGAGTGCCAAGAGTGGGATGGGTGCAAATGGCCACCCTGTAGGTCTTTTTATAGACCTAAGGGAAGCTCTCTAGAGAATTATGGAATTCTCTGGAGAGGTCTATGGTGGGAGCTCGTGGGAGAGTGAGAGAGAGAGGGTGGATGGTGGTTTTTAGATCCACCAAATATGGATCTAAAAATTGAATGGCTCTTGGTTGTTAATTTTAGCAACCAAGGCAACAACACATGGTAGAGAGTTTTAAAGAACTCTAGGCTAGGCATTTTCGTGTGGATGGTGTGTGTGGGTGTGTGTGTGTCGAAAATTAGGTGGCTAGGTTGATTAGGTTGGGTTCTTGTGGGTTTAAGTCAAGGTAGGTCTCAAATTAGGGTTGTAAACCCTAATTCACTAAGGTAAAGTGCAATTAAACTTAATACAAGTTTAATTGGGTATGTGAAAACTTAATTGAGAGTAAAATAACTTAATTAAGTTAGGTCTAGGTCAATTGGACTCTCACTAAGTCCAATTGGACAGTGTGTGCTGAGATTAGGGCTCAATTGGACTCAATGAGTCCAATTGAATAGGCTGATGGAATTGACTAAGATCCAAGTCAATTAGGTTTAGTGAGGACCTAATTAGGTCCTTAGGGAGGTCCAAAGGTGATGTATTAGGGTTAGGGCACCTTAATTTAGGTTCCTATGGGGTTGGAATTGGGTTTAGGGACCTAGAGATCCAAGATCAAGGCTTGAATCTCAAAACAGGAACTGAAGAGCAGTTCTAGATGTCCAATAAAAGTGTCAGACTTCTTATAGTGAAAAATCAGAAGTCTAGACTTGTTGTCTGGACGTCCAATCAGAGTCAGGAGGGATTTTGGGTTCTGTTTTAGGTATTCAGCAGAAATTGGACATCTGACCAAGTGTCTAGACGTCCAATAACACTGTAGAAGTAGGTTTAGGGTGTGTGAGAGTTGGCTAAGGGTTCTAGACATCCTATAATTCATCTGGATGTTCAGATAAAGGTTGGAATTAGGGTTTTAAGGTTTCCTAGGGTGCGGTGACCTAATCTAAAGGTGGCTAAGGCTTGGGGAAGTCTCTAGGCTATTCTAGGGCTAGGATGGACCTAAGTTCTTCACATTTTACTGCTTTATTCCTACTTAATATAGTAGCATACCTTAACTCCCTTACATTATTATCTACTATATCTAATCTGAGTCTTCTGCTCTAGCTCTGCTACAACACCCATTATTCTTCTATTCTCCTGATCCAGCTTTAGATCCAGCTTATTACCTGTAATTGACATAGTGCACCTAATCAGCACATTATAGCATTATTTTATGCATAGCTAAAAGAAAGCAGTAAAGATGTAGATAATGCTTATGCATGCATGAATTACCCTAACTTATGTTAAGTCCTAGCCTAATTTAGGTCAATTAAGACCTATGATTGCTATGCAATCATTTAGCTGAACGTCGTGATCCTACATGATATCTTATGTGTGTAGTTATGGAAAAAGCTATTTTCCTCACACTTTGTTGGCATCCACATGTTTTTTACATCTCAATGTTCTAAGTTTGTCAATTATTATTGTAGATTACAGATGAGGGACTAACTTAATTGTTAAGAATACATTATTCTATGCAATTAAATGAGAAATTCTATAATTTGAGGGCATTTCTAATTTGCATATATGACCAATGAAGTTTGACTTTTTGCTAGTATTGATTTTGTTGTTATTCTTATCTACGTTTTGATTTTTGGTATCTGCTCTCATTTTCGCTTTTGACCTTATGTTTTGACCATATCATTGTAGTTAGGGAATCCATCATTGGATCTTGGTGGAGATCAGAAGGGGATGGTTGATTTTGCATGGTACCATGGGCTCCTCTCTAATGAATATTATTGCCCATCATGTAATTTCAATGCACCAACACTGAATTGTGCTGCGGCTTATAATGAATATTGGGGCCTCCTTTATAACATAAACATCCGTAATATAGGTGCAAAAATGTGTCCAACTGACATCCCATCAAGATATGTAAGTCCGCAACTTTACAAATCAATGCTACCTTTCTTTTATATGCAATCGATATCAAATTTCCTTAGCATAATGTTCTAGAGTCTTTGATTCCAACTAAATCCAATGATTCAATTTGATCATGTGTAAGTTAAAATATTTTTTAATTTATTCACTAGTTATGACTTTAAGTCAAATTGCAATATATCTTGCCACTAATAAAAATTATACCTAAACAATGCTTCATCAAAAGCTAAGTTTAATTCTAATTTTGCAGAGGAATGAGGAATAGTTCAATTAAAAGAAATGAGTTAGATGCACGATAGAATTTGTCTTCTTTTTTCTTTTTGAAAATTGAAGGATATCGCTCAAATGTGGAGAGAGAAGAATTTATAAACATAAGGCAACAAAAAATTCCAATTTGTGTGCTTATTATGGATATAAAAATTAACTGGTGAAATGAAGTGATATGGTGATGGTGTTTACTTAGTAGCATTTTTTTAAAAATATTTTCAGCAATATACATATATATATAAAATCCTAGATCGATAATAATGTCTATGTAATATCATGTTCATTCACGCATACATATATGTATACTTATATAATTACATGTATGCACATGTGCATGTACATGGAAACATGTCTATTTGTAGAAAAGTGTAAACTAGCAAATAGAAAACAAGTTAGAATAACCAAATTACCATGATGAATTGTACATGGATGGACCAACCTTAGATTGTCATATTAAGAGCATGACAAATGTTGACCCTAGGAAAATTTGAGTTTATGGTATCCTTATGGAAAGAAGAAATGTATCATCACTGTAACATTTGAAAATGAAAGTATTATTTTTTTAAAAGAAAAGAACACTTAAATGCCATCAAAAAATACTCCATATTAAGTCATGTGTAGTTTTTTAAAAATATTTAACACAAGAAATCCTAAATGGATATTTTCATCCTTGCATAACCATATCGAAGTCTCCAATCAGTATGTAAAATAACAAGTGTCTTCATGTAGGCATGCATCTTGCTACATTTTGTGGAGAGGCAGCATATGCGAGGCTCTTTTCTTAAGGGCAATAAGCAAATCATTTTCAACAACATTAACATCATGTTATGAGTCTTAATCTTTATCACTTAAAGAGGACTCGTATCATTTCTTATAGGAACATCATCTGTAAACAAAGGTGTAGTAGTTACTTCAAGATAAGTGACGGTCTAATCCTTGGAGAAGGGGCTCTTCTTTAGTAAACTCAAGGTGGTTCATGAACGATTAACCAGATTTAGTACGTTAAAAGATTGAGTTAAAAATCCATCGTTGTAATTACGTAAAAATTTGTTATCAGATAAATTTACCAAAACTCCGGTGAGTCCCAAGTCAAACATGAGGAGGTGAACATTTGATTAAAAATCGCATTTGAAATTATTTTAAGAAAGCAGATTAATTGGTTGAAATTAATTTATGTAAGCTATTATACTTAAATAATAAATAATAGAAAAGAGTGAGAGAATAATATAGAGAAAAAGTGAGAGAGAGCGAACCCATATTTCAAAACCAAATATTCATTACAATTAATTTCTACAACTAGAAAGCTGAAAATCTACACTAGAAAGCGATAAAAAGAGAGGGATGAGAAAATCCTCCTCAACGGCTGCTTGGAGGACGAGTCACGATGACGGAGTGCTCAGACGATGGGGATGAGATGCTGGATGAAGGAGAATGGAGCTGGAGTACAGAAGGCGAAGCAGGACGGCGTCGTAGCAGGATCCGCTTCTCGAACGGTAGCGAGAAGATAACCACTGGATGCTCTACGAAGGGGGTGAGAAGATAGAAAAATTATTTTACTCTAACTCTAATGGAGCATCTTGGGTATGAGACCGGCTTGTAGAGCTTTGGAGGAGGTGAGAGGAGAAGAGAAGGGATGATGAAATATGTGGTAGGGGTGGCTCTTTTATAAGTGCAAAAATTGGTGGCAAAAAGGTCTTTTAAGCCTTAAAAATAAATATGCGGCCTTTAGTGATGCATATAATTAAGTGTCACTAAAGGTGCACGTTGTTGTTGCCGCTCCTTCATATTTGGCCGTGCGATGAAGATCCAAGCGCTCAAAAGAAGCCACGTTAGTGCCTCTTTCTCTTCAGCAGTTGCCTCTTCATCGTGCCTAACTCATCTCAGCCATCTGATCGTTCGATCGGACGGCTTAGATCGTGTGAGTCGCTTTGCCTTCATAAGTTCTGCGTGCCCGCGTGCGATGGCACGTATGATCACGTGTCATTGCATGCGTGTGCATGCTCCTCCATTCGACGCTCGATGCCACACCACGTCTCGCCTCTGTAGCTGCTAGATGCGCATCGCAGGGTCAATTGCACCCACACCTCTCTCGCACTTTCGATTTAAGGCTCTCAAGGTCTCAAACCTGCACCACTTCCTTATGCTTAAGATGCTCGACCACCACGCTATGAGCGCGGATAGTTGAGGTCTTGATTTTCCCTGCGGACGGTTTCAACCGTTGGATCTCGATCCAACGGCTGGGATTCATCGTATGAGTGAAGAAGAGGTGCTGCAGGCCATGTTGGGTGGCTGTGATGGCACCACGTGTCACCATCATGGTTGTCCATCTTCTTTGCTTTGTAAGTGATGCCACGATTGTCGGATTGAATCGATTTTCGCGCCTTTGGGCTGCGATCATCGATCGGAACCCATCCATGCAGTTGGATTTGTCATCTCAAGTATGGATTTATGCCACCTTGACTCAACCTCTAATCTTTCTCAGATTGTATCTGATACTACGAAAATCCGATCAGGGCGATCTCGGAGGCATTGAACTTCGATCGTCACCCTGATCAGATCCGTACAGTTTGATCTTTAATTCGAGGCTTCGATAAATATTGCTTTCTCTCCTTACCACAAATAGAGACAAATTAACTTAGAATTTGTACAAACTAATCTAAATATTGCAAAATGATGCATGTTATGCATTATTTGTAATGATGAATGCAATTATATGCCTAATAACACATATAAATAGACAGTTTATGTGACATAGATGTGTCTACATCAATGAAATTTGGTAACAAGCTAAGTAGTCAGAATGTCCTCTAGGGGAACGAGACAAATAAACAGGGAGACACCCTAGTGCCTTTATCAATATTAAACTAAGTAGTCAAAAAATAAGGCACAAACCTAAAGAATGTAATGTCAACACTAACATAATGGTGATGATAAATAGAATAGTAGCATTGATATCCCTTTTAAGTTCTTAAATACCCAAGAAATACAAACTTAAACGCCTGTTGGGATGACTTATCTGTGCCTAGTTCTATAGCGTGACTAAAGGTTACACTAGAATGCAACTAGATAAGCTTGGAACTAGTCCTTGTCATGAAAAAAATTGGGGAGGAATTTGTTCATGAAGAATAAAGAGGGTATTCACTTTATATTGTAATAAGCAATCAACACAACTTCTCAATACGAATCAAGAGGGTTCAAGCAATACTAAAAAGATGGCAATGCTTTTTCTTAGCTACTTCATTTCGCTAAAAATTATAAGAATGACTTCTTTAGGAAATCATACCCTAGGTAAAAATCTCATAGGTATCGAGTGTAACATTACAGTGTAATATTTGAATAGATGATGTTAACATTGACTTTAAATTGGGCTTTATTTCATTGGTTTTTTTAAAATGCAAAAGTCTCGTAAGTATTGAGTGTAAAATTCTAGTGCAATATTTGAACAATGATAACATTGACATAGAATTGAGCTTTATTTCTTTGATTTTTTTTTCAATAATATTTTAGATGTCGAAAGAAAGACTTACAAAAGGATGAGAAAAGTCACCCATAATTACTAAATATTAGTGATGTCTTTATTGTTGAGGATTGTGGCATGGAAAACACACATCTTTTTGTAATATTATTTCAAAGATATACCCAAACTTAGGATTTTAACTAAGTGGGTAGTGACTCAAGTGCTACTTCCTTATTTAGCAAGATCTACAATCAAGCTTCATCAAAGGAGAAGGTCAAGGAACTATGTATTGTAGTTTATACATAAGAAGATAACTCAAGTGTAGATGCCACTAAAAGGTAGAACATGATGATTGAAGAGAAGTAGCATAAGGAGACAAAAGTAGGTATTCAAATCTTCTTTTTTCATGGTCACCCACAATCATCCTCATAAGTACAACATCTAGAAGTTTTATGTTCGGGGTCACATGGATCTCATGGGCCTTCTCTTAGCCAATGATAGGGAATCCCTTCCATAAACAACTTTGAACTAGTTTCCTAGAGCTTACTTAGCAAAGTGAGCTATAGCACCATTCATCACTTTGTAAATGTTGAAAGAACTAATCAAAACTCCAACCACTAGTAGTCCATATAAAAAGTGCAATAGGTTTATCTTTGTCATAACTGCAATATCCACGGGAGCTTTAGGCGAAGGTGCTACCTATTGAGCATTGGGTGGCCTTCCATACATGCTTTCCCTAGCAAGAGTCAACAAGATGACCCTATTTGTCTTAATAAGTGCAAGTAGGGCATCTAAGTCCCTATGAAGTCCATTTTCATTTATGCCCTTTGATAGGTGATCCTACATGACCTCTTTTATGGGTAAGGGCCATGGCTATCTGAGAATCAAAGATGGTAATGGAAGGAAGAATTGTTACAAGCCTCTCTGTTACCAAGAAGGTTAGGTAAAGTGAGCATATGAGACTAAGCAACATGATAATGATCTTGTTTCAAGTCAGCTAGTTAATGCCTCACCATGGACTCAGCATGACTCACAAGTACAAGTTAGCTTAAATTTATCTCATAAGCATTCAACTTCATATAAGCATTTTTTTTGGAGCAAGTTTTCAGAATTATCTTTGAGAGAGCCCAATATCATTGGAATAAATGATTTTCCTTCCTATATGAGAAAGACAATCTCATGATTTGGGAGATACTACTTGAATTCCACATACAAGAGTAGATATCTCACAAATTCTTCTACATTTACTTTATAGCCTAGTAGGATATTAGTTTATTCCCTATCCTTTACATTGTCTCTAATCCAAATGAGGACTTTAGAATTATCTTTCTTCCAAGAAATATATTTTTGAACTTTTTTTTGCAGGCTTTGATTTGATTAGAATATATTTCTAATCTTGACCTTCAATTTTCATCATAAAAGTTTCTAACTAATGGAGTTATTGGTGTCATCCAACATGATCACCAATCAGAAGAAGGATCCTTGCATACCGTTTATGACTATGATAACACAGTACCCTTTGACAAGTTGAATGAGGTCATCTTTGAACAACAATCTATAGCTTTCACAAGATGAAGTAAAAAGTATAACATCTAATTCGTTGTATCCCCAATGGAGTAGTAGCCACTTTAAGCCAATTTGACCTTTAGCCGGTAGTCTAAGGTAGTACTAAGTTCTTGATGTTTGGCAAATAATATTGGCATTTGAAATTGTTATTAGACCAAATTACTAGCATCAATAGTGTTGACGATGAGTGATCACAACCAACTTTAGAAGGGAGAGTTTTCAACGGAAGAAAAAAAATTGGTGTAAAGAATAAAAAGGAGACAAGGAGGGTACTGAACCCCACCTTGCTTTGATATCATATCATATATTAGAAAATAAAATCACTTGCCATTATAAAATAAAGATGCCCTTGGTATATAAAGCAATAGGTATAGGACTGTATAAATAGGAAAAATCATAAATGGAAACAAAGAAAAAGAAAATGATCTCAAAAAATTATTTTGAGATACTAAATAATATCTACTACAAAGGAAGGGATCAGAGAACATTTCAAGATGATCTCTTAGGATCGTAATTTTTTTAATATTACGTGACATGAGTCCATCGAATTATTGTTGGAAGTTTGTTTTAAAAGTATACAACAGAAAATATGAAGAACATAGAAAATGTACCTCTCAAATGATAGTATAATATCAATTATATATTATATTATATTTCTTTAATGAACAAGAAAAATAAGTATTGATCATAATATATTGAAAGAAAATATGCCACATGGGCCAATGCATCAGAAAATTATTTCAAAAGAGGAAGGAGGAATTGGGAGGGTATTGTAACTTAATAATATTAAAATGTGAATAAGTTGAAATCGTCCATCACCTTTTTGGTAGTTTAAGATATTTGGAATATTCACCAGATATCTGTCTAGATATTTGGAGAGAAAGTCAGACATCTGAAAATACTTTTTCTGTTCGGCACATATCGTGTGCACGCCACTCCCTATGTCGACCATCACCTGCACCCCGCACCACTCCCTGTGAAGGCCATCACCCACACCCCGCACCACTCCCTGCGACGCCCACGCCTTTCTCCTCACCTCCTCTCCCTTTATAAAACCCCCTCCTCCTCTTCATCTCACACCATTACAGTTGAGCGAGAGGAGAGTAGGGAGCCGGGGAGAGAGCAAGCGGAGAGCGGGTCTGAGCATGAGAGTGGAGGGCACCGTGCTGCTCTGCTGCAGCGTTTACGGCGAGGAAAGCTAGAGCGGTTCCGTGGAAGTCATTTTTTCTGTAGAATCAGACGATCGGAGCAACATCCAGACGTCTTACCAGACGTCCGAAGGTAGAATGAGACGTCTGGTAGAGATCTACTTTTCCGTATTTCTTCTCTGCTAAAGTCCTGACAATACACGTACATGTGTCAGAGGTTGGAGGCGGACCGAAACAGTTTCAGACGTCCGGAAGTATCTCCAGACGTTTTACGTAACCCTCGGACGTCAGCACTACGTTCCTGACATCTGATAGAGGTGCCCCAGGAGAGGTATGCCTGCGAGTCATTTAAGACGTCTGGCCCCCTTTCCCAGACATTTGATTTTTATCAAACTTCATGTTTTAGGCCCGTACAAGGCCTGAATGTTGTCGATTTTCTGTAAACGAAACATCGTTGTTTTCCGTATGAATTTCTTCACTTAGTGGTACCATGTCTGTATCTTTTGGAATCCTTTTGACCTGTCCATCCACGTCTTAGGTCTCTAATCCTTCGAGTGTACGAGACCTGCGAAGACGCCGAGAGCTGCTGTATGAGCCCCTATTCCACCTGGTTACCCTGGTAGAGTGGTTCTAACTATAAATCTCCAAGTTAATAAAATGCATGCAATTAGTTAAAACCTAGGATGTGAGATGAATCCTAGGAAGAAATAAACGTATGCTCTAGAATACAGTTATTCAATTGAACCTTAGGTTGCGATATGAACGCTACGGCTAGAGAAAAATGCATGTGAATTGTTGAACGCTCGAATTGCTACGCTAACGTGTTTGGTTTTGGAAAACCTGTCGTTGTAGTTTGAAAGTGAAGAACTCGTGTTCAACAAATAAAATTTATACCGAAATTGAAATTCCGGGTCGAACACAAGGAGGCAGACGTTTGATTTAAAAACTACGCGTTTCTTTTTATTTGTCACGAAGTAATTCAATTTAAAACTATCTAATTATTTACAATAAATAGAAGAAAGAGAGAGAGGGTAAGAGAGAGAGAGAATATTACACATAGAAATAAAAAATGAGATGTAGAATAAACAGAGAATTTATCATTAAAGAGATTGTTCATTACAACTAGAAAGCATAACACAATTGCACTAGAAAGCGATAAATTTACTCTAAAAAGTATTAAAAGAATGGAGGGAGAAATGTCCTCCTCGACGATCGCTTGGAGGACGAGCAGAACTACTCTAGAAAGCAGTAAAAAGAACAGGGAGAGAGAAATCCTCCTCGACGGTCGCTTGGAGGACGAGCCGGACGGGACGACGCCTAGACGAAGGAGGACGAAGCAGAAGAATGGGAACGGAGCAGCACGCCGTCGTCGCGGGATCCGCTTTCGAAGGGGGACGAAAATTTGGACTTTATCTTGCGAGAAGCATCTCGGGTGTGGGACTAGCTTCTCTTGAGCTTTGGAGAGGTAGAGAAGAGAAGAAAGGGATGAGAATTTTGTACGGAGGGGGTCTCCTTTTATAGTTGCAAGGAGTGAGGGCAAATGGGTCATTACATCTTTAAAACAATAAATGAGGGGTTTTTAGTGACGGATAAAACTGTCACTAAAGCCCCAACGTGGGCGTAGTACCCGCGCCCACGCGTGTCTCCTCAGCTGCGCTCTTCCTCAACGCCCGCGCACGTTCTTTAATTCTCGCGATCGGACGACTTAAGATGCATCTTCGCCTGCTACTGCGCGCCCGCCCAGCGCGTACGATCGCGCGTCCTTGCCGCACGTGCAATAGCGCGTGATCTCTATTCAGCGTAGATGGTCGTCCGATGACGATCCAACGACCGCCCACGCTCGCAAGCCCGTGCCTTCCTCCCCTTCGGTGCGGCTCAAACTCGCGGCTGCAGCTCGTGCAAACGCTCTTGACCGCTGCGCTACGATGCGCGGATGGTCGAGCAGGCACTTTTAGGCGCGGTTGTCCACAGCCATTGGATCGAGATCCAACGGCGGAGAGGGAGCGGGGTCTTCAGAGAATGTATGCGACCGTTTGGGCGGCTGAGATGGTGCCATGTGGCGGCATCTTGGCCGTCCATCTTCTGGATGTTGTAGATGGTGCCACGGATGTCGGATTGACTCGATTTTTGCTTCGTTGGGCTGCGATCGTCGATCCGAATTCATTCGTGCAGTCGGATTTGTCATTTGAAGTGTGGATTTACACCATCCTGGCCCTTGATCTTCTAGGGTTCCCCATCACTATCTAATGCTACGGATGTCTGATTAGGGCGATCTTGAAGTCGTTGAACTCCAATCGTCACCCTGATCACATCCATACGGTTGGATCTTCGATTCGAGGACCCGATAAAATGTTTGCCCTATCCAAGCACATAAAATGAGACAATTAACCTCCATTTTATTCATACTCTAAATGCAAGATGATGCATGTTATGCAATATTTATATCATGAAATGCAATCCTATGCTTGAGAACATGCATAAATAGACATCTTAAGTAGTGTAAATGTGTTTACATCATACCCCCATGCCTATCTTTTGCTAGTCCCTAGCAAAAACTATATGCTATTTATAAAAGAATTAGGTTGGATTATTTGGGCATGAGTTATTTTCAATCATTAAGAAATTGTCTACTTAGGAACTGAACTTTTAAAGACACAACAGTACCCGAGTATCAGCCAAAATGCAGACCGCCTCAAGCCCTCGCCTTATTCAAAGAAAAATTTCTTTTTCTCTTTTTACTCTTTTCTAATTTTTTTGGATTTTCAAATTTTAGGGTTTAAGAGTGGCTTTCTATGGCCATTCAACTCACCTAAGATTTGATGAGAACCCTAAGTTTTAAGCATCTTATTGTGATTGTGATAGACTCGTTGACCGACAATTAAAACGGACTTCGGATTTCTACACCTCTAGGTGACCTCAAAAAGAATTCTGCCTAAAGGTGTATCTTTACAACCGGTAGCTTTCTCCCTACTTTTATTTTTTTACGGGGTCAACATAAGGGTGAATCCAGTGTATATCTCCCTGATTTATTCTACTTCTCCGCTTCTTCCTAAGTGTTTTGGAAATTTTTAGTGCATTTACTGAGCTGGGTTCTGGATAACCGGTCGATGAGCTGTTACCGCCGACAACTTGCCAGCCGTACTCGTGCGACGAAGTGTGGCTTATTTCTTTTTGTTCTTTTCTCCTTTTCTTTTTAAATTTTTTTTTTTAAGTAGGTGGCTTCCCTGGTCTAAGATTTACCTAAAGGCAGCAAAAAGAGAAAGATCCAGTGACTGGGCTCTGGACAACCTACTTATGGGCTATTACCCACGATAACTTATCAGCCATATCACCCTAGAAGGTTCATTAGCTACCCAATTTCCGTTAAAATTGTCGAACAATGAGTTAGTGACAAGATAGTGTGTAGATGCTAGAAACTCAAAATTCCCTCAAATCAGAGGGTCGGTTGATAAGTCGTGTACTTATCACCTAAACTTATTTACTCCAATTAAAATAAAATTCAGGTTGGTGAGAACTCGAAAAATAAATCCACATTTTAGTGGATACACAGGCTGATTAAGTCCAAAGACCTGAAGGGTCTTTGTGTTCAAATCATAATGTAGTATTTCCTAAGATTGAAAATTTTCTTAAACCCAAATTCTCTTTCCTAATTCTGAATTTTTTTTTAATAAAATAAAATAAAATAAATCTATGGAGCTGACGAATGAATTCAGAGATAAATATCCACCCCCCTATGCCTATCTAATGCAATGTCTTCATTGTATTAAAAAGACATAAAACAGAGTGGAATAGCGTGGAAAGCACCTGAATTGCGTGAATGTCAGGTTCGCTCCAAGATGAAAACTAAAAAGAACTGTATATGTGCTGAGTTTAGTGCCTTCAGCTAGGCACATTATACAAAGAAGAGAAATGAAGAATTCACAAGTGCAGGTTAGAATCAGAATAAACAGAAGAATCCTCTGACCTATCAACAGAGGTCCATAGATGTGGACCAGATTGTAGTGCAGACCCATCCCCCATAATCGAGAATATCTTAGGTTCTGGATAAAAATTACCCAAAATATAAAATCAGAATGCAAGTGGGCTCGGGCCTGCGATTTATGAGGATGCAACCCAAGACCAAAAAGTCAGGTTACAGAGAATTGAAGCTCAAGAGGATAATCGTTGAATGTGTGCTTGAGTTTGACATCCTCGAAATAAATGTCGTAAGGGTTCTGATTTGATAGTTTCACCTTAAAAGGAACCCTTCGACTCAATCTTCCATTTCCTCCAAAGTTAACTTCCCAAATCAGAACTTCCCAGCTCCTATCCTCCTCATTCCGAATGTTAAACTCTGAGACCTCTTGCATGTTAATCACCCCGTTTGAAATCTCCAAGTCTAAATGATGTGGCAGAATCAGAATTGACTTGGGTCTAATTATCTCAGAAACAGAATTATCGATAAGCTCAACGGGGTGTAACTGATAATCAGGGCATTGAATTGATTCCTCCAGAAAATGCGATTATGGATCCGTAATGTGTGCCCTAATAAGATCAGTTTCCTCAGTTATTGGGCTATCAAATGATTTATCTGATTCCTCAGGCCCAATCGTCTCACAGAAATCGTGTTCAGAAAACTCGCGTGAGACTTCGCAACTTGAATCTTCACCATCAAAGAAATCAGGATCCGTATCAATGTATGTCCTAAAATTAGTTATCACTTTCTATTCCCAGGAGAAATACGTTTCCTCGTAACCCAACTCAGGGATCTCAGGTGAAGAAATCATATCTTCCTTAATTGGTTGCTTTAATTCAATCTGGTCAGCTTCATAACACGTGTCCCCCCTAACAGGTGCCTGAGCGGGTTCTGTCATTGGCTTTCCTGAAGAGGGTTCATCCTGGGAACCATCCCAAGATTGAATCAAAGCAACCACGAATCTCATCCTCAATTGCGCTAATTTCCCAAGTAGAAACTCACCCGGGTTCTTACCCTTAACGTCCTAGAGCCAATCCAACAAAGACTTATTCAAATCATCAATCATTTCAATCAAGGGCTCCAATCTCTCAATGCAAGGTATTGGCTGAACTTCTAAAGATTGTATGATATTCCTCAAGTTAGCCAGAACCTTATCTTGAACCTGGTTAACCTGAACCAAATGAGTTGGTTCAGGGTTGGGCGGGTTTGGGCTCAATGCAGGGGAATTAACGAATTGAGATTCGTTATACCCTTCCTGATAATAGGTCATTTCAGATTGTTCACAAGGTGGTGATGACCTAAAGGTAGTGTAATCAGAGGATGGGTAAAGATCGGTGTATCCTTTTTTATTGTAGATCGTATTAGGTTGTTCATGAAAGGAAGACGATCTATAATCGATGTAGCTCTAAGAAGGATAGAAATCAGAATCAAAGTGTTCAGGGTTAGACCCTAAACACGGAGGTCCGGAGTTGTATCCCCAATCCGAATTATCCTAACTAACTGATGGTCGATTACAGTACGAGTAAGGATAATCGTCATGTTGAGAATAATTCACAACAGGAGGGAAAGAGCGGGAATGCGTGTAATATGTGGAAGGATTCATGAGACACGGGAGGAAGAAAGGCACCCTGCAATACTGTAACGAACGCGTGAACCGGACGTATTTTAAGACGTCTGGGAGGTGGCCCAGACGTCTTACCAGACATCTTGGATCACATCCAGACGTCTTGCCAGACGTCTGGGATGGTTTACAGACGTCTGAAAAATCGTTATCGTCCACACCCGCGAGTCGTCTGCGTGCCTGCGCGCGCAGACCGCATATTCGTTATTCTCTCTTTTTCCCTCTCTCTCTCTGCGGCTGCAGGCGGCCTGCCACCTCCTCTCTCCTCCTCGCGCGGCCTTAAAAGGGCCACGCCTCCCCTCCCGTCTCCACCGTCTCCTCCTTCTTCTCCTTCCTGTGCGCGAGAGCGAGCGGACGCGAGGGCGGCAGCGGCGGCCGCAGTGAGCGCGGAGGTGCGGCGTGCGAGGGCGGAGCTCTGCCGTGAGGGCGAGTTCGCCGGAGCGGTTTGGCCGGCCGGCGGAGGGCGCAGGGGGTGCGGAGCGACGCGGAGAGGGACCTGCTGCGGGCTGAGCAGCAGACGCGCGAGGTGCGACGCGGGCGGCGTCGCGAGCGGAGGCCGAGCAGTGCCCTGATTCTGGAAAATTTTCCAGAATCAGACGTCTGGGTTGATAGCCAGACGGCAAGGTCGACGTCTGGAATCTCATACAGACGTCTGAAAGGTGAGTTTTCCGCCTTCTTCTTCCTTCCTGTCGACTGACCGTACTGAGGGAGGGGTTGGCTGTGCGCAGGTTCGCTGATTCGCCATCCTTTGCGAATCAGACGTCTGGAAGTTGTACCAGACGGCGGGAGTGACCTCCAGACGTCCGGGGTGGCCATCGGACGTCTGGGAGATAGGCCAGATGTCCCCGCAGACTTCTGGACGTCTGGGAAACCACGCTGAACAGGTAATTCTCTGATCCACTGTCTAAGACGTCTGGAAGGAGTTCCAGACGTCTGATTTTGCACAGTATCGTCTTTTTCGACCCGTTTAGGGCTCGTTCGGGCTCCGTTTTCCGTGATTCAAGTTGCGTTCTTTTCAGAATTAATTCCTCTACCCGTCTACAGTAGCTATACACTGTTTTGAGACACTCCTTGTGTTTGATCCTTGTGATAGGACCTCGTTCGGTTGCAGTCTTGAGAGTCGCGGAGGCACGCGGGATTCCCGATCACGCCCCCATTACTCCCGTTGTACCTGGTAGAGTGGCTTAAGTTTATTATTAAAATCTGTTAAAGTATGGAACCATAACTAGAATCTAGGACATTGCATGAATCCTAGGAATGAGGAATGTATGGAATGATAGCTCCTAGGTGATGCATGAATCCTAAGGCTGGAAAACTAGTTGTATGCTAGATCCTAGGATGTAACATGAAACCTAGGATGGAAAAACTAGCGGAATGTATAATATTGCAGTCTTGTAAAAATGGAAAGGAATATAAAGCTGCCTGTAAATTGAATTAATAGCTGCCTGTTATGAATAAAGAAACATGATTGAGATCATGGATTGTGAGAACGTGAAACTGGAAAGTGAAACATATGATGTTCTGAGATAAAGAGCTGGAACCCTACGGGGAATTAAGAGTGGAACTCCTGGAAAGAAAAAGGAATGGAACTGAGATGTAGTTGTACTGTCTCTTTAGTATGCGGTACCAAGGGAAGTACCTGTACCTGTTTAGTGCAGAGTGGGGCCAACCGCCCCAGGGACCCGGGGGTTAGGATTGGCCGCTCTGTACCGACTTGTTGGCCCTCGTGTACGTAGTACCGAGGAGAGATACTAGTGTTAGGAGAGTACTAGCTACCCCACGGGCCCCGGGGTTCTGCTAGCCTCCTTCATCGACTTGTTAGGCCCACTAGGGCAAACCAGGGTAGTCAGGCGAGGGTGCGCGGACTGTGGAGGGGCAAGGCCCCGGTTTGGTTACTGTGGAGGGGTTGGACCCCTGTTACTGAGAGGGCTCTGCCCTGGTTCCGTGCTGTGCTTTGGGCGCACCCGTTAACGGAAACGACTGACCGCGTGCCAGTGCGGGCTAGCTACCTGTGCGTTTATCGCGCGTGCCGTAGTCACCGTTACGTCTGTCAGTGACCTTGGGGTGGTTGACTGAGGGTAGGATCACCACGGGGGACTCTCCCGGCCAGGAGAGCACCACGTGCTACTTCTACTTTTGGAAAAGACTACAATCAAGATCGTTCCCACGAGGACATTCGAGATCAAGTAAAGGATCTGAGAAATAAATGAAATAGTGAGAAAATTGAAAGATGTGAATAAAGGAAGTAATAGAACATAACAGCTACTGTACACTCTACTGTTGCCTTTAGTTAGTTTGCCACTCTACTCAGCGTTTTGCTGACGTGTTACACTCGTTACCTTTTTCAGGACCAGGTGTTGAGCAGCCAGGGTCGGCGGCTGCAGAGGACGCTGGGCCAAGTAGGGTCCAGTAGAGTTTACCACAGTCCTTGTACCTCTTTTGTTTCTATTTTAGTGAGTAGTTTTTGTTTCCGCTGTACCTTATTTACCTGCAGTTCTTGTTATATGATAAATGTTGTTTTACTGTTGTGGTGGTACCTACTGTAGTAGTTTTTTTTTCCTTACTGCTGCACTTTCTTACTGTTAGTCATATTCATGCGGAATGTGGTTTATTTTACTGTCTTTTGGTTACTTCCTCGTTGGACGACTAGGTCTTGGGATTAGTCGAGTCGGTCCGGTTCTCGTGCCTCGTAGGGACTAGGGAATCGGGTCGTTACAAGATGGTATCAGAGCAAGGTCGTCCCGAGAAGTGAATCAACTGACTGGAAAATAACCAATTCACATGTTTATAGCTAGAGTGGCCACCACAACATGTCTCTTGACATGAGCTCCTAGAAGTTTTGTTAGGTACCGTCTGTTTTGACGTTTCCATTTTGTTTCGCGTCTCCTTGCAGGAGATGCCTCGTCGTGGGACTGGCGAGACTGACCGCGGGCGCGGCCGAGGACGAGGTCGGCGAGGTGGACATGCTGTCGTTGACGTCTCGGTGGACCAGCCACCTCTCCCTGGCATCCAGGCCCAGGACCTCGCCAGACTGATACGGGATATTGTACGAGAGGAGCTCTACCCACCACCCCGAGCACCTCCTCCTGGGGTTGCAGAGGGGGAGTCCTCTGTGGGACCACGCGACGGACACGGCGCTGGCACGAGGGGGGATGGGCCCCTGCCACCCCCACCTTCCTCCGACACTTCTGTACACGAGGCACCTTCGCCTGGAGGTGCACCAGCACCTCCCCTACAGAGCCACTTCGAGCTTTTCGGACAGTTCCGGAAGCTGAAGCCCCCCTCCTTCAAGGGGGATGAGGACCCGACTGAGGCAGAGGACTGGCTTGAGCAGCTGGAGAAGATCTTCGACACCCTTCGCCCCCCGGTGGAGTGCCGCGTGGCCTTTGCCACGTACCAGCTGGAGAGTGCAGCACACCGGTGGTGGAGGGCAGTCCGGGGACAGGAGAGGGACGAGCCGACGTGGGACCAGTTCGTCACCCTCTTCTGCGAGCAGTACTTTCCCCAGACGTGGCAGGACCAGAGGAGGCGGGAGTTCCACACTCTCCGCCAAGGGACGATGACCGTGAGCGCATACCGCACGCGTTTCTTGGAGCTGTCCCGCTTTGCAGCGACAGCGGTAGCCACTGAGGAGGAGAGCCTTTGGAGGTTCACCGAGGGGCTCCGGCCTGCGATCCGGGGGTATGTTAAACCCCTGAAGCTGCCGACGTTTTCGAGGGTGGTAGAGGTAGCTATGACTTACGAGGAGACCAACCCGTCCGCGCGAGAGACCGACGGCGGGCGGAAGAGGCCCTTTCAGCCAGACTTCTCACAGGGCCGGCGAGAACGGAGACACGTGACGTCCGCAGGAGTGCCGTCACGTTGTGCAGGGCCATCAGTGGCCTTTGGGGGCCCTCGACAGGGGCCAGTCGCCAGCACCGGACCCCCGCCTAGCCGATAGCAGGGACTCACTGAGGGCGGGAGTCGGGTTCCCCTCTGCTACCAGTGTGGCCAGCCGGGCCACGTCAGGAGGGACTGCCCATCTAGGGCAGGAGGTCAGCAGATACTTCCCGTGCAGAGCACTGGAGGGCGCGCAGGAGGCCGCGGTTCCCAGGCACGAGGAGGAGGACAGCAGTCGCGAGGAGGGTACCGGCCAGCACCTACCCGTCCGACGCAGAGTGTGGCTGCTTCGTCCGCACCTAGAGCTGAGGGGCGTATCAACGCCCTAACACACAGGGACGCCAGAGCATCGGGATCCATGGTAGCAGGTATGGTTTCAGTTTCTGGCAGACTCGTTTACACGCTTTTCGATTCCGGCGCTACGCACTCGTTTGTCGCAGCCAGTTTCGCAGTTAGTTTGGACCAGGATTATACACTGTTAGAGAATCCATTCGTAATCAGAGGTCCGAGTGGTCAGCTGTTTGTAGCTGAGGAGGTGTACACGGGTTGTGAGGTCAGCATCGGGGGACATAGCCTGCCAGCTGACCTGATTATGATACAGATGGAGGACTTTGGAGTGATTCTGGGGATGGATTGGTTGTCCGCTTACCACGCCTTGGTAGACTGTTTTGAGAGGAAGATTGTCTTCTCCATTCCGGAGTTGCCTTCTTTCGAGTTTCACGGGCAGCCAGTGGACGGAGGTTTCAGGTGCATTTCGGCACTTCGGGCGGCGAGACTTTTGAGCCAGGGGTGTGAGGGCTTCCTAGCCTGTGTGGTGGCAGAGCCCAGCCCTGTGGCAGACTTCCAGAGCATCCCGGTGGTCAGAGAGTTCCCCGACGTGTTTCCAGACGAGTTACCAGGACTACCGCCCGAGCGTGAGATCGAGTTTGAGATCTCACTAGTACCAGGGACCAGCCCCATCTCCACCGCGCCATACAGGATGGCACCGCTCGAGCTGTGAGAGCTCAAGTCCCAGTTGCAGGACCTTTTGGAGAAAGGTTTCGTGAGGCCCAGTGCGTCTCCCTGGGGAGCCCCGGTACTATTTGTGAAGAAGAAGGATGGGACCCTACACCTTTGTGTGGACTACCGACAGCTGAATAGGGTCACCATCAAGAACAGGTATCCGCTGCCGAGGATTGACGATTTGTTTGACCAGTTGCGGAGTGCCACGGTGTTTTCCAAGATCGACTTGAGGTCTGGATACCACCAGTTGAGGATCAGGGAGACCGACGTCTCCAAGACAGCTTTCCGCACCCGGTACGGACACTACGAGTTTTTGGTCATGCCGTTTGGGCTGACCAATGCCCCCGCTGCTTTCATGGACCTGATGAACAGGGTGTTTAGACCATACTTGGATCAGTTCGTGGTGGTTTTCATAGATGATGTGCTCATCTATTCTAGAGATCGAACACAGGACGGACAGCACTTGCGGATGGTTCTGGACACTCTGAGACGACGCAGGCTGTACGCCAAATACAGCAAGTGCGAGTTCTGGTTGAGGGAGGTGACCTTCTTGGGTCATGTGATCTCTGGTGACGGCCTGGCGGTGGACTCCGCCAAGGTCGAGGCAGTGCTCAGGTGGGAGAGACCGCGTTCAGTCACTGAGATTCGCAGTTTCCTGGGACTGGCAGGTTACTACAGACGGTTCATCAGGGGATTTTCACAGATTGCACGTCCTATGACACAGTTGACCCGGAAGGACGTGCCTTTCGCTTGGACAGACGCCTGTGAGGCGTGTTTTCTGGAGCTGAAGGAGAGGTTGACCTCGGCTCCCGTGCTCACCATCCCTGACAGTAGTGGCGGGTTCGTTGTGTACACGGATGCTTCCTTGCAGGGGTTAGGAGGTGTGCTCATGCAGAGGGGTCACGTTGTCGCTTACGCTTCGCGGCAACTGAAAACCCATGAGCGTACCTACCCTACCCACGACCTAGAGTTGGCAGCTGTTGTCTTCGCGCTGAAGACCTGGAGGCACTACTTGTTTGGTGAGACCTTCGATATTTTTACAGATCACAAGAGCCTCAGGTATCTTTTTGACCAGAAGGAGCTCAACATGAGACAGAGATGTTGGTTGGAGCTCCTAAAGGACTACGATTGCAGCATCTCCTACCACCCGGGAAAGGCCAATGTGGTGGCTGACGCCTTGAGCCGTAAGGCGCCCGCACGCTTAGCCAGTCTACAGTTACAGAGTTGGAGCCTTTTGGAGGAGGTGGGCAGTTGGCGACCTCTAGAGTTACGAGGATACTGTGGGGCAGTGACGGTGACACGGCAGACCAGGCCAGAGCTGATAGACCGTATCATCACAGGACAGATGGCTGATCCGTACCTGCAGTCCTTGCGCGACAGAGTACTATCAGGGGACCCAGGGGACTTCTCTTTCACAGACCAGGTGTTACGCTTGAGGGGACGGTTGTGCGTCCCCAGAGACGAGGAGCTGTTGAGAGAGCTCCTGACTGAGGCACACGGTTCCAGATTCACCATACATCCCGGAAACACGAAAATGTACCATGACTTGAGACGCGAGTTTTGGTGGAGAGGGATGAAGCGGGATGTGGGCGAGTTCGTGCAACAGTGCTTAGTGTGCCAACAGGTGAAAGCCGAGCATCAGAGGCCTGCAGGGCCGCTTCAGCCGCTTCTAGTACCAGAGTGGAAGTGGGAGAGCATCACCATGGACTTGGTGGTGGGCTTACCTGTTACCCAGCGGGGACACGATGCAGTCTGGGTAATAGTGGATAGATTGACGAAGACGGCGCGATTCTTGCCGATCCGAGTCACTTTGGGACCAGCACAGTTGGCAGAGAGGTATATCCGTGATGTGGTGCGACTACACGGAGTTCCACGGGAGATCGTATCCGACCGGGATACCCGCTTTACGTCCTAGTTTTGGGCTGAGTTTCAGCAGGCCTTGGGGACGAGGTTGACGTTTAGCACGGCTTACCACCCCCAGACGGACGGACAGTCTGAGCGCACGAATCAGACACTTGAGGACCTTTTGCGTTCCTGTGTACTGGACTGGAGGGGCTCTTGGGAGGAGCACCTGCCCCTGGCGGAGTTTGCATACAACAACAGTTATCACTCGAGCATCAGCATGGCTCCCTACGAGGCTCTGTACGGACGGAAGTGTACGGCACCCTTGAGTTGGGTTGAGGTGGGGACCAAGTGGGAGGTTGGCCCCAGGTTGATCCGGCAGAGTCAGGAGGTAGTTGAGTAGATCCACAGACGACTCCGCACTGTCAGGAGCAGACAGAAGAGCTACGCGGATCGCAGACGTAGAGAGGTGCAGTTCGAGGTTGGGGACCACGTCTTCCTTCGTGTTTCGCCTATGAAGGGCTTACAGCGGTTTGGGGTGAGAGGGAAGCTCGCGCCGAGGTTAGTGGGGCCCTTTGAGGTCCTAGAGCGGGTTGGACCCGTTGCTTACAGACTTGCCCTTCCCCCGCAGCTTTCTGGTGTGCACGACGTGTTCCACGTGTCCAACCTCAGGAAGTACGTAGCCGATCCCAGCCACGTACTGAGTCACGAGAGCGTCGAGGTGAGCGACGACCTGACCTACCCCGAGCGGCCAGTGCAGATCCTAGACCGAGCCGTCCGCCGGTTGAGACGAAAGCAAGTACCCTTGGTAAAGGTTTTGTGGAGGAGCCAACGGTACGAGGAGGCTACCTGGGAGCCTGAGGCGGCAATGCGGGAGTGGTACCCGGAGCTTTTCGCGGGTATGTCTTTTCGGATCGGCCTCGGTCCTCTTTGAGTTTGTTATGGTTAATTGGACATCTTTTTCCCGCACCCTAGTTGGCGCAAGTTTCGGGGACGAAACTTCCTTTGAGTTTGTTATATTGTAACGAACGCGTGAACCGGACGTATTTTAAGACGTCTGGGAGGTGGCCCAGATGTCTTACCAGACGTCTTGGATCACATCCAGACGTCTTGCCAGACGTCTGGGATGGTTTACAGACGTCTGAAAACCGTTATCATCCACACCCGCGAGTCGTCTGCGCGCCTGCGCGTGCAGACCGCATATTCGTTATTCTCTCTTTTTCCCTCTCTCTCTCTGCGGCTGCAGGCAGCCTGCCACCTCCTCTCTCCTCCTCGCGCGGCCTTAAAAGGGCCACGCCTCCCCTCCCGTCTCCACCGTCTCCTCCTTCTTCTCCTTCCTGTGCGCGAGAGCGAGCGGACGTGAGGGCGGCAGCGGCGGCCGCAGTGAGCGCGGAGGTGTGGCGTGCGAGGGCGGAGCTCTGCCGTGAGGGCGAGCTCGCCGGAGCGGTTTGGCCGGCCGGCGGAGGGCGCAGGGGGCGCGGAGCGACGCGGAGAGGGACCTGCTGCGGGCTGAGCAACAGACGCGCGAGGTGCGACGCGGGCGGCGTCGCGAGCGGAGGCCGAGCAGCGCCCTGATTCTGGAAAAATTTCCAGAATCAGACGTCTGGGTTGATAGCCAGACGGCAAGGTCGACGTCTGGAATCTCATACAGACGTCTGAAAGGTGAGTTTTCCGCCATCTTCTTCCTTCCTGTCGACTGACCGTACTGAGGGAGGGGTTGGCTGTGCGCAGGTTCGCTGATTCGCCATCCTTTGCGAATCAGACGTCTGGAAGTTGTACCAGACGGCGGGAGTGACCTCCAGACGTCCGGGGTGACCATCGGACGTCTGGGAGATAGGCCAGATGTCCCTGCAGACTTCTGGACGTCTGGGAAACCACGCTGAACAGGTAATTCTCTGATCCACTGTCTAAGACGTCTGGAAGTAGTTCCAGACGTCTGATTTTGCACAGTATCGTCTTTTTCGACCAGTTTGGGGCCCGTTCGGGCTCCGTTTTCCGCGATTCGAGTTGCGTTCTTTTCAGAATTAATTCCTCTACCCGTCTACAGTAGCTATACACTGTTTTGAGACACTCCTTGTGTTTGATCCTTGTGATAGGACCTCGTTCAGTTGCAGTCTTGAGAGTCGCGGAGGCACGCGGGATTCCCGATCACGCCCCCATTACTCCCGTTGTACCTGGTAGAGTGGCTTAAGTTTATTATTAAAATCTATCAAAGTATGGAACCATAACTAGAATCTAGGACATTGCATGAATCCTAGGAATGAGGAATGTATGGAATGATAGCTCCTAGGTGATGCATGAATCCTAGGGCTGGAAAACTAGTTGTATGCTAGATCCTAGGATGTAACATGAAACCTAGGATGGAAAAGCTAGCGGAATGTATAATATTGCAGTCTTGGAAAAATGGAAAGGAATATAAAGCTGCCTGTAAATTGAATTAATAGCTGCCTGTTATGAATAAAGAAACATGATTGAGATCATGGATTGTGAGAACGTGAAACTGGAAAGTGAAACATATGATGTTCTGAGATAAAGAGCTGGAACCCTACGGGGAATTAGGAGTGGAACTCCTGGAAAGAAAAAGGAATGGAACTGAGATGTAGTGGTACTGTCTCTTGAGTACGCGGTACCAAGGGAAGTACCTGTACCTGTTTAGTGCAGAGTGGGGCCAGCCGCCCCAGGGACCCGGGGGTTAGGATTGGCCGCTCTGTACCGACTTGTTGGCCCTCGTGTACGTAGTACCGAGGAGAGCTACTAGTGTTAGGAGAGTACTAGCTACCCCACGGGCCCCGGGGTTCTGCTAGCCTCCTTCACCGACTTGTTAGGCCCACTAGGGCAAACCAGGGTAGTCAGGCGAGGGTGCGCGGACTGTGGAGGGGCAAGGCCCCGGTTTGGTTACTGTGGAGGGGTTGGACCCCTGTTACTGAGAGGGCTCTGCCCTGGTTCCGTGCTGTGCTTTGGGCGCACCCGTTAACGGAAACGACTGACCGCGTGCCAGTGCGGGCTAGCTACCTGTGCGTTTATCGCGCGTGCCGTAGTCACCGTTACGTCTGTCAGTGACCTTGGGGTGGTTGACTGAGGGTAGGATCACCACGGGGGACTCTCCCGGCCAGGAGAGCACCACGTGCTACTTCTACTTTTGGAAAAGACTACAATCAAGATCGTTCCCACGAGGACATTCGAGATCAAGTAAAGGATCTGAGAAATAAATGAAATAGTGAGAAAATTGAAAGATGTGAATAAAGGAAGTAATAGAACGTAACAGCTACTGTACACTCTACTGTTGCCTTTAGTTAGTTTGCCACTCTACTCAGCGTTTTGCTGACGTGTTACACTCGTTACCTTTTTCAGGACCAGGTGTTGAGCAGCCAGGGTCGGCGGTTGCAGAGGACGCTGGGCCAAGTAGGGTCCAGTAGAGTTTACCACAGTCCTTGTACCTCTTTTGTTTCTGTTTTAGTGAGTAGTTTTTGTTTCCGCTGTACCTTATTTACCTGCAGTTCTTGTTATATGATAAATGTTGTTTTACTGTTGTGGTGGTACCTACTGTAGTAGTTTTTTTTTCCTTACTGCTGCACTTTCTTACTGTTAGTTATATTCATGCTGAATGTGGTTTATTTTACTGTCTTTTAGTTACTTCCTCGTTGGACGACTAGGTCTTGGGATTGGTCGAGTCGGTCCGGTTCTCGTGCCTCATAGGGACTCGGGAACCGGGTCGTTACAAATACAAACAATCAAACTTGTCCTTAATTGGGTTAACCTACAGACCTATAGACTCCCAAAACCCATCTTGAGATAAAGAAACGATTTGATCTACTTCCGTCTGTTCAATCCAACTAGTTAGAAGGAGGGATTGGGGAGAAGGTTCTTCCTTCGGCTTGCGCCTTCGGTTCCTAGTGTACCCCCCAACTGCGATCGTTTGATTCTACTCCCCTAGCTAGACATCAGATTGAACAGTAGAAACAGACTAATAAAAAATAATCTCGTTCTAGGTTCTGAAGAGCGAGTCCAATCCTTAAGGCCAACGTCTACTCTGTTTTATCTAGGGCTAGGTTTGAATGTGCCTTGGAATGTGATGGGCCCTTTAAATGGGTTGTGCCCTTAATGATTGATTGATTTGTGTGTGCGTGCACAACCAATGGTTTTCAAGCAAGATTATTTTTGATGTGGTGAATTTTAAGGTTCAAATCTTGCTTAGTAGCTTTTAGAATTCAACTTTAGGCATTTTCAAACAAGTTTCATTGGCACACTAGGTTTTGAAAGCATGGGTGAAGATGTTTTCCTTTAAAGCTTAAAAAGAACGTGGAGTGCCTGGTAAATCCCTAAGAGTTGAACCTAATTGCAGCTACTTGATGAGTTAATTTTAATTGAAGTGGTGCGACCTAATCAACTCAAACAATTGGCCTGATGCACCACTTAATTAGGCACACAAATGATTACCTAATCTGATTTCTACTTAATTATGTGTTTGAATGTGTGTATCGGCTCCGAAAATCGGTTTACCGGTTGAGTTAGAAAATCAAATGAGGTTGTGTACCTCTGTGAAATTTTTTTTAAATTTTCTTTGTTTTAATGTGGGGTTTGGGGTGAGTATGGGTTCAAACAATAAACAATCTAACCTTAGATTTTATAAGAACACCTAGGTTTATTGATGTTTGAATTATTATGTTGTGAAATGAAATCTAATGGGAGGTGGGGGATAACTTACAGAACCTTCCACAGCACTTTACTCCAATCTCCGCTGTTGCTTGTCACGAAAGAGTACCTGCAATCACAATAAGAAAGGAGAGAAGTGAGGTAAATGATTTGTAAGTTAGAAAACACGAAGAGAAATCAAAGATAGTCGCTTCCCCGAAAACGGCGCCAAAATGTTGAACGCTCGAATTGCTACGCTAACGTGTTTGGTTTTGGAAAACCTGTCGTTGTAGTTTGAAAGTGAAGAACTCGTGTTCAACAAATAAAATTTATACCGAAATTGAAATTCCGTGTCGAATACAGGGAGGCAGACGTTTGATTTAAAAACTACGCGTTTCTTTTTATTTGTCACGAAGTAATTCAATTTAAAACTATCTAATTATTTACAATAAATAGAAGAAAGAGAGAGAGGGTAAGAGAGAGAGAGAATATTACACATAGAAATAAAAAATGAGATGTAGAATAAACAGAGAATTTATCATTAAAGAGATTGTTCATTACAACTAGAAAGCATAACACAATTGCACTAGAAAGCGATAAATTTACTCTAGAAAGTATTAAAAGAATGGAGGGAGAAATGTCCTCCTCGACGATCGCTTGAAGGACGAGCAGAACTACTCTAGAAAGCAGTAAATCTATACTAGAAAGTAGTAAAAAGAATAGGGAGAGAGAAATCCTCCTCGACGGTCGCTTAGAGGACGAGCCGGACGGGACGACGCCTAGACGAAGGAGGATGAAGCAGGATGAAGGAGGACGAAGCAGAAGAATGGGAACGGAGCAGCACGCCATCGTCGTCGCGGAATCCACTTCCGAAGGGGGACGAAAATTTGGACTTTATCTCGCGAGAAGCATCCTGGGTGTGGGACAAGCTTCTCTTGAGCTTTGGAGAGGTAGAGAAGAGAAGGAAGGGATGAGAATTTCATATGGAGGGGGTCTCCTTTTATAGTTGCAAGGAGTGAGGGCAAATAGGTCATTACATCTTTAAAACAATAAATGAGGGGTCTTTAGTGACGGATAAAACCGTCACTAAAGCCCCAACATGGGCGTAGTACCCGCGTCCACGCGCGCCTCCTCAGCTACACTCTTTCTCAACGCCCGCGCACATTCTTTAATTCTCAGCGATCGGACGGCTTAAGATGCATCTTCGCCCGCTGCTGCGCGCCTACCCAGCGCGTACGATCGCGCGTCCTTCCCGCGCGTGCAATATCGTGTGATCTCTATTGAGCGCAGATGGCCGTCCAATGACGATCCAATGCCCGCCCGAGCTCGCTCGCCCGCGCCTTCCTCCCCTTCGCTGTGGCTTGAACCCGCAGCTGCAGCTCGCGCAAGGGCTTTCGACCGCTGCGCTACGAGGTGCAGATGGTCGAGCAGGCGCTTTTAGGCGCGGTTGTCCACAACCATTGGATCGAGATCCAACGGCGGAGATGGAGCGGGTGTGGGGTCTTCAGAGAATGTATGCGGCCATTTGGGCGGCCGAGATGGCGCCACGTGGTGCCATCTTGGCCGTCCATCTTCTGGATGTTGTAGATGGTGCCACGGATGTCGGATTAACTCGATTTTTGCATCGTTGGGCTGCGAGCGTCGATCCGAATTCATCTGTACAGTCGGATTTGTCATTTGAGGTGCAGATTTACACCATCCTGGCCCTTGATCTTCTAGGGTTCCCCATCACTATCTGATGCTACGGATGTCTGATTAGGGCAATCTTGGAGTCGTTGAACTCCAATCGTCACCCTGATCACATCCATACAGTTGGATCTTCAATCCGAGGACCCGATAAAATGTTTGCCCTATCCAAGCACATAAAAGGAGATAATTATCCTCCATTTTATTCAAACTACTCTAAATACAAGATGATGCATGTTATGCAATATTTATATCATGAAATGCAATCCTATGCTTAAGAACATGCATAAATAGACATCTTAAGTAGTGTAAATGTGTTTACATCATGAATAATTGAGTAAATCATGAGCTGTCTGTATTATCTGCAATGGACCACATTATGAACAAACTTGTTCTACGATTGAACTGCTTGTTCTGTATGTATATCAAACTGGATAGAGGGAAAGTCATGTACAAACCCTACGGGGAATATGGAACGAGACAAGAATACCATAGCATAGAGAATTGGATGGTTCTGGAATTGCCGCCCACGGGCGACCGTTAAGGGAAGTGAACTGACCTTCGTGTACGTAGTACCGAAGAGAGCAACTATCCCTTGTAATGTAGAGGGGAGCTTGCCACCCTTGGGTTGAGCGTGGGGTGAGTTTGGCCACTCTACGTCGACTCCTGTCGGCCCTCACGTACATGGTACCGAAGCGAGCTACTTAGTGTAGGGGGGAGCTAGTCGCCCAAGGGGGCCTGGGGTTAGGCATGGACACCCTACACCGACTCTTGTTAGTTTGTCAGGCAAACTCGGATAGTCGGACGGGGGCACGCAGACTGTGGAGGGGCGAGACCCTTATTCTGTTCTGAGAGGGCAAGGCCCTATGCTGTTTCGTACTATACGTTTGGATGTACCCGCTAGTGGAAACGATTGATCACATGCCAATGAGGGCTAGCTACCCACGTGCTTATCACGTGTGCCATAGTTACCGCTACATCAAGATCATGACTTCGGGGTGGTAGACCGGGTGTAGAACTACCATGGAGGGACTCTTCCGACCAGGAGAGTGCCACGTGTGCATCCTGCATCACGGAAAAATCGCAAGCAAGATTGTTCCTCTAGGGAAAAAGAAGATTAAGTAATGTAATGAATCCTAATTAGAGATCTCTTCACAGCAAACAGTTATAAGATAATTGGAATCAGAAAGTAATATGTTAAGCTACTTGTTAAATGCACTTTATGTTTTAGCCACCACTCTACTCAGCGTTAGTTGACTTTAGATGTATAACTTTGTACAGGTCAGGGTTTTGAGCAGTCCGATCCACCGGCTGTTGAGGACGCTGGGCCTAGTCGAGCCCAGCTATAGTTTCTATTACTAGTTGTAGTGAGTTTCTATAATTATATTTTCACTACTTTTCCGTTATGTTCTCTATCTATACTAGTTTTGTTGTAATGGTTGTATCTCTGTTCTTGAGGGCATGTAATATCGTAGCATTACTGTTCTTTTTCTCCTGTTATTGTAAATTTCTTTCTTCTTAGTTAGATTACTTGTGTGGTTGTGGTTTGATGTATTTTATTTGATTATTTCTTATTAGACGACTGAGTCTTAGGATTAGTCGAGACGAATCGATTTCGGATCCTATAAAAATCTGGGATTAGATTGTGACAGAATATGATACAACTATATTTTATAATCAAGTAAAACATGCATGAGATTCGACCGGAATTTTTTTTTCTTTTTTTCTTTTAACCAAAATTGAGGGTATTTCTATTCATAATAATCAAAATTTCCTTGTTTTATATATATATATATATATATATGTGTATGAACTGATCAACTAGCTTACTTGTGTTTGTGTGAATTTTTGAAGGGTGCTTCTGCAGGTGCTGATCCATGCTTGCAAACTTACATAACAAATTACTTTCAACAAGCTGATGTTCAAGAGGCCATTCATGCTAACAAGACTAAAATTAATCGTCTGTGGATTCCTTGCAGGTGCATTGGACCTTACGTCTATTCTTTTTGTGTAGTTTCTTAGATTTGACTCTCTTTTAGCTATTTGTTTTTTCTTTACTTTAGGATGTACACTTTTGAACACTTTATAAAGAAGAATTCCGTTATTTCGATCATAGCTGAACTTATGCAATCTGGAATTAGGACCTGGATATATAAGTAAGTAAATAATTTTTTAACTAAACTTTTATGTCTTGCTAAATGCTTTTATCTAAGATATTTGAAAAAATAATATTGAAATATACATTCTTTTTATCTAATTTAGTTATTGGATCACTGTTTTTCAGTGGTGAGTTGGATGGAAGAATTCCCATAATATCCACGAAGTATAGTCTCGCAAAGCTTAAAGAATTTGGCATCAAAAGTGAATCACATCGGAGACCTTGGTTTCATCATGAGGAGGTATTGCTTCAAATATGGTTATCCAATTTTTCCTTCAAATTATAGTTGATGATGTTGATTCATCATTTGATTGATTTGAAATATTAGGTTGGTGGATGGGTGGTACACTATGATTCACTTACTTTTGTTACGATCCGTTTTGCTGGACATATGGTACCACTTGATGCACCGGAGCAAGCACTGATGCTTGTTAAGACATTCCTTATAAATGACACAATGAGCATGGAACGATTCTAACTTTAGGACTTCAATTATATATTGTGGATATTTATATATATTGCTTTGTTATTAGATCTACTATATTGAGTTTTCTTGGATTATGCTTAAGTTCTATTGTGATTATCTTTGTCTATGCTAAACTGTTTTAATAATTTTAAGGATTTTCAATCACATCTTTGAAATGTTGGTTTCATAGAACATTTTTTTCTCCAAAAAAGATAGGAAATGAGTTTTTAATGAGTCTGATGTTTCTTTATCCTTGGTAGTTTGAGTAAATAATGAAAATTGGAAAATAAAATCGTGCATATTTGTTAACAAAATTGCTAATGACCCTACTAAAAATGAAACAAATGAATGCGTCAGAACCATCAATGTTGTTTTCAATGGATCCTTTTACCTCTCTTCCTTTATCCCTAATGATATCAGATTTAAAACAAATAGGACAAATAAAGTATCAATTCTAAATTTTGTGCGGTGCACCTATTTGAGATTGGTTGGTAGTAGTATAAAAATTGCTTGCATAGGATAGTGATTAGTCATATCAAAGAAGAGTTTTCTTTTGGATGTTTGTAAAATACATTAGTTCAGCGACTATTATAGAACATTGCATTGGACATTTCATCTTGATAGAATCAAATTTATGTATGGTATAATATAGTACGAGAGTTCAACTCATTCGTAAAATTTTCCACCCCTTTCCTGCAGAGGAAAAACTCCTCACGCTTGATAACATCGAAGAAGTGGTTTGTTCATGGCAAATTGCCGTGTTCACTGTGAATAACTACCAAGAAATTTTCACCTTTAACTATGACTTCACAATTAACACTTGAGCCAGGCCATACGATCTTTAGCTAGCCACTTACCAACAACCTCACTATAAGAATGATACACGGTGATACTAATATTTAAACCATGCATCTAGTGGCCTGGTCTAGTTAAGGGGAGATTTACCTTGTATGGAGAAGCAAAATCTTGAAATCAAATCGATACCAAACTGGTCGTTAGAAGATGGTAACAATATATAGGTGGAGGAAGCATACTCTCATTGTCGATCTTATTTTGAACTTACCAAATAGAATAGAGGATTAAGGAAGCAACCGCTCTCGTTCTCTCAATGATTTAATTTGGCAAGAATTAGACCTCATATCAAAGGGCAGAGCATACTAGTAGTGGGTACATTCGAAAAGGGGTTGTTGAAAAAGAGGTCAGTAGAAGGATCAGAAGTTAGGACGTAGCATGAAGCCAAGGAAGACAGGTTTCTTCTGGAGGGAGAGGGAGAAGGAGAGGGAAACAACGGGGATCTTTTTTTCCCTTTTGTATTTTCAAATTTTAGGGTATAGATGGCGGAAGAAAAATGGGAAGGGAAGACCCACAACAAGTAGAGAAGGGGGAACCATCAAAAGGGTCGTAACTGGGGAAGTTCGTTACAAAACTCAGCTAATAATCAGCCTTGGATTTTTTGTTGTCAAATTTTGATTCATAACACATAAAAGCTATAATCCGATGATTTTGATAATTCTAAACAAAGACAGAAAAGTGATATTCATGGTAACAAAATAATAGAGAAATACTGTAACAACAAAGAATAACTTTATAAAATTTTAAAAATATAATTATAATTGATAAACAAGGTGATTGTAAAAAGTATTAATATATTTAATTTCTAACAAAACAACAAGCAAGTTGTAGCAAGTAAAACGGATCAAACACTACTATTAAAAGAAAAAAAGAGGTTGTATTACGAAAATCGTGAAGATGAAAGAATTGATAATATAATTTGTAATACAATCATATAAAAATTGTAATACAATAATAAGTTGACATGTGTAAGTGTTAGAAGATTGTAGTGACTTATGGGTGACATAAAAGGGAATAAAAAAATCATATCAAAAGAACACTCAATTGAATGTTAACCATAAATAATATGATTAATTTGAGTGATGTATTATCACATATAATAGATGATTATATATATATATATGGGGTGGATACTATGTGTATTGTGTTCATTTTATTATTTGTGAGTTATTATTTGTAGTCAATCGATTTAAATCTAATGGCTTTACATAAAACCATCAATCTAACTTGAAGGTGATTTCGTAATACTAAAATAACGGAAAGTGTTAAGAGCGCTTGATTGGATTTTAAAAAGGTCATGTTGTAATACAGTTGAAAAAGCGTTCAAACCAAATATAATTTATTACTCAAATTTTAAAGTCTGAGGTCGAACACATGGAGCAAATTAGGGTTTATAAATCAAGATCACAACTTGAGAATTTGAAAGAATATAATATGCAATAAGATCAATGTTATAGTGCAAAAAGATATGAATAAATGTAAGGCACAAAATGCTAAAGAAACCAATGTATGCCAATTGCACTCAAAATTGGACGTCTGATTTGTAAATCAGATATCTTAAAATGCTAATGCTACAGTGCTTGGTCTCTTTTCTTTCTTCTGCTTCTTCTCCTGTTCTTCTTTCTTTGTCTCTGCCTCTGTTCTCTGGCGTCTGCCTTTCTTCCTTTGCCTTTCTCTTCCTCTGCCTTCTTTTTCTCCTTTGGCTTTCTTCTTTCTCTTTCTCTTGCCGGCTGCGTTTCCCTTGCCTTTAGATTCTTCTACCTTTCTCTTCTGACTTCGGCCTTCTCCTTCTTCTTCCGTGGCTTCATCCCTTATCATTTTTCCTTGCCTTCTCCTTCTTCTCTTCAGACTGCAGAGCAAAACCTACCCCCTACCCGTACGAGCTCTCTTCTCTCTTTTCTCTCTTAGGTTCGCTCTCCCAGAGCCATAGCTTCTCAGGTAATCAGGTTGGGTACGCGCCTGGGACCAAGTCCACCGACGTGCGGTGGTGGGTGAGGTGTGCTGGTCGGGTCGGGTCACCAGGTCCGCGGGGCGTGGTCACGGATGAGGCGTCGAGTCGGGTGAGAGGACCTCACCCTGTGAGTTGGAGGCGATAAGCCCAATGCAGAAAATCAACTTATGCAGGTGAGATGCTCCAAATCTTTTCGAGGTAGGACTATCTTCCCACCCCCTTTCACACACGCCTGCAGCAGAGGGGTGTCCTTTGATTGCAGCTGCAGCTTTGGCCTTCTACACCAATTGGATGCCTGGAGACGTTCGTGAAGGCTCTCCGTGCGACCTGGGATTGTGTCCTGGAGCGGGCATGGCCTGGAGAAGCTTGCAAGCAAGCTTCAGGCTGTGCATCAATGGCGGCGAGCCCCTGGACCTGAAATCACGATAACAACCTCGTGGCCACGTTAAAAAGCTCAGGGAGCTTTGCCAAGGTGTGGCAAATGTGTAGAGGTGGTCAGCGTGGTGTGGGAATGCCTGTGGGCACGTGCCTAGGGCACACTACAGCCGTGTGTGTGAGTGTGTTCGGGGATGCATTTGGGTGAGTGGCGGAGTGTTGTGAGTGGGGGGTTATGATCAGTGAGTCGGGGCGGTGCTTATGGACCGATCGGCGAGGAGGGAGGTGGAGCGAACTCCCCAAAGTGGTGGCCAGAGGTGAAGGGGATGATGGTGGTGGAGTGCGGCAGTAGTCGTTTGAAGGAAATAAAGAGGAGAAAAGAATGTAGAGAGTTAGGAGACTTTTCTGGGAGTGAAGAGATGAAGGGGGAGGCAGGGATGGCGTCTTGCTTGTATTGCCGACGCTGGAGATGAAGGTGCTCAGTGAGGGTGGTTGGCGAGGACGAAGGGGAGGCAGGAGCGTCGGTAGGTGCTGCACGACGTGGACGAGCAAGAGGAAGAGGAACCTGCCACCGGTATTGTGGCTAGGCGATGAGGGAGAGTAGGAGAGGTCGCCGGAGCTTGATGAGAAAGTCAGCTGGAGGAGGAGAGACAAAATTGAGGGGGTTCTCCGGCTGATTTCAAGCTTAGGAGATGCGGGGCGAATTGGGGTGTCTTAAATAGGCCTTGGAGGTCGGTTTTGTGCTTGGAAGCCAAGCTTCCAAGCACGGCAAGGTCACCGGCAATGGAAACTCGAGAGAGTCCCAAATCTCTCATGCGTTCGCATGAAAGATTGGGTACCAAATAGGGCTTCTAATTGGGTTTACATTGGAGGAGATTTCTCATAGAATCTCCCTTTCAATTTTGAAGGAGATTCTTTGAGAAATCAGGGAGAAATCATCCTTTCAAGCTCACCGGAGTAAGATTCTCTCCGTTATAATGGAAGAGGGACCTAATTGCAAAGAATGAAGAAGAAGCTAGGGCGTCAAATGTAAGGGTTTTTGAAAGATAGGGGTAGAAATGTAATTGGGTTGGACCTATTTGCAAAGTGGGTCAAGATGAATTCTCCTTAGGTCTAAATTTTTGTACAAACCTAATTTGGAGCTAAGGAATCCAATGGTGAGGTTGGATTTTAGGTTTGACCATGTTTTACTGGACAATTTACGTAAAAACCTAATTTAGAGCAAATATTTGTCTGAGACCCCATTCTAGGTCAAAATATATTCCAATGGCCAAATTGAAGGTTCTAAACCCTAGAGAATATCTTCTATGATTTTTAGAGGATTTAGGTAAATTTTATCCTAACCAGAACCTTGTTTAATCAAGTGGGTCTGTTTTAAGGTTACAAGAAGTCATTTAATTCCCAAAACTCACACGAACTCTTTTCTGTTTGAACCAACCCACCTTTTATCTTGTTAAGACCATTTGATCTCTGTTTTAGCCCTTGAGAAAACCCATTTTTGTATTGCAATGGTAAAATTACAGTTTTACCCCTTGTTTCTTGCTTTTATCTCAGAATGATTATTCAGTGAATTAGGCACTCCAGTTGGTTATGTAGGAGCACTTGTTCTCTTTTATAGGTCAAAATGAGCTAGTTAGGGCTCATGATGGTGTTCCCATCAGAAAGCTTCCAAAAAAAAGTAACAATCCTATTATTAAATATATCACATTCCAAAATGAAAAAATGTTAAACAAGATATGTTACTTTCATAACCATCGGAATTCCTTTAATGTAGCAACTAAATCACAACCAAAATTCAAATTTCAAAACATAAATGGTACAAAATATGATACATCCTATATTTTTGTCATATTCTGTGCATCTGGTTAACGTAATATAAGATATAAAAGGTTGTAACGGGTGATTCATGTACACGTAATGAAGATAATGACAGATTGTAACAAAAGCATAAAGTAGTCATATGGTATCATAAAATAAACTAGTGACACATTAAAACTTTCATGTGTTTACAACTGTAATACAACAATTTTTAAAATTTTGTTATTACGAATGCTTTATTTTAAGAATATGATACCGTTGTAAATATGTATGCCACATTACAACGCTTGTAATACAACAATTTTCTATTTATAACGAAAAAAATAACAGCGGTTGTTATTACAATGACTGTAAAATGATTGTAAAACAAGAATGTTGTCAAGTAATCAAGAATGTTGTATTACAACGATTGCAAAAATGCATGTCATATTACAACGCTTGTAATACAACATGTTACAACCCGGTTCCTGGATCCCTACAGGACCCGAGACCGGCTTGCCTCGACTAATCCCAAGACCTAGTCGTGCAACAAGAAATAACCAAAAGCAGGAAAATAAACCACATTCACACATACAATATAACTAAATAGTAAAGAAAGTAGAACAACTGTCTCAGTATATGCTACCACAACAACAAGAAACGAAAAGGAAACAGAAAGTAACAAGAACAGTAAATGTTAAAACCCAAGGCATCAAAACCACTTTAAGACGTCTGGGAGTTGGTCCAGACATCTGGTCAAATGTTTGGATGCCTTCCCAGACGTCTGGAAATTAATTTTTGCATGTGTACGAAAGTGAATCTACGTGCGTGCCGCGCGCAGACTGAAACCCGCCGACATGCAGCACCTTTTTCCCCCTCCCCGTGCCTACTTATATCCTCCTCTCCCCTCTCCCTCGTTCACCACCCCACCGTCTTCTCCTTCCTCCAGTGCGAGCGCGAGAGCAAGAGTGAGAGCGGGCCGCCGCTGCTGCCAGGTGCGGTGGCAGAGAGGAGAGGTGCTGCGAGAAGGAAGAAGAGGGAGAGCGTGCGAGAAAGGGAGAGAGAGCCCGCCAAAGCAACTCGAGGTCGGCCGATGTGCGTGTGGAGGAGTGTCGTGCTGGGGAGATCTCCCCTGGTGCTGCTGCAGCTCAAGCAGCGGACGAGCAGTTGCGTGGCGAGCTTGCATGCAGCCGAAAGAAGCTGAAGGAGCTACTGATTCTGGGATTTTTCCCAAAATCAGACGTCTGGACCTCCATCCAGACGACGCGGACGATGTCTGGAGGGACCTCCAGACGACTGAGGGGTACGTAATTCTTCCTCCCCTTCCTTTTTGCGGATACGGCCATGCAGGCCGTTCCGCCGAAAGTTCTGTCTCATGCCGTGTTGAGAGACTTTGTGCACGCATGCAGGTTTTGCTTCGGGAAGGCACGAGTCACGCCCTTCCACGCGATTCAGACGTCTGGGCGAGTCGCCAGACGGTGGAGAGCGTCTCCAGACGTCTAGAGAGGTGGTCGGACATCTGGAGCTGGGTCCAGATGGTTCAACAGGACCTCTAGACGTCTGAGGAGCAGCGCAGAGTGAGGTATGACCTGGATCCCTTTTTAAGACGTCTGATTTGAGTCAGAGTTATCATTTTTTGACCCGTTTAGGGTCCGTTTGAGGTTTGATTTTCGCAGTTAAGATTTCGTTCTTCTTAGAATTAGTTCCTCTACTTATTTAAAATACTTTTATCCTGTTCTGAGTGGTTCATTGTGATTGATCCTTGTGTTAGGACCTCGTTCAGTTGCGGATTTGGGGGTTGCGGAGGCACGTGGACCTGCCGATCACACCCCCATTACTCCCGATTTCGCGGGTAGAGTGGCTTCCCTTAGTTAATTATAAATATTAATGCATATCTGAATTAAATGATAGATCCTAGGGTATGGCATGAATCCTAGGACCTGAAAACTAGATTGAATGATAGATCCTAGGGCATGGCATGAATCCTAGGACCTGAAAACTAGATTGAATGATAGATCCTAGGATGTGGCATGAATCCTAGGAACAGAAACATTGAAACGAATTTCTTGAATACCTGAATTGCAGTCTTGGATAACTAGATAGAAAAATGATAATTGCCTGTAATTGGATAACAGTTGCCTGTGAAATGTAGAGTACTGTTACTAGTAACTGTTGCATGTAATTTCTGTTGGTTGAAATTAAATACGAGCTGCTTGTATATAAATTGGAAAGGAAAAAAAGTTTGAATGTTGGAAATACGTACTATATGCGAATAAACCTGAAATGATGAAACCTAGTATGGCTTGGCCTGAGAAACATGAGCATGAACCCTACGGGGAATTAGGAGTAGAACTGGAAATAAATAGAATGGAACTGGAAAAGTAAACAGGAAAGTGTGTTGTCTCTTGGATACGTGGTACCAAAGAGAGCACATATTACCTCTTAGTGTAGAGGGGAGCTTGCCGCCCTCAAGTCGAGACCGGGGTGAGTTTGGCCACTTTGCACCGACTTTCTGGCCCTCGTGTACACCGTACCAGGGAGAGCTGCTAGTGTAGGGAGAGGGCTAGCCACCCCACGGAGCCTGAGGTTCAGCTAGCCGTCCTACACTGACTTGTTAGGCCCACTGGGAAAACCAAGGTAGTCAGGCGAGGGTGCGTAGACTGTGAAGGGGCAAGACCACAGTTGGTTACTATGGAGGGGCTAGACCCCTCTTACTGATATGGCTCTGCCCTATACTAGTTCCATGCTGTGCTTTGGGCACACCCGTTAATGGAAACGACTGACCGCGTGCCAGTGCGGGGTAGCTACCCGTGCGTTTAGCGTGCGTGCCGTAGTCACCGTTACATCTGTCAACAACCTTGGGGTGGTTGACTGAGGGTAGGACCACCACGGGGGACTCTCCCGGCCAGGAGAGCACCACGTGCTACTTCTACTTTTCAGAAAAGATTGCAATCAAGATCGTTCCCACGAGGAACATTCGAGATCAAGAGAAAAACCTGGGAAATAAACCAAGAAAGAGTAAGTAGATAAATAAAGGAAGAAATTAAAAATAACAACTACTTGTCCACCTTTACTATTTTTCTTAGCTAGCTGGTTGCCACTCTACTCAGCGTTTTGCTAACGTGTCATATTTGTCACCTTTTTCAGGACCAGGTATTGAGCAGCCAGAGCCTACGGCTGCGGAGGGTGTTGAGCCTCGTAAAGCCCAGTAGTTTTACTTGTGTTATACCCGTTCCTGTAGTAGTGAGTATTTTGTTACACTTTTGTACTCTTTTATTGTAAACTTCATATTTCTTTACCTGTTTTTAATACTCTACTGTTGTGGTGGTGTGTACTGTAGTAGTTCTTTTCTTTACTGCTGTATTTTTGTTACTGTTAGCTACTTGCTTGGTGAATGTGGTTTATTTTACTGCCTTTTGGTTACTTTCTCATTGAACAACTGGGTCTTGAGATCAGTTGAGTCGGTCCAATTCTCGTGTCCTGTAGGGATTCGGGAATCGGGTCGTAACAGTAAACTATGTGTCCATTACTTAGTACAACAGTAGGGAAAATGAAAGTGCTGAAAGAACGACTATGGTTGGGCTCGGCTGGGCCCAACACCCTCTACAGCTGGAAACTCGGGATGCTCAACTCCTGGTCTTGAACAGGGTTACGAAAAGACGGAGTCAACGAACACTGAGTAGAGTGGTGTTTACATTATTTAAGTGCAAGTACAGTAAAACAACAACAGGTTTATTTCTCATTTCCATTTATCTTATTTATGTGTTTTTGGTTCATTTATCTTACGAGGACATCTTCCAAAATTCCCTACGGTGTTTTAAGTGATCGATCAACAACTTGCAGGATTACTGGGCTAGGCTTTAGATTGCCTCCCCCAAGTTGTTCATACACGTAGCTCGGAAGGATGTTCACCCCTGCACCCAGATCAAGTAGAGCCTCATCAATCTGTAAGTCACCAATAACCACTGAGATGTATGGGGCTCTTGGGTCCTTAAGTTTCAGGGGTGTGCCATGTTGAATAATTGAGCTAACAGAATCAGGCAGGACAACTTTTGATTGGATCTGTTTCCTAGATTGCCGCTTTTTCGTGCACAGGTCCTTTAAGAAGCAGGCATAAGACGGAATCTGCCTGATAGCTTCAAGCAAAGACAGGTTAATTTGCACTTGCTTAAAAGTTTCCATGATCTTATCCGTCTTATCTTTGGCTCTAGATGAGCCAGCAGAAGTCTGCCTAGAGGTGGATAAGTGCTCTGGAAAGGGCACTCTCGATCTCTGGGTGGAAGGGTTGCCATGTCGAGTAAGGGGTGGAACGGGGGCAACTTCTTCCGGTGAGGTAATTTCAAGCAGAGGAGATTTGGGCAAGTCTTCTTCGGTAGGGGTGAAAGTCAGGGTGGATGGATTTTCAAAGGGTGAGACTATAGGAGCATCGGGTTTAAAAATTTCTTTCCCACTCCTCAGAATAGTCACCGCCTGAGCATGCTCCCTAAAAACAATCCCTTTTCCTTTAGGATTCTCCTCAGCAGCACTGGGAAGCTTCCCAGTTTCCCTCTGTCTAACGACCTCAACAAGGTGTCCTATCTGCAATTTCATCTCATGTATAGCCTTGTCATGAGATTGGATGATGGCACTTTGACTTTCTTGCATAGTTCTCAACATTGCCTTCAATTCATCCATCTCAGAGGTCTTAAGCTGGGCAAAGGTCTGAGGTTGGTTCATTTGATGGTTTTGAAAGGATTGTGGTTTATAATTCCTTGAATTTGAGACATTTTCTTGTCTCCATGAAAAGTTTGGGTGGTTCCTCCATCCCTCATTATAAGTGTTGGAAAAAGGGTCATTGCGAGGTCTAGGACGGAACCCTTAAGTGGCATTTAGATCTGCCTGTACAAGCTCAGGGAATTGGGAGGCCAAGTGGCAATCCACAGTGGCGTATGTATTGCCTTGGCAAATGGAGCATTCAGAAGCTTGGGATGTGGAGGTGTTAGATACGAATTGGCTCGGGCTAGACATAAACCTTTCCATGTTTTGATTCAATAATTGAATTTGATAGGCTAAATTCTAGGTGTCCCTTGCCTCATTCGCCTCCAACTTTCTTTGCATGAGAGTGGATTTTCTATCCATGTAGGCAGAATTCAAGTGAATAGAATTCTCACTCGAAGTATCAAAAAGGTTCCAAGCTTCATCCTCAGTCTTAGATAGAAAGGTTCCTGCACAGGCACCATCCACAATCTGCCTGTGCGAATCATTAGATCCGATGTAGAGCCTTTCAACCAGTTGCCACTTAGGCACTTGGTGATGTGGGCAAAGTCTCAATTGGTCATTAAAGTGCTCCCATGCATCATGGAAAGCTTTCCCATCCTTTTGAACGAAACTCATAATTTCCCTCCTAAAGTGATTTGTTTTGCTCATGGGGAAGTACTTCAAAAACTCCTTCTTCAGGGCATCCTAAGTGTTAATATCACCAAGAGTATGATACCAATACTTGACTTTGTCCTTGAGGGAGAAAGGAAAGAGGGTCCACATTTTAGCGTCATCAGTAATGCTCTGTAGCTTCACCGTGGAATAGACCTCGGTGAATTCCTCTATATGCCTGTAAGGGTCTTCCCTAGCAGTACCATAAAAGGAGGGCAGCAAGGATATGGTACTGCTTTTAATCTCATAAGGATTGTCCCCTCCAGGTCTACATAGTGTAGGGCCAGCTTGATTGGTTGGAATGAAATATTCCTTAAGGCTCCTTTGACCAACCATTTCTTCCCTTGGAAGGTTTCTTCTTAAGATTCTTTCAGGTTCAAGATCAAACACAAGTTGTCTCCTAAGAGATCGCCTACCAAGCATGCACTTCAAACACAATTCAAAAGGACTCGTTCGGTCATTACAAATTTAGGCTTTTGACTTTAGTTCAAATTGTAGGTGACAAAGCAAGTTGCCCAATCAATTACGTGCCTATTGTCGACCTTCGAAATGCCTAAAAAGACTTAGTTGAAGCTTAAGTGTTCTTCCCTAAATCTCAAATGGTAGAGCAACTCCAAAGACGGAAGATCGAGGGATGCAAGTAGGCCTAAGCCTTCCTTTGAAGCTGTACTTTTGCGGTGCTTCTTAACTACCCCCAAAAATCTGTGACAGGGTATCCCCCTCTTTGGATTTATAAAACCTTTGATCTCAAGTTTCGAATACTTCAGAATCCAACGGTAGGAGGGCTCTTATCCTAGTAGTTCCAAGACCTAGGAGTGTCTAATTGCGTGCCGTGGAGCAAGAGATACAAGTGTCCATACACCATAAAATTTTGAGTTTTGAATTTTGAGCTGCAGTACAATGTCTCAATTCAAGTCCTTGATTTTTAGTATTCCTCCTTAACTTAAAGTCCTTTTTCAAGAAAATATGTGATCACTTGTTAGATCTTTTCAATTCAATTAGGTGGTCTTGCAATTAAATCAAAATGCACATGCGTGAACAATATAGAATGCAAAGAAAGAGGACGTACCTTTCCTCCAGCAATCAACAATGCAAGATGCATGCAAATGCAAACAAAATAAATCTAGAGGCTGCTCATTCACACCTAAATGGTCATCCTAAGGTAGGCAGCTTTTAGCAGGTAGCTCGTGTTTTTGTGTTTTTTTTTACTTATGCACAGTCCAGAAAAATCAATTCACAAAAGAAAACCTAGATCTAAAGAAAAGGGAACAGGCTCCCGAAAAGTTACCCAACACGAGCCTAAAAGAAAGTCGGGGGACAAACCCCTCAGCTATACCCCAGAACAAGGGTCTCAAACCAAAATGTGTAAGAAAAATTAAGTCTAAAGTCTTGATCCTACTCTAATCAAATCAGCGACTAAATGTGCAGAGACGATCATCACGTCCTCGTCCTTCCCCTCCTAGCAATCTGGTTCCTTGTAAGGTGGCTCGAACAAGGGTCACCTCTCACGATGGCTGGTGTGATTGCGAGTCGTAGATAGTTGCACTCGCACCAAAATAAAAAAAATCCAGAGTTAAATATGATTCAAAATTTAAATCAATGTGAACGAATGAATGAATGCGATTTAATTAAGCCTGTTGCCTCCTCGGCAATGGCGCCATTTGACGAGTCAAATTTTTGCTTTTGAATAAGATGATTAAGATGATTTGTCGTTGTATTTTAAAGTGGTGGAAAATCGACTAATCAAAGTAATTAAAAATAACCACTCAATTAGGAGCGGGTTGTATCCACTGGGAAGCAATTGCCTAATTAAAACTCGCTAAAGTTTTGCACAAAAGTTCATGATGTAAACATGTTTACATTGCTTAAGATGTCTATTTATGCATATTCTTAAGTATAGAATTGCATTGCATACTATAAATACTGCATAATATGCATCATCTTGCATTTAGATTAATTTGAATAAAATAGAGGTTAATTGTCTCCTTTTATGTTCATGGATAGGGCAAACATTTTACCGGGGCCTCGGATCGAGGACCCAATCGTACAGATGTAATCAGGACGACAATTGGAGTTCAATGACTCCAAGATTGCCCTAATCAGACATCTATAGCATCAGATAGAGATCGAGGAACCCTAGAAGATCAAGGGCCAAGATGGTGTGAATTCGCACTTCAAACGACAAATCCGACTGCACGGATGGATTCAGATCGACGATCACAGCCTAACGGTGTGAAAATCGACTCAATCCGACAACTGTGGCACCATCTACATCATCCAGAAGATAGACGGCCAAGATGGCACCATGTGGCGCCATCTCAGCCACCCAATCAGCCTCTACACCTGTTGCGCCTCTCTTCTTTGACGATTCTCTGCCCTTGGATGCACATCCAACGACTCTAAGCGCGCGCACACAAAACTCAAAGCGCGACACAAACACGTTGATAGCACGTTGGTCGAATGCGCTCATGAGATGGCAGGGCCCGCGATTGACTCCCCGAGAGCAGCTGCTGAGGTGCGGTGAGCGGGTGTGATTGACCGCTCGATCGCGATCGAGCGATCGCGTGCGTGCGATAGCGTTCATGCTGTATCGCACGCCTGCGCGTGACGCGCCATCACACGCGAGAGCGCATGCTGAGGAGAGGGCGAGGAGGCGAGTTAAGTCGTTCGGTCTCACGATTGGACGGCTAAGATTTGCACATCATGGAGTGCGCATTACGTGCGAGCAGGTGAGCAGGCACGAGCACTCTGCCCCACTACGCCCACGATGGGGCTTTAGCGATGGTTTATCCGTCACTAAAGATCCCTTATTTAATGTTTTGAGATTTAAATGACAAAATTGCCCTCACTCCTTGCAACTATAAAAGGAGACCCCCTCCACACGAAATTCTCATCCCTTCCTTCTCTTTCTCCCTCTCCAAAGCTCAAGAGAAGCTTGTCCCACACCCGGGATGCTTCTCGCGAGATAAAGTCAAATTTTCGTCCCCCTTTCGGAAGTGGATCCCGCGACGACGATGACGTGCTGCCCCGTTCCCATTCTTCTCGCTTCGTCCTCCTTCGTCCTGCACCATTCCTCGTCGTCTCGTCCGGCTCGTCCTCCAAGCGACCGTCAAGGAGGATATCTCTCTCCCTTTTCTTTTTACTACTTTGTAGAATAGATTTACTGCTTTCTAGTGTAATCATTTTCCCACTTTCTAGTCGTAATGTTTAGTGTAATGAACAATCCTGCTGATAATGAATTCCATGTTCATTCTACATCTCTTTTTGGTTTTTTTTTGTAATATTCTCTCTCATTCTTTCTCTCTCTCTCTTCTATTTATTGTAAATAGATAGATAGTTTCTAATCAATTATTTTACTTCGTGACAAATAAAAGAAACACATGTTTTTTAAATCAAACGTCCGCCTCCCTAAGTTCGACCTGAGATTTCTATTCCGATATAAATTTTATTTGTTGAACACGAGTTCCTTGCTTTCATACTACGATGACAGGTTTTCAAAACCAAACATGTTAGCGTAGCAACCTGTGCGTTCAACATTTTGGCGCCGTTGCTAGGGAGGCGACGCTCTTTGATTTTATTTCACGTTTTCCAACTTACGGATCATTTGCCTCACTTCTCTCCTTTCTTATTGTGATTGCAGGTACTCTTTCGAGACGAGCAAAAGCGGTAGATCGGAGTAAAGTGCGGTTGAAGGTTCTGTAAGTTATCCCCCACCTCCCACCCATTAGTTTTCATTTCATCACATAATAACACAAACATCAATCAACCTAGGTATTCTTATAAACTCTAAGGTTAGTTTTGTTTGTTTGTTTGACACCCACATCTGCTCCAACCTCTACATTTAAAAAAAAAATTAAAAAGAAATCTCACAGAGGTACACAACCTCATCTGATTTTCAAACTCAACCGGTAAACTAATCTTTGGAGTCGGTACACACATCCAAACACATAATTGAGTAGAAATCAGATTAGGTAATCATTTGTGTGCCTAATTAAGTGATGCAACAGGCTAATTGTTTGAGTTGACTGGGCCGCACCACTCCAATTAAAATCAACTCATCAAGTAGCTGCCGCTTAGGTTCAACTCTTAGGGATTTACCAGGCACTCCACATTCTTTTTAAGCTTCAAAGGAAAACATCTTCACCTGTGCTTTCAAAACCTGGTGTGCCAACAAAACTTGTTTGAAAATACCTAAAGTTGAATCCTAAAAGCTACTAAGCAAGATTTGAACCTTAAAATTTACCGCATCAAAAATAATCTTGCTTGAAAACCACTGGTTGTGCATGCACACACACATCAATCAATCATTAAGGGCATAACCCAGATAAAGGGCCCATCACATTCCAAAGCACATTCAAACCTAGCCCTAAATAAAATAGAGTAGATGTTGGCCTTAAGGATTCGACTCGCTCTTCAGAGCCCAGAACGAGATTATTTTCGATTAGTCTGTTTCTACTGTTCAATTTGATGTCTAGCTAAGGGAGCAGAATCAAACGATTGTGGCTGGGGGGTACACTAGGAACCGGAGGTGCAAGCCGAAGGAAGAACCTTCTCCTTAGTCCCTCCTTCTAACTGGTTGGATTGAACAGATAGAAATAGATCAAATCATTCCTTTATCTCAAGACGGGTTGTGGGAGTCTGTAGGTATTTAGGCTAGCCCACTTAGGAACAGGTTTGATTGCTTGTATTGCAGGGTGCCTTTCTTCCTCCGATTTATCATGAATCCTTCCACATATTATATGCATTCCCACTCTTTCCCTTCTATTTTGAATTATCCTCAACATGACGATTATCCCGACTCGTACTGTAATCAACCATCAGTTAGTTGGGATAACTCGAATTGGGGATATAGTTCCAGACCTCCGTATTTAGGGTCTAACCCTGAACACTATGATTGTGATTTCTATCCTTAGAGCCACATCGATTATAGATCGCCATCCTTTCATGGATAACCTAATTCGATCTACAATCAGGAAGGATACATTGATCCTTACACATCCTCTGATTACACTGCCTTTGGGTCATCACCACCTTTTGAATAATCCTAAATGACCTATTATCAGGATGGGTATAACGAATCTCAATTCGTTAACTCCTCTGCACTGACCCCAAACCCGCCCAACCCTGAACCAACTCATTTGGTTCAGGGTAACCAGGTTCAAGGTAAGGTTCTGGCTAACTTGAGGAATATCATACAAACTTTAGAAGTTTAACCAACACCTTGCATTGAAAAATTGGAGCCCCTGATTGAGATGATTGATGATTTGAATAAGTATTTGTTGGATTGGCTCCAGGATGTTAAGGATAAGAACCCAGGTGAGTTTCTACTTGGGAAGTTAGCGAAATTGAGGATGAGATTTGTGGTTGCTTTAGTTCAATCGTGGGATGATTCCCAGCATGAACTCCCTTCAGGAGAGCCAATGTAAGAACCCGCTCAGGCACCTGTTGGGGGGGACATGAGTTACGAGGCTGACTAGATTGAATTAGAGCAACCAATTAGGGATGATCTAATTTCTTCACCTGAGATCCCTGAGCTAGGGTACAAGGAAACGTATGTCTCCATCGATCAGAAAGTAACAGATGATTTTGGGACATACATTAATACGGATCTCGATTTCTTTGATTATGATGGTGAAGATTCAATTTGTGAAGTCTCACACGAGTTTATAAAATATGATTTTTGTGAGACAATTGGGCCTGAGGAATCTGAAAGATCATTTGATAGCCCAATAATTGAGGAAACTGATTTTATTGGGGCTCACATTACGGATCTAGAATCGAATTTTCTGGAGGATTCAATCAAATGCCCTGATTGTTAGTTACACTCCATTGAGCTTATCGATGATTCTGTTTTTGAGATAATTCGACCCAAGTCAATTCTGATTCAGCCACATCTTTTAGACTTGGAAATTTCAGATGGGGTGATTAATATGTAAGAGGTCCCAGAATTTAACATTCTGATTGAGGAGGATAGGAGTTGGGAAGTTCTGATTTGGGAAGCTAACTCCGGAGGAAGTAGAAGACTGCGTTTAAGGGTTCCATTTCATCTAAAACCATCAAACCAGGACCCTTACGACATCTGCTCTGAGGATGTCCAACCCAAGCATACATTCATTGATTATCCTTTAGAATTCTCTGTAACCCAACTCTTTGGTCTTGGGTTGCATCCTCATAAATCGCAGGCCCGACCCCGCTTGCATACTGATTTTAGGTTTTGGGTAATTTTTATCCAGAACCTTAGACATTCTCGATTATGGGGTATGGGTCTGCACCATAATCTGGTCCACATCTGTGGACATCTGCTGGCAGGTCAGAGGTTTCCTCTGTTTATTCTAATTCTGATCTGCACCTGTAAATTCTTTATTTCTCTTCTTTGTATAGTGTGCCTAACTGAAGTCACTAAACTCAGCACGTATACAGTTCTTTTTAGTTTTTATCTCGGAGCGAACCTGACATTCACTCAATTCAGATGCTTTCTACTCTATTCCACTCTATTTTATGTCTTTTTAATACAATGACATTGCATTAGATAGGCATGGGGGGGTGGATTTTCATTTCTGAATTTATTCATCAGTTCCGTAGATTTATTTTATTTTCTTTTATTTATATTAAAAAAAATTTGGAATTAGGAAAGAGAACTTGGGTTTAAGAAAATTTTCAATCTTAGGAAATACTACATTATGATTTGAACACAAAGACCCTTCAGGTCTTTGGACTTAATCAGCCTGTGTATCCATTAAAATGTGGATTTATTTTTCGAGTCCTCACCAACCTAAATTATATTTTAATTCGAGTAAATAAGTTTGGATGATAAGTACACGACTTATCAACCCACCCTCTGATTTGAGGGAATTTTGAGTTTTAAGCATATACACACTTTCTTTGCACTGACTCATTGTTCGACAGTTCTAACAGAAATTGGGTAGCTAATGAACCTTCTAGGGTGATATGGCTGGCAAGTTATCGTGGGTAATAGCCCATAGGTAGGTTGTCCAGAGCCCTTTCACAAGACCTTTCTCTTTTTGCTGCCTTTAGGTAAATCTTAGACCAGGGAAATCACCTACTTAAAAAAAAAAAAAGAAAAAAAAGAAAAGAAAAGGAGAAAAGAGAAAAAAAGAAAAAATAAGCCACACTTCGTCGCACAAGTATGGCTGGCAAGTTATAGGTGGTAACAGCTCATTGACCGATTGTCCAGAACCCAGCTCAATAAATGCATTGAAAATCCCAAAACACTTAGGAAGAAGAAGAGTAGTAGAATAAACTGGGGAGATATACACTGGATTCACCCTTGTGTTGACCCCATAAAAATAAAAGTAGGGAGAAAGCTACCAGTTGTAAAGATACACCTTTAGGCAGAACTCTCTTTTTAAGGTCACCTAGTGGCATAGAAATCCGAAGTCCATTTTTACTGCCGGTCAACAAGTCTATCACATTCACAATAAGATGCTTAGAACTTAGGGTTCTCATCAAATCTTGGGTGAGTTGAATGGCCGTAGAAAGCCACTCTTAAACCCTAAAATAAAAAAATAATAATAAGAGGAAAAAGAGAAAAAGAAATTTTTCTTTGAATAAGGCAAGGGCTTGAGGTGGTCTGCATTTTGGCAAATACCCAGGCACTGTTGTGTCTTTGAAAGTTCAGATCCTAAGTAAACATTTTCTTAATGATTGAAAATAACTCAAGCCCAAACAATCTAACCTAATTCTTTTATAAATAGCATATAGTTTTTGCTAGGGACTAGTAAAAGATAGGCATGGGGGTGTGATGTAAACATGTTTACATTGCTTAAGATGTCTATTTATGCATGTTTTTAAGCATAGAATTGCATTGCATACTATAAATATTGCATAACATGCATCATCTTGCATTCAGATTAGTTTGAATAAAATGGAGGTTAATTGTCTCATTTTATGTTCATGGATAGGGCAAATATTTTATCGGGGCCTCAGATTGAGGATCCAACTATACAGATGTGATTAAGGCGATGATTGGAGTTCAACGACTCCAAGATCGCCCTAATCAGACATCTGTAGCATCAAATAGAGATCGGGGAACCCTAGAAGATCAATGGCCAAGATGGTGTGAATCCGCACTTCAAATGACAAATCCGACTGAACGGATGGATTCGGATCGACGATTGCAGCCTAACAGCATGAAAATTGACCCAATCCGACAACCGTGGCACCATCTGCATCAACTAGAAGATGGATAGCCAAGATGGCATCACGTGGAGTCATCTTAGCCGCCTAATCGGCCTCTACACCTGCCACGGCTCTCTTCTTCGACAATTCTCTGCCGTTGGATGCACATCCAACTGCTGTAAGCGCGCGCACACAAAACTCAAAGCACGACACAAACGCGCTGATAGCGCGTTGGTCGAACGCACTCGTGAGATGGCGGGGCATGCGTTCGACTCCTCGCAAGCAGCTGCTGAGGCGCGGTGAGTAGGCGTGATTGACCGCTCGATCGCGATTGAGTGGTCACGTGCGCGTAATAGCGTTCATGCTGTATCGCACGCTTGCGCGTGATGTGCCATCACACGCGCGAGCGTGCGCTGAGGAGTGGGTGGGGAGGCGAGTTAAGCCGTCCGATCTCACCATCAGATGGCTAAGATTAGCAGATCGTGGAGCGTGCATTACGCGCGAGTAGGCGCATGCACTCCGCCCCACTACGCCCACGATGGGGCTTTAGCGACAATTTTATCCGTCACTAAAGACCCCTTATTTAATGTTTTGAGATTTAAATGACCAAATTGCCCTCACTCCTTGCAACTATAAAAGGAGACCCCTCCACACGAAATTCTCATCCCTTCTCTTCTCTCCCTCTCCAACGCTCAAGAGAAGCTTGTTCCACACCCGGGATGCTTTTCACTAGATAAAGTCAAATTTTCGTCCCTCTTTCGGAAGCAGATCCCACGAAGACGATGACGTGCTGGCCCATTCCCATTCTTCTCGCTTCGTCCTCCTTCGTCCTGCTCCGTTCCCCGTCGTCTAGGCGTCGTCCTGTCTGGCTTGTCCTCCAAGTGACCGTCGAGGAGAATATCTCTCCCCATTCTTTTTACTACTTTCTAGAATAGATTTACTACTTTCTAGAGTAGATTTACTACTTTCTAGTATAATCATTTTCCCGCTTTTTAGTCGTAATGTTTAGTGTAATGAACAATCCTTTTGATAATGAATTCCATGTTAATCGTACATCTCTTTTTGGTTTTTGTTTGTAATATTCTCTCTCTCTCATTCTTTCTCTCTCTTCTATTTATTGTAAATAGATAGATAGTTTCTAATCAATTATTTTACTTCGTGACAAATAAAAGAAACACGTGTTTCTTAAATCAAACGTCTGCCTCCCTGAGTTTGGCCTGGGATTTCTATTCCAGTATAAATTTTATTTGTTGAACACGAGTTCTTTGCTTTCATACTACGATGATAGGTTTTCAAAACCAAACACGTTAGCGTAGCAACCCATGCGTTCAACAGTTCACAATTGAAATTGCAGAAAATTGATGTCCAAACCACTCTCAAATGAGGCTTATAATGTTCACATGTGCTGACAAAGTGATTTAAGCAGAGAGGAGGGCTCACTTAATAAAATGGCCAACATTATAAAAATAATAACATAAATCCAAGTTTCCCACAATGGCACGGCAATGTAAAATTTAATTGAATGAGAAATAGGGGAAACATTTCTCCTGACCTTGTGCGTGGAGGAAGGAATGTCGGGAAGCGAGAATGCAACCAGAGGTTGAGTGGACCGAGCTGCTTCCAATGGTGGTGGCGTTGCTACTCGGGATGGACGGAGTCGACGGCGAGGTGACGAGGAGTGGTTGGAGGTGGTTGCTGCTACTGGTGGTGTGGCGTGGAGTTGTTGAACGTAGGTGCGTGGGATGGGTGCTACGGGTGGCGTGGGAAGCCACTGGAGGTGCTGCACGCTGGTGCGTGCTGCAGGAGGTGCGATGCGAGGTTGGGTGGCGCTGCAGATGGAGGGCGGTGCGTTGAGTTTGTTTTTGGGTTCTTTTTGGTGGAGTGGAGGAAAAATAGAGGGTGGGGAAGAAGATGAATTGTGATGGATTTTTTTGAGGTGGAAGAGAAACAGAGGAAGAATGAATAAGATGAAAGTGGTGCTATATGTTCCCAGACGTCTTAACGGACGAGGGATATGAAAATGTAGGGCGTGAAGTTGCGGCGGCTGCGGTGGTGGATGTTGGGATGGCAGTGAAGATGGTAGCATGCACGCCTATGTGTGCTTATGGTGAAGCAGTGTGCATTCACAGTGATGCAAGCAAGCTCAGAATGGCGGTGCGGCCTGTCACACCACATGCCCACGGTTGTGGAGGCTTGCCGCCACTGTTGAGGCCGGTGGTGGTGGAGCAGATGAGAGTGGTACACTCTCTACACAGTGATGAATTGGGATGGAGGCCCTTTGTGAGCACAACTGCCTCCTCTCCCTTGTAGTCGCAACTACCCCCGACCAGATCCATCTCTCTCGCTCCTCCATGAATGGGGTCTTGAGTGCAGGTAGTTGGCGAAGATTGAATGCATAGGCGGAGGAAGTCGAGCGGTTGCCTGTAGGAAAAAGAAGAAGAATTAATAAAATAAAATATTCAGATTATTTATATACAAATCCTTAAGTTCTATGTTAATTAAAATAATGCACCTATTGCCATTCTAAGTCAATTCCAAATGCCTTTAATTATGAATTCAATGCATGAATTATGTAATTAAATCAGAGATATAAATTAATCTATTTACATTATAATGCATGCCAAATAAATGTTAGAATTAACTTAATGTCTAGGCACTTAAATACTTAAATAGCCCACAAATATGGGCTAATAAGCCAATTTGGGAGATTTCTTCTCACCCCTCTTTTATTTTCGCATATTGTAATTGATACTTGAATGACATTGTGACATATCCATTTGTGTTCTCCACTTTGTGAAATTATTCTGCTTGCCTCTTTATTGCAAAACAAAAGAAAAAAATAACAAAATCGTAAACTAACAAAAAGAAACAATACGAAGCATGGATTTCAACGAAAGTAAACGTCACCTCCCTATGTTCGACCCAGGACTCCCTTGGAGTTTTGGTTAAAAATTGTATTTGATAATGTGTTTTGCGAACTACGATGACGGGTCCTCGAAACCCTGATTGTACTTCGCCAAAATCCGTTCATCAGCTACCCAATTTCCGTAAAAGTAGTCGAAAAGTGAGTCAGTGCAAATAATGTGTAGATGCTTATACTTAAAATCCCCTCAAATCAGAGGACAGGTTGATAAACCATGTACTTATCACTCCAATTTATTGGTCAAATTAGAATAAAATTACTTGGCGAGGACTCGAGACTAAGTCCGCATTCAAGTGGACATCTAGGATGATTAAGCTTGAAGACCTAAAAGGTCTAAGTGTTCAGGTCCTATTGTATCATTTCCTAAAGTTAATAACTTCCAAATGCCTAAGTTCTCTTCTCTTAATTCTATTTTTTTTCTTTTGTCTTTTCGAATTAAAAAAAAATAAAAAATAAAAGAAATTCTACAGAGCTAACAAATAATTTCAGGATTAAATATCCACCCCTATGCATAAATGATGTAATGCCCTCATTGTAGAAATAAGGACATGAAACAGGAGGAATAATAGAGTATCACCTGAGTTTCATGACAATCTAGTCAATTCCACAAAGAGGAGAGTATACACACGTGCTAAGTTTAATGCCTTCATCTAGGCATAAAATACAAACAAAGAAGAGGTTAAGAATTCACAAGTATGGGTCAGAATCAGAATTAAAAGATTGATCCTTAAACCCATCAGCAGAAGATGTCCATAGATGTGGACTAAGTTATGGTGCAGACTCATGCCCCAAGGTCGAGTGGTTCTAAGGTTCTGGATGGAAATCACCCAGAATCGAAGATTATTATGCTTGTGAGGCCGGGCCTGCGATTTGATGGTATGCAACCCAAGACTAAAGTGGTGGACAATGTGTAGATCTGATTCACTAAACTCGGGTGTCCACTTAGAGTTCAGCTCAGGAAGATAGTCAATTATTTCGAGCTTGGGTTGCACGTCAAAGATATTGTAAGGGTTCTGGTAGAAAGTAGGTGGTTTTAGGTCAACAGGAACCCTTAAATCCAAAATTGTGTTTCCCTCTGAGTTAGCCTTCCAGATTTTCATTGCCAAATTCCTATCCTCTAAAATCAATGTTTTCGGGACCTTCAAATCATTGTACACCCCATCTAAAGTACCCAAGTCCAACAATTATGGCTCAATCAAGATTGACTTGGGTCTGGTGATCTCAAATTCAGCTTTTTAGGGTGTGGTTGAGTAGTGGGGCTACTGATTGAATCATCAAGATTCGGATCATCCAAGTTAGCCCCAACATGATCATAATCTTCAATAATCGGGCTATCAAAAGGTTCATCATGCTCTTCGAGCCCGTTCGTCTCACTAAAATCCACTTCCTTAAGCTCAAGTGATGCTTCACCTAAAGATTATTTACCCTCAGAGTCAAATAATTCTTGATCCTTATTTACATATGTCTCAAAATCACATGTCATTTCCTGGTCCATAGAGACATTTTTCCTCGCTCCCTGGCTCGAGGATCTCGGGTGAAGCAATTGGTTCATTCTGAATCGGTTGCTCTAGACTAATGTAAACACGTTTACACTACTTAAGATGTCTATTTATGCATGTTCTTAAGCATAGGATTGCATTGCATGCTATAAATATTGCATAACATGCATCATCTTGCATTTAGAGTAGTTTGAATAAAATGGAGGTTAATTGTCTCCTTTTATGTGCTTGGACATGGCAAACTTTTTATCGGGGCCTCGGATCGAAGATCCAACCGTACAGATGTGATCAGGGCGACAATTGGAGTTCAACGATTCCAAGATCACCCTAATCAAGCATTTGTAGCATCAGATAGTGACCAGGGAACCCTAGAAGATCAAGGTCTAAGATGGTGCAAATCCATACTTCAAATGACAAATTCGACTACACAGATGGATTCGGATCGACGATCGCAGCCTAACGAAGCAAAAATCGAGTCAATCCGACACCCGTGGCACCATCTACATCATCCAGAAGATGGACAGCCAAGATGGTGCCACATGGCACCATCTTAGCTGTCCAACCGGCCCCCAGCACCGCCACACCTTCTCTTCTTCAATCAGAGTGACGCTTCTCCGCCGTTGGATCAAGATCCAACTGCTGTGGATGCGGCGCCTTGAAAATGTCCGCGCGACCATTTGGGCGATGCAGCGCAGCGGTCCAGCGCCTTATCGCGAGGCGCTGGTGCGAGATCGAGCCCCCGAGAGCCTCAAATCAGGCGCGAGTGAGTGGGCACGTGGAGCGTCAGATCGAGATCCAACGACCGCACGCGCCCGATAGCGCCCACGTGCTATTGCATGCGTGGCAGTAACGCAGCATCGCACGCGGGCGGGCGTGTGTTGAGGAGCGGGGAAGGCGTAACTTAAGCCGTCTGATCTCGCGATCGGACGGCTGAGATTCAGCAGACGTGCACAGGTGTTGCGTGCGTGCATAAGGGAGAGAGCACGCGCGCAGCACCGACTACGCCCACGATGGGACTTTAACGACGGTTTTATCTGTCACTAAATACCCCTTATTTAATGTTTTGAGATTTAAATGACCAAATTTCCCTCACTCCTTGCAACTATAAAAGGAGACCCCCTCCACACAAAATTCTCATCCCTTCCTTCTCTTCTCTTCCTCTCCAAAGCTCAAGAGAAGCTTGTCCCACACTCGAGATGCTTCTCGCGAGATAAAGTCCAAATTTTCATCCCCCTTTCGCTAGTGGATCTCGCGACGACGACGATGTGCTGCCCCGTTCCTGTTCTTTCGCTTCGTCCTCCTTCATCCTGCTTTGTCCTCCTCATCCAGGCGTCGTCCCGTCCGGCTCATCCTCCAAGCGACCGTCGAGGAGGATATCTCTCTCCCCATTCTTTTTACTGCTTTCTAGAATAGATTTACTGCTTTCTAGAGTAGTTCAGCTCGTCCTCCAAGCGACCGTCGATGAGGATATTTTTCTCTTCATTCTTTTACTTCTTTCTGGAGTAGATTTACTGCTTTCTAATGTAATCATTTTCCCGCTTTCTAGTCGTAATATTTAGTGTAATGAACAATCCTTTTTGATAATGAATTCCATGTGCATTCTATATCTCTTTTGATTTTTGTTTGTATTATTCTCTCTCTTGTTCTCTCTCTCTCTTTTATTTATTGTAAGTAGTTCTAATCAATTGAATTATTTTGTGACAAATAAAAACAAACGTGTAGTTTTTAAATCAAATGTCCGCCTCTCTGTGTTCGACCCGGAATTTCAATTTCGGTATAAATTTTATTTGTTGAACACGAGTTCTTCGCTTTCAAACTACAATGACAGATTTTTCAAAACCAAAAACGTTAGCATAGCAACCCGACGTTCAACATAGACCAACCTGGTTATCTCTAGTTTCAGAATATGTATTCTCCCCATGTTCGAGATGTAGATCGCATAAAAGATGAATACGTCATAGTATAATGCAAAATACGTCTCGACAAATAAAATTAATGGAATTGGGAGTCCTGGTCAATGATAGGGAGGCAGAAAAACGTTTTTGATTTCATGTACTTATTCTAAATCTAATTACTAAGTAGTAGAGACAATGAATTGCAATATATATATCATGAAGAAAGTTTGAACATTAATTACATACCATACATGCATTTGAATAAAACATAAAGTAAATAAATTACTACTGTAATAGAACGAGAGTACCACGGGTGGTTCGTCGTGGCCTTTTGAAGAGATTGAGAGAGCAGCGGTAATCCGACAAGGTGGCCCAACGGATTTTGTGAACGGAAATGCAGAGATGACGGGAAGAAGAAGAGAGAGGTAGAAGAAGGAAGAAGAAGAAGGAAGAAAGAGTTGTGTTTTGAGAGAGTTGTTTTTTCCAAGGGGAGCCTTTGGTCCTTTTATAGCTTTTTTTTCTCGTGCAAATCCTTCTTCTTTCCCTGGTTCTCTTTGATGCTGCCACGTGGCACACTCTGCGCCCTCAGATCCTCATCGCACGGCTCCCGCTCGCCTGTGCTCGTGCCTTCGCATTTTTGCCTTCAAATCTTGCCTCATCATCTTAGCTGTCTGATTTAAAATCCTATGCGCGCTTCTCGCACCTTCCTGATCTCGCAACAACCTGCACGATCGTGCCACGTGGACACATCTCAGCCCTCCAATCACACAATCGTGCCTGCACATGCCCGCCTAAGACGCCGCATCAAAATTTTTTGCAGCACAGGGCTCGAACCTATGCCCCGCGCATACGCGCGCATGTGCGAGAGCCAATGTGCTGCGCAAAGCCTTTATCATATATACTTGCTTATTTATATTTATACTGATCTAATCTGGGTGGCGACGTGGCACGTTTGTGGCCGTTGGATGAAGATCCAACGGCCCACGCTGCAAGGAGAGGCGCCTTCAGGGGTTGGGGGCACGGTGAAGGGCAGCTGCGATGGTGCCACGTGGTGCCATCGTGGCCGTCCGTTCTTCTCTTTATAACTGATGATGTAGGCCTTTGATTAAGTTGATTTCTACACTGTTGGACTGCGAACGTCGATCTGGATCCATCCGTGAGGTTGGATTTGTCATCTGAGGTTAGGATCTTCTTCAATTCGTCCCTTGGCTCTTGCTCTTATGCAAACTCCCTAGGGTGCTACAGGAGTCTGATTGATGCGATCTTGGATGCTTTGGACTCCAATCGTTATTCTGAACAAATCCGTAAGGTTGGATCGGTCATTTGCATCCCTGGATTACCTGCCATCATTAATACCTCTCAAATAACATTGTTTAATACATAAAATACATATATCAACTACGATGCAGAATACGATCCGTATGAATGCAGAATGTTCATGTTAAGCTAAGTTCTAGCTTAATTTAGGCAAGTTAGGGCTTATGATTGCTGTGCAATCATACCCCCATGCTTGAATCTTGCTAGTCCCTAGCAAGTTCAAGACTAAATGCATTTTATCAGGAGTTAAACTAAAGATTTATTTCTTTTTGTTTCATCTAAAAATTCAGAATCCAGATAACTATGAATATATAATGTTGTAGTTTCTGCAGTGGATCCAAGCGAAGAGTCGATATACATTTAAAGCTTGTACATGACCCCTAGTAAAATTCTGTCGGGATAGGCGAACCTCTTCTCTTGGGGTTATAAAATATTTCTGATTTTGGCTTCGGTGTTTGGCTTGGGTAGGAGATTTCTGAGTTAACTGGATTTGTATTTGGTGGCTCACTCTCTTCTGGTGCTAGAGACTAGTATTTCATAATTTTAGATTTCTAGATTTTTGAATTAATCAAGTTAGAGAGGGGCTGGAAAAACTGTGCTCTCTTTAATCTTTTGTACTCTTCTCTCTTTTTTTCTTTTTCTTCCTGAGCTCACATCTCACCAGATTTGCAAATGTTTTTGGTGGTCTCATATGGCATGACACTTTAATTAGGTTCTGATAACCCTACGACTAAGTCAGAAGCCCTTAGCCCGTATTCATGCAGTCAGAAATGTAGAAGTAGGTTAAGGTTGTATTTGGTGGTTCGTGAGGGTGGTAGGCGTTTTTGCCTCAAAACATTTAACTTGACTCACATTATGCAACTGTTTCATATAACACTTTTTTTCTTTTATTTTTTTCTTTTATTTTATTTTTTCCTTTTTTTTTTTGCTTCTTTTTTTTTCGAGCAAACAACTCTTTTGTATGCAATTCTATTGGCACAATGCTACAACACGACATACTGCTATATTTATTAGCACAACATAACACGACATACGTACTTTTAAATGTGAGGCATTCTTGGGGATTTTTGGGATGACCAAGAGAATCTCAGGTGGCTTATTTGGTGGAAGTACCTATTCTCGGCATCGGGTAGGGAACGGATAGGATGACGTATTTCTGACCTTGACATCAGTACCCTCCTTCAGTCAAGGATTTTGTAGAGGATGGTCATGACCATCCACCTCAGTCCTAGTTTTATCAGAACCCGCTCTCTGTGTTTCTGCCTTATTTGGTGGCTCTCGTATGAATTTCTCACAGATTTAGTACGCAAGAACTAAGAGCGAAAATTATGCCCAACTCCAAGTGTCATTATTCAATTATTAAAGATTCTTTATACTAGCCTTAGAGCACCAGTAAACTCTCTACTCTCACCTCACATATATTTTGTTGGAGCTACTAGAAGATAGTTAACCTGACTCCCTGATTACTGTCCAAGGGTTCAGGAGAAGAAGTGATGCTTCTTCTCGACAAACTAGAGATGTCTATCGATTTTCACAGAGGATCCATTGCAAAATCTACATGCAAGTATGAAATTATACTGGATTCTAAGTCTAGGAATTTACTAAAGAATAAATCTTTAATAAAACCTCTTGATAAAATGATCTAATCCCTCTAATTGTTGGTAGAAAATTTTCAGTTTTTATGAACTATCCCCCATGCCTAAGTATTTGCATGTCCTCATGCAAGAATAAAAGAAATTGGAATAAGGCTGGGTGTATGTGGATAGAAATCACCTAGAACTGCTTCTGAGTTATCATTCAGCTCACACCATTAATACAATGCCATACACAATATGTAGAACAATATGCAAAACATTATGCGAAAATGAAATATGCTATGTATATATGGTATGTATATATGTATACGTGCTGAGTTTAACGCCTCCAGCTGGGCAACTCATCAGTCATACATCCTCAAGAAGATGTATCGTTTCGTCAACAGGAGGAGGTTCCTAGGCAAAGAATGGTTTGAGGCGTTGGCCATTAACCGTAAAAACGTGCCTAGATTTTGGGTCTCTAATTTGAACCGCCCCGTTAGGATACGGGTGGACCACCAGAAATGGCCTAGTCCACTTGGACTTGAGCTTTCCCGCAAAGAATTTGAGTCGGGAGTCAAACAACCAAAATTGGTAGTTAAGTGCGAACTCCTTCCTCCGGATGTGTCGATCATGGAAAGCTTTTGTCTTGTCCTTGTATATTTTTACATTCTCATATGCTTCCCGCCTAATCTCCTTTAACTCACTGAGCTGGAGCTTTCTTTCATAACCTCCAGCCTCGAAGTTAAAATTACACTTCTGCACCGCCCAAGAGGCACGGTGCTCCAGCTCCACAGGAAGGTGACAGGCCTTTCCATACACCATGCGGTATGGCGACATTCCGAGCGGGGCCTTGTACGTGGTCCGGTATGCCCATAGTGCATCGATCAACCGATCGGACCAATCCTTCCTATCAGGTCTAACCGATTTTTGAAGGATAAGATTGATTTGATGATTTGATACTTCAGCCTGCCCATTGGTCTGTGGGTGATACGGGGTAGCAATGTGGTGCTACACCCTGTATTTCTTCAATAATGACCTGAAATGGGCATGGATGAAGTGCCTTCCCCCATCACTTATCAGGGCGCAAGGAACTCCGAATCTTGCAAAAATAAATTCCCGAACAAAGGATATAACAGTCTTATGATTAGCTCGTCTTACTGAGATAGCTTCTACCCACTTTTAGACATAGTCTACTACGAGGAGTATGTACTCAAAGCCATGCGAGTTCGGGAAAGGGCCCATAAAGACGATGCCCTAGACGTCGAACACTTCTATGACCAAAATGGATTGGAGAGGCATCATATCTCTCTGGGTCATAGAACCGACTGCCTAGCATTGCTTACAGCACTTGGCAAACATGTGTGTATCTCTGAAAACGGTCGACCAAGAAAATCCCGACTGCAAAACTTTTGCAACGGTCTTTCGGCCTGAGAAATGACCCCCACAAGCCTCGCTGTGGCAGAAGGATAGCACACTGCAGATTTCCAAATCAGGGACACATCTACGGATGATCTGATTAGCCCCAATGCGAAAGAGCAATGGGTCATCCCAAAAATAGAACTTAGCCACTGATATAAAATTAAGCTTTTGATCCTTGGATAATCCCATAGGTAGCCTGCCTGCGACAAGATAGTTTACAATATCAGCATACCAAGGAGACTCAACATAGTTGGAATCGGTCTAATATCGGCGAGGAGTATGAAATGTAGTCTGGGTCTAGCCGAGACAAGTGGTCCGCCACAACATTATGCTCTCCGGCTTTGTCACGGATTTTGATATCAAATTCCTGCAATAGAAGGATCCATCTGATAAGGTGGGGTTTGGTGTCCTTCTTTGCCAGCAAGTGCCTAGGGCAGAATGGTCAGTGTAGATGATAACTTTGGACTCGAGTAAGTATGACCTAAATTTCTCCAACTCGAATACTACGGACAGCAATTCTTTCTCAGTGACTGTATAGTTACGCTGAGCCTCATTCAGTGTTTTGCTAGCGTAGTATATGACAAATGGACGTCGCTCCTGACACTGGACAAGAATGGCTCTGACAGCGAAGTTGAAAGTGTCACACATCATCTCGAAGTCGAGTGACCAGTTGGGGGGTTGGAGAATAGGTGCGCTGGAGACAGCGCTTCGCAAGGTCTCGAAAGTGCTGAGACACGAGGAGTCAAACTCAAAGGGCATGTCGGTTACCAAAAGGTTCATTAATGGGCGAGCAATTTTCGAGAAATCTCGAATGAATCTTTGATAAAATCCAACATGCCCTAAGAATGATCTGATTTGTCTAACTGAGCTAGGCGAAGGTAATCGCGAAATGATTTTAAACTTAGCTCGTTCGACCTCGAGTCCATTAGAGGAGATCTTGTGACCTAGTACGATGCCATCCCTCACCATAAAATGGCTTTTCTCCCATGAAAGTACTAGGTTAACCTCTATACATCTCCTCAAAATCTTTATGAGGTTATCAAGACAAGATGAGAAATCATCGCCAAACACGGAGAAGTCATCCATGAACACTTCTACGTAGTCCCCGATCATGTCTGAAAAGATGGCCATCACGCATCGCTGAAAAGTAGTTGGTGCGTTGCAGGGGCTGAAAGGCATTCGCTTAAAAGCGAATGTACCGAAGGGACACGTAAAATTTGTCTTGTCTTGGTCTTCCAAGTTGATTGTGACTTGATTGTACCTAGAGTATCCATAAACATGTTTACACTACTTAAGATGTCTATTTATGCATGTTCTTAAGCATAGGAATGCATTGCATGCTATAAATATTGCATAACATGCATCATCTTGCATTTAGAGTAGTTTGAATAAAATGGAGGTTAATTGTCTCCTTTTATGTGCTTGGATAGGATAAACTTTTTATCGGGGCCTCGGATCGAAGATCCAATCGTACAGATGTGATCAGGGCGACGATTGGAGTTCAACGACTCCAAGATCGCCCTAATCAGGCATCTGTAGCATCTGATAGTGACCGGGGAACCTTAGAAGATCAAGGGCCAAGATGGTGTAAATTCACACTTTAAACGACAAATCCGACCACACGGATAGATTCAGATCGACGATCGCAGCCTAACGGCGCGAAAATCAACTCAATTCGACACCTGTGGCACCATCTACAACATCCAGAAGATGGACGGCCAAGATGGCACCACGTGGTGCCATCTCAGCTGTCCAACCGGCCCTCAAGATCGCCGCTGCTTTTTCAAAGAAGATGTGGCGCGCGATTTGGGCCATTGGATCGCTGTGGATGCGCGTGCCTTAAATCGTCCGCACGACACTTTCCTCCGCGTAGCGCAGTGGTCGCGAGCCGTTGCGCTTTCATAGGACGCAGGTTCGACTCGCGATCTGCAGGCGTGCACAATTAAAGGCAACCGCCCGATCAGTTGTGGGCGACCCAGATCATCTGATAGCGACCACGTGCTATTGCACGCCCGTGCCTCACGCGACATCGCACGTTGAGGAGCGGGGAAGGCGCATCTTAAGCCATTCGATCTCGAGATTGGACAGCTGAGATTCAGCGAACGTGCGGCAAGTGTGAAGCGCACGTGGAAGCCAGCAGTCGCGCGGGCAGCGCCCACAACGCCCACGATGGGGCTTTGCGACAATTTTATCCATCACTAAAGACCCCTTATTTAATGTTTTAAAGATGTAATGACCAATTTGCCCCCACTCCTTGCAACTATAAAAGGAGACCCCCTCTACACGAGATTCTCATCCATTCCTTCTCTTCTCTACCTCTCCAAAGCTCAAGAGAAGTTTGTTCCACACCCAGGATGCTTCTCGCGAGATAAAGTCCAATTTTCGTCCCCCTTCGGAAGTGGATCCCGCGACGACGACGACGTGCTGCCCGGTTCCCGTTCTTCCGCTTCATCCTCCTTCGTCCTGCTTTGTCCTCCTTCATCCAGGCGTCGTCCCGTCCGACTCGTCCTCCAAGCGACCGTCAAGGAGGATATCTCTCTCCCCATTCTTTTTACTGCTTTCTAGAATAGATTTACTGCTTTCTAGAGTAGTTCAGCTCGTCCTCCAAGTGACCGTCGAGGAGGATATTTTTCTCTCCATTCTTTTACTTCTTTCTAGAGTAGATTTACCGCTTTCTAATGTAATCATTTTCCCGCTTTCTAGTAATATTTAGTGTAATGAACAATCCCTTTTGATAATGAATTCCATGTGCATTCTATATCTCTTTTGATTTTTGTTTGTATTATTCTTTCTCTTATTCTCTCTCTCTCTCTTTTATTTATTGTAAGTAGTTCTAATCAATTGAATTATTTCATGACAAATAAAAAGAAATGCGTAGTTTTTAAATCAAACGTCCGCCTCCCTGTGTTCGACCCGAAATTTCAATTTCGGTATAAATTTTATTTGTTGAATACGAGTTCTTCGCTTTCAAACTACAACAACAGGTTTTTCAAAACCAAACACGTTAGTGTAGCAACTCGTACTTTCAACAAAGGCATTCGCTTAAAAGCGAATGTTCCAAAGGGACACATAAAATTTGTCTTGTCTTGCTCTTCCGGGTTGATTGCGACTTGATTGTACCTAGAGTAGCCATCCAGAAAGCAGAAGAAACTACGCCTGGCTAGCCGTTCTAGAATCTGATCAATAAAGGGCAAAGAAAAATGATCCTTTTTGGTAGTCGAGTTTAACTTCCTGTAGTCAATGCAGACCCACCAAGAAGTCATGGTGCTGGTCGAGATGGATTCGCCCAATTCAATTCTGATTACGGTAAGTCCCACCTTTTTGGGCACTATCTGAATGGGACTCACCCATTGGCTGTCGGAAATTGGATAGATAATGTCTGCATCCAGCCATTTAATGATCTCCTTCTTGACAACCTCCAACATATTTGGATTTAGGCATCTCTGAGGTTGTCTCGACGGTCTCACCCCTTCATCAGTGTAGATATGGTGAGTGCAATGTGGGGCGAATTTCATGGAGATCAGCAATGCCCCACCCGATAGCAGCTTTATGTGCTTGCAGAACAAAGATCAACCGGTGTTCCTGATACGGAGTCAAGTGAGCATTGATAATCACTGGATATGTCTCACTTTCTCCCAGAAACATGTATTTGAGTGAATCAGGTAAGGGCTGCAGCTATAGTAGGGGAGGGTGGGGAGGGTGGAGAGGAGGGTTATGTAGGGGAGGAGAGGAAACAATGGCGGAAATTTGCTAATCTTGATTAATGAAGAATTCACCTGCAGTGGTCATGTAATCCTGTCTTAAGATATCAGTGTTGGATGGGACAGGATAGTTAGGATCAGGGGTGTTAGGAGCAGATGAACACCCATGACAACCAGATCCATGGGATCAAATGTGTATATCAGTAGTCTCAGTCCCGTGTGGATCGTGATCAAAGACCCATGATAGTGAGGATGAATGTGCCATTGGGTCGCTGCAAAGGAGCCCAATGTTCCCACAAAAAGCTGAATCTTCGTCGTCACTATCCTCCTCGATCAAGTCACAATCAAAGTTCTTTGATACCTTAAAAATGTCCAGTCTAAGCTTTTTGTTTCCCAGGGCAATCTCCATGCACCTTGATGCACAGTCGATGTTTGCGCGCACGGTTGCCAAAAACGGGGGACCTAGAATAATTGGTGCATCAAGGAGATTAGGAGGAACTTTCATATCAAGAACAGAAAAGTCCGCTGGAAAGAAGAATCCTTGGACTTTTACGATCACATTTTCAACCACCCCCCTTGGTGTTTTTACAGATCGGTTAGCCAACTGTATGGTAACTGTGGTGGGCTTTAACTCCCCAAATCAAAATCGATCAAATACTGTAGTGGGAGTTAGGTTGATGGACGACCCCAAATCAAGAAGGGCCCTATCAAAAGGGGAATCCTGTAAAAAATAGGAAATCAGTGGTGTGCCTGGGTCCTTCTTTTTGGGCGGTAAGTCAACTAAAAAGATTGCATTGGCTTCCTCAGATAATACCGCTTGTCATCCGATCCTCTGTTGCCACTTCAGAGTACAGTAGTCCTTAAAGAACCTAGCAACAGTTGGGATGTGATCTATTCCTTCGAAGAGGGGGACCTGAATGTGAACTTCCTTGAACATAGATTTCAGGTCCTCGAAATTCCACGTGTCCTTTTTCCATGCTGAATCTCGTGTTAGGGCCACGGGAAAAGGGACGGGAATTTCAGGGTTTAAAGGCTTCTTTCCTTTATCTAATGAAGATGGCTTATGAGAGGAAGAGAGTTGTGAGCCATCTCGTGGTATAGCGTAGGAAAAATCATTACCTGCTTGCCTAGGTAGCAGGACCTATGTAATCTTTTCTCTCCATAAGGTAACAGCTTTTGCATTGGCGTGCTGTCCATGCAGGGGCAGAGAAGCGGGTTGGTCTGGATACACAGGGTTTGGCAACAGAGGTGGCTGACTGAGCCCATAACTAGGAGGTGCAGGAGGTGCTTGCATAACCATGTGTGCCTGCCCTTGTGGTGCTTGGAATCTAGGTGAGGCGCCCTGATTCTGCACATATCTCAGGTTCAGGAAAGGTTGGGAGGGTAAAGCTCCCTGTGATCTATGCTCCTGCATCATTTGGTTTTGCGTGTTTTGTATGCTCTGTATTTGGTCAGCCATTGCCTTCATTATTTGGAGGTTGTCATGAGAGATTTCCAAATTGATGCCTGCAGTTCCTCCTCCAGCGACTCTAAAGGGTCGACTAGCTTTGGACGGTAGTTGGCAGCTTGATGCAGCGGCTGATAGATAGAGTGTCTCTATTGCTGTTGAGACAGGAATGGCTGCTGCCTAGGATACATGTTCAGCACATTCTCGTATTGTCTGGTTTGGTAGTGTAGAACTTGACTCGGTCTCTGTGGATTACCAGACCAAGAGAAATTGGGATGCTAGTGCCAACTAGGGTTATATGTTTCAGAATACGAGTTGTTACGCCTGTATCCCAGAATGGCATTGACATCTTAGTAAGCCGAAGATGTCTCAAATGCGAATTCATCAAAATAATATGCACTTGCATCATCATGTGGTGCTAAACCCTAATTGTATGGTGCCAGATCCATATTGTTCACGGGTTCCTGGTGTGCAGGATCGAAGATGGAGAGAAAACATCTCAAGTAATCGAATATGTATGAGCAGAGGGGGCTCGGGATGCCTAAGAGGAGTAAGATGGAGCAGTGCTGCCAAAAGATCTGTATCTCGCTCGCATTAATTTATCGAGCTTCTTATCGAGCAGATCCACCTTATCTAGATTTTTAGTGATAATGTCCATGTCGGCTCGGGCAGACTCGGCCTGAGCTTCGTGGACATTAACTCGTTGCTGTCCAGGCCGCTAGAATTGGTTCATTGAGGCGGCGTTCATCGAGTTCTCTGCTAAGGACTCGAACAATTCAAATGTGCTGTTCTCATCCTTCGCGAGAAAATTCCCACCGCTAGATGCATCGACCAGGTACTGATGTGTGTCATCCAACCCATGGTAAAATACTTACGCGAGGTGCCATTTGGGTAAACCATGGTGTGGGCACCTCCTGCGAAGGTCATGAAATCTGTCCCAGGCATCATGTAGCTTCTCTCCAAAGCTTTGAGCAAAAATCGTGATTGCGCGCCTCATGGCATTTGTTCGACCAATCGGGATGAACTTTTGGAGGAATTCGCAACGTAATTCCTCTTAGGTTCCAATTAGCCTCCCGATGGTCTTGAACTAATAAGCAGCTTTATCCTTAAGAGAAAAAGGACAAAGATTCATGAGAACAATTCCAATATCAATATTCCTGGGTTGATCTGACTCTGCAATCTGACTCAGGTCTTTGAGGTGCTGGAAGGGATCCTCATTCGAGTTTCCATGGAAATGAGTCTGAAATAGACTTATGATATTCGGTTTTACCTCGAATGCATCTTCACCTGCGAGAATCCGGACCTGAGGTGCTATGTTGTTGCCATTGGATCATAGATGTCCCACAGTTGTTCTCTGCGTGGTGGGTGTTGCATCCTATCGAGTGTCATGAGAATCCAGTCGATGCTCTGTTCATATTTCTATTCTGTTTCTTAAACCCAGGCTTCCAGATGAGCCATTGGGTCCTGATTCTCAGGGTCCTAACGAATTCGAGGACCGGGATTAGCCATCTCAGCTAATTAGGTGGAAGAAGGTTGAGACGGGAGGGGCGAAAATCGCCTCTGCTGCCTTGGGTTTGGCTGCCAAGTGATTGCACAGCAATCATAAGTCCTAACTCGCCTGAATTAAGCTAGAACTTAGCTTAACATGACTTTCTACATGCATACGCATCGTATTCTGCATCGTAGTTGATAGATGTGTTTTATGTATTAACCTATGTTATTTGAGAGGTATTAATGATGGCAGGTAATCCAAGGCTGCAGATGACTGATCCAACCTTATGGATTTGTTCGGAATAACGATGGGAGTCCAACGCATTCAAGATCGCATCAATCAGACTTTCGTAGCACCCAAGGGAGTCCGTAGAAGAGCCAGAGCCAAGGTGCGAATTGAAGAAGATCCGAACCTCAGATGACAAATCCAACCATACGGATGGATTCGGATCGATGTTTGTAGTCCAATGGTGCAGAAATCAACTTAATCGGAGGCCTACGTCATCAGATATAAAGAGAAGAAGAACAGACGACCATGATGGCACCACGTGGCACCATTGCAGCCGCCCCTCGCCACGCCCCCAACCCCTGAAGGTGCCTCGCCTCGCAGCATGGGTCGTTGGATCTTCATCCAATGGCCACGAACGCACCACATCACCACCCAGAACAGACTAATATAAATATAATTAAGTAAGCATGTATGATAAAGGCTTTGCGTAGTGCATTGGCTCACACGCGTGCCCGTGTATGCACGGGGTGCAAGTTCGAGCTCGATGCTGCGCAAAAATTGGTGTGGGTCGCAGGTGGGCACGTGTAGGTGGGCATGCGCCATTGGAGGGCCCAGAGGCATCCACGTGGCATGATCGTGTGGGTTGCGAGATCTGGAAGGTGCGAGAAGCCCACGTAGGATTTGAAATCGGACGACTGAGATGATGAGGCGGGATTTGAAAATGAAAATGCAAAGAAGCAGTGCGGGCACGCAGGAGTCGTGAGATCTTCATCCAAGGGTGCATAACACGCCATGTAGCAGCATTAGAAAGAACTGGGGAAGAAGAAGGATTTGCACAAGCTATAAAAGGACCTAAGGGGCCCCCTTGGAAGAGAACTCTCTCTCAACTCTCATTCTCTTCTTCTACCTCTCTCTCTTCTCCCTCTTCCTGTTGTTTCTTCATTTCCATCTGCAAAATTCGTTGGGCCACCCTGTCGGATTACCGCTGCTGCTCTCAACCTCTTCCAAAGGCCATCGCAGACCACCCGTGATGCCCTTGTTCTGTTGCAGTAGTAGTTATTTACTTTATGTTCTATTCAAATACATGTATGATATGCAATTAATGTTCAAACTTTCTGCATGATATATATATTTCAATTCAATGTGTCTACTACTTAGTAATTAGATTTAGAATAAGTGCATGAAATCAAAAGCGTTTTTCTCCTTCCCTGTGATCAACCGGGACTCCCAGTTCCATTAATTTTATTTGTCGAGACGTATTTCGCGCTATACTACAACGTACTTATCTTTTACGTGATCTATGCCCCAAACAAATTGGCGCCGTTGCCGAGGAGGCAAGGAGACTTTTGATTTCATCTCTAACATACTATTTTTAGGTGTATGATAGCGAAAATACGCGGTTTGTTAATTAGGTAATTTAGTGTTGTTGCAACGCGTAAATCCGCTTTCGCTTTTAAATTTATATTCCTAGATAGGGAAGTATCTAGGGTTGTCCAAGGAGGCCAAATGTTTGCAAAATTGATTCCCTTGCTTGGAATATAAATCTCAACTTTCTTTTTGGTCTTTTTCAATATATCATTTTTATGTTTTTGAAAGTAAGGCAACATGCGAAATTGTGGCGAGAAAGTGACTTACACTTCAATTCAATAGACTACTTCTAAAGTGGCAAGTAGAGCCTCTCCCTAAGCTCACTCTAGGCAAGTGGAGGCCTAGAATAATTAGGGAGAGGGAGTGAAAAATGCTAGAAAAAAATAATTAGAAATGCAAATAAGAAATTGCAAAGAAGGCAACTAGATTAATGAAAAAGTGTTTTACAAAAAGGCCTAGTAGAGGAATGCTTCTACTACTAGAAAAATTGCAAATAAGAAAAGTAAACACAAATCCTCTAGATAGATGGTGAAGAAGAGGGCTTCTTGCTCCAAGCTTGGTAGCTCCCAAGCTTGAAAAGAGTCCTCCAACTCCTTCTTTGCTATGCTCCGCCAAGGTGATGTCCTCCAAGGCAAGCCCTAAAGGGGCGTGCCCTAAGCTTCTCTCCAAGGGTGGACCTCCACCCTAGGTCCTTCTCCTTTGCCTGGCTATCCTCCTTGAAGTAGAAGAGTCCTCCTCCTTGGCGTGGCCCAAGTTGAAGAGAGTGGGGAGAAGAAGGCACCAAAAGGGCTGGTGATGTGCCCCTTTAATCTTCTTCTCTACTCCTTCTTGGCCGAAGGTGTAGGTGGTATAGGTAGCAAAATACACTAATGGAGGATGCTCCCAAATGGTGGTAGGTGGTGGGTTTCTATAGAATAGGAAGGAGGCTAAGGTGACTCTTGGAATGGAGGGCTAAGATGAAGAGATGGAGGTGGTTGGGGATCCAATGGCTAAGGTCAATTGGTGCCAACCCAAGGGACACCTAGGGGGTGGTTATGGGTGGTGACACCCCTTGATGTTGGTGCCAAAATGGCTTCTAGAAGGGTGTCTTAGGTGGCGCCAAGAAGGGTTCTAGAAGGAGGGGTAGGTGGGTGGCTAGGATGGGTTGTAGGGTTAGGTGTATGGTGGATGTGGGGGTGGATGTTGGCACCAAAAAGAGGGGTAGTTAGGGTTAGGTTTTGGCGCCAAAATTGGTTCCTTTTGGTGGTGATGATGGGGTGAAGAGGTGGCTAGGAGGTGGTGCCAACTTGAGTAGGATAGCTAGCTTAGGTAGGGCTTAAGTTGGTGGAGCAAGCTAGGGTTGAATTTGAAGGTGGTGGATGGCCAAGGAGCTGGTTGCTAGCTAAGCTAAGCTAAGCTAGCTATGGAGTAGAGGAAGAGGTATTGGAGCTAGGGTTTGAAGAGAGGAGCTGAGGAGAAGTCTGGAGCTGGAACTGGAGTTGGCTACTGCTGAAGAGGCTGGCATAGAGCTACTTTAGCTGGCTTAGCTTGCTAGTTCTTTGCTAGTTGCTAGGCCAAGCTAAAGTGAACTAGCTTCTACCATAATGAGCTAAGGTGAGCTGGGTCTGGTGCTCCCAGAGAGGATCAAGCTGGTTGAGTTGAGCTAAGCTGAATCCCCGGGAGCTGGACTTGAGCTTCCTGAGTTGAGATGAGTTCTTCTTCATCTGGCTGGAGTTGAGTGGAGCTGGATGTAGTTGGGTCTGAGCTGGGGTGAACTCCTGTCAACTCAGCTGAGCTAGCTAGAGCTCCCTGTGGACTAGTGGGAGCTGAAATGAGCTAAACTCAGCTAAGTTGAGCTGGATCTGAGTTGACTTGAGCTAGGGTGAGCTAAGATGAACTCTCTTGAGCTGCCATTCAGCTAAGATTATCTGAATGGAGCTGGGATGAGCTAACCCTAGTTCAAGTGAGCTAGGTTCCAGCTGTGGTGAGCTGGATCAAGCTGAGTTCCAGCTAGTCTAAGCTTCTCCTTCACCATTTGCCTTCTTGAGTGCTAAGGTTTTAGGGATCTGCATATCTGTTCATCCCTAACACTTACAAAAACATATCAAAAAGACAATAAAAAATGCAATGCATGCCTAACCTAATTTATGCCTAAATGTAGCCCAAAAACCCATTTGTGGAGTAAAATTCTAAGAGCAAGGTTTGTTTTAATGCATAAAAATGATGATAAACTGGTGTTTATCAGTGTAGTAATTAAATAAGAGAAGCGGCAAACGAATCGAAGCGGGCACTACGGAAATCAAGTGCACACAATCCTTTTTGGAAATTCGGCCAGAAAGTAAGTGTCATCTTTAAAATTCAATAGCCGTGTTTCTAATGCTCTAAAAATCTTGAAATTTGAACTGGAACTAGATTTTCAAGTTGTCTTTCCAACACCGCTATTCCCAAAAAGAAATTCCATCTGTAGAATTTTTCAAAATTCATAGAGTACATATGTGTTAGATTGCATAAAAATAGAACTTTTATGAACTTTGAAAATCAATTCTAACCAACATACAAATTTGATTTACTCACAACTAGTGGGGTTTAAAAGATAATCAAATTATCTTTCATTATCATATTTTTACAAAATTTTTGGAGCATATTTGATAATGTTTCCAACAGAAAAATCAACACGGGGTCTAAATCCTAGAGTTGACCCCTTTCTAGTTAAAAATTCATAACTAATTGTTGAGAATAGCAAAAATTATGAAAAAATACTCTTTGAAAAGTTTATTGAAAAGGAAATTTTCTTGGTAAATTTCAAATCATTTAGATTCCATCTTTTACCCAAGAGTTTATATTTGATTTGTGGTCTTTAATTTGAAATAACTTAGAAATGCATGAGCCAATAGGACTACATTGGACAAACTTGGACCCTAACAAGTCCAAAAGTTAGTCGTTGAGGCAAGTCACCTTGTGAACCACCCACCATAAATACTACATTGAAAGGATAGGTTAAGAATTCACGAAAATACATCAAATAACCTGCCATTTGGCTTGAAACTACTGAGTAGCTTCAACCTCTCTTGCAAAACCTGGTGCCTAAGGCTGCAGAGTAGCATCAAACGACCGTTGCTGCGGGGTAACGGAACCAGAGGCGAAAGCCAAAGGAAGAACCTTCCTCGTAATCCCCTCGTAACCAGCCTAGTCGGGTTAGCCTGAGAGGCGGGAGCTCCTTACAGTTGGTTTCTAACCAAATTTTTAATAACACAAACTTAAACAAAAAATCAGGTCATTTGATCTAAAGGACCACTTTGTTTAACAAGGCCTTAGCCTTGTTCTGCTTGACTACACTAATCCTTTGAGTTGGTGTATGCAAGGAAGAAGGTCATTAAGACCTAACCTCACAGGACCTTGGGAGCCAAACCCAAGTCGGCAGAGGCGATTTTCGCCCAACCTCTCGTCTCAACCTTCTTCCACCCGATTAGCTGAGATGGCTAATCTCGATCCTCGAATTTGTCAGGACCCTGAAAATCATGACCCAATGGCTCATCTGGAAGCCAGGGTTGAGGAAACGGAACAGAAATATGAGTAGAGCATCGATCGGATTCTCACGACACTCGATAGGATGCAACACCCACCACGCGGAGAACAACTGCGAGACTTCTATGATCCGGCGGCAACAATCATAGCACCTCAGGTCCGGATTCCCACAGGTGGAGATGCATTCGTTTTAAAACCAAATATCATAAGTCTGATTCAGACTCATTTCCATGGAAACTCGAATGAAGATCCCTTCCAACACCTCGAAGACCTGGGTTGGATTGCAGAGTTAGTTTGACCAAGGAATATTGATATTGGAATTATTCTCATGAAGCTTTTTCCTTTTTCTCTCAAGGATAAAGCTGCTTATTGGTTCAAGACCATCGGGAGGCCAATTGGAACCTGGGAGGAATTACGTCTCAAATTCCTCCAAAAGTTCTTCCCGATCGGTCGAACAAATGCCATGAGGTGTGCAATCATGATTTTTGCTCAAGGCCCTGGAGAGAAGCTACATGATGCCTGGGATAGATTTCACGATCTTCTCAGGAAGTGCCCACATCATGGTGTACCCAAATGTCACCTTATGCAAGTATTTTACCATGGGCTGAATGAAACACATCAATACTTGACCGATGCATCTAGCGGTAGGAATTTTCTCGCGAAGGATGAGAAGAGCACATTTGAATTGTTTGAGTCCTTAGCAGAGAACTCGATGAACGTCGCCTCAATGAACCAGTTCCAGCGACTTGGACAGCAACGAGTTAATGTCCATGAAGCTCAAGCCGAATCTACCCGAGCTGACATGGACATTATCACCAAAAAGCTAGATAAGGTGGATCTGCTCGATAAGAAGCTCGATGAATTGATGCGAGCGAGATCCAGATCTTCTGGCAGCACTGCTCCATCTTACTCCTCACAAGCATCCCAAAACCCCTCTGCTCGTCCATATCCGATTACTTGAGATGTTTTCTCTCCATCTTCGTGGGATCCTGCATACCAGCAACCCGTGAACAATATGGATCTGGCATCATACAATCAGGGTTTCGCACCACATGATGATGCAAGTGCGTATTCTTTTGATGAATTCGCATCTGAGACATCTTCGTCTTATGAAGATGTCAATGACATTCAGGGATACGGGCGTAACCCGTATTCTGAAACATATAACCCTGGTTGGCGCCAACATCCCAATTTCTCCTGGTCTGGTAATCCACAGAGACCGACTCAAGTTCCACACTACCAGACTAGACAATACAAGAATATGTTGAATACGTATCCTAGGCATCAGCCATTCTCGTCTCAGCAGCAATAGACACGCTCTATCTATCAGCCGTTGCACCAAGCTGCCAACTACCCTCCAAAGCAGGCCGACCCTTTGGAGTCGCTGAAGGAGGAACTGCAGGCATCTATTTGGAAATCTACTCATGACAACCTCCAAATAATGAAGGCAATGGTTGACCAAATACAGAGCATACAGAACATGCAGAACCAGATGATGTAGGAGCATAGATCATAGGGAGCTTTACCCTCCCAACCTGTCCCGAACTCGAGATATGTGCAGAATCAGGGTGCCCCGCCTAGATTCCAAGCACCACAGGGGCAAGCACACGTGGTTATGCAAGCACCTCCCGCACCTCCTGGTTATGGGCTCGGTCAGCCACCTCTGTTGCCAAACCTTGTGTATCCAGACCAACCTGCTCCTCTGCCCCTACAAGGATAGCACGCCGATGCAAAAGCTGTTACCTTAAGGAGCGAAAAGACTACACAGGATCGTCTACCTAGGCAAGCGGGTAATGATATTTCCTGCTCCATACCACGAGATGGCTAACAACCCTCTTCCTCTCACAAGCCATCTTCATTAGATAAAGGAAAGAAGCCTTTAGACCCTGAAATTCCCGTCCCTTTTCCCAGGGCCCTTACATGAGATTCAGCATGGAAAAAGGACACGTGGAATTTCGAGGACTTGAAATCTATGTTCAAGGAAGTTCACATTCAGGTCCCTCTCCTCGAAGCAATAGATCACATCCCAGCTGCCGCTAGGTTCTTTAAGGACTACTGTACTCTGAAGCGGTAGCAGAGGATCAGACGACAAGCAGTATTATCTGAGGAAGCCAGTGCAGTTATTTTAGCTGACTTACCACCCAAGAAGAAGGAGCCAGGCACACCATTGATTTCCTTCTCATTGCAGGATTCCCCTTTTGATAGGGCCCTTCTTGACTTGGGGTCGTCCATCAACCTAACTCCTACTGCAGTATTTGATAGATTTCGATTCGGGGAGTTAAAGCCCACCTCAGTTACCATATAATTGGCTAACCAATCTGTAAAAACATCGAAGGGGTGGTTGAAAATGTGATCGTAAAAGTCCAAGGATTCTGCTTTCCAGCGGACTTTTTTTGTTCTTAATATGGAGGTTCCTCCTAATCTCCGTGATGCACTGATTATTCTAGGTCGCCCGTTTCTGGCAACCGCCCGTGCAAACATTGACTGTGCATCAAGGTGCATGGAGATTGCCCTTGGAAATGAAAAGCTCAGACTGGACATTTTCTAGGCATCAAAGAACTTTGATTGTGACTTGATTGAGGAGGATAGTGACGATGAAGATTCAGTTTTCTGTGGGAACATTGGGCTCCTCTACAGTGACCCAATGGCACATTCATCCTCACTATCAAGGGTCTTTGATCACGATCCACATGGGACTGAGACTACTGATATACACATTTCATCCTAGGGATTTAGTTGTCATGGGTGTTCATCTGCTCTTAACACCCTTGATACTGACTATCCTATCCTATCCAGCACTGATATCTTAAGACAGGATTACATGACCACTACAGGCGGATTCTTCATAAATCAGGATCAGCAAATTTCCGCTATTGTTTCCTCTCCTACCCTGCATAACCCTCCTCCCCACCCTCCTCTACTAAAGCTACAGCCCTTACCTGATTCGCTCAAATACGTGTTTCTGGGAGAAAGTGAGACACTTGACTCCAGATCAGGAACTCCGGTTGATCTCTGTTTTGCGAGCACATAGGGCTGCTATCGGGTGGGGCATTGCTGATCTCTACGGAATTTGTCCCTCATATTGCACTCACCATTTCTACACTGATGAAGGGGTGAGACCGTCGAGACAACCTCAGAGATGCCTAAATCCAAATATGTTGGAGGTTGTCAAGAAGGAGATCATTAAATGGTTGGATGCAGCCATTATCTATCCAATTTTCGACAGCCAGTGGGTGAGTCCCATTCAGATAGTGTCCAAAAAGGCGGGACTCACTGTAATCAGAATTGAATTGGGCGAATCCATCCCAACTTGCACCATGACTTCTTGGCGGGTCTGCATTGACTACAGGAAGCTAAACTTGATTGCCAAAAAGGATCATTTTCCCTTGCCCTTTATTATCAGAATCTAGAACGGCTAGCTGGGTGTAGTTCTTCTGCTTTCTGGATGGATACTCTGGGTACAATTAAGTCACAATCAACCCAGAAGACCAAGACAAGAAGACTTTTACGTGTCCCTTTGGAACATTCGCTTTTAAGCAGATGCCTTTCGTCCTCTGCAATGCACCAGCTACTTTTCAGCGATGCATGATGGCCATCTTTTCAGACATGATCGAGGATTGCGTAGAAGTGTTCATGGACGACTTCTCCGTGTTTGGAGACGATTTCTCATCTTATCTCTATAACCTCACAAAGATTCTGAGGACATGTATAGAAGTTAACCTAGTACTTTCATGGGAAAAAAAGCCACTTTATTGTGAGGGATGGCATCGTACTAGGTCATAGGATCTCCTCTAATGGACTCGAGGTTGACCAAGCTAAGTCTGAAATCATTTCACGATTACCTCTGCCTAGCTCTGTCAGGCAAATCAAATCATTCTTAGGGCATGTCGAATTTTATTGAAGATTCATTCGAGATTTCTAGAAAATTGCTCATCCATTAATGAATCTTCTGGTAATCGACATGCCTTTTGAATTCGACTCCTCATGTCTCAGCGCTTTCCAGACCTTGCGAAATGCTGTCTCTAGTGCACCTATTCTCCAACCCCCCAACTGGTCACTCGACTTCGAGATGATGTGTGATGCCTCCGACTTCGCTGTAGGAGCTGTTCATGGCCAGTATCGGGAGCGCCATCCATTTGTAATATACTACGCCAGCAAAATGCTGAACGAGGCTCAGCGTAACTATACAGTCACTGAGAAAGAATTGCTGGCCGTAGTATTCGGGTTGGAGAAATTTAGGTCATACTTACTCGGGTACAAAGTTATCATCTACATTGACCATTTCACCCTCCGGCATTTGTTGGCAAAGAAGGACGCCAAACCCCACCTTATCAGATGGATCCTTCTGTTGCAGGAGTTTGATATTGAAATCTGTGACAAAGTTGGAGCACATAATGTTGTGGCGGACCACTTGTCTTAGCTAGACCCAGACTACATTCCATACTCCCCACCGATATCAGACCAATTTCCATATCAGTCTCTACTATCTATCAACTCTGTGGAGTTTCCTTGGTATGCTAATATAACAAACTATCTTGTCACAGGCAAGCTACCTACGGGATTATCCAAGGATCAAAAGCTCAAATTTATATCAGAGGCTAAGTTCTATTTTTGGGACGACCCATTGCTCTTTCCCATTGGGGCTTATCAAATCATCCGTAGATGCGTCCTTAATTTGAAAATCTCTAGTGTGCTATCCTTCTGCCACAGCGATGCTTGTGGGGGTCATTTCTCAGGCCGAAAAATCGCTGCAAAGATTTTGTAGTCGGAATTTTTCTGGCCGACCATTTTCAAAGATACACACGAGTTTGCCAAGTGGTGTATGCGATGCTAGGCAGTCGGTTCTATGACCCGAAGAGACTGATGCCAAGTTTCGCATTATTTGTAAAAGTGGGTTTTTAATGTCATTGTAACACGCGAATTCGCATACGCTTTTAAATTTATATTCATAGATAGGGGAGTATCTAGGGTCGTCCAAGGAGGCGGGTTGCTTGCAAATCAACTCTCTTGCTTAGAAAATAAATCTCAACTTTCTTTTTGGTATTTTAAATATGTAATTTTTTTTTGTTTTGAAATGATGAGAGCAAAAATGCAAATTGTGACAGGAAGTATTAAAACCTATAATTACTTAGCTAAAACTTAAGAGATAGAAAATGTCCACTACCTAAGCTCACTCTAGGCAAGTGGAGGCCGAGAGTAATTAGGGAGTGGAAGTGAACCAAGTGCTAGAACAAAGGTAACAATTGCAATAAGAAATTAAAAAGAAGGCAATTCAATTAATCAGAATTTTTGTTCTCTACAAAGACAAGTAGAGGAATGCTTCTACTAGAAATGGAAAATATAAAAGCAATAAAAGAAACACAAATCCTCTTGCAAAATCTGGTGAAGAAGAGAGTCTTCTTGCTCCAAGCCTAGCTGCTCCTTGGGTTGAAAAGAGGGTCTCCTTCTCCTTCCTTGAAAGCTCCTCCAAGGTGGATGCTACCACCTTCAATGCTCTCCTCCAAGGGTGGGCGTGCACTACGCTCAAGTTCTCTAAGGTGGCATGGACCGCCTTCAAGACCTCCTTCAAAGGTCTTCCTTGCCTGGCTCCTCCTTTGGCTAGTGTGGGCTCAAGAGAGAAGGGAAGAGGGGAAGGCACCAAAGGGACAGAATATCCCCTTAATCTTCTTCTTCTTCTTCTCTCTTGGGCGTGGGCTCTTGTTGAACGTCGGGTTGCTATGCTAACGTGTTTGGTTTGGAAAACCTGTCGTCGTAGTATGAAAGCGAAGCACTCGTGTTCAACAAATAAAATTTATATCGGAATGAAAATCCCAGGTTGAACACAGGGAGGCGGACGTTTGATTTAAAAACACGCGTTTGTTTTGTTTGTCACAAAGTAAATTAATTGATTAGAACTATCTAACTATTTACAATAAATAGAAGAGAGAGAGAGAGTAAGAGGGAGAGAACATTACAAACAAAAACCAAAAGGAGATGTAGAATGAACATGGAATTCATCCTTAAAAAGATTGTTTCACTAAACATTATGACTACAAAGCAGAAAACGATTACACTAGAAAGCAGTAAATCTACTCTAGAAAGCATTAAAAAGAATGGAGAAAGAAATATCCTCCTCGACGGTCGCTTGGAGGATGAGCCGGACAGGACAACGCCTTGACGAAAGAGGACGGAGTAGGACGAAGGAGGATGAAGCGGGAAGAACGGGAATGGGGCAGTACGTCATCGTCATCGCGGGATCTGCTGCCGAGAGGGGGACGAAAAATTGACTTTATCTCGCGAGGAGCATCCGGGTGTGGGACAAGCTTCTCTTGAGCTTTAAAGAGGGAGAGAAGAGAAGAGATGAGAATTTCGTGTGGAGGGTGTCTCCTTTTATAGTTGCAAGGAGTGAGGGCAATTTGGTCATTTCAATTTGAAAATCATTAATCAGGGGTCTTTAGTGACGGATAAAACCGTCGCTAAAAGCCCCATCGTGGGCATAGTGGGCGACGCGCGCACACTCGCTCACCTCCTCGCCCGTAATGCGCGCGTACGTCCAGCTGATCTCAGCCGTCCGATCATGAGATTAGATGGCTTAACTTGTGCCTCCGCCCGCCTCTTCTACACGCCCACCCGCGTGCGATCCCGCGTAAGGCACGGCGTGCAATAGCGCGTGGGCGCTATCAAGCGCCCGCAGCTGCTCGATCGCGATCAAGCGGTCGCAGAGCCCGCTCGCCCGCGCCCTTTCGCCTGCGCATGCGGATTCGAACCCGCGCCAGCGCCTCGCGATAAGGCGTTTACCTGCTGCGCTACAAAGGAGAGATGGTCGCGTGAATGTTTTGAGTGGCGCGTGCTCATGGCCATTGGATCAAGATCCAACGGCCCAAATCGCGCGTTGGATCTTCTTTGGAGAGGCAGCGGCGATCCTGAGGGCCGGTTGGATGGCTGAGAGGCGCCACGTGGTCCCATCTTGGCCGTCCATCTTCTGGATGATGTAGATGGTGTCACGGTTGTTGGATTGAGTCGATTTTCACACCATTAGGCTGCAATCGTCAATCCGAATCCATCTGTGCGGGTCGGATTTGTCGTTTGAAGTGTGGATTCATACCATCTTGGCCCTTGATCTTCTAGGGTTCCCCGGTCACTATTTGATGCTACAGATGTCTGATTAGGGTGATCTTGGAGTTGTTGAACTCCAATCGTTACTCTGATCACATCTGTACAGTTGGATCTTCGATCCGAGGTCCCAATAAAAAGTTTACCCTATCCATGAACATAAAAGGAGACAATTAACCTCCATTTTATTCAAACTAATCTAAATGTAAGATGATGCATGTTATGTAATATTTATAGTATGCAATGCAATCCTATGCTTAAGAACATGCATAAATAGACATCTTAAGTAGTGTAAACATGTTTACATCATACCCCATGCCTATCTTTTGCTAGTCCCTAGCAAAAACTATATGCTATTTGTAAAAGAATCAGGTTGGATTATTTGGGCTTGAGTTATTTTCAATCATTACGAAAATGTTTACTTAGGATCTGAATTTTTAAAGACACAATAGTGTCCGAGTATCTGCCAAAATGCAGATCGCCTCAAGCCCTCACCTTATTCAAAGAAAATTTTCTTTTTCTCTTTTTCTTCTTTTCTAATTTTTTTGGTTTTTCAAGTTTTAGGGTTTAAGAGTAGCTTTCTACGGCCATTCAACTCACCCAAGATTTGATGAGAACCCTAAGTTTTAAGCATCTTATTGTGAATGTGATAGACTCATTGACCGACAGTTAAAACGGACTTCGGATTTCTACGCCTCTAGGTGACCAAAAAAAAAAAGAATTCTGCCTAAAGGTGTATCTTTACAACCAGTAGCTTTCTCCCTACTTTTATTTTTTTATGGGGTCAACACAAGGGTGAGTTCAGTGTATATCTCCCCGATTTATTCTACTTCTTCACTTCTTCCTAAGTGTTTTGGGATTTTTCAATACATTTATTGAGCTAGGTTCTGGACAACCGGTCGATGAGCTGTTACCATCGACAACTTGCCAGCCATACTCGTGCGACGAAGTGTCTTATTTCATTTTTTCTTTTCTCCTTTTTTTTATTTTCTTTTTCTCTTTTTAAGTAGGTGGCTTCCCTGGTCTAAGATTTACCTAAAAGCAGCAAAAAGAGAAAGGTCCAGTGATTGGGCTCTGGACAACCTACCTATGGGCTGTTACCCACGATAACTTGCCAGCCATTTCACCCTAAAAGGTTCATTAGCTACCCAATTTCCGTTAAAATCGCCGAACAACGAGTCAGTGCAAAGAAAGTGTGTAGATGCTAAAAACTCAAAGTTCCCTTGAATCAGAGGGTGGGCTGATAAGTCGTGTACTTATCACCCAAACTTATTTACTCCAATTAAAATAGAATTCAGATGGCGAGGACTCGAAAAATAAATCCACATTTTAGTGGATACACGGGCTGATTAAGTCTGAAGACCTGAAGGGTCTTTGTATTCAAATCATAATGTAGTATTTTCTAAGATTGAAAATTTTCTTAAATCCAAGTTCTCTTTCCTAATTCTATTTTTTTTAAATAAAAGAAAATAAAACAAATCTACGGAGCTGACGAATAAATTCAGAGATGAATACTCCAACCCCCCATGCTTATCTAATGCAATGTCCTCATTGTATTAAAAAGACAGAAAACAGAGTAGAGTAGAAAGCTCCTAAATTGCGTGAATGTCAGGTCCACTCCGAGATAGAAACTAAAAAGAACTGTATACGTGCTGAATTTAGTACCTTCAGCTAGGCACACTATACAAAGAAGAGAAATAAAGAATTCACAAGTGCAGGTCAAAATCAGAATAAATAGAATAAACCTCTGACCTGTCAATAGAGGTCCACAGATGTTGACTAGATTGTGGTGCAGACCCATACCCCATAATCGAGATTATCTCAGGTTTTAGATAAAAATTACCCAAAACCTACAATCAGTATGCAAGTGGGGTTGGGCCTGCGATTTATGAGGATGCAATCCAAGACCAAAAAGTCGGGATATAGAGAAATCAAGCTCAAAAGGATAATCATTGAATGTGTGCTTGGGTTCGACATCCTCATAACAAATGTCGTAAGGGTCCTGGTTTGATGGTTTCAGCTTAATAGGAACCCTTCGACTTAGTCTTCTACTTCCTCCGGAACTTGCTTCCCAAATCAAAATTTCCCGGCTCCTATCCTCCTCATTCAACATGTTAAATTCCAGGACTCTTGCATATTAATCACTCCGTCTGAAATCTCCAAGTCTAAATGATGTGGCTGAATCAGGATTGACTTGGGTCTAATTATCTCAGAAACAGAATCATCGATGTAAATGACAATGCGGTGTAACTGACAATTGGGACATTGAATTGAATCCTTCAGAAAATGCGATTCTGGATCCGTAATGTGAGCCCCAATGAGATCAGTTTCCTCAATTATTGGGCTATCAAATGATCTATCATATTCCTCAGACCCAATCATCTCACAAAAATTATGTTCTATAAACTTGTGTGAGACTTTGCAAATTGAATCTTCACCATCAGAATTAGAGAAATAAAGATCCGTATTAATGTTTGTCTCAAAATCATCTGTCACTTTCTGATCCAAAGAGACATACGTTTCCTCATACCCTGGCTCAGGGATCTTAAGTGAAGAAATCAAATCATCCTTGATTGGTTTCTCTAATTCAATCTGGTCAGCCTCGTAACACGTGTCCCCCTAATAGGTGCCTGAGCAGGTTCTGACATTGGCTCTCCTGAAGGGAGTTCATCCTGGAAATCATTCCACGACTGAACTAACGAAACCACAAATCTCATCCTCAATTTCGCTAACTTCCCAAGTAGAAACTCACTCGGGTTCTTATCCTTAACATCTTGGAGCCAATCCAATAAATACTTATTCAAATCATCAATCGTTTCAATCAGAGGCTCCAATCTCTCAATGCAAGGTATTGGCTGAACTTCTAAAGATTGTATGATATTCCTTAAGTTAACCAGAACCTTATCTTGAACCTGGTTACCCTAAACCAAATGAGTTGGTTCAGGGTTGGGCGGGTTTGGGGTCAATGCAGGGGAATTAACGAATTGAGATTCGTTATACCCTCCCTGATAATAGATCATTTCAGATTGTTCGAAAGGTGGTGATGACCTAAAGGCAGTGTAATCAGAGGATGGGTAAGGATCAGTGTATCCTTCTTGATTGTAGATCGTATTAGGTTGTTCATGAAAGGGTGACGATCTGTAATCGATGTGGCTCTGAGAAGGATAGAAATCACAATCATAGTGTCCAGGGTTAGATCCTTAACACAGAGGTCCGAAACTGTCTCCCCAATCCGAGTTATCCCGACTAATTGATGGTTGATTACAGTATGAGTCGGGATAGTCATCATGTTGAGGATAATTCAACACAGGAGGGAAAGAGTAGAAATGTGTGTAATATGTGGAAGGATTCACGAGAGACGGGAGGAAGAAGGGAGACCTGCAATACAAACAATTAAACCTGTCCTTAAGTGGGCTAGCTTAAAGACCTACAGACTCCCAAAACCCGTCTTGAGATAAAGGAATGATTTGATCTACTTCTGTCTGTTCAATCCAACCAGTTAGAAGGAGGGACTGGGGAGAAGGTTCTTCCTTCGGCTTGCGCCTCCGGTTCCTAGTGTACCCCCCAGCCGCGATTGTTTGATTCTGCTCCCCTAGTTAGACATCAGATGAGACAATAAAAATAGACTAATCGAAAATAATCTCATTCTGGGCTCTGAAGAGCAAGTTGAATCCTTAAGGCCAATGTCTACTCTATTTTATTTAGGACTAGGTTTAAATATGCTTTGGCATGTGATGGGCCCTTTATATGGGTTGTGCCCTTAATGATTGATTGATTTGTGTGTGCATGCACAACCAGTGATTTTCAAGCAAGATTACTTTTGATGCGGTGAATTATAGGGTTCAAATCTTACTTAGTAGCTTTTAGGATTCAACTTTAGGTGTTTTCAAACAAGTTTTGTTGGCACACCAGGTTTTGAAAGCATAGGTGAAGATGTTTTCCTTTGAAGCTTAAAAAGAATGTGGAGTGCCTAGTAAATCCCTAATAGTTGAACCTAAGTGGCAGCTACTTGATGAGTTGATTTTAATTGAAGTGGTGCGACCCAATCAACTCAAATAATTGGCCTGTTGCACCACTTAATTAGGCACACAAATGATTACCTAATCTGATTTCTACTCAGTTATGTGTTTGGTTGTGTGTACCGGCTCCAAAGATCGATTTATCGGTTGAGTTTGAAAATCAGATGAGATTGTGTACCTCTGTGAGATTTTTTTTTTAATTTTCTTTTTAAATATGGAGGTTGGGGTGAGTATGGGTGTCAAACAACAAACAATATAACCTTAGAGTTTATAAGAACACCTAGGTTGATTAATGTTTGTGTTATTATGTTGTGGAATGAAATCTAATGGGTGGGAAGGTGGGGGATAACCTACAAAACCTTCCACAACACTTTACTCCAATCTACCGCTTTTGCCTGTCTCGAAGGAGTACCTACAATCACAATAAGAAAGGAGAGAAGTGAGGTAAATGATTCGTAAGTTGGAAAAACATGAAGAAAAATCGAAGAGAGTCGCCTCCCTGGCAACGGTGCCAAAATGTTGAACGTCGAGTTGCTACGCTAACGTGTTTGGTTTGGAAAACCTGTCATCGTAGTATGAAAGCGAAGAACTCATGTTCAACAAATAAAATTTATACCAGAATGGAAATCCTGAGTCGAACACAGGAAGGTAGACGTTTGATTTAAAAACACGCGTTTGTTTTATTTGTCACAAAGTAAATTAATTGACTAGAACTATCTAACTATTTACAATAAATAGAAGAGAGAGAGAGAGTAAGAGAGAGAAAGAATATAATGAACAAAAACCAAAACATGATGTAAAATGAACATGGAATTCATCCTTAAAAAGATTGTTTATTTCACTAAACATTATGACTAGAAAGCAGAAAATGATTACACAAGAAAGGAGTAAATCTACTCTAAAAAGCATTAAAAAGAATGGAGAGAGAAATATCCTCCTAGACGGTCGCTTGGAGGACGAGCCAGATGGGACGACGCCTGGACGAAGGAGGACGGAGCAGGATGAAGGAGGACGAAGCAGGAAGAACGGGAACAAGGCAGCACGTCGTCGTCGTCACAGGATTCGCTTTCGAAAGGGGGACGAAAAATTGACTTTATCTCGCGAGAAGCATCCCGGGTGTGGGACAAGCTTCTCTTGAGCTTTGGAGAGGGAGAGAAGAGAAGGAAGGGATGAGAATTTCGTGTGGAGGGGGTCTCCTTTTATAGTTGCAAGGGGTGAGGGCAATTTGGTCATTTTAATTTGAAAATCATTAATCAGGGGTCTTTAGTGACGGATAAAACCATCGCTAAAGCCCCATCGTGGGCGTAGTGGGCAACGCACGTGCGCCCGCTCACCTCCTCGCGCGTAACGTGCACGCACGTCAGTTGATCTCAGCCGTCCGATCGTGAGATTGGACGGCTTAAGTCGTGCCTTCGCCCACCTCTTCTACACGCCCGCCTGCGTGCGATCCCGTGTAAGGTGCGACGTGCAATAGCGCGTGGGCGCTATCGAGTGCCCATAGCCGCTCGATCGCGATCGAGCAGTCGCGGAGCCTGCTCTCCCATGCCCTTTCGCCTACGCATGCGGATTCGAACCCACGCCAGCGCCTCGTGATAAGGCGTTCACCCGCTGTGCTACGGAGGAGAGATGGTTGCGTGAATGTTTTGAGCGGCGCGTGCTCATGGCCGTCGGATCAAGATCCCACGGCCCAGATCGCGAGTTGGATTTTCTTTGGAGAGGTAGCAGTTGTCTTGAGGGCCGATTGGATGGCTGAGATGGCGCCACGTGGTGCCATCTTGGTCGTCCATCTTCTAGATGATGTAGATGGTGCCACGGTTGTCGGATTGAGTCGATTTTCATGCCGTTAGGCTGCGATCATCGATCCGAATCTATCCGTGCAGTCGGATTTGTCATTTGAAGTGCGGATTCACACCATCTTTGCCCTTGGTCTTCTAAGGTTCCCCGGTCACTATCTGATGCTACAAATGTCTGATTAAGGCGATCTTGGAGTCGTTGAACTCCAATCATCGCCCTGATCACACCTGTACGGTTGGATCTTCGATCCGAGGCCCCGATAGAAAGTTTGCCCTGTCCATGAACATAAAAGGAGACAATTAACCTCCATTTTATTCAAACTAATCTAAATGCAAGATGATGCATGTTATGCAATATTTATGGTATGCAATGCAATCCTATGTTTAAGAACATGCATAAATAGACATCTTAAGTAGTGTAAACATGTTTACATCAGCTATAGGTAGGATATGAGAGGAAATTTGCTAGCCAAGGATGGTTTGAATGGTAGTGGGTAGTGGTCTTTTTATAGGGTAGGATGAGGGGTTAAGGTAACTCTTGAAATGCAGGGCTAAGATGGGAAGATGGAGGTGGTTATGTGATCCTAGGGCTAAGGATAGTTGGCGCCACCGAAGGGGTGTAAGGGGGGTAGTTATGGGTGGCCAAGGGACACCTAAAAGTGGCGCCAACCATGAAGAGGTGCCATGGGTTGGCGCCAACTTCTAGGCTTCTGGAAGGGGGTTGAGGTGGATGGTGGAGATGGCTTGGAGGGGTTATGTGTAGGGTGGATATGGGGGTTGAGGTTGGCACCAAAAGGGAGGTAGTTAGGGTTGGTTTTGGTGCCAACTTTAGGTGTCTTTTGGTGGTTAGTTGAGGGGTGAAAGGTGGTGAAGAGGTGGCGCCAACTTTGAGTAGAGGTGGAGCTAGCTTAAGTAGGCTTAGGTGGACTTGGAGTGGTAGGTCATGTAGGTGGAGTTAGGTTTAGGTTTTTGGTGCCAAGGAGGTGGATGCTAGCTAAGCTAAGCTAAGCTAGCTTAGCTAGCTATAGAGTAGAGGAATATGCATGTGGAGCTTAGGGTTTGTGGAGAGGAGCTGGTTATGTAGAGTCTGGAGCTGAATTGGAGCTGGCAGTAACTGAAGAGGTCAACATGGGCCTACTCTAGCTGGCTTAGCTTGCTAGTTCTTTCCTAGCTACTAAGCCAAGCTAAAGTGAGCTGGCTTCTGTTGAATGGAGCTGAGGTGAGCTGGGTCTGGTGCTCCCGGGGAGGATTGCGCTAGTTGAGACAGCTAAGGTAGCTTAGCTCAATTAGCTTGAGTTAAGCTGGGTCCCCGGGAGCTGGACTTGAGCTTCCTGAGCTGGGATGAATTCTTCTTCAGCTGGCTGGAGTTGAGTGGAGTTGGATGTAGCTGGATCTGAGCTAAGGTGAACTCCAGTCAACTCAGCTAAGCTAGCTAAAGCTCCCTGTGGACTAGTGGAAGCTGAAATGAGCTAGAGTCAACTAAGTTAAGCTGGATCTGAGCTGACTTGAGCTAGGGTGAGCTTAGATGAGCTCTCTTGAGTTGCCATTCAATTAAGATTATCTGAATGGAGCTAGGATGAGCTAACCCTAGTCCAAGTGAGCTAGATTCCAACTGTAGTGAGCTGGATCAAGCTGAGTTCCAGCTAGTCTGAGCTTCTACTTCACCATTTGCCTTCTTAAGTGCTAGGGTTTTAGGGATCTATATATCTGTTCATCCCTAACACTCACAAAAACACATTAAAACAACAAAAGAAAATGTAATGCATGCCTAACCTAGTTAATGCCTAAATGCAGCCCAAAAACCCATTTGCGGAGCAAAACTCTAAAAGCTAGGTTTGTTATAATGTATAAGAATGATGATAAACTGTCGTTTGCTAGAGACATGATGCCTCTCCAATCCATTCTGGTCATAGAAGTGTTTGATGTCTGGGGCATCGACTTTATGGGCCCCTTCCCGAACTCACATGGCTTTGAGTACATACTCTTCGTAGTAGACTATGTCTTAAAGTGGGTAGAAGCCATCCCGGCAAGACGAGCTGATCATAAGTCTGTTATATCCTTTGTCCGAGAATTTATTTTTGCGAGATTCGGAGTTCCCCACACCCTGATAAGTAATGGGGGAAGCCACTTCATCCATTCCCATTTCAGATCATTATTGAAGAAATACGGGGTGCAGCACTGCATTGCTACCCCATATCACCCACAGACTAATGGGCAGGATGAAGTATGAAACCGTCAAATCAAGCTTATCCTTCAAAAGACGGTTAGACCTGATAGGAAGGATTGGTCCGATCAGTTGATCGATGCACTATGGGCATATCGGACTGCATACAAGGCCCCGCTCGGAATGTCACCATACCGTATGGTGTATGGAAAGGCCTGTCACCTTGTGGGGCTGGAGCACTGTGCCTTTTAGGCGGTGCAGAAATGTAATTTTAACCTCGAGGTCGGAGGTTATGAAAGGAAGCTCCAGCTCAGTGAGTTAGAGGAGATTAGGCGAGAAGCATATGAGAATGCAAAAATATACAAGGACAAGACAAAAGCTTTCCATGATCGACACATCTAGAGGAAGGAGTTTGCACCTAACCAGAAGGTTTGGTTGTTTGACTCCAGACTCAAATTCTTTGCGGGAAAGCTCAAGTTTTCGTATCCTAATGGGGTGGTCCAAATTAGAGACCCAAAATCTGGGCACGTTTTTACGGTTAATGGCCAGCACCTCAAACCATTCTTTGCCCAGGAACCTCCTCCTGTCAACAAAACGATACATCTTCTTGAGGACATATGACTAATGAGTTGCCTGGCTGGAGGCGTTAAACTTAGCATGTATACATATATACATACCATATATACATAGCATATTTCATTTTTGCATAATGTTTTGCATATTGTTCTGCATATTGTGTATGGCATTGAAGTAATGGCGTGAGCTGAATGATAACTTAGAAGTAGTTCCAGGTGATTTCTATCCACATATACCCGGCCTTATTCAAATTTCTTTTATTCTTGAATGAGGACATGCAAACACTTAGGCATTGGGGGGTAGTTTATAAAAAACTAAAAATTTTCTGCCAACAATTGGAGGAATTAGATCGTTTTATCAAGAGGTTTTATTAAAGATTTATTCTTTAGTAAATTCCTAGACTTAGAATCCAGTATAATTTCATACTTGCATGTAGATTTTGCAATGGATCCTCTGTGAAAACTGATAGACATTTCTAGTTTGTCAAAAAGAAGCATCGCTTCTTCTCTTGAACCCTTGGACAACAATCAAGGAGTCAAGTGAACTATCTTCTAGTAGATCCACCAAAACATATGTGAGGTGAGAGTAGAGAGTACTGGTGCTCTAAGGTTAGTATAAAGAATCTTTAATAATTGAATAATGACACTTGGAGTTGGGCATAGTTTTCACTCTCAGTTCTTGCGTACTAAATCTGTGAGAAATTCCATACAAGAGCCACCAAATAAGGCAAAAACATATAGAGCGGGTTCTGATAAAACTAGGACTGAGGTGGATGGTCATGACTGTCCTCTGCAGAATCCTCGGCTGAAGGAGGGTACTGATGTCAAGGTCAGAAATACGTTGTCCTATCCGTTCCCTACCCGGTGCCGAGAAGAGGCACTTCCACCAAATAAGTCACCCAAAATCCTCTTGGTCATCCCAAAATTCCCCAAGAATGCCTCACGTATAAAAGTACGTATGTCGTGTTATGTTGTGCTGATAAATACAACAGTATGTCGTGTTGTGGCATTGTGCCAATAGATTTGCATACAAAAGAGTTGTTTGCTCAAAAAAAAAACAGAGAGAAGAAAAAAAAAGGGTGTTATGTAAAACAGTTGCGTAATGTGAGTCAAGTTAAATGTTTTGAAATGTTTTGAAGCAAAAACACCTACCACCCTCAAGAACCACCAAATACAGCCTTAACCTACTTTTTCTGTATTTCTGATCGCCTGAGTACGGGCTGAGGAGTCTGACTTAGTCGTAGGGTTATCAGAACCTAATTAAAGTGTCATGCCGTGTGAGACCACCAAATACATTTGCAAATCTGGTGAGATGTGAGCTCAGGAAGAAAAAGAAAAAAAAGAGAGAAAAGTACAAAAGATTAAAGAGAGCACAGTTTTTCCAGCCTCTCTCTAAGTTGATTTATTCAATAATCTGGAAATCTAAATTCTAAAATACTAGTCTCTAAGAAGCACCATAAGGGAGAGCCACCAAATACAATCTAGTTAACTCAGACATCTACCCAAACCAAACACCGGTGCCAAAATCAGAAAATATTTTATAACCCCAAGAAAAGAGGTTCGCCTATCCCGACAGAATTTTACTAGGGATCAAGTACAAACTTTAAATGTATATCGAGTCTTTGCTTGGATCCGTTGCAGAAGCTACAACATTATATATTCATAGTTATCTGGATTCTTAATTTTTGGATGTAGCAAAAAGAAATAAATCTTTAATTTAACTCTTGGTAAAATGTATTTAGTCATGAACTTGCTAAGGACTAGCAAGATTTATGCATGGGGGTATGATTGCACAGCAATCATAGGTCCTAACTCGCCTGAACTAAGCTAGAACTTAGCTTAACATGAACATTCTGCATGCTTACATATCGTATTCTGCATCATAGTTGATAGATGTGTTTTATGTATTAAACTATGTTATTTAAGAGGTATTAATGATGGCAGATAATCCAGGGCTGTAGATGACTGATCCAACCTTGTGGATTTGTTCGGAATAACAACGGGAGTCCAACGCATCCAAGATCGCATCAATCAGACTTCCATAGCACCCCAGGGAGTGTAGAAGAGCAAGAGCCAAGGGGCAAATTGAAGAAGATCCGAACCTCAGATGACAAATCCAACCATATGGATGGATTCGGATTGACGTTTGCAGTCTAACGGTGTAGAAATCAACATAATCAGATGCCTACGTAATCAGATATAAAGAGAAGAACAGACGGTCATGATGGCACCATGTGGCACCATCGCAACCGACCCTCGCTGCACCCCCAACCCCTGAAGGCACCTCGCCTCGCAACATGGGCCGTTGGATCTTCATCCAACGGCCATGAATGCACCACATCGCCACCCAGAACAGATTAATATAAATATAATTAAGTAAGCATATATGATAAAGGCTTTACGTAGCGCGTTGGCTCACTCGCGCACCCACGTATGCGCAGGGAGCGGGTTCGAGCTAGGTGCTACACAAAAATTGGTGTGGGTTGCGGGCGAGCACATGCAGGCGGGCATGCGCGATTGGAGGGCCCAAAGGCATCCACGTGGCGCGATCGCGCAGGTTGTTGCGTGATCTGGAAGGTGCGAGAAGCCCGCGTAGGATTTGAAATTGAACGGCTGAGTTGATGAGGCAGGATTTGAAGACGAAAACACGAAGAAGCGGTGCGGGTGCACGGGAGCCGCGCGATCTTCATCCAAGGGTGCATAACGTGCTACATGACAGCATCAGAAAGAACCAGGGAAGAAGAAGGATTTGCACAATCTATAAAAGGACCTAAGGGCCCCTCCCTTGGAAGAGAACTCTCTCTCAACTCTCATTCTCTTCTTCCTTCTTCTACCTCTCTCTCTTCTCCCTCTTCCCGTCGTTTCTGCATTCCGTCTACAAAATCCATTGGGCCACTCTGTTGGATTGCCGCTGCTCCTCTCAACCTCTTCAAAAGGCCACCGCGGACCACTCGTGGTGCCCTTCTTCTGTTACAATAGTAGTTATTTACTTTATGTTTTATTCAAATACATGTATGATATACAATTAATGTTCAAACTTTCTGCATGATATATATATTGCAATTCATTGTCTCTACTACTTAGTAATTAGATTTAGAATAAGTGCATGAAATCAAAAGTGTTTTTCTGCCTCCCTGTGATCGACCGGGACTCCCAGTTCCGTTAATTTTATTTGTCAAGACGTATTTCATGCTATACTATGACATACTTATCTTTTACGCGATCTACGCCCCGAATACCAAGGTCCTGTGAGGTTAGGTCTTAATGACCTTCCTTGCATACACCAACTCAAAGGGTTGGTGTAGTTAAGCAGAACAAGGCTAAGCCCTTGTTAATCAGAGTGGTCCTTTAGACCATATGACTTGATTTTTTGTTCAAGTTTGTGTTATTAAAAATTTGGCTAGAGACCAACTGTAAGGAGTTCTCGCCTCTCAGGCTAACCCGGCCAGGCTAGTTACGAGGGGACTACGAGGAAGGTTCTTCCTTCGGCTTTTGCCTCCGATTTCGTTACCCCGCAGTCGTGATCGTTTGACGCTACCCCACTACCTTAGAAACCAGGTTTTGCAAGAGAGGATGGAACTACCTAGTAGTTTCAAGCCAAATACAGGTTATTTGATGTATTTTCGTGAATTATTAACTTGTCTCTTCAATGTAGTATTTATGATGGGTGGTCCACAAGGTGACTCGCCTCACCAACTAACTTTTGGACTCGGGTTTCAAGTTAGTCCAATGTGCTCCTATTGGCTCATGCGCTTCTAAGTTGTTTTAAATTAAAGACCACAAATCAAATATAAACTCTCAGGTAAAGATGGAATCCAAATGATTTGAAACTTGGCAAGAAAATCTCTTTTTCAATAATCTTTTCAAAGAGTATTTTTTCAGGAAATTTACTATTTTCAACAAATAGTTATGAATTTTTAACTAGCAAAGGGTCAAATTTGGGATTTAGATCCCGTGTTGGTTTTTCTGTTGGAAACAATATCAAATATTCTCCAAAAATTTTGTAAAAATATGATAATGAAAGCTAATTTGATTATCTTTCAAAACCCCACTGGTTGTGAGTAAATTAGATTTGTATATTGGTCAGAATTGATTTTCAAATTTCATAAAAGTTTTGTTTTCAAGTAATCTGACACATATGTACTCCACGAATTTTTAAAAATTCCACAAATGGAATTTCCTTTCGAGAATGGTGTTGTTAGAAAGATAATTTGAAAATCTAGTTCCAGTCTAAATTTCAAGATTTTTGGAGGATTAGAAACACGGCTATTGAATTTGGTCGAATTTCTACTAGCAATGTGTGCACCTGATTTCCGCAGTGCCCACTTCAATTTGTTCACCACTTCTCTGGTTTAATCCTGCACACAAAAATAGTATGTTACAGAAGAAATCAAAAGTATAGCGTGAAATACATCTTGACAAATAAAATTAACGGAACTGGGAGTCCCAGTCAATCACAGGGAGGCAGAAACATGCTTCTGATTTCATGCACTTATTCTAAATCTAATTACTAAGTAGTAGAGGCAATAAATTGCAATACATATATCACGCAGAAAGTTTGAACATTAATTGCATACCATACATGCATTTGAATAAAACATGAAGTAAATAAACTATTACTGTAACAGAACGAGGGCACCACGAGTGGTCCGTGGTGGCCTTTTGAAGAGATTGAGAGGAGCAGCGGCAATCCGACAGGGTGGCCCAAAGGATTTTGTGGACGAAAATGCAGAGATGATGGGAAGAAGAAGAGAGAGAGGTAGAAGGAAGAAGAAGAAGGAAGATAAAGTTGTTTTCTCCAAGGAGGGGCCTTTGGTCCTTTTATAGCTTTTTTTCTCTTATGCAAATCCTTCTTCTTTCCCTGGTTCTCTCTGATGCTACCACATGGTGTGCTCTGCGCCCTCAGATCCTCATTGCAGTTGCCCCTCACCTGCACCCGCGCCTTTGCATTTTCACCTTCAAATCTTGCCTCATCATCTCAGTCGTTCGATTTCAAATCCTATGTGCGCTTCTCGCACCTTCTTGATCTTGCAACAACCCATGCGATCACGCCACGTGGATGCATCTCAGCCCTCCAATCGTGCAATCGCACCTGCACGTGCCCGCCCGTGACGTCGCATAAATTTTGCATAGTGTAGGGCTCGAAATCACGTCTTGCGCATACACGCATGCGCGAGCCAATGCGCTGCGCAAAGCCTTTATCATATATACTTGCTTATTTATATTTATATTGATCTAATTTGCGTGGCGACGTGGCACGTTCGTGGTCGTTGGATGAAGATCCAACAGCCCACACTACGAGGAGAGGCACCTTTAGGGGTTGGGGGGTTGCAAGGGGTGACTGCGATGGTGCCACGTGGCACCATCATGGCCGTTCATTCTTCCTCTCTTTATATCTGATGATGTAGGCCTCCGATTAAGTTGATTTTTGCACTGTTGGATTGCGAACGTTGATCCGGATTCATCTGTGTGGTTGGATTTGTCATTTGAGGTTCGGATCTTCTTCAATTCTCCCCTTGGCTCTTGCTCTTCTGCGAACTCCCTAGGGTGCTACGGGAGTTTGATTGATGCGATCTTGGATGTGTTGGACTCCCGTCGTTATTCCAAATAAATCCATAAGGTTGGATCGGTCATCTATAGCCCTGGATTACCTGCCATCATTAATACCTCTCAAATAACATTGTTTAATACATAAAACACATATATCTACTACGATGCGTATGCATGCAGAATGTTCATGTTAAGCTATGTTCTAGCTTAATTCAGGCAAGTTAGGGCCTATGATTGCTGTGCAATCACTCCCCGATAGGTGCCTGAGCGGGTTTAGACATTGACTCTCCTGAACGGGATTCATCTTGAGAATCATCCCAAGATTGGACTAGGGCAATCACAAATTTCATCCTCAACCTCGACAATTTCCTAAGAAGAAACTCACTCGGGCCCCTATCCCTAACATCTTGGAGCAAATCCAATAAAAAGCTATTCAGCACATCAATCATTTTGATCATAGGCTCCAATGCTTCAGTGCATGGTGTTGGCTGAGTTTGTAAAGATTGTGTGGCATTCCTCAAGTTAGCCAACACCCTGTCTTGGACCTGGTTCACCTAAATCGAATGGTTAGGTTCAGGGTTGGGTGGGTTTGGGCTCATTCTAGGGGAGTCAAGATATCAAGGTTCTTGGGTCCCTCCCTGATGGTAGGTCGTGTCGGGATGTTCAAATAATAGAGGTGACTTATGTTTAGCATAATTCTGGGGAGGGTAGGTGTTATAATCAACATATCCTTCTTGATTGTAGATCGTGTTGGTTTGGTCATTAAAGGGTGGAGATCTATAATCATTGTAGGTGTGAGAAGGATAATAATCATAGTCTTGTTGTCCAGGGTTAGGCCTTGGACATTGAGGTCCGGATTCATATCCCCAATCAAAGTTGTCCTAGCTAGTGGATGGGTAATTGTAAGTCAGGTTGGGATAGTAATCATCTTGAGGATACGTGTTGGTAGGAGGGTAGGATTGGAAATGTGTGAAAGATGTGGAAGGATACATTATGGAGTAGGAGGGAAACATAGGAGAGAAAGGTGCCCTGCAATATAATCAACCAAACATGTCCTTAGGTGGGTAGCCTAAAGATCTACGGACTCTCAGAACCCATCCTAAGATTATAAATGATTTAGTCTACTTTTATCCGGTCAATCTAACCAGTTAGAGGGAGGGGCTAGGGAGAAGGTTTTTCCTTTGGCTTGCGCCTCAGGTTCCTTTGATACCCCCCAACCACTGTCGTTTGATGCTACTCCCTTAGCTAGACATCAGATGGACCAGTAGAAGCAGATTAATTTAAAACAATCTCAATCTGAGCTCTAAAGAATGAATCAATCCTTAAGGCCAACGTCTACTCAGTTTTAATTAGGCTTGGGATGATTGTGCTCTTGGAATGTGATGGGCCATTTAGATGGGTTGTGCCCTTAATGATAAATTCGTGATTGTATATGTGCACAACCAATGGTTTTTCAAACAAGGTTATTTAATGATATGTCTTTTAGGATTTAACCTTGTTTAGTAGCTTTTAGGATTTAATTTTTAGGTTTGTTCAATCAGGGTTTAGTAGACCATTACAAGTTTTGCAAGCCCTGGTGATGATATATTCCTTTAGAAATCAAAAGAAAAATGTGGAGTTTCTAGTTCAAACCTAAAAATCAACCCTAAGTAACAAGCTACTTAATGAATCACTTTTAATTTGAGTGGTGCAGCCTAAACAGATCAATCAATTGGCCTGTTGCGCCATTTAGTTAAGACAAAAAAATGTTTGGCCTATTCAGATTTCTACTCACTTATGTGTGTGTTGAGTTAAGTGTACCGGATCCACAGGTTAGATTATGGTTAAATGATAGAATCAATGTGATTGTGCGCCTTAGGGTGAGAAGTTGTAGGTGTTAAGTGTGTAGCTTTCAGTTAAATCCCACAAGAGAAGAGTATTTTTTTATTTTTTAATATATGTGGGTGACTGAGGTGAGGCGAAGTAACAATCAAACAATCAAATCTATCCTATGGTTTATAAAAGCACCTAGGTTGATTTGAGTTTGAGTTATTAGTGTAGTGAAATGAAATCTAGGGTAGGGGTGATGGGGGTACACTTACAAAACCTTCATCCGTACTTTTCTTCGATCTAACCGCTCTGGCCTGCCTTGGATGAGTAGCTGCAATCACAGTAAGATCAAAGATAAAAGTTAGGTAAGGTGGAAAAGCACAAAAAAAAAACCAAAGAGCATTGCCTCCCCGGCAATGGCGCCAAAATGATGCGGTGGATTTGCATGCGTATAGGGTTCGGGTTTGGAAAACTCATCGTCATAGTTTGATTCGCGAGAAAATCCATTGATCAGATAATATTTATAACTGAAACTTGAAAGGTGAGTCTCAGGTTGAACACAGGGAGGCGAACGTTTGGTTTGAAAAATCCACATTTTACTTTTTACTTATTTTTTTATTTTTATCTTTTCTAATTTTTTTGGGTATTTTTATTAAGCAAGAGATCAGGTCGATGTAAACTTGTCTAACTAATCTACTTGCAAAAATAATATATATATAGATAGAAGAACAATCATATATTGCTTGCTCAAATGTTTCTACAACTATGAAAGTGGGAAAAACTATACTAGAAAGCAGTAAAGATAGATATAGGTGAGAGAATACCCCTCGACGGACACTCGGAGACTGACTCGCTCTGATGTCTCCTGGAGGAAGGTGGTGAGGAGCGGGAAGAACGAGGACGGAGCTAGAGGATGGAGGGTGGGGCAAGACGACGTTGCGGCGAGGATCTTCTTCCCGAAAGGAGGTGAGAGGACTGCTGTAGGATGCTCCATGAAGGGGGATGAGATGCAGGAACAAATGTTTGTTTTCTACTCTAGAGGAGCATCTCGAGCTTGGGACAAGCTCTCTCTAGAGCCTTGGAGGTGGTGAGGAGAAGAAAGGAAGAGATGCTTTGAAAGGGAAGGGGTCATAGGGTTTATATAGTGGTGGAAGGTAGATGTTTTGTGCGCACAAGTCTTCAGCGACATTTAAAACGTCACTAAAAACCCATCGGGGGTGTTGCTAGAGCCTTCACTCGCCTTTGCTGGCGTGAGGTGGAGCCACTGCAGCTGACACAGTGCGGGGAGAGCCTCAGCTGTTGGATTTGCATCGCACGACTGAGGATTGGGTGACCTACATGATTCAAATAGCGGAGATCGCACTCCTCCGCTGGCGCATGCATTGGCAGCTGTGGGATCCATCATCGTGTGACTGGGATGCTCCCTCAGATCGTGCCCTCACGAATTCAAATGCACGCGCATCGTGCCTTCATGAAGATTCGATGACCGAGAGCACATCCAGTTGTCTTAAATGAGCGCCCCTGATTGTGCGTATGCGATCTAGCGTGTCTCCTCACGTCATTGGGTGGCGTCTGATTTGGCGTGCGCAATCTTGACCGCTCGATTGAGATCAAGAGGTCCAATTTGGTTGGTTTTGAGGTGGTAGCAGCAGATTGCTGCTCGAACCCTCACCAGCTCTTTGAAGTGCAAGTGCGCTACCACTGTGGTGAGGGCCCTGGTTGGTCGCGTGGATGCTTTAGCTTGCAGCGGCCTTGATCTTTGGATGAAAATCCAATGGTAGTGATTAGTTCTTTGAGGTCCTTTAGAGGAGACCAAGTGACACTGGCCGATTTTCAGTAGTTGGATTGCGATCCAATGGCTGGGATCATTCCTTGCAGTGAGGCTGAGGAGGCTATGGCTCATGAAGGGTGGCTTGGATGGCGACATGTGGTGCTATCTGTGTCGTCCATCCTCTTCTTGTAGAGGGTGCTACAGAGCTCTGATTGGAGTGATTTTTGCCCTGATGAACTGCGATCGTCGCTCTGAATCCATTTGTATGATTAGATTCTTCATCTAAAGCCCGTAAAGATGTCACATTGCCTCCTAACCACATAAAATGTTGGAATTAATATACAGAATACGTAAACTATCCTAAATGTAATGCAATAAATGTTATGCAATATTTATACTATAAATGCAATGCTAGGACTAGGAACTATCATAAATAAGCATTTTATTATGAATTAATGCATGTTTATTATTACGTTTCTCAACCTGAAGTAAAGCCTATAGAGTTTTTAACAAGAAGAATTCAGTTGTTGAGGAAACTATGCATGTGTCAATTGATGAAACATTAGCTCAACCTAAATCTTTTGCAAACAATGATGATGATGGTCTAATAGATGACACGTCAAACATTCCAAGAGAAAATGTTTCTAATGAACTACCTAGAGATATTTCCTATGCGAAAGATCATCCAAAAGAATTAGTGATAGGAGAATTGTCTAAAGGAGTTCAAACCAGATCTTCTTTTAATACTTTAGCTTTCACTGCATTTGTTTCTCAAATAGAACCCAAAAATGTTAAGGAAGCCTTTTGCTAACAATTGCTGGATTATAGCAATGGAAGATGAGTTGAATCAATTCAAAAGAAATCATGTATGGGAACTGATAGTGAAATACGCATGATTTGTAAAAGCAGGCTTTTAACGTCGTTGTAACACACGAATCCGCTTTCGCTTTTAAATTTATATCCTAGATAGGGGAGTATCTAGGGTCGTCCAAGGAGGCCAATTGTTTGCAAAATTAATCCTCTTGCTTACAAATAGATCTCAACTTTCTTTTTGGTATTTTAAATATGTAATTTTTTTTGTTTTAAAAAGACGAGGGCAAAATGCGAATTGTAACGGAAAGTACTAACACCTACAATTGCCTAACTAAAACTTAAAAGATAGAAATATCTTCTTCTTAAGCTCACTCTAGGCAAGTGGAGGCCTAGAGTAATTAGGAAGAAGAGGTGAAACAAGTGCTAGAGTCAAAAGTAACAATTGCAATAAAAAGCTAAAAGAAGGTAATTTAATTGACTAGAATTGGTGTTCTTTTCAAGGACAAGTAGAGGAATGCTTCTACTAAAATAAAAAAATCTAAAAGCAAGAAAAGAAACGCAAATCCTCTTACAAAAATGGTGAAGAAGGGAGTCTTCTTGCTCCAATCCTAGCTGCTCCTTGGCTTGAAAAGAGGGCCTCCTTCTTCTCCTTCCTTGAGAGCTCCTCCAAGGTGGAAGCTACCACCTTCAATGCTCTCCTCCAAGGGGGGGGCGTGCACCACCCTCAAGAGCTCCTCCAAGATGGCGTGAACCACCTTCAAAATCTCCTCCAAAGATCTTCCTTGCCTAGCTTCTCCTTTGGCTGGCATAACCCAAGAGAGAAGGGAAGAGGGGAAGGCACCAAAGGGACAGAATATCCCCTTAATCTTCTTCTTCTTCTTCTCTCTTGGACGTGGGCTTCTAGGTGGAATATGAGAGTGAATTTGCTAGCCAAGGATGCCTTGAATGGTGGTGGGTAGTGGTCTTTTTATAGGGTAGGATGGGGGGTTAAGGTGCCCCTTGAAATGGAGGGCTAGGATGGAAGGATGGAGGTGGTTGGTGATCCTATGGCCAAGGGTATTTGGCGCCAACCCAAGGGGTGTTAAAGGGGGTGGTTATGGTGGTGTAGTGGCTTTTGGTGGTGGAGAGACACCACCATTTTGGCGCCAACCTAGGGTCTTCTAGAAGGGGGTTAGGTGGATGGTGGAGATGGATTTAAGGAGAGGTGTATGGTGGAGATGAAGGGGTGGTTAGGGTGGTTTTGGTGCCACTTTTAGGTGTCTTTTGGAGGTAGTGGGTAGGCTAGGTTGACGCCAAGTAGGTGGAGATAGTAGGTGGAGTTGTTAGGTAGGGTTCTTGGGTGGTACAAGCCAAGGAAGTTGGAGCATAGCTAAGCTAAGCTAAGCTAAGCTAGCTTAGCTAAAGGAGGAGTAGAGAAAGAGGTGTTGGAGCTAGAGTTTAGAGGGAGGAGCTAAGGATGAGAAGTCTAGAGCTGAAACTGGAGCTGGCTGCTGCTGAAGAGGCTGGCATGGGGCTACTCTAGCTGGCTTAGCTTGCTAGTTCTTTGCTAATTGCTAAGCCAAGCTAAAGTGAGCTCGCTTCTACTATAATGAGCTGAGGTGAGCTAGGTCTGGTGCTCCCGGGGAGGATCAAGCTGGTTGAGGCAGTTAAGGTAGCTTAGCTGAACTGAGTTGAGCTAAGTTGAATCCTTGGGAGCTGGACTTGAGCTTCCTGAGCTGAGATGAGTTCTTTATCTGGCTGGAGTTGAGTGGAGTTGGATGTAGCTGGGTCTGAGCTGGGGTGAACTCCTGTCAATTCAACTGAGCTAGCTAGAGCTCCCTGTGGACTAGTAGGAGCTGAGATGAGCTAGACACAACTAGGTTGAGCTGGATCTGAGCTGACTTGAGCTAGGGTGAGCTAAGATGAACTCTCTTGAGCTGCCATTCAGCTGAGATTAGCTGAATGGAGCTAGGATGAGCTAACCCTAGTTCAAGTGAGCTAGGTTCCAGCTGTGGTGAGCTGGATCAAGCTGAGTTCCAGCTAGTCTAAGCTTCTCCTTCACCATTTGCCTTCTTGAGTGCTAGGGTTTTAGGGATCTGCATATCTGTTCATCCCTAACACTCACAAAAACATATCAAAAAGATAATAAAAAATGCAATACATGCCTAACCTAATTTATTCCTAAATGCAACCCAAAAACCCGTTTGCGGAGTAAAATCCTAAGAGCTAGGTTTGTTCTAATGTATAAGAATGATGATAAACTGACATTTATCACACCCCCATGCTTATCTTTTGCTAGTCTCTTAGCAAAACTTCAATTTTTTGGAAAATGAAATTTTTGGGAAATCTAATTTTTTCGACTTTTGAGGAGAAAAAGAGATTAAGGGACCTTGGTAGATAAAACACAGGAGGTACGGGATTTGTTAAAGATAAACATCGAGATTTATTTTTAGGTCCAACCATTAGATAGAACGGGATCAATATATCCTCCAGAAAATTCACAAATTGACCCCTTGTTAATTCAGATGACTTGAGATTATTTTTTAGGATTTTTCTAGCTCATGAATCTGATTCGTAACTTGCAAAATCCTTTAAAACCTTATGCCTGTGCTTGTGAAAAGCCAACATTTATAAGGGCGTGTTAATTTATTTATTATTACTTTTTTTCTTTTTCTTTTTTTCTCCCCCATGCTTATTTTTAGCTTAGTCTTACAACAGATGTGTCAGGATGATCATTCCCGTTACCATTCCTCGAGGGGGCTTTGGCGCCAGTACTTCGGGATAGCACTGTCCATGACACCACCCAGGAGCTCACAACCCCAAAACACGATGCGGTGTAAAGGGACACTCCAAGCAAACTCAAGCTCTTGCTCCGACACTATAGGTAGAGCACCGTCCAAGACACTTGAGCTGCTAAAATGCACTTTAATGCTCTGTCTAAAGATATGAAATAAAGATATGGAGCAGCGCCAAGGCGGTAACATGTTGACATTGAGTCCTCAAAGGAGGCATTTTCCTCCTTCTCGGCGGTGGGAACTCAAACCAATGATCTGCTTTAGACTTTTACTAAGTCCAAACAAGGGAGTTTTTCAAATTTTTAGCTATTTTTAAGTGTTGGCTTGTGTGTGAAGAGTGACACAAGAAGTTTCTCAAGACATGTAAGTTTTTGAATCAGAAACTAAGTCAAATACTTTTCACATTACAAAATAGGATCAAGTCACCTGAACTATCATGAGTTCAGGTGGAATTTTAGAGAGGGATATCTGATCTAGTCTAAAAAAGACCCTAAAATTCTAATGATCAGATCCGCATCCTCATCCTTAGTTTGTTAAAGATTAAATCCCATTGTAGCAAAAGTGAGTTTTTCAACCTTAGTCCCAAAAAAATTTTTTCCTCAAGAAGTTTATCAATTTTTTTTTTTTGGGTGTGCAAGTAGGAAATAAATTAAAGAAAAATGCATGTTTTTAGGTTTTGAACATCCTAAATCGATCGTTAAAATTAAAAACACCCCCATGCTTAAGATATGCCATGTCCTCATACATTAGGAGGGAAAAGGGATCACCTTAGTGAAGAATGGTCGAGTTTAGGATGATCAAAACCTGGCAAAAGAGGAAGAAAAAAAAGAAAGCAGGAAAAAATGATGGGTTACCTCCCATCCAGTGCTATCTTTTACGCCATTCAGCCGGGCGTGATGTGCATTAGTGATCAAGGGTGGATGGCTTAGTAAAATTAAAAGATTCAGACAGAATTTTAGGCGTATGATCAAAATAGGGCTTTAAACGTTGGCCATTGACTTGAAATGTCGAATTAGTTTTTGGATCAAAAAGGTCAACAGCGCCATATGGATATGTTTTATGGACAATAAAGGGGCCGGTCCATTTAGATTTTAATTTGCCAGGAAAAAGACGTAATCTCGCATCGAAAAGCCGAACACGTTGATTAATGTCAAAGTGTTTCCGAACAATATATTTATCGTGAAATTTCTTTGTTCGGTCTTTATAAATCCTCGCATTTTCATAGGAAAAATTATATAATTCTTTCAATTCAGTTAATTGTAATTTTCTATGGTTACCGGCATCAGATAAATCCATATTGAGTTGTTTTATTGCCCAAAAAGCCCTATGTTCTAATTTTACCTGGAGATGGCATGCCTTCCCAAAAATCAGACGGAAGGGAGACATGCGAAGCGGAGTTTTGAAAGCAATACGGTAGGCCCATAAAGCGTCGTCCAATTTGGTGGACCAATCTTTACGGTCAGGCCTAACCATCTTTTGTAAAGTATTTTTAATTTCCCGATTAGAAACTTCAGCCTGGCCATTTGTTTCGGGGTGATAAGGTGTGAAAATTTTATGATTAACCCCATATTTAGAAAAAAGGTGACAGAATTGTGAGTGGGTGAAATGTGAGCCTCTATCACTAATAATGGCTTTTGGTATGCTGAATCTTGAGAAAATATTTTTCTTAAGAAATTCGACAACGACGCGATGATCACTAGTGCAGGTGGGTATTGCTTCTATCCATTTAGAAACATAGTCGACTACGACTAATATATATAAATACCCACCAGAGTTGATGAACGGTCCCATGAAGTCAATGCCCCAAACATCAAAAATTTCAACCTCTAAAATAGGATTAAGGATAGGAACGGTCCCATGAAGTCATGAGCATCTTTGTGCAAGCGGGGCCAATAAAATCCTGAATTAAGGATGTTAGCTGCAGTTTTCTTGCCCGAAAAATGTCCGCCATAGGCCATTGAGTGACAATGTGTCAAGATATCATGGATTTCAGAATCGAGGACACATCGTCGAATGACCTGATCGACACAAATGCAGAAAAGGTCGGGCTCCTCCCAAAAATAATATTTAATATCAGCAAAGAACTTATCCCATTTTGTTTTTGGCCAATTAGCGGGGATTTGTTCTGTTGCTAAGTAGTTTGCGATGGGCACAAACCAAGGGAGGGTTGTAGCAGCTAAAATGCTTTCATCGGGGAACTGATCTGGCGGGGTTATTATGTCATTTGTCATAAGACGAGAGAGATGGTCGGCCACTACATTGTGCAATCCCGCCTTATCCTTGATTTCCATGTCAAATTCCTGGAGCAGCAGAATCCAACGGATAAGGTGGGGTTTCGCATCTTTCTTTGTTAGCAAATATTTAATTACTGAGTGGTCGATATAAACAGTGACATGTGACCCCAATAGATAAGATCTAAATTTTTCTAAGGCAAATACAATGGCAAGAAGTTCCTTTTCAGTAACCGTGTAATTCCGTTGTGCATCATCAAGGGTTTTGCTAGCATAATAGATCACAACGGGCTTCTTGCCAATTCTTTGCCTTAGAACGGCCCCTACAGCAAAATCTGAGGCATCTGTCATTAATTCAAAGGGACTATTCCAATCAGGTCCCTGCAATATTGGTGCCTTAGTAACCTCTTTCTTCAACCTCAAAAAACTCTCCAGGCACTTATTATTAAAATCAAATGGTTGGTCTTTAGTGAGAAGTTGACTTAAGGGCTTGGAGATTTGGGAAAAATTTTGTATGAATCGACAGTAGAAACCCACATAACCCAAAAAGGATCTGATCTGTTTGACAGTAGTGGACGGTGGGAGCTTAGATATAGCATCTATTTTTACTTTATCTACCGCGATTCCTTGTTCTGAAATAACATGGCCCAAGACAATACCTTCTTGGACCATGAAATGACTTTTTTCCCAGCTGAGGGCTAGATTAACTTCATGCACTTTTGGAGAGTTCTTTCAAGATTTTTGAGACAATGGTCAAAAGAATCTCCAAAAACAGAGAAGTCATCCATAAAGACTTCTAAACATTCACCTACCAGGTCTGAAAAAATTGCAAGCATGCACCTTTGAAAAGTTGCACATGCGTTGCACAGACCAAAGGGCATTCTTCGGAAAGCAAAGGTTCCAAAGGGGCAGGTGAAAGTTGTTTTGTCCTGATCCTCAGGATGAATCGCTACCTAATTATAGCTGGAATAAACGTCCAAAAAATAGTAAAAATCCCGTCCGGCTAACCACTCTAAGATTTGATCAATAAAAGGGAGCGGGAAATGATCCTTCTTGGTGGCGGTGTTTAATTTTTGGTAATCGATACACACGCGCCAAGAAGAAGCGGTTCGAGTGGCTACATTTTCCCCATTATCATTAGTGACAACTATTAGTCCAGCCTTTTTGTGGACAACTTGTGTTGGACTAACCCAGGAGCTGTCAGAAATGGGGTAGATGATATCAGCATCCAGCTACTTAATAATCTCCTTTTTGACCACCTCCTGCATAATAGGATTCAAGCGCCTTTGTGGTTGGCGGGAGGGGCGAGAATCGTCCTCTAAATATATACGATGCGTACAATAGGACAGATGAATGCCTTTAAGATCAGAAAGGGTCCAGCCAATAGCTTTCCAATATTTATTCAAAACCTGGAGGAGTTTATGCTCTTGTGCCCCGGTGAGTCCAGAATTTATAATCAGGGGCAGGGTCTGATTAAGACCCAGGAAGACGTATTTAAGGGAGTCGGGCAAAGATTTTAATTCCAATTGTGGGCCTGGCTCTGAAAGAGTTTCTGCTTTGTGGGTTAGAGGGGAGGTGAGAGTGAAAGGGTCAGCTAGAATGTTAGCTGGACGTGTGATTGGGGTGGAAGTGTGAGAAAAAGTGGATTGTTCAGGAACTGTATTTACAGTAAAATAGGAACCTAAATTGGAAATCTGCAAAGTTTCCTCCACAATGTTTTCTATTTCTAAATCTGAATCATTGAAGAAATCTAGTTCTTGGAACCGCCTAGAAGCTTGATAAATGTCTAGGGTTACAGATTCATCGCCACACATGATCATCTTTCTAGAATCACAATCAATATTGGCACGGGCGGTGGCTAAGAATGGTCTTCCAAGAATAATGGGGGCAAACTTAAGTGCTTCAGGTACCTCTATGTCCAGGACTAAAAAGTCTATTGCGAATAAACAATTTTTGACCCGGACAAGAACATCTTCAACAATTCCCCCTGGTTTAATCGTAGATCGGTCGGCTAATTGGAGAGTGACCTCAACAGGCTTCAATTCACCGATCTTAAATTTCTCAAAAACAACTGTGGGGATAAGATTAATTGAGGCACCAAAATCCAACAGAGCGCGATCAAATAAGGTATCATTAATGACAACTTGGATTAGGGGGGCGCCAGGATCTTTTCTCTTAAAAGGTAGTCGGCTCTGCACAACTGAGCTAATTGTCTCGGGATGAATTACCTTTCCTAAATTTCTGGGCTGCCTTTTTAGAGTGCATAAATCTTTTAAGAATTTTGCATAGGCAGGGATATATTTAATGGCATCTAGGAGAGGGATATTAATTTCTACTTGCCCAAATAAATCCATTAGTTCCTTCTCAGTGGGCTCGGATTTTGTCTTTTTCTTTTTTGAAGATTGGAGGGCTTGTGGAAATGGGGCAGGGTTGCCCTGTTTTGCATGAATTAGTTCCTGAACAATAGGAGGGGAAGAGTTAATCTGTGTGTCGTTAGAGCGGGTTTCTTTAACAGGCAGGTTATTGTGAGTGGTTTTCCCATTCCTCAAGGTAACTGCATTTGCAGTCTGGTTGTTTCTAGGATGAGGACGGAAGGCCTGGATATTATTGAAGCCCGGCGGATGCTGAGGTGCTGGCGTAATGGGTTGACTGGGATATCCACCTTGGAATTGATTCCTTTGATTATTTGAGTTGGGCATGGGTTGGGAAGGTAAATTCCCAATAGGTCGATGATCAGGAGTAACCTTAACTTGGTGTTGCAAGTTGGTAATCATGCAGGTTACTTCTGTCATTTGAGTCTGCATTCCTTGCAGAGATTTCATGACCTGATTATTAATATCATCCTGGAGTGGTCCAGGTTGATACATAGGTTGCCCATAATTCCCAAAATAGTTTTGTTTGGGAAAAGGAATCGGATTCGGGTTTTTCCAGGAGTGATTCGGGTTAGTCCTCCAATTTTGATTGGAAGTGTTGGAGGGGTTTCTGAATTGCTCCTGGAGAGCATAAATATTTTCGGAGGTGGGATCAAAAATATTTTGATCAAAATTCTCGGTCAAATGTTGCGGGAAATCAGTCGGAAATTGTTGGCCAGTAGATGTGGCATCAATATTGTGTAGATTTTCTCTTCGGAGAATGTGTGGGGGGTTAGTGTGTGGAGAGTGGACGTGTGGAGCTTGTTTGTTTATGAGCTTTTCTTCCACTTTCTTTTGGTGAATTTGCATCTGGTCTAGTCGTTGAGCTAACATATATAAATCATCTTGCATGACTGGAACAGAGGTGGATTTGGAGTCAATTTCATGGACTCCATGTCTGGGGTTTTGTGATCTGCGAAAAGTGTCCATTGAAGTCATGTTAAATGAGTTTTCACTCATTTCTTCAAAGAGAAGATAGGCACTTTCGGCATCTTTGTTAAGAAAATTGCCCCCACATGAGGTATCCACAAATCGTTTCAATTGATCTTCCAATCCATGATAGAAGATCTGCACTAACTGCCATTGTGAAATTTCATGGTGGGGACAACTTCTTAGAAGTTCCTGAAATCTTTCCCAGGCTTCGTGGAGGGGTTCACCAATTTTTTGTTGAAAGGTCGTATGGATCTTCTTAATGCATTCGTTCGACCGATCGGAAAATTTTTTTTAAGAAAAATACTTTTTAATTGGGGCCAGGTGGTAATAGGGTACCCAACCGTTCTAAACCAATGAGATGCTTTGTCTTTAAGAGAGAGTGGAAAGTCTCATTAACCACACGTCTTCCTGCACATTGCGAGCACGAGTGATTTGAGCGAGGACAGTTAATTCCTTGAGATGACAAAAAGGGTCCTCTCTTGGAAGACCATGAAAATGCTTGATAAGGTTTAGAATGGCTGGTTTGATCTCGAAATCCCCTTGTGGTATGACCACCCCTGGTCTTTCCTCATAATTGGAAGGATCATAGAAATCCTTAAGAGGAACGACAGGCTGTTAGCGGGGTGGTGGATTTTGTCCTTGATTAGCTAGGTTCGTGACAGTCCTAGCTAGATCTTCTTGATTTTGTTGTAGTCGAGCCAAATGGTCGACCATTAATGCAAAGGGATTTGTATTTTGGGTTATAATTGGAGGGCCACCTGGCCTTGCTGGTATTTTTGGTTGCTCCAAGTTAGGAAGGTGAGGGAGGGTGAAGTTAGCTTGTGGGTCAGCTGACGGGTTAGAAGTGGAAGCAGAATTTTTTTGACAGCTTCCTGGGTTTTCCATTTTTGAAGAAGTGGGGGAAGAAAACAATGATTTCTTGCTGCAGGGGGCAAAATCAGATGGTCCCTCGAGGTGTGGTTTTTGGGACCGTCGCCCGTGCATGCCCTACTTGAAAGAATTGGAGGGGAGGAGAAGAGAAAGAGATGAGAGAAAGTGTGCAATTCAAACAAACAAAACTAGACCTAACTTAAATGCAACTCCCTAATAATAAACCTAAGACTTGGTCTATGTAGGAAATAAGTTGTCAATAGTGAATACCCGTTCTGTCAACAAATCTAGCCAAGTTGCTTAAGGGGAGGTTTGAGCCCAAACGTTTCCCAGGGAAAACCCCAGGTACTTGTACAAACCTATGCCTAGTCATTTGACACGGCCCCTCAGCCTGAACACCAAATATAGATGACAGAATTGGTACTAACTAAAGAAAACTTAAGACCTAGATAGCAAGCCTAAGTTGATGAAGCCTTAGGGGTCAAGTTGCTATAAGTTTTAATCAGGTCTAGGATACTATAGTGCACACGAAATGTGGAGGGCATTAATTGGGTTGTTGCCCTGTTATTTTGATTTTTCTGTGTATGTGCAGGAATTGGAGAGTGGCTCCAATGAAAATCAAGTTGTCACACAATTTTTTTTGTATTTTTGTCTTTTAGGATTTGATTTAATTAAATGTGTTTTAGGCTTTTTCCTTTTAAATTTTCAAACAAGTTTGAAACTCACAATCAAAGGAAAGATAAGTTGTATTGGTGATGGTTAATTTCCTTTAATGTGAGTCTCTAAAAAGAAAGAAAGAAACCCTAAGCCAATTATCCCTAAGATAGAAAATTACTACCAATGAATTAATTTTAGGCTTTCTGTATTAAGTAGTGGTCTAAACAAGTCAAACAACACCACTACTTTGAATAAAATCAAACAAAGATTTCAAAAAAGATTTTTGTAAGATTTTAGGAATTGTTTGATAATTATTTTGAATTTTTAATTATACTGGTGTTAAAGTCCAGAAATGATACCTGTGAGTATTTTGGACTTTTCAATATTAGCACCGACCTCAGAAAATTTTTGTGATTTTATATGATGTGTAAAATTTCAGAAAGATTCCAGCAAGATAAATTTCACAAAAATTGGATAAGTATAAAAATTCTAAAAATTCGTGGACAGTAGTAAAATAGGAAGATTAGAGGGTGTGACCCTTCTGCAATCCACGAATTTTTAAAAAATAAATACAAATCCAATTGATCTGAAATTTGGAATAGATGTTCATAACTTAATTGGACATCATTGTACGAAATGTTATGATTTTAGGAGGCCTGTGGTGTTCAGAATCAATTTTTCAAATCTGGACAGAAATCTGGACCCGAAAAATAGAACACAAATACTTGCAATGGAGTGGCGCTAAAGAAGCATTCAAGCAAAAAATGAATTTTAAAATGTACCACTTCACTTAATCAAGTTGTTTGGGATCCTGAAAGCCGAGTTTAATATTTTTTGGTAGTTTTAATTAATTATGTGACCAGAAAGAGGAACCAACCTGAATTTCGCGGGATGAAAAGGAACTTTGAGCTCTTGCTTCCAGATTCCTGCATTCTTCCTGCAATAGTTCCTGCACACACGAAAGAGAAGAAAGAGAAGGGGATGAGATCTACTTCTAGTAAGAGGAGAAAGAATAGCAAAGCCGTGCCTCCCTGGCAACGGCACCAAAAAGTGATAGCGAAATACGCGTGATTTGTAAAAGCGGGTTTTTAACGTCGTTGTAACACGCGAATCTGCTTTCACTTTTAAATTTATATCCTAGATAGGGGAGTATCGAGGGTAGTCCCAAGGAGGCCAATTATTTGCAAAATTAATCCTCTTGCTTACAAATAGATCTCAACTTTCTTTTTGGTATTTTAAATATGTAATTTTTTTGTTTAAAAAGATGAGGGCAAAATGCGAATTGTAACGGAAAGTACTAACACCTACAATTGCCTAACTAAAACTTAAAAGATAGAAATATCTTCTTCCTAAGCTCACTCTAGGTAAGTGGAGGCCTAGAGTAATTAGGAAGAAGAGGTGAAACAAGTGCTAGAGCCAAAAGTAACAATTGCAATAAAAAGCTAAAAGAAGGCAATTTAATTGATTAGAATTGGTGTTCTTTTCAAGGACAAGTAGAGGAATACTTCTACTAAATAAAAAAATCTAAAAGCAAGAAAAGAAACACAAATCCTCTTGAAAAAATGGTGAAGAAGGGAGTCTTCTTGCTCCAATCCTAGCTACTCCTTGGCTTGAAAAGAGGGCCTCCTTCTTCTCCTTCCTAGAGAGCTCCTCCAAGGTGGAAGCTACCACCTTCAATGCTCTCCTCCAAGGGGGGGCGTGCACCACCCTCAAGAGCTCCTCCAAGATGGCATGAACCACCTTCAAAATCTCCTCCAAAGATCTTCCTTGCTGGCTTCTCCTTTGGCTAGCGTAACCCAAGAGAGAAGGGAAGAGGGGAAGGCACCAAAGGGACAGAATATCCCCTTAATCTTCTTCTTCTCTCTTGGATGTGGGCTTCTAGGTGGAATATGAGAGTGAATTTGCTAGCCAAGGATGCCTTGAATGGTGGTGGGTAGTGGTCTTTTTATAGGGTAGGATGGGGGGTTAAGGTGCCCCTTGAAATGGAGGGCTAGGATGGAAGAATGGAGGTGGTTGGTGATCCTATGGCTAAGGGTATTTGGCGCCAACCCAAGGGGTGTTAAGGGGGGTAGTTATGGTGGTGTTGGTGGCTTTTGGTGTGGAGAGACACCACCATTTTGGTGCCAACCTAGGGTCTTCTAGAAGGGGGGTTAGGTGGATGGTGGAGATGGATTTAAGGAGAGGTGTATGGTGGAGATGAAGGGGGTTTTTGGAGGGAAAAGTGGTGCCATCAAGGGAGTGATTAGGGTGGTTTTGGGTGCCACTTTTAGGTGTCTTTTTGAGGTGGTGGGTAGGCTAGGTTGGCGCTAAGTAGGTGGAGCTTAGGTGGAGCTAGTAGGTGGAGTTGTTAGGTAGGGTTTTTGGGTGGTACAAGCCAAGGAAGTTGGAACATAGCTAAGCTAAGCTAGCTTAGCTAAAGGAGGAGTAGAGAAAGAGGTGTTGGAGCTAGAGTTTGGAGGAGGAGCTGAGGATGAGAAGTCTAGAGCTGAAACTGGAGCTGGCTGTTGCTGAAGAGGCTGGCATGGGGCTACTCTAGCTGGCTTAGCTTGCTAGTTCTTTGCTAGTTGCTAAGCCAAGCTAAAGTGAGCGAGCTTCTACCATAATGAGCTGAGGTGAGCTAGGTCTGGTGCTCCCAGGGAGGATCAAGCTGGTTGAGGCAGTTAAGGTGGCTTAGCTCAACTGAGTTGAGCTAAGCTGAATCCCCGGGAGCTGGACTTGAGCTTCCTGAGCTGAGATGAGTTCTTCTTCATCTGGCTGGAGTTGAGTGGAGCTGGATGTAGTTGGGTCTGAGCTGGGGTGAACTCCTGTCAACTCAGCTGAGCTAGTTAGAGCTCCCTATGGACTAGTGGGAGCTGAGATAAGCTAAACTCAGCTAAGTTGAGTTGGATCTGAGCTGACTTGAGCTAGGGTGAGCTATGATGAACTCTCTTGAGCTGCCATTCAGCTGAGATTATCTGAATGAAGCTAGGATGAGCTAACCCTAGTTCAAGTGAGCTAGGTTCCAGCTGTGGTGAGCTGAATCAAGTTGAGTTCCAGCTTGTCTGAGCTTCTCCTTCACCATTTGCCTTCTTGAGTGCTAGGGTTTTAGGGATCTGCATATCTGTTCATCCCTAACACTCACAAAAACATATCAAAAAGATAATAAAAAATGCAATGCATACCTAACCTAATTTATGCCTAAATGCAACCCAAAAACCCGTTTGTGGAGTAAAATCCTAAGAGCTAGGTTTGTTTTAATGCATAAGAACGATGATAAACTGGCGTTTATTAGGAACTTGTTCCATAGCCTGACTCTCAAACCATTATAGGAACCAAGTGAGTATTTAGGAATAAACTTAATGAATCAGGAGAAGTATTTAGAAATAAAGCTAGACTTGTGGCCCAAGGATATAATCAAGAAAAATGAATATATTTTGATGAAACATATGCACCTGTAGCTCACCTAGAATCCATTAGAATGCTGCTAGTCTTTGCCGCCCATATTGAATTCAAACTGTTTCAGATGGACGTCAAAAGTGCCTTTCTAAACGGCTTCATCAAGGAGGAAGTTTATGTTAAACAACCTCCAGATTTTGAACATGCTAAATATCCAGACCATGTATACAAACTAAACAAAGCATTACATGGCCTAAAACAAGCTCCACGAGCTTGGTATGATAGATTAAAATCTTATCTAATTGAAAATAAGTTTAAAATTTGTAAAATAGATCCAATCTTATTTACAGAAAAAAAAAACATGTTCTCTTAATAATACAAATATATGTCGATGATATCATTTTTGGTGCTACTAATGATCTGTTATGCTAAAATTTGCAAAAGTAAAGCAGGATTAGTTTGAAATTAGCATGATGGGAGAACTTCGGTTCTTCTTGAACTTCAAATTGACTAGCTATCCTCTAGAATCTTCATATCTCAAACAAAATACATCACGGAGATCTTGAAGAAATTCTCTATGGACAAAGTAAAGGGTAAAGACACACCTATGGTAGCTTCTATACAAAATCTGACGAAACAGGTAAATCTGTAGATCAAAAATTATATAGAAGCATGATAGGATCGTTATTATACTTGACTGCTGTAGACTTGTGATGTAGACACATTTAATTAGGTTAAATTGTCTATTCATGCATGTTCCTAGGCTTAGATTTGCATTTCATGTTATAAATATTACATAGCATGCATCATCTTGCATTTAGAGTAGTTTTGTATATTTTAGGTTAATTACGTCCTTTTTATGGCCAAGAGGGAAGGAGATGTATTTCAGGGCCTCGGATGGATGATCTGACAGTACAGATCTAATCAGACGACGATCGGAGTCTAACGCCTTCGAAATCGTATAGATCGGAATCCCATAGCATCATATGAAGTTAGAAGAAGATTAATGGCCAGGGGGACAAGGTGCACGTGATATGCAAGCAAGGATGACAGCAACATGCATGAATTGAAGCGGGTCTTCAGCGACAGTTGGGTGGATCTTTAGCGATGATTACAACTGTCACTAATTTCCTATGGATGATTTTTTTCTCTCCTCTACATATAAAGGACCTACCCCCCTCTATTCCAAACCATCTCTTCCTTTCTTCTCCTCGCCACCTCCAAGGCTCTAGAGAGACTTGTCCCAAGCCTGGGACGCTCCTTTAGAGTAGAAAACAAACATTTGTTCTTGCCTCGCATCCCCCTTTTTGGAGCATCCCATGGCCGTCCTCTCACCTCCCTTCGGGAAGAAGATCCTCATTGCGACGCCGTCCTGCCCCGCCCTCCGTCCTCTGGCTCCATCCTCGTTCGTCCCGCTCCTCACCACCTTCCTCTAGGCTACGTCAGAGTGAGTCATCCTCCGAGCAACTGTCGAGGGAGATTCGCTCACCTATATCTTTCTTCTTGGTTTTGTAGTGTAATCTTTCCCACTTTCTTAGTTGTAGAAAACACTTACTTCAGAAATATATGTGATTGTTTCTCTCTCTCTTATATTTTGCCAGTAGATTAGTTAGACAAGAATTCATCGACCTAATCTTTTGCTTGCTAAAAATACCAAAAAAATTAGAAAAGATAAAAACGACAAAAATAAATTAAAGCGAAATGCGTATTTTCAAAATTAAATGTTTGCTTCCCCGTGTTTAACTTGGAACTCACTTTTCGAGTTTCGATTATTAATTTTATCTAATCAACGGATTTTCCCACGAATCGAACTACGATGACAAGTTTTCCAAACTTGAACCCTTTATGCGTGCGAATCCGACGCATCAACTTGATATTCTCTTTTATAGTTGTTTATGTGCTCACTTTTAATTAAACACTAAAGAAACACATTTAAATGTTGTTAAAAGAATACTTAGATACTTAAACAGCACACAAGACTTAGGACTTTTCTATCCGAAGTCAGACAATTGGAATTATATTCCTTTTATGATGCTAATTATGCAGGTAGCTTTACAAACAAAAAGAGTACTAGTGGAATGTGTTAATTTCTCGAAAATTCTCTAGTCTCTCAGTTCTCTAGAAAACAAAAAACTATTTCACTTTCAATAACCGAAGCAGGATATGTAGTTGCACCTTTAGCTTGTTCACAACTATTGTGGATGAAACAAACCTTACAAGATTTTGGCCTATCATACAAAAACAACAAAATACTCTGTGACAACACTAGTGCCATTAACTTATCTAAGAATCCAATACAACATTCTAGGGCTAAACATATTGATGTTAAACATCACTTTTTAAGAGACTATGTCTTAAAAGGAGAAATTAACCTAGAGTTTGTTAAAACAAAAAATCAATTAGCTGATATCTTCAAAAAACCATTACTAAAAGAAAGTTTCAACCTAATTTGTCATTCGCTAGGTTTATCAAGACTAAAAGAACTTAATTGATATGTATGATTGATCTAATTTACACTGTTGATCGATCAATTTTTTAAAGTGATCGACCAAAACGTTTTGATAGATTAAAGTCCTTGTTTGATCGGCCAAATTCTTCGATGTGAAATTTTCGTTCAAAAATTTGAGTTTTGATGGATCAACTTAGTTGTTTGATTGACCAATTCGGTTGGGTGGGAATTTCCCTCCACTTGTTCAAACTCTGATCGACTAATTAACTTAATTGATCGATCATTTCTTGTTTTGATCGACCAAAAACTAGTTTTGATCAACCTAAACTGGGTGGTTTCACTTTTCAAGATTGCGATCTTTTTACCTCGAATCTCGCTCCTATTCTACCTAACCGACCTCGATAACCATGATTAGCTTCCTAAAATGTTTTTACCTATTTTACTAATCATCTTTTCTATAAAAACATACGCTTTTTCCATCAGACCTATTTTTTTACCACCTATACCCCATCGATTGGTCCCCACATTATCTCCACCACCAAACAAAAATACCCATCTGACCCCACCTCTCCTCCTCCGGCAATGGTGATTGACCAAACCTCACGCTGCCTCTGACCATCGTTGTCTCTCATGCAAAGAAGCCACGTCGCCTTCGTGTGTCCTCCGTGCATCACAACCCCTCGCTCGACGCCTCCTTTGCACCACCTCCACGCGACCTTGACCTACGACTGTACTCACTTTTCATTGGCCGTCCACATCATTGCTGACCTCCCTTTGACAGACCAATCTTTGATCAATCATGGTACACTCTAAACTTAGTTAAATTCCATCTCTTTTGGATTTCTTTCTTAAGTGTTAGATGTGCTATGATATGGTCTAATGTTTTCTTGCTTCCTTATGTGATTGCTTGTGAAATAGTGTAGTATAAGTGAGCAAATCATCTGTTTACATCTCACTTTTGTCGTGACTGACCACTTTTGGTCGACCAAATTTCTTGGTTGATCGACCAAAAGTTGATTTTTCCATAACACTGTCCGATTTCTTTTTAATCGACCAACGTGTTTTCAAATACTCTGCAATGGCTCCAAAATGAGCATGTGCCTCCTCTTCTGCTCATCATGATGATACGTTTGACTGATTTTTCTTCACCGAGGCCGCTCGCGACCGTTTTTCTCTATTCGCCAAATTTTCACCACACATTGGTAGACCAGTAGATTTTTCCTACTTTGAGTCTATATTTCCTGGAATCTACGAAATATTTGCATATTACCAGATTTTACATTGTTTTGAGGGGAACTTTTATGTGGGTTCTAAGAAGAGCCGCATAGCCGATGTTGACCCAATGCCTTGTCACCTATTTTATGCCAATTTGAAGAACATAGGTGAGGGCTTCAACATTGAGTTGACCTTGAATGTCTACGGCATAGAGGTTCTGGTCAATGGAGATGTTCTTTTAGAGATTCTTGGATGGCCGTTTGTTAGCCTACCTTTCTTGAGCTCCACCAGTAGACACAAACGGATACCATTAGGGAGACCCTGTTCACTCCCTCTCATTTTGACTTGGATCATCTAGCCAAGTCACCCTATTTTCATTGTCTACCCATATTTCTTAATCATGTCTTATGGAATTTCATGTCCAAATCTACGTCTTTTGAAAACTGTCTTGGCATTATGCTCATTACCCTTTATGCCTTTCTTATGAACAAGCTGTTTAATTGGAACCACTTGATTCTGTATTTAATGAGCAAGCAACCCACCAGCTCCTTCCAGTTTGGGACACTTCTTTCCCACATCTTCCTACATTCCTGTGTTCCCACGAATATTAATCATAAACAATTTATCACTAGAGTCTCCATTTTTGATAAGCTCACTTATACGAAGATGGAGCAAGCTTAGGGAGCTTGTGGCGAGGATGCAGCCCAGGAGTAGCATCAGCTGCAGGAACCATCAGTAGTCCCTCCTTTCCTGCCTTATGAGCACTTTACAGTGACCTGTCGTCCTCCAGTGCGACCCTCTCCGTCCTTCTATGAGCAGGAGTGGAACCTTTGGGACATACCTCTTTCAGGCAGGGATTTTGTCAGTACCCTGGATGTGACGAATGGTATTTCCTTGATGATGATCGACAGAGAGAGACAGACTTCGTGATGATGAGACATGGGCCTCAGGTATTAGACTACCTGAATGCTCAAAGCCAATTCTTGGATAGACTTGGAGAGTCTATTCATGACATTCAGCAGCAGCGTCATCGACCTCCTCGACCTCGTCGATCTACTACCATGCCTCCATCATCAGCAGCACCTCCTCCTCCTACCACTACAGCAGCACCAGCAGACCAGCAAGTTACACCACCTCGCAGGACATCTAGGCAGCCGACACCAAGATCGTCAGCTCAGCACTGCCTATGTCTTGGTCAGCTTGCCTCCTCAGAGAGATCAGATTCGCTAGATCTTGAGTTGGATACAGACCTCCAAAGCACGATGGATGCCTTCATGGCATCATTAGATGACTGGCTTTGGTTTTGCTTAGCTTTTATTGGTTTGTAAAACTTAATATTCTATGAACTATTTCATTTTTTGATCTGCTTATCTAGACTCTTTTATATCATTGTTATATGCATGGATATTATCTCTCTCAGATGTATTTTACTCTCTTTGTAATTGCATGTTGAAATTTATGTTGCTTTATCTACATGCTTAAGGGGGAGTTAAATGAAAAACATAGTAGCATGTTTTACTTTTTGCTGAAATAAAAAGGGGGAGATATTATGCATAACTATTTCAATTTCATAATTATATTTTTGTTGTCATCCAAAAGGGGGAAAATGTAAGCACCTCTATTTTGATGCACCAAAATTATGTTTACTACCACACTAATATTTTAGGACCATCTCGGATCAAAGCTTCTCTCTTGGATCAAGTTCAGATGGTTGCTGATTTGTATCTTTTACTTTTATTTGAGTTTAGGATATTATTATAAGGGACCTCAAAATAAAACTCAAATGAATTTTTGCCCTTCTTTCAAATTCAGTTTTTAGGGTTATTGATCGACCAATTCTTCTACTTGATCGACCAAAATTGATTGATCGAACAATCAACTTAGTTAATCGATAAAACCAGCCTATTTTAGGAAGTTGATTAAAACCCTTTTGATCAACCAATATATCTTAATTGATCGACCAATTTGACTTCCTTTTCAGACCAACTTTTTAGTATAAATAAAGGTCATATGTAGCTCTTTTTCATAATTAACTTTCAATAAAAATACCCTCAAAAGGATCAGAGCTTCTTATGCTTCTTTCAAGTGTTTCTACACTTCGCTATTCATTTCATTCAAAGCACGTCATTTCAAACCTCTGCTGAAATTTTGGTTTGATTTTTTGAGGTTACATAGATATATTTATTGTTCTTTTATATTGTTGTTTTGATTAACGGATCTCAAGTTGTTGGGAAGATCCGTGTTGTTGTTGTTATTATACTTCTCTTCAAGGTAAAAAAAGAAGTGTTTGTAAAGAGATTGTGCTACCTTCGTTCAAGTGGTACGATAGTGGATTGACTAGCCTTGACTAGTTAGGAAAATCCTAAGCTGAAAGGCTTAGGTAGTGTTTTTCACCCGATTTGGGTTTCCACTCTAAATCCAGGTGTAACTTGTGCTTATCTTTATTGTGAATTCATTTTTATTTTTACTATTTGAAAAAGGCGATACTATTCACCTCTCCCCTCTAGTATACGTTATGATCCACAGGCAAATCCTCAGGGCAATGATGTTGGTAGGGAATTAGATGGAGTCATTCCTTCTGAGCCGCCATTGTCAGCGAGCTCAAAAGGTTGAGTGAAATTGGGTGTTTTATACATAGTGTGCTATTGGTCTAATTATAGGTATCGATGAGGTCCTTGTGAAGTGAAGTGATGAAGGACCTTGATTGGATGTGAGATAAGCCAAGAACCTCTGCCATAGATAACAGTGGTGTTTGGTGAAGGTGAAGTGGGGTCTAGGCGTATAATGTGATAAATCATGTAATTAGTGATGTAGAAATGATCGTGACAAAGTTTAGAAGGAGATCAGCATGTTTAAAAGATAAAAGAAAGCTCTGGTCAAGTTCAAGGAGCTTGTCGGAGTTGGGGAAGACAACATGGAAACAACATTAAAACTAAACTAAACTAGCTATCTGATTACGCTAAAACAATCCACTCAAAGAACTACGGTTAACTACGATTACCTGGACAAAGAAGACGAGAGGAACTCCATCGATGGCTCGTGACAGAGGAAGAAATCAAAGAGGGAGAACAGAACTTCAGTGAAGGTGAACTACACGACGTATCATGAAAAGATGATATCGTAACCTCATCCATAGATGCGACAGAGGACAATGAAGAAGGGCAGAAGGTCGAAGTCCTCAGAGAAGACCGGTGGGGGAAGGTGGAAGTTGCCGGAGGTAGGGACGAATAGCCTATCGAGCAACCTCAGTGGAAGAAGGGGGAAGGGGATCGCTAACATAGATCGAAGGTCCTGGGCTCTATTTATAGGCGAAGGAGAGGGTAGAGGGGGATGTATCGGGACGGTTACAGGTCTAGGTTCAAGGTAACCATCAATGTTGTCTCCGACATCGATGAGGTTAAATGCCCAGATCAATTAGGATTAAGAGGTGATCCGATCCGTCAGATGAAAAGAGAGAGGTGAGAGGAAGCCGAATGGCAATGGCTAAGGAGTTTAAACATGGGATAGGTGGTGATCGCAAGGTACGGACGTCGGACATTCTTGGCTGTCCACAGTGAAGAAGAGTTGAAGAAGACGATGTGTATAGGGGCATATTTGTAATGAAAAGGACCTATTTGACTAAAAAGGACTCAAGTGAAATGGAAGTTAAGGACTGAAACGTAAACAGTGACTTTTAAGGCTTATTTTAATTTATTCCTTTTTCAACTTTTTATTTATTATCAAAAATCAGATAAATATTATATTTATGCCTTGAAATTACATTTTTGCCCTTTTTAACTATATTTATTTAAATGATAAGATTAATTAAATTAATTAAGTTAATTAAAATACTTAATATATAGCTAAATGAATATGAATTGAATCCTAATTATTAATTAAATTATTATTAAAATTAATTGAACTTTAATTATGCTTTTTAACTTATTTTGCAGGTCCTTACTATTTAACCCCTATATTATAATTAACCTTGTATTTAATGTATTCCTAGGTAATTAGCTAAGTAAACTAGCTAATTAACATTATCATGTAGCTCAACTCAGCTTAACTCAACTCATCCACCTCAACTTAGTTGAGTCTAGCTCATCTCAGCTCCAATAAGCTCACTAGGAGGTCAAGCTTGCTTAACTTAATTGACATCCGTTCACTCTAGCTTCGGTCCAACTCCCCTTAGCTCTACTCAACTCACGATAGTTGAACTCCTTCTAGCTAAGCTACTACTTTACAACTTAGTAACTAAGCTAGTGATGGAGATTTTATGCGATTTATTAAGGCATGTTTTTAAATTGTTGCAACGCGTAAAATTGATCAACTTTTAAAATTTATATTCCCGTGTAGTGTGGTGGAAGATGTTGTGGTTAGAGTCAATAGTCTCTGTTTCCCTGTTGACTTTCTTGTATTAGATATGAAAGTTCTTGATTCACTTTCTTATTACTTGAATATCCTCGGTAGACCTTTCTTGGCCATAGCCCGTGCCCATATTGATTGTGAATGGGGCTGCATTGAGATTGCCATGGGCTCTAAAAAGTTCAAACATTTTTAAGGTCACCAAGAATTTTGATTGTGATCTTATCAAGGATGATGCGTCTGGCAAATGGCATTTATGGACTTGGCATTGTGCGTGGCCATCTTCTTTTGGTTTGCAGTGATGGCTACTCCTTTTATGGTCTGGTGTATTTGGATGCAACTGCATCCCATACTTCATAATCCATTGATTCTAAGAATATTTGCATTCTGGTCTTCATATAAGCATAATTGGTGACATCAAATAGAGGTGGTCTGACTACAGATTGTCCTTTAGCATATACTTCCAAGGACTTTGACATCCTGGTTGGAGAATAACAACCTCGCTCTGATAGCAGATGTGAGTACAAGCGGAGCCTCAAGGATTAAGGATACACTAAAGGGGGTGAATAGTGTAGTATCTAAAAAAATTAAAATTAAAATATTCTCCACATATCAAAATGATATATACACAAACCAGAGAAATGACACCTGATTTAGAGTGGAAACCCTTTCGGGTAAAAATCACTACCTAAGCCTCCGAGCTTAGGATTTTCTCGACTAGTCTACGCTAGTCAAATCCACTAATGTATCACTTGAACGAGAGTGAGACAACCTCTTACAGGACATCTTCTCTTACACCTATCAGAGAGAAGAACGGGACTTCCAACCCAACTTGGAATCCCATATCAAGAATAACAAAGATAAAAATAATATAACAATATTCCTATGGAACCTCAGAAATGTTAAATAACAAACCAGGCTTTCTTGAATCGCAAGAGAGCGATCGAGCTTTAGATCACATAGTTGTAGGTGTAGAGGCGAAAGCACAAAAGAGAGAGAGTAGGCATTTTTCTCTTTGGAAAGCTCCTGAGCTGTGTTTTGAGAGGGGGGCCTAGGTCCTATTTATAGGCACTTTTCGATAGTTCTGAAAATATAGGTTTGGTCAATCAAAGATGTATTTGGTGAATAAAAAGGATTTGGTTGATTAAATAATTATATTGATAGATTAAGTGTTGATCTATTAAATTGAAAGATTGGTCGACTCAGAGATATCAAAAGAAATTCGACCGTTAGAGTAAGTTTGATCGATTAAATAAAATAGGTTGATTGATCAAAATGAAATATGACCGTTAGAGGCATTTGATCGATTAAAATAATTAACTGGTTGATCAAAGAAATAAGTTGGTCGATCAACAATGGAGAAAACGTTTTCCTTTTGTAAAAATAGTAGGCTTACGTTTTAAAACGGTCTTCAAGAGTCTTCAAGTCTCAAGCTTCTTTCTTCCTTGATGACTAAGGTGATGACGACGCATCCATATCAAACATTTGACTTAAGTTATAAGGGTTAGTCCACAATAAAATATAATTTTGTTATATCAAAATAAGGGAATTAACAGATAACATATTATGGCTAATTAAGTAATTAAGTCATGTAGTTAAGTATTAGGTTAATTTATACTCTAAGTAAATAAATGTTAGTTAAGTAGTTATAACTTAAGTATTAATATTTTTGTTAGTAAGTTATAGATAGTAAGTTAAAGTATAACCTAACTTATTTTGTTAGTTAAGTAGCAAGATATGTAAATTTTTTTTTTTGAAACAGAAAGATATGTAAGTAAGATTAACTTGATTAATTAACTATTGTGATTAAGAATAAGGAATAATTTAAAGAATAAGTGGTGAATCATTTATTGATTTAGCCTCTTAGCAAATGACCTGACTCAATCAGTATAAATTTATAAAATATGTCAATTACCTTATTCACTATACTCTAACTTAACAATGACAAATTAACTGTGTAAGGTAGCTTAACATTAATAACGTGCACACGAAGGATACCATTACAAAGGATCACATTTGTCACTAACAAGCTCTAAAGTAATTAATGAAAACCTTGGAGTGTAATCATGTAAAGCCTTATCAAAAGGGCATTTGAGAGGATTTGTGGGGCACGTAAAAAAGTGCATACTATACCACTCTCTTTTTCTTTCTCCCAGAGACTTAAGAAAAAATTTTGAGGGTTAGATCTCCTCATATGTACATCCTTCAAGGTGGAACTAGATTACCAATCCTCTATGTTCCTTCCTGTTTGCAATATTCGGTTGGGCTCTTAGTTTGTCTTGAACTCTATAGAACACAAATCAAAGACCCTGATCAGTTAGAAAATTAAAGGACCCATCAATCTTTCTGCAAAACTTACCTCACTAAAATCCATTGTATTGTTCACCAAAATGAGTTGAGTGAATAAATGCTTTTTTAGAAATGCCTCACTTTGAATAGGCTCATTAATCATTGATCACTAGACCCCCAATTTAAGCAAGGTCCAATATATAGAAATAGACCCCATGTTGAATGTACTACATATCCCATCACTATATATATTAAAGCCCATGAAGTAGTGACTATTGATGTCACTATTCCATGAGATTTACAATTTACGTATCTTTTGGGTGCCTTAATTATACTTCATGGTTAGCTAGTGATGATAAACACCTTTTTTTTGAGTAAAGGGTTAACCATATTACTCAAAAAGGGGTCACCCGACCCAAGTGTACAATGAGGGGAATGACGTAGTAAACTGCAGGAAAACAAATAATAAAAAAATTACAACAATGTTTGAATATCTCTATTGATATGCTCTGCAAGAAGAAGGGGACAGTGGTGATTCTTCATGTCGGTGTCTATTCCGTTCCATACAAATATGTCATACCATACCTGCTGTGACCTACCAATAGGTATGGGAGGTAGAGATTGGGGCATCCATTGGAAGTTGTGGGCACTGCTGAAGGGGAAGATGCCTCCCTGTAGATAGTTCCATATATTAGTAGAGTAATCACATTGAAAGAATAGGTACGATATAGAGTCTCCTTGTGAATTGCATAAAGTGCAAGAGGCTTCCATAGGTATCCACCAAGAGGAAAGTCGGTCTAGAGTCACAAGCCTCCCCCATAAGGCCAGCCAAAGGCAAGTGCTCCATTTGAAAGGGATAAAAGAACTCCAGACAAAATTCCTTAGGGGTCGCTCCACTACTTTTTCTCTAATTGTATTCCAGACTTCAGTAGTGTTTAATCTACCATCACTTTTGGTGGGCCAACTCCACACCCCATTTAAAAAAAAAAATCTCCAGTAGCCTACTTTTGAAATCAAAAAGCGCAAGCAAAATTTTTGAGTCACCTGGGTTCTTTGGCTTAGATAGATAGTCCCTATATCTGTCTCTCATCCAACAAGCCCATATAGAATGATTTTGTGTAGTAAGCCGAGACACCATTTTTGAATAAGTCAACTTCTACAATTCAATATAATTACATAAGTCAAGACCTCCCTCCTTTTTGGGTTTGCAGATATCTTACCATCCAATTAAGTGAATCTTGTCATCCCAAATGAAATTTGCAACATGCTTTTAAATTTGATGTAAAGTCTGCTTCCTGACGTGGGTGGTGCTTAGCCAAAATCAAAGTAGACCTTCAACAACCCATTTGACCTAGCAAATTCTCCCAGTGTAGGAAAGCAATTTTTTCTCCATCCTTGGAGGTGGTCTTTGACCTTGTCTTCAAGAATAGAACCAGGATTGACCATATTGCTTGCAGATAGAGGAACTCCCAAATCGCGACAAGGGAGTCTTTGATGCAAAATTTGGCATGATTTGTAAAAGCGGGTTTTCAAGTCGTTGTAACAAGCCAAATCGCATACGCTTTTAAATTTATATTCCTAGATAGGGGAGTATCTAGGGTCGTCCAAGGAGGCAAATTTGCAATTCAACTCTCTTGCTTAGAAAATAAATCTCAACTTTCTTTTTGATATTTTAAATATTTAATTTTTTTTCAGTTTTGAAATAATGAGGACAAAATGCAAATTGTGACGGAAAAGTACTAACACCTAAAATTACTAAGCTAAAACTAAAGAGATAAATATGTCCACTACCTAAGCTCACTCTAGGCAAGTGGAGGCCTAGAGTAATTAGGAAGTGGAAGTGAAATAAGTGTTAGAACAAAGACAAACAATTGCAATAGAAATTAAAAAGAAGGTAAATTAATTTAGCTGAATTTGTGTTCTTTTACAAAGACAGATAGAGGAATGCTTCTACTAGAAATGGAGAATATAAAAGCAATAAAAGAAACACAAATCCTCTTATAGAATCTGGTGAAGGGAGTCTTCGTGCTCCAAGCCTAGCTGCTCCTTGGCTTGAAAAGAGGGTCTCCTTCTCCTTCCTTGAAAGCTCCTCCAAGGTGGATTGTAACGACCCGATTCCCGAGTCCCTACGAGACATGAGAATCGGACCGACTCGACTAATCCCAAGACCTAGTCGTCCAACGAGGAAATAACCAAAAGAGCAGTAAAATAAACCACATTCAGGATGAATATAACTAGCAGTAACAAAATACAGCAGTAAGAAAAGGAACTACTACAGTATATACCACCACAATAGTAGAACAACAATTATATACATAACATGAAGCTACAAGTAAAGAAGTACAGGGAGTAAACAAGAACTACTCACTACAGTGGAAAAGGGGTACCAAAAAGAACTGCGGTAACTCTACTGGACCCTACTCGGCCCAGCGTCCTCGGCAGCCGCTGACCCTGGCTGCTCAACACCTGGTCCTGAAAAGTAACGAGTGTAACACGTCAGCGAAACGCTGAGTAGAGTGGCAACTAAAAACTAAAGAAGCAGTAGAGTGTACAGTAGTTATATATTTACATCCTTTATTTATATCTTTCTATTATTTCACGATTTATTTATTTCTCAGATCCTTCACTTGATCTCGAGTGTTCCTCGTGGGAACGATCTTGATTGCAGTCTTTTCCGAAAAGTAGAAGTAACACATGGTGCTCTCCTGGCTGGGAGAGTCCCCCGTGGTGGTCCTACCCCCCAGTCAACCACCCCAAGGTTACTGATAGACATAACGGTGACTACGGCACGCGCGATAAGTGCACAGGTAGCTACCCCGCATTGGCACGCGGTCAGTCGTTTCCGTTAATGGGTGCGCTCAAAACACAGCACGGAACCAGTATAGGGTACAGCCCTCTCAGTAACAGGGGTCCAACCCCTCCACAGTCCGCGCACCCTCTCCTGACTACCCTGGTTTGCCCAGTGGGCCTAACAAGTCGGTGTAGGAGGCTAGCAGAACCCCGGGGCCCGTGGGGTAGCTAGTGCTCTCCCTACACTAGTAATTCTCCTCGGTACTGCGTACGCGAGGGCCAGCAAGTCGGTGTACAGTAGCCAAACCCACCCCTATCTCAACCTGAGGGCGGCAAGCTCCCCTCTACACTAAGAGGTAATGTGTGCTCTCGTTGGTACCACGTACCCCAGAGACAACACACTTCCACGTCTTTCTTTCTCAGTTCCATCCATTCTCTTTCCAGGAGTTCTACTCCTAATTCCCTGTAGGGTTCCAGCTCTTTTAACTCAGCACATTTGGGTTTCACCATTCCAGTTTTACGTTCATACAACCCATGTTCTCAATCATGTTTATTCATTCATAACAGGCAGTTGTTAAATCAATTTACAAGCAGCTATTATTTCCTTTCCACTTTTCCAAGACTGCAATATTTATATATATATTACTAGTTTTCCAGTCCAAGGATTCATGCCGTACCCTAGAATCTATCATTCAATCTAGTTTCTCAGTCCTAGGGTTCATGCAATGCCCTAGACTCTATTAATTGTTCCACAATTGTAACAAATTTGATTAAGTAAATTAAAAGCCACTCTAAAAGCTACAACGGGAGTACTGGGGGCGTGGTCGGAAATCCTGCGCGCCTCTGCAACCCCCAAGACCGCAATGGAATGGGGTCCTAACACAAGAATCAAGCACAAGGAGTTTCTTAGAACGGTATACAATTACTGTAACAGGTAGAGGATTCTATTCCGGAAAGAACGCAACTCGAAACGTGGAAAACGAACTTCGAACGGGCCCTAAACGGGTCAAAAACGATGAAACTGTCCAAAATCAGACGTCTGGAACCCCTTCCAGATGTCTTAAAAGGTGGGTCAGATGGTACCTTTGCTCTGTGTAGTCCTTCAGACGTCCAGAAGCCCGCGGGGGCGTCTGGCTTAGTTCCCAGACGTCCGATGGTCACCCCGGACGTCTGGAAGTCCTCTCCGTAGTCTGGCACTGCGGCCAGACGTCCGATTCACGTGGGATGGCGAGCCCTTGCACCCTCCCGAGCAGAACCTGCACGTACCCACACCTGCTCTCAGTACGACGGGTCACAGACGAAGGCACGGTGGACGGCTGCATGGCCGTACGCGCCAAAAAGGAAGAAGATCGAAATATCTTACCTGCCAGACGTCTGGACAACCCTCTAGACGTCTTCACATTCGTCTGGTCGTAAGCCCAGACGTCTGATTCTGGAAGAATTTCCAGAACCAGAGCTCGACTCACTCTCCGCTCGCAACGCACGGCTGCGCCGCGCCTCGTCCGCCTGCTGCTTGAGCTGCAACAGCCCCTCCGCGACACACCACGCCCGCTGCTCCCTCGCCGACTGGCTCTAGCTGCCCCGGCAAGCTCGAGTCCTCACGGTCGAGCGTCTCCTCCCTCGCGCAACACCTCCTCCCGCACACTCGTTGCGGCCGCCGCTCGCTCGCTCGCGCTCTCGCACCGGCTGGGAGAAGAAGAAGAGGGACGTGGAGGAGATGAGGGTGAGGGAGAGGGCGAGGGGCCTTATAAGGCCGCGTGGGGAGAGAGAGAGAGAGAAGCACTGCGCCCTGCAGGAGGAGAGAGGGAAAAAGAGGGGAGAGAGTGGCGGGTGCAGGTCTACGTGCGCATGCGCGCAGACGCAACCCCGTACGCCACAAAAATTTAATACCAGACGTCTGGGCCACTTCCCAGACGTCTTAAAAACCCTTCTTGAGGCCACGTTCGTAACATGGATGCTCTCCACCTCAAATCTTTCCCCCAAGGGTGGGCGTGCACCACCCTCAAGCTCTCCTCCAAGGTGGCGTGGACCACCTTCAAGACCTCCTCCAAAGGTCTTCCTTGCCTGGCTCCTCCTTTGGCTGGTGTGGGTACAAGAGAGAAGGGAAGAGGCGAAGGCACCAAGGGGACAGAATATCCCCTTAATCTTCTTCTTCTTCTTCTCTCTTGGGCATGGGCTTTAGGTAGAATATGAGAGGAAATTTGCTAGCCAAGGATGGGTTGTAAGGTGGTGGGTGGTGGTCTTTTTATAGGGTAGGATGAGGGGTTAAGGTGGCCCTTGAGATGGATGGCTAGGATGGGAAGATGGAGGTGGTTAGATGATCCTAGGGCTAAGAAGAGTTGGTGCCACCAAAGGGGTGTAAGGGGGGTAGTTATGGGTGGCCAAGGGACACCTAAAAGTGGCGCCAACCATGGAGAGGTGCCATGGGTTGGCACCAACTTCTAGGCTTCTAGAAGAGGGTTGAGGTGGATGGTGGAGATGGCTTGGAGGGGTTATGTGTAGGGTAGATATGGGGGTTGAGGTTGGCACCAAAAGGGAGGTAGTTAGGGTTGGTTTTGGTGCCAACTTTAGGTGTCTTTTGGTGGTTAGTTGAGGGGTGAAAGGTGATGAAGAGGTGGCGTCAATTCGAGTAGAGGTGGAGCTAACTTAAGTAATCTTAGGTAGACTTGGAGTGGTAGGTTATGTAGGTGAAGTTAGGGTTAGGTTTTTGGTGCCATGGAGGTGGATGCTAGCTAAGCTAAACTAAGCTAAGCTAGCTTAGCTAGCTATAGAGTAGAGGATTATGCATGTGGAGTTTAGGGTTTGAGGAGAGGAGCTGGATATGTAGAGTTTGGAGCTGAATTGGAGCTGGCAGCCACTGAAGAGGTCAACATGGGGCTACTCTAGCTGGCTTAGCTTACTAGTTCTTTGCTAGCTGCTAAGCCAAGCTAAAGTGAGCTGGCTTCTGTTGAATGGAGCTAAGGTGAGCTGGGTCTGGTGCTCTCGAGGAGAATTGAGCTGGTTGAGACAGCTAAGGTAGCTTAGCTCAATTAGCTTGAGCTAAGCTAGGTCCCCGGGAGCTGGACTTGAGCTTCCTGAGCTGGAATGAATTTATCTTCAGCTGGCCGGAGTTGAGTGGAGCTAGATGTAGCTGGACTTGAGCTGGGTTGAACTCCAGTCAACTCAGCTGAGCTAACTAGAGCTCCTTGTGGACTAGTGGGAGCTGAGATGACCTAGTCTTAGCTAAGTTGAGTTGGATCTGAGCTGAGCTGAGCTAGGGTGAGCTAAGATGCGCTCTCTTGAGCTGCCATTCAGTTGAGATGAGCTGAATGGAGTTAGGATGAGCTAACCCTAGTCCAAGTGAGCAAGATTCCAGCTTTGCTGAGCTGGATCAAGCTGAGTTTCAACTAGTTTGAGCTCCTCCTTCACCAGTTGCCTTCTTGAGTGCTAGGATTTTAGGGATCTTTATATCTGTTCATTCCTAACACTCACAAAAACACATTAAAATGACAAGAAAGAATGCAATGCATGCCTAACTTAGTTAATGCCTAAATGCAGCCCAAAAACCTGTTTGCGGAGCAAAATCCTAAGAGCTAGGTTTGTTTTAATGCATGAGAATGATGATAAACTGGCATTTATCACACTCCCATACTTATGTTTTGCTAGTTTCTTAGTAAAACTTTAATTTTTACAAAACGAAATTTTTGGGAAATCTAATTTTTTTGACTTTTGAGGAGAAAAAGATTAAGGGACCTTGGTTGATCCAAATACAGGAGGCACGAGATTTGTTAAGGATAAACATTGGGATTTATTTTTGGATCCAAAAATTAGAAAAATCGGGATCAATATATCCTCCAGAAAATTCACAAATTAACCCCTTGTTAATCCAGATGACTTAAAATTTCTATTTTTAGGATTTTTTTGGCTCTTGAATCTGATTCGCAACTTGCAATATCCTTTAAAACCTTGTGTCTGTGCTTATGAAAAGCCAACATTTATAGGGGCGTGTTTGTGGTTTAAAATATATTTTTTCTCTCCCCCATGCTTAGTTTTAGCTTAGTCTTACAACAGATGTGTCGGGATCATCAGTCCCGTTACCAGTCCTCGAGGGGGCTCTGGCACCAGTACTTCGGGATAGCATTGTCCATGACACCACCCAGGAGCTCACAACCCAAAAACACAATGCGGTGTAAAGGGACGCTCCAAGCAAACTCAAGCTCTTGCTTCGACACTATAGGTAGAGCACCGTCCAAGACACTTGAGCTGCTAAAATGCACTTTAATGCTCCATCTAGAGATATGAAATATAGATATGGAGCAGCGTCGAGGCGGTAACATGTTGACATCGCGTCCTCAAAGGAGGAATTTTCCTTCTTCTCAGCGGTGGGAACTCAAACCAATGATCTGCTTCAGACTTTTACTAAGTCCAAACAAGGGAGTTTTTCTAATTTTTAGTTGTTTTTAAGTGTTGGCTTGTGTGTGAAATTCGACACAAGAAGTTCCTCAAGACATGCAAGTTTTTGAATCAGAAACTAAGTCAAATACTTTCCTCATTACAAAATAGGATCAAGTCACCTGAACTATCATGAGTTCAAGTGAAACTTTAGAGAAGGATATCTAATCTAGTATAAAAGTAGACCTTGAAATTCTAATGATTAAATCCACATCCTCATCCCTAGTTTGTTAAAGATTAAATCCCATTGTACCCAAAAGTGAATTTTTCGACCTTGGTCCAAATTTCAAAATTTTTCCTAAAAAAGTTTTTAACATTTTTATTTTTTTGGGGTGTGCAAGTAGGAATATAAAATAACTAAAAAAATGCATATTTTTAGGTTTTGAAAATCCTAAATCGATTGTCAAATTTTAAAAACACCCCCCATGCTTAAGATATGCAATGTCCTCATGCATTAAGAGGAAGAAGGGATCACCTTAAATGAAGAACGATCAGATTTAGGATGGTCAAAACCTGGAAAAAGAAGGAAAAAGGAAAGCAGGAAAAATGATGGGTTACCTCCCATCCAGTGCTATCTTTTACGCCAATCAGCCGGGCGTAGTGTGCATGTTACGACCGCAGCTTCAAAATGTCTTTTAAGACGTCTGGGATATTTTTTTTCCGTGGCACAGAGGATTCGTCTATGCGCCTGTGCGCGCAGACCTGCAGATGCGCTCCTTTTTCCCTCTCCTCCTGCGGGTGCAGGCTGCGCCCCTCTCTCTCGCTCTCGCTCTCCCAGCGCGGCTTTAAAAGGCCTCGCACTCTCCCTTACTCTCATCCCCTCTGCTCCCTTCTTCCTCTTCCAGTCGGAGTGCGAGTGCGAGCGTGAGCGGCGGCGGCGGCAGCGGCAGCCGCGGCGGGTGTGTGGGAGGAGGTGTCGCGCGAGGGAGGAGACGCTCAATCGTGGGGGCTCGAGCTTGCCGGGGTAGCTGGGGCTAGCCGGCGGGGGAGCCGCGGGCGTGGAGCGTCGCTGGAGGGCTGCTGCAGCTCGAGCAGCAGGCGGACGAGGCGTGACGCGGCTGTGCGTGGCGGGCGGAGAGCGCGTCGAGCCCTGATTCTGGAAATTTTTCCAGAATCAGACGTCTGGTCTTCCAACCAGACGACGGTGAAGACGTCTGGAGGACTATCTAGACGTCTAGAAAGTAAGTTATTCTTTTCCGTCCTTCGTCCTCTTTCTGCGATCGTTGTACTGAGAGCGATGAGTGGGTACATGCAGGCTGAGATTCGCATCCAACGCGAATCAGACGTCTGGCAGCGGTGCCAGACGACTGGAGGGACTTCCAGACATCCGGGGTGACCGTCAGACATCTGGGAACTAGGCCAGACACCCCCGCAGGCTTCTGGATGTCTGAGAGACCACGCAAGACAAGGTACCATCTGATCCCCATTTTTAAGACGTCTGGAAGAAGTTCCAGACATCTGATTTTGCATTGTTTCGTCGTTTTCGACCCGTTTAGGGCCCATTCGGAGTCTATTTTCCGCGTTTCGAGTTGTGTTCTTTTCGGAATTAAATCCTCTACCCGTCTACAGTAGCTATATAATGTTTTGAGAAACTCCTTGTGTTTGATCCTTGTGATAGGACCCCGTTCCGTTGCAGTCTCGGGGTTTGCGGAGGCACGCAGGATTCCCGACCACGCCTCCAGTACGCCTGTTGTAACTGGTAGAGTGGCTTTTAAGTTTACTAGTATAATCTGTTAAATTATGGAACCATAAGTAGAACCTAGGACATTGCATGAATCCTAGGAATGAGAAATAGATTGAATGATAGATCCTAGGTGTTGCATGAATCCTAGGGCTGGAAAACTAGATTGTATGATAGATCCTAGGATATGGCATGAATCCTAGGACGGGAAAACTAGTGGAATGTATGAATACTGCAGCCTTGGAAAAATGGAAAGGAACAAATAGCTGCCTGTAAATTGAATTAACAGCTGCCTGATATGAATAAATAAACATGAACATGGATTGTAAGAACGTGAAACTGGAAAGTGAGACCTAGATGATCTGAGTTAAAAAAGCTGGAACCCTACGGGGAATTAGGAGTGGAACTCCTGGAAAGAGAAAGGAATGGAACTGAGAAAGAAAGACGTGGTAGTGTGCTGTCTCTTGGGTACGTAGTACCAAGGGAAGTACCTGTACCTGTTTAGTGCAGAGTAGAGCCAGCCGCCCCAGGGACCCGGGGTTAGGACTGGCCACTTTGTACCGACTTGCTGGCCCTCGTGTACGTAGTACCGAGGAGAGCTACTAGTGTAGGGAGAGCACTAACTACCCCATGGGCCCCGGGGTTCTACTAGCCTCCTACACCGACTTGTTAGGCCCATTGGGCAAACAAGGGTAGTCAGGTGAGGGTGCGCGGACTGTGGAGGGGAAAGGCCCCTGTTTGGTTACTGTGGAGGGGTTGGACCCCTGTTACTGAGAGGGCTCTGCCCTGTACTGGTTCCGTGCTGTGCTTGGGCGCACCCGTTAACGGAAACGACTGACCGTGTGCCAGTGCGGGTTAGCTACCTGTGCATTTATCGCACGTGCCGTAGTCACCGTTACGTCTGTCCGTGACCTTGGGGTGGTTGACTGAGAGTAGGATCACCACGGGGGACTCTCCCGGCCAGGAGAGCACCACGTGCTACTTCTACTTTTTGGAAAAGACTGCAATCAAGATCGTTCCCACGAGGAACATTCGAGATCAAGGAAAGGATCTGAGAAATAAATGAAATCGTGAGAAAATTGAAAGATGTAAATAAAGAAAGTAACAGAACATAACAACTATTGTACACTCTACTATTTCTTTAGTTTTAGTTGCCACTCTACTCAACGTTTTGCTGACGTGTTACACTGGTTACCTTTCAGGACCAGGTGTTGAGCAGCCAGGGTCAGCGGCTGCAGAGGACGCTGGGTCGAGTAGGGTCCAGTAGAGTTACCACTGTTCTCTTGTACCTCTTTTTGTTCCACTGTAGTGAGTAGTTCTTGTTACCGTTGTACTTTTCTTTACCTACAGTTCATATTATGTTATGAATGTTGTTCTACTGTTGTGGTGGTATATACTGTAGTGGTTTCTTTCCTTACTGCTGTATTGTCTTACTGTTAGTTATATTTCATGCTGAATGTGGTTTATTTTACTGCTCTTTTGGTTACTTCCTCCTTGGACGACTAGGTCTTGGGATTAGTCGAGTCGGTCCGGTTCTCGTGTCTCGTAGGGACTTGGGAATCGGGTCGTTACAGTGCATTAGTGATCAAAGGTGGCTAGCTCAGTGAAATTGAAAGATTCAGATGGAAGATTCGGCGTATGATCAAAATAAGGCTTTAAACGTTGGCTGATGACTTGAAATGTCATATTAGTTTTAGGATCAAAAGGATCGATAGTGCCGTATGGATAAGTTTTATGGACAATAAAGGGGTTGGTCCATTTAGATTTTAATTTGCCAGGAAAAAGACGTAATCGAGTATCAAAAAGCCAAACATGTTGATTAATGTCAAAATGTTTCCGAACAATGAATTTATCATGAAATTTCTTTGTTCAGCCTTTATAAATCCTTGTGTTTTCATAGGAAAAATTACGTAATTCTTTCAATTCAGTTAATTGTAATTTTCTATGGATACCGGCGTCAAATAAATCCATGTTTAGTTATTTTATTGCCCAAAAAGCCCTATGTTCTAATTCTACCGGGAGATGGCATGCCTTCCCAAAAATCAGATGGAAGGGAGACATGCCGAGCGGAGTTTTAAAAGCGGTACGGTAGGCCCATAAAGTGTCGTCCAATTTGGTAGACCAATCTTTACGATTGGGCCTAACCATCTTTTGTAAAATATTTTTAATTTCCTGGTTAGAAACTTCTGCCTGACCATTTTTTTGGAGGTGATAAGGTGTGGAAATTTTATGATTAACCCCAAATTTAGAAAGAAGGTGACGGAATTGTGAGTGAGTGAAATGTGAGCCTCCGTCACTGATAATGGCTTTTGGTATACCAAATCTTGAGAAAATATTTTTCTTAAGAAAGTCGACAACCACACGGTGATCACTAGTGCAGGTGGGTATTGATTCTACCCACTTTGAAACATAGTCGACTGCGACTAGTATATATAAATACCCACCATAGTTGATGAACGGTCCCATGAAGTCGATGCCCCAAACATCAAAAATTTCAACCTCTAAAATAGGATTAAGGGGCATCATATCCTTCCGAGTCATGTTGCCGATGCTCTGGCAACACACACAGGACCGAACAAAGTCATGAGGATCTTTGTGCAAGCTGGGCCAATAGAATCCTGCATTAAGGATTTTAGCTACAGTTTTCTTGCCCGAAAAATGTCCGCCACAGGCCATTGAGTGACAATGTGTCAAAATATCATGGATTTCAGAATCAGGTACACATCGTCGAATCACCTGATCGGCACAAATGCGGAAAAGGTCGGGCTCCTCCCAAAAATAGTATTTAATATCAGCAAAGAACTTATCCCGTTTGGTTTTTTGCCAATCAGCGAGGATTCATTCTGTTACTAAATAATCAGCGAGGATTCGTTCTTCTACCAAGGGAGGGTAGTAGCAGCTAAAATGCTTTCATCGGGGAACTGATCAGGTGGGGTCATTATGTCATTCGTCATAAGATGAGAGAGATGGTCGGCCACTACATTATGTGATCCCACCTTATCCTTGATTTCCAGGTCAAATTCCTGGAGCAGCAGAATCCAACGAATAAGGTGGGGTTTTCGCATCTTTCTTTGTCAGCAAATATTTAATTGCTGAGTGGTTGGTATATACAGTGACACGTGACCTCAAAAGATAAGATCTGAATTTTTCTAAGGCAAATACATTGGCAAGAAGTTCCTTTTCAGTGATCGTGTAGTTCTGTTGTGCATCATCAAGAGTTTTGCTAGCATAATAGATCACAACGGGCTTCCTGCCAATTCTTTGCCCTAGAATGGCCCCTATAGCAAAATCTGAGGCATCTGTCATTAATTCAAAGGGACTATTCCAATTAGGTCCCTGTAAAATTGGTGCCTCAGTAACCTCCTTCAACCTCAAAAAACTCTCCAGGCACTTATCATTAAAATCAAATGGCTGGTCTTTAGTAAGTAGCTGACTTAAGGGCTTGGAAATTTAGGAAAAATTTTGTATGAATCTACGGTAGAAACCCACATGACCCAAAAAGGAACTGATTTGTTTGACAGTAGTGGGTGGTGGGAGCTTAGATATAGCATCTATTTTTACTTTATCTACCGCGATTCCTTGTTTTGAAATAACATGGCCCAAGACAATACCTTCTTGGACCATGTGTTTTGCGTGGCTAGATTGTGTTTTAATAGATATCTTGTTGTAATATAGATGAACTCTTCGCAAAAATAAATAAAAATTATAACTCGAAATTTAGAATATCCCAAGGTTGAACTCATGGAGCAAACTTTGATTCTAGAAGCATACAAATTCACAATTAACTATATACTATTTTACAAAAATTAAAGAGAGAGAGTGAATAAAAAAAATCCTTTTCTTCTTTTCTTTCTTTCTTCTCCTCTTCTCTCTTATTTCTCTGCCTTTCCTTTTTCGGACATCTGATTCTTTGAATCAGACGCCTTATCTGCCCCTTTGCTACAGTGCCTCACAACTTCTTCTCCTCTTGGCTTCTTTTTCTTCTCTTCTCTATTCGGCTTCCTTCTTCTTCTTCTTACACTGTGCCTTCTCCTTCTTCAGTTGGCTTCTCTGCCTTCTTGTCTTCTTCTTTCTTCTTCTATTGCAGCTCTTGGTTGCTTCTTCTCTTTCTTTTCTCTGCAGCTTCCTCCTTCCTGTCTTCTTCTTCTTTTTCGCTTGCAGCGGCTAAGTCCCTGCTTCCTCCTTAGTGTCCTCTTCCTGCAGAAGCACCACGCAACAAAACCTATTCCCCTACTCTCCCTGCACGTCTCTCTCTCTGAATCTCTCTTCGGTATGCTCTCCCAGAGCTGGGTTATCGGGTTGAGTCGGGTCCAGGCGCACCGGCGTGGGTGCGGTGCGCGAGGAGTGCATAGGAGGATAATCGGGTCGGGTTACCAGGTCCGTGGGCTAGTTCACGGACGAGGCATGCATAGGTGAGGAGGGACCTAACCCCAGTGAAATGGAGGCGAACAGCTAATAACATAAATTCAATTTATTTCGCACACCTCACTCACAGGTTCACGAGGTGGGACTAATGTTCCACCCACTGTTGCTCGCACGCCCGCAGGAGATCTTCCGTCCAATTGCAGCAGCTGCAGTTCTCGCAGTGCCAATTTCTTGGATAGTTGGATGCGCGAGACTTCCTCGAACTTGCTGGACTTGGAATCCTACAGCACTTCAGCCTAGAGCGAGCTTTCAACCTCCTCGAGCCGTCGCTAATGGCGGCTGGAGCTTAGACCCTACATGACACAAAAAGAAGCTTGCAGCTCTATCAGACCATAGGAGGACCTTCGCTGTGTCACGACGAAGGTGAGGCGGTAGGTGGTAGGCTGCGGGGTGGCCTAGGCGTGCGTGTCTAGGTCGCTCTGTGGCCAGATGGATGGGATAGGTCGGGGGGCGGTTGTGGTGGTGTAGGCGATTTGTGGACAAGTGGAGGATGTTCAGTGAGTGTGGCAGAGGTTGTGAGGGTGGCAAGATGTGTGGGGTTGCGGAGTGACGGAAGCATCTCGTCGGAGGGTGGCCGGAGATGGAGAAGGTGACGATGGACAGTGGATATCGAGGGGTAGAAACAACAAATTAATAAGGGGGAAATAAAGGAGACAGTAAGGGGAAGAGTTTTTACCTAGCTAAGCGGATGAAAGAGAGGAGATGGCGATCGACGTGTCTTTGCCGTCACCGGAGACGAAGGTTCCAGAGTAGGGGGCGGTGACGAAGAGAAGGGGTCGGAGAGTGCCATCTAGTACGGCCTGGCGTGGAGGAGATTGGCAGAGCTAGCTCTGCCACTGGTATGGTGGCAGAGCGACGAGAAGAGGGAGGAAGAGTCGCCAGAAGCGTCGGGCTGTTGGCCGGAGTGAGGAGGGGACGAATTTGGGGGAGTTCTCTGGCCAAATCGAGTTTGGAGCAACCGACAGCCCCTGCCGCTCCTTAAATAGATGTTGGCGAGGAGATCTCGAGGAGGAAGCGTGGGCAGGTCTCCAGGGAATGGCCATAAAAGAGACCCATGCCTCTCGCACGTTCGCATGAGAGGTATGGGCGTCAGCAGGGCATGGGAGGGGGTCCATGTGGAAGAAGACAACGCAGGGGGCCCCCCTCTCGTTTCTGGGGTCGGTCCCCATACCCTGCGCGACGCCATCCTCCGTGCAAAGTCGCCGGAGGCATGGGCAGTTGTTGCTGGTGGTAGAGGGACCGGCTTGCAAAGAACAAAGGGAAAGTTGAGGGGCCAACTGCAAGGGTTCAAAAAGTTAATGGTCAAAAAGTAATTCTTGAGGACTAATTTGTAAAGTAGGTCAAGGCAAACTTTCCTTTGGTCCAAATTTTGATATAACCCTAATTTATACCTAAGGGATCCAATGGTGAAGTTGGATTTTAGGTTTGACCACGTTTGACTAGTCAATTTGCATAAAAACCCAAATTAGGTCAAAAATTGGGTATAGTTCTTAATCTAGGTCAAGATAGGTTCCAATGGCCAAATTGAAGGTTCTAAACCCTAAGGAATATTTTTTCATGAATTTTAGAGAGTTTAATTGATTTTTATCTTGCCTAGAACTTCGTGAATTAGAGCAGGTTTGTTTTAGGGTTACAGAATGTCATTTAATTCCTACCAGCTGCTATAATCCTTTTCAGATCAAATCATCCCACTTTCTCTCTTATTAAGCCCATTTGACCTACGTTTAAACCCTTAGACATCCCATTTGTGTACTGCATTGGTAAAATTACAGTTTTACCCCTTGTGAGTTGCTTTATGCTCAAATTTATAGTTCTTTGATTTAGGCTTTCCCTTAGGTTTTATAGGAGCTTTTGTATACTTATTTAGGTCAAAATGTACTAGTTAGGGTTCATGATGAGATTCTCATCATACCCCCATGCCTAGCTTTTGCTAGTCCCTTAGCAAAAATTTAAAGTTTTAACCTTTGTTCTAGACCATGAATTTCTTCCATCAAATTTTGATAAGTGTTTTTCCTTTTGTATCCTTGATTAGGTCAGAATGTCAATCATATGCCTAAAAGGTACTTTAGTACAAATTAAGATCCAGATCTGTGTAGCTTTAGCCTTAGTCTTTAGTAAAGGTTTTTAAGGCCTACAGGAACTAACCTAAAGTTTATTGGACTTCGTGGTTAAAGCACCCGTGCTTGAGATATTTTTAGCCTTGGTTCAGTTTGTAGTGCATTTTGTAAGAGAGAGACAGAAGATTTATTCGTTTGGAGAGTTCTCTCTCTTTTCTTTTTAATTCTAGCTTAGGATTGGCTTCACAACACGATCTGTATCGGATTTCTTGTCCCCATCATCAATCCTCAAGGGTCCCTGGCAGTCGATGCTTTAAGATAGCACTGCCCATGGTAACCTCTAGAACCCTGGCTTTTGAGATTTCGAGATAATCCCGTCCATGGTGTTCGTGGCCGAATTCAGATCTTGGCAATTGACACTTCGTGATAATGTCATCCATGGAATCTAAACCAGCAGAGTACTTACATGCCCCCGGTAGGATATGTAAATATCCTAGGAGAGAAGCACCGAGGAGATGATATGTTGTTACGCATCTTCGAGGGGAATTTCCCACCTCTCCATGCCAGGAACTCGTCCAAATCAACTTGTGTTGATCGATTGCTCCTAATTTAGGTGACATTTTCAGAATATTTGAAACGCTTCTGCGTGATTTTGATATTTATGCTCACTGAACCAGACTGTGTGTGTGAATTTGGGTGCTTAGGTTACTGAGTCCCGTAAATCGAAAGTCAGTTAACGAGGCCAAATACTCCCTAAGCCTTGGACCTAATATTTAAGCTTTTCATTTTCCTTAATCTCTTGAGGAATATCTAGATCTTAACAGGTACTAAGAGTCTATCCAAGAATGCCTAAGGTTTGCGTTCTTACTAAACTTGTTGTGCACTTTCCTTTTTCTTTTCCTTAATGTGATATAGAACTTAGGTTAATTCCTTAATTTCTTACTAATGACTCCCTTTTCTTTCATTTTGTGCTCCTTTTTACCATTTTGTTCTTTTTCTCCTCCTTCTATAAAGTTTACCGGCACTTTCTTCCTCCTTTAAAGTTTTTTTTTTTCGTATATGCAGATTTTTTTGTCGAAACCTTTTCCTTGTTATTTTATTACACTTTCATACCCCTCCATGCCTAAGATTTGCAATTTCCTCATTGTACATTAGGTGGGTTTTTATTTAGCTTGGTTCATACATTCGGATAGGTATTTGGTGAGTGGATGGGTCGAGGTGACTGTTGCGGATGATTTCTAATCTCAAGTACGAGTACCTGAGGTGAAGTTGGTTGTCCTAAAGGATGAACCTAAAGTGCAAAGAAATGTCAGAAAAGGTTTTAGATTTTTCAAAAAGAATGACGGGCTGCCTCCCGTTAAGCGCTGAGTTTTACGCCATCGGCTGGGTGCAATAAGCTCAGGGAGAATGGAGGATAAATGATGACTCAGCCAAATCTGTACTAGTTACATCAATGAACGGTTTGAGTCTCTGACTGTTCACGACGAAAGGTTCGAAATCGTGGATGAGAGGACTGATTTCGACGGCTCCATTTCCAAAAATCTGTCGGACAAGATACGATCCGACCCACTTGGATCGCAGTTTCCCAGGGAAGAGTTTAAGTCAGGCATCAAAGAGTAGGACCTTCTGACCAGGGTGGAAGATCTTTCTAGATATGTGCTTGTCATGAAAGGCTTTAACCCGCTCTTTGTAGATTCACGAGTTCTCATACGCATCAAGGTGTAATTCATCAATCTCGCTTATCTGAAGCTTTTTGTGGGTTCCAGCCTTAGAAAGATCTAAGTTGCAACTCCATACTGCTCAATAGGCTTTGTGCTCTAGTTCGACTAGAAGGTGACATGCCTTACTGTACACCAGCCTAAAAGGAGACATGTCTAATTGGGTCTTGTGCGCAGTCCTATAAGCCCACAAAGCTTCCGGAAGTCGGGACGACCAGTACTTCATGTCAGATTGAATAGTAACCTGTAGGATTTTCTTGATCTCCCGATTTGATAGCTCAGCTAGACCATTGGTCTGGGGGTGGTAAGGAGTAGAAATTCGGTGAGGCACCCCGTATTTGGTCATCAGTGACCTGAACTAAGTATTGGTAAAATGGGTCCCTCCATCAGAGATGATTGCACGAGGAATCCCGAACTGTGAGAAGATATTCTGATGAATGAATTTGATGACGATCTTGTGATCACAGGTTCGGGTCAGAATGGCTTTGATCCATTTGGACACGTAGTCCACAGCAAGTAAAATGTACTCGAAGCCATCCGAAATAGGAAAGGGGCCCATAAAATCAATCTCCCATATATCAAAAATCTCGCATACGAGAATCAGCTGTAAAGGCATCATGTCGCGGTGGCTCATGTTGCCCAAAGTTTAGCAATGACTGCATGCCTTGCAGTGACTGTATGCGTCCTTGAAGATAGTGGGCCAGTAAAAGCCACACTGGAGGATTTTTTATGCGGTTTTGTGCCCAGAGAAGTGGCTATCGCATGCCTGATCATGGCAGAAGGAGAGAATGTCATTGATTTCGCCCTCCGGGACACACCGTCAGATGACTTGGTCAGCACCTATGCGGAAAAGGTACGGGTCTTCCCAGATGTAATACTTGGCATCGAAGCGCAACTTGTCTTTCTTGGCCTTTGGCCAATTAGATGGGATCTGATGAGATGCCAAGTAGTTTACTATATCAGCAAACCATAGAAGCCTAGTACCAATAGTCAAGAGGTGCTCGTCAGGAAAATGCTCCGTGATGGGTCCAGAAGGGTCGATGATCTCGGAAGGAAGGCGAGACAAGTGGTCGGCTACCACGTTCTGTCTTCCCGCCTTATCATGAATCTCAAGGTCGAATTCTTCCAACAGTAAGATCTATTGGATTAATCGAGGTTTCGCATCCTTCTTAGCAAGGAGATGCCTCACAGCTGTGTGATCTAAGTAAATTATGACGTGGGAAACCCAGGGGATACGATCAAAATTTTTCGAGGGCAAATACTACAGCTAGCAGCTCTTTTTTCATAACCGTGTAGTTACGCTGAGCCTCGTCAAGTGTCTTGCTAGTGTAGTAGATGACCACGGGTTTCCCGTCAATCTTCTGCCCCAGAACCACTCCTATAGCGAAGTCAGATGCATCGCACATGATCTCAAAGGGTTGAGACCAATCAAGGGACTGTAGGATCGGGGCTTGGGTGACTTAGTCACGAAGGTTCTCAAAAGCTTGAGTGCATTCCTTGGAAATCTCAAAGGGTACATCCTTGGAGAGAAGAGTAGTCAGGGGGCGTGCGATTTTCGAGAAATCAGGGATGAAATGACGATAAAAACCGATGTGCCCCAGAAAAGATCGGATGTCCTTAATCGAGCTAGGCATAGGAAGTCTAGAAATCAGATCAACCTTCGCTTGATCCACTTGGATGACTTTTTCAGAAATTAAGTGTCCCAGGACGATCCCCTCAGGCACCATAAAGTGGCTCTTTTCCCAGGAAAGAACCAGATTTACGTCAATGTAACGCCTGAGTATGTGAACCAAGTGCTGGAGGCAATCGTCAAATGATGCTTCGAAAACTGAGAAGTCATCCATGAAGGCTTCTAGATAATCACCTACCATATTGGAGAATATGGCAAACATGCACCACTGAAAAGTCGCGGGTGCATTGCAGAGACCGAAAGGCATCCTTCGGAATGCGTACGTCCCGAAGGGGCAGGTGAATGTGGTATTCTCTTGGTCCTCTGGATGAATCGCCACTTGGTTGTAACCGGAGTACCCATCAAGAAAGCATAAGAATCTATTTCCCGCTAACTTCTCGAGAATCTGATCAATAAATGGTAGTGGGAAATGATCCTTCTTTGTGGAGGAATTGAGTCTTCGGTAGTCTATGCAAACTCTCCACGAGTTGGCTATATGGGTAGGTATGACCTCTCTGGTTTCAGTCGTGATGGTGGTAAGTCCTACCTTCTTAGGCACAACCTGGATTGGGTTCACCCAACGACTGTCGGAGACTAGGTAGATGATCCTTGCATCTTATCACTTAATAATCTCCTTTTTCATGACCTCCTGCAGATTGGGATTCAAACGTCTCTGCATCTCACGTGAAGGTCGTGCACCCTTTTCAGAATAGATACGGTGTGTGTAATAAGAGGGGCTTATTCTAGTCCAATCATCGAGAGTCCAACCAATGGCTCTGCGATGTTGCTAGAGAACAGTAATCAAACGGGATTCCTGATCAGGTGTAAGTTTGGAGTTTATAATCACAAGAAATGTCTGATTCGAATCCAAAAAGACGTATTTCAAATGATCGGAAAGGGGTTTGAGTTCATGAATGGGGTTATCAACAGCAACGGGTGGTTCAGAGTGAGTGTGGGGTACAAGGGTAGGAGTTATAGGTTTGTCTATTTCAAGGTCTGACTCCTCTAATTGCAGTTCAAGATCCTCTTGTGGTTGATGAGGAATAATCATGTTGTCCTCAAGTTGTGGTTCATCAACCACAGCTCTAATATCACAGATTTATTCAATGACACCGCAATTGATCCCTTGTTGGGCCTTAAAGATATCAATTTTGAGAGTCTGGTTCCCAAATTTTAGTTCTATTTGGCCCTCTTCACAACTTATATTGGCTCTTGCAGTGGACAGAAAAGGTCTCCCTAGTATGATTGGTGTATCCCTTGGGTTTTCAGGTGCATCCATATCTAAAACTATGAAATCTACAGGGAAGTAGAAATCCCGCACCCTCAGAATAACATCCTCAAGAATTCCTTTAGGTGATTTGATAGATCGATCTGCTAACTGCAATGTCACCTCGGTCGGTTTTAACGCAGATTCTTCTAGATGGTTAAGTAGGGATGTGGGTATCAAGTTTATGGAGGCACCTAAGTCCAACAATGCTCTATCAAACTGGGTTTCACCGATCTTACATGAAATCAGGGGAGTGCCTGGGTCTTTTGCCTTGGGTGGGAGTCTACTCAAGATTACAGAGCTGACTTGCTCTGACAGTACAATTGGACTCCCACTCTTGGTTCTCGGCTTATGCTGAGGTGTACACACGTTCTTCAAGAATCTTGCATAAGTCGGTACGTGACGAATCGCATCCATCAAGGGGATGTTTATTTGGACCTGCTCAAAGAGCTTGACCAGGTCCTCAGGAGCCACGGGTTTGGTCGTCCTCTTTCCCTTGGTCAAGGCCTCGGGAAATGGAACCTTGGTTTGTTCCTCTAGGATAGGTCCAGGTTTCTGATTTGGGACAGGGATAGAAACATCCTGGATGATTGTCCTAGGGTTTGAGTCACTACCAGGCTTGGAGTGCTTTGGATAAGGTGGATCTTGTGTTGCCTTACCATTACGGGTTGTTACAGAATTTATTCCTGCTTGGTTCTGGTTAGGGGTTGGTAGGATGGGCTGCTGCTGTTGGTAACCTGCATAGGAGGTTGAAGCTTCCATCCCGTCAGGTGAAGGAATAGAAGGGACCTGATAGACCATGTGTGCTTGGCCTGCGTTTGGGTTCATAACGCACTGTTGGGTCGACACGCTATTAGGGTTAGGAAGAGGCTGAGAAGGAAGTGTGCCTGGTTAGCGAGAATTTGCCAACTGGGAAAATTGATTTCGAACCTCTGTGATTTCGTCCTTATGTTGCTTCTAGATAGCCACATTAGTTCTCTGAATGTCAGCCAAAGTCTGGAGGATAAGGGACATTTGATCTTGGTTTGGCCCGGATGGATAAGTGGGGTTGGGCTGAGGCTGAGGCTGTTGATAAGGATGAGGTGCTTGTGGACGGGGCTGAAAGGGTGGTCTTGGATTCTGGAAATTTCATGCCCACTGGAAATTGGGATGGTTTCGCCATCCAAGATTGTAGGTGTTGGAAAATGGGTCATTCTGGATGGCGTTGAGGTCCTCGTAGGTCTGAGGAGCCTCAGAAAAGTCGGAGAATCGAGGAGTAGGGCTCCCTCGGCAAAAATAGAAAGGATCAGAGGTCCCTTCGGTCCTGGAGTCAGATGGGGGTGGATACGAGTCCATCCCAGGAGAAGGTCGGTGGAAAATGTTCTGCACAGTTTCCTGTGTGAGAGGGGGTTGTGCGAAGGAGTTCTGCGCAGAGGTGGCTCGCTGCAAATGCTAAGTCAGCTCATCCACCTTCTTCTCAATAATAGAGACCTTGTCCAATCGACTGGCCATTAATTCTAGGTCGACTGATGCAGATAGGCCCTACGTCTCGTGTGCTCCCCTAAGGTTCGTCGCTGCGCGGGTATTCGTCCAGTCGAATAATCCCATGGAGTCATTGTTGATGGAGTTCTCGCACATATTCTTGAGAATCTCCCACACGGTGTCTTCATGTTGACCCATGCTATTCCCTCCGCAAATTGCATTGACGAACAGTCTAATATCTTCACGAAGTCCCTGGTAAAAAGACTAGACTTGTTCCTATTTAAGAACTCCGTGATGGGGACACTTGCTCACGAGATCCTGAAAAACGATCTCATGACTCATGAAGAGGTTCTCCCATCTGTTGCGTGAAGTGAGTAATCTGATGACGTAAGGCATTGGTCCGACCAATGGGGAAGAACTTCAAGAACTCGGACTAAAGTTCCTCCCAAGTGTTGATCAGGCGGGTTTGTGTCTGGTACCAATGGGTTGCCTTGTCCATAAGGGAGAAAGAGAACATCTTCATAAGTAGGATATGCCGATTCTGTGCATCTGACTCAAAGGTTTGGGCCAGATGCTTAAGCTGTTTGATGTGCTGGAAGGAGTCTTCAGAGTTAAGCCCATAGAATTTGGGTATGGCGTGGATCATGTTGGGCTTCAACTCGGAATCAGGTCCTCCAATCAGGATTCTGACTCGAGGCTCAATTGCCACCGCAACGGGATTATAGTGATCTCGCATCATGGGTCGCTGCGGTGGGTTCATGAAGTTTTAGAAGAGATCATTGAGTTGCTGGAGCTGGTGCTCAAGATTATTCTCTTCTTCAATAGGCTGAGCCATTGTGGAAGAAGGGGAATTGGGTTCAGAATTAGAAGAGAGGTCTATGTGAAGAGGTTGTTGCACAAACAAGGGTACCGAGGCTTGGCCTTGGGGAGAGTGAATTTCTAGAGGAGGTTTCAAGGACCTCCTACCAAACATACACTGATGGATTGGATGAGGTTAGCAGGTGCTGAACCCAATCAAGACACCCAAAATGTTGGGTGACTATAGAGGTGCGGGGCGGATGATACCCCTTAATCAGAAGGTCGTCCACCTGAGAATTACCTGGGCATCCAAAGAAGGTGAGTCCCACGAAGACCCCTACACGGTAGAGCGCCCCCACGGGTTACAGGGTTTCCCCCACCCGACCTCTTTTGTCACTGAGATTCCAGGTAGACAAGAATGGGGACCTTGACCTCTTAAGTCTACCACTTTTAATTAGGATCAAGATGCTTAGGGTTTTACTTGAACTTTATCCTTTTGTGTGCAAAAAGTGACCTAATTTCAAGGTTGGTTGATCCAAGGGATCAACTTCACCTATTAGTTCCTGTGAGAGCTTATTAGGTCTTGTCTTTTAAGGTTCAAGTGATTTAAGAGCCAGATTGCTTAGGGTTTCTCTTAATAGATCTTTTCAATCAATGGCTTAGGCACACTTCTTTTGGAAATTTTCAATTCTTGATTAGAAGGTGTGTCTCTAAAATCCTAGCTTTGAGTCTTAGGTTGGCTCTAATTGGTCTAGTTAGTTGCCTCAAGATTAGGTAACTAGGGCTCAAGTAAGAAGGTTTTAGCCCTAATTACCTTTAGTGGATGTACAGATAGAATGTGTTGAAATTCAAAAAATAGGCAACTCTTGTGATTTACTACGTATGAAAGACAGGTAATTCCTATATTGCTTTTCTTTTTCTTCCTCTTTAGAATTTTAGGGGCTTAAAAGAGAGGATAGAAAATTACCTGTCCCTTTGTGTGGTTGTTGTACGGCTGCTTGTTCCTTCTTGTTTTCCTGTGCCTGCACAACAAAAGAGAAGAGATTAAGTCAGCAGTAAATCAGAATTTTGAATTAATAGCTTCTAGAATGCCTGTTGCTCCCCGGCAACGGTGCCAAAAAATGTTTTGCGCGGCTAGATTGTGTTTTAGCAGATATCTCGTTGTAATATAGATGAACTCTCCGCGAAAATAAATAAAAATTTATAACTCGAAATTTAGAATATCCCGAAATCAAACTCAGGGAGCAAACTTTGATTCTAGAAGCATACAAATTCACAATTAACTATATACTATTTTATAAAAATTAAAGAGAGAGTGAACAAAAAAAAGCCTTTGCTTCTTTTCTTTCTTTCTTCTCCTCTTCTCTCTTCTTTCTCTGCCTTTCCTTTTTTGGACGTCTGATTCTTTGAATCAGATGCCTTATCTGCCCCTTTGCTACAGTGCCTCGCAGCTTCTTCTCCTCTTGGCTTCTTTTTCTTCTCTTCTCTGTTCGGCTTCCTTCTTCTTCTTCTTCTTGCACTGTGCCTTCTCCTTCTTCAGTTGGCTTCTCTGCCTTCCTGTCTTCTTTCTTCTTCTGTTGCAGCTCTTGGCTGCTTCTTCTCTTTCTTTTCACTGCAGCTTCCTCCTTCCTGTCTTCTTCTTTTTCACTTGCAACGGCTAAGTCCCTGCTTCCTTCTCTTGCTGCTTCCTCCTTAGCGTCCTCTTCCTGCACAGGCACCACACAACAAAACCTATTCCCCTACTCTCCCCATGCGTCTCTCTCTCTCTGAATCTCTCTTCGGTACGCTCTCCCAGAGCCGGGTTATCGGGTCGGGTCGTGCGCTCGGGTCCAGGCACACCAGCATGGGTATGGTGCGCGAGGAGTGCACAGGAGGATAATCGGGTCGGGTTATCAGGTCCGCGGGCTAGTTCACGGACAAGGCGTGCATAGGTGAGGAGGGACCTCACCCCAGTGAATTGGAGGCAAACAGCTAATATCACAAATTCAATTTATTTCACACACCTCACTCATAGGTTCACGAGGTGGGACTAATGTTCCACCAGCTGTTGCTCGCATGCCCGCAGGAGATCTTCCGTCCAATTGCAGCAGCTGCAAGCCTCGCAGCGCCAATTTATTAGACAGCTGGATGCGCGAGATTATCCCGAACCTGCTGGACCTGGAACCCTACAGACTTCCCCGAACCTACTTGCAGCTCTATCAGACCACAGGAGGACCTTCGCCGTGTCACGGCGAAGGTGAGGCAGTAGGTGGCAAGCCGCGGGGTGGCCTAGGTGTGCATGCCTAAGTCGCTCTGTGGCCGGATGGATGGGTTAGGTCGGGGGGTGGTTGTGGTGGTGTAGGCAGTCTGTGGACGAGTGGAGGATGTTCAGTGAGTGTAGCAGAGGTTGTGAGGTGGGTGGCGAGACGTGTGGGGTTGTGGAGTGACGGAAGCGTCTCGCCAGAGGGCGGCCGAAGATGGAGAAGGTGGCGATGGACAGTGGATGTCGAGGGGTAGAAACAACAAATTAACAAGGGGTAAATAAAGGAGAGAGTAAGGGGATGAGTTTTTACCTAGCTAAGCGGACGAAAGGGAGGAGATGGCGATCGGCGCGTCTTTGCCATTGCCGGAGACGAAGGTGCCAGAGTAGGGGGAGGCTACGAAGAGAAGGGGTCGGAGAGTGCCAGCTGGTACGACCTAGCGCGGAGGAGAATGGCAGAGCGAGGAGAAGAGGGAGGAAGAGTCACCGGAAGCGTTGGGCTATTGGCCGGAGTGAGGAGGGGACGAATTTGGGGGAGTTCTCTGGCCAAATCGAGCTTGGAGCAACCGGTAGCCCCTGCCGCTCCTTAAATAGATGTTGGTGAGGAGGAGATCTCGAGGAGGAAGCGTGGGCAGGCCACCGGAGAATGGCTAAAAAAGAGACCCATGCCTCTCGCGCGTTCGCACGAGAGGATGGGCGTCGGAGGGCATGGGAGGGGGTCCATGCAGAAGAAGACAACGCAGGGGACCCCCCTCTCGCTTTTGGGGCCGGTCCCCATACCCTACGCGACGCCATCCTCCGTGAAAAGTCGCCAGAGACATGGGCAGCTGCTACAGGTGGCAGAGGGACCAGCTTGCAAAGAACGAAGGGAAAGTTGCTGGGCTAAGTGCAAGGGTTCAAAAAGTTAAAGGTCAAAAAGTAATTCTTGAGGACCAATTTGTAAATTAGGTTAAGGCAAACTTTCCTTAGGTCCAAATTTTGATATAACCCTAATTTGGACATAAGGGATCCAATGGTGAAGTTGAATTTTGGGATTGACCACGTTTGACCAGTCAATTTGCACAAAAACCTAAATTAGGTCAAAAAATTGGTATGGTTCTCAATCTATGTCAAGATAGGTTCCAATGGCCAAATTGAAGGTTCTAAACCCTAGGGGATATTTTTTCATGAATTTTAGAGGGTTTAATTGATTTTTATCTTGCCTGAAACTTCATGAATTAGAGCGGGTTTGTTTTAGGGTTACAGAATATCATTTAATTCCTAGAAACTGCTATAACCCTTTTCAGATCAAATCATCCCACTTTCTCTCTTATTAAGCCCATTTGACCTGTGTTTAGACCCTTAGACATCCCGTTTGTGTACTACACTGGTAAAATTATAGTTTTACCTCTTGTGAACTGCTTTATGCTCAAATTTATAGTTCTTTGATTTAGGCTTTCCCTTAGGTTTTATAGGAGCTTTTGTATACTTATTTAGGTCAAAATGTGCTAGTTAAGGTTCATGATGAGATTCTCATCACCATGAAATGACTTTTTTCCCAACTGAGGACCAGATTGACTTCTATGCATTTTTGGAGAGTTCTTTCAAGGTTCTTGAGACAATGATCAAAAGAATCTCCAAAAATAGAGAAGTCATCTATAAAAACTTCTAAGCATTCACCTACCAAGTCTAAAAATATTGCAAGCATACACCTTTGAAAAGTCGCAGGTGAGTTGCAAAGACCGAAAGGCATCCTTCGGAAAGCAAAGGTTCTGAAGGGGCAGGTGAAAGTTGTTTTGTCCTGGTCCTCAGGATGAACCGCTACCTGATTATAGTCGGAATAACCATCCTGAAAACAATAAAAATCCCGTCTGACTAAATGCTCCAAGATTTGATCAATAAGGGGAGTGGGAAATGGTCCTTCTTGGTGGCCGTGTTTAATTTTCTGTAATCGATACACATGCACAAAGAAGAGGCGGTTCGAGTGGCTACATTCTCCCCATTATCATTAGTGACAACTGTTAGGGTCCAGCCCATAGCTTTTCTATATTTGCTCAAAACCTGGAGAGGTTTGTGCTCTTGTGCCCCGGTAAGTCCAAAATTTATAATCAGGGGCAGGGTCTGATTTGGGCCTAGGAAGACATATTTAAGGGAGTCGGGCAAAGGTTATAATTCCAATTATGGGCCCGGCTTCGAAAGAATTTCTACTTTGTGGGTTAGTGGTGATGTGAGAGTGAAAGGGTCAGTAGGATGGTTGGGTCAGCAGGATGGTTAGCTAAATGTGTGATTGCACAGCAATCATAGGTCCTAATCAACCAAAATAATGTCTGAACCTATCTTAAATTGTGGATATTGCACTCATATCTTGCATATCATGCATTGGATCAATCTATTTAGAATTAGATGAGATATCCTGCTAGTTAATATTTTTTTATTGCTATTTACAGATAATAAAGTGATCCAGGATGGAGATAGTGGAATAAAGCAATAAAGGAAGAAGAAGACTGATCCTGATAAGAGGAGTGAGGAGGATAGCCTTATCCCTACCCTTAGAAACCCTAGGACAGCCTTCCCAAACCCAAAACAACCTCCATTACGGCACCTTAGCCTCAAAACCCAAACATAGATAGCACTATCCATGTTCCTATCCCTCTCCCAAACACTTAGGAACCAAAACCAACCTTAGAAAACACAAAACCCACTCTCCAGCACCTTTTAAGACGTCCAAACATCTGGCTGGACGCCTGATTTCTGTAGAATAACAATCCAGGAAGCCAAAACTCATACTGACAAAGAATTGGATGTCTAATTTAGTGTCCAGACGTCCAATTTTGTAATATAAGACGTCTGACCACTATCCTGGACGTCTGATACTGCTGTCTGGTTCCTGATTTTGGGTGTTGGAAGCCCTAGCTTGCCTCTTTTGACCTAGGAACCCCACCGGACACCCGAGGAAACCTAAGTAGAGACCTCCTAATCCTAGTCCACTATCCATAGCCCTACTTGTCCTATCCCTAACACAATTGAACTATCCCATACCTAATTGGGTGCATCTACAGTTGATTGGGTGCACCCGAGCCCAATTAGATCCACCCAGGATCTAATTAACTCATACCTATTAGGGTTACCCTAGCCTAATCACATGCACACATCTAATTAGACTTGACTTAGACCTAATTAGGTTCACTCCTACCCAATTAGGCTTTCCTAAGCTTAATTAGGTCCACACCCACTTAATCTAGATTGACCCAACCTATTTAGCACCTAATCCTACCAAAACCCACAACCTAGCCTACAAAAAACACACACCCACACACACACGCACACCTTCCCATTTTACTCCCACCAAACCCATGCACACTCTCTTGGAAACCCTAAAAACTTGTGTCAAACTTAGATCCAAAATTTGTGGCATTTGCTATTTTTGGAGCCACCAAAAGTGGCAACCAAATGGAACCTTCCATAAGGGCAAAGTGAGGGCTACGAAATTGGAAAATCTCCATACACTTTCCCATCCATACTCTCCACTCTAAACTTGCTTCCACCCTCCAAAACCTCAAAGGCCGTCCTCCCCATCCTCCTCCAAGGCTCCATGGATGGCTAGCTAGAGAAGCTTCTCTCCAAAGCTTCAAGGATGGCCATTGGTAGAGAAAGGGAGAAACACCCTCCTCTCTCCACTTGGGTGCACTATCCCCCATCTTCTTCTTCTTCTTGGACGGCCATGAAGGCTCACCCATAGCCTCTTGTGGCCGGCCATCTCTTTTGGTAGGCATGTAGACCGGTTTGCATACCCAAGGTCTAGCCTACACCCTCACACAAGGCCGATGGCCCTAGTGGCAACTTTCCGACGTGAGGGATTTTCTTCTATTTATATGCTTTCTAGTGTAGATGATGTGTGATAAATTTTTTATGCATAAATAATTTCATGATGTTTTATCCTAATGTTTGCTTGCCTAAGTGACACTTTGGTTTGTTCACACCATGCACGGCCACCATGGCCTCATTTAGATGCACATAGTCACTTAGGTTTTTACTAGTTTATCTTGATCTAGGTTTCAATTCGCTTTTCGAAATAAAAAAAATCAAAAACACAAAAAGACAAAAATAGTAGCTTAGGTTAGATTTAGGTTATAAAAGCCGATCCAAACCTCGATTCGTTTTCACGCCTCCCAGAGACGAACGACTGGGACTCAAGTTCTAAAAAGAATAAAGATCTACGAGAGTTTCGCTATCACAAATATCTTTGACAAGTGGTTTCTGCGACTATACTACGATTTCCAACGATTTCAAAATACGCAAATTCCACGCTCCGTCAATGTGTGGTTAGGGTGGAAGGGTGAGAAGAAGTGGATTGTTCAGGAACCGTATTGATGGCAAAATAGGAACCTAAATGGTAAATCTGCAAAGTTTCCTCCACAATATTTTCTATTTCGGAATTCGAATCATCAAAGAAATCAGGTTCTTGGAACTGCCTAGAAGCTTGAAAAATGTCTAGGGTTACAGATTCACCGCCACACATGATCTTCACTTTTCCAGAATCACAATCGATATTTGCATGGGCGGTGGCTAAGAATGGTCTTCCAAGAATTATGAGGGCAAACTTTAGTGCTTCCGGTACCTCTATGTCCAGGACTAAAAAGTCTACTGCAAATAGATAATTTTTGACCCGAACAAGGACATCCTCAACAATTCCCCTTGGTTTAATTGTAGATTGGTCGGCTAATTAAAGAGTAATCTCAACAGGCTTTAATTCACCGATCTTAAATTCCTCAAAAATAATTGTTGGGATAAGATTAATTGAGGCACCGAGATCCAACAAAGCGCGATCAAAAGAAGTATCATTAATGATAACTTGAATCAGGGGGGGCGGGATCTTTTCTCTTAAGAGACAGTAGACTCTGCACAACTGAATTAACTGTCTCAAGAAGGATCACCTTTCCTAAATTTCGGGGCTACCTTTTCGGGGTACACAAATCTTTTAGGAATTTTGCATAGGCAGGTATGTAGTTTATGGCATCTAGGAGAGGGATATTAACTTCAACTTGCCCAAATAAATCCATTAATTCCTTTTCAGTGGGCTCAGATTTCTTCTTTTTCTTATTTGAAGAATGGAGGGCTTGTGGAAATGGAGCAGGGTTTCCTTATTTTTCATTAATTGGTTCCCAAACAATATGATAGGAAGATGGGGAAGAGTTGATCTGTGTTTCATTAAAATAGGTTTCTTTAACAGGCAGGGGATTGTGAGTGGTTTTTCCATTCCTCAAAGTAACTGCATTTGCAGTCTGGTTGTTTCTAGGATGAGGACGAGAAGCCTGACTGTTATTGAAACCTAGTGGATGCTGAGGTGCTAGTTGAATGGGTTGACTGGGATATCCACCTTGGAACTGATTCCTTTCATTATTTGGGTTGGGCATGGGTTGGGAAGGTAAATTCCCAACAGGTCGATGATCAGGAGTAACCTTAACTTGGTGTTGCAAGTTGGTAATCATGCGGGTTACTTCTGTCATTTGATTCTACATTCCTTGCAGAGTTTTCATGGCCCAGGTTGATACATAGGTTGCCCATAATTCCCAAAATAGTTTTGTTTGGGAAAAGGAATCGGGTTCGGGTTTTTCCAGGAGTAATTCGGGTTAGTCCTCCAGTTTTGATTGAAAGTGTTGGAAGGGTTTCTAAATTACTCCTGGAGAGCATAAATATTTTTAGTGGTGGGATCAAAAATATTTTGATCAAAATTCCTAGTCAAATCCTATGGGAAATTAGTTGGAAACTGCTGACCAGCAGATGTGGCATCAATGTTGTGCAGATTTTCTCTTTGAAGAAGTTGTGGAGGGTTAGTGTGTGGAGAGTTAACGTGTGGAGCTTGTTTATTTGTGAGCTTTTCTTCCATTTTCTTTTGGTGAATTTACATCTGGTCCAGTCGTTGAGCTAACATATATAGATCATCTTGAGTGACTGGAACAGAGGCGGATTTGGAGTCAATTTCATGGACTCCGTGTCTGGGATTTTGTGTTCTACCAAAAGTGTCCATTGAAGTCATATTAAATGAGTTTTCACTCATTTCTTCAAAGCGGAGATAGGCACTTTCAGCATTCTTGTTAAGGAAATTGCCACCACATGAGGCATCCACAAATCATTTCAATTGATCTTCTAATTCATGATAGAAGATCTACACTAACTGCCATTGTGGAATTTCATGGTTGGGACAACTTCTTAGAAGTTCTTGAAATCTTTCCCTAGCTTCGTGGAGAGGTTCAACAATTTTTGGTTAAAAGGTCATTATGGATCTTTGTAAAGCATTAGTTCGACCGATCAGAAATTTTTTTTGAGAGAAATGCTTTTTCATTGGGGTCAGGTGGTAATTGGGCGTCCAACTGTTCTAAATCAATGAGAAGCTTTGTCTTTAAGAAAGAGAGGAAAAAGTCTCATTAACCATATGTCTTCCTGCACATTGCGGGAACGAGTGGTTTGAGCGAGGACAGTTAATTCCTCGAGATGACAAAAAGGGTCCTCTCTTGGAAGACCATGAAAATGTTTGATAAGGTTTAGAATGCCTGGTTTGATTTCGAAATCCCCTTGTGGTATGACCACCCTGGGTCTTCCTTGTAATTGGAAAGATCATAAAAATCCTTAAGAGGAACAACAAGTTGTTCGCGGGGTGGTGGATTTTTCCCTTGGTTAGCTAGGTTCGTGACAGTCCTAGCCAAATCTTCTTGATTTTGTTGCAGTCGAACCAAATGGTCGACCATTAAGGCAAAGGGGTTTGGATTTTGAGTTAAAATTGGAGGGCCACCAGGCCCTGCAGGAATTTCTGGTTGCTCCAAATGAGGGAGGTGAGGGAGGGGGAAGTCAACTTGTGGGTCGGTTAACGGGTTAGAAGTGGAAGCAGCATTTTTTTGTCGACTTCCTGGGTTTCCCATTTTCTTAGAAGAGGAGGGAGAAGAAAACAATGATTTTTTGTTGTGGGGGGGGAAATCAGATGGTCCCTCAAGATGTGGTTTTTGGGACCATCACCCGTTGATGTAAACACAATTACACTACTTAAAATGTCTATTTTTGCATGTTCTTAAGCATAGGATTGCATTTCATGATATAAATATTGCATAACATGCATCATCCTTGCATTTAGAGTAGTTTGAATAAAATGGAGGTTAATTGTCTCCTTTTATATGCTTGGATAGGGCAAACATTTAATCGGGGCCTCGGATCAAAGATCCAACCGTATGATGTGATCAGGGCGACGATTGGAATTCAACGACTCCAAGATCGCCCTAATCAGGCATCCGTAGCATCAGAAAGTGACTTGGGAACCTTGGAAGATCAAGGGCCAGGATGGTGTAAATCCACACTTCAGATGACAAATCCAACCGCATGGATGAATTCGGATCGACGATCGCAACCCAACGACACAAAAATCGAGTCAATCCGACATCCGTGGCACCATCTACACCTTCCAGAAGATGGACGGCCAAGATGGCGCCACGTGGCGCCATCTCGGTCGCCCAAACGGCCGCACCCAATCTCAGCAGTCTCCGCATCCGCCTTTGCCCACCGTTTAATTAAGATCCAACGGCAGCGACGCGCCCGCGCTGAAGTCAGGCGCTCGACATAAACGCGACCCCAGCGCATTGGTCGAGCGCTCTAACGCGAAGCGGGGATGCGCGTTCGAGCCTCGCCACGCTGAAATTGGGGCAGTGGCGCGCCTCCGATCGACCGCACGATCGCGATCCAACGGCCGCGTGCACTCAATCAGGATGACGCGCTCACGCACGCTCGCGCGTAACGTGCGATCGCACCCGGGCGGGCACGCAATGCAGCGGGTGAAAATGCGTCTTAAGCCGTCCGATCTCGCGATCGGATCGCTGAGACTTCGCGGACGTGCGTAGGCGTTACGTGCGCAGGCAGCTGAGCGAGCGTGCGTGGGCACGGAAGCTACGCCCACGTTGGGGGCTTTAGCGACGGTTTTATCCGTCACTAAAGATCCCTCATTTATTGTTTTGAAGTTGTAATGTCCATTTTGCCCCCACTTCTTGCAACTATAAAAGGAGACCCCCTCCATACGAAATTCTCATCCCTTCCTTCTCATCTCTACCTCTCCAAAGCTCAAGAGAAGCTTGTCCCACACCCGAGATGCTTCTCGCGAGATAAAGTCCAAATTTTCATCCCCCTTCGGAAGTTGATCCTGCGACGACGATGGCGTGCTGCTCCGTTCCCGTTCTTTTGCTTCGTCCTCCTTCGTCCCGCTTCGTCCTCCTTCGTCTAGGTGTCGTCCCGTCCGGCTCGTCCTCCAAGCGACCGTCGAGGAGGATTTCTCTCTCCCTATTCTTTTTACTGCTTTCTAGTATAGCTTTACTGCTTTCTAGAGTAGACTATTCGTCTTCCGAGCTATCATCGAGGAGGACATTTCTCCCTCCATTCTTTTAATGCTTTCTAGAGTAAATTTATCGCTTTCTAGTGTAATTGTTTTATGCTTTCTAGTTGTAATGAATAGTCTTCTTAATGATACATTCTCTATCTATTCTACATCTTATTTTGATTTCTTTGTGTAGTATTCTCTCTCTCTCTCTTACCCCCTCTCTCTCTTCTATTTGTTGTAGATACTTAGATAGTTTTACATTAAATTACTTTGTGAGAAATAAAAAGAAATGCGAAGTTTTTAAATCAAACGTCCGCCTCCCTGTGTTCGACCCGGAATTTTAATTTCGGTATAAATTTTATTTGTTGAACGTTACAAACCTACGCTAACGGTGGATATTTATATCTGAATTCATTCGTCAGCTTCGTAGATTTGTTTTTTTTTCTTTTATATAAAAAAAAATCAGAATTAGGAAAGAGGATTTGGGTTTAAGAAAATTTTCAATCTTCAGAAATACTACATTAAGATCTGAACACAAAGACCCTTCAGGTCTTTGGACTTAATCAGCCCGTGTATCCACTAAAATGTGGATTTGTTTTTCGAGTTCTCGCCAACTTGAATTTTATTTTAATAGGAGTAAATAAGTTTGAGTGATAAGTACACGACTTATCAACTCGCCCTCTGATTTGAGGGAATTTTGAGTCTTAAGCATCTACACACTTTCTTTGCACTGACTCGTTCGGCGATTCTAACGGAAATTGGGTAGCTAATGAACCTTCTAGGGTGAGATGGCTGGCAAGTTATCGTGGGTAACAGCCCATAGGTAGGTTGTCCAGAGCCCAGTCACTGGACCTTTTTCTTTTTGCTGCCTTTAGGTAAATCTTAGACCAGGGAAGCCACCTACTTAAAAAAAAAAGAAAAAAAAAATCAAAAAGAAAAGGAGAAAAGAACAAAAAGAAATAAGCCACACTTCGCAGCACGAGTATGGCTGGCAAGTTGTCGGTGGTAATAGCTCATCGACCGGTTGTCTAGAACACAGCTCAGAAAATGTACTAAAAATTCCCAAAACACTTAGGAAGAAGCGGAGAAGTAGAATAAACCGGGGAGATATACACTGGATTCACCCTTGTGTTGACCCCGTTAAAAAATAAAAGTAGGGAGAAAGCTACCGGTTGTAAAGATACACCTTTAGGCAGAATTCTTTTTGAGGTCACCTAGAGGCGTAGAAATCCAAAGTCCGTTTTAAATTGCCGGTCAACGAGTCTATCACAAATCACAATAAGATGCTTAAAGCTTAGGGTTCTCATCAAATCTTGGGTGAGTTGAATGGCTGTAGAAAGCCACTCTTAAACCCAAAAATTTGAAAATCCCCAAAAAAAAGAAAAATTAGAAAAGAGTAAAAAGAGAAAAAGAAATTTTTCTTTGAATAAGGCGAGGGCTTGAGGTGGTCTGCATTTTGGCTAATACTCGGGCGCTGTTGTGTCTTTAAAAGTTCAGTTCCTAAGTAGACAATTTCTTAATGATTGAAAATAACTCAGGTCCAAATAATCCAACCTAATTCTTTTATAAATAGCATATAGTTTTTGCTAGGGACTAGCAAAAGATAGGCATGGGGGTATGATGTAAACACAATTACACTACTTAAAATGTTTATTTTTGCATGTTCTTAAGCATAGGACTGCAGTTCATGATATAAATATTGCATAACATGCATCATCCTTGCATTTAAAGCAGTTTGAATAAAATGGAGGTTAATTATCTCTTTTTATGTGCTTGGATAGGGCAAACATTTAATCGGGGCCTCGGATCAAAGATCCAACCATATGGATGTGATCAGGGCGACGATTGGAATTCAACGACTCCAAGATCGCCCTAATCAAGCATCCGTAGCATCAGATAGTGACCCGGGAACCCTAGAAGATCAAGGGCCAGGATGGTGTAAATTTGCACTTCAAATGACAAATCTGACCACACAGATGAATTCGGAACGACGATCGCAGCCCAACGACACAAAAATCGAGTCAATCCGACATCCGTGGCACCATCTACAACTTCCAGAAGATGGACGGCCAAGATGGCGCCACGTGGTGCCATCTCGGCAGCCCAAACGGCCGCACGCAATCTCAGCAGTCTCAGCATCCGCCTTTCCCCGCCGTTGGATTAAGATCCAATGGCAGCGACGCGCCCGTGCTGAAGTCAGGCGCTCGACATAAACGCGACCCCAGCACGTTTGTTGAGCGCTCTAACGCGAAGCGGGGACGCGCGTTCGAGCCTCGCCACGCTGAAATTGGAGCGATGGCGCGGATCCGATCGACCGCACGATCGCGATCCAACGGCCGCGCGCACTCAATCAGGATGACGCGCTCACGCACGCCCGCGCGTAACGCGCGATCGCATGCGGGCGGGCGCGCAATGCAGCGGGTGAAAATGCGTCTTAAGCCATCCGATCTCGCGATCGGACGGCTGAGACTTCGCGGACGTGCGTAGGCATTACGTGCGCGGGCAGCTGAGCGGGCGCGCGTTGGCACGGAAGCTACGCCCACGTTGGGGCCTTTAGCGACAATTTTATCCGTCACTAAAGACCCCTCATTTATTGTTTTGAAGTTGTAATGTCCATTTTGCCTCCACTCCTTGCAACTATAAAAGGAGACCCCCTCCATATGAAATTCTCATCCCTTCCTTCTCCTCTCTACCTCTCCAAAGCTCAGGAGAAGCTTGTCCCACACCCGGGATACTTCTCGCAAGATAAAGTCCAAATTTTCGTCCCCCTTCGGAAGTGGATCCCGCGACGACGACGGCGTGCTGCTCCATTCCCGTTCTTCTACTTCGTCCTCCTTCGTCCCACTTCGTCCTCCTTCGTCCAGGCATCGTCCCATCCGACTCGTCCTCCAAGCGACCGTCGAGGAGGATTTCTCTGTCCCTATTCTTTTTACTACTTTCTAGTATAGATTACTGCTTTCTAGAGTAGACTATTCGTCCTCCGAGCGATCGTCGAGGAGGACATTTCTCCCTCCATTCTTTTAATGCTTCCTAGAGTAAATTTATCGCTTTCTAGTGTAATTGTTTTATGCTTTTTAGTTGTAATGAATAGTCTTCTTAATGATACATTCTCTGTCTATTCTACATCTTATTTTGATTTTTGTGTAGTATTCTCTCTCTCTCTCTTACCCCCTCTCTCTCTTCTATTTGTTGTAGATACTTAGATAGTTTTACATTAAATTACTTCGTGACAAATAAAAAGAAACGCGAAGTTTTTAAATCAAACATCCGCCTCCCTGTGTTCGACCCGGAATTTTAATTTCGGTATAAATTTTATTTGTTGAACACGAATCCTTCGCTTTCGAACTACAACAACAGGTTTTCCAAAACCAAACACGTTAGCGTAGGTTCGTAACGTTCAACACCCGTGCATGCACTATTTTGGAAGAATTGGAGGGGAGGAGAAGAGAAAGAGATGCGAGAAAGTGTGCAATTCAAATAACAAAAGCTAGACCTAACTTAAGTGTAACTCCCTAAAAATAAACCTAAGACTTGGTCTACGTAGGAAATAAGTAATCAATAGTGAATACCCGTTTTGTCAACAAATCTAGCCAAGTTTCTTATGGGGAGGTTTAGGCCCAAACGTTTCCCAGGAAAAACCCCAGGTGCTTGTACAAACCCGCACATGGTCATTTGACATGGCCCCTCAGCCTGAACACCAGATATAGATGACAGAATTGGTATTAACTAGAGAAAACTTAAGACCTATGTAGCAAGCCTAAGTTGATGAAGCCTTAGGGGTTAAGTTGCTACGGATTTTAGTTAGGTCTAGGATATTATAGTGTACATGGAATGTGGAGGGCGTTAATTTGGGTTATTGCCATGTTATTTCAATTTTTTTTTTTTTGTGCAGGAATTGGAAAGTGATTCCAATGCAAATCAAGTTGTCACACAATTGATGTATTCATGTCTTTTAGGATTTGATTTAAATTAATGAGTTTTAGGGTTTCCTTTCTTAAGACTTCAGATAAGTTTTGAAGTTCCACAAACAAAAGGAAATCAAGTTGTATGGGTTGAGATCAATTTCCTTTTAGTGATTTGTCTCTAAAAATGAAAAAGAAACCCTAATTCGATTGATCCTATGATAGAAATTTAACTACCAATGAGTTATTTTTAGGCTTTCTGTATTATGTAGTGGTCCAAACAATTCAAACAACACCACTAATTTGAAGAGAATCAAACAAAGATTCCAGAAAATATTTTTGTAAGATTTTAAGAATTTGTTTCATATTTGTTGTGAATTTTTTCTTGTGCTGGTGTCCAAGTCCAGAAATGATACCTTTGAGTATTCTGGACTTTTTGTACCACCACTAGCCTCAGAAAATTTTGGTGATTTTATGTGAGATGTAGAATTTCACAAGGATTCCAGAAAGCTAAATTTCACAAAAATTGGATGAGTATAAAAATTCTAAAAATTCACAGACAGTAGCAAAATAGGAAGATTAGAGGGTGTGACCCCTCTGTAGTCTATGAATTTTTAAAAATTAAATACATAGCCAATTGATCTTAAATTGGAATCACTGTATGAAATTTTAGAATTTTAGGAGATCTGTGGTGTTGGGAATTTATTTTTGAATTTTGGATAGAAATCTGGACCTGAAAATCAAAACACCAACACTTGAATTGGAGTGGTGTTTAATGAAGCGTACAAGCAATCAATAAATTTTAATGGACACCACTTCACTTAATTAAGATGTTTGGGATCATGAAAGCTAAGTTTAATATTTTTTGTTAGTTTTAATTAACTATGTGACCAGAAAAGAGAACCAACCGGAATTTCGCAGGAAGAAAAGGAACTTTGAGCTCTTGCTTCCAAATTCCCACTTTCTTCCTGCAATTCCTGCACACATGAGAGAAAAGAGAAGGGGATGAGATCCACTTCAAGAAAGAGGAAAATGATTAATGCAAAGCCATGCCTCCTCAGCAATGGGGCCAAAAGGTGATGCAAAATTTGACATGATTTGTATAAGCGGATTTTTAAGTCATTGTAATAAGCCAAATCGCATATGCTTTTAAATTTATATTCCTATATAGGGGAGTATCTAGGGTCATCCAAGGAGGCAAATTTGCAATTCAACTCTCTTGCTTAGAAAATAAATCTCAACTTTCTTTTTGATATTTTAATATATAATTTTTTTCAGTTTTGAAATAATGAGGACAAAATGCAAATTGTGACGGAAAAGTACTAATACCTAAAATTACTAAGCTAAAACTTAAGAGATAAATATGTCCACTACCTAAGCTCACTCTAGGTAAGTGGAGGCCTAGAGTAATTAGGAAGTGGAAGTGAAATAAGTGTTAGAACAAAGACAAACAATTGCAATAGAAATTAAAAAAAAGGTAAATTAATTTAGCAGAATTTGTGTTCTTTTACAAAGACAGGGAGAGGAATGCTTCTATTAGAAATAGAGAATATAAAAGAAATAAAAGAAACACAAATCCTCTTGTAGAATCTGGTGAAGAAGGGAGTCTTCTTGCTCCAAGCCTAGCTGCTCCTTGGCTCGAAAAAAGGGTCTCCTTCTTCTCCTTCCTTGAAAGCTCCTCCAAGGTGGATGCTCTCCACCTCAAATATTTCGTCCAAGGGTGGCCGTGCACCACCATCAAGCTCTCCTCCAAGGTGGCGTGGACCACCTTCAAGACCTCCTCCAAAGGTCTTCCTTGCCTGGCTGCTCCTTTGGCTGGTGTGGGCACAAGAGAGAAGGGAAGAGGGGAAGGCACCAAGGGGACAGAATATCCCCTTAATCTTCTTCTTCTTCTCTCATGGGCGTGGGCTTTAGGTAGAATATGAAAGGATATTTGCTAGCCAAGGATGGGTTGTAAGGTGGTGGGTGGTGGTCTTTTTATAGGGTAGGATGAGGGGTTAAGGTGACCCTTGAGATGGATGGCTAGGATGGGAAGATGGAGGTGGTTAGATGATCCTAGGGCTAAGAAGAGTTGGCACCACCTAAGGGGTGTAAGAGGGGTAGTTATGGGTGGCCAAGGGACACCTAAAAGTGGCGCCAACCATGGGGAGGTGCCATGGGTTGGCGCCAACTTCTAGGCTTCTAGAAGAGGGTTGAGGTAGATGGTGGAGATGGCTTGGAGGGGTTATGTGTAGGGTGGATATGGGGGTTGAGGTTGGAACCAAAAGGGAGGTAGTTAGGGTTTGTTTTGGCACCAACTTTAGGTGTCTTTTGGTGGTTAGTTGAGGGGTGAAAGGTGGTGAAGAGGTGGCGCCAACTTGAGTAGAGGTGGAGCTAGCTTAAGTAGGCTTAGGTGGACTTGGAGTGGTAGGTTATGTTGGTGGCGTTAGGATTAGGTTTTTGGTGCCATGAAGGTGGATGCTAGCTAAGCTAAACTAAGCTAAGCTAGCTTAGCTAGCTATAGAGTAGAGGATTATGCATGTGGAGCTTAGGGTTTGAGGAGAGGAGCTGGATATGAAGAGTCTGGAGCTGAATTGGAGCTGGCAGCTACTGAAGAGGTCAACATGGGGCTACTCTAGCTGGCTTAACTTGCTAGTTCTTTACTAGCTGCTAAGCCAAGCTAAAGTGAGCTGGCTTCTGTTGAATGGAGCTGAAGTGAGCTAGGTCTGGTGCTCCCGGGGAGAATTGAGTTGGTTGAGACAGCTAAGGTAGCTTAGCTCAATTAGCTTAAGCTAAGCTAGGTCCTTGGGAGCTGGACTTGAGCTTCCTGAGCTGGAATGAATTCATCTTCAGCTGGCTAGAGTTGAGTGGAGCTGGATGTAGCTAGACTTGAGCTGGGGTGAACTCCAGTCAACTCAGCTGAGCTAGCTAGAGCTCCCTGTGGACTAGTGGGAGCTGAGATGAGCTAGTCTCTACTAAGTTGAGTTGGATCTGAGCTGACCTGAGCTAGGGTGAGCTAAGATGAGCTCTCTTGAGTAGCCATTCAGCTGAGATGAGCTGAATGGAGTTAGGATGAGCTAACCCTAGTCCAAGTGAGCTAGATTTCAACTGTGGTGAGCTGGATCAAGCTGAGTTCCAGCTAGTCTGAGCTCCTCCTTCACCAATTGCCTTCTTGAGTGCTAGGGTTTTAAGGATCTGTATATCTGTTCATCCCTAACACTCACAAAAACACATTAAAACGACAAGAAAGAATGCAATGCATGTCTAACCTAGTTAATGCCTAAATGCAGCCCAAAAACCCTTTTGCGGAGCAAAATCCTAAGAGCTAGGTTTGTTTCAATGCATAAGAATGATGATAAACTGATGTTTATCAATCTTCCCTTAAGAAGGCCAATCGTATGACATATAGAAAGATGCCTATTGCAGTGTCTTGGGAGATATACCCTACTCTTGGCACCGTTGAGCTTCAATCCAGATATAAAGGCAAACGCATCTAAAACATTCCTGATGGCCTTTGCTGACGTGAGATCCCCCTTGCTACAAATGAGGATAATTTCAACATAGAATAACTATGTAGGGAAGGGAGTGCCCCTTAGTGAAGCCCTTGAATTATGGCCAGCGCATTCTTGCCAATCAAGCATAGAGGAGAGAACATTCATGCATAATACAAAAAGAGGAGGGGATCCCCTTGTCTGAGTCCCCTCCCAGTAGGGAATCCCCAGCAGGACACCCATTGACAAGTGGGGAATAGTGTGGATTCCAAATGCACATTTTGATCCAATGAATCCAAACTGAGTTGAAGCCATGTAAGCGAAGGACTTGGTGTATAAAAGCCCGATTCATGGAGCTGAAAGCTTTTGATAGATCTATTTTTGCACACATTCTAGCATATTGACCAACCAAGTTGAAACCCTTCATAAATTCATTAGCTAGAAGAGTGCTATATGAAATGAACCGACCTCTTATGAACACAGATTGGTTGGATTGAACCAGAGTAGGCATAATAAAGGTGAGGCGGTTGGCAAGAATCTTGGTGATAACTTTGTATAAAGTATAGCAACAGGCGATTGGTCTAAAGTCTTTAATAGTAGCAACATTGGGGTATTTAGGGACCAATGTGAGGACGGTATTGTTTAGTTTTCGAATTAAGTAGCCTCCTTGAAGGAAGAAAAACCTTACCCCATCGGTGAAATCATCTTTAATAATATTCCAAGCCCTCCTGAAAGAATAGGCATTAAAGCCATCTGGGCCTGGTGCTTTATCGGGCCCAATACTCCATAAAGGTCCTTTGATCTCTTCATCAATGGGGATGGCAGTGAGCATTGCATTGTCTGAATCAAAAAGTTTGACAGAAGCAGGCCATGAAATGGGGGAGGAGGGTGTAGGGGGGTTACATGCGTCAAATAAGTTGGAGTAATAGCGGGAGTGAGAATTGGTGTTTTGCCTTAAATCTTCTTCCATGTCTATGACTTCACCCGTCTCTTTCAAGAGCCTGGAGGGAGAATTGGTGTTTTGGTTGACTCTGGTGGCAATGGCAAAAAAATTGGTGTTGCGGTCCCCTAATTTTAGCCAATTGCATATGCTCCTTTTCTTCCAAAAACCCCCCTCCTTTCTTAAGGATGAGAAATCACCCCTAATGTGAGATTCCTCGACGTGAAGGGAGGCATTATGCAGATCACCGTGAAGAGTTGAGTGGAGGCTTTCCAACTCTATTGTTAAGACTGCTATGCGGGTCAACCTTGATCTATCCTCTTTTCCCCAAGTTTTAAGGGCAGCTTTTAACATGCTTGAGCTTGGGCTGCCAGCTGCATTTGTGTCCCAAGCCTCTTGTACAAGCTTGAGGAAACCCTCTCTTTCCCCCAAATAGTTGAGGAAACGAAATGGTCGATTCTTCTACTTGGACAGGAAAAGGTTGTAGAACATGCATGTGTGGTGGCTGAAATAAGAGGGAATATAAGATAGCCTGGTGAGAGGCAAAAGGTCAAGCCAATCCGTGTTGGCCAAGCCATGATCAAGTTTGCACGCAATTCTTCTACCACCAATGCCCATGTTCGACCAGGACAAGTGATTGCTATGAGTGGCAATCTCAGCCGATTCACAATCAAGAATGCAATTATGGAAGCTTTCCATGCCCAAGCGTAATGATAAATACTTTTGAGATCCCCTGTGAAAAGCAAAGTTACCTAACCCCATTTTAACCAAAGGGTATGTACACAGCTTTTTCCAACTATTCTCTAGGTAGGTCTAGGGAGAGCATGATCGCACGGGTTTCGCATGTTTGAAATCAGGGTTACAAGTAACCTATCGTCGTATTTGCAAAACTCGTGATCAAATAAAATTTATAACTGAAACTCGAAAAGTGAGGAAATCCGCACTTTTCTTTTATAACGGGTCGAACATGGGGAAGCGAACGTTTGGCTTTTTGAAATCCGCACTTCACTTTTATTTCTTTTTGATCGTTTTTGCCTTTTCTAATTTTTTGGTATTTTAATAGGGCAAGAGATTAGGTCGATGAAAACTTTATCTAGCTAATCTACTTGCAAATATAAAAGAGAGAGAGAGAAAGAGAGAGAGAAACAATCATCTATTTATCAACGAATGTTTGTTACACTGCGAAAGTGGGAAAAATCTACACTACGAAAGCGTGAAAAGATAGAATGGGGTGAGAGAAATCCCCTTCGACGGTTGCTCGGTGGTGAGGAGCGAAACGAAGGAGGATGGAGTAGGAGGATGGAGGATGCATGATTGCACAGCAATCATAGGTCCTAATCAACCTAAATAATGTCTGAACCTATCTTAAAATGTGGATATTGCACTCATATCTTGCATATCATGCATTGCATCAGTCTATTTAGAATAAGATGAGATATCCTACTAGTTAATGTTTTTCTTATTGCTATTTACAGATAATAAAGTGATCCAGGATGGAGATAGTGGAATAAAGCAATAAAGGAAGAAGAAGAAGAATGATCCAGATAAGAGGAGTGAGGAGGATAGCCTGATCCCTACCCTTAGAAACCCTAGGACAGCCTTCCCAAACCTAAAAAACCGCCATTACGGCACCTTAGCCTCAAAACCCAAACATGGATAGCACTATCCATGTTCCTATCCCTCTCCCAAACACTTAGGAACAAAACCAACCTTAGAAAACACAAAACCCACTCTCCAGCACCTTTTACGACATCCAGACATCTGGCTGGACGTCTGATTTCTACATAATAACAATCCAGGAAGCCAAAACTCATACTGACACAGAATTGGACGTCTAATTTAGTGTCCAGACGTCCAATTTTTTAGTATAAGACGTCTAACCACTATCCTGGACGTCTGATACTGCTGTCTGGTTCCTGATTTTGGGTGTTGGAAGCCCTACTTGTCCTATCCCTAACCTAATTGAACCATCCCATACCTAATTGGGTGCATCTACAATTGATTGGGTGCACCCGAGCCCAATTAGATCCACCCAGGATCTAATTAACTCATACCTATTAGGGTTACCCTAGCCTAATCACATGCACACATCTAATTAGACTTGACCTAGACCTAATTAGGTTCACTCCTGCCCAATTAGACTTTCCTAAGCCTAATTTGGTCCACACCCACTTAATCTAGATTGACCCAACCTATTTAGCACCTAATCCTACCAAAACCCACAACCTAGCCCTACGAAAAACACACACCCACACACACACGCACACCTTCCCATTTTACTCCCACCAAACCCATGCACACTCTCTTGGAAACCCTAAAAACTTATGTCAAACTTAGATCCAAAATTTGTGGCATTTGCTATTTTTGGAGCCACCAAAAGTGGCAACCAAATGGAGCCTTCCATAAGGGCAAAGAGAGAGCTACGAAATTGGAATCTCCATACACTCTCCCATCCATACTCTCCACTCTAAACTTGCTTCCACCCTCCAAAACCTGAAGGCCATCCTCCTCATCCTCCTCCAAGGCTCCATGGACGGCTAGCTAGAGAAGCTTCTCTCCAAAGCTTCAAGGATGACCATTGGTAGAGAAAGGGAGCAACACCCTCCTCTCTCCACTTGGGTGCACTAGCCCCCATCTTCTTCTTCTTGGACGGCCATGAAGGCTCACCCATAGCCTCTTGTGGCCGGCCATCTCTTTTGGTAGGCGTGTAGACGGGTTTGCATACCCAAGGTCTAGCCTACACCCTCACACAAGGCCGATGGCCCTAGTGGCAACTTTCCGACGTGAGGGATTTTCTTCTATTTATATGCTTTCTAGTGTAGATGATGTGTGATAAATTTTTTATGCATAAATAATTTCATGATGTTTTGTCCTCATGTTTGCTTGCCTAAATGACACTTTGGTTTGTTCACACCATGCACGGTCACCATGGCCCCATTTAGATGCACATAGTCACTTAGGTTTTTGCTAGTTTATCTAGATCTAGGTTTCAATTCGCTTTTCGAAATAAAAAAAATCAAAAACACAAAAAGACAAAAATAGCAGCTTAGGTTAGATTTAGGTTATAAAAGCCGATCCAAATCTCGATTCGTTTTTGCGCCTCCCAGAGACGAACAACCGGGACTCAAATTCTAAAAAGAATAAAGATCTACGAGAGTTTCGTTATCACAAATATCTTTGACGAGTGATTTTTGCGACTATACTATGATTTCCAACGATTTCAAAATACGCGATTTCCACTCCCTTCAATGCAGCAGGGCGACATCGTGGTGAGCATCTTCTACCTGAAGGGCAGTGAGAGGACGGCCATGGGATACTCCAAGAATGGGGATGAGGGGAGAGAAAACTATTTAATTTTCCACTCTAGAGGAGCATCCCGGGCTTGGGACAAGCTCTTTCTAGAGCCTTTGAGGTGGTGAGAGGAAGAAAGGAAGAGATGGATTGGAATGGTGGTGGGTAAGCCCTTTTATAGTGGAGAACAAATTTGTAACTAGGTCATAAGTGACGGCTGTAAACGTCGCTACAGCCATCGCTGAGGATCCGCACCATTCAATACTCCTGTTGGCTCGCACATCACGCACAGTGTTGCACGCGCTCACGCGCTATGCACCCACACCAGCTGCGTTCGCACCAGCTGCCGCACCTGCTGCTGCTGCCGCTATTGCACGCACGTACGCGCTGCGCACTACGTTGCTGCGTGCGTCGCAGTGCCTGGGTGCACTCGTGCCTCCACACGCGCACACTCGCCCACGCTGCTGTGCGTGTGCGGCGGTGCGTGTGTGTGCGTGGGTGGCCTAGGATGTCCATCTTCATTCCTTTGCAGAGGGTGCCACCGTGCTCGGATCAAATTAATTTCTATGTTGCTGGACTGCAATCGTTGCTCCGAATCCATCCGTACGGGTAGATTTTTCATCCGAAATCCATAAGGATGTTGCATTGCTCCCTCATCGTTGATTTTTCTTGGGCTTCATATGATGCTACGGGACTCTGATCTAGACGATTTCAGAGGCGTTAGACTCTGATCGTCGTCCTAATCAGATCCATACGGTCTAATCATCCATCCTAGGCCCTGAAATAAATCTCCTTCCTTTCTATCCATAAAAAGGACCTAATTAACCTAAAATATATACAACTATTCTAAATGCAGAATGATGCATGCTATGCAATATTTATAACATGAAATGCAAATCTAAGCCTAGGAACATGCATGAATAGGCATTTTAACCTAAATGGATGTATCTATATCATACCCCCATGCCTATCTTTTGCTAGTCCCTAGTAAAATTAAACTACATGCTATGTATAAAAATAAAATTAGGACTTGATCGCTTAGGCCTAAGTTGTTTATTAACAGTAGAAAATTTCAACTAAGGTCCTAAACCACGAAGACTCAACAGTACCCAGGTGTCTGCCAGAATGCAGAATGCCCAAGTCCTCGCCTTATTTGAAAAGGGAAGATACATTTTTTTTTATTTTTCTTCTTTTCTAATTTTTTTGTACTTTTGGAGTTTGAGAGTTCTAGGATAACTTTTAAACAGCTACCCGACTCGCCCAAGACTCGAAAAGGACTTTAAGTGCTAAGCATCTTGTGAAAATAGTGAAAGACTCACTAGGCGATCGATTAAACGGACTTCGGGTTTCTACGACCCTAGGTGACATTGCCTAGAGGTTTATCTTTTTGATCGATAACTTTCTCCCTATTTCTTTTATTTATGAGGTCAACACAAGGGCGAACCCAGTGTATATCTCCCTGATTTATTCTACTTTCCCGCTTCCTCCCTAAGTGTTTTGGGAATTATTGTGCATTTTTTTTGTGAGATAGGTTCTGGACAACCGGCCAATGGGTTGTTACTCACAGTAACTTGCCAGCCATACTCGTGCGGTGAAGTGTGGTTTTGTTTATTTTTTTCTCCTTTTTCTATTTTTTTCTTTTTATTTTTTTTTCTTTTAGTAGGTGGCTTCTCTGATCTAAGATTTACCTAAAGGCAGTACAATAAAAATGATCTTGTGACTAGGCTTTGGACAACCGGCTGATGAGCTATTACTACCGACAACTTGCCAGCCATACCACCCTAGATAGTTCATTAGCTACCTAATTTTCGAAAGAAACCGCCGAATAGTGAGTTAGTGCAAAAAATGTGTGTAGATGCTTAGGCTTAAAGTCCCCCCAAATCAGAGGGCGGTTGATAAGGCACATACTTATCATCCCCATTTATTAGCCAAATTAAAAATGAATTTGAATTGGCGAGGACTTGAGACTAAATCCACATTCGAGTAGACACCTGGGCTAATTAAGCCCGAAGACTTGAAGAGTCTAAGTGTTTAGGTCTTCTCGAATCATTTCCTAAAGTTAATAACTTCCAAATGCCTAAGTTCCCTTTTTCTAATTTCTCTCTTTTTATATCTTTTTCAAATTTTTAATTTTTTTTAATTTTATAAAAAACTAAAAGAAATTCTACGTAGTTAACATAATGATTTCAAGAATTGATTATCCACCCCCAATGCCTAAACGATACAATGTCTTCATTGTATAAACAAAAACATGAAAAGGGCAGAGTAAACAAAATATCACATGAATTTCATGACAACCCGGTCAGCTCCGCAGAGAGAAGAGAGTATACACACATGCTAAGTTTAATGCCTTCAGCTAGGCATAACATACATACAAAGAAGAAATTGTGAATTCACGAGTACGGGTTAGAATCAAAATAAAAATATTGATTCTCAAACCCGCCAACAAAAGATATCCACAGACGTGGACCAGATTATGGTGCAGACCCATGCCCCAGGGTTAAGTGGTTCTCAAGTTCTGAATGAAAATCACCTAGAATCGAAGGTTGTTGTGTTTGCAGGGCCGGGCCTGCGGTTTTATGGTGTGCAACCCAAGACCAAAGTGTCTGACAACGGGTAAAGATGGTTCAATAGATGCGGTTGTCCACTTAGCATCTAGCTCAGAAGAATAATCAATTATTTCGAGCTTGGGTTGCACGTGAAAGATATCGTAAGGGTCCTCGTAGAAAGTAGGTGATTTCAGGCCAATAGGTACCCTTAGATCTAAAATCAAACTTTCCTTAGAATTAGCCTCCCAAATTTTTATTTCAACAATTTTATCCTCCAATATCAAGAACTCAGGCTCTAGGACCTCTGGAATTTCATTATCCCCATATGATTCTCCCAAGTCCAGTAATAATGGCTAAATCAAGATTGACTTAGGCACAATGATCTCAGAAGTCAGCTCTTCAGGGTGCGAATGAGGAATGGGGCTATTGATTGAATATTTTAGTAAATGAGGATTCGAATCCTCCAAGTTAGCTCCAACCAAATCCAAATCTTCAATAATTGGGCTATCAACTGGTTCGTCAGATTCCTTAAGCCCATTTGTCTCACTAAAATCCTCTTTCTTAAGTTCAAGTGAGACTTCACCAAAAGATTCTTCACCCTTAGAGTTAAAGAATCCATGATCCTCATTTATATATGTCTCAAAATCATATGTCATTTCATGGTCCGTGGAGACATTTTTCCTTGATCCCTAGCTCGAGGATCTCGGGTGAATTAATCGGTTTATCCTCAATGGGTTGCTCTAGCCCAACCTGGTCATCCCCGGTTTCAGAAAATGTATCCCCCCCGACAGGCGCCTGAGCAGGTTCTAACATTGGCTCTCCTGAAGGGGGTTCATCTTGAGAATCATCCCAAGATTTGACTAGGGCAACCACAAATTTCATCCTCAACCTTGACAATTTCCCAAGAAGAAACTCACCCAGGTCCCTATCCCTAACACCTTGAAGTAAATCCAATAAAGAACTATTAAGTTCATCAATCATTTTGATCATAGGCTCCAATGCTTTAGTGCATGGTGTTGGCTGAGCTTATAACGATTGTACAGTGTTCCTCAAGTTAGCCAACACCCTGTCTTGGATCTGGTTCACCTGAACCGGTTGGTTCGGTTCAAGGTTGGGTGGGTTTAGGTTCGTTCTAGGGGAGTCAAGATATTGAGGTTCTTGGGTTCCTCCATGATAGTAGGTCGTCTCGGGTTGTTCAAAGAATGGTGGTGACCTATATTCAGCATAATTCTGGGGAGGGTAAGTGTTCTAATCAGCATATCCTTCATGGTTGTAGATCTGGTTAGGTTGATCATCAAAGGATGAAGATCTATAATCATTATAGCTCTAGGAAGGATAGTAATCATAGTCTTGTTGTCCAGGGTTAGGCCCTGGACACTGAGGTCTGGATTCATATCCCCAATCAAAGTCATCCCGGCTAGTGAATGGGTAATTACAAGTCAAGTCGGGATAGTAATCATCTTAGGGATAAGTGGTGGTAGGAGAATAGGATTGGAAATGCGTGTAAGAAGCGGAAGGATACATTGTGGACTAGGAAATAAAACAAAATAGAGAAAGGTGCCCTGCAGTACAATCAACCAAACCTGTCCTTATGTGGGTAGCCTAAAGACCTACAGACTCCTAGGACCCATCTTGAGATTATAAACGATTTATTCTACTTTTATCCGATCAATCCAACCAGTTAGAAGGAGGGACTAAGGAGAATGTTCTTCCTTCGGCTTGTGCCTCTGGTTCCTAGTGTACCCCTAGACGCGGTCATTTGACGCTACTCTCCTAGCTAGACATCAGATGGACCAGCAAAAGCAGATTAATTAAAAAAATCTTAGTCTGAGCCCCGAAGAGCAAATCAGTCCTTAAGGCCAACGTCTACTCAGTTTTAGTTAGGCTTAGGATGATCGTCCTCTTGGAATGTGATGATCCCTTTAGATGGGTTGTGCCATTAATGATCAGTTAAAATGTGTGTGCGTGCACAACCAGGGTTCTCAAACAAGGTTATTTAATGATATGTGTTTTAGGATTTAACCTTGTTTGGTAGCTTTTAGGGTTTAATTCTTAGGTTGGTTCAATCAAGGTTTAGTAGAACACTCTAAGTTTTGAAAACATAGGTGATGATATGTTCCTTTAAAAATAAAAAATAAAGTGGAGTGCCTGGTTCAGCCTTAAGAATCAACCCTAAGTGGCAAGCTATTGATGAATCGCTTTTAATTTGAGTTGTGCGGCCTAAACAAATCAATCAATTGACCTATTCGCACCACAGATTAAGGCACACAACGTCTTAGCCTAATCATATTTCTACTCACATATGTGTTGTGAGTTGAAGTGTACCGGATCCACAGGTTAGATCCCGGTTAAGTGGTAGAATCGATGGATTGTGCGCCTTGGGGTGAGAAGTTGTGGGTGTTAAGTGTGTAGCTTTCAGAAAATCCCACAATCATAACACTTTTTTATTTTTTTATTTTTTTATTTATGTGGATGGTGAGGTGAGTGGAGATGACAAACAAACAACCAAATCTATCCTAGGGTTTATAAAAAGCACCTAAGTTGATTTGGGTTTGAGTTATTAGGTTATGGAATGAAAACTAAGGTGGGGGTGGTGTGAGGGACACTTACAAAACACTCTACCCGCACTTTACTCTGGTCTACTGCACTTGGATCTCCATGCTAGGGTACCTGTAAGACAATAGATCAGAGATAAAGTGAGATAAAAGTTAGGTAAGGCGGAAAAAACACCAGAAAAACCAAAGAGCATTGCCTCCCTGACAACGACGCCAAAATGGTCGAGAGTGTTTCACGTGTTAGAAATCGGGGTTACAAGTAACCCGTCGACATAGTTGCAAAACTCGTGATCAGATAAAATTTACAACCGAAACTCGAAAAGTGAGTCCCAGATCGAATACGGGGAGGCGAACGTTTGGCTTTATGAAATCCGCACTTCATTTTTATTTCTTTTTGGTCGTTTTTATCTTTTCTAATTTCTTGGTATTTTAATAGGGCAAGAGATTAGGTCGATGAAAACTTTATCTAGCTAATCTACTTGCAAATATAAAAGAGAAAGAGAAACAATCGTCTATTTATCAACGAATGTTTGTTCCACTACGAAAGCAAGAAAAATCTACATTACAAAAGCGTGAAAAGATATAATGGGGTGAGAGAAATCCCCCTCGACGGTTGCTTGGAGGACGACTCGCTCTGACATCACCCGGAGGAAGGTGGTGAGGAGCGGGACGAAGGAGGACGGAGCCGGAGGACAAAGGATGGGGCAGGACGATGTCGCAGCGAGGATCTTCTTCCCGAAGGGCGGTGAGAGGACAGCCACGGGATGCTCCACGAATGGGGATGAGGGGAGGGAAAACTATTTGATTTTCTACTTTAGAGGAGCATCCTGGGTTTGGGACAAGCTCTCTCTAGAGCCTTGGAGGTGGTGAGAGGAAGAAAGGAAGAGATGGATTGGAATGGTGGCGGGTAGGTCCTTTTATAGTGGAGGAGGAAGAACAAATTCTTATCTGGGTCATTAGTGACTACGATCGTTGCTCCGGATTCATCCGTACGGTTGGATTTTTCATCCAAAACCCATAAGGATGTCGCATTGCCCCCTGGCCGTTGATCTTCCTCGAGCTTCATATGATGCTACGGGACTTTGATCTGGACAATTTCAGAGGCTTTAGACTCTGATCGTTGTCCTGATCAAATCCGTACAGTCTGATCGTTCATCCAAGACCCTGAAATAAATCTCCATCTTTCCTATCCATAAAAAGGACTTAATTAACCTTAAGTATATACAACTATTCTAAATGTAGAATGATGCATGCTATGCTATATTTATAACATGAAATGCAAATCTAAGCCTAGGAACATGTATGAATAGGCATTTTAACTTAAATAGATGCATCCATATCAGAGCACAATTAGGGTGCTAATCAATGTTGACGAAGATGTGTGGATCTACCCCATTTGAAGTAAGGGCACACAACTTTTGCCAACCGTTCTCTAGCTAGCTCTAGGGAGAGCACCAATTAAGGTGTTAATCAATGTTGACTAAGATGTGGATGGGATAGGAAACCCACCCAAAATAACTTGGTAACTTTACATCAATTAGGATCCTAATCAACGTTGATGTAGATGTAGAGGAGATGACAGTAGAAACACACCCAAAATAGTTAAATTGATAACCATAGGTGCTCATGTATTCATTCACATCCTCCCTTAAATTGGATGCCTAATAATTTGATTCCCTGAATTGGATATTCACATGTTTACATCTTTGCAAGGAGAGTTATGGAACCATCCCTTAAGTTGGAATGGTGTTTCAAGTCTATCCAAAATGTAACAACATTATTACTTCTTTACGCAAAAATAACATGATTATATCTGTTTATGTCATTCCAGAAATGAAGAATAAATGCCTTCATGACTGTAATTCTTGATTTTCAATTAATTTTAAAGTTTGGTCAGGCAACTATGAAAAAAAATCTTTGAAATGAGATGAAAAAATCCTTCTAACCATATATATATGAAACAGACAATAGATGACAAAATTATTAGTAATAAGAGTATAGATGACTTTGATGTAGAAAAGGAAAGAATTTCATTGAAATAGATAATGGGTATATAGTTGTTTGCATTAATGTGAATGCAATATTCTCATTCTTTTCTTCTTTTTTTTTTTGCAATTGTGTTTCAGTTGTAAGCATCCTTTTTAGAAATTTTTGGCACATCATATTTTCTATTACTTACGTTTGCCCCCCAACTTCATCATTGAATCCACCCTTAAGTAAATGATGAAGATAATTTGTTAGATCACAATAATTATGCCTCTCTTAATCCTAGGATTAGAAGCACCTAGTATGGATACAGATGCAGTCCTATAACCACTTGTCAAGGAGTTGGGGGATCTATGGAAGAATGAAATACAAATATTTGATGCTTTGAGAAAAGAATGGTTCACCATGCATGCATGTTGTTCTATTGTGGACAATCAATGATTTCCCAACTTTTGTCATCATGTCAGGTTGGCAAACCAAGGGATACAAGGCATGTCCTGTGTGTATGGGCTAAACTTCGTCGAAGAAGCTCTACTCGAAAATTGGGAATATATATAGGTTGTGGTTGTTTCCTCCCAATGGACTATCAATGGACAAGAATTTTGATGGAAATACCGAGAGATGAAAAATAACTATCAAGATTACAGTTAAAGGGCTTCTAATGTGTGCATGGGTCATTAGGGCTCGATGGCCAAAGACCTTCCTTATGACTATTAGGGCCATGATAAGGAGCACATAATTAGAGCCAAAGAATGCAAGGAATGCCACCTAAAAGAAAGATCATGCAATGGTGTCAATTCACTTGGAAAATAGCTTTTTGGCTTCGTAATGAATATATCTTTGAGGTTAAAGTTATCATGAGTTACTTCATGTGAGAAACGTAAGGATAATTAAGTTATTGATTGATTGTGAGAACAATTCAATGAATGGTGTCAATTCCTTTGGAAAACAGCTTTTTGCCAAGATCTACTTTACAATAACACTAATTTTCCTAGAAGTACATAAATATGGGTACAAATTAAAATTTAGGAGTGTGATTAGATCTATTGGTATGGTAAAGATGGCTTTTTATAATATTCTCCGATCACCATCTAGTGGTTATGCCCTTGGTGTCTTGTTCATGTTGTTGGTTTCACAAGCACCCTTGATAGCAGCTAACAAAGTGCAGGTGCGAAATCGAGCTAAGGCTTGTGGCACTCTAACACTTCACTTTGATGAATTGGCTGTTGTTGATTTTGGCAATTTGGGACGTCAGTGGACCAAAAGCCTTCCCTACAAAGCCTCCCTCACATTCCAAGCTCCCAGAAATGAAGATTTTGTACGTATAAAGTGTTATGCTAGTGGAATGGTCTTCCATGGGCGTTAATCTTCAAATCCCTCTTTGAAAACAAACATTACGATCCATCTTGTACTATTGAAATCAAGGATGATGGTGCCTATATGTTTACTAAGCATGTTTGGGAGCAAATCCACAAATTCCAACCCAATTGATGTTGGTTAATGTTACGCCCGGATCCCAGATCCCTACATGACCCAGACCGACTCGCCTTGATTAATCCCAAGACCTAGTCGTCCAACGAGAAATAACCAAAAGCAGAAAATAAATCACAACCACACATACGATGTAACTAAGCAGAAATAAATCAAAAGACAGTAAGGGAAACAAAGCGATATAATCTATCAATATTATAGGCCATCACAACTACGACCGAGAAAAGTACAGCCAGAAATAATTGAAACGGTATTACATAGAACAAAAGTATTCACTACTACAACAGGAGCTAAAGAAATAGTAGGAAACGCAGCTAAGGCTAGGCTCGACTGGGCCCAGCTCCCTCTGCAGTCGATGGTGCTGGCTGCTCAATTCCCTAACCTGAACGAGGTTATAAAATTTTTCGGGGTTAGCGAACGCTGAGTTGAGTGGTAATTTAGCCATTTACATGTAATTAAGATAAGCAATTAATTTATGCAATTAAACAACTATCTGTTTTCATTTAGTTCAACCAAGTACTTCTAATTTGTGGATCCTTTATTCACTTAGTTCATTCCTTGATCTAGCTTGTTCCTCACAGGAACGATCTTGATTGCAGTCTTTTCCATGATGTAGAAGGTACACATGGTGCTCTCATGGCCGGGAGAGTCTCCCATGGTAGTCCTACATCCAGTCAACCACCCCGAGGTCACGGTCGCGACATAACGGTGACTAGGCACGCGTGATAAATGCGTGGGTAGCTATCCCGCACTGACATGCGGTCAGTCGTTTCCGCTAGCAGGTACGCCTAAAGGTACAGCACGGAACAGTACAGGGCCTTGCCCTCTCAGAACAGGGGTCTCGCCCCTCCACAATCCGCGTACCCTCATCTGACTATCCCGGTTTGCCCAGTGGGCCTAATAAGAGTCGGTGTAGGGCAGCTAGTCTTAACCCTAGGCCCCCTAGGGTAGCTAGCTCCCTGATGAGAGCCTCATCATGAGCCATAACTAGCTCATTTTGACCCAATAAAGAAGATAAAATCTCCTACATAACCTAGAAGAAGGCCTAAATGAAGGAATAAGTGCTTTGAGAAGAAAACATGAATTAAAGGTTAAAACTCCAATTTTACCATTGCAGTACATAAACGGGATTTCTTAGAGGCAAAACATAGGTCAAATGGTCTAAATGAGATAAAAAGTGGGTTGAGTCAACCAGAAATGGGTTTACGTGTAATCTAAGAATTAAATGACACTTGGTAACCCTAAAACAGTCCTGCTTAATTCAACAAGGTTCCGGTCAGGATAAAAATCAATTAAACCCTCTAAAAATCATGGAAAAATATCCCCTAGGGCTTAGAATACTTAATTTGACCTTTGGAACCCAGTTTGACCTAGATTAGGGTCCTAGTTCATCAATTGACCTAATTTGGGTTTTTACGTAAAATATCCAGTCAAACGAGGTCAAACCTAAAATCCAACTTCACCATTGGACTCCTTAGGTCAAAATTAGGTTTGTACCAAAATTTGGACCTAAGGGGAGGTCATCTTGGCCTACTTTGCAATTTAGTACACCCAAATCACAATTTGGTCCCTATCTTTTGAAAAGCATAACAGAAAGCCCCCTAACTTCCTCGCCACCTTTGCAATCAGGTCCTACCGCCATTATTAGGGCAGAATCCTGCTCCGGCGAGGATTTGAGAGGGAATCCTCTCTGATTCCTCAGAGATCCCCTCCCAGAAATGGAAGGGAGATTCTCTGAGGAATTCTCTTCCATCTGAGGCCAATCTTGATCCCTAGTGTGAACCCAATCTCTCGTGCGAACGCACAAGGGATTTGGGTATCTAAACTCTTTCCATCTCCGGCGACCGACCTCAGACGATTACGTGCCTTCCACGCCCTGAACAACCGGCCCGGTGCCTATAAAAGAGACTACACCTCCGGCCGCTCATCTTAAGCTTGATTTGGCCGAGTTTCCACCTCAAATTCATCTCCTCCTGCCCAGCCAAAATTCCCAGCAAGCTCCGGCGAGCCCCCCTCCCCTCCCTCTTCGCTCTGCCACAAAACGAGTGGCAGAGTTATCTTCCTGATTCTCCTTCGCGTCGCGCAATACCCGCGCACGCCGCCTCAGCCCCATCATCGCCGCCGTTCTCCCCCACTGGGCAGCATCTTCTCCAGCGACAGCAGGTACTGCTGTTCGCCTCTCCGTCCCCCTTCATCCCTGTAGTTAGGCCAAATACCTTCTCCACATTCCCCTCTCTTTTTCCCTTGCTATTTTATCTACTTACCCCCCGACAGTGCCTGAACACCTCCATCTTCCTCGCCTCCGATCGACCTCCGGCGAGCCGCCCACACCACTCCGCCCCTCCACACGGCTCGCCAACCATCTCATGAGCTCCGCCTCACCACCAGGAATTCATTCCACCCCTCCACTGCCACTCCAGATCTCCCCAATAACCCCCCGAACAACCCCACACATCCGGCCACAGGTTGACCTAGGCACGCACGCCTAAGCCAACCTGTGGCCTGCAACACCGTCCACCGCCTTCGCCGTGCTACGGCGAAGGTCTCTAGCTGGTCTGATTGGGCCGAGAGGCTCGTTTTGTGTTTGACAGTGTCGACGCTCCTGCCGCCATGGACGACAGTTGAAGAAGCTCCGTAGCAGCTCCAGGCGCTAGGGCTCCCAGGCTGCAGGTGTTGCGTATTCGTGCGAGTGTCGCGAAGTGCTCTGGTCCAGCAAGGAGCGCTAGTAGATCCAGCAGCTGTGGGGATGGCACGATAGGCGGTGATCGCAAGGTACGGATGCCGAACATTCTTGGCCGTCCACAGTGAAGAAGAGTTGAAGAAGACGATGTGTATAGGGGCATATTTGTAATGAAAAGGACCTATTTGACTAAAAAGGACTCAAGTGAAATGGAAGTTAAGGACTGAAACATAAACAGTGACTTTTAAGGCTTATTTTAATTTATTTCTTTTTCAACTTTTTATATATTATCATAAATTAGATAAATATTATATTTATGCCTTGAAATTACATTTTCTCCCTTTTTAACTATATTTATTTAAATGATAAGATTAATTAAATTAATTACATACTTAGGTCTTTAAATTAATTAAGTTAATTAAAATACTTAATATATAGCTAAATGAATATGAATTGACTCCTAATTATTAATTAAATTATTATTAAGATTAATTGAAATTTAATTTTGTATTTTAACTTATTTTGTAGGACCTCGCTATTTAACCCCTGTATTATAATTAACCCTATATTTAATGTATTCCTAGGTAATTAGCTAAGAGTAGCTAATTAACATTATCATGTTGCTCAACTCAGCTTAACTCAACTCATCTACCTCAACTTAGTTGAGTCTAGCTCATCTCAGCTCCAATCAGCTCACTAGCAGGTCAAGCTAGCTCAACTTAATTTACATCAGTTCACTCTAGCTTCAGTCCAGCTCCCATTAGCTCTACTCAACTCACGATAGTTGAACTCCTTCTAGCTAAGCTACTACTTTACAACTTAGTAACTAAGCTAGTGATGGCGATTTTACGCGATTTGTCAAGGTCGATTTTTAAATTGTTGCAACACGTAAAATCGATCAACTTTTAAAATTTATATTCTCGTGTAGTGTGGTGGAAGATGTTGTGGTTAGGGTCAACAGTCTCTGTTTTCCTGTTGACTTTCTTGTATTAGATATGGATGTTCTTGATTCACTTTCTTATTACCACCTGATCATCCTCAGTAGACCTTTCTTGGCCACAACCTACGCCCATATTGATTGTGAATCGGGCTGCATTGAGATTGCCATGGGCTCTAAAAAGCTCAAACATTTTTAAGGTCGCCAAGAATTTTAATTGTGATCTTGTGAAGGATGACACGTCTGACGAATGGCATTCATGGACTTGGCATTGTGCGTGGCCATCTTCTTTTGGTCTGCAGTGATGGCTACTCCTTCCTTCTTTTATGGTCTGGTGTATTTAGATGCAACTGCATCCCATACTTCATAATCCATTGATTCTAAGAATATTTGCATTCTAGTCTTCCAGTAAGCATAATTGGAGCCATCAAATAAAGGTAGTCAGACTACAGATTGTCCTTCAGCATATACTTCCAAGGACTTTGACATCCTGGTTGGAGAATAACAACCTCGCTCTGATAGCAGATGTGAGTACAAGCGGAGCCTCATGGATTAAGGATACACTAGAGGGGGGTGAATAGTGTAGTATCTAAAAACATTAAAATTAAAATACTCACCACATATCAAAATGATCTATGCATAAACCAGAGGTATGACACCTGATTTAGAGTGGAAACCCTTTCGGGTAAAAACCACTACCTAAGCTTTCGAGCTTAGGATTTTCTCTACTAGTCAACGCTAGTCAAATCCACTAATATATCACTTGAACGAGGGTGAGACAACCTCTTACAGGACATTTTCTCTTACACCTGACAGAGAGAAAAACAACGGGACTTCCAACCCAACTTGGAATCCCAGATCAAGAATAACAGAAATAAAAATAATATAACAATATTCCTATGGAACCTCAGAAATGTTAAATAACAAACCAAGCTTTCTTGAATTGCAAGAGAGCAATTGAGCTTTAGATCACATAGTTGTAGGTGTAGAGACGCGAAAGCACAAAAGAGAGAGAGTAGGCATTTTTCTCTTTGGAAAGCTCCTGAGCTGTGATTTGAGAGGGGGGTCCTAGAACCTATTTATAGGCACTTTTCGATAGTTCCGGAAATACAGGTTTGGTCGATCAAAGACGCGTTTGGTCAATCAAAAAGGATTTGGTTGATTAAATAATTATATTGATAGATCCAGTGTTGATCTATTAAATTGAAAGATTGGTCGACTCAAAGATATCAAAAGAAATTTGACCGTTGGAGTAAATTTGATCGATTAAATAAAATAGATTGATTGATCAAAATGAACTGACTGTTAGAGGCATTTGATCGATTAAAATAATTAACTGGTTGATCAATACTTAGTTGATCAAAGAAATAAGTTGGTTGATCAAGAATGGAGAAAACTTTTTTTTTTGTAAAAATAGTAGCCTTACGTTTGTTTTTCTTTTTGAAGCTCCGTACATATTTCTAAACTTAATAAAATTAAAAATGTCTTCAAGAGTCTTCAAGTCTCAAGCTTCTTTCTACCTTGATGATTAAGGTGATGACGACACATCCATATCAAACATTTGACTTAACTTATAAGGGTTAGTACACAATAAAATATAATTTTGTTATACCAAAATAAGGGTATTAACGGATAACATATTTAGCTAATTAAGTAATTAAGTCATGTAGTTAAGTATTAGGTTAATTTATACTCTAAGTAAATAAATGTTAGTTAACTAGTTATAACTCAAGTAAGTAGTAATATTTTTGTTAGTAAGTTATAGATAGTAAGTTAAAGTATAACCTAACTTATTATGTTAGTTAAGTTAAGTAGCAAGATATGTAAGTAAGATTAAGTTGATTAATTAACTATTGTAATTAAGAATAAGGAATAATTTAAAGAATAAGTGGTAAATCATATATTGATTTAACCTCTTGGTAAATGACCTGACTCAACCAGTACAAATTTATAAAATATGTCGATTACCTTATTTGCTATACTCTAACTTAACAATGACAAATTAACTGTATAAGGTAGCTTAACATTAATAACGTGCACACGAAGGATACCGTTATAAAGGATCACATTCGTCAATAACAAGCTCTAAAGTAATTAATGAAAACCTTGGAGTGTAATTATGTAAAGCCTTATCAAAAGGGCATTTGAGAGGATTTGTGGGGCACGTGAAAAAGTGGATACTGTACCACTCTCTTTCTCTTTCTCTCAGAGACTTAAGAAAAAATTTTGAAGGTTAGATCTCCTCCTCATATGTACACCCTTCAAGGTGGAACTAGATTACCAATCCTCTATGTTCCTTCCTGTTTGCAATATTCGGTTGGGCTCTTAATTTGTCTCGAACTCAATAGAACACAAATCAAAGACCTTGATCAGTTAGAAAAATTAAAGGGCCCATCGAACTTTTCGCAAAACTTACCTCACTAAAATCCATTGTATTGTTCACCAAAATGAGTTGAGTGAATAAATGCTTTTAGAGAAATGCCTCACTTTTAATAGGCTCATTAATCATTGATCACTTGACCCCTAATTTAAGCAAGGTCCAATATATAGAAATAGACCCCATGTTGAATGTACTACATATCCCATCGTTGTATATATTAAAGCCCATGAAGTAGTGACTATTGATGTCACTGTTCCATGAGATTTACAATTTACGTATCTTTTGGGTGCCTTAATTATACTTCATGGTTAGCTAGTGATGATAAACACTTTCTTTTTTTTGAGTAAAGGGTTAAACATATTACTCAAAAATGGGTCACCTGAACCAAGCGTACAACGAGGGGAAAGACGTAGTAAACCATAGGAAAACAAATAATAAAAAAATTACAACAATGTTTGAATATCTCTATTGATATGCTCTGCAAGAAGCAGGGGCACCGTGGTGATTCTTCATGTCAGTGTCTATTCCGTTCCCTCCAAATATGTCATACCATACTTGCTATGACCAACCAATAGGTATGGGACGTAGAGATTGGAGCATCCATTGGAAGTTGTGGGCACTGCTCAAGGGGAAGATGCCTCCCCGAAGATAGCTCCATATATTAGTGGTGTAATCACATTGAAAGAATAGGTGTGATATAGATTCTCCTTATGAATTGCATAAAGTGCAAGAGGTATTCATAGGGATCCTACAAGAGGAAAGTCAGTCTATAGTCACAAGCCTCCCCCATAAGGCCAGCTAAAGGCAAGTGCTCCATTTGGGAGGGATAAAAGAACTCCAAACAAAATTCCATAGGGGTCGCTCCACTACTTTTTCTCTAATTGTATTCTAGACTTCAGTAGGGTTTAATCTACCATCACTTTTGGTGGGCCAACTCCACACCCCATTTGAAAAAAAATTCTCCAGTAGCCTACTTCTGAAATCAATAAGCGCACGCAAAATTTTTGAGTCACCTGGGTTCTTTGGCTTAGATAGATAGTTTCTATATCTGTCCCTTGTCCAAGCAGCCCATATAGAATGATTTTGTGTAGTAAGCCGAGACACTGTTTTTGAATAAGTCAACTTCTGCAATTCAATATAATCACATAAGTCGAGATCCCCCTCCTTTTTGGGTTTGCAGATATCTTACCATCCAATCAAGTGAATCCTATCATCCCAAATGAAATTTGCAACATGCTTTTGAATTTGACGTAAAGTCTGCTCCCTGATGTGGGTGGTGCTTAGCCAAAATCTAAGTAGACCTTCAACAGCGCATTTGACCTAGCAAATTCTCCCAGTGCAGGAGAGCAATTTTTTCTCCATCCTTGGAGGTGGTCTCTGACCTTGTCTTCAAGAATAGAATTAGGATTGGCCATATTGCCTGGAGATAGAGGAACTCCCAAATTGCGACAAGGGAGTCTTCCTTTAAGAAGGCCAATCGTAAGACATATAGAAAGACGCCTATTGCAGTTTCTTGGGAGATATACCCTGCTCTTGGCACCGTTGAGCTTCAATCCAGATATAAAGGCAAACACATTTAAAACATTCCTGATGGCCTTTGCTGACTTGAGATCCCCCTTGCTACAAATGAGGATATCTTCAACATAGAATAACGTGTAGGGAAGGGAGTGCCCCTTAGTGAAGCCTTTGAAATATGGCTAGTGCGTTCTTGGAAATCAAGCATAAAGGAGAGAACATTCATGCATAATACAAAAAGATGATGGGATCCCCTTGTCTGAGTCCCCTTCCAATAGGGAATATCCAGTAGGACACCCATTGACAAGTGAGGAATAGTGTGGATTCCAAATGCACATTTTGATCCAATGAATCCAAACTGAGTTAAAGCCATGTGAGTGAAGGACCTGGAATATAAAAGCCCGGTTGATGGAGTTGAAAGCTTTTGATAGATCTATTTTTGCACACATTCTAACAAATTGACCAACCAAGTTGAAACCCTTCATAAATTCATTAGCTAGAAGAGTGCTGTCTGAAATGGACCGACCTCTTATGAACGTAGATTGGTTGGTTTGAACTAGCATAGGCATAATAAAGGTGAGATGGTTGGCAAGAATCTTGGTGATAACTTTGTATAAAGTATTGCAACAGGCGATTGGTCTAAAGTCTTTAATAGCAGCCACATTGGGGGATTTAGGGACCAATGTGAGGACGATATTGTTTAGTTATTGAATGAAGTAGCCTCCTTGAAGGAAGAAAAACCTTACCCCACCGGTGAAATCATCTTTAATAATATTCCAAGCCCTCCTGAAAACATAGGCATTAAAGCCACCCGAGCCTGGTGCTTTATCGGGCCCAATACTCCATAAAGCTCCTTTGATCTCTTCATCAGTGGGGATGGTAGTGAGCATTGCATTGTCTGAATCAAAAAGTTTGACAGAAGCAGGCCATGAAATGGGGGAGGAGGGTGTAGGGGAGTTGCCTGCGTCAAATAAGTTGGTGTAATAGTGGGAGAGAGAATTGGTGTTTTGCCTTAAATCTTCTTCCATGTCTATGACTTCACCCTTCTCATTCAGGAGCCCAGAGAGAAAATTGGTGTTTTGCTTGACTCTAGTGGTAGTGGCAAAAAAATTGGTGTTGCGGTCCCCCAATTTTAGCCAATTGCATCTGCTCCTTTTATTCCAAAAACCCCCCTCCTCCTTTCTTAAGGATGAGAGATCACCCCTAATGTGATATCCCTCGACGTGAAGGGAGGCATTATGCAGATCACCATGAAGAGTCGAGTGGAGGCTTTCCAACTCTGATGTTAAAACTGCTATGTGGGTCAACCTTGATCTATCCTCCTTTGCCCAAGTTTTAAGGGTGGCTTTTACATGCTTGAGCTTGATGATACATTTGTGGAGTGGGTTGCCAGGTGCATTTGTGTCCCAAGCCTCTTTTACAAGCCCAAGGAAACCCTCTCTTTCCCCCCAATAATTGAGGAAATGAAATGGTCGATTCTTGTGCTTGGACGGGAAAAGGCTGTAGAAAATGCATGCGTGGTCACTGAAATAAGAGGGAATATAAGCTAGCTTGGTGAGAGGCAAAAGGTCAAGCCAATCCATGTTGGCCAAGCCATGATCAAGTTTGCATGCAATTCTTCTACAACAAATGCCCATGTTCGACCAGGACAAGTGATTGCCATGAGTGGCAATCTCAGCCAGTTCATAATCAAGAATGCAATTATGGAAGCTTTCCATGCCCGAGCGTGATTGTAAACACTTGTGAGATCCACTATGAAAAGTAAAGTTACCTAACCACATTTTAACCAAAGGGTATGTACACAGCTTTTGCCAACTATTCTCTAGCTAGCTCTAGGGAGAGCACAATTAGGGTGCTAATTAATGTTGACGAAGATGTGTGGATCTACCCCATTTAAAGTAAGGGCACACAACTTTTGCCAACAGTTCTCTAGCTAGCTCTAGGGAGAGCACCAATTAAGGTGCTAATCAATGTTGACTAAGATGTGGATGGGATGAGAAACCCACCCAAAATAACTTGGTAACTTTACATCAATTGGGGTCCTAATCAATGTTGCTGTAGATGTAGAGGAGATGACAGTAGAAACACACCCAAAATTGTTAAATTGATAACTTTAGGTGCTCACGTATTCATTCACATCCTCCCTTAAATTGGATGCCCAATAATTTGATTCCCTGAATTGGATATTCACATGTTTACATCTTTGCAAGGAGAGTTATGGAACCATCCCTTAAGCTGGAATGGAGATTCAAGTCTATCCTAAATGTAACAACATTATTACTTCTTTACGCAAAAATAACATGATTATATCTATTTATGTCATCCTAGAAATGAAGAATAAATGCCTTCATGACAGTAATGCTTGATTTTCAATTAATTGTAATGTTTGGTCAGGCAACTATGAAAAAAAATCTTTGAGATGAGATGAAAAAATCCTTCTAACCATATATATATGAAACAGAAAATAGATGACAAAATTACTAGTAATAAGAGTAGAGATGACTTTGATGTAGAAAAGGAAAGAAGAATTTCATTGAAACAAATAATGGGTATATAGTTGTTTGCATTAATGTGAATGCAACATTCTCATTCTTTTCTTCTTTTTTTTTTTTTGCAATTGAGTTTCAGTTGTAAGCATCCTTGTTAGAAAATTTTTGGCACATCATATATTCTATTACTTACGTTAGCCCCCCAACTTCATCATTGAATCCACCCTCAAGCAAATGATGAAGATAATTTGTTAGATCACAATAATTATGCCTCTCTTAATCCTAGGACTAGAAGCACCTAGTATGGATATAGATGTAGTCCTATAGCCACTTGTCGAGGAGTTGGGGGATCTATCGGATAATGAAATACAAATATTTGATACTTTGAGGAAAGAATGGTTCACCATGCATGCATGTTGTTCTATTGTGGACAATCAATGATTTCTCAACTTATGTCATCATGTCAAGTTGGCAAACCAAGGGATACAAGGCATGTCCTGTGTGTATGGGCTAAACTTCGTCGAAGAATCTTTACTAGAAAATTGGGAATATATATAGGTTGTGGTTGTTTCCTCCCAATGGACAAGTAAGAATTTTGATGGAAATACCGAGATGAAAAATAACCATCAAGATTACAGTTAAAGGGCTTCTAATGTGTGTATGGGCCATTAGGGCTCGATGGCCAAAGATCTTCCTTATGACTACTGAAGGCCATGATAAGGAGCACGTAATCAGGGCCAAAGAATGCAAGGAATGCCACCTAAAAGAAAGACCATGCAATGGTGTCAATTCACTTGGAAAAGAGTTTTTTGGCTTGGTAATGAATATCTCGTTGAGGTTAAAGTTAGCATGAGTTACCTCATGTGAGAAAACATAAGGATAATTAAGTTACCGATTGACTGTGAGAACAATTCAATGAATGGTGTCAATTCCTTTGGAAAAGAGTTTTTTGCTTAGATCTACGTTACAATAACACTAATTTTGCTAGAAGTACATAAATATGGGTACAAATTAAAATTTAGGAGTGTGATTAGATCAATTGGTATGGAAAAGATGGCTTTCGATCATATTCTCCGATCACCATCTAGTGGTTATGCCCTTGGTGTCTTGCTCATGTTGTTGGTTTCACAGGCACCCTTGACAGTAGCTAACAAAGTGCAGGTGTGGAATCGAGCTAAGACTTATGGCACTCTAACACTTCACTTTGATGAAGTGGCTGCTGGTGAATTTGGCAATTTGAGACGTCAATGGACCAAAAGCCTTCCCTACAAAGCCTCTCTCACATTCCAGGCTCCTAGAAATGAAGATTTTGTACGTATAAAGTGTTATGCTAGTGGACATGGCCTTCCGCAGGCATTAATCTTCAACTCCCTCTTTGAAAACAGACATTGCGATCCATCTTGTACTATGGAAATCAGGGACGATGGTGCCTATATGCTTACTAAGCATGTTTGGGAGCGGATCCACAAATTCCAACCCAATTGATGTTGGTTAATTTTCAGAGAAGACAAGAATGGCCCCATACAAATATTATATATTATAATTAGATACTTAAATTTGTAATGTTTACTTTGGTGGATGTTGTTTTGAGAAGACCTTCGCTTGCATTCGTTACAACAAAATGTGAAGTTGTTCCATGAGATCATCTTTGTGTGAAATTAATGGTTTCACAAAGAGGTAATAAATAAATATGTGGGTTCTACCTACTAGACAATATACACGAATTAAGTCATTCAGGCACCTTTGTTATGGACTGTAATTGTATGAGGGCAACCACCTATGGATTTCTTCCTTTGTAATAAAGATTAAAAACCTCTTGAAAACATCAAGGTGTAGTGAATGGGAGATTTCGCTTGTAGAAAAATTATGTCAAAAAATTAAGTCGTCGCGGTAATGGAAATCGTGGTGGAAAATCTTGAACAAAATTATATATCAATGAAAACTAATCACGAATAGTTAGAATGTTGTATCGACAGGGAGGAATGATTGTAATAAATTCACAAATATTTATTATTCCCTATCATAGATGTGAAATCCATATCAAAATCCATGCGACATAGGCAATAAGAAGGAGTCAGGCTGTATTGCAAGAGTTTAAGGGTTCAATTACAATTGTTATGATCATAAAATAAATGTAATTAACCCATCATGGCATAATAATGTAATTAGAATTCGCGACGTTGAATTTCTCCTCTAGGTAGTGTAGGTATGTGTTGATATTTCATGCACTTATGTGGGAACCTGAGTTAATGTTATAACAAGTCAAGTGTATGAGAGGAAAAAGGAAGAAATATAAGGGCACACATGAAAAGTGGATTTGATAAAATAATAAAATGTTGAATCCTCTCCGGGATAGCAATAAATGTAAAATGTAACGTACCCAAAAACAGAGCGCTTGGATTGCTTGCAGCGCGTGCGCTGGAGGCCGCGGCCGGCCGCGAGAACTTCCGTGGAGGTCGGCTACGATGAGGGGGTCCCGATGGTGGTAGCGGCTTGACGAACAGTGGCTGGCGGCGGTCGCAGGAGAGGAGGACGCCGCTGGCGGTGGGGCTATCCTCGCGGTGTGCGCGGACTGCGGCGGGTGCGCGGATGGCGTGGAAACATTCGTGAAGGGGAGGGGAGCGTGTTGGCGTCGACGGTGCGGAGTTTCGTGGCCTGTGGTGGCGGCTGCGAGTGGAGGAGCGGCGTCGGCGTTGGGTTCTTCTTTATTGTTCGTAGAAGACGAAGAAGAAGTGGAGGACACAGTGGTTCGGACGCTACTTTGGCTGTGGTTCGTCGGGCCCTGCGGCGGAGGATGGCGCGGTCAGGAGGCAGTGCGAGGCAGTCGTGGAGGCGGGTGTTGTTGATGAGCGCTGGGAGGGGAGCCGTTGGGTGTGTGCCTCTATCTGCGTGGTCGGGGACAGAGAGGGTGGTGGGTGCGGTGGTCTGTGAGGAAAGAGGCGAAGGTGGAGGAGATGAAGGCTCCCTAAGGAGATGAAGGCTCCCTCTGGTCCCTTGGGGAGGGGAACGAAGGTGCTGCGGCTGCTGCTGCATGGACGGGTGAGAGAGAGCCGAACGAGAGCTTCGGGAAGGGCTGTTGTGAATGTTGGAGCCGAGGAAGAAGAAGACGGAAGAAGAAGAAGAACGATGGGTTGTTGGTGGATGTTCGTAGAAGAGGCCGGACGACTTATGGGCTGCGGGCGCGGTTGTGAATGTTAGAGATGAGATGCGGTGGTGAGTCGAAGATGTGGTAGCTGTAGAGGAAGCGGTGGCGACGTCGGAGCTGTCACCTCCGACAACGATGGTGGCATGTGATGTCGTGGTTGTAACGCGGTCGCAGACGGTTGAGGTACGATAGGAGATGAAGGTGGAGGACGCAGATGGCTCACAGTAGCGGGAAGGTCGTGGTCGTGGACGTCACTAAAGATGGAGGCTCGTGGTGGTAGTGCTCTTCCTATGCGTGGATGGGGGTGTGGAGGAGAGCAAGCTCTCCCTTCGTGGAGGAAGATGATGATGTCCTTAGCAGAGATATTTGAGGGAAAGATTCGAGGGAGAGAGAGAAAATAAGGAAAGTTTTCTTTACTTATTTTGTGTTTCTTTCTTTTCCTTTCCTATTTAATGTGTTTTGGAAAATCTGTTTTGGAGAAGATTTTCAATTGGAATTTCTTATGTAGTAAATTAAATTTCTAAAAATGATATTTTTAATTGAGGTATAATTTCATCCAGATTGTCCTTTCATATTAAGTTGACCTGATTAAGATAAAAAAATTTATGTAATGCATTAAATGATAATTCTACAGCTTCTTTAAATTTATTCATGCAATGCATCATTCAGGTTACATTTTCATTTCAAAAATGAGGTACTTAGGCTCTAATTTAGTCCATTAAAATGGACTTATCAAATATCCATGTGCCTAAGTTCTGCTAGTCTTGGGCAAAATCATAGAAAACAGACCAAGTCTTTAAATCGTATTTTATCGCCAGGAAGCCTTATCATCCACATTTCTAGAGATTTGATCGAATTACCAATTATAAACCTAAAGGTACTCAAGTACCAACCAAGATACGGACCTGTCCAGTCTTAGCCTTGGGACTACCGCGAAGGTTTCTTAGGACTACAAAAACTGCCCAGAGGTTTGTTGACCCCAGCAGTTAAATCACCTGTGCATATGTGCAACAAGTCTAGGTTCAATTTGTTAGTGCATTTTTCGTAAGAGAGATAGAGAAAGATGTTATTTTGAGAGCTTTCTCTCTTTCTTTTTAAATTTCCCTAAACCCAACATTGGATTTATCCTAAACACGATCTGTATCGAATTCCTTGTCCCTACCATCAATCCTCGTAGGGTCCCTGGCAATTGATGCTTTGGGATAACACCGCCCATGGTAACCCCCAGAACCTTGGCTTTCGACACTCCGTGATAGTGCCTCCCTTGGTGTTCTGTAGCTAAATTCAAACTCTAGCAATCGACATTTCAGGATTATGCCACCCATGGCACCTGAACCAGCACAAGATGCTTCCGTGTCCCTAGTAGGATATTTAGATATCCTAGAAGACAAGCACCGAGGAGACGATATATTAATGCATCTTTAGGGGGTGTATTTTTCATTCCTCTTCTCCGCGCTAGGAACTCATCTAATCAACTTGTGTCTTCGAGTCGCTCCTAAGTCAAATTCTCAGGAAAACTTTTTCAGAACACACTTTTTGGCATTATTCTTCATTATGCGCATTGAACTAAACTAGTGTGTGATTTTTGGGTGCCTAGGTTACCAAGTCTAGCAAACCAAAGGGTAGCCAACGGGGTCGAATACTCCCTAAACCTTAGACTTAATACATCACCCTCTCAACTCCTCAACCTCTTGAGGAATAGTTCAGATTCTAACAAATACGTGAATGTTTAAGCCCTAAAATAGACCCAAGAGGCCTAAAGTCTATATCTGATGCAAGAAATATGTGGTTTGTTAATTATACAAAATAGTGTCGTTGAGACACATAAATCTGCAATCAACTCTTAAATTTATAACCTAGATAGTGAAGTATCTAGGGTTGTCAAAGGAGACCAATTTTATTAATCACATAAGTGGTCTCTCTCTCACCTCTCAAATCCACACTTTGTTTTTGTTGTTTTTGATTTTGTTGCTTTTATGTTTTTCAAAAACAATCGGGTTTGAGGTAATGGAATGCGAAGATTTAATTATGCTACAACTAACCCTAGGTGACAAGAATGAAGTCCTCTCTGTTGGTGCTAGAGCACCACGATCGTTTATTTTGATGATAACAAAACAAGTGTCATTTAACATTTGCTTTTGAGTCCTAGTTTTTAGGTCAAATTACAAATGGAGACATGTGTTTAGACGGAGTTCAAGCTCGCATCAATGGCGGATTGGAGGAGCTTGACAGAGAATGGAGGAGCCTTTGCAAGGAGCGGAAGCTTGAAGCATGAAGTCATGAAGAATAGGATAGAAGTCTTTTCTATTCTTGTATGTTGTACTATGTTATTGTTGTTTTCTTTCATTGCTCTTTTATTTCTCAGTAGCATGTTAAAGAGCCTCAAAGTTCCTTGGGTAGAGCCTCTGAGTGAGTTTTACACATGCATGTTCTTAGGCTTAGATTTGCATTTCATGTTATAAATATTACATAACATGCATCATCTTGCATTTAGAGTAGTTGTGTATATTTTATGTTAATTATGTCCTTTTTATGGCCAGGAGGGAAGAAGATGTATTTCAGGGCCTCAGATGGACGATCTGACCATACAGATCTGATCAGGACGATGATCGGAGTCTAATGCCTTCAAAATCGTCTAGATCGGAATCCCGTAGCATCACATAAAGTTCGCAGAAGATCAATGGCCAGGGGGCAATGCGACATCCTTACAGGCTTCAAATGAAAAATCCGACTGTACGGATGGATCCGGAGCGACAATTGTAGTCCGACAACATGAAAATCAACTCGATCCAAGCACCGTGGCACCCTCTGCAATTTAAAGAAATTGGACGGCCCAAATGGCTCCATGTGGCGCCATCTAGGCTACCCAACACCAGCCAGCAGTCCCAAAACCGTCTCTTCTTCATCTGCATCATCAATTCACAGTCGTTGGATCTTGATCCAAAGGCTGAGAAGCCATCTCCACCGCGTGCCCATAACCCCTCCTTGCGACAATTTCTTGGGTGTAGCGCATTGGTCTAGATGCACACTTGCAAAGGAGGGGCATGGGTTCGAATAACCGTAGCCCCCCCAATTAGCAATTGGAGTAGCACCCAACACCGACCAGTCGTGCGCATGAAGCCCACATCACGCGCACCCAGAAGTAGTGCCAGCGCGGCGCTAGCACGCGCACGACAAGGTGAGCATGATATGCAAGTAGGGACAACAACAGCGGGCACGAGTTGGCGCAGGGCTTCAGCGACAGTTGGGTGGATCTTCAGCAACGATTACAGCTGTCACTAATTTCCTATAGACAATTTTTTTCTCACCTCCTTTACTATAGAAGGACCTACCCCTCTCCATTCCAAACCATCTCTTCCTTTCTTCTCCTCGCCACTTCCAAGGCTCTAGAGAGCTTGTCCCAAGCCTAGGATGCTCCTCTAGAGTAGAAAACAAACATTTGTTCCTGCCTCACATCCCCCTTCGTGGAGTATCGCATGGCCATCCTCTCACCTCCCTTCGGGAAGAAAATCCTCGCTGCGACACCGTCCTGCCCCACCCTCCGTCCTCCAGCTCCATCCTCGTTCGTCCCGCTCTTCAACACCTTCCTCCTAGTGACGTCAGTGCGAGTTGTCCTCTGAGAAACCGTCGAGGGGGATTCTCTCACCTATGTCTTTCTTTTTACTTTTGTCGTGTAATCTTTCCCACTTTCTTAGTTGTAGAAAACATTTACTTCAAAAATATATGTGATTGCTTCTTTTTCTCTCTTATATTTTGCAAGTAGATTAGTTAGATAAGAATTCATCGACCTAATCTTTTGCTTGCTAAAAATACAAAAATATAGTAGAAAAGACAAAACGACAAAAACAAATAAAAGCGAAATGCGTATTTTCAAAATCAAACTTTTGCCTCCCCGTATTCGACATCGAACTCACTTTTCGTGTTTCAGTTATTAATTTTATCTGATCGACGAATTTTCTCGCGAATCGAACTACGACGACGAGTTTTCCAAACTTGAACCCTTTACGCGTGTGAATCCGATGCATCAACTTGATATTCTCTTTTGTAGTTGTTTATGTGCTCGTTTTCAGTTAAACACTAAAGAAATACATTTAAATGTTGTTAAAAGAATACTTAGATACTTAAGCAACACACAAGACCTAGGACTTTTCTATCCGAAGTCAGACACATTGGAATTATATTCCTTTTGTGATGCTTATTATGTAGGTAGCTTTACAGACAAAAAGAGTACTAGTGGAACGTATCAATTTCTCGAAAAATCCCTTGTCTCTTGGTTCTCTAGAAAACAAAACACTGTTTTACTTTCAGCAACTGAAGCAAAATATGTAGCTGCATCTTTAGCTTGTTCACAACTATTGTGGATGAAACAAACCTTACAAGATTTTGGCCTATCCTACAAAAACAACAAAATACTGTGTGACAATACTAGTGCCATTAACTTATCTAAGAATCCAATACAACATTCTAGGACTAAACATATTAATGCTAAACATCACTTTTTAAGCGACTGTCTTAAAAGGAGAAATTAACCTAAAGTTTGTTAAAGCAAAATATCAATTAGCTGATATCTTCGCAAAACCATTGCCAAAAGAAAGTTTCAATCTAATTTGTCATTTGCTAGGTTTATCAAGACTAAAAGAACTTAATTGATATGTATGATTGATCTGTTTTAACTATTGATCGATAAATTTTTTAAAGTGATCGACCAAAATGTTTTGATCGATCAAAGTCCTTGTTTGATCAGCCAAATTCTTCAGTGGGAAATTTCCCTCCAAAAATTTGAGTTTTGATGGATCAACTTAATTGCTTGATTGACCAATCCGGTTGGTGGGAATTTCCCTCCCCTCGTTCAAACTCCGATTGACCAATTAACTTAATTGATTAATCATTTCTTGTTTTGATCGACCAAAACTGAGTGGTTTCACTTTTCGAGATTGCGATCTTTTTACCTCGAATTTCACTCCTAATCTACATAACTGACCTCGATAACCTTGATTAGCTTCCTAAAATGTTTTTACCTATTTTGCTAATCATCTTTTCTATAAAAACATACATTTTTTCATCAAACCTATTTTTTTACCACCTATACCCCACCGATTGGTCCCCACATTATCTCCACCACCAAACAAAAACACCCATCTGACCCAACCTCTCCTCCTCCGTCGACAGTGATTGACCAAACTTCAAGTCGCCTCCGACCATCATTGTCTCTCACGCAAAGAAGCCATGCCGCCTTCATGCGTCCTCCATGCATCGCAACACCTCGCTCGACACCTCCTTCGCGCCACCTCCGCACGACCTTGACCTCCGGCCGTACTCACCTTTCACCGGCCATCCACATCCTTGCTAACCTCCCTTTGATAGACCAATCTTTGATCGGTCATGGTATACTCTAAACTTAATTAAATTTCGTCTCTTTTGGATTTTCTTCTTAAGTGTTAGATGTGCTATGATATGGTCTAATGTTTTCTTGCTTCCTCATGTGATTGCTTGTGAAATCATGCAGTATAAGTGAGCAAATCATCTATTTACATCTCACTTTTGTCACGTCTGACCACTTTTGGTTGACCAAATTTCTTGGTTGATCGACCAAAAGTTGGTTTCTCCATAACATTGTCCAGGTTATTTTTTATCAACTAATATGAGTTTTTGATTGACCAATGTGTTTTCAAATACTCTGAAATGGCTCCAAAATGAGCACGTGCCTCCTCTTCTGCTCATCATAATGATACATTTGACCAGTTTTTCATCACTGAGGCCGCTCGCGACCGTTTTTCTCTATTCGCCAAATTTTCACCACACGTTGGTACACCAGTAGATTTTTCCTACTTTGAGTCTATCTTTCCCAAAATCTACAAAAAATTTGCATATTACCAGATTTTACGTCTTTTTGAGGGGAACTTTTATGCGTGTTCTAAGAAGAGTCGCATAGCCGGTGTTGACCCAATGCCCTATCACCTATTTTATGCCAATTTGAAGAACATAGGTGAGGGCTTCAACATTGAGTTGACCTCGAATGTCTACGGCATAGAGGTTTTGGTCAATGCAGATATTCTTTCAGAGATTCTTGGATGTCCGTTTGTTAATCCTACCTTTCTTGAGCTCCACCAGCAAACACAGACGAATACCATTAGGGAGACCCTACTCACTCTCTCTCATTTTGACTTGGGTCATCTAGCCAAGTCACCCTATTTTCATCGTCTACCCATATTTCTTAATTGTGTCTTCTTATGGAATTTCAAGTCCAAATCTGTCTTTTGAAAACTGCCCTGGCATTATGCTCATTACCCTTTATTCCTTTCTTATGAATAAGCGATTTAATTAGAACCACTTGATTTTGTACTTAATGAGCAAGCAACCCACCAGCTCCTTCCAGTTTGGGACACTTCTTTCCCACATCTTCCTACATTCCAGTGTTCCCATGGATATTAATAATAAACAGTTTATCACTAGAGTCTCCATTTTTTATAAGCTCACTTATACGAAGATGGAGCAAGCTCAGGGAGCCCGTGGTGAGGATGCAGCCCAGGAGCAGCATCAGCTGCAGGAACCATCAGTAGTCCCTCCACCTTTCTCGCCTTATGAGCACTTTACAGTGACTTGTCCTCCTCCAATGCGACCCTCTCTGTCCTTCTAAGAGTAGGAGTGGAGCCTTTTGGATAGACCTCTTTCAGGCAGGGATTTTGTCAGCTCCTAGGATGTGACGAATGGTATTTCCTTGATGATGCATTTGCAGAGAGAGATAGACTTCATGATGATGAGACATGGGCGTCAGGTATTAGACTACCAGAATGCTAAAAGCCAATTGTTGGATAGACTTAGAGAGTCTATTCATGACATTCAACAGTAGCTTCATCGACCTCCTCGACCTCACCGATCTACTACCATGCCTCCACCATCAGCAACACCTTCTCCTACCACTACAGCAGCACCAGCAGACTAGCAAGTTACACAACCTCATAGGACATCTAGGCAGCTGACACCGAGATTGTCAGCTTAGCACCGCCTATGTCTTAGTTAGCCTGCCTCCTCAGAGAGATCAAATTCGCTGGATCTTGAGTTGGATACAGACCTCCAAAGCATGATGGATGCCTTCATGGCATCATTAGATGACTACTTTGGTTTTGCTTAGCTTTTATTGGTTTGTAAAACTTAATATTCTATGAACTATTTCATTTTCTGATTTGCTTATCTAGACTCTTTTATATCATTGTTATATGGATGAATATTATCTCTCTCGGATATATTTTACTCTCTTTGTAATTGCATGTTGAAATTTATGTTGCTTTATTTACATGCTTAAGGGGGAGTTAAATGAAAAACATAGTAGCATGTTTTACTTTTTGCAGAAATAAAAAGGGGGAGATATTATGCATAACCGTTTCAATTTCATAATTATATTTTTGTTGTTATCCAAAAGGGGGAAAATATAAGTACCTCTATTTTGATGTACCAAAATTATGTTTACTGCCACACTAATATTTCAAGACCATCTCGGATCAAAGCTTCTCTCTTAGATTAAGTTCAGATGGTTGCTAATTTGTGTCGTTTACTTTTATTTGAGTCTAGGATATTATTGTAAGGAACCTCAAAATAAAACTCAAATGGATTTTCACCCTTCTTTCAAATTTAGTTTTTAAGGCTATTGATCGACCAATTCTTCTACTTGATCGACCAAAATTGATTGATCGACCAACCAACTTAGTTAATCGATCAAGCCAGCCCATTTTAGGAAGTTGATTAAAACCCTTTTGATCGACCAACCAAGCTAATTAATCGACCAATTAGTGATTGATCAAATAACTAAATTGATCGACCGAAAAGCATTTTGATCGACAAGTATACCTTAATTGATCGACCAATTTGACTTTCTTTTCAGACCAACCTTTTAGTATAAATAAAGGTTGTACGTAGCTCTTTTTCATAATTAACTTCCAATAGAAATACCCTCAAAAAGATCAGAGCTTCTCATGCTTCTTCCAAGTGTTTCTACTCTTTCCTATTCACTTCATTCAAAGCACGTCATTTCAAACCACTGCTGAAATTCTGGTTTGATTTTTTATTGAGGTTCCATAGATATATTTATTGTTCTTTTATATTGTTATTTTGATTAACGGATCCTAAGTTATTGGGAAGATCCGTGTTATTGTTGTTATTGTACTTCTCTTCAGGGTAAAAAAAGAAGTGTTTGTAAAGAGGTTGTGCCACCCTCGTTCAAGTGGTACGATAGTAGATTGACTAGCCTTGACTAGTTGGGAAAATCCTAAGCTGAGAGGCTTAGGTAGTGGTTTTCACCCAATTCGGGTTTCCACTCTAAATCCAGGTGTAACTTGTGCTTGGCTTTATTGTGAATTCATTTTTATTTTTACTGTTTGAAAAAGGTGATACTATTCACCTCTCCCCTCTAGTATACGTTACGATCCACAGGCAAATCCTCAGGGCAATGATGTGTGTGTAGGGAATTAGATGGAGTCATTCCTTCTAAGCTACCATTGTCTACAAGCTCAGAAGGTTGAGTGAAATTGGCCGTTTTATACATAGTGTGCTATAGGACTAATTATAGGTATCGATGAGGTCCTTGTGAAGTGAAGACATGGTGAAGGACCTTGATTGGATGTGAGATAAGCCAAGAACTTCCGCCATAGATAACAGCGGTGTTTGATGAAGGTGAAGTGGGGTCTAGGCGTATAATGTGATAAATCATGTAATTAGTGATGTAGAAATGAACATGACAAAGTTTAGAAGGTGATCGGCATGTTTAAAAGATAAAAGAAAGCTCTGGTCAAGCTCAAGGAGCATGCCGGAGTTGGGGAAGACAACATGGAAACAACATTAAAACTAAATTAAAGTAGCTATCTAATTACGCTAAACTAATCCACTCAAAGAACTACGGCTAACTACGATTACCTGGATGAAGAAGATGAGAGGAACTCCATCAATGGCTCGTGATGGAGGAAGAAATCAAAGAGGGAGAACAGAACTCCAGTGAAGGTGGACTACGCGACGTATCGTGCGAAAATGATATCGTAACCTCATCCATAGATGTAGCGGAGGATGGCGAAGGACGGAAGGTCGAAGTCCTCGGAGAAGACCGGAGGGGGAAGGTGGAAGTTACCAGAGGTAGGGACGAATAGCCTATCGAACAACCTCAGTGGAAGAAGGGGGAAGGGGATCGTTAACATAGATCGAAGGTCCTGGGGTCAATTTATAGGCGAAGGAGAGGGTAGAGGGGGTGTGTTAGGATGGTTATAGGTCTAGGTTCAAGGTAACCATCAATGTTGTCTCCGACATCGATGAGGTTAAATGCCTAGATCAATTAGGATTAAGAGGTGATCCGGTCCGTCGGATTAAAAGAGGGAGGTGAGAGGAAGCCAGATGGAATTGGCTAAGGAGTTTAAACGTGGGATAGGCGGTGATCGCAAGGTACGGATGCCGGACATTCTTAGCCGTCCACAGTGAAGAGTTGAAGAAGACGATGTGTAAAGGGGCATATTTGTAATGAAAAGGACCTATTTGACTAAAAAGGACTCAAGTGAAATGGAAGTTAAGGACTGAAATGTAAACAGTGACTTTTAAGGCATATTGTAATTTATTTATCGTCATAAATTAGATAAATATTATATTTATGCCTTGAAATTACATTTTTTCCCTTTTTAACTATATTTATTTAAATGATAAGATTAATTAAATTAATTACATACTTAGGTCTTTAATTTAATTAAGTTAATTAAAATACCTAATATATAGCTAAATGATTATGAATTGAGTCCTAATTATTAATTAAATTATTATTAAGATTAATTGAACTTTAATTATGTATTTTAACTTATTTTGCAGGTCCTTACAATTTAACCCCTATATTATAATTAACCCTGTATTTAATGTATTCCTAGGTAATTAGCTAAGTAAACTAGCTAATTAACATTATCATGTAGCTCAACTCAGCTTAACTCAACTCATCCCCCTCAACTTAGTTGAGTCTAGCTCATATCAACTCCAATCAGCTCACTGGGAGGTCAAGCTAGCTCAACTTAATTGACATCAGTTCACTCTAGCTTCAGTCCAGCTCGCCTTAGCTCTACTCAACTCACGATAGTTGAACTCCTAGCTAAGCTACTACTTTACAACTTAGTAACTAAGCTAGTGATGGCGATTTTACGCGACTTGTTAAGGAGGGTTTTTAAATTGTTGCAACGCGTAAAATTGATCAACTTTTAAAATTTATATTCCCGTGTAGTGGGGTGGAAGATGTTGTGGTTAGGGTCAATAGTCTTTGTTTTCCTGTTGACTTTCTTGTATTAGATATGGAAGTTCTTGATTCACTTTCTTATTACCTGAATATCCTTGGTAGACCTTTCTTGGCCATAGCCCGTGCCCATATTGATTGTGAATCGGGCTGCATTGAGATTGCCATGGGCTCTAAAAAGCTCAAACATTTTTAAGGTCACCAAGAATTTTGATTGTGATCTTGTCAAGGATGATACGTCTGACGAATGGCATTCATGGACTTGGCATTGTGCGTGGCCATCTTCTTTTGGTCTGCAGTGATGCCTACTCCTTCCTTCTTTTATGGTCTGGTGTATTTGGATGCAACTGCATCCCATACTTCATAATCCATTGATTCTAAGAATATTTGCATTCTGGTCTCCTAATAAGCATAATTGGTGCCATCAAATTGAGGTGGTCAGACTACAGATTGTCCTTCAGCCTATACTTCCAAGGACTTTGACATCCCGGTTGGAGAATAACCTCGCTCTGGTAGCAGATGTAAGTACGAGCGGAGCCTCAAGGATTAAGGATACACTAGAGGGGGGTGAATAGTGTAGTATCTAAAAAATTAAAATTAAAATACTCACCACATATCAAAATGATAAATGCACAAACCAGAGATATGACACCTAATTTAGAGTGGAAACCCTTTCGGGTAAAAACCACTACCCAAGCCTCCGAGTTTAGGATTTTCTCGACTAGTCAATGCTAGTCAAATCCACTAATGTATCACTTGAACGAGGGTGAGACAACCTCTTACAAAATGTCTTCTCTTACACCTGACAGAGAGAAGAACAATAGGGCTTCCAACCCAACTTGGAATCCCAGATCAAGAATAAAAGAAATAAAAATAACATAACAATATTCCTATGGGACCTGAAATGTTAAATAACAAACCAAGCTTTCTTGAATCGCAAGAGAGCGATCGAGCTTTAGATCACATAGTTGTAGGTGTAGAGACGTGAAAGCACAAAAGAGAGAGAGTAGGCATTTTTCTCTTTGGAAAGCTCCTGAGTTGTGTTTTGGGAGGGGGGTCCTAGGACCTATTTATAGGCACTTTTCGATAGTTTCGAAAATACAGGTTTGGTCGATCAAAGACGCATTTGGCCAATCAAAAAGGATTTGGTTGATTAAATAATTATATTGATAGATCCAGTGTTGATCTATTAAATTGAATGATTGGTCAACTCAGAGATATCAAAAGAAATTCGACTATTGGAGTAAATTTGATCGATTAAATAAAATAGGTTGATTGATTAAAATGAACTATGACTGTTAGAGGCATTTGATCGATTAAAACAATTAACTGGTTAATCAATACTTGGTCGATCAAAGAAATAAGTTGGTTGATCAAGAATGGAGAAAACTTTTTTTTTGTAAAAATAGGAGCCTTATGTTATTTTTTGCTTTTGAAGCTCCGTACATATTTCTAAACTCAATAAAATTAAAAAGGTCTTCAAGAGTCTTCAAGTCTCAAGCTTCTTTCTTCATTGATGACTAAGGTGATGACGACGCATCCATATCAAACATTTGACTTAACTTATAAGGGTTAGTCCACAATAAAATATAATTTTGTTATATCAAAATAAGGGTATTAACAGATAACATATTTAGCTAATTAAGTAATTAAGTCATGTACTTAAGTATTAGGTTAATTTATACTCTAAGTAAATAAATGTTAGTTAAGTAGTTATAACTCAAGTAAGTAGTAATATTTTTGTTAGTAAGTTATAGATAGTAAGTTAAAGTATAACATAACTTATTATGTTAGTTAAGTTAAGTAGCAAGATATGTAAATATTTTTTGTTGAAACAGAAAGATATGTAAGTAAGATTAAGTTGATTAATTAACTATTGTAATTAAGAATAAGGAATAATTTAAAGAATAAGTGGTGAATCATATATTGATTTAACCTCTTAGCAAATGACTTGACTCAACCAGTATAAATTTATAAAATATGTCGATCACCTTTTTCGCTATACTCTAACTTAACAATGACAAATTAACTGTGTAAGGTAGCTTAACATTAATAACATGCACACGAAGGATACCGTTATAAAGGATCACATTCGTCAATAACAAGCTATAAAGTAATTAACGAAAACCTTGGAGTGTAATCATGTAAAGCCTTATCAAAAGGGTATTTGAGAGGATTTGTGGGGCACGCGAAAAAGTGCATACTGTACCACTCTCATTTTCTTTCTCTCAGAGACTTAAGAAAAAATTTTGAGGGTTAGATCTCCTCCTCATGTACATCCTTCAAGATGGAACTAGATTACCAATCCTCTATGTTCCTACCTATTTGCAATATACGGTTGGGCTCTTAGTTTGTCTTGAACTCAATAGAACACAAATCAACGACCCTGATCAGTTAGAAAAATTAAAGGGCCCATCGACCTTTCCGCAAAACTTACCTCACTAAAATCTATTGTATTGTTCACCAAAATGAGTTGAGTGAATAAATGCTTTTAGAGAAATGCCTCACTTTGAATAGGCTCATTAATCATTGATCACTAGACCCCCAATTTAAGCAAGGTCCAATATATAGAAATAGACCCCATGTTGAATGTACTACATATCCCATCGTTGTATATATTAAAGCCCGTGAAGTAGTGACTATTGATGTCACTGTTCCATGAGACTTACAATTTACGTATCTTTTGGGTGCCTTAATAATACTTCGTGGTTAGCTAGTGATGATAAACACTTTTTTCTTTTTTTTGAGTAAAGGGTTAAACATATTACTCAAAAATGGGTCACCCGATCCAAGCGTACAACGAGGGGAAAGACGCAGTAAACTGTAGGAAAACAAATGATAAAAAAATTACAACAATGTTTGAATATCTCTATTGATATGCTCTGCAAGAAGCAGGGGGACAGTGGTGATTCTTCATGTCGATGTCTATTCCGTTCCCTCCAAATATGTCATACCATACTTGCTGTGACCTACCAATAGGTATGGGACGTAGAGATTGGGGCATCCATTGGAAGTTGTGGGCATTGCTCAAGGGGAAGATGCCTCCCCGAAGATAGCTCCATATATTAGTGGTGTAATCACATTGAAAGAATAGGTGTGATATAGATTCTCCTTGTGAATTGCATAAAGTGCAAGAGGTATTAATGGGGATCCTACAAGAGGAAAGTTAGTCTATAGTCACAAGCCTCCCCCATAAGGCCAGCTAAAGGCAAGTGCTCCATTTGGGAGGGACAAAAGATCTCCAGACAAAATTCCATAGGGGTCTCTCCACTACTTTTTCTCTAATTGTATTCTAGACTTCAGTAGGGTTGGGCCAACTCCACACCCCATTTGAAAAAAAATTCTCCAGTAGCCTACTTCTGAAATCAATAAGCGCACGCAAAATTTTTGAGTCACCTGGGTTCTTTGGCTTAGATAGATAGTTCCTATATTTGTCCCTTGTCCAAGCAGCCCATATAGAAAGATTTTGTGTAGTAAGCCGAGACACCGTTTTTGAATAAGTCAACTTCTGCAATTCAATATAATCACATAAGTCGAGACCCCCCTCCTTTTTGGATTTGCAGATATCTTACCATCCAATCAAGTGAATCCTATCATCCCAAATGAAATTTGCAACATGCTTTTGAATTTGACGTAAAGTCTGCTCCCTGATGTGGGTGGTGTTTAGCCAAAATCTAAGTAGACCTTCAACAGCGCATTTGACCTAGCAAATTCTCCCAGTGCGGGAGAGCAATTTTTTCTCCATCCTTGGAGGTGGTCTTTGACCTTGTCTTCAAGAATAGAATTAGGATTGGCCATATTGCCTGGAGATAGAGGAACTCCCAAATAGCGACAAGGAAGTCTTCCTTTAAGAAGGCCAATCGTAAGACATATAGAAAGACGCCTATTGTAGTGTCTTCGGACATATACCTTGCTCTTGGCACCGTTGAGCTTCAATCCAGATATAAAGGCAAACACATTTAAAGCATTCCTGATGGCCTTTGCTGACTTGAGATCCCCCTTGCTACAAATGAGGATATCTTCAACATAGAATAACTGTGTAGGGAAGGGAGTGCCCCTTAGTGAAGCCCTTGAAATATGGCCAGCGCGTTCCTAGAAATCAAGCATAGAGGAGAGACCATTCATGCATAATACAAAAAGAAGACGGGATCCCCTTGTCTGAGTCCCCTTCTAGTCGGAGAATATCCTGCAGGACACCCATTGACAAGGGGGGAATAGTGTGGATTCCAAATGCACATTTTGATCCAACAAATCCAGACTGAGTTGAAGCCATGTGAGCGAAGGACATAGAGTATAAAAGGCCGGTTGATGGAGTTGAAAGCTTTTGATATATCTATTTTTGCACACATTCTAGCAGATTGACTAACCGAGTTGAAACCCTTCATAAATTCATTAGCTAGAAGAGTGCTGTCTGAAATGGACCGACCTCTTATGAATGCAGATTGGTTGGATTGAACCAAAGTTGGCATAATAAAGGCGAGACAGTTGGCAAGAATCTTGGTGATAACTTTGTATAAAGTATTGTAACAGGCTATTGGTCTGAAGTCTTTAATAGTAGCCACATTGGGGGATTTAGGGACCAATGTGAGGATGATATTGTTTAGTTATTGAATGAAGTAGCCTCCTTGAAGGAAGAAAAACCTTACCTCATCAGTGAAATCATCTTTAATAATATTCCAAGACCTCCTGAAAGAATAGGCATTAAAGCCATCTGGGCCTGGTGCTTTATCTGGCCCAATACTCCATAAAGCTCCTTTGATCTCTTCATCAGTGGGGATGGCAGAGAGCATTGCATTGTCAGAATCAAAAAGTTTGACAGAAGCAGGCCGTGAAATGGGGGAGGAGGGTGTAGGGGGGTTACCTGCGTCAAATAAGTTGGAGGAATAGCGGGAGAGAGAATTGGTGTTTTGCCTTAAATCTTCTTCCATGTCTATGATTTCACCCTTCTCATTCAAGGGCCTGGAGAGAGAATTGGTGTTTTGCCTGACTCCGGTGGCAGTGGCAAAAAAATTGGTGTTGCAGTCCCCCAATTTTAGCCAATTGCTTCTACTCCTTTTATTCCAAAAACCCCCTTCCTCCTTTCTTAAGGATGACAGATCACCCCTAATGTGATATTCCTCGACGTGAAGGGAGGCATTATGCAGATCACCATGAAGAGTCGAGTGGAGGCTTTCCAACTCTAATGTTAAAACTGCTATGTGGGTCAACCATGATCTATCCCCCTTTGCCCAAGTTTTAAGGGTGGCTTTTACATGCTTGAGCTTGATGGTACATTTGTGGAGTGGGTTGCCAGCTGCATTTGTGTCCCAAGCCTCTTGTACAAGCCTGAGGAAGCCCTCTCTTTCCCCCAATAGTTGAGGAAACGAAATGGTTGATTCTTGTGCTTGGACGGGAAAAGGCTGTAGAACATGCATGCGTGGTCGCTGAAATAAGAGGGAATATAAGCTACCCTGGTGAGAGGCAAAAGGTCAAGCCGATCCATGTTGGCCAAGCCATGATCAAGTTTGCACGCAATTCTTCTACCACTAATGCCTATGTTCGACTAGGACAAGTGATTGCCATGAGTGGCAATCTCAGCCAGTTCACAATCAAGAATGCAATTATGGAAGCTTTCCATGCCCAAGCGTGATGATAAACACTTGTGAGATCCACTATGAAAAGCAAAGTTACCTAACCCCATTTTAACCAAAGGGTATGTACACAGCTTTTGCCAACTATGCTCTAGCTAGCTCTAGGGAGAGCACAATTAGGGTGCTAATCAATGTTGACAAAGATGTGTGGATCTCCCCATTTGAAGTAAGGGCACACAACTTTTTCCAACTGTTCTCTAGCTAGCTCTAGGGAGAGCACCAATTAAGGTGCTAATCAAAGTTGACTAAGATGTGGATGGGATGAGAAACCCACCCAAAATAACTTGGTAACTTTACATCAATTAGGGTCCTAATCAATGTTGATGTAGATGTAGAGGAGATGACAATAGAAACACACCCAAAATAGTTAAATTGATAACTTTAGGTGCTCACGTATTCATTCACATCCTCCTTTAAATTGGATGCTCAATAATTTGATTCCTTGAATTGGATATTCACATGTTTACATCTTTGCAATTAGAGTTATGGAACCATCCCTTAAGCTGCAATGTAGTTTCAAGTCTATCCTAAATGTAACAACATTATTACTTCTTTACGTAAAAATAACATGATTATATCTATTTATGTCATCCCAGAAATGAAGAATAAATGCCTTCATGACTGTAATGCTTGATTTTCAATTAACTGTAAAGTTTGGTCAGGCAACTATGAAAAAAAATCTTTGAGATGAGATGAAAAATCCTTCTAACCATATATATATGAAACAGACAATAGATGACAAAATTACTAGTAATAAGAGTACAGATGACTTTGATGTAGAAAAGGAAAGAAGAATTTCATTGAAATAGATAATTGGTATATAGTTGTTTGCATTAATGTGAATACAATATTCTCATTCTTTTCTTCTTTTATTTTGTTTTTGCTATTGTGTTTCAGTTGTAAGCATCCTTTTTAGAAAATTTTTGGCACATCATATTTTCTATTACTTACGTTAGGCCCCCAACTTCATCATTGAATACACCCTCAAGTACATGATGAAGATAATTTGTTAGATCACAATAATTATGCCTCTCTTAATCCTAGGACTAGAAGCACCTTGTATGGATACAGATGTAGTCCTATAGCCACTTGTCGAGGAGTTGGGGGATCTATGGGAGAATGAAATACAAATATTTGATGCTTTAAGGAAAGAATGGTTCACGATTTCCCAACTTATGTCATCATGTTAGGTTGGCAAACCAAGGGATACAAGGAATGTCCTGTGTGTATAGGCTAAACTTCGTCGAAGAAGTTCTACTCGAAAATTGGGAATATATATAGGTTGTGGTTGTTTCCTCCCAATGGACTATCAATGGACAAGTAAGAATTTTGATGGAAATACCGAGAGAGGAAAAATAGCCATCAAGATTACAGTTAAAGGGCTTCTAATGTGTGTATGGGCCATTAGGGCTCGATGGCCAAAGTCCTTCCTTATGACTATTCAAGGCCATGATAAGGAGCACGTAATCAGAGCCAAAGAATGCAAGGAATGCCACCTAAAAGAAAGATCATGCAATGGTGTCAATTCACTTGGAAAAGAGTTTTTTGGCATGGTAATGAATATCTCGTTGAGGTTAAAGTTAGCATGAGTTACTTCATGTGAGAAAACGTAAGGATAATTAAGTTACCGATTGACTGTGATAACTATTCAATGAATGGTGTCAATTCCTTTGGAAAAGAGTTTTTGCCTAGATCTACGTTACAATAACACTAATTTTGCTAGAAGTACATAAATATGGGTACAAGTTAAAATTTAAGAGTGTGATTAGATCTATTAGTATGATAAAGATGGCTTTTGATCATATTCTGCGATCACCATCTAGTGGTTATGCCCTTGGTGTCTTGCTCATGTTGTTGGTTTCACAGGCACCCTTGACAATAGCTAACAAAGTGCAGGTGTGGAATCGAGCTAAGACTTATGGCACTCTAACACTTCACTTTGATGAAGTGGCTGCTGCTGAATTTGGCAATTTGAGACATCAGTGGACCAAAAGCCTTCCCTACGAAGCCTCTCTCACATTCCAGGCTCCTAGAAATGAAGATTTTGTGCGTATAAAGTGTTATGCTAGTGGGCATGGCCTTCCGCGGGCATTAATCTTCAACTCCCTCTTTGAAAACAGACATTGCGATCCATCTTGTACTATGGAAATCAGGGACGATGGTGCCTATATGCTTACTAAGCATGTTTGGGAGCGGATCCACAAATTCCAACCCAATTGATGTTGGTTAATTTTCAGAGAAGACAAGAATCTCCACATACAAATATTATATATTATAATTAGATACTTAAATTTGTAATGTTTACTTTGGTGGATGTTGTTTTGAGAAGACCTTTGCTTGCATTCATTACAACAAGATGTGAAGTTGTTCCATGAGATCATCTTTGTGTGAAATCATCTTTAATAATATTCCAAGCCCTCCTGAAAGAATAGGCATTAAAGCCATCCAGGCCTGGTGCTTCATCAGGCCCAATACTCCATAAAGCTCCTTTGATCTCTTCATCAGTGGGGATGGTAGTGAGCATTGCATTGTCTGAAATAGAAAGTTTGACAGAAGCAGGCCATGAAATGGGGGAGGAGGGTGTAGGGGCGTTTCCTGCGTCAAATAAGTTGGAGTAATAGTGGGAGAGAGAATTGGTGTTGTGCCTTAAATCTTCTTCCATGTCTATGACCTCACCCTTCTCATTCAAGAGCCCAGAGAGAGAATTGGTGTTTTGCCAGACTCTGGTGGCAATGGCCAAAAAATTGGTGTTGCAATCCCCCAATTTTAGCCAATTGCATGTGCTCCTTTTCTTCCAAAAACCCCCCTCCTCCTTTCTTAAGGATGAGAGATCACCCCTAGTGTGAGATTCCTCGACATGAAGGGAGGCATAATGCAGATCACCGTGAAGAGTCAAGTGGAGGCTTTCCAACTCTGATGTTAAATCTGCTATGCGAGTCAACCTTGATCTATCCTCCTTTGCCTAAGTTTTAAGGGCGGCTTTTACATGCTTGAGCTTGATGATACATTTGTGGAGTGGGTTGCCAGCTGCATTTGTGTCTGAGGCCTCTTGTACAAGCCTGAGGAAACCCTCTCTTTCCCCCCAATAGTTGAGGAAACAAAATGGTCGATTGTTGTGCTTGGATGGGAAAAGGCTGTAGAACATGCATGCGTGGTCGCTGAAATAAGACCGAATATAAGATAGCCTGGTGAGAGGCAAAAGGTCAGGCCAATTCGTGTTGGCCAAGCCATGATCAAGTTTGCACGCAATTCTTCTACCACCAATGCCCATGTTCGACAAGGACAAGTGATTACCATGAGTGGCAATCTCGACCAGTTCACAATCAAGAATGCAATTATGGAAGCTTTCCATGCCCGAGAGTGATGATAAACACTTGTGAGATCCACTATGAAAAGCAAAGTTACCTAACCCCATTTTAACTAAAGGGTATGTACACAGCTTTTGCCAACTATTCACTATTTAGCTCTAGGGAGAGCACAATTAGGGTGCTAATCAATGTTGACGAAGATGTGTGGATCTACCCCATTTGAAGTAAGGGCACACAACTTTTGCTAACTGTTCTCTAGCTAGCTCTAGCTAGAGCACCAATTAACGTGCAAATCAATGTTGACTAAGATGTGGATGGGATGAGAAACCCACCCAAAATAACTTGGTAAATTTACATCAATTAGGGTCCTAATCAATGTTGATGTAGATGTAGAGGAGATGACAGTAGAAACACACCCAAAATAGTTAAATTGATAACTTTAGGTGCTCACGTATTCACTCACGTCTTCCCTTAAATTGGATGCTCAATAATTTGATTCCTTGAATTGGATATTCACATGTTTACATCTTTGCAAGGAGAGTTACGGAACCATCCCTTAAGCTGGAATGGAGTTTCAAGTCTATCCTAAATGTAACATTATTACTTCTTTATGCAAAAATAACATGATTATATCTATTTATGTCATTCCAGAAATGAAGAATAATTGCCTTCATGACTATAATGCTTGATTTTCAATTAATTGTAATGTTTGGTCAGGCAACTATGAAAAAAATCTTTGAGATGAGATGAAAAAATCCTTCTAACCATATATATATATGAAACAGACAATAGATGACAAAATTACTAGTAATAAGAGTATAGATGACTTTGATGTAGAAAAGGAAAGAAGAATTTCATTGAAATAGATAATTGGTATATAGTTTTTTGCATTATTGTGAATGCAATATTCTCATTCTTTTATGTTTTTTTTTTGCTATTGTGTTGCAATTGTAAGCATCCTTTTTAGAAAATTTTTGGCACATCATATTTTCTATTACTTACGTTAGCCCCCCAACTTCATCATTAAATCCACCCTCAAGCAAATGATGAAGATAATTTGTTAGATCAAAATAATTATGCCACTCTTAATCCTAGGACGAGAAGCGCCTAGTATGGATACAGATGTAGTCCTATAGCCACTTGTCGAGGAGTTGGGGGATCTATGGGAGAATGAAATACAAATATTTGATGCTTTGAGGAAAGAATGGTTCACCATGCATGCATGTTGTTTTATTGTAGACAATCAATGATTTCCCAACTTATGTCATCATGTCAGGTTGGCAAACTAAGGGATACAAGGCATGTCCTGTGTGTATGGGCTAAACATCGTCGAAGAAGATCAACTCGAAAATTGGGAATATATATAGGTTGTGGTTGTTTCCTCCGAATGGACTATCAATAGACAAGTAAGAATTTTGATGGAAATATTGAGAGACGAAAAATAACTATCAAGATTACAGTTAAAGGGCTTCTAATGTGTGTATGGGCCATTAGGGCTCGATGGCCAAAGTCCTTCCTTATGACTATTCAAGGCCATGATAAGGAGCACGTAATCAGAGCCAAAGAATGCAAGGAATGCCACCTAAAAGAAAGATCATGCAATGGTGTCAATTCACTTGGAAAAGAGTATTTTGGCTTGGTAATGAATATCTCGTTGAGGTTAAAGTTAGCATGAGTTACTTCATGTGAGAAAACGTAAGGATAATTAAGTTACCGATTGACTGTGATAACGATTCAATGAATGGTGTCAATTCCTTTGGAAAAGAGTTTTTGCCTAGATCTACGTTACAATAACACTAATTTTGCTAGAAGTACATAAATATGGGTACAAATTAAAATTTAAGAGTGATTAGATCTATTAGTATGATAAAGATGGCTTTTGATCATATTCTGCGATCACCATCTAGTGGTTATGCCCTTGGTGTCTTGCTCATGTTGTTGGTTTCACAGGAACCCTTGACAGTAGCTAACAAAGTGCAGGTGTGGAATCGAGCTAAGACTTATGGTACTCTAACACTTCACTTTGATGAAGTGGCTGTTGCTGAATTTGGCAATTTGAGACGTCAGTGGACCAAAAGCCTTCCCTACGAAGCCTCTCTCACATTCCAGGCTCCTAGAAATGAAGATTTTGTACGTATAAAGTGCTATGCTAGTGGACATGGCCTTCCGCAGGCGTTAATCTTCAACTCCCTCTTTGAAAACAGACATTGTGATCCATCTTGTACTATGGAAATCAGGGACGATGGTGCCTATATGCTTACTAAGCATGTTTGGGAGTGGATCCACAAATTCCAACCCAATTGATGTTGGTTAATTTTCAGAGAAGACAAAAATTGCCACATACAAATATTATATATTATAATTAGATACTTAAATTTGTAATGTTTACTTTGGTGGATGTTGTTTTGAGAAGACCTTTGCTTGCATTCGTTACAACAAGATGTGAAGTTGTTCCATGAGATCATCTTTGTGTGAAATTAATGATTTCACAAAGAGGTAATAAATATGTACCGTAAGTGTACATAAATATGTGGGTTCTACCTACAAGACAATATATACGAATTAGGACATTGAGGCACCTTTGTTATATACTGAGTGTATGAGGGCAACCACCTATGGATTTGTTCCTTTGTAATAAAGATTAAAAACCTCTTGAAATCATCAAGGTGTAGTGAATGTGAGATTTCGCTTGCAGAAAAATTATGTCAAAAAATTAAGTCGTCGCAGTAATGGAAATCGTGGTGGAAAATCTCGTACAAAAATATATATCAATGAAAGCTAACTACAAATAGTTAAGATGTATCTACAGGGAGGAATGATAGTAATAAATTCACGAATATTTATTATTCCTGATGTGAAATCCATATCAAAATCCCATGCGACATAAGGCGATAAAGAAGAGTCAGGCTGTATTGCAAGAGTTTAAGGGTTAAATCACAATTGTTATCATCATAAAATAAATGTAATTAACCCTTCATGGCATATAATGTAATTAGAATTCGCGATGTTGAATTTCTCTTCTAGGTAATGTAGGTATGTGTTTGATATTTCATGCACTTATGTTGGAACCAGAGTTAATGTTATAATAAGTCAAGTGCATGAGAGGAAAAAGGAAGAAATATAAGGACACACATGCAAAGTGGATTGCTTGCAGCGCGTGTGCTGGAGGTCGCGGCCGGCTGCGAGAACTTCCATGGAGGTCGGCTACGATGAGGGGGTCGCGATGGTGGTAGCAGCTCGACGAACAGTGGCTGGCGGCGGTCGCAGGAGAGGAGGACATCGCTGGCGGTGGGGCTATCCTCTCGGTGTGCGCGGATTGTGGCGGGTGCGCGGATGGCGTGGAAACATTCATGAAGTGGAGGAGGACACAGTGGTTCGGACGCTACTGTGGCCGTGGTTCGTCGGGCCCTGCGGCAGAGGATGGCGCGGTCAGGAGGCAATGCGAGGCAGTCGTGGAGGCGGGTGTTGTTGATGAGCGCTGGGAGGGGAACCGTTGGGTGTGTGCCTCTATCTGCGTGGTCGGGGACTGAGAGACTGTCTTAAAAGGAGAAATTAACCTAGAGTTTGTTAAAACAAAAAATCAATTAGCTGATATCTTCACAAAACCATTTCCAAAAGAAAGTTTCAACCTAATTAGTCATTCGCTATGTTTATCAAGACTAAAAGAACTTAATTGATATGTATGATTGATCTCTTTTACACTGTTGATCGATCAATTTTTTAAAGTGATTGACCAAAACATTTTGATCGATCAAAGTCCTTGTTTGATCAGCTAAATTCTTTGACGGGAAATTTCCCTCCAAAAATTTGAGTTTTGATGGATCAACTTAGTTGTTTGATTGACCAATCCAGTTGGGCGGGAATTTCCCTCCACTCGTTCAAACTCTGATTGACCAATTAACTTAATTGATCAATTATTTCTTGTTTTGATCGACCAAAACAGAGTCGTTTCACTTTTTGAGAATGTGATCTTTTTACCTCGAATCTCGCTCCTAATCTACCTAACCGACCTTGATAACCTTGATTAGCTTCCTAAAATATTTTTACCTATTTTGCTAATCAACTTTTCTATAAAAACATACGTTTTTTCCATCAAACCTATTTTTTTACCACCTATACCCCATCGATTGGTCCTCACATTTTCTCCACCACCAAACAAAAATACCCGTCTGACCCTACCTCTCCTCCGACGACGACGGTGATTGCCCAAACTTCACGCCGCCTCCGACCATCGTTGTCTCTCATGCAAAGAAGCCATGCCGCCTTCATGCGTCCTCCGTGCATCGCAACACCTCACTCGATGCCTCCTTCGCACCATCTCCGCGTGACCACGACCTTAGGTCATACTCACCTTTCACCGACTGTACTCGCCCTTGCTGAGCTCCCTTTGATAGACCAATCTTTGATTGGTCATGGTATACTCTAAACTTAGTTAAATTTCATCTCTTTTGGATTTTTTTTGTTAAGTGTTAGATGTGCTATGATATGGTCTAATGTTTTCTTGCTTCCTCATGTGATTGCTTGTGAAATCGTGTAGTATAAGTGAGCAAATCATCCATTTACATCTCACTTTTGTCGCATATGACCACTTTTGGTTGACCAAATTTCTTGGTTGATCGACCAAAAGTTGATTTTTCCATAACACTGTCCAGGTTATTTTTGATCGACTAATATGAGTTTTTGATAGACCAACGTGTTTTCAAATACTCTGAAATGGCTCCAAAATGAGCATGTGCCTCCTCTTCTGCTCATCATGATGATACGTTTGATCGGTTTTTCATCACTGAGGTCGCTCACGACCATTTTCCTCTATTCGGGAAATTTTCACCACACGTTGGTAGACCAGTAGATTTTTCCTACTTTGAGTCTATCTTTCCCAGAATCCGTGAAAAATTTGCATATTACCAGATTTTACGTCTTTTTGAGGGGAACTTTGATGCGGGTTCTAAGAAGAGCCGCATAGCCAGTGTTGATCCAATGCCCAATCACCTATTTTTTGCTAATTTGAAGAACATAGGTGAGGGCTTCAATAATGAGTTGACCTCGAATGTCTACGGCATACAGGTTTTGGTCAATGCAGATGTTCTTTTAGAGATTCTTGGATGTCTGTCTGTTAGTCCTACCTTTCTTGAGCTCCACCAGCAGACACAAATGGATACCATTAGGGAGACACTGCTCACTCCCTCTCATTTTGACTTGGGTCATCTAGCCAAGTCACCCTATTTTCATCGTCTACCCATATTTCCTAATTATGTCTTCTTATGGAATTTCATGTCCAAATCTACATCTTTTGAAAACTGCCCTGGCATTATGCTCATTACCCTTTATTCCTTTCTTATGAACAAGCAGTTTAATCAGAACCACTTGATTCTGTATTTAATGAGCAACCAATCCACTAGCTCCTTCCAGTTTGGGACACTTCTTTCCCACATCTTCCTACATTCCAGTGTTCCCATGGATATTAATCATATACAGTTTATCACTAGAGTCTCCATTTTTGATAAGCTCACTTATACGAAGATGGAGCAAGCTCAGGGAGGTCATGGTGAGGATGCAGCCCAGGAGCAGCATCAGCTGCAAGAACCATCAGTAGTCCCTCCACCTTTCTCGCCTTATGAGCACTTTACAGTGACTTGTCCTCCTCCAGTGCGACCCTCTCCATCCTTCTACGACCAGGAGTAGAGCCTTTTGGTCAGACCTCTTTTAAGTAGGGATTTTGTTAGTATGTAGGATGTGACAAATGGTATTTCCTTGATGATGCATCGGCAGAGAGAGACAGACTTCATGATGATGAGACATGGGCATCAGGTATTAGACTACCTGAATGCTCAAAGCCAATTGTTGGATAGACTTGGAGAGTCTATTCATGACATTCAGCAGCAGCTTCATCGACCTCCTTGACTTGACCGATCTACTACCATGCCTCCTTCATCAGCAGCACCTCCTCCTCCTACCACTACAGCAGCACCAGTAGACCAGCAAGTTATACCACCCCACAGGACATCTAGGCAGTCGACACCGAGATCGTCAGCTCAGCACCGCCTATGTCTTAATCAGCCTGCCTCCTCAGAGAGATTAGATTCACTGGATCTTGAGTTGGATATAGACCTCCAAAGCACGATGGATGCCTTAATGGCATCATTAGATGACTAGCTTTGGTTTTGCTTAGGTTTTATTGGTTTGTAAAACTTAATATTCTATGAGCTATTTCATTTTATGATATGCTTATCTAGACTCTTTTATATGATTGTTATATGCATGAATATAATCTCTTTCAGATATATTTTACTCTCTTTGTAATTGCATGTTGAAATTTATATTGCTTTATTTACATGCTTAAGAAGGAGTTAAATGAAAAATATAGTAGCATGTTTTGCATTTTGCTAAAATAAAAAGGGGGAGATATTATACATAACTATTTCAATTTCATAATTATATTTTTGTTGTCATCCAAAAGGGGGAAAATGTAAGCACCTCTATTTTGATGCACCAAAATTATGTTTACTACCATACTAATTTTTCAGGACCATCTCGGATCAAAGCTTCTCTCTTGGATCAAGTTCAGATGGTTGCTGATTTGTGTCTTTTACTTTTATTTGAGTCTAGGATATTATTGTAAGGAACCTCAAAATAAAACTCAAATGGATTTTCGCCCTTCTTTCAACTTCAGTTTTTAGGGTTATTGATCGACCAATTCTTCTACTTGATCGACCAAAATTGATTGATCGACCAACCAACTTAGTTAATCGATCAAGCCAGCCCATTTTAGGAAGTTGATTAAAACCCTTTTGATCGACCAACCAAGCTAATTAATCGACCAATTAGTGATTGATCAAATAACTAAATTGATCGACCAAAAAGCATTTTGATCAACCAATATACCTTAATTGATCGACCAATTTGACTTCCTTTTCAGACCAACCTTTTAGTATAAATAAAGGTCGTACATAGCTCTTTTTCATAATTAACTTCTAATAGAAATACCCTCAAAAGGATCAGAGCTTCTCGTGCTTCTTTCAAGTGTTTCTACGCTTCGCTATTCACTTCATTCAAAGCATGTCATTTCAAACCTCTGCTGAAATTCTGGTTTGATTTTTTATTGAGGTTCCATAGATATATTTACTGTTCTTTTATATTATTGTTTTGATTAACGGATCCTAAGTTATTGGGAAGATCCGTGTTGTCGTTATTGTACTTCTCTTCAGGGTTAAAAAAGAACTGCTTGTAAAGAGGTTGTGCCACTCTCGTTCAAGTAGTACGATAGTGGATTGACTAGCCTTGACTAGTCAGGAAAATCCTAAGCTGAGAGATTTAGGTAGTGGTTTTCACCCGATTTGGGTTTCCACTCTAAATCTAAGTGTAACGTGTGCTTGACTTTATTGTGAATTCAGTTTTATTTTTACTGTTTGAAAAAGGTGATACTATTCACCTCTCCTCTCTAGTATATGTTACGATCCACAGGAAAATCCTCAGGGCAATGATGTGTGTGTAGGGAATTAAATGGAGTCATTCCTTCTAAGCTGCCATTGTCAGCGAGCTTAAAAGGTTGAGTGAAATTGGGCATTTTATACATAGTGTGCTATTGGTCAAATTATAAGTATTGATGAGGTCCTTGTGAAGTGAAGAAGTGACGAAGGACCTTGATTGGATGTGAGATAAGCCGAGAACCTCTGCCATAGATAACAGCGGTGTTCCATGAAGGTGAAGTGGGTCTCGGCGTATAATGTGATAAATCATGTAATTAGTGATGTAGAAATGATCATGACAAAGTTTAGAAGGTGATCGGCATGTTTAAAAGATAAAAGAAAGCTCTGGTCAAGCTCAAGGAGCTTGCTGGAGTCGGGGAAGACAACATGGAAACAACATTAAAACTAAACTAAACTAGCTATCTAATTACGCTAAACTAATCCACTCAAAGAACTACAGCTAACTACGATTACCTGGATGAAGAAGACGAGAGGAACTCCATCAATGGCTTGTGACGGAAGAAGAAATCAAAGAGGGACAATAGAACTCCAGCGAAGGTGGACTACGCGACGTATCGTGCGAAGATGATATCGTATCCTTATCCAGAGACACGGCAGAGGATGGCGAAGAAGGGCGGAAGGTCGAAGTCCTCGGAGAAGACCAAAGGGGGAAGGTGGAAGTTGCCGGAGCTAAGGACGAATAGCCTATCAAGCAACCTCAATGGAATAAGGGGGATGGGGATCACTAACATAGATCGAAGGTCCTGGGGTCTATTTATAGGCAAAGGAGAGGGTAGAGGGGGATGTGTTGGGATGGTTATAGGTCTAGGTTCAAGGTAACCATCAATGTTGTCTTCGACATCGATGAGGTTAAATGCCCAGATCAATTAAGATTAAGAGGTGATCCGGTCAATCGAATGAAAAGAGGGAGGTGAGAGGAAGCCAGATGGCAATGGCAAAGGAGTTTAAACGTGGGATAGGCAGTGATCGCAAGGTACGAACGCCAGACATTCTTGGCCATCCACAGTGAAGAAGAGTTGAAGAAGACGATGTGTATAGGGGCATATTTGTAATGAAAAGGACCTTTTTGACTAAAAAGGACTCAAGTGAAATGGAAGTTAAGGACTGAAACGTAAACAGTGACTTTTAAGGCTTATTTTAATTTATTCCTTTTTCAACTTTTTATTTATTATCAAAAATCAGATAAATATTATATTTATGCCTTGAAATTACATTTTTGCCCTTTTTAACTATATTTATTTAAATGATAAGATTAATTAAATTAATTACATACTTAGGTCTTTAAATTAATTAAGTTAATTAAAATACTTAATATATAGCTAAATGAATATGAATTGAGTCCTAATTATTAATTAAATTATTATTAAGATTAATTGAACTTTAATTATGTATTTTAACTTATTTTGCAGGTCCTTACTATTTAACCCCTATATTATAATTAACCCGGTATTTAATGTATTCCTAGGTAATTAGCTAAGTAAACTAGCTAATTAACATTATCATGTAGCTCAACTCAGCTTAACTCAACTCATTCCCCTCAACTTAGTTGAGTCTAGCTCATATCAACTCCAAGCAGCTCACTGGGAGGTCAAGCTAACTCAACTTAATTGACATCTGTAACGAGCGCGTGCCCCAGACGTCTTTTAAGACGTCTGGGAGGTGGCCCAGATGTCTGTAAAGACGTCTGGGATCACATCCAGACGTCTGACCAGACGTCCGGGATAGTTTACAGACGTCTGGCGAACAGTTATGCTCGCACGGGATATTCGTCTGCGCGCCTGTGCGCGCAGACCTGCGTTCTGCCCTCTTTCTCTGCGGCTGCAGGCGGCTGCGACCGCCTCCCCTCCCGTCTCCACCATCTTCCTCCTTCTTCTCCTGCCTGTGCGCGAGAGCGAGCGGACGCGAGGGCGCAGCGGCAGCGGCAGCCGCAGTGAGCGCGGAGGAGCTGCGGCGTGCGAGGGCGGGGCTTTGCCATGAGGGCGAGCTCGCCAGGAGCGGCTTGGCCGGCCGGCGGAGGGCGCAGGGGGCGCAGAGCGTCGCGGAGAGGGACCTGCTGCGGGCGGAGAGCACCACGGGGGACTCTCCCGGCCAGGAGAGCACCATGTGCTACTTCTACTTTTGGAAAAGACTGCAATCAAGATCGTCCCACGAGGACATTCGAGATCAAGTAAAGGATCTGAGAAATAAATGAAATAGTGAGAAAAATTGAAAGGTGTAAATAAAGGAAGTAATAGAACATAATAGCTATTGTACACTCTACTGTTGCCTTTAGTTAGTTTGCCACTCTACTCAGCGTTTTGCTGACGTGTTACACTCGTTACCTTTTTCAGGACCAGGTGTTGAGCAGCCAGGGTCGGCGGCTGCAGAGGACGCTGGGCCGAGTAGGGTCCAGTAGAGTTACCACAGCTTTGTACCCTTTGTTTTGTTTCTGTTCTAGTGAGTAGTTTTGTTTCCGCTGTACCTTCTTTACCTGCAGTTTTGTTATATGATAAATGTTGTTTTACTGTTGTGGTGGTGCCTACTGTAGTAGTTTCTTTCCTTACTGCTGTACTTTCTTACTGTTAGTTATATTCATGCTGAATGTGGTTTATTTTACTGTCTTTTGGTTACTTCCTCGTTGGACGACTGGGTCTTGGGATTAGTCGAGTCGGTCCGGTTCTCGTATCTCGTAGGGACTCGGGAACCGGGTCGTTACAAGATGGTATCAGAGCAAGGTCGTCCCGAGAAGTGAATCAACTGACTGGAAAATAACCAATTCACATGTTTATAGCTAGAGTAGCCACCACAACATATCTCTTGACATGAGCTCTTAGAAGTGTTGTTAGGTACCGTCCGTTTTGACGTTTCCGTTTTGTTTCGCCTCTCCTTGCAGGAGATGCCTCGTCGCGGGACTGGCGAGACTGGCCGCGGGCGCGGCCGAGGGCGAGGTCGGCGAGGTGGACGTGCTGTCGTTGACGTCTCGGTGGATCAGCCACCACTCCCTGGCATCCAGGCCCAGGACCTCGCCAGACTGATACGGGATATTGTACGAGAGGAGCTCCACCCACCGCCCCGAGCACCTCCTCCTGGGGTTGCAGAGGGGGAGTCCTCTGTGGGACCACGCGACGGACGCGGCGCTGGACACGAGGGAGGGGATGGGCCCCTGCCGCCCCCACCTTCCTCTGACACTTCTGTTCACGAGGCACCTTCGCCTGGAGGTGCGCCAGCACCTCCCCTACAGCACCACTTCGAGCTTTTCGGACAGTTCCGGAAGCTGAAGCCCCCCTCCTTCAAGGGGGATGAGGACCCGACCGAGGCAGAGGACTGGCTTGAGCAGCTGGAGAAGATATTCGACACCCTTCGCCCCCCGGTGGAGTGCCGCGTGGCCTTTGCCACGTACCAGCTGGAGAGTGTGGCACACCGGTGGTGGAGGGCGGTCCGGGGACAGGAGAGGGACGAGCCGACGTGGGACCAGTTCGTCACCCTCTTCTGCGAGCAGTACTTTCCCCAGACGTGGCAGGACCAGAGGAGGCGGGAGTTCCACACTCTCCGCCAAGGGACGATGACCGTGAGCGCGTACCGCACGCGTTTCTTGGAGGAGCGCCTTTGGAGGTTCACCGAGGGGCTCCGGCCTGCGATCCGGGGGTATGTCAAACCCCTGAAGCTGCCGACGTTTTCGAGGGTGGTAGAGGCAGCTATGACTTACGAGGAGACCAACCCGTCCGCGCGAGAGACCGACGGCGGGCGGAAGAGGCCCTTTCAGCCAGACTTCTCACAAGGCCGGCGAGAACGGAGACACGTGGCGTCCGCAGGAGAGCCGTCACGTTGTGCAGGGCCATCAGTGGCCTTTGGGGGCCCTCGACAGGGGCCAGTCGCCAGCACCGGACCCCCGCCGAGCCGACAGCAGGGACTCACTGAGGGCGGGAGTCGGGTTCCCCTCTGCTACCAGTGTGGCCAGCCGGGCCACGTCAGGAGGGACTGCCCATCTAGGGCAGGAGGTCAGCAGATACTTCCCGCGCAGAGCACTGGAGGGCGCGCAGGAGGCCGCGATTTCCAGGCGCGAGGAGGAGGACCGCAGTCGCGAGGAGGGTACCGGCCAGCACCTACCCGTCCGACGCAGAGTGTGGCTGCTTCGTCCGCACCTAGAGCTGAGGGGCGAATCAACGCCCTAACACACAGGGACGCCAGAGCTTCGGGATCCATGGTAGCAGGTATGGTTTCAGTTTCTGGCAGACTCGTTTACACGCTTTTCAATTCCGGCGCTACGCACTCGTTTGTCGCAGCCAGTTTCGCAGTTAGTTTGGACCAGGATTATACATTGTTAGAGAATCCGTTCGTAATCAGAGGTCCGAGTGGTCAGCTGTTTGTAGCTGAGGAGGTGTACACGGGTTGCGGGGTCAGCATCGGGGGACACAGCCTGCCAGCTGACCTGATTATGATACAGATGGAGGACTTTGGGGTGATTCTGGGGATGGATTGGCTGTCCGCTTACCACGCCTTGGTAGACTGCTTTGAGAGGAAGATTGTCTTCTCCATTCCGGAGTTGCCTTCCTTCGAGTTTCACGGGCAGCCAGTGGACGGAGGTTTCAGGTGCATTTCGGCACTTCGGGCGGCGAGACTTTTGAGCCAGGGGTGTGAGGGCTTCTTAGCTTGTGTGGTGGCAGAGCACAGCCCCGTGGCAGACTTCCAGAGCATCCCGGTGGTCAGAGAGTACCCCGACGTGTTTCCAGACGAGTTACCAGGACTACCGCCCGAGCGTGAGATCGAGTTTGAGATCTCACTAGTACCAGGGACCAGCCCCATCTCCACCGCGCCATACAGGATGGCACCGCTTGAGCTGCGAGAGCTCAAGTCTCAGTTGCAGGACCTTTTGGAGAAAGGTTTCGTGAGGCCCAGTGCGTCTCCCTGGGGAGCCCCGGTACTGTTTGTGAAGAAGAAGGATGGGACCCTACGCCTTTGTGTGGACTACCGACAGCTGAATAGGGCCACCATCAAGAACAGATATCCGCTGCCGAGGATTGACGATTTGTTTGACCAGTTGCGGGGTGCCACGGTGTTTTCCAAGATCGACTTGAGGTCTGGATACCACCAGCTGAGGATTAGGGAGACTGACGTCTCCAAGACAGCTTTCCGCACCCGCTACGGACACTACGAGTTTTTGGTCATGCCGTTTGGGCTGACCAATGCCCCCGCTGCTTTCATGGACCTGATGAACCGGGTGTTCAGACCGTACTTGGACCAGTTTGTGGTGGTTTTCATAGATGATGTACTCATCTATTCTAGAGATCGGACGCAGCATGGACAGCACTTGCGGATGGTTCTGGACACTCTGAGACGACGCAGGCTGTACGCCAAATACAGCAAGTGCGAGTTCTGGTTGAGGGAGGTGACCTTTTTGGGTCATGTGATCTCTGGAGACGGCCTGGCGGTGGATCCCGCCAAGGTCGAGGCAGTGCTCAGGTGGGAGAGACCGCGTTCAGTCACTGAGATTCGCAGTTTCCTGGGACTGGCAGGTTACTACAGACGGTTCATCAGAGGGTTTTCGTAGATTGCACGTCCTATGACACAGTTGACTCGGAAGGATGTGCCTTTCGCTTGGACAGACGCCTGTGAGGCGTGTTTTCTGGAGCTGAAGGAGAGGTTGACCTCGGCTCCCGTGCTCACCATCCCTGACAGTAGTGGCAGGTTCGTTGTGTACACGGACGCTTCCTTGCAGGGGTTAGGAGGTGTGCTCATGCAGAGGGGTCACGTGGTCGCTTACGCCTCGCGGCAACTGAAGCCCCATGAGCATACCTACCCTACCCACGATCTAGAGTTGGCAGCTGTTGTCTTCGCGCTGAAGACATGGAGGCACTACTTGTACGGTGAGACCTTCGAGATTTTTACAGATCACAAGAGCCTCAGATATCTTTTTGACCAGAAGGAGCTCAACATGAGACAGAGACGTTGGTTGGAGCTCCTGAAGGACTACGACTGCAGCATCTCCTACCACCCGGGAAAGGCCAATGTGGTGGCTAACGCCTTGAGCCGTAAGGCGCCCGCACGCTTGGCCAGTCTACAGTTACAGAGTTGGAGCCTTTTGGAGGAGGTGGGCAGTTGGCGACCTCTAGAGTTACGAGGGTACTGTGGGGCAGTGACGGTGACACGGCAGACCAGACCAGAGTTGATAGACCGCATCATCACGGGACAGATGGCCGATCCGTACTTGCAGTCTTTGCGCGACAGAGTACTGTCAGGGGACCCAGGGGACTTCTCTTTCACAGACCAGGTGTTACACTTGAGGGGACGGCTGTGCGTCCCCAGAGATGAGGAGCTGTTGAGAGAGCTCCTGACTGAGGCACACGGTTCCAGATTCACCATACATCCTGGAAACACGAAAATGTACCATGACTTGAGACGCGAGTTCTGGTGGAGAGGGATGAAGCGGGATGTGGGTGAGTTCGTGCAGCAGTGCTTAGTGTGCCAGCAGGTGAAAGCCGAGCATCAGAGGCCTGCAGGGCCGCTTCAGCCGCTTCCAGTGCCAGAGTGGAAGTGGGAGAGCATCACCATGGACTTGGTGGTGGGCTTACCTGTTACCCAGCGAGGACACGACGCAGTCTGGGTAATAGTGGATAGATTGACGAAGACGGCACGATTCTTGCCGATCCGAGTCACTTTGGGACCAGCACAGTTGGCAGAGAGGTATATCCGTGATGTGGTGCGACTACACGGAGTTCCGCGGGAGATCGTATCCGACCGGGATACCCGCTTTACATCCCAGTTTTGGGCTGAGTTTCAGCAGGATTTGGGGACGAGGTTGAGGTTTAGCACGGCTTACCACCCCCAGACGGACGGACAGTCGGAACGCACGATACAGACACTTGAGGACCTTTTGCGTGCCTGTGTACTAGACTGGAGGGGCTCTTGGGAGGAGCACCTGCCCCTGGCAGAGTTTGCATACAACAACAGTTATCACTCGAGCATCGGCATGGCTCCCTACGAGGCTCTGTACGGACGGAAATGCACGGCACCCTTGAGTTGGGTTGAGGTGGGGACCAAGTGGGAGGTTGGCCCCAGGTTGATCCGGCAGAGTCAGGAGGTAGTTGAGCAGATCCACAGATGACTCCGCACTGTCAGGAGCAGACAGAAGAGCTACGCAGATCGTAGATGCAGAGAGGTGCAGTTCGAGGTTGGGGACCACGTCTTTCTTCGTGTTTCGCCCATGAAGGGCTTACAGCGGTTTGGGGTGAGAGGGAAGCTCGCGCCAAGGTTCGTGGGGCCCTTTGAGGTCCTGGAGCGGGTTGGACCCGTTGCTTACAGACTTGCCCTTCCCCCGCAGCTTTCTGGTGTGCACGACGTGTTCCACGTGTCCAACCTCAGGAAGTACGTAGCCGATCCCAGCCACGTACTGAGTCACGAGAGCGTCGAGGTGAGCGACGACCTGACCTACCCCGAGCGGCCAGTGCAGATCCTAGACCGAGCCGTCCGCAGGTTGAGACGAAAGCAAGTACCCCTGGTAAAGGTTTTGTGGAGGAGCCAGCGGTACGAGGAGGCTACCTGGGAGCCTGAGGCGGCAATGCGGGAGCGGTACCCAGAGCTTTTCGCGGGTACGTCTTTTCGGACCGGCTTCGGTCCTCTTTGAGTTTGTTATGGTTATTTGGACATCTTCTTCCCGCACCCTAGTTGGCGCAAGTTTCGGGGACGAAACTTCCTTTGAGTTTGTTATATTGTAACGAGCGCGTGCCCCAGACATCTTTTAAGACGTCTGGGAGGTGGCCCAGACGTCTGTAAAGACGTCTGGGATCACATCCAGACGTCTGACCAGACGTCCGGGATAGTTTACAGACGTCTGGCAAACAGTTATGCTCGCACGGGATATTCGTCTGCGCGCCTGTGCGCGCAGACCTGCGTAATGCCCTCTTTCTCTACGGCTGCAGGCGGCTGCGACCGCCTTCTCTCTCCTCTCCGCGCGGCGTTAAAAGGGGGGGGGCGCCTCCCCTCCCGTCTCCACCATCTTCCTCCTTCTCCTGCTTGTGCGCGAGAGCGAGCGGACGCGAGGGCGCAGCGGCAGCGGCAGCCGCAGTGAGCGCGGAGGAGCTGCGGCGTGCGAGGGCGGGGCTTTGCCGTGAGGGCAAGCTCGCCAGGAGCGGCTTGGCCGACCGGCGGAGGGCGCAGGGGGCGCAGAGCATCGCGGAGAGGGACCTGCTGCGGGCGGAGCAGCGTACGCGCGAGGTGCGACGCGGGCGGCGTCACGAGCGGAGGCCGAGCAGGGCTCTGATTCTGGAAAAATTTCCAGAATCAGACGTCTGGATTGATATCCAGACGGCAAGGTCGACGTCTGTGAGACCATACGGACGTCTGAAAGGTGAGTTTCCGCTTTCTTCTTCCTTTTTGTCGACTGACCGTACTGAGGGAGGGGGGCTGGCTGTGCGCAGGTTCTCTGATTCGTCATCCTTTGCGAATCAGACGTCTGGAAGTTGTACCAGACGGCGGGAGTAACCTCCAGACGTCCGGAGGGACCATCGGACGTCTTGGATCTAGGCAGACGTCCCCGCAGACTTCTGGACGTCCGGGGAACCAAGTCGAACAGGTAATTCTCTGATCCACCGTTTAAGACGTCTGGAAGGAGTTCCAAACGTCTGATTTTGCACAGTATCATCTTTCTCGACCCGTTTAGGGCCCGTTTGGGCTCCGTTTTCCGCGATTCGAGTTGCGTTCGTTTCAGAATTTATTTCCTCTACCCGCCTACAGTAGCTATACACTGTTTTGAGACACTCCTTGTGTTTGATCCTTGTGATAGGACCTCGTTCGGTTGCAGTCTTGAGAGTCACGGAGGTGCGCGGGATTCCCGATCACGGCCCCATTACTCCCGTTGTACCTGGTAGAGTGGTTTTAAGTATTAATAAAATCTGTTAAAGTATGGAACCATAACTAGAACCTAGGGCTGGCATGAATCCTAGGAATGAGAAATATATGGAATGATAGCTCCTAGGTGTTGCATGAATCCTAGGGCCGGAAAACTAGATTGTATGATAGATCCTAGGATATGGCATGAATCCTAGGATGGAAAAACTAGTGGAATGTATAATACTGCAGTCTTGGAAAAATGGAAAGGAATATATAAAGCTGCCTGTAAATTTAATTAACAGCTGCCTGTTATGAATAAAGAAACATGTTTTGAGATCATGGAATTTGAGAACGTGAATCTGGAAAGTGAAACATATGATGTTCTGAAATAAAGAACTGGAACCCTACGGGGGAGTTAGGAGTGGAACTCCTGGAAAGAAAAGGAATGGAACTGAGATGTAGTTTGTACTGTCTCTTGGGTACGCAGTACCAAGGGAAGTACCTGTACCTGTTTAGTGCAGAGTGGGGCCAGCCGCCCCAGGGACCCGGGGTTAGGATTGGCCGCTCTGTACCGACTTGTTGGCCCTCGTGTACGTAGTACCGAGGAGAGCTAGTAGTGTTAGGAGAGTACTAGCTACCCCACGGGCCCCGGGGTTCTGCTAGCCTCCTTCACCGACTTGTTAGGCCCACTAGGGCAAACCAGGGTAGTCAGGCGAGGGTGCGTGGACTGTGGAGGGGCAAGGCCCCGGTTTGGTTACTGTGGAGGGGTTGGACCCCTGTTACTGAGAGGGCTCTGCCCTGGTTCCGTGCTGTGCTTTGGGCGCACCCGTTAACGGAAACGACTGACCGCGTGCCAGTGCGGGCTAGCTACCTGTGCGTTTATCGCGCGTGCCGTAGTCACCGTTACGTCTGTCAGTGACCTTGGGGTGGTTGACTGAGGGTAGGATCACCACGGGGGACTCTCCCGGCCAGGAGAGCACCACGTGCTACTTCTACTTTTGGAAAAGACTGCAATCAAGATCGTCCCACGAGGACATTCGAGATCAAGTAAAGGATCTGAGAAATAAATGAAATAGTGAGAAAAATTGAAAGATGTAAATAAAGGAAGTAATAGAACATAATAGCTACTGTACACTCTACTGTTGCCTTTAGTTAGTTTGCCACTCTACTCAGCGTTTTGCTGACGTGTTACACTCGTTACCTTTTTCAGGACCAGGTGTTGAGCAGCCAGGGTCGGCGGCTGCAGAGGACGCTGGGCCGAGTAGGGTCCAGTAGAGTTACCACAGCTTTGTACCCTTTGTTTTGTTTCTGTTCTAGTGAGTAGTTTTGTTTCCGCTGTACCTTCTTTACCTGCAGTTTTGTTATATGATAAATGTTGTTTTACTGTTGTGGTGGTGCCTACTGTAGTAGTTTCTTTCCTTACTGCTGTACTTTCTTACTGTTAGTTATATTCATGCTGAATGTGGTTTATTTTACTGTCTTTTGGTTACTTCCTCGTTGGACGACTGGGTCTTGGGATTAGTCGAGTCGGTCCGGTTCTCGTGTCTCGTAGGGACTCGGGAACCGGGTCGTTACAACATCAGTTCACTCTAGCTTCAGTCCAGCTCGCCTTAGCTCTACTCAACTCACGATAGTTGAACTCCTAGCTAAGCTACTACTTTACAACTTAGTAACTAAGCTAGTGATGGCGATTTTACGCGACTTGTTAAGGAGGGTTTTTAAATTGTTGTAACGCGTAAAATCGATCAACTTTTAAAATTTATATTCCCGTGTAGTGGGGTGGAAGATGTTATGGTTAGGGTCAATAGTCTTTGTTTTCCTGTTGACTTTCTTGTATTAGATATGGAAGTTCTTGATTCACTTTCTTATTACCTGAATATCCTCGGTAGACCTTTCTTGGCCATAGCCCGTGCTCATATTGATTGTGAATCGGCCTGCATTGAGATTGCCATGGGCTCTAAAAGGCTCAAACATTTTTAAGGTCGCTAAGAATTTTGATTGTGATCTTGTCAAGGATGACACGTCTGACGAATGGCATTCATGGACTTGGCATTGTACGTGGCCATCTTCTTTTGGTCTGCAGTGATGGCTACTCCTTCCTTCTTTTATGGTCTGGTGTATTTGGATGCAACTGCATCCCATACTTCATAATCCATTGATTCTAATAATATTTGCATTCTGGTCTTCCAATAAGCATAATTGGTGCCACCAAATTGAGGTGGTCAGACTACAGATTGTCCTTCAGCTTATACTTCAAAGGACTTTGACATCCTAGTTGGAGAATAACCTTGCTCTGGTAGCAGATGTAAGTACGAGCGGAGCTTCAAGGATTAAGGATACACTAGAGGGGGGTGAATAGTGGAGTATCCAAAAAATTAAAATTAAAATACTCACCACATATCAAAATGATATATGCACAAACCAGAGATATGACACCTGATTTAGAGTGGAAACCCTTTCGGGTAAAAACCACTACCTAAGCCTCCGAGCTTAAGATTTTCTCGACTAGTCAATGCTAGTCAAATCCACTAATGTATCACTTGAACGAGGGTGAGATAACCTCTTACAAGACGTCTTCTCTTACACCTGATAGAGAGAAGAATAACAGGACTTCCAACCCAACTTGGAATCCCAGATCAAGAATAAAAGAAATAAAAGTAATATAACAATATTCCTATGGAACCTCAGAAATGTTAAACAACAAACCAAGCTTTCTTGAATCACAAGAGAACGATCGAGCTTTAGATCACATAGTTGTAGGTGTAGAGACGCGAAAGCACAAAAGAGAGAGAGTAGGCATTTTTCTCTTTGGAAAGCTCCTGAGCTGTGTTTTGGGAGGGGGGTCCTAGGACCTATTTATAGGCACTTTTCGATAGTTCTAGATTTGGTTAATCAAAGATGTGTTTGGTCAATCAAAAAGGATTTGGTTGATTAAATAAATAGATTGATAGATCCAGTGTTGATCTATTAAATTGAAAGATTGGTTGACTCAGAGATATCAAAAGAAATTCGACCGTTGGAGTAAATTCGATCGATTAAATACAATAGGTTGATTGATCAAAATGAAATATGACTGTTAGAGGCATTTGATCGATTAAAATAATTAACTGGTTGATCAATACTTGGTTGATCAAAGAAATAAGTTGGTCGATCAACAATGGAGAAAACTTTTTTCTTTTACAAAAATAGTAGGCTTACGTTTATTTTTCTTTTTGAAACTCCGTACATATTTCTAAACTCAATAAAATTAGAAAGGTCTTCAAGAGTCTTCAAGTCTCAAGCTTCTTTCTTCCTTGATGACTAAGGTGATGACGACGCATCCATATCAAACATTTGACTTAACTTATGAGGGTTAGTACACAATAAAATATAATTTTATTATATCAAAATAAGGGTATTAACCGATAACTTATTATAGCTAATTAAGTAATTAAGTCATGTAGTTAAGTATTAGGTTAATTTATACATGTTAGTTGAGTAGTTATAACTTAAGTAAGTAGTAATATTTTTGTTAGTAAGTTATAGATAGTAAGTTAAAGTATAACCTAACTTATTATGTTAGTTAAGTTAAGTAGCAAGATATGTAAATATTTTTTGTTGAAACAGAAAGATATGTAAGTAAGATTAAGTTGATTAATAAACTATTGTAATTAAGAATAAGGAATAATTTAAAGAATAAGTGGTGATTCATATATTGATTTAGCATCTTAGCAATTGACCTGACTCAACCAGTATAAATTTATAAAATGTCGATTACCTTATTCGCTATACTCTAACTAAACAATGACAAATTAACTATGTAAGGTAGCTTAACATTAATAACGTGCACACAAAGGATACCTTTATAAATGATCACATTCGTCAATAACAAGCTCTAAAGTAATTAATGGAAACCTTGGAGTGTAATCATGTAAAGCCTTAACAAAAGGGCATTTGAGAGGATTTGTGGCACACGCGAAAAAGTACATACTGTACCACTCTCTTTTTCTTTCTCTCAGAGACTTAAGAAAAAATTTTGAGGGTTAGCACTCCTCATATGTACACCCTTCAAGGTGGAACTAAATTACCAATCCTCTATGTTCCTTCCTGTTTGCAATATTCGGTTGCGCTCTTAGTTTGTCTCAAACTCGATCAAACACAAATCGAAGACCCTGATCAGTTAGAAAAATTAAAGGGCCCATCAATCTTTCCAGAAAACTTGCCCCACTAAAATCCATTGTATTGTTCACCAAAATGAGTTGAGTGAATAAATGCTTTTAGAGAAATGCCTCACTTTGAATAGCTCATTAATCATTGATCACTAGACCCCCAATTTAAGCAAGGTCCAATATATAGAAATAGACCCCATGTTGAATGTACTACATATCCCATCGTTGTATATATTAAAACCCGTGAACTAGTGACTATTGATGTCATTGCTCCATGAGATTTACAATTTACGTATCTTTTGGGTGCCTTAGTTATACTTCACGGTTAGCTAGTGATGATAAACACTTTTTTTTTCTTTTAGGAAAGGGTTAAACATATTACTCAAAAAGGGGTCACCTGACCCAAGTGTACAATGAGGGGAAAGACGCAGAAAACTGCAGGAAAATAAATAATAAAAAAATTACAACAATGTTTGAATATCTCTATTGATATGCTCTGCAAGAAGCAGGGGGATAGTGGTGATTCTTCATGTCAGTGTCTATTCCGTTCCCTCCAAATATGTCATACCATACCTGCTGTGACCTACCAATAGGTATGGGAGGTAGAGATTGGGGCATCCATTGCAAGTTGTGGGCACTATTGAAGGGGAAGATGGCTCCCTGAAGATAGCTCCATATATTAGTGGAGTAATCACATTGAAAGAATAGGTGGGATATAGATTCTTTTTGTGAATTGCATAAAGTGCAAGAGGTATCCATAGGGATCCTCCAAGAGGAAAGTCAGTCTATAGTCACAAGCCTTCCCCATAAGGCCAAAGGCAAGTGCTCCATTTGGGAGGGATAAAAGAACTTCAGACAAAATTCCATAGGGGTTGCTCCACTACTTTTTCTCTAATTGTATTCCAGACTTCAGTAGTGTTTAATCTACCATCACTTTTGGTGGGCCAACTCCACACCCCATTTAAAAAGAAATTCTCCAGTAGCCTACTTCTGAAATCAACAAGCGCACGCAAAATTTTTGAGTCACCTGGGTTCTTTGGCTTAGATAGATAGTTCCTATATTTGTCTCTCGTCCAAGCAGCCCATATAGAATGATTTTGTGTGGTAAGCCGAGACACAATTTTTGAATAAGTCAACTTCTGCAATTCAATATAATCACATAAGTCGAGACCCCCCTCCTTTTTGGGTTTGCAGATATCTTACCATCCAATCAAGTGAATCCTATCACCCTAAATGAAATTTGCAACATGCTTTTGAATTTGACGTAAAGTCTGCTTCCTGATGTGGGTGGTGCTTAGCCAAAATCTAAATAGACCTTCAACAGCCCATTTGACTTAGCAAATTCTCCCAGTGCGGGAGAGCAATTTTTTTCTCCATCCTTGGAGGTGGTCTTTGACCTTGTCTTCAAGAATAGAATCAGGATTGGCCATATTGCCTGGAGATAGAGGAACTCTCAAATAGCGACAAGGGAGTCTTCCTTCAAGAAGGCTAATTGTAAGACATAAAGAAAGACGCCTATTGCAGTGTCTTGGGAGATATACCCTGCTCTTGGCACCGTTGAGCTTCAATCCAGATATAAAGGCAAACGCATTTAAAACATTCCTTATGACCTTTGCTAACTTGAGATCCCCCTTGCTACAAATGAGGATATCTTCAACATAGAATAACTGCATAGGGAAGGGAGTGCCCCATAGTGAAGCCCTTGAAATATGGCCAGTGCGTTCCTGGAAATCAAGCATAGAGGAGAGAACATTCATGCATAATACAAAAAGAGGACGGGATCCCCTTGTCTGAGTCCACTTCTGGTAGGAAAATATCTTGCAGGACACCCATTGACAAGGGGGGAATAGTGTGGATTCCAAATGCACATTTTGATCCAACAAATCTAGACTGAGTTGAAGCCATGTGAGCGAAGGACCTAGAGTATAAAAGCCCGGTTGATGGAGTTGAAAGCTTTTGATAGATCTATTTTTGCACACATTCTAGCAGATTGACCAACCGAGTTGAAACCCTTCATAAATTCATTAGCTAGAAGAGTGCTGAAATGGACCGACCTCCTATGAACGTAGATTGGTTGGATTGAACCAGAGCTGGCATAATAAAGGCGAGACGGTTGGCAAGAATCTTGGTGATAACTTTGTATAAAGTATTGCAACAGGCGATTGGTCTGAAGTCTTTAATAGTAGCCACATTGGGGGATTTAGGGACCAATGTGAGGATGGTATTGTTTAGTTCTCGAATCAAGTAGCCTCCTTGAAGGAAGAAAAACCTTACCCCATCGGTGAAATCATCTTTAATAATATTCCAAGCCCACTTGAAAGAATAGGCACTAAAGCCATCCGGGCCTGGTGCTTTATCAGGCCCAATACTCCATAAAGCTCCTTTGATCTCTTCATCAGTGGGGATGGTAGTGAGCATTGCATTGTCTGAATTAGAAAGTTTGACAGAAGCAGGCCATGAAATGGGGGAGGAGGGTGTAGGGGGGTTGCCTGCGTCAAATAAGTTGGAGTAATAGCGGGAGAGAGAATTGGTGTTTTGCCTTAAATCTTCTTCCATGTCTATGACCTCACCCTTCTCATTCAAGAGCCTGGAGAGAGAATTGGTGTTTTTCCAGACTCTGGTGGCAGTGGCAAAAAAATTGGTGTTGCAGTCCCCCAATTTTAGCCACAATTGCATCTGCTCCTTTTCTTCCAAAAACCCCCCTCCTCCTTTCTTAAGGATGAGAGATCACCCCTAGTGTGAGATTCCTCGATGTGATGGGAGGCATTATGCAGATCACCGTGAAGAGTCGAGTGGAGGCTTTCCAACTCTGATGTTAAATTTGCTATGCGAGTCAACCTTGATCTATCCTCCTTTGCCTAAGTTTTAAGGGCAGCTTTTACATGCTTGAGCTTGATGATACATTTGTGGAGTGGGTTGCCAGCTGCATTTGTGTCCGAGGCCTCTTGTACAAGCCTGAGAAAACCCTCTCTTTCCCCCCAATAGTTGAGGAAACAAAATGGTCGATTGTTGTGCTTGGATGGGAAAAGGCTGTAGAACATGCATGCATGGTCGCTGAAATAAGACGGAATATAAGATAGCCTGGTGAGAGGCAAAAGGTCAGGCCAATTCGTGTTGGCCAAGCCATGATCAAGTTTGCATGCAATTCTTCTACCACCAATGCCCATGTTCGACAAGGACAAGTGATTACCATGAGTGGCAATCTCAACCAGTTCACAATCAAGAATGCAATTATGGAAGCTTTCCATGCCCGAGCGTGATGATAAACACTTGTGAGATCCACTATGAAAAGCAAAGTTACCTAACCCCATTTTAACCAAAGGGTATGTACACAGCTTTTGCCAACTATTCACTAGCTAGCTCTAGGGAGAGCACAATTAGGGTGCTAATCAATGTTGAAGAAGATGTGTGGATCTACCCCATTTGAAGTAAGGGCACACAACTTTTGCCAACTGTTCTCTAGCTAGCTCTAGCTAGAGCACCAATTAACGTGCTAATCAATGTTGACTAAGATGTGGATGGGATGAGAAACCCACCAAAAATAACTTGGTAACTTTACATCAATTAGGGTCCTAATCAATGTTGATGTAGATGTAGAGGAGATGACAGTAGAAACACACCCAAAATAGTTAATTGATAACTTTAGGTGCTCACGTATTCACTCACATCCTCCCTTAAATTGGATGCTCAATAATTTGATTCCTTGAATTGGATATTCACATGTTTACATCTTTTCAAGGAGAGTTATGGAACCATCCCTTAAGCTGGAATGGAGTTTCAAGTCTATCCTAAATGTAACATTATTACTTCTTTATGCAAAAATAACATGATTATATCTATTTATGTCATTCCAGAAATGAAGAATAATTGCCTTCATGACTACAATGCTTGATTTTCAATTAATTGTAATGTTTGGTCAGGCAACTATGAAAAAAAATCTTTGAGATGAGATGAAAAAATCCTTCTGACCATATATATATGAAACAGACAATAGATGACAAAATTACTAGTAATAAGAGTATAGATGACTTTGATGTAGAAAAGGAAAGAAGAATTTCATTGAAATAGATAATTGGTATATAGCTTTTTGCATTAATGTGAATGCAATATTCTCATTCTTCTATGTTTTTTTTTTGCTATTGTGTTTCAATTGTAAGCATCCTTTTTAGAAAATTTTTGGCACATCATATTTTCTATTACTTACGTTAGCCCCCCAACTTCATCATTAAATCCACCCTCAAGCAAATGATGAAGATAATTTGTTAGATCAAAATAATTATGCCACTCTTAATCCTAGGACTAGAAGCGCCTAGTATGGATACAGATGTAGTCCTATAGCCACTTGTCGAGGAGTTGGGGGATCTATGGGAGAATGAAATACAAATATTTGATGCTTTGAGGAAAGAATGGTTCACCATGCATGCATGTTGTTTTATTGTGGACAACCAATGATTTCCCAACTTATGTCATCATGTCAGGTTGGCAAACTAAGGGATACAAGGCATGTCTTGTGTGTATGGGCTAAACTTCGTCGAAGAAGCTCAACTCGAAAATTGGGAATATATATAGGTTGTGGTTGTTTCCTCCCAATGGACTATCAATGGACAAGTAAGAATTTTGATGGAAATACCGAGAGATAGAAAATAACTATCAAGATAACAGTTAAAGGGCTTCTAATGTGTGTTTGGGCCATTAGGGCTCGATGGCCAAAGTCCTTCCTTATGACTATTCAAGGCCATGATAAGGAGCACGTAATCAGAGCCAAAGAATGCAAGGAATGCCACCTAAAAGAAAGATCATGCAATGGTGTCAATTCAATTGGAAAAGAGTTTTTTGGCTTGGTAATGAATATCTCGTTGAGGTTAAAGTTAGCATGAGTTACTTCATGTGAGAAAACGTAAGGATAATTAAGTTACCGATTGACTGTGAGAACAATTCAATGAATGGTGTCAATTCCTTTGGAAAAGAGTTTTTGCCTAGATCTACGTTACAATAACACTAATTTTGCTAGAAGTACATAAATATGGGTACAAATTAAAATTTAAGAGTGTGATTAGATCTATTAGTATGATAAAGATGGCTTTTGATCATATTCTGCGATCACCATCTAGTGGTTATGCCCTTGGTGTCTTGCTCATGTTGTTGGTTTCACAGGCACCCTTGACAGTAGCTAACAAAGTGCAGGTGTGGAATCGAGCTAAGAGTTATGGCACTCTAACACTTCACTTTGATGAAGTGGCTGCTGCTGAATTTGGCAATTTGAGACGTCAGTGGACCAAAAGCCTTCCCTACATAGCCTCTCTCACATTCCAGGCTCCTAGAAATGAGGATTTTGTACGTATAAAGTGTTATGCTAGTGGACATGGCCTTCCGCGAGTGTTAATCTTCAACTCCCTCTTTGAAAACAGACATTGCGATCCATCTTGTACTATGGAAATCAGGGACGATGGTGTCTATATGCTTACTAAGCATGTTTGGGAGCGGATCCACAAATTCCAACCCAATTGATGTTGGTTAATTTTCAGAGAAGACAAGAATTGCCACATACAAATATTATATATTATAATTAGATACTTAAATTTGTAATGTTTACTTTGGTGCATGTTGTTTTGAGAAGACCTTTGCTTGCATTTGTTACAACAAGATGTGAAGTTGTTCCATGAGATCATCTTTGTGTGAAATTAATGATTTCACAAAGAGATAATAAATATTTATCGTAAGTGTACATAAATATGTGGGTTCTACCTACAAGACAATATATACGAATTAAGACATTCAAGCACCTTTGTTATGTACCGTAAGTGTACGAGGGCAACCACCTATGGATTTTTCCTTTGTAATAAAGGTTAAAAATCTCCTGAAATCATCAAGGTGTAGTGAATGGGAGATTTCGCTTGCACAAAAATTATGTCAGAAGGTTAAGTCGTCGTAGTAATGGAAATCGTGGTGGAAAATCTCGTACAAAAATATATATCAATGAAAGCTAACTACGAATAATTAGGATGTATCTACAGGGAGGAATGATTGCAATAACTTCACGAATATTTATTATAACCGATGTGAAATCCATATCAAAGTCCCATGTGACATAAGGCGATAATGAAGAGTCAGGCTGTATTGCAAGAGTTTAAGGGTTCAATCACAATTGTTATCATCATAAAATAAATGTAATTAACCCATCATGGCATATAATGTAATTAGAATTCGCGACGTTGAATTTCTCTTCTAGGTAGTGTAGGTATGTGTTTGATATTTCATGCACTTACGTGGGAACCAGAGTTAATGTTATAATAAGTCAAGTGCATGAGAGGAAAAAGGAAGAAATATAAGGGCACACATGCAAAGCGGATTGCTTGTAGTGCGTGCACTGGAGGCCGCGGCCGGCCGTGAGAACTTCCATAGAGGTCGGCTACGATCAGGGGGTCCCGATGGTGGTAGTAGCATGACGAACAGTGGCTGGCAGCGGTCGCAGGAGAGGAAGACATCGCTGCCGGTGGGGCTATCCTCACGGTGTGCGCGGACTGCGGCGGGTGCGCGGATGGCTTGGAAACATTCGTGAAGGGGAGGGGAGCGTGTTGGAGTCGACGGTGCGGAGTTTCATGGCCGGTGGTGGCGGTTGCGAGTGGAGGAGCGGCGTCGGCGTTGGGTTCTTCTCTATTGGAGAAGAAGATGAAGTAGAAGAAGTGGAGGACATAGTGGTTCGGACGCTACTGTGGCCGTGGTTCGTCGGGCCCTACGGCGGAGGATGGCGTGATCAGGAAGCAGTGCGAGGGAGTCGTGGAGGCGGGTGTTGTTGATGAGTGCTGGGAGGGGAACCATTGGGTGTGTGCCTCTATCTGTGTGGTCGGGGACAGAGAGGGTGGTGGGTGCGGTGGTCTGTGAGGAAAGAGGCAAAGGTGGAGGAGATGGAGGCTCCCTCTGGTCCCTTGGGGAGGGGAACGAAGGTGCTGCGGCTGCTGTTGCGTGGACGGGTGAGAGAGAGCCGAACGAGAGCTTCAAGAAGGGCGGTTGTGAATGTTGGAGCCGAGGAAGAAGGAGACTGAAGAAGAAGAATGATGGGCTGTTGGTGGGTGTTCGGAGAAGAGTCTGGATGACTTATGGGCTGCAGGCGCGGTTGTGAATGTTGGAGACTAGATGCGGTGGTGAGTCAAAGATGTGTTAGCTATAGCGGAAGCGATGGCGACGTCGCAGCTGTCACCTCCGACCATGGTGGTGGCACGTCTTGTTGTGGTTGTAGCGCGGTCACAGACGGTTGAGGTACGATAGGAGATGAAGGTCGAGGACGCGGATGGCTCACGGAAGCGGGCAGGTCGTAGTCGTGGACGTCGCCGAAGATGGAGGCTCGTGGTGGTGGTGCTCTTCCTGTGCGTGGACGGGGGTGTGGAGGAGAGCAAGCTCTCCTTCCATGGAGGAAGAAGATGATGTCCGGTGCCCATCCTTTATAGAGATATTTGAGGGAAATATTTCAAGGAGAGATTCGAGGGAGAGAGAGAAAATAAGGAAAGTTTTCTTATTTTCTCTTTCTTTCTTTTCCTTTCCTATTGTATGTGCTTTCAAAAATCTCTTTTGGTGAAGATTTTTAATTGGGAATTGAACAGTTCTTTCCTTTCTAGTGTAGCAAATTAAATCTCTAAAAATGATATTCCCAATTGAGGTATAATTCCATCCAAATTGTCACTTTCATACCGAGTCGACTTGATTAAGATGAAAAAGTTTATGCAATGCATTAAATGATAATTCTGGAGCTTTATTAAATTTATCCATGCAATGTATGATTCAGGTTACATTTTCATTCCAATAATGTGGTACTTGGGCTCTAATTTAGTCCACTAATATGGACTTATCAAATACAGCAATACCTAAGTTCTGCTAATCTCGAGCAAAATCATGGAAACAAACCAAGTCTTTAAATCGTATTTTACCGTCTGGAAGCCTTATTGTCCACACCTCTAGAGATTAGATCGAAATATCAATTATAAGCCTAAATGTACTCAAATACCAGCCAAGATACGGACCTGTCCAGCCTTAGCCTTGGGTCTACCGCGAAGGTTTTTAAGGGTTGTGAAAATCGCCCAGAGGTTTGTTGGCCCTAGCGGTTAAATCACCTGTGCATATGTGCAGCAAGTCTAGGTTCAATTTGCCACTGCATTTTTTGTAAGAGAGAAAGAGAAAGATGTTATTTCGAGAGTTTTCTCTCTTTCTTTTTAATTTTCTCTAAACCCAACATCGGATTTGTCCTAAACACGATCTGTATCGGATTCCTTGTCCCCACCATCAATCCTCGTAGGGTCCCTGGCAATTGATGCTTCCGGATAGCGTCGCCCATGGTAACCCCCAGAACCCTGGCTTTCGATACTTCGTGATAATGCCTCTCATGGTGTTCTGTAGCTAAATTCAGACCCTAGCAATTGACATTTCGGAATAATGCCACCCATGGCACCTGAACCAGCACAAGGTGCTTCCGTGCCCCCAGTAGGATATTTAGATATCCTAAGAGACAAGCACCGAGGAGACAGTATGTTATAATGCATCTTCAGGGGGAGTATTTTTCATTCCTCCTCTTCGCCCTAGGAACTCGTCCAATCAACTTGTGTCTTCGAGTCGCTCCTAAGTCAAATTCTCGGGAAAATATTTTCAGAACACTCTTTTTGGCATTATTCTTCATTATGCGCACTGAACCAAACAAGTGTGTGATTTTTGGGTGCCTAGGTTACCAAGTCCCTCAAACCAAAGGGTAGCCAACGGGGTCGAATACTCCCTAAACCTTAGACTTAATACATCACCCTCTCAACTCCCTCAACCTCTTGAGGAATAATTCAGATCTTAACAAATACGTGAGTGTTTAAGCCTTAAAATAGACCCAAGAGGTCGAAAGTCTATATCTGATGCAAGAAATACGTGGTTTGTTAATTATACAAAATAGTGTCGTTGAGACGCGTAAATCCGCAATCAACTCTTAAATTTATAACTTAGACATTGAAGTATCTAGGGTCGTCAAAGGAGACCAATTTTATTAATCACATAAATGGTTCTCTCTCTTGCCTCTCAAATCCACACTTTGTTTTTATTGTTTTTGATTTTGTTGTTTTTTTATGTTTTTCAGAAACAATCGGGCTTGAGGTAATAGAATGCGAAGATTTAATTATGCTACAACTAACCCTAGGTGACAAGAATGAAGTCCTCTCTGTTGGTGCTAGAGTACCACGATCCTTTATTTTGATCATAACAAAACTCATGTCATTTAACATTTGCTTTTGAGTCCTAGTTTTCAGGTTAAATTACAAATGGAGACATGTGTTTCGACGGAGTTCGAGCTCGCATCCATGGCGGATTGGAGGAGCTTGACGGAGAATGGAGGAGCCTTTGCGAGGAGCGGAAGCTTGAAGCGTGAAGTCATGAAGAATAGGATAGAAGTCTTTTCTATTCTTGTATATTGTACTATGTTATTGTTGTTTTCTTTCTTTGCTCTTTTATTTCTCAGTAGCATGTTAAAGAGCCTCAAAGTTCCTTGGGTAGAGCCTCTAAGTGAGTTTTACACATGCATGTTCTTAGGCTAAGATTTGCATTTCATGTTATAAATATTACATAGCATGCATCATCTTGCATTTAGAGTAGTTGTGTATACTTTAGGTTAATTACGTCCTTTTTATGGCTAGGAGGGAAGGAGATGTATTTCAGGGCCTCGGATGGACGATCTGACCGTATGGATCTGATTAGGACGATGATCGGAATCTAACGCCTTCGAAATCGTCTAGATCGGAATCTCATAGCATCATATGAAGTTCGAAGAAGATCAATGGCCAGGGGGCAATGCAACAACCTTACAGACTTCGGATGAAAAATCTGAGCATACGGATGGATCCGAAGCGACGATCGCAGTCCGATAACATGAAAATCAACTCGATCCGAGCATCGTGGCACCCTCTACAATTGAAGGAAATTAAATAGCCCAAATGGGTCCATGTGGTGCCATCTTGGCCACCCAACACTGGCCAGCAGTCCCAACATCGTCTCCTCTTTATCCGCATCATCAATTCTCAGTCATTGGATCTTGATCCAACGGTTGAGAAGCCATCTCTACCGCGTGCCCATAACCCCTCCTTGCAACAATTTCTTGGGTGTAGCGCATTGGTCTAGATGCACATTTGCAAAGGAGGGGCACGGGTTTGAATCCTCGCAGCCCTAGCACCCAACACCAGCTAGCCGCGTGCATGAAGCCCGCATCGCACGCACGCAGAAGTAGCGCCAGCGTGGCGCCAGCGCGCGCGCACGACAATGCATTATCTGCAACTTTACTACTTTCCTTTAGCTATGCATAAAATAATGTTATAATGTGTTGATTAAGTGCATTATGTCAATTACAGGTAATATGCTAGATCTGAAGCTGGATCAAGAATAATGGGTGTTGCAGCAGAGCTAGAGCAAAAGACTTAGATTAGATGTAGTAGATAATAATGTAAGGGAGTTAAGGTATGCTACTCTTTTAAGTAGGAATAAAGCAATAAAATGTGAAGAGCTTAGGTCCATCCTAGCCCTAGGATAGCCTAAAGACTTCCTCAAGCCTTAGCCACACTTAGATTAGGTCACCGCACCCTAGGAAACCTTAAAACCATAATTCCAACCTTTATTTGGATGTCTAGATGAATTATAGGACGTTCAGAACCCTTAGCCAACTCCCACACACCTTAAACCCACTTCTGCAGTGTTATTGGACGTCGAGACACCTGGTCAGACGTCCAATTTCTGCAAAATACCCAAGACAGAACCTTGAATTCTTCCTAACTCTGATTGGACGTCTAGACAACAAGTCTGGACTTCTGATTTTTGAGTATAAGACGTTTGATTCCATTTTTGGACGTCTGGAACTGTTCTCCAGTTCCTATTTTGAGATTCAAGCCTTGATCTTGGATCTCTAGCTCCCTAAACCCAATTCCAACTCCATAGGAGCCTAAATTAAGGTACCCTAACCCTAGTACACCACCTCTAGACCTCCCCAAGGACCTAATTAGGTCCTCACTAAACCCAATTGACTTAGATCATAGTCAATTACCATTACCTAAGTCAATTGGACTCATAGGGTCCAATTGAGCTTCGATCTCAACCCACACAAGTCTAATTGGACTTAGTGAGAGTCCAATTGACCTAAGCCCAACCTAATTGAGTTATTTCACTCTCAATTAGGTTCACACTCATTCAATTAAACTTGGGTTAAGTTTAATTGCAATTCCCCCTTAGCAATTAGGGGTGCAACCCTAATTTAAGGCCTACACCTACCTAAACCCCTTAGGACCTAACCTAGACCACTTAGCCACCTAAGGCACGGCCACACACTCACACACACACACACCCATCTAGAGTTCTCTAGAACTCTCTTCAACTGGCGCTACTCTTGGTTGCCAAATTTAGCAACCAAGAGTCATTTAATTCTTAGATCCACTTTTTATGTATCTAAGAACTACTCTCTCTCACCATGGCCGACCACTCATGGGACTCTCTCTAGAGAGTTCCACACTTCTCTAGAGAGACTCCCTTAGGTCTATAAAAAGACCTAAGGGGTGGCCATTTGCACCCATTCCATTCTTGGCACTCATCCATCTAGGTTAGCTACATCTACACCTCCACTCTACCTCCACGTGGAGCACCACCATGGAAGCCACCATCTCCACCTAGGGGTCCCGATGGTGGTAGTAGCTCGACGAACAGTGGCTGGCAGAGGTCGCAGGAGAGGAGGACATCGCTGGCGGTGGGGCTATCCTCTCGATGTGCGCGGACTGCGGTGGGTGCGCGGATGGCGTGGAAACATTCGTGAAGGGGAGGGGAGCGTGTTGGCGTCGACGGTGCGGAGTTTCATGGCCGGTGGTGGCGGTTGCGAGTGGAGGAGCAGCGTCGGTGTTGGGTTCTTCTCTATTGGAGAAGAAGACGAAGAAGAAGTGGAGGAGGACACAGTGGTTCGGACGCTACTGTGGCCGTGGTTCGTCGGGCCCTGCGGCGGAGGATGGCGTGGTAAGGAGGTAGTGCGAGGCAGTCGTGGAGGCGGGTGTTGTTGATGAGTGCTGGGAGGGGAACCGTTGGGTGTGTGCCTCTATCTGCATGGTCGGGGACAGAGAGGGTGGTGGGTGCGGTGGTCTGTGAGGAAAGAGGCGAAGGTGGAGGAGATGAAGGCTCCCTCTGGTCCCTTGGGGAGGGGAACGAAGGTGCTGCGGCTGCTGTTGCGTGGACGGGTGAGAGAGAGCCGAACGAGAGCTTCAAGAAGGGAGGTTGTGAATGTTGGAGCCGAGGAAGAAGGAGACGGAAGAAGAAGAATGGGTTGTTGGTGGGTGTTCGGAGAAGAGTCCGGATGACTTATGCGTTGCAGGCGCGGTTGTGAATGTTGGAGACTAGATGCGGTGGTGAGTCGAAGATGTGGTAGCTGTAGCGGAAGCGATGGAGACATCGCAGCTATCACCTCCGACCATGGTGGTGGCACATCTTGTGGTGGTTGTAGTGCAGTCATAGACGGTTGAGGTATGATAGGAGATGAAGGTTGAGGATGCGGATGGCTCACGGAAGCGGGCAGGTCGTAGTCGTGGATGTCGCCGAAGATGGAGGCTCGTGGTGGTGGTGCTCTTCCTGTGCGTGGACGGGGGTGTGGAGGAGAGCAAGCTCTCCTTCCGTGGAGGAAGATGATGATGTCCGGTGCCCATCCTTTGCAGAGATATTTGAGGGAAAGATTTGAAGGAGAGATTCGAGGGAGAGAGAGAAAATAAGGAAAGTTTTCTTATTTTCTCTTTCTTTCTTTTCCTTTCCTATTGTATGTGTTTTCAAAGATCTCTTTTGGAGAAGATTTTTAATTGAGAATTGAAGAGTTCTTTCCTTTCTAGTGTAGCAAATTAAATCTTTAAAAATGATATTCCCAATTGAGGTATAATTCCATCCAGATTGTCTCTTTCATACCGAGCTGACTTGATTAAGATGAAAAAGTTTATGCAATGCATTAAATGATAATTCTGCAGCTTTATTAAATTTATCCATGTAATGTATTATTCAGGTTACATTTTCATTCCAATAATGAGGTACTTGGGCTCTAATTTAGTCCACTAATATGGACTTATCAAATACCGCAATGCCTAAGTTCTACTAATCTCGAGCAAAATCATGGGAAACAAACCAAGTCTTTCAATCGTATTTTACCGTCAGGAAGCCTTATTGTCCACACCTCTAGAGATTAGATTGAAATATCAACTATAAGACTAAAGGTACTCAAATACCAGCCAAGATATGGACCTATCCAGCCTTAGCCTTGGGTCTACTGCAAAGGTTTTTAAGGGTTGCGAAAATCGCCCAAAGGTTTGTTGACCCCAGCAGTTAAATCACCTGTGCATATGTGCAGCAAGTCTAGGTTCAATTTACCACTGCATTTTTTGTAAGAGAGAAACAGAAAGATGTTATTTCGAGAGTTTTCTCTCTTTCTTTTTAATTTTCTCTAAACCCAACATCGGATTTGTCCTAAACACGATCTGTATCGGATTCCTTGTCCCCACCATCAATCCTCGTAGGGTCCCTGGCAATTGATGCTTTGGGATAGCACCGCCCATGGAAATCCCCAAAACCTTGGCTTTCGACACTCCGTGATAGTGCCTCTCATGGTGTTCTATAGCTAAATTCAGACCCTAGCAAATAACATTTCGAGATAATGCCATCTATGGCACCTGAACCAACATAAGGTGTTTCTGTGCCCCAGTAGGATATTTAGATATCCTAAGAAACAAGCACCGAGGAGGCGGTATGTTATAACGCATCTTCAGGGGGAGTATTTTTCATGCCTCCTCTCCGCCCTAGGAACTCGTCCAATCAACTTGTGTCTTCGAGCCGCTCCTAAGTCAAATTCTTGGGAAAACACTTTCAGAACACTCTTTTTGGCATTATTCTTCATTATGCACACTGAACCAAACTAGTGTGTGATTTTTGGGTGCCTATGTTACCAAGTCCTTCAAACCAAAGGGTAGCCAACGGGATCGAATACTCCCTAAACCTTAGACTTAATACATCACCCTCTCAACTCCCTCAACCACTTGAGGAATAGTTCAGATCTTAACAAATACGTGAGTGTTTAAGCCTTAAAATAGACCCAAGAGGTCGAAAGTCTATATCTGATGCAAGAAATACGTGGTTTGTTAATTATACAAAATTGATGAGTCTATTTTAATGGACTAATATTAAGCCTAAGTACCTTTAATCGCACCTTGTAGGTGTGTTAATAATTGCAATTAAGTTGTAGAAGAATTGTATGCATCATGATTTACGTTTATAACATTCTATAACTTAATATGTAATGATTTTGCTGTTTTTATGTGTAGGTATTATATTCAGAAAGAGAAAGGGTTGGGGAGCAAATTTCCCCAACAACCGGAGGAACTTCTCCCTTTCCTCCGGGCATCTCCTCCAACGCCCGTCGGCCAAAAATAGAAAAGGGATTTGCAAATCCCTTGATTGGTGCACGCGAAGAGAGAGAAGAGTTAAAAAGAGAGGAGGTGGCGTGGACTGGAGGCAATCTTCCCCCTACGGGGAACTGCTCTCTCTTCTCCACTGTGGAGAGGGCGAGCACTGTGCCGCTCCTTCTCTACCTTGCCCAGCCGCGCCCGCACCAAGTACCACGCTACCACTACAGGAGTTTGTCTGCACCCAACACCGCACCTGCCAAGCGCCCACTGCAGTGCCTACGCCTTCAGGCACAACACCATCACCACACCCGCACCAAACGCCTGCATCCTCCACCAGCCATCCTTGCAACACCCGCTCCATCTCCTTCGCGTGCTCCTCTCCAGCGCCTCAGCATGCCCATCTTCCAGCGTGCCCCCTCCTTCCTGCAAGCACAACATCTCCCTCCACTTGCAGAGCAGGCCTAGCGCGACCTCCAGCGGGACTTGCAGGCGCTAGGCCCGCTCTACAGTCGGCGCTAGCACCGCGCCTCAACCCGTAGGCGCCAATTGTAGGCGCTTGCCCATCAGCGCACCCGTAGGTGCCAACTGCAGGCACCTGCCCATCAGCGCACCCGCAGGCGCCAACTGCAGAGCACCGTCACGCCTGCCGTCGCCCCCATCTGCAGATCGCCGCGCCTGCAAGCACGCGCAAGCCACCGTGCGGCTGCAGCAGTCTCCGTCTCCTCTAACAGGACGGTGCTCAGGCCACCTCTGCCGGCCACCGTCGACCACCTCCGGACGCTGTGTCACCGTCGTTGCGTAGCTCTCGTCAAGCCGCACCTCCCTGCCGACTCTCGCAGCCAACCGTGCGCGGCTGCACATGTGAGGAGAGAGGAGAAATCCTCTATTTTTCCCTCTATTAAAAATTACATTCAATGCCATTATCAAGTTTATACTAATATTTTATTCTGGCCAATTGCACTGATGTACTCAGATTTTCTTGAAATTATTTTATTTGTGTTATATGCATGTTTCTATCATGAATTTCAAATTAGAATTGCATGAAAGTTGAATTCACATGATAAGCCAGTACACATGCATCTTACACATATTTTTGGGGCTTAATTTCTGACGTGAAAATTGCATAAACACCCCTGAACTTTTAAAAAAATTGCAAACTTCATTTAAAACAGCATTTTCCTCACATTAAAGTTGCATAAGAGTTTGCGAACTGTGCATTCCTTGACTCGTGAATTTATTAGGCTAATTCCTCCCTGTGGAGACAACCTAACTCTTCGTGGTTAGTTTTGAAAATTTAAATGTTTTGAAAAGCGATTTTCTACCATGCGATTAAATACAACGACAAATCATTTTATGATAAAGTTTTCAACGAAAACGAAGATCGCTCTTTCAAATGGTGCCGTTGCCGGGGAGGAAAAATGCCTATTAATTTTTCAGGAATTTTATGTTATTTTTATGCTATTTTGAAAACTTTTCTGAATTATTAACTATGGATTTTCTTCTGTGTAAAAACACGCGGCGAATGCAACAGGCGCGTACGGTGGAGACGATCTTTTGGTGGACCTTGAAGTCACCTGGAGGACGGTAACAGGAACACGTGGGCCTTGATCCCACACACATAGGCTTACGAAGAAGCCTACTTCTGATTTAGGCAGTAGATCTTAGTTAGATTTAGTTAGATAGAGATTAGAATTTAATTTCTGTCTTTTGGACCCTTGTTGGGTATTTTTGGGAAAGTGTCCCCAATGCCACTTTATTTCTTATTGCTCTTGTATGCGGGAGCGTATTTTCGGGAGCATGTTCCCATTTATTTAGATTACAGGATTATTTGAACTGTTTTGAACTACATTTCGGTTAGTCAGTTAAATTAGGTCTGTTTGCTATTATTAGAAAAAAATAAAAAAAAATAAAAATAAAATCGAACTGTCTGCTAGAAGCTGCATATCTATAGGACGACCATCTAGGACTGAATGAGCAGCATCTAGTTTATTTTTATTGCATTGCATTCATTACTGCATGAAGAAAGCTAGAGTAAGGTACGCCTTCTCTTGAGCATTAATTACTTGTCATGCATATGCATTGAACCTAAATCTAAGACCACTAAAGTGCTTGAATCAAATTAATTCAGTGGTCACTTTAAAAAAATTGGGACTGTTAAGAGGTTGGACTTTAAAATCTGTGACTGAAAATTATGTGCAAAAGGATCCTGTTTGCGGAATTTCAAAAAATCAAAACACGATCGTATGCTTGCACACTTGAGACACTGTGCACCTCACACATAAGGTCACTAGATAAATTTCTACCTCTCCTCTTTTTCACCACAAGGGAAGTTAGTCGGAAATCAATAAGCCTATCCACCAAGTTACTTCGGTTCCTCGTGTGTGGGCTTGACTCGGGACTTCCATCCCTTGCGGGTAGGTTATAGGCACCAGCGAAGGTTGGCCAAGGAAGCGTAATTTTTGCAAAACTTGTTTGGCCACCAACTAAACATATAACTCTAAGACCTGCAATCTACTAAAAACAGATCTCGTTGAATTTGCATTTGCTGTGACAATAGAACTCTTTAGGAAGTTTTCTGCTGAATCCTAAGAAAGTTAAAATTGTTTTGCTTAAAGAAATGGATTACTCTTACTCCTATCATTCAGATTATCAGAGTCAATACTTCCCATCTTTTAATCAGGATCCCATGCTCTGACCATATCCATCCTTTGATGGGTACATTGACAATTCATGGGATCATTCTCATTCTTACCCTGGGAGTACTGGCTTGATAACTCCCACTTTTGAGCAGAGTCTAGGAGCGGGATTTTCCAATCCTGAAATCCCTACTTCTATGCAAACACCCAACCCTCCCACCCTTCATGATTTTCCGTATCGAGGTTGGACCGATACTCCTAGGCAACCAAAGCCTGAAATTGACTATCCTCCCCAACCTGATAATAGTAGCATCTCCTCTTTTATGATAGAAATGCAAAAACAGCAAAAGGAAATAATGGAATCAATGGGAGAGATGTTGAGGAATAGTCAACACTTAAATGAAGAAATAAGACAACTTAGCTACACGCTTCCCAATAATCCTGATCCCTACCCAATAAACCATGATCATGAAAATAATTCTGAGGAACCAAATGACAATAGGGATCTAATTTTAGGTAGCCATCACTTAGACTCTCCCAATGAGACACGGCCACTAGAGGATAACGATCATAGTGATTATCCACCGGAATTATATTGCAGTCAAAAGCAAGGGAAGATGGTATCTCTTGAGGACCTTGACCCTAATGACGGTATTCTCCTTACCCCTACCAACCCGAGTCAAGGTTGTATTATTCCTATCACTTCCCCTATTAATTATTTGGTGGAATCCCATTCTACCCTTAGTGAGCCTACTCCTGACCCTCTACTTAGGGAATCAACACCTACCATTTAGCATCCTGAGGATTTAAACGCACCAAATGAAGGTGACTCTAACGGAATAGAGGATGATCAATTCTGGTCTCAGGGATATGAAGAGTCTAATCCAGAGAATGAGGATGCCCCAACAGCGGAACCTAGACTAAAAATCTAGAGTGAATCATAGGAGAATTATTTATCATTTGAGGATTTACCTCCAAAGGGTAGAAATAATATATTAAATCCAGATTCCTCCTTTCTTTTGAGAGTCATCCTCCATCAAAACAGGAGTTGATATTAGAGGACAAACAAAATAATGAGAAGTCTATGGGAGACTCTCGGGAACAAAACACGTCAATTGAGGATTTATACCCCGAGAAGAATGACGAATTCAATGATATAGGCTTCCTCCAAAATATTAAGACTGATCCTCCTTTTGAAATAATTGAGGATACTGATCTAACTCCTAATGAATCCCATATACACCCTGACAAATATTTTAGTGAACCAAATGAATTAGGGGATGAGCTGAATGATAATGATTCTTACATTTTGACCTTGCCATCAAAAAGTTCTAATTTGGAGTCTACCCTTGATTCAAATATGACTCTGATCATTAATACTAGGTAGGATAACTTGAAGTTGTCTACTACTGTTAGGGAGTGTACACAATCTGAATCATTGTTGGAATTGGACCTAACACCAACTATGCCCTCATTGGACTTAACCATTACCTTCCAACACTACAAACAACCCTTATACTCCCTAACCGATCCTTGGCTCAGATCTCTGCTCATATACTTTTTTTCTAGAGAATATATCAGGCCACTACATCCTAGAGTAGAATGGCGAGTGTGGATTGATGCTTGTACTTTTACTCTCGCCATTCAAGGGTTTGAACTAATTATGTGTATATCTTTTAAAACCCGTCCTGCTTTGGAGGATCCTTCTTATCCTCCACTTAATCCATTTCGGGAGGTCCCTTTTCATATTCCGTTTATTATTCTTATACCTCCCAAGGTAGCCAATGAGATTTTCTGTTTTCATTTCTTCTGGCAAGCATTTGGAATTACATTGCATCATCAGCTCGCCAACATCTATTGTTACCTATTTTCTAGGCCTACGTTGTTACGTATATTCTTAGGGCCTAACTTTTTCTGTCTAGAACCTGACTTACAGGTTCCTTATAGGTCTGGCTGCTGACAGAAAATGCAGTGCTTATTGGGAGGCAACCTAGCAAACTGTGTCAGGTGATATTTTTCCTTTCTTCTCCTGTTTTAATTTTACAATGGAGACATTGTAGGATTTAGGCATGGGGGAGTGCATTTGCATTTTAGGAAGTATTCATGCATTTAGATTAGCAGAAAAAAAATTCTTTTTTTGAGCTGAATGGATTAGTCCCTAGCAAAATACCTTTGTTATTAGAGGTTCTTCTTTTGGAATTATTTCTTAAGTTTAGAATCCAGTACATTTATTTCACGTGCATGTAGATTTGGTAATGGATCCTTAAGGAAAGCCAATGAGCATTTATAAGTCTACTAAACCCTTGGACAGTTCATATGGAGTCAGGCATACTATCTTCTAATAGATCTACCTCATATTTGCGAGAAGAAAGTAGAGAGATTACTGGTGTGCTAAGTCTAGTGCAAGGACTCTTAAGTTTTGGATAATTAGATGATACTTCAGAGTTAGGCGTAGTTTTCACTCTTTGTTCCTGTGTGTATATTTTGTGTGAATTCCTGAGAGTCACCAAATAAGGCAGATACACAGAGATGGAGTCTTAATAAAGCTATAACTTTGGTGGATGGTTACGATCGTCCTTCATAGAGTCCTCGGCTGAAGGAGGGTAATAACGTCAAAGGTTAGAAATACGCCTGTCCTATCCATTCATTCCCGGTGCAGAGAATAGGTACTTCCACCAAATAAGCCACACAACTTCCTTTTGACCATCATCATCCCTAATAATGCCTCGTAAATAAAAGGCCGTATTGTGTTGTGTTGATTGAAAAAGAAACAAAAACAAGAAGAAAAAAAATAAAAAAAGGAAAAGCGGAAAGAAGAAAAAGAAGAAATTGTTATATTACAAAAAAAAAAGTCCAAGTTTATGACGTAACACTGTTTCTGAGGCAGTAGAACACCTATCGCGTTCCACCAAATATGACCCATACCTACCTTCTAGTATTTCTGATTGCCTGAATACTGGTTGAGAACTCTAACTTAGTTATAGAGTTATTAGGTCTTTAATTGAAGTGTGGATGCCATGTGAGGCCACCAAATAGTGAGTACAATTTCTAAATCTAGCGAGATTCGTGATCTCAGAAAGAAAGAGAGAGAGTGCCCAGGAACATCAAGAGAGCACAATTGTGTAGCCTCTCTCAGAGTTGACTTGTCTAATAGTCTAGAGAGCTAGAGTCTACAATACTAGACTATATGTAGCACCAGATGAGTGTGTGCCACCAAATACAAATCCATTCAACTGGATATCTCCTACCTAAGCCAAACGCCGGGGTCAAATTACAGATTATCGTCTGCTTTACCCCCGAGGGAAGTAGTTGCCTATCTCATCTGAAATTTTTGCCAAGAGTGATGTACGAACTCCCAATGCGAATCAGCTCTTTAACTTGGATCTGTTTACTAGGCTATCAGCACTTCACATTTGTCTGGATTTCTAAAGTTTTGAAGTAAGAAAAGAAGAAATCTTCTAATTACTTCTATTATTTTTCATTTTTGCTAGGGACTAGCAAATCTTAGATATGGGGGTGTTTGATGAGTCCATTTTAATGGACTAATATTAAGCCTAAGTACCTTTAATCGTACCTTGTAGGTGTGTTAATAATTGCAATTAAGTTGTAGAAGAATTGTACGCATCATGATTTATGTTTATAACATTCTATAACTTAATATGTAATGATTTTATTGTTTTTATGTGCAGGTATTATATTCAGAAAGAACAAGGGTTGGGGAGCAAATTTCCCCAACAACGGGAGGAACTTTTCCCTTTCCTCCGGCCGTCTCCTCCAATGCCTGCCGGCCAAAAATAGAAAAGGGATTTGCAAATCCCTTGATTGGCGCACGCGAAGAGAGAGAAGAGTTAAAAAGAGAGGAGGCGGCGTGGACTGGAGGCAATCTTCCCCCCTACGGGGAACTGCTCTCTCTTCTCCACTGTGGAGAGGGCAAGCACTGTGCCGCTCCTTCTCTACCTTGCCCAGCCGCGCCCGCACCAAGTAGCATGCTACCACTACGGGAGTTTGCCTGCACCCAATGCCGTACTCGCCAAGCGCCCACTGCAGCGCGCCTACGCCTTTAGGCGTAGCACCATCACTGCGCCCGCACCAAATGCCTACATCCTCCACCAGCCGTCCCTGCAGCACCCGCTCCATCACCTCCGTACGCTCCTCTCCAGTGCCTCAGCATGCCTATCTTCCTGCACGCTCCCCTCCTTCCTGCAAGCACAGCATCTCCCTCCTCTTTCCCGCTCCTACGTGCCCGCACGCCACCAACCGCAACCTCCAGTGGGACCTGCAGGCGCTAGGTCCACGCTACAGCCAGCGCTAGCACCGCGCCTCAACCCATAGGTGCCAACTGCAGGCGCCCGCCCATCAGCGCACCTGCAGGCGCCAACTGTAGAGCGCCGTTACGCCTGCCATCGTAACCATCTGCAGGTCGTCGTGCCCGCAAGCACGCACAAGCCACCGTGCGACTACAGCATCTTCGTCTCCTCCAACAGGCCGGCACTCCAGCCACCTCCGCCGGCCGCCACTAGCCACCTCTGGATGCTGCGTCATTGCTGTTGCGTAGCTCTCGTCAAGCCACACCTCCCTGTCGACTTTCGCAGCCAACCGTGCACGGCCACACACGCGAGGAGGAGAGAGGAGAAATCCTCTATTTTTCCCTCTATTAAAAATTACATTCAATTCCATTGTCAAGTTTATATTAATATTTTATTCTGGCCACATTGCACTGATGCACTCAGATTTTCTTGAAATTATTTTATTTGTGTTATGTGCATGTTTCTATCTTGAATTTCAAATTAGAATTGCATGAAAGTTGAATTCACATGATAAGCCAGTACACATGCATCTTACACATATTTTTGGGGCTTAATTTCTGACGTGAAAATTGCATAAACACCCCTGAACTTTTAAAAAAATTGCAAACTTCATTTAAAACAGCATTTTCCTCACATTAAAGTTGCAGAAGAGTTTACGAACTGTGGATTCCTTGACTCGTGAATTTATTAGGCTAATTCCTTCCTGTGGAGATGACCTAACTCTTCGTGGTTAGTTTTGAAAATTTAAATGTTTCGAAAAACGATTTTATACCATGCGATTAAATACAACGACACATCATTTTATGATAAAGTTTTCAACGAAAATGAAGATTGCTCTTTCCGAAATTATGTCGTTGAGACTCGTAATTCCGCAATCAACTCTTAAATTTATAACCTAGACAATGAAGTATCTAGGGTCGTCAAAGGAGACCAATTTTATTAATCACATAAATGGTTCTCTCTCTTGCCTCTCAAATCCATACTTTGTTTTTGTTGTTTTTGATTTTGTTATTTTTTTATGTTTTTCAGAAACAATCGGGTTTGAGGTAATAGAATGCGAAGATTTAATTATGCTACAACTAACCCTAGGTGACAAGAATGAAGTCCTCTCTGTTGGTGCTAGGGCACCACGGTCGTTTATTTTGATGATAACAAAACACATGTCATTTAAAATTTGCTTTTGAGTCCTAGTTTTCAGATCAAATTACAAATGGAGACATGTGTTTCGACGGAGTTCGAGCTCGCATCCATGGCAGATTGGAGGAGCTCAATGGATAATGGAGGAGCCTTTGCGAGGAGCGAAAGCTTGAAGCGTGTAGTCATGAAGAATAGGATAGAAGTCTTTTCTATTCTTGCATATTGTACTATGTTATTGTTGTTTTCTTTCTTTGCTCTTTTATTTCTCAGTAGCATGTTAAAGAGGCTCAAAGTTCTTTGGGTAGAGCCTCTAAGTGAGTTTTACACATGCATGTTCTTAGGCTTAGATTTGCATTTCATGTTATAAATATTACATAGTATGCATCATCTTGCATTTAGAGTAGTTGTGTATACTTTAGGTTAATTACGTCCTTTTTATGGCTAGGAGGAAGGAGATGTATTTCAAGGCCTCGGATGGACGATCTGACCGTACGGATCTGATCAGGATGATGATTGGAGTCTAACGCCTTCGAAATCGTTTAGATTGGAATCCCGTAGCATCATATGAAGTTCGAAGAAGATCAATGGCCAGGGGGCAATGCGACATCCTTACAGGCTTCGGATGAAAAATTCGACCATACGGATGGATCCGGAGCGACGATTGTAGTCCGACAACATGATAATCAACTTGATCCGAGCACCGTGGCACCCTCTGCAATTGAAAGAAATTGGACGGCCCAAATGGCTCCATGTGGCACCATCTAGGCCACCCAACACTGGCCAGCAATCCCAACACCGTCTCCTCTTTATCCGCATCATCAATTCTCAATCATTAGATCTTGATCCAACGGCTGAGAAGCTGTCTCCACCTCGCGCCCATAACCCCACCTTGCAATAATTTCTTGGGTGTAGCACATTGGCTTAGATGCACACTTGCAAAGGAGGAGCACGGGTTCGAATCCTCGTAGCCCCACCAATTAGCAATTGGAGCAGCACCCAACACCAGCTAGCCATGCGCACGCAGAACTAGCGCCAACGTGGCGCCAGCGCGCATGCGCGACAAAGCATTATCTGCATCTTTACTACTTTCCTCTAGCTATGCATAAAATAATGTTATAATGTGTTGATTAAGTGCATTATGTCAATTACAGGTAATAAGCTGGATCTGAAGCTGGATCAGGAATAATGGATGTTGCAGCAGAGCTGGAGCAGAAGACTTAGATTGGATGTAGTAGATAATAATGTAAGGGAGTTAAGGTATGCTACTCTTTTAAGTAGGAATAAAGTAGTAAAATGTGAAGAGCTTAGGTCCATCCTAGCCCTAGGATAGCCTAAAGACTTCCCCAAGCCTTAGCCACACTTAGATTAGGTCACCGCACCCTAGGAAACCTTAAAACCCTAATTCCAACCTTTATTTAGATGTCCAAATGAATTATAGGACGTCCAGAACCCTTAGCCAACTCCCGCACTCCTTAAACCCACTTCTGCAGTGTTATTAGACATCCAGACACTTGGTCAGACGTCCAATTTCTGCAGAATTCCTAAGACAGAACCTTGAATTCTTCCTGACTCTGATTGGACGTCGAGACAAGTCTGGACTTCTGATTTTTGAGTATAAGACGTTTGATTCCATTTTTGGACGTCTGGAACTGTTCTCCAGTTCCTGTTTTGAGATTCAAGCCTTGATCTTGGATCTCTAGCTCCCTAAACCCAATTCCAACCTCATAGGAGCCTAAATTAAGGTACCCTAACCCTAGTACACCACCTTTAGACCTCCCCAAGGACCTAATTAGGTCCTCACTAAACCCAATTGACTTAGATCATAGTCAATTACCATTACCTAAGTCAATTGGACTCATAGCGTCCAATTGAGCTTAGATCTCAACCCACACAAGTCCAATTGGACTTAGTGAGAGTCCAATTGACCTAAGCCCAACCTAATTGAGTTATTTCACTCTCAATTAGGTTCACACTCATTCAATTAAAATTGGGTTAAGTTTAATTGCAATTCCCCCGTAGCAATTAGGGGTGCAACCCTAATTTAAGGACTACACCTACCTAAACCCCTTAGGACCTAACCTACCCCCCTTGCAAAGCGATGCTCTAACCGTTGCGCCAGACCTTCCCTTGTGTTGTGAGGAGCAGTTTGGTGCAACCACTTCCCAGCCGTTGGATCTTGATCCAATAGCTAGGATTCAAGGGCGCAGATGAAGAAGGAATTGGGCGGTGCTGCTGGCTGGTGTTGGGCGGCCGAGATGGCGCCACGTGGCGCCATCTGGGTCGTCCATCTTCTTCTTCTTGTAGAGAGTGCCACGGTGCTTAGATTGAGATGATTCCCGCGATGTCGAACTGCGATCGTCGCTCCAGATCCATCCGTACGGTCGGATTTTCCATCTGAAACCTATATGGATGTCGTATTGCTTCCCTTGCCATATAAAATGAAGGAATTAAGATACAAAACATACAACTATCCTAAATGTCATGCAATGGATGTTATGCAATATTTATAACATGATATGCAATGCTAAGCCTAGGAACTATCATAAATAAGCAATTTATCATGAATTTATGTGTGTTCATCATACCCCCATGCTTACTTTTTGCTAGTTCCTAGCAAAATTAACCTAAATGCTATGTATAAAAGTAGAATCAGGGTTCGAGTAATTAGGCAAAATTCATTGATTGCTTTAGAAAATCTCAACCCCAAGACCTAATTACAAAAACTCAACAGTGCTTGGGTGCCTGTCAGAATGCAGACCGTCCAGGCCCTTACCTTATTTGAGAAGAGAAGATAAAAAATTTTTTTCTTGTTTTTCTTCTTTTCTAATTTTTTTTTTTGTACTTTTGGAGTTTGAGAGTTACAGGATAACGTTTTACGGCTACCCGACCCGCCTAAGACTCGAAAAGGAGTCTAAGTGCTAAGCATCTTGTGAAAAATAGTGGAAGACTCACTAGACGGTCGTTAAAACGGACTTCGGATTTCTACGACCCTAGGTGACCTTGCGTAAAGGTTTATCTTTACGATCAGTAGCTGTCTCCCTACTTTCTTTTATATGGGGTCGACACAAGGGCGAACCCAGTGTATATCTCCCCAGTTTTTCTACTTGCCCGCTTCTTCCCTAGGTGTTTTAGGAATTATTGTGCATTTTTTTTTGTGAGCTGGGTTCTGGACAACTGGCCGATGAGCTGTTACCACCGACAACTTGCCAGCCATACTCGTGTGGTGAAGTGTGGTTTTATTTGTTTTTTTTTCTCCTTTCTTTTCTATTTTTTTTCTTTCTTTATTTTTTTAAGTAGGTGGCTTTCTTGATCTAGATTTACCTAAAGGCAGTACAATGAAAATGGTCTTGTGGTTGGGCTTTGGACAACCAGCCGATGAGCTGTTAACACCGACAACTTGCCAGCCATACCACCCAAGTTGGTCCATTAGCTACCCAATTTCCTTAAAAATCGCCAGAAAGTGAGTCAGTGCAAAAAAAATGTGTGTAGATGCTTAGGTTTAAAGTCCCCCCAAATCAGAGGGTGGGTTGATAAGTTGCATACTTATCATCCCAAATTATTTACCAAATTAAACTAAATTCACATTCGAGTGGACACCCGGGCTAATTAAGTCTGAAGACTTGAAGAGTCTAAGTATTCAAGTCTCAAAGTATTAATTCCTAAAATTTACAACTCCTAATGCCTAAGTTCTCATCTCTTAATTCTAAATTTTTTTTTATCTCTTCAAATTTTCATTTTTTCATTTTTTTTTAACAAGAATCAAATAACAGGAAATCACTGTTACAACTGACAAAATGGTTATAAAATATGTCCACCCCCCCATGCTTAGCTATTGCAATGTCCTCATTGTGAAAAATGAAAGCATGCAGGAGAGTAGAAGTGGAAGAATAGCACCTGGTTTCCGTGACTCTGGTCAGCTTAGAATAGTCTTTACATGTGCTAAGTTTAGTGCCTTCAGCTGGGCGATGATCAGCCCACGGTGGTTACGGTAAGGTAAGAGCAACCTTGTCGGAGACGGGTTCAGGGAGCACATGGTCAACAAAGGGTTTGAGACACTATCCATTGACCTTGAAAATATTACCCATCTTTGGGTCAGAGATTTTGACAACCCCATTAGGGAAAATCTGCTCAATAACGAACAGGTCGCCCCACTTAGACCTGAGTTTACCAGGGAAAAGCTTCAATCGAGAATCGAAAAGCCAGACCTTCTGGTTCGGCTCAAATCTCTTACGTGAAATCATCTGGTCATGGAGAGCTTTGGTCCTTGCCTTATAAATTCTGCCATTTTCATAAGCATCATTTTGAAGCTCCTCCAACTCAGATAGTTGGAGTTTCCTAGTTTCCCCGACCAACTCAAGGTCCATATTACATTTCTTGATGGCCCAAAATGCCCGGTGTTCAAGTTCTACGGGTAAGTGACACACCTTCCCAAACACCAGACGGAATGGAGACATACCGATAGGCATTTTGTATGCCATATGGTAAGTCCAAAGAGCATCATCTAGCTTTTGGGTCCAGTCCTTCCTATTAGACCTAATGGTTTTCTGCAAAATGTTCTTGATCTCCCGATTGGAGACCTCAGCCTATCCGTTCGTCTAAGGGTGGTAAGATGTGGAAATCCGATGGCTCACCCCGTATTTCCCCAGTAAATTCTGAAAATGGGCATGAGTGAAATGTGTGCCACCATCACTGATAATTGCCCTAGGAAGCCCGAATCGATAGAAGATATTTCTCTTCACAAAATCGATGACCACCTTGTGGTCATTGGTCCGGGTGGGAATTGCCTTAATCCACTTGGACACATAATCAACAGCGACCAGAATATACTGGTGTCCAAATGAAGGAGGGAAGGGTCCCATAAAGTCAATGCCCCAAATGTCAAAAATTTTGACGGAAAGAATTGGGTTCAAGGACATCATATCTCTCTTAGCCATGTTCCCAAGTGTCTGGCATTGGGTGCATGACTTAGAGAATTCCTGGGCATCCTTAAATAATGATGGCCATTAGAATCCGGATTGCAAAATTTTTGCTACTGTCTTTTTCTTGGAAAAGTGTCCACCACACGCAGATGTGTGACAGAACTCAAGTATGCTATGGAACTCGACTTCCGGGATGCATCGGCGAATAATCTGGTCTGCGCCAATGCGATATAGCTCGGGAACTTCCCAAAAATAATATTTGGCTTTATATACAAGTCTATCCTGTTGTTGTTTGGTCCAATCCTGGGGGATTTGACCAATGGCCAAATAATTGATAATATCTGCAAACCAGGGGGTTCGGATTCTTGAGACTATGAGGATAGTTTCATCTGGAAAAGTATCAGAGATTGGAACATTCAGATGAGGAGAATCAATTAGGATTCTCGAGAGGTGATCTGCCACTACATTTTGTGTCCCGACTTTATCCCTGATTTCAAGATCGAACTCTTGAAGCAGCAAAATCCAGTGAATAAGCTAGGGTTTGGCTTCCTTTTTGGCCAAGAGATGTTTCAAGGCCGAGTGGTCGGTATAGATGATGACACGAGAACCTAACAAATAAGCCCTGAATTTTTCTAAAGTAAAAACTACGGCTAGCAATTCTTTTTCAGTAATGGTGTAGTTCCTCTGGGCCTCGTCTAGAGTTTTGCTAGTGTAGTAAATCACAGAGGGCTTTTTCTCAATCTTTTCACCCAAGACAGCCCCGACAGCATAATCAAATGCGTCAGCCATAATCTCAAATGGGGTTGTCCAGACCGGTGGTTGCAATATCGAGGCACAGGTGATTGCCATTTTCAATAAATCAAATGCCTTACGACATGATTCATCAAACACGAACAGCGCGTCTTTGGCCAAAAGGTTGCTCAAGGGCCAAGCAACCTTCAAGAAATCCTTAATGAATCTTCTGTAAAAACCCACATGCCCACGGAAAGAGCGAATCTGTTTTACGGATGTGGGTGGAGGAAGTCTAGAGATAGCATCCACCATAGCTCTATCAACTTCAATTCCCTAATTAGAGACCACGTGACCCAGGACGATGCCTTCCTAAGTCATAAAGTGGCTCTTTTCCCAGCTAAGGACCAGCTGTGTTTTGATGCATCTTTGAAGGATCAATTCTAGGTTAGCCAGGCAAGACTCAAAAGAATCTCCGAAAATGGAGAAATCATCCATGAACACCTCAAGACAATCTCCCACCATGTCAGAAAAGATGGCCAGCATGCACCTTTGAAAAGTCACAGGCACATTGCAAAGCTCAAACAGCATTCTATGGAATGCAAAGGTTCCGTAGGGACATGTGAAAATTGTCTTTTCCTGGTCTTCAGGATGGATAGGGACTTCGTTATATCCCGAATAACCGTCTAGAAAGCAAAAATATTTTTGCCCAGCTAACCTTTCAAGGATTTGATCAATGAATGGCAAGGGAAAGTGATCTTTTTTAGTGGCTGTGTTTAGCTTCCTATAGTCAATACAGACTCTCCAAGCAGAAGCTGAACGAGTGGTGAAGGTTTCCCCTTTCTCATTAGTCATAACAGTTATTCCCGCCTTCTTGGGTACAATCTGAACGGGGCTAACCCACAGACTATCTGAGATTGGGTAAATAATCCTAGCATCGAGCCACTTAATTATCTCCTTCTTGACCACTTCTCGCATATTCGGGTTTAGTCTCCTTTGCATTTCGCGAGAAGGGCGGGATCCATCTTCCATGAAAATACGATGATTACAATAAGATGGCTCGATCCCCCTAAGGTCTGGATGGTCCAACCAATTGCCACCTTGTTCTTAAGGACCTTAATTAACCTCAATTCTTGCTCCTTTGTCAAATCAGCACTAAAAATCACAGGGAGCGCGTTTCCAGGTCCTAAGAACTTATATTTCAAATTTTTGAGCAATGGTTTTAATTCCAGATGGGGTGGGTTTAGAATAGAAGGAAGGGGGATGCTGATGAAGATTCATCAGGATGATCCAGTGGAAGAGGCTGGGAATGAACAAAATCAACAGCCTCTTCAGGATATGGCAAATCTACCACGAAGGAGGGTTGTGGGTTGGGTTCGCTAAAGCTAATGGAGTCCTCGAGTGCGTTGATTGTCATACACATCTCAAGATCCTGATCCTCGAGTTCCTCAATGAATCCACAATCCTCAAATCCTCTTATCGCCTTAAAAATATCCAAAGTTAATTTCTTATCCCCAAAGGTGATCTCCATACTACTGCTTTCACAGTTTATGTTGACCTTGGCGATAGCTGGGAACGGACGCCCCAGAATAATGGGCGTGTTCCTCAAATCATTAGGTACATCCATGTCAAGGATGAGAAAATCTACAGGAAAATAGAAATCCTTGACATTGACAATTACGTCCTCAATAACGCCTTTCGGTGTGGTGATCGATTGGTTCGCTAATTGTAGCATTACTGAGGTTGGCCTGAGTTCACCTAACCCAAACCTCTCATAAATAGAAGTTGGGATTAGGTTGATGGATGCACCTAAGTCTAATAGTGCCCTATCAAAAGTGTATTCCCTAATAATGCATGAAATCAAGGGGGCACCTAGATCTTTCTTCTTTTGAGGAAGGTGATGCAGGATCATAGAACTTGCCTGCTCAGAGAGAATCACCTTCCTCGGAGTGGGTTCTCTCGGCTTACGCTTTTGGGTACACAGTTCTTTCAAGAATTTAGCGTAAGCCGGGATGTGCTTAATAGCATCGAGGAGCAGAATACTGATCTCTACACTCTTGAATAAATTCAAAAGCTCCTCGTTGCTGTCTAGGGTTTTCTTCTTCTTGGTTTTCAATAGGGCCTCAGGGAACGGGATATGGGTGGAATTTTCAATTTCCGGCCCCTGGGCCTTATTGTCTTCTTCGACTTCCTCCTTCTCTTTCTCAAGCTCCCTAGGATTTTGACTTCTAGAAGGTAATTCTAGGTTCTGGGTCTGCTTCCCACTTCTCAAGGTGACAAAGTTTGCAGAGGCATAAGGGTTTGGGTCTTGAGGTGGATTAGTGAAGATTGGAGGGCCTTGGTTGGTCATGTAACCAAAAGAAGAAGAAGAGGGACCATGCTCAACCACCTGAGCATGCGTGTGTGGGTTCCTTTGATTCCTGTACCCTTGGGCTCTAATGCCCTAATTTTGCACATTTCGTGGGTTGGGTACGGGTTGAGATGGTAGGGATCCGGGTTGTCAGGTGTTTGCAATTAACCCGGATTGCAAGTTATCCTAAGATGTCTTCATTTATTGCATAAGATGAAGCATGCACCCTTGCATTTCCACCATCTGCCGATTTAAATCAGCCTACCTCGCGGATTGTTGGGCATTCCAAGATGGCCGATTAACCGGTCTCGGGGGCAACTGGGTGTATACTTGACCCTGACCCATAGGTTTTTGAGATGCATAGTTGCTGGGTCGAGATTGGGTCTGTTGCCCCTGATTTTTCCAGGAGAAGTTAGGGTTGTTCCTCCATTCCAAGTTAAAAGTGTTGGAATACGAGTTGGACCTAACATTCTCCTGCATTGCATATGCATCCTCATAAAACAAGGATGAAGAGAAGGAAGGATCAAAGAAACTGGGATCAAAGGCCCCAGTTTGGAAGCCATATGGTTCCGAGAAATCCTGGCTCACAGGTTGAACCGAATTGAGTTGGTTCATGAATTCCTGCCCTGTTGGAGCTCCTGAGGAATGGAATCCCGAATTCTGGGATTGAGTGGGTAAAGAAGTGTTTCCTGAATTCCTAGACATCCATTCTTCCATTTTCTTAGCAACCAAGTCCATTGTATTCAATTTATTACAAATTAATTCCATGTTAAATGAATGAGAATCCTGAATCTCATTAGCACCTAACCTAGGTTGTTGGGACCAGTTGAATGCATCCATGGACGCATGATTAATTGAGTTCTCGCTCATTTCCTCAAACAGGTCGTATGCGCTATCTGCATCCCTGTTGAGGAAATTGCCTCCGCAAGAGGCATCCACGTGATTACGGAGTTGCTCAACCAACCCGTGATAGAAAATCTGCACAAGTTGCCATTTCGGCAACTCGTGGTGTGAACACTTCCTCAAAAGTTCCTAAATCGCTCCTTGGCACCATGAAACGGTTCCCCCAGCCACTGGGTGAAAGTGGTAGTCGCCCGTCGCAAGGCATTGGTCCTTCCGATAGGGAAGAATTTCTTCAAGAAAGCCGACTTAAGAGCAACCCAAGTTTTAATCGGCCTTCCTATAGTCCGGTACGAATGTGTGGCCTTATCCCTGAGAGAGTGGGGGAAAAGCCTCATGATCATTTGCTTTTCGTTCACATTCCTTGCTCTGGTGGTCTGAACCAAAGTGGTCAGATCCTGCAGCTGCTGGATTGGGTCCTCCGAGCCAAGCCCATGGGAATGCTTAATCAAACTTAAGACTTGGGGCTTGATTTCTATGTCTCCGACGGGAATCATGACACCGGGACATTCCCCATAGTTTGAAGGATTGTAAAAATCCTTTAAGGGCTGAGCGCCCTGACCATGCATGCATTGGAACCATTGCTATATCTGTTGCAATTCTTCCAACTACCTCTGAATTAGCTCCTTCTGGTTCGAAGGTGGGGGAGGTAGTTGTTGATTAGCCATGGGATCTGCTTGGCTATAGCTCAACCTCTGCCTCCTAGAATGGTCTAAAGGTCCTTCCAATCTAGGGTTCAATGACCTCCTCCCAAGCATACACTGGAAGGAAGTCGGAAGGACGGGGAAAAGAGGGAACCCTGCAGCACAAGAATGCAAGCCTATCCTTAGATGGGGTAGCCTAAGGTCTACTGACTCTCAGAATCTGTCCTAAGATTATGGATGATTTACTCTACTTATGTCCAGGCAATCCAACCAGTTAGAAGGAGGGATTGGGGAGAAGGTTCTTCCTTTGGCATGCGCCTCTGGTTCCTGTGTACCCCCCAGCCGCGGTTGTTTGACGCTACTTCCCTAGCTAGACATCAGATTGACTAGTATAAGCAGGTTAATCATGAATAATCTCAATCTGGATCTCAACGAGCGAATGAATCCTTAGGGCCAACGTCTAATTGATTTTAGTTAGGCTTGGGAAATTGGTTCTTTGGAATGTGATGGGCCCTTAATGGGTCGTGCCCTTAATGATTTGTTTCAGAACGTGTGAATGTGCACAATCAAGAGGTTTTCAAGCAAGATTATTAATGGTGAGGTAAGTTTTAGGATTCGAATCTTAATAGCTTTTAGGGTTCAAATATTAGGTGTTTTCAACCAAGTTTTGTGAGGCAAACCAAGTTTGTTGTTGAAAGGACGTGTTCAAGTATTTTCCTTTAGAAATCAAGAAAAATATGGAGAGACTGGCTTGACCTAATTATTGAATCCTATGGGGCAGCTAGAAAATGAACCTCTTTTAGATTAGTTGGTGAGGCCCAAACAATTCACTCAATTGGCTCAAATGCACTACCGATTAAGGCACACAAAAAGGTGGTTAACCTAATATGATTTCTACTCTTTTATGTGTTGAATTCGTGTACCGGGTCCACAAGTCGGAAGCCCGATTGAGTAGATGAAAATCAAGTCCGATTATGTGCCTCAAATGTGGGTGTATAGAGTGTGTAAATTGATTCGTGTCCCACAGAAAATATCTTTTTGTTTTTTTTTTATAAGATGTGGGTGAGATGGGTGAAGGTGGCAAACAAGACAAACAAAGTCTATCCTAGGGTTTATGCAAACACCTAAGTAGATTAGGTCTTGGTTATGATTGTGGCGAAATGAACTAGTGGGGGGATGTGGGGGACACTTACAGAGTACTCTACCCTCACTTTACTCCGATCTACCACACTTGGATCTCCATGCTAGGGTACCTACAAGATAGTAGATCAAAGACAAATAGGGTTAGTGCTATGTAAATGGAAAGAAATGCAACAAACAATAAAGTAAATTTCGTTGCCTACCTGGCAACGGCGCCAAAATGGTCGGGAGTGTTTCGCGTGTTAGAAATCAAGGTTACAAGTAACCCATCATCGTAGTTGCAAAACATGTCGATCAGATAAAATTTATACCGAAACTCCAAGGGAGTCTTGGGTCGAACATAGGGAGGCGACGTTTACTTTACGTGAAAGCCACGCTTCGATTCGTTTCTTTTTGGTATTTTAGGGTTTTTTTATTTTTTTGTGTTTTTAAAATAAAAGACAAGCAAATGAATCACAAGATAGAGATGTGGAACAAATCTGATACATATTACTTCCAATGTCAATTACAATAAACTAGGAAGGCATAAAAAGAGTGGGAGGTGAGAGGAAATCTCCCAAATCGGCTGTTCGGAGAGACAACGGTGCCTGGCGGAAGCTCGGACGAAGGAGGTGAGGAGCGGGATGATGGAGATGAGATACAAGAGGACGTCATGTTGAGGAAAGCTTCGGCGTGGCTCCGGAATGGTGGTGAGAAGATGGAGATGATCTGCTGCCAGAATGGAGGTGAGAAGACAGAGATGATCTGCTACCGGAATGGAGGTGGAAGGACGGCTCCAAGGTGACCTATGAAGGTGGATGGGAAGTTGGAGGAATATTTGGTGGGGCAGAGGTTCGTTATACTAATAGGAGCCTTGAGAGCTTAAGTACAAGCTCTAATGGAGCGTTGGTAGGCTTGTTAGAGCTTGGGAGTAGGTGGGAGTAGAGTAGGTAGAGATGGCTTGGAAGGGAGGGGGTGTAGGTCCTTTTATAGTGGAGGAGAAGAGGCTAAAAATGGATAAAGAACCTTTAGCGATCTCCAGACCGTCGCTGGAAACGTTGCTGTAGATAGCTCACATCCGCTCGCACCCTTAACTGGCTCTACTGGCTTGCAATGAAGTAGCGACGGTTGTAAGCATCGCTGTAGGTCAGCCCAACTGTCGCTGTAAGCTGGCCCCAACCGCGCTTGCACCCGCACTACACTGCCCCGCCTATCACGTGCGCTAATCGCGTGCGCCCTACTGTGTGCGCACTGCCATGCGCTAGCGCTTTGCACGAGATACCGCTGCTGCTACCACCAGCCAAATTACGAATTGGGGGGGCCTGCGGGGATTCGAACCACCGTCCCTCCCTTGCAAACCTGTGCTCTAATCGTTACGCTAGACCCTCCGTTGTGTCACAAGGAGCAGCTTGGTGCACACGCTTCCTAGCCGTTGGATCTTGATCCAACGGCTAGGATTCAAGGGCACGGATGAACAAGGAATTGGGCGGTGCTGCTGGTCGATGTTGGGTGGCCTAGATGGCACCACATGGTGCCATCTAGGCCATCCATCTTCTTCTTCTTGTAGATGGTGCCACGGTGCTCAAATCGAGATGATTCTCGCGATGCTGAACTGCGATCGTCGCTCCGGATCCATCCATACGGTCGGATTTTCCATCCGAAACCTAGATGGATGTTGCATTTCCCCCTAGCCATATAAAATGAAGGAATTAATATATAAAACATACAACTATCCTAAATGGCATGCAATGGATGTTATGCAATATTTATAACATGATTGTTTGTACGCTTTTGTGGGGTTTTAAAAGAATGTCACGTTGTAATATAGCCGACAAAGCATTCAAACAAATAAAGAGTTTTTATTACTCGAAAACCGGAGTATCCGAGGTCGAACACAGGGAGCAATTGGAATTTACTACTAATCTCAAATGTAATTGAACACTCTAATTTACTCAAAACTTTACTTCAAATGTATTTAAAAAGTAATTCGAGCAAAAGAGTAAAATTGGACGTCTGATCCCAAGATCAGACGTCTTAAAAGTTTTTTCCCTTCTTTGATTATTCTTCTTCTTCTAATATGCTTTCTTTCTGCTGCAGTCTTCACTTGGCCTCTTCTTTCTCAGCAGTCTCTCTTCTCTTTTTCCTTCTGCCTTCTTCTTCTCAGCAGTCTCTCCTTCTTCCTTCAGATCTCTGCCTCTTCTTCTACTTCTCTTCTTCTTCCTTGCGGCTAAGTCTTTCTTCCTCAACGTTCAGCCTGCCTACACAGAGAGCAAAACCTACCCCTTTCCCTCTACCTGAACGTCTCTCTCTCTCTGGAATTCACTCAAGGACGCTCTCCCAGAGCCACGAGTAATCGGGTCGGATTTCGCACCCGGGACCAGGCGCACCGGCAGGTGGGGTGATGCGCGAGGTGTGCTCATGATGGGTCGGGTCGGATCCCGCCAAATCTGCGAGGTGAAACCGCAGACGAGGAGAGCGTGGGTCAGGTGAGGGACCTCACCCCTATGCGTTCGGAGGCAACGAGCGTATAACACAAAATCAATTTGAAGCATACCCGCACCTCGTATCTCGCCAAAGTGGGACTATCACGCCTGCCCCAAATCTCGCGCGCGCCCGCAGACGATTCTTGCAATCGCCACAGCTGCAGCCTCTCTTCTATTGATTACTGGATTAGATGGCTTCGCAGTGCTTGCCCCAATGGGCAGCACCTGAAGCCTGGAGCTGCTCCAAAGCTGCTTCACGTCACCGTCAATGGCGACAGCAGCTGGCATACTGTCATGCACGAATACGGCCTATTGGCCTAATCAAATCACCTGCAAACCTTCGCCGTGGCACGGCGAAGGTGGTGAGCCATGCAGCAGGCCGCAAGATGGCCTAGGCCGTGCATGCCTAGGTCAACCTGTGGCCGGGGTTGTGGGTGTGTTCGGGGGACTATGGTGGAGGCGTAGAGGGATGGTGGATGGGCAGAGGGTGTTCCTTGTGGTGAGGCGGAGCCTCTGAGTTGGTCGGCGAGCCGTGTGGAGGGGCGGAATGGTGGGGGCGGATCACCGGAGGTCGGTCGGAGGCGAGGAAGATGGAGGTGGTCAGCGATGGTCGAGGGGCAATTACATGAAATAAAAGGGGGAAAAGAGAGAGGGGAAGATGGAGAATGTATTAAGCCTAACTACAGGGATGAAGGGGGATGGAGAGGCAGATAGCTGTACCTACTGTCGCCGGAGAAGAAGCTGCCCAGTGGAGGAAGACGGCGGCGACGACGGGGCTGAGGCAGCGTGCGCGGGTATTGCGCGACGCAGAGGAGAATTAGGAAGATGTCTCTGCCACTGGTTTTGTGGCAGAGCGAAGAGGGAGGGGAGGGGGGCTCGCCGGAGCTCGCTGGGTTCTTGGCCGGAGAAGAAGAGACGAATTGGAGGTGGACGTCCGGCCAAGTCAAGCTGAAATTGAGCGGTTGGAGGTGTGGGTTCTTTTATAGGCACTGGGCTAGGTGTTCAGAGCGTGGAGGGCACGCCTTTGTCTCTGATGGCTCGCCAGAGAAGGAAAGAGGTTAGATACCCAAATCCCTCGTGCGTTCGCACGAGAGATTGGGTTCACACCAGGGATCGTGATTGGCCTTAGATGGAAGGGAATTCCTCAGAGAATCTCCCTTCCATTTCTGGGAGGGAATCTCTGAGGAATCAGAGAGTATTCCCTCTCTAATCCTCGCCGAAGAAGGAATCTGCCCTAACAATGGCGGAAGGACCTGGTTACAAAGGTGGCGAGGAAATTAGGGGGCTCTCTGTGATGATTTTCAAAAGATAGGGACCAAATTGTGATTTGGGTGTACTAAATTACAAAGTAGGTCAAGATGACCTCCCCTTAGGTCCAAGTTTTGGTACAAACCTAATTTTGACCTAAGGAATCCAATGGTGAAGTTGGATTTTAGGTTTGACCTCGTTTGACTAGAAATTTTGCGTAAAAACCCAAATTAGGTTACTTGAAGGGCTAGGACCCTAATCTAGGTCAAACTGGGTTCCAAAGGCCAAATTAAGTGTTCTAAACCCTAGAGGATATTTTTCCATGATTTTTAGAGGATTTACTTGATTTTTATCCTGACCAGAACCTTGTTGATTTGAGCGGGTCTGTTTTAGGGTTACCAAATGTCATTTAATTCCTAAATTGCACATGAACCCATCTCTGATTGACTCAACCCACTTTTTATCTCATTTAGACCATTTGACCTATGTTTTGCCTCTGAGAAATCCCGTTTATGTACTGCAATGGTAAAATTGCAGTTTTAACCTTTAATTCATGTTTTCTTCTCAGAGCACTTATTCCTTCATTTAGCCATTCTTCTAGGTTATGTAGGAGCCTTTATCTTCTTTATTGGGTCAAAATGAGCTAGTTATGGCTCATGATGAGGCTCTCATCATACCCCCATGCCTAGATTTTGCTAGTCCCTTAGCAAAATTTCAAGGTTTTAACTTTCGTTCTAGACCCAGAGTGTCTGTCAACACTCATGATAAGTGCTTCTCCTTTTCTTTTGTGATTAGGTAGGAATGCCGACAATAGGCCTAGAGTTATTCAAGTACCAACCAAAATCTGGACCTGACCCGCTTTAGCCTCAGTCCTCTGCAAAGGTTTCTACGGCCCACAAAAACTAACCTAGGATTTGTTGGACTCCGCGGTTAAAGCACCCGTGCTTGAGACATTTTTAGCCTAAGTTCAGTTTGCAGTGCGTTTTTTGTAAGAGAGAGATAGAAGATTTATTTGTTTGGAGAGATTTTCTCTCTCTTTTCTTTTTATTTCTATCTTTGGATTAGCTTCTCAACACTGTCTGTATCGGATTCCTCGTCCCCATCATCAATCCTCAAGAGTTCCTGGCTATCGATGCTTCGAGATAGCACCGCCCATGGCAACCCCCAGAACCCTGGCTTTCGAGATTTCGAGATAATCCCACCCATGGCGTTCCATGGCCGCATTCAGACCCTGGCGATCGACATTTCGTGATAATGCCGCCCATGGTATCTAAACCAGCAGAGTGCTTACATGCCCCCAGTAGGATATTTAAATATCCTAAGAGAAAAGCACCGAGGAGACGATATGTTGTTACGCATCTTCGAGGGGAATTTCCTGCCTCTCCGCGCTGGGAACTCGTCCAAATCAACTTGTGTTGATTGGCCGCTCCTAATCTAGGTGACTTTTTCAGAACATTAAACGCTTTTGCGTGGATTGGATGTTTATGAGCACTGAACCAGACTGTGTGTATTTGGGGTGCTTAGGTTACCGAATCCCGCAAATCGGAGGTCAGTTAACGAGGCCGAATACTTCCTGAGCCTTAGACCTAATACTTAAGCTTCACATTTTCCTCAACCTCTTGAGGATTATCCAGATTTTAGCGGATACGTGAATTTTTAAGCTAACAAATCTAGCCCAAGAGGCCTAAGACCAGCGTTCCTGCTAATCTCTTGTTATGTCTTCTTAGCACTTTTTCTTTTATTTCTTTTCTTGATATGGTCTAGAACTTCAGTTAATTCCTTAATCTTTTACTAATGATTGTTTCTTTTTCTCATTTTGTGCTCCTTTTTGTCATTTTTTCTCTTTTTCTCCTTATGAATATGTGGCTCACAAAATTTCCTCCCTCCCCCCATTTTTTGTTCTTTTTCATAATTTTTCAATTTTTTTGTGTTTTTGACATATGTGAATTTTTTGTGAGAATCCTTCTGATTTTTTCTTGGTTCTGTATGTATGCACTTTATCACCCCCCCATGCCTAAGTTTTGCAATGTCTTCATTGTAAACGGAGGGTGTGAAATAGTGTTGAGGTCAGGGACTTAGAACAGGATACATCGGGTGGGTGAATGGGTCAGGAATAACTGATGCGAATGATTTTAAGCTCTGATACGTGTACCAGGGGTGGGATCAACTGTCTAAGGCTAAACTCAAGGTGTAATGGATGTGGAGTACGAACGGATACTCAGACGGGTCTCTGTTTTTGAGATGATGGGTTGCCTCCCGTTAAGCGCTAAATTTAATGCCTTCAGCCGAGCGGAAAATGGGGTGGAGAGGGAGTAGTCAAATCAGTGGAGTTTTGGAAAACAAGCACCTTAATTAAGAGCCTGGTTGGTCCAACCAGGTGCTTGTTCAGATCAGTGGGCTGATGATGCAGCCCGAACCCAATAAGTCTGGTGGGTTGATAGATGTAGATCAATAATGAAACGTCGATTTCAGTTATATCGTTGTAGTAAAGCCGGTTGTTACCAACGTTTCATATAAAATTTTTTACTCGGAAAAATAAAAGAGTTCCCGAGGTCGAACTCAGGGAGCAAGTTGTATTCTAGAGATATACAAGTTCTATTACAAAAATAAAGAGAGAGAGAGAATTTGTTGTTCTCTTTGTTCTGCAGAGGGGGGTGCTCTTCTTTCTCTCTTTCTTTAGATCTCCTTCTTTCTCTCTGTTCAGGTGATATTCTTCTCTTGCAATGGTGGTGCTCTTCTTCTTCTTCCTGCTGTTCTTCCTTGTTTTCTTTCTTTCTTTTTCTTCAGATCTTCTTCTTCTTTGCTTGCTTCTTGCTTCTCTTCATTCCTTCTTCTTCTTTGTCTTCACCTGCCTTGACCTCTCTTTTTCTTCTTTCGCGATGGCCGTTGCTCTTCCTTCTTCTTCAGCCTGTCTTCTTTCCTGCTCTGGCTGCTGACCTTCCGTCGTCTGCCCCGGTGCTGAGACGACTTAACGATGCCTTCGCTACAGTGCAGCAGCTCCTTCTTCTTCAGCGGGTCTGCTTCTTCTTCTTTGGCCTGCACACTTCAGAGTTTTTTTCGTCAAGAGGCAAAAACCTACTCTACCCCCCTCCCCCGCGTATCTCTCTCTCTGAAATCACTCTTCGGAAGCTCTCCCAGAGCGCTACCGGGTAATCGGGTTCGGGTCAGTCCCGGGTCCAGGCCCACCGGCGTGCGTGGTGGGCGAGGAGTGCAGGTCAGTCTAATCGGGTCGGGCCAGGTCCGCGGAGCGTGGTCACGGACGAGGCCGAGTCGGGTCGGGTCGGGTGAGAGGGACCTCACCCCGTGGTAACTGAGGCAAACAGATGGTGGCACTTTTGCAATTTATGTGGGTGTGTGGCTTCAGAAACTCCCGAGGTGGGACTATCCGCGCACCCCTTTTCTCTCACGCCTGCAGCAGGGATGGTGCTTCCAATTGCAACAGCTGTTGAGGCGCGCAACTCCAATTGAGGGCCAGGGTGTGTGCGCAAGACTCTTTCGCGCTGGCCGTGGCTCTTCAACCTGGGATATCTAGGCTTGGAGCAACCTCGAGCAAGCTTCGAGCTTCCTCGCCAATGGCGGTCAAGGCCTGGAACCTGAAATCAATAGAACGGCCTCTCGGCCAAATCAGACAGGCGGGGGACCTTCGCCGTGGCACGGCGAAGGTGGTCAGGGGGTCTGCAGGGGGCGAGATGGAGCTATCAGGTCGTCCTAGGTCAAACTGTGAGCGAGGGAGTGGGTGTGTTCGGTGGGTCTGCAGAGGGTGTTTGGTGGGAAGTGGAGGGGCGGAAGAGGATCAGGGTGAGGAGGCGGAGGTTCTGCGGTGGTCGTCGAGCCGTGTGGGTCGCTGAGGTGATGGGAGCGGCTCGCCGGAGGGTGGTCGGAGGCGGAGAGGATGAGGGTGAACAGGGTCGGTAGAGGGCTTAATTGACTAAATCGAAAGCGGGGAAAGAAAGAGGAGAAGAAGGGGAGTAGGTCTAACTTAACTGCAGGGACGAAGGGGGAGGAACAGGGCGACAGTCGTATCGACTGTCGCCGGAGAAGACGATGCTCAGGGAGAGGGGCGGCGGCGAGCAGAGGGCTGGAGAGGCGCCAGCTGGGTGCGGCGTGGCGCGGGAAGAACAGGGGAGGAAGTCTCCGCTGCTGGTATTGCGGCAGAGCGACGAGGTGGAGGGGGAGGAAGTCGCCGGAGCTGGTGAGCGTCTGCCGGAGGAAGAAGAGAAGAAAGCTGGGGGTTTTCTCCGTCAGATCCAGGCTGCTTCGGTCGGTGGAGCGGCGGGGGGTATTTATAGGGTTGAAGCAGGGAGGAAGGCGGAGGGAGACGACGTGTCTCCCTCGCCGGAGAATGGTCGGAATACGAACCCATACCGTCCGTGCGTTCGCACGGGCGGTATGGGGGGCTACAATGACCATGGGGGTGCTCCTGCGACGGCTGACGACGCAGGGCACCCCCGGTACACATGCCAGGTCCTCCACCTCACCCTGCGCGGCGCCATGCTCCGCGCAAGGTCGCCGGAGCATGGTGCTGGCAGGGTTTTGCAGGAGGGACCTGTTTGCAAAGAACGAAGGAGATTTAGGGGCCTAAATGCGAGGGTTCAAAAGTTGAGGGCCAAAGAGTAAATATATGAGGACCAAAGTGTAAAGTCGGTCAAGGAGGTTTCTTCTTAGGCTCAAGTTTTTATACATGACTAATTAGAACCTAAGGAATCTGATGGTAAATTTCATTTTCATATTAAACCTTGTTTGACCGGTCAATTTGCGTAAAGACCCAAATTAAGTTATTAATTGGGCATGGTTCTCAATGTAGGTCAAAATGGGTTCTAAAGGCCAAATTGAAGGTTCTAAACCCTAGAGATTATTTTTCTATGAATTTTAGAGGGTTTATTCTATTTTTACTTTACCTCGAACCTTGTGAATTGAAGTGGGTTGTTTTAGGGTTACAGATTATCATTTGGTTCCTTGGAAGTGCTGTAGCCCTTGCTAGATCATCTCATCCCACTTTTATTCTTATTAAGCTGTTTTGACCTGTGTTTGGGCCCTGAATTACCCTGTATGCAGATTATACTGGTAAAATTGCACTTTTACCCCTTATGACTGGTTTTCTTCTCAAACTCAGAATTCTCTGAGTTAAGCCTTTCCTTGAGATATGTAGGAGCTTTTATCCTTTGTATTGGGTCAAAATGAGCTAGTTATGGCTCATGATGAGGTTCTCATCATACCCCCATGCCTAGCTTTTGCTAGTCCCTTAGCAAAAAAACTTAAGGTTTCAACCCTTGTTCTAGACCATGAAGTTTTCAATGGTTTTAGATAAGTGCCTTTTTATTTGAGCATAGATTAGGTTAGAATGCTGACCATAGGCCTAAAAGATACTCTAGTACCAATCAAGATCCAAATCTGTCTAGCCTTAGCCTCAGTCTTTTAGCAAAGGTTTTTAAGGCCCGCAAGAACTAACCTAAGGTTTATTGGACTTCGTGGTTAAAGCACCCGTGCTTGAAATGATTTTAGCCCTGGCCCAGTTCGCAGTGCGTTTTATAAGAGAGAGATAGAAAGTTTTTTCTGTTTGGAGAGTTTTCTCTCTCTTTTTCTTTTTAGTTCTAGCCTAGGATTAGCTTTTCAACACGGTCTGTATCAGATTCCTTGCTCCCATCATCAATCCTCAAGGGTTCCTGGCGATCGATGCTTCGAGATAGCACCGCCCATGGCAACCCCCGGAACCCTGGCTATTGAGATGTGTTTGTCGTGTAGGACCTTTTGACCAGGATGGAAGATCTTTCTTGAGATGTGTTTGTCGTGGAAGGCTTTAACCCGCTCCTTGTAGATTTGCGAGTTCTCGTACGCGTCTATGCGCAATTCATCGATCTCGCTGATTTGGAGTTTTCTGTGGGTCCCAGCCTTGGAAAGATCTAGATTACAGTTCCGTACTGCCCAATAGGCTTTATGCTCCAGTTCGACGGGAAGGTGGCATGCCTTTCCGTACACCAATCTAAAGGGAGACATGCCCAATTGGGTCTTGTGGGCGGTCCTATAGGCCCACAATGCTTCCGGAAGTCGGGACGACCAGTCCTTCCTGTCAGGTCGAACAGTGACCTGTAGGATTTTCTTGATCTCCCGATTCGACAGCTCAGCTAGACCATTAGTTTGGGGGTGGTAAGGAGTAGAGATTCGGTGAGACACCCCGTATTTGGTCATCAGTGACCTAAACTGAGCATTTGTGAAATGGGTCCCCCCATCAGAGATTATTGCACGAGGAATCCCGAACCTTGAGAAAATGTGTTGATGAATGAATTTGAGAACGATTTTGTGATCACAGGTTCGGGTCGGTATGGCTTCGATCCATTTGGACACGTAGTCCACAGCCAACAGAATGTATTCGAAACCATCCGAAACAGGAAAGGGGCCCATAAAATCAATCCCCCAAACATCAAAGATTTCGCATACTAGAATCGGTTGCATAGGCATCATGTCGCGATGGCTCATGTTGCCCAAAGTCTGGCAACGACTGCATGCCTTGCAATGACTGTATGCGTCTTTGAATAGTGTGGGCCAGTAGAAGCCGCACTGGAGGACTTTTGATGCGGTTTTATGCCCGGCAAAATGGCCACCGCATGCCTGGTCATGGCAGAAAGAGAGGATATTGTTGACTTCCCCTTCCGGGAAACATCTCCGGATGATCTGATCGGCACCTATGCGGAAGAGGTACGGGTCCTCCCAAATGTAATACTTGGCATCGGAGCGTAATTTGTCTTTCTTGGCCTTCGGCCAATCGGACGGGGTTTGATGAGATGCCAAGTAATTTACAATATTAGCAAACCATGGAAGGCTAGTACCAATAGTCAGCAGGTGCTCATCGGGAAAATGCTCAGTGATGGGTCCGGAAGGGTTTATCATTTCAGAAGGAAGACGGGACAAGTGATCAGCTACCACGTTTTGTTTTCCCGCTTTATCGCGAATCTCGAGGTCAAATTCTTGCAACAGCAAGATCCATCGGATCAATCGAGGTTTCGCGTCCTTCTTTGCAAGGAGATGCCTCACAGCCGTGTGATCCGAGTATATGATGACATGGGAACCCAGAAGGTACGATCTGAACTTCTCTAGGGCAAATACTACAGCTAGCAGCTCTTTCTCAGTAACTGTATAGTTACGCTGAGCCTCATCGAGTGTTTTGCTGGCGTAGTAAATGACCACAGGTTTCTTGTCATTTTTCTGCCCCAAAACCGCTCCTACAGCGAAGTCGGATGCATCACACATGATCTCAAAGGGTTGAGACCAATCAGGGGACTGTAGGATCGGGGCTTGGGTGACTCGGTCACGCAGGATTTCAAATGCTTGAGTGCATTCCTTGGAGATTTCGAAGGGAACATCCTTGGAGAGAAGAGTGGTCAGGGGGCGTGCGATTTTTGAAAAATCAGGGATAAATCGTCGATAAAAACCGACATGCCCTAAAAAGGATCGGATGTCCCTGATCGAGCTAGGCATAGGAAGGTGAGAAATCAGATTAACCTTAGCTCGATCCACTTGGATACCTTTCTCCGAAATTGAGTGTCCCAGGACAATTCCCTCAGGCACCATGAAATGGCTCTTTTCCCAGGAAAGAACCAAATTCACGTCGATGCACCGCCTGAGTATCTGGACCAAGTGTTGGAGGCAATCGTCGAATGATGCTCCGAAAACTGAAAAGTCATCCATGAAGACTTCCAGATAATCACCTACCATATCTGAGAATATGGCAAGCATGCATCGCTGAAAAGTAGCGGGTGCATTGCAAAGACCGAAAGGCATCCTTCGGAAAGCGTATGTTCCGAAGGGGCAGGTGAATGTGGTCTTTTCTTGGTCCTCAGGATGGATTGCTACCTGGTTATAACCGGAGTACCCGTCAAGAAAGCAGAAGAACCTATTTCCCGCTAGTTTTTCGAGAATTTGATCAATGAAGGGTAGTGGGAAATGATCCTTCTTCGTGGAGGAATTGAGTCGACGGTAATCTATACAGACTCTCCACGAGTTGGCTAATCGGGTAGGAATGATTTCTCCGGTCTCAGTCGTTATAGTGGTGAGTCCTGCCTTCTTAGGCACGACCTGAATTGGGCTCACCCAACGACTATCGGAGATCGGGTAGATGATCCCGGCATCTAACCACTTGATGATCTCCTTTTTCACGACCTCCTGCAGATTGGGGTTTAAGCGTCTCTGCATTTCACGAGAAGGTCGTGTGCCCTCTTCTGAATAGATATGATGAGTACAATAAGAGGGACTTATTCCAGTCAAATCATCGAGGGTCCATCCGATGGCTCTGCGATGTTGCTGGAGGACAACAATCAGACGGGATTCCTGTTCAGGATTGAGGTTGGAATTGATGATCACAGGAAGGGTCTGATTAGAACCCAAAAAGATGTATTTCAAATGAGCAGGAAGGGGTTTCAGTTCGAGGATGGGGTTTTCAGCAGCAGCGGGTGGTTCAGTATAGATGTGAGGTTCAAGGGTGGGAGTTACTGGGTTGTTCACATCCGGATTGGACTCCTCTGTTTGCGGGTCAAGATCCTTCTGTGGTTGATGAGGCATACTCAAGTCATTCTGGAGGTGTGATTCATCAACCAAAGTCTTGATGTCACAAATTTGCTCGATGACGCCGCAATTAATTCCTTGCTGGGCCTTAAATATATCAATTTTCAGTGTTTGATCTCCAAACTTAAGCTCTATTTGGCCCTCCTCACAGCTGATGTTGGCTCTAGCAGTAGCCAAGAAAGGTCTCCCTAGAATGATTGGTGTATCCCTAGGGTTCTCAGGTGCATCCATGTCTAAGACTATAAAGTCCACTGGAAAATAGAAATCCCGCACTCTCACGATAACATCCTCGAGAATCCCTTTTGGTGACTTTATAGATCGATCTGCTAATTGTAATGTCACCTCGGTTGGTTTCAGCTCAGACTCTTCCAGATGGTCAAGTAAGGATGTGGGTATCAGATTTATAGATGCACCTAAGTCTAACAATGCTCTGTCAAATTGGGTACCACCTATCTTACAGGAGATCAGGGGAGTTCCAGGATCTTTTGCCTTGGGTGGGAGTCTACTAAGGATTACAGAGCTGGCTTGCTCTGACAGAACAATTGGGCTCCCTCCCTTGGTTCGCGGCTTACGCTGGGGTGTACATATATTCTTTAGAAATCGTGCGTAAGCTGGTACGTGGTGGATTGCATCCATCAAGGGGATGTTTATGTGGACCTGCTCAAAGAGCTTGACCAGGTCCTCCTCAGGGGCCACGGGTTTGGTGGTCTTCTTTCCCTTGGTCAGGGCCTCGGGAAACGGGATCTTGGTTGGTTCCTCTAGGATAGGTCCAGGTTGTGGGTCTGGAGCAGCGGTACCTTGGCTAACTATCCTAGGGTCATGGTTATCAGGCTGGGCGTGGTTTGGATAATGCTGGTCCTGAGTTGTCTTACCACTACGTGTTGTTACAGAATTTAATCCGGCCTGATTTTGGTTTGGGTTTGGTAGGAGGGGTGGCTGCTGCTGAAATCCCGCACGCGAAGTTGAGGCTTCCGTCTCGTCTGGAGATGGGGCAGTAGGGGCCTGATAAATCCATTGAGCGTGGCCTAAATTTGGATTCATAACGCGCTTCTGGGTTGGCACGTTATTTGGGTTAGGAAGGGGTTGGGAAGGGAGTGTGCCTGGCTGGCGAGAATTTGCCAACTGGGCCAGCTGAGTTTTAACTTCAGTAAGCTCGTCCTTGTGCTGTTTTTGAATGGCCGCATTCGATTTTTGAATGTCAGCCAGAGTCTGAAGGATTAAGGACATTTGATCTTGATTTGGCCCTGATGGATAAGTAGGGTTGGGCCGAGGCTGAGGCGGCTGGTAGTGATGAGAGGGCTGTGGGCGGGACTGAAAAGGTGGTCTTTGGGTTTGGGGATTTCCCGCCCACTGAAAATTGGGATGGTTTCGCCATCCAGGGTTGTAAGTGTTGGAGAATGGGTCGTTCTGGATGGCGTTGAGGTCCTCGCAGGTCTGAGGAACCTCCTGAGAATCAGGGAAAGGAGGGATGGAGTTCCCCCGGCTGGTGAAGAAAGGATCGGATGATCTTCCAGTCCAAGAATCAGATGGGGATGGATATGGATCCATCCCAGGGGAGGATCGGTGTAGGATGTTTTGCACAGTCTCCTGTGTGGAAGGAGGTTGTGCAAAGGAGTTACGCGCAGAGGTGGCTCGCTGCAAGTGCTGAGTCAGCTCATCCACCTTCTTTTCAATAATTGAGACCTTGTCCAATCGACTGGCCATTAATTCCAGGTCGACTGATGCGGACAGGCCCTGCGTCTCATGTGCTCCCTTAAGATTCGTCGTTGCGCGGGTATTCGTCCTGTCGAATAATCCCATGGAGTCATTGTTGATGGAGTTCTCGCACATGTTTTCGAGAATCTCCCATACGGTGTCTTCATGTTGACCCATGATGTTTCCTCCGCAGGTTGCATTGACGAAAAGGCGGATGTCCTCACGGAGTCCCTGGTAAAAAGATTGGACTTGTTCCCATTTAGGAACTCCGTGATGGGGGCACTTCCTCATGAGATCCTGAAAACGATCCCATGCCTCATGGAGAGGTTCTCCTGATTGTTGAGTGAAGTGTGTAATCTGATGGCGCAAGGCGTTGGTCCGACCAACGGGAAAGAACTTTTTCAAAAACTCGGATTGAAGTTCTTCCCAAGTGTTGATCGGCCGGGTCTGAGTTTGATACCAATGGGCGGCCTTGTCCATAAGAGAAAAGGAGAACATCTTCATGAGAAGAATATCCCGATTTTGCGCATCTGATCCAAAAGTGTGGGCCAGATGCTTTAGCTGTTTGATGTGCTGGAAAGGATCTTCAGAATTAAGCCCATGGAATTTAGGTATAGCGTGAATCATGTTGGGCTTTAGTTCGGAATCAGGTCCTCCAATCGGGATTCTAACTCGAGGCTCAATGGCCACCGCAGCAGGATTGTAGTGGTCCCGCATCATAGGACGCTGCGGTGGGTGCACGAAGTTTTGGAAGAGGTCATTGAGTCGCTGGAGCTGGTGTTCCAGATTATTTTCTTCCTCAACTGGCTGAGCCATGATGGGGGAAGAAGAAGAACTTGGTTCTGAATCAGAAGAGAGAATAATGTGAGGGTGTTGCTGCACAAACACGGGCGTCGAGGCTTGGCCTTGACGAGAGTGAATTTCTAATGGAGGTCTTAAGGGTGGTCTTAGAGACCTCCTTCCGTACATGCACAGTTGGGAGAGGTAAGTTTAGAAGGTGCTGGACCCAATCAAGACACCCAAAAATGTGTTGGGTGACTATAGAGGTGCGGGGCAGATGGACCCCTTGATCAGAAAGATCGTCCACCTGAGAATTACCTGGGCAGCCAGAGAGGGAGAGTCCCGCGAAGACCCCTACACGGTAGAGCGTCCCCACGGGTTACAGGGTTTCCCCCACCCGACCTCTCTTGTCACTGCGGTTCCAGGTAGACCAGAATGGGGATCTTGACCTCTTAAGTCTACCAATTTTAAGATCAGGGTGCTTTAAGGTTTCACTTGAACTTTAGTCTTTTTAAGTGCAAAGAGTGACCTAATTTAAGGTTGGTTAACCCAACGGGGTCAACTTTACCTATTGTTTTCTTTAAGAGCTTTTAGGTCCTGTCTTTTAGGGTTCAAGTGTTTAGAGAGAGCCAATTGTTTAGGATTTTTCTTGTTAATTATTTTCAATCAATGGCTTGGGCACACCTCTTTAGGATTTCCTCAATTCTTGATTAAGGGGTGTGTCTCTATTGAAATCCTAATGTTTGACCTTATGTTGGCTCTACTTGGTCCATTTAACTCTTTGTTGGGCAATTAGGGCTCAAGCAAGAATGTGTTAGCCCTTAAATACCCTTAATAGTGTGCAGGAGTGATGAGTTGAAAACATGCAACTTTTTATGGTTACTAAGTATGGAAGACAGGTTAGCCCTATATTGCTTTGTTCTTTTCTTTTCTTTCTCTTTAGAGTGTAGGGGTTAATAGTGAGAGAAAAGATTTACCTGTCTTCGGAGTGGTTGTCGTGTGGTTGCTTGTCTTCTTGAGTTCCTGTAGCTGCACAAAAGAGAGGAGATTATCAGAAATTAAAAGATACAGGAATGTTTACCTCTAGAATAGCCGTTGCTCCCCGGCAACGGCGCCAAATAATGAAACGTCGATTTCAGTTATATCGTTGTAGTAAAGCCGGTTGTTACCAACGTTTCATATAAAATTTTTTACTCGGAAAAATAAAAGAGTTCCCGAGGTCGAACTCAAGGAGCAAGTTGTATTCTAGAGATATACAAGTTCTATTACAAAAATAAAGAGAGAGAGAGAATTTGTTGTTCTCTTTGTTCTGCAGAGGGGGGTGCTCTTCTTTCTCTCTTTCTTTAGATCTCCTTCTTTCTCTCTGTTCAGGTGATATTCTTCTCTTGCAATGGTGGTGCTCTTCTTCTTCTTCCTGCTGTTCTTCCTTGTTTTCTTTCTTTCTTTTTCTTCAGATCTTCTTCTTCTTTGCTTGCTTCTTGCTTCTCTTCATTCCTTCTTCTTCTTTGTCTTCACCTGCCTTGACCTCTCTTTTTCTTCTTTCGCGATGGCCGTTGCTCTTCCTTCTTCTTCAGCCTGTCTTCTTTCCTGCTCTGGCTGCTGACCTTCCGTCGTCTGCCCCGGTGCTGAGACGACTTAACGATGCCTTCGCTACAGTGCAGCAGCTCCTTCTTCTTCAGCGGGTCTGCTTCTTCTTCTTTGGCCTACACACTTCAGAGTTTTTTTCGTCAAGAGGCAAAAACCTACTCTACCCCCCTCCCCCGCGTATCTCTCTCTCTGAAATCACTCTTCGGAAGCTCTCCCAGAGCGCTACCGGGTAATCGGGTTCGGGTCAGGCCCGGGTCCAGGCCCACCGGCGTGCGTGGTGGGCGAGGAGTGCAGGTCAGTCTAATCGGGTCGGGCCAGGTCCGCGGAGCGTGGTCACGGACGAGGCCGAGTCGGGTCGGGTCGGGTGAGAGGGACCTCACCCCGTGGTAACTGAGGCAAACAGATGGTGGCACTTTTGCAATTTATGTGGGTGTGTGGCTTCAGAAACTCCCGAGGTGGGACTATCCGCGCACCCCTTTTCTCTCACGCCTGCAGCAGGGATGGTGCTTCCAATTGCAACAGCTGTTGGGGCGCGCAACTCCAATTGAGGGCCAGGGTGTGTGCGCAAGACTCTTTCGCGCTGGCCGTGGCTCTTCAACCTGGGATATCTAGGCTTGGAGCAACCTCGAGCAAGCTTCGAGCTTCCTCGCCAATGGCGGTCAAGGCCTGGAACCTGAAATCAATAGAACGGCCTCTCGGCCAAATCAGACAGGCGGGGGACCTTCGCCGTGGCACGGCGAAGGTGGTCAGGGGGTCTGCAGGGGGCGAGATGGAGCTATCAGGTCGTCCTAGGTCAAACTGTGAGCGAGGGAGTGGGTGTGTTCGGTGGGTCTGCAGAGGGTGTTTGGTGGGAAGTGGAGGGGCGGAAGAGGATCAGGGTGAGGAGGCGGAGGTTCTGCGGTGGTCGTCGAGCCGTGTGGGTCGCTGAGGTGATGGGAGCGGCTCGCCGGAGGGTGGTCGGAGGCGGAGAGGATGAGGGTGAACAGGGTCGGTAGAGGGCTTAATTGACTAAATCGAAAGCGGGGAAAGAAAGAGGAGAAGAAGGGGAGTAGGTCTAACTTAACTGCAGGGACGAAGGGGGAGGAACAGGGCGACAGTCGTATCGACTGTCGCCGGAGAAGACGATGCTCAGGGAGAGGGGCGGCGGCGAGCAGAGGGCTGGAGAGGCGCCAGCTGGGTGCGGCGTGGCGCGGGAAGAACAGGGGAGGAAGTCTCCGCTGCTGGTATTGCGGCAGAGCGACGAGGTGGAGGGGGAGGAAGTCGCCGGAGCTGGTGAGCGTCTGCCGGAGGAAGAAGAGAAGAAAGCTGGGGGTTTTCTCCGTCAGATCCAGGCTGCTTCGGTCGGTGGAGCGGCGGGGGGTATTTATAGGGTTGAAGCAGGGAGGAAGGCGGAGGGAGACGACGTGTCTCCCTCGCCGGAGAATGGTCGGAATACGAACCCATACCGTCCGTGCGTTCGCACGGGCGGTATGGGGGGCTACAATGACCATGGGGGTGCTCCTGCGACGGCTGACGACGCAGGGCACCCCCGGTACACATGCCAGGTCCTCCACCTCACCCTGCGCGGCGCCATGCTCCGCGCAAGGTCGCCGGAGCATGGTGCTGGCAGGGTTTTGCAGGAGGGACCTGTTTGCAAAGAACGAAGGAGAGTTAGGGGCCTAAATGCGAGGGTTCAAAAGTTGAGGGCCAAAGAGTAAATATATGAGGACCAAAGTGTAAAGTCGGTCAAGGAGGTTTCTTCTTAGGCTCAAGTTTTTATACATGACTAATTAGAACCTAAGGAATCTGATGGTAAATTTCATTTTCATATTAAACCTTGTTTGACCGGTCAATTTGCGTAAAGACCCAAATTAAGTTATTAATTGGGCATGGTTCTCAATGTAGGTCAAAATGGGTTCTAAAGGCCAAATTGAAGGTTCTAAACCCTAGAGATTATTTTTCTATGAATTTTAGAGGGTTTATTCTATTTTTACTTTACCTCGAACCTTGTGAATTGAAGTGGGTTGTTTTAGGGTTACAGATTATCATTTGGTTCCTTGGAAGTGCTGTAGCCCTTGCTAGATCATCTCATCCCACTTTTATTCTTATTAAGCTGTTTTGACCTGTGTTTGGGCCCTGAATTACCCTGTATGCAGATTATACTGGTAAAATTACACTTTTACCCCTTATGACTGGTTTTCTTCTCAAACTCAGAATTCTCTGAGTTAAGCCTTTCCTTGAGATATGTAGGAGCTTTTATCCTTTGTATTGGGTCAAAATGAGCTAGTTATGACTCATGATGAGGTTCTCATCAATCAACAAATGAGGAACCCACCATATGCAGTGAAGTTCTGATGGATATGGAAGTGAAAACTCGGGTTTAGGCTGAGTCGAATCAGCCTGGTCAAAGTAGGGTTCCGAAAAATAATCAATGTAAGGTGTGGAATCCCTACAGGGGTGATCACAGAATGTTGGCTCTTGATTTTCGATCTGATCAATGCCCGATACCCGGTATAGATATGGAGTTGAATCATCTGCAAACGGCTCAGTGAGAGGTGAATCGGAATAGAAATTGAGTCCGGTTGCGGGTCGAGGTAGAGAACGGGTTTTGATTGGTTCTGTATATGTGGAGCAGGTGGCTTCAAAGAAAATTGGCTTGTTATAATCAGGAAGCAGATTTTCTCCGATGTTATGGTCAGATTCGAAATCGTCGGAGAGTTTGCGAAAATCAAAGTTTGAATGAGATACCAGATCATGAGTTCCACCATAGAATAAATCATATGTTGCAGATTCAGCAGTCTGACTGGGGTCTAGCCTAAATGTGAATTCTGAGCTTGAAAAGGTATCCTTATCTGGTAGAGGCTTAGGTTCTAAGCTAGTAGGGCAGACCCAATCGAAACCCCGCTCGTCCAACTCCTCAATTTCTGTGTCGTAGATTGGCATGACTTCCAAAAAATCGATTCGTTCCTCTGAGGAGGTTGGCGAGGGATATTCATCAAATCGAGGCCCAAAATCATATTCTTCATTAAAAGATTGATCTTCTTCATCTGGGGCCTTGAAATCTTCAAAATAGGTTTCAGATCTAGGTTCTAGGCTTAGGATGTGGGTTGAATTACTAGAATCTAGGTCTGAATAACCTTCGAGGGTCACCTTATCAGAATAAGGGACGGAATTTACACCCTTGCGAGGCTCAGTTCTACTCTCATTCTTGCAGGAGTTTTGGGATTCTAGAATGGGCTCATCATGGTATTTTCCTGCATTTGGAGCTTCCCAAGCTCCTTCAATATCCGGCACATTATACTCCATCTGGGATGGGAATCCTGTTGAACCGTTTTGCGAACTCTACGCTTACGTGTTTGTTTTGGAAAACCTGTCGTTGTAGTTCGAAAGCGAAGAATTCGTGTTCAACAAATAAAATTTATACCGAAAAGAATTCCGAGTCGAACACAGGGAGGCTACGTTGATCTATATTCGCAATTATATTTTTTTAGGATTTTTGTTAAGCAAGGCGATATAATTACAATAGAGCTATCAAACTAAGAGAGAGAGAGAGAAAGAGAGAGAGAGAGAGAAAAAGAACTTGCATTCAATATTTCAATTGTTTATATAATCAAACTAAATAAAAGTTACACTAGAAAGCGGAAAATCAATTACACTATAAAGCAGGAAAATTCTACACTACAAAAGCTGTAAATAAGAATGGGAGAGAGAAGTTATCCTCCTCGACGATTGCTTAGAGGACGAGCCGGACGGGACGACGCCTGGATGAAGGAGAACAAAGCAGAACGAAGGAGGACGAAGCAGAAGAACGGGAACGGAGCAGCACGCCGTCATCGTCGCGGGATCCACTTCCGAAGGGGAACGAAAATTGGACTTTATCTCGCAAGAATCATCCCAGGTGTGGGACAAGCTTCTTTTGAGCTTTGGAGGGGTAGAGAGGAGAAAGAAGGGATGAGAATTTCATATGGAGGGGGTCTCCTTTTATAGTTGCAAGGAGTGGGGGCAAAATGGACATTACAACTTCAAAACAATAAATAAGGGGTCTTTAGTGACGGATAAATCCGTCACTAAAGCCCCAACGTGGGCGTAGCTTCCGCGCCCACGCGCGCCTCCTCGACTGCCTGCTCATCAACGTCCACGCACGTCCAGCGATCCTCAGTCGTCCGATCGCGAGATCGGACGGCTTAAGTCGCGCCTTCTCCCGCTGCATTGCGCGCCCGCCCGCGCGTCTAATTACGCGTCTAATTGCAAGTCCAATCGCGCGTCGACGCTATCGGGCGCGCGTGACCGTCCGATCTCCATCTGACGCTCCACCCGCGCCCAATCGCCCACGCCTGCCGCTCCTCGCCACGGCTCGAACCCGCGCCCGACGCTCGCGATAGCGTTCTTGACCACTGCGTTATGGGGCGCGGATGGTCGAGCGGATGCTTTTAAATGCGAGCGCCCACAGCCGTTGGATTAAGATCCAACGGCGGAGAACGATCGGGCGTGGGGCCTTCACAAGATGAAGCAGCCGCTTGGGCGGCTGAGATGGCGCCACGTGGCACTATCTTGGTCGTCCATCTTCTGGAAGTTGTAGATGGTGCCACGGATGTCGGATTGACTCGATTTTTGTGTCGTTGGGCTGCGATCATCGATCCGAATTCATCCATGCGGTCGGATTTATCATCTGAAGTGTGGATTTACACCATCCTAGCCCTTGATCTTCTAGGGTTCCCGGGTCACTATCTGATGCTACGGATGCCTGATTAGGGCGATCTTGGAGTCGTTGAACTCCAATCGTCGCCCTGATCACATCCATACAGTTGGATCTTTGATCCAAGGCCCTGATAAAATATTTACCCTATCCAAGCACATAAAGGAGACAATTAACCTCCATTTTATTAAAACTACTCTAAATGCAAGATAATGCATGTAATGCAATATTTATATCATGAAATGCAATCCTATGCTTAAGAACATGCATAAATAGACATTTTAAGTAGTGTAAATGTGTTTACATCAAATCCACAACCATTTTGTGCCTCAAACCCGAGATCAGATTTATCCACGATGTTGTCCCAAGATAGTTCCTCCTCTGTTTGTGGTATACACGGGTACTTCTGGTTAATAACTTGTTTTACTAATCTCATTATCTCTTCCCATTTTTCAAGACTATCTTGGTGTTGCTTCCAAAGTTGAGGATTTGTCATACATTGAAGGTATTCAATATTGTGCAGTTTTTCTATCTCAATGTATGCAGTAATGAGCAAGTCACAGGTTGATCCTTTGTTGGCTTCTGCTAATAGTACTTGGGCACAAGTTATGACAAAGGTTGTGGTTGTTGGGACATCAACCTGAATGTTTCCTACTGTTGTTGAGGTTTCTTCATTTTCATAGAATTTCATGTCATCCTCAATCATTTTATCTCTCATGGATCTCTGACATTCAGGTTTCTCGAATGGTAGTCCTAAGTGGTTTGGCTGCATATTTGGATCAGGTGGTGGAGTCAAGATGTAGAATCAAGTTATGAATCAAGATGTAGAATCAAGTTATGAAGCGATCAGATCTGAATAACGAGTCCCACTGAAAATGTGTATGTGTGCTCTAAAGAGAAAAGATGAGGGACTGGAGATGTTTTTGACCCAATCAAGACACCCAAAGATGTTTGGATGACTATGGAGGTTCGGGGCGGATGGACCCCTGGATCAGAAGATCATCCACCTGAGAATTACCTGGGCAGCCAGAGAGGGAGAGTCCCGCAAAGACCCCTACACGGTAGAGCGACCCCACGGGTTACAGGGTTTCCCCCATCCAACCTCTCTTGTCACTGAGATTCCAGGTAGACCAGAATGGGGACCTTGACCTCTTAAGTCTACCACTTTTATGTCAAAGGTGCTTTAGGGTTCTCAGTTGACCTTTAGATAGTTTGATGTTGTGACCTAGTTTAGAGGTTGGTTGACCCAAGGGGTCAACTTCACCTGACCTGTCCTATAGATGGCAGAATGATTCTAGGTTTGGAGCCTAGAGATCACCCTGATTTGACTCCCAAGTTATTAGGTCCAAAATTTTAAGATTCAAGTGATTTTAGAACTCAATTTTTCTTAGGGTTTGTTTAGATCTCTTCAATCAAGGTCTTGGGTGACACACTGATGCAGGAAGGTTTATTTCCTTTGATGCAGGCATGTGTGACTAACACTCCAAGATCCTACTGTAGAAACCCTAATTTGGTTCTATTTCCAATCCTCTTTTCTTTTTCACAAAAATTCTCTTTGGACTTAAAAGCAAGAAATGTGTTGTCCACAGAGATTAAGCATTATTTCTATTAGGCACATGAATTTGTGGGATAGAATCTAAAAAAAATTGCCCCAACTTCAAGAAGATTTGAAAAATTTTTGCAAAATCAAAAACCATTTGCCTTAAAGATGGTGATTACTAATTAAAGAAGGCAATTGATTCCTAAATTAATTTTCTTCCTTTTGTCTTTTCAGGATTTAGGGAATGGTTTAAGAAAGAAAAGAAATTACCTGCCCTGGAGTGGTTGACTTAGGGGGGGATTTTCTCGTGAAATACTTGCAAGATCAAAACAAAGCAAAGTAGGGCAAGTTAGTGTTCAATATGATAAAAAGAATGTAGAGACTAGTGATAAATTGCGTGTTGCTCCCCGGCAACGGTGCCAAAATGTTTGTACGCTTTTGTGGGGTTTTAAAAGAATGTCACGTTGTAATATAGCCGACAAAGCATTCAAACAAATAAAGAGTTTTTATTACTCGAAAATCGGAGTATCCGAGGTCGAACACAGGGAGCAATTGGAATTTACTACTAATCTCAAATGTAATTGAACACTCTAATTTACTCAAAACTTTACTTCAAATGTATTTAAAAAGTAATTCGGGCAAAAGAGTAAAATTGGACGTCTGATCCCAAGATCAGACGTCTTAAAAGTATTTTCCCTTCTTTGATTATTCTTCTTCTTCTGATATGCTTTCTTTCTGCTGCAATCTTCACTTGGCCTCTTCTTTCTCTGCAGTCTCTCTTCTCTTTTTCCTTCTGCCTTCTTCTTCTCAGCAGTCTCTCCTTCCTTCAGATCTCTGCCTCTTCTTCTACTTCTTCTCTTCTTCCTTGCGGCTAAGTCTTTCTTCCTCAACGTTCAGCCTGCCTACACAGAGAGCAAAACCTACCCCTTTCCCTCTACCCGAACATCTCTCTCTCTCTGGAATTCACTCAAGGACGCTCTCCCAGAGCCCCGGGTAATCGGGTCGGATTTCGCACCCGGGACCAGGCACACCTGCAGGTGGGGTGATGCGCGAGGTGTGCTCATGATGGGTCGGGTCAGATCCCGCCAGATCCGCGAGGTGAAACTGCGGACGAGGCGAGAGTGGGTCAGGTGAGGGACCTCACCCCTGTGCGTTCGGAGGCAACGAGCGTATAACACAAAATCAATTTAAAGCATACCCGCACCTCGTATCTCGCCAATGTGGGACTATCACGCCTGCCCCAATCTCGTGCGCACCCGCAGATGATTCGTGCAATCGCCACAGCTGTAACCTCTCTTCCGTTGATTACTAGATCAGATGGCTTCGCAGTGCTTGTCCCAATGCGCAGCACTTGAAGCCCGGAGCTGCTGAAGCTTGGAGCTGCTCCAAAGCTACTTCGCGTCACCGTCAATGGCGGCAGCAACTGGCATACTATCATGCACGAATACGGCCTATTGGCCTAATCAAATCACCTGGAGACCTTCGCCGTGGCACGGCAAAGGTGGTGAGCCATGCAGCAGGCTGCAAGATGGCCTAGGCGTGCATGCCTAGGTAAACCTGTGGCCGAGGGTGTGGGTGTGTTCGGGGGACTGTGGTGGAGGCATAGAGGGATGGTGGATGGGTAGAGGGTGTTCCTTGTGGTGAGGCGGAGCCTCTGAGTTGGTCGGCGAGCCGTGTGGAGGGGTGAAATGGTGGGGGCGGATCGCTGGAGATCGGTCGGAGGCGAGGAAGATGGAGGTGGTCAGCGATGGTCAAGGGGCAATTACATGAAATAAAAGGGGGAAAAGAGAAAGGGGAAGATGGAGAATGTATTAAGCCTAACTACAGGGACGAAGGGGGATGGAGAGGCAGACAGCTGTACCTACTGTCGCCAGAGAAGAAGCTGCCCAGTGGAGGAAGACAGCAGTGACGACGGGGCTGAGGTGGCGTGCGCGAGTATTGCGCGACGCGGAGGAGAATCAGGAAGATGTCTCTGCCATTGGTTTTGTGGCAGAGCGAAGAGGGAGGGGAGGGGCGCTCGCCGGAGCTCGCTGGGTTCTTGGCCGGAGAAGAAGAGACGAATTGGAGGTGGACGTCTGGCGAAGTCAAGCTGAAATTGAGCAGCCGGAGGTGTGGGTTCTTTTATAGGCACTGGGCTGGGTGTTCAGAGCGTGGAGGGCACGCCTTTGTCTCTGATGGCTCGCCAGAGAAGGAAAGAGGTTAGATACCCAAATCCCTCGTGCGTTCGCACGAGAGATTGGGTTCACACCAGGGATCGTGATTGGCCTTAGATGGAAGGGAATTCCTCAGAGAATCTCCCTTCCATTTCTGGGAGGGAATCTCTAAGGAATCAGAGAGTATTCCCTCTCTAATCCTCGCCGGAGAAGGAATCTGCCCTAACAATGGCGGAAGGACCTGGTTACAAAGGTGGCGAGGAAATTAGGGGGCTCTCTGTGATGATTTTCAAAAGATAGGGACCAAATTGTGATTTGGGTGTACTAAATTACAAAGTAGGTCAAGATGACCTCCCCTTAGGTCCAAATTTTGGTACAAACCTAATTTTGACCTAAGGAATCCAATGGTGAAGTTGGATTTTAGGTTTGACCTCGTTTGACTAGAAATTTTGCGTAAAAACCCAAATTAGGTTACTTGAAGGACTAGGACCCTAATCTAGGTCAAATTGGGTTCCAAAGGCCAAATTAAGTGTTCTAAACCCTAGAGGATATTTTTTCATGATTTTTAGAGGATTTACTTGATTTTTATCCTGACCAGAACCTTGTTGATTTGAGCGGGTCTGTTTTAGGGTTACCAAATGTCATTTAATTCCTAAATTGCACATGAACCCATTTCTGATTGACTCAACCCACTTTTTATCTCATTTAGACCATTTGACCTATGTTTTGCCTCTGAGAAATCCCATTTATGTACTGCAATGATAAAATTACAGTTTTAACCTTTAATTCATGTTTTCTTCTCATAGCACTTATTCCTTCATTTAGTCCTTCTTCTAGGTTATGTAGGAGCTTTTATCTTCTTTATTGGGTCAAAATGAGCTAGTTATGGCTCATGATGAGGCTCTCATCAATGATATGCAATGCTAAGCCTAGAAACTATCATAAATAAGTAATTTATCATGAATTTATGTGTGTTCATCACTGTGCGTGTGCGTGCGCATGGGCGACCAGGTTGTGCCACTTGGCGCAATCTAGGCCATCCATCTTATTTCCCTTGTATGGCTGCTACAGAGGTCGGATTGAGTTGATTTTCACGCCGTTGGGCTGCATTCGTCGACCCAAATCCATCCCTATGGTCGGATTTGTCATTCGATGCTATGAATTATGTCACCTAGTCCCTCGACCGTTGATCTTCCTTGGATTGCATATGATGCTACGGGACTCCGATCGAGGCGATTTAGAAGGTGTTGGACTCCGATCGTCATCTTGATCACATCCGTACAGTCAGATCGTCAATCCGAGGCTTCGAAATAAATATCCTTCTCTCTTGAGCACAAAAAGGACGTAATTAACCTAAATTATATACAACTACTCTAAATGCAGAATGATGCATGTTATGTAATATTTATAATATGAAATGCAAATCTAAGCCTAGGAACATGCATGAATAGGCATTTTAACCTAAATAGATGTCTATATCATGGGGATGTTGATTAGCCCATATTTATGGGCTATTTAGGTATTTAAATGCCTAGTGATGGGAACACCATCATGAGCCCTAACTAGCTCTTTTTGACCTAGAAAAGAGAATAAAAGCTCCTACATAACCAACTGGAGGTCCCAGTTCACTGAATAATCATTCTGAGATAAAAGAAAGAAACAAGGGGTAAAACTACAATTTTACCATTGCAGTACAGCAACTGGATTTCTCATGGGCTAAACATAGGTAAAATGATCTTAACAAGATAAAAAGTGGGTTGGTTCAAATAGAAAAGGGTTCATGTGAATTCTAGGAATTAAATGACTTCTTGTAACCCTAAAACAGATCCACTTGATTTAACAAGGTTCTGGTCAAGATAAAATTCACCTAAACCCTCTAAAAATCATGGAAAATATTCTCTAAGGTTTATAACCTTCAATTTGGCCCTTAGAACCTATTTTGACCTAAATTGGGGTCTCAGACAAATATTTACCCTAAATTGGGTTTTTACGTAAATTGCCTAGTCAAACATGGTCAAACCTAAAATCCAACTTCACCATTGGATTTCTTAGGTCCAAATTAGGTTTGTACCAAATTTTGGACCTAAGGGGAATTCATCTTGACCTACTTTGCAAACAAGTCCAGCCCAATTACATTTCTAAACCTATCTTTTGAAAACCTCTGCAGAAATCCCCTAACTTTGTCTTTGTTCTTTGCAATTAGGTTCCTTTGCCATTATAGCCGAGGGAATCCTACTCCGGTGAGATTTCAAGGGCAAGATCTCTCTGATTTCTTAGAGAATCCCCTTCAAAATTGAAAGGGAGATTCTCTGAGAAATCTCCTCCAGTATGAACACAATTTGAGGCTCTATTTGGTACCCAATCTCTCATGCGAATGCATGAGAGATTCGAGTCTCCTTCAAATTTCCATCTCCAGCGAGCTTGTCGTGCTTGGAAGCTTGGCTTCCAAGCACAAATCTTTCCTCCAGAGCCTATATAAGTAGACCCAAGCCACCCTGCATCTCCCAAGCTTGACATTGGCCAGAGAATCCCTGAAATTCATCTCTTCCCCCTCTGGCTAATGGCTCAGCAAGCTCCGGTGGCCTCCCTCTCTCTCCCTCGTCACCTAGCCACAATACCAGTGGCAGGGTTCTCTTCCTCTTGTTTGTCTGCGTCGCCAATGCTTCTGCAGCCCCTTCATCGTCACCGTCCCCCCCACTGAGTGCTTCGTTTCCGGCGACGGCAATACGAGTCAGCTGCCATCTCTGCCTCCCCCTTCATCTCTCTACGCCCAGCTAAGTCCTCTCTCCTTTCTAATCCTTTTTCCCTTTTTATCTCTTAAAAACACACATCGACGCACTCAATCACCATCACCCCTTCCAACTCCGGCCAAACCTCCGGTGAGGCGTCCCCGCCGCTCCACACCTCCATCTGCCTCGCCAACCACCCCATAAGCTCCGCAACACTCCATTAAACATAAACCCTCACTCCACTCACCACGCCATGCCCCCAAAACACCCCCCGAACACACCCACTCTCAGGCACACAAGGTGCCCTAGGCACGCACACTCTGGCAGCCCCACACCACGTCGACCCCCACAACACATTCGCCGTGTCTCAGTGAAGACTTCTGAGTTGTCTGACGAGGCCGCAAGGCTGTTTTCATGTTAATAGGTGTAGGAGGTCTGCCGCCATTGATGCAAGCAAGCAGCTTGCTTGCAAGCTCCCTCCAGGTCTCCCCGCTCCAGGCTAAGAATCCCAGGGTCCATGGACTTCTCTCGCACACAGCTCCAGGCAAGCAATTGGCTTCGAAGGCCAAAGTAGTCGTTGCAATCAAGCGAAGGCTCCTGCTGTGGACACACGTGAAGGGAGGTGGGAAGATAGTCCCACCTCGAAAGCTGTTAGTGCACCGCAGCTGAATAAATTGAAAAAGTGCACAGTCCTTATAGCCTCCTGACCACGGGTGAGGTCCCACACCTTCACCCACCTCATTTGTGACCCAACCTCCGCAGACCTGGCGTGACCCGTATACCCAACCCTGCATTCCTCGCTCACCACCGCACATCGGTGGGCCTGGTCCCAAGCACGTACCTAACCCGATTACCCGAGATGGTGGCTCTGAGAGAGCGAGCTTAAGAGAGAAAGAAGAGAAGAGAGCACGCACGAGTAGGGATAGGTTTTTCTCTCGCAGGGAATGGAGAAGAAGAAGAAGCCAAGGAAGAAGAAGGCGGAGGCTAGAGAAAGCTAAGGACGGAGAAGGCAAGGCTGAAGAGAAGAAGCTGAAGTCAGAGAGGCTGAAGAGTTGAAGAAGAAAGAGAAAGAAAGAGAAGGAGAAGGAACTGAAGGTAGAAGAAAGTGGAACCGCCAAAGAAAGAAAGAGAAGGAAGGAGAAGAAGCTAAAGGCAAAGGAAAAGAAGCAAAGAAAGGCTAAGGCACAGGCACGAGAACAGAAGAAAAGAAAGAAAGAAGGAAGAAAGTAGCCAGAGACAGAGATCAGAGAAGAGAAAAAGAGAAGAAATAAAGAACTGTAGCACCCATAGTTTAAGATGTCTGATTCACAAAATCAGACGTCCATTTTTTGTGCTTTTTTTATATACATTGATATTCTGTGTTTACATTTATCTTTTTGCACTATAACTCTGGTTTTCATTGCATATTCAATTTCTCATAGTTGTGCTATTGATTTCTAAACCCCAATTTGCTCCCTGTGTTCAACCTCCGACTTAAAACTTCTAGTAATAAAATCTATTTGTTTTTCAAAGCAATTTCAACTATATTACGAAGCATCGATTTTAAAACACTGATTTCACTGCGATAAACATTTTGGCGCTGTTGCTGGGGAGCAACGGGCAATTTAGAAATCTAGATTACAATTTCTGATTTGGTACTAACTTGATATATCTCTGTTGTTGTGATTGTTTCAGGGGAGAAGATTCAAAGGAAGATGGCCGCACAGCACACACACCCGAGGTAGGCAATCTCTGATTAGTCCTTTCTTTTAACCCCCTCATTCTGAAAAAGAATAACAAGATAAAATCAATTAGGGCTACCTGCTTTCCATCTTTAGCTAAGTCACCAAAGTTGCCTAATTTTGATTTCAACAACAAATATTGATTTGTGTATCCATTTAAGGTAACTAAGGCTACCACCTTCTTGATTGAGCCCTAGATACCATATTTTTGGCAACTAAATTGAACCAAAATTAGAGCCAAATTAAGGATTCCGATTTAGGGTTTTAGAGACACATCTGTCTAAGAAAGAATCAACTATCCAAAAAGAGGTGTGCCTAAGCCTTGGTTGAAAAGACTTATTCAAGAGAAACCCTAAAAATTCAAGCTCTTAATTTCACTTGAATCCTAAAAGAAAGGGCCTAAAGCTCCTCAAAGGACAAATAGGTGAAGTTGACCCCCTTGTTGGGTCAACCAACCTTGAAATTAGGTCACTTTTGCACTGAATACATCTAATGTTCAAGTGGAATCCTAAGCACCATTGCTCTTAAACAAAAATAGTAGACTTAAGAGGTCAAAGTCCCCATTCTGGTCTACTTGGAACCTTAGTGACAAGAGAGGTCAGGCGGAGGAAACCCTGTAACTCATGGGGATGCTCTACCGTGTAGGGGTCTTTGCGGGACTCTCCCTCTCTGGCTGCCCAGGTATTTCTCAGGTGGATGACTTTTAAACTAAGGGGTATCATCCGCCCCAAACCTCTATAGTCATCCAAATTTTTGGGTGTCTTGATTGGGTCCAACACATTCTAATCTCATCCAAACCATCAATGCATGTTTGGTAGGAGGTCCTTAATACCATCCTTAAGACCTCCTTTAGTGATTCACTCCAGCCGAGGCCAAGCCTCGATGTCCGTGTTTATACAGCAACCCCACCACATAAACATCTCTGATTCATTAGAACCCAATTCTCTTTCTTCCATCATCATGGCACAACCAGTAGAAGAAGAGAATAACCTTGAAAACCAACTTCAGTGCCTGAATGATCTATTTCAAGCCTTTGTAAACCTGCCGCAGCGTCCTATGATGCGAGATCACTACAATCCTGCTGCGGTGACAATCGAACCTCGAGTCCAAATCTCGGCTGGAGGTCCTGATTTCGAACTCAAGCCCAACATGATTCATGCTATTCCAAAATTTCATATGCTTAATTCCGAGGATCCCTTCTAGCACATCAAACAACTCAAACATCTGGCCTAGACCTTTGAGTCAGATGTCCAAAATCGGGATAGTCTTCTTATGAAGATTTTTTCCTTCTCTCTCATGGACAAGGCAGCTCACTGGTATCAGACTCAAACGCGTCCTATCAACACATGGGTTGAACTGCAATCCAAATTCTTGAAAAAGTTCTTCCCAATTGGTCAGATGAATGCCTTACGAGACCAGATCACACACTTCATCCAACAATCTGGAGAACCTCTTCATGAAGCATGGGACCGTTTCTTGGATCTCATGCGAAAGGGCCACCATCACGGAGTTCCTAAATGGGAACAAGTCCAATCTTTTTACCAAGGTCTCCATGAAGACATTCGCTTATTTGTCAATGCAACCTACGGAGGAAATATCATGGGTCAACACGAAGACACTGTGTGGGAGATTCTCGAGAATATGTGCGAGAACTCCATCAATAATGACTCCATGGACTTATTCGACCAAACGAATGCCCGTGCATCGATGAATCCGAGGGGAGCACATGACACACAGGGCCTGTCCATATCCGTCGACTTGGAACTGATGGCCAGTTGGTTGGACAAGGTCTCTATCATTGAGAAGAAGGTGGATGAGCTGACTTGACATTTGCAGCAAGCCACCTCTGCGTAAAACCCCTTTACACAGCCACCTCTTGGGAGAGAAGCTGTGCATAACATCTATTACCGATCTTCTCAGGGGATGGACTCGTATCTACCCCCGTCTGACTCTAGGATCGGAGGAAACTCCAATCCAACCTACTCTAGTTGGGGGAACTCTGAACCCTCGTACTCTGACCTTCCTAAGGTTCCTCAGACCTACGAGGACCTCAACGCCATCCAGAATGACCCATTCTCTAATACCTATAACCCTGGATGGAGGAATCATCCTAACTTCTTGTGGGCGGGAAATAATCAGAATCAAAGACCACCATATCAACCTCGACCACAAGCCCCTCGTCCATATCAGCTACCTCAGCCTCAACCTAACCCCACCTATCAATCTGGGCCAACCCAAACAGATCAAATGACTCTTATCCTTCAGACTCTGGCTGACATTCATAAGATGAATGTGGCTATGCAAAAATAGCACAAGGACGAGATCACAGAGGTACGCAATCAACTTGCCCAGATGGTGAATTCCCGCCAACCAGGCACACTCCCTTCGCAACCTCTGCCGAATCCGAATAACGTGCCAAACTAGAGGCACGTTATGAACCCAAATCCGAGCAGAGTCCACATGATTTATCAAGCCCCTTCTGTTCTATCACCCGACGGGATGGAAGCTTCGACATCATATACGGGATTTCAGCAGCAGTCACCTATTTTACCAACTCCAAACCAAAATCAGGTAGGACTAAATTCTGTAACAACCTGTAGTGGCAAAGCAACACAAGACCCACCTTATCCAAGACACTTTCAGCCTGGTAGTAACCCAAGCCCTAGGATAGTTATCTAGGACACCCCTGTCCCAAATCAAGAACCTGGACCTATTCTAAAGGAACCATCCAAGGTTCCATTTCCCGAGGCCTTGACCAAGGGAAAGGGGATAAACAATCCCGTCTGATTACTGTTCTCCAGCAACATTGTAGATCCATTGGATGGACTCTCGATGATTTGACTGGTATCAGGCCCTCTTACTGCACACACCGTATCTACACCAAAGTGGGCACATGACCTTCCCGTGAAATGCAGAGACGTCTGAATCCTAATCCATAGGAGGTCGTGAAAAAGGAGATCATAAGTGGTTAGATGTAGGGATCATCTACCCGATCTCCGACAGTCGGTGGGTGAGTCCAATCCAGGTTGTGCCTAAGAAGGCAGGACTCACCGTGATCACGACTGAAACTGGAGAAATCATACCAACCCGTGTGGCGAACTCATGGAGAGTCTGCATTGATTACAAAAGCTCAATTCCTCCACAAAGAAATATCATTTCCCACTACTGTTTATTGATCAGATCCTCAAGAAACTAGCGGGAAATAGTTTCTTCTACTTTTTGGATGGGTACTCCGATTATAACCAGGTGGCAATCCATCCTGAGGACCAAGAAAAGACCACTTTCACCTACCCCTTCAGGACATACGCGTTCCAAAGGATGACGTTCAGTCTCTGCAATACACCCGCTACTTTTCAGCTGTGCATGTTTGCCATATTCTCAGATATAGTAGGTGATTATCTGAAAATCTTCATGGATGACTTTTCAGTATTCGGAGAATCATTTGACGATTGCCTCCTGCACTTGACGTGAATCTGGTTCTTTCCTGGGAAAAGAGTCATTTCATGGTGCCTGAAGGAATTGTCCTGGGACACCTCATATCAGAAAAAGGCATCCAGGTCTATTGAGCCAAGGTGAACTTGATTTCCAAACTCCCTATGCCTAGCTTGATCAAGGACATCCTATCTTTTCTGGGGTATGTCGATTTTTACCGACGATTCATTCCTGATTTCTCAAAGATTGGGCATCCCCTAACCACTCTGCTTTCTAAGGATGTACCTTTCAAAGTCTCCAAGGAATGCACTCAAGCATTTGAAATCCTCCGTGCTTGAGTTACCCAAGCCCCGATCCTACAGTCCCCTGATTGGTCTCAACCCTTTGAGATCATGTGCGATGCATCTCATTTTGCTGTAGGAGCGATACTTGGACAGAAAATTGACGGGAAACTCGTGGTCATTTACTATGCTAGCAAGACACTTGACGAGGCTCAGCGTAACTACACAGTTCCTGAGAAAGAGCTGCTAGCCGTAGTATTTGCCCTGGAAAAATTCAGATCTTATCTCTTGGGTTCCCGTGTTATCATTTACTTGGATCACACAACTTTAAGGCATCTCCTTGCGAAGAAGGATGCAAAACCTTGATTAATCCGCTGGATCCTGCTGTTGCAAGAGTTTGACCTCAAGATTCGTGACAAAACAGGAAAACAGAATGTGGTAGCTGATCACTTGTCCCACCTTCTTCTGAGATCATCGACCCTTCCGGACCCATCACGAAACATTTTCCAGATGAGCACCTCCTGACTATCAATATAGGGCTTCCATGGTTTGCTGATATAGTAAACTACCTGGCATCACATCAGATCCCGTCCGATTGGTCGAAGGCCAAGAAGGACAAATTGCTTTCTGATGCCAAGTATTACTTCTGGGAACACCCGTATCTTTTCCACATTGGTGCTGACCAAATCATTCGATAATGTGTCACAAAAGTGGAAATTTAGGACATATTGTCTTTCTCCCATGACCAGGCATGCGGTGGACATTTTTCAGGTCATAAAACTCCAGCGAAAGTCCTCCAGTGCGGCTTCTATTGGCCCATGATTTTCAAAGATGCATACAATCACTGTAGGGCATGCACTTTTGCCAGACCTTAGGCAACATGAGCCATCATGATATGATGCCCTTACAACCGATTCTTGTATGTGAAATCTTCGTCGTGTAGGGGACTGATTTTATGGGACCCTTCCTTGTCTCGGATGGCTTCGAGTACATTCTACTCGCTGTTGACTACGTGTCCAAATGGATCGAAGTCATTCTGACCCGAACCAATGATCATAAAGTGGTTATCAAATTCATTCATCAGAACATCTTTTCACAGTTCGGGATTCCACATGCTATAATCTCTGATGGAGAGACCCATTTCACTAACGCTTAGTTCAGGTCACTGATGACCAAATACGAGGTGTCACACCAAATCTCTACTCCTTACCACCCCTAAACTAATGGTCTAGCTGAGCTATCAAATCAGGAGATCAAGAAAATCCTCCAGGTTACTATTCGACCTGACAGGAAGGACTGGTTATCCCGACTTCAGGAAGCTTTATGAGCTTATTGGATCGCCCACAAAGCCCAATTAGGTATGTCTCCCTTCAGATTGGTGTACGGGAAGGCATGCCACCTCCCCATAGAATTGGAGCACAAAGCCTATTGGGCAGTATGTAACTACAACCTAGATCTTTCTAAGTCAGAAACCCACAGAAAGTTTCAAATGAGCGAGATTGATGAATTACGCCACGACGCATATGAGAACTCGTAAATTTACAAAGAGTAGGTTAAGTCCTTTCACGACAAGCACATATCTAGAAAGATCTTCCACCCTGGTCAAAAAGTCCTACTCTTTGATGCCAAGCTTAAACTGTTCCTAGGAAAAGTACGATCAAAATGGATCGAACCCTACCTCGTCCGACAAATCTTTGGAAATGGAGCCATCGAGATCAGTCCACTTAGCCATGATTCAGAACCTTTCTTCGTGAACAGTCAAAGACTCAAACCGTTCATTGACTTGATCGATACAAATTTAGCTAAGATATCCTTTACCCTCCATTCTCCCTGAGCTAATTGTGCCCAGCCGATGGCATAAAACTCAACGCTTAATAGGAGGCAACCAGTCATTTTTTAAAAATCTGAAGCCTTTCTTGACATTCCTACTCTGAATTCATATTGCACTTTAGGGTTCATCCGTACCCGAGTTTTGAAATCGTTTGCAACAGTCACTTTGACCCGTTCGCCCACCCAAAACTTATTCTAATGAATGATCTAAGCTGAACTCGAACCCACCTAATTTACAATGGGGACATTGCATATCGTAGACATGGGGGGTATGAAAGTGTAAAACACCATGAAAACTCATCTCACAAGAAAAGGTTTCAACAAAAAAAAAATCACATATCACAAAAACACCAAAAGAAAAAATGAAAAAATATTGAAAAAGAACAAAAAAAATGCTGAGGGGAGAGAAAATTTTGAGGCCATACAAATCATGAGGAGAAAAAGGGGAAAAGTGAAAAATGTCAAAAAAAAAGGAGCACAAAATGAAAAGAAAAAAGAGATAGTCATTAGTAAGAAATTAAGAGATTAACTAAGTTCTAGACCATATCAAGAAAAAGAAAATGAAAGGAAAAAAAGTGCTAATGAGACACAAAAGAGATTAGTAGGAACTCTGATCTTAGGCCTCTTGGGCTATACTCCTAGGATTAAAAATTCAAGTATCCGCTAAAATTTGGATAGTCCTCAAGAGGTTGCGGAAAATGCGAAGCTTAAGTATTAAGCTTAAGGCTTAGGGAGTATTCGACCTTGTTAACTGACCTCTGGTTTGCAGGACTCAATAACCTAAGCACCCCAATCCACACACAGTCTGGTTCAGTGTGCATAATTATCAAAATCACGTAAAAGCGTTTAAGTGTTCTGAAAAAGTTGCCTAGATTAGGAGTGGCCGATCAACACAAGTTGATTTGGATCAGTTCCCAACGCGGAGAGGCGAGAAATTTCCCTCGAAAATGCGTAATAACATATCGTCTCCTTGGTGCTTGTCTCCTGGGATATTTACATATCCTACCAAGGGCATGTAAGCACCCTGTGCTGGTTCAGATGCGGTCTAGATTTAGCTACAGAACACCATGGGTGGGATTATCTCGAAATCTCGAAAGCCAAGTTCTGGGGGTTGCCATGGGTGGTGCTATCACGAAGCATCGATTGCCAGGGATCCTTCGAGGATTGATGATGGGGACGAGGAATCCGATGCAAACTATGTTGAGAAGCCAATCCGAAGCTAGAAATTAAAAAAAAGAGAGAGAAAACTCTCCAAACAAAGAAAATCCTATGTCTCTCTCTTACAAAAAATGCACTGCAAACTAAACCAAGGCTAAAATTTGTTACAAGCATGGGTGCTTTAACCGCGGAGTCCAACGAACCTTAGTATAGTTCCTGTGGGCCTTAAAAACCTTCGCAGAGGACTGAGGCTAGAGCTAGTCAGGTCCAGATCTTGGTTGGTACTTGAGTGCCTCTAGGCCTACTATCGGCATTCTAACCTAATCAAAAAGAAAAAAGCACTCATCATAATTTTTTAACATCAAGGAACTCATGGTCTAGAACAAAAGTTAAAACCTTAAAATTTTGCTAAGGGACTAGCAAAAACTAGGCATGGGGGTATGATGGGAACACCATCATAAGTCCTAACTAGCTCTTTTTAACCCAAAAAAGAGAACAAAAGCTCCTACATAACCAACCAGAGGTCCTAATTCATAGAATAATCATTCTGAGATAAAAGTAAGAAACAAGGGGTAAAACTGTAATTTTACCATTGCAGTACAACAACAGGATTTCATATGGGCTAAACATAGGTCAAATGGAATTAACAAGATAAAAAGTGGGTTGGTTCAAACAGAAAAGAGTTCATGTGAATTCTAGGAATTAAATGACTTCTTGTAATCCTAAAATAGACCCACTTGATTTAACAAGGTTCTAGTCAAGATAAAATTCACCTAAACCCTCTAAAAATCATGGAAAAATATTCTCTAGGGTTTAGAACCTTCAATTTGGCCCTTAGAACCTATTTTGAACTAAATTAGGGTCTCAGACAAATATTTACCCTAAATTGGGTTTTTGAGTAAATTACCCAGTCAAAATGTGGTCAAAAAAAAAATCCAACTTCACCATTAGATTCCTTAGATCCAAATTAGGTTTCAACCAAAATTTGGACCAAAGGGGAATTCATCTTGACCTACTTTGCAAACAGGTCCAGCCCAATTACATTTCTACCCCTATCTTTTGAAAACCTCTACAGAATCCCCCCTAACTTTATCTTCATTCTTTGTAATTAGGTCCCTCTACCATTATAGCGGAGGGAATCCTACTCCGACGAGATTTCGATGGCAAGATCTCTCTGATTTCTCAGAGAATCCCCTTCAAAATTGAAAGGGAGATTCTCTGAGAAATCTCCTCTAGTATGAATACAATTTGAAGCTCTATTTGGTACCTAATCTCTCATGCAAATGCATGAGAGATTTGGGTCTCCTTCAAATTTCCGTCTCCGGAGAGCTTGCTGTGCTTAGAAGCTTGGCTTCCAAGCACAAATCCTTCCTCCAGGGCCTATATAAGCAGACCCAAGTCACCCCACATCTCCCAAGCTTGACATTGGCCAGAGAATCCCTAAAATTCATCTCTTCCCCCTCTGGCCAATGGCTCAGCAAGCTCCGACGACCTCCCTCTCTCTCCCTCATCACCTAGCCACAATACCAATGGCAAGGTTCTCTTCCTCCTATTCGTTCGCGTCGTGCCACACCCGCTGATGCCTCTGCAGCCCCTTCATCATCGTCGTCCCCCCTACTGAGCACTTCATCTCCGGCAACGACAATACGAACCAACCGCCATCTCTGCCTCCCCCTTCATCTCTCTACGCCCAGTTAAGTCCTCTCTCCTTTCTAATCCTTTTTCCCTCTTTATCTCTTCAAAACACACATCAACGCACTCAATCACCATCACCCCTTCCAACTCCGGCCAGACCTCCGGCGAGGCATCCCCGCCTCTCCACACCTCCATCCGCCTTGCCAACAACCCCATAATCTTCGCAACACTCCACTGAACATAAACCCTCACTCCACTCACCGCGCCATGCCCCCAAAACAACCCCCAAACACACCCACTATCACGGCCACAGGGTGCCTTAAGCACGCACACTCTGGCAGCCCCACGCCACGCCGACACTTGCAACACATTCGCCGTGTCTCGACGAAGCCTCCTGAGTTGTCTGACGAGGCTGCGAGGCCGTTTTCATGTTAACAGGTGTAAGAGGTCCGCCACCATTGACGAAAGCAAGCAGCTTGCTTGCAAGCTCCCTGTAGGTCTCCTCGCTCCAGTCTAAGAGTCCCAGGGTGCACGGACTTCTCTCGCGCATAGCTCCAGGCAAGCAATTGGCTTCGAAGGCCAAAGTAGCCACTGCAATCAAGCGAAGACTCCTGCTACGGACGCACGCGAAGGGAGGTGGGAAGATATTCCCACCTCGGAAGCTGTTGGTACACCGCAGCTAAATAAATTGAAAAAGTGCACAGGCCTTATCACCTCCTGACCAAGGGGTGAGGTTCCACTCACCTTCATCTGCCTTGTCCGTGACCCGACCTCCGCGGACCTGGTGTTGAACGTCGGGTTGCTACGCTAACGTGTTTGATTTTGAAAACCTGTCGTTGTAGTATGAAGGTGAAGAACTCGTGTTCAACAAATAAAATTTATACCGGAATGGAAATTCCGGGTCGAACATAGGGAGGCGAACGTTTGATTTAAAAATTCACGTTTGTTTTTATTTGCCACGAAGTAATTCAACTGATGAAAAACTATCTAACTATTTACAATAAATAGAAGAGAGAGAAAGAGTAAGAGAGAGAGAATATTACAAACAGAAATCAAAATGAGATTTAGAATGAACAGGGAATTCATCATTAAGGAGATTGTTTGTTTCACTATTATAACTAGAAAGCAGAAAATAATTACACTAGAAAGCAGTAAATCTACTCTAGAAAATATTAAAAGAATGGAGAGAGAAATATCCTCCTCGATGGTCGCTTGGAGGACGAGTCGAACTACTCTAGAAAGTAGTAAATCTATTCTAGAGAGCAATAAAAAGAATGGGGAGAGAGATATCCTCCTCGACGGTCGCTTGGAGGACAAGCCAGACAGGACGACGCCTAGACGAAGGAGGAAAAAGCAGGATGAAGGAGGACGAAGTAGAAGGACGGGAACGGGGCAACACGTCGTCGTCGTCGTGGGATCCACTTCCGAACGGGGACAAAAATTTGGACTTTATCTCGCGAGGAGCATCCTAGGTGTGGGATAAGCTTCTCTTGAGCTTTGGAGAGGTAGAGAAGATAACGAAGGGATGAGAATTTCATGTGGAGGGGGTCACCTTTTATAGTTGCAAGGAGTGAGGGCAATTTGGTCATTTAAATCTCAAAACATTAAATAAGGGGTCTTTAGTGACGGATAAAACCATCGCTAAAGCCCCATCGTGGGCATAGTGGGCACTGCGCACGCGCCTGCTCGCTTACGCGTGCGTACAATGCCTGCGTACATCCGCTGAATCTCAGCCATCCGATCGCGAGATCGGACGGCTTAACTTGCACCTTCCCCTCTCCTCAACGCACGCCCGCCCGCGTGCGATGCCGTGTTACTACCACGCGTGCAATAGCGCATGGGCGCTATCGGGCGTGCGCGACCGTTGGATCTCGATCTGACACTCCACACGCCCGCTCGCCCGCGCCTGAGTTGAGGCTTGCGGGGGCTCGATCTCGTGGCAGCGCCTCGCGATAAGGCGCTGAACCGCTGTGCTGCATTGCCTAAATGGTCGCGCAGGCATTTTCAAGGCGCCACATCCAAGATCCAACGGCGGAGAAACGTCACTCTGATTGAAGAAGAGAAGGTACGGCGGTGCTGGGGGCCGGTTGGACAGCTGAGATGGCACCACATGGTGCCATCTTGGCCGTCCATCTTCTGGATGTTGTAGATGGTGCCACGGGTGTCGGATTGAGTCGATTTTCACGTCGTTAGGCTACGATCGTCAATCTGAATCCATCCGTGTGATCGGATTTTTCGTTTGAAGTGTGGATACACACCATATTGGCCCTTGATCTTCTAGGGTTCCCGGATCTCTATCTGATGCTACAGATGTCTGATTAGGGCGATCTTGGAGTGGTTGAACTCCAATCGTCGCCCTGATCATATCTGTATGGTTGGATCTTCGATCCGAGGCCCCAATAAAATGTTTGCCTTGTCCAAGCACATAAAAGGAGACAATTAACCTCCATTTTATTCAAATTACTCTAAATGTAAGATGATACATGTTATGCAATATTTATAGCATGCAATGCAATCCTATGCTTAAGAACATGCATAAATAGATATCTTAAGTAGTGTAAACGAGTTTACATCATACCCACATGCTATCTTTTGCTAGTCCCTAGGAAAAACTATATGTCATTTATAAAAGAATTAGGTTGGATTATTTGGGCATGAGTTATTTTCAATCATTAAGAAACTGTCTACTTAGGATCTGAACTTTCAAAGATACAATAGTGCCTAAGTATCTGCCAAAATGCAGACCACCTCAAGCTCTCGCCTTATTCAAAGAAAAATTTCTTTTTCACTTTTTCCTCTTTTCTAATTTTTTTGGATTTTCAAGTTTTAGGATTTAAGAGTGGCTTTCTATGGCCATTTAACTCACCCAAGATTTGATGAGAACTCTAAGTTTTAAGCATCTTATTGTGAATGTGATAGACTCGTTGACCAGCAATTAAAACAAACTTCGGATTTCTACGCCTCTAGGTGACCTCAAAAAGTATTCTGCCTAAAGGTGTATCTTTACAACCAATAGCTGGAAGAGTCGACTTTCCGCTTTGCGTTGTAGTATTTAAGTGGTGGAAAAATTGACTAATAAAAAAAAGTGAAAATAACCACTCGTAGAAGAGCGGGTCATGTCCACAGGGAGGTAATTATGCAATAAATTCTTAATTATTTTATATTATTTCGGATAGTGCGAAATCCCTATTCAAATCTGACATAAAATGCGACGGAAAGTAGATTCGCAATAACTTAAAAAGATAAGGGTATATGTGCAGTTTTCCCTCACTAAAATCTTCAATAAACTTATGATGAATTTATGCAATTTTCATGTGATGTGTACTAGAGAAAATTAGCTCTCAGGTTAAGCCCAAAATCAATCTTGAAATAGGTGAATATCATGAATGTGCAATTATCAGAGATAATGAGTGTGCATGTGCAATTTCGCCACAATATAATAATAATAAATAAAAATTAAATTCTGTGGCAATGGCAGTGAATGTAATTTTTAATGGAATTCAAAACAGAGCACTTGCTCTCTCTCCTCCTCGCGAGAGAGAGAGAACACCGGCGGAGCTTTGGAGAGGCTAGGGAGGTCGGCGAGGACGAGGGCTATCCGATGGCGGCTGCGGCATCGACGGAGGTGGCAGACCGGCTGAGGAGAAGATGCCGGTGGAGGCTACTGCTGCCGTGAAGCTGCTACTTGGTGCAGCGCGCGGAGTTGTGCACCTGTGAGTGCAGCCTGGCAGAGACGGACGAGTGCTGCCACGCATGCTGCAAATGGCGTGCTGCGGGTTGAAGGCACTGGCAGGCTTGCAGGGTGAAGGTGGCGGTGCCTGCAGGTTGGGTGTGAAGGCGGGTGTGCGGGCGAGGCGGTCTGCAGATGCACCTACAGGATGGGTGCGGGTGCTGCGGGCTTGCACGAGGGGGCACGGTTGAGGCGATCTGCAGATGTTGGAGCGCGCGTGGAAGGTGGTCGCGTTGAGGCACGCCTGTAGGGAGCGCTGGAGGGTGTGGCTGAAGTGCGCGGTTGGGAGCCTGCCGACGGGCGTGTGCAAGGTGGTGCGCTCTGCACGCAGCACCTGCAGGATGGGCACTGGTGCTGCGGGCTTGAGGCACTGCTGAAGGTTGGAGTGTGCGTGGAAGATGGGCGTGCTAAGGCGTGCCTGCAGGAAGTGCTGGAGATGCTTGGCTTGCACGCCTGCAGGGAGCGCTAGAGAGATTGGGGCGCCTGCGGTGAGGCGGGTTTGCAGGGGGCGAGGGCACGGCAGCAGGCTTAGTGTAGTGCGGGCGCCTGCGGGGAGGCGCTGGAGAAGGGGGGTGAGCAGGTGCAGGCTTGGTGCACTGAGTAGGCAGAGATGAAGTTGTGCACAGTGCATGCGGTGTAGTTTTTCCCTGCAAGGGGGAAGATGTTCCTCTCCAGTGCACCCCGCCTCCTCTCTTTTAACTCCTCTCTCTCCCCACGTGCGCCAATCAAGGGATTTTCAAATCCCTTTTCTATTTTTGGCTGGTGGGCATTGGAGGGGAGAGTTACGACTGGCCAGAGGAAAGGGAAAAGATCCCGCCGGTTGTTGGGGAAATTTGCTCCCCAACCCTTGCTCTTTCTAAATATAATACCTGCACATAAAAACAACAAAATCATTACATATTAAGTTATAGAATGTTATAAACTTAAATTATGATGCGTACAAATATTCTACAACTTAATTGCAATTATTACCACACCTAAACGGTACGATTAAAGATACTTAGGCTTAATGTTAGTCTATTAAAATGGACTCATCAGTAGCTTTCTCCCTACTTTTATTATTATTTTTTTTCATGGGGTCAACAAAAGGGTGAATCCAGTGTATATCTCCCTGATTTATTCTACTTCTCTGCTTCTTCCTAAATGTTTTGAGAATTTTCAGTGCATTTATTGAGCTGGGTTCTGGACAATCGGTCGATGAGCTATTACCACCGACAACTTGTCAGCCATACTCGTGTGGGAAGTGTGGTTTATTTCTTTTTTTCTTTTCTCCTTTTCATTTTGATTTTTTTTCCCTTTTTTTTTTAAGTAGGTGGCTTCCCTGGTCTAAGATTTACTTAAAGGCAGCAAAAAGAGAAAAGTTCAGTGATTGGGCTTTGGACAACCTACCTATGGGTTGTTACCCACGATAACTTGCCAGCCATATCACCCTAGAAGGTTCATTAGCTACCCAATTTTCGTTAAAATCGCCGAACAACGAGTCAGTGACAAGATAGTGTGTAGATGCTTAAGACTCAAAATTCCCTCAAATCAGAAGGTGTGTTGATAAGTCATGTACTTATCACCCAAACTTATTTACTCCAATTACAATAGAATTAAGATAGCGAGGACTCTAAAGACAAATCCACATTTTAGTGAATACACGGGCTGATTAAGACCAAAGACCTGAAGGGTCTTTGTGTTCAAATCATAATGTAGAATTTCCTAAGATTGAAAATTTTCTTAAACCTAAGTTTTCTTTCCTAATTCCAAATTTTTTTTTAATAAAAGAAAATAAAACAAATCTATGGAGCTGACGAATAAATTCAGAGATGAATATTCACCCTCCCATGCCTATCTAATGCAATGTCCTCATTGTATTAAAAAGACATAAAACAGAGTGGAATAGCATAGAAAGCACCTGAATTGCGTGAATGTCAGGTCCGCTCCGAGATAGAAAACTAAAAAAAAAACTGTATAAGTGCTGAATTTAGTGCCTTCAACTAGGCACACTATACAAAGAAGAGAAATGAAGAATTCATAGGTGCAAGTCAGAATCAGAATAAACAGAAGAAACCTCCAACCTATCAGCAGAGGTCCATAGATGTGGACCAGATTGTGGTGCAGACCCATACCCCATGTTGAACGTTACGAATCGAATCGCTAACGTGTTTAGTTTTGGAAAACCTGTCGTTGTAGCTTGAAAGCGAAGAATTCATGTTCAACAAATAAAATTTATACCGAAATTAAAATTCCGGGTCGAACACAGGGAGGCGGACGTTTGATTTAAAATCTACGTGTTTTGTTTATTTGTCACGGAATAATTCAATTTAAAACTATCTAATTATTTACAATAAATAGAAGAGAGAGAGAGAGTAAGAGAGAAAGAGAATATTACACAGAGAAATCAAAATGAGATGTAGAATAAACAAGGAATTTATCATTAAGGAGATTGTTCATTTCACTCTTACAACTACAAAGCATAAAACAATTACTCTAGAAAGCGATAAATTTACTCTAGAAAGCATTAAAAGAATGAAGGGAGAAATGTCCTCCTCGACAATTGCTTGGAGGACGAGCAAAACTACACTAGAAAGCAGTACATCTATATTAGAAAGCAGTAAAAAGAATAGGGAGAGAGAAATCCTCCTCGTCGCTTGGAGGACGAGGCGGATGGGACGACGCCTGGAAGAAGGAGAACGAAGCAGGACGAAGGAGGACGAAGCAGAAGAATGGGAACGGAGCAGCACGCCGTCGTCGTCGCGAGATCAACTTCCGAAGGGGGACGAAAATTTGGACTTTATCTCACGAGAAGCATCCCAGGTGTGGGACAAGCTTCTCTTGAGCTTTGGAGGGGTAGAGAAGAGAAGGAAGGGATGAGAATTTCGTATGGAGGGGGTCTCCTTTTATAGTTGCAAGGTGTGGGGGCAAAATGGACATTACATCTTTAAAACATTAAATAAGGGGTCTTTAGTGACGGATAAAATCGTCGCTAAAGCCTCCTTCGTGGGCGTCGTGGGCTGCTCGCGAGCACCTGATTGCCTACTCGCACGCGCAACGCCTACGCATGTCCGCTGATTCACGATCGGACGGCTTAAGTCGCCCCTTCACCCGCTGCATTGCACGCCCGCCCGCGTGCGATCGCGCGTTACGCGTGGGCGTGCGTGAGTGCGTCATCTTGATTGAGCGCGTGCGGCCGTTGGATCGCGATCGTGCGGTTGATCGGAGGCGCGCCACCGCTCTAATTTCAGCGTGGCGAGGCTCGAACGCGCGACCCCGCTTCGCGTTAGAGCGCTCGACCAACACATTGGGGTCGCGTTTATGTCGAGCGCCTGACTTTAGCGTGGGTGTGTTGCAGCCGTTGGATCTTGATCCAACGGCGGGGAAAGGCGGATGCGGAGACTGCAGAGATTGCATGCGGCCGTTTGGGCAGCCGAGATGGCACCACATGTCACCGTCTTGGCCATCCATCTTCTGGAAGTTGTAGATGGTGCCACGGATGTTGGATTGACTCGATTTTTGCGTTGTTGGGCTGCGATCGTCGATCTGAATTCATCCGTGCAGTCAGATTTGTCATCTGAAGTGCAGGTTTTCACCATCCTGGCCCTTGATCTTCTAGGGTTCCCTGGTCACTAACTGATGCTACGGATGGCTGATTAGGGTGATCTTGGAGTCATTGAACTCCAATCGTTGCCCTGATCACATCCATATGGTTGGATCTTTGATCCGAGGCCCCGATAAAATGTTTGCCCTGTCCAAGCACATAAAAGGAGACAATTAACCTCCATTTTATTCAAACTGCTCTAAATGCAAGATGATGCATGTTATACATTATTTATACCATGAAATGCAATCCTATGCTTAAGAACATGCAAAAATAGACATTTTAAGTAGTGTAAATGTGTTTACATCACCCCATAATCAAGAATATCTTAGGTTCTAGATAAAAATTACCCAAAACCTAAAATCAATATGCAAGCGGGGTCGGGCCTGCGATTTATGAGGATGCAACCCAAGACCAAAAATTTGGGTTACAGAGAATTCAAGCTCAAAAGGATAATCGTTGAATGTGTGCTTGGGTAGGACATCCTCAGAACAGATGTCGTAAGGGTCCTGGTTTGATGGTTTCAGCTTAATAGGCATCCTTCGACTCAGTCTTGTACTTCCTTTGGAACTAACTTCCCAAATCAGAACTTCTCGGCTCTTATCCTCCTCATTCAGCATGTCAATTTCCGGGACCTCTTGCATATTAATCACCCCGTCTAAAATCTCCAAGTCTATATGATGTGGCTGAATCAAAATGGACTTGGGTCTAATTATCTCAGAAATAGAATCATCGATAAGCTCAACGGGGTGTAACTTACAATCAGGGCATTGAATTGAATCCTCTAGAAAATGCAATTCTGGATCCGTAATGTGTGCCCTAATAGGATCATTTTCCTCAGTTATTAGGCTATCAAATGACCTATCAGATTCCTCAGGCCCAATCATCTCATAGAAATCGTGTTCAGAAAACTCGCGTGAGACTTCACAAGTTGAATCTTCACCATCAAAGAAATCAAGATCCGTATCAATGTATGTCCCAAAATCATCTATCACTTTCTGTTCCAAGGAGACATATGTTTCCTCGTACCCCGGCTCAAGGATCTCAGTTGAAGAAATCAGATCATCCTTAATTGGTTGCTTTAATTTGATCTGGTCAGCCTCGTAACACGTGTCCCCCCAACAGGTGCCTGAGAGGGTTCTGTCATTGGCTTTCCTAAAGGGAGTTCATCCTGGGAATCATCCCATGATTGAATCAAAGCAACCACGAATCTCATCCTCAATTTTGCTAATTTCCCAAGTAGAAACTCACCCAGGTTCTTAACATCCTCGAGCCAATCCAACAAAGACTTGTTCAAATCATTAATCATTTCAATCAAAGGCTCCAATCTCTCAATGCAAGGTATTGGCTGAACTTCTAAAGATTGAATGATATTCCTCAAGTTAGCCATAACCTTATCTTGAACCTGATTACCTTGAACCAAATGAGTTGGTTCAGGGTTGGGCGGGTTTGGGGTCAATGAAGGGGAATTAATGAATTGAGGTTCGTTATACCCTTCCTTGTAATAGGTCATTTTAGATTGTTCAAAAGGTGGTGATGACCTAAAGGCAGTGTAATCAGAGGATGGGTAAGAATCAGTGTATCCTTCTTGATTATAGATCTTATTAGGTTGTTCATGAAAGGATGACGATCTATAATCGATGTGGCTCTAAGAAGGATAGAAATAACAATCAAAGTGTTCAGGGTTAGACCCTAAACATGGAGGTCTGGAACTGTATCCCCAATATGAGTTATCCCAACTAACTGATGGTTGATTACAGTACGAGTCGGGATAATCGTCATGTTGAGGATAATTCAAAACAGGAGGGAAAGAGCAAGAATGCGTGTAATATGTGGAAGGATTCATGAAAGACGGGAGGAAGAAAGGCACCCTGCAATACAAATAATCAAACCTGTCCTTAAGTAGGCTAGCCTAAAGACCTACAGACTCTAAAAACCCATCTTGAGATAGAGAAACCATTTGATCTACTTCTGTCTATTCAATCCAACTAGTTAGAAGGAGGGATTGGGGAGAAGGTTCTTCCTTCAGCTTGCGCCTCCGGTTCCTAGTATACCCCCCAGCCGCGATTGTTTGATTCTGCTCCCCTAGCTAGACATCAGATTGAACAGTAAAAACAGACTAATCGAAAATAATCTCGTTCTGGGCTCTGAAGAGCGAGTCGAATCCTTAAGTCCAACGTCTACTCTGTTTTATTTAGGGCTAGGTTTGAATGTGCTTTGGAAGGTGATAGGCCCTTTATATGGGTTGTGCCTTTAATGATTGATTGATTTGTGTGTGCGTGCACAACCAGTGGTTTTCAAGCAAGATTATTTTTTTGATGTGGTGAATTTTAGGGTTTAAATCCTGCTTAGTAGCTTTTAGGATTCAACTTTAGGTATTTTCAAACAAGTTTTGTTCGCACACCAGGTTTTGAAAGCACAGGTGGAGATGTTTTCCTTTAAACTTAAAAGAATGTGGAGTGCCTAGTAAATCCCTAATAGTTGAACCTAAGTGGCAGCTACTTGATGAGTTGATTTTAATTGAAGTGGTGCGGCCCAATCAATGCAAATAATTGGCCTATTGCATCACTTAATTAGGCATACAAAGTGATTACCTAATCTGATTTCTACTCAATTATGTGTTTGAATGTGTGTACCAGCTCCAAAGATTGGTTTACCGGTTGAGTTTGAATATCATATGAGGTTGTGTACCTCTGTGAGATTTTTTTTTATTTTTCTTTTTTTAATGTGGGGGTTGGGGCGGATGTGGGTGTCAAACAACAAACAATCTAACCTTAGAGTTTATAAGAACACCTAGGTTGATTGATGTTTGTGTTATTATGTTGTCGAATGAAATATAATGGGTAGGAGGTGGGGGATAACTCATAGAACCTTCCACAGCACTTTTCTTCGATCTACCGCTTTTGCCTGTCTCGAAAGAGTATCTGCAATCACAATAAGAAAGGAGAGAAGTGAGGCAAATGATTTGTAAGTTAGAAAACGCGAAGGAAAATCAAAGAGCGTCGCCTCCCCGACAACGGCGCCAAAATGTTGAACGTCGGGTTGCTACGCTAATGTGTTTGGTTTTGAAAACTTGTCGTCATAGTATGAAAGCGAATAACTCGTGTTCAACAAATAAAATTTATATCGGAATGGAAATTCCGGGTCGAACACAGGGAGACAGACGTTTGATTTAAAAATTCGTGCTTGTTTTTATTTGTCATGAAGTAATTCAATTGATTAAAAACTATCTAACTATTTACAATAAATAGAAGAGAGAGAAAGAGAGAGAGAATATTACAAACAGAAATCAAAACGAGATGTAGAATGAACAGGGAATTCATCATTAAGGAGATTGTCTGTTTCACTATTACAACTAGAAAGCAGAAAACAATTACACTAGAAAGCAGTAAATCTACTCTAGAAAGCATTAAAAGAATGGAGAAAGAAATATCCTCCTCGATGGCCGCTTGGAGGATGAGTCAACTACTCTAGAAAGCAGTAAATCTATTCTAGAAAGCAGTAAAAAGAATGGGGAGAGAGATATCCTCCTCAACGGTCGCTTGGAGGACGAGCTGGACAGGACAACGCCTGGATGAAGGAGGACGAAGCAGAAGAACGGGAACAGGGCAGCACGTCGTCGTCGTCGCAGGATCCACTTCCGAACAGGGACGAAAATTTGGACTTTATCCCGCGAGGAGCATCCCGGGTGTGGGACAAGCTTCTCTTGAGCTTTGGAGAGGTAGAGAAGAGAAGGAAGGGATGAGAATTTCGAGTGGAGGTGGTCTCCTTTTATAGTTGCAAGGAGTGAGGGCAATTTGGTCATTTAAATCTCAAAACATTAAATAAGGGGTCTTTAGTGACGGATAAAACCGCCTCTAAAGCCCCATCGTGGGCGTAGTGGGTGCTACGCACGCAACGCCTGCGCACGTCCGCTGAATCTCAGTCGTCCGATCGCGAGATCAGACGGCTTAAGTTGCGCCTTCCCCGCTCCTCAACGCACACCCGCCCGCGTGCGATGCCGCGTTACTACCGCGCGTGTAATAGCGCGTGGGCGCTATCGGGCGCGCGTGGCCGTTAGATCTCGATCTGACGCTCCATGCGCCCGCCCGCCCGTGCCTGAGTTGAGGCTCGCGGGGGCTCGATCCCGTGCTAGTGATTCACGATAAGGCGCTGGACCGCTGTGCTGCATTGCCTAAATGGTCGCACGAGCGTTTTCAAAGCGTCGCATACACAGCCATTGGATCCAACAGCGGAGAAGCGTCGCTCTGATTGAAGAAGAGAAGGTGCGGTGGTGCTGGGGGCCGGTTGGACGGCTGAGATGGTGCCACGTGGCTCCATCTTGGCCGTCCATCTTCTGGATGCTATAGATGGTGCCATGGGTGTCGGATTGAGTCAATTTTCGCATCGTTAGGTTGCGATCGTTGATCCGAATCTGTCTGTACAATTTGATTTGTCGTTTGAAGTGCGGATACACACCATCTTGGCCCTTGATCTTCTAGGGTTCCCCGGTCCCTTATCACATCTGTACGGTTGGATCTTCGATCCGAGGCCTCGATAAAAAGTTTGCCCTGTCCAAGCACATAAAAGGAGACAATTAACCTCCATTTTATTCAAATTACTCTAAATGCAAGATGATGCATGTTATGCAATATTTATAGCATGAAATGCAATCCTATGCTTAAGAACATGCATAAATAGACATCTTAAGTAATGTAAACGTGTTTACATCACCTGGCGTGACCCGTATACCCGACCCTGCACTCCACGCCCACCACCGTACGTTGGTGGGCCTGGTCCCGGGTGCGTACACGACCCAATTACCTAAGACGGTGGCTCTAGGAGAGCAAGCCTAAGAGAGAAAGAAGAGAAGAGAGCACGTGTAGGTAGGGGTAGGTTTTGCTCTCACAGGGAAGGGAGAAGAAGAATAAGCCAAGGAAGAAGAAGGCGGAGGCCAGAGAAAGCTAAGGACGGAGAAGGCAAGGCTGAAGAGGAAGAAGGTGAAGTCAGAGAGGCTGAAGAGCTGAAGAAGAAAGAGAAAGAAAGAGAAGGAGAAGGGACTGAAGGCAGAAGAAAGTGGAGCTGGCAAAGAAAGAAAGAGAAGGAAGGAGAAGAAGCTAAAGGTAGAGGAAAAGAAGCAAAGAAAGGCTAAGGCACAGGCACGAGAACAGAAGAAAAGAAAGAAAGAAGAAGAAGGAAGAAAGAAGCCAGAGATAGAGATCAGAGAAGAGAAAAAGAGAAGAAATAAAGCACTGTAGCACCCATAGTTTAAGACGTCTGATTCACAAAATCAGACATCCATTTTTTGTGCTTTCTTTATATACATTGATATTCTGTGTTTACATTTATCTTTTTGCACTATAACTCTGGTTTTCATTGCATATTCAATTTCTCATAGTTGTGCTCTTGATTTCTAAACCCCAATTTGCTCCATGTGTTCGACCTCGGGCTTAAAACTTCGAGTAATAAAATCTATTTGTTTTTCAAAGTAATTTCAACTATATTACAACGCGTTACTTTAAAACCTGATTTTGCTTTGACAAAACACCTAGACATTAAGTTAACTTTAACATGTATTTAGCATGCATTAGGATATAAATACATTAATTATAGATTTGTTTCATGCATCGCATTTTTATGTAAATTAGGTCTTAGCATGCATGGTTTTTAATTTAGTTTGCATTTAGTGGGAATTGTACATAATACATGCAATTAGATATTTTCTAAGGATTTGTCTATAAATAAGCCAATGTTTATTATATTTCTCATCTTCTTTTTCACAGGAACGACTCCGCCTCTCCTCCTCTAGCCATAACTTCTTAATGGCCATGAGAAGCAGATCTGCTCCTGCCTCTCCATTTCAAAACCATGCAGACTGCTACAAGAGAGGGGGAGCTACTACCATGCTCAAGGAGACTCCACCCCGACTCCACCACCGTGAAGAGCTTCGAGCTCACCTCCATCACCACCACCATGCGTCTCCAAGGTCGAGCATCACCACACTGTAGGCCGACGAGGTGATAGACCGCCGTGCCAATCTGGTGAGCTCGGCCATCACCGTGCACGTGCATCTCCGACAGCCACGCAACCATCATTGTGCATCCACCAGATCACCTTCCCTGTCCACGCACCACCAACACCATCTTCTTCTTCTTCTTTCTTCTTCTTCCTCTATTTGTTTTCACCAAAAAGAACCGAAACTGTCATCACCATCTCCACCGCCTCACCGTGCGCATAACCCTCCTCTATGCACGCACCTGCAGAGCCACCTTGCAATAGAGACACCCTTGCATCCACACCCAAGCAACGTCGGTGTCCCCCTCGCCAATTCAGTGTGCAGCTGCGTGCACTCATGCATGCCTGCTGCGTGGTCGGGCGTGTTTCGTGTGTTAGAAATCGGGGTTACAAATAACCCGTCGTCGTAGTTGCAAAAAATGTCGATCAGATAAAATTTATACCGAAACTCCAAGGGAGTCCTGGGTCAAACATAGGGAGGCGACGTTTACTTTACGTGAAAGCCACGCTTCGTTTTGTTTCTTTTTGGTATTTTAGGGTTTTGATTTTTTTTTGTGTTTTTGAAACAAAAGACAAGCAGAATGAATCATAAGATAGAAATGGAACAAATATGATATATATATATCAATTCAATGTCGATTACAATGAACTATGAAAGCATAAAAAGAGAGGGAGGTGAGAGGAAATCTCCCGAATTGGTTGTTCAGCGAGACGACGGTGCCTAGCGAAAGCTTGGATGAAGAAGGTGAGGAGCGGGACAACAGAGGTGAGATACAGTAGGATTTCATGTTGAGGAAAGCTTCGACGTAGCTCCGGAATGGAGGTGAGAAGACGGAGTTGATCTGCTACCGGAATGGAGATGGGAGGAAGCTCTAAGGCGACCTATGAAGGGAGATGGGAAGATGGAGGAGTATTTGGTGGGGCAGAGGCTCGCTACACTAATAAGTGCCTTGGGAGCTTGAGAACAAGCTCTAATGGAGCGTTGGTAGGCTTGCTAAAGCTTAAGAGTAGGTGGGAGTAGAGTAGGTAGAGATGGCTTGGAAGGGAGGGGGTGTAGGTCCTTTTATATTAGAGAAGAGGCTAACAATGGATAAAGGACCTTTAGTGACCTTCAAACCATCGCTGGAAACGTTGCTGTAGATAGCTAACATCCGCTCACGCCCTTAGCTTGCTCTGCTAGCTTGCAATGAAATAGTGATGGCTGTAAGCGTCACTGTAGGTCAGCCCAGCTGTTGCTGAAAGTTAGCCCCAACTGCGCTTGCGCCCGCGCTGCGCTGCCCCTCCTATCACGCGTGCTGACCGAGCGTGCCCTGCTATGTGCGTGCTACTATGCGCTGGCATGCGTGAGTGCTGCCATGCGCTGGCACTTTACACGTGCTGTCACTGTTGCTACCATGTGCTCGGCCAAATTCCGAATTGGAGGGGCTGCGGGGATTCGAACCCACGCCCCCCCTTTGCAAATCGGCACTCTAACCATTGCGCCAGACCTTCCCTTATGTCGTGAGGAGCGGCTTGGTGCAACCGCTTCCCAGCTGTTGGATCATGATCCAACGTCTAGGATTCAAGGGCATGGATGAAGAAGGAATTGGGTGGTGCTGTTGGCCGGTGTTGGGTGGCCTGGATGGCGCCACGTGGTGCCATCTGGGCCGTCCATCTTCTTCTTCTTGTAGAGGGTGCCACGGTGCTCATATCGAGATAATTCCCGCAATGCTGAACTGCGATCGTCGCTTCAGATCCATCCGTACGGTCGGATTTTCCATTCGAAACCCGTATGGATGTCGCATTGCCCCCTGGGCATATAAAATGAAGGAATTAATATACAAAACATACAACTATCCTAAATGCCATGCAATGGATGTTATAAAATATTTATAACATGATATGCAATGCTAAGCCTAGGAACTATCATAAATAAGCAATTTATCATGAATTTATGTGTGTTCATCATACCCCCATGCTTACTTTTTGCTAGTCCCTAACAAAATTAACCTAAATGCTATGTATAAAAGTAGAATCAGGGTTCGAGTAATTAGTCAAAATTCATTGATTGCTTTAAAAAATCTCAACCCCAAGACTTAATTACAAAAACTAAACAGTGCCTAGGTGTCTGCCAGAATGTAAACCGTCCAAGCCCTTGCCTTATTTGAGAAGAGAAGATAAAATTTCTTTTTTTGTTTTTCTTCTTTTCAAATTTTTTTTCTCTTTTTTTGTACTTTTTGAGTTTGAGAGTTACGGGATAACTTTTTACGGATACCCAACCCGTTCAAGACTCGAAAAGGACTCTAAGTGCTAAGCATTTTGTGAAAAATAGTGAAAGACTCACTAGATGGCCGTTAAAACGGACTTCAGATTTCTACAATCCTAGGTGACCTTGCCAAAAGGTTTATCTTTATGATTGGTAGCTTTCTCCCTACTTTCTTTTATATGGGGTCAACACAAGGGCGAACCCATTGTATATCTCCCCGATTTATTCTACTTGCCCGCTTCTTCCCTAGGTGTTTTGGGAATTATTATGCATCTTTTTTTTGTGAGCTCGGTTCTGGACAACCGGCCGATGAGCTATTACCACCGATAACTTGCCAGCCATACTCGTGCGGTGAAGTGTGGTTTTATTTTTTTTTTTCTCCTTTCTTTTCTCTTTTTTTTCTTTCTTTTTTTTCAAGTAGGTGGCTTTCCTGATCTAAGATTTACCTAAAGGCAGTACAATGAAAATGGTCTTGTGGCTGGTCTCTAGACAACCGGCCGATGAGCTGTTACCACCTACAACTTACCAGCCATACCACCCAAGTCGGACCATTAGCTACCCAATTTCCGTAAAAACTGCTGGAAAGTGAGCCAGTGCAAAAAAAAATGTGTGTAGATGCTTAGGCTCAAAGTCCCCCCAAATCAGAGGGCAGGTTGATAAGTCGTATACTTATCATCCTAAATTATTTACCAAATTAAAATAAATTTTAATTGGCGAGAACTCGAGACTAAATCCACATTCGAGTGGACAACAGGGCTAATCAAGCCCGAAGACCTGAAGAGTCTAAGTATTCAGGTCTCAAAGTATCAATGCCTAAAGTTTACAACTCCTAATGCCTCAGTTCTCGTCTCCTAATTCTAATTTTTTCTTTTTATCTTTTTCAAATTTTCATTTATTTATTTATTTATTATTTATTTATTTATTTTAACAAGAAGCAAATAATAGGAAATCATTGTTACAACTGACAAAATGGTTAGAAAATATGTCCACCCGCCCATGCTTAGCTATTACAATGTCCTCATTGTGAAAAAATGCAAGCATGCAGGAAAGTAGAAGTGGAAGAATAACACCTGGTTTTCGTGAGACTCTGGTCAGCTTGGAACAATCTTTACATGTGCTGAGTTTAGTGCCTTCAGCTGGGTGATGATCAGCCTGCGGTGGTTATGGCAAGGTAAGAGCAACCTTGTCCGAGATGGGTTCAGGGAGCACATGGTCAACAAAGGGTTTGAGACGCTGTCCATTGACCTTGAAAATATTACCCATCTTTGGGTCAAAGATTTCGACGGCCCCGTTAGGGAAAATTTGCTTAATAACAAATGGGCCGCCCCACTTAGACCTAAGTTTACTGGGGAAAAGCTTCAATCGAGAATCGAGAAGCCAGACCTTTTGGTTCAGCTCAAAGCTCTTACGTGAAATCATTTGGTCATGGAGAGCTTTGGTCCTTGCCTTATAGATTTTGGCATTTTCATAAGCATCATTTCGAAGCTCCTCCAACTCAGATAGTTGGAGTTTCCTGGTTTTCCTGGCCAACTCAAGGTCCACATTACATTTCTTGATGGCCCAAAATGCCCGGTGTTCAAGTTCTACGGGTAAGTGGCATGCCTTCCCAAACACCAGATGGAACAAAGACATACCGATAGGCATTTTGTACGCCGTACGGTAAGCCCAAAGAGCATCATCTAGCTTTTGGGTCCAGTTCTTCCTATCAAGCCTAATGGTTTTCTACAAAATGTTCTTGATCTCCAGATTGGAGACCTTGGCCTGTCCATTCGTCTGAGGTTGGTAAGGTGTGGAAATCCGATGGCTCACCCTGTATTTCCCCAGTAAATTTCAAAACTGAGCATGAGTGAAATGTGTCCCACCATCACTAATAATTGCCCTAGGAAGCCTGAACCGACTGAAGATATTTCTCTTCACAAAATCAATGACCACCTTGTGATCATTGGTCCTGGTGGGAATTGCCTCAATCCACTTGGACATGTAATCAACAACGACCAGAATATACTGGTGTCCAAATGAAGGAGGGAAGAGTCCCATAAAGTCGATGCCCCAAATGTCAAAAATTTCGACGGAAAGAATTGGGTTCAGCGGCATCATATCTCTCTTAGCCATGTTCCCGAGTGTCTGGCATCGGGTGCATGACTTAAAGAATTCCTGGGTAGTGGTGAGACCGAACCGTGGCTAGCCTTTGTTTGTTTTAGTGTCTATTACAGTAATGTCGTTGTGGTATAGATAAAATAGCTACGATTTGTCGTCATCGCCACCATTACAATTTTACTCAGAAATATTTTCCCGAGGTCGAACTCAGGGAGTTACTGGAATTCTAGAAGTACAATGTTTCTTTAATACAAAAATAAGAGAGAGAGAGAGAGGGAGAAGTAGATTTCTACTTCTTGGCTTTTTCTTCTTCTCTTCTTTCTCTCTTGTCTTCTCTTCTTTCTCTTCGCTTTTTCACAATTCTTGATCTTCTTCAGTTCTTCTTCTTTCCTTGGTCTTCTTCTTTCTTTCTTCATCTCTCTTCCTTGGTCTTCTTCTTGCGGTCTTCTTCTTCCTTGGTCTTCTTCTTTATCTTCTTTCTTTGCTTTGTCTACAGAGCTTCATCCGTTGTCTGATTTCTTAGTCAGACGACTTAAATGGTGTCTGCTACAGTGCTTCCCCTCTCTTCCTTTGTTGTTTCTCCTTCTTCTTCTTCTTGGTCTTCTTCCTCGGCCTTCTTCTTCAGTTCTTCTTCTTCCTCTTCTTCCTTGGTCTTCTTCCTGCGATCTTCTTCTGCTTCCTTCTCTTTTTCTTCCTTCCAGCTAAGTCTCTTCTCTTCAACTCTCAACCTGCCAGCACAAGGAGCAAAACCTACCTTGTCCCTCTACCCGCACGTCTCTCTCTCTCTGCAAATCACTCACAGGACGCTCTCCCAGAGAAGTGGGTAATCGGGTCGGGTTTCGTGCCCGTGACCAGGTGCACCGGTGTGTGGGTGATGCGCGAGGTGTGCTCAGATAGGGTTGGGTCGGATCTCGCCAGATCCGCGAGGTGAAACCGCGGACGAGGCGAGCGTGCGATGGGTGAGAGACCTCACCCCAAGTGACTGGAGGCATTAAGCAGAATTCACAAAAACAATATAAACCGTGTGTATGCTTCGTCGCTTACCAATGTAGGACTAAAACCCACTATGCTCCTTCGCGCGCCCACAGCAGACCGCAACTTCGCTTCCTCAGCTGCAGGCTCTATTAGCTTTGATTGCTAGGTTAGCTACCTTCACACTACCCTCCCGACTTTGCAGCACCTGGAGCCCTGGAGTTTTGAAGCCTGGAGCGTGCGTGGAGCTACTTCAATGCAACGTCAATGACGGCCGGGCGTCGAACCTTCCAAACACGAAAAGGGCCTCTCGGCCTAATCAGATCAGCGGGGGACCTTCACCGTGGTACGACGAAGGTGGTGCGAGGTGCAGCAGGTCGTGGGGCGGCCTAGGCGTGCATGCCCAGGTCGTCCTGTGACCGGAGGTGTGGGTGTGTTCGGGGGAGCATTGAGTGGGTGTAGAGCGGCAGTGGGTGGGCGGAGGTTGTTCAGCGTGATGAGGCGGAGGTTCTGTGAGGGTCGGCGAGGCATGTGGGGCTACGGAGCGATGGGAGCGTCTCGCCGGAGGGTGGCTGGAGACGAGGAAGGTGACGGTGGACAGGAGCGGTCGAGGGTTAATCGAGTGAAATACAGTGAGGAAAAGAAAAAGGGGGAGATGGGGAATAGTTCTGACGTAATTACAGGGAGGAAGGGGCCAGATCAGGGCAGTAGTCGTATCGACTGTCGCCGGAGAAGAAATACCCAGAGGGAGAGGGCGGCGGCGAGGAAAAGAGCGGGAGGGCGCGCGTTGGGTACAGCGCGACGCGGGAAGAGCAGACAAAGGTGGCTCTACTGCTGGTATTGCAGTAGAGCGATGAGACAGAGGAGGAGGAGCCGTCGGAGTTGGTGGGTTTCTGTCGGAGTGGGAAGAGAGGAAAGGTGGGGGGTTTCTCCGTCAGGACCGAGCTACCAGAGTCGGCTGGCGACGCTGGTCCTTATAAAGGCGGAGGCGAAGGGGTGGGCGCAAGGAGGCGACGTGCCTCCCTCGCCGGAGAGTGGTCAGAATTGCGACCCATACCTTCCGCGCATTCGTACGGAAGGTGTGGGCGAGGGCAGAAGTCATGGCGGTGTCCCTACGACAGCAGACGTCGCAGGGAACACCCAATTCAACTGGCAGGTCGCCTCCCTCACCCTGGGCGGCGCCATGCTCCGCGCAAAGTTGCCAGAGCATGGCGCTGCTCAGAGACTTGCAGGAGGGACCTGTATGCAAAGAACGACGAAGAACCTACGGGCCAAAATGCAAGGGTTTCGAAAGTTGAGGGTCAAAAAGTAATAGATGAGGACCAAAATGCAAAGTCGGTCAAGAAGGTCTCATCTTAGGTTCAAGTTTTTATACATGACTAAATGGGACCTAAGGATTCTAATGGTAAACTTTATTTCTAGGTCAGACCTTGTTTGACCGGCCAATTTACATAAAAACCCAAATTAAGTCATTAATTGGGCGTGATTCACAATGTAGGTCAAAATGGGTTCCCAAGGCCAAATTGAAGGTTCTAAACCCTAGAGATTATTTTTCTATGAATTTTAGAAGGTTTATTCGATTTTTACTTTGCCTCAAACCTCGTGAATTGAAGTGGGTTTGTTTTAGGGTTACAGAATATCATTTAATTCCTTGGAGTTGCTGTAGCCCTTGCTGGATCGAACCATCCCACTTTCCTTCTTATAAGGTTAATTTGACCTATGTTTGGACCCTGAGTTACCTTGTTTGCATATTGTGTTGGTGAAATTGCATTTTTACCCCGTAGGACTTGTTTTCTTCACAAACTCAGAATTCTCTGAGTCAAGCCTTTCTATGAGTTATGTAGGAGCTTTTTCTCGCATATCTAGGTTAGATTGTGCTAGTTAGGGTTCATGATGAGGTTCTCATCATACCCCCATGCCTAGCTTTTGCTAGTCCCTTAGCAAAAACTTAAGGTTTTAACCTTTGTTCTAGAGCATGATGTTTTCTTTAATAACTTCAGATAAGTGCTTTTTCATTTGAACTTAGATTAGGTTAGAATGCTGACCGTAGGCCTAAAAGGTACTCTAGTACCAACCAAGATCCAGATCTGTCTAGCCTCGGCCTCAGTCCTTAGCAAAGGTTTTTAAGGCCCACAAGAACTAATCTAAGGTCTATTGGACTTTGTGGTTAAAGCACCCGTGCTTAAAATGATTTTAGCCCTGGCTCAATTCGCAGTGCGTTTTGTAAGAGAGAGAGATAGAAAATTTTTCTATTTGGAGAGTTTTCTCTCTCTTTCTTTTTAATTCTAGCTTAGGATTGGCTTTTCAACACGGTCTGTATCAGATTCCTTGTTCCCATCATCAATCCTCAAGGGTTCCTGGCAATCGATGCTTCGAGATAGCACCGCCCATGGCAACCTCCGGAACCCTGGCTATTGAGATTTCGAGATAATCCCATCCATGGTGTTCCGTGGCCGAATCCAGACTCTGGCAATTGACACTTCGTGATAATGCCATCCATGGAATCTGAACCAGCAGAGTGCTTACATGCCCCCAGTAGGATATGTAAATATCTTAAGAGACAAGCACCGAGGAGATGATATTTTACTACGCATCTTTGAGGGGATTTCCCGCCTCTCCGCGCTGGGAACTCGTCCAAATCAACTTGTGTTGATCATCCGCTCCTACTCTAGGTGTACTTTTCAGAATTTTGTGATGCTTCTGCGTGATTTTGATTTTTACGCATACTGAACCAGGCTGTGTGTGAGGTTAGGGTGCTTAGGTTACTGAGTCCCGTAAACCAAAAGTTAGTTAATGAGGTCAAATACTCCCTAAGCCTTGGACCTAATACTTAAGCTTTTCATTTTCCTCAACCTCTTGAGGAATGTCTAGAACTTAATGGGTACTAAGAGTCTATCCAAGAATGCCTAAAGTTTGCGTTCTTACTAATCTCACCATGCACTTTTCATTTCTTTTCTTGTATAAGGTCTAGAACTTAGGTCAATTCCTTAGTTTCTTACTAATGACTAACACTTTTTCTTTCATTTTTGCGCTCCTTTTTCATTTTGTTTCTTTTTCTCCTCCTACATCCCAAAATTTCTCCTCTCATTTTATTATCTTTTTCAAAAATTTTTAATTTTTATGGTGTTTTTGGCATATGTGAATTTTTTGTTTTAAAACCTTTTCTTACAAGTTTTGCACTTTCATACCCCCCCATGCCTGAGGTTTGCAATGTCCTCATTGTGACTTAGGGGGTTTTTATTTACTTAGTTCATTCCTTAAGACAGATGTTTTGATGAGTGAATGGGTCGGGATGATTGTTGCGGACGATTTCTAATCTCAGATGCAAGCATCTGAGGTGGAGTGGCTGTCTATAAGGGCGAACCTTAAGTGCACAAAGGTGTAAAGGTTTTAGGTTTTCAAGGAAAATGAAGGGCTGCCTCCCGTTAAGCGCTGAGTTTTACGCCATCAGCTGGGCGCAATAAGCTCAAGGGGAATGGAGGATATAAGATGATTCAACCAAATCAGTAGAAGTTACATCAATGAACAGCTTGAGTCTCTGACCATTCACGATGAAAGGTTCGGAATCGTGGCTGAGCGGACTAATTTCGATGGCTCCATTTCCAAAAACATGTCGAACCAAGTATGGTCAGACCCACTTGGATCGCAACTTTCCAGGGAAAAGTTTGAGTCGGGCATCAAAGAGTAGGACCTTCTGACCAGGATGAAAGATCTTTCTCGAGATATGCCTGTCATGGAAGGCTTTAACCCGCTCATTGTAGATTCGCGAGTTCTCATACTCGTTTAGGCGTAATTCATCGATCTCGCTGATTTGAAGCTTTCTGTGGGTTCCAGCCTTCGAAAGATCTAGATTACAATTCCGTACTGCCCAATAGGCTTTATGCTCCAATTCAACGGGAAGGTGACACGGCTTCCCATACATTAGTCTAAAGGGAGACATGCCTAATTGGGTTTTGTGGGAGGTCCTATAAGCCCACAAGGCTTCCGGAAGTCGGGACGACCAGTCCTTCCTATCAGGCCGAATAGTGACCTGCAGGATTTTCTTGATCTCCCGATTTGACAGCTCAGCTAGACCATTAGTTTGGGGATGGTAAGGAGTAGAGATTCGGTGGGACACCCCGTATTTGGTCATCAGTGACCTAAACTGAGTGTTTGTGAAATGGGTCCCCCATTAAAGATTACAGCACGAGGAATCCCGAACCTTGAGAAAATGTTTTGGTGAATGAATTTAAGAACGATTTTGTGATCACAGGTTTGGGTCGATATGACTTCGATCCATCTGGACACGTAGTCCACAGCAAGCAGAATGTATTCGAAACCATCCGAAGTAGGAAAGGGGCCCATAAAATCAATCCCCCAAACATCAAAGATTTTGCATACGAGAATCGGCTGCAAAGGCATCATGTCGCGACGGCTCATGTTGCCCAAAGTCTGGCAACGACTGCATGCCTTGCAGTGACTGTATGCATCTTTGAACAGCGTGGGCCAGTAAAAGCCACACTGAAGGACTTTTGATGCGATTTTATGCCCAGAGAAATGGCCACTGCATGCCTGGTCATGGCAGAAAGAGAGAATATTGTTGATTTCCTCTTCCGGGACACATCTCCGGATGATTTGATCAGTACCTATGCGGAAAAGGTACGGGTCTTCCCAGATGTAATACTTAGCATCAGAACGCAATTTGTATTTCTTGGCCTTCGGCCAATCAGACGGGATCTGATGATATGCTAAGTAGTTTACTATATCAGCAAACCATGGAAGTCTAGTACCAATAGTCAGCAGGTGCTCATCAGGAAAATGTTCTGTGATGGGTCCAGAAGGGTTGATAATCTCAGAAGGAAGACGGGACAAATGGTCGGCTACCACATTCTGCCTTCCCGCCTTTTCGCGAATCTCAAGATCGAATTCTTGCAACAGCAAGATCCAACGAATTAGTCGGGGCTTCGCATCCTTCTTGGCAAGGAGATGCCTTACAGCCATGTGATCCGAGTAGATGATGACATGGGAACCCAGGAGATACGATCGAAATTTTTCAAGGGCAAATACTATGGCTAACAGCTCTTTCTCCGTAACCGTATAGTTACGCTGAGCCTCGTCAAGTGTCTTGCTAGCATAGTAGATGACCACGGGTTTCCCATCAGCTTTCTGCCCCACGACCGCTCCTACAGCGAAATCAGACGCATCGCACATGATCTCAAAGGGTTGAGACCAGTCAGGAGATTGTAGGATAGGTGCCTGGTGATAAACACCAGTTTATCATCATTTTTATGCTTTAAAACTAACCTAGCTCTTAGGATTTTACTCCGCAAATGGGTTTTTGGGCTGCATTTAGGCATAAATTAGGATAGGCATGCATTGCATGTTTTATTGTTGTTTTAATGTGTTTTTGTGAGTGTTAGGGATGTACAGATTCACAGATCCCTAAAACCCTAGCACTCAAGAAGGCAATTGGTGAAGGAGAAGCCCAGACTAGTTGGAACCCAGCTTGATCCAGCTCACCATAGCTGGAACCTAGCTTACTTGAACTAGGGTTAGCTCATCCCAGCTCCATTCAGCTAATCTCAGCTGGATGGCAGCTCAAGAGAGTTCACCTTAGCTCACCCTAGCTCAAGTCAGCTCAGATCCAGCTCAACTTAGCTGAGTCTAGCTCACCTCAGCTCCCACTAGTTCACAGGGAGCTCTAGCTAGCTCAGCTGAGTTGACAGGAGTTCACCCCAGCTCAGATCCAGCTACATCCAGCTCCACTCAACTCCAGCCAGCTGAAGAAGAATTCATCTCAGCTCAGGGAGCTCAAGTCCAGCTCCCGGGGATTCAGCTTAGCTCATCTCAGTTGAGCTAAGCTACCTTAGCTGCCTCAACCAGCTTGATTCTCCCCGATAGCACCAGACCTAGCTCACCTTAGCTCATTTTGGTAGAAGCTAGCTCACTTTAGCTTGGCTTAGCAACTAGCAAAGAACTAGCAAGCTAAGCCAGCTAGAGTAGCCCCATGCCAGCCTCTTCAGCAGCAGCCAGCTCCAGCTCCAGCTCCAGACTTCTTCTACTCAGCTCCCTCCTCCAAACCCTAGCTCCAACACCTTCTCCTCTACTCCTCCATTAGCTAAGCTAGCTTAGCTTAGCTTAGCTTAGCTATGCTCCAACTTCCTTGGCTTGTACTACCCCAAAAACCCACCTACCAACTCTACCCAACTAGCTCCACCTAAGCTCCACATAAGCTAACCTACTTGGCACCAACCTAACCTACCCACCACCTCCAAAAGACACCTAAAATTGGCGCCAAAAACTACCCATAACCACCCCTTAATGGTGCCACTTTTCCCTCCAAAATCCCCCCCTCATCTCCACCACACAATCCTCCTTGAATCCATCTCCACCATCCACCTAACCCTCCTTCTAGAAGACCCCATGTTGGCGCCAACATGGGGGTGTCTCTCCACCACCAAAAGGCACCAACACCACCATAACCACCCCCTTTAACACCCCTTGGGGTGGCGCCAACTAACCCTAGCCATAGGATCACCAACCACCCTCATCCTTCCATCCTAGCCCTCCATTTCAAGGGGTACCTTAACCCCCCATCCTACCCTATAAAAAGACCACTACCCACCACCATTCAAGCCATCCTTTGCTAGCCATTTCACTCTCATATTCCACCAAGAATCCCACGTCCAAGAGAGAAGAAGAAGAAGAAGATTAAGGGGATATTCTGTCCCCTTGGTGCCTTCCCCTCTTCCCTTCTCTCTTGGGTCACGCCAGCCAAAGGAGAAGCCAGGCAAGGAAGATCTTGGAGGAGATCTTGAAGGTGGTCACGCCACCTTGGAGGAGTTTTAAGGGTGGTGCACGCCCACCCCTTTGGAGAGAGCATTAAAGGTGGTAGCTTCCACCTTGGAGGAGCTCTCAAGGAAGGAGAAGAAGGAGGCCCTCTTTTCAAGCCAAGGAGCAGCTAGGCTTGGAGCAAGAAGACAACCTTCTTCACCATTGTTACAAGAGGATTTGTGTTTCTTTTCTTGCTTTTAAATTGTTCAATTCTAGTAGAAGCTTTCCTCTACTTGTCCTTGAAAAGAACACTCATTCTACTCAATCAAAAATTGCCTTCTTTTAAGCTTTTTATTGCAGTTGTTTGTTTTGGTTCTAGCACTTATTTCACCTCTTCTTCCTAATTACCCTAGGCCTACACTTGCCTAGAGTGAGCTTAGGAAGAAGATATTTCTATCTTTTAGATTTTTAATCATTTGTAGGTGTTAGTTCTTTTCGCTACAATCTGCCGTTTGCCCTCGTCTTTTCAAAATACAAAAAAATTACATATTGAAAAATATTAAAAAGAAAGTTGAGATTGTATTCCAAGCAACAGAATCATTATTGCAATTTTTGCCTCCTTGGACGACCCTAGATACTCCCCTATCTAGGATATAAATTTTAAAAGCGAAAGCGGATTCGCGTGTTACAACGACGTTAAAAAACTGCTTTTACAAATCACGCGTATTTCGCTATCACTTTTTGGCGCCGTTGCCGGGGAGGCACGGCTTTGCATTAACTCATTTTCTCTTGCTTGAAGTGGATCTCATCCCCTTCTCTTTCTTTCTTTTGTGTGTGCAGGAACTACAGCGGGAAAGCGGGAATCTGGAAGCGAGAGCTTAAAGATCCTTTTCTTCCCGCGAAAATTCAGGTTGGTTCCTCTTTCTAGTCACATAATTAATTAAAACTACCAAAAATATATTAAACTTGGCTTTCAGGACCCTAAACACTTAAATTAAGTGGAGTGGTGCATTTTAAAATCGTTGTTTGCTTGTATGCTTCTTTAGCACCATTCCATTGCAAGTATTGGTGTTCTGTTTTTCGGGTCTAGATTTCTGTCCAGACTTGAAAAATCGATTCCTAACACCACAGGCCTCCTAAAATCATAAAATTTCATAGAGTGATTCCCAATTAAGTTTGGAACATCTGTTCCAAATTTCAGATCAATTGGATTTGTATTTAATTTTTAAAAATTCGTGGATTACAGAGGGGTCACACCCTCTAATCTTCCTATTTTGCTACTGTCCGCGAATTTTCAGAATTTTTATACTCATCCAATTTTTGTGAATTTATCTTGTTGGAATCCCTGTGAAATTTTACATATCATATAAAATCATAAAAATTTTCTGAGGTCGGTGGTAATACTGAAAAGTCTATAATACCCACGGGTATTATTTCTGGACTTTGACACCAGTACAATTAAAAATTCAAAACTATTATCAAACAAATTCCTAAAATCTTACAAAAATCTTTTCTGGAATCTTTGTTTGATTTTCTTCAAAGTAGTGGTGTTGTTTGACTTGTTTGGACCACTACTTAATTCTGAAAGCTAAAAATAATTCATTGGTAGTTAAATTTCTGTCTCAGGGATAATTGGTTTAGGGTTTATTCTTTCTCTTTAGAGACTCAATTAAAAGGAAATATACAATCACACATACAACTTGTCTTTCCTTTGATTGTGAACTTTCAAACTTGTTTGAAAACTTAAAGAGAAAAACCCTAAAATTCATTTAATTAAATCACATCCTAAAAGGCAAAAATAGAAAAAAATTGTGTGACAACTTGATTTTCATTGGAGCCACTCTCCAATTCCTGCACACACACAAAAAAATCAAATAACAGGGCAACAACCCAATAAACGCCCTCCACATTCCGTGTGCACTATAGAATCCTAGACCTAATTAAAATTTGTAGCAACTTGACCCCTAAGGCTTTATCAACTTAGGCTTGCTATTTAGGTCTTAAGATTTCTTTAGTTAGTACCAATTCTGTCATCTATATCTGGTGTTCAGGCTGAGGGGCCGTGTCAAACGACCAGGCGCGGGTTTGTACAAGCACCTGGGGTTTTCCCTGGGAAACGTTTGGGCCCAAACCTCCCCTTAAGCAACTTGGCTAGATTTGTTGATAGAACGGGTATTCACTATTGACTACTTACTTCCTATATAGACCAAGTCTTAGGTTATTATTAGGGAGTCACAATTAAGTTAGGTCTAGTTTTTGTTTGTTTGAATTGCACACTTTCTCTCATCTCTTTCTCTTCTCCTCCCCTCCCCATTCTTCCATTTTATGCACGGGCGACGGTCTCAAAATCCGCACTTGGAAGGACCATTTGATTTCGCCCCCCACGTAAAAAGACCACTTTTTCTGTCTTCTCCTGAAAAAATGGAAACACAACAAAATAGGTCCACTGACCCTTCCACGTCTACCTCTAACCCCACCTCTAACCCTAATTCTAACCCTTCCACCCAAAACCCAACCACCAGTAACTTTCCACACTTGGAGCTCCCCAATCTTGAGTTGCCCCACACACAACATCAAGACCCCCTACCTGATCTTTTAAAATTGATGGCCGATCAGATTAATAAATTAAATTCCAATCAACAAACATTGACTAGGAACATCCAAAACCTAGCCAATCCAAGGCCAAACCCACCACCCCGTCAGCAGCCTGTTGTTCCTCTAAAAGATTTCTATGATCCGTCTTATTATGAGGAACGACCAGGGGTGGTCATACCGGAGGGGGACTTTGAGATCAAGCCAGCCGTCCTGAACCTGATTAAACACTTTCATGGCCTTCCTAGGGAAGACCCTTTCAGCCACCTTGAAGAACTAACTCTTCTTGCACAGACAACCCGTTCCCGAAATGTGCAAGAAGACATATGGCTGATGCGGCTTTTTCCATTATCTCTTAAAGATAAGGCCGCTTATTGGTTCAGGACCATTGGCCGACCCATTGCAACATGGCCTCAACTCAAGAGTGCCTTCCTCAAGAAATTCTTTCCCATAGGTCGTACCAATTCCTTACGAAGATCTATTACGACCTTTCACCAAAAATCTGGCGAAACTTTCCATGATTCTTGGGAAAGATTTCAGGACCTTTTAAGAAGTTGCCTGCACCACGAGATTCCTTTGTGGCAGCTTGTGCAAATCTTCTATCATGGATTAGAAGATCAAATCCGACAATTTGTCGACGCCTCGTGTGGCGGCAACTTCTTAAATAAAGATGCTGAAAGTGCTTATGATCTATTTGAAGAAATGAGTGAAAACTCATTTAACCAAGCTTCCATGAACACATTTTGCAGAACCCAAAACCCGCAGTTTGGTGTTCATGAAATAGGCGCTCAATCTATCCCAATCGCCCAAGACGATCTTCAAATGATCGCTCAGAAACTCGACCAGATGCATATTAATCAGAAGAAAATTGAGGAAAGACTCGCCACATCAATTCAAGCTCCACGACCACATCTAACCCAACCTAACTTTCCACGAAGAGAAAATTTGCACAATCTCAACACCACTCCTGCTGATTATTCTGAGGTTGCCCATGATTCACTGGGGAATTTCAATTATCCAGATCTTAACCCCACCCAAAATATTTCTGCCATCCAGGAGCCCTTTAAAAATTCTTTCAATTGGAAAAATTACCTGAACTACTCCTGGAATAATCAAGTTTCCTCCCAACCATATCATTTTAATGGGTATGGGTCGAATCCAAATTTCCATCCTGGGCCATCCCAACAAGATATCAATGCCCAGATGCTACGGACCCTGCAGGATATGCAAACAAAAATGACGGAAGTAACCCGCAACATCACAAATCTGAACAATCAGATTGGGGTTGCTCCCACGCAAAGACCTGTAGGACATCTTCCGTCCCAACCCATACCCAATCCCAATCACCAAGGGAACCATTATATGGGCAGAAATCCACATTATCCAAATCAGCCTCCTCCTAATCCACCTCAGCAGCCGCCCAGGTTCCTGCAATCACAGGCCCCCCCACATCCTCCAAATAATAATCCGACTGCACATGCAGTTACCTTGAGGAGTGGTAAAACCACCACTGACCCCGAGCCTTCGCACAAACCTGGTAAGATACATGTGCAAGTTGACTCCCCACCTCCCCATCAGGAAGAAAAAGAACAACAAAAATCTCAAGACAAGATTCCTATCCCTTTCCCACAAGCTCTCTACCCTACCACCAACAAAAGAAAGAAATCTGAGCCCACTACAGAAGAACTCATGGAGCTATTTGGGCAAGTTCATATCAATATCCCTCTCCTAGATGCCATTAAATATATACCTGCCTATGCTAAATTTTTAAAGGAGATTTGTACTCCTAAAAGGCAGGCCAAAAATCTAGGACAGGTGCATCTTTCGGAGACAGTAAGCTCTGTCATACAGAGTAAGCTGCCTCCTAAGATGAAAGATCCGGGGGCGCCTTTAATTTATGTAATTATTGATGACACTACATTTAATCGCGCCCTCCTTGATCTTGGTGCCTCTGTAAATATTATTCCCACAAGTTTATTCGAAGAATTTCAGATCTGTGAATTAAAACCCGTCGAGGTTACCCTGCAATTAGCCGACCGATCTACAACCAAACCTCGTGGGATTGTCGAGGATGTATTAGTCAAGGTCCAGAATTGTGTCTTCCCTGTAGACTTTCTGGTTCTTGACATTGAGGCACCCGAATCATTACTGGACTCCCCGATAATCCTTGGACGCCCCTTTTTGGCTACTGCAAAGGCAAATATCAATTGCCACACAGGCAAAATGGATATCAACTGTGCAGGCCAAACTATCACCTTAGATATTTTTAAATCCTCCAAGAGATTCCATGATGATAACTTCTTTGAGGACTCAGATACTGAAATTTCTAATATGGTGGAGGAGACAATGTTAATAGATACCCTTACCGACCACAGTTTTTTTGAGGACTCTAATTCAGACTCAGTGGTCGGCGAGATCTGTGATCCGGAAACTTGTCTTGACTCCAAATTTGTTCCTGATACCCCCCCAACCCACCCACTATTCACGCACCTAATTTTTCCACACTAACTCACTATTCCTTCCCCGACCCCTTTCTTACGGACCTGCCACCAACCCCGCCCGAGTTTGGCACCCAACCTGAATTAAAACCATGGCCAGACTCAGGCCACACTTATCAATTTCCATCTCACTTTGATCCCAATATTATTTCTAATCAATTTTCTAGGGATCTAGACGAAGGCAACTTTTTTGCGGGCATCCAAGTGTCCAATTATTTACATGATTTTCCGTCTTCTGTGCATACCTTCACGTCCGGCTGAATGGCGTAAAAGATAGCACTGGATGGGAGGTAACCCATCATTTTTTTTTGCTTTCCTTTTTTCTTCTTTTTCCAGGTTTTATTCATCCTAAACCTGACCGTTCTTCACTAAGGTGATTCCTTTTCCCTCCTAATGCATGAGGACATGGCATATCTTAAGCATGGGGGGGTGTTTTTAAATTTTTACGATCGATTTAGGATGTTCAAAACCTAAAAACATGCAATTTTCTTTAATTTATTTCCTGCTTGCATACCCAAAAACAAAAAACAAAAAAAAAAAAAAATATATATATATATATATTGAAAACTTTTTGAGGAAAAATTTTGAAATCGGGACTACGGTCGAAAAATTCACTTCTGGTACAATGGGATTTAATCTTTAACAAACTAAGGATGTGGATATGGATCTGATCATTAGAATTCTAGGGTCTATTTTAGACTAGATCAGATATCCTTCTCTAAAATTCCACCTGAACTCATGATAGTTCAGGTGACTTGATCCTATTTTGTAATATGGAAAGTATTCGACTTAGTTTTTGATTCAAAAACCTGCGGTTCTTGAGAAACTTCTTGTGTCAATTTTCACACACAAGCCAACACTTAAAAATAACTAAAAATTTGAAAAAACTCCCTTGTTTGGATTTAGTAAAAGTCTGAAGCAGATCATTGGTTTGAGTTCCCACCGTCGAGAAGAAGGAAAAAAACCTTCTTTGAGGACACGATGTCAACATGTTACCGCCTCGGTGCTGCTCTATATCTATATTTCATATCTTTAGATGGAGCATTAAAGCGCATTTCAGCAGCTCAAGTGTCTTGGACGGTGCTCTACCTATAGCGTCGGAGCAAGAGCTTGAGTTTGCTTGGAGCGCCCCTTTTCACCGCATCGTGTTTTGGGGTTGTGAGCTCCTGGGTGGTGTCATGGACAGTGCTATCCCGAAGTACTGGCACCAGAGCCCCCTCGAGGAATGGTAATAGGAATGATGATACCGACACATCTGTTGTAAGACTAAGCTAAAAATAAGCATGGGGGAGAAAAAAAAAAAATAATAATAATAATAACACGTCCTTATTAAGGTTGGCTTTTCACAAGCACCGACACAAGGTTTTAAAGGAATTTGCAAGTTGCGAATCAGATTCACGAGCCAGAAAAATCCTAAAAACAAACATTTCAAGTCATCTGAATTAACAAGGGGTTAATTTGTGAATTTTCTGAGGATATATTGATCCCGTTCTATCTAATGGTTGGATCCAAAAACAAATCCTGATGTTTATCTTCAACAAATCCTGTATCTCCTGTGTTTTAATCTACCAAGGTCCCTCAATCTCTTTTTCTCCTCAAAAGTAAAAAAAAAAAAAAATAGATTTCCCAAAAATTCCATTTTCCAAAAAAAAAAAAAAATTAATGTTTTGCTAAGAGACTAGCAAAAGGTAAGCATGGGGGTCATCATTTTTATGCTTTAAAACTAACCTAGCTCTTAGGATTTTACTCCGCAAATGGGTTTTTGGGCTGCATTTAGGCATAAATTAGGATAGGCATGCATTGCATGTTTTATTGTTGTTTTAATGTGTTTTTGTGAGTGTTAGGGATGTACAGATTCACAGATCCCTAAAACCCTAGCACTCAAGAAGGCAATTGGTGAAGGAGAAGCCCAAACTAGTTGGAACCCAGCTTGATCCAGCTCACCATAGCTGGAACCTAGCTTACTTGAACTAGGGTTAGCTCATCCCAGCTCCATTCAGCTAATCTCAGCTGGATGGCAGCTCAAGAGAGTTCACCTTAGCTCACCCTAGCTCAAGTCAGCTCAGATCCAACTCAACTTAGCTGAGTCTAGCTCACCTCAGCTCCCACTAGTTCACAGGGAGCTCTAGCTAGCTCAGCTGAGTTGACAGGAGTTCACCCCAGCTCAGATCCAGCTACATCCAGCTCCACTCAACTCCAGCCAGCTGAAGAAGAATTCATCTCAGCTCAGGGAGCTCAAGTCCAGCTCCCGGGGATTCAGCTTAGCTCATCTCAGTTGAGCTAAGCTACCTTAGCTGCCTCAACCAGCTTGATTCTCCCCGATAGCACCAGACCTAGCTCACCTTAGCTCATTTTGGTAGAAGCTAGCTCACTTTAGCTTGGCTTAGCAACTAGCAAAGAACTAGCAAGCTAAGCCAGCTAGAGTAGCCCCATGCCAGCCTCTTCAGCAGCAGCCAGCTCCAGCTCCAGCTCCAGACTTCTTCTACTCAGCTCCCTCCTCCAAACCCTAGCTCCAACACCTTCTCCTCTACTCCTCCATTAGCTAAGCTAGCTTAGCTTAGCTTAGCTTAGCTATGCTCCAACTTCCTTGGCTTGTACTACCCCAAAAACCCACCTACCAACTCTACCCAACTAGCTCCACCTAAGCTCCACATAAGCTAACCTACTTGGCACCAACCTAACCTATCCACCACCTCCAAAAGACACCTAAAATTGGCGCCAAAAACTACCCATAACCACCCCTTAATGGCGCCACTTTTCCCTCCAAAATCCCCCCCTCATCTCCACCACACAATCCTCCTTGAATCCATCTCCACCATCCACCTAACCCTCCTTCTAGAAGACCCCATGTTGGCGCCAACATGGGGGTGTCTCTCCACCACCAAAAGACACCAACACCACCATAACCACCCCCTTTAACACCCCTTGGGGTGGCGCCAACTAACCCTAGCCATAGGATCACCAACCACCCTCATCCTTCCATCCTAGCCCTCCATTTCAAGGGGTACCTTAACCCCCCATCCTACCCTATAAAAAGACCACTACCCACCACCATTGAAGCCATCCTTTGCTAGCCATTTCACTCTCATATTCCACCAAGAATCCCACGTCCAAGAGAGAAGAAGAAGAAGAAGATTAAGGGGATATTCTGTCCCCTTGGTGCCTTCCCCTCTTCCCTTCTCTCTTGGGTCACGCCAGCCAAAGGAGAAGCCAGGCAAGGAAGATCTTGGAGGAGATCTTGAAGGTGGTCACGCCACCTTGGAGGAGTTTTAAGGGTGGTGCACGCCCACCCCTTTGGAGAGAGCATTAAAGGTGGTAGCTTCCACCTTGGAGGAGCTCTCAAGGAAGGAGAAGAAGGAGGCCCTCTTTTCAAGCCAAGGAGCAGCTAGGCTTGGAGCAAGAAGACAACCTTCTTCACCATTGTTACAATAGGATTTGTGTTTCTTTTCTTGCTTTTAAATTGTTCAATTCTAGTAGAAGCTTTCCTCTACTTGTCCTTGAAAAGAACACTCATTCTACTCAATCAAAAATTGCCTTCTTTTAAGCTTTTTATTGCAGTTGTTTGTTTTGGTTCTAGCACTTATTTCACCTCTTCTTCCTAATTACCCTAGGCCTACACTTGCCTAGAGTGAGCTTAGGAAGAAGATATTTCTATCTTTTAGATTTTTAATCATTTGTAGGTGTTAGTTCTTTTCGCTATAATCTGCCGTTTGCCCTCGTCTTTTCAAAATACAAAAAAATTACATATTGAAAAATATTAAAAAGAAAGTTGAGATTGTATTCCAAGCAAGAGAATCATTATTGCAATTTTTGCCTCCTTGGATGACCTTAGATACTCCCCTATCTAGGATATAAATTTTAAAAGCGAAAGCGGATTCGCGTGTTACAACGACGTTAAAAAACTGCTTTTACAAATCACGCGTATTTCGCTATCACTTTTTGGCGCCGTTGCCAGGGAGGCACGGCTTTGCATTAACTCATTTTCTCTTGCTTGAAGTGGATCTCATCCCCTTCTCTTTCTTTCTTTTGTGTGTGCAGGAACTACAGCGGGAAAGCGGGAATCTGGAAGCGAGAGCTTAAAGATCCTTTTCTTCCCGCGAAAATTCAGGTTGGTTCCTCTTTCTAGTCACATAATTAATTAAAACTACCAAAAATATATTAAACTTGGCTTTCAGGACCCTAAACACTTAAATTAAGTGGAGTGGTGCATTTTAAAATCATTGTTTGCTTGTATGCTTCTTTAGCACCATTCCATTGCAAGTATTGGTGTTCTATTTTTCGGGTCTAGATTTCTGTCCAGACTTGAAAAATCGATTCCTAACACCACAGGCCTCCTAAAATCATAAAATTTCATAGAGTGATTCCCAATTAAGTTTGGAACATCTGTTCCAAATTTCAGATCAATTGGATTTGTATTTAATTTTTAAAAATTCGTGGATTACAGAGGGGTCACACCCTCTAATCTTCCTGTTTTGCTACTGTCCGCGAATTTTCGGAATTTTTATACTCATCCAATTTTTGTGAAATTTATCTTGTTGGAATCCCTGTGAAATTTTACATATCATATAAAATCATAAAAATTTTCTGAGGTCGGTGGTAATACTGAAAAGTCTATAATACCCACGGGTATTATTTCTGGACTTTGACACCAGTACAATTAAAAATTCAAAACTATTATCAAACAATTTCCTAAAATCTTACAAAAATCTTTTCTGGAATCTTTGTTTGATTTTCTTCAAAGTAGTGGTGTTTTTTGACTTGTTTGGACCACTACTTAATTCTGAAAGCTAAAAATAATTCATTGGTAGTTAAATTTCTGTCTCAGGGATAATTGGTTTAGGGTTTATTCTTTCTCTTTAGAGACTCAATTAAAAGGAAATATACAATCACACATACAACTTGTCTTTCCTTTGATTGTGAACTTTCAAACTTGTTTGAAAACTTAAAGAGAAAAACCCTAAAATTCATTTAATTAAATCACATCCTAAAAGACAAAAATATAAAAAAATTGTGTGACAACTTGATTTTCATTGGAGCCACTCTCCAATTCCTGCACACACACAAAAAAATCAAATAACAGGGCAACAACCCAATAAACGCCCTCCACATTCCGTGTGCACTATAGAATCCTAGACCTAATTAAAATTTGTAGCAACTTGACCCCTAAGGCTTTATCAACTTAGGCTTGCTATTTAGGTCTTAAGATTTCTTTAGTTAGTACCAATTCTGTCATCTATATCTGGTGTTCAGGCTGAGGGGCCGTGTCAAACGACCAGGCGCGGGTTTGTACAAGCACCTGGGGTTTTCCCTGGGAAACGTTTGGGCCCAAACCTCCCCTTAAGCAACTTGGCTAGATTTGTTGATAGAACGGGTATTCACTATTGACTACTTACTTCCTATATAGACCAAGTCTTAGGTTATTATTAGGGAGTCACAATTAAGTTAGGTCTAGTTTTTGTTTGTTTGAATTGCACACTTTCTCTCATCTCTTTCTCTTCTCCTCCCCTCCCCATTCTTCCATTTTATGCACGGGCGACGGTCTCAAAATTCGCACTTGGAAGGACCATTTGATTTCGCCCCCCACGTAAAAAGACCACTTTTTCTGTCTTCTCCTGAAAAAATGGAAACACAACAAAATAGGTCCACTGACCCTTCCACGTCTACCTCTAACCCCACCTCTAACCCTAATTCTAACCCTTCCACCCAAAACCCAACCACCAGTAACTTTCCACACTTGGAGCTCCCCAATCTTGAGTTGCCCCACACACAACATCAAGACCCCCTACCTGATCTTTTAAAATTGATGGCCGATCAGATTAATAAATTAAATTCCAATCAACAAACATTGACTAGGAACATCCAAAACCTAGCCAATCCAAGGCCAAACCCACCACCCCGTCAGCAGCCTGTTGTTCCTCTAAAAGATTTCTATGATCCGTCTTATTATGAGGAACGACCAGGGGTGGTCATACCGGAGGGGGACTTTGAGATCAAGCCAGCCGTCCTGAACCTGATTAAACACTTTCATGGCCTTCCTAGGGATGACCCTTTCAGCCACCTTGAAGAACTAACTCTTCTTGCACAGACAACCCGTTCCCGAAATGTACAAGAAGACATATGGCTGATGCGGCTTTTTCCATTATCTCTTAAAGATAAGGCCGCTTATTGGTTCAGGACCATTGGCCGACCCATTACAACATGGCCTCAACTCAAGAGTGCCTTCCTCAAGAAATTCTTTCCCATAGGTCGTACCAATTCCTTACGAAGATCTATTACGACCTTTCACCAAAAATCTGGCGAAACTTTCCATGATTCTTGGGAAAGATTTCAGGACCTTTCAAGAAGTTGCCTGCACCACGAGATTCCTTTGTGGCAGCTCGTGCAAATCTTCTATCATGGATTAGAAGATCAAATCCGACAATTTGTTGATGCCTCGTGTGGCGGCAACTTCTTAAATAAAGATGCTGAAAGTGCTTATGATCTATTTGAAGAAATGAGTGAAAACTCATTTAACCAAGCTTCCATGAACACATTTTGCAGAACCCAAAACCCGCAGTTTGGTGTTCATGAAATAGGCGCTCAATCTATCCCAGTCGCCCAAGACGATCTTCAAATGATCGCTCAGAAACTCGACCAGATGCATATTAATCAGAAGAAAATTGAGGAAAGACTCGCCACATCAATTCAAGCTCCACGACCACATCTAACCCAACCTAACTTTCCACGAAGAGAAAATTTGCACAATCTCAACACCACTCCTGCTGGTTATTCTGAGGTTGCCCATGATTCACTGGGGAATTTCAATTATCCAGATCTTAACCTCACCCAAAATATTTCTGCCATCCAGGAGCCCTTTAAAAATTCTTTCAATTGGAAAAATTACCTGAACTACTCCTGGAATAATCAAGTTTCCTCCCAACCATATCATTTTAATGGGTATGGGTCGAATCCAAATTTCCATCCTGGGCCATCCCAACAAGATATCAATGCCCAGATGCTACGGACCCTGCAGGATATGCAAACAAAAATGACGGAAGTAACCCGCAACATCACAAATCTGAACAATCAGATTGGGGTTGCTCCCACGCAAAGACCTGTAGGACATCTTCCGTCCCAACCCATACCCAATCCCAATCACCAAGGGAACCATTATATGGGCAGAAATCCACATTATCCAAATCAGCCTCCTCCTAATCCACCTCAGCAGCCGCCCAGGTTCCTGCAATCACAGGCCCCCCCACATCCTCCAAATAATAATCCGACTGCACATGCAGTTACCTTGAGGAGTGGTAAAACCACCACTGACCCCGAGCCTTCGCACAAACCTGGTAAGATACATGTGCAAGTTGACTCCCCACCTCCCCATCAGGAAGAAAAATAACAACAAAAATCTCAAGACAAGATTCCTATCCCTTTCCCACAAGCTCTCTACCCTACCACCAACAAAAGAAAGAAATCTGAGCCCACTACAGAAGAACTCATGGAGCTATTTGGGCAAGTTCATATCAATATCTGATGAGAACCTCATCATGAGCCATAACTAGCTCATTTTGACCTAATACAAAGGATAAAAGCTCCTACATATCTCAAGGAAAGGCTTAACTTAGAGAATTCTGAGTTTGAGAAGAAAACAAGTCATAAGGGGTAAAAGTGTAATTTTACCAGTATAATCTGCATACAGGGTAACTCAGGGCCCAAACATAGGTCAAAGCAGCTTAATAAGAATAAAAGTGGGATGAGATGATCTTGCAAGGGCTACAGCACTTCCAAGAAACCAAATGATAATCTGTAACCCTAAAACAACCCACTTCAATTCACAAGGTTCGAGGTAAAGTAAAAATAGAATAAACCCTCTAAAATTCATAGAAAAATAATCTCTAGGGTTTAGAACCTTCAATTTGGCCTTTAGAACCCATTTTGACCTACATTGAGAACCAAGCCCAATTAATAACTTAATTTGGGTTTTTGCGCAAATTGACCGGTCAGACAAGGTTTAATATGAAAATTAAATTCACCATCAGATTCCTTAGGTCCTAATTAGTCATGTATAAAAACTTGAGCCTAAGAAGAAACCTCCTTGACCGACTTTACACTTTGGTCCTCATACATTTACTCTTTGGCCCTCAACTTCTGAACCCTCGCATTTTGGCCCCTAACTCTCCTTCGTTCTTTGCAATCAGGTCCCTCCTGCAAAACCTGCCAGCACCATGCTCCGGCGACCTTGCGCGGAGCATGGCGCCGCGCAGGGTGAGGTGGGGAACCTGGCAAGTAAACCGGGGGTGCCCTGCGTCGTCAGCCGTCGCAGGGACACCCCCCTGGTCGTTGCAGCCCACCATACCGGCCGTGCGAACGCTACGGACGGTATGGGTTCTTGTTTCCGACCATTCTCCGGCGAGGGAGACACGTCGTCTCCCTCCGCCTTCCTCCCTGTTTGATCCCTATAAATACCCCCAGTTGCTCCACCGACCAGGGCAGCCTGGATCTGACGGAGAAAATCCCCAACTTTCTTCTCTTCTTCCTCCGGCAGACGCTCACCAGCTCCGGCGGTTTCCTCCCCCTCCACCTCTTCGCTCTGCCGCAATACCAGCAGCAGAGACTTCCTCCCCTGCTCTTCCCGCGCCACACCGTACCCAGCTGGCGCCTCTCCGGCTCTCTGCTCGCCGCCGCCCCTTTTCCCGAGCATCGTCTTCTCCGGCGACAGTCGATACGACTGTCGCCCTGTTCCTCCCCCTTCGTCCCTGCAAGTAAGCTAGAGCTACTCCCCTTCTCCTCCTCTTTCTTTCCCCGCTTTCAATTTATTCAATTAAGCCCTCTACCGACCCTGACCACCTTCACCCCCTTCGCCTCCGACCACCCTCCGGCGAGCCGCTCCCATCACCTCAGCAACCCACACGGCTCGCCGACCCTCACCGAACCTCCGCCTCATCACACTGAGCACCCCCCGCCCCTCCACTGCCACTCCACACCTCCGTAACACTCCCCCGAACAAACCCATTCCTCCGGTTGCAGTCCGACCCAGGGCTGCCGCCAGACACCTCCTTGCGGCCTGCCGCGCAGCTCCTCACCTTCGCCGTGCCACGGCGAAGGTTCCCCAGTGGTTTGATCAGGCCGCAAGGCCATATTCGTGTCCGACAGGTTTTGAGGTTCGACCGCCATTGACGCACATTGAAGCAGCTTCTCCCGCGCTCCAGGCTTGAGGACTCCAGGTCTCCAGCTGCTGCGGAGTACGGGGAGTCTTGCGAAGGCAGCCAGCCAGCAACCTATGCAAATAGAAGCCGCAGCTGCAGAAGCCAGGCCGCGGTCTCCCAGCAGGCGCACGCGAGGAACGGTCTGCGTTTAGTCCCACATCGGTAAGCCTCACACACGTTCCACTGTTTAAATTGATTTCGTGCAGTAGCCTTACTGCCTCAGTACACGGGGTGAGGTCCCCTTACACCCGCCCGGTTACCCGGTCTCGTCCGCGCTCACGCCCCGCGGACCTGACCCGACCCGACTTAGACTGACCTGCACTCCTCGCCCACCACGCACGCCGGTGGGCCTGGACCCGGGCCTGACCCGAACCCGATTACCCGGCAGCTCTGGGAGAGCTTTCCCAAGAGTGGTTTCAGAGAGAAAGAGAGACGCGGGGGGGGAGAGGGTAGAGTAGGTTTTGCCTCTGACGAAAAACTCTGAAGTGTGCAGGCACAGGCGAAAAAGAAGACCCGCGGAAGAAGAAGGAGCTGCACTGTAGCAAATGCATAGTTAAGTCGTCTAAGCACCGGGTCAGACGACGGAGGGTCAGCAGCCAGAGCAGGAAAGAAGGCAGGCTGAAGAAGAAAAGAAGAGCAACGGCCAAGGCAGAAGAAGAAGAAAGGAAGACTTAGTAGCTGAAGGCAGAAGCTCTGCAGCCATAAAGAAGAAAAGGGAAAAGAGAAAGGGTCACCACAATTGCAGAAAAAGAAGAAGAGAGGTCAGGGCAGAAACCAAGGAAAAAGAAGAAAGAGATCTGAAGAGGAGCATCACCTCTGCAGAAAGAAGAAGAAGAACAAGGAGCTCTGAAGAAAGAAGAAAACCACCAAAGCAGGAACAGCAGGAAGAAGAAGAAGAGCATCACCATTGCAGAACAGAGAGAAAGAAGGAGGTCTAAAGAAAGAGAGAAAGAAAAGCATCCCCTCTGCAGAACAAAGAGAAAACAACAAATTCTTTCCATCTCTCTTTCTTTTTGTAAAAGAAACATGTATATCTCTAGAATACAACTTGCTCCCTGAGTTCGACCTCGGGAACTCTTTTATTTTCCGAGTAAAAAATTTTATATTTGAAGTGTTGGTAATAACCGGCTTTACTACAACGTTATAACAAACTAAAACCCGGTTGGAATCAGCCGACTTCATTTTTGGCGCCATTGCCGGGGACCAACGGCTATTCTAGAGGTAAACATTCCTGTTTCTTTTAATTTCTGATAATCTCCTCTCTTTTGTGCAGCTACAGGAACTCAAGACGACAAGCAACCACACGACAACCACTCCGAAGACAGGTAAATCTTTCCTCTCACTATTAACCCCTAAACTCTAAAGAGGAAGAAAAGAAAAGAACAAGCAATATAGGGCTAACCTGTCTTCCATACTTAGTAACCATAAAGAGTTGCATGTTTTCAACTCATCACTCCTGCACACTATTAAGGGTATTTAAGGGCTAACACATTCTTGCTTGAGCCCTAATTGCCCAACAAAGAGTTAAATGGACCAAGTAGAGCCAACATAAGGTTAAACAATAGGATTTCAGTTGAGACACACCCCTTAATCAAGAATTGAGGAAATCCAAAAGAGGTGTGCCCAAACCATTGATTGAAAATAATTAACAAGAAAAATCCTAAACAATTGGCTCTCTCTAAACACTTGAACCCTAAAAGAAAGGACCCAAAAAGCTCTCAAAGAAAAAAAAAGGTAAAGTTGACCCCTTTGGGTTAACCAACCTTAAATTAGGTCACTCTTTGCACTTAAAAAGACTAAAGTTCAAGTGAAACCTTAAGCACCCTGATCTTAAAATTGGTAGACTTAAGAGGTCAAGATCCCCATTCTGGTCTACCTGGAACCGCAGTGACAAGAGAGGTCGGGTGGGGGAAACCCTGTAACCCGTGGGGACGCTCTACCGTGTAGGGGTCTTCGCGGGACTCTCCCTCTCTGGCTGCCCAGGTAATTCTCAGGTGGACGATCTTTCTGATCAAGGGGTCCATCTGCCCCGCACCTCTATAGTCACCCAACATATTTTTGGGTGTCTTGATTGGGTCCAACACCTTCTAAACTTACCTCTTCCAACTGTGCATGTACGGAAGGAGGTCTCTAGGACCACCCTTAAGACCTCCATTAGAAATTCACTCTCGTCAAGGCCAAGCCTCGACGCCCGTGTTTGTGCAGCAACACCCTCACATTATTCTCTCTTCTGATTCAGAACCAAGTTCTTCTTCTTCCCCCATCATGGCTCAGCCAGTTGAGGAAGAAAATAATCTGGAACACCAGCTCCAGCGACTCAATGACCTCTTCCAAAACTTCGTGCACCCACCACAGCGTCCTATGATGCGGGACCACTACAATCCTGCTGCGGTGGCCATTGAGCCTCGAGTCAGAATCCCGACTGGAGGACCTGATTCCGAACTAAAGCCCAACATGATTCATGCTATACCTAAATTCCATGGGCTTAATTCTGAAGATCCCTTCCAGCACATCAAACAGCTAAAGCAACTGGCCCACACTTTTGGATCAGATGCGCAAAATCGGGATATTCTTCTCATGAAGATGTTCTCCTTTTCTCTTATGGACAAGGCCGCCCATTGGTATCAAACTCAGACCCGGCCGATCAACACTTGGGAAGAACTTCAATCCGAATTTTTGAAAAAGTTTTTTCCCGTTGGTCGGACCAACGCCTTGCGCCATCAGATTACACACTTCACTCAACAATCAGGAGAACCTCTCCATGAGGCATGGGATCGTTTTCAGGATCTCATGAGAAAGTGCCCCCATCACGGAGTTCCTAAATGGGAACAAGTCCAATCTTTTTACCAGGGACTCCGTGAGGACATCCGCCTTTTCGTCAATGCAACTTGCGGGGGAAACATCATGGGTCAACATGAAGACACCGTATGGGAGATTCTCGAAAATATGTGCGAGAACTCCATCAACAATGACTCCATGGGATTATTCGACAGGACGAATACCCGCGCAGCGACGAATCTTAAGGGAGCACATGAGACGCAGGGCCTGTCCGCATCAGTCGACCTGGAATTAATGGCCAGTCGATTGGACAAGGTCTCAATCATTGAAAAGAAGGTGGATGAGCTGACTCAGCACTTGCAGCGAGCCACCTCTGCGCGTAACTCCTTTGCACAACCTCCTTCCACATAGGAGACTGTGCAAAACATCCTCCACCGATCCTCCCCTGGGATGGATCCATATCCATCCCCATCTGATTCTTGGACTGGAAGATCATCCGATCCTTTCTTCACCAGCCGGGGGAACTCCATTCCTCCTTTCCCTGATTCTCAGGAGGTTCCTCAGACCTGCGAGGACCTCAACGCCATTCAGAACGACCCATTCTCCAACACTTACAACCCTGGATGGCGAAACCATCCCAATTTTCAGTGGGCGGGAAATTCCCAAACCCAAAGACCACCTTTTCAGTCCCGCCCACAGCCCTCTCATCACTACCAGTCGCCTCAGCCTCGGCCCAACCCTACTTATCCATCAGGGCCAAATCAAGATCAAATGTCCTTAATCCTCCAAACTCTGGCTGACATTCAAAAATCGAATGCGGCTATTCAAAAACAGCACAAGGACGAGCTTACTGAAGTTAAAACTCAACTGGCCCAGTTGGCAAATTCTCGCCAACCAGGCACACTCCCTTCCCAACCTCTTCCTAACCCAAATAACGTGCCAACCCAGAAGCGCGTTATGAATCCAAATTTAGGCCACGCTCAATGGATTTATCAGGCCCCTACTGCTCCATCTCCAGACGAGATGGAAGCCTCAACTTCTCGTGCGGGATTTCAGCAGCAGCCACCCCTCCTACCAAACCCAAACCAAAATCAGGCTGGATTAAATTCTGTAACAACACGTAGTGGTAAGACAACTCAAGACCCGCATTATCCAAACCACTCCCAGCCTGATAACCATGACCCTAGGATAGTTATCCAAGGTACCGCTGTTCCAGATCCACAACCTGAACCTATCCTAGAAGAACCAACCAAGATCCCGTTTCCCGAGGCCCTGACCAAGGGAAAGAAGACCACCAAACCCGTGGCCCCTGAGGAAGACCTGGTCAAGCTCTTTGAGCAGGTCCACATAAACATCCCCTTGATGGATGCAATCCGCCACGTACCAGCTTACGCACGATTTCTAAAGAATTTATGTACACCCCAGCGTAAGCCGCGAACCAAGGGAGGGAGCCCAATTGTTCTGTCAGAGCAAGCCAGCTCTGTAATCCTTAGTAGACTCCCACCCAAGGCAAAAGATCCTGGAACTCCCCTGATCTCCTGTAAGATAGGTGGTACCCAATTTGATAGAGCATTGTTAGACTTAGGTGCATCTATAAATCTGATACCCACATCCTTACTTGACCATCTAGAAGAATCTGAGCTGAAACCAACCGAGGTGACATTACAATTAGCAGATCGATCTATAAAGTCACCAAAAGGGATTCTCGAGGATGTTATCGTGAGAGTGCGGGATTTCTATTTCCCAGTGGACTTTATAGTCTTAGACATGGATGCACCTGAGAACCCTAGGGATACACCAATCATTCTAGGGAGACCTTTCTTGGCTACTGCTAGAGCCAACATCAGCTGTGAGGAGGTCCAAATAGAGCTTAAGTTTGGAGATCAAACACTGAAAATTGATATATTTAAGGCCCAACAAGGAATTAATTGCGGCGTCATCGAGCAAATTTGTGACATCAAGACTTTGGTTGATGAATCACACCTCCAGAATAACTTGAGTATGCCTCATCAACCACAGAAGAATCTTGACCCGCAAACAGAGGAGTCAAATCCAGATGTGAACAACCCAGTAACTCCCACCCTTGAACCTCACATCTATACTGAACCACCCGCTGCTGCTGAAAACCCCATCCTCGAACTGAAACCCCTTCCTGCTCACTTAAAATACGTCTTTTTGGGTTCTAATCAGACCCTTCCTGTGATCATCAATTCCAACCTCAGTCCTGAACAGGAATCCCGTCTGATTGTTGTCCTCCAGCAACATCGCAGAGCCATCGGATGGACTCTCGATGATTTGACTGGAATAAGTCCCTCTTATTGTACTCATCATATCTATTCAGAAGAGGGCACACGACCTTCTCGTGAAATGCAGAGACGCTTAAACCCCAATCTGCAGGAGGTCGTGAAAAAGGAGATCATCAAGTGGTTAGATGCCGGAATCATCTACCCGATCTCCGATAGTCGTTGGGTGAGCCTAATTCAGGTCGTGCCCAAGAAGGCAGGACTCACCACTATAACGACTGAGACCGGAGAAATCATTCCTACCCGATTAGCCAACTCGTGGAGAGTCTGTATAGATTACCGGTGACTCAATTCCTCCACGAAGAAGGATCATTTCCCACTACCCTTCATTGATCAAATTCTCGAAAAACTAGCGGGAAATAGGTTCTTCTGCTTTCTTGACGGGTACTCCGGTTATAACCAGGTGGCAATCCATCCTGAGGACCAAGAAAAGACCACGTTCACCTGCCCCTTCGGAACATACGCTTTCCGAAGGATGCCTTTCGGTCTTTGCAATGCACCCGCTACTTTTCAGCGATGCATGCTTGCCATATTCTCAGATATGGTAGGTGATTATCTGGAAGTCTTCATGGATGACTTTTCAGTTTTCGGAGCATCATTCGACGATTGCCTCCAACACTTGGTCCAGATACTCAGGCGGTGCATCGATGTGAATTTGGTTCTTTCCTGGGAAAAGAGCCATTTCATGGTGCCTGAGGGAATTGTCCTGGGACACTCAATTTCGGAGAAAGGTATCCAAGTGGATCGAGCTAAGGTTAATCTGATTTCTCACCTTCCTATGCCTAGCTCGATCAGGGACATCCGATCCTTTTTAGGGCATGTCGGTTTTTATCGACGATTTATCCCTGATTTTTCAAAAATCGCACGCCCCCTGACCACTCTTCTCTCCAAGGATGTTCCCTTCGAAATCTCCAAGGAATGCACTCAAGCATTTGAAATCTTGCGTGACCGAGTCACCCAAGCACCGATCCTACAGTCCCCTGATTGGTCTCAACCCTTTGAGATCATGTGTGATGCATCCGACTTCGCTGTAGGAGCGGTTTTGGGGCAGAAAAATGACAAGAAACCTGTGGTCATTTACTACGCCAGCAAAACACTCGATGAGGCTCAGCGTAACTATACAGTTACTGAGAAAGAGCTGCTAGCTGTAGTATTTGCCCTAGAGAAGTTCAGATCGTACCTTCTGGGTTCCCATGTCATCATATACTCGGATCACACAGCTGTGAGGCATCTCCTTGCGAAGAAGGACGCGAAACCTCGATTAATCCGATGGATCTTGCTGTTGCAAGAATTTGACCTTGAGATTCGCGACAAAGCGGGAAAACAAAACGTGGTAGCTGATCATTTGTCCCGTCTTCCTTCTGAAATAATTGACCCTTCCGGACCCATCACTGAGCATTTTCCCGATGAGCACCTGCTGACTATTGGTACTAGCCTTCCATGGTTCGCTAATATTGTAAATTACTTGGCATCTCATCAGACCCCGTCCAATTGGCCGAAGGCCAAGAAAGACAAATTACGCTCGGATGCCAAGTATTACATTTGGGAAGACCCGTACCTCTTCCGCATAGGTGCCGATCAGATCATCCGGAGATGTGTCCCGGAAGGGGAAGTCCACAATATCCTCTCTTTCTGCCATGACCAAGCATGCGGTGGCCATTTTGCCGGGCATAAAACCGCAGCAAAAGTCCTCCAGTGCGGCTTTTACTGGCCCACACTGTTCAAAGACGCACACAGTCATTGCAAGGCATGCAGTCGTTGCCAGACTTTGGGCAACATGAGCCATCGCGACATGATGCCTATGCAACCGATTCTAGTATGCGAAATCTTTGATGTTTGGGGGATTGATTTTATGGGCCCCTTTCCTGTTTCGGATGGTTTCGAATACATTCTGTTGGCTGTGGACTACGTGTCCAAATGGATCGAAGCCATACCGACCCGAACCTGTGATCACAAAATCGTCCTCAAATTCATTCATCAACACATTTTCTCAAGGTTCGGGATTCCTCGTGCAATGATCTCTGATGGGGGGACCCATTTCACAAATGCTCAGTTTAGGTCACTGATGACCAAATACGGGGTGTCTCACCGAATCTCTACTCCTTACCACCCCCAAACTAATGGTCTAGCTGAGCTGTCTAATCGGGAGATCAAGAAAATCCTGCAAGTCACTATTCGACCTGACAGGAAGGACTGGTCGTCCCGACTTCCGGAAGCATTGTGGGCCTATAGGACCGCCCACAAGACCCAATTGGGCATGTCTCCCTTTAGATTGGTGTACGGAAAGGCATGCCACCTTCCCGTCGAACTGGAGCATAAAGCCTATTGGGCAGTACGGAACTGTAATCTAGATCTTTCCAAGGCTAGGACCCACAGAAAACTCCAAATCAGCGAGATCGATGAATTACGCAGAGACGCGTACGAGAACTCGCAAATCTACAAGGAGCGGGTTAAAGCCTTCCACGACAAACACATCTCGAGAAAGATCTTTCATCCTGGTCAAAAGGTCCTACTCTTTGATGCCCGACTCAAACTCTTCCCAGGAAAACTGAGATCTAAGTGGGTCGGACCATATTTGGTCCGACAGGTTTTTGGAAATGGAGCAATCGAAATCAGTCCACTCAGCCACGATTCTGAACCTTTCATCGTGAACGGTCAGAGACTCAAGCCGTTCATTGATGTAACTTCTACTGATTTGGTTGAGGCATCTTATATCCTCCTTTCCCCTTGAGCTTATTGCGCCCAGCCGATGGCGTAAAACTCAGCGCTTAACGGGAGGCAGCCCGTCATTTTCTTTGAAAACCTGAAACTTGTTCTGACACCCTTCAGCACTCGAAGTTCACCCTTATAGACAGCCGACCCCAACTCAGATGTTCGCATCTGAGATTTGAAATCGTCCGCAAAAAAATTCAACCCGACCCATCCACTCACCCAAATTTCTGTCTTAAGGAATGAACTAAGACCCCCTAGGTTACAATGAGGACATTGCAAATCTTAGGCATGGGGGGGTATGAAAGTACAAAAACTTGTAAGAAAAGGTTTCAAAAAAAAATTTACATATGCCAAAAACACCATAAAAATTAAAAAATTTTCGAAAAAGAACAAGAGGAAAAGAGGAGAAGGAAATTTTGCGAAGGAGAAAAGAAACAAAAGGAAAAAGGAGCACAAAATTATGAGAAAAAGTGATAGTCATTAGTAAGGAACTAAGGAATTAACCTAAGTTCTAGACCTCATTCAAGAAAAGTGCACAATAAGATTAGTAAAGAATGCAAACCTTAGGCATTCTTGAATAGACTCTTAGTACCCATTAAGATCTGGACACTCCTCAAGAGGTTGAGGAAAATGAAAAGCTGAAGTATTAGGTCTAAGGCTTAGGGAGTATTCGGCCTCGTTACCTAATTTTTGGTTTACGGGACTCAGTAACCTAAGCACCCTAATCTCACACACAGCCTGGTTCAGTAAGCGTAAAAATCAGAATCACGCAGAAGCGTCGCAAAAATCTGAAAAGAACACCTAGAATAGGAGCGGCCGATCAACACAAGTTGATTTGGACGAGTTCCCAGCGCAGAGAGGCGGGGAAATCCCCTCGAAGATGCGTAACAAAATATCATCTCCTCGGTGCTTGTCTCTTAGGATATTTACATATCCTACTGGGGGCATGTAAGCACTCTGCTGGTTCAGATTCCATGGATGGCATTATCTCGAAGTGTCAATTGCCAGGGTCTGGATTCGGCCACGGAATACCATGGATGGGATTATCTCGAAATCTCAATAGCCAGGGTTCCGGGGGTTGCCATGGGCGGTGCTATCTCGAAGCATCGATCGCCAGGAACCCTTGAGGATTGATGATGGGAGCAAGGAATCTGATACAGACCGTGTTGAAAAGCCAATCCTAGGCTAGAACTAAAAAGAAAAAGAGAGAGAAAACTCTCCAAACAGAAAAACTTTCTATCTCTCTCTTACAAAACGCACTGCGAACTGAGCCAGGGCTAAAATCATTTCAAGCACGGGTGCTTTAACCACGAAGTCCAATAAACCTTAGGTTAGTTCTTGTGGGCCTTAAAAACCTTTGCTAAAAGACTGAGGCTAAGGCTAGACAGATTTGGATCTTGATTGGTACTAGAGTACCTTTTAGGCCTATGGTCAGCATTCTAACCTAATCTATGCTCAAATAAAAAAGGCACTTATCTAAAACTATTAAAAACTTTATGGTCTAGAACAAGGGTTGAAACCTTAAGTTTTTGCTAAGGGACTAGCAAAAGCTAGGCATGGGGGTATGATGAGAACCTCATCATGAGCCATAACTAGCTCATTTTGACCTAATACAAAGGATAAAAGCTCCTACATATCTCAAGGAAAGGCTTAACTCAGAGAATTCTGAGTTTGAGAAGAAAACAAGTCATAAGGGGTAAAAGTGCAATTTTACCAGTATAATCTGCATACAGGGTAACTCAGGGCCCAAACATAGGTCAAAGCAGCTTAATAAGAATAAAAGTGGGATGAGATGATCTAGCAAGGGCTACAGCACTTCCAAGAAACCAAATGATAATCTGTAACCCTAAAACAACCCACTTCAATTCACAAGGTTCGAGGTAAAGTAAAAATAGAATAAACCCTCTAAAATTCATAGAAAAATAATCTCTAGGGTTTAGAACCTTCAATTTGGCCTTTAGAACCCATTTTGACCTACATTGAGAACCAAGCCCAATTAATAACTTAATTTGGGTTTTTGCGCAAATTGACCGGTCAGACAAGGTTTAATATGAAAATTAAATTCACCATCAGATTCCTTAGGTCCTAATTAGTCATGTATAAAAACTTGAGCTTAAGAAGAAACCTCCTTGACCGACTTTACACTTTGGTCCTCATACATTTACTCTTTGGCCCTCAACTTCTGAACCCTCGCATTTTGGCCCCTAACTCTCCTTCGTTCTTTGCAATCAGGTCCCTCCTGCAAAACCTGCCAGCACCATGCTCCGGCGACCTTGCGCGGAGCATGGCGCCGCGCAGGGTGAGGTGGGGAACCTGGCAAGTAAACCGGGGGTGCCCTGCGTCGTCAGCCGTCGCAGGGACACCCCCCTGGTCGTTGCAGCCCACCATACCGGCCGTGCGAACGCACGGACGGTATGGGTTCTTGTTTCCGACCATTCTCCGGCGAGGGAGACACGTCGTCTCCCTCCGCCTTCCTCCCTGTTTGATCCCTATAAATACCCCCAGTTGCTCCACCGACCAGGGCAGCCTGGATCTGACGGAGAAAATCCCCAACTTTCTTCTCTTCTTCCTCCGGCAGACGCTCACCAGCTCCGGCGGTTTCCTCCCCCTCCACCTCTTCGCTCTGCCGCAATACCAGCAGCAGAGACTTCCTCCCCTGCTCTTCCCGCGCCACGCCGTACCCAGCTGGCGCCTCTCCGGCTCTCTGCTCGCCGCCGCCCCTTTTCCTGAGCATCGTCTTCTCCGGCGACAGTCGATACGACTGTCGCCCTGTTCCTCCCCCTTCGTCCCTACAAGTAAGCTAGAGCTACTCCCCTTCTCCTCCTCTTTCTTTCCCCGCTTTCAATTTATTCAATTAAGCCCTCTACCGACCCTGACCACCTTCACCCCCTTCGCCTCCGACCACCCTCCGGCGAGCCGCTCCCATCACCTCAGCAACCCACACGGCTCGCCGACCCTCACCGAACCTCCGCCTCATCACACTGAGCACCCCCCGCCCCTCCACTGCCACTCCACACCTCCGTAACACTCCCCCGAACAAACCCATTCCTCCGGTTGCAGTCCGACCCAGGGCTGCCGCCAGACACCTCCTTGCGGCCTGCCGCGCAGCTCCTCACCTTCGCCGTGCCACGGCGAAGGTTCCCCAGTGGTTTGATCAGGCCGCAAGGCCATATTCGTGTCCGACAGGTTTTGAGGTTCGACCGCCATTGACGCACATTGAAGCAGCTTCTCCCGCGCTCCAGGCTTGAGGACTCCAGGTCTCCAGCTGCTGCGGAGTACGGGGAGTCTTGCGAAGGCAGCCAGCCAGCAACCTATGCAAATAGAAGCCGCAGCTGCAGAAGCCAGGCCGCGGTCTCCCAGCAGGCGCACGCGAGGAACGGTCTGCGTTTAGTCCCACATCGGTAAGCCTCACACACGTTCCACTGTTTAAATTGATTTCGTGCAGTAGCCTTACTGCCTCAGTACACGGGGTGAGGTCCCCTTACACCCGCCCGGTTACCCGGTCTCGTCCGCGCTCACGCCCCGCGGACCTGACCCGACCCGACTTAGACTGACCTGCACTCCTCGCCCACCACGCACGCCGGTGGGCCTGGACCCGGGCCTGACCCGAACCCGATTACCCGGCAGCTCTGGGAGAGCTTTCCCAAGAGTGGTTTCAGAGAGAAAGAGAGACGCGGGGGGGGAGAGGGTAGAGTAGGTTTTGCCTCTGACGAAAAACTCTGAAGTGTGCAGGCACAGGCGAAGAAGAAGACCCGCGGAAGAAGAAGGAGCTGCACTGTAGCAAATGCATAGTTAAGTCGTCTAAGCACCGGGTCAGACGACGGAGGGTCAGCAGCCAGAGCAGGAAAGAAGGCAGGCTGAAGAAGAAAAGAAGAGCAACGGCCAAGGCAGAAGAAGAAGAAAGGAAGACTTAGTAGCTGAAGGCAGAAGCTCTGCAGCCATAAAGAAGAAAAGGGAAAAGAGAAAGGGTCACCACAATTGCAGAAAAAGAAGAAGAGAGGTCAGGGCAGAAACCAAGGAAAAAGAAGAAAGAGATCTGAAGAGGAGCATCACCTCTGCAGAACGAAGAAGAAGAACAAGGAGCTCTGAAGAAAGAAGAAAACCACCAAAGCAGGAACAGCAGGAAGAAGAAGAAGAGCATCACCATTGCAGAACAGAGAGAAAGAAGGAGGTCTAAAGAAAGAGAGAAAGAAAAGCATCCCCTCTGCAGAACAAAGAGAAAACAACAAATTCTTTCCATCTCTCTTTCTTTTTGTAAAAGAAACATGTATATCTCTAGAATACAACTTGCTCCCTGAGTTCGACCTCGGGAACTCTTTTATTTTCCGAGTAAAAAATTTTATATTTGAAGTGTTGGTAATAACCGGCTTTACTACAACGTTATAACAAACTAAAACCCGGTTGGAATCAGCCGACTTCAATATCCCTCTCCTAGATGCCATTAAATATATACCTGCCTATGCTAAATTTTTAAAGGAGATTTGTACTCCTAAAAGGCAGGCCAAAAATCTAGGACAGGTGCATCTTTCGGAGACAGTAAGCTCTGTCATACAGAGTAAGCTGCCTCCTAAGATGAAAGATCCGGGGGCGCCTTTAATTTATGTAATTATTGATGACACTACATTTAATCGTGCCCTCCTTGATCTTGGTGCCTCTGTAAATATTATTCCCACAAGTTTATTCGAAGAATTTCAGATCTGTGAATTAAAACCCGTCGAGGTTACCCTGCAATTAGCCGACCGATCTACAATCAAACCTCGTGGGATTGTCGAGGATGTATTAGTCAAGGTCCAGAATTGTGTCTTCCCTGCAGACTTTCTGGTTCTTGACATTGAGGCACCCGAATCATTACTGGACTCCCCGATAATCCTTGGGCGCCCCTTTTTGGCTACTGCAAAGGCAAATATCATTTGCCACACAGGCAAAATGGATATCAACTGTGCAGGCCAAACTATCACCTTAGATATTTTTAAATCCTCCAAGAGATTCCATGATGATAACTTCTTTGAGGACTCAGATACTGAAATTTCTAATATGGTGGAGGAGACAATGTTAATAGATACCCTTACCGACCACAGTTTTTTTGAGGACTCTAATTCAGACTCAGTGGTCGGCGAGATCTGTGATCCGGAAACTTGTCTTGACTCCAAATTTGTTCCTGATACCCCCCCCAACCCACCCACTATTCACGCACCTAATTTTTCCACACTAACTCACTATTCCTTCCCCGACCCCTTTCTTACGGACCTGCCACCAACCCCGCCCGAGTTTGGCACCCAACCTGAATTAAAACCATGGCCAGACTCAGGCCACACTTATCAATTTCCATCTCACTTTGATCCCAATATTATTTCTAATCAATTTTCTAGGGATCTAGACGAAGACAACTTTTTTGCGGGCATCCAAGTGTCCAATTATTTACATGATTTTCCGTCTTCTGTGCATACCTTCACGTCCGGCTGAATGGCGTAAAAGATAGCACTGGATGGGAGGTAACCCATCATTTTTTTTTGCTTTCCTTTTTTCTTCTTTTTCCAGGTTTTATTCATCCTAAACCTAACCGTTCTTCACTAAGGTGATTCCTTTTCCCTCCTAATGCATGAGGACATGGCATATCTTAAGCATGGGGGGGTGTTTTTAAATTTTTACGATCGATTTAGGATGTTCAAAACCTAAAAACATGCAATTTTCTTTAATTTATTTCCTGCTTGCATACCCAAAAACAAAAAACAAAAAAAAAATATATATATATATATATTGAAAACTTTTTGAGGAAAAATTTTGAAATCGGGACTACGGTCGAAAAATTCACTTCTGGTACAATGGGATTTAATCTTTAACAAACTAAGGATGAGGATATGGATCTGATCATTAGAATTCCAGGGTCTATTTTAGACTAGATCAGATATCCTTCTCTAAAATTCCACCTGAACTCATGATAGTTCAGGTGACTTGATCCTATTTTGTAATATGGAAAGTATTCGACTTAGTTTTTGATTCAAAAACCTGCGGTTCTTGAGAAACTTCTTGTGTCAATTTTCACACACAAGCCAACACTTAAAAATAACTAAAAATTTGAAAAAACTCCCTTGTTTGGATTTAGTAAAAGTCTGAAGCAGATCATTGGTTTGAGTTCCCACCGTCGAGAAGAAGGAAAAAAACCTTCTTTGAGGACACGATGTCAACATGTTACTGCCTCGGTGCTGCTCTATATCTATATTTCATATCTTTAGACGGAGCATTAAAGCGCATTTCAGCAGCTCAAGTGTCTTGGACGGTGCTCTACCTATAGCGTCGGAGCAAGAGCTTGAGTTTGCTTGGAGCGCCCCTTTTCACCGCATCGTGTTTTGGGGTTGTGAGCTCCTGGGTGGTGTCATAGACAGTGCTATCCCGAAGTACTGGCGCCAGAGCCCCCTCGAGGAATGGTAATAGGAATGATGATACCGACACATCTGTTGTAAGACTAAGCTAAAAATAAGCATGGGGGAGAAAAAAAAAAAATAATAATAATAACACGTCCTTATTAAGGTTGGCTTTTCACAAGCACCGACACAAGGTTTTAAAGGAATTTGCAAGTTGCGAATCAGATTCACGAGCCAGAAAAATCCTAAAAACAAACATTTCAAGTCATCTGAATTAACAAGGGGTTAATTTGTGAATTTTCTGAGGATATATTGATCCCGTTCTATCTAATGGTTGGATCCAAAAACAAATCCTGATGTTTATCTTCAACAAATCCTGTATCTCCTGTGTTTTAATCTACCAAGGTCCCTCAATCTCTTTTTCTCCTCAAAAGTAAAAAAAAAAAAAAATAGATTTCCCAAAAATTCCATTTTCCAAAAAAAAAAAAATTAATGTTTTGCTAAGAGACTAGCAAAAGATAACCATGGGGGTGTGATAAACACCAGTTTATCATCATTTTTATGCTTTAAAACTAACCTAGCTCTTAGGATTTTACTCCGCAAATGGGTTTTTGGGCTGCATTTAGGCATAAATTAGGATAGGCATGCATTGCATGTTTTATTGTTGTTTTAATGTATTTTTGTGAGTGTTAGGGATGTACAGATTCACAGATCCCTAAAACCCTAGCACTCAAGAAGGCAATTGGTGAAGGAGAAGCCCAGACTAGTTGGAACCCAGCTTGATCCAGCTCACCATAGTTGGAACCTAGCTTACTTGAACTAGGGTTAGCTCATCCCAGCTCCATTCAGCTAATCTCAGCTGGATGGCAGCTCAAGAGAGTTCACCTTAGCTCACCCTAGCTCAAGTCAGCTCAGATCCAGCTCAACTTAGCTGAGTCTAGCTCACCTCAGCTCCCACTAGTTCACAGGGAGCTCTAGCTAGCTCAGCTGAGTTGACAGGAGTTCACCCCAGCTCAGATTCAGCTACATCCAGCTCCACTCAACTCCAGCCAGCTGAAGAAGAATTCATCTCAGCTCAGGAAGCTCAAGTCCAGCTCCCGGGGATTCAGCTTAGCTCATCTCAGTTGAGCTAAGCTACCTTAGCTGCCTCAACCAGCTTGATTCTCCCCGATAGCACCAGACCTAGCTCACCTTAGCTCATTTTGGTAGAAGCTAGCTCACTTTAGCTTGGCTTAGCAACTAGCAAAGAACTAGCAAGCTAAGCCAGCTAGAGTAGCCCCATGCCAGCCTCTTCAGCAGCAGCCAGCTCCAGCTCCAGCTCCAGACTTCTTCTACTCAGCTCCCTCCTCCAAACCCTAGCTCCAACACCTTCTCCTCTACTCCTCCATTAGCTAAGCTAGCTTAGCTTAGCTTAGCTTAGCTATGCTCCAACTTCCTTGGCTTGTACTACCCCAAAAACCCACCTACCAACTCTACCCAACTAGCTCCACCTAAGCTCCACATAAGCTAACCTACTTGGCACCAACCTAACCTACCCACCACCTCCAAAAGACACCTAAAATTGGCGCCAAAAACTACCCATAACCACCCCTTAATGGCGCCACTTTTCCCTCCAAAATCCCCCCCTCATCTCCACCACACAATCCTCCTTGAATCCATCTCCACCATCCACCTAACCCTCCTTCTAGAAGACCCCATGTTGGCGCCAACATGGGGGTGTCTCTCCACCACCAAAAGGCACCAACACCACCATAACCACCCCCTTTAACACCCCTTGGGGTGGCGCCAACTAACCCTAGCCATAGGATCACCAACCACCCTCATCCTTCCATCCTAGCCCTCCATTTCAAGGGGTACCTTAACCCCCCATCCTACCCTATAAAAAGACCACTACCCACCACCATTCAAGCCATCCTTTGCTAGCCATTTCACTCTCATATTCCACCAAGAATCCCACGTCCAAGAGAGAAGAAGAAGAAGAAGATTAAGGGGATATTCTGTCCCCTTGGTGCCTTCCCCTCTTCCCTTCTCTCTTGGGTCACGCCAGCCAAAGGAGAAGCCAGGCAAGGAAGATCTTGGAGGAGATCTTGAAGGTGGTCACGCCACCTTGGAGGAGTTTTAAGGGTGGTGCACGCCCACCCCTTTGGAGAGAGCATTAAAGGTGGTAGCTTCCACCTTGGAGGAGCTCTCAAGGAAGGAGAAGAAGGAGGCCCTCTTTTCAAGCCAAGGAGCAGCTAGGCTTGGAGCAAGAAGACAACCTTCTTCACCATTGTTACAAGAGGATTTGTGTTTCTTTTCTTGCTTTTAAATTGTTCAATTCTAGTAGAAGCTTTCCTCTACTTGTCCTTGAAAAGAACACTCATTCTACTCAATCAAAAATTGCCTTCTTTTAAGCTTTTTATTGCAGTTGTTTGTTTTGGTTCTAGCACTTATTTCACCTCTTCTTCCTAATTACCCTAGGCCTACACTTGCCTAGAGTGAGCTTAGGAAGAAGATATTTCTATCTTTTAGATTTTTAATCATTTGTAGGTGTTAGTTCTTTTCGCTACAATCTGCCGTTTGCCCTCGTCTTTTCAAAATACAAAAAAATTACATATTGAAAAATATTAAAAAGAAAGTTGAGATTGTATTCCAAGCAAGAGAACCATTATTGCAATTTTTTCCTCCTTGGACGACCCTAGATACTCCCCTATCTAGGATATAAATTTTAAAAGCGAAAGCGGATTCGCGTGTTACAACGACGTTAAAAAACTGCTTTTACAAATCACGCGTATTTCGCTATCACCTGGGTGACCCGGTCACGAAGGTTTTCAAAGGCTAGTGTGCATTCCTTGGAGATTTCAAAGGGTACATCCTTAGAGAGAAGAGAAGTCAAGGGGCGCATGATTTTCGAGAAATCAGGAATGAAACGATGGTAAAAACCGACGTGCCCCAGAAAAGAACGGATGTCCCTGATCTAGCTAGGCATAGGAAGGCGAGAGATCAGATCAACCTTAGCTCGATCCACTTGGATGCCCTTTTCTGAAATTAAATGTCCCAGGACAATTCCCTCAGGCACCATGAAATGGCTCTTTTCCTAGGAAAGAACCAAATTCACATCGATGCACCGCCTGAGTATCTGGACCAAGTGTTGGAGGCAATCGTCAAATGATGCTCCAAAAATTGAAAAGTCATCCATGAAGCTTCCAGATAGTCACCTACCATATCTGAGTATATGGCAAGCATGCATTGCTGAAAAGTAGCGGGTGCATTGCAAGGACCGAAAGGCATCCTTCGGAAAGCATATGTTCCGAAGGGGTAGGTGAACGTGGTCTTTTCTTGGTCCTCAGGATGGATTGCCACCTGGTTGTAACCGGAGTACCCGTCAAGAAAGCAGAAGAACTTATTTCCCACTAGTTTCTCGAGAATTTGATCAATGAAATTTAGTGGGAAATGGTCCTTCTTCATGGAGGAGTTGAGTCAGCGGTAATCTATACAGACTCTCCACGAGTTGGCTAATCGGGTAGGAATGACTTCTCCGATTTCAGTCGTTATAGTAGTGAGTCCTGCTTTTTTAGGCACAACCTGAATTGGGCTCACCCAACGACTATCGGAGATCGGGTAGATGATTTCGGCATCTAACCACTTGATGATCTCCTTTTTCACGACCTCCTGCAGATTGGGGTTCAAATGTCTCTGCATTTCATGAGAAGGTCGTGCGCCCTCTTCCGAATAGATATGATGAGTACAATAAGAAGGACTTATTCCAGTCAAATCATCAAGAGTCCACCCGATGTCTCTGCGATGTTGCTAGAGGACAGCAATCAGACGGGATTCCTATTCGGGATTGAGGTTGGAATTGATAATCACAGGAAGGGTCTGATTAGAACCCAAAAAGATGTATTTCAAGTGAGCAGGAAGGGGCTTTAGTTCAAGGATGGGGTTATCGGCAGCGACGGGTGGTTCAGAATAGACGTGAGGTTTAAGGGTAGGAGCAACTGGGTTGTCCAAATCTGGATTCGACTCATCCATTTGTGGGTCAAGATCTTTCTGCGGTTGATGAGGTATAATCAGGTCATTCTGGAAGTGTGTTTCATCAACCAAAGCCCTAATATCACAAATCTGTTCGATGACACCGCAATTAATCCCTTGTTAGGCCTTAAATATATCAATTTTCAGGGTTTGATTTCCAAATTTGAGCTCTATTTGGCCCTCCTCACAGCTAATGTTGGCTCTAGCAGTAGCTAAGAAAGGTCTCCCTAAAATGATTGGTGTATCCCTAGGGTTTTCAAGTGAGTCCATGTCTATGACTATAAAGTCTACAGGAAAGTAAAAATCTCGCACTCTCATAATAACATCCTTGAGAATCCCTTTTGGTGATTTTATAGATCGATCTGCTAATTGTAATGTCACCTCAGTTGGTTTTAACTCAGATTCTTCTAGATGGTTAAGTAAGGATGTGGGTATCAGATTTATGGAAGCACCCAAGTCTAACAATACTCTATCAAATTGGGTATCACCTATCTTGCAGGAAATCAGGGGAGTGACAGGGTCTTTAGCCTTGGGTGGGAGTCTGCTTAGGATTACAGAGCTGGCTTGCTCTGATAGAACAATTGGACTCCCACTCTTGGTTAGCGGCTTATGCTGGGGTGTACACACATTCTTTAAGAATCGTGCGTAAGCCGGTACGTGGCGGATTGCATCCATCAAGGGGATGTTTATGTGGACCTACTCAAAGAGCTTGACCAGGTCCTCCTCAGGTGCCACGGGCTTGGTAGTCTTCTTTCCCTTGGTCAAGGCCTCGGGAAACGGAATCTTGGTTGGTTCTTCTAGGATAGGTCCAGGTCCTGGATCTGGGACAGGGATAGGAACGTCCTGGATTTCCGTCCTAGGCTTGGGATCACTACCAGGCTTGGAGTGGTTTGGATAAGGTGGATCTTGGGTTTCCTTACCACTATGGGTTGTCACGGAATTGAATCCTGCCTAGTTTTGGTTGGGATTGGGTAAGATGGGTTGCTGCTGGTAGCCTGCAAAAGAAGTGGAAGCCTCCATCCCATCGGGTGAAGGAACAGAGGGGGCCTGATAAATCATATGGGCTTGGCCCGGGTTTGGGTTCATAACGCGTCGCTGGATTGGCACGTTATTCGGGTTAGGAAGAGGTTGGGAAGGAAGAGTGCCTGGCTGGCGAGCATTTGCCAACTGGGCCAGTTGATTTCGGACCTTGAGCATTCGTTCTTTGAATGTCAGCCAAAGTCTAAAGGATAAGGGACATTTGATCCTAATTTGGCCCTGATGGATAAGTAGGGTTGGGTCGAGGCTGAGGCAGCTGGTAAGGAAGAGGGGGTTGTGGGCGGGGCTGAAAGGGTGGTCTTTGGGTTTGGGAATTTTCCGCCCACTGAAAGTTGGGATGGTTTCGCCATCCAGGGTTATAGGTGTTGGAGAACGGGTCGGTCTGGATGGCGTTGAGGTCCTCGCAGGTTTGAGGAACCTCCAGAGAGTCAGAGAAAGGGGGAATGGAATTCCCCGAACTGGTGTAGAAGGGATCGGATGGCCCTCCGATCCGAGAATCAGATGATGGATATGGATCCATCCCAGGAGAAGATCGATGGAGAATGTTTTGCACAGTCTCCCGTGTGGAAGGAGGCTGTGCAAAGGAGCTATGCACAGAGGTGGCTCGCTGCAGGTGCTGAGTTAGCTCATCCACCTTTTCAATGATTGAGACCTTGTCCAATCGACTGGCCATTAATTCCAGGTCGACTGATGCGGACAGGCCCTACGTCTCATGTGCTCCCCTAAGATTCGTCGATGCGCGGGTATTCGTCCTGTCGAATAATCCCATGGAGTCACATGTTTTTGAGAACATCCCACACGGTGTCCTCATGTTGACCCATGATATTCCCTCCGCAGGTTGCATTGACGAAAAGACGGATGTCCTCACAGAGTCCTTGGTAAAAAGATTGGACCTATTCCCATTTAGGAACTCCGTGATGGGGGCACTTTCTCATGAGATCCTGAAAGCGATCCCATGCCTCATGGAGAGGTTCCCCTGTTTGCTGAGTGAAGTGAGTAATCTGATGGCGCAAGGCATTGGTCTGACCAACGGGAAAGAACTTTTTCAAAAATTCAGACTGAAGTTCTTCCCAAGTGTTGATCGGCCGGGTCTGAGTTTGATACCAATGAGCGGCCTTGTCCATAAGAGAGAAGGAGAACATCTTCATGAGAAGAATATCCTGATTTTGTGCATCTGACCCAAAAGTTTGGGCCAGATGTTTTAGCTGTTTGATGTGCTGGAAGGGATCTTCGGAATTAAGCCCATGGAATTTAGGTATAGCATGAATCATATTGGGCTTCAATTCAGAATCAGGTCCTCCAGTCGGGAGTCTAACTCGAGGCTCAATGGCCACCGCAGCAGGATTATAATGGTCCCGCATCATAGGACGCTGCGGTGGGTGCACAAAGTTTTGGAAGAGGTCATTGAGTCGCTGGAGCTGGTGCTCCAGATTGTTTTCTTCCTCAACTGGTTGAGCCATGATGGCAGAAGAAGAAGAGCTTGGTTCATAATTAGATGAGAGAATAATGGGGTGGGGTTGCTATGCAAACACGGGCGTCGAGGCTTGGCCTGGACGAGAGTGAATTCCTAAAGGAGATCTTAAGGGTGGTCTTAAGGACCTCCTACCGTTCATGCACTATTGGAATAGATAAGTTTAGAAGGTGTTGGACCCAATCAAGACACCCAAAAAATTTTTGGGCGACTACAGAGGTGCGGGGCAGATGGACCCCTTGATCAAAAAGATCGTCCACCTGAGAATTACCTGGGCAGCCAGAGAGGGTGAGTCCCACGAAGACCCCTACATGGTAGAGCATCCCCACGGGTTACAGGGTTTCCCCCACCCGACCTCTCTTGTCACTGCGGTTCCAGGTAGACCAGAATGGGGATCTTGACCTCTTAAGTCTACCTCTTTTACTTTAAGATCAAGGTACTTAAGGTTTCACTTGAACTCTTAGTTATTTTTGTGGAAAAGGTGACCTAATTTGAAGGTTGGTTGACCCCAAGGGTCAACTTCACCTAGGGATTCTTTTGAGAATTTATTAGGTCTTGTTTTTTTAGGGTTCAAGTGTTTAGAGAGCCAATTTGTTTAGGGTTTTTCTTAATAGGTATTTTCAACCAATGGCTTAGGCACACCTCTTTTTAGGAAGATCTTTTCTTTGTTAATAGAAGGTGTGTCTCTAAAAACCCTAGATTTTCAATCCTTGGATTGGCTCTAGTTGGTCCATTTTAGTTGCCTCAAAATTTTAGTATCTAGGGCTCAATCAAGAAGGTTTTATCCCTAGTTCCTTAGTTGGATGGACAGTTAAGCATGTGTTGAAATGAAAATTAGGCAACTCTGATGAATTACTATGTATGATGCAGGTAGCCCTAAGTTGATTTTTCTTTTTGTTCCCTTTTTAGATTTTAAGGGAGTTAAGAAAGGGCTAATGAAGATTACCTGGTTGTCGAAGTGTTTGTTGTGCAGCTACTCTTCTCTTTCTTTTACCTACACACAAGAGAGAGAAAAATTAGTAATCTCTTACAAGAAATTCAAAGCTTCTAGAATAGCCATTGTTCCCCGGCAACGGCGTCAAAAACAGTGGTGAGACCGAACCGTGGCTGGTCTTTGTTTGTTTTAGTGTCTATTGCAGTAATGTCATTGAGGTATAAATAAAATAGCTACAGTTTGTCGTCATCGCCACCATTACAATTTTACTCAGAAATATTTTCCCGAGGTCGAACTCAGGGAGCTACTGGAATTCTAGAAGTACAATGTTTCTTTATTACAAAAATAAAAGAGAGAGAGAGGGAGAAGTAGATTTCAGCTTCTTGGCTTTTTCTTCTTCTCTTCTTTCTCTCTTGTCTTCTCTTCTTTCTGTTCTCTTTTTCATAGTTCTTGATCTTCTTCAGTTCTTCTTCTTTCCTTGGTCTTCTTCTTTCTTTCTTCTTCTTTCTTCCTTGGTCTTCTTCTTGCGGTCTTCTTCTTCCTTGGTCTTCTTTATCTTCTTTCTTTGCTTTGTCTACAGAGCTTCATCCGTTGTCTGATTTCTCAGTCAGACGGCTTAAATGGTGCCTGCTACAGTGCTTCCCCTCTCTTCCTTTGTTGTTTCTCCTTCTTCTTCTTCTTCTTGGTCTTCTTCCTCGGCCTTCTTCTTCAGTTCTTCTTCTTCCTCTTCTTCCTTGGTCTTCTTCCTACGATCTTCTTCTGCTTCCTTCTCTTTTTCTTCCTTGCAGCTAAGTCTCTTCTCTTCAACTCTCAACCTGCCAGCACAAGGAGCAAAACCTACCCTGTCCATCTACCCGCACGTCTCTCTCTCTCTGCAAATCACTCACAGGACGCTCTCCCAGAGCCGCGGGTAATCGGGTCGGGTTTCGTGCCCGTGACCAGGTGCACCGATGTGTGGGTGATGCGCGAGGTGTGCTCAGATAGGGCCGGGTCGGATCTCACCAGATCCGTGAGGTGAAACCGCGGACGAGGCGAGCATGCGATGGGTGAGGGACCTCACCCCAAGTGACTGGAGGCGTTAAGCAGAATTCACAAAAATAATATAAACCATGTGTATGCCTCGTCGCTTACCGATGTAGGACTAAAGCCCGCTGTGCTCCTTCGCGCGCCCGCAGCAGACCGCAGCTTCGCTTCCTCAGCTGTAAGCTCCATTCGCTTTGATTGCTGGGTTAGCTGCCTTCGCACTACCCTCCCGACTTTGCAGCACTTGGAGCCTTGGAGTTCTGAAGCCTGGAGTGCGCGTGGAGCTGCTTCAATGTAACGTCAATGGCGACCGGGCGTCGAACCTGCCAGACACGAAAAGGGCCTCTAAGCCTAATCAGATCAGCGGGGGACCTTTGCCGTGGTACGGCGAAGGTGGTGCAAGGTGCAGCAGATCATGGGGCGGCCTAGGCGTGCATGCCCAGGTCGTCCTGTGACCGGAGGTGTGGGTGTGTTCGGGGGAGCGTTGAGTGGGTGTAGAGCGGCAGTGGGTGGGCGGAGGTTCTATGAGGGTCGACGAGGCGTGTGGGGCTGTGGAGCGATGGGAGCGTCTCGCTGGAGGGTGGCCGGAGACGAGGAAGGTGACGGTGGACAGGAGCGGTCGAGGGTTAATTGAGTGAAATACAGTGAGGAAAAGAAAGAGGGGGAGATGGGGAATAGTTCTGACCTAATTATAGGGACGGAGGGGCCGGAGCAGGGCGGCAGTCGTATCGACTGTCGCCGGAGAAGAAATACCCAGAGGGAGAGGGTGGCGGCGAGGAAAAGAGCGGGAGGGCGCGTGTTGGGTATGACGCGACGCGGGAAGAGCAGGCGAAGGTGGCTCTGCTGCTGATATTGCAACAGAGCGATGAGACGGAGGAGGAGGAGCCGTCGGAGCTGGTGGGTTTCTGCCGGAGTGGGAAGAGAGGAAAGGTGGGGGGTTTCTCCGTCAGGACCGAGATACCAGAGTCGCCTGGCGATGCTGGTCCTTATAAAGGCGGAGGCGGAGGGGTGGGCGCAGGGAGGCGACGTGCCTCCCTCGCCAGAGAGTGGTCGGAATTGCGACCCATACCTTCCGCGCGTTCGCACGGAAGGTGTGGGCGAGGGCAGAAGTCATGGCGGTGTACCTGCGACAGTAGACGTCGCAGGGAACACCCGGTTCAATTGGCAGGTCATCTCCCTCACAATGCGCGGTGCCATGCTCCGTGCAAAGTCGCCAGAGCATGGCGCTGCTCAGAGACTTGTAGGAGGGACCTGTATGCAAAGAACGACGAAGAACCTACGGGCCAAAATGCAAGGGTTTCGAAAGTTGAGGGTCAAAACGTAATAGATGAGGACCAAAATGCAAAGTCGGTCAAGAAGGTCTCATCTTAGGTTCAAGTTTTTATGCATGACTAAATGGGACCTAAGGATTCTAATGGTAATCTTTATTTCTAGGTCAGACCTTGTTTGACAAGTCAATTTACATAAAAACCCAAATTAAGTCATTAATTGGGCATGATTCACAATGTAGGTCAAAATGGGTTCCCAAGGCCAAATTGAAGGTTCTAAACCCTAGAGATTATTTTTCTATGAATTTTAGAAGGTTGAGTCGATTTTTACTTTGCCTCAAACCTCGTGAATTGAAGTGGGTTTATTTTAGGGTTATAGAATGTCATTTAATTCCTTGGAGTTGCTGTAGCCCTTGCTGGATCGAACCATCCCACTTTCCTTCTTATAAGGTTAATTTGACCTATGTTTGGATCCTGAGTTACCCTATTTGCATATTGTGTTGGTGAAATTGCATTTTTACCCCGTAGGACATGTTTTCTTCACAAACTCAGAATTCTCTGAGTCAAGCCTTTCTATGAGTTATGTAGGAGCTTTTTCTCGCATATCTAGGTTAGATTATGCTAGTTAGGGTTCATGATGAGGTTCTCATCACTGGGCATCCTTAAATAGTGACGACCAATAGAATCCGGATTGCAAAATTTTTGTGGTCATCTTTTTCTCGGAAAAGTGTCCACCACAAATGGATGTGTGACAAAACTCAAGTATGCTATGGAACTCAACTTTCGGGATGCATCGGTGAATAATCTGGTCTACGCCAATGCGGTAAAGCTCAGGATCATCCCAAAAATAATATTTGTCCTTAGATACAAGTCTATCTCGTTGCTATTTGGTCCAATCCTGAGGGATTTGACCAATGGCCAAATAATTGACAATATCCGCAAACCAGGGGGTTCGGATACCAAAGACTGTGAGGATAGTTTCATTCGGAAAAGCATCAAAGATCGGAACATCCGTATGAGGAGAATCAATTAAGATTCTCGAGAGGTGATCTGCCACTACATTTTGTGCCCCGACTTTATCCCTAATTTCAAGATCGAACTCTTGAAGCAGCAGAATCCAGCGAATAAGCTTGGGTTTGGCATCCTTTTTGGCCAAGAGATGTTTCAAGGCCGAGTGGTCAGTATAGATGATGACACGAGAACCTAACAAATAAGCCCTGAATTTTTCTAAAGTGAAAAACTACAGCTAGCAATTCTTTTTTAGTAACGGTGTAGTTCCTCTGGGCCTCGTCCAGAGTTTTTCTAGCATAGTAAATCACAGAGGGCTTTTTCTCAATCTTTTGACCCAAGATAGTCTTGACAGCATAATCAGATGCGTCAGCCATAATCTCAAATGGGGCTGTCCAGACCGGTGGTTGCAATACCGGGGCACAGGTGACTGCCATTTTCAATAAATCAAATGCCTTATGACATGATTCATTAAACTCGAATGGTGCGTCTTTGGCGAAAAGGCTACTCAAGGGCCAAGAAACCTTCGAGAAAGCCTTAATGAATCTTCTGTAAAAACCCACATGCCCAAGGAAAGAGCGAATCTGTTTTACGGATGTGGGAGGAGGAAGTCTAGAGATAGCATCCACCTTAGCTCTATCAACTTCAATTCCCCGATTAGAGACCACGTGACCTAGGACGATGCCTTCCTGAGTCATAAAGTGTCTCTTTTTCCAGCTAAGGACCAGCCGTGTTTTGATGCATCTTTGAAGGATCAATTCCAGGTTAGCCAGGCAAGACTCAAAAGAATCTCTGAAAATGGAGAAATCATCCATGAACACCTCAAGACAATCTCCCACCATGTCAGAAAAGATGGCCAGCATGCACCTTCGAAAAGTTGCAGGCACATTGCAAAGCCCGGACGGCATTCTATGGAATGCAAAGGTTCCGTAGGGACATGTGAAAGTTGTCTTTTCCTGGTCTTCGAGATGGATAGGGACTTGGCTATATCTTGAATAACCATCCAGGAAGCAAAAATATTTTTACCGAGCTAACCTTTCGAGGATTTGATAGATGAATGGCAAGGGAAAGTGATCCTTTTTAGTGGCTGTGTTTAGCTTCCTATAGTCAATACAGACTCTCCAAGCAGAAGCTGAATGAGTGGTGAAGGTTTCCCCTTTCCCATTAGTCATAATGGTTATTCTCGCCTTCTTGGGTACAATCTGAACGGGGCTAACCCACGGACTATCTGAGATTGGGAAAATAATCCTAGCATCGAGCCACTTAATTATCTCCTTCTTGACCACTTCTCGCATATTCGGGTTTAGTCTCCTTTGCATTTCATGAGAAGGGCGGGATCCATCTTCCATGAAAATACGATGATTACAATAAGATGGCTCGATCCCCCTAAGGTTGTAAATGGTCCAACCAATTGCCTCCTTGTTGTTCTTAAGGACCTTAATCAACCTCAATTCTTTCTCCTTAGTCAAATCAACACTAATAATCACAGGGAGATGTTTTCAGGTCCTAAGAACTCATATTTCAAATTTTTGGGCAATGGTTTTAATTCCAGCTGGGGTGGGTTTAGAATAGAAGGAAGGGAGGATGCTGATGAAGATTCATCAGGACGATCCAGTGGAAGAGGCTGGGAATGAACAAAATCAACAACCTCTTTAGGATGTGGCAAGTCTACCATGGAGGAGGGTTGTGGGTTGGGTTCGCTAAAGTTAACGGAGTCCTCAAGTGCATTGATTGTCATACATGTCTCAAGATCTTGTTCCTCGAGTTCCTAAATGAATCCACAATCCTGAAATCCTCTTATCGCCTTAAAAATATCCAGAGTTAATTTCTTATCCCCAAAGGCGATCTCCATACTACCACTTTCACACTTTATGTTGGCCTTGGCGGTAGCTAGGAACGGATGCCCCAGAATGATGGGTGTGTTCCTCAAATCATTAGGTACATCCATGTCAAGGATGAGGAAATCAACGGGAAAATAGAAATCCTTGACCTTGACAATTACATCCTCAATAATGCCTCTCAATGTGGTGACCGATCGGACCGCTAATTATAGCGTTACTGAGGTTGGCCTAAGTTCACCTAATCCAAACCTCTCATAAATAGAAGTTGGGATTAGGTTAATGGATGCACCTAGGTCCAATAGTGCCCTATCAAAAGTGTATTCCCCAATAATGCATGAGATCAAGGGGGCACCTGGATCTTTCTTCTTTTGAGGAAGGTGATGCAAGATCACAGAACTTCCCTGCTCAGAGAGAATCACCTTGCTCAGAGTGGCTTCTCTCGGCTTATGCTTTTGGGGACACGGTTCTTTTAAGAATTTAGCATAAGTCGGGATGTGCTTAATAGCATCGAGGAGCAGAATATTGATCTCTACGCTCTTGAATAAATTCAAAAGCTCCTCATTACTGTCTAGGGTTTTCTTCTTCTTGGTTTTCAATAGGGCCTCAGGGAATGGGATATGGGTGGAATTTTCAATTTTCGGTCCCTGGGCCTTATTGTCTTCTTCGACCTCCTCCTTCTCTTTCTCAAGCTCCCCAGGATTTTGACTTCTAGAAGGTAATTCTGGGTTCTGGGTCTGCTTCCCACTTCTCAAGGTGACAGAGTTTGCAGAGGCATAAGGGTTTGGGTCTTGAGGTGGATTAGTGAAGATTGAAGGGCCTTGGTTGGTCATGTAACTGAAAGTTCCCTACTAGGAGGGGTGACGTAATAATATGCGGAATGAAATATATAAAGCAATATCACAAAAATAAGCAATCGCACAATGTACACAGGTATTTTTAGGTGGAAACCCAAACCGGGTGAAAACCACCACCTAACCCTCTCGAGTTAGGATTTTCCTATCAACCAAGTTGATCAAAATCCACTAAACGAATCACTTTAAACGAGGGTGATTCAACCTCAATACAACCACGCTACAAGTACGAGGGTAGCGTTCCTCAACCCCTTCTCTCCACGAGAAGGATTTTGTCCCACGAAGGAGACGGGAATTCACAAAGCGAATACCCAACCAAAATACAAAGATAAAATAAAACAACAGTCCTATAGAGCCAACAAAATTAAACCTAGCTTCTATAGGAAATAGGAAACTCCCCTTTGCAAGGAGTGCGTCGACGATGACGCGGTGCGTGTGCCACGCGATGGCGCTACGTCGCTCTCGTTAACAACGCCGGGAGAGCGGGTGCGCAACGATTGAATGCTCTCAAGAAAATGGAGCTTGAGCTTGGAGAGCAAGAGAGTCTTTTCTTTGGACACAAAAGGTTTGAAAGTGTATTGCAAGGTGTGTGTCTTAGTGTGTATATCTTGTGTTTTTCTAAGTGTGTTTGTGTTACAAAGGTTCCCCTCTATTTATAGAGGCCTTAGGAAGGCTTTGGAAGGCTTAGAAAAGCTTCCATAGCCGTTGGGTGCAAAGCCCAAGAGAATCAGGCCGAAATCAGGACAATGATTGCATTTGACAGGGTTATCAGACGTCTAACTCTGGCATTAGACGTCTGGAAGGCCACTTTAAGACGTCTGATTCCAAGGTCAGACGTCTGATTCTATGCGGGTTTCTCCCTGACTTGAATCAGATCTAAACAGGGTTTTTGTGCAAGTCCATCAGACGACATACAGGACGTCTGGCACTATGTCTGGACGTCTGGAAACCTACTTTTACTGTGGGAATTGATTTCCAAATGTTGCAACAGCTAGAAAATCTCTAAGAAGAGATTTTGGGTCAGCCGAGGCAAAACGGTCATTTATCAGACGTCTGGTAAGTCCTATGGACGTCTGATAAGGCTCTAACGGTCATAATCTTGAGTGTTTTCTAAGCCAGCCAACGGTCCACTAATTGGACGTCTGGCAAAGTCATCAGACGTCTCCTAAGATGTCTGGTCTAAGGTCTGGACGTCTGATTTCATCAGACAGAACTAACTATGTCTAGCCTAACAGTTATCAGACGTCTGAAACAACAGTCAGACGTCTTAAAATACTTTATCAGACGTCTGATTTTGGGATTAGACGTCTGGAAATGCTGTTTGAGCCCTATATTGGTTTTCTAAGTATTCTACAGAAAACCTAAGTATCCTAGGGTTGTGCAGGTGTTCCTAGGACTATTTTTAGGGTACTTTGAGGCTCTTTAACATAATGTTCTAAGGAATAAAAAAGAGTAAGAAAATAAATACAAGAGATACATGAAAGGATAAAAAAGAATCTATCCTATTCTTCTTGTCTTCCATCTCCAATCTTTCGCTCCACGCGAACCTCCTCTGTTTTCCGTCAAGCTCCTCCAATCCGTCCTGGATGCGAGCTCGAACTCCGTCTAAACACGTCCACATTTGCAATTGACCTGAAATCTAGGACTCAAATTGCAAATGTTAAATAACACGTGTTTTGTTATCATCAAAACAAATGATCGTGGTGCTCTAGCACCAACAGTAAGCAGAAGAAGAAGAAGAGGGACCCTACTCAACCACCTAAGCATGCGCATGTGGGTCCCTTTGATTCCCGTACCCTTGGGTTCTAATGCCCTGATTTTGCACATTACGCAGGCTGGGTACGGGTTGAGATGGTAGGGATCCAGGTTGTTGGGTGTTTGCAATTAACCTAGATTGTAAGTTATCCAAGGATGTCTTCATTTGTTGCATAAGTTGAAGCATGGAACCTTGCATTTCCACCATCTACCGGTTTAAATCAGCCTGCCCCACGAATTATTGGACATTCCAAGATGGCGGATTAACTGGTCTCGGGGGTAACTGGGTGTATACTTGACCCTGACCCATAGGTTTTTGAGATGCATTGTTGCTAGGTCGAGATTGGGTCTGTTGCCTCTGATTTTTCCAAGAGAAGTTAGGGTGGTTCCTCCATCCTGAGTTAAAAGCGTTGGAATACAGGTTGGACCTAACATTCTCCTGCATTGCATATGCATCCTCATAAAACGAGGATGAAGAGAAGGAAGGATCAGAGAAACTAGGATCAAAGGCCCCAATTTGGAACCCATATGGTTCCGAGAAATCCTGGCTCACAGGTTGAGCCGAATCGAGTTGGTTCACGAATTCCCACCCCGTGGGAGCTCGTGAGGAATGGAATCCCGAATTCTAGGATTTAGTGGGTAAAGAAGTGTTTCCTGAATTGCCAAACATCCATTCTTCCATTTTCTTAGCAACCAAGTCCATTTTATCTAGTTTATTACAAATTAATTCCATGTCAAATGAATGAGAATCCTGGATCTCATCAGCACTTGACCTAGGTTGTTGGGACTAGTTGAATGCATTCATGGAGGCATGATTAATTGAGTTCTCGCTCATTTCCTTAAACAGGTCGTATGCGCTATCTGCATCCCTATTGAGGAAATTGCCTCCGCAGGAGGCGTCCACGTGATTACGGAGTTGCTCAACCAACCTATGATAGAAAATCTACACGAGTTGCCATTTCGACTCTTCGTAGTGTGGACACTTCCTCAAAAGTTCCTGGAATCTCTCCCAGGCACCATGAAACGGTTCCCCTAGCCACTGAACAAAAGTGGTAATCGCCCGTCGCAAGGCATTGGTCCTTCCGATAGGGAAGAATTTCTTCAAGAAAGCAGACTTAAGAGCAGCCCAAGTTTCAATCGGCCTTCCTATAGTCTGGTACCAATGTGCGGCCTTATCCCTGAGAGAGTGGGGGAAAAGCCTCATGATCATTTGCTCTTCGTTCACATTCCTTGCTCTGGTGGTCTGAACCAAAGTGGTTAGATCCTGCAGGTGCTGGAATTGGTCATCCGAGCCAAGCCCATGGAAATGCTTAATCAAACTTAAGACTTAGGGCTTGATTTCTATGTCTCTGGTGGGAATCATGATGCTAGGATGTTCCCCATAGTTTGAAGGATCATAAAAATCCTTCAAGGGCTGAGCGCCCTGACCATGCATGCATTGGAACCATTGCTGCATCTGCTGCAATTCTTCCAACTGCCTCTGAATCAGCTCCTACTAGTTCGGAGGCGGGAGAGGTAGTTGTTGATCAACCATGGGATCTGCTTGGCTCTAGCTCAACCTCTGCCTCCTCGAATGGTCTAAAGGTCCTTCTAATCTAGGGTTCAATGACCTCCTCCCAAGCATACACTAGAAGGAAGTCGGAAGGACAGGGAAAAGAGGGAACCCTGCAGCACAAGAATACAAGCCTATCCTTAGATGGGGTAGCCTAAGGTCTACTGACTCTCAGAATCCGTCCTAAGGTTATGGACGATTTACTCTACCTATGTCCAGGCAATCCAACCAGTTAGAAGGAGGGACTGGGGAGAAGGTTCTTCCTTTGGCTTGCACCTCCAGTTCCTAGTGTACCCCCCAGCCACGGTCGTTTGACACTACTCCACTAGCTAGACATCAGATTGACTAGTATAAGTAGGTTAATCATGAATAATCTCAATATGCATCCCGACGAGCGAATGAATCCTTAGGGCCAACGTCTAATTGATTTTAGTTAGGCTTGGGAAATTAGTGCTCTGGAATGTGATGGGCCCTTAATGGGTTGTGCCCTTAATGATTTGTTTGAGAACGTGTGAATGTGCTCAACCAAGAGGTTTTCAAGCAAGATTATTAATGATGAGGTGAGTTTTAGGATTCGAATCTTGCTTAATAGCTTTTAGGATTCAAATATTAGGTGTTTTCAACCAAGTTTTGTGAGGCAAACAAAGTTTGTTGTTGAAAGCACGTGTTCAAGTATTTTCCTTTAGAAATCAAGAAAAATATGAAGTGCCTAGCTTGACCTAATTATTGAATCCTATGGGGCAGCTAGAAAATGAACCTCTTTTAGATTAGGTGGTGCGGCCCAAACAATTCACTCAATTGGCTCAAATGCACCACCAATTAAGGCACACAAAAAGGTGGTCCACAGGTCGGAAGTCCGGTTGAGTAGATGAAAATCAAGTTCAATTATGTGCCTCAAATGTGGGTGTATGAAGTGTGTAAATTGATTCGTTCCACAGAAAATATCTTTTTATTTTTTTTTATATAAGATGTGGGTGAGATGGGTGAAGGTGGAAAACAAGACAAACAAAGTCTATCCTAGGGTTTATGCAAACACCTAAGTAGATTAGGTCTTGGTTATGATTGTGGCGAAATGAACTAGTGGGGGGGAATGTGGGGGACACTTACAGAGTACTCTACCCGCACTTTACTCCGATCTACCGCACTTGGATCTCTATGCTAAGGTACCTACAAGATAGTAGATCAAAGATAAGTAGGGTTAGTGCTATGTAAATGCAAAGAAATGCAATAAACAATAAAGTAAATTCCGTTGCCTCCCTGGCAACAGTGCCAAAATGATCGGGCGTGTTTCGTGTGTTAAAAATCAGGGTTACAAGTAACCCATCATCGTAGCAGCAAAACACGTCGATCAGATAAAATTTATACCGAAACTCCAAGGGAGTCCCAGGTCGAAATAGGGAGGCGACGTTTACTTTACGTGAAAATCGCGCTTCGTTTTGTTTCTTTTTGGTATTTAGGGTTTTGATATTTTTTTTGTTCTTTTGAAATAAAAGACAAGCAGAATGAAACACAAGATAGAAATGGGACAAATATGATATATATATCAATTTAATGTCAATTACAATGAACTATGAAAGCATTAAAAGAGAGGGAGGTGAGAGGAAATCTGCCGAATCGGCTGTTCGGCGAAACGACGGCGCCTGGCGAAAGCTCGGACGAGGGAGGTGAGGAGCAGGACGACGGATGTGAGATGCAAGAGGACGTCATGTTGAGAAAAGCTTTGGAGTAGCTCTGGAATGGAGGTAAGAAGCTGGAGTTGATCTGCTACCGGAATGGAGGTGGGAGGACGGCTCCAAGGCGACCTATGAAGGGAGATGGGATGATGGAGGAGTATTTGGTGGGGCAGAGGTTCGCAACATTAATAGGTGCCTTGGGAGCTTGAGAACAAGCTCTAATGGAGCGTTGGTAGGCTTGCTAGAGCTTGGGAGTAGGTGGGAGTAGAGTAGGTAGAGATGGCTTGGAAGGGACAGGGTGTAGGTCCTTTTATAGTGGAGGAGAAGAGGCTAAAAATGCATAAAGGACCTTTAGCGACCTCCAGACCGTCACTGGAAACGTTGCTGTAGACAGCTCACATCCGCTCACGCCCTTAGCTGGCTCTGCTAGCTTGCAATGAAATAGCGACAGCTGTAAGCGTCGCTGTAGGTCAGCCCAGCTGTCGCTGAAAGTTGGCCACAACCGCACTTGCGCCTGTGCTGTGCTGCCCCGCCTATCACGCGTGCTGACCGCACGCACCCTGCTGTGTGCACTGCTATGCGCTGACGTGCGCGTGTGCTGCCATGTGCTGGAGCTTTGCACGCACTGCCGCTGCTGCTGCCATGTGCACAGCCAACTTGCTAATTGGAGGGGTTGGAGGGATTCGAACCTGTGCCCCCCCTTTGCAAACCGGTGCTCTAACCATTGCGCCAGACCTTCCCTTGTGTCATGAGGAGCGGCTTGGTGCAACTGCTTCCCAGCCGTTGGATCTTAATCCAATGGCTAGGATTCAAGGGCACGGATGAAGGAATTAGGCGATGCTGCTGGCCGGTGTTGGGCCGCCTAGATGGCTCCACGTGGCGCCATCCAAGCTGTCCATCTTTTTCTTGTAGAGGGTGCCATGGTACTCATATCGAGATGATTCCCGTGATGCAAAACTGCGATCGTCGCTCCAGATCCATCCATACGGTCGGATTTTCCATCCAAAACCCGTATGGATGTTGCATTGCCCCCATGACCATATAAAATGGAGGAATTAATATACAAAACATACAACTATCCTAAATGCCATGCAATGGTTGTTATGCAATATTTATAACATGATATGCAATGCTAAGCCTAGGAACTATCATAAATAAGCAACATATCATGAATTTATGTGTGTTCATCACTGCGTGCACAGCAGAAGCGTGGGTTCATGACTCTCCGCGCCTCCTCACCTCAGCTACATGCGCGCAACCCTTCGTGTGCATCTCCATGTGTGCCGCTAGCCCCTTCAACTGCGTGCCCCCGCGTGCTCGCATGCCCTGTAGCGCGCCGTCGTCGCACGCCCAGCGCCGCCCGCAACCACTCCAAGTTGCTGCTCCAACAGGAGAGCACCCCCCCACCAGCCCTCGCCTCTAGCCTACGCGCGCAGAGTGCACGCTACTCCAGCAGCTCTGCCATGCTCACAGCAGCGACCACCCTCTAGCAGTGCCTCACTCCGCGTGCATGTATTCCCTCACTGCGCCTCCTCATCACCAGCCCATCCACTCCACACGCTCACGCGCTAGTGCAGCCAGTAGACCTCTAACGTGATTGCGTAAGCCTCCAACAAGCAACCACCTCCCTCCTCTCCGTGCGCATTACGCATGGCTAGCAGACCTCCCATGCCGCTCTCTTGGAGCTCTTCTTAGTAGCAGCAGCCACTGGAACCCATCTCCTTGGCTGCTCCATCCGACCACCTCTGGCAACCTTGCGACTCACTGCCACCGCCACCGCGAAGCCCTCGACTCACTCATCTCTTCCGCCAAATCTCCCTTCAGCCAAGCCCTCCTCAATGCGTGAGATCCTCGCAACAAAATCCTTTGTTTTTCTTGTAATTAAAATTTACATTTTTTGCCATTGTGGGGAAAGGGATTTTTAGTTAATAATATTCTATTCAGTTGATTTTATGACCATCTCTCTCTTATTTTGCATAACTACAATATCAGCATGATAATGTCTTATTATCTCAATTGAAAAGCAATTTTGATCTGATTTCTTGATGAAACTAATCGTGAACATATGTTTTTAATCGGTGCGAGTTTAAATAGGTCATTGCCTCCCTGTGGTTACGACCCACTCTTCTATGAGTGTTAATTATTTTGATTAGTCGATTTTCCACCACTTAAAAATACAACGACAAATCTTCTTAATCATCAATTTCGAAAGAGAAAATCAACTCGTCAACAAGCTACCACGTGGCAGCACCAGATTCAATTGGGGATCAAAGAAGGATTTAGAAGGCTTAATTAGGGTCGTTGATCTCTCGATCAACGAATCTAATTAATCTGAAGCATTTGCACGAATTTAAAGGGCCAAATACCTTCTTTGCCCTCCACTAAAGCTATAAAAAGAGGCCAAAGTGCCCCCCTTTGAAGGCATTTCTCATTTTCTTTTTCTTCCTCCTTCTTCAACCTCTCTCTCTTCTTCTTCTTCCCGTCTTCTCTACATCCGTCTCTGCATCTCCATTTGAAGCATCCATTAGGCCACCCCGATGGATTGTTGCTACTCTCCCCAATCTCTCCAAAAGGCCACCACGAATCACCCATGGTGCCCTCATTTTGTTACATAAGTAGTTATATTTATGTTAGAATTTGTCTAGTTCTATGTATACAATTCATGTTTAAACTCTTTTGATTGTTATATATATTGTGTCTATACTATTTAGCAATTATATTTGGAACAACGTATGAAATCAAAAGTGCTTTTTGCCTTCCTGTGATCGACCGGGACTCACCAAGTTCCGTTAATTTATTTTCTCGAGACGTATTTTGTTCTATACTACAATGTGTTAATTTTCTATGCGATCTAAGCCACGAACACCCAGCCTGTGGAGGTTGACCTTTGTAGAGCTGATTACCTTTAGCAAACTCCCTTTGAGGAGATTGATGTTGATCAACTCCCGCCCTTCCCTTACCCGTTAAATGTTGTCCCACCTACACCCGAACTAAAGTCTTTGCCTGATAATCTCAAGTATGTCTTCCTAGGACCTGACCAGACCTTCCCTGTGATTATCAATGCCCATTTAACTAGAGATCAAGAACTTAGGTTGACTGCAACCCTCTCTGAACATCGGGCAGCCATTGGGTGGGCAATTTCTGACTTAAGGGGAATTAGCGCTACCTATTGCACTCACAAGATCTATTTGGAAGATGGGGCTGGACCTTCTCGGCAGATGCAGAGGCGATTGAACCCGAATATGCGAGAGGTCATTAAAAAAGAAATAATCAAGTGGCTTGATGCAGACATCATTTACCCAATTTTCGATAGCCCCTGGGTGAGCCCCACTCAAGTGGTACCCAAGAAAGCTGGGCTCACCATGGTCACCAATGACCAGGGTGAATCCATCCCCACCCGCACCACTACCGCATGGCGGGTGTGCATTGACTGTAGGAAGCTTAATGAGGCCACCAAGAGATATCATTTTCCTCTACCATTCATTGACCAGATTCTCGAGCGATTGGCAGGGCAGAAATATTTTTGCTTCCTAGATGGATATTCAAGATACAACCAAGTTTCTATTGCACCAGAGGGTCAAGAAGACCACATTCACTTGCCCATATGGCACGTTCACATTCTGTCGTATGCCATTCAGGTTATGCAACGCACCTACTACCTTTCAGCGTTGCATGGTAGCCATCTTTTCAGAGATGGTGGGTGAATACTTGGAGGTCTTTATGGATGATTTCTCTGTGTTCAGGAACTCATTCAACCATTGTCTTAGAAACTTAGAAAAGATTCTGAGGTGATGTATCGAGGTCAACCTGGTTTTAAGCTAGGAAAAGAGCCATTTCATGGTTCAGGAAGGGATTGTCCTCAGTCACATCATCTCGCATAGGGGCATCGAAGTTGATCAAGCTAAGGTTGATTTAATTTCCAAACTTCCACCCCCTAGCTCGGTCAAGCAAATCCAATCTTTCCTAGGACATTTTGGCTTCTCGAGAAGGTTCATTAAGGATTTTTCCAAACTTTCTAAGCCCTTAACTGACCTTCTCGCCAACGATGCCCTTTTTCACATGACACCTGATTGCATCAAGGCCTACAACACCCTTAGGGAAACAGTCTCCACTGCACCTATTTTACAACCCCTAGACTGGTCCTAGGACTTTGAGATGATGTGTGATGCATCAGATTTTGCGATCAGTGCAGTCCTAGGACAAAGAAAAGAGAAGAAACCCGTGGTGATCTACTATGCGACCAAAACATTGGATGAAGCTCAACGGAATTACACTGTCACAGAAAAGAACTGCTCGCTGTAGTCTTTGGGTTAGAAAAGTTCAGATCATACCTTCTAGGATCCCACGTGACGGTTTACACCGACCACTCAGCTATCCGACATTTGTTGGCCAAAAAGGACGGTAAACCCAGGCTCATCAGATGGATCTTGCTCTTGCAGGAATTTAACCTGGAAATACATGACAAAGCCAGGTCCAAGAATGTTGTAGCCGACCACTTGTCCAGACTTCACCCGGACCACATTGGACCCTCATCACCCTTAACCGACAACTTCCTTGATGAATAACTTCTAGCCGTGCAAGGAAGGAGGCTACCTTGGTATGCAGACTTAGTCAACTATCTGGCAGTAGGTCAAACTCCGCAAGGCTGGTCCAGACAGCAATAGGATAAGTTCTTGGCTGAAGCCAAGCACTATTTCTGGGATGACCCTATGTTGTTTAGACTCTGTGCTGACCAGATCATTAAGAGGTGTATTCCTGAAGAGGAAGTCTGAAGTGTGCTATCCTTCTGTCACGACCAAGCCTATGGTAGCCACTTCTCTGGGAAGCAGACGGTTGCAAAAGTTTTGCCATTCGAATTCTACTGGCCATCCTTATTCAAGGACGTACATAGCTTTGCGAAGACTTGCTCTCGGTGCCAGACATTAGGGACTATGACCAGAAAGGATATGATGCCCCTACAGCCCATTTTGATCGTCTAAATTTTTGATGTCTGGAGCATCGATTTTATGGGTCCCTTCCCACCATCCAACAGCTTCAAGTACATATTAGTCTCAGTGGACTATGTCTCGAAATGGATCAAAGCTGTAGCCACCCGAAGATGTGACCATAAGGCTGTCGTGGACTTTGTTAAACCAAACATCTTCTCTTGGTTTGGGATACCGAAAGCCATGATCAGTGATGGTGGGAGTCACTTTATTCATGCCCAATTCCGTGCCTTAGAAAATATGGGGTTACTCACCGCATTGCCACCTCGTATCACCTACAAACAAATAGGCAAACTGAAGTCTCTAATAGGCAGATCAAAAATATTCTGCAAAAGACTGTGAGACCTGACTGGAAGGATCAATCCACACAATTGGATGATGCCCTTTGGCCATACAGGGCTGCTTTTAAGACCCCGATAGGCATGTCACCTTATCGATTAGTCTTTGGCAAGGCTTGCCACCTTCCGATCGAGTTGGAACATGGGGCATACTGGGTTGTTAAGCAGTGCAATATGGATTCCCAGTTAACCGGAGCACAAAGGACACTCCAACTCTCCGAGCTCGAGGAAATCCGTTGGGACGCTTATGAGAATAGTCGAATTTACAAAGAGAAGATGAAAGCTGTCCACGACAGACACATTAATAGGAAAACCTTCGAGCCCAATCATTAAGCCTGGCTTTTTGATGCAAGACTTAAACTTTTCCCCGGGAAGCTGAGATCAAAGTGGACAGGACCATATCAGGTTGTCAAACCTTATCCCAATGGGGCGATTGAAATTGCAGATCCTAACCTGGGCAAACCATCACAGTAAATGGCCAGAGATTAATACATTTTCTTGCCTAGGTTCCCCCAAAGGAAGTAGTCACCCTCATTGAGGGTTGACACGGAGCTTCGCCTAGCTGGAGGCAATAAACTCAGCGCTTCCTGGGAGGCAACCCAGAAGATTCAGACTGATCAGGTACATGGCGGCACTCAGGTGATTTGTTTCTATACCCCCTTGCATACATCTATTTGCTAATGAGGACATTGTCCAACTTAAGCATGGTGGGTGGTTCTTCGCATTCTCTGAGTTTATATTATCTACCTGATATATATATAAAAGAAAATTAGGAAGGAAAACTTAGGCATTAGGAGCTTGTCAATTGTAGGAAATAATACGAGAAGAACCTGAACACTTAGACTTTTTAGGCCTTCGGGCTTAATCAGCCCAGGTGTCTACTAAAACGTGGATTTAGCCCCGAATCCTTGCAACCTTAATTTACATTAATCTGATCAATAAAGTAGGGTCATAAGTATATGACTTATCAACCCACCCTCTGACTCGGAGGGACTTTTAGTCTAAGCATCTGCACACATTTTTGCACTGACTCACTCATAGGAGATTCTAATAGAAATTGGATAGCTAATGAACCTTCTAGGGTGGTATGACTAGTAAGTTGTCGTGGGTAATAGCCCATTGGCCAGTTGTTTAGAGCCCAACCACAGGACCATTCTCTTTTATTATTTTCTCTAGGTAAATCTCAAATCAGGGAAGCCACCTACTAAAACAACAAAAGAAAAAGAATAGAAAAAGGGAGAAATAGAAAAATAGAAAAAGAAAGATAAGTAAGCCACATTTCACCGCACTAGAATGGCTGGTTATTGCACGTGTTTCGCGAGTTTGAAATCGAGGTTACAAGTAACCCGTCATCGTAGTTGCAAAACTCGTGGTCAAATAAAATTTATACCAAAACTCCAAGGGAGTCTCGGGTTAAACACAGGGAGGTGACATTTACTTTAATTGAAAACCACGCTTCGATTTTTTTTTTGTATTTTAGGGTTTTGTCATCTTTTTTGGTATTTTTGTAAGAAGAAGATAAGCAGAATCAATCACCAGAGATATGGAACAAATATGATATAGATATCACTTCAGTGTCAATTATAACCAACTATGAAAGCATAAAAAGAGAGGGAGGTGAGAAGTAATCTTCAGAATCGGCTGTTCAGTGAGACAACGGTGCCTGGAGGAAGCTCGGACGAAGGAGGTGAGAGCGGGACTACGGAGGTGAGATGCATGAGGACATCAGGTAGAGGAAAGCTTCGGCGTGGCTCTAGAATGGAGGTGAGAAGGCGGAGATGATCTACTACCGAAATGGAGGTGGGATGATGGCTCCAAGGCGACCTATGAATGGGGATGGGAAGATGGATGAATATTTGGTGAGGAAAAGGTTTGCTACACTAATAGGAGCCTTGGGATCTTGAGAGCAAGCTCTAACAGAGCATTGGTAGGCTTGCTAGAGCCTGGGAGTAGGTGGGAGTAGAGTAGGTAGAGATGGCTTGGAAGGGAGGGGGTGTAAGGCCTTTAATAATGGAGGTAAGGAGGCAAAAATAGGTATGGGACCATTAGTGACCTCCAGGCCGTCGCTGGAAGTGTTACTGTAGGTAGCTCATGCCCGCTTACACCACTGCTGGCTTTGCTGGCACATGAAGAATTAGCGACGGCTATAAGCGTCACTGTAGGTCCAGTTCATGCGTCACTGTAGGCTAGCGCCAACTGAACACACACCCGTCCCTTGCTCTCCTAGCATTGCACTATGCGTGCTCTTTGCCATGCGCGCACACGCTCACGCGCTGGCGTTGCACTGTGCACATGCATGCCTCCTCGCGCGCACATGCACCCGTGCTATTGTGCGCGTGTGGTGGCGCGTGCGTGAGCATGGGCAGCCTGGGCTGCACCACGTGGTGTAATATGGACCGTCTATCTTCTTTTCATTGTAAGGGCAGCTACAGAGGTCGGATTGAGTCAATTTTTGCACCGTTAGGCTACGATCGTCAACCTAAATCTATCCGCGCAGTCGGATTTGTCATTTGAAGCTCTGAATTATGTCACCTTGTCCCTTGGCCGTTGATCTTCCTCGGACTACATATGGTGCTACAGGACTCCGATCGAGACGATTTTGGAGGCGTTGGACTCCAATCGTCATCTTGATCATATCAGCATGGTCAGATCATCAATCCGAGGCTCTGAAATAAATATCCTTCTCTCCTGACCACAAAAAGGATGCAATTAACCTAAATTATATACAATTGCTTTAAATGTAGAATGATGCATGCTATGCAATATTTATAACATGAAATGCAAATCTAAGCCTAGGAACATGCATGAATAGGCATTTTACCCTCAATAAATGTGTTTACATCAGCTGAAAAGTGGTCATGGGTAACAACCCATTGGCCGATTGTCCAAAACCCAGCTCACTAAATGCACGAAAAAGCCCAAAACACTTAAGGATGAAGTGGGGAAGTAGAGCAATCCAGGGAGATATACACTGGAAGCACCCTTGTGTTGACCCCACACAAAATAAAATTAGGGAGAAAGCTACCAATCGGATAGATACACCTTTAGGCAAGCATTTTCTTTTACGGTCACCTAGGGGTATAGAAACACAAAGTCTGTTTTAATTACCGTTGAGTGAGTCTATCACAATCTTCACACCAATATGCTTAACACTTAGAGTCTTTTTTGAGTTATGGGTGGGTTGGGTAGCCATAAAAAGTTACCTACACACTTTCAACTCCAAAAATCTTTAAAAAAATTAGAAAAGATGAAAAAGAAATATATATATATATGCTTTAAAGCGAGAATTTGGGCGATTTGCATTTTGGCAGACACACGGGCACTGTTTAGTCTCTGTGGATTAGGCTCTTAGTATATGTTTCCTCTTATTGACAAGTAACATATGTCTATGCAATCAATTTCTAATTCCAACTGAAAATAACAGCTAGGAAAACCTTGCTAGGGATTAATAAGGGATGAGCATGGGGGTATGATAACTCTGCATTTAATGATGATAATTCCATCAACCAGAGTTTATTTTAGGGGTATATGTACATTAATAGCATACCATGATGAGCATGGGAGCACTGCATGCATTGCGAATTAAGATTGCTTATAAATCAATGTTTAATGGCCATATGTACAAGTGCATGTTGGAACGGGCCTCAGATGAGCAATCGGACCGCACGAATGGATTTAGATTGATGAATGGAGTCCAACAGACTCGAAATCGCTTAAATCCAACATCTGGAGCTTCCTCAACAAGCCCAAGAAGCCACAATCAGCCACGTGGTGCCATTTGCCGCGCACACGCACCGCAGCGGCCCCACTTCAGCACAAGGAGACGATATATCGAATGACTGAGAATCACCAAGCCTCACCAACACACGCACGCACCCAACCAGCTTCAAATCCTGACCGTTAGATCTCCATTGAACAGTCGGTAACGCCCATGCGCAACTTTGCCTCCGCGACTAATCACAAAGGCAACACAGTGGGAGAAGCCTTGCACTCGCAAGCAACGAACGCGCGTTCGATCCCGTCACAAGGAAAAATTCGCTGTAGCACGCACTCATCACGCGCGAGCTGCGATCCAGTGCACCCGGTCATGTGCAATCCCAGCCATTGATGCACGATCAGATGGCTTATGGTGTGAGCACGCGGATCTGGCGCGAAGGCAGCTCCCGTGACCGGTGGGTGTGGGACTTCAGTGACGCTTCTAGAAAGGACTTAGCGATGTCCTGAATGTCGCTAAAGACCCGTACCTCTTTTGGAAGCTCTCTTCTACTATATAAACCCCCTCAACCACCCCATTCAAGAGCATTCAATTCTCACACACTCTCCATGCAATACTAACCCTCTCCTAACTCCACCAAACACTCCATATCTGCCCCGGAGTTGTCGAGCCGCTGACGAAGCCCCCCTCCACCGCTGTGGATGCCTCGCCTCCTCCTCGCACTCTCTCTTACTCTAGTTTTATGTTGCAGTATTTTAGGCTTTCATCTATTGTTGTATTTGTAAACAAACTCTAATTGCATGCTATATGTTAATATTTCTTCTTATATCGTAGTTCACATCTTCTTAAAGTGATTGTCATGTTTTAAACGCAAGCTCTAACCTTACTCTCTCTCTCTCTCTCTCATTTTCGCAAGCAAACCACTCTATCATTCCGTGACACCCAAAGTGACCAAAACTAATATGATTTCACACCTCCCTGAGATCGATACTTGGACTCACCAAATCCAAATCTTAAATTAAAACCGACGTTGCAAACGCATGCTACAATGACATAATTAAACCAACGCATTCCACGCACGTCAGGGTTTTGCTTTGCTACTTACCTCTCAACACTTAGCAAATTCTGAGGGAGGCTTTTGCCTCTATTGGTGCTGGTATTGAGCTCTGTGCTGTGCCTTTCCATGAGCCTGTTGAGAGAAAGGAAGGGAAGAAGAAGAGTGCCCTCTTAGCATTGTAGCATCTGGACAGTTAAGCCGTCTAACTGAAGTTCTAGCTATCTGATCTCTGACAAGGAGTGCACCATGCACTTATCCTACGTGGCATTTGGTTGATTGATACTATTGAGATATTTGATATAATTGTAATAGGGTAATTTGACGATTTAAATCACCATTTTACCCTAATCTTTTTGACTACATTGACTCTTACTTCTATATTTATATTATTTGTGCTTGAGATTTCCATTATATTCTTATATTGCACTTAAAATTGTGATCTTAAAATTAATTACAACACTTGCTCCTTACGTTCGATCTCGAATTTCTTTCAAGCTATAAATTGTATTTATTCACATGCCATTTTCAGCTATATTACAACAAAGTGATTTTCAAACCCCATTCCAGCATGTAAACACTAATTATATAATTTATATAAATAATCAATACTATCTTTCAAAGCAATTACAATCAAGGATAAAGTTGTCTCTTGACAATTTATCCCCTCTACCATCCCCCATTTTCTCATCCCCACCTTATCTCCATCGTATCCTCTGTTCAGGTAAACACCCTCATAGAATAATCTTGAATATGCCCTACTTGTAACTTCTTATCCCATGGGATGCATTCTGCAACATAAACTAACCCTGAAGGGTTGTAGTACAAGCCATGACCATAAAGGGATTAATGACAAAATGTCCACAATGAGTGAATAACACAACAAAAAGAAGCAAAGTATAATAAAAGCAAAAGAAAGATGATTGATACAAGCAAGCTTAAATCCTCATCACCCTAGCCAACATGCATGGAGACCTAACAATATCCCCATATCTTTGAACCACGTGCATGGACAGACTAGGATGTTGCAGGAAAGGAGTGTCAAACTAATGTTGCTTCCAAGACCAAGAGGGATGTCCCAAGAGAATGTTGATAGTAGTGGGGGAAGTACCTCGAATGAGAAGTACCAAAGAGAACCACTAGATCCCTATCACCGTAACAAGAAACAAAAGGATCACTAAAGGGCAATTGATTGATGTCCAAAGAGCCATGGATCACCATGTCCTGTAAAAGCTAGTAGCCGAGCAATCTGATCCAATTAGAATCCTAGTTAGATGACACAAAAGGGAAGTATGTTGGAACCTTGTTCCACATCTTGTTTTGGTGTTAACAAAATTATTATGGATTTATGTTTGCCATTAAGTGTTTTTTAGATTTAGGTGAAGGATCAAGGCAAACAGGAAATGATGGAGGCTTGATGAAGAGGAGATCATGATAAGAAGGAGGCAAGATGACAAGGAAGAGTCGAGGAGGAGAAGATCATCTTCAACCTTTTAGTTTAGATTTTATATTTATAAATTGTATATGCCTCTTAACAAAGAATCATTAACTTAGATCAAAAAAATAATTAGAGATAAAAATAGGACTAATATTGTTATCCTTTTCAAAGAATGTAACCTTGGTTAAAACATTTAAAATAGGTACTTGTAAGCAAGTACCAATACTGTTCATCAATACTGGTATTTGCAAGGCATAGGTTTGAGAATTTGTCTCAAACTGTATGTTGGCCACAGGTTGAAGCCTTAATTCTAGCCTGAATCTTACAAGTACCAGTACCAATGATGAGTAACGGTACAGGTAGGTTACTGTGCCCAAGGAATTTCAAACTTGGGAGTCACAAGTATTGGTACCCATGATGAGTATCGGTACCAGGACTCATGTACTAGTTGTAGTGAGCCGCTAGTACCGGTACCAACTACTATTGGTTACAAACAGAATGACTGAAATATTTATTTTGTCAATGTAAACGTTGGGAATTAAATCCCAACGTCTATTTGACGACTACCTGAGGTCCTAAACTCTATAAAATGAGTCTTGGACTCTTTGTTTGCACACAGGAGATACAAGAAAGATAAGAGAAAATTCTAGAGCTCTATATTTCAAATATTCACCACATATTCAAGAGAAGAATAGAGTTTGCTGCTTTCAATCTTTTCATGCTTTTGTAAACGCGTCGACGAGATTTTCTTTCACGTATTCACGTCTTCACTAGGCTCTCAAATCAGTAACATTATATTTACATTTGCTAAGAGGCTTAGGTTTTAGTTGTCAGATTCTTTTTGTCTTACACCTGTTCTTTCATTTGTATTTAAGCTTGTTGCTCGTTGGGTTGTAACAAACCTGTTGTTGTAATTGGGTTGAGGTAACCAGTGAATTACCTCGGTTAGTAAATTGATTTCCTCGGGGTTGAGGGAATCAGGTTAAAAACCCTAATCTAGGAGAAATAGGTAGTGGAGTACTTAAGTAAGGGGAACCACTATACATCTTGTGTATTTTCTGTGGATTAATATTTGTGCAAATCTTTTTCATATTACTATATTTTGTATAAGTATTTGTGCGTGTAGCCATCTATTTAGATCTATCAAAGTATGCTCTAGCATGTCGCGCAAAACTATCCTGGTTTCATGCTTCATACTCTTAACAATTGGAAGAATCAATAGTGGATTGTCCTTAGGGTGTTGACATTGAAAGGGACAACCAATTGTTGAAGGAGGGACTCCTCAAGGAGGGTGGGGCACAGCCAACGTTAATTGAGAGGGATAACCAATTGGCTCGTGGGTCATAAGAAAGAATCTCTTTTCTTCTATTATTAAATTTGATATATTTCAGGAAAATACTTGAAAATTTATTTAGTATTTTCATGACCTCGGCAACGTGCATACTGTAGTTGCAAAACTTACACACACGCACTTCCTTTTTGTTCTTTGTTGAGGTAAGAAACGACTTACCTGTGAAATTCCTATATATATATTATTAAGGTTAAAGTTAGGATAAGTTACTTCACTCTAAAAAAAACGTGCATCAGGATAAGTTACCGATTGATCATGAGAAAAATTCATTGAATGGTGTCAATTCACTGGGAAAAGAGTTTTTTGCCCAGTTCTACGTTGCAATAACATTAATTTTGCAAGAAGTAAATAAATATGGGTACAAATTAAGCTTTAAGAGTGTGATTAGATTCACTGGCATTGGTAAAGATGGCATTTGATCATATTCTCCGATCACCATCTAGTGGTTGTGTCATTGGTGTCTTGCTCATGTTGTTAGTTTTGCGGGCACCCATGATAACAGCTAATCAAGTGCAGGTGTGGAATCAAGCTAAAGCTTATGGCACCCTAACACTTCACTTTGATGAATTTGGTGTTGGTGACACTTACGAAGAAGGTAGGTGGACCAAAAGCCTTCCTTACAAAGCCTCTCTCACATTCAACCTTATCGGAGATGAGTTCCTAGGAGTTACATAGTGTTATGCCAGTGGACATGATCTTCCACGGACGTTAATCTTCAACTCCTTATTCCTCGAGAACCGTCACTGCAATCCATCTTGCACTATGGAAATCAGGAATGATGGTGCTTATATGCTTATTAAGCATGCTTGGGAGCGGATCCACAAATTCCAACCCAATTGATGTTGGTTAGCTTTCAGAGAAGACAAGAATAGCCACATAAAAATATTATATATTATAAGGTCCTTAAATCTGTAATGTTTACTTTGGTGGATGTTGTTTTGAGAAGGCCTTTGGTTGCATTGGTTACAACAAGATGGGAAGTTGTTCCATGAGATCCCTGTTGTGTGAAATTAATGATTTCACAAAGTGATAATAAATAAATATGTGGATTCTATCTGCCAGATGATATATACGAATTAAGACATTCAAGCACCTTTGTTATGTAGTACTGTAAGTGTAGGAGGGCAACCACCTATGGATTTCTTGTTTTGTGATAAAGATTAAAAAGCTCTTGCAATGTATACGAAATCATCAAGGTGTAGTAGATAGAAAAAGGCATCCCAAACTCTTTGTAGTGTTTTTCTAATGCCAAAAGCAAAAGCAACAGGTGTATGGAATAAAGTAATAGCAACGATTTTATCTTAAATTAATTAACTTGAACATAAGTTGACAATAGGCTACTTCGTTGTTCAGTTTACGAATGAAACTTCTGCATGCATCCATTGTCCTTTGTTTTTTAAATGACAATTCTAATATATTTTATTTCCAATAAATTACTTCATGTTTTCCAAAACTAATGTAAATTTGTGGATGGTACACACATTTTTGTTAGAATATATATAAAACAATGGGGTGAAGGATTTGCATCATCAAGGTTTGAAAATCTTCTAGAACTGATTTCCTTAAAATGCAGAAAATGATTTTTCTCCTAACATATTATGTATATACTAGTAAATATAAGTCATATGGTAAGCTATATGTATACATATTGTGAAATTGATGTATAACATGTATAAATAACTTGTATATATATCGTATAATGTATATTAAATATTTAAGATTATTTAAACAGTATATAATTTAATTGTATAATTATTTATTATTTATATTCACTTATGAGTACTATAACTTAAGTAAATATGTAAAACCCTGTAGATAACTGAATTTAGTAATGATACTGTATATACATATTTATATTATAAACCCTGTATCATAATTTAATTATGTATATCTAATAAATAATTTATTTATTAAGTTACTAGCTAAGTTATTAAGTTAAATTGAAATAAATTAGTAAATTAAGTTATAACTAATATAATTTATACTATATAGTTGTATTATAGTATTTTAAGTAAATTAAACTAATTTAATTATATTTATAATGTATTATACTATTTATACCTAAATTATATGTATGACACCCTGAATTCATTTATTTAAATGTAAATAAATTAAAATAAATCGTGTAAAATACAATAAAAATGTGTATTAAATACTTTAGTTTGTATACTAACTCTAGGTCTATTAGACGATTAATAAACTTAATAATCAATATGTATAAATTGTAAACTTTGATTAATTTATTTATATAGTAAATGTAATTAATTTTGTAAATAAATTGTACAATTATGTAGCTTGAATACCATATAATTTAATTTTAAATTATATTAATTTATGGCCCTCAAATTGCAGGCCAAAATAGCAAAATCGAGATAGTTACGCTGGAGCTGTAGTGCTTGTAGAGGTGTTAACAAAGCGCCACGTCGTTGGCGTTAGATGGAGCACAATGCTTTTTTATTGTTTTTGTCTTCTCCTCTCTTCAGTCATTGGCGCCCAGCACAAGAAACCTATTCCCTCTTATCCCTTCCGAGCATTTGGCTTGAATGAACTTTGGTTTGGCATCCCGACCACATTCTTTCCAGATTTCAGCCCTAGTTCACGTGGAGTGGTCTCAAAACCCTTCCCAAGTCCTTGATTGGGGTCACCAGCACCTGCAACTGCCTCAATTTGAGGCGTCTTCACTATCTGCAGCTCACATGTTTTGCATAGATATTGAGGAAAAAAAATCACTGAAAAAGAGAATAAAGAAGACTCATAGGTTAGGATAGAGCATGAAACTAGGAAAGACGAGAGTTTCTCTAAAAAAAGGAAAAAAGAAAGATATCGGGGATTAGTTTTCTTTTTAAGGAGTTGTTTGGGTGGAGGAATGAATAAAAGGGAATTGCATGACAAATTAGAAGAAAATGGATTTAAGAGATAAATTGGATTCATTTTTACTTTGAAGAATTAAATGTCTTGTCATAAATTATTTGAGAGAAGTACTCTAAGGTAGAAATATAGTTCTCCATAATTAAATATTAATTTTATAAGAAAATCATTTTGAAATTTAGGACCTCAAGTAAGGAATTTTAGTGTCAATTCCTCGTTCCAAATAGCCCCTTCGGGTGTAGATAGTGGGAGAATTGAGGAAGGTAAGGGGGAACTATCACATAATATTGATTATTTTGTTCTAATTCTACAAATTGGTTATTTCTAACTATTGGATGGAATATATTGACATTATGTATGTGATGTAAACACATTTACACTTCTTAAAATGTCTATTTATGCATGTTCTTAAGCATAGGATTGCATTTCATGATATAAATATTGCATTACATACATCATCTTGCATTTAGAGTAATTTGAATAAAATGGAGGTTAATTGTCTCCTTTTATGTGCTTGGACAGGGCAAACATTTTATCGGGGCCTCGGATCAAAGATCCAACCGTATGGATGTGATCAGGGCGACGATTGGAGTTTAACGACTCCAAGATCACCCTAATCAGGTATCCGTAGCATCAGATAGTGAACTGGGAATCCTAGAAGATCAAGGGCCAGGATGGTATAAATCCGCACTTCAGATGATAAATCCGATCACACGGATGAATTCGGATCAACGATCGCAGGCCAACGATATAAAAATCGAGTCAATCCGACATCCGTGGCACCATCTACAACTTCCAGAAGATGGACGGCCAAGATAGCGCCACGTGGCGCCATCTCAGCTGCCCAAACGGCCGCTTCATCTTGTGAAGGCTCCGCGCCCGATCGCTCTCCGCCGTTGGATCTTAATCCAACGGTTGTGGGCGCTAGCATTTAAAAGCGCCTGCTCGACCATCCACGCCCCATAGAGCAGTGGTCGAGCGCGCTATCGCGAGTGCGGGGTGCAGGTTCGAGCCGTGGCAAGGAGCGGCAGGCGCGAGCGATTGGGCGCGGGTGGAGCGTCAGATGGAGATCGGACGGCCGCTCGTGCCCGATAGCGTCGACGCGGGCTTTGGACGCGCAATCGGACGCACAATCAGATGCGCGGGGGGCGTGCAACGTAGCGGGTGCAAACTCATCTTAAGCCGTCCGATCTCGCGATCGGACGACTGAAAAGCGGCGGACGTGCGCAAGCCGTTGAGCGCGCGAGCAGGCGAGGAGCTGCGCGCGAGCCGGCCACGACGCCCACGTTGGGGCTTTAGTGACGGATTTATCAGTCACTAAAGACCCCTTATTTATTGTTTTGAAGTTGTAATGTCCATTTTTCCCCCACTCCTTGCAACTATAAAAGGAGACTCCCTCCATACGAAATTCTCATCCCTTCTTTCTCCTCTCTACCCCTCCAAAGCTCAAGAGAAGCTTGTCCTACACCCGGGATGCTTCTCGCTAGATAAAGTCCAATTTTCGTTCCCCTTCGGAAGTGGATCCCGCGACGACGACAGCGTGCTACTTCGTTCCCGTTCTTCTGCTTCGTCCTCCTTCGTCCTACTTCGTTCTCCTTCGTCCAGGCGTCGTCCCGTCCGGCTCGTCCTCTAAGCAACTGTCAAGAAGGATTTCTCTCTCCCTATTCTTTTTACTACTTTCTAGTATAGATTTACTGCTTTCTAGATTAATCTACTCGTCCTCCAAGCGACCGTCGAGGATGACATTTCTCCCTCCATTCTTTTAATGCTTTCTAGAGTAAATTTATCGCTTTTTAGTGTAATTTTTTATGCATTCTAATTCTAATGAATAGTCTCTTCTATGATAAATTCTTTGTTTATTCTACATCTCATTTTGATTTCCATGTATAATACTCTCTCTCTCTTACCCTCTCTCTCTCTCTTTTATTAATTGTAAATAATTAGATAGTTTAAATTGAATTACTTCGTGACAAATAAAAAGAAACGCGAAGTTTTAAATCAAACGTCCGCCTCCCTGTGTTCGACCCGGAATTTTCATTTCGATATAAATTTTATTTGTTGAACACGAATTCTTCGCTTTCGAACTACAATGTCAGGTTATCCAAAACCAAACACGTAAGCGTAGCGCTCGCAAAACCGTTCAACATTTTGGCGCCATTGCCGGGGAGGCAACGATTTCCAATCTTTTCTTCGCATTTCTTGCACTTTATTTGTTTTCTAACTAGCTTTCTCTTGTGTCTATTGTTTTGCAGAGACCTCCATCAAGGAATCAACAAGCGGTAGACTGGAGTAAAGTGCAGTTGAAGACAACTATAAGTACTCCCCCATTCTTTCCCCCTCCATAGATTTCATTCGCCACATTAAATCCAAATCCCAATTAACCTAGGTGTTTTGCATAAATCCTAGGAATAGTTTGGTTGTTTGGATTTTCACTCACATTCATTCCACCCTCATTCATAATAAAAAATAAAAAAAATAAAAAGATAATCTTGTGGGGTAATTTTCAACAAACACACAACACACACCCACATTCAAGGCACTTGATCAACTTGAATTGTTTTCTACTCAATCGGGTTCTGATCCATGGAACCAATACACACAAAGCAACATATAACAGAGTAGAAATTATTCTAGGTTAACCATTTTTGAGTGCCTAACTTAGTGGTGCATTTGTGGCCAATTGTTTGAGTTGATTGGGCCGCACCACTTCAAATAAAATAAACACATCAAGTAGCTACCTATTAGGTTCAACTTTTAGGGATTTACCAGGCACTCCACATTCTTTATAAACTTTAAAGGAAAACATCTTCACCTGTGCTTGCAAAACCTGGTGTGCCAACGAAACCTGTTTGAAAACACCTAAAGTTGAATCCTAAAAGCTACTAAGCAAGATTTGAACCTTAAAATTCGCCACATCAAAAATAATCTTGCTTGAAAACCACTGGTTGTGCACACACACACAAATCAATCAATCATTAAGGGAACAACCCATTTAAAGGGCCCATCACATTCCAAAGCACATTCAAACCTAGCCCTAAATAAAACAAAGTAGACGTTGGCCTTAAGGATTTGACTCGCTCTTCAGAACCCAGAACGAGATTATTTTTGATTAGTCTGTTTCTACTGTTCAATCTGATGTCTAGCTAGGGGAGCAGAGTCAAATGATCGCGGCTGGGGGTACACTAGGAACCGGAGGCGCAAGCTGAAGGAAGAACCTTCTCCCCAGTCCCTTCTTCTAACTGGTTGGATTGAACAGGCAGAAGTAGATCAAATCGTTCCTTTATCTCAAGGCAGGTTTTGAGAGTCTGTAGGTCTGTAGGCTAACCCATTTAAGGACAGGTTTGATTGTTTGTATTGCAGGGTGCCTTTCTTCCTCCCGAGTCTCATGAATCCTTCCACATATTTCACACATTCCCGCTCTTTCCCTCCTGTTGTGAATTATCCTCAACATGACGATTATCTCAACTCATATTGTAATCAACCATCAGTTAGTTGGGATAATTCAGATTGCCGGACCCCCGTGTTTAGGGTCTAACCCTGAACACTTTGATTCTGATCCTTCTCAGAGCTACATCGATTATAGATCGTCTTCCTTTCATGCACAACATAATATGATCTACAATTAAGAAGGATACACCGATCCTTACCCATCCTCTGATTTCACTGCCTTTAGGTCATCACCATCTTCTCAACAATCTGAAATGACCTATTATCAGGAAGGGTATAACGAATCTCAATTCGTTAATTCCTCTGCATTGATGTCAAACCCGCCCAACCCTGAACCAACTCATTTGGTTCAGGTTAATCAGGTTCAAGATAAGGTTCTGGCTAACTTGAGGAATATCATTCAATCTTTAGAAGTTCAGCCAATACCTTGCATTGAGAGATTAGAGCCCCTGATTGAAATGATTGATGATTTGAACAAGTCTTTGTTGGATTGGCTCCAGGATGTTAAGGATAAGAACCCGGGTGAGTTTCTACTTGGGAAATTAGCGAAATTGAGGATGAGATTCGTGGCTGCTTTGATTCAATCTTGGAATAATTCCCAGGATGAACCCTCTTCAGGAAAGCCAATGACAGAACCCGCTCAGGCACCTGTTGGGGGGACACGTGTTACGAGGTTGACCAGATTGAATTAAAGCAATCAATTAAGGATGATCTGATTGCTTCACCTGAGATCCCTGAGCCGGGTTACGAGGAAACGTATGTCTCTGGGGAACACAAAGTGACAACTGATTTTGGGACATACATTGATACGGATCCTGATGATGAAGATTTAAGTTGCGAAGTCTCACGCGAGTTTTCTGAACATGATTTCTGTGAGACGATTGGGCCTGAGGAATCTGATAGATCAATTGATAGCCCAATAACTGAGGACACTGATCTTATTAGGGCACACATTATGGATCCAGAATCTCATTTTCTGGAGGAATCAATTCAATGCCCTGATTATCAGTTACACCCTGTTGAGCTTATTGATGATTCTAATTCTGAGATAATTAGACCCAAGTCAATTTTGATTCTGCCACATCATTTAGACTTGGAGATTTCAGATGGGGTGATGATTACGCAAGAGGTCCTGGAATTTGATATGCTGAATGAGGAGGATAGGAGCTGGGAAGTTTTGATTTGGGAAGTTAATCTTGGAGGAAATGGAAGATTATGTCGAAGGGTTCCTTTTAAGCTGAATTTATCAAATCAGAACCCTTACGACATTTGTTTCGAGGATGTCAAACCCAAGCACACATTCAACAATTATCGTTTTGAGCTTCAATTCTCTGTAACCCGACTTTTTGGTCTTGGGATGCATCCTCATAAATCGCAGGCCCGACCCCGCTTGCATTTTGATTTTAGGTTTTGGGTAATTTTTATCCAGAAGCTAAGATATTCTCGATTATGGGGTGTGGGTCTGCACCACAATCTGGTCCACATCTGTGGACCTCTGTTGACAGGTCGGAGGATTCTTCTATTTATTCTAATTCTGACCTGCACTTGTAAATTCTTCATTTCTTTTCTTTGTATAGTGTGCCTAGCTGAAGTCACTAAACTCAGCACATATACAGTTCTTTTTAATTTTTCATCTCGGAGCAGACCTGACATTCACGCAATTCAGGTGCTTTCTTCGCTTTTCTACTCTATTTTATGTCTTTTTAATACAATGAGGACATTGCATTAAATAGCTATGGGGGGGTGGATATCTATCTCTGAATTCATTCGTCAGCTCCGTAGATTTGTTTTCTTTTATTAAAAAAAAAATCAAAATTAGGAAAGAGAATTTGGGTTTAAGAAAAATTTCAATCTTGGGAAATACTACATTAAGATTTGAACACAAAGACCCTTCAGGTCTTTGGACTTAATTAGCCTGTGTATCCACTAAAATGTGGATTTGTCTTTGAGTCATCGCCATCTTAATTCTATTATAATTGGAATAAATAAGTTTGGGTGATAAGTACACGACTTATTAACCCGCCCTCTGATTTGAGGGAATTTTGAGTCTTAAGCATCTACACACTTTCTTTGCATTGACTTGTTGTTTGGCGATTTTAACGGAAATTGGGTAGCTAATAAACCTTCTAAGGTGATATGGCTGGCAAGTTATCGTGGGTAACAGCCCATAGGTAGGTTGTCCAGAGCCCAGTCACTGAACCTTTCTCTTTTTGCTGCCTTTAGGTAAATCTTAAACCAGGGAAACCACCTACTTAAAAAAAAAAAAAAGAAAAGAAACGAAAAAAAAATCAAAAAGAAAAGGAGTAAAGAACAAAAAGAAATAAGCCACACTTCCCCGCACGAGTATGGCTGGCAAGTTGTCGGTGGTAACAGCTCATCGACCGGTTGTCCAAAACCCAGCTCAGTAAATGCACTAAAGATTCCCAAAACACTTAGGAAGAAGTGGAGAAGTAGAATAAACCGGGGAGATATACACTGGATTCACCCTTGTGTTGACCCCGTAAAAAAATAAAAGTAGGGAGAAAGCTACTGGTTATAAAGATACACCTTTAGGTAGAATACTTTTTGAGGTCACCTAGAGGCGTAGAAATCCGAAGTCCATTTTAATTACCGGTCAACGAGTCTATCACAATCACAAAAAGATGCTTAAAGCTTAGGGTTCTCATCAAATTTTGGGTGAGTTGAATGGCCGTAGAAAGCCACTCTTAAACCCGAAAATATGAAAATCCAAAAAAATTAGAAAAGAGAAAAAGAAATTTTTCTTTTAATAAGGTGAGGGCTTGAGGCGGTCTGCATTTTGGCTGATACCCGGGCACTGTTGTGTCTTTGAAAGTTCAGTTCCTAAGTAGACAATTTCTTAATGATTGAAAAATAACTCAAGTCCAAATAATCCAACCTAATTCTTCTATAAATAGCATAAAGTTTTTGCCAGGGACTAGTAAAAGATAGGCATGGGGGTATGATGTAAGCACATTTACACTTCTTAAAATATCTATTTATGCATGTTCTTAAGCATAGGACTGCATTTCATGATATAAATATTGCATTACATGCATCATCTTGCATTTAGAGTAGTTTGAATAAAATAGAGGTTAATTGTCTCCTTTTATGTGCTTGAACAGGGCAAACATTTTATCAGGGCCTTGGATCAAAGATCCAACCGTATGGATGTGATCAGGGCAACGATTGGAGTTCAACGACTCCAAGATCACCCTAATCAAGCATCCGTAGCATCAGATAGTGAACCGGGAACCCTAGAAGATCAAGGGCCAGGATGGTGTAAATCCGCACTTCAGATGATAAATCTGACCACACGGATGAATTCGGATCAACGATCGCAGCCCAACGACACAAAAATCGAGTCAATCCAACATCCATGGCACCATCTACAACTTCCAGAAGATGGACAGCCAAGATAGCGCCATGTGGTGCCATCTCAACCGCCCAAACGGCCGCTTCATCTTGTGAAGGCTCCGCGCCCGATCGCTCTCCGCCACTGGATCTTAATCCAACGGCTGTGGGCGCTCGCATTTAAAAGCGCCCGCTCGACCATCCGCGCCCCATAGCGCAGTGGTCGAGCGCGCTATCGCGAGCGCGAGGCACGGGTTAGAGTCGTGGCAAGGAGCGGCAGGTGCGAGCGATTGGGCGCGGGTGGAGCGTCAGATGGAGATCGAACGGCCGCGCGTGCTCGATAGCGTTGACGCGCGATTGGACGTGCAATCGGACGCGCAATCAGACACGCGGGGGGCGCAACGCAGCTGGCGCGGACGCATCTTAAGCCGTCCGATCTCGCGATCGGACGGCTGAAAAGCGGCAGAGTGCGCAAGCCGTTGAGCGCGCGAGCAGGAGAGGAGCAGCGCACGAGCCGGCCACGACGCCCACGTTGGGGCTTTAGTGACGGATTTATCCGTCACTAAAGATCCCTTATTTATTGTTTTGAAGTTGTAATGTCCATTTTGCCTCCACTCCTTGCAACTATAAAAGGAGACCCCCACCATACGAAATTTTCATCCCTTCTTTCTCCTCTCTACCCCTCCAAAGCTCAAGAGAAGCTTGTCCCACACCCGGGATGCTTCTCGGGAGATAAAGTCCAATTTTCGTTCCCCTTTGGAAGTGGATCCCGCGACGACGACGGCGTGCTGCTTCGTTCCCGTTCTTCTGCTTCATTCTCCTTCGTCCAGGCGTTATCCCATCCGGCTCGTCCTCCAAGCAACCGTCGAGAAGGATTTCTCTCTCCCTATTCTTTTTACTGCTTTGTAGTATAGATTTACTGCTTTCTGGATTAATCTACTCGTCCTCCAAGCGACCGTCGAGGATGACATTTCTCCCTCCATTCTTTTAATGCTTTATAGAGTAAATTTATCGCTTTCTAGTGTAATTTTTTATGCATTCTAATTGTAATGAATAGTCTCTTCTATGATAAATTCTTTGTTTATTCTACATCTCATTTTGATTTCCATGTATAATACTCTCTCTCTCTTACCCTCTCTCTCTCTTTTATTAATTATAAATAATTAGATAGTTTAAATTGAATTACTTCGTGATAAATAAAAAGAAACGCGAAGTTTTTAAATCAAACGTCTGCCTCCCTGTGTTCGACCCGGAATTTTCATTTCGGTATAAATTTTATTTGTTGAACACGAGTTATTCGCTTTCGAACTACAACGTCAGGTTTTCCAAAATCAAACACGTAAGCGTAGCGTTCGCAAAACCGTTCAACAGTATGACACTTGAACTTTTGATAGTAACATCAAATTTGCAAAACATATAAAAGTAAGATGCTCGTAATGAGTATGTGAAGGAAGAAATCAGATCCTCATATATTGAATTAGATTTTTTCATTACAGGAAGCTCATTACACTAAATAAGCATCGCCTTGGGAACTCGGATCTTCAAGTTCATTGAAAATAATTTTCCGATGGTAGCCGTTTGATCGATTGATTCATGCTCATGAAATTAAGTGGTAAAGTCGCATAAATTTCTTAAGAAGCTGATTTAACTTAGAGCACCCTGTCGGTGCTGTCGTATGTGAGTCCTCGTCACCACCCGCCCCATCCAAGAACATTGACAAAAGGGAAACCTCAAATGCACAATTGATTTTAGACTAATAGAATCATACACAATATATTTATTGGTTACATAAATATTAGCCACTACTCCCTCCTAACCTAATAGCAAGTAATGTTAATGTGGCAACCCCACCTCACACGTACGACCGCACCACCCCCACTCCTCTCCACATAAATGCACGAGCTAACCTTAATTTCTCATCACATGGCAGCTCTCATGTTCTTCGACTTCTCTGTCTTTGGTTTAGGTAGGTCCCTCGTAATTTGATGCAATTCATGGGATATTAAATCAACTCTATACTATTTACATCGACGTATCGATTTTGACATCTTTACTTACTTTCATGTAAACATCTTTTAAGGAAAGAAAAATGATTCCAGGTTGATTTTTTTAGGACAACATCATTTCTTCTCCAATGAAATCTCTCCGACCTGATCTCCATGCCAAGTAGTAGCGAGCATCCTTTACATTACTGTCCTTCAACTTACTCGTAGGTTCTCTTCTTCTCTCACTCAAACAAAAGCTTATTATTCCTTTATCTTCAGGAGACGTAAGCTCCACCTGCTGAGAATGTTAAGCTTCTTCGTCTCTTTCGTACGTCCTCTTCTATCGGATATTTTTAATTTAATGAAAAATTACTCTTTAAATAAAAAGATTAAAAAAAAAAAACCGAAAAGCTCATTGTTCTCTTTTACATGCATGCATGTCTCCCGTGTTCTGCCACTGCACTGCTACCGACGTGGAGGTGAACAAGGGGCTACTTCACGAACAATGTAGGAGGAACAATCGGGTGGAGTTGGCTGTTGTAAGTCATCCTTTAATCAAAATGAAGAGTATATAATTAATCTCAAAAATCATCAAACGGTAGCCTGCTATATTTTCTTTTATTAATCTTGTGCAAGCCAAAAAATGTAAAAAATATATTAATGAAAGGTAAAAATAAGTTAAAAATATCTTATTAAAGCATGCTAGTTTAAAAACAATCAATATTGCATTGCGTGTAACCTCTTCTCGGTCTTCTCCAACTCCTCTCATTCATGAAATCCTTTTCTTTCTTTTTGTTATTTCTAAGAAGTATGGAGAATTAATGGGCACGGAAATTGATTTATAGAAGAGGATATATATATATATATATATTTTTTTTTTTTTTTATATTTGATAAGAAAAATAAGTTTATGGAATAAATTTAAGGAGTGAAATAAATGAGAAAATAAGTTAGTTAATCTGTCTGGATGTTTTAACAGGTTAAAGTTATTTCATAAAAAAGATAAAATAATTTTACATTAGGTTAAGTTCATTTAACCTAATGTAAATAAAAGACAGGTTAAGTGATGATTTAAATATTTAACCTATCAACCAAACAAAACCTAAAAGGTCATCGATCAATGATAGTGCATCTTTATCAATCCATTCAAGGATTGGATTCAAGGTATATAATCATCTAATTAAGCAAATGACATATATAATACCCTTCTATTAGTCGGCCTAATTATTAGGTTGCCACGTACCCTCGTACCATCTTGCTATATGTTCATCCATCCTCGAGTCACGTACATACGACATGAGACCTTTGCCTCCATTGATGATGGATGGTAAGCTCAACGTACGTACCTCTCCCACCTCTCCGTAATTGCGTGGCCATCAATTAATGTCATCGGTAGGGTAACTTCTTTGAAAGGTGACCCTGCACGTTCGGTGCATCATTTTTTTTCTTGTTGAAATCTTTAAAAAAATTAGTGCTATGTACGCAAGATCCGTGTGTTTTTTTAACATTTTGAATCGTTGAAGTTTATATTTCAAGTTAAATATTATTTAAGATATTCTTAAAATTTATCATCTTTGGTTATAACCTTTGGTTGGCAACTTTTAACGAAAAACACAGCACAATTATAAAGTGAGTATGATATAAAATTAAGATGATGTCATAATTGTACCGTCTAATTAAAGTGTGTTTGGAAGCAATTAAATCATGTTCTTTTACATTAATTGTATTATCATATATAAAAGTTGTGCTTAGTCTATATGCTTAACATTTTCTTTCTCTTATTGTTACCTTTGTCAAGGAGATGATTTCTTATGATACCCTTGCCATCCTTACCTCACTAATTGTGGGAATTCTCTTTGTTGTCCAAGCACTGGCTAGAGTCTTGACTGGTGCTCTCGTAGTTGGTGTTTAGATCGTCATCTTTGCATCAAATAAATGTATCTTATGTAAAATGATGAAATTAGATTTGTTGAAGTTGATCTCCTTTAAAACCTAATATCATTATTGATGACTTAGGAGATCAACAACAACCAAACATACTTTCATATAGACTATATATACATGTACGGCAACGATATTTTGCAAAATTTTAATTCTCATATTTATATTTTTTCAAAGCTTATAATGGAGACACTCACTCATGCGTTGCCGGTTAGACTCCCAGATGTAGATGCATGCCTCAGCTGCTAGCTTGTGCGATCACTACAAGCAATCCAATACAGTGACAAATCCAATACATTGTCATTGTTGCTACAGTAACAGCTACAGTGACACACTGACTCAAACGGTTACGGCCCTTAATATATATTATCGATTGGCTACATGTATAATTAGCCACTGCTCCATCAGGTGCTTTTTTATTTCTTTGTTGGTTGAAATCTTGAAAAATATTAATGTGATGCACGTCAGATTGACTCTGTTTCTCTACGTATTTCTTTAATATTTACGTCGCTAAAATTTATATCACGAGTAAAATATTATTAAAGATACTCTTGAAATTTATCGTTTGAAATCCGCCCACGTTAATTGTACTGCCATCTTGATGGTAAACACAATTGGTAAGGTCTAATAAATGAGGTCCCATAAAAGAAGAAAAGCCATCCATCCCATTTCAACCAATGGTTCATTTCGGGGGTGGGGAGGAGGAAGCACCATTGGAACGGGGGGTGAGATAGACCGACAGGAGATAACAATATAAACATAATCAAAATAAATGGTTAGCTTTAATTAGGCTATTCCTTTTATGTTTTCACTTAAATCAATATGAGATTAATGAGGTTCCCACGCCAAAGGTTAGTGAGATTTCCTTTCATGTCTTCACCATTTCCACTCCAAAGTATACCTTACGGAGTATCTCCACAACATCCACCTCTTTATAAGCGGCGAGAGGACTCGTTACCACCCACCTTCAACCTACCTCTCGTTCTCTCCCTCTCATTCAAAAGCTCTCATTTCTCTTTTGATTGTCCCCATGGCAGCTCCCATGTTCTTCCACCGCTCTGAAGAGGTAAATAAAATTGGAGAAGTAAGTAAACGGTTATATTAAATAAATACTAATATATTTATTAATATTAATAAATATAAATTAAACTTACCATTGCGAATCATCGCTACAATTTGATCCACAAGTCCATGCCATAAACTTTCATTTACAGGATTTTTCGACACAATACTTTGTCTGGAATGTATATATGTAATATATCATCTTAATTATATATCCATATTCCATTTCAAATATGTATGTTTATTCATTTCTCTTGAAACATGCTAATATTATTATTAGATCACAGTCAAGATCGAATACTCTAAAGTACAAATCTAATCTAATCAAAGGCATCCTCCAGCAAACTATATTTAAACCCTCCTTCAGGTGATAACCTCTCCCATAAATAGGAGAAGCTGCAAACAGAGAGAAGATGGACTGTACTCCAGCAATGAGTAGAGAAACGATGAAGCAACTGCCAAACCCCAATATACCACCTATACCTCTTCCTCTTATTAGAAATATATAGCATTTCATTGAACATACCACTTATCCCAATCCTCATTTACTGCTATCTCTGTTTTTAAGATGAAAGATAGAACAAGCTTAATTTTACGTACATTTTCTTTTATGTCCTTTTCACTCCGTTAAATAAAAAATACATGACTAAATTAACGGCATAGAAGATTTTAACATTAGGCTTGAAAGACATTAAGCTTGCTATTGTGAATTGTGCTACGATTGGTCCACAAGTCTATATATGCAATAAACTTTCATTTACAGGGTTTTTCCAAACAATGCTTTTTCCAAAACGTATGCACCATATCATCATAATTATATATCCGTCCGTGTTCCATTTCAAATGCATATGTTAATTTGTTCGCTTCTCTTCAAACAGACTAATATTATTGGATAACAGCCAACAATAAATACTTGCTCTCTGGTTCATTCTACGTGTTTAGACCACACTCATGGTTATACTATCAATTAATCTATACACGAAGTCTCTTTGATTTTCTAGTTATAATAGAAGGTGTTTTCGAAAATAGAGGACCCGGATCAAGGACCATAATTAGAGAGATTTTCAGCCTTGAAGCATTTTTACCCCCCACTTGTGTCTATTTGTAAATATAAAGCATGCTCGATTTTTATATGTCATTTAATAGCTAGAGATAACTTCTGCAAATTTTAGATTGTAACGAACTCCAGTGAGGCTCTTACCATGTATGAATTGGGTGACCTTCTAATCAGATGTTTTTTTTCTTTTTAAATCTATATATATATATATATATATATATATATATATATGCAAGAGTCAAGACTGATTATGGTTCTGTGCGTATTTCTTTAACATTTACATTGCTAAAGTTTATATTACAAGTAAATATTATTAAAGAAAATCTTAAAATTTATCATTTTAGTCATAACCTTGGTTGGCAACTTTTACGTTGCAGCGAAGCACCAAAAGTACTATATTTTCAGTGAGTATAATATAAAAGACGATGCAGCCCTTCTGCATTAATTATATCAACAAATTAAAATATGATCTGAAACGATTAAGGTATGCCTTTTTGCATTAATTGTATTATAATATATAAAAGATGTGCTTATTCTATATGCTTAGCATTTTCTTTTTCTTGCCAACGCCTCCATCAAGGAGATGATTCCTCCTCTTCGGTGTCCAAACATTGGCAGGAGTCTTGGCCGGTGCTCTTGTGTCTGGTGTCTAGATATTCGTTGTTTTCAGCTTGATGGTTGTGGATTGTCTTTTCATGGCGTTCTCTTTAACACCATTCATGTCACTTTTGCAGCTTAAAGTTCAAAAAGTCATATCTCAACAATTTGTTAACTATATCTTTGTTTTTTAGTTTTATTTTGATCTCATCCAATATTTTTATCTTTTAAAAAAAAATATATATTTTTTAATTTCACAGGTGATTGCATTCATTATCTTCTCATTGTGCTGGTGTCTTTCCACTGGTTGTGGATTGGAGATGAATTTCTCTGATCTGCAGCGAGAACATAATCGTATTATCCATCTACCAGGGCAACCCAAGGTACAAATTGAACAATATTCAGGAGAGATAACAGTGGATGAGAAAAGTGGTTCTGCACTCTTTTATTGGTTCGTTGAAGCGAAAAGAAAATCATTGGAGAAACCTCTTATTCTTTGGCTTAACGGAGGTATTGTAGCTTCATAAAATCTTGATTTATTTGTAGATGATATTAATGTACTTAAAAAAATCCCTTAATATTGCAAATTGATTGAAGCTATCTTAAATGATTAATGTATTGTTTCACCTTTACACCACATATTGCTTTTGTTTGTCAACTAATATTCTAAGTTAAATAAACTACATTTCAAATGTTCACTTTTAAACCAAAATCTCAATATAGTTGTTTAATCATTTCTTCTAATTTAGCCTACTTTACAACAACCAAGTAGTTACTTTAGGATGACAACTTCCTCTTTCTAATGAATTAGTGAAATTTATAGTATTTTATTTATAAAATTTCTCGTGACAAATGAATGGCAAAGTATGTATTTTAGGTCCTGGATGCAGTTCATTGTTTGGTCTAACTGTTGAGATTGGACCACTTCTCATAAAGAAGAATGATTCAAAACTTCATTGGAATAAATATAGTTGGAATAAAGGTGACTATTTAATATGACATTCAATGATTCATTTTCTCTTAATTTTGAAGTCTAACATTGTATATAGTTTTAATTTATTTTTTTATCAGTTGCAAACCTTCTCATTATAGAGAGTCCAGTTGGTGTTGGATTTTCCTATTCAAACACGTCTGATGTACTTGATGAGGAAACAACAGGTTGAATTTTAACTTTTTTTAAAGCTTCTTATATTATATAAAATAGGTATTTACATTAAACGAACACATATAAACACGTGACGTTTACATTTTATTGCAGCAAGTCATTCATATATATTTCTTCTCAAGTGGTTTAAAATGTTTCCTGAATACAAGTCCAACGAATTCTTTATCATTGGTGAAAGCTTTGCAGGTAATTTTTATATTTATAGTGGTCTTGCACTTTATTTAAGTCGTTAGTTATTTAGATTCTTTTATCTTGCTGTGTGGACTCATATATTTATTGTTTATTTTATATCATAGGACATTACATTCCAGGACTTGCCCATGTCATCTTGCATCATAATTTACAAAAATCGAAAGATGATCGTATAAATTTAAAGGGTATAATGGTAAGTACGGTTTGTATAGATTTTGTTTTGAGCTAAGTTACAAAGATAATTTGTTGTTTTGAATTACTTGTGTTAAGTCCAAAATATAATTGTATAAAGATGCACTTTTAATCTTAGTTTTATAGTAATAATCATTTTTGGACTATGATAACATTTAAATACATCCAAATCATATGAATGTTAAGTTATTTAGCTAAGTAAGATAATGAAAATGCATTGTGTATTGTTTCTATACATAAAGAGGCTCAAAGTTTTAGTGTAAATTAGGCATACATGACATGGAAATAATCCAAAGAGAAAGGAATGTCTAAGATGATTGCATTAATAATAAATTGCTAACATATTGGATTCTAAATCATAGAATGAAGGTTTCAACTCATCCTTGCCCTTGGGAGTGGCGAGCAACATGACACCTTTTACTAAGATGCTTTGTCGACAAGCAAAATTTTGGGATGTTCAAAATGGAGCACAACTTCTAAAAAATCCTTATGTTTTACAAAGGAGAGAAAAATTGGCAAACTTGTTGGATCAATACTTTATTTTGCATCCAATCTCTAAATGCAGTTCAAGAAATCAAGCTTCGTGTGACCAGTTGATGGGCCTTGGAGGTCGTCGAGGACCATCAAAGAATTTGTATGCGTAAAAAACGTAACATAGTTAAAGAATATAGAAATTGGCAATCAATCACATGAATAAAAAAAATTGTTGACCTAGTTCTACCCGATATGGGTAATCCTTAATATTTGTTATAGGAGAGAATAATACATGGGTTAGTAAATTGTAGGGCCTTGGAGTTGCTCCCCCCGCTTTTGTGTGTGTCGCCTCTTTGCATTCCCGTGTGGACTAAGTCTAAGCGGGTTTAGCTAATCTAATCACGAACCAATTAGGCTTATTTTGTGAGATCAATTTCTTCCCTCATCACCAACCTTTTTCTATTTTTGAGAGAGATTTTATTCTAGATTAATTTGACTTTGTGAGCTTAATTAAGGGAACATTGTATAATTGTCTAGACTTAACTCTTCCTAGTTTTTTGCGCTTCACGTTCATTAATAAGGTTATGTTTTTCTTCAATCAACTTACTTTGTTGAAGTAGAGAACCTACAGCGATCGGTGGAAAGCTAGAATTATGGTCTTTATTTGAACATTTTACTTCATGCAGTACTCTTTGATGTACGATTTGAAGAACCCTTTGCTTTAGTTGCCTTAGGCTTGCTATCATGAGGAAAAACAATACGAATCTCCATTGTTATTGATTGAACCTTTGAAATATAAAGTTTCTTGCAAGCATTATGATGAAATTCTAACTTGTCCTATTATAGTCCACTCTAGCACATATAACCTTGTTAAAGGTCTTTCATTTAAAAACATGATAAATGTATCAAACATGATGCACCCTCACAAATGGTAGATTATGGAAAAAATTGCACACATTTGACTTTCTCCACATGGTTGAGAGGAATATTTTTATTTCTTTATATATGGTAATAATGCTGATATTGCTAACATTTTTCATAATAAAGAACATGATGGGGGGATGACTACCTTCAAACAAAGTTGCGACAAGTACAATACTATACCCCGCTTAGATGAATCCAATATTTTTAGAACAATATCAGCATTACATTTTTCATACATGAAAGAATAAGCTTAGCTTTGTGATAAATTCTACTGATCTTTCACGATTTGAAATGCCAATGGAAACAATAGTCATCCTTATAGTACATGCAGGATTAGATGCTAGATGTGAAAGGTTAAATCCAGTATGCTCTGTAACTTTCAATTCTATTTTCCAATAAGAGTTGCCTTAATTGAGCACCCAGTTAATTTCATCTTTCAATTTTCTTTGTAACACTTCATGTACTAAAGAGTATTGAAGTAACATATAGGCGCTTGTTTGGTTTATCTTTATAGATCATAGGTTATTCCATGATTTTTTCTCCTAAAAGATTCATGTACTTAATCTTCACACAACTTTTGGTTTATTATTTGTCCCTCCCTTGTAGATCACTTTTTAAAATAACTAACCTAACTAACATTGAATTTTTGGAGTGCATGGAGGAGGATGAATAATATAGGTAGAAGCAATTTGAAGAGAAATGCCATTTGGATACATGCAATACATTTTTACATGATCTTCACCTTCTTCGAGATTAAAACCAATTGGCCTAAGTGAGAAAGCACAACCATTAATATTGACTAGTTCAATTTCTAGAGCTTTAACCTGTTTAAAAAGTAAGAAAAAAAATTCTAGAGCTATGAATATAGGATTATGTATCAAGTTCTCTTCTTAGGTGTGTCTTTCCCTAGTTTTTATGCATGGATAAATCAATGGTTGAAATAGGAGTTAAATCTTGATCATCGATATGGTGTGGCTTTGACACCATATGAGATAATTCAACTTGTAGACCAATTGGGTTGATTATAGGGACTAAATCATTAATATTCATAATTTCTCAATTTCTATGTCTCCAAATATTTCCTTTTCCCTCGATAGGTTTCTTATTTATTTATGTATTTATTTATAAAACTCTTGGTATAATGTATCATCAAAAGCTATTGCTATAAGCTAAGTGTTGAAGTTACGAGTTACTACGCTATCATATTTTTTTTTTGAAATAGACTACGCTATCGTATTTGATTTTGAAAAATATGTCGCCGTAGTTTGAAAGCGAAGAACTCGTGTTTAACAAATAAAATTTGTACCAGAATAGAAATCTTGGGTCAAACTTAGGGAGGCTACGTCGATCTATATTCGCAATTATATTTTTTTAGAATTTTTGTTGAAAAGCGAAGCGACGTAAGTACACTGAAGCAATATTAACAATCAGAATAAACGAGAGAGAGAGAGTAAACATGCACTTAATATTTCAAAATGTTTATACAATAAAACCAGAGAAAAATTACACTAGAAAGTGGGAAATCTATTACACTAGAAAGTAGGAAAATTATACTCTAGAAAGCTGAAAAGAGGAATGGGAGAGAGAAGTTATCCTCCTCGACAATCGCTTGGAGGACGAGCCAGACGAGACGCCGCCTGGAAGACGGAGGATGGAGCGGGAAGGAGGTCGAGGTAGGAGGAACGAGAATGGAGCAGCACGTCGTTGTCATCGCGGGATACGCTTCCAAAATGAGGGCGAAAATTTGACTTTATCTCTCGAGGAGCATTCCGAGTGTGGGACAAGCTTCTTTTGAGCTTTGAAGAGGGAGAGAAGAGAAGGAAGGGATGTCAATTTCATATGAAGGGGGTCTCCTTTTATAGTTGCAAGGAGTGAGGGCAATTTGGTCTTTACAATTTCAAAATATTGAATAAGGGGTCTTTAGTGACGGAATTAAGCGTCACTAAAGCCCAGGTCGTGGGTGACGTGCGCCACGCCTGCCGCCCGCTCACCTCCCGCGCCACCCACGTTCATCAAATCTCGACCATTTGATCGTGAGATCGAACGGCTAGGATTTGATAACCGCAGCGCCTTAATTGAGCACACCTCCGCGTGCAATCCCGTGTTCATGCAACGCATCCTCTAAGTGCGTCACGTCTCCGCCATCGTAGCCATTCATCCAAGATCTGACAGCCCAATTAGCACCATCCCATGTGCCTGTGTTCAATTGAGGCTCGCGGGGTTTCGAACCCGCGCCTCTTGTTCGCGATAAAGCTTTCACCCACTGCGCTATAGTGGGAAATAGGCACGCGGGTGTTTTGAGGTGCGGCTTCCCATGGCCGTTGGATGGCGATCCAACGACTAAGATCCAATGCACGATGGAAGGGTGCAGTGGTCTCCAAGATTAGCTGGGCCGGTTTGGGTGGTCGAGATGGTGCCACGTGACGCCATCTTTGCCGTCTATCTTCTGGATGATGTAGATGGTGCCACGGGTGTCTGATTGAGTTGATTTTCATGCCGTTAGGTTGCGATCGTTGATTCGAATCCATCTGTGCGGTTGGATTTGTCATCTGAAGTGTGGATTCACACCATCTTGACCCTTGATCTTCTAGGGTTCCTCGATCTCTATCTGATGTTACAGATGTCTGATTAGGGTGATCATGGAGTCGTTGAACTCCAATCGTCGCCCTGATCAGATCTTTATGGTTGGATCTTCAATCCGAGGCCCCAATAAAAAGTTGGCCTATCCCTGAACATAGAAAGAGACAATTAACCTCCATTTTATTCAAAATAATCTAAATGCAAGATGATGCATGCTATGCAATATTTATAGTATGTGATGCAATTCTATGCTTAAGAACATGCAAAAATAGATATTTTATATAATATAAATATGTTTATATCTCACCCCCATGCCTATCTTTTGCTTGTCCCTAGCAAAAACTATATGCTATTTATAAAAGAATTAGGTTAGATTATTTGGGCATAAGTTTTTTTCAATCATTAAGAAAATGCTTACTTAGGATATGAACTTTCAAAGACACAACAGTGCTCGAGTATTTGCTAAAATGCAGATCGCCTCAAGCCCTCACCTTATTCAAAGAAAATTTTCTCTTTTTTTCTCTTTTTCTTCTTTTCTAATTTTTTTTTATTTTTTTGAGTTTAGGGTTTAAGAGTGGCTTTCTACGGCCATTCAACTCACCCAAGATTTGATGATAACTCTAAGTTCTAAGCATCTTATTGTGAATGTGATAGACTCGTTGATCAGTAGTTAGAATGGACTTTGGGTTTCTACGCCTTTAGGTGACCTTAAAAAGAGAATTCTGCCTAAAGGTGTATCTTTACAACCGGTAGCTTTCTCCCTACTTTTATTTTTCTGGGGTCAACACAAGGGTGAATCCAGTGTATATCTCCCTAGTTTATTCTATTTCTCCACTTCTTCCTAAGTATTTTGGGAATTTTAAGTGCATTTCTTGAGCTGGGTTCTGAATAACCGGTTGATGAGTCGTTACCACCGACAACTTACCAGCCATACTCGTGCGGTGAAGTGTGGCTTATTTCTTTTCTTTTCTTTTCTCCTTTTCTTTTTCTTTTCTTTTTGACTTTCTTTTTTTCTCTTTTTTAAGTAGGTGGCTTCCTTGGTCTAAGATTTACCTAAAGGCAGCAAGAAGAGAATGGTCTAGTGACTGGGCTTTGGACAACCTACCTATGAGCTATTACCCACGATAAATTGCTAGCCATATCACCTTAGAAGGTTCATTAGCTACCCAATTTATGTTAGAACCACCGATTAACGAGTCAGTGACAAGATAGTGTGTAGATACTTTAGACTTAAGGTTCCCTCAAATCAAAGGATGGTTTGATAAGTTGTGTACTTATCACCCTAACTTATTTATTCGAATTAAAATAGAATTCAGGTTGGCGATTGTTGATGTGGTCTTGATCGTGTTTTAACAATTAGTTACGTCGTACTATAGGTGATCAAGCGTTGTCAACAAATAAAAGTTTTATTACTCAAAAACCTAAGTATCCGAGTTCGAACACAGGGAGCAATTGGAATTTATTACTAATATCAAAAATGTAATTGAACACTTTAATTACTCAAAACTTAATTCAAATATAAATGCATGAGTTTGAAAATTAATTGTGACAAAAAGAAAGAATTTGGACGTCTGATCATGGGATCAGATGTCTTAAAAGATGTCTTCTCCTCTCTTGTTCTTCTTCTTCTAACTTCTTCCTTTCTTCTTCTTTGTGCTTCTTCTTTCTTCTCTGCAGTTACCTTGCTTCTTTCTCCTTCTTTATCTTTCTCCTTTTTTTCTCTGCAGTTTCTTTCTCTCTACGGGTCTTCTTCTTCCTTGGCTCTGCTTCCTTTGCTTCCTTCCTTGGTTCTATTTCCCTTTGGCCTCACTTCTTCTTTTTTGCCTTGCCTTTCTTTTTCTCTTCTTTCTTCTTCAGTTCCTCTTTTCTTTTTCCTTCGCCTCTTCCTTTCCTTCTCTTTTTCCTCTATGAAGGCTTCCTTCCTTCTTCCTTTCCTTTGCTAGCAGCGGCTAAGTGTCAGCTTCTTTTCTCCTGTCTGCCTTCCCTGCACAAACCATAGAGGAGCAAAACCTATCCCTCTACCCACACCCGCGACGCTCTCTCTCTCTCTCTGTATATCACTCTTCAGCACGCTCTCCCAGAGCCACGTAAACCGGTCGTATCGCGCGCCTGGGTCCAGGCGCACCGGCGTGAGGGTGGTGCGCGAGGAGTGCTCAGGATAGTGTCGGGTCGGGTCGCCAGATCCATGTGGTGAACTCACGGATGAGGCGGTGAGAATAGGTGAGGGACCTCAGCCCATGTGCGTTCGGAGGCAACGGGCTCATATCACAAAAATAATATAAATTACTCCAGCGCTTTGTGACTTACCGATGTGGGACTAATGCCCACCGCTTTCTCTCGCACTCCCGCAGTAGACCGTGCATTCAATTCCCACAACTACAGGCTCTGTGGCGTCACTCGCTGGGTCGACTGTCTTCGTAAGACCTGCCCAAGTTTGCAGCACCTGGAATCCTGCAGTCCTGCAACCTGGAGCAAGCAAGAAACTTCCTCAAGTTGCCGCCAATGGCGGCCGGAGCTTTGAAATCTGTCTGACACAAAAAGAGCCTCGCGGCCTAATCAGATCACCGGGGGACCTTCGTCGTGTCACGGCGAAGGTGAGGAGCTAGGTGGTAGGTCGTGGGGTGGCCTAGGCGTGCGTGCCTAGGTCGCCCTGTGGCCGGTCGGATAGGTGTGATTAGGGGGCTATTGGGGAGGCGTAGAGGGTCTATGGACAGGCGAAGGTTATTCAGTGAGGTGAGGCGAAGGTTATGTGATAGTCGGCGAGACGTGTGGGGCTGCGGAGCGATGGGAGCATCTCGCCGGAGGGTGGCCGGAGATGAGGAAGTGACAGTGGATAGGGACAGTCGAGGGGCGGTTGTGTGAAATAAAGTGAGGGAAATGAAAGAGGGGATAGAGAAGAACAATTTTAACCTAACTAAAGGGACGAAGGGGGCGAGAAGGCAGCCGACAGTACCTGCTGTAACCGAAGAAGAAAGCGTCCAGTGGAGGAGGATGGCGGCGATGACGAGGCTAGGGCAGCTCACGTGGGTGTTGCGCGACGTAGAGGAGGATGAGGAGGACGGTCTACCACTAGTTTTGTGGCAGAGTGACGAGGAAGAGGAGGGGGGCTCGCCGGAGCTCACTGGACCTGTAACGACCCGATTCCCGAGTCCCTACGAGACACGAGAACCGGACCGACTCGACTAATCCCAAGACCCAGTCGTCCAACGAGGAAGTAACCAAAAGACAGTAAAATAAACCACATTCAGCATGAATATAACTAACAGTAAGAAAGTACAGCAGTAAGGAAAGAAACTACTACAGTAGGCACCACCACAACAGTAAAACAACAGTTATCATATAACAAAAACTGCAGGTAAAGAAGGTACAGCGGAAACAAAAACTACTCACTAGAACAGAAACAAAAAGGGGTACAAAGCTGGGGTAACTCTACTGGACCCTACTCGGCCCAGCGTCCTCTGCAGCCGCCGACCCTGGCTGCTCAACACCTGGTCCTGAAAAAGGTAACGAGTGTAACACGTCAGCAAAACGCTGAGTAGAGTGGCAAACTAACTAAAGGCAACAGTAGAGTGTACAGTAGCTGTTATGTTCTATTACTTCCTTTATTTACATCTTTCAATTTTTCTCACTATTTCATTTACTTCTCAGATCCTTTACTTGATCTCGGATGTCCTCGTGGGACGATCTTGATTGCAGTCTTTTCCAAAAGTAGAAGTAGCACGTGGTGCTTTCCTGGCCGGGAGAGTCCCCCGTGGTGATCCTACCCTCAGTCAACCACCCCAAGGTCACTGACAGACGTAACGGTGACTACGGCACGCGCGATAAACGCACAGGTAGCTAGCCCGCACTGGCACGCGGTCAGTCGTTTCCGTTAACGGGTGCGCCTAAAGCACAGCACGGAACCAGGGCAGAGCCCTCTCAGTAACAGGGGTCCAACCCCTCCACAGTAACCAAACCGGGGCCTTGCCCCTCCACAGTCCGCGCACCCTCGCCTGACTACCCTGGTTTGCCCTAGTGGGCCTAACAAGTCGGTGAAGGAGGCTAGCAGAACCCCGGGGCCCGTGGGGTAGCTAGTACTCTCCTAACACTACTAGCTCTCCTCGGTACTACGTACACGAGGGCCAACAAGTCGGTACAGAGCGGCCAAGCCTAACCCCGGGTCCCTGGGGCGGCTGGCCCCACTCTGGACTAAACAGGTACAGGTACTTCCCTTGGTACTGCGTACCCAAGAGACAGTACAACTACATCTCAGTCCCATTCCCTTTTTCCTTTCCAGGAGTTCCACTCCTAATTCCCCGTAGGGTTCCAGCTCTTTATCTCAGAACATCATATGTTTCACTTTCCAGATTCACGTTCTCAAAATCCATGATCTCAAACATGTTTCTTTATTCATAACAGGCAGCTGTTAATTAATTTTACAGGCAGCTTTATATATTCCTTTCCATTTTTCCAAGACTGTAGTAATATACATTCCACTACTTTTTCCATCCTAGGATTCATGCCATATCCTAGGATCTATCATACAATCTAGTTTTCCGGCCCTAGGATTCATGCAACACCTAGGAGCTATCATTCCATATATTTCTCATTCCTAGGATTCATGCAATGCCCTAGGTTCTAGTTATGGTTCCATACTTTAACAGATTTTATTAATACTTAAAACCACTCTACCAGGTACAACGGGAGTAATGGGGGCGTGATCGGGAATCCCGCGCGCCTCCGCGACTCTCAAGACTGCAACCGAACGAGGTCCTATCACAAGGATCAAACACAAGGAGTGTCTCAAAACAGTGTATAGCTACTGTAGGCGGGTAGAGGAATTAATTCTGAAACGAACGCAACTCGAATCACGGAAAACGGAGCCCAAACGGGCCCTAAACGGGTCGAGAAAGATGATACTGTGCAAAATCAGACATCTGGAACTCCTTCCAGACGTCTTAAACGGTGGATCAGAGAATTACCTGTTCGGCTTGGTTCCCCGGACGTCCAGAAGTCTGCAGGGACGTCTTTCCTAGATCCCAGACGTCCGATGGTCACTCCGGACGTCTGGAGGTCACTCCCGCCGTCTGGTACAACTTCCAGACGTCTGATTCGCAAAGATGACGAATCAGAGGACCTGCGCACAGCCAACCCCCCTCCCTCAGTACGGTCAGTCGACAAAAAGAAGGAGAAAGCGGAAACTCACCTTTCAGACGTCTGTATGATCTCACAGACGTCGACCTTGCCGTCTGGATATCAATCCAGACGTCTGATTCTGGAAATTTTTCCAGAATCAGAACCTTGCTCGGCCTCCGCTCGCGACGCCGCCCGCGTCGCACCTCGCGCGTCCGCTGCTCCGCCCGCAGCAGGTCCCTCTCCGCGACGCTCTGCGCCCCCTGCGCCCTCCGCCGGCCGGCCAAGCCGCTCCCGGCGAGCTCGCCCTCACGGCAGAGCCCCGCCCTCGCACGCCGCAGCTCCTCCGCGCCTACTGCGGCTGCCGCTGCCGCTGCGCCCTCGCGTCCGCTCGCTCTCGCGCACAGGCAGGAGAAGAAGGAGGAAGATGGTGGAGACGGGAGGGGAGGCGCGCCCCCCTTTTAACGCCGCGCGGAGATGAGAGAGAAGGCGGTCGCAGTCGCCTGCCGCCGCAGAGAAAGAGGCAGGATCGCAGGTCTGCGCGCACAGGCGCGCAGACGAACATCCCGTGTGAGCATAACTGTTCGCCAGACGTCTGTAAACTATCCCGGACGTCTGGTCAGACGTCTGGATGTGATCCCAGACGTCTTTACAGACGTCTGGGCCACCTCCCAGACGTCTTGAAAGACGTCTGGGGCACGCGCTCGTTACAATATAACAAACTCAAAGGAAGTTTCGTCCCCGAAACTTGCGCCAGCTAGGGTGCGGGAAGAAGGTGTCCAAATAACCATAACAAACTCAAAGAGGACCGAAGCCGGTCCGAAAAGACGTACCCGTGAAAAGCTCCGGGTACCGCTCCCGCATTGCCGCCTCAGGCTCCCAGGTAGCCTCCTCGTACCGCTGGCTCCTCCACAAAACCTTTACCAGGGGTACTTGCTTTCGTCTCAACCTTCGGACGGCTCGGTCTAGGATCTGCACTGGCCGCTCGGGGTAGGTCAGGTCGTCGCTCACCTCGACGCTCTCGTGACTCAGTACGTGGCTGGGATCGGCTACGTACTTCCTGAGGTTGGACACGTGGAACACGTCGTGCACACCAGAAAGCTGCGGGGGAAGGGCAAGTCTGTAAGCAACGGGTCCAACCCGCTCCAGGACCTCGAAGGGCCCCACGAACCTCGGCGCGAGCTTCCCTCTCACCCCAAAACGCTGTAAGCCCTTCATGGGCGAAACACGAAGAAAGACGTGGTCCCCGACCTCGAACTGCACCTCTCTGCGTCTGCGATCTGCGTAGCTCTTCTGTCTGCTCCTGACAGTGCGGAGTCGTCTGTGGATCTGCTCAACTACCTCCTGACTCTGCCGGATCAACCTGGGGCCAACCTCCCACTTGGTCCCCACCTCAACCCAACTCAAGGGTGCCGTGCATTTCCGTCCGTACAGAGCCTCGTAGGGAGCCATGCCGATGCTCGAGTGATAACTGTTGTTGTATGCAAACTCTGCCAGGGGCAGGTGCTCCTCCCAAGAGCCCCTCCAGTCTAGTACACAGGCACGCAAAAGATCCTCAAGTGTCTGTATCGTGCGTTCCGACTGTCCGTCCGTCTGGGGGTGGTAAGCCGTGCTAAACCTCAACCTCGTCCCCAAAGCCTGCTGAAACTCAGCCCAAAACTGGGACGTAAAGCGGGTATCCCGGTCGGATACGATCTCCCACGGAACTCCGTGTAGTCGCACCACATCACGGATATACCTCTCTGCCAACTGTGCTGGTCCCAAAGTGACTCGGATCGGCAAGAATCGTGCCGTCTTCGTCAATCTATCCACTATTACCCAGACTGCGTCGTGTCCTCGCTGGGTAACAGGTAAGCCCACCACCAAGTCCATGGTGATGCTCTCCCACTTCCACTCTGGCACTGGAAGCGGCTGAAGCGGCCCTGCAGGCCTCTGATGCTCGGCTTTCACCTGCTGGCACACTAAGCACTGCTGCACGAACTCACCCACATCCCGCTTCATCCCTCTCCACCAGAACTCGCGTCTCAAGTCATGGTACATTTTCGTGTTTCCGGGATGTATGGTGAATCTGGAACTGTGTGCCTCAGTCAGGAGCTCTCTCAACAGCTCCTCGTCTCTGGGGATGCACAGCCGTCCCCTCAAGCGTAACACCTGGTCTGTGAAAGAGAAGTCCCCTGGGTCCCCTGACAGTACTCTGTCGCGCAAAGACTGCAAGTACGGATCGGCCATCTGTCCCGTGATGATGCGGTCTATCAACTCTGGTCTGGTCTGCCGTGTCACCGTCACTGCCCCATAGTACCCTCGTAACTCTAGAGGTCGCCAACTGCCCACCTCCTCCAAAAGGCTCCAACTCTGTAACTGTAGACTGGCCAAGCGTGCGGGCGCCTTATGGCTCAAGGCGTCAGCCACCACATTGGCCTTTCCCGGGTGGTAGGAGATGCTGCAGTCGTAGTCCTTCAGGAGCTCCAACCAACGTCTCTGTCTCATGTTGAGCTCCTTCTGGTCAAAAAGATATCTGAGGCTCTTGTGATCTGTAAAAATCTCGAAGGTCTCACCGTACAAGTAGTGCCTCCATGTCTTCAGCGCGAAGACAACAGCTGCCAACTCTAGATCGTGGGTAGGGTAGGTATGCTCATGGGGCTTCAGTTGCCGCGAAGCGTAAGCGACCACGTGACCCCTCTGCATGAGCACACCTCCTAACCCCTGCAAGGAAGCGTCCGTGTACACAACGAACCCGCCACTACTGTCAAGGATGGTGAGCACGGGAGCCGAGGTCAACCTCTCCTTCAGCTCCAGAAAACACGCCTCACAGGCGTCTGTCCAAGCGAAAGGCACATCCTTCCGAGTCAACTGTGTCATAGGACGTGCAATCTGCGAAAACCCTCTGATGAACCGTCTTTAGTAACCTGCCAGTCTCAAGAAACTGCGAATCTCAGTGACTGAACGCGGTCTCTCCCACCTGAGCACTGCCTCGACCTTCGCGGGATCCACCGCCAGGCCGTCTCCAGAGATCACATGACCCAAAAAGGTCACCTCCCTCAACCAGAACTCGCACTTGCTGTATTTGGCGTACAGCCTGCGTCGTCTCAGAGTGTCCAGAACCATCTGCAAGTGCTGTCCGTGCTGCGTCCGATCTCTAGAATAGATGAGTACATCATCTATGAAAACCACCACAAACTGGTCCAAGTACGGTCTGAACACCCGGTTCATCAGGTCCATGAAAGCAGCGGGGGCATTGGTCAGCCCAAACGGCATGACCAAAAACTCGTAGTGTCCGTATCGGGTGCGGAAAGCTGTCTTGGAGACGTCGGTCTCCCTGATCCTCAACTGGTGGTATCCAGACCTCAAGTCGATCTTGGAAAACACCGTGGCACCCCGCAACTGGTCAAACAAATCGTCAATCCTCGGCAGCGGATATCTGTTCTTGATGGTGACCCTATTCAGCTGTCGGTAATCCACACAAAGGCGTAGGGTCCCATCCTTCTTCTTCACAAACAGTACCGGGGCTCCCCAGGGAGACGCACTGGGCCTCACGAAACCCTTCTCCAAAAGGTCCTGCAACTGAGACTTAAGCTCTCGCAGCTCAAGCGGTGCCATCCTGTATGGCGCGGTGGAGATGGGGCTGGTCCCTGGTACTAGTGAGATCTCAAACTCGATCTCACGCTCGGGCGGTAGTCCTGGTAACTCGTCTGGAAACACGTCGGGGTACTCTCTGACCACCGGGATGCTCTGGAAGTCTGCCACGGGGCTGTGCTCTGCCACCACACAAGCTAAGAAGCCCTCACACCCCTGGCTCAAAAGTCTCGCCGCCCGAAGTGCCGAAATGCACCTGAAACCTCCGTCCACTGGCTGCCCGTGAAACTCGAAGGAAGGCAACTCCGGAATGGAGAAGACAATCTTCCTCTCAAAGCAGTCTACCAAGGCGTGGTAAGCGGACAGCCAATCCATCCCCAGGATCACCCCAAAGTCCTCCATCTGTATCATAATCAGGTCAGCTGGCAGGCTGTGTCCCCCGATGCTGACCCCGCAACCCGTGTACACCTCCTCAGCTACAAACAGCTGACCACTCGGACCTCTGATTACGAACGGGTTCTCTAACAATGTATAATCCTGGTCCAAACTAACTGCGAAACTGTCTGCGACAAACGAGTGCGTAGCGTCGGAATCGAAAAGCGTGTAAACGAGTCTGCCAGAAACTGAAACCATACCTGCTACCACGGATCCCGAAGCTCTGGCGTCCCTGTGTGTTAGGGCGTTGATACGCCCCTCAGCTCTAGGTGCGGACGAAGCAGCCACACTCTGCGTCGGACGGGTAGGTGCTGGCCGGTACCCTCCTCGCGACTGCGGTCCTCCTCCTCGCGCCTGGAAACCACGGCCTCCTGCGCGCCCTCCAGTGCTCTGCGCAGGAAGTATCTGCTGACCTCCTGCCCTAGATGGGCAGTCCCTCCTGACGTGGCCCGGCTGGCCACACTGGTAGCAGAGGGGAACCCGACTCCCGCCCTCAGTGAGTCCCTGCTGTCGGCTAGGCGGGGGTCCGGTGCTGGCGACTGGCCCCTGTCGAGGGCCCCCAAAGGCCACTGATGGCCCTGCACAACGTGACGGCTCTCCTGCGGACGCCACGTGTCTCCGCTCTCGCTGGCCCTGTGAGAAGTCTGGCTGAAAGGGCCTCTTCCGCCCGCCGTCGGTCTCTCGCGCGAACGGGTTGGTCTCCTCGTAAGTCATGGCTGCCTCTACCACCCTCGAAAACGTCGGCAGCTTCAGGGGTTTGACATACCCCCGGATCGCAGGCCGGAGCCCCTCGGTGAACCTCCAAAGGCGCTCCTCCTCAGTGGCTACCACTGTCGCTGCAAAGCGGGACAGCTCCAAGAAACGCGTGCGGTACGCGCTCACGGTCATCGTCCCTTGGCGGAGAGTGTGGAACTCCCGCCTCCTCTGGTCCTGCCACGTCTGGGGAAAGTACTGCTCGCAGAAGAGGGTGACGAACTGGTCCCACGTCGGCTCGTCCCTCTCCTGTCCCCGGACCGCCCTCCACCACCGGTGTGCCGCACTCTCCAGCTGGTACGTGGCAAAGGCCACGCGGCACTCCACCGGGGGGCGAAGGGTGTCGAAGATCTTCTCCAGCTGCTCAAGCCAGTCCTCTGCCTCGGTCGGGTCCTCATCCCCCTTGAAGGAGGGGGGCTTCAGCTTCCGGAACTGTCCGAAAAGCTCGAAGTGGTGCTGTAGGGGAGGTGCTGGTGCACCTCCAGGCGAAGGTGCCTCGTGTACAGAAGTGTCGGAGGAAGGTGGGGGCGACAGGGGCCCATCCCCTCCCTCGTGTCCGGCGCCGCGTCCGTCGCGTGGTCCCACAGAGGACTCCCCCTCTGCAACCCCAGGAGGAGGTGCTCGGGGCGGTGGGTGGAGCTCCTCTCGTACAATATCCCGTATCAGTCTGGCGAGGTCCTGGGCCTGGATGCCAGGGAGTGGTGGCTGGTCCACCGAGACGTCAACGACAGCACGTCCACCTCGCCGACCTCGCCCTCGACCGCGCCCACGGCCAGTCTCGCCAGTCCCACGACGAGGCATCTCCTGCAAGGAGACGCGAAACAAAATGGAAACGTCAAAACAGACGGTACCTAACAACACTTCTAAGAGCTCATGTCAAGAGATATGTTGTGGTGGCTACTCTAGCTATAAACATGTGAATTGGTTAATTTCCAGTCAGTTGATTCACTTCTCGGGACGACCTTACTCTGATACCATCTTGTAACGACCCGATTCCCGAGTCCCTACGAGACACGAGAATCGGACCGACTCGACTAATCCCAAGACCCAGTCGTCCAACGAGGAAGTAACCAAAAGACAGTAAAATAAACCACATTCAGCATGAATATAACTAACAGTAAGAAAGTACAGCAGTAAGGAAAGAAACTACTACAGTAGGCACCACCACAACAGTAAAACAACAGTTATCATATAACAAAAACTGCAGGTAAAGAAGGTACAGCGGAAACAAAAACTACTCACTAGAACAGAAACAAAAAGGGGTACAAAGCTGGGGTAACTCTACTGGACCCTACTCGGCCCAGCGTCCTCTGCAGCCGCCGACCCTGGCTGCTCAACACCTGGTCCTGAAAAAGGTAACGAGTGTAACACGTCAGCAAAACGCTGAGTAGAGTGGCAAACTAACTAAAGGCAACAGTAGAGTGTACAGTAGCTATTATGTTCTATTACTTCCTTTATTTACATCTTTCAATTTTTCTCACTATTTCATTTACTTCTCAGATCCTTTACTTGATCTCGGATGTCCTCGTGGGACGATCTTGATTGCAGTCTTTTCCAAAAGTAGAAGTAGCACGTGGTGCTCTCCTGGCCGGGAGAGTCCCCCGTGGTGATCCTACCCTCAGTCAACCACCCCAAGGTCACTGACAGACGTAACGGTGACTACGGCACGCGCGATAAACGCACAGGTAGCTAGCCCGCACTGGCACGCGGTCAGTCGTTTCCGTTAACGGGTGCGCCCAAAGCACAGCACGGAACCAGGGCAGAGCCCTCTCAGTAACAGGGGTCCAACCCCTCCACAGTAACCAAACCGGGGCCTTGCCCCTCCACAGTCCGCGCACCCTCGCCTGACTACCCTGGTTTGCCCTAGTGGGCCTAACAAGTCGGTGAAGGAGGCTAGCAGAACCCCGGGGCCCGTGGGGTAGCTAGTACTCTCCTAACACTACTAGCTCTCCTCGGTACTACGTACACGAGGGCCAACAAGTCGGTACAGAGCGGCCAAGCCTAACCCCGGGTCCCTGGGGCGGCTGGCCCCACTCTGGACTAAACAGGTACAGGTACTTCCCTTGGTACTGCGTACCCAAGAGACAGTACAACTACATCTCAGTCCCATTCCCTTTTTCCTTTCCAGGAGTTCCACTCCTAATTCCCTGTAGGGTTCCAGCTCTTTATCTCAGAACATCATATGTTTCACTTTCCAGATTCACGTTCTCAAAATCCATGATCTCAAACATGTTTCTTTATTCATAACAGGCAGCTGTTAATTAATTTTACAGGCAGCTTTATATATTCCTTTCCATTTTTCCAAGACTGCAGTAATATACATTCCACTAGTTTTTCCATCCTAGGATTCATGCCATATCCTAGGATCTATCATACAATCTAGTTTTCCGGCCCTAGGATTCATGCAACACCTAGGAGCTATCATTCCATATATTTCTCATTCCTAGGATTCATGCAATGCCCTAGGTTCTAGTTATGGTTCCATACTTTAACAGATTTTATTAATACTTAAAACCACTCTACCAGGTACAGCGGGAGTAATGGGGGCGTGATCGGGAATCCCGCGCGCCTCCGCGACTCTCAAGACTGCAACCGAACGAGGTCCTATCACAAGGATCAAACACAAGGAGTGTCTCAAAACAGTGTATAGCTACTGTAGGCGGGTAGAGGAATTAATTCTGAAACGAACGCAACTCGAATCACGGAAAACGGAGCCCAAACGGGCCCTAAACGGGTCGAGAAAGATGATACTGTGCAAAATCAGACGTCTGGAACTCCTTCCAGACGTCTTAAACGGTGGATCAGAGAATTACCTGTTCGGCTTGGTTCCCCGGACATCCAGAAGTCTGCAGGGACGTCTTTCCTAGATCCCAGACGTCCGATGGTCACTCCGGACGTCTGGAGGTCACTCCCGCCGTCTGGTACAACTTCCAGACGTCTGATTCGCAAAGATGACGAATCAGAGGACCTGCGCACAGCCAACCCCCCTCCCTCAGTACGGTCAGTCGACAAAAAGAAGGAGAAAGCGGAAACTCACCTTTCAGACGTCTGTATGATCTCACAGACGTCGACCTTGCCGTCTGGATATCAATCCAGACGTCTGATTCTGGAAATTTTTCCAGAATCAGAACCTTGCTCGGCCTCCGCTCGCGACGCCGCCCGCGTCGCACCTCGCGCGTCCGCTGCTCCGCCCGTAGCAGGTCCCTCTCCGCGACGCTCTGCGCCCCCTGCGCCCTCCGCCGGCCGGCCAAGCCGCTCCCGGCGAGCTCGCCCTCACGGCAGAGCCCCGCCCTCGCACGCCGCAGCTCCTCCGCGCCTACTGCGGCTGCCGCTGCCGCTGCGCCCTCGCGTCCGCTCGCTCTCGCGCACAGGCAGGAGAAGAAGGAGGAAGATGGTGGAGACGGGAGGGGAGGCGCGCCCCCCTTTTAACGCCGCGCGGAGAGGAGAGAGAAGGCGGTCGCAGTCGCCTGCCGCCGTAGAGAAAGAGGCAGGATCGCAGGTCTGCGCGCACAGGCGAGCAGACGAATATCCCGTGCGAGCATAACTGTTCGCCAGACATCTGTAAACTATCCCGGACGTCTGGTCAGACGTCTGGATGTGATCCCAGACGTCTTTACAGACGTCTGGGCCACCTCCCAGACGTCTTAAAAGACGTCTGGGGCACGCGCTCGTTACAGGACCCCTTGGCCAGAGAAGAAGAAAAGGAATTTGAGGTGGAATCCTGGCCAAGTTGAGCTGAGGAGGTGCGGTCGGAGTTGGGGGTTAATTTATAGGTGCTGGCCAAGCTTCTAGTGCGTGGAGGGAAAGCCTTTAACCACCATCATCTCGCCGGAGAAGGAAGGTGATTGGGATCCAAATCTTTCGTGCATTCGCACGAGAGATTGGACAGGAATCAGAGATTATGATCGGGCTCAGATGGAAGGGGATTCCTCAGAGAATCTCCCTTCCAATTATGGGAGGAGATCTCTGAGGGATTAGAGAGTATCCCCCCTGTCTTCCTTGCCAGAGAAGGATTCCTCCCCATTAATGGCGGAGGGACCTGATTGTAAGATTGGAAAGAAAGCTAGGGGAGTTTATGTGATGGTTTTCAAAAGATAGGGACCAAAATGTGATTGGGTGTACTAAATTGCAAAGTAGGTCAAGATGACCTCTTCTTAGGTTCAAATTTTGGTATAAACCTAATTTTGACCTAAGGAATCCAATGGTGAAGTTGGATTTTAGGTTTGACCATGTTTGACTGAACATTTTGCGTAAAAACCCAAATTAGGTCAATTGATGAGCTAGGACCCTAATCTAAGTCAAACTAGGTTCCCAAGGCCAAATTGAATGTTCTAAACCCTAGAGGATATTTTTCCATGATTTTTAGAGGGTTTACTTGATTTTTATCCTGACCAGAACCTTTTTGAATTAAGCAGGTCTGTTTTAGGGTTTACAAAATGTCATTTAATTCCTGGATTGCATATGAACCCATTTCTGATTGCATCAACCCACTTTTTATCTTATTTAGACCATTTGACTTATGTTTTGTCTCTGAGAAATCCCGTTTATGTGCTGCAATGGTAAAATTACAGTTTTAACCTTCATTTCATGTTTTCTTATAACACTTTTTCCTCCAATTAAGCCCTCTTCTAGGTTATGTAGGAGCTTTTATTCTCTTTATTAGGTCAAAATGAGCTAGTTATGGCTCATGATGAGGATCTCATCAGCGATGACTCAAAAAATAAATCCACATTTTAGTGGATACACAGGCTGATTAAGTCTGAAGACCTGAAGGGTCTTTGTGTTCAGATCCTAATGTAATATTTTCTAAGATTGAAAAGTTCTAATGTCAAAATATTCCTTCCTAATTCAATTTTTTTTTTATGTATAAATAAGAATAGAAATACAATTTATAAGAATTTCACAAAGCTGACAAAATGATTCAAAAATGAATCCACCCCCCCATGCCTAGCTGATGCAATGTCCACATTGAGAAAGAGACATGAAAGAAAGGGTAGAGTATGAAAGATGTCACTTGAATATGAAGCTCGTGTCAGGTTTGTGTCATATGTACAACTGCTGAGTTCAATGCCGTTAGCTAGGCGAAGTCCAGCCAAAGAAGTCACAATATGGCTAGAGCAACCGTGTCTGAGACGGGTTCTGGAAGAGTACAGTCAATAACAGGCTTTAGACGTTGACCGTTGACTTTAAAATGTGTTACCCGTCTTTGGGTCAGAGATCTCAACGACTCCATTTGGAAAAATCTGGTCAATAATGAATGGGCCATTCCATTTAGATCTAAGTTTGCCAAGAAAAAGCTTAAGTCGAGAGTTGAATAACCAAACCTTCTAGTTTGGCTCAAAGCTCTTGTAGGAAATCAATTGACCATGTAGAGCTTTGATCCGAGCCTTGTAGATCTTGGCATTCTCGTATGCATCATTTCTAAGCTCTTCCAACTCAGATAGTTGGAGTTTCCTGATCATCCCAGTTAAATTCAGATCTAAATTGCATTGTTTAATCGCCCAAAATGACCTATGTTCAATCTCAGTGGGTAGATGGCATGCCTTTCGATACACCAAACAAAACAGAGACATGTCGATGGCCATTTTATACGCCGTACGGTAGGCCCAAAGAGCGTCCTCAAGCTTTTGAGTCTAGTCCTTGCAATCAGGCCTAACCGTTTTCTACATAATGTTCATGATCTCCCGATTAGAGATCTCGGCTTGTCCATTTGTTTGGGGATGGTAAGGTGTGGAAATTCGGTGATTAACCCTATATTTGGCCAACAAATTTCAGAATTGGGCATTAGTAAAATGAGTGCCACCCGTCATTGATGATGGCCCTCAGAATCCCGAACCTACTAAAGATATTTTTCTTGACAAAATCGATGACCACCTTGTGGTCATTAGTTCTGGTGGGAATCGCCTCAATCCATTTGGACACATAATCAACAGCAACAAGAATGTACTGATGTCCAAATGAAGGGAGAAAGGATCCGATGAAATCGATGCCCCAAACATCGAAAATTTTGACAGGAAGAATTGGGTTTAGGGGCATCATATCTCTCTTAGTTATGCTCCTGAGTGCCTGACATCGAGAACATGACCTTGAGAAATCCTGGGCATCCTTAAATAAAGACGGCCAATAGAAGCCAGATTGCAAAATTTTTGCAGCCGTCTTTTTCCTGGAGAAATGTCCACCACACGTAGATGCATGGCAGAACTCAAGTATACTGTTGAATTCATTCTTCAGAACACATCGGTGAATAATCTGATTAGAGCCGATGCAGTACAGTTTAGGGTCCTCCCAGAAGTAGTATTTGGCCTTAGATTTGAGTCTATCCCGTTGTTACTTGGTCTAATCCTGGGGGATTTGACCAACGGCCAAATAGTTAACAATGTCAACAAACCACGGGGTTTGGACACCTGAAACTGTAAGGATAGCTTCGTCCAGAAAAGTGTCAGTAATCGGGATGTCCGGACGAGAAGAATCACTTAGGAGTCTCGACAAATGATTCGTCACCACATTTTGGACTCCGATTTTATCCTTGATTTCAAGACTAAATTCTTGAAGCAGAAGAATCCAACGAATAAGCCGGGGTTTGGCATCCTTTTTGGCTAAGAGATGTCTCAAGGTTGAGTGGTCGGTATAGATGATAACATGATACCCTAAGAGATAAGCCATGAATTTTTCCAAAGCGAACACTACAGCTAGTAATTCCGTTTTAGTAACAGTGTAATTCCTCTGGCCTTCATCCAGAGTTTTACTAGCGTAGTAGATGACAGAGGGCTTTCTATCTATTTTCTGACCCAAGACAGCCCCGACCACGTAATCACAAGCGTCGGTCATGATCTCAAAAGGGGCTATCCAAATCGGTGGTTGCAACACTGGAGCACAAGTGACTGCCATTTTCATAAAATCAAATGCCTTACGACATGATTCGTCGAAAACAAACGGCATTTCTTTGGCGAGAAGATTGTTCAGGGGATGAGCAACCTTCAAGAAATCCTTGATGAATCTTCTGTAGAATCCCACATGACCAAGAAATGATCGGAAATTGTTTAACAAATGTGGGAGGAGAAAGTTTAGCGATAGCATCAACCTTAGCTTTATCCACTTCGATTCCCCGTTCAGAGATTACATGACCCAAGACGATGCCTTCTTGGATCATGAAATGACTCTTTTCCCAGCTAAAGACCAATCGTGTTTTGATACATTACTTAAGAATCATTTACAGATTAGCCAAATAAGAGTCAAACGATTCTCCAAAAATAGAGAAATCGTCCATGAAGACTTCTATAAACTCTCCCACCATGTCAGAGAATATGGCTAACATACACCTGTTGATAAGTCGTAGGTGCATTGCATAAACCGAAATACATCCTATGGAAAGCAAAGGTTCCATAGGGATAGGTGAAAGTAGCTTTTTCCTGATCCTCGGAATGGATAGGAACTTGGTTGTATCCCAAGTAGCCATCAAGAAAACAGAAGTACTTCTGCCCGGCTAGTCTTTCCAAGATTTGATTAATGAAAGGCAAGGGAAAATGATCATTTTTCGTGGCCGTGTTCAGCTTCCTGTAATCAATACAAACCCTCAAAAAGGAAGCTGAACGAGTTGTGACAGATTCTCCTCTCTCGTTAGTCACAACGGTAATCCCGACTTTCTTAGGAACAATTTGCACAGGACTTACCTAGGGATTATCAAAGATTGAATAAATAATTCCTGCATCGAGTCACTTAATGATTCCCTTTTTGACCACTTCTCGCATATTTGGATTTAATCTCCTCTGCATCTGGCGAGAAGGGTGGGATCCATCTTCCAAGAATATTCTATGATTGCAGTGAGATGGCTCGATCCCCCTAAGGTCATGAATGGTCCAACCAATTGCCTCCTGGTGTTCCTTCAGGACCTTGATCAATTTAATCTCTTGCTCCTTTGTTAATTTAGCACTGATAATCACAAGGAGCATCTTCTAAGGTCCTAAAAATTGATATTTCAAATTCTCAAGCAATGGTTTCAGTTCAAGCTCAGGCAGGTTGATGATTGATGGTAAGGAAGATGCTGAATACTCAACAAGAGGAAGAGGTTGTGAGTGAACAAAATCAATAACCTCTTCAGAAGATGGCAGGTCTACCATAGAGGGTTGCGGGTCCAATTCATCATCAAAGGAGGAACTTTCAATTGAAGAAACCATCAAACAAGTTTCAATGTTTACATTAGCCTCCTCAAGTTCCTTAATAAATCCACAATCCTCAAATTTATTAATCGCCTTAAAAATATCCAATTTCATTTGTTGATCCTCAAAGACGATTTCCATGCTACCGCTTTCACAGTTAATGTTGGCCTTAGCGGTAGCCAAGAACGGACACCCCAGAATGATTGGTGTGTTCCTCAGATTTTCAGGTACATCAATGTCAAGGACAAGGAAATCTACAGGAAAATAGAAATCTTTGACCTTAACTATAACATCTTCAATAACGCCTCACGGATTTGTGACCAAACGGTCTGCTAACTGTAGCATTACTGAAGTCAGCTGTAATTCACCTAATCCAAACTTGTAAAGAGAAGTCAGAATTAGGTTAATGGATGCACCTAGATCCAGAAGTGCTCTATCAAACGTGTAATCTTTGATGACACAAAAAATCAACGAAGCACCTGGATCTCTCTTTTTCTAAGGGAGGTGGTGTAGGATAACAAAACTAGTGGTCATGCTGTGTTTCGCGTGTTAGAAATAGGGGTTACAAGTAACCTATCGTCGTAGTTGCAAAACACGTCGATCAAATAAAATTTATATCGAAACTCTAAGGGAGTCCCAGGTCGAACACAGGGAGGCGACGTTTACTTTATTGAAAATCGTGCTTCATTTCATTTCTTTTTGGTATTTTAAGATTTTGATATTTTTTATATTTTTGTAATAAAAGAAATCAAGCAAACGTATCACAAGATAGAGATCTGGAACAAATCTGATATATATTACTTCTAATGTCAATTACAAGAAACTATGAAAGCATATAAAAAGAGGGAGGTGAGAGGAAATCTCCCGAATCGGTTGTTCGGTGAGACGATGGCGCCTGGCGGAAGCTCGGATAAAGGAGGTGAGGAACGGGATGACGGAGGTGAGATGTTGGAGGACGTCGGGTTGAGGACAGCTTCGGCGTGGCTCCGAAATGGAGGTGAGAAGGCGGAGTTGATCTGCTACCAGAATGGAGGTGAGAGGACGTCTCCAAGGTGACCTATGAAGGGAGATGGGATGTTGGAGGAGTATTTGGTGGGGTAGAGTTTCGCTACACTAATAGGCACCTTGGGAGCTTGAGAATAAGCTCTAATGGAGCGTTGGTAGGCTTGCTAGAGCTTAGGAGTAGGTGAGAGTAGAGTAGGCAGAGATAGCTTGGAAGGGAGGGGGTGAAGGCCCTTTTATAGTGGTGGAGAAGAGGCTAAAAATGGATAAAGGACCTATAGCGACCTCCAAACCGTCGTTGGAAATGTTGCTGTAGACAGCTCACCTCCACCCACGCCCATAGTTGGCTTTGCTGGCTTGCAATGAAATAGTGACGGCTGTAGGCATCGCTGTAGGTCAGTCCAGCTGTCGCTGAAAGCTGGCGCCAACCGCCCCTTGCGCCCGCTCCGCCTACCTCGCTCTTCACGTGCGCTGACCGCGTGCGCCCAACTGTGTGTGGGTGTGCTGTGCGCTGGCGTGCGTGTTTGCAATGCGCTGGCCCGCGCGTGCGCGTGCGCGTGCGCGCTGCCGCTGCGCTGCTCCAAGTGCCCGCCCAATTACAAATTGGAGGGGCTGCGGGGAATCGAACCCGCGCCCCTCCTTTGGAAACCGCTTCATCAACCAGTGCGCCGCGTCGCCCTTTGTGTCGCGAGGAAGAAATCGGTGCAAACGCTTCCCAGCCGTTGGATCTTGATCCAACGACTAGGATTAATAGTGTAGATGATGAGGGAGAGTGGGTGGTGGCTGCTGGCTAGGTTTGGGCGGCCTGGATGGTGCCACGTGGTGCCATCTGGCCCATCCGTCTTCTTCTTCTTGCAGAGGGTGCCACAATGCTCAGATCGGGATGATTTTTCCGATGCCAGACTACAATCGTCGCTCCGGATCCATCTGTATGGTCGGATTTTCCATCCGAAACCCGTATGGATGTTGCATTACCTCCTAGCCGTTGATCTTCCTCGGGCTTAATGTGATGCTACGGGACTCCGATCTGGACGATTTCAGAGGCGTTAATCTCCGATCGTCATCCCGATCAGATATGTATGGTTTGATCATCCATCCGAGGCCCTGAGATAAATCATCTCTTCTCCTAACCATAAAAAGGACCTAATTAACCAAAAATATAAACAACTACTCTAAATGCAGAATGATGCATGCTATGTGATATTTATATCATGATATGCAGTGCTAAGCCTAGGAACTATCACAAATAAGCATTTTACGATGAATTTATACATGTTTATCAACTAGCCTGCTCGGAGAGTACCACCTTCCTTGGAACAGATTCTCTCGACTTATGCTTTTGTGTACATAAATCCTTTAAAAATCTCGTGTAAGCCGGTATATGCTTGATAGCATCGAGGAGCGGGATATTGATCTCAACATTCTTAAAGATATTCAGAAGCTCCTTATTGCTATCAACAGACTTCTTCTTCTTTGATTTGATCAAGGCTTCAGGAAAATGAACATGAGTCAGATCTTTGGAATCAGGTTCCTGAGCCTTGATTTCTTCTCCAGAATTCTCCTCTCTCTCCACAAATTCTTCAGGATTCGGTAGATCAGAACAGTGTGGTTGTGGATCCTAAGTCTGCTTACCACTCCTTAAGGTGACAGAATTTGTAGATACATAAGAATTCAGGTCTTAGGGAGGGTTAGGAAAGATTGGAGGGGCTTGATTAGCCAGGAATTGTTGATGTGCAGAAGAAGAAGAAGAGGAGGAGGACCCTACTCAACCACCTGAGCATGTGCATGTGTGTTGACGAGTCGATTCTTCCTTTTAAAGTCGTTTGTCACATAAAATGACGCGTCGTTTGTAGTTTTATGTGGTGGAAAAATCGACTAATCAATAATTAATATAACCACTCAATTAGGAGCAGGTCATGTCCACAGGGAGGCAATGATGCAATAAAATCTCGATTATTTCGTATTCATTCAATTTAGTGCGAAATCCATAGTCAAATCTGACATGAAATGCGATGGAAAGAAGATGCACAATAACTAGAAAATGTAAGGGTAGATGTGCAATTTTTTTTCACTGAAATATTCAATAAATATGTGATGAATTTATGTAATTTTCAATTGACATGAATTAGAGAAAATTTGTGCACATCTTAATCCAAAACTAATGTCAAACAATGTTAATCACAAAAGCCACGTGTTGAACGTCCGAGTTGCTACGCTAACGTGTTTGGTTTTGAAAAACCTGTCGTCGTAGTATGAAAGCGAAGAACTCGTGTTCAACAAATAAAATTTATATTGGAATGGAAATCCCGGGTCGAACACAGGGAGGCGGACGTTTCATTTAAAAACATGCGTTTGTTTTATTTGTCACAAAGTAATTAAATTGACTAGAAAGTATCTATCTATTTACACTAAATAGAAGAGAGAGAGAGAGAATATTACAAACAAAAATAAAAAAAGAGATGTAGAATGCGCATGGAATTCATTATCGAAAGGATTGTTCATTACACTAAATATTACGACTAGAAAGTAGGGAAATGATTACACTAGAAAATAGTAAATCTACTCTAGAAAGTAGTAAATCTATTCTAGAAAGCAGTAAAAAGAATGGGGAGAGAGATATCCTCCTCGACGGTCGCTTGGAGGACGAGCCGACGGGACGATGCCTGGACGAAGGAGGACGGAGTAGGACGAAGGAGGACGAAATAGGAAGAATGGGAACGGGGCAGCACGTCGTTGTCGTCACGGGATCCGCTTCCAAAAGGGGGACGAAAAATTGACTTTATCTCGCAAGAAGCATCCCGGGTGTGGGACAAGCTTCTCTTAAGCTTTGGAGAGGGATAGAAGAGAAGGAAGGGATGAGAATTTCGTGTGGAGGGGGTCTCCTTTTATAGTTGTAAGGAGTGAGGGCAATTTGGTCATTTAAATCTCAAAACATTAAATAAGGGGTCTTTAGTGACGGATAAAACCGTTGCTAAAGCCCCATCGTGGGTGTAGTGGGGCGCCGTCGGCGCACGGTAGCTCGCCTCCTCGTGCGTAATGCGTGCTCCACGTCCAGCTAATCTCAGCCATCCGATCGTGAGATCGGACGGCTTAAGTCGCGCCTCCGCCCGCTTCTTCTGCACGCTCGCCCACGTGCAATCCAGCGTCACGCGCGGGTGTGCATTAGCGCGTTGGATGGATTGAGCACCTGTAGCCTCTTGATCGCGATCGAGCGGTCACGGAGCCTGCTCGCCTGCACCCTTTCACCTGCGCATGCGGATTCGAACTCTCGCCAGCGCCTCGCGTAAGCACGTTCGACCAACGCGCTACAAGCGGGTTTGTGTCACGCTTTGTGTTTTGTGTGCGCGCGTTGACAGCCGTTGGATGTCCATCCAATGGTGGAGAATCATCAGAGAAGAGAGGGAGCGGCAGGTGTAGCGGCCGATTGGGCGGCTGAGATGGCACCATGTGGTGCCATCTTGGCCGTCCATCTCCTGGATGATGTAGATGGTGTCACGGTTGTTGGATTGAGTTGATTTTTGTGCCGTTAGGCTGTGATCGTCGATCCGAATCCATCCGTGTGGTCGGATTTGTTGTTTGAAATGTGGATTCACACCATCTTGACCCTTGATTTTCTAGGGTTCCCCAGTCTCTATCTAATGCTACAGATGTCTGATTAGGGTGATCTTAAAGTCGTTGAACTCCAATCGTTGTTCTGATCACATCTGTACGGTTGGATCTTCAATCCGAGGCCCCGATAAAAAGTTTACCCTGTCCATGAACATAAAAGGAGACAATTAACCTCCATTTTATTCAAACTAATCTAAATGCAAGATGATGCATGTTATGCAATATTTATACTATGCAATGCAATCCTATGCTTAAGAACATGCATAAATAGACATCTTAAGTAGTGTAAACATTTTTACATCATACCCCCATGCCTATCTTTTGCTAGTCCCTAGCAAAAACTATATGCTATTTATAAAAGAATCAGGTTGGATTATTTGGGCATGAGTTATTTTCAATCACTAGGAAAATGTCTACTTAGGATCTGAACTTTCAAAGACACAACAATGCTCGAGTATCTACCAAAATGCAGACCGCCTCAAGTCCTCGCCTTATTCAAAAAAAATTTTCTTTTTCTCTTTTTTCCTCTTTTCTAATTTTTTTGGATTTTCAAGTTTTAGGGTTTAAGAGTGGCTTTCTACGGCCATTTAACTCACCCAAGATTTGATGAGAACCCTAAGTTCTAAGCATCTTATTGTGAATGTGATTGACTCATTGACCAATAGTAAAAATGGACTTCGGATTTCTACGCCTCTAGGTGACCTTAAAAAGAGAATTCTGCCTAAAGGTGTATCTTTACAACAGGTAGCTTTCTCCCTACTTTTATTTTTACGGGGTCAACACAAGGGTGAATCCAGTGTATATCTCCCCGATTTATTCTACTTCTCTGCTTCTTCCTAAGTGTTTTGGGAATTTTGAGTGCATTTATTGAGCTGGGTTTTGGACAACCGGTCGATGAGCTGTTACCACTGACAACTTGCTAGCCATACTCGTGCGACGAAGTGTGGCTTTTTTTTTTATTTTCTCCTTTTTTTCTCTTTTTAAGTAGGTGGCTTCCCTGGTCTAAGATTTACCTAAAAGTAGTAAATAAAGAAAGGACCAGTGATTGGGCTCTAGACAACCTGCCTATGGGCTGTTACTCATGATAACTTGCCAGCCATATCACCCAAGAAGGTTCATTAGCTACCCAATTTCCGTTAAAATCGTCGAACAACGAGTCAGTGCAAAAAAAGTGTGTAGGTGCTTAAAACTCAAAATTCCCTCAATCAGAGGGTGGGTTGATAAGTCGTGTACTTATCACCCAAACTTATTTATTCCAATTAAAATAGAATTCAGGTTGGCGAGGACTCGAAAAACAAATCCACATTTTAGTGAATACACGGGTTGATTAAGTCCAAAGACCTGAAGGGTCTTTGTGTTCAAATCATAATATAGTATTTCCTAAGATTCAAAATTTTCTTAAACCCAAGTTCTCTTTCCTATTCAATTTTTTTTTAATAAAAGAAAATAAAACAAATCTACGAAATTGACAAATTAATTCAGAGATAAATATCCACCCCCCATGCCTATCTAATGCAATGTCCTCATTATATTAAAAAGACATAAAATTGAGTGGAATAGAGTAGAAAGCACCTGAATTGCGTGAATGTCAGGTCCACTCCGAGATAAAAACTAAAAAGAACTGTATATGTGCTGAATTTAGTACCTTCAGCTAGGCACACTATACAAAAAAGATAAATAAAGAATTCACAGGTACAGATCAGAATTAGAATAAACAGAAGAAACCTCTGACCTGTTAGCAGATGTCCACAGATGTGAACTAGATTGTGATGCAAACCCATACCCCATAATCGAGAATATCTCAAGTTCTGGATAAAAATTACCTAAAACCTAAAATTAGTATGCAAGCAGGGTCGAGCCTGCGATTTATGAGGATGTAACCTAAGACCAAAAAGTTGGGTTACAGAGAATTCAAGCTCAAAAGGATAAACATTGAATGTGTGCTTGGGTTCGACATCCTCAGAACAAATGTCGTAAGGGTCTTGGTTTGATGGTTTCAGCTTAATAGGAACCCTTCAACTCAATCTTCTACTTCCTCCGGAACTTGCTTCCCAAATCAAAATTTCCCGGCTCCTATCCTCCTCATTCAGCATGTCAAATTCTAGGACCTCTTGCATATTAATCAACCCATCTGAAATCTCCAAGTCTAAATGATGTGGCTGAATCAGAATTGACTTGGGTCTAATTATCTCAGAAATAGAATCATCGATAAGCTCAATGGGGTGTAACTGACAATCAGGGCATTGAATTGAATCCTTCAGAAAATGCGATTCTGGAACTTTAATGTGAGCCATAATAAAATCAGTTTCCTCAGTTATTGGGCTATCAAATGATCTTTCAGATTCCTCAGGCCCAATCATCTCACATAAATCATGTTCTATAAACTCGTGCGAGACTTCGCAACTTGAATCTTCACCATCAGAATCAAAGAAATCAAGATCCGTATTAATGTATGCCCCAAAATCATCTGTCACTTTCTGATCCATGGAGACATATGTTTCCTCGTACCCCAGCTCAGGGATCTCAGGTGAAGAAATCAGATCATCCTTAATTGGTTGCTCTGATTCAATTTGGTCAGCCTCGTAACACGTGTCCTCCCCAACAGGTGCCTGAACGGGTTCTGACAATGGCTCTCCTGAAGGGAGTTCATCCTGGGAATCATCCCACGACTGAACTAAAGCAACCACAAATCTCATTGTAAATTTCGCTAACTTCCCAAGTAGAAACTCACCCGGATTCTTATCCTTAACATCCTGGAGCCAATCCAACAAATACTTATTCAAATCATCAATCATCTCAATCAGGGGCTCCAATTTTTCAATGCAAGGTGTTGGTTAAACTTCTAAAGTTTGTATGATATTCCTCAAGTTAGCCAGAACCTTACCTTGAACCTGGTTACCCTGAACCAAATGAGTTGGTTCAGGGTTGGGCGGGTTTGGGGTCAGTGCAGAGGAGTTAACGAATTGAGATTCGTTATACCCTTCCTGATAATAGGTCATTTCGGATTGTTCAAAAGGTGGTGATGACCTAAAGGCAGTGTAATTAGAGGATGGGTAATGATCAGTGTATCCTTCTTGATTGTAGATCGTATTAGGTTGTTTATGAAAAGTTGACGATCTATAATCGATGTGGCTCCAAAACGGATAGAAATCACAATCATAGTGTTTAGGGTTAAACCCTAAACACGGAGGTCCGGAACTGTATCCCCAATTAGAATTATCCCAACTAACTGATGGTTCATTACAGTACGAGTCGGGATAATCGTCATGTTCAGGATAATTCGAAATAGGAGGGAAAGAGCGGGAATGCGTGTAATGTGTGGAAGAATTCATGAGAGACGGAAGGAAGAAAGGTGCCTGACGGAAAGCCATTTTCGCGCATTTGAAAGTCGTCGAAAATCGTAGTATAGTCGCGCAAAAACGTTCGTCAAAAATATTGTTTTGTAAAATAACAAGACTTGAGTCCTGGTTGTTCATCTCTGGGAGGCGTGTTTCTATTTTTGAAATCGATCTTAAAGCCGCTCTACTTAATATTCTGGTGCGCAATATATAGGCGTTTAAAGAACAGGCACTTAAATCACGCAAATAAAATAATCATTCAGCTCATGGTGATTTCAAACACATAAAGAGAGATATATATATATAAATGGAATTTCATTCATCATGGGAGAGTTTTTGTACAGGAAATCTAGAGGAAAGCTTATACAGGAATGCTTGAAATTAAACCTAGCTACCAGAAAACGATTGCATACAAGAATCGACAGGGGGATTTTGCATGCATCATTGGGGAAGAAGAGAAACTACTCTACTAAGTAGTAAATGAAAGCAATAAAACTTATGAAGAGCATGATCTAAAGCTAAAAGAGTAGAGGGCATTCAGGGGTGGTCCCCGATGGCCTTGGAGTGGTCGAGAAGAGAACGAGGGGCGGCCAATGTAGCTTAGGCCGACCCTTGGAGAGAGGTAGGGTTGATCCAGCATCTCAGCATGGTGTCCTCCATGGTGGTGGTAGTGAGCTCGTGGAGGTGGAGTGAGTGGCTAAGTGGAGGTGGCGTGAATGGCACCAATGGAGAGTAATTGCCAAGGGAGTGAATGGGTGCCAATGGCCACCCATGGGGTCTTTTTATAGACCCAATGGAAGCTCTCTAGAGAATTATGGAATTCTCTAGAGAGGCCTAAGGTGGGATCTCGTGGGAGAGTGAGAGAGAGAGGGTGGATGGTGGTTTTTAGATCCACCAAATGTGGATCTAAAAATTGAATGGCTCTTGGTTGCTATTTTTGGCAACCAAGGCAACCACACATGGTAGAGAGTTCTAGAGAACTCTAGGCTAGATATTTTCGTGAGGATGGTGTGTGTGGGTGTGTGTGGGTCGAAACTTAGGTGGCTAGGTTGATTAGGTTGGGTTCTAGTGGGTTTAGGTCAAGGTAGGTCTCAAATTAGGGTTATAAACCCTAATTCACTAAGGTAAAGTGCAATTAAACTTAATACAAGTTTAATTGGGTGTGTGGAAACTTAATTGAGAGTAAAAAAACTCAATTAAGTCAGGTCTAGGTCAATTGGACTCTCACTGAGTCCAATTGGATAGTGTGTGCTGAGATCAGGGCTCAATTGGACTCAATGAGTCCAATTGAATAGGCTGATGGAATTGACTAAGATCCAAGTCAATTAGGTTTAGTGAGGACCTAATTAGGTCCTTAGGGAGGTCTAGAGGTGATGTACTAGGGTTAGGGCACCTTAATTTAGGTTCCTATGGGGTTGGAATTGGGTTTAGGGACCTAGAGATCCAAGATCAAGGCTTAAATCTCAAAACAGGAATTGGAGAGCAGTATCAGACGTCTAATTATAGAATAAGATGTCTTATACTCAAAAATCAGAAGTCCAGACTTGTTGTCTGGACGTCCAATCAGAGTCAGGAAGGATTTCGGGTTTTGTTTTGGGTATTCTGCAGAAATTGGATGTCTGACAAAGTGTCTGGACGTCCAATAACACTGCAGAAGTGGGTTTGAAGTGTGCGGGAGTTGGCTAAGGGTCTTGGACGTCTTAAAACTTATCTAGACGTCCAGAGAAGGGTTAGAACTAGGGTTTTAGGGCTTCCTAGGGTGTTGTGACCTAATCTAAGGGTGGCTAAGGCTTGAGGAAGTCTCTAGGCTATCCTTGGGCTAGGATGGACCTAAGCTCTTCACATTTTACTGCTTTATTTCTACTTAATAGAATAGAAAACCTTTAACCCCCTTACATTATTATTCCTACATCTAAACTAGGCCTTCTGCTCCAGCTCTACCACAACTCCCGTTATTTCAAATCCAGCTTCAGATCCTGCTCCAGATCCAGCTCCAGATCTGCTTATTGCCTGCAATCGACATAATACACTTAATCAGCACATTATAACATTATTTTATGCATAGCTAAAGGAAAGTAGTAAAGATGCAGATAATGCGTATGCATGCATGAATAACCCTAACTTATGCTAAGTCTTAGCTTAATTTAGGTCAATTAAGACCTATGATTGCTGCGCAATCATACCCCCATGTCTAAATCTTGCTAGTCCCTAGCAAATGCAAGACTAAATTATTTACAGCAAGGGTCCCTAAGGGACTGGTTATTTTATCAAGTGTTTGCATAGAGATTTTTCTCCCTTTTATTTTTATCCTATGCTCTAGAAATCCAGACAATCGTGAAGGTACAGCTATGTAGCTTTTGCAATGGATCCGAGTGAAAACTAATACACCTCTAAAGCCTGTACTTGGTCGCTAATAAAAATTCTGGCGAGATAGGCGGATTTCTTCCCTCGGGGTATTCAAGATATTCTATGAATTTCACCCCGGCTTTGGGCTTAGGTAGAGAATCTTTGAGGAAAAGGATTATATATTTGGTGGCTCATTCTCACTTGGTGCTACATAGAGACTAGTACTACAGAATCCAGATTCCTGGATTACTAAGTAACTCAACTCAGAGAAAGATGAGAAAAACTATGCTCGCTTTTGATTCCCTTGTATTCATTCTCTCTTGCTCTTTTTCTTTCTTTTTCTTAGAGCTCACAACCTCACCAGATTCACACATAGGATCTGTATTTGGTGGTCTCACTAGGCATTAACACTTTAATTGAGTTCTCATAACCCTAACACTAAGTCAGAATTCTTCAGCCAGTATTCGGGCAGTCAGAAATGCGGAAAAATAGGTTAAGGCCTTATTTGGTGGGTCTCAAATTTGTTTGGTGGTATTGCCTTAATGAAAATGAAATATTCATAGACTCTTTTTCTTTTTCTTCAAAAATTTTTTTCTTCTTTTTCTTTTTTTTTCAGTTTTTCTTTCTTTTCATCATTCTTTTTCTTTTTCTTTTTCTCATTTTATATATATATATTTTTTTTTTCTTTCTTTCAGCATAACACAACTGGCATACATCCATGAACTTTATTAAGGAGGCATTATTGGGGATTGGTGGTACTCAAGAGACATTGGGTGGCTTATTTGGTGGAAGTGCCTACTCACGGCACCGGGAGAGACAGATAGGACAGTGTATTTCTGACCTTGACATTAATACCCTCCTTCAGCCGAGGATTCCGTAAAGAATGGTCGTAACCATCCACCTTAGCCCTAGTTTTATGAAAACTCACTTTCCGCGTATTTGCCTTATTCGGTGGCTCTCAAAATTTCGCACAAAAACGTATACGCGGGAATCGAGAGCAAAAACTATGTCTAATCTTAGAGTATCATTACCTAATTATCTAGGATTCCAGATTCCTTGCACTAATCTTAGAGCACCAATACACTCTACTCTCTCACACTATTTGGTGGATTTTTGGAAGAAAATTAGCCTGACTCCCAAAACACTGTCTAAGGGTTCAGGAAAAGAAGCACTGCTTCTTCTCGACAAGCTGAAGACGTTTATCAGCCTTCACCGTGAATCCATTACAAATTCTACGTGTGTGTGAAAAGTTGTATAGGATTTCAGATTACAGGAATCAACTAAAGGATAAAATCCCTAATGCATTCTCTTAATAAAATAATCTTATTCATGAATGTAATATCTATATTTGCTATAAACATGTAACCTCATATAATTTGTACTTTGTGAATTTCCCATATCGGGTTACAATTAGCTTGACCCTAAATTTAGAACAAAAGGTGAGCGGGTGAGTCGGAAGTGGCTGTTGCGAACGATTTCTAGCTCCAATGCGAGCACTGGAGGTGGAGTCGGTTGTTCTTTTATTTAAGGTCCTAAAGTACATTTTACATGCAGCTCCGAGGTTTTCCTAAGTGTTGGCACAAAAAAACAATTTTTTTTTCAGTTTTTGCTGTATCTACCCCCCCATGCCTAAGTTCTTGCATGTCCTCATGCATGAATATAAAAGAAAATAACTCTAACAGAGGATGAGTGGGTAGAAGTCACCTGTAATTGCTCCTGAAGTTATAAATTCAGCACCGGCCAACCTGTTAACATGCAATATACAAAAGGGAAATATGCTAAAATAAAAATACGCTATGTATAAAAATGGTTATGTATAAATGATGGTGAAATGATATTTATATGTGCTGAGTTTAACGCCTCCAGCTGGGCGAGCACTCAATCAGATGTATCAATTCTTGCATAGGAGCCGGCTAAGATTAAGAGAAAGATGTGCTCATATGCTCCTAAGATCAGTGGTCCGGAGATGCGAACCAGCTGATTGTGCAACCCTACTCCAAAAAGTCTAGCTATAAGAAAGTGTGGAGTGGTGGTGGAAAATAGAGGATAATCAAAGGGGGGATCATGATGTTGATTCAACTGATTTATCATGTCCCACAATTCAGCAGGAAGTTGCTGAGGGAGTAGATCAAAATGTACCTCAGAACCAGAATCTGAGTTGTAGGGATCCTCATAATATAATTGACATCAAAGATCATTCCCTCTCCAAGCTCTGGGTCATATGGGGGTATCCGTGAAAGTAGAAGATCTGTGGGGAGGTCACTGAAATCCTCGTCAGAAATTACTTCATCCTCATTAGTACTCATCTCTGATTCATCAGAGGCTGTCTCTTCAGGCTCGAGGTCGAGCCATCTATTAGATTGACTAGGATGATAGGTGCGTCCCCAGCTCATTCTGCTCGAAGCTTCACCCTCATATGCATTAGGCTCCTCAGTAATTCCTACCTCAGGTAGCATATTTATTTCTTTGTTCGAGTTATCCACAGCTACTTCTGGTTTTTGGATGTCAGGATTAGGGATAGGAAGTGTCGTCTCAAAATCTCTAGCATCTGAATTAGGGAGGTAGGTGAAAGAAGAAGAGTGCAGATCAAAAGTCGTTGGCTCTAGTACAGGTTCACCTACAATGGGAAGTGGTCTAGATTGATCAGTAGTGTCGCATGTAATGTCTGCCTTAGGATCCATATCCTCAATTGGATCCGCTTCCCTTATCTCGATTGGGTTATCTAACCCAAGAGGTGTCTCCCAGGATTCAGGATAATCTGATTGCGGCTCAGTCCTGGAGATATCAGTCCTTTCCTCCTCAATTTCAGATGAACCCATTCGGCATACTTCTTGCTCCTGTCTCATATCCATGCTAGATTCTTTTTCCCCTAAGTGATCTTCGAGCATCTGCTCTCGAGAATCTTCTGTGTGTCCGACGTAGTTGTTTCAGATTCTTCGAGGTATTCAATGCTATTTTCCACTTGATATCTCAAAAGCAATAGTTCTTGACTTTCCCGATTTTGTCCAATTCGCCTTGTTATCTCTGCTGTTTCCTAAAGGAGGTCCATCACAGCTTGTTGATGCGGAATTCGGCTTTGTCTTTGGTTCGGCTCACTGATAGCCTGGATTTCGCGTAGATAGGATGCGGCCTTTTCCTTAGTGCTCGCTATAGTTCTCTGTATTCTATATTGTGGCCGCATATGCACCGGTAGCTCTTCAGGGGTTCCAGGGGGTGAATCAGGTCTACCCATGTTCCATGGGTGAGAAGTAGGAGTATGAAATCCATATCCTGGGTTATAAGATGCGATCCTTTGAGGGACCGACTGGTATGGGTCATAATATCCAGGGTTAGGATATGGGTTAACCATTTCGGTAACCCGAGGAGAAGGATCAAGCGAAGCGAAAAGTCATCTTCGCCACCTTGGGTTCTGATCCCAAGGTTGAGCTGATTCAGTGACCCGAGCTCTCGGATAAGCTCGTGGGTCCAGCTCTTCTGGATCCTGATTAAGTCCAGATCCAATGTTAGCCATTGCGGTTCAGCAGTTGAAGAAATGGGGGGAGAAGATGGTCCGGGCGAGGTGACTTGCCTCCTTGGGAGTGGCTCCCAAGGTCCAACCAAGTGAGGTCGAAGTGACCTCCTTCCGTGCATACACCGCCCAACCCCTAGGTTGGTGTAGCCACGCAGAACAAGGCTAAGGCCCTGTCAATCAAGTGGTCCTTATAGATCAGGTGACCAGATTTTTCGTTAGGGATTTGAATTCCTGAAGATAAGTTTGTCGTACAACCGACTGAAAGTGAATCCCGCCTCTCAAGCTAACCCAGCCAGTCTGGTTACGAGGGGACTAAGGGGAAGGTTCTTCCTTTGGCTTACGCCTTCGGTTCCGTTGACCCCTGAGCCGCGGTTGTTTGACACCACCCCGCAGAATTAGTCACCAGGTTTGGCAAGAGAGGTTAAACTCATCTAGTAGTACGACAACGAACTCGGGTTGATTTCGTGTTTTAAAATCAGTTTTTAACCCGTTTTCTTCAGTTGGGTTTGTGGTGAGTGGCCCACAAGGTGACCAAGCTCACCGGCTAACTAGACTTGATTAATTCTAGGTTAGCCAAAAGTGTGGTCTCTATTTGTGACCCTAAAGGTTCAACCTAAGTTGCATGCACTTCTAGGGTTTTTTCTTTATTTCAACAGACCACAAAAATAATATTGATTCTCTAATAGTAATTGGAATCCAATTAATTTGAAATTTTGTGAGTAGATTCCTTTTTCAATTATTTTTTCAGAGAATATTTTTTTCGAATTTTTACTATTTCAACAGAATTTTTAGGAAATTTTAAATATCAGGGGGTCAGATTTGGAATGTTGACCCCTGGATGATTTTTCGCTTTGAAACAGTATCAAATGATCATCAAAAATTTGGAAAAAATATGTAAAATAAAGCCAATTATATCATCTTTCAAACACCATAGTTTTTAGTCAAAACAGATTCGCAGATTGCTCGAAATTGCTTTTGGAAATTTGAAAATTTTTGAATCTGGGTCAATCTGACCCCCATGCACTTCACGAATTTTTAAAAATTTTATGCTTGGAGATTTTTCAAAGTAACAATGGCATTTGAAAGATGGTTTTAAAATGAAGGTTTTACTCAAATTTCAGAATTTTTTGCTAACGGATTTTTTGGCAATCGAATTTTTAAGTGAGATTTGAAATCTGGCCGAAAATCAGAAGGTGGTGGAAAAGCTTTTGAAGAGGTTTGAATTTGAAATTCAAGCCTTCCACCAAAAATGCTTTTTTTTTTAAATCTTTTGCACTTTTTTTTTATTTTTTATTTAAAAAAAAAAAAGAATTTTTCAAAAGATTCAAACGGAAATATCTCTTTTTTTCTTTTTTTTTTTAACCTAGATTCAAAAGGAAACCTAAAGAGATTTTTTTTCAAAATTTTTGATTTTTTTTTTAATTTTTTTTTCACGAAAATAAGAAAAATCTCTCTGTTTTTTTTTCAAAAGAAATTCAAGGAAGTAGATCTAGTCCTAGGGTTCAGAAAATAAACCTACTCTAAGAGAATATGATGTGCACCTGATTTTTTTTTCTCGCGCTCGTTGTGTGCGCAGATCCCGTTTTTCTTCCCTGTTGTCCTGCACATCAAGAAAAATGAAGTAGAGGCAGATTTTTCAATGATAAGTAAAAGATCGAAATCAAGAAAAATGATGTTGCCTACCCAGCAACGGCGCCATTTTATGGAGAGCCGTTTTCGCGCATTTGAAAGTCGTCGAAAATCGTAGTATAGTCGCGCAAAAATGTTCGTCAAAAATATTGTTTTGTAAAATAACAAGACTTGAGTCCTGGTCGTTCATCTCTGGGAGGCGTGTTTCTATTTTTGAAATCGATCTTAAAGCTGCTCTACTTAATATTCTGGTGCGCAATATATAGGCGGTTAAAGAACAGGCACTTAAATCACGCAAATAAAATAATCATTCAGCTCATGGTGATTTCAAACACATAAAGAGAGAGATATATATATAAATGGAATTTCATTCGTCATGGGAGAGTTTTTGTACAGGAAATCTAGAGGAAAGCTTATACAGGAATGCTTGAAATTAAACCTAGCTACCAGAAAACGATTGCATACAAGAATCGACAGGGGGATTTTGCATGCATCATTGGGGAAGAAGAGAAACTACTCTACTAAGTAGTAAATGAAAGCAATAAAACTTATGAAGAGCATGATCTAAAGCTAAAAGAGTAGAGGGCATTCAGGGGTGGTCCCCGATGGCCTTGGAGTGGTCGAGAAGAGAACGAGGGGCAGCCAATGTAGCTTAGGCCGACCCTTGGAGAGAGGTAGGGTTGATCCAGCATCTCAGCATGGTGTCCTCCATGGTGGTGGTAGTGAGCTCGTGGAGGTGGAGTGAGTGGCTAAGTGGAGGTGGCGTGAATGGCACCAATGGAGAGTAATTGCCAAGGGAGTGAATGGGTGCCAATGGCCACCCATGGGGTCTTTTTATAGACCCAATGGAAGCTCTCTAGAGAATTATGGAATTCTCTAGAGAGGCCTAAGGTGGGAGCTCGTGGGAGAGTGAGAGAGAGAGGGTGGATGGTGGTTTTTAGATCCACCAAATGTGGATCTAAAAATTGAATGGCTCTTGGTTGCTATTTTTGGCAACCAAGGCAACCACACATGGTAGAGAGTTCTAGAGAACTCTAGGCTAGATATTTTCATGCGGATGGTGTGTGTGGGTGTGTGTGGGTCGAAACTTAGGTGGCTAGGTTGATTAGGTTGGGTTCTAGTGGGTTTAGGTCAAGGTAGGTCTCAAATTAGGGTTATAAACCCTAATTCACTAAGGTAAAGTGCAATTAAACTTAATACAAGTTTAATTGGGTGTGTGGAAACTTAATTGAGAGTAAAACAACTCAATTAAGTCAGGTCTAGGTCAATTGACTCTCACTGAGTCCAATTGGATAGTGTGTGCTGAGATCAGGGCTCAATTGGACTCAATGAGTCCAATTGAATAGGCTGATGGAATTGACTAAGATCCAAGTCAATTAGGTTTAGTGAGGACCTAATTAGGTCCTTAGGGAGGTCTAGAGGTGATGTACTAGGGTTATGGCACCTTAATTTAGGTTCCTATGGGGTTGGAATTGGGTTTAGGGACCTAGAGATCCAAGATCAAGGCTTAAATCTCAAAATAGGAATTGGAGAGCAGTATCAGACATCTAATTAGAGAATCAGACGTCTTATACTCAAAAATCAGAAGTCCAGACTTGTTGTCTGGACATCCAATTAGAGTCAGGAAGGATTTCAGGTTCTGTTTTAGGTATTCTGCAGAAATTGGACGTCTAACAAAGTGTCTGGACGTCCATTAACACTGCAGAAGTGAGTTTGAAGTGTGCGGGAGTTGGCTAAGGGTCCTGGACGTCTTAAAACTTATCTGGACGTCTAGAGAAGGGTTAGAACTAGGGTTTTAGGGCTTCCTAGGGTGTTGTGACCTAATCTAAGGGTGGCTAAGGCTTGGGGAAGTCTCTAGGCTATCCTAGGGCTAGGATAGACCTAAGCTCTTCACATTTTACTGCTTTATTTCTACTTAATAGAATGGAAAACCTTTAATCCCCTTACATTATTATTCCTACATCTAAACTAGGCCTTCTGCTCCAGCTCTGCCACAACTAGGCCTTCAGATTGAATGGAGCCATTAGACGCGGTCTTCTATTTCCTCCGGAATTTGCTTCCCAAATCAAAATTTCCCAGGTCCTTTCCACCTCATTCAGAATGTCAAATTCCGGAACCTTCTGCATATTAATCACCCCGTCTAAAATTTCCAAGTCTAAAAGATGTGGTTGAATCAGAATTGACTTGGGTTTAGTTATCTCAAAAATAGAATCATCAATATGCTTAATAGGGTGTAACTGATAATTAGGGCATTTGATTGAATCCTCCAGAAAATGTGATTCTGGATCCGTAATGTGAGCCCCAATAAGATCAGTTTCTTCAGTTATTGGGCTATCAAATGATCTATTAGATTCCTCAAGCCCAATCGTCTCACAGAAATCGTATTCTGTAAACTTGCGTGAGACTTCACAACTTGAATATTCACCATCAGAATCAAAGAAATCAAGATCCGTATTAATGTATGTCCCAAAATCATCTGTCTCTCTCTGATCCATGGAGACATACGTTACCTCGTACCCTAGCTCAATGATTTTAGGTGAAGAAATCAGATCATCCTTAATTGGTTACTCTAATTCAATCTGGTCAGCCTCGTAACACGTGTCCCCCCAATAGGTGCCTAAGCGGGTTCTGACATTGGCTCTCTTGAAGGGAGTTCATCCTGGGAATCATCCCACGATTGAACTAAAGCGACCACAAATCTCATCCTCAATTTCGCTAACTTCCCAAGTAGAAACTCACCTGGGTTCTAATCCTTAACATCCTGGAGCCAATACAACAAATACTTGTTCAAATCATCAATCATTTCAATTAGGGGCTCCAAGCTTTCAATGCAAGGTATTGGCTAAACTTCTAAAGATTGTATGATATTCCTCAAGTTAGCCAGAACCTTATCTTGAACCTGGTTAACCTGAACCAAATGACTTGGTTTAGGGCTGGGCGGGCTTGGGATCATTGCAGAGTTAACGAATTGAGATTCGTTATACCCTTCCTGATAATAGGTCATTTCGGATTGTTCAAAAGGTGGTGATGACCTAAAGGCAGTGTAATCAGAGGATGGGTAAGAATCAGTGTATCCTTCTTAATTGTAGATCATATTAGGTTGTCCATGAAAGAGTGACGATCTATAATCGATGTGGCCCTGAGAATGATAGAAATCACGATCATAGTGTTTAGGGTTAGACCCTAAACACGGAGATCCGAAACTGTATCCCCAATCTGAGTTATCCCAACTAACTGATGGTTGATTACAGTACGAGTCAGGATAATCGTCATGTTGAGGATAACTCAAAACAGGAGGGAAAGAGCGGGAATGCGTATAAAATGTGGAAGGATTCGTGATAGATGGGAGGAAGAAAGGTGCCCTGCAATACAAGCAATCAAACCTATCCTTAAGTGGGCTAGCCTAAAGACCTACAGACTCCCAAAACCTGTCTTGAGATAAAGAAACGATTTGATCTACTTCTGTCTGTTCAATCCAACCAGTTAGAAGGAGGGACTGGGGAGAAGGTTCTTCCTTCGGCTTGCGCCTCTGGTTCCAAGTGTACCCCCCAGCCGCAATCGTTTGATTCTGCTCCCCTAGCTAGACATCAGATTGAACAGTAGAAATAGACTAATAAAAAATAATCTTGTTCTGAGCTCTGAAGAGCAAGTCGAATCCTTAAGGCCAATGTCTACTCTGTTTTATTTAGGACTAGGTTTGAATGTGCTTTGGAATGTGATGGGTCCTTTATCTGGGTTGTGCCCTTAATGATTGATTGATGTGTGTGTGCGTGCACAACTAGTGGTTTTCAAGCAAGATTACTTTTGATGCGGTGAATTTTAAGGTTCAAATCTTGCTTAGTAGCTTTTAGGATTCAACTTTAGGTATTTTCAAACAAGTTTTGTTGGCACACCAGGTTTTGAAAGCACAGGTGAAGATGTTTTCCTTTGAAGCTTAAAAAGAATGTGGAGTGCCTAGTAAATCCCTAAGAGTTGAACCTAAGCGGCAGCTACTTGATGAGTTGATTTTAATTGAAGTGGTGCGACCCAATCAACTCAAACAATTGGCCTGTTGCACCACTTAATTAGGCACACAAATGATTACATAATCTGATTTCTACTCAATTATGTGTTTGGATGTGTGTACCGCTCCAAAGATCGGTTTACCGGTTGAGTTTGAAAATCAGATGAGGTTGTGTACCTCTGTGAGATTTTTTTTATTTTTCTTTTTAAATGTGGATGTTGAGGCGAGTGTGAGTGTCAAACAAACAAAACTAATCTTAGAGTTTATAAGAACACTTAAGTTGATTGATGTTTGTGTTATTATGTTGTGAAATGAAAACTAATGGGTGGGAGGTGGAGAAAAACTTACAGAACCTTCAACAGCACTTTACTCCAATCTACCGCTTTTGCTCATCTGAAAAGAGTACCTGCAATCACAATAAGAAGGGAGAAAAGTGAGGTAAATGATTCGTAAGTTGGAAAACACGAAAAAATCAAATAGCGTCTCCTCCCCGGCAACGGCACCAAAATGTTGAAGCTATGAGCTACTACGCTAACATATTTGGTTTTGAAAACCTATCGTTGTAGTTTGAAAGCGAAGAACTCGTGTTCAACAAATAAAATTTATACCGAAATAGAAATCTCGGGTTGAACTCAGGGAGGTGGATGTTTGATTTAAAAATACATGTTTGTTTTATTTGTCACGAAGCAGAATAATTGATTAGAAACTATCTATCTATTTATAATAAATAGAAGAGAGAGAGAGAGAATATTACAAACAAAAATCAAAAAGAGATGTAGAATGAACATGGAATTCATTATCAAAGAGATTGTTCGTTACACTAAACATTATGACTAGAAAGCAGAAAACGATTACACTAGAAAGCAGTAAATCTACTCTAGAAAGCATTAAAAAGAATAGAGAGAGAATTATCCTCCTCGACAGTCACTTGGAGGACGAGCCAGATGGGAAGACACCTGGAAGATGGCGAACGGAGCAGGACAAAGGAGGACGAAGAGGGAAGAACGGGAACGGGGCAGCACGTCATCATCGTCGTGGGATCCACTTCCGAAAGGGGGACGAAAATTGGACTTTATCTCTTGAGAAGCATCCCAAGTATGGGACAAGCTTCTCTTGAGCTTTGGAGAGAGAGAGAAGAGAAAGAAGGGATGAAGATTTCATATGGAGGATGTCTCCTTTTATAGTTGGAAGGAATGAGGGCAATTTGGTCTTTTTAATCTCAAAACATTAAATCAGGGGTCTTTAGTGATGGATAAAACCATCGCTAAAGCCCCATCGTGGGCGTAGTGGGGTGGCCGCTCACCTCCCGCGCATGAAACGCGTGCTCCACATTCTGTAGATCTCACGATCGGATGACTTAACTCGCCCCTCGCCGCGCCTTCTCATCGCGCACTCGCTGGGACTGATCCCGCATTATGCGCGGGCGTCTGATGCGGCGTGAGCGCTATCGTGCGCGTGCGACCGCTCGATCGCGATTGAGCGGTCAATTGGGCTCCCTCACCATGCCTCAGTTGCCGCTCGCCAAGGATCGAACACGCGCCTTCTGATCTCGCGAGCGCGTTCGACCAATGCGCTACACAAGCATTTGTGTCGTGGAGATGAATTCGTGCGCACGCGATTAGGACCGTTGGATTGAGATCCAACGGTCAAGGCAGTTCTTCAGGTGTGGCTTCAGAGGATGGGCACGCTGGTTGGGATGCAATCTTAGCCGTTGGATCTTGATCCAACGGTGGAGATTCGTGGTTGCTAGTTTCTTCAGAAGTTGAGTAGATGGTACCACGGTTGTCGAATTGAGTCGATTTTCACGCCGTTAGGCTGCGATCGTCGATCCAAATCCATCCGTGTAGTCGGATTTGTCATTTATAGTGCGGATTCACAGCATCTTGGCCCTTGATCTTCTAGGGTTCCCCGGTCTCTATCTGATGCTACATATATCTGATTAGAGCGATCTTAGAGTCGAACTCCAATCGTCGCCTTGATCATATCTGTACAGTTGGATTTTCGATCCAAGGCCCCGATAAAAATTTTGCCCTGTCCCTGAACATAAAAAGAGACAATTAACCTCCATTTTATTCAAACTAATCTAAATGCAAGATGATGCATGCTATGCAATATTTATAGTATGTAATGAAATCCTATGCTTAAGAACATGCATAAATAGACATCTTAAGTAGTGTAAACATGTTTACATCAATGTATCAGTTCTAGCATAGGAGCCGGCCAAGATTAAGAGAATGATGTGCTCGTATGCTCCCAAAATTAGTGGTCCGGAGATGCGAACCAACTGATTGTGCACCCCTACTCCAAAAATTCTAGCTATAAGAAGGTGCGGAGTGGTGGTGGAAAATAGAGGATAATCAGAGGGGGAATCATGATGTTAATTCAGCTGATTTATCATGTCCCACAATTTAGTAGGAAGTTACTGAGGGAGTAGATCAAAATGTATCTCAGAATCGGAATTTGGGTCATAGGGATCCTCGTAACGATAATTGACATAAAAGATCATGCCCTCTCCAGGCTCTGGATCATATGGGGGTATCAGTGGGGAGGTCACTGAAATCCTCGTCAGAAATTACTTCGTCCTCATCAATACTCATCTCTGATTCATCGAAGGCTGACTCTTCAGGCTCGGAGTCGAGCCATCCATTAGATTGACTAGGATGGTAGGTGCGTACCCAACTCATTCTACTCAAAGCTTCACCCTCATATGCATTGGGTTCCTCAATAATTCATGCCTTAAGTAGCATATTTATTTCTTTGGTCAAATCATCCATAGCTACTTCTAGTCTTTGGATGTCAGGATCAGGGATAGAAAGTATCATCTCAGAATCTCTAACATCTGAATTAGGTATGTAGGTGCAAGAAGAAGAGTGTAGGTCAGAAGATGTTGGCTCTAGCATAGGTTCACCTACAATGGGAAGTGGCCTAGACTGATTAGTAGTGTCACATGTAATGTTTGCCTCAAGATCCATATCCTCAAATGGATCTACTTCCCTTATCATGGTTGGGTTATCTAACCCAAGTGGTTTCTCCCGGGATTCAGGATAATCCGATTGTGGCTCAGTCCTGGAGATATCAGTCCTTTCCTCAGTTTCCTGAATGGAGTTCTCAGACGAACCCATTCTGAATATTTCCTGCTCCTGTCTCATATCCAAGCTGGATTCTTCTTCCCCTGAATTATCTTCTGGCATCTGCTCCTGAGAATCTTCTGTGTGTCCTTTCAACGTAGTTATTTTAGATTCTTCGTGGTCTTCAAGGCTATTTTCCACTTGATATCTCAAAAGTAGCAGTTCTTGAGTTTCTCGATTTTGTCCAATTAGCTTTGTTATCCCTGTTGTTCCTTCAAGGAGCTCTATTACAGCTTGTTGATACGGAATCCAGCTTTGTCTTTGGTTTAGCTCAGTGATAGCTTGGATTTTGTGTAGGTAGAATGAGACCTTCTCCTTAGCGCTAGCTATAGCTCTCTGTATTCAGTAATGCGGTCACATATGCACCGGTAGTTCTTCAGGGGTTCTAGGGGGTGAATCAGGTCTACGCATATTCCATGGGTGAGAAGCAGGAGTATGAAATCCATATCCTGAGTTATAAGATGTGGTCCTTTGAGGGACCGACTGGTATGGGTCATAATATCCAGGGTTAGGATATGGGTTAACCATTTTGGTAACCCAAGGAGAAGGATCAAGCGAAGCGAAAAGTCATCTTCGCCACCTTGGGTTCTGATCCCAAGGTTGAGCTGATTTAGTGACCAGGGCTCTCAGATAAGCTCATGGGTCCAGCTCTTCTAGATCCTGATTAGGTCCAGATCCAAGGTTAGCCATTGCAGCTAAGCAGATAGAAGAAGAGGGTGGGGGAGAAGATGGCCCAGGAGAAGTGACTCGCCTCCTTGGGAGCAGCTCCCAAGGTCCAACCAGTCGAGGTCTGAGTGACCTCCTTCCTCGCATACACCACCCAACCCTTGGGTTGGTGTAGCCAAGCCAGACAAGGCTAAGGCCCTATCAATCAGATGGTCCTTATGATCGGATGACTAGATTTTTCATTTTAAGTTCGAATTCCTGAAGAGAAACTCGTCGTGCAACCGATTGAAAGTGATTCCCTCCTCTCAAGCTAACCCAGCCAGTCTGGTTATGAGGGGACTAAGGGGAAGGTTCATCCTTCGGCTCACGCCTTCGGTTTTGTTGACCCTCAAGCTGCAGTCGTTTGACACTACCTTGCAGACTTAGTCACCAGGTTCGACAAGAGAGGTTGAAGCCACCCAGTAGTACAACAACGAATTCAGGTTACTTACGTGTTTTAAAATTAATTTTAGCCCGTTTTTCTTTAGTTAGGGTTTGTGGTGAGTGACCCACAAGGTGACCAAGCTCACCGGCCAAACACTATACTTGACTAAGTCTAGGTTAGCCCAAATGTGGTCTTTAGATTGTAACCCTAAAGGTGTACCCTATGGTTCATGCAATTCTAGGGGTTTTTTTTATTTCATCTTCAGTAAATCATGAAATTAAGACCAATTCTCTGATAAAAATTGGAATCAGAATAAGTTGAAATTTGGTAAGTATATTCCTTTCCCAATTCTATTTTCATAGAATATTTTTTTATAATTTTTACTATTTGAATATAATTTATAGAGATTTTTAAATGTCAAGAGGTCAGATCTGCAATTTTGACCCCTGGTCGATTTTTCAAATTGAAACAGTATCAAATGACTTTCAAAAATTCGAGAAAAATATGAAAATTAAAGCCAATGAGATCAGCTTTCAAACCCCACCATTTTTAGTCAAAACAGATTCACGAATTACTTGAAATTGCTTTTTGAATTCTAAAAATTTTCAAATCTGGGTCAGTCTGACCCCCTTGCACTTTGCAAATTTTTAAAACTTTTGTACTTGGAATTATTTCAAAAAATGGTGCCGTTTGAAAGATGGTTTGAAAATGAAGGTATAACCCTAATTTCAGAATTTTTCGTGTACTAATTTTTTGGCAATTGAATTTTTTAATCAAAATTTGAAGTTTGGTCGAAAATCAAAGGGTGGTGGAGAAGCTTTTGAAACGGTGTTTGAATTTGAAATTCAAACTTTCCCCCAAAATAATTTTTTTTTCTTCTTCAAAATCTTTTGAAATTTTTTTTGAAGGGAAAAGCCTTTTTTTTTCAAAAAAAAAATTATTTTCTTTTTTTTTTAAAGCAAACTAACCTAGGATTCAAATGGAAACCTAATCTAACTACCTAGACTTTTTTTTTATTTTTTTTTCAGGAAAATAAATAGGCTAGAAGGAAATCTAACTTAGGGTTAAAAAAAAAGGGAAATCCCAATCTAAGAGGAGATGTGCACCTGATATTTTTTTTTTCCGCGCTCATGTGTGTAGATCCCATTTTTCCCTGTTTTCCTGCACATCAAAAGACAAGCAGAGGAAGATTTATCAGTGATAATTCTAGAGATTGAAATAAAAAATGACGTTGCCTCCCCAACAACGGTGCCATTTTGTTGGGAATCGTAGAGCATGTTTTGATAGGAAAAGCATCGTAGTATAGTGCGCAATACGATTAAACAAAAAATATTTATAAAAAGATAATGAGACCTTGAGTCTCGGTCGTTCGTCTCTTGGAGACGTTTGTTCAAATTTGAAATCAATCTTTTCGCTCTACTTGTTTACAGTCGCATGGCGGTTTATGGTTATTACGTATTTAAACACGACATGCTTAGTTACAATAGATGATAATGAAAAGCAAGCAACTTTAATCACACGAAATATTTTGCAATCAATAAGTTCATGGTGATTTTCAACACAAGGATATATATATATATATAAAAATATTTCTTTCATTCATTCATTCAGGAAGGTATTTGCAACATGGAATGTAGAGGAAAGTTTATACAGGAATGCTTGAAAATATAAATCTAGCTAATAGAAAATGATCGCATACAGGAATCTATGGGGAGATTTTGCATGCATCATTGGGGGAGAATAAGAGCTACACTACTAAGCAGTAAATGAAAGCAGTAAAACTATGAAGAGCTAAGTTACTAATCTAGCAGAAAAGAAGGGCATTCGGAGGTGGGCTTCGATGGCCTTTGAGTGGTTGAGAGGAGAAGGAGGGGAGGCCAATGGTGCTTTGGCCAACCCTTAGAGAGAGGTTGGGAAGACGATCCAGCATCCTGGCATGGAGATGGTAGCTTCCATGGTGGTGCTCCTCGTGGAGGTGGAGTGGAGGTGGAATGTAGCTAACCTAGATGGATGAGTGCCAAGAGTGGGATGGGTGCAAATGGCCACCCTGTAGGTCTTTTTATAGACCTAAGGGAAGCTCTCTAGAGAATTATGGAATTCTCTGGAGAGGTCTATGGTGGGAGCTCGTGGGAGAGTGAGAGAGAGAGGGTGGATGGTGGTTTTTAGATCCACCAAATATGGATCTAAAAATTGAATGGCTCTTGGTTGTTAATTTTAGCAACCAAGGCAACAACACATGGTAGAGAGTTTTAAAGAACTCTAGGCTAGGCATTTTCGTGTGGATGGTGTGTGTGGGTGTGTGTGGGTCGAAACTTAGGTGGCTAGGTTGATTAGGTTGGGTTCTTGTGGGTTTAAGTCAAGGTAGGTCTCAAATTAGGGTTGTAAACCCTAATTCACTAAGGTAAAGTGCAATTAAACTTAATACAAGTTTAATTGGGTATGTGAAAACTTAATTGAGAGTAAAATAACTTAATTAAGTTAGGTCTAGGTCAATTGGACTCTCACTAAGTCCAATTGGACAGTGTGTGCTGAGATTAGGGCTCAATTGGACTCAATGAGTCCAATTGAATAGGCTGATGGAATTGACTAAGATCCAAGTCAATTAGGTTTAGTGAGGACCTAATTAGGTCCTTAGGGAGGTCCAAAGGTGATGTATTAGGGTTAGGGCACCTTAATTTAGGTTCCTATGGGGTTGGAATTGGGTTTAGGGATCTAGAGATCCAAGATCAAGGCTTGAATCTCAAAACAGGAACTGAAGAGCAGTTCTAGATGTCCAATAAAAGTGTCAGACTTCTTATAGTGAAAAATCAGAAGTCTAGACTTGTTGTCTGGACGTCCAATCAGAGTCAGGAGGGATTTTGGGTTCTGTTTTAGGTATTCAGCAGAAATTGGACATCTGACCAAGTGTCTAGACGTCCAATAACACTGTAGAAGTAGGTTTAGGGTGTGTGAGAGTTGGCTAAGGGTTCTAGACATCCTATAATTCATCTGGATGTTCAGATAAAGGTTGGAATTAGGGTTTTAAGGTTTCCTAGGGTGCGGTGACCTAATCTAAAGGTGGCTAAGGCTTGGGGAAGTCTCTAGGCTATTCTAGGGCTAGGATGGACCTAAGTTCTTCACATTTTACTGCTTTATTCCTACTTAATATAGTAGCATACCTTAACTCCCTTACATTATTATCTACTATATCTAATCTGAGTCTTCTGCTCTAGCTCTGCTACAACACCCATTATTCTTCTATTCTCCTGATCCAGCTTTAGATCCAGCTTATTACCTATAATTGACATAGTGCACCTAATCAGCACATTATAGCATTATTTTATGCATAGCTAAAAGAAAGCAGTAAAGATGTAGATAATGCTTATACATGCATGAATTACCCTAACTTATGTTAAGTCCTAGCCTAATTTAGGTCAATTAAGACCTATGATTGCTATGCAATCATTTAGCTGAACGTCGTGATCCTACATGATATCTTATGTGTGTAGTTATGGAAAAAGCTATTTTCCTCACACTTTGTTGGCATCCACATGTTTTTTACATCTCAATGTTCTAAGTTTGTCAATTATTATTGTAGATTACAGATGAGGGACTAACTTAATTGTTAAGAATACATTATTCTATGCAATTAAATGAGAAATTCTATAATTTGAGGGCATTTCTAATTTGCATATATGACCAATGAAGTTTGACTTTTTGCTAGTATTGATTTTGTTGTTATTCTTATCTACGTTTTGATTTTTGGTATCTGCTCTCATTTTCGCTTTTGACCTTATGTTTTGACCATATCATTGTAGTTAGGGAATCCATCATTGGATCTTGGTGGAGATCAGAAGGGGATGGTTGATTTTGCATGGTACCATGGGCTCCTCTCTAATGAATATTATAGCCCATCATGTAATTTCAATGCACCAACACTGAATTGTGCTGCGGCTTATAATGAATATTGGGGCCTCCTTTATAACATAAACATCCGTAATATAGGTGCAAAAATGTGTCCAACTGACATCCCATCAAGATATGTAAGTCCGCAACTTTACAAATCAATGCTACCTTTCTTTTATATGCAATCGATATCAAATTTCCTTAGCATAATGTTCTAGAGTCTTTGATTCCAACTAAATCCAATGATTCAATTTGATCATGTGTAAGTTAAAATATTTTTTAATTTATTCACTAGTTATGACTTTAAGTCAAATTGCAATATATCTTGCCACTAATAAAAATTATACCTAAACAATGCTTCATCAAAAGCTAAGTTTAATTCTAATTTTGCAGAGGAATGAGGAATAGTTCAATTAAAAGAAATGAGTTAGATGCACGATAGAATTTGTCTTCTTTTTTCTTTTTGAAAATTGAAGGATATCGCTCAAATGTGGAGAGAGAAGAATTTATAAACATAAGGCAACAAAAAATTCCAATTTGTGTGCTTATTATGGATATAAAAATTAACTGGTGAAATGAAGTGATATGGTGATGGTGTTTACTTAGTAGCATTTTTTTAAAAATATTTTCAGCAATATACATATATATATAAAATCCTAGATCGATAATAATGTCTATGTAATATCATGTTCATTCACGCATACATATATGTATACTTATATAATTACATGTATGCACATGTGCATGTACATGGAAACATGTCTATTTGTAGAAAAGTGTAAACTAGCAAATAGAAAACAAGTTAGAATAACCAAATTACCATGATGAATTGTACATGGATGGACCAACCTTAGATTGTCATATTAAGAGCATGACAAATGTTGACCCTAGGAAAATTTGAGTTTATGGTATCCTTATGGAAAGAAGAAATGTATCATCACTGTAACATTTGAAAATGAAAGTATTATTTTTTTAAAAGAAAAGAACACTTAAATGCCATCAAAAAATACTCCATATTAAGTCATGTGTAGTTTTTTAAAAATATTTAACACAAGAAATCCTAAATGGATATTTTCATCCTTGCATAACCATATCGAAGTCTCCAATCAGTATGTAAAATAACAAGTGTCTTCATGTAGGCATGCATCTTGCTACATTTTGTGGAGAGGCAGCATATGCGAGGCTCTTTTCTTAAGGGCAATAAGCAAATCATTTTCAACAACATTAACATCATGTTATGAGTCTTAATCTTTATCACTTAAAGAGGACTCGTATCATTTCTTATAGGAACATCATCTGTAAACAAAGGTGTAGTAGTTACTTCAAGATAAGTGACGGTCTAATCCTTGGAGAAGGGGCTCTTCTTTAGTAAACTCAAGGTGGTTCATGAACGATTAACCAGATTTCGTACGTTAAAAGATTGAGTTAAAAATCCATCGTTGTAATTACGTAAAAATTTGTTATCAGATAAATTTACCAAAACTCCGGTGAGTCCCAAGTCAAACATGAGGAGGTGAACATTTGATTAAAAATCGCATTTGAAATTATTTTAAGAAAGCAGATTAATTGGTTGAAATTAATTTATGTAAGCTATTATACTTAAATAATAAATAATAGAAAAGAGTGAGAGAATAATATAGAGAAAAAGTGAGAGAGAGCGAACCCATATTTCAAAACCAAATATTCATTACAACTAATTTCTACAACTAGAAAGCTGAAAATCTACACTAGAAAGCGATAAAAAGAGAGGGATGAGAAAATCCTCCTCAACGGCTGCTTGGAGGACGAGTCGCGATGACGGAGTGCTCAGACGATGGGGATGAGATGCTGGATGAAGGAGAATGGAGCTGGAGTACAGAAGGCGAAGCAGGACGGCGTCGTAGCAGGATCCGCTTCTCGAACGGTAGCGAGAAGATAACCACTGGATGCTCTACGAAGGGGGTGAGAAGATAGAAAAATTATTTTACTCTAACTCTAATGGAGCATCTTGGGTATGAGACCGGCTTGTAGAGCTTTGGAGGAGGTGAGAGGAGAAGAGAAGGGATGATGAAATATGTGGTAGGGGTGGCTCTTTTATAAGTGCAAAAATTGGTGGCAAAAAGGTCTTTTAAGCCTTAAAAATAAATATGCGGCCTTTAGTGATGCATATAATTAAGTGTCACTAAAGGTGCACGTTGTTGTTGCCGCTCCTTCATATTTGGCCGTGCGATGAAGATCCAAGCGCTCAAAAGAAGCCACGTTAGTGCCTCTTTCTCTTCAGCAGTTGCCTCTTCATCGTGCCTAACTCATCTCAGCCATCTGATCGTTCGATCGGACGGCTTAGATCGTGTGAGTCGCTTTGCCTTCATAAGTTCTGCGTGCCCGCGTGCGATGGCACGTATGATCACGTGTCATTGCATGCATGTGCATGCTCCTCCATTTGACGCTCGATGCCACACCACGTCTCGCCTCTGTAGCTGCTAGATGCGCATCGCAGGGTCAATTGCACCCACACCTCTCTCGCACTTTCGATTTAAGGCTCTCAAGGTCTCAAACCTGCACCACTTCCTTATGCTTAAGACGCTCGACCACCACGCTACGAGCGCGGATAGTTGAGGTCTTGATTTTCCCTGCGGACGATTTCAACCGTTGGATCTCGATCCAACGGCTGGGATTCATCGTATGAGTGAAGAAGAGGTGCTGCAGGCCATGTTGGGTGGCTGTGATGGCACCACGTGTCACCATCATGGTTGTCCATCTTCTTTGCTTTGTAAGTGATGCCACGATTGTCGGATTGAATCGATTTTCGCGCCTTTGGGCTGCGATCATCGATCCGAACCCATCCATGCAGTTGGATTTGTCATCTCAAGTATGGATTTATGCCACCTTGACTCAACCTCTAATCTTTCTCAGATTGTATCTGATACTACGAAAATCCGATCAGGGCGATCTCGGAGGCATTGAACTTCGATCGTCACCCTGATCAGATCCGTACAGTTTGATCTTTAATTCGAGGCTTCGATAAATATTGCTTTCTCTCCTTACCACAAATAGAGACAAATTAACTTAGAATTTGTACAAACTAATCTAAATATTGCAAAATGATGCATGTTATGCATTATTTATAATGATGAATGCAATTATGTGCCTAATAACACATATAAATAGACAGTTTATGTGACATAGATGTGTCTACATCAATGAAATTTGGTAACAAGCTAAGTAGTCAGAATGTCCTCTAGGGGAACGAGACAAATAAACAGGGAGACACCCTAGTGCCTTTATCAATATTAAACTAAGTAGTCAAAAAATAAGGCACAAACCTAAAGAATGTAATGTCAACACTAACATAATGGTGATGATAAATAGAATAGTAGCATTGATATCCCTTTTAAGTTCTTAAATACCCAAGAAATACAAACTTAAACGCCTGTTGGGATGACTTATCTGTGCCTAGTTCTATAGCGTGACTAAAGGTTACACTAGAATGCAACTAGATAAGCTTGGAACTAGTCCTTGTCATGAAAAAAATTGGGGAGGAATTTGTTCATGAAGAATAAAGAGGGTATTCACTTTATATTGTAATAAGCAATCAACACAACTTCTCAATACGAATCAAGAGGGTTCAAGCAATACTAAAAAGATGGCAATGCTTTTTCTTAGCTACTTCATTTCGCTAAAAATTATAAGAATGACTTCTTTAGGAAATCATACCCTAGGTAAAAATCTCATAGGTATCGAGTGTAACATTACAGTGTAATATTTGAATAGATGATGTTAACATTGACTTTAAATTGGGCTTTATTTCATTGGTTTTTTTAAAATGCAAAAGTCTCGTAAGTATTGAGTGTAAAATTCTAGTGCAATATTTGAACAATGATAACATTGACATAGAATTGAGCTTTATTTCTTTGATTTTTTTTTCAATAATATTTTAGATGTCGAAAGAAAGACTTACAAAAGGATGAGAAAAGTCACCCATAATTACTAAATATTAGTGATGTCTTTATTGTTGAGGATTGTGGCATGGAAAACACACATCTTTTTGTAATATTATTTCAAAGATATACCCAAACTTAGGATTTTAACTAAGTGGGTAGTGACTCAAGTGCTACTTCCTTATTTAGCAAGATCTACAATCAAGCTTCATCAAAGGAGAAGGTCAAGGAACTATGTATTGTAGTTTATACATAAGAAGATAACTCAAGTGTAGATGCCACTAAAAGGTAGAACATGATGATTGAAGAGAAGTAGCATAAGGAGACAAAAGTAGGTATTCAAATCTTCTTTTTTCATGGTCACCCACAATCATCCTCATAAGTACAACATCTAGAAGTTTTATGTTCGGGGTCACATGGATCTCATGGGCCTTCTCTTAGCCAATGATAGGGAATCCCTTCCATAAACAACTTTGAACTAGTTTCCTAGAGCTTACTTAGCAAAGTGAGCTATAGCACCATTCATCACTTTGTAAATGTTGAAAGAACTAATCAAAACTCCAACCACTAGTAGTCCATATAAAAAGTGCAATAGGTTTATCTTTGTCATAACTGCAATATCCACGGGAGCTTTAGGCGAAGGTGCTACCTATTGAGCATTGGGTGGCCTTCCATACATGCTTTCCCTAGCAAGAGTCAACAAGATGACCCTATTTGTCTTAATAAGTGCAAGTAGGGCATCTAAGTCCCTATGAAGTCCATTTTCATTTATGCCCTTTGATAGGTGATCCTACATGACCTCTTTTATGGGTAAGGGCCATGGCTATCTGAGAATCAAAGATGGTAATGGAAGGAAGAATTGTTACAAGCCTCTCTGTTACCAAGAAGGTTAGGTAAAGTGAGCATATGAGACTAAGCAACATGATAATGATCTTGTTTCAAGTCAGCTAGTTAATGCCTCACCATGGACTCAGCATGACTCACAAGTACAAGTTAGCTTAAATTTATCTCATAAGCATTCAACTTCATATAAGCATTTTTTTTGGAGCAAGTTTTCAGAATTATCTTTGAGAGAGCCCAATATCATTGGAATAAATGATTTTCCTTCCTATATGAGAAACACAATCTCATGATTTGGGAGATACTACTTGAATTCCACATACAAGAGTAGATATCTCACAAATTCTTCTACATTTACTTTATAGCCTAGTAGGATATTAGTTTATTCCCTATCCTTTACATTGTCTCTAATCCAAATGAGGACTTTAGAATTATCTTTCTTCCAAGAAATATATTTTTGAACTTTTTTTTGCAGGCTTTGATTTGATTAGAATATATTTCTAATCTTGACCTTCAATTTTCATCATAAAAGTTTCTAACTAATGGAGTTATTGGTGTCATCCAACATGATCACCAATCAGAAGAAGGATCCTTGCATACCGTTTATGACTATGATAACACAGTACCCTTTGACAAGTTGAATGAGGTCATCTTTGAACAACAATCTATAGCTTTCACAAGATGAAGTAAAAAGTATAACATCTAATTCGTTGTATCCCCAATGGAGTAGTAGCCACTTTAAGCCAATTTGACCTTTAGCCGGTAGTCTAAGGTAGTACTAAGTTCTTGATGTTTGGCAAATAATATTGGCATTTGAAATTGTTATTAGACCAAATTACTAGCATCAATAGTGTTGACGATGAGTGATCACAACCAACTTTAGAAGGGAGAGTTTTCAACGGAAGAAAAAAAATTGGTGTAAAGAATAAAAAGGAGACAAGGAGGGTACTGAACCCCACCTTGCTTTGATATCATATCATATATTAGAAAATAAAATCACTTGCCATTATAAAATAAAGATGCCCTTGGTATATAAAGCAATAGGTATAGGACTGTATAAATAGGAAAAATCATAAATGGAAACAAAGAAAAAGAAAATGATCTCAAAAAATTATTTTGAGATACTAAATAATATCTACTACAAAGGAAGGGATCAGAGAACATTTCAAGATGATCTCTTAGGATCGTAATTTTTTTAATATTACGTGACATGAGTCCATCGAATTATTGTTGGAAGTTTGTTTTAAAAGTATACAACAGAAAATATGAAGAACATAGAAAATGTACCTCTCAAATGATAGTATAATATCAATTATATATTATATTATATTTCTTTAATGAACAAGAAAAATAAGTATTGATCATAATATATTGAAAGAAAATATGCCACATGGGCCAATGCATCAGAAAATTATTTCAAAAGAGGAAGGAGGAATTGGGAGGGTATTGTAACTTAATAATATTAAAATGTGAATAAGTTGAAATCGTCCATCACCTTTTTGGTAGTTTAAGATATTTGGAATATTCACCAGATATCTGTCTAGATATTTGGAGAGAAAGTCAGACATCTGAAAATACTTTTTCTGTTCGGCACATATCGTGTGCACGCCACTCCCTATGTCGACCATCACCTGCACCCCGCACCACTCCCTGTGAAGGCCATCACCCACACCCCGCACCACTCCCTGCGACGCCCACGCCTTTCTCCTCACCTCCTCTCCCTTTATAAAACCCCCTCCTCCTCTTCATCTCACACCATTACAGTTGAGCGAGAGGAGAGTAGGGAGCCGGGGAGAGAGCAAGCGGAGAGCGGGTCTGAGCATGAGAGTGGAGGGCACCGTGCTGCTCTGCTGCAGCGTTTACGGCGAGGAAAGCTAGAGCGGTTCCGCGGAAGTCATTTTTTCTGTAGAATCAGACGATCGGAGCAACATCCAGACGTCTTACTAGACGTCCGAAGGTAGAATGAGACGTCTGGTAGAGATCTACTTTTCCGTATTTCTTCTCTGCTAAAGTCCTGACAATACACGTACATGTGTCAGAGGTTGGAGGCGGACCGAAACAGTTTCAGACGTCCGGAAGTATCTCCAGACGTTTTACGTAACCCTCGGACGTCAGCACTACGTTCCTGACATCTGATAGAGGTGCCCCAGGAGAGGTATGCCTGCGAGTCATTTAAGACGTCTGGCCCCCTTTCCCAGACATTTGATTTTTATCAAACTTCATGTTTTAGGCCCGTACAAGGCCTAAATGTTGTCGATTTTCTGTAAACGAAACATCGTTGTTTTCCGTATGAATTTCTTCACTTAGTGGTACCATGTCTGTATCTTTTGGAATCCTTTTGACCTGTCCATCCACGTCTTAGGTCTCTAATCCTTCGAGTGTACGAGACCTGCGAAGACGCCGAGAGCTGCTGTATGAGCCCCTATTCCACCTGGTTACCCTGGTAGAGTGGTTCTAACTATAAATCTCCAAGTTAATAAAATGCATGCAATTAGTTAAAACCTAGGATGTGAGATGAATCCTAGGAAGAAATAAACGTATGCTCTAGAATACAGTTATTCAATTGAACCTTAGGTTGCGATATGAACGCTACGGCTAGAGAAAAATGCATGTGAATTGTTGAACGCTCGAATTGCTACGCTAACGTGTTTGGTTTTGGAAAACCTGTCGTTGTAGTTTGAAAGTGAAGAACTCGTGTTCAACAAATAAAATTTATACCGAAATTGAAATTCCGGGTCGAACACAAGGAGGCAGACGTTTGATTTAAAAACTACGCGTTTCTTTTTATTTGTCACGAAGTAATTCAATTTAAAACTATCTAATTATTTACAATAAATAGAAGAAAGAGAGAGAGGGTAAGAGAGAGAGAGAATATTACACATAGAAATAAAAAATGAGATGTAGAATAAACAGAGAATTTATCATTAAAGAGATTGTTCATTACAACTAGAAAGCATAACACAATTGCACTAGAAAGCGATAAATTTACTCTAAAAAGTATTAAAAGAATGGAGGGAGAAATGTCCTCCTCGACGATCGCTTGGAGGACGAGCAGAACTACTCTAGAAAGCAGTAAAAAGAACAGGGAGAGAGAAATCCTCCTCGACGGTCGCTTGGAGGACGAGCCGGACGGGACGACGCCTAGACGAAGGAGGACGAAGCAGAAGAATGGGAACGGAGCAGCACGCCGTCGTCGCGGGATCCGCTTTCGAAGGGGGACGAAAATTTGGACTTTATCTTGCGAGAAGCATCTCAGGTGTGGGACTAGCTTCTCTTGAGCTTTGGAGCGGTAGAGAAGAGAAGAAAGGGATGAGAATTTTGTACGGAGGGGGTCTCCTTTTATAGTTGCAAGGAGTGAGGGCAAATGGGTCATTACATCTTTAAAACAATAAATGAGGGGTTTTTAGTGACGGATAGAACTGTCACTAAAGCCCCAACGTGGGCGTAGTACCCGCGCCCACGCGTGTCTCCTCAGCTGCGCTCTTCCTCAACGCCCGCGCACGTTCTTTAATTCTCGCGATCGGACGACTTAAGATGCATCTTCGCCTGCTACTGCGCGCCCGCCCAGCGCGTACGATCGCGCGTCCTTGCCGCACGTGCAATAGCGCGTGATCTCTATTCAGCGCAGATGGTCGTCCGATGACGATCCAACGACCGCCCACGCTCGCAAGCCCGTGCCTTCCTCCCCTTCGGTGCGGCTCGAACTCGCGGCTGCAGCTCGTGCAAACGCTCTTGACCGCTGCGCTACGATGCGCGGATGGTCGAGCAGGCACTTTTAGGCGCGGTTGTCCACAGCCATTGGATCGAGATCCAACGGCGGAGAGGGAGCGGGGTCTTCAGAGAATGTATGCGACCGTTTGGGCGGCTGAGATGGTGCCATGTGGCGGACATGGCGGCATCTTGGCCGTCCATCTTCTGGATGTTGTAGATGGTGCCACGGATGTCGGATTGACTCGATTTTTGCTTCGTTGGGCTGCGATCGTCGATCCGAATTCATTCGTGCAGTCGGATTTGTCATTTGAAGTGTGGATTTACACCATCCTGGCCCTTGATCTTCTAGGGTTCCCCATCACTATCTAATGCTACGGATGTCTGATTAGGGCGATCTTGAAGTCGTTGAACTCCAATCGTCACCCTGATCACATCCATACGGTTGGATCTTCGATTCGAGGACCCGATAAAATGTTTGCCCTATCCAAGCACATAAAATGAGACAATTAACCTCCATTTTATTCATACTCTAAATGCAAGATGATGCATGTTATGCAATATTTATATCATGAAATGCAATCCTATGCTTGAGAACATGCATAAATAGACATCTTAAGTAGTGTAAATGTGTTTACATCATACCCCCATGCCTATCTTTTGCTAGTCCCTAGCAAAAACTATATGCTATTTATAAAAGAATTAGGTTGGATTATTTGGGCATGAGTTATTTTCAATCATTAAGAAATTGTCTACTTAGGAACTGAACTTTTAAAGACACAACAGTACCCGAGTATCAGCCAAAATGCAGACCGCCTCAAGCCCTCGCCTTATTCAAAGAAAATTTTCTTTTTCTCTTTTTACTCTTTTCTAATTTTTTTGGATTTTCAAATTTTAGGGTTTAAGAGTGGCTTTCTATGGCCATTCAACTCACCTAAGATTTGATGAGAACCCTAAGTTTTAAGCATCTTATTGTGATTGTGATAGACTCGTTGACCGACAATTAAAACGGACTTCGGATTTCTACACCTCTAGGTGACCTCAAAAAGAATTCTGCCTAAAGGTGTATCTTTACAACCGGTAGCTTTCTCCCTACTTTTATTTTTTTACGGGGTCAACATAAGGGTGAATCCAGTGTATATCTCCCTGATTTATTCTACTTCTCCGCTTCTTCCTAAGTGTTTTGGAAATTTTTAGTGCATTTACTGAGCTGGGTTCTGGATAACCGGTCGATGAGCTGTTACCGCCGACAACTTGCCAGCCGTACTCGTGCGACGAAGTGTGGCTTATTTCTTTTTGTTCTTTTCTCCTTTTCTTTTTAAATTTTTTTTTTTAAGTAGGTGGCTTCCCTGGTCTAAGATTTACCTAAAGGCAGCAAAAAGAGAAAGATCCAGTGACTGGGCTCTGGACAACCTACCTATGGGCTATTACCCACGATAACTTATCAGCCATATCACCCTAGAAGGTTCATTAGCTACCCAATTTCCGTTAAAATCGTCGAACAATGAGTTAGTGACAAGATAGTGTGTAGATGCTAGAAACTCAAAATTCCCTCAAATCAGAGGGTCGGTTGATAAGTCGTGTACTTATCACCTAAACTTATTTACTCCAATTAAAATAAAATTCAGGTTGGTGAGAACTCGAAAAATAAATCCACATTTTAGTGGATACACGGGCTGATTAAGTCCAAAGACCTGAAGGGTCTTTGTGTTCAAATCATAATGTAGTATTTCCTAAGATTGAAAATTTTCTTAAACCCAAATTCTCTTTCCTAATTCTGAATTTTTTTTTAATAAAATAAAATAAAATAAATCTATGGAGCTGACGAATGAATTCAGAGATAAATATCCACCCCCCCATGCCTATCTAATGCAATGTCTTCATTGTATTAAAAAGACATAAAACAGAGTGGAATAGCGTGGAAAGCACCTGAATTGCGTGAATGTCAGGTTCGCTCCAAGATGAAAACTAAAAAGAACTGTATATGTGCTGAGTTTAGTGCCTTCAGCTAGGCACATTATACAAAGAAGAGAAATGAAGAATTCACAAGTGCAGGTTAGAATCAGAATAAACAGAAGAATCCTCTGACCTATCAACAGAGGTCCATAGATGTGGACCAGATTGTAGTGCAGACCCATCCCCCATAATCGAGAATATCTTAGGTTCTGGATAAAAATTACCCAAAATATAAAATCAGAATGCAAGTGGGCTCGGGCCTGCGATTTATGAGGATGCAACCCAAGACCAAAAAGTCAGGTTACAGAGAATTGAAGCTCAAGAGGATAATCGTTGAATGTGTGCTTGAGTTTGACATCCTCGAAATAAATGTCGTAAGGGTTCTGATTTGATAGTTTCACCTTAAAAGGAACCCTTCGACTCAATCTTCCATTTCCTCCAAAGTTAACTTCCCAAATCAGAACTTCCCAGCTCCTATCCTCCTCATTCCGAATGTTAAATTCTGAGACCTCTTGCATGTTAATCACCCCGTTTGAAATCTCCAAGTCTAAATGATGTGGCAGAATCAGAATTGACTTGGGTCTAATTATCTCAGAAACAGAATTATCGATAAGCTCAACGGGGTGTAACTGATAATCAGGGCATTGAATTGATTCCTCCAGAAAATGCGATTATGGATCCGTAATGTGTGCCCTAATAAGATCAGTTTCCTCAGTTATTGGGCTATCAAATGATTTATCTGATTCCTCAGGCCCAATCGTCTCACAGAAATCGTGTTCAGAAAACTCGCGTGAGACTTCGCAACTTGAATCTTCACCATCAAAGAAATCAGGATCCGTATCAATGTATGTCCTAAAATTAGTTATCACTTTCTATTCCCAGGAGAAATACGTTTCCTCGTAACCCAACTCAGGGATCTCAGGTGAAGAAATCATATCTTCCTTAATTGGTTGCTTTAATTCAATATGGTCAGCTTCATAACACGTGTCTCCCCTAACAGGTGCCTGAGTGGGTTCTGTCATTGGCTTTCCTGAAGAGGGTTCATCCTGGGAACCATCCCAAGATTGAATCAAAGCAACCACGAATCTCATCCTCAATTGCGCTAATTTCCCAAGTAGAAACTCACCCGGGTTCTTACCCTTAACGTCCTAGAGCCAATCCAACAAAGACTTATTCAAATCATCAATCATTTCAATCAAGGGCTCCAATCTCTCAATGCAAGGTATTGGCTGAACTTCTAAAGATTGTATGATATTCCTCAAGTTAGCCAGAACCTTATCTTGAACCTGGTTAACCTGAACCAAATGAGTTGGTTCAGGGTTGGGCGGGTTTGGGCTCAATGCAGGGGAATTAACGAATTGAGATTCGTTATACCCTTCCTGATAATAGGTCATTTCAGATTGTTCACAAGGTGGTGATGACCTAAAGGTAGTGTAATCAGAGGATGGGTAAAGATCGGTGTATCCTTTTTTATTGTAGATCGTATTAGGTTGTTCATGAAAGGAAGACGATCTATAATCGATGTAGCTCTAAGAAGGATAGAAATCAGAATCAAAGTGTTCAGGGTTAGACCCTAAACACGGAGGTCCGGAGTTGTATCCCCAATCCGAATTATCCTAACTAACTGATGGTCGATTACAGTACGAGTCAGGATAATCGTCATGTTGAGAATAATTCACAACAGGAGGGAAAGAGCGGGAATGCGTGTAATATGTGGAAGGATTCATGAGACACGGGAGGAAGAAAGGCACCCTGCAATACTGTAACGAACGCGTGAACCGGACGTATTTTAAGACGTCTGGGAGGTGGCCCAGACGTCTTACCAGACATCTTGGATCACATCCAGACGTCTTGCCAGACGTCTGGGATGGTTTACAGACGTCTGAAAAATCGTTATCGTCCACACCCGCGAGTCGTCTGCGTGCTTGCGCGCGCAGACCGCATATTCGTTATTCTCTCTTTTTCCCTCTCTCTCTCTGCGGCTGCAGGCGGCCTGCCACCTCCTCTCTCCTCCTCGCGCGGCCTTAAAAGGGCCACGCCTCCCCTCCCGTCTCCACCGTCTCCTCCTTCTTCTCCTTCCTGTGCGCGAGAGCGAGCGGACGCGAGGGCGGCAGCGGCGGCCGCAGTGAGCGCGGAGGTGCGGCGTACGAGGGCGGAGCTCTGCCGTGAGGGCGAGTTCGCCGGAGCGGTTTGGCCGGCCGGCGGAGGGCGCAGGGGGCGCGGAGCGACGCGGAGAGGGACCTGCTGCGGGCTGAGCAGCAGACGCGCGAGGTGCGACGCGGGCGGCGTCGCGAGCGGAGGCCGAGCAGTGCCCTGATTCTGGAAAATTTTCCAGAATCAGACGTCTGGGTTGATAGCCAGACGGCAAGGTCGACGTCTGGAATCTCATACAGACGTCTGAAAGGTGAGTTTTCCGCCTTCTTCTTCCTTCCTGTCGACTGACCGTACTGAGGGCGGGGTTGGCTGTGCGCAGGTTCGCTGATTCGCCAACCTTTGCGAATCAGACGTCTGGAAGTTGTACCAGACGGCGGGAGTGACCTCCAGACGTCCGGGGTGGCCATCGGACGTCTGGGAGATAGGCCAGACGTCCCCGCAGACTTCTGGACGTCTGGGAAACCACGCTGAACAGGTAATTCTCTGATCCACTGTCTAAGACGTCTGGAAGGAGTTCCAGACGTCTGATTTTGCACAGTATCGTCTTTTTCGACCCGTTTAGGGCTCGTTCGGGCTCCGTTTTCCTCGATTCAAGTTGCGTTCTTTTCATAATTAATTCCTCTACCCGTCTACAGTAGCTATACACTGTTTTGAGACACTCCTTGTGTTTGATCCTTGTGATAGGACCTCGTTCGGTTGCAGTCTTGAGAGTCGCGGAGGCACGCGGGATTCCCGATCACGCCCCCATTACTCCCGTTGTACCTGGTAGAGTGGCTTAAGTTTATTATTAAAATCTGTTAAAGTATGGAACCATAACTAGAATCTAGGACATTGCATGAATCCTAGGAATGTGGAATGTATGGAATGATAGCTCCTAGGTGATGCATGAATCCTAAGGCTGGAAAACTAGTTGTATGCTAGATCCTAGGATGTAACATGAAACCTAGGATGGAAAAACTAGCGGAATGTATAATATTGCAGTCTTGTAAAAATGGAAAGGAATATAAAGCTGCCTGTAAATTGAATTAATAGCTGCCTGTTATGAATAAAGAAACATGATTGAGATCATGGATTGTGAGAACGTGAAACTGGAAAGTGAAACATATGATGTTCTGAGATAAAGAGCTGGAACCCTACGGGGAATTAGGAGTGGAACTCCTGGAAAGAAAAAGGAATGGAACTGAGATGTAGTTGTACTGTCTCTTTAGTATGCGGTACCAAGGGAAGTACCTGTACCTGTTTAGTGCAGAGTGGGGCCAGCCGCCCCAGGGACCCGGGGGTTAGGATTGGCCGCTCTGTACCGACTTGTTGGCCCTCGTGTACGTAGTACCGAGGAGAGCTACTAGTGTTAGGAGAGTACTAGCTACCCCACGGGCCCCGGGGTTCTGCTAGCCTCCTTCACCGACTTGTTAGGCCCACTAGGGCAAACCAGGGTAGTCAGGCGAGGGTGCGCGGACTGTGGAGGGGCAAGGCCCCGGTTTGGTTACTGTGGAGGGGTTGGACCCCTGTTACTGAGAGGGCTCTGCCCTGGTTCCGTGCTGTGCTTTGGGTGCACCCGTTAACGGAAACGACTGACCGCGTGCCAGTGCGGGCTAGCTACCTGTGCGTTTATCGCGCGTGCCGTAGTCACCGTTACGTCTGTCAGTGACCTTGGGTGGTTGACTGAGGGTAGGATCACCACGGGGGACTCTCCCGGCCAGGAGAGCACCACGTGCTACTTCTACTTTTGGAAAAGACTACAATCAAGATCGTTCCCACGAGGACATTCGAGATCAAGTAAAGGATCTGAGAAATAAATGAAATAGTGAGAAAATTGAAAGATGTGAATAAAGGAAGTAATAGAACATAACAGCTACTGTACACTCTACTGTTGCCTTTAGTTAGTTTGCCACTCTACTCAGCATTTTGCTGACGTGTTACACTCGTTACCTTTTTCAGGACCAGGTGTTGAGCAGCCAGGGTCGGCGGCTGCAGAGGACGCTGGGCCAAGTAGGGTCCAGTAGAGTTTACCACAGTCCTTGTACCTCTTTTGTTTCTATTTTAGTGAGTAGTTTTTGTTTCCGCTGTACCTTATTTACCTGCAGTTCTTGTTATATGATAAATGTTGTTTTACTGTTGTGGTGGTACCTACTGTAGTAGTTTTTTTTTCCTTACTGCTGCACTTTCTTACTGTTAGTTATATTCATGCGGAATGTGGTTTATTTTACTGTCTTTTGGTTACTTCCTCGTTGGACGACTAGGTCTTGGGATTAGTCGAGTCGGTCCGGTTCTCGTGCCTCGTAGGGACTCGGGAATCGGGTCGTTACAAGATGGTATCAGAGCAAGGTCGTCCCGAGAAGTGAATCAACTGACTGGAAAATAACCAATTCACATGTTTATAGCTAGAGTGGCCACCACAACATGTCTCTTGACATGAGCTCCTAGAAGTTTTGTTAGGTACCGTCTGTTTTGACGTTTCCATTTTGTTTCGCGTCTCCTTGCAGGAGATGCCTCGTCATGGGACTGGCGAGACTGACCGCGGGCGCGGCCGAGGACGAGGTCGGCGAGGTGGACATGCTGTCGTTGACGTCTCGGTGGACCAGCCACCTCTCCCTGGCATCCAGGCCCAGGACCTCGCCAGACTGATACGGGATATTGTACGAGAGGAGCTCCACCCACCACCCCGAGCACCTCCTCCTGGGGTTGCAGAGGGGGAGTCCTCTGTGGGACCACGCGACGGACACGACGCTGGCACGAGGGGGGATGGGCCCCTGCCACCCCCACCTTCCTCCGACACTTCTGTACACGAGGCACCTTCGCCTGGAGGTGCACCAGCACCTCCCCTACAGAGCCACTTCGAGCTTTTCGGACAGTTCCGGAAGCTGAAGCCCCCCTCCTTCAAGGGGGATGAGGACCCGACTGAGGCAGAGGACTGGCTTGAGCAGCTGGAGAAGATCTTCGACACCCTTCGCCCCCCGGTGGAGTGCCGCGTGGCCTTTGCCACGTACCAGCTGGAGAGTGCAGCACACCGGTGGTGGAGGGCAGTCCGGGGACAGGAGAGGGACGAGCCGACGTGGGACCAGTTCGTCACCCTCTTCTGCGAGCAGTACTTTCCCCAGACGTGGCAGGACCAGAGGAGGCGGGAGTTCCACACTCTCCGCCAAGGGACGATGACCGTGAGCGCATACCGCACGCGTTTCTTGGAGCTGTCCCGCTTTGCAGCGACAGCGGTAGCCACTGAGGAGGAGCGCCTTTGGAGGTTCACCGAGGGGCTCCGGCCTGCGATCCGGGGGTATGTTAAACCCCTGAAGCTGCCGACGTTTTCGAGGGTGGTAGAGGTAGCTATGACTTACGAGGAGACCAACCCGTCCGCGCGAGAGACCGACGGCGGGCGGAAGAGGCCCTTTCAGCCAGACTTCTCACAGGGCCGGCGAGAACGGAGACACGTGACGTCCGCAGGAGTGCCGTCACGTTGTGCAGGGCCATCAGTGGCCTTTGGGGGCCCTCGACAGGGGCCAGTCGCCAGCACCGGACCCCCGCCTAGCCGATAGCAGGGACTCACTGAGGGCGGGAGTCGGGTTCCCCTCTGCTACCAGTGTGGCCAGCCGGGCCACGTCAGGAGGGACTGCCCATCTAGGGCAGGAGGTCAGCAGATACTTCCCGTGCAGAGCACTGGAGGGCGCGCAGGAGGCCGCGGTTCCCAGGCACGAGGAGGAGGACAGCAGTCGCGAGGAGGGTACCGGCCAGCACCTACCCGTCCGACGCAGAGTGTGGCTGCTTCGTCCGCACCTAGAGCTGAGGGGCGTATCAACGCCCTAACACACAGGGACGCCAGAGCATCGGGATCCATGGTAGCAGGTATGGTTTCAGTTTCTGGCAGACTCGTTTACACGCTTTTCGATTCCGGCGCTACGCACTCGTTTGTCGCAGCCAGTTTCGCAGTTAGTTTGGACCAGGATTATACACTGTTAGAGAATCCATTCGTAATCAGAGGTCCGAGTGGTCAGCTGTTTGTAGCTGAGGAGGTGTACACGGGTTGTGAGGTCAGCATCGGGGGACATAGCCTGCCAGCTGACCTGATTATGATACAGATGGAGGACTTTGGAGTGATTCTGGGGATGGATTGGTTGTCCGCTTACCACGCCTTGGTAGACTGTTTTGAGAGGAAGATTGTCTTCTCCATTCCGGAGTTGCCTTCTTTTGAGTTTCACGGGCAGCCAGTGGACGGAGGTTTCAGGTGCATTTCGGCACTTCGGGCGGCGAGACTTTTGAGCCAGGGGTGTGAGGGCTTCCTAGCCTGTGTGGTGGCAGAGCCCAGCCCTGTGGCAGACTTCCAGAGCATCCCGGTGGTCAGAGAGTTCCCCGACGTGTTTCCAGACGAGTTACCAGGACTACCGCCCGAGCGTGAGATCGAGTTTGAGATCTCACTAGTACCAGGGACCAGCCCCATCTCCACCGCGCCATACAGGATGGCACCGCTCGAGCTGCGAGAGCTCAAGTCCCAGTTGCAGGACCTTTTGGAGAAAGGTTTCGTGAGGCCCAGTGCGTCTCCCTGGGGAGCCCCGGTACTATTTGTGAAGAAGAAGGATGGGACCCTACACCTTTGTGTGGACTACCGACAGCTGAATAGGGTCACCATCAAGAACAGGTATCCGCTGCCGAGGATTGACGATTTGTTTGACCAGTTGCGGAGTGCCACGGTGTTTTCCAAGATCGACTTGAGGTCTGGATACCACCAGTTGAGGATCAGGGAGACCGACGTCTCCAAGACAGCTTTCCGCACCCGGTACGGACACTACGAGTTTTTGGTCATGCCGTTTGGGCTGACCAATGCCCCCGCTACTTTCATGGACCTGATGAACAGGGTGTTTAGACCATACTTGGATCAGTTCGTGGTGGTTTTCATAGATGATGTGCTCATCTATTCTAGAGATCGAACACAGCACGGACAGCACTTGCGGATGGTTCTGGACACTCTGAGACGACGCAGGCTGTACGCCAAATACAGCAAGTGCGAGTTCTGGTTGAGGGAGGTGACCTTCTTGGGTCATGTGATCTCTGGTGACGGCCTGGCGGTGGACTCCGCCAAGGTCGAGGCAGTGCTCAGGTGGGAGAGACCGCGTTCAGTCACTGAGATTCGCAGTTTCCTGGGACTGGCAGGTTACTACAGACGGTTCATCAGGGGATTTTCACAGATTGCACGTCCTATGACACAGTTGACCCGGAAGGACGTGCCTTTCGCTTGGACAGACGCCTGTGAGGCGTGTTTTCTGGAGCTGAAGGAGAGGTTGACCTCGGCTCCCGTGCTCACCATCCCTGACAGTAGTGGCGGGTTCGTTGTGTACACGGATGCTTCCTTGCAGGGGTTAGGAGGTGTGCTCATGCAGAGGGGTCACGTTGTCGCTTACGCTTCGCGGCAACTGAAAACCCATGAGCGTACCTACCCTACCCACGACCTAGAGTTGGCAGCTGTTGTCTTCGCGCTGAAGACCTGGAGGCACTACTTGTTTGGTGAGACCTTCGATATTTTTACAGATCACAAGAGCCTCAGGTATCTTTTTGACCAGAAGGAGCTCAACATGAGACAGAGATGTTGGTTGGAGCTCCTAAAGGACTACGATTGCAGCATCTCCTACCACCCGGGAAAGGCCAATGTGGTGGCTGACGCCTTGAGCCGTAAGGCGCCCGCACGCTTAGCCAGTCTACAGTTACAGAGTTGGAGCCTTTTGGAGGAGGTGGGCAGTTGGCGACCTCTAGAGTTACGAGGATACTGTGGGGCAGTGACGGTGACACGGCAGACCAGGCCAGAGCTGATAGACCGTATCATCACAGGACAGATGGCTGATCCGTACCTGCAGTCCTTGCGCGACAGAGTACTATCAGGGGACCCAGGGGACTTCTCTTTCACAGACCAGGTGTTACGCTTGAGGGGACGGTTGTGCGTCCCCAGAGACGAGGAGCTGTTGAGAGAGCTCCTGACTGAGGCACACGGTTCCAGATTCACCATACATCCCGGAAACACGAAAATGTACCATGACTTGAGACGCGAGTTTTGGTGGAGAGGGATGAAGCGGGATGTGGGCGAGTTCGTGCAACAGTGCTTAGTGTGCCAACAGGTGAAAGCCGAGCATCAGAGGCCTGCAGGGCCGCTTCAGCCGCTTCCAGTACCAGAGTGGAAGTGGGAGAGCATCACCATGGACTTGGTGGTGGGCTTACCTGTTACCCAGCGGGGACACGATGCAGTCTGGGTAATAGTGGATAGATTGACGAAGACAGCGCGATTCTTGCCGATCCGAGTCACTTTGGGACCAGCACAGTTGGCAGAGAGGTATATCCGTGATGTGGTGCGACTACACGGAGTTCCACGGGAGATCGTATCCGACCGGGATACCCGCTTTACGTCCCAGTTTTGGGCTGAGTTTCAGCAGGCCTTGGGGACGAGGTTGACGTTTAGCACGGCTTACCACCCCCAGACGGACGGACAGTCTGAGCGCACGAATCAGACACTTGAGGACCTTTTGCGTTCCTGTGTACTGGACTGGAGGGGCTCTTGGGAGGAGCACCTGCCCCTGGCGGAGTTTGCATACAACAACAGTTATCACTCGAGCATCAGCATGGCTCCCTACGAGGCTCTGTACGGACGGAAGTGTACGGCACCCTTGAGTTGGGTTGAGGTGGGGACCAAGTGGGAGGTTGGCCCCAGGTTGATCCGACAGAGTCAGGAGGTAGTTGAGTAGATCCACAGACGACTCCGCACTGTCAGGAGCAGACAGAAGAGCTACGCGGATCGCAGACGTAGAGAGGTGCAGTTCGAGGTTGGGGACCACGTCTTCCTTCGTGTTTCGCCTATGAAGGGCTTACAGCGGTTTGGGGTGAGAGGGAAGCTCGCGCCGAGGTTAGTGGGGCCCTTTGAGGTCCTAGAGCGGGTTGGACCCGTTGCTTACAGACTTGCCCTTCCCCCGCAGCTTTCTGGTGTGCACGACGTGTTCCACGTGTCCAACCTCAGGAAGTACGTAGCCGATCCCAGCCACGTACTGAGTCACGAGAGCGTCGAGGTGAGCGACGACCTGACCTACCCCGAGCGGCCAGTGCAGATCCTAGACCGAGCCGTCCGCCGGTTGAGACGAAAGCAAGTACCCTTGGTAAAGGTTTTGTGGAGGAGCCAACGGTACGAGGAGGCTACCTGGGAGCCTGAGGTGGCAATGCGGGAGTGGTACCCGGAGCTTTTCGCGGGTATGTCTTTTCGGATCGGCCTCGGTCCTCTTTGAGTTTGTTATGGTTAATTGGACATCTTTTTCCCGCACCCTAGTTGGCACAAGTTTCGGGGACGAAACTTCCTTTGAGTTTGTTATATTGTAACGAACGCGTGAACCGGACGTATTTTAAGACGTCTGAGAGGTGGCCCAGATGTCTTACCAGACGTCTTGGATCACATCCAGACGTCTTGCCAGACGTCTGGGATGGTTTACAGACGTCTGAAAAACCGTTATCATCCACACCCGCGAGTCGTCTGCGCGCCTGCGCGTGCAGACCGCATATTCGTTATTCTCTCTTTTTCCCTCTCTCTCTTTGCGGCTGCAGGCGGCCTGCCACCTCCTCTCTCCTCCTCGCGCGGCCTTAAAAGGGCCACGCCTCCCCTCCCGTCTCCACCGTCTCCTCCTTCTTCTCCTTCCTGTGCGCGAGAGCGAGCGGACGTGAGGGCGGCAGCGGCGGCCGCAGTGAGCGCGGAGGTGCGGCGTGCGAGGGCGGAGCTCTGCCGTGAGGGCGAGCTCGAAGGAGCGGTTTGGCCGGCCGGCGGAGGGCGCAGGGGGCGCGGAGCGACGCGGAGAGGGACCTGCTGCGGGCTGAGCAACAGACGCGCGAGGTGCGACGCGGGCGGCGTCGCGAGCGGAGGCCGAGCAGCGCCCTGATTCTGGAAAAATTTCCAGAATCAGACGTCTGGGTTGATAGCCAGACGGCAAGGTCGACGTCTGGAATCTCATACAGACGTCTGAAAGGTGAGTTTTCCGCCATCTTCTTCCTTCCTGTCGACTGACCGTACTGAGGGAGGGGTTGGCTGTGCGCAGGTTCGCTGATTCGCCATCCTTTGCGAATCAGACGTCTGGAAGTTGTACCAGACGGCGGGAGTGACCTCCAGACGTCCGGGGTGACCATCGGACGTCTGGGAGATAGGCCAGATGTCCCTGCAGACTTCTGGACGTCTGGGAAACCACGCTGAACAGGTAATTCTCTGATCCACTGTCTAAGACGTCTGGAAGTAGTTCCAGACGTCTGATTTTGCACAGTATCGTCTTTTTCGACCAGTTTGGGGCCCGTTCGGGCTCCGTTTTTCGTGATTCGAGTTGCGTTCTTTTCAGAATTAATTCCTCTACCCGTCTACAGTAGCTATACACTGTTTTGAGACACTCCTTGTGTTTGATCCTTGTGATAGGACCTCGTTCGGTTGCAGTCTTGAGAGTCGCGGAGGCACGCGGGATTCCCGATCACGCCCCCATTACTCCCGTTGTACCTGGTAGAGTGGCTTAAGTTTATTATTAAAATCTATCAAAGTATGGAACCATAACTAGAATCTAGGACATTGCATGAATCCTAGGAATGAGGAATGTATGGAATGATAGCTCCTAGGTGATGCATGAATCCTAGGGCTGGAAAACTAGTTGTATGCTAGATCCTAGGATGTAACATGAAACCTAGGATGGAAAAGCTAGCGGAATGTATAATATTGCAGTCTTGGAAAAATGGAAAGGAATATAAAGCTGCCTGTAAATTGAATTAATAGCTGCCTGTTATGAATAAAGAAACATGATTGAGATCATGGATTGTGAGAACGTGAAACTGGAAAGTGAAACATATGATGTTCTGAGATAAAGAGCTGGAACCCTACGGGGAATTAGGAGTGGAACTCCTGGAAAGAAAAAGGAATGGAACTGAGATGTAGTTGTACTGTCTCTTGAGTACGCGGTACCAAGGGAAGTACCTGTACCTGTTTAGTGCAGAGTGGGGCCAGCCGCCCCAGGGACCCGGGGGTTAGGATTGGCCGCTCTGTACCGACTTGTTGGCCCTCGTGTACGTAGTACCGAGGAGAGCTACTAGTGTTAGGAGAGTACTAGCTACCCCACGGGCCCCGGGGTTCTGCTAGCCTCCTTCACCGACTTGTTAGGCCCACTAGGGCAAACCAGGGTAGTCAGGCGAGGGTGCGCGGACTGTGGAGGGGCAAGGCCCCGGTTTGGTTACTGTGGAGGGGTTGGACCCCTGTTACTGAGAGGGCTCTGCCCTGGTTCCGTGCTGTGCTTTGGGCGCACCCGTTAACGGAAACGACTGACCGCGTGCCAGTGCGGGCTAGCTACCTGTGCATTTATCGCACGTGCCGTAGTCACCGTTACGTCTGTCAGTGACCTTGGGGTGGTTGACTGAGGGTAGGATCACCACGGGGGACTCTCCCGACCAGGAGATCACCACGTGCTACTTCTACTTTTGGAAAAGACTGCAATCAAGATCGTTCCCACGAGGACATTCGAGATCAAGTAAAGGATCTGAGAAATAAATGAAATAGTGAGAAAATTGAAAGATGTGAATAAAGGAAGTAATAGAACATAACAGCTACTGTACACTCTACTGTTGCCTTTAGTTAGTTTGCCACTCTACTCAGCGTTTTGCTGACGTGTTACACTCGTTACCTTTTTCAGGACCAGGTGTTGAGCAGCCAGGGTCGGCGGCTGCAGAGGACGCTGGGCCAAGTAGGGTCCAGTAGAGTTTACCACAGTCCTTGTACCTCTTTTGTTTCTGTTTTAGTGAGTAGTTTTTGTTTCCGCTGTACCTTATTTACCTGCAGTTCTTGTTATATGATAAATGTTATTTTACTGTTGTGGTGGTACCTACTGTAGTAGTTTTTTTTTCCTTACTGCTGCACTTTCTTACTGTTAGTTATATTCATGCTGAATGTAGTTTATTTTACTGTCTTTTAGTTACTTCCTCGTTGGATGACTAGGTCTTGGGATTGGTCGAGTCGGTCCGGTTCTCGTGCCTCATAGGGACTCGGGAACCGGGTCGTTACAAATACAAACAATCAAACTTGTCCTTAATTGGGTTAACCTACAGACCTATAGACTCCCAAAACCCATCTTGAGATAAAGAAACGATTTGATCTACTTCCGTCTGTTCAATCCAACTAGTTAGAAGGAGGGATTGGGGAGAAGGTTCTTCCTTCGGCTTGCGCCTTCGGTTCCTAGTGTACCCCCCAACTGCGATCGTTTGATTCTACTCCCCTAGCTAGACATCAGATTGAACAGTAGAAACAGACTAATCAAAAATAATCTCGTTCTAGGTTCTGAAGAGCGAGTCCAATCCTTAAGGCCAACGTCTACTCTGTTTTATCTAGGGCTAGGTTTGAATGTGCCTTGGAATGTGATGGGCCCTTTAAATGGGTTGTGCCCTTAATGATTGATTGATTTGTGTGTGCGTGCACAACCAATGGTTTTCAAGCAAGATTATTTTTGATGTGGTGAATTTTAAGGTTCAAATCTTGCTTAGTAGCTTTTAGAATTCAACTTTAGGCATTTTCAAACAAGTTTCATTGGCACACTAGGTTTTGAAAGCATGGGTGAAGATGTTTTCCTTTAAAGCTTAAAAAGAACGTGGAGTGCCTGGTAAATCCCTAAGAGTTGAACCTAATTGCAGCTACTTGATGAGTTAATTTTAATTGAAGTGGTGCGACCTAATCAACTCAAACAATTGGCCTGATGCACCACTTAATTAGGCACACAAATGATTACCTAATCTGATTTCTACTTAATTATGTGTTTGAATGTGTGTATCGGCTCCGAAAATCGGTTTACCGGTTGAGTTAGAAAATCAAATGAGGTTGTGTACCTCTGTGAAATTTTTTTTAAATTTTCTTTGTTTTAATGTGGGGTTTGGGGTGAGTATGGGTTCAAACAATAAACAATCTAACCTTAGATTTTATAAGAATACCTAGGTTTATTGATGTTTGAATTATTATGTTGTGAAATGAAATCTAATGGGAGGTGGGGGATAACTTACAGAACCTTCCACAGCACTTTACTCCAATCTCCGCTGTTGCTTGTCACGAAAGAGTACCTGCAATCACAATAAGAAAGGAGAGAAGTGAGGTAAATGATTTGTAAGTTAGAAAACACGAAGAGAAATCAAAGATAGTCGCTTCCCCGAAAACGGCGCCAAAATGTTGAACGCTCGAATTGCTACGCTAACGTGTTTGGTTTTGGAAAACCTGTCGTTGTAGTTTGAAAGTGAAGAACTCGTGTTCAACAAATAAAATTTATACCGAAATTGAAATTCCGTGTCGAATACAGGGAGGCAGACGTTTGATTTAAAAACTACGCGTTTCTTTTTATTTGTCACGAAGTAATTCAATTTAAAACTATCTAATTATTTACAATAAATAGAAGAAAGAGAGAGAGGGTAAGAGAGAGAGAGAATATTACACATAGAAATAAAAAATGAGATGTAGAATAAACAGAGAATTTATCATTAAAGAGATTGTTCATTACAACTAGAAAGCATAACACAATTGCACTAGAAAGCGATAAATTTACTCTAGAAAGTATTAAAAGAATGGAGGGAGAAATGTCCTCCTCGACGATCGCTTGAAGGACGAGCAGAACTACTCTAGAAAGCAGTAAATCTATACTAGAAAGTAGTAAAAAGAATAGGGAGAGAGAAATCCTCCTCGACGGTCGCTTAGAGGACGAGCCGGACGGGACGACGCCTAGACGAAGGAGGATGAAGCAGGATGAAGGAGGACGAAGCAGAAGAATGGGAACGGAGCAGCACGCCATCGTCGTCGCGGAATCCACTTCCGAAGGGGGACGAAAATTTGGACTTTATCTCGCGAGAAGCATCCTGGGTGTGGGACAAGCTTCTCTTGAGCTTTGGAGAGGTAGAGAAGAGAAGGAAGGGATGAGAATTTCATATGGAGGGGGTCTCCTTTTATAGTTGCAAGGAGTGAGGGCAAATAGGTCATTACATCTTTAAAACAATAAATGAGGGGTCTTTAGTGATGGATAAAACCGTCACTAAAGCCCCAACATGGGCGTAGTACCCGCGTCCACGCGCGCCTCCTCAGCTACACTCTTTCTCAACGCCCACGCACATTCTTTAATTCTCAGCGATCGGACGGCTTAAGATGCATCTTCGCCCGCTGCTGCGCGCCTACCCAGCGCGTACGATCGCGCGTCCTTCCCGCGCGTGCAATATCGTGTGATCTCTATTGAGCGCAGATGGCCGTCCAATGACGATCCAATGCCCGCCCGAGCTCGCTCGCCCGCGCCTTCCTCCCCTTCGCTGTGGCTCGAACCCGTAGCTGCAGCTCGCGCAAGGGCTTTCGACCGCTGCGCTACGAGGTGCAGATGGTCGAGCAGGCGCTTTTAGGCGCGGTTGTCCACAACCATTGGATCGAGATCCAACGGCGGAGATGGAGCGGGTGTGGGGTCTTCAGAGAATGTATGCGGCCATTTGGGCGGCCGAGATGGCGCCACGTGGTGCCATCTTGGCCGTCCATCTTCTGGATGTTGTAGATGGTGCCACGGATGTCGGATTAACTCGATTTTTGCATCGTTGGGCTGCGAGCGTCGATCCGAATTCATCTGTACAGTCGGATTTGTCATTTGAAGTGCAGATTTACACCATCCTGGCCCTTGATCTTCTAGGGTTCCCCATCACTATCTGATGCTACGGATGTCTGATTAGGGCAATCTTGGAGTCGTTGAACTCCAATCGTCACCCTGATCACATCCATACAGTTGGATCTTCAATCCGAGGACCCGATAAAATGTTTGCCCTATCCAAGCACATAAAAGGAGATAATTATCCTCCATTTTATTCAAACTACTCTAAATACAAGATGATGCATGTTATGCAATATTTATATCATGAAATGCAATCCTATGCTTAAGAACATGCATAAATAGACATCTTAAGTAGTGTAAATGTGTTTACATCATGAATAATTGAGTAAATCATGAGCTGTCTGTATTATCTGCAATGGACTACATTATGAACAAACTTGTTCTACGATTGAACTGCTTGTTCTGTATGTATATCAAACTGGATAGAGGGAAAGTCATGTACAAACCCTACGGGGAATATGGAACGAGACAAGAATACCATAGCATAGAGAATTGGATGGTTCTGGAATTGCCGCCCACGGGCGACCGTTAAGGGAAGTGAACTGACCTTCGTGTACGTAGTACCGAAGAGAGCAACTATCCCTTGTAATGTAGAGGGGAGCTTGCCACCCTTGGGTTGAGCGTGGGGTGAGTTTGGCCACTCTACGTCGACTCCTGTCGGCCCTCACGTACATGGTACCGAAGCGAGCTACTTAGTGTAGGGGGGAGCTAGTCGCCCAAGGGGGCCTGGGGTTAGGCATGGACACCCTACACCGACTCTTGTTAGTTTGTTAGGCAAACTCGGATAGTCGGACGGGGGCACGCAGACTGTGGAGGGGCGAGACCCTTATTCTGTTCTGAGAGGGCAAGGCCCTATGCTGTTTCGTACTATACGTTTGGATGTACCCGCTAGTGGAAACGATTGATCACATGCCAATGAGGGCTAGCTACCCACGTGCTTATCACGTGTGCCATAGTTACCACTACATCAAGATCATGACTTCGGGGTGGTAGACCGGGTGTAGAACTACCATGGAGGGACTCTTCCGACCAGGAGAGTGCCACGTGTGCATCCTGCATCACGGAAAAATCGCAAGCAAGATTGTTCCTCTAGGGAAAAAGAAGATTAAGTAATGTAATGAATCCTAATTAGAGATCTCTTCACAGCAAACAGTTATAAGATAATTGGAATCAGAAAGTAATATGTTAAGCTACTTGTTAAATGCACTTTATGTTTTAGCCACCACTCTACTCAGTGTTAGTTGACTTTAGATGTATAACTTTGTACAGGTCAGGGTTTTGAGCAGTCCGATCCACCGGCTGTTGAGGACGCTGGGCCTAGTCGAGCCCAGCTATAGTTTCTATTACTAGTTGTAGTGAGTTTCTATAATTATATTTTCACTACTTTTCCGTTATGTTCTCTATCTATACTAGTTTTGTTGTAATGGTTGTATCTCTGTTCTTGAGGGCATGTAATATCGTAGCATTACTGTTCTTTTTCTCCTGTTATTGTAAATTTCTTTCTTCTTAGTTAGATTACTTGTGTGGTTGTGGTTTGATGTATTTTATTTGATTATTTCTTATTAGACGACTGAGTCTTAGGATTAGTCGAGACGAATCGATTTCGGATCCTATAAAAATCTGGGATTAGATTGTGACAGAATATGATACAACTATATTTTATAATCAAGTAAAACATGCATGAGATTCGACTGGAATTTTTTTTTCTTTTTTTCTTTTAACCAAAATTGAGGGTATTTCTATTCATAATAATCAAAATTTCCTAGTTTTATATATATATATATATATATATATATGTGTATGAACTGATCAACTAGCTTACTTGTGTTTGTGTGAATTTTTGAAGGGTGCTTCTGCAGGTGCTGATCCATGCTTGCAAACTTACATAACAAATTACTTTCAACAAGCTGATGTTCAAGAGGCCATTCATGCTAACAAGACTAAAATTAATCGTCTGTGGATTCCTTGCAGGTGCATTGGACCTTACGTCTATTCTTTTTGTGTAGTTTCTTAGATTTGACTCTCTTTTAGCTATTTGTTTTTTCTTTACTTTAGGATGTACACTTTTGAACACTTTATAAAGAAGAATTCCGTTATTTCGATCATAGCTGAACTTATGCAATCTGGAATTAGGACCTGGATATATAAGTAAGTAAATAATTTTTTAACTAAACTTTTATGTCTTGCTAAATGCTTTTATCTAAGATATTTGAAAAAATAATATTGAAATATACATTCTTTTTATCTAATTTAGTTATTGGATCACTGTTTTTCAGTGGTGAGTTGGATGGAAGAATTCCCATAATATCCACGAAGTATAGTCTCGCAAAGCTTAAAGAATTTGGCATCAAAAGTGAATCACATCGGAGACCTTGGTTTCATCATGAGGAGGTATTGCTTCAAATATGGTTATCCAATTTTTCCTTCAAATTATAGTTGATGATGTTGATTCATCATTTGATTGATTTGAAATATTAGGTTGGTGGATGGGTGGTACACTATGATTCACTTACTTTTGTTACGATCCGTTTTGCTGGACATATGGTACCACTTGATGCACCGGAGCAAGCACTGATGCTTGTTAAGACATTCCTTATAAATGACACAATGAGCATGGAACGATTCTAACTTTAGGACTTCAATTATATATTGTGGATATTTATATATATTGCTTTGTTATTAGATCTACTATATTGAGTTTTCTTGGATTATGCTTAAGTTCTATTGTGATTATCTTTGTCTATGCTAAACTGTTTTAATAATTTTAAGGATTTTCAATCACATCTTTGAAATGTTGGTTTCATAGAACATTTTTTTCTCCAAAAAAGATAGGAAATGAGTTTTTAATGAGTCTGATGTTTCTTTATCCTTGGTAGTTTGAGTAAATAATGAAAATTGGAAAATAAAATCGTGCATATTTGTTAACAAAATTGCTAATGACCCTACTAAAAATGAAACAAATGAATGCGTCAGAACCATCAATGTTGTTTTCAATGGATCCTTTTACCTCTCTTCCTTTATCCCTAATGATATCAGATTTAAAACAAATAGGACAAATAAAGTATCAATTCTAAATTTTGTGCGGTGCACCTATTTGAGATTGGTTGGTAGTAGTATAAAAATTGCTTGCATAGGATAGTGATTAGTCATATCAAAGAAGAGTTTTCTTTTGGATGTTTGTAAAATACATTAGTTCAGCGACTATTATAGAACATTGCATTGGACATTTCATCTTGATAGAATCAAATTTATGTATGGTATAATATAGTACGAGAGTTCAACTCATTCGTAAAATTTTCCACCCCTTTCCTGCAGAGGAAAAACTCCTCACGCTTGATAACATCGAAGAAGTGGTTTGTTCATGGCAAATTGCCGTGTTCACTGTGAATAACTACCAAGAAATTTTCACCTTTAACTATGACTTCACAATTAACACTTGAGCCAGGCCATACGATCTTTAGCTAGCCACTTACCAACAACCTCACTATAAGAATGATACACGGTGATACTAATATTTAAACCATGCATCTAGTGGCCTGGTCTAGTTAAGGGGAGATTTACCTTGTATGGAGAAGCAAAATCTTGAAATCAAATCGATACCAAACTGGTCGTTAGAAGATGGTAACAATATATAGGTGGAGGAAGCATACTCTCATTGTCGATCTTATTTTGAACTTACCAAATAGAATAGAGGATTAAGGAAGCAACCGCTCTCGTTCTCTCAATGATTTAATTTGGCAAGAATTAGACCTCATATCAAAGGGCAGAGCATACTAGTAGTGGGTACATTCGAAAAGGGGTTGTTGAAAAAGAGGTCAGTAGAAGGATCAGAAGTTAGGACGTAGCATGAAGCCAAGGAAGACAGGTTTCTTCTGGAGGGAGAGGGAGAAGGAGAGGGAAACAACGGGGATCTTTTTTTCCCTTTTGTATTTTCAAATTTTAGGGTATAGATGGCGGAAGAAAAATGGGAAGGGAAGACCCACAACAAGTAGAGAAGGGGGAACCATCAAAAGGGTCGTAACTGGGGAAGTTCGTTACAAAACTCAGCTAATAATCAGCCTTGGATTTTTTGTTGTCAAATTTTGATTCATAACACATAAAAGCTATAATCCGATGATTTTGATAATTCTAAACAAAGACAGAAAAGTGATATTCATGGTAACAAAATAATAGAGAAATACTGTAACAACAAAGAATAACTTTATAAAATTTTAAAAATATAATTATAATTGATAAACAAGGTGATTGTAAAAAGTATTAATATATTTAATTTCTAACAAAACAACAAGCAAGTTGTAGCAAGTAAAACGGATCAAACACTACTATTAAAAGAAAAAAAGAGGTTGTATTACGAAAATCGTGAAGATGAAAGAATTGATAATATAATTTGTAATACAATCATATAAAAATTGTAATACAATAATAAGTTGACATGTGTAAGTGTTAGAAGATTGTAGTGACTTATGGGTGACATAAAAGGGAATAAAAAAATCATATCAAAAGAACACTCAATTGAATGTTAACCATAAATAATATGATTAATTTGAGTGATGTATTATCACATATAATAGATGATTATATATATATATATGGGGTGGATACTATGTGTATTGTGTTCATTTTATTATTTGTGAGTTATTATTTGTAGTCAATCGATTTAAATCTAATGGCTTTACATAAAACCATCAATCTAACTTGAAGGTGATTTCGTAATACTAAAATAACGGAAAGTGTTAAGAGCGCTTGATTGGATTTTAAAAAGGTCATGTTGTAATACAGTTGAAAAAGCGTTCAAATCAAATATAATTTATTACTCAAATTTTAAAGTCTGAGGTCGAACACATGGAGCAAATTAGGGTTTATAAATCAAGATCACAACTTGAGAATTTGAAAGAATATAATATGCAATAAGATCAATGTTATAGTGCAAAAAGATATGAATAAATGTAAGGCACAAAATGCTAAAGAAACCAATGTATGCCAATTGCACTCAAAATTGGACGTCTGATTTGTAAATCAGATATCTTAAAATGCTAATGCTACAGTGCTTGGTCTCTTTTCTTTCTTTTGCTTCTTCTCCTGTTCTTCTTTCTTTGTCTCTGCCTCTGTTCTCTGGCGTCTGCCTTTCTTCCTTTGCCTTTCTCTTCCTCTGCCTTCTTTTTCTCCTTTGGCTTTCTTCTTTCTCTTTCTCTTGCCGGCTGCGTTTCCCTTGCCTTTAGATTCTTCTACCTTTCTCTTCTGACTTCGGCCTTCTCCTTCTTCTTCCGTGGCTTCATCCCTTATCATTTTTCCTTGCCTTCTCCTTCTTCTCTTCAGACTGCAGAGCAAAACCTACCCCCTACCTGTACGAGCTCTCTTCTCTCTTTTCTCTCTTAGGTTCGCTCTCCCAGAGCCATAGCTTCTCAGGTAATCAGGTTGGGTACGCGCCTGGGACCAAGTCCACCGACGTGCGGTGGTGGGTGAGGTGTGCTGGTCGGGTCGGGTCACCAGGTCCGCGGGGCGTGGTCACGGATGAGGCGTCGAGTCGGGTGAGAGGACCTCACCCTGTGTGTTGGAGGCGATAAGCCCAATGCAGAAAATCAACTTATGCAGGTGAGATGCTCCAAATCTTTTCGAGGTAGGACTATCTTCCCACCCCCTTTCACACACGCCTGCAGCAGAGGGGTGTCCTTTGATTGCAGCTGCAGCTTTGGCCTTCTACACCAATTGGATGCCTGGAGACGTTCGTGAAGGCTCTCCGTGCGACCTGGGATTGTGTCCTGGAGCGGGCATGGCCTAGAGAAGCTTGCAAGCAAGCTTCAGGCTGTGCATCAATGGCGGCGAGCCCCTGGACCTGAAATCACGATAACAACCTCGTGGCCACGTTAAAAAGCTCAGGGAGCTTTGCCAAGGTGTGGCAAATGTGTAGAGGTGGTCAGCGTGGTGTGGGAATGCCTGTGGGCACGTGCCTAGGGCACACTACAGCCGTGTGTGTGAGTGTGTTCGGGGATGCATTTGGGTGAGTGGCGGAGTGTTGTGAGTGGGGGGTTATGATCAGTGAGTCGGGGCGGTGCTTATGGACCGATCGGCGAGGAGGGAGGTGGAGCGAACTCCCCAAAGTGGTGGCCAGAGGTGAAGGGGATGATGGTGGTGGAGTGCGGCAGTAGTCGTTTGAAGGAAATAAAGAGGAGAAAAGAATGTAGAGAGTTAGGAGACTTTTCTGGGAGTGAAGAGATGAAGGGGGAGGCAGGGATGGCGTCTGGCTTGTATCGCCGACGCTGGAGATGAAGGTGCTCAGTGAGGGTGGTTGGCGAGGACGAAGGGGAGGCAGGAGCGTCGGTAGGTGCTGCACGACGTGGACGAGCAAGAGGAAGAGGAACCTGCCACCGGTATTGTGGCTAGGCGATGAGGGAGAGTAGGAGAGGTCGCCGGAGCTTGATGAGAAAGTCAGCTGGAGGAGGAGAGACAAAATTGAGGGGGTTCTCCGGCTGATTTCAAGCTTAGGAGATGCGGGGCGAATTGGGGTGTCTTAAATAGGCCTTGGAGGTCGGTTTTGTGCTTGGAAGCCAAGCTTCCAAGCACGGCAAGGTCACCGGCAATGGAAACTCGAGAGAGTCCCAAATCTCTCATGTGTTCGCATGAAAGATTGGGTACCAAATAGGGCTTCTAATTGGGTTTACATTGGAGGAGATTTCTCATAGAATCTCCCTTTCAATTTTGAAGGAGATTCTTTGAGAAATCAGGGAGAAATCATCCTTTCAAGCTCACCGGAGTAAGATTCTCTCCGTTATAATGGAAGAGGGACCTAATTGCAAAGAATGAAGAAGAAGCTAGGGCGTCAAATGTAAGGGTTTTTGAAAGATAGGGGTAGAAATGTAATTGGGTTGGACCTATTTGCAAAGTGGGTCAAGATGAATTCTCCTTAGGTCTAAATTTTTGTACAAACCTAATTTGGAGCTAAGGAATCCAATGGTGAGGTTGGATTTTAGGTTTGACCATGTTTTACTGGACAATTTACGTAAAAACCTAATTTAGAGCAAATATTTGTCTGAGACCCCATTCTAGGTCAAAATATATTCCAATGGCCAAATTGAAGGTTCTAAACCCTAGAGAATATTTTCTATGATTTTTAGAGGATTTAGGTAAATTTTATCCTAACCAGAACCTTGTTTAATCAAGTGGGTCTGTTTTAGGGTTACAAGAAGTCATTTAATTCCCAAAACTCACACGAACTCTTTTCTGTTTGAACCAACCCACCTTTTATCTTGTTAAGACCATTTGATCTATGTTTTAGCCCTTGAGAAAACCCATTTTTGTATTGCAATGGTAAAATTACAGTTTTACCCCTTGTTTCTTGCTTTTATCTCAGAATGATTATTCAGTGAATTAGGCACTCCAGTTGGTTATGTAGGAGCACTTGTTCTCTTTTATAGGTCAAAATGAGCTAGTTAGGGCTCATGATGGTGTTCCCATCAGAAAGCTTCCAAAAAAAAGTAACAATCCTATTATTAAATATATCACATTCCAAAATGAAAAAATGTTAAACAAGATATGTTACTTTCATAACCATCGGAATTCCTTTAATGTAGCAACTAAATCACAACCAAAATTCAAATTTCAAAACATAAATGGTACAAAATATGATACATCCTATATTTTTGTCATATTCTGTGCATCTGGTTAACGTAATATAAGATATAAAAGGTTGTAACGGGTGATTCATGTACACGTAATGAAGATAATGACAGATTGTAACAAAAGCATAAAGTAGTCATATGGTATCATAAAATAAACTAGTGACACATTAAAACTTTCATGTGTTTACAACTGTAATACAACAATTTTTAAAATTTTGTTATTACGAATGCTTTATTTTAAGAATATGATACCGTTGTAAATATGTATGCCACATTACAACGCTTGTAATACAACAATTTTCTATTTATAACGAAAAAAATAACAGCGGTTGTTATTACAATGACTGTAAAATGATTGTAAAACAAGAATGTTGTCAAATAATCAAGAATGTTGTATTACAACGATTGCAAAAATGCATGTCATATTACAACGCTTGTAATACAACATGTTACAACCCGGTTCCTGGATCCCTACAGGACCCGAGACCGGCTTGCCTCGACTAATCGCAAGACCTAGTCGTGCAACAAGAAATAACCAAAAGCAGGAAAATAAACCACATTCACACATACAATATAACTAAATAGTAAAGAAAGTAGAACAACTGTCTCAGTATATGCTACCACAACAACAAGAAACGAAAAGGAAACAGAAAGTAACAAGAACAGTAAATGTTAAAACCCGAGGCATCAAAACCACTTTAAGACGTCTGGGAGTTGGTCCAGACATCTGGTCAAATGTTTGGATGCCTTCCCAGACGTCTGGAAATTAATTTTTGCATGTGTACGAAAGTGAATCTACGTGCGTGCCGCGCGCAGACTGAAACCCGCCGACATGCAGCACCTTTTTCCCCCTCCCCGTGCCTACTTATATCCTCCTCTCCCCTCTCCCTCGTTCACCACCCCACCGTCTTCTCCTTCCTACAGTGCGAGCGCGAGAGCAAGAGTGAGAGCGGGCCGCCTCTGCTGCCAGGTGCGGTGGCAGAGAGGAGAGGTGCTGCGAGAAGGAAGAAGAGGGAGAGCGTGCGAGAAAGGGAGAGAGAGCCCGCCAAAGCAACTCGAGGTCGGCCGATGTGCGTGTGGAGGAGTGTCGTGCTGGGGAGATCTCCCCTGGTGCTGCTGCAGCTCAAGCAGCGGACGAGCAGTTGCGTGGCGAGCTTGCATGCAGCCGAAAGAAGCTGAAGGAGCTACTGATTCTGGGATTTTTCCCAAAATCAGACGTCTGGACCTCCATCCAGACGACGCGGACGATGTCTGGAGGGACCTCCAGACGACTGAGGGGTACGTAATTCTTCCTCCCCTTCCTTTTTGCGGATACGGCCATGCAGGCCGTTCCGCCGAAAGTTCTGTCTCATGCCGTGTTGAGAGACTTTGTGCACGCATGCAGGTTTTGCTTCGGGAAGGCACGAGTCACGCCCTTCCACGCGATTCAGACGTCTGGGCGAGTCGCCAGACGGTGGAGAGCGTCTCCAGACGTCTAGAGAGGTGGTCGGACATCTGGAGCTGGGTCCAGATGGTTCAACAGGACCTCTAGACGTCTGAGGAGCAGCGCAGAGTGAGGTATGACCTGGATCCCTTTTTAAGACGTCTGATTTGAGTCAGAGTTATCATTTTTTGACCCGTTTAGGGTCCGTTTGAGGTTTGATTTTCGCAGTTAAGATTTCGTTCTTCTTAGAATTAGTTCCTCTACTTATTTAAAATACTTTTATCCTGTTCTGAGTGGTTCATTGTGATTGATCCTTGTGTTAGGACCTCGTTCAGTTGCGGATTTGGGGGTTGCGGAGGCACGTGGACCTGCCGATCACACCCCCATTACTCCCGATTTCGCGGGTAGAGTGGCTTCCCTTAGTTAATTATAAATATTAATGCATATCTGAATTAAATGATAGATCCTAGGGTATGACATGAATCCTAGGACCTGAAAACTAGATTGAATGATAGATCCTAGGGCATGGCATGAATCCTAGGACCTGAAAACTAGATTGAATGATAGATCCTAGGATGTGGCATGAATCCTAGGAACAGAAACATTGAAACGAATTTCTTGAATACCTGAATTGCAGTCTTGGATAACTAGATAGAAAAATGATAATTGCCTGTAATTGGATAACAGTTGCCTGTGAAATGTAGAGTACTGTTACTAGTAACTGTTGCATGTAATTTCTGTTGGTTGAAATTAAATACGAGCTGCTTGTATATAAATTGGAAAGGAAAAAAAGTTTGAATGTTGGAAATACGTACTATATGCGAATAAACCTGAAATGATGAAACCTAGTATGGCTTGGCCTGAGAAACATGAGCATGAACCCTACGGGGAATTAGGAGTAGAACTGGAAATAAATAGAATGGAACTGGAAAAATAAACAGGAAAGTGTGTTGTCTCTTGGATACATGGTACCAAAGAGAGCACATATTACCTCTTAGTGTAGAGGGGAGCTTGCCGCCCTCAAGTCGAGACCGGGGTGAGTTTGGCCACTTTGCACCGACTTTCTGGCCCTCGTGTACACCGTACCAGGGAGAGCTGCTAGTGTAGGGAGAGGGCTAGCCACCCCACGGAGCCTGAGGTTCAGCTAGCCGTCCTACACTGACTTGTTAGGCCCACTGGGAAAACCAAGGTAGTCAGGCGAGGGTGCGTAGACTGTGAAGGGGCAAGACCACAGTTGGTTACTGTGGAGGGGCTAGACCCCTCTTACTGATATGGCTCTGCCCTATACTAGTTCCATGCTGTGCTTTGGGCACACCCGTTAATGGAAACGACTGACCGCGTGCCAGTGCGGGGTAGCTACCCGTGCGTTTAGCGTGCGTGCCGTAGTCACCGTTACATCTGTCAACAACCTTGGGGTGGTTGACTGAGGGTAGGACCACCACGGGGGACTCTCCCGGCCAGGAGAGCACCACGTGCTACTTCTACTTTTCAGAAAAGATTGCAATCAAGATCGTTCCCACGAGGAACATTCGAGATCAAGAGAAAAACCTGGGAAATAAACCAAGAAAGAGTAAGTAGATAAATAAAGGAAGAAATTAAAAATAACAACTACTTGTCCACCTTTACTATTTTTCTTAGCTAGCTGGTTGCCACTCTACTCAGCGTTTTGCTAACGTGTCATATTTGTCACCTTTTTCAGGACCAGGTATTGAGCAGCCAGAGCCTACGGCTGCGGAGGGTGTTGAGCCTCGTAAAGCCCAGTAGTTTTACTTGTGTTATACCCGTTCCTGTAGTAGTGAGTATTTTGTTACACTTTTGTACTCTTTTATTGTAAACTTCATATTTCTTTACCTGTTTTTAATACTCTACTGTTGTGGTGGTGTGTACTGTAGTAGTTCTTTTCTTTACTGCTGTATTTTTGTTACTGTTAGCTACTTGCTTGGTGAATGTGGTTTATTTTACTGCCTTTTGGTTACTTTCTCATTGAACAACTGGGTCTTGAGATCAGTTGAGTCGGTCCAATTCTCGTGTCCTGTAGGGATTCGGGAATCGGGTCGTAACAGTAAACTATGTGTCCATTACTTAGTACAACAGTAGGGAAAATGAAAGTGCTGAAAGAACGACTATGGTTGGGCTCGGCTGGGCCCAACACCCTCTACAGCTGGAAACTCGGGCTGCTCAACTCCTGGTCTTGAACAGGGTTACGAAAAGACGGAGTCAACGAACGCTGAGTAGAGTGGTGTTTACATTATTTAAGTGCAAGTACAGTAAAACAACAATAGGTTTATTTCTCATTTCCATTTATCTTATTTATGTGTTTTTGGTTCATTTATCTTACGAGGACATCTTCCAAAATTCCCTACGGTGTTTTAAGTGATCGATCAACAACTTGCAGGATTACTGGGCTAGGCTTTAGATTGCCTCCCCCAAGTTGTTCATACACGTAGCTCGGAAGGATGTTCACCCCTGCACCCAGATCAAGTAGAGCCTCATCAATCTGTAAGTCACCAATAACCACTGAGATGTATGGGGCTCTTGGGTCCTTAAGTTTCAGGGGTGTGCCATGTTGAATAATTGAGCTAACAGAATCAGGCAGGACAACTTTTGATTGGATCTGTTTCCTAGATTGCCGCTTTTTCGTGCACAGGTCCTTTAAGAAGCAGGCATAAGACGGAATCTGCCTGATAGCTTCAAGCAAAGACAGATTAATTTGCACTTGCTTAAAAGTTTCCATGATCTTATCCGTCTTATCTTTGGCTCTAGATGAGCCAGCAGAAGTCTGCCTAGAGGTGGATAAGTGCTCTGGAAAGGGCACTCTCGATCTCTGGGTGGAAGGGTTGCCATGTCGAGTAAGGGGTGGAACGGGGGCAACTTCTTCCGGTGAGGTAATTTCAAGCAGAGGAGATTTGGGCAAGTCTTCTTCGGTAGGGGTGAAAGTCAGGGTGGATGGATTTTCAAAGGGTGAGACTATAGGAGCATCGGGTTTAAAAATTTCTTTCCCACTCCTCAGAATAGTCACCGCCTGAGCATGCTCCCTAAAAACAATCCCTTTTCCTTTAGGATTCTCCTCAGCAGCACTGGGAAGCTTCCCAGTTTCCCTCTGTCTAACGACCTCAACAAGGTGTCCTATCTGCAATTTCATCTCATGTATAGCCTTGTCATGAGATTGGATGATGGCACTTTGACTTTCTTGCATAGTTCTCAACATTGCCTTCAATTCATCCATCTCAGAGGTCTTAAGCTGGGCAAAGGTCTGAGGTTGGTTCATTTGATGGTTTTGAAAGGATTGTGGTTTATAATTCCTTGAATTTGAGACATTTTCTTGTCTCCATGAAAAGTTTGGGTGGTTCCTCCATCCCTCATTATAAGTGTTGGAAAAAGGGTCATTGCGAGGTCTAGGACGGAACCCTTAAGTGGCATTTAGATCTGCCTGTACAAGCTCAGGGAATTGGGAGGCCAAGTGGCAATCCACAGTGGCGTATGTATTGCCTTGGCAAATGGAGCATTCAGAAGCTTGGGATGTGGAGGTGTTAGATACGAATTGGCTCGGGCTAGACATAAACCTTTCCATGTTTTGATTCAATAATTGAATTTGATAGGCTAAATTCTAGGTGTCCCTTGCCTCATTCGCCTCCAACTTTCTTTGCATGAGAGTGGATTTTCTATCCATGTAGGCAGAATTCAAGTGAATAGAATTCTCACTCGAAGTATCAAAAAGGTTCCAAGCTTCATCCTCAGTCTTAGATAGAAAGGTTCCTGCACAGGCACCATCCACAATCTGCCTGTGCGAATCATTAGATCCGATGTAGAGCCTTTCAACCAGTTGCCACTTAGGCACTTGGTGATGTGGGCAAAGTCTCAATTGGTCATTAAAGTGCTCCCATGCATCATGGAAAGCTTTCCCATCCTTTTGAACGAAACTCATAATTTCCCTCCTAAAGTAATTTGTTTTGCTCATGGGGAAGTACTTCAAAAACTCCTTCTTCAGGGCATCCTAAGTGTTAATATCACCAAGAGTATGATACCAATACTTGACTTTGTCCTTGAGGGAGAAAGGAAAGAGGGTCCACATTTTAGCGTCATCAGTAATGCTCTGTAGCTTCACCGTGGAATAGACCTCGGTGAATTCCTCTATATGCCTGTAAGGGTCTTCCCTAGCAGTACCATAAAAGGAGGGCAGCAAGGATATGGTACTGCTTTTAATCTCATAAGGATTGTCCCCTCCAGGTCTACATAGTGTAGGGCCAGCTTGATTGGTTGGAATGAAATATTCCTTAAGGCTCCTTTGACCAACCATTTCTTCCCTTGGAAGGTTTCTTCTTAAGATTCTTTCAGGTTCAAGATCAAACACAAGTTGTCTCCTAAGAGATCGCCTACCAAGCATGCACTACAAACACAATTCAAAAGGACTCGTTCGGTCATTACAAATTTAGGCTTTTGACTTTAGTTCAAATTGTAGGTGACAAAGCAAGTTGCCCAATCAATTACGTGCCTATTGTCGACCTTCGAAATGCCTAAAAAGACTTAGTTGAAGCTTAAGTGTTCTTCCCTAAATCTCAAATGGTAGAGCAACTCCAAAGACGGAAGATCGAGGGATGCAAGTAGGCCTAAGCCTTCCTTTGAAGCTGTACTTTTGCGGTGCTTCTTAACTACCCCCAAAAATCTGTGACAGGGTATCCCCCTCTTTGGATTTATAAAACCTTTGATCTCAAGTTTCGAATACTTCAGAATCCAACGGTAGGAGGGCTCTTATCCTAGTAGTTCCAAGACCTAGGAGTGTCTAATTGCGTGCCGTGGAGCAAGAGATACAAGTGTCCATACACCATAAAATTTTGAGTTTTGAATTTTGAGCTGCAGTACAATGTCTCAATTCAAGTCCTTGATTTTTAGTATTCCTCCTTAACTTAAAGTCCTTTTTCAAGAAAATATGTGATCACTTGTTAGATCTTTTCAATTCAATTAGGTGGTCTTGCAATTAAATCAAAATGCACATGCGTGAACAATATAGAATGCAAAGAAAGAGGACGTACCTTTCCTCCAGCAATCAACAATGCAAGATGCATGCAAATGCAAACAAAATAAATCTAGAGGCTGCTCATTCACACCTAAATGGTCATCCTAAGGTAGGCAGCTTTTAGCAGGTAGCTCGTGTTTTTGTGTTTTTTTTTACTTATGCACAGTCCAGAAAAATCAATTCACAAAAGAAAACCTAGATCTAAAGAAAAGGGAACAGGCTCCCGAAAAGTTACCCAACACGAGCCTAAAAGAAAGTCGGGGGACAAACCCCTCAGCTATACCCCAGAACAAGGGTCTCAAACCAAAATGTGTAAGAAAAATTAAGTCTAAAGTCTTGATCCTACTCTAATCAAATCAGCGACTAAATGTGCAGAGACGATCATCACGTCCTCGTCCTTCCCCTCCTAGCAATCTGGTTCCTTGTAAGGTGGCTCGAACAAGGGTCACCTCTCACGATGGCTGGTGTGATTGCGAGTCGTAGATAGTTGCACTCGCACCAAAATAAAAAAAATCCAGAGTTAAATATGATTCAAAATTTAAATCAATGTGAACGAATGAATGAATGCGATTTAATTAAGCCTGTTGCCTCCTCGGCAATGGCGCCATTTGACGAGTCAAATTTTTGCTTTTGAATAAGATGATTAAGATGATTTGTCGTTGTATTTTAAAGTGGTGGAAAATCGACTAATCAAAGTAATTAAAAATAACCACTCAATTAGGAGCGGGTTGTATCCACTGGGAAGCAATTGCCTAATTAAAACTCGCTAAAGTTTTGCACAAAAGTTCATGATGTAAACATGTTTACATTGCTTAAGATGTCTATTTATGCATATTCTTAAGTATAGAATTGCATTGCATACTATAAATACTGCATAATATGCATCATCTTGCATTTAGATTAATTTGAATAAAATAGAGGTTAATTGTCTCCTTTTATGTTCATGGATAGGGCAAACATTTTACCGGGGCCTCGGATCGAGGACCCAATCGTACAGATGTAATCAGGACGACAATTGGAGTTCAATGACTCCAAGATTGCCCTAATCAGACATCTATAGCATCAGATAGAGATCGAGGAACCCTAGAAGATCAAGGGCCAAGATGGTGTGAATTCGCACTTCAAACGACAAATCCGACTGCACGGATGGATTCAGATCGACGATCACAGCCTAACGGTGTGAAAATCGACTCAATCCGACAACTGTGGCACCATCTACATCATCCAGAAGATAGACGGCCAAGATGGCACCATGTGGCGCCATCTCAGCCACCCAATCAGCCTCTACACCTGTTGCGCCTCTCTTCTTTGACGATTCTCTGCCCTTGGATGCACATCCAACGACTCTAAGCGCGCGCACACAAAACTCAAAGCGCGACACAAACACGTTGATAGCACGTTGGTCGAATGCGCTCATGAGATGGCAGGGCCCGCGATTGACTCCCCGAGAGCAGCTGCTGAGGCGCGGTGAGCGGGTGTGATTGACCGCTCGATCGCGATCGAGCGATCGCGTGCATGCGATAGCGTTCATGCTGTATCGCACGCCTGCGCGTGACGCGCCATCACACGCGAGAGCGCATGCTGAGGAGAGGGCGAGGAGGCGAGTTAAGCCGTTCGGTCTCACGATTGGACGGCTAAGATTTGCACATCATGGAGTGCGCATTACGTGCGAGCAGGTGAGCAGGCACGAGCACTCTGCCCCACTACGCCCACGATGGGGCTTTAGCGATGGTTTATCCGTCACTAAAGATCCCTTATTTAATGTTTTGAGATTTAAATGACAAAATTGCCCTCACTCCTTGCAACTATAAAAGGAGACCCCCTCCACACGAAATTCTCATCCCTTCCTTCTCTTTCTCCCTCTCCAAAGCTCAAGAGAAGCTTGTCCCACACCCGGGATGCTTCTCGCGAGATAAAGTCAAATTTTCGTCCCCCTTTCGGAAGTGGATCCCGCGACGACGATGACGTGCTGCCCCGTTCCCATTCTTCTCGCTTCGTCCTCCTTCGTCCTGCACCATTCCTCGTCGTCTCGTCCGGCTCGTCCTCCAAGCGACCGTCAAGGAGGATATCTCTCTCCCTTTTCTTTTTACTGCTTTGTAGAATAGATTTACTGCTTTCTAGTGTAATCATTTTCCCACTTTCTAGTCGTAATGTTTAGTGTAATGAACAATCCTGCTGATAATGAATTCCATGTTCATTCTACATCTCTTTTTGGTTTTTTTTTGTAATATTCTCTCTCATTCTTTCTCTCTCTCTCTTCTATTTATTGTAAATAGATAGATAGTTTCTAATCAATTATTTTACTTCGTGACAAATAAAAGAAACACATGTTTTTTAAATCAAACGTCCGCCTCCCTAAGTTCGACCTGAGATTTCTATTCCGATATAAATTTTATTTGTTGAACACGAGTTCCTTGCTTTCATACTACGATGACAGGTTTTCAAAACCAAACATGTTAGCGTAGCAACCTGTGCGTTCAACATTTTGGCGCCGTTGCTAGGGAGGCGACGCTCTTTGATTTTATTTCACGTTTTCCAACTTACGGATCATTTGCCTCACTTCTCTCCTTTCTTATTGTGATTGCAGGTACTCTTTCGAGACGAGCAAAAGCGATAGATCGGAGTAAAGTGCGGTTGAAGGTTCTGTAAGTTATCCCCCACCTCCCACCCATTAGTTTTCATTTCATCACATAATAACACAAACATCAATCAACCTAGGTATTCTTATAAACTCTAAGGTTAGTTTTGTTTGTTTGTTTGACACCCACATCTGCTCCAACCTCTACATTTAAAAAAAAAATTAAAAAGAAATCTCACAGAGGTACACAACCTCATCTGATTTTCAAACTCAACCGGTAAACTAATCTTTGGAGTCGGTACACACATCCAAACACATAATTGAGTAGAAATCAGATTAGGTAATCATTTGTGTGCCTAATTAAGTGATGCAACAGGCTAATTGTTTGAGTTGACTGGGCCGCACCACTCCAATTAAAATCAACTCATCAAGTAGCTGCCGCTTAGGTTCAACTCTTAGGGATTTACCAGGCACTCCACATTCTTTTTAAGCTTCAAAGGAAAACATCTTCACCTGTGCTTTCAAAACCTGGTGTGCCAACAAAACTTGTTTGAAAATACCTAAAGTTGAATCCTAAAAGCTACTAAGCAAGATTTGAACCTTAAAATTTACCGCATCAAAAATAATCTTGCTTGAAAACCACTGGTTGTGCATGCACACACACATCAATCAATCATTAAGGGCATAACCCAGATAAAGGGCCCATCACATTCCAAAGCACATTCAAACCTAGCCCTAAATAAAATAGAGTAGATGTTGGCCTTAAGGATTCGACTCGCTCTTCAGAGCCCAGAACGAGATTATTTTCGATTAGTCTGTTTCTACTGTTCAATTTGATGTCTAGCTAAGGGAGCAGAATCAAACGATTGTGGCTGGGGGGTACACTAGGAACCGGAGGTGCAAGCCGAAGGAAGAACCTTCTCCTTAGTCCCTCCTTCTAACTGGTTGGATTGAACAGATAGAAATAGATCAAATCATTCCTTTATCTCAAGACGGGTTGTGGGAGTCTGTAGGTATTTAGGCTAGCCCACTTAGGAACAGGTTTGATTGCTTGTATTGCAGGGTGCCTTTCTTCCTCCGATTTATCATGAATCCTTCCACATATTATATGCATTCCCACTCTTTCCCTTCTATTTTGAATTATCCTCAACATGACGATTATCCCGACTTGTACTGTAATCAACCATCAGTTAGTTGGGATAACTCGAATTGGGGATATAGTTCCAGACCTCCGTATTTAGGGTCTAACCCTGAACACTATGATTGTGATTTCTATCCTTAGAGCCACATCGATTATAGATCGCCATCCTTTCATGGATAACCTAATTCGATCTACAATCAGGAAGGATACATTGATCCTTACACATCCTCTGATTACACTGCCTTTGGGTCATCACCACCTTTTGAATAATCCTAAATGACCTATTATCAGGATGGGTATAACGAATCTCAATTCGTTAACTCCTCTGCACTGACCCCAAACCCGCCCAACCCTGAACCAACTCATTTGGTTCAGGGTAACCAGGTTCAAGGTAAGGTTCTGGCTAACTTGAGGAATATCATACAAACTTTAGAAGTTTAACCAACACCTTGCATTGAAAAATTGGAGCCCCTGATTGAGATGATTGATGATTTGAATAAGTATTTGTTGGATTGGCTCCAGGATGTTAAGGATAAGAACCCAGGTGAGTTTCTACTTGGGAAGTTAGCGAAATTGAGGATGAGATTTGTGGTTGCTTTAGTTCAATCGTGGGATGATTCCCAGCATGAACTCCCTTCAGGAGAGCCAATGTAAGAACCCGCTCAGGCACCTGTTGGGGGGGACATGAGTTACGAGGCTGACTAGATTGAATTAGAGCAACCAATTAGGGATGATCTAATTTCTTCACCTGAGATCCCTGAGCTAGGGTACAAGGAAACGTATGTCTCCATCGATCAGAAAGTAACAGATGATTTTGGGACATACATTAATACGGATCTCGATTTCTTTGATTATGATGGTGAAGATTCAATTTGTGAAGTCTCACACGAGTTTATAAAATATGATTTTTGTGAGACAATTGGGCCTGAGGAATCTGAAAGATCATTTGATAGCCCAATAATTGAGGAAACTGATTTTATTGGGGCTCACATTACGGATCTAGAATCGAATTTTCTGGAGGATTCAATCAAATGCCCTGATTGTTAGTTACACTCCATTGAGCTTATCGATGATTCTGTTTTTGAGATAATTCGACCCAAGTCAATTCTGATTCAGCCACATCTTTTAGACTTGGAAATTTCAGATGGGGTGATTAATATGTAAGAGGTCCCAGAATTTAACATTCTGATTGAGGAGGATAGGAGTTGGGAAGTTCTGATTTGGGAAGCTAACTCCGGAGGAAGTAGAAGACTGCGTTTAAGGGTTCCATTTCATCTAAAACCATCAAACCAGGACCCTTACGACATCAGCTCTGAGGATGTCCAACCCAAGCATACATTCATTGATTATCCTTTAGAATTCTCTGTAACCCAACTCTTTGGTCTTGGGTTGCATCCTCATAAATCGCAGGCCCGACCCCGCTTGCATACTGATTTTAGGTTGTTGGGTAATTTTTATCCAGAACCTTAGACATTCTCGATTATGGGGTATGGGTCTGCACCATAATCTGGTACCACATCTGTGGACATCTGCTGGCATGGTCAGAGGTTTCCTCTGTTTATTCTAATTCTGATCTGCACCTGTAAATTCTTTATTTCTCTTCTTTGTATAGTGTGCCTAACTGAAGTCACTAAACTCAGCACGTATACAGTTCTTTTAGTTTTTATCTCGGAGCGAACCTGACATTCACTCAATTCAGATGCTTTCTACTCTATTCCACTCTATTTTATGTCTTTTTAATACAATGACATTGCATTAGATAGGCATGGGGGGGTGGATTTTCATTTCTGAATTTATTCATCAGTTCCGTAGATTTATTTTATTTTCTTTTATTTATATTAAAAAAAATTTGGAATTAGGAAAGAGAACTTGGGTTTAAGAAAATTTTCAATCTTAGGAAATACTACATTATGATTTGAACACAAAGACCCTTCAGGTCTTTGGACTTAATCAGCCTGTGTATCCATTAAAATGTGGATTTATTTTTCGAGTCCTCACCAACCTAAATTATATTTTAATTCGAGTAAATAAGTTTGGATGATAAGTACACGACTTATCAACCCACCCTCTGATTTGAGGGAATTTTGAGTTTTAAGCATATACACACTTTCTTTGCACTGACTCATTGTTCGACAGTTCTAACAGAAATTGGGTAGCTAATGAACCTTCTAGGGTGATATGGCTGGCAAGTTATCGTGGGTAATAGCCCATAGGTAGGTTGTCCAGAGCCCTTTCACAAGACCTTTCTCTTTTTGCTGCCTTTAGGTAAATCTTAGACCAGGGAAATCACCTACTTAAAAAAAAAAAAAGAAAAAAAAGAAAAGAAAAGGAGAAAAGAGAAAAAAAGAAAAAATAAGCCACACTTCGTCGCACAAGTATGGCTGGCAAGTTATAGGTGGTAACAGCTCATTGACCGATTGTCCAGAACCCAGCTCAATAAATGCATTGAAAATCCCAAAACACTTAGGAAGAAGAAGAGTAGTAGAATAAACTGGGGAGATATACACTGGATTCACCCTTGTGTTGACCCCATAAAAATAAAAGTAGGGAGAAAGCTACCAGTTGTAAAGATACACCTTTAGGCAGAACTCTCTTTTTAAGGTCACCTAGTGGCATAGAAATCCGAAGTCCATTTTTACTGCCGGTCAACAAGTCTATCACATTCACAATAAGATGCTTAGAACTTAGGGTTCTCATCAAATCTTGGGTGAGTTGAATGGCCGTAGAAAGCCACTCTTAAACCCTAAAATAAAAAAATAATAATAAGAGGAAAAAGAGAAAAAGAAATTTTTTCTTTGAATAAGGCAAGGGCTTGAGGTGGTCTGCATTTTGGCAAATACCCAGGCACTGTTGTGTCTTTGAAAGTTCAGATCCTAAGTAAACATTTTCTTAATGATTGAAAATAACTCAAGCCCAAACAATCTAACCTAATTCTTTTATAAATAGCATATAGTTTTTGCTAGGGACTAGTAAAAGATAGGCATGGGGGTGTGATGTAAACATGTTTACATTGCTTAAGATGTCTATTTATGCATGTTTTTAAGCATAGAATTGCATTGCATACTATAAATATTGCATAACATGCATCATCTTGCATTCAGATTAGTTTGAATAAAATGGAGGTTAATTGTCTCATTTTATGTTCATGGATAGGGCAAATATTTTATCGGGGCCTCAGATTGAGGATCCAACTATACAGATGTGATTAAGGCGATGATTGGAGTTCAACGACTCCAAGATCGCCCTAATCAGACATCTGTAGCATCAAATAGAGATTGGGGAACCCTAGAAGATCAATGGCCAAGATGGTGTGAATCCGCACTTCAAATGACAAATCCGACCGAACGGATGGATTCGGATCGACGATTGCAGCCTAACAGCATGAAAATTGACCCAATCCGACAACCGTGGCACCATCTGCATCAACTAGAAGATGGATAGCCAAGATGGCATCACGTGGAGTCATCTTAGCCGCCTAATCGGCCTCTACACCTGCCACGGCTCTCTTCTTCGACAATTCTCTGCCGTTGGATGCACATCCAACTGCTGTAAGCGCGCGCACACAAAACTCAAAGCACGACACAAACGCGCTGATAGCGCGTTGGTCGAACGCACTCGTGAGATGGCGGGGCATGCGTTCGACTCCTCGCAAGCAGCTGCTGAGGCGCGGTGAGTAGGCGTGATTGACCGCTCGATCGCGATTGAGTGGTCACGTGCGCGCAATAGCGTTCATGCTGTATCGCACGCTTGCGCGTGATGTGCCATCACACGCGCGAGCGTGCGCTGAGGAGTGGGTGGGGAGGCGAGTTAAGCCGTCCGATCTCACCATCAGATGGCTAAGATTAGCAGATCGTGGAGCGTGCATTACGCGCGAGTAGGCGCATGCACTCCGCCCCACTACGCCCACGATGGGGCTTTAGCGACAATTTTATCCGTCACTAAAGACCCCTTATTTAATGTTTTGAGATTTAAATGACCAAATTGCCCTCACTCCTTGCAACTATAAAAGGAGACCCCTCCACACGAAATTCTCATCCCTTCTCTTCTCTCCCTCTCCAACGCTCAAGAGAAGCTTGTCCCACACCCGGGATGCTTTTCACTAGATAAAGTCAAATTTTCGTCCCTCTTTCGGAAGCAGATCCCACGAAGACGATGACGTGCTGGCCCATTCCCATTCTTCTCGCTTCGTCCTCCTTCGTCCTGCTCCGTTCCCCGTCGTCTAGGCGTCGTCCTGTCTGGCTTGTCCTCCAAGTGACCGTCGAGGAGAATATCTCTCTCCCCATTCTTTTTACTACTTTCTAGAATAGATTTACTACTTTCTAGAGTAGATTTACTACTTTCTAGTATAATCATTTTCCCGCTTTCTAGTCGTAATGTTTAGTGTAATGAACAATCCTTTTGATAATGAATTCCATGTTAATCGTACATCTCTTTTTGGTTTTTGTTTGTAATATTCTCTCTCTCTCATTCTTTCTCTCTCTTCTATTTATTGTAAATAGATAGATAGTTTCTAATCAATTATTTTACTTCGTGACAAATAAAAGAAACACGTGTTTCTTAAATCAAACGTCTGCCTCCCTGAGTTTGACCTGGGATTTCTATTCCAGTATAAATTTTATTTGTTGAACACGAGTTCTTTGCTTTCATACTACGATGATAGGTTTTCAAAACCAAACACGTTAGCGTAGCAACCCATGCGTTCAACAGTTCACAATTGAAATTGCAGAAAATTGATGTCCAAACCACTCTCAAATGAGGCTTATAATGTTCACATGTGCTGACAAAGTGATTTAAGCAGAGAGGAGGGCTCACTTAATAAAATGGCCAACATTATAAAAATAATAACATAAATCCAAGTTTCCCACAATGGCACGGCAATGTAAAATTTAATTGAATGAGAAATAGGGGAAACATTTCTCCTGACCTTGTGCGTGGAGGAAGGAATGTCGGGAAGCGAGAATGCAACCAGAGGTTGAGTGGACCGAGCTGCTTCCAATGGTGGTGGCGTTGCTACTCGGGATGGACGGAGTCGACGGCGAGGTGAGGAGGAGTGGTTGGAGGTGGTTGCTGCTACTGGTGGTGTGGCGTGGAGTTGTTGAACGTAGGTGCGTGGGATGGGTGCTACGGGTGGCGTGGGAAGCCACTGGAGGTGCTGCACGCTGGTGCGTGCTGCAGGAGGTGCGATGCGAGGTTGGGTGGCGCTGCAGATGGAGGGCGGTGCGTTGAGTTTGTTTTTGGGTTCTTTTTGGTGGAGTGGAGGAAAAATAGAGGGTGGGGAAGAAGATGAATTGTGATGGATTTTTTTGAGGTGGAAGAGAAACAGAGGAAGAATGAATAAGATGAAAGTGGTGCTATATGTTCCCAGACGTCTTAACGGACGAGGGATATGAAAATGTAGGGCGTGAAGTTGCGGCGGCTGCGGTGGTGGATGCTGGGATGGCAGTGAAGATGGTAGCATGCACGCCTATGTGTGCTCATGGTGAAGCAGTGTGCATTCACAGTGATGCAAGCAAGCTCAGAATGGCGGTGCGGCCTGTCACACCACATGCCCACGGTTGTGGAGGCTTGCCGCCACTGTTGAGGCCGGTGGTGGTGGAGCAGATGAGAGTGGTACACTCTCTACACAGTGATGAATTGGGATGGAGGCCCTTTGTGAGCACAACTGCCTCCTCTCCCTTGTAGTCGCAACTACCCCCGACCAGATCCATCTCTCTCGCTCCTTCATGAATGGGGTCTTGAGTGCAGGTAGTTGGCGAAGATTGAATGCATAGGCGGAGGAAGTCGAGCGGTTGCCTGTAGGAAAAAGAAGAAGAATTAATAAAATAAAATATTCAGATTATTTATATACAAATCCTTAAGTTCTATGTTAATTAAAATAATGCACCTATTGCCATTCTAAGTCAATTCCAAATGCCTTTAATTATGAATTCAATGCATGAATTATGTAATTAAATCAGAGATATAAATTAATCTATTTACATTATAATGCATGCCAAATAAATGTTAGAATTAACTTAATGTCTAGGCACTTAAATACTTAAATAGCCCACAAATATGGGCTAATAAGCCAATTTGGGAGATTTCTTCTCACCCCTCTTTTATTTTCGCATATTGTAATTGATACTTGAATGACATTGTGACATATCCATTTGTGTTCTCCACTTTGTGAAATTATTCTGCTTGCCTCTTTATTGCAAAACAAAAGAAAAAAATAACAAAATCGTAAACTAACAAAAAGAAACAATACGAAGCATGGATTTCAACGAAAGTAAACGTCACCTCCCTATGTTCGACCCAGGACTCCCTTGGAGTTTTGGTTAAAAATTGTATTTGATAATGTGTTTTGCGAACTACGATGACGGGTCCTCGAAACCCTGATTGTACTTCGCCAAAATCCGTTCATCAGCTACCCAATTTCCGTAAAAGTAGTCGAAAAGTGAGTCAGTGCAAATAATGTGTAGATGCTTATACTTAAAATCCCCTCAAATCAGAGGACAGGTTGATAAACCATGTACTTATCACTCCAATTTATTGGTCAAATTAGAATAAAATTACTTGGCGAGGACTCGAGACTAAGTCCGCATTCAAGTGGACATCTAGGATGATTAAGCTTGAAGACCTAAAAGGTCTAAGTGTTCAGGTCCTATTGTATCATTTCCTAAAGTTAATAACTTCCAAATGCCTAAGTTCTCTTCTCTTAATTCTATTTTTTTTCTTTTGTCTTTTCGAATTAAAAAAAAATAAAAAATAAAAGAAATTCTACAGAGCTAACAAATAATTTCAGGATTAAATATCCACCCCTATGCATAAATGATGTAATGCCCTCATTGTAGAAATAAGGACATGAAACAGGAGGAATAATAGAGTATCACCTGAGTTTCATGACAATCTAGTCAATTCCACAAAGAGGAGAGTATACACACGTGCTAAGTTTAATGCCTTCATCTAGGCATAAAATACAAACAAAGAAGAGGTTAAGAATTCACAAGTATGGGTCAGAATCAGAATTAAAAGATTGATCCTTAAACCCATCAGCAGAAGATGTCCATAGATGTGGACTAAGTTATGGTGCAGACTCATGCCCCAAGGTCGAGTGGTTCTAAGGTTCTGGATGGAAATCACCCAGAATCGAAGATTATTATGCTTGTGAGGCCGGGCCTGCGATTTGATGGTATGCAACCCAAGACTAAAGTGGTGGACAATGTGTAGATCTGATTCACTAAACTCGGGTGTCCACTTAGAGTTCAGCTCAGGAAGATAGTCAATTATTTCGAGCTTGGGTTGCACGTCAAAGATATTGTAAGGGTTCTGGTAGAAAGTAGGTGGTTTTAGGTCAACAGGAACCCTTAAATCCAAAATTGTGTTTCCCTCTGAGTTAGCCTTCCAGATTTTCATTGCCAAATTCCTATCCTCTAAAATCAATGTTTTCGGGACCTTCAAATCATTGTACACCCCATCTAAAGTACCCAAGTCCAACAATTATGGCTCAATCAAGATTGACTTGGGTCTGGTGATCTCAAATTCAGCTTTTTAGGGTGTGGTTGAGTAGTGGGGCTACTGATTGAATCATCAAGATTCGGATCATCCAAGTTAGCCCCAACATGATCATAATCTTCAATAATCGGGCTATCAAAAGGTTCATCATGCTCTTCGAGCCCGTTCGTCTCACTAAAATCCACTTCCTTAAGCTCAAGTGATGCTTCACCTAAAGATTATTTACCCTCAGAGTCAAATAATTCTTGATCCTTATTTACATATGTCTCAAAATCACATGTCATTTCCTGGTCCATAGAGACATTTTTCCTCGCTCCCTGGCTCGAGGATCTCGGGTGAAGCAATTGGTTCATTCTGAATCGGTTGCTCTAGACTAATGTAAACACGTTTACACTACTTAAGATGTCTATTTATGCATGTTCTTAAGCATAGGATTGCATTGCATGCTATAAATATTGCATAACATGCATCATCTTGCATTTAGAGTAGTTTGAATAAAATGGAGGTTAATTGTCTCCTTTTATGTGCTTGGACATGGCAAACTTTTTATCGGGGCCTCGGATCGAAGATCCAACCGTACAGATGTGATCAGGGCGACAATTGGAGTTCAACGATTCCAAGATCACCCTAATCAAGCATTTGTAGCATCAGATAGTGACCAGGGAACCCTAGAAGATCAAGGTCTAAGATGGTGTAAATCCATACTTCAAATGACAAATTCGACTACACAGATGGATTCGGATCGACGATCGCAGCCTAACGAAGCAAAAATCGAGTCAATCCGACACCCGTGGCACCATCTACATCATCCAGAAGATGGACAGCCAAGATGGTGCCACATGGCACCATCTTAGCTGTCCAACCGGCCCCCAGCACCGCCACACCTTCTCTTCTTCAATCAGAGTGACGCTTCTCCGCCGTTGGATCAAGATCCAACTGCTGTGGATGCGGCGCCTTGAAAATGTCCGCGCGACCATTTGGGCGATGCAGCGCAGCGGTCCAGCGCCTTATCGCGAGGCGCTGGTGCGAGATCGAGCCCCCGAGAGCCTCAAATCAGGCGCGAGTGAGTGGGCACGTGGAGCGTCAGATCGAGATCCAACGACCGCACGCGCCCGATAGCGCCCACGTGCTATTGCATGCGTGGCAGTAACGCAGCATCGCACGCGGGCGGGCGTGTGTTGAGGAGCGGGGAAGGCGTAACTTAAGCCGTCTGATCTCGCGATCGGACGGCTGAGATTCAGCAGACGTGCACAGGTGTTGCGTGCGTGCATAAGGGAGAGAGCACGCGCGCAGCACCGACTACGCCCACGATGGGACTTTAACGACGGTTTTATCTGTCACTAAATACCCCTTATTTAATGTTTTGAGATTTAAATGACCAAATTTCCCTCACTCCTTGCAACTATAAAAGGAGACCCCCTCCACACAAAATTCTCATCCCTTCCTTCTCTTCTCTTCCTCTCCAAAGCTCAAGAGAAGCTTGTCCCACACTCGAGATGCTTCTCGCGAGATAAAGTCCAAATTTTCATCCCCCTTTCGCTAGTGGATCTCGCGACGACGACGATGTGCTGCCCCGTTCCTGTTCTTTCGCTTCGTCCTCCTTCATCCTGCTTTGTCCTCCTCATCCAGGCGTCGTCCCGTCCGGCTCATCCTCCAAGCGACCGTCGAGGAGGATATCTCTCTCCCCATTCTTTTTACTGCTTTCTAGAATAGATTTACTGCTTTCTAGAGTAGTTCAGCTCGTCCTCCAAGCGACCGTCGATGAGGATATTTTTCTCTTCATTCTTTTACTTCTTTCTGGAGTAGATTTACTGCTTTCTAATGTAATCATTTTCCCGCTTTCTAGTCGTAATATTTAGTGTAATGAACAATCCTTTTTGATAATGAATTCCATGTGCATTCTATATCTCTTTTGATTTTTGTTTGTATTATTCTCTCTCTTGTTCTCTCTCTCTCTTTTATTTATTGTAAGTAGTTCTAATCAATTGAATTATTTTGTGACAAATAAAAACAAACGTGTAGTTTTTAAATCAAATGTCCGCCTCTCTGTGTTCGACCCGGAATTTCAATTTCGGTATAAATTTTATTTGTTGAACACGAGTTCTTCGCTTTCAAACTACAATGACAGATTTTTCAAAACCAAAAACGTTAGCATAGCAACCCGACGTTCAACATAGACCAACCTGGTTATCTCTAGTTTCAGAATATGTATTCTCCCCATGTTCGAGATGTAGATCGCATAAAAGATGAATACGTCATAGTATAATGCAAAATACGTCTCGACAAATAAAATTAATGGAATTGGGAGTCCTGGTCAATGACAGGGAGGCAGAAAAACGTTTTTGATTTCATGTACTTATTCTAAATCTAATTACTAAGTAGTAGAGACAATGAATTGCAATATATATATCATGAAGAAAGTTTGAACATTAATTACATACCATACATGCATTTGAATAAAACATAAAGTAAATAAATTACTACTGTAATAGAACGAGAGTACCACGGGTGGTTCGTCGTGGCCTTTTGAAGAGATTGAGAGAGCAGCGGTAATCCGACAAGGTGACCCAACGGATTTTGTGAACGGAAATGCAGAGATGACGGGAAGAAGAAGAGAGAGGTAGAAGAAGGAAGAAGAAGAAGGAAGAAAGAGTTGTGTTTTGAGAGAGTTGTTTTTTCCAAGGGGAGCCTTTGGTCCTTTTATAGCTTTTTTTTCTCGTGCAAATCCTTCTTCTTTCCCTGGTTCTCTTTGATGCTGCCACGTGGCACACTCTGCGCCCTCAGATCCTCATCGCACGGCTCCCGCTCGCCTGTGCTCGTGCCTTCGCATTTTTGCCTTCAAATCTTGCCTCATCATCTTAGCTGTCTGATTTAAAATCCTATGCGCGCTTCTCGCACCTTCCTGATCTCGCAACAACCTGCACGATCGTGCCACGTGGACACATCTCAGCCCTCCAATCACACAATCGTGCCTGCACATGCCCGCCTAAGACGCCGCATCAAAATTTTTTGCAGCACAGGGCTCGAACCTACGCCCCGCGCATACGCGCGCATGTGCGAGAGCCAATGTGCTGCGCAAAGCCTTTATCATATATACTTGCTTATTTATATTTATACTGATCTAATCTGGGTGGCGACGTGGCACGTTTGTGGCCGTTGGATGAAGATCCAACGGCCCACGCTGCAAGGAGAGGCGCCTTCAGGGGTTGGGGGCACGGTGAAGGGCAGCTACGATGGTGCCACGTGGTGCCATCGTGGCCGTCCGTTCTTCTCTTTATAACTGATGATGTAGGCCTTTGATTAAGTTGATTTCTACACTGTTGGACTGCGAACGTCGATCTGGATCCATCCGTGAGGTTGGATTTGTCATCTGAGGTTAGGATCTTCTTCAATTCGTCCCTTGGCTCTTGCTCTTATGCAAACTCCCTAGGGTGCTACAGGAGTCTGATTGATGCGATCTTGGATGCTTTGGACTCCAATCGTTATTCTGAACAAATCCGTAAGGTTGGATCGGTCATTTGCATCCCTGGATTACCTGCCATCATTAATACCTCTCAAATAACATTGTTTAATACATAAAATACATATATCAACTACGATGCAGAATACGATCCGTATGAATGCAGAATGTTCATGTTAAGCTAAGTTCTAGCTTAATTTAGGCAAGTTAGGGCTTATGATTGCTGTGCAATCATACCCCCATGCTTGAATCTTGCTAGTCCCTAGCAAGTTCAAGACTAAATGCATTTTATCAGGAGTTAAACTAAAGATTTATTTCTTTTTGTTTCATCTAAAAATTCAGAATCCAGATAACTATGAATATATAATGTTGTAGTTTCTGCAGTGGATCCAAGCGAAGAGTCGATATACATTTAAAGCTTGTACATGACCCCTAGTAAATTCTGTCGGGATAGGCGAACCTCTTCTGTTGGGGTTATAAAATATTTCTGATTTTGGCTTCGGTGTTTGGCTTGGGTAGGAGATTTCTGAGTTAACTGGATTTGTATTTGGTGGCTCACTCTCTTCTGGTGCTAGAGACTAGTATTTCATAATTTTAGATTTCTAGATTTTTGAATTAATCAAGTTAGAGAGGGGCTGGAAAAACTGTGCTCTCTTTAATCTTTTGTACTCTTCTCTCTTTTTTTCTTTTTCTTCCTGAGCTCACATCTCACCAGATTTGCAAATGTTTTTGGTGGTCTCATATGGCATGACACTTTAATTAGGTTCTGATAACCCTACGACTAAGTCAGAAGCCCTTAGCCCGTATTCATGCAGTCAGAAATGTAGAAGTAGGTTAAGGTTGTATTTGGTGGTTCGTGAGGGTGGTAGGCGTTTTTGCCTCAAAACATTTAACTTGACTCACATTATGCAACTGTTTCATATAACACTTTTTTTCTTTTATTTTTTTCTTTTATTTTATTTTTTCCTTTTTTTTTTTGCTTCTTTTTTTTTCGAGCAAACAACTCTTTTGTATGCAATTCTATTGGCACAATGCTACAACACGACATACTGCTATATTTATTAGCACAACATAACACGACATACGTACTTTTAAATGTGAGGCATTCTTGGGGATTTTTGGGATGACCAAGAGAATCTCAGGTGGCTTATTTGGTGGAAGTACCTATTCTCGGCATCGGGTAGGGAACGGATAGGATGACGTATTTCTGACCTTGACATCAGTACCCTCCTTCAGTCAAGGATTTTGTAGAGGATGGTCATGACCATCCACCTCAGTCCTAGTTTTATCAGAACCCGCTCTCTGTGTTTCTGCCTTATTTGGTGGCTCTCGTATGAATTTCTCACAGATTTAGTACGCAAGAACTAAGAGCGAAAATTATGCCCAACTCCAAGTGTCATTATTCAATTATTAAAGATTCTTTATACTAGCCTTAGAGCACCAGTAAACTCTCTACTCTCACCTCACATATATTTTGTTGGAGCTACTAGAAGATAGTTAACCTGACTCCCTGATTACTGTCCAAGGGTTCAGGAGAAGAAGTGATGCTTCTTCTCAACAAACTAGAGATGTCTATCGATTTTCACAGAGGATCCATTGCAAAATCTACATGCAAGTATGAAATTATACTGGATTCTAAGTCTAGGAATTTACTAAAGAATAAATCTTTAATAAAACCTCTTGATAAAATGATCTAATCCCTCTAATTGTTGGTAGAAAATTTTCAGTTTTTATGAACTATCCCCCATGCCTAAGTATTTGCATGTCCTCATGCAAGAATAAAAGAAATTGGAATAAGGCTGGGTGTATGTGGATAGAAATCACCTAGAACTGCTTCTGAGTTATCATTCAGCTCACACCATTAATACAATGCCATACACAATATGTAGAACAATATGCAAAACATTATGCGAAAATGAAATATGCTATGTATATATGGTATGTATATATGTATACGTGCTGAGTTTAACGCCTCCAGCTGGGCAACTCATCAGTCATACGTCCTCAAGAAGATGTATCGTTTCGTCAACAGGAGGAGGTTCCTAGGCAAAGAATGGTTTGAGGTGTTGGCCATTAACCGTAAAAACGTGCCTAGATTTTGGGTCTCTAATTTGAACCGCCCCGTTAGGATACGGGTGGACCACCAGAAATGGCCTAGTCCACTTGGACTTGAGCTTTCCCGCAAAGAATTTGAGTCGGGAGTCAAACAACCAAAATTGGTAGTTAAGTGCGAACTCCTTCCTCCGGATGTGTCGATCATGGAAAGCTTTTGTCTTGTCCTTGTATATTTTTACATTCTCATATGCTTCCCGCCTAATCTCCTTTAACTCACTGAGCTGGAGCTTTCTTTCATAACCTCCAGCCTCGAAGTTAAAATTACACTTCTGCACCGCCCAAGAGGCACGGTGCTCCAGCTCCACAGGAAGGTGACAGGCCTTTCCATACACCATGCGGTATGGCGACATTCCGAGCGGGGCCTTGTACGTGGTCCGGTATGCCCATAGTGCATCGATCAACTGATCGGACCAATCCTTCCTATCAGGTCTAACCGATTTTTGAAGGATAAGATTGATTTGATGATTTGATACTTCAGCCTGCCCATTGGTCTGTGGGTGATACGGGGTAGCAATGTGGTGCTACACCCTGTATTTCTTCAATAATGACCTGAAATGGGCATGGATGAAGTGCCTTCCCCCATCACTTATCAGGGCGCAAGGAACTCCGAATCTTGCAAAAATAAATTCCCGAACAAAGGATATAACAGTCTTATGATTAGCTCGTCTTACTGAGATAGCTTCTACCCACTTTTAGACATAGTCTACTACGAGGAGTATGTACTCAAAGCCATGCGAGTTCGGGAAAGGGCCCATAAAGACGATGCCCTAGACGTCGAACACTTCTATGACCAAAATGGATTGGAGAGGCATCATATCTCTCTGGGTCATAGAACCGACTGCCTAGCATTGCTTACAGCACTTGGCAAACACGTGTGTATCTCTGAAAACGGTCGACCAAGAAAATCCCGACTGCAAAACTTTTGCAACGGTCTTTCGGCCTGAGAAATGACCCCCACAAGCCTCGCTGTGGCAGAAGGATAGCACACTGGAGATTTCCAAATCAGGGACACATCTACGGATGATCTGATTAGCCCCAATGCGAAAGAGCAATGGGTCATCCCAAAAATAGAACTTAGCCACTGATATAAAATTAAGCTTTTGATCCTTGGATAATCCCATAGGTAGCCTGCCTGCGACAAGATAGTTTACAATATCAGCATACCAAGGAGACTCAACATAGTTGGAATCGGTCTAATATCGGCAAGGAGTACGAAATGTAGTCTGGGTCTAGCCGAGACAAGTGGTCCGCCACAACATTATGCTCTCCGGCTTTGTCATGGATTTTGATATCAAATTCCTGCAATAGAAGGATCCATCTGATAAGGTGGGGTTTGGTGTCCTTCTTTGCCAGCAAGTGCCTAGGGCAGAATGGTCAGTGTAGATGATAACTTTGGACTCGAGTAAGTATGACCTAAATTTCTCCAACTCGAATACTACGGACAGCAATTCTTTCTCAGTGACTGTATAGTTACGCTGAGCCTCATTCAGTGTTTTGCTAGCGTAGTATATGACAAATGGACGTCGCTCCTGACACTGGACAAGAATGGCTCTGACAGCGAAGTTGAAAGTGTCACACATCATCTCGAAGTCGAGTGACCAGTTGGGGGGTTGGAGAATAGGTGCGCTGGAGACAGCGCTTCGCAAGGTCTCGAAAGTGCTGAGACACGAGGAGTCAAACTCAAAGGGCATGTCGGTTACCAAAAGGTTCATTAATGGGCGAGCAATTTTCGAGAAATCTCGAATGAATCTTCGATAAAATCCAACATGCCCTAAGAATGATCTGATTTGTCTAACTGAGCTAGGCGAAGGTAATCGCGAAATGATTTTAAACTTAGCTCGTTCGACCTCGAGTCCATTAGAGGAGATCTTGTGACCTAGTACGATGCCATCCCTCACCATAAAATGGCTTTTCTCCCATGAAAGTACTAGGTTAACCTCTATACATCTCCTCAAAATCTTTATGAGGTTATCAAGACAAGATGAGAAATCATCGCCAAACACGGAGAAGTCATCCATGAACACTTCTACGTAGTCCCCGATCATGTCTGAAAAGATGGCCATCACGCATCGCTGAAAAGTAGTTGGTGCGTTGCAGGGGCTGAAAGGCATTCGCTTAAAAGCGAATGTACCGAAGGGACACGTAAAATTTGTCTTGTCTTGGTCTTCCAAGTTGATTGCGACTTGATTGTACCTAGAGTATCCATAAACATGTTTACACTACTTAAGATGTCTATTTATGCATGTTCTTAAGCATAGGAATGCATTGCATGCTATAAATATTGCATAACATGCATCATCTTGCATTTAGAGTAGTTTGAATAAAATGGAGGTTAATTGTCTCCTTTTATGTGCTTGGATAGGATAAACTTTTTATCGGGGCCTCGGATCGAAGATCCAATCGTACAGATGTGATCAGGGCGACGATTGGAGTTCAACGACTCCAAGATCGCCCTAATCAGGCATCTGTAGCATCTGATAGTGACCGGGGAACCTTAGAAGATCAAGGGCCAAGATGGTGTAAATTCACACTTTAAACGACAAATCCGACCACACGGATAGATTCAGATCGACGATCGCAGCCTAACGGCGCGAAAATCAACTCAATTCGACACCTGTGGCACCATCTACAACATCCAGAAGATGGACGGCCAAGATGGCACCACGTGGTGCCATCTCAGCTGTCCAACCGGCCCTCAAGATCGCCGCTGCTTTTTCAAAGAAGATGTGGCGCGCGATTTGGGCCATTGGATCGCTGTGGATGCGCGTGCCTTAAATCGTCCGCACGACACTTTCCTCCGCGTAGCGCAGTGGTCGCGAGCCGTTGCGCTTTCATAGGACGCAGGTTCGACTCGCGATCTGCAGGCGTGCGCAATTAAAGGCAACCGTCCGATCAGTTGTGGGCGACCCAGATCATCTGATAGCGACCACGTGCTATTGCACGCCCGTGCCTCACGCGACATCGCACGTTGAGGAGCGGGGAAGGCGCATCTTAAGCCATTCGATCTCGAGATCGGACAGCTGAGATTCAGCGAACGTGCGGCAAGTGTGAAGCGCACGTGGAAGCCAGCAGTCGCGCGGGCAGCGCCCACAACGCCCACGATGGGGCTTTGCGACAATTTTATCCATCACTAAAGACCCCTTATTTAATGTTTTAAAGATGTAATGACCAATTTGCCCCCACTCCTTGCAACTATAAAAGGAGACCCCCTCTACACGAGATTCTCATCCATTCCTTCTCTTCTCTACCTCTCCAAAGCTCAAGAGAAGTTTGTTCCACACCCAGGATGCTTCTCGCGAGATAAAGTCCAATTTTCGTCCCCCTTCGGAAGTGGATCCCGCGACGACGACGACGTGCTGCCCGGTCCCCGTTCTTCCGCTTCATCCTCCTTCGTCCTGCTTTGTCCTCCTTCATCCAGGCGTCGTCCCGTCCGACTCGTCCTCCAAGCGACCGTCGAGGAGGATATCTCTCTCCCCATTCTTTTTACTGCTTTCTAGAATAGATTTACTGCTTTCTAGAGTAGTTCAGCTCGTCCTCCAAGTGACCGTCGAGGAGGATATTTTTCTCTCCATTCTTTTACTTCTTTCTAGAGTAGATTTACCGCTTTCTAATGTAATCATTTTCCCGCTTTCTAGTAATATTTAGTGTAATGAACAATCCCTTTTGATAATGAATTCCATGTGCATTCTATATCTCTTTTGATTTTTGTTTGTATTATTCTTTCTCTTATTCTCTCTCTCTCTCTTTTATTTATTGTAAGTAGTTCTAATCAATTGAATTATTTCATGACAAATAAAAAGAAATGCGTAGTTTTTAAATCAAACGTCCGCCTCCCTGTGTTCGACCCGAAATTTCAATTTCGGTATAAATTTTATTTGTTGAATACGAGTTCTTCGCTTTCAAACTACAACAACAGGTTTTTCAAAACCAAACACGTTAGTGTAGCAACTCGTACTTTCAACAAAGGCATTCGCTTAAAAGCGAATGTTCCAAAGGGACACATAAAATTTGTCTTGTCTTGCTCTTCCGGGTTGATTGCGACTTGATTGTACCTAGAGTAGCCATCCAGAAAGCAGAAGAAACTACGCCTGGCTAGCCGTTCTAGAATCTGATCAATAAAGGGCAAAGAAAAATGATCCTTTTTGGTAGTCGAGTTTAACTTCCTGTAGTCAATGCAGACCCACCAAGAAGTCATGGTGCTGGTCGAGATGGATTCGCCCAATTCAATTCTGATTACGGTGAGTCCCACCTTTTTGGGCACTATCTGAATGGGACTCACCCATTGGCTGTCGGAAATTAGATAGATAATGTCTGCATCCAGCCATTTAATGATCTCCTTCTTGACAACCTCCAACATATTTGGATTTAGGCATCTCTGAGGTTGTCTCGACGGTCTCACCCCTTCATCAGTGTAGATATGGTGAGTGCAATGTGGGGCGAATTTCATGGAGATCAGCAATGCCCCACCCGATAGCAGCTCTATGTGCTTGCAGAACAAAGATCAACCGGTGTTCCTGATACGGAGTCAAGTGAGCATTGATAATCACTGGATATGTCTCACTTTCTCCCAGAAACATGTATTTGAGTGAATCAGGTAAGGGCTGCAGCTATAGTAGGGGAGGGTGGAGAGGAGGGTTATGTAGGGGAGGAGAGGAAACAATGGCGGAAATTTGCTAATCTTGATTAATGAAGAATTCACCTGCAGTGGTCATGTAATCCTGTCTTAAGATATCAGTGTTGGATGGGACAGGATAGTTAGGATCAGGGGTGTTAGGAGCAGATGAACACCCATGACAACCAGATCCATGGGATCAAATGTGTATATCAGTAGTCTCAGTCCCGTGTGGATCGTGATCAAAGACCCATGATAGTGAGGATGAATGTGCCATTGGGTCGCTGCAAAGGAGCCCAATGTTCCCACAAAAAGCTGAATCTTCGTCGTCACTATCCTCCTCGATCAAGTCACAATCAAAGTTCTTTGATACCTTAAAAATGTCCAGTCTAAGCTTTTTGTTTCCCAGGGCAATCTCCATGCACCTTGATGCACAGTCGATGTTTGCGCGCACGGTTGCCAAAAACGGGGGACCTAGAATAATTGGTGCATCAAGGAGATTAGGAGGAACTTTCATATCAAGAACAGAAAAGTCCGCTGGAAAGAAGAATCCTTGGACTTTTACGATCACATTTTCAACCACCCCCCTTGGTGTTTTTACAGATCGGTTAGCCAACTGTATGGTAACTGTGGTGGGCTTTAACTCCCCAAATCAAAATCGATCAAATACTGTAGTGGGAGTTAGGTTGATGGACGACCCCAAATCAAGAAGGGCCCTATCAAAAGGGGAATCCTGTAAAAAATAGGAAATCAGTGGTGTGCCTGGGTCCTTCTTTTTGGGCGGTAAGTCAACTAAAAAGATTGCATTGGCTTCCTCAGATAATACCGCTTGTCATCCGATCCTCTGTTGCCACTTCAGAGTACAGTAGTCCTTAAAGAACCTAGCAACAGTTGGGATGTGATCTATTCCTTCGAAGAGGGGGACCTGAATGTGAACTTCCTTGAACATAGATTTCAGGTCCTCGAAATTCCACGTGTCCTTTTTCCATGCTGAATCTCGTGTTAGGGCCACGGGAAAAGGGACGGGAATTTCAGGGTTTAAAGGCTTCTTTCCTTTATCTAATGAAGATGGCTTATGAGAGGAAGAGAGTTGTGAGCCATCTCGTGGTATAGCGTAGGAAAAATCATTACCTGCTTGCCTAGGTAGCAGGTCCTATGTAATCTTTTCTCTCCATAAGGTAACAGCTTTTGCATTGGCGTGCTGTCCATGCAGGGGCAGAGAAGCGGGTTGGTCTGGATACACAGGGTTTGGCAATAGAGGTGGCTGACTGAGCCCATAACTAGGAGGTGCAGGAGGTGCTTGCATAACCATGTGTGCCTGCCCTTGTGGTGCTTGGAATCTAGGTGAGGCGCCCTGATTCTGCACATATCTCGGGTTCAGGAAAGGTTGGGAGGGTAAAGCTCCCTGTGATCTATGCTCCTGCATCATTTGGTTTTGCGTGTTTTGTATGCTCTGTATTTGGTCAGCCATTGCCTTCATTATTTGGAGGTTATCATGAGAGATTTCCAAATTGATGCCTGCAGTTCCTCCTCCAGCGACTCTAAAGGGTCGACTAGCTTTGGACGGTAGTTGGCAGCTTGATGCAGCGGCTGATAGATAGAGTGTCTCTATTGCTGTTGAGACAGGAATGGCTGCTGCCTAGGATACATGTTCAGCACATTCTCGTATTGTCTGGTTTGGTAGTGTAGAACTTGACTCGGTCTCTGTGGATTACCAGACCAAGCGAAATTGGGATGCTGGTGCCAACTAGGGTTATATGTTTCAGAATACGAGTTGTTACGCCTGTATCCCAGAATGGCATTGACATCTTAGTAAGCCGAAGATGTCTCAAATGCGAATTCATCAAAATAATATGCACTTGCATCATCATGTGGTGCTAAACCCTAATTGTATGGTGCCAGATCCATATTGTTCACGGGTTCCTGGTGTGCAGGATCGAAGATGGAGAGAAAACATCTCAAGTAATCGAATATGTATGAGCAGAGGGGGCTCGGGATGCCTAAGAGGAGTAAGATGGAGCAGTGCTGCCAAAAGATCTGTATCTCGCTCGCATTAATTTATCGAGCTTCTTATCGAGCAGATCCACCTTATCTAGATTTTTAGTGATAATGTCCATGTCGGCTCGGGCAGACTCGGCCTGAGCTTCGTGGACATTAACTCGTTGCTGTCCAGGCCGCTAGAATTGGTTCATTGAGGCGGCGTTCATCGAGTTCTCTGCTAAGGACTCGAACAATTCAAATGTGCTGTTCTCATCCTTCGCGAGAAAATTCCCACCGCTAGATGCATCGACCAGGTACTGATGTGTGTCATCCAACCCATGGTAAAATACTTACGCGAGGTGCCATTTGGGTAAACCATGGTGTGGGCACCTCCTGCGAAGGTCATGAAATCTGTCCCAGGCATCATGTAGCTTCTCTCCAAAGCTTTGAGCAAAAGTCGTGATTGCGCGCCTCATGGCATTTGTTCGACCAATCGGGATGAACTTTTGGAGGAATTCGCAACGTAATTCCTCTTAGGTTCCAATTAGCCTCCCGATGGTCTTGAACTAATAAGCAGCTTTATCCTTAAGAGAAAAAGGACAAAGATTCATGAGAACAATTCCAATATCAATATTCCTGGGTTGATCTGACTCTGCAATCTGACTCAGGTCTTTGAGGTGCTGGAAGGGATCCTCATTCGAGTTTCCATGGAAATGAGTCTGAAATAGACTTATGATATTCGGTTTTACCTCGAATGCATCTTCACCTGCGAGAATCCGGACCTGAGGTGCTATGTTGTTGCCATTGGATCATAGATGTCCCACAGTTGTTCTCTGCGTGGTGGGTGTTGCATCCTATCGAGTGTCATGAGAATCCAGTCGATGCTCTGTTCATATTTCTATTCTGTTTCTTAAACCCAGGCTTCCAGATGAGCCATTGGGTCCTGATTCTCAGGGTCCTAACGAATTCGAGGACCGGGATTAGCCATCTCAGCTAATTAGGTGGAAGAAGGTTGAGACGGGAGGGGCGAAAATCGCCTCTGCTGCCTTGGGTTTGGCTGCCAAGTGATTGCACAGCAATCATAAGTCCTAACTCGCCTGAATTAAGCTAGAACTTAGCTTAACATGACTTTCTACATGCATACGCATCGTATTCTGCATCGTAGTTGATAGATGTGTTTTATGTATTAACCTATGTTATTTGAGAGGTATTAATGATGGCAGGTAATCCAAGGCTGCAGATGACTGATCCAACCTTATGGATTTGTTCGGAATAACGATGGGAGTCCAACGCATTCAAGATCGCATCAATCAGACTTTCGTAGCACCCAAGGGAGTCCGTAGAAGAGCCAGAGCCAAGGTGCGAATTGAAGAAGATCCGAACCTCAGATGACAAATCCAACCATACGGATGGATTCGGATCGATGTTTGTAGTCCAATGGTGCAGAAATCAACTTAATCGGAGGCCTACGTCATCAGATATAAAGAGAAGAAGAACAGACGACCACGATGGCACCACGTGGCACCATTGCAGCCGCCCCTCGCCACGCCCCCAACCCCTGAAGGTGCCTCGCCTCGCAGCATGGGTCGTTGGATCTTCATCCAATGGCCACGAACGCACCACATCACCACCCAGAATAGACTAATATAAATATAATTAAGTAAGCATGTATGATAAAGGCTTTGCGTAGTGCATTGGCTCACACGCGTGCCCGTGTATGCACGGGGTGCAAGTTCGAGCTCGATGCTGCGCAAAAATTGGTGTGGGTCGCAGGTGGGCACGTGTAGGTGGGCATGCGCCATTGGAGGGCCCAGAGGCGTCCACGTGGCATGATCGTGTGGGTTGCGAGATCTGGAAGGTGCGAGAAGCCCACGTAGGATTTGAAATCGGACGACTGAGATGATGAGGCGGGATTTGAAAATGAAAATGCAAAGAAGCAGTGCGGGCACGCAGGAGTCGTGAGATCTTCATCCAAGGGTGCATAACACGCCATGTAGCAGCATCAGAAAGAACTGGGGAAGAAGAAGGATTTGCACAAGCTATAAAAGGACCTAAGGGGCCCCCTTGGAAGAGAACTCTCTCTCAACTCTCATTCTCTTCTTCTACCTCTCTCTCTTCTCCCTCTTCCTGTTGTTTCTTCATTTCCATCTGCAAAATTCGTTGGGCCACCCTGTCGGATTACCGCTGCTCCTCTCAACCTCTTCCAAAGGCCATCGCAGACCACCCGTGATGCCCTTGTTCTGTTGCAGTAGTAGTTATTTACTTTATGTTCTATTCAAATACATGTATGATATGCAATTAATGTTCAAACTTTCTGCATGATATATATATTTCAATTCAATGTCTCTACTACTTAGTAATTAGATTTAGAATAAGTGCATGAAATCAAAAGCGTTTTTCTCCCTCCCTGTGATCAACCGGGACTCCCAGTTCCATTAATTTTATTTGTCGAGACGTATTTCGCGCTATACTACAACGTACTTATCTTTTACGTGATCTACGCCCCAAACAAATTGGCGCCGTTGCCGAGGAGGCAAGGAGACTTTTGATTTCATCTCTAACATACTATTTTTAGGTGTATGATAGCGAAAATACGCGGTTTGTTAATTAGGTAATTTAGTGTTGTTGCAACGCGTAAATCCGCTTTCGCTTTTAAATTTATATTCCTAGATAGGGAAGTATCTAGGGTTGTCCAAGGAGGCCAAATGTTTGCAAAATTGATTCCCTTGCTTGGAATATAAATCTCAACTTTCTTTTTGGTCTTTTTCAATATATCATTTTTATGTTTTTGAAAGTAAGGCAACATGCGAAATTGTGGCGAGAAAGTGACTTACACTTCAATTCAATAGACTACTTCTAAAGTGGCAAGTAGAGCCTCTCCCTAAGCTCACTCTAGGCAAGTGGAGGCCTAGAATAATTAGGGAGAGGGAGTGAAAAATGCTAGAAAAAAATAATTAGAAATGCAAATAAGAAATTGCAAAGAAGGCAACTAGATTAATGAAAAAGTGTTTTACAAAAAGGCCTAGTAGAGGAATGCTTCTACTACTAGAAAAATTGCAAATAAGAAAAGTAAACACAAATCCTCTAGATAGATGGTGAAGAAGAGGGCTTCTTGCTCCAAGCTTGGTAGCTCCCAAGCTTGAAAAGAGTCCTCCAACTCCTTCTTTGCTATGCTCCGCCAAGGTGATGTCCTCCAAGGCAAGCCCTAAAGGGGCGTGCCCTAAGCTTCTCTCCAAGGGTGGACCTCCACCCTAGGTCCTTCTCCTTTGCCTGGCTATCCTCCTTGAAGTAGAAGAGTCCTCCTCCTTGGCGTGGCCCAAGTTGAAGAGAGTGGGGAGAAGAAGGCACCAAAAGGGCTGGTGATGTGCCCCTTTAATCTTCTTCTCTACTCCTTCTTGGCCGAAGGTGTAGGTGGTATAGGTAGCAAAATACACTAATGGAGGATGCTCCCAAATGGTGGTAGGTGGTGGGTTTTTATAGAATAGGAAGGAGGCTAAGGTGACTCTTGGAATGGAGGGCTAAGATGAAGAGATGGAGGTGGTTGGGGATCCAATGGCTAAGGTCAATTGGTGCCAACCCAAGGGACACCTAGGGGGTGGTTATGGGTGGTGACACCCCTTGATGTTGGTGCCAAAATGGCTTCTAGAAGGGTGTCTTAGGTGGCGCCAAGAAGGGTTCTAGAAGGAGGGGTAGGTGGGTGGCTAGGATGGGTTGTAGGGTTAGGTGTATGGTGGATGTGGGGGTGGATGTTGGCACCAAAAAGAGGGGTAGTTAGGGTTAGGTTTTGGCGCCAAAATTGGTTCCTTTTGGTGGTGATGATGGGGTGAAGAGGTGGCTAGGAGGTGGTGCCAACTTGAGTAGGATAGCTAGCTTAGGTAGGGCTTAAGTTGGTGGAGCAAGCTAGGGTTGAATTTGAAGGTGGTGGATGGCCAAGGAGCTGGTTGCTAGCTAAGCTAAGCTAAGCTAGCTATGGAGTAGAGGAAGAGGTATTGGAGCTAGGGTTTGAAGAGAGGAGCTGAGGAGAAGTCTGGAGCTGGAACTGGAGTTGGCTACTGCTGAAGAGGCTGGCATAGAGCTACTTTAGCTGGCTTAGCTTGCTAGTTCTTTGCTAGTTGCTAGGCCAAGCTAAAGTGAACTAGCTTCTACCATAATGAGCTAAGGTGAGCTGGGTCTAGTGCTCCCAGAGAGGATCAAGCTGGTTGAGTTGAGCTAAGCTGAATCCCCGGGAGCTGGACTTGAGCTTCCTGAGTTGAGATGAGTTCTTCTTCATCTGGCTGGAGTTGAGTGGAGCTGGATGTAGTTGGGTCTGAGCTGGGGTGAACTCCTGTCAACTCAGCTGAGCTAGCTAGAGCTCCCTGTGGACTAGTGGGAGCTGAAATGAGCTAAACTCAGCTAAGTTGAGCTGGATCTGAGTTGACTTGAGCTAGGGTGAGCTAAGATGAACTCTCTTGAGCTGCCATTCAGCTAAGATTATCTGAATGGAGCTGGGATGAGCTAACCCTAGTTCAAGTGAGCTAGGTTCCAGCTGTGGTGAGCTGGATCAAGCTGAGTTCCAGCTAGTCTAAGCTTCTCCTTCACCATTTGCCTTCTTGAGTGCTAAGGTTTTAGGGATCTGCATATCTGTTCATCCCTAACACTTACAAAAACATATCAAAAAGACAATAAAAAATGCAATGCATGCCTAACCTAATTTATGCCTAAATGTAGCCCAAAAACCCATTTGTGGAGTAAAATTCTAAGAGCAAGGTTTGTTTTAATGCATAAAAATGATGATAAACTGGTGTTTATCAGTGTAGTAATTAAATAAGAGAAGCGGCAAACGAATCGAAGCGGGCACTACGGAAATCAAGTGCACACAATCCTTTTTGGAAATTCGGCCAGAAAGTAAGTGTCATCTTTAAAATTCAATAGCCGTGTTTCTAATGCTCTAAAAATCTTGAAATTTGAACTGGAACTAGATTTTCAAGTTATCTTTCCAACACCGCTATTCCCAAAAAGAAATTCCATCTGTAGAATTTTTCAAAATTCATAGAGTACATATGTGTTAGATTGCATAAAAATAGAACTTTTATGAACTTTGAAAATCAATTCTAACCAACATACAAATTTGATTTACTCACAACTAGTGGGGTTTAAAAGATAATCAAATTATCTTTCATTATCATATTTTTACAAAATTTTTGGAGCATATTTGATAATGTTTCCAACAGAAAAATCAACACGGGGTCTAAATCCTAGAGTTGACCCCTTTCTAGTTAAAAATTCATAACTAATTGTTGAGAATAGCAAAAATTATGAAAAAATACTCTTTGAAAAGTTTATTGAAAAGGAAATTTTCTTGGTAAATTTCAAATCATTTAGATTCCATCTTTTACCCGAGAGTTTATATTTGATTTGTGGTCTTTAATTTGAAATAACTTAGAAATGCATGAGCCAATAGGACTACATTGGACAAACTTGGACCCTAACAAGTCCAAAAGTTAGTCGTTGAGGCAAGTCACCTTGTGAACCACCCACCATAAATACTACATTGAAAGGATAGGTTAAGAATTCACGAAAATACATCAAATAACCTGCCATTTGGCTTGAAACTACTGAGTAGCTTCAACCTCTCTTGCAAAACCTGGTGCCTAAGGCTGCAGAGTAGCATCAAACGACCGTTGCTGCGGGGTAACGGAACCAGAGGCGAAAGCCAAAGGAAGAACCTTCCTCGTAACCAGCCTAGTCGGGTTAGCCTGAGAGGCGGGAGCTCCTTACAGTTGGTTTCTAACCAAATTTTTAATAACACAAACTTAAACAAAAAATCAGGTCATTTGATCTAAAGGACCACTTTGTTTAACAAGGCCTTAGCCTTGTTCTGCTTGACTACACTAATCCTTTGAGTTGGTGTATGCAAGGAAGAAGGTCATTAAGACCTAACCTCACAGGACCTTGGGAGCCAAACCCAAGTCGGCAGAGGCGATTTTCGCCCAACCTCTCGTCTCAACCTTCTTCCACCCGATTAGCTGAGATGGCTAATCTCGATCCTCGAATTTGTCAGGACCCTGAAAATCATGACCCAATGGCTCATCTGGAAGCCAGGGTTGAGGAAACGGAACAGAAATATGAGTAGAGCATCGATCGGATTCTCACGACACTCGATAGGATGCAACACCCACCACGCGGAGAACAACTGCGAGACTTCTATGATCCGGCGGCAACAATCATAGCACCTCAGGTCCGGATTCCCACAGGTGGAGATGCATTCGTTTTAAAACCAAATATCATAAGTCTGATTCAGACTCATTTCCATGGAAACTCGAATGAAGATCCCTTCCAACACCTCGAAGACCTGGGTTGGATTGCAGAGTTAGTTTGACCAAGGAATATTGATATTGGAATTATTCTCATGAAGCTTTTTCCTTTTTCTCTCAAGGATAAAGCTGCTTATTGGTTCAAGACCATCGGGAGGCCAATTGGAACCTGGGAGGAATTACGTCGCAAATTCCTCCAAAAGTTCTTCCCGATCGGTCGAACAAATGCCATGAGGTGTGCAATCATGATTTTTGCTCAAGGCCCTGGAGAGAAGCTACATGATGCCTGGGATAGATTTCACGATCTTCTCAGGAAGTGCCCACATCATGGTGTACCCAAATGTCACCTTATGCAAGTATTTTACCATGGGCTGAATGAAACACATCAATACTTGACCGATGCATCTAGCGGTAGGAATTTTCTCGCGAAGGATGAGAAGAGCACATTTGAATTGTTTGAGTCTTAGCAGAGAACTCGATGAACGTCGCCTCAATGAACCAGTTCCAGCGACTTGGACAGCAACGAGTTAATGTCCATGAAGCTCAAGCCGAATCTACCCGAGCTGACATGGACATTATCACCAAAAAGCTAGATAAGGTGGATCTGCTCGATAAGAAGCTCGATGAATTGATGCGAGCGAGATCCAGATCTTCTGGCAGCACTGCTCCATCTTACTCCTCACAAGCATCCCAAAACCCCTCTGCTCGTCCATATCCGATTACTTGAGATGTTTTCTCTCCATCTTCGTGGGATCCTGCATACCAGCAACCCGTGAACAATATGGATCTGGCATCATACAATCAGGGTTTCGCACCACATGATGATGCAAGTGCGTATTCTTTTGATGAATTCGCATCTGAGACATCTTCGTCTTATGAAGATGTCAATGACATTCAGGGATACGGGCGTAACCCGTATTCTGAAACATATAACCCTGGTTGGCGCCAGCATCCCAATTTCTCCTGGTCTGGTAATCCACAGAGACCGACTCAAGTTCCACACTACCAGACTAGACAATACAAGAATATGTAGAATACGTATCCTAGGCATCAGCCATTCTCGTCTCAGCAGCAATAGACACGCTCTATCTATCAGCCGCTGCACCAAGCTGCCAACTACCCTCCAAAGCAGGCCGACCCTTTGGAGTCGCTGAAGGAGGAACTGCAGGCATCTATTTGGAAATCTACTCATGACAACCTCCAAATAATGAAGGCAATGGTTGACCAAATACAGAGCATACAGAACATGCAGAACCAGATGATGTAGGAGCATAGATCATAGGGAGCTTTACCCTCCCAACCTGTCCCGAACTCGAGATATGTGCAGAATCAGGGTGCCCCGCCTAGATTCCAAGCACCACAGGGGCAAGCACACGTGGTTATGCAAGCACCTCCCGCACCTCCTGGTTATGGGCTCGGTCAGCCACCTCTGTTGCCAAACCTTGTGTATCCAGACCAACCTGCTCCTCTGCCCCTACAAGGATAGCACGCCGATGCAAAAGCTGTTACCTTAAGGAGCGAAAAGACTACACAGGATCGTCTACCTAGGCAAGCGGGTAATGATATTTCCTGCTCCATACCACGAGATGGCTAACAACCCTCTTCCTCTCACAAGCCATCTTCATTAGATAAAGGAAAGAAGCCTTTAGACCCTGAAATTCCCGTCCCTTTTCCCAGGGCCCTTACATGAGATTCAGCATGGAAAAAGGACACGTGGAATTTCGAGGACTTGAAATCTATGTTCAAGGAAGTTCACATTCAGGTCCCTCTCCTCGAAGCAATAGATCACATCCCAGCTGTCGCTAGGTTCTTTAAGGACTACTGTACTCTGAAGCGGTAGCAGAGGATCAGACGACAAGCAGTATTATCTGAGGAAGCCAGTGCAGTTATTTTAGCTGACTTACCACCCAAGAAGAAGGAGCCAGGCACACCATTGATTTCCTTCTCATTGCAGGATTCCCCTTTTGATAGGGCCCTTCTTGACTTGGGGTCGTCCATCAACCTAACTCCTACTGCAGTATTTGATAGATTTTGATTCGGGGAGTTAAAGCCCACCTCAGTTACCATATAATTGGCTAACCAATCTGTAAAAACATCGAAGGGGTGGTTGAAAATGTGATCGTAAAAGTCCAAGGATTCTGCTTTCCAGCGGACTTTTTTTGTTCTTAATATGGAGGTTCCTCCTATTCTCCGTGATGCACTGATTATTCTAGGTCGCCCGTTTCTGGCAACCGCCCGTGCAAACATTGACTGTGCATCAAGGTGCATGGAGATTGCCCTTGGAAATGAAAAGCTCAGACTGGACATTTTCTAGGCATCAAAGAACTTTGATTGTGACTTGATTGAGGAGGATAGTGACGATGAAGATTCAGTTTTCTGTGGGAACATTGGGCTCCTCTACAGTGACCCAATGGCACATTCATCCTCACTATCAAGGGTCTTTGATCACGATCCACATGGGACTGAGACTACTGATATACACATTTCATCCCAGGGATTTAGTTGTCATGGGTGTTCATCTGCTCTTAACACCCTTGATACTGACTATCCTATCCTATCCAGCACTGATATCTTAAGACAGGATTACATGACCACTATAGGCGGATTCTTCATAAATCAGGATCAGCAAATTTCCGCTATTGTTTCCTCTCCTGCCCTGCATAACCCTCCTCCCCACCCTCCTCTACTAAAGCTACAGCCCTTACCTGATTCGCTCAAATACGTGTTTCTGGGAGAAAGTGAGACACTTGACTCCAGATCAGGAACTCCGGTTGATCTCTGTTTTGCGAGCACATAGGGCTGCTATCGGGTGGGGCATTGCTGATCTCTACGGAATTTGTCCCTCATATTGCACTCACCATTTCTACACTGATGAAGGGGTGAGACCGTCGAGACAACCTCAGAGATGCCTAAATCCAAATATGTTGGAGGTTGTCAAGAAGGAGATCATTAAATGGTTGGATGCAGACATTATCTATCCAATTTTCGACAGCCAGTGGGTGAGTCCCATTCAGATAGTGTCCAAAAAGGCGGGACTCACTGTAATCAGAATTGAATTGGGCGAATCCATCCCAACTTGCACCATGACTTCTTGGCGGGTCTGCATTGACTACAGGAAGCTAAACTTGATTGCCAAAAAGGATCATTTTCCCTTGCCCTTTATTATCAGAATCTAGAACGACTAGCTGGGTGTAGTTCTTCTGCTTTCTGGATGGATACTCTGGGTACAATTAAGTCACAATCAACCCAGAAGACCAAGACAAGAAGACTTTTACGTGTCCCTTTGGAACATTCGCTTTTAAGCAGATGCCTTTCGTCCTCTGCAATGCACCAGCTACTTTTCAGCGATGCATGATGGCCATCTTTTCAGACATGATCGAGGATTGCGTAGAAGTGTTCATGGACGACTTCTCCGTGTTTGGAGACGATTTCTCATCTTATCTCTATAACCTCACAAAGATTCTGAGGACATGTATAGAAGTTAACCTAGTACTTTCATGGGAAAAAAAGCCACTTTATTGTGAGGGATGGCATCGTACTAGGTCATAGGATCTCCTCTAATGGACTCGAGGTTGACCAAGCTAAGTCTGAAATCATTTCACGATTACCTCTGCCTAGCTCTGTCAGGCAAATCAAATCATTCTTAGGGCATGTCGAATTTTATTGAAGATTCATTCGAGATTTCTAGAAAATTGCTCATCCATTAATGAATCTTCTGGTAATCGACATGCCTTTTGAATTCGACTCCTCATGTCTCAGCGCTTTCCAGACCTTGCGAAATGCTGTCTCTAGTGCACCTATTCTCCAACCCCCCAACTGGTCACTCGACTTCGAGATGATGTGTGACGCCTCCGACTTCGCTGTAGGAGCTGTTCATGGCCAGTATCGGGAGCGCCATCCATTTGTAATATACTACGCCAGCAAAATGCTGAACGAGGCTCAGCGTAACTATACAGTCACTGAGAAAGAATTGCTGGCCGTAGTATTCGGGTTGGAGAAATTTAGGTCATACTTACTCGGGTACAAAGTTATCATCTACATTGACCATTTCACCCTCCGGCATTTGTTGGCAAAGAAGGACGCCAAACCCCACCTTATCAGATGGATCCTTCTGTTGCAGGAGTTTGATATTGAAATCTGTGACAAAGTTGGAGCACATAATGTTGTGGCGGACCACTTGTCTTAGCTAGACCCAGACTACATTCCATACTCCCCACCGATATCAGACCAATTTCCATATCAGTCTCTACTATCTATCAACTCTGTGGAGTTTCCTTGGTATGCTAATATAACAAACTATCTTGTCACAGGCAAGCTACCTACGGGATTATCCAAGGATCAAAAGCTCAAATTTATATCAGAGGCTAAGTTCTATTTTTGGGACGACCCATTGCCCTTTCCCATTGGGGCTTATCAAATCATCCGTAGATGCGTCCTTAATTTGAAAATCTCTAGTGTGCTATCCTTCTGCCACAGCGATGCTTGTGGGGGTCATTTCTCAGGCCGAAAAATCGCTGCAAAGATTTTGTAGTCGGAATTTTTCTGGCCGACCATTTTCAAAGATACACACGAGTTTGCCAAGTGGTGTATGCGATGCTAGGCAGTCGGTTCTATGACCCGAAGAGACTGATGCCAAGTTTCGCATTATTTGTAAAAGTGGGTTTTTAATGTCATTGTAACACGCGAATTCGCATACGCTTTTAAATTTATATTCATAGATAGGGGAGTATCTAGGGTCGTCCAAGGAGGCGGGTTGCTTGCAAATCAACTCTCTTGCTTAGAAAATAAATCTCAACTTTCTTTTTGGTATTTTAAATATGTAATTTTTTTTTGTTTTGAAATGATGAGAGCAAAAATGCAAATTGTGACAGGAAGTATTAAAACCTATAATTACTTAGCTAAAACTTAAGAGATAGAAAATGTCCACTACCTAAGCTCACTCTAGGCAAGTGGAGGCCGAGAGTAATTACGGAGTGGAAGTGAACCAAGTGCTAGAACAAAGGTAACAATTGCAATAAGAAATTAAAAAGAAGGCAATTCAATTAATCAGAATTTTTGTTCTCTACAAAGACAAGTAGAGGAATGCTTCTACTAGAAATGGAAAATATAAAAGCAATAAAAGAAACACAAATCCTCTTGCAAAATCTGGTGAAGAAGAGAGTCTTCTTGCTCCAAGCCTAGTGCTCCTTGGGTTGAAAAGAGGGTCTCCTTCTCCTTCCTTGAAAGCTCCTCCAAGGTGGATGCTACCACCTTCAATGCTCTCCTCCAAGGGTGGGTGTGCACTACGCTCAAGTTCTCTAAGGTGGCATGGACCGCCTTCAAGACCTCCTTCAAAGGTCTTCCTTGCCTGGCTCCTCCTTTGGCTAGTGTGGGCTCAAGAGAGAAGGGAAGAGGGGAAGGCACCAAAGGGACAGAATATCCCCTTAATCTTCTTCTTCTTCTTCTCTCTTGGGCGTGGGCTCTTGTTGAACGTCGGGTTGCTATGCTAACGTGTTTGGTTTGGAAAACCTGTCGTCGTAGTATGAAAGCGAAGCACTCGTGTTCAACAAATAAAATTTATATCGGAATGAAAATCCCAGGTTGAACACAGGGAGGCGGACGTTTGATTTAAAAACACGCGTTTGTTTTGTTTGTCACAAAGTAAATTAATTGATTAGAACTATCTAACTATTTACAATAAATAGAAGAGAGAGAGAGAGTAAGAGGGAGAGAACATTACAAACAAAAACCAAAACGAGATGTAGAATGAACATGGAATTCATCCTTAAAAAGATTGTTTCACTAAACATTATGACTACAAAGCAGAAAACGATTACACTAGAAAGCAGTAAATCTACTCTAGAAAGCATTAAAAAGAATGGAGAAAGAAATATCCTCCTCGACGGTCGCTTGGAGGATGAGCCGGACAGGACAACGCCTTGACGAAAGAGGACGGAGTAGGACGAAGGAGGATGAAGCGGGAAGAACGGGAATGGGGCAGTACGTCATCGTCATCGCGGGATCTGCTGCCGAGAGGGGGACGAAAAATTGACTTTATCTCGCGAGGAGCATCCCGGGTGTGGGACAAGCTTCTCTTGAGCTTTAAAGAGGGAGAGAAGAGAAGAGATGAGAATTTCGTGTGGAGGGTGTCTCCTTTTATAGTTGCAAGGAGTGAGGGCAATTTGGTCATTTTAATTTGAAAATCATTAATCAGGGGTCTTTAGTGACGGATAAAACCGTCGCTAAAGCCCCATCGTGGGCATAGTGGGCGACGCGCGCACACTCGCTCACCTCCTCGCCCGTAATGCGCGCGTACGTCCAGCTGATCTCAGCCGTCCGATCATGAGATTGGATGGCTTAACTTGCGCCTCCGCCCGCCTCTTCTACACGCCCACCCGCGTGCGATCCCGCGTAAGGCACGGCGTGCAATAGCGCGTGGGCGCTATCAAGCGCCCGCAGCTGCTCGATCGCGATCAAGCGGTCGCAGAGCCCGCTCGCCCGCGCCCTTTCGCCTGCGCATGCGGATTCGAACCCGCGCCAGCGCCTCGCGATAAGGCGTTTACCTGCTGCGCTACAAAGGAGAGATGGTCGCGTGAATGTTTTGAGTGGCGCGTGCTCATGGCCATTGGATCAAGATCCAACGGCCCAAATCGCACGTTGGATCTTCTTTGGAGAGGCAGCGACGATCCTGAGGGCCGGTTGGATGGCTGAGAGGCACCACGTGGTCCCATCTTGGCCGTCCATCTTCTGGATGATGTAGATGGTGTCACGGTTGTTGGATTGAGTCGATTTTCACACCATTAGGCTGCAATCGTCAATCCGAATCCATCTGTGCGGTCGGATTTGTCGTTTGAAGTGTGGATTCATACCATCTTGGCCCTTGATCTTCTAGGGTTCCCCGGTCACTATTTGATGCTACAGATGTCTGATTAGGGTGATCTTGGAGTTGTTGAACTCCAATCGTTACTCTGATCACATCTGTACAGTTGGATCTTCGATCCGAGGTCCCAATAAAAAGTTTACCCTATCCATGAACATAAAAGGAGACAATTAACCTCCATTTTATTCAAACTAATCTAAATGTAAGATGATGCATGTTATGTAATATTTATAGTATGCAATGCAATCCTATGCTTAAGAACATGCATAAATAGACATCTTAAGTAGTGTAAACATGTTTACATCATACCCCATGCCTATCTTTTGCTAGTCCCTAGCAAAAACTATATGCTATTTGTAAAAGAATCAGGTTGGATTATTTGGGCTTGAGTTATTTTCAATCATTATGAAAATGTTTACTTAGGATCTGAATTTTTAAAGACACAAATAGTGTCCGAGTATCTGCCAAAATGCAGATCGCCTCAAGCCCTCACCTTATTCAAAAGAAAATTTTCTTTTTCTCTTTTTTTCTTCTTTTCTAATTTTTTTGGTTTTTCAAGTTTTAGGGTTTAAGAGTAGCTTTCTACAGCCATTCAACTCACCCAAGATTTGATGAGAACCCTAAGTTTTAAGCATCTTATTGTGAATGTGATAGACTCATTGACCGACAGTTAAAACGGACTTCGGATTTTCTACGCCTCTAGGTGACCAAAAAAAAAAAAGAATTCTGCCTAAAGGTGTATCTTTACAACCAGTAGCTTTCTCCCTACTTTTATTTTTTTTACGGGGTCAACACAAGGGTGAGTTCAGTGTATATCTCCCCGATTTATTCTACTTCTTCACTTCTTCCTAAGTGTTTTGGGATTTTTCAATACATTTATTGAGCTAGGTTCTGGACAACCGGTCGATGAGCTGTTACCATCGACAACTTGCCAGCCATACTAGTGCGACGAAGTGTCTTATTTCATTTTTTCTTTTCTCCTTTTTTTTATTTTCTTTTTCTCTTTTTAAGTAGGTGGCTTCCCTGGTCTAAAGATTTACCTAAAAGCAGCAAAAGAGAAAGGTCCAGTGATTGGGCTCTGGACAACCTACCTATGGGCTGTTACCCACGATAACTTGCCAGCCATTTCACCCTAAAAGGTTCATTAGCTACCCAATTTCCGTTAAAATCGCCGAACAACGAGTCAGTGCAAAGAAAGTGTGTAGATGCTAAAAACTCAAAGTTCCCTTGAATCAGAGGGTGGGCTGATAAGTCGTGTACTTATCACCCAAACTTATTTACTCCAATTAAAATAGAATTCAGATGGCGAGGACTCGAAAAATAAATCCACATTTTAGTGGATACACGGGCTGATTAAGTCTGAAGACCTGAAGGGTCTTTGTATTCAAATCATAATGTAGTATTTTCTAAGATTGAAAATTTTCTTAAATCCAAGTTCTCTTTCCTAATTCTATTTTTTTTAAATAAAAGAAAATAAAATAAATCTACGGAGCTGACGAATAAATTCAGAGATGAATACTCCAACCCCCCATGCTTATCTAATGCAATGTCCTCATTGTATTAAAAAGACAGAAAACAGAGTAGAGTAGAAAGCTCCTAAATTGCGTGAATGTCAGGTCCGCTCCGAGATAGAAACAAAAAAGAACTGTATACGTGCTGAATTTAGTACCTTCAGCTAGGCACACTATACAAAGAAGAGAAATAAAGAATTCACAAGTGCAGGTCAAAATCAGAATAAATAGAATAAACCTCTGACCTATCAATAGAGGTCCACAGATGTTGACTAGATTGTGGTGCAGACCCATACCCCATAATCGAGATTATCTCAGGTTTTAGATAAAAATTACCCAAAACCTACAATCAGTATGCAAGTGGGGTTGGGCCTGCGATTTATGAGGATGCAATCCAAGACCAAAAAGTCGGGATATAGAGAAATCAAGCTCAAAAGGATAATCATTGAATGTGTGCTTGGGTTCGACATCCTCATAACAAATGTCGTAAGGGTCCTGGTTTGATGGTTTCAGCTTAATAGGAACCCTTCGACTTAGTCTTCTACTTCCTCCGGAACTTGCTTCCCAAATCAAAATTTCCCGGCTCCTATCCTCCTCATTCAGCATGTTAAATTCCAGGACTCTTGCATATTAATCACTCCGTCTGAAATCTCCAAGTCTAAATGATGTGGCTGAATCAGGATTGACTTGGGTCTAATTATCTCAGAAACAGAATCATCGATGTAAATGACAATGCGGTGTAACTGACAATTGGGACATTGAATTGAATCCTTCAGAAAATGCGATTCTGGATCCGTAATGTGAGCCCCAATGAGATCAGTTTCCTCAATTATTGGGCTATCAAATGATCTATCATATTCCTCAGACCCAATCATCTCACAAAAATTATGTTCTATAAACTTGTGTGAGACTTTGCAAATTGAATCTTCACCATCAGAATTAGAGAAATAAAGATCCGTATTAATGTTTGTCTCAAAATCATCTGTCACTTTCTGATCCAAAGAGACATACGTTTCCTCATACCCTGGCTCAGGGATCTTAAGTGAAGAAATCAAATCATCCTTGATTGGTTTCTCTAATTCAATCTGGTCAGCCTCGTAACACGTGTCCCCCTAATAGGTGCCTGAGCAGGTTCTGACATTGGCTCTCCTGAAGGGAGTTCATCCTGGAAATCATTCCACGACTGAACTAAAGAAACCACAAATCTCATCCTCAATTTCGCTAACTTCCCAAGTAGAAACTCACTCGGGTTCTTATCCTTAACATCTTGGAGCCAATCCAATAAATACTTATTCAAATCATCAATCGTTTCAATCAGAGGCTCCAATCTCTCAATGCAAGGTATTGGCTGAACTTCTAAAGATTGTATGATATTCCTTAAGTTAACCAGAACCTTATCTTGAACCTGGTTACCCTAAACCAAATGAGTTGGTTCAGGGTTGGGCGGGTTTGGGGTCAATGCAGGGGAATTAACGAATTGAGATTCGTTATACCCTCCCTGATAATAGATCATTTCAGATTGTTCAAAAGGTGGTGATGACCTAAAGGCAGCGTAATCAGAGGATGGGTAAGGATCAGTGTATCCTTCTTGATTGTAGATCGTATTAGGTTGTTCATGAAAGGGTGACGATCTGTAATCGATGTGGCTCTGAGAAGGATAGAAATCACAATCATAGTGTTCAGGGTTAGATCCTTAACACAGAGGTCCGAAACTGTCTCCCCAATCCGAGTTATCCCGACTAATTGATGGTTGATTACAGTATGAGTCGGGATAGTCATCATGTTGAGGATAATTCAACACAGGAGGGAAAGAGTAGAAATGTGTGTAATATGTGGAAGGATTCACGAGAGACGGGAGGAAGAAGGGAGACCTGCAATACAAACAATTAAACCTGTCCTTAAGTGGGCTAGCTTAAAGACCTACAGACTCCCAAAACCCGTCTTGAGATAAAGGAATGATTTGATCTACTTCTGTCTGTTCAATCCAACCAGTTAGAAGGAGGGACTGGGGAGAAGGTTCTTCCTTCGGCTTGCGCCTCCGGTTCCTAGTGTACCCCCCAGCCGCGATTGTTTGATTCTGCTCCCCTAGTTAGACATCAGATGGGACAATAAAAATAGACTAATCGAAAATAATCTCATTCTGGGCTCTGAAGAGCAAGTTGAATCCTTAAGGCCAATGTCTACTCTATTTTATTTAGGACTAGGTTTAAATATGCTTTGGCATGTGATGGGCCCTTTATATGGGTTGTGCCCTTAATGATTGATTGATTTGTGTGTGCATGCACAACCAGTGATTTTCAAGCAAGATTACTTTTGATGCGGTGAATTATAGGGTTCAAATCTTACTTAGTAGCTTTTAGGATTCAACTTTAGGTGTTTTCAAACAAGTTTTGTTGGCACACCAGGTTTTGAAAGCATAGGTGAAGATGTTTTCCTTTGAAGCTTAAAAAGAATGTGGAGTGCCTAGTAAATCCCTAATAGTTGAACCTAAGTGGCAGCTACTTGATGAGTTGATTTTAATTGAAGTGGTGCGACCCAATCAACTCAAACAATTGGCCTGTTACACCACTTAATTAGGCACACAAATGATTACCTAATCTGATTTCTACTCAGTTATGTGTTTGGTTGTGTGTACCGGCTCCAAAGATCGATTTATCGGTTGAGTTTGAAAATCAGATGAGATTGTGTACCTCTGTGAGATTTTTTTTTTAATTTTCTTTTTAAATATGGAGGTTGGGGTGAGTATGGGTGTCAAACAACAAACAATATAACCTTAGAGTTTATAAGAACACCTAGGTTGATTAATGTTTGTGTTATTATGTTGTGGAATGAAATCTAATGGGTGGGAAGGTGGGGGATAACCTACAAAACCTTCCACAACACTTTACTCCAATCTACCGCTTTTGCCTGTCTCGAAGGAGTACCTACAATCACAATAAGAAAGGAGAGAAGTGAGGTAAATGATTCGTAAGTTGGAAAAACATGAAGAAAAATCGAAGAGTGTCGCCTCCCTGGCAACGGTGCCAAAATGTTGAACGTCGAGTTGCTACGCTAACGTGTTTGGTTTGGAAAACCTGTCATCGTAGTATGAAAGCGAAGAACTCATGTTCAACAAATAAAATTTATACCAGAATGGAAATCCTGAGTCGAACACAGGAAGGTAGACGTTTGATTTAAAAACACGCGTTTGTTTTATTTGTCACAAAGTAAATTAATTGACTAGAACTATCTAACTATTTACAATAAATAGAAGAGAGAGAGAGAGTAAGAGAGAGAAAGAATATAATGAACAAAAACCAAAACAAGATGTAAAATGAACATGGAATTCATCCTTAAAAAGATTGTTTATTTCACTAAACATTATGACTAGAAAGCAGAAAACGATTACACAAGAAAGGAGTAAATCTACTCTAGAAAGCATTAAAAAGAATGGAGAGAGAAATATCCTCCTCGACGGTCGCTTGGAGGACGAGCCAGATGGGACGACGCCTGGACGAAGGAGGACGGAGCAAGATGAAGGAGGACGAAGCAGGAAGAACGGGAACGAGGCAGCACGTCGTCGTCGTCACAGGATTCGCTTTCGAAAGGGGGACGAAAAATTGACTTTATCTCGCGAGAAGCATCCCGGGTGTGGGACAAGCTTCTCTTGAGCTTTGGAGAGGGAGAGAAGAGAAGGAAGGGATGAGAATTTCGTGTGGAGGGGGTCTCCTTTTATAGTTGCAAGGGGTGAGGGCAATTTGGTCATTTTAATTTGAAAATCATTAATCAGGGGTCTTTAGTGACGGATAAAACCATCGCTAAAGCCCCATCGTGGGCGTAGTGGGCAACGCACGTGCGCCCGCTCACCTCCTCGCGCGTAACGTGCACGCACGTCAGTTGATCTCAGCCGTCCGATCGTGAGATTGGACGGCTTAAGTCGTGCCTTCGCCCACCTCTTCTACACGCCCGCCTGCGTGCGATCCCGTGTAAGGTGCGACGTGCAATAGCGCATGGGCGCTATCGAGTGCCCATAGCCGCTCGATCGCGATCGAGCAGTCGCGGAGCCTGCTCTCCCATGCCCTTTCGCCTACGCATGCGGATTCGAACCCACGCCAGCGCCTCGTGATAAGGCGTTCACCCGCTGTGCTACGGAGGAGAGATGGTTGCGTGAATGTTTTGAGCGGCGCGTGCTCATGGCCGTCGGATCAAGATCCCACGGCCCAGATCGCGAGTTGGATTTTCTTTGGAGAGGTAGCAGTTGTCTTGAGGGCCGATTGGATGGCTGAGATGGCGCCACGTGGTGCCATCTTGGTCGTCCATCTTCTAGATGATGTAGATGGTGCCATGGTTGTCGGATTGAGTCGATTTTCATGCCGTTAGGCTGCGATCATCGATCCGAATCTATCCATGCAGTCGGATTTGTCATTTGAAGTGCGGATTCACACCATCTTTGCCCTTGGTCTTCTAAGGTTCCCCGGTCACTATCTGATGCTACAAATGTCTGATTAAGGCGATCTTGGAGTCGTTGAACTCCAATCATCGCCCTGATCACACCTGTACGGTTGGATCTTCGATCCGAGGCCCCGATAGAAAGTTTGCCCTGTCCATGAACATAAAAGGAGACAATTAACCTCCATTTTATTCAAACTAATCTAAATGCAAGATGATGCATGTTATGCAATATTTATGGTATGCAATGCAATCCTATGTTTAAGAACATGCATAAATAGACATCTTAAGTAGTGTAAACATGTTTACATCAGCTATAGGTAGGGTATGAGAGGAAATTTGCTAGCCAAGGATGGTTTGAATGGTAGTGGGTAGTGGTCTTTTTATAGGGTAGGATGAGGGGTTAAGGTAACTCTTGAAATGCAGGGCTAAGATGGGAAGATGGAGGTGGTTATGTGATCCTAGGGCTAAGGATAGTTGGCGCCACCGAAGGGGTGTAAGGGGGGTAGTTATGGGTGGCCAAGGGACACCTAAAAGTGGCGCCAACCATGAAGAGGTGCCATGGGTTGGCGCCAACTTCTAGGCTTCTGGAAGGGGGTTGAGGTGGATGGTGGAGATGGCTTGGAGGGGTTATGTGTAGGGTGGATATGGGGGTTGAGGTTGGCACCAAAAGGGAGGTAGTTAGGGTTGGTTTTGGTGCCAAGGAGGTGGATGCTAGCTAAGCTAAGCTAAGCTAGCTTAGCTAGCTATAGAGTAGAGGAATATGCATGTGGAGCTTAGGGTTTGTGGAGAGGAGCTGGTTATGTAGAGTCTGGAGCTGAATTGGAGCTGGCAGTAACTGAAGAGGTCAACATGGGCCTACTCTAGCTGGCTTAGCTTGCTAGTTCTTTCCTAGCTACTAAGCTAAGCTAAAGTGAGCTGGCTTCTGTTGAATGGAGCTGAGGTGAGCTGGGTCTGGTGCTCCCGGGGAGGATTGCGCTAGTTGAGACAGCTAAGGTAGCTTAGCTCAATTAGCTTGAGTTAAGCTGGGTCCCCGGGAGCTGGACTTGAGCTTCCTGAGCTGGGATGAATTCTTCTTCAGCTGGCTGGAGTTGAGTGGAGTTGGATGTAGCTGGATCTGAGCTAAGGTGAACTCCAGTCAACTCAGCTAAGCTAGCTAAAGCTCCCTGTGGACTAGTGGAAGCTGAAATGAGCTAGAGTCAACTAAGTTAAGCTGGATCTGAGCTGACTTGAGCTAGGGTGAGCTTAGATGAGCTCTCTTGAGTTGCCATTCAACTAAGATTATCTGAATGGAGCTAGGATGAGCTAACCCTAGTCCAAGTGAGCTAGATTCCAACTGTAGTGAGCTGGATCAAGCTGAGTTCCAGCTAGTCTGAGCTTCTACTTCACCATTTGCCTTCTTAAGTGCTAGGGTTTTAGGGATCTATATATCTGTTCATCCCTAACACTCACAAAAACACATTAAAACAACAAAAGAAAATGTAATGCATGCCTAACCTAGTTAATGCCTAAATGCAGCCCAAAAACCCATTTGCGGAGCAAAACTCTAAAAGCTAGGTTTGTTATAATGTATAAGAATGATGATAAACTGTCGTTTGCTAGAGACATGATGCCTCTCCAATCCATTCTGGTCATAGAAGTGTTTGATGTCTGGGGCATCGACTTTATGGGCCCCTTCCCGAACTCACATGGCTTTGAGTACATACTCTTCGTAGTAGACTATGTCTTAAAGTGGGTAGAAGCCATCCCGGCAAGACGAGCTGATCATAAGTCTGTTATATCCTTTGTCCGAGAATTTATTTTTGCGAGATTCGGAGTTCCCCACACCCTGATAGGTAATGGGGGAAGCCACTTCATCCATTCCCATTTCAGATCATTATTGAAGAAATACGGGGTGCAGCACTGCATTGCTACCCCATATCACCCACAGACTAATGGGCAGGATGAAGTATGAAACCGTCAAATCAAGCTTATCCTTCAAAAGACGGTTAGACCTGATAGGAAGGATTGGTCCGATCAGTTGATCGATGCACTATGGGCATATCGGACTGCATACAAGGCCCCGCTCGGAATGTCACCATACCGTATGGTGTATGGAAAGGCCTGTCACCTTGTGGGGCTGGAGCACTGTGCCTTTTAGGCGGTGCAGAAATGTAATTTTAACCTCGAGGTCGGAGGTTATGAAAGGAAGCTCCAGCTCAGTGAGTTAGAGGAGATTAGGCGGGAAGCATATGAGAATGCAAAAATATACAAGGACAAGACAAAAGCTTTCCATGATCGACACATCTAGAGGAAGGAGTTTGCACCTAACCAGAAGGTTTGGTTGTTTGACTCCAGACTCAAATTCTTTGCGGGAAAGCTCAAGTTTTCGTATCCTAATGGGGTGGTCCAAATTAGAGACCCAAAATCTAGGCACGTTTTTACGGTTAATGGCCAGCACCTCAAACCATTCTTTGCCCAGGAACCTCCTCCTGTCAACAAAACGATACATCTTCTTGAGGACATATGACTAATGAGTTGCCTGGCTGGAGGCGTTAAACTTAGCATGTATACATATATACATACCATATATACATAGCATATTTCATTTTTGCATAATGTTTTGCATATTGTTCTGCATATTGTGTATGGCATTGAAGTAATGGCGTGAGCTGAATGATAACTTAGAAGTAGTTCCAGGTGATTTCTATCCACATATACCCGGCCTTATTCAAATTTCTTTTATTCTTGAATGAGGACATGCAAACACTTAGGCATTGGGGGGTAGTTTATAAAAAACTAAAAATTTTCTGCCAACAATTGGAGGAATTAGATCGTTTTATCAAGAGGTTTTATTAAAGATTTATTCTTTAGTAAATTCCTAGACTTAGAATCCAGTATAATTTCATACTTGCATGTAGATTTTGCAATGGATCCTCTGTGAAAACTGATAGACATTTCTAGTTTGTCAAAAAGAAGCATCGCTTCTTCTCTTGAACCCTTGGACAACAATCAAGGAGTCAAGTGAACTATCTTCTAGTAGATCCACCAAAACATATGTGAGGTGAGAGTAGAGAGTACTGGTGCTCTAAGGTTAGTATAAAGAATCTTTAATAATTGAATAATGACACTTGGAGTTGGGCATAGTTTTCACTCTCAGTTCTTGCGTACTAAATCTGTGAGAAATTCCATACAAGAGCCACCAAATAAGGCAAAAACATATAGAGCGGGTTCTGATAAAACTAGGACTGAGGTGGATGGTCATGACTGTCCTCTGCAGAATCCTCGGCTGAAGGAGGGTACTGATGTCAAGGTCAGAAATACGTTGTCCTATCCGTTCCCTACCCGGTGCCGAGAAGAGGCACTTCCACCAAATAAGTCACCCAAAATCCTCTTGGTCATCCCAAAATTCCCCAAGAATGCCTCACGTATAAAAGTACGTATGTCGTGTTATGTTGTGCTGATAAATACAACAGTATGTCGTGTTGTGGCATTGTGCCAATAGATTTGCATACAAAAGAGTTGTTTGCTCAAAAAAAAAACAGAGAGAATAAAAAAAAAAGGGTGTTATGTAAAACAGTTGCGTAATGTGAGTCAAGTTAAATGTTTTGAAATGTTTTGAAGCAAAAACACCTACCACCCTCAAGAACCACCAAATACAGCCTTAACCTACTTTTTCTGTATTTCTGATCGCCTGAGTACGGGCTGAGGAGTCTGACTTAGTCGTAGGGTTATCAGAACCTAATTAAAGTGTCATGCCGTGTGAGACCACCAAATACATTTGCAAATCTGGTGAGATGTGAGCTCAGGAAGAAAAAGAAAAAAAAGAGAGAAAAGTACAAAAGATTAAAAGAGAGCACAGTTTTTTCCAGCCTCTCTCTAAGTTGATTTATTCAATAATCTGGAAATCTAAATTCTAAAATACTAGTCTCTAAGAAGCACCATAAGGGAGAGCCACCAAATACAATCTAGTTAACTCAGACATCTACCCAAACCAAACACCGGTGCCAAAATCAGAAAATATTTTATAACCCCAAGAAAAGAGGTTCGCCTATCCCGACAGAATTTTACTAGGGATCAAGTACAAACTTTAAATGTATATCGAGTCTTTGCTTGGATCCGTTGCAGAAGCTACAACATTATATATTCATAGTTATCTGGATTCTTAATTTTTGGATGTAGCAAAAAGAAATAAATCTTTAATTTAACTCTTGGTAAAATGTATTTAGTCATGAACTTGCTAAGGACTAGCAAGATTTATGCATGGGGGTATGATTGCACAGCAATCATAGGTCCTAACTCGCCTGAACTAAGCTAGAACTTAGCTTAACATGAACATTCTGCATGCTTACATATCGTATTCTGCATCATAGTTGATAGATGTGTTTTATGTATTAAACTATGTTATTTAAGAGGTATTAATGATGGCAGATAATCCAGGGCTGTAGATGACTGATCCAACCTTGTGGATTTGTTCGGAATAACAACGGGAGTCCAACGCATCCAAGATCGCATCAATCAGACTTCCATAGCACCCCAGGGAGTGTAGAAGAGCAAGAGCCAAGGGGCAAATTGAAGAAGATCCGAACCTCAGATGACAAATCCAACCATATGGATGGATTCGGATTGACGTTTGCAGTCTAACGGTGTAGAAATCAACATAATCAGATGCCTACGTAATCAGATATAAAGAGAAGAACAGACGGTCATGATGGCACCATGTGGCACCATCGCAACCGACCCTCGCTGCACCCCCAACCCCTGAAGGCACCTCGCCTCGCAACATGGGCCGTTGGATCTTCATCCAACGGCCATGAATGCACCACATCGCCACCCAGAACAGATTAATATAAATATAATTAAGTAAGCATATATGATAAAGGCTTTACGTAGCGCGTTGGCTCACTCGCGCACCCACGTATGCGCAGGGAGCAGGTTCGAGCTAGGTGCTACACAAAAATTGGTGTGGGTTGCGGGCGAGCACATGCAGGCGGGCATGCGCGATTGGAGGGCCCAAAGGCATCCACGTGGCGCGATCGCGCAGGTTGTTGCGTGATCTGGAAGGTGCGAGAAGCCCGCGTAGGATTTGAAATTGAACGGCTGAGTTGATGAGGCAGGATTTGAAGACGAAAACACGAAGAAGCGGTGCGGGTGCACGGGAGCCGCGCGATCTTCATCCAAGGGTGCATAACGTGCTACATGACAGCATCAGAAAGAACCAGGGAAGAAGAAGGATTTGCACAATCTATAAAAGGACCTAAGGGCCCCTCCCTTGGAAGAGAACTCTCTCTCAACTCTCATTCTCTTCTTCCTTCTTCTACCTCTCTCTCTTCTCCCTCTTCCCGTCGTTTCTGCATTCCGTCTACAAAATCCATTGGGCCACTCTGTTGGATTGCCGCTGCTCCTCTCAACCTCTTCAAAAGGCCACCGCGGACCACTCGTGGTGCCCTTCTTCTGTTACAATAGTAGTTATTTACTTTATGTTTTATTCAAATACATGTATGATATACAATTAATGTTCAAACTTTCTGCATGATATATATATTGCAATTCATTGTCTCTACTACTTAGTAATTAGATTTAGAATAAGTGCATGAAATCAAAAGTGTTTTTCTGCCTCCCTGTGATCGACCGGGACTCCCAGTTCCGTTAATTTTATTTGTCAAGACGTATTTCATGCTATACTATGACATACTTATCTTTTACGCGATCTACGCCCCGAATACCAAGGTCCTGTGAGGTTAGGTCTTAATGACCTTCCTTGCATACACCAACTCAAAGGGTTGGTGTAGTTAAGCAGAACAAGGCTAAGCCCTTGTTAATCAGAGTGGTCCTTTAGACCATATGACTTGATTTTTTGTTCAAGTTTGTGTTATTAAAAATTTGGCTAGAGACCAACTGTAAGGAGTTCTCGCCTCTCAGGCTAACCCAGCCAGGCTAGTTACGAGGGGACTACGAGGAAGGTTCTTCCTTCGGCTTTTGCCTCCGATTTCGTTACCCCGCAGTCGTGATCGTTTGACGCTACCCCACTACCTTAGAAACCAGGTTTTGCAAGAGAGGATGGAACTACCTAGTAGTTTCAAGCCAAATACAGGTTATTTGATGTATTTTCGTGAATTCTTAACTTGTCTCTTCAATGTAGTATTTATGATGGGTGGTCCACAAGGTGACTCGCCTCACCAACTAACTTTTGGACTCGGGTTTCAAGTTAGTCCAATGTGCTCCTATTGGCTCATGCGCTTCTAAGTTGTTTTAAATTAAAGACCACAAATCAAATATAAACTCTCAGGTAAAGATGGAATCCAAATGATTTGAAACTTGGCAAGAAAATCTCTTTTTCAATAATCTTTTCAAAGAGTATTTTTTCAGGAAATTTACTATTTTCAACAAATAGTTATGAATTTTTAACTAGCAAAGGGTCAAATTTGGGATTTAGATCCCGTGTTGGTTTTTCTGTTGGAAACAATATCAAATATTCTCCAAAAATTTTGTAAAAATATGATAATGAAAGCTAATTTGATTATCTTTCAAAACCCCACTGGTTGTGAGTAAATTAGATTTGTATATTGGTCAGAATTGATTTTCAAATTTCATAAAAGTTTTGTTTTCAAGTAATCTGACACATATGTACTCAACGAATTTTTAAAAATTCCACAAATGGAATTTCCTTTCGAGAATGTTGTTGTTAGAAAGATAATTTGAAAATCTAGTTCCAGTCTAAATTTCAAGATTTTTGGAGGATTAGAAACACGGCTATTGAATTTGGTCGAATTTCTACTAGCAATGTGTGCACCTGATTTCCGCAGTGCCCACTTCGATTTGTTCACCACTTCTCTGGTTTAATCCTGCACACAAAAATAGTATGTTACAGAAGAAATCAAAAGTATAGCGTGAAATACATCTTGACAAATAAAATTAACGGAACTGGGAGTCCCAGTCAATCACAGGGAGGCAGAAACATGCTTCTGATTTCATGCACTTATTCTAAATCTAATTACTAAGTAGTAGAGGCAATAAATTGCAATATATATATCACGCAGAAAGTTTGAACATTAATTGCATACCATACATGCATTTGAATAAAACATGAAGTAAATAAACTATTACTGTAACAGAACGAGGGCACCACGAGTGGTCCGTGGTGGCCTTTTGAAGAGATTGAGAGGAGCAGCGGCAATCCGACAGGGTGGCCCAAAGGATTTTGTGGACGAAAATGCAGAGATGATGGGAAGAAGAAGAGAGAGAGGTAGAAGGAAGAAGAAGAAGGAAGATAAAGTTGTTTTCTCCAAGGAGGGGCCTTTGGTCCTTTTATAGCTTTTTTTCTCTTATGCAAATCCTTCTTCTTTCCCTGGTTCTCTCTGATGCTACCACATGGTGTGCTCTGCGCCCTCAGATCCTCATTGCAGTTGCCCCTCACCTGCACCCGCGCCTTTGCATTTTCACCTTCAAATCTTGCCTCATCATCTCAGTCGTTCGATTTCAAATCCTATGTGCGCTTCTCGCACCTTCTTGATCTTGCAACAACCCATGCGATCACGCCACGTGGATGCATCTCAGCCCTCCAATCGTGCAATCGCACCTGCACGTGCCCGCCCGTGACGTCGCATAAATTTTGCATAGTGTAGGGCTCGAAATCACGTCTTGCGCATACACGCATGCGCGAGCCAATGCGCTGCGCAAAGCCTTTATCATATATACTTGCTTATTTATATTTATATTGATCTAATTTGCGTGGCGACGTGGCACGTTCGTGGTCGTTGGATGAAGATCCAACAGCCCACACTACGAGGAGAGGCACCTTTAGGGGTTGGGGGAGATGCAAGGGGTGACTGCGATGGTGCCACGTGGCACCATCATGGCCGTTCATTCTTCCTCTCTTTATATCTGATGATGTAGGCCTCCGATTAAGTTGATTTGTGCACTGTTGGATTGCGAACGTTGATCCGGATTCAGCTGTGTGGTTGGATTTGTCATTTGAGGTTTGGATCTTCTTCAATTCTCCCCTTGGCTCTTGCTCTTCTGCGAACTCCCTAGGGTGCTACGGGAGTTTGATTGATGCGATCTTGGATGTGTTGGACTCCCGTCGTTATCCAAATAAATCCATAAGGTTGGATCGGTCATCTATAGCCCTGGATTACCTGCCATCATTAATGCCTCTCAAATAACATTGTTTAATACATAAAACACATATATCTACTACGATGCGTATGCATGCAGAATGTTCATGTTAAGCTATGTTCTAGCTTAATTCAGGCAAGTTAGGGCCTATGATGGCTGTGCAATCACTCCCCGATAGGTGCCTGAGCGGGTTTAGACATTGACTCTCCTGAACGGGATTCATCTTGAGAATCATCCCAAGATTGGACTAGGGCAATCACAAATTTCATCCTCAACCTCGACAATTTCCTAAGAAGAAACTCACTCGGGCCCCTATCCCTAACATCTTGGAGCAAATCCAATAAAAAGCTATTCAGCACATCAATCATTTTGATCATAGGCTCCAATGCTTCAGTGCATGGTGTTGGCTGAGTTTGTAAAGATTGTGTGGCATTCCTCAAGTTAGCCAACACCCTGTCTTGGACCTGGTTCACCTAAATCGAATGGTTAGGTTCAGGGTTGGGTGGGTTTGGGCTCATTCTAGGGGAGTCAAGATATCAAGGTTCTTGGGTCCCTCCCTGATGGTAGGTCGTGTCGGGATGTTCAAATAATAGAGGTGACTTATGTTTAGCATAATTCTGGGGAGGGTAGGTGTTATAATCAACATATCCTTCTTGATTGTAGATCGTGTTGGTTTGGTCATTAAAGGGTGGAGATCTATAATCATTGTAGGTGTGAGAAGGATAATAATCATAGTCTTGTTGTCCAGGGTTAGGCCCTGGACATTGAGGTCCGGATTCATATCCCCAATCAAAGTTGTCCTAGCTAGTGGATGGGTAATTGTAAGTCAGGTTGGGATAGTAATCATCTTGAGGATACGTGTTGGTAGGAGGGTAGGATTGGAAATGTGTGAAAGATGTGGAAGGATACATTATGGAGTAGGAGGGAAACATAGGAGAGAAAGGTGCCCTGCAATATAATCAACCAAACATGTCCTTAGGTGGGTAGCCTAAAGATCTACGGACTCTCAGAACCCATCCTAAGATTATAAATGATTTAGTCTACTTTTATCCGGTCAATCTAACCAGTTAGAGGGAGGGGCTAGGGAGAAGGTTTTTCCTTTGGCTTGCGCCTCAGGTTCCTTTGATACCCCCCAACCACTGTCGTTTGATGCTACTCCCTTAGCTAGACATCAGATGGACCAGTAGAAGCAGATTAATTTAAAACAATCTCAATCTGAGCTCTAAAGAATGAATCAATCCTTAAGGCCAACGTCTACTCAGTTTTAATTAGGCTTGGGATGATTGTGCTCTTGGAATGTGATGGGCCATTTAGATGGGTTGTGCCCTTAATGATAAATTCGTGATTGTATATGTGCACAACCAATGGTTTTTCAAACAAGGTTATTTAATGATATGTCTTTTAGGATTTAACCTTGTTTAGTAGCTTTTAGGATTTAATTTTTAGGTTTGTTCAATCAGGGTTTAGTAGACCATTACAAGTTTTGCAAGCCCTGGTGATGATATATTCCTTTAGAAATCAAAAGAAAAATGTGGAGTTTCTAGTTCAAACCTAAAAATCAACCCTAAGTAACAAGCTACTTAATGAATCACTTTTAATTTGAGTGGTGCAGCCTAAACAGATCAATCAATTGGCCTGTTGCGCCATTTAGTTAAGACAAAAAAATGTTTGGCCTATTCAGATTTCTACTCACTTATGTGTGTGTTGAGTTAAGTGTACCGGATCCACAGGTTAGATTATGGTTAAATGATAGAATCAATGTGATTGTGCGCCTTAGGGTGAGAAGTTGTAGGTGTTAAGTGTGTAGCTTTCAGTTAAATCCCACAAGAGAAGAGTATTTTTTTATTTTTTAATATATGTGGGTGACTGAGGTGAGGCGAAGTAACAATCAAACAATCAAATCTATCCTATGGTTTATAAAAGCACCTAGGTTGATTTGAGTTTGAGTTATTAGTGTAGTGAAATGAAATCTAGGGTAGGGGTGATGGGGGTACACTTACAAAACCTTCATCCGTACTTTTCTTCGATCTAACCGCTCTGGCCTGCCTTGGATGAGTAGCTGCAATCACAGTAAGATCAAAGATAAAAGTTAGGTAAGGTGGAAAAGCACAAAAAAAAAACCAAAGAGCATTGCCTCCCCGGCAATGGCGCCAAAATGATGCGGTGGATTTGCATGCGTATAGGGTTCGGGTTTGGAAAACTCATCGTCATAGTTTGATTCGTGAGAAAATCCATTGATCAGATAATATTTATAACTGAAACTTGAAAGGTGAGTCTCAGGTTGAACACAGGGAGGCGAACGTTTGGTTTGAAAAATCCACATTTTACTTTTTACTTATTTTTTTATTTTTATCTTTTCTAATTTTTTTGGGTATTTTTATTAAGCAAGAGATCAGGTCGATGTAAACTTGTCTAACTAATCTACTTGCAAAAATAATATATATATAGATAGAAGAACAATCATATATTGCTTGCTCAAATGTTTCTACAACTATGAAAGTGGGAAAAACTATACTAGAAAGCAGTAAAGATAGATATAGGTGAGAGAATACCCCTCGACGGACACTCGGAGACTGACTCGCTCTGATGTCTCCTGGAGGAAGGTGGTGAGGAGCGGGAAGAACGAGGACGGAGCTAGAGGATGGAGGGTGGGGCAAGACGACGTTGCGGCGAGGATCTTCTTCCCGAAAGGAGGTGAGAGGACTGCTGTAGGATGCTCCATGAAGGGGGATGAGATGCAGGAACAAATGTTTGTTTTCTACTCTAGAGGAGCATCTCGAGCTTGGGACAAGCTCTCTCTAGAGCCTTGGAGGTGGTGAGGAGAAGAAAGGAAGAGATGCTTTGAAAGGGAAGGGGTCATAGGGTTTATATAGTGGTGGAAGGTAGATGTTTTGTGCGCACAAGTCTTCAGCGACATTTAAAACGTCACTAAAAACCCATCGGGGGTGTTGCTAGAGCCTTCACTCGCCTTTGCTGGCGTGAGGTGGAGCCACTGCAGCTGACACAGTGCGGGGAGAGCCTCAGCTGTTGGATTTGCATCGCACGACTGAGGATTGGGTGACCTACATGATTCAAATAGCGGAGATCGCACTCCTCCGCTGGCGCATGCATTGGCAGCTGTGGGATCCATCATCGTGTGACTGGGATGCTCCCTCAGATCGTGCCCTCACGAATTCAAATGCACGCGCATCGCGCCTTCATGAAGATTCGATGACCGAGAGCACATCCAGTTGTCTTAAATGAGCGCCCCTGATTGTGCGTATGCGATCTAGCGTGTCTCCTCACGTCATTGGGTGGCGTCTGATTTGGCGTGCGCAATCTTGACCGCTCGATTGAGATCAAGAGGTCCAATTTGGTTGGTTTTGAGGTGGTAGCAGCAGATTGCTGCTCGAACCCTCACCAGCTCTTTGAAGTGCAAGTGCGCTACCACTGTGGTAAGGGCCCTGGTTGGTCGCGTGGATGCTTTAGCTTGCAGCGGCCTTGATCTTTGGATGAAAATCCAATGGTAGTGATTAGTTCTTTGAGGTCCTTTAGAGGAGACCAAGTGACACTGGCCGATTTTCAGTAGTTGGATTGCGATCCAATGGCTGGGATCATTCCTTGCAGTGAGGCTGAGGAGGCTATGGCTCATGAAGGGTGGCTTGGATGGCGACATGTGGTGCTATCTGTGTCGTCCATCCTCTTCTTGTAGAGGGTGCTACAGAGCTCTGATTGGAGTGATTTTTGCCCTGATGAACTGCGATCGTCGCTCTGAATCCATTTGTATGATTAGATTCTTCATCTAAAGCCCGTAAAGATGTCACATTGCCTCCTAACCACATAAAATGTTGGAATTAATATACAGAATACGTAAACTATCCTAAATGTAATGCAATAAATGTTATGCAATATTTATACTATAAATGCAATGCTAGGACTAGGAACTATCATAAATAAGCATTTTATTATGAATTAATGCATGTTTATTATTAGGTTTCTCAACCTGAAGTAAAGCCTATAGAGTTTTTAACAAGAAGAATTCAGTTGTTGAGGAAACTATGCATGTGTCAATTGATGAAACATTAGCTCAACCTAAATCTTTTGCAAACAATGATGATGATGGTCTAATAGATGACACGTCAAACATTCCAAGAGAAAATGTTTCTAATGAACTACCTAGAGATATTTCCTATGCGAAAGATCATCCAAAAGAATTAGTGATAGGAGAATTGTCTAAAGGAGTTCAAACCAGATCTTCTTTTAATACTTTAGCTTTCACTGCATTTGTTTCTCAAATAGAACCCAAAAATGTTAAGGAAGCCTTTTGCTAACAATTGCTGGATTATAGCAATGGAAGATGAGTTGAATCAATTCAAAAGAAATCATGTATGGGAACTGATAGTGAAATACGCATGATTTGTAAAAGCAGGTTTTTAACGTCGTTGTAACACACGAATCCGCTTTCGCTTTTAAATTTATATCCTAGATAGGGGAGTATCTAGGGTCGTCCAAGGAGGCCAATTGTTTGCAAAATTAATCCTCTTGCTTACAAATAGATCTCAACTTTCTTTTTGGTATTTTAAATATGTAATTTTTTTTGTTTTAAAAAGACGAGGGCAAAATGCGAATTGTAACGGAAAGTACTAACACCTACAATTGCCTAACTAAAACTTAAAAGATAGAAATATCTTCTTCTTAAGCTCACTCTAGGCAAGTGGAGGCCTAGAGTAATTAGGAAGAAGAGGTGAAACAAGTGCTAGAGTCAAAAGTAACAATTGCAATAAAAAGCTAAAAGAAGGTAATTTAATTGATTAGAATTGGTGTTCTTTTCAAGGACAAGTAGAGGAATGCTTCTACTAAAATAAAAAAATCTAAAAGCAAGAAAAGAAACGCAAATCCTCTTACAAAAATGGTGAAGAAGGGAGTCTTCTTGCTCCAATCCTAGCTGCTCCTTGGCTTGAAAAGAGGGCCTCCTTCTTCTCCTTCCTTGAGAGCTCCTCCAAGGTGGAAGCTACCACCTTCAATGCTCTCCTCCAAGGGGGGGCGTGCACCACCCTCAAGAGCTCCTCCAAGATGGCGTGAACCACCTTCAAAATCTCCTCCAAAGATCTTCCTTGCCTAGCTTCTCCTTTGGCTGGCATAACCCAAGAGAGAAGGGAAGAGGGGAAGGCACCAAAGGGACAGAATATCCCCTTAATCTTCTTCTTCTTCTTCTCTCTTGGACGTGGGCTTCTAGGTGGAATATGAGAGTGAATTTGCTAGCCAAGGATGCCTTGAATGGTGGTGGGTAGTGGTCTTTTTATAGGGTAGGATGGGGGGTTAAGGTGCCCCTTGAAATGGAGGGCTAGGATGGAAGGATGGAGGTGGTTGGTGATCCTATGGCCAAGGGTATTTGGCGCCAACCCAAGGGGTGTTAAAGGGGGTGGTTATGGTGGTGTAGTGGCTTTTGGTGGTGGAGAGACACCACCATTTTGGCGCCAACCTAGGGTCTTCTAGAAGGGGGTTAGGTGGATGGTGGAGATGGATTTAAGGAGAGGTGTATGGTGGAGATGAAGGGGTGGTTAGGGTGGTTTTGGTGCCACTTTTAGGTGTCTTTTGGAGGTAGTGGGTAGGCTAGGTTGACGCCAAGTAGGTGGAGATAGTAGGTGGAGTTGTTAGGTAGGGTTCTTGGGTGGTACAAGCCAAGGAAGTTGGAGCATAGCTAAGCTAAGCTAAGCTAAGCTAGCTTAGCTAAAGGAGGAGTAGAGAAAGAGGTGTTGGAGCTAGAGTTTAGAGGGAGGAGCTAAGGATGAGAAGTCTAGAGCTGAAACTGGAGCTGGCTGCTGCTGAAGAGGCTGGCATGGGGCTACTCTAGCTGGCTTAGCTTGCTAGTTCTTTGCTAATTGCTAAGCCAAGCTAAAGTGAGCTCGCTTCTACTATAATGAGCTGAGGTGAGCTAGGTCTGGTGCTGCCGGGGAGGATCAAGCTGGTTGAGGCAGTTAAGGTAGCTTAGCTGAACTGAGTTGAGCTAAGTTGAATCCTTGGGAGCTGGACTTGAGCTTCCTGAGCTGAGATGAGTTCTTTATCTGGCTGGAGTTGAGTGGAGTTGGATGTAGCTGGGTCTGAGCTGGGGTGAACTCCTGTCAATTCAACTGAGCTAGCTAGAGCTCCCTGTGGACTAGTAGGAGCTGAGATGAGCTAGACACAACTAGGTTGAGCTGGATCTGAGCTGACTTGAGCTAGGGTGAGCTAAGATGAACTCTCTTGAGCTGCCATTCAGCTGAGATTAGCTGAATGGAGCTAGGATGAGCTAACCCTAGTTCAAGTGAGCTAGGTTCCAGCTGTGGTGAGCTGGATCAAGATGAGTTCCAGCTAGTCTAAGCTTCTCCTTCACCATTTGCCTTCTTGAGTGCTAGGGTTTTAGGGATCTGCATATCTGTTCATCCCTAACACTCACAAAAACATATCAAAAAGATAATAAAAAATGCAATACATGCCTAACCTAATTTATTCCTAAATGCAACCCAAAAACCCATTTGCGGAGTAAAATCCTAAGAGCTAGGTTTGTTCTAATGTATAAGAATGATGATAAACTGACATTTATCACACCCCCATGCTTATCTTTTGCTAGTCTCTTAGCAAAACTTCAATTTTTTGGAAAATGAAATTTTTGGGAAATCTAATTTTTTCGACTTTTGAGGAGAAAAAGAGATTAAGGGACCTTGGTAGATAAAACACAGGAGGTACGGGATTTGTTAAAGATAAACATCGAGATTTATTTTTAGGTCCAACCATTAGATAGAACGGGATCAATATATCCTCCAGAAAATTCACAAATTGACCCCTTGTTAATTCAGATGACTTGAGATTGTTTTTTAGGATTTTTCTAGCTCATGAATCTGATTCGTAACTTGCAAAATCCTTTAAAACCTTATGCCTGTGCTTGTGAAAAGCCAACATTTATAAGGGCGTGTTAATTTATTTATTATTACTTTTTTTCTTTTTCTTTTTTTCTCCCCCATGCTTATTTTTAGCTTAGTCTTACAACAGATGTGTCAGGATGATCATTCCCGTTACCATTCCTCGAGGGGGCTTTGGCGCCAGTACTTCGGGATAGCACTGTCCATGACACCACCCAGGAGCTCACAACCCCAAAACACGATGCGGTGTAAAGGGACACTCCAAGCAAACTCAAGCTCTTGCTCCGACACTATAGGTAGAGCACCGTCCAAGACACTTGAGCTGCTAAAATGCACTTTAATGCTCTGTCTAAAGATATGAAATAAAGATATGGAGCAGCGCCAAGGCGGTAACATGTTGACATTGAGTCCTCAAAGGAGGCATTTTCCTCCTTCTCGGCGGTGGGAACTCAAACCAATGATCTGCTTTAGACTTTTACTAAGTCCAAACAAGGGAGTTTTTCAAATTTTTAGCTATTTTTAAGTGTTGGCTTGTGTGTGAAGAGTGACACAAGAAGTTTCTCAAGACATGTAAGTTTTTGAATCAGAAACTAAGTCAAATACTTTTCACATTACAAAATAGGATCAAGTCACCTGAACTATCATGAGTTCAGGTGGAATTTTAGAGAGGGATATCTGATCTAGTCTAAAAAAGACCCTAAAATTCTAATGATCAGATCCGCATCCTCATCCTTAGTTTGTTAAAGATTAAATCCCATTGTAGCAAAAGTGAGTTTTTCAACCTTAGTCCCAAAAAAATTTTTTCCTCAAGAAGTTTATCAATTTTTTTTTTTTTGGGTGTGCAAGTAGGAAATAAATTAAAGAAAAATGCATGTTTTTAGGTTTTGAACATCCTAAATCGATCGTTAAAATTAAAAACACCCCCATGCTTAAGATATGCCATGTCCTCATACATTAGGAGGGAAAAGGGATCACCTTAGTGAAGAATGGTCGAGTTTAGGATGATCAAAACCTGGCAAAAGAGGAAGAAAAAAAAGAAAGCAGGAAAAAATGATGGGTTACCTCCCATCCAGTGCTATCTTTTACGCCATTCAGCCGGGCGTGATGTGCATTAGTGATCAAGGGTGGATGGCTTAGTAAAATTAAAAGATTCAGACAGAATTTTAGGCGTATGATCAAAATAGGGCTTTAAACGTTGGCCATTGACTTGAAATGTCGAATTAGTTTTTGGATCAAAAAGGTCAACAGCGCCATATGGATATGTTTTATGGACAATAAAGGGGCCGGTCCATTTAGATTTTAATTTGCCAGGAAAAAGACGTAATCTCGCATCGAAAAGCCGAACACGTTGATTAATGTCAAAGTGTTTCCGAACAATATATTTATCGTGAAATTTCTTTGTTCGGTCTTTATAAATCCTCGCATTTTCATAGGAAAAATTATATAATTCTTTCAATTCAGTTAATTGTAATTTTCTATGGTTACCGGCATCAGATAAATCCATATTGAGTTGTTTTATTGCCCAAAAAGCCCTATGTTCTAATTTTACCTGGAGATGGCATGCCTTCCCAAAAATCAGACGGAAGGGAGACATGCGAAGCGGAGTTTTGAAAGCAATACGGTAGGCCCATAAAGCGTCGTCCAATTTGGTGGACCAATCTTTACGGTCAGGCCTAACCATCTTTTGTAAAGTATTTTTAATTTCCCGATTAGAAACTTCAGCCTGGCCATTTGTTTCGGGGTGATAAGGTGTGAAAATTTTATGATTAACCCCATATTTAGAAAAAAGGTGACAGAATTGTGAGTGGGTGAAATGTGAGCCTCTATCACTAATAATGGCTTTTGGTATGCTGAATCTTGAGAAAATATTTTTCTTAAGAAATTCGACAACGACGCGATGATCACTAGTGCAGGTGGGTATTGCTTCTATCCATTTAGAAACATAGTCGACTACGACTAATATATATAAATACCCACCAGAGTTGATGAACGGTCCCATGAAGTCAATGCCCCAAACATCAAAAATTTCAACCTCTAAAATAGGATTAAGGATAGGAACGGTCCCATGAAGTCATGAGCATCTTTGTGCAAGCGGGGCCAATAAAATCCTGAATTAAGGATTTTAGCTGCAGTTTTCTTGCCCGAAAAATGTCCGCCATAGGCCATTGAGTGACAATGTGTCAAGATATCATGGATTTCAGAATCGAGGACACATCGTCGAATGACCTGATCGACACAAATGTAGAAAAGGTCGGGCTCCTCCCAAAAATAATATTTAATATCAGCAAAGAACTTATCCCATTTTGTTTTTGGCCAATTAGCGGGGATTTGTTCTGTTGCTAAGTAGTTTGCGATGGGCACAAACCAAGGGAGGGTTGTAGCAGCTAAAATGCTTTCATCGGGGAACTGATCTGGCGGGGTTATTATGTCATTTGTCATAAGACGAGAGAGATGGTCGGCCACTACATTGTGCAATCCCGCCTTATCCTTGATTTCCATGTCAAATTCCTGGAGCAGCAGAATCCAACGGATAAGGTGGGGTTTCGCATCTTTCTTTGTTAGCAAATATTTAATTACTGAGTGGTCGATATAAACAGTGACATGTGACCCCAATAGATAAGATCTAAATTTTTCTAAGGCAAATACAATGGCAAGAAGTTCCTTTTCAGTAACCGTGTAATTCCGTTGTGCATCATCAAGGGTTTTGCTAGCATAATAGATCACAACGGGCTTCTTGCCAATTCTTTGCCTTAGAACGGCCCCTACAGCAAAATCTGAGGCATCTGTCATTAATTCAAAGGGACTATTCCAATCAGGTCCCTGCAATATTGGTGCCTTAGTAACCTCTTTCTTCAACCTCAAAAAACTCTCCAGGCACTTATTATTAAAATCAAATGGTTGGTCTTTAGTGAGAAGTTGACTTAAGGGCTTGGAGATTTGGGAAAAATTTTGTATGAATCGACAGTAGAAACCCACATGACCCAAAAAGGATCTGATCTGTTTGACAGTAGTGGACGGTGGGAGCTTAGATATAGCATCTATTTTTACTTTATCTACCGCGATTCCTTGTTCTGAAATAACATGGCCCAAGACAATACCTTCTTGGACCATGAAATGACTTTTTTCCCAGCTGAGGGCTAGATTAACTTCATGCACTTTTGGAGAGTTCTTTCAAGATTTTTGAGACAATGGTCAAAAGAATCTCCAAAAACAGAGAAGTCATCCATAAAGACTTCTAAACATTCACCTACCAGGTCTGAAAAAATTGCAAGCATGCACCTTTGAAAAGTTGCACATGCGTTGCACAGACCAAAGGGCATTCTTCGGAAAGCAAAGGTTCCAAAGGGGCAGGTGAAAGTTGTTTTGTCCTGATCCTCAGGATGAATTGCTACCTAATTATAGCTGGAATAAACGTCCAAAAAATAGTAAAAATCCCGTCCGGCTAACCACTCTAAGATTTGATCAATAAAAGGGAGCGGGAAATGATCCTTCTTGGTGGCGGTGTTTAATTTTTGGTAATCGATACACACGCGCCAAGAAGAAGCGGTTCGAGTGGCTACATTTTCCCCATTATCATTAGTGACAACTATTAGTCCAGCCTTTTTGGGGACAACTTGTGTTGGACTAACCCAGGAGCTGTCAGAAATGGGGTAGATGATATCAGTATCCAGCCACTTAATAATCTCCTTTTTGACCACCTCCTGCATAATAGGATTCAAGCGCCTTTGTGGTTGGCGGGAGGGGCGAGAATCGTCCTCTAAATATATACGATGCGTACAATAGGACAGATGAATGCCTTTAAGATCAGAAAGGGTCCAGCCAATAGCTTTCCAATATTTATTCAAAACCTGGAGGAGTTTATGCTCTTGTGCCCCGGTGAGTCCAGAATTTATAATCAGGGGCAGGGTCTGATTAAGACGCAGGAAGACGTATTTAAGGGAGTCGGGCAAAGATTTTAATTCCAATTGTGGGCCTGGCTCTGAAAGAGTTTCTGCTTTGTGGGTTAGAGGGGAGGTGAGAGTGAAAGGGTCAGCTAGAATGTTAGCTGGACGTGTGATTGGGGTGGAAGGGTGAGAAAAAGTGGATTGTTCAGGAACTGTATTTACAGTAAAATAGGAACCTAAATTGGAAATCTGCAAAGTTTCCTCCACAATGTTTTCTATTTCTAAATCTGAATCATTGAAGAAATCTAGTTCTTGGAACCGCCTAGAAGCTTGATAAATGTCTAGGGTTACAGATTCATCGCCACACATGATCTTCATCTTTCTAGAATCACAATCAATATTGGCACGGGCGGTGGCTAAGAATGGTCTTTCAAGAATAATGGGGGCAAACTTAAGTGCTTCAGGTACCTCTATGTCCAGGACTAAAAAGTCTATTGCGAATAAACAATTTTTGACCCGGACAAGAACATCTTCAACAATTCCCCCTGGTTTAATCGTAGATCGGTCGGCTAATTGGAGAGTGACCTCAACAGGCTTCAATTCACCGATCTTAAATTTCTCAAAAACAACTGTGGGGATAAGATTAATTGAGGCACCAAAATCCAACAGAGCGCGATCAAATAAGGTATCATTAATGATAACTTGGATTAGGGGGCGCCAGGATCTTTTCTCTTAAAAGGTAGTCGGCTCTGCACAACTGAGCTAATTGTCTCGGGATGAATTACCTTTCCTAAATTTCTGGGCTGCCTTTTTAGAGTGCATAAATCTTTTAAGAATTTTGCATAGGCAGGGATATATTTAATGGCATCTAGGAGAGGGATATTAATTTCTACTTGCCCAAATAAATCCATTAGTTCCTTCTCAGTGGGCTCGGATTTTGTCTTTTTCTTTTTTGAAGATTGGAGGGCTTGTGGAAATGGGGCAGGGTTGCCCTGTTTTGCATGAATTAGTTCCTGAACAATAGGAGGGGAAGAGTTAATCTGTGTGTCGTTAGAGCGGGTTTCTTTAACAGGCAGGTTATTGTGAGTGGTTTTCCCATTCCTCAAGGTAACTGCATTTGCAGTCTGGTTGTTTCTAGGATGAGGACGGAAGGCCTGGATATTATTGAAGCCCGGCGGATGCTGAGGTGCTGGCGTAATGGGTTGACTGGGATATCCACCTTGGAATTGATTCCTTTGATTATTTGAGTTGGGCATGGGTTGGGAAGGTAAATTCCCAATAGGTCGATGATCAGGAGTAACCTTAACTTGGTGTTGCAAGTTGGTAATCATGCAGGTTACTTCTGTCATTTGAGTCTGCATTCCTTGCAGAGATTTCATGACCTGATTATTAATATCATCCTGGAGTGGTCCAGGTTGATACATAGGTTGCCCATAATTCCCAAAATAGTTTTGTTTGGGAAAAGGAATCGGATTCGGGTTTTTCCAGGAGTGATTCGGGTTAGTCCTCCAATTTTGATTGGAAGTGTTGGAGGGGTTTCTGAATTGCTCCTGGAGAGCATAAATATTTTCGGAGGTGGGATCAAAAATATTTTGATCAAAATTCTCGGTCAAATGTTGCGGGAAATCAGTCGGAAATTGTTGGCCAGTAGATGTGGCATCAATATTGTGTAGATTTTCTCTTCGGAGAATGTGTGGGGGGTTAGTGTGTGGAGAGTGGACGTGTGGAGCTTGTTTGTTTATGAGCTTTTCTTCCACTTTCTTTTGGTGAATTTGCATCTGGTCTAGTCGTTGAGCTAACATATATAAATCATCTTGCATGACTGGAACAGAGGTGGATTTGGAGTCAATTTTATGGACTCCATGTCTGGGGTTTTGTGATCTGCGAAAAGTGTCCATTGAAGTCATGTTAAATGAGTTTTCACTCATTTCTTCAAAGAGAAGATAGGCACTTTCGGCATCTTTGTTAAGAAAATTGCCCCCACATGAGGTATCCACAAATCGTTTCAATTGATCTTCCAATCCATGATAGAAGATCTGCACTAACTGCCATTGTGAAATTTCATGGTGGGGACAACTTCTTAGAAGTTCCTGAAATCTTTCCCAGGCTTCGTGGAGGGGTTCACCAATTTTTTGTTGAAAGGTCGTATGGATCTTCTTAATGCATTCGTTCGACCGATCGGAAAATTTTTTTTAAGAAAAACACTTTTTAATTGGGGCCAGGTGGTAATAGGGTACCCAACCGTTCTAAACCAATGAGATGCTTTGTCTTTAAGAGAGAGTGGAAAGTCTCATTAACCACACGTCTTCCTGCACATTGCGAGCACGAGTGATTTGAGCGAGGACAGTTAATTCCTTGAGATGACAAAAAGGGTCCTCTCTTGGAAGACCATGAAAATGCTTGATAAGGTTTAGAATGGCTGGTTTGATCTCGAAATCCCCTTGTGGTATGACCACCCCTAGTCTTTCCTCATAATTGGAAGGATCATAGAAATCCTTAAGAGGAACGACAGGCTGTTAGCGGGGTGGTGGATTTTGTCCTTGATTAGCTAGGTTCGTGACAGTCCTAGCTAGATCTTCTTGATTTTGTTGTAGTCGAGCCAAATGGTCGACCATTAATGCAAAGGGATTTGTATTTTGGGTTATAATTGGAGGGCCACCTGGCCTTGCTGGTATTTTTGGTTGCTCCAAGTTAGGAAGGTGAGGGAGGGTGAAGTTAGCTTGTGGGTCAGCTGACGGGTTAGAAGTGGAAGCAGAATTTTTTTGACAGCTTCCTGGGTTTTCCATTTTTGAAGAAGTGGGGGAAGAAAACAATGATTTCTTGCTGCAGGGGGCAAAATCAGATGGTCCCTCGAGGTGTGGTTTTTGGGACCGTCGCCCGTGCATGCCCTACTTGAAAGAATTGGAGGGGAGGAGAAGAGAAAGAGATGAGAGAAAGTGTGCAATTCAAACAAACAAAACTAGACCTAACTTAAATGCAACTCCCTAATAATAAACCTAAGACTTGGTCTATGTAGGAAATAAGTTGTCAATAGTGAATACCCGTTCTGTCAACAAATCTAGCCAAGTTGCTTAAGGGGAGGTTTGAGCCCAAACGTTTCCCAGGGAAAACCCCAGGTACTTGTACAAACCTATGCCTAGTCATTTGACACGGCCCCTCAGCCTGAACACCAAATATAGATGACAGAATTGGTACTAACTAAAGAAAACTTAAGACCTAGATAGCAAGCCTAAGTTGATGAAGCCTTAGGGGTCAAGTTGCTATAAGTTTTAATCAGGTCTAGGATACTATAGTGCACACGAAATGTGGAGGGCATTAATTGGGTTGTTGCCCTGTTATTTTGATTTTTCTGTGTATGTGCAGGAATTGGAGAGTGGCTCCAATGAAAATCAAGTTGTCACACAATTTTTTTTGTATTTTTGTCTTTTAGGATTTGATTTAATTAAATGTGTTTTAGGCTTTTTCCTTTTAAATTTTCAAACAAGTTTGAAACTCACAATCAAAGGAAAGATAAGTTGTATTGGTGATGGTTAATTTCCTTTAATGTGAGTCTCTAAAAAGAAAGAAAGAAACCCTAAGCCAATTATCCCTAAGATAGAAAATTACTACCAATGAATTAATTTTAGGCTTTCTGTATTAAGTAGTGGTCTAAACAAGTCAAACAACACCACTACTTTGAATAAAATCAAACAAAGATTTCAAAAAAGATTTTTGTAAGATTTTAGGAATTGTTTGATAATTATTTTGAATTTTTAATTATACTGGTGTTAAAGTCCAGAAATGATACCTGTGAGTATTTTGGACTTTTCAATATTAGCACCGACCTCAGAAAATTTTTGTGATTTTATATGATGTGTAAAATTTCAGAAAGATTCCAGCAAGATAAATTTCACAAAAATTGGATAAGTATAAAAATTCTAAAAATTCGTGGACAGTAGTAAAATAGGAAGATTAGAGGGTGTGACCCTTCTGCAATCCACGAATTTTTAAAAAATAAATACAAATCCAATTGATCTGAAATTTGGAATAGATGTTCATAACTTAATTGGACATCATTGTACGAAATGTTATGATTTTAGGAGGCCTGTGGTGTTCAGAATCAATTTTTCAAATCTGGACAGAAATCTGGACCCGAAAAATAGAACACAAATACTTGCAATGGAGTGGCGCTAAAGAAGCATTCAAGCAAAAAATGAATTTTAAAATGTACCACTTCACTTAATCAAGTTGTTTGGGATCCTGAAAGCCGAGTTTAATATTTTTTGGTAGTTTTAATTAATTATGTGACCAGAAAGAGGAACCAACCTGAATTTCGCGGGATGAAAAGGAACTTTGAGCTCTTGCTTCCAGATTCCTGCATTCTTCCTGCAATAGTTCCTGCACACACGAAAGAGAAGAAAGAGAAGGGGATGAGATCTACTTCTAGTAAGAGGAGAAAGAATAGCAAAGCCGTGCCTCCCTGGCAACGGCACCAAAAAGTGATAGCGAAATACGCGTGATTTGTAAAAGCGGGTTTTTAACGTCGTTGTAACACGCGAATCTGCTTTCACTTTTAAATTTATATCCTAGATAGGGGAGTATCTAGGGTAGTCCAAGGAGGCCAATTATTTGCAAAATTAATCCTCTTGCTTACAAATAGATCTCAACTTTCTTTTTGGTATTTTAAATATGTAATTTTTTTGTTTTAAAAAGATGAGGGCAAAATGCGAATTGTAACGGAAAGTACTAACACCTACAATTGCCTAACTAAAACTTAAAAGATAGAAATATCTTCTTCCTAAGCTCACTCTAGGTAAGTGGAGGCCTAGAGTAATTAGGAAGAAGAGGTGAAACAAGTGCTAGAGCCAAAAGTAACAATTGCAATAAAAAGCTAAAAGAAGGCAATTTAATTGATTAGAATTGGTGTTCTTTTCAAGGACAAGTAGAGGAATACTTCTACTAAAATAAAAAAATCTAAAAGCAAGAAAAGAAACACAAATCCTCTTGAAAAAATGGTGAAGAAGGGAGTCTTCTTGCTCCAATCCTAGCTACTCCTTGGCTTGAAAAGAGGGCCTCCTTCTTCTCCTTCCTAGAGAGCTCCTCCAAGGTGGAAGCTACCACCTTCAATGCTCTCCTCCAAGGGGGGGCGTGCACCACCCTCAAGAGCTCCTCCAAGATGGCATGAACCACCTTCAAAATCTCCTCCAAAGATCTTCCTTGCCTGGCTTCTCCTTTGGCTAGCGTAACCCAAGAGAGAAGGGAAGAGGGGAAGGCACCAAAGGGACAGAATATCCCCTTAATCTTCTTCTTCTCTCTTGGATGTGGGCTTCTAGGTGGAATATGAGAGTGAATTTGCTAGCCAAGGATGCCTTGAATGGTGGTGGGTAGTGGTCTTTTTATAGGGTAGGATGGGGGGTTAAGGTGCCCCTTGAAATGGAGGGCTAGGATGGAAGAATGGAGGTGGTTGGTGATCCTATGGCTAAGGGTATTTGGCGCCAACCCAAGGGGTGTTAAGGGGGGTAGTTATGGTGGTGTTGGTGGCTTTTGGTGGTGGAGAGACACCACCATTTTGGTGCCAACCTAGGGTCTTCTAGAAGGGGGGTTAGGTGGATGGTGGAGATGGATTTAAGGAGAGGTGTATGGTGGAGATGAAGGGGGTTTTTGGAGGGAAAAGTGGTGCCATCAAGGGGGTGATTAGGGTGGTTTTGGTGCCACTTTTAGGTGTCTTTTTGAGGTGGTGGGTAGGCTAGGTTGGCGCTAAGTAGGTGGAGCTTAGGTGGAGCTAGTAGGTGGAGTTGTTAGGTAGGGTTTTTGGGTGGTACAAGCCAAGGAAGTTGGAACATAGCTAAGCTAAGCTAGCTTAGCTAAAGGAGGAGTAGAGAAAGAGGTGTTGGAGCTAGAGTTTGGAGGGAGGAGCTGAGGATGAGAAGTCTAGAGCTGAAACTGGAGCTGGCTGTTGCTGAAGAGGCTGGCATGGGGCTACTCTAGCTGGCTTAGCTTGCTAGTTCTTTGCTAGTTGCTAAGCCAAGCTAAAGTGAGCGAGCTTCTACCATAATGAGCTGAGGTGAGCTAGGTCTGGTGCTCCCGGGGAGGATCAAGCTGGTTGAGGCAGTTAAGGTGGCTTAGCTCAACTGAGTTGAGCTAAGCTGAATCCCCGGGAGCTGGACTTGAGCTTCCTGAGCTGAGATGAGTTCTTCTTCATCTGGCTGGAGTTGAGTGGAGCTGGATGTAGTTGGGTCTGAGCTGGGGTGAACTCCTGTCAACTCAGCTGAGCTAGTTAGAGCTCCCTATGGACTAGTGGGAGCTGAGATAAGCTAAACTCAGCTAAGTTGAGTTGGATCTGAGCTGACTTGAGCTAGGGTGAGCTATGATGAACTCTCTTGAGCTGCCATTCAGCTGAGATTATCTGAATGAAGCTAGGATGAGCTAACCCTAGTTCAAGTGAGCTAGGTTCCAGCTGTGGTGAGCTGAATCAAGTTGAGTTCCAGCTTGTCTGAGCTTCTCCTTCACCATTTGCCTTCTTGAGTGCTAGGATTTTAGGGATCTGCATATCTGTTCATCCCTAACACTCACAAAAACATATCAAAAAGATAATAAAAAATGCAATGCATACCTAACCTAATTTATGCCTAAATGCAACCCAAAAACCCGTTTGTGGAGTAAAATCCTAAGAGCTAGGTTTGTTTTAATGCATAAGAACGATGATAAACTGGCGTTTATTAGGAACTTGTTCCATAGCCTGACTCTCAAACCATTATAGGAACCAAGTGAGTATTTAGGAATAAACTTAATGAATCAGGAGAAGTATTTAGAAATAAAGCTAGACTTGTGGCCCAAGGATATAATCAAGAAAAATGAATAGATTTTGATGAAACATATGCACCTGTAGCTCACCTAGAATCCATTAGAATGCTGCTAGTCTTTGCCGCCCATATTGAATTCAAACTGTTTCAGATGGACGTCAAAAGTGCCTTTCTAAACGGCTTCATCAAGGAGGAAGTTTATGTTAAACAACCTCCAGATTTTGAACATGCTAAATATCCAGACCATGTATACAAACTAAACAAAGCATTACATGGCCTAAAACAAGCTCCACGAGCTTGGTATGATAGATTAAAATCTTATCTAATTGAAAATAAGTTTAAAATTTGTAAAATAGATCCAATCTTATTTACAGAAAAAAAAAACATGTTCTCTTAATAATACAAATATATGTCGATGATATCATTTTTGGTGCTACTAATGATCTGTTATGCTAAAATTTGCAAAAGTAAAGCAGGATTAGTTTGAAATTAGCATGATGGGAGAACTTCGGTTCTTCTTGAACTTCAAATTGACTAGCTATCCTCTAGAATCTTCATATCTCAAACAAAATACATCACGGAGATCTTGAAGAAATTCTCTATGGACAAAGTAAAGGGTAAAGACACACCTATGGTAGCTTCTATACAAAATCTTACGAAACAGGTAAATCTGTAGATCAAAAATTATATAGAAGCATGATAGGATCGTTATTATACTTGACTGCTGTAGACTTGTGATGTAGACACATTTAATTAGGTTAAATTGTCTATTCATGCATGTTCCTAGGCTTAGATTTGCATTTCATGTTATAAATATTACATAGCATGCATCATCTTGCATTTAGAGTAGTTTTGTATATTTTAGGTTAATTACGTCCTTTTTATGGCCAAGAGGGAAGGAGATGTATTTCAGGGTCTCGGATGGATGATCTGACAGTACAGATCTAATCAGGACGACGATCGGAGTCTAACGCCTTCGAAATCGTATAGATCGGAATCCCATAGCATCATATGAAGTTAGAAGAAGATTAATGGCCAGGGGGACAAGGTGCACGTGATATGCAAGCAAGGATGACAGCAACATGCATGAATTGAAGCGGGTCTTCAGCGACAGTTGGGTGGATCTTTAGCGATGATTACAACTGTCACTAATTTCCTATGGATGATTTTTTTCTCTCCTCTACTATAAAAGGACCTACCCCCCTCTATTCCAAACCATCTCTTCCTTTCTTCTCCTCGCCACCTCCAAGGCTCTAGAGAGACTTGTCCCAAGCCTGGGACGCTCCTTTAGAGTAGAAAACAAACATTTGTTCTTGCCTCGCATCCCCCTTTTTGGAGCATCCCATGGCCGTCCTCTCACCTCCCTTCGGGAAGAAGATCCTCATTGCGACGCCGTCCTGCCCCGCCCTCCGTCCTCTGGCTCCATCCTCGTTCGTCCCGCTCCTCACCACCTTCCTCTAGGCTACGTCAGAGTGAGTCATCCTCCGAGCAACTGTCGAGGGAGATTCGCTCACCTATATCTTTCTTCTTGGTTTTGTAGTGTAATCTTTCCCACTTTCTTAGTTGTAGAAAACACTTACTTCAGAAATATATGTGATTGTTTCTCTCTCTCTTATATTTTGCCAGTAGATTAGTTAGACAAGAATTCATCGACCTAATCTTTTGCTTGCTAAAAATACCAAAAAAATTAGAAAAGATAAAAACGACAAAAATAAATTAAAGCGAAATGCGTATTTTCAAAATTAAATGTTTGCCTCCCCGTGTTTAACTTGGAACTCACTTTTCGAGTTTCGATTATTAATTTTATCTAATCAACGGATTTTCCCACGAATCGAACTACGATGACAAGTTTTCCAAACTTGAACCCTTTATGCGTGCGAATCCGACGCATCAACTTGATATTCTCTTTTATAGTTGTTTATGTGCTCACTTTTAATTAAACACTAAAGAAACACATTTAAATGTTGTTAAAAGAATACTTAGATACTTAAACAGCACACAAGACTTAGGACTTTTCTATCCGAAGTCAGACAATTGGAATTATATTCCTTTTATGATGCTAATTATGCAGGTAGCTTTACAAACAAAAAGAGTACTAGTGGAATGTGTTAATTTCTCGGAAATTCTCTAGTCTCTCAGTTCTCTAGAAAACAAAAAACTATTTCACTTTCAATAACCGAAGCAGGATATGTAGCTGCACCTTTAGCTTGTTCACAACTATTGTGGATGAAACAAACCTTACAAGATTTTGGCCTATCATACAAAAACAACAAAATACTCTGTGACAACACTAGTGCCATTAACTTATCTAAGAATCCAATACAACATTCTAGGGCTAAACATATTGATGTTAAACATCACTTTTTAAGAGACTATGTCTTAAAAGGAGAAATTAACCTAGAGTTTGTTAAAACAAAAAATCAATTAGCTGATATCTTCAAAAAACCATTACTAAAAGAAAGTTTCAACCTAATTTGTCATTCGCTAGGTTTATCAAGACTAAAAGAACTTAATTGATATGTATGATTGATCTAGTTTACACTGTTGATCGATCAATTTTTTAAAGTGATCGACCAAAACGTTTTGATAGATTAAAGTCCTTGTTTGATCGGCCAAATTCTTCGATGTGAAATTTTCGTTCAAAAATTTGAGTTTTGATGGATCAACTTAGTTGTTTGATTGACCAATTCGGTTGGGTGGGAATTTCCCTCCACTCGTTCAAACTCTGATCGACTAATTAACTTAATTGATCGATCATTTCTTGTTTTGATCGACCAAAAACTAGTTTTGATCAACCTAAACTGGGTGGTTTCACTTTTCAAGATTGCGATCTTTTTACCTCGAATCTCGCTCCTATTCTACCTAACCGACCTCGATAACCATGATTAGCTTCCTAAAATGTTTTTACCTATTTTACTAATCATCTTTTCTATAAAAACATACGCTTTTTCCATCAGACCTATTTTTTTACCACCTATACCCCATCGATTGGTCCCCACATTATCTCCACCACCAAACAAAAATACCCATCTGACCCCACCTCTCCTCCTCCGGCGATGGTGATTGACCAAACCTCACGCTGCCTCTGACCATCGTTGTCTCTCATGCAAAGAAGCCACGTCGCCTTCGTGTGTCCTCCGTGCATCACAACCCCTCGCTCGACGCCTCCTTTGCACCACCTCCACGCGACCTTGACCTACGACTGTACTCACTTTTCATTGGCCGTCCACATCATTGCTGACCTCCCTTTGACAGACCAATCTTTGATCAATCATGGTACACTCTAAACTTAGTTAAATTCCATCTCTTTTGGATTTCTTTCTTAAGTGTTAGATGTGCTATGATATGGTCTAATGTTTTCTTGCTTCCTTATGTGATTGCTTGTGAAATAGTGTAGTATAAGTGAGCAAATCATCTGTTTACATCTCACTTTTGTCGTGACTGACCACTTTTGGTCGACCAAATTTCTTGGTTGATCGACCAAAAGTTGATTTTTCCATAACACTGTCCGATTTCTTTTTAATCGACCAACGTGTTTTCAAATACTCTGCAATGGCTCCAAAATGAGCATGTGCCTCCTCTTCTGCTCATCATGATGATACGTTTGACTGATTTTTCTTCACCGAGGCCGCTCGCGACCGTTTTTCTCTATTTGCCAAATTTTCACCACACATTGGTAGACCAGTAGATTTTTCCTACTTTGAGTCTATATTTCCTGGAATCTATGAAATATTTGCATATTACCAGATTTTACATTGTTTTGAGGGGAACTTTTATGTGGGTTCTAAGAAGAGCCGCATAGCCGATGTTGACCCAATGCCTTGTCACCTATTTTATGCCAATTTGAAGAACATAGGTGAGGGCTTCAACATTGAGTTGACCTTGAATGTCTACGGCATAGAGGTTCTGGTCAATGGAGATGTTCTTTTAGAGATTCTTGGATGGCCGTTTGTTAGCCTACCTTTCTTGAGCTCCACCAGTAGACACAAACGGATACCATTAGGGAGACCCTGTTCACTCCCTCTCATTTTGACTTGGATCATCTAGCCAAGTCACCCTATTTTCATTGTCTACCCATATTTCTTAATCATGTCTTATGGAATTTCATGTCCAAATCTACGTCTTTTGAAAACTGTCTTGGCATTATGCTCATTACCCTTTATGCCTTTCTTATGAACAAGCTGTTTAATTGGAACCACTTGATTCTGTATTTAATGAGCAAGCAACCCACCAGCTCCTTCCAGTTTGGGACACTTCTTTCCCACATCTTCCTACATTCCTGTGTTCCCACGAATATTAATCATAAACAATTTATCACTAGAGTCTCCATTTTTGATAAGCTCACTTATACGAAGATGGAGCAAGCTTAGGGAGCTTGTGGCGAGGATGCAGCCCAGGAGTAGCATCAGCTGCAGGAACCATCAGTAGTCCCTCCTTTCCTGCCTTATGAGCACTTTACAGTGACCTGTCGTCCTCCAGTGCGACCCTCTCCGTCCTTCTATGAGCAGGAGTGGAACCTTTGGGACATACCTCTTTCAGGCAGGGATTTTGTCAGTACCCTGGATGTGACGAATGGTATTTCCTTGATGATGATCGACAGAGAGAGACAGACTTCGTGATGATGAGACATGGGCCTCAGGTATTAGACTACCTGAATGCTCAAAGCCAATTCTTGGATAGACTTGGAGAGTCTATTCATGACATTCAGCAGCAGCGTCATCGACCTCCTCGACCTCGTCGATCTACTACCATGCCTCCATCATCAGCAGCACCTCCTCCTCCTACCACTACAGCAGCACCAGCAGACCAGCAAGTTACACCACCTCGCAGGACATCTAGGCAGCCGACACCAAGATCGTCAGCTCAGCACTGCCTATGTCTTGGTCAGCTTGCCTCCTCAGAGAGATCAGATTCGCTAGATCTTGAGTTGGATACAGACCTCCAAAGCACGATGGATGCCTTCATGGCATCATTAGATGACTGGCTTTGGTTTTGCTTAGCTTTTATTGGTTTGTAAAACTTAATATTCTATGAACTATTTCATTTTTTGATCTGCTTATCTAGACTCTTTTATATCATTGTTATATGCATGGATATTATCTCTCTCAGATGTATTTTACTCTCTTTGTAATTGCATGTTGAAATTTATGTTGCTTTATCTACATGCTTAAGGGGGAGTTAAATGAAAAACATAGTAGCATGTTTTACTTTTTGCTGAAATAAAAAGGGGGAGATATTATGCATAACTATTTCAATTTCATAATTATATTTTTGTTGTCATCCAAAAGGGGGAAAATGTAAGCACCTCTATTTTGATGCACCAAAATTATGTTTACTACCACACTAATATTTTAGGACCATCTCGGATCAAAGCTTCTCTCTTGGATCAAGTTCAGATGGTTGCTGATTTGTATCTTTTACTTTTATTTGAGTCTAGGATATTATTATAAGGGACCTCAAAATAAAACTCAAATGAATTTTTGCCCTTCTTTCAAATTCAGTTTTTAGGGTTATTGATCGACCAATTCTTCTACTTGATCGACCAAAATTGATTGATCGAACAATCAACTTAGTTAATCGATAAAACCAGCCTATTTTAGGAAGTTGATTAAAACCCTTTTGATCAACCAATATATCTTAATTGATCGACCAATTTGACTTCCTTTTCAGACCAACTTTTTAGTATAAATAAAGGTCATATGTAGCTCTTTTTCATAATTAACTTTCAATAAAAATACCCTCAAAAGGATCAGAGCTTCTTATGCTTCTTTCAAGTGTTTCTACACTTCGCTATTCATTTCATTCAAAGCACGTCATTTCAAACCTCTGCTGAAATTTTGGTTTGATTTTTTGAGGTTACATAGATATATTTATTGTTCTTTTATATTGTTGTTTTGATTAACGGATCTCAAGTTGTTGGGAAGATCCGTGTTGTTGTTGTTATTATACTTCTCTTCAAGGTAAAAAAAGAAGTGTTTGTAAAGAGATTGTGCTACCTTCGTTCAAGTGGTACGATAGTGGATTGACTAGCCTTGACTAGTTAGGAAAATCCTAAGCTGAAAGGCTTAGGTAGTGTTTTTCACCCGATTTGGGTTTCCACTCTAAATCCAGGTGTAACTTGTGCTTATCTTTATTGTGAATTCATTTTTATTTTTACTATTTGAAAAAGGCGATACTATTCACCTCTCCCCTCTAGTATACGTTATGATCCACAGGCAAATCCTCAGGGCAATGATGTTGGTAGGGAATTAGATGGAGTCATTCCTTCTGAGCCGCCATTGTCAGCGAGCTCAAAAGGTTGAGTGAAATTGGGTGTTTTATACATAGTGTGCTATTGGTCTAATTATAGGTATCGATGAGGTCCTTGTGAAGTGAAGTGATGAAGGACCTTGATTGGATGTGAGATAAGCCAAGAACCTCTGCCATAGATAACAGTGGTGTTTGGTGAAGGTGAAGTGGGGTCTAGGCGTATAATGTGATAAATCATGTAATTAGTGATGTAGAAATGATCGTGACAAAGTTTAGAAGGAGATCAGCATGTTTAAAAGATAAAAGAAAGCTCTGGTCAAGTTCAAGGAGCTTGTCGGAGTTGGGGAAGACAACATGGAAACAACATTAAAACTAAACTAAACTAGCTATCTGATTACGCTAAAACAATCCACTCAAAGAACTACGGTTAACTACGATTACCTGGACAAAGAAGACGAGAGGAACTCCATCGATGGCTCGTGACAGAGGAAGAAATCAAAGAGGGAGAACAGAACTTCAGTGAAGGTGAACTACACGACGTATCATGAAAAGATGATATCGTAACCTCATCCATAGATGCGACAGAGGACAATGAAGAAGGGCAGAAGGTCGAAGTCCTCAGAGAAGACCGGTGGGGGAAGGTGGAAGTTGCCGGAGGTAGGGACGAATAGCCTATCGAGCAACCTCAGTGGAAGAAGGGGGAAGGGGATCGCTAACATAGATCGAAGGTCCTGGGCTCTATTTATAGGCGAAGGAGAGGGTAGAGGGGGATGTATCGGGACGGTTACAGGTCTAGGTTCAAGGTAACCATCAATGTTGTCTCCGACATCGATGAGGTTAAATGCCCAGATCAATTAGGATTAAGAGGTGATCCGATCCGTCAGATGAAAAGAGAGAGGTGAGAGGAAGCCGAATGGCAATGGCTAAGGAGTTTAAACATGGGATAGGTGGTGATCGCAAGGTACGGACGTCGGACATTCTTGGCTGTCCACAGTGAAGAAGAGTTGAAGAAGACGATGTGTATAGGGGCATATTTGTAAGGAAAAGGACCTATTTGACTAAAAAGGACTCAAGTGAAATGGAAGTTAAGGACTGAAACGTAAACAGTGACTTTTAAGGCTTATTTTAATTTATTCCTTTTTCAACTTTTTATTTATTATCAAAAATCAGATAAATATTATATTTATGCCTTGAAATTACATTTTTTCCCTTTTTAACTATATTTATTTAAATGATAAGATTAATTAAATTAATTAAGTTAATTAAAATACTTAATATATAGCTAAATGAATATGAATTGAATCCTAATTATTAATTAAATTATTATTAAAATTAATTGAACTTTAATTATGCTTTTTAACTTATTTTGCAGGTCCTTACTATTTAACCCCTATATTATAATTAACCTTGTATTTAATGTATTCCTAGGTAATTAGCTAAGTAAACTAGCTAATTAACATTATCATGTAGCTCAACTCAGCTTAACTCAACTCATCCACCTCAACTTAGTTGAGTCTAGCTCATCTCAGCTCCAATAAGCTCACTAGGAGGTCAAGCTTGCTTAACTTAATTGACATCTGTTCACTCTAGCTTCGGTCCAGCTCCCCTTAGCTCTACTCAACTCACGATAGTTGAACTCCTTCTAGCTAAGCTACTACTTTACAACTTAGTAACTAAGCTAGTGATGGAGATTTTATGCGATTTATTAAGGCATGTTTTTAAATTGTTGCAACGCGTAAAATTGATCAACTTTTAAAATTTATATTCCCGTGTAGTGTGGTGGAAGATGTTGTGGTTAGAGTCAATAGTCTCTGTTTCCCTGTTGACTTTCTTGTATTAGATATGAAAGTTCTTGATTCACTTTCTTATTACTTGAATATCCTCGGTAGACCTTTCTTGGCCATAGCCCGTGCCCATATTGATTGTGAATGGGGCTGCATTGAGATTGCCATGGGCTCTAAAAAGTTCAAACATTTTTAAGGTCACCAAGAATTTTGATTGTGATCTTATCAAGGATGATGCGTCTGGCAAATGGCATTTATGGACTTGGCATTGTGCGTGGCCATCTTCTTTTGGTTTGCAGTGATGGCTACTCCTTTTATGGTCTGGTGTATTTGGATGCAACTGCATCCCATACTTCATAATCCATTGATTCTAAGAATATTTGCATTCTGGTCTTCATATAAGCATAATTGGTGCCATCAAATAGAGGTGGTCTGACTACAGATTGTCCTTTAGCATATACTTCCAAGGACTTTGACATCCTGGTTGGAGAATAACAACCTCGCTCTGATAGCAGATGTGAGTACAAGCGGAGCCTCAAGGATTAAGGATACACTAAAGGGGGTGAATAGTGTAGTATCTAAAAAAATTAAAATTAAAATATTCTCCACATATCAAAATGATATATACACAAACCAGAGAAATGACACCTGATTTAGAGTGGAAACCCTTTCGGGTAAAAATCACTACCTAAGCCTCCGAGCTTAGGATTTTCTCGACTAGTCTACGCTAGTCAAATCCACTAATGTATCACTTGAACGAGAGTGAGACAACCTCTTACAGGACATCTTCTCTTACACCTGTCAGAGAGAAGAACGGGACTTCCAACCCAACTTGGAATCCCATATCAAGAATAACAAAGATAAAAATAATATAACAATATTCCTATGGAACCTCAGAAATGTTAAATAACAAACCAGGCTTTCTTGAATCGCAAGAGAGCGATCGAGCTTTAGATCACATAGTTGTAGGTGTAGAGGCGAAAGCACAAAAGAGAGAGAGTAGGCATTTTTCTCTTTGGAAAGCTCCTGAGCTGTGTTTTGAGAGGGGGGCCTAGGTCCTATTTATAGGCACTTTTCGATAGTTCTGAAAATATAGGTTTGGTCAATCAAAGACGTATTTGGTGAATAAAAAGGATTTGGTTGATTAAATAATTATATTGATAGATTAAGTGTTGATCTATTAAATTGAAAGATTGGTCGACTCAGAGATATCAAAAGAAATTCGACCGTTAGAGTAAGTTTGATCGATTAAATAAAATAGGTTGATTGATCAAAATGAAATATGACCGTTAGAGGCATTTGATCGATTAAAATAATTAACTGGTTGATCAAAGAAATAAGTTGGTCGATCAACAATGGAGAAAACGTTTTCCTTTTGTAAAAATAGTAGGCTTACGTTTTAAAACGGTCTTCAAGAGTCTTCAAGTCTCAAGCTTCTTTCTTCCTTGATGACTAAGGTGATGACGACGCATCCATATCAAACATTTGACTTAAGTTATAAGGGTTAGTCCACAATAAAATATAATTTTGTTATATCAAAATAAGGGAATTAACAGATAACATATTATGGCTAATTAAGTAATTAAGTCATGTAGTTAAGTATTAGGTTAATTTATACTCTAAGTAAATAAATGTTAGTTAAGTAGTTATAACTTAAGTAGTAATATTTTTGTTAGTAAGTTATAGATAGTAAGTTAAAGTATAACCTAACTTATTTTGTTAGTTAAGTAGCAAGATATGTAAATTTTTTTTTTTGAAACAGAAAGATATGTAAGTAAGATTAACTTGATTAATTAACTATTGTGATTAAGAATAAGGAATAATTTAAAGAATAAGTGGTGAATCATTTATTGATTTAGCCTCTTAGCAAATGACCTGACTCAATCAGTATAAATTTATAAAATATGTCAATTACCTTATTCACTATACTCTAACTTAACAATGACAAATTAACTGTGTAAGGTAGCTTAACATTAATAACGTGCACACGAAGGATACCATTACAAAGGATCACATTTGTCACTAACAAGCTCTAAAGTAATTAATGAAAACCTTGGAGTGTAATCATGTAAAGCCTTATCAAAAGGGCATTTGAGAGGATTTGTGGGGCACGTAAAAAAGTGCATACTATACCACTCTCTTTTTCTTTCTCCCAGAGACTTAAGAAAAAATTTTGAGGGTTAGATCTCCTCATATGTACATCCTTCAAGGTGGAACTAGATTACCAATCCTCTATGTTCCTTCCTGTTTGCAATATTCGGTTGGGCTCTTAGTTTGTCTTGAACTCTATAGAACACAAATCAAAGACCCTGATCAGTTAGAAAATTAAAGGACCCATCAATCTTTCTGCAAAACTTACCTCACTAAAATCCATTGTATTGTTCACCAAAATGAGTTGAGTGAATAAATGCTTTTTTAGAAATGCCTCACTTTGAATAGGCTCATTAATCATTGATCACTAGACCCCCAATTTAAGCAAGGTCCAATATATAGAAATAGACCCCATGTTGAATGTACTACATATCCCATCATTATATATATTAAAGCCCATGAAGTAGTGACTATTGATGTCACTATTCCATGAGATTTACAATTTACGTATCTTTTGGGTGCCTTAATTATACTTCATGGTTAGCTAGTGATGATAAACACCTTTTTTTTGAGTAAAGGGTTAACCATATTACTCAAAAAGGGGTCACCCGACCCAAGTGTACAATGAGGGGAATGACGTAGTAAACTGCAGGAAAACAAATAATAAAAAAATTACAACAATGTTTGAATATCTCTATTGATATGCTCTGCAAGAAGAAGGGGACAGTGGTGATTCTTCATGTCGGTGTCTATTCCGTTCCATACAAATATGTCATACCATACCTGCTGTGACCTACCAATAGGTATGGGAGGTAGAGATTGGGGCATCCATTGGAAGTTGTGGGCACTGCTGAAGGGGAAGATGCCTCCCTGTAGATAGTTCCATATATTAGTAGAGTAATCACATTGAAAGAATAGGTACGATATAGAGTCTCCTTGTGAATTGCATAAAGTGCAAGAGGCTTCCATAGGTATCCACCAAGAGGAAAGTCGGTCTAGAGTCACAAGCCTCCCCCATAAGGCCAGCCAAAGGCAAGTGCTCCATTTGAAAGGGATAAAAGAACTCCAGACAAAATTCCTTAGGGGTCGCTCCACTACTTTTTCTCTAATTGTATTCCAGACTTCAGTAGTGTTTAATCTACCATCACTTTTGGTGGGCCAACTCCACACCCCATTTAAAAAAAAAAATCTCCAGTAGCCTACTTTTGAAATCAAAAAGCGCAAGCAAAATTTTTGAGTCACCTGGGTTCTTTGGCTTAGATAGATAGTCCCTATATCTGTCTCTCATCCAACAAGCCCATATAGAATGATTTTGTGTAGTAAGCCGAGACACCATTTTTGAATAAGTCAACTTCTACAATTCAATATAATTACATAAGTCAAGACCTCCCTCCTTTTTGGGTTTGCAGATATCTTACCATCCAATTAAGTGAATCTTGTCATCCCAAATGAAATTTGCAACATGCTTTTAAATTTGATGTAAAGTCTGCTTCCTGACGTGGGTGGTGCTTAGCCAAAATCAAAGTAGACCTTCAACAACCCATTTGACCTAGCAAATTCTCCCAGTGTAGGAAAGCAATTTTTTCTCCATCCTTGGAGGTGGTCTTTGACCTTGTCTTCAAGAATAGAACCAGGATTGACCATATTGCTTGCAGATAGAGGAACTCCCAAATCGCGACAAGGGAGTCTTTGATGCAAAATTTGGCATGATTTGTAAAAGCGGGTTTTCAAGTCGTTGTAACAAGCCAAATCGCATACGCTTTTAAATTTATATTCCTAGATAGGGGAGTATCTAGGGTCGTCCAAGGAGGCAAATTTGCAATTCAACTCTCTTGCTTAGAAAATAAATCTCAACTTTCTTTTTGATATTTTAAATATTTAATTTTTTTTCAGTTTTGAAATAATGAGGACAAAATGCAAATTGTGACGGAAAAGTACTAACACCTAAAATTACTAAGCTAAAACTAAAGAGATAAATATGTCCACTACCTAAGCTCACTCTAGGCAAGTGGAGGCCTAGAGTAATTAGGAAGTGGAAGTGAAATAAGTGTTAGAACAAAGACAAACAATTGCAATAGAAATTAAAAAGAAGGTAAATTAATTTAGCTGAATTTGTGTTCTTTTACAAAGACAGATAGAGGAATGCTTCTACTAGAAATGGAGAATATAAAAGCAATAAAAGAAACACAAATCCTCTTATAGAATCTGGTGAAGGGAGTCTTCGTGCTCCAAGCCTAGCTGCTCCTTGGCTTGAAAAGAGGGTCTCCTTCTCCTTCCTTGAAAGCTCCTCCAAGGTGGATTGTAACGACCCGATTCCCGAGTCCCTACGAGACATGAGAATCGGACCGACTCGACTAATCCCAAGACCTAGTCGTCCAACGAGGAAATAACCAAAAGAGCAGTAAAATAAACCACATTCAGGATGAATATAACTAGCAGTAACAAAATACAGCAGTAAGAAAAGGAACTACTACAGTATATACCACCACAATAGTAGAACAACAATTATATACATAACATGAAGCTACAAGTAAAGAAGTACAGGGAGTAAACAAGAACTACTCACTACAGTGGAAAAGGGGTACCAAAAAGAACTGCGGTAACTCTACTGGACCCTACTCGGCCCAGCGTCCTCGGCAGCCGCTGACCCTGGCTGCTCAACACCTGGTCCTGAAAAGTAATGAGTGTAACACGTCAGCGAAACGCTGAGTAGAGTGGCAACTAAAAACTAAAGAAGCAGTAGAGTGTACAGTAGTTATATATTTACATCCTTTATTTATATCTTTCTATTATTTCACGATTTATTTATTTCTCAGATCCTTCACTTGATCTCGAGTGTTCCTCGTGGGAACGATCTTGATTGCAGTCTTTTCCGAAAAGTAGAAGTAACACATGGTGCTCTCCTGGTTGGGAGAGTCCCCCGTGGTGGTCCTACCCCCCAGTCAACCACCCCAAGGTTACTGATAGACGTAACGGTGACTACGGCACGCGCGATAAGTGCACAGGTAGCTACCCCGCACTGGCACGCGGTCAGTCGTTTCCGTTAATGGGTGCGCTCAAAACACAGCACGGAACCAGTATAGGGTACAGCCCTCTCAGTAACAGGGGTCCAACCCCTCCACAGTTCGCGCACCCTCTCCTGACTACCCTGGTTTGCCCAGTGGGCCTAACAAGTCGGTGTAGGAGGCTAGCAGAACCCCGGGGCCCGTGGGGTAGCTAGTGCTCTCCCTACACTAGTAATTCTCCTCGGTACTGCGTACGCGAGGGCCAGCAAGTCGGTGTACAGTAGCCAAACCCACCCCTATCTCAACCTGAGGGCGGCAAGCTCCCCTCTACACTAAGAGGTAATGTGTGCTCTCGTTGGTACCACGTACCCCAGAGACAACACACTTCCACGTCTTTCTTTCTCAGTTCCATCCATTCTCTTTCCAGGAGTTCTACTCCTAATTCCCTGTAGGGTTCCAGCTCTTTTAACTCAGCACATTTGGGTTTCACCGTTCCAGTTTTACATTCATACAACCCATGTTCTCAATCATGTTTATTCATTCATAACAGGCAGTTGTTAAATCAATTTACAAGCAGCTATTATTTCCTTTCCACTTTTCCAAGACTGCAATATTTATATATATATTACTAGTTTTCCAGTCCAAGGATTCATGCCGTACCCTAGAATCTATCATTCAATCTAGTTTCTCAGTCCTAGGGTTCATGCAATGCCCTAGACTCTATTAATTGTTCCACAATTGTAACAAATTTGATTAAGTAAATTAAAAGCCACTCTAAAAGCTACAACGGGAGTACTGGGGGCGTGGTCGGAAATCCTGCGCGCCTCTGCAACCCCCAAGACTGCAATGGAATGGGGTCCTAACACAAGAATCAAGCACAAGGAGTTTCTTAGAACGGTATACAATTACTGTAACAGGTAGAGGATTCTATTCCGGAAAGAACGCAACAAGAAACGTGGAAAACGAACTTCGAACGGGCCCTAAACGGGTCAAAAACGATGAAACTGTCCAAAATCAGACGTCTGGAACCCCTTCCAGATGTCTTAAAAGGTGGGTCAGATGGTACCTTTGCTCTGTGTAGTCCTTCAGACGTCCAGAAGCCTGCGGGGGCGTCTGGCTTAGTTCCCAGACGTCCGATGGTCACCCCGGACGTCTGGAAGTCCTCTCCGTAGTCTGGCACTGCGGCCAGACGTCCGATTCACGTGGGATGGCGAGCCCTTGCACCCTCCCGAGCAGAACCTGCACGTACCCACACCTGCTCTCAGTACGACGGGTCACAGACGAAGGCACGGCGGACGGCTGCATGGCCGTACGCGCCAAAAAGGAAGAAGATCGAAATATCTTACCTGCCAGACGTCTGGACAACCCTCCAGACGTCTTCACATTCGTCTGGTCGTAAGCCCAGACGTCTGATTCTGGAAGAATTTCCAGAACCAGAGCTCGACTCACTCTCCGCTCGCAACGCACGGCCGCGCCGCGCCCCGTCCGCCTGCTGCTTGAGCTGCAACAGCCCCTCCGCGACACACCACGCCCGCTGCTCCCTCGCCGACTGGCTCTAGCTGCCCCGGCAAGCTCGAGTCCTCACGGTCGAGCGTCTCCTCCCTCGCGCAACACCTCCTCCCGCACACTCGTTGCGGCCGCCGCTCGCTCGCTCGCGCTCTCGCACCGGCTGGGAGAAGAAGAAGAGGGACGTGGAGGAGATGAGGGTGAGGGAGAGGGCGAGGGGCCTTATAAGGCCGCGTGGGGAGAGAGAGAGAGAGAAGCACTGCGCCCTGCAGGAGGAGAGAGGGAAAAAGAGGGGAGAGAGTGGCGGGTGCAGGTCTACGTGCGCATGCGCGCAGACGCAACCCCGTACGCCACAAAAATTTAATACCAGACGTCTGGGCCACTTCCCAGACGTCTTAAAAACCCTTCTTGAGGCCACGTTCGTAACATGGATGCTCTCCACCTCAAATCTTTCCCCCAAGGGTGGGCGTGCACCACCCTCAAGCTCTCCTCCAAGGTGGCGTGGACCACCTTCAAGACCTCCTCCAAAGGTCTTCCTTGCCTGGCTCCTCCTTTGGCTGGTGTGGGTACAAGAGAGAAGGGAAGAGGCGAAGGCACCAAGGGGACAGAATATCCCCTTAATCTTCTTCTTCTTCTTCTCTCTTGGGCATGGGCTTTAGGTAGAATATGAGAGGAAATTTGCTAGCCAAGGATGGGTTGTAAGGTGGTGGGTGGTGGTCTTTTTATAGGGTAGGATGAGGGGTTAAGGTGGCCCTTGAGATGGATGGCTAGGATGGGAAGATGGAGGTGGTTAGATGATCCTAGGGCTAAGAAGAGTTGGTGCCACCAAAGGGGTGTAAGGGGGGTAGTTATGGGTGGCCGACACCTAAAAGTGGCGCCAACCATGGAGAGGTGCCATGGGTTGGCACCAACTTCTAGGCTTCTAGAAGAGGGTTGAGGTGGATGGTGGAGATGGCTTGGAGGGGTTATGTGTAGGGTAGATATGGGGGTTGAGGTTGGCACCAAAAGGGAGGTAGTTAGGGTTGGTTTTGGTGCCAACTTTAGGTGTCTTTTGGTGGTTAGTTGAGGGGTGAAAGGTGATGAAGAGGTGGCATCAACTCGAGTAGAGGTGGAGCTAACTTAAGTAATCTTAGGTAGACTTGGAGTGGTAGGTTATGTAGGTGAAGTTAGGGTTAGGTTTTTGGTGCCATGGAGGTGGATGCTAGCTAAGCTAAACTAAGCTAAGCTAGCTTAGCTAGCTATAGAGTAGAGGATTATGCATGTGGAGTTTAGGGTTTGAGGAGAGGAGCTGGATATGTAGAGTTTGGAGCTGAATTGGAGCTGGCAGCCACTGAAGAGGTCAACATGGGGCTACTCTAGCTGGCTTAGCTTACTAGTTCTTTGCTAGCTGCTAAGCCAAGCTAAAGTGAGCTGGCTTCTGTTGAATGGAGCTAAGGTGAGCTGGGTCTGGTGCTCCCGAGGAGAATTGAGCTGGTTGAGACAGCTAAGGTAGCTTAGCTCAATTAGCTTGAGCTAAGCTAGGTCCCCGGGAGCTGGACTTGAGCTTCCTGAGCTGGAATGAATTTATCTTCAGCTGGCCGGAGTTGAGTGGAGCTAGATGTAGCTGGACTTGAGCTGGGTTGAACTCCAGTCAACTCAGCTGAGCTAACTAGAGCTCCTTGTGGACTAGTGGGAGCTGAGATGACCTAGTCTTAGCTAAGTTGAGTTGGATCTGAGCTGAGCTGAGCTAGGGTGAGCTAAGATGCGCTCTCTTGAGCTGCCATTCAGTTGAGATGAGCTGAATGGAGTTAGGATGAGCTAACCCTAGTCCAAGTGAGCAAGATTCCAGCTTTGCTGAGCTGGATCAAGCTGAGTTTCAACTAGTTTGAGCTCCTCCTTCACCAGTTGCCTTCTTGAGTGCTAGGATTTTAGGGATCTTTATATCTGTTCATTCCTAACACTCACAAAAACACATTAAAATGACAAGAAAGAATGCAATGCATGCCTAACTTAGTTAATGCCTAAATGCAGCCCAAAAACCTGTTTGCGGAGCAAAATTCTAAGAGCTAGGTTTGTTTTAATGCATGAGAATGATGATAAACTGGCATTTATCACACTCCCATACTTATGTTTTGCTAGTTTCTTAGTAAAACTTTAATTTTTACAAAACGAAATTTTTGGGAAATCTAATTTTTTTGACTTTTGAGGAGAAAAAGATTAAGGGACCTTGGTTGATCTAAATACAGGAGGCACGAGATTTGTTAAGGATAAACATTGGGATTTATTTTTGGATCCAAAAATTAGAAAAACCGGGATCAATATATCCTCCAGAAAATTCACAAATTAATCCCTTGTTAATCCAGATGACTTAAAATTTCTATTTTTAGGATTTTTTTGGCTCTTGAATCTGATTCGCAACTTGCAATATCCTTTAAAACCTTGTGTCTGTGCTTATGAAAAGCCAACATTTATAGGGGCGTGTTTGTGGTTTAAAATATATTTTTTCTCTCCCCCATGCTTAGTTTTAGCTTAGTCTTACAACAGATGTGTCGGGATCATCAGTCCCGTTACCAGTCCTCGAGGGGGCTCTGGCACCAGTACTTCGGGATAGCATTGTCCATGACACCACCCAGGAGCTCACAACCCAAAAACACAATGCGGTGTAAAGGGACGCTCCAAGCAAACTCAAGCTCTTGCTTCGACACTATAGGTAGAGCACCGTCCAAGACACTTGAGCTGCTAAAATGCACTTTAATGCTCCATCTAGAGATATGAAATATAGATATGGAGCAGCGTCGAGGCGGTAACATGTTGACATCGCGTCCTCAAAGGAGGAATTTTCCTTCTTCTCAGCGGTGGGAACTCAAACCAATGATCTGCTTCAGACTTTTACTAAGTCCAAACAAGGGAGTTTTTCTAATTTTTAGTTGTTTTTAAGTGTTGGCTTGTGTGTGAAATTCGACACAAGAAGTTCCTCAAGACATGCAAGTTTTTGAATCAGAAACTAAGTCAAATACTTTCCTCATTACAAAATAGGATCAAGTCACCTGAACTATCATGAGTTCAAGTGAAACTTTAGAGAATGATATCTAATCTAGTATAAAAGTAGACCTTGAAATTCTAATGATTAAATCCACATCCTCATCCCTAGTTTGTTAAAGATTAAATCCCATTGTACCCAAAAGTGAATTTTTCGACCTTGGTCCAAATTTCAAAATTTTTCCTAAAAAAGTTTTTAACATTTTTATTTTTTTGGGGTGTGCAAGTAGGAATATAAAATAACTAAAAAAATGCATATTTTTAGGTTTTGAAAATCCTAAATCGATTGTCAAATTTTAAAAACACCCCCCATGCTTAAGATATGCAATGTCCTCATGCATTAAGAGGAAGAAGGGATCACCTTAAATGAAGAACGATCAGATTTAGGATGGTCAAAACCTGGAAAAAGAAGGAAAAAGGAAAGCAGGAAAAATGATGGGTTACCTCCCATCCAGTGCTATCTTTTACGCCAATCAGCCGGGCGTAGTGTGCATGTTACGACCGCAGCTTCAAAATGTCTTTTAAGACGTCTGGGATATTTTTTTTCCGTGGCACAGAGGATTCGTCTATGCGCCTGTGCGCGCAGACCTGCAGATGCGCTCCTTTTTCCCTCTCCTCCTGCGGGCGCAGGCTGCGCCCCTCTCTCTCGCTCTCGCTCTCCCAGCGCGGCTTTAAAAGGCCTCGCACTCTCCCTTACTCTCATCCCCTCTGCTCCCTTCTTCCTCTTCCAGTCGGAGTGCGAGTGCGAGTGTGAGCGGCGGCGGCGGCAGCGGCAGCCGCGGCGGGTGTGCGGGAGGAGGTGTCGCGCGAGGGAGGAGACGCTCAGTCGTGGGGGCTCGAGCTTGCCGGGGTAGCTGGGGCTAGCCGGCGGGGGAGCCGCGGGCGTGGAGCGTCGCTGGAGGGCTGCTGCAGCTCGAGCAGCAGGCGGACGAGGCGTGACGCGGCTGTGCGTGGCGGGCGGAGAGCGCGTCGAGCCCTGATTCTGGAAATTTTTCCAGAATCAGACGTCTGGTCTTCCAACCAGACGACGGTGAAGACGTCTGGAGGACTATCTAGACGTCTAGAAAGTAAGTTATTCTTTTCCGTCCTTCGTCCTCTTTCTGCGATCGTTGTACTGAGAGCGATGAGTGGGTACGTGCAGGCTGAGATTCGCATCCAACGCGAATCAGACGTCTGGCAGCGGTGCCAGACGACTGGAGGGACTTCCAGACATCCGGGGTGACCGTCAGACATCTGGGAACTAGGCCAGACACCCCCGCAGGCTTCTGGATGTCTGAGAGACCACGCAAGACAAGGTACCATCTGATCCCCATTTTTAAGATGTCTGGAAGAAGTTCCAGACATCTGATTTTGCGTTGTTTCGTCGTTTTCGACCCGTTTAGGGCCCATTCGGAGTCTGTTTTCCGCGTTTCGAGTTGTGTTCTTTTCGGAATTAAATCCTCTACCCGTCTACAGTAGCTATATAATGTTTTGAGAAACTCCTTGTGTTTGATCCTTGTGATAGGACCCCGTTCCGTTGCAGTCTCGGGGTTTGCGGAGGCACGCAGGATTCCCGACCACGCCTCCAGTACGCCTGTTGTAACTGGTAGAGTGGCTTTTAAGTTTACTAGTATAATCTGTTAAATTATGGAACCATAAGTAGAACCTAGGACATTGCATGAATCCTAGGAATGAGAAATAGATTGAATGATAGATCCTAGGTGTTGCATGAATCCTAGGGCTGGAAAACTAGATTGTATGATAGATCCTAGGATATGGCATGAATCCTAGGACGGGAAAACTAGTGGAATGTATGAATACTGCAGCCTTGGAAAAATGGAAAGGAACAAATAGCTGCCTGTAAATTGAATTAACAGCTGCCTGATATGAATAAATAAACAAGAACATGGATTGTAAGAACGTGAAACTGGAAAGTGAGACCTAGATGATCTGAGTTAAAAAAGCTGGAACCCTACGGGGAATTAGGAGTGGAACTCCTGGAAAGAGAAAGGAATGGAACTGAGAAAGAAAGACGTGGTAGTGTGCTGTCTCTTGGGTACGTAGTACCAAGGGAAGTACCTGTACCTGTTTAGTGCAGAGTAGAGCCAGCCGCCCCAGGGACCCGGGGTTAGGACTGGCCACTTTGTACCGACTTGCTGGCCCTCGTGTACGTAGTACCGAGGAGAGCTACTAGTGTAGGGAGAGCACTAACTACCCCATGGGCCCCGGGGTTCTGCTAGCCTCCTACACCGACTTGTTAGGCCCACTGGGCAAACAAGGGTAGTCAGGTGAGGGTGCGCGGACTGTGGAGGGGAAAGGCCCCTGTTTGGTTACTGTGGAGGGGTTGGACCCCTGTTACTGAGAGGGCTCTGCCCTGTACTGGTTCCGTGCTGTGCTTGGGCGCACCCGTTAACGGAAACGACTGACCGTGTGCCAGTGCGGGTTAGCTACCTGTGCATTTATCGCACGTGCCGTAGTCACCGTTACGTCTGTCCGTGACCTTGGGGTGGTTGACTGAGAGTAGGATCACCACGGGGGACTCTCCCGGCCAGGAGAGCACCACGTGCTACTTCTACTTTTTGGAAAAGACTGCAATCAAGATCGTTCCCACGAGGAACATTCGAGATCAAGGAAAGGATCTGAGAAATAAATGAAATCGTGAGAAAATTGAAAGATGTAAATAAAGAAAGTAACAGAACATAACAACTATTGTACACTCTACTATTTCTTTAGTTTTAGTTGCCACTCTACTCAACGTTTTGCTGACGTGTTACACTGGTTACCTTTCAGGACCAGGTGTTGAGCAGCCAGGGTCAGCGGCTGCAGAGGACGCTGGGTCGAGTAGGGTCCAGTAGAGTTACCACTGTTCTCTTGTACCTCTTTTTGTTCCACTATAGTGAGTAGTTCTTGTTACCGTTGTACTTTTCTTTACCTACAGTTCATATTATGTTATGAATGTTGTTCTACTGTTGTGGTGGTATATACTGTAGTGGTTTCTTTCCTTACTGCTGTATTGTCTTACTGTTAGTTATATTTCATGCTGAATGTGGTTTATTTTACTGCTCTTTTGGTTACTTCCTCCTTGGACGACTAGGTCTTGGGATTAGTCGAGTCGGTCCGGTTCTCGTATCTCGTAGGGACTTGGGAATCGGGTCGTTACAGTGCATTAGTGATCAAAGGTGGCTAGCTCAGTGAAATTGAAAGATTCAGATGGAAGATTCGGCGTATGATCAAAATAAGGCTTTAAACGTTGGCTGATGACTTGAAATGTCATATTAGTTTTAGGATCAAAAGGATCAATAGTGCCGTATGGATAAGTTTTATGGACAATAAAGGGGTTGGTCCATTTAGATTTTAATTTGCCAGGAAAAAGACGTAATCGAGTATCAAAAAGCCAAACATGTTGATTAATGTCAAAATGTTTCCGAACAATGAATTTATCATGAAATTTCTTTGTTCAGCCTTTATAAATCCTTGTGTTTTCATAGGAAAAATTACGTAATTCTTTCAATTCAGTTAATTGTAATTTTCTATGGATACCGGCGTCAAATAAATCCATGTTTAGTTATTTTATTGCCCAAAAAGCCCTATGTTCTAATTCTACCGGGAGATGGCATGCCTTCCCAAAAATCAGATGGAAGGGAGACATGCCGAGCGGAGTTTTAAAAGCGGTACGGTAGGCCCATAAAGTGTCGTCCAATTTGGTAGACCAATCTTTACGATTGGGCCTAACCATCTTTTGTAAAATATTTTTAATTTCCTGGTTAGAAACTTCTGCCTGACCATTTTTTTGGAGGTGATAAGGTGTGGAAATTTTATGATTAACCCCAAATTTAGAAAGAAGGTGACGGAATTGTGAGTGAGTGAAATGTGAGCCTCCGTCACTGATAATGGCTTTCGGTATACCAAATCTTGAGAAAATATTTTTCTTAAGAAAGTCGACAACCACACGGTGATCACTAGTGCAGGTGGGTATTGCTTCTACCCACTTTGAAACATAGTCGACTGCGACTAGTATATATAAATACCCACCATAGTTGATGAACGGTCCCATGAAGTCGATGCCCCAAACATCAAAAATTTCAACCTCTAAAATAGGATTAAGGGGCATCATATCCTTCCGAGTCATGTTGCCGATGCTCTGGCAACACACACAGGACCGAACAAAGTCATGAGGATCTTTGTGCAAGCTGGGCCAATAGAATCCTGCATTAAGGATTTTAGCTACAGTTTTCTTGCCCGAAAAATGTCCGCCACAGGCCATTGAGTGACAATGTGTCAAAATATCATGGATTTCAGAATCAGGTACACATCGTCGAATCACCTGATCGGCACAAATGCGGAAAAGGTCGGGCTCCTCCCAAAAATAGTATTTAATATCAGCAAAGAACTTATCCCGTTTGGTTTTTTTGCCAATCAGCGAGGATTCATTCTGTTACTAAATAATCAGCGAGGATTCGTTCTTCTACCAAGGGAGGGTAGTAGCAGCTAAAATGCTTTCATCGGGGAACTGATCAGGTGGGGTCATTATGTCATTCGTCATAAGATGAGAGAGATGGTCGGCCACTACATTATGTGATCCCACCTTATCCTTGATTTCCAGGTCAAATTCCTGGAGCAGCAGAATCCAACGAATAAGGTGGGGTTTTCGCATCTTTCTTTGTCAGCAAATATTTAATTGCTGAGTGGTTGGTATATACAGTGACACGTGACCTCAAAAGATAAGATCTGAATTTTTCTAAGGCAAATACATTGGCAAGAAGTTCCTTTTCAGTGATCGTGTAGTTCTGTTGTGCATCATCAAGAGTTTTGCTAGCATAATAGATCACAACGGGCTTCCTGCCAATTCTTTGCCCTAGAATGGCCCCTATAGCAAAATCTGAGGCATCTGTCATTAATTCAAAGGGACTATTCCAATTAGGTCCCTGTAAAATTGGTGCCTCAGTAACCTCCTTCAACCTCAAAAAACTCTCCAGGCACTTATCATTAAAATCAAATGGCTGGTCTTTAGTAAGTAGCTGACTTAAGGGCTTGGAAATTTAGGAAAAATTTTGTATGAATCTACGGTAGAAACCCACATGACCCAAAAAGGAACTGATTTGTTTGACAGTAGTGGGTGGTGGGAGCTTAGATATAGCATTTATTTTTACTTTATCTACCGCAATTCCTTGTTTTGAAATAACATGGCCCAAGACAATACCTTCTTGGACCATGTGTTTTGCGTGGCTAGATTGTGTTTTAATAGATATCTTGTTGTAATATAGATGAACTCTTCGCAAAAATAAATAAAAATTTATAACTCGAAATTTAGAATATCCCAAGGTTGAACTCATGGAGCAAACTTTGATTCTAGAAGCATACAAATTCACAATTAACTATATACTATTTTACAAAAATTAAAGAGAGAGAGTGAACAAAAAAAATCCTTTTCTTCTTTTCTTTCTTTCTTCTCCTCTTCTCTCTTATTTCTCTGCCTTTCCTTTTTCGGACATCTGATTCTTTGAATCAGACGCCTTATTTGCCCCTTTGCTACAGTGCCTCACAACTTCTTCTCCTCTTGGCTTCTTTTTCTTCTCTTCTCTATTCGGCTTCCTTCTTCTTCTTCTTACACTGTGCCTTCTCCTTCTTCAGTTGGCTTCTCTGCCTTCTTGTCTTCTTCTTTCTTCTTCTATTGCAGCTCTTGGTTGCTTCTTCTCTTTCTTTTCTCTGCAGCTTCCTCCTTCCTGTCTTCTTCTTCTTTTTCGCTTGCAGCGGCTAAGTCCCTGCTTCCTCCTTAGTGTCCTCTTCCTGCAGAAGCACCACGCAACAAAACCTATTCCCCTACTCTCCCTGCACGTCTCTCTCTCTGAATCTCTCTTCGGTATGCTCTCCCAGAGCTGGGTTATCGGGTTGAGTCGGGTCCAGGCGCACCGGCGTGGGTGCGGTGCGCGAGGAGTGCATAGGAGGATAATCGGGTCGGGTTACCAGGTCCGTGGGCTAGTTCACGGACGAGGCATGCATAGGTGAGGAGGGACCTAACCCCAGTGAAATGGAGGCGAACAGCTAATAACATAAATTCAATTTATTTCGCACACCTCACTCACAGGTTCACGAGGTGGGACTAATGTTCCACCCACTGTTGCTCGCACGCCCGCAGGAGATCTTCCGTCCAATTGCAGCAGCTGCAGTTCTCGCAGTGCCAATTTCTTGGATAGTTGGATGCGCGAGACTTCCTCGAACTTGCTGGACTTGGAATCCTACAGCACTTCAGCCTAGAGCGAGCTTTCAACCTCCTCGAGCCGTCGCTAATGGCGGCTGGAGCTTAGACCCTACATGACACAAAAAGAAGCTTGCAGCTCTATCAGACCATAGGAGGACCTTCGCTGTGTCACGACGAAGGTAAGGCGGTAGGTGGTAGGCTGCGGGGTGGCCTAGGCGTGCGTGTCTAGGTCGCTCTGTGGCCAGATGGATGGGATAGGTCGGGGGGCGGTTGTGGTGGTGTAGGCGATTTGTGGACAAGTGGAGGATGTTCAGTGAGTGTGGCAGAGGTTGTGAGGGTGGCAAGATGTGTGGGGTTGCGGAGTGACGGAAGCATCTCGTCGGAGGGTGGCCGGAGATGGAGAAGGTGACGATGGACAGTGGATATCGAGGGGTAGAAACAACAAATTAACAAGGGGGAAATAAAGGAGACAGTAAGGGGAAGAGTTTTTACCTAGCTAAGCGGATGAAAGAGAGGAGATGGCGATCGACGTGTCTTTGCCGTCACCGGAGACGAAGGTTCCAGAGTAGGGGGTGGTGACGAAGAGAAGGGGTCGGAGAGTGCCATCTAGTACGGCCTGGCGTGGAGGTGATTGGCAGAGCTAGCTCTGCCACTGGTATGGTGGCAGAGCGACGAGAAGAGGGAGGAAGAGTCGCCAGAAGCGTCGGGCTGTTGGCCGGAGTGAGGAGGGGACGAATTTGGGGGAGTTCTCTGGCCAAATCGAGTTTGGAGCAACCGACAGCCCCTGCCGCTCCTTAAATAGATGTTGGCGAGGAGATCTCGAGGAGGAAGCGTGGGCAGGTCGCCAGGGAATGGCCATAAAAGAGACCCATGCCTCTCGCACGTTCGCATGAGAGGTATGGGCGTCAGCAGGGCATGGGAGGGGGTCCATGTGGAAGAAGACAACGCAGGGGGCCCCCCTCTCGTTTCTGGGGCCGGTCCCCATACCCTGCGCGACGCCATCCTCCGTGCAAAGTCGCCGGAGGCATGGGCAGTTGTTGCTGGTGGTAGAGGGACCGGCTTGCAAAGAACAAAGGGAAAGTTGAGGGGCCAACTGCAAGGGTTCAAAAAGTTAATGGTCAAAAAGTAATTCTTGAGGACTAATTTGTAAAGTAGGTCAAGGCAAACTTTCCTTTGGTCCAAATTTTGATATAACCCTAATTTATACCTAAGGGATCCAATGGTGAAGTTGGATTTTAGGTTTGACCACGTTTGACTAGTCAATTTGCATAAAAACCCAAATTAGGTCAAAAATTGGGTATAGTTCTCAATCTAGGTCAAGATAGGTTCCAATGGCCAAATTAAAGGTTCTAAACCCTAAGGAATATTTTTTCATGAATTTTAGAGAGTTTAATTGATTTTTATCTTGCCTAGAACTTCGTGAATTAGAGCAGGTTTGTTTTAGGGTTACAGAATGTCATTTAATTCCTACAAGCTGCTATAATCCTTTTCAGATCAAATCATCCCACTTTCTCTCTTATTAAGCCCATTTGACCTACGTTTAAACCCTTAGACATCCCATTTGTGTACTGCATTGGTAAAATTACAGTTTTACCCCTTGTGAGTTGCTTTATGCTCAAATTTATAGTTCTTTGATTTAGGCTTTCCCTTAGGTTTTATAGGAGCTTTTGTATACTTATTTAGGTCAAAATGTACTAGTTAGGGTTCATGATGAGATTCTCATCATACCCCCATGCCTAGCTTTTGCTAGTCCCTTAGCAAAAATTTAAAGTTTTAACCTTTGTTCTAGACCATGAATTTCTTCCATCAAATTTTGATAAGTGTTTTTCCTTTTGTATCCTTGATTAGGTCAGAATGTCAATCATATGCCTAAAAGGTACTTTAGTACAAATTAAGATCCAGATCTGTGTAGCTTTAGCCTTAGTCTTTAGTAAAGGTTTTTAAGGCCTACAGGAACTAACCTAAAGTTTATTGGACTTCGTGGTTAAAGCACCCGTGCTTGAGATATTTTTAGCCTTGGTTCAGTTTGTAGTGCATTTTGTAAGAGAGAGACAGAAGATTTATTCGTTTGGAGAGTTCTCTCTCTTTTCTTTTTAATTCTAGCTTAGGATTGGCTTCACAACACGATCTGTATCGGATTTCTTGTCCCCATCATCAATCCTCAAGGGTCCCTGGCAGTCGATGCTTTAAGATAGCACTGCCCATGGTAACCTCTAGAACCCTGGCTTTTGAGATTTCGAGATAATCCCGTCCATGGTGTTCGTGGCCGAATTCAGATCTTGGCAATTGACACTTCGTGATAATGTCATCCATGGAATCTAAACCAGCAGAGTACTTACATGCCCCCGGTAGGATATGTAAATATCCTAGGAGAGAAGCACCGAGGAGATGATATGTTGTTACGCATCTTCGAGGGGAATTTCCCACCTCTCCATGCCAGGAACTCGTCCAAATCAACTTGTGTTGATCGATTGCTCCTAATTTAGGTGACATTTTCAGAATATTTGAAACGCTTCTGCGTGATTTTGATATTTATGCTCACTGAACCAGACTGTGTGTGTGAATTTGGGTGCTTAGGTTACTGAGTCCCGTAAATCGAAAGTCAGTTAACGAGGCCAAATACTCCCTAAGCCTTGGACCTAATATTTAAGCTTTTCATTTTCCTTAATCTCTTGAGGAATATCTAGATCTTAACGGGTACTAAGAGTCTATCCAAGAATGCCTAAGGTTTGCGTTCTTACTAAACTTGTTGTGCACTTTCCTTTTTCTTTTCCTTAATGTGATATAGAACTTAGGTTAATTCCTTAATTTCTTACTAATGACTCCCTTTTCTTTCATTTTATGCTCCTTTTTACCATTTTGTTCTTTTTCTCCTCCTTCTATAAAGTTTACCGGCACTTTCTTCCTCCTTTAAAGTTTTTTTTTTTCGTATATGCAGATTTTTTTGTCGAAACCTTTTCCTTGTTATTTTATTACACTTTCATACCCCTCCATGCCTAAGATTTGCAATTTCCTCATTGTACATTAGGTGGGTTTTTATTTAGCTTGGTTCATACATTCGGATAGGTATTTGGTGAGTGGATGGGTCGAGGTGACTGTTGCGGATGATTTCTAATCTCAAGTACGAGTACCTGAGGTGAAGTTGGTTGTCCTAAAGGATGAACCTAAAGTGCAAAGAAATGTCAGAAAAGGTTTTAGATTTTTCAAAAAGAATGACGGGCTGCCTCCCGTTAAGCGCTGAGTTTTACGCCATCGGCTGGGTGCAATAAGCTCAGGGAGAATGGAGGATAAATGATGACTCAGCCAAATCTGTACTAGTTACATCAATGAACGGTTTGAGTCTCTAACTGTTCACGACGAAAGGTTCGAAATCGTGGATGAGAGGACTGATTTCGACGGCTCCATTTCCAAAAATTTGTCGGACAAGATACGATCCGACCCACTTGGATCGCAGTTTCCCAGGGAAGAGTTTAAGTCAGGCATCAAAGAGTAGGACCTTCTGACCAGGGTGGAAGATCTTTCTAGATATGTGCTTGTCATGAAAGGCTTTAACCCGCTCTTTGTAGATTCATGAGTTCTCATACGCATCAAGGTGTAATTCATCAATCTCGCTTATCTGAAGCTTTTTGTGGGTTCCAGCCTTAGAAAGATCTAAGTTGCAACTCCATACTGCTCAATAGGCTTTGTGCTCTAGTTCGACTAGAAGGTGACATGCCTTACTGTACACCAGCCTAAAAGGAGACATGTCTAATTGGGTCTTGTGCGCAGTCCTATAAGCCCACAAAGCTTCCGGAAGTCGGGACGACCAGTCCTTCATGTCAGATTGAATAGTAACCTGTAGGATTTTCTTGATCTCCCGATTTGATAGCTCAGCTAGACCATTGGTCTGGGGGTGGTAAGGAGTAGAAATTCGGTGAGGCACCCCGTATTTGGTCATCAGTGACCTGAACTAAGTATTGGTAAAATGGGTCCCTCCATCAGAGATGATTGCACGAGGAATCCCGAACTGTGAGAAGATATTCTGATGAATGAATTTGATGACGATCTTGTGATCACAGGTTCGGGTCAGAATGGCTTTGATCCATTTGGACACGTAGTCCACAGCAAGTAAAATGTACTCGAAGCCATCCGAAATAGGAAAGGGGCCCATAAAATCAATCTCCCATATATCAAAAATCTCGCATACGAGAATCAGCTGTAAAGGCATCATGTCGCGGTGGCTCATGTTGCCCAAAGTTTAGCAATGACTGCATGCCTTGCAGTGACTGTATGCGTCCTTGAAGATAGTGGGCCAGTAAAAGCCACACTGGAGGATTTTTTATGCGGTTTTGTGCCCAGAGAAGTGGCTATCGCATGCCTGATCATGGCAGAAGGAGAGAATGTCATTGATTTCGCCCTCCGGGACACACCGTCAGATGACTTGGTCAGCACCTATGCGGAAAAGGTACGGGTCTTCCCAGATGTAATACTTGGCATCGAAGCGCAACTTGTCTTTCTTGGCCTTTGGCCAATTAGATGGGATCTGATGAGATGCCAAGTAGTTTACTATATCAGCAAACCATAGAAGCCTAGTACCAATAGTCAAGAGGTGCTCGTCAGGAAAATGCTCCGTGATGGGTCCAGAAGGGTCGATGATCTCGGAAGGAAGGCGAGACAAGTGGTCGGCTACCACGTTCTGTCTTCCCGCCTTATCATGAATCTCAAGGTCGAATTCTTCCAACAGTAAGATCTATTGGATTAATCGAGGTTTCGCATCCTTCTTAGCAAGGAGATGCCTCACAGCTGTGTGATCTAAGTAAATTATGACGTGGGAAACCCAGGGGATACGATCAAAATTTTTCGAGGGCAAATACTACGGCTAGCAGCTCTTTTTTCATAACCGTGTAGTTACGCTGAGCCTCGTCAAGTGTCTTGCTAGTGTAGTAGATGACCACGGGTTTCCCGTCAATCTTCTGCCCCAGAACCACTCCTATAGCGAAGTCAGATGCATCGCACATGATCTCAAAGGGTTGAGACCAATCAAGGGACTGTAGGATCGGGGCTTGGGTGACTTAGTCACGAAGGTTCTCAAAAGCTTGAGTGCATTCCTTGGAAATCTCAAAGGGTACATCCTTGGAGAGAAGAGTAGTCAGGGGGCATGCGATTTTCGAGAAATCAGGGATGAAATGACGGTAAAAACCGATGTGCCCCAGAAAAGATCGGATGTCCTTAATCGAGCTAGGCATAGGAAGTCTAGAAATCAGATCAACCTTCGCTTGATCCACTTGGATGACTTTTTCAGAAATTAAGTGTCCCAGGACGATCCCCTCAGGCACCATAAAGTGGCTCTTTTCCCAGGAAAGAACCAGATTTACGTCAATGTAACGCCTGAGTATGTGAACCAAGTGCTGGAGGCAATCGTCAAATGATGCTTCGAAAACTGAGAAGTCATCCATGAAGGCTTCTAGATAATCACCTACCATATTGGAGAATATGGCAAACATGCACCACTGAAAAGTCGCGGGTGCATTGCAGAGACCGAAAGGCATCCTTCGGAATGCGTACGTCCCGAAGGGGCAGGTGAATGTGGTCTTCTCTTGGTCCTCTGGATGAATCGCCACTTGGTTGTAACCGGAGTACCCATCAAGAAAGCATAAGAATCTATTTCCCGCTAACTTCTCGAGAATCTGATCAATAAATGGTAGTGGGAAATGATCCTTCTTCGTGGAGGAATTGAGTCTTCGGTAGTCTATGCAAAGTCTCCACGAGTTGGCTATATGGGTAGGTATGACCTCTCTGGTTTCAGTCGTGATGGTGGTAAGTCCTACCTTCTTAGGCACAACCTGGATTGGGTTCACCCAACGACTGTCGGAGACCAGGTAGATGATCCTTGCATCTTATCACTTAATAATCTCCTTTTTCATGACCTCCTGCAGATTGGGATTCAAACGTCTCTGCATCTCACGTGAAGGTCGTGCACCCTTTTCAGAATAGATACGGTGTGTGTAATAAGAGGGGCTTATTCTAGTCCAATCATCGAGAGTCCAACCAATGGCTCTGCGATGTTGCTAGAGAACAGTAATCAAACGGGATTCCTGATCAGGTGTAAGTTTGGAGTTTATAATCACAAGAAATGTCTGATTCGAATCCAAAAAGACGTATTTCAAATGATCGGAAAGGGGTTTGAGTTCATGAATGGGGTTATCAACAGCAACGGGTGGTTCAGAGTGAGTGTGGGGTACAAGGGTAGGAGTTATAGGTTTGTCTATTTCAAGGTCTGACTCCTCTAATTGCAGTTCAAGATCCTCTTGTGGTTGATGAGGAATAATCATGTTGTCCTCAAGTTGTGGTTCATCAACCACAGCTCTAATATCACAGATTTATTCAATGACACCGCAATTGATCCCTTGTTGGGCCTTAAAGATATCAATTTTGAGAGTCTGGTTCCCAAATTTTAGTTCTATTTGGCCCTCTTCACAACTTATATTGGCTCTTGCAGTGGACAGAAAAGGTCTCCCTAGTATGATTGGTGTATCCCTTGGGTTTTCAGGTGCATCCATATCTAAAACTATGAAATCTACAGGGAAGTAGAAATCCCGCACCCTCAGAATAACATCCTCAAGAATTCCTTTAGGTGACTTGATAGATCGATCTGCTAACTGCAATGTCACCTCGGTCGGTTTTAACGCAGATTCTTCTAGATGGTTAAGTAGGGATGTGGGTATCAAGTTTATGGAGGCACCTAAGTCCAACAATGCTCTATCAAACTGGGTTTCACCGATCTTACATGAAATCAGGGGAGTGCCTGGGTCTTTTGCCTTGGGTGGGAGTCTACTCAAGATTACAGAGCTGACTTGCTCTGACAGTACAATTGGACTCCCACTCTTGGTTCTCGGCTTATGCTGAGGTGTACACACGTTCTTCAAGAATCTTGCATAAGTCGGTACGTGACGAATCGCATCCATCAAGGGGATGTTTATTTGGACCTGCTCAAAGAGCTTGACCAGGTCCTCAGGAGCCACGGGTTTGGTCGTCCTCTTTCCCTTGGTCAAGGCCTCGGGAAATGGAACCTTGGTTTGTTCCTCTAGGATAGGTCCAGGTTTCTGATTTGGGACAGGGATAGAAACATCCTGGATGATTGTCCTAGGGTTTGAGTCACTACCAGGCTTGGAGTGCTTTGGATAAGGTGGATCTTGTGTTGCCTTACCATTACGGGTTGTTACAGAATTTATTCCTGCTTGGTTCTGGTTAGGGGTTGGTAGGATGGGCTGCTGCTGTTGGTAACCTGCATAGGAGGTTGAAGCTTCCATCCCGTCAGGTGAAGGAATAGAAGGGACCTGATAGACCATGTGTGCTTGGCCTGCGTTTGGGTTCATAACGCACTGCTGGGTTGACACGCTATTAGGGTTAGGAAGAGGCTGAGAAGGAAGTGTGCCTGGTTAGCGAGAATTTGCCAACTGGGAAAATTGATTTCGAACCTCTGTGATTTCGTCCTTATGTTGCTTCTAGATAGCCACATTAGTTCTCTGAATGTCAGCCAAAGTCTGGAGGATAAGGGACATTTGATCTTGGTTTGGCCCGGATGGATAAGTGGGGTTGGGCTGAGGCTGAGGCTGTTGATAAGGATGAGGTGCTTGTGGACGGGGCTGAAAGGGTGGTCTTGGATTCTGGAAATTTCCTGCCCACTGGAAATTGGGATGGTTTCGCCATCCAAGATTGTAGGTGTTGGAAAATGGGTCATTCTGGATGGCGTTGAGGTCCTCGTAGGTCTGAGGAGCCTCAGAAAAGTCGGAGAATCGAGGAGTAGGGCTCCCTCGGCAAAAATAGAAAGGATCAGAGGTCCCTTCGGTCCTGGAGTCAGATGGGGGTGGATACGAGTCCATCCCAGGAGAAGGTCGGTGGAAAATGTTCTGCACAGTTTCCTGTGTGAGAGGGGGTTGTGCGAAGGAGTTCTGCGCAGAGGTGGCTCGCTGCAAATGCTAAGTCAGCTCATCCACCTTCTTCTCAATAATAGAGACCTTGTCCAATCGACTGGCCATTAATTCTAGGTCGACTGATGCAGATAGGCCCTACGTCTCGTGTGCTCCCCTAAGGTTCGTCGCTGCGCGGGTATTCGTCCAGTCGAATAATCCCATGGAGTCATTGTTGATGGAGTTCTCGCACATATTCTTGAGAATCTCCCACACGGTGTCTTCATGTTGACCCATGCTATTCCCTCCGCAAATTGCATTGACGAACAGTCTAATATCTTCACGAAGTCCCTGGTAAAAAGACTAGACTTGTTCCTATTTAAGAACTCCGTGATGGGGACACTTGCTCACGAGATCCTGAAAAACGATCTCATGACTCATGAAGAGGTTCTCCCATCTGTTGCGTGAAGTGAGTAATCTGATGACGTAAGGCATTGGTCCGACCAATGGGGAAGAACTTCAAGAACTCGGACTAAAGTTCCTCCCAAGTGTTGATCAGGCGGGTTTGTGTCTGGTACCAATGGGTTGCCTTGTCCATATGGGAGAAAGAGAACATCTTCATAAGTAGGATATGCCAATTCTGTGCATCTGACTCAAAGGTTTGGGCCAGATGCTTAAGCTGTTTGATGTGCTGGAAGGAGTCTTCAGAGTTAAGCCCATAGAATTTGGGTATGGCATGGATCATGTTGGGCTTCAACTCGGAATCAGGTCCTCCAATCAGGATTCTGACTCGAGGCTCAATTGCCACCGCAACGGGATTATAGTGATCTCGCATCATGGGTCGCTGCGGTGGGTTCATGAAGTTTTAGAAGAGATCATTGAGTTGCTGGAGCTGGTGCTCAAGATTATTCTCTTCTTCAATAGGCTGAGCCATTGTGGAAGAAGGGGAATTGGGTTCAGAATTAGAAGAGAGGTCTATGTGAAGAGGTTGTTGCACAAACAAGGGTACCGAGGCTTGGCCTTGGGGAGAGTGAATTTCTAGAGGAGGTTTCAAGGACCTCCTACCAAACATACACTGATGGATTGGATGAGGTTAGCAGGTGCTGAACCCAATCAAGACACCCAAAATGTTGGGTGACTATAGAGGTGCGGGGCGGATGATACCCCTTAATCAGAAGGTCGTCCACCTGAGAATTACCTGGGCATCCAAAGAAGGTGAGTCCCGCGAAGACCCCTACACGGTAGAGCGCCCCCACGGGTTACAGGGTTTCCCCCACCCGACCTCTTTTGTCACTGAGATTCCAGGTAGACAAGAATGGGGACCTTGACCTCTTAAGTCTACCACTTTTAATTAGGATCAAGATGCTTAGGGTTTTACTTGAACTTTATCCTTTTGTGTGCAAAAAGTGACCTAATTTCAAGGTTGGTTGATCCAAGGGATCAACTTCACCTATTAGTTCCTGTGAGAGCTTATTAGGTCTTGTCTTTTAAGGTTCAAGTGATTTAAGAGCCAGATTGCTTAGGGTTTCTCTTAATAGATCTTTTCAATCAATGGCTTAGGCACACTTCTTTTGGAAATTTTCAATTCTTGATTAGAAGGTGTGTCTCTAAAATCCTAGCTTTGAGTCTTAGGTTGGCTCTAATTGGTCTAGTTAGTTGCCTCAAGATTAGGTAACTAGGGCTCAAGTAAGAAGGTTTTAGCCCTAATTACCTTTAGTGGATGTACAGATAGAATGTGTTGAAATTCAAAAAATAGGCAACTCTTGTGATTTACTACGTATGAAAGACAGGTAATTCCTATATTGCTTTTCTTTTTCTTCCTCTTTAGAATTTTAGGGGCTTAAAAGAGAGGATAGAAAATTACCTGTCCCTTTGTGTGGTTGTTGTACGGCTGCTTGTTCCTTCTTGTTTTCCTGTGCCTGCACAACAAAAGAGAAGAGATTAAGTCAGCAGTAAATCAGAAATTTTGAATTAATAGCTTCTAGAATGCCTGTTGCTCCCCGGCAACGGTGCCAAAAAATGTTTTGCGCGGCTAGATTGTGTTTTAGCAGATATCTCGTTGTAATATAGATGAACTCTCCGCGAAAATAAATAAAAATTTATAACTCGAAATTTAGAATATCCCGAAATCAAACTCAGGGAGCAAACTTTGATTCTAGAAGCATACAAATTCACAATTAACTATATACTATTTTACAAAAATTAAAGAGAGAGTGAACAAAAAAAAGCCTTTGCTTCTTTTCTTTCTTTCTTCTCCTCTTCTCTCTTCTTTCTCTGCCTTTCCTTTTTTGGACGTCTGATTCTTTGAATCAGATGCCTTATCTGCCCCTTTGCTACAGTGCCTCGCAGCTTCTTCTCCTCTTGGCTTCTTTTTCTTCTCTTCTCTGTTCGGCTTCCTTCTTCTTCTTCTTCTTGCACTGTGCCTTCTCCTTCTTCAGTTGGCTTCTCTGCCTTCCTGTCTTCTTTCTTCTTCTGTTGCAGCTCTTGGCTGCTTCTTCTCTTTCTTTTCTCTGCAGCTTCCTCCTTCCTGTCTTCTTCTTTTTCACTTGCAACGGCTAAGTCCCTGCTTCCTTCTCTTGCTGCTTCCTCCTTAGCGTCCTCTTCCTGCACAGGCACCACACAACAAAACCTATTCCCCTACTCTCCCCATGCGTCTCTCTCTCTCTGAATCTCTCTTCGGTACGCTCTCCCAGAGCCGGGTTATCGGGTCGGGTCGTGCGCTCGGGTCCAGGCACACCAGCATGGGTATGGTGCGCGAGGAGTGCACAGGAGGATAATCGGGTCGGGTTATCAGGTCCGCGGGCTAGTTCACGGACAAGGCGTGCATAGGTGAGGAGGGACCTCACCCCAGTGAATTGGAGGCAAACAGCTAATATCACAAATTCAATTTATTTCACACACCTCACTCATAGGTTCACGAGGTGGGACTAATGTTCCACCAGCTGTTGCTCGCATGCCCGCAGGAGATCTTCCGTCCAATTGCAGCAGCTGCAAGCCTCGCAGCGCCAATTTATTAGACAGCTGGATGCGCGAGATTTTCCCGAACCTGCTGGACCTAGAACCCTACAGACTTCCCCGAACCTGCTTGCAGCTCTATCAGACCACAGGAGGACCTTCGCCGTGTCACGGCGAAGGTGAGGCAGTAGGTGGCAAGCCGCGGGGTGGCCTAGGTGTGCATGCCTAAGTCGCTCTGTGGCCGGATGGATGGGTTAGGTCGGGGGGTGGTTGTGGTGGTGTAGGCAGTCTGTGGACGAGTGGAGGATGTTCAGTGAGTGTAGCAGAGGTTGTGAGGTGGGTGGCGAGACGTGTGGGGTTGCGGAGTGACGGAAGCGTCTCGCCAGAGGGCGGCCGAAGATGGAGAAGGTGGCGATGGACAGTGGATGTCGAGGGGTAGAAACAACAAATTAACAAGGGGTAAATAAAGGAGAGAGTAAGGGGATGAGTTTTTACCTAGCTAAGCGGACGAAAGGGAGGAGATGGCGATCGGCGCGTCTTTGCCATTGCCGGAGACGAAGGTGCCAGAGTAGGGGGAGGCTACGAAGAGAAGGGGTCGGAGAGTGCCAGCTGGTACGACCTAGCGCGGAGGAGAATGGCAGAGCTGGCTCTGCCACTAGTATGGTGGCAGAGCGAGGAGAAGAGGGAGGAAGAGTCACCGGAAGCGTTGGGCTATTGGCCGGAGTGAGGAGGGGACGAATTTGGGGGAGTTCTCTGGCCAAATCGAGCTTGGAGCAACCGGTAGCCCCTGCCGCTCCTTAAATAGATGTTGGTGAGGAGGAGATCTCGAGGAGGAAGCGTGGGCAGGCCACCGGAGAATGGCTAAAAAAGAGACCCATGCCTCTCGCGCGTTCGCACGAGAGGATGGGCGTCGGAGGGCATGGGAGGGGGTCCATGCAGAAGAAGACAACGCAGGGGACCCCCCTCTCGTTTTTGGGGCCGGTCCCCATACCCTATGCGACGCCATCCTCCGTGAAAAGTCGCCAGAGACATGGGCAGCTGCTACAGGTGGCAGAGGGACCAGCTTGCAAAGAACGAAGGGAAAGTTGCTGGGCTAAGTGCAAGGGTTCAAAAAGTTAAAGGTCAAAAAGTAATTCTTGAGGACCAATTTGTAAATTAGGTTAAGGCAAACTTTCCTTAGGTCCAAATTTTGATATAACCCTAATTTGGACATAAGGGATCCAATGGTGAAGTTGAATTTTGGGATTGACCACGTTTGACCAGTCAATTTGCACAAAAACCTAAATTAGGTCAAAAAATTGGTATGGTTCTCAATCTATGTCAAGATAGGTTCCAATGGCCAAATTGAAGGTTCTAAACCCTAGGAGATATTTTTTCATGAATTTTAGAGGGTTTAATTGATTTTTATCTTGCCTGAAACTTCATGAATTAGAGCGGGTTTGTTTTAGGGTTACAGAATATCATTTAATTCCTAGAAACTGCTATAACCCTTTTCAGATCAAATCATCCCACTTTCTCTCTTATTAAGCCCATTTGACCTGTGTTTAGACCCTTAGACATCCCGTTTGTGTACTACACTGGTAAAATTACAGTTTTACCTCTTGTGAACTGCTTTATGCTCAAATTTATAGTTCTTTGATTTAGGCTTTCCCTTAGGTTTTATAGGAGCTTTTGTATACTTATTTAGGTCAAAATGTGCTAGTTAAGGTTCATGATGAGATTCTCATCACCATGAAATAACTTTTTTCCCAACTGAGGACTAGATTGACTTCTATGCATTTTTGGAGAGTTCTTTCAAGGTTCTTGAGACAATGATCAAAAGAATCTCCAAAAATAGAGAAGTCATCTATAAAAACTTCTAAGCATTCACCTACCAAGTCGAAAAATATTGCAAGCATACACCTTTGAAAAGTCGCAGGTGAGTTGCAAAGACCGAAATGCATCCTTCGGAAAGCAAAGGTTCTGAAGGGGCAGGTGAAAGTTGTTTTGTCCTGGTCCTCAGGATGAACCGCTACCTGATTATAGTCGGAATAACCATCCTGAAAACAATAAAAATCCCGTCTGACTAAATGCTCCAAGATTTGATCAATAAGGGGAGTGGGAAATGGTCCTTCTTGGTGGCGGTGTTTAATTTTCTGTAATCGATACACATGCACAAAGAAGAGGCGGTTCGAGTGGCTACATTCTCCCCATTATCATTAGTGACAACTGTTAGGGTCCAGCCCATAGCTTTTCTATATTTGCTCAAAACCTGGAGAGGTTTGTGCTCTTGTGCCCCGGTAAGTCCAGAATTTATAATCAGGGGCAGGGTCTGATTTGGGCCTAGGAAGACATATTTAAGGGAGTCGGGCAAAGGTTATAATTCCAATTATGGGCCCGGCTTCGAAAGAATTTCTACTTTGTGGGTTAGTGGTGATGTGAGAGTGAAAGGGTCAGCAGGATGGTTGGGTCAGCAGGATGGTTAGCTAAATGTGTGATTGCACAGCAATCATAGGTCCTAATCAACCAAAATAATGTCTGAACCTATCTTAAATTGTGGATATTGCACTCATATCTTGCATATCATGCATTGGATCAATCTATTTAGAATTAGATGAGATATCCTGCTAGTTAATATTTTTTTATTGCTATTTACAGATAATAAAGTGATCCAGGATGGAGATAGTGGAATAAAGCAATAAAGGAAGAAGAAGACTGATCCTGATAAGAGGAGTGAGGAGGATAGCCTTATCCCTACCCTTAGAAACCCTAGGACAGCCTTCCCAAACCCAAAACAACCTCCATTACGGCACCTTAGCCTCAAAACCCAAACATAGATAGCACTATCCATGTTCCTATCCCTCTCCCAAACACTTAGGAACCAAAACCAACCTTAGAAAACACAAAACCCACTCTCCAGCACCTTTTAAGACGTCCAAACATCTGGCTGGACGCCTGATTTCTGTAGAATAACAATCCAGGAAGCCAAAACTCATACTGACAAAGAATTGGATGTCTAATTTAGTGTCCAGACGTCCAATTTTGTAATATAAGACGTCTGACCACTATCCTGGACGTCTGATACTGCTGTCTGGTTCCTGATTTTGGGTGTTGGAAGCCCTAGCTTGCCTCTTTTGACCTAGGAACCCCACCGGACACCCGAGGAAACCTAAGTAGAGACCTCCTAATCCTAGTCCACTATCCATAGCCCTACTTGTCCTATCCCTAACACAATTGAACCATCCCATACCTAATTGGGTGCATCTACAGTTGATTGGGTGCACCCGAGCCCAATTAGATCCACCCAGGATCTAATTAACTCATACCTATTAGGGTTACCCTAGCCTAATCACATGCACACATCTAATTAGACTTGACTTAGACCTAATTAGGTTCACTCCTACCCAATTAGGCTTTCCTAAGCTTAATTAGGTCCACACCCACTTAATCTAGATTGACCCAACCTATTTAGCACCTAATCCTACCAAAACCCACAACCTAGCCTACAAAAAACACACACCCACACACACACGCACACCTTCCCATTTTACTCCCACCAAACCCATGCACACTCTCTTGGAAACCCTAAAAACTTGTGTCAAACTTAGATCCAAAATTTGTGGCATTTGCTATTTTTGGAGCCACCAAAAGTGGCAACCAAATGGAACCTTCCATAAGGGCAAAGTGAGGGCTACGAAATTGGAAAATCTCCATACACTTTCCCATCCATACTCTCCACTCTAAACTTGCTTCCACCCTCCAAAACCTCAAAGGCCGTCCTCCTCATCCTCCTCCAAGGCTCCATGGATGGCTAGCTAGAGAAGCTTCTCTCCAAAGCTTCAAGGACGGCCATTGGTAGAGAAAGGGAGAAACACCCTCCTCTCTCCACTTGGGTGCACTATCCCCCATCTTCTTCTTCTTCTTGGACGGCCATGAAGGCTCACCCATAGCCTCTTGTGGCCGGCCATCTCTTTTGGTAGGCATGTAGACCGGTTTGCATACCCAAGGTCTAGCCTACACCCTCACACAAGGCCGATGGCCCTAGTGGCAACTTTCCGACGTGAGGGATTTTCTTCTATTTATATGCTTTCTAGTGTAGATGATGTGTGATAAATTTTTTATGCATAAATAATTTCATGATGTTTTATCCTAATGTTTGCTTGCCTAAATGACACTTTGGTTTGTTCACATCATGCACGGCCACCATGGCCTCATTTAGATGCACATAGTCACTTAGGTTTTTACTAGTTTATCTTGATCTAGGTTTCAATTCGCTTTTCGAAATAAAAAAAATCAAAAACACAAAAAGACAAAAATAGTAGCTTAGGTTAGATTTAGGTTATAAAAGCCGATCCAAACCTCGATTCGTTTTCACGCCTCCCAGAGACGAACGACTGGGACTCAAGTTCTAAAAAGAATAAAGATCTACGAGAGTTTCGCTATCACAAATATCTTTGACAAGTGGTTTCTGCGACTATACTACGATTTCCAACGATTTCAAAATACGCAAATTCCACGCTCCGTCAATGTGTGGTTAGGGTGGAAGGGTGAGAAGAAGTGGATTGTTCAGGAACCGTATTGATGGCAAAATAGGAACCTAAATGGTAAATCTGCAAAGTTTCCTCCACAATATTTTCTATTTCGGAATTCGAATCATCAAAGAAATCAGGTTCTTGGAACTGCCTAGAAGCTTGAAAAATGTCTAGGGTTACAGATTCACCGCCACACATGATCTTCACTTTTCCAGAATCACAATCGATATTTGCATGGGCGGTGGCTAAGAATGGTCTTCCAAGAATTATGAGGGCAAACTTTAGTGCTTCCGGTACCTCTATGTCCAGGACTAAAAAGTCTACTGCAAATAGATAATTTTTGACCCGAACAAGGACATCCTCAACAATTCCCCTTGGTTTAATTGTAGATTGGTCGGCTAATTAAAGAGTAATCTCAACAGGCTTTAATTCACCGATCTTAAATTCCTCAAAAATAATTGTTGGGATAAGATTAATTGAGGCACCGAGATCCAACAAAGCGCGATCAAAAGAAGTATCATTAATGATAACTTGAATCAGGGGGGGCGGGATCTTTTCTCTTAAGAGACAGTAGACTCTGCACAACTGAATTAACTGTCTCAAGAAGGATCACCTTTCCTAAATTTCGGGGCTACCTTTTCGGGGTACACAAATCTTTTAGGAATTTTGCATAGGCAGGTATGTAGTTTATGGCATCTAGGAGAGGGATATTAACTTCAACTTGCCCAAATAAATCCATTAATTCCTTTTCAGTGGGCTCAGATTTCTTCTTTTTCTTATTTGAAGAATGGAGGGCTTGTGGAAATGGAGCAGGGTTTCCTTATTTTTCATTAATTGGTTCCCAAACAATATGATAGGAAGATGGGGAAGAGTTGATCTGTGTTTCATTAAAATAGGTTTCTTTAACAGGCAGGGGATTGTGAGTGGTTTTTCCATTCCTCAAAGTAACTGCATTTGCAGTCTGGTTGTTTCTAGGATGAGGACGAGAAGCCTGACTGTTATTGAAACCTAGTGGATGCTGAGGTGCTAGTTGAATGGGTTGACTGGGATATCCACCTTGGAACTGATTCCTTTCATTATTTGGGTTGGGCATGGGTTGGGAAGGTAAATTCCCAACAGGTCGATGATTAGGAGTAACCTTAACTTGGTGTTGCAAGTTGGTAATCATGCGGGTTACTTCTGTCATTTGATTCTACATTCCTTGCAGAGTTTTCATGGCCCAGGTTGATACATAGGTTGCCCATAATTCCCAAAATAGTTTTGTTTGGGAAAAGGAATCGGGTTCGGGTTTTTCCAGGAGTAATTCGGGTTAGTCCTCCAGTTTTGATTGAAAGTGTTGGAAGGGTTTCTAAATTACTCCTGGAGAGCATAAATATTTTTAGTGGTGGGATCAAAAATATTTTGATCAAAATTCCTAGTCAAATCCTATGGGAAATTAGTTGGAAACTGCTGACCAGCAGATGTGGCATCAATGTTGTGCAGATTTTCTCTTCGGAGAAGTTGTGGAGGGTTAGTGTGTGGAGAGTTAACGTGTGGAGCTTGTTTATTTGTGAGCTTTTCTTCCATTTTCTTTTGGTGAATTTACATCTGGTCCAGTCGTTGAGCTAACATATATAGATCATCTTGAGTGACTGGAACAGAGGCGGATTTGGAGTCAATTTCATGGACTCCGTGTCTGGGATTTTGTGTTCTACCAAAAGTGTCCATTGAAGTCATATTAAATGAGTTTTCACTCATTTCTTCAAAGCGGAGATAGGCACTTTCAGCATTCTTGTTAAGGAAATTGCCACCACATGAGGCATCCACAAATCATTTCAATTGATCTTCTAATTCATGATAGAAGATCTACACTAACTGTCATTGTGGAATTTCATGGTTGGGACAACTTCTTAGAAGTTCTTGAAATCTTTCCCTAGCTTCGTGGAGAGGTTCAACAATTTTTGGTTAAAAGGTCATTATGGATCTTTGTAAAGCATTAGTTCGACCGATCAGAAATTTTTTTTGAGAGAAATGCTTTTTCATTGGGGCCAGGTGGTAATTGGGCGTCCAACTGTTCTAAATCAATGAGAAGCTTTGTCTTTAAGAAAGAGAGGAAAAAGTCTCATTAACCATATGTCTTCCTGCACATTGCGGGAACGAGTGGTTTGAGCGAGGACAGTTAATTCCTCGAGATGACAAAAAGGGTCCTCTCTTGGAAGACCATGAAAATGTTTGATAAGGTTTAGAATGCCTGGTTTGATTTCGAAATCCCCTTGTGGTATGACCACCCTGGGTCTTCCTTGTAATTGGAAAGATCATAAAAATCCTTAAGAGGAACAACAAGTTGTTCGCGGGGTGGTGGATTTTTCCCTTGGTTAGCTAGGTTCGTGACAGTCCTAGCCAAATCTTCTTGATTTTGTTGCAGTCGAACCAAATGGTCGACCATTAAGGCAAAGGGGTTTGGATTTTGAGTTAAAATTGGAGGGCCACCAGGCCCTGCAGGAATTTCTGGTTGCTCCAAATGAGGGAGGTGAGGGAGGGGGAAGTCAACTTGTGGGTCGGTTAACGGGTTAGAAGTGGAAGCAGAATTTTTTTGTCGACTTCCTGGGTTTCCCATTTTCTTAGAAGAGGAGGGAGAAGAAAACAATGATTTTTTGTTGTGGGGGGGGGAAATCAGATGGTCCCTCAAGATGTGGTTTTTGGGACCGTCACCCGTTGATGTAAACACAATTACACTACTTAAAATGTCTATTTTTGCATGTTCTTAAGCATAGGATTACATTTCATGATATAAATATTGCATAACATGCATCATCCTTGCATTTAGAGTAGTTTGAATAAAATGGAGGTTAATTGTCTCCTTTTATATGCTTGGATAGGGCAAACATTTAATCGGGGCCTCGGATCAAAGATCCAACCGTATGATGTGATCAGGGCGACGATTGGAATTCAACGACTCCAAGATCGCCCTAATCAGGCATCCGTAGCATCAGAAAGTGACTTGGGAACCTTGGAAGATCAAGGGCCAGGATGGTGTAAATCCACACTTCAGATGACAAATCCAACCGCATGGATGAATTCGGATCGACGATCGCAGCCCAACGACACAAAAATCGAGTCAATCCGACATCCGTGGCACCATCTACACCTTCCAGAAGATGGACGGCCAAGATGGCGCCACGTGGCGCCATCTCGGTCGCCCAAACGGCCGCACCCAATCTCAGCAGTCTCCGCATCCGCCTTTGCCCACCGTTCAATTAAGATCCAACGGCAGCGACACGCCCGCGCTGAAGTCAGGCGCTCGACATAAACGCGACCCCAGCGCATTGGTCGAGCACTCTAACGCGAAGCGGGGATGCGCGTTCGAGCCTCGCCACGCTGAAATTGGAGCAGTGGCGCGCCTCCGATCGACCGCACGATCGCGATCCAACGACCGCGTGCACTCAATCAGGATGACGCGCTCACGCACGCCCGCGCGTAACGTGCGATCGCACCCGGGCGGGCACGCAATGCAGCGGGTGAAAATGCGTCTTAAGCCGTCCGATCTCGCGATCGGATCGCTGAGACTTCGCGGACGTGCGTAGGCGTTACGTGCGCAGGCAGCTGAGCGAGCGTGCGTGGGCACGGAAGCTACGCCCACGTTGGGGGCTTTAGCGACGGTTTTATCCGTCACTAAAGATCCCTCATTTATTGTTTTGAAGTTGTAATGTCCATTTTGCCCCCACTTCTTGCAACTATAAAAGGAGACCCCCTCCATACGAAATTCTCATCCCTTCCTTCTCATCTCTACCTCTCCAAAGCTCAAGAGAAGCTTGTCCCACACCCGAGATGCTTCTCGCGAGATAAAGTCCAAATTTTCATCCCCCTTCGGAAGTTGATCCTGCGACGACGATGGCGTGCTGCTCCGTTCCCGTTCTTTTGCTTCGTCCTCCTTCGTCCCGCTTCGTCCTCCTTCGTCTAGGTGTCGTCCCGTCCGGCTCGTCCTCCAAGCGACCGTCGAGGAGGATTTCTCTCTCCCTATTCTTTTTACTGCTTTCTAGTATAGCTTTACTGCTTTCTAGAGTAGACTATTCGTCTTCCGAGCTATCATCGAGGAGGACATTTCTCCCTCCATTCTTTTAATGCTTTCTAGAGTAAATTTATCGCTTTCTAGTGTAATTGTTTTATGCTTTCTAGTTGTAATGAATAGTCTTCTTAATGATACATTCTCTGTCTATTCTACATCTTATTTTGATTTCTTTGTGTAGTATTCTCTCTCTCTCTCTTACCCCCTCTCTCTCTTCTATTTGTTGTAGATACTTAGATAGTTTTACATTAAATTACTTTGTGACAAATAAAAAGAAATGCGAAGTTTTTAAATCAAACGTCCGCCTCCCTGTGTTCGACCCGGAATTTTAATTTCGGTATAAATTTTATTTGTTGAACGTTACAAACCTACGCTAACGGTGGATATTTATATCTGAATTCATTCGTCAGCTTCGTAGATTTGTTTTTTTTTCTTTTATATAAAAAAAAATCAGGATTAGGAAAGAGGATTTGGGTTTAAGAAAATTTTCAATCTTCAGAAATACTACATTAAGATCTGAACACAAAGACCCTTCAGGTCTTTGGACTTAATCAGCCCGTGTATCCACTAAAATGTGGATTTGTTTTTCGAGTTCTCGCCAACTTGAATTTTATTTTAATAGGAGTAAATAAGTTTGGGTGATAAGTACACGACTTATCAACTCGCCCTCTGATTTGAGGGAATTTTGAGTCTTAAGCATCTACACACTTTCTTTGCACTGACTCGTTCGGCGATTCTAACGGAAATTGGGTAGCTAATGAACCTTCTAGGGTGAGATGGCTGGCAAGTTATCGTGGGTAACAGCCCATAGGTAGGTTGTCCAGAGCCCAGTCACTGGACCTTTTTCTTTTTGCTGCCTTTAGGTAAATCTTAGACCAGGGAAGCCACCTACTTAAAAAAAAAAGAAAAAAAAAATCAAAAAGAAAAGGAGAAAAGAACAAAAAGAAATAAGCCACACTTCGCCGCACGAGTATGGCTGGCAAGTTGTCGGTGGTAATAGCTCATCGACCGGTTGTCTAGAACACAGCTCAGAAAATGTACTAAAAATTCCCAAAACACTTAGGAAGAAGCGGAGAAGTAGAATAAACCGGGGAGATATACACTGGATTCACCCTTGTGTTGACCCCGTTAAAAAATAAAAGTAGGGAGAAAGCTACCGGTTATAAAGATACACCTTTAGGCAGAATTCTTTTTGAGGTCACCTAGAGGCGTAGAAATCCAAAGTCCGTTTTAAATTGCCGGTCAACGAGTCTATCACAAATCACAATAAGATGCTTAAAGCTTAGGGTTCTCATCAAATCTTGGGTGAGTTGAATGGCTGTAGAAAGCCACTCTTAAACCCAAAAATTTGAAAATCCCCAAAAAAAAGAAAAATTAGAAAAGAGTAAAAAGAGAAAAAGAAATTTTTCTTTGAATAAGGCGAGGGCTTGAGGTGGTCTGCATTTTGGCTAATACTCGGGCGCTGTTGTGTCTTTAAAAGTTCAGTTCCTAAGTAGACAATTTCTTAATGATTGAAAATAACTCATGCCCAAATAATCCAACCTAATTCTTTTATAAATAGCATATAGTTTTTGCTAGGGACTAGCAAAAGATAGGCATGGGGGTATGATGTAAACACAATTACACTACTTAAAATGTTTATTTTTGCATGTTCTTAAGCATAGGACTGCAGTTCATGATATAAATATTGCATAACATGCATCATCCTTGCATTTAAAGCAGTTTGAATAAAATGGAGGTTAATTATCTCTTTTTATGTGCTTGGATAGGGCAAACATTTAATCGGGGCCTCGGATCAAAGATCCAACCATATGGATGTGATCAGGGCGACGATTGGAATTCAACGACTCCAAGATCGCCCTAATCAAGCATCCGTAGCATCAGATAGTGACCCGGGAACCCTAGAAGATCAAGGGCCAGGATGGTGTAAATTTGCACTTCAAATGACAAATCTGACCACACAGATGAATTCGGAACGACGATCGCAGCCCAACGACACAAAAATCGAGTCAATCCGACATCCGTGGCACCATCTACAACTTCCAGAAGATGGACGGCCAAGATGGCGCCACGTGGTGCCATCTCGGCAGCCCAAACGGCCGCACGCAATCTCAGCAGTCTCAGCATCCGCCTTTCCCCGCCGTTGGATTAAGATCCAATGGCAGCGACGCGCCCGCGCTGAAGTCAGGCGCTCGACATAAACGCGACCCCAGCGCGTTTGTTGAGCGCTCTAACGCGAAGCGGGGACGCGCGTTCGAGCCTCGCCACGCTGAAATTGGAGCGATGGCGCGGATCCGATCGACCGCACGATCGCGATCCAACGGCCGCGCGCACTCAATCAGGATGACGCGCTCACGCACGCCCGCGCGTAACGCGCGATCGCATGCGGGCGGGCGCGCAATGCAGCGGGTGAAAATGCGTCTTAAGCCATCCGATCTCGCGATCGGACGGCTGAGACTTCGCGGACGTGCGTAGGCATTACGTGCACGGGCAGCTGAGCGGGCGCGCGTTGGCACGGAAGCTACGCCCACGTTGGGGCCTTTAGCGACGATTTTATCCGTCACTAAAGACCCCTCATTTATTGTTTTGAAGTTGTAATGTCCATTTTGCCTCCACTCCTTGCAACTATAAAAGGAGACCCCCTCCATATGAAATTCTCATCCCTTCCTTCTCCTCTCTACCTCTCCAAAGCTCAGGAGAAGCTTGTCCCACACCCGGGATACTTCTCGTAAGATAAAGTCCAAATTTTCGTCCCCCTTCGGAAGTGGATCCCGCGACGACGACGGCGTGCTGCTCCATTCCCGTTCTTCTGCTTCGTCCTCCTTCGTCCCACTTCGTCCTCCTTCGTCCAGGCATCGTCCCATCCGGCTCGTCCTCCAAGCGACCGTCGAGGAGGATTTCTCTGTCCCTATTCTTTTTACTACTTTCTAGTATAGATTACTGCTTTCTAGAGTAGACTATTCGTCCTCCGAGCGATCGTCGAGGAGGACATTTCTCCCTCCATTCTTTTAATGCTTCCTAGAGTAAATTTATCGCTTTCTAGTGTAATTGTTTTATGCTTTTTAGTTGTAATGAATAGTCTTCTTAATGATACATTCTCTGTCTATTCTACATCTTATTTTGATTTTTGTGTAGTATTCTCTCTCTCTCTCTCTTACCCCCTCTCTCTCTTCTATTTGTTGTAGATACTTAGATAGTTTTACATTAAATTACTTCGTGACAAATAAAAAGAAACGCGAAGTTTTTAAATCAAACATCCGCCTCCCTGTGTTCGACCCGGAATTTTAATTTCGGTATAAATTTTATTTGTTGAACACGAATCCTTCGCTTTCGAACTACAACAACAGGTTTTCCAAAACCAAACACGTTAGCGTAGGTTCGTAACGTTCAACACCCGTGCATGCACTATTTTGGAAGAATTGGAGGGGAGGAGAAGAGAAAGAGATGCGAGAAAGTGTGCAATTCAAATAACAAAAGCTAGACCTAACTTAAGTGTAACTCCCTAAAAATAAACCTAAGACTTGGTCTACGTAGGAAATAAGTAATCAATAGTGAATACCCGTTTTGTCAACAAATCTAGCCAAGTTGCTTATGGGGAGGTTTAGGCCCAAACGTTTCCCAGGAAAAACCCCAGGTGCTTGTACAAACCCGCACATGGTCATTTGACATGGCCCCTCAGCCTGAACACCAGATATAGATGACAGAATTGGTATTAACTAGAGAAAACTTAAGACCTATGTAGCAAGCCTAAGTTGATGAAGCCTTAGGGGTTAAGTTGCTACGGATTTTAGTTAGGTCTAGGATATTATAGTGTACATGGAATGTGGAGGGCGTTAATTTGGGTTATTGCCATGTTATTTCAATTTTTTTTTTTTTGTGCAGGAATTGGAAAGTGATTCCAATGCAAATCAAGTTGTCACACAATTGATGTATTCATGTCTTTTAGGATTTGATTTAAATTAATGAGTTTTAGGGTTTCCTTTCTTAAGACTTCAGATAAGTTTTGAAGTTCCACAAACAAAAGGAAATCAAGTTGTATGGGTTGAGATCAATTTCCTTTTAGTGATTTGTCTCTAAAAATGAAAAAGAAACCCTAATTCGATTGATCCTATGATAGAAATTTAACTACCAATGAGTTATTTTTAGGCTTTCTGTATTATGTAGTGGTCCAAACAATTCAAACAACACCACTAATTTGAAGAGAATCAAACAAAGATTCCAGAAAATATTTTTGTAAGATTTTAAGAATTTGTTTCATATTTGTTGTGAATTTTTTCTTGTGCTGGTGTCCAAGTCCAGAAATGATACCTTTGAGTATTCTGGACTTTTTGTACCACCACTAGCCTCAGAAAATTTTGGTGATTTTATGTGAGATGTAGAATTTCACAAGGATTCCAGAAAGCTAAATTTCACAAAAATTGGATGAGTATAAAAATTCTAAAAATTCACAGACAGTAGCAAAATAGGAAGATTAGAGGGTGTGACCCCTCTGTAGTCTATGAATTTTTAAAAATTAAATACATAGCCAATTGATCTTAAATTGGAATCACTGTATGAAATTTTAGAATTTTAGGAGATCTGTGGTGTTGGGAATTTATTTTTGAATTTTGGATAGAAATCTGGACCTGAAAATCAGAACACCAACACTTGAATTGGAGTGGTGTTTAATGAAGCGTACAAGCAATCAATAAATTTTAATGGACACCACTTCACTTAATTAAGATGTTTGGGATCATGAAAGCTAAGTTTAATATTTTTTGTTAGTTTTAATTAACTATGTGACCAGAAAAGAGAACCAACCGGAATTTCGCAGGAAGAAAAGGAACTTTGAGCTCTTGCTTCCAAATTCCCACTTTCTTCCTGCAATTCCTGCACACATGAGAGAAAAGAGAAGGGGATGAGATCCACTTCAAGAAAGAGGAAAATGATTAATGCAAAGCCATGCCTCCTCAGCAATGGGGCCAAAAGGTGATGCAAAATTTGACATGATTTGTATAAGCGGATTTTTAAGTCATTGTAATAAGCCAAATCGCATATGCTTTTAAATTTATATTCCTATATAGGGGAGTATCTAGGGTCATCCAAGGAGGCAAATTTGCAATTCAACTCTCTTGCTTAGAAAATAAATCTCAACTTTCTTTTTGATATTTTAATATATAATTTTTTTCAGTTTTGAAATAATGAGGACAAAATGCAAATTGTGACGGAAAAGTACTAATACCTAAAATTACTAAGCTAAAACTTAAGAGATAAATATGTCCACTACCTAAGCTCACTCTAGGTAAGTGGAGGCCTAGAGTAATTAGGAAGTGGAAGTGAAATAAGTGTTAGAACAAAGACAAACAATTGCAATAGAAATTAAAAAAAAGGTAAATTAATTTAGCAGAATTTGTGTTCTTTTACAAAGACAGGGAGAGGAATGCTTCTATTAGAAATAGAGAATATAAAATAAATAAAAGAAACACAAATCCTCTTGTAGAATCTGGTGAAGAAGGGAGTCTTCTTGCTCCAAGCCTAGCTGCTCCTTGGCTCGAAAAAAGGGTCTCCTTCTTCTCCTTCCTTGAAAGCTCCTCCAAGGTGGATGCTCTCCACCTCAAATATTTCGTCCAAGGGTGGCCGTGCACCACCATCAAGCTCTCCTCCAAGGTGGCGTGGACCACCTTCAAGACCTCCTCCAAAGGTCTTCCTTGCCTGGCTGCTCCTTTGGCTGGTGTGGGCACAAGAGAGAAGGGAAGAGGGGAAGGCACCAAGGGGACAGAATATCCCCTTAATCTTCTTCTTCTTCTCTCATGGGCGTGGGCTTTAGGTAGAATATGAAAGGATATTTGCTAGCCAAGGATGGGTTGTAAGGTGGTGGGTGGTGGTCTTTTTATAGGGTAGGATGAGGGGTTAAGGTGACCCTTGAGATGGATGGCTAGGATGGGAAGATGGAGGTGGTTAGATGATCCTAGGGCTAAGAAGAGTTGGCACCACCTAAGGGGTGTAAGAGGGGTAGTTATGGGTGGCCAAGGGACACCTAAAAGTGGCGCCAACCATGGGGAGGTGCCATGGGTTGGCGCCAACTTCTAGGCTTCTAGAAGAGGGTTGAGGTAGATGGTGGAGATGGCTTGGAGGGGTTATGTGTAGGGTGGATATGGGGGTTGAGGTTGGAACCAAAAGGGAGGTAGTTAGGGTTTGTTTTGGCACCAACTTTAGGTGTCTTTTGGTGGTTAGTTGAGGGGTGAAAGGTGGTGAAGAGGTGGCGCCAACTTGAGTAGAGGTGGAGCTAGCTTAAGTAGGCTTAGGTGGACTTGGAGTGGTAGGTTATGTTGGTGGCGTTAGGATTAGGTTTTTGGTGCCATGAAGGTGGATGCTAGCTAAGCTAAACTAAGCTAAGCTAGCTTAGCTAGCTATAGAGTAGAGGATTATGCATGTGGAGCTTAGGGTTTGAGGAGAGGAGCTGGATATGAAGAGTCTGGAGCTGAATTGGAGCTGGCAGCTACTGAAGAGGTCAACATGGGGCTACTCTAGCTGGCTTAACTTGCTAGTTCTTTACTAGCTGCTAAGCCAAGCTAAAGTGAGCTGGCTTCTGTTGAATGGAGCTGAAGTGAGCTAGGTCTGGTGCTCCCGGGGAGAATTGAGTTGGTTGAGACAGCTAAGGTAGCTTAGCTCAATTAGCTTAAGCTAAGCTAGGTCCTTGGGAGCTGGACTTGAGCTTCCTGAGCTGGAATGAATTCATCTTCAGCTGGCTAGAGTTGAGTGGAGCTGGATGTAGCTAGACTTGAGCTGGGGTGAACTCCAGTCAACTCAGCTGAGCTAGCTAGAGCTCCCTGTGGACTAGTGGGAGCTGAGATGAGCTAGTCTCTACTAAGTTGAGTTGGATCTGAGCTGACCTGAGCTAGGGTGAGCTAAGATGAGCTCTCTTGAGCAGCCATTCAGCTGAGATGAGCTGAATGGAGTTAGGATGAGCTAACCCTAGTCCAAGTGAGCTAGATTTCAACTGTGGTGAGCTGGATCAAGCTGAGTTCCAGCTAGTCTGAGCTCCTCCTTCACCAATTGCCTTCTTGAGTGCTAGGGTTTTAAGGATCTGTATATCTGTTCATCCCTAACACTCACAAAAACACATTAAAACGACAAGAAAGAATGCAATGCATGTCTAACCTAGTTAATGCCTAAATGCAGCCCAAAAACCCGTTTGCGGAGCAAAATCCTAAGAGGTAGGTTTGTTTCAATGCATAAGAATGATGATAAACTGATGTTTATCAATCTTCCCTTAAGAAGGCCAATCGTATGACATATAGAAAGATGCCTATTGCAGTGTCTTGGGAGATATACCCTACTCTTGGCACCGTTGAGCTTCAATCCAGATATAAAGGCAAACGCATCTAAAACATTCCTGATGGCCTTTGCTGACGTGAGATCCCCCTTGCTACAAATGAGGATAATTTCAACATAGAATAACTATGTAGGGAAGGGAGTGCCCCTTAGTGAAGCCCTTGAATTATGGCCAGCGCATTCTTGCCAATCAAGCATAGAGGAGAGAACATTCATGCATAATACAAAAAGAGGAGGGGATCCCCTTGTCTGAGTCCCCTTCCAGTAGGGAATCCCCAGCAGGACACCCATTGACAAGTGGGGAATAGTGTGGATTCCAAATGCACATTTTGATCCAATGAATCCAAACTGAGTTGAAGCCATGTACGCGAAGGACTTGGTGTATAAAAGCCCGATTCATGGAGTTGAAAGCTTTTGATAGATCTATTTTTGCACACATTCTAGCATATTGACCAACCAAGTTGAAACCCTTCATAAATTCATTAGCTAGAAGAGTGCTATATGAAATGAACCGACCTCTTATGAACACAGATTGGTTGGATTGAACCAGAGTAGGCATAATAAAGGTGAGGCGGTTGGCAAGAATCTTGGTGATAACTTTGTATAAAGTATAGCAACAGGCGATTGGTCTGAAGTCTTTAATAGTAGCAACATTGGGGGATTTAGGGACCAATGTGAGGACGGTATTGTTTAGTTTTCGAATTAAGTAGCCTCCTTGAAGGAAGAAAAACCTTACCCCATCGGTGAAATCATCTTTAATAATATTCCAAGCCCTCCTGAAAGAATAGGCATTAAAGCCATCTGGGCCTGGTGCTTTATCGGGCCCAATACTCCATAAAGGTCCTTTGATCTCTTCATCAATGGGGATGGCAGTGAGCATTGCATTGTCTGAATCAAAAAGTTTGACAGAAGCAGGCCATGAAATGGGGGAGGAGGGTGTAGGGGGGTTACATGCGTCAAATAAGTTGGAGTAATAGCGGGAGTGAGAATTGGTGTTTTGCCTTAAATCTTCTTCCATGTCTATGACTTCACCCGTCTCTTTCAAGAGCCTGGAGGGAGAATTGGTGTTTTGGTTGACTCTGGTGGCAATGGCAAAAAAATTGGTGTTGCGGTCCCCTAATTTTAGCCAATTGCATATGCTCCTTTTCTTCCAAAAACCCCCCTCCTTTCTTAAGGATGAGAAATCACCCCTAATGTGAGATTCCTCGACGTGAAGGGAGGCATTATGCAGATCACCGTGAAGAGTTGAGTGGAGGCTTTCCAACTCTATTGTTAAGACTGCTATGCGGGTCAACCTTGATCTATCCTCTTTTCCCCAAGTTTTAAGGGCAGCTTTTAACATGCTTGAGCTTGGGCTGCCAGCTGCATTTGTGTCCCAAGCCTCTTGTACAAGCTTGAGGAAACCCTCTCTTTCCCCCAAATAGTTGAGGAAACGAAATGGTCGATTCTTCTACTTGGACAGGAAAAGGTTGTAGAACATGCATGTGTGGTGGCTGAAATAAGAGGGAATATAAGATAGCCTGGTGAGAGGCAAAAGGTCAAGCCAATCCGTGTTGGCCAAGCCATGATCAAGTTTGCACGCAATTCTTCTACCACCAATGCCCATGTTCGACCAGGACAAGTGATTGCTATGAGTGGCAATCTCAGCCGATTCACAATCAAGAATGCAATTATGGAAGCTTTCCATGCCCAAGCGTAATGATAAATACTTTTGAGATCCCCTGTGAAAAGCAAAGTTACCTAACCCCATTTTAACCAAAGGGTATGTACACAGCTTTTTCCAACTATTCTCTAGGTAGGTCTAGGAAGAGCATGATCGCACGGGTTTCGCATGTTTGAAATCAGGGTTACAAGTAACCTATCGTCGTATTTGCAAAACTCGTGATCAAATAAAATTTATAACTGAAACTCGAAAAGTGAGGAAATCCGCACTTTTCTTTTATAACGGGTCGAACATGGGGAAGCGAACGTTTGGCTTTTTGAAATCCGCACTTCACTTTTATTTCTTTTTGATCGTTTTTGCCTTTTCTAATTTTTTGGTATTTTAATAGGGCAAGAGATTAGGTCGATGAAAACTTTATCTAGCTAATCTACTTGCAAATATAAAAGAGAGAGAGAGAAAGAGAGAGAGAAACAATCATCTATTTATCAACGAATGTTTGTTACACTGCGAAAGTGGGAAAAATCTACACTACGAAAGCGTGAAAAGATAGAATGGGGTGAGAGAAATCCCCTTCGACGGTTGCTCGGTGGTGAGGAGCGAAACGAAGGAGGATGGAGTAGGAGGATGGAGGATGCATGATTGCACAGCAATCATAGGTCCTAATCAACCTAAATAATGTCTGAACCTATCTTAAAATGTGGATATTGCACTCATATCTTGCATATCATGCATTGCATCAGTCTATTTAGAATAAGATGAGATATCCTGCTAGTTAATGTTTTTCTTATTGCTATTTACAGATAATAAAGTGATCCAGGATGGAGATAGTGGAATAAAGCAATAAAGGAAGAAGAAGAAGAATGATCCAGATAAGAGGAGTGAGGAGGATAGCCTGATCCCTACCCTTAGAAACCCTAGGACAGCCTTCCCAAACCCAAAAAACCGCCATTACGGCACCTTAGCCTCAAAACCCAAACATGGATAGCACTATCCATGTTCCTATCCCTCTCCCAAACACTTAGGAACAAAACCAACCTTAGAAAACACAAAACCCACTCTCCAGCACCTTTTACGACATCCAGACATCTGGCTGGACGTCTGATTTCTACATAATAACAATCCAGGAAGCCAAAACTCATACTGACACAGAATTGGACGTCTAATTTAGTGTCCAGACGTCCAATTTTTTAGTATAAGACGTCTGACCACTATCCTGGACGTCTGATACTGCTGTCTGGTTCCTGATTTTGGGTGTTGGAAGCCCTACTTGTCCTATCCCTAACCTAATTGAACCATCCCATACCTAATTGGGTGCATCTACAATTGATTGGGTGCACCCGAGCCCAATTAGATCCACCCAGGATCTAATTAACTCATACCTATTAGGGTTACCCTAGCCTAATCACATGCACACATCTAATTAGACTTGACCTAGACCTAATTAGGTTCACTCCTGCCCAATTAGACTTTCCTAAGCCTAATTTGGTCCACACCCACTTAATCTAGATTGACCCAACCTATTTAGCACCTAATCCTACCAAAACCCACAACCTAGCCCTACGAAAAACACACACCCACACACACACGCACACCTTCCCATTTTACTCCCACCAAACCCATGCACACTCTCTTGGAAACCCTAAAAACTTATGTCAAACTTAGATCCAAAATTTGTGGCATTTGCTATTTTTGGAGCCACCAAAAGTGGCAACCAAATGGAGCCTTCCATAAGGGCAAAGAGAGAGCTACGAAATTGGAATCTCCATACACTCTCCCATCCATACTCTCCACTCTAAACTTGCTTCCACCCTCCAAAACCTGAAGGCCATCCTCCTCATCCTCCTCCAAGGCTCCATGGACGGCTAGCTAGAGAAGCTTCTCTCCAAAGCTTCAAGGATGACCATTGGTAGAGAAAGGGAGCAACACCCTCCTCTCTCCACTTGGGTGCACTAGCCCCCATCTTCTTCTTCTTGGACGGCCATGAAGGCTCACCCATAGCCTCTTGTGGCCGGCCATCTCTTTTGGTAGGCATGTAGACGGGTTTGCATACCCAAGGTCTAGCCTACACCCTCACACAAGGCCGATGGCCCTAGTGGCAACTTTCCGACGTGAGGGATTTTCTTCTATTTATATGCTTTCTAGTGTAGATGATGTGTGATAAATTTTTTATGCATAAATAATTTCATGATGTTTTGTCCTCATGTTTGCTTGCCTAAATGACACTTTGGTTTGTTCACACCATGCACGGTCACCATGGCCCCATTTAGATGCACATAGTCACTTAGGTTTTTGCTAGTTTATCTAGATCTAGGTTTCAATTCGCTTTTCGAAATAAAAAAAATCAAAAACACAAAAAGACAAAAATAGCAGCTTAGGTTAGATTTAGGTTATAAAAGCCGATCCAAATCTCGATTCGTTTTTGCGCCTCCCAGAGACGAACGACCGGGACTCAAATTCTAAAAAGAATAAAGATCTACGAGAGTTTCGTTATCACAAATATCTTTGACGAGTGATTTTTGCGACTATACTATGATTTCCAACGATTTCAAAATACGCGATTTCCACTCCCTTCAATGCAGCAGGGCGACATCGTGGTGAGCATCTTCTACCTGAAGGGTAGTGAGAGGACGGCCATGGGATACTCCAAGAATGGGGATGAGGGGAGAGAAAACTATTTAATTTTCCACTCTAGAGGAGCATCCCGGGCTTGGGACAAGCTCTCTCTAGAGCCTTTGAGGTGGTGAGAGGAAGAAAGGAAGAGATGGATTGGAATGGTGGTGGGTAAGCCCTTTTATAGTGGAGAACAAATTTGTAACTAGGTCATAAGTGACGGCTGTAAACGTCGCTACAGCCATCGCTGAGGATCCGCACCATTCAATACTCCTGTTGGCTCGCACATCACGCACAGTGTTGCACGCGCTCACGCGCTATGCACCCACACCAGCTGCGTTCGCACCAGCTGCCGCACCTGCTGCTGCTGCCGCTATTGCACGCACGTACGCGCTGCGCACTACGTTGCTGTGTGCGTCGCAGTGCCTGGGTGCACTCGTGCCTCCACACGCGCACACTCGCCCACGCTGCTGTGCGTGTGCGGCGGTGCGTGTGTGTGCGTGGGTGGCCTAGGATGTCCATCTTCATTCCTTTGCAGAGGGTGCCACCGTGCTCGGATCAAATTAATTTCTATGTTGCTGGACTGCAATCGTTGCTCCGAATCCATCCGTATGGGTAGATTTTTCATCCGAAATCCATAAGGATGTTGCATTGCTCCCTCATCGTTGATTTTTCTTGGGCTTCATATGATGCTACGGGACTCTGATCTAGACGATTTCAGAGGCGTTAGACTCTGATCGTCGTCCTAATCAGATCCATACGGTCTAATCATCCATCCTAGGCCCTGAAATAAATCTCCTTCCTTTCTATCCATAAAAAGGACCTAATTAACCTAAAATATATACAACTATTCTAAATGCAGAATGATGCATGCTATGCAATATTTATAACATGAAATGCAAATCTAAGCCTAGGAACATGCATGAATAGGCATTTTAACCTAAATGGATGTATCTATATCATACCCCCATGCCTATCTTTTGCTAGTCCCTAGTAAAATTAAACTACATGCTATGTATAAAAATAAAATTAGGACTTGATCGCTTAGGCCTAAGTTGTTTATTAACAGTAGAAAATTTCAACTAAGGTCCTAAACCACGAAGACTCAACAGTACCCAGGTGTCTGCCAGAATGCAGAATGCCCAAGTCCTCGCCTTATTTGAAAAGGGAAGATACATTTTTTTTTATTTTTCTTCTTTTCTAATTTTTTTGTACTTTTGGAGTTTGAGAGTTCTAGGATAACTTTTAAACAGCTACCCGACTCGCCCAAGACTCGAAAAGGACTTTAAGTGCTAAGCATCTTGTGAAAATAGTGAAAGACTCACTAGGCGATCGATTAAACGGACTTCGGGTTTCTACGACCCTAGGTGACATTGCCTAGAGGTTTATCTTTTTGATCGATAACTTTCTCCCTATTTCTTTTATTTATGAGGTCAACACAAGGGCGAACCCAGTGTATATCTCCCTGATTTATTCTACTTTCCCGCTTCCTCCCTAAGTGTTTTGGGAATTATTGTGCATTTTTTTTGTGAGATAGGTTCTGGACAACCGGCCAATGGGTTGTTACTCACAGTAACTTGCCAGCCATACTCGTGCGGTGAAGTGTGGTTTTGTTTATTTTTTTCTCCTTTTTCTATTTTTTTCTTTTTATTTTTTTTTCTTTTAGTAGGTGGCTTCTCTGATCTAAGATTTACCTAAAGGCAGTACAATAAAAATGATCTTGTGACTAGGCTTTGGACAACCGACTGATGAGCTGTTACTACCGACAACTTGCCAGCCATACCACCCTAGATAGTTCATTAGCTACCTAATTTTCGAAAGAAACCGCCGAATAGTGAGTTAGTGCAAAAAATGTGTGTAGATGCTTAGGCTTAAAGTCCCCCCAAATCAGAGGGCGGTTGATAAGGCACATACTTATCATCCCCATTTATTAGCCAAATTAAAAACGAATTTGAATTGGCGAGGACTTGAGACTAAATCCACATTCGAGTAGACACCTGGGCTAATTAAGCCCGAAGACTTGAAGAGTCTAAGTGTTTAGGTCTTCTCGAATCATTTCGTAAAGTTAATAACTTCCAAATGCCTAAGTTCCCTTTTTCTAATTTCTCTCTTTTTATATCTTTTTCAAATTTTTAATTTTTTTTAATTTTATAAAAAACTAAAAGAAATTCTACGTAGTTAACATAATGATTTCAAGAATTGATTATCCACCCCCAATGCCTAAACGATACAATGTCTTCATTGTATAAACAAAAACATGAAAAGGGCAGAGTAAACAAAATATCACATGAATTTCATGACAACCCGGTCAGCTCCGCAGAGAGAAGAGAGTATACACACATGCTAAGTTTAATGCCTTCAGCTAGGCATAACATACATACAAAGAAGAAATTGTGAATTCACGAGTACGGGTTAGAATCAAAATAAAAATATTGATTCTCAAACCCGCCAACAAAAGATATCCACAGACGTGGACCAGATTATGGTGCAGACCCATGCCCCAGGGTTAAGTGGTTCTCAAGTTCTGAATGAAAATCACCTAGAATCGAAGGTTGTTGTGTTTGCAGGGCCGGGCCTGCGATTTTATGGTGTGCAACCCAAGACCAAAGTGTCTGACAACGGGTAAAGATGGTTCAATAGATGCGGTTGTCCACTTAGCATCTAGCTCAGAAGAATAATCAATTATTTCGAGCTTGGGTTGCACGTGAAAGATATCGTAAGGGTCCTCGTAGAAAGTAGGTGATTTCAGGCCAATAGGTACCCTTAGATCTAAAATCAAACTTTCCTTAGAATTAGCCTCCCAAATTTTTATTTCAACAATTTTATCCTCCAATATCAAGAACTCAGGCTCTAGGACCTCTGGAATTTCATTATCCCCATATGATTCTCCCAAGTCCAGTAATAATGGCTAAATCAAGATTGACTTAGGCACAATGATCTCAGAAGTCAGCTCTTCAGGGTGCGAATGAGGAATGGGGCTATTGATTGAATATTTTAGTAAATGAGGATTCGAATCCTCCAAGTTAGCTCCAACCAAATCCAAATCTTCAATAATTGGGCTATCAACTGGTTCGTCAGATTCCTTAAGCCCATTTGTCTCACTAAAATCCTCTTTCTTAAGTTCAAGTGAGACTTCACCAAAAGATTCTTCACCCTTAGAGTTAAAGAATCCATGATCCTCATTTATATATGTCTCAAAATCATATGTCATTTCATGGTCCGTGGAGACATTTTTCCTTGATCCCTAGCTCGAGGATCTCGGGTGAATTAATCGGTTTATCCTCAATGGGTTGCTCTAGCCCAACCTGGTCATCCCCGGTTTCAGAAAATGTATCCCCCCCGACAGGCGCCTGAGCAGGTTCTAACATTGGCTCTCCTGAAGGGGGTTCATCTTGAGAATCATCCCAAGATTTGACTAGGGCAACCACAAATTTCATCCTCAACCTTGACAATTTCCCAAGAAGAAACTCACCCAGGTCCCTATCCCTAACACCTTGAAGTAAATCCAATAAAGAACTATTAAGTTCATCAATCATTTTGATCATAGGCTCCAATGCTTTAGTGCATGGTGTTGGCTGAGCTTATAACGATTGTACAGTGTTCCTCAAGTTAGCCAACACCCTGTCTTGGATCTGGTTCACCTGAACCGGTTGGTTCGGTTCAAGGTTGGGTGGGTTTAGGTTCGTTCTAGGGGAGTCAAGATATTGAGGTTCTTGGGTTCCTCCATGATAGTAGGTCGTCTCGGGTTGTTCAAAGAATGGTGGTGACCTATATTCAGCATAATTCTGGGGAGGGTAAGTGTTCTAATCAGCATATCCTTCATGGTTGTAGATCTGGTTAGGTTGATCATCAAAGGATGAAGATCTATAATCATTATAGCTCTAGGAAGGATAGTAATCATAGTCTTGTTGTCCAGGGTTAGGCCCTGGACACTGAGGTCTGGATTCATATCCCCAATCAAAGTCATCCCGGCTAGTGAATGGGTAATTACAAGTCAAGTCGGGATAGTAATCATCTTAGGGATAAGTGGTGGTAGGAGAATAGGATTGGAAATGCGTGTAAGAAGCGGAAGGATACATTGTGGACTAGGAAATAAAACAAAATAGAGAAAGGTGCCCTGCAGTACAATCAACCAAACCTATCCTTATGTGGGTAGCCTAAAGACCTACAGACTCCTAGGACCCATCTTGAGATTATAAACGATTTATTCTACTTTTATCCGATCAATCCAACCAGTTAGAAGGAGGGACTAAGGAGAATGTTCTTCCTTCGGCTTGTGCCTCTGGTTCCTAGTGTACCCCTAGCCGCGGTCATTTGACGCTACTCTCCTAGCTAGACATCAGATGGACCAGCAAAAGCAGATTAATTAAAAAAATCTTAGTCTGAGCCCCGAAGAGCAAATCAGTCCTTAAGGCCAACGTCTACTCAGTTTTAGTTAGGCTTAGGATGATCGTCCTCTTGGAATGTGATGATCCCTTTAGATGGGTTGTGCCATTAATGATCAGTTAAAATGTGTGTGCGTGCACAACCAGGGTTCTCAAACAAGGTTATTTAATGATATGTGTTTTAGGATTTAACCTTGTTTGGTAGCTTTTAGGGTTTAATTCTTAGGTTGGTTCAATCAAGGTTTAGTAGAACACTCTAAGTTTTGAAAACATAGGTGATGATATGTTCCTTTAAAAATAAAAAATAAAGTGGAGTGCCTGGTTCAGCCTTAAGAATCAACCCTAAGTGGCAAGCTATTGATGAATCGCTTTTAATTTGAGTGGTGCGGCCTAAACAAATCAATCAATTGACCTATTCGCACCACAGATTAAGGCACACAATGTCTTAGCCTAATCATATTTCTACTCACATATGTGTTGTGAGTTGAAGTGTACCGGATCCACAGGTTAGATCCCGGTTAAGTGGTAGAATCGATGGATTGTGCGCCTTGGGGTGAGAAGTTGTGAGTGTTAAGTGTGTAGCTTTCAGAAAATCCCACAATCATAACACTTTTTTATTTTTTTATTTTTTTATTTATGTGGATGGTGAGGTGAGTGGAGATGACAAACAAACAACCAAATCTATCCTAGGGTTTATAAAAAGCACCTAAGTTGATTTGGGTTTGAGTTATTAGGTTATGGAATGAAAACTAAGGTGGGGGTGGTGTGAGGGACACTTACAAAACACTCTACCCGCACTTTACTCTGGTCTACCGCACTTGGATCTCCATGCTAGGGTACCTGTAAGACAATAGATCAGAGATAAAGTGAGATAAAAGTTAGGTAAGGCGGAAAAAACACCAGAAAAACCAAAGAGCGTTGCCTCCCTGACAACGACGCCAAAATGGTCGAGAGTGTTTCACGTGTTAGAAATCGGGGTTACAAGTAACCCGTCGACATAGTTGCAAAACTCGTGATCAGATAAAATTTATAACCGAAACTCGAAAAGTGAGTCCCAGATCGAATACGGGGAGGCGAACGTTTGGCTTTATGAAATCCGCACTTCATTTTTATTTCTTTTTGGTCGTTTTTATCTTTTCTAATTTCTTGGTATTTTAATAGGGCAAGAGATTAGGTCGATGAAAACTTTATCTAGCTAATCTACTTGCAAATATAAAAGAGAGAGAAACAATCATCTATTTATCAACGAATGTTTGTTCCACTACGAAAGCAAGAAAAATCTACATTACAAAAGCGTGAAAAGATATAATGGGGTGAGAGAAATCCCCCTCGACGGTTGCTTGGAGGACGACTCGCTCTGACATCACCCGGAGGAAGGTGGTGAGGAGCGGGACGAAGGAGGACGGAGCCGGAGGACAAAGGATGGGGCAGGACGATGTCGCAGCGAGGATCTTCTTCCCGAAGGGCGGTGAGAGGACAGCCACGGGATGCTCCACGAATGGGGATGAGGGGAGGGAAAACTATTTGATTTTCTACTTTAGAGGAGCATCCTGGGTTTGGGACAAGCTCTCTCTAGAGCCTTGGAGGTGGTGAGAGGAAGAAAGGAAGAGATGGATTGGAATGGTGGCGGGTAGGTCCTTTTATAGTGGAGGAGGAAGAACAAATTCGTATCTGGGTCATTAGTGACTACGATCGTTGCTCCGGATTCATCCGTACGGTTGGATTTTTCATCCAAAACCCATAAGGATGTCGCATTGCCCCCTTGCCGTTGATCTTCCTCGAGCTTCATATGATGCTACGGGACTTTGATCTGGACAATTTCAGAGGCTTTAGACTCTGATCGTTGTCCTGATCAAATCCGTACAGTCTGATCGTTCATCCAAGACCCTGAAATAAATCTCCATCTTTCCTATCCATAAAAAGGACTTAATTAACCTTAAGTATATACAACTATTCTAAATGTAGAATGATGCATGCTATGCTATATTTATAATATGAAATGCAAATCTAAGCCTAGGAACATGTATGAATAGGCATTTTAACTTAAATAGATGCATCCATATCAGAGCACAATTAGGGTGCTAATCAATGTTGACGAAGATGTGTGGATCTACCCCATTTGAAGTAAGGGCACACAACTTTTGCCAACCGTTCTCTAGCTAGCTCTAGGGAGAGCACCAATTAAGGTGTTAATCAATGTTGACTAAGATGTGGATGGGATAGGAAACCCACCCAAAATAACTTGGTAACTTTACATCAATTAGGATCCTAATCAACGTTGATGTAGATGTAGAGGAGATGACAGTAGAAACACACCCAAAATAGTTAAATTGATAACCATAGGTGCTCATGTATTCATTCACATCCTCCCTTAAATTGGATGCCTAATAATTTGATTCCCTGAATTGGATATTCACATGTTTACATCTTTGCAAGGAGAGTTATGGAACCATCCCTTAAGTTGGAATGGTGTTTCAAGTCTATCCAAAATGTAACAACATTATTACTTCTTTACGCAAAAATAACATGATTATATCTGTTTATGTCATTCCAGAAATGAAGAATAAATGCCTTCATGACTGTAATTCTTGATTTTCAATTAATTTTAAAGTTTGGTCAGGCAACTATGAAAAAAAATCTTTGAAATGAGATGAAAAAATCCTTCTAACCATATATATATGAAACAGACAATAGATGACAAAATTATTAGTAATAAGAGTATAGATGACTTTGATGTAGAAAAGGAAAGAATTTCATTGAAATAGATAATGGGTATATAGTTGTTTGCATTAATGTGAATGCAATATTCTCATTCTTTTCTTCTTTTTTTTTTTGCAATTGTGTTTCAGTTGTAAGCATCCTTTTTAGAAATTTTTTGGCACATCATATTTTCTATTACTTACGTTTGCCCCCAACTTCATCATTGAATCCACCCTCAAGTAAATGATGAAGATAATTTGTTAGATCACAATAATTATGCCTCTCTTAATCCTAGGATTAGAAGCACCTAGTATGGATACAGATGCAGTCCTATAACCACTTGTCAAGGAGTTGGGGGATCTATGGAAGAATGAAATACAAATATTTGATGCTTTGAGAAAAGAATGGTTCACCATGCATGCATGTTGTTCTATTGTGGACAATCAATGATTTCCCAACTTTTGTCATCATGTCAGGTTGGCAAACCAAGGGATACAAGGCATGTCCTGTGTGTATGGGCTAAACTTCGTCGAAGAAGCTCTACTCGAAAATTGGGAGGTGGCCCAGAAGTCTGTAAAGACGTCTGGGATCACATCCGGAAGTCTGACCAGACGTCCGGGATAGTTTACAGACGTCTGGCGAACAGTTATGCTCGCACGGGATATTCGTCTGCGCGCCTGTGTGCGCAGACCTGCGATCCCGCATCTTCTCTGCGGCTGCAGGCGACTGCGACCGTCTCTCCCTCCTCTCCGCGCGGCGTTAAAAGGGGGAGGGGGCGCGCCTCCCCTCCCGTCTCCACCATCTTCCTCCTTCTCTCCTGCCTGTGCGCGAGAGCGAGCGGACGCGAGGGCGCAGCGGCAGCGGCGGCCGCAGTAGGCGCGGAGGAGCTGCGGCGTGCGAGGGCGGGGCTCTGCCGTGAGGGAGAGCTCGCCGGGAGCGGCTTGGCCGGCCGGCGGAGGGCGCAGGGGGCGCAGAGCGTCGCGGAGAGGGACCTGCTGCGGGCGGAGCAGCGGACGCGCGAGGTGCGACGCGGGCGGCGTCGCGAGCGGAGGCTGAGCGAGGTTCTGATTCTGGAAAAATCTCCAGAATCAGACGTCTGGACTGATATCCAGACGACAAGGTCGACGTCTGTGAGATCATACAGACGTCTGAAAGGTGAGTTCCGCTTTCTCCTTCTTTTTGTCGACTGACCGTACTGAGGGAGGAGGGTTGGCTGTGCGCAGGTGTTCGGATTCGTCATCCTTTGCGAATCAGACGTCTGGAAGTTGTACCAGACGGCGGGAGTGACCTCCAGACGTCCGGAGAGACCATCGGACGTCTGGGATCTAGGAGAGACGTCCCCACAGACTTCTGGACGTCCGGGGAACCAAGCCGAACAGGTAATTCTCTGATCCACCGTTTAAGACGTCTGGAAGGAGTTCCAGACGTCTGATTTTGCACAGTATTGTCTTTCTCGACCCGTTAGGGCCCGTTTGGGCTCCGTTTTCCACGATTCGAGTTGCGTTCGTTTCAGAATTTATTCCTCTACCCGCCTACAGTAGCTATACACTGTTTTGAGACACTCCTTGTGTTTGATCCTTGTGATAGGACCTCGTTCGGTTGCCGTCTTGAGAGTCGCGGAGGCGCGCGGGATTCCCGACCACGCCCCCATTACTCCCGTTGTACCTGGTAGAGTGGTTTTAAGTATTAAAAAAATCTGTTAAAGTATGGAATCATAACTAGAACCTAGGGCATTGCATGAATCCTAGGAATGAGAAATGTATGGAATGATAGCTCCTAGGTGTTGCATGAATCCTAGGGCCGGAAAACTAAATTGTATGATAGATCCTAGGATATGGCATGAATCCTAGGATGGAAAAACTAGTGGAATGTATATTGCTGCAGTCTTGGAAAAATGGAAAGGAATATATAAGCTGCCTGTGAAATTAATTAACAGCTGCCTGTTATGAACAAAGAAACATGTTTGAGATCATGGAAATTGAGAACGTGAATCTGGAAAGTGAAACATATGATGTTCTGAGATAAAGGGCTGGAACCCTACGGGGAATTAGGAGTGGAACTCCTGGAAAGAAAAGGAATGGAACTGAGATGTAGTTTGTACTGTCTCTTGGGTACGCAGTACCAAGGGAAGTACCTGTACCTGTTTTAGTGCAGAGTGGGGCCAGCCGCCCCAGGGACCCGGGGTTAGGCTTGGCCGCTCTGTACCGACTTGTTGGCCCTCGTGTACGTAGTACCGAGGAGAGCTAGTAGTGTTAGGAGAGTACTAGCTACCCCACGGGCCCCGGGGTTCTGCTAGCCTCCTTCACCGACTTGTTAGGCCCACTAGGGCAAACCAGGGTAGTCAGGCGAGGGTGCGCGGACTGTGGAGGGGCAAGGCCCCGGTTTGGTTACTGTGGAGGGGTTGGACCCCTGTTACTGAGAGGGCTCTGCCCTGGTTCCGTGCTGTGCTTTGGGCGCACCCGTTAACGGAAACGACTGACCGCGTGCCAGTACGGGCTAGCTACCTGTGCGTTTATCGCGCGTGCCGTAGTCACCGTTACGTCTGTCAGTGACCTTGGGGTGGTTGACTGAGGGTAGGATCACCACGGGGGACTCTCCCGGCCAGGAGAGCACCACGTGCTACTTCTACTTTTGGAAAAGACTGCAATCAAGATCGTCCCACGAGGACATCCGAGATCAAGTAAAGGATCTGAGAAGTAAATGAAATAGTGAGAAAAATTGAAAGATGTAAATAAAAGGAAGTAATAGAACATAACAGCTACTGTACACTCTACTGTTGCCTTTAGTTAGTTTGCCACTCTACTCAGCGTTTTGCTGACGTGTTACACTCGTTACCTTTTTCAGGACCAGGTGCTGAGCAGCCAGGGTCGGCGGCTGCAGAGGACGCTGGGCCGAGTAGGGTCCAGTAGAGTTGCCACAGCTTTGTACCTTCTTTTGTTTCTGTTCTAGTGAGTAGTTTTGTTTCCGCTGTACCTTCTTTACCTGCAGTTTTTGTTATATGATAAATGTTGTTTTACTGTTGTGGTGGTGCCTACTGTAGTAGTTTCTTTCCTTACTGCTGTACTTTCTTACTGTTAGTTATATTCATGCTGAATGTGGTTTATTTTACTGTCTTTTGGTTACTTCCTCGTTGGACGACTGGGTCTTGGGATTAGTCGAGTCGGTCCGGTTCTCGTGTCTCGTAGGGACTCGGGAACCGGGTCGTTACAATAGTTGTTTGCATTAATGTGAATGCAATATTCTCATTCTTTTCTTCTTTTTTTTTTGCAATTGTGTTTCAGTTGTAAGCATCCTTTTTAGAAATTTTTTGGCACATCATATTTTCTATTACTTACGTTTGCCCCCCAACTTCATCATTGAATCCACCCTCAAGTAAATGATGAAGATAATTTGTTAGATCACAATAATTATGCCTCTCTTAATCCTAGGATTAGAAGCACCTAGTATGGATACAGATGCAGTCCTATAACCACTTGTCAAGGAGTTGGGGGATCTATGGAAGAATGAAATACAAATATTTGATGCTTTGAGAAAAGAATGGTTCACCATGCATGCATGTTGTTCTATTGTGGACAATCAATGATTTCCCAACTTTTGTCATCATGTCAGGTTGGCAAACCAAGGGATACAAGGCATGTCCTGTGTGTATGGGCTAAACTTCGTCGAAGAAGCTCTACTCGAAAATTGGGAATATATATAGGTTGTGGTTGTTTCCTCCCAATGGACTATCAATGGACAAGAATTTTGATGGAAATACCGAGAGATGAAAAATAACTATCAAGATTACAGTTAAAGGGCTTCTAATGTGTGCATGGGTCATTAGGGCTCGATGGCCAAAGACCTTCCTTATGACTATTAGGGCCATGATAAGGAGCACGTAATTAGAGCCAAAGAATGCAAGGAATGCCACCTAAAAGAAAGATCATGCAATGGTGTCAATTCACTTGGAAAATAGCTTTTTGGCTTCGTAATGAATATATCTTTGAGGTTAAAGTTATCATGAGTTACTTCATGTGAGAAACGTAAGGATAATTAAGTTATTGATTGATTGTGAGAACAATTCAATGAATGGTGTCAATTCCTTTGGAAAACAGTTTTTTGCCAAGATCTACTTTACAATAACACTAATTTTCCTAGAAGTACATAAATATGGGTACAAATTAAAATTTAGGAGTGTGATTAGATCTATTGGTATGGTAAAGATGGCTTTTTATAATATTCTCCGATCACCATCTAGTGGTTATGCCCTTGGTGTCTTGTTCATGTTGGTTTCACAAGCACCCTTGATAGCAGCTAACAAAGTGCAGGTGCGGAATCGAGCTAAGGCTTGTGGCACTCTAACACTTCACTTTGATGAATTGGCTGTTGTTGATTTTGGCAATTTGGGACGTCAGTGGACCAAAAGCCTTCCCTACAAAGCCTCCCTCACATTCCAAGCTCCCAGAAATGAAGATTTTGTACGTATAAAGTGTTATGCTAGTGGAATGGTCTTCCATGGGCGTTAATCTTCAAATCCCTCTTTGAAAACAAACATTACGATCCATCTTGTACTATTGAAATCAAGGATGATGGTGCCTATATGTTTACTAAGCATGTTTGGGAGCAAATCCACAAATTCCAACCCAATTGATGTTGGTTAATGTTACGCCCGGATCCCAGATCCCTACATGACCCAGACCGACTCGCCTTGATTAATCCCAAGACCTAGTCGTCCAACGAGAAATAACCAAAAGCAGAAAATAAATCACAACCACACATACGATGTAACTAAGCAGAAATAAATCAAAAGATAGTAAGGGAAACAAAGCGATATAATCTATCAATATTATAGGCCATCACAACTACGACCGAGAAAAGTACAGCCAGAAATAATTGAAACGATATTACATAGAACAAAAGTATTCACTACTACAACAGGAGCTAAAGAAATAGTAGGAAACGCAGCTAAGGCTAGGCTCGACTGGGCCCAGCTCCCTCTGCAGTCGATGGTGCTGGCTGCTCAATTCCCTAACCTGAACGAGGTTATAAAATTTTTCGGGGTTAGCGAACGCTGAGTTGAGTGGTAATTTAGCCATTTACATGTAATTAAGATAAGCAATTAATTTATGCAATTAAACAACTATCTGTTTTCATTTAGTTCAACCAAGTACTTCTAATTTGTGGATCCTTTATTCACTTAGTTCATTCCTTGATCTAGCTTGTTCCTCACAGGAACGATCTTGATTGCAGTCTTTTCCATGATGTAGAAGGTACACATGGTGCTCTCATGGCCGGGAGAGTCTCCCATGGTAGTCCTACATCCAGACAACCACCCCGAGGTCACGGTCGCGACATAACGGTGACTAGGCACGCGTGATAAATGCGTGGGTAGCTATCCCGCACTGACATGCGGTCAGTCGTTTCCGCTAGCAGGTACGCCTAAAGGTACAGCACGGAACAGTACAGGGCCTTGCCCTCTCAGAACAGGGGTCTCGCCCCTCCACAATCCGCGTACCCTCATCTGACTATCCCGGTTTGCCCAGTGGGCCTAACAAGAGTCGGTGTAGGGCAGCTAGTCTTAACCCTAGGCCCCCTAGGGTAGCTAGCTCCCTGATGAGAGCCTCATCATGAGCCATAACTAGCTCATTTTGACCCAATAAAGAAGATAAAATCTCCTACATAACCTAGAAGAAGGCCTAAATGAAGGAATAAGTGCTTTGAGAAGAAAACATGAATTAAAGGTTAAAACTCCAATTTTACCATTGCAGTACATAAACGGGATTTCTTAGAGGCAAAACATAGGTCAAATGGTCTAAATGAGATAAAAAGTGGGTTGAGTCAACCAGAAATGGGTTTACGTGTAATCTAAGAATTAAATGACACTTGGTAACCCTAAAATAGTCCCGCTTAATTCAACAAGGTTCCGGTCAGGATAAAAATCAATTAAACCCTCTAAAAATCATGGAAAATATCCCCTAGGGCTTAGAATACTTAATTTGACCTTTGGAACCCAGTTTGACCTAGATTAGGGTCCTAGTTCATCAATTGACCTAATTTGGGTTTTTACGTAAAATATCCAGTCAAACGAGGTCAAACCTAAAATCCAACTTCACCATTGGACTCCTTAGGTCAAAATTAGGTTTGTACCAAAATTTGGACCTAAGGGGAGGTCATCTTGGCCTACTTTGCAATTTAGTACACCCAAATCACAATTTGGTCCCTATCTTTTGAAAAGCATAACAGAAAGCCCCCTAACTTCCTCGCCACCTTTGCAATCAGGTCCTACCGCCATTATTAGGGCAGAATCCTGCTCCGGCGAGGATTTGAGAGGGAATCCTCTCTGATTCCTCAGAGATCCCCTCCCAGAAATGGAAGGGAGATTCTCTGAGGAATTCTCTTCCATCTGAGGCCAATCTTGATCCCTAGTGTGAACCCAATCTCTCGTGCGAACGCACAAGGGATTTGGGTATCTAAACTCTTTCCATCTCCGGCGACCGACCTCAGACGATTACGTGCCTTCCACGCCCTGAACAACCGGCCCGGTGCCTATAAAAGAGACTACACCTCCGGCCGCTCATCTTAAGCTTGATTTGGCCGAGTTTCCACCTCAAATTCATCTCCTCCTGCCCAGCCAAAATTCCCAGCAAGCTCAGGCGAGTCCCCCTCCCCTCCCTCTTCGCTCTGCCACAAAACGAGTGGCAGAGTTATCTTCCTGATTCTCTTTCGCGTCGTGCAATACCTGCGCACGCCGCCTCAGCCCCATCATCGCCGCCGTTCTCCCCCACTGGGCAGCATCTTCTCCGGCGACAGCAGGTACTGCTGTTCGCCTCTCCGTCCCCCTTCATCCCTGTAGTTAGGCCAAATACCTTCTCCACATTCCCCTCTCTTTTTCCCTTGCTATTTTATCTACTTACCCCCCGACAGTGCCTGAACACCTCCATCTTCCTCGCCTCCGATCGACCTCCGGCGAGCCGCCCACACCACTCCGCCCCTCCACACGGCTCGCCAACCATCTCATGAGCTCCGCCTCACCACCAGGAATTCATCCACCCCTCCACTGCCACTCCAGATCTCCCCAATAACCCCCCGAACAACCCCACACATCCGGCCACAGGTTGACCTAGGCACGCACGCCTAAGCCAACCTGCGGCCTGCAACACCGTCCACCGCCTTCGCCGTGCTACGGCGAAGGTCTCTAGCTGGTCTGATTGGGCCGAGAGGCTCGTTTTGTGTTTGACAGTGTCGACGCTCCTGCCGCCATGGACGACAGTTGAAGAAGCTCCGTAGCAGCTCCAGGCGCTAGGGCTCCCAGGCTGCAGGTGCTGCGTATTCGTGCGAGTGTCGCGAAGTGCTCTGGTCTAGCAAGGAGCGCTAGTAGATCCAGCAGCTGTGGGGATGGCACGATAGGCGGTGATCGCAAGGTACGGATGCCGAACATTCTTGGCCGTCCACAGTGAAGAAGAGTTGAAGAAGACGATGTGTATAGGGGCATATTTGTAATGAAAAGGACCTATTTGACTAAAAAGGACTCAAGTGAAATGGAAGTTAAGGACTGAAACATAAACAGTGACTTTTAAGGCTTATTTTAATTTATTTCTTTTTCAACTTTTTATATATTATCATAAATTAGATAAATATTATATTTATGCCTTGAAATTACATTTTCTCCCTTTTTAACTATATTTATTTAAATGATAAGATTAATTAAATTAATTACATACTTAGGTCTTTAAATTAATTAAGTTAATTAAAATACTTAATATATAGCTAAATGAATATGAATTGACTCCTAATTATTAATTAAATTATTATTAAGATTAATTGAAATTTAATTTTGTATTTTAACTTATTTTGTAGGACCTCGCTATTTAACCCCTGTATTATAATTAACCCTATATTTAATGTATTCCTAGGTAATTAGCTAAGACTAGCTAATTAACATTATCATGTTGCTCAACTCAGCTTAACTCAACTCATCTACCTCAACTTAGTTGAGTCTAGCTCATCTCAGCTCCAATCAGCTCACTAGCAGGTCAAGCTAGCTCAACTTAATTTACATCAGTTCACTCTAGCTTCAGTCCAGCTCCCATTAGCTCTACTCAACTCACGATAGTTGAACTCCTTCTAGCTAAGCTACTACTTTACAACTTAGTAACTAAGCTAGTGATGGCGATTTTACGCGATTTGTCAAGGTCGATTTTTAAATTGTTGCAACACGTAAAATCGATCAACTTTTAAAATTTATATTCTCGTGTAGTGTGGTGGAAGATGTTGTGGTTAGGGTCAACAGTCTCTGTTTTCCTGTTGACTTTCTTGTATTAGATATGGATGTTCTTGATTCACTTTCTTATTACCACCTGATTATCCTCAGTAGACCTTTCTTGGCCACAACCTACGCCCATATTGATTGTGAATCGGGCTGCATTGAGATTGCCATGGGCTCTAAAAAGCTCAAACATTTTTAAGGTCGCCAAGAATTTTAATTGTGATCTTGTGAAGGATGACACGTCTGACGAATGGCATTCATGGACTTGGCATTGTGCGTGGCCATCTTCTTTTGGTCTGCAGTGATGGCTACTCCTTCCTTCTTTTATGGTCTGGTGTATTTAGATGCAACTGCATCCCATACTTCATAATCCATTGATTCTAAGAATATTTGCATTCTAGTCTTCCAGTAAGCATAATTGGAGCCATCAAATAAAGGTAGTCAGACTACAGATTGTCCTTCAGCATATACTTCCAAGGACTTTGACATCCTGGTTGGAGAATAACAACCTCGCTCTGATAGCAGATGTGAGTACAAGCGGAGCCTCATGGATTAAGGATACACTAGAGGGGGGTGAATAGTGTAGTATCTAAAAACATTAAAATTAAAATACTCACCACATATCAAAATGATCTATGCACAAACCAGAGGTATGAACCTGATTTAGAGTGGAAACCCTTTCGGGTAAAAACCACTACCTAAGCTTTCGAGCTTAGGATTTTCTCTACTAGTCAACGCTAGTCAAATCCACTAATATATCACTTGAACGAGGGTGAGACAACCTCTTACAGGACATTTTCTCTTACACCTGACAGAGAGAAAAACAACGGGACTTCCAACCCAACTTGGAATCCCAGATCAAGAATAACAGAAATAAAAATAATATAACAATATTCCTATGGAACCTCAGAAATGTTAAATAACAAACCAAGCTTTCTTGAATTGCAAGAGAGCAATTGAGCTTTAGATCACATAGTTGTAGGTGTAGAGACGCGAAAGCACAAAGAGAGAGAGTAGGCATTTTTCTCTTTGGAAAGCTCCTGAGCTGTGATTTGAGAGGGGGGTCCTAGAACCTATTTATAGGCACTTTTCGATAGTTCCGGAAATACAGGTTTGGTCGATCAAAGACGCGTTTGGTCAATCAAAAAGGATTTGGTTGATTAAATAATTATATTGATAGATCCAGTGTTGATCTATTAAATTGAAAGATTGGTCGACTCAAAGATATCAAAAGAAATTTGACCGTTGGAGTAAATTTGATCGATTAAATAAAATAGATTGATTGATCAAAATGAACTGACTGTTAGAGGCATTTGATCGATTAAAATAATTAACTGGTTGATCAATACTTAGTTGATCAAAGAAATAAGTTGGTTGATCAAGAATGGAGAAAACTTTTTTTTTTGTAAAAATAGTAGCCTTACGTTTGTTTTTCTTTTTGAAGCTCCGTACATATTTCTAAACTTAATAAAATTAAAAATGTCTTCAAGAGTCTTCAAGTCTCAAGCTTCTTTCTACCTTGATGATTAAGGTGATGACGACACATCCATATCAAACATTTGACTTAACTTATAAGGGTTAGTACACAATAAAATATAATTTTGTTATACCAAAATAAGGGTATTAACGGATAACATATTTAGCTAATTAAGTAATTAAGTCATGTAGTTAAGTATTAGGTTAATTTATACTCTAAGTAAATAAATGTTAGTTAACTAGTTATAACTCAAGTAAGTAGTAATATTTTTGTTAGTAAGTTATAGATAGTAAGTTAAAGTATAACCTAACTTATTATGTTAGTTAAGTTAAGTAGCAAGATATGTAAGTAAGATTAAGTTGATTAATTAACTATTGTAATTAAGAATAAGGAATAATTTAAAGAATAATTGGTAAATCATATATTGATTTAACCTCTTGGTAAATGACCTGACTCAACCAGTACAAATTTATAAAATATGTCGATTACCTTATTTGCTATACTCTAACTTAACAATGACAAATTAACTGTATAAGGTAGCTTAACATTAATAACGTGCACACGAAGGATACCGTTATAAAGGATCACATTCGTCAATAACAAGCTCTAAAGTAATTAAGGAAAACCTTGGAGTGTAATTATGCAAAGCCTTATCAAAAGGGCATTTGAGAGGATTTGTGGGGCACGTGAAAAAGTGGATACTGTACCACTCTCTTTCTCTTTCTCTCAGAGACTTAAGAAAAAATTTTGAAGGTTAGATCTCCTCCTCATATGTACACCCTTCAAGGTGGAACTAGATTACCAATCCTCTATGTTCCTTCCTGTTTGCAATATTCGGTTGGGCTCTTAATTTGTCTCGAACTCAATAGAACACAAATCAAAGACCTTGATCAGTTAGAAAAATTAAAGGGCCCATCGAACTTTTCGCAAAACTTACCTCACTAAAATCCATTGTATTGTTCACCAAAATGAGTTGAGTGAATAAATGCTTTTAGAGAAATGCCTCACTTTTAATAGGCTCATTAATCATTGATCACTTGACCCCTAATTTAAGCAAGGTCCAATATATAGAAATAGACCCCATGTTGAATGTACTACATATCCCATCGTTGTATATATTAAAGCCCATGAAGTAGTGACTATTGATGTCACTGTTCCATGAGATTTACAATTTACGTATCTTTTGGGTGCCTTAATTATACTTCATGGTTAGCTAGTGATGATAAACACTTTCTTTTTTTTGAGTAAAGGGTTAAACATATTACTCAAAAATGGGTCACCTGAACCAAGCGTACAACGAGGGGAAAGACGTAGTAAACCATAGGAAAACAAATAATAAAAAAATTACAACAATGTTTGAATATCTCTATTGATATGCTCTGCAAGAAGCAGGGGCACCATGGTGATTCTTCATGTCAGTGTCTATTCCGTTCCCTCCAAATATGTCATACCATACTTGCTATGACCTACCAATAGGTATGGGACGTAGAGATTGGAGCATCCATTGGAAGTTGTGGGCACTGCTCAAGGGGAAGATGCCTCCCCGAAGATAGCTCCATATATTAGTGGTGTAATCACATTGAAAGAATAGGTGTGATATAGATTCTCCTTATGAATTGCATAAAGTGCAAGAGGTATTCATAGGGATCCTACAAGAGGAAAGTCAGTCTATAGTCACAAGCCTCCCCCATAAGGCCAGCCAAAGGCAAGTGCTCCATTTGGGAGGGATAAAAGAACTCCAAACAAAATTCCATAGGGGTCGCTCCACTACTTTTTCTCTAATTGTATTCTAGACTTCAGTAGGGTTTAATCTACCATCACTTTTGGTGGGCCAACTCCACACCCCATTTGAAAAAAAATTCTCCAGTAGCCTACTTCTGAAATCAATAAGCGCACGCAAAATTTTTGAGTCACCTGGGTTCTTTGGCTTAGATAGATAGTTTCTATATCTGTCCCTTGTCCAAGCAGCCCATATAGAATGATTTTGTGTAGTAAGCCGAGACACTGTTTTTGAATAAGTCAACTTCTGCAATTCAATATAATCACATAAGTCGAGATCCCCCTCCTTTTTGGGTTTGCAGATATCTTACCATCCAATCAAGTGAATCCTATCATCCCAAATGAAATTAGCAACATGCTTTTGAATTTGACGTAAAGTCTGCTCCCTGATGTGGGTGGTGCTTAGCCAAAATCTAAGTAGACCTTCAACAGCGCATTTGACCTAGCAAATTCTCCCAGTGCAGGAGAGCAATTTTTTCTCCATCCTTGGAGGTGGTCTCTGACCTTGTCTTCAAGAATAGAATTAGGATTGGCCATATTGCCTAGAGATAGAGGAACTCCCAAATTGCGACAAGGGAGTCTTCCTTTAAGAAGGCCAATCGTAAGACATATAGAAAGACGCCTATTGCAGTTTCTTGGGAGATATACCCTGCTCTTGGCACCGTTGAGCTTCAATCCAGATATAAAGGAAAACACATTTAAAACATTCCTGATGGCCTTTGCTGACTTGAGATCCCCCTTGCTACAAATGAGGATATCTTCAACATAGAATAACGTGTAGGGAAGGGAGTGCCCCTTAGTGAAGCCTTTGAAATATGGCTAGTGCGTTCTTGGAAATCAAGCATAAAGGAGAGAACATTCATGCATAATACAAAAAGATGATGGGATCCCCTTGTCTGAGTCCCCTTCCAATAGGGAATATCCAGTAGGACACCCATTGACAAGTGAGGAATAGTGTGGATTCCAAATGCACATTTTGATCCAATGAATCCAAACTGAGTTAAAGCCATGTGAGTGAAGGACCTGGAATATAAAAGCCCGGTTGATGGAGTTGAAAGCTTTTGATAGATCTATTTTTGCACACATTCTAACAAATTGACCAACCAAGTTGAAACCCTTCATAAATTCATTAGCTAGAAGAGTGCTGTCTGAAATGGACCGACCTCTTATGAACGCAGATTGGTTGGTTTGAACTAGCATAGGCATAATAAAGGTGAGATGGTTGGCAAGAATCTTGGTGATAACTTTGTATAAAGTATTGCAACAGGCGATTGGTCTAAAGTCTTTAATAGCAGCCACATTGGGGGATTTAGGGACCAATGTGAGGACGATATTGTTTAGTTATTGAATGAAGTAGCCTCCTTGAAGGAAGAAAAACCTTACCCCACCGGTGAAATCATCTTTAATAATATTCCAAGCCCTCCTGAAAGCATAGGCATTAAAGCCACCCGAGCCTGGTGCTTTATCGGGCCCAATACTCCATAAAGCTCCTTTGATCTCTTCATCAGTGGGGATGGTAGTGAGCATTGCATTGTCTGAATCAAAAAGTTTGACAGAAGTAGGCCATGAAATGGGGGAGGAGGGTGTAGGGGAGTTGCCTGCGTCAAGTAAGTTGGTGTAATAGTGGGAGAGAGAATTGGTGTTTTGCCTTAAATCTTCTTCCATGTCTATGACTTCACCCTTCTCATTCAGGAGCCCAGAGAGAAAATTGGTGTTTTGCTTGACTCTAGTGGTAGTGGCAAAAAAATTGGTGTTGCGGTCCCCCAATTTTAGCCAATTGCATCTGCTCCTTTTATTCCAAAAACCCCCCTCCTCCTTTCTTAAGGATGAGAGATCACCCCTAATGTGATATCCCTCGACGTGAAGGGAGGCATTATGCAGATCACCATGAAGAGTCGAGTGGAGGCTTTCCAACTCTGATGTTAAAACTGCTATGTGGGTCAACCTTGATCTATCCTCCTTTGCCCAAGTTTTAAGGGTGGCTTTTACATGCTTGAGCTTGATGATACATTTGTGGAGTGGGTTGCCAGGTGCATTTGTGTCCCAAGCCTCTTGTACAAGCCCAAGGAAACCCTCTCTTTCCCCCCAATAGTTGAGGAAATGAAATGGTCGATTCTTGTGCTTGGACGGGAAAAGGCTGTAGAAAATGCATGCGTGGTCACTGAAATAAGAGGGAATATAAGCTAGCTTGGTGAGAGGCAAAAGGTCAAGCCAATCCATGTTGGCCAAGCCATGATCAAGTTTGCATGCAATTCTTCTACAACAAATGCCCATGTTCGACCAGGACAAGTGATTGCCATGAGTGGCAATCTCAGCCAGTTCATAATCAAGAATGCAATTATGGAAGCTTTCCATGCCCGAGCGTGATTGTAAACACTTGTGAGATCCACTATGAAAAGCAAAGTTACCTAACCACATTTTAACCAAAGGGTATGTACACAGCTTTTGCCAACTATTCTCTAGCTAGCTCTAGGGAGAGCACAATTAGGGTGCTAATTAATGTTGACGAAGATGTGTGGATCTACCCCATTTAAAGTAAGGGCACACAACTTTTGCCAACAGTTCTCTAGCTAGCTCTAGGGAGAGCACCAATTAAGGTGCTAATCAATGTTGACTAAGATGTGGATGGGATGAGAAACCCACCCAAAATAACTTGGTAACTTTACATCAATTGGGGTCCTAATCAATGTTGCTGTAGATGTAGAGGAGATGACAGTAGAAACACACCCAAAATTGTTAAATTGATAACTTTAGGTGCTCACGTATTCATTCACATCCTCCCTTAAATTGGATGCCCAATAATTTGATTCCCTGAATTGGATATTCACATGTTTACATCTTTGCAAGGAGAGTTATGGAACCATCCCTTAAGCTGGAATGGAGATTCAAGTCTATCCTAAATGTAACAACATTATTACTTCTTTACGCAAAAATAACATGATTATATCTATTTATGTCATCCTAGAAATGAAGAATAAATGCCTTCATGACAGTAATGCTTGATTTTCAATTAATTGTAATGTTTGGTCAGGCAACTATGAAAAAAAATCTTTGAGATGAGATGAAAAAATCCTTCTAACCATATATATATGAAACAGAAAATAGATGACAAAATTACTAGTAATAAGAGTAGAGATGACTTTGATGTAGAAAAGGAAAGAAGAATTTCATTGAAACAAATAATGGGTATATAGTTGTTTGCATTAATGTGAATGCAACATTCTCATTCTTTTCTTCTTTTTTTTTTTTTGCAATTGCGTTTCAGTTGTAAGCATCCTTGTTAGAAAATTTTTGGCACATCATATATTCTATTACTTACGTTAGCCCCCCAACTTCATCATTGAATCCACCCTCAAGCAAATGATGAAGATAATTTGTTAAATCACAATAATTATGCCTCTCTTAATCCTAGGACTAGAAGCACCTAGTATGGATATAGATGTAGTCCTATAGCCACTTGTCGAGGAGTTGGGGGATCTATCGGATAATGAAATACAAATATTTGATACTTTGAGGAAAGAATGGTTCACCATGCATGCATGTTGTTCTATTGTGGACAATCAATGATTTCTCAACTTATGTCATCATGTCAAGTTGGCAAACCAAGGGATACAAGGCATGTCCTGTGTGTATGGGCTAAACTTCGTCGAAGAATCTTTACTAGAAAATTGGGAATATATATAGGTTGTGGTTGTTTCCTCCCAATGGACAAGTAAGAATTTTGATGGAAATACCGAGATGAAAAATAACCATCAAGATTACAGTTAAAGGGCTTCTAATGTGTGTATGGGCCATTAGGGCTCGATGGCCAAAGATCTTCCTTATGACTACTGAAGGCCATGATAAGGAGCACGTAATCAGGGCCAAAGAATGCAAGGAATGCCACCTAAAAGAAAGACCATGCAATGGTGTCAATTCACTTGGAAAAGAGTTTTTTGGCTTGGTAATGAATATCTCGTTGAGGTTAAAGTTAGCATGAGTTACCTCATGTGAGAAAACGTAAGGATAATTAAGTTACCGATTGACTGTGAGAACAATTCAATGAATGGTGTCAATTCCTTTGGAAAAGAGTTTTTTGCTTAGATCTACGTTACAATAACACTAATTTTGCTAGAAGTACATAAATATGGGTACAAATTAAAATTTAGGAGTGTGATTAGATCAATTGGTATGGAAAAGATGGCTTTCGATCATATTCTCCGATCACCATCTAGTGGTTATGCCCTTGGTGTCTTGCTCATGTTGTTGGTTTCACAGGCACCCTTGACAGTAGCTAACAAAGTGCAGGTGTGGAATCGAGCTAAGACTTATGGCACTCTAACACTTCACTTTGATGAAGTGGCTGCTGGTGAATTTGGCAATTTGAGACGTCAATGGACCAAAAGCCTTCCCTACAAAGCCTCTCTCACATTCCAGGCTCCTAGAAATGAAGATTTTGTACGTATAAAGTGTTATGCTAGTGGACATGGCCTTCCGCAGGCATTAATCTTCAACTCCCTCTTTGAAAACAGACATTGCGATCCATCTTGTACTATGGAAATCAGGGACGATGGTGCCTATATGCTTACTAAGCATGTTTGGGAGCGGATCCACAAATTCCAACCCAATTGATGTTGGTTAATTTTCAGAGAAGACAAGAATGGCCACATACAAATATTATATATTATAATTAGATACTTAAATTTGTAATGTTTACTTTGGTGGATGTTGTTTTGAGAAGACCTTTGCTTGCATTCGTTACAACAAAATGTGAAGTTGTTCCATGAGATCATCTTTGTGTGAAATTAATGGTTTCACAAAGAGGTAATAAATAAATATGTGGGTTCTACCTACTAGACAATATACACGAATTAAGTCATTCAGGCACCTTTGTTATGGACTGTAATTGTATGAGGGCAACCACCTATGGATTTCTTCCTTTGTAATAAAGATTAAAAACCTCTTGAAAACATCAAGGTGTAGTGAATGGGAGATTTCGCTTGTAGAAAAATTATGTCAAAAAATTAAGTCGTCGCGGTAATGGAAATCGTGGTGGAAAATCTTGAACAAAATTATATATCAATGAAAACTAATCACGAATAGTTAGAATGTTGTATCCACAGGGAGGAATGATTGTAATAAATTCACAAATATTTATTATTCCCTATCATAGATGTGAAATCCATATCAAAATCCCATGCGACATAGGCAATAAAGAAGAGTCAGGCTGTATTGCAAGAGTTTAAGGGTTCAATTACAATTGTTATGATCATAAAATAAATGTAATTAACCCATCATGGCATATAATGTAATTAGAATTCGCGACGTTGAATTTCTCCTCTAGGTAGTGTAGGTATGTGTTGATATTTCATGCACTTATGTGGGAACCTGAGTTAATGTTATAACAAGTCAAGTGTATGAGAGGAAAAAGGAAGAAATATAAGGGCACACATGAAAAGTGGATTTGATAAAATAATAAAATGTTGAATCCTCTCCGGGATAGCAATAAATGTAAAATGTAACGTACCCAAAAACAGAGCGCTTGGATTGCTTGCAGCGCGTGCGCTGGAGGCCGCGGCCGGCCGCGAGAACTTCCGTGGAGGTCGGCTACGATGAGGGGGTCCCGATGGTGGTAGCGGCTTGACGAACAGTGGCTGGCGGCGGTCGCAGGAGAGGAGGACGCCGCTGGCGGTGGGGCTATCCTCGCGGTGTGCGCGGACTGCGGCGGGTGCGCGGATGGCGTGGAAACATTCGTGAAGGGGAGGGGAGCGTGTTGGCGTCGACGGTGCGGAGTTTCGTGGCCTGTGGTGGCGGCTGCGAGTGGAGGAGCGGCGTCGGCGTTGGGTTCTTCTTTATTGTTCGTAGAAGACGAAGAAGAAGTGGAGGACACAGTGGTTCGGACGCTACTTTGGCTGTGGTTCGTCGGGCCCTGCGGCGGAGGATGGCGCGGTCAGGAGGCAGTGCGAGGCAGTCGTGGAGGCGGGTGTTGTTGATGAGCGCTGGGAGGGGAGCCGTTGGGTGTGTGCCTCTATCTGCGTGGTCGGGGACAGAGAGGGTGGTGGGTGCGGTGGTCTGTGAGGAAAGAGGCGAAGGTGGAGGAGATGAAGGCTCCCTAAGGAGATGAAGGCTCCCTCTGGTCCCTTGGGGAGGGGAACGAAGGTGCTGCGGCTGCTGCTGCATGGACGGGTGAGAGAGAGCCGAACGAGAGCTTCAGGAAGGGCTATTGTGAATGTTGGAGCCGAGGAAGAAGAAGACGGAAGAAGAAGAAGAACGATGGGTTGTTGGTGGATGTTCGTAGAAGAGGCCGGACGACTTATGGGCTGCGGGCGCGGTTGTGAATGTTAGAGATGAGATGCGGTGGTGAGTCGAAGATGTGGTAGCTGTAGAGGAAGCGGTGGCGACGTCGGAGCTGTCACCTCCGACAACGATGGTGGCATGTGATGTCGTGGTTGTAACGCGGTCGCAGACGGTTGAGGTACGATAGGAGATGAAGGTGGAGGACGCAGATGGCTCACAGTAGCGGGAAGGTCGTGGTCGTGGACGTCACTAAAGATGGAGGCTCGTGGTGGTAGTGCTCTTCCTATGCGTGGATGGGGGTGTGGAGGAGAGCAAGCTCTCCCTTCGTGGAGGAAGATGATGATGTCCTTAGCAGAGATATTTGAGGGAAAGATTCGAGGGAGAGAGAGAAAATAAGGAAAGTTTTCTTTACTTATTTTGTGTTTCTTTCTTTTCCTTTCCTATTTAATGTGTTTCGGAAAATCTGTTTTGGAGAAGATTTTCAATTGGAATTTCTTATGTAGTAAATTAAATTTCTAAAAATGATATTTTTAATTGAGGTATAATTTCATCCAGATTGTCCTTTCATATTAAGTTGACCTGATTAAGATAAAAAAATTTATGTAATGCATTAAATGATAATTCTACAGCTTCTTTAAATTTATTCATGCAATGCATCATTCAGGTTACATTTTCATTTCAAAAATGAGGTACTTAGGCTCTAATTTAGTCTATTAAAATGGACTTATCAAATATCCCTGTGCCTAAGTTCTGCTAGTCTCGGGCAAAATCATAGAAAACAGACCAAGTCTTTAAATCGTATTTTATCGCCAGGAAGCCTTATCATCCACATTTCTAGAGATTTGATCGAATTACCAATTATAAACCTAAAGGTACTCAAGTACCAACCAAGATACGGACCTGTCCAGTCTTAGCCTTGGGACTACCGCGAAGGTTTCTTAGGACTACAAAAACTGCCCAGAGGTTTGTTGACCCCAGCAGTTAAATCACCTGTGCATATGTGCAACAAGTCTAGGTTCAATTTGTTAGTGCATTTTTCGTAAGAGAGATAGAGAAAGATGTTATTTTGAGAGCTTTCTCTCTTTCTTTTTAAATTTCCCTAAACCCAACATTGGATTTATCCTAAACACGATCTGTATCGAATTCCTTGTCCCTACCATCAATCCTCGTAGGGTCCCTGGCAATTGATGCTTTGGGATAACACCGCCCATGGTAACCCCCAGAACCTTGGCTTTCGACACTCCGTGATAGTGCCTCCCTTGGTGTTCTGTAGCTAAATTCAAACTCTAGCAATCGACATTTCAGGATTATGCCACCCATGGCACCTGAACCAGCACAAGATGCTTCCGTATCCCTAGTAGGATATTTAGATATCCTAGAAGACAAGCACCGAGGAGACGATATGTTAATGCATCTTTAGGGGGTGTATTTTTCATTCCTCTTCTCCGCGCTAGGAACTCATCTAATCAACTTGTGTCTTCGAGTCGCTCCTAAGTCAAATTCTCAGGAAAACTTTTTCAGAACACACTTTTTGGCATTATTCTTCATTATGCGCATTGAACTAAACTAGTGTGTGATTTTTGGGTGCCTAGGTTACCAAGTCTAGCAAACCAAAGGGTAGCCAACGGGGTCGAATACTCCCTAAACCTTAGACTTAATACATCACCCTCTCAACTCCTCAACCTCTTGAGGAATAGTTCAGATTCTAACAAATACGTGAATGTTTAAGCCCTAAAATAGACCCAAGAGGCCTAAAGTCTATATCTGATGCAAGAAATATGTGGTTTGTTAATTATACAAAATAGTGTCGTTGAGACACATAAATCTGCAATCAACTCTTAAATTTATAACCTAGATAGTGAAGTATCTAGGGTTGTCAAAGGAGACCAATTTTATTAATCACATAAGTGGTCTCTCTCTCACCTCTCAAATCCACACTTTGTTTTTGTTGTTTTTGATTTTGTTGCTTTTATGTTTTTCAAAAACAATCGGGTTTGAGGTAATGGAATGCGAAGATTTAATTATGCTACAACTAACCCTAGGTGACAAGAATGAAGTCCTCTCTGTTGGTGCTAGAGCACCACGATCGTTTATTTTGATGATAACAAAACAAGTGTCATTTAACATTTGCTTTTGAGTCCTAGTTTTTAGGTCAAATTACAAATGGAGACATGTGTTTAGACGGAGTTCAAGCTCGCATCAATGGCGGATTGGAGGAGCTTGACAGAGAATGGAGGAGCCTTTGCAAGGAGCGGAAGCTTGAAGCATGAAGTCATGAAGAATAGGATAGAAGTCTTTTCTATTCTTGTATGTTGTACTATGTTATTGTTGTTTTCTTTCATTGCTCTTTTATTTCTCAGTAGCATGTTAAAGAGCCTCAAAGTTCCTTGGGTAGAGCCTCTGAGTGAGTTTTACACATGCATGTTCTTAGGCTTAGATTTGCATTTCATGTTATAAATATTACATAACATGCATCATCTTGCATTTAGAGTAGTTGTGTATATTTTATGTTAATTATGTCCTTTTTATGGCCAGGAGGGAAGAAGATGTATTTCAGGGCCTCAGATGGACGATCTGACCATACAGATCTGATCAGGACGATGATCGGAGTCTAATGCCTTCAAAATCGTCTAGATCGGAATCCCGTAGCATCACATAAAGTTCGCAGAAGATCAATGGCCAGGGGGCAATGCGACATCCTTACAGGCTTCAGATGAAAAATCCGACTGTACGGATGGATCCGGAGCGACAATTGTAGTCCGACAACATGAAAATCAACTCGATCCAAGCACCGTGGCACCCTCTGCAATTTAAAGAAATTGGACGGCCCAAATGGCTCCATGTGGCGCCATCTAGGCTACCCAACACCAGCCAGCAGTCCCAAAACCGTCTCTTCTTCATCTGCATCATCAATTCACAGTCGTTGGATCTTGATCCAAAGGCTGAGAAGCCATCTCCACCGCGTGCCCATAACCCCTCCTTGCGACAATTTCTTGGGTGTAGCGCATTGGTCTAGATGCACACTTGCAAAGGAGGGGCGTGGGTTCGAATAACCGTAGCCCCCCCAATTAGCAATTGGAGTAGCACCCAACACCGACCAGTCGTGCGCATGAAGCCCACATCACGCGCACCCAGAAGTAGTGCCAGTGCAGCGCTAGCACGCGCACGACAAGGTGAGCATGATATGCAAGTAGGGACAACAACAGCGGGCACGAGTTGGCGCAGGGCTTCAACGACAGTTGGGTGGATCTTCAGCAACGATTACAGCTGTCACTAATTTCCTATAGACAATTTTTTTCTCACCTCCTTTACTATAGAAGGACCTACCCCTCTCCATTCCAAACCATCTCTTCCTTTCTTCTCCTCGCCACTTCCAAGGCTCTAGAGAGCTTGTCCCAAGCCTAGGATGCTCCTCTAGAGTAGAAAACAAACATTTGTTCCTGCCTCACATCCCCCTTCGTGGAGTATCGCATGGCCATCCTCTCACCTCCCTTCGGGAAGAAAATCCTCGCTGCGACACCGTCCTGCCCCACCCTCCGTCCTCCAGCTCCATCCTCGTTCGTCCCGCTCTTCAACACCTTCCTCCTAGTGACGTCAGTGCGAGTTGTCCTCTGAGAAACCGTCGAGGGGGATTCTCTCACCTATGTCTTTCTTTTTACTTTTGTCGTGTAATCTTTCCCACTTTCTTAGTTGTAGAAAACATTTACTTCAAAAATATATGTGATTGCTTCTTTTTCTCTCTTATATTTTGCAAGTAGATTAGTTAGATAAGAATTCATCGACCTAATCTTTTGCTTGCTAAAAATACAAAAATATAGTAGAAAAGACAAAACGACAAAAAACAAATAAAAGCGAAATGCGTATTTTCAAAATCAAACTTTTGCCTCCCCGTATTCGACATCGAACTCACTTTTCGTGTTTCAGTTATTAATTTTATCTGATCGACGAATTTTCTCGCGAATCGAACTACGACGACGAGTTTTCCAAACTTGAACCCTTTACGCGTGTGAATCCGATGCATCAACTTGATATTCTCTTTTGTAGTTGTTTATGTGCTCGTTTTCAGTTAAACACTAAAGAAATACATTTAAATGTTGTTAAAAGAATACTTAGATACTTAAGCAACACACAAGACCTAGGACTTTTCTATCCGAAGTCAGACACATTGGAATTATATTCCTTTTGTGATGCTTATTATGTAGGTAGCTTTACAGACAAAAAGAGTACTAGTGGAACGTATCAATTTCTCGAAAAATCCCTTGTCTCTTGGTTCTCTAGAAAACAAAACACTGTTTTACTTTCAGCAACTGAAGCAAAATATGTAGCTGCATCTTTAGCTTGTTCACAACTATTGTGGATGAAACAAACCTTACAAGATTTTGGCCTATCCTACAAAAACAACAAAATACTGTGTGACAATACTAGTGCCATTAACTTATCTAAGAATCCAATACAACATTCTAGGACTAAACATATTAATGCTAAACATCACTTTTTAAGCGACTGTCTTAAAAGGAGAAATTAACCTAAAGTTTGTTAAAACAAAATATCAATTAGCTGATATCTTCGCAAAACCATTGCCAAAAGAAAGTTTCAATCTAATTTGTCATTTGCTAGGTTTATCAAGACTAAAAGAACTTAATTGATATGTATGATTGATCTGTTTTACACTATTGATCGATAAATTTTTTAAAGTGATCGACCAAAATGTTTTGATCGATCAAAGTCCTTGTTTGATCAGCCAAATTCTTCAGTGGGAAATTTCCCTCCAAAAATTTGAGTTTTGATGGATCAACTTAATTGCTTGATTGACCAATCCGGTTGGTGGGAATTTCCCTCCCCTCGTTCAAACTCCGATTGACCAATTAACTTAATTGATTAATCATTTCTTGTTTTGATCGACCAAAACTGAGTGGTTTCACTTTTCGAGATTGCGATCTTTTTACCTCGAATTTCACTCCTAATCTACATAACTGACCTCGATAACCTTGATTAGCTTCCTAAAATGTTTTTACCTATTTTGCTAATCATCTTTTCTATAAAAACATACATTTTTTCATCAAACCTATTTTTTTACCACCTATACCCCACCGATTGGTCCCCACATTATCTCCACCACCAAACAAAAACACCCATCTGACCCAACCTCTCCTCCTCTGTCGACAGTGATTGACCAAACTTCAAGTCGCCTCCGACCATCATTGTCTCTCACGCAAAGAAGCCATGCCGCCTTCATGCGTCCTCCATGCATCGCAACACCTCGCTCGACGCCTCCTTCGCGCCACCTCCGCACGACCTTGACCTCCGGCCGTACTCACCTTTCACCGGCCATCCACATCCTTGCTAACCTCCCTTTGATAGACCAATCTTTGATCGGTCATGGTATACTCTAAACTTAATTAAATTTCATCTCTTTTGGATTTTCTTCTTAAGTGTTAGATGTGCTATGATATGGTCTAATGTTTTCTTGCTTCCTCATGTGATTGCTTGTGAAATCATGCAGTATAAGTGAGCAAATCATCTATTTACATCTCACTTTTGTCACGTCTGACCACTTTTGGTTGACCAAATTTCTTGGTTGATCGACCAAAAGTCGGTTTCTCCATAACATTGTCCAGGTTATTTTTGATCAACTAATATGAGTTTTTGATTGACCAATGTGTTTTCAAATACTCTGAAATGGCTCCAAAATGAGCACGTGCCTCCTCTTCTGCTCATCATAATGATACATTTGACCAGTTTTTCATCACTGAGGCCGCTCGCGACCGTTTTTCTCTATTCGCCAAATTTTCACCACACGTTGGTACACCAGTAGATTTTTCCTACTTTGAGTCTATCTTTCCCAAAATCTACAAAAAATTTGCATATTACCAGATTTTACGTCTTTTTGAGGGGAACTTTTATGCGTGTTCTAAGAAGAGTCGCATAGCCGGTGTTGACCCAATGCCCTATCACCTATTTTATGCCAATTTGAAGAACATAGGTGAGGGCTTCAACATTGAGTTGACCTCGAATGTCTACGGCATAGAGGTTTTGGTCAATGCAGATATTCTTTCAGAGATTCTTGGATGTCCGTTTGTTAATCCTACCTTTCTTGAGCTCCACCAGCAAACACAGACGGATACCATTAGGGAGACCCTACTCACTCTCTCTCATTTTGACTTGGGTCATCTAGCCAAGTCACCCTATTTTCATCGTCTACCCATATTTCTTAATTGTGTCTTCTTATGGAATTTCAAGTCCAAATCTATGTCTTTTGAAAACTGCCCTGGCATTATGCTCATTACCCTTTATTCCTTTCTTATGAATAAGAGATTTAATTAGAACCACTTGATTTTGTACTTAATGAGCAAGCAACCCACCAGCTCCTTCCAGTTTGGGACACTTCTTTCCCACATCTTCCTACATTCCAGTGTTCCATGGATATTAATAATAAACAGTTTATCACTAGAGTCTCCATTTTTTATAAGCTCACTTATACGAAGATGGAGCAAGCTCAGGGAGCCCGTGGTGAGGATGCAGCCCAGGAGCAGCATCAGCTGCAGGAACCATCAGTAGTCCCTCCACCTTTCTCGCCTTATGAGCACTTTACAGTGACTTGTCCTCCTCCAATGCGACCCTCTCTGTCCTTCTAAGAGTAGGAGTGGAGCCTTTTGGATAGACCTCTTTCAGGCAGGGATTTTGTCAGCTCCTAGGATGTGACGAATGGTATTTCCTTGATGATGCATTTGCAGAGAGAGATAGACTTCATGATGATGAGACATGGGCGTCAGGTATTAGACTACCAGAATGCTAAAAGCCAATTGTTGGATAGACTTAGAGAGTCTATTCATGACATTCAACAGTAGCTTCATCGACCTCCTCGACCTCACCGATCTACTACCATGCCTCCACCATCAGCAACACCTTCTCCTACCACTACAGCAGCACCAGCAGACTAGCAAGTTACACAACCTCATAGGACATCTAGGCAGCTGACACCGAGATTGTCAGCTTAGCACCGCCTATGTCTTAGTTAGCCTGCCTCCTCAGAGAGATCAAATTCGCTGGATCTTGAGTTGGATACAGACCTCCAAAGCATGATGGATGCCTTCATGGCATCATTAGATGACTAGCTTTGGTTTTGCTTAGCTTTTATTGGTTTGTAAAACTTAATATTCTATGAACTATTTCATTTTCTGATTTGCTTATCTAGACTCTTTTATATCATTGTTATATGGATGAATATTATCTCTCTCGGATATTTTTTACTCTCTTTGTAATTGCATGTTGAAATTTATGTTGCTTTATTTACATGCTTAAGGGGGAGTTAAATGAAAAACATAGTAGCATGTTTTACTTTTTGCAGAAATAAAAAGGGGGAGATATTATGCATAACCGTTTCAATTTCATAATTATATTTTTGTTGTTATCCAAAAGGGGGAAAATATAAGTACCTCTATTTTGATGTACCAAAATTATGTTTACTGCCACACTAATATTTCAAGACCATCTCAGATCAAAGCTTCTCTCTTAGATTAAGTTCAGATGGTTGCTAATTTGTGTCGTTTACTTTTATTTGAGTCTAGGATATTATTGTAAGGAACCTCAAAATAAAACTCAAATGGATTTTCACCCTTCTTTCAAATTTAGTTTTTAAGGCTATTGATCGACCAATTCTTCTACTTGATCGACCAAAATTGATTGATCGACCAACCAACTTAGTTAATCGATCAAGCCAGCCCATTTTAGGAAGTTGATTAAAACCCTTTTGATCGACCAACCAAGCTAATTAATCGACCAATTAGTGATTGATCAAATAACTAAATTGATCGACCGAAAAGCATTTTGATCGACAAGTATACCTTAATTGATCGACCAATTTGACTTTCTTTTCAGACCAACCTTTTAGTATAAATAAAGGTTGTACGTAGCTCTTTTTCATAATTAACTTCCAATAGAAATACCCTCAAAAAGATCAGAGCTTCTCATGCTTCTTCCAAGTGTTTCTACTCTTTCCTATTCACTTCATTCAAAGCACGTCATTTCAAACCACTGCTGAAATTCTGGTTTGATTTTTTATTGAGGTTCCATAGATATATTTATTGTTCTTTTATATTGTTATTTTGATTAACGGATCCTAAGTTATTGGGAAGATCCGTGTTATTGTTGTTATTGTACTTCTCTTCAGGGTAAAAAAAGAAGTGTTTGTAAAGAGGTTGTGCCACCCTCGTTCAAGTGGTACGATAGTAGATTGACTAGCCTTGACTAGTTGGGAAAATCCTAAGCTGAGAGGCTTAGGTAGTGGTTTTCACCCAATTCGGGTTTCCACTCTAAATCCAGGTGTAACTTGTGCTTGGCTTTATTGTGAATTCATTTTTATTTTTACTGTTTGAAAAAGGTGATACTATTCACCTCTCCCCTCTAGTATACGTTACGATCCACAGGCAAATCCTCAGGGCAATGATGTGTGTGTAGGGAATTAGATGGAGTCATTCCTTCTAAGCTACCATTGTCTACAAGCTCAGAAGGTTGAGTGAAATTGGCCGTTTTATACATAGTGTGCTATAGGACTAATTATAGGTATCGATGAGGTCCTTGTGAAGTGAAGACATGGTGAAGGACCTTGATTGGATGTGAGATAAGCCAAGAACTTCCGCCATAGATAACAGCGGTGTTTGATGAAGGTGAAGTGGGGTCTAGGCGTATAATGTGATAAATCATGTAATTAGTGATGTAGAAATGAACATGACAAAGTTTAGAAGGTGATCGGCATGTTTAAAAGATAAAAGAAAGCTCTGGTCAAGCTCAAGGAGCATGCCGGAGTTGGGGAAGACAACATGGAAACAACATTAAAACTAAATTAAAGTAGCTATCTAATTACGCTAAACTAATCCACTCAAAGAACTACGGCTAACTACGATTACCTGGATGAAGAAGATGAGAGGAACTCCATCAATGGCTCGTGATGGAGGAAGAAATCAAAGAGGGAGAACAGAACTCCAGTGAAGGTGGACTACGCGACGTATCGTGCGAAAATGATATCGTAACCTCATCCATAGATGTAGCGGAGGATGGCGAAGGACGGAAGGTCGAAGTCCTCGGAGAAGACCGGAGGGGGAAGGTGGAAGTTACCAGAGGTAGGGACGAATAGCATATCGAACAACCTCAGTGGAAGAAGGGGGAAGGGGATCGTTAACATAGATCGAAGGTCCTGGGGTCAATTTATAGGCGAAGGAGAGGGTAGAGGGGGTGTGTTAGGATGGTTATAGGTCTAGGTTCAAGGTAACCATCAATGTTGTCTCCGACATCGATGAGGTTAAATGCCCAGATCAATTAGGATTAAGAGGTGATCCGGTCCGTCGGATTAAAAGAGGGAGGTGAGAGGAAGCCAGATGGAATTGGCTAAGGAGTTTAAACGTGGGATAGGCGGTGATCGCAAGGTACGGATGCCGGACATTCTTAGCCGTCCACAGTGAAGAATTGAAGAAGACGATGTGTAAAGGGGCATATTTGTAATGAAAAGGACCTATTTGACTAAAAAGGACTCAAGTGAAATGGAAGTTAAGGACTGAAATGTAAACAGTGACTTTTAAGGCATATTGTAATTTATTTATCGTCATAAATTAGATAAATATTATATTTATGCCTTGAAATTACATTTTTTCCCTTTTTAACTATATTTATTTAAATGATAAGATTAATTAAATTAATTACATACTTAGGTCTTTAATTTAATTAAGTTAATTAAAATACCTAATATATAGCTAAATGATTATGAATTGAGTACTAATTATTAATTAAATTATTATTAAGATTAATTGAACTTTAATTATGTATTTTAACTTATTTTGCAGGTCCTTACAATTTAACCCCTATATTATAATTAACCCTGTATTTAATGTATTCCTAGGTAATTAGCTAAGTAAACTAGCTAATTAACATTATCATGTAGCTCAACTCAGCTTAACTCAACTCATCCCCCTCAACTTAGTTGAGTCTAGCTCATATCAACTCCAATCAGCTCACTGGGAGGTCAAGCTAGCTCAACTTAATTGACATCAGTTCACTCTAGCTTCAGTCCAGCTCGCCTTAGCTCTACTCAACTCACGATAGTTGAACTCCTAGCTAAGCTACTACTTTACAACTTAGTAACTAAGCTAGTGATGGCGATTTTACGCGACTTGTTAAGGAGGGTTTTTAAATTGTTGCAACGCGTAAAATTGATCAACTTTTAAAATTTATATTCCCGTGTAGTGGGGTGGAAGATGTTGTAGTTAGGGTCAATAGTCTTTGTTTTCCTGTTGACTTTCTTGTATTAGATATGGAAGTTCTTGATTCACTTTCTTATTACCTGAATATCCTTGGTAGACCTTTCTTGGCCATAGCCCGTGCCCATATTAATTGTGAATCGGGCTGCATTGAGATTGCCATGGGCTCTAAAAAGCTCAAACATTTTTAAGGTCACCAAGAATTTTGATTGTGATCTTGTCAAGGATGATACGTCTGACGAATGGCATTCATGGACTTGGCATTGTGCGTGGCCATCTTCTTTTGGTCTGCAGTGATGCCTACTCCTTCCTTCTTTTATGGTCTGGTGTATTTGGATGCAACTGCATCCCATACTTCATAATCCATTGATTCTAAGAATATTTGCATTCTGGTCTCCTAATAAGCATAATTGGTGCCATCAAATTGAGGTGGTCAGACTACAGATTGTCCTTCAGCCTATACTTCCAAGGACTTTGACATCCCGGTTGGAGAATAACCTCGCTCTGGTAGCAGATGTAAGTACGAGCGGAGCCTCAAGGATTAAGGATACACTAGAGGGGGGTGAATAGTGTAGTATCTAAAAAATTAAAATTAAAATACTCACCACATATCAAAATGATAAATGCACAAACCAGAGATATGACACCTAATTTAGAGTGGAAACCCTTTCGGGTAAAAACCACTACCCAAGCCTCCGAGTTTAGGATTTTCTCGACTAGTCAATGCTAGTCAAATCCACTAATGTATCACTTGAACGAGGGTGAGACAACCTCTTACAAAATGTCTTCTCTTACACCTGACAGAGAGAAGAACAATAGGGCTTCCAACCCAACTTGGAATCCCAGATCAAGAATAAAAGAAATAAAAATAATATAACAATATTCCTATGGGACCTGAAATGTTAAATAACAAACCAAGCTTTCTTGAATCGCAAGAGAGCGATCGAGCTTTAGATCACATAGTTGTAGGTGTAGAGACGTGAAAGCACAAAAGAGAGAGAGTAGGCATTTTTCTCTTTGGAAACCTGTAACGAGCGCGTGCCCCAGACGTCTTTTAAGACGTCTGGGAGGTGGCCCAGACGTCTGTAAAGACGTCTGGGATCACATCCAGACGTCTGACCAGACGTCCGGGATAGTTTACAGACGTCTGACGAACAGTTATACTCGCACGGGATATTCGTCTGCGCGCCTGTGCGCGCAGACCTGCGATCCGCATCTTCTCTGCGGCCGTCTCTCTCTCCTCTCCGCGCGGCGTTAAAAGGGGGAGGGGGCGCGCCTCCCCTCCCGTCTCCACCATCTTCCTCCTCTCCTGCTGCGGGAGGAGCGAGCGGACGCGAGGGCGCAGCGGCAGCGGCGCAGCAGAAGGCGCGGAGGAGCTGCGGCGTGCGAGGGCAGGGCTCTGCCGTGAGGGCGAGCTCGCCGGGAGCGGCTTGGCCGACCGGCGGAGGGCGCAGGGGGCGCAGAGCGTCGCGAAGAGGGACCTGCTGCGGGCGGAGCAGCGGACGCGCGAGGTGCGACGCGGGCGGCGTCGCGAGCGGAGGCCGAGCGAGGTTCTGATTCTGGAAAAATCTCCAGAATCAGACGTCTGGACTGATATCCAGACGGCAAGGTCGACGTCTGTGTGATCATACAGACGTCTGAAAGGTGAGTTCCGCTTTCTCCTTCTTCTTTTGTCGACTGGCCGTACTGAAGGAGGAGGGTTGGCTGTGCGCAGGTGTTCGGATTCGTCATCCTTTGCGAATCCGACGTCTGGAAGTTGTACCAGACGGCGGGAGTGACCTCCAGACGTCCGGAGAGACCATCGGACGTCTGGAATCTAGGAGAGACGTCGCCACAGACTTCTGGACGTCCGGGGAACCACGCCGAACAGGTAATTCTCTGATCCACCGTTTAAGACGTCTGGAAGGAGTTCCAGACGTCTGATTTTGCACAGTATTGTCTTTCTCGACCCGTTTAGGGCCCGTTTGGGCTCCGTCTTCCACGATTCGAGTTGCGTTCGATTCAGAATTTATTCCTCTACCCGCCTACAGTAGCTATACACTGTTTTGAGACACTCCTTGTGTTTGATCCTTGTGATAGGACCTCGTTCGGTTGCCGTCTTGAGAGTCACGGAGGCGCGCGGGATTCCCGACCACGCCCCTATTACTTCCGTTGTACCTGGTAGAGTGGTTTTATGTATTAATAAAATCTGTTAAAGTATGGAACCATAACTAGAACCTAGGGCATTGCATGAATCCTAGGAATGAGAAATATATGGAATGATAGCTCCTAGGTGTTGCATGAATCCTAGGGTCGGAAAACTAGATTGTATGATAGATCCTAGGATATGGCATGAATCCTAGGATGGAAAAACTAGTGGAATGTACATTACTGCAGTCTTGGAAAAATGGAAAGGAATATATAAAGCTGCCTATAAATTTAATTAACAGCTGCCTGTTATGCATAGAGAATCATGTTGAGATCATGGAATGTGAGAACGTGAATCTGGAAAGTGAAACATATGATGTTCTGAGATAAAGAGCTGGAACCCTACGGGGAATTAGGAGTGGAACTCCTGGAAAGAAAAGGAATGGAACTGAGATGTAGTTTGTACTGTCTCTTGGGTACGCAGTACCAAGGGAAGTACCTGTACCTGTTTTAGTGCAGAGTGGGGCCAGCCGCCCCAGGGACCCGGGGTTAGGCTTGGCCGCTCTGTACCGACTTGTTGGCCCTCGTGTACGTAGTACCGAGGAGAGCTAGTAGTGTTAGGAGAGTACTAGCTACCCCACGGGCCCCGGGGTTCTGCTAGCCTCCTTCACCGACTTGTTAGGCCCACTAGGGCAAACCAGGGTAGTCAGACGAGGGTGCGCGGACTGTGGAGGGGCAAGGCCCCGGTTTGGTTACTGTGGAGGGGCTGGACCCCTGTTACTGAGAGGGCTCTGCCCTGGTTCCGTGCTGTGCTTTGGGCGCACCCGTTAACGGAAACGACTGACCGCGTGCTAGTACGGGCTAGCTACCTGTGCGTTTATCGCGCGTGCCGTAGTCACCGTTACGTCTGTCAGTGACCTTGGGGTGGTTGACTGAGGGTAGGATCACCACGGGGGACTCTCCCGGCCAGGAGAGCACCACGTGCTACTTCTACTGTTGGAAAAGACTGCAATCAAGATCGTCCCACGAGGACATTCGAGATCAAGTAAAGGATCTGAGAAGTAAATGAAATAGTGAGAAAAATTGAAAGATGTAAATAAAGGAAGTAATAGAACATAACAGCTACTGTACACTCTACTGTTGCCTTTAGTTAGTTTGCCACTCTACTCAGCGTTTTGCTGACGTGTTACACTCGTTACCTTTTTCAGGACCAGGTGTTGAGCAGCCAGGGTCGGCGGCTGCAGAGGACGCTGGGCCGAGTAGGGTCCAGTAGAGTTGCCACAGCTTTGTACCTTCTTTTGTTTCTGTTCTAGTGAGTAGTTTTGTTTCCGCTGTACCTTCCTTACCTGCAGTTTTTGTTATATGATAAATGTTGTTTTACTGTTGTGGTGGTGCCTACTGTAGCAGTTTCTTTCCTTACTGCTGTACTTTTTACTGTTAGTTATATTCATGCTGAATGTGGTTTATTTTACTGTCTTTTGGTTACTTCCTCGTTGGACGACTGGGTCTTGGGATTAGTCAAGTCGGTCCGGTTCTCGTGTCTCGTAAGGACTCGGGAACCGGGTCGTTACAAAAGCTCATGAGTTGTGTTTTGGGAGGGGGGTCCTAGGACCTATTTATAGGCACTTTTCGATAGTTTCGAAAATACAGGTTTGGTCGATCAAAGACGCATTTGGCCAATCAAAAAGGATTTGGTTGATTAAATAATTATATTGATAGATCCAGTGTTGATCTATTAAATTGAATGATTGGTCAACTCAGAGATATCAAAAGAAATTCGACTATTGGAGTAAATTTGATCGATTAAATAAAATAGGTTGATTGATTAAAATGAACTATGACTGTTAGAGGCATTTGATCGATTAAAACAATTAACTGGTTAATCAATACTTGGTCGATCAAATAAATAAGTTGGTTGATCAAGAATGGAGAAAACTTTTTTTTTGTAAAAATAGTAGCCTTATGTTATTTTTTGCTTTTGAAGCTCCGTACATATTTCTAAACTCAATAAAATTAAAAAGGTCTTCAAGAGTCTTCAAGTCTCAAGCTTCTTTCTTCATTGATGACTAAGGTGATGACGACGCATCCATATCAAACATTTGACTTAACTTATAAGGGTTAGTCCACAATAAAATATAATTTTGTTATATCAAAATAAGGGTATTAACAGATAACATATTTAGCTAATTAAGTAATTAAGTCATGTACTTAAGTATTAGGTTAATTTATACTCTAAGTAAATAAATGTTAGTTAAGTAGTTATAACTCAAGTAAGTAGTAATATTTTTGTTAGTAAGTTATAGATAGTAAGTTAAAGTATAACATAACTTATTATGTTAGTTAAGTTAAGTAGCAAGATATGTAAATATTTTTTGTTGAAACAGAAAGATATGTAAGTAAGATTAAGTTGATTAATTAACTATTGTAATTAAGAATAAGGAATAATTTAAAGAATAAGTGGTGAATCATATATTGATTTAACCTCTTAGCAAATGACTTGACTCAACCAGTATAAATTTATAAAATATGTCGATCACCTTTTTCGCTATACTCTAACTTAACAATGACAAATTAACTGTGTAAGGTAGCTTAACATTAATAACATGCACACGAAGGATACCGTTATAAAGGATCACATTCGTCAATAACAAGCTATAAAGTAATTAACGAAAACCTTGGAGTGTAATCATGTAAAGCCTTATCAAAAGGGTATTTGAGAGGATTTGTGGGGCACGCGAAAAAGTGCATACTGTACCACTCTCATTTTCTTTCTCTCAGAGACTTAAGAAAAAATTTTGAGGGTTAGATCTCCTCCTCATGTACATCCTTCAAGATGGAACTAGATTACCAATCCTCTATGTTCCTACCTATTTGCAATATACGGTTGGGCTCTTAGTTTGTCTTGAACTCAATAGAACACAAATCAACGACCCTGATCAGTTAGAAAAATTAAAGGGCCCATCGACCTTTCCGCAAAACTTACCTCACTAAAATCTATTGTATTGTTCACCAAAATGAGTTGAGTGAATAAATGCTTTTAGAGAAATGCCTCACTTTGAATAGGCTCATTAATCATTGATCACTAGACCCCCAATTTAAGCAAGGTCCAATATATAGAAATAGACCCCATGTTGAATGTACTACATATCCCATCGTTGTATATATTAAAGCCCGTGAAGTAGTGACTATTGATGTCACTGTTCCATGAGACTTACAATTTACGTATCTTTTGGGTGCCTTAATAATACTTCGTGGTTAGCTAGTGATGATAAACACTTTTTTCTTTTTTTTGAGTAAAGGGTTAAACATATTACTCAAAAATGGGTCACCCGATCCAAGCGTACAACGAGGGGAAAGACGCAGTAAACTGTAGGAAAACAAATGATAAAAAAATTACAACAATGTTTGAATATCTCTATTGATATGCTCTGCAAGAAGCAGGGGGACAGTGGTGATTCTTCATGTCGATGTCTATTCCGTTCCCTCCAAATATGTCATACCATACTTGCTGTGACCTACCAATAGGTATGGGACGTAGAGATTGGGGCATCCATTGGAAGTTGTGGGCATTGCTCAAGGGGAAGATGCCTCCCCGAAGATAGCTCCATATATTAGTGGTGTAATCACATTGAAAGAATAGGTGTGATATAGATTCTCCTTGTGAATTGCATAAAGTGCAAGAGGTATTAATAGGGATCCTACAAGAGGAAAGTTAGTCTATAGTCACAAGCCTCCCCCATAAGGCCAGCCAAAGGCAAGTGCTCCATTTGGGAGGGACAAAAGATCTCCAGACAAAATTCCATAGGGGTCTCTCCACTACTTTTTCTCTAATTGTATTCTAGACTTCAGTAGGGTTGGGCCAACTCCACACCCCATTTGAAAAAAAATTCTCCAGTAGCCTACTTCTGAAATCAATAAGCGCACGCAAAATTTTTGAGTCACCTGGGTTCTTTGGCTTAGATAGATAGTTCCCATATTTGTCCCTTGTCCAAGCAGCCCATATAGAAAGATTTTGTGTAGTAAGCCGAGACACCGTTTTTGAATAAGTCAACTTCTGCAATTCAATATAATCACATAAGTCGAGACCCCCCTCCTTTTTGGATTTGCAGATATCTTACCATCCAATCAAGTGAATCCTATCATCCCAAATGAAATTTGCAACATGCTTTTGAATTTGACGTAAAGTCTGCTCCCTGATGTGGGTGGTGTTTAGCCAAAATCTAAGTAGACCTTCAACAGCGCATTTGACCTAGCAAATTCTCCCAGTGCGGGAGAGCAATTTTTTCTCCATCCTTGGAGGTGGTCTTTGACCTTGTCTTCAAGAATAGAATTAGGATTGGCCATATTGCCTGGAGATAGAGGAACTCCCAAATAGCGACAAGGAAGTCTTCCTTTAAGAAGGCCAATCGTAAGACATATAGAAAGACGCCTATTGTAGTGTCTTCGGACATATACCTTGCTCTTGGCACCGTTGAGCTTCAATCCAGATATAAAGGCAAACACATTTAAAGCATTCCTGATGGCCTTTGCTGACTTGAGATCCCCCTTGCTACAAATGAGGATATCTTCAACATAGAATAACTGTGTAGGGAAGGGAGTGCCCCTTAGTGAAGCCCTTGAAATATGGCCAGCGCGTTCCTAGAAATCAAGCATAGAGGAGAGACCATTCATGCATAATACAAAAAGAAGACGGGATCCCCTTGTCTGAGTCCCCTTCTAGTCGGAGAATATCCTGCAGGACACCCATTGACAAGGGGGGAATAGTGTGGATTCCAAATGCACATTTTGATCCAACAAATCCAGACTGAGTTGAAGCCATGTGAGAGAAGGACATAGAGTATAAAAGGCCGGTTGATGGAGTTGAAAGCTTTTGATATATCTATTTTTGCACACATTCTAGCAGATTGACCAACCGAGTTGAAACCCTTCATAAATTCATTAGCTAGAAGAGTGCTGTCTGAAATGGACCGACCTCTTATGAATGCAGATTGGTTGGATTGAACCAAAGTTGGCATAATAAAGGCGAGACAGTTGGCAAGAATCTTGGTGATAACTTTGTATAAAGTATTGTAACAGGCTATTGGTCTGAAGTCTTTAATAGTAGCCACATTGGGGGATTTAGGGACCAATGTGAGGACGATATTGTTTAGTTATTGAATGAAGTAGCCTCCTTGAAGGAAGAAAAACCTTACCTCATCAGTGAAATCATCTTTAATAATATTCCAAGACCTCCTGAAAGAATAGGCATTAAAGCCATCTGGGCCTGGTGCTTTATCTGGCCCAATACTCCATAAAGCTCCTTTGATCTCTTCATCAGTGGGGATGGCAGAGAGCATTGCATTGTCAGAATCAAAAAGTTTGACAGAAGCAGGCCGTGAAATGGGGGAGGAGGGTGTAGGGGGGTTACCTGCGTCAAATAAGTTGGAGGAATAGCGGGAGAGAGAATTGGTGTTTTGCCTTAAATCTTCTTCCATGTCTATGATTTCACCCTTCTCATTCAAGGGCCTGGAGAGAGAATTGGTGTTTTGCCTGACTCCGGTGGCAGTGGCAAAAAAATTGGTGTTGCAGTCCCCCAATTTTAGCCAATTGCTTCTACTCCTTTTATTCCAAAAACCCCCTTCCTCCTTTCTTAAGGATGACAGATCACCCCTAATGTGATATTCCTCGACGTGAAGGGAGGCATTATGCAGATCACCATGAAGAGTCGAGTGGAGGCTTTCCAACTCTAATGTTAAAACTGCTATGTGGGTCAACCATGATCTATCCCCCTTTGCCCAAGTTTTAAGGGTGGCTTTTACATGCTTGAGCTTGATGGTACATTTGTGGAGTGGGTTGCCAGCTGCATTTGTGTCCCAAGCCTCTTGTACAAGCCTGAGGAAGCCCTCTCTTTCCCCCAATAGTTGAGGAAACGAAATGGTTGATTCTTGTGCTTGGACGGGAAAAGGCTGTAGAACATGCATGCGTGGTCGCTGAAATAAGAGGGAATATAAGCTACCCTGGTGAGAGGCAAAAGGTCAAGCCGATCCATGTTGGCCAAGCCATGATCAAGTTTGCACGCAATTCTTCTACCACTAATGCCTATGTTCGACTAGGACAAGTGATTGCCATGAGTGGCAATCTCAGCCAGTTCACAATCAAGAATGCAATTATGGAAGCTTTCCATGCCCAAGCGTGATGATAAACACTTGTGAGATCCACTATGAAAAGCAAAGTTACCTAACCCCATTTTAACCAAAGGGTATGTACACAGCTTTTGCCAACTATGCTCTAGCTAGCTCTAGGGAGAGCACAATTAGGGTGCTAATCAATGTTGACAAAGATGTGTGGATCTCCCCATTTGAAGTAAGGGCACACAACTTTTTCCAACTGTTCTCTAGCTAGCTCTAGGGAGAGCACCAATTAAGGTGCTAATCAAAGTTGACTAAGATGTGGATGGGATGAGAAACCCACCCAAAATAACTTGGTAACTTTACATCAATTAGGGTCCTAATCAATGTTGATGTAGATGTAGAGGAGATGACAATAGAAACACACCCAAAATAGTTAAATTGATAACTTTAGGTGCTCACGTATTCATTCACATCCTCCTTTAAATTGGATGCTCAATAATTTGATTCCTTGAATTGGATATTCACATGTTTACATCTTTGCAAGGAGAGTTATGGAACCATCCCTTAAGCTGGAATGTAGTTTCAAGTCTATCCTAAATGTAACAACATTATTACTTCTTTACGTAAAAATAACATGATTATATCTATTTATGTCATCCCAGAAATGAAGAATAAATGCCTTCATGACTGTAATGCTTGATTTTCAATTAACTGTAAAGTTTGGTCAGGCAACTATGAAAAAAAATCTTTGAGATGAGATGAAAAATCCTTCTAACCATATATATATGAAACAGACAATAGATGACAAAATTACTAGTAATAAGAGTACAGATGACTTTGATGTAGAAAAGGAAAGAAGAATTTCATTGAAATAGATAATTGGTATATAGTTGTTTGCATTAATGTGAATGCAATATTCTCATTCTTTTCTTCTTTTATTTTGTTTTTGCTATTGTGTTTCAGTTGTAAGCATCCTTTTTAGAAAATTTTTGGCACATCATATTTTCTATTACTTACGTTAGGCCCCCAACTTCATCATTGAATACACCCTCAAGTACATGATGAAGATAATTTGTTAGATCACAATAATTATGCCTCTCTTAATCCTAGGACTAGAAGCACCTTGTATGGATACAGATGTAGTCCTATAGCCACTTGTCGAGGAGTTGGGGGATCTATGGGAGAATGAAATACAAATATTTGATGCTTTAAGGAAAGAATGGTTCACGATTTCCCAACTTATGTCATCATGTTAGGTTGGCAAACCAAGGGATACAAGGAATGTCCTGTGTGTATAGGCTAAACTTCGTCGAAGAAGTTCTACTCGAAAATTGGGAATATATATAGGTTGTGGTTGTTTATTCCCAATGGACTATCAATGGACAAGTAAGAATTTTGATGGAAATACCGAGAGAGGAAAAATAGCCATCAAGATTACAGTTAAAGGGCTTCTAATGTGTGTATGGGCCATTAGGGCTCGATGGCCAAAGTCCTTCCTTATGACTATTCAAGGCCATGATAAGGAGCACATAATCAGAGCCAAAGAATGCAAGGAATGCCACCTAAAAGAAAGATCATGCAATGGTGTCAATTCACTTGGAAAAGAGTTTTTTGGCATGGTAATGAATATCTCGTTGAGGTTAAAGTTAGCATGAGTTACTTCATGTGAGAAAACGTAAGGATAATTAAGTTACCGATTGACTGTGATAACGATTCAATGAATGGTGTCAATTCCTTTGGAAAAGAGTTTTTGCCTAGATCTACGTTACAATAACACTAATTTTGCTAGAAGTACATAAATATGGGTACAAGTTAAAATTTAAGAGTGTGATTAGATCTATTAGTATGATAAAGATGGCTTTTGATCATATTCTGCGATCACCATCTAGTGGTTATGCCCTTGGTGTCTTGCTCATGTTGTTGGTTTCACAGGCACCCTTGACAATAGCTAACAAAGTGCAGGTGTGGAATCGAGCTAAGACTTATGGCACTCTAACACTTCACTTTGATGAAGTGGCTGCTGCTGAATTTGGCAATTTGAGACATCAGTGGACCAAAAGCCTTCCCTACGAAGCCTCTCTCACATTCCAGGCTCCTAGAAATGAAGATTTTGTGCGTATAAAGTGTTATGCTAGTGGGCATGGCCTTCCGCGGGCATTAATCTTCAACTCCCTCTTTGAAAACAGACATTGCGATCCATCTTGTACTATGGAAATCAGGGACGATGGTGCCTATATGCTTACTAAGCATGTTTGGGAGCGGATCCACAAATTCCAACCCAATTGATGTTGGTTAATTTTCAGAGAAGACAAGAATCTCCACATACAAATATTATATATTATAATTAGATACTTAAATTTGTAATGTTTACTTTGGTGGATGTTGTTTTGAGAAGACCTTTGCTTGCATTCGTTACAACAAGATGTGAAGTTGTTCCATGAGATCATCTTTGTGTGAAATCATCTTTAATAATATTCCAAGCCCTCCTGAAAGAATAGGCATTAAAGCCATCCAGGCCTGGTGCTTCATCAGGCCCAATACTCCATAAAGCTCCTTTGATCTCTTCATCAGTGGGGATGGTAGTGAGCATTGCATTGTCTGAAATAGAAAGTTTGACAGAAGCAGGCCATGAAATGGGGGAGGAGGGTGTAGGGGCGTTGCCTGCGTCAAATAAGTTGGAGTAATAGTGGGAGAGAGAATTGGTGTTGTGCCTTAAATCTTCTTCCATGTCTATGACCTCACCCTTCTCATTCAAGAGCCCAGAGAGAGAATTGGTGTTTTGCCAGACTCTGGTGGCAATGGCCAAAAAATTGGTGTTGCAATCCCCCAATTTTAGCCAATTGCATGTGCTCCTTTTCTTCCAAAAACCCCCCTCCTCCTTTCTTAAGGATGAGAGATCACCCCTAGTGTGAGATTCCTCAACATGAAGGGAGGCATAATGCAGATCACCGTGAAGAGTCAAGTGGAGGCTTTCCAACTCTGATGTTAAATCTGCTATGCGAGTCAACCTTGATCTATCCTCCTTTGCCTAAGTTTTAAGGGCGGCTTTTACATGCTTGAGCTTGATGATACATTTGTGGAGTGGGTTGCCAGCTGCATTTGTGTCTGAGGCCTCTTGTACAAGCCTGAGGAAACCCTCTCTTTCCCCCCAATAGTTGAGGAAACAAAATGGTCGATTGTTGTGCTTGGATGGGAAAAGGCTGTAGAACATGCATGCGTGGTCGCTGAAATAAGACTGAATATAAGATAGCCTGGTGAGAGGCAAAAGGTCAGGCCAATTCGTGTTGGCCAAGCCATGATCAAGTTTGCACGCAATTCTTCTACCACCAATGCCCATGTTCGACAAGGACAAGTGATTACCATGAGTGGCAATCTCGACCAGTTCACAATCAAGAATGCAATTATGGAAGCTTTCCATGCCCGAGAGTGATGATAAACACTTGTGAGATCCACTATGAAAAGCAAAGTTACCTAACCCCATTTTAACTAAAGGGTATGTACACAGCTTTTGCCAACTATTCACTATTTAGCTCTAGGGAGAGCACAATTAGGGTGCTAATCAATGTTGACGAAGATGTGTGGATCTACCCCATTTGAAGTAAGGGCACACAACTTTTGCTAACTGTTCTCTAGCTAGCTCTAGCTAGAGCACCAATTAACGTGCAAATCAATGTTGACTAAGATGTGGATGGGATGAGAAACCCACCCAAAATAACTTGGTAAATTTACATCAATTAGGGTCCTAATCAATGTTGATGTAGATGTAGAGGAGATGACAGTAGAAACACACCCAAAATAGTTAAATTGATAACTTTAGGTGCTCACGTATTCACTCACGTCTTCCCTTAAATTGGATGCTCAATAATTTGATTCCTTGAATTGGATATTCACATGTTTACATCTTTGCAAGGAGAGTTACGGAACCATCCCTTAAGCTGGAATGGAGTTTCAAGTCTATCCTAAATGTAACATTATTACTTCTTTATGCAAAAATAACATGATTATATCTATTTATGTCATTCCAGAAATGAAGAATAATTGCCTTCATGACTATAATGCTTGATTTTCAATTAATTGTAATGTTTGGTCAGGCAACTATGAAAAAAATCTTTGAGATGAGATGAAAAAATCCTTCTAACCATATATATATATGAAACAGACAATAGATGACAAAATTACTAGTAATAAGAGTATAGATGACTTTGATGTAGAAAAGGAAAGAAGAATTTCATTGAAATAGATAATTGGTATATAGTTTTTTGCATTATTGTGAATGCAATATTCTCATTCTTTTATGTTTTTTTTTTGCTATTGTGTTGCAATTGTAAGCATCCTTTTTAGAAAATTTTTGGCACATCATATTTTCTATTACTTACGTTAGCCCCCCAACTTCATCATTAAATCCACCCTCAAGCAAATGATGAAGATAATTTGTTAGATCAAAATAATTATGCCACTCTTAATCCTAGGACGAGAAGCGCCTAGTATGGATACAGATGTAGTCCTATAGCCACTTGTCGAGGAGTTGGGGGATCTATGGGAGAATGAAATACAAATATTTGATGCTTTGAGGAAAGAATGGTTCACCATGCATGCATGTTGTTTTATTGTAGACAATCAATGATTTCCCAACTTATGTCATCATGTCAGGTTGGCAAACTAAGGGATACAAGGCATGTCCTGTGTGTATGGGCTAAACATCGTCGAAGAAGATCAACTCGAAAATTGGGAATATATATAGGTTGTGGTTGTTTCCTCCGAATGGACTATCAATAGACAAGTAAGAATTTTGATGGAAATATCGAGAGACGAAAAATAACTATCAAGATTACAGTTAAAGGGCTTCTAATGTGTGTATGGGCCATTAGGGCTCGATGGCCAAAGTCCTTCCTTATGACTATTCAAGGCCATGATAAGGAGCACGTAATCAGAGCCAAAGAATGCAAGGAATGCCACCTAAAAGAAAGATCATGCAATGGTGTCAATTCACTTGGAAAAGAGTATTTTGGCTTGGTAATGAATATCTCGTTGAGGTTAAAGTTAGCATGAGTTACTTCATGTGAGAAAACGTAAGGATAATTAAGTTACCGATTGACTGTGATAACGATTCAATGAATGGTGTCAATTCCTTTGGAAAAGAGTTTTTGCCTAGATCTACGTTACAATAACACTAATTTTGCTAGAAGTACATAAATATGGGTACAAATTAAAATTTAAGAGTGATTAGATCTATTAGTATGATAAAGATGGCTTTTGATCATATTCTGCGATCACCATCTAGTGGTTATGCCCTTGGTGTCTTGCTCATGTTGTTGGTTTCACAGGAACCCTTGACAGTAGCTAACAAAGTGCAGGTGTGGAATCGAGCTAAGACTTATGGTACTCTAACACTTCACTTTGATGAAGTGGCTGTTGCTGAATTTGGCAATTTGAGACGTCAGTGGACCAAAAGCCTTCCCTACGAAGCCTCTCTCACATTCCAGGCTCCTAGAAATGAAGATTTTGTACGTATAAAGTGCTATGCTAGTGGACATGGCCTTCCGCAGGCGTTAATCTTCAACTCCCTCTTTGAAAACAGACATTGTGATCCATCTTGTACTATGGAAATCAGGGACGATGGTGCCTATATGCTTACTAAGCATGTTTGGGAGTGGATCCACAAATTCCAACCCAATTGATGTTGGTTAATTTTCAGAGAAGACAAAAATTGCCACATACAAATATTATATATTATAATTAGATACTTAAATTTGTAATGTTTACTTTGGTGGATGTTGTTTTGAGAAGACCTTTGCTTGCATTCGTTACAACAAGATGTGAAGTTGTTCCATGAGATCATCTTTGTGTGAAATTAATGATTTCACAAAGAGGTAATAAATATGTACCGTAAGTGTACATAAATATGTGGGTTCTACCTACAAGACAATATATACGAATTAGGACATTGAGGCACCTTTGTTATATACTGAGTGTATGAGGGCAACCACCTATGGATTTGTTCCTTTGTAATAAAGATTAAAAACCTCTTGAAATCATCAAGGTGTAGTGAATGTGAGATTTCGCTTGCAGAAAAATTATGTCAAAAAATTAAGTCGTCGCAGTAATGGAAATCGTGGTGGAAAATCTCGTACAAAAATATATATCAATGAAAGCTAACTACAAATAGTTAAGATGTATCTACAGGGAGGAATGATAGTAATAAATTCACGAATATTTATTATTCCTGATGTGAAATCCATATCAAAATCCCATGCGACATAAGGCGATAAAGAAGAGTCAGGCTGTATTGCAAGAGTTTAAGGGTTAAATCACAATTGTTATCATCATAAAATAAATGTAATTAACCCTTCATGGCATATAATGTAATTAGAATTCGCGATGTTGAATTTCTCTTCTAGGTAGTGTAGGTATGTGTTTGATATTTCATGCACTTATGTTGGAACCAGAGTTAATGTTATAATAAGTCAAGTGCATGAGAGGAAAAAGGAAGAAATATAAGGACACACATGCAAAGTGGATTGCTTGCAGCGTGTGTGCTGGAGGTCGCGGCCGGCTGCGAGAACTTCCATGGAGGTCGGCTACGATGAGGGGGTCGCGATGGTGGTAGCAGCTCGACGAACAGTGGCTGGCGGCGGTCGCAGGAGAGGAGGACATCGCTGGCGGTGGGGCTATCCTCTCGGTGTGCGCGGATTGTGGCGGGTGCGCGGATGGCGTGGAAACATTCATGAAGTGGAGGAGGACACAGTGGTTCGGACGCTACTGTGGCCGTGGTTCGTCGGGCCCTGCGGCAGAGGATGGCGCGGTCAGGAGGCAATGCGAGGCAGTCGTGGAGGCGGGTGTTGTTGATGAGCGCTGGGAGGGGAACCGTTGGGTGTGTGCCTCTATCTGCGTGGTCGGGGACTGAGAGACTGTCTTAAAAGGAGAAATTAACCTAGAGTTTGTTAAAACAAAAAATCAATTAGCTGATATCTTCACAAAACCATTTCCAAAAGAAAGTTTCAACCTAATTAGTCATTCGCTATGTTTATCAAGACTAAAAGAACTTAATTGATATGTATGATTGATCTCTTTTACACTGTTGATCGATCAATTTTTTAAAGTGATTGACCAAAACATTTTGATCGATCAAAGTCCTTGTTTGATCAGCTAAATTCTTTGACGGGAAATTTCCCTCCAAAAATTTGAGTTTTGATGGATCAACTTAGTTGTTTGATTGACCAATCCAGTTGGGCGGGAATTTCCCTCCACTCGTTCAAACTCTGATTGACCAATTAACTTAATTGATCAATTATTTCTTGTTTTGATCGACCAAAACAGAGTCGTTTCACTTTTTGAGAATGTGATCTTTTTACCTCGAATCTCGCTCCTAATCTACCTAACCGACCTTGATAACCTTGATTAGCTTCCTAAAATATTTTTACCTATTTTGCTAATCAACTTTTCTATAAAAACATACGTTTTTTCCATCAAACCTATTTTTTTACCACCTATACCCCATCGATTGGTCCTCACATTTTCTCCACCACCAAACAAAAATACCCGTCTGACCCTACCTCTCCTCCGACGACGACGGTGATTGCCCAAACTTCACGCCGCCTCCGACCATCGTTGTCTCTCATGCAAAGAAGCCATGCCGCCTTCATGCGTCCTCCGTGCATCGCAACACCTCACTCGATGCCTCCTTCGCACCATCTCCGCGTGACCACGACCTTAGGTCATACTCACCTTTCACCGACTGTACTCGCCCTTGCTGAGCTCCCTTTGATAGACCAATCTTTGATTGGTCATGGTATACTCTAAACTTAGTTAAATTTCATCTCTTTTGGATTTTTTTTGTTAAGTGTTAGATGTGCTATGATATGGTCTAATGTTTTCTTGCTTCCTCATGTGATTGCTTGTGAAATCGTGTAGTATAAGTGAGCAAATCATCCATTTACATCTCACTTTTGTCGCATATGACCACTTTTGGTTGACCAAATTTCTTGGTTGATCGACCAAAAGTTGATTTTTCCATAACACTGTCCAGGTTATTTTTGATCGACTAATATGAGTTTTTGATAGACCAACGTGTTTTCAAATACTCTGAAATGGCTCCAAAATGAGCATGTGCCTCCTCTTCTGCTCATCATGATGATACGTTTGATCGGTTTTTCATCACTGAGGTCACTCACGACCATTTTTCTCTATTCGAGAAATTTTCACCACACGTTGGTAGACCAGTAGATTTTTCCTACTTTGAGTCTATCTTTCCCAGAATCCGTGAAAAATTTGCATATTACCAGATTTTACGTCTTTTTGAGGGGAACTTTTATGCGGGTTCTAAGAAGAGCCGCATAGCCAGTGTTGATCCAATGCCCAATCACCTATTTTTTGCTAATTTGAAGAACATAGGTGAGGGCTTCAATAATGAGTTGACCTCGAATGTCTACGGCATACAGGTTTTGGTCAATGCAGATGTTCTTTTAGAGATTCTTGGATGTCTGTCTGTTAGTCCTACCTTTCTTGAGCTCCACCAGCAGACACAAATGGATACCATTAGGGAGACACTGCTCACTCCCTCTCATTTTGACTTGGGTCATCTAGCCAAGTCACCCTATTTTCATCGTCTACCCATATTTCCTAATTATGTCTTCTTATGGAATTTCATGTCCAAATCTACATCTTTTGAAAACTGCCCTGGCATTATGCTCATTACCCTTTATTCCTTTCTTATGAACAAGCAGTTTAATCAGAACCACTTGATTCTGTATTTAATGAGCAACCAATCCACTAGCTCCTTCCAGTTTGGGACACTTCTTTCCCACATCTTCCTACATTCCAGTGTTCCCATGGATATTAATCATATACAGTTTATCACTAGAGTCTCCATTTTTGATAAGCTCACTTATACGAAGATGGAGCAAGCTCAGGGAGGTCATGGTGAGGATGCAGCCCAGGAGCAGCATCAGCTGCAAGAACCATCAGTAGTCCCTCCACCTTTCTCGCCTTATGAGCACTTTACAGTGACTTGTCCTCCTCCAGTGCGACCCTCTCCATCCTTCTACGACCAGGAGTAGAGCCTTTTGGTCAGACCTCTTTTAAGTAGGGATTTTGTTAGTATGTAGGATGTGACAAATGGTATTTCCTTGATGATTCATCGGCAGAGAGAGACAGACTTCATGATGATGAGACATGGGCATCAGGTATTAGACTACCTGAATGCTCAAAGCCAATTGTTGGATAGACTTGGAGAGTCTATTCATGACATTCAGCAGCAGCTTCATCGACCTCCTTGACCTGACCGATCTACTACCATGCCTCCTTCATCAGCAGCACCTCCTCCTCCTACCACTACAGCAGCACCAGTAGACCAGCAAGTTATACCACCCCACAGGACATCTAGGCAGTCGACACCGAGATCGTCAGCTCAGCACCGCCTATGTCTTAATCAGCCTGCCTCCTCAGAGAGATTAGATTCACTGGATCTTGAGTTGGATACAGACCTCCAAAGCACGATGGATGCCTTAATGGCATCATTAGATGACTAGCTTTGGTTTTGCTTAGGTTTTATTGGTTTGTAAAACTTAATATTCTATGAGCTATTTCATTTTATGATATGCTTATCTAGACTCTTTTATATGATTGTTATATGCATGAATATAATCTCTTTCAGATATATTTTACTCTCTTTGTAATTGCATGTTGAAATTTATATTGCTTTATTTACATGCTTAAGAGGGAGTTAAATGAAAAATATAGTAGCATGTTTTGCATTTTGCTAAAATAAAAAGGGGGAGATATTATACATAACTATTTCAATTTCATAATTATATTTTTGTTGTCATCCAAAAGGGGGAAAATGTAAGCACCTCTATTTTGATGCACCAAAATTATGTTTACTACCATACTAATTTTTCAGGACCATCTCGGATCAAAGCTTCTCTCTTGGATCAAGTTCAGATGGTTGCTGATTTGTGTCTTTTACTTTTATTTGAGTCTAGGATATTATTGTAAGGAACCTCAAAATAAAACTCAAATGGATTTTCGCCCTTCTTTCAACTTCAGTTTTTAGGGTTATTGATCGACCAATTCTTCTACTTGATCGACCAAAATTGATTGATCGACCAACCAACTTAGTTAATCGATCAAGCCAGCCCATTTTAGGAAGTTGATTAAAACCCTTTTGATCGACCAACCAAGCTAATTAATCGACCAATTAGTGATTGATCAAATAACTAAATTGATCGACCAAAAAGCATTTTGATCAACCAATATACCTTAATTGATCGACCAATTTGACTTCCTTTTCAGACCAACCTTTTAGTATAAATAAAGGTCGTACATAGCTCTTTTTCATAATTAACTTCTAATAGAAATACCCTCAAAAGGATCAGAGCTTCTCGTGCTTCTTTCAAGTGTTTCTATGCTTCGCTATTCACTTCATTCAAAGCATGTCATTTCAAACCTCTGCTGAAATTCTGGTTTGATTTTTTATTGAGGTTCCATAGATATATTTACTGTTCTTTTATATTATTGTTTTGATTAACGGATCCTAAGTTATTGGGAAGATCCGTGTTGTCGTTATTGTACTTCTCTTCAGGGTTAAAAAAGAACTGTTTGTAAAGAGGTTGTGCCACTCTCGTTCAAGTAGTACGATAGTGGATTGACTAGCCTTGACTAGTCAGGAAAATCCTAAGCTGAGAGATTTAGGTAGTGGTTTTCACCCGATTTGGGTTTCCACTCTAAATCTAAGTGTAACGTGTGCTTGACTTTATTGTGAATTCAGTTTTATTTTTACTGTTTGAAAAAGGTGATACTATTCACCTCTCCTCTCTAGTATATGTTACGATCCACAGGAAAATCCTCAGGGCAATGATGTGTGTGTAGGGAATTAAATGGAGTCATTCCTTCTAAGCTGCCATTGTCAGCGAGCTTAAAAGGTTGAGTGAAATTGGGCATTTTATACATAGTGTGCTATTGGTCAAATTATAAGTATTGATGAGGTCCTTGTGAAGTGAAGAAGTGACGAAGGACCTTGATTGGATGTGAGATAAGCCGAGAACCTCTGCCATAGATAACAGCGGTGTTCCATGAAGGTGAAGTGGGTCTCGGCGTATAATGTGATAAATCATGTAATTAGTGACGTAGAAATGATCATGACAAAGTTTAGAAGGTGATCGGCATGTTTAAAAGATAAAAGAAAGCTCTGGTCAAGCTCAAGGAGCTTGCTGGAGTCGGGGAAGACAACATGGAAACAACATTAAAACTAAACTAAACTAGCTATCTAATTACGCTAAACTAATCCACTCAAAGAACTACAGCTAACTACGATTACCTGGATGAAGAAGACGAGAGGAACTCCATCAATGGCTTGTGACGGAAGAAGAAATCAAAGAGGGACAATAGAACTCCAGCGAAGGTGGACTACGCGACGTATCGTGCGAAGATGATATCGTATCCTTATCCAGAGACACGGCAGAGGATGGCGAAGAAGGGCGGAAGGTCGAAGTCCTCGGAGAAGACCAAAGGGGGAAGGTGGAAGTTGCCGGAGCTAAGGACGAATAGCCTATCGAGCAACCTCAATGGAATAAGGGGGATGGGGATCACTAACATAGATCGAAGGTCCTGGGGTCTATTTATAGGCAAAGGAGAGGGTAGAGGGGGATGTGTTGGGATGGTTATAGGTCTAGGTTCAAGGTAACCATCAATGTTGTCTTCGACATCGATGAGGTTAAATGCCCAGATCAATTAAGATTAAGAGGTGATCCGGTCAATCGAATGAAAAGAGGGAGGTGAGAGGAAGCCAGATGGCAATGGCAAAGGAGTTTAAACGTGGGATAGGCAGTGATCGCAAGGTACGAACGCCAGACATTCTTGGCCATCCACAGTGAAGAAGAGTTAAAGAAGACGATGTGTATAGGGGCATATTTGTAATGAAAAGGACCTTTTTGACTAAAAAGGACTCAAGTGAAATGGAAGTTAAGGACTGAAACGTAAACAGTGACTTTTAAGGCTTATTTTAATTTATTCCTTTTTCAACTTTTTATTTATTATCAAAAATCAGATAAATATTATATTTATGCCTTGAAATTACATTTTTGCCCTTTTTAACTATATTTATTTAAATGATAAGATTAATTAAATTAATTACATACTTAGGTCTTTAAATTAATTAAGTTAATTAAAATACTTAATATATAGCTAAATGAATATGAATTGAGTCCTAATTATTAATTAAATTATTATTAAGATTAATTGAACTTTAATTATGTATTTTAACTTATTTTGCAGGTCCTTACTATTTAACCCCTATATTATAATTAACCCGGTATTTAATGTATTCCTAGGTAATTAGCTAAGTAAACTAGCTAATTAACATTATCATGTAGCTCAACTCAGCTTAACTCAACTCATTCCCCTCAACTTAGTTGAGTCTAGCTCATATCAACTCCAAGCAGCTCACTGGGAGGTCAAGCTAACTCAACTTAATTGACATCTGTAACGAGCGCGTGCCCCAGACGTCTTTTAAGACGTCTGGGAGGTGGCCCAGACGTCTGTAAAGACGTCTGGGATCACATCCAGACGTCTGACCAGACGTCTGGGATAGTTTACAGACGTCTGGCGAACAGTTATGCTCGCACGGGATATTCGTCTGCGCGCCTGTGCGCGCAGACCTGCGTTCTGCCCTCTTTCTCTGCGGCTGCAGGCGGCTGCGACCGCCTTCTCTCTCCTCTCCGCGCGGCGTTAAAAGGGGGGGGGCGCGCCTCCCCTCCCGTCTCCACCATCTTCCTCCTTCTTCTCCTGCCTGTGCGCGAGAGCGAGCGGACGCGAGGGCGCAGCGGCAGCGGCAGCCGCAGTGAGCGCGGAGGAGCTGCGGCGTGCGAGGGCGGGGCTTTGCCGTGAGGGCGAGCTCGCCAGGAGCGGCTTGGCCGGCCGGCAGAGGGTGCAGGGGGCGCAGAGCGTCGCGGAGAGGGACCTGCTGCGGGCGGAGAGCACCACGGGGGACTCTCCCGGCCAGGAGAGCACCACGTGCTACTTCTACTTTTGGAAAAGACTGCAATCAAGATCGTCCCACGAGGACATTCGAGATCAAGTAAAGGATCTGAGAAATAAATGAAATAGTGAGAAAAATTGAAAGGTGTAAATAAAGGAAGTAATAGAACATAATAGCTACTGTACACTCTACTGTTGCCTTTAGTTAGTTTGCCACTCTACTCAGCGTTTTGCTGACGTGTTACACTCGTTACCTTTTTCAGGACCAGGTGTTGAGCAGCCAGGGTCGGCGGCTGCAGAGGACGCTGGGCCGAGTAGGGTCCAGTAGAGTTACCACAGCTTTGTACCCTTTGTTTTGTTTCTGTTCTAGTGAGTAGTTTTGTTTCCGCTGTACCTTCTTTACCTGCAGTTTTGTTATATGATAAATGTTGTTTTACTGTTGTGGTGGTGCCTACTGTAGTAGTTTCTTTCCTTACTGCTGTACTTTCTTACTGTTAGTTATATTCATGCTGAATGTGGTTTATTTTACTGTCTTTTGGTTACTTCCTCGTTGGACGACTGGGTCTTGGGATTAGTCGAGTCGGTCCGGTTCTCGTGTCTCGTAGGGACTCGGGAACCGGGTCGTTACAAGATGGTATCAGAGCAAGGTCGTCCCGAGAAGTGAATCAACTGACTGGAAAATAACCAATTCACATGTTTATAGCTAGAGTAGCCACCACAACATATCTCTTGACATGAGCTCTTAGAAGTGTTGTTAGGTACCGTCTGTTTTGACGTTTCCGTTTTGTTTCGCCTCTCCTTGCAGGAGATGCCTCGTCACGGGACTGGCGAGACTGGCCGCGGGCGCGGCCGAGGGCGAGGTCGGCGAGGTGGACGTGCTGTCGTTGACGTCTCGGTGGATCAGCCACCACTCCCTGGCATCCAGGCCCAGGACCTCGCCAGACTGATACGGGATATTGTACGAGAGGAGCTCCACCCACCGCCCCGAGCACCTCCTCCTGGGGTTGCAGAGGGGGAGTCCTCTGTGGGACCACGCGACGGACGCGGCGCTGGACACGAGGGAGGGGATGGGCCCCTGCCGCCCCCACCTTCCTCCGACACTTCTGTTCACGAGGCACCTTCGCCTGGAGGTGCGCCAGCACCTCCCCTACAGCACCACTTCGAGCTTTTCGGACAGTTCCGGAAGCTGAAGCCCCCCTCCTTCAAGGGGGATGAGGACCCGACCGAGGCAGAGGACTGGCTTGAGCAGCTGGAGAAGATATTCGACACCCTTCGCCCCCCGGTGGAGTGCCGCGTGGCCTTTGCCACGTACCAGCTGGAGAGTGCGGCACACCGGTGGTGGAGGGCGGTCCGGGGACAGGAGAGGGACGAGCCGACGTGGGACCAGTTCGTCACCCTCTTCTGCGAGCAGTACTTTCCCCAGACGTGGCAGGACCAGAGGAGGCGGGAGTTCCACACTCTCCGCCAAGGGACGATGACCGTGAGCGCGTACCGCACGCGTTTCTTGGAGCTGTCCCGCTTTGCAGCGACAGCGGTGGCCACTGAGGAGGAGCGCCTTTGGAGGTTCACCGAGGGGCTCCGGCCTGCGATCCGGGGGTATGTCAAACCCCTGAAGCTGCCGACGTTTTCGAGGGTGGTAGAGGCAGCTATGACTTACGAGGAGACCAACCCGTCCGCGCGAGAGACCGACGGCGGGCGGAAGAGGCCCTTTCAGCCAGACTTCTCACAAGGCCGGCGAGAACGGAGACACGTGGCGTCCGCAGGAGAGCCGTCACGTTGTGCAGGGCCATCAGTGGCCTTTGGGGGCCCTCGACAGGGGCCAGTCGCCAGCACCGGACCCCCGCCGAGCCGACAGCAGGGACTCACTGAGGGCGGGAGTCGGGTTCCCCTCTGCTACCAGTGTGGCCAGCCGGGCCACGTCAGGAGGGACTGCCCATCTAGGGCAGGAGGTCAGCAGATACTTCCCGCGCAGAGCACTGGAGGGCGCGCAGGAGGCCGCGGTTTCCAGGCGCGAGGAGGAGGACCGCAGTCGCGAGGAGGGTACCGGCCAGCACCTACCCGTCCGACGCAGAGTGTGGCTGCTTCGTCCGCACCTAGAGCTGAGGGGCGAATCAACGCCCTAACACACAGGGACGCCAGAGCTTCGGGATCCATGGTAGCAGGTATGGTTTCAGTTTCTGGCAGACTCGTTTACACGCTTTTCAATTCCGGCGCTACGCACTCGTTTGTCGCAGCCAGTTTCGCAGTTAGTTTGGACCAGGATTATACATTGTTAGAGAATCCGTTCGTAATCAGAGGTCCGAGTGGTCAGCTGTTTGTAGCTGAGGAGGTGTACACGGGTTGCGGGGTCAGCATCGGGGGACACAGCCTGCCAGCTGACCTGATTATGATACAGATGGAGGACTTTGGGGTGATTCTGGGGATGGATTGGCTGTCCGCTTACCACGCCTTGGTAGACTGCTTTGAGAGGAAGATTGTCTTCTCCATTCCGGAGTTGCCTTCCTTCGAGTTTCACGGGCAGCCAGTGGACGGAGGTTTCAGGTGCATTTCGGCACTTCGGGTGGCGAGACTTTTGAGCCAGGGGTGTGAGGGCTTCTTAGCTTGTGTGGTGGCAGAGCACAGCCCCGTGGCAGACTTCCAGAGCATCCCGGTGGTCAGAGAGTACCCCGACGTGTTTCCAGACGAGTTACCAGGACTACCGCCCGAGCGTGAGATCGAGTTTGAGATCTCACTAGTACCAGGGACCAGCCCCATCTCCACCGCGCCATACAGGATGGCACCGCTTGAGCTGCGAGAGCTCAAGTCTCAGTTGCAGGACCTTTTGGAGAAAGGTTTCGTGAGGCCCAGTGCGTCTCCCTGGGGAGCCCCGGTACTGTTTGTGAAGAAGAAGGATGGGACCCTACGCCTTTGTGTGGACTACCGACAGCTGAATAGGGCCACCATCAAGAACAGATATCCGCTGCCGAGGATTGACGATTTGTTTGACCAGTTGCGGGGTGCCACGGTGTTTTCCAAGATCGACTTGAGGTCTGGATACCACCAGCTGAGGATCAGGGAGACTGACGTCTCCAAGACAGCTTTCCGCACCCGCTACGGACACTACGAGTTTTTGGTCATGCCGTTTGGGCTGACCAATGCCCCCACTGCTTTCATGGACCTGATGAACCGGGTGTTCAGACCGTACTTGGACCAGTTTGTGGTGGTTTTCATAGATGATGTACTCATCTATTCTAGAGATCGGACGCAGCATGGACAGCACTTGCGGATGGTTCTGGACACTCTGAGACGACGCAGGCTGTACGCCAAATACAGCAAGTGCGAGTTCTGGTTGAGGGAGGTGACCTTTTTGGGTCATGTGATCTCTGGAGACGGCCTGGCGGTGGATCCCGCCAAGGTCGAGGCAGTGCTCAGGTGGGAGAGACCGCGTTCAGTCACTGAGATTCGCAGTTTCCTGGGACTGGCAGGTTACTACAGACGGTTCATCAGAGGGTTTTCGCAGATTGCACGTCCTATGACACAGTTGACTCGGAAGGATGTGCCTTTCGCTTGGACAGACGCCTGTGAGGCGTGTTTTCTGGAGCTGAAGGAGAGGTTGACCTCGGCTCCCGTGCTCACCATCCCTGACAGTAGTGGCGGGTTCGTTGTGTACACGGACGCTTCCTTGCAGGGGTTAGGAGGTGTGCTCATGCAGAGGGGTCACGTGGTCGCTTACGCCTCGCGGCAACTGAAGCCCCATGAGCATACCTACCCTACCCACGATCTAGAGTTCGCAGCTATTGTCTTCGCGCTGAAGACATGGAGGCACTACTTGTACGGTGAGACCTTCGAGATTTTTACAGATCACAAGAGCCTCAGATATCTTTTTGACCAGAAGGAGCTCAACATGAGACAGAGACGTTGGTTGGAGCTCCTGAAGGACTACGACTGCAGCATCTCCTACCACCCGGGAAAGGCCAATGTGGTGGCTAACGCCTTGAGCCGTAAGGCGCCCGCACGCTTGGCCAGTCTACAGTTACAGAGTTGGAGCCTTTTGGAGGAGGTGGGCAGTTGGCGACCTCTAGAGTTACGAGGGTACTGTGGGGCAGTGACGGTGACACGGCAGACCAGACCAGAGTTGATAGACCGCATCATCACGGGACAGATGGCCGATCCGTACTTGCAGTCTTTGCGCGACAGAGTACTGTCAGGGGACCCAGGGGACTTCTCTTTCACAGACCAGGTGTTACACTTGAGGGGACGGCTGTGCGTCCCCAGAGATGAGGAGCTGTTGAGAGAGCTCCTGACTGAGGCACACGGTTCCAGATTCACCATACATCCCGGAAACACGAAAATGTACCATGACTTGAGACGCGAGTTCTGGTGGAGAGGGATGAAGCGGGATGTGGGTGAGTTCGTGCAGCAGTGCTTAGTGTGCCAGCAGGTGAAAGCCGAGCATCAGAGGCCTGCAGGGCCGCTTCAGCCGCTTCCAGTGCCAGAGTGGAAGTGGGAGAGCATCACCATGGACTTGGTGGTGGGCTTACCTGTTACCCAGCGAGGACACGACGCAGTCTGGGTAATAGTGGATAGATTGACGAAGACGGCACGATTCTTGCCGATCCGAGTCACTTTGGGACCAGCACAGTTGGCAGAGAGGTATATCCGTGATGTGGTGCGACTACACGGAGTTCCGCGGGAGATCGTATCCGACCGGGATACCCGCTTTACGTCCCAGTTTTGGGCTGAGTTTCAGCAGGCTTTGGGGACGAGGTTGAGGTTTAGCACGGCTTACCACCCCCAGACGGACGGACAGTCGGAACGCACGATACAGACACTTGAGGACCTTTTGCGTGCCTGTGTACTAGACTGGAGGGGCTCTTGGGAGGAGCACCTGCCCCTGGCAGAGTTTGCATACAACAACAGTTATCACTCGAGCATCGGCATGGCTCCCTACGAGGCTCTGTACGGACGGAAATGCACGGCACCCTTGAGTTGGGTTGAGGTGGGGACCAAGTGGGAGGTTGGCCCCAGGTTGATCCGGCAGAGTCAGGAGGTAGTTGAGCAGATCCACAGATGACTCCGCACTGTCAGGAGCAGACAGAAGAGCTACGCAGATCGCAGATGCAGAGAGGTGCAGTTCGAGGTTGGGGACCACGTCTTTCTTCGTGTTTCGCCCATGAAGGGCTTACAGCGGTTTGGGGTGAGAGGGAAGCTCGCGCCAAGGTTCGTGGGGCCCTTTGAGGTCCTGGAGCGGGTTGGACCCGTTGCTTACAGACTTGCCCTTCCCCCGCAGCTTTCTGGTGTGCACGACGTGTTCCACGTGTCCAACCTCAGGAAGTACGTAGCCGATCCCAGCCACGTACTGAGTCACGAGAGCGTCGAGGTGAGCGACGACCTGACCTACCCCGAGCGGCCAGTGCAGATCCTAGACCGAGCCGTCCGCAGGTTGAGACGAAAGCAAGTACCCCTGGTAAAGGTTTTGTGGAGGAGCCAGCGGTACGAGGAGGCTACCTGGGAGCCTGAGGCGGCAATGCGGGAGCGGTACCCAGAGCTTTTCGCGGGTACGTCTTTTCGGACCGGCTTCGGTCCTCTTTGAGTTTGTTATGGTTATTTGGACATCTTCTTCCCGCACCCTAGTTGGCGCAAGTTTCGGGGACGAAACTTCCTTTGAGTTTGTTATATTGTAACGAGCGCGTGCCCCAGACATCTTTTAAGACGTCTGGGAGGTGGCCCAGACGTCTGTAAAGACGTCTGGGATCACATCCAGACGTCTGACCAGACGTCCGGGATAGTTTACAGACGTCTGGCGAACAGTTATGCTCGCACGGGATATTCGTCTGCGCGCCTGTGCGCACAGACCTGCGTTCTGCCCTCTTTCTCTACGGCTGCAGGCGGCTGCGACCGCCTTCTCTCTCCTCTCCGCGCGGCGTTAAAAGGGGGGGGCGCCTCCCCTCCCGTCTCCACCATCTTCCTCCTTCTTCTCCTGCCTGTGCGCGAGAGCGAGCGGACGCGAGGGCGCAGCGGCAGCGGCAGCCGCAGTGAGCGCGGAGGAGCTGCGGCGTGTGAGGGCGGGGCTTTGCCGTGAGGGCAAGCTCGCCAGGAGCGGCTTGGCCGGCCGGCGGAGGGCGCAGGGGGCGCAGAGCATCGCGGAGAGGGACCTGCTGCGGGCGGAGCAGCGTACGCGCGAGGTGCGACGCGGGCGGCGTCGCGAGCGGAGGCCGAGCAGGGCTCTGATTCTGGAAAAATTTCCAGAATCAGACGTCTGGATTGATATCCAGACGGCAAGGTCGACGTCTGTGAGACCATACGGACGTCTGAAAGGTGAGTTTCCGCTTTCTTCTTCCTTTTTGTCGACTGACCGTACTGAGGGAGGGGGGCTGGCTGTGCGCAGGTTCTCTGATTCGTCATCCTTTGCGAATCAGACGTCTGGAAGTTGTACCAGACGGCGGGAGTAACCTCCAGACGTCCGGAGGGACCATCGGACGTCTTGGATCTAGGCAGACGTCCCCGCAGACTTCTGGACGTCCGGGGAACCAAGTCGAACAGGTAATTCTCTGATCCACCGTTTAAGACGTCTGGAAGGAGTTCCAGACGTCTGATTTTGCACAGTATCATCTTTCTCGACCCGTTTAGGGCCCGTTTGGGCTCCGTTTTCCGTGATTCGAGTTGCGTTCGTTTCAGAATTTATTTCCTCTACCCGCCTACAGTAGCTATACACTGTTTTGAGACACTCCTTGTGTTTGATCCTTGTGATAGGACCTCGTTCGGTTGCAGTCTTGAGAGTCGCGGAGGCGCGCGGGATTCCCGATCACGGCCCCATTACTCCCGTTGTACCTGGTAGAGTGGTTTTAAGTATTAATAAAATCTGTTAAAGTATGGAACCATAACTAGAACCTAGGGCTGGCATGAATCCTAGGAATGAGAAATATATGGAATGATAGCTCCTAGGTGTTGCATGAATCCTAGGGCCGGAAAACTAGATTGTATGATAGATCCTAGGATATGGCATGAATCCTAGGATGGAAAAACTAGTGGAATGTATATTACTGCAGTCTTGGAAAAATGGAAAGGAATATATAAAGCTGCCTGTAAATTTAATTAACAGCTGCCTGTTATGAATAAAGAAACATGTTTGAGATCATGGAATTTGAGAACGTGAATCTGGAAAGTGAAACATATGATGTTCTGAAATAAAGAACTGGAACCCTACGGGGAGTTAGGAGTGGAACTCCTGGAAAGAAAAAGGAATGGAACTGAGATGTAGTTTGTACTGTCTCTTGGGTACGCAGTACCAAGGGAAGTACCTGTACCTGTTTAGTGCAGAGTGGGGCCAGCCGCCCCAGGGACCCGGGGTTAGGATTGGCCGCTCTGTACCGACTTGTTGGCCCTCGTGTACGTAGTACCGAGGAGAGCTAGTAGTGTTAGGAGAGTACTAGCTACCCCACGGGCCCCGGGGTTCTGCTAGCCTCCTTCACCGACTTGTTAGGCCCACTAGGGCAAACCAGGGTAGTCAGGCGAGGGTGCGTGGACTGTGGAGGGGCAAGGCCCCGGTTTGGTTACTGTGGAGGGGTTGGACCCCTGTTACTGAGAGGGCTCTGCCCTGGTTCCGTGCTGTGCTTTGGGCGCACCCGTTAACGGAAACGACTGACCGCGTGCCAGTGCGGGCTAGCTACCTGTGCGTTTATCGCGCGTGCCGTAGTCACCATTACGTCTGTCAGTGACCTTGGGGTGGTTGACTGAGGGTAGGATCACCACGGGGGACTCTCCCGGCCAGGAGAGCACCACGTGCTACTTCTACTTTTGGAAAAGACTGCAATCAAGATCGTCCCACAAGGACATTCGAGATCAAGTAAAGGATCTGAGAAATAAATGAAATAGTGAGAAAAATTGAAAGATGTAAATAAAGGAAGTAATAGAACATAATAGCTACTGTACACTCTACTGTTGCCTTTAGTTAGTTTGCCACTCTACTCAGCGTTTTGCTGACGTGTTACACTCGTTACCTTTTTCAGGACCAGGTGTTGAGCAGCCAGGGTCGGCGGCTGCAGAGGACGCTGGGCCGAGTAGGGTCCAGTAGAGTTACCACAGCTTTGTACCCTTTGTTTTGTTTCTGTTCTAGTGAGTAGTTTTGTTTCCGCTGTACCTTCTTTACCTGCAGTTTTGTTATATGATAAATGTTGTTTTACTGTTGTGGTGGTGCCTACTGTAGTAGTTTCTTTCCTTACTGCTGTACTTTCTTACTGTTAGTTATATTCATGCTGAATGTGGTTTATTTTACTGTCTTTTGGTTACTTCCTCGTTGGACGACTGGGTCTTGGGATTAGTCGAGTCGGTCCGGTTCTCGTGTCTCGTAGGGACTCGGGAACCGGGTCGTTACAACATCAGTTCACTCTAGCTTCAGTCCAGCTCGCCTTAGCTCTACTCAACTCACGATAGTTGAACTCCTAGCTAAGCTACTACTTTACAACTTAGTAACTAAGCTAGTGATGGCGATTTTACGCGACTTGTTAAGGAGGGTTTTTAAATTGTTGTAACGCGTAAAATCGATCAACTTTTAAAATTTATATTCCCGTGTAGTGGGGTGGAAGATGTTGTGGTTAGGGTCAATAGTCTTTGTTTTCCTGTTGACTTTCTTGTATTAGATATGGAAGTTCTTGATTCACTTTCTTATTACCTGAATATCCTCGGTAGACCTTTCTTGGCCATAGCCCGTGCTCATATTGATTGTGAATCGGCCTGCATTGAGATTGCCATGGGCTCTAAAAGGCTCAAACATTTTTAAGGTCGCTAAGAATTTTGATTGTGATCTTGTCAAGGATGACACGTCTGACGAATGGCATTCATGGACTTGGCATTGTACGTGGCCATCTTCTTTTGGTCTGCAGTGATGGCTACTCCTTCCTTCTTTTATGGTCTGGTGTATTTGGATGCAACTGCATCCCATACTTCATAATCCATTGATTCTAATAATATTTACATTCTGGTCTTCCAATAAGCATAATTGGTGCCACCAAATTGAGGTGGTCAGACTACAGATTGTCCTTCAGCTTATACTTCAAAGGACTTTGACATCCTAGTTGGAGAATAACCTTGCTCTAGTAGCAGATGTAAGTACGAGCGGAGCTTCAAGGATTAAGGATACACTAGAGGGGGGTGAATAGTGGAGTATCCAAAAAATTAAAATTAAAATACTCACCACATATCAAAATGATATATGCACAAACCAGAGATATGACACCTGATTTAGAGTGGAAACCCTTTCGGGTAAAAACCACTACCTAAGCCTCCGAGCTTAAGATTTTCTCGACTAGTCAATGCTAGTCAAATCCACTAATGTATCACTTGAACGAGGGTGAGATAACCTCTTACAAGACGTCTTCTCTTACACCTGATAGAGAGAAGAATAACAGGACTTCCAACCCAACTTGGAATCCCAGATCAAGAATAAAAGAAATAAAAGTAATATAACAATATTCCTATGGAACCTCAGAAATGTTAAACAACAAACCAAGCTTTCTTGAATCACAAGAGAACGATCGAGCTTTAGATCACATAGTTGTAGGTGTAGAGACGCGAAAGCACAAAAGAGAGAGAGTAGGCATTTTTCTCTTTGGAAAGCTCCTGAGCTGTGTTTTGGGAGGGGGGTCCTAGGACCTATTTATAGGCACTTTTCGATAGTTCTAGATTTGGTTAATCAAAGATGTGTTTGGTCAATCAAAAAGGATTTGGTTGATTAAATAAATAGATTGATAGATCCAGTGTTGATCTATTAAATTGAAAGATTGGTTGACTCAGAGATATCAAAAGAAATTCGACCGTTGGAGTAAATTCGATCGATTAAATAAAATAGGTTGATTGATCAAAATGAAATATGACCGTTAGAGGCATTTGATCGATTAAAATAATTAACTGGTTGATCAATACTTGGTTGATCAAAGAAATAAGTTGGTCGATCAACAATGGAGAAAACTTTTTTCTTTTACAAAAATAGTAGGCTTACGTTTATTTTTCTTTTTGAAACTCCGTACATATTTCTAAACTCAATAAAATTAGAAAGGTCTTCAAGAGTCTTCAAGTCTCAAGCTTCTTTCTTCCTTGATGACTAAGGTGATGACGACGCATCCATATCAAACATTTGACTTAACTTATGAGGGTTAGTACACAATAAAATATAATTTTATTATATCAAAATAAGGGTATTAACCGATAACTTATTATAGCTAATTAAGTAATTAAGTCATGTAGTTAAGTATTAGGTTAATTTATACATGTTAGTTGAGTAGTTATAACTTAAGTAAGTAGTAATATTTTTGTTAGTAAGTTATAGATAGTAAGTTAAAGTATAACCTAACTTATTATGTTAGTTAAGTTAAGTAGCAAGATATGTAAATATTTTTTGTTGAAACAGAAAGATATGTAAGTAAGATTAAGTTGATTAATAAACTATTGTAATTAAGAATAAGGAATAATTTAAAGAATAAGTGGTGAATCATATATTGATTTAGCATCTTAGCAATTGACCTGACTCAACCAGTATAAATTTATAAAATGTCGATTACCTTATTCGCTATACTCTAACTAAACAATGACAAATTAACTATGTAAGGTAGCTTAACATTAATAACGTGCACACAAAGGATACCTTTATAAATGATCACATTCGTCAATAACAAGCTCTAAAGTAATTAATGGAAACCTTGGAGTGTAATCATGTAAAGCCTTAACAAAAGGGCATTTGAGAGGATTTGTGGCACACGCGAAAAAGTACATACTGTACCACTCTCTTTTTCTTTCTCTCAGAGACTTAAGAAAAAATTTTGAGGGTTAGCACTCCTCATATGTACACCCTTCAAGGTGGAACTAAATTACCAATCCTCTATGTTCCTTCCTGTTTGCAATATTCGGTTGCGCTCTTAGTTTGTCTCAAACTCGATCGAACACAAATCGAAGACCCTGATCAGTTAGAAAAATTAAAGGGCCCATCAATCTTTCCAGAAAACTTGCCTCACTAAAATCCATTGTATTGTTCACCAAAATGAGTTGAGTGAATAAATGCTTTTAGAGAAATGCCTCACTTTGAATAGCTCATTAATCATTGATCACTAGACCCCCAATTTAAGCAAGGTCCAATATATAGAAATAGACCCCATGTTGAATGTACTACATATCCCATCGTTGTATATATTAAAACCCGTGAACTAGTGACTATTGATGTCATTGCTCCATGAGATTTACAATTTACGTATCTTTTGGGTGCCTTAGTTATACTTCACGGTTAGCTAGTGATGATAAACACTTTTTTTTTCTTTTAGGAAAGGGTTAAACATATTACTCAAAAAGGGGTCACCTGACCCAAGTGTACAATGAGGGGAAAGACGCAGAAAACTACAGGAAAACAAATAATAAAAAAATTACAATAATGTTTGAATATCTCTATTGATATGCTCTGCAAGAAGCAGGGGGATAGTGGTGATTCTTCATGTCAGTGTCTATTCCGTTCCCTCCAAATATGTCATACCATACCTGCTGTGACCTACCAATAGGTATGGGAGGTAGAGATTGGGGCATCCATTGCAAGTTGTGGGCACTATTGAAGGGGAAGATGGCTCCCTGAAGATAGCTCCATATATTAGTGGAGTAATCACATTGAAAGAATAGGTGGGATATAGATTCTTTTTGTGAATTGCATAAAGTGCAAGAGGTATCCATAGGGATCCTCCAAGAGGAAAGTCAGTCTATAGTCACAAGCCTTCCCCATAAGGCCAAAGGCAAGTGCTCCATTTGGGAGGGATAAAAGAACTTCAGACAAAATTCCATAGGGGTTGCTCCACTACTTTTTCTCTAATTGTATTCCAGACTTCAGTAGTGTTTAATCTACCATCACTTTTGGTGGGCCAACTCCACACCCCATTTAAAAAGAAATTCTCCAGTAGCCTACTTCTGAAATCAACAAGCGCACGCAAAATTTTTGAGTCACCTGGGTTCTTTGGCTTAGATAGATAGTTCCTATATTTGTCTCTCGTCCAAGCAGCCCATATAGAATGATTTTGTGTGGTAAGCCAAGACACAATTTTTGAATAAGTCAACTTCTGCAATTCAATATAATCACATAAGTCGAGACCCCCCTCCTTTTTGGGTTTGCAGATATCTTACCATCCAATCAAGTGAATCCTATCACCCTAAATGAAATTTGCAACATGCTTTTGAATTTGACGTAAAGTCTGCTTCCTGATGTGGGTGGTGCTTAGCCAAAATCTAAATAGACCTTCAACAGCCCATTTGACTTAGCAAATTCTCCCAGTGCGGGAGAGCAATTTTTTTCTCCATCCTTGGAGGTGGTCTTTGACCTTGTCTTCAAGAATAGAATCAGGATTGGCCATATTGCCTGGAGATAGAGGAACTCTCAAATAGCGACAAGGGAGTCTTCCTTCAAGAAGGCTAATCGTAAGACATAAAGAAAGACGCCTATTGCAGTGTCTTGGGAGATATACCCTGCTCTTGGCACCGTTGAGCTTCAATCCAGATATAAAGGCAAACGCATTTAAAACATTCCTTATGACCTTTGCTAACTTGAGATCCCCCTTGCTACAAATGAGGATATCTTCAACATAGAATAACTGCATAGGGAAGGGAGTGCCCCATAGTGAAGCCCTTGAAATATGGCCAGTGCGTTCCTGGAAATCAAGCATAGAGGAGAGAACATTCATGCATAATACAAAAAGAGGACGGGATCCCCTTGTCTGAGTCCACTTCTGGTAGGAAAATATCTTGCAGGACACCCATTGACAAGGGGGGAATAGTGTGGATTCCAAATGCACATTTTGATCCAACAAATCTAGACTGAGTTGAAGCCATGTGAGCGAAGGACCTAGAGTATAAAAGCCCGGTTGATGGAGTTGAAAGCTTTTGATAGATCTATTTTTGCACACATTCTAGCAGATTGACCAACCGAGTTGAAACCCTTCATAAATTCATTAGCTAGAAGAGTGCTGAAATGGACCGACCTCCTATGAACGTAGATTGGTTGGATTGAACCAGAGCTGGCATAATAAAGGCGAGACGGTTGGCAAGAATCTTGGTGATAACTTTGTATAAAGTATTGCAACAGGCGATTGGTCTGAAGTCTTTAATAGTAGCCACATTGGGGGATTTAGGGACCAATGTGAGGATGGTATTGTTTAGTTCTCGAATCAAGTAGCCTCCTTGAAGGAAGAAAAACCTTACCCCATCGGTGAAATCATCTTTAATAATATTCCAAGCCCTCTTGAAAGAATAGGCACTAAAGCCATCCGGGCTGGTGCTTTATCGGGCCCAATACTCCATAAAGCTCCTTTGATCTCTTCATCAGTGGGGATGGTAGTGAGCATTGCATTGTCTGAATTAGAAAGTTTGACAGAAGCAGGCCATGAAATGGGGGAGGAGGGTGTAGGGGGGTTGCCTGCGTCAAATAAGTTGGAGTAATAGCGGGAGAGAGAATTGGTGTTTTGCCTTAAATCTTCTTCCATGTCTATGACCTCACCCTTCTCATTCAAGAGCCTGGAGAGAGAATTGGTGTTTTTCCAGACTCTGGTGGCAGTGGCAAAAAAATTGGTGTTGCAGTCCCCCAATTTTAGCCACAATTGCATCTGCTCCTTTTCTTCCAAAAACCCCCCTCCTCCTTTCTTAAGGATGAGAGATCACCCCTAGTGTGAGATTCCTCGATGTGATGGGAGGCATTATGCAGATCACCGTGAAGAGTCGAGTGGAGGCTTTCCAACTCTGATGTTAAATTTGCTATGCGAGTCAACCTTGATCTATCCTCCTTTGCCTAAGTTTTAAGGGCAGCTTTTACATGCTTGAGCTTGATGATACATTTGTGGAGTGGGTTGCCAGCTGCATTTGTGTCCGAGGCCTCTTGTACAAGCCTGAGAAAACCCTCTCTTTCCCCCCAATAGTTGAGGAAACAAAATGGTCGATTGTTGTGCTTGGATGGGAAAAGGCTGTAGAACATGCATGCATGGTCGCTGAAATAAGACGGAATATAAGATAGCCTGGTGAGAGGCAAAAGGTCAGGCCAATTCGTGTTGGCCAAGCCATGATCAAGTTTGCATGCAATTCTTCTACCACCAATGCCCATGTTCGACAAGGACAAGTGATTACCATGAGTGGCAATCTCAACCAGTTCACAATCAAGAATGCAATTATGGAAGCTTTCCATGCCCGAGCGTGATGATAAACACTTGTGAGATCCACTATGAAAAGCAAAGTTACCTAACCCCATTTTAACCAAAGGGTATGTACACAGCTTTTGCCAACTATTCACTAGCTAGCTCTAGGGAGAGCACAATTAGGGTGCTAATCAATGTTGAAGAAGATGTGTGGATCTACCCCATTTGAAGTAAGGGCACACAACTTTTGCCAATTGTTCTCTAGCTAGCTCTAGCTAGAGCACCAATTAACGTGCTAATCAATGTTGACTAAGATGTGGATGGGATGAGAAACCCACCAAAAATAACTTGGTAACTTTACATCAATTAGGGTCCTAATCAATGTTGATGTAGATGTAGAGGAGATGACAGTAGAAACACACCCAAAATAGTTAATTGATAACTTTAGGTGCTCACGTATTCACTCACATCCTCCCTTAAATTGGATGCTCAATAATTTGATTCCTTGAATTGGATATTCACATGTTTACATCTTTTCAAGGAGAGTTATGGAACCATCCCTTAAGCTGGAATGGAGTTTCAAGTCTATCCTAAATGTAACATTATTACTTCTTTATGCAAAAATAACATGATTATATCTATTTATGTCATTCCAGAAATGAAGAATAATTGCCTTCATGACTACAATGCTTGATTTTCAATTAATTGTAATGTTTGGTCAGGCAACTATGAAAAAAAATCTTTGAGATGAGATGAAAAAATCCTTCTGACCATATATATATGAAACAGACAATAGATGACAAAATTACTAGTAATAAGAGTATAGATGACTTTGATGTAGAAAAGGAAAGAAGAATTTCATTGAAATAGATAATTGGTATATAGTTTTTTGCATTAATGTGAATGCAATATTCTCATTCTTCTATGTTTTTTTTTTGCTATTGTGTTTCAATTGTAAGCATCCTTTTTAGAAAATTTTTGGCACATCATATTTTCTATTACTTACGTTAGCCCCCCAACTTCATCATTAAATCCACCCTCAAGCAAATGATGAAGATAATTTGTTAGATCAAAATAATTATGCCACTCTTAATCCTAGGACTAGAAGCGCCTAGTATGGATACAGATGTAGTCCTATAGCCACTTGTCGAGGAGTTGGGGGATCTATGGGAGAATGAAATACAAATATTTGATGCTTTGAGGAAAGAATGGTTCACCATGCATGCATGTTGTTTTATTGTGGACAACCAATGATTTCCCAACTTATGTCATCATGTCAGGTTGGCAAACTAAGGGATACAAGGCATGTCTTGTGTGTATGGGCTAAACTTCGTCGAAGAAGCTCAACTCGAAAATTGGGAATATATATAGGTTGTGGTTGTTTCCTCCCAATGGACTATCAATGGACAAGTAAGAATTTTGATGGAAATACCGAGAGATAGAAAATAACTATCAAGATAACAGTTAAAGGGCTTCTAATGTGTGTTTGGGCCATTAGGGCTCGATGGCCAAAGTCCTTCCTTATGACTATTCAAGGCCATGATAAGGAGCACGTAATCAGAGCCAAAGAATGCAAGGAATGCCACCTAAAAGAAAGATCATGCAATGGTGTCAATTCAATTGGAAAAGAGTTTTTTGGCTTGGTAATGAATATCTCGTTGAGGTTAAAGTTAGCATGAGTTACTTCATGTGAGAAAACGTAAGGATAATTAAGTTACCGATTGACTGTGAGAACAATTCAATGAATGGTGTCAATTCCTTTGGAAAAGAGTTTTTGCCTAGATCTACGTTACAATAACACTAATTTTGCTAGAAGTACATAAATATGGGTACAAATTAAAATTTAAGAGTGTGATTAGATCTATTAGTATGATAAAGATGGCTTTTGATCATATTCTGCGATCACCATCTAGTGGTTATGCCCTTGGTGTCTTGCTCATGTTGTTGGTTTCACAGGCACCCTTGACAGTAGCTAACAAAGTGCAGGTGTGGAATCGAGCTAAGAGTTATGGCACTCTAACACTTCACTTTGATGAAGTGGCTGCTGCTGAATTTGGCAATTTGAGACGTCAGTGGACCAAAAGCCTTCCCTACATAGCCTCTCTCACATTCCAGGCTCCTAGAAATGAAGATTTTGTACGTATAAAGTGTTATGCTAGTGGACATGGCCTTCCGCGAGTGTTAATCTTCAACTCCCTCTTTGAAAACAGACATTGCGATCCATCTTGTACTATGGAAATCAGGGACGATGGTGTCTATATGCTTACTAAGCATGTTTGGGAGCGGATCCACAAATTCCAACCCAATTGATGTTGGTTAATTTTCAGAGAAGACAAGAATTGCCACATACAAATATTATATATTATAATTAGATACTTAAATTTGTAATGTTTACTTTGGTGCATGTTGTTTTGAGAAGACCTTTGCTTGCATTTGTTACAACAAGATGTGAAGTTGTTCCATGAGATCATCTTTGTGTGAAATTAATGATTTCACAAAGAGATAATAAATATTTATCGTAAGTGTACATAAATATGTGGGTTCTACCTACAAGACAATATATACGAATTAAGACATTCAAGCACCTTTGTTATGTACCGTAAGTGTACGAGGGCAACCACCTATGGATTTTTCCTTTGTAATAAAGGTTAAAAATCTCCTGAAATCATCAAGGTGTAGTGAATGGGAGATTTCGCTTGCACAAAAATTATGTCAGAAGGTTAAGTCGTCGTAGTAATGGAAATCGTGGTGGAAAATCTCGTACAAAAATATATATCAATGAAAGCTAACTACGAATAATTAGGATGTATCTACAGGGAGGAATGATTGCAATAACTTCACGAATATTTATTATAACCGATGTGAAATCCATATCAAAGTCCCATGTGACATAAGGCGATAATGAAGAGTCAGGCTGTATTGCAAGAGTTTAAGGGTTCAATCACAATTGTTATCATCATAAAATAAATGTAATTAACCCATCATGGCATATAATGTAATTAGAATTCGCGACGTTGAATTTCTCTTCTAGGTAGTGTAGGTATGTGTTTGATATTTCATGCACTTACGTGGGAACCAGAGTTAATGTTATAATAAGTCAAGTGCATGAGAGGAAAAAGGAAGAAATATAAGGGCACACATGCAAAGCGGATTGCTTGCAGTGCGTGCACTGGAGGCCGCGGCCGGCCGTGAGAACTTCCATAGAGGTCGGCTACGATCAGGGGGTCCCGATGGTGGTAGTAGCATGACGAACAGTGGCTGGCGGCGGTCGCAGGAGAGGAAGACATCGCTGCCGGCGGGGCTATCCTCACGGTGTGCGCGGACTGCGGCGGGTGCGCGGATGGCTTGGAAACATTCGTGAAGGGGAGGGGAGCGTGTTGGAGTCGACGGTGCGGAGTTTCATGGCCGGTGGTGGCGGTTGCGAGTGGAGGAGCGGCGTCGGCGTTGGGTTCTTCTCTATTGGAGAAGAAGATGAAGTAGAAGAAGTGGAGGACATAGTGGTTCGGACGCTACTGTGGCCGTGGTTCATCGGGCCCTACGGCGGAGGATGGCGTGATCAGGAAGCAGTGCGAGGGAGTCGTGGAGGCGGGTGTTGTTGATGAGTGCTGGGAGGGGAACCATTGGGTGTGTGCCTCTATCTGTGTGGTCGGGGACAGAGAGGGTGGTGGGTGCGGTGGTCTGTGAGGAAAGAGGCAAAGGTGGAGGAGATGGAGACTCCCTCTGGTCCCTTGGGGAGGGGAACGAAGGTGCTGCGGCTGCTGTTGCGTGGACGGGTGAGAGAGAGCCGAACGAGAGCTTCAAGAAGGGCGGTTGTGAATGTTGGAGCCGAGGAAGAAGGAGACTGAAGAAGAAGAATGATGGGCTGTTGGTGGGTGTTCGGAGAAGAGTCTGGATGACTTATGGGCTGCAGGCGCGGTTGTGAATGTTGGAGACTAGATGCGGTGGTGAGTCAAAGATGTGTTAGCTATAGCGGAAGCGATGGCGACGTCGCAGCTGTCACCTCCGACCATGGTGGTGGCACGTCTTGTTGTGGTTGTAGCGCGGTCACAGACGGTTGAGGTACGATAGGAGATGAAGGTCGAGGACGCGGATGGCTCACGGAAGCGGGCAGGTCGTAGTCGTGGACGTCGCCGAAGATGGAGGCTCGTGGTGGTGGTGCTCTTCCTGTGCGTGGACGGGGGTGTGGAGGAGAGCAAGCTCTCCTTCCATGGAGGAAGAAGATGATGTCCGGTGCCCATCCTTTATAGAGATATTTGAGGGAAATATTTCAAGGAGAGATTCGAGGGAGAGAGAGAAAATAAGGAAAGTTTTCTTATTTTCTCTTTCTTTCTTTTCCTTTCCTATTGTATGTGCTTTCAAAAATCTCTTTTGGTGAAGATTTTTAATTGGGAATTGAACAGTTCTTTCCTTTCTAGTGTAGCAAATTAAATCTCTAAAAATGATATTCCCAATTGAGGTATAATTCCATCCAAATTGTCACTTTCATACCGAGTCGACTTGATTAAGATGAAAAAGTTTATGCAATGCATTAAATGATAATTCTGGAGCTTTATTAAATTTATCCATGCAATGTATGATTCAGGTTACATTTTCATTCCAATAATGTGGTACTTGGGCTCTAATTTAGTCCACTAATATGGACTTATCAAATACAGCAATACCTAAGTTCTGCTAATCTCGAGCAAAATCATGGAAACAAACCAAGTCTTTAAATCGTATTTTACCGTCTGGAAGCCTTATTGTCCACACCTCTAGAGATTAGATCGAAATATCAATTATAAGCCTAAATGTACTCAAATACCAGCCAAGATACGGACCTGTCCAGCCTTAGCCTTGGGTCTACCGCGAAGGTTTTTAAGGGTTGTGAAAATCGCCCAGAGGTTTGTTGGCCCTAGCGGTTAAATCACCTGTGCATATGTGCAGCAAGTCTAGGTTCAATTTGCCACTGCATTTTTTGTAAGAGAGAAAGAGAAAGATGTTATTTCGAGAGTTTTCTCTCTTTCTTTTTAATTTTCTCTAAACCCAACATCGGATTTGTCCTAAACACGATCTGTATCGGATTCCTTGTCCCCACCATCAATCCTCGTAGGGTCCCTGGCAATTGATGCTTCCGGATAGCGTCGCCCATGGTAACCCCCAGAACCCTGGCTTTCGATACTTCGTGATAATGCCTCTCATGGTGTTCTGTAGCTAAATTCAGACCCTAGCAATTGACATTTCGGAATAATGCCGCCCATGGCACCTGAACCAGCACAAGGTGCTTCCGTGCCCCCAGTAGGATATTTAGATATCCTAAGAGACAAGCACCGAGGAGACAGTATGTTATAATGCATCTTCAGGGGGAGTATTTTTCATTCCTCCTCTTCGCCCTAGGAACTCGTCCAATCAACTTGTGTCTTCGAGTCGCTCCTAAGTCAAATTCTCGGGAAAATATTTTCAGAACACTCTTTTTGGCATTATTCTTCATTATGCGCACTGAACCAAACAAGTGTGTGATTTTTGGGTGCCTAGGTTACCAAGTCCCTCAAACCAAAGGGTAGCCAACAGGGTCGAATACTCCCTAAACCTTAGACTTAATACATCACCCTCTCAACTCCCTCAACCTCTTGAGGAATAATTCAGATCTTAACAAATACGTGAGTGTTTAAGCCTTAAAATAGACCCAAGAGGTCGAAAGTCTATATCTGATGCAAGAAATACGTGGTTTGTTAATTATACAAAATAGTGTCGTTGAGATGCGTAAATCCGCAATCAACTCTTAAATTTATAACTTAGACAGTGAAGTATCTAGGGTCGTCAAAGGAGACCAATTTTATTAATCACATAAATGGTTCTCTCTCTTGCCTCTCAAATCCACACTTTGTTTTTATTGTTTTTGATTTTGTTGTTTTTTTATGTTTTTCAGAAACAATCGGGCTTGAGGTAATAGAATGCGAAGATTTAATTATGCTACAACTAACCCTAGGTGACAAGAATGAAGTCCTCTCTGTTGGTGCTAGAGTACCACGATCCTTTATTTTGATCATAACAAAACTCATGTCATTTAACATTTGCTTTTGAGTCCTAGTTTTCAGGTTAAATTACAAATGGAGACATGTGTTTCGACGGAGTTCGAGCTCGCATCCATGGCGGATTGGAGGAGCTTGACGGAGAATGGAGGAGCCTTTGCGAGGAGCGGAAGCTTGAAGCGTGAAGTCATGAAGAATAGGATAGAAGTCTTTTCTATTCTTGTATATTGTACTATGTTATTGTTGTTTTCTTTCTTTGCTCTTTTATTTCTCAGTAGCATGTTAAAGAGCCTCAAAGTTCCTTGGGTAGAGCCTCTAAGTGAGTTTTACACATGCATGTTCTTAGGCTAAGATTTGCATTTCATGTTATAAATATTACATAGCATGCATCATCTTGCATTTAGAGTAGTTGTGTATACTTTAGGTTAATTACGTCCTTTTTATGGCTAGGAGGGAAGGAGATGTATTTCAGGGCCTCGGATGGACGATCTGACCGTATGGATCTGATTAGGACGATGATCGGAATCTAACGCCTTCGAAATCGTCTAGATCGGAATCTCATAGCATCATATGAAGTTCGAAGAAGATCAATGGCCAGGGGGCAATGCAACAACCTTACAGACTTCGGATGAAAAATCTGAGCATACGGATGGATCCGAAGCGACGATCGCAGTCCGATAACATGAAAATCAACTCGATCCGAGCATCGTGGCACCCTCTACAATTGAAGGAAATTAAATAGCCCAAATGGGTCCATGTGGTGCCATCTTGGCCACCCAACACTGGCCAGCAGTCCCAACATCGTCTCCTCTTTATCCGCATCATCAATTCTCAGTCATTGGATCTTGATCCAACGGTTGAGAAGCCATCTCTACCGCGTGCCCATAACCCCTCCTTGCAACAATTTCTTGGGTGTAGCGCATTGTTCTAGATGCACACTTGCAAAGGAGGGGCACGGGTTTGAATCCTCGCAGCCCTAGCACCCAACACCAGCTAGCCGCGTGCATGAAGCCCGCATCGCACGCACGCAGAAGTAGCGCCAGCGTGGCGCCAGCGCGCGCGCGCGACAATGCATTATCTGCAACTTTACTACTTTCCTTTAGCTATGCATAAAATAATGTTATAATGTGTTGATTAAGTGCATTATGTCAATTACAGGTAATATGCTAGATCTGAAGCTGGATCAAGAATAATGGGTGTTGCAGCAGAGCTAGAGCAAAAGACTTAGATTAGATGTAGTAGATAATAATGTAAGGGAGTTAAGGTATGCTACTCTTTTAAGTAGGAATAAAGCAATAAAATGTGAAGAGCTTAGGTCCATCCTAGCCCTAGGATAGCCTAAAGACTTCCTCAAGCCTTATCCACACTTAGATTAGGTCACCGCACCCTAGGAAACCTTAAAACCATAATTCCAACCTTTATTTGGATGTCTAGATGAATTATAGGACGTTCAGAACCCTTAGCCAACTCCCACACACCTTAAACCCACTTCTGCAGTGTTATTGGACGTCGAGACACCTGGTCAGACGTCCAATTTCTGCAAAATACCCAAGACAGAACCTTGAATTCTTCCTAACTCTGATTGGACGTCTAGACAACAAGTCTGGACTTCTGATTTTTGAGTATAAGACGTTTGATTCCATTTTTGGACGTCTGGAACTGTTCTCCAGTTCCTATTTTGAGATTCAAGCCTTGATCTTGGATCTCTAGCTCCCAAAACCCAATTCCAACTCCATAGGAGCCTAAATTAAGGTACCCTAACCCTAGTACACCACCTCTAGACCTCCCCAAGGACCTAATTAGGTCCTCACTAAACCCAATTGACTTAGATCATAGTCAATTACCATTACCTAAGTCAATTGGACTCATAGGGTCCAATTGAGCTTCGATCTCAACCCACACAAGTCTAATTGGACTTAGTGAGAGTCCAATTGACCTAAGCCCAACCTAATTGAGTTATTTCACTCTCAATTAGGTTCACACTCATTCAATTAAACTTGGGTTAAGTTTAATTGCAATTCCCCCTTAGCAATTAGGGGTGCAACCCTAATTTAAGGCCTACACCTACCTAAACCCCTTAGGACCTAACCTAGACCACTTAGCCACCTAAGGCACGGCCACACACTCACACACACACACACCCATCTAGAGTTCTCTAGAACTCTCTTCAACTGGCGCTACTCTTGGTTGCCAAATTTAGCAACCAAGAGTCATTTAATTCTTAGATCCACTTTTTATGGATCTAAGAACTACTCTCTCTCACCATGGCCGACCACTCATGGGACTCTCTCTAGAGAGTTCCACACTTCTCTAGAGAGACTCCCTTAGGTCTATAAAAAGACCTAAGGGGTGGCCATTTGCACCCATTCCATTCTTGGCACTCATCCATCTAGGTTAGCTACATCTACACCTCCACTCTACCTCCACGAGGAGCACCACCATGGAAGCCACCATCTCCACCTAGGGGTCCCGATGGTGGTAGCAGCTCGACGAACAGTGGCTGGCAGAGGTCGCAGGAGAGGAGGACATCGCTGGCGGTGGGGCTATCCTCTCGATGTGCGCGGACTGCGGTGGGTGCGCGGATGGCGTGGAAACATTCGTGAAGGGGAGGGGAGCGTGTTGGCGTCGACGGTGCGGAGTTTCATGGCCGGTGGTGGCGGTTGCGAGTGGAGGAGCAGCGTCGGTGTTGGGTTCTTCTCTATTGGAGAAGAAGACGAAGAAGAAGTGGAGGAGGACACAGTGGTTCGGACGCTACTGTGGCCGTGGTTCGTCGGGCCCTGCGGCGGAGGATGGCGTGGTAAGGAGGTAGTGCGAGGCAGTCGTGGAGGCGGGTGTTGTTGATGAGTGCTGGGAGGGGAACCGTTGGGTGTGTGCCTCTATCTGCATGGTCGGGGACAGAGAGGGTGGTGGGTGCGGTGGTCTGTGAGGAAAGAGGCGAAGGTGGAGGAGATGAAGGCTCCCTCTGGTCCCTTGGGGAGGGGAACGAAGGTGCTGCGGCTGCTGTTGCGTGGACGGGTGAGAGAGAGCCGAACGAGAGCTTCAAGAAGGGAGGTTGTGAATGTTGGAGCCGAGGAAGAAGGAGACGGAAGAAGAAGAATGGGTTGTTGGTGGGTGTTCGGAGAAGAGTCCGGATGACTTATGCGTTGCAGGCGCGGTTGTGAATGTTGGAGACTAGATGCGGTGGTGAGTCGAAGATGTGGTAGCTGTAGCGGAAGCGATGGCGACATCGCAGCTATCACCTCCGACCATGGTGGTGGCACATCTTGTCGTGGTTGTAGTGCAGTCATAGACGGTTGAGGTATGATAGGAGATGAAGGTTGAGGATGCGGATGGCTCACGGAAGCGGGCAGGTCGTAGTCGTGGATGTCGCCGAAGATGGAGGCTCGTGGTGGTGGTGCTCTTCCTGTGCGTGGACGGGGGTGTGGAGGAGAGCAAGCTCTCCTTCCGTGGAGGAAGATGATGATGTCCGGTGCCCATCCTTTGCAGAGATATTTGAGGGAAAGATTTGAAGGAGAGATTCGAGGGAGAGAGAGAAAATAAGGAAAGTTTTCTTATTTTCTCTTTCTTTCTTTTCCTTTCCTATTGTATGTGTTTTCAAAGATCTCTTTTGGAGAAGATTTTTAATTGAGAATTGAAGAGTTCTTTCCTTTCTAGTGTAGCAAATTAAATCTTTAAAAATGATATTCCCAATTGAGGTATAATTCCATCCAGATTGTCTCTTTCATACCGAGCTGACTTGATTAAGATGAAAAAGTTTATGCAATGCATTAAATGATAATTCTGCAGCTTTATTAAATTTATCCATGTAATGTATTATTCAGGTTACATTTTCATTCCAATAATGAGGTACTTGGGCTCTAATTTAGTCCACTAATATGGACTTATCAAATACTGCAATGCCTAAGTTCTGCTAATCTCGAGCAAAATCATGGGAAACAAACCAAGTCTTTCAATCGTATTTTACCGTCAGGAAGCCTTATTGTCCACACCTCTAGAGATTAGATTGAAATATCAACTATAAGACTAAAGGTACTCAAATACCAGCCAAGATATGGACCTATCCAGCCTTAGCCTTGGGTCTACTGCAAAGGTTTTTAAGGGTTGCGAAAATCGCCCAAAGGTTTGTTGACCCCAGCAGTTAAATCACCTGTGCATATGTGCAGCAAGTCTAGGTTCAATTTACCACTGCATTTTTTGTAAGAGAGAAAGAGAAAGATGTTATTTCGAGAGTTTTCTCTCTTTCTTTTTAATTTTCTCTAAACCCAACATCGGATTTGTCCTAAACACGATCTGTATCGGATTCCTTGTCCCCACCATCAATCCTCGTAGGGTCCCTGGCAATTGATGCTTTGGGATAGCACCGCCCATGGAAATCCCCAAAACCTTGGCTTTCGACACTCCGTGATAGTGCCTCTCATGGTGTTCTATAGCTAAATTCAGACCCTAGCAAATAACATTTCGAGATAATGCCATCTATGGCACCTGAACCAACATAAGGTGTTTCTGTGCCCCAGTAGGATATTTAGATATCCTAAGAAACAAGCACCGAGGAGGCGGTATGTTATAACGCATCTTCAGGGGGAGTATTTTTCATGCCTCCTCTCCGCCCTAGGAACTCGTCCAATCAACTTGTGTCTTCGAGCCGCTCCTAAGTCAAATTCTTGGGAAAACACTTTCAGAACACTCTTTTTGGCATTATTCTTCATTATGCACACTGAACCAAACTAGTGTGTGATTTTTGGGTGCCTATGTTACCAAGTCCTTCAAACCAAAGGGTAGCCAACGGGATCGAATACTCCCTAAACCTTAGACTTAATACATCACCCTCTCAACTCCCTCAACCACTTGAGGAATAGTTCAGATCTTAACAAATACGTGAGTGTTTAAGCCTTAAAATAGACCCAAGAGGTCGAAAGTCTATATCTGATGCAAGAAATACGTGGTTTGTTAATTATACAAAATTGATGAGTCCATTTTAATGGACTAATATTAAGCCTAAGTACCTTTAATCGCACCTTGTAGGTGTGTTAATAATTGCAATTAAGTTGTAGAAGAATTGTATGCATCATGATTTACGTTTATAACATTCTATAACTTAATATGTAATGATTTTGCTGTTTTTATGTGTAGGTATTATATTCAGAAAGAGAAAGGGTTGGGGAGCAAATTTCCCCAACAACCGGAGGAACTTCTCCCTTTCCTCCGGGCATCTCCTCCAACGCCCGTCGGCCAAAAATAGAAAAGGGATTTGCAAATCCCTTGATTGGTGCACGCGAAGAGAGAGAAGAGTTAAAAAGAGAGGAGGTGGCGTGGACTGGAGGCAATCTTCCCCCTACGGGGAACTGCTCTCTCTTCTCCACTGTGGAGAGGGCGAGCACTGTGCCGCTCCTTCTCTACCTTGCCCAGCCGCGCCCGCACCAAGTACCACGCTACCACTACAGGAGTTTGTCTGCACCCAACACCGCACCCGCCAAGCGCCCACTGCAGTGCCTACGCCTTCAGGCACAACACCATCACCACACCCGCACCAAACGCCTGCATCCTCCACCAGCCATCCTTGCAACACCCGCTCCATCTCCTTCGCGTGCTCCTCTCCAGCGCCTCAGCATGCCCATCTTCCAGCGTGCCCCCTCCTTCCTGCAAGCACAACATCTCCCTCCACTTGCAGAGCAGGCCTAGCGCGACCTCCAGCGGGACTTGCAGGCGCTAGGCCCGCTCTACAGTCGGCGCTAGCACCGCGCCTCAACCCGTAGGCGCCAATTGTAGGCGCTTGCCCATCAGCGCACCCGTAGGTGCCAACTGCAGGCACCTGCCCATCAGCGCACCCGCAGGCGCCAACTGCAGAGCACCGTCACGCCTGCCGTCGCCCCCATCTGCAGATCGCCGCGCCTGCAAGCACGCGCAAGCCACCGTGCGGCTGCAGCAGTCTCCGTCTCCTCTAACAGGACGGTGCTCAGGCCACCTCTGCCGGCCACCGTCGACCACCTCCGGACGCTGTGTCACCATCATTGCGTAGCTCTCGTCAAGCCGCACCTCCCTGCCGACTCTCGCAGCCAACCGTGCGCGGCTGCACATGTGAGGAGAGAGGAGAAATCCTCTATTTTTCCCTCTATTAAAAATTACATTCAATGCCATTATCAAGTTTATACTAATATTTTATTCTGGCCAATTGCACTGATGTACTCAGATTTTCTTGAAATTATTTTATTTGTGTTATATGCATGTTTCTATCATGAATTTCAAATTAGAATTGCATGAAAGTTGAATTTACATGATAAGCCAGTACACATGCATCTTACACATATTTTTGGGGCTTAATTTCTGATGTGAAAATTGCATAAACACCCTTAAACTTTTAAAGAAATTGCAAACTTCATTTAAAACAGCATTTTACTCACATTAAAGTTGCATAAGAGTTTGCGAACTGTGCATTCCTTGACTCGTGAATTTATTAGGCTAATTCCTCCCTGTGGAGACAACCTAACTCTTCGTGGTTAGTTTTGAAAATTTAAATGTTTTGAAAAGCAATTTTCTACCATGCGATTAAATACAACGACAAATCATTTTATGATAAAGTTTTCAACGAAAACGAAGATCGCTCTTTCAAATGGTGCCGTTGCCGGGGAGGAAAAATGCCTATTAATTTTTCAGGAATTTTATGTTATTTTTATGCTATTTTGAAAACTTTTCTGAATTATTAACTATGGATTTTCTTCTGTGTAAAAACACGCGGCGAATGCAACAGGCGCGTACGGTGGAGACGATCTTTTGGTGGACCTTGAAGTCACCTGGAGGACGGTAACAGGAACACGTGGGCCTTGATCCCACACACATAGGCTTACGAAGAAGCCTACTTCTGATTTAGGCAGTAGATCTTAGTTAGATTTAGTTAGATAGAGATTAGAATTTAATTTCTATCTTTTGGACCCTTGTTGGGTATTTTTGGGAAAGTGTCCCCAATGCCACTTTATTTCTTATTGCTCTTGTATGCGGGAGCGTATTTTCGGGAGCGTGTTCCCATTTATTTAGATTACAGGATTATTTGAACTGTTTTGAACTACATTTCGGTTAGTCAGTTAAATTAGGTCTATTTGCTATTATTAGAAAAAAATAAAAAAAAATAAAAATAAAATCGAACTGTCTGCTAGAAGCTGCATATCTATAGGACGACCATCTAGGACTGAATGAGCAGCATCTAGTTTATTTTTATTGCATTGCATTCATTACTGCATGAAGAAAGCTAGAGTAAGGTACGCCTTCTCTTGAGCATTAATTACTTGTCATGCATATGCATTGAACCTAAATCTAAGACCACTAAAGTGCTTGAATCAAATTAATTCAGTGGTCACTTTAAAAAAATTGGGACCGTTAAGAGGTTGGACTTTAAAATCTGTGACTGAAAATTGTGTGCAAAAGGATCCTGTTTGCGGAATTTCAAAAAATCAAAACACGATCGTATGCTTGCACACTTGAGACACTGTGCACCTCACACATAAGGTCACTAGATAAATTTCTACCTCTCCTCTTTTTCACCACAAGGGAAGTTAGTCGGAAATCAATAAGCCTATCCACCAAGTTACTTCGGTTCCTCGTGTGTGGGCTTGACTCGGGACTTCCATCCCTTGCGGGTAGGTTATAGGCACCAGCGAAGGTTGGCCAAGGAAGCGTAATTTTTGCAAAACTTGTTTGGCCACCAACTAAACATATAACTCTAAGACCTGCAATCTACTAAAAACAGATCTCGTTGAATTTGCATTTACTGTGACAATAGAACTCTTTAGGAAGTTTTCTGCTGAATCCTAAGAAAGTTAAAATTGTTTTGCTTAAAGAAATGGATTACTCTTACTCTTATCATTCAGATTATCAGAGTCAATACTTCCCATCTTTTAATTAGGATCCCATGCTCTGACCATATCCATCCTTTGATGGGTACATTGACAATTCATGGGATCATTCTCATTCTTACCCTGGGAGTACTGGCTTGATAACTCCCACTTTTGAGCAGAGCCTAGGAGCGGGATTTTCCAATCCTGAAATCCCTACTTCTATGCAAACACCCAACCCTCCCACCCTTCATGATTTTCCGTATCGAGGTTGGACCGATACTCCTAGGCAACCAAAGCCTGAAATTGACTATCCTCCCCAACCTGATAATAGTAGCATCTCCTCTTTTATGATAGAAATGCAAAAACAGCAAAAGGAAATAATGGAATCAATGGGAGAGATGTTGAGGAATAGTCAACACTTAAATGAAGAAATAAGACAACTTAGCTACACGCTTCCCAATAATCCTGATCCCTACCCAATAAACCATGATCATGAAAATAATTCTGAGGAACCAAATGACAATAGGGATCTAATTTTAGGTAGCCATCACTTAGACTCTCCCAATGAGACACGGCCACTAGAGGATAACGATCATAGTGATTATCCACCGGAATTATATTGCAGTCAAAAGCAAGGGAAGATGGTATCTCTTGAGGACCTTGACCCTAATGACGGTATTCTCCTTACCCCTACCAACCCGAGTCAAGGTTGTATTATTCCTATCACTTCCCCTATTAATTATTTGGTGGAATCCCATTCTACCCTTAGTGAGCCTACTCCTGACCCTCTACTTAGGGAATCAACACCTACCATTTAGCATCCTGAGGATTTAAACGCACCAAATGAAGGTGACTCTAACGGAATAGAGGATGATCAATTCTGGTCTCAGGGATATGAAGAGTCTAATCCAGAGAATGAGGATGCCCCAACAGCGGAACCTAGACTAAAAATCTAGAGTGAATCATAGGAGAATTATTTATCATTTGAGGATTTACCTCCAAAGGGTAGAAATAATATATTAAATCCAGATTCCTCCTTTCTTTTGAGAGTCATCCTCCATCAAAACAGGAGTTGATATTAGAGGACAAACAAAATAATGAGAAGTCTATGGGAGACTCTCGGGAACAAAACACGTCAATTGAGGATTTATACCCCGAGAAGAATGACGAATTCAATGATATAGGCTTCCTCCAAAATATTAAGACTGATCCTCCTTTTGAAATAATTGAGGATACTGATCTAACTCCTAATGAATCCCATATACACCCTGACAAATATTTTAGTGAACCAAATGAATTAGGGGATGAGCTGAATGATAATGATTCTTACATTTTGACCTTGCCATCAAAAAGTTCTAATTTGGAGTCTACCCTTGATTCAAATATGACTCTGATCATTAATACTAGGTAGGATAACTTGAAGTTGTCTACTACTGTTAGGGAGTGTACACAATCTGAATCATTGTTGGAATTAGACCTAACACCAACTATGCCCTCATTGGACTTAACCATTACCTTCCAACACTACAAACAACCCTTATACTCCCTAACCGATCCTTGGCTCAGATCTCTGCTCATATACTTTTTTTCTAGAGAATATATCAGGCCACTACATCCTAGAGTAGAATGGCGAGTGTGGATTGATGCTTGTACTTTTACTCTCGCCATTCAAGGGTTTGAACTAATTATGTGTATATCTTTTAAAACCCGTCCTGCTTTGGAGGATCCTTCTTATCCTCCACTTAATCCATTTCGGGAGGTCCCTTTTCATATTCCGTTTATTATTCTTATACCTCCCAAGGTAGCCAATGAGATTTTCTATTTTCATTTCTTCTGGCAAGCATTTGGAATTACATTGCATCATCAGCTCGCCAACATCTATTGTTACCTATTTTCTAGGCCTACATTGTTACGTATATTCTTAGGGCCTAACTTTTTCTGTCTAGAACCTGACTTACAGGTTCCTTATAGGTCTGGCTGCTGACAGAAAATGCAGTGCTTATTGGGAGGCAACCTAGCAAACTGTGTCAGGTGATATTTTTCCTTTCTTCTCCTGTTTTAATTTTACAATGGAGACATTGTAGGATTTAGGCATGGGGGAGTGCATTTGCATTTTAGGAAGTATTCATGCATTTAGATTAGCAGAAAAAAAATTCTTTTTTTGAGCTGAATGGATTAGTCCCTAGCAAAATACCTTTGTTATTAGAGGTTCTTCTTCTGGAATTATTTCTTAAGTTTAGAATCCAGTACATTTATTTCACGTGCATGTAGATTTGGTAATGGATCCTTAAGGAAAACCAATGAGCATTTATAAGTCTACTAAACCCTTGGACAGTTCATATGGAGTCAGGCATACTATCTTCTAATAGATCTACCTCATATTTGCGAGAAGAAAGTAGAGAGATTACTGGTGTGCTAAGTCTAGTGCAAGGACTCTTAAGTTTTGGATAATTAGATGATACTTCAGAGTTAGGCGTAGTTTTCACTCTTTGTTCCTGTGTGTATATTTTGTGTGAATTCCTGAGAGTCACCAAATAAGGCAGATACACAGAGATGGAGTCTTAATAAAGCTATAACTTTGGTGGATGGTTACGATCGTCCTTCATAGAGTCCTCGGCTGAAGGAGGGTAATAACGTCAAAGGTTAGAAATACGCCTGTCCTATCCATTCATTCCCGGTGCAGAGAATAGGTACTTCCACCAAATAAGCCACACAACTTCCTTTTGACCATCATCATCCCTAATAATGCCTCGTAAATAAAAGGCCGTATTGTGTTGTGTTGATTGAAAAAGAAACAAAAACAAGAAGAAAAAAAATAAAAAAAGGAAAAGCGAAAAGAAGAAAAAGAAGAAATTGTTATATTACAAAAAAAAAAGTCCAAGTTTATGACGTAACACTGTTTCTGAGGCAGTAGAACACCTATCGCGTTCCACCAAATATGACCCATACCTACCTTCTAGTATTTTTGATTGCCTGAATACTGGTTGAGAACTCTAACTTAGTTATAGAGTTATTAGGTCTTTAATTGAAGTGTGGATGCCATGTGAGGCCACCAAATAGTGAGTACAATTTCTAAATCTAGCGAGATTCGTGATCTCAGAAAGAAAGAGAGAGAGTGCCCAGGAACATCAAGAGAGCACAATTGTGTAGCCTCTCTCAGAGTTGACTTGTCTAATAGTCTAGAGAGCTAGAGTCTACAATACTAGACTATATGTAGCACCAGATGAGTGTGTGCCACCAAAAATAATCCATTCAACTGGATATCTCCTACCTAAGCCAAACGCCGGGGTCAAATTACAGATTATCGTCTACTTTACCCCCGAGGGAAGTAGTTGCCTATCTCATCTGAAATTTTTGCCAAGAGTGATGTACGAACTCCCAATGCGAATCAGCTCTTTCACTTGGATCTGTTTACTAGGCTATCAGCACTTCACATTTGTCTGGATTTCTAAAGTTTTGAAGTAAGAAAAGAAGAAATCTTCTAATTACTTCTATTATTTTTCATTTTTGCTAGGGACTAGCAAATCTTAGATATGGGGGTATTTGATGAGTCCATTTTAATGGACTAATATTAAGCCTAAGTACCTTTAATCGTACCTTGTAGGTGTGTTAATAATTGCAATTAAGTTGTAGAAGAATTGTACGCATCATGATTTATGTTTATAACATTCTATAACTTAATATGTAATGATTTTATTGTTTTTATGTGCAGGTATTATATTCAGAAAGAACAAGGGTTGGGGAGCAAATTTCCCCAACAACGGGAGGAACTTTTCCCTTTCCTCCGGCCGTCTCCTCCAATGCCTGTCGGCCAAAAATAGAAAAGGGATTTGCAAATCCCTTGATTGGCGCACGCGAAGAGAGAGAAGAGTTAAAAAGAGAGGAGGCGGCGTGGACTGGAGGCAATCTTCCCCCCTACGGGGAACTGCTCTCTCTTCTCCACTGTGGAGAGGGCAAGCACTGTGCCGCTCCTTCTCTACCTTGCCCAGCCGCGCCCGCACCAAGTAGCATGCTACCACTACGGGAGTTTGCCTGCACCCAATGCCATACTCGCCAAGCACCCACTGCAGCGCGCCTACGCCTTTAGGCGTAGCACCATCACTGCGCCCGCACCAAATGCCTACATCCTCCACCAGCCGTTCCTGTAGCACCCGCTCCATCACCTCCGTACGCTCCTCTCCAGTGCCTCAGCATGCCTATCTTCCTGCACGCTCCCCTCCTTCCTGCAAGCACAGCATCTCCCTCCTCTTTCCCGCTCCTACGTGCCCGCACGCCACCAACCGCAACCTCCAGTGGGACCTGCAGGCGCTAGGCCCACGCAACAGCCAGCGCTAGCACCGCGCCTCAACCCATAGGTGCCAACTGCAGGCGCCCGCCCATCAGCGCACCTGCAGGCGCCAACTGTAGAGCGCCGTTACGCCTGCCATCGTAACCATCTGCAGGTCGTCGTGCCCGCAAGCACGCACAAGCCACCGTGCGACTACAGCATCTTCGTCTCCTCCAACAGGCCGGCACTCCAGCCACCTCCGCCGGCCGCCACTAGCCACCTCTGGATGCTGCGTCATTGCTGTTGCGTAGCTCTCGTCAAGCCACACCTCCCTGTCGACTTTCGCAGCCAACCGTGCACGGCCACACACGCGAGGAGGAGAGAGGAGAAATCCTCTATTTTTCCCTCTATTAAAAATTACATTCAATTCCATTGTCAAGTTTATATTAATATTTTATTCTGGCCACATTGCACTGATGCACTCAGATTTTCTTGAAATTATTTTATTTGTGTTATGTGCATGTTTCTATCTTGAATTTCAAATTAGAATTGCATGAAAGTTGAATTCACATGATAAGCCAGTACACATGCATCTTACACATATTTTTGGGGCTTAATTTCTGACGTGAAAATTGCATAAACACCCCTGAACTTTTAAAAAAATTGCAAACTTCATTTAAAATAGCATTTTCCTCACATTAAAGTTGCAGAAGAGTTTACGAACTGTGGATTCCTTGACTCGTGAATTTATTAGGCTAATTCCTTCCTGTGGAGATGACCTAACTCTTCGTGGTTAGTTTTGAAAATTTAAATGTTTCGAAAAGCGATTTTATACCATGCGATTAAATACAACGACACATCATTTTATGATAAAGTTTTCAACGAAAATGAAGATTGCTCTTTCCGAAATTATGTCGTTGAGACTCGTAATTCCGCAATCAACTCTTAAATTTATAACCTAGACAATGAAGTATCTAGGGTCGTCAAAGGAGACCAATTTTATTAATCACATAAATGGTTCTCTCTCTTGCCTCTCAAATCCATACTTTGTTTTTGTTGTTTTTGATTTTGTTGTTTTTTTATGTTTTTCAGAAACAATCGGGTTTGAGGTAATAGAATGCGAAGATTTAATTATGCTACAACTAACCCTAGGTGACAAGAATGAAGTCCTCTCTGTTGGTGCTAGGGCACCACGGTCGTTTATTTTGATGATAACAAAACACATGTCATTTAAAATTTGCTTTTGAGTCCTAGTTTTCAGATCAAATTACAAATGGAGACATGTGTTTCGACGGAGTTCGAGCTCGCATCCATGGCAGATTGGAGGAGCTCAATGGATAATGGAGGAGCCTTTGCGAGGAGCGGAAGCTTGAAGCGTGTAGTCATGAAGAATAGGATAGAAGTCTTTTCTATTCTTGCATATTGTACTATGTTATTGTTGTTTTCTTTCTTTGCTCTTTTATTTCTCAGTAGCATGTTAAAGAGGCTCAAAGTTCTTTGGGTAGAGCCTCTAAGTGAGTTTTACACATGCATGTTCTTAGGCTTAGATTTGCATTTCATGTTATAAATATTACATAGTATGCATCATCTTGCATTTAGAGTAGTTGTGTATACTTTAGGTTAATTACGTCCTTTTTATGGCTAGGAGGAAGGAGATGTATTTCAAGGCCTCGGATGGACGATCTGACCGTACGGATCTGATCAGGATGATGATTGGAGTCTAACGCCTTCGAAATCGTTTAGATTGGAATCTCGTAGCATCATATGAAGTTCGAAGAAGATCAATGGCCAGGGGGCAATGCGGCATCCTTACAGGCTTCGGATGAAAAATTCGACCATACGGATGGATCCGGAGCGACGATTGTAGTCCGACAACATGATAATCAACTTGATCCGAGCACCGTGGCACCCTCTGCAATTGAAAGAAATTGGACGGCCCAAATGGCTCCATGTGGCACCATCTAGGCCACCCAACACTGGCCAGCAATCCCAACACCGTCTCCTCTTTATCCGCATCATCAATTCTCAATCATTAGATCTTGATCCAACGGCTGAGAAGCTGTCTCCACCTCGCGCCCATAACCCCACCTTGCAATAATTTCTTGGGTGTAGCACATTGGCTTAGATGCACACTTGCAAAGGAGGAGCACGGGTTCGAATCCTCGTAGCCCCACCAATTAGCAATTGGAGCAGCACCCAACACCAGCTAGCCGTGCGCACGCAGAACTAGCGCCAACGTGGCGCCAGCGCGCATGCGCGACAAAGCATTATCTGCATCTTTACTACTTTCCTCTAGCTATGCATAAAATAATGTTATAATGTGTTGATTAAGTGCATTATGTCAATTATAGGTAATAAGCTGGATCTGAAGCTGGATCAGGAATAATGGATGTTGCAGCAGAGCTGGAGCAGAAGACTTAGATTGGATGTAGTAGATAATAATGTAAGGGAGTTAAGGTATGCTACTCTTTTAAGTAGGAATAAAGTAGTAAAATGTGAAGACCTTAGGTCCATCCTAGCCCTAGGATAGCCTAAAGACTTCCCCAAGCCTTAGCCACACTTAGATTAGGTCACCGCACCCTAGGAAACCTTAAAACCCTAATTCCAACCTTTATTTAGATGTCCAAATGAATTATAGGACGTCCAGAACCCTTAGCCAACTCCCGCACTCCTTAAACCCACTTCTGCAGTGTTATTAGACATCCAGACACTTGGTCAGACGTCCAATTTCTGCAGAATTCCTAAGACAGAACCTTGAATTCTTCCTGACTCTGATTGGACGTCGAGACAAGTCTGGACTTCTGATTTTTGAGTATAAGACGTTTGATTCCATTTTTGGACGTCTGGAACTGTTCTCCAGTTCCTGTTTTGAGATTCAAGCCTTGATCTTGGATCTCTAGCTCCCTAAACCCAATTCCAACCTCATAGGAGCCTAAATTAAGGTACCCTAACCCTAGTACACCACCTTTAGACCTCCCCAAGGAGCTAATTAGGTCCTCACTAAACCCAATTGACTTAGATCATAGTCAATTACCATTACCTAAGTCAATTGGACTCATAGCGTCCAATTGAGCTTAGATCTCAACCCACACAAGTCCAATTGGACTTAGTGAGAGTCCAATTGACCTAAGCCCAACCTAATTGAGTTATTTCACTCTCAATTAGGTTCACACTCATTCAATTAAAATTGGGTTAAGTTTAATTGCAATTCCCCCGTAGCAATTAGGGGTGCAACCCTAATTTAAGGACTACACCTACCTAAACCCCTTAGGACCTAACCTACCCCCCTTGCAAAGCGATGCTCTAACCGTTGCGCCAGACCTTCCCTTGTGTTGTGAGGAGCAGTTTGGTGCAACCACTTCCCAGCCGTTGGATCTTGATCCAATAGCTAGGATTCAAGGGCGCAGATGAAGAAGGAATTGGGCAGTGCTGCTGGCTGGTGTTGGGCGGCCGAGATGGCGCCACATGGCGCCATCTGGGTCATCCATCTTCTTCTTCTTGTAGAGAGTGCCACGGTGCTTAGATTGAGATGATTCCCGCGATGTCGAACTGCGATCGTCGCTCCAGATCCATCCGTACGGTCGGATTTTCCATCTGAAACCTATATGGATGTCGTATTGCTTCCCTTGCCATATAAAATGAAGGAATTAAGATACAAAACATACAACTATCCTAAATGTCATGCAATGGATGTTATGCAATATTTATAACATGATATGCAATGCTAAGCCTAGGAACTATCATAAATAAGCAATTTATCATGAATTTATGTGTGTTCATCATACCCCCATGCTTACTTTTTGCTAGTTCCTAGCAAAATTAACCTAAATGCTATGTATAAAAGTAGAATCAGGGTTCGAGTAATTAGGCAAAATTCATTGATTGCTTTAGAAAATCTCAACCCCAAGACCTAATTACAAAAACTCAACAGTGCTTGGGTGCCTGTCAGAATGCAGACCGTCCAGGCCCTTACCTTATTTGAGAAGAGAAGATAAAAATTTTTTTTCTTGTTTTTCTTCTTTTCTAATTTTTTTTTTGTACTTTTGGAGTTTGAGAGTTACAGGATAACGTTTTACGGCTACCCGACCCGCCTAAGACTCGAAAAGGAGTCTAAGTGCTAAGCATCTTGTGAAAAATAGTGGAAGACTCACTAGACGGTCGTTAAAACGGACTTCGGATTTCTACGACCCTAGGTGACCTTGCGTAAAGGTTTATCTTTACGATCAGTAGCTGTCTCCCTACTTTCTTTTATATGGGGTCGACACAAGGGCGAACCCAGTGTATATCTCCCCAGTTTTTCTACTTGCCCGCTTCTTCCCTAGGTGTTTTAGGAATTATTGTGCATTTTTTTTTGTGAGCTGGGTTCTGGACAACTGGCCGATGAGCTGTTACCACCGACAACTTGCCAGCCATACTCGTGTGGTGAAGTGTGGTTTTATTTGTTTTTTTTTCTCCTTTCTTTTCTATTTTTTTTCTTTCTTTATTTTTTTAAGTAGGTGGCTTTCTTGATCTAGATTTACCTAAAGGCAGTACAATGAAAATGGTCTTGTGGTTGGGCTTTGGACAACCAGCCGATGAGCTGTTAACACCGACAACTTGCCAGCCATACCACCCAAGTTGGTCCATTAGCTACCCAATTTCCTTAAAAATCGCCAGAAAGTGAGTCAGTGCAAAAAAAATGTGTGTAGATGCTTAGGCTTAAAGTCCCCCCAAATCAGAGGGTGGGTTGATAAGTTGCATACTTATCATCCCAAATTATTTACCAAATTAAACTAAATTCACATTCGAGTGGACACCCGGGCTAATTAAGTCTGAAGACTTGAAGAGTCTAAGTATTCAAGTCTCAAAGTATTAATTCCTAAAATTTACAACTCCTAATGCCTAAGTTCTCATCTCTTAATTCTAAATTTTTTTTTATCTCTTCAAATTTTCATTTTTTCATTTTTTTTTAACAAGAATCAAATAACAGGAAATCACTGTTACAACTGACAAAATGGTTATAAAATATGTCCACCCCCCCATGCTTAGCTATTGCAATGTCCTCATTGTGAAAAATGAAAGCATGCAGGAGAGTAGAAGTGGAAGAATAGCACCTGGTTTCCGTGACTCTGGTCAGCTTAGAATAGTCTTTACATGTGCTAAGTTTAGTGCCTTTAGCTGGGCGATGATCAGCCCACGGTGGTTACGGTAAGGTAAGAGCAACCTTGTCGGAGACGGGTTCAGGGAGCACATGGTCAACAAAGGGTTTGAGACACTATCCATTGACCTTGAAAATATTACCCATCTTTGGGTCAGAGATTTTGACAACCCCATTAGGGAAAATCTGCTCAATAACGAACAGGTCGCCCCACTTAGACCTGAGTTTACCAGGGAAAAGCTTCAATCGAGAATCGAAAAGCCAGACCTTCTGGTTCGGCTCAAAGCTCTTACGTGAAATCATCTGGTCATGGAGAGCTTTGGTCCTTGCCTTATAAATTCTGCCATTTTCATAAGCATCATTTTGAAGCTCCTCCAACTCAGATAGTTGGAGTTTCCTAGTTTCCCCGACCAACTCAAGGTCCATATTACATTTCTTGATGGCCCAAAATGCCCGGTGTTCAAGTTCTACGGGTAAGTGACACACCTTCCCAAACACCAGACGGAATGGAGACATACCGATAGGCATTTTGTATGCCATATGGTAAGTCCAAAGAGCATCATCTAGCTTTTGGGTCCAGTCCTTCCTATTAGACCTAATGGTTTTCTGCAAAATGTTCTTGATCTCCCGATTGGAGACCTCAGCCTATCCGTTCGTCTAAGGGTGGTAAGATGTGGAAATCCGATGGCTCACCCCGTATTTCCCCAGTAAATTCTGAAAATGGGCATGAGTGAAATGTGTGCCACCATCACTGATAATTGCCCTAGGAAGCCCGAATCGATAGAAGATATTTCTCTTCACAAAATCGATGACCACCTTGTGGTCATTGGTCCGGGTGGGAATTGCCTTAATCCACTTGGACACATAATCAACAGCGACCAGAATATACTGGTGTCCAAATGAAGGAGGGAAGGGTCCCATAAAGTCAATGCCCCAAATGTCAAAAATTTTGACGGAAAGAATTGGGTTCAAGGACATCATATCTCTCTTAGCCATGTTCCCAAGTGTCTGGCATTGGGTGCATGACTTAGAGAATTCCTGGGCATCCTTAAATAATGATGGCCATTAGAATCCGGATTGCAAAATTTTTGCTACTGTCTTTTTCTTGGAAAAGTGTCCACCACACGCAGATGTGTGACAGAACTCAAGTATGCTATGGAACTCGACTTCCGGGATGCATCGGCGAATAATCTGGTCTGCGCCAATGCGATATAGCTCGGGAACTTCCCAAAAATAATATTTGGCTTTAGATACAAGTCTATCCTGTTGTTGTTTGGTCCAATCCTGGGGGATTTGACCAATGGCCAAATAATTGATAATATCTGCAAACCAGGGGGTTCGGATTCTTGAGACTATGAGGATAGTTTCATCTGGAAAAGTATCAGAGATTGGAACATTCAGATGAGGAGAATCAATTAGGATTCTCGAGAGGTGATCTGCCACTACATTTTGTGTCCCGACTTTATCCCTGATTTCAAGATCGAACTCTTGAAGCAGCAAAATCCAGTGAATAAGCTAGGGTTTGGCTTCCTTTTTGGCCAAGAGATGTTTCAAGGCCGAGTGGTCGGTATAGATGATGACACGAGAACCTAACAAATAAGCCCTGAATTTTTCTAAAGTAAAAACTACGGCTAGCAATTCTTTTTCAGTAATGGTGTAGTTCCTCTGGGCCTCGTCTAGAGTTTTGCTAGTGTAGTAAATCACAGAGGGCTTTTTCTCAATCTTTTCACCCAAGATAGCCCCGACAGCATAATCAAATGCGTCAGCCATAATCTCAAATGGGGTTGTCCAGACCGGTGGTTGCAATATCGGGGCACAGGTGATTGCCATTTTCAATAAATCAAATGCCTTACGACATGATTCATCAAACACGAACAGCGCGTCTTTGGCCAAAAGGTTGCTCAAGGGCCAAGCAACCTTCAAGAAATCCTTAATGAATCTTCTGTAAAAACCCACATGCCCACGGAAAGAGCGAATCTGTTTTACGGATGTGGGTGGAGGAAGTCTAGAGATAGCATCCACCATAGCTCTATCAACTTCAATTCCCTAATTAGAGACCACGTGACCCAGGACGATGCCTTCCTAAGTCATAAAGTGGCTCTTTTCCCAGCTAAGGACCAGCCGTGTTTTGATGCATCTTTGAAGGATCAATTCTAGGTTAGCCAGGCAAGACTCAAAAGAATCTCCGAAAATGGAGAAATCATCCATGAACACCTCAAGACAATCTCCCACCATGTCAGAAAAGATGGCCAGCATGCACCTTTGAAAAGTCACAGGCACATTGCAAAGCTCAAACAGCATTCTATGGAATGCAAAGGTTCCGTAGGGACATGTGAAAATTGTCTTTTCCTGGTCTTCAGGATGGATAGGGACTTCGTTATATCCCGAATAACCGTCTAGAAAGCAAAAATATTTTTGCCCAGCTAACCTTTCAAGGATTTGATCAATGAATGGCAAGGGAAAGTGATCTTTTTTAGTGGCTGTGTTTAGCTTCCTATAGTCAATACAGACTCTCCAAGCAGAAGCTGAACGAGTGGTGAAGGTTTCCCCTTTCTCATTAGTCATAACAGTTATTCCCGCCTTCTTGGGTACAATCTAAACGGGGCTAACCCACAGACTATCTGAGATTGGGTAAATAATCCTAGCATCGAGCCACTTAATTATCTCCTTCTTGACCACTTCTCGCATATTCGGGTTTAGTCTCCTTTGCATTTCGCGAGAAGGGCGGGATCCATCTTCCATGAAAATACGATGATTACAATAAGATGGCTCGATCCCCCTGAGGTCTGGATGGTCCAACCAATTGCCACCTTGTTCTTAAGGACCTTAATTAACCTCAATTCTTGCTCCTTTGTCAAATCAGCACTAAAAATCACAGGGAGCGCGTTTCCAGGTCCTAAGAACTTATATTTCAAATTTTTGAGCAATGGTTTTAATTCCAGATGGGGTGGGTTTAGAATAGAAGGAAGGGGGATGCTGATGAAGATTCATCAGGATGATCCAGTGGAAGAGGCTGGGAATGAACAAAATCAACAGCCTCTTCAGGATATGGCAAATCTACCACGAAGGAGGGTTGTGGGTTGGGTTCGCTAAAGCTAATGGAGTCCTCGAGTGCGTTGATTGTCATACACATCTCAAGATCCTGATCCTCGAGTTCCTCAATGAATCCACAATCCTCAAATCCTCTTATCGCCTTAAAAATATCCAAAGTTAATTTCTTATCCCCAAAGGTGATCTCCATACTACTGCTTTCACAGTTTATGTTGACCTTGGCGATAGCTGGGAACGGACGCCCCAGAATGATGGGCGTGTTCCTCAAATCATTAGGTACATCCATGTCAAGGATGAGAAAATCTACAGGAAAATAGAAATCCTTGACATTGACAATTACGTCCTCAATAACGCCTTTCGGTGTGGTGATCGATTGGTTCGCTAATTGTAGCATTACTGAGGTTGGCCTGAGTTCACCTAACCCAAACCTCTCATAAATAGAAGTTGGGATTAGGTTGATGGATGCACCTAAGTCTAATAGTGCCCTATCAAAAGTGTATTCCCTAATAATGCATGAAATCAAGGGGGCACCTGGATCTTTCTTCTTTTGAGGAAGGTGATGCAGGATCATAGAACTTGCCTGCTCAGAGAGAATCACCTTCCTCGGAGTGGGTTCTCTCGGCTTACGCTTTTGGGTACACAGTTCTTTCAAGAATTTAGCGTAAGCCGGGATGTGCTTAATAGCATCGAGGAGCAGAATACTGATCTCTACACTCTTGAATAAATTCAAAAGCTCCTCGTTGCTGTCTAGGGTTTTCTTCTTCTTGGTTTTCAATAGGGCCTCAGGGAACGGGATATGGGTGCAATTTTCAATTTCCGGCCCCTGGGCCTTATTGTCTTCTTCGACTTCCTCCTTCTCTTTCTCAAGCTCCCTAGGATTTTGACTTCTAGAAGGTAATTCTAGGTTCTGGGTCTGCTTCCCACTTCTCAAGGTGACAAAGTTTGCAGAGGCATAAGGGTTTGGGTCTTGAGGTGGATTAGTGAAGATTGGAGGGCCTTGGTTGGTCATGTAACCAAAAGAAGAAAAAGAGGGACCATGCTCAACCACCTGAGCATGCGTGTGTGGGTTCCTTTGATTCCTGTACCCTTGGGCTCTAATGCCCTAATTTTGCACATTTCGTGGGTTGGGTACGGGTTGAGATGGTAGGGATCCGGGTTGTCAGGTGTTTGCAATTAACCCGGATTGCAAGTTATCCTAAGATGTCTTCATTTATTGCATAAGATGAAGCATGCACCCTTGCATTTCCACCATCTGCCGATTTAAATCAGCCTACCTCGCGGATTGTTGGGCATTCCAAGATGGCCGATTAACCGGTCTCGGGGGCAACTGGGTGTATACTTGACCCTGACCCATAGGTTTTTGAGATGCATAGTTGCTGGGTCGAGATTGGGTCTGTTGCCCCTGATTTTTCCAGGAGAAGTTAGGGTTGTTCCTCCATTCCAAGTTAAAAGTGTTGGAATACAAGTTGGACCTAACATTCTCCTGCATTGCATATGCATCCTCATAAAACAAGGATGAAGAGAAGGAAGGATCAAAGAAACTGGGATCAAAGGCCCCAGTTTGGAAGCCATATGGTTCCGAGAAATCCTGGCTCACAGGTTGAACCGAATTGAGTTGGTTCATGAATTCCTGCCCTGTTGGAGCTCCTGAGGAATGGAATCCCGAATTCTGGGATTGAGTGGGTAAAGAAGTGTTTCCTGAATTCCTAGACATCCATTCTTCCATTTTCTTAGCAACCAAGTCCATTGTATTCAATTTATTACAAATTAATTCCATGTTAAATGAATGAGAATCCTGAATCTCATTAGCACCTAACCTAGGTTGTTGGGACCAGTTGAATGCATCCATGGACGCATGATTAATTGAGTTCTCGCTCATTTCCTCAAACAGGTCGTATGCGCTATCTGCATCCCTGTTGAGGAAATTGCCTCCGCAAGAGGCATCCACGTGATTACGGAGTTGCTCAACCAACCCGTGATAGAAAATCTGCACGAGTTGCCATTTCGGCAACTCGTGGTGTGAACACTTCCTCAAAAGTTCCTAAATCGCTCCTTGGCACCATGAAACGGTTCCCCCAGCCACTGGGTGAAAGTGGTAGTCGCCCGTCGCAAGGCATTGGTCCTTCCGATAGGGAAGAATTTCTTCAAGAAAGCCGACTTAAGAGCAACCCAAGTTTTAATCGGCCTTCCTATAGTCCGGTACGAATGTGTGGCCTTATCCCTGAGAGAGTGGGGGAAAAGCCTCATGATCATTTGCTTTTCGTTCACATTCCTTGCTCTGGTGGTCTGAACCAAAGTGGTCAGATCCTGCAGCTGCTGGATTGGGTCCTCCGAGCCAAGCCCATGGGAATGCTTAATCAAACTTAAGACTTGGGGCTTGATTTCTATGTCTCCGACGGGAATCATGACACCGGGACATTCCCCATAGTTTGAAGGATTGTAAAAATCCTTTAAGGGCTGAGCGCCCTGACCATGCATGCATTGGAACCATTGCTATATCTGTTGCAATTCTTCCAACTACCTCTGAATTAGCTCCTTCTGGTTCGAAGGTGGGGGAGGTAGTTGTTGATTAGCCATGGGATCTGCTTGGCTATAGCTCAACCTCTGCCTCCTAGAATGGTCTAAAGGTCCTTCCAATCTAGGGTTCAATGACCTCCTCCCAAGCATACACTGGAAGGAAGTCGGAAGGACGGGGAAAAGAGGGAACCCTGCAGCACAAGAATGCAAGCCTATCCTTAGATGGGGTAGCCTAAGGTCTACTGACTCTCAGAATCTGTCCTAAGATTATGGATGATTTACTCTACTTATGTCCAGGCAATCCAACCAGTTAGAAGGAGGGATTGGGGAGAAGGTTCTTCCTTTGGCATGCGCCTCTGGTTCCTGTGTACCCCCCAGCCGCGGTTGTTTGACGCTACTTCCCTAGCTAGACATCAGATTGACTAGTATAAGCAGGTTAATCATGAATAATCTCAATCTGGATCTCAACGAGCGAATGAATCCTTAGGGCCAACGTCTAATTGATTTTAGTTAGGCTTGGGAAATTGGTTCTTTGGAATGTGATGGGCCCTTAATGGGTCGTGCCCTTAATGATTTGTTTCAGAACGTGTGAATGTGCACAACCAAGAGGTTTTCAAGCAAGATTATTAATGGTGAGGTAAGTTTTAGGATTCGAATCTTAATAGCTTTTAGGGTTCAAATATTAGGTGTTTTCAACCAAGTTTTGTGAGGCAAACCAAGTTTGTTGTTGAAAGGACGTGTTCAAGTATTTTCCTTTAGAAATCAAGAAAAATATGGAGAGACTGGCTTGACCTAATTATTGAATCCTATGGGGCAGCTAGAAAATGAACCTCTTTTAGATTAGTTGGTGAGGCCCAAACAATTCACTCAATTGGCTCAAATGCACTACCGATTAAGGCACACAAAAAGGTGGTTAACCTAATATGATTTCTACTCTTTTATGTGTTGAATTCGTGTACCGGGTCCACAAGTCGGAAGCCCGATTGAGTAGATGAAAATCAAGTCCGATTATGTGCCTCAAATGTGGGTGTATAGAGTGTGTAAATTGATTCGTGTCCCACAGAAAATATCTTTTTGTTTTTTTTTTATAAGATGTGGGTGAGATGGGTGAAGGTGGCAAACAAGACAAACAAAGTCTATCCTAGGGTTTATGCAAACACCTAAGTAGATTAGGTCTTGGTTATGATTGTGGCGAAATGAACTAGTGGGGGGATGTGGGGGACACTTACAGAGTACTCTACCCTCACTTTACTCCGATCTACCACACTTGGATCTCCATGCTAGGGTACCTACAAGATAGTAGATCAAAGACAAATAGGGTTAGTGCTATGTAAATGGAAAGAAATGCAACAAACAATAAAGTAAATTTCGTTGCCTACCTGGCAACGGCGCCAAAATGGTTGGGAGTGTTTCGCGTGTTAGAAATCAAGGTTACAAGTAACCCATCATCGTAGTTGCAAAACATGTCGATCAGATAAAATTTATACCGAAACTCCAAGGGAGTCCTGGGTCGAACATAGGGAGGCGACGTTTACTTTACGTGAAAGCCACGCTTCGATTCGTTTCTTTTTGGTATTTTAGGGTTTTTTTATTTTTTTGTGTTTTTAAAATAAAAGACAAGCAAATGAATCACAAGATAGAGATGTGGAACAAATCTGATACATATTACTTCCAATGTCAATTACAATAAACTAGGAAGGCATAAAAAGAGTGGGAGGTGAGAGGAAATCTCCCAAATCGGCTGTTCGGAGAGACGACGGTGCCTGGCGGAAGCTCGGACGAAGGAGGTGAGGAGCGGGATGATGGAGATGAGATACAAGAGGACGTCATGTTGAGGAAAGCTTCGGCGTGGCTCCGGAATGGTGGTGAGAAGATGGAGATGATCTGCTGCCAGAATGGAGGTGAGAAGACAGAGATGATCTGCTACCGGAATGGAGGTGGAAGGACGGCTCCAAGGTGACCTATGAAGGTGGATGGGAAGTTGGAGGAATATTTGGTGGGGCAGAGGTTCGTTATACTAATAGGAGCCTTGAGAGCTTAAGTACAAGCTCTAATGGAGCGTTGGTAGGCTTGTTAGAGCTTGGGAGTAGGTGGGAGTAGAGTAGGTAGAGATGGCTTGGAAGGGAGGGGGTGTAGGTCCTTTTATAGTGGAGGAGAAGAGGCTAAAAATGGATAAAGAACCTTTAGCGATCTCCAGACCGTCGCTGGAAACGTTGCTGTAGATAGCTCACATCCGCTCGCACCCTTAACTGGCTCTACTGGCTTGCAATGAAGTAGCGACGGTTGTAAGCATCGCTGTAGGTCAGCCCAACTGTCGCTGTAAGCTGGCCCCAACCGCGCTTGCACCCGCACTACACTGCCCCGCCTATCACGTGCGCTAATCGCGTGCGCCCTACTGTGTGCGCACTGCCATGCGCTAGCGCTTTGCACGAGATACCGCTGCTGCTACCACCAGCCAAATTACGAATTGGGGGGGCCTGCGGGGATTCGAACCACCGTCCCTCCCTTGCAAACCTGTGCTCTAATCGTTACGCTAGACCCTCCGTTGTGTCACAAGGAGCAGCTTGGTGCACACGCTTCCTAGCCGTTGGATCTTGATCCAACGGCTAGGATTCAAGGGCACGGATGAACAAGGAATTGGGCGGTGCTGCTGGTCGATGTTGGGTGGCCTAGATGGCACCACATGGTGCCATCTAGGCCATCCATCTTCTTCTTCTTGTAGATGGTGCCACGGTGCTCAAATCGAGATGATTCTCGCGATGCTGAACTGCGATCGTCGCTCCGGATCCATCCATACGGTCGGATTTTCCATCCGAAACCTAGATGGATGTTGCATTTCCCCCTAGCCATATAAAATGAAGGAATTAATATATAAAACATACAACTATCCTAAATGGCATGCAATGGATGTTATGCAATATTTATAACATGATTGTTTGTACGCTTTTGTGGGGTTTTAAAAGAATGTCACGTTGTAATATAGCTGACAAAGCATTCAAACAAATAAAGAGTTTTTATTACTCGAAAACCGGAGTATCCGAGGTCGAACACAGGGAGCAATTGGAATTTACTACTAATCTCAAATGTAATTGAACACTCTAATTTACTCAAAACTTTACTTCAAATGTATTTAAAAAGTAATTCGAGCAAAAGAGTAAAATTGGACGTCTGATCCCAAGATCAGACGTCTTAAAAGTTTTTTCCCTTCTTTGATTATTCTTCTTCTTCTAATATGCTTTCTTTCTGCTGCAGTCTTCACTTGGCCTCTTCTTTCTCAGCAGTCTCTCTTCTCTGTTTCCTTCTGCCTTCTTCTTCTCAGCAGTCTCTCCTTCTTCCTTCAGATCTCTGCCTCTTCTTCTACTTCTCTTCTTCTTCCTTGCGGCTAAGTCTTTCTTCCTCAACGTTCAGCCTGCCTACACAGAGAGCAAAACCTACCCCTTTCCCTCTACCCGAACGTCTCTCTCTCTCTGGAATTCACTCAAGGACGCTCTCCCAGAGCCATGAGTAATCGGGTCGGATTTCGCACCCGGGACCAGGCGCACCGGCAGGTGGGGTGATGCGCGAGGTGTGCTCATGATGGGTCGGGTCGGATCCCGCCAAATCTGCGAGGTGAAACCGCAGACGAGGAGAGCGTGGGTCAGGTGAGGGACCTCACCCCTATGCGTTCGGAGGCAACGAGCGTATAACACAAAATCAATTTGAAGCATACCCGCACCTCGTATCTCGCCAAAGTGGGACTATCACGCCTGCCCCAATCTCGCGCGCGCCCGCAGACGATTCTTGCAATCGCCACAGCTGCAGCCTCTCTTCTATTGATTACTGGATTAGATGGCTTCGCAGTGCTTGCCCCAATGGGCAGCACCTGAAGCCTGGAGCTGCTCCAAAGCTGCTTCACGTCACCGTCAATGGCGACAGCAGCTGGCATACTGTCATGCACGAATACGGCCTATTGGCCTAATCAAATCACCTGCAAACCTTCGCCGTGGCACGGCGAAGGTGGTGAGCCATGCAGCAGGCCGCAAGATGGCCTAGGCGTGCATGCCTAGGTCAACCTGTGGCCGGGGTTGTGGGTGTGTTCGGGGGACTATGGTGGAGGCGTAGAGGGATGGTGGATGGGCAGAGGGTGTTCCTTGTGGTGAGGCGGAGCCTCTGAGTTGGTCGGCGAGCCGTGTGGAGGGGCGGAATGGTGGGGGCGGATCACCGGAGGTCGGTCGGAGGCGAGGAAGATGGAGGTGGTCAGCGATGGTCGAGGGGCAATTACATGAAATAAAAGGGGGAAAAGAGAGAGGGGAAGATGGAGAATGTATTAAGCCTAACTACAGGGATGAAGGGGGATGGAGAGGCAGATAGCTGTACCTACTGTCGCCGGAGAAGAAGCTGCCCAGTGGAGGAAGACGGCGGCGACGACGGGGCTGAGGCAGCGTGCGCGGGTATTGCGCGACGCAGAGGAGAATTAGGAAGATGTCTCTGCCACTGGTTTTGTGGCAGAGCGAAGAGGGAGGGGAGGGGGGCTCGCCGGAGCTCGCTGGGTTCTTGGCCGGAGAAGAAGAGACGAATTGGAGGTGGACGTCCGGCCAAGTCAAGCTGAAATTGAGCGGTTGGAGGTGTGGGTTCTTTTATAGGCACTGGGCTAGGTGTTCAGAGCGTGGAGGGCACGCCAGAGAAGGAAAGAGGTTAGATACCCAAATCCCTCGTGCGTTCGCACGAGAGATTGGGTTCACACCAGGGATCGTGATTGGCCTTAGATGGAAGGGAATTCCTCAGAGAATCTCCCTTCCATTTCTGGGAGGGAATCTCTAAGGAATCAGAGAGTATTCCCTCTCTAATCCTCGCCGGAGAAGGAATCTGCCCTAACGATGGCGGAAGGACCTGGTTACAAAGGTGGCGAGGAAATTAGGGGGCTCTCTGTGATGATTTTCAAAAGATAGGGACCAAATTGTGATTTGGGTGTACTAAATTACAAAGTAGGTCAAGATGACCTCCCCTTAGGTCCAAGTTTTGGTACAAACCTAATTTTGACCTAAGGAATCCAATGGTGAAGTTGGATTTTAGGTTTGACCTCGTTTGACTAGAAATTTTGCGTAAAAACCCAAATTAGGTTACTTGAAGGGCTAGGACCCTAATCTAGGTCAAACTGGGTTCCAAAGGCCAAATTAAGTGTTCTAAACCCTAGAGGATATTTTTCCATGATTTTTAGAGGATTTACTTGATTTTTATCCTGACCAGAACCTTGTTGATTTGAGCGGGTCTGTTTTAGGGTTACCAAATGTCATTTAATTCCTAAATTGCACATGAACCCATCTCTGATTGACTCAACCCACTTTTTATCTCATTTAGACCATTTGACCTATGTTTTGCCTCTGAGAAATCCCGTTTATGTACTGCAATGGTAAAATTGCAGTTTTAACCTTTAATTCATGTTTTCTTCTCAGAGCACTTATTCCTTCATTTAGCCATTCTTCTAGGTTATGTAGGAGCTTTTATCTTCTTTATTGGGTCAAAATGAGCTAGTTATGGCTCATGATGAGGCTCTCATCATACCCCCATGCCTAGATTTTGCTAGTCCCTTAGCAAAATTTCAAGGTTTTAACTTTCGTTCTAGACCCAGAGTGTCTGTCAACACTCATGATAAGTGCTTCTCCTTTTCTTTTGTGATTAGGTAGGAATGCCGACAATAGGCCTAGAGTTATTCAAGTACCAACCAAAATCTGGACCTGACCCGCTTTAGCCTCAGTCCTCTGCAAAGGTTTCTATGGCCCACAAAAACTAACCTAGGATTTGTTGGACTCCGCGGTTAAAGCACCCGTGCTTGAGACATTTTTAGGCTAAGTTCAGTTTGCAGTGCGTTTTTTGTAAGAGAGAGATAGAAGATTTATTTTTTTGGAGAGATTTTCTCTCTCTTTTCTTTTTATTTCTATCTTTGGATTAGCTTCTCAACACTGTCTGTATCGGATTCCTCGTCCCCATCATCAATCCTCAAGAGTTCCTGGCTATCGATGCTTCGAGATAGCACCGCCCATGGCAACCCCCAGAACCCTGGCTTTCGAGATTTCGAGATAATCCCACCCATGGCGTTCCATGGCCGCATTCAGACCCTGGCGATCGACATTTCGTGATAATGCCGCCCATGGTATCTAAACCAGCAGAGTGCTTACATGCCCCCAGTAGGATATTTAAATATCCTAAGAGAAAAGCACCGAGGAGACGATATGTTGTTACGCATCTTCGAGGGGAATTTCCTGCCTCTCCGCACTGGGAACTCGTCCAAATCAACTTGTGTTGATTGGCCGCTCCTAATCTAGGTGACTTTTTCAGAACATTAAACGCTTTTGCGTGGATTGGATGTTTATGAGCACTGAACCAGACTGTGTGTATTTGGGGTGCTTAGGTTACCGAATCCCGCAAATCGGAGGTCAGTTAACGAGGCTGAATACTTCCTGAGCCTTAGACCTAATACTTAAGCTTCACATTTTCCTCAACCTCTTGAGGATTATCCAGATTTTAGCGGATACGTGAATTTTTAAGCTAACAAATCTAGCCCAAGAGGCCTAAGACCAGCGTTCCTGCTAATCTCTTGTTATGTCTTCTTAGCACTTTTTCTTTTATTTCTTTTCTTGATATGGTCTAGAACTTCAGTTAATTCCTTAATCTTTTACTAATGATTGTTTCTTTTTCTCATTTTGTGCTCCTTTTTGTCATTTTTTCTCTTTTTCTCCTTATGAATATGTGGCTCACAAAATTTCCTCCCTCCCCCCATTTTTTGTTCTTTTTCATAATTTTTCAATTTTTTTGTGTTTTTGACATATGTGAATTTTTTGTGAGAATCCTTCTGATTTTTTCTTGGTTCTGTATGTATGCACTTTATCACCCCCCCATGCCTAAGTTTTGCAATGTCTTCATTGTAAACGGAGGGTGTGAAATAGTGTTGAGGTCAGGGACTTAGAACAGGATACATCGGGTGGGTGAATGGGTCAGGAATAACTGATGTGAATGATTTTAAGCTCTGATACGTGTACCAGGGGTGGGATCAACTGTCTAAGGCTAAACTCAAGGTGTAATGGATGTGGAGTACGAACGGATACTCAGACGGGTCTCTATTTTTGAGATGATGGGTTGCCTCCCGTTAAGCGCTAAATTTAATGCCTTCAGCCGAGCGGAAAATGGGGTGGAGAGGGAGTAGTCAAATCAGTGGAGTTTTGGAAAACAAGCACCTTAATTAAGAGCCTGGTTGGTCCAACCAGGTGCTTGTTTAGATCAGTGGGCTGATGATGCAGCCCGAACCCAATAAGTCTGGTGGGTTGATAGATGTAGATCAACAAATGAGGAACCCACCATATGCAGTGAAGTTCTGATGGATATGGAAGTGAAAACTCGGGTTTAGGCTGAGTCGAATCAGCCTGGTCAAAGTAGGGTTCCGAAAAATAATCAATGTAAGGTATGGAATCCCTACAGGGGTGATCACAGAATGTTGGCTCTTGATTTTCGATCTGATCAATGCCCGATACCCGGTATAGATATGGAGTTGAATCATCTGCAAACGGCTCAGTGAGAGGTGAATCGGAATAGAAATTGAGTCCGGTTGCGGGTCGAGGTAGAGAACGGGTTTTGATTGGTTCTGTATATGTGGAGCAGGTGGCTTCAAAGAAAATTGGCTTGTTATAATCAGGAAGCAGATTTTCTCCGATGTTATGGTCAGATTCGAAATCGTCGGAGAGTTTGCGAAAATCAAAGTTTGAATGAGATACCAGATCATGAGTTCCACCATAGAATAAATCATATGTTGCAGATTCAGCAGCCTGACTGGGGTCTAGCCTAAATGTGAATTCTGAGCTTGAAAAGGTATCCTTATCTGGTAGAGGCTTAGGTTCTAAGCTAGTAGGGCAGACCCAATCGAAACCCCGCTCGTCCAACTCCTCAATTTCTGTGTCGTAGATTGGCATGACTTCCAAAAAATCGATTCGTTCCTCTGAGGAGGTTGGCGAGGGATATTCATCAAATCGAGGCCCAAAATCATATTCTTCATTAAAAGATTGATCTTCTTCATCTGGGGCCTTGAAATCTTCAAAATAGGTTTCAGATCTAGGTTCTAGGCTTAGGATGTGGGTTGAATTACTAGAATCTAGGTCTGAATAACCTTCGAGGGTCACCTTATCAGAATAAGGGACGGAATTTACACCCTTGCGAGGCTCAGTTCTACTCTCATTCTTGCAAGAGTTTTGGGATTCTAGAATGGGCTCATCATGGTATTTTCCTGCATTTGGAGCTTCCCAAGCTCCTTCAATATCCGGCACATTATACTCCATCTGGGATGGGAATCCTGTTGAACCGTTTTGCGAACTCTACGCTTACGTGTTTGTTTTGGAAAACCTGTCGTTGTAGTTCGAAAGCGAAGAATTCGTGTTCAACAAATAAAATTTATACCGAAAAGAATTCCGAGTCGAACACAGGGAGGCTACGTTGATCTATATTCGCAATTATATTTTTTTAGGATTTTTGTTAAGCAAGGCGATATAATTACAATAGAGCTATCAAACTAAGAGAGAGAGAGAGAAAGAGAGAGAGAGAGAGAAAAAGAACTTGCATTCAATATTTCAATTGTTTATATAATCAAACTAAATAAAAGTTACACTAGAAAGCGGAAAATCAATTACACTATAAAGCAGGAAAATTCTACACTACAAAAGCTGTAAATAAGAATGGGAGAGAGAAGTTATCATCCTCGACGATTGCTTAGAGGACGAGCCGGACGGGACGACGCCTGGATGAAGGAGAACAAAGCAGAACGAAGGAGGACGAAGCAGAAGAACGGGAACGGAGCAGCATGCCGTCATCGTCGCGGGATCCACTTCCGAAGGGGAACGAAAATTGGACTTTATCTCGCAAGAATCATCCCAGGTGTGGGACAAGCTTCTTTTGAGCTTTGGAGGGGTAGAGAGGAGAAAGAAGGGATGAGAATTTCATATGGAGGGGGTCTCCTTTTATAGTTGCAAGGAGTGGGGGCAAAATGGACATTACAACTTCAAAACAATAAATAAGGGGTCTTTAGTGACGGATAAATCCGTCACTAAAGCCCCAACGTGGGCGTAGCTTCCGCGCCCACGCGCGCCTCCTCGACTGCCTGCTCATCAACATCCACGCACGTCCAGCGATCCTCAGTCGTCCGATCGCGAGATCGGACGGCTTAAGTCGCGCCTTCTCCCGCTGCATTGCGCGCCCGCCCGCGCGTCTAATTACGCGTCTAATTGCAAGTCCAATCGCGCGTCGACGCTATCGGGCGCGCGTGACCGTCCGATCTCCATCTAACGCTCCACCCGCGCCCAATCGCCCACGCCTGCCGCTCCTCGCCACGGCTCGAACCCGCGCCCGACGCTCGCGATAGCGTTCTTGACCACTGCGTTATGGGGCGCGGATGGTCGAGCGGATGCTTTTAAATGCGAGCGCCCACAGCCGTTGGATTAAGATCCAACGGCGGAGAACGATCGGGCATGGGGCCTTCACAAGATGAAGCAGCCGCTTGGGCGGCTGAGATGGCGCCACGTGGCACTATCTTGGTCGTCCATCTTCTGGAAGTTGTAGATGGTGCCACGAATGTCGGATTGACTCGATTTTTGTGTCGTTGGGCTGCGATCATCGATCCGAATTCATCCATGCGGTCGGATTTATCATCTGAAGTGTGGATTTACACCATCCTAGCCCTTGATCTTCTAGGGTTCCCGGGTCACTATCTGATGCTACGGATGCCTGATTAGGGCGATCTTGGAGTCGTTGAACTCCAATCGTCGCCCTGATCACATCCATACAGTTGGATCTTTGATCCAAGGCCCTGATAAAATATTTACCCTATCCAAGCACATAAAGGAGACAATTAACCTCCATTTTATTAAAACTACTCTAAATGCAAGATAATGCATGTAATGCAATATTTATATCATGAAATGCAATCCTATGCTTAAGAACATGCATAAATAGACATTTTAAGTAGTGTAAATGTGTTTACATCAAATCCACAACCATTTTGTGCCTCAAACCCGAGATCAGATTTATCCACGATGTTGTCCCAAGATAGTTCCTCCTCTGTTTGTGGCATACACGGGTACTTCTGGTTAATAACTTGTTTTACTAATCTCATTATCTCTTCCCATTTTTCAAGACTATCTTGGTGTTGCTTCCAAAGTTGAGGATTTGTCATACATTGAAGGTATTCAATATTGTGCAGTTTTTCTATCTCAATGTATGCAGTAATGAGCAAGTCACAGGTTGATCCTTTGTTGGCTTCTGCTAATAGTACTTGGGCACAAGTTATGACAAAGGTTGTGGTTGTTGGGACATCAACCTGAATGTTTCCTACTGTTGTTGAGGTTTCTTCATTTTCATAGAATTTCATGTCATCCTCAATCATTTTATCTCTCATGGATCTCTGACATTCAGGTTTCTCGAATGGTAGTCCTAAGTGGTTTGGCTGCATATTTGGATCAGGTGGTGGAGTCAAGATGTAGAATCAAGTTATGAATCAAGATGTAGAATCAAGTTATGAAGCGATCAGATCTGAATAACGAGTCCCACTGAAAATGTGTATGTGTGCTCTAAAGAGAAAAGATGAGGGACTGGAGATGTTTTTGACCCAATCAAGACACCCAAAGATGTTTGGATGACTATGGAGGTTCGGGGCGGATGGACCCCTGGATCAGAAGATCATCCACCTGAGAATTACCTGGGCAGCCAGAGAGGGAGAGTCCCGCAAAGACCCCTACACGGTAGAGCGTCCCCACGGGTTACAGGGTTTCCCCCATCCGACCTCTCTTGTCACTGAGATTCCAGGTAGACCAGAATGGGGACCTTGACCTCTTAAGTCTACCACTTTTATTTCAAAGGTGCTTTAGGGTTCTCAGTTGACCTTTAGATAGTTTGATGTTGTGACCTAGTTTAGAGGTTGGTTGACCCAAGGGGTCAACTTCACCTGACCTGTCCTATAGATGGCAGAATGATTCTAGGTTTGGAGCCTAGAGATCACCCTGATTTGACTCCCAAGTTATTAGGTCCAAAATTTTAAGATTCAAGTGATTTTAGAACTCAATTTTTCTTAGGGTTTGTTTAGATCTCTTCAATCAAGGTCTTGGGTGACACACTGATGCAGGAAGGTTTATTTCCTTTGATGCAGGCATGTGTGACTAACACTCCAAGATCCTACTGTAGAAACCCTAATTTGGTTCTATTTCCAATCCTCTTTTCTTTTTCACAAAAATTCTCTTTGGACTTAAAAGCAAGAAATGTGTTGTCCACAGAGATTAAGCATTATTTCTATTAGGCACATGAATTTGTGCGATAGAATCTAAAAAAAATTGCCCCAACTTCAAGAAGATTTGAAAAATTTTTGCAAAATCAAAAACCATTTGCCTTAAAGATGGTGATTACTAATTAAAGAAGGCAGTTGATTCCTAAATTAATTTTCTTCCTTTTGTCTTTTCAGGATTTAGGGAATGGTTTAAGAAAGAAAAGAAATTACCTGCCCTGGAGTGGTTGACTTAGGGGGGGATTTTCTCGTGAAATACTTGCAAGATCAAAACAAAGCAAAGTAGGGCAAGTTAGTGTTCAATATGATAAAAAGAATGTAGAGACTAGTGATAAATTGCGTGTTGCTCCCCGGCAACGGTGCCAAAATGTTTGTACGCTTTTGTGGGGTTTTAAAAGAATGTCACGTTGTAATATAGCCGACAAAGCATTCAAACAAATAAAGAGTTTTTATTACTCGAAAATCGGAGTATCCGAGGTCGAACACAGGGAGCAATTGGAATTTACTACTAATCTCAAATGTAATTGAACACTCTAATTTACTCAAAACTTTACTTCAAATGTATTTAAAAAGTAATTCGGGCAAAAGAGTAAAATTGGACGTCTGATCCCAAGATCAGACGTCTTAAAAGTATTTTCCCTTCTTTGATTATTCTTCTTCTTCTGATATGCTTTCTTTCTGCTGCAATCTTCACTTGGCCTCTTCTTTCTCTGCAGTCTCTCTTCTCTTTTTCCTTCTGCCTTCTTCTTCTCAGCAGTCTCTCCTTCCTTCAGATCTCTGCCTCTTCTTCTACTTCTTCTCTTCTTCCTTGCGGCTAAGTCTTTCTTCCTCAACGTTCAGCCTGCCTACACAGAGAGCAAAACCTACCCCTTTCCCTCTACCCGAACATCTCTCTCTCTCTGGAATTCACTCAAGGACGCTCTCCCAGAGCCCCGGGTAATCGGGTCGGATTTCGCACCCGGGACCAGGCACACCTGCAGGTGGGGTGATGCGCGAGGTGTGCTCATGATGGGTCGGGTCAGATCCCGCCAGATCCGCGAGGTGAAACTGCGGACGAGGCGAGAGTGGGTCAGGTGAGGGACCTCACCCCTGTGCGTTCGGAGGCAACGAGCGTATAACACAAAATCAATTTAAAGCATACCCGCACCTCGTATCTCGCCAATGTGGGACTATCACGCCTGCCCCAATCTCGTGCGCACCCGCAGATGATTCGTGCAATCGCCACAGCTGTAACCTCTCTTCCGTTGATTACTAGATCAGATGGCTTCGCAGTGCTTGTCCCAATGCGCAGCACTTGAAGCCCGGAGCTGCTGAAGCTTGGAGCTGCTCCAAAGCTACTTCGCGTCACCGTCAATGGCGGCAGCAACTGGCATACTATCATGCACGAATACGGCCTATTGGCCTAATCAAATCACCTGGAGACCTTCGCCGTGGCACGGCAAAGGTGGTGAGCCATGCAGCAGGCTGCAAGATGGCCTAGGCGTGCATGCCTAGGTAAACCTGTGGCCGAGGGTGTGGGTGTGTTCGGGGGACTGTGGTGGAGGCATAGAGGGATGGTGGATGGGTAGAGGGTGTTCCTTGTGGTGAGGCGGAGCCTCTGAGTTGGTCGGCGAGCCGTGTGGAGGGGTGAAATGGTGGGGGCGGATCGCTGGAGATCGGTCGGAGGCGAGGAAGATGGAGGTGGTCAGCGATGGTCAAGGGGCAATTACATGAAATAAAAGGGGGAAAAGAGAAAGGGGAAGATGGAGAATGTATTAAGCCTAACTACAGGGACGAAGGGGGATGGAGAGGCAGACAGCTGTACCTACTGTCGCCGGAGAAGAAGCTGCCCAGTGGAGGAAGACAGCAGTGACGACGGGGCTGAGGTGGCGTGCGCGAGTATTGCGCGACGCGGAGGAGAATCAGGAAGATGTCTCTGCCATTGGTTTTGTGGCAGAGCGAAGAGGGAGGGGAGGGGCGCTCGCCGGAGCTCGCTGGGTTCTTGGCCGGAGAAGAAGAGACGAATTGGAGGTGGACGTCTGGCGAAGTCAAGCTGAAATTGAGCGGCCGGAGGTGTGGGTTCTTTTATAGGCACTGGGCTGGGTGTTCAGAGCGTGGAGGGCACGCCTTTGTCTCTGATGGCTCGCCAGAGAAGGAAAGAGGTTAGATACCCAAATCCCTCGTGCGTTCGCACGAGAGATTGGGTTCACACCAGGGATCGTGATTGGCCTTAGATGGAAGGGAATTCCTCAGAGAATCTCCCTTCCATTTCTGGGAGGGAATCTCTAAGGAATCAGAGAGTATTCCCTCTCTAATCCTCGCCGGAGAAGGAATCTGCCCTAACAATGGCGGAAGGACCTGGTTACAAAGGTGGCGAGGAAATTAGGGGGCTCTCTGTGATGATTTTCAAAAGATAGGGACCAAATTATGATTTGGGTGTACTAAATTACAAAGTAGGTCAAGATGACCTCCCCTTAGGTCCAAATTTTGGTACAAACCTAATTTTGACCTAAGGAATCCAATGGTGAAGTTGGATTTTAGGTTTGACCTCGTTTGACTAGAAATTTTGCGTAAAAACCCAAATTAGGTTACTTGAAGGACTAGGACCCTAATCTAGGTCAAATTGGGTTCCAAAGGCCAAATTAAGTGTTCTAAACCCTAGAGGATATTTTTTCATGATTTTTAGAGGATTTACTTGATTTTTATCCTGACCAGAACCTTGTTGATTTGAGCGGGTCTGTTTTAGGGTTACCAAATGTCATTTAATTCCTAAATTGCACATGAACCCATTTCTGATTGACTCAACCCACTTTTTATCTCATTTAGACCATTTGACCTATGTTTTGCCTCTGAGAAATCCCATTTATGTACTGCAATGATAAAATTACAGTTTTAACCTTTAATTCATGTTTTCTTCTCATAGCACTTATTCCTTCATTTAGGCCTTCTTCTAGGTTATGTAGGAGCTTTTATCTTCTTTATTGGGTCAAAATGAGCTAGTTATGGCTCATGATGAGGCTCTCATCAATGATATGCAATGCTAAGCCTAGAAACTATCATAAATAAGTAATTTATCATGAATTTATGTGTGTTCATCACTGTGCGTGTGCGTGCGCATGGGCGACCAGGTTGTGCCACTTGGCGCAATCTAGGCCGTCCATCTTATTTCCCTTGTATGGCTGCTACAGAGGTCGGATTGAGTTGATTTTCACGCCGTTGGGCTGCATTCGTCGACCCAAATCCATCCCTGTGGTCGGATTTGTCATTCGATGCTATGAATTATGTCACCTAGTCCCTCGACCGTTGATCTTCCTTGGATTGCATATGATGCTACGGGACTCCGATCGAGGCGATTTCGAAGGTGTTGGACTCCGATCGTCATCTTGATCACATCCGTACAGTCAGATCGTCAATCCGAGGCTTCGAAATAAATATCCTTCTCTCTTGAGCACAAAAAGGACGTAATTAACCTAAATTATATACAACTACTCTAAATGCAGAATGATGCATGTTATGTAATATTTATAATATGAAATGCAAATCTAAGCCTAGGAACATGCATGAATAGGCATTTTAACCTAAATAGATGTCTATATCATGGGGATGTTGATTAGCCCATATTTATGGGCTATTTAGGTATTTAAATGCCTAGTGATGGGAACACCATCATGAGCCCTAACTAGCTCTTTTTGACCTAGAAAAGAGAATAAAAGCTCCTACATAACCAACTGGAGGTCCCAGTTCACTGAATAATCATTCTGAGATAAAAGAAAGAAACAAGGGGTAAAACTACAATTTTACCATTGCAGTACAGCAACTGGATTTCTCATGGGCTAAACATAGGTAAAATGATCTTAACAAGATAAAAAGTGGGTTGGTTCAAATAGAAAAGGGTTCATGTGAATTCTAGGAATTAAATGACTTCTTGTAACCCTAAAACAGATCCACTTGATTTAACAAGGTTCTGGTCAAGATAAAATTCACCTAAACCCTCTAAAAATCATGGAAAATATTCTCTAAGGTTTATAACCTTCAATTTGGCCCTTAGAACCTATTTTGACCTAAATTGGGGTCTCAGACAAATATTTACCCTAAATTGGGTTTTTACGTAAATTGCCTAGTCAAACATGGTCAAACCTAAAATCCAACTTCACCATTGGATTTCTTAGGTCCAAATTAGGTTTGTACCAAATTTTGGACCTAAGGGGAATTCATCTTGACCTACTTTGCAAACAAGTCCAGCCCAATTACATTTCTAAACCTATCTTTTGAAAACCTCTGCAGAAATCCCCTAACTTTGTCTTTGTTCTTTGCAATTAGGTTCCTTTGCCATTATAGCCGAGGGAATCCTACTCCGGTGAGATTTCAAGGGCAAGATCTCTCTGATTTCTTAGAGAATCCCCTTCAAAATTGAAAGGGAGATTCTCTGAGAAATCTCCTCCAGTATGAACACAATTTGAGGCTCTATTTGGTACCCAATCTCTCATGCGAATGCATGAGAGATTCGAGTCTCCTTCAAATTTCCATCTCCAGCGAGCTTGTCATGCTTGGAAGCTTGGCTTCCAAGCACAAATCTTTCCTCCAGAGCCTATATAAGTAGACCCAAGCCACCCTGCATCTCCCAAGCTTGACATTGGCCAGAGAATCCCTGAAATTCATCTCTTCCCCCTCTGGCTAATGGCTCAGCAAGCTCCGGTGGCCTCCCTCTCTCTCCCTCGTCACCTAGCCACAATACCAGTGGCAGGGTTCTCTTCCTCTTGTTTGTCCGCGTCGCCAATGCTTCTGCAGCCCCTTCATCGTCACCGTCCCCCCACTGAGTGCTTCGTTTCCGGCGACGGCAATACGAGTCAGCCGCCATCTCTGCCTCCCCCTTCATCTCTCTACGCCCAGCTAAGTCCTCTCTCCTTTCTAATCCTTTTTCCCTTTTTATCTCTTAAAAACACACATCGACGCACTCAATCACCATCACCCCTTCCAACTCCGGCCAAACCTCCGGTGAGGCGTCCCCGCCGCTCCACACCTCCATCTGCCTCGCCAACCACCCCATAAGCTCCGCAACACTCCATTGAACATAAACCCTCACTCCACTCACCACGCCATGCCCCCAAAATACCCCCCGAACACACCCACTCTCAGGCACACAAGGTGCCCTAGGCACGCACACTCTGGCAGCCCCACACCACGTCGACCCCCACAACACATTCGCCGTGTCTCAGTGAAGACTTCTGAGTTGTCTGACGAGGCCGCAAGGCTGTTTTCATGTTAATAGGTGTAGGAGGTCTGCCGCCATTGATGCAAGCAAGCAGCTTGCTTGCAAGCTCCCTCCAGGTCTCCCCGCTCCAAGCTAAGAATCCCAGGGTCCATGGACTTCTCTCGCACACAGCTCCAGGCAAGCAATTGGCTTCGAAGGCCAAAGTAGTCGTTGCAATCAAGCGAAGGCTCCTGCTGTGGACACACGTGAAGGGAGGTGGGAAGATAGTCCCACCTCGAAAGCTGTTAGTGCACCGCAGCTGAATAAATTGAAAAAGTGCACAGTCCTTATAGCCTCCTGACCACGGGTGAGGTCCCACACCTTCACCCACCTCATTTGTGACCCAACCTCCGCAGACCTGGCGTGACCCGTATACCCAACCCTGCATTCCTCGCTCACCACCGCACATCGGTGGGCCTGGTCCCAAGCACGTACCTAACCCGATTACCCGAGATGGTGGCTCTGAGAGAGCGAGCTTAAGAGAGAAAGAAGAGAAGAGAGCACGCACGAGTAGGGATAGGTTTTTCTCTCGCAGGGAATGGAGAAGAAGAAGAAGCCAAGGAAGAAGAAGGCGGAGGCTAGAGAAAGCTAAGGACGGAGAAGGCAAGGCTGAAGAGAAGAAGCTGAAGTCAGAGAGGCTGAAGAGTTGAAGAAGAAAGAGAAAGAAAGAGAAGGAGAAGGAACTGAAGGTAGAAGAAAGTGGAACCGCCAAAGAAAGAAAGAGAAGGAAGGAGAAGAAGCTAAAGGCAAAGGAAAAGAAGCAAAGAAAGGCTAAGGCACAGGCACGAGAACAGAAGAAAAGAAAGAAAGAAGGAAGAAAGTAGCCAGAGACAGAGATCAGAGAAGAGAAAAAGAGAAGAAATAAAGAACTGTAGCACCCATAGTTTAAGATGTCTGATTCACAAAATCAGACGTCCATTTTTTGTGCTTTTTTTATATACATTGATATTCTGTGTTTACATTTATCTTTTTGCACTATAACTCTGGTTTTCATTGCATATTCAATTTCTCATAGTTGTGCTCTTGATTTCTAAACCCCAATTTGCTCCCTGTGTTCAACCTCCGACTTAAAACTTCTAGTAATAAAATCTATTTGTTTTTCAAAGCAATTTCAACTATATTACGAAGCATCGATTTTAAAACACTGATTTCACTGCGATAAACATTTTGGCGCTGTTGCTGGGGAGCAACGGGCAATTTAGAAATCTAGATTACAATTTCTGATTTGGTACTAACTTGATATATCTCTGTTGTTGTGATTGTTTCAGGGGAGAAGATTCAAAGGAAGATGGCCGCACAGCACACACACCCGAGGTAGGCAATCTCTGATTAGTCCTTTCTTTTAACCCCCTCATTCTGAAAAAGAATAACAAGATAAAATCAATTAGGGCTACCTGCTTTCCATCTTTAGCTAAGTCACCAAAGTTGCCTAATTTTGATTTCAACAACAAATATTGATTTGTGTATCCATTTAAGGTAACTAAGGCTACCACCTTCTTGATTGAGCCCTAGATACCATATTTTTGGCAACTAAATTGAACCAAAATTAGAGCCAAATTAAGGATTCCGATTTAGGGTTTTAGAGACACATCTGTCTAAGAAAGAATCAACTATCCAAAAAGAGGTGTGCCTAAGCCTTGGTTGAAAAGACTTATTCAAGAGAAACCCTAAAAATTCAAGCTCTTAATTTCACTTGAATCCTAAAAGAAAGGGCCTAAAGCTCCTCAAAGGACAAATAGGTGAAGTTGACCCCCTTGTTGGGTCAACCAACCTTGAAATTAGGTCACTTTTGCACTGAATACATCTAATGTTCAAGTGGAATCCTAAGCACCATTGCTCTTAAACAAAAATAGTAGACTTAAGAGGTCAAAGTCCCCATTCTGGTCTACTTGGAACCTTAGTGACAAGAGAGGTCAGGCGGAGGAAACCCTGTAACTCATGGGGATGCTCTACCGTGTAGGGGTCTTTGCGGGACTCTCCCTCTCTGGCTACCCAGGTATTTCTCAGGTGGATGACTTTTAAACTAAGGGGTATCATCCGCCCCAAACCTCTATAGTCATCCAAATTTTTGGGTGCCTTGATTGGGTCCAACACATTCTAATCTCATCCAAACCATCAATGCATGTTTGGTAGGAGGTCCTTAATACCATCCTTAAGACCTCCTTTAGTGATTCACTCCAGCCGAGGCCAAGCCTCGATGTCCGTGTTTATGCAGCAACCCCACCACATAAACATCTCTGATTCATTAGAACCCAATTCTCTTTCTTCCATCATCATGGCACAACCAGTAGAAGAAGAGAATAACCTTGAAAACCAACTTCAGTGCCTGAATGATCTATTTCAAGCCTTTGTAAACCTGCCGCAGCGTCCTATGATGCGAGATCACTACAATCCTGCTGCGGTGACAATCGAACCTCGAGTCCAAATCTCGGCTGGAGGTCCTGATTTCGAACTCAAGCCCAACATGATTCATGCTATTCCAAAATTTCATATGCTTAATTCCGAGGATCCCTTCTAGCACATCAAACAACTCAAACATCTGGCCTAGACCTTTGAGTCAGATGTCCAAAATCGGGATAGTCTTCTTATGAAGATTTTTTCCTTCTCTCTCATGGACAAGGCAGCTCACTGGTATCAGACTCAAACGCGTCCTATCAACACATGGGTTGAACTGCAATCCAAATTCTTGAAAAAGTTCTTCCCAATTGGTCAGATGAATGCCTTACGACACCAGATCACACACTTCATCCAACAATCTGGAGAACCTCTTCATGAAGCATGGGACCGTTTCTTGGATCTCATGCGAAAGGGCCACCATCACGGAGTTCCTAAATGGGAACAAGTCCAATCTTTTTACCAAGGTCTCCATGAAGACATTCGCTTATTTGTCAATGCAACCTACGGAGGAAATATCATGGGTCAACACGAAGACACTGTGTGGGAGATTCTCGAGAATATGTGCGAGAACTCCATCAATAATGACTCCATGGACTTATTCGACCAAACGAATGCCCGTGCATCGATGAATCCGAGGGGAGCACATGACACACAGGGCCTGTCCATATCCGTCGACTTGGAACTGATGGCCAGTTGGTTGGACAAGGTCTCTATCATTGAGAAGAAGGTGGATGAGCTGACTTGACATTTGCAGCAAGCCACCTCTGCGTAAAACCCCTTTACACAGCCACCTCTTGGGAGAGAAGCTGTGCATAACATCTATTACCGATCTTCTCAGGGGATGGACTCGTATCTACCCCCGTCTGACTCTAGGATCGGAGGAAACTCCAATCCAACCTACTCTAGTTGGGGGAACTCTGAACCCTCGTACTCTGACCTTCCTAAGGTTCCTCAGACCTACGAGGACCTCAACGCCATCCAGAATGACCCATTCTCTAATACCTATAACCCTGGATGGAGGAATCATCCTAACTTCTTGTGGGCGGGAAATAATCAGAATCAAAGACCACCATATCAACCTCGACCACAAGCCCCTCGTCCATATCAGCTACCTCAGCCTCAACCTAACCCCACCTATCAATCTGGGCCAACCCAAACAGATCAAATGACTCTTATCCTTCAGACTCTGGCTGACATTCAAAAGATGAATGTGGCTATGCAAAAATAGCACAAGGACGAGATCACAGAGGTACGCAATCAACTTGCCCAGATGGTGAATTCCCGCCAACCAGGCACACTCCCTTCGCAACCTCTGCCGAATCCGAATAACGTGCCAAACTAGAGGCACGTTATGAACCCAAATCCGAGCCGAGTCCACATGATTTATCAAGCCCCTTCTGTTCTATCACCCGACGGGATGGAAGCTTCGACATCATATACGGGATTTCAGCAGCAGTCACCTATTTTACCAACTCCAAACCAAAATCAGGTAGGACTAAATTCTGTAACAACCTGTAGTGGCAAAGCAACACAAGACCCACCTTATCCAAGACACTTTCAGCCTGGTAGTAACCCAAGCCCTAGGATAGTTATCTAGGACACCCCTGTCCCAAATCAAGAACCTGGACCTATTCTAAAGGAACCATCCAAGGTTCCATTTCCCGAGGCCTTGACCAAGGGAAAGGGGATAAACAATCCCGTCTGATTACTGTTCTCCAGCAACATTGTAGATCCATTGGATGGACTCTCGATGATTTGACTGGTATCAGGCCCTCTTACTGCACACACCGTATCTACACCAAAGTGGGCACATGACCTTCCCGTGAAATGCAGAGACGTCTGAATCCTAATCCATAGGAGGTCGTGAAAAAGGAGATCATAAGTGGTTAGATGTAGGGATCATCTACCCGATCTCCGACAGTCGGTGGGTGAGTCCAATCCAGGTTGTGCCTAAGAAGGCAGGACTCACCGTGATCACGACTGAAACTGGAGAAATCATACCAACCCGTGTGGCGAACTCATGGAGAGTCTGCATTGATTACAAAAGCTCAATTCCTCCACAAAGAAATATCATTTCCCACTACTGTTTATTGATCAGATCCTCAAGAAACTAGCGGGAAATAGTTTCTTCTACTTTTTGGATGGGTACTCCGATTATAACCAGGTGGCAATCCATCCTGAGGACCAAGAAAAGACCACTTTCACCTACCCCTTCAGGACATACGCATTCCAAAGGATGCCGTTCAGTCTCTGCAATACACCCGCTACTTTTCAGCTGTGCATGTTTGCCATATTCTAAGATATAGTAGGTGATTATCTGAAAATCTTCATGGATGACTTTTCAGTATTCGGAGAATCATTTGACGATTGCCTCCTGCACTTGACGTGAATCTGGTTCTTTCCTAGGAAAAGAGTCATTTCATGGTGCCTGAAGGAATTGTCCTGGGACACCTCATATCAGAAAAAGGCATCCAGGTCTATTGAGCCAAGGTGAACTTGATTTCCAAACTCCCTATGCCTAGCTTGATCAAGGACATCCTATCTTTTCTGGGGTATGTCGATTTTTACCGACGATTCATTCCTGATTTCTCAAAGATTGGGCATCCCCTAACCACTCTGCTTTCTAAGGATGTACCTTTCAAAGTCTCCAAGGAATGCACTCAAGCATTTGAAATCCTCCGTGCTTGAGTTACCCAAGCCCCGATCCTACAGTCCCCTGATTGGTCTCAACCCTTTGAGATCATGTGCGATGCATCTCATTTTGCTGTAGGAGCGATACTTGGACAGAAAATTGACGGGAAACTCGTGGTCATTTACTATGCTAGCAAGACACTTGACGAGGCTCAGCGTAACTACACAGTTCCTGAGAAAGAGCTGCTAGCCGTAGTATTTGCCCTGGAAAAATTCAGATCTTATCTCTTGGGTTCCCGTGTTATCATTTACTTGGATCACACAACTTTAAGGCATCTCCTTGCGAAGAAGGATGCAAAACCTTGATTAATCCGCTGGATCCTGCTGTTGCAAGAGTTTGACCTCAAGATTCGTGACAAAACAGGAAAACAGAATGTGGTAGCTGATCACTTGTCCCACCTTCTTCTGAGATCATCGACCCTTCCGGACCCATCACGAAACATTTTCCAGATGAGCACCTCCTGACTATCAATATAGGGCTTCCATGGTTTGCTGATATAGTAAACTACCTGGCATCACATCAGATCCCGTCCGATTGGTCGAAGGCCAAGAAGGACAAATTGCTTTCTGATGCCAAGTATTACTTCTGGGAACACCCGTATCTTTTCCACATTGGTGCTGACCAAATCATTCAATAATGTGTCACAAAAGTGGAAATTTAGGACATATTGTCTTTCTCCCATGACCAGGCATGCGGTGGACATTTTTCAGGTCATAAAACTCCAGCGAAAGTCCTCCAGTGCGGCTTCTATTGGCCCATGATTTTCAAAGATGCATACAATCACTGTAGGGCATGCACTTTTGCCAGACCTTAGGCAACATGAGCCATCATGATATGATGCCCTTACAACCGATTCTTGTATGTGAAATCTTCGTCGTGTAGGGGACTGATTTTATGGGACCCTTCCTTGTCTCGGATGGCTTCGAGTACATTCTACTCGCTGTTGACTACGTGTCCAAATGGATCGAAGTCATTCTGACCCGAACCAATGATCATAAAGTGGTTATCAAATTCATTCATCAGAACATCTTTTCACAGTTCAGGATTCCACGTGCTATAATCTCTGATGGAGAGACCCATTTCACTAACGCTTAGTTCAGGTCACTGATGACCAAATACGAGGTGTCACACCAAATCTCTACTCCTTACCACCCCTAAACTAATGGTCTAGCTGAGCTATCAAATCAGGAGATCAAGAAAATCCTCCAGGTTACTATTCGACCTGACAGGAAGGACTGGTTATCCCGACTTCAGGAAGCTTTATGAGCTTATTGGATCGCCCACAAAGCCCAATTAGGTATGTCTCCCTTCAGATTGGTGTACGGGAAGGCATGCCACCTCCCCATAGAATTGGAGCACAAAGCCTATTGGGCAGTATGTAACTACAACCTAGATCTTTCTAAGTCAGAAACCCACAGAAAGCTTCAAATGAGCGAGATTGATGAATTACGCCACGACGCATATGAGAACTCGTAAATTTACAAAGAGTAGGTTAAGTCCTTTCACGACAAGCACATATCTAGAAAGATCTTCCACCCTGGTCAAAAAGTCCTACTCTTTGATGCCAAGCTTAAACTGTTCCCAGGAAAAGTACGATCAAAATGGATCGAACCCTACCTCGTCCGACGAATCTTTGGAAATGGAGCCATCGAGATCAGTCCACTTAGCCATGATTCAGAACCTTTCTTCGTGAACAGTCAAAGACTCAAACCGTTCATTGACTTGATCGATACAAATTTAGCTAAGATATCCTTTACCCTCCATTCTCCCTGAGCTAATTGTGCCCAGCCGATGGCATAAAACTCAACGCTTAATAGGAGGCAACCAGTCATTTTTTAAAAATCTGAAGCCTTTCTTGACATTCCTACTCTGAATTCATATTGCACTTTAGGGTTCATCCATTAGAACAACCGACCCCACCTCAGGTACCCGTACCCGAGTTTTGAAATCGTTTGCAACAGTCACTTTGACCTGTTCGCCCACCCAAAACTTATTCTAATGAATGATCTAAGCTGAACTCGAACCCACCTAATTTACAATGGGGACATTGCATATCGTAGACATGGGGGGTATGAAAGTGTAAAACACCATGAAAACTCATCTCACAAGAAAAGGTTTCAACAAAAAAAAAATCACATATCACAAAAACACCAAAAGAAAAAATGAAAAAATATTGAAAAAGAACAAAAAAAATGCTGAGGGGAGAGAAAATTTTGAGGCCATACAAATCATGAGGAGAAAAAGGGGAAAAGTGAAAAATGTCAAAAAAAAAGGAGCACAAAATGAAAAGAAAAAAGAGATAGTCATTAGTAAGAAATTAAGAGATTAACTAAGTTCTAGACCATATCAAGAAAAAGAAAATGAAAGGAAAAAAAGTGCTAATGAGACACAAAAGAGATTAGTAGGAACTCTGATCTTAGGCCTCTTGGGCTATACTCCTAGGATTAAAAATTCAAGTATCCGCTAAAATTTGGATAGTCCTCAAGAGGTTGCGGAAAATGCGAAGCTTAAGTATTAAGCTTAAGGCTTAGGGAGTATTCGACCTTGTTAACTGACCTCTGGTTTGCAGGACTCAATAACCTAAGCACCCCAATCCACACACAGTCTGGTTCAGTGTGCATAATTATCAAAATCACGTAAAAGCGTTTAAGTGTTCTGAAAAAGTTGCCTAGATTAGGAGTGGCCGATTAACACAAGTTGATTTGGATCAGTTCCCAACGCGGAGAGGCGAGAAATTTCCCTCGAAAATGCGTAATAACATATCGTCTCCTTGGTGCTTGTCTCCTGGGATATTTACATATCCTACCAAGGGCATGTAAGCACCCTATGCTGGTTCAGATGCGGTCTAGATTTAGCTACAGAACACCATGGGTGGGATTATCTCGAAATCTCGAAAGCCAAGTTCTGGGGGTTGCCATGGGTGGTGCTATCACGAAGCATCGATTGCCAGGGATCCTTCGAGGATTGATGATGGGGACGAGGAATCCGATGCAAACTATGTTGAGAAGCCAATCCGAAGCTAGAAATTAAAAAAAAGAGAGAGAAAACTCTCCAAACAAAGAAAATCCTATGTCTCTCTCTTACAAAAAATGCACTGCAAACTAAACCAAGGCTAAAATTTGTTACAAGCATGGGTGCTTTAACCGCGGAGTCCAACGAACCTTAGTATAGTTCCTGTGGGCCTTAAAAACCTTCGCAGAGGACTGAGGCTAGAGCTAGTCAGGTCCAGATCTTGGTTGGTACTTGAGTGCCTCTAGGCCTACTATCGGCATTCTAACCTAATCAAAAAGAAAAAAGCACTCATCATAATTTTTTAACATCAAGGAACTCATGGTCTAGAACAAAAGTTAAAACCTTAAAATTTTGCTAAGGGACTAGCAAAAACTAGGCATGGGGGTATGATGGGAACACCATCATAAGTCCTAACTAGCTCTTTTTAACCCAAAAAAGAGAACAAAAGCTCCTACATAACCAACCAGAGGTCCTAATTCATAGAATAATCATTCTGAGATAAAAGTAAGAAACAAGGGGTAAAACTGTAATTTTACCATTGCAGTACAACAACAGGATTTCATATGGGCTAAACATAGGTCAAATGGAATTAACAAGATAAAAAGTGGGTTGGTTCAAACAGAAAAGAGTTCATGTGAATTCTAGGAATTAAATGACTTCTTGTAATCCTAAAATAGACCCACTTGATTTAACAAGGTTCTAGTCAAGATAAAATTCACCTAAACCCTCTAAAAATCATGGAAAAATATTCTCTAGGGTTTAGAACCTTCAATTTGGCCCTTAGAACCTATTTTGAACTAAATTAGGGTCTCAGACAAATATTTACCCTAAATTGGGTTTTTGAGTAAATTACCCAGTCAAAATGTGGTCAAAAAAAAAATCCAACTTCACCATTAGATTCCTTAGATCCAAATTAGGTTTCAACCAAAATTTGGACCAAAGGGGAATTCATCTTGACCTACTTTGCAAACAGGTCCAGCCCAATTACATTTCTACCCTATCTTTTGAAAACCTCTACAGAATCCCCCCTAACTTTATCTTCATTCTTTGTAATTAGGTCCCTCTACCATTATAGCGGAGGGAATCCTACTCCGACGAGATTTCGATGGCAAGATCTCTCTGATTTCTCAGAGAATCCCCTTCAAAATTGAAAGGGAGATTCTCTGAGAAATCTCCTCTAGTATGAATACAATTTGAAGCTCTATTTGGTACCTAATCTCTCATGCAAATGCATGAGAGATTTGGGTCTCCTTCAAATTTCCGTCTCCGGAGAGCTTGCTGTGCTTAGAAGCTTGGCTTCCAAGCACAAATCCTCCTCCAGGGCCTATATAAGCAGACCCAAGTCACCCCACATCTCCCAAGCTTGACATTGGCCAGAGAATCCCTAAAATTCATCTCTTCCCCCTCTGGCCAATGGCTCAGCAAGCTCCGACGACCTCCCTCTCTCTCCCTCATCACCTAGCCACAATACCAATGGCAAGGTTCTCTTCCTCCTATTCGTTCGCGTCGTGCCACACCCGCTGATGCCTCTGCAGCCCCTTCATCATCGTCGTCCCCCCTACTGAGCACTTCATCTCCGGCAACGACAATAAGAACCAACTGCCATCTCTGCCTCCCCCTTCATCTCTCTACGCCCAGTTAAGTCCTCTCTCCTTTCTAATCCTTTTTCCCTCTTTATCTCTTCAAAACACACATCAACGCACTCAATCACCATCACCCCTTCCAACTCCGGCCAGACCTCCGGCGAGGCATCCCCGCCTCTCCACACCTCCATCCGCCTTGCCAACAACCCCATAATCTTCGCAACACTCCACTGAACATAAACCCTCACTCCACTCACCGCGCCATGCCCCCAAAACAACCCCCAAACACACCCACTATCACGGCACAGGGTGCCTTAAGCACGCACACTCTGGCAGCCCCACGCCACGCCGACACTTGCAACACATTCGCCGTGTCTCGACGAAGCCTCCTGAGTTGTCTGACGAGGCTGCGAGGCCGTTTTCATGTTAACAGGTGTAAGAGGTCCGCCACCATTGACGAAAGCAAGCAGCTTGCTTGCAAGCTCCCTGTAGGTCTCCTCGCTCCAGTCTAAGAGTCCCAGGGTGCACGGACTTCTCTCGCGCATAGCTCCAGGCAAGCAATTGGCTTCGAAGGCCAAAGTAGCCACTGCAATCAAGCGAAGACTCCTGCTACGGACGCACGCGAAGGGAGGTGGGAAGATATTCCCACCTCGGAAGCTGTTGGTACACCGCAGCTAAATAAATTGAAAAAGTGCACAGGCCTTATCACCTCCTGACCAAGGGGTGAGGTTCCACTCACCTTCATCTGCCTCGTCCGTGACCCGACCTCCGCGGACCTGGTGTTGAACGTCGGGTTGCTACGCTAACGTGTTTGATTTTGAAAACCTGTCGTTGTAGTATGAAGGTGAAGAACTCGTGTTCAACAAATAAAATTTATACCGGAATGGAAATTCCGGGTCGAACATAGGGAGGCGGACGTTTTGATTTAAAAATTCACGTTTGTTTTTATTTGCCACGAAGTAATTCAACTGATGAAAAACTATCTAACTATTTACAATAAATAGAAGAGAGAGAAAGAGTAAGAGAGAGAGAATATTACAAACAGAAATCAAAATGAGATTTAGAATGAACAGGGAATTCATCATTAAGGAGATTGTTTGTTTCACTATTATAACTAGAAAGCAGAAAATAATTACACTAGAAAGCAGTAAATCTACTCTAGAAAATATTAAAAGAATGGAGAGAGAAATATCCACCTCGATGGTCGCTTGGAGGACGAGTCGAACTACTCTAGAAAGTAGTAAATCTATTCTAGAGAGCAGTAAAAAGAATGGGGAGAGAGATATCCTCCTCGACGGTCGCTTGGAGGACAAGCCGGACAGGACGACGCCTAGAGAAAGGAGGAAAAAGCAGGATGAAGGAGGACGAAGTAGAAGGACGGGAACGGGGCAGCACGTCGTCGTCGTCGTGGGATCCACTTCCGAACGGGGACAAAAAATTTGGACTTTATCTCGCGAGGAGCATCCTAGGTGTGGGATAAGCTTCTCTTGAGCTTTGGAGAGGTAGAGAAGATAACGAAGGGATGAGAATTTCATGTGGAGGGGGTCTCCTTTTATAGTTGCAAGGAGTGAGGGCAATTTGGTCATTTAAATCTCAAAACATTAAATAAGGGGTCTTTAGTGACGGATAAAACCATCGCTAAAGCCCCATCGTGGGCATAGTGGGCACTGCGCACGCGCCTGCTCGCTTACGCGTGCGTGCAATGCCTGCGTACATCCGCTGAATCTCAGCCATCCGATCGCGAGATCGGACGGCTTAACTTGCACCTTCCCCTCTCCTCAACGCACGCCCGCCCGCGTGCGATGCCGTGTTACTACCACGCGTGCAATAGCGCATGGGCGCTATCGGGCGTGCGCGACCGTTGGATCTCGATCTGACACTCCACACGCCCGCTCGCCCGCGCCTGAGTTGAGGCTTGCGGGGGCTCGATCTCGTGGCAGCGCCTCGCGATAAGGCGCTGAACCGCTGTGCTGCATTGCCTAAATGGTCGCGCAGGCATTTTCAAGGTGCCACATCCAAGATCCAACGGCGGAGAAACGTCACTCTGATTGAAGAAGAGAAGGTACGGCGGTGCTGGGGGCCGGTTGGACAGCTGAGATGGCACCACATGGTGCCATCTTGGCCGTCCATCTTCTGGATGTTGTAGATGGTGCCACGGGTGTCGGATTGAGTCGATTTTCACGTCGTTAGGCTACGATCGTCAATCTGAATCCATCCGTGTGATCGGATTTTTCGTTTGAAGTGTGGATACACACCATATTGGCCCTTGATCTTCTAGGGTTCCCGGATCTCTATCTGATGCTACAGATGTCTGATTAGGGCGATCTTGGAGTGGTTGAACTCCAATCGTCGCCCTGATCATATCTGTATGGTTGGATCTTCGATCCGAGGCCCCAATAAAATGTTTGCCTTGTCCAAGCACATAAAAGGAGACAATTAACCTCCATTTTATTCAAATTACTCTAAATGTAAGATGATACATGTTATGCAATATTTATAGCATGCAATGCAAATCCTATGCTTAAGAACATGCATAAATAGATATCTTAAGTAGTGTAAACGAGTTTACATCATACCCACATGCTATCTTTTGCTAGTCCCTAGGAAAAACTATATGTCATTTATAAAAGAATTAGGTTGGATTATTTGGGCATGAGTTATTTTCAATCATTAAGAAACTGTCTACTTAGGATCTGAACTTTCAAAGACACAATAGTGCCTAAGTATCTGCCAAAATGCAGACCACCTCAAGCTCTCGCCTTATTCAAAGAAAAATTTCTTTTTCACTTTTTCCTCTTTTCTAATTTTTTTGGATTTTCAAGTTTTAGGGTTTAAGAGTGGCTTTCTATGGCCATTTAACTCACCCAAGATTTGATGAGAACTCTAAGTTTTAAGCATCTTATTGTGAATGTGATAGACTCGTTGACCAGCAATTAAAACAAACTTCGGATTTCTACGCCTCTAGGTGACCTCAAAAAGTATTCTGCCTAAAGGTGTATCTTTACAACCAATAGCTGGAAGAGTCGACTTTCCGCTTTGCGTTGTAGTATTTAAGTGGTGGAAAAATTGACTAATAAAAAAAAGTGAAAATAACCACTCGTAGAAGAGCGGGTCATGTCCACAGGGAGGTAATTATGCAATAAATTCTTAATTATTTTATATTATTTCGGATAGTGCGAAATCCCTATTCAAATCTGACATAAAATGCGACGGAAAGTAGATTCGCAATAACTTAAAAAGATAAGGGTATATGTGCAGTTTTCCCTCACTAAAATCTTCAATAAACTTATGATGAATTTATGCAATTTTCATGTGATGTGTACTAGAGAAAATTAGCTCTCAGGTTAAGCCCAAAATCAATCTTGAAATAGGTGAATATCATGAATGTGCAATTATCAGAGATAATGAGTGTGCATGTGCAATTTCGCCACAATATAATAATAATAAATAAAAATTAAATTCTGTGGCAATGGCAGTGAATGTAATTTTTAATGGAATTCAAAACAGAGCACTTGCTCTCTCTCCTCCTCGCGAGAGAGAGAGAACACCGGCGGAGCTTTGGAGAGGCTAGGGAGGTCGGCGAGGACGAGGGCTATCCGATGGCGGCTGCGGCATCGACGGAGGTGGCAGACCGGCTGAGGAGAAGATGCCGGTGGAGGCTACTGCTGCCGTGAAGCTGCTACTTGGTGCAGCGCGCGGAGTTGTGCACCTGTGAGTGCAGCCTGGCAGAGACGGACGAGTGCTGCCACGCATGCTGCAAATGGCGTGCTGCGGGTTGAAGGCACTGGCAGGCTTGCAGGGTGAAGGTGGCGGTGCCTGCAGGTTGGGTGTGAAGGCGGGTGTGCGGGCGAGGCGGTCTGCAGATGCACCTACAGGATGGGTGCGGGTGCTGCGGGCTTGCACGAGGGGGCACGGTTGAGGCGATCTGCAGATGTTGGAGCGCGCGTGGAAGGTGGTCGCGTTGAGGCACGCCTGTAGGGAGCGCTGGAGGGTGTGGCTGAAGTGCGCGGTTGGGAGCCTGCCGACGGGCGTGTGCAAGGTGGTGCGCTCTGCACGCAGCACCTGCAGGATGGGCACTGGTGCTGCGGGCTTGAGGCACTGCTGAAGGTTGGAGTGTGCGTGGAAGATGGGCGTGCTAAGGCGTGCCTGCAGGAAGTGCTGGAGATGCTTGGCTTGCACGCCTGCAGGGAGCGCTAGAGAGATTGGGGCGCCTGCGGTGAGGCGGGTTTGCAGGGGGCGAGGGCACGGCAGCAGGCTTAGTGTAGTGCGGGCGCCTGCGGGGAGGCGCTGGAGAAGGGGGGGTGAGCAGGTGCAGGCTTGGTGCACTGAGTAGGCAGAGATGAAGTTGTGCACAGTGCATGCGGTGGAGTTTTTCCCTGCAAGGGGGGAAGATGTTCCTCTCCAGTGCACCCCGCCTCCTCTCTTTTAACTCCTCTCTCTCCCCACGTGCGCCAATCAAGGGATTTTCAAATCCCTTTTCTATTTTTGGCTGGTGGGCATTGGAGGGGAGAGTTACGACTGGCCAGAGGAAAGGGAAAAGATCCCGCCGGTTGTTGGGGAAATTTTCTCCCCAACCCTTGCTCTTTCTAAATATAATACCTGCACATAAAAACAACAAAATCATTACATATTAAGTTATAGAATGTTATAAACTTAAATTATGATGCGTACAAATATTCTACAACTTAATTGCAATTATTACCACACCTAAACGGTACGATTAAAGATACTTAGGCTTAATATTAGTCTATTAAAATGGACTCATCAGTAGCTTTCTCCCTACTTTTATTATTATTTTTTTTCATGGGGTCAACAAAAGGGTGAATCCAGTGTATATCTCCCTGATTTATTCTACTTCTCCGCTTCTTCCTAAATGTTTTGAGAATTTTCAGTGCATTTATTGAGCTGGGTTCTGGACAATCGGTCGATGAGCTATTACCACCGACAACTTGTCAGCCATACTCGTGTGGGAAGTGTGGTTTATTTCTTTTTTTCTTTTCTCCTTTTCATTTTGATTTTTTTTCCCTTTTTTTTTTAAGTAGGTGGCTTCCCTGGTCTAAGATTTACTTAAAGGCAGCAAAAAAAGAAAAGTTCAGTGATTGGGCTTTGGACAACCTACCTATGGGTTGTTACCCACGATAACTTGCCAGCCATATCACCCTAGAAGGTTCATTAGCTACCCAATTTTCGTTAAAATCGCCGAACAACGAGTCAGTGACAAGATAGTGTGTAGATGCTTAAGACTCAAAATTCCCTCAAATCAGAAGGTGTGTTGATAAGTCATGTACTTATCACCCAAACTTATTTACTCCAATTACAATAGAATTAAGATAGCGAGGACTTGAAAGACAAATCCACATTTTAGTGAATACACGGGCTGATTAAGACCAAAGACCTGAAGGGTCTTTGTGTTCAAATCATAATGTAGAATTTCCTAAGATTGAAAATTTTCTTAAACCTAAGTTTTCTTTCCTAATTCCAAATTTTTTTTTAATAAAAGAAAATAAAACAAATCTATGGAGCTGACGAATAAATTCAGAGATGAATATTCACCCCCCCATGCCTATCTAATGCAATGTCCTCATTGTATTAAAAAGACATAAAACAGAGTGGAATAGCGTAGAAAGCACCTGAATTGCGTGAATGTCAGGTCCGCTCCGAGATAGAAAACTAAAAAAAAAACTGTATAAGTGCTGAATTTAGTGCCTTCAACTAGGCACACTATACAAAGAAGAGAAATGAAGAATTCATAGGTGCAAGTCAGAATCAGAATAAACAGAAGAAACCTCCAACCTATCAGCAGAGGTCCATAGATGTGGACCAGATTGTGGTGCAGACCCATACCCCATGTTGAACGTTACGAATCGAATCGCTAACGTGTTTAGTTTTGGAAAACCTGTCGTTGTAGCTTGAAAGCGAAGAATTCATGTTCAACAAATAAAATTTATACCGAAATTAAAATTCCGGGTCGAACACAGGAAGGCGGACGTTTGATTTAAAATCTACGTGTTTTGTTTATTTGTCACGGAATAATTCAATTTAAAACTATCTAATTATTTACAATAAATAGAAGAGAGAGAGAGAGTAAGAGAGAAAGAGAATATTACACAGAGAAATCAAAATGAGATGTAGAATAAACAAGGAATTTATCATTAAGGAGATTGTTCATTTCACTCTTACAACTACAAAGCATAAAACAATTACTCTAGAAAGCGATAAATTTACTCTAGAAAGTATTAAAAGAATGAAGGGAGAAATGTCCTCCTCGACGATTGCTTGGAGGACGAGCAAAACTACACTAGAAAGCAGTACATCTATATTAGAAAGCAGTAAAAAGAATAGGGAGAGAGAAATCCTCCTCGTCGCTTGGAGGACGAGGCGGATGGGACGACGCCTGGAAGAAGGAGAACGAAGCAGGACGAAGGAGGACGAAGCAGAAGAATGGGAACGGAGCAGCACGCCGTCGTCGTCGCGAGATCCACTTCCGAAGGGGGACGAAATTTGGACTTTATCTCACGAGAAGCATCCCAGGTGTGGGACAAGCTTCTCTTGAGCTTTGGAGGGGTAGAGAAGAGAAGGAAGGGATGAGAATTTCGTATGGAGGGGGTCTCCTTTTATAGTTGCAAGGTGTGGGGGCAAAATGGACATTACATCTTTAAAACATTAAATAAGGGGTCTTTAGTGACGGATAAAATCGTCGCTAAAGCCTCCTTCGTGGGCGTCGTGGGCTGCTCGCGAGCACCTGATTGCCTGCTCGCACGCGCAACGCCTACGCATGTCCGCTGATTCACGATCGGACGGCTTAAGTCGCCCCTTCACCCGCTGCATTGCACGCTCGCCCGCGTGCGATCGCGCGTTACGCGTGGGCGTGCGTGAGTGCGTCATCTTGATTGAGCGCGTGCGGCCGTTGGATCGCGATCGTGCGGTTGATCGGAGGCGCGCCACCGCTCTAATTTCAGCGTGGCGAGGCTCGAACGCGCGACCCCGCTTCGCGTTAGAGCGCTCGACCAACACATTGGGGTCGCGTTTATGTCGAGCGCCTGACTTTAGCGTGGGTGTGTTGCAGCCGTTGGATCTTGATCCAACGGCGGGGAAAGGCGGATGCGGAGACTGCAGAGATTGCATGCGGCCGTTTGGGCAGCCGAGATGGCACCACATGTCACCGTCTTGGCCATCCATCTTCTGGAAGTTGTAGATGGTGCCACGGATGTTGGATTGACTCGATTTTTGCGTTGTTGGGCTGCGATCGTCGATCTGAATTCATCCGTGCAGTCAGATTTGTCATCTGAAGTGCAGGTTTTCACCATCCTGGCCCTTGATCTTCTAGGGTTCCCTGGTCACTAACTGATGCTACGGATGGCTGATTAGGGTGATCTTGGAGTCATTGAACTCCAATCGTTGCCCTGATCACATCCATATGGTTGGATCTTTGATCCGAGGCCCCGATAAAATGTTTGCCCTGTCCAAGCACATAAAAGGAGACAATTAACCTCCATTTTATTCAAACTGCTCTAAATGCAAGATGATGCATGTTATACATTATTTATACCATGAAATGCAATCCTATGCTTAAGAACATGCAAAAATAGACATTTTAAGTAGTGTAAATGTGTTTACATCACCCCATAATCAAGAATATCTTAGGTTCTAGATAAAAATTACCCAAAACCTAAAATCAATATGCAAGCGGGGTCGGGCCTGCGATTTATGAGGATGCAACCCAAGACCAAAAATTTGGGTTACAGAGAATTCAAGCTCAAAAGGATAATCGTTGAATGTGTGCTTGGGTAGGACATCCTCAGAACAGATGTCGTAAGGGTCCTGGTTTGATGGTTTCAGCTTAATAGGCATCCTTCGACTCAGTCTTGTACTTCCTTTGGAACTAACTTCCCAAATCAGAACTTCTCGGCTCTTATCCTCCTCATTCAGCATGTCAATTTCCGGGACCTCTTGCATATTAATCACCCCGTCTAAAATCTCCAAGTCTATATGATGTGGCTGAATCAAAATGGACTTGGGTCTAATTATCTCAGAAATAGAATCATCGATAAGCTCAACGGGGTGTAACTTACAATCAGGGCATTGAATTGAATCCTCTAGAAAATGCAATTCTGGATCCGTAATGTGTGCCCTAATAGGATCATTTTCCTCAGTTATTAGGCTATCAAATGACCTATCAGATTCCTCAGGCCCAATCATCTCATAGAAATCGTGTTCAGAAAACTCGCGTGAGACTTCACAAGTTGAATCTTCACCATCAAAGAAATCAAGATCCGTATCAATGTATGTCCCAAAATCATCTATCACTTTCTGTTCCAAGGAGACATATGTTTCCTCGTACCCCGGCTCAAGGATCTCAGTTGAAGAAATCAGATCATCCTTAATTGGTTGCTTTAATTTGATCTGGTCAGCCTCGTAACACGTGTCCCCCCAACAGGTGCCTGAGAGGGTTCTGTCATTGGCTTTCCTAAAGGGAGTTCATCCTGGGAATCATCCCATGATTGAATCAAAGCAACCACGAATCTCATCCTCAATTTTGCTAATTTCCCAAGTAGAAACTCACCCAGGTTCTTAACATCCTCGAGCCAATCCAACAAAGACTTGTTCAAATCATTAATCATTTCAATCAGAGGCTCCAATCTCTCAATGCAAGGTATTGGCTGAACTTCTAAAGATTGAATGATATTCCTCAAGTTAGCCATAACCTTATCTTGAACCTGATTACCTTGAACCAAATGAGTTGGTTCAGGGTTGGGCGGGTTTGGGGTCAATGAAGGGGAATTAATGAATTGAGGTTCGTTATACCCTTCCTTGTAATAGGTCATTTTAGATTGTTCAAAAGGTGGTGATGACCTAAAGGCAGTGTAATCAGAGGATGGGTAAGAATCAGTGTATCCTTCTTGATTATAGATCTTATTAGGTTGTTCATGAAAGGATGACGATCTATAATCGATGTGGCTCTAAGAAGGATAGAAATAACAATCAAAGTGTTCAGGGTTAGACCCTAAACATGGAGGTCTGGAACTGTATCCCCAATATGAGTTATCCCAACTAACTGATGGTTGATTACAGTACGAGTCGGGATAATCGTCATGTTGAGGATAATTCAAAACAGGAGGGAAAGAGCAAGAATGCGTGTAATATGTGGAAGGATTCATGAAAGACGGGAGGAAGAAAGGCACCCTGCAATACAAATAATCAAACCTGTCCTTAAGTAGGCTAGCCTAAAGACCTACAGACTCTAAAAACCCATCTTGAGATAGAGAAACCATTTGATCTACTTCTGTCTATTCAATCCAACTAGTTAGAAGGAGGGATTGGGGAGAAGGTTCTTCCTTCAGCTTGCGCCTCCGGTTCCTAGTATACCCCCCAGCCGCGATTGTTTGATTCTGCTCCCCTAGCTAGACATCAGATTGAACAGTAAAAACAGACTAATCGAAAATAATCTCGTTCTGGGCTCTGAAGAGCGAGTCGAATCCTTAAGTCCAACGTCTACTCTGTTTTATTTAGGGCTAGGTTTGAATGTGCTTTGGAATGTGATAGGCCCTTTATATGGGTTGTGCCTTTAATGATTGATTGATTTGTGTGTGCGTGCACAACCAGTGGTTTTCAAGCAAGATTATTTTTTTGATGTGGTGAATTTTAGGGTTTAAATCCTGCTTAGTAGCTTTTAGGATTCAACTTTAGGTATTTTCAAACAAGTTTTGTTCGCACACCAGGTTTTGAAAGCACAGGTGGAGATGTTTTCCTTTAAACTTAAAAGAATGTGGAGTGCCTAGTAAATCCCTAATAGTTGAACCTAAGTGGCAGCTACTTGATGAGTTGATTTTAATTGAAGTGGTGCGGCCCAATCAACGCAAATAATTGGCCTATTGCATCACTTAATTAGGCACACAAAGTGATTACCTAATCTGATTTCTACTCAATTATGTGTTTGAATGTGTGTACCAGCTCCAAAGATTGGTTTACCGGTTGAGTTTGAATATCATATGAGGTTGTGTACCTCTGTGAGATTTTTTTTTATTTTTCTTTTTTTAATGTGGGGGTTGGGGCGGATGTGGGTGTCAAACAACAAACAATCTAACCTTAGAGTTTATAAGAACACCTAGGTTGATTGATGTTTGTGTTATTATGTTGTCGAATGAAATATAATGGGTAGGAGGTGGGGGATAACTCATAGAACCTTCCACAGCACTTTTCTTCGATCTACCGCTTTTGCCTGTCTCGAAAGAGTATCTGCAATCACAATAAGAAAGGAGAGAAGTGAGGCAAATGATTTGTAAGTTAGAAAACGCGAAGGAAAATCAAAGAGCGTCGCCTCCCCGACAACGGCGCCAAAATGTTGAACGTCGGGTTGCTATGCTAATGTGTTTGGTTTTGAAAACTTGTCGTCATAGTATGAAAGCGAATAACTCGTGTTCAACAAATAAAATTTATACCGGAATGGAAATTCCGGGTCGAACACAGTGAGGCGGACGTTTGATTTAAAAATTCGTGCTTGTTTTTATTTGTCATGAAGTAATTCAATTGATTAAAAACTATCTAACTATTTACAATAAATAGAAGAGAGAGAAAGAGAGAGAGAATATTACAAACAGAAATCAAAACGAGATGTAGAATGAACAGGGAATTCATCATTAAGGAGATTGTCTGTTTCACTATTACAACTAGAAAGCAGAAAACAATTACACTAGAAAGCAGTAAATCTACTCTAGAAAGCATTAAAAGAATGGAGAAAGAAATATCCTCCTCGATGGCCGCTTGGAGGATGAGTCAACTACTCTAGAAAGCAGTAAATCTATTCTAGAAAGCAGTAAAAAGAATGGGGAGAGAGATATCCTCCTCAACGGTCGCTTGGAGGACGAGCTGGACAGGACAACGCCTGGATGAAGGAGGACGAAGCAGAAGAACGGGAACAGGGCAGCACGTCGTCGTCGTCGCGGGATCCACTTCCGAACAGGGACGAAAATTTAGACTTTATCCCGCGAGGAGCATCCCGGGTGTGGGACAAGCTTCTCTTGAGCTTTGGAGAGGTAGAGAAGAGAAGGAAGGGATGAGAATTTCGAGTGGAGGTGGTCTCCTTTTATAGTTGCAAGGAGTGAGGGCAATTTGGTCATTTAAATCTCAAAACATTAAATAAGGGGTCTTTAGTGACGGATAAAACCGCCTCTAAAGCCCCATCGTGGGCGTAGTGGGTGCTACGCACGCAACACCTGCGCACGTCCGCTGAATCTCAGTCGTCCGATCGCGAGATCAGACGGCTTAAGTTGCGCCTTCCCCGCTCCTCAACGCACACCCGCCCGCGTGCGATGCCGCGTTACTACCGCGCGTGTAATAGCGCGTGGGCGCTATCGGGCGCACGTGGCCGTTAGATCTCGATCTGACGCTCCATGCGCCCGCCCGCCCGTGCCTGAGTTGAGGCTCGCGGGGGCTCGATCCCGTGCTAGTGATTCACGATAAGGCGCTGGACCGCTGTGCTGCATTGCCTAAATGGTCGCACGAGCGTTTTCAAAGCGTCGCATACACAGCCATTGGATCCAACAGCGGAGAAGCGTCGCTCTGATTGAAGAAGAGAAGGTGCGGTGGTGCTGGGGGCCGGTTGGACGGCTGAGATGGTGCCACGTGGCTCCATCTTGGCCGTCCATCTTCTGGATGCTATAGATGGTGCCATGGGTGTCGGATTGAGTCAATTTTCGCATCGTTAGGTTGCGATCATTGATCCGAATCTGTCTGTACAATTTGATTTGTCGTTTGAAGTGCGGATACACACCATCTTGGCCCTTGATCTTCTAGGGTTCCCCGGTCCCTTATCACATCTGTACGGTTGGATCTTCGATCCGAGGCCTCGATAAAAAGTTTGCCCTGTCCAAGCACATAAAAGGAGACAATTAACCTCCATTTTATTCAAATTACTCTAAATGCAAGATGATGCATGTTATGCAATATTTATAGCATGAAATGCAATCCTATGCTTAAGAACATGCATAAATAGACATCTTAAGTAATGTAAACGTGTTTACATCACCTGGCGTGACCCGTATACCCGACCCTGCACTCCACGCCCACCACCGTACGTTGGTGGGCCTGGTCCCGGGTGCGTACACGACCCAATTACCTAAGACGGTGGCTCTAGGAGAGCAAGCCTAAGAGAGAAAGAAGAGAAGAGAGCACGTGTAGGTAGGGGTAGGTTTTGCTCTCACAGGGAAGGGAGAAGAAGAATAAGCCAAGGAAGAAGAAGGTGGAGGCCAGAGAAAGCTAAGGACGGAGAAGGCAAGGCTGAAGAGGAAGAAGGTGAAGTCAGAGAGGCTGAAGAGCTGAAGAAGAAAGAGAAAGAAAGAGAAGGAGAAGGGACTGAAGGCAGAAGAAAGTGGAGCTGGCAAAGAAAGAAAGAGAAGGAAGGAGAAGAAGCTAAAGGTAGAGGAAAAGAAGCAAAGAAAGGCTAAGGCACAGGCACGAGAACAGAAGAAAAGAAAGAAAGAAGAAGAAGGAAGAAATAAGCCAGAGATAGAGATCAGAGAAGAGAAAAAGAGAAGAAATAAAGCACTGTAGCACCCATAGTTTAAGACGTCTGATTCACAAAATCAGACATCCATTTTTTGTGCTTTCTTTATATACGTTGATATTCTGTGTTTACATTTATCTTTTTGCACTATAACTCTGGTTTTCATTGCATATTCAATTTCTCATAGTTGTGCTCTTGATTTCTAAACCCCAATTTGCTCCATGTGTTCGACCTCGGGCTTAAACTTCGAGTAATAAAATCTATTTGTTTTTCAAAGCAATTTCAACTATATTACAACGCGTTACTTTAAAACCTGATTTTGCTTTGACAAAACACCTAGACATTAAGTTAACTTTAACATGTATTTAGCATGCATTAGGATATAAATACATTAATTATAGATTTGTTTCATGCATCGCATTTTTATGTAAATTAGGTCTTAGCATGCATGGTTTTTAATTTAGTTTGCATTTAGTGGGAATTGTACATAATACATGCAATTAGATATTTTCTAAGGATTTGTCTATAAATAAGCCAATGTTTATTATATTTCTCATCTTCTTTTTCACAGGAATGACTCCGCCTCTCCTCCTCTAGCCATAACTTCTTAATGGCCATGAGAAGCAGATCTGCTCCTGCCTCTCCATTTCAAAACCATGCAGACTGCTACAAGAGAGGGGGAGCTACTACCATGCTCAAGGAGACTCCACCCCGACTCCACCACCGTGAAGAGCTTCGAGCTCACCTCCATCACCACCACCATGCGTCTCCAAGGTCGAGCATCACCACACTGTAGGCCGACGAGGTGATAGACCGCCGTGCCAATCTGGTGAGCTCGGCCATCACCGTGCACGTGCATCTCCGACAGCCACGCAACCATCATTGTGCATCCACCAGATCACCTTCCCTGTCCACGCACCACCAACACCATCTTCTTCTTCTTCTTTCTTCTTCTTCCTCTATTTGTTTTCACCAAAAAGAACCGAAACTGTCATCACCATCTCCACCGCCTCACCGTGCGCATAACCCTCCTCTATGCACGCACCTGCAGAGCCACCTTGCAATAGAGACACCCTTGCATCCACACCCAAGCAACGTCGGTGTCCCCCTCGCCAATTCAGTGTGCAGCTGCGTGCACTCATGCATGCCTGCTGCGTGGTCGGGCGTGTTTCGTGTGTTAGAAATCGGGGTTACAAATAACCCGTCGTCGTAGTTGCAAAAAATGTCGATCAGATAAAATTTATACCGAAACTCCAAGGGAGTCCTGGGTCAAACATAGGGAGGCGACGTTTACTTTACGTGAAAGCCACGCTTCGTTTTGTTTCTTTTTGGTATTTTAGGGTTTTGATTTTTTTTTGTGTTTTTGAAACAAAAGACAAGCAGAATGAATCATAAGATAGAAATGGAACAAATATGATATATATATATCAATTCAATGTCGATTACAATGAACTATGAAAGCATAAAAAGAGAGGGAGGTGAGAGGAAATCTCCCGAATTGGTTGTTCAGCGAGACGACGGTGCCTAGCGAAAGCTTGGATGAAGAAGGTGAGGAGCGGGACAACAGAGGTGAGATACAGTAGGATTTCGTGTTGAGGAAAGCTTCGACGTAGCTCCGGAATGGAGGTGAGAAGATGGAGTTGATCTGCTACCGGAATGGAGATGGGAGGAAGCTCTAAGGCGACCTATGAAGGGAGATGGGAAGATGGAGGAGTATTTGGTGGGGCAGAGGCTCGCTACACTAATAAGTGCCTTGGGAGCTTGAGAACAAGCTCTAATGGAGCGTTGGTAGACTTGCTAAAGCTTAAGAGTAGGTGGGAGTAGAGTAGGTAGAGATGGCTTGGAAGGGAGGGGGTGTAGGTCCTTTTATATTAGAGAAGAGGCTAACAATGGATAAAGGACCTTTAGTGACCTTCAAACCATCGCTGGAAACGTTGCTGTAGATAGCTAACATCCGCTCACGCCCTTAGCTTGCTCTGCTAGCTTGCAATGAAATAGTGATGGCTGTAAGCGTCACTGTAGGTCAGCCCAGCTGTTGCTGAAAGTTAGCCCCAACTGCGCTTGCGCCCGCGCTGCGCTGCCCCTCCTATCACGCGTGCTGACCGAGCGTGCCCTGCTATGTGCGTGCTACTATGCGCTGGCATGCGTGAGTGCTGCCATGCGCTGGCACTTTACACGTGCTGTCACTGTTGCTACCATGTGCTCGGCCAAATTCCGAATTGGAGGGGCTGCGGGGATTCGAACCCACGCCCCCCCTTTGCAAATCGGCACTCTAACCATTGCGCCAGACCTTCCCTTATGTCGTGAGGAGCGGCTTGGTGCAACCGCTTCCCAGCTGTTGGATCATGATCCAACGTCTAGGATTCAAGGGCATGGATGAAGAAGGAATTGGGTGGTGCTGTTGGCCGGTGTTGGGTGGCCTGGATGGCGCCACGTGGTGCCATCTGGGCCGTCCATCTTCTTCTTCTTGTAGAGGGTGCCACGGTGCTCATATCGAGATAATTCCCGCGATGCTGAACTGCGATCGTCGCTTCAGATCCATCCGTACGGTCGGATTTTCCATTCGAAACCCATATGGATGTCGCATTGCCCCCTGGGCATATAAAATGAAGGAATTAATATACAAAACATACAACTATCCTAAATGCCATGCAATGGATGTTATAAAATATTTATAACATGATATGCAATGCTAAGCCTAGGAACTATCATAAATAAGCAATTTATCATGAATTTATGTGTGTTCATCATACCCCCATGCTTACTTTTTGCTAGTCCCTAACAAAATTAACCTAAATGCTATGTATAAAAGTAGAATCAGGGTTCGAGTAATTAGTCAAAATTCATTGATTGCTTTAAAAAATCTCAACCCCAAGACTTAATTACAAAAACTAAACAGTGCCTAGGTGTCTGCCAGAATGTAAACCGTCCAAGCCCTCGCCTTATTTGAGAAGAGAAGATAAAATTTCTTTTTTTGTTTTTCTTCTTTTCAAATTTTTTTTCTCTTTTTTTGTACTTTTTGAGTTTGAGAGTTACGGGATAACTTTTTACGGATACCCAACCCGTTCAAGACTCGAAAAGGACTCTAAGTGCTAAGCATTTTGTGAAAAATAGTGAAAGACTCACTAGATGGCCGTTAAAACGGACTTCAGATTTCTACAATCCTAGGTGACCTTGCCAAAAGGTTTATCTTTATGATTGGTAGCTTTCTCCCTACTTTCTTTTATATGGGGTCAACACAAGGGCGAACCCATTGTATATCTCCCCGATTTATTCTACTTGCCCGCTTCTTCCCTAGGTGTTTTGGGAATTATTATGCATCTTTTTTTTGTGAGCTCGGTTCTGGACAACCGGCCGATGAGCTATTACCACCGATAACTTGCCAGCCATACTCGTGCGGTGAAGTGTGGTTTTATTTTTTTTTTTCTCCTTTCTTTTCTCTTTTTTTTCTTTCTTTTTTTTCAAGTAGGTGGCTTTCCTGATCTAAGATTTACCTAAAGGCAGTACAATGAAAATGGTCTTGTGGCTGGTCTCTAGACAACCGGCCGATGAGCTGTTACCACCTACAACTTACCAGCCATACCACCCAAGTCGGACCATTAGCTACCCAATTTCCGTAAAAACTGCTGGAAAGTGAGCCAGTGCAAAAAAAAATGTGTGTAGATGCTTAGGCTCAAAGTCCCCCCAAATCAGAGGGCAGGTTGATAAGTCGTATACTTATCATCCTAAATTATTTACCAAATTAAAATAAATTTTAATTGGCGAGAACTCGAGACTAAATCCACATTCGAGTGGACAACAGGGCTAATCAAGCCCGAAGACCTGAAGAGTCTAAGTATTCAGGTCTCAAAGTATCAATGCCTAAAGTTTACAACTCCTAATGCCTCAGTTCTCGTCTCCTAATTCTAATTTTTTCTTTTTATCTTTTTCAAATTTTCATTTATTTATTTATTTATTATTTATTTATTTATTTTAACAAGAAGCAAATAATAGGAAATCATTGTTACAACTGACAAAATGGTTATAAAATATGTCCACCCGCCCATGCTTAGCTATTACAATGTCCTCATTGTGAAAAAATGCAAGCATGCAGGAAAGTAGAAGTGGAAGAATAACACCTGGTTTTCGTGAGACTCTGGTCAGCTTGGAACAATCTTTACATGTGCTGAGTTTAGTGCCTTCAGCTGGGTGATGATCAGCCTGCGGTGGTTATGGCAAGGTAAGAGCAACCTTGTCCGAGATGGGTTCAGGGAGCACATGGTCAACAAAGGGTTTGAGACGCTGTCCATTGACCTTGAAAATATTACCCATCTTTGGGTCAAAGATTTCGACGGCCCCGTTAGGGAAAATTTGCTTAATAACAAATGGGCCGCCCCACTTAGACCTAAGTTTACTGGGGAAAAGCTTCAATCGAGAATCGAGAAGCCAGACCTTTTGGTTCAGCTCAAAGCTCTTACGTGAAATCATTTGGTCATGGAGAGCTTTGGTCCTTGCCTTATAGATTTTGGCATTTTCATAAGCATCATTTCGAAGCTCCTCCAACTCAGATAGTTGGAGTTTCCTGGTTTTCCTGGCCAACTCAAGGTCCACATTACATTTCTTGATGGCCCAAAATGCCCGGTGTTCAAGTTCTACGGGTAAGTGGCATGCCTTCCCAAACACCAGATGGAACAAAGACATACCGATAGGCATTTTGTACGCCGTACGGTAAGCCCAAAGAGCATCATCTAGCTTTTGGGTCCAGTTCTTCCTATCAAGCCTAATGGTTTTCTACAAAATGTTCTTGATCTCCAGATTGGAGACCTTGGCCTGTCCATTCGTCTGAGGTTGGTAAGGTGTGGAAATCCGATGGCTCACCCTGTATTTCCCCAGTAAATTTCAAAACTGAGCATGAGTGAAATGTGTCCCACCATCACTAATAATTGCCCTAGGAAGCCTGAACCGACTGAAGATATTTCTCTTCACAAAATCAATGACCACCTTGTGATCATTGGTCCTGGTGGGAATTGCCTCAATCCACTTGGACATGTAATCAACAACGACCAGAATATACTGGTGTCCAAATGAAGGAGGGAAGAGTCCCATAAAGTCGATGCCCCAAATGTCAAAAATTTCGACGGAAAGAATTGGGTTCAGCGGCATCATATCTCTCTTAGCCATGTTCCCGAGTGTCTGGCATCGGGTGCATGACTTAAAGAATTCCTGGGTAGTGGTGAGACCGAACCGTGGCTAGTCTTTGTTTGTTTTAGTGTCTATTACAGTAATGTCGTTGTGGTATAGATAAAATAGCTACGATTTGTCGTCATCGCCACCATTACAATTTTACTCAGAAATATTTTCCCGAGGTCGAACTCAGGGAGTTACTGGAATTCTAGAAGTACAATGTTTCTTTAATACAAAAATAAGAGAGAGAGAGAGAGGGAGAAGTAGATTTCTACTTCTTGGCTTTTTCTTCTTCTCTTCTTTCTCTCTTGTCTTCTCTTCTTTCTCTTCGCTTTTTCACAATTCTTGATCTTCTTCAGTTCTTCTTCTTTCCTTGGTCTTCTTCTTTCTTTCTTCATCTCTCTTCCTTGGTCTTCTTCTTGCGGTCTTCTTCTTCCTTGGTCTTCTTCTTTATCTTCTTTCTTTGCTTTGTCTACAGAGCTTCATCCGTTGTCTGATTTCTTAGTCAGACGACTTAAATGGTGTCTGCTACAGTGCTTCCCCTCTCTTCCTTTGTTGTTTCTCCTTCTTCTTCTTCTTGGTCTTCTTCCTCGGCCTTCTTCTTCAGTTCTTCTTCTTCCTCTTCTTCCTTGGTCTTCTTCCTGCGATCTTCTTCTGCTTCCTTCTCTTTTTCTTCCTTCCAGCTAAGTCTCTTCTCTTCAACTCTCAACCTGCCAGCACAAGGAGCAAAACCTACCTTGTCCCTCTACCCGCACGTCTCTCTCTCTCTGCAAATCACTCACAGGACGCTCTCCCAGAGAAGTGGGTAATCGGGTCGGGTTTCGTGCCCGTGACCAGGTGCACCGGTGTGTGGGTGATGCGCGAGGTGTGCTCAGATAGGGTTGGGTCGGATCTCGCCAGATCCGCGAGGTGAAACCGCGGACGAGGCGAGCGTGCGATGGGTGAGAGACCTCACCCCAAGTGACTGGAGGCATTAAGCAGAATTCACAAAAACAATATAAACCGTGTGTATGCTTCGTCGCTTACCAATGTAGGACTAAAACCCACTATGCTCCTTCGCGCGCCCACAGCAGACCGCAACTTCGCTTCCTCAGCTGCAGGCTCTATTAGCTTTGATTGCTGGGTTAGCTACCTTCACACTACCCTCCCGACTTTGCAGCACCTGGAGCCCTGGAGTTTTGAAGCCTGGAGCGTGCGTGGAGCTACTTCAATGCAACGTCAATGGCGGCCGGGCGTCGAACCTTCCAAACACGAAAAGGGCCTCTCGGCCTAATCAGATCAGCGGGGGACCTTCACCGTGGTACGACGAAGGTGGTGCGAGGTGCAGCAGGTCGTGGGGCGGCCTAGGCGTGCATGCCCAGGTCGTCCTGTGACCGGAGGTGTGGGTGTGTTCGGGGGAGCATTGAGTGGGTGTAGAGCAGCAGTGGGTGGGCGGAGGTTGTTCAGCGTGATGAGGCGGAGGTTCTGTGAGGGTCGGCGAGGCATGTGGGGCTACGGAGCGATGGGAGCGTCTCGCCGGAGGGTGGCTGGAGACGAGGAAGGTGACGGTGGACAGGAGCGGTCGAGGGTTAATCGAGTGAAATACAGTGAGGAAAAGAAAAAGGGGGAGATGGGGAATAGTTCTGACGTAATTACAGGGAGGAAGGGGCCGGATCAGGGCAGTAGTCGTATCGACTGTCGCCGGAGAAGAAATACCCAGAGGGAGAGGGCGGCGGCGAGGAAAAGAGCGGGAGGGCGCGCGTTGGGTACAGCGCGACGCGGGAAGAGCAGACAAAGGTGGCTCTACTGCTGGTATTGCAGTAGAGCGATGAGACAGAGGAGGAGGAGCCGTCGGAGTTGGTGGGTTTCTGTCGGAGTGGGAAGAGAGGAAAGGTGGGGGGTTTCTCCGTCAGGACCGAGCTACCAGAGTCGGCTGGCGACGCTGGTCCTTATAAAGGCGGAGGCGAAGGGGTGGGCGCAAGGAGGCGACGTGCCTCCCTCGCCGGAGAGTGGTCAGAATTGCGACCCATACCTTCCGCGCATTCGTACGGAAGGTGTGGGCGAGGGCAGAAGTCATGGCGGTGTCCCTACGACAGCAGACGTCGCAGGGAACACCCAGTTCAACTGGCAGGTCGCCTCCCTCACCCTGGGCGGCGCCATGCTCCGCGCAAAGTTGCCAGAGCATGGCGCTGCTCAGAGATTTGCAGGAGGGACCTGTATGTAAAGAACGACGAAGAACCTACGGGCCAAAATGCAAGGGTTTCGAAAGTTGAGGGTCAAAAAGTAATAGATGAGGACCAAAATGCAAAGTCGGTCAAGAAGGTCTCATCTTAGGTTCAAGTTTTTATACATGACTAAATGGGACCTAAGGATTCTAATGGTAAACTTTATTTCTAGGTCAGACCTTGTTTGACCGGCCAATTTACATAAAAACCCAAATTAAGTCATTAATTGGGCATGATTCACAATGTAGGTCAAAATGGGTTCCCAAGGCCAAATTGAAGGTTCTAAACCCTAGAGATTATTTTTCTATGAATTTTAGAAGGTTTATTCGATTTTTACTTTGCCTCAAACCTCGTGAATTGAAGTGGGTTTGTTTTAGGGTTACAGAATATCATTTAATTCCTTGGAGTTGCTGTAGCCCTTGCTGGATCGAACCATCCCACTTTCCTTCTTATAAGGTTAATTTGACCTATGTTTGGACCCTGAGTTACCTTGTTTGCATATTGTGTTGGTGAAATTGCATTTTTACCCCGTAGGACTTGTTTTCTTCACAAACTCAGAATTCTCTGAGTCAAGCCTTTCTATGAGTTATGTAGGAGCTTTTTCTCGCATATCTAGGTTAGATTGTGCTAGTTAGGGTTCATGATGAGGTTCTCATCATACCCCCATGCCTAGCTTTTGCTAGTCCCTTAGCAAAAACTTAAGGTTTTAACCTTTGTTCTAGAGCATGATGTTTTCTTTAATAACTTCAGATAAGTGCTTTTTCATTTGAACTTAGATTAGGTTAGAATGCTGACCGTAGGCCTAAAAGGTACTCTAGTACCAACCAAGATCCAGATCTGTCTAGCCTCGGCCTCAGTCCTTAGCAAAGGTTTTTAAGGCCCACAAGAACTAATCTAAGGTCTATTGGACTTTGTGGTTAAAGCACCCATGCTTAAAATGATTTTAGCCCTGGCTCAATTCGCAGTGCATTTTGTAAGAGAGAGAGATAGAAAATTTTTCTGTTTGGAGAGTTTTCTCTCTCTTTCTTTTTAATTCTAGCTTAGGATTGGCTTTTCAACACGGTCTGTATCAGATTCCTTGTTCCCATCATCAATCCTCAAGGGTTCCTGGCAATCGATGCTTCGAGATAGCACCGCCCATGGCAACCTCCGGAACCCTGGCTATTGAGATTTCGAGATAATCCCATCCATGGTGTTCCGTGGCCGAATCCAGACTCTGGCAATTGACACTTCGTGATAATGCCATCCATGGAATCTGAACCAGCAGAGTGCTTACATGCCCCCAGTAGGATATGTAAATATCTTAAGAGACAAGCACCGAGGAGATGATATTTTACTACGCATCTTTGAGGGGATTTCCCGCCTCTCCGCGCTGGGAACTCGTCCAAATCAACTTGTGTTGATCATCCGCTCCTACTCTAGGTGTACTTTTCAGAATTTTGTGATGCTTCTGCGTGATTTTGATTTTTACGCATACTGAACCAGGCTGTGTGTGAGGTTAGGGTGCTTAGGTTACTAAGTCCCGTAAACCAAAAGTTAGTTAATGAGGTCAAATACTCCCTAAGCCTTGGACCTAATACTTAAGCTTTTCATTTTCCTCAACCTCTTGAGGAATGTCTAGAACTTAATGGGTACTAAGAGTCTATCCAAGAATGCCTAAAGTTTGCGTTCTTACTAATCTCACCATGCACTTTTCATTTCTTTTCTTGAATAAGGTCTAGAACTTAGGTCAATTCCTTAGTTTCTTACTAATGACTAACACTTTTTCTTTCATTTTTGCGCTCCTTTTTCATTTTGTTTCTTTTTCTCCTCCTACATCCCAAAATTTCTCCTCTCATTTTATTATCTTTTTCAAAAATTTTTAATTTTTATGGTGTTTTTGGCATATGTGAATTTTTTGTTTTAAAACCTTTTCTTACAAGTTTTGCACTTTCATACCCCCCCATGCCTGAGGTTTGCAATGTCCTCATTGTGACTTAGGGGGTTTTTATTTACTTAGTTCATTCCTTAAGACAGATGTTTTGATGAGTGAATGGGTCGGGATGATTGTTGCGGACGATTTCTAATCTCAGATGCAAGCATCTGAGGTGGAGTGGCTGTCTATAAGGGCGAACCTTAAGTGCACAAAGGTGTAAAGGTTTTAGGTTTTCAAGGAAAATGAAGGGCTGCCTCCCGTTAAGCGCTGAGTTTTACGCCATCAGCTGGGCGCAATAAGCTCAAGGGGAATGGAGGATATAAGATGATTCAACCAAATCAGTAGAAGTTACATCAATGAACAGCTTGAGTCTCTGACCATTCACGATGAAAGGTTCGGAATCGTGGCTGAGCGGACTAATTTCGATGGCTCCATTTCCAAAAACATGTCGAACCAAGTATGGTCAGACCCACTTGGATCGCAACTTTCCAGGGAAAAGTTTGAGTCGGGCATCAAAGAGTAGGACCTTCTGACCAGGATGAAAGATCTTTCTCGAGATATGCCTGTCATGGAAGGCTTTAACCCGCTCATTGTAGATTCGCGAGTTCTCATACTCGTTTAGGCGTAATTCATCGATCTCGCTGATTTGAAGCTTTCTGTGGGTTCCAGCCTTCGAAAGATCTAGATTACAATTCCGTACTGCCCAATAGGCTTTATGCTCCAATTCAACGGGAAGGTGACACGGCTTCCCATACATTAGTCTAAAGGGAGACATGCCTAATTGGGTTTTGTGGGAGGTCCTATAAGCCCACAAGGCTTCCGGAAGTCGGGACGACCAGTCCTTCCTATCAGGCCGAATAGTGACCTGCAGGATTTTCTTGATCTCCCGATTTGACAGCTCAGCTAGACCATTAGTTTGGGGATGGTAAGGAGTAGAGATTCGGTGGGACACCCCGTATTTGGTCATCAGTGACCTAAACTGAGTGTTTGTGAAATGGGTCCCCCATTAAAGATTACAGCACGAGGAATCCCGAACCTTGAGAAAATGTTTTGGTGAATGAATTTAAGAACGATTTTGTGATCACAGGTTTGGGTCGATATGACTTCGATCCATCTGGACACGTAGTCCACAGCAAGCAGAATGTATTCGAAACCATCCGAAGTAGGAAAGGGGCCCATAAAATCAATCCCCCAAACATCAAAGATTTTGCATACGAGAATCGGCTGCAAAGGCATCATGTCGCGACGGCTCATGTTGCCCAAAGTCTGGCAACGACTGCATGCCTTGCAGTGACTGTATGCATCTTTGAACAGCGTGGGCCAGTAAAAGCCACACTGAAGGACTTTTGATGCGATTTTATGCCCAGAGAAATGGCCACCGCATGCCTGGTCATGGCAGAAAGAGAGAATATTGTTGATTTCCTCTTCCGGGACACATCTCCGGATGATTTGATCAGTACCTATGCGGAAAAGGTACGGGTCTTCCCAGATGTAATACTTAGCATCAGAACGCAATTTGTCTTTCTTGGCCTTCGGCCAATCAGACGGGATCTGATGAGATGCTAAGTAGTTTACTATATCAGCAAACCATGGAAGTCTAGTACCAATAGTCAGCAGGTGCTCATCAGGAAAATGTTCTGTGATGGGTCCAGAAGGGTTGATAATCTCAGAAGGAAGACGGGACAAATGGTCGGCTACCACATTCTGCCTTCCCGCCTTTTCGCGAATCTCAAGATCGAATTCTTGCAACAGCAAGATCCAACGAATTAGTCGGGGCTTCGCATCCTTCTTGGCAAGGAGATGCCTTACAGCCATGTGATCCGAGTAGATGATGACATGGGAACCCAGGAGATACGATCGAAATTTTTCAAGGGCAAATACTACGGCTAACAGCTCTTTCTCCGTAACCGTATAGTTACGCTGAGCCTCGTCAAGTGTCTTGCTAGCATAGTAGATGACCACGGGTTTCCCATCAGCTTTCTGCCCCACGACCGCTCCTACAGCGAAATCAGACGCATCGCACATGATCTCAAAGGGTTGAGACCAGTCAGGAGATTGTAGGATAGGTGCCTGGTGATAAACACCAGTTTATCATCATTTTTATGCTTTAAAACTAACCTAGCTCTTAGGATTTTACTCCGCAAATGGGTTTTTGGGCTACATTTAGGCATAAATTAGGATAGGCATGCATTGCATGTTTTATTGTTGTTTTAATGTGTTTTTGTGAGTGCTAGGGATGTACAGATTCACAGATCCCTAAAACCCTAGCACTCAAGAAGGCAATTGGTGAAGGAGAAGCCCAGACTAGTTGGAACCCAGCTTGATCCAGCTCACCATAGCTGGAACCTAGCTTACTTGAACTAGGGTTAGCTCATCCCAGCTCCATTCAGCTAATCTCAGCTGGATGGTAGCTCAAGAGAGTTCACCTTAGCTCACCCTAGCTCAAGTCAGCTCAGATCCAGCTCAACTTAGCTGAGTCTAGCTCACCTCAGCTCCCACTAGTTCACAGGGAGCTCTAGCTAGCTCAGCTGAGTTGACAGGAGTTCACCCCAGCTCAGATCCAGCTACATCCAGCTCCACTCAACTCCAGCCAGCTGAAGAAGAATTCATCTCAGCTCAGGAAGCTCAAGTCCAGCTCCCGGGGATTCAGCTTAGCTCATCTCAGTTGAGCTAAGCTACCTTAGCTGCCTCAACCAGCTTGATTCTCCCCGATAGCACCAGACCTAGCTCACCTTAGCTCATTTTGGTAGAAGCTAGCTCACTTTAGCTTGGCTTAGCAACTAGCAAAGAACTAGCAAGCTAAGCCAGCTAGAGTAGCCCCATGCCAGCCTCTTCAGCAGCAGCCAGCTCCAGCTCCAGCTCCAGACTTCTTCTACTCAGCTCCCTCCTCCAAACCCTAGCTCCAACACCTTCTCCTCTACTCCTCCATTAGCTAAGCTAGCTTATCTTAGCTTAGCTTAGCTATGCTCCAACTTCCTTGGCTTGTACTACCCCAAAAACCCACCTACCAACTCTACCCAACTAGCTCCACCTAAGCTCCACATAAGCTAACCTACTTGGCACCAACCTAACCTACCCACCACCTCCAAAAGACACCTAAAATTGGCGCCAAAAACTACCCATAACCACCCCTTAATGGCGCCACTTTTCCCTCCAAAATCCCCCCTCATCTCCACCACACAATCCTCCTTGAATCCATCTCCACCATCCACCTAACCCTCCTTCTAGAAGACCCCATGTTGGCGCCAACATGGGGGTGTCTCTCCACCACCAAAAGGCACCAACACCACCATAACCACCCCCTTTAACACCCCTTGGGGTGGCGCCAACTAACCCTAGCCATAGGATCACCAACCACCCTCATCCTTCCATCCTAGCCCTCCATTTCAAGGGGTACCTTAACCCCCCATCCTACCCTATAAAAAGACCACTACCCACCACCATTGAAGCCATCCTTTGCTAGCCATTTCACTCTCATATTCCACCAAGAATCCCACGTCCAAGAGAGAAGAAGAAGAAGAAGATTAAGGGGATATTCTGTCCCCTTGGTGCCTTCCCCTCTTCCCTTCTCTCTTGGGTCACGCCAGCCAAAGGAGAAGCCAGGCAAGGAAGATCTTGGAGGAGATCTTGAAGGTGGTCACGCCACCTTGGAGGAGTTTTAAGGGTGGTGCACGCCCACCCCTTTGGAGAGAGCATTAAAGGTGGTAGCTTCCACCTTGGAGGAGCTCTCAAGGAAGGAGAAGAAGGAGGCCCTCTTTTCAAGCCAAGGAGCAGCTAGGCTTGGAGCAAGAAGACAACCTTCTTCACCATTGTTACAAGAGGATTTGTGTTTCTTTTCTTGCTTTTAAATTGTTCAATTCTAGTAGAAGCTTTCCTCTACTTGTCCTTGAAAAGAACACTCATTCTACTCAATCAAAAATTGCCTTCTTTTAAGCTTTTTATTGCAGTTGTTTGTTTTGGTTCTAGCACTTATTTCACCTCTTCTTCCTAATTACCCTAGGCCTACACTTGCCTAGAGTGAGCTTAGGAAGAAGATATTTCTATCTTTTAGATTTTTAATCATTTGTAGGTGTTAGTTCTTTTCGCTACAATCTGCCGTTTGCCCTCGTCTTTTCAAAATACAAAAAAATTACATATTGAAAAATATTAAAAAGAAAGTTGAGATTGTATTCCAAGCAAGAGAATCATTATTGCAATTTTTGCCTCCTTGGACGACCCTAGATACTCCCCTATCTAGGATATAAATTTTAAAAGCGAAAGCGGATTCGCGTGTTACAACGACGTTAAAAAACTGCTTTTACAAATCACGCGTATTTCGCTATCACTTTTTGGCGCCGTTGCCGGGGAGTCACGGCTTTGCATTAACTCATTTTCTCTTGCTTGAAGTGGATCTCATCCCCTTCTCTTTCTTTCTTTTGTGTGTGCAGGAACTACAGCGGGAAAGCGGGAATCTGGAAGCGAGAGCTTAAAGATCCTTTTCTTCCCGCGAAAATTCAGGTTGGTTCCTCTTTCTAGTCACATAATTAATTAAAACTACCAAAAATATATTAAACTTGGCTTTCAGGACCCTAAACACTTAAATTAAGTGGAGTGGTGCATTTTAAAATCATTGTTTGCTTGTATGCTTCTTTAGCACCATTCCATTGCAAGTATTGGTGTTCTGTTTTTCGGGTCTAGATTTCTGTCCAGACTTGAAAAATCGATTCCTAACACCACAGGCCTCCTAAAATCATAAAATTTCATAGAGTGATTCCCAATTAAGTTTGGAACATCTGTTCCAAATTTCAGATCAATTGGATTTGTATTTAATTTTTAAAAATTCGTGGATTACAGAGGGGTCACACCCTCTAATCTTCCTATTTTGCTACTGTCCGCGAATTTTCGGAATTTTTATACTCATCCCATTTTTGTGAAATTTATCTTGTTGGAATCCCTGTGAAATTTTACATATCATATAAAATCATAAAAATTTTCTGAGGTCGGTGGTAATACTGAAAAGTCTATAATACCCACGGGTATTATTTCTGGACTTTGACACCAGTACAATTAAAAATTCAAAACTATTATCAAACAAATTCCTAAAATCTTACAAAAATCTTTTCTGGAATCTTTGTTTGATTTTCTTCAAAGTAGTGGTGTTTTTTGACTTGTTTGGACTACTACTTAATTCTGAAAGCTAAAAATAATTCATTGGTAGTTAAATTTCTGTCTCAGGGATAATTGGTTTAGGGTTTATTCTTTCTCTTTAGAGACTCAATTAAAAGGAAATATACAATCACACATACAACTTGTCTTTCCTTTGATTGTGAACTTTCAAACTTGTTTGAAAACTTAAAGAGAAAAACCCTAAAATTCATTTAATTAAATCACATCCTAAAAGGCAAAAATAGAAAAAAATTGTGTGACAACTTGATTTTCATTGGAGCCACTCTCCAATTCCTGCACACACACAAAAAAATCAAATAACAGGGCAACAACCCAATAAACGCCCTCCACATTCCGTGTGCACTATAGAATCCTAGACCTAATTAAAATTTGTAGCAACTTGACCCCTAAGGCTTTATCAACTTAGGCTTGCTATTTAGGTCTTAAGATTTCTTTAGTTAGTACCAATTCTGTCATCTATATCTGGTGTTCAGGCTGAGGGGCCGTGTCAAACGACCAGGCGCGGGTTTGTACAAGCACCTGGGGTTTTCCCTGGGAAACGTTTGGGCCCAAACCTCCCCTTAAGCAACTTGGCTAGATTTGTTGATAGAACGGGTATTCACTATTGACTACTTACTTCCTATATAGACCAAGTCTTAGGTTATTATTAGGGAGTCACAATTAAGTTAGGTCTAGTTTTTGTTTGTTTGAATTGCACACTTTCTCTCATCTCTTTCTCTTCTCCTCCCCTCCCCATTCTTCCATTTTATGCACGGGCGACGGTCTCAAAATCCGCACTTGGAAGGACCATTTGATTTCGCCCCCCACGTAAAAAGACCACTTTTTCTGTCTTCTCCTGAAAAAATGGAAACACAACAAAATAGGTCCACTGACCCTTCCACGTCTACCTCTAACCCCACCTCTAACCCTAATTCTAACCCTTCCACCCAAAACCCAACCACCAGTAACTTTCCACACTTGGAGCTCCCCAATCTTGAGTTGCCCCACACACAACATCAAGACCCCCTACCTGATCTTTTAAAATTGATGGCCGATCAGATTAATAAATTAAATTCCAATCAACAAACATTGACTAGGAACATCCAAAACCTAGCCAATCCAAGGCCAAACCCACCACCCCGTCAGCAGCCTGTTGTTCCTCTAAAAGATTTCTATGATCCGTCTTATTATGAGGAACGACCAGGGGTGGTCATACCGGAGGGGGACTTTGAGATCAAGCCAGCCGTCCTGAACCTGATTAAACACTTTCATGGCCTTCCTAGGGAAGACCCTTTCAGCCACCTTGAAGAACTAACTCTTCTTGCACAGACAACCCGTTCCCGAAATGTGCAAGAAGACATATGGCTGATGCGGCTTTTTCCATTGTCTCTTAAAGATAAGGCCGCTTATTGGTTCAGGACCATTGGCCGACCCATTACAACATGGCCTCAACTCAAGAGTGCCTTCCTCAAGAAATTCTTTCCCATAGGTCGTACCAATTCCTTACGAAGATCTATTACGACCTTTCACCAAAAATCTGGCGAAACTTTCCATGATTCTTGGGAAAGATTTCAGGACCTTTGAAGAAGTTGCCTGCACCACGAGATTCCTTTGTGGCAGCTCGTGCAAATCTTCTATCATGGATTAGAAGATCAAATCCGACAATTTGTCGACGCCTCGTGTGGCGGCAACTTCTTAAATAAAGATGCTGAAAGTGCTTATGATCTATTTGAAGAAATGAGTGAAAACTCATTTAACCAAGCTTCCACGAACACATTTTGCAGAACCCAAAACCCGCAGTTTGGTGTTCATGAAATAGGCGCTCAATCTATCCCACTCGCCCAAGACGATCTTCAAATGATCGCTCAGAAACTCGACCAGATGCATATTAATCAGAAGAAAATTGAGGAAAGACTCGCCACATCAATTCAAGCTCCACGACCACATCTAACCCAACCTAACTTTCCACGAAGAGAAAATTTGCACAATCTCAACACCACTCCTGCTGATTATTCTGAGGTTTCCCATGATTCACTGGGGAATTTCAATTATCCAGATCTTAACCCCACCCAAAATATTTCTGCCATCCAGGAGCCCTTTAAAAATTCTTTCAATTGGAAAAATTACCTGAACTACTCCTGGAATAATCAAGTTTCCTCCCAACCATATCATTTTAATGGGTATGGGTCGAATCCAAATTTCCATCCTGGGCCATCCCAACAAGATATCAATGCCCAGATGCTACGGACCCTGCAGGATATGCAAACAAAAATGACGGAAGTAACCCGCAACATCACAAATCTGAACAATCAGATTGGGGTTGCTCCCACGCAAAGACCTGTAGGACATCTTCCGTCCCAACCCATACCCAATCCCAATCACCAAGGGAACCATTATATGGGCAGAAATCCACATTATCCAAATCAGCCTCCTCCTAATCCACCTCAGCAGCCGCCCAGGTTCCTGCAATCACAGGCCCCCCCACATCCTCCAAATAATAATCCGACTGCACATGCAGTTACCTTGAGGAGTGGTAAAACCACCACTGACCCCGAGCCTTCGCACAAACCTGGTAAGATACATGTGCAAGTTGACTCCCCACCTCCCCATCAAGAAGAAAAAGAACAACAAAAATCTCAAGACAAGATTCCTATCCCTTTCCCACAAGCTCTCTACCCTACCACCAACAAAAGAAAGAAATCTGAGCCCACTACAGAAGAACTCATGGAGCTATTTGGGCAAGTTCATATCAATATCCCTCTCCTAGATGCCATTAAATATATACCTGCCTATGCTAAATTTTTAAAGGAGATTTGTACTCCTAAAAGGCAAGCCAAAAATCTAGGACAGGTGCATCTTTCGGAGACAGTAAGCTCTGTCATACAGAGTAAGCTGCCTCCTAAGATGAAAGATCCGGGGGTGCCTTTAATTTATGTAATTATTGATGACACTACATTTAATCGCGCCCTCCTTGATCTTGGTGCCTCTGTAAATATTATTCCCACAAGTTTATTCGAAGAATTTCAGATCGGTGAATTAAAACCCGTCGAGGTTACCCTGCAATTAGCCGACCGATCTACAATCAAACCTCGTGGGATTGTCGAGGATGTATTAGTCAAGGTCCAGAATTGTGTCTTCCCTGCAGACTTTCTGGTTCTTGACATTGAGGCACCCGAATCATTACTGGACTCCCCGATAATCCTTGGACGCCCCTTTTTGGCTACTGCAAAGGCAAATATCAATTGCCACACAGGCAAAATGGATATCAACTGTGCAGGCCAAACTATCACCTTAGATATTTTTAAATCCTCCAAGAGATTCCATGATGATAACTTCTTTGAGGACTCAGATACTGAAATTTCTAATATGGTGGAGGAGACAATGTTAATAGATACCCTTACCGACCACAGTTTTTTTGAGGACTCTAATTCAGACTCAGTGGTCGGCGAGATCTGTGATCCGGAAACTTGTCTTGACTCCAAATTTGTTCCTGATACCCCCCCCAACCCACCCACTATTCACGCACCTAATTTTTCCACACTAACTCACTATTCCTTCCCCGACCCCTTTCTTACGGACCTGCCACCAACCCCGCCCGAGTTTGGCACCCAACCTGAATTAAAACCATGGCCAGACTCAGGCCACACTTATCAATTTCCATCTCACTTTGATCCCAATATTATTTCTAATCAATTTTCTAGGGATCTAGACGAAGACAACTTTTTTGCGGGCATCCAAGTGTCCAATTATTTACATGATTTTCCGTCTTCTGTGCATACCTTCACGTCCGGCTGAATGGCGTAAAAGATAGCACTGGATGGGAGGTAACCCATCATTTTTTTTTGCTTTCCTTTTTTCTTCTTTTTCCAGGTTTTATTCATCCTAAACCTGACCGTTCTTCACTAAGGTGATTCCTTTTCCCTCCTAATGCATGAGGACATGGCATATCTTAAGCATGGGGGGGTGTTTTTAAATTTTTACGATCGATTTAGGATGTTCAAAACCTAAAAACATGCAATTTTCTTTAATTTATTTCCTGCTTGCATACCCAAAAATAAAAAACAAAAAAAAAAAATATATATATATATATATATATTGAAAACTTTTTGAGGAAAAATTTTGAAATCGGGACTACGGTCGAAAAATTCACTTCTGGTACAATGGGATTTAATCTTTAACAAACTAAGGATGAGGATATGGATCTGATCATTAGAATTCCAGGGTCTATTTTAGACTAGATCAGATATCCTTCTCTAAAATTCCACCTGAACTCATGATAGTTCAGGTGACTTGATCCTATTTTGTAATATGGAAAGTATTCGACTTAGTTTTTGATTCAAAAACCTGCGGTTCTTGAGAAACTTCTTGTGTCAATTTTCACACACAAGCCAACACTTAAAAATAACTAAAAATTTGAAAAAACTCCCTTGTTTGGATTTAGTAAAAGTCTGAAGCAGATCATTGGTTTGAGTTCCCACCGTCGAGAAGAAGGAAAAAAACCTTCTTTGAGGACACGATGTCAACATGTTACCGCCTCGGTGCTGCTCTATATCTATATTTCATATCTTTAGACGGAGCATTAAAGCGCATTTCAGCAGCTCAAGTGTCTTGGACGGTGCTCTACCTATAGCGTCGGAGCAAGAGCTTGAGTTTGCTTGGAGCGCCCCTTTTCACCGCATCGTGTTTTGGGGTTGTGAGCTCCTGGGTGGTGTCATGGACAGTGCTATCCCGAAGTACTGGCACCAGAGCCCCCTCGAGGAATGGTAATAGGAATGATGATACCGACACATCTGTTGTAAGACTAAGCTAAAAATAAGCATGGGGGAGAAAAAAAATAATAATAATAATAATAACACGTCCTTATTAAGGTTGGCTTTTCACAAGCACCGACACAAGGTTTTAAAGGAATTTGCAAGTTGCGAATCAGATTCACGAGCCAGAAAAATCCTAAAAACAAACATTTCAAGTCATCTGAATTAACAAGGGGTTAATTTGTGAATTTTCTGAGGATATATTGATCCCGTTCTATCTAATGGTTGGATCCAAAAACAAATCCTGATGTTTATCTTCAACAAATCCTGTATCTCCTGTGTTTTAATCTACCAAGGTCCCTCAATCTCTTTTTCTCCTCAAAAGTAAAAAAAAAAAAAAATAGATTTCCCAAAAATTCCATTTTCCAAAAAAAAAAAAAAAATTAATGTTTTGCTAAGAGACTAGCAAAAGATAAGCATGGGGGTCATCATTTTTATGCTTTAAAACTAACCTAGCTCTTAGGATTTTACTCCGCAAATGGGTTTTTGGGCTGCATTTAGGCATAAATTAGGATAGGCATGCATTGCATGTTTTATTGTTGTTTTAATGTGTTTTTGTGAGTGTTAGGGATGTACAGATTCACAGATCCCTAAAACCCTAGCACTCAAGAAGGCAATTGGTGAAGGAGAAGCCCAGACTAGTTGGAACCCAGCTTGATCCAGCTCACCATAGCTGGAACCTAGCTTACTTGAACTAGGGTTAGCTCATCCCAGCTCCATTCAGCTAATCTCAGCTGGATGGCAGCTCAAGAGAGTTCACCTTAGCTCACTCTAGCTCAAGTCAGCTCAGATCCAGCTCAACTTAGCTGAGTCTAGCTCACCTCAGCTCCCACTAGTTCACAGGGAGCTCTAGCTAGCTCAGCTGAGTTGACAGGAGTTCACCCCAGCTCAGATCCAGCTACATCCAGCTCCACTCAACTCCAGCCAGCTGAAGAAGAATTCATCTCAGCTCAGGAAGCTCAAGTCCAGCTCCCGGGGATTCAGCTTAGCTCATCTCAGTTGAGCTAAGCTACCTTAGCTGCCTCAACCAGCTTGATTCTCCCCGATAGCACCAGACCTAGCTCACCTTAGCTCATTTTGGTAGAAGCTAGCTCACTTTAGCTTGGCTTAGCAACTAGCAAAGAACTAGCAAGCTAAGCCAGCTAGAGTAGCCCCATGCCAGCCTCTTCAGCAGCAGCCAGCTCCAGCTCCAGCTCCAGACTTCTTCTACTCAGCTCCCTCCTCCAAACCCTAGCTCCAACACCTTCTCCTCTACTCCTCCATTAGCTAAGCTAGCTTAGCTTAGCTTAGCTTAGCTATGCTCCAACTTCCTTGGCTTGTACTACCCCAAAAACCCACCTACCAACTCTACCCAACTAGCTCCACCTAAGCTCCACATAAGCTAACCTACTTGGCACCAACCTAACCTACCCACCACCTCCAAAAGACACCTAAAATTGGCGCCAAAAACTACCCATAACCACCCCTTAATGGCGCCACTTTTCCCTCCAAAATCCCCCCCTCATCTCCACCACACAATCCTCCTTGAATCCATCTCCACCATCCACCTAACCCTCCTTCTAGAAGACCCCATGTTGGCGCCAACATGGGGGTGTCTCTCCACCACCAAAAGACACCAACACCACCATAACCACCCCCTTTAACACCCCTTGGGGTGGCGCCAACTAACCCTAGCCATAGGATCACCAACCACCCTCATCCTTCCATCCTAGCCCTCCATTTCAAGGGGTACCTTAACCCCCCATCCTACCCTATAAAAAGACCACTACCCACCACCATTGAAGCCATCCTTTGCTAGCCATTTCACTCTCATATTCCACCAAGAATCCCACGTCCAAGAGAGAAGAAGAAGAAGAAGATTAAGGGGATATTCTGTCCCCTTGGTGCCTTGCCCTCTTCCCTTCTCTCTTGGGTCACGCCAGCCAAAGGAGAAGCCAGGCAAGGAAGATCTTGGAGGAGATCTTGAAGGTGGTCACGCCACCTTGGAGGAGTTTTAAGGGTGGTGCACGCCCACCCCTTTGGAGAGAGCATTAAAGGTGGTAGCTTCCACCTTGGAGGAGCTCTCAAGGAAGGAGAAGAAGGAGGCCCTCTTTTCAAGCCAAGGAGCAGCTAGGCTTGGAGCAAGAAGACAACCTTCTTCACCATTGTTACAATAGGATTTGTGTTTCTTTTCTTGCTTTTAAATTGTTCAATTCTAGTAGAAGCTTTCCTCTACTTGTCCTTGAAAAGAACACTCATTCTACTCAATCAAAAATTGCCTTCTTTTAAGCTTTTTATTGCAGTTGTTTGTTTTGGTTCTAGCACTTATTTCACCTCTTCTTCCTAATTACCCTAGGCCTACACTTGCCTAGAGTGAGCTTAGGAAGAAGATATTTCTATCTTTTAGATTTTTAATCATTTGTAGGTGTTAGTTCTTTTCGCTATAATCTGCCGTTTGCCCTCGTCTTTTCAAAATACAAAAAAATTACATATTGAAAAATACTAAAAAGAAAGTTGAGATTGTATTCCAAGCAAGAGAATCATTATTGCAATTTTTGCCTCCTTGGACGACCTTAGATACTCCCCTATCTAGGATATAAATTTTAAAAGCGAAAGCGGATTCGCGTGTTACAACGACGTTAAAAAACTACTTTTACAAATCACGCGTATTTCGCTATCACTTTTTGGCGCCGTTGCCGGGGAGGCACGGCTTTGCTTTAACTCATTTTCTCTTGCTTGAAGTGGATCTCATCCCCTTCTCTTTCTTTCTTTTGTGTGTGCAGGAACTACAGCGGGAAAGCGGGAATCTGGAAGCGAGAGCTTAAAGGTCCTTTTCTTCCCGCGAAAATTCAGGTTGGTTCCTCTTTCTAGTCACATAATTAATTAAAACTACCAAAAATATATTAAACTTGGCTTTCAGGACCCTAAACACTTAAATTAAGTGGAGTGGTGCATTTTAAAATCATTGTTTGCTTGTATGCTTCTTTAGCACCATTCCATTGCAAGTATTGGTGTTCTGTTTTTCGGGTCTAGATTTCTGTCCAGACTTGAAAAATCGATTCCTAACACCACAGGCCTCCTAAAATCATAAAATTTCATAGAGTGATTCCCAATTAAGTTTGGAACATCTGTTCCAAATTTCAGATCAATTGGATTTGTATTTAATTTTTAAAAATTCGTGGATTACAGAGGGGTCACACCCTCTAATCTTCCTGTTTTGCTACTGTCCGCGAATTTTCGGAATTTTTATACTCATCCAATTTTTGTGAAATTTATCTTGTTGGAATCCCTGTGAAATTTTACATATCATATAAAATCATAAAAATTTTCTGAGGTCGGTGGTAATACTGAAAAGTCTATAATACCCACGGGTATTATTTCTGGACTTTGACACCAGTACAATTAAAAATTCAAAACTATTATCAAACAAATTCCTAAAATCTTATAAAAATCTTTTCTGGAATCTTTGTTTGATTTTCTTCAAAGTAGTGGTGTTTTTTGACTTGTTTGGACTACTACTTAATTCTGAAAGCTAAAAATAATTCATTGGTAGTTAAATTTCTGTCTCAGGGATAATTGGTTTAGGGTTTATTCTTTCTCTTTAGAGACTCAATTAAAAGGAAATATACAATCACACATACAACTTGTCTTTCCTTTGATTGTGAACTTTCAAACTTGTTTGAAAACTTAAAGAGAAAAACCCTAAAATTCATTTAATTAAATCACATCCTAAAAGACAAAAATATAAAAAAATTGTGTGACAACTTGATTTTCATTGGAGCCACTCTCCAATTCCTGCACACACACAAAAAAATCAAATAACAGGGCAACAACCCAATAAACGCCCTCCACATTCCGTGTGCACTATAGAATCCTAGACCTAATTAAAATTTGTAGCAACTTGACCCCTAAGGCTTTATCAACTTAGGCTTGCTATTTAGGTCTTAAGATTTCTTTAGTTAGTACCAATTCTGTCATCTATATCTGGTGTTCAGGCTGAGGGGCCGTGTCAAACGACCAGGCGCGGGTTTGTACAAGCACCTGGGGTTTTCCCTGGGAAACGTTTGGGCCCAAACCTCCCCTTAAGCAACTTGGCTAGATTTGTTGATAGAACGGGTATTCACTATTGACTACTTACTTCCTATATAGACCAAGTCTTAGGTTATTATTAGGGAGTCACAATTAAGTTAGGTCTAGTTTTTGTTTGTTTGAATTGCACACTTTCTCTCATCTCTTTCTCTTCTCCTCCCCTCCCCATTCTTCCATTTTATGCACGGGCGACGGTCTCAAAATCCGCACTTGGAAGGACCATTTGATTTCGCCCCCCACGTAAAAAGACCACTTTTTCTGTCTTCTCCTGAAAAAATGGAAACACAACAAAATAGGTCCACTGACCCTTCCACGTCTACCTCTAACCCCACCTCTAACCCTAATTCTAACCCTTCCACCCAAAACCCAACCACCAGTAACTTCCACACTTGGAGCTCCCCAATCTTGAGTTGCCCCACACACAACATCAAGACCCCCTACCTGATCTTTTAAAATTGATGGCCGATCAGATTAATAAATTAAATTCCAATCAACAAACATTGACTAGGAACATCCAAAACCTAGCCAATCCAAGGCCAAACCCACCACCCCGTCAGCAGCCTGTTGTTCCTCTAAAAGATTTCTATGATCCGTCTTATTATGAGGAACGACCAGGGGTGGTCATACCGGAGGGGGACTTTGAGATCAAGCCAGCCGTCCTGAACCTGATTAAACACTTTCATGGCCTTCCTAGGGATGACCCTTTCAGCCACCTTGAAGAACTAACTCTTCTTGCACAGACAACCCGTTCCCGAAATGTACAAGAAGACATATGGCTGATGCGGCTTTTTCCATTATCTCTTAAAGATAAGGCCGCTTATTGGTTCAGGACCATTAGCCGACCCATTACAACATGGCCTCAACTCAAGAGTGCCTTCCTCAAGAAATTCTTTCCCATAGGTCGTACCAATTCCTTACGAAGATCTATTACGACCTTTCACCAAAAATCTGGCGAAACTTTCCATGATTCTTGGGAAAGATTTCAGGACCTTTTAAGAAGTTGCCTGCACCACGAGATTCCTTTGTGGCAGCTCGTGCAAATCTTCTATCATGGATTAGAAGATCAAATCCGACAATTTGTCGATGCCTCGTGTGGCGGCAACTTCTTAAATAAAGATGCTGAAAGTGCTTATGATCTATTTGAAGAAATGAGTGAAAACTCATTTAACCAAGCTTCCATGAACACATTTTGCAGAACCCAAAACCCGCAGTTTGGTGTTCATGAAATAGGCGCTCAATCTATCCCACTCGCCCAAGACGATCTTCAAATGATCGCTCAGAAACTCGACCAGATGCATATTAATCAGAAGAAAATTGAGGAAAGACTCGCCACATCAATTCAAGCTCCACGACCACATCTAACCCAACCTAACTTTCCACGAAGAGAAAATTTGCACAATCTCAACACCACTCCTGCTGGTTATTCTGAGGTTGCCCATGATTCACTGGGGAATTTCAATTATCCAGATCTTAACCCCACCCAAAATATTTCTGCCATCCAGGAGCCCTTTAAAAATTCTTTCAATTGGAAAAATTACCTGAACTACTCCTGGAATAATCAAGTTTCCTCCCAACCATATCATTTTAATGGGTATGGGTCGAATCCAAATTTCCATCCTGGGCCATCCCAACAAGATATCAATGCCCAGATGCTACGGACCCTGCAGGATATGCAAACAAAAATGACGGAAGTAACCCGCAACATCACAAATCTGAACAATCAGATTGGGGTTGCTCCCACGCAAAGACCTGTAGGACATCTTCCGTCCCAACCCATACCCAATCCCAATCACCAAGGGAACCATTATATGGGCAGAAATCCACATTATCCAAATCAGCCTCCTCCTAATCCACCTCAGCAGCCGCCCAGGTTCCTGCAATCACAGGCCCCCCCACATCCTCCAAATAATAATCCGACTGCACATGCAGTTACCTTGAGGAGTGGTAAAACCACCACTGACCCCGAGGCTTCGCACAAACCTGGTAAGATACATGTGCAAGTTGACTCCCCACCTCCCCATCAGGAAGAAAAATAACAACAAAAATCTCAAGACAAGATTCCTATCCCTTTCCCACAAGCTCTCTACCCTACCACCAACAAAAGAAAGAAATCTGAGCCCACTACAGAAGAACTCATGGAGCTATTTGGGCAAGTTCATATCAATATCTGATGAGAACCTCATCATGAGCCATAACTAGCTCATTTTGACCTAATACAAAGGATAAAAGCTCCTACATATCTCAAGGAAAGGCTTAACTCAGAGAATTCTGAGTTTGAGAAGAAAACAAGTCATAAGGGGTAAAAGTGCAATTTTACCAGTATAATCTGCATACAGGGTAACTCAGGGCCCAAACATAGGTCAAAGCAGCTTAATAAGAATAAAAGTGGGATGAGATGATCTAGCAAGGGCTACAGCACTTCCAAGAAACCAAATGATAATCTGTAACCCTAAAACAACCCACTTCAATTCACAAGGTTCGAGGTAAAGTAAAAATAGAATAAACCCTCTAAAATTCATAGAAAAATAATCTCTAGGGTTTAGAACCTTCAATTTGGCCTTTAGAACCCATTTTGACCTACATTGAGAACCAAGTCCAATTAATAACTTAATTTGGGTTTTTGCGCAAATTGATCGGTCAGACAAGGTTTAATATGAAAATGAAATTCACCATCAGATTCCTTAGGTCCTAATTAGTCATGTATAAAAACTTGAGCCTAAGAAGAAACCTCCTTGACCGACTTTACACTTTGGTCCTCATACATTTACTCTTTGGCCCTCAACTTCTGAACCCTCGCATTTTGGCCCCTAACTCTCCTTCGTTCTTTGCAATCAGGTCCCTCCTGCAAAACCTGCCAGCACCATGCTCCGGCGACCTTGCGCGGAGCATGGCGCCGCGCAGGGTGAGGTGGGGAACCTGGCAAGTAAACCGGGGGTGCCCTGCGTCGTCAGCCGTCGCAGGGACACCCCCCTGGTCGTTGCAGCCCACCATACCGGCCGTGCGAACGCACGGACGGTATGGGTTCTTGTTTCCGACCATTCTCCGGCGAGGGAGACACGTCGTCTCCCTCCGCCTTCCTCCCTGTTTGATCCCTATAAATACCCCCAGTTGCTCCACCGACCAGGGCAGCCTGGATCTGACGGAGAAAATCCCCAACTTTCTTCTCTTCTTCCTCCGGCAGACGCTCACCAGCTCCGGCGGTTTCCTCCCCCTCCACCTCTTCGCTCTGCCGCAATACCAGCAGCAGAGACTTCCTCCCCTGCTCTTCCCGCGCCACGCCGTACCCAGCTGGCGCCTCTCCGGCTCTCTGCTCGCCGCCGCCCCTTTTCCTGAGCATCGTCTTCTCCGGCGACAGTCGATACGACTATCGCCCTGTTCCTCCCCCTTCGTCCCTGCAAGTAAGCTAGAGCTACTCCCCTTCTCCTCCTCTTTCTTTCCCCGCTTTCAATTTATTCAATTAAGCCCTCTACCGACCCTGACCACCTTCACCCCCTTCGCCTCCGACCACCCTCCGGCGAGCCGCTCCCATCACCTCAGCAACCCACACGGCTCGCCGACCCTCACCGAACCTCCGCCTCATCACACTGAGCACCCCCCGCCCCTCCACTGCCACTCCACACCTCCGTAACACTCCCCCGAACAAACCCATTCCTCCGGTTGCAGTCCGACCCAGGGCTGCCGCCAGACACCTCCTTGCGGCCTGCCGCGCAGCTCCTCACCTTCGCCGTGCCACGGCGAAGGTTCCCCAGTGGTTTGATCAGGCCGCAAGGCCATATTCGTGTCCGACAGGTTTTGAGGTTCGACCGCCATTGACGCACATTGAAGCAGCTTCTCCCGCGCTCCAGGCTTGAGGACTCCAGGTCTCCAGCTGCTGCGGAGTACGGGGAGTCTTGCGAAGGCAGCCAGCCAGCAACCTATGCAAATAGAAGCCGCAGCTGCAGAAGCCAGGCCGCGGTCTCCCAGCAGGCGCACGCGAGGAACGGTCTGCGTTTAGTCCCACATCGGTAAGCCTCACACACGTTCCACTGTTTAAATTGATTTCGTGCAGTAGCCTTACTGCCTCAGTACACGGGGTGAGGTCCCCTTACACCCGCCCGATTACCCGGTCTCGTCCGCGCTCACGCCCCGCGGACCTGACCCGACCCGACTTAGACTGACCTGCACTCCTCGCCCACCACGCACGCCGGTGGGCCTGGACCCGGGCCTGACCCGAACCCGATTACCCGGCAGCTCTGGGAGAGCTTTCCCAAGAGTGGTTTCAGAGAGAAAGAGAGACGCGGGGGGGGAGAGGGTAGAGTAGGTTTTGCCTCTGACGAAAAACTCTGAAGTGTGCAGGCACAGGCGAAGAAGAAGACCCGCGGAAGAAGAAGGAGCTGCACTGTAGCAAATGCATAGTTAAGTCGTCTAAGCATCGGGTCAGACGACGGAGGGTCAGCAGCCAGAGCAGGAAAGAAGGCAGGCTGAAGAAGAAAAGAAGAGCAACGGCCAAGGCAGAAGAAGAAGAAAGGAAGACTTAGTAGCTGAAGGCAGAAGCTCTGCAGCCATAAAGAAGAAAAGGGAAAAGAGAAAGGGTCACCACAATTGCAGAAAAAGAAGAAGAGAGGTCAGGGCAGAAACCAAGGAAAAAGAAGAAAGAGATCTGAAGAGGAGCATCACCTCTGCAGAACGAAGAAGAAGAACAAGGAGCTCTGAAGAAAGAAGAAAACCACCAAAGCAGGAACAGCAGGAAGAAGAAGAAGAGCATCACCATTGCAGAACAGAGAGAAAGAAGGAGGTCTAAAGAAAGAGAGAAAGAAAAGCATCCCCTCTGCAGAACAAAGAGAAAACAACAAATTCTTTCCATCTCTCTTTCTTTTTGTAAAAGAAACATGTATATCTCTAGAATACAACTTGCTCCCTGAGTTCGACCTCGGGAACTCTTTTATTTTCCGAGTAAAAAATTTTATATTTGAAGTGTTGGTAATAACCGGCTTTACTACAACGTTATAACAAACTAAAACCCGGTTGGAATCAGCCGACTTCATTTTTGGCGCCATTGCCGGGGACCAACGGCTATTCTAGAGGTAAACATTCCTGTTTCTTTTAATTTCTGATAATCTCCTCTCTTTTGTGCAGCTACAGGAACTCAAGACGACAAGCAACCACACGACAACCACTCCGAAGACAGGTAAATCTTTCCTCTCACTATTAACCCCTAAACTCTAAAGAGGAAGAAAAGAAAAGAACAAGCAATATAGGGCTAACCTGTCTTCCATACTTAGTAACCATAAAGAGTTGCATGTTTTCAACTCATCACTCCTGCACACTATTAAGGGTATTTAAGGGCTAACACATTCTTGCTTGAGCCCTAATTGCCCAACAAAGAGTTAAATGGACCAAGTAGAGCCAACATAAGGTTAAACAATAGGATTTCAGTTGAGACACACCCCTTAATCAAGAATTGAGGAAATCCAAAAGAGGTGTGCCCAAACCATTGATTGAAAATAATTAACAAGAAAAATCCTAAACAATTGGCTCTCTCTAAACACTTGAACCCTAAAAGAAAGGACCCAAAAAGCTCTCAAAGAAAAAAAAAGGTAAAGTTGACCCCTTTGGGTTAACCAACCTTAAATTAGATCACTCTTTGCACTTAAAAAGACTAAAGTTCAAGTGAAACCTTAAGCACCCTGATCTTAAAATTGGTAGACTTAAGAGGTCAAGATCCCCATTCTGGTCTACCTGGAACCGCAGTGACAAGAGAGGTCGGGTGGGGGAAACCCTGTAACCCGTGGGGACGCTCTACCGTGTAGGGGTCTTCGCGGGACTCTCCCTCTCTGGCTGCCCAGGTAATTCTCAGGTGGACGATCTTTCTGATCAAGGGGTCCATCTGCCCCGCACCTCTATAGTCACCCAACATATTTTTGGGTGTCTTGATTGGGTCCAACACCTTCTAAACTTACCTCTTCCAACTGTGCATGTACGGAAGGAGGTCTCTAGGACCACCCTTAAGACCTCCATTAGAAATTCACTCTCGTCAAGGCCAAGCCTCGACGCCCGTGTTTGTGCAGCAACACCCTCACATTATTCTCTCTTCTGATTCAGAACCAAGTTCTTCTTCTTCCCCCATCATGGCTCAGCCAGTTGAGGAAGAAAATAATCTGGAACACCAGCTCCAGCGACTCAATGACCTCTTCCAAAACTTCGTGCACCCACCACAGCGTCCTATGATGCGGGACCACTACAATCCTGCTGCGGTGGCCATTGAGCCTCGAGTCAGAATCCCGACTGGAGGACCTGATTCCGAACTAAAGCCCAACATGATTCATGCTATACCTAAATTCCATGGGCTTAATTCTGAAGATCCCTTCCAGCACATCAAACAGCTAAAGCATCTGGCCCACACTTTTGGATCAGATGCGCAAAATCGGGATATTCTTCTCATGAAGATGTTCTCCTTTTCTCTTATGGACAAGGCCGCCCATTGGTATCAAACTCAGACCCGGCCGATCAACACTTGGGAAGAACTTCAATCCGAATTTTTGAAAAAGTTTTTTCCCGTTGGTCGGACCAACGCCTTGCGCCATCAGATTACACACTTCACTCAACAATCAGGAGAACCTCTCCATGAGGCATGGGATCGTTTTCAGGATCTCATGAGAAAGTGCCCCCATCACGGAGTTCCTAAATGGGAACAAGTCCAATCTTTTTACCAGGGACTCCGTGAGGACATCCGCCTTTTCGTCAATGCAACTTGCGGGGGAAACATCATGGGTCAACATGAAGACACCGTATGGGAGATTCTCGAAAATATGTGCGAGAACTCCATCAACAATGACTCCATGGGATTATTCGACAGGACGAATACCCGCGCAGCGACGAATCTTAAGGGAGCACATGAGACGCAGGGCCTGTCCGCATCAGTCGACCTGGAATTAATGGCCAGTCGATTGGACAAGGTCTCAATCATTGAAAAGAAGGTGGATGAGCTGACTCAGCACTTGCAGCGAGCCACCTCTGCGCGTAACTCCTTTGCACAACCTCCTTCCACACAGGAGACTGTGCAAAACATCCTCCACCGATCCTCCCCTGGGATGGATCCATATCCATCCCCATCTGATTCTTGGACTGGAAGATCATCCGATCCTTTCTTCACCAGCCGGGGGAACTCCATTCCTCCTTTCCCTGATTCTCAGGAGGTTCCTCAGACCTGCGAGGACCTCAACGCCATTCAGAACGACCCATTCTCCAACACTTACAACCCTGGATGGCGAAACCATCCCAATTTTCAGTGGGCGGGAAATTCCCAAACCCAAAGACCACCTTTTCAGTCCCGCCCACAGCCCTCTCATCACTACCAGCCGCCTCAGCCTCGGCCCAACCCTACTTATCCATCAGGGCCAAATCAAGATCAAATGTCCTTAATCCTCCAAACTCTGGCTGACATTCAAAAATCGAATGCAGCTATTCAAAAACAGCACAAGGACGAGCTTACTGAAGTTAAAACTCAACTGGCCCAGTTGGCAAATTCTCGCCAACCAGGCACACTCCCTTCCCAACCTCTTCCTAACCCAAATAACGTGCCAACCCAGAAGCGCGTTATGAATCCAAATTTAGGCCACGCTCAATGGATTTATCAGGCCCCTACTGCTCCATCTCCAGACGAGATGGAAGCCTCAACTTCTCGTGCGGGATTTCAGCAGCAGCCACCCCTCCTACCAAACCCAAACCAAAATCAGGCTGGATTAAATTCTGTAACAACACGTAGTGGTAAGACAACTCAAGACCCGCATTATCCAAACCACTCCCAGCCTGATAACCATGACCCTAGGATAGTTATCCAAGGTACCGCTGTTCCAGATCCACAACCTGAACCTATCCTAGAAGAACCAACCAAGATCCCGTTTCCCGAGGCCCTGACCAAGGGAAAGAAGACCACCAAACCCGTGGCCCCTGAGGAAGACCTGGTCAAGCTCTTTGAGCAGGTCCACATAAACATCCCCTTGATGGATGCAATCCGCCACGTACCAGCTTATGCACGATTTCTAAAGAATTTATGTACACCCCAGCGTAAGCCGCGAACCAAGGGAGGGAGCCCAATTGTTCTGTCAGAGCAAGCCAGCTCTGTAATCCTTAGTAGACTCCCACCCAAGGCAAAAGATCCTGGAACTCCCCTGATCTCCTGTAAGATAGGTGGTACCCAATTTGATAGAGCATTGTTAGACTTAGGTGCATCTATAAATCTGATACCCACATCCTTACTTGACCATCTAGAAGAATCTGAGCTGAAACCAACCGAGGTGACATTACAATTAGCAGATCGATCTATAAAGTCACCAAAAGGGATTCTCGAGGATGTTATCGTGAGAGTGCGGGATTTCTATTTCCCAGTGGACTTTATAGTCTTAGACATGGATGCACCTGAGAACCCTAGGGATACACCAATCATTCTAGGGAGACCTTTCTTGGCTACTGCTAGAGCCAACATCAGCTGTGAGGAGGGCCAAATAGAGCTTAAGTTTGGAGATCAAACACTGAAAATTGATATATTTAAGGCCCAACAAGGAATTAATTGCGGCGTCATCGAGCAAATTTGTGACATCAAGACTTTGGTTGATGAATCACACCTCCAGAATAACTTGAGTATGCCTCATCAACCACAGAAGAATCTTGACCCGCAAACAGAGGAGTCAAATCCAGATGTGAACAACCCAGTAACTCCCACCCTTGAACCTCACATCTATACTGAACCACCCGCTGCTGCTGAAAACCCCATCCTCGAACTGAAACCCCTTCCTGCTCACTTAAAATACGTCTTTTTGGGTTCTAATCAGACCCTTCCTGTGATCATCAATTCCAACCTCAGTCCTGAATAGGAATCCCGTCTGATTGTTGTCCTCCAGCAACATCGCAGAGCCATCGGATGGACTCTCGATGATTTGACTGGAATAAGTCCCTCTTATTGTACTCATCATATCTATTCAGAAGAGGGCACACGACCTTCTCGTGAAATGCAGAGACGCTTAAACCCCAATCTGCAGGAGGTCGTGAAAAAGGAGATCATCAAGTGGTTAGATGCCGGAATCATCTACCCGATCTCCGATAGTCGTTGGGTGAGCCCAATTCAGGTCGTGCCCAAGAAGGCAGGACTCACCACTATAACGACTGAGATCGGAGAAATCATTCCTACCCGATTAGCCAACTCGTGGAGAGTCTGTATAGATTACCGGCGACTCAATTCCTCCACGAAGAAGGATCATTTCCCACTACCCTTCATTGATCAAATTCTCGAAAAACTAGCGGGAAATAGGTTCTTCTGCTTTCTTGACGGGTACTCCGGTTATAACCAGGTGGCAATCCATCCTGAGGACCAAGAAAAGACCACGTTCACCTGCCCCTTCGGAACATACGCTTTCCGAAGGATGCCTTTCGATCTTTGCAATGCACCCGCTACTTTTCAGCGATGCATGCTTGCCATATTCTCAGATATGGTAGGTGATTATCTGGAAGTCTTCATGGATGACTTTTCAGTTTTCGGAGCATCATTCGACGATTGCCTCCAACACTTGGTCCAGATACTCAGGCGGTGCATCGATGTGAATTTGGTTCTTTCCTGGGAAAAGAGCCATTTCATGGTGCCTGAGGGAATTGTCCTGGGACACTCAATTTTGGAGAAAGGTATCCAAGTGGATCGAGCTAAGGTTAATCTGATTTCTCACCTTCCTATGCCTAGCTCGATCAGGGACATCCGATCCTTTTTAGGGCATGTCGGTTTTTATCGACGATTTATCCCTGATTTTTCAAAAATCGCACGCCCCCTGACCACTCTTCTCTCCAAGGATGTTCCCTTCGAAATCTCCAAGGAATGCACTCAAGCATTTGAAATCTTGCGTGACCGAGTCACCCAAGCACCGATCCTACAGTCCCCTGATTGGTCTCAACCCTTTGAGATCATGTGTGATGCATCCGACTTCGCTGTAGGAGCGGTTTTGGGGCAGAAAAATGACAAGAAACCTGTGGTCATTTACTACGCCAGCAAAACACTCGATGAGGCTCAGCGTAACTATACAGTTACTGAGAAAGAGCTGCTAGCTGTAGTATTTGCCCTAGAGAAGTTCAGATCGTACCTTCTGGGTTCCCATGTCATCATATACTCGGATCACACAGCTGTGAGGCATCTCCTTGCGAAGAAGGATGCGAAACCTCGATTAATCCGATGGATCTTGCTATTGCAAGAATTTGACCTTGAGATTCGCGACAAAGCGGGAAAACAAAACGTGGTAGCTGATCATTTGTCCCATCTTCCTTCTGAAATAATTGACCCTTCCGGACCCATCACTGAGCATTTTCCCGATGAGCACCTGCTGACTATTGGTACTAGCCTTCCATGGTTCGCTAATATTGTAAATTACTTGGCATCTCATCAGACCCCGTCCAATTGGCCGAAGGCCAAGAAAGACAAATTACGCTCGGATGCCAAGTATTACATTTGGGAAGACCCGTACCTCTTCCGCATAGGTGCCGATCAGATCATCCGGAGATGTGTCCCGGAAGGGGAAGTCAACAATATCCTCTCTTTCTGCCATGACCAGGCATGCGGTGGCCATTTTGCCGGGCATAAAATCGCAGCAAAAGTCCTCCAGTGTGGCTTTTACTGGCCCACACTGTTCAAAGACGCACACAGTCATTGCAAGGCATGCAGTCGTTGCCAGACTTTGGGCAACATGAGCCATCGCGACATGATGCCTATGCAACCGATTCTAGTATGCGAAATCTTTGATGTTTGGGGGATTGATTTTATGGGCCCCTTTCCTGTTTCGGATGGTTTCGAATACATTCTGTTGGCTGTGGACTACGTGTCCAAATGGATCGAAGCCATACCGACCCGAACCTGTGATCACAAAATCGTCCTCAAATTCATTCATCAACACATTTTCTCAAGGTTCGGGATTCCTCGTGCAATGATCTCTGATGGGGGGACCCATTTCACAAATGCTCAGTTTAGGTCACTGATGACCAAATACGGGGTGTCTCACCGAATCTCTACTCCTTACCACCCCCAAACTAATGGTCTAGCTGAGCTGTCTAATCGGGAGATCAAGAAAATCCTGCAAGTCACTGTTCGACCTGACAGGAAGGACTGGTCGTCCCGACTTCCGGAAGCATTGTGGGCCTATAGGACCGCCCACAAGACCCAATTGGGCATGTCTCCCTTTAGATTGGTGTACGGAAAGGCATGCCACCTTCCCGTCGAACTGGAGCATAAAGCCTATTGGGCAGTACGGAACTGTAATCTAGATCTTTCCAAGGCTAGGACCCACAGAAAACTCCAAATCAGCGAGATCGATGAATTACGCAGAGACGCGTACGAGAACTCGCAAATCTACAAGGAGCGGGTTAAAGCCTTCCACGACAAACACATCTCGAGAAAGATCTTTCATCCTGGTCAAAAGGTCCTACTCTTTGATGCCCGACTCAAACTCTTCCCAGGAAAACTGAGATCTAAGTGGGTCGGACCATATTTGGTCCGACAGGTTTTTGGAAATGGAGCAATCGAAATCAGTCCACTCAGCCACGATTCTGAACCTTTCATCGTGAACGGTCAGAGACTCAAGCCGTTCATTGATGTAACTTCTACTGATTTGGCTGAGGCATCTTATATCCTCCTTTCCCCTTGAGCTTATTGCGCCCAGCCGATGGCGTAAAACTCAGCGCTTAACGGGAGGCAGCCCGTCATTCTCTTTGAAAACCTGAAACTTGTTCTGACACCCTTCAGCACTCGAAGTTCACCCTTATAGACAGCCGACCCCAACTCAGATGTTCGCATCTGAGATTTGAAATCGTCCGCAAAAAAATTCAACCCGACCCATCCACTCACCCAAATTTCTGTCTTAAGGAATGAACTAAGACCCCCTAGGTTACAATGAGGACATTGCAAATCTTAGGCATGGGGGGGTATGAAAGTACAAAAACTTGTAAGAAAAGGTTTCAAACAAAAAAATTTACATATGCCAAAAACACCATAAAAATTAAAAAATTTTCGAAAAAGAACAAGAGGAAAAGAGGAGAAGGAAATTTTGCGAAGGAGAAAAGAAACAAAAGGAAAAAGGAGCACAAAATTATGAGAAAAAGTGATAGTCATTAGTAAGGAACTAAGGAATTAACCTAAGTTCTAGACCTCATTCAAGAAAAGTGCACAATAAGATTAGTAAAGAATGCAAACCTTAGGCATTCTTGAATAGACTCTTAGTACCCATTAAGATCTGGACACTCCTCAAGAGGTTGAGGAAAATGAAAAGCTGAAGTATTAGGTCTAAGGCTTAGGGAGTATTCGGCCTCGTTACCTAATTTTTGGTTTACGGGACTCAGTAACCTAAGCACCCTAATCTCACACACAGCCTGGTTCAGTAAGCGTAAAAATCAGAATCATGCAGAAGCGTCGCAAAAATCTGAAAAGAACACCTAGAATAGGAGCGGCCGATCAACACAAGTTGATTTGGACGAGTTCCCAGCGCAGAGAGGCGGGGAAATCCCCTCGAAGATGCGTAACAAAATATCATCTCCTCGGTGCTTGTCTCTTAGGATATTTACATATCCTACTGGGGGCATGTAAGCACTCTGCTGGTTCAGATTCCATGGATGGCATTATCTCGAAGTGTCAATTGCCAGGGTCTGGATTCGGCCACGGAATACCATGGATGGGATTATCTCGAAATCTCAATAGCCAGGGTTCCGGGGGTTGCCATGGGCGGTGCTATCTCGAAGCATCGATCGCCAGGAACCCTTGAGGATTGATGATGGGAGCAAGGAATCTGATACAGACCGTGTTGAAAAGCCAATCCTAGGCTAGAACTGAAAAGAAAAAGAGAGAGAAAACTCTCCAAACAGAAAAACTTTCTATCTCTCTCTTACAAAACGCACTGCGAACTGAGCCAGGGCTAAAATCATTTCAAGCACGGGTGCTTTAACCACGAAGTCCAATAAACCTTAGGTTAGTTCTTGTGGGCCTTAAAAACCTCTGCTAAAAGACTGAGGCTAAGGCTAGACAGATTTGGATCTTGATTGGTACTAGAGTACCTTTTAGGCCTATGGTCAGCATTCTAACCTAATCTATGCTCAAATAAAAAAGGCACTTATCTAAAACTATTAAAAACTTTATGGTCTAGAACAAGGGTTGAAACCTTAAGTTTTTGCTAAGGGACTAGCAAAAGCTAGGCATGGGGGTATGATGAGAACCTCATCATGAGCCATAACTAGCTCATTTTGACCTAATACAAAGGATAAAAGCTCCTACATATCTCAAGGAAAGGCTTAACTCAGAGAATTCTGAGTTTGAGAAGAAAACAAGTCATAAGGGGTAAAAGTGCAATTTTACCAGTATAATCTGCATACAGGGTAACTCAGGGCCCAAACATAGGTCAAAGCAGCTTAATAAGAATAAAAGTGGGATGAGATGATCTAGCAAGGGCTACAGCACTTCCAAGAAACCAAATGATAATCTGTAACCCTAAAACAACCCACTTCAATTCACAAGGTTAGAGGCAAAGTAAAAATAGAATAAACCCTCTAAAATTCATATAAAAATAATCTCTAGGGTTTAGAACCTTCAATTTGGCCTTTAGAACCCATTTTGACCTACATTGAGAACCAAGCCCAATTAATAACTTAATTTGGGTTTTTGCGCAAATTGACCGGTCAGACAAGGTTTAGTATGAAAATGAAATTCACCATCAGATTCCTTAGGTCCTAATTAGTCATGTATAAAAACTTGAGCCTAAGAAGAAACCTCCTTGACCGACTTTACACTTTGGTCCTCATACATTTACTCTTTGGCCCTCAACTTCTGAACCCTCGCATTTTGGCCCCTAACTCTCCTTCGTTCTTTGCAATCAGGTCCCTCCTGCAAAACCTGCCAGCACCATGCTCCGGCGACCTTGCGCGGAGCATGGCGCCGCGCAGGGTGAGGTGGGGAACCTGGCAAGTAAACCGGGGGTGCCCTGCGTCGTCAGCCGTCGCAGGGACACCCCCCTGGTCGTTGCAGCCCACCATACCGGCCGTGCGAACGCACGGACGGTATGGGTTCTTGTTTCCGACCATTCTCCGGCGAGGGAGACACGTCGTCTCCCTCCGCCTTCCTCCCTGTTTGATCCCTATAAATACCCCCAGTTGCTCCACCGACCAGGGCAGCCTGGATCTGACGGAGAAAATCCCCAACTTTCTTCTCTTCTTCCTCCGGCAGACGCTCACCAGCTCCGGCGGTTTCCTCCCCCTCCACCTCTTCGCTCTGCCGCAATACCAGCAGCAGAGACTTCCTCCCCTGCTCTTCCCGCGCCACGCCGTACCCAGCTGGCGCCTCTCCGGCTCTCTGCTCGCCGCCGCCCCTTTTCCTGAGCATCGTCTTCTCCGGCGACAGTCGATACGACTGTCGCCCTGTTCCTCCCCCTTCGTCCCTGCAAGTAAGCTAGAGCTACTCCCCTTCTCCTCCTCTTTCTTTCCCCGCTTTCAATTTATTCAATTAAGCCCTCTACCGACCCTGACCACCTTCACCCCCTTCGCCTCCGACCACCCTCCGGCGAGCCGCTCCCATCACCTCAGCAACCCACACGGCTCGCCGACCCTCACCGAACCTCCGCCTCATCACACTGAGCACCCCCCGCCCCTCCACTGCCACTCCACACCTCCGTAACACTCCCCCGAACAAACCCATTCCTCCGGTTGCAGTCCGACCCAGGGCTGCCGCCAGACACCTCCTTGCGGCCTGCCGCGCAGCTCCTCACCTTCGCCGTGCCACGGCGAAGGTTCCCCAGTGGTTTGATCAGGCCGCAAGGCCATATTCGTGTCCGACAGGTTTTGAGGTTCGACCGCCATTGACGCACATTGAAGCAGCTTCTCCCGCGCTCCAGGCTTGAGGACTCCAGGTCTCCAGCTGCTGCGGAGTACGGGGAGTCTTGCGAAGGCAGCCAGCCAGCAACCTATGCAAATAGAAGCCGCAGCTGCAGAAGCCAGGCCGCGGTCTCCCAGCAGGCGCACGCGAGGACCGGTCTGCGTTTAGTCCCACATCGGTAAGCCTCACACACGTTCCACTGTTTAAATTGATTTCGTGCAGTAGCCTTACTGCCTCAGTACACGGGGTGAGGTCCCCTTACACCCGCCCGGTTACCCGGTCTCGTCCGCGCTCACGCCCCGCGGACCTGACCCGACCCGACTTAGACTGACCTGCACTCCTCGCCCACCACGCACGCCGGTGGGCCTGGACCCGGGCCTGACCCGAACCCGATTACCCGGCAGCTCTGGGAGAGCTTTCCCAAGAGTGGTTTCAGAGAGAAAGAGAGACGCGGGGGGGGAGAGGGTAGAGTAGGTTTTGCCTCTGACGAAAAACTCTGAAGTGTGCAGGCACAGGCGAAGAAGAAGACCCGCGGAAGAAGAAGGAGCTGCACTGTAGCAAATGCATAGTTAAGTCGTCTAAGCATCGGGTCAGACGACGGAGGGTCAGCAGCCAGAGCAGGAAAGAAGGCAGGCTGAAGAAGAAAAGAAGAGCAACGGCCAAGGCAGAAGAAGAAGAAAGGAAGACTTAGTAGCTGAAGGCAGAAGCTCTGCAGCCATAAAGAAGAAAAGGGAAAAGAGAAAGGGTCACCACAATTGCAGAAAAAGAAGAAGAGAGGTCAGGGCAGAAACCAAGGAAAAAGAAGAAAGAGATCTGAAGAGGAGCATCACCTCTGCAGAACGAAGAAGAAGAACAAGGAGCTCTGAAGAAAGAAGAAAACCACCAAAGCAGGAACAGCAGGAAGAAGAAGAAGAGCATCACCATTGCAGAACAGAGAGAAAGAAGGAGGTCTAAAGAAAGAGAGAAAGAAAAGCATCCCCTCTGCAGAACAAAGAGAAAACAACAAATTCTTTCCATCTCTCTTTCTTTTTGTAAAAGAAACATGTATATCTCTAGAATACAACTTGCTCCCTGAGTTCGACCTCGGGAACTCTTTTATTTTCCGAGTAAAAAATTTTATATTTGAAGTGTTGGTAATAACCGGCTTTACTACAACGTTATAACAAACTAAAACCCGGTTGGAATCAGCCGACTTCAATATCCCTCTCCTAGATGCCGTTAAATATATACCTGCCTATGCTAAATTTTTAAAGGAGATTTGTACTCCTAAAAGGCAGGCCAAAAATCTAGGACAGGTGCATCTTTCGGAGACAGTAAGCTCTGTCATACAGAGTAAGCTGCCTCCTAAGATGAAAGATCCGGGGGCGCCTTTAATTTATGTAATTATTGATGACACTACATTTAATCGCGCCCTCCTTGATCTTGGTGCCTCTGTAAATATTATTCCCACAAGTTTATTCGAAGAATTTCAGATCGGTGAATTAAAACCCGTCGAGGTTACCCTGCAATTAGCCGACCGATCTACAATCAAACCTCGTGGGATTGTCGAGGATGTATTAGTCAAGGTCCAGAATTGTGTCTTCCCTGCAGACTTTCTGGTTCTTGACATTGAGGCACCCGAATCATTACTGGACTCCCCGATAATCCTTGGACGCCCCTTTTTGGCTACTGCAAAGGCAAATATCAATTGCCACACAGGCAAAATGGATATCAACTGTGCAGGCCAAACTATCACCTTAGATATTTTTAAATCCTCCAAGAGATTCCATGATGATAACTTCTTTGAGGACTCAGATACTGAAATTTCTAATATGGTGGAGACAATGTTAATAGATACCCTTACCGACCACAGTTTTTTTGAGGACTCTAATTCAGACTCAGTGGTCGGCGAGATCTGTGATCCGGAAACTTGTCTTGACTCCAAATTTGTTCCTGATACCCCCCCCAACCCACCCACTATTCACGCACCTAATTTTTCCACACTAACTCACTATTCCTTCCCCGACCCCTTTCTTACGGACCTGCCACCAACCCCGCCCGAGTTTGGCACCCAACCTGAATTAAAACCATGGCCAGACTCAGGCCACACTTATCAATTTCCATCTCACTTTGATCCCAATATTATTTCTAATCAATTTTCTAGGGATCTAGACGAAGACAACTTTTTTGCGAGCATCCAAGTGTCCAATTATTTACATGATTTTCCGTCTTCTGTGCATACCTTCACGTCCGGCTGAATGGCGTAAAAGATAGCACTGGATGGGAGGTAACCCATCATTTTTTTTTGCTTTCCTTTTTTCTTCTTTTTCCAGGTTTTATTCATCCTAAACCTAACCGTTCTTCACTAAGGTGATTCCTTTTCCCTCCTAATGCATGAGGACATGGCATATCTTAAGCATGGGGGGGTGTTTTTAAATTTTTACGATCGATTTAGGATGTTCAAAACCTAAAAACATGCAATTTTCTTTAATTTATTTCCTGCTTGCATACCCAAAAACAAAAAACAAAATATATATATATGGGAAAGATTTCAGGACCTTTGAAGAAGTTGCCTGCACCACGAGATTCCTTTGTGGCAGCTCGTGCAAATCTTCTATCATGGATTAGAAGATCAAATCCGACAATTTGTCGACGCCTCGTGTGGCGGCAACTTCTTAAATAAAGATGCTGAAAGTGCTTATGATCTATTTGAAGAAATGAGTGAAAACTCATTTAACCAAGCTTCCATGAACACATTTTGCAGAACCCAAAACCCGCAGTTTGGTGTTCATGAAATAGGCGCTCAATCTATCCCACTCGCCCAAGACGATCTTCAAATGATCGCTCAGAAACTCGACCAGATGCATATTAATCAGAAGAAAATTGAGGAAAGACTCGCCACATCAATTCAAGCTCCACGACCACATCTAACCCAACCTAACTTTCCACGAAGAGAAAATTTGCACAATCTCAACACCACTCCTGCTGATTATTCTGAGGTTGCCCATGATTCACTGGGGAATTTCAATTATCCAGATCTTAACCCCACCCAAAATATTTCTGCCATCCAGGAGCCCTTTAAAAATTCTTTCAATTGGAAAAATTACCTGAACTACTCCTGGAATAATCAAGTTTCCTCCCAACCATATCATTTTAATGGGTATGGGTCGAATCCAAATTTCCATCCTGGGCCATCCCAACAAGATATCAATGCCCAGATGCTACGGACCCTGCAGGATATGCAAACAAAAATGACGGAAGTAACCCGCAACATCACAAATCTGAACAATCAGATTGGGGTTGCTCCCACGCAAAGACCTGTAGGACATCTTCCGTCCCAACCCATACCCAATCCCAATCACCAAGGGAACCATTATATGGGCAGAAATCCACATTATCCAAATCAGCCTCCTCCTAATCCACCTCAGCAGCCGCCCAGGTTCCTGCAATCACAGGCCCCCCCACATCCTCCAAATAATAATCCGACTGCACATGCAGTTACCTTGAGGAGTGGTAAAACCACCACTGACCCCGAGCCTTCGCACAAACCTGGTAAGATACATGTGCAAGTTGACTCCCCACCTCCCCATCAAGAAGAAAAAGAACAACAAAAATCTCAAGACAAGATTCCTATCCCTTTCCCACAAGCTCTCTACCCTACCACCAACAAAAGAAAGAAATCTGAGCCCACTACAGAAGAACTCATGGAGCTATTTGGGCAAGTTCATATCAATATCCCTCTCCTAGATGCCATTAAATATATACCTGCCTATGCTAAATTTTTAAAGGAGATTTGTACTCCTAAAAGGCAAGCCAAAAATCTAGGACAGGTGCATCTTTCGGAGACAGTAAGCTCTGTCATACAGAGTAAGCTGCCTCCTAAGATGAAAGATCCGGGGGTGCCTTTAATTTATGTAATTATTGATGACACTACATTTAATCGCGCCCTCCTTGATCTTGGTGCCTCTGTAAATATTATTCCCACAAGTTTATTCGAAGAATTTCAGATCGGTGAATTAAAACCCGTCGAGGTTACCCTGCAATTAGCCGACCGATCTACAATCAAACCTCGTGGGATTGTCGAGGATGTATTAGTCAAGGTCCAGAATTGTGTCTTCCCTGCAGACTTTCTGGTTCTTGACATTGAGGCACCCGAATCATTACTGGACTCCCCGATAATCCTTGGACGCCCCTTTTTGGCTACTGCAAAGGCAAATATCAATTGCCACACAGGCAAAATGGATATCAACTGTGCAGGCCAAACTATCACCTTAGATATTTTTAAATCCTCCAAGAGATTCCATGATGATAACTTCTTTGAGGACTCAGATACTGAAATTTCTAATATGGTGGAGGAGACAATGTTAATAGATACCCTTACCGACCACAGTTTTTTTGAGGACTCTAATTCAGACTCAGTGGTCGGCGAGATCTGTGATCCGGAAACTTGTCTTGACTCCAAATTTGTTCCTGATACCCCCCCCAACCCACCCACTATTCACGCACCTAATTTTTCCACACTAACTCACTATTCCTTCCCCGACCCCTTTCTTACGGACCTGCCACCAACCCCGCCCGAGTTTGGCACCCAACCTGAATTAAAACCATGGCCAGACTCAGGCCACACTTATCAATTTCCATCTCACTTTGATCCCAATATTATTTCTAATCAATTTTCTAGGGATCTAGACGAAGACAACTTTTTTGCGGGCATCCAAGTGTCCAATTATTTACATGATTTTCCGTCTTCTGTGCATACCTTCACGTCCGGCTGAATGGCGTAAAAGATAGCACTGGATGGGAGGTAACCCATCATTTTTTTTTGCTTTCCTTTTTTCTTCTTTTTCCAGGTTTTATTCATCCTAAACCTGACCGTTCTTCACTAAGGTGATTCCTTTTCCCTCCTAATGCATGAGGACATGGCATATCTTAAGCATGGGGGGGTGTTTTTAAATTTTTACGATCGATTTAGGATGTTCAAAACCTAAAAACATGCAATTTTCTTTAATTTATTTCCTGCTTGCATACCCAAAAACAAAAAACAAAAAAAAAAAAATATATATATATATATATATTGAAAACTTTTTGAGGAAAAATTTTGAAATCGGGACTACGGTCGAAAAATTCACTTCTGGTACAATGGGATTTAATCTTTAACAAACTAAGGATGAGGATATGGATCTGATCATTAGAATTCCAGGGTCTATTTTAGACTAGATCAGATATCCTTCTCTAAAATTCCACCTGAACTCATGATAGTTCAGGTGACTTGATCCTATTTTGTAATATGGAAAGTATTCGACTTAGTTTTTGATTCAAAAACCTGCGGTTCTTGAGAAACTTCTTGTGTCAATTTTCACACACAAGCCAACACTTAAAAATAACTAAAAATTTGAAAAAACTCCCTTGTTTGGATTTAGTAAAAGTCTGAAGCAGATCATTGGTTTGAGTTCCCACCGTCGAGAAGAAGGAAAAAAACCTTCTTTGAGGACACGATGTCAACATGTTACCGCCTCGGTGCTGCTCTATATCTATATTTCATATCTTTAGACGGAGCATTAAAGCGCATTTCAGCAGCTCAAGTGTCTTGGACGGTGCTCTACCTATAGCGTCGGAGCAAGAGCTTGAGTTTGCTTGGAGCGCCCCTTTTCACCGCATCGTGTTTTGGGGTTGTGAGCTCCTGGGTGGTGTCATGGACAGTGCTATCCCGAAGTACTGGCGCCAGAGCCCCCTCGAGGAATGGTAATAGGAATGATGATACCGACACATCTGTTGTAAGACTAAGCTAAAAATAAGCATGGGGGAGAAAAAAAAAAAATAATAATAATAATAACACGTCCTTATTAAGGTTGGCTTTTCACAAGCACCGACACAAGGTTTTAAAGGAATTTGCAAGTTGCGAATCAGATTCACGAGCCAGAAAAATCCTAAAAACAAACATTTCAAGTCATCTGAATTAACAAGGGGTTAATTTGTGAATTTTCTGAGGATATATTGATCCCGTTCTATCTAATGGTTGGATCCAAAAACAAATCCTGATGTTTATCTTCAACAAATCCTGTATCTCCTGTGTTTTAATCTACCAAGGTCCCTCAATCTCTTTTTCTCCTCAAAAGTAAAAAAAAAAAAAAAATAGATTTCCCAAAAATTCCATTTTCCAAAAAAAAAAAAATTAATGTTTTGCTAAGAGACTAGCAAAAGATAAGCATGGGGGTGTGATAAACACCAGTTTATCATCATTTTTATGCTTTAAAACTAACCTAGCTCTTAGGATTTTACTCCGCAAATGGGTTTTTGGGCTGCATTTAGGCATAAATTAGGATAGGCATGCATTGCATGTTTTATTGTTGTTTTAATGTGTTTTTGTGAGTGTTAGGGATGTACAGATTCACAGATCCCTAAAACCCTAGCACTCAAGAAGGCAATTGGTGAAGGAGAAGCCCAGACTAGTTGGAACCCAGCTTGATCCAGCTCACCATAGTTGGAACCTAGCTTACTTGAACTAGGGTTAGCACATCCCAGCTCCATTCAGCTAATCTCAGCTGGATGGCAGCTCAAGAGAGTTCACCTTAGCTCACCCTAGCTCAAGTCAGCTCAGATCCAGCTCAACTTAGCTGAGTCTAGCTCACCTCAGCTCCCACTAGTTCACAGGGAGCTCTAGCTAGCTCAGCTGAGTTGACAGGAGTTCACCCCAGCTCAGATCCAGCTACATCCAGCTCCACTCAACTCCAGCCAGCTGAAGAAGAATTCATCTCAGCTCAGGAAGCTCAAGTCCAGCTCCCGGGGATTCAGCTTAGCTCATCTCAGTTGAGCTAAGCTACCTTAGCTGCCTCAACCAGCTTGATTCTCCCCGATAGCACCAGACCTAGCTCACCTTAGCTCATTTTGGTAGAAGCTAGCTCACTTTAGCTTGGCTTAGCAACTAGCAAAGAACTAGCAAGCTAAGCCAGCTAGAGTAGCCCCATGCCAGCCTCTTCAGCAGCAGCCAGCTCCAGCTCCAGCTCCAGACTTCTTCTACTCAGCTCCCTCCTCCAAACCCTAGCTCCAACACCTTCTCCTCTACTCCTCCATTAGCTAAGCTAGCTTAGCTTAGCTTAGCTTAGCTATGCTCCAACTTCCTTGGCTTGTACTACCCCAAAAACCCACCTACCAACTCTACCCAACTAGCTCCACCTAAGCTCCACATAAGCTAACCTACTTGGCACCAACCTAACCTACCCACCACCTCCAAAAGACACCTAAAATTGGCGCCAAAAACTACCCATAACCACCCCTTAATGGCGCCACTTTTCCCTCCAAAATCCCCCCCTCATCTCCACCACACAATCCTCCTTGAATCCATCTCCACCATCCACCTAACCCTCCTTCTAGAAGACCCCATGTTGGCGCCAACATGGGGGTGTCTCTCCACCACCAAAAGGCACCAACACCACCATAACCACCCCCTTTAACACCCCTTGGGGTGGCGCCAACTAACCCTAGCCATAGGATCACCAACCACCCTCATCCTTCCATCCTAGCCCTCCATTTCAAGGGGTACCTTAACCCCCCATCCTACCCTATAAAAAGACCACTACCCACCACCATTCAAGCCATTCTTTGCTAGCCATTTCACTCTCATATTCCACCAAGAATCCCACGTCCAAGAGAGAAGAAGAAGAAGAAGATTAAGGGGATATTCTGTCCCCTTGGTGCCTTCCCCTCTTCCCTTCTCTCTTGGGTCACGCCAGCCAAAGGAGAAGCCAGGCAAGGAAGATCTTGGAGGAGATCTTGAAGGTGGTCACGCCACCTTGGAGGAGTTTTAAGGGTGGTGCACGCCCACCCCTTTGGAGAGAGCATTAAAGGTGGTAGCTTCCACCTTGGAGGAGCTCTCAAGGAAGGAGAAGAAGGAGGCCCTCTTTTCAAGCCAAGGAGCAGCTAGGCTTGGAGCAAGAAGACAACCTTCTTCACCATTGTTACAAGAGGATTTGTGTTTCTTTTCTTGCTTTTAAATTGTTCAATTCTAGTAGAAGCTTTCCTCTACTTGTCCTTGAAAAGAACACTCATTCTACTCAATCAAAAATTGCCTTCTTTTAAGCTTTTTATTGCAGTTGTTTGTTTTGGTTCTAGCACTTATTTCACCTCTTCTTCCTAATTACCCTAGGCCTACACTTGCCTAGAGTGAGCTTAGGAAGAAGATATTTCTATCTTTTAGATTTTTAATCATTTGTAGGTGTTAGTTCTTTTCGCTACAATCTGCCGTTTGCCCTCGTCTTTTCAAAATACAAAAAAATTACATATTGAAAAATATTAAAAAGAAAGTTGAGATTGTATTCCAAGCAAGAGAACCATTATTGCAATTTTTGCCTCCTTGGAGGACCCTAGATACTCCCCTATCTAGGATATAAATTTTAAAAGCAAAAGCGGATTCGCGTGTTACAACGACGTTAAAAAACTGCTTTTACAAATCACGCGTATTTCGCTATCACCTGGGTGACCCGGTCACGAAGGTTTTCAAAGGCTAGTGTGCATTCCTTGGAGATTTCAAAGGGTACATCCTTAGAGAGAAGAGAAGTCAAGGGGCGCATGATTTTCGAGAAATCAGGAATGAAACGATGGTAAAAACCGACGTGCCCCAGAAAAGAACGGATGTCCCTGATCTAGCTAGGCATAGGAAGGCGAGAGATCAGATCAACCTTAGCTCGATCCACTTGGATGCCCTTTTCTGAAATTAAATGTCCCAGGACAATTCCCTCAGGCACCATGAAATGGCTCTTTTCCTAGGAAAGAACCAAATTCACATCGATGCACCGCCTGAGTATCTGGACCAAGTGTTGGAGGCAATCGTCAAATGATGCTCCAAAAATTGAAAAGTCATCCATGAAGCTTCCAGATAGTCACCTACCATATCTGAGAATATGGCAAGCATGCATTGCTGAAAAGTAGCGGGTGCATTGCAAGGACCGAAAGGCATCCTTCGGAAAGCATATGTTCCGAAGGGGCAGGTGAACGTGGTCTTTTCTTGGTCCTCAGGATGGATTGCCACCTGGTTGTAACCGGAGTACCCGTCAAGAAAGCAGAAGAACTTATTTCCCACTAGTTTCTCGAGAATTTGATCAATGAAATTTAGTGGGAAATGGTCCTTCTTCATGGAGGAGTTGAGTCAGCGGTAATCTATACAGACTCTCCATGAGTTGGCTAATCGGGTAGGAATGACTTCTCCGATTTCAGTCGTTATAGTAGTGAGTCCTGCTTTTTTAGGCACAACCTGAATTGGGCTCACCCAACGACTATCGGAGATCGGGTAGATGATTTCGGCATCTAACCACTTGATGATCTCCTTTTTCACGACCTCCTGCAGATTGGGGTTCAAATGTCTCTGCATTTCATGAGAAGGTCGTGCGCCCTCTTCCGAATAGATATGATGAGTACAATAAGAAGGACTTATTCCAGTCAAATCATCAAGAGTCCACCCGATGTCTCTGCGATGTTGCTAGAGGACAGCAATCAGACGGGATTCCTATTCGGGATTGAGGTTGGAATTGATAATCACAGGAAGGGTCTGATTAGAACCCAAAAAGATGTATTTCAAGTGAGCAGGAAGGGGCTTTAGTTCAAGGATGGGGTTATCGGCAGCGACGGGTGGTTCAGAATAGACGTGAGGTTTAAGGGTAGGAGCAACTGGGGTGTCCAAATCTGGATTCGACTCATCCATTTGTGGGTCAAGATCTTTCTGCGGTTGATGAGGTATAATCAGGTCATTCTGGAAGTGTGTTTCATCAACCAAAGCCCTAATATCACAAATCTGTTCGATGACACCGCAATTAATCCCTTGTTAGGCCTTAAATATATCAATTTTCAGGGTTTGATTTCCAAATTTGAGCTCTATTTGGCCCTCCTCACAGCTAATGTTGGCTCTAGCAGTAGCTAAGAAAGGTCTCCCTAGAATGATTGGTGTATCCCTAGGGTTTTCAAGTGAGTCCATGTCTATGACTATAAAGTCTACAGGAAAGTAAAAATCTCGCACTCTCACAATAACATCCTTGAGAATCCCTTTTGGTGATTTTATAGATCGATCTGCTAATTGTAATGTCACCTCAGTTGGTTTTAACTCAGATTCTTCTAGATGGTTAAGTAAGGATGTGGGTATCAGATTTATGGAAGCACCCAAGTCTAACAATACTCTATCAAATTGGGTATCACCTATCTTGCAGGAAATCAGGGGAGTGACAGGGTCTTTAGCCTTGGGTGGGAGTCTGCTTAGGATTACAGAGCTGGCTTGCTCTGATAGAACAATTGGACTCCCACTCTTGGTTAGCGGCTTATGCTGGGGTGTACACACATTCTTTAAGAATCGTACGTAAGCCGGTACGTGGCGGATTGCATCCATCAAGGGGATGTTTATGTGGACCTACTCAAAGAGCTTGACCAGGTCCCTCCTCAGGTGCCACGGGCTTGGTAGTCTTCTTTCCCTTGGTCAAGGCCTCGGGAAACGGAATCTTGGTTGGTTCTTCTAGGATAGGTCCAGGTCCTGGATCTGGGACAGGGATAGGAACGTCCTGGATTTCCGTCCTAGGCTTGGGATCACTACCAGGCTTGGAGTGGTTTGGATAAGGTGGATCTTGGGTTTCCTTACCACTATGGGTTGTCACGGAATTGAATCCTGCCTAGTTTTGGTTGGGATTGGGTAAGATGGGTTGCTGCTGGTAGCCTGCAAAAGAAGTGGAGCCTCCATCCATCGGGTGAAGGAACAGAGGGGGCCTGATAAATCATATGGCTTGGCCCGGGTTTGGGTTCATAACGCGTCGCTGGATTGGCACGTTATTCGGGTTAGGAAGAGGTTGGGAAGGAAGAGTGCCTGGCTGGCGAGCATTTGCCAACTGGGCCAGTTGATTTCGAACCTTGAGCATTCGTTCTTTGAATGTCAGCCAAAGTCTAAAGGATAAGGGACATTTGATCCTAATTTGGCCCTGATGGATAAGTAGGGTTGGGTCGAGGCTGAGGCAGCTGGTAAGGAAGAGGGGGTTGTGGGCGGGGCTGAAAGGGTGGTCTTTGGGTTTGGGAATTTTCCGCCCACTGAAAGTTGGGATGGTTTCGCCATCCAGGGTTATAGGTGTTGGAGAACGGGTCGTTCTGGATGGCGTTGAGGTCCTCGCAGGTTTGAGGAACCTCCAGAGAGTCAGAGAAAGGGGGAATGGAATTCCCCGAACTGGTGTAGAAGGGATCGGATGGCCCTCCGATCCGAGAATCAGATGATGGATATGGATCCATCCCAGGAGAAGATCGATGGAGAATGTTTTGCACAGTCTCCCGTGTGGAAGGAGGCTGTGCAAAGGAGCTATGCACAGAGGTGGCTCGCTGCAGGTGCTGAGTTAGCTCATCCACCTTTTCAATGATTGAGACCTTGTCCAATCGACTGGCCATTAATTCCAGGTCGACTGATGCGGACAGGCCCTACGTCTCATGTGCTCCCCTAAGATTCGTCGATGCGCGGGTATTCGTCCTGTCGAATAATCCCATGGAGTCACATGTTTTTGAGAACATCCCACACGGTGTCCTCATGTTGACCCATGATATTCCCTCCGCAGGTTGCATTGACGAAAAGACGGATGTCCTCACAGAGTCCTTGGTAAAAAGATTGGACCTATTCCCATTTAGGAACTCCGTGATGGGGGCACTTTCTCATGAGATCCTGAAAGCGATCCCATGCCTCATGGAGAGGTTCCCCTGTTTGCTGAGTGAAGTGAGTAATCTGATGGCGCAAGGCATTGGTCTGACCAACGGGAAAGAACTTTTTCAAAAATTCAGACTGAAGTTCTTCCAAGTGTTGATCGGCCGGGTCTGAGTTTGATACCAATGAGCGGCCTTGTCCATAAGAGAGAAGGAGAACATCTTCATGAGAAGAATATCCTGATTTTGTGCATCTGACCCAAAAGTTTGGGCCAGATGTTTTAGTTGTTTGATGTGCTGGAAGGGATCTTCGGAATTAAGCCCATGGAATTTAGGTATAGCATGAATCATATTGGGCTTCAATTCAGAATCAGGTCCTCCAGTCGGGAGTCTAACTCGAGGCTCAATGGCCACCGCAGCAGGATTATAATGGTCTCGCATCATAGGACGCTGCGGTGGGTGCACAAAGTTTTGGAAGAGGTCATTGAGTCGCTGGAGCTGGTGCTCCAGATTGTTTTCTTCCTCAACTGGTTGAGCCATGATGGCAGAAGAAGAAGAGCTTGGTTCATAATTAGATGAGAGAATAATGGGGTGGGGTTGCTATGCAAACACGGGCGTCGAGGCTTGGCCTGGACGAGAGTGAATTCCTAAAGGAGATCTTAAGGGTGGTCTTAAGGACCTCCTACCGTTCATGCACTATTGGAATAGATAAGTTTAGAAGGTGTTGGACCCAATCAAGACACCCAAAAAATTTTTGGGCGACTACAGAGGTGCGGGGCAGATGGACCCCTTGATCAAAAAGATCGTCCACCTGAGAATTACCTGGGCAGCCAGAGAGGGTGAGTCCCACGAAGACCCCTACATGGTAGAGCATCCCCACGGGTTACAGGGTTTCCCCCACCCGACCTCTCTTGTCACTGCGGTTCCAGGTAGACCAGAATGGGGATCTTGACCTCTTAAGTCTACCTCTTTTACTTTAAGATCAAGGTACTTAAGGTTTCACTTGAACTCTTAGTTATTTTTGTGAAAAAGGTGACCTAATTTGAAGGTTGGTTGACCCCAAGGGTCAACTTCACCTAGGGATTCTTTTGAGAATTTATTAGGTCTTGTTTTTTTAGGGTTCAAGTGTTTAGAGAGCCAATTTGTTTAGGGTTTTTCTTAATAGGTATTTTCAACTAATGGCTTAGGCACACCTCTTTTTAGGAAGATCTTTTCTTTGTTAATAGAAGGTGTGTCTCTAAAAACCCTAGATTTTCAATCCTTGGATTGGCTCTAGTTGGTCCATTTTAGTTGCCTCAAAATTTTAGTATCTAGGGCTCAATCAAGAAGGTTTTAGCCCTAGTTCCTTAGTTGGATGGACAGTTAAGCATGTGTTGAAATGAAAATTAGGCAACTCTGATGAATTACTATGTATGATGCAGGTAGCCCTAATTTGATTTTTCTTTTTGTTCCCTTTTCAGATTTTAAGGGAGTTAAGAAAGGGCTAATGAAGATTACCTGGTTGTCGAAGTGTTTGTTGTGCAGCTACTCTTCTCTTTCTTTTACCTACACACAAGAGAGAGAAAAATTAGTAATCTCTTACAAGAAATTCAAAGCTTCTAGAATAGCCATTGTTCCCCGGCAACGGCGTCAAAAACAGTGGTGAGACCGAACCGTGGCTGGTCTTTGTTTGTTTTAGTGTCTATTGCAGTAATGTCATTGAGGTATAAATAAAATAGCTACAGTTTGTCGTCATCGCCACCATTACAATTTTACTCAGAAATATTTTCCCGAGGTCGAACTCAGGGAGCTACTGGAATTCTAGAAGTACAATGTTTCTTTATTACAAAAATAAAAGAGAGAGAGAGGGAGAAGTAGATTTCAGCTTCTTGGCTTTTTCTTCTTCTCTTCTTTCTCTCTTGTCTTCTCTTCTTTCTGTTCTCTTTTTCATAGTTCTTGATCTTCTTCAGTTCTTCTTCTTTCCTTGGTCTTCTTCTTTCTTTCTTCTTCTTTCTTCCTTGGTCTTCTTCTTGCGGTCTTCTTCTTCCTTGGTCTTCTTTATCTTCTTTCTTTGCTTTGTCTACAGAGCTTCATCCGTTGTCTGATTTCTCAGTCAGACGGCTTAAATGGTGCCTGCTACAGTGCTTCCCCTCTCTTCCTTTGTTGTTTCTCCTTCTTCTTCTTCTTCTTGGTCTTCTTCCTCGGCCTTCTTCTTCAGTTCTTCTTCTTCCTCTTCTTCCTTGGTCTTCTTCCTGCGATCTTCTTCTGCTTCCTTCTCTTTTTCTTCCTTGCAGCTAAGTCTCTTCTCTTCAACTCTCAACCTGCCAGCACAAGGAGCAAAACCTACCCTGTCCATCTACCCCGCACGTCTCTCTCTCTCTGTAAATCACTCACAGGACGCTCTCCCAGAGCCGCGGGTAATCGGGTCGGGTTTCGTGCCCGTGACCAGGTGCACCGATGTGTGGGTGATGCGCGAGGTGTGCTCAGATAGGGCCGGGTCGGATCTCACCAGATCCGTGAGGTGAAACCGCGGACGAGGCGAGCGTGCGATGGGTGAGGGGACCTCACCCCAAGTGACTGGAGGCGTTAAGCAGAATTCACAAAAATAATATAAACCATGTGTATGCCTCGTCGCTTACCGATGTAGGACTAAAGCCCGCTGTGCTCCTTCGCGCGCCCGCAGCAGACCGCAGCTTCGCTTCCTCAGCTGTAAGCTCCATTCGCTTTGATTGCTGGGTTAGCTGCCTTCGCACTACCCTCCCAACTTTGCAGCACTTGGAGCCTTGGAGTTCTGAAGCCTGGAGTGCGCGTGGAGCTGCTTCAATGCAACGTCAATGGCGACCGGGCGTCGAACCTGCCAGACACGAAAAGGGCCTCTAAGCCTAATCAGATCAGCGGGGGACCTTTGCCGTGGTACGGCGAAGGTGGTGCAAGGTGCAGCAGATCATGGGGCGGCCTAGGCGTGCATGCCCAGGTCGTCCTGTGACCGGAGGTGTGGGTGTGTTCGGGGGAGCGTTGAGTGGGTGTAGAGCGGCAGTGGGTGGGCGGAGGTTCTATGAGGGTCGACGAGGCGTGTGGGGCTGTGGAGCGATGGGAGCGTCTCGCTGGAGGGTGGCCGGAGACGAGGAAGGTGACGGTGGACAGGAGCGGTCGAGGGTTAATTGAGTGAAATACAGTGAGGAAAAGAAAGAGGGGGAGATGGGGAATAGTTCTGACCTAATTATAGGGACGAAGGGGCCGGAGCAGGGCGGCAGTCGTATCGACTGTCGCCGGAGAAGAAATACCCAGAGGGGAGAGGGTGGCGGCGAGGAAAAGAGTGGGAGGGCGCGTGTTGGGTACGACGCGACGCGGGAAGAGCAGGCGAAGGTGGCTCTGCTGCTGATATTGCAACAGAGCGATGAGACGGAGGAGGAGGAGCCGTCGGAGCTGGTGGGTTTCTGCCGGAGTGGGAAGAGAGGAAAGGTGGGGGGTTTCTCCGTCAGGACCGAGATACCAGAGTCGCCTGGCGATGCTGGTCCTTATAAAGGCGGAGGCGGAGGGGTGGGCGCAGGGAGGCGACGTGCCTCCCTCGCCAGAGAGTGGTCGGAATTGCGACCCATACCTTCCGCGCGTTCGCACGGAAGGTGTGGGCGAGGGCAGAAGTCATGGCGGTGTACCTGCGACAGTAGACGTCGCAGGGAACACCCGGTTCAATTGGCAGGTCACCTCCCTCACAATGCGCGGTGCCATGCTCCGTGCAAAGTCGCCAGAGCATGGCGCTGCTCAGAGACTTGTAGGAGGGACCTGTATGCAAAGAACGACGAAGAACCTACGGGCCAAAATGCAAGGGTTTCGAAAGTTGAGGGTCAAAACGTAATAGATGAGGACCAAAATGCAAAGTCGGTCAAGAAGGTCTCATCTTAGGTTCAAGTTTTTATGCATGACTAAATGGGACCTAAGGATTCTAATGGTAATCTTTATTTCTAGGTCAGACCTTGTTTGACAAGTCAATTTACATAAAAACCCAAATTAAGTCATTAATTGGGCATGATTCACAATGTAAGTCAAAATGGGTTCCCAAGGCCAAATTGAAGGTTCTAAACCCTAGAGATTATTTTTCTATGAATTTTAGAAGGTTGAGTCGATTTTTACTTTGCCTCAAACCTCGTGAATTGAAGTGGGTTTATTTTAGGGTTATAGAATGTCATTTAATTCCTTGGAGTTGCTGTAGCCCTTGCTGGATCGAACCATCCCACTTTCCTTCTTATAAGGTTAATTTGACCTATGTTTGGATCCTGAGTTACCCTATTTGCATATTGTGTTGGTGAAATTGCATTTTTACCCCGTAGGACATGTTTTCTTCACAAACTCAGAATTCTCTGAGTCAAGCCTTTCTATGAGTTATGTAGGAGCTTTTTCTCGCATATCTAGGTTAGATTATGCTAGTTAGGGTTCATGATGAGGTTCTCATCACTGGGCATCCTTAAATAGTGACGACCAATAGAATCCGGATTGCAAAATTTTTGTGGTCATCTTTTTCTCGGAAAAGTGTCCACCACAAATGGATGTGTGACAAAACTCAAGTATGCTATGGAACTCAACTTTCGGGATGCATCGGTGAATAATCTGGTCTACGCCAATGCGGTAAAGCTCAGGATCATCCCAAAAATAATATTTGTCCTTAGATACAAGTCTATCTCGTTGCTGTTTGGTCCAATCCTGAGGGATTTGACCAATGGCCAAATAATTGACAATATCCGCAAACCAGGGGGTTCGGATACCAAAGACTGTGAGGATAGTTTCATTCGGAAAAGCATCAAAGATCGGAACATCCGTATGAGGAGAATCAATTAAGATTCTCGAGAGGTGATCTGCCACTACATTTTGTGCCCCGACTTTATCCCTAATTTCAAGATCGAACTCTTGAAGCAGCAGAATCCAGCGAATAAGCTTGGGTTTGGCATCCTTTTTGGCAAGAGATGTTTCAAGGCCGAGTGGTCAGTATAGATGATGACACGAGAACCAAACAAATAAGCCCTGACTTTTTCTAAAGTGAAAACTACAGCTAGCAATTCTTTTTTAGTAACGGTGTAGTTCCTCTGGGCCTCGTCCAGAGTTTTTCTAGCATAGTAAATCACAGAGGGCTTTTTCTCAATCTTTTGACCCAAGATAGTCTTGACAGCATAATCAGATGCGTCAGCCATAATCTCAAATGGGGCTGTCCAGACGGTGGTTGCAATACCGGGGCACAGGTGACTGCCATTTTCAATAAATCAAATGCCTTATGACATGATTCATTAAACTCGAATGGTGCGTCTTTGGCGAAAAGGCTACTCAAGGGCCAAGCAACCTTCGAGAAAGCCTTAATGAATCTTCTGTAAAAACCCACATGCCCAGGAAAGAGCGAATCTGTTTTACGGATGTGGGAGGAGGAAGTCTAGAGATAGCATCCACCTTAGCTCTATCAACTTCAATTCCCCGATTAGAGACCACGTGACCTAGGACGATGCCTTCCTGAGTCATAAAGTGTCTCTTTTCCCAGCTAAGGACCAGCCGTGTTTTGATGCATCTTTGAAGGATCAATTCCAGGTTAGCCAGGCAAGACTCAAAAGAATCTCTGAAAATGGAGAAATCATCCATGAACACCTCAAGACAATCTCCCACCATGTCAGAAAAGATGGCCAGCATGCACCTTCGAAAAGTTGCAGCACATTGCAAAGCCCGGACGGCATTCTATGGAATGCAAAGGTTCCGTAGGGACATGTGAAAGTTGTCTTTTCCTGGTCTTCGAGATGGATAGGGACTTGGCTATATCTTGAATAACCATCCAGGAAGCAAAAATATTTTTACCGAGCTAACCTTTCGAGGATTTGATAGATGAATGGCAAGGGAAAGTGATCCTTTTTAGTGGCTGTGTTTAGCTTCCTATAGTCAATACAGACTCTCCAAGCAGAAGCTGAATGAGTGGTGAAGGTTTCCCCTTTCCCATTAGTCATAATGGTTATTCTCGCCTTCTTGGGTACAATCTGAACGGGGCTAACCCACGGACTATCTGAGATTGGAAAATAATCCTAGCATCGAGCCACTTAATTATCTCCTTCTTGACCACTTCTCGCATATTCGGGTTTAGTCTCCTTTGCATTTCATGAGAAGGGCGGGATCCATCTTCCATGAAAATACGATGATTACAATAAGATGGCTCGATCCCCCTAAGGTTGTAAATGGTCCAACCAATTGCCTCCTTGTTGTTCTTAAGGACCTTAATCAACCTCAATTCTTTCTCCTTAGTCAAATCAACACTAATAATCACAGGGAGATGTTTTCAGGTCCTAAGAACTCATATTTCAAATTTTTGGGCAATGGTTTTAATTCCAGCTGGGGTGGGTTTAGAATAGAAGGAAGGGAGGATGCTGATGAAGATTCATCAGGACGATCCAGTGGAAGAGGCTGGGAATGAACAAAATCAACAACCTCTTTAGGATGTGGCAAGTCTACCATGGAGGAGGGTTGTGGGTTGGGTTCGCTAAAGTTAACGGAGTCCTCAAGTGCATTGATTGTCATACATGTCTCAAGATCTTGTTCCTCGAGTTCCTAAATGAATCCACAATCCTGAAATCCTCTTATCGCCTTAAAAATATCCAGAGTTAATTTCTTATCCCCAAAGGCGATCTCTATACTACCACTTTCACACTTTATGTTGGCCTTGGCGGTAGCTAGGAACGGATGCCCCAGAATGATGGGTGTGTTCCTCAAATCATTAGGTACATCCATGTCAAGGATGAGGAAATCAACGGGAAAATAGAAATCCTTGACCTTGACAATTACATCCTCAATAATGCCTCTCAATGTGGTGACCGATCGGACCGCTAATTATAGCGTTACTGAGGTTGGCCTAAGTTCACCTAATCCAAACCTCTCATAAATAGAAGTTGGGATTAGGTTAATGGATGCACCTAGGTCCAATAGTGCCCTATCAAAAGTGTATTCCCCAATAATGCATGAGATCAAGGGGGCACCTGGATCTTTCTTCTTTTGAGGAAGGTGATGCAAGATCACAGAACTTCCCTGCTCAGAGAGAATCACCTTGCTCAGAGTGGCTTCTCTCGGCTTATGCTTTTGGGGACACGGTTCTTTTAAGAATTTAGCATAAGCCGGGATGTGCTTAATAGCATCGAGGAGCAGAATATTGATCTCTACGCTCTTGAATAAATTCAAAATCTCCTCATTGCTGTCTAGGGTTTTCTTCTTCTTGGTTTTCAATAGGGCCTCAGGGAATGGGATATGGGTGGAATTTTCAATTTTCGGTCCCTGGGCCTTATTGTCTTCTTCGACCTCCTCCTTCTCTTTCTCAAGCTCCCCAGGATTTTGACTTCTAGAAGGTAATTCTGGGTTCTGGGTCTGCTTCCCACTTCTCAAGGTGACAGATTTTGCAGAGGCATAAGGGTTTGGGTCTTGAGGTGGATTAGTGAAGATTGAAGGGCCTTGGTTGGTCATGTAACTGAAAGTTCCCTACTAGGAGGGGTGACGTAATAATATGCGGAATGAAATATATAAAGCAATATCACAAAAATAAGCAATCGCACAATGTACACAGGTATTTTTAGGTGGAAACCCAAACCGGGTGAAAACCACCACCTAACCCTCTCGAGTTAGGATTTTCCGATCAACCAAGTTGATCAAAATCCACTAAACGAATCACTTTAAACGAGGGTGATTCAACCTCAATACAACCACGCTACAAGTACGAGGGTAGCGTTCCTCAACCCCTTCTCTCCACGAGAAGGATTTTGTCCCACGAAGGAGACGGGAATTCACAAAGCGAATACCCAACCAAAATACAAAGATAAAATAAAACAACAGTCCTATAGAGCCAACAAAATTAAACCTAGCTTCTATAGGAAATAGGAAACTCCCCTTTGCAAGGAGTGCGTCGACGATGACGCGGTGCGTGTGCCACGCGATGGCGCTACGTCGCTCTCGTTAACAATGCCGGGAGAGCGGGTGCGCAACGATTGAATGCTCTCAAGAAAATGGAGCTTGAGCTTGGAGAGCAAGAGAGTCTTTTCTTTGGACACAAAAGGTTTGAAAGTGTATTGCAAGGTGTGTGTCTTAGTGTGTATATCTTGTGTTTTTCTAAGTGTGTTTGTGTTACAAAGGTTCCCCTCTATTTATAGAGGCCTTAGGAAGGCTTTGGAAGGCTTAGAAAAGCTTCCATAGCCGTTGGGTGCAAAGCCCAAGAGAATCAGGCCGAAATCAGGACAATGATTGCATTTGACAGGGTTATCAGACGTCTAACTCTGGCATTAGACGTCTGGAAGGCCACTTTAAGACGTCTGATTCCAAGGTCAGACGTCTGATTCTATGCGGGTTTCTCCCTGACTTGAATCAGATCTAAACAGGGTTTTTGTGCAAGTCCATCAGACGACATACAGGACGTCTGGCACTATGTCTGGACGTCTGGAAACCTACTTTTACTGTGGGAATTGATTTCCAAATGTTGCAACAGCTAGAAAATCTCTAAGAAGAGATTTTGGGTCAGCCGAGGCAAAACGGTCATTTATCAGACGTCTGGTAAGTCCTATGGACGTCTGATAAGGCTCTAACGGTCATAATCTTGAGTGTTTTCTAAGCCAGCCAACGGTCCACTAATTGGACGTCTGGCAAAGTCATCAGACGTCTCCTAAGATGTCTGGTCTAAGGTCTGGACGTCTGATTTCATCAGACAGAACTAACTATGTCTAGCCTAACAGTTATCAGACGTCTGAAACAACAGTCAGACGTCTTAAAATACTTTATCAGACGTCTGATTTTGGGATTAGACGTCTGGAAATGCTGTTTGAGCCCTATATTGGTTTTCTAAGTATTCTACAGAAAACCTAAGTATCCTAGGGTTGTGCAGGTGTTCCTAGGACTATTTTTAGGGTACTTTGAGGCTCTTTAACATAATGTTCTAAGGAATCAAAAAGAGCAAGAAAATAAATACAAGAGATACATGAAAGGATAAAAAAGAATCTATCCTATTCTTCTTGTCTTCCATCTCCAATCTTTCGCTCCACGCGAACCTCCTCTGTTTTCCGTCAAGCTCCTCCAATCCGTCCTGGATGCGAGCTCGAACTCCGTCTAAACACGTCCACATTTGCAATTGACCTGAAATCTAGGACTCAAATTGCAAATGTTAAATAACACGTGTTTTGTTATCATCAAAACAAATGATCGTGGTGCTCTAGCACCAACAGTAAGCAGAAGAAGAAGAAGAGGGACCCTACTCAACCACCTAAGCATGCGCATGTGGGTCCCTTTGATTCCCGTACCCTTGGGTTCTAATGCCCTGATTTTGCACATTACGCAGGCTGGGTACGGGTTGAGATGGTAGGGATCCAGGTTGTTGGGTGTTTGCAATTAACCTAGATTGTAAGTTATCCAAGGATGTCTTCATTTGTTGCATAAGTTGAAGCATGGAACCTTGCATTTCCACCATCTACCGGTTTAAATCAGCCTGCCCCCACGAATTATTGGACATTCCAAGATGGCGGATTAACTGGTCTCGGGGGTAACTGGGTGTATACTTGACCCTGACCCATAGGTTTTTGAGATGCATTGTTGCTAGGTCGAGATTGGGTCTGTTGCCTCTGATTTTTCCAAGAGAAGTTAGGGTGGTTCCTCCATCCTGAGTTAAAAGCGTTGGAATACAGGTTGGACCTAACATTCTCCTGCATTGCATATGCATCCTCATAAAACGAGGATGAAGAGAAGGAAGGATCAGAGAAACTAGGATCAAAGGCCCCAATTTGGAACCCATATGGTTCCGAGAAATCCTGGCTCACAGGTTGAGCCGAATCGAGTTGGTTCACGAATTCCACCCCGTGGGAGCTCGTGAGGAATGGAATCCCGAATTCTAGGATTTAGTGGGTAAAGAAGTGTTTCCTGAATTGCCAAACATCCATTCTTCCATTTTCTTAGCAACCAAGTCCATTTTATCTAGTTTATTACAAATTAATTCCATGTCAAATGAATGAGAATCCTGGATCTCATCAGCACTTGACCTAGGTTGTTGGGACTAGTTGAATGCATTCATGGAGGCATGATTAATTGAGTTCTCGCTCATTTCCTTAAACAGGTCGTATGCGCTATCTGCATCCCTATTGAGGAAATTGCCTCCGCAGGAGGCGTCCACGTGATTACGGAGTTGCTCAACCAACCTATGATAGAAAATCTACACGAGTTGCCATTTCGACTCTTCGTAGTGTGGACACTTCCTCAAAAGTTCCTGGAATCTCTCCCAGGCACCATGAAACGGTTCCGCTAGCCACTGAACAAAAGTGGTAATCGCCCGTCGCAAGGCATTGGTCCTTCCGATAGGGAAGAATTTCTTCAAGAAAGCAGACTTAAGAGCAGCCCAAGTTTCAATCGGCCTTCCTATAGTCTGGTACCAATGTGCGGCCTTATCCCTGAGAGAGTGGGGAAAAGCCTCATGATCATTTGCTCTTCGTTCACATTCCTTGCTCTGGTGGTCTGAACCAAAGTGGTTAGATCCTGCAGGTGCTGGAATTGGTCATCCGAGCCAAGCCCATGGAAATGCTTAATCAAACTTAAGACTTAGGGCTTGATTTCTATGTCTCTGGTGGGAATCATGATGCTAGGGTGTTCCCCATAGTTTGAAGGATCATAAAAATCCTTCAAGGGCTGAGCGCCCTGACCATGCATGCATTGGAACCATTGCTGCATCTGCTGCAATTCTTCCAACTGCCTCTGAATCAGCTCCTACTAGTTCGGAGGCGGGAGAGGTAGTTGTTGATCAACCATGGGATCTGCTTGGCTCTAGCTCAACCTCTGCCTCCTCGAATGGTCTAAAGGTCCTTCTAATCTAGGGTTCAATGACCTCCTCCCAAGCATACACTAGAAGGAAGTCGGAAGGACAGGGAAAAGAGGGAACCCTGCAGCACAAGAATACAAGCCTATCCTTAGATGGGGTAGCCTAAGGTCTACTGACTCTCAGAATCCGTCCTAAGGTTATGGACGATTTACTCTACCTATGTCCAGGCAATCCAACCAGTTAGAAGGAGGGACTGGGGAGAAGGTTCTTCCTTTGGCTTGCACCTCCAGTTCCTAGTGTACCCCCCAGCCACGGTCGTTTGACACTACTCCACTAGCTAGACATCAGATTGACTAGTATAAGTAGGTTAATCATGAATAATCTCAATATGCATCCCGACGAGCGAATGAATCCTTAGGGCCAACGTCTAATTGATTTTAGTTAGGCTTGGGAAATTAGTGCTCTGGAATGTGATGGCCCTTAATGGGTTGTGCCCTTAATGATTTGTTTGAGAACGTGTGAATGTGCTCAACCAAGAGGTTTTCAAGCAAGATTATTAATGATGAGGTGAGTTTTAGGATTCGAATCTTGCTTAATAGCTTTTAGGATTCAAATATTAGGTGTTTTCAACCAAGTTTTGTGAGGCAAACCAAGTTTGTTGTTGAAAGCACGTGTTCAAGTATTTTCCTTTAGAAATCAAGAAAAATATGAAGTGCCTAGCTTGACCTAATTATTGAATCCTATGGGGCAGCTAGAAAATGAACCTCTTTTAGATTAGGTGGTGTGGCCCAAACAATTCACTCAATTGGCTCAAATGCACCACCAATTAAGGCACACAAAAAGGTGGTTAACCTAATATGATTTCTACTCTTTTATGTGTTGAATCTTGTACCGGGTCCACAGGTCGGAAGTCCGGTTGAGTAGATGAAAATCAAGTTCAATTATGTGCCTCAAATGTGGGTGTATGAAGTGTGTAAATTGATTCGTTCCACAGAAAATATCTTTTTATTTTTTTTTATATAAGATGTGGGTGAGATGGGTGAAGGTGGAAAACAAGACAAACAAAGTCTATCCTAGGGTTTATGCAAACACCTAAGTAGATTAGGTCTTGGTTATGATTGTGGCGAAATGAACTAGTGGGGGGGAATGTGGGGGACACTTACAGAGTACTCTACCCGCACTTTACTCCGATCTACCTCACTTGGATATCTATGCTAAGGTACCTACAAGATAGTAGATCAAAGATAAGTAGGGTTAGTGCTATGTAAATGCAAAGAAATGCAATAAACAATAAAGTAAATTCCGTTGCCTCCCTGGCAACAGTGCCAAAATGATCGGGCGTGTTTCGTGTGTTAAAAATCAGGGTTACAAGTAACCCATCATCGTAGCAGCAAAACACGTCGATCAGATAAAATTTATACCGAAACTCCAAGGGAGTCCCAGGTCGAAATAGGGAGGCGACGTTTACTTTACGTGAAAATCGCGCTTCGTTTTGTTTCTTTTTGGTATTTAGGGTTTTGATATTTTTTTTGTTCTTTTGAAATAAAAGACAAGCAGAATGAAACACAAGATAGAAATGGGACAAATATGATATATATATCAATTTAATGTCAATTACAATGAACTATGAAAGCATTAAAAGAGAGGGAGGTGAGAGGAAATCTGCCGAATCGGCTGTTCGGCGAAACGACGGCGCCTGGCGAAAGCTCGGACGAGGGAGGTGAGGAGCAGGACGACGGATGTGAGATGCAAGAGGACGTCATGTTGAGAAAAGCTTTGGAGTAGCTCTGGAATGGAGGTAAGAAGCTGGAGTTGATCTGCTACCGGAATGGAGGTGGGAGGACGGCTCCAAGGCGACCTATGAAGGGAGATGGGATGATGGAGGAGTATTTGGTGGGGCAGAGGTTCGCAACATTAATAGGTGCCTTGGGAGCTTGAGAACAAGCTCTAATGGAGCGTTGGTAGGCTTGCTAGAGCTTGGGAGTAGGTGGGAGTAGAGTAGGTAGAGATGGCTTGGAAGGGACAGGGTGTAGGTCCTTTTATAGTGGAGGAGAAGAGGCTAAAAATGCATAAAGGACCTTTAGCGACCTCCAGACCGTCACTGGAAACGTTGCTGTAGACAGCTCACATCCGCTCACGCCCTTAGCTGGCTCTGCTAGCTTGCAATGAAATAGCGACAGCTGTAAGCGTCGCTGTAGGTCAGCCCAGCTGTCGCTGAAAGTTGGCCACAACCGCACTTGCGCCTGTGCTGTGCTGCCCCGCCTATCACGCGTGCTGACCGCACGCACCCTGCTGTGTGCGCTGCTATGCGCTGACGTGCGCGTGTGCTGCCATGTGCTGGAGCTTTGCACGCACTGCCGCTGCTGCTGCCATGTGCACAGCCAACTTGCTAATTGGAGGGGTTGGAGGGATTCGAACCTGTGCCCCCCCTTTGCAAACCGGTGCTCTAACCATTGCGCCAGACCTTCCCTTGTGTCATGAGGAGCGGCTTGGTGCAACTGCTTCCCAGCCGTTGGATCTTAATCCAATGGCTAGGATTCAAGGGCACGGATGAAGGAATTAGGCGATGCTGCTGGCCGGTGTTGGGCCGCCTAGATGCTCCACGTGGCGCCATCCAAGCTGTCCATCTTTTTCTTGTAGAGGGTGCCATGGTACTCATATCGAGATGATTCCCGTGATGCAAAACTGCGATCGTCGCTCCAGATCCATCCATACGGTCGGATTTTCCATCCAAAACCCGTATGGATGTTGCATTGCCCCCCATGACCATATAAAATGGAGGAATTAATATACAAAACATACAACTATCCTAAATGCCATGCAATGGTTGTTATGCAATATTTATAACATGATATGCAATGCTAAGCCTAGGAACTATCATAAATAAGCAACATATCATGAATTTATGTGTGTTCATCACTGCGTGCACAGCAGAAGCGTGGGTTCATGACTCTCGCGCCTCCTCACCTCAGCTACATGCGCGCAACCCTTCGTGTGCATCTCCATGTGTGCCGCTAGCCCCTTCAACTGCGTGCCCCCGCGTGCTCGCATGCCCTGTAGCGCGCCGTCGTCGCACGCCCAGCGCCGCCCGCAACCACTCCAAGTTGCTGCTCCAACAGGAGAGCACCCCCCCCACCAGCCCTCGCCTCTAGCCTACGCGCGCAGAGTGCACGCTACTCCAGCAGCTCTGCCATGCTCACAGCAGCGACCACCCTCTAGCAGTGCCTCACTCCGCGTGCATGTATTCCCTCACTGCGCCTCCTCATCACCAGCCCATCCACTCCACACGCTCACGCGCTAGTGCAGCCAGTAGACCTCTAACGTGATTGCGTAAGCCTCCAACAAGCAACCACCTCCCTCCTCTCCGTGCGCATTACGCATGGCTAGCAGACCTCCCATGCCGCTCTCTTGGAGCTCTTCTTAGTAGCAGCAGCCACTGGAACCCATCTCCTTGGCTGCTCCATCCGACCACCTCTGGCAACCTTGCGACTCACTGCCACCGCCACCGCGAAGCCCTCGACTCACTCATCTCTTCCGCCAAATCTCCCTTCAGCCAAGCCCTCCTCAATGCGTGAGATCCTCGCAACAAAATCCTTTGTTTTTCTTGTAATTAAAATTTACATTTTTTGCCATTGTGGGGAAAGGGATTTTTAGTTAATAATATTCTATTCAGTTGATTTTATGACCATCTCTCTCTTATTTTGCATAACTACAATATCAGCATGATAATGTCTTATTATCTCAATTGAAAAGCAATTTTGATCTGATTTCTTGATGAAACTAATCGTGAACATATGTTTTTAATCGGTGCGAGTTTAAATAGGTCATTGCCTCCCTGTGGTTACGACCCACTCTTCTATGAGTGTTAAGTATTTTGATTAGTCGATTTTCCACCACTTAAAAATACAACGACAAATCTTCTTAATCATCAATTTCGAAAGAGAAAATCAACTCGTCAACAAGCTACCACGTGGCAGCACCAGATTCAATTGGGGATCAAAGAAGGATTTAGAAGGCTTAATTAGGGTCGTTGATCTCTCGATCAACGAATCTAATTAATCTGAAGCATTTGCACGAATTTAAAGGGCCAAATACCTTCTTTGCCCTCCACTAAAGCTATAAAAAGAGGCCAAAGTGCCCCCCTTTGAAGGCACTTCTCATTTTCTTTTTCTTCCTCCTTCTTCAACCTCTCTCTCTTCTTCTTCTTCCCGTCTTCTCTACATCCGTCTCTGCATCTCCATTTGAAGCATCCATTAGGCCACCCCGATGGATTGTTGCTACTCTCCCCAATCTCTCCAAAAGGCCACCACGAATCACCCATGGTGCCCTCATTTTGTTACATAAGTAGTTATATTTATGTTAGAATTTGTCTAGTTCTATGTATACAATTCATGTTTAAACTCTTTTGATTGTTATATATATTGTGTCTATACTATTTAGCAATTATATTTGGAACAACGTATGAAATCAAAAGTGCTTTTTGCCTTCCTGTGATCGACCGGGACTCACCAAGTTCCGTTAATTTATTTTCTCGAGACGTATTTTGTTCTATACTACAATGTGTTAATTTTCTATGCGATCTACGCCACGAACACCCAGCCTGTGGAGGTTGACCTTTGTAGAGCTGATTACCTTTAGCAAACTCCCTTTGAGGAGATTGATGTTGATCAACTCCCGCCCTTCCCTTACCCGTTAAATGTTGTCCCACCTACACCCGAACTAAAGTCTTTGCCTGATAATCTCAAGTATGTCTTCCTAGGACCTGACCAGACCTTCCCTGTGATTATCAATGCCCATTTAACTAGAGATCAAGAACTTAGGTTGACTGCAACCCTCTCTGAACATCGGGCAGCCATTGGGTGGGCAATTTCTGACTTAAGGGGAATTAGCGCTACCTATTGCACTCACAAGATCTATTTGGAAGATGGGGCTGGACCTTCTCGGCAGATGCAGAGGCGATTGAACCCGAATATGCGAGAGGTCATTAAAAAAGAAATAATCAAGTGGCTTGATGCAGACATCATTTACCCAATTTTCGATAGCCCCTGGGTGAGCCCCACTCAAGTGGTACCCAAGAAAGCTGGGCTCACCATGGTCACCAATGACCAGGTGAATCCATCCCCACCCGCACCACTACCGCATGGCGGGTGTGCATTGACTGTAGGAAGCTTAATGAGGCCACCAAGAGATATCATTTTCCTCTACCATTCATTGACCAGATTCTCGAGCGATTGGCAGGGCAGAAATATTTTTGCTTCCTAGATGGATATTCAAGATACAACCAAGTTTCTATTGCACCAGAGGGTCAAGAAGACCACATTCACTTGCCCATATGGCACGTTCACATTCTGTCGTATGCCATTCAGGTTATGCAACGCACCTACTACCTTTCAGCGTTGCATGGTAGCCATCTTTTCAGAGATGGTGGGTGAATACTTGGAGGTCTTTATGGATGATTTCTCTGTGTTCAGGAACTCATTCAACCATTGTCTTAGAAACTTAGAAAAGATTCTGAGGTGATGTATCGAGGTCAACCTGGTTTTAAGCTAGGAAAAGAGCCATTTCATGGTTCAGGAAGGGATTGTCCTCAGTCACATCATCTCGCATAGGGGCATCGAAGTTGATCAAGCTAAGGTTGATTTAATTTCCAAACTTCCACCCCCTAGCTCGGTCAAGCAAATCCAATCTTTCCTAGGACATTTTGGCTTCTCGAGAAGGTTCATTAAGGATTTTTCCAAACTTTCTAAGCCCTTAACTGACCTTCTCGCCAACGATGCCCTTTTTCACATGACACCTGATTGCATCAAGGCCTACAACACCCTTAGGGAAACAGTCTCCACTGCACCTATTTTACAACCCCTAGACTGGTCCTAGGACTTTGAGATGATGTGTGATGCATCAGATTTTGCGATCAGTGCAGTCCTAGGACAAAGAAAAGAGAAGAAACCCGTGGTGATCTACTATGCGACCAAAACATTGGATGAAGCTCAACGGAATTACACTGTCACAGAAAAGAACTGCTCGCTGTAGTCTTTGGGTTAGAAAAGTTCAGATCATACCTTCTAGGATCCCACGTGACGGTTTACACCGACCACTCAGCTATCCGACATTTGTTGGCCAAAAAGGACGGTAAACCCAGGCTCATCAGATGGATCTTGCTCTTGCAGGAATTTAACCTGGAAATACATGACAAAGCCAGGTCCAAGAATGTTGTAGCCGACCACTTGTCCAGACTTCACCCGGACCACATTGGACCCTCATCACCCTTAACCGACAACTTCCTTGATGAATAACTTCTAGCCGTGTAAGGAAGGAGGCTACCTTGGTATGCAGACTTAGTCAACTATCTGGCAGTAGGTCAAACTCCGCAAGGCTGGTCCAGACAGCAATAGGATAAGTTCTTGGCTGAAGCCAAGCACTATTTCTGGGATGACCCTATGTTGTTTAGACTCTGTGCTGACCAGATCATTAAGAGGTGTATTCCTGAAGAGGAAGTCTGAAGTGTGCTATCCTTCTGTCACGACCAAGCCTATGGTAGCCACTTCTCTGGGAAGCAGACGGTTGCAAAAGTTTTGCCATTCGAATTCTACTGGCCATCCTTATTCAAGGACGTACATAGCTTTGCGAAGACTTGCTCTCGGTGCCAGACATTAGGGACTATGACCAGAAAGGATATGATGCCCCTACAGCCCATTTTGATCGTCTAAATTTTTGATGTCTGGAGCATCGATTTTATGGGTCCCTTCCCACCATCCAACAGCTTCAAGTACATATTAGTCTCAGTGGACTATGTCTCGAAATGGATCAAAGCTGTAGCCACCCGAAGATGTGACCATAAGGCTGTCGTGGACTTTGTTAAACCAAACATCTTCTCTTGGTTTGGGATACCGAAAGCCATGATCAGTGATGGTGGGAGTCACTTTATTCATGCCCAATTCCGTGCCTTAGAAAATATGGGGTTACTCACCGCATTGCCACCTCGTATCACCTACAAACAAATAGGCAAACTGAAGTCTCTAATAGGCAGATCAAAAATATTCTGCAAAAGACTGTGAGACCTGACTGGAAGGATCAATCCACACAATTGGATGATGCCCTTTGGCCATACAGGGCTGCTTTTAATACCCCGATAGGCATGTCACCTTATCGATTAGTCTTTGGCAAGGCTTGCCACCTTCCGATCGAGTTGGAACATGGGGCATACTGGGTTGTTAAGCAGTGCAATATGGATTCCCAGTTAACCGGAGCACAAAGGACACTCCAACTCTCCGAGCTCGAGGAAATCCGTTGGGACGCTTATGAGAATAGTCGAATTTACAAAGAGAAGATGAAAGCTGTCCACGACAGACACATTAATAGGAAAACCTTCGAGCCCAATCATTAAGCCTGGCTTTTTGATGCAAGACTTAAACTTTTCCCCGGGAAGCTGAGATCAAAGTGGACAGGACCATATCAGGTTGTCAAACCTTATCCCAATGGGGCGATTGAAATTGCAGATCCTAACCTGGGCAAACCATCACAGTAAATGGCCAGAGATTAATACATTTTCTTGCCTAGGTTCCCCCAAAGGAAGTAGTCACCCTCATTGAGGGTTGACACGGAGCTTCGCCTAGCTGGAGGCAATAAACTCAGCGCTTCCTGGGAGGCAACCCAGAAGATTCAGACTGATCAGGTACATGGCGGCACTCAGGTGATTTGTTTCTATACCCCCTTGCATACATCTATTTGCTAATGAGGACATTGTCCAACTTAAGCATGGTGGGTGGTTCTTCGCATTCTCTGAGTTTATATTATCTACCTGATATATATATAAAAGAAAATTAGGAAGGAAAACTTAGGCATTAGGAGCTTGTCAATTGTAGGAAATAATACGAGAAGAACCTGAACACTTAGACTTTTTAGGCCTTCGGGCTTAATCAGCCCAGGTGTCTACTAAAACGTGGATTTAGCCCCGAATCCTTGCAACCTTAATTTACATTAATCTGATCAATAAAGTAGGGTGATAAGTATATGACTTATCAACCCACCCTCTGACTCGGAGGGACTTTTAGTCTAAGCATCTGCACACATTTTTGCACTGACTCACTCATAGGAGATTCTAATAGAAATTGGATAGCTAATGAACCTTCTAGGGTGGTATGACTAGTAAGTTGTCGTGGGTAATAGCCCATTGGCCAGTTGTCTAGAGCCCAACCACAGGACCATTCTCTTTTATTATTTTCTCTAGGTAAATCTCAAATCAGGGAAGCCACCTACTAAAACAACAAAAGAAAAAGAATAGAAAAAGGGAGAAATAGAAAAATAGAAAAAGAAAGATAAGTAAGCCACATTTCACCGCACTAGTATGGCTGGTTATTGCACGTGTTTCGCGAGTTTGAAATCGAGGTTACAAGTAACCCGTCATCGTAGTTGCAAAACTCGTGGTCAAATAAAATTTATACCAAAACTCCAAGGGAGTCTCGGGTTAAACACAGGGAGGTGACATTTACTTTAATTGAAAACCACGCTTCGATTTTTTTTTTGTATTTTAGGGTTTTGTCATCTTTTTTGGTATTTTTGTAAGAAGAAGATAAGCAGAATCAATCACCAGAGATATGGAACAAATATGATATAGATATCACTTCAGTGTCAATTATAACCAACTATGAAAGCATAAAAAGAGAGGGAGGTGAGAAGTAATCTTCAGAATCGGCTGTTCAGTGAGACAACGGTGCCTGGAGGAAGCTCGGACGAAGGAGGTGAGAGCGGGACTACGGAGGTGAGATGCATGAGGACATCAGGTAGAGGAAAGCTTCGGCGTGGCTCTAGAATGGAGGTGAGAAGGCGGAGATGATCTGCTACCGAAATGGAGGTGGGATGATGGCTCCAAGGCGACCTATGAATGGGGATGGGAAGATGGATGAATATTTGGTGAGGCAAAGGTTTGCTACACTAATAGGAGCCTTGGGATCTTGAGAGCAAGCTCTAACAGAGCGTTGGTAGGCTTGCTAGAGCCTGGGAGTAGGTGGGAGTAGAGTAGGTAGAGATGGCTTGGAAGGGAGGGGGTGTAAGGCCTTTAATAATGGAGGTAAAGAGGCAAAAATAGGTATGGGACCATTAGTGACCTCCAGGCCGTCGCTGGAAGTGTTACTGTAGGTAGCTCATGCCCGCTTACACCACTGCTGGCTTTGCTGGCACGTGAAGAATTAGCGACGGCTATAAGCGTCACTGTAGGTCCAGTTCATGCGTCACTGTAGGCTAGCGCCAACTGAACACACACCCGTCCCTTGCTCTCCTAGCATTGCACTATGCGTGCTCTTTGCCATGCGCGCACACGCTCACGCGCTGGCGTTGCACTGTGCACATGCATGCCTCCTCGCGCGCACATGCACCCGTGCTATTGTGCGCGTGTGGTGGCGCGTGCGTGAGCATGGGCAGCCTGGGCTGCACCACGTGGTGTAATATGGACCGTCTATCTTCTTTTCATTGTAAGGGCAGCTATAGAGGTCGGATTGAGTCAATTTTTGCACCGTTAGGCTACGATCGTCAACCTAAATCTATCCGCGCAGTCGGATTTGTCATTTGAAGCTCTGAATTATGTCACCTTGTCCCTTGGCCGTTGATCTTCCTCGGACTACATATGGTGCTACAGGACTCCGATCGAGACGATTTTGGAGGCGTTGGACTCCAATCGTCATCTTGATCATATCAGCATGGTCAGATCATCAATCCGAGGCTCTGAAATAAATATCCTTCTCTCCTGACCACAAAAAGGATGCAATTAACCTAAATTATATACAATTGCTCTAAATGTAGAATGATGCATGCTATGCAATATTTATAACATGAAATGCAAATCTAAGCCTAGGAACATGCATGAATAGGCATTTTACCCTCAATAAATGTGTTTACATCAGCTGAAAAGTGGTCATGGGTAACAACCCATTGGCCGATTGTCCAAAACCCAGCTCACTAAATGCACGAAAAAGCCCAAAACACTTAAGGATGAAGTGGGGAAGTAGAGCAATCCAGGGAGATATACACTGGAAGCACCCTTGTGTTGACCCCACACAAAATAAAATTAGGGAGAAAGCTACCAATCGGATAGATACACCTTTAGGCAAGCATTTTCTTTTACGGTCACCTAGGGGTATAGAAACACAAAGTCTGTTTTAATTACCGTTGAGTGAGTCTATCACAATCTTCACACCAATATGCTTAACACTTAGAGTCTTTTTTGAGTTATGGGTGGGTTGGGTAGCCATAAAAAGTTACCTACACACTTTCAACTCCAAAAATCTTTAAAAAAATTAGAAAAGATGAAAAAGAAATATATATATATATGCTTTAAAGCGAGGATTTGGGCGATTTGCATTTTGGCAGACACACGGGCACTGTTTAGTCTCTGTGGATTAGGCTCTTAGTATATGTTTCCTCTTATTGACAAGTAACATATGTCTATGCAATCAATTTCTAATTCCAACTGAAAATAACAGCTAGGAAAACCTTGCTAGGGATTAATAAGGGATGAGCATGGGGGTATGATAACTCTGCATTTAATGATGATAATTCCATCAACCAGAGTTTATTTTAGGGGTATATGTACATTAATAGCATACCATGATGAGCATGGGAGCACTGCATGTATTGCGAATTAAGATTGCTTATAAATCAATGTTTAATGGCCATATGTACAAGTGCATGTTGGAACGGGCCTCAGATGAGCAATCGGACCGCACGAATGGATTTAGATTGATGAATGGAGTCCAACAGACTCGAAATCGCTTAAATCCAACATCTGGAGCTTCCTCAACAAGCCCAAGAAGCCACAATCAGCCACGTGGTGCCATTTGCCGCGCACACGCACCGCAGCGGCCCCACTTCAGCACAAGGAGACGATATATCGAATGACTGAGAATCACCAAGCCTCACCAACACACGCACGCACCCAACCAGCTTCAAATCCTGACCGTTAGATCTCCATTGAACAGTCGGTAACGCCCATGCGCAACTTTGCCTCCGCGACTAATCACAAAGGCAACACAGTGGGAGAAGCCTTGCACTCGCAAGCAACGAACGCGCGTTCGATCCCGTCACAAGGAAAAATTCGCTGTAGCACGCACTCATCACGCGCGAGCTGCGATCCAGTGCACCCGGTCATGTGCAATCCCAGCCATTGATGCACGATCAGATGGCTTATGGTGTGAGCACGCGGATCTGGCGCGAAGGCAGCTCCCGTGACCGGTGGGTGTGGGACTTCAGTGACGCTTCTAGAAAGGACTTAGCGATGTCCTGAATGTCGCTAAAGACCCGTACCTCTTTTGGAAGCTCTCTTCTACTATATAAACCCCCTCAACCACCCCATTCAAGAGCATTCAATTCTCACACACTCTCCATGCAATACTAACCCTCTCCTAACTCCACCAAACACTCCATATCTGCCCCGGAGTTGTCGAGCCGCTGACGAAGCCCCCCTCCACCGCTGTGGATGCCTCGCCTCCTCCTCGCACTCTCTCTTACTCTAGTTTTATGTTGCAGTATTTTAGGCTTTCATCTATTGTTGTATTTGTAAACAAACTCTAATTGCATGCTATATGTTAATATTTCTTCTTATATCGTAGTTCACATCTTCTTAAAGTGATTGTCATGTTTTAAACGCAAGCTCTAACCTTACTCTCTCTCTCTCTCTCTCATTTTCGCAAGCAAACCACTCTATCATTCCGTGACACCCAAAGTGACCAAAACTAATATGATTTCACACCTCCCTGAGATCGATACTTGGACTCACCAAATCCAAATCTTAAATTAAAACCGACGTTGCAAACGCATGCTACAATGACATAATTAAACCAACGCATTCCACGCACGTCAGGGTTTTGCTTTGCTACTTACCTCTCAACACTTAGCAAATTCTGAGGGAGGCTTTTGCCTCTATTGGTGCTGGTATTGAGCTCTGTGCTGTGCCTTTCCATGAGCCTGTTGAGAGAAAGGAAGGGAAGAAGAAGAGTGCCCTCTTAGCATTGTAGCATCTGGACAGTTAAGCCGTCTAACTGAAGTTCTAGCTATCTGATCTCTGACAAGGAGTGCACCATGCACTTATCCTACGTGGCATTTGGTTGATTGATACTATTGAGATATTTGATATAATTGTAATAGGGTAATTTGACGATTTAAATCACCATTTTACCCTAATCTTTTTGACTACATTGACTCTTACTTCTATATTTATATTATTTGTGCTTGAGATTTCCATTATATTCTTATATTGCACTTAAAATTGTGATCTTAAAATTAATTACAACACTTGCTCCTTACGTTCGATCTCGAATTTCTTTCAAGCTATAAATTGTATTTATTCACATGCCATTTTCAGCTATATTACAACAAAGTGATTTTCAAACCCCATTCCAGCACGTAAACACTAATTATATAATTTATATAAATAATCAATACTATCTTTCAAAGCAATTACAATCAAGGATAAAGTTGTCTCTTGACAATTTATCCCCTCTACCATCCCCCATTTTCTCATCCCCACCTTATCTCCATCGTATCCTCTGTTCAGGTAAACACCCTCATAGAATAATCTTGAATATGCCCTACTTGTAACTTCTTATCCCATGGGATGCATTCTGCAACATAAACTAACCCTGAAGGGTTGTAGTACAAGCCATGACCATAAAGGGATTAATGACAAAATGTCCACAATGAGTGAATAACACAACAAAAAGAAGCAAAGTATAATAAAAGCAAAAGAAAGATGATTGATACAAGCAAGCTTAAATCCTCATCACCCTAGCCAACATGCATGGAGACCTAACAATATCCCCATATCTTTGAACCACGTGCATGGACAGACTAGGATGTTGCAGGAAAGGAGTGTCAAACTAATGTTGCTTCCAAGACCAAGAGGGATGTCCCAAGAGAATGTTGATAGTAGTGGGGGAAGTACCTTGAATGAGAAGTACCAAAGAGAACCACTAGATCCCTATCACCGTAACAAGAAACAAAAGGATCACTAAAGGGCAATTGATTGATGTCCAAAGAGCCATGGATCACCATGTCCTGTAAAAGCTAGTAGCCGAGCAATCTGATCCAATTAGAATCCTAGTTAGATGACACAAAAGGGAAGTATGTTGGAACCTTGTTCCACATCTTGTTTTGGTGTTAACAAAATTATTATGGATTTATGTTTGCCATTAAGTGTTTTTTAGATTTAGGTGAAGGATCAAGGCAAACAGGAAATGATGGAGGCTTGATGAAGAGGAGATCATGATAAGAAGGAGGCAAGATGACAAGGAAGAGTCGAGGAGGAGAAGATCATCTTCAACCTTTTAGTTTAGATTTTATATTTATAAATTGTATATGCCTCTTAACAAAGAATCATTAACTTAGATCAAAAAAATAATTAGAGATAAAAATAGGACTAATATTGTTATCCTTTTCAAAGAATGTAATCTTGGTTAAAACATTTAAAATAGGTACTTGTAAGCAAGTACCAATACTGTTCATCAATACTGGTATTTGCAAGGCATAGGTTTGAGAATTTGTCTCAAACTGTATGTTGGCCACAGGTTGAAGCCTTAATTCTAGCCTGAATCTTACAAGTACCAGTACCAATGATGAGTAACGGTACAGGTAGGTTACTGTGCCCAAGGAATTTCAAACTTGGGAGTCACAAGTATTGGTACCCATGATGAGTATCGGTACCAGGACTCATGTACTAGTGGTAGTGAGCCGCTAGTACCGGTACCAACTACTATTGGTTACAAACAGAATGACTGAAATATTTATTTTGTCAATGTAAACGTTGGGAATTAAATCCCAACGTCTATTTGACGACTACCTGAGGTCCTAAACTCTATAAAATGAGTCTTGGACTCTTTGTTTGCACACAGGAGATACAAGAAAGATAAGAGAAAATTCTAGAGCTCTATATTTCAAATATTCACCACATATTCAAGAGAAGAATAGAGTTTGCTGCTTTCAATCTTTTCATGCTTTTGTAAACGCGTCGACGAGATTTTCTTTCACGTATTCACGTCTTCACTAGGCTCTCAAATCAGTAACATTATATTTACATTTGCTAAGAGGCTTAGGTTTTAGTTATCAGATTCTTTTTGTCTTACACCTGTTCTTTCATTTGTATTTAAGCTTGTTGCTCGTTGGGTTGTAACAAACCTGTTGTTGTAATTGGGTTGAGGTAACCAGTGAATTACCTCGGTTAGTAAATTGATTTCCTCGGGATTGAGGGAATCAGGTTAAAAACCCTAATCTAGGAGAAATAGGTAGTGGAGTACTTAAGTAAGGGGAACCACTATACATCTTGTGTATTTTCTGTGGATTAATATTTGTGCAAATCTTTTTCATATTACTATATTTTGTATAAGTATTTGTGCGTGTAGCCATCTATTTAGATCTATCAAAGTATGCTCTAGCATGTCGCGCAAAACTATCCTGGTTTCATGCTTCATACTCTTAACAATTGGAAGAATCAATAGTGGATTGTCCTTAGGGTGTTGACATTGAAAGGGACAACCAATTGTTGAAGGAGGGACTCCTCAAGGAGGGTGGGGCACAGCCAACGTTAATTGAGAGGGATAACCAATTGGCTCGTGGGTCATAAGAAAGAATCTCTTTTCTTCTATTATTAAATTTGATATATTTCAGGAAAATACTTGAAAATTTATTTAGTATTTTCATGACCTCGGCAACGTGCATACTGTAGTTGCAAAACTTACACACACGCACTTCCTTTTTGTTCTTTGTTGAGGTAAGAAACGACTTACCTGTGAAATTCCTATATATATATTATTAAGGTTAAAGTTAGGATAAGTTACTTCACTCTAAAAAAAACGTGCATCAGGATAAGTTACCGATTGATCATGAGAAAAATTCATTGAATGGTGTCAATTCACTGGGAAAAGAGTTTTTTGCCCAGTTCTACGTTGCAATAACATTAATTTTGCAAGAAGTAAATAAATATGGGTACAAATTAAGCTTTAAGAGTGTGATTAGATTCACTGGCATTGGTAAAGATGGCATTTGATCATATTCTCCGATCACCATCTAGTGGTTGTGTCATTGGTGTCTTGCTCATGTTGTTAGTTTTGCGGGCACCCATGATAACAGCTAATCAAGTGCAGGTGTGGAATCAAGCTAAAGCTTATGGCACCCTAACACTTCACTTTGATGAATTTGGTGTTGGTGACACTTACGAAGAAGGTAGGTGGACCAAAAGCCTTCCTTACAAAGCCTCTCTCACATTCAACCTTATCGGAGATGAGTTCCTAGGAGTTACATAGTGTTATGCCAGTGGACATGATCTTCCACGGACGTTAATCTTCAACTCCTTATTCCCTGAGAACCGTCACTGCAATCCATCTTGCACTATGGAAATCAGGAATGATGGTGCTTATATGCTTATTAAGCATGCTTGGGAGCGGATCCACAGATTCCAACCCAATTGATGTTGGTTAGCTTTCAGAGAAGACAAGAATAGCCACATAAAAATATTATATATTATAAGGTCCTTAAATCTGTAATGTTTACTTTGGTGGATGTTGTTTTGAGAAGGCCTTTGGTTGCATTGGTTACAACAAGATGGGAAGTTGTTCCATGAGATCCCTGTTGTGTGAAATTAATGATTTCACAAAGTGATAATAAATAAATATGTGGATTCTATCTGCCAGATGATATATACGAATTAAGACATTCAAGCACCTTTGTTATGTAGTACTGTAAGTGTAGGAGGGCAACCACCTATGGATTTCTTGTTTTGTGATAAAGATTAAAAAGCTCTTGCAATGTATACGAAATCATCAAGGTGTAGTAGATAGAAAAAGGCATCCCAAACTCTTTGTAGTGTTTTTCTAATGCCAAAAGCAAAAGCAACAGGTGTATGGAATAAAGTAATAGCAACGATTTTATCTTAAATTAATTAACTTGAACATAAGTTGACAATAGGCTACTTCGTTGTTCAGTTTACGAATGAAACTTCTGCATGCATCCATTGTCCTTTGTTTTTTAAATGACAATTCTAATATATTTTATTTCCAATAAATTACTTCATGTTTTCCAAAACTAATGTAAATTTGTGGATGGTACACACATTTTTGTTAGAATATATATAAAACAATGGGGTGAAGGATTTGCATCATCAAGGTTTGAAAATCTTCTAGAACTGATTTCCTTAAAATGCAGAAAATGATTTTTCTCCTAACATATTATGTATATACTAGTAAATATAAGTCATATGGTAAGCTATATGTATACATATTGTGAAATTGATGTATAACATGTATAAATAACTTGTATATATATCGTATAATGTATATTAAATATTTAAGATTATTTAAACTGTATATAATTTAATTGTATAATTATTTATTATTTATATTCACTTATGAGTACTATAACTTAAGTAAATATGTAAAACCCTGTAGATAACTGAATTTAGTAATGATACTGTATATACATATTTATATTATAAACCCTATATCATAATTTAATTATGTATATCTAATAAATAATTTATTTATTAAGTTACTAGCTAAGTTATTAAGTTAAATTGAAATAAATTAGTAAATTAAGTTATAACTAATATAATTTATACTATATAGTTGTATTATAGTATTTTAAGTAAATTAAACTAATTTAATTATATTTATAATGTATTATACTATTTATACCTAAATTATATGTATGACACCCTGAATTCATTTATTTAAATGTAAATAAATTAAAATAAATCGTGTAAAATACAATAAAAATGTGTATTAAATACTTTAGTTTGTATACTAACTCTAGGTCTATTAGACGATTAATAAACTTAATAATCAATATGTATAAATTGTAAACTTTGATTAATTTATTTATATAGTAAATGTAATTAATTTTGTAAATAAATTGTACAATTATGTAGCTTGAATACCATATAATTTAATTTTAAATTATATTAATTTATGGCCCTCAAATTGCAGGACAAAATAGCAAAATCGAGATAGTTACGCTGGAGCTGTAGTGCTTGTAGAGGTGTTAACAAAGCGCCACGTCGTTGGCGTTAGATGGAGCACAATGCTTTTTTATTGTTTTTGTCTTCTCCTCTCTTCAGTCATTGGCGCCCAGCACAAGAAACCTATTCCCTCTTATCCCTTCCGAGCATTTGGCTTGAATGAACTTTGGTTTGGCATCCCGACCACATTCTTTCCAGATTTCAGCCCTAGTTCACGTGGAGTGGTCTCAAAACCCTTCCCAAGTCCTTGATTGGGGTCACCAGCACCTGCAACTGCCTCAATTTGAGGCGTCTTCACTATCTGCAACTCACATGTTTTGCATAGATATTGAGGAAAAAAAATCACTGAAAAAGAGAATAAAGAAGACTCATAGGTTAGGATAGAGCATGAAACTAGGAAAGACGAGAGTTTCTCTAAAAAAAGGAAAAAAGAAAGATATCGGGGATTAGTTTTCTTTTTAAGGAGTTGTTTGGGTGGAGGAATGAATAAAAGGGAATTGCATGACAAATTAGAAGAAAATGGATTTAAGAGATAAATTGGATTCATTTTTACTTTGAAGAATTAAATGTCTTGTCATAAATTATTTGAGAGAAGTACTCTAAGGTAGAAATATAGTTCTCCATAATTAAATATTAATTTTATAAGAAAATCATTTTGAAATTTAGGACCTCAAGTAAGGAATTTTAGTGTCAATTCCTCGTTCCAAATAGCCCCTTCGGGTGTAGATAGTGGGAGAATTGAGGAAGGTAAGGGGGAACTATCACATAATATTGATTATTTTGTTCTAATTCTACAAATTGGTTATTTCTAACTATTGGATGGAATATATTGACATTATGTATGTGATGTAAACACATTTACACTTCTTAAAATGTCTATTTATGCATGTTCTTAAGCATAGGATTGCATTTCATGATATAAATATTGCATTACATACATCATCTTGCATTTAGAGTAATTTGAATAAAATGGAGGTTAATTGTCTCCTTTTATGTGCTTGGACAGGGCAAACATTTTATCGGGGCCTCGGATCAAAGATCCAACCGTATGGATGTGATCAGGGCGACGATTGGAGTTCAACGACTCCAAGATCACCCTAATCAGGTATCCGTAGCATCAGATAGTGAACTAGGAATCCTAGAAGATCAAGGGCCAGGATGGTATAAATCCGCACTTCAGATGATAAATCCGATCACACGGATGAATTCGGATCAACGATTGCAGGCCAACGATACAAAAATCGAGTCAATCCGACATCCGTGGCACCATCTACAACTTCCAGAAGATGGACGGCCAAGATAGCGCCACGTGGCGCCATCTCAGCTGCCCAAACGGCCGCTTCATCATGTGAAGGCTCCGCGCCCGATCGCTCTCCGCCGTTGGATCTTAATCCAACGGTTGTGGGCGCTAGCATTTAAAAGCGCCTGCTCGACCATCCACGCCCCATAGCGCAGTGGTCGAGCGCGCTATCGCGAGTGCGGGGTGCAGGTTCGAGCCGTGGCAAGGAGCGGCAGGCGCGAGCGATTGGGCGCGGGTGGAGCGTCAGATGGAGATCGGACGGCCGCTCGTGCCCGATAGCGTCGACGCGGGCTTTGGACGCGCAACCAGATGCGCGGGGGGCGTGCAACGTAGCGGGTGCAAACTCATCTTAAGCCGTCCGATCTCGCGATCGGACGACTGAAAAGCGGCGGACGTGCGCAAGCCGTTGAGCGCGCGAGCAGGCGAGGAGCTGCGCGCGAGCCGGCCACGACGCCCACGTTGGGGCTTTAGTGACGGATTTATCAGTCACTAAAGACCCCTTATTTATTGTTTTGAAGTTGTAATGTCCATTTTGCCCCCACTCCTTGCAACTATAAAAGGAGACTCCCTCCATACGAAATTCTCATCCCTTCTTTCTCCTCTCTACCCCTCCAAAGCTCAAGAGAAGCTTGTCCTACACCCGGGATGCTTCTCGCTAGATAAAGTCCAATTTTCGTTCCCCTTCGGAAGTGGATCCCGCGACGACGACAGCGTGCTGCTTCGTTCCCGTTCTTCTGCTTCGTCCTCCTTCGTCCTACTTCGTTCTCCTTCGTCCAGGCGTCGTCCCGTCCGGCTCGTCCTCTAAGCAACTGTCAAGAAGGATTTCTCTCTCCCTATTCTTTTTACTACTTTCTAGTATAGATTTACTGCTTTCTAGATTAATCTACTCGTCCTCCAAGCGACCGTCGAGGATGACATTTCTCCCTCCATTCTTTTAATGCTTTCTAGAGTAAATTTATCGCTTTTTAGTGTAATTTTTTATGCATTCTAATTCTAATGAATAGTCTCTTCTATGATAAATTCTTTGTTTATTCTACATCTCATTTTGATTTCCATGTATAATACTCTCTCTCTCTTACCCTCTCTCTCTCTCTTTTATTAATTGTAAATAATTAGATAGTTTAAATTGAATTACTTCGTGACAAATAAAAAGAAACGCGAAGTTTTAAATCAAACGTCCGCCTCCCTGTGTTCGACCCGGAATTTTCATTTCGATATAAATTTTATTTGTTGAACACGAATTCTTCGCTTTCGAACTACAATGTCAGGTTATCCAAAACCAAACACGTAAGCGTAGCGCTCGCAAAACCGTTCAACATTTTGGCGCCATTGCCGGGGAGGCAACGATTTCCAATCTTTTCTTCGCATTTCTTGCACTTTATTTGTTTTCTAACTAGCTTTCTCTTGTGTCTATTATTTTGCAGAGACCTCCATCAAGGAATCAACAAGCGGTAGACTGGAGTAAAGTGCAGTTGAAGACAACTATAAGTACTCCCCCATTCTTTCCCCCTCCATAGATTTCATTCGCCACATTAAATCCAAATCCCAATTAACCTAGGTGTTTTGCATAAATCCTAGGAATAGTTTGGTTGTTTGGATTTTCACTCACATTCATTCCACCCTCATTCATAATAAAAAATAAAAAAAATAAAAAGATAATCTTGTGGGGTAATTTTCAACAAACACACAACACACACCCACATTCAAGGCACTTGATCAACTTGAATTGTTTTCTACTCAATCGGGTTCTGATCCATGGAACCAATACACACAAAGCAACATATAACAGAGTAGAAATTATTCTAGGTTAACCATTTTTGAGTGCCTAACTTAGTGGTGCATTTGTGGCCAATTGTTTGAGTTGATTGGGCCGCACCACTTCAAATAAAATAAACACATCAAGTAGCTACCTATTAGGTTCAACTTTTAGGGATTTACCAGGCACTCCACATTCTTTTTAAACTTTAAAGGAAAACATCTTCACCTGTGCTTGCAAAACCTGGTGTGCCAACGAAACCTGTTTGAAAACACCTAAAGTTGAATCCTAAAAGCTACTAAGCAAGATTTGAACCTTAAAATTCGCCACATCAAAAATAATCTTGCTTGAAAACCACTGGTTGTGCACACACACACAAATCAATCAATCATTAAGGGAACAACCCATTTAAAGGGCCCATCACATTCCAAAGCACATTCAAACCTAGCCCTAAATAAAATAAAGTAGACGTTGGCCTTAAGGATTTGACTCGCTCTTCAGAACCCAGAACGAGATTATTTTTGATTAGTCTGTTTCTACTGTTCAATCTGATGTCTAGCTAGGGGAGCAGAGTCAAATGATCGCGGCTGGGGGTACACTAGGAACCGGAGGCGCAAGCTGAAGGAAGAACCTTCTCCCCAGTCCCTTCTTCTAACTGGTTGGATTGAACAGGCAGAAGTAGATCAAATCGTTCCTTTATCTCAAGGCAGGTTTTGAGAGTCTGTAGGTCTGTAGGCTAACCCATTTAAGGACAGGTTTGATTGTTTGTATTGCAGGGTGCCTTTCTTCCTCCCGAGTCTCATGAATCCTTCCACATATTTCACACATTCCCGCTCTTTCCCTCCTGTTGTGAATTATCCTCAACATGACGATTATCTCAACTCATATTGTAATCAACCATCAGTTAGTTGGGATAATTCAGATTGCCGGACCCCCGTGTTTAGGGTCTAACCCTGAACACTTTGATTCTGATCCTTCTCAGAGCTACATCGATTATAGATCGTCTTCCTTTCATGCACAACATAATATGATCTACAATTAAGAAGGATACACCGATCCTTACCCATCCTCTGATTTCACTGCCTTTAGGTCATCACCATCTTCTCAACAATCTGAAATGACCTATTATCAGGAAGGGTATAACGAATCTCAATTCGTTAATTCCTCTGCATTGATGTCAAACCCGCCCAACCCTGAACCAACTCATTTGGTTCAGGTTAATCAGGTTCAAGATAAGGTTCTGGCTAACTTGAGGAATATCATTCAATCTTTAGAAGTTCAGCCAATACCTTGCATTGAGAGATTAGAGCCCCTGATTGAAATGATTGATGATTTGAACAAGTCTTTGTTGGATTGGCTCCAGGATGTTAAGGATAAGAACCCGGGTGAGTTTCTACTTGGGAAATTAGCGAAATTGAGGATGAGATTCGTGGCTGCTTTGATTCAATCTTGGAATAATTCCCAGGATGAACCCTCTTCAGGAAAGCCAATGACAGAACCCGCTCAGGCACCTGTTGGGGGGGACACGTGTTACGAGGTTGACCAGATTGAATTAAAGCAATCAATTAAGGATGATCTGATTGCTTCACCTGAGATCCCTGAGCCGGGTTACGAGGAAACGTATGTCTCTGGGGAACACAAAGTGACAACTGATTTTGGGACATACATTGATACGGATCCTGATGATGAAGATTTAAGTTGCGAAGTCTCACGCGAGTTTTCTGAACATGATTTCTGTGAGACGATTGGGCCTGAGGAATCTGATAGATCAATTGATAGCCCAATAACTGAGGACACTGATCTTATTAGGGCACACATTATGGATCCAGAATCTCATTTTCTGGAGGAATCAATTCAATGCCCTGATTATCAGTTACACCCTGTTGAGCTTATTGATGATTCTAATTCTGAGATAATTAGACCCAAGTCAATTTTGATTCTGCCACATCATTTAGACTTGGAGATTTCAGATGGGGTGATGATTACGCAAGAGGTCCTGGAATTTGATATGCTGAATGAGGAGGATAGGAGCTGGGAAGTTTTGATTTGGGAAGTTAATCTTGGAGGAAATGGAAGATTATGTCGAAGGGTTCCTTTTAAGCTGAATTTATCAAATCAGAACCCTTACGACATTTGTTTCGAGGATGTCAAACCCAAGCACACATTCAACAATTATCGTTTTGAGCTTCAATTCTCTGTAACCCGACTTTTTGGTCTTGGGATGCATCCTCATAAATCGCAGGCCCGACCCCGCTTGCATTTTGATTTTAGGTTTTGGGTAATTTTTATCCAGAAGCTAAGATATTCTCGATTATGGGGTGTGGGTCTGCACCACAATCTGGTCCACATCTGTGGACCTCTATTGACAGGTCGGAGGATTCTTCTATTTATTCTAATTCTGACCTGCACTTGTGAATTCTTCATTTCTTTTCTTTGTATAGTGTGCCTAGCTGAAGTCACTAAACTCAGCACATATACAGTTCTTTTTAATTTTTCATCTCGGAGCAGACCTGACATTCACGCAATTCAGGTGCTTTCTTCGCTTTTCTACTCTATTTTATGTCTTTTTAATACAATGAGGACATTGCATTAAATAGCTATGGGGGGGTGGATATCTATCTCTGAATTCATTCGTCAGCTCCGTAGATTTGTTTTCTTTTATTAAAAAAAAAATCAAAATTAGGAAAGAGAATTTGGGTTTAAGAAAAATTTCAATCTTGGGAAATACTACATTAAGATTTGAACACAAAGACCCTTCAGGTCTTTGGACTTAATTAGCCTGTGTATCCACTAAAATGTGGATTTGTCTTTGAGTCATCGCCATCTTAATTCTATTATAATTGGAATAAATAAGTTTGGGTGATAAGTACACGACTTATTAACCCGCCCTCTGATTTGAGGGAATTTTGAGTCTTAAGCATCTACACACTTTCTTTGCATTGACTTGTTGTTTGGCGATTTTAACGGAAATTGGGTAGCTAATAAACCTTCTAAGGTGATATGGCTGGCAAGTTATCGTGGGTAACAGCCCATAGGTAGGTTGTCTAGAGCCCAGTCACTGAACCTTTCTCTTTTTGCTGCCTTTAGGTAAATCTTAAACCAGGGAAACCACCTACTTAAAAAAAAAAAAAAAAAAAGAAACGAAAAAAAAATCAAAAAGAAAAGGAGTAAAGAACAAAAAGAAATAAGCCACACTTCCCCGCACGAGTATGGTTGGCAAGTTGTCGGTGGTAACAGCTCATCGACCGGTTGTCCAAAACCCAGCTCAGTAAATGCACTAAAGATTCCCAAAACACTTAGGAAGAAGTGGAGAAGTAGAATAAACCGGGGAGATATACACTGGATTCACCCTTGTGTTGACCCCGTAAAAAAATAAAAGTAGGGAGAAAGCTACTGGTTATAAAGATACACCTTTAGGTAGAATACTTTTTGAGGTCACCTAGAGGCGTAGAAATCCGAAGTCCGTTTTAATTACCGGTCAACGAGTCTATCACAATCACAAAAAGATGCTTAAAGCTTAGGGTTCTCATCAAATTTTGGGTGAGTTGAATGGCCGTAGAAAGCCACTCTTAAACCCGAAAATATGAAAATCCAAAAAAATTAGAAAAGAGAAAAAGAAATTTTTCTTTTAATAAGGTGAGGGCTTGAGGCGGTCTGCATTTTGGCTGATACCCGGGCACTGTTGTGTCTTTGAAAGTTCAGTTCCTAAGTAGACAATTTCTTAATGATTGAAAAATAACTCAAGTCCAAATAATCCAACCTAATTCTTCTATAAATAGCATAAAGTTTTTACCAGGGACTAGTAAAAGATAGGCATGGGGGTATGATGTAAGCACATTTACACTTCTTAAAATATCTATTTATGCATGTTCTTAAGCATAGGACTGCATTTCATGATATAAATATTGCATTACATGCATCATCTTGCATTTAGAGTAGTTTGAATAAAATGGAGGTTAATTGTCTCCTTTTATGTGCTTGAACAGGGCAAACATTTTATCAGGGCCTTGGATCAAAGATCCAACCGTATGGATGTGATCAGGGCAACGATTGGAGTTCAACGACTCCAAGATCACCCTAATCAAGCATCCGTAGCATCAGATAGTAAACCGGGAACCCTAGAAGATCAAGGGCCAGGATGGTGTAAATCCGCACTTCAGATGATAAATCTGACCACACGGATGAATTCGGATCAACGATCGCAGCCCAACGACACAAAAATCGAGTCAATCCAACATCCATGGCACCATCTACAACTTCCAGAAGATGGACAGCCAAGATAGCGCCATGTGGTGCCATCTCAACCGCCCAAACGGCCGCTTCATCTTGTGAAGGCTCCGCGCCCGATCGCTCTCCGCCACTGGATCTTAATCCAACGGCTGTGGGCGCTCGCATTTAAAAGCGCCCGCTCGACCATCCGCGCCCCATAGCGCAGTGGTCGAGCGCGCTATCGCGAGCGCAAGGCACGGGTTAGAGCCGTGGCAAGGAGCGGCAGGTGCGAGCGATTGGGCGCGGGTGGAGCGTCAGATGGAGATCGGACGGCCGCGCGTGCTCGATAGCGTTGACGCGCGATTGGACGTGCAATCGGACGCGCAATCAGACACGCGGGGGGCGCAACGCAGCTGGCGCGGACGCATCTTAAGCCGTCCGATCTCGCGATCGGACGGCTGAAAAGCGGCAGAGTGCGCAAGCCGTTGAGCGCGCGAGCAGGCGAGGAGCAGCGCACGAGCCGGCCACGACGCCCACGTTGGGGCTTTAGTGACGGATTTATCCGTCACTAAAGATCCCTTATTTATTGTTTTGAAGTTGTAATGTCCATTTTGCCTCCACTCCTTGCAACTATAAAAGGAGACCCCCACCATACGAAATTTTCATCCCTTCTTTCTCCTCTCTACCCCTCCAAAGCTCAAGAGAAGCTTGTCCCACACCCGGGATGCTTCTCGGGAGATAAAGTCCAATTTTCGTTCCCCTTTGGAAGTGGATCCCGCGACGACGACGGCGTGCTGCTTCGTTCCCGTTCTTCTTCTTCATTCTCCTTCGTCCAGGCGTTATCCCATCCGGCTCGTCCTCCAAGCAACCGTCGAGAAGGATTTCTCTCTCCCTATTCTTTTTACTGCTTTGTAGTATAGATTTACTGCTTTCTGGATTAATCTACTCGTCCTCCAAGCGACCGTCGAGGATGACATTTCTCCCTCCATTCTTTTAATGCTTTATAGAGTAAATTTATCGCTTTCTAGTGTAATTTTTTATGCATTCTAATTGTAATGAATAGTCTCTTCTATGATAAATTCTTTGTTTATTCTACATCTCATTTTGATTTCCATGTATAATACTCTCTCTCTCTCTTACCCTCTCTCTCTTTTATTAATTATAAATAATTAGATAGTTTAAATTGAATTACTTCGTGATAAATAAAAAGAAACGCGAAGTTTTTAAATCAAACGTCTGCCTCCCTGTGTTCGACCCGGAATTTTCATTTCGGTATAAATTTTATTTGTTGAACACGAGTTATTCGCTTTCGAACTACAACGTCAGGTTTTCCAAAATCAAACACGTAAGCGTAGCGTTCGCAAAACCGTTCAACAGTATGACACTTGAACTTTTGATAGTAACATCAAATTTGCAAAACATATAAAAGTAAGATGCTCGTAATGAGTATGTGAAGGAAGAAATCAGATCCTCATATATTGAATTAGATTTTTTCATTACAGGAAGCTCATTACACTAAATAAGCATCGCCTTGGGAACTCGGATCTTCAAGTTCATTGAAAATAATTTTCCGATGGTAGCCGTTTGATCGATTGATTCATGCTCATGAAATTAAGTGGTAAAGTCGCATAAATTTCTTAAGAAGCTGATTTAACTTAGAGCACCCTGTCGGTGCTGTCGTATGTGAGTCCTCGTCACCACCCGCCCCATCCAAGAACATTGACAAAAGGGAAACCTCAAATGCACAATTGATTTTAGACTAATAGAATCATACACAATATATTTATTGGTTACATAAATATTAGCCACTACTCCCTCCTAACCTAATAGCAAGTAATGTTAATGTGGCAACCCCACCTCACACGTACGACCGCACCACCCCCACTCCTCTCCACATAAATGCACGAGCTAACCTTAATTTCTCATCACATGGCAGCTCTCATGTTCTTCGACTTCTCTGTCTTTGGTTTAGGTAGGTCCCTCGTAATTTGATGCAATTCATGGGATATTAAATCAACTCTATACTATTTACATCGACGTATCGATTTTGACATCTTTACTTACTTTCATGTAAACATCTTTTAAGGAAAGAAAAATGATTCCAGGTTGATTTTTTTAGGACAACATCATTTCTTCTCCAATGAAATCTCTCCGACCTGATCTCCATGCCAAGTAGTAGCGAGCATCCTTTACATTACTGTCCTTCAACTTACTCGTAGGTTCTCTTCTTCTCTCACTCAAACAAAAGCTTATTATTCCTTTATCTTCAGGAGACGTAAGCTCCACCTGCTGAGAATGTTAAGCTTCTTCGTCTCTTTCGTACGTCCTCTTCTATCGGATATTTTTAATTTAATGAAAAATTACTCTTTAAATAAAAAGATTAAAAAAAAAAAACCGAAAAGCTCATTGTTCTCTTTTACATGCATGCATGTCTCCCGTGTTCTGCCACTGCACTGCTACCGACGTGGAGGTGAACAAGGGGCTACTTCACGAACAATGTAGGAGGAACAATCGGGTGGAGTTGGCTGTTGTAAGTCATCCTTTAATCAAAATGAAGAGTATATAATTAATCTCAAAAATCATCAAACGGTAGCCTGCTATATTTTCTTTTATTAATCTTGTGCAAGCCAAAAAATGTAAAAAATATATTAATGAAAGGTAAAAATAAGTTAAAAATATCTTATTAAAGCATGCTAGTTTAAAAACAATCAATATTGCATTGCGTGTAACCTCTTCTCGGTCTTCTCCAACTCCTCTCATTCATGAAATCCTTTTCTTTCTTTTTGTTATTTCTAAGAAGTATGGAGAATTAATGGGCACGGAAATTGATTTATAGAAGAGGATATATATATATATATATATATATATTTTATTTTTTTTTTATATTTGATAAGAAAAATAAGTTTATGGAATAAATTTAAGGAGTGAAATAAATGAGAAAATAAGTTAGTTAATCTGTCTGGATGTTTTAACAGGTTAAAGTTATTTCATAAAAAAGATAAAATAATTTTACATTAGGTTAAGTTCATTTAACCTAATGTAAATAAAAGACAGGTTAAGTGATGATTTAAATATTTAACCTATCAACCAAACAAAACCTAAAAGGTCATCGATCAATGATAGTGCATCTTTATCAATCCATTCAAGGATTGGATTCAAGGTATATAATCATCTAATTAAGCAAATGACATATATAATACCCTTCTATTAGTCGGCCTAATTATTAGGTTGCCACGTACCCTCGTACCATCTTGCTATATGTTCATCCATCCTCGAGTCACGTACATACGACATGAGACCTTTGCCTCCATTGATGATGGATGGTAAGCTCAACGTACGTACCTCTCCCACCTCTCCGTAATTGCGTGGCCATCAATTAATGTCATCGGTAGGGTAACTTCTTTGAAAGGTGACCCTGCACGTTCGGTGCATCATTTTTTTTCTTGTTGAAATCTTTAAAAAAATTAGTGCTATGTACGCAAGATCCGTGTGTTTTTTTAACATTTTGAATCGTTGAAGTTTATATTTCAAGTTAAATATTATTTAAGATATTCTTAAAATTTATCATCTTTGGTTATAACCTTTGGTTGGCAACTTTTAACGAAAAACACAGCACAATTATAAAGTGAGTATGATATAAAATTAAGATGATGTCATAATTGTACCGTCTAATTAAAGTGTGTTTGGAAGCAATTAAATCATGTTCTTTTACATTAATTGTATTATCATATATAAAAGTTGTGCTTAGTCTATATGCTTAACATTTTCTTTCTCTTATTGTTACCTTTGTCAGGGAGATGATTTCTTATGATACCCTTGCCATCCTTACCTCACTAATTGTGGGAATTCTCTTTGTTGTCCAAGCACTGGCTAGAGTCTTGACTGGTGCTCTCGTAGTTGGTGTTTAGATCGTCATCTTTGTATCAAATAAATGTATCTTATGTAAAATGATGAAATTAGATTTGTTGAAGTTGATCTACTTTAAAACCTAATATCATTATTGATGACTTAGGAGATCAACAACAACCAAACATACTTTCATATAGACTATATATACATGTACGGCAACGATATTTTGCAAAATTTTAAATCTCATATTTATATTTTTTCAAAGCTTATAATGGAGACACTCACTCATGCGTTGCCGGTTAGACTCCCAGATGTAGATGCATGCCTCAGCTGCTAGCTTGTGCGATCACTACAAGCAATCCAATACAGTGACAAATCCAATACATTGTCATTGTTGCTACAGTAACAGCTACAGTGACACACTAACTCAAACGGCTACGGCCCTTAATATATATTATCGATTGGCTACATGTATAATTAGCCACTGCTCCATCAGGTGCTTTTTTATTTCTTTGTTGGTTGAAATCTTGAAAAATATTAATGTGATGCACGTCAGATTGACTCTGTTTCTCTACGTATTTCTTTAATATTTACGTCGCTAAAATTTATATCACGAGTAAAATATTATTAAAGATACTCTTGAAATTTATCGTTTGAAATCCGCCCACGTTAATTGTACTGCCATCTTGATGGTAAACACAATTGGTAAGGTCTAATAAATGAGGTCCCATAAAAGAAGAAAAGCCATCCATCCCATTTCAACCAATGGTTCATTTCGGGGGTGGGGAGGAGGAAGCACCATTGGAACGGGGGGTGAGATAGACCGACAGGAGATAACAATATAAACATAATCAAAATAAATGGTTAGCTTTAATTAGGCTATTCCTTTTATGTTTTCACTTAAATCAATATGAGATTAATGAGGTTCCCACGCCAAAGGTTAGTGAGATTTCCTTTCATGTCTTCACCATTTCCACTCCAAAGTATACCTTACGGAGTATCTCCACAACATCCACCTCTTTATAAGCGGCGAGAGGACTCGTTACCACCCACCTTCAACCTACCTCTCGTTCTCTCCCTCTCATTCAAAAGCTCTCATTTCTCTTTTGATTGTCCCCATGGCAGCTCCCATGTTCTTCCACCGCTCTGAAGAGGTAAATAAAATTGGAGAAGTAAGTAAACGGTTATATTAAATAAATACTAATATATTTATTAATATTAATAAATATAAATTAAACTTACCATTGCGAATCATCGCTACAATTTGATCCACAAGTCCATGCCATAAACTTTCATTTACAGGATTTTTCGACACAATACTTTGTCTGGAATGTATATATGTAATATATCATCTTAATTATATATCCATATTCCATTTCAAATATGTATGTTTATTCATTTCTCTTGAAACATACTAATATTATTATTAGATCACAGTCAAGATCGAATACTCTAAAGTACAAATCTAATCTAATCAAAGGCATCCTCCAGCAAACTATATTTAAACCCTCCTTCAGGTGATAACCTCTCCCATAAATAGGAGAAGCTGCAAACAGAGAGAAGATGGACTGTACTCCAGCAATGAGTAGAGAAACGATGAAGCAACTGCCAAACCCCAATATACCACCTATACCTCTTCCTCTTATTAGAAATATATAGCATTTCATTGAACAAACCACTTATCCCAATCCTCATTTACTGCTATCTCTGTTTTTAAGATGAAAGATAGAACAAGCTTAATTTTACGTACATTTTCTTTTATGTCCTTTTCACTCCGTTAAATAAAAAATACATGACTAAATTAACGGCATAGAAGATTTTAACATTAGGCTTGAAAGACATTAAGCTTGCTATTGTGAATTGTGCTACGATTGGTCCACAAGTCTATATATGCAATAAACTTTCATTTACAGGGTTTTTCCAAACAATGCTTTTTCCAAAACGTATGCACCATATCATCATAATTATATATCCGTCCGTGTTCCATTTCAAATGCATATGTTAATTTGTTCGCTTCTCTTCAAACAGACTAATATTATTGGATAACAGCCAACAATAAATACTTGCTCTCTGGTTCATTCTACGTGTTTAGACCACACTCATGGTTATACTATCAATTAATCTATACACGAAGTCTCTTTGATTTTCTAGTTATAATAGAAGGTGTTTTCGAAAATAGAGGACCCGGATCAAGGACCATAATTAGAGAGATTTTCAGCCTTGAAGCATTTTTACCCCCCACTTGTGTCTATTTGTAAATATAAAGCATGCTCGATTTTTATATGTCATTTAATAGCTAGAGATAACTTCTGCAAATTTTAGATTGTAACGAACTCCAGTGAGGCTCTTACCATGTATGAATTAGGTGACCTTCTAATCAGATGTTTTTTTTTTTTTAAATCTTATATATATATATATATATATATATATATATATATATATATATATATATATATGCAAGAGTCAAGACTGATTATGGTTCTGTGCGTATTTCTTTAACATTTACATTGCTAAAGTTTATATTACAAGTAAATATTATTAAAGAAAATCTTAAAATTTATCATTTTAGTCATAACCTTGGTTGGCAACTTTTACGTTGCAGCGAAGCACCAAAAGTACTATATTTTCAGTGAGTATAATATAAAAGACGATGCAGCCCTTCTGCATTAATTATATCAACAAATTAAAATATGATCTGAAACGATTAAGGTATGCCTTTTTGCATTAATTGTATTATAATATATAAAAGATGTGCTTATTCTATATGCTTAGCATTTTCTTTTTCTTGCCAACGCCTCCATCAAGGAGATGATTCCTCCTCTTCGGTGTCCAAACATTGGCAGGAGTCTTGGCCGGTGCTCTTGTGTCTGGTGTCTAGATATTCGTTGTTTTCAGCTTGATGGTTGTGGATTGTCTTTTCATGGCGTTCTCTTTAACACCATTCATGTCACTTTTGCAGCTTAAAGTTCAAAAAGTCATATCTCAACAATTTGTTAACTATATCTTTGTTTTTTAGTTTTATTTTGATCTCATCCAATATTTTTATCTTTTAAAAAAAAATATATATTTTTTAATTTCACAGGTGATTGCATTCATTATCTTCTCATTGTGCTGGTGTCTTTCCACTGGTTGTGGATTGGAGATGAATTTCTCTGATCTGCAGCGAGAACATAATCGTATTATCCATCTACCAGGGCAACCCAAGGTACAAATTGAACAATATTCAGGAGAGATAACAGTGGATGAGAAAAGTGGTTCTGCACTCTTTTATTGGTTCGTTGAAGCGAAAAGAAAATCATTGGAGAAACCTCTTATTCTTTGGCTTAACGGAGGTATTGTAGCTTCATAAAATCTTGATTTATTTGTAGATGATATTAATGTACTTAAAAAAATCCCTTAATATTGCAAATTGATTGAAGCTATCTTAAATGATTAATGTATTGTTTCACCTTTACACCACATATTGCTTTTGTTTGTCAACTAATATTCTAAGTTAAATAAACTACATTTCAAATGTTCACTTTTAAACCAAAATCTCAATATAGTTGTTTAATCATTTCTTCTAATTTAGCCTACTTTACAACAACCAAGTAGTTACTTTAGGATGACAACTTCCTCTTTCTAATGAATTAGTGAAATTTATAGTATTTTATTTATAAAATTTCTCGTGACAAATGAATGGCAAAGTATGTATTTTAGGTCCTGGATGCAGTTCATTGTTTGGTCTAACTGTTGAGATTGGACCACTTCTCATAAAGAAGAATGATTCAAAACTTCATTGGAATAAATATAGTTGGAATAAAGGTGACTATTTAATATGACATTCAATGATTCATTTTCTCTTAATTTTGAAGTCTAACATTGTATATAGTTTTAATTTATTTTTTTATCAGTTGCAAACCTTCTCATTATAGAGAGTCCAGTTGGTGTTGGATTTTCCTATTCAAACACGTCTGATGTACTTGATGAGGAAACAACAGGTTGAATTTTAACTTTTTTTAAAGCTTCTTATATTATATAAAATAGGTATTTACATTAAACGAACACATATAAACACGTGACGTTTACATTTTATTGCAGCAAGTCATTCATATATATTTCTTCTCAAGTGGTTTAAAATGTTTCCTGAATACAAGTCCAACGAATTCTTTATCATTGGTGAAAGCTTTGCAGGTAATTTTTATATTTATAGTGGTCTTGCACTTTATTTAAGTCGTTAGTTATTTAGATTCTTTTATCTTGCTGTGTGGACTCATATATTTATTGTTTATTTTATATCATAGGACATTACATTCCAGGACTTGCCCATGTCATCTTGCATCATAATTTACAAAAATCGAAAGATGATCGTATAAATTTAAAGGGTATAATGGTAAGTACGGTTTGTATAGATTTTGTTTTGAGCTAAGTTACAAAGATAATTTGTTGTTTTGAATTACTTGTGTTAAGTCCAAAATATAATTGTATAAAGATGCACTTTTAATCTTAGTTTTATAGTAATAATCATTTTTGGACTATGATAACATTTAAATACATCCAAATCATATGAATGTTAAGTTATTTAGCTAAGTAAGATAATGAAAATGCATTGTGTATTGTTTCTATACATAAAGAGGCTCAAAGTTTTAGTGTAAATTAGGCATACATGACATGGAAATAATCCAAAGAGAAAGGAATGTCTAAGATGATTGCATTAATAATAAATTGCTAACATATTGGATTCTAAATCATAGAATGAAGGTTTCAACTCATCCTTGCCCTTGGGAGTGGCGAGCAACATGACACCTTTTACTAAGATGCTTTGTCGACAAGCAAAATTTTGGGATGTTCAAAATGGAGCACAACTTCTAAAAAATCCTTATGTTTTACAAAGGAGAGAAAAATTGGCAAACTTGTTGGATCAATACTTTATTTTGCATCCAATCTCTAAATGCAGTTCAAGAAATCAAGCTTCGTGTGACCAGTTGATGGGCCTTGGAGGTCGTCGAGGACCATCAAAGAATTTGTATGCGTAAAAAACGTAACATAGTTAAAGAATATAAAAATTGGCAATCAATCACATGAATAAAAAAAATTGTTGACCTAGTTCTACCCGATATGGGTAATCCTTAATATTTGTTATAGGAGAGAATAATACATGGGTTAGTAAATTGTAGGGCCTTGGAGTTGCTCCCCCCGCTTTTGTGTGTGTCGCCTCTTTGCATTCCCGTGTGGACTAAGTCTAAGCGGGTTTAGCTAATCTAATCACGAACCAATTAGGCTTATTTTGTGAGATCAATTTCTTCCCTCATCACCAACCTTTTTCTATTTTTGAGAGAGATTTTATTCTAGATTAATTTGACTTTATGAGCTTAATTAAGGGAACATTGTATAATTGTCTAGACTTAACTCTTCCTAGTTTTTTGCGCTTCACGTTCATTAATAAGGTTATGTTTTTCTTCAATCAACTTACTTTGTTGAAGTAGAGAACCTACAGCGATCGGTGGAAAGCTAGAATTATGGTCTTTATTTGAACATTTTACTTCATGCAGTACTCTTTGATGTACGATTTGAAGAACCCTTTGCTTTAGTTGCCTTAGGCTTGCTATCATGAGGAAAAACAATACGAATCTCCATTGTTATTGATTGAACCTTTGAAATATAAAGTTTCTTGCAAGCATTATGATGAAATTCTAACTTGTCCTATTATAGTCCACTCTAGCACATATAACCTTGTTAAAGGTCTTTCATTTAAAAACATGATAAATGTATCAAACATGATGCACCCTCACAAATGGTAGATTATGGAAAAAATTGCACACATTTGACTTTCTCCACATGGTTGAGAGGAATATTTTTATTTCCTTATATATGGTAATAATGCTGATATTGCTAACATTTTTCATAATAAAGAACATGATGGGGGGATGACTACCTTCAAACAAAGTTGCGACAAGTACAATACTATACCCCGCTTAGATGAATCCAATATTTTTAGAACAATATCAGCATTACATTTTTCATACATGAAAGAATAAGCTTAGCTTTGTGATAAATTCTACTAATCTTTCACGGTTTGAAATGCCAATGGAAACAATAGTCATCCTTATAGTACATGCAGGATTAGATGCTAGATGTGAAAGGTTAAATCCAGTATGCTCTGTAACTTTCAATTCTATTTTCCAATAAGAGTTGCCTTAATTGAGCACCCAGTTAATTTCATCTTTCAATTTTCTTTGTAACACTTCATGTACTAAAGAGTATTGAAGTAACATATAGGTGCTTGTTTGGTTTATCTTTATAGATCATAGGTTATTCCATGATTTTTTCTCTTAAAAGATTCATGTACTTAATCTTCACACAACTTTTGGTTTATTATTTGTCCCTCCCTTGTAGATCACTTTTTAAAATAACTAACCTAACTAACATTGAATTTTTGGAGTGCATGGAGGAGGATGAATAATATAGGTAGAAGCAATTTGAAGAGAAATGCCATTTGGATACATGCAATACATTTTTACATGATCTTCACCTTCTTCGAGATTAAAACCAATTGGCCTAAGTGAGAAAGCACAACCATTAATATTGACTAGTTCAATTTCTAGAGCTTTAACCTGTTTAAAAAGTAAGAAAAAAAATTCTAGAGCTATGAATATAGGATTATGTATCAAGTTCTCTTCTTAGGTGTGTCTTTCCCTAGTTTTTATGCATGGATAAATCAATGGTTGAAATAGGAGTTAAATCTTGATCATCAATATGGTGTGGCTTTGACACCATATGAGATAATTCAACTTGTAGACCAATTGGGTTGATTATAGGGACTAAATCATTAATATTCATAATTTCTCAATTTCTATGTCTCCAAATATTTCCTTTTCCCTCGATAGGTTTCTTATTTATTTATGTATTTATTTATAAAACTCTTGGTATAATGTATCATCAAAAGCTATTGCTATAAGCTAAGTGTTGAAGTTACGAGTTACTACGCTATCATATTTTTTTTTTGAAATAGACTACGCTATCGTATTTGATTTTGAAAAATATGTCGCCGTAGTTTGAAAGCGAAGAACTCGTGTTTAACAAATAAAATTTGTACCAGAATAGAAATCTTGGGTCAAACTTAGGGAGGCTACGTCGATCTATATTCGCAATTATATTTTTTTAGAATTTTTGTTGAAAAGCGAAGCGACGTAAGTACACTGAAGCAATATTAACAATCAGAATAAACGAGAGAGAGAGTAAACATGCACTTAATATTTCAAAATGTTTATACAATAAAACCAGAGAAAAATTACACTAGAAAGTGGGAAATCTATTACACTAGAAAGTAGGAAAATTATACTCTAGAAAGCTGAAAAGAGGAATGGGAGAGAGAAGTTATCCTCCTCGACAATCGCTTGGAGGACGAGCCAGACGAGACGCCGCCTGGAAGACGGAGGATGGAGCGGGAAGGAGGTCGAGGTAGGAGGAACGAGAACGGAGCAGCACGTCGTTGTCATCGCGGGATACGCTTCCAAAATGAGGGCGAAAATTTGACTTTATCTCTCGAGGAGCATTCCGAGTGTGGGACAAGCTTCTTTTGAGCTTTGAAGAGGGAGAGAAGAGAAGGAAGGGATGTCAATTTCATATGAAGGGGGTCTCCTTTTATAGTTGCAAGGAGTGAGGGCAATTTGGTCTTTACAATTTCAAAATATTGAATAAGGGGTCTTTAGTGACGGAATTAAGCGTCACTAAAGCCCAGGTCGTGGGTGACGTGCGCCACGCCTGCCGCCCGCTCACATCCCGCGCCACCCACGTTCATCAAATCTCGACCATTTGATCATGAGATCGAACGGCTAGGATTTGATAACCGCAACGCCTTAATTGAGCACACCTCCGCGTGCAATCCCGTGTTCATGCAACGCATCCTCTAAGTGCGTCACGTCTCCGCCATCGTAGCCATTCATCCAAGATCTGACAGCCCAATTAGCACCATCCCATGTGCCTGTGTTCAATTGAGGCTCGCGGGGTTTCGAACCCGCGCCTCTTGTTCGCGATAAAGCTTTCACCCACTGCGCTATAGTGGGAAATAGGCACGCGGGTGTTTTGAGGTGCGGCTTCCCATGGCCGTTGGATGGCGATCCAACGACTAAGATCCAATGCACGATGGAAGGGTGCGGTGGTCTCCAAGATTAGCTGGGCCGGTTTGGGTGGTCGAGATGGTGCCACGTGACGCCATCTTTGCCGTCTATCTTCTGGATGATGTAGATGGTGCCACGGGTGTCTGATTGAGTTGATTTTCATGCCGTTAGGTTGCGATCGTTGATTCGAATCCATCTGTGCGGTTGGATTTGTCATCTGAAGTGTGGATTCACACCATCTTGACCCTTGATCTTCTAGGGTTCCTCGATCTCTATCTGATGTTACAGATGTCTGATTAGGGTGATCTTGGAGTCGTTGAACTCCAATCGTCGCCCTGATCAGATCTTTATGGTTGGATCTTCAATCCGAGGCCCCAATAAAAAGTTGGCCTATCCCTGAACATAGAAAGAGACAATTAACCTCCATTTTATTCAAAATAATCTAAATGCAAGATGATGCATGCTATGGAATATTTATAGTATGTGATGCAATTCTATGCTTAAGAACATGCAAAAATAGATATTTTATGTAATATAAATATGTTTATATCTCACCCCCATGCCTATCTTTTACTTGTCCCTAGCAAAAACTATATGCTATTTATAAAAGAATTAGGTTAGATTATTTGGGCATAAGTTTTTTTCAATCATTAAGAAAATGCTTACTTAGGATATGAACTTTCAAAGACACAACAGTGCCCGAGTATTTGCTAAAATGCAGATCGCCTCAAGCCCTCACCTTATTCAAAGAAAATTTTCTCTTTTTTTCTCTTTTTCTTCTTTTCTAATTTTTTTTTTATTTTTTTGAGTTTAGGGTTTAAGAGTGGCTTTCTACGGCCATTCAACTCACCCAAGATTTGATGATAACTCTAAGTTCTAAGCATCTTATTGTGAATGTGATAGACTCGTTGATCAGTAGTTAGAATGGACTTTGGGTTTCTACGCTTTTAGGTGACCTTAAAAAGAGAATTCTGCCTAAAGGTGTATCTTTACAACCGGTAGCTTTCTCCCTACTTTTATTTTTCTGGGGTCAACACAAGGGTGAATCCAGTGTATATCTCCCTAGTTTATTCTATTTCTCCACTTCTTCCTAAGTATTTTGGGAATTTTAAGTGCATTTCTTGAGCTGGGTTCTGAATAACCGGTTGATGAGCCGTTACCACCGACAACTTACCAGCCATACTCGTGCGGTGAAGTGTGGCTTATTTCTTTTCTTTTCTTTTCTCCTTTTCTTTTTCTTTTCTTTTTGACTTTCTTTTTTTCTCTTTTTTAAGTAGGTGGCTTCCTTGGTCTAAGATTTACCTAAAGGCAGCAAGAAGAGAATGGTCTAGTGACTGGGCTTTGGACAAACTACCTATGAGCTATTACCCACGATAAATTGCTAGCCATATCACCTTAGAAGGTTCATTAGCTACCCAATTTATGTTAGAACCACCGATTAACGAGTCAGTGACAAGATAGTGTGTAGATACTTTAGACTTAAGGTTCCCTCAAATCAAAGGATGGTTTGATAAGTTGTGTACTTATCACCCTAACTTATTTATTCGAATTAAAATAGAATTCAGGTTGGCGATTGTTGACGTGGTCTTGATCGTGTTTTAACAATTAGTTACGTCGTACTATAGGTGATCAAGCGTTGTCAACAAATAAAAGTTTTATTACTCAAAAACCTAAGTATCCGAGTTCGAACACAGGGAGCAATTGGAATTTATTACTAATATCAAAAATGTAATTGAACACTTTAATTACTCAAAACTTAATTCAAATATAAATGCATGAGTTTGAAAATTAATTGTGACAAAAAGAAAGAATTTGGACGTCTGATCATGGGATCAGATGTCTTAAAAGATGTCTTCTCCTCTCTTGTTCTTCTTCTTCTAACTTCTTCCTTTCTTCTTCTTTGTGCTTCTTCTTTCTTCTCTGCAGTTACCTTGCTTCTTTCTCCTTCTTTATCTTTCTCCTTTTTTTCTCTGCAGTTTCTTTCTCTCTACGGGTCTTCTTCTTCCTTGGCTCTGCTTCCTTTGCTTCCTTCCTTGGTTCTATTTCCCTTTGGCCTCACTTCTTCTTTTTTGCCTTGCCTTTCTTTTTCTCTTCTTTCTTCTTCAGTTCCTCTTTTCTTTTTCCTTCGCCTCTTCCTTTCCTTCTCTTTTTCCTCTATGAAGGCTTCCTTCCTTCTTCCTTTCCTTTGCTAGCAGTGGCTAAGTGTCAGCTTCTTTTCTCCTGTCTGCCTTCCCTGCACAAACCATAGAGGAGCAAAACCTATCCCTCTACCCACACCCGCGACGCTCTCTCTCTCTCTCTGTATATCACTCTTCAGCACGCTCTCCCAGAGCCACGTAAACCGGTCGTATCGCGCGCCTGGGTCCAGGCGCACCGGCGTGAGGGTGGTGCGCGAGGAGTGCTCAGGATAGTGTCGGGTCGGGTCGCCAGATCCATGTGGTGAACTCACGGATGAGGCGGTGAGAATAGGTGAGGGACCTCAGCCCATGTGCGTTCGGAGGCAACGGGCTCATATCACAAAAATAATATAAATTACTCCAGCGCTTTGTGACTTACCGATGTGGGACTAATGCCCACCGCTTTCTCTCGCACTCCCCGCAGTAGACCGTGCATTCAATTCCCACAACTACAGGCTCTGTGGCGTCACTCGCTGGGTCGACTGTCTTCGTAAGACCTGCCCAAGTTTGCAGCACCTGGAATCCTGCAGTCCTGCAACCTGGAGCAAGCAAGAAACTTCCTCAAGTTGCCGCCAATGGCAGCCGAAGCTTTGAAATCTGTCTGACACAAAAAGAGCCTCGCGGCCTAATCAGATCACCGGGGGACCTTCGTCGTGTCACGGCGAAGGTGAGGAGCTAGGTGGTAGGTCGCGGGGTGGCCTAGGCGTGCGTGCCTAGGTCGCCCTATGGCCGGTCGGATAGGTGTGATTAGGGGGCTATTGGGGAGGCGTAGAGGGTCTATGGACAGGCGAAGGTTATTCAGTGAGGTGAGGCGAAGGTTATGTGATAGTCGGCGAGACGTGTGGGGCTGCGGAGCGATGGGAGCATCTCGCCGGAGGGTGGCCGGAGATGAGGAAGTGACGGTGGATAGGGACGGTCGAGGGGCGGTTGTGTGAAATAAAGTGAGGGAAATGAAAGAGGGGATAGAGAAGAACAATTTTAACCTAACTAAAGGGACGAAGGGGGCGAGAAGGCAGCCGACAGTACCTGCTGTCACCGAAGAAGAAAGCGTCCAGTGGAGGAGGATGGCGGCGATGACGAGGCTAGGGCAGCTCACGTGGGTGTTGCGCGACGTAGAGGAGGATGAGGAGGACGGTCTACCACTAGTTTTGTGGCAGAGTGACGAGGAAGAGGAGGGGGGCTCGCCGGAGCTCACTGGACCTGTAACGACCCGATTCCCGAGTCCCTACGAGACACGAGAACCGGACCGACTCGACTAATCCCAAGACCCAGTCGTCCAACGAGGAAGTAACCAAAAGACAGTAAAATAAACCACATTCAGCATGAATATAACTAACAGTAAGAAAGTACAGCAGTAAGGAAAGAAACTACTACAGTAGGCACCACCACAACAGTAAAACAACAGTTATCATATAACAAAAACTGCAGGTAAAGAAGGTACAGCGGAAACAAAAACTACTCACTAGAATAGAAACAAAAAGGGGTACAAAGCTGGGGTAACTCTACTGGACCCTACTCGGCCCAGCGTCCTCTGCAGCCGCCGACCCTGGCTGCTCAACACCTGGTCCTGAAAAAGGTAACGAGTGTAACACGTCAGCAAAACGCTGAGTAGAGTGGCAAACTAACTAAAGGCAACAGTAGAGTGTACAGTAGCTGTTATGTTCTATTACTTCCTTTATTTACATCTTTCAATTTTTCTCACTATTTCATTTACTTCTCAGATCCTTTACTTGATCTCGGATGTCCTCGTGGGACGATCTTGATTGCAGTCTTTTCCAAAAGTAGAAGTAGCACGTGGTGCTCTCCTGGCCGGGAGAGTCCCCCGTGGTGATCCTACCCTCAGTCAACCACCCCAAGGTCACTGACAGACGTAACGGTGACTACGGCACGCGCGATAAATGCACAGGTAGCTAGCCCGCACTGGCACGCGGTCAGTCGTTTCCTTTAACGGGTGCGCCCAAAGCACAGCACGGAACCAGGGCAGAGCCCTCTCAGTAACAGGGGTCCAACCCCTCCACAGTAACCAAACCGGGGCCTTGCCCCTCCACAGTCCGCGCACCCTCGCCTGACTACCCTGGTTTGCCCTAGTGGGCCTAACAAGTCGGTGAAGGAGGCTAGCAGAACCCCGGGGCCCGTGGGGTAGCTAGTACTCTCCTAACACTACTAGCTCTCCTCGGTACTACGTACACGAGGGCCAACAAGTCAGTACAGAGCGGCCAAGCCTAACCCCGGGTCCCTGGGGCGGCTGGCCCCACTCTGGACTAAACAGGTACAGGTACTTCCCTTGGTACTGCGTACCCAAGAGACAGTACAACTACATCTCAGTCCCATTCCCTTTTTCCTTTCCAGGAGTTCCACTCCTAATTCCCCGTAGGGTTCCAGCTCTTTATCTCAGAACATCATATGTTTCACTTTCCAGATTCACGTTCTCAAAATCCATGATCTCAAACATGTTTCTTTATTCATAACAGGCAGCTGTTAATTAATTTTACAGGCAGCTTTATATATTCCTTTCCATTTTTCCAAGACTGCAGTAATATACATTCCACTAGTTTTTCCATCCTAGGATTCATGCCATATCCTAGGATCTATCATACAATCTAGTTTTCCGGCCCTAGGATTCATGCAACACCTAGGAGCTATCATTCCATATATTTCTCATTCCTAGGATTCATGCAATGCCCTAGGTTCTAGTTATGGTTCCATACTTTAACAGATTTTATTAATACTTAAAACCACTCTACCAGGTACAACGGGAGTAATGGGGGCGTGATCGGGAATCCCGCGTGCCTCCGCGACTCTCAAGACTGCAACTGAACGAGGTCCTATCACAAGGATCAAACACAAGGAGTGTCTCAAAACAGTGTATAGCTACTGTAGGCGGGTAGAGGAATTAATTCTGAAACGAACGCAACTCGAATCACGGAAAACGGAGCCCAAACGGGCCCTAAACGGGTCGAGAAAGATGATACTGTGCAAAATCAGACAACTGGAACTCCTTCCAGACGTCTTAAACGGTGGATCAGAGAATTACCTGTTCGGCTTGGTTCCCCGGACGTCCAGAAGTCTGCAGGGACGTCTTTCCTAGATCCCAGACGTCCGATGGTCACTCCGGACGTCTGGAGGTCACTCCCGCCGTCTGGTACAACTTCCAGACGTCTGATTCGCAAAGATGACGAATCAGAGGACCTGCGCACAGCCAACCCCCCTCCCTCAGTACGGTCAGTCGACAAAAAGAAGAAGAAAGCGGAAACTCACCTTTCAGACGTCTGTATGATCTCACAGACGTCGACCTTGCCGTCTGGATATCAATCCAGACGTCTGATTCTGGAAATTTTTCCAGAATCAGAACCTTGCTCGGCCTCCGCTCGCGACGCCGCCCGCGTCGCACCTCGCGCGTCCGCTGCTCCGCCCGCAGCAGGTCCCTCTCCGAGACGCTCTGCGCCCCCTGCGCCCTCCGCCGGTCGGCCAAGCCGCTCCCGGCGAGCTCGCCCTCACGGCAGAGCCCCGCCCTCGCACGCCGCAGCTCCTCCGCGCCTACTGCGGCTACCGCTGCCGCTGCGCCCTCGCGTCCGCTCGCTCTCGCGCACAGGCAGGAGAAGAAGGAGGAAGATGGTGGAGACGGGAGGGGAGGCGCGCCCCCCTTTTAACGCCGCGCGGAGAGGAGAGAGAAGGCGGTCGCAGTCGCCTGCCGCCGCAGAGAAAGAGGCAGGATCGCAGGTCTGCGCGCACAGGCGCACAGACGAACATCCCGTGCGAGCATAACTGTTCGCCAGACGTCTGTAAACTATCCCGGACGTCTGGTCAGACGTCTGGATGTGATCCCAGACGTCTTTACAGACGTCTGGGCCACCTCCCAGACGTCTTAAAAGACGTCTGGGGCACGCGCTCGTTACAATATAACAAACTCAAAGGAAGTTTCGTCCCCGAAACTTGCGCCAACTAGGGTGCGGGAAGAAGGTGTCCAAATAACCATAACAAACTCAAAGAGGACCGAAGCCGGTCCGAAAAGACGTACCCGCGAAAAGCTCCGGGTACCGCTCCCGCATTGCCGCCTCAGGCTCCCAGGTAGCCTCCTCGTACCGCTGGCTCCTCCACAAAACCTTTACCAATGACCAGGGCCGTTGCTTTTGTCTCAACCTGCGGACGGCTCGGTCTAGGATCTGCACTGGCCGCTCGGGGTAGGTCAGGTCGTCGCTCACCTCGACGCTCTCGTGACTCAGTACGTGGCTGGGATCGGCTACGTACTTCCTGAGGTTGGACACGTGGAACACGTCGTGCACACCAGAAAGCTGCGGGGGAAGGGCAAGTCTGTAAGCAACGGGTCCAACCCGCTCCAGGACCTCGAAGGGCCCCACGAACCTCGACGCGAGCTTCCCTCTCACCCCAAACCGCTGTAAGCCCTTCATGGGCGAAACACGAAGAAAGACGTGGTCCCCGACCTCGAACTGCACCTCTCTGCGTCTGCGATCTGCGTAGCTCTTCTGTCTGCTCCTGACAGTGCGGAGTCGTCTGTGGATCTGCTCAACTACCTCCTGACTCTGCCGGATCAACCTGGGGCCAACCTCCCACTTGGTCCCCACCTCAACCCAACTCAAGGGTGCCGTGCATTTCCGTCCGTACAGAGCCTCGTAGGGAGCCATGCCGATGCTCGAGTGATAACTGTTGTTGTATGCAAACTCTGCCAGGGGCAGGTGCTCCTCCCAAGAGCCCCTCCAGTCTAGTACACAGGCACGCAAAAGATCCTCAAGTGTCTGTATCGTGCGTTCCGACTGTCCGTCCGTCTGGGGGTGGTAAGCTGTGCTAAACCTCAACCTCGTCCCCAAAGCCTGCTGAAACTCAGCCCAAAACTGGGACGTAAAGCGGGTATCCCGGTCGGATACGATCTCCCGCGGAACTCCGTGTAGTCGCACCACATCACGGATATACCTCTCTGCCAACTGTGCTGGTCCCAAAGTGACTCGGATCGGCAAGAATCGTGCCGTCTTCGTCAATCTATCCACTATTACCTAGACTGCGTCGTGTCCTCGCTGGGTAACAGGTAAGCCCACCACCAAGTCCATGGTGATGCTCTCCCACTTCCACTCTGGCACTGGAAGCGGCTGAAGCGGCCCTGCAGGCCTCTGATGCTCGGCTTTCACTTGCTGGCACACTAAGCACTGCTGCACGAACTCACCCACATCCCGCTTCATCCCTCTCCACCAGAACTCGCGTCTCAAGTCATGGTACATTTTCGTGTTTCCGGGATGTATGGTGAATCTGGAACCGTGTGCCTCAGTCAGGAGCTCTCTCAACAGCTCCTCGTCTCTGGGGATGCACAGCCGTCCCCTCAAGCGTAACACCTGGTCTGTGAAAGAGAAGTCCCCTGGGTCCCCTGACAGTACTCTGTCGCGCAAAGACTGCAAGTACGGATCGGCCATCTGTCCCGTGATGATGCGGTCTATCAACTCTGGTCTGGTCTGCTGTGTCACCGTCACTGCCCCACAGTACCCTCGTAACTCTAGAGGTCGCCAACTGCCCACCTCCTCCAAAAGGCTCCAACTCTGTAACTGTAGACTGGCCAAGCGTGCGGGCGCCTTACGGCTCAAGGCGTCAGCCACCACATTGGCCTTTCCCGGGTGGTAGGAGATGCTGCAGTCGTAGTCCTTCAGGAGCTCCAACCAACGTCTCTGTCTCATGTTGAGCTCCTTCTGGTCAAAAAGATATCTAAGGCTCTTGTGATCTGTAAAAATCTCGAAGGTCTCACCGTACAAGTAGTGCCTCCATGTCTTCAGCGCGAAGACAACAGCTGCCAACTCTAGATCGTGGGTAGGGTAGGTATGCTCATGGGGCTTCAGTTGCCGCGAAGCGTAAGCGACCACGTGACCCCTCTGCATGAGCACACCTCCTAACCCCTGCAAGGAAGCGTCCGTGTACACAACGAACCCGCCACTACTGTCAGGGATGGTGAGCACGGGAGCCGAGGTCAACCTCTCCTTCAGCTCCAGAAAACACGCCTCACAGGCGTCTGTCCAAGCGAAAGGCACATCCTTCCGAGTCAACTGTGTCATAGGACGTGCAATCTGCGAAAACCCTCTGATGAACCGTCTGTAGTAACCTGCTAGTCCCAGGAAACTGCGAATCTCAGTGACTGAACGCGGTCTCTCCCACCTGAGCACTGCCTCGACCTTGGCGGGATCCACCGCCAGGCCGTCTCCAGAGATCACATGACCCAAAAAGGTCACCTCCCTCAACCAGAACTCGCACTTGCTGTATTTGGCGTACAGCCTGCGTCGTCTCAGAGTGTCCAGAACCATCCGCAAGTGCTGTCCGTGCTGCGTCCGATCTCTAGAATAGATGAGTACATCATCTATGAAAACCACCACAAACTGGTCCAAGTACGGTCTGAACACCCGGTTCATCAGGTCCATGAAAGCAGCAGGGGCATTGGTCAGCCCAAACGGCATGACCAAAAACTCGTAGTGACCGTACCGGGTGCGGAAAGCTGTCTTGGAGACGTCGGTCTCCCTGATCCTCAACTGGTGGTATCCAGACCTCAAGTCGATCTTGGAAAACACCGTGGCACCCCGCAACTGGTCAAACAAATCGTCAATCCTCGGCAGCGGATATCTGTTCTTGATGGTGACCCTATTCAGCTGTCGGTAATCCACACAAAGGCGTAGGGTCCCATCCTTCTTCTTCACAAACAGTACCGGGGCTCCCCAGGGAGACGCACTGGGCCTCACGAAACCCTTCTCCAAAAGGTCCTGCAACTGAGACTTGAGCTCTCGCAGCTCAAGCGGTGCCATCCTGTATGGCGCGGTGGAGATGGGGCTGGTCCCTGGTACTAGTGAGATCTCAAACTCGATCTCACGCTCGGGCGGTAGTCCTGGTAACTCGTCTGGAAACACGTCGGGGTACTCTCTGACCACCGGGATGCTCTGGAAGTCTGCCACGGGGCTGTGCTCTGCCACCACACAAGCTAAGAAGCCCTCACACCCCTGGCTCAAAAGTCTCGCCGCCCGAAGTGCCGAAATGCACCTGAAACCTCCGTCCACTGGCTGCCTGTGAAACTCGAAGGAAGGCAACTCCGGAATGGAGAAGACAATCTTCCTCTCAAAGCAGTCTACCAAGGCGTGGTAAGCGGACAGCCAATCCATCCCCAGGATCACCCCAAAGTCCTCCATCTGTATCATAATCAGGTCAGCTGGCAGGCTGTGTCCCCCGATGCTGACCCCGCAACCCGTGTACACCTCCTCAGCTACAAACAGCTGACCACTCGGACCTCTGATTACGAACGGGTTCTCTAACAATGTATAATCCTGGTCCAAACTAACTGCGAAACTGTCTGCGACAAACGAGTGCGTAGCGCCGGAATCGAAAAGCGTGTAAACTAGTCTGCCAGAAACTGAAACCATACCTGCTACCACGGATCCCGAAGCTCTGGCGTCCCTGTGTGTTAGGGCGTTGATACGCCCCTCAGCTCTAGGTGCGGACGAAGCAGCCACACTCTGCGTCGGACGGGTAGGTGCTGGCCGGTACCCTCCTCGCGACTGCGGTCCTCCTCCTCGCGCCTGGAAACCGCGGCCTCCTGCGCGCCCTCCAGTGCTCTGCGCGGGAAGTATCTGCTGACCTCCTGCCCTAGATGGGCAGTCCCTCCTGACGTGGCCCGGCTGGCCACACTGGTAGCAGAGGGGAACCCGACTCCCGCCCTCAGTGAGTCCCTGCTGTCGGCTAGGCGGGGGTCCGGTGCTGGCGACTGGCCCCTGTCGAGGGCCCCCAAAGGCCACTGATGGCCCTGCACAACGTGACGGCTCTCCTGCGGACGCCACGTGTCTCCGCTCTCGCCGGCCCTGTGAGAAGTCTGGCTGAAAGGGCCTCTTCCACCCGCCGTCGGTCTCTCGCGCGGACGGGTTGGTCTCCTCGTAAGTCATGGCTGCCTCTACCACCCTCGAAAACGTCGGCAGCTTCAGGGGTTTGACATACCCCCGGATCGCAGGCCGGAGCCCCTCGGTGAACCTCCAAAGGCGCTCCTCCTCAGTGGCTACCGCTGTCACTGCAAAGCGGGACAGCTCCAAGAAACGCGTGCGGTACGTGCTCACGGTCATCGTCCCTTGGCGGAGAGTGTGGAACTCCCGCCTCCTCTGGTCCTGCCACGTCTGGGGAAAGTACTGCTCGCAGAAGAGGGTGACGAACTGGTCCCACGTCGGCTCGTCCCTCTCCTGTCCCCGGACCGCCCTCCACCACCGGTGTGCCGCACTCTCCAGCTGGTACGTGGCAAAGGCCACGCGGCACTCCACCGGGGGGCGAAGGGTGTCGAAGATCTTCTCCAGCTGCTCAAGCCAGTCCTCTGCCTCGGTCGGGTCCTCATCCCCCTTGAAGGAGGGGGGCTTCAGCTTCCGGAACTGTCCGAAAAGCTCGAAGTGGTGCTGTAGGGGAGGTGCTGGTGCACCTCCAGGCGAAGGTGTCTCGTGTACAGAAGTGTCGGAGGAAGGTGGGGGCAGCAGGGGCCCATCCCCTCCCTCGTGTCCAGCGCCGCGTCCGTCGCGTGGCCCCATAGAGGACTCCCCCTCTGCAACCCCAGGAGGAGGTGCTCGGGGCGGTGGGTGGAGCTCCTCTCGTACAATATCCCGTATCAGTCTGGCGAGGTCCTGGGCCTGGATGCCAGGGAGTGGTGGCTGGTCCACCGAGACGTCAACGACAGCACGTCCACCTCGCCGACCTCGCCCTCGGCCGCGCCCGCGGCCAGTCTCGCCAGTCCCACGACGAGGCATCTCCTGCAAGGAGACGCGAAACAAAACGGAAACGTCAAAACAGACGGTACCTAACAACACTTCTAAGAGCTCAAGTCAAGAGATATGTTGTGGTGGCTACTCTAGCTATAAACATGTGAATTGGTTATTTTCCAGTCAGTTGATTCACTTCTCGGGACGACCTTGCTCTGATACCATCTTTTAACGACCCGGTTCCCGAGTCCCTACGAGACACGAGAACCGGACCGACTCGACTAATCCCAAGACCTAGTCGTCCAACGAGGAAGTAACCAAAAGACAGTAAAATAAACCACATTCAGCATGAATATAACTAACAGTAAGAAAGTACAGCAGTAAGGAAAGAAACTACTACAGTAGGCACCACCACAACAGTAAAACAACATTTATCATATAACAAAAACTGTAGGTAAAGAAGGTACAGCGGAAACAAAACTACTCACTAGAACAGAAACAAAAGAAGGTACAAAGCTGTGGTAACTCTACTGGACCCTACTTGGCCCAGCGTCCTCTGCAGCCGCCGACCCTGGCTGCTCAACACCTGGTCCTGAAAAAGGTAACGAGTGTAACACGTCAGCAAAACGCTGAGTAGAGTGGCAAACTAACTAAAGGCAACAGTAGAGTGTACAGTAGCTGTTATGTTCTATTACTTCCTTTTATTTACATCTTTCAATTTTTCTCACTATTTCATTTACTTCTCAGATCCTTTACTTGATCTCGGATGTCCTCGTGGGACGATCTTGATTGCAGTCTTTTCCAAAAGTAGAAGTAGCACGTGGTGCTCTCCTGGCCGGGAGAGTCCCCCGTGGTGATCCTACCCTCAGTCAACCACCCCAAGGTCACTGACAGACGTAACGGTGACTACGGCACTCGCGATAAACGCACAGGTAGCTAGCCCGTACTGGCACGCGGTCAGTCGTTTCCGTTAACGGGTGCGCCCAAAGCACAGCACGGAACCAGGGCAGAGCCCTCTCAGTAACAGGGGTCCAACCCCTCCACAGTAACCAAACCGGGGCCTTGCCCCTCCACAGTCCGCGCACCCTCGCCTGACTACCCTGGTTTGCCCTAGTGGGCCTAACAAGTCGGTGAAGGAGGCTAGCAGAACCCCGGGCCCGTGGGGTAGCTAGTACTCTCCTAACACTACTAGCTCTCCTCGGTACTACGTACACGAGGGCCAACAAGTCGGTACAGAGCGGCCAAGCCTAACCCCGGGTCCCTGGGGCGGCTGGCCCCACTCTGCACTAAAACAGGTACAGGTACTTCCCTTGGTACTGCGTACCCAAGAGACAGTACAAACTACATCTCAGTTCCATTCCTTTTCTTTCCAGGAGTTCCACTCCTAATTCCCCGTAGGGTTCCAGCTCTTTATCTCAGAACATCATATGTTTCACTTTCCAGATTCACGTTCTCACATTCCATGATCTCAACATGATTCTTTATGCATAACAGGCAGCTGTTAATTAAATTTACAGGTAGCTTTATATATATTCCTTTCCATTTTTTTTTTTCCAAGACTGCAGTAATATACATTCCACTAGTTTTTCCATCCTAGGATTCATGCCATATCCTAGGATCTATCATACAATCTAGTTTTCCGGCCCTAGGATTCATGCAATGCCCTAGGTTCTAGTTATGGTTCCATACTTTAACAGATTTTATTAATACTTGAAACCACTCTACCAGGTACAACGGAAGTAATGGGGGCGTGGTCGGGAATCCCGCGCGCCTCCGCGACTCTCAAGACTGCAACCGAACGAGGTCCTATCACAAGGATCAAACACAAGGAGAGTCTCAAAACAGTGTATAGCTACTGTAGGCGGGTAGAGGAATAAATTCTGAAACGAACGCAACTCGAATCGCGGAAAACGGAGCCCAAACGGGCCCTAAACGGGTCGAGAAAGACAATACTGTGCAAAATCAGACGTCTGGAACTCCTTCCAGACGTCTTAAACGGTGGATCAGAGAATTACCTGTTCGGCTTGGTTCCCCGGACGTCCAGAAGTCTGTGGGGACGTCTCTCCTAGATCCCAGACGTCCGATGGTCTCTCCGGACGTCTGGAGGTCACTCCCGCCGTCTGGTACAACTTCCAAACGTCTGATTCGCAAAGGATGACGAATCCGAACACCTGCGCACAGCCAACCCTCCTCCCTCAGTACGGTCAGTCGACAAAAAGAAGGAGAAAGCGGAAACTCACCTTTCAGACGTCTGTATGATCTCACAGACGTCGACCTTGCCGTCTGGATATCAATCCAGACGTCTGATTCTGGAAATTTTTCCAGAACCAGAACCTTGCTCGGCCTCCGCTCGCGACGCCGCCCGCGTCGCACCTCGCGCGTTCGCTGCTCCGCCCGCAGCAGGTCCCTCTCCGCGACGCTCTGCGCCCCCTGCGCCCTCCGCCGGCCGGCCAAGCTGCTCCCGGCGAGCTCGCCCTCACGGCAGAGCCCCGCCCTCGCACGCCGCAGCTCCTCCGCGCCTACTGCGGCCGCCGCTGCTGCTGCGCCCTCGCGTCCGCTCGCTCTCGCGCACAGGTAGGAGAGAAGGAGGAGGATGGTGGAGACGGGAGGGGAGGCGCGCCCCCCCCCCCTTTTAACGCCGCGCGGAGAGGAGAGAGAGACGGTCGCAGTCGCCTGCAGCCGCAGAGAAGATGCAGGATCGCAGGCGCGCAGACGAATATCCCGTGCGAGCATAACTGTTCGCCAGACGTCTGTAAACTATCCCGGACGTCTGGTCAGACGTCCGGATGTGATCCCAGACGTCTTTACAGACGTCTGGGCCACCTCCCAGACGTCTTAAAAGACGTCTGGGGCACGCGCTCGTTACACCAATCGTCTCACAGAAATCGTATTCTGTAAACTTGCGTGAGACTTCACAACTTGAATATTCACCATCAAAATCAAAGAAATCAAGATCCGTATTAATGTATGTCCCAAAATCATCTGTCTCTCTCTGATCCATGGAGACATACGTTACCTCGTACCCTGGCTCAAGGATTTTAGGTGAAGAAATCAGATCATCCTTAATTGGTTACTCTAATTCAATCTGGTCAGCCTCGTAACACGTGTCCCCCCAACAGGTGCCTAAGCGGGTTCTGACATTGGCTCTCTTGAAGGGAGTTCATCCTGGGAATCATCCCACGATTGAGCTAAAGCGACCACAAATCTCATCCTCAATTTCGCTAACTTCCCAAGTAGAAACTCACCTGGGTTCTTATCCTTAACATCCTGGAGCCAATACAACAAATACTTGTTCAAATCATCAATCATTTCAATTAGGGGCTCCAAGCTTTCAATGCAAGGTATTGGCTAAACTTCTAAAGATTGTATGATATTCCTCAAGTTAGCCAGAACCTTATCTTGAACCTGGTTAACCTGAACCAAATGACTTGGTTCAGGGTTGGGTGGGTTTGGGATCATTGCAGAGTTAACGAATTGAGATTCGTTATACCCTTCCTGATAATAGGTCATTTCGGATTGTTCAAAAGGTGGTGATGACCTAAAGGCAGTGTAATCAGAGGATGGGTAAGAATCAGTGTATCCTTCTTAATTGTAAATCATATTAGGTTGTCCATGAAAGAGTGACGATCTATAATCGATGTGGCCCTGAGAATGATAGAAATCACGATCATAGTGTTTAGGGTTAGACCCTAAACACGGAGATCCGAAACTGTATCCCCAATCTGAGTTATCCCAACTAACTGATGGTTGATTACAGTACGAGTCAGGATAATCGTCATTTTGAGGATAACTCAAAACAGGAGGGAAAGAGCGGGAATGCGTATAAAATGTGGAAGGATTCGTGAGAGATGGGAGGAAGAAAGGTGCCCTGCAATACAAGCAATCAAACCTGTCCTTAAGTGGGCTAGCCTAAAGACCTACAGACTCCCAAAACCTGTCTTGAGATAAAGAAACGATTTGATCTACTTCTGTCTGTTCAATCCAACCAGTTAGAAGGAGGGACTGGGGAGAAGGTTCTTCCTTCGGCTTGCGCCTCTGGTTCCAAGTGTACCCCCCAGCCGCAATCGTTTGATTATGCTCCCCTAGCTAGACATCAGATTGAACAGTAGAAATAGACTAATAAAAAATAACCTTGTTCTGAGCTCTGAAGAGCAAGTCGAATCCTTAAGGACAATGTCTACTCTGTTTTATTTAGGACTAGGTTTGAATGTGCTTTGGAATGTGATGGGTCCTTTATCTGGGTTGTGCCCTTAATGATTGATTGATGTGTGTGTGCGTGCACAACTAGTGGTTTTCAAGCAAGATTACTTTTGATGCGGTGAATTTTAAAGTTCAAATCTTGCTTAGTAGCTTTTAGGATTCAACTTTAGGTATTTTCAAACAAGTTTTGTTGGCACACCAGGTTTTAAAAGCACAGGTGAAGATGTTTTCCTTTGAAGCTTAAAAAGAATGTGGAGTGCCTAGTAAATCCCTAAGAGTTGAACCTAAGCGGCAGCTACTTGATGAGTTGATTTTAATTGAAGTGGTGCGACCCAATCAACTCAAACAATTGGCCTGTTGCACCACTTAATTAGGCACACAAATGATTACATAATCTGATTTCTACTCAATTATGTGTTTGGATGTGTGTACCACTCCAAAGATCGGTTTACCGGTTGAGTTTGAAAATCAGATGAGGTTGTGTACCTCTGTGAGATTTTTTTTATTTTTCTTTTTAAATGTGGATGTTGAGGCGAGTGTGAGTGTCAAACAAACAAAACTAATCTTAGAGTTTATAAGAACACCTAAGTTGATTGATGTTTGTGTTATTATGTTGTGAAATGAAAACTAATGGGTGGGAGGTGGAGAAAAACTTACAGAACCTTCAACAGCACTTTACTCCAATCTACCGCTTTTGCTCATCTGAAAAGAGTACCTGCAATCACAATAAGAAGGGAGAAAAGTGAGGTAAATGATTCGTAAGTTGGAAAACACGAAAAAATCAAATAGCGTCTCCTCCCCGGCAACGGCACCAAAATGTTGAAGCTATGAGCTACTACGCTAACATATTTGGTTTTGAAAACCTATCGTTGTAGTTTGAAAGCGAAGAACTCGTGTTCAACAAATAAAATTTATACCGAAATAGAAATGTCGGGTCGAACTTAGGGAGGTGGATGTTTGATTTAAAAATACATGTTTGTTTTATTTGTCACGAAGCAGAATAATTGATTAGAAACTATCTATCTATTTATAATAAATAGAAGAGAGAGAGAGAGAGAATATTACAAACAAAAATCAAAAAGAGATGTAGAATGAACATGGAATTCATTATCAAAGAGATTGTTCGTTACATTAAACATTATGACTAGAAAGCAGAAAACGATTACACTAGAAAGCAGTAAATCTACTCTAGAAAGCATTAAAAAGAATAGAGAGAGAATTATCCTCCTCGACAGTCACTTGGAGGACGAGCCAGATGGGACGACACCTGGAAGATGGCGAACGGAGCAGGACAAAGGAGGACGAAGAGGGAAGAACGGGAACGGGGCAGCACGTCATCATCGTCGTGGGATCCACTTCTGAAAGGGGGACGAAAATTGGACTTTATCTCTTGAGAAGCATCCCAAGTGTGGGACAAGCTTCTCTTGAGCTTTGGAGAGAGAGAGAAGAGAAAGAAGGGATGAAGATTTCATATGGAGGAGGTCTCCTTTTATAGTTGGAAGGAATGAGGGCAATTTGGTCTTTTTAATCTCAAAACATTAAATTAGGGGTCTTTAGTGATGGATAAAACCATCTCTAAAGCCCCATCGTGGGCGTAGTGGGGTGGCCGCCCACCTCCCGCGCATGAAACGCGTGCTCCACATTCTGTAGATCTCACGATCGGACGACTTAACTCGCCCCTCGCCGCGCCGTCTCATCGCGCACTCGCTGGGACTGATCCCGCATTATGCGCGGGCGTCTGATGCGGCGTGAGCGCTATCGTGCGCGTGCGACCGCTCGATCGCGATTGAGCGGTCAATTGGGCTCCCTCACCATGCCTCAGTTGCCGCTCGCCAAGGATCGAACACGCGCCTTCTGATCTCGCGAGTGCGTTCGACCAATGCGCTACACAAGCATTTGTGTCGTGGAGATGAATTCGTGCGCACGCGATTAGGACCGTTGGATTGAGATCCAACGGTCAAGGCAGTTCTTCAGGTGTGGCTTCAGAGGATGGGCGCGCTGGTTGGGATGCAATCTTAGCCGTTGGATCTTGATCCAACGGTGGAGATTCGTGGTTGCTAGTTTCTTCAGAAGTTGAGTAGATGGTACCACGGTTGTCGAATTGAGTCGATTTTCACGCTGTTAGGCTGCGATCGTCGATCCGAATCCATCCGTGCAGTCGGATTTGTCATTTATAGTGCGGATTCACAGCATCTTGGCCCTTGATCTTCTAGGGTTCCCCGGTCTCTATCTGATGCTACATATATTTGATTAGAGCGATCTTAGAGTCGAACTCCAATCGTCGCCTTGATCACATCTGTACAGTTGGATTTTCGATCCAAGGCCTCGATAAAAATTTTGCCCTGTCCCTGAACATAAAAAGAGACAATTAACCTCCATTTTATTCAAACTAATCTAAATGCAAGATGATGCATGCTATGCAATATTTATAGTATGTAATGAAATCCTATGCTTAAGAACATGCATAAATAGACATCTTAAGTAGTGTAAACATGTTTACATCAATGTATCAGTTCTAGCATAGGAGTCGGTCAAGATTAAGAGAATGATGTGCTCGTATGCTCCCAAAATTAGTGGTCCGGAGATGCGAACCAACTGATTGTGCACCCCTACTCCAAAAATTCTAGCTATAAGAAGGTGTGGAGTGGTGGTGGAAAATAGAGGATAATCAGAGGGGGAATCATGATGTTAATTCAGCTGATTTATCATGTCCCACAATTTAGTAGGAAGTTACTGAGGGAGTAGATCAAAATGTATCTCAGAATCGGAATTTGGGTCATAGGGATCCTCGTAACGATAATTGACATAAAAGATCATGCCCTCTCCAGGCTCTGGATCATATGGGGGTATCAGTGGGGAGGTCACTGAAATCCTCGTCAGAAATTACTTCATCCTCATCAATACTCATCTCTGATTCATCGAAGGCTGACTCTTCAGGCTTGGAGTCAAGCCATCCATTAGATTGACTAGGATGGTAGGTGCGTACCCAACTCATTCTACTCAAAGCTTCACCCTCATATGCATTGGGTTCCTCAATAATTCATGCCTCAAGTAGCATATTTATTTCTTTGGTCAAATCATCCATAGCTACTTCTAGTCTTTGGATGTCAGGATCAGGGATAGAAAGTATCATCTCAGAATCTCTAACATCTGAATTAGGTATGTAGGTGCAAGAAGAAGAGTGTAGGTCAGAAGATGTTGGCTCTAGCATAGGTTCACCTACAATGGGAAGTGGCCTAGACTGATTAGTAGTGTCACATGTAATGTTTGCCTCAAGATCCATATCCTCAAATGGATCTACTTCCCTTATCATGGTTGGGTTATCTAACCCAAGTGGTTTCTCCCGGGATTCAGGATAATCCGATTGTGGCTCAGTCCTGGTGATATCAGTCCTTTCCTCAGTTTCCTGAATGGAGTTCTCAGACGAACCCATTCTGAATATTTCCTGCTCCTGTCTCATATCCAAGCTGGATTCTTCTTCCCCTGAATTATCTTCTGGCATCTGCTCCTGAGAATCTTCTGTGTGTCCTTTCAACGTAGTTATTTTAGATTCTTCGTGGTCTTCAAGGCTATTTTCCACTTGATATCTCAAAAGTAGCAGTTCTTGAGTTTCTCGATTTTGTCCAATTAGCCTTGTTATCCCTGTTGTTCCTTGAAGGAGCTCTATTACAGCTTGTTGATACGGAATCCAGCTTTGTCTTTGGTTCAGCTCAGTGATAGCTTGGATTTTGTGTAGGTAGAATGAGACCTTCTCCTTAGCGCTAGCTATAGCTCTCTGTATTCAGTAATGCGGTCACATATGCACCGGTAGTTCTTCAGGGGTTCTAGGGGGTGAATCAGGTCTATGCATATTCCATGGGTGAGAAGCAGGAGTATGAAATCCATATCCTGAGTTATAAGATGTGGTCCTTTGAGGGACCGACTGGTATGGGTCATAATATCCAGGGTTAGGATATGGGTTAACCATTTTGGTAACCCAAGGAGAAGGATCAAGAGAAGCGAAAAGTCATCTTTGCCACCTTGGGTTCTGATCCCAAGGTTGAGCTGATTTAGTGACCAGGGCTCTCAGATAAGCTCATGGGTCCAGCTCTTCTGGATCCTGATTAGGTCCAGATCCAAGGTTAGCCATTGCAGCTAAGCAGATAGAAGAAGAGGGTGGGGGAGAAGATGGCCCAGGAGAAGTGACTCGCCTCCTTGGGAGCAGCTCCCAAGGTCCAACCAGTCGAGGTCTGAGTGACCTCCTTCCTCGCATACACCACCCAACCATTGGGTTGGTGTAGCCAAGCCAGACAAGGCTAAGGCCCTATCAATCAGATGGTCCTTATGATTGGATGACTAGATTTTTCATTTTAAGTTCGAATTCCTGAAGAGAAACTCGTCGTGCAACCGATTGAAAGTGATTCGCTCCTCTCAAGCTAACCCAGCCAGTCTGGTTATGAGGGGACTAAGGGGAAGGTTCATCCTTCGGCTCACGCCTTCAGTTCTGTTGACCCTCAAGCTGCAGTTGTTTGACACTACCTTGCAGACTTAGTCACTAGGTTCGACAAGAGAGGTTGAAGCCACCCAGTAGTACGACAACGAATTCAGGTTACTTACGTGTTTTAAAATTAATTTTAGCCCGTTTTTCTTTAGTTAGGGTTTGTGGTGAGTGACCCACAAGGTGACCAAGCTCACCGGCCAAACACTATACTTGACTAAGTCTAGGTTAGCCCAAATGTGGTGTCTAGATTGTAACCCTAAAGGTGTACCCTATGGTTCATGCAATTCTAGGGGTTTTTCTTATTTCATCTTCAGCAAACCATGAAATTAAGACCAATTCTCTGATAAAAATTGGAATCAGAATAAGTTGAAATTTGGCAAGTATATTCCTTTCCCAATTGTCTTTTCAGAGAATATTTTTTTATAATTTTTACTATTTGAATATAATTTATAGAGATTTTTAAATGTCAAGAGGTCAGATCTGCAATTTTGACCCCTGGTCGATTTTTCAAATTGAAACAGTATCAACTGACTTTCAAAAATTCGAGAAAAATATGAAAATTAAAGCCAATGAGATCAGCTTTCAAACCCCACCATTTTTAGTCAAAACAGATTCACGAATTACTTGAAATTGCTTTTTGAATTCTAAAAATTTTCAAATCTGGGTCAGTCTGACCCCCTTGCACTTTACAAATTTTTAAAACTTTTTTACTTGGAATTATTTCAAAAGAATGGTGCCGTTTGAAAGATGGTTTGAAAATGAAGGTATAACCCTAATTTCAGAATTTTTCGTGTACTAATTTTTTGGCAATTGAATTTTTGAATCGAAATTTGAAGTTTGGTCGAAAATCAAAGGGTGGTGGAGAAGCTTTTGAAACGGTGTTTGAATTTGAAATTCAAACTTTCCACCAAAATAATTTTTTTTTCTTCTTCAAAATCTTTTGAAATTTTTTTTTGAAGGGAAAAGCCTTTTTTTTTCAAAAACAAAATTCTTTTCTTTTTTTTTTAAAGCAAACTAACCTAGGATTCAAATGGAAACCTAATCTAACTACCTAGACTTTTTTTTTTATTTTTTTTTTCAGGAAAATAAATAGGCTAGAAGGAAATCTAACTTAGGGTTAAAAAAAAAAGGGAAATCCCAATCTAAGAGGAGATGTGCACCTGATATTTTTTTTTCCGCGCTCATGTGTGTAGATCCCATTTTTCCCTGTTTTCCTGCACATCAAAAGACAAGCAGAGGAAGATTTATCAGTGATAATTCTAGAGATTGAAATAAAAAATGACGTTGCCTCCCCAACAACGGTGCCATTTTGTTGGGAATCGTAGAGCACGTTTTGATAGGAAAAGCATCGTGGTATAATGCGCAATACGATTAAACAAAAAATATTTATAAAAAGATAACGAGACCTTGAGTCTCGGTCGTTCGTCTCTTGGAGACGTTTGTTCAAATTTGAAATCGATCTTTTCGCTCTACTTGTTTACAGTTGCATGGCGGTTTATGGTTATTACGTATTTAAACACGACATGCTTAGTTACAATAGATGATAATGAAAAGCAAGCAACTTTAATCACACGAAATATTTTGCAATCAATAAGTTCATGGTGATTTTCAACACAAGGATATATATATATATATATATATAAATATTTCTTTCATTCATTCATTCAGGAAGGTATTTGCAACATGGAATGTAGAGGAAAGTTTATACAGGAATGCTTGAAAATATAAATCTAGCTAATAGAAAATGATCGCATACAGGAATCTATGGGGAGATTTTGCATGCATCATTGGGGGAGAATAAGAGCTACACTACTAAGCAGTAAATGAAAGCAGTAAAACTATGAAGAGCTAAGTTACTAATCTAGTAGAAAAGAAGGGCATTCGGAGGTGGGCTTCGATGGCCTTTGAGTGGTTGAGAGGAGGAGGGGAGGCCAATGGTGCTTTGGCCAACCCTTAGAGAGAGGTTGGGAAGACGATCCAGCATCCTGGCGTGGAGATGGTGGCTTCCATGGTGGTTCTCCTCGTGGAGGTGGAGTGGAGGTGGAATGTAGCTAACCTAGATGGATGAGTGCCAAGAGTGGGATGGGTGCAAATGGCCACCCTGTAGGTCTTTTTATAGACCTAAGGGAAGCTCTCTAGAGAATTATGGAATTCTCTAGAGAGGTCTATGGTGGGAGCTCGTGGGAGAGTGAGAGAGAGAGGGTGGATGGTGGTTTTTAGATCCACCAAATATGGATCTAAAAATTGAATGGCTCTTGGTTGTTAATTTTAGCAACCAAGGCAACAACACATGGTAGAGAGTTTTAAAGAACTCTAGGCTAGGAATTTTCGTGTGGATGGTGTGTGTGGGTGCGTGTGGGTCGAAACTTAGGTGGCTAGGTTGATTAGGTTGGGTTCTTGTGGGTTTAAGTCAAGGTAGGTCTCAAATTAGGGTTGTAAACCCTAATTCACTAAGGTAAAGTGCAATTAAACTTAATACAAGTTTAATTGGGTATGTGAAAACTTAATTGAGAGTAAAATAACTTAATTAAGTTAGGTCTAGGTCAATTGGACTCTCACTAAGTCCAATTGGACAGTGTGTGCTGAGATTAGGGCTCAATTGGACTCAATGAGTCCAATTGAATAGGCTGATGGAATTGACTAAGATCCAAGTCAATTAGGTTTAGTGAGGACCTAATTAGGTCCTTAGGGAGGTCCAAAGGTGATGTATTAGGGTTAGGGCACCTTAATTTAGGTTTCTATGGGGTTGGAATTGGGTTTAGGGACCTAGAGATCCAAGATCAAGGCTTGAATCTCAAAACAGGAACTGAAGAGCAGTTCTAGATGTCCAATAAAAGTGTCAGACTTCTTATAGTGAAAAATCAGAAGTCTAGACTTGTTGTCTGGACGTCCAATCAGAGTCAGGAGGGATTTTGGGTTCTGTTTTAGGTATTCAGCAGAAATTGGACATCTGACCAAGTGTCTAGACGTCCAATAACACTGTAGAAGTAGGTTTAGGGTGTGTGAGAGTTGGCTAAGGGTTCTAGACATCCTATAATTCATCTGGATGTCCAGATAAAGGTTGGAATTAGGGTTTTAAGGTTTCCTAGGGTGCGGTGACCTAATCTAAAGGTGGCTAAGGCTTGGGGAAGTCTCTAGGCTATTCTAGGGCTAGGATGGACCTAAGTTCTTCACATTTTACTGCTTTATTCCTACTTAATATAGTAGCATACCTTAACTCCCTTACATTATTATCTACTATATCTAATCTGAGTCTTCTGCTCTAGCTCTGCTACAACACCCATTATTCTTCTATTCTCCTGATCCAGCTTTAGATCCAGCTTATTACCTGTAATTGACATAGTGCACCTAATCAGCACATTATAGAATTATTTTATGCATAGCTAAAAGAAAGCAGTAAAGATGCAGATAATGCTTATGCATGCATGAATTACCCTAACTTATGTTAAGTCCTAGCCTAATTTAGGTCAATTAAGACCTATGATTGCTATGCAATCATTTAGCTGAACGTCGTGATCCTACATGATATCTTATGTGTGTAGTTATGGAAAAAGCTATTTTCCTCACACTTTGTTGGCATCCACATGTTTTTTACATCTCAATGTTCTAAGTTTGTCAATTATTATTGTAGATTACAGATGAGGGACTAACTTAATTGTTAAGAATACATTATTCTATGCAATTAAATGAGAAATTCTATAATTTGAGGGCATTTCTAATTTGCATATATGACCAATGAACTTTGACTTTTTGTTTGTATTGATTTTGTTGTTATTCTTATCTACGTTTTGATTTTTGGTATTTGCTCTCATTTTCGCTTTTGACCTTATGTTTTGACCATATCATTGTAGTTAGGGAATCCATCATTGGATCTTGGTGGAGATCAGAAGGGGATGGTTGATTTTGCATGGTACCATGGGCTCCTCTCTAATGAATATTATAGCCCATCATGTAATTTCAATGCACCAACACTGAATTGTGCTGCGGCTTATAATGAATATTGGGGCCTCCTTTATAACATAAACATCCATAATATAGGTGCCAAAATGTGTCCAACTGACATCCCATCAAGATATGTAAGTCCGCAACTTTACAAATCAATGCTACCTTTCTTTTATATGCAATCGATATCAAATTTCCTTAGCATAATGTTCTAGAGTCTTTGATTCCAACTAAATCCAATGATTCAATTTGATCATGTGTAAGTTAAAATATTTTTTAATTTATTCACTAGTTATGACTTTAAGTCAAATTGCAATATATCTTGCCACTAATAAAAATTATACCTAAACAATGCTTCATCAAAAGCTAAGTTTAATTCTAATTTTGCAGAGGAATGAGGAATAGTTCAATTAAAAGAAATGAGTTAGATGCACGATAGAATTTGTCTTCTTCTTTTTTTTTGAAAATTGAAGGATATCGCTCAAATGTGGAGACAGAAGAATTTATAAACATAAGGCGACAAAAAATTTCAATTTGTGTGCTTATTATGGATATAAAAATTAACTGGTGAAATGAAGTGATATGGTGATGGTGTTTACTTAGTAGCATTTTTTTTAAAATATTTTCAGCAATATACATATATATATAAAATCCTAGATCGATAATAATGTCTATGTAATATCATGTTCATTCACGCATACATATATGTATACTTATATAATTACATGTATGCACATGTGCATGTACATGGAAACATGTCTATTTGTAGAAAAGTGTAAACTAGCAAATAGAAAACAAGTTAGAATAACCAAATTACCATGACGAATTGTACATGGATGGACCAACCTTAGATTGTCATATTAAGAGCATGACAAATGTTGACCCTAGGAAAATTTGAGTTTATGGTATCCTTATGGAAAGAAGAAATGTGTCATCACTGTAACATTTGAAAATGAAAGTATTATTTTTTTAAAAGAAAAGAACACTTAAATGCCATCAAAAAATACTCCATATTAAGTCATGTGTAGTTTTTCAAAAATATTTAACACAAGAAATCCTAAATGGATATTTTCATCCTTGCATAACCATATCGAAGTCTCTAATCAGTATGTAAAATAACAAGTGTCTTCATGTAGGCATGCATCTTGCTACATTTTGTGGAGAGGCAGCATATGCGAGGCTCTTTTCTTAAGGGCAATAAGCAAATCATTTTCAACAACATTAACATCATGTTATGAGTCTTAATCTTTATCACTTAAAGAGGACTCGTATCATTTCTTATAGGAACATCATCTATAAACAAAGGTGTAGTAGTTACTTCAAGATAAGTGACGGTCTAATCCTTGGAGAAGGGGCTCTTCTTTAGTAAACTCAAGGTGGTTCATGAACGATTAACCAGATTTCGTACGTTAAAAGATTGAGTTAAAAATCCATCGTTGTAATTGCGTAAAAATTTGTTATCAGATAAATTTACCAAAACTCCGGTGAGTCCCAAGTCAAACATGAGGAGGTGAACATTTGATTAAAAATCGCATTTGAAATTATTTTAAGAAAGCAGATTAATTGGTTGAAATTAATTTATGTAAGCTATTATACTTAAATAATAAATAATAGAAAAGAGTGAGAGAATAATATAGAGAAAAAGTGAGAGAGAGCGAACCCATATTTCAAAACCAAATATTCATTACAACTAATTTCTACAACTAGAAAGCTGAAAATCTACACTAGAAAGCGATAAAAAGAGAGGGATGAGAAAATCCTCCTTAACGGCTGCTTGGAGGACGAGTCGCGATGACGGAGTGCTCAGACGATGGGGATGAGATGCTGGATGAAGGAGAATGGAGCTGGAGTATAGAAGGCGAAGCAGGACGGCGTCGTAGCAGGATCCGCTTCCCGAACGGTAGCGAGAAGATAACCACTGGATGCTCTACGAAGGGGGTGAGAAGATAGAAAAATTATTTTACTCTAACTCTAATGGAGCATCTTGGGTATGAGACCGGCTTGTAGAGCTTTGGAGGAGGTGAGAGGAGAAGAGAAGGGATGATGAAATATGTGGTAGGGGTGGCTCTTTTATAAGTGCAAAAATTGGTGGCAATAGGTCTTTTAAGCCTTAAAAATAAATATGCGGCCTTTAGTGATGCATATAATTAAGTGTCACTAAAGGTGCACGTTGTTGTTATCGCGCCTTCATATTTGGCCGTGCGATGAAGATCCAAGCGCTCAAAAGAAGCCACGTTAGTGCCTCTTTCTCTTCAGCAGTTGCCTCTTCATCGCGCCTAACTCATCTCAGCCATCTGATCGTTCGATCGGACGGCTTAGATCGTGTGAGTCGCTTTGCCTTCATAAGTTCTACGTGCCCGCGTGCGATGGCACGTATGATCACGTGTCATTGCATGTGTGTGCATGCTCCTCCATTCGACGCTCGATGCCACACCACGTCTCGCCTCTGTAGCTGCTGGATGCGCATCGCAGGGTCAATTGCACCCACGCCTCTCTCGCACTTTAGATTTAAGGCTCTCAAGGTCTCAAACCTGCACCACTTCCTTATGCTTAAGACACTCGACCACCACGCTACGAGCGCGGATAGTTGAGGTCTTGATTTTCCCTGCGGACGGTCTCAGCCATTGGATCTCGATCCAACGGCTGGGATTCATCGTATGAGTGAAGAAGAGGTGCTGCAGGCCATGTTGGGTGGCTGTGATGGCACCACGTGTCACCATCATGGTTGTCCATCTTCTTTGCTTTGTAAGTGATGCCACGATAGTCGGATTGAACCGATTTTCGCGCCTTTGGGCTACGATCATCGATCCGAACCCATCCATGCAGTTGGATTTGTCATCTCAAGTATGGATTTACGCCACCTTGACTCAACCTCTAATCTTTCTCAGATTGTATCTGATACTACGAAAATCCGATCAGGGCGATCTCGGAGGCATTGGACTTCGATCGTCACCCTGATCAGATCCGTACAGTTGGATCTTTAATTCGAGGCTTCGATAAATATTGCTTTGTCTCCTTACCACAAATAGAGACAAATTAACTTAGAATTTGTACAAACTAATCTAAATATTGCAAAATGATCCATGTTATGCATTATTTATAATGATGAATGCAATTATATGCCTAATAACACATATAAATAGACAGTTTATGTGACATAGATGTGTCTACATCAATGAAATTTGGTAACAAGCTAAGTAGTCAGAATGTCCTCTAGGGGAACGAGACAAATAAACAGGGAGACACCCTAGTGCCTTTATCAATATTAAACTAAGTAGTCAAAAAATAAGGCACAAACCTAAAGAATGTAATGTCAACACTAACATAATGGTGATGATAAATAGAATAGTAGCATTGCTATCCCTTTTTAAGTTCTTAAATACCCAAGAAATACAAACTTAAACACCTGTTGGGATGACTTATCTGTGCCTAGTTCTATAGCATGACTAAAGGTTACACTAGAATGCAACTAGATAAGCTTGGAACTAGTCCTTGTCATGAAAAAAATTGGGGAGGAATTTGTTCATGAAGAATAAAGAGGGTATTCACTTTATATTGTAATAAGCAATCAACACAACTTCTCAATACGAATCAAAAGGGTTCAAGCAATACTAAAAAGATGGCAATGCTTTTGCTTAGCTACTTCATTTTGCTAAAAATTATAAGAATGACTTCTTTAGGAAATCATACCCTAGGTAAAAATCTCATAGGTATCGAGTGTAACATTACAGTGTAATATTTGAATAGATGATGTTAACATTGACTTTAAATTGGGATTTATTTCATTGGTTTTTTTAAAATGCAAAAGTCTCGTAAGTATTGAGTGTAAAATTCTAGTGCAATATTTGAACAATGATAACATTGACATAGAATTGAGCTTTATTTCTTTGATTTTTTTTTCAATAATATTTTAGATGTCGAAAGAAAGACTTACAAAAGGATGAGAAAAGTCACCCATAATTACTAAATATTATTGATGTCTTTATTGTTGAGGATTGTGGCATGGAAAACACACATCTTTTTGTAATATTATTTCAAAGATATACCCAAACTTAGGATTTTAACTAAGTGGGTAGTGACTCAAGTGCTACTTCCTTATTTAGCAAGATCTACAATCAAGCTTCATCAAAGGAGAAGGTCAAGGAACTATGTATTGTAGTTTATACATAAGAAGATAACTCAAGTGTAGATGCCACTAAAAGGTAGAACATGATGATTGAAGAGAAGTAGCATAAGGAGACAAAAGTAGGTATTCAAATCTTCTTTTTTCATGGTCACCCACAATCATCCTCATAAGTACAACATCTAGAAGTTTTATGTTCGGGGTCACATGGATCTCATGGGCCTTCTCTTAGCCAATGATAGGGAATCCCTTCCATAAACAACTTTGAACTAGTTTCCTAGAGCTTACTTAGCAAAGTGAGCTATAGCACCATTCATCACTTTGTAAATGTTGAAAGAACTAATCAAAACTCCAACCACTAGTAGTCCATATAAAAAGTGCAATAGGTTTATCTTTGTCATAACTGCAATATCCACGGGAGCTTTAGGCGAAGGTGCTACCTATTGAGCATTGGGTGGCCTTCCATACATGCTTTCCCTAGCAAGAGTCAACAAGATGACCCTATTTGTCTTAATAAGTGCAAGTAGGGCATCTAAGTCCCTATGAAGTCCATTTTCATTTATGCCCTTTGATAGGTGATCCTACATGACCTCTTTTATGGGTAAGGGCCATGGCTATCTGAGAATCAAAGATGGTAATGGAAGGAAGAATTGTATGACTACTACTATTGTTACAAGCCTCTCTGTTACCAAGAAGGTTAGGTAAAGTGAGCATATGAGACTAAGCAACATGATAATGATCTTGTTTCAAGTCAGCTAGTTAATGCCTCACCAGGGACTCAGCATGACTCACAAGTACAAGTTAGCTTAAATTTATCTCATAAGCATTCAACTTCATATAAGCATTTTTTTTGGAGCAAGTTTTCAGAATTATCTTTGAGAGAGCCCAATATCATTGCAATAAATGATTTTCCTTCCTATATGAGAAACACAATCTCATGATTTGGGAGATACTACTTGAATTCCACGTACAAGAGTAGATATCTCACAAATTCTTCTACATCTACTTTATAGCCTAGTAGGATATTAGTTTATTCCCTATCCTTTACATTGTCTCTAATCCAAATGAGGACTTTAGAATTATCTTTCTTCCAAGAAATACATTTTTGAACTTTTTTTTGCAGGCTTTGATTTGATTAGAATATATTTCTAATCTTGACCTTCAATTTTCATCATAAAAGTTTCTAACTAATGGAGTTATTGGTGTCATCCAACATGATCACCAATCAGAAGAAGGATCCTTGCATACCGTTTATGACTATGATAACACAGTACCCTTTGACAAGTTGAATGAGGTCATCTTTGAACAACAATCTATAGCTTTCACAAGATGAAGTAAAAAGTATAACATCTAATTCGTTGTATCCCCAATGGAGTAGTAGCCACTTTAAGCCAATTTGACCTTTAGCCGGTAGTCTAAGGTAGTACTAAGTTCTTGATGTTTGGCAAATAATATTGGCATTTGAAATTGTTATTAGAACAAATTACTAGCATCAATAGTGTTGACGATGAGTGATCACAACCAACTTTAGAAGGGAGAGTTTTCAATGGAAGAAAAAAAATTGGTGTAAAGAAGAAAAAGGAGACAAGGAGGGTACTGAACCCCACCTTGCTTTGATATCATATCATATATTAGAAAATAAAATCACTTGCCATTATAAAATAAAGATGCCCTTGGTATATAAAGCAATAGGTATAGGACTGTATAAATAGGAAAAATCATAAATGGAAACAAAGAAAAAGAAAATGATCTCAAAAAATTATTTTGAGATACTAAATAATATCTACTACAAAGGAAGGGATCAGAGAACATTTCAAGATGATCTCTTAGGATCGTAATTTTTTTAATATTACGTGACATGAGTCCATCGAATTATTGTTGGAAGTTTGTTTTAAAAGTATACAACAGAAAATATGAAGAACATAGAAAATGTACCTCTCAAATGATAGTATAATATCAATTATATATTATATTATATTTCTTTAATGAACAAGAAAAATAAGTATTGATCATAATATATTGAAAGAAAATATGCCACATGGGCCAATGCATCAGAAAATTATTTCAAAAGAGGAAGGAGGAATTGGGAGGGTATTGTAACTTAATAATATTAAAATGTGAATAAGTTGAAATCGTCCATATATTTGGAATATTCACCAGATATCTGTCTAGATATTTGGAGAGAAAGTCAGACATCTGAAAATACTTTTTCTGTTCGGCACATATCGTGTGCACGCCACTCCCTATGTCGACCATCACCTGCACCCCGCACCACTCCCTGTGAAGGCCATCACCCACACCCCGCACCACTCCCTGCGACGCCCACGCCTTTCTCCTCACCTCCTCTCCCTTTATAAAACCCCCTCCTCCTCTTCATCTCACACCATTACAGTTGAGCGAGAGGAGAGTAGGGAGCCGGGGAGAGAGCAAGCGGAGAGCGAGTCTGAGAATGAGAGTGGAGGGCACCGTGCTGCTCTGCTGCAGCGTTTACGGCGAGGAAAGCTAGAGCGGTTCCGCGGAAGTCATTTTTTCTGTAGAATCAGACGATCGGAGCAACATCCAGACATCTTACCAGACGTCCGAAGGTAGAATGAGACGTCTGGTAGAGATCTACTTTTCCGTATTTCTTCTCTGCTAAAGTCCTGACAATACACGTACATGTGTCAGAGGTTGGAGGCGGACCGAAACAGTTTCAGACGTCCGGAAGTATCTCCAGACGTTTTACGTAACCCTCGGACATTAGCACTACGTTCCTGACATCTGATAGAGGTGCCCTAGGAGAGGTATGCCTGCGAGTCATTTAAGACGTCTGGCCCCCTTTCCCAGACATTTGATTTTTATCAAACTTCATGTTTTAGGCCCGTACAAGGCCTAAATGTTGTCGATTTTCTGTAAACGAAACATCGTTGTTTTCCGTATGAATTTCTTCACTTACTGGTACCATGTCTGTATCTTTTGGAATCCTTTTGACCTGTCCATCCACGTCTTAGGTCTCTAATCCTTCGAGTGTACGAGACCTGCGAAGACGCCGAGAGCTGCTGTATGAGCCCCTATTCCACCTGGTTACCCTGGTAGAGTGGTTCTAACTATAAATCTCCAAGTTAATAAAATGCATGCAATTAGTTAAAACCTAGGATGTGAGATGAATCCTAGGAAGAAATAAACGTATGCTCTAGAATACAGTTATTCAATTGAACCTTAGGTTGCGATATGAACGCTACGGCTAGAGAAAAATGCATGTGAATTGTTGAATGCTCGAATTGCTACGCTAACGTGTTTGGTTTTGGAAAACCTGTCGTTGTAGTTTGAAAGTGAAGAACTCGTGTTCAACAAATAAAATTTATACCGAAATTGAAATTCCGGGTCGAACACAAGGAGGCAGACGTTTGATTTAAAAACTACGCGTTTCTTTTTATTTGTCACGAAGTAATTCAATTTAAAACTATCTAATTATTTACAATAAATAGAAGAAAGAGAGAGAGGGTAAGAGAGAGAGAGAATATTACACATAGAAATAAAAAATGAGATGTAGAATAAACATAGAATTTATCATTAAAGAGATTGTTCATTACAACTAGAAAGCATAACACAATTGCACTAGAAAGCGATAAATTTACTCTAAAAAGTATTAAAAGAATGGAGGGAGAAATGTCCTCCTCGACGATCGCTTGGAGGACGAGCAGAACTACTCTAGAAAGCAGTAAAAAGAACAGGGAGAGAGAAATCCTCCTCGACGGTCGCTTGGAGGACGAGCCAGACGGGACGACGCCTAGACGAAGGAGGACGAAGCAGAAGAATGGGAACGGAGCAGCACGCCGTCGTCGCGGGATCCACTTTCGAAGGGGGACAAAAATTTGGACTTTATCTCGCGAGAAGCATCTCGGGTGTGGGACTAGCTTCTCTTAAGCTTTGGAGAGGTAGAGAAGAGAAGAAAGGGATGAGAATTTCATACGGAGGGGGTCTCCTTTTATAGTTGCAAGGAGTGATGGCAAATGGGTCATTACATCTTTAAAACAATAAATGAGGGGTCTTTAGTGACGGATAAAACTGTCACTAAAGCCCCAACGTGGGCGTAGTACCCGCGCCCACGCGTGTCTCCTCAGCTGCGCTCTTCCTCAACGCCCGCGCACGTTCTTTAATTCTCGCGATCGGATGACTTAAGATGCATCTTCGCCTGCTACTGCGCGCCCGCCCAGCGCGTACGATCGCGCGTCCTTGCCGCACGTGCAATAGCGCGTGATCTCTATTCAGCGCAGATGGTCGTCCGATGATGATCCAACGACCGCCCGCGCTCGCAAGCCCGTGCCTTCCTCCCCTTCGGTGCGGCTCGAACCCGCGGCTGCAGCTCGTGCAAACGCTCTCGACCGCTGCGCTACGATGCGCGGATGGTCGAGCAGGCACTTTTAGGCGCGGTTGTCCACAGCCATTGGATCCAGATCCAACGGCGGAGAGGGAGCGGGGTCTTCAGAGAATGTATGCGACCGTTTGGGCGGCTGAGATGGTGCCATGTGGCGCCATCTTGGCCGTCCATCTTCTGGATGTTGTAGATGGTGCCACGGATGTCGGATTGACTCGATTTTTGCATCGTTGGGCTGCGATCGTCGATCCGAATTCATTCGTGCGGTTGGATTTGTCATTTGAAGTGTGGATTTACACCATCCTGGCCCTTGATCTTCTAGGGTTCCCCATCACTATCTAATGCTACGGATGTCTGATTAGGGCGATCTTGAAGTCGTTGAACTCCAATCGTCACCCTGATCACATCCATACGGTTGGATCTTCGATTCGAGGACCCGATAAAATGTTTGCCCTGTCCAAGCACATAAAAGGAGACAATTAACCTCCATTTTATTCATACTCTAAATGCAAGATGATGCATGTTATGCAATATTTATATCATGAAATGCAATCCTATGCTTGAGAACATGCATAAATAGACATCTTAAGTAGTGTAAATGTGTTTACATCATACCCCCATGCCTATCTTTTGCTAGTCCCTAGCAAAAACTATATGCTATTTATAAAAGAATTAGGTTGGATTATTTGGGCATGAGTTATTTTCAATCATTAAGAAATTGTCTACTTAGGAACTGAACTTTTAAAGACACAACAGTACCCGAGTATCAGCCAAAATGCAGACCGCCTCAAGCCCTCGCCTTATTCAAAGAAAAATTTCTTTTTCTCTTTTTACTCTTTTCTAATTTTTTTGGATTTTCAAATTTTAGGGTTTAAGAGTGGCTTTCTATGGCTATTCAACTCACCCAAGATTTGATGAGAATCCTAAGTTTTAAGCATCTTATTGTGATTGTGATAGACTCGTTGACCGACAATTAAAACGGACTTCGGATTTCTACACCTCTAGGTGACCTCAAAAAGAATTCTGCCTAAAGGTGTATCTTTACAACCGGTAGCTTTCTCCCTACTTTTATTTTTCTACGGGGTCAACATAAGGGTGAATCCAGTGTATATCTCCCCGATTTATTCTACTTCTCCGCTTCTTCCTAAGTGTTTTGGGAATTTTTAGTGCATTTACTGAGTTGGGTTCTGGATAACCGATCGATGAGTTGTTACCGCCGACAACTTGCCAGCCGTACTCGTGCGACGAAGTGTGGCTTATTTCTTTTTGTTCTTTTCTCCTTTTCTTTTTTAATTTTTTTTTTTTAAGTAGGTGGCTTCCCTGGTCTAAGATTTACCTAAAGGCAGCAAAAAGAGAAAGATCCAGTGACTGGGCTCTGGACAACCTACCTATGGGCTATTACCCACGATAACTTATCAGCCATATCACCCTAGAAGGTTCATTAGCTACCCAATTTCCGTTAAAATCATCGAACAATGAGTTAGTGACAAGATAGTGTGTAGATGCTAGAAACTCAAAATTCCCTCAAATCAGAGGGCCGGTTGATAAGTCGTGTACTTATCACCCAAACTTATTTACTCCAATTAAAATAAAATTCAGGTTGGTGAGAACTCGAAAAATAAATCCACATTTTAGTGGATACACGGGCTGATTAAGTCCAAAGACCTGAAGGGTCTTTGTGTTCAAATCATAATGTAGTATTTCCTAAGATTGAAAATTTTCTTAAACCCAAATTCTCTTTCCTAATTCTGAATTTTTTTTTAATAAAATAAAATAAAATAAATCTATGGAGCTGACGAATGAATTCAGAGATAAATATCCACCCCCCCATGCCTATCTAATGTAATGTCTTCATTGTATTAAAAAGACATAAAACAGAGTGGAATAGCGTGGAAAGCACCTGAATTGCGTGAATGTCAGGTTCGCTCCAAGATGAAAACTAAAAAGAACTGTATATGTGCTGAGTTTAGTGCCTTCAGCTAGGCACATTATACAAAGAAGAGAAATGAAGAATTCACAAGTGCAGGTTAGAATCAGAATAAACAGAAGAATCCTCTGACCTATCAACAGAGGTCCATAGATGTGGACCACATTGTGGTGCAGACCCATCCCCCATAATCGAGAATATCTTAGGTTCTGGATAAAAATTACCCAAAATATAAAATCAGAATGCAAGCGGGCTCGGGCCTGCGATTTATGAGGATGCAACCCAAGACCAAAAAGTCGGGTTACAGATAATTGAAGCTTAAGAGGATAATCGTTGAATGTGTGCTTGAGTTTGACATCCTCGAAATAAATGTCGTAAGGGTTCTGATTTGATAGTTTCAGCTTAAAAGGAACCCTTCGACTCAATCTTCCATTTCCTCCAAAGTTAACTTCCCAAATCAGAACTTCTCAGCTCCTATCCTCCTCATTCCGAATGTTAAATTCTGAGACCTCTTGCATGTTAATCACCCTGTTTGAAATCTCCAAGTCTAAATGATGTGGCAGAATCAGAATTGACTTGGGTCTAATTATCTCAGAAACAGAATTATCGATAAGCTCAACGGGGTGTAACTGATAATCAGGGCATTGAATTGATTCCTCCAGAAAATGCGATTATGGATCCGTAATGTGTGCCCTAATAAGATCAGTTTCCTTAGTTATTGGGCTATCAAATGATTTATCTGATTCCTCAGGCCCAATCGTCACACAGAAATCGTGTTTAGAAAACTCGCGTGAGACTTCGCAACTTGAATCTTCACCATCAAAGAAATCAGGATCCATATCAATGTATGTCCTAAAATTAGTTATCACTTTCTATTCCCAGGAGAAATACGTTTCCTCGTAACCCAACTCAGGGATCTCAGGTGAAGAAATCATATCTTCCTTAATTGGTTGCTTTAATTCAATCTGGTCAGCTTCATAACACGTGTCCCCCCTAACAGGTGCCTGAGCGGGTTCTGTCATTGGCTTTCCTGAAGAGGGTTCATCCTGGGAACCATCCCAAGATTGAATCAAAGCAACCACGAATCTCATCCTCAATTGCGCTAATTTCCCAAGTAGAAACTCACCCGGGTTCTTACCCTTAACGTCCTGGAGCCAATCCAACAAAGACTTATTCAAATCATCAATCATTTCAATCAAGGGCTCCAATCTCTCAATGCAAGGTATTGGCTGAACTTCTAAAGATTGTATGATATTCCTCAAGTTAGCCAGAACCTTATCTTGAACCTGGTTAACCTAAACCAAATGAGTTGGTTCAGGGTTGGGCGGGTTTGGGCTCAATGCAGGGGAATTAACGAATTGAGATTCGTTATACCCTTCCTGATAATAGGTCATTTCAGATTGTTCACAAGGTGGTGATGACCTAAAGGCAGTGTAATCAGAGGATGGGTAAAGATCGGTGTATCCTTCTTGATTGTAGATCGTATTAGGTTGTTCATGAAAGGAAGACGATCTATAATCGATGTAGCTCTAAGAAGGATAGAAATCAGAATCAAAGTGTTCAGGGTTAGACCCTAAACACGGAGGTCCGGAGTTGTATCCCCAATTCGAATTATCTCAACTAACTGATGGTCGATTACAGTACGAGTCAGGATAATCGTCATGTTGAGAATAATTCACAACAGGAGGGAAAGAGCGGGAATGCGTGTAATATGTGGAAGGATTCATGAGACACGGGAGGAAGAAAGGCGCCCTGCAATACAAACAATCAAACCTGTCCTTAATTGGGTTAACCTACAGACCTACAGACTCCCAAAACCCATCTTGAGATAAAGAAATGATTTGATCTACTTCCGTCTGTTCAATCCAACTAGTTAGAAGGAGGGATTGGGGAGAAGGTTCTTCCTTCGGCTTGCGCCTTCGGTTCCTAGTGTACCCCCCAACTGCGATCGTTTGATTCTACTCCCCTAGCTAGACATCAGATTGAACAGTAGAAACAGACTAATCGAAAATAATCTCGTTCTAGGTTCTGAAGAGCGAGTCCAATCCTTAAGGCCAACGTCTACTCTGTTTTATCTAGGGCTAGGTTTGAATGTGCCTTGGAATGTGATGGGGCCTTTAAATGGGTTGTGCCCTTAATGATTGATTGATTTGTGTGTGCGTGCACAACCAATGGTTTTCAAGCAAGATTATTTTTGATGTGGTGAATTTTAAGGTTCAAATCTTGCTTAGTAGCTTTTAGAATTCAACTTTAGGCATTTTCAAACAAGTTTCATTGGCACACTAGGTTTTGAAAGCATGGGTGAAGATGTTTTCCTTTAAAGCTTAAAAAGAACGTGGAGTGCCTGGTAAATCCCTAAGAGTTGAACCTAATTGCAGCTACTTGATGAGTTAATTTTAATTGAAGTGGTGCGACCCAATCAACTCAAACAATTGGCCTGATGCACCACTTAATTAGGCACACAAATGATTACCTAATCTGATTTCTACTTAATTATGTGTTTGAATGTGTGTATCGGCTCCTAAAATCGGTTTACCGGTTGAGTTAGAAAATCAAATGAGGTTGTGTACCTCTGTGAAATTTTTTTTAAATTTTCTTTGTTTTAATGTGGGGTTTGGGGTGAGTATGGGTTCAAACAATAAACAATATAACCTTAGATTTTATAAGAACACCTAGGTTTATTGATGTTTGAATTATTATGTTGTGAAATGAAATCTAATGGGAGGTGGGGGATAACTTACAGAACCTTCCACAGCACTTTACTCCAATCTCCGCTGTTGCTTGTCTCGAAAGAGTACCTGCAATCACAATAAGAAAGGAGAGAAGTGAGGTAAATGATTTGTAAGTTAGAAAACACGAAGAGAAATCAAAGATCGTCGCTTCCCCGGCAACGGCGCCAAAATTTTGAACGCTCGAATTGCTACGCTAACGTGTTTGGTTTTGGAAAACCTGTCGTTGTAGTTTGAAAGCGAAGAACTCGTGTTCAACAAATAAAATTTATACCGAAATTGAAATTCCGGGTCGAATACAGGGAGGCAGACGTTTGATTTAAAAACTACGCGTTTCTTTTTATTTGTCACGAAGTAATTCAATTTAAAACTATCTAATTATTTACAATAAATAGAAGAAAGAGAGAGAGGGTGTAACGAGCGCGTGCCCCAGACGCCTTTTAAGACGTCTGGGAGGTGGCCCAGACGTCTGGGATCACATCCAGACGTCTGACCAGACGTCTGGGATCTTTTACAGATGTCTAGAGAACAGTTATGTTCGCACGGGAGATTCGCCTGCGCGCCTGTGCGCGCAGACCTGCGATTTCTCTCTCTCTCTCTCTCTCTCTGCGGCTGCAGGCGCGCTGCGACCGCCCTCTCTCTCTCCTCTCCGCGCGGCGTTAAAAGGGGGCGCGCCTCCCCTCCCGTCTCCACCATCTTCTTCCTTCTTCTCCTGCCTGTGCGCGAGAGCGAGCGGACGCGAGGGCGCAGCGGCAGCGGCAGCCGCAGTGAGCGCGGAGGAGGTGCGGCGTGCGAGGGCGGGGCTCTGCCGTGAGGTCGAGCTCGCCGGAGAGGCTTGGCCGGCCGGCGGAGGGCGCAGGGGGCGCGGAGCGACGCGGAGAGGGGCCTGCTGTGGTCGGAGCAGCGGACGCGCGAGGTGCGACGCGGGCGGCGTCGCGAGCGGAGGCCGAGCAGGGTTCTGATTCTGGAAAAATTTCCAGAATCAGACGTCTGGATTGATATCCAGACGGCAAGGTCGACGTCTATAAGATCATACAGACGTCTGAAAGGTGAGTTTCCGCTTTCTTCTTCCTTCTTGTCGACTGACCGTACTGAGGGAGGGGGTTGGCTGTGCGCAGGTTCGCCGATTCGTCATCCTTTGCGAATCAGACGTCTGGAAGTTGTACCAGACGGCGGGAGTGACCTCCAGACGTCCTGAGGGACCATCGGACGTCTGGGATCTAGGGCAGACGTCCCCGTAGACTTCTGGATGTCCGGGGAACCAAGCTGAACAGGTAATTCTCTGATCCACCGTTTAAGACGTCTGGAAGGAGTTCCAGACGTCTGATTTTGCACAGTATCGTCTTTTTCGACCCGTTTAGGGCCCGTTTGGACTCCGTTTTCCGCGATTCGAGTTGCGTTCGTTTCAGAATTAATTCCTCTACTCGTCTACAGTAGCTATACACTGTTTTGAGACACTCCTTGTGTTTGATCCTTGTGATAGGACCTCGTTCGGTTGCAGTCTTGAGAGTCGCGGAGGCACGCGGGATTCCCGATCACGCCCCCATTACTCCCGTTGTACCTGGTAGAGTGGCTTTAAGTATTAATAAAATCTGTTAAAGTATGGAACCATAACTAGAACCTAGGGCATTGCATGAATCCTAGGAATGAGGAATATATGGAATGATAGCTCCTAGGTGTTGCATGAATCCTAGGGCCGGAAAACTAGATTGTATGATAGATCCTAGGATATGGCATGAATCCTAGGATGGAAAAACTAGTGGAATGTATATTACTGCAGTCTTGGAAAAATGGAAAGGAATATATAAAGCTGCCTGTAAATTTAATTAACAGCTGCCTGTTATGAATAAAGAAACATGTTTGAGATCATGGAATTTGAGAACGTGAATCTGGAAAGTGAAACATATGATGTTCTGAGATAAAGAGCTGGAACCCTACGGGAAATTAGGAGTGGAACTCCTGGAAAGAAAAAGGAATGGATTGGCTGTCCGCTTACCACGCCTTGGTAGACTGTTTTGAGAGGAAGATTGTCTTCTCCATTCCGGAGTTGCCTTCCTTCGAGTTTCACGGGCAGCCAGTGGATGGAGGTTTCAGGTGCATTTCGGCACTTCGAGCGGCGAGACTTTTGAGCCAGGGGTGTGAGGGCTTCCTAGCTTGTGTGGTGGCAGAGCACAGCCCCGTGGCAGACTTCCAGAGCATCCCGGTGGTCAGAGAGTACCCCGACGTGTTTCCAGACGAGTTACCAGGACTACCGCCCGAGCGTGAGATCGAGTTTGAGATCTCACTAGTACCAGGGACCAGCCCCATCTCCACCGCGCCATACAGGATGGCACCGCTTGAGCTGCGAGAGCTCAAGTCTCAGTTGCAGGACCTTTTGGAGAAGGGTTTCGTGAGGCCCAGTGTGTCTCCCTGGGGAGCCCCGGTACTGTTTGTGAAGAAGAAGGATGGGACCCTACGCCTTTGTGTGGACTACCGACAGCTGAATAGGGTCACCATCAATAACAGATATCCGCTGCCGAGGATTGACGATTTGTTTGACCAGTTGCGGGGTGCCACGGTGTTTTCCAAGATCGACTTGAGGTCTGGATACCACCAGTTGAGGATCAGGGAGACCGACGTCTCCAAGACAGCTTTCCGCACCCGGTACGGACACTACGAGTTTTTGGTCATGCCATTTGGGCTGACCAATGCCCCCGCTGCTTTCATGGACCTGATGAACCGGGTGTTCAGACCGTACTTGGACCAGTTTGTGGTGGTTTTCATAGATGATGTACTCATCTATTCTAGAGATCGGACGCAGCACGGACAGCACTTGCGGATGGTTCTGGACACTCTGAGACGACGCAGGCTGTACGCCAAATACAGCAAGTGCGAGTTCTGGTTGAGGGAGGTGACCTTTTTGGGTCATGTGATCTCTGGAGACGGCCTGGCGGTGGATCCCGCCAAGGTCGAGGCAGTGCTCAGGTGGGAGAGACCGCGTTCAGTCACTGAGATTCGCAGTTTCCTGGGACTGGCAGGTTACTACAGATGGTTCATCAAAGGGTTTTCGCAGATTGCATGTCCTATGACACAGTTGACCCGGAAGGATGTGCCTTTCGCTTGGACAGACGCCTGTGAGGCGTGTTTTCTGGAGCTAAAGGAGAGGTTGACCTCGGCTCCCGTGCTCACCATCCCTGACAGTAGTGGCGGGTTCGTTGTGTACACGGACGCTTCCTTGCAGGGGTTAGGAGGTGTGCTCATGCAGAGGGGTCACGTGGTCGCTTACGCTTCGCGGCAACTGAAGCCCCATGAGCATACCTACCCTACCCACGATCTAGAGTTGGCAGCTGTTGTCTTCGCGCTGAAGACATGGAGGCACTACTTGTACGGTGAGACCTTCAAGATTTTTACAGATCACAAGAGCCTCAGATATCTTTTTGACCAGAAGGAGCTCAACATGAGACAAAGACGTTGGTTGGAGCTCCTGAAGGACTACGACTGCAGCATCTCCTACCACCCGGGAAAGGCCAATGTGGTGGCTGACGCCTTGAGCCGTAAGGCGCCCGCACGCTTGGCCAGTCTACAGTTACAGAGTTGGAGCCTTTTGGAGGAGGTGGGCAGTTGGCGACCTCTAGAGTTACGAGGGTACTGTGGGGCAGTGACGGTGACACGGCAGACCAGGCCAGAGTTGATAGACCGCATCATCACGGGACAGATGGCCGATCCGTACTTGCAGTATTTGCGCGACAGAGTACTATCAGGGGACCCAGGGGACTTCTCTTTCACAGACCAGGTGTTACGCTTGAGGGGACGGTTGTGCGTCCCCAGAGACGAGGAGCTGTTGAGAGAGCTCCTGACTGAGGCACACGGTTCCAGATTCACCATACATCCCGGAAACACGAAAATGTACCATGACTTGAGACGCGAGTTCTGGTGGAGAGGGATGAAGCGGGATGTGGGTGAGTTCGTGCAGCAGTGCTTAGTGTGCCAGCAGGTGAAAGCCGAGCATCAGAGGCCTGCAGGGCCGCTTCAGCCGCTTCCAGTGCCAGAGTGGAAGTGGGAGAGCATCACCATGGACTTGGTGGTGGGCTTACCTGTTACCCAGCGAGGACACGACGCGGTCTGGGTAATAGTGGATAGATTGACGAAGACGGCACGATTCTTGCCGATCCGAGTCACTTTGGGACCAGCACAGTTGGCAGAGAGGTATATCCGTGATGTGGTGCGACTACACGGAGTTCCGCGGGAGATCGTATCCGACCGGGATACCCGCTTTACGTCCCAGTTTTGGGCTGAGTTTCAGCAGGCTTTGGGGACGAGGTTGAGGTTTAGCACGGCTTACCACCCCCAGACGGACGGACAGTCGGAACGCACGATACAGACACTTGAGGACCTTTTGCGTGCCTGTGTACTAGACTGGAGGGGCTCTTGGGAGGAGCACCTGCCCCTGGCGGAGTTTGCATACAACAACAGTTATCACTCGAGCATCGGCATGGCTCCCTACGAGGCTCTGTACGGACGGAAATGCACGGCACCCTTGAGTTGGGTTGAGGTGGGGACCAAGTGGGAGGTTGGCCCCAGGTTGATCCGGCAGAGTCAGGAGGTAGTTGAGCAGATCCACAGACGACTCCGCACTGTCAGGAGCAGACAGAAGAGCTACGCAGATCGCAGACGCAGAGAGGTGCAGTTCGAGGTTGGGGACCACGTCTTTCTTCGTGTTTCGCCCATGAAGGGCTTACAGCGGTTTGGGGTGAGAGGGAAGCTCGCGCCGAGGTTCGTGGGGCCCTTTGAGGTCCTGGAGCGGGTTGGACCCGTTGCTTACAGACTTGCCCTTCCCCCGCAGCTTTCTGGTGTGCACGACGTGTTCCATGTGTCTAACCTCAGGAAGTACGTAGCCGATCCCAGCCACGTACTGAGTCACGAGAGCGTCGAGGTGAGCGACGACCTGACCTACCCCGAGCGGCCAGTGCAGATCCTAGACCGAGCCGTCCGCAGGTTGAGACGAAAGCAAGTACCCCTGGTAAAGGTTTTGTGGAGGAGCCAGCGGTACGAGGAGGCTACCTGGGAGCCTGAGGCAGCAATGCGGGAGCGGTACCCAGAGCTTTTCGCGGGTACGTCTTTTCAGATCGGCTTCGGTCCTCTTTGAGTTTGTTATGGTTATTTGGACATCTTTTTCCCGCACCCTAGTTGGCGCAAGTTTCGGGGATGAAACTTCCTTTGAGTTTGTTATATTGTAACGAGCGCGTGCCTCAGACGCCTTTTAAGACGTCTGGGAGGTGGCCCAGACGTCTGACAAGACGTCTGGGATCACATCCAGACGTCTGACCAGACGTCCGGGATCTTTTACAGACATCTGGAGAACAGTTATGTTCGCACGGGAGATTCGCCTGCGCGCCTGTGCGCGCAGACCTGCGATTTCTCTCTCTCTCTCTCTGCGGCTGCAGGCGCGCTGCGACCGCCCTCTCTCTCTCCTCTCCGCGCGGCGTTAAAAGGGGGCGCGCCTCCCCTCCCGTCTCCACCATCTTCTTCCTTCTTCTCCTGCCTGTGCGCGAGAGCGAGCGGACGCGAGGGCGCAGCGGCAGCGGCAGCTGCAGTGAGCGCGGAGGAGGTGCGGCGTGCGAGGGCGGGGCTCTGCCGTGAGGTCGAGCTCGCCGGAGCGGCTTGGCCGGCCGGCGGAGGGCGCAGGGGGCGCGGAGCGATGCGGAGAGGGGCCTGCTGCGGTCGGAGCAGCGGACGCGCGAGGTGCGACGCGGGCGGCGTCGCGAGCGGAGGCCGAGCAGGGTTCTGATTCTGGAAAAATTTCCAGAATCAGACGTCTGGATTGATATCCAGACGGCAAGGTCGACGTCTGTAAGATCATACAGACGTCTGAAAGGTGAGTTTCCGCTTTCTTCTTCCTTCTTTTCGACTGACCGTACTGAGGGAGGGGGGTTGGCTGTGCGCAGGTTCGCCGATTCGTCATCCTTTGCGAATCAGACGTCTGGAAGTTGTACCAGACGGCGGGAGTGACCTCCAGACGTCCTGAGGGACCATCGGACGTCTGGGATCTAGGGCAGACGTCCCCGCAGACTTCTGGATGTCCGGGGAACCAAGCTGAACAGGTAATTCTCTGATCCACCGTTTAAGACGTCTGGAAGGAGTTCCAGACGTCTGATTTTGCACAGTATCGTCTTTTTCGACCCGTTTAGGGCCCGTTTGGACTCCGTTTTCCGCGATTCGAGTTGCGTTCGTTTCAGAATTAATTCCTCTACTCGTCTACAGTAGCTATACACTATTTTGAGACACTCCTTGTGTTTGATCCTTGTGATAGGACCTCGTTCGATTGCAGTCTTGAGAGTCGCGGAGGCACGCGGGATTCCCGATCACGCCCCCATTACTCCCGTTGTACCTGGTAGAGTGGCTTTAAGTATTAATAAAATCTGTTAAAGTATGGAACCATAACTAGAACCTAGGGCATTGCATGAATCCTAGGAATGAGGAATATATGGAATGATAGCTCCTAGGTGTTGCATGAATCCTAGGGCTGGAAAACTAGATTGTATGATAGATCCTAGGATATGGCATGAATCCTAGGATGGAAAAACTAGTGGAATGTATATTACTGCAGTCTTGGAAAAATGGAAAGGAATATATAAAGCTGCTTGTAAATTTAATTAACAGCTGCCTGTTATGAATAAAGAAACATGTTTGAGATCATGGAATTTGAGAACGTGAATCTGGAAAGTGAAACATATGATGTTCTGAGATAAAGAGCTGGAACCCTACGGGGAATTAGGAGTGGAACTCCTGGAAAGAAAAAGGAATGGAACTGAGATGTAGTTCGTACTGTCTCTTGGGTACGCAGTACCAAGGGAAGTGCCTGTACCTGTTTAGTGCAGAGTGGGGCCAGCCGCCCCAGGGACCCGGGGTTAGGATTGGCCGCTCTGTACCGACTTGTTGGCCCTCGTGTACGTAGTACCGAGGAGAGCTAGTAGTGTTAGGAGAGTACTAGCTACCCCACAGGCCCCGGGGTTCTGCTAGCCTCCTTCACCGACTTGTTAGGCCCACTAGGGCAAACCAGGGTAGTCAGGCGAGGGTGCGCAGACTGTGGAAGGGCAAGGCCCCGGTTTGGTTACTGTGGAGGGGTTGGACCCTTGTTACTGAGAGGGCTCTGCCCTGGTTCCGTGCTGTGCTTTGGACGCACCCGTTAACGGAAACGACTGACCGCGTGCCAGTGCGGGCTAGCTACCTGTGCGTTTATCGCGCGTGCCGTAGTCACCGTTACGTCTGTCAGTGACCTTGGGGTGGTTGACTGAGGGTAGGATCACCACGGGGGACTCTCCCGGCCAGGAGAGCACCACGTGCTACTTCTACTTTTGGAAAAGATTGCAATCAAGATCGTTCCCACGAGGACATTCGAGATCAAGTAAAGGATCTGAGAAATAAATGAAATAGTGAGAAAAATTGAAAGATGTGAATAAAGGAAGTAATAGAACATAACAGCTACTGTACACTCTACTGTTGCCTTTAGTTAGTTTGCCACTCTACTCAGCGTTTTGCTGACGTGTTACACTCGTTACCTTTTTCAGGACCAGGTGTTGAGCAGCCAGGGTCGGCGGCTGCAGAGGATGCTGGGCCGAGTAGGGTCCAGTAGAGTTACCACAGCTTTTGTACCCCTTTTGTTTCTGTTCTAGTGAGTAGTTTTTGTTTCCGCTGTACCTTCTTTACCTGCAGTTCTTGTTATATGATAAATGCTGTTTTACTGTTGTGGTGGTACCTACTGTAGTAGTTTCTTTCCTTACTGCTGTACTTTCTTACTGTTAGTTATATTCATGCTGAATGTGGTTTATTTTACTGTCTTTTGGTTACTTTCTCGTTGGACGACTGGGTCTTGGGATTAGTCGAGTCGGTTCGGTTCTCATGTCTCGTAGGGACTCGGGGACCGGGTTGTTACAGAGGGTAAGAGAGAGAGAGAATATTACACATAGAAATAAAAAATGAGATGTAGAATAAGCAGAGAATTTATCATTAAAGAGATTGTTCATTACAACTAGAAAGCATAAAACAATTGCACTAGAAAGCGATAAATTTACTCTAGAAAGTATTAAAAGAATGGAGGGAGAAATGTCCTCCTCGACGATCGCTTGGAGGACGAGCAGAACTACTCTAGAAAGGAGTAAATCTATACTAGAAAGTAGTAAAAAGAATAGGGAGAGAGAAATCCTCCTCGACGGTCGCTTAGAGGACGAGCCGGACGGGACGACGCCTAGACGAAGGAGGATGAAGTAGGACGAAGGAGGACGAAGCAGAAGAATGGGAACGGAGCAGCATGCCATCGTCGTCGCGGAATCCACTTCCGAAGGGGGACGAAAATTTGGACTTTATCTCCCGAGAAGCATCCCGGGTGTGGGACAAGCTTCTCTTGAGCTTTGGAGAGGTAGAGAAGAGAAGGAAGGGATGAGAATTTCATATGGAGGGGGTCTCCTTTTATAGTTGCAAGGAGTGAGGGCAAATAGGTCATTACATCTTTAAAACAATAAATGAGGGGTCTTTAGTGACGGATAAAACCGTCACTAAAGCCCCAACGTGGGCGTAGTACCCACGTCCACGCGCGCCTCCTCAGCTACACTCTTTCTCAACGCCCGCGCACATTCTTTAATTCTCAGCGATCGGACGGCTTAAGATGCATCTTCGCCCGCTGCTGCGCGCCTACCCAGCGCGTACGATCGTGCGTCCTTCCCGTGCGTGCAATAGCGTGTGATCTCTATTGAGCGCAGACGGCCGTCCAATGACGATCCAATGCCCGCCCGAGCTCGCTCGCCCGCGCCTTCCTCCCCTTCGCTGTGGCTCGAACCCGCAGCTGCAGCTCGCGCAAGCGCTTTCGACCGCTGCGCTACGAGGCGTGGATGGTCGAGCGGGCGCTTTTAGGCGCGGTTGTCCACAGCCATTGGATCGAGATCCAACGGCGGAGATGGAGCGGGTGTGGGGTCTTCAGAGAATGTATGCGGCCATTTGGGCGGCCGAGATGGCGCCACGTGGTGCCATCTTGGCCGTCCATCTTCTGGATGTTGTAGATGGTGCCACGGATGTCGGATTAACTCGATTTTTGCATCGTTGGGCTGTGAGCTTCGATCCGAATTCATCTGTACGGTCGGATTTGTCATTTGAAGTGCAGATTTACACCATCCTGGCCCTTGATCTTCTAGGGTTCCCCATCACTATCTGATGCTACGGATGTCTGATTAGGGCAATCTTGGAGTCGTTGAACTCCAATCGTCACCCTGATCACATCCATACAGTTGGATCTTCGATCCGAGGACCCGATAAAATGTTTGCCCTATCCAAGCACATAAAAGGAGACAATTATCCTCCATTTTATTCAAACTACTCTAAATACAAGATGATGCTTGTTATGCAATATTTATATCATGAAATGCAATCCTATGCTTAAGAACATGCATAAATAGACATCTTAAGTAGTGTAAATGTGTTTACATCATGAATAATTGAGTAAATCATGAGCTGTCTGTATTATCTGCAATGGACCACATTATGAACAAACTTGTACTACGATTGAACTGCTTGTTCTGTATGTATATCAAACTGGATAGAGGGAAAGTCATGTACAAACCCTACGGGGAATATGGAACGAGACAAGAATACCATAGCATAGAGAATTGGATGGTTCTGGAATTGCCGCCTGATAAACGCCAGTTTATCATCATTTTTATGCTTTAAAACTAACTTAGCTCTTAGGATTTTACTCCGCAAATGGGTTTTTGGGCTGCATTTAGGCATAAATTAGGATAGGCATGCATTGCATTTTTTATTGTCGTTTTAATGTGTTTTTGTGAGTGTTAGGGATGTACAGATGCACAGATCCCTAAAACCCTAGCACTCAAGAAGGCAAATGGTGAAGGAGAAGCCCAGACTAGCTGGAACTCAGCCTAATCCAGCTCACCTCAGCTTGATCCAGCTCACCTCAGCTTGATCTAGCTCACCGCAGCTGGAACCTAGCTTACTTGAACTAGGGTTAGCTCATCCCAGCTCCATTCAGCTAATCTCAGCTGGATGGCAGCTCAAGAGAGTTCATCCTAGCTCACCCTAGCTCAAGTCAGCTCAGATCCAGCTCAACTTAGCTGAGTCTAGCTCATCTCAGCTCCCACTAGTTCACAGGGAGCTCTAGCTAGCTCAGCTGAGTTGACAGGAGTTCACCCCAGCTCAGATCCAGCTACATTCAGCTCCACTCAACTCCAGCCAGCTGAAGAAGAATTCATCTCAGCTCAGGAAGCTCAAGTCCAGCTCCCGAGGACTCAGCTTAGCTCAACTCAGTTGAGCTAAGCTACCTTAGCTGCCTCAACCAGCTTGATTCTCCCCGGAAGCACCAGACCTAGCTCACCTCAGCTCATTTTTGGTAGAAGCTAGCTCACTTTAGCTTGGCTTAGTAGCTAGCAAAGAACTAGCAAGCTAAGCCAGCTAGAGTAGCCCCATGCCAGCCTCTTCAGCAGCAGCCAGCTCCAGCTCCAGCTCCAGACTTCTTCTCCTCAGCTCCTTGCTCCAAACCCTAGCTCCAACACCTTCTCCTCTACTCCACCTTTAGCTAAGCTAGCTTAGCTTATCTTAGCTTAGCTTAGCTTAGCTAACAACCAGCTCCTTGGCCATTCATTACCTCCAAAATCAACCCTAGCTAGCTCCACCAACTCAAGCCTACCTAAGCTAGCTACCCTACTCAAGTTGGCACCACCTCCTAGCCATCCCTTCACCCCATTATCTCCACCAAAAGACACTTCAAGTTGGCGCCAAAAACCACCCCTAACCACCTCTATATTGGCGCCACTTTCAGCCCCTTAATCCACCCTACACCTACCCACATAAGCCATCCTAGCCATCCACCTAACCCCCCTTCTAGAATCCTTCTTGGCGCCAACTTAGACCCTCTTCTAGAAGCCATTTTGGCGCCAATATCAAGGGGTGTCAACACACATAACCACCCCTTAGGTGTCCCTTAAGGTGGCGCCAAACACCCTTGGCCATTGGATCCTTAACCACCTCCCTCCTTCCATCTTAGCCATCCATTTCAAGGGGCACCATAGCCCCCCTCCTATTCTATAAAAGGCCACCACCTACCACCATTTTAGAGAGATCCTCCCTTAGTATATTTTCTACCTAAACCACCTATACCTACGGCCAAGAAGAAGGAGTAGAGAAGGAGATTAAAGGGGCACATCACCAGCCCTTTTGGTGCCTTCTTCTCCCCACTCTCTTCAACTTGAGCCACGCCAAGGAGGAGGACTCTCCCACTTCAAGGAGGACGGCCAGGCAAAGGAGAAAAGCTTAGGGTGGATGTCCACCCCTGGAGAGAAACTTAGGGCACGCCCCCTTAGGGCTTGCCTTGGAGGTCATCACCTTGGCGGAGTACTGCAAGGAAGGAGTTGAAGGATTCTTTTCAAGCTTGGGAGCCACCAACCTTGGAGCAAGAAGCCCTCTTCTTCACCATCTATTTAGAGGATTTGTGTTTTCTTTTACTTCAATTATCTAGTAGTAGAAGCATTCCTCTACTAGGCATTTTTGTTAAACACTTTATCAATTATCTAGTTGCCTTCTTCGTATATCTTGTTTGCATTTCTATTTGCTTATTTTCAGCATTCTTCACTTCCTCTCCCTAATTATTCTAGGCCTCCACTTGCCTAGAGTGAGCTTAGGGAGAGACTCTACTTGCCACTTTAGAGTAGTTTATTTAATTGGAAGTGTAAACACTTTTCCCGCCATCAGTTCGCATGTTGCCTTAGTTCAAAAACAAAAAAAAAATGGTATATTGAAAATTACCAAAAAGAAAGTTGAGATATATTCCAAGCAAGAGAATCAATTTTGCAACCATATTGCCTCCTTGGACGACCCTAGATACTCCCCTATCTAGGATATAAATTTTAAAAGCGAAAGCGGATTCGCGTGTTACAACGACGTAAAAAAACTGCTTTTACAAATCACGCGTATTTCGTCACCTGGGTTTTCCCTGGGAAACGTTTGGGCCCAAACCTCCCCTTAAGCAACCTGGCTAGATTTGTTGATAGAACGGGTATTCACTATTGACTACTTATTTCCTATATAGACCAAGTCTTAGGTTATTATTAGGGAGTCACAATCAAGTTAGGTCTAGTTTTTGTTTGTTTGAATTGCACACTTTCTCTCATCTCTTTCTCTTCTCCTCCCCTCCCCGTTCTTCCATTTTATGCACGGGCGACGGTCTCAAAATCCGCACTTGGAAGGACCATTTGATTTCGCCCCCCACGTAAAAAGACCACTTTTTCTGTCTTCTCCTGAAAAAATGGAAACACAACAAAATAGGTCCACTGACCCTTCCACGTCTACCTCTAACCCCACCTCTAACCCTAATTCTAACCCTTCCACCCAAAACCCAACCACCAGTAACTTTCCACACTTGGAGCTCCCCAATCTTGAGTTGCCCCACACACAACATCAAGACCCCCTACCTGATCTTTTAAAATTGATGGCCGATCAAATTAATAAATTAAATTCCAATCAACAAACATTGACTAGGAACATCCAAAACCTAGCCAATCCAAGGCCAAACCCACCACCCCGTCAGCAGCCTGTTGTTCCTCTAAAAGATTTCTATGATCCGTCTTATTATGAGGAACGACCAGGGGTGGTCATACCTGAGGGGGACTTTGAGATCAAGCCAGCCATCCTGAACCTGATTAAACACTTTCATGGCCTTCCTAGGGAAGACCCTTTCAGCCACCTTGAAGAACTAACTCTTCTTGCACAGACAACCCGTTCCCGAAATGTGCAAGAAGACATATGGCTGATGCGGCTTTTTCCATTATCTCTCAAAGATAAGGCCGCTTATTGGTTCAGGACCATTGGCCGACCCATTACAACATGGCCTCAACTCAAGAGTGCCTTCCTCAAGAAATTCTTTCCCATAGGTCGTACCAATTCCTTACGAAGATCTATTACGACCTTTCACCAAAAATCTGGTGAAACTTTCCATGATTCTTGGGAAAGATTTCAAGACCTTTTAAGAAGTTGCCCGCACCACGAGATTCCTTTATGGCAGCTCGTGCAAATCTTCTATCATGGATTAGAAGATCAAATCCGACAGTTTGTCGACGCCTCGTGTGGCGGCAACTTTTTAAATAAAGATGCAGAAAGTGCCTATGACCTGTTCGAAGAAATGAGTGAAAACTCATTTAATCAAGCTTCCATGAACACATTTTGCAGAACCCAAAACCCGCAGTTTGGTGTTCATGAAATAGGCACTCAATCTATCCCTGTCACCCAAGATGATCTTCAATTGATTGCTCAAAAACTCGACCAGATGCATATTAATCAAAAGAAAATTGAGGAAAGACTAGCCACTTCAACTCAAGCTCCACACCCACATCTAACCCAACCTAACTTTCCACAAAGAGAAAATTTGCACAATCTCAACACTACCCCTGTTGATTATTCTGAGGTTGCCCATGATTCACTGGGGAACTACAACTATCCAGATCTTAACCCCACTCAAAATATTTCTGCCATCCAGGAGCCCTTTAAAAATTCTTCCAATTGGAAAAATTACCCGAACTACTCCTGGAATAATCAAGTTTCCTCCCAACCATATCATTTTAATGGGTATGGGTCGAATCCAAATTTCCATCCTGGGCCATCCCAACAAGATATCAATGCCCAGATGTTGCGAACCCTGCAGGATATGCAAACAAAAATGACGGAAGTAACCCGCAACATCACAAATCTGAACAATCAGATTGGGGTTACTCCCACGCAAAGACCTGTAGGACATCTTCCGTCCCAACCCATACCCAACCCTAATCACCAAGGAAACCATTATATGGGCAGAAATCCACATTATCCACATCAGCCTCCTCCTAATCCACCACCTCAGCAGCCGCCCAGGTTTCTGCAATCACAGGCCCCCCCACCTCCTCTAAATAATAATCCGACTGCACATGCAGTTACTTTGAGGAGTGGGAAAACCACCACTGACCCCGGGCCTTCACACGAACCTGGTAAGATACATGTGCAAGTTGACTCTCCACCTCCCCATCAGGAAGAAAAAGAACAACAAAAATCTCAAGACAAGATTCCTATCCCTTTCCCACAAGCTCTCTACCCTACCACCAACAAAAGAAAGAAATCTGAGCCCACTACAGAAGAACTCATGGAGCTATTTGGGCAAGTTCATATCAATATCCCTCTCCTAGATGCCATCAAATATATACCTGCCTATGCTAAATTTTTGAAGGATATTTGTACTCCTAAAAGGCAGGCTAAAAATCTAGGACAGGTGCATCTTTCAGAGACAGTAAGCTCTGTCATACAGTGTAAGCTGCCTCCTAAGATGAAAGATCCGGGGGCGCCTTTAATTTCTGTAATTATTGATGACACTACATTTAATCGCACCCTCCTTGATCTTGGTGCCTCTGTAAATATTATTCCCACAAGTTTATTCGAAGAATTTCAGATCGGTGAATTAAAACCCGTCGAGGTTACCCTGCAATTAGCCGACCGATCTACAATCAAACCTCGTGGGATTGTTGAGGATGTATTAGTCAAGGTCCAGAATTGTGTCTTCCCTGCAGACTTTCTGGTTCTTGACATTGAGGCACCCGAATCATTACTGGACTCCCCGATAATCCTTGGACGCCCCTTTTTGGCTACTGCAAAGGCAAATATCAATTGCCACACAGGCAAAATGGATATCAACTGTGCAGGCCAAACTATCACCTTAGATATTTTTAAATCCTCCAGGAGATTCCATGATGATAACTTCTTTGAGGACTCAGATACTGAAATTTCTAATATGGTGGAGGAGACAATGTTAATAGATACCCTTACCGACCACAGTTTTTTTGAGGACTCTGATTCAAACTCAGTGGTCGGCGAGATCTGTGATCCGGAAACTTGTCTTGACTCCAAATTTGTTCCTGATACCCCCCCTGACCCACCCACTATTAACGCACCTAATTTTTCCACACTAACTCACCATTCCTTCCCCGACCCCTTTCTTACGGACCTGCCACCAACCCCGCCCGAGTTTGGCACCCAACCTGAATTAAAACCATGGCCAGACTCGGGCCACACTTATCAATTTCCATCTCACTTTGATCCCAATATTATTTCTAATCAATTTTCTAGGGATCTAGACGAAGACACCTTTTTTGCGGGCATTCAAGTGTCCAATTATTTACATGATTTTCCGTCTTCTGTGCATACCTTCACGCCCGGCTGAATGGCGTAAAAGATAGCACTGGATGGGAGGTAACCCATCATTTTCTTGCTTTCCTTTTTTCTTCTTTTTCCAGGTTTTATTCATCCTAAACCTGACCGTTCTTCACTAAGGTGATTCCTTTTCCCTCCTAATGCATGAGGACATGGCATATCTTGAGCATGGGGGGGTGTTTTTAAATTTTTACGATCGATTTAGGATGTTTAAAACCTAAAAACATGCAATTTTCTTTAATTTATTTCCTGCTTGCATACCCAAAAAAAAAAAAAAAAAAAAAAAAAAAAAAAAAATTGTTGAAAACTTTTTGAGGAAAAATTTTGAAATCAGGACTAAGGTCGAAAAATTCACTTCTGGTACAATGGGATTTAATCCTTAACAAACTAAGGATAAGGATATGGATCTGATCATTAGAATTCCAGGGTCTATTTTAGACTAGATCAGATATCCTTCTCTAAAATTCCACCTGAACTCATGATAGTTCAGGTGACTTGATCCTATTTTGTAATATGGAAAGTATTTGACTTAGTTTTTGATTCAAAAACCTGCGATTCTTGAGAAACTTCTTGTGTCAATTTTTACACACAAGCCAACAACTAAAAATTTGAAAAAACTCCCTTGTTTGGATTTAGTAAAAGTCTGAAGCAGATCATTGGTTTGAGTTCCCACCGTCGAGAAGAAGGAAAAAAACCTTCTTTGAGGACGCGATGTCAACATGTTACCGCCTCGGCGCTGCTCTATATCTATATTTCATATCTTTAGACGGAGCATTAAAGCGCATTTCAGCAGCTCAAGTGTCTTGGACGGTGCTCTACCTATAGCGTCGGAGCAAGAGCTTGAGTTTGCTTGGAGCGCCCCTTTTCACCGCATCGTGTTTTGGGGTTGTGAGCTCCTGGGTGGTGTCATGGACAGTGCTATCCCGAAGTACTGGCGCCAGAGCCCCCTCGAGGAATGGTAATGGGAAAGATGATACCGACACATCTGTTGTAAGACTAAGCTAAAAATAAGCATGGGGAGAGAAAAAAAAAAAAAAAAAAAATAATAATAATAATAACACTTCCTTATTAAGGTTGGCTTTTCACAAGCACCGACACAAGGTTTTAAAGGAATTTGCAAGTTGCGAATCAGATTCACGAGCCAGAAAAAATCCTAAAAACAAAAATCTCAAGTCATCTGAATTAACAAGGGGTTAATTTGTGAATTTTCTGAGGATATATTGATCCTGTTCTATCTAATGGTTGGATCCAAAAACAAATCCTGATGTTTATCTTCAACAAATCCCGTATCTCCTGTGTTTTAATCTACCAAGGTCCCTTAATCTCTTTTTCTCCTCAAAAGTAAAAAAAAAAAAAAAAAAAAAAAAAAAAAAAAAATTAGATTTCCCAAAAATTCCATTTTCCAAAAAAAATTAATGTTTTGCTAAGAGACTAACAAAAGATAAGCATGGGGGTGTGATAAACGCCAGTTTATCATCATTTTTATGCTTTAAAACTAACTTAGCTCTTAGGATTTTACTCCGCAAATGGGTTTTTGGGCTGCATTTAGGCATAAATTAGGATAGGCATGCATTGCATTTTTTATTGTCGTTTTAATGTGTTTTTGTGAGTGTTAGGGATGTACAGATGCACAGATCCCTAAAACCCTAGCACTCAAGAAGGCAAATGGTGAAGGAGAAGCCCAGACTAGCTGGAACTCAGCCTAATCCAGCTCACCTCAGCTTGATCCAGCTCACCTCAGCTTGATCTAGCTCACCGCAGCTGGAACCTAGCTTACTTGAACTAGGGTTAGCTCATCCCAGCTCCATTCAGCTAATCTCAGCTGGATGGCAGCTCAAGAGAGTTCATCCTAGCTCACCCTAGCTCAAGTCAGCTCAGATCCAGCTCAACTTAGCTGAGTCTAGCTCATCTCAGCTCCCACTAGTTCACAGGGAGCTCTAGCTAGCTCAGCTGAGTTGACAGGAGTTCACCCCAGCTCAGATCCAGCTACATTCAGCTCCACTCAACTCCAGCCAGCTGAAGAAGAATTCATCTCAGCTCAGGAAGCTCAAGTCCAGCTCCCGAGGACTCAGCTTAGCTCAACTCAGTTGAGCTAAGCTACCTTAGCTGCCTCAACCAGCTTGATTCTCCCCGGAAGCACCAGACCTAGCTCACCTCAGCTCATTTTTGGTAGAAGCTAGCTCACTTTAGCTTGGCTTAGTAGCTAGCAAAGAACTAGCAAGCTAAGCCAGCTAGAGTAGCCCCATGCCAGCCTCTTCAGCAGCAGCCAGCTCCAGCTCCAGCTCCAGACTTCTTCTCCTCAGCTCCTTGCTCCAAACCCTAGCTCCAACACCTTCTCCTCTACTCCACCTTTAGCTAAGCTAGCTTAGCTTATCTTAGCTTAGCTAACAACCAGCTCCTTGGCCATTCATTACCTCCAAAATCAACCCTAGCTAGCTCCACCAACTCAAGCCTACCTAAGCTAGCTACCCTACTCAAGTTGGCACCACCTCCTAGCCATCCCTTCACCCCATTATCTCCACCAAAAGACACTTCAAGTTGGCGCCAAAAACCACCCCTAACCACCTCTATATTGGCGCCACTTTCAGCCCCTTAATCCACCCTACACCTACCCACATAAGCCATCCTAGCCATCCACCTAACCCCCCTTCTAGAATCCTTCTTGGCGCCAACTTAGACCCTCTTCTAGAAGCCATTTTGGCGCCAATATCAAGGGGTGTCAACACACATAACCACCCCTTAGGTGTCCCTTAAGGTGGCGCCAAACACCCTTGGCCATTGGATCCTTAACCACCTCCCTCCTTCCATCTTAGCCATCCATTTCAAGGGGCACCATAGCCCCCCTCCTATTCTATAAAAGGCCACCACCTACCACCATTTTAGAGAGATCCTCCCTTAGTATATTTTCTACCTAAACCACCTATACCTACGGCCAAGAAGAAGGAGTAGAGAAGGAGATTAAAGGGGCACATCACCAGCCCTTTTGGTGCCTTCTTCTCCCCACTCTCTTCAACTTGAGCCACGCCAAGGAGGAGGACTCTCCCACTTCAAGGAGGACGGCCAGGCAAAGGAGAAAAGCTTAGGGTGGACGTCCACCCCTTGGAGAGAAACTTAGGGCACGCCCCCTTAGGGCTTGCCTTGGAGGTCATCACCTTGGCGGAGTACTGCAAGGAAGGAGTTGAAGGATTCTTTTCAAGCTTGGGAGCCACCAACTTTGGAGCAAGAAGCCCTCTTCTTCACCATCTATTTAGAGGATTTGTGTTTTCTTTTACTTCAATTATCTAGTAGTAGAAGCATTCCTCTACTAGGCATTTTTGTTAAACACTTTATCAATTATCTAGTTGCCTTCTTCGTATATCTTGTTTACATTTCTATTTGCTTATTTTCAGCATTCTTCACTTCCTCTCCCTAATTATTCTAGGTTTCCACTTGCCTAGAGTGAGCTTAGGGAGAGGCTCTACTTGCCACTTAGAAGTAGTATTTTAAATTGAAGTGTAAATCACCTTCCCGTCACCATTCCGCATGTTGTCTTAATTTAAAACAAAAAAATGATATATTGAAAAATACCAAAAAGAAAGTTGAGATTGTATTCCAAGCAAGAGAATTAATTTTGCAAACATATTGCCTCCTTGGACGACCCTAGATACTCCCCTATCTAGGAATATAAATTTAAGAGAGAAAGCGGATTCGCGTGTTACAACGACGTTAAAAAACTGCTTTTACAAATCACGCGCATTTCGCTATCACCGCCCACGGGCGACCGTTAAGGGAAGTGAACTGACCTTCGTGTACGTAGTACCGAAGAGAGCAACTATCCCTTGTAATGTAGAGGGGATCTTGCCACCCTTGGGTTGAGCGTGGGGTGAGTTTGGCCACTCTACGTCGACTCCTATCGGCCCTCACGTACATGGTACCGAAGCGAGCTACTTAGTGTAGGGGGGAGCTAGTCGCCCAAGGGGGCCTGGGGTTAGGCATGGACACCCTACACCGACTCTTGTTAGTTTGTCAGGCAAACTCGGATAGTCGGACGGGGGCACGCAGACTGTGGAGGGGCGAGACCCTTATTCTGTTCTGAGAGGGCAAGGCCCTATACTGTTTCGTACTATACGTTTGGATGTACCCGCTAGTGGAAACGATTGATCACATGCCAATGAGGGCTAGCTACCCACGTGCTTATCACATGTGCCATAGTTACCGCTACATCAAGATCATGACCTCGGGGTGGCAGACCGGGTGTAGAACTACCATAGAGGGACTCTCCCGGCCAGGAGAGTGCCACGTGTGCATCCTACATCACGGAAAAATCGCAAGCAAGATTGTTCCTCTAGGGAAAAAGAAGATTAAGTAATGTAATGAATCCTAATTAGAGATCTCTTCATAGCAAACAGTTATAAGATAATTGGAATCAGAAAGTAATATGTTAAGCTACTTGTTAAATGCACTTTATGTTTTAGCCACCACTCTACTCAGCGTTAGTTGACTTTAGATGTATAACTTTGTACAGGTCAGGGTTTTGAGCAGCCCGATCCACCGACTGTTGAGGACGCTGGGCCTAGTCGAGCCCAGCTATAGTTTCTATTACTAGTTGTCGTGAGTTTCTATAATTATATTTTCAGTACTTTTCCGTTATGTTCTCTATCTGTACTAGTTTTGTTATAATGGTTGTATCTTTGTTCTTGAGGGCATGTAATATCGTAGCATTACTGTTCTTTTTCTCCTGTTATTCTAAATTTCTTTCTTCTTAGTTAGATTACTTGTGTGGTTGTGGTTTGATGTATTTTATTTGATTATTTCTTATTAGACGACTGAGTCTTTGGATTAGTCGAGACGAACCGATTTCGGATCCTAAAAAAATCTGGGATTAGATTGTGACAGAATATGATACAACTATATTTTATAATCAAGTAAAACATGCATGAGATTCGACTTGAATTTTTTTTCTTTTTTTCTTTTAACCAAAATTGAGGGTATTTCTATTCATAATAATCAAAATTTCCTTGTTTTATATATATATATATATATATATATATATAGACTAGACATGTGTATGAACTGATCAACTAGCTTACTTGTGTTTGTGTGAATTTTTGAAGGGTGCTTCTGCAGGTGCTGATCCATGCTTGCAAACTTACATAACAAATTACTTTCAACAAGCTGATGTTCAAGAGGCCATTCATGCTAACAAGACTAAAATTAATCGTCTGTGGATTCCTTGCAGGTGCATTGGACCTTACGTCTATTCTTTTTGTGTAGTTTCTTAGATTTGACTCTCTTTTAGCTATTTGTTTTTTCTTTACTTTAGGATGTACACTTTTGAACACTTTATAAAGAAGAATTCCGTTATTTCGATCATAGCTGAACTTATGCAATCTGGAATTAGGACCTGGATATATAAGTAAGTAAATAATTTTTTAACTAAACTTTTATGTCTTGCTAAATGCTTTTATCTAAGATATTTGAAAAAATAATATTTAAATATACATTCTTTTTATCTAATTTAGTTATTGGATCACTGTTTTTCAGTGGTGAGTTGGATGGAAGAATTCCCATAATATCCACGAAGTATAGTCTCGCAAAGCTTAAAGAATTTGGCATCAAAAGTGAATCACATCGGAGACCTTGGTTTCATCATGAGGAGGTATTGCTTCAAATATGGTTATCCAATTTTTCCTTCAAATTATAGTTGATGATGTTGATTCATCATTTGATTGATTTGAAATATTAGGTTGGTGGATGGGTGGTACACTATGATTCACTTACTTTTGTTACGATCCGTTTTGCTGGACATATGGTACCACTTGACGCACCGGAGCAAGCACTGATGCTTGTTAAGACATTCCTTATAAATGACACAATGAGCATGGAACGATTCTAACTTTAGTACTTCAATTATATATTGTGGATATTTATATATATTGCTTTGTTATTAGATCTACTATATTGAGTTTTCTTGGATTATGCTTAAGTTCTATTGTGATTATCTTTGTCTATGCTAAACTGTTTTAATAATTTTAAGGATTTTCAATCACATCTTTGAAATGTTGGTTTCATAGAACATTTTTTTCTCCAAAAAAGATAGGAAATGAGTTTTTAATGAGTCTGATGTTTCTTTATCCTTGGTAGTTTGAGTAAATAATGAAAATTGGAAAATAAAATCGTGCATATTTGTTAACAAAATTGCTAATGACCCTACTAAAAATGAAACAAATGAATGCGTCAGAACCATCAATGTTGTTTTCAATGGATCCTTTTACCTCTCTTCCTTTATCCCTAATGATATCAGATTTAAAACAAATAGGACAAATAAAGTATCAATTCTAAATTTTGTGCGGTGCACCTATTTGAGATTGGTTGGTAGTAGTATAAAAATTGCTTGCATAGGATAGTGATTAGTCATATCAAAGAAGAGTTTTCTTTTGGATGTTTGTAAAATACATTAGTTCAGCGACTATTATAGAACATTGCATTGGACATTTCATCTTGATAGAATCAAATTTATGTATGGTATAATATAGTACGAGAGTTCAACTCATTCGTAAAATTTTCCACCCCTTTCCTGCAGAGGAAAAACTCCTCACGCTTGATAACATCGAAGAAGTGGTTTGTTCATGGCAAATTGCCGTGTTCACTGTGAATAACTACCAAGAAATTTTCACCTTTAACTATGACTTCACAATTAACACTTGAGCCAGGCCATACGATCTTTAGCTAGCCACTTACCAACAACCTCACTATAAGAATGATACACGGTGATACTAATATTTAAACCATGCATCTAGTGGCCTGGTCTAGTTAAGGGGAGATTTACCTTGTATGGAGAAGCAAAATCTTGAAATCAAATCGATACCAAACTGGTCGTTAGAAGATGGTAACAATATATAGGTGGAAGAAGCATACTCTCATTGTCGATCTTATTTTGAACTTACCAAATAGAATAGAGGATTAAGGAAGCAGCCGCTCTCGTTCTCTCAATGATTTAATTTGGCAAGAATTAGACCTCATATCAAAGGGCAGAGCATACTAGTAGTGGGTACATTCGAAAAGGGGTTGTTGAAAAAGAGGTCAGTAGAAGGATCAGAAGTTAGGACGTAGCATGAAGCCAAGGAAGACAGGTTTCTTCTGGAGGGAGAGGGAGAAGGAGAGGGAAACAACGGGGATCTTTTTTTCCCTTTTGTATTTTCAAATTTTAGGGTATAGATGGCGGAAGAAAAATGGGAAGGGAAGACCCACAACAAGTAGAGAAGGGGGAACCATCAAAAGGGTCGTAACTGGGGAAGTTCGTTACAAAACTCAGCTAATAATCAGCCTTGGATTTTTTGTTGTCAAATTTTGATTCATAACACATAAAGGCTATAATCCGATGATTTTGATAATTCTAAACAAAGTCAGAAAAGTGATATTCATGGTAACAAAATAATAGAGAAATACTGTAACAACAAAGAATAACTTTATAAAATTTTAAAAATATAATTATAATTGATAAACAAGGTGATTGTAAAAAGTATTAATATATTTAATTTCTAACAAAACAACAAGCAAGTTGTAGCAAGTAAAACGGATCAAACACTACTATTAAAAGAAAAAAAGAGGTTGTATTACGAAAATCGTGAAGATGAAAGAATTGATAATATAATTTGTAATACAATCATATAAAAATTGTAATACAATAATAAGTTGACATGTGTAAGTGTTAGAAGATTGTAGTGACTTATGGGTGACATAAAAGGGAATAAAAAAATCATATCAAAAGAACACTCAATTGAATGTTAACCATAAATAATATGATTAATTTGAGTGATGTATTATCACATATAATAAATGATTATATATATATATATATATATATATATATATATATATATATGGGGTGGATCCTATCTGTATTGTGTTCATTTTATTATTTGTGAGTTATTATTTGTAGTCAATCGATTTAAATCTAATGACTTTACATAAAACCATCAATATGACTTGAAGGTGATTTCGTAATACTAAAATAACGGAAAGTGTTAAGAGCGCTTGATTGGATTTTAAAAAGGTCATGTTGTAATACAGTTGAAAAAGCGTTCAAACCAAATATAATTTATTACTCAAATTTTAAAGTCTAAGGTCGAACACATGGAGCAAATTAGGGTTTAGAAATCAAGATCACAACTTGAGAATTTGAAAGAATATAATATGCAATAAGATCAATGTTATAGTGCAAAAAGATATGAATAAATGTAAGGCACAAAATGCTAAAGAAACCAATGTATGCCAATTGCACTCAAAATTGGACGTCTGATTTGTAAATCAGATATCTTAAAATGCTAATGCTACAGTGCTTGGTCTCTTTTCTTTCTTCTGCTTCTTCTCCTGTTCTTCTTTCTTTGTCTTTGCCTCTGTTCTCTAGCGTCTACCTTTCTTCCTTTGCCTTTCTCTTCCTCTGCCTTCTTTTTCTCCTTTGGCTTTCTTCTTTCTCTTTCTCTTGCCGGCTGCGTTTCCCTTGCCTTTAGATTCTTCTACCTTTCTCTTCTGACTTCGGCCTTCTCCTTCTTCTTCCGTGGCTTCATCCCTTAGCCTTTTTCCTTGCCTTCTCCTTCTTCTTCTCTTCAGACTGCAGAGCAAAACCTACCCCCTACCCGTACGAGCTCTCTTCTCTCTTTTCTCTCTTAGGTTCGTTCTCTCAGAGCCATAGCTTCTCAGGTAATCAGGTTGGGTACGCACCTGGGACCAAGTCCACCGACGTGCGGTGGTGGGTGAGGTGTGCTGGTCGGGTCGGGTCACCAGGTCCGCGGGGCGTGGTCACGGATGAGGCGTCGAGTCGGGTGAGAGGGACCTCACCCTGTGAGTTGGAGGCGATAAGCCCAATGCAGAAAATCAACTTATGCAGGTAAGATGCTCCAAATCTTTTCGAGGTAGGACTATCTTCCCACCCCCTTTCACACACGCCTGCAGCAGAGGGGTGTCCTTTGATTGCAGCTGCAGCTTTGGCCTTCTACACCAATTGGATGCCTGGAGACGTTCGTGAAGGCTCTCCGTGCGACCTGGGATTGTGTCCTGGAGCAGGCATGGCCTGGAGAAGCTTGCAAGCAAGCTTCAGGCTGTGCATCAATGGCGGCGAGCCCCTGGACCTGAAATCACGATAACAACCTCGTGGCCACGTTAAAAAGCTCAGGGAGCTTTGCCAAGGTGTGGCAAATGTGTAGAGGTGGTCAGCGTGGTGTGGGAATGCCTGTGGGCACGTGCCTAGGGCACACTACGACCGTGTGTGTGAGTATGTTCGGGGATGCATTTGGGTGAGTGGCGGAGTGTTGTGAGTGGGGGGTTATGATCAGTGAGTCGGGGCGGTGCTTATGGACCGATCGGCGAGGAGGGAGGTGGAGCGAACTCCCCAAAGTGGTGGCCAGAGGTGAAGGGGATGATGGTGGTGGCGTGCGGTAGTAGTCGTTTGAAGGAAATAAAGAGGAGAAAAGAATGTAGAGAGTGAGGAGACTTTTCTGGGAGTGAAGAGATGAAGGGGGAGGCAGGGATGGCGTCTGTCTTGTATTGCCGACGCTGGAGATGAAGGTGCTCAGTGAGGGTGGTTGGCGAGGACAAAGGGGAGGCAGGAGCGTCGGTAGGTGCTGCACGACGTGGACGAGCAAGAGGAAGAGGAACCTGCCACCGGTATTGTGGCTAGGCGATGAGGGAGAGTAGGAGAGGTCGCCGGAGCTTGATGAGAAAGTCAGCTGGAGGAGGAGAGACAAAATTGAGGGGGTTCTCCGGCTGATTTCAAGCTTAGGAGATGCGGGGCGAATTGGGGTGTCTTAAATAGGCCTTGGAGGTCGGTTTTGTGCTTGGAAGCCAAGCTTCCAAGCACGGCAAGGTCACCGGCAATGGAAACTCGAGAGAGTCCCAAATCTCTCATGCGTTCGCATGAAAGATTGGGTACCAAATAGGGCTTCTAATTGGGTTTACATTGGAGGAGATTTCTCATAGAATCTCCCTTTCAATTTTGAAGGAGATTCTTTGAGAAATCAGGGAGAAATCATCCTTTCAAGCTCACCGGAGTAAGATTCCCTCCGTTATAATGGAAGAGGGACCTAATTGCAAAGAATGAAGAAGAAGCTAGGGCGTCAAATGTAAGGGTTTTTGAAAGATAGGGGTAGAAATGTAATTGGGTTGGACCTATTTGCAAAGTGGGTCAAGATGAATTCTCCTTAGGTCTAAATTTTTGTACAAACCTAATTTGAAGCTAAGGAATCCAATGGTGAGGTTGGATTTTAGGTTTGACCATGTTTGACTGGACAATTTACGTAAAAACCTAATTTAGAGCAAATATTTGTCTGAGACCCCATTCTAGGTCAAAATATATTCCAATGGCCAAATTGAAGGTTCTAAACCCTAGAGAATATTTTCTATGATTTTTAGAGGATTTAGGTGAATTTTATCCTAACCAGAACCTTGTTTAATCAAGTGGGTCTGTTTTAGGGTTACAAGAAGTCATTTAATTCCCAAAACTCACACGAACTCTTTTCTGTTTGAACCAACCCACCTTTTATCTTGTTAAGACCATTTGATCTGTGTTTTAGCCCTTGAGAAAACCCATTTTTGTATTGCAATGATAAAATTACAGTTTTACCCCTTGTTTCTTGCTTTTATCTCAGAATGATTATTCAGTGAATTAGGCCCTCCAGTTGGTTATGTAGGAGCACTTGTTCTCTTTTATAGGTCAAAATGAGCTAGTTAGGGCTCATGATGGTGTTTCCATCAGAAAGCTTCCAAAAAAAAGTAACAATCCTATTATTAAATATATCACATTCCAAAATGAAAAAATGTTAAACAAGATATGTTACTTTCATAACCATCCGAATCCCTTTAATGTAGCAACTAAATCACGACCAAAATTCAAATTTCAAAACATAAATGGTACAAAATATGATACATCCTATATTTTTGTCATATTCTGTGCATCTGGTTAACGTAATATAAGATATAAAAGGTTGTAACGGGTGATTCATGTACACGTAATGAAGATAATGACAGATTGTAACAAAAGCATAAAGTAGTCGTATGGTATCATAAAATAAACTAGTGACACATTAAAACTTTCATGTGTTTACAACTGTAATACAACAATTTTTAAAATTTTGTTATTACGAATGCTTTATTTTAAGAATATGATACCGTTGTAAATATGTATGCCACATTACAACGCTTGTATACAACAATTTTCTATTTATAACGAAAAAAATAACAGCGGTTGTTATTACAATGACTGTAAAATGATTGTAAAACAAGAATGTTGTAAAATAATCAAGAATGTTGTATTACAACGATTGCAAAAATGCATGTCATATTACAACGCTTGTAATACAACATGTTACAACCCGGTTCCTGGATCCCTACAGGACCCGAGACCGGCTTGCCTCGACTAATCCCAAGACCTAGTCGTGTAACAAGAAATAACCAAAAGCAAGAAAATAAACCACATTCACACATACAATATAACTAAATAGTAAAGAAAGTAGAACAACTGTCTCAGTATATGCTACCACAACAACAAGAAACGAAAAGGAAACAGAAAGTAACAAGAACAATAAATGTTAAAACCCGAGGCATCAAAACCACTTTAAGACGTCTGGGAGTTGGTCCAGACATCTGGTCAGATGTCTGGATGCCTTCCCAGATGTCTGGAAATTAATTTTTGCATGCGTACGAAAGTGAATCTACGCGCGTGCCACGCGCAGACTGAAACCCACCGACATGCAGCACCTTTTTCCCCCTCCCTGTGCCTACTTATATCCTCCTCTCCCCTCTCCCTCGTTCACCACCCCACCGTCTTCTCCTTCCTCCAGTGCGAGCGCGAGAGCAAGAGTGAGAGCGGGCCGCCGCTGCTGCCAGGTGCGGTGGCAGAGAGGAGAGGTGCTGCGAGAAGGAAGAAGAGGGAGAGCGTGCGAGAAAGGGAGAGAGAGCCCGCCGAAGCAACTCGAGGCCGGCCGGTGTGCGTGTGGAGGAGTGTCGTGCTGGGGAGATCTCCCCTGGTGCTGCTGCAGCTCAAGCAGCGGACGAGCAGCTGCGTGGCGAGCTTGCATGCAGCCGAAAGAAGCTGAAGGAGCTGCTGATTCTGGGATTTTTCCCAAAATCAGACGTCTGGACCTCCATCCAGACGACGCGGACGATGTCTGGAGGGACCTCCAAACGACTGAGGGGTACGTAATTCTTCCTCCCCTTCCTTTTTGCGGATACGGCCATGCAGGCCATTCCGTCGAAAGTTCTGTCTCATGCCGTGTTGAGAGACTTTGTGCACGCATGTAGGTTTTGCTTCGGGAAGGCACGAGTCACGCCCTTCCACACGATTCAGACGTCTAGGCGAGTCGCCAGACGGTGGAGAGCGTCTCCAGACGTCTGGAGAGGTGGTTGGACATCTGGAGCTGGGTCCAGATGGTTCAACAGGACCTCTAGACGTCTGAGGAGCAGCGCAGAGTGAGGTATGACCTGGATCCCTTTTTAAGATGTTTGATTTGAGTCAGAGTTGTCATTTTTTGACCCGTTTAGGGTCCATTTGAGGTCCGATTTTCGCAGTTAAGATTTCATTCTTCTTAGAATTAGTTCCTCTACTTATTTAAAATACTTTTATCCTGTTCTGAGTGGTTCCTTGTGATTTATCCTTGTGTTAGGACCTCGTTCAGTTGCGGATTTGGGGGTTGCGGAGGCACGTGGACCTGCCGATCACACCCCCATTACTCCCGATTTCGCGGGTAGAGTGTCTTCCCTTAGTTAATTATAAACATTAATGCATATCTGAATTAAATGATAGATCCTAGGGTATGGCATGAATCCTAGCACCTGAAAACTAGATTGAATGATAGATCCTAGGGCATGGCATGAATCCTAGGACCTGAAAACTGGATTGAATGATAGATCCTAGGATGTGGCATGAATCCTAGGAACAGAAACATTGAAATGAATTTCTTGAATACCTGAATTGCAGTCTTGGATAACTAGATAGAAAAATGATAATTGCCTGTAATTGGATAACAGTTGCCTGTGAAATGTAGAGTACTGTTATTAGTAACTGTTGCATGTAATTTCTGTTGGTTGAAATTAAATACGAGCTGCTTGTATATAAATTGGAAGGAAAAAAAGTTTGAATGTTGGAAATACGTACTATATGCGAATAAACCTGAAATGATGAAACCTAGTATGGCTTGGCCTGAGAAACAGAGCATGAACCCTACGGGGAATTAGGAGTAGAACTGGAAATAAATAGAATGGAACTGGAAATAAATAGAATGGTGTGTTGTCTCTTGGATACGTGGTACCAAAGAGAGCACATATTACCTCTTAGCATAGAGGGGAGCTTGCCGCCCTCAAGTCGAGACCGGGGTGAGTTTGGCTACTTTGCACCGACTTTCTGGCCCTCGTGTACACCGTACCAGGGAGAGCTGCTAGTGTATGGAGAGGGCTAGCCACCCCACGGGGCCTGAGGTTCAGCTAGCCATCCTACACCGACTTGTTAGGCCCACTGGGAAAACCAGGGTAGTCAGGCGAGGGTGAGTAGACTGTGAAGGGGCAAGACCACAGTTTGGTTACTGTGGAGGGGCTAGACCCCTCTTACTGATATGGCTCTACCCTATACTGGTTCCATGCTGTGCTTTGGGCACACCCGTTAACGGAAACGACTGACCGCGTGCCAGTGCGGGGTAGCTACCCGTGCGTTTAGCGTGCGTGCCGTAGTAACCATTACGTCTGTCAACAACCTTGGGGTGGTTGACTGAGGGTAGGACCACCACGGGGGACTCTCCCGGCCTGGAGAGCACCACGTGCTACTTCTACCTTTCAGAAAAGATTGCAATCAAGATCGTTCCCATGAGGAACATTCGAGATCAAGAGAAAAACCTGGGAAATAAACCAAGAAAGAGTAAGTAGATAAATAAAGGAAGAAATTAAAAACAACAGCTACTTGTCCACCTTTACTATTTTTCTTAGCTAGCTGGTTGCCACTCTACTCAGCGTTTTGCTAACGTGTCATATTTGTCACCTTTTTCAGGACCAGGTATTGAGCAGCCAGAGCCTACGGCTGCGGAGGGTGTTGAGCCTCGTAAAGCCCAGTAGTTTTACTTGTGTTATACCCGTTCCTGTAGTAGTGAGTATTTTGTTACACTTTTGTACTCTTTTATTGTAAACTTCATATTTCTTTACCTGTTTTTAATACCCTACTGTTGTGGTGGTGTGTACTGTAGTAGTTCTTTTCTTTACTGCTGTATTTTTGTTACTGTTAGCTACTTGCTTGGTGAATGTGGTTTATTTTACTGCCTTTTGGTTACTTTCTCATTGGACAACTGGGTCTTGAGATCAGTTGAGTCGGTCCAATTCTCGTGTCCTGTAGGGATTCGGGAATTGGGTCGTAACAGTAAACTATGTGTCCATTACTTAGTACAACAGTAGGGAAAATGAAAGTGCTGAAAGAACGACTATGGTTGGGCTCGGCTGGGCCCAACACCCTCTGCAGCTGGAAACTCGGGCTGCTCAACTCCTGGTCTTGAACAGGGTTACGAAAAGATAGAGTCAACGAACGCTGAGTAGAGTGGTGTTTACATTATTTAAGTGCAAGTACAGTAAAACAACAACATGTTTATTTCTCATTTCCATTTATCTTATTTATGTGTTTTTGGTTCATTTATCTTACGAGGACATCTTCCAAAATTCCCTACGGTGTTTTAAGTGATCGATCAACAACTTGCATGATTACTGGGCTAGGCTTTAGATTGCCTCCCCCAAGTTGTTCATACACGTAGCTCGGAAGGATGTTCACCCCTACACCCAGATCAAGTAGAGCCTCATCAATCTGTAAGTCACCAATAACCACTGAGATGTATGGGGCTCTTGGGTCCTTAAGTTTTAGGGGTGTGCCATGTTGAACAATTGAGCTAACAGAATCAGGCATGACAACTTTTGATTGGATCTGTTTCCTAGATTGTCGCTTTTTTGTGCACAGGTCCTTTAAGAAGCAGGCATAAGACGGAATCTGCCTGATAGCTTCAAGCAAAGACAGATTAATTTGCACTTGCTTAAAAGTTTCCATGATCTTATTCGTCTTATCTTTGGCTCTAGATGAGCCAGCATAAGTCTGCCTAGAGGTGGATAAGTGCTCTGGAAAGGGCACTCTCGATCTCTGGGTGGAAGGGTTGTCATGTCGAGTAAGGGGTGGAACGGGGGCAACTTCTTCCGGTGAGGTAATTTCAAGCAGAGGAGATTTGGGCAAGTCTTCTTCGGTGGGGGTGAAAGTCGGGGTGGATGGATTTTCAAAGGGTGAGACTATAGGAGCATCGGGTTTAAAAATTTCTTTCCCACTCCTCAGAATAGTCACCGCCTGAGCATGCTCCCTAAAAATAATCCCTTTTCCTTTAGGATTCTCCTCAGCAGCACTAGGAAGCTTCCTAGTTTCCCTCTGTCTAACGACCTCAACAAGGTGTCCTATCTGCAATTTCATCTCATGTATAGCCTTGTCATGAGATTGGATGATGGCACATTGACTTTCTTGCATAGTTCTCAACATTGCCTTCAATTCATCCATCTCAGAGGTCTTAAGCTGGGCAAAGGTCTGAGGTTGGTTCATTTGATGGTTTTGAAAGGATTGTGGTTTATAATTCCTTGAATTTGAGACATTTTCTTGTCTCCATGAAAAGTTTGGGTGGTTCCTCCATCCCTCATTATAAGTGTTGGAAAAAGGGTCATTGCGAGGTCTAGGACGGAACCCTTAAGTGGCATTCAGATCTTCCTGTACAAGCTCAGGGAATTGGGAGGCTAAGTGGCAATCCACAGTGGCGTATGTATTGCCTTGGCAAATGGAGCATTCAGAAGCTTGGGATGTGGAGGTGTTAGATACGAATTGGCTCGGGCTAGACATAAACCTTTCCATGTTTTGATTCAATAATTGAATTTGATAGGCTAAATTCTGGGTGTCCCTTGCCTCATTCGCCTCCAACTTTCTTTGCATGAGAGTAGATTTTCTATCCATGTAGGCAGAATTCAAGTGAATAGAATTCTCACTCGAAGTATCAAAAAGGTTCCAAGCTTCATCCTCAGTCTTAGATAGAAAGGTTCCTGCACAGGCACCATCCACAGTCTGCCTGTGCGAATCATTAGATCCGATGTAGAGACTTTCAACCAGTTGCCACTTAGGCACTTGGTGATGTGGGCAAAGTCTCAATTGGTCATTAAAGTGCTCCCATGCATCATGGAAAGCTTTCCCATCCTTTTGAACGAAACTCATAATTTCCCTCCTAAAGTGATTTGTTTTGCTCATGGGGAAGTACTTCAAAAACTCCTTCTTCAGGGCATCCTAAGTGTTAATATCACCAAGAGTATGATACCAATACTTGACTTTGTCCTTGAGGGAGAAAGGAAAGAGGGTCCACATTTTAGCGTCATCAGTAATGCTCTGTAGCTTCACCGTGGAATAGACCTCGGTGAATTCCTCTATATGCCTGTAAGGGTCTTCCCTAGCAGTACCATAAAAGGAGGACAGCAAGGATATGGTACTGCTTTTGATCTCATAAGGATTGTCCTCTCCAGGTCTACATAGTGTAGGGCCAGCTTGATTGGTTGGAATGAAATATTCCTTAAGGCTCCTTTGACCAACCATTTCTTCCCTTGGAAGGTTTCTTCTTAAGATTCTTTCAGGTTCAAGATCAAACACAAGTTGTCTCCTAAGAGATCGCCTACCAAGCATGCACTACAAACACAATTCAAAAGGACTCGTTCGGTCATTACAAATTTAGGCTTTTGACTTTAGTTCCAATTGTAGGTGACAAAGCAAGTTGCCCAATCAATTACGTGCCTATTGTCGACCTTCGAAATGCCTAAAAAGACTTAGTTGGAGCTTAAGTGTTCTTCCCTAAATCTCAAATGGTAGAGCAACTCCAAAGACGGAAGATCGAGGGATGCAAGTAGGCCTAAGCCTTCCTTTGAAGTTGTACTTTTGCGGTGCTTCTTAACTACCCCCAAAAATCTGTGACAGGGTATCCCCCTCTTTGGATTTATAAAACCTTTGATCTCAAGTTTCGAATACTTCAGAATCCAACGGTAGGAGGGCTCTTATCCTAGTAGTTCCAAGACCTAGGAGTGTCTAATTGCGTGCCGTGGTGCAAGAGATACAAGTGTCCATACACCATAAAATTTTGAGTTTTGAATTTTGAGCTGCAGTACAATGTCTCAATTCAAGTCCTTGATTTTTAGTATTCCTCCTTAACTTAAAGTCCTTTTTCAAGAAAATATGTGATCACTTGTTAGATCTTTTCAATTCAATTAGGTGGTCTTGCAATTAAATCAAAATGCACATGCGTGAACAATATAGAATGCAAAGAAAGAGGACGTACCTTTCCTCCAGCAATCAACAATGCAAGATGCATGCAAATGCAAACAAAATAAATCTAGAGGCTGCTCATTCACACCTAAATGGTCATCCTAAGGTAGGCAGCTTTTAGCAGGCAGCTCGTGTTTTTGTGTTTTTTTTACTTATGCACAGTCCAGAAAAATCAATTCACAAAAGAAAACCTAGATCTAAAGAAAAGGGAACAGGCTCCCGAAAAGTTACCCAACACGAGCCTAAAAGAAAGTCGGGGGACAAACCCCTTAGCTATACCCCAGAACAAGGGTCTCAAACCAAAATGTGTAAGAAAAATTAAGTCTAAAGCCTTGATCCTACTCTAATCAAATCAGTGACTAAATGTGCAGAGACGATCATCACGTCCTCGTCCTTCCCCTCCTAGCAATCTGGTTCCTTGCAAGGTGGCTCGAACAAGGGTCACCTCTCACGATGGCTGGTGTGATTGCGAGTCGTAGATCGTTGCACTCGCACCAAAATAAAAAAAATCCAGAGTTAAATATGATTCAAAATTTAAATCAATGTGAACGAATGAATGAATGTGATTTAATTAAGCCTGTTGCCTCCTCGGCAATGGTGCCATTTGACGAGTCAAATTTTTGCTTTTGAATAAAATGATTAAGATGATTTGTCGTTGTATTTTAAAGTGGTGGAAAATCGACTAATCAAAGTAATTAAAAATAACCACTCAATTAGGAGCGGGTTGTATCCACTGGGAAGCAATTGCCTAATTAAAACTCGCTAAAGTTTTGCACAAAAGTTCATGATGTAAATATGTTTACATTGCTTAAGATGTCTATTTATGCATATTCTTAAGTATAGAATTGCATTGCATACTATAAATACTGCATAATATGCATCATCTTGCATTTAGATTAATTTGAATAAAATAGAGGTTAATTGTCTCCTTTTATGTTCATGGATAGGGCAAACATTTTACCGGGGCCTCGGATCGAGGACCCAATCGTACAGATGTAATCAAGACGACAATTGGAGTTCAATGACTCCAAGATTGCCCTAATCAGACATCTGTAGCATCAGATAGAGATCGAGGAACCCTAGAAGATCAAGGGCCAAGATGGTGTGAATCCGCAGTTCAAACGACAAATCCGACTGCACGGATGGATTCAGATCGACGATCACAGCCTAACGGTGTGAAAATCGACTCAATCCGACAGCTGTGGCACCATCTACATCATCCAGAAGATAAACGACCAAGATGGCACCATGTGGCGCCATCTCAGCCACCCAATCAGCCTCTACACCTGCTGCGCCTCTCTTCTTTGACGATTCTCTGCCCTTGGATGCACATCCAACGACTCTAAGCGCGCGCACACAAAACTCAAAGCGCGACACAAACACGTTGATAGCACGTTGGTCGAACGCGCTCATGAGATGGCAGGGCCCGCGATTGACTCCCCGAGAGCAGCTGCTGAGGCGCGGTGAGCGGGCGTGATTGACCACTCGATCGCGATCGAGCGATCGCGTGCGCGTGATAGCGTTCATGCTGTATCGCACGCTTGCGCGTAACGCGCCATCACACGCGAGAGCGCATGCTGAGGAGCGGGCGGGGAGGCGAGTTAAGCCGTTCGGTCTCACGATCGGACGGCTAAGATTTGCAGATCATGGAGTGCGCATTACGTGCGAGCAGGCGAGCAGGCACGAGCACTCTGCCCCACTACGCCCACGATGGGGCTTTAGCGATGGTTTATCCGTCACTAAAGATCCCTTATTTAATGTTTTGAGATTTAAATGACAAAATTGCCCTCACTCCTTGCAACTATAAAAGGAGACCCCCTCCACACGAAATTCTCATCCCTTCCTTCTCTTTCTCCCTCTCCAAAGCTCAAGAGAAGCTTGTCCCACACCCGGGATGCTTCTCGCGAGATAAAGTCAAATTTTCGTCCCCCTTTCGGAAGTGGATCCCGCGACGACGATGACGTGCTGCCCCGTTCCCATTCTTCTCGCTTCGTCCTCCTTCGTCCTACACCATTCCTCGTCGTCTCGTCCGGCTCGTCCTCCAAGCGACTGTCAAGGAGGATATCTCTCTCCCCTTTCTTTTTACTGCTTTGTAGAATAGATTTACTGCTTTCTAGTGTAATCATTTTCCCGCTTTCTAGTCGTAATGTTTAGTGTAATGAACAATCCTGCTGATAATGAATTCCATGTTCATTCTACATCTCTTTTTGGTTTTTGTTTGTAATATTCTCTCTCATTCTTTCTCCCTCTCTCTTCTATTTATTGTAAATAGATAGATAGTTTCTAATCAATTATTTTACTTCGTGACAAATAAAAGAAACACATGTTTTTTAAATCAAACGTCCGCCTCCCTAAGTTCGACCTGGGATTTCTATTCCGGTATAAATTTTATTTGTTGAACACGAGTTCCTTGCTTTCATACTACGATGACAGGTTTTCAAAACCAAACATGTTAGCGTAGCAACCTGTGCGTTCAACATTTTGGCGTTGTTGCCAGGGAGGCGACGCTCTTTGATTTTATTTCACGTTTTCCAACTTACGGATCATTTACCTCACTTCTCTCCTTTCTTATTGTGATTGCAGGTACTCTTTCGAGACGAGCAAAAGCGGTAGATCGGAGTAAAGTGCGGTTGAAGGTTCTGTAAGTTATCCCCCACCTCCCACCCATTAGTTTTCATTTCATCACATAATAACACAAACATCAATCAACCTAGGTGTTCTTATAAACTCTAAGGTTAGTTTTGTTTGTTTGTTTGACACCCACACCTGCTCCAACCTCTACATTTAAAAAAAAAATTAAAAAGAAATCTCACAGAGGTACACAACCTCATCTGATTTTCAAACTCAACCGGTAAACTAATCTTTGGAGTCGGTACACACATCCAAACACATAATTGAGTAGAAATCAGATTAGGTAATCATTTGTGTGCCTAATTAAGTGATGCAATAGGCTAATTGTTTGAGTTGACTGGGCCGCACCACTTCAATTAAAATCAACTCATCAAGTAGCTGCCGCTTAGGTTCAACTCTTAGGGATTTACCAGGCACTCCACATTCTTTTTAAGCTTCAAAGGAAAACATCTTCACCTGTGCTTTCAAAACCTGGTGTGCCAACAAAACTTGTTTGAAAATACCTAAAGTTGAATCCTAAAAGCTACTAAGCAAGATTTGAACCTTAAAATTCACCGTAACAAAAATAATCTTGCTTGAAAACCACTGGTTGTGCATGCACACACACATCAATCAATCATTAAGGGCATAACCCAGATAAAGGGCCCATCACATTCCAAAGCACATTCAAACCTAGCCTTAAATAAAACAGAGCAGATGTTGGCCTTAAGGATTCGACTCGCTCTTCAGAGCCCAGAACGAGATTATTTTCGATTAGTCTGTTTCTACTGTTCAATTTGATGTCTAGCTAGGGGAGCAGAATCAAACGATTGTGGCTGGGGGGTACACTAGGAACCGGAGGTGCAAGCCGAAGGAAGAACCTTCTCCTTAGTCCCTCCTTCTAACTGGTTGGATTGAACAGATAGAAATAGATCAAATCATTCCTTTATCTCAAGACGGGTTGTGGGAGTCTGTAGGTATTTAGGCTAGCCCACTTAGGAACAGGTTTGATTGCTTGTATTGCAGGGTGACTTTCTTCCTCCGATTTATCATGAATCCTTCCACATATTATATGCATTCCCACTCTTTCCCTTCTATTTTGAATTATCCTCAACATGACGATTATCCCGACTCGTACTGTAATCAACCATCAGTTAGTTGGGATAACTCGAATTGGGGATATAGTTCCAGACCTCCATGTTTAGGGTCTAACCCTGAACACTATGATTGTGATTTCTATCCTTAGAACCACATCGATTATAGATCGCCATCCTTTCATGGACAACCTAATTCGATCTGCAATCAGGAAGGATACATTGATCCTTACACATCCTCTGATTACACTGCCTTTGGGTCATCACCACCTTTTGAATAATCCTAAATGACCTATTATCAGGATGGGTATAACGAATCTCAATTCGTTAACTCCTCTACACTGATCTCAAACCCGCCCAACCTTGAACCAACTCATTTGGTTTACGATAACTAGGTTCAAGATAAGGTTCTGGCTAACTTGAGGAATATCATACAAGCTTTAGAAGTTTAGCCAACACTTTCCATTGAAAGATTGGAGCCCCTGATTGAAATGATTGATGATTTGAACAAGTATTTGTTGGATTGGCTCCAGGATGTTAAGGATAAGAACCCAGGTGAGTTTCTACTTGGGAAGTTACCGAAATTGAGGATGAGATTTGTGGTTGTGGTTGCTTTAGTTCAATCGTGGGATGATTCCCAGCATGAACTCCCTTCAGGAGAGCCAATGTAAGAACCCGCTCAGGCACCTGTTGGGGGACACGAGTTACGAGGCTGACTAGATTGAATTAGAGCAACCAATTAGGGATGATCTAATTTCTTCACCTGAGATCCCTGAGCTAGGGTACGAGGAAACGTATGTCTCCATCGATTAGAAAGTAACAGATGATTTTGGGACATACATTAATACGGATCTCGATTTCTTTGATTATGATGGTGAAGATTCAATTTGTGAAGTCTCACACGAGTTTACAAAATATGATTTTTGTGAGACAATTGAGCCTGAGGAATCTGAAAGATCATTTGATAGTCCAATAATTGAGGAAACTGATTTTATTGGGGCTCACATTACGGATCTAGAATCGAATTTTCTGGAGGATTCAATCAAATGCCCTGATTGTCAGTTACACTCCATTGAGCTTATCGATGATTATGTTTTTGAGATAATTCGACCCAAGTCAATTCTGATTCAGCCACATCTTTTAGACTTGGAAATTTCAGATGGGGTGATTAATATGTAAGAGGTCCCAGAATTTAACATTCTGATTGAGGAGGATAGGAGTTGGGAAGTTCTGATTTGGGAAGCTAACTCCGAAGGAAGTAGAAGACTGCGTTTAAGGGTTCCATTTCATCTAAAACCATCAAACCAGGACCCTTACGACATCTGCTCTGAGGATGTCCAACCCAAGCATACATTCATTGATTATCCTTTAGAATTCTCTATAACCCAACTCTTTGGTCTTGGGTTGCATCCTCATAAATCGCAGGCCCGACCCCGCTTGCATACTGATTTTAGGTTTTGGGTAATTTTTATCCAGAACCTTAGACATTCTCGATTATGGGGTATGGGTCTGTACCATAATCTGGTCCACATCTGTGGACATCTGCTGGCAGGTCAGAGGTTTCCTCTGTTTATTCTGATTCTGATCTGCACCTGTAAATTCTTTATTTCTCTTCTTTGTATAGTGTGCCTAACTGAAGTCACTAAATTCAGCACGTATACAGTTCTTTTTAGTTTTTATCTCGGAGCGAACCTGACATTCACTCAATTCAGGTGCTTTCTACTCTATTCCACTCTATTTTATGTCTTTTTAATACAATGACATTGCATTAGATAGGCATGGGGGGGTGGATTTTCATTTCTGAATTTATTCATCAGTTCCGTAGATTTATTTTATTTTCTTTTATTTATATTAAAAAAAAATTGGAATTAGGAAAGAGAACTTGGGTTTAAGAAAATTTTCAATCTTAGGAAATACTACATTATGATTTGAACAAAAAGACCCTTCAGGTCTTTGGACTTAATCAGCCTGTGTATCCATTAAAATGTGGATTTATTTTTCGAGTCCTCACCAACCTGAATTATATTTTAATTCGAGTAAATAAGTTTGGATGATAAGTACACGACTTATCAACCCACCCTCTGATTTGAGGGAATTTTGAGTTTTAAGCATCTACACACTTTCTTTGCACTGACTCATTGTTCGACAGGTCTAACAGAAATTGGGTAGCTAATGAACCTTCTAGGGTGATATGGCTGGCAAGTTATCGTGGGTAATAGCCCATAGGTAGGTTGTCCAGAGCCCTGTCATAAGACCTTTCTCTTTTTGCTGCCTTTAGGTAAATCTTAGACCAGGGAAATCACCTACTTAAAAAAAAAAAAGAAAAAAAAAGAAAAGAAAAGGAGAAAAGAGAAAAAAAGAAAAAATAAGCCACACTTCGTCGCACAAGTATGGCTGGCAAGTTATTGGTGGTAACAGCTCATTGACCGATTGTCCAGAACCCAGCTCAATAAATGCATTGAAAATCCCAAAACACTTAGGAAGAAGAAGAGTAGTAGAATAAACTGGGGAGATATACACTGGATTCACCCTTGTGTTGACCCCATAAAAATAAAAGTAGGGAGAAAGCTACCGGTTGTAAAGATACACCTTTAGGCAGAACTCTCTTTTTAAGGTCACCTAGTGGCATAGAAATCCGAAGTCCATTTTTACTGCCGGTCAACAAGTCTATCACATTCACAATAAGATGCTTAGAACTTAGGGTTCTCATCAAATCTTGGGTGAGTTGAATGGTCGTAGAAAGCCACTCTTAAACCCTAAAATAAAAAAATAATAATAAGAGGAAAAAGAGAAAAAAGAAATTTTTCTTTGAATAAGGCAAGGGCTTGAGGTGGTCTGCATTTTGGCAAATACCCAGGCACTGTTGTGTCTTTGAAAGTTCAGATCCTAAGTAAACATTTTCTTAATGATTGAAAATAACTCAAGCCCAAACAATCTAACCTAATTCTTTTATAAATAGCATATAGTTTTTGCTAGGGACTAGTAAAAGATAGGCATGGGGGTGTGATGCAAACATGTTTACATTGCTTAAGATGTCTATTTATGCATGTTTTTAAGCATAGAATTGCATTGCATACTATAAATATTGCATAACATGCATCATCTTGCATTCAGATTAGTTTGAATAAAATGGAGGTTAATTGTCTCATTTTATGTTCATGGATAGGGCAAATATTTTATCGGGGCCTCAGATTGAGGATCCAACTATACAGATGTGATTAAGGCGATGATTGGAGTTCAACGACTCCAAGATCACCCTAATCAGACATCTGTAGCATCAAATAGAGATCGGGGAACCCTAGAAGATCAAGGGCCAAGATGGTGTGAATCCACACTTCAAATGACAAATCCGACCGAACGGATGGATTTGGATCGACGATCGCAGCCTAACAGCATGAAAATCGACCCAATCCAACAACCGTGGCACCATCTACATCAACTAGAAGATGGATAGCCAAGATGGCATCACGTGGAGTCATCTTAGCCACCTAATCGGCCTCTACACCTGCTGCGGCTCTCTTCTTCGATAATTCTCTGCCGTTGGATGCACATCCAACTGCTGTAAGCGCGCGCACACAAAACTCAGAGCGCGACACAAACGCGTTGATAGCGCGTTGGTCGAACGCACTCGTGAGATGGCGGGGCATGCGTTCGACTCCTCGCAAGCAGCTGCTGAGGCGCGGTGAGTAGGCGTGATTGACCGCTCGATCGTGATTGAGTGGTCACGTGCGCGCAATAGCGTTCATGCTGTATCGCACGCTCGCGCGTGATGTGCCATCACACGTGCGAGCGTGCGCTGAGGAGTGGGTGGGGAGGCGAGTTAAGCCATCCGATCTCACCATCAGATGGCTAAGATTAGCAGATCGTGGAGCGTGCATTACGCGCGAGTAGGCGCATGCACTCCGCCCCACTACTCCCACGATGGGGCTTTAGCGACAATTTTATCCGTCACTAAAGACCCCTTATTTAATGTTTTGAGATTTAAATGACCAAATTGCCCTCACTCCTTGCAACTATAAAAGGAGACCCCTCCACACGAAATTCTCATCCCTTCTCTTCTCTCCCTCTCCAACGCTCAAGAGAAGCTTGTCCCACACCCGGGATGCTTTTCACTAGATAAAGTCAAATTTTCGTCCCTCTTTCGGAAGCAGATCCCACGAAGACGATGACGTGCTGGCCCATTCCCATTCTTCTCGCTTCATCCTCCTTCGTCCTGCTCTGTTCCCCGTCGTCTAGGCGTCGTCCTGTCTGGCTTGTCCTCCAAGTGACCGTCGAGGAGAATATCTCTCTCCCCATTCTTTTTACTGCTTTCTAGAATAGATTTACTGCTTTCTAGAGTAGATTTACTACTTACTAGTATAATCATTTTCCCGCTTTCTAGTCGTAATGTTTAGTGTAATGAACAATCCTTTTGATAATGAATTCCATGTTAATGGTACATCTCTTTTTGGTTTTTGTTTGTAATATTCTCTCTCTCTCATTCTTTCTCTCTCTTCTATTTATTGTAAATAGATAGATAGTTTCTAATCAATTATTTTACTTCGTGACAAATAAAAGAAACACGTGTTTCTTAAATCAAACGTCTGCCTCCTTGAGTTTGATCTGGGATTTCTATTCCAGTATAAATTTTATTTGTTGAACACGAGTTCTTTGCTTTCATACTACGATGATAGGTTTTCAAAACCAAACACGTTAGCGTAGCAACCCATGCGTTCAACAGTTCACAATTGAAATTGCAGAAAATTGATGTCCAAACCACTCTCAAATGAGGCTTATAATGTTCACATGTGCTGACAAAGTGATTTAAGCAAAGAGGAGGGCTCACTTAATAAAATGGCCAACATTATAAAAATAATAACATAAATCCAAGTTTCCCACAATGGCACGACAATGTAAAATTTAATTGAATGAGAAATAGGGGAAACATTTCTCCTGACCTTGTGCGTGGAGGAAGGAATGTCGGGAAGCGAGAATGCAACCAGAGGTTGAGTGGACCGAGCTGCTTCCAATGGTGGTGGCGTTGCTACTCGGGATGGACGGAGTCGACGGCGAGGTGACGAGGAGTGGTTGGAGGTGGTTGCTGCTACTGGTGGTGTGGCGTGGAGTTGTTGAACGTAGGTGCGCGGGATGGGTGCTACGGGTGGCGTGGGAAGCCACTGGAGGTGCTGCACGCTGGTGCGTGCTACAGGAGGTGCAATGCGAGGTTGGGTGGCGCTGCAGATGGAGGGTGGTGCGTTGAGTTTGTTTTTAGGTTCTTTTTGGTGGAGTGGAGGAAAAATAGAGGGTGGGGAAGAAGATGAATCGTGATGGATTTTTTTGAGGTGGAAGAGAAACAGAGGAAGAATGAATAAGATGAAAGTGGTGCTATATGTTCCCAGACGTCTTAACGGACGAGGGATATGAAAATGTAGGGCGTGAAGTTGCGGCGGCTGCGGTGGTGGATGCTGGTGATGGCAGTGAAGATGGTAGCATGCACGCCTATGTGTGCTTATGGTGAAGCAGTGTGCATTCACAGTGATGCAAGCAAGCTCAGAATGGCGGTGCGGCCTGTCACACCACACGCCCACGGTTGTGGAGGCTTGCCGCCACTGTTGAGGCCGGTGGTGGTGGAGCAGATGAGAGTGGTACACTCTCTACACAGTGATGAATCGGGATGGAGGCCCTTTGTGAGCACAAATACCTCCTCTCCCTTGTAGTCGCAACTACCCCCGACCAGATCCATCTCTCTCGGTCCTCCATGAATGGGGTCTTGAGTGCAGGTAGTTGGCGAAGATTGAATGCATAGGCGGAGGAAGTCGAGCGGTTGCCTGCAGGAAAAAGAAGAATTAATAAAATAAAATATTCAGATTATTTATATACAAATCCTTAAGTTCTATGTTAATTAAAATAATGCACCTATTGCCATTCTAAGTCAATTCCAAATGCCTTTAATTATGAATTCAATGCATGAATTATGTAATTAAATCAGAGATATAAATTAATCTATTTACATCATAATGTATGCCAAATAAATGTTAGAATTAACTTAATGTCTAGGCACTTAAATACTTAAATAGCCCACAAATATGGGCTAATAAGCCAATTTGGGAGATTTCTTCTCACCCCTCTTTTATTTTCGCATATTGTAATTGATACTTGAATGACATTGTGACATATCCATTTGTGTTCTCCACTTTGTGAAATTATTCTGCTTGCCTCTTTATTGCAAAACAAAAGAAAAAAATAACAAAATCGTAAACTAACAAAAAGAAACAATACGAAGCATGGATTTCAACGAAAGTAAACGTCACCTCCCTATGTTCGACCCAGGACTCCCTTGGAGTTTTGGTTAAAAATTGTATTTGATAATGTGTTTTGCGAACTACGATGACGGGTCCTCGAAACCCTGATTGTACTTCGCCAAAATCCGTTCATCAGCTACCCAATTTCCGTAAAAATAGTCGAAAAGTGAGTCAGTGCAAATAATGTGTAGATGCTTATACTTAAAATCCCCTCAAATCAGAGGACAGGTTGATAAACCATGTACTTATCACTCCAATTTATTGGCCAAATTAGAATAAAATTACTTGGCGAGGACTCGAGACTAAGTCTGCATTCAAGTGGACATCTAGGATGATTAAGCTTGAAGACCTGAAAGGTCTAAGTGTTCAGGTCCTATTGTATCATTTCCTAAAGTTAATAACTTCCAAATGCCTAAGTTCTCTTCTCTTAATTCTATTTTTTTTCTTTTGTCTTTTTGAATTAAAAAAAAAATAAAAAATAAAAGAAATTCTACAGAGCTAACAAAATAATTTCAGGATTAAATATCCACCCCTATGCATAAATGATGTAATGCCCTCATTGTAGAAATAAGGACATGAAACAGGCAGAATAATAGAGTATCACCTGAGTTTCATGACAATCTAGTCAATTCCACAAAGAGGAGAGTATACACACATGCTAAGTTTAATGCCTTCATCTAGGCATAAAATACAAACAAAGAAGAGGTTAAGAATTCACAAGTATGGGTCAGAATCAGAATTAAAAGATTGATCCTTAAACCCGTCAGCAGAAGATGTCCATAGATGTGGACTAAGTTATGGTGCAGACCCATGCCCCAAGGTTGAGTGGTTCTAAGGTTCTGGATGGAAATCACCCAGAATCGAAGATTATTATGCTTGTGAGGCCGAGCCTGCGATTTGATGGTATGCAACCCAAGACTAAAGTGGTGGACAATGTGTAGATCTGATTCACTAAACTCGAGTGTCCACTTAGAGTTCAGCTCAGGAAGATAGTCAATTATTTCGAGCTTGGGTTGCACGTCAAAGATATTGTAAGGGTTCTGGTAGAAAGTAGGTGGTTTTAGGTCAACAGGAACCCTTAAATCCAAAATTGTGTTTCCCTCTGAGTTAGCCTTCCAGATTTTCATTGCCAAATTCCTATCCTCTAAAATCAATGTTTTCGGGACCTTCAAATCGTTGTACACCCCATCTAAAGTACCCAAGTCCAACAATTATGGCTCAATCAAGATTGACTTGGGTCTAGTGATCTCAAATTCAGCTTTTTAGGGTGTGGTTGAGTAGTGGGGCTACTGATTGAATCATCAGGATTCGGATCATCCAAGTTAGCCCCAACATGATCATAATCTTCAATAATCGGGCTATCAAAAGGTTCATCATGCTCTTCGAGCCTGTTCGTCTCACTAAAATCCTCTTCCTTAAGCTCAAGTGATGCTTCACCTAAAGATTATTTACCCTCAGAGTCAAATAATTCTTGATCCTTATTTACATATGTCTCAAAATCACATGTCATTTCCTGGTCCATAGAGACATTTTTCCTCGCTCCCTGGCTCGAGGATCTCGGGTGAAGCAATTGGTTCATTCTGAATCGGTTGCTCTAGACTAATGTAAACACGTTTACACTACTTAAGATGTCTATTTATGCATGTTCTTAAGCATAGGATTGCATTGCATGCTATAAATATTGCATAACATGCATCATCTTGCATTTAGAGTAGTTTGAATAAAATGGAGGTTAATTGTCTCCTTTTATGTGCTTGGACATGGCAAACTTTTTATCGGGGCCTCGGATCGAAGATCCAACCGTACAGATGTGATCAGGGCGACAATTGGAGTTCAACGATTCCAAGATCACCCTAATCAAGCATTTGTAGCATCAGATAGTGACCAGGGAACCCTAGAAGATCAAGGTCTAAGATGGTGTAAATCCATACTTCAAATGACAAATTCAACTACACGGATGGATTCGGATCGACGATCGTAGCCTAACGAAGCAAAAATCGAGTCAATCCGACACCCGTGGCACCATCTACATCATCCAGAAGATGGACAGCCAAGATGGTGCCACATGGCACCATCTCAGCTGTCCAACCGGCCCCCAGCACCACCGCACCTTCTCTTCTTCAATCAAAGTGACGCTTCTCCGCCGTTGGATCAAGATCCAACTGCTGTGGATGCGGCGCCTTGAAAATGTCCGCGCGACCATTTGGGCGATGCAGCGCAGCGGTCCAACGCCTTATCGCGAGGCGGTGGTGCGAGATCGAGCCCCCGAGAGCCTCAAATCAGGCGCGAGCGAGTGGGCACGTGGAGCGTCAGATCGAGATCCAACGACCGCACGCGCCCGATAGCGCCCACGTGCTATTGCATGCGCGGCAGTAATGCAGCATCGCACGCGGGCGAGCGTGTGTTGAGGAGCGGGGAAGGCGTAACTTAAGCCGTCCGATCTCGCGATCGGACGGCTGAGATTCAGCAGACGTGCACAGGTGTTGCGTGCGTGCATAAGGGAGCGAGCACGCGCGCAGCACCGACTACGCCCACGATGGGACTTTAACGACGGTTTTATCTATCACTAAATACCCCTTATTTAATGTTTTGAGATTTAAATGACCAAATTGCCCTCACTCCTTGCAACTATAAAAGGAGACCCCCTCCACACGAAATTCTCATCCCTTCCTTCTCTTCTCTTCCTCTCCAAAGCTCAAGAGAAGCTTGTCCCACACTCGAGATGCTTCTTGCGAGATAAAGTCCAAATTTTCATCCCCCTTTCGCTAGTGGATCTCGCGACGACGACGATGTGCTGCCCCGTTCCTGTTCTTTCGCTTCGTCCTCCTTCATCCTGCTTTGTCCTCCTCATCCAGGCGTCGTCCCGTCCGGCTCGTCCTCCAAGCGACCGTCGAGGAGGACATCTCTCTCCCCATTCTTTTACTGCTTTGTAGAATAGATTTACTACTTTCTAGAGTAGTTCAGCTCGTCCTCCAAGCGACCGTCGATGAGGATATTTTTCTCTTCATTCTTTTACTTCTTTCCGGAGTAGATTTACTGCTTTCTAATGTAATCATTTTCCCGCTTTCTAGTCGTAATATTTAGTGTAATGAACAATCCTTTTTGATAATGAATTCCATGTGCATTCTATATCTCTTTTGATTTTTGTTTGTATTATTCTCTCTCTTGTTCTCTCTCTCTCTTTTATTTATTGTAAGTAGTTCTAATCAATTGAATTATTTTGTGACAAATAAAAACAAACGTGTAGTTTTTAAATCAAATGTCCGCCTCTCTGTGTTCGACCCGGAATTTCAATTTCGGTATAAATTTTATTTGTTGAACACGAGTTCTTCGCTTTCAAACTACAATGACAGATTTTTCAAAACCAAAAACGTTAGCATAGCAACCCGACGTTCAACATAGACCAACCTGGTTATCTCTAGTTTCAGAATATGTATTCTCCCCATGTTCGAGATGTAGATCGCATAAAAGATGAATATGTCATAGTATAACGCAAAATACGTCTCGACAAATAAAATTAATGGAATTGGGAGTCCTGGTCAATGACAGGGAGGCAGAAAAACGCTTTTGATTTCATGTACTTATTCTAAATCTAATTACTAAGTAGTAGAGACAATGAATTGCAATATATATATCATGAAGAAAGTTTGAACATTAATTACATACCATACATGCATTTGAATAAAACATAAAGTAAATAAATTACTACTGTAATAGAACGAGAGTACCACGGGTGGTCCGTCGTGGCCTTTTGAAGAGATTGAGAGAGCAGCGGTAATCCGACAAGGTGGCCCAACGGATTTTGTGAACGGAAATGCAGAGATGACGGGAAGAAGAAGAGAGAGGTAGAAGAAGGAAGAAGAAGAAGGAAGAAAGAGTTGTGTTTTGAGAGAGTTGTTTTTTCCAAGGGGAGCCTTTGGTCCTTTTATAGCTTTTTTTTCTCGTGCAAATCCTTCTTCTTTCCCTGGTTCTCTTTGATGCTGCCACGTGGCGCACTCTGCACCCTCAGATCCTCATCGCATGGCTCCCACTCGCCTGTGCTCGTGCCTTCGCATTTTTGCCTTCAAATCTTGCCTCATCATCTTAGCCGTCTGATTTCAAATCCTATGCGCGCTTCTCACACCTTCCTGATCTCGCAACAACCTGCACGATCGTGCCACGTGGACACATCTCAGCCCTCCAATCACACAATTGTGCCTGCACATGCCCGCCTAAGACGCCGCATCAAAATTTTTTGCAGCACAGGGCTCGAACCTACGCCCCGCGCATACGCGCGCATGTGCGAGAGCCAATGTGCTGCGCAAAGCCTTTATCATATATACTTGCTTATTTATATTTATACTGATCTAATCTGGGTGGCGACGTGGCACGTTGGTGGCCGTTGGATGAAGATCCAACAGCCCACGCTGCAAGGAGAGGCGCCTTCAGGGGTTGGGGGCACGGTGAAGGGCAGCTGCGATGGTGCCACGTGGTGCCATCGTGGCCGTCCGTTCTTCTCTTTATAACTGATGATGTAGGCCTTTGATTAAGTTGATTTCTACACTGTTGGACTGCGAACGTCGATCTGGATCCATCCGTGAGGTTGGATTTGTCATCTGAGGTTAGGATCTTCTTCAATTCGTCCCTTGGCTCTTGCTCTTATGCAAACTCCCTAGGGTGCTACAGGAGTCTGATTGATGCGATCTTGGATGCTTTGGACTCCAATCGTTATTCTGAACAAATCCGTAAGGTTGGATCGGTCATCTGCATCCCTGGATTACCTGCCATCATTAATACCTCTCAAATAACATTATTTAATACATAAAATACATATATCAACTACGATGCAGAATACGATCCGTATGAATGCAGAATGTTCATGTTAAGCCAAGTTCTAGCTTAATTTAGGCAAGTTAGGGCTTATGATTGCTGTGCAATCATACCCCCATGCCTGAATCTTGCTAGTCCCTAGCAAGTTCAAGACTAAATGCATTTTATCAGGAGTTAAACTAAAGATTTATTTCTTTTTGTTTCATCTAAAAATTCAAAATCCAGATAACTATGAATATATCATGTTGTAGTTTCTGCAATGGATCCAAGCGAAGAGTCGATATACATTTAAAGCTTGTACATGACCCCTAGTAAAATTCTGTCGGGATAGGCGAACCTCTTCTCTTGGGGTTATAAAATATTTCTGATTTTGGCTTTGGTGTTTGGCTTGGGTAGGAGATTTCTGAGTTAACTGGATTTGTATTTGGTGGCTCACTCTCTTCTGGTGCTACTTAGAGACTAGTATTTCATAATTTTAGATTTCTAGATTTTTGAATTAATCAAGTTAGAGAGGGGCTTGAAAAACTGTGCTCTCTTTAATCTTTTGTACTCTTTTCTCTTTTTTTCTTTTTCTTCCTGAGCTCACATCTCACCAGATTTGCAAATGTTTTTGGTGGTCTCATATGGCATGACACTTTAATTAGGTTCTGATAACCCTACGACTAAGTCAGAAGCCCTCAGCCCGTATTCATGCAGTCAGAAATGTAGAAGTAGGTTAAGGTTGTATTTGGTGGTTCGTGAGGGTGGTAGGCATTTTTGCCTCAAAACATTTAACTTGACTCACATTATGCAACTGTTTCATATAACACTTTTTTTCTTTTATTTTATTTTTTCCTTTTTTTTTTGCTTCTTTTTTTTTCGAGCAAACAACTCTTTTATATGCAATTCTATTGGCACAATGCTACAACACGACATACTGCTATATTTATTAGCACAACATAACACGACATACGTACTTTTAAATGTGAGGCATTCTTGGGGATTTTTGGGATGACCAAGAGAATCTCAGGTGGCTTATTTGGTGGAAGTACCTATTCTCGGCATCGGGTAGGGAACGGATAGGACGACGTATTTCTGACCTTGACATCAGTACCCTCCTTCAGTCAAGGATTTTGTAGAGGATGGTCATGACCATCCACCTCAGTCCTAATTTTATCAGAACCCGCTCTCTGTGTTTCTGCCTTATTTGGTGGCTCTCGTATGAATTTCTCACAGATTTAGTACGCAAGAACTAAGAGCGAAAATTATGCCCAACTCCAAGTGTCATTATTCAATTATTAAAGATTCTTTATACTAGCCTTAGAGCACCAGTAAACTCTCTACTCTCACCTCACATATATTTTGTTGGAGCTACTAGAAGATAGTTAACCTGACTCCCTGATTACTGTCCAAGGGTTAAGGAGAAGAAGTGATGCTTCTTCTCGACAAACTAGAGATGTCTATCGATTTTCACAGAGGATCCATTGCAAAATCTACATGCAAGTATGAAATTATACTGGATTCTAAGTCTAGGAATTTACTAAAGAATAAATATTTAATAAAACCTCTTGATAAAATGATCTAATCCCTCTAATTATTGGTAGAAAATTTTCAGTTTTTATGAACTATCCCCCATGCCTAAGTATTTGCATGTCCTCATGCAAGAATAAAAGAAATTGGAATAAGGCTGGGTGTATGTGGATAGAAATCACCTGGAACTGCTTCTGAGTTATCATTCAGCTCACACCATTGCTACAATGCCATACACAATATGTAGGACAATATGCAAAACATTATGCGAAAATGAAATATGCTATGTATATATGGTATGTATATATGTATACGTGCTGAGTTTAACGCCTCCAGCTGGGCAACGCATCAGTCATACGTCCTCAAGAAGATGTATCGTTTCGTCAACAGGAGGAGGTTCCTAGGCAAAGAATGGTTTGAGGCGTTGGCCATTAACCGTAAAAACGTGCCTAGATTTTGGGTCTCTAATTTGAACCACCCCGTTAGGATACGGGTGGACCACCAGAAATGGCCTAGTCCACTTGGACTTGAGCTTTCCCGCAAAGAATTTGAGTCGGGAGTCAACCAAAATTGCTAGTTAAGTGCGAACTCCTTCCTCCGGATGTGTCGATCATGGAAAGCTTTTGTCTTGTCCTTGTATATTTTTACATTCTCATATGCTTCCCGCCTAATCTCCTTTAACTCACTGAGCTGGAGCTTTCTTTCATAACCTCCAGCCTCGAAGTTAAAATTACACTTCTGCACCGCCCAAGAGGCATGGTGCTCCAGCTCCACAGGAAGGTGACAGGCCTTTCCATACACCATGCGGTATGGCGACATTCCGAGCGGGGCCTTGTACGTGGTCCGGTATGCCCATAGTGCATCGATCAACCGATCGGACCAATCCTTCCTATCAGGTCTAACCGATTTTTGAAGGATAAGATTGATTTGATGATTTGATACTTCAGCCTGCCCATTGGTCTGTGGGTGATACGGGGTAGCAATGTGGTGCTACACCTTGTATTTCTTCAATAATGACTTGAAATGGGCATGGATGAAGTGCCTTCCCCCATCACTTATCAGGGTGCAAGGAACTCCGAATCTTGCAAAAATAAATTCCCGAACAAAGGATATAACAGTCTTATGATTAGCTCGTCTTACTGAGATAGCTTCTACCCACTTTTAGACATAGTCTACTACGAGGAGTATGTACTCAAAGCCATGCGAGTTCGGGAAAGGGCCCATAAAGTCGATGCCCTAGACGTCGAACACTTCTATGACCAGAATGGATTGGAGAGGCATCATATCTCTCCGGGTCATAGAACCGACTGCCTAGCATTGCTTACAGCACTTGGCAAACACGTGTGTATCTCTGAAAACGGTTGACCAAGAAAATCCCGACTGCAAAACTTTTGCAACGGTCTTTCGGCCTGAGAAATGACCCCCACAAGCCTCGCTGTGGCAGAAGGATAGCACACTGGAGATTTCCAAATCAGGGACACATCTACGGATGATCTGATTAGCCCCAATGCAAAAGAGTAATGGGTCATCCCAAAAATAGAACTTAGCCACTGATATAAAATTAAGCTTTTGATCCTTGGATAATCCCATAGGTAGCCTGCCTGCGACAAGATAGTTTACAATATCAGCATACCAAGGAGACTCAACATAGTTGGAATCGGTCTAATATCGGCGAGGAGTACGAAATGTAGTCTGGGTCTAGCCGAGACAAGTGGTCCGCCACAACATTATGCTCTCCGGCTTTGTCACGGATTTTGATATCAAACTCCTGCAATAGAAGGATCCATCTGATAAGGTGGGGTTTGGTGTCCTTCTTTGCCAGCAAGTGCCCAGGGCAGAATGGTCAGTGTAGATGATAACTTTGGACTCGAGTAAGTATGACCTAAATTTCTCCAACTCGAATACTACGGACAGCAATTCTTTCTCAGTGACTGTATAGTTACGCTGAGCCTCATTCAGTGTTTTGCTAGCGTAGTATATGACAAATGGACGTCGCTCCTGACACTGGACAAGAATGGCTCTGACAGCGAAGTTGAAAGTGTCACACATCATCTCGAAGTCGAGTGACCAGTTGGGGGGTTGGAGAATAGGTGCGCTGGAGACAGCGCTTCGCAAGGTCTCGAAAGTGCTGAGACACGAGGAGTCAAACTCAAAGGGCATGTCGGTTACCAAAAGGTTCATTAATGGGCGAGCAATTTTCGAGAAATCTTGAATGAATCTTCGATAAAATCCAACATGCCCTAAGAATGATCTGATTTGTCTAACTGAGCTAGGCGAAGGTAATCGCGAAATGATTTTAAACTTAGCTCGTTCGACCTCGAGTCCATTAGAGGAGATCTTGTGACCTAGTACGATGCCATCCCTCACCATAAAATGGCTTTTCTCCCATGAAAGTACTAGGTTAACCTCTATACATCTCCTCAAAATCTTTATGAGGTTATCAAGAAAAGATGAGAAATCATCGCCAAACACGGAGAAGTCATCCATGAACACTTCTACGTAGTCCCCGATCATGTCTGAAAAGATGGCCATCACGCATCGCTGAAAAGTAGTTGGTGCGTTGCAGGGGCTGAAAGGCATTCGCTTAAAAGCGAATGTTCCGAAGGGACACGTAAAATTTGTCTTGTCTTGGTCTTCCAAGTTGATTGCGACTTGATTGTACCTAGAGTATCCATAAACATGTTTACACTACTTAAGATGTCTATTTATGCATGTTCTTAAGCATAGGAATGCATTGCATGCTATAAATATTGCATAACATGCATCATCTTGCATTTAGAGTAGTTTGAATAAAATGGAGGTTAATTGTCTCCTTTTATGTGCTTGGATAGGACAAACTTTTTATCGGGGCCTCAGATCGAAGATCCAATCGTACAGATGTGATCAGAGCGACGATTGGAGTTCAACGACTCCAAGATCGCCCTAATCAGGCATCTGTAGCATCTGATAGTGATCGGGGAACCTTAGAAGATCAAGGGCCAAGATGGTGTAAATTCGCACTTTAAACGACAAATCCGACCACACGGATAGATTCAGATCGACGATCGCAGCCTAACGGCGCGAAAATCAACTCAATTCGACACCTGTGGCACCATCTACAACATCCAGAAGATGGACGGCCAAGATGGCACCACGTGGTGCCATCTCAGCCGTCCAACCGGCCCTCAAGATCACCGCTGCTTTTTCAAAGATGTGGCGCGCGATTTGGGCCGTTGGATCGCTGTGGATGCGCGTGCCTTAAATCATCCTCACGACACTTTCCTCCGCGTAACGCAGTGGTCATGAGGCGTTGCGCTTTCACAGGACGCAGGTTCGACTCGCGATCTGCAGGCGTGCGCAATTAAAGGCAACCGCCCGATCGATTGTGGGTGACCCAGATCATCTGATAGCGACCACGTGCTATTGCACGCCCGTGCCTCACGCGACATCGCACGCGGGCGGGCGCACGTTGAGGAGCGGGGAAGGCGCATCTTAAGCCATTCGATCTTGAGATCGGACAGCTGAGATTCAGCGAACGTGCGGCAAGTGTGAAGCGCACGTGGAAGCTAGCAGTCGCGCGGGCAGCACCCACAACGCCCACGATGGGGCTTTAGCGACAATTTTATCCATCACTAAAGACCCCTTATTTAATGTTTTAAAGATGTAATGACCAATTTGCCCCCACTCCTTACAACTATAAAAGGAGACCCCCTCTACACGAAATTCTCATCCATTCCTTCTCTTCTCTACCTCTCCAAAGCTCAAGAGAAGCTTGTTCCACACCCAGGATGCTTCTCGCGAGATAAAGTCCAATTTTCGTCCCCCTTCGGAAGTGGATCCCGCGACGACGACGACGTGCTACCCGGTTCCCGTTCTTCCGCTTCATCCTCCTTCGTCCTACTTTGTCCTCCTTCGTCCAGGCATCGTCCCGTCCGACTCGTCCTCCAAGCGACCGTCGAGGAGGATATCTCTCTCCCCATTCTTTTTACTGCTTTCTAGAGTAGTTCAGCTCGTCCTCCAAGTGACCGTCGAGGAGGATATTTTTCTCTCCATTCTTTTACTTCTTTCTAGAGTAGATTTACCGCTTTCTAATGTAATCATTTTCCCGCTTTCTAGTAATATTTAGTGTAATGAACAATCCCTTTTGATAATGAATTCCATGTGCATTCTATATCTCTTTTGATTTTTGTTTGTATTATTCTTTCTCTTATTCTCTCTCTCTCTCTTTTATTTATTGTAAGTAGTTCTAATCAATTGAATTATTTCATGACAAATAAAAACAAATGCGTAGTTTTTAAATCAAACGTCCGCCTCCCTGTGTTCGACCCGGAATTTCAATTTCGGTATAAATTTTATTTGTTGAATACGAGTTCTTCGCTTTCAAACTACAACAACAGGTTTTTCAAAACCAAACACGTTAGCGTAGCAACTCGTACGTTCAACAAAGGCATTCGCTTAAAAGCGAATGTTCCAAAGGGACACGTAAAATTTGTCTTGTCTTGCTCTTCCGGGTTGATTGCAACTTGATTGTACCTAGAGTAGCCATCCAGAAAGCAGAAGAAACTACGCCTGGCTAGCCGTTCTAGAATCTGATCAATAAAGGGCAAAGAAAAATGATCCCTTTTGGTAGCCGAGTTTAACTTCCTGTAGTCAATGTAGACCCACCAAGAAGTCATGGTGCTGGTCGAGATGGATTCGCCCAATTCAATTCTGATTACGGTGAGTCCCACCTTTTTGGGCACTATCTGAATGGGACTCACCCATTGGCTGTCGGAAATTGGATAGATAATGTCTGCATCCAGCCATTTAATGATCTCCTTCTTGACAACCTCCAACATATTTGGATTTAGGCGTCTCTGAGGTTGTCTCGACGGTCTCACCCCTTCATCAGTGTAGATATGGTGAGTGCAATGTGGGGTGAATTCCATGGAGATCAGCAATGCCCCACCCGATAGCAGCTCTATGTGCTTGCAGAATAAAGATCAACCGGTGTTCCTGATACGGAGTCAAGTGAGCATTGATAATCACTGGATATGTCTCACTTTCTCCCAGAAACATGTATTTGAGTGAATCAGGTAAGGGCTGCAGCTATAGTAGGGGAGGGTGGGGAGGGTGGAGAGGAGGGTTATGTAGGGGAGGAGAGGAAACAATGGCAGAAATTTGCTAATCTTGATTAATGAAGAATTCACCTGCAGTGGTCATGTAATCCTGTCTTAAGATATCAGTGTTGGATGGGACAGGATAGTTAGGATCAGGGGTGTTAGGAGCAGATGAACACCCATGACAACCAGATCCATGGGATCAAATGTGTATATTAGTAGTCTCAGTCCCGTGTGGATCGTGATCAAAGACCCATGATAGTGAGGATGAATGTGCCATTGGGTCACTGCAAAGGAGCCCAATGTTCCCACAAAAAGCTGAATCTTCGTCGTCACTATCCTCCTCGATCAAGTCACAATCAAAGTTCTTTGATACCTTAAAAATGTCCAGTCTAAGCTTTTTGTTTCCCAGGGCAATCTCCATCACCTTGATGCCCAGTCGATGTTTGCACGCGCGGTTGCCAAAAACGGGGGACCTAGAATAATTGGTGCATCAAGGAGATTAGGAGGAACTTTCATATCAAGAACAGAAAAGTCCGCTGGAAAGAAGAATCCTTGGACTTTTACGATCACATTTTCAACCACCCCCCTTGGTGTTTTTACAGATCGGTTAGCCAACTGTATGGTAACTGTGGTGGGCTTTAACTCCCCAAATCAAAATCGATCAAATACTGTAGTGGGAGTTAGGTTGATGGACAACCCCAAATCAAGAAGGGCCCTATCAAAAGGGGAATCCTGTAAAAAATAGGAAATCAGTGGTGTGCCTGGGTCCTTCTTTTTGGGCGGTAAGTCAACTAAAAAGATTGCATTGGCTTCCTCAGATAATACCGCTTGTCATCCGATCCTCTGTTGCCACTTCAGAGTACAGTAGTCCTTAAAGAACCTAGCAACAGTTGGGATGTGATCTATTCCTTCGAAGAGGGGGACTTGAATGTGAACTTCCTTGAACATAGATTTCAGGTCCTCGAAATTCCACGTGTCCTTTTTCCATGCTGAATCTCGTGTTAGGGCCACGGGAAAAGGGATGGGAATTTTAGGGTTTAAAGGCTTTTTCCTTTATCTAATGAAGATGGCTTATGAGAGGAAGAGAGTTGTGAGCCATCTCGTGGTATAGCGTAGGAAAAATCATTACCTGCTTGCCTAGGTAGCAGGTCCTATGTAATCTTTTCTCTCCTTAAGGTAACAGCTTTTGCATTGGCGTGCTGTCCATGCAGGGGCAGAGAAGCGGGTTGGTCTGGATACACAGGGTTTGGCAACAGAGGTGGCTGACTGAGCCCATAACTAGGAGGTGCAGGAGGTGCTTGCATAACCATGTGTGCCTGCCCTTGTGGTGCTTGGAATCTAGGTGAGGCGCCTTGATTCTGCACATATCTCGGGTTCAGGAAAGGTTGGGAGGGTAAAGCTCCCTGTGATCTATGCTCCTACATCATTTGGTTTTGCGTGTTTTGTATGCTCTGTATTTGGTCAGCCATTGCCTTCATTATTTGGAGGTTGTCATGAGAGATTTCCAAATTGATGCCTGCAGTTCCTCCTCTAGCGACTCTAAAGGGTCGACTAGCTTTGGACGGTAGTTGGCAGCTTGATGCAGCGGGCTGATAGATAGAGTGTCTCTATTGCTGTTGAGACAGGAATGGCTGCTGCCTAGGATACATGTTCAGCACATTCTCGTATTGTCTGGTTTGGTAGTGTGGAACTTGACTCGGTCTCTGTGGATTACCAGACCAAGCGAAATTGGGATGCTGGTGCCAACTAGAGTTATATGTTTCAGAATACGAGTTGTTACGCCTGTATCCCAGAATGGCATTGACATCTTAGTAAGCCGAAGATGTCTCAAATGCGAATTCATCAAAATAATATGCACTTGCATCATCATGTGGTGCTAAACCCTAATTGTATGGTGCCAGATCCATATTGTTCACAGGTTCCTGGTGTGCAGGATCCCGCGAAGATGGAGAGAAAACATCTCGAGTAATCGAATATGTATGAGCAGAGGGGGCTCGGGATGCTTAAGAGGAGTAAGATGGAGCAGTGCTGCCAAAAGATCTGTATCTCGCTCGCATTAATTTATCAAGCTTCTTATCGAGCAGATCCACCTTATCTAGCTTTTTAGTGATAATGTCCATGTCGGCTCGGGCAGACTCGGCCTGAGCTTCGTGGACATTAACTCGTTGCTGTCCAGGCCGCTAGAATTGGTTCATTGAGGCGGCGTTCATCGAGTTCTCTACTAAGGACTCGAACAATTCAAATGTGCTGTTCTCATCCTTCGTGAGAAAATTCCCACCGCTAGATGCATCGACCAGGTACTGATGTGTGTCATCCAACCCATGGTAAAATACTTACGCGAGGTGCCATTTGGGTAAACCATGGTGTGGGCACCTCCTGCGAAGGTCATGAAATCTGTCCCAGGCATCATGTAGCTTCTCTCCAAAGCTTTGAGCAAAAGTCGTGATTGCACGCCTCATGGCATTTGTTCGACCAATCGGGAAGAACTTTTGGAGGAATTCGCAACGTAATTCCTCTTAGGTTCCAATTAGCCTCCCGATGGTCTTGAACTAATAAGCAGCTTTATCCTTAAGAGAAAAAGGACAAAGATTCATGAGAACAATTCCAATATCAATATTCCTGGGTTGAACTGACTCTGCAATCTGACTCAGGTCTTCGAGGTGCTGGAAGGGATCCTCATTCGAGTTTCCATGGAAATGAGTCTGAAATAGACTTATGATATTCGGTTTTACCTCGAATGCATCTTCACCTGCGAGAATCTGGACCTGAGGTGCTATGTTGTTGCCATTGGATCATAGATGTCCCACAGTTGTTCTCTGCGTGGTGGGTGTTGCATCCTATTGAGTGTCATGAGAATCCAGTCGATGCTCTGCTCATATTTCTATTCTGTTTCTTAAACCCAGGCTTCCAGATGAGCCATTGGGTCCTGATTCTTAGGGTCCTAACGAATTCGAGGACCGGGATTAGCCATCTCAGCTAATTCGGTGGAAGAAGGTTGAGACGAGAGGGGCGAAAATCGCCTCTGCTGCCTTGGGTTTGGCTGCCAAGTGATTGCACAGCAATCATAAGTCCTAACTCGCCTGAATTAAGCTAGAAATTAGCTTAACATGACTTTCTACATGCATACGCATCGTATTCTGCATCGTAGTTGATAGATGTGTTTTATGTATTAACCTATGTTATTTGAGAGGTATTAATGATGGCAGGTAATCCAAGGCTGCAGATGACTGATCCAACCTTATGGATTTGTTCGGAATAACGATGGGAGTCCAACGCATTCAAGATCGCATCAATCAGACTTTCGTAGCACCCAAGGGAGTCCGTAGAAGAGCCAGAGCCAAGGTGCGAATTGAAGAAGATCTGAACCTCAGATGACAAATCCAACCATACGGATGGATTCGGATCGATGTTTGTAGTCCAATGGTGCAGAAATCAACTTAATCGGAGGCCTACGTCATCAGATATAAAGATAAGAAGAAAAGATGACCACGATGGCGCCACGTGGCACCATTGCAGCCGCCCCTCGCCACGCCCCCAACCCCTGAAGGTGCCTCGCCTTGCAGCGTGGGTCGTTGGATCTTCATCCAATGGCCACGAATGCACCACATCAACACCCAGAACAGACTAATATAAATATAATTAAGTAAGCATGTATGATAAAGGCTTTGCGTAGTGCATTGGCTCACACGCGTGCCCGTGTATGCGCGGGGTGCAAGTTCGAGCTCGATGCTGCGCAAAAATTGGTGTGGGTCGCAGGTGGGCACGTGTAGGTGGGCATGCGCCATTGGAGGGCCCAGAGGCGTCCACATGGCATGATTGTGCGGGTTGCGAGATCTGGAAGGTGCGAGAAGCCCACGTAGGATTTGAAATCGGACGACTGAGATGATGAGGCGGGATTTGAAATTGAAAATGAAAATGCAAAGAAGCAGTGCGGGCACGCAGGAGTTGTGAGATCTTCATCCAAGGGTGCATAACACGCCATGTAGCAGCATCAGAAAGAACTGGGGAAGAAGAAGGATTTGCACAAGCTATAAAAGGACCTAAGGGGCCCCCTTGGAAGAGAACTCTCTCTCAACTCTCATTCTCTTCTTCTACCTCTCTCTCTTCTCCCTCTTCCTGTTGTTTCTTCATTTCCATCTGCAAAATTCATTGGGCCACCCTGTCGGATTACCGCTGCTCCTCTCAACCTCTTCCAAAGGCCATCGCAGACCACCCGTGATGCCCTTGTTCTATTGCAGTAGTAGTTATTTACTTTATGTTCTATTCAAATACATGTATGATATGCAATTAATGTTCAAACTTTCTGCATGATATATATATTTCAATTCAATGTCTCTACTACTTAGTAATTAGATTTAGAATAAGTGCATGAAATCAAAAGCGTTTTTCTCCCTCCCTGTGATCAACCGGGACTCCCAGTTCCATTAATTTTATTTGTCGAGACGTATTTCGCGCTATACTACAACGTACTTATCTTTTACGTGATCTACGCCCCAAACAAATTGGCGCCGTTGCTGAGGAGGCAAGGAGACTTTTGATTTCATCTCTAACATACTATTTTTAGGTGTATGATAGCGAAAATACGCGGTTTGTTAATTAGGTAATTTAGTGTTGTTGCAACGCGTAAATCCGCTTTCACTTTTAAATTTATATTCCTAGATAGGGAAGTATCTAGGGTTGTCCAAGGAGGTCAAATGTTTGCAAAATTGATTCCCTTGCTTGGAATATAAATCTCAACTTTCTTTTTGGTCTTTTTCAATATATCATTTTTATGTTTTTGAAATTAAGGCAACATGCGAAATTGTGGCGAGAAAGTGACTTACACTTCAATTCAATAGACTACTTCTAAAGTGGCAAGTAGAGCCTCTCCCTAAGCTCACTCTAGGCAAGTGGAGGCCTAGAATAATTAGGGAGAGGGAGTGAAAAATGCTAGAAAAAAAATAATTAGAAATGCAAATAAGAAATTGCAAAGAAGGCAACTAGATTAATGAAAAAGTGTTTTACAAAAAGGCCTAGTAGAGGAATGCTTCTACTACTAGAAAAATTGCAAATAAGAAAAGTAAACACAAATCCTCTAGATAGATGGTGAAGAAGAGGGCTTCTTGCTCCAAGCTTGGTAGCTCCCAAGCTTGAAAAGAGTCCTCCAACTCCTTCTTTGCTATGCTCCACCAAGGTGATGTCCTCCAAGGCAAGCCCTAAAGGGGCGTGCCCTAAGCTTCTCTCCAAGGGTGGACCTCCACCCTAGGTCCTTCTCCTTTGCCTGGCTGTCCTCCTTGAAGTAGAAGAGTCCTCCTCCTTGGCGTGGCCCAAGTTGAAGAGAGTGGGGAGAAGAAGGCACCAAAAGGGCTGGTGATGTGCCCCTTTAATCTTCTTCTCTACTCCTTCTTGGCCGAAGGTGTAGGTGGTATAGGTAGCAAAATACACTAATGGAGGATGCTCCCAAATGGTGGTAGGTGGTGGGTTTTTATAGAATAGGAAGGAGGCTAAGGTGACTCTTGGAATGGAGGGCTAAGATGAAGAGATGGAGGTGGTTGGGGATCCAATGGCTAAGGTCAATTGGTGCCAACCCAAGGGACACCTAGGGGGTGGTTATGGGTGGTGACACCCCTTGATGTTGGTGCCAAAATGGCTTCTAGAAGGGTGTCTTAGGTGGCGCCAAGAAGGGTTCTAGAAGGAGGGGTAGGTGGGTGGCTAGGATGGGTTGTAGGGTTAGGTGTATGGTGGATGTGGGGGTGGACGTTGGCACCAAAAAGAGGGGTAGTTAGGGTTAGGTTTTGGCGCCAAAATTGGTTCCTTTTGGTGGTGATGATGGGGTGAAGAGGTGGCTAGGAGGTGGTGCCAACTTGAGTAGGATAGCTAGCTTAGGTAGGGCTTAAGTTGGTGGAGTAAGCTAGGGTTGAATTTGAAGGTGGTGGATGGCCAAGGAGCTGGTTGCTAGCTAAGCTAAGCTAAGCTAGCTATGGAGTAGAGGAAGAGGTATTGGAGCTAGGGTTTGAAGAGAGGAGCTGAGGAGAAGTCTGGAGCTGGAACTGGAGTTGGCTACTGCTGAAGAGGCTGGCATAGAGCTACTTTAGCTGGCTTAGCTTGTTAGTTCTTTGCTAGTTGCTAGGCCAAGCTAAAGTGAACTAGCTTCTACCATAATGAGCTAAGGTGAGCTGGGTCTGGTGCTCCCAGGGAGGATTAAGCTGGTTGAGGCAGTTAAGGTAGCTTAGCTCAACTGAGTTGAGCTAAGTTGAATCCCCGGGAGCTGGACTTGAGCTTCCTGAGCTGAGATGAGTTCTTCTTCATCTGGCTGGAGTTGAGTGGAGCTGGATGTAGTTGGGTCTGAGCTGGGGTGAACTCCTGTCAACTCAGCTGAGCTAGCTAGAGCTCCCTGTGGACTAGTGGGAGCTGAGATGAGCTAAACTCAGCTAAGTTGAGCTGGATCTGAGTTGACTTGAGCTAGGGTGAGCTAAGATGAAATCTCTTGAGCTGCCATTCAGCTGAGATTATCTGAATGGAGCTGGGATGAGCTAACCCTAGTTCAAGTGAGCTAGGTTCCAGCTGTGGTGAGCTGGATCAAGCTGAGTTCCATCTAGTCTAAGCTTCTCCTTCACCATTTGCCTTCTTGAGTGCTAGGGTTTTAGGGATCTGCATATCTGTTCATCCCTAACACTTACAAAAACATATCAAAAAGACAATAAAAAATGCAATGCATGCCTAACCTAATTTATGCCTAAATGTAGCCCAAAAACCCATTTGTGGAGTAAAATTCTAAGAGCAAGGTTTGTTTTAATGCATAAAAATGATGATAAACTGGTGTTTATCAGTGTAGTAATTAAATAAGAGAAGCGGCAAACGAATCGAAGCGGGCACTACGGAAATCAAGTGCACACAATCCTTTTTGGAAATTCGGCCAGAAAATAAGTGTCATCTTTAAAATTCAATAGCCGTGTTTCTAATGCTCTAAAAATCCTGAAATTTGAACTGGAACTAGATTTTCAAGTTATCTTTCCAACACCGCTATTCCCAAAAAGAAATTCCATCTGTAGAATTTTTCAAAATTCATAGAGTACATATGTGTTAGATTGCATAAAAATAGAACTTTTATGAACTTTGAAAATCAATTCTAACCAACATACAAATTTGATTTACTCACAACTAGTGGGGTTTAAAAGATAGTCAAATTATCTTTTATTATCATATTTTTACAAAATTTTTGGAGCATATTTGATAATGTTTCCAATAGAAAAATCAACACGGGGTCTAAATCCTAGAGTTGACCCCTTTCTAGTTAAAAATTCATAACTAATTGTTGAGAATAGCAAAAATTATGAAAAAATACTCTTTGAAAAGTTTATTGAAAAGGAAATTTTCTTGGTAAATTTCAAATCATTTAGATTCCATCTTTTACCCGAGAGTTTATATTTGATTTGTGGTCTTTAATTTGAAATAACTTAGAAATGCATGAGCCAATAGGACTACATTGGACAAACTTGGACCCTAACAAGTCCAAAAGTTAGTCGTTGAGGCGAGTCACCTTGTGAACCACCCACCATAAATACTACATTGAAAGGACAGGTTAAGAATTCACGAAAATACATCAAATAACCTGCTATTTGGCTTGAAACTACTGAGTAACTTCAACCTCTCTTGCAAAACCTGGTGCCTAAGGCTGCAGAGTAGCATCAAACGACCGTTGCTGCGGGGTAACGGAACCAGAGGCGAAAGCCAAAGGAAGAACCTTCCTCGTAGTCCCCTCGTAACCAGCCTAGTCGGGTTAGCCTGAGAGGCGGGAGCTCCTTACAGTTGGTCTCTAACCAAATTTTTAATAACACAAACTTAAAAAAAAAATCAGGTCATTTGATCTAAAGGACCACTTTGTTTAACAAGGCCTTAGCCTTGTTCTGCTTGACTACACCAATCCTTTGAGTTGGTGTATGCAAGGAAGAAGGTCATTAAGACCTAACCTCACAGGACCTTGGGAGCCAAACCCAAGTCGGCAGAGGCGATTTTCGCCCAACCTCTCGTCTCAACCTTCTTCCACCCGATTAGCTGAGATGGCTAATCTCGATCCTCGAATTTGTCAGGACCCTGAAAATCAGGACCCAATGGCTCATCTGGAAGCCAGGGTTGAGGAAACGGAACAGAAATATGAGTAGAGCATCGATCGGATTCTCACGACACTCGATAGGATGCAACACCCACCACGCGGAGAACAACTGCGAGACTTCTATGATCCGGCGGCAACAATCATAGCACCTCAGGTCCGGATTCCCACAGGTGGAGATGCATTCGTTTTAAAACCAAATATCATAAGTCTGATTCAGACTCATTTCCATGGAAACTCGAATGAGGATCCCTTCCAACACCTCGAAGACCTGGGTTGGATTGCAGAGTTAGTTTGACCAAGGAATATTGATATTGGAATTGTTCTCATGAAGCTTTTTCCTTTTTCTCTCAATGATAAAGCTGCTTATTGGTTCAAGACCATCGGGAGGCCAATTGGAACCTGGGAGGAATTACGTCGCAAATTCCTCCAAAAGTTCTTCCCGATCGGTCGAACAAATGCCATGAGGTGCGCAATCATGATTTTTGCTCAAGGCCCTGGAGAGAAGCTACATGATGCCCGGGATAGATTTCACGATCTTCTCAGGAAGTGCCCACATCATGGTGTACCCAAATGGTACCTTATGCAAGTATTTTACCATGGGCTGAATGACACACATCAATACTTAACCGATGCATCTAGCGGTAGGAATTTTCTCGCGAAGGATGAGAAGAGCGCATTTGAATTGTTTGAGTCCTTAGCAGAGAACTCGATGAACGTCGCCTCAATGAACCAGTTCCAACGACTTGGACAGCAACGAGTTAATGTCCATGAAGCTCAAGCCGAATCTACCCGAGCTGACATGGACATTATCACCAAAAAGCTGGATAAGGTGGATCTGCTCGATAAGAAGCTCGATGAATTGATGCGAGCGAGATCCAGATCTTCTGGCAGCATTGCTCCATCTTACTCCTCACAAGCATCCCAAAACCCCTCTGCTCGTCCATATCCGATTACTTGAGATGTTTTCTCTCCATCTTCGCGGGATCCTGCATACCAGCAACCCGTGAACAATATGGATCTAGCATCATACAATCAGGGTTTCGCACCACATGATGATGCAAGTGCGTATTCTTTTGATGAATTCGCATCTGAGACATCTTCAGCCTATGAAGATGTCAATGACATTCAAGGATACGGGCGTAACCCGTATTCTGAAACATATAACCCTGGTTGGCGCCAGCATCCCAATTTCGCCTGGTCTGGTAATCCACAGAGACCGACTCAAGTTCCACACTACCAGACTAGACAATACAAGAATATGTAGAATACGTATCCTAGGCATCAGCCATTCTCGTCTCAGCAGCAATAGACACGCTCTATCTATCAGCCGCTGCACCAAGCTGCCAACTACCCTCCAAAGCAGGCCGACCCTTTGGAGTCGCTGAAGGAGGAACTGCAGGCATCTATTCGGAAATCTACCCATGACAACCTCCAAATAATGAAGGCAATGGCTGACCAAATACAGAGCATACAGAACATGCAGAACTAGATGATGTAGGAGCATAGATCATAGGGAGCTTTACCCTCCCAACCTGTCCCGAACTTGAGATATGTGCAGAATCAGGGTGCCCCGCCTAGATTCCAAGCACCACAGGGGCAGGCACACGTGGTTATGCAAGAACCTCCCGCACCTCCTGGTTATGGGCTCGGTCAGCCACCTCTGTTGCCAAACCTTGTGTATCCAGACCAACCTGCTCCTCTGCCCCTACAAGGACAGCACGCCGATGCAAAAGCTGTTACCTTAAGGAGCGAAAAGACTACACAGGGTTGTCTACCTAGGCAAGCGGGTAATGATATTTCCTGCTCCATACCACGAGATGGCTAACAACCCTCTTCCTCTCACAAGCCATCTTCATTAGATAAAGGAAAGAAGCCTTTAGACCCTGAAATTCCCGTCCCTTTTCCCAGGGCCCTTACATGAGATTCAGCATGGAAAAAGGACACGTGGAATTTCGAGGACTTGAAATCTATGTTCAAGGAAGTTCACATTCAGGTCCCTCTCCTCGAAGCAATAGATCACATCCCAGCTGTCGCTAGGTTCTTTAAGGACTATTGTACTCTGAAGCGGTAGCAGAGGATTAGACGACAAGCGGTATTATCTGAGGAAGCTAGTGCAGTTATTTTAGCTGACTTACCACCCAAGAAGAAGGAGCCAGGCACACCATTGATTTCCTTCTCATTGCAGGATTCCCCTTTTGATAGGGCCCTTCTTGACTTGGGGTCATCCATCAACCTAACTCCTACTGCAGTATTTGATCGATTTCGATTCGGGGAGTTAAAGCCCACCTCGGTTACCATATAATTGGCTAACCAATCTGTAAAAACATCGAAGGGGTGGTTGAAAATGTGATCGTAAATGTCCAAGGATTCTGCTTTCCAGCAGACTTTTTTTGTTCTTAATATGGAGGTTCCTCCTAATCTCCGTGATGCACTAATTATTCTAGGTCGCCCGTTTCTGGCAACCGCCCGTGCAAACATTGACTGTGCATCAAGGTGCATGGAGATTGCCCTTGGAAATGAAAAGCTCAGACGGGACATTTTCTAGGCATCAAAGAACTTTGATTGTGACTTGATTGAGGAGGATAGTGACGATGAAGATTCAGTTTTCTGTGGGAACATTGGGCTCCTCTACAGTGACCCAATGGCACATTCATCCTCACTATCAAGGGTCTTTGATCACGATCCACATGGGACTGAGACTACTGATATACACATTTCATCCCAGGGATTTAGTTGTCATGGGTGTTCATCTGCTCTTAACACCCTTGATACTGACTATCCTGTCCTATCCAGCACTGATATCTTAAGACAGGATTACATGACCACTACAGGAGGATTCTTCATAAATTAGGATCAGCAAATTTCCGCTATTGTTTCCTCTCCTGCCCTGCATAACCCTCCTCCCCACCCTCCTCTACTAAAGCTACAACCCTTACCTGATTCGCTCAAATACGTGTTTCTGGGAGAAAGTGAGACATATCCAGTGGTTATCAATGCTCACTTGACTCCAGATCAGGAACTCCGGTTGATCTCTGTTTTGCGAGCACATAGGGCTGCTATCGGGTGGGGCATTGCTGATCTCTACGGAATTTGTCCCTCATATTGCACTCACCATTTCTACACTGATGAAGGGGTGAGACCGTCGAGACAACCTCAGAGATGCCTAAATCCAAATATGTTGGAGGTTGTCAAGAAGGAGATCATTAAATGGTTGGATGCAGACATTATCTATCCAATTTTCGACAGCCAGTGGGTGAGTCCCATTCAGATAGTGTCCAAAAAGGCAGGACTCACTGTAATCAGAATTGAATTGGGCGAATCCATCCCAACTTGCACCACGACTTCTTGGCGGGTCTGCATTGACTACAGGAAGCTAAACTTGATTGCCAAAAAGGATCATTTTCCCTTGCCCTTTATTATCAGAATCTAGAATGGCTAGCTGGGTGTAGTTCTTCTGCTTTCTGGATGGATACTCTGGGTACAATTAAGTTGCAATCAACCTAGAAGACCAAGACAAGAAGACTTTTACGTGTCCCTTTGGAACATTCGCTTTTAAGCAGATGCCTTTCGTCCTCTGCAATGCACCAGCTACTTTTCAGCGATGCATGATGGCCATCTTTTCAGACATGATCGAGGATTGCGTAGAAGTGTTCATGGACGACTTCTCCGTGTTTGGAGACGATTTCTCATCTTATCTCTATAACCTCACAAAGATTCTGAGGACATGTATAGAAGTTAACCTAGTACTTTCATGGGAAAAAAAGCCATTTTATTGTGAGGGATGGCATCGTACTAGGTCATAGGATCTCCTTTAATGGACTCGAGGTTGACCAAGCTAAGTCCGAAATCATTTCACGATTACCTCTGCCTAGCTCTGTCACGCAAATCAAATCATTCTTAGGGCATGTCGAATTTTATTGAAGATTCATTCGAGATTTCTAGAAAATTGCTCATCCATTAATGAATCTTCTGGTAATCGACATGCCTTTTGAATTCGACTCCTCATGTCTCAGCGCTTTCCAGACCTTGCGAAATGCTGTCTCTAGTGCACCTACTCTCCAACCCCCCAACTGGTCACTCGACTTCGAGATGATGTGTGACGCCTCCGACTTCGGTGTAGGAGCTGTTCATGGCCAGTATCGGGAGCGCCATCCATTTGTAATATACTACGCCAACAAAATGCTGAACGAGGCTCAGCGTAACTATACAGTCACTGAGAAAGAATTGCTGGCCGTAGTATTCGGGTTGGAGAAATTTAGGTCATACTTACTCGGGTACAAAGTTATCATCTACATTGACCATTCCGCCCTCCGGCATTTGTTGGCAAAGAAGGACGCCAAACCCCACCTTATCAGATGGATCCTTCTGTTGCAGGAGTTTGATATTGAAATCTGTGACAAAGTTGGAGCACATAATGTTGTGGCGGACCACTTGTCTCAGCTAGACCCAGACTACATTCCATACTCCCCACCGATATCAGACCAATTTCCATATCAGTCTCTACTATCTATCAACTCTGTGGAGTTTCCTTGGTATGCTAATATAACAAACTATCTTGTCACAGGCAAGCTACCTACGGGATTATCCAAGGATCAAAAGCTCAAATTTATATCAGAGGCTAAGTTCTATTTTTGGGACGACCCATTGCTCTTTCCCATTGGGGCTTATCAAATCATCCGTAGATGCGTCCCTAATTCGAAAATCTCTAGTGTGCTATCCTTCTGCCACAGCGATGCTTGTGGGGGTCATTTCTCAGGCCGAAAAATCGCTGCAAAGATTTTGTAGTCAGAATTTTTCTGGCCGACCATTTTCAAAGATACACACGAGTTTGCCAAGTGGTGTAAGCGATGCTAGGCAGTCGGTTCTATGACCCGAAGAGACTGATGCCAAGTTTCGCATTATTTGTAAAAGTGGGTTTTTAATGTCATTGTAACACACGAATTCGCATACGCTTTTAAATTTATATTCATAGATAGGAGAGTATCTAGGGTCGTCCAAGGAGGTGGGTTGCTTGCAAATCAACTCTCTTGCTTAGAAAATAAATCTCAACTTTCTTTTTGGTATTTTAAATATGTAATTTTTTTTTGTTTTGAAATGATGAGAGCAAAAATGCAAATTGTGACGGGAAGTATTAAAACCTATAATTACTTAGCTAAAACTTAAGAGATAGAAAATGTCCACTACCTAAGCTCACTCTAGGCAAGTGGAGGCCTAGAGTAATTAGGGAGTGGAAGTGAACCAAGTGCTAGAACAAAGGTAGCAATTGCAATAAGAAATTAAAAAGAAGGCAATTCAATTAATCAGAATTTTTGTTCTCTACAAAGACAAGTAGAGGAATGCTTCTACTAGAAATGGAAAATATAAAAGCAATAAAAGAAACACAAATCCTCTTGCAAAATCTGGTGAAGAAGAGAGTCTTCTTGCTCCAAGCCTAGCTGCTCCTTGGGTTGAAAAGAGGGTCTCCTTCTCCTTCCTTGAAAGCTCCTCCAAGGTGGATGCTACCACCTTCAATGCTCTCCTCCAAGGGTGGGCGTGCACTACCCTCAAGTTCTCTAAGGTGGCATGGACCACCTTCAAGACCTCCTCCAAAGGTCTTCCTTGCCTGGCTCCTCCTTTGGCTAGCGTGGGCTCAAGAGAGAAGGGAAGAGGGGAAGGCACCAAAGGGACAGAATATCCCCTTAATCTTCTTCTTCTTCTTCTCTCTTGGGCGTGGGCTCTTGTTGAACATCGGGTTGCTATGCTAACGTGTTTGGTTTGGAAAACCTGTCGTCGTAGTATGAAAGCGAAGAACTCGTGTTCAACAAATAAAATTTATATCGGAATGAAAATCCCAGGTTGAACACAGGGAGGCGGACGTTTGATTTAAAAACACGCGTTTGTTTTGTTTGTCACAAAGTAAATTAATTGATTAGAACTATCTAACTATTTACAATAAATAGAAGAGAGAGAGAGAGTAAGAGAGAGAGAACATTATAAACAAAAACCAAAACGAGATGTAGAATGAACATGGAATTCATCCTTAAAAAGATTGTTTCACTAAACATTATGACTAGAAAGCAGAAAACGATTACACTAGAAAGCAGTAAATCTACTCTAGAAAGCATTAAAAAGAATGGAGAAAGAAATATCCTCCTCGACGGTCGCTTGGAGGATGAGTCGGACAGGACAACGCCTTGACGAAAGAGGACGGAGTAGGACGAAGGAGGATGAAGCGGGAAGAACGGGAATGGGGCAGCACGTCATCGTCATCGGAGGATCTGCTGCCGAGAAGGGGACGAAAAATTGACTTTATCTCGCAAGGAGCATCCCGGGTGTGGGACAAGCTTCTCTTGAGCTTTAAAGAGGGAGAGAAGAGAAGAGATGAGAATTTCGTGTGGAGGGTGTCTCCTTTTATAGTTGCAAGGAGTGAGGGCAATTTGGTCATTTTAATTTGAAAATCATTAATCAGGGGTCTTTAGTGACGGATAAAACCGTCGCTAAAGCCCCATCATGGGCATACTGGGCGGCGCGCGCACACTCGCTCACCTCCTCGCCTGTAATGCGCGCGCACGTCCAGCTGATCTCAGCCGTCCGATCATGAGATTGGATGGCTTAACTCGTGCCTCCGCCCGCCTCTTCTACACGCCCGCCCGCGTGCGATCCCGCGTAAGGCACGGCGTGCAATAGCGCGTGGGCGCTATCAAGCGCCTGCAGCTGCTCGATCGCGATCAAGTGGTCGCAGAGCCCGCTCGCCCGCGCCCTTTCGCCTGCGCATGTGGATTCGAACCCGCGCCAGCGCCTCGCGATAAGGCATTTACCCACTGCGCTACAAAGGAGAGATGGTGCGTGAATGTTTTGAGTGGCGCGTGCTCATGGCCATTGGATCAAGATCCAACGGCCCAAATCGCGCGTTGGATCTTCTTTGGAGAGGCAGCGGCGATCCTGAGGGCCGGTTGGATGGCTGAGAGGCACCACGTGGTGCCATCTTGGTCGTCCATCTTCTGGATGATGTAGATGGTGTCACGGTTGTTGGATTGAGTCGATTTTCACACCATTAGGCTGCGATCGTCAATCCGAATCCATCCGTGCGGTCGGATTTGTCGTTTGAAGTGTGGATTCATACCATCTTGGCCCTTGAACTTCTAGGGTTCCCCTGTCACTATTTGATGCTACAGATGTCTGATTAGGGTGATCTTGGAGTTGTTGAACTCCAATCGTTACTCTGATCACATCTGTACAGTTGGATCTTCGATCCGAGGTCCCAATAAAAAGTTTACCCTATCCATGAACATAAAAGGAGACAATTAACCTCCATTTTATTCAAACTAATCTAAATGTAAGATGATGCATGTTATGTAATATTTATAGTATGCAATGCAATCCTATGCTTAAGAACATGCATAAATAGACATCTTAAGTAGTGTAAACATGTTTACATCATACCCCATGCCTATCTTTTGCTAGTCCCTAGCAAAAACTATATGCTATTTGTAAAAGAATCAGGTTGGATTATTTGGGCTTGAGTTATTTTCAATCATTACGAAAATGTTTACTTAGGATCTGAATTTTTAAAGACACAATAGTGTCCGAGTATCTGCCAAAATGCAGACCGCCTCAATCCCTCACCTTATTCAAAGAAAATTTTCTTTTTCTCTTTTTTCTTCTTTTCTAATTTTTTTGGTTTTTCAAGTTTTAGGGTTTAAGAGTAGCTTTCTACGGCCATTCAACTCACCCAAGATTTGATGAGAACCCTAAGTTTTAAGCATCTTATTATGAATGTGATAGACTCGTTGACCGACAGTTAAAACGGACTTCGGATTTCTACGCCTCTAGGTGACCAAAAAAAAAAAAAGAATTCTGCCTAAAGATGTATCTTTACAACCAGTAGCTTTCTCCCTAGTTTTATTTTTTTACGGGGTCAACACAAGGGTGAGTTCAGTGTATATCTCCCCGATTTATTCTACTTCTCCACTTCTTCCTAAGTGTTTTGGGATTTTTCAATGCATTTATTGAGTTAGGTTCTGGACAACCGGTCGATGAGCTGTTACCATCGACAACTTGCCAGCCATACTCGTGCGACGAAGTGTCTTATTTCATTTTTTCTTTTCTCCTTTTTTTTTATTTTCTTTTTCTCTTTTTAAGTAGGTGGCTTCCCTGGTCTAAGATTTACCTAAAAGCAGCAAAAAGAGAAAGGTCCAGGGATTGGGCTCTGGACAACCTACCTATGGGCTGTTACCCACGATAACCTGCCAGCCATTTCACCCTAAAAGGTTCATTAGCTACCCAATTTCCGTTAAAATCGCCGAACAACGAGTCAGTGCAAAGAAAGTGTGTAGATGCTAAAAACTCAAAGTTCCCTTGAATCAGAGGGTGGGCTGATAAGTCGTGTACTTATCACCCAAACTTATTTACTCCAATTAAAATAGAATTCAGATGGTGAGGACTCGAAAAATAAATCCACATTTTAGTGGATACACGGGCTGATTAAGTCTGAAGACCAGAAGGGTCTTTGTATTCAAATCATAATGTAGTATTTTCTAAGATTGAAAATTTTCTTAAATCCAAGTTCTCTTTCCTAATTCTATTTTTTTTAAATAAAAGAAAATAAAACAAATCTACGGAGCTGACGAATAAATTCAGAGATGAATACTCCAACCCCCCATGCCTATCTAATGCAATGTCCTCATTGTATTAAAAAGACAGAAAATAGAGTAGAGTAGAAAGCTCCTAAATTGCGTGAATGTCAGGTCCGCTCCGAGATAGAAACTAAAAAGAACTGTATACGTGCTGAATTTAGTACCTTCAGCTAGGCACACTATACAAAGAAGAGAAATAAAGAATTCACAAGTGCAGGTCAAAATCAGAATAAATAGAATAAACCTCTGACCTGTCAATAGAGGTCCACAGATGTTGACTAGATTGTGGTGCAGACCCATACCCCATAATCGAGATTATCTCAGGTTTTAGATAAAAATTACCCAAAACCTACAATCAGTATGCAAGTGGGGTTGGGCCTGCGATTTATGAGGATGCAATCCAAGACCAAAAAGTCGGGATATAGAGAAATCAAGCTCAAAAGGATAATCATTGAATGTGTGCTTGGGTTCGACATCCTCATAACAAATGTCGTAAGGGTCCTGGTTTGATGGTTTCAGCTTAATAGGAACCCTTCGACTTAGTCTTCTACTTCCTCCGGAACTTGCTTCCCAAATCAAAATTTCCCGGCTCCTATCCTCCTCATTCAGCATGTTAAATTCCAGGACTCTTGCATATTAATCACTCCGTCTGAAATCTCCAAGTCTAAATGATGTGGCTGAATCAGGATTGACTTGGGTCGAATTATCTCAGAAACAGAATCATCGATGTAAATGACAATGCGGTGTAACTGACAATTGGGACATTGAATTGAATCCTTCAGAAAATGCGATTCTGGATCCGTAATGTGAGCCCCAATGAGATCAGTTTCCTCAATTATTGGGCTATCAAATGATCTATCATATTCCTCAGACCCAATCATCTCACAAAAATTTTGTTCTATAAACTTGCGTGAGACTTTGCAAATTGAATCTTCACCATCAGAATTAGAGAAATAAAGATCCGTATTAATGTTTGTCTCAAAATCATCTGTCACTTTCTGATCCAAAGAGACATACGTTTCCTCGTACCCTGGCTCAGGGATCTTAAGTGAAGAAATCAAATCATCCTTGATTGGTTGCTCTAATTCCATCTGATCAGCCTCGTAACACGTGTCCCCCCTAATAGATGCCTGAGCAGGTTCTGACATTGGCTCTCCTGAAGGGAGTTCATCCTGGAAATCATTCCATGACTGAACTAAAGAAACCACAAATCTCATCCTCAATTTCGCTAACTTCCCAAGTAGAAACTCACTCGGGTTCTTATCCTTAACATCTTGGAGCCAATCCAATAAATACTTATTCAAATCATCAATCGTTTCAATCAGAGGCTCCAATCTCTCAATGCAAGGTATTGGCTGAACTTCTAAAGATTGTATGATATTCTTTAAGTTAACCAGAACCTTATCTTGAACCTGGTTACCCTAAACCAAATGAGTTGGTTCAGGGTTGGGCGGGTTTGGGGTCAATGCAGGGGAATTAACGAATTGAGATTCGTTATACCCTTCCTGATAATAGATCATTTCAGATTGTTCGAAAGGTGGTGATGACCTAAAGGCAGTGTAATCAGAGGATGGGTAAGGATCAGTGTATCCTTCTTGATTGTAGATCGTATTAGGTTGTTCATGAAAGGGTGACGATCTGTAATCGATGTGGCTCTGAGAAGGATAGAAATCACAATCATAGTGTTCAGGGTTAGATCCTTAACACAGAGGTCCGAAACTGTCTCCCCAATCCGAGTTATCCCGACTAATTGATGGTTGATTACAGTATGAGTCGGGATAGTCGTCATGTTGAGGATAATTCAACACAGGAGGGAAAGAGTAGAAATGTGTGTAATATGTGGAAGGATTCACGAGAGACGGGAGGAAGAAGGGAGACCTGCAATACAAACAATTAAACCTGTCCTTAAGTGGGCTAGCTTAAAGACCTACAGACTCCCAAAACCTGTCTTGAGATAAAGGAATGATTTGATCTACTTCTGTCTATTCAATCCAACCAGTTAGAAGGAGGGACTGGGGAGAAGGTTCTTCCTTCGGCTTGCGCCTCCGGTTCCTAGTGTATCCCGCAGCCGCGATTGTTTGATTCTGCTCCCCTAGTTAGACATCAGATGGAACAATAAAAATAGACTAATCGAAAATAATCTCATTCTGGGCTCTGAAGAGCAAGTTGAATCCTTAAGGCCAATGTCTACTCTATTTTATTTAGGACTAGGTTTAAATATGCTTTGGCATGTGATGGGCCCTTTATATGGGTTGTGCCCTTAATGATTGATTGATTTGTGTGTGCATGCACAACCAGTGATTTTCAAGCAAGATTACTTTTGATGCGGTGAATTATAGGGTTCAAATCTTGCTTAGTATCTTTTAGGATTCAACTTTAGGTGTTTTCAAACAAGTTTTGTTGGCATACCAGGTTTTGAAAGCACAGGTGAAGATGTTTTCCTTTGAAGCTTAAAAAGAATGTGGAGTGCCTAGTAAATCCCTAATAGTTGAACCTAAGTGGCAGCTACTTGATGAGTTGATTTTAATTGAAGTGGTGCGACCCAATCAACTCAAACAATTGGCCTGTTGCACCACTTAATTAGGCACACAAATGATTACCTAATCTGATTTCTACTCAGTTATGTGTTTGGTTGTGTGTACCGGCTCCAAAGATCGATTTATCGGTTGAGTTTGAAAATCAGATGAGGTTGTGTACCTCTGTGAGATTTTTTTTTAATTTTCTTTTTAATTTTCTTTTTAAATATGGAGGTTGGGGTGAGTATGGGTGTCAAACAACAAACAATATAACCTTAGAGTTTATAAGAACACCTAGGTTGATTAATGTTTGTGTTATTATGTTGTGGAATGAAATCTAATGGGTGGGAAGGTGGGGGATAACCTACAAAACCTTCCACAACACTTTACTCCAATCTACCGCTTTTGCCTGTCTCGAAAGAGTACCTACAATCACAATAAGAAAGGAGAGAAGTGAGGTAAATGATTCGTAAGTTGGAAAAACATGAAGAAAAATCGAAGAGCGTCGCCTCCCTGGCAACGGCGCCAAAATGTTGAATGTCGAGTTGCTATGCTAACGTGTTTGGTTTGGAAAACCTGTCATCGTAGTATGAAAGCGAAGAACTCATGTTCAACAAATAAAATTTATACCAGAATGGAAATCCTGAGTCGAACAAAGGAAGGTAGACGTTTGATTTAAAAACACGCGTTTGTTTTATTTGTTACAAAGTAAATTAATTGACTAGAACTATCTAACTATTTACAATAAATAGAAGAGAGAGAGTAAGAGAGAGAAAGAATATAATGAACAAAAACCAAAATGAGATGTAAAATGAACATGGAATTCATCCTTAAAAAGATTATTTATTTCACTAAACATTATGACTAGAAAGCAGAAAACGATTACACAAGAAAGGAGTAAATCTACTCTAGAAAGCATTAAAAAGAATGGAGAGAGAAATATCCTCCTCGACGGTCGCTTGGAGGACGAGCCAGATGGGACGACGCCTGGACGAAGGAGGACGGAGCAGGATGAAGGAGGACGAAGCGGGAAGAACGGGAACGAGGCAGCACGTCGTCGTCGTCACAGGATTCGCTTTCGAAAGGGGGACGAAAAATTGACTTTATCTCGCGAGAAGCATCCCGGGTGTGGGACAAGCTTCTCTTGAGCTTTGGAGAGGGAGAGAAGAGAAGGAAGGGATGAGAATTTCGTGTGGAGGGGGTCTCCTTTTATAGTTGCAAGGAGTGAGGGCAATTTGGTCATTTTAATTTGAAAATCATTAATCAGGGGTCTTTAGTGACAGATAAACCATCGCTAAAGCCCCATCGTGGGCGTAGTGGGCAACGCACGTGCGCCCGCTCACCTCCTCACGCGTAACGTGCACGCATGTTAGCTGATCTCAGCCGTCCGATCGTGAGATTGGATGGCTTAAGTCGTGCCTTCGCCCACCTCTTCTACACGCCCGCCTGCGTGCGATCCCGTGTAAGGCGCGACGTGCAATAGCGTGTGGGCGCTATCGAGTGCCCATAGCCGCTCGATCGCGATCGAGCAGTCACGGAGCCTGCTCTCCCATGCCCTTTCGCCTATGCATGTGGATTCGAACCCACGCCAGCGCCTCGTGATAAGGCGTTCACCCGCTGTGCTACGGAGGAGAGATGGTTGTGTGAATGTTTTGAGCGGCGCGTGCTCATGGCCGTCGGATCAAGATCCAACAGCCCAGATCGTGAGTTGGATTTTCTTTGGAGAGGTAGCAGTTGTCTTGAGGGCCGATTGGATGGCTGAGATGGCGCCACGTGGTGCCATCTTGGTCGTCCATCTTCTAGATGATGTAGATGGTGCCACGGTTGTCGGATTGAGTCGATTTTCATGCCGTTAGGCTGCGATCGTCGATCCGAATCTATCCGTGCAGTCGGATTTGTCATTTGAAGTGCGGATTCACACCATCTTTGCCCTTGGTCTTCTAAGGTTCCCCGGTCACTATCTGATGCACAGATGTCTGATTAAGGCGATCTTGGAGTCGTTGAACTCCAATCGTCGCCTTGATCACATCTGTACGGTTGGATCTTCGATCCGAGGCCCTGATAGAAAGTTTGCCCTGTCCATGAACATAAAAGGAGATAATTAACCTCCATTTTATTCAAACTAATCTAAATGCAAGATGATGCATGTTATGCAATATTTATGGTATGCAATGCAATCCTATGTTTAAGAACATGCATAAATAGACATCTTAAGTAGTGTAAACATGTTTACATCAGCTATAGGTAGGATATGAGAGGAAATTTGCTAGCCAAGGATGGTTTGAATGGTAGTGGGTAGTGGTCTTTTTATAGGGTAGGATGAGGGGTTAAGGTAACTCTTGAAATGCAGGGCTAAGATGGGAAGATGGAGGTGGTTATGTGATCCTAGGGCTAAGGATAGTTGGCGCCACCGAAGGTGTGTAAGGGGGGTAGTTATGGGTGGCCAAGGGACACCTAAAAGTGGCGCCAACCATGAAGAGGTGCCATGGGTTGGCGCCAACTTCTAGGCTTCTGGAAGGGGGTTGAGGTGGATGGTGGAGATGGCTTGGAGGGGTTATGTGTAGGGTGGATATGGGGGTTGAGGTTGGCACCAAAAGGGAGGTAGTTAGGGTTGGTTTTGGTGCCAACTTTAGGTGTCTTTTGGTGGTTAGTTGAGGGGTGAAAGGTGGTGAAGAGGTGGCGCCAACTTTGAGTAGAGGTGGAGCTAGCTTAAGTAGGCTTAGGTGGACTTGGAGTGGTAGGTCATGTAGGTGGAGTTAGGGTTAGGTTTTTGGTGCCAAGGAGGTGGATGCTAGCTAAGCTAAGCTAAGCTAGCTTAGCTAGCTATAGAGTAGAGGAATATGCATGTGGAGCTTAGGGTTTGTGGAGAGGAGCTGGTTATGTAGAGTCTGGAGCTGAATTGGAGCTGGCAGTAACTGAAGAGGTCAACATGGGCCTACTCTAGCTGGCTTAGCTTGCTAGTTCTTTGCTAGCTACTAAGCCAAGCTAAAGTGAGCTGGCTTCTGTTGAATGGAGCTGAGGTGAGCTGGGTCTGGTGCTCCCGGGGAGGATTGCGCTAGTTGAGACAGCTAAGGTAGCTTAGCTCAATTAGCTTGAGTTAAGCTGGGTCCCCGGGAGCTGGACTTGAGCTTCCTGAGCTGGGATGAATTCTTCTTCAGCTGGCTGGAGTTGAGTGGAGTTGGATGTAGCTGGATCTGAGCTAAGGTGAACTCCAGTCAACTCAGCTAAGCTAGCTAAAGCTCCCTGTGGACTAGTGGAAGCTGAAATGAGCTAGAGTCAACTAAGTTAAGCTGGATCTGAGCTGACTTGAGCTAGGGTGAGCTTAGATGAGCTCTCTTGAGTTGCCATTCAACTAAGATTATCTGAATGGAGCTAGGATGAGCTAACCCTAGTCCAAGTGAGCTAGATTCCAGCTGTAGTGAGCTGGATCAAGCTGAGTTCCAACTAGTCTGAGCTTCTACTTCACCATTTGCCTTCTTAAGTGCTAGGGTTTTAGGGATCTATATATCTGTTCATCCCTGACACTCACAAAAACACATTAAAACAACAAAAGAAAATGTAATGCATGCCTAACCTAGTTAATGCCTAAATGCAGCCCAAAAACCCATTTGTGGAGCAAAACTCTAAAAGCTAGGTTTGTTATAATGTATAAGAATGATGATAAACTGTCGTTTACTAGAGACATGATGCCTCTCCAATCCATTCTGGTCATAGAAGTGTTTGATGTCTAGGGCATTGACTTTATGGGCCCCTTCCCGAACTCACATGGCTTTGAGTACATACTCTTCGTAGTAGACTATGTCTTAAAGTGGGTAGAAGCCATCCCGGCAAGACGAGCTGATCATAAGTCTGTTATATCCTTTGTCCGAGAATTTATTTTTGCGAGATTCGGAGTTCCCCACACCCTGATAAGTAATGGGGGAAGCCACTTCATCCATTCCCATTTCAGATCATTATTGAAGAAATACGGGGTGCAGCACTGCATTACTACCCCATATCACCCACAGACCAATGGGCAGGATGAAGTATGAAACCGTCAAATCAAGCTTATCCTTCAAAAGACGGTTAGACCTGATAGGAAGGATTGGTCCGATCAGTTGATCGATGCACTATGGGCATATCGGACTGCATACAAGGCCCCGCTCGGAATGTCACCATACCGTATGGTGTATGGAAAGGCCTGTCACCTTGTGGAGCTGGAGCACTGTGCCTTTTAGGCGGTGCAGAAATGTAATTTTAACCTCGAGGTCGAAGGTTATGAAAGGAAGCTCCAGCTCAGTGAGTTAGAGGAGATTAGGCGGGAAGCATATGAGAATGCAAAAATATACAAGGACAAGACAAAAGCTTTCCATGATCGACACATCTAGAGGAAGGAGTTTGCACCTAACCAGAAGGTTTGGTTGTTTGACTCCAGACTCAAATTCTTTGCGGGAAAGCTCAAGTTTTCGTATCCTAATGGGGTGGTCCAAATTAGAGACCCAAAATCTGGGCACGTTTTTACGGTTAATGGCCAGCACCTCAAACCATTCTTTGCCCAGGAACCTCCTCCTGTCAACAAAACGATACATCTTCTTGAGGACGTATGACTAATGAGTTGCCTGGCTGGAGGCGTTAAACTTAGCATGTATACATATATACATACCATATATACATAGCATATTTCATTTTTGCATAATGTTTTGCATATTGTTCTGCATATTGTGTATGGCATTGAAGTAGTGGCGTGAGCTGAATGATAACTTAGAAGTAGTTCCAGGTGATTTCTATCCACATATACCCGGCCTTATTCAAATTTCTTTTATTCTTGAATGAGGACATGCAAACACTTAGGCATGGGGGGGTAGTTTATAAAAAACTAAAAATTTTCTGCCAACAATTGGAGGAATTAGATCGTTTTATCAGGAGGTTTTATTAAAGATTTATTCTTTAGTAAATTCCTAGACTTAGAATCCAGTATAATTTCATACTTGCATGTAGATTTTGCAATGGATCCTCTGTGAAAACTGATAGACATTTCTAGTTTGTCAAAAAGAAGCATCGCTTCTTCTTGTGAACCCTTGGACAACAATCAGGGAGTCAAGTGAACTATCTTCTAGTAGATCCACCAAAACATATGTGAGGTGAGAGTAGAGAGTACTGGTGCTCTAAGGTTAGTATAAAGAATCTTTAATAATTGAATAATGACACTTGGAGTTGGGCATAGTTTTCACTCTCAGTTCTTGCGTACTAAATCTGTGAGAAATTCCATACAAGAGCCACCAAATAAGGCAAAAACATATAGAGTGGGTTCTGATAAAACTAGGACTGAGGTGGATGGTCATGACTGTCCTCTGCAGAATCCTCGACTGAAGGAGGGTACTGATGTCAAGGTCAGAAATACGTTGTCCTATCCGTTCCCTACCCGGTGCCGAGAAGAGGCACTTCCACCAAATAAGTCACCCAAAATCCTTTTGGTCATCCCAAAATTCCCCAAGAATGCCTCACGTATAAAAGTACGTATGTCGTGTTATGTTGTGCTGATAAATACAACAGTATGTCGTGTTGTGGCATTGTGCCAATAGATTTGCATACAAAAGAGTTGTTTGCTCAAAAAAAAAATAGAGAGAAGAAAAAAAAAGGGCGTTATGTAAAACAGTTGCGTAATGTGAGTCAAGTTAAATGTTTTGAAATGTTTTGAAGCAAAAACACCTACCACCCTCAAGAACCACCAAATACAGCCTTAACCTACTTTTTCTGTATTTCTGATCGCCTGAGTACGGGCTGAGGAGTCTGACTTAGTCGTAGGGTTATCAGAACCTAATTAAAGTGTCATGCCGTGTGAGACCACCAAATACATTTGCAAATCTGGTGAGATGTGAGCTCAGGAAGAAAAAGAAAAAAAAGAGAGAAAAGTACAAAAGATTAAAGAGAGCACAGTTTTTCCAGCCTCTCTCTAAGTTGATTTATTCAATAATCTGGAAATCTAAATTCTAAAATACTAGTCTCTAAGAAGCACCATAAGAGAGAGCCACCAAATACAATCTAGTTAACTCAGACATCTACCCAAACCAAACACCGGTGCCAAAATCAGAAAATATTTTATAACCCCAAGAAAAGAGGTTCGCCTATCCCGACAGAATTTTACTAGGGATCAAGTACAAACTTTAAATGTATATCGAGTCTTTGCTTGGATCCGTTGCAGAAGCTACAACATTATATATTCATAGTTATCTGGATTCTTAATTTTTGGATGTAGCAAAAAGAAATAAATCTTTAATTTAACTCTTGGTAAAATGTATTTAGTCTTAAACTTGCTAAGGACTAGCAAGATTTATGCATGGGGGTATGATTGCACAGCAATCATAGGTCCTAACTCACCTGAACTAAGCTAGAACTTAGCTTAACATGAACATTCTGCATGCATACATATCGTATTCTGCATCATAGTTGATAGATGTGTTTTATGTATTAAACTATGTTATTTAAGAGGTATTAATGATGGCAGATAATCCAGGGCTGCAGATGACCGATCCAACCTTGTGGATTTGTTCGGAATAACAACGGGAGTCCAACGCATCCAAGATCGCATCAATCAGACTTCCATAGCACCCCAGGGAATGTAGAAGAGCAAGAGCCAAGGGGCAAATTGAAGAAGATCCGAACCTCAGATGACAAATCCAACCATATGGATGGATTCGGATTGACGTTTGCAGTCTAACGGTGTAGAAATCAACATAATCGGATGCCTACGTAATCAGATATAAAGAGAAGAACAGACGGTCATGATGGCACCACATGGCACCATCGCAACCGACCCTCGCTGCACCCCCAACCCCTGAAGGCACCTCGCCTCGCAACATGGGCCGTTGGATCTTCATCCAACGGCCACGAATGCACCACATCACCACCCAGAACAGATTAATATAAATATAATTAAGTAAGCATATATGATAAAGGCTTTACGTAGCGCGTTGGCTCACTCGCGCACCCACGTATGCGCAGGGAGCGGGTTCGAGCTAGGTGCTACACAAAAATTGGTGTGGGTTGCAGGCGAGCACATGCAGGCGGGCATGCGCGATTGGAGGGCCCAAAGGCATCCACGTGGCGCGATCGCGCAGGTTGTTGCGAGATCTGGAAGGTGCGAGAAGCCTGCGTAGGATTTGAAATTGAACGGCTAAGTTGATGAGGCAGGATTTGAAGACGAAAACACGAAGAAGCGGTGTGGGTGCACGGGAGCTGCGCGATCTTCATCCAAGGGTGCATAACGTGCTACATGACAGCATCAGAAAGAACCAGGGAAGAAGAAGGATTTGCACAATCTATAAAAGGACCTAAGGGCCCCTCCCTTGGAAGAGAACTCTCTCTCAACTCTCATTCTCTTCTTCCTTCTTCTACCTCTCTCTCTTCTCCCTCTTCTCGTCGTTTCTGCATTCCGTCTGCAAAATCCATTGGGCCACTCTGTTGGATTGCCGCTGCTCCTCTCAACCTCTTCAAAAGGCCACCGCGGACCACTCGTGGTGCCCTTCTTCTGTTACAATAGTAGTTATTTACTTTATGTTTTATTCAAATACATGTATGATATACAATTAATGTTCAAACTTTCTGCATGATATATATATTGCAATTCATTGTCTCTACTACTTAGTAATTAGATTTAGAATAAGTGCATGAAATCAAAAGTGTTTTTCTGCCTCCCTGTGATCAACCGGGACTCCCAGTTCTGTTAATTTTATTTGTCAAGACATATTTCATGCTATACTATTACATACTTATCTTTTACGCGATCTACGCCCCGAATACCAAGGTCCTGTGAGGTTAGGTCTTAATGACCTTCCTTGCATACACCAACTCAAAGGGTTGGTGTAGTTAAGCAGAACAAGGCTAAGCCCTTGTTAATCAGAGTGGTCCTTTAGATCATATGACCTGATTTTTTGTTCAAGTTTGTGTTATTAAAAATTTGGCTAGAGACCAACTGTAAGGAGTTCTCGCCTCTCAGGCTAACCCGGCCAGGCTAGTTACGAGGGGACTACGAGGAAGGTTCTTCCTTCGGCTTTTGCCTCCGGTTTCGTTACCCCACAGTTGTGATCGTTTGACGCTACCCCGCTACCTTAGAAACCAGGTTTTGCAAGAGAGGATGGAACTACCTAGTAGTTTCAAGCCAAATACAGGTTATTTGATGTATTTTCGTGAATTCTTAACTTGTCTCTTCAATGTAGTATTTATGATGGGTGGTCCACAAGGTGACTCGCCTCACCAACTAACTTTTGGACTCGGGTTTCAAGTTAGTCCAATGTGCTCCTATTGGCTCATGCGCTTCTAAGTTGTTTTAAATTAAAGACCACAAATCAAATATAAACTCTCAGGTAAAGATGGAATCCAAATGATTTGAAACTTGGCAAGAAAATCTCTTTTTCAATAATCTTTTCAAAGAGTATTTTTTCAGGAAATTTACTATTTTCAACAAATAGTTATGAATTTTTAACTAGCAAAGGGTCAAATTTGGGATTTAGATCCCGTGTTGGTTTTTCTGTTGGAAACAATATCAAATATGCTCCAAAAATTTTGTAAAATTATGATAATGAAACCTAATTTGATTATCTTTCAAAACCCCACTAGTTGTGAGTAAATTAGATTTGTATATTGGTCAGAATTGATTTTCAAATTTCATAAAAGTTTTGTTTTCAAGTAATCTGACACATATGTACTCCACGAATTTTTAAAAATTCCACAAATGGAATTTCCTTTCGAGAATGGTGTCGTTAGAAAGATAATTTGAAAATCTAGTTCCAGTCTAAATTTCAAGATTTTTGGAGGATTAGAAACACGGCTATTGAATTTGGTCGAATTTCTACTAGCAATGTGTGCACCTGATTTCCGCAGTGCCCACTTCGATTTGTTCACCACTTCTCTGGTTTAATCCTGCACACAAAAGTAGTATGTTACAGAAGAAATCAAAAGTATAGCGCGAAATACATCTTGACAAATAAAATTAACGGAACTGGGAGTCCCAGTCAATCACAGGGAGGCAGAAACATGCTTCTGATTTCATGCACTTATTCTAAATCTAATTAGTAAGTAGTAGAGGCAATAAATTGCAATATATATATCACGCAGAAAGTTTGAACATTAATTGCATACCATACATGCATTTGAATAAAACATGAAGTAAATAAACTATTACTGTAACAGAACGAGGGCACCACGAGTGGTCCGTGGTGGCCTTTTGAAGAGATTGAGAGGAGCGGCGGCAATCCGACAGGGTGGCCCAAAGGATTTTGTGGACGAAAATGCAGAGACGATGGGAAGAAGAAGAGAGAGAGGTAGAAGGAAGAAGAAGAAGGAAGATAAAGTTGTTTTCTCCAAGGAGGGGCCTTTGGTCCTTTTATAGCTTTTTTTCTCTTATGCAAATCCTTCTTCTTTCCCTGGTTCTCTCTGATGCTACCACATGGTGTGCTCTGCGCCCTCAGATCCTCATTGCAGTTGCCCCTCACTCGCACCCGCGCCTTTGCATTTTCACCTTCAAATCTTGCCTCATCATCTCAGTCGTTCGATTTCAAATCCTATGTGCGCTTCTCGCACCTTCTTGATCTTGCAACAACCCATGCGATCATGCCACGTGGACGCATCTCAGCCCTCCAATCGTGCAATCGCACCTGCACGTGCCTGCCTGTGACGTCGCATAAATTTTGCATAGTGCAGGGCTCGAAATCACGTCTTGCGCATACACGCATGCGCGAGCCAATGCGCTGCGCAAAGCCTTTATCATATATACTTGCTTATTTATATTTATATTGATCTAATTTGCGTGGCGATGTGGCACGTTCGTGGTCGTTGGATGAAGATCCAACAGCCCACACTATGAGGAGAGGCACCTTTAGGGGTTGGGGGAGTTGCAAGGGGTGACTGCGATGGTGCCACGTGGCACCATCATGGCCGTTCATTCTTCCTCTCTTTATATCTGATGATGTAGGCCTCCGATTAAGTTGATTTTTGCACTATTGGATTGCGAACGTTGATCCGGATTCATCTGTGTGGTTGGATTTGTCATTTGAGGTTCGGATCTTCTTCAATTCTCCCCTTGGCTCTTGCTCTTCTGCGAACTCCCTAGGGTGCTACGGGAGTTTGATTGATGCGATCTTGGATGTGTTGGACTCCCGTCGTTATTCCAAATAAATCCATAAGGTTGGATCGGTCATCTATAGCCCTGGATTACCTGCCATCATTAATACCTCTCAAATAACATTGTTTAATACATAAAACACATATATCTACTACGATGCGTATGCATGCAGAATGTTCATGTTAAGCTATGTTCTAGCTTAATTCAGGAAAGTTAGGGCCTATGATTGCTGTGCAATCACTCCCCGATAGGTGCCTGAGCGGGTTTAGACATTGACTCTCCTGAACGGGATTCATCTTGAGATCATCCCAAGATTGGACTAGGGCAATCACAAATTTCATCCTCAACCTCGACAATTTCCTAAGAACAAACTCACTCGGGCCCCTATCCCTAACATCTTGGAGCAAATCCAATAAAAAGCTATTCAGCACATCAATCATTTTGATCATAGGCTCCAATGCTTCAGTGCATGGTGTTGGCTGAGTTTGTAAAGATTGTGTGGCATTCCTCAAGTTAGCCAACACCCTGTCTTGGACCTGGTTCACCTAAATCGAATGGTTAGGTTCAGGGTTGGGTGGGTTTGGGCTCATTCTAGGGGAGTCAAGATATCAAGGTTCTTGGGTCCCTCCCTGATGGTAGGTCATGTCGGGATGTTCAAATAATAGAGGTGACTTATGTTTAGCATAATTCTGGGGAGGGTAGGTGTTATAATCAACATATCCTTCTTGATTGTAGATCGTGTTGGTTTGGTCATTAAAGGGTGGAGATCTATAATCATTGTAGGTGTGAGAAGGATAATAATCATAGTGTTGTTGTCCAGGGTTAGGCCCTGGACATTGAGGTCCGGATTCATATCCCCAATCAAAGTTGTCCTAGCTAGTGGATGGGTAATTGTAAGTCAGGTTGGGATAGTAATCATCTTGAGGATACGTGTTGGTAGGAGAGTAGGATTGGAAATGTGTGAAAGATGTGGAAGGATACATTATGGAGTAGGAGGGAAACATAGGAGAGAAAGGTGCCCTGCAATATAATCAACCAAACATGTCCTTAGGTGGGTAGCCTAAAGATCTACGGACTCTCAGAACCCATCCTAAGATTATAAATGATTTAGTCTACTTTTATCCGGTCAATCCAACCAATTAGAGGGAGGGGCTAGGGAGAAGGTTTTTCCTTTGGCTTGCGCCTCAGGTTCCTTTGATACCCCCCAACCACTGTCGTTTGATGCTACTCCCTAGCTAGACATCAGATGGACCAGTAGAAGCAGATTAATTTAAAACAATCTCAATCTGAGCTCTAAAGAATGAATCAATCCTTAAGGCCAATGTCTACTCAGTTTTAATTAGGCTTGGGATGATTGTGCTCTTGGAATGTGATGGGCCATTTAGATGGGTTGTGCCCTTAATGATAAATTCGTGATTGTATATGTGCACAACCAATGGTTTTTCAAAAAAGGTTATTTAATGATATGTCTTTTAGGATTTAACCTTGTTTAGTAGCTTTTAGGATTTAATTTTTAGGTTTGTTCAATCAGGGTTTAGTAGACCATTACAAGTTTTGCAAGCCCCGGTGATGATATATCCCTTTAGAAATCAAAAGAAAAATGTGGAGTTTCTAGTTCAAACCTAAAAATCAACCCTAAGTAACAAGCTACTTAATGAATCACTTTTAATTTGAGTGGTGAAGCCTAAACAGATCAATCAATTGGCCTGTTGCGCCATTTAGTTAAGACACAAAAAAATGTTTGGCCTATTCAGATTTCTACTCACTTATGTGTGTGTTGAGTTAAGTGTACCGGATCCATAGGTTAGATTATGGTTAAATGATAGAATCAATGTGACTGTGCGCCTTAGGGTGAGAAGTTGTAGGTGTTAAGTGTGTAGCTTTCAGTTAAATCCCACAAGAGAAGAGTATTTTTTTATTTTTTAATATATGTGGGTGACTGAGGTGAGGCGAAGTAACAATCAAACAATCAAATCTATCCTATGGTTTATAAAAGCACCTAGGTTGATTTGAGTTTGAGTTATTAGTGTAGTGAAATGAAATCTAGGGTAGGGGTGATGGGGGTATACTTACAAAACCTTCATCCGTACTTTTCTTCGATCTAACCGCTTTGGCCTGCCTTGGATGAGTAGCTGCAATCACAGTAAGATCAGAGATAAAAGTTAGGTAGGGTGGAAAAGCACAAAAAAAAACCAAAGAGCGTTGCCTCCCCGGCAATGGCGCCAAAATGATGCGGTGGATTTGCATGCGTATAGGGTTCGGGTTTGGAAAACTCATCGTCATAGTTTGATTCGCGAGAAAATCCATTGATCAGATAATATTTATAACTGAAACTTGAAAGGTGAGTCTCAGGTCGAACATAGGGAGGCGAACGTTTGGTTTGAAAAATCCACATTTTACTTTTTACTTATTTTTTTATTTTTATCTTTTCTAATTTTTTTTGGGTATTTTTATTAAGCAAGAGATCAGGTCGATGTAAACTTGTCTAACTAATCTACTTGCAAAAATAATATATATATAGATAGAAGAACAATCATATATTGCTTGCTCAAATGTTTCTACAACTATGAAAGTGGAAAAAACTATACTAGAAAGCAGTAAAGATAGATATAGGTGAGAGAATACCCCTCGACGGACACTCGGAGACTGACTCGCTCTGATGTCGCCTGGAGGAAGGTGGTGAGGAGCGGGAAGAACGAGGACGGAGCTAGAGGATGGAGGGTGGGGCAAGACGACGTTGCGGCGAGGATCTTCTTCCCAAAAGGAGGTGAGAGGACTGCTGTAGGATGCTCCATGAAGGGGGATGAGATGCAGGAACAAATGTTTGTTTTCTACTCTAGAGGAGCATCTCGAGCTTGGGACAAGCTCTCTCTAGAGCCTTGGAGGTGGTGAGGAGAAGAAAGGAAGAGATGCTTTGAAAGGGAAGGGGTCATAAGGTTTATATAGTGGTGGAAGGTAGATGTTTTGTGCGCACAAGTCTTCAGCGACATTTAAAACGTCACTAAAAACCCATCGGGGGTGTTGCTAGAGCCTTCACTTGCCTTTGCTGGTGTGAGGTGGAGCCACTGCAGCTGACACAGTGTGGGGAGAGCCTCAGCTGTTGGATTTGCATCGCACGACTGAGGATTGGGTGACCTACATGATTCAAATAGCGGAGATCGCACTCCTCCGCTGGCGCATGCATTGGCAGCTGTGGGATCCATCATCGTGTGACTGGGATGCTCCCTCAGATCGTGCCCTCACGAATTCAAATGCACGCGCATCGCGCCTTCATGAAGATTCGATGATCGAGAGCGCATCCAGTTGTCTTAAATGAGCGCCCCTGATTGTGCGTATGCGATCTAGCGTGTCTCCTCACGTCATTGGGTGGCGTCTGATTTGGCGTGCGCAATCTTGACCGCTCGATTGAGATCAAGAGGTCCAATTTGGTTGGTGTTGAGGTGGTAGCAGCAGATTGCTGCTCGAACCCTCACCAGCTCTTTGAAGTGCAAGTGCGCTACCACTGTGGTGAGGGCCCTGGTTGGTCGCGTGGATGCTTTAGCTTGCAGCGGCCTTGATCTTTGGATGAAAATCCAATGGTAGTGATTAGTTCTTTGAGGTCCTTTAGAGGAGACCAAGTGACACTGGCCGATTTTCAGTAGTTGGATTGCGATCCAATGGCTGGGATCATTCCTTGCAGTGAGGCTGAGGAGGCTATGGCTCATGAAGGGTGGCTTGGATGGCGACATGTGGTGCTATCTGTGTCGTCCATCCTCTTCTTGTAGAGGGTGCTACAGAGCTCTGATTGGAGTGATTTTTGCCCTGACGAACTGCGATCGTCGCTCTGAATCCATTTGTATGATTAGATTCTTCATCTAAAGCCCGTAAAGATGTCACATTGCCTCCTAACCACATAAAATGTTGGAATTAATATACAGAATACGTAAACTATCCTAAATGTAATGCAATAAATGTTATGCAATATTTATACTATAAATGCAATGCTAGGACTAGGAACTATCATAAATAAGCATTTTATTATGAATTAATGCATGTTTATTATTAGGTTTCTCAACCTGAAGTAAAGCCTTTAGAGTTTTTAACAAGAAGAATTCAGTTGTTGAGGAAACTATGCATGTGTCAATTGATGAAACATTAGCTCAACCTAAATCTTTTGCAAACAATGATGATGATGGTCTAATAGATGACACGTCAAACATTCCAAGAGAAAATGTTTCTAATGAACTACCTAGAGATATTTCCTATGCGAAAGATCATCCAAAAGAATTAGTGATAGGAGAATTGTCTAAAGGAGTTCAAACCAGATCTTCTTTTAATACTTTAGCTTTCACTACATTTGTTTCTCAAATAGAACCCAAAAATGTTAAGGAAGCCTTTTGCTAACAATTGCTGGATTATAGCAATGGAAGATGAGTTGAATCAATTCAAAAGAAATCATGTATGGGAACTGATAGTGAAATACGCATGATTTGTAAAAGCGGGTTTTTAACGTCGTTGTAACACACGAATCCGCTTTCGCTTTTAAATTTATATCCTAGATAGGGGAGTATCTAGGGTCGTCCAAGGAGGCCAATTATTTGCAAAATTAATCCTCTTGCTTACAAATAGATCTCAACTTTCTTTTTGGTATTTTAAATATGTAATTTTTTTTGTTTTAAAAAGACGAGGGCAAAATGCGAATTGTAACGGAAAGTACTAACACCTACAATTGCCTAACTAAAACTTAAAAGATAGAAATATCTTCTTCTTAAGCTCACTCTAGGCAAGTGGAGGCCTAGAGTAATTAGGAAGAAGAGGTGAAACAAGTGCTAGAGTCAAAAGTAACAATTGCAATAAAAAGCTAAAAGAAGGTAATTTAATTGACTAGAATTGGTGTTCTTTTCAAGGACAAGTAGAGGAATGCTTCTACTAAAATAAAAAAATCTAAAAGAAAGAAAAGAAACACAAATCCTCTTACAAAAATGGTGAAGAAGGGAGTCTTCTTGCTCCAATCCTAGCTGCTCCTTGGCTTGAAAAGAGGGCCTCCTTCTTCTCCTTCCTTGAGAGCTCCTCTAAGGTGGAAGCTACCACCTTCAATGCTCTCCTCCAAGGGGGGGGCGTGCACCACCCTTAAGAGCTCCTCCAAGATGATGTGAACCGCCTTCAAAATCTCCTCCAAAGATCTTCCTTGCCTAGCTTCTCCTTTGGCTGGCATAACCCAAGAGAGAAGGGAAGAGGGGAAGGCACCAAAGGGACAGAATATCCCCTTAATCTTCTTCTTCTTCTTCTCTCTTGGACGTGGGCTTCTAGGTGGAATATGAGAGTGAATTTGCTAGCCAAGGATGCCTTGAATGGTGGTGGGTAGTGGTCTTTTTATAGGGTAGGATGGGGGGTTAAGGTGCCCCTTGAAATGGAGGGCTAGGATGGAAGGATGGAGGTGGTTGGTGATCCTATGGCCAAGGGTATTTGGTGCCAACCCAAGGGGTGTTAAAGGGGGTGGTTATGGTGGTGTTGGTGGCTTTTGGTGGTGGAGAGACACCACCATTTTGGCGCCAACCTAGGGTCTTCTAGAAGGGGGTTAGGTGGATGGTGGAGATGGATTTAAGGAGAGGTGTATGGTGGAGATGAAGGGGGCGGTTAGGGTGGTTTTGGTGCCACTTTTAGGTGTCTTTTGGAGGTAGTGGGTAGGCTAGGTTGGCGCCAAGTAGGTGGAGCTAGTAGGTGGAGTTGTTAGGTAGGGTTCTTGGGTGGTACAAGCCAAGGAAGTTGGAGCATAGCTAAGCTAAGCTAAGCTAAGCTAGCTTAGCTAAAGGAGGAGTAGAGAAAGAGGTGTTGGAGCTAGAGTTTAGAGGGAGGAGCTGAGGATGAGAAGTCTAGAGCTGAAACTGGAGCTCGCTGCTGCTGAAGAGGCTGGCATGGGGCTACTCTAGCTGGCTTAGCTTGCTAGTTCTTTGCTAATTGCTAAGCCAAGCTAAAGTGAGCTCGCTTCTACTATAATGAGCTGAGGTGAGCTAGGTCTGGTGCTCTCGGGGAGGATCAAGCTGGTTGAGGCAGTTAAGGTAGCTTAGCTGAACTGAGTTGAGCTAAGCTGAATCCCTAGGAGCTGGACTTGAGCTTCCCGAGCTGAGATGAGTTCTTTATCTGGCTGGAGTTGAGTGGAGCTGGATGTAGCTGGGTCTGAGCTGGGGTGAACTCCTGTCAATTTAACTGAGCTAGCTAGAGCTCCCTGTGGACTAGTAGGAGCTGAGATGAGCTAGACACAACTAGGTTGAGCTGGATCTGAGCTGACTTGAGCTAGGGTGAGCTAAGATGAGCTCTCTTGAGCTGCCATTCAGCTGAGATTAGCTGAATGGAGCTAGGATGAGCTAACCCTAGTTCAAGTGAGCTAGGTTCCAGCTGTGGTGAGCTGGATCAAGCTGAGTTCCAGCTAGTCTAAGCTTCTCCTTCACCATTTTCCTTCTTGAGTGCTAGGGTTTTAGGGATCTGCATATCTGTTCATCCCTAACACTCACAAAAACATATCAAAAAGATAATAAAAAATGCAATACATGCCTAACCTAATTTATGCCTAAATACAACCCAAAAACCCGTTTGCGGAGTAAAATCCTAAGAGCTAGGTTTGTTCTAATGTATAAGAATGATGATAAACTGACATTTATCACACCCCCATGCTTATCTTTTGCTAGTCTCTTAGCAAAACTTCAATTTTTTGGAAAATGAAATTTTTGGGAAATCTAATTTTTTTGACTTTTGAGGAGAAAAAGAGATTAAGGGACCTTGGTAGATAAAACACAGGAGGTACGGGATTTGTTAAAGGTAAACATCGAGATTTGTTTTTAGGTCCAACCATTAGATAGAACGGGATCAATATATCCTCCAGAAAATTCACAAATTAACCCCTTGTTAATTCAGATGACTTGAGATGTTTGTTTTTTAGGATTTTTCTAGCTCATGAATCTGATTCGTAACTTGCAAAATCCTTTAAAACCTTATGCCTGTGCTTGTGAAAAGCCAACATTTATAAGGGCGTGTTAATTTATTTATTATTACTTTTTTTCTTTTTCTTTTTTTCTCCCCCATGATTATTTTTAGCTTAGTCTTACAACAGATGTGTCAGGATGATCATTCCCGTTACCATTCCTCGAGGGGGCTTTGGCGCCAGTACTTCGGGATAGCACTGTCCATGACACCACCCAGGAGCTCACAACCCCAAAACACGATGCGGTGTAAAGGGACACTCCAAGCAAACTCAAGCTCTTGCTCCGACACTATAGGTAGAGCACCGTCCAAGACACTTGAGCTGCTAAAATGCGCTTTAATGCTCTGTCTAAAGATATGAAATATAGATATGGAGCAGCGCCAAGGCGGTAACATGTTGACATTGAGTCCTCAAAGGAGGCATTTTCCTCCTTCTCGGCGGTGGGAACTCAAACCAATGATCTACTTCAGACTTTTACTAAGTCCAAACAAGGGAGTTTTTCAAATTTTTAGCTATTTTTAAGTGTTGGCTTGTGTGTGAAGAGTGACACAAGAAGTTTCTCAAGACATGTAAGTTTTTGAATCAGAAACTAAGTCAAATACTTTTCACATTACAAAATAGGATCAAGTCACCTGAACTATCATGAGTTCAGGTGGAATTTTAGAGAAGGATATCTGATCTAGTCTAAAAAAGACCCAAAAATTCTAATGATCAGATCCGCATCCTCATCCTTAGTTTGTTAAAGATTAAATCCCATTGTAGCAAAAGTGAGTTTTTCAAGCTTAGTCCCAAAAAAAGTTTTTCCTCAAGAAGTTTATCAAATTTTTTTTTTTTGGGTGTGCAAGTAGGAAATAAATTAAAGAAAAATGCATGTTTTTAGGTTTTGAACATCCTAAATCGATCGTTAAAATTAAAAACACCCCCATGCTTAAGATATGCCATGTCCTCATACATTAGGAGGGAAAAGGGATCACCTTAGTGAAGAATGGTCGAGTTTAGGATGATCAAAACCTGGCAAAAGAGGAAGAAAAAAAAGAAAGCAGGAAAAAATGATGGGTTACCTCCCATCCAGTGCTATCTTTTACGCCATTCAGCCGGGCGTGATGTGCATTAGTGATCAAAGGTGGATGGCTTAGTAAAATTAAAAGATTCAGATAGAATTTTAGGCGTATGATCAAAATAGGGCTTTAAACGTTGGCCATTGACTTGAAATGTCGAATTAGTTTTTGGATCAAAAAGGTCAACAGCGCCATATGGATATGTTTTATGGACAATAAAGGGGCCGGTCCATTTAGATTTTAATTTGCCAGGAAAAAGACGTAATCTCGCATTGAAAAGCCGAACACGTTGATTAATGTCAAAGTGTTTCCGAACAATATATTTATCGTGAAATTTCTTTGTTCGGTCTTTATAAATCCTCGCATTTTCATAGGAAAAATTATATAATTCTTTCAATTCAGTTAATTGTAATTTTCTATGGTTACCGGCATCAGATAAATCCATATTGAGTTGTTTTATTGTCCAAAAAGCCCTATGTTCTAATTTTACCTGGAGATGGCATGCCTTCCCAAAAATCAGACGGAAGGGAGACATGCGAAGCGGAGTTTTGAAAGCAGTACGGTAGGCCCATAAAGCGTCGTCCAATTTGGTGGACCAATCTTTACGGTCAGGCCTAACCATCTTTTGTAAAATATTTTTAATTTCCCGGTTAGAAACTTCAGCCTGGCCATTTGTTTCGGGGTGATAAGGTGTGAAAATTTTATGATTAACCCCATATTTAGAAAAAAGGTGACAGAATTGTGAGTGGGTGAAATGTGAGCCTCTATCACTAATAATGGCTTTTGGTATGCTGAATCTTGAGAAAATATTTTTCTTAAGAAATTCGACAACAACGCGATGATCACTAGTGCAGGTGGGTATTGCTTCTATCCATTTAGAAACATAGTCGACTACGACTAATATATATAAATACCCACCAGAGTTGATGAACGGTCCCATGAAGTCGATGCCCCAAACATCAAAAATTTCAACCTCTAAAATAGGATTAAGGATAGGAACGGTCCCATGAAGTCATGAGCATCTTTGTGCAAGCGGGGCCAATAAAATCCTGAATTAAGGATTTTAGCTGCAGTTTTCTTGCCCGAAAAATGTCCGCCATAGGCCATTGAGTGACAATGTGTCAAGATATCATGGATTTCAGAATCGAGGACACATCGTCGAATGACCTGATCGACACAAATGCAGAAAAGGTCGGGCTCCTCCCAAAAATAATATTTAATATCAGCAAAGAACTTATCCCATTTTGTTTTTGGCCAATTAGCGGGGATTTGTTCGGTTGCTAAGTAGTTTGCGATGGGCACAAACCAAGGGAGGGTTGTAGCAGCTAAAATGCTTTCATCGGGGAACTGATCTGGCGGGGTTATTATGTCATTTGTCATAAGACGAGAGAGATGGTCGGCCACTACATTGTGCAATCCTGCCTTATCCTTGATTTCCATGTCAAATTCCTGGAGCAGCAGAATCCAACGGATAAGGTGGGGTTTCGCATCTTTCTTTGTTAGCAAATATTTAATTGCTGAGTGGTCGATATAAACAGTGACATGTGACCCCAACAGATAAGATCTAAATTTTTCTAAGGCAAATACAATGGCAAGAAGTTCCTTTTCAGTAACCGTGTAATTCCGTTGTGCATCATCAAGGGTTTTGCTAGCATAATAGATCACAACGGGCTTCTTGCCAATTCTTTGCCTTAGAACGGCCCCTACAGCAAAATCTGAGGCATCTGTCATTAATTCAAAGGGACTATTCCAATCAGGTCCCTGCAATATTGGTGCCTTAGTAACCTCTTTCTTCAACCTCAAAAAACTCTCCAGGCACTTATTATTAAAATCAAATGGCTGGTCTTTAGTGAGAAGCTGACTTAAGGGCTTGGAGATTTGGGAAAAATTTTGTATGAATCGACAGTAGAAACCCACATGACCAAAAAGGATCTGATCTGTTTGACAGTAGTGGACGGTGGGAGCTTAGATATAGCATCTATTTTTGCTTTATCTACCGCGATTCCTTGTTCTGAAATAACATGGCCCAAGACAATACCTTCTTGGACCATGAAATGACTTTTTTCCCAGCTGAGGGCCAGATTAACTTCATGCGCTTTTGGAGAGTTCTTTCAAGATTTTTGAGACAATGGTCAAAAGAATCTCCAAAAATAGAGAAGTCATCCATAAAGACTTCTAAACATTCACCTACCAGGTCTGAAAAAATTGCAAGCATGCACCTTTGAAAAGTCGCACATGCGTTGCACAGACCAAAGGGCATTCTTCGGAAAGCAAAGGTTCCAAAGGGGCAGGTGAAAGTTGTTTTGTCCTGATCCTCAGGATGAATCGCTACCTAATTATAGCTGGAATAAACGTCCAAAAAATAGTAAAAATCCCGCCCGGCTAACCACTCTAAGATTTGATCAATAAAAGGGAGCGGGAAATGATCCTTCTTGGTGGCGGTGTTTAATTTTTGGTAATCGATACACACGCGCCAAGAAGAAGCGGTTCGAGTGGCTACATTTTCCCCATTATCATTAGTGACAACTATTAGTCCAAGCCTTTTTGGGGACAACTTGTGTTGGACTAACCCAGGAGCTGTCAGAAATGGGGTAGATGATATCAGCATCCAGCCACTTAATAATCTCCTTTTTGACCACCTCCTGCATAATAGGATTCAAGCACCTTTGTGGTTGGCGGGAGGGGCAAGAATCGTCCTCTAAATATATACGATGCGTACAATAGGACAGATGAATGCCTTTAAGATCAGAAAGGGTCCAGCCAATAGCTTTCCAATATTTATTCAAAACTGGAGGAGTTTGTGCTCTTGTGCCCCGGTGAGTCCAGAATTTATAATCAGGGGCAGGGTCTGATTAAGACCCAGGAAGACGTATTTAAGGGAGTCGGGCAAAGGTTTTAATTCCAATTGTGGGCCTGGCTCTGAAAGAGTTTCTGCTTTGTGGGTTAGAGGGGAGGTGAGAGTGAAAGGGTCAGCTAGAATGTTAGCTGGACGTGTGATTGGGGTGGAAGGGTGAGAAAAAGTGGATTGTTCAGGAACTGTATTTACAGTAAAATAGGAACCTAAATTGGAAATCTGCAAAGTTTCCTCCACAATGTTTTCTATTTCTAAATCTGAATCATTGAAGAAATCTAGTTCTTGGAACCGCCTAGAAGCTTGATAAATGTCTAGGGTTACAGATTCATCGCCACACATGATCTTCATCTTTCCAGAATCACAATCAATATTGGCACGGGCGGTGGCTAAGAATGGTCTTCCAAGAATAATGGGGGCAAACTTAAGTGCTTCAGGTACCTCTATGTCCAGGACTAAAAAGTCTATTGCGAATAAACAATTTTTGACCCGGACAAGAACATCTTCAACAATTCCCCCTGGTTTAATCGTAGATCGGTCGGCTAATTGGAGAGTGACCTCAACAGGCTTCAATTCACCGATCTTAAATTTCTCAAAAACAACTGTGGGGATAAGATTAATTGAGGCACCAAAATCCAACAGAGCGCGATCAAATAAGGTATCATTAATGATAACTTGGATTAGGGGGGCGCCAGGATCTTTTCTCTTAAAAGGTAGTCGGCTCTGCACAACTGAGCTAATTGTCTCTGGAAGAATTACCTTTCCTAAATTTCTGGGCTGCCTTTTTAGAGTGCATAAATCTTTTAAGAATTTTGCATAGGCAGGGATATATTTAATGGCATCTAGGAGAGGGATATTAATTTCTACTTGCCCAAATAAATCCATTAGTTCCTTCTCAGTGGGCTCGGATTTTGTCTTTTTCTTTTTTGAAGATTGGAGGGCTTGTGGAAATGGGGCAGGGTTGCCCTGTTTTGCATGAATTAGTTCCTGAATAATAGGAGGGGAAGAGTTAATCTGTGTGTCGTTAGAGCGGGTTTCTTTAACAGGCAGGTTATTGTGAGTGGTTTTCCCATTCCTCAAGGTAACTGCATTTGCAGTCTGGTTGTTTCTAGGATGAGGACGGAAGGCCTGGATATTATTGAAACCCGGCGGATGCTGAGGTGCTGGCGTAATGGGTTGACTGGGATATCCACCTTGGAATTGATTCCTTTGATTATTTGGGTTGGGCATGGGTTGGGAAGGTAAATTCCCAATAGGTCGATGATCAGGAGTAACCTTAACTTGGTGTTGCAAGTTGGTAATCATGCAGGTTACTTCTGTCATTTGAGTCTGCATTCCTTGCAGAGATTTCATGACCTGATTATTAATATCATCCTGGAGTGGTCCAGGTTGATACATAGGTTGCCCATAATTCCCAAAATAGTTTTGTTTGGGAAACGGAATCGGATTCGGGCTTTTCCAGGAGTGATTCGGGTTAGTCCTCCAATTTTGATTGGAAGTGTTGGAGGGGTTTCTGAATTGCTTCTGGAGAGCATAAATATTTTCCGAGGTGGGATCAAAAATATTTTGATCAAAATTCTCGGTCAAATCTTGCGGGAAATCAGTCGGAAATTGTTGGCCAGTAGATGTGGCATCAATATTGTGTAGATTTTCTCTTCGGAGAATGTGTGGGGGGTTAGTGTGTGGAGAGTGGACGTGTGGAGCTTGTTTGTTTATGAGCTTTTCTTCCACTTTCTTTTGGTGAATTTGCATCTGGTCTAGTCGTTGAGCTAACATATATAAATCATCTTGCATGACTGGAACAGAGGTGGATTTGGAGTCAATTTCATGGACTCCATGTCTGGGGTTTTGTGATCTGCGAAAAGTGTCCATTGAAGTCATGTTAAATGGGTTTTCACTCATTTCTTCAAAGAGAAGATAGGCACTTTCGACATCTTTGTTAAGAAAATTGCCCCCACATGAGGTATCCACAAATCGTTTCAATTGATCTTCCAATCCATCATAGAAGATCTGCACTAACTGCCATTGTCAAATTTCATGGTGGGGACAACTTCTTAGAAGTTCCTGAAATCTTTCCCAGGCTTCGTGGAGGGGTTCATCAATTTTTTGTTGAAAGGTCGTTATGGATCTTCTTAATGCATTTGTTCGACTGATCGGAAAATTTTTTTTAAGAAAAACACTTTTTAATTGGGGCCAGGTGGTAATAGGGTACCCAACCGTTCTAAACCAATGAGATGCTTTGTCTTTAAGAGAGAGTGGAAAGTCTCATTAACCACACGTCTTCCTGCACATTGCGAGCACGAGTGATTTGAGCGAGGACAGTTAATTCCTTGAGATGACAAAAAGGGTCCTCTCTTGGAAGACCATGAAAATGCTTGATAAGGTTTAGAATGGCTGGTTTGATCTCGAAATCCCCTTGTGGTATGACCACCCCTGGTCTTTCCTCATAATTGGAAGGATCATAGAAATCCTTAAGAGGAACGACAGGCTGTTAGCGGGGTGGTGGATTTTGTCATTGATTAGCTAGGTTCGTGACAGTCCTAGCTAGATCTTCTTGATTTTGTTGTAGTCGAGCCAAATGGTCGACCATTAATGCAAAGGGATTTGTATTTTGGGTTATAATTGGAGGGCCACCTGGCCTTGCTGGTATTTTTGGTTGCTCCAAGTTAGGAAGGTGAGGGAGGGTGAAGTTAGCTTGTGGGTCAGCTGACGGGTTAGAAGTGGAAGCAGAATTTTTTTGACAGCTTCCTGGGTTTTCCATTTTTGAAGAAGTGGGGGAAGAAAACAATGATTTCTTGCTGCAGGGGGCAAAATCAGATGGTCCCTCGAGGTGTGGTTTTTGGGACTGTCGCCCGTGCAGGCCCTACTTGAAAGAATTAGAGGGGAGGAGAAGAGAAAGAGATGAGAGAAAGTGTGCAATTCAAACAAACAAAACTAGACCTAACTTAAATGCAACTCCCTAATAATAAACCTAAAACTTGGTCTATGTAGGAAATAAGTTGTCAATAGTGAATACCCGTTCTGTCAACAAATCTAGCCAAGTTGCTTAAGGGGAGGTTTGAGCCCAAACGTTTCCCAGGGAAAACCCCAGGTGCTTGTACAAACCTATGCCTAGTCATTTGACACGGCCCCTCAGCCTAAACACCAAATATAGATGACAGAATTGGTACTAACTAAAGAAAACTTAAGACCTAGATAGCAAGCCTAAGTTGATGAAGCCTTAGGGGTCAAGTTGCTATAAGTTTTAATCAGGTCTAGGATACTATAGTGCACACGAAATGTGGAGGGCATTAATTGGGTTGTTGCCCTGTTATTTTGATTTTTTTGTGTATGTGCAGGAATTGGAGAGTGGCTCCAATGAAAATCAAGTTGTCACATAATTTTTTTTGTATTTTTGTCTTTTAGGATTTGATTTAATTAAATGTGTTTTAGGCTTTTTCCTTTTAAATTTTCAAACAAGTTTGAAACTCACAATCAAAGGAAAGATAAGTTGTATTGGTGATGGTTAATTTCCTTTAATGTGAGTCTCTAAAAAGAAAGAAAGAAACCCTAAGCCAATTATCCCTAAGACAGAAAATTACTACCAATGAATTAATTTTAGGCTTTCTGTATTAAGTAGTGGTCTAAACAAGTCAAACAACACCACTACTTTGAACAAAATCAAACAAAGATTTCAAAAAGATTTTTGTAAGATTTTAGGAATTTGTTTGATAATTATTTTGAATTTTTAATTGTACTGGTGTTAAAGTCCAAAAATGATACCTGTGAGTATTTTGGACTTTTCAATATTAGCACCGACCTCAGAAAATTTTTGTGATTTTATATGATGTGTAAAATTTCAGAAGGATTCCAGCAAGATAAACTTCACAAAAATTGGATAAGTATAAAAATTCTAAAAATTCGTGGACAGTAGTAAAACAGGAAGATTATAGGGTGTGACCCTTCTGCAATCCACGAATTTTTAAAAAATAAATACAAATCCAATTGATCTGAAATTTGGAACAGATGTTCAAAACTTAATTGGACATCATTGTATGAAATGTTATGATTTTAGAAGGCCTGTGGTGTTCATAATCAATTTTTCAAATCTGGACAGAAATCTGGACCCGAAAAATAGAACACCAATACTTGCAATGGAGTGGCGCTAAAGAAGCATTCAAGCAAAAAATGAATCTTAAAATGTACCACTTCACTTAATCAAGTTGTTTGGGATCCTGAAAGCCGAGTTTAATATTTTTTGGTAGTTTTAATTAATTATGTGACCAGAAAGAGGAACCAACCTGAATTTCGCGGGATGAAAAGGAACTTTGAGCTCTCGCTTCCAGATTCCCGCATTCTTCCTGCAATAGTTCCTGCACACACGAAAGAGAAGAAAGAGAAGGGGATGAGATCTACTTCTAGTAAGAGGAGAAAGAATAGCAAAGCCGTGCCTCCCTGGCAACGGCACCAAAATGTGATAGCGAAATACGCGTGATTTGTAAAAGCGGGTTTTTAATGTCGTTGTAACACGCGAATCCGCTTTCACTTTTAAATTTATATCCTAGATAGGGGAGTATCTAGGGTCGTCCAAGGAGGCCAATTATTTGCAAAATTAATCCTCTTGCTTACAAATAGATCTCAACTTTCTTTTTGGTATTTTAAATATGTAATTTTTTTGTTTTAAAAAGATGAGGGTAAAATGCGAATTGTAACGGAAAGTACTAACACCTACAATTGCCTAACTAAAACTTAAAAGATAGAAATATCTTCTTCCTAAGCTCACTCTAGGTAAGTGGAGGCCTAGAGTAATTAGGAAGAAGAGGTGAAACAAGTGCTAGAGCCAAAAGTAACAATTGCAATAAAAAGCTAAAAGAAGGCAATTTAATTGATTAGAATTGGTGTTCTTTTCAAGGACAAGTAGAGGAATACTTCTGCTAAAATAAAAAAATCTAAAAGCAAGAAAAGAAACACAAATCCTCTTGAAAAAATGGTGAAGAAGGGAGTCTTCTTGCTCCAATCCTAGTTGCTCCTTGGCTTGAAAAGAGGGCCTCCTTCTCCTTCCTAGAGAGCTCCTCCAAGGTGGAAGCTACCACCTTCAATGCTCTCCTCCAAGGGGGGGCGTGCACCACCCTCAAGAGCTCCTCCAAGATGGCATGAACCACCTTCAAAATCTCCTCCAAAGATCTTCCTTGCCTGGCTTCTCCTTTGGCTAGCGTAACCCAAGAGAGAAGGGAAGAGGGGAAGGCACCAAAGGGACAGAATATCCCCTTAATCTTCTTCTTCTTCTTCTTCTCTCTTGGATGTGGGCTTCTAGGTGGAATATGAGAGTGAATTTGCTAGCCAAGGATGCCTTGAATGGTGGTGGGTAGTGGTCTTTTTATAGGGTAGGATGGGGGGTTAAGGTGCCCCTTGAAATGGAGGGCTAGGATGGAAGAATGGAGGTGGTTGGTGATCCTATGGCTAAGGGTATTTGGCGCCAACCCAAGGGGTGTTAAGGGGGGTAGTTATGGTGGTGTTGGTGGCTTTTGGTGGTGGAGAGACACCACCATTTTGGTGCCAACCTAGGGTCTTCTAGAAGGGGGGTTAGGTGGATGGTGGAGATGGATTTAAGGAGAGGTGTATGGTGGAGATGAAGGGGGTTTTTGGAGGGAAAAGTGGTGCCATCAAGGGGGTGGTTAGGGTGGTTTTGGTGCCACTTTTAGGTGTCTTTTTGAGGTGGTGGGTAGGCTAGGTTGGCGCTAAGTAGGTGGAGCTTAGGTGGAGCTAGTAGGTGGAGTTGTTAGGTAGGGTTTTTGGGTGGTACAAGCCAAGGAAGTTGGAACATAGCTAAGCTAAGCTAGCTTAGCTAAAGGAGGAGTAGAGAAAGAGGTGTTGGAGCTAGAGTTTGGAGGGAGGAGCTGAGGATGAGAAGTCTAGAGCTGAAACTGGAGCTGGCTGTGCTGAAGAGGTTGGCATGGGGCTACTCTAGCTGGCTTAGCTTGCTAGTTCTTTGCTAGTTGCTAAGCCAAGCTAAAGTGAGCGAGCTTCTACCATAATGAGCTGAGGTGAGCTAGGTCTGGTGCTCCCGGGGAGGATCAAGCTGGTTGAGGCAGTTAAGGTATCTTAGCTCAACTGAGTTGAGCTAAGCTGAATCCCTGGGAGCTGGACTTGAGCTTCCTGAGCTGAGATGAGTTCTTCTTCATCTGGCTGGAGTTGAGTGGAGCTGGATGTAGTTGGGTCTGAGCTGGGGTGAACTCCTGTCAACTCAGCTGAGCTAGCTAGAGCTCCCTATGGACTAGTGGGAGCTGAGATAAGCTAAACTCAGCTAAGTTGAGTTGGATCTGAGCTGACTTGAGCTAGGGTGAGCTATGATGAACTCTCTTGAGCTGCCATTCAGCTGAGATTATCTGAATGAAGCTGGTATGAGCTAACCCTAGTTCAAGTGAGCTAGGTTCCAGCTGTGGTGAGCTGAATCAAGCTGAGTTCCAGCTAGTCTGAGCTTCTCCTTCACCATTTGCCTTCTTGAGTGCTAGGGTTTTAGGGATCTGCATATCTGTTCATCCCTAACACTCACAAAAACATATCAAAAAGATAATAAAAAATGCAATGCATACCTAACCTAATTTATGCCTAAATGCAACCCAAAAACCCGTTTGCGGAGTAAAATCCTAAGAGCTAGGTTTGTTTTAATGCATAAGAACGATGATAAACTGGCGTTTATTAGGAACTTGTTCCATAGCCTGACTCTCAAACCATTATAGGAACCAAGTGAGTATTTTGGAATAAACTTAATGAATCAGGAGAAGTATTTAGAAATAAAGCTAGACTTGTGGCCCAAGGATATAATCAAGAAAAATGAATAGATTTTGATGAAACATATGCACCTATAGCTCACCTAGAATCCATTAGAATGCTGCTAGTCTTTGCCGCCCATATTGAATTCAAACTGTTTCAGATGGACGTCAAAGTGCCTTTCTAAACGGCTTCATCAAGGAGGAAGTTTATGTTAAACAACCTCCAGATTTTGAACATGCTAAATATCCAGACCATGTATACAAACTAAACAAAGCATTACATGGCCTAAAACAAGCTCCACGAGCTTGGTATGATAGATTAAAATCTTATCTAATTGAAAATAAGTTTAAAATTTGTAAAATAGATCCAATCTTATTTACAGAAAAAAAAAACATGTTCTCTTAATAATACAAATATATGTCGATGATATCATTTTTGGTGCTACTAATGATCTGTTATGCTAAGAATTTGCAAAAGTAAAGCAGGATTAGTTTGAAATTAGCATGATGGGAGAACTTCGGTTCTTCTTGAACTTCAAATTGACTAGCTATCCTCTAGAATCTTCATATCTCAAACAAAATACATCACGGAGATCTTGAAGAAATTCTCTATGGACAAAGTAAAGGGTAAAGACACACCTATGGTAGCTTCTATACAAAATCTGACGAAACAGGTAAATCTGTAGATCAAAAAGACACACCTATGGTAGCTTCTATACAAAATCTGACGAAACAGGTAAATCTGTAGATCAAAAATTATATAGAAGCATGATAGGATCGTTATTATACTTGACTGCTGTAGACTTGTGATGTAGACACATTTAATTAGGTTAAATTGTCTATTCATGCATGTTCCTAGGCTTAGATTTGCATTTCATGTTATAAATATTACATAGCATGCATCATCTTGCATTTAGAGTAGTTTTGTATATTTTAGGTTAATTACGTCCTTTTTATGGCCAAGAGGGAAGGAGATGTATTTCAGGGCCTCGGATGGATGATCTGACAGTACAGATCTAATCAGGACGACGATCGGAGTCTAACGCCTTCGAAATCGTATAGATCGGAATCCCATAGCATCATATGAAGTTAGAAGAAGATTAATGGCCAGGGGGACAAGGTGCACGTGATATGCAAGCAAGGATGACAGCAACATGCATGAATTGAAGCGGGTCTTCAGCGACAGTTGGGTGGATCTTTAGCGATGATTACAACTGTCACTAAATTCCTATGGATGATTTTTTTCTCTCCTCTACTATAAAAGGACCTACCCCCCTCCATTCCAAACCATCTCTTCCTTTCTTCTCCTCGCCACCTCCAAGGCTCTAGAGAGACTTATCCCAAGCCTGGGAAGCTCCTTTAGAGTAGAAAACAAACATTTGTTCTTGCCTCGCATCCCTCTTTTTGGAGCATCCCGTGGCCGTCCTCTCACCTCCCTTTGGGAAGAAGATCCTCACTGCGACGCCGTCCTGCCCCGCCCTCCGTCCTCTGCCTCCATCCTCGTTCGTCCCGCTCCTCACCACCTTCCTCTAGGCTACGTTAGAGCGAGTCATCCTCCGAGCAACTGTCGAGGGAGATTCGCTCACCTATATCTTTCTTCTTGGTTTTGTAGTGTAATCTTTCCCACTTTCTTAGTTGTAGAAAACACTTACTTCAGAAATATATGTGATTGTTTCTCTCTCTCTTATATTTTGCCAGTAGATTAGTTAGACAAGAATTCATCGACCTAATCTTTTGCTTGCTAAAAATACCAAAAAAATTAGAAAAGATAAAAATGACAAAAACAAATAAAAGCGAAATGCGTATTTTCAAAATTAAACGTTTGCCTCCCCGTGTTTAACTTGGAACTCACTTTTCGAGTTTCGATTATTAATTTTATCTAATCAACGGATTTTCCCACGAATCGAACTACGATGACAGGTTTTCCAAACTTGAACCCTTTATGCGTGCGAATCCGACGCATCAACTTGATATTCTCTTTTATAGTTGTTTATGTGCTCACTTTTAATTAAACACTAAAGAAACACATTTAAATGTTGTTAAAAGAATACTTAGATACTTAAACAGCACACAAGACTTAGGACTTTTCTATCCGAAGTCAGACAATTGGAATTATATTCCTTTTATGATGCTAATTATGCAGGTAGCTTTACAAACAAAAAGAGTACTAGTGGAATGTGTTAATTTCTCAGAAATTCTCTAGTCTCTCAGTTCTCTAGAAAACAAAAAACTATTTCACTTTCAATAACCGAAGCAGGATATGTAGCTGCACCTTTAGCTTGTTCACAACTATTGTGGATGAAACAAACCTTACAAGATTTTGGCCTATCATACAAAAACAACAAAATACTCTGTGACAACACTAGTGCCATTAACTTATCTAAGAATCCAATACAACATTCTAGGGCTAAACATATTGATGTTAAACATCACTTTTTAAGAGACTATGTCTTAAAAGGAGAAATTAACCTAGAGTTTGTTAAAACAAAAAATCAATTAGCTGATATCTTCAAAAAACCATTACTAAAAGAAAGTTTCAACCTAATTTGTCATTCGCTAGGTTTATCAAGACTAAAAGAACTTAATTGATATGTATGATTGATCTAATTTACACTGTTGATCGATCAATTTTTTAAAGTGATCGACCAAAACGTTTTGATCGATCAAAGTCCTTGTTTGATCGGCCAAATTCTTCGACGTGAAATTTTCGTTCAAAAATTTGAGTTTTGATGGATCAACTTAGTTGTTTGATTGACCAATTCGGTTGGGTGGGAATTTCCCTCCACTCGTTCAAACTCTGATCGACTAATTAACTTAATTGATCGATCATTTCTTGTTTTGATCGACCAAAAACTAGTTTTGATCAACCTAAACTGGGTGGTTTCACTTTTCAAGATTGCGATCTTTTTACCTCGAATCTCGCTCCTATTCTACCTAACCGACCTCGATAACCATGATTAGCTTCCTAAAATGTTTTTACCTATTTTACTAATCATCTTTTCTATAAAAACATACGCTTTTTTCCATCAAACCTATTTTTTTACCACCTATACCCCATCGATTGGTCCCCACATTATCTCCACCACCAAACAAAAATACCCATCTGACCCCACCTCTCCTCCTCCAGCGATGGTGATTGACCAAACCTCACGCCGCCTCTGACCATCGTTGTCTCTCATGCAAAGAAGCCACGTCGCCTCCGTGTGTCCTCTGTGCATCACAACCCCTCGCTCGACGCCTCCTTTGCACCACCTCCACGCGACCTTGACCTACGACTGTACTCACTTTTCATCGGCCGTCCACATCATTGCTGACCTCCCTTTGACAGACCAATCTTTGATCGGTCATGGTACACTCTAAACTTAGTTAAATTCCATCTCTTTTGGATTTCTTTCTTAAGTGTTAGATGTGCTATGATATGGTCTAATGTTTTCTTGCTTCCTTATGTGATTGCTTGTGAAATAGTGTAGTATAAGTGAGCAAATCATCTGTTTACATCTCACTTTTGTCGTGACTGACCACTTTTGGTCGACCAAATTTCTTGGTTGATCGACCAAAAGTTGATTTTTCCATAACACTGTCCGATTTCTTTTTAATCGACCAACGTGTTTTCAAATACTCTGCAATGGCTCCAAAATGAGCATGTGCCTCCTCATCTGCTCATCATGATGATACGTTTGACTGATTTTTCTTCACCGAGGCCGCTCGCGACCGTTTTTCTCTATTCGCCAAATTTTCACCACACATTGGTAGACCAGTAGATTTTTCCTACTTTGAGTCTATATTTCCTGGAATCTACGAAATATTTGCATATTACCAGATTTTACATTGTTTTGAGGGGAACTTTTATGTGGGTTCTAAGAAGAGCCGCATAGCCGGTGTTGACCCAATGCCTTGTCACCTATTTTATGCCAATTTGAAGAACATAGGTGAGGGCTTCAACATTGAGTTGACCTCGAATGTCTATGGCATAGAGGTTCTGGTCAATGCAGATGTTCTTTTAGAGATTCTTGGATGGCCGTTTGTTAGACCTACCTTTCTTGAGCTCCACCAGTAGACACAAACGGATACCATTAGGGAGACCCTGTTCACTCCCTCTCATTTTGACTTGGATCATCTAGCCAAGTCACCCTATTTTCATCGTCTACCCATATTTCTTAATCATGTCTTATGGAATTTCATGTCCAAATCTACGTCTTTTGAAAACTGCCTTGGCATTATGCTCATTACCCTTTATGCCTTTCTTATGAACAAGCTGTTTAATTGGAACCACTTGATTCTGTATTTAATGAGCAAGCAACCCACCAGCTCCTTCCAGTTTGGGACACTTCTTTCCCACATCTTCCTACATTCCTGTGTTCCCACGAATATTAATCATAAACAATTTATCACTAGAGTCTCCATTTTTGATAAGCTCACTTATACGAAGATGGAGCAAGCTTAGGGAGCTTGTGGCGAGGATGCAGCCCAGGAGTAGCATCAGCTGCAGGAACCATTAGTAGTCCTTCCTTTCCTACCTTATGAGCACTTTACAGTGACCTGTCGTCCTCCAGTGCGACCCTCTCCGTCCTTCTATGAGCAGGAGTGGAATCTTTGGGACATACCTCTTTCAGGCAGGGATTTTGTCAGTACCCTGGATGTGACGAATGGTATTTCCTTGATGATGATCGACAGAGAGAGACAGACTTCGTGATGATGAGACATGGGCCTCAGGTATTAGACTACCTGAATGCTCAAAGCCAATTCTTGGGTAGACTTGGAGAGTCTATTCATGACATTCAGCAGCAGCGTCATCGACCTCCTCGACCTCATTGATCTACTACCATGCCTCCATCATCAGCAGCACCTCCTCCTCCTAACACTACAGCAGCACCAGCAGACCAGCAAGTTACACCACCTCGCAGGACATCTAGGCAGCCGACACCAAGATCGTCAGCTCAGCACTGCCTATGTCTTGGTCAGCTTGCCTCCTCAGAGAGATCAAATTCGCTAGATCTTGAGTTGGATACAGACCTCCAAAGCACGATGGATGCCTTCATGGCATCATTAGATGACTGGCTTTGGTTTTGCTTAGCTTTTATTGGTTTGTAAAACTTAATATTCTATGAACTATTTCATTTTTTGATCTGCTTATCTAGACTCTTTTATATCATTGTTATATGCATGGATATTATCTCTCTCAGATGTATTTTACTCTCTTTGTAATTGCATGTTGAAATTTATGTTGCTTTATCTACATGCTTAAGGGGGAGTTAAATGAAAAACATAGTAGCATGTTTTACTTTTTGCTGAAATAAAAAGGGGAGATATTATGCATAACTATTTCAATTTCATAATTATATTTTTGTTGTCATCCAAAAGGGGGAAAATGTAAGCACCTCTATTTTGATGCACCAAAATTATGTTTACTACCACACTAATATTTTAGGACCATCTCGGATCAAAGCTTCTCTCTTGGATCAAGTTTAGATGGTTGCTGATTTGTATCTTTTACTTTTATTTGAGTCTAGGATATTATTATAAGGGACCTCAAAATAAAACTCAAATGAATTTTTGCCCTTCTTTCAAATTCAGTTTTTAGGGTTATTGATCGACCAATTCTTCTACTTGATCGACCAAAATTGATTGATCGAACAACCAACTTAGTTAATCGATAAAACCAGCCTATTTTAGGAAGTTGATTAAAACCCTTTTGATCAACCAATATATCTTAATTGATCGACCAATTTGACTTCCTTTTCAGACCAACTTTTTAGTATAAATAAAGGTCATATGTAGCTCTTTTTCATAATTAACTTTCAATAAAAATACCCTCAAAAGGATCAGAGCTTCTCATGCTTCTTTCAAGTGTTTCTACACTTCGCTATTCATTTCATTCAAAGCACGTCATTTCAAACCTCTGCTGAAATTTTGGTTTGATTTTTTGAGGTTACATAGATATATTTATTGTTCTTTTATATTGTTGTTTTGATTAACGGATCTCAAGTTGTTGGGAAGATCCGTGTTGTTGTTGTTATTATACTTCTCTTCAAGGTAAAAATAGAAGTGTTTGTAAAGAGATTGTGCTACCTTCGTTCAAGTGGTACGATAGTGGATTGACTAGCCTTGACTAGTTAGGAAAATCCTAAGCTGAAAGGCTTAGGTAGTGTTTTTCACCCGATTTGGGTTTCCACTCTAAATCCAGGTGTAACTTGTGCTTATCTTTATTGTGAATTCATTTTTATTTTTACTATTTGAAAAAGGCGATACTATTCACCTCTCCCCTCTAGTATACGTTATGATCCACAGGCAAATCCTCAGGGCAATGATGTTGGTAGGGAATTAGATGGAGTCATTCCTTCTGAGCCGCCATTGTCAGCGAGCTCAAAAGGTTGAGTGAAATTGGGTGTTTTATACATAGTGTGCTATTGGTCTAATTATAGGTATCGATGAGGTCCTTGTGAAGTGAAGTGATGAAGGACCTTGATTGGATGTGAGATAAGCCAAGAACCTCCGCCATAGATAACAGTGGTGTTCGGTGAAGGTGAAGTGGGGTCTAGGCGTATAATGTGATAAATCATGTAATTAGTGATGTAGAAATGATCGTGACAAAGTTTAGAAGGAGATCAGCATGTTTAAAAGATAAAAGAAAGCTCTAGTCAAGTTCAAGGAGCTTGTCGGAGTCGGGGAAGACAACATGGAAACAACATTAAAACTAAACTAAACTAGCTATCTGATTACGCTAAAACAATCCACTCAAAGAACTACGATTAACTACGATTACCTGGACAAAGAAGACGAGAGGAACTCCATCGATGGCTCGTGACAGAGGAAGAAATCAAAGAGGGAGAACAGAACTTCAGTGAAGGTGAACTACACGACGTATCATGAAAAGATGATATCGTAACCTCATCCATAGATGCGACAGAGGACAATGAAGAAGGGCAGAAGGTCGAAGTCCTCAGAGAAGACCGGTAGGGGAAGGTGGAAGTTGCCGGAGGTAGGGACGAATAGCCTATCGAGCAACCTCAATGGAAGAAGGGGGAAGGGGATCACTAACATAGATCGAAGGTCCTGGGCTCTATTTATAGGCGAAGGAGAGGGTAGAGGGGGATGTATCGGGACGGTTACAGGTCTAGGTTCAAGGTAACCATCAATGTTGTCTCCGACATCGATGAGGTTAAATGCCCAGATCAATTAGGATTAAGAGGTGATCTGATCCGTCAGATGAAAAGAGAGAGGTGAGAGGAAGCTGAATGGCAATGGCTAAGGAGTTTAAACATGGGATAGGTGGTGATCGCAAGGTACGGACGTCGGACATTCTTGGCTGTCCACAGTGAAGAAGAGTTGAAGAAGACGATGTGTATAGGGGCATATTTGTAATGAAAAGGACCTATTTGACTAAAAAGGACTCAAGTGAAATGGAAGTTAAGGACTGAAACATAAACAGTGACTTTTACAACTTATTTTAATTTATTTCTTTTTCAACTTTCTATATATTATCATAAATTTGAAAAATATTATATTTATGCCTTGAAATTACATTTTTGCCCCTTTTAACTATATTTATTTAAATGATAAGATTAATTAAATTAATTAAGTTAATTAAAATACTTAATATATAGCTAAATGAATATGAATTGAATCCTAATTATTAATTAAATTATTATTAAAATTAATTGAACTTTAATTATGCTTTTTAACTTATTTTGCAGGTCCTTACTATTTAACCCCTATATTATAATTAACCCTGTATTTAATGTATTCCTAGGTAATTAGCTAAGTAAACTAGCTAATTAACATTATCATGTAGCTCAACTCAGCTTAACTCAACTCATCCACCTCAACTTAGTTGAGTCTAGCTCATCTCAGCTCCAATAAGCTCACTAGGAGGTCAAGCTTGCTTAACTTAATTGACATCTGTTCACTCTAGCTTCGGTCCAGCTCCCCTTAGCTCTACTCAACTCACGATAGTTGAACTCCTTCTAGCTAAGCTACTACTTTACAACTTAGTAACTAAGCTAGTGATGGAGATTTTATGCGATTTATTAAGGCGTGTTTTTAAATTGTTGCAACGCGTAAAATTGATCAACTTTTAAAATTTATATTCCCGTGTAGTGTGGTGGAAGATGTTGTGGTTAGAGTCAATAGTCTCTGTTTCCCTGTTGACTTTCTTGTATTAGATATGAAAGTTCTTGATTCACTTTCTTATTACCTGAATATCCTCGGTAGACCTTTCTTGGCCATAGCCCGTGTCCATATTGATTGTGAATGGGGCTGCATTGAGATTGCCATGGGCTCTAAAAAGTTCAAACATTTTTAAGGTCACCAAGAATTTTGATTGTGATCTTATCAAGGATGATGCGTCTGGCAAATGGCATTTATGGACTTGGCATTGTGCGTGGCCATCTTCTTTTGGTTTGCAGTGATGGCTACTCCTTTTATGGTCTGGTGTATTTGGATGCAACTGCATCCCATACTTCATAATCCATTGATTCTAAGAATATTTGCATTCTGGTCTTCATATAAGCATAATTGGTGCCATCAAATAGAGGTGGTCTGACTACAGATTGTCCTTTAGCATATACTTCCAAGGACTTTGACATCCTGGTTGGAGAATAACAACCTCGCTCTGATAGCAGATGTGAGTACAAGCGGAGCCTCAGGGATTAAGGATACACTAAAGGGGGTGAATAGTGTAGTATCTAAAAAAATTAAAACTAAAATATTCTCCACATATCAAAATGATATATGCACAAACCAGAGAAATGACACCTGATTTAGAGTGGAAACCCTTTCGGGTAAAAATCACTACCTAAGCCTCCGAGCTTAGGATTTTCTTGACTAGTCTACGCTAGTCAAATCCACTAATGTATCACTTGAACGAGAGTGAGACAACCTCTTACAGGACATCTTCTCTTACACCTGTCAGAGAGAAGAACGGGACTTCCAACCCAACTTGGAATCCCATATCAAGAATAACAAAGATAAAAATAATATAACAATATTCCTATGGAACCTCAGAAATGTTAAATAACAAACCAGGCTTTCTTGAATCGCAAGAGAGCGATCAAGCTTTAGATCACATAGTTGTAGGTGTAGAGGCGAAAGCACAAAAGAGAGAGAGTAGGCGTTTTTCTCTTTGGAAAGCTCCTGAGCTGTGTTTTGAGAGGGGGGCCTAGGACCTATTTATAGGCACTTTTCGATAGTTCTGAAAATATAGGTTTGGTCAATCAAAGACGTATTTGGTGAATAAAAAGGATTTGGTTGATTAAATAATTATATTGATAGATTAAGTGTTGATCTATTAAATTGCAAGATTGGTCGACTCAGAGATATCAAAAGAAATTCGACCGTTAGAGTAAGTTTGATCGATTAAATAAAATAGGTTGATTGATCAAAATGAAATATGACCGTTAGAGGCATTTGATCGATTAAAATAATTAACTGGTTGATCAAAGAAATAAGTTGGTCGATCAACAATGGAGAAAACGTTTTCCTTTTGTAAAAATAGTAGGCTTACGTTTTAAAACGGTCTTCAAGAGTCTTCAAGTCTCAAGCTTCTTTCTTCCTTGATGACTAAGGTGATGACGACGCATCCATATCAAACATTTGACTTAAGTTATAAGGGTTAGTCCACAATAAAATATAATTTTGTTATATCAAAATAAGGGAATTAACAGATAACATATTATGGCTAATTAAGTAATTAAGTCATGTAGTTAAGTATTAGGTTAATTTATACTCTAAGTAAATAAATGTTAGTTAAGCAGTTATAACTTAAGTAGTAATATTTTTGTTAGTAAGTTATAGATAGTAAGTTAAAGTATAACCTAACTTATTTTGTTAGTTAAGTAGCAAGATATGTAAATTTTTTTTTTTGAAACAGAAAGATATGTAAGTAAGATTAACTTGATTAATTAACTATTGTGATTAAGAATAAGGAATAATTTAAAGAATAAGTGGTGAATCATTTATTGATTTAGCCTCTTAGCAAATGACCTGACTCAATCAGTATAAATTTATAAAATATGTCAATTACCTTATTCACTATACTCTAACTTAACAATGACAAATTAACTGTGTAAGGTATGTTAACATTAATAACGTGCACACGAAGGATACCGTTATAAAGGATCACATTTGTCACTAACAAGCTCTAAAGTAATTAACGAAAACCTTGGAGTGTAATCATGTAAAGCCTTATCAAAAGGGCATTTGAGAGGATTTGTGGGGCACGTAAAAAAGTGCATACTATACCACTCTCTTTTTCTTTCTCCCAGAGACTTAAGAAAAAATTTTGAGGGTTAGATCTCCTCATATGTACATCCTTCAAGGTGGAACTAGATTACCAATCCTCTATATTCCTTCCTGTTTGCAATATTCGGTTGGGCTCTTAGTTTGTCTTGAACTCTATAGAACACAAATCAAAGACCCTGATCAGTTAGAAAATTAAAGGACCCATCAATCTTTCTGCAAAACTTACCTCACTAAAATCCATTGTATTGTTCACCAAAATGAGTTGAGTGAATAAATACTTTTTTAGAAATGCCTCACTTTGAATAGGCTCATTAATCATTGATCACTAGACCCCCAATTTAAGCAAGGTCCAATATATAGAAATAGACCCCATGTTGAATGTACTACATATCCCATCATTGTATATATTAAAGCCCATGAAGTAGTGACTATTGATGTCACTATTCCATGAGATTTACAATTTACGTATCTTTTGGGTGCCTTAATTATACTTCATGGTTAGCTAGTGATGATAAACACCTTTTTTTTGAGTAAAGGGTTAACCATATTACTCAAAAAGGGGTCACCAGACCCAAGTGTACAATGAGGGGAATGACGTAGTAAACTGCAGGAAAACAAATAATAAAAAAATTACAACAATGTTTGAATATCTCTATTGATATGCTCTGCAAGAAGAAGGAGACAGTGGTGATTCTTCATGTCGGTGTCTATTCCGTTCCATACAAATATGTCATACCATACCTGCTGTGACCTACCAATAGGTATGGGAGGTAGAGATTGGGGCATCCATTGGAAGTTGTGGGCACTGCTGAAGGGGAAGATGCCTCCCCATAGATAGTTCCATATATTAGTAGAGTAATCACATTGAAAGAATAGGTACGATATAGATTCTCCTTGTGAATTGCATAAAGTGCAAGAGGCTTCCATAGGGATCCACCAAGAGGAAAGTCGGTCTAGAGTCACAAGCCTCCCCCATAAGGCCAGCCAAAGGCAAGTGCTCCATTTGAAAGGGATAAAAGAACTCCAGACAAAATTCCTTAGGGGTCGCTCCACTACTTTTTCTCTAATTGTATTCCAGACTTCAGTAGTGTTTAATCTACCATCACTTTTGGTGGGCCAACTCCACACCCCATTTAAAAAAAAAAATCTCCAGTAGCCTACTTTTGAAATCAAAAAGCGCAAGCAAAATTTTTGAGTCACCTGGGTTCTTTGGCTTAGATAGATAGTCCCTATATCTGTCTCTCATCCAACAAGCCCATATAGAATGATTTTGTGTTGTAAGCCGAGACACCATTTTTGAATAAGTCAACTTCTACAATTCAATATAATTACATAAGTCAAGACCTCCCTCCTTTTTGGGTTTGCAGATATCTTACCATCCAATCAAGTGAATCTTGTCATCCCAAATGAAATTTGCAACATGCTTTTAAATTTGATGTAAAGTCTGCTTCCTGACGTGGGTGGTGCTTAGCCAAAATCAAAGTAGACCTTCAACGGCCCATTTGACCTAGCAAATTCTCCCAGTGTAGGAAAGCAATTTTTTCTCCATCCTTGGAGGTGGTCTTTGACCTTGTCTTCAAGAATAGAACCAGGATTGACCATATTGCTTGCAGATAGAGGAACTCCCAAATCGCGACAAGGGAGTCTTTGATGCAAAATTTGGCATGATTTGTAAAAGCGGGTTTTCAAGTCGTTGTAACAAGCCAAACCGCATACGTTTTTAAATTTATATTCCTAGATAGGGGAGTATCTAGGGTCGTCCAAGGAGGCAAATTTGCAATTCAACTCTCTTGCTTAGAAAATAAATCTCAACTTTCTTTTTGATATTTTAAATATTTAATTTTTTTTCAGTTTTGAAATAATGAGGACAAAATGCAAATTGTGACGGAAAAGTACTAACACCTAAAATTACTAAGCTAAAACTAAAGAGATAAATATGTCCACTACCTAAGCTCACTCTAGGCAAGTGGAGGCCTAGAGTAATTAGGAAGTGGAAGTGAAATAAGTGTTAGAACAAAGACAAACAATTGCAATAGAAATTAAAAAGAAGGTAAATTAATTTAGCTGAATTTGTGTTCTTTTACAAAGACAGATAGAGGAATGCTTCTACTAGAAATGGAGAATATAAAAGCAATAAAAGAAACACAAATCCTCTTATAGAATCTGGTGAAGGGAGTCTTCGTGCTCCAAGCCTAGCTGCTCCTTGGCTTGAAAAGAGGGTCTCCTTCTCCTTCCTTGAAAGCTCCTCCAAGGTGGATTGTAACGACCCGATTCCCGAGTCCCTACGAGACATGAGAATCGGACCGACTCGACTAATCCCAAGACCTAGTCGTCCAACGAGGAAATAACCAAAAGAGCAGTAAAATAAACCACATTCAGGATGAATATAACTAGCAGTAACAAAATACAACAGTAAGAAAAGGAACTACTACAGTATATACCACCACAACAGTAGAACAACAATTATATACATAACATGAAGCTACAAGTAAAGAAGTACAGGGAGTAAACAAGAACTACTCACTACAGTGGAAAAGGGGTACCAAAAAGAACTGCGGTAACTCTACTGGACCCTACTCGGCCCAGCGTCCTCGGCAGCCGCTGACCCTGGTTGCTCAACACCTGGTCCTGAAAAGTAACGAGTGTAACACGTCAGCGAAACGCTGAGTAGAGTGGCAACTAAAAACTAAAGAAGCAGTAGAGTGTACAGTAGTTATATATTTACATCCTTTATTTATATCTTTCTATTATTTCACGATTTATTTATTTCTCAGATCCTTCACTTGATCTCGAGTGTTCCTCGTGGGAACGATCTTGATTGCAGTCTTTTCTGAAAAGTAGAAGTAACACATGGTGCTCTCCTGGCTGGGAGAGTCCCCCGTGGTGGTCCTACCCCCCAGTCAACCACCCCAAGGTTACTGATAGACGTAACGGTGACTACGGCACGCGCGATAAGCGCATAGGTAGCTACCCCGCACTGGCACGCGGTCAGTCGTTTCCATTAATGGGTGCGCTCAAAACACAGCACGGAACCAGTATAGGGTACAGCCCTCTCAGTAACAGGGGTCCAACCCCTCCACAGTCCGCGCACCCTCGCCTGACTACCCTGGTTTGCCCACTGGGCCTAACAAGTCGGTGTAGGAGGCTAGCAGAACCCCGGGGCCCGTGGGGTAGCTAGTGCTCTCCCTACACTAGTAATTCTCCTCGGTACTGCGTACGTGAGGGCCAGGAAGTCGGTGTACAGTAGCCAAACCCACCCCTATCTCAACCTGAGGGCGGCAAGCTCCCCTCTACACTAAGAGGTAATGTGTGCTCTCGTTGGTACCACGTACCCCAGAGACAACACACTTCCACGTCTTTCTTTCTCAGTTCCATCCATTCTCTTTCCAGGAGTTCTACTCCTAATTCCCTGTAGGGTTCCAACTCTTTTAACTCAGCACATTTGGGTTTCACCGTTCCAGTTTTACTTTCATACAACCCATGTTCTCAATCATGTTTATTCATTCATAACAGGCAGTTGTTAAATCAATTTACAGGCAGCTATTATTTCCTTTCCACTTTTCCAAGACTGCAATATTTATATATATATTACTAGTTTTCCAGTCCAAGGATTCATGCCGTACCCTAGAATCTATCATTCAATCTAGTTTCTCAGTCCTAGGGTTCATGCAATGCCCTAGACTCTATTAATTGTTCCACAATTGTAACAAATTTGATTAAGTAAATTAAAAGCCACTCTACCAGCTACAACGGGAGTACTGGGGGCGTGGTCGGAAATCCCGCGCGCCTCCGCAACCCCCAGGACCGCAATGGAACGGGGTCCTAACACAAGAATCAAGCACAAGGAGTTTCTTAGAACGGTATACAATTACTGTAACGGGTAGAGGATTCTATTCCGGAAAGAACGCAACTCGAAACGTGGAAAACGGACTTCGAACGGGCCCTAAACGGGTCAAAAACGACGAAAGTGTCCAAAATCAGACGTCTGGAACCTCTTCCAGATGTCTTAAAAGGTGGGTCAGATGGTACCTTTGCTCTATGTAGTCCTTCAGACGTCCAGAAGCCAGCGGGGGCGTCTGGCTTAGTTCCCAAACGTCCGATGGTCACCCCGGACGTCTGGAAGTCCTCTCCGTAGTCTGGCACTGTGGCCAGACGTCCAATTCACGTGGGATGGCGAGCCCTTGCACCCTCCCGAGTAGAACCTGCACGTACCCACACCTGCTCTCAGTACGACGGGTCACAGATGAAGGCACGGCGGACGGCTGCATGGCCGTACGCGCCAAAAAGGAAGAAGATCGAAATATCTTACCTGCCAGACGTCTGGACAACCCTCCAGACGTCTTCACATTCGTCTGGTCGCAAGCCCAGACGTCTGATTATGGAAGAATTTCCAGAACCAAAGCTCGACTCACTCTCCGCTCGCAACGCACGGCCGCGCCGCGCCCCGTCCGCCTGCTGCTTGAGCTGCAACAGCCCCTCCGCGACACACCACGCCCGCTGCTCCCTCGCCGACCGGCTCTAGCTGCCCCGGCAAGCTCGAGTCCTCACGGTCGAGCGTCTCCTCCCTCGCGCAACACCTCCTCCCGCACACTCACTGCGGCCGCCGCTCGCTCGCTCGCGCTCTCGCACCGGCTGGGAGAAGAAGAAGAGGGACGTGGAGGAGATGAGGGTGAGGGAGAGGGCGAGGGGCCTTATAAGGCCGTGCAGGGAGAGAGAGAGAGAAGCGTTGCGCCTTGCAGGAGGAGAGAGGGAAAAAGAGGGAAGAGAGCGGCGGGTGCAGGTCTACGTGCGCATGCGCGCAGATGCAACCCCGTACGCCACAAAAATTTAATACCAGACGTCTGGAAAGGGTTCCAGACGTCTGGTCAGACATCTAGGCCACTTCCCAGATGTCTTAAAAACCCTTCTTGAGGCCACGTCCGTAACATGGATGCTCTCCACCTCAAATCTTTCCTCCAAGGGTGGGCGTGCACCACCCTCAAGCTCTCCTCCAAGGTGGCGTGGACCACCTTCAAGACCTCCTCCAAAGGTCTTCCTTGCCTGGCTCCTCCTTTGGCTGGTGTGGGTACAAGAGAGAAGGGAAGAGGCGAAGGCACCAAGGGGACAGAATATCCCCTTAATCTTCTTCTTCTTGCACCAAGGGGACAGAATATCCCCTTAATCTTCTTCTTCTTCTTCTCTCTTGGGCATGGGCTTTAGGTAGAATATGAGAGGAAATTTGCTAGCCAAGGATGGGTTGTAAGGTGGTGGGTGGTGGTCTTTTTATAGGGTAGGATGAGGGGTTAAGGTGGCCCTTCAGATGGATGGCTAGGATGGGAAGATGGAGGTGGTTAGATGATCCTAGGGCTAAGAAGAGTTGGTGCCACCAAAGGGGTGTAAGGGGGGTAGTTATGGGTGGCCAAGGGACACCTAAAAGTGGCGCCAACCATGGAGAGGTGCCATGGGTTGGCACCAACTTCTAGGCTTCTAGAAGAGGGTTGAGGTGGATGGTGGAGATGGCTTGGAGGGGTTATGTGTAGGGTAGATATGGGGGTTGAGGTTGGCGCCAAAAGGGAGGTAGTTAGGGTTGGTTTTGGTGCCAACTTTAGGTGTCTTTTGGTGGTTAGTTGAGGGGTGAAAGGTGATGAAGAGGTGGCGTCAACTCGAGTAGAGGTGGAGCTAACTTAAGTAATCTTAGGTAGACTTGGAGTGGTAGGTTATGTAGGTGAAGTTAGGGTTAGGTTTTTGGTGCCATGGAGGTGGATGCTAGCTAAGCTAAACTAAGCTAAGCTAGCTTAGCTAGCTATAGAGTAGAGGATTATGCATGTGGAGTTTAGGGTTTGAGGAGAGGAGCTGGATATGTAGAGTTTGGAGCTGAATTGGAGCTGGCAGCCACTGAAGAGGTCAACATGGGGCTACTCTAGCTGGCTTAGCTTACTAGTTCTTTGCTAGCTGCTAAGCCAAGCTAAAGTGAGCTGGCTTCTGTTGAATGGAGCTAAGGTGAGCTGGGTCTGGTGCTCCCGAGGAGAATTGAGCTGGTTGAGACAGCTAAGGTAGCTTAGCTCAATTAGCTTGAGCTAAGCTGGGTCCCCGGGAGCTGGACTTGAGCTTCCTGAGCTGGAATGAATTTATCTTCAGCTGGCTGGAGTTGAGTGGAGCTAGATGTAGCTAGACTTGAGCTGGGGTGAACTCCAGTCAACTCAGCTGAGCTAACTAGAGCTCCTTGTGGACTAGTGGGAGCTGAGATGACCTAGTCTTAGCTAAGTTGAGTTGGATCTGAGCTGAGCTGAGCTAGGGTGAGCTAAGATGCGCTCTCTTGAGCTGCCATTCAGTTGAGATGAGCTGAATGGAGTTAGGATGAGCTAACCCTAGTCCAAGTGAGCAAGATTCCAGCTTTGCTGAGCTGGATCAAGCTGAGTTTCAACTAGTTTGAGCTCCTCCTTCACCAGTTGCCTTCTTGAGTGCTAGGATTTTAGGGATCTTTATATCTGTTCATTCCTAACACTCACAAAAACACATTAAAATGACAAGAAAGAATGCAATGCATGCCTAACTTAGTTAATGCCTAAATGCAGCCCAAAAACCTGTTTGCGGAGCAAAATCCTAAGAGCTAGGTTTGTTTTAATGCATGAGAATGATGATAAACTGGCGTTTATCACACTCCCATACTTATCTTTTGCTAGTTTCTTAGTAAAACTTTAATTTTTACAAAACGAAATTTTTGGGAAATCTAATTTTTTTGACTTTTGAGGTGAAAAAGATTAAGGGACCTTGGTTGATCTAAATACAGGAGGCACGAGATTTGTTAAAGATAAACATTGGGATTTATTTTTGGATCCAAAAATTAGAAAAAATGGGATCAATATATCCTCCAGAAAATTCACAAATTAACCCCTTGTTAATCCAGATGACTTAAAATTTCTATTTTCAGGATTTTTTTGGCTCTTGAATCTGATTCGTAACTTGCAATATCCTTTAAAACCTTGTGTCTGTGCTTGTGAAAAGCCAACATTTATAGGGGCGTGTTTTTGGTTTAAAATATATTTTTTTCTCTCCCCCATGCTTATTTTTAGCTTAGTCTTACAACAGATGTGTCGGGATCATCAGTCCTGTTACCAGTCCTCGAGGGGGCTCTGGCACCAGTACTTCGGGATAGCATTGTCCATGACACCACCCAGGAGCTCACAACCCAAAAACACAATGCGGTGTAAAGGGACGCTCTAAGCAAACTCAAGCTCTTGCTTCGACACTATAGGTAGAGCACCGTCCAAGACACTTGAGCTGCTAAAATGCACTTTAATGCTCCATCTAGAGATATGAAATATAGATATGGAGCAGCGTCGAGGTGGTAACATGTTGACATCGCGTCCTCAAAGGAGCAATTTTCCTTCTTCTCAGCGGTGGGAACTCAAACCAATGATCTGCTTCAGACTTTTACTAAGTCCAAACAAGGGAGTTTTTCTAATTTTTAGTTGTTTTTAAGTGTTGGCTTGTGTGTGAAATTCGACACAAGAAGTTCCTCAAGACATGCAAGTTTTTAAATCAGAAACTAAGTCAAATACTTTCCTCATTACAAAATAGGATCAAGTCACCAGAACTATCATGAGTTCAAGTGGAACTTTAGAGAAGGATATCTAATCTAGTATAAAAGTAGACCTTGAAATTCTAATCTAGTTTTTAACATTTTTATTTTTTTCGGGTGTGCAAGTAGGAATATAAAATAACTAAAAAAATGCATATTTTTAGGTTTTGAAAATCCTAAATCGATTGTCAAATTTTAAAAACACCCCCCATGCTTAAGATATGCAATGTCCTCATGCATTAAGAGGAAGAAGGGATCACCTTAAATGAAGAACGATCAGGTTTAGGATGGTCAAAACCTGGAAAAAGAAGGAAAAAGGAAAGCAGGAAAAATGATGGGTTACCTCCCATCCAGTGCTATCTTTTACGCCAATCAGCCGAGCGTAGTGTGCATGTTACGACCGCACTTCAAAATGTCTTTTAAGACGTCTGGGATATTTTTTTTCCGTGGCACAGAGGATTCGTCTACGCGCCTGTGCGCGCAGACCTGCAGATGCGCTCCTTTTTCCCTCTCCTCCTGCGGGCGCAGGCTGCGCCCCTCTCTCTCGCTCTCTCTCTCCCAGCGCGGCTTTAAAAGGCCTCGCCCTCTCCCTTACTCTCATCCCCTCTGCTCCCTTCTTCCTCTTCCAATCGGAGTGCGAGTGCGAGCGTGAGCGGCGGCGGCGGCAGCGGCAGCCGCGGCGGGTGTGCGGGAGGAGGTGTCGCGCGAGGGAGGAGACGCTCAGTCGTGGGGGCTCGAGCTTGCCGGGGCAGCTGGGGCTAGCCGGCGGGGGAGCCGCGGGCGTGGAGCGTCGCTGGAGGGCTGCTGCAGCTCGAGCAGCAGGCGGACGAGGCGTGACGCGGCTGTGCGTGGCGGGCGGAGAGCGCGTCGAGCCCTGATTCTGGAAATTTTTCCAGAATCAGACGTCTGGTCTTCCAACCAGACGACGGTGAAGACGTCTGGAGGACTATCTAGATGTCTAGAAAGTAAGTTATTCTTTTCCGTCCTTCGTCCTCTTTCTGCGATCATTGTACTGAGAGCGATGAGTGGGTACGTGCAGGCTGAGATTCGCATCCAACGCGAATCAGACGTCTGGCAGCGGTGCCAGACGACTGGAGGGACTTCCAGACATTCGGGGTGACCGTCAGACATCTGGGAACTAGGCCAGACACCCCCGCAGGCTTCTGGATGTCTGAGAGACCACGCAGGACAAGGTACCATCTGATCCCCATTTTTAAGACGTCTGGAAGAAGTTCCAGACATCTGATTTTGCGCTGTTTCGTCATTTTCGACCCGTTTAGGGCCCATTCGGAGTCTATTTTCCGCGTTTCGAGTTGTGTTCTTTTCGAAATTAAATCCTCTACCCGTCTACAGTAGCTATATAATGTTTTGAGAAACTCCTTGTGTTTGATCCTTGTGATAGGACCCCGTTCCGTTGCAGTCTCGGGGTTTGCGGAGGCACGCAGGATTCCCGACCACGCCTCCAGTACGCCTGTTGTAACTGGTAGAGTGGCTTTTAAGTTTACTAGTATAATCTGTTAAATTATGGAACCATAAGTAGAACCTAGGACATTGCATGAATCCTAGGAATGAGAAATAGATTGAATGATAGATCCTAGGTGTTGCATGAATCCTAGGGCTGGAAAACTAGATTGTATGATAGATCCTAGGATATGGCATGAATCCTAGGACGGGAAAACTAGTGGAATGTATGAATACTGCAGTCTTGGAAAAATGGAAAGGAACAAATAGCTGCCTGTAAATTGAATTAACAGCTGCCTGATATGAATAAATAAACATGAACATGGATTGTAAGAACGTGAAACTGGAAAGTGAGACCTAGATGATCTGAGTTAAAAAAGCTGGAACCCTACGGGGAATTAGGAGTGAAACTCCTGGAAAGAGAAAGGAATGGAACTGAGAAAGAAAGACGTGGTAGTGTGCTGTCTCTTGGGTACGTAGTACCAAGGGAAGTACCTGTACCTGTTTAGTGCAAAGCAGAGCCAGCCGCCCCAGGGACCCGGGGTTAGGACTGGCCACTTTGTACCGACTTGCTGGCTCTCGTGTACGTAGTACCGAGGAGAGCTACTAGTGTAGGGAGAGCACTAACTACCCCATGGGCCCCGGGGTTCTGCTAGCCTCCTACACCGACTTGTTAGGCCCACTGGGCAAACAAGGGTAGTCAGGCGAGGGTGCGCGGACTGTGGAGGGGCAAGGCCCCTGTTTGGTTACTGTGGAGGGGTTGGACCCCTGTTACTGAGAGGGCTCTGCCCTGTACTGGTTCCGTGCTGTGCTTGGGCGCACCCGTTAACGGAAACGACTGACCGCGTGCCAGTGCGGGTTAGCTACCTGTGCATTTATCGCACGTGCCGTAGTCACCGTTACGTCTGTCTGTGACCTTGGGGTGGTTGACTGAGAGTACGATCACCACGGGGGACTCTCCCGGCCAGGAGAGCACCACGTGCTACTTCTACTTTTTGGAAAAGACTGCAATCAAGATCGTTCCCACGAGGAACATTCGAGATCAAGGAAAGGATCTGAGAAATAAATGAAATCGTGAGAAAATTGAAAGATGTAAATAAAGAAAGTAACAGAACATAACAACTATTGTACACTCTACTATTTCTTTAGTTTTAGTTGCCACTCTACTCAACGTTTTGCTGACGTGTTACACTGGTTACCTTTCAGGACTAGGTGTTGAGCAGCCAGGGTCAGCGGCTGCAGAGGATGCTGGGCCGAGTAGGGTCCAATAGAGTTACCACTGTTCTCTTGTACCTCTTTTTGTTCCACTATAGTGAGTAGTTCTTGTAACCGCTGTACTTTTCTTTACCTACAGTTCATATTATGTTATGAATGTTGTTCTACTGTTGTGGTGGTATATACTGTAGTGGTTTCTTTCCTTACTGCTGTATTGTCTTACTGTTAGTTATATTTCATGCTGAATGTGGTTTATTTTACTGCTCTTTTGGTTACTTCCTCCTTGGACGACTAGGTCTTGGGATTAGTCGAGTCGGTCCGGTTCTCGTGTCCCGTAGGGACTTGGGAATCGGGTCGTTACAGTGCATTAGTGATCAAAGGTGGCTAGCTCAGTGAAATTGAAAGATTCAGATGGAAGATTCGGCGTATGATCAAAATAAGGCTTTAAACGTTGGTTGTTGACTTGAAATGTCATATTAGTTTTAGGATCAAAAGGATCAATAGTGCCGTATGGATAAGTTTTATGGACAATAAAGGGGTTGGTCCATTTAGATTTTAATTTGCCAGGAAAAAGACGTAATCGAGTATCAAAAAGCCAAACATGTTGATTAATGTCAAAATGTTTCCGAACAATGAATTTATCATGAAATTTCTTTGTTCAGCCTTTATAAATCCTTGTGTTTTCATAGGAAAAATTACGTAATTCTTTCAATTCAGTTAATTGTAATTTTCTATGGATACCGGCGTCAAATAAATCCATGTTTAGTTATTTTATTGCCCAAAAAGCCCTATGTTCTAATTCGACCGGGAGATGGCATGCCTTCCCAAAAATCAGATGGAAGGGAGACATGCCGAGCGGAGTTTTAAAAGCAGTACGGTAGGCCCATAAAGCGTCGTCCAATTTGGTAGACCAATTTTTACGATTGGGCCTAACCATCTTTTGTAAAATATTTTTAATTTCCTGGTTAGAAACTTCTGCCTGACCATTTTTTTGGAGGTGATAAGGTGTGGAAATTTTATGATTAACCCCAAATTTAGAAAGAAGGTGACGGAATTGTGAGTGAGTGAAATGTGAGCCTCCGTCACTGATAATGGCTTTTGGTATACCAAATCTTGAGAAAATATTTTTCTTAAGAAAGTTGACAACCACACGGTGATCACTAGTGCAACTGGGTATTGCTTCTACCCACTTTGAAACATAGTCAACTGCGACTAGTATATATAAATACCCACCACAGTTGATGAACGGTCCCATGAAGTCGATGCCCCAAACATCAAAAATTTCAACCTCTAAAATAGGATTAAGGGGCATCATATCCTTCCGAGTCATGTTGCCGATGCTCTGGCAACACACACAGGACCGAACAAAGTCATGAGGATCTTTGTGCAAGCTGGGCCAATAGAATCCCGCATTAAGGATTTTAGCTACAGTTTTCTTGCCTGAAAAATGTCCGCCACAGGCCATTGAGTGACAATGTGTCAAAATATCATGGATTTCAGAATCAGGTACACATCGTCGAATCACCTGATCGGCACAAATGCGGAAAAGGTCGGGCTCCTCCCAAAAATAGTATTTAATATCAGCAAAGAACTTATCCCGTTTTGTTTTTTGCCAATCAGCGAGGATTCATTCTGTTGCTAAATAATCAGCGAGGATTCGTTCTTCTACCAAGGGAGGGTAGTAGCAGCTAAAATGCTTTCATCGGGGAACTGATCAGGTGGGGTCATTATGTCATTCGTCATAAGATGAGAGAGATGGTCGGCCACTACATTATGTGATCCCACCTTATCCTTGATTTCCAGGTCAAATTCTTGGAGCAGCAGAATCCAACGAATAAGGTGGGGTTTTCGCATCTTTCTTTGTCAGCAAATATTTAATTGCTGAGTGGTTGGTATATACAGTGACACGTGACCTCAAAAGATAAGATCTGAATTTTTCTAAGGCAAATACACTGGCAAGAAGTTCCTTTTCAGTGATCGTGTAGTTCTGTTGTGCATCATCAAGAGTTTTGCTAGCATAATAGATCACAACGGGCTTCCTGCCAATTCTTTGCCCTAGAACGTCCCCTATAGCAAAATCTGAGGCATCTGTCATTAATTCAAAGGGACTATTCCAATTAGGTCCCTGTAAAATTGGTGCCTCAGTAACCTCCTTCAACCTCAAAAAACTCTCCAGGCACTTATCATTAAAATCAAATGGCTGGTCTTTAGTAAGTAGCTGACTTAAGGGCTTGGAAATTTAGGAAAAATTTTGTATGAATCTACGGTAGAAACCCACATGACCCAAAAAGGAACTGATTTGTTTGACAGTAGTGGGTGGTGGGAGCTTAGATATAGCATCTATTTTTACTTTATCTACCACGATTCCTTGTTTTGAAATAACATGGCCCAAGACAATACCTTCTTGGACCATGTGTTTTGCGTGGCTAGATTGTGTTTTAATAGATATCTTGTTGTAATATAGATGAACTCTTCGCGAAAATAAATAAAAATTTATAACTCAAAATTTAGAATATCCCAAGGTCGAACTCATGGAGCAAACTTTGATTCTAGAAGCATACAAATTCACAATTAACTATATACTATTTTACAAAAATTAAAGAGAGAGAGTGAACAAAAAAAATCCTTTTCTTCTTTTCTTTCTTTCTTCTCCTCTTCTCTCTTATTTCTCTGCCTTTCCTTTTTCGGACATCTGATTCTTTGAATTAGATGCCTTATCTACCCCTTTGCTACAGTGCCTCACAGCTTCTTCTCCTCTTGGCTTCTTTTTCTTCTCTTCTCTATTCGGCTTCCTTCTTCTTCTTCTTACACTGTGCCTTCTCCTTCTTCAGTTGGCTTCTCTGCCTTCTTGTCTTCTTCTTTCTTCTTCTATTGCAGCTCTTGGTTGCTTCTTCTCTTTCTTTTCTCTGCAGCTTCCTCCTTCCTGTCTTCTTCTTCTTTTTCGCTTACAGCGGCTAAGTCCCTGCTTCCTCCTTAGTGTCCTCTTCCTGCACAAGCACCACGCAACAAAACCTATTCCCCTACTCTCCCTGCATGTCTCTTTCTCTCTGAATCTCTCTTCGGTATGCTCTCCCAGAGTTGGGTTATCGGGTCGAGTCGCGCGCTTGGGTCCAGGCGCACCGGCGTGGGTGCGGTGCGCGAGGAGTGCATAGGAGGATAATCGGGTCAGGTTACCAGGTCTGTGGGCTAGTTCACGGATGAGGCATGCATAGGTGAGGAGGGACCTCACCCTAGTGAAATGGAGGCGAACAGCTAATAACATAAATTCAATTTATTTCGTACACCTCACTCACAGGTTCACGAGGTGGGACTAATGTTCCACCCACTATTGCTCGCACGCCCGCAGGAGATCTTCCGTCCAATTGCAGCAGCTGCAGGCCTCGCAGTGCCAATTTCTTGGATAGTTGGATGCGCGAGACTTCCTCGAACTTGCTGGACTTGGAATCCTACAGCACTTCAGCCTGGAGCGAGCTTTCAACCTCCTCGAGCCGTCGCTAATGGCGGCTGGAGCTTAGACCCTACATGACACAAAAAGAAGCTTGCAGCTCTATCAGACCATAGGAGGACCTTCGCCGTGTCACGACGAAGGTGAGGCGGTAGGTGGTAGGCTGCGGGGTGGCCTAGGCGTGCGTGCCTAGGTCGCTCTGTGGCCAGATGGATGGGATAGGTCGAGGGGCGGTTGTGGTGGTGTAGGCGATTTGTGGACAAGTGGAGGATGTTCAGTGAGTGTGGCAGAGGTTGTGAGGGTGGCAAGACGTGTGGGGTTGCGGAGTGACGGAAGCATCTCGTCGGAGGGTGGCCGGAGATGGAGAAGGTGACGATGGACAGTGGATGTCGAGGGGTAGAAACAACAAATTAACAAGGGGGAAATAAAGGAGAGAGTAAGGGGAAGAGTTTTTACCTAGCTAAGCGGATGAAAGAGAGGAGATGGCGATCGACGTGTCTTTGCCGTCACCGGAGACGAAGGTTCCAGAGTAGGGGGCGGTGACGAAGAGAAGGGGTCGGAGAGTGCCATCTGGTACGGCCTGGCGTGGAGGAGATTGGCAGAGCTAGCTCTGCCACTGGTATGGTGGCAGAGCGACGAGAAGAGGGAGGAAGAGTCGCCAGAAGCGTCGGGCTGTTGGCCAGAGTGAGGAGGGGACGAATTTGGGGGAGTTCTCTGGCTAAATCGAGTTTGGAGCAACCGACAGCCCCTGCCGCTCCTTAAATAGATGTTGGCGAGGAGATCTCGAGGAGGAAGCGTGGGCAGGTCGCCAGGGAATGGCCATAAAAGAGACCCATGCCTCTCGCACGTTCGCATGAGAGGTATGGGCGTCAGCAGGGCATGGGAGGGGGTCCATGCGGAAGAAGACAACGCAGGGGGCCCCCCTCTCGTTTCTGGGGCCGGTCCCCATACCCTGCGCGACGCCATCCTCCGTGCAAAGTCGCCGAAGGCATGGGCAGTTGCTGCTGGTGGTAGAGGGACCGGCTTGCAAAGAACAAAGGGAAAGTTGAGGGGCCAACTGCAAGGGTTCAAAAAGTTAATGGTCAAAAAGTAATTCTTGAGGACTAATTTGTAAAGTAGGTCAAGGCAAACTTTCCTTTAGTCCAAATTTTGATATAACCCTAATTTATACCTAAGGGATCCAATGGTGAAGTTGGATTTTAGGTTTGACCACGTTTGACTAGTCAATTTGCATAAAAACCCAAATTAGGTCAAAAATTGGGTATAGTTCTCAATCTAGGTCAAGATAGGTTCCAATGGCCAAATTGAAGGTTCTAAACCCTAAGGAATATTTTTTCATGAATTTTAGAGGATTTAATTGATTTTTATCTTGCCTAGAACTTTGTGAATTAGAGCAGGTTTATTTTAGGGTTACAGAATGTCATTTAATTCCTGCAAGCTGCTATAATCCTTTTCAGATCAAATCATCCCACTTTCTCTCTTATTAAGCCCATTTTACCTACGTTTAAACCCTTAGACATCCCATTTGTGTACTGCATTGGTAAAATTACAGTTTTACCCCTTGTGAGTTGCTTTATGCTCAAATTTATAGTTCTTTGATTTAGGCTTTCCCTTAGGTTTTATAGGAGCTTTTGTATACTTATTTAGGTCAAAATGTACTAGTTAGGGTTCATGATGAGATTCTCATCATACCCCCATGCCTAACTTTTGCTAGTCCCTTAGCAAAAATTTAAAGTTTAACCTTTGTTCTAGACCATGAATTTCTTCCATCAAATTTTGATAAGTGTTTTTCCTTTTGTATCCTTGATTAGGTCAGAATGTCAATCATATGCCTAAAAGGTACTTTAGTACAAATTAAGATCCAGATCTGTGTAGCTTTAGCCTTAGTCTTTAGTAAAGGTTTTTAAGGCCTACAGGAACTAACCTAAAGTTTATTGGACTTCGTGGTTAAAGCACCCGTGCTTGAGATATTTTTAGCCTTGGTTCAGTTTGTAGTGCATTTTGTAAGAGAGAGACAGAAGATTTATTCGTTTGGAGAGTTCTCTCTCTTTTCTTTTTAATTCTAGCTTAGGATTGGCTTCACAACACGATCTGTATCAGATTTCTTGTCCCCATCATCAATCCTCAAGGGTCCCTGGCAGTCGATGCTTTAAGATAGCACTGCCCATGGTAACCTCCAGAACCCTGGCTTTTGAGATTTCGAGATAATCCCGTCCATGGTGTTCGTGGCCGAATTTAGATCTTGGCAATTGACACTTCGTGATAATGTCATCCATGGAATCTAAACCAGCAGAGTACTTACATGCCCCCGGTAGGATATGTAAATATCCTAGGAGACAAGCACCGAGGAGATGATATGTTGTTACGCATCTTCGAGGGGAATTTCCCACCTCTCCATGCCAGGAACTCGTCCAAATCAACTTGTGTTGATCGATTGCTCCTAATTTAGGTGACATTTTCAGAATATTTGAAACGCTTCTGCGTGATTTTGATATTTATGCTCACTGAACCAGACTGTGTGTGTGAATTTGGGTGCTTAGGTTACTGAGTCCCGTAAATCGAAAGTCAGTTAACGAGGCTAAATACTCCCTAAGCCTTGGACCTAATATTTAAGCTTTTCATTTTCCTTAATCTCTTGAGGAATATCTAGATCTTAACGGGTACTAAGAGTCTATCCAAGAATGCCTAAGGTTTGCGTTCTTACTAATCTTGTTGTGCACTTTCCTTTTTCTTTTCCTTAATGTGATATAGAACTTAAGTTAATTCCTTAATTTCTTACTAATGACTCCCTTTTCTTTCATTTTGTGCTCCTTTTTACCATTTTGTTCTTTTTCTCCTCCTTCTATAAAGTTTACCGGCACTTTCTTCCTCCTTTAAAGTTTTTTTTTTTTCGTATATGCAGATTTTTTTGTCGAAACCTTTTCCTTGTTATTTTATTACACTTTCATACCCCTCCATGCCTAAGATTTGCAATTTCCTCATTGTACATTAGGTGGGTTTTTATTTAGCTTGGTTCATACATTCGGATAGGTATTTGGTGAGTGGATGGGTCGAGGTGACTGTTGCGGATGATTTCTAATCTCAAGTACGAGTACCTGAGGTGAAGTTGGTTGTCCTAAAGGATGAACCTAAAGTGCAAAGAAATGTCAGAAAATGTTTTAGATTTTTCAAAAAGAATGACGGGCTGCCTCCCGTTAAGCGCTGAGTTTTACGCCATCGGCTGGGTGCAATAAGCTCAGGGAGAATGGAGGATAAATGATGACTCAGCCAAATCTGTACTAGTTACATCAATGAACGGTTTGAGTCTCTGACCGTTCACGACGAAAGGTTCGAAATCGTGGATGAGAGGACTGATTTCGACAGCTCCATTTCCAAAAATCTGTCGGACAAGATACGATCCGACCCACTTGGATCGCAGTTTCCCAGGGAAGAGTTTAAGTCAGGCATCAAAGAGTAGGACCTTCTGACCAGGGTGGAAGATCTTTCTAGATATGTGCTTGTCATGAAAGGCTTTAACCCGCTCTTTGTAGATTCATGAGTTCTCATACGCATCAAGGTGTAATTCACCAATCTCGCTTATCTGAAGCTTTTTGTGGGTTCCAGCCTTAGAAAGATCTAAGTTGCAACTCCATACTGCTCAATAGGCTTTGTGCTCTAGTTCGACTGGAAGGTGACATGCCTTACTGTACACCAGCCTAAAAGGAGACATGTCTAATTGGGTCTTGTGCGCAGTCCTATAAGCCCACAAAGCTTCCGGAAGTCGGGATGACCAGTCCTTCATCTCAGATCGAATAGTAACTTGTAGGATTTTCTTGATCTCCCGATTTAATAGCTCAGCTAGACCATTGGTCTGGGGGTGGTAAGGAGTATAAATTCGGTGAGGCACCCTGTATTTGGTCATCAGTGACCTGAACTAAGTATTGGTAAAATGGGTCCCTCCATCAGAGATGATTGCACGAGGAATCCCGAACTGTGAGAAGATATTCTGATGAATGAATTTGATGACGATCTTGTGATCACAGGTTCGGGTCAGAATGGCTTTGATCCATTTGGACACGTAGTCCACAGCAAGTAAAATGTACTCGAAGCCATCCGAAATAGGAAAGGGGCCCATAAAATCAATCTCCCATATATCAAAAATCTCGCATACGAGAATCAGCTGTAAAGGCATCATGTCGCGGTGGCTCATGTTGCCCAAAGTTTAGCAATGACTGCATGCCTTGCAGTGACTGTATGCGTCCTTGAAGATAGTGGGCCAGTAAAAGCCACACTGGAGGATTTTTTATGCGATTTTGTGCCCAGAGAAGTGGCTATCGCATGCCTGATCATGGCAGAAGGAGAGAATGTCATTGATTTCGCCCTCCGGGACACACCGTCGGATGACTTGGTCAGCACCTATGCGGAAAAGGTACGGGTCTTCCCAGATGTAATACTTGGCATCGAAGCGCAACTTGTCTTTCTTGGCCTTTGGCCAATTAGACGGGATCTGATGAGATGCCAAGTAGTTTACTATATCAGCAAACCATAGAAGCCTAGTACCAATAGTCAAGAGGTGCTCGTCAGGAACATGCTCCGTGATGGGTCCAGAAGGGTCGATGATCTCGGAAGGAAGGCGAGACAAGTGGTCGGCTACCACGTTCTGTCTTCCCGCCTTATCACGAATCTCAAGGTCGAATTCTTACAACAGTAAGATCTATTGGATTAATCGAGGTTTCGCATCCTTCTTAGCAAGGAGATGCCTCACAGCTATGTGATCTAAGTAAATTATGACGTGGGAAACCCAGGGGATACGATCAAAATTTTTCGAGGGCAAATACTACGGCTAGCAGCTCTTTTTTCGTAACCGTGTAGTTACGCTGAGCCTCGTCAAGTGTCTTGCTAGTGTAGTAGATGACCACGGGTTTCCCGTCAATCTTCTGCCCCAGAACCACTCCTACAACGAAGTCAGATGCATCGCACATGATCTCAAAGGGTTGAGACCAATCAAGGGACTGTAGGATCGGGGCTTGGGTGACTTAGTCACGAAGGTTCTCAAAAGCTTGAGTGCATTCCTTGGAAATCTCAAAGGGTACATCCTTGGAGAGAAGAGTAGTCAGGGGGCGTGCGATTTTCGAGAAATCAGGGATGAAATGACGGTAAAAATCGATGTGCCCCAGAAAAGATCGGATGTCCTTAATCGAGCTAGGCATAGGAAGTCTAGAAATCAGATCAACCTTCGCTTGATCCACTTAGATGACTTTTTCAGAAATTAAGTGTCCCAGGACGATCCCCTCAGGCACCATAAAGTGGCTCTTTTCCCAGGAAAGAACCAGATTTACGTCAATGTAACGCCTGAGTATGTGAACCAAGTGCTGGAGGCAATCGTCAAATGATGCTCCGAAAACTGAGAAGTCATCCATGAAGGCTTCTAGATAATCACCTACCATATTGGAGAATATGGCAAGCATGCACCACTGAAAAGTCGCGGGTGCATTGCAGAGACCGAAAGGCATCCTTCGGAATGCGTACGTCCCGAAGGGGCAGGTGAATATGGTCTTCTCTTGGTCCTCTGGATGAATCGCCACTTGGTTGTAACCGGAGTACCCATCAAGAAAGCATAAGAATCTATTTCCCGCTAACTTCTCGAGAATCTGATCAATAAATGGTAGTGAGAAATGATCCTTCTTTGTGGAGGAATTGAGTCTTCGGTAGTCTATGTAGACTCTCCATGAGTTGGCTATATGGGTAGGTATGACCTCTCTGGTTTCAGTCGTGATGGTGGTAAGTCCTGCCTTCTTAGGCACAACCTGGATTGGGTTCACCCAACGACTGTCGGAGACCAGGTAGATGATCCTTGCATCTAACCACTTAATAATCTCCTTTTTCATGACCTCCTGCAGATTGGGATTCAAACGTCTCTGCATCTCACGTGAAGGTCGTGCACCCTTTTCAGAATAGATACGGTGTGTGTAATAAGAGGGGCTTATTCTAGTCCAATCATCGAGAGTCCAACCAATGGCTCTGCGATGTTGCTAGAGAACAGTAATCAAACGGGATTCCTGATCAGGTGTAAGTTTGGAGTTTATAATCACAAGAAATGTCTGATTAGAATCCAAAAAGATGTATTTCAAATGATCGGAAAGGGGTTTGAGTTCATGAATGGGGTTATCAACAGCAACGGGTGGTTCAGAGTGAGTGTGGGGTACAAGGGTAGGAGTTATAGGTTTGTCTATTTCAAGGTCTGACTCCTCTAATTGCAGTTCAAGATCCTCTTGTGGTTGATGAGGAATAATCATGTTGTCCTCAAGTTGTGGTTCATCAACCACAGCTCTAATATCACAGATTTATTCAATGACACCGCAATTGATCCCTTGTTGGGCCTTAAAGATATCAATTTTGAGAGTCTGGTTCCCAAATTTTAGTTCTATTTGGCCCTCTTCACAACTTATATTGGCTCTTGCAGTGGACAGAAAAGGTCTCCCTAATATGATTGGTGTATCCCTTGGGTTTTCAGGTGTGTCCATATCTAAAACTATGAAATCTACAGGGAAGTAGAAATCCCGCACCCTCAGAATAACATCCTCAAGAATTCCTTTAGGTGACTTGATAGATCGATCTGCTAACTGCAATGTCACCTCGGTCGGTTTTAACGCAGATTCTTCTAGATGGTTAAGTAGGGATGTGGGTATCAAGTTTATGGAGGCACCTAAGTCCAACAATGCTCTATCAAACTGGGTTTCACCGATCTTACATGAAATCAGGGGAGTGCCTGGGTCTTTTGCCTTGGGTGGGAGTCTACTCAAGATTACAGAGCTGGCTTGCTCTGACAGTACAATTGGACTCCCACTCTTGGTTCTCAGCTTATGCTGAGGTATACACACGTTCTTCAAGAATCTTACATAAGTCGGTACGTGACGAATCGCATCCATCAAGGGGATGTTTATTTGGACCTGCTCAAAGAGCTTGACCAGGTCCTCAGGAGCCACGGGTTTGGTCGTCCTCTTTCCCTTGGTTAAGGCCTCGGGAAATGGAACCTTGGTTGGTTCCTCTAGGATAGGTCCAGGTTTCTGATTTGGGACAGGGATAGAAACATCCTGGATGATTGTCCTAGGGTTTGAGTCACTACCAGGCTTGGAGTGCTTTGGATAAGGTGGATCTTGTGTTGCCTTACCATTACGGGTTGTTACAAAATTTATTCCTGCCTGGTTCTGGTCAGGGGTTGGTAGGATGGGCTGCTGCTGTTGGTAACCTGCATAGGAGGTTGAAGCTTCCATCCCGTCAGGTGAAGGAATAGAAGGGACCTGATAGACCATGTGTGCTTGGCCTGCGTTTGGGTTCATAACGCACTGCTGGGTCGACACGCTATTAGGGTTAGGAAGAGGCTGAGAAGGAAGTGTGCCTGGTTAGCGAGAATTTGCCAACTGGGCAAATTGATTTCGAACCTCTGTGATTTCGTCCTTATGTTGCTTCTGGATAGCCACATTAGTTCTCTGAATGTCAGCCAAAGTCTGGAGGATAAGGGACATTTGATCTTGGTTTGGCCCGGATGGATAAGTGGGGTTGGGCTGAGGCTGAGGCTGTTGATAAGGATGAGGTGCTTGTGGACGGGGCTGAAAGGGTGGTCTTGGATTCTGGAAATTTCCTACCCACTGGAAATTGGGATGGTTTCGCCATCCAAGATTGTAGGTGTTGGAAAATGGGTCATTCTGGATGGCATTGAGGTCCTCGTAGGTCTGAGGAGCCTCAGAAAAGTCGGAGAATCGGGGAGTAGGGCTCCCTCGGCAAAAATAGAAAGGATCAGAGGTCCCTTCGGTCCTGGAGTCAGATGGGGGTGGATACGAGTCCATCCCAGGAGAAGGTCGGTGGAAAATGTTCTACACAGTTTCCCGTGTGAGAGGGGGTTGTGCGAAGGAGTTCTGCGCAGAGGTGGCTCGCTGCAAATGCTGAGTCAGCTCATCCACCTTCTTCTCAATAATAGAGACCTTGTCCAATCGACTGGCCATTAATTCTAGGTCGACTGATGCAGATAGGCCCTACGTCTCGTGTGCTCCCCTAAGGTTCGTCGCTGCGCGGGTATTCGTCCAGTCGAATAATCCCATGGAGTCATTGTTGATGGAGTTCTCGCACATATTCTCGAGAATCTCCCACACGGTGTCTTCATGTTGACCCATGCTATTCCCTCCGCAAGTTGCATTGACGAACAGTCTAATATCTTCACGAAGTCCCTGGTAAAAAGACTAGACTTGTTCCTATTTAAGAACTCCGTGATGGGGACACTTTCTCACGAGATCCTGAAAAACGATCTCATGACTCATGAAGAGGTTCTCCCATCTGTTGCGTGAAGTGAGTAATCTGATGGCGCAAGGCATTGGTCCGACCAATGGGGAAGAACTTCAAGAACTCCGACTAAAGTTCCTCCCAAGTGTTGATCGGGCGGGTCTGTGTCTGGTACCAATGGGTTGCCTTGTCCATAAGGGAGAAAGAGAACATCTTCATAAGTAGGATATCCCGATTCTGTGCATCTGACTCAAAGGTTTGGGCCAGATGCTTAAGCTGTTTGATGTGCTGGAAGGAGTCTTCAGAGTTAAGCCCATAGAATTTGGGTATGGTGTGGATCATGTTGGGCTTCAACTCGGAATCAGGTCCTCCAATCAGGATTCTGACTCGAGGCTCAATTGCCACCGCAACGGGATTATAGTGATCTCACATCATGGGTCACTGCGGTGGGTTCATGAAGTTTTAGAAGAGATCATTGAGTCGCTGGAGCTGGTGCTCAAGATTATTCTCTTCTTCAATAGGCTGAGCCATTGTGGAAGAAGGGGAATTGGGTTCAGAATTAGAAGAGAGGTCTATGTGAAGAGGTTGTTGCACAAACAAGGGTACCGAGGCTTGGCCTTGGGGAGAGTAAATTTCTAGAGGAGGTTTCAAGGACCTCCTACCAAACATACACTGATGGATTGGATGAGGTTAGCAGGTGCTGAACCCAATCAAGACACCCAAAATGTTGGGTGACTATAGAGGTGCGGGGTGGATGATACCCCTTAATCAGAAGGTCGTCCACCTGAGAATTACCTGGGCATCCAAAGAAGGTGAGTCCCACGAAGACCCCTACACGGTAGAGCGCCCCCACGGGTTATAGGGTTTCCCCCACCCGACCTCTTTTGTCACTGAGATTCCAGGTAGACAAGAATGGGGACCTTGACCTCTTAAGTCTACCACTTTTAATTAGGATCAAGATGCTTAGGGTTTTACTTGAACTTTATCCTTTTGTGTGCAAAAAGTGACCTAATTTCAAGGTTGGTTGATCCAAGGGATCAACTTCACCTATTAGTTCCTGTGAGAGCTTATTAGGTCTTGTCTTTTAAGGTTCAAGTGATTTAAGAGCCAGATTGCTTAGGGTTTCTCTTAATAGATCTTTTCAATCAATGGCTTAGGCACACTTCTTTTGGAAATTTTCAATTCTTGATTAGAAGGTGTGTCTCTAAAATCCTAGCTTTGAGTCTTAGGTTGGCTCTAATTGGTCTAGTTAGTTGCCTCAAGATTAGGTAACTAGGGCTCAAATAAGAAGGTTTTAGCCCTAATTACCTTTAGTGGATGTACAGATAGAATGTGTTGAAATTTAAAAAATAGGCAACTCTTGTGATTTACTACGTATGAAAGACAGGTAATTCCTATATTGCTTTTCTTTTTCTTCCTCTTTAGAATTTTAGGGGCTTAAAAGAGAGGATAGAAAATTACCTGTCCCTTTGTGTGGTTGTTGTACGGCTGCTTGTTCCTTCTTGTTTTCCTGTGCCTGCACAACAAAAGAGAAGAGATTAAGTCAGCAGTAAATCAGAAATTGTGAATTAATAGCTTCTAGAATGCCTGTTGCTCCCCGGCAACGGTTGCAAAAAATGTTTTGCGCGGCTAGATCGTGTTTTAGCAGATATCTCGTTGTAATATAGATGAACTCTCCGCGAAAATAAATAAAAATTTATAACTCGAAATTTAGAATATCCCGAAATCGAACTCAGGGAGCAAACTTTGATTCTAGAAGCATACAAATTCACAATTAACTATATACTATTTTACAAAAATTAAAGAGAGAGTGAACAAAAAAAAGCCTTTGCTTCTTTTCTTTCTTTCTTCTCCTCTTCTCTCTTCTTTCTCTGCCTTTCCTTTTTTGGACGTCTGATTCTTTGAATCAGATGCCTTATCTGCCCCTTTGCTACAGTGCCTCGCAGCTTCTTCTCCTCTTGACTTCTTTTTCTTCTCTTCTCTGTTCGGCTTCCTTCTTCTTCTTCTTCTTGCACTGTGCCTTCTCCTTCTTCAGTTGGCTTCTCTGCCTTCCTGTCTTCTTTCTTCTTCTGTTGCAGCTCTTGGCTTCTTCTTCTCTTTCTTTTCTCTGCAGCTTCCTCCTTCCTGTCTTCTTCTTTTTCACTTGCAGCGGCTAAGTCCCTGCTTCCTTCTCTTGCTGCTTCCTCCTTAGCGTCCTCTTCCTGCACAGGCACCACGCAACAAAACCTATTCCCCTACTCTCCCCACGCGTCTCTCTCTCTCTGAATCTCTCTTCGGTACGCTCTCCCAGAGCCGGGTTATCGGGTCGGGTCGTGCGCTCGGGTCCAGGCACACCAGCATGGGTATGGTGCGCGAGGAGTGCACAGGAGGATAATCGGGTCGCGTTATCAGGTCCGCGGGCTAGTTCACGGACAAGGCATGCATAGGTGAGGAGGGACCTCACCCCAATGAATTGGAGGCAAACAGCTAATATCACAAATTCAATTTATTTCACACACCTCACTCATAGGTTCACGAGGTGGGACTAATGTTCCACCAGCTGTTGCTCGCATGCCCGCAGGAGATCTTCCGTCCAGTTGCAGCAGCTGCAAGCCTCGCAGCGCCAATTTCTTAGACAGCTGGATGCGCGAGATTTTCCTGAACCTGCTGGACCTGGAACCCTGCAGACTTCCCCGAACCTGCTTGCAGCTCTATCAGACCACAGGAGGACCTTCGCCGTGTCACGGCGAAGGTGAGGCAGTAGGTGGCAAGCCGCGGGGTGGCCTAGGCGTGCATGCCTAAGTCGGTCTGTGGCCGGATGGATGGGTTAGGTCGGGGGGTGGTTGTGGTGGTGTAGGCAGTCTGTGGACGAGTGGAGGATGTTCAGTGAGTGTAGCGGAGGTTGTGAGGTGGGTGGCGAGACGTGTGGGTTTGCGGAGTGACGGAAGCGTCTCGCCAGAGGGCGGCCGAAGATGGAGAAGGTGGCGATGGACAGTGGATGTCGAGGGGTAGAAACAACAAATTAACAAGGGGTAAATAAAGGAGAGAGTAAGGGGATGAGTTTTTACCTAGCTAAGCGGACGAAAGGGAGGAGATGGTGATCGGCGCGTCTTTGCCGTTGCCGGAGACGAAGGTGCCAGAGTAGGGGGCGGCTACGAAGAGAAGGGGTCGGAGAGTGCCAGCTGGTACGACCTAGCGCGGAGGAGAATGGCAGAGCTGGCTCTGCCACTAGTATGGTGGTAGAGCGAGGAGAAGAGGGAGGAAGAGTCACCGGAAGCGTTGGGCTATTGGCCGGAGTGAGGAGGGGATGAATTTGGGGGAGTTCTCTGGCCAAATCGAGCTTAGAGCAACTGGTAGCCCCTGCCGCTCCTTAAATAGATGTTGGTGAGGAGGAGATCTTGAGGAGGAAGCGTGGGCAGGCCACCAGAGAATGGCTAAAAAAGAGACCCATGCCTCTCGCGCGTTCGCACGAGAGGATGGGCGTCGGAGGGCATGGGAGGGGGTCCATGCAGAAGAAGACAACGTAGGGGACCCCCCTCTCGTTTTTGGGGCCGGTCCCCATACCCTACGCCACGCCATCCTCCGTGAAAAGTCGCTAGAGACATGGGCAGCTGCTACAGGTGGCAGAGGGACCAGCTTGCAAGGAACGAAGGGAAAGTTGCTGGGCTAAGTGCAAGGGTTCAAAAAGTTAAAGGTCAAAAAGTAATTCTTGAGGACCAATTTGTAAATTAGGTTAAGGCAAACTTTCCTTAGGTCCAAATTTTGATATAACCCTAATTTGGACATAAGGGATCCAATGGTGAAGTTGAATTTTAGGATTGACCACGTTTGACCAGTCAATTTGCACAAAAACCTAAATTAGGTTAAAAAATTGGTATGGTTCTCAATCTATGTCAAGATAGGTTCCAATGGCTAAATTGAAGGTTCTAAACCCTAGGGGATATTTTTTCATGAATTTTAGAGGGTTTAATTGATTTTTATCTTGCCTGAAACTTCATGAATTAGAGCGGGTTTGTTTTAGGGTTACAGAATATCATTTAATTCCTAGAAACTGCTATAACCCTTTTCAGATCAAATCATCCCACTTTCTCTCTTATTAAGCCCATTTGACCTGTGTTTAGACCCTTAGACATCCCGTTTATGTACTACACTGGTAAAATTACAGTTTTACCTCTTGTGAACTGCTTTATGCTCAAATTTATAGTTCTTTGATTTAGGCTTTCCCTTAGGTTTTATAGGAGCTTTTGTATACTTATTTAGGTCAAAATGTGCTAGTTAAGGTTCATGATGAGATTCTCATCACCATGAAATAACTTTTTTCCCAACTGAGGACCAGATTGACTTCCATGCATTTTTGGAGAGTTCTTTCAAGGTTCTTGAGACAATGATCAAAAGAATCTCCAAAAATAGAGAAGTCATCTATAAAAACTTCTAAGCATTCACCTACCAAGTCTGAAAATATTGCAAGCATACACCTTTGAAAAGTCGCAGGTGAGTTGCAAAGACCGAAAGGCATCCTTCGGAAAGCAAAGGTTTCGAAGGGGCAAGTGAAAGTTGTTTTGTCCTGGTCCTCAGGATGAACTGCTACCTGATTATAGTCAGAATAACCATCCTGAAAACAATAAAAATCCCGTCTGACTAAATGCTCCAAGATTTGATCAATAAGGGGAGTGGGAAATGGTCCTTCTTGGTGGCGGTGTTTAATTTTCTATAATCGATACACATGCACAAAGAAGAGGCGGTTCGAGTGGCTACATTCTCCCCATTATCATTAGTGACAACTGTTAGGGTCCAGCCAATAGCTTTTCTATATTTGCTCAAAACCTGGAGAGGTTTGTGCTCTTGTGCCCCGGTAAGTCCAGAATTTATAATCAGGGGCAGGGTCTGATTTGGGCCCAGGAAGACATATTTAAGGGAGTCGGGCAAAGGTTATAATTCCAATTATGGGCCCGGCTTCGAAAGAATTTCTACTTTGTGGGTTAGTGGTGATGTGAGAGTGAAAGGGTCAGCAGGATGGTTGGGTCAGCAGGATGGTTAGCTAAATGTGTGATTGCACAGCAATCATAGGTCCTAATCAACCAAAATAATGTCTGAACCTATCTTAAATTGTGGATATTGCACTCATATCTTGCATATCATGCATTGGATCAATCTATTTAGAATTAGATGAGATATGCTGCTAGTTAATATTTTTTTATTGCTATTTACAGATAATAAAGTGATCCAGGATGGAGATAGTGGAATAAAGCAATAAAGGAAGAAGAAGACTGATCCAGATAAGAGGAGTGAGGAGGATAGCCTTATCCCTACCCTTAGAAACCCTAGGACAGCCTTCCCAAACCCAAAACAACCTCCATTACGGCACCTTAGCCTCAAAACCCAAACATAGATAGCACTATCCATGTTCCTATCCCTCTCCCAAACACTTAGGAACCAAAACCAACCTTAGAAAACACAAAACCCACTCTCCAGCACCTTTTAAGACGTCCAGACATCTGGCTGGACGTCTGATTTCTGTAGAATAACAATCCAGGAAGCCAAAACTCATACTGACAAAGAATTGGACGTCTAATTTAGTGTCCAGACGTCCAATTTTGTACTATAAGACGTCTGACCACTATCCTGGACGTCTGATACTGCTGTCTGGTTCCTGATTTTGGGTATTGGAAGCCCTAGCTTGCCTCTTTTGACCTAGGAACCCCACCGGACACCCGAGGAAACCTAAGTAGAGACCTCCTAAGCCTAGTCCACTATCCATAGCCCTACTTGTCCTATCCCTAACACAATTGAACCATCCCATACCTAATTGGGTGCATCTACAGTTGATTGGGTGCACCCGAGCCCAATTAGATCCACCCAGGATCTAATTAACTCATACCTATTAGGGTTACCCTAGCCTAATCACATGCACACATCTAATTAGACTTGACTTAGACCTAATTAGGTTCACTCCTACCCAATTAGGCTTTCCTAAGCTTAATTAGGTCCACACCCACTTAATCTAGATTGACCCAACCTATTTAGCACCTAATCCTACCAAAACCCACAACCTAGCCTACGAAAAACACACACCCACACACACACGCACACCTTCCCATTTTACTCCCACCAAACCCATGCACACTCTCTTGGAAACCCTAAAAACTTGTGTCAAACTTAGATCCAAAATTTGTGGCATTTGCTATTTTTGGAGCCACCAAAAGTGGCAACCAAATGGAACCTTCCATAAGGGCAAAGTGAGGGCTACGAAATTGGAAAATCTCCATACACTCTCCCATCCATACTCTCCACTCTAAACTTGCTTCCACCCTCCAAAACCTCAAAGGCCGTCCTCCTCATCCTCCTCCAAGGCTCCATGGATGGCTAGCTAGAGAAGCTTCTCTCCAAAGCTTCAAGGACGGCCATTGGTAGAGAAAGGGAGCAACACCCTCCTCTCTCCACTTGGGTGCACTATCCCCCATCTTATTCTTCTTCTTGGACGGCCATGAAGGCTCACCCATAGCCTCTTGTGGCCGGCCATCTCTTTTGGTAGGCATGTAGACAGGTTTGCATACCCCAGGTCTAGCCTACACCCTCACACAAGGCCGATGGCCCTAGTGGCAACTTTCCGGCGTGAGGGATTTTCTTCTATTTATATGCTTTCTAGTGTAGATGATGTGTGATAAATTTTTTATGCATAAATAATTTCATGATGTTTTATCCTAATGTTTGCTTGCCTAAATGACACTTTGGTTTGTTCACACCATGCACGGCCACGATGGCCTCATTTAGATGCACATAGTCACTTAGGTTTTTGCTAGTTTATCTTGATCTAGGTTTCAATTCGCTTTTCGAAATAAAAAAAATCAAAAACACAAAAAGACAAAAATAGTAGCTTAGGTTAGATTTAGGTTATAAAAGTCGATCCAAACCTCGATTCGTTTTCACGCCTCCCAGAGACGAACGACCGGGACTCAAGTTCTAAAAAGAATAAAGATCTACGAGAGTTTCGCTATCACAAATATCTTTGACAAGTGGTTTCTGCGACTATACTACGATTTCCAACGATTTCAAAATACGCGAATTCCACACTCCGTCAATGTGTGGTTAGGGTGGAAGGGTGAGAAGAAGTGGATTGTTCAGGAACCGTATTGATGGCAAAATAGGAACCTAAATGGGAAATCTGCAAAGTTTCCTCCACAATATTTTCTATTTCGGAATTCGAATCATCAAAGAAAGCAGGTTCTTGGAACTGCCTAGAAGCTTGAAAAATGTCTAGGGTTACAGATTCACTGCCACACATGATCTTCACTTTTCCAGAATCACAATCGATATTTGCATGGGCGGTGGCTAAGAATGGTCTTCCAAGAATTATGAGGGCAAACTTTAGTGCTTCCGGTACCTCTATGTCCAGGACTAAAAAGTCTACTGCAAATAGATAATTTTTGACCCGAACAAGGACATCCTCAACAATTCCCCTTGGTTTAATTGTAGATTGGTCGGCTAATTAAAGAGTAATCTCAACAGGCTTTAATTCACCGATCTTAAATTCCTCAAAAATAATTGTTGGGATAAGATTAATTGAGGCACCGAGATCCAACAAAGCGCGATCAAAAGAAGTATCATTAATGATAACTTGAATCAGGGGGGGTGGGATCTTTTCTCTTAAGAGACAGTAGACTCTGCACAACTGAATTAATTGTCTCAAGAAGGATCACCTTTCCTAAATTTCGGGGCTACCTTTTCGGGGTACACAAATCTTTTAGGAATTTTGCATAGGCAGGTATGTAGTTTATGGCATCTAGGAGAGGGATATTAACTTCAACTTGCCCAAATAAATCCATTAATTCCTTTTCAGTGGGCTCAGATTTCTTCTTTTTCTTATTTGAAGAATGGAGGGCTTGTGGAAATGGAGCAGGGTTTCCTTATTTTTCATTAATTGGTTCCTAAACAATATGATAGGAAGATGGGGAAGAGTTGATCTGTGTTTCATTAAAATAAGTTTCTTTAACAGGCAGGGGATTGTGAGTGGTTTTTCCATTCCTCAAAGTAACTGCATTTGCAGTCTGGTTGTTTTTAGGATGAGGACGAGAAGCCTGGCTGTTATTGAAACCTGGTGGATGCTGAGGTGCTAGTTGAATGGGTTGACTGGGATATCCACCTTGGAACTGATTCCTTTCATTATTTGGGTTGGGCATGGGTTGGGAAGGTAAATTCCCAACAGATCGATGATCAGGAGTAACCTTTGAAGGTTCCCTACTAGGAGGGGTGACGTAAAAATATGCGGAAATAAAAATATAAAGCAATCTCACAAAAATCAATCGCACAATGTACATAGGTATTTTTAGGTGGAAACCCAAACCGGGTGAAAACCACCACCTAACCCTCTCGAGTTAGGATTTTCCGATCAACCAAGTTGATCAAAATCCACTAAACGAATCACTTTGAATGAGGGTGATTCAACCTCAGTACAACCACGCTACAAGTACGAGGGTAGCGTTCCTCAACCCCTTCTCTCCACGAGAAGGATTTTGTCCCATGAAGGAGACGGGAATTCGCAAAGCGAATACCCAACCAAAATACAAAGATAAAATAAAACAACAGTCCTATAAAGCCAACAAAATTAAACCTAGCTTCTATAGGAAATAGGAAACTCCCCTTTGCAAGGAGTGCGTCGACGATGACGCGGTGCGTGTGCCACGCGATGGCGCTACGTCGCTCTCGTTAACAACGCCGGGAGAGCGGGTGCGCAACGGTTGAATGCTCTCAAGAAAATGGAGCTTGAGCTTGGAGAGCAAGAGAGTCTTTTCTTTGGACACAAAAGGTTTGAAAGTGTATTGCAAGGTGTGTGTCTTAGTGTGTATATGTCTCTCTAGGTGTGTATGTCTTGTCTCTAAGTGTGTTTGTGTTACAAGGGTTACCCTCTATTTATAGAGGCCTTAGGAAGGATTTGGAAGGCTTGGAAAAGCTTCCATAGCCGTTGGGTGCAAAGCCCAAGAGAATCAGGCCGAAATCAGGACAATGATTGCATTTGACAGGGTTATCAGACGTCTAACTCTGGCATCAGACGTCTGGAAGGCCACTTTAAGACGTCTGATTTAAATGTCAGACGTCTGATTCTATGCGGGTTTCTCCCTGACTTGAATCAGATCTAAACAGGGTTTTTGTGCAAGTCCATCAGACGACATACAGGACGTCTGGCACTAAGTCTGGACGTCTGGAAACCTACTTTTACTGTGGGAATTGATTTCCAAACGTTGCAACGGCTAGAAAATCTCTGAGAAGAGATTTTGGGTCAGCCGAGGCAAAACGGTCATTTATCAGACGTCTGGTAAGTCCTATGGACGTCTGATAAGGCTCTAACGGTCATAATCTTGAGTGTTTTCTAAGCCAGCCAACGGTCCACTATCTGGACGTCTGGCAAATCCATCAGACGTCTGGTCTAAGGTCTGGACGTCTGATTTCATCTGACAGAAAACTAAGTCCAGCCTAACAGTTATCAGACGTCTGAAACAACAGTCAGACGTCTTAAAATTCTTTATCAGACGTCTGAGTTTGGAATTAGACGTCTGGAAATGCTGTTTGAGCCCTATATTGGTTTTCTAAGTATTCTACAGAAAACCTAAGTATCCTAGGGTTGTGCAGGTGTTCCTAGGACTACTTTTAGGGTACTTTGAGGCTCTTTAACATAATGTTCTAAGGAATAAAAAAGAGCAAGAAAGTAAATACAAGAGATACATGAAAGGATAAAAAAGAATCTATCCTATTCTTCTTGTCTTCCGTCTCCAATCTTTCGCTCCACGCGAACCTCCTCTGTTTTCCGTCAAGCTCCTCCAATCCGTCCTGGATGCGAGCTTGAACTCCGTCTAAACACATCCACATTTGCAATTGACCTGAAATCTAGGATTCAAATTGCAAATGTTAAATAACACGTGTTTTGTTATCATCAAAACAAATGATCGTGGTGCTCTAGCACCAACAATCTCCCCCTTTTTGATGATGACAAAACCGTAAATAATAATGCATAAAAAAATCCTCCCCCTTTTTGACATTATCAAAAAGGTTTAATTGATTTTACATTTCCTATAACTCCCCCTTAAAACATGCTCTTCTATGAGTTTATTTTAACAAAGGTAATATTCTCCCCTTTTTGTAACAACAAGATAGCTATTATTTTTCTCCCCCTTACTAAAGGAAATTTAGCTACCTTATTTCTCCCCCTTAAAAATTGACAATTAGCTCATCATTTTTTAACTCCCCCTATCTAAATGCTTATGATAATAAGATAGGGTTAAGAATTTTTACCTCACCTACCATGGCCAATAAAATGGCCCGAATGGTGGTGGTGGATGCCACATCGGATGGGGCTCCCATCCCTAGCTTGGAGGCCCGAGCATCGGCGCCGGTCTCCAATCTGGTGGTCGACGTGCGGCGGGTCCGTCGTTTGTTTGCCGTCTCGTCGGTCTTCTTGTTCTCCTCCTTGGTCTACTCCTTGGTTCCCCTAACTTGAGTTGACCAGCCTTGAGCTTGTAGGTCCAGTCCTTTATGTTGTAGTCATCCCTGAACCCTACAAAACAAGATTCTAATTCTTTCTTCGGTATCCAAGTGAGCTTGGATCCGGATTTGTTAGTGGGTCTCCTTGACGGAGATCCTTTCTCAACCTTAGGGCTATAAAACTTGTCTACTTTGTTGATTAATTTGTTAGAATTTTCCCTAAGACATGCAATTTCTTTTTCTATAATGTTCATTTTAGTCTTTAAATCTGAAATTTCTAATTTTAGACTAACATTTTCCTCAATCAATTTATTATTTTCATTGATGAGGTTATGATTATCTAATAATAGGTTATCATCCTTAGGACTAGCTTCTATGTCCTTAAGTTGTTTTTCTAACCTATCATTTTCATTTTTAAGAAAACTAAGGTTCTTCTTAATACTTTTATTTTCTATCCTAAGTGATTTAGTAATCTCAAAAAGTTCATTAAAAGCTTCTTGAAGATCAAGATTTACCTCGTTGTCTGAGTCGCTTTCGCTTTCGCTGTCGCTTCCTCTGGCCATGAAGCCGAAGCAAGCGGTTTCTTCTTCTATGGTCTTTTCTTCTTCTTCCTCCGAGCTAGAATCGTCCCAAGTGGCTTGGAACGCCTTCTTTTTCTCCTTTTTGAGAAGAGGGCATTCTGGTCGCAGATGCCCTTTCCCGTTGCAGTGGTAGCAACGTCTCGGGTTTTCCTTCTTCTCCTTTTTCTTTTTCTTTAATTCCCTACAAAACTTGGAAAAATTTTTAAGTAAAATTCTAAAGTCTTCGTCGTCGGAACTTACCTCGCTATCCGACGCGGCTCTGAAGGCGAGAGTCTTCTTTGGTTTAGGCTCCGGTGTATCCTTCTTCTTCTGCTTCAACTTAGTCTCGTAGGCCATCAGATTGCCTAGGAGATCTTCCATGTTGAGCTCCTCCATTTCGTTCACCTCCTCGATGGCGGTGACTTTCTGTTCCCACTCCGGTCCAAGGGAACGAAGAAGCTTCCCTTGAAGCTCCCCCTTGATGAAAGTCTTTCCTAAAGCTTTCAAGTTATTTACAATGAGAGTGAACCTAGTGTTCATCTCACTTAAAGACTCGTTAGATTTCATTGAAAAAGATTCAAATTCTTGAGATAGTAAATTAATTTTTGAGGTTTTTACCTTAGAGGTACCTTCATGAGTTACCTCGAGTGTGTGCCAAATCTCGTATGCGGTGGCACACTGCGAGATTCTGTTGAACTCCTCCGGGCTGAGCGCGCAATACAACGCGTTCATTGTTTTCGCGTTGAGAGAGAGCTCCCGGATCTGCTGCTGCGAGTATCCTCTGGCGGGTTTCTCTGGGATGTCGAAGGGGGTCTCGCACCTGGCCCAGACTGTGAAGTCGGTGGCTTGAAGCCACGTCTTCATCCGCAACTTCCAGTAGGGGTAGTTGCTCCCGTCGAAGAACGGCGGACGGGTTGTGGACTACCCCTCGGAGATCCTGATTGCTGATGTGCTTCCCTCCATTTGATCTCTTGCCGGGTTGTTACGCCGAAACAGCAAGACCTGCTCTGATACCAATTGAAGGTTCCCTACTAGAAGGGGTGTTGAACGAGAATCTACGCTAACGTGTTTGGTTTTGGAAAACCCGTCGTTGTAGTTCGAAAGCGAAGGATTCGTGTTCAAAAAATAAAATTTATACCGAAATAAGAATTCCGGGTCGAACACAGGGAGGCGAACGTTTAATTTAAAAACTTCGCGTTTCGTTTTTTTATTTTGTCACGAAGAAATTCAATTTAAACTATCTAAGTATCTACAACAAATAAAAGAGAGAGAGGGAGTAAGAGAGAGAGAAAGAATACTATACATGGAAATCAAAATGAGATGTAGAATAGACAAGGAATTTATCATAAAAGAGTTCGTTCCTTACAACTAGAAAACATAAAACAATTACTCTAGAAAGCATTAAAAGAATGGAGGGAGAAATGTCCTCCTCGACGATCGCTCGGAGGACGAATAGACTACTCTAGAAAGCAGTAAATCTATACTAGAAAGCAGTAAAAAGAATAGGGAGAGAGAATCCTCCTCGACGGTCGCTTGGAGGACGAGCCGGACGGGACGACGCCTGGACGAAGGAGAACGAAGCGGGACGAAGGAGGACGAAGCAGAAGAACGGGAACGAAGCAGCACGCCGTCGTCGTCGCGGGATCCACTTCCGAAGGGGGACGAAAATTTGGACTTTATCTCGTGAGAAGCATCCCAGGTGTGGGACAAGCTTCTCTTGAGCTTTGGAGAGGTAGAGAGGAGAAGGAAGGGATCAAAATTTCGTATGGAGGGTGTCTCCTTTTATAGTTGCAAGAAGTGGGGGCAAAATGGACATTACATCTTCAAAATAATAAATAAGGGGTCTTTAGTGACGGATAAAACCGTCGCTAAAGCCCCGCCGTCGCCGTCGCCGCCGCGCCCACGCGCGCCCGCTCGGCTGGCCTGCGCGCGTAACGCAGACGCACGTCCGCGTCGTCTCAGCCGTCCGATCGCGAGATCGGACGGCTTAGATCGCGTCCGCGCCCGCTGCGTAGCGCGCCCGCCCGCGTGCGATCGAGCGTCCACTAGAGCGTCCAATTGCGCGTCGGCGCTATCGGGCGCGCGCGGCCGTTGGATCTTCATCCGACGCTCGTGCGCGCCCGCTCGTCCGCGCCTTCGACCCCCTCACCGCGGCTCGAACCCGCGACCTCCGCTTCGCCCGCAGCTGCGTCACCGCTGCGCTACGCGGGCGAAATGGTCGCGCGGGCGTTTTTAAACGCGAGCGACCGCAGCCGTTGGATCGAGATCCAACGGCGGAGAGGAGACAGTGCGCGGTCTTCACAGGACTCCTGCGGCCGATTGGGCGGCTGGGATGGCGCCACGTGGCGCTATCTTGGCCGTCCATCTTCTGGAAGTTGTAGATGGTGCCACGGATGTCGGATTGACTCGATTTTTGTGTCGTTCGGCTGCGAACGTCGATCCGAATTCATCCGTGTGGTCGGATTTTCCATCTGAAGTGCGGATTTACACCATCCTGGCCCTTGATCTTCTAGGGTTCCCCGGTCTCTATCTGATGCTACGGATGCCTGATTAGGGCGATCTTGGAGTCGTTGAACTCCAATCGTCGCCCTGATCATATCCATACGGTTGGATCTTTGATCCGAGGCCCCGATAAAATATTTGCCCTGTCCAAGCACATAAAAGGAGACAATTAACCTCCATTTTATTCAAACTACTCTAAATGCAAGATGATGCATGTAATGCAATATTTATATCATGAAATGCAATCCTATGCTTAAGAACATGAATAAATAGACATTTTAAGTAGTGTAAATGTGTTTACATCAAGGGGTGACGTAAAAATATGCGGAAATAAAAATATAAAGCAATCTCACAAAAATCAATCGCACAATGTACACAGGTATTTTTAGGTGGAAACCCAAACCGGGTGAAAACCACCACCTAACCCTCTCGAGTTAGGATTTTCCGATCAACCAAGTTGATCAAAATCCACTAAACGAATCACTTTGAACGAGGGTGATTCAACCTCAGTACAACCACGCTACAAGTACGAGGGTAGCGTTCCTCAACCCCTTCTCTCCACGAGAACGATTTTGTCCCACGAAGGAGACGGGAATTCGCAAAGCGAATACCCAACCAAAATACAAAGATAAAATAAAACAACAGTCCTATAGAGCCAACAAAATTAAACCTAGCTTCTATAGGAAATAGGAAACTCCCCTTTGCAAGGAGTGCGTCGACGATGACGCGGTGCGTGTGCCACGCGATGGCGCTACGTCGCTCTCGTTAACAATGTCGGGAGAGCGGGTGCGCAACGGTTGAATGCTCTCAAGAAAATGGAGCTTGAGCTTGGAGAGCAAGAGAGTCTTTTCTTTGGACACAAAAGGATTGAAAGTGTATTGCAAGGTGTGTGTCTTAGTGTGTATATGTCTCTCTAGGTGTGTATGTCTTGTCTCTAAGTGTGTTTGTGTTACAAGGGTTCCCCTCTATTTATAGAGGCCTTAGGAAGGCTTTGGAAGGCTTGGAAAAGCTTCCATAGCCGTTGGGTGCAAAGCCCAAGAGAATCAGGCCGAAATCAGGACAATGATTGCATTTGACAGGGTTATCAGACGTCTAACTCTGGCATCAGACGTCTGGAAGGCCACTTTAAGACGTCTGATTTAAATGTCAGACGTCTGATTCTATGCGGGTTTCTCCCTGACTTGAATCAGATCTAAACAGGGTTTTTGTGCAAGTCCATCAGACGACATACAGGACGTCTGGCACTAAGTCTGGACATCTGGAAACCTACTTTTACTGTGGGAATTGATTTCCAAACGTTGCAACGGCTAGAAAATCTCTGAGAAGAGATTTTGGGTCAGCCGAGGCAAAACGGTCATTTATCAGACGTCTGATAAGTCCTATGGACATTTGATAAGGCTCTAACGGTCATAATCTTGAGTGTTTTCTAAGCCAGCCAACGGTCCACTATCTGGACGTCTGGCAAATCCATCAGACGTCTTCTAAGACGTCTGGTCTAAGGTCTGGACGTCTGATTTCATCTGGCAGAAAACTAAGTCCAGCCTAACAGTTATCAGACGTCTGAAACAACAGTCAGACGTCTTAAAATTCTTTATTAGACGTCTGAGTTTGGAATTAGACGTCTGGAAATGTTGTTTGAGCCCTATATTGGTTTTCTAAGTATTCTACAGAAAACCTAAGTATCCTAGGGTTGTGCAGGTGTTCCTAGGACTACTTTTAGGGTACTTTGAGGCTCTTTAACATAATGTTCTAAGGAATAAAAAAGAGCAAGAAAGTAAATACAAGAGATACATGAAAGGATAAAAAAGAATCTATCCTATTCTTCTTGTCTTCCATCTCCAATCTTTCGCTCCACGCGAACCTCCTCTGTTTTCCGTCAAGCTCCTCCAATCCGTCCTGGATGCGAGCTTGAACTCCGTCTAAACACGTCCACATTTGCAATTGACCTGAAATCTAGGACTCAAATTGCAAATGTTAAATAACACGTGTTTTGTTATCATCAAAACAAATGATCGTGGTGCTCTAGCACCAACAACCTTAACTTGGTGTTGCAAGTTGGTAATCATGCGGGTTACTTCTGTCATTTGATTCTGTATTCCTTGCAGAGTTTTCATGGTCCAGGTTGATACATAGGTTGCCCATAATTCCCAAAATAGTTTTGTTTGGGAAAAGGAATCGGGTTCGGGTTTTTCCAGGAGTAATTCGGGTTAGTCCTCCAGTTTTGATTGAAAGTGTTGGAAGGGTTTCTAAATTACTCCTGGAGAGCATAAATATTTTCAGTGGTGGGATCAAAAATATTTTGATCAAAATTCCTAGTCAAATCCTATGGGAAATTAGTTGGAAACTGCTGACCAGCAGATGTGGCATCAATGTTGTGCAGATTTTCTCTTCGGAGAAGTTGTGGAGGGTTAGTGTGTGGAGAGTTAACGTGTGGAGCTTGTTTATTTGTGAGCTTTTCTTCCATTTTCTTTTGGTGAATTTACATCTGGTCTAGTCGTTGAGCTAACATATATAGATCATCTTGAGTGACTGGAACAGAGGCGGATTTGGAGTCAATTTCATGGACTCCGTGTCTGGGATTTTGTGTTCTACCAAAAGTGTCCATTGAAGTCATATTAAATGAGTTTTCACTCATTTCTTCAAAGCGGAGATAGGCACTTTCAGCATTCTTGTTAAGGAAATTGCCACCACATGAGGCATCCACAAATCATTTCAATTGATCTTCTAATTCATGATAGAAGATCTACACTAACTGCCATTGTGGAATTTCATGGTGGGGACAACTTCTTAGAAGTTCTTGAAATCTTTCCCTAGCTTCGTGGAGAGGTTCAACAATTTTTGGTTAAAAGGTCATTATGGATCTTTGTAAAGCATTAGTTCAACCGATTAGAAATTTTTTTTGAGAGAAACGCTTTTTCATTGGGGTCAGGTGGTAATTGGGCGTCCAACTGTTCTAAATCAATGAGAAGCTTTGTCTTTAAGAAAGAGAGGAAAAAGTCTCATTAACCATATGTCTTCCTGCACATTGCGGGAACGAGTGGTTTGAGCGAGGACAGTTAATTCCTCGAGAAGACAAAAAGGGTCCTCTCTTGGAAGACCATGAAAATGTTTGATAAGGTTTAGAATGCCTGGTTTGATTTCGAAATCCCCTTGTGGTATGACCACCCTGGGTCTTCCTTGTAATTGGAAAGATCATAAAAATCCTTAAGAGGAACAACAAGTTGTTCGCGGGGTGGTAGATTTTGCCCTTGGTTAGCTAGGTTCGTGACAGTCCTAGCCAAATCTTCTTGATTTTGTTGCAGTCGAACCAAATGGTCGACCATTAAGGCAAAGGGGTTTGGATTTTGAGTTAAAATTGGAGGGCCACCAGGCCCTGCAGGAATTTCTGGTTGCTCCAAATGAGGGAGGTGAGGGAGGGGGAAGTCAGCTTGTGGGTCGGCTGACGGGTTAGAAGTGGAAGCAGAATTTTTTTGTCGACTTCCTGGGTTTCCCATTTTCTTAGAAGAGGAGGGAGAAGAAAACAATGATTTTCTGTTGTGGGGGGCGAAATCAGATGGTCCCTCAAGATGTGATTTTTGGGACCGTCACCCGTTGATGTAAACACAATTACACTACTTAAAATGTCTATTTTTGCATGCTCTTAAGCATAGGATTGCATTTCATGATATAAATATTACATAACGTGCATCATCCTTGCATTTAGAGTAGTTTGAATAAAATGGAGGTTAATTGTCTCCTTTTATGTGCTTGGATAGGGTAAACATTTAATCGGGGTTTCGGATCAAAGATTCAACCGTATGATGTGATCAGGGCGACGATTGGAATTCAACAACTCCAAGATCGCCTTAATCAGTCATCCGTAGCATCAGATAGTGACTTGGGAACCTTGGAAGATCAAGGGCCAGGATGGTGTAAATCCACACTTCAGATGACAATTCCAACCGCATGGATGAATTCGAATCGACGATCGCAACCCAACGGCACAAAAATCGAGTCAATCCGACATCCGTGGCACCATCTACACCTTCCAGAAGATGGATGGCCAAGATGGAGCCACGTGGCGCCATCTCGGCAGCCCAAACGGCCGCACCCAATCTCAGCAGTCTCCGCATCCGCCTTTCCCCGCCGTTGGATTAAGATCCAACGGCAGCGACGCGCCCACGCTGAAGTCAGGCGCTCGACATAAACGCTACCCCAGCGCATTGGTCGAGCGCTCTAACGCGAAGCGGGGATGCGCGTTCGAGCCTCGCCACGCTGAAATTGGAGCAGTGGCGCGCCTCCGATCGACCGCACGATCGCGATCCAACGGCCGCGTGCGCTCAATCAGGATGACGCGCTCACGCACGCCCGCGCGTAACGTGCGATCGCACCCGGGCGGGCACGCAATGCAGCGGGTGAAAATGCGTCTTAAGCCGTCCGATCTCGCGATCGGACGGCTGAGACTTCGCGGACGTGCGTAGGCGTTACGTGCGCAGGCAGCTGAGCGGGCGCGCGTGGGCACGGAAGCTACACCCACGTTGGGGGCTTTAGCGACGGTTTTATCCGCCACTAAAGACCCCTCATTTATTATTTTGAAGTTGTAATGTCCATTTTGCCCCCACTCCTTGCAACTATAAAAGGAGACCCCCTCCATACGAAATTCTCATCCCTTCCTTCTCATCTCTACCTCTCCAAAGCTCAAGAGAAGCTTGTCCCACACCCGAGATGCTTCTCGCGAGATAAAGTCCAAATTTTCATCCCCCTTCGGAAGTTGATCCTGCGACGACGATGGTGTGCTGCTCCGTTCCCGTTCTTTTGCTTCGTCCTCCTTCGTCCCGCTTCGTCCTCCTTCGTCCAGGTGTCGTCCCGTCCGGCTCGTCCTCCAAGCGACCGTCGAGGAGGATTTCTCTCTCCCTATTCTTTTTACTGCTTTCTAGTATAGATTTACTACTTTCTAGAGTAGGCTATTCGTCTTCCGAGCAATCGTCGAGGACATTTCTCCCTCCATTCTTTTAATGCTTTCTAGAGTAAATTTATCACTTTCTAGTGTAATTGTTTTATGCTTTCTAGTTGTAATGAATAGTCTTCTTAATGATACATTCTCTGTCTATTCTACATCTTATTTTGATTTCTTTGTGTAGTATTCTCTCTCTCTCTCTTACCCCCTCTCTCTCTTCTATTTGTTGTAGATACTTAGATAGTTTTACATTAAATTACTTTGTGACAAATAAAAAGAAACGCGAAGTTTTTAAATCAAACGTCCGCCTCCCTGTGTTCGACTCGGAATTTTAATTTCGGTATAAATTTTATTTGTTGAACGTTACAAACCTACGCTAACGGTGGATATTTATATCTGAATTCATTCGTCAGCTTCGTAGATTTGTTTTTTTTTCTTTTATATAAAAAAAAAATCAGAATTAGGAAAGAGGATTTGGGTTTAAGAAAATTTTCAATCTTCAGAAATACTACATTAAGATCTGAACACAAAGATCCTTCAGGTCTTTGGACTTAATCAGCCCGTGTATCCACTAAAATGTGGATTTGTTTTTCGAGTTCTCGCCAACTTGAATTTTATTTTAATAGGAGTAAATAAGTTTGGGTGATAAGTACACGACTTATCAACTCGCCCTCTGATTTGAGGGAATTTTGAGTCTTAAGCATCTACACACTTTCTTTGCACTGACTCGTTCGGCGATTCTAACGGAAATTGGGTAGCTAATGAACCTTCTAGGGTGAGATGGCTGGCAAGTTATCGTGGGTAACAGCCCATAGGTAGGTTGTCCAGAGCCCAGTCACTGGACCTTTTTCTTTTTGCTGCCTTTAGGTAAATCTTAGACCAGGGAAGCCACCTACTTAAAAAAAAAAGAAAAAAAAATCAAAAAGAAAAGGAGAAAAGAACAAAAAGAAATAAGCCACACTTCGCCGCACGAGTATGGCTGGCAAGTTGTCGGTGGTAAGAGCTCATCGACCGGTTGTCCAGAACCCAGCTCAGAAAATGCACTAAAAATTCCCAAAATACTTAGGAAGAAGCGGAGAAGTAGAATAAACCGGGGAGATATACACTGGATTCACCCTTGTGTTGACCCCGTTAAAAAATAAAAGTAGGGAGAAAGCTACCGGTTGTAAAGATACACTTTTAGGCAGAATTCTTTTTGAGGTCACCTAGAGGCGTAGAAATCCAAAGTCCGTTTCAAATTGCCGGTCAACGAGTCTATCACAAATCACAATAAGATGCTTAAAGCTTAGGGTTCTCATCAAATCTTGGGTGAGTTGAATGGCTGTAGAAAGCCACTCTTAAACCCAAAAATTTGAAAATCCCAAAAAAAAAAAAATTAGAAAAGAGTAAAAAGAGAAAAAGAAATTTTTCTTTGAATAAGGCGAGGGCTTGAGGCGGTCTGCATTTTGGCTAATACTCGGGCGCTGTTGTGTCTTTAAAAGTTCAGTTCCTAAGTAGACAATTTCTTAATGATTGAAAATAACTTAGGTCCAAATAATCCAACCTAATTCTTTTATAAATAGCATATAGTTTTTGCTAGGGACTAGCAAAAGATAGGCATGGGGGTATGATGTAAACACAATTACACTACTTAAAATGTTTATTTTTGCATGTTCTTAAGCATAGGACTGCATTTCATGATATAAATATTGCATAACATGCATCATCCTTGCATTTAGAGCAGTTTGAATAAAATGGAGGTTAATTATCTCTTTTTATGTGCTTGGATAGGGCAAACATTTAATCGGGGCCTCGGATCAAAGATCCAACCATATGGATGTGATCAGGGCGACGATTGGAATTCAACGACTCCAAGATTGCCCTAATCAAGCATCCGTAGCATCAGATAGTGACCCGGGAACCCTAGAAGATCAAGGGCCAGGATGGTGTAAATTTGCACTTCAAATGACAAATCTGACCACACAGATGAATTCGGAATGACGATCGCTGCCCAACGACACAAAAATCGAGTCAATCCGACATCCGTGGCACCATCTACAACTTCCAGAAGATGGACGGCCAAGATGGCGCCACGTGGCGCCATCTCGGCAGCCCAAACGGCCGCACGCAATCTCAGCAGTCTAAGCATCCGCCTTTCCCCGCCGTTGGATTAAGATCCAATGGCAGCGACGCGCCCGCGCTGAAGTCAGGCGCTCGACATAAACGCGACCCCAGCGCGTTGGTTGAGCGCTCTAACGCAAAGAGGGGACGCGCGTTCGAGCCTCGCCACGCTGAAATTGGAGCGATGGCACGGATCCGATCGACCGCACGATCGCGATCCAACGGCCGCGCGTGCTCAATCAGGGTGACGCACTGACGCACGCCCGTGCGTAACGCGCGATCGCATGCTGGCGGGCAAGCAATGCAGCCGGTGAAAATGCGTCTTAAGCCATCCGATCTCGCGATCGGACGGCTGAGACTTCGCAGACGTGCGTAGGCATTACGTGCGCGGGCAGCTGAGCGGGCGCGCGTTGGCACGGAAGCTACGCCCACGTTGGGGGCTTTAACGACGATTTTATCCGTCACTAAAGACCCCTCATTTATTATTTTGAAGTTGTAATGTCCATTTTGCCTCCACTCCTTGCAACTATAAAAGGAGACCCCCTCCATACAAAATTCTCATCCCTTCCTTCTCCTCTCTACCTCTCCAAAGCTCAGGAGAAGCTTGTCCCACACCCGGGATGCTTCTCGCGAGATAAAATCCAAATTTTTGTCCCCCTTCGGAAGTGGATCCCGCGACGACGACGGCGTGCTGCTCCATTCCCGTTCTTCTGCTTCATCCTCCTTCGTCCCACTTCGTCCTCCTTCGTCCAGGCATCGTCCCATCCGACTCGTCCTCCAAGCGACCGTCGAGGAGGATTTCTCTGTCCCTATTCTTTTTACTACTTTCTAGTATAGATTACTGCTTTCTAGAGTAGACTATTCGTCCTCCGAGCGATCGTCGATGAGGACATTTCTCCCTCCATTCTTTTAATGCTTTCTAGAGTAAATTTATCACTTTCTAGTGTAATTGTTTTATGCTTTTTAGTTGTAATGAATAGTCTTCTTAATGATACATTCTCTGTCTATTCTACATCTTATTTTGATTTTTGTGTAGTATTCTCTCTCTCTCTTACCCCCTCTCTCTCTTCTATTTGTTGTAGATACTTAGATAGTTTTACATTAAATTACTTCGTAACAAATAAAAGGAAACGCGAAGTTTTTAAATCAAACGTCCGCCTCCCTGTGTTCGACCCGGAATTTTAATTTCGGTATAAATTTTATTTGTTGAACACGAATCCTTCGCTTTCGAACTACAACAACAGGTTTTCCAAAACCAAACACGTTAGCGTAGGTTCGTAACGTTCAACACCCGTGCATGCACTATTTTGGAAGAATTGGAGGGGAGGAGAAGAGAAAGAGATGTGAGAAAGTGTGCAATTCAAATAACAAAAGCTAGACCTAACTTAAGTGTAACTCCCTAAAAATAAACCTAAGACTTGGTCTACGTAGGAAATAAGTAATCAATAGTGAATACCCGTTTTGTCAACAAATCTAGCCAAGTTGCTTATGGGGAGGTTTAGGCCCAAACGTTTCCCAGGAAAAACCCCAGGTGCTTGTACAAACCCGCACATGGTCATTTGACATGGCCCCTCAGCCTGAACACCAGATATAGATGACAGAATTGGTATTAACTAGAGAAAACTTAAGACCTATGTAGCAAGCCTAAGTTGATGAAGCCTTAGGGGTTAAGTTGCTACGGATTTTAGTTAGGTCTAGGATATTATAGTGTACATGGAATGTGGAGGGCGTTAATTTGGGTTATTGCCATGTTATTTCAATTTTTTTTTTTGTGCAGGAATTGGAAAGTGATTCCAATGCAAATCAAGTTGTCACACAATTGATGTATTCATGTCTTTTAGGATTTGATTTAAATTAATGAGTTTTAGGGTTTCCTTTCTTAAGACTTCAGATAAGTTTTGAAGTTCCACAAACAAAAGGAAATCAAGTTGTATGGGTTAAGATCAATTTCCTTTTAGTGATTTATCTCTAAAAATGAAAAAGAAACCCTAATTCGATTGATCCTATGATAGAAATTTAACTACCAATGAGTTATTTTTAGGCTTTCTGTATTATGTAGTGGTCCAAACAATTCAAACAACACCACTAATTTGAAGAGAATCAAACAAAGATTCCAGAAAATATTTTTGTAAGATTTTAAGAATTTGTTTCATATTTGTTGTGAATTTTTTCTTGTGCTGGTGTCCAAGTCCAGAAATGATACCTTTGAGTATTCTGGACTTTTTGTACCACCACTAGCCTCAGAAAATTTTGGTGATTTTATGTGAGATGTAGAATTTCACAAGGATTCCAAAAAGCTAAATTTCACAAAAATTGGATGAGTATAAAAATTCTAAAAATTCACAGACAGTAGCAAAATAGGAAGATTAGAGGGTGTGACCCCTCTGTAGTCTATGAATTTTTAAAAATTAAATACATAGCCAATTGATCTGAAATTGGAATCACTGTATGAAATTTTAGAATTTTAGGAGATCTGTGGTGTTGGGAATTTATTTTTGAATTTTGGATAGAAATCTGGACCCGAAAATCAGAACACCAACACTTGAATTGGAGTGGTGTTTAATGAAGCATACAAGCAATCAATAAATTTTAATGGACACCACTTCACTTAATTAAGATGTTTGGGATCATGAATTCCCACTTTCTTCCTGCAATTCCTGCACACATGAGAGAAAAGAGAAGGGGATGAGATCCACTTCAAGTAAGAGGAAAATGATTAATGCAAAGCCATGCCTCCTCGGCAATGGGGCCAAAAGGTGATGCGAAATTTGACATGATTTGTATAAGCGGATTTTTAAGTCATTGTAATAAGCCAAATCGCATATGCTTTTAAATTTATATTCCTATATAGGGGAGTATCTAGGGTCATCTAAGGAGGCAAATTTGCAATTCAACTCTCTTGCTTAGAAAATAAATCTCAACTTTCTTTTTGATATTTTAATATATAATTTTTTTCAGTTTTGAAATAATGAGGACAAAATGCAAATTGTGACGGAAAAATACTAATACCTAAAATTACTAAGCTAAAACTTAAGAGATAAATATGTCCACTACCTAAGCTCACTCTAGGTAAGTGGAGGCCTAGAGTAATTAGGAAGTGGAAGTGAAGTAAGTGTTAGAACAAAGACAAACAATTGCAATAGAAATTAAAAAAAAGGTAAATTAATTTAGCAGAATTTGTGTTCTTTTACAAAGACAGGGAGAGGAATGCTTCTATTAGAAATAGAGAATATAAAAGAAATAAAAGAAACACAAATCCTCTTGTAGAATCTGGTGAAGAAGGGAGTCTTCTTGCTCCAAGCCTAGCTGCTCCTTGGCTCGAAAAAAGGGTCTCCTTCTTCTCCTTCCTTGAAAGCTCCTCCAAGGTGGATGCTCTCCACCTCAAATCTTTCCTCCAAGGGTGGCCGTGCACCACCATCAAGCTCTCCTCCAAGGTAGCGTGGACCACCTTCAAGACCTCTTCCAAAGCTCTTCCTTGCCTGGCTCCTCCTTTGGCTGGTGTGGGCACAAGAGAGAAGGGAAGAGGGGAAGGCACCAAGGGGACAGAATATCCCCTTAATCTTCTTCTTCTTCTCTCTTGGGCGTGGGCTTTAGGTAGAATATGAAAGGAAATTTGCTAGCCAAGGATGGGTTGTAAGGTGGTGGGTGGTGGTCTTTTTATAGGGTAGGATGAGGGGTTAAGGTGACCCTTGAGATGGATGGCTAGGATGGGAAGATGGAGGTGGTTAGAGGATCCTAGGGCTAAGAAGAGTTGGCACCACCTAAGGGGTGTAAGAGGGGTAGTTATGGGTGGCCAAGGGACACCTAAAAGTGGCGCCAACCATGGAGAGGTGCCATGGGTTGGCACCAACTTCTAGGCTTCTAGAAGAGGGTTGAGGTAGATGGTGGAGATGGCTTGGAGGGGTTATGTGTAGGGTGGATATGGGGGTTGAGGTTGGAACCAAAAGGGAGGTAGTTAGGGTTTGTTTTGGCACCAACTTTAGGTGTCTTTTGGTGGTTAGTTGAGGGGTGAAAGGTGGTGAAGAGGTGGCGCCAACTTGAGTAGAGGTGGAGCTAGCTTAAGTAGGCTTAGGTGGACTTGGAGTGGTAGGTTATGTTGGTGGAGTTAGGATTAGGTTTTTGGTGCCATGAAGGTGGATGCTAGCTAAGCTAAACTAAGCTAAGCTAGCTTAGCTAGCTATAGAGTAGAGGATTATGCATGTGGAGCTTAGGGTTTGAGGAGAGGAGCTGGATATGAAGAGTCTGGAGCTGAATTGGAGCTGGCAGCTACTGAAGAGGTCAACATGGGGCTACTCTAGCTGGCTTAACTTGCTAGTTCTTTACTAGCTGCTAAGCCAAGCTAAAGTGAGCTGGCTTCTGTTGAATGGAGCTGAAGTGAGCTAGGTCTGGTGCTCCCAGGGAGAATTGAGTTGGTTGAGACAGCTAAGGTAGCTTAGCTCAATTAGCTTAAGCTAAGCTAGGTCCTTGGGAGCTGGACTTGAGCTTCCTGAGCTGGAATGAATTCATCTTCAGCTAGCTAGAGTTGAGTGGAGCTGGATGTAGCTAGACTTGAGCTGGGGTGAACTCCAGTCAACTCAGCTGAGCTAGCTAGAGCTCCCTGTGGACTAGTGGGAGCTGAGATGAGCTAGTCTCTACTAAGTTGAGTTGGATCTGAGCTGACCTGAGCTAAGGTGAGCTAAGATGAGCTCTCTTGAGCAGCCATTCAGCTGAGATGAGCTGAATGGAGTTAGGATGAGCTAACCCTAGTCCAAGTGAGCTAGATTTCAACTGTGGTGAGCTGGATCAAGCTGAGTTCCAGCTAGTCTGAGCTCCTCCTTCACCAACTGCTTTCTTGAGTGCTAGGGTTTTAAGGATCTGTATATCTATTCATCCCTAACACTCACAGAAACACATTAAAACGACAAGAAAGAATGCAATGCATGTCTAACCTAGTTAATGCCTAAATGCAGCCCAAAAACCCGTTTGCGGAGCAAAATCCTAAGAGCTAGGTTTGTTTCAATGCATAAGAATGATGATAAACTGATGTTTATCAATCTTCCCTTAAGAAGGCCAATCGTATGACATATAGAAAGATGCCTATTGTAGTGTCTTGGGAGATATACCCTACTCTTGGCACCGTTGAGCTTCAATCCAGATATAAAGGCAAACGCATCTAAAACATTCCTGATGGCCTTTGCTGACGTGAGATCCCCCTTGCTACAAATGAGGATAATTTCAACATAGAATAACTATGTAGGGAAGGGAGTGCCCCTTAGTGAAGCCCTTGAATTATGGCCAGCGCATTCTTGCAAATCAAGCATAGAGGAGAGAACATTCATGCATAATACAAAAAGAGGAGGGGATCCCCTTGTCTGAGTCCCCTTCCAGTAGGGAATCTCCAGCAGGACACCCATTGACAAGTGGGGAATAGTGTGGATTCCAAATGCACATTTTGATCCAATGAATCCAAACTGAGTTGAAGCCATGTAAGCGAAGGACTTGGTGTATAAAAGCCCGATTCATGGAGTTGAAAGCTTTTGATAGATCTATTTTTGCACACATTCTAGCATATTGACCAACCAAGTTGAAACCCTTCATAAATTCATTAGCTAGAAGAGTGCTATATGAAATGAACCGACCTCTTATGAACACAGATTGGTTGGATTGAACCAAAGTAGGCATAATAAAGGTGAGGCGGTTGGCAAGAATCTTGGTGATAACTTTGTATAAAGTATAGCAACAGGCGATTGGTCCGAAGTCTTTAATAGTAGCCACATTGGGGGATTTAGGGACCAATGTGAGGACGGTATTGTTTAGTTTTCGAATTAAGTAGCCTCCTTGAAGGAAGAAAAACCTTACCCCATCGGTGAAATCATCTTTAATAATATTCCAAGCCCTCCTGAAAGAATAGGCATTAAAGCCATCCGGGCCTGGTGCTTTATCGGGCCCAATACTCCATAAAGGTCCTTTGATCTCTTCATCACTGGGGATGGCAGTGAGCATTGCATTGTCTGAATCAAAAAGTTTGACAGAAGCAGGCCATGAAATGGGGGAGGAGGGTGTAGGGGGGTTACATGCGTCAAATAAGTTGGAGTAATAGCGGGAGTGAGAATTGGTGTTTTGCCTTAAATCGTCTTCCATGTCTATGACTTCACCCGTCTCTTTCAAGAGCCTAGAGGGAGAATTGGTGTTTTGGTTGACTCTGGTGGCAATGGCAAAAACATTGGTGTTGCGGTCCCCTAATTTTAGCCAATTGCATATGCTCCTTTTCTTCCAAAAACCCCCCTCCTTTCTTAAGGATGAGAAATCACCCCTAATGTGAGATTCCTCGACGTGAAGGGAGGCATTATGCAGATCACCGTGAAGAGTTGAGTGGAGGCTTTCCAACTCTATTGTTAAGACTGCTATGCGGGTCAACCTTGATCTATCCTCTTTTGCCCAAGTTTTAAGGGCAGCTTTTAACATGCTTGAGCTTGGGCTGCCAGCTGCATTTGTGTCCCAAGCCTCTTGTACAAGCTTGAGGAAACCCTCTCTTTCCCCCAAATAGTTGAGGAAACGAAATGGTCGATTCTTCTACCTGGACAGGAAAAGGTTGTAGAACATGCATGTGTGGTGGCTGAAATAAGAGGGAATATAAGATAGCCTGGTGAGAGGCAAAAGGTCAAGCCAATTCGTGTTGGCCAAGCCATGATCAAGTTTGCACGCAATTCTTCTACCACCAATGCCCATGTTCGACCAGGACAAGTGATTGCTATGAGTGGCAATCTCAGCCGATTCACAATCAAGAATGCAATTATGGAAGCTTTCCATGCCCAAGCGTAATGATAAACACTTGTGAGATCCCCTGTGAAAAGCAAAGTTACCTAACCCCATTTTAACCAAAGGGTATGTACACAGCTTTTTCCAACTATTCTCTAGGTAGGTCTAGGGAGAGCATGATCGCACGGGTTTCGCGTGTTTGAAATCAGGGTTACAAGTAACCTATCGTCGTATTTGCAAAACTCGTGATCAAATAAAATTTATAACTGAAACTCGAAAAGTGAGTCCCGGGTCGAACACGGGGAAGCGAACGTTTGGCTTTTTGAAATCCGCACTTCACTTTTATTTCTTTTTTATCGTTTTTGCCTTTTCTAATTTTTTGGTATTTTAATAGGGCAAGAGATTAGGTCGATGAAAACTTTATCTAGCTAATCTACTTGCAAATATAAAAGAGAGAGAGAGAAAGAGATAGAGAAACAATCATCTATTTATCAACGAATGTTTGTTACACTACGAAAGTGGGAAAAATCTACACTACGAAAGCGTGAAAAGATAGAATGGGGTGAGAGAAATCCCCTTCGACGGTTGCTCGGTGGTGAGGAGCGAAACGAAGGAGGATGGAGTAGGAGGATGGAGGATGCATGATTGCACAGCAATCATAGGTCCTAATCAACCTAAATAATGTCTGAACCTATCTTAAAATGTGGATATTGCACTCATATCTTGCATATCATGCATTGCATCAGTCTATTTAGAATAAGATGAGATATCCTGCTAGTTAATGTTTTTTTTATTGCTATTTACAGATAATAAAGTGATCCAGGATGGAGATAGTGGAATAAAGCAATAAAGGAAGAAGAAGAATGATCCAGATAAGAGGAGTGAGGAGGATAGCCTTATCCCTACCCTTAGAAACCCTAGGACAGCCTTCCTAAACCCAAAAAACCGCCATTACGGCACCTTAGCCTCAAAACCCAAACATGGATAGCACTATCCATGTTCCTATCCCTCTCCCAAACACTTAGGAACCAAAACCAACCTTAGAAAACACAAAACCCACTCTCCAGCACCTTTTACGACGTCCAGACATCTGGCTGGACGTCTGATTTCTACAGAATAACAATCCAGGAAGCCAAAACTCATACTGACACAGAATTGGACGTCTAATTTAGTGTCCAGACGTCCAATTTTTTAGTATAAGACGTCTGACCACTATCCTGGATGTCTGATACTGCTGTCTGGTTCCTGATTTTGGGTGTTGGAAGCCCTATTTGTCCTATCCCTAACCTAATTGAACCATCCCATACCTAATTAGGTGCATCTACAGTTGATTGGGTGCACCCGAGCCCAATTAGATCCACCCAGGATCTAATTAACTCATACCTATTAGGGTTACCCTAGCCTAATCACATGCACACATCTAATTAGACTTCACCTAGACCTAATTAGGTTCACTCCTGCCCAATTAGACTTTCCTAAGCCTAATTTGGTCCACACCCACTTAATCTAGATTGACCCAACCTATTTAGCACCTAATCCTACCAAAACCCACAACCTAGCCCTACGAAAAACACACACCCACACACACACGCACACCTTCCCATTTTACTCCCACCAAACCATGCACACTCTCTTGGAAACCCTAAAAACTTGTGTCAAACTTAGATCCAAAATTTGTGGCATTTGCTATTTTTGGAGCCACCAAAAGTGGCAACCAAATGGAACCTTCCATAAGGGCAAAGAGAGAGCTACGAAATTGGAATCTCCATACACTCTCCCATCCATACTCTCCACTCTAAACTTGCTTCCACCCTCCAAAACCTGAAGGCCATCCTCCTCATCCTCCTCCAAGGCTCCATGGACGGCTAGCTAGAGAAGCTTCTCTCCAAAGCTTCAAGGATGACCATTGGTAGAGAAAGGGAGCAACACCCTCCTCTTTCCACTTGGGTGCACTAGCCCCCATCTTCTTCTTCTTGGACGGCCATGAAGGCTCACCCATAGCCTCTTGTGGCCGGCCATCTCTTTTGGTAGGCGTGTAGACGGGTTTGCATACCCAAGGTCTAGCCTACACCCTCACACAAGGCCGATGGCCCTAGTGGCAACTTTCCGACGTGAGGGATTTTCTTCTATTTATATGCTTTCTAGTGTAGATGATGTGTGATAAATTTTTTATGCATAAATAATTTCATGATGTTTTGTCCTCATGTTTGCTTGCCTAAATGACACTTTGGTTTGTTCACACCATGCACGGTCACCATGGCCTCATTTAGATGCACATAGTCACTTAGGTTTTTGCTAGTTTATCTAGATCTAGGTTTCAATTCGCTTTTCGAAATAAAAAAAATCAAAAACACAAAAGACAAAAATAGCAGCTTAGGTTAGATTTAGGTTATAAAAGCCGATCCAAATCTCGATTCATTTTCGCGCCTCCCAAAGACGAACGACCGAGATTCAAATTCTAAAAAGAATAAAGATCTACGAGAGTTTCGTTATCACAAATATCTTTGACGAGTGATTTTTGCGACTATACTATGATTTCCAACGATTTCAAAATACGCGATTTCCACTCCCTTCAATGCAGCATGGCGACATCGTGGCGAGCATCTTCTACCTGAAGGGTGGTGAGAGGACGGCCATGGGATACTCCAAGAATGGGGATGAGGGGAGAGAAAACTATTTAATTTTCTACTCTAGAGGAGCATCCCGGGCTTGGGACAAGCTCTCTCTAGAGCCTTTGAGGTGGTGAGAGGAAGAAAGGAAGAGATGGATTGGAATGGTGGTGGGTAAGCCCTTTTATAGTGGAGAACAAATTTGTAACTAGGTCATAAGTGACGGCTGTAAACGTCGCTACAGCCATCGCTGAGGATCCACACCATTCAATACTCCTGTTGGCTCACACATCACGCACAGTGTTGCACGCGCTCACGCGCTATGCACCCACACCAGCTGCATCCGCACCAGCTGCCGCTATTGCACGCACGTACGCGCTGCGCACTACGTTGCTACGTGCGTCGCGATGCCTGGGTGCGCCCGTGCCTCCACACGCGCACACTCGCCCACGCTGCTGTGCGTGTGCGGCGGTGTGTGTGTGTGCGTGGGTGGCCTAGGATGTCCATCTTCATTCCTTTGCAGAGGGTGCCACCGTGCTCGGATCAAATTAATTTCTATGTTGCTGGACTGCGATCGTTGCTCCGAATCCATCCGTACGGTCAGATTTTCATCCGAAATCCATAAGGATGTTGCATTGCTCCCTCATCGTTGATTTTTCTTGGGCTTCATATGATGCTACGGGACTCTGATCTAAACGATTTCAGAGGCGTTAGACTCTGATCGTCGTCCTAATCAGATCCATACGGTCTAATCATCCATTCTAGGCCCTGAAATAAATCTCCTTCCTTTCTGTCCATAAAAAGGACCTAATTAACCTAAAATATATACAACTATTCTAAATGCAGAATGATGCATGCTATGCAATATTTATAACATGAAATGCAAATCTAAGCCTAGGAACATGCATGAATAGGCATTTTAACCTAAATGGATGTATCTATATCATACCCCCATGCCTATCTTTTGCTAGTCCCTAGTAAAATTAAACTACATGCTATGTATAAAAACAAAATTAGGACTTGATCGCTTAGGCCTAAGTTGTTTATTAACAATAGAAAATTTCAACTAAGGTCCTAAACCACGAAGACTCAACAGTACCCAGGTGTCTGCCAGAATGCAGAATGCCCAAGTCCTCGCCTTATTTGAAAAGGGAAGATACATTTTTTTTTATTTTTCTTCTTTTCTAATTTTTTTGTACTTTTGGAGTTTGAGAGTTCTAGGATAACTTTTAAACAGCTACCCGACTCGCCCAAGACTCGAAAAGGACTTTAAGTGCTAAGCATCTTGTGAAAATAGTGAAAGACTCACTAGGCGATCGATTAAACGGACTTCGGGTTTCTACGACCCTAGGTGACATTGCTTAGAGGTTTATCTTTTTGATCGATAACTTTCTCCCTATTTCTTTTATTTATGAGGTCAACACAAGGGCGAACCCAGTGTATATCTCCCTGATTTATTCTACTTTCCCGCTTCCTCCCTAAGTGTTTTAGGAATTACTGTGCATTTTTTTTGTGAGCTAGGTTCTGGACAACCAGCCAATGGGTTGTTACTCACAGTAACTTGCCAGCCATACTCGTGCGGTGAAGTGTGGTTTTGTTTATTTTTTCTCCTTTTTCTATTTTTTTCTTTTTCTTTTTTTTTTTTTAGTAGGTGGCTTCTCTGATCTAAGATTTACCTAAAGGCAGTACAATAAAAATGATCTTGTGACTAGGCTCTGGACAACCGGCTGATGAGCTGTTACCACCGACAACTTGCCAGCCATACCACCCTAGATAGTTCATTAGCTACCTAATTTTCGAAAGAAACCGCCGAATAGTGAGTTAGTGCAAAAAATGTGTGTAGATGCTTAGGCTTAAAGTCCCCCCAAATCAGAGGGCTGTTGATAAGGCACATACTTATCATCCCAATTTATTAGCCAAATTAAAAACGAATTTGAATTGGCGAGGACTTGAGACTAAATCCACATTCGAGTAGACACCTGGGCTAATTAAGCCCGAAGACTTGAAGAGTCTAAGTGTTTAGGTCCTCTCGAATCATTTCCTAAAGTTAATAACTTCCAAATGCCTAAGTTCCCTTTTTCTAATTTCTTTCTTTTTATATCTTTTTCAAATTTTTAATTTTTTTTAATTTTATAAAAAACTAAAAGAAATTCTATGGAGTTAACATAATGATTTCAAGAATTGATTATCCACCCCCAATGCCTAAACGATACAATGTCTTCATTGTATAAACAAAAACATGAAAAGGGCAGAGTAAACAAAATATCACATGAATTTCATGACAACCCGGTCAGCTCCGCAGAGAGAAGAGAGTATACACACATGCTAAGTTTAATGCCTTCAGCTAGGCATAACATACATACAAAGAAGAAATCGTGAATTCACGAGTACGGGTTAGAATCAAAATAAAAATATTGATTCTCAAACCCGCCAACAAAAGATATCCATAGACGTGGACCAGATTATGGTGCAGACCCATGCCCCAGGGTTAAGTGGTTCTCAAGTTTTGGATGAAAATCACCTAGAATCGAAGGTTGTTGTGTTTGCAGGGCCGGGCCTGTGGTTTTATGGTGTGCAACCCAAGACCAAAGTGTCGGACAACGGGTAAAGATGGTTCAATAGATGCGGTTGTCCACTTAGCATCTAGCTCAGAAGAATAATCAGTTATTTCGAGCTTGGGTTGCACGTGAAAGATATCGTAAGGGTCCTCGTAGAAAGTAAGTGATTTCAGGCCAACAGGTACCCTTAGATCTAAAATCAAACTTTCCTTAGAATTAGCCTCCCAAATTTTTATTTCAACAATTTTATCCTCCAATATCAAGAACTCAGGCTCTAGGACCTCTGGAATTTCATTATCCCCATATGATTCTCCCAAGTCCAGTAATAATGGCTAAATCAAGATTGACTTAGGCACAATGATCTCAGAAGTCAGCTCTTCAGGGTGCGGATGAGGAATGGGGCTATTGATTGAATATTTTAGTAAATGAGGATTCGAATCCTCCAAGTTAGCTCCAACCAAATCCAAATCTTCAATAATTGGGCTATCAACTGGTTCGTCAGATTCCTTAAGCCCATTTGTCTCACTAAAATCCTCTTTCTTAAGTTCAAGTGAGACTTCACCAAAAGATTCTTCACCCTTAGAGTTAAAGAATCCATGATCCTCATTTATATATGTCTCAAAATCATATGTCATTTCATGGTCCGTGGAGACATTTTTCCTCGATCCCTAGCTCGAGGATCTCGGGTGAATTAATCGGTTTATCCTCAATGGGTTGCTCTAGCCCAACCTGGTCATCCCTGGTTTCAGAAAATGTATCCCCCCCGACAGGCGCCTGAGCAGGTTCTAACATTGGCTCTCCTGAAGGGGGTTCATCTTGAGAATCATCCCAAGATTTGACTAGGGCAACCACAAATTTCATCCTCAACCTTGACAATTTCCCAAGAAGAAACTCACCCAGGTCCCTATCCCTAACACCTTGAAGTAAATCCAATAAAGAACTATTAAGTTCATCAATCATTTTGATCATAGGCTCCAATGCTTTAGTGCATGGTGTTGGCTGAGCTTATAACGATTGTACAGTGTTCCTCAAGTTAGCCAACACCCTGTCTTGGATCTGGTTCACCTGAACCGGTTGGTTCGGTTCAAGGTTGGGTGGGTTTAGGTTCATTCTAGGGGAGTCAAGATATTGAGGTTCTTGGGTTCCTCCATGATAGTAGGTCGTCTCGGGTTGTTCGAAGAATGGTGGTGACCTATATTCAGCATAATTCTGGGGAGGGTAAGTGTTCTAATCAGCATATCCTTCATGGTTGTAGATCTGGTTAGGTTGATCATCAAAGGATGAAGATCTATAATCATTATAGCTCTAGGAAGGATAGTAATCATAGTCTTGTTGTCCAGGGTTAGGCCCTGGACACTGAGGTCTGGATTCATATCCCCAATCAAAGTCATCTCGGCTAGTGAATCGGTAATTACAAGTCAAGTCGGGATAGTAATCATCTTAGGGATAAGTGGTGGTAGGAGAATAGGATTGGAAATGCGTGTAAGAAGCGGAAGGATACATTGTGGACTAGGAAATAAAACAAAATAGAGAAAGGTGCCCTGCAGTACAATCAACCAAACCTGTCCTTATGTGGGTAGCCTAAAGACCTACAGACTCCTAGGACCCATCTTGAGATTATAAACGATTTATTCTACTTTTATCCGATCAATCCAACCAGTTAGAAGGAGGGACTAAGGAGAATGTTCTTCCTTCAGCTTGTGCCTCTGGTTCCTAGTGTACCCCTAGCCGCGGTCATTTGACGCTACTCTCCTAGCTAGACATCAGATGGACCAGCAAAAGCAGATTAATTAAAAAATCTTAGTCTGAGCCCCGAAGAGCAAATCAGTCCTTAAGGCCAACGTCTACTCAGTTTTAGTTAGGCTTAGGATGATCGTCCTCTTGGAATGTGATGATCCCTTTAGATGGGTTGTGCCATTAATGATCAGTTAAAATGTGTGTGAGTGCACAACCAGGGTTCTCAAACAAGGTTATTTAATGATATGTGTTTTAGGATTTAACCTTGTTTGGTAGCTTTTAGGGTTTAATTCTTAGGTTGGTTCAATCAAGGTTTAGTAGAACACTCTAAGTTTTGAAAACATAGGTGATGATATGTTCCTTTAAAAATAAAAAATAAAGTGGAGTGCCTGGTTCAGCCCTAAGAATCAACCCTAAGTGGCAAGCTATTGATGAATCGCTTTTAATTTGAGTGGTGCGGCCTAAACAAATCAATCAATTGGCCTATTCGCACCATAGATTAAGGCACACAATGTCTTAGCCTAATCATATTTCTACTCACTTATGTGTTGTGAGTTGAAGTGTACCGGATCCACAGGTTAGATCCCGGTTAAGTGGTAGAATCGATGGATTGTGCGCCTTGGGGTGAGAAGTTGTGGGTGTTAAGTGTGTAGCTTTCAGAAAATCCCACAATCATAACACTTTTTTATTTTTTTATTTTTTTATTTATGTGGATGGTGAGGTGAGTGGAGATGACAAACAAACAACCAAATCTATCCTAGGGTTTATAAAAAGCACCTAAGTTGATTTGGGTTTGAGTTATTAGGTTATGGAATGAAAACTAAGGTGGGGGTGGTGTGAGGGACACTTACAAAACACTCTACCCGCACTTTACTCTGGTCTACCGCACTTGGATCTCCATGCTAGGGTACCTGTAAGACAATAGATTAGAGATAAAGTGAGATAAAAGTTAGGTAAGGCGGAAAAAACACCAGAAAAACCAAAGAGCGTTGCCTCCCTGACAACGACGCCAAAATGGTTGAGTGTGTTTCACGTGTTAGAAATCGGGGTTACAAGTAACCCGTCGACATAGTTGCAAAACTCGTGATCAGATAAAATTTATAACCGAAACTCGAAAAGTGAGTCCCAGATCGAATACGGGGAGGCGAACGTTTGGCTTTATGAAATCCGCACTTCATTTTTATTAATTTTTGGTCATTTTTATCTTTTCTAATTTCTTGGTATTTTAATAGGGAAAGAGATTAGGTCGATGAAAACTTTATCTAGCTAATCTACTTGCAAATATAAAAGAGAAAGAGAAACAATCATCTATTTATCAACGAATGTTTGTTCCACTACGAAAGCGAGAAAAATCTACATTACAAAAGCGTGAAAAGATATAATGGGGTGAGAGAAATCCCCCTCGACGGTTGCTTGGAGGACGACTCGCTCTGACATCACCCGGAGGAAGGTGGTGAGGAGCGGGACGAAGGAGGACGGAGCCGGAGGACAAAGGATGGGGCAGGACGATGTCGCAGCGAGGATCTTCTTCCCGAAGGGCGGTGAGAGGACAGCCACGGGATGCTCCATGAATGGGGATGAGGGGAGGGAAAACTATTTGATTTTCTACTTTAGAGGAGCATCCTGGGTTTGGGACAAGCTCTCTCTAGAGCCTTGGAGGTGGTGAGAGGAAGAAAGGAAGAGATGGATTGGAATGGTGGCGGGTAGGTCCTTTTATAGTGGAGGAGGAAGAACAAATTCGTATCTGGGTCATTAGTGACTATGATCGTTCCTCCGGATCCATCCGTACGGCTGGATTTTTCATCCAAAACCCATAAGGATGTCGCATTTCCCCCTGGCCGTTGATCTTCCTCGAGCTTCATATGATGCTACGGGACTTTGATCTGGACAATTTCGAAGGCTTTAGACTCTGATCGTTGTCCTGATCAAATCCATACAGTCTGATCGTTCATCCAAGACCCTGAAATAAATCTCCATCTTTCCTATCCATAGAAAGGACTTAATTAACCTTAAGTATATACAACTATTCTAAATGCAGAATGATGCATGCTATGCTATATTTATAACATGAAATGTAAATCTAAGCCTAGGAACATGTATGAATAGGCATTTTAACTTAAATAGATGCATCCATATCAGAGCACAATTAGGGTGCTAATCAATGTTGACGAAGATGTGTGGATCTACCCCATTTGAAGTAAGGGCACACAACTTTTGCCAACCGTTCTCTAGCTAGCTCTAGGGAGAGCACCAATTAAGGTGTTAATCAATGTTGACTAAGATGTGGATGGGATAGGAAACCCACCCAAAATAACTTGGTAACTTTACATCAATTAGGATCCTAATCAACGTTGATGTAGATGTAGAGGAGATGACAGTAGAAACACACCCAAAATAGTTAAATTGATAACCATAGGTGCTCATGTATTCATTCACAGCCTCCCTTAAATTGGATGCCTAATAATTTGATTCCCTGAATTGGATATTCACATGTTTACATCTTTGCAAGGAGAGTTAGGGAACCATCCCTTAAGCTGGAATGGTGTTTCAAGTCTATCCAAAATGTAACAACATTATTACTTCTTTACGCAAAAATATCATGATTATATCTGTTTATGTCATTCCAGAAATGAAGAATAAATGCCTTCATGACTGTAATTCTTGATTTTCAATTAATTTTAAAGTTTGGTCAGGCAACTATGAAAAAAAATCTTTGAAATGAGATGAAAAAATCCTTCTAACCATATATATATGAAACAGACAATAGATGACAAAATTATTAGTAATAAGAGTATAGATGACTTTGATGTAGAAAAGGAAAGAATTTCATTGAAATAGATAATGGGTATATAGTTGTTTGCATTAATGTGAATGCAATATTCTCATTCTTTTCTTCTTCTTTTTTTTGCAATTGTGTTTCAATTGTAAGCATCCTTTTTAGAAATTTTTTGGCACATCATATTTTCTATTACTTACGTTAGCCCCCCAACTTCATCATTGAATCCACCCTCAAGTAAATGATGAAGATAATTTGTTAGATCACAATAATTATGCCTCTCTTAATCCTAGGATTAGAAGCACCTAGTATGGATACAGATGCAGTCCTATAACCACTTGTCAAGGAGTTGGGGGATCTATGGAAGAATGAAATACAAATATTTGAGGCTTTGAGAAAAGAATGGTTCACCATGCATGCATGTTGTTCTATTGTGGACAATCAATGATTTCCCAACTTTTGTCATCATGTCAGGTTGGCAAACCAAGGGATACAAGGCATGTCCTGTGTGTATGGGCTAAACTTCGTCGAAGAAGCTCTACTCGAAAATTGGGAATATATATAGGTTGTGGTTGTTTCCTCCCAATGGACTATCAATGGACAAGAATTTTGATGGAAATACCGAGAGATGAAAAATAACTATCAAGATTACAGTTAAAGGGCTTCTAATGTGTGCATGGGTCATTAGGGCTCGATGGCCAAAGACCTTCCTTATGACTATTAGGGCCATGATAAGGAGCACGTAATTAGAGCCAAAGAATGCAAGGAATGCCACCTAAAAGAAAGATCATGCAATGGTGTCAATTCACTTGGAAAATAGCTTTTTGGCTTCGTAATGAATATATCTTTGAGGTTAAAGTTATCATGAGTTACTTCATGTGAGAAACGTAAGGATAATTAAGTTACTGATTGATTGTGAGAACAATTCAATGAATGGTGTCAATTCCTTTGGAAAACAGTTTTTTGCCAAGATCTACTTTACAATAACACTAATTTTCCTAGAAGTACATAAATATGGGTACAAATTAAAATTTAGGAGTGTGATTAGATCTATTGGTATGGTAAAGATGGCTTTTTATAATATTCTCCGATCACCATCTAGTGGTTATGCCCTTGGTGTCTTGTTCATGTTGTTGGTTTCACAAGCACCCTTAATAGCAGCTAACAAAGTGCAGGTGCGGAATCGAGCTAAGGCTTGTGGCACTCTAACACTTCACTTTGATGAATTGGCTGTTGTTGATTTTGGCAATTTGGGACGTCAGTGGACCAAAAGCCTTCCCTACAAAGCCTCCCTCACATTCCAAGCTCCCAGAAATGAAGATTTTGTACGTATAAAGTGTTATGCTAGTGGAATGGTCTTCCATGGGCGTTAATCTTCAACTCCCTCTTTGAAAACAAACATTGCGATCCATCTTGTACTATTGAAATCAAGGATGATGGTGCCTATATGTTTACTAAGCATGTTTGGGAGCAAATCCACAAATTCCAACCCAATTGATGTTGGTTAATGTTACGCCCGGATCCCAGATCCCTACATGACCCAGACCGACTCGCCTTGATTAATCCTAAGACCTAGTCGTCCAACGAGAAATAACCAAAAGCAGAAAATAAATCACAACCACACATACGATGTAACTAAGCAGAAATAAATCAAAAGACAGTAAGGGAAACAAAGCGATATAATCTATCAATATTATAGGCCATCACAACTACGACCGAGAAAAGTACAGCGAGAAATAATTGAAACGATATTACATAGAACAAAAGTATTCACTACTACAACAGGAGCTAAGGAAATAGTAGGAAACGCAGCTAAGGCTAGGCTCGACTGGGCCCAGCTCCCTCTGCAGTCGATGGTGCTGGCTGCTCAATTCCCTAACCTGAACGAGGTTATAAAATTTTTCGGGGTTAGCGAATGCTGAGTTGAGTGGTAATTTAGCCATTTACATGTAATTAAGATAAGCAATTAATTTATGCAATTAAATAACTATCTGTTTTCATTTAGTTCAACCAAGTACTTCTAATTTGTGGATCCTTTATTCACTTAGTTCATTCCTTGATCTAGCTTGTTCCTCACAGGAACGATCTTGATTGCAGTCTTTTCCATGATGTAGGAGGTACACGTGGTGCTCTCATGGCCGGGAGAGTCTCCCATGGTAGTCCTACATTCAGTCAACCACCCCGAGGTCACGGTCGCGACATAACGGTGACTAGGCACGCGTGATAAATGCGTGGGTAGCTATCCCGCACTGACACGCGGTCAGTCGTTTCCGCTAGCAGGTACGCCTAAAGGTACAGCACGGAACAGTACAGGCCCTTGCCCTCTCAGAACAGGGGTCTCGCCCCTCCACAATCCGCGTACCCTCATCCGACTATCCCGGTTTGCCCAGTGGGCCTAACAAGAGTCGGTGTAGGGCAGCTAGTCTTAACCCTAGGCCCCCTAGGGTAGCTAGCTCCCTGATGAGAGCCTCATCATGAGCCATAACTAGCTCATTTTGACCCAATAAAGAAGATAAAAGCTCCTACATAACCTAGAAGAAGGCCTAAATGAAGGAATAAGTGCTTTGAGAAGAAAACATGAATTAAAGGTTAAAACTCCAATTTTACCATTGCAGTACATAAACGGGATTTCTTAGAGGCAAAACATAGGTCAAATGGTCTAAATGAGATAAAAAGTGGGTTGAGTCAATCAGAAATGGGTTTACGTGCAATCTAAGAATTAAATGACACTTGGTAACCCTAAAACAGACCCGCTTAATTCAACAAGGTTCCGGTCAGGATAAAAATCAAGTAAACCCTCTAAAAATCATGGAAAAATATCCCCTAGGGCTTAGAATACTTAATTTGACCTTTGGAACCCAGTTTGACCTAGATTAGGGTCCTAGTTCATCAATTGACATAATTTGGGTTTTTACGTAAAATATCCAGTCAAACGAGGTCAAACCTAAAATCCAACTTCACCATTGGACTCCTTAGGTCAAAATTAGGTTTTTACCAAAATTTGGACCTAAGGGGAGGTCATCTTGGCCTACTTTGCAATTTAGTACACCCAAATCATAATTTGGTCCCTATCTTTTGAAAAGCATAACAGAAAGCCCCCTAACTTCCTCGCCACCTTTGCAATCAGGTCCTGCCGCCATTATTAGGGCAGAATCCTGCTTCGGCGAGGATTTGAGAGGGAATCCTCTCTAATTCCTCAGAGATCCCCTCCCAGAAATGGAAGGGAGATTCTCTGAGGAATTCTCTTCCATCTGAGGCCAATCTTGATCCCTAGTGTGAACCCAATCTCTCGTGCGAACGCACAAGGGATTTGGGTATCTAAACTCTTTCCATCTCCGGCGACCGACCTCAGACGATTACGTGCCTTCCACGCCCTGAACAACCGGCCCGGTGCCTATAAAAGAGACTACACCTCCGGCCGCTCATCTTAAGCTTGATTTGGCCGAGTTTCCACCTCAAATTCATCTCCTCCTGCCCAGCCAAAATTCCCAGCAAGCTCCGGCGAGCCCCCCTCCCCTCCCTCTTCGCTCTGCCACAAAACGAGTGGCAGAGTTATCTTCCTGATTCTCCTTCGCGTCGCGCAATACCCGCGCACGCCGCCTCAGCCCCATCATCGCCGCCGTTCTCCCCCACTGGGCAGCATCTTCTCCGGCGACAGTAGGTACTGCTGTTCGCCTCTCCGTCCCCCTTCATCCCTGTAGTTAGGCCAAATACCTTCTCCACATTCCCCTCTCTTTTTCCCTTGCTATTTTATCTACTTACCCCCCGACAGTGCCTGAACACCTCCATCTTCCTCACCTCCGATCGACCTCCGGCGAGCCGCCCACACCACTCCGCCCCTCCACACGGCTCGCCAACCATCTCATGAGCTCCGCCTCACCACCAGGAATTCATTCCACCCCTCCACTGCCACTCCAGATCTCCCCAATAACCCCCCGAACAACCCCACACATCCGGCCACAGGTTGACCTAGGCACGCACGCCTAGGCCAACCTGCGGCCTGCAACACCGTCCACCGCCTTCGCCGTGCTACGGCGAAGGTCTCTAGCTGGTCTGATTGGGCCGAGAGGCTCGTTTTGTGTTTGACAGTGTCGATGCTCCTGCCGCCATGGACGACAGTTGAAGAAGCTCCGTAGCAGCTCCAGGCGCTAGGGCTCCCAGGCTGCAGGTGCTGCGTATTCGTGCGAGTGTCGCGAAGTGCTCTGGTCCAGCAAGGAGCGCTAGCAGATCCAGCAGCTGTGGGGATGGCACGATAGGCGGTGATCGCAAGGTACGGATGCCAAACATTCTTGGCCGTCCACAGTGAAGAAGAGTTGAAGAAGACGATGTGTATAGGGGCATATTTGTAATGAAAAGGACCTATTTGACTAAAAAGGACTCAAGTGAAATGGAAGTTAAGGACTGAAACATAAACAGTGACTTTTAAGGCTTATTTTAATTTATTTCCTTTTCAACTTTTTATATATTATCATAAATTAGATAAATATTATATTTATGCCTTGAAATTACATTTTTTCCCTTTTTAACTATATTTATTTAAATGATAAGATTAATTAAATTAATTACATACTTAGGTCTTTAAATTAATTAAGTTAATTAAAATACTTAATATATAGCTAAATGAATATGAATTGACTCCTAATTATTAATTAAATTATTATTAAGATTAATTGAAATTTAATTTTATATTTTAACTTATTTTGTAGGACCTCGCTATTTAACCCCTGTATTATAATTAACCCTATATTTAATGTATTCCTAGGTAATTAGCTAAGACTAGCTAATTAACATTATTATGTTGCTCAACTCAGCTTAACTCAACTCATCTACCTCAACTTAGTTGAGTCTAGCTCATCTCAGCTCCAATCAGCTCACTAGCAGGTCAAGCTAGCTCAACTTAATTTACATCAGTTCACTCTAGCTTCAGTCCAGCTCCCATTAGCTCTACTCAACTCACGATAGTTGAACTCCTTCTAGCTAAGCTACTACTTTACAACTTAGTAACTAAGCTAGTGATGGTGATTTTACGCGATTTGTCAAGGTCGATTTTTAAATTGTTGCAACACATAAAATCGATCAACTTTTAAAATTTATATTCTCGTGTAGTGTGGTGGAAGATGTTGTGATTAGGGTCAACAGTCTCTGTTTTCCTGTTGACTTTCTTGTATTAGATATGGATGTTCTTGATTCACTTTCTTATTACCACCTGATCATCCTCAGTAGACCTTTCTTGGCCACAACCTATGCCCATATTGATTGTGAATCGGGCTGCATTGAGATTGCCATGGGCTCTAAAAAGCTCAAACATTTTTAAGGTCGCCAAGAATTTTAATTGTGATCTTGTGAAGGATGACACGTCTGACGAATGGCATTCATGGACTTGGCATTGTGCGTGGCCATCTTCTTTTGGTCTGCAGTGATGGCTACTCCTTCCTTCTTTTATGGTCTGGTGTATTTAGATGCAACTGCATCCCATACTTCATAATCCATTGATTCTAAGAATATTTGCATTCTAGTCTTCCAGTAAGCATAATTGGAGCCATCAAATAAAGGTAGTCAGACTACAGATTATCCTTCAGCATATACTTCCAAGGACTTTGACATCCTGGTTGGAGAATAACAACCTCGCTCTGATAGCAGATGTGAGTACAAGCGGAGCCTCATGGATTAAGGATACACTAGAGGGGGGTGAATAGTGTAGTATCTAAAAACATTAAAATTAAAATACTCACCACATATCAAAATGATCTATGCACAAACCAGAGGTATGACACCTGATTTAGAGTGGAAACCCTTTCGGGTAAAAACCACTACCTAAGCTTTCGAGCTTAGGATTTTCTCTACTAGTCAACGCTAGTCAAATCCACTAATATATCACTTGAACGAGGGTGAGACAACCTCTTACAGGACATTTTCTCTTACACCTGACAGAGAGAAAAACAACGGGACTTCCAACCCAACTTGGAATCCCAGATCAAGAATAACAGAAATAAAAATAATATAACAATATTCCTATGGAACCTCAGAAATGTTAAATAACAAATCAAGCTTTCTTGAATTGCAAGAGAGCAATTGAGCTTTAGATCACATAGTTGTAGGTGTAGAGACGCGAAAGCACAAAAGAGAGAGAGTAGGCATTTTTCTCTTTGGAAAGCTCCTGAGCTGTGATTTGAGAGGGGGGTCCTAGAACCTATTTATAGGCACTTTTCGATAGTTCCGGAAATACAGGTTTGATCGATCAAAGACGCGTTTGGTCAATCAAAAAGGATTTGGTTGATTAAATAATTATATTGATAGATCCAGTGTTGATCTATTAAATTGAAAGATTGGTCGACTCAAAGATATCAAAAGAAATTTGACCGTTGGAGTAAATTTGATCGATTAAATAAAATAGATTGATTGATCAAAATGAACTGACTGTTAGAGGCATTTAATCGATTAAAATAATTAACTGGTTGATCAATACTTAGTTGATCAAAGAAATAAGTTGGTTGATCAAGAATGGAGAAAACTTTTTTTTTTGTAAAAATAGTAGCCTTACGTTTGTTTTTCTTTTTGAAGCTCCGTACATATTTCTAAACTTAATAAAATTAAAAATGTCTTCAAGAGTCTTCAAGTCTCAAGCTTCTTTCTACCTTGATGATTAAGGTGATGACGACACATCCATATCAAACATTTGACTTAACTTATAAGGGTTAGTACACAATAAAATATAATTTTGTTATACCAAAATAAGGGTATTAACGGATAACATATTTAGCTAATTAAGTAATTAAGTCATGTAGTTAAGCATTAGGTTAATTTATACTCTAAGTAAATAAATGTTAGTTAACTAGTTATAGCTCAAGTAAGTAGTAATATTTTTGTTAGTAAGTTATAGATAGTAAGTTAAAGTATAACCTAACTTATTATGTTAGTTAAGTTAAGTAGCAAGATATGTAAGTAAGATTAAGTTGATTAATTAACTATTGTAATTAAGAATAAGGAATAATTTAAAGAATAAGTGGTAAATCATATATTGATTTAACCTCTTGGTAAATGACTTGACTCAACCAGTACAAATTTATAAAATATGTCGATTACCTTATTTGCTATACTCTAACTTAACAATGACAAATTAACTGTATAAGGTAGCTTAACATTAATAACGTGCACACGAAGGATACCGTTATAAAGGATCACATTCGTCAATAATAAGCTCTAAAGTAATTAATGAAAACCTTGGAGTGTAATTATGTAAAGCCTTATCAAAAGGGCATTTGAGAGGATTTGTGGGGCACGTGAAAAAGTGGATACTGTACCACTCTCTTTCTCTTTCTCTCAGAGACTTAAGAAAAAATTTTGAAGGTTAGATCTCCTCCTCATATGTACACCCTTCAAGGTGGAACTAGATTACCAATCCTCTATGTTCCTTCCTGTTTGCAATATTCGGTTGGGCTCTTAATTTGTCTCGAACTCAATAGAACACAAATCAAAGACCTTGATCAGTTAGAAAAATTAAAGGGCCCATCGAACTTTTCGCAAAACTTACCTCACTAAAATCCATTGTATTGTTCACCAAAATGAGTTGAGTGAATAAATGCTTTTAGAGAAATGCCTCACTTTTAATAGGCTCATTAATCATTGATCACTTGACCCCTAATTTAAGCAAGGTCCAATATATAGAAATAGACCCCATGTTGAATGTACTACATATCCCATCGTTGTATATATTAAAGCCCATGAAGTAGTGACTATTGATGTCACTGTTCCATGAGATTTACAATTTACGTATCTTTTGGGTGCCTTAATTATACTTCATGGTTAGCTAGTGATGATAAACACTTTCTTTTTTTTGAGTAAAGGGTTAAACATATTACTCAAAAATGGGTCACCTGAACCAAGCGTACAACAAGGGGAAAGACGTAGTAAACTATAGGAAAACAAATAATAAAAAAATTACAACAATGTTTGAATATCTCTATTGATATGCTCTGCAAGAAGCAGGGGCACCGTGGTGATTCTTCATGTCAGTGTCTATTCCGTTCCCTCCAAATATGTCATACCATACTTGCTATGACCTACCAATAGGTATGGGACGTAGAGATTGGAGCATCCATTGGAAGTTGTGGGCACTGCTCAAGGGGAAGATGCCTCCCCGAAGATAGCTCCATATATTAGTGGTGTAATCACATTGAAAGAATAGGTGTGATATAGATTCTCCTTATGAATTGCATTAAGTGCAAGAGGTATTCATAGGGATCCTACAAGAGGAAAGTCAGTCTATAGTCACAAGCCTCCCCCATAAGGCCAGCCAAAGGCAAGTGCTCCATTTGGGAGGGATAAAAGAACTCCAAACAAAATTCCATAGGGGTCGCTCCACTACTTTTTCTCTAATTGTATTCTAGACTTCAGTAGGGTTTAATCTACCATCACTTTTGGTGGGCCAACTCCACACCCCATTTGAAAAAAAATTCTCCAGTAGCCTACTTCTGAAATCAATAAGCGCACGCAAAATTTTTGAGTCACCTGGGTTCTTTGGCTTAGATAGATAGTTTCTATATCTGTCCCTTGTCCAAGCAGCCCATATAGAATGATTTTGTGTAGTAAGCCGAGACACTGTTTTTGAATAAGTCAACTTCTGCAATTCAATATAATCACATAAGTCGAGATCCCCCTCCTTTTTGGGTTTGCAGATATCTTACCATCCAATCAAGTGAATCCTATCATCCCAAATGAAATTTGCAACATGCTTTTGAATTTGACGTAAAGTCTGCTCCCTAATGTGGGTGGTGCTTAGCCAAAATCTAAGTAGACCTTCAACAGCGCATTTGACCTAGCAAATTCTCCCAGTGCAGGAGAGCAATTTTTTCTCCATCCTTGGAGGTGGTCTCTGACCTTGTCTTCAAGAATAGAATTAGGATTGGCCATATTGCCTGGAGATAGAGGAACTCCCAAATTGCGACAAGGGAGTCTTCCTTTAAGAAGGCCAATCGTAAGACATATAGAAAGACGCCTATTGCAGTTTCTTGGGAGATATACCCTGCTCTTGGCACCGTTGAGCTTCAATCCAGATATAAAGGCAAACACATTTAAAACATTCCTGATGGCCTTTGCTGACTTGAGATCCCCCTTGCTACAAATGAGGATATCTTCAACATAGAATAACGTGTAGGGAGGGGAGTGACCCTTAGTGAAGCCTTTGAAATATGGCTAGTGCGTTCTTGGAAATCAAGCATAAAGGAGAGAACATTCATGCATAATACAAAAAGATGATGGGATCCCCTTGTCTGAGTCCCCTTCCAATAGGGAATATCCAGTAGGACACCCATTGACAAGTGAGGAATAGTGTGGATTCCATTTGCACATTTTGATCCAATGAATCCAAACTGAGTTAAAGCCATGTGAGTGAAGGACCTGGAATATAAAAGCCCAGTTGATGGAGTTGAAAGCTTTTGATAGATCTATTTTTGCACACATTCTAACAAATTGACCAACCAAGTTGAAACCCTTCATAAATTCATTAGCTAGAAGAGTGCTGTCTGAAATGGACCGACCTCTTATGAACGCAGATTGGTTGGTTTGAACTAGCATAGGCATAATAAAGGTGAGATGGTTGGCAAGAATCTTGGTGATAACTTTGTATAAAGTATTGCAACAGGCGATTGGTCTAAAGTCTTTAATAGCAGCCACATTGGGGGATTTAGGGACCAATGTGAGGACGATATTGTTTAGTTATCGAATGAAGTAGCCTCCTTGAAGGAAGAAAAACCTTACCCCACCGGTGAAATCATCTTTAATAATATTCCAAGCCCTCCTGAAAGCATAGGCATTAAAGCCACCTGAGCCTGGTGCTTTATCGGGCCCAATACTCCATAAAGCTCCTTTGATCTCTTCATCAGTGGGGATGGTAGTGAGCATTGCATTGTCTGAATCAAAATGTTTGACAGAAGCAGGCCATGAAATGGGGGAGGAGGGTGTAGGGGAGTTGCCTGCGTCAAATAAGTTGGAGTAATAGTGGGAGAGAGAATTGGTGTTTTGCCTTAAATCTTCTTCCATGTCTATGACTTCACCCTTCTCATTCAGGAGTCCAGAGAGAAAATTGGTGTTTTGCTTGACTCTAGTGGTAGTGGCAAAAAAATTGGTGTTGCGGTCCCCCAATTTTAGCCAATTGCATCTGCTCCTTTTATTCCAAAAACCCCCCTCCTCCTTTCTTAAGGATGAGAGATCACCCCTAATGTGATATCCCTCGACGTGAAGGGAGGCATTATGCAGATCACCATGAAGAGTCGAGTGGAGGCTTTCCAACTCTGATGTTAAAACTGCTATGTGGGTCAACCTTGATCTATCCTCCTTTGCCCAAGTTTTAAGGGTGGCTTTTACATGCTTGAGCTTGATGATACATTTGTGGAGTGGGTTGCCAGGTGCATTTGTGTCCCAAGCCTCTTGTACAAGCCCAAGGAAACCCTCTCTTTCCCCCCAATAGTTGAGGAAATGAAATGGTCGATTCTTGTGCTTGGACGGGAAAAGGCTGTAGAAAATGCATGCGTGGTCGCTGAAATAAGAGGGAATATAAGCTAGCTTGGTGAGAGGCAAAAGGTCAAGCCAATCCGTGTTGGCCAAGCCATGATCAAGTTTGCATGCAATTCTTCTACCACAAATGCCCATGTTCGACCAGGACAAGTGATTGCCATGAGTGGCAATCTCAGCCAGTTCATAATCAAGAATGCAATTATGGAAGCTTTCCATGCCCGAGCGTGATTGTAAACACTTGTGAGATCCACTATGAAAAGCAAAGTTACCTAACCACATTTTAACCAAACGGTATGTACACAGCTTTTGCCAACTATTCTCTAGCTAGCTCTAGGGAGAGCACAATTAGGGTGCTAATTAATGTTGACGAAGATGTGTGGATCTACCCCATTTAAAGTAAGGGCACACAACTTTTACCAACAGTCCTCTAGCTAGCTCTAGGGAGAGCACCAATTAAGGTGCTAATCAATGTTGACTAAGATGTGGATGGGATGAGAAACCCACCCAAAATAACTTGGTAACTTTACATCAATTGGAGTCCTAATCAATGTTGCTGTAGATGTAGAGGAGATGACAGTAGAAACACACCCAAAATTGTTAAATTGATAACTTTAGGTGCTCACGTATTCATTCACATCCTCCCTTAAATTGGATGCCCAATAATTTGATTCCCTGAATTGGATATTCACATGTTTACATCTTTGCAAGGAGAGTTATGGAACCATCCCTTAAGCTGGAATGGAGATTCAAGTCTATCCTAAATGTAACAACAATATTACTTCTTTACGCAAAAATAACATGATTATATCTATTTATGTCATCGTAGAAATGAAGAATAAATGCCTTCATGACAGTAATGTTTGATTTTCAATTAATTGTAATGTTTGGTCAGGCAACTATGAAAAAAAATCTTTGAGATGAGATGAAAAAATCCTTCTAACCATATATATATGAAACAGAAAATAGATGACAAAATTACTAGTAATAAGAGTAGAGATGACTTTGATGTAGAAAAGGAAAGAAGAATTTCATTGAAACAAATAATGGGTATATAGTTGTTTGCACTAATGTGAATGCAACATTCTCATTCTTTTCTTCTTTTTTTTTTTTTGCAATTGTGTTTCAGTTGTAAGCATCCTTGTTAGAAAATTTTTGGCACATCATATATTCTATTACTTACGTTAGCCCCCCAACTTCATCATTGAATCCACCCTCAAGCAAATGATGAAGATAATTTGTTAGATCACAATAATTATGCCTCTCTTAATCCTAGGACTAGAAGCACCTAGTATGGATATAGATGTAGTCCTATAGCCACTTGTCGAGGAGTTGGGGGATCTATGGGATAATGAAATACAAATATTTGATACTTTGAGGAAAGAATGGTTCACCATGCATGCATGTTGTTCTATTGTGGACAATCAATGATTTCTCAACTTATGTCATCATGTCAAGTTGGCAAACCAAGGGATACAAGGCATGTCCTGTGTGTATGGGCTAAACTTCGTCGAAGAATCTTTACTAGAAAATTGGGAATATATATAGGTTGTGGTTGTTTCCTCCCAATGGACAAGTAAGAATTTTGATGGAAATACCGAGACGAAAAATAACCATCAAGATTACAGTTAAAGGGCTTCTAATGTGTGTATGGGCCATTAGGGTTCGATGGCCAAAGACCTTCCTTATGACTACTGAAGGCCATGATAAGGAGCACGTAATCAGGGCCAAAGAATGCAAGGAATGCCACCTAAAAGAAAGACCATGCAATGGTGTCAATTCACTTGGAAAAGAGTTTTTTGGCTTGGTAATGAATATCTCGTTGAGGTTAAAGTTAGCATGAGTTACCTCATGTGAGAAAACGTAAGGATAATTAAGTTACCGATTGACTGTGAGAACAATTCAATGAATGGTGTCAATTCCTTTGGAAAAGAGTTTTTTGCTTAGATCTACGTTACAATAACACTAATTTTGCTAGAAGTACATAAATATGGGTACAAATTAAAATTTAGGAGTGTGATTAGATCAATTGGTATGGAAAAGATGGCTTTCGATCATATTCTCCGATCACCATCTAGTGGTTATGCCCTTGGTATCTTGCTCATGTTGTTGGTTTCACAGGCACCCTTGACAGTAGCTAACAAAGTGCAGGTGTGGAATCGAGCTAAGACTTATGGCACTCTAACACTTCACTTTGATGAAGTGGCTGCTACTGAATTTGGCAATTTGAGACGTCAATGGACCAAAAGCCTTCCCTACAAAGCCTCTCTCACATTCCAGGCTCCTAGAAATGAAGATTTTGTACGTATAAAGTGTTATGCTAGTGGACATGGCCTTCCGCAGGCATTAATCTTCAACTCCCTCTTTGAAAACAGACATTGCGATCCATCTTGTACTATGGAAATCAGGGACGATGGTGCCTATATGCTTACTAAGCATGTTTGGGAGCGGATCCACAAATTCCAACCCAATTGATGTTGGTTAATTTTCAGAGAAGACAAGAATGGCCACATACAAATATTATATATTATAATTAGATACTTAAATTTGTAATGTTTACTTTGGTGGATGTTGTTTTGAGAAGACCTTCGCTTGCATTCGTTACAACAAAATGTGAAGTTGTTCCATGAGATCATCTTTGTGTGAAATTAATGGTTTCACAAAGAGGTAATAAATAAATATGTGGGTTCTACCTACTAGACAATATACACGAATTAAGTCATTCAGGCACCTTTGTTATGGACTGTAATTGTATGAGGGCAACCACCTATGGATTTCTTCCTTTGTAATAAAGATTAAAAACCTCTTGAAAACATCAAGGTGTAGTGAATGGGAGATTTCGCTTGTAGAAAAATTATGTCAAAAAATTAAGTCGTCGCGGTAATGGAAATCGTGGTGGAAAATCTTGAACAAAATTATATATCAATGAAAACTAATCACGAATAGTTAGAATGTTGTATCCACAGGGAGGAATGATTGTAATAAATTCACAAATATTTATTATTCCCTATCATAGATGTGAAATCCATATCAAAATCCCATGCGACATAGGCAATAAAGAAGAGTCAGGCTGTATTGCAAGAGTTTAAGGGTTCAATTACAATTGTTATGATCATAAAATAAATGTAATTAACCCATCATGGCATATAATGTAATTGGAATTCGCGACGTTGAATTTCTCCTCTAGGTAGTGTAGGTATGTGTTGATATTTAATGCACTTATGTGGGAACCTGAGTTAATGTTATAACAAGTCAAGTGTATGAGAGGAAAAAGGAAGAAATATAAGGGCACACATGAAAAGTGGATTTGATAAAATAATAAAATGTTGAATCCTCTCTGGGATAGCAATAAATGTAAAATGTAACGTACCCAAAAACAGAGCGCTTGGATTGCTTGCAGCGCGTGCGCTGGAGGCCGCGGCCGGCCGCGAGAACTTCCGTGGAGGTCGGCTACGATGAGGGGGGTCCCGATGGTGGTAGCGGCTTGACGAACAGTGGCTGGCGGCGGTCGCAGGAGAGGAGGACGCCGCTGGCGGTGGGGCTATCCTCGCGGTGTGCGCGGACTGCGGCGGGTGCGCGGATGGCGTGGAAACATTCGTGAAGGGGAGGGGAGCGTGTTGGCGTCGACGGTGCGGAGTTTCGTGGCCTGTGGTGGCGGCTGCGAGTGGAGGAGCGGCGTCGGCGTTGGGTTCTTCTTTATTGTTCGTAGAAGACGAAGAAGAAGTGGAGGACACAGTGGTTCGGACGCTACTTTGGCTGTGGTTCGTCGGGCCCTGCGGCGGAGGATGGCGCGGTCAGGAGGCAGTGCGAGGCAGTCGTGGAGGCGGGTGTTGTTGATGAGCGCTGGGAGGGGAGCCGTTGGGTGTGTGCCTCTATCTGCGTGGTCGGGGACAGAGAGGGTGGTGGGTGCGGTGGTCTGTGAGGAAAGAGGCGAAGGTGGAGGAGATGAAGGCTCCCTAAGGAGATGAAGGCTCCCTCTGGTCCCTTGGGGAGGGGAACGAAGGTGCTGCGGCTGCTGCTGCATGGACGGGTGAGAGAGAGCCGAACGAGAGCTTCGGGAAGGGCTGTTGTGAATGTTGGAGCCGAGGAAGAAGAAGACGGAAGAAGAAGAAGAACGATGGGTTGTTGGTGGATGTTCGTAGAAGAGGCCGGACGACTTACGGGCTGCGGGCGCGGTTGTGAATGTTAGAGATGAGATGCGGTGGTGAGTCGAAGATGTGGTAGCTGTAGAGGAAGCGGTGGCGACGTCGGAGCTGTCACCTCCGACAACGGTGGTGGCATGTGATGTCGTGGTTGTAACGCGGTCGCAGACGGTTGAGGTACGATAGGAGATGAAGGTGGAGGACGCAGATGGCTCACAGTAGCGGGAAGGTCGTAGTCGTGGACGTCACCAAAGATGGAGGCTCGTGGTGGTAGTGCTCTTCCTGTGCGTGGATGGGGGTGTGGAGGAGAGCAAGCTCTCCCTTCGTGGAGGAAGATGATGATGTCCTGTGCCCATCCTTTGCAGAGATATTTGAGGGAAAGATTCGAGGGAGAGAGAGAAAATAAGGAAAGTTTTCTTTACTTATTTTCTCTTTCTTTCTTTTCCTTTCCTATTTAATGTGTTTTTGAAAATCTCTTTTGGAGAAGATTTTCAATTGGAATTTCTTATGTAGTAAATTAAATTTCTAAAAATGATATTTTTAATTGAGGTATAATTTCATTCAGATTATCCCTTTCATATTAAGTCGACTTGATTAAGATAAAAAAATTTATGTAATGCATTAAATGATAATTCTACAGTTTCTTTAAATTTATTCATGCAATGCATCATTCAGGTTACATTTTCATTTCAAAAATGAGGTACTTAGGCTTTAATTTAGTCCACTAAAATGGACTTATCAAATATCCCTATGCATAAGTTTTGCTAGTCTCGAGCAAAATCATAGAAAACAGACCAAGTCTTTAAATCGTATTTTATCGCCAGGAAGCCTTATCATCCACATTTCTAGAGATTTGATCGAATTACCAATTATAAACCTAAAGGTACTCAAGTACCAACCAAGATACGGACCTGTCCAGTCTTAGGCTTGGGACTACCGCGAAGGTCTCTAAGGACTACAAAAACTGCCCAGAGGTTTGTTGACCCCAGCAGTTAAATCACCTGTGCATATGTGCAACAAGTCTAGGTTCAATTTGTTAGTGCATTTTTCGTAAGAGAGATAGAGAAAGATGTTATTTTGAGAGCTTTCTCTCTTTCTTTTTAAATTTCTCTAAACCCAACATTGGATTTATCCTAAACATGATCTGTATCGAATTCCTTGTCCCTACCATCAATCCTCGTAGGGTCCCTGGCAATTGATGCTTTGGGATAACACCGCCCATGGTAACCCCCAGAACCTTGGCTTTCAACACTCCGTGATAGTGCCTCCCTTGGTGTTCTGTAGCTAAATTCAAACTCTGGCAATCGACATTTCAGGATTATGCCACCCATGGCACCTGAACCAGCACAAGATGCTTCCGTGTCCCTAGTAGGATATTTAGATATCCTAGGAGACAAGCACCGAGGAGACGATATGTTAATGCATCTTTAGGGGGTGTATTTTTCATTCCTCTTCTCCGCGCTAGGAACTCATCCAATCAACTTGTGTCTTCGAGTCGCTCCTAAGTCAAATTCTCAGGAAAACTTTTTCAGAACACACTTTTTGGCATTATTCTTCATTATGCGCATTGAACCAAACTAGTGTGTGATTTTTGGGTGCCTAGGTTACCAAGTCTAGCAAACCAAAGGGTAGCAACGGGGTCGAATACTCCATAAACCTTAGACTTAATACATCACCCTCTCAACTCCCTCAACCTCTTGAGGAATAGTTCAGATTCTAACAAATACGTGAATGTTTAAGCCCTAAAATAGATCCAAGAGGCTTAAAGTCTATATCTGATGCAAGAAATATGTGGTTTGTTAATTATACAAAATAGTGTCGTTGAGACGCATAAATCTGCAATCAACTCTTAAATTTATAACCTAGATAGTGAAGTATCTAAGGTTGTCAAAGGAGACCAATTTTATTAATCACATAAGTGGTCTCTCTCTCACCTCTCAAATCCACACTTTGTTTTTGTTGTTTTTGATTTTGTTGCTTTTATGTTTTTCAAAAACAATCGGGTTTGAGGTAATGGAATGCGAAGATTTAATTATGCTACAACTAACCCTAGGTGACAAGAATGAAGTCCTCTCTGTTGGTGCTAGAGCACCACGATCATTTATTTTGATGATAACAAAATAATTGTCATTTAACATTTGCTTTTGAGTCCTAGTTTTTAGGTCAAATTAGAAATGGAGACGTGTTTAGACGGAGTTCAAGCTCGCATCAATGGCGGATTGGAGGAGCTTGACAGAGAATGGAGGAGCCTTTGCAAGGAGCGGAAGCTTGAAGCATGAAGTCATGAAGAATAGGATAGAAGTCTTTTCTATTCTTGTATGTTGTACTATGTTATTGTTGTTTTCTTTCATTGCTCTTTTATTTCTCAGTAGCATGTTAAAGAGCCTCAAAGTTCCTTGGGTAGAGCCTCTGAGTGAGTTTTACACATGCATGTTCTTAGGCTTAGATTTGCATTTCATGTTATAAATATTACATAACATGCATTATCTTGCATTTAGAGTAGTTGTGTATATTTTATGTTAATTATGTCCTTTTTATGGCTAGGAGGGAAGAAGATGTATTTCAGGGCCTCGGATGGACGATCTGACCGTACAGATCTGATCAGGATGATGATCGGAGTCTAACGCCTTCAAAATCGTCTAGATCAGAATCCCGTAGCATCACATAAAGTTCGCAGAAGATCAATGGCCAGGGGGAAATGCGACATCCTTACAGGCTTCAGATGAAAAATCCGACTGTACGGATGGATCCGGAGCGACAATTGTAGTCCGACAACATGAAAATCAACTCAATCCAAGCATCGTGGCACCCTCTGCAATTTAAAGGAATTGGACGGCCCAAATGGCTCCATGTGGCACCATCTAGGCTACCCAACACCAGCCAGCAGTCCCAAAACCGTCTCTTCTTCATCTGCATCATCAATTCACAGTCGTTGGATCTTGATCCAAAGGCTGAGAAGCCGTCTCCACCGCGTGCCCAAAACCCCTCCTTGCGACAATTTCTTGGGTGTAGCGCATTGGTCTAGATGCACACTTGCAAAGGAGGGGCGTGGGTCGAATAACAGTAGCCCCCCCAATTAGCAATTGGAGTAACACCCAACACCGACCAGTCGTGCGCATGAAGCCCACATCACGCGCACCCAGAAGTAGTGCCAGCGCGGCGCTAGCGTGCGCACGACAAGGTGAGCATGATATGCAAGTAGGGACAACAATAGCGGGCACGAGTTGGCGCAGGGCTTCAGCGACAGTTGGGTGGATCTTCAGCAACGATTACAGCTGTCACTAATTTCCTATAGACAATTTTTTTCTCACCTCCTTTACTATAGAAGGACCTACCCCTCTCCATTCCAAACCATCTCTTCCTTTCTTCTCCTCGCCACTTCCAAGGCTCTAGAGAGCTTGTCCCAAGCCTAGGATGCTCCTCTAGAGTAGAAAACAAACATTTGTTCCTGCCTCACATCCCCCTTTGTGGAGTATCGCATGGCCATCCTCTCACCTCCCTTTGGGAAGAAAATCCTCGCTGCGACACCGTCCTGCCCCACCCTCCATCCTCCAGCTCCATCCTCGTTCGTCCCGCTCTTCAGCACCTTCCTCCTAGTGACGTCAGAGCGAGTTGTCCTCTAAGAAACCGTCGAGGGGGATTCTCTCACCTATGTCTTTCTTTTTGCTTTTGTCATGTAATCTTTCCCACTTTCTTAGTTGTAGAAAACATTTACTTCAAAAATATATGTGATTGCTTCTTTTTCTCTCTTATATTTTGCAAGTAGATTAGTTAGATTATTCATCGATCTAATCTTTTGCTTGCTAAAAATACAAAAATATAGTAGAAAAGACAAAACGACAAAAACAAATAAAAGCGAAATGCGTATTTTCAAAATCAAACGTTTGCCTCCCCGTATTCGACATCGAACTCACTTTTCGTGTTTCAGTTATTAATTTTATCTGATCGACGAATTTTCTCGTGAATCGAACTACGACGACGAGTTTTCCAAACTTGAACCCTTTACGCATGTGAATCCGATGCATCAACTTGATATTCTCTTTTGTAGTTGTTTATGTGCTCATTTTCAGTTAAACACTAAAGAAATACATTTAAATGTTGTTAAAAGAATACTTAGATACTTAAGCAACACACAAGACCTAGGACTTTTCTATCCGAAGTCAGACACATTGGAATTATATTCCTTTTGTGATGTTTATTATGCAGGTAGCTTTACAGACAAAAAGAGTACTAGTGGAACGTATCAATTTCTCGAAAAATCCCTTGTCTCTTGGTTCTCTAGAAAACAAAACACTGTTTTACTTTCAGCAACTGAAGCAAAATATGTAGCTGCATCTTTAGCTTGTTCACAACTATTGTGGATGAAACAAACCTTACAAGATTTTGGCCTATCCTACAAAAACAACAAAATACTGTGTGATAATACTAGTGCCATTAACTTATCTAAGAATCCAATACAACATTCTAGGACTAAACATATTAATGCTAAACATCACTTTTTAAGCGACTGTCTTAAAAGGAGAAATTAACCTAAAGTTTGTTAAAACAAAATATCAATTAGCTGATATCTTCGCAAAACCATTGCCAAAAGAAAGTTTCAATCTAATTTGTCATTTGCTAGGTTTATCAAGACTAAAAGAACTTAATTGATATGTATGATTGATCTGTTTTACACTATTGATCGATAAATTTTTTAAAGTGGTCGACCAAAATGTTTTGATCGATCAAAGTCCGTGTTTGATCAGCCAAATTCTTCAGTGGGAAATTTCCCTCCAAAAATTTGAGTTTTGATGGATCAACTTAATTGCTTGATTGACCAATTCGGTTGGTGGGAATTTCCCTCCCCTCGTTCAAACTCCGATTGACCAATTAACTTAATTGATTAATCATTTCTTGTTTTGATCGACCAAAACTGAGTGGTTTCACTTTTCGAGATTGCGATCTTTTTACCTCGAATTTCACTCCTAATCTACGTAACTAACCTCGATAACCTTGATTGGCTTCCTAAAATGTTTTTACCTATTTTGGTAATCATCTTTTCTATAAAAACATACATTTTTTCATCAAACCTATTTTTTTACCACCTATACCCCACCGATTGGTCCCCACATTATCTCCACCACCAAACAAAAACACCCATCTGACCCAACCTCTCCTCCTCCGTCGACAGTGATTGACCAAAATTCAAGTCGCCTCCGACCATCGTTGTCTCTCACGCAAAGAAGCCATGCCGCCTTCATGCGTCCTCCATGCATCGCAACACCTCGCTCGACGCCTCCTTCGCACCACCTCCGCACGACCTTGACCTCCGGCCGTACTCACGTTTCACCGGCCATCCACATCCTTGCTAACCTCCCTTTGATAGACCAATCTTTGATCTGTCATGGTATACTCTAAACTTAATTAAATTTCGTCTCTTTTGGATTTTCTTCTTAAGTGTTAGATGTGCTATGATATGGTCTAATGTTTTCTTGCTTCCTCATGTGATTGCTTGTGAAATCATGCAGTATAAGTGAGCAAATCATCTATTTACATCTCACTTTTGTCACGTCTGACCACTTTTGGTTGACCAAATTTCTTGGTTGATCGACCAAAAGTCGGTTTCTCCATAACATTGTCCAGGTTATTTTTGATCAACTAATATGAGTTTTTGATTGACCAACGTGTTTTCAAATACTCTGAAATGGCTCCAAAATGAGCACGTGCCTCCTCTTCTGCTCATCATAATGATACATTTGACCAGTTTTTCATCACTGAGGCCGCTCGCGACCGTTTTTCTCTATTCACCAAATTTTCACCACACGTTGGTACACCAGTAGATTTTTCCTACTTTGAGTCTATCTTTCCCAAAATCTACGAAAAATTTGCATATTACCAGATTTTACGTCTTTTTGAGGGGAACTTTTATGCGTGTTCTAAGAAGAGTCGCATAGCCGGTTGATGAGAACCTCATCATGAGCCATAACTAGCTCATTTTGACCTAATACAAAGGATAAAAGCTCCTACATATCTCAAGGAAAGGCTTAACTCATAGAATTCTGAGTTTGAGAAGAAAACAAGTCATAAGGGGTAAAAGTGCAATTTTACCAGTATAATCTGCATACAGGGTAATTCAGGGCCCAAACATAGGTCAAAGCAGCTTAATAAGAATAAAAGTGGGATGAGATGATCTAGCAAGGGCTACAGCACTTCTAAGAAACCAAATGATAATCTGTAACCCTAAAACAACCCACTTCAATTCACAAGGTTCGAGGCAAAGTAAAAATAGAATAAACCCTCTAAAATTCATAGAAAAATAATCTCTAGGGTTTAGAACCTTCAATTTGGCCTTTAGAACCCATTTTGACCTACATTGAGAACCATGCCCAATTAATAACTTAATTTGGGTTTTTGCGTAAATTGACCAGTCAAACAAGGTTTAATATGAAAATGAAATTCACCATCATATTCCTTAGGTCCTAATTAGTCATGTATAAAAACTTGAGCCTAAGAAGAAACCTCCTTGACCGACTTTACACTTTGGTCCTCATATATTTACTCTTTGGCCCTCAACTTCTGAACCCTCGCATTTTGGCCCCTAACTCTCCTTCGTTCTTTGCAATCAGGTCCCTCCTGCAAAACCTGCCAGCACCATGCTCCGGCGACCTTGCGCGGAGCATGGCGCCGCGCAGGGTGAGGTGGGGGACCTGGCAAGTAAACCGGGGGTGCCCTGCGTCGTCAGCCGTTGCAGGGACACCCCCCTGGTCGTTGCAGCCCACCATACCGGCCGTGCGAACGCACGGACGGTATGGGTTCTTGTTTCCGACCATTCTCCGGCGAGGGAGACACGTCGTCTCCCTCCGCCTTCCTCCCTGTTTGATCCCTATAAATACCCCCCGTTGCTCCACCGACCAGGGCAGCCTGGATCTGACGGAGAAAATCCCCAACTCTCTTCTCTTCTTCCTCCGGCAGACGCTCACCAGCTCCGGCGGTTTCCTCCCCCTCCACCTCTTCGCTCTGCCGCAATACCAGCAGCAGAGACTTCCTCCCCCGCTCTTCCCGCGCCACGCCGTACCCAGCTGGCGCCTCTCCGGCTCTCTGCTCGCCGCCGCCCCTTTTCCCTGAGCATCGTCTTCTCCGGCGACAGTCGATACGACTGTCGCCCTGTTCCTCCCCCTTCGTCCCTGCAAGTAAGCTAGAGCTACTCCCCTTCTCCTCCTCTTTCTTTCCCCGCTTTCAATTTATTCAATTAAGCCCTCTACCGACCCTGACCACCTTCACCCCCTTCGCCTCCGACCACCCTCCGGCGAGCCGCTCCCATCACCTCAGCAACCCACACGGCTCGCCGACCCTCACCGAACCTCCGCCTCATCACACTGAGCACCCCCCACCCCTCCACTGCCACTCCACACCTCCGTAACACTCCCCCGAACAAACCCATTCCTCCGGTTGCAGTCCGACCCAGGGCTGCCGCCAGACACCACCTTGCGGCCTGCCGCGCAGCCCCTCACCTTCGCCGTGCCACGGCGAAGGTTCCCCAGTGGTTTGATCAGGCCGCGAGGCCATATTCGTGTCCGACAGGTTTTGAGGTTCGACCGCCATTAACGCACATTGAAGCAGCTTCTCTCGCGCTCCAGGCTTGAGGACTCCAGGTCTCCAGCTGCAGCGAGTACGGGGAGTCTTGCGAAGGCAGCCAGCCAGCAACCTATGCAAATCGAAGCCGCAGCTGCAGAAGCCAGGTCGCGGTCTCCCAGCAGGCGCACGCGAGGAAAGGTCTGCGTTTAGTCCCACATCGGTAAGCTTCACACCCGTTCCACTGTTTAAATTGATTTTGTGCAGTAGCCTTACTGCCTCAGTACACGGGGTGAGGTCCCCTTACACCCGCCCGGTTACCCGGTCTCGTCCGCGCTCACGCCCCGCGGACCTGACCCGACCCGACTTAGACTGACCTGCACTCCTCACCCACCACGCACGCCGGTGGGCCTGGACCCGGGCGTGACCCGAACCCGATTACCCGGCAGCTCTGGGAGAGCTTTCCCAAGAGTGGTTTCAGAGAGAAAGAGAGACGCGGGGGGGGGAGGGTAGAGTAGGTTTTGCCTCTGACGAAAAACTCTGAAGTGTGCAGGCACAGGCGAAGAAGAAGACCCGCGGAAGAAGAAGGAGCTGCACTGTAGCAAATGCATAGTTAAGTCGTCTAAGCACCGGGTCAGACGACGGAAGGTCAGCAGCCAGAGCAGGAAAGAAGGCAGGCTGAAGAAGAAAGAAGAGGAAGGAGAAAGAAAGAAAAGAAGAGCAACGGCCAAAGCAGAAGAAGAAGAAAGGAAGACTTAGTAGCTGAAGGCAGAAGCTCTGCAGCCATAAAGAAGAAAAGGGAAAAGAGAAAGGGTCACCACAATTGCAGAAAAAGAAGAAGAGAGGTCAAGGCAGAACGAAGAAGAAGAAGGAGCTCTGAAGAAAGAAGAACATCACCAAAGCAGGAACAGCAGGAAGAAGAAGAAGAACATCACCTCTGCAGAACAAAGAGAAAGAAGGAGATCTAAAGAAAGAGAGAAAGAAGAGCATCCCCTCTGCAGAACAAAGAGAAAACAACAAATTCTTTCCCTCTCTCTTTCTTTTTGTAAAAGAAACATGTATATCTCTAGAATACAACTTGCTCCCTGAGTTCGACCTCGGGAACTCTTTTATTTTCCGAGTAAAAAAATTATTTATTTGAAATGTTGGTAGTAACCGGCTATACTACAATGTTATAACTAAAACCCGGTTGAACCAAGCGATTTCATTTTGGCGCCGTTGCCGGGGAGCAACGGCTATTCTAGAGGTAAACATTCCTGTTTCTTTTAATTGCTGATAATCTCCTCTCTTTTGTGCAGCTACAGGAACTCAAGAAGACAAGCAACCACACGACAACCACTCCGAAGACAGGTAAATTTTTCCTCTCACTATTAACCCCTAAACTCTAAAGAGGAAGAAAAGAAAAGAACAAGCAATATAGGGCTAACCTGTCTTCCATACTTAGTAACCATAAAGAGTTGCATGTTTTCAACTCATCACTCCTGCACACTATTAAGGGTATTTAAGGGCTAACACATTCTTGCTTGAGCCCTAATTGCCCAACAAAGAGTTAAATGGACCAAGTAGAGCCAACATAAGGTCAAACATTAGGATTTCAGTAGAGACACACCCCTTAATCAAGAATTGAGGAAATCCAAAAGAGGTGTGCCCAAGCCATTGATTGAAAATAATTAACAAGAAAAATCCTAAACAATTGGCTCTCTCTTTAAACACTTGGACCCTAAAAGAAAGGACCCAAAAAGCTCTCAAAGAAAAAGGTAAAGTTGACCCCTTTGGGTTAACCAACCTTAAATTAGGTCACTCTTTGCACTTAAAAAGACTAAAGTTCAAGTGAAACCTTAAGCACCCTGATCTTAAAATTGGTAGACTTAAGAGGTCAAGATCCCCATTCTGGTCTACCTGGAACCGCAGTGACAAGAGAGGTCGGGTGGGGGAAACCCTGTAACCCGTGGGGACGCTCTACCGTGTAGGGGTCTTCGCGGGACTCTCCCTCTCTGGCTGCCCAGGTAATTCTCAGGTGGACGATCTTTCTGATCAAGGGGTCCATCTGCCCCGCACCTCTATAGTCACCCAACATATTTTTGGGTGTCTTGATTGGGTCCAGCACCTTCTAAACTTACCTCTTCCAACTGTGCATGTACGGAAGGAGGTCCCTAGGACCACCCTTAAGACCTCCTTTTGAAATTCACTCTCGTCAAGGCCAAGCCTCGACGCCCGTGTTTTTGCAGCAACACCCTCACATTATTCTCTATTCTGATTCAGAACCAAGTTCTTCTTCTTCCCCCATCATGGCTCAGCCAGTTGAGGAAGAAAATAATCTGGAACACCAGCTCCAGCGACTCAATGACCTCTTCCAAAACTTCGTGCACCCACCACAGCGTCCTATGATGCAGGACCACTACAATCCTGCTGCGGTGGCCATTGAGCCTCGAGTCAGAATCCCGACTGGAGGACCTGATTCCGAACTAAAGCCCAACATGATTCATGCTATACCTAAATTCCATGGGCTTAATTCTGAAGATCCCTTCCAGCACATCAAACAGCTAAAGCATCTGGCCCACACTTTTGGATCAGATGCGCAAAATCGGGATATTCTTCTCATGAAGATGTTCTCCTTTTCTCTTATGGACAAGGCCGCCCATTGGTATCAAACTCAGACCCGGCCGATCAACACTTGGGAAGAACTTCAATCCGAATTTTTGAAAAAGTTTTTTCCCGTTGGTCGGACCAACGCCTTGCGCCATCAGATTACACACTTCACTCAACAATCAGGAGAACCTCTCCATGAGGCATGGGATCGTTTTCAGGATCTCATGAGAAAGTGCCCCCATCACGGAGTTCCTAAATGGGAACAAGTCCAATCTTTTTACCAGGGACTCCGTGAGGACATCCGCCTTTTCGTCAATGCAACTTGCGGAGGAAACATCATGGGTCAACATGAAGACACCGTATGGGAGATTCTCGAAAACATGTGCGAGAACTCCATCAACAATGACTCCATGGGATTATTCGACAGGACGAATACCCGCGCAGCGACGAATCTTAAGGGAGCACATGAGACACAGGGCCTGTCCGCATCAGTCGACCTGGAATTAATGGCCAGTCGATTGGACAAGGTCTCAATCATTGAAAAGAAGGTGGATGAGCTGACTCAGCACTTGCAGCGAGCCACCTCTGCGCGTAACTCCTTTGCACAACCTCCTCCCACACAGGAGACTGTGCAAAACATCCTCCACCGATCCTCCCCTGGGATGGATCCATATCCATCCCCATCTGATTCTTGGACTGGGAGATCATCCGATCCTTTCTTCACCAGCCGGGGGAACTCCATTCCTCCTTTCCCTGATTCTCAGGAGGTTCCTCAGACCTGCGAGGACCTCAACGCCATCCAGAACGACCCATTCTCCAACACTTACAACCCTGGATGGCGAAACCATCCCAATTTTCAGTGGGCGGGAATTCCCAAACCCAAAGACCACCTTTTCAGTCCCGCCCACAGCCCTCTCATCACTACCAGCCGCCTCAGCCTCGGCCCAACCCTACTTATCCATCAGGGCCAAATCAAGATCAAATGTCCTTAATCCTTCAGACTCTGGCTGACATTCAAAAAACGAATGCGGCTATTCAAAAACAGCACAAGGACGAGCTTACTGAAGTTAAAACTCAACTGGCCCAGTTGGCAAATTCTCGCCAGCCAGGCACACTCCCTTCCCAACCTCTTCCTAACCCAAATAACGTGCCAACCCAGAAGCGCGTTATGAATCCAAATTTAGGCCACGCTCAATGGATTTATCAGGCCCCTACTGCTCCATCTCCAGACGAGATGGAAGCCTCAACTTCTCGTGCGGGATTTCAGCAGCAGCCACCCCTCCTACCAAACCCAAACCAAAATCAGGCTGGATTAAATTCTGTAACAACACGTAGTGGTAAGACAACTCAAGACCCGCATTATCCAAACCACTCCCAGCCTGATAACCATGACCCTAGGATAGTTATCCAAGGTACCACTGTTCCAGACCCACAACCTGGACCTATCCTAGAAGAACCAACCAAGATCCCGTTTCCCGAGGCCCTGACCAAGGGAAAGAAGACCACCAAACCCGTGGCCCCTGAGGAAGACCTGGTCAAGCTCTTTGAGCAGGTCCACATAAACATCCCCTTGATGGATGCAATCCGCCACGTACCAGCTTACGCACGATTTCTAAAGAATTTATGTACACCCCAGCGTAAGCCGCGAACCAAGGGAGGGAGCCCAATTGTTCTGTCAGAGCAAGCCAGCTCTGTAATCCTTAGTAGACTCCCACCCAAGGCAAAAGATCCTGGAACTCCCCTGATCTCCTGTAAGATAGGTGGTACCCAATTTGATAGAGCATTGTTAGACTTAGGTGCATCTATAAATCTGATACCCACATCCTTACTTGACCATCTAGAAGAATCTGAGCTGAAACCAACCGAGGTGACATTACAATTAGCAGATCGATCTATAAAGTCACCAAAAGGGATTCTCGAGGATGTTTATCGTGAGAGTGCGGGATTTCTATTTTCCAGTGGACTTTATAGTCTTAGACATGGATGCACCTGAGAACCCTAGGGATACACCAATCATTCTAGGGAGACCTTTCTTGGCTACTGCTAGAGCCAACATCAGCTGTGAGGAGGGCCAAATAGAGCTTAAGTTTGGAGATCAAACACTGAAAATTGATATATTTAAGGCCCAACAAGGAATTAATTGCGGCGTCATCGAGCAAATTTGTGACATCAAGACTTTGGTTGATGAATCACACCTCCATAATGACTTGAGTACGCCTCATCAACCACAGAAGGATCTTGACCCGCAAACAGAGGAGTCAAATCCAGATGTGAACAACCCAGTAACTCCCACCCTTGAACCTCACATCTATACTGAACCACCCGCTGCTGCTGAAAACCCCGTCCTCGAACTGAAACCCCTTCCTGCTCACTTAAAATACGTCTTTTTGGGTTCTAATCAGACCCTTCCTGTGATCATCAATTCCAACCTCAGTCCTGAACAGGAATCCCGTCTGATTGTTGTCCTCCAGCAACATCGCAGAGCCATCGGATGGACTCTCGATGATTTGACTGGAATAAGTCCCTCTTATTGTACTCATCATATCTATTCAGAAGAGGGCGCACGACCTTCTCGTGAAATGCAGAGACGCTTAAACCCCAATCTGCAGGAGGTCGTGAAAAAGGAGATCATCAAGTGGTTAGATGCCGGAATCATCTACCCGATCTCCGATAGTCGTTGGGTGAGCCCAATTCAGGTCGTGCCCAAGAAGGCAGGACTCACCACTATAACGACTGAGACCGGAGAAATCATTCCTACCCGATTAGCCAACTCGTGGAGAGTCTGTATAGATTACCGTCGACTCAATTCCTCCACGAAGAAGGATCATTTCCCACTACCCTTCATTGATCAAATTCTCGAAAAACTAGCGGGAAATAGGTTCTTCTGCTTTCTTGACGGGTACTCCGGTTATAACCAGGTGGCAATCCATCCTGAGGACCAAGAAAAGACCACGTTCACCTGCCCCTTCGGAACATACGCTTTCCGAAGGATGCCTTTCGGTCTTTGCAATGCACCCGCTACTTTTCAGCGATGCATGCTTGCCATATTCTCAGATATGGTAGGTGATTATCTGGAAGTCTTCATGGATGACTTTTCAGTTTTCGGAGCATCATTCGACGATTGCCTCCAACACTTGGTCCAGATACTCAGGAGGTGCATCGATGTGAATTTGGTTCTTTCCTGGGAAAAGAGCCATTTCATGGTGCCTGAGGGAATTGTCCTGGGACACTCAATTTCGGAGAAAGGTATCCAAGTGGATCGAGCTAAGGTTAATCTGATTTCTTACCTTCCTATGCCTAGCTCGATCAGGGACATCCGATCCTTTTTAGGGCATGTCGGTTTTTATCGACGATTTATCCCTGATTTTTCAAAAATCGCACGCCCCCTGACCACTCTTCTCTCCAAGGATGTTCCCTTCGAAATCTCCAAGGAATGCACTCAAGCATTTGAAATCTTGCGTGACCGAGTCACCCAAGCACCGATCCTACAGTCCCCTGATTGGTCTCAACCCTTTGAGATCATGTGTGATGCATCCGACTTCGCTGTAGGAGCGGTTTTGGGGCAGAAAAATGACAAGAAACCTGTGGTCATTTACTACGCCAGCAAAACACTCGATGAGGCTCAGCGTAACTATACAGTTACTGAGAAAGAGCTGCTAGCTGTAGTATTTGCCCTAGAGAAGTTCAGATCGTACCTTCTGGGTTCCCATGTCATCATATACTCGGATCACACGGCTGTGAGGCATCTCCTTGCGAAGAAGGACGCGAAACCTCGATTAATCCGATGGATCTTGCTGTTGCAAGAATTTGACCTTGAGATTCGCGACAAAGCGGGAAAACAAAACGTGGTAGCTGATCACTTGTCCCGTCTTCCTTCTGAAATAATTGACCCTTCCGGACCCATCACTGAGCATTTTCCCGATGAGCACCTGCTGACTATTGGTACTAGCCTTCCATGGTTCGCTAATATTGTAAATTACTTGGCATCTCATCAGACCCCGTCCGATTGGCCGAAAGCCAAGAAAGACAAATTACGCTCCGATGCCAAGTATTACATTTGGGAAGACCCCGTACCTCTTCCGCATAGGTGCCGATCAGATCATCCGGAGATGTGTCCCGGAAGGGGAAGTCAACAATATCCTCTCTTTCTGCCATGACCAGGCATGCGGTGGCCATTTTGCCGGGCATAAAAACCGCAGCAAAAGTCCTCCAGTGCGGCTTTTTACTGGCCCACACTGTTCAAAGACGCATACAGTCATTGCAAGGCATGCAGTCGTTGCCAGACTTTGGGCAACATGAGCCGTCGCGACATGATGCCTATGCAACCGATTCTAGTATGCGAAATCTTTGATGTTTGGGGGATTGATTTTATGGGCCCCTTTCCTGTTTCGGATGGTTTCGAATACATTCTGTTGGCTGTGGACTACGTGTCCAAATGGATCGAAGCCATACCGACCCGAACCTGTGATCACAAAATCGTTCTCAAATTCATTCATCAACACATTTTCTCAAGGTTCGGGATTCCTCGTGCAATAATCTCTGATGGGGGGACCCATTTCACAAATGCTCAGTTTAGGTCACTGATGACCAAATACGGGGTGTCTCACCGAATCTCTACTCCTTACCACCCCCAAACTAATGGTCTAGCTGAGTTGTCTAATCGGGAGATCAAGAAAATCCTGCAAGTCACTGTTCGACCTGACAGGAAGGACTGGTCGTCCCGACTTCCGGAAGCATTGTGGGCCTATAGGACCGCCCACAAGACCCAATTGGGCATGTCTCCCTTTAGATTGGTGTACGGAAAGGCATGCCACCTTCCCGTCGAACTGGAGCATAAATCCTATTGGGCAGTACGGAACTGTAATCTAGATCTTTCCAAGGCTAGGACCCACAGAAAACTCCAAATCAGCGAGATCGATGAATTACGCAGAGACGCGTACGAGAACTCGCACATCTACAAGGAGCGGGTTAAAGCCTTCCACGACAAACACATCTCGAGAAAGATCTTTCATCCTGGTCAAAAGGTCCTACTCTTTGATGCCCGACTCAAACTCTTCCCAGGAAAACTGAGATCTAAGTGGGTCGGACCATATTTGGTCCGACAGGTTTTTGGAAATGGAGCAATCGAAATCAGTCCACTCAGCCACGATTCTGAACCTTTCATCGTGAACGGTCAGAGACTCAAGCCGTTCATTGATGTAACTTCTACTGATTTGGCTGAGGCATCTTATATCCTCCTTTCCCCTTGAGCTTATTGCGCCCAGCCGATGGCGTAAAACTCAGCGCTTAACGGGAGGCAGCCCGTCATTCTCTTGGAAAACCTGAAACTTGTTCTGACACCTTTCAGCACTCGAAGTTCACCCTTATAGACAGCCGACCCCAACTCAGATGTTCGCATCTGAGATTTGAAATCGTCCGCAAAAATTCAACCCGACCCATCCACTCACCCAAATTTCTGTCTTAAGGAATGAACTAAGACCCCCTAGGTTACAATGAGGACATTGCAAATCTTAGGCATGGAGGGGTATGAAAGTACAAAAACTTGTAAGAAAAGGTTTCAAACAAAAAAATTCACATATGCCAAAAACACCATAAAAATTAAAAAATTTTTCGAAAAAGAACAAGAGGAAAAGAGGAGAAGGAAATTTTGCGAAGGAGAAAAGAAACAAAAGGAAAAAGGAGCACAAAATTATGAGAAAAAGTGATAGTCATTAGTAAGGAACTAAGGAATTAACCTAAGTTCTAGACCTCATTCAAGAAAAGTGCACAATAAGATTAGTAAAGAATGCAAACCTTAGGCATTCTTGAATAGACTCTTAGTACCCATTAAGATCTGGACACTCCTCAAGAGGTTGAGGAAAATGAAAAGCTGAAGTATTAGGTCTAAGGCTTAGGGAGTATTCGGCCTCGTTAACTAATTTTTGGTTTACGGGACTCAGTAACCTAAGCACCCTAATCTCACACACAGCCTGGTTCAGTAAGCGTAAAAATCAGAATCACGCAGAAGCGTCGCAAAAATCTGAAAAGAACACCTAGAATAGGAGCGGCCGATCAACACAAGTTGATTTGGACGAGTTCCCAGCGCAGAGAGGCGGGGAAATCCCCTCGAAGATGCGTAACAAAATATCATCTCCTCGGTGCTTGTCTCTTAGGATATTTACATATCCTACTGGGGGCATGTAAGCACTCTGCTGGTTCAGATTCCATGGATGGCATTATCTCGAAGTGTCAATTGCCAGGGTCTGGATTCGGCCACGGAATACCATGGATGGGATTATCTCGAAATCTCAATAGCCAGGGTTCCGGGGGTTGCCATGGGCGGTGCTATCTCGAAGCATCGATCGCCAGGAACCCTTGAGGATTGATGATGGGAGCAAGGAATCTGATACAGACCGTGTTGAAAAGCCAATCCTAGGCTAGAACTAAAAAGAAAAAGAGAGAGAAAACTCTCCAAACAGAAAAACTTTCTATCTCTCTCTTACAAAACGCACTGCGAACTGAGCCAGGGCTAAAATCATTTCAAGCACGGGTGCTTTAACCACGAAGTCCAATAAACCTTAGGTTAGTTCTTGTGGGCCTTAAAAACCTTTGCTAAAAGACTGAGGCTAAGGCTAGACAGATTTGGATCTTGATTGGTACTAGAGTACCTTTTAGGCCTATGGTCAGCATTCTAACCTAATCTATGCTCAAATAAAAAAGGCACTTATCTAAAACTATTAAAAACTTCATGGTCTAGAACAAGGGTTGAAACCTTAAGTTTTTGCTAAGGGACTAGCAAAAGCTAGGCATGGGGGTATGATGAGAACCTCATCATGAGCCATAACTAGCTCATTTTGACCTAATACAAAGGATAAAAGCTCCTACATATCTCAAGCAAAGGCTTAACTCAGAGAATTCTGAGTTTGAGAAGAAAACAAGTCATAAGGGGTAAAAGTGCAATTTTACCAGTATAATCTGCATACAGGGTAATTCAGGGCCCAAACATAGGTCAAAGCAGCTTAATAAGAATAAAAGTGGGATGAGATGATCTAGCAAGGGCTACAGCACTTCCAAGAAACCAAATGATAATCTGTAACCCTAAAACAACCCACTTCAATTCACAAGGTTCGAGGCAAAGTAAAAATAGAATAAACCCTCTAAAATTCATAGAAAAATAATCTCTAGGGTTTAGAACCTTCAATTTGGCCTTTAGAACCCATTTTGACCTACATTGAGAACCATGCCCAATTAATAACTTAATTTGGGTTTTTGCGCAAATTGACCTGTCAAACAAGGTTTAATATGAAAATGAAATTCACCATCAGATTCCTTAGGTCCTAATTAGTCATGTATAAAAACTTGAGCCTAAGAAGAAACCTCCTTGACCGACTTTACACTTTGGTCCTCATATATTTACTCTTTGGCCCTCAACTTCTGAACCCTCGCATTTTGGCCCCTAACTCTCCTTCGTTCTTTGCAATCAGGTCCCTCCTGCAAAACCTGCCAGCACCATGCTCCGGCGACCTTGCGCGGAGCATGGCGCCGCGCAGGGTGAGGTGGGGGACCTGGCAAGTAAACCGGGGGTGCCCTGCGTCGTCAGCCGTCGCAGGGACACCCCCCTGGTCGTTACAGCCCACCATACCGGCCGTGCGAACGCACGGACGGTATGGGTTCTTGTTTCCGACCATTCTCCGGCGAGGGAGACACGTCGTCTCCCTCCGCCTTCCTCCCTGTTTGATCCCTATAAATACCCCCCGTTGCTCCACCGACCAGGGCAGCCTGGATCTGACGGAGAAAATCCCCAACTCTCTTCTCTTCTTCCTCCGGCAGACGCTCACCAGCTCCGGCGGTTTCCTCCCCCTCCACCTCTTCGCTCTGCCGCAATACCAGCAGCAGAGACTTCCTCCCCCGCTCTTCCCGCGCCACGCCGTACCCAGCTGGCGCCTCTCCGGCTCTCTGCTCGCCGCCGCCCCTTTTCCCTGAGCATCGTCTTCTCCGGCGACAGTCGATACGACTGTCGCCCTGTTCCTCCCCCTTCGTCCCTGCAAGTAAGCTAGAGCTACTCCCCTTCTCCTCCTCTTTCTTTCCCCGCTTTCAATTTATTCAATTAAGCCCTCTACCGACCCTGACCACCTTCACCCCCTTCGCCTTCGACCACCCTCCGGCGAGCCGCTCCCATCACCTCAGCAACCCACACGGCTCGCCGACCCTCACCGAACCTCCGCCTCATCACACTGAGCACCCCCCACCCCTCCACTGCCACTCCACACCTCCGTAACACTCCCCCGAACAAACCCATTCCTCCGGTTGCAGTCCGACCCAGGGCTGCCGCCAGACACCACCTTGCGGCCTGCCGCGCAGCCCCTCACCTTCGCCATGCCACGGCGAAGGTTCCCCAGTGGTTTGATCAGGCCGCGAGGCCATATTCGTGTCCGACAGGTTTTGAGGTTCGACCGCCATTAACGCACATTGAAGCAGCTTCTCTCGCGCTCCAGGCTTGAGGACTCCAGGTCTCCAGCTGCAGCGAGTACGGGGAGTCTTGCGAAGGCAGCCAGCCAGCAACCTATGCAAATCGAAGCCGCAGCTGCAGAAGCCAGGTCGCGGTCTCCCAGCAGGCGCACGCGAGGAAAGGTCTGCGTTTAGTCCCACATCGGTAAGCTTCACACCCGTTCCACTGTTTAAATTGATTTTGTGCAGTAGCCTTACTGCCTCAGTACACGGGGTGAGGTCCCCTTACACCCGCCCTGTTACCCGGTCTCGTCCGCGCTCACGCCCCGCGGACCTGACCCGACCCGACTTAGACTGACCTGCACTCCTCGCCCACCACGCACGCCGGTGGGCCTGGACCCGGGCGTGACCCGAACCCGATTACCCGGCAGCTCTGGGAGAGCTTTCCCAAGAGTGGTTTCAGAGAGAAAGAGAGACGCGGGGGGGGGAGGGTAGAGTAGGTTTTGCCTCTGACGAAAAACTCTGAAGTGTGCAGGCACAGGCGAAGAAGAAGACCCGCGGAAGAAGAAGGAGCTGCACTGTAGCAAATGCATAGTTAAGTCGTCTAAGCACCGGGTCAGACGACGGAAGGTCAGCAGCCAGAGCAGGAAAGAAGGCAGGCTGAAGAAGAAAGAAGAGGAAGGAGAAAGAAAGAAAAGAAGAGCAACGGCCAAAGCAGAAGAAGAAGAAAGGAAGACTTAGTAGCTGAAGGCAGAAGCTCTGCAGCCATAAAGAAGAAAAGGGAAAAGAGAAAGGGTCACCACAATTGCAGAAAAAGAAGAAGAGAGGTCAAGGCAGAACGAAGAAGAAGAAGGAGCTCTGAAGAAAGAAGAACATCACCAAAGCAGGAACAGCAGGAAGAAGAAGAAGAACATCACCTCTGCAGAACAAAGAGAAAGAAGGAGATCTAAAGAAAGAGAGAAAGAAGAGCATCCCCTCTGCAGAACAAAGAGAAAACAACAAATTCTTTCCCTCTCTCTTTCTTTTTGTAAAAGAAACATGTATATCTCTAGAATACAACTTGCTCCCTGAGTTCGACCTCGGGAACTCTTTTATTTTCCGAGTAAAAAAATTATTTATTTGAAATGTTGGTAGTAACCGGCTATACTACAATGTTATAACTAAAACCCGGTTGAACCAAGCGATTTCACCGGTGTTGACCCAATGCCCTATCACCTATTTTATGCCAATTTGAAGAACATAGGTGAGGGCTTCAACATTGACTTGACCTCGAATGTCTACGGCATAGAGGTTTTGGTCAATGCAGATATTCTTTCAGAGATTCTTGGATGCCCGTTTGTTAATCCTACCTTTCTTGAGCTCCACCAGCAAACACAGACGGATACCATTAGGGAGACCCTACTCACTCTCTCTCATTTTGACTTGGGTCATCTAGCCAGGTCACCCTATTTTCATCGTCTACCCATATTTCTTAATTGTGTCTTCTTATGGAATTTCAAGTCCAAATCTATGTCTTCTGAAAACTGCCCTGGCATTATGCTCATTACCCTTTATTCCTTTCTTATGAATAAGCGATTTAATTAGAACCACTTGATTTTGTACTTAATGAGCAAGCAACCCACCAGCTCCTTCCAGTTTGGGACACTTCTTTCCCACATCTTCCTACATTCCAGTGTTCCCATGGATATTAATAATAAACAGTTTATCACTAGAGTCTCCATTTTTTATAAGCTCACTTATACGAAGATGGAGCAAGCTCAGGGAGCCCGTGGTGAGGATGCAGCCCAGGAGCAGCATCAGCTGCAGGAACCATCAGTAGTCCCTCCTCCTTCCCCGCCTTATGAGCACTTTACAGTGACTTGTCCTCCTCCAATGCGACCCTCTCTGTCCTTCTAAGAGTAGGAGTGGAGCCTTTTGGATAGACCTCTTTCAGGCAGGGATTTTGTCAGCTCCTAGGATGTGACGAATGGTATTTCCTTGATGATGCATTTGCAGAGAGAGACAGACTTCATGATGATGAGACATGGGCGTCAGGTATTAGACTACCAGAATGCTAAAAGCCAATTGTTGGATAGACTTAGAGAGTCTATTCATGACATTCAACAGTAGCTTCATCGACCTCCTCGACCTCACCGATCTACTACCATGCCTCCACCATCAGCAACACCTCCTCCTACCACTACAGCAGCACCAGCAGACTAGCAAGTTACACAACTTCACAGGACATCTAGGCAGCTGACACCGAGATTGTCAGCTTAGCACCGCCTATGTCTTAGTTAGCTTGCCTCCTCAGAGAGATCAAATTCGCTGGATCTTGAGTTGGATACAGACCTCCAAAGCATGATGGATGCCTTCATGGCATCATTAGATGACTAGCTTTGGTTTTGCTTAGTTTTTATTGGTTTGTAAAACTTAATATTCTATGAACTATTTCATTTTCTGATTTGCTTATCTAGACTCTTTTATATCATTGTTATATGGATGAATATTATCTCTCTCGGATATATTTTACTCTCTTTGTAATTGCATGTTGAAATTTATGTTGCTTTATTTACATGCTTAAGGGGGAGTTAAATGAAAAACATAGTAGCATGTTTTACTTTTTGCAGAAATAAAAAGGGGGAGATATTATGCATAACTGTTTCAATTTCATAATTATATTTTTGTTGTTATCCAAAAGGGGGAAAATATAAGTACCTCTATTTTGATGTACCAAAATTATGTTTACTGCCACACTAATATTTCAAGATCATCTCGGATCAAAGCTTCTCTCTTAGATCAAGTTCAGATGGTTGCTGATTTGTGTCGTTTACTTTTATTTGAGTCTAGGATATTATTGTAAGGAACCTCAAAATAAAACTCAAATGGATTTTCACCCTTCTTTCAAATTTAGTTTTTAAGCTATTGATCGACCAATTCTTCTACTTGATCGACCAAAATTGATTGATCGACCAACCAACTTAGTTAATCGATCAAGCCAGCCCATTTTAGGAAGTTGATTAAAACCCTTTTGATCGACCAACCAAGCTAATTAATCGACCAATTAGTGATTGATCAAATAACTAAATTGATCGACCAAAAAGCATTTTGATCGACAAGTATACCTTAATTGATCGACCAATTTGACTTTCTTTTCAGACCAACCTTTTAGTATAAATAAAGGTTGTACGTAGCTCTTTTTCATAATTAACTTCCAATAGAAATACCCTCAAAAAGATTAGAGCTTCTCATGCTTCTTCCAAGTGTTTCTACTCTTTCCTATTCACTTCATTCAAAGCACGTCATTTCAAACCACTGCTGAAATTCTGGTTTGATTTTTTATTGAGGTTCCATAGATATATTTATTGTTCTTTTATATTGTTATTTTGATTAACGGATCCTAAGTTATTGGGAAGATCTGTGTTATTGTTGTTATTGTACTTCTCTTCAGGGTAAAAAAAGAACTGTTTGTAAAGAGGTTGTGCCACCCTCGTTCAAGTGGTACGATAGTAGATTGACTAGCTTTGACTAGTTGGGAAAATCCTAAGCTAAGAGGCTTAAGTAGTGGTTTTCACCCAATTCGGGTTTCCACTCTAAATCCAGGTGTAACTTGTGCTTGGCTTTATTGTGAATTCATTTTTATTTTTACTATTTGAAAAAGGTGATACTATTCACCTCTCCCCTCTAGTATACGTTACGATCCACAGGCAAATCCTCAGGGCAATGATGTGTGTGTAGGGAATTAGATGGAGTCATTCCTTCTAAGCTACCATTGTCTACAAGCTCAGAAGGTTGAGTGAAATTGGCCATTTTATACATAGTGTGCTATAGGTCTAATTATAGGTATCGATGAGGTCCTTGTGAAGTGAAGACATGGTGAAGGACCTTGATTGGATGTGAGATAAGCCAAGAACTTCCGCCATAGATAACAGCGGTGTTTGATGAAGGTGAAGTGGGGTCTAGGCGTATAATGTGATAAATCATGTAATTAGTGATGTAGAAATGATCATGACAAAGTTTAGAAGGTGATCGGCATGTTTAAAAGATAAAAGAAAGCTCTGGTCAAGCTCAAGGAGCATGCCGGAGTTGGGGAAGACAACATGGAAACAACATTAAAACTAAATTAAAGTAGCTATCTAATTACGCTAAACTAATCCACTCAAAGAACTACGGCTAACTACGATTACTTGGATGAAGAAGATGAGAGGAACTCCATCAATGGCTCGTGACGGAGGAAGAAATCAAAGAGGGAGAACAGAACTCCAGTGAAGGTGGACTACGCGACGTATCGTGCGAAAATGATATCGTAACCTCATCCATAGATGTAGCGGAGGATGGCGAAGAAGGACGGAAGGTCGAAGTCCTCGGAGAAGACCGGAGGGGGAAGGTGGAAGTTACCGGAGGTAGGGACGAATAGCCTATCGAACAACCTCAGTGGAAGAAGGGGGAAGGGGATCGTTAACATAGATCGAAGGTCCTGGGGTCAATTTATAGGCGAAGGAGAGGGTAGAGGGGGTGTGTCAGGATGGTTATAGGTCTAGGTTCAAGGTAACCATCAATGTTGTCTCTGACATCGATGAGGTTAAATGCCCAGATCAATTAGGATTAAGAGGTGATCCGGTCCGTCGAATTAAAAGAGGGAGGTGAGAGGAAGCCAGATGGAATTGGCTAAGGAGTTTAAACGTGGGATAGGCGGTGATCGCAAGGTACGGATGCCGGACATTCTTAGCCGTCCACAGTGAAGAAGAGTTGAAGAAGACGATGTGTATAGGGGCATATTTGTAATGAAAAGGACCTATTTGACTAAAAAGGACTCAAGTGAAATGGAAGTTAAGGACTGAAACGTAAACAGTGACTTTTAAGGCATATTGTAATTTATTTATCGTCATAAATTAGATAAATATTATATTTATGCCTTGAAATTACATTTTTTCCCTTTTTAACTATATTTATTTAAATGATAAGATTAATTAAATTAATTACATACTTAGGTCTTTAATTTAATTAAGTTAATTAAAATACCTAATATATAGCTAAATGATTATGAATTGAGTCCTAATTATTAATTAAATTATTATTAAGATTAATTGAACTTTAATTATGTATTTTAACTTATTTTGCAGGTCCTTACTATTTAACCCCTATATTACAATTAATCCTGCATTTAATGTATTCCTAGGTAATTAGCTAAGTAAACTAGCTAATTAACATTATCATGTAGCTCAACTCAGCTTAACTCAACTCATCCCCCTCAACTTAGTTGAGTCTAGCTCATATCAACTCCAATCAGCTCACTAGGAGGTCAAGCTAGCTCAACTTAATTGACATCAGTTCACTCTAGCTTCAGTCCAGCTCGCCTTAGCTCTACTCAACTCACGATAGTTGAACTCCTAGCTAAGCTACTACTTTACAACTTAGTAACTAAGCTAGTGATGGCGATTTTATGCGACTTGTTAAGGAGGGTTTTTAAATTGTTGCAACGCGTAAAATCGATCAACTTTTAAAATTTATATTCCCGTGTAGTGGGGTGGAAGATGTTGTGGTTAGGGTCAATAGTCTTTGTTTTCCTGTTGACTTTCTTGTATTAGATATGGAAGTTCTTGATTCACTTTCTTATTACCTGAATATCCTTGGTAGACCTTTCTTGGCCATAGCCCGTGCCCATATTGATTGTGAATCGGGCTGCATTGAGATTGCCATGGGCTCTAAAAAGCTCAAACATTTTTAAGGTCACCAAAATTTTGATTGTGATCTTGTCAAGGATGATACGTCTGACGAATGGCATTCATGGACTTGGCATTGTGTGTGGCCATCTTCTTTTGGTCTGCAGTGATGCCTACTCCTTCCTTCTTTTATGGTCTGGTGTATTTGGATGCAACTGCATCCCATACTTCATAATCCATTGATTCTAATAATATTTGCATTCTGGTCTCCCAATAAGCATAATTGGTGCCATCAAATTGAGGTGGTCAGACTACAGATTGTCCTTCAGCTTATATTTCCAAGGACTTTGACATCCTGGTTGGAGAATAACCTCGCTCTGGTAGCAGATGTAAGTACGAGCGGAGCCTCAAGGATTAAGGATACACTAGAGGGGGGTGAATAGTGTAGTATCTAAAAAATTAAAATTAAAATACTCACCACATATCAAAATGATAAATGCACAAACCAGAGATATGACACCTGATTTAGAGTGGAAACCCTTTCGGGAAAAAACCACTACCTAAGCCTCCGAGTTTAGGATTTTCTCGACTAGTCAATGCTAGTCAAATCCACTAATGTATCACTTGAACGAGGGTGAGACAACCTCTTACAAGATGTCTTCTCTTACACCTGACAGAGAGAAGAACAATAGGGCTTCCAACCCAACTTGGAATCCCAGATCAAGAATAAAAGAAATAAAAATAATATAACAATATTCCTATGGGACCTGAAATGTTAAATAACAAACCAAGCTTTCTTGAATCGCAAGAGAGCGATAGAGCTTTAGATCACATAGTTGTAGGTGTAGAGACGTGAAAGCACAAAAGAGAGAGAGTAGGCATTTTTCTCTTTGGAAAGCTCCTGAGTTGTGTTTTGGGAGGGGGTCCTAGGACCTATTTATAGGCACTTTTCGATAGTTTCGAAAATACAGGTTTGGTCGATCAAAGACGCATTTAGCCAATCAAAAAGGATTTGGTTGATTAAATAATTATATTGATAGATCCAGTGTTGATCTATTAAATTGAATGATTGGTCGACTCAGAGATATCAAAAGAAATTCGACTATTGGAGTAAATTTGATCGATTAAATAAAATAAGTTGATTGATCAAAATGAACTATGACTGTTAGAGGCATTTGATCGATTAAAACAATTAACTGGTTAATCAATACTTGGTCGATCAAAGAAATAAGTTGGTTGATCAAGAATGGAGAAAACTTTTTTTTTGTAAAAGTAGTAGCCTTATGTTATTTTTTGCTTTTGAAGCTCCGTACATATTTCTAAACTCAATAAAATTAAAACGGTCTTCAAGAGTCTTCAAGTCTCAAGCTTCTTTCTTCATTGATGACTAAGGTGATGACGACGCATCCATATCAAACATTTGACTTAACTTATAAGGGTTAGTCCACAATAAAATATAATTTTGTTATATCAAAATAAGGGTATTAACAGATAACATATTTAGCTAATTAAGTAATTAAGTCATGTACTTAAGTATTAGGTTAATTTATACTCTAAGTAAATAAATGTTAGTTAAGTAGTTATAACTCAAGTAAGTAGTAATATTTTTGTTAGTAAGTTATAGATAGTAAGTTAAAGTATAACATAACTTATTATGTTAGTTAAGTTAAGTAGCAAGATATGTAAATATTTTTTGTTGAAACAGAAAGATATGTAAGTAAGATTAAGTTGATTAATTAACTATTGTAATTAAGAATAAGGAATAATTTAAAGAATAAGTGGTGAATCATATATTGATTTAACCTCTTAGCAAATGACTTGACTCAACCAGTATAAATTTATAAAATATGTCGATCACCTTTTTCGCTATACTCTAACTTAACACTGACAAATTAACTATGTAAGGTAGCTTAACATTAATAACATGCACACGAAGGATACTGATGTAAACACATTTACACTACTTAAAATGTCTATTTATGCATGTTCTTAAGCATAGGATTGCATTTCATGATATAAATATTGCATTACATGCATCATCTTGCATTTAGAGTAGTTTGAATAAAATGGAGGTTAATTGTCTCCTTTTATGTGCTTGGACAGGGCAAATATTTTATCGGGGTCTCGGATCAAAGATCCAACCGTATGGATATGATCAGGGCGACGATTGGAGTTCAACGACTCCAAGATCGCCCTAATCAGGCATCCGTAGCATCAGATAGAGACCGGGGAACCCTAGAAGATCAAGGGCCAGGATGGTGTAAATCCGCACTTCAGATGGAAAATCCGACCACACGGATGAATTCGGATCGACGATCGCAGCCGAACGACACAAAAATCGAGTCAATCCGACATCCGTGGCACCATCTACAACTTCCAGAAGATGGACGGCCAAGATAGCGCCACGTGGCGCCATCCCAGCCGCCCAATCGGCCGCAGGAGTCCTGTGAAGACTGCGCACCGTCTCCTCTCCGCCGTTGGATCTCGATCCAACGGCTGCGGTCGCGCGCGTTTAAAAACGTCCGCGCGACCATTTCGGCCGCGTAGCGCAGCGGCGACGCAGCTGCGGGCGAAGCGGAGGTCGCGGGTTCGAGCCGCGGAGAGGGGGTCGAAGGCGCGGGCGAGCGGGCGCGCACGAGCGTCGGATGAAGATCCAACGGCCGCGCGCGCCCGATAGCGCCGACGCGCAATTGGACGCTCTGGTGGGCGCGCGATCGCACGCGGGCGGCGCGCTACGCAGCGGGCGCGGACGCGATCTAAGCCGTCCGATCTCGCGATCGGACGGCTGAGACGACGCGGACGTGCGTTTGCGTTACGCGCGCAGGCCAGCCGAGCGGGCGCGCGTGGGTGCGGCGGCGACGGCGACGGTGGGGCTTTAGCGACGGTTTTATCCGTCACTAAAGACCCCTTATTTATTATTTTGAAGATGTAATGTCCATTTTGCCCCCACTCCTTGCAACTATAAAAGGAGACCCCCTCCATACGAAATTTTCATCCCTTCCTTCTCCTCTCTACCTCTCCAAAGCTCAAGAGAAGCTTGTCCCACACCCGGGATGCTTCTCGCGAGATAAAGTCCAAATTTTCGTCCCCCTTCGGAAGTGGATCCCGCGACGACGACGGCGTGCTGCTTCGTTCCCGTTCTTCTGCTTCGTCCTCCTTCGTCCCGCTTCGTTCTCCTTCGTCCAGGCGTCGTCCCGTCCGGCTCGTCCTCCAAGCGATCATCGAGGAGGATTCTCTCTCCCTATTCTTTTTACTGCTTTCTAGTATAGATTTAATGCTTTCTAGAGTAGTCTATTCGTCCTCCGAGCGATCGTCGAGGAGGACATTTCTCCCTCCATTCTTTTAATGCTTTCTAGAGTAATTGTTTTATGTTTTCTAGTTGTAAGGAACGAACTCTTTTATGATAAATTCCTTGTCTATTCTACATCTCATTTTGATTTCCATGTATAGTATTCTTTCTCTCTCTCTTACTCCCTCTCTCTCTTTTATTTGTTGTAGATACTTAGATAGTTTAAATTGAATTTCTTCGTGACAAAATAAAAAAATGAAACGCGAAGTTTTTAAATCAAACGTTCGCCTCCCTGTGTTCGACCCGGAATTCTTATTTCGGTATAAATTTTATTTGTTGAAAACGAATCCTTCGCTTTCGAACTACAACGACGGGTTTTCCAAAACCAAACACGTTAGCGTAGATTCTCGTTCAACATTTTGGCGCCGTTGCCGGGGAGGCAACGCTCTTTGATTTCTCTTCGCGTTTTGTAACTTACAAATCATTTACCTCACTTTTCTCCTTTCTTATTGTAATTGCAGGTACTCTTTTGAGACAGGCAAAAGCGGTAGATCAGAGTAAAGTGCTGTGGAAGGTTTTGTAAGTTACCCCCCACCTCCCACCCATTAGATTTCATTTCATCACATAATAATTCAAACATCAATCAACCTAGGTGTTCTTATAAACTCTAAGGTTAGGTTGTTTGTTGTTTGACATCCATACTCACTCCAACTCCCACATTAAAAAAAGAAAAAAATAAAAAAAAATCTCACAGAGGTACACAACCTCATCTGATTTTCTAACTCAACCGGTAAACCAATCTTAGGAGCCGGTACACACATCCAAACACATAATCGAGTAGAAATCAGATTGGGTAATCATTTGTGTGCCTAATTAGGTGGTGCATCAGGCCAGTTGTTTGAGTTTTTTGGGCCGCACCACTTCAAATAAAATCAACTCATCTAGTAGCTGCCAATTAGGTTCAACTCTTAGGGATCTACCAGGCACTCCACATTCTTTTTAAACTTTAAAGGAAAATATCTTCACCTGTGCTTGCAAAACCTGGTGTGCCAATGAAACTTGATTGAAAACACCTAAAGTTGAATCCTAAAAGCTACTAAGCAAGATTTGAACCTTAAAATTCACCACATCAAAAATAATCTTGCTTGAAAACCACTGGTTGTGCATGCACACACAAAGCAATCAATCATTAAGGGCACAACCCATTTAAAGGGCCCATCACATTCCAAAGCACATTCAAACCTAGCCCTAAATAAAACAGAGTAGACGTTGGCCTTAAGGATTGGACTCGCTCTTCAGAACTCAGAACGAGATTATTTTCGATTAGTCTGTTTCTACTGTTCAATCTGATGTCTAGCTAGGGGAGCAGAGTCAAACGATCGCGGCTGGGGGGTACACTAGGAACCGGAGGCGCAAGCCGAAGGAAGAACCTTCTCCCCAGTCCCTCCTTCTAACTGGTTGGATTGAACAGACAGAAGTAGATCAAATCGTTCCTTTATCTCAAGACGGGTTTTGAGAGTCTGTAGGTCTGTAGGCTAACCCATTTAAGGACAGGTTTGATTGTTTGTATTGCAGGGCACCTTTCTTCCTCCCGTATCTCATGAATCCTTCCACATATTTCACGCATTCCCGCTCTTTCCCTCCTGTTGTAAATTATCCTCAACATGACGATTATCCCAATTCGTATTGTAATAGACTATCAGTTAGTTGGGATAATTCGGATTGGGGATACAATTCCGGACCCCCGTGTTTAGGGTCTAACCCTGAACACTTTGATTCTCAATTCTATCCTTCTCAGAGTTGCATCGATTATAGATCGTCCTCCTTTCATGAACAACCTAATGCGATCTACAATCAAGAAGGATACACTGATCCTTACCCATCCTCTGATTTCACTGCCTTTAGGTCATCTCCATCTTTTGAACAATCTGAAATGACCTATTATCAGGATGGGTATAACGAATCTCAATTCGTTAATTCCTCTACATTGATGTCAAACCCGCCCAACCCTGAACCAACTCATTTGGTTCAGGTTAATCAGGTTCAAGATAAGGTTCTGGCTAACTTGAGGAATATCATTCAATCTTTAGAAGTTCAGCCAATACCTTGCATTGAGAGATTGGAGCCCCTGATTGAAATGATTGATGATTTAAACAAGTCTTTGTTGGATTGGCTCCAGGATGTTAAGGATAAGAACCCGGGTGAGTTTCTACTTGGGAAATTAGCGAAATTGAGGATGAGATTCGTGGTTGCTTTGATTCAATCTTGGAATAATTCCCAGGATGAACTCTCTTCAGGAAAGCCAATGACAGAACCCGCTCAGGCACCTGTTGGGGGGGACACGTGTTACGAAGCTGACCAGATTGAATTAAAACAACCAATTAAGGATGATTTGATTTCTTCACCTGAAATCCTTGAGTCGGGTTACGAGGAAACGTATGTCTCCTTGGAACGCAAAGTGACAAATGATTTTGGGACATACATTGATACGGATCCTGATGGTGAAGATTCAAGTTGCGAAGTCTCACATGAGTTTTCAGATCACGATTTTTGTGAGACGATTGGGCCTGAGGAATCTGATAGATCATTTGAAAGCCCAATAACTGAGGAAACTGATCTTATTAGGGCACACGATACGGATCCAGAATCGCATTTTCTGGAGGAATTAATTCAATGCCCTGATTATCAGTTACACCCTGTTGAGCTTATTGATGATTCTAATTCTGAGATAATTAGACCCAAGTCAATTTTGATTTTGCCACATCATCTAGACTTGGAGATTTCAGACGGGGTGATGAATATACAAGAGGTCATGGAATTTGATATGCCGAATGAGGAGGATAGGAGCTGGGAAATTCTGATTTGGGAAGTCAATTTTGGAGGAAATGGAAGATTGAGTCGAAGGGTTCCTTTTAAACTGAAACCATCAAATCAGAACCCTTACGACATTTGTTTCGAGGATGTCAAACTCAAGCACACATTTAACGATTATCCTTTTGAGCTTCAATTCTCTGTAACCCGACATTTTGGCCTTGGGTTGCATCCTCACAAATCGCAGGCCCGACCCCGCTTGCATTCTGATTTTAGGTTTTGGGTAATTTTTATCCAGAACCTAAGATATTCTCGATTATGGGGTGTGGGTCTGCACCACAATCTGGTCCACATCTGTGGACCTTTGCTGACAGGTCAGAGGATTCTTCTGTTCATTCTAATCCTGACCTGCACATGTGAATTCTTCATTTCTTTTCTTTGTATAGTGTGCCTAGCTGAAGGCACTAAACTCAGCACATATACAGTTCTTTTTCATTTTCATCTCGGAGCGGACCCGATATCCACGCAATTCAGGTGCTTTCTACGCTTTTCCACTCTGTTTTATGTCTTTTTAATACAATGAGGACATTGCATTAGATAGGCATGGGGGGATGGATATTTATCTTTGAATTCATTCGTCAGCTCCGTAGATTTGTTTTATTATTAAAAAAAAAAAAATCGAAATTAGGAAAGAGAATTTGGGTTTAAGAAAATTTTCGATCTTAAGAAATACTATATTATGGTTTGAACACAAAGACCCTTCAGGTCTTTGGACTTAATCAGCCTATGTATCCACTAAAATGTGGATTTGTTTTTCGAGTTCTCGCCAACCTGAATTTTATTATAATTGGAATAAATAAGTTTGGGTGATAAGTACACGACTTGTCAACCCGCCCTCTGATTTAAGGGAATTTTGAGTTTTAAGCATCTACACACTTTCTTTGCACTGACTCGTTGTTTGGCGATTTTAACGGAAATTGGGTAGCTAATGAACCTTCTAGGGTGATATGGCTGGCAAGTTATCGTGGGTAACAGCCCATAGGTAGGTTGTCCAGAGCCCAGTCACTGGACCTTTCTCTTTTTGCTGCCTTTAGGTAAATCTTAGACCAGGGAAGCCACCTACTTAAAAAAAAAAAAAAAATCAAAAAGGAGAAAAGAACAAAAAGAAATAAGCCACACTTCGCCGCACGAGTATGGCTGGCAAGTTGTCGGTGGTAACAGCTCATCGACCGGTTGTCCAGAACCCAGCTCAGAAAATGCACTAAAAATTCCCAAAACACTTAGGAAGAAGCGGAGAAGTAGAATAAACCAGGGAGATATACACTGGATTCACCCTTGTGTTGACCCCGTTAAAAAAAATAATAATAAAAAAAAAAAAAAAAATAAAAGTAGGGAGAAAGCTACCGGTTGTAAAGATACACCTTTAGGCAGAATTCTTTTTGAGGTCACCTAGAGGCGTAGAAATCCGAAGTCCGTTTTAATTGCCGGTCAACGAGTCTATCACAATCACAATAAGATGCTTGAAACTTAGGGTTCTTATCAAATCTTGGGTGAGTTGAATGGCCGTAGAAAGCCACTCTTAAACCCTAAAATTTGAAAATCCAAAAAAAAAAAAAAAAAAAAAAAGTAAAAACAGAAAAAGAAATCTTTCTTTGAATAAGGCGAGGCTTGAGGCGGTCTGCATTTTGGCTGATACCCGGGCACTGTTGTGTCTTTGAAAGTTCAGTTCTTAAGTAGACAATTTCTTAATGATTGAAAATAACTCAGGTCCAAATAATCCAACCTAATTCTTTTATAAATAGCATATAGTTTTTGCTAGGGACTAGCAAAAGATAGGCATGGGGGTATGATGTAAACACATTTACACTACTTAAAATGTCTATTTATGCATGTTCTTAAGCATAGGATTGCATTTCATGATATAAATATTGCATTACATGCATCATCTTGCATTTAGAGTAGTTTGAATAAAATGGAGGTTAATTGTCTCCTTTTATGTGCTTGGACAGGGCAAATATTTTATCGGGGCCTCGGATCAAAGATCCAACCGTATGGATATGATCAGGGCGACGATTGGAGTTCAACGACTCCAAGATCGCCCTAATCAGGCATCCGTAGCATCAGATAGAGACCGGGGAACCCTAGAAGATCAAGGGCCAGGATGGTGTAAATCCGCACTTCAGATGGAAAATCCGACCACACGGATGAATTCGGATCGACGATCGCAGCCGAACGACACAAAAATCGAGTCAATCCGACATCCGTGGCACCATCTACAACTTCCAGAAGATGGACGGCCAAGATAGCACCACGTGGCACCATCCTAGCCGCCCAATCGGCCGCAGGAGTCCTGTGAAGACTGCGCACCGTCTCCTCTCCGCCGTTGGATCTCGATCCAACGGCTGCGGTCGCGCGCGTTTAAAAACGTCCGCGGGACCATTTCGCCCGCGTAGCGCAGCGGCGACGCAGCTGCGGGCGAAGCGGAGGTCGCGGGTTCGAGCCGCGGAGAGGGGGTCGAAGGCGCGGGCGAGCGGGCGCGCACGAGCGTCGGATGAAGATCCAACGGCCGCGCGCGCCCGATAGCGCCGACGCGCAATTGGACGCTCTGGTGGGCGCGCGATCGCACGCGGGCGGCGCGCTACGCAGCGGGCGCAGACGCGATCTAAGCCGTCCGATCTCGCGATCGGACGGCTGAGACGACGCGGACGTGCGTCTGCGTTACGCGCGCAGGCCAGCCGAGTGGGCGCGCGTGGGTGCGGCGGCGACGGCGACGGCGGGGCTTTAGCGACGGTTTTATCCGTCACTAAAGACCCCTTATTTATTATTTTGAAGATGTAATGTCCATTTTGCCCCCACTCCTTGCAACTATAAAAGGAGACCCCCTCCATACGAAATTTTCATCCCTTCCTTCTCCTCTCTACCTCTCCAAAGCTCAAGAGAAGCTTGTCCCACACCCGGGATGCTTCTCGCGAGATAAAGTCCAAATTTTCGTCCCCCTTCGGAAGTGGATCCCGCGACGACGACGGCGTGCTGCTTCGTTCCCGTTCTTCTGCTTCGTCCTCCTTCGTCCCGCTTCGTTCTCCTTCGTCCAGGCGTCGTCCCGTCCGGCTCATCCTCCAAGCGATCGTCGAGGAGGATTCTCTCTCCCTATTCTTTTTACTGCTTTCTAGTATAGATTTAATGCTTTCTAGAGTAGTCTATTCGTCCTCCGAGCGATCGTCGAGGAGGACATTTCTCCCTCCATTCTTTTAATGCTTTCTAGAGTAATTGTTTTATGTTTTCTAGTTGTAAGGAACGAACTCTTTTATGATAAATTCCTTGTCTATTCTACATCTCATTTTGATTTCCATGTATAGTATTCTTTCTCTCTCTCTTACTCCCTCTCTCTCTTTTATTTGTTGTAGATACTTAGATAGTTTAAATTGAATTTCTTCGTGACAAAATAAAAAAACGAAATGCGAAGTTTTTAAATCAAACGTTCGCCTCCCTGTGTTCGACCCGGAATTCTTATTTCGGTATAAATTTTATTTGTTGAACACGAATCCTTCGCTTTCGAACTACAACGACGGGTTTTCCAAAACCAAACACGTTAGCGTAGATTCTCGTTCAACAGATACCGTTATAAAGGATCACATTCGTCAATAACAAGCTATAAAGTAATTAACGAAAACCTTGGAGTGTAATCATGTAAAGCCTTATCAAAAGGGTATTTGAGAGGATTTGTGGGGCACGCGAAAAAATGCATACTGTACCACTCTCATTTTCTTTCTCTCAGAGACTTAAGAAAAAATTTTGAGGGTTAGATCTCCTCCTCATGTACATCCTTCAAGATGAAACTAGATTACCAATCCTCTATGTTCCTTCCTATTTGCAATATACGGTTGGGCTCTTAGTTTGTCTTGAACTCAATAGAACACAAATCAACGACCCTGATCAGTTAGAAAAATTAATGGGCCCATCTACCTTTCTGCAAAACTTACCTCACTAAAATCTATTGTATTGTTCACCAAAATGAGTTGAGTGAATAAATGCTTTTAGAGAAATGCCTCACTTTGAATAGGCTCATTAATCATTGATCACTAGACCCCCAATTTAAGCAAGGTCCAATATATAGAAATAGACCCCATGTTGAATGTACTACATATCCCATCGTTGTATATATTAAAGCCCGTGAAGTAGTGACTATTGATGTCACTGTTCCATGAGACTTACAATTTACGTATCTTTTGGGTGCCTTAATAATACTTCGTGGTTAGCTAGTGATGATAAACACTTTTTTCTTTTTTTTGAGTAAAGGGTTAAACATATTACTCAAAAATGGGTCACCCGATCCAAGCGTACAACGAGGGGAAAGACGCAGTAAACTGTAGGAAAACAAATAATAAAAAAATTACAACAATGTTTGAATATCTCTATTGATATGCTCTGCAAGAAGCAGGGGACAGTGGTGATTCTTCATGTCGATGTCTATTCCGTTTCCTCCAAATATGTCATACCATACTTGCTGTGACCTACCAATAGGTATGGGACGTAGAGATTGGGGCATCCATTGGAAGTTGTGGGCATTGCTCAAGGGGAAGATGCCTCCCCGAAGATAGCTCCATATATTAGTGGTGTAATCACATTGAAAGAATAGGTGTGATATAGATTCTCCTTGTGAATTGCATAAAGTGCAAGAGGTATTCATAGGGATCCTACAAGAGGAAAGTTAGTCTATAGTCACAAGCCTCCCCCATAAGGCCAGCCAAAGGCAAGTGCTCCATTTGGGAGGGACAAAAGAACTCTAGACAAAATTCCATAGGGGTCGCTCCACTACTTTTTCTCTAATTGTATTCTAGACTTCAGTAGGGTTGGGCCAACTCCACACCCCATTTGAAAAAAAATTCTCTAGTAGCCTACTTTTGAAATCAATAAGCGCATGCAAAATTTTTGAGTCACCTGGGTTCTTTGGCTTAGATAGATAGTTCCTATATTTGTCCCTTGTCCAAGCAGCCCATATAGAAAGATTTTGTGTAGTAAGCCAAGACACAGTTTTTGAATAAGTCAACTTCTGCAATTCAATATAATCACATAAGTCGAGACCCCCCTCCTTTTTGGGTTTGCAGATATCTTACCATCCAATCAAGTGAATCCTATCATCCCAAATGAAATTTGCAACATGCTTTTGAATTTGACGTAAAGTTTGCTCCCTGATGTGGGTGGTGCTTAGCCAAAATCTAAGTAGACCTTCAACAGCGCATTTGACCTAGCAAATTCTCCCAGTGTGGGAGAGCAATTTTTTCTCCATCCTTGGAGGTGGTCTTTGACCTTGTCTTCAAGAATAGAATTAGGATTGGCCATATTGCCTGGAGATAGAGGAACTCCCAAAGAGCGACAAGGGAGTCTTCCTTTAAGAAGGCCAATCGTAAGACATATAGAAAGACGCCTATTGTAGTGTCTTCGAACATATACCTTGCTCTTGGCACCGTTGAGCTTCAATCCAAATATAAAGGCAAACACATTTAAAGCATTCCTGATGGCCTTTGCTGACTTGAGATCCCCCTTGCTACAAATGAGGATATCTTCAACATAGAATAACTGTGTAGGGAAGGGAGTGCCCCTTAGTGAAGCCCTTGAAATATGGCCAGCGCGTTCCTAGAAATCAAGCATAGAGGAGAGACCATTCATGCATAATACAAAAAGAAGACGGGATCCCCTTGTCTGAGTCCCCTTCTAGTAGGGAAATATCCTGCAGGACACCCATTGATAAGGGGGGAATAGTGTGGATTCCAAATGCACATTTTGATCCAACAAATCCAGACTGAGTTGAAGCCATGTGAGCGAAGGACATAGAGTATAAAAGGCCGGTTGATGGAGTTGAAAGCTTTTGATATATCTATTTTTGCACACATTCTAGCAGATTGACCAACCGAGTTGAAACCCTTCATAAATTCATTAGCTAGAAGAGTGCTGTCTGAAATGGACCGACCTCTTATGAATGCAGATTGGTTGGATTGAACCAAAGTTGGCATAATAAAGGTGAGACGGTTGGCAAGAATCTTGGTGATAACTTTGTATAAAGTATTGCAACAGGCTATTGGTCTGAAGTCTTTAATAGTAGCCACATTGGGGGATTTAGGGACCAATGTGAGGACGATATTGTTTAGTTATTGAATGAAGTAGCCTCCTTGAAGGAAGAAAAACCTTACCCCATCGGTGAAATCATCTTTAATAATATTCCAAGACCTCCTGAAAGAATAGGCATTAAAGCCATCTGGGCCTGGTGCTTTATCGGGCCCAATACTCCATAAAGCTCCTTTGATCTCTTCATCAGTGGGGATGGCAGAGAGCATTGCATTGTCAGAATCAAAAAGTTTGACAGAAGCAGGCCGTGAAATGGGGGAGGAGGGTGTAGGGGGTTACCTGCGTCAAATAAGTTGGAGGAATAGTGGGAGAGAGAATTGGTGTTTTGCCTTAAATCTTCTTCCATGTCTATGATTTCACCCTTCTCATTCAAGGGCCTGGAGAGAGAATTGGTGTTTTGCCTGACTCCGGTGGCAGTGGCAAAAAAATTGGTGTTGCAGTCCCCCAATTTTAGCCAATTGCTTCTACTCCTTTTATTCCAAAAACCCCCTTCCTCCTTTCTTAAGGATGAGAGATCACCCCTAATGTGATATTCCTCGACGTGAAGGGAGGCATTATGCAGATCACCATGAAGAGTCGAGTGGAGGCTTTCCAACTCTAATGTTAAAACTGCTATGTGGGTCAACCATGTTCTATCCCCCTTTGCCCAAGTTTTAAGGGCGACTTTTACATGCTTGAGCTTGATGGTACATTTGTGGAGTGGGTTGCCAGCTGCATTTGTGTCCCAAGCCTCTTGTACAAGCCTGAGGAAGCCCTCTCTTTCCCCCAATAGTTGAGGAAACGAAATGGTTGATTCTTGTGCTTGGACGGGAAAAGGCTGTAGAACATGCATGCGTGGTCGCTGAAATAAGAGGGAATATAAGCTACCCTGGTGAGAGGCAAAAGGTCAAGCCGATCCGTGTTGGCCAAGCCATGATCAAGTTTGCACGCAATTCTTCTACCACCAATGCCTATGTTCGACTAGGACAAGTGATTGCCATGAGTGGCAATCTCAGCCAGTTCACAATCAAGAATGCAATTATGGAAGCTTTCCATGCCCAAGCGTGATGATAAACACTTGTGAGATCCACTATGAAAAGCAAAGTTACCTAACCCCATTTTAACCAAAGGGTATGTACACAGCTTTTGCCAACTATGCTCTAGCTAGCTCTAGGGAGAGCACAATTAGGGTGCTAATCAATGTTGACAAAGATGTGTGGATCTACCCATTTGAAGTAAGGGCACACAACTTTTGCCAACTGTTCTCTAGCTAGCTCTAGGGAGAGCACCAATTAAGGTGCTAATCAAAGTTGACTAAGATGTGGATGGGATGAGAAACCCACCCAAAATAACTTGGTAACTTTACATCAATTAGGGTCCTAATCAATGTTGATGTAGATGTAGAGGAGATGACAATAGAAACACACCCAAAATAGTTAAATTGATAACTTTAGGTGCTCACGTATTCATTCACATCCTCCTTTAAATTGGATGCTCAATAATTTGATTCCCTGAATTGGATATTCACATGTTTACATCTTTGCAAGGAGAGTTATGGAACCATCCCTTAAGCTGGAATGTAGTTTCAAGTCTATCCTAAATGTAACAACATTATTACTTCTTTACGTAAAAATAACATGATTATATCTATTTATGTCATCCCAGAAATGAAGAATAAATGCCTTCATGACTGTAATGCTTGATTTTCAATTAACTGTAAAGTTTGGTCAGGCAACTATGAAAAAAAATCTTTGAGATGAGATGAAAAATCCTTCTAACCATATATATATGAAACAGACAATAGATGACAAAATTACTAGTAATATGAGTACAGATGACTTTGATGTAGAAAAGGAAAGAAGAATTTCATTGAAATAGATAATTGGTATATAGTTGTTTGCATTAATGTGAATGCAATATTCTCATTCTTTTCTTCTTTTATTTTGTTTTTGCTATTGTGTTTCAGTTGTAAGCATCCTTTTTAGAAAATTTTTGGCACATCATATTTTCTATTACTTACGTTAGGCCCCCAACTTCATCATTGAATATACCCTCAAGTACATGATGAAGATAATTTGTTAGATCAAAATAATTATGCCTCTCTTAATCCTAGGACTAGAAGCACCTTGTATGGATACAGATGTAGTCCTATAGCCACTTGTCGAGGAGTTGGGGGATCTATGGGAGAATGAAATATAAATATTTGATGCTTTAAGGAAAGAATGGTTCACGATTTCCCAACTTATGTCATCATGTTAGGTTGGCAAACCAAGGGATACAAGGAATGTCCTGTGTGTATAGGCTAAACTTCGTCGAAGAAGTTCTACTCAAAAATTGGGAATATATATAGGTTGTGGTTGTTTCCTCCCAATGGACTATCAATGGACAAGTAAGAATTTTGATGGAAATACCGAGAGACGAAAAATAGCCATCAAGATTACAGTTAAAGGGCTTCTAATGTGTGTATGGGCCATTAGGGCTCGATGGCCAAAGTCCTTCCTTATGACTATTCAAGGCCATGATAAGGAGCACGTAATCAGAGCCAAAGAATGCAAGGAATGCCACCTAAAAGAAAGATCATGCAATGGTGTCAATTCACTTGGAAAAGAGTTTTTTGGCTTGGTAATGAATATCTCGTTGAGGTTAAAGTTAGCATGAGTTACTTCATGTGAGAAAACGTAAGGATAATTAAGTTACCGATTGACTGTGAGAACAATTCATTGAATGGTGTCAATTCCTTTGGAAAAGAGTTTTTGCCTAGATCTACATTACAATAACACTAATTTTGCTAGAAGTACATAAATATGGGTACAAATTAAAATTTAAGAGTGTGATTAGATCTATTAGTATGATAAAGATGGCTTTTGATCATATTCTGCGATCACCATCTAGTGGTTATGCCCTTGGTGTCTTGCTCATGTTGTTGGTTTCACAGGCACCCTTGACAGTAGCTAACAAAGTGCAGGTGTGGAATCGAGCTAAGACTTATGGCACTCTAACACTTCACTTTGATGAAGTGGCTGCTGCTGAATTTGGCAATTTGAGACGTCAGCGAACCAAAAGCCTTCCCTACAAAGCCTCTCTCACATTCCAGGCTCATAGAAATGAAGATTTTGTGATTATAAAGTGTTATGCTAGTGGGCATGGCCTTCCGCGGGCATTAATCTTCAACTCCCTCTTTGAAAACAGACATTGCGATCCATCTTGTACTATGGAAATCAGGGACGATGGTGCCTATATGCTTACTAAGCATGTTTGGGAGCGGATCCACAAATTCCAACCCAATTGATGTTGGTTAATTTTCAGAGAAGACAAGAATCTCCACATACAAATATTATATATTATAATTAGATACTTAAATTTGTAATGTTTACTTTGGTGGATGTTGTTTTGAGAAGACCTTTGCTTGCATTCATTACAACAAGATGTGAAGTTGTTCCATGAGATCATCTTTGTGTGAAATCATCTTTAATAATATTCCAAGCCCTCCTGAAAGAATAGGCATTAAAGCCATCCGGGCCTGGTGCTTTATCGGGCCCAATACTCCATAAAGCTCCTTTGATCTCTTCATCAGTGGGGATGGTAGTGAGCATTGCATTGTCTGAAATAGAAAGTTTGACAGAAGCAGGCCATGAAATGGGGGAGGAGGGTGTAGGGGCGTTGCCTGCATCAAATAAGTTGGAGTAATAGTGGGAGAGAGAATTGGTGTTGTGCCTTAAATCTTCTTCCATGTCTATGACCTCACCCTTCTCATTCAAGAGCCCGGAGAGAGAATTGGTGTTTTGCCAGACTCTGGTGGCAATGGCCAAAAAATTGGTGTTGCAATCCCCCAATTTTAGCCAATTGCATCTGCTCCTTTTCTTCCAAAAACCCCCCTCCTCCTTTCTTAAGGATGAGAGATCACCCCTAGTGTGAGATTCCTCGACGTGAAGGGAGGCATAATGCAGATCACCGTGAAGAGTCGAGTGGAGGCTTTCCAACTCTGATGTTAAATCTGCTATGCGAGTCAACCTTGATCTATCCTCCTTTGCCTAAGTTTTAAGGGCGGCTTTTACATGCTTGAGCTTGATGATAAATTTGTGGAGTGGGTTGCCAGCTGCATTTGTGTCTGAGGCCTCTTGTACAAGCCTGAGGAAACCCTCTCTTTCCCCCCAATAGTTGAGGAAACAAAATGGTCGATTATTGTGCTTGGATGGGAAAAGGCTGTAGAACATGCATGCGTGGTCGCTGAAATAAGACGGAATATAAGATAGCCTGGTGAGAGGCAAAAGGTCAGGCCAATTCGTGTTGGCCAAGCCATGATCAAGTTTGCACGCAATTCTTCTACCACCAATGCCCATGTTCGACAAGGACAAGTGATTACCATGAGTGGCAATCTCAACCAGTTCACAATCAAGAATGCAATTATGGAAGCTTTCCATGCCCAAGAGTGATGATAAACACTTGTGAGATCCACTATGAAAAGCAAAGTTACCTAACCCCATTTTAACCAAAGGATATGTACACAGCTTTTGCCAACTATTCACTAGCTAGCTCTAGGGAGAGCACAATTAGGGTGCTAATCAATGTTGACGAAGATGTGTGGATCTACCCCATTTGAAGTAAGGGCACACAACTTTTGCTAACTGTTCTCTAGCTAGCTCTAGCTAGAGCACCAATTAACGTGCTAATCAATGTTGACTAAGATGTGGATGGGATGAGAAACCCACCCAAAATAACTTGGTAAATTTACATCAATTAGGGTCCTAATCAATGTTGACGTAGATGTAGAGGAGATGACAGTAGAAACACACCCAAAATAGTTAAATTGATAACTTTAGGTGCTCACGTATTCACTCACGTCCTCCCTTAAATTGGATGCTCAATAATTTGATTCCTTGAATTGGATATTCACATGTTTACATCTTTGCAAGGAGAGTTATGGAACCATCCCTTAAGCTGGAATGTAGTTTCAAGTCTATCCTAAATGTAACAACATTATTACTTCTTTACGTAAAAATAACATGATTATATCTATTTATGTCATCCCAGAAATGAAGAATAAATGCCTTCATGACTGTAATGCTTGATTTTCAATTAACTGTAAAGTTTGGTCAGGCAACTATGAAAAAAAATCTTTGAGATGAGATGAAAAATCCTTCTAACCATATATATATGAAACAGACAATAGATGACAAAATTACTAGTAATATGAGTACAGATGACTTTGATGTAGAAAAGGAAAGAAGAATTTCATTGAAATAGATAATTGGTATATAGTTTTTTGCATTAATGTGAATGCAATATTCTCATTCTTTTATGTTTTTTTTTTGCTATTGTGTTTCAATTGTAAGCATCCTTTTTAGAAAATTTTTGGCACATCATATTTTCTATTACTTACGTTAGCCCCCCAACTTCATCATTAAATCCACCCTCAAGCAAATGATGAAGATAATTTGTTAGATCAAAATAATTATGCCTCTCTTAATCCTAGGACGAGAAGCGCCTAGTATGGATACAGATGTAGTCCTATAGCCACTTGTCGAGGAGTTGGGGGATCTATGGGAGAATGAAATACAAATATTTGATGCTTTGAGGAAAGAATGGTTCACCATGCATGCATGTTGTTTTATTGAAGGCCATGATAAGGAGCACGTAATCAGAGCCAAAGAATGCAAGGAATGCCACCTAAAAGAAAGATCATGCAATGGTGTCAATTCAATTGGAAAAGAGTTTTTTGGCTTGGTAATGAATATCTCGTTGAGGTTAAAGTTAGCATGAGTTACTTCATGTGAGAAAACGTAAGGATAATTAAGTTACCGATTGACTGTGAGAACAATTCAATGAATGGTGTCAATTCCTTTGGAAAAGAGTTTTTGCCTAGATCTACGTTACAATAACACTAATTTTGCTAGAAGTACATAAATATGGGTACAAATTAAAATTTAAGAGTGTGATTAGATCTATTAGTATGAGAAAGATGGCTTTTGATCATATTCTGCGATCACCATCTAGTGGTTATGCCCTTGGTTTCTTGCTCATGTTGTTGGTTTCACAGGCACCCTTGATAGTAGCTAACAAAGTGCAGGTGTGGAATCGAGCTAAGAGTTATGGCACTCTAACACTTCACTTTGATGAAGTGGCTGCTGCTGAATTTGGCAATTTGAGACGTCAATGGACCAAAAGCCTTCCCTACAAAGCCTCTCTCACATTCCAGGCTCCTAGAAATGAAGATTTTGTACGTATAAAGTGTTATGCTAGTGGACATGGCCTTCCGCAGGCATTAATCTTCAACTCCCTCTTTGAAAACAGACATTGCGATCCATCTTGTACTATGGAAATCAGGGATGATGGTGTCTATATGCTTACTAAGCATGTTTGGGAGCGGATCCACAAATTCCAACCCAATTGATGTTGGTTAATTTTCAGAGAAGACAAGAATTGCCACATACAAATATTATATATTATAATTAGATACTTAAATTTGTAATGTTTACTTTGGTGCATGTTGTTTTGAGAAGACCTTTGCTTGCATTCGTTACAACAAGATGTGAAGTTGTTCCATGAGATCATCTTTGTGTGAAATTAATGATTTCACAAAGAGGTAATAAATATTTATCGTAAGTGTACATAAATATGTGGGTTCTAACTACAAGACAATATATACGAATTAAGACATTCAAGCACCTTTGTTATGTACCGTAAGTGTACGAGGGCAACCACCTATGGATTTTTCCTTTGTAATAAAGGTTAAAAATCTCTTGAAATCATCAAGGTGTAGTGAATGGGAGATTTCGCTTGCAGAAAAATTATGTCAGAAGGTTAAGTCGACGCAGTAATGGAAATCGTGGTGGAAAATCTTGTACAAAAATATATATCAATGAAAGCTAACTACGAATAATTAGGATGTATCTACAGGGAGGAATGATTGCAATAACTTCACGAATATTTATTATAACCGATGTGAAATCCATATCAAAGTCCCATGTGACATAAGGCGATAATGAAGAGTCAGGCTGTATTGCAAGAGTTTAAGGGTTCAATCACAATTGTTATCATCATAAAATAAATGTAATTAACCCATCATGGCATATAATGTAATTAGAATTCGCGACGTTGAATTTCTCTTCTAGGTAGTGTAGGTATGTGTTTGATATTTCATGCACTTACGTGGGAACTAGAGTTAATGTTATAATAAGTCAAGTGCATAAGAGGAAAAAGGAAGAAATATAAGGGCACACATGCAAAGCGGATTGCTTGCAGTGCGTGCACTGGAGGCCGCGGCCAGCCGTGAGAACTTCCATAGAGGTCGGCTACGATGAGGGGGTCGCGATGGTGGTAGCAGCACGACGAACAGTGGCTGGCGGCGGTCGCAGGAGAGGAGGACATCGCTGCCGGTGGGGCTATCCTCACGGTGTGCGCGGACTGCGGCGAGTGCGCGGATGGCTTGGAAACATTCGTGAAGGGGAGGGGAGCATGTTGGAGTCAACGGTGCGGAGTTTCATGGCCGGTGGTGGCGGTTGCGAGTGGAGGAGCGGCGTCGACGTTGGGTTCTTCTCTATTGGAGAAGAAGACGAACTAGAAGAAGTGGAGGACATAGTGGTTCGGACGCTACTGTGGCCGTGGTTCGTCGGGCCCTACGGCGGAGGATGGCGTGATCAGGAAGCAGTGCGAGGGAGTCGTGGTGGCAGGTGTTGTTGATGAGTGCTGGGAGGGGAACCATTGGGTGTGTGCCTCTATCTATGTGGTCGGGGACAGAGAGGGTGGTGGGTGTGGTGGTCTGTGAGGAAAGAGGCAAAGGTGGAGGAGATGGAGGCTCCCTCTGGTCCCTTGGGGAGGGGAACGAAGGTGCTGCGGCTGCTGTTGCGTGGACGGGTGAGAGAGAGCCGAACGAGAGCTTCAAGAAGGGCGGTTGTGAATGTTGGAGCCGAGGAAGAAGGAGACGGAAGAAGAAGAATGATGGGTTGTTGGTGGGTGTTCGGAGAAGAGTCCGGATGACTTATGGGCTACAGGCGCGGTTGTGAATGTTGGAGACGAGATGCGGTGGTGAGTCAAAGATGTGTTAGCTGTAGCGGAAGCGATGGCGACGTCGCAGCTGTCACCTCCGACCATGGTGGTGGCACGTCTTGTTGTGGTTGTAGTGCGGTCACAGATGGTTGAGGTACGATAGGAGATGAAGGTCGAGGACTGTTTTTAAATTTTTACGATCGATTTAGGATGTTTAAAACCTAAAAACATGCAATTTTCTTTAATTTATTTCCTGCTTGCATACCCAAAAACAAAAAACAAAAAGAAAAAAAAAATATTGAAAACTTTTTGAGGAAAAATTTTGAAATCGGGACTACGGTCGAAAAATTCACTTCTGGTACAATGGGATTTAATCTTTAACAAACTAAGGATGAGGATATGGATCTGATCATTAGAATTCCAGGGTCTATTTTAGACTAGATCAGATATCCTTCTCTAAAATTCCACCTGAACTCATGATAGTTCAGGTGACTTGATCCTATTTTGTAATATGGAAAGTATTTGACTTAGTTTTTGATTCAAAAACCTGCGGTTCTTGAGAAACTTCTTGTGTCAATTTTCACACACAAGCCAACACTTAAAAATAACTAAAAATTAAAAAAAAACTCCCTTGTTTGGATTTAGTAAAAGTCTGAAGCAGATCATTGGTTTGAGTTCCCACCGTCGAGAAGAAGGAAAAAACCTTCTTTGAGGACACGATGTCAACATGTTACCGCCTCGGTGCTGCTCTATATCTATATTTCATATCTTTAGACGGAGCATTAAAGCGCATTTCAGCAGCTCAAGTGTCTTGGACGGTGCTCTACCTATAGCGTCGGAGCAAGAGCTTGAGTTTGCTTGGAGCGCCCCTTTTCACCGCATCGTGTTTTGGGGTTGTGAGCTCCTGGGTGGTGTCATGGACAGTGCTATCCCGAAGTACTGGCGCCAGAGCCCCCTCGAGGAATGGTAATGGGAATGATGATACCGACACATCTGTTGTAAGACTAAGCTAAAAATAAGCATGGGGGAAAAAAAAAAAAAAAATAATAATAATAACACGTCCTTATTAAGGTTGGCTTTTCACAAGCACCGACACAAGGTTTTAAAGGAATTTGCAAGTTGCGAATCAGATTCACGAGCCAGAAAAATCCTAAAAACAAACATTTCAAGTCATCTGAATTAACAAGGGGTTAATTTGTGAATTTTCTGAGGATATATTGATCCCGTTCTATCTAATGGTTGGATCCAAAAACAAATCCTGATGTTTATCTTCAACAAATCCCGTATCTCCTGTGTTTTAATCTACCAAGGTCCCTTAATCTCTTTTTCTCCTCAAAAGTCAAACAATTAGATTTCCCAAAAATTCCATTTTCCAAAAAAATTAAAGTTTTGCTAAGAGACTAGCAAAAGATAAGCATGGGGGTGTGATAAACGCCAGTTTATCATCATTCTTATGCATTAAAACTAACCTAGCTCTTAGTATTTTACTCCGCAAATGGGTTTTTGGGCTGCATTTAGGCATAAATTAGGATAGGCATGCATTGCATTTTTTATTGTCGTTTTAATGTGTTTTTGTGAGTGTTAGGGATGTACAGATGCACAGATCCCTAAAAACCTAGCACTCAAGAAGGCAAATGGTGAAGGAGAAGCCCAGACTAGCTAGAACCCAGCTTGATCCAGCTCACCACAGCTGAAACCTAGCTTACCAAAAAGTGATAGCGATTTCACGCGGTTTGTTAAAATACGTCGTTGTAACGCGTAAAACCGATCAACTCTTAAATTTATATTCCTAGATAGGGGAGTATCTAGGGTCGTCCAAGGAGGCCAATTGTTTGCAATAGTGATTCTCTTGCTTGGAATATATCTCAACTTTCTTTTTGGTAATTTTCAATATACCATTTTTTTTATTTTTGAACTAAGGCAACATGCGAACTGATGGCGGGAAAAGTGTTTACACTTCGAATTAAATAAACTACTTCTAAAGTGGCAAGTAGAGCCTCTCCATAAGCTCACTCTAGGCAAGTGGAGGCCTAGAATAATTAGGGAGAGGGAGTGAAGAATGCTGAAGATAAGCAACTAGAAATGCAAACAAGAAATGCAAAGAAGGCAACTAGATAATTGAAAAAGTGTTTAACAAAAATGCCTAGTAGAGGAATGCTTCTACTACTAGAAAATTGCAATAAAGAAAGAAAACACAAATCCTCTAATTAGATGGTGAAGAAGAGGGCTTCTTGCTCCAAGGTTGGTGGCTCCCAAGCTTGAAAAGAATCCTTCAACTCCTTCCTTGCAGTACTCCGCCAAGGTGATGACCTCCAAGGCAAGCCCTAAGGGGGCGTGCCCTAAGTTTCTCTCCAAGGGTGGACGTCCACCCTAAGCTTTTCTCCTTTGCCTGGCCGTCCTCCTTGAAGTGGGGGAGTCCTCCTCCTTGGCGTGGCTCAAGTTGAAGAGAGTGGGGAGAAGAAGGCACCAAAAGGGCTGGTGATGTGCCCCTTTAATCTCCTTCTCTACTCCTTCTTCTTGGCCGTAGGTATAGGTGGTTTAGGTAGAAAATATACTAAGGGAGGATGCCTCAAAAATGGTGGTAGGTGGTGGCCTTTTATAGAATAGGAGGGGGGGCTATGGTGACCTTTGAAATGGATGGCTAGGATGGAAGGAGGGAGGTGGTTAAGGATCCAATGGCCAAGGGTGTTAGGGGTGGTTTTTGGCGCCAACTTAGACCCTCTTCTAGAAGCCATTTTGGCGCCAATATCAAGGGGTGTCAACACACATAACCACCCCTTAGGTGTCCCTTAAGGTGGCGCCAAACACCCTTGGCCATTGGATCCTTAACCACCTCCCTCCTTCCATCCTAGCCATCCATTTCAAAGGTCACCATAGCCCCCCCTCCTATTCTATAAAAGGCCACCACCTATCACCATTTTTGAGGCATCCTCCCTTAGTATATTTTCTACCTAAACCACCTATACCTACGGCCAAGAAGAAGGAGTAGAGAAGGAGATTAAAGGGGCACATCACCAGCCCTTTTGGTGCCTTCTTCTCCCCACTCTCTTCAACTTGAGCCACGCCAAGGAGGAGGACTCTCCCACTTCAAGGAGGACGGCCAGGCAAAGGAGAAAAGCTTAGGGTGGACATCCACCCTTGGAGAGAAACTTAGGGCACGCCCCCTTAGGGCTTGCCTTGGAGGTCATCACCTTGGCGGAGTACTGCAAGGAAGGAGTTGAAGGATTCTTTTCAAGCTTGGGAGCCACCAACCTTGGAGCAAGAAGCCCTCTTCTTCACCATCTAATTAGAGGATTTGTGTTTTCTTTCTTTATTGCAATTTTCTAGTAGTAGAAGCATTCCTCTACTAGGCATTTTTGTTAAACACTTTTTCAATTATCTAGTTGCCTTCTTTGCATTTCTTGTTTGCATTTCTAGTTGCTTATCTTCAGCATTCTTCACTCCCTCTCCCTAATTATTCTAGGCCTCCACTTGCCTAGAGTGAGCTTATGGAGAGGCTCTACTTGCCACTTTAGAAGTAGTTTATTTAATTTGAAGTGTAAACACTTTTCCCGCCATCAGTTCGCATGTTGCCTTAGTTCAAAAATAAAAAAAATGGTATATTGAAAATTACCAAAAAGAAAGTTGAGATATATTCCAAGCAAGAGAATCACTATTGCAAACAATTGGCCTCCTTGGACGACCCTAGATACTCCCCTATCTAGGAATATAAATTTAAGAGTTGATCGGTTTTACGCGTTACAACGACGTATTTTAACAAACCGCGTGAAATCGCTATCACTTTTTGGTAAGCTAGGTTTCAGCTGTGGTGAGCTGGATCAAGCTGGGTTCTAGCTAGTCTGGGCTTCTCCTTCACCATTTGCCTTCTTGAGTGCTAGGGTTTTAGGGATCTGTGCATCTGTACATCCCTAACACTCACAAAAACACATTAAAACGACAATAAAAAATGCAATGCATGCCTATCCTAATTTATGCCTAAATGCAGCCCAAAAACCCATTTGCGGAGTAAAATACTAAGAGCTAGGTTAGTTTTAATGCATAAGAATGATGATAAACTGGCGTTTATCACACCCCCATGCTTATCTTTTGCTAGTCTCTTAGCAAAACTTTAATTTTTTTGGAAAACGGAATTTTTGGGAAATCTAATTGTTTGACTTTTGAGGAGAAAAAGAGATTAAGGGACCTTGGTAGATTAAAACACAGGAGATACGGGATTTGTTGAAGATAAACATCAGGATTTGTTTTTGGATCCAACCATTAGATAGAACGGGATCAATATATCCTCAGAAAATTCACAAATTAACCCCTTGTTAATTCAGATGACTTGAAATGTTTGTTTTTAGGATTTTTCTGGCTCGTGAATCTGATTCGCAACTTGCAAATTCCTTTAAAACCTTGTGTCGGTGCTTGTGAAAAGCCAACCTTAATAAGGACGTGTTATTATTATTATTATTATTTTTTTTTTTCCCCCATGCTTATTTTTAGCTTAGTCTTACAACAGATGTGTCGGTATCATCATTCCCATTACCATTCCTCGAGGGGGCTCTGGCGCCAGTACTTCGGGATAGCACTGTCCATGACACCACCCAGGAGCTCACAACCCCAAAACACGATGCGGTGAAAAGGGGCGCTCCAAGCAAACTCAAGCTCTTGCTCCGACGCTATAGGTAGAGCACCGTCCAAGACACTTGAGCTGCTGAAATGCGCTTTAATGCTCCGTCTAAAGATATGAAATATAGATATAGAGCAGCACCGAGGCGGTAACATGTTGACATCGTGTCCTCAAAGAAGGTTTTTTCCTTCTTCTCGACGGTGGGAACTCAAACCAATGATCTGCTTCAGACTTTTACTAAATCCAAACAAGGGAGTTTTTTTTTAATTTTTAGTTATTTTTAAGTGTTGGCTTGTGTGTGAAAATTGACACAAGAAGTTTCTCAAGAACCGCAGGTTTTTGAATCAAAAACTAAGTCAAATACTTTCCATATTACAAAATAGGATCAAGTCACCTGAACTATCATGAGTTCAGGTGGAATTTTAGAGAAGGATATCTGATCTAGTCTAAAATAGACCCTGGAATTCTAATGATCAGATCCATATCCTCATCCTTAGTTTGTTAAAGATTAAATCCCATTGTACCAGAAGTGAATTTTTCGACCGTAGTCCCGATTTCAAAATTTTTCCTCAAAAAGTTTTCAATATTTTTTTTTTCTTTTTGTTTTTTGTTTTTGGGTATGCAAGCAGGAAATAAATTAAAGAAAATTGCATGTTTTTAGGTTTTAAACATCCTAAATCGATCGTAAAAATTTAAAAACACCCCCCCATGCTTAAGATATGCCATGTCCTCATGCATTAGGAGGGAAAAGGAATCACCTTAGTGAAGAACGGTCAGGTTTAGGATGAATAAAACATGGAAAAAGAAGAAAAAAGGAAAGCAAGAAAAAAAAATGATGGGTTACCTCCCATCCAGTGCTATCTTTTACGCCATTCAGCCGGGCGTGAAGGTATGCACAGAAGACGGAAAATCATGTAAATAATTGGACACTTGGATGCCCGCAAAAAAGGTGTCTTCGTCTAGATCCCTAGAAAATTGATTAGAAATAATATTGGGATCAAAGTGAGATGGAAATTGATAAGTGTGGCCCGAGTCTGGCCATGGTTTTAATTCAGGTTGGGTGCCAAACTCGGGCGGGGTTGGTGGCAGGTCCATAAGAAAGGGGTCGGGGAAGGAATGGTGAGTTAGTGTGGAAAAATTAGGTGCGTGAATAGTGGGTGGGTTAGGGGGGGTATCAGGAATAAATTTGGGGTCAAGACAAGTTTCCGGATCACAGATTTCGCCGACCACTGATTCTGAATCAGAGTCCTCAAAAAAATTGTGGTCGGTAAGGGTATCTATTAACCTTGTCTCCTCCACCATATTGGAAATTTCAGTATCTGAGTCCTCAAAGAAGTTATCATCATGGAATCTCCTGGAGGATTTAAAAATATCTAAAGTGATAGTTTGGCCTGCACAGTTGATATCCATTTTTCCTGTGTGGCAATTTATATTTGCCTTTGCAGTGGCCAAAAAGGGGCGTCCAAGGATTATTGGGGAGTCCAGTAATGATTCAGGTGCCTCAATGTCAAGAACCAGAAAGTCTGCAGGGAAGACACAATTCTGGACCTTGATTAAAATATCCTCGATAATCCCACGAGGTTTGATTGTAGATCGGTCGGCTAATTGCAGGGTAACCTCGACGGGTTTTAATTCACCGATCTGAAATTCTTCGAATAAACTCGTGGGAATAATATTAACTGAGGCACCAAGATCAAGGAGGGCGCGATTAAATGTAGTGTCATCAATAATTACAGAAATTAAAGGCGCCCCCAGATCTTTCATCTTAGGAGGCAGCTTACTCTGTATGACAGAGCTTACTGTCTCTGAAAGATGCACCTGTCCTAGATTTTTAGCCTGCCTTTTAGGAGTACAAATATCCTTCAAAAATTTAGCATAGGCAGGTATATATTTGATGGCATCTAGGAGAGGAATATTGATATGAACTTGCCCAAATAGCTCCATGAGTTCTTCTGTAGTGGGCTCAGATTTCTTTTTTTTGTTGGTGGTGGGGTAGAGAGCTTGTGGGAAAGGGACAGGAATCTTGTCTTGAGATTTTTGTTTTTCTTTTTCTTCCTGATGGGGAGGTGGGGAGTCAATTTGCACAGGTATCTTACCAGGTTCGTGTGAAGGCCCGGGGTCAGTGGTGGTTTTCCCACTCCTCAAAGTAACTGCATGTGCAGTCGGATTATTATTTAGAGGAGGTGGGGGGGCCTGTGATTGCAGAAACCTGGGCGGCTGCTGAGGTGGTGGATTAGGAGGAGGCTGATGTGGATAATGTGGATTTCTACCCATATAATGGTTTCCTTGGTGATTAGGGTTGGGTATGGGTTGGGACGGAAGATGTCCTACAGGTCTTTGCGTGGGAGTAACCCCAATCTGATTGTTCAGATTTGTGATGTTGCGGGTTACTTCCGTCATTTTTGTTTGCATATCCTGCAGGGTTCGCAGCATCTGGGCATTGATATCTTGTTGGGATGGCCCAGGATGGAAATTTGGATTCGACCCATACCCATTAAAATGATATGGTTGGGAGGAAACTTGATTATTCCAGGAGTAGTTCGGGTAATTTTTCCAATTGGAAGAATTTTTAAAGGGCTCCTAGATGGCAGAAATATTTTGGGTGGGGTTAAGATCTGGATAATTGAAATTCCCCAGTGAATCATGGGCAACCTCAGAATAATCAGTAGGAGTGGTGTTGAGATTGTGCAAATTTTCTCTTCGTGGAAAGTTAGGTTGGGTTAGATGTGGGCGTGGAGCTTGAATTGATGTGGCCAGTCTTTCCTCAATTTTCTTCTGATTAATATGCATCTGGTCGAGTTTCTGAGCGATCATTTGAAGATCGTCTTGGGTGACTGGGATAGATTGAGCGCCTATTTCATGAACACCAAACTGCGGGTTTTGGGTTCTGCAAAATGTGTTCATGGAAGCTTGGTTAAATGAGTTTTCACTCATTTCTTCAAATAGATCATAAGCACTTTCAGCATCTTTATTTAAGAAGTTGCCGCCACACGAGGCGTCGACAAATTGTCGGATTTGATCTTCTAATCCATGATAGAAGATTTGCACGAGCTGCCACAAAGGAATCTCGTGGTGCGGGCAACTTCTTAAAAGGTCCTGAAATCTTTCCCAAGAATCATGGAAAGTTTCGCCAGATTTTTGGTGAAAGGTCGTAATAGAGCTTCGTAAGGAATTGGTACGACCTATGGGAAAGAATTTCTTGAGGAAGGCACTCTTGAGTTGAGGCCATGTTGTAATGGGTCGGCCAATGGTCCTGAACCAATAAGCGGCCTTATCTTTAAGAGATAATGGAAAAAGCCGCATCAGCCATATGTCTTCTTGCACATTTCGGGAACGGGTTGTCTGTGCAAGAAGAGTTAGTTCTTCAAGGTGGCTGAAAGGGTCTTCCCTAGGAAGGCCATGAAAGTGTTTAATCAGGTTCAGGACGGCTGGCTTGATCTCAAAGTCCCCCTCCGGTATGACCACCCCTGGTCGTTCCTCATAATAAGACGGATCATAGAAATCTTTTAGAGGAACAACAGGCTGCTGACGGGGTGGTGGGTTTGGCCTTGGATTGGCTAGGTTTTGGATGTTCCTAGTCAATGTTTGTTGATTGGAATTTAATTTATTAATCTGATCGGCCATCAATTTTAAAAGATCAGGTAGGGGGTCTTGATGTTGTGTGTGGGGCAACTCAAGATTGGGGAGCTCCAAGTGTGGGAAGTTACTGGTGGTTGGGTTTTGGGTGGAAGGGTTAGAATTAGGGTTAGAGGTGGGGTTAGAGGTAGACGTGGAAGGGTCAGTGGACCTATTTTGTTGTGTTTCCATTTTTTCAGGAGAAGACAGAAAAAGTGGTCTTTTTACGTGGGGGGCGAAATCAAATGGTCCTTCCAAGTGCGGATTTTGAGACCGTCGCTCGTGCATAAAATGGAAGAACGGGGAGGGGAGGAGAAGAGGAAGAGATGAGAGAAAGTGTGCAATTCAAACAAACAAAAACTAGACCTAACTTAATTGTGACTCCCTAATAATAACCTAAGACTTGGTCTATATAGGAAATAAGTAGTCAATAGTGAATACCCGTTCTATCAACAAATCTAGCCAAGTTGCTTAAGGGGAGGTTTGGGCCCAAACGTTTCCCAGGGAAAACCCCAGGTGCTTGTACAAACCCGCGCCTGGTCGTTTGACACGGCCCCTCAGCCTGAACACCAGATATAGATGACAGAATTGATACTAACTAAAGAAAACTTAAGACCTAAATAGCAAGCCTAAGTTGATAAAGCCTTAGGGGTCAAGTTGCTACAAATTTTAATTTGGTCTAGGATTCTATAGTGCACACGGAATGTGGAGGGCGTTTATTGGGTTGTTGCCCTGTTATTTGATTTTTTTGTGTGTGTGCAGGAATTGGAGAGTGGCTCCAATGAAAATCAAGTTGTCACACAATTTTTTTTTGTATTTTTGTCTTTTAGGATTTGATTTAATTGAATGTATTTTAGGGTTTCTTTAGTTAAGTTTTCAAACAAGTTTGAAAGTTCACAATCAAAGGAAAGACCAGTTGTATGTGTGATTGTATATTTCCTTTTAATTGAGTCTCTAAAGAGAAAGAAGAAACCCTAAGCCAATTATCCCTAAGACAGAAATTTAACTACCAATGAATTATTTTTAGCTTTCAGAATTAAGTAGTGGTCCAAACAAGTCAAACAACACCACTACTTTGAAGAAAATCAAACAAGGATTCCAGAAAAGATTTTTGTAAGATTTTAGGAATTTGTTTGATAATAGTTTTGAATTTTTAATTGTACTGGTGTCAAAGTCCAGAAATAATACCCGTGGGTATTATAGACTTTTCAGTATTACCACCGACCTCAGAAAATTTTTATGATTTTATATGATATGTAAAATTTCACAGGGATTCCAACAAGATAAATTTCACAAAAATTGGATGAGTATAAAAATTATGAAAATTCACGGACAGTAGCAAAACAGGAAGATTAGAGGGTGTGACCCCTCTGTAATCCACGAATTTTTAAAAATTAAATACAAATCCAATTGATCTGAAATTTGGAAAAGATGTTCCAAACTTAATTGGGAATCACTCTATGAAATTTTATGATTTTAGGAGGCCTGTGTGTTAGGAATCGATTTTTCAAGTCTGGACAGAAATCTAGACCCGAAAAACAGAACACCAATACTTGCAATGGAATGGTGCTAAAGAAGCATACAAGCAAACAATGATTTTAAAATGCACCACTCCACTTAATTTAAGTGTTTAGGGTCCTGAAAGCCAAGTTTAATATATTTTTGGTAGTTTTAATTAATTATGTGACTAGAAAGAGGAACCAACCTGAATTTTCGCGGGAAGAAAAGGATCTTTAAGCTCTCGCTTCCAGATTCGCGCTTTGCCGCTGTAGTTCCTGCACACACAAAAGAAAGAAAGAGAAGGGGATGAGATCCACTTCAAGCAAGAGAAAATGAGTTAATGCAAAGCCGTGCCTCCCCGGCAACGGCGCCAAAAAGTGATAGCGATTTCACGCGGTTTGTTAAAATACGTCGTTGTAACGCGTAAAACCGATCAACTCTTAAATTTATATTCCTAGATAGGGGAGTATCTAGGGTCGTCCAAGGAGGCCAATTGTTTGCAATAGTGATTCTCTTGCTTGGAATATATCTCAACTTTCTTTTTGGTAATTTTCAATATACCATTTTTTTTTATTTTTGAACTAAGGCAACATGCGAACTGATGGCGGGAAAAGTGTTTACACTTCGAATTAAATAAACTACTTCTAAAGTGGCAAGTAGAGCCTCTCCATAAGCTCACTCTAGGCAAGTGGAGGCCTAGAATAATTAGGGAGAGGGAGTGAAGAATGCTGAAGATAAGCAACTAGAAATGCAAACAAGAAATGCAAAGAAGGCAACTAGATAATTGAAAAAGTGTTTAACAAAAATGCCTAGTAGAGGAATGCTTCTACTACTAGAAAATTGCAATAAAGAAAGAAAACACAAATCCTCTAATTAGATGGTGAAGAAGAGGGCTTCTTGCTCCAAGGTTGGTGGCTCCCAAGCTTGAAAAGAATCCTTCAACTCCTTCCTTGCAGTACTCCGCCAAGGTGATGACCTCCAAGGCAAGCCCTAAGGGGGCGTGCCCTAAGTTTCTCTCCAAGGGTGGACGTCCACCCTAAGCTTTTCTCCTTTGCCTGGCCGTCCTCCTTGAAGTGGGAGAGTCCTCCTCCTTGGCGTGGCTCAAGTTGAAGAGAGTGGGGAGAAGAAGGCACCAAAAGGGCTGGTGATGTGCCCCTTTAATCTCCTTCTCTACTCCTTCTTCTTGGCCGTAGGTATAGGTGGTTTAGGTAGAAAATATACTAAGGGAGGATGGGAATTATGTGGTGGTAGGGTAGGGTATTTATAGGATGGGAAGGGGGGTGGTTATGGTGTTTTTTTTTTTTGGAGGGAAATGAAGGGGTGCTTAGTTATTTTTGGAGGGAAAAATGGGAGGGAAATGAAGAGGTGCCTTGGTTTTCCCTCCAAAAATACATTCTAGAAGGCAATTTTGGAGGGAAAAAATGGAGGGTGGAGATGGGCTTTGATGGTGGATGTAGGGTGGTGATGGAAGGGATAGTTGGCACCAAAATAAAGTAGGAGTAGGTGGTCTTTTTGCTGGAGCTTAGGTAGTAGGGTAGTCGGTTTTGGTGCCATGGAGGTGGACTAGCTATGTTAAGCAGCTTAGCTAGCTTAGCTAATAGGGAGTAGAGTTGGAGGCATTTGGAGCTAGGGTTTTCAGGGAGAAGAGCTGAGGAGGAGAAGTCTGGAGCTGGAGCTGGAGCTGGCTGCTGCTGAAGAGGCTGGCATGGGGCTACTCTAGCTGGCTTAGCTTGCTAGTTCTTTCCTAGTTGCTAAGCCAAGCTAAAGTGAGATAGCTTCTACCAAAATGAGCTGAGGTGAGCTAGGTCTGGTGCTCCCGGGGAGAATCAAGCTGGTTGAGGCAGCTAAGGTAGCTTAGCTCAACTGAGTTGAGCTAAGCTGAATCCCCGAGAGCTGGACTTGAGCTTCCTGAGCTGAGATGAATTCTTCTTCAGCTGCCTGGAGTTGAGTGGAGCTGGATGTAGCTGGATCTGAGCTGGGGTGAACTCCTGTCAACTCAGCTGAGCTAGCTAGAGCTCCCTGTGAACTAGTGGGAGCTGAGATGAGATAGACTCAGCTAAGTTGAGCTGGATCTAAGCTGAGGTGAACTCCTGTCAACTCAGCTGAGCTAGCTAGAGCTCCCTGTGAACTAGTGGGAGCTGAGATGAGCTAGACTCAGCTAAGTTGAGCTGGATCTGAGCTAACTTGAGCTAGGGTGAGCTAAGGTGAACTCTCTTGAGCTACCATCCAGCTGCGATTAGACAAATGGAGCTGGGATGAGCTAACCCTAGTTCAAGTAAGCTAGGTTTCAGCTGTGGTGAGCTGGATCAAGCTGGGTTCTAGCTAGTCTGGGCTTCTCCTTCACCATTTGCCTTCTTGAGTGCTAGGGTTTTAGGGATCTGTGCATCTGTACATCCCTAACACTCACAAAAACACATTAAAATGACAATAAAAAATGCAATGCATGCCTATCCTAATTTATGCCTAAATGCAGCCCAAAAACCCATTTGCGGAGTAAAATACTAAGAGCTAGGTTAGTTTTAATGCATAAGAATGATGATAAACTGGCGTTTATCAAGGACGCGGATGGCTCACGGAAGCGGGCAGGTCGTAGTCTTGGACGTCGCCGAAGATGGAGGCTCGTGGTGGTGGTGCTCTTCCTGTGCGTGGACAGGGGTGTGGAGGAGAGAAAGCTCTCCTTCCATGGAGGAAGAAGATGATGTCCGGTGCCCATCCTTTGTAGAGATATTTGAGGGAAAGATTTGAAGGAGAGATTCGAGGGAGAGAGAGAAAATAAGGAAAGTTTTCTTATTTTCTCTTTCTTTCTTTTCCTTTCCTATTGTATGTGCTTTCAAAAATCTCTTTTGGTGACGATTTTTAATTGGGAATTGAACAGTTCTTTCCTTTCTAGTGTAGCAAATTAAATCTCTAAAAATGATATTCCCAATTGAGGTATAATTCCATCCAAATTGTCACTTTCATACCGAGTCGACTTGATTAAGATGAAAAAGTTTATGCAATGCATTAAATGATAATTCTGGAGCTTTATTAAATTTATCCATGCAATGTATGATTCAGGTTACATTTTCATTCCAATAATGAGGTACTTGGGCTCTAATTTAGTCCACTAATATGGACTTATCAAATACAGCAATACCTAAGTTCTGCTAATCTCGAGCAAAATCATGGAAACAAACCAAGTCTTTAAATCGTATTTTACCGTCTGGAAGCCTTGTTGTCCACACCTCTAGAGATTAGATCGAAATATCAATTATAAGCCTAAATGTACTCAAATACCAGCCAAGAAACGGACCTGTCCAGCCTTAGCCTTGGGTCTACCGCGAAGGTTTTTAAGGGTTGTGAAAATCGCCCAGATGTTTGTTAGCCCCAGCGGTTAAATCACCTGTGCATATGTGCAGCAAGTCTAGGTTCAATTTGCCACTGCATTTTTTGTAAGAGAGAAAGAGAAAGATGTTATTTCGAGAGTTTTCTCTCTTTCTTTTTAATTTTCTCTAAACCCAACATTGGATTTGTCCTAAACACGATCTATATCGGATTCCTTGTCCCTACCATCAATCCTCGTAGGGTCCCTGGCAATTGATGCTTTCGGATAGCGCCGCCCATGGTAACCCCCAGAACCCTGGCTTTCGATACTTCGTGATAATGCCTCTCATGGTGTTTTGTAGCTAAATTCAGACCCTAGCAATTGACATTTCGGAATAATGCCGCCCATGGCACCTGAACCAGCACAAGGTGCTTCCGTGCCCCCAGTAGGATATTTAGATATCCTAAGAGACAAGCACCGAGGAGACAGTATGTTATAATGCATCTTCAGGGGGAGTATTTTTCATTCCTCCTCTTCGCCCTAGGAACTCGTCCAATCAACTTGTGTCTTCGAGTCGCTCCTAAGTCAAATTCTCGGGAAAATATTTTCAGAACACTCTTTTTGGCATTATTCTTCATTATGCGCACTAAACCAAACTAGTGTGATTTTTGGGTGCCTAGGTTACCAAGTCCCTCAAACCAAAGGGTAGCCAACGGGGTCGAATACTCCCTAAACCTTAGACTTAATACATCACCCTCTCAACTCCCTCAACCTCTTGAGGAATAATTCAGATCTTAACAAATACGTGAGTGTTTAAGCCTTAAAATAGACCCAAGAGGTCGAAAGTCTATATCTGATGCAAGAAATACGTGGTTTGTTAATTATACAAAATAGTGTCGTTGAGACGCGTAAATCCGCAATCAACTCTTAAATTTATAACCTAGACAGTGAAGTATCTAGGGTCGTCAAAGGAGACCAATTTTATTAATCACATAAATGGTTCTCTCTCTTGCCTCTCAAATCCACACTTTGTTTTTATTGTTTTTGATTTTGTTGTTTTTTTATGTTTTTCAGAAACAATCGGGTTTGAGGTAATAGAATGCGAAGATTTAATTATGCTACAACTAACCCTAGGTGATAAGAATGAAGTCCTCTCTGTTGGTGCTAGAGTATCACGATCCTTTATTTTGAACATAACAAAACTCATGTCATTTAACATTTGCTTTTGAGTCCTAGTTTTCAGGTTAAATTACAAATGGAGACATGTGTTTTGACGGAGTTCGAGCTCGCATCCATGGCGGATTGGAGGAGCTTGACGGAGAATGGAGGAGCCTTTGCGAGGAGCGGAAGCTTGAAGCGTGAAGTCATGAAGAATAGGATAGAAGTCTTTTCTATTCTTGTATATTGTACTATGTTATTGTTGTTTTCTTTCTTTGCTCTTTTATTTCTCAGTAGCATGTTAAAGAGCCTCAAAGTTCCTTGGGTAGAGCCTCTAAGTGAGTTTTACACATGCATGTTCTTAGGCTAAGATTTGCATTTCATGTTATAAATATTACATAGCATGCATCATCTTGCATTTAGAGTAGTTGTATATACTTTAGGTTAATTACATCCTTTTTATGGCTAGGAGGGAAGGAGATGTATTTCAGGGCCTCGGATGGACGATCTGACCGTATGGATCTGATTAGGACGATGATCGGAATCTAACGCCTTCGAAATTGTCTAGATCGGAATCTCGTAGCATCATATGAAGTTCGAAGAAGATCAATGGCCAGGGGGCAATGCAACAACCTTACAGACTTCGGATGAAAAATCTGAGCATACGGATGGATCCGAAGCGACGATCGCAGTCCGATAACATGAAAATCAACTCGATCCGAGCATCGTGGCTCCCTCTACAATTGAAAGAAATTAAATAGCCCAAATGGGTCCATGTGGCGCCATCTTGGCCACCCAACACTGGCCAGCAGTCCCAACATCGTCTCCTCTTTATCCGCATCATCAATTCTCAGTCATTGGATCTTGATCCAACGGCTGAGAAGCCGTCTCCACCGCGTGCCCATAACCCCTCCTTGCAACAATTTCTTGGGTGTAGCGCATTGGTCTAGATGCACACTTGCAAAGGAGGGGCAAGGGTTTGAATCCTCGCAGCCCCAGCACCCAACACCAGCTAGCCGCGCGCATGAAGCCCGCATCGCACGCATGCAGAAGTAGCGCCAGCGTGGCGCCAGCGCGTGCGCGCGACAATGCATTATCTGCAACTTTACTACTTTCCTTTAGCTATGCATAAAATAATGTTATAATATGTTGATTAAGTGCATTATGTCAATTACAGGTAATAAGCTAGATCTGAAGCTGGATCAGGAATAATGGGTGTTGCAGCAAAGCTAGAGCAAAAGACCTAGATTAGATGTAGTAGATAATAATGTAAGGGAGTTAAGGTATGCTACTCTTTTAAGTAGGAATAAAGCAATAAAATGTGAAGAGCTTAGGTCCATCCTAGCCCTAGGATAGCCTAAAGACTTCCTCAAGCCTTAGCCACACTTAGATTAGGTCACCGCACCCTAGGAAACCTTAAAACCCTAATTCCAACCTTTATTTGGATGTCTAGATGAATTATAGGACGTTCAGAACCCTTAGCCAACTCCCACACACCTTAAACCCACTTCTGCAGTGTTATTGGACGTCGAGACACCTGGTCAGACGCCCAATTTCTGCAAAATACCCAAGACAGAACCTTGAATTCTTCCTAACTCTGATTGGACGTCCAGACAACAAGTCTAGACTTCTGATTTTTGAGTATAAGACGTTTGATTCCATTTTTGGACGTTTGGAACTGTTCTCCAGTTCCTATTTTGAGATTCAAGCCTTGATCTTGGATCTCTAGCTCCCTAAACCCAATTCCAACTCCATAGGAGCCTAAATTAAGGTACCTTAACCCTAGTACACCACCTCTAGACCTCCCCAAGGACCTTATTAGGTCCTCACTAAACCCAATTGACTTAGATCATAGTCAATTACCATTACCTAAGTCAATTGGACTCATAGGGTCCAATTGAGCTTAGATCTCAACCCACACAAGTCTAATTGGACTTAGTGAGAGTCCAATTGACCTAAGCCCAACCTAATTGAGTTATTTCACTCTCAATTAGGTTCACACTCATTCAATTAAACTTGGGTTAAGTTTAATTGCAATTCCCCCTTAGAAATTAGGGGTGCAACCCTAATTTAAGGCCTACACCTACCTAAACCCCTTAGGACCTAACCTAGACCACTTAGCCACCTAAGGCACGGCCACACACTCACACACACACACACACCCATCTAGAGTTCTCTAGAACTCTCTTCAACTGGCGCCACTCTTGGTTGCCAAATTTAGCAACCAAGAGTCATTTAATTCTTAGATCCACTTTTTATGGATCTAAGAACTACTCTCTCTCACCATGGCCGGCCACTCATGGGACTCTCTCTAGAGAGTTCCACACTTCTCTAGAGAGACTCCCTTAGGTCTATAAAAAGACCTAAGGGGTGGCCATTTGCACCCATTCCATTCTTGGCACTCATCCATCTAGGTTAGCTACATCTCCACCTCCACTCTACCTCCACGAGGAGCACCACCATGGAAGCCACCATCTCCACCTAGGGGTCCTGATGGTGGTAGCAGCTCGACGAACAGTGGCTGGCGGAGGTCGCAGGAGAGGAGGACATCGCTGGCGGTGGGGCTATCCTCTCGGTGTGCGCGGACTGCGACGGGTGCGCGGATGGCGTGGAAACATTCGTGAAGGGGAGGGGAGCATGTTGGCGTCGACAGTGCGGAGTTTCGTGGCCGGTGGTGGCGGCTGCGAGTGGAGGAGCGGCGTCGGCGTTGGGTTCTTCTCTATTAGAGAAGAAGACGAAGAAGTGGAGGAGGACACAGTGGTTCGGACGCTACTGTGGCCGTGGTTCGTCGGGCCCTACGGTGGAGGATGGCGTGGTCAGGAGGCAGTGCGAGGCAGTCGTGGAGGCGGGTGTTGTTGATGAGCGCTGGGAGGGGAACCGTTGGGTGTGTGCCTCTATCTGCATGGTCGGGGATAGAGAGGGTGGTGGGTGCGGTGGTCTGTGAGGAAAGAGGCGAAGGTGGAGGAGATGAAGGCTCCCTCTGGTCCCTTGGGGAGGGGAACGAAGTTGCTGCGGCTGCTGTTGCGTGGACGGGTGAGAGAGAGCCGAACGAGAGCTTCAAGAAGGGAGGTTGTGAATGTTGGAGCCGAGGAAGAAGGAGATGGAAGAAGAAGAATGATGGGTTGTTGGTGGGTGTTCGGAGAAGAGTCTGGATGACTTATGGGTTGCAGGCGCGGTTGTGAATGTTGGAGACTAGATGCGGTGGTGAGTCGAAGATGTGGTAGCTATAGCGGAAGCGATGGCGACGTCATAGCTATCACCTCCGACCATGGTGGTGGCACATCTTGTCGTGGTTGTAGTGCAGTCATAGACGGTTGAGGTATGATAGGAGATGAAGGTCGAGGATGCGGATGGCTCACGGAAGCGGGCAGGTCGTAGTCGTGGATGTCGCCGAAGATGGAGGCTCGTGGTGGTGGTGCTCTTCCTGTGCGTGGACGGGGGTGTGGAGGAGAGCAAGCTCTCCTTCCGTGGAGGAAGATGATGATGTCCGGTGCCCATCCTTTGCAGAGATATTTGAGGGAAAGATTTGAAGGAGAGATTCGAGGGAGAGAGAGAAAATAAGGAAAGTTTTCTTATTTTCTCTTTCTTTCTTTTCCTTTCCTATTGTATGTGTTTTCAAAGATCTCTTTTGGAGAAGATTTTTAATTGAGAATTGAAGAGTTCTTTCCTTTCTAGTGTAGCAAATTAAATCTTTAAAAATTATATTCCCAATTGAGGTATAATTCCATCCAGATTGTCTCTTTCATACCGAGCTGACTTGATTAAGATGAAAAAGTTTATGCAATGCATTAAATGATAATTCTGCAGCTTTATTAAATTTATCCATGTAATGTATTATTCAGGTTACATTTTCATTCCAATAATGAGGTACTTGGGCTCTAATTTAGTCCACTAATATGGACTTATCAAATACCGCAATGCCTAAGTTTTGCTAATCTCGAGCAAAATCATGGGAAACAAACCAAGTCTTTCAATCGTATTTTACTGTCAGGAAGCCTTATTGTCCACACCTCTAGAGATTAGATTGAAATATCAATTATAAGACTAAAGGTACTCAAATACCAACCAAGATATGGACCTGTCCAGCCTTAGCCTTGGGTCTACTGCAAAGGTTTTTAAGGGTTGCGAAAATCGCCCAAAGGTTTGTTGACCCCAGCAGTTAAATCACCTGTGCATATGTGCAGCAAGTCTAGGTTCAATTTACCACTGCATTTTTTGTAAGAGAGAAAGAGAAAGATGTTATTTCGAGAGTTTTCTCTCCTTCTTTTTAATTTTCTCTAAACCCAACATCGGATTTGTCCTAAATACGATCTGTATCAGATTCCTTGTCCCCACCATCAATCCTCGTAGGGTCCCTGGCAATTGATGCTTTGGGATAGCACCGCCCATGGAAATCCCCAAAACCTTGGCTTTCGACACTCCGTGATAGTGCCTCTCATGGTGTTCTATAGCTAAATTCAGACCCTAGCAAATAACATTTCGAGATAATGCCGTCTATGGCACCTGAACCAACATAAGGTGTTTCTGTGCCCCATTTGGATATTTAGATATCCTAAGAAACAAGCACCGAGGAGGCGGTATGTTATAACGCATCTTCAGGGGGAGTATTTTTCATTCCTCCTCTCCGCCCTAGGAACTCGTCCAATCAACTTGTGTCTTCGAGCCGCTCCTAAGTCAAATTCTCGGGAAAACATTTTCAGAACACTCTTTTTGGCATTATTCCTCATTTTGCACACTGAACCAAACTAGTGTGTGATTTTTGGGTGCCTATGTTACCAAGTCCTTCAAACCAAAGGGTAGCCAACGGGATCGAATACTCCATAAACCTTAGACTTAATACATCACCCTCTCAACTCCCTCAACCACTTGAGGAATAGCTCAGATCTTAACAAATACGTGAGTGTTTAAGCCTTAAAATAGACCCAAGAGGTCGAAAGTCTATATCTGATGCAAGAAATACGTGGTTTGTTAATTATACAAAATTGATGAGTCCATTTTAATGGACTAATATTAAGCCTAAGTACCTTTAATCGTACCTTGTAGGTGTGTTAATAATTGCAATTAAGTTGTAGAAGAATTGTATGCATCATGATTTACGTTTATAACATTCTATAACTTAATATGTAATGATTTTGCTGTTTTTATGTGTAGGTATTATATTCAGAAAGAGCAAGGGTTGGGGAGCAAATTTCCCCAACAACCGGAGGAACTTCTCCCTTTCCTCCGGCCATCTCCTCCAATGCCCGTCGGCCAAAACTAGAAAAGGGATTTGCAAATCCCTTGATTGGTGCACGCTAAGAGAGAGAAGAGTTAAAAAGAGAGGAGGTGGCATGGACTGAAGGCAATCTTCCCCCTGCGGGGAACTGCTCTCTCTTCTCCACTATGGAGAGGGCGAGCACTGTGCCGCTCCTTCTCTACCTGCCCAGCCGCGCCCGCACCAAGTACCACGCTACCACTACAGGAGTTTGTCTGCACCCAACGCCGCACCCGCCAAGCGCCCACTGCAGTGCCTACGCCTTCAGACACAACACCATCACCGCACCCGCACCAAACGCCTGCATCCTCCACCAGCCGTCCTTGCAACACCCGCTCCATCTCCTTCGCGTGCTCCTCTCCAGCGCCTCAACATGCCCATCTTCCAGCGTGCCCCCTCCTTCCTGTAAGCACAACATCTCCCTCCACTTTCTCGCTCCTACGCGCCCGCACGCCACCAACCGCAACCTCCAGCGGGACTTGCAGGCGCTAGGCCCGCTCTACAGTCGGCGCTAGCACCGTGCCTCAACCCGTAGGCGCCAACTGTAGGCGCTTTCCCATCAGCGCACCCGTAGGTGCCAACTGCAGGCACCTGCCCATCAGCGCACCCGCAGGCGCCAACTGCAGAGCGCCGTCACGCCTGCCGTCGCCCCCATCTGCAGATCACCGCGCCTGCAAGCACGCGCAAGCCACCGTGCGGCTGCAGCAGTCTCCGTCTCCTCTAACAGGACGGTGCTCCGGCCACCTCTGCCGACCACCGTCGACCACCTCCGGACGCCGTGTCACCACCGTTGCATAGCTCTCGTCAAGCTGCACCTCCCTGCCGACTCTCGCGGCCAACCGTGCGCGGCTGCACATGTGAGGAGAGAGGAGAAATCCTCTATTTTTCCCTCTATTAAAAATTACATTCAATGCCATTATCAAGTTTATATTAATATTTTATTCTGGCAAATTGCACTGATGTACTCAGATTTTCTTGAAATTATTTTATTTGTGTTATATGCATGTTTCTATCATGAATTTCAAATTAGAATTGCATGAAAGTTGAATTCACATGATAAGCCAGTACACATGCATCTTACACATATTTTTGGGGCTTAATTTCTGATGTGAAAATTGCATAAACACCCTTGAACTTTTAAAGAAATTGCAAACTTCATTTAAAACAGCATTTTCCTCACATTAAAGTTGCATAAGAGTTTGCGAACTGTGCATTCCTTGACTCGTGAATTTATTAGGCTAGTTCCTCCCTGTGGAGACAACCTAACTCTTCGTGGTTAGTTTTGAAAATTTAAATGTTTTGAAAAGCGATTTTCTACCATGCGATTAAATACAACGACAAATCATTTTATGATAAAGTTTTCAACGAAAACGAAGATCGCTCTTTCAAATGGTGCCGTTGCCGGGGAGGAAAAATGCCTATTAATTTTTCAGGAATTTTATGTTATTTTTATGCTATTTTGAAAACTTTTCTGAATTATTAACTATGGATTTTCTTCTGTGCAAAAACACGCGGCGAATGCGACAGGCGCGTACGGTGGAGACGATCTTTTGGTGGACCTTGAAGTCACCTGGAGGACGGTAACAGGAACACGTGGGCCTTGATCCCACGCACATAGGCTTACGAAGAAGCCTACTTCTGATTTAGGCAGTAGATCTTAGTTAGATTAGTTAGATAGAGATTAGAATTTAATTTCTGTCTTTTGGACCCTTGTTGGGTATTTTTGGGAAAGTGTCCCCAGTGCCACTTTATTTCTTATTGCTCTTGTATGCGGGAGCGTATTTTCGGGAGCGTGTTCCCATTTATTTAGATTACAGGATTATTTGAACTGTTTTGAACTACATTTCGGTTAGTCAGTTAAATTAGGTCTGTTTGCTATTATTAGAAAAAAATAAAAAAAATAAAAGTAAAATTGAACTGTCTGCTAGAAGTTGCATATCTATAGGACGACCATCTAGGACTGAATGAGCAGCATCTAGTTTATTTTTATTGCATTGCATTCATTACTGCATGAAGAAAGCTAGAGTAAAGTACGTCTTCTCTTGAGCATTAATTACTTGTCATGCATATGCATTGAACCTAAATCTAAGACCACTAAAGTACTTGAATCAAATTAATTCAGTGGTCACTTTAAAAAAATTGGGACTGTTAAGAGGTTGGACTTTAAAATCTGTGACTGAAAATTGTGTGCAAAAGGATCCTATTTGCGGAATTTCAAAAAATCAAAACACGATCGTATGCTTGCACACTTGAGACACTGTGCACCTCACACATAAGGTCACTAGATAATTTCTACCTCTCCTCTTTTTCACCACAAGGGAAGTTAGTCGGAAATCAACAAGCCTATCCACCAAGTTACTTCGGTTCCTCGTGTGTGGGCTTGACTCGGGACTTCCATCCCTTGCGGGTAGGTTATAGGCACCAGCGAAGGTTGGCCTAGGAAGCGTAATTTTTGCAAAACTTGTTTGGCCACCAACTAAACATATAACTCTAAGACCTGCAATCTACTAAAAACAGATCTTGTTGAATTTGCATTTGCTGTGACAATAGAACTCTTTAGGAAGTTTTCTGCTGAATTCTAAGAAAGTTAAAATTGTTTTGCTTAAAGAAATGGATTACTCTTACTCCTATCATTCAGATTATCAGAGTCAATACTTCCCATCTTTTAATCAGGATCCCATGCTCCGACCATATCCATCCTTTGATGGGTACATTGACAATTCATGGGATCATTCTCATTCTTACCCTGGGAGTACTGGCTTGATAACTCCCACTTTTGAGCAGAGCCTAGGAGCGGGATTTTCCAATCCTGAAATTCCTACTTCCATGCAAACACCCAACCCTCCCACCCTTCATGATTTTCCGTATCGAGGTTGGACCGATACCCCTAGGCAACCAAAGCCTGAAATTGACTATCCTCCCCAACCTGATAATAGTAGCCTCTCCTCTTTTATGATAGAAATGCAAAAACAGCAAAAGGAAATAATGGAATTAATGGGAGAGATGTTGAGGAATAGTCAACACTTAAATGAAGAAATAAGACAACTTAGCTACACGCTTCCCAATAATCCTGATCCCTACCCAATAAACCATGATCATGAAAATAATTCTGAGGAACCAAATGACAATAGGGATCTAATTTTAGGTAGCCATCACTTAGACTCTCCCAATGAGACACGGCCACTAGAGGATAACGATCATAGTGATTATCCATCGGAATTATATTGCAGTCAAAAGCAAGGGAAGATGGTATCTTTTGAGGACCTTGACCCTAATGACGGTATTCTCCTTACCCCTACCAACCCGAGTCAAGGTTGTATTATTCCTATCACTTCCCCTATTAATTATTTGGTGGAATCCCATTATACCCTTAGTGAGCCTACTCCTGACCCTCTACTTAGGGAATCAACACCTACCATTCAGCATCCTGAGGATTTAAACGCACCAAATGAAGGTGACTCTAACGGAATAGAGGATGATCAATTCTGGTCTCAGGGATATGAAAAGTCTAATCCAGAGAATGAGGATGCCCCAACAGAGGAACCTGGAATAAAAATCTAGAGTGAATCATAGGAGAATTATTTATCATTTGAGGATTTACCTCCAGAGGGTAGAAATAATATATTAAATCCAGATTCCTCCTTTCTTTTGAGAGTCATCCTCCATCAAAACAGGAGTTGATATTAGAGGAGGACAAACAAAATAATGAGAAGTCTATGGGAGACTCTCGGGAACAAAACACGTCAATTGAGGATTTATACCCCGAGAAGAATGACGAATTCAATGATATAGGCTTCCTCCAATATATTAAGACTGATCCTCCTTTTGAAATAATTGAGGATACTGATCTAACTCCTAATGAATCCCATATACACCCTGACAAATATTTTAGTGAACCAAATGAATCAGGGGATGAGCTGAATGATAATGATTCTTACATTTTGACCTTGCCATCAAAAAGTTTTAATTTGGAGTCTACCCTTGATTCAAATATGACTCTGATCATTAATACTAGGTAGGATAACTTGAAGTTGTCTACTACTATTAGGGAGTGTACACAATCTGAATCATTGTTGGAATTGGACCTAACACCAACTAAGCCCTCATTGGACTTAACCATTACCTTCCAACACTACAAACAACCCTTATACTCCCTAACCGATCCTTGGCTCAGATCTCTGCTCATATACTTTTTTTCTGGAGAATATATCAGGCCACTACATCCTAGAGTAGAATGGCGAGTGTGGATTGATGCTTGTACTTTTACTCTCGCCATTCAAGGGTTTGAACTAATTATGTGTATATCTTTTAAAACCCGTCCTGCTTTGGAGGATCCTTCTTATCCTCCACTTAGTCCATTTCGGGAGGTCCCTTTTCATATTCCGTTTATTATTCTTATACCTCCCAAGGTAGCCAATGAGATTTTCTGTTTTCATTTCTTCTGGCGAGCATTTGGAATTACATTGCATCATCAGCTCGCCAACATCTATTGTTACCTATTTTCTAGGTCTACGTTGTTACGCATATTCTTAGGGCCTAACTTTTTCTGTCTAGAACCTGACTTACAGGTTCCTTATAGGTCTGGCTGCTGACAGAAAATGCAGCGCTTATTGGGAGGCAACCTAGCAAACTCTGTCAGGTGATATTTTTCCTTTCTCCTCCTGTTTTAATTTTACAATGGAGACATTGTAGGATTTAGGCATGGGGGAGTGCATTTGCATTTTAGGAAGTATTCATGCATTTAGATTAGCATAAAAAAAATTCTTTTTTTGAGCTGATTGGATTAGTCCTTAGCAAAATACCTTTGTTATTGGAGGTTCTTCTTCTGGAATTATTTCTTAAGTTTAGAATCCAGTACATTTATTTCACGTGCATGTAGATTTGGTAATGGATCCTTAAGGAAAACCAATGAGCATTTATAAGTCTACTAAACCCTTGGACAGTTCATATGGAGTCAGGCATACTATCTTCTAATAGATCTACCTCATATTTGCGAGAAGAAAGTAGAGAGATTACTGGTGTGCTAAGTCTAGTGCAAGGACTCTTAAGTTTTGGATAATTAGATGATACTTCAGAGTTAGGCGTAGTTTTCACTCTTTGTTCCTGTGTGTATATTTTGTGTGAATTCCTGAGAGTCACCAAATAAGGCAGATACACAGAGATGGAGTCTTAATAAAGCTATAACTATGGTGGATGGTTACGATCGTCCTTCATAGAGTCCTCGGCTGAAGGAGGGTAATAATGTCAAAGGTTAGAAATACGCCTGTCCTATCCATTCATTCTTGGTGCAGAGAATAGGCACTTCCACCAAATAAGCCACACAACTTCCTTTTGACCATCATCATCCCTAATAATGCCTCGTAAATAAAAGGCCGTATTGTGTTGTGTTGATTGAAAAAGAAACAAAAACAAGAAGAAAAAAAATAAAAAAAGGAAAAGAGAAAAGAAGAAAAAGAAGAAATTGTTATATTACAAAAAAAAAAGTCCAAGTTTATGACGTAACACTGTTTCTGAGGCAGTAGAACACCTATCGCGTTCCACCAAATATGACTCATACCTACCTTCTAGTATTTCTGATTGCCTGAATACTGGTTGAGAACTCTAACTTAGTTATAGAGTTATTAGGTCTTTAATTGAAGTGTGGATGCCATGTGAGGCCACCAAATAGTGAGTACAATTTCTAAATCTAGCGAGATTCGTGATCTCAGAAAGAAAGAGAGAGAGTGCCCAGGAACATCAAGAGAGCACAATTGTGTAGCCTCTCTCAGAGTTGACTTGTCTAATAGTCTAAAGAGCTAGAGTCTGCAATACTAGACTATATGTAGCACCAGATGAGTGTGTGCCACCAAATACAAATCCATTCAACTCGATATCTCCTACCTAAGCCAACGCCGGGGTCAAATTACAGATTATCGTCTGCTTTACCCCCGAGGGAAGTAGTTGCCTATCTCATCAGAAATTTTTGCCAAGAGTGATGTACGAACTCCCAATGCGAATCAGCTCTTTCACTTGGATCTGTTTACTAGGCTATCAGCAGTTCACATTTGCCTGGATTTCTAAAGTTTTGAAGTAAGAAAAGAAGAAATCTTCTAATTACTTCTATTATTTTTCATTTTTGCTAGGGACTAGCAAATCTTAGACATGGGGGTATTTGATGAGTCCATTTTAATGGACTAATATTAAGCCTAAGTACCTTTAATCGTACCTTGTAGGTGTGTTAATAATTGCAATTAAGTTGTAGAAGAATTGTACGCATCATGATTTACGTTTATAACATTCTATAACTTAATATGTAATGATTTTGTTGTTTTTATGTGCAGGTATTATATTCAGAAAGAATAAGGGTTGGGGAGCAAATTTCCCCAACAACGGGAGGAACTTTTCCCTTTCCTCCGGCCGTCTCCTCCAATGCCTGCCGACCAAAAATAGAAAAGGGATTTGCAAATCCCTTGATTGGCGCACGCGAAGAGAGAGAAGAGTTAAAAAGAGAGGAGGCGGCGTGGACTGGAGGCAATCTTCCCCCCTACGGGGAACTGCTCTCTCTTCTCCACTATGGAGAGGGCAAGCACTGTGCCGCTCCTTCTCTACCTTGCCCAGCCGCGCCCGCACCAAGTAGCATGCTACCACTACAGGAGTTTGCCTGCACCCAATGCCGTACCCACCAAGCGCCCACTGCAGCGTGCCTACGCCTTCAGGCGTAGCACCATCACTGCGCCCGCACCAAATGCCTGCATCCTCCACCAGCCGTCCCTGCAGCACCCGCTCCATCACCTCCGTACGCTCCTCTCCAGTGCCTCAGCATGCCCATCTTCCTGCGCGCTCCCCTCCTTCCTGCAAGCACAGCATGTCCCTCCTCTTTCCCGCTCCTACGCGCCCGCACGCCACCAACCGCAACCTCCAGCGGGACCTGCAGGCGCTAGGCCCACGCTACAGCCAGCGCTAGCATCGCGCCTCAACCCATAGGTGCCAACTGCAGGCGCCCGCCCATCAGCTCACTTGCAGGCGCCAACTGTAGAGCGCCGTTACGCCTGCCATCGTAACCATCTGCAGATCGTCGTGCCCGCAAGCACGCACAAGCCACCGTGCGGCTACAGCATCTTCGTCTCCTCCTACAGGCCGGCGCTCCAGCCACCACTAGCCACCTCCGGATGCCGCGTCATCACTGTTGCGTAGCTCTCGTCAAGCCACACCTCCCTGTCGACTTTCGCGGCCAACCGTGCACGGCCACACACGCGAGGAGGAGAGAGGAGAAATCCTCTATTTTTCCCTCTATTAAAAATTACATTCAATGCCATTGTCAAGTTTATATTAATATTTTATTCTGGCCACATTGCACTGATGCACTCAGATTTTCTTGAAATTATTTTATTTGTGTTATGTGCATGTTTCTATCTTGAATTTCAAATTAGAATTGCATGAAAGTTGAATTCACATGATAAGCCAGTACACATGCATCTTACACATATTTTTGGGGCTTAATTTCTGACTTGAAAATTGCATAAACACCCCTGAACTTTTAAAGAAATTGCAAACTTCATTTAAAATAGCATTTTCCTCACATTAAAGTTGCAGAAGAGTTTGCGAACTGTGCATTCCTTGACTCGTGAATTTATTAGGCTAATTCCTCCCTGTGGAGATGACCTAACTCTTCGTGGTTAGTTTTGAAAATTTAAATGTTTCGAAAAGTGATTTTCTACCATGCGATTAAATACAACGACACATCATTTTATGATAAAGTTTTCAACGAAAATGAAGATTGCTCTTTCAGAAATTATGTTGTTGAGACTCGTAATTCCGCAATCAACTCTTAAATTTATAACCTAGACAGTGAAGTATCTAGGGTCGTCAAAGGAGACCAATTTTATTAATCACATAAATGGTTCTCTCTCTTGCCTCTCAAATCCATACTTTGTTTTTGTTGTTTTTGATTTTGTTGTTTTTTTTATGTTTTTCAGAAACAATCGGGTTTGAGGTAATAGAATGCGAAGATTTAATTATGCTACAACTAACCCTAGGTGACAAGAATGAAGTCCTCTCTGTTGGTGCTAGGGCACCACGGTCGTTTATTTTAATGATAACAAAACACATGTCATTTAAAATTTACTTTTGAGTCCTATTTTTTAGGTCAAATTACAAATGGAGACATGTGTTTCGACGGAGTTCGAGCTCGCATCCATGGCAGATTGGAGGAGCTCAACGGATAATGGAGGAGCCTTTGCGAGGAGTGAAAGCTTGAAGCGTGTAGTCATGAAGAATAGGATAGAAGTCTTTTCTATTCTTGCATATTGTACTATGTTATTGTTGTTTTCTTTCTTTGCTCTTTTATTTCTCAGTAGCATGTTAAAGAGGCTCAAAGTTCTTTGGGTAGAGCCTCTAAGTGAGTTTTACACATGCATGTTCTTAGTCTTAGATTTGCATTTCATGTTATAAATATTACATAGTATGCATCATCTTGCATTTAGAGTAGTTGTGTATACTTTAGGTTAATTACGTCCTTTTTATGGCTAAGAGGAAGGAGATGTATTTCAAGGCCTCGGATGGACGATCTGACCGTACGGATCTGATCAGGATGATGATTGGAGTCTAACACCTTCAAAATCGTTTAGATTGGAATCCCGTAGCATCATATGAAGTTCGAAGAAGATCAATGGCCAGGGGGCAATGCGACATCCTTACAGGCTTCGGATGAAAAATTCGACCATACGGATGGATCCGGAGCGACGATTGTAGTCCGACAACATGATAATCAACTTGATCCGAGCACCGTGGCACCCTCTGCAATTGAAAGAAATTGGACGGCCCAAATGGCTCCATGTGGCACCATCTAGGCCACCCAACACTGGCCAGCAATCCCAACACCGTCTCCTCTTTATCCGCATCATCAATTCTCAATCATTAGATCTTGATCCAACGGCTGAGAAGTTGTCTCCACCTCGCGCCCATAACCCCTCCTTGCAATAATTTCTTGGGTGTAGCACATTGGCTTAGATGCACACTTGCAAAGGAGGAGCACGGGTTCGAATCCTCATAGCCCCACCAATTAGCAATTGGAGCAGCACCCAACACCAGCTAGCCGTGCACACGCAGAACTAGTGCCAACGTGGCGCCAGTGCGCATGCGCGACAAAGCATTATCTGCATCTTTACTACTTTCCTTTAGCTATGCATAAAATAACGTTATAATGTGTTGATTAAGTGCATTATGTCAATTACAGGTAATAAGCTGGATCTGAAGCTGGATCAGGAATAATGGATGTTGCAGCAGAGCTGGAGCAGAAGACTTGGATTGGATGTAGTAGATAATAATGTAAGGGAGTTAAGGTATGCTACTCTTTTAAGTAGGAATAAAGTAGTAAAATGTGAAGAGCTTAGGTCCATCCTAGCCCTAGGATAGCCTAAAGACTTCCCCAAGCCTTAGCCACACTTAGATTAGGTCACCGCACCCTAGGAAACCATGAAACCCTAATTCCAACCTTTATTTGGATGTCCAAATGAATTATAGGATGTCCAGAACCCTTAGCCAACTCCCGCACTCCTTAAACCCACTTCTGCAGTGTTATTAGACATTCAGACACTTGGTCAGACGTCTAATTTCTGCAGAATACCTAAGACAGAACCTTGAATTCTTCCTGACTCTGATTGGACGTCGAGACAAGTCTGGACTTTTGATTTTTGAGTATAAGATGTTTGATTCCATTTTTGGACGTCTGGAACTGTTCTCCAGTTCCTGTTTTGAGATTCAAGCCTTGATCTTGGATCTCTAGCTCCCTAAACCCAATTCCAACCTCATAGGAGCCTAAATTAAGGTACCCTAACCCTAGTACACCACCTTTAGACCTCCCCAAGGACCTAATTAGGTCCTCACTAAACCCAATTGACTTAGATCATAGTCAATTACCATTACCTAAGTCAATTGGACTCATAGCGTCCAATTGAGCTTAGATCTCAACCCACACAAGTCCAATTGGACTTAGTGAGAGTCCAATTGACCTAAGCCCAACCTAATTGAGTTATTTCACTCTCAATTAGGTTCACACTCTTTCAATTAAACTTGGGTTAAGTTTAATTGCAATTCCCCCTTAGCAATTAGGGGTGCAACCCTAATTTAAGGACTACACCTACCTAAACCCCTTAGGACCTAACCTAGACCACTTAGCCACCTAGGGCACGGCCACACACTCACACACACACACACACACACACATTCACGCACACACACCCATCTAGCGTTCTCTAGAACTCTCTTCAAGTGGCGCCACTCTTGGTTGCCAAATTTAGCAACCAAGAGTCATTTAATTCTTAGATCCACTTTTTATGGATCTAAGAACTACACTCTCTCACCATGGCTGGCCACTCATGGAACTCACTCTAGAGAGTTCCACACTTCTCTAGAGAGACTCCCTTAGGTCTATAAAAAGACCTAAGGGGTGGCCATTTGCACCCATCCCATTCTTGGCACTCATCCATCTAGGTTAGCTACATCTCCACCTCCACTCTACTTCCACGAGGAGCACCACCATGGAAGCCACCATCTCTGATTAGCCCATATTTGTGAGCTATTTAAGTATTTAAGTGCCTAGACATTAGGTTAATTCTAACATTTATTTAGCATAAATTAGGATGTAAATAGATTAATTCATATTTCTAATTCAATTGCATAATTCATGCATCTTATTCATATTTAAATGCATTTAGAATTAACTTAGAATTGCATTAGTTAACTAATTAGGTACATTGCATGCATTAATTTAGGTTAACATAAAAGTTGAGGGTTTGTATATAAATAACCATAATATTTTATCATTATTTTTTATTCTTCTTCTATGTGCAACGGCTGCATTTCTTCCTCCAGCTGATGTAGTGAAGAACCCAATCAAAGAGGAGCGGATGTGTTGGATCTGGTCAGGCAGCTGATTTCAAAAGAGAGGAGGAGGTAGTCGAGCTCACTAGGCCTCCACCATCGACCCACCACTGTGCAGAGAGTTCTTCTCTCTTCCATTCCACATCGCTGGCCTCAACCGTGACGACGAGTCTTCTCCACCGTGGGCGTGTGGTGTGATAGGCCACACCACCATTCGGAGCTCGTCCGCATTACCGTGAGCACCTCATCGTGCACCTCCCTCACTGTCGTCACCAACAACTACCGTCGCAGTTACTGCAATCACTCCTCAGCCACTTAAGACGTTCAGGAAACTTCCCGGACATCTGAAGCTTTGACCTCCCCACTTCAGCAGCAACCACACTCGCCCACTTCACCGCCAACCGCCTGCCCTCGCCTGCTCACCTGAAGTGCCAGCCCTCATCCGTGCTCTCCTCGCCCGCATCACACTTCCAGCGCCAACTACCTGCACTTTGCAGTACGCGCGCCCACCGCCAACAGTAGGACACCCGTGCCTCCTGCCTACAGCAGTGCATCAGCACCTCCCGCCTGCAGCGCCTTCCACCTACGCATGCTCCTGTTGCGCCTCACCGCCACCTCCAATGCTAACTGCCAGCCCACGCATGCGCATCACCTCCAGCTTCCAGCGTGCGCTCGCCAGCGCCTGCAACCTTCCCATGCACACCCCCTGCTGCAGAGCTCAACGCGCCCACACAACCGCCCCTTCAGCAGCTGCAGCCACCGTTGGTAGCCACTCTCGCTGGAGCTCCATCCAGCCGACTCCGACCACCGCTCGACGTGCGGCTGCCACCACCACGATGGCCTCACTTCAACCACCCGCCTGTGCGAACCTCTCCTCGATTGAACCTCTCTCCCGATCGCGAGGAGGAGAGAGGTAAAATGCTTTGTTATGGACTTAATTAGTTTTTACATTTCATGCCATTGCCAGGAAAAAGAATTTTGGTTTATGAATATTTTATTGTGGTAAAATTTACAACTTCATACTCAAGTTCTCTTACAATTGCATGGCTTTTGTAATTAACATTGTTTGACATTTGTTTTGGAATTTAAATGTGCATAAATTTTCTTTAATACATGTCAATGGAAAATTGCATAAAATCATCACATGTTTATTGAATATTTCAGTGAGGAAAAATTGCACATCTACCTTATGTTTTCAAGATATTGTGCATCTCCTTTCCATCGCATTTCATGTCAGATTTGACTATGGATTTCTCACGAGATTGAACAAATACGAAATAAGTGAGATATTATTGCATCATTGCCTCCCTGTGGATACGACCCACTCTTCTGCGAGTGGTTATTTCTTTTTAAATATTGATTAGTCGATTTTTCCACCACATAAAACTACAAACGACTTTAAAGCGAACAATCGACTCGTCAATCTCCATGCTAGGATGCTGGATCACCTCTCCAACCTCTCTCCAAGGGTCGGCCTAAGCACCATTAGCCACCCCTCATTCTCCTCTCAGCCACTCAAAGGCCATTGGAGTCTACCTCCGAATGCCCTTCTTTTCTGCTAGATTACTAACTTAGCTCTTCATAGTTTTACTGCTTTCATTTACTGCTTAGTAGTGTAGCTCTTATTCTCCCCCAATGATGCATGCAAAATCCCCCCATAGATTCCTGTATGCGATCATTTTTTGTTAGCTAGTTTTATGTTTTCAAGCTTTCCTTTTCAAGCTTTCTTCTAAATTCCATGTTGCAAACATCCTTCTGAATGAATGAATAAAAGATATATTTTTTTATACATATCTCTATGTTGGAAATCACCATGAGCTTATTGGTTGCCATCTATTTCGTGTGATTCAAGTTGCTTCCTTTTCATTTATATATATATTGCAACAAGCATGTCGGTTTCGGAAAATATAGAAGATTTAACTATAAATTCATTTTCTGTAAACAACCACCACATCACTAGAATTGTGTGCACTGAAACTCATAATTTCACTTTCGTTATCTAACACACGTGCATGTAATCAGAATTCACAATAGAAGTGGCAAAACTCCAATCCGAAGATTGGAAACCGACGTGTGATTCTAAATAAAGTAGAGCGATAAAAGATCGATTTCGGATTTGAACAAATGCCTCCCATAGATGAACGATCGAGACTCAAAGTTTCGTTATCTTTTTATAAATATTTTTGTTTGATCATATTGCGCACTATACTACGATGCTTTTCCTATCAAAATGTGCTTTACGACTTCCAAACACAGGCTTCAGACGTTGACCGTTGACTTTAAATGTATTACCCGTCTTTGGGTCAAAGATCTAAACATCTCCGTTTGGAAAAATCTGGTCAATAATGAACGGGCCATTTCATTTCGATCTAAGTTTGCCAGGAAAGAGCTTAAGTCGAGAATCGAATAACCAAACCTTTTGGTTCGGCTCAAAGCTCTTGCAGGAAATCAATTGATCATGCAGAACTTTAGTCTGAGCCTTGTAGATCTTGGCATTCTCATATGCATCATGTCAAAGCTCTTCCAACTCAGATAGTTGGAGTTTCCTGATCTTCTTGGCTAAACTCAGATCTAAATTGCACTACTTGATTGCCCAGAATGCCATATGTTCAATTTCTATGGGTAAATGGCATGCCTTCCCATACACCAGATGAAACAGAGACTTGCCAGTGGGCGTTTTATACGCCGTACGGTAGGCCCAAAGAGCGTCCTCAAGCTTTTGAGTCCAGTCTTTGTGATCAAGCCTAACCGTTTTCTGCAGAATATTCTTGATCTCCCAATTGGAGATCTCAGCCTGTCCATTCGTCTGGGGATGGTAAGGTGTGGAAATTCGATGATTAACCCTGTATTTAGACAACAAATGTTGAAATGTTGAAGTACTCTGCTATCGAATTTGGTTTTGAAAACCTGTTGTTATAGTTTGAATAGCGAAGAATTCGGGTTCAACAAATAAAATTTATACTGGAATAGAAATCCCAGGTCGAACTCAGGGAGGCTACATCGATCAAAATTCGTAATTATATTTTTTTTTGTTTTTGTTAAAAAGCAGAGTAATTACAAAGAAAAGAAGCACTATAAGTAATCAGAGACAGAGAGAGAGAAAGAGAAAAAACATCCACTTGATACTTCAAAATGTTTATACAACTAAATGAGAAATTACACTAGAAAGTAGGAAAACTATTACAATTAGAAAGTAGGAAAATTCTAATCTAGAAAGCAGGAAAAAGGAATGGGAGAGAGAAGTTATCCTCCTCAACGATCGCTTGGAGGACGAGCCGGATAAGACGACGCCTGGGAGACGAAGAATGGAGCAGGAAGAAGGAGGTTGAGGTAGGAAGAATGGGAATGAGGTAGCACATTGTTGTCGTCACGGGATCCACTTCCGAAATGGGGGCAAAAAATTGACTTTGTCTCTTGAGGAGCATCCCAGGTGTGGAACAAGCTTCTCTTAAGCTTTGGAGGAGAGAAGAGAAGGAAGGGATGAGAAATTCATATGGAGGGGGTCTCCCTTTATAGTTGCAAGGAGTGAGGGCATTTTGGTCATTACATTTTGAAAAAATTAATTCAGGACCTTTAGTGACAGATAAATCCGTCATTAAAGGCCTGAACGTGGACTTCGTGGGCGACGCTCACGTGCTCGCTCGCCTTCCATGCCTCAAACGCGTGCTCCACATCCTTCAAATCTTGGCCTTCCGATCATGAGATCGGACGACTAAGATCTCTCCTCGCCGTGCCTCATCTGCGCGTGCCTTGCGCATGTGATCCCACGTCACGTGGGGCATCAGATAGTGCATGGGCTCTATCGGCCGTGCAGTGCCGTTGGATCTTGATCGCGTAGCTGATCGTGCTCACGTGCCCGCTCCAATTTGAGGCGTGCGGGGGCTCGAACTCGCACCTCCACGTCTTGATAGGGCACCCGACCAACACCCTACGGGTGCATTTGTGTCGAGCACTCTACTCAAGCGTGCGTGCCCCGCAGTCGTTGGATCTTGATCCAACGGTGGAGAAGTGCTGGCCAGATGAGCTTAGGCGGGTGTGTGCTGCTGGTTGGGCGGTGAGATGGCACCACGTGCACCATCTTAGCCGTCCATCTTCTAAGTGATGTAGATGGTGCCACGGGTATCAGATTGGATCGATTTTCGCATCATTAGGCTGCGATCGTCGATTTGAACCCATCCGTGCAATTAGATTTGTTGTCTGAAGTGTGGATTAACACCATCTTGGCCCTTGATCTTCTAGGGTTCCTCGATCTCTATCTGATGCTACGGATATCCGATTAGGGTGATCCTGGAGTCGTTGAACTCCAATCGTCGTCCTGATCAGATTCGTATGGTTGGATCTTCTATCCAAGGCTCCGATAAAAAGTTGCCCTGTCCCTGACCATAAAAGGTAGACAATTAACCTACATTTTATTCAGACTAATCTAAATGCAAGATGATGCATGTTATGCAATATTTATAGTATGTAATGCAATTCTATGCTTAAGAACATGCATAAATAGACATTTTATGTAATATAAACATGTTTACATTAGTTCTGGACAACCTACCAATGGGCTATTACCCATGATAACTTGCCAGCCATACTCGTGCAGTGAAGTGTGGCTTATTTCTTTTCTTTTTCTTTCTTTTCTCCTTTTTCTTTTTCTTTTCCTTTTCTTTTTGGACTTTCTTTTTCTTTTCAAGTAGGTGGCTTCCCTGGTCTAAGATTTACCTAAAGGCAGTAGGAAAAGAATGATCCTGTGGCTGGGCTCTGGAAAACCTACCAATGGGCTGTTACCCATGATAACTTGCTAGCCATGCCACCTTAGAAGGTTCATTAGCTACCCAATTTTCGTTAAAATCGCCAAACAACGAGTCAGTGCGAATAATGTGTAGATGCTTAGACTTAAAGTTCTCTCAAATCAAAGGGCAGGTTGATAAGTTGTGTACTTATCACCCAAACTTATTTAATTAAATTGAAATGAAATTTAGGATGGTGAGGACTCGATAAGCAAATCCACATTTTAGTGAATACTCGGACTGATTAAACCCAAAGACCTGAAGGGTCTAAGTATTCAAATCATACAGTTTTATTTCATAAGATTGAAAATTTTCTAATGCCCAAGTTCTCTTTCCTAATTTGATTTTTTTATCAAAAATAAAGAGAAAATAAAAAGAATCAACAGAGCGAACAAGATGATTCAGATAATGATATCCACCCCCCCATGCCTATCCAATGCAATGTCCTCATTGTATTAAAAAGACATGAAATAGAGCGGAATAGAGTAGGAAGCACCTGAATTGCGTGAAAAATGGGTCCGCTCCAAGATAAAGAGAAATTGTATACGTACTGAATTTAATGCCTTCAGCTAGGCACATTATACACAGAAGAAGAAATAAAGAATTCACAGGTGCAGGTCAGAATCAGATTAAAAAGATTCACCTCAAGACCTGCCAGCAGATGTCTACAGATGTGGACCAGATTGTGATGCAAATCCATATCCCATGGTCGAGTATATCTAAGGTTCTGGATAAAAATTATCCAAAACCTGAGATCAGTATGAAAGCGGGGTCGAGCTTGTGATTTGTGATGATGCAACCCAAGACCAAAAAGTCGGGTTATAGAGAGATCAAGCTCAAAAGGATAATCAATGAATGTGTGCTTGGGTTGGACATCCTCAGAATAAATGTCGTAAGGATCATGGCATAAGGTTGATAGTTTCAGATTAATTGAAACTCTTAGACTCGGTCTTCTACTTCCTCTAGAGTTAGCTTCCTAAATCAAAATTTCCCAACTCCTATCCTCCTTCAGAATGTCAAATTCTGGGACCTCCTACATATTAATCACCCCATATGAATTTTCCAAGTCTAAAAGCTGTGACTGAATCAGAATTGACTTGGGTCTAGTGATCTCAAGAATAGAATCATCAGTAAGCTCAATGGGGTGTGATTGAGGATTAGGGCTTTGAATTGACTCCTTAATACAAGGATCTGAATCTACCATGGAAGCCCCAATAAGATCAGTTTCCTCAGTTATTGGGCCATCATATGATTTATCGGATTCCTCAAACCCAGTTGTCTCATAGAAATCGTGTTCTGTAAACTCTCGTGAGACTTCGCATATTGATTCTTCACCTTCAGAATCAAAGAAATCTGAATCCGCATTAATGTATGCCTCAAAATCATCAATCACTTTCTGATCCATAGAGACACGTTTCCTCGTACTCCGGCTCAAGGATCTCAGGTGAAGAAATCAGATCATCCTTAATTGGTTGCTCTAGATCAATCTGGTTAATCCCAGTCTCATAACATGTGTCCCCCCCAACAGGTGCCTGAGCAGGTTCTGTCATTAGCTCTCCTAAAGGGGGTTCATCTTGGGAATCATCCCAAGATTGAACTAAAGCAACCACAAATCTCATCCTCAATTTCGATAATTTCCCAAGTAAAAACTCATACGGGCCCTTATCATTAACATCTTGGAGCCAATCCAACAGATACTTGTTAAGATCATCAATCATTTCAATCAGGGGCTCCGATTCTTCAGTGCAAGGTGTTGATTGAGCTTCTAAAGATTGTATGGTATTCCTTAAGTTAGCCAACACCTTCTCTTGGACCTGGTTAACCTGAACCAAATGGTTTGGTTTAGGGTTGGGTGGGCTTGGGTTTAGCATAGGGGAAGCAACGAATTGAGGATCTTGATACCATTCCTGATAATAGGTCATTTCGGGTTGTTCATATGGTGGTAATGACCTAAAGGCAGTGTATTCTAGGGAGGGGTAAGGATCAGTGTATCCTTCTTGATTGTAGATCGTATTAGGTTGTCCATGAAAGGGTGGTGATCTATAATCGATGTAGCTCTGAGAAGGATAAAAATCTTTATGATGGTGTCCAAGGTTAGATCTTGAACACGGAGGTTTGGAACTGTATCCCCAATCTGAGTTATCCCAACTAGTAGATGGTTGATTACAGTACGAGTCAGGATAATAATCATCATGTTGGGGATAAGACATATCAGGAGGTCATGCGTATAGAATGTGGAAGGATTCATGACAGATGGGGGGAAGAAAGGTTCCCTGCAATACAAACAAACAAACCTGTCCTTAAGTGGGCTAGCCTAAAGACTTATAGACTCCCAGAACCTGTCTTAAGATTAATAAACGATTTGATCTACTTCTTTCCGGTCAATCCAACCAGTTAGAGGGAGGGATTGGGGAGAAGGTTCTTCCTTTGGCCTGCGCCTTAGGTTCCTAGTGTACCCCCTAGCCACGATTGTTTGATTCTGCTCCCCTAGCTAGACACCAGATTGAACGGTAGAAATAGACTAATAAAAAATAATCTCTGTCTGGGCTTCGAAGAGTGAGTCCAATCCTTAGGGCCAACGTCTACTCTATTTTAATTAGGGTTAGGTTTGAATGTGCTTTGGAATATGATGGTCCCTTTATCTGGGTTGTACCCTTAATAATTAACTGATATGTGCGTGCGTGCACAACCAGTGGTTTTTAAGCAAGATTACTTTTGGATGCGGTGAATTTTAGGGTTCAAATCTTAGTAGCTTTTAGGATTCAACTTTTGGTATATTCAATCAAGTTCAGTTGGCACACTAGGTTTTGAAAGCACAGGTGAAGATGTTTTCCTTTAAAGCTTAAAAGAATGTGGAGTGCTTGGTAAATCCCTAAAAGTTGAACCTATGTGGCAGCTACTTAATGAGTTGAATTTAGTTGAAGTGGTGCAGCCCAATCAACTCAAACAATTTGCCTATTGCACCACTTAATTAGGCACACAAGTGATTACTTAATTTGATTTCTTCTCGATTATGTGTTTTAGGTGTGCATACCGGTTCCAAAGATTGGTTTACCGATTGAGTTTGAAAATCAGAAAAGGTTGTGTACCTCTGTGAGATTTTTTTAAATTTTTCTTTTAAATGCGGAGGGTGAGACGAGTGTAGGTGTCAAACAAACAAACAAAATGAACCTTAGAGTTTATAAGAACACCTAGGTTGATTTATGTTTGTGTTATTATGTGGTGGAATGAAAACTAATGGGTGGGAAGTGGGGGTAGACTTCCAGACCCTTCCATAGCACTTTGCTCTAATCTGCCACTTTTGCCTGTCTCGAAAGAGTGCCTGCAATCACAATAAGAAAGAAGAGAAGTGAGGTAAACGATTTGTAAGTTAGAAAATGCGAAGAATCAAAAGTACGTCACCTCCTCGGCAACGGCGCCAAAATGTTGAGGTGGAAAACTATGCATTCGGAGGATTCAAAAACCCATTGTTGTAGTTCGATTCGTGAAGAAATCTGTTGAAATTTGTAATTAAATTTTGGGTTGAACATAGGGAGGCGGACATTTGATCCAAAATCGCGTTTATTTAATTGTCATGAAGCAAATTAGCTAATTGAATTAAATCTAAATTAGCTATCTACCTAAAGAATAAAGAATAGAAGATAGAGAGAGAATATTACAAATAAAAGCAAAAGAGAGGTAGAATAAACATGAACTTCATTATCAAAAGCTGCTCATTACACTACTCATTACAACTAGAAAACGAAAAATATATGCTAGAAAGTAGTAAATCTACTCTAGAAAGTGGTAAAGAGAATGGAGAGAGAAGTATCCTCCTCGACAATTGCTTGGAGGACGAGCCAGACAGGACGACGCTTGGAAGATGGAGGACGGGATGGGAAGAAGGAGGACAAAGCAGGAAGAAACGATAAAGAGGTAGCACCTCGTCATCGTCGCGGGATCCGCTTCCCGAATGCAGAGAGAAGACAACCGCGAGATGCTCCACGAAGGGGGGAGAAGGTGGAAAAGTTCTAATTTTTATTCTAGAGGAGCATCCCAGGTTTAGGACAAGCTCTTAGAGCTTTAAAGGGGGTGAGAGAAGAGAGGAAGGGATGAGAATTTCATAGGGTAGGGGTCTCCTTTTATAGTTGCAAAGATTGGGGGCAATTTGGTCATTACAAATTCAAAATATTAAATGAGGGGCCTCTAGTGACCAAATTAAGCGTCACTAAAGCCCAGATAGTGGGCGACGTGCGCCCGCACCTGCTGTCTACTCCTCTCCCGTGCTTGCTCAGCTGCCCACGTTCGTCGATCTTCAGTCGTCCGATCGTAAGATCCGATGGCTTAAAATCGCTAACCATCAGCGCTTCTTCGCTCACGAATGCGTGCATGGTGTGTCCAATCGTGCGTACACGAATCGCGACCTCTGAGCATGCCACGTCTCCGCTCTTGCCGCTACTCATCTTTGATCCAACGGCCTTGCGGTGGCTTGACCCCGCGCCTCTTCTTCATGTTTGGGCTCTCACCCACTATGCTAAGCCTGGCTTTATGTTGCATTTAGTGTTTAAGGCATGCGCTTCCATGGCCGTTGGATCTGGTGGGTAGTCGAGGAGAGAAAGAGAGGGTGGGTGTCCTTGGCCGATATGGGCAGTTGAGATGATGCCATATGGTGCCATCTTGGCCGTCCATCTTCTGTGTATTGTAGACAGTGCCACAGGTGTCGAATTGGATTGATTTTTGTGTCGTTAGGCTACGATCGTCGATCCAAACCCATCCGTGCGGTCGGGTTTGTTGTCTAAGATGCGAATTAACACCATATTAGCCCTTGATTTCTGAGCTTCCTTGGACTATATCTGGTGCTACGAATGTCCAATCAGGGCAATCTTGGAGTCGTTAAACTCCCGTTGTTGCCCTGATCAGATCCGTACGGTTGAATCCTTGGTCTGAAGCCCTGATTAAAAAGTTACCTTGTCCCTGGCCATAAAAGTAGATAATTAACCTAAATTTTATACAGACTAACCTAAATGCAAGATTATGCATGTTATGCAATATTTATAATATATGATGCAATTCTTTGCCTAAGAACAAGCATAAATAGACAATTTATGTGATATAAACATGTTTACATCAATTGTCTTTGGCCATGTTATATCAATACAAGGAAGTAGATAAACCAAAAATAGATGCTATATCTAAGCTCCCACCACCCACTACTGTGAAACAGATCCAATCTTTTCTAGGACATGTGGGTTTCTATTGTAAATTCATACAAAATTTTTCCCAAATCTCCAAACCCTTAAGTCAGCTACTTACTAAAGACCAACCATTCAATTTCAATGCCAAATGCTTGGAGAGTTTTTTTGAGGTTGAAGAAAGAGGTTACAGAGGCTCCAATTTTGTAGGGACCTGATTGGAATAGTCCCTTTGAATTAATGATGGATACCTCTGATTTTACTGTGGGGGCCATTTTAGGGCAAAGAATTGCCAAGAAGCCCATTGTGATCTATTATGCCAGCACAACTGTTGATGATGGATATTGATGGATTGGATGGATGGAAAGGTGTCTTACCATTAATGCTTTTGTTGGAATCTAATGGAGAGGAATGGGGTTTCTAGGGTTAAGGAAGGAGACAATGGGTAGAGGGTCTGGCGATCTTGACGATGACGACAAAGAGAGAGGTTGGAAGCAAGAGGGGCTGAGTAGCATGCGGCACTAGGAGTGGGTGGGATCTGGAGAAGCAAGAGAGGGGGAACGCGGACATCATGTGCTATCAATGTAGAAGAAGAGGACACATGGCGGCAGTGTGTAGATCGCCGACCCTGTGCATGGCCTGCGGCGGCTGGGGGCATAAGAAGGCGGAGTGCAAAAAGAAGGGAAGTGCGACGCAGTAGAATGGCAGACAAGCTAGGGCTTAGGCAATAGGTGGTGGTGTACCACCACCTCCCACAATAAATCTCGATCAGATGTACAACGTGGAAGTCCCACAATCACAGGAGATTAGGGCTACGGAGATGGCGGTTCGTGGGGCTCTCATCGGTGAGATCATGGTGGGGAGATATGAACGCGAGTGGGTCCTATCTCTGGTAAGATCTCTATCTCTGTCCTCTCAAGGGTGGAAGGTGGAACACTTGGGGGGGGCAAGGTTTGTGTTGTTTGATTTGGGTATCCTGGATGTGGAAGGGCTCCAATTTCGCACTAGTATCTTAGAGGGAATTACGGTGATGTGGAGATTGGTCTCTCCTTTTGATGGAGCTCTCCAAGATCACCCTCCTAAAAGAGTTGAGGTTAGAAGGGGAATGTTGGAGATGTGGGGACTACCTTTGCATCTAAGGTCGAATGGGGTGGTGGTAGGTGTGGTGGCTAACTTTGCGTCACTAGCTAAGAATGATAGCGTGGGTCTCTATGAAGGGGATGGGAGATCCATTAGAGTTGAGGTGAAGGTGACCAGGGGAGGACCAATTCCTAACAAAATCATCCTTAGGTGTGGCGAGAGTTCCTGGCTTCTCAGAATGAAATTTGGTCTCCTTAATGGGGAGGAGCAGCAAGTGAAACCTCCTGTGGGGCGGGTAGAGGGGAAGACCCAGTAGGACGATGCCCAGGAAGGTGTTCTAAAGGGTACTGAAAGGCAAGAGGTGAAGAAGAGGAAAGAATTTCATTGTTCGGTGATCCAGGATGTTGAAATGAATGGAATGGCTCAATCACAGGTAGAGGAGGTGATGGTACAAGATGATGTTGGGAATAGAGAACTCATGATTGTTCCTATTGATCCAATGAGACAACTAGAGGAGTGTGAACACATGCCAGAAAATGCAGATAAATTCTTCTTTATGGCACCTGGAGTTCTGAAGTATGGAGTGGGGTCTTCATCTAAGGGGAAAGTTGTGCGTTCTCCCTAAAAACTGAGGGAAAGAAAAGGTGGTGGCGACCAGAGATCCACTGAAGAGAGAGTGGTAGCCATTCTGAATGTTGAGAGGAGGGCTGGGGAACCCTAGAGGACCCCTGTGTCCATGGAACAAAGGTGCTCACAAGGAATGTGCGTGGGTTGCACGATCGATTGCGGGGAGCATCACTGGCTAGATATCTCCATGAATGGGAGGTAGATTGTGCTCTAATTCAAGAGACACACCTGGAAGATAGGGGGGACACTACATGGCAGACTCTTCTTCAAGGGGGCCAAGCAGACTTCAGAGAAGTGGATGCACGGGGAAGGGCGGGTGGAATTGCGGTGCAGTGGAAGACATCCAGGTTGGTTCTGCGAGAGGAGCAGAGGGGCCGATTCATGCTCTCGTGCAGATTCAGATGTTAAGGAGATGATCTAGAGTTGATCCTATCTTGTGTATACGGCCCCTGTGCTGACAGTCAGAGGAGTGAGTTGTGGCAGGAGCTATGTGAGATGGCGAGAAATACCAATGGAGTGCCATGGCTTGTTGGTGGCGACTTTAATTGTACCACATTAGTGAATGGCTGAAGAAATGGGAGGGTAGATAAGTCATCACTTGGCTTCCAGCTGGTTGTTTCAGAAATTGGCCTGAATGAATATCCGGCAACAGGGGCAGAATTCACTTGGAGGGGAGGGAATGGACTAGTCTCAAAGCTAGACAGATTTTTTGGGAGTGTGGAGATGTCAGAAAGATTCCAACTCTCGTCAGTCATGGTTCTCACTTGCCCCTTTTCTGATCATACGCCCCTGCTATGGGACAGTGGGGAGGATTACTTTGTTGGCACATATTTTAAATTCAAGAAATCATGGTTGCGGGAAGAGGGATTCAAGGAGATGGTTAGTCGGTGGTGGGTGTTGATAAGTCTACTTTAGTGGACTAATTTAATGCTTAAGTGCATTATTATTTGGATGAGAGATTAATTTAAAACATGCATGTTAGTGACAAAATCATGTGAACCTTAGATTTATCATTTCATGTATCAATTGCATTAATCCTTATATAAAAGGGGTTCATTACTTATGTGGTTGCAAGGTCATTTAGGAAAGGACATTTTTCTAGTAAGTTTCACAGCAAATGGCAACCGAATATGTATTGATTTCCTAGAGATAATAAAAGGGAAGAAAAGAAAAGCAAATAAAATACCTTCCAATTCTTCCCTCTCATTTCCTCATCTCTCTCTCCCTCAAATGGCAATACTAAATCATGATTGTTTTCCTTCCTTCTCTGACTCTCTCTCATTCTCTCTTTTCTCTCCTTATTTAACAGGGACGGCAGGACAAGGAATCCAACCCCCCCCATGGGGAAGAAGCTCCCTTTCTCCACCTCTCCTCCCTGCAGGCAACTCCCTCTACCGCATGTCCACAACTCCACCACTGCGATCCTCTATTGACACCGTGCTTCCTCTCAACGAGCATGGTGACAGCATGCTCCTTGACACCATGTCCTCCCCTCGGGCAAACCTCTCAACCTTCATCGTGTGCCTAATTCCACCACTGCAAGCCACCACGACCGCACCCCCACCGCGAGCCTTCTCAACATCCGATAGAGGGTGAAGGACTTAAGCTGTCCAACCCCTCCAACAGACGTCCAGCCGAGGCCCTCACCCACGATTGCGTGCCCTCCACCGTGACTCCTCGCAGCAGCACTCACTATCAACTGTGAGCCTCTACACAGACAGCCCCATGAGACGTCTTCCTCCCACCATTGCGAGTTCAGCACACCACAACAGCCACCCGTTCCGACAGAAGTCACCGCCAGCCACTTACGCGCGCGTAAGAGGCCACCTCTGCTCACCTCTGCCCTCTCGCCCTTGCACCAACACCTCCACGCACCCACAAGCACCACCCCTATAACACACGCCCCCGGCGCCCTACAACACACGCCTCCGGGGCCACCGCCGATGCATGCATACCTCCTTCCAAGAAGACCGTGCGCCTCCTCTCCGACTATGATTTTAATTTAGATCTTTTTCAACTTTTTATATATGTTAGTAAATAAGGTAAATATTATGTTTACACCTTAAATTTATATTTTTTACCTTTTTAGATTAATTTATTAGATTAAGTAAAATTACTTAAGTTATTATATACTTAGGTATACATTATATTTAAGTTACTTTAACTTATTAATTAAGGAAATGATTAATAGAATTTCAAGTCCAATTATTAACTAAATTGTTAATAATGTTAATTGAATGATAAAATGTCATTTTAAACTTATTTTAAGGTCCTTGACTAAATATCCCTTATTCTATAATTAACCCTTATATGTTCATAACCTTAGCTAATTAACTAGGAAGACTAGTTAATTAGGAGTAATTAGAGATCATGATGAGTGTCTCATCATACCCCCAAGCCAAAGTTTTGCTAGTCCCTAGCAAAATTAGCTAAGACTATGATGATTTAAAGCACTTGGGTTTAAATTATAATAAATAGTAACTATGTAGAGGAAAGCTTAGGTCAAAAAATTTTTAAGTTTAATATAAATGATTAATGTATAGAGCATGTGTGAAAATTTTCTTACTTAGACTTATACTTATAACATTTTCAAAAAACACTTAAAACAATTTGTAAACAAGAATTTTACTCAGAATTAGAATTCTTTAAAAATCTCTTAATCTTTGTAACTATAATTAACTCAAATTAGAATACAAAGTGTTTTAAGAAAAACAAAACTTAAGGATTAAGAATTAAATTTTAACTCAAAAACTCAAATAGATTTAAGTCAATCCTTTGTTTATGATATTTGATTTCTATGAATATAAGTTTAAGCAAATTAACCAGATACTCATTATTAATCAAACTTAGAGTAGTAAAATTCTAATTTACTAGCCTACAACACTAAAGATTAACTTCTAGACCTAGGATTCTGTCAATTCTTCTCCTTTAGGTCTCAACTTACAATCTTTAAAACCCGATTTCTTAGGCTTCATTGCCCAATACCAAGGTTCAGTAGCTATGATTTTAAAACATCTGTGCTTAGTGAAGAGAACTGTCCTAAAGACATCCAAAGTTGCAAAAATCTAGATCTTAAGGCATCATTTTCCAATCCCAATTATTCCAATTCAAGCCTTTAGCTTGGCCTTACTAAGGTTTGGTTACTTTCTCCTCACCAGTTTTCTATCCCGAGGTCAACAGTTTTTGTGTATATCTCCCCGGTGGACCACTGGGTCTCTTATTCCTAATATTTTTTTCTCCATATTTTTTTCTTCACTTTTTCTATAAGTTAGAACACCGATTTGTAGCGAGGTGTTCTTTTTATTTGATGGAAGGAAGGGTAGCATCCATTTGTAACATGATGAGAACCTCATCATGAGCCATAACTAGCTCATTTTGACCTAATACAAAGGATAAAAGCTCCTACATAACTCAAGGAAAGGCTTAACTCAGAGAATTCTGAGTTTAAGGAGAAAACAAGTCATAAGGGGTAAAAATGCAATTTTACCAGTATAATCTGCATACAGGGTCCAAACATAGGTCAAACAAACCGAATAAGAAGGAAAGTGGGATGATCTGATAAGGGCTACAGCAATTCCAAGGAACTAAATGATAATTTGTAACCTTAAAACAAACCCACTTCAATTCACGAGATTCGAGGTAAAGTAAAAATAGAATAAACCCTCTAAAATTCATAGAAAAATAATCTTTAGGGTTTAGAACCTTCAATTTGGCCTTCGGAACCCACTTTGACCTACATTGAGAATCATGCCCAATTAATAACTTAATTTGGGTTTTTGCGTAAATTGATCGGTCAAACAAGGTTTTATCTAGAAATAAAATTCACCATCAGAATCCTTAGGTCCTAATTAGTCACGTATAAAAACTTGAGCCTAAGAAGAAACCTTCTTGACCAACTTTACATTTTGGTCCTCATCTATTTACTTTTTGCCCCTCAACTTTTGAACCCTCGCATTTTGGCCCCTAACTCTTCTTCATTCTTTACATTCAGGTCCTCCCTGCAAAACCTGCCAGCACCATGCTCCGGCGACCCTGCGTGGAGCATGGCGCCGCGTAGAGGAAGGGGGAGGGCCTACCAGGTCAAATGGGGATGCCCTGCGTCGTCAGCCGTCGTAGGAACACCCCCTTGGTCGCTGCAACCCACCATATCGGCCGTGCGAACGCACGGACGGTATGGGTCTCCTTCCTCCGGTGTCCTCCGGCGAGGGAGACACGTCGTCTCCCTCCGCCCTCCTCCCTGGTTCGGCCCCTATAAATACCCCCGTCGCTCCACCGTTCTTGGGAGCTCGGTCCTGACGGAGAAACACCCTCTTTTCACTCTCTTCCCACTCCGACAGGAAGCCCTCCAGCTCCGGCGGTTTTTTTTTTCCTCCCCCTCCTCGTCGCCCTACCGCACTACCAGTAGCAGGGTTGCCTTCCCTCGTTCTCCCGCGCTGCGCCGCGCCCAGCGCACGCTTCTCCGGCCCTCTCCTCGCCGTCGCTCCTTCCCCTGGGCAGCTTCTTCTCCGGCGACAGTCGATACGACTGTCGCCTGCTCCGGCTCCTCCTCGTCCTGTTAAGTAGGTATAACTTCTCACCTTTCTCCCCTCTTCCTTTTCCTCACTTTAAACCCTTACTGTCGCCCTCGATTCCGACCAATCGCCCTCACCTTCTCCACCTCCGGCCACACTCCGGCGACCCGCTCCCGTCACTCCAGCACCCCACACGGCTCGCCGACCCTCACAGAACCTTCGCCTCCTCACCCTGATCAACCTCCGCCCTTCCATTCCCTGCCATTCGCCCCCTGCAGACCCACCGACCAAACCCATTTCTCGTGCTGCATTTCGACCTAGGGCAGCCCTTAGGCTCCACCTCGTCGCCTGCCTGACCCCCCCACCACCTTCGCCGTGCCACGGCGAAGGTTCTTCGCGTATTTGATTAGGTCGAGAGGCCGTTTCTCTGTGGGCAGGTACTTCGCTCGCCGCCGCCATTGCTGAGCAGCGAAGCTTCTTCAACCTGCTGCTCCAGGCGAGCCACGCCCAGGTCTGACTCCCAGGCTGCGCGAAGCGTCTTCGCGAAGTGTCCCAAGTGCGCGGCTGGAGCGAGTGCCTCGCGCGAAGCCTCGACCGCCGCTGTTTCCTCCGCACAGGCGTCAAATTGGGGTGGGACATTTAGTCCCACCTTGGAAGACTCCGAAGTGGCGCACTGATACAAATTGAAAAAGTGCTGGAGGCTTATCGCCTCAGCACACGGAGTGAGGTCCCCTTCACCCGCCCGATTACCCGGCCTCGTCCGCGCTCACGCCTCGCGGACCTGGCTCCGACCCGATTAGCCCGACCTGCACTCCTCGCCCACCACCGCACGCCGGTGGGCCTGGACCCGGGCGCGACCCGTACACGACTACCCGGCAGCTCTGGGAGAGCTTTCCTAAGAGCGGCTTCTGTGAGAGAGAAACGCGGGGGGGGGGGGAGGGTAGAGTAGGTTTTGCCATCTCTGATTGGAACTTTGAGTGTGCAGGCACAGGTGAAGGGACTGCGGAAGGGCTGAAGAGAAGAAGAAGATTGAAGGAAGAAGAAGAAGCCAGGTCAAAGTAAAGAGGAAGGAGAAAACAAAGAAGAAGAAGACAAGCGAGGCAGAGAAGAAGGCTGACGAAGACTGAAGGAAGGAGCACCGAGCGGCACTGTAGCAGCGGCGACTTAAGTCGTCTGAGTGGAAAATCAGATGACGCTTTGAAGGCAGAAAAGAAAGAAGAAGAACATCACCACTGCTGCAGATAAAGAAGACAGAAAGAAAAAGAAGAAAGGAGAGACAACGTCCTGACAGCAAAAATAGAAGAAGAGCACGAGAAGGAGATCAGCAGAAAGAAGTAAAAAGAAGATCTGAAGAACAAAAAGCAGAAGAAGAAGACCACAAGGAGATAAACAAAGAAGAAGAAACCAAAAGCCAAAGAGAAGAGAAAACAAAGAGGAAGGAAGAAGAGAAGAAGCCAAATTTTCATCTCTCTCCCCCTCTCTCTCTCTTTATTTTTGTAATAAGAATTTGTACCCCTAGAATACAACTTGCTCCCTGAGTTCGACCTCAGGAACTCTTTATTTTTCGAGTAAAAAAAATTATATATTTGAAATGATGGCAATAACTGGCTATACTACAACGCTATAATAAAACCTAGTTATCTCTGGCCACCATTTTTCATAACGAGATCTTTTATTTATTATGGAAAAACTGCATAAGCACCCATTTTTAACGAGGCACTTAACTGCAGGGTGTTTTATTTACTTTTTCTTTTCATTTCTTTTCCCCCCTTCTCATTTTTCTTACTAACTTTATTCTCCAAATCCTTTTTCTAGGTGAGTGGCACATCCTTCACCCTTTCAAGAACAGCCCCACGGAAATCCTTGGACTAAAGAGGATTCAGAATTGATCTCTTAACCTCTGTGTTTTCACGGTCTCAGATGCCAACAAGACAACTCTATGTGTGTGAATTTAGATGTTTAGGTTACTTAGCTCTCAAACCAGAGCTTGGACAACAAAGCCCTTTACTCTCAGGTTCTTCAAATTCTTAGTTTCCTCCTATAGGATCCATCAAGACAAAATTTACCAAGTCTACTTATTTATCTTTAGCTTGTAAGTTTTGTAAACTAAAATTCTACTAACTCTCTATTTAATTAACTTTGAATATCTGGCCTTTTACTTAACTTTATGATAAAATCAAATTTTCAAAAAGCAAAAGGATTACTTAATCTAATTGATTAGAAAGTTATAATTTAATTCCAAAACTTAAGTTTAAATCTTAACACACTTGGTTTCTTAATTCAAGTAAGAATAAAAAAATAAATCCTTAAAAGATTTAAAAGATTCCTAATTCAAATAAAATCTTATTAAAAAAATTTTAAAACACAAAAGTGTGCTTTTACAAAATGTTTAAAGCAAAAATCTAATTAAGAATTGAATGCTCTTAAATACTTATATATATTCTATATACATTTTAAACTTCTGACCTAAAAGAAAATTAAGCTCTTAATTATAATATATATATATATATTCTTCTTCTTTTCTTCTTTATTAAAATGAATATTCCCCTCTTATTATTTTTATGAATTTTATTTTTAAATTTTTATATTTATATATTTTTATTTTTATGTATATAAGATTTTTCCAATTTTTATGATTTTTTTTCAAAATTTTTTCAAATTTTTATGAAATTTTTTATTTTTTAAAATTTTTACCATTTTTGGAATTTTTTATTTTTTAAATTTCGTGGATATTTAATTTTTATGTGTTTTTATTTTTTAACATACACTTAAATTGAAAATTTCACTTCAACACCCCCCAAGCCAAAATTTTACAATGTCCTCATTGTAAGAAGGGTGAAAAGATATTACACTTCATTTAATATAGGGTGATGGAAGGAGTCGAATAGAGGAGATTAAAAATCTCAGTGCGGATGATTTCGTTTTTAACCAAAGGTCAGAGTGGTTAGTCGGGCTAAATGAAGGTAATCAATATGATATAAAGTGAAATTTTAAAATAAGTGTATAAGAAAATCAAAAGGGTAGAAACAGGAAACAACTATGTACAAATGCTAAGTTTTACGCCTTCAGCTAGGCGTAAACCCTAGTAAAGAACTCCTAAATGAATAGGTATATGGTAAAACAAAGGAGTTATGAAAGAATTGGATCAAAAATAGAAAACAGATTAAACCACCCAATCAAAACTCGTCCAGAAATTGCCTAGAATAGATCTCGTAGAACCCAAAATCAGATTCTCGTGAAAATCTCAGAAAGATTAGAGTGAATCTCATGAAAATTAGATCTGATTTAGGTTGAAATATAGAATGTTAAAGATTAAGGCAATTTAAAAGATGATTCCACCAAGTTCAGAAGATCAGTATAGTCAATTTTTAATTCTCAATAATAGGTGGGTCATTTTGGCACAAAATAGGTTGCTGATCGGGTTTGGTGGGTTATTTTCAGGTAATATGGAGGACGGGTTATGATTTGAATCAAAGGCTTGATTAATGAAGTGGACTTGGCCTTGATTTTGCTTAGGATTTGGCAGATTCCTAGGATTTGGAATTGGCTGAGATGGAATAGTACCTAGCTGACGAGACTCAGCCAAAAGCGTGATTTGATTTCGTAAATCAGCCAATTCTACCTTACATTGCCTATGGATCTCAGCGAGAGCTTCAGCATTTTGTCGCTGACTCTCTGACACAGCTCTTAAAATTTAGTCTAGCTATGTATCTCTAATAGGCCTAGAGTAATTCTGCATACTCATCGGGTTAGGAATTAAATTTGATTGCTGAGGAGGCAGTGGAGGTGGATTAAAATGGGTCTGATTCGGATAATTTGGTCTTTGATTTTGATTTGATTAGCCCAAGAAAAATTTGGGTGGCTTCTCCATCCAGGATTATAGGAATTTGAATACAGGTTTGGTCTTGGAATATTTTCCTGGATGGCGTGTAATCCTAAAAGATATGGCGTGATTTCTGCAATAGCTAAGGGTGGGGAAAAGGGTGGGTAAGATTGTGGGACAAAGGTCCCTCCTTGGGTTGGTGAAGAAGTAGATAGAAAACCCAAGGGAGATGGATCTCTAGAATCCAGATTATTCACAAATTCCCTCCCCGCGGGAATTTGTGAAACAGGTGAATACGCAGAATTCATAGCAAGTAAAGGTGTAAGAGTCTTCATTGTGTTTTTAACCTCGTCGAGATGCTTTGCTACGATATCGACTTTGTCCAGTTTTTCTGCATTAATCTCTAAATCCTTTGAATTGGACAGATTACCGATCTCGTGAATGCCCTTGTGCGGATTTTGATGATTCGTATTTGCTCCCTGCGTAAATTGCAACATTGATGCATTATTGATCAAGTTTTCCGCCATCCCTTCAAATAATTCTGAAGCGGATTCTGCGTCATGATTTAGAAAATTCCCTCCACAAGAGGCATCGACTAGAGTGAGAATGCCCTCTTGTAACCATAATAAAAGATATGCATGAGTTGCCAACGAGGGATGTCATGATGTGGGCATTTCCTTTGCAATTCATGAAAATGTTCCCACGCTTCATGAATTGGTTCTCTTTGATTTTGATTGAAAGTAGTAATAGCTCGCCTTAAAGCATTGGTTCGACCAATTGGAAAGAATTTCTTCAAAAATGCGGATTCAAGTTCAGTCCAAGTTGAGATTGGTCTTGCTATAGTTCTTTACCAGTATGCTGCTTTATCTTTAAGGATAAAAGAGAACATTTTCATTAGTAGGATTTCCCTATTTTGATTTCGAGGACCAAGAGTTTGAGATAAATTTTTAAGATCTTCAATATGTTGAAATGGATCCTCGGATGCAAATCCGTGAAAGTGGGGGATTAACCCTATGATGTTTGGCTTTAATTTTGGATCATTTTCCCCAATAGGAATCCTAACATTAGGCTCTACTTGTGCATTAGATGGGTTATAATAATCTCTAAGTAGAGGCCTTGGACGATCGATCGGTAAATCAGGGTTTTCAAAACCCGCCTCAGTTCGAGGTGAAGGACGGGTTTGAAGAGTCTGTAAATTATCAAGGCTGTTATTAATAGATTGATTTGTCTTGTTTGCTCTAGCATCCTAAGATTCTGGTTCAGGAGCGCCTCATGAACATCAAAAGGCGGCATCTCCCCCTGACCAGAAGAAGAAGGGATCTCAGCATTAAGATTCTGCATTGGATCCATGGAAGTAGATGGATCAAACGGGAAAACCATTGGTTGCTTATTTGCAACCGACCTAGGATCACCTATCAACGGTGGTGCAAGAGGCGGATGCAAGGATCGTCTCTCGTCCATAAACGGAAAATAATGTACAAGTGCACACACACACCATCGGTAAAACAGCGGCACACAAAACCAGCAAAACAAAGCAAAAGACGCGGGTTTTACTCTTCTTTCAAAGGAAAGAAGAAATTCCTAAGATACACAAAGTAATTTGACGCAAACAAATAGAGTAACAGTATCAAAATATGCATCATGATGCGTATCTACACAGGTGCGTACCTAAAGCTCAAAGGTCTAAGGTCTAGGATCGAGACCGCTCACTATTGGCTCCCCGGGGCTCTAGTAGTGAGACAAACTTTTTGATCTTCGACCAAAGCCCTAAGAGGTGCAAAGAGGAGAGATAGAAAAATAAACTCATGTAACTCTAGTGATCGCGCTGTGTGTGCGATAGCATGCAACAGACGATAGTGATTGAAAAACCCTCATGCATTCTGCAAACAAATTTAAGTCACAAATTTTACTTCCTCTTTTTAGTTAATCTTTTAAAAAAATATATCAATTAAACTACAATGGTCGCTTTTTATATCATTTCAAACAAAAATATATGGTCTTTTTAATTCTCAGAGGACAGAGATCTACACGGGTTTTCTTGTGTTTTCCCACTAATGCGAGAAAAATAGTTAAAAATATTCTCGAGTCAGATCATATTAATACTAGTAGGAAATATGCACTCCTAAGAGTGTATGCCTATGTATATGCTGCTGCTAGTCAGAAAAAAAATGTATTTTTGTATTTTTTTTAAATGCAACAAAACACAAGACTAAGAAATACTCACAAAAAGAAAAATAGCAACACGCGAAAATAATTTCCTGCCTTCTCCTGAGATTACCCGTAAAGGTAAACCTGAAAAGAAGACAGAAAATAAAAACAAAACAAAAAATAAAAACAAAACAAAACACACTAATTAGAACAAAAACATTAAAAACAAAAATATATTTACAAAATACCTCCTAATTAGACAATTAAACCTTTTAAATTCTAGTGAATCAAAATATTACCTCCCCGGCAACGGCGCCATTAAAATGATGCGTGTCTTTTACTCAACTCAGTAATTAAGTTAATTTCACTTAATTAAGAGTAGAAAAAGTCACTTAGGTTAACTCGAAGTTGTGTTGGTTGTGTAATATAGGGTCGAATTAACCTAATATTTTAGAAATTTTTATTGGTTGAGTCCAGGTCGTTCACTGAGAGGTATAATTTTTCTAAATTCACCAATTATCTTTTATTTCCTTTATAAGTTTAGGAGGTATAACTAGGTTAATTTTAAAACATGAATTTAGCCAAAATATTTAAATTATAAAGAATATACAAAATTCCATATGAAAAACATATTTACTCAAAATGATCTACTTTATTAACAAGTAAACATGTTAGTTTTTCAATTTTATTTCAAAAGAAATTAAGGCAATAAGAATTGTTCTATTAAAACATGCTTTTTTACAATTAAAACAAATTCAAAAAGAAATTAAAACTTCATTTCTTCAGCCTCTCTCTTCCTCCTCCTTTCTTTCTTTTCTTTTCCTTTTATTCTCTATCTTGAGCTCTCTTTCTTACCTCTCCTTCTGTTCCTGCCTTTTTCTTCTCTTCGCTTAATCTTCTCCTTTCTTAGTGCCTTAGTAGTGCCTGTTCTTTCTTTGTTTCCTTTGCTTCCTTAGCCTTTAACACTTAATCTTAACTTTCAACACTTAGCTAACCTTAACCTTCAGCAGCTCCTCTTTCCTTAAGCTTTTTTTTGAGCCATCAGTTGAACCGAGTTTTTTATTTACTTTTTAAGCAAAAGTTATTTTATTTGCGGCGAGGTCCTTTCGAGGATACACAGCACCCGGAGATCAGGGTGGGACCAGACCCTACTCGGTCCTCGCCTAATCTCAATTAGGTTCAATTTCGATTTATTTCATTTCGGTTCATAGTCTTGAGCCAATCCAGCTCAACCAGCCTCCCAGGCCTCGCCCTCCCAGGGCACACGTACTTACGCCCACTCGGGCGCACACCTGCAGGCACACAAGCCCACACACACACGTGCACATGCTCAGATAATCAGATCGGTAACCGGTGCACTGAGCAGTGACGACTGAAGGGTCGATGTATGAAACGTGGGTTTTACCGGGTTTGTTATAACGTTGTAGTAAAGCCGGTTATTACCAACATTTCAAATATAAAAATTTTTTTTACTCGGAAAAATAAAAGAGTTCCCGAGGTCGAACTCAGGGAGCAAGTTGTATTCTAGAGATATACATGTTTCTTTTACAAAAATAAAGAGAGAGAGAAAGAATTTGTTGTTTTCTCTTTGTTCTGCAGAGGGGGATGCTCTTCTTTCTCTCTTTCTTTAGATCTCCTTCTTTCTCTCTGTTCTGCAGAGGTGATATTCTTCTCTTGCAATGGTGATGCTCTTCTTCTTCTTCCTGCTGTTCTTCCGTTGGTGATGTTCTTCTTTCTTCAGAGCTCCTTGTTCTTCTTCTTCTTTGGTTTTCTGCCTTGACCTCTCTTCTTCTTCTTCTGCAATCCTTCTTTCCTGCTCTGGCTGCTGACCTTCCGTCGTCTGACCCGGTGCTTCGACGACTTAACTATGCATTTGCTACAGTGCAGCTCCTTCTTCTTCAGCGGGTCTTCTTCTTTGCCTGTGCCTGCACACTTCAGGGTTTTTCGTCAAGAGGCAAAACCTACTCTACCCCCCCTCCCCCCGCGTCTCTCTTCCTCTCTGAAACCACTCTTGGGAAAGCTCTCCCAGAGCTACCGGGTAATCGGGTTCGGGTCACGCCCGGGTCCAGGCCCACCGGCGTGCGGTGGTGGGCGAGGAGTGCAGGTCGGTTTAATCGGGTCGGGCCAGGTCCGGGTCCAGGCCCACCGGCGTGCGGTGGTGGGCGAGGAGTGCAGGTCGGTTTAATCGGGTCGGGCCAGGTCCGTGGAGCGTGGTCACGGACGAGGCCGGGTCGGGTGAGAGGGACCTCACCCCGTGGTCAGGAGGCAGACAGCATAAGGCACTTTTTGCCTTTATGCGTCCGCGCGCCTCCAAGAAGTTCCGAGGTGGGACTAAATGTCCCACCCCAATTGAGCGCCCGTCGCGGAGGGAGCAGGGGGCGATCGTGGCTTCACGCGCGGCCTTCGCCCCATCTGCGAGCCTGGGACGTTTCGCGGAGACTCCCCGCGCAACCTGGGAGTCGAACCTGGGCGAAGGCGTGCCTGCACCTGCAGGTGAAGGAGCTCTGCCTGCTCAGTAATGGCGACGGCGGGCGAGTCACCTGGTCACAGAAGAACGGCCTCTCGGCCAAATCAGACAGGCGGGGGACCTTCGCCGTGGCACGGCGAAGGTGGTCAGGGGGTTTGCAGGGGGCGTGATGGAGCCAACAGGTCGTCCTAGGTCAAACTGTGAGCGATGAAGTGGGTGTGTTCGGTGGATCTGCAGAGGGCGTTTGGCGGGAAGTGGAGGGGCGGAAGAGGATCAGGGTGAGGAGGCGGAGGTTCTGCGGTGGTCGGCGAGCCGTGTGGGTCGCTGAGGTGATGGGAGCGGCTCGCCGGAGGGTGGTCGGAGGCGGAGAGGGTGAGGGTGAACAGGAGCGGTCGAGGGTTTAATCAACTAAGAGACAGTGAGGAAAAGAAAGAGTGGGAGGTGGGGAGGAGTTCTGACCTAGCTATGGAGACGAAAGGGGCCGAGACAGGGCGATAGTCGTATCGACTGTCGCCGGAGAAGAAGATGCCCAGGGGAAGGGGCGGCGGCGAGCAGAGGGCTGGAGAGGCGCCAGCTGGGTACGGCGTGGCGCAGGAAGAGCAGGGGAGGAGGTCTCTGCTGCTGGTATTACGGCAGAGCGAAGAGGTGGAGGGGGAGGAAACCGCCGGAGCTGGTGAGCGTCTGCCGGAGAAAGAAGAGAAGGAAGTTGGGGATTTCTCCGTCAGATCCAGGCTGCCCTCGTCGGTGGAGCAGCGGGGGGTATTTATAGGGATGAAACAGGGAGGAAGGCGGAGGGAGATGACGTGTCTCCCTCGTCGGAGAATGGTCGGAACACGAACCCATACCGTCCGTGCGTTCGCACGGCCGGTATGGTGGGCTACAATGACCAGGGGGGTGCTCCTGCGACGGCTGACGACGCAGGGCACCCCCGGTTTACTTGCCAGGTCCCTCACCTCACCCTGCGCGGCGCCATGCTCCGCGCAAGGTCGCCGGAGCATGGTGCTGGCAGGGTTTTGCAGGAGGGACCTGATTGCAAAGAACGAAGGAGAGTTAGGGGCCAAAATGCGAGGGTTCAAAAGTTGAGGGCCAAAGAGTAAATATATGAGGACCAAAGTGTGAAGTCGGTCAAGGAGGTTTCTTCTTAGGCTCAAGTTTTTATACATGACTAATTAAGACCTAAGGAATCTGATGGTGAATTTTATTTTCATATTAAACCTTGTTTGACTGGTCAATTTGCGCAAAAACCCAAATTAAGTTATTAATTGGGCATGGTTCTCAATGTAGGTCAAAATGGGTTCTAAAGGCCAAATTGAAGGTTCTAAACCCTAGAGATATTTTTCTATGAATTTTAGAGGGTTTATTCTATTTTTACTTTTGCCTCGAACCTTGTGAATTGAAGTGGGTTGTTTTAGGGTTACAGATTATCATTTGGTTCCTTGGAAGTGCTGTAGCCCCTTGCTAGATCATCTCATCCCACTTTTATTCTTATTAAGCTGTTTTGACCTGTGTTTGGTCCCTGAATTACCCTGCATGCAGTTTATACTGGTAAAATTGCACTTTTACCCCTTATGACTGGTTTTCTTCTCAAACTCAGAATTCTCTGAGTTTAAGCCTTTCCTTGAGATATGTAGGAGCTTTTATCCTTTGTATTGGGTCAAAATGAGCTAGTTATGGCTCATGATGAGGTTCTCATCATACCCCCATGCCTAGCTTTTGCTAGTCCCTTAGCAAAAAACTTAAGGTTTCAACCCTTGTTCTAGACCATGAAGTTTTCAATAGTTTTAGATAAGTGCCTTCATAGATTAGGTTAGAATGCTGATCATAGGCCTAAAAGGTACTCTAGTACCAATCAAGATCCAAACCTGTCTAGCCTTAGCCTCAGTCTTTTTAGCAAAGGTTTTTTAAGGCCCGCAAGAACTAACCTAAGGTTTATTGGACTTCGTGGTTAAAGCACCCGTGCTTGAAATGATTTTAGCCCTGGCTCAGTTCGCAGTGCGTTTTGTAAGAGAGAGATAGAAAGTTTTTCTGTTTTGGAGAGTTTTCTCTCTCTTTTTCTTTTTAGTTCTAGCCTAGGATTGGCTTTTCAACACGGTCTGTATCAGATTCCTTGCTCCCATCATCAATCCTCAAGGGTTCCTGGCGATCGATGCTTCGAGATAGCACCGCCCATGGCAACCCCCGGAACCCTGGCTATTGAGATTTCGAGATAATCCCATCCATGGTATTCCGTGGCCGAATCCAGACCCTGGCAATTGACACTTCGAGATAATGCCATCCATGGAATCTGAACCAGCAGAGTGCTTACATGCCCCCCGTAGGATATGTAAATATCCTAAGAGACAAGCACCGAGGAGATGATATTTTGTTACGCATCTTCGAGGGGATTTCCCGCCTCTCCGCGCTGGGAACTCGTCCAAATCAACTTGTGTTGATCGGCCGCTCCTATTCTAGGTGTTCTTTTCAGATTTTTGCGACGCTTCTGCGTGATTCTGATTTTTATGCTTACTGAACCAGGCTGTGTGTGAGATTAGGGTGCTTAGGTTACTGAGTCTCGTAAACCAAAAATTAGTTAACGAGGCCGAATACTCCCTAAGCCTTAGACCTAATACTTCAGCTTTTCATTTTCCTCAACCTCTTGAGGAGTGTCCAGATCTTAATGGGTACTAAGAGTCTATTCAAGAATGCCTAAGGTTTGCATTCTTACTAATCTCATTGTGCACTTTTCAGTTATTTTCTTGAATGAGGTCTAGAACCTAGGTTAATTCCTTAGTTCCTTACTAATGACTATCACTTTTTCTCATAATTTTGTGCTCCTTTTTCATTTTGTTTCTTTTCTCCTTCACAAAATTTTCCTTCTCCTCTTTTCCTCTTATTCTTTTTCGAAAATATTTTTTTTTTTTTTTTTTATGGTATTTTTGGCATATGTGAATTTTTTGTTTGAAACCTTTTCTTACAAGTTTTTGCACTTTCCTACCCCCCCATGCCTAAGATTTGCAATGTCCTCATTGTAACCTAGGGGGTCTTAGTTTATTCCTTAAGACAGAAATTTGGGTGAGTGGATGGGTCGGGTTGAATTTTTGCGGACGATTTCAAATCTCAGATGCGAACATCTGAGTTGGGGTCGGCTGTCTATAAGGGTGAACTTCGAGTGCTGAAAGGTGTCAGAACAAGTTTCAGGTTTTCAAAGAGAATGACGGGCTGCCTCCCGTTAAGCGCTGAGTTTTACGCCATCGGCTGGGCGCAATATGCTCAAGGGGAAAGGAGGATATAAGATGGCTCAGCCAAATCAGTAGAAGCTACATCAATGAACGGCTTGAGTCTCTGACCGTTCACGATGAAAGGTTCAGAATCGTGGCTGAGTGGACTGATTTCGATTGCTCCATTTCCAAAAACCTGTCGGACCAAATATGGTCCGACCCACTTAGATCTCAGTTTTCCTGGGAAGAGTTTGAGTCGGGCATCAAAGAGTAGGACCTTTTGACCAGGATGAAAGATCTTTCTCGAGATGTGTTTGTCGTGGAAGGCTTTAACCTGCTCCTTGTAGATTTGCGAGTTCTCGTACGCGTCTATGCGTAATTCATCGATCTCGCTGATTTGGAGTTTTCTGTGGGTCCCAGCCTTAGAAAGATCCAGATTACAGTTCCGTACTGCCCAATAGGCTTTATGCTCCAGTTCGACGGGAAGGTGGCATGCCTTTCCGTACACCAATCTAAAGGGAGACATGCCCAATTGGGTCTTGTGGGCGGTCCTATAGGCCCACAATGCTTCCGGAAGTCGGGACGACCAGTCCTTCCTGTCAGGTCGAACAGTGACTTGCAGGATTTTCTTGATCTCCCGATTAGACAGCTCAGCTAGACCATTAGTTTGGGGGTGGTAAGGAGTAGAAATTCGGTGAGACACCCCGTATTTGGTCATCAGTGACCTAAACTGAGCATTTGTGAAATGGGTCCCCCCATCAGAGATTATTGCACGAGGAATCCCGAACCTTGAGAAAATGTGTTGATGAATGAATTTGAGAACGATTTTGTGATCACAGGTTCGGGTCGGTATGGCTTCGATCCATTTGGACACGTAGTCCACAGCCAACAGAATGTATTCGAAACCATCCGAAACAGGAAAGGGGCCCATAAAATCAATCCCCCAAACATCAAAGATTTCGCATACTAGAATCGGTTGCATAGGCATCATGTCACGACGGCTCATGTTGCCCAAAGTCTGGCAACGACTACATTCCTTGCAATGACTGTGTGCGTCTTTGAACAGTGTGGGCCAGTAAAAGCCGCACTGGAGGACTTTTGATGCGGTTTTATGCCCGGCAAAATGGCCACCGCATGCCTGGTCATGGCAGAAAGAGAGGATATTGTTGATTTCCCCTCCCGGGACACATCTCCGGATGATCTGATCGGCACCTATGCGGAAGAGGTACGGGTCTTCCCAAATGTAATACTTGGCATCGGAGCGTAATTTGTCTTTCTTGGCCTTCGGCCAATCGGACGGGGTCTGATGAGATGCCAAGTAATTTACAATATTAGCGAACCATGGAAGGCTAGTACCAATAGTCAGCAGGTGCTCATCGGGAAAATGCTCCGTGATGGGTCCGGAGGGGTCAATTATTTCAGAAGGAAGACGGGACAAGTGATCAGCTACCACGTTTTGTTTTCCCACTTTATCGCGAATCTCGAGGTCAAATTCTTGCAACAGCAAGATCCATCGGATCAATCGAGGTTTCGCGTCCTTCTTTGCAAGGAGATGCCTCACAGCCGTGTGATCCGAGTATATGATGACATGGGAACCCAGAAGGTACGATCTGAACTTCTCTAGGGCAAATACTACAGCTAGCAGCTCTATCTCAGTAACTGTATAGTTACGCTGAGCCTCATCGAGTGTTTTGCTGGCGTAGTAAATGACCACAGGTTTCTTGTCATTTTTCTGCCCCAAAACCGCTCCTACAGCGAAGTCGGAAGCATCACACATGATCTCAAAGGGTTGAGACCAATCAGGGGACTGTAGGATCGGGGCTTGGGTGACTCGGTCACGCAGGATTTCAAATGCTTGAGTGCATTCCTTGGAGATTTCGAAGGGAACATCCTTGGAGAGAAGAGTGGTCAGGGGGCATGCGATTTTTGAAAAATCAGGGATAAATCGTCGATAAAAACCGACATGCCCTAAAAAGGATCGGATGTCCCTGATCGAGCTAGGCATAGGAAGGTGAGAAATCAGATTAACCTTAGCTCGATCCACTTGGATACCTTTCTCCGAAATTGAGTGTCCCAGGACAATTCCCTCAGGCACCATGAAATGGCTCTTTTCCCAGGAAAGAACCAAATTCACGTCGATGCACCGCCTGAGTATCTGGACCAAGTGTTGGAGGCAATCGTCGAATGATGCTCCGAAAACTGAAAAGTCATCCATGAAGACTTCCAGATAATCACCTACCATATCTGAGAATATGGCAAGCATGCATCGCTGAAAAGTAGCGGGTGCATTGCAAAGACCGAAAGGCATCCTTCGGAAAGCGTATGTTCCGAAGGGGCAAGTGAACGTGGTCTTTTCTTGGTCCTCAGGATGGATTGCCACCTGGTTATAACCGGAGTACCCGTCAAGGAAGCAGAAGAACCTATTTCCCGCTAATTTTTTGAGAATTTGATCAATGAAGGGTAGTGGGAAATGATCCTTCTTCGTGGAGGAATTGAGTCGACGGTAATCTATACAGACTCTCCACGAGTTGGCTAATCGGGTAGGAATGATTTCTCCGGTCTCAGTCGTTATAGTGGTGAGTCCTGCCTTCTTAGGCACGACCTGAATTGGGCTCACCCAACGACTATCGGAGATCGGGTAGATGATCCCGGCATCTAACCACTTGATGATCTCCTTTTTCACGACCTCCTGCAGATTGGGGTTTAAGCGTCTCTGCATTTCACGAGAAGGTCGTGTGCCCTCTTCTGAATAGATATGATGAGTACAATAAGAGGGACTTATTCCAGTCAAATCATCGAGAGTCCATCCGATGGCTCTGCGATGTTGCTGGAGGACAACAATCAGACGGGATTCCTGTTCAGGACTGAGGTTGGAATTGATGATCACAGGAAGGGTCTGATTAGAACCCAAAAAGGCGTATTTTAAGTGAGCAGGAAGGGGTTTCAGTTCGAGGATGGGGTTTTCAGCAGCGGGTGGTTCAGTATAGATGTGAGGTTCAAGGGTGGGAGTTACTGGGTTGTTCACATCTGGATTTGACTCCTCTGTTTGCGGGTCAAGATCCTTCTGTGGTTGATGAGGCATACTCAAGTCATTTTGGAGGTGTGATTCATCAACCAAAGTCTTGATGTCACAAATTTACTCGATGACGCCGCAATTAATTCCTTGTTGGGCCTTAAATATATCAATTTTCAGTGTTTGATCTCCAAACTTAAGCTCTATTTGGCCCTCCTCACAGCTGATGTTGGCTCTAGCAGTAGCCAAGAAAGGTCTCCCTAGAATGATTGGTGTATCCCTAGGGTTCTCAGGTGCATCCATGTCTAAGACTATAAAGTCCACTGGAAAATAGAAATCCCGCACTCTCACGATAACATCCTCGAGAATCCCTTTTGGTGACTTTATAGATCGATCTGCTAATTGTAATGTCACCTCGGTTGGTTTCAGCTCAGATTCTTCCAGATGGTCAAGTAAGGATGTGGGTATCAGATTTATAGATGCACCTAAGTCTAACAATGCTCTATCAAATTGGGTACCACCTATCTTACAGGAGATCAGGGGAGTTCCAGGATCTTTTGCCTTGGGTGGGAGTCTACTAAGGATTACAGAGCTGGCTTGCTCTGACAGAACAATTGGGCTCCCTCCCTTGGTTCGCGGCTTACGCTGGGGTGTACATATATTCTTTAGAAATCGTGCGTAAGCTGGTACGTGGCGGATTGCATCCATCAAGGGGATGTTTATGTGGACCTGCTCAAAGAGCATGACCAGGTCTTCCTCAGGGGCCACGGGTTTGGTGGTCTTCTTTCCCTTGGTCAGGGCCTCGGGAAACGGGATCTTGGTTGGTTCTTCTAGGATAGGTCCAGGTTGTGGGTCTGGAACAGCGGTACCTTGGATAACTATCCTAGGGTCATGGTTATCAGGCTGGGAGTGGTTTGGATAATGCGGGTCTTGAGTTGTCTTACCACTACGTGTTGTTACAGAATTTAATCCAGCCTGGTTTTGGTTTGGGTTTGGTAGGAGGGGTGGCTGCTGCTGAAATCCTGCACGAGAAGTTGAGGCTTCCATCTCGTCTGGAGATGGAGCAGTGGGGGCCTGATAAATCCATTGAGCGTGGCCTAAATTTGGATTCATAACGCGCTTCTGGGTTGGCACGTTATTTGGGTTAGGAAGAGGTTGGGAAGGGAGTGTGCCTGGCTGGCGAGAATTTGCCAACTGGGCCAGCTGAGTTTTAACTTCAGTAAGCTCGTCCTTGTGCTGTTTTTGAATAGCCGCATTCGTTTTTTGAATGTCAGCCAGAGTCTGAAGGATTAAGGACATTTGATCTTGATTTGGCCCTGATGGATAAGTAGGGTTGGGCCGAGGCTGAGGCGGCTGGTAGTGATGAGATGGCTGTGGGCGGGACTGAAAAGGTGGTCTTTGGGTTTGGGAATTTCCCGCCCACTGAAAATTGGGATGGTTTCGCCATCCAGGGTTGTAAGTGTTGGAGAATGGGTCGTTCTGGATGGCGTTGAGGTCCTCGCAGGTCTGAGGAACCTCCTAAGAATCAGGGAAAGGAGGAATGGAGTTCCCCCGGCTGGTGTAGAAAGGATCGGATGATCTTCCAGTCCAAGAATCAGATGGGGATGGATATGGATCCATCCCAGGGGAGGATCGGTGGAGGATATTTTGCACAGTCTCCTGTGTGGAAGGAGGTTGTGCAAAGGAGTTACGCGCAGAGGTGGCTCGCTGCAAGTGCTGAGTCAGCTCATCCACCTTCTTTTCAATGATTGAGACCTTGTCCAATTGACTGGCCATTAATTCCAGGTCGACTGATGCGGACAGGCCCTGCGTCTCATGTGCTCCCTTAAGATTCGTCGCTGCGCGGGTATTCGTCCTGTCGAATAATCCCATGGAGTCATTGTTGATGGAGTTCTCGCACATGTTTTCGAGAATCTCCCATACGGTGTCTTCATGTTGACCCATGATGTTTCCTCCGCAAGTTGCATTGACGAAAAGGCGGATGTCCTCACGGAGCCCCTGGTAAAAAGATTGGACTTGTTCCCATTTAGGAACTCCGTGATGGGGGCACTTTCTCATGAGATCCTGAAAACGATCCCATGCCTCATGGAGAGGTTCTCCTGATTGTTGAGTGAAGTGTGTAATCTGATGGCGCAAGGCGTTGGTCCGACCAACGGGAAAGAACTTTTTCAAAAACTCGGATTGAAGTTCTTCCCAAGTGTTGATCGGCCGGGTCTGAGTTTGATACCAATGGGCGGCCTTGTCCATAAGAGAAAAGGAGAACATCTTCATGAGAAGAATATCCCGATTTTGCGCATCTGATCCAAAAGTGTGGGCCAGATGCTTAAGCTGTTTGATGTGCTGGAAGGGATCTTCAGAATTAAGCCCATGGAATTTAGGTATAGCATGAATCATGTTGGGCTTTAGTTCGGAATCGGGTCCTCCAATCGGGATTCTGACTCGAGGCTCAATGGCCACTGCAGCAGGATTGTAGTGGTCCCGCATCATAGGACGCTGCGGTGGGTGCACGAAGTTTTGGAAGAGGTCATTGAGTCGCTGGAGCTGGTGTTCCAGATTATTTTCTTCCTCAACTGGCTGAGCCATGATGGGGGAAGAAGAAGAACTTGGTTCTGAATCAGAAGAGAGAATAATGTGAGGGTGTTGCTGCACAAATACGGGCGTCGAGGGTTGGCCTTGACGAGAGCGAATTTCTAATGGAGGTCTTAAGGGTGGTCTTAGAGACCTCCTTCCGTACATGCACAGTTGGGAGAGGTAAGTTTAGAAGGTGCTGGACCCAATCAAGACACCCAAAAATGTGTTGGGTGACTATAGAGGTGCGGGGCAGATGGACCCCTTGATCAGAAAGATCGTCCACCTGAGAATTACCTGGGCAGCCAGAGAGGGAGAGTCCCGCGAAGACCCCTACACGGTAGAGCGTCCCCACGGGTTACAGGGTTTCCCCCACCCGACCTCTCTTGTCACTGCGGTTCCAGGTAGACCAGAATGGGGATCTTGACCTCTTAAGTCTACCAATTTTAAGATCAGGGTGCTTAAGGTTTCACTTGAACTTTAGTCTTTTTAAGTGCAAAGAGTGACCTAATTTAAGGTTGGTTGACCCAAGGGGTCAACTTTACCTATTGTTTTCTTTAAGAGCTTTTAGGTCCTGTCTTTTAGGGTTCAAGTGTTTAGAGAGAGCCAATTGTTTTAGGATTTTTCTTGTTAATTATTTTCAATCAATGGCTTGGGCACACCTCTTTTGGATTTCCTTAATTCTTGATTAAGGGGTGTGTCTCTACTGAAATCCTAATGTTTGACCTTATGTTGGCTCTACTTGGTCCATTTAACTCTTTGTTGGGCAATTAGGGCTCAAGCAAGAATGTGTTAGCCCTTAAATACCCTTAATAGTGTGCAGGAGTGATGAGTTGAAAACATGCAACTTTTTATGGTTACTAAGTATGGAAGACAGGTTAGCCCTATATTGCTTGTTCTTTTCTTTTCTTCCTCTTTAGAGTTTAGGGGTTAATAGTGAGAGGAAAAATTTACCTGTCTTCGGAGTGGTTGTCGTGTGGTTGCTTGTCTTCTTGAGTTCCTGTAGCTGCACAAAAGAGAGGAGATTATCAGAAATTAAAAGATACAGGAATGTTTACCTCTAGAATAGCCGTTGCTCCCCGGCAGCGGCGCCAAAATGAAACGTGGGTTTTACCGGGTTTGTTATAACGTTGTAGTAAAGCCGGTTATTACCAACATTTCAAATATAAAAATTTTTTTTACTCGGAAAAATAAAAGAGTTCCCGAGGTCGAACTCAGGGAGCAAGTTGTATTCTAGGGATATACATGTTTCTTTTACAAAAATAAAGAGAGAGAGAAAGAATTTGTTGTTTTCTCTTTGTTCTGCAGAGGGGGATGCTCTTCTTTCTCTCTTTCTTTAGATCTCCTTCTTTCTCTCTGTTCTGCAGAGGTGATATTCTTCTCTTGCAATGGTGATGCTCTTCTTCTTCTTCCTGCTGTTCTTCCGTTGGTGATGTTCTTCTTTCTTCAGAGCTCCTTGTTCTTCTTCTTCTTTGGTTTTCTGCCTTGACCTCTCTTCTTCTTCTTCTGCAATCCTTCTTTCCTGCTCTGGCTGCTGACCTTCCGTCGTCTGACCCGGTGCTTCGACGACTTAACTATGCATTCGCTACAGTGCAGCTCCTTCTTCTTCAGCGGGTCTTCTTCTTTGCCTGTGCCTGCACACTTCAGGGTTTTTCGTCAAGAGGCAAAACCTACTCTACCCCCCTCCCCCCGCGTCTCTCTTCCTCTCTGAAACCACTCTTGGGAAAGCTCTCCCAGAGCTACCGGGTAATCGGGTTCGGGTCACGCCCGGGTCCAGGCCCACCGGCGTGCGGTGGTGGGCGAGGAGTGCAGGTCGGTTTAATCGGGTCGGGCCAGGTCCGGGTCTAGGCCCACCGGCGTGCGGTGGTGGGCGAGGAGTGCAGGTCGGTTTAATCGGGTCGGGCCAGGTCCACGGAGCGTGGTGACGGACGAGGCCGGGTCGGGTGAGAGGGACCTCACCCCGTGGTCAGGAGGCAGACAGCATAAGGCACTTTTTGCCTTTATGCGTCCGCGCGCCTCCGAGAAGTTCCGAGGTGGGACTAAATGTCCCACCCCAATTGAGCGCCCGTCGCGGAGGGAGCAGGGGGCGATCGTGGCTTCACGCGCGGCCTTCGCCCCATCTGCGAGCCTGGGACGTTTCGCGGAGACTCCCCGCGCAACCTGGGAGTCGAACCTGGGCGAAGGCGTGCCTGCACCTGCAGGTGAAGGAGCTCTGCCTGCTCAGTAATGGCGACGGCGGGCGAGTCACCTGGTCACAGAAGAACGGCCTCTCGGCCAAATCAGACAGGCGGGGGACCTTCGCCGTGGCACGGCGAAGGTGGTCAGGGGGTCTGCAGGGGGCGTGATGGAGCCAACAGGTCGTCCTAGGTCAAACTGTGAGCGATGAAGTGGGTGTGTTCGGTGGATCTGCAGAGGGCGTTTGGCGGGAAGTGGAGGGGCGGAAGAGGATCAGGGTGAGGAGGCGGAGGTTCTGCGGTGGTCGGCGAGCCGTGTGGGTTGCTGAGGTGATGGGAGCGGCTCGCCGGAGGGTGGTCGGAGGCGGAGAGGGTGAGGGTGAACAGGAGCGGTCGAGGGTTTAATCAACTAAGAGACAGTGAGGAAAAGAAAGAGGGGGAGGTGGGGAGGAGTTCTGACCTAGCTATGGAGACGAAAGGGGCCGAGACAGGGCGACAGTCGTATCGACTGTCGCCGGAGAAGAAGATGCCCAGGGGAAGGGGCGGCGGCGAGCAGAGGGCTGGAGAGGCGCCAGCTGGGTACGGCGTGGCGCAGGAAGAGCAGGGGAGGAGGTCTCTGCTGCTGGTATTACGGCAGAGCGAAGAGGTGGAGGGGGAGGAAACCGCCGGAGCTGGTGAGCGTCTGCCGGAGAAAGAAGAGAAGGAAGTTGGGGATTTCTCCGTCAGATCCAGGCTGCCCTCGTCGGTGGAGCAGCGGGGGGTATTTATAGGGATGAAACAGGGAGGAAGGCGGAGGGAGACGACGTGTCTCCCTCGCCGGAGAATGGTCGGAACACGAACCCATACCGTCCGTGCGTTCGCACGGCCGGTATGGTGGGCTACAATGACCAGGGGGGTGCTCCTGCGACGGCTGACGACGCAGGGCACCCCCGGTTTACTTGCCAGGTCCCTCACCTCACCCTGCGCGGCGCCATGCTCCGCGCAAGGTCGCCGGAGCATGGTGCTGGCAGGGTTTTGCAGGAGGGACCTGATTGCAAAGAACGAAGGAGAGTTAGGGGCCAAAATGCGAGGGTTCAAAAGTTGAGGGCCAAAGAGTAAATATATGAGGACCAAAGTGTGAAGTCGGTCAAGGAGGTTTCTTCTTAGGCTCAAGTTTTTATACATGACTAATTAGGACCTAAGGAATCTGATGGTGAATTTTATTTTCATATTAAACCTTGTTTGACCGGTCAATTTGCGCAAAAACCCAAATTAAGTTATTAATTGGGCATGGTTCTCAATGTAGGTCAAAATGGGTTCTAAAGGCCAAATTGAAGGTTCTAAACCCTAGAGATTATTTTTCTATGAATTTTAGAGGGTTTATTCTATTTTTACTTTGCCTCGAACCTTGTGAATTGAAGTGGGTTGTTTTAGGGTTACAGATTATCATTTGGTTCCTTGGAAGTGCTGTAGCCCTTGCTAGATCATCTCATCCCACTTTTATTCTTATTAAGCTGTTTTGACCTGTGTTTGGTCCCTGAATTACCCTGCATGCAGTTTATACTGGTAAAATTGCACTTTTACCCCTTATGACTGGTTTTCTTCTCAAACTCAGAATTCTCTGAGTTTAAGCCTTTCCTTGAGATATGTAGGAGCTTTTATCCTTTGTATTGGGTCAAAATGAGCTAGTTATGGCTCATGATGAGGTTCTCATCAATGTAACAAAATTGTTTTATCCCCATGCGTGCGCTCAGAAATTGATGATGTGGGACTATCGTAACCCCTTCTAGACCCAACTTCAATCAATCATAACTTCCAGCTCAGAGCTCCAAATCGAGTGATTTAAAGTTTGTTAGAAAGCTCTAAGATAGATCTACACAATTGCAGGGTCAATTTAAAGTTTAGATGATATTTTCTTCTTCAATTTGAAAGGTAAAATTAGGGGTTCCTACGGGTTATTATTGCCTAGAAATGGTAATTAGTTTCATAGAGTCCTCAGATGGACTTTTCTCTCATAATTAAAGGTTTGAATAGGTTCTAAATATTAATCTGCATCTGATGGAGTAGAATTTAAGCTCTTAAGACCATCAGGACCAGCAAAAAAGCTCTTCACTTCTCTGAAAGCTTCAGAGATCAAAATTTCAGACTTTGATATGTGCAACAGACACTTAAGAATGTTTCTGATCAATTTCAACAAATTCTAAGAATTAAAACTAAATGATCTGGGCAGGATTCAAGTTCATATTTCAACAAAATGGCACTGCTGTTAGTTTGGGTTTAAAAATAACCCAAATTGACAGGGTTCAAATTTTCACTAAATAACTCATCTAAGCTCACTTTAATCACTCTAAAACCATCCAACAAGATCCCAGAAACAACTTAATCGCATCAATTCTTCAATTTGAACTCAAAACTCCATAATCAGACTTAGTTTGACTGTGAAGGCACAAAAGCTTGACTTTCTGCTCAAAGCTTCTCCACAGGAAATCAAAGCCTCAACTAGGATCTTCTCAACCTCAGAAACTCATTCAAATTCTCAGATTGATGCTCTGACCAAGATTTCTAGGGTTTCAGGCTCGCCGCCTAAGTTTCAAAATGTGTTTGTTCGACAAAGCCATTGGAAGGTTGTTACAGTACTCTAAAAGTATAAACAGCTTCAGTGCATTGCACTGAAGCTTCTAGGTTCCTTCAATGCTTCTTATATCTCTTTGTCAGACTTCTCCAACTCCGTCGGAGTTGGAGAAGATGAAGTTCTATCTACAGCTCCAGTGGTTAAATCCTCAAATAAGCATCCTTAAAACAATCAGTGATCCACATTATATCATTCTGGAGCTTCTCAGCGAATTCTAAAGGCTGGAGTACAGATTTGGCTCGCCGGAGCTCCGGTGAGTCCAGAAAATGTGAAAAGTGTACACAGATTTGTTAAAACTTACCATTTTTAATCTAAAAAGGATCCTGAGGTTGCAAGGAACCTCAAGAATTCAATTAATTCTTCATTTATCTCTTTAAATGTAATAATTGACAGTGAATTCGTTTCTTAAGGGATCTGAGTGGTTAAAGCTCAAGACTTGTTTAACCACTTGATTCAGCGGTTAAAACAAGTCAACAAGTGTTTATATTCATAAATATATATTTAATTTAGGATTTGAACCGCTCCTGAGCCACCATTGATAGCTGATAAACGCCAGTTTATCATCATCCTTATGCATTAAAATGAACCTAGCTCTTAGGATTTTACTTTGCAAACAGGTTTTTGGGCTGCATTTAGGCATAAATTAGGATAGGCATGCATTGCATTTTTTGTTGTCTTTTTAATGTGTTTTTGTGAGTGTTAGGGATGTACAGATACACAGATCCCTAAAACTCTAGCACTCAAGAAGGCAAATGGTGAAGGAGAAGCCCAGGTGAGATGGAACTCAACTTGAACCAGCTCACCACAGCTGGAACCTAGCTTACTTGAACTAGGGTTAGCTCATCCCAGCTCCATTCAGCTAATCTCAGCTGAATGGCAGATCAAGAGAGTTCATCTTAGCTCACCCTAGCTCAAGTCAACTCAGATCCACCACAACTTAGTTGAGTCTAGCTCATCTCAACTCCCACTAGTCCACAGGGAGCTCTAGCTAACTCAGCTAAGTTGATAGGAGTTCACCCCAGCTCAGATCCAGCTACATCCAGCTCCACTCAACTCCAGCCAGCTGAAGAAGAATTCATCTCAGCTCAGGAAGCTCAAGTCCAGCTCCCGGGGAGTCAGCTTAGCTCAACTCAGTTGAGCTAAGCTAATTTAGCTGCCTCAACCAGCTTGATTCTCCCCGGGAGCACCAGACCTAGCTCACCTCAGCTCATTTTGGTAGAAGCTAGCTCACTTTAGCTTGGCTTAGCAACAAGCAAAGAACTAGCAAGCTAAGCCAGCTAGAGTAGCCCCATGCCAGCCTCTTCAGCAGCAGCCAACTCCAGCTCCAGCTCTAGTCTTCTCCTCCTCAGCTCCACCCTCCAAACCCTAGCTCCAACACCTTCTCCTCTACTCCAGCTTTAGCTAAGCTAGCTTAGCTTAGCTTAGCTTAGCTAGCAACCAGCTCCTTGGCCATCCACCACCTTCAAAGTCAACCCTAGCTAGCTCCACCAACTTAAGCCTACCTAAGCTAGCTACCCTACTCAAGTTGGCGCGACCTCCTAGCCATCCCTTCACCCCATTATCACCACCAAAAGACACCTAAAGTTGGCACCAAAAACTACCCCTAACCACCTCTATATTGGCGCCAACTTTCAGCCCTTAATCCACCCTACACCTACCCACATAAGCCATCCTAGCCATCCACCTAACCCCCCTTCTAGAATCCTTCTTGGTGCCAACTTAGACCCTCTTCTAGAAGCCATTTTGGTGCCAATATCAAGGGTTACCAACACACATAACCACCCCTTAGGTGTCCCTTAAGGTGGCGCCAAACACCCTTGGCCATTGGATCCTTAACCACCTCCAACCTTCCATCCTAGCCCTCCATTTCAAGGGTCACCTTAGCCCCCTTCCTATTCTATAAAAACCCACCACCTACCACCATTTTGGGGCATCCTCCATTAGTGTATTTTGCTACCTATACCACCTATACCTACGGCCAAGAAGAAGGAGTAGAGAAGGAGATTAAAGGGGCACATCACCAGCCCTTTTGGTGCCTTCTTCTCCCCACTCTCTTCAACTTGGGCCACGCCAAGGAGGAGGACTCTTCCACTTCAAGGAGGATGGCCAGGCAAGGGAGAAGGACCTAGGGTGGACATCCACCCTTGGAGAGAAGCTTAGGGCACGCCCCCTTAGGGCTTGCCTTGGAGGACATCACCTTGGCGGAGCACTGCAAGGAAGGAGTTGAAGGATTCTTTTTAAGATTGGGAGCCACCAACCTTGGAGCAAGAAGCCCTCTTCTTCACCATCTATATAGAGAATTTGTGTTTTCTTTTCTTTATTTCAATTTTCTAGTAGTAGAAGCATTCCTCTACTAGGCATTTTTGTTAAACACTTTTTCAATTATCTAGTTGCCTTCTTTGCAATTTCTTGTTTGCATTTCTATTTGCTTGTTTTTAGCATTCTTCACTCCCTCTCCCTAATTATTATAGGCCTCCACTTGCCTAGAGTGAGCTTAGGGAAAGGTTCTACTTGTCACATAGAAGTAGTATTTTAAATTGAAGTGTAAATCATCTTCCCACCACCATTTCGCATGTTGCTTTAGTTCAAAAACAAAAAAAAATGATATATTGAAAAACACCAAAAAGAAAGTTGAGATTTGTATTCCAAGCAAGAGAATCAATTTTGCAAACATATTGCCTCCTTGGATGACCCTAGATACTCCCCTATCTAGGAATATAAATTTAAGAGTTGATCGGTTTTACGCGTTACAACGACGTATTTTAACAAACCGCGTGAAATCGCTATCAACAGCGAGCTCAGGAACTTAATTAGATTTGGGCGTTTAATTTATATGTGGTAATAATATGTATTATAGTGTCGATTAGGGTCCATAGGATATGAATAAGCGATGGAGAACCCTATGAAGGTTAAATTAAGCCCACTACTGTCACCATGGATAGTGATAGTAGTCGGTGGAGGTGAAATGTGAATTAGGCAATTAGGTGATCAATTAAACGACTAAATGTACTAGAAATATTTGTGAGGGTTAAAGGAAGGTGGACAGTAAGTTAAAAAGACAAGATTAAAGCACTGGACAAAATCTGACATTAACTCTAATCTATCTAACTATCTAACAACTAAGCTAACCTACTCCTACTCCTACTCCTAATCTACTGTTACTTGGATGAAGGGGTCAATAGGGTTTCACCGAAGGTTTATAGCGGACGACGAAATCAGAGGGTAGAAGAAAGATCTCCAGCGAGCGGATTTGAGGTGGAGCGGAGGACTCCTTGGGTCGGTGCCTGTGTCAGAGACGCGGCAGACCATGGCGGATCTCCTTAGCTAATCAGAATGAATGGAGGAAGTCGGAAAATGAAATGGAAAGTCACCAGAGTTTTGGATGAATAGCCTATCAAAGTCGGCTGTAGTGTTAGAAGAGGGAAGGGAGCCAACTTGAGTAAAATCCGAGGGGTGAGGGGGTATTTATAGTAGTTGGCGGCGAAGAGAATGGCGGGGTCTGACCGAAGAAGGAGCTTGAGGAGCTTAACCTCCGGTGTCGTCTCCGACGACGATGAGGTTATCTCCCACTGAAAAATAGGATTCCCGGTTAATCCAGATTGGAGGATGAAGTGGAGGTGGTGAGCGCAAGCTGCAAGAGCTTGGACAAAGAAGGATGATGTTGACAGGGCGGTAATCGTACGGTGGCGTGACTCTCTGCCGCCAGCCGTTCATTCGGCTGAAGAAGAAGAAGGAAAGGGACTTAAATGTAATAAATCTTAAGGACCTGTGTGAGAAATAAGGACCCGATTGTAATGAATTTTAAGGACTAAAATGTAAACTCAGGTTTTGAAGGTTTATTTTAATTTAAATCTTTTTCAACTTTTTATATATGTTAGTAAATAAGGTAAATATTATATTACACCTTAAATTTACATTTTTGACCTTTTTAGATTAATTTATTAGATTAAGTAAAATTACTTAAGTTATTATTTACTTAGGTATACATTATATTTAAGTTACTTTAACTTATTAATTAAGGAAATGATTAATAGAATTTTGAGTCCAATTATTAACTAAATTGTTAATAATGTTAATTGAATGATAAAATGTCATTTTAACTTATTTTAAGGTCCTTGACTAAATATCCCTTATTCTATAATTAACCTTATATGTTCATAACCTTAGTTAATTAACTAGGAAGACTAGTTAATTAGGGGTAATTAGAGATCATGATGAGTGTCTCATCATGCACCTTCAAGCCTCCACCTATTGTGTGCAGCCACTCGCTTGCGCAACATGCACAGCACCACCGACAGTGCAACTAGCCCCACGTGCAGGCCCTCACACGCCCGCCCTCCGACCTTCCCCCATGCGCGCAAGCCCTCACGCGCCTGCCCTGCGGCCTACCTCCCTCGCACACAGCAGCACCCTTGTCTTCTTCTTCATCTTCCTCTACAACAGACCGAAGGGAACCCAACATCAACGCCAGTTCCCCTCACGCACAGCCACCTCCTTTAGCCATCATCCTTCGATCCGTCGATGCCGTGGAACTCGCCGGCCCTCACAAGCACGGCCACGCCCTCAGATCTGCCAATGACAGACCACACTAGCATCGGCGAGGCTCCACGTCGCCAGCCAACCTTCCCATTGGGCGACCGCCACCGGCCATCGTTTTCCTCGGTGTGACCTCCAACGTGAAGCTCTTGACAACGCCAACCTCCTCTGAGCACAGCAAGGCCGACCATCCTCTCCTCCTCCACGTGCGTGCGCCGGTAGCAAATCCCCTATTTTTGGCTCAATTAAAAATTACATTGATTGCCATTTCCAAAAAATGGGATTTTGATATTGACTATTTTATTACGGGAAATTTGTGGGAGGCCCTTCTATTCTTGGTTATTTATGACAATTTTGAAGGATTGGAATTACTAGTTAATGTGTTTTGTTTTCTTTCCTCCCATGATGAATTGACATCAATGGCAATTTATTTTTCTTGAACAAGATTATTGGTGATCTTATTGGTTCTATGTCTCCCTGTGATACAACCTAAAGTGGTATTATTTCAGTATTTTAGTAACTTTGATCGAGGTTTTTTTCTACACATTACATATTGCGACGACATATTTTTCTGATATCATTTGCAAAGCGAAAAAACCTCTCGATCAAATGGCACCGTTGCTGGGAAGGCAATAGACGCAATAAATTCACCTGATTATTTCTGAGTATTTTGAGTTGCGTGATTATCTGATCATTCTTTATCTTTTTGTGCTAGGAATCTACAGGGCGGTGACGTCAACCTTGAGTGATGCCCACACAAGGAGAAGACGCAGGAGACCTGGATCCCACTTTCATAGGGGATTCTCCTTCATCACAAATTTTATTTCTGTCTTCTCTCACTTGTAGTAATTGGGCCTAAATTTTTGGGGGTCTGTCCCTACATTCTTTAACTTCTAGGGTTTATAGTCTTCTGCATGCGTGATTCATTTTTCTGCTTGCTTGCCTCTAAAACAAACAAAAGAAAATATCAAGCTACCTGTTTAGGAGTTGCATGCCCTTAGGTGCGTGCATTTAGGGGTGATTGAGCAGCACATTAGATCTCATTGTTGCATTACGAGCAAATTGGCATGAAGATTGCTGGAGACAGGTACACCTGTCTAACTTTTGCATCCAGTTCCTGTTCACGCATTTGCATTCGGATTAAAATTCAAAACCACCAAATTGATTGAATTTACTAATTCAGTGGTCGCCTAACTGAAATTGGGATTGATAATCATATTTGACCTTAAAATCAAATCACACTTGACCTGATTCAAAGGGACTTGTCTGCGTTTTCAAAATAATAAAAGATTTGCAGTGTGATGCACACTTCTGGCACTGAGCACGCACATTAGGCACCACACTAAGGCTCGATCCCTTAAGGCTATAGGCATCGATCTCTTTATCGGTGCAGACCCTCCTATCTTGTTTTGTGGTGGTGGTACTATCTTTTGACCGAGTGTTTTGGTACTTCACGGAGGGGGACACCCCTTAAAGAACAAAACGGTAGTTAAGAGGCACTGCTTACGCATCGCCTTAAAGGAAGGGTTTGCCCTACTTGCATCCCTTTGTTCATCCTTGAAGTAACTTCTCACTTGATCACCTGAGAGTATCATCTAAGCAAAGCATAGGTCCTAAGGCACTCGAAGGTTGACTTAAGTCATGTAATTGATTGTGAAACTTCTTTTGCCACCAAGAGAGAATGTAAACAACCTCTATCTTCTCTAAAGAGCTTGTCAGGGATCTCAAGTCACATCTCCCTCTTATACCACTTAAGTGGGAACAGACGGGTGCAAACTTGACTCCATTTGACAAATTTTAAGGAGTCGATTGGAGGTTGGCTTAAATCTGCTCTAAGAAAGAAAAGAGAAATCCCATTGCCTTGTGTTTGATTGGGGTGTGTTTTTCAGGTCGTGTTTTCAAATGGATTATAATAACTACTTCACTTCTTTTCACCCAAGAATACCTAATCCCAATACCTGCAGTTATCCATCTTCTGATGAGCATTGGGATCCTTTCTACTCCTACTATAGGAACATTGGTCTGATTAAACCCCAATCCAGTGGTGATGAGCAGAACCTAGGAGAAGGGTATCCCAACCCTAGCTCTTCCATGACCATGCCCAACCTGTCCGCCCTTCATGATTTGTCTTATCGAGGTTGTATTGTTGAACGTGCGAATTGCTACGCTAACGTGTTTGGTTTTAGAAAACCTGTCGTTGTAGCTTGAAAGCGAAGAATTCGTGTTCAACAAATAAAATTTATGCCGAAAAGAATTCCGGGTCGAACACAGGGAGGCTACGTTGATCTATATTCGCAATTATATTTTTTTTTAGGATTTTTGATAAGCAAGGCGATATAATTACAATGGAGCTATCAGACTAAAAGAATGAGAGAGAGAGAGAGAAAGAGAACATGCATTCAATATTTCAACTGTTTATACAATCAAACTAAATAAAAGTTACACTAGAAAGCGGGAAGTCAATTACACTATAAAGCAGGAGAATTCTACACTAGAAAAGCTGTAAATAAGAATGGGAGAGAGAAGTTATCCTCCTCGACGATTGCTTGGAGGACGAGCCGAACGAGACGACGCCTGGATGAAGGAGAACGGAGAAGGACGAGGGAGGACGCAGCAGAAGAGCGGGAATGGAGCAGCATGTCGTCGTCGTCGCGGGATCCACTTCCGAAGGGGGACGAAAATTTAGACTTTATCTCGCGAGGAGCATCCCGGGTGTGGGACAAGCTTCTCTTAAGCTTTGGAGAGGTAGAGAGGAGAAGGAAGGGATGAGAATTTCATATGGAGGGGGCCTCCTTTTATAGTTGCAAGGAGTGGGGGCAAAATGGTCATTACAACTTTAAAATAATAAATGAGGGGTCTTTAGTGACGGATAAAACCATCACTAAAGCCCCCAACGTGGGCGTAGCACCCGCGCCCATGCACGCCTCCTCAGCTACCCGCTTCCTCAATGCCCACGCACGTTCATTAGATCGCGATTGGACGGCTTAAGATGTGCCCGACCCGCTCGCTGTGCGTCCGCCTGGCGCGTGTCATGCCGCGTGACGCCGCGCGTTTAATCGCGCGTGATCTCAATTAAGAGTAGACGGCCGTCCGATCAAGATCCAACGCCCGCCCGCACTCGCTCGCCCGTGCCTTCCTCCCCTTCGCTGCGGTTCGAACTTGTGCCCGTAGCTCGCATAAGCGCGCTCGACCGCTGCGCTACGAGCCGCGGATGGTCGAGCAGGCGCTTTTAGGCGCGGCTGACCATAGCCGTTGGATCAAGATCCAACAGCGGAGAGGGAGTGGGTGCGGGGTCTTCAGAGATTGCATGCGGCCATTTGGGCGGCCGAGATGGCACCACGTGGCGCCATCTTGGCCGTCCATCATTTGGAAGTTGTAGATGGTGCCACAGATGTCGGATTGACTCAATTTTTACGTCGTTAGGTTGCGATCGTCGATCCGAATTCATCCGTGCGGTTGAATTTGTCATTTGAAGTGTGGATTTATGCCATCTTGGTCCTTGACCTTCTAGGGTCCCCCGATCACTATCTGATGCTCCGGATGCCTGATTAGGGCGATCTTGGAGTCATTGAACTCCAATCGTCACCCTGATCACATCCATACGGTTGGATCTTTGATCTGAGGCCCCGATAAAATGTTTGCCCTGTCCAAGCACATAAAAGGAGACAATTAACCTCCATTTTATTCAAACTACTCTAAATGCAAGATGATGCATGTTATGCAATATTTATATCATGAAATGCAATCCTATGCTTAAGAACATGCATAAATAGACATCTTAAGTAGTGTAAATGTGTTTACATCATACCCCCATTCCTATCTTTTGCTCTTTTATAAATAACATATAATTTTTGCTAGTCCCTAGCAAAAATTATATGTTATTTATAAAAGAATTAGGTTGGATTATTTGGACCTGAGTTATTTTCAATCATTAAGAAATTGTCTACTTAGGAACTGAACTTTCAAAGACACAACAGCACCCGGGTATCAACCAAAATGTAGACCGCCTCAAGCCCTCACCTTATTCAAAGAAAATTTTCTTTTTCTCTTTTTACTCTTTTCTAATTTTTTTGGATTTTCAAATTTTAGGGTTTAAGAGTGGCTTTCTACGGCCATTCAACTCACCCAAGATTTGATGAGAACCTTAAGCTTTAAGCATCTTATTGTGATTTGTGATAGACTCGTTGACCGGCAATTAGAACGAACTTCGGATTTCTACACCTTTAGGTGACCTCAAAAAGAATTCTGCCTAAAGGTGTATCTTTACAACTGGTAGCTTTCTCCCTACTTTTATTTTTTTAGGGGGTCAACACAAGGGTGAATCCAGTGTATATCTCCTCGGTTTATTCTACTTCTCCGCTTCTTCCTAAGTGTTTTGGGATTTTTTTGTGCATTTACTGAGCTGGGTTCTGGACAACCGGTCGATGAGTTGTTACCACCGACAACTTGCCCGCCATACTCGTGCGGCGAAGTGTGGCTTATTTCTTTTTGTTCTTTTCTCCTTTTCTTTTTGGTTTTTTTCTTTTTTATGTAGGTGGCTTCCCTGGTTTAAGATTTACCAAAGGGTAGGAAAAAGAGAAAGGTCTAGTGACTGGGCTCTGGACAACCTACTTATGGGCTATTACCCACGATAACTTGCCAGCCATATCACCCTAGAAGGTTCATTAGCTACCCAATTTCCATTAGAATCGCCGAACAACGAGTCAGTGCAAAGAAAGTGTGTAGATGCTTAAAACTCAAAAATTCACTCAAATCAGAGGTTCGATTGATAAGTCGTGTACTTATCACCCAAACTTATTTATTCCAATTACAATAGAATTAAGATGGTGAGGACTCAAAGACAAATCCACATTTTAGTGGATACACAGGCTAATTAAGTCCAAAGACCTGAAGGGTCTTTGTGTTCAGATCCTAATGTAAAATTTCTTAGGATTGAAAAGTCCTAATGTCCAACTAATCCTTCCTTTTTTTATATATATAAATAAGAAGAGAAAAATAATTTATATGGATTTCACAAAGCTGACCAAATAATTCAAAAATGAATCCACCCCCCCATGCCTAGCTGAGGCAATGTCCTCATTGAAAAAAAGATATGAAAGAAAGGGTAGAATATGAAAGATGTCACCTGGATATGAAGCTCATATCAGCCTTGTGTCATATGTACAACTGCTGAGTTTAATGTCGTCAGCTAAGCGAAGTCCAGCCAAAGAAGTCACAGAGTGGCTAGAGCAACAGAGTCTGAGATGGGTTCTGGAAGATTACGGTCAACAATAGGCTTCAGACGTTGACCGTTCACTTTAAAGGTGTTACCCGTCCTTGGGTCAGAAATCTGAATGGCACCATTTGAAAAAATATGTCCAATTATGAATGGACCATTCCATTTAGATCTAAGTTTGCTAGGAAAGCGCTTAAGTTTAGAATCGAATAACCAGACATTTTGGTTTGGCTCAAAGCTCTTGCGGGAAATCAATTAATCATGTAGAGCTTTGGTCTGAGCCTTGTAGATCTTGGCATTCTCATAAGCATCATTTCTAAGCTCCTCCAACTCAGATAGTTGGAGTTTCCTGGTCTTCCCAGCTAGATTCAGATCTAAATTGCATTGTTTGATTGCCTAGAATGCCCTGTGTTCAATCTCTACGAGTAGATGGCATGTCTTTCCATACACCAAACGGAATGGAGACATTCCGATGGGTGTTTTATACGTCGTACGGTAGGCCCAAAGAGCGTCCTCAAGCTTTTGAGTCCAATCCTTGCGATCAGGCCTAACCATTTTTTGCAGAATGTTCTTGATCTCTCGATTGGAGATCTTGGCTTGTCCATTCATCTGAGGATGGTAAGGTGTGGAAATTCGATGATTAACCCTGTATTTGGCCAATAAATTCTGGAATTGGGCATTAGTAAAATGAGTGCCACCATCACTGATGATAGCCCTCTGAATCCCGAACATACTGAAGATATTTTTCTTGACAAAATTGATGACCACCTTGTGGTCATTGGTTCAGGTCGGAATCGCCTCAATCCATTTGGACACATAATCAACAGCAACAAGAATGTACTGATGTCCAAATGAAGGGATAAAGGGTCCCATGAAATCGATGCCCCAAACATCAAAAATTTTGACAGGAAGAATAGGGTTTAGGGGCATCATGTCTCTCTTAGTTATGCTCTCGAGTGCCTGACATCGATAACATGACCTTGAGAAATACTAGGCATCCTTGAATAAAGACGGCCAATAAAAGCCAGATTGCAAGATTTTTGTAGCCGTCTTTTTCCCGGAGAAATGTCCACCACACCCAGATGCATGGCAGAACTCAAGTATACTGTTGAATTCATTCTCCGGTATGCATCGGCGAATAATCTGATCAGAGCCGACGCGAAACAGTTCAGGGTCCTCCCAAAAGTAGTATTTGGCCTCAGATTTGAGTCTTTCCCGTTGTTGCTTGGTTCAATCCTAGGGGATTTGACCAATGGCCAAATAGTTAACAATGTCAGCAAACCATGGGGTGTGGACACCTAAAACTGTAAGAATGGTTTCGTCCGGAAAAGTGTCAGCAATCAGAATGTCCGAACAAGAAGAATCACCTAGGAGTCTCGACAAATGATCTGCCACCACATTTTGTACCCCAGTTTTGTCCTTGATTTCAAGATCAAATTCTTGAAGAAGAAGAATCCAACGAATAAGCCGGGGTTTAGCATCCTTTTTAGCCAAGAGATGTCTCAAGGCCGAGTGGTCAGTATAAACGATAACATGAGACCCTAAGAGGTAAGCCCTGAATTTTTCCAAAGCAAATACTACAGCTAGTAATTCCTTTTCAGTAATAGTGTAATTCCTCTGGGCTTCATCTAGAGTTTTACTAGCATAGTAAATGACAGAGGGCTTTCGATCAATTTTCTGACCCAGGATAGCCCCGACCACGTAATCAGAAGTGTCGATCATGATCTCAAAAGAGGCTGTCCAAATTGGTGGTTACAAAATTGGAGCACAGGTGACTACCATTTTCAGAAAATCAAATGCCATTCGGCATGCTTCATCAAAAACAAACGGCGTTTCTTTGGCAAGAAGATTGCTCAAAGGACGAGCAACCTTCGAGAAATCCTTGATGAATCTTCGATAAAATCCCACATGGCCAAGAAATGATCTGATCTGTTTAACAGATGTGGGAGGAGGAAGTTTAGCGATAGCATCAACCTTAGCTTTGTCTACTTCAATTCCCCGTTCAGAGATTACATGACCCAAAACGATGCCTTCTTGGGTCATGAAATGACTCTTTTCCTAGCTAAGGACCAGTCGTGTCTTGATACATCGCTTAAGAAGCATTTTCAAATTAGCCAAACAAGAGTCAAATGATTCTCCGAAAATAGAGAAATCATCCATGAAGACTTCCATAAACTCTCCCACCATGTCGGAGAATATAGCTAGCATACACCCTTGAAAAGTCGTAGGTGCATTGCATAACCCGAAAGGCATCCTACAAAAAGCAAAGGTTCCGTAGGGACAGGTGAAAGTAGTTTTTTCTAGATCCTCGGGATGGATAGAAACTTGGTTGTATCCTGAGTAGCCATCAAGAAAATACAAGTACTTCTGCCCGGCTAATTTGTCCAAGATTTGATCCATGAAGGGCAGGGGAAAATGATCCTTTTTAGTGGCTGTGTTCAGCTTCCTGTAATCAATACAAACTCTCCAAGAGGAAGCTGAACGAGTTGTGACAGATTCTCCTCTCTCATTAGTCACAACAGTAATCCTGGCTTTCTTTGGAACAATCTGAACGGGACTTACCCAGGGACTGTCATTGATTGGATAAATAATTTCTGCATCGAGCCACTTGATGATTTCTATTTTGACCACTTCTCACATATTTGGATTCAATCTCCTCTGCATCTGGCGAGAAGGGCGGGATCCATCTTCCAAAAATATTCTATGATTACAGTAAGATGGCTCGATCCCCCTGAGGTCATGAATGGTCCAACCAATTGCCTCCTTATGTTCCTTTAGGACCTTAATCAATTTAATCTCTTGCTCCTTTGTCAATTTAGCACTAATAATCACAGGGAGCATATTCTGAGGTCCTAAAGATTGATATTTTAAATTCTTGGGAAATGGTTTCAATTCAAGCTGGGGTGGGGTGATGATTGATGGTAGGGTGGATGCTAAAGATTCAACAAGAGGAAGAGGTTGTGAGTGAACAAAATCAGTAACCTCTTCCGAAGATGTCAGGTCAGAGGGTTGCAGGTCAAATTCATCAACCAAAGAGGAACTTTCAATTGAAGAAACTATCAAACAAGTTTCAATATTAACATTATCCTCATCAAGTTCCTCAATAAATCCACAATCCTCAAATTTGTTGATCGCCTTAAAAATATCCAATTTTATTCGTTGGTCCCCAAAGGCGATTTTCATGCTACCACTTTCACAATTAATGTTGGCCTTTGCAGTAGCCAGGAACGGACGCCCCAGAATGATGGGTGTGTTCTCAGATTATCCGGTACATCCATGTCAAGCACAAGGAAATCTACAGGAAAATAGAAATCCTTGACCTTAACTATAACATCTTCAATAACGCCTCGTGGGTTTGTGACTGAACAGTTCGCTAACTGTAACGTTACTGAAGTTGGCCGAAGTTCACCTAACCCAAACTTCTCGTAGAGAGAAGTCGGAATTAGGTTGATGGATGCACCGAGATCCAAATGTACTCTATCAAATGTGTAATCTCCGATAATGCAAGAAATCAAAGGAGCACCAGGATCTCTCTTTTTCTGAGGGAGGTAGTGCAGGATAACAGAACTAGCCTGCTCGAAGAGTACCACCTTCCTCGGAACAGATTCTCTCGACTTACGCTTTTGTGTACATAATTCCTTTAAAAATCTTGCGTAAGCCGGTATGTGCTTGATAGCATCAAGGAGCGGGATATTGATCTCAACATTCTTAAATAAATTCAGAAGCTCCTCATTGCTATCAACAGACTTCTTCTTCTTTGCTTTGGTTAAGGCTTCAGGAAAAGGAACATGAGTCAGATCTTTGGAATCATGTTCTTGAGCCTTGATTTCTCCTCTAGGATTCTTCTCTCTCTCCTCAGATTCTTTAGGATTCAAAAGATCAGAATAGTGTGGTTGTGGATCTTGAGTCTTCTTACCACTCCTCAAAGTTACAGAATTTGCAGAAGCGTAAGAATTTGGGTCTTGGGGAGGGTTAGGAAAGATTGGAGGGGCTTGATTGATCATGAATTGTTGATTTGCAGAAGAAGAAGATGAGGAACCCTGCTCAACCACCTGAGCATGTGCGTGCGGGTCCCTTTGATTTCCATACCCTTGGGCTTGATTGCCCGAATTCATAATGTTTCGCGGGTTGGGTACGGGTTGGGATGGTAGAGATCTGGGTTGACGAGAGTTAGCAATGAGCCCGGATTGCAAGTTGTCCAGCGAGTTTTTCATTTGCTGCATGAGCTGGAGCATAGATCCTTGCATCTCTACCATTTGACGGTTCAAATCAGCCTGCCCTGTGGGTTGACGGGCATTCCAAGCTGGCTGATTGACCTAATTCAGAGGCAACTGAGTATATACTTGACCCTGACCCATTGGTCGTTGCGGAGCATAGTTGCCGGGTCGGAATTGGGTTTGTTGCCCTGGATTTTTCCAAGAGAAGTTAGGGTGGTTTCTCCAACCTGGATTATAGGCATTCGAGTAGGGGTTGGATATAACATTCTCTTGTACAGCATAGACATCCTCATAGGGTGAGGATGGAGAGAAAGAAAGGGAAGGATCAGAAAAACTGGGATCAAAGGCCCCAGTTGGGAACCCATGGGGTACCGAAAAATGCTGACTCATAGGTTGAGTCGCATTGAGTTGATTCACGAACTCCCGTCCAGAAGGAGCTCGTGAGGAATGGAATCCCGAATTTTGGGATTGAGTGGATCGAGAGTTGTTCGTAGAATTGCCAGCCATCCACTCTTCCATTCTTTTAGCAACCAAGTCCACCTTATCAAGTTTATTACAAATCAATTCCATATCAAATGAATGAGAGTCATGGACTTCATTGACATTTGATCTGGGTTGCTGGGACCTGTTAAAAGTATCCATGGGGGCATGATTAATTGAATTCTCACTCATTCTCAAATAAATCATGTGCACTATCTGCATCTTTATTGAGGAAATTGCCTCCGCAAGAAGCATCCACATGGTTTCTGAGTTACTAAGTCAACCCATGATAGAAAATCTACACGAGTTGCCATTTCGGCACCTCGTGGTGTGGACACCTCTACAATAAGTCTTGGAATCGCTCCCAGGCCACATGAAACTGCTCCCCCGGCCACTGGGTAAAGGTGGTGATTGCCTGTCTCAAAGCATTGGTACGACCGATTGGGAAGAATTTCTTCAGAAAGGCCGATTTCAACTCATTCCAAGTTGTAATTGGTCTTCCTATTGTCCTATACCAATGCGCGGCCTTATCCCTAAGAGAGTGGGGGAAGAGCCTCATGATCATTTGCTCGTTTACGTTTCGAGCCTTGGTGGTCTGGACTAAAGTTGTCAAGTCCTCCAAGTGCTGAAAAGGATCTTCAGAGCCAAGCCTATGATAATGTTTAATCAGGCTTAACACCTGGGGCTTGATTTCTACGTCACCGGCTAGAATCTGGATGCCGGGACGTTCCTCGTAATTTGAAGGATCATAAAAATCCTTCAAGGGCTGAGCGCCCTGCATTCTCTGGAACCATTCCTACATTCTCTGCATTTGTTCCAGCTGCCTTCGAAATTCTTCCTGTGGATTTCCAAGCAGAGGAGGCTGTTGTTCGGCCATGGGATCAAATTGACCAAAATCTAACTTGTGCCTCCTAGAATGTTCTAATGGTCCTTCCAATCGGGGATTCAATGACCGTCTTCCCAGCATAAACTAGGAGAAGGTCGGAAGGACTGGGGATAGGGACCCTGCAGCACAACAAAACAAAGCTGTCCTTAATTGGGGTAGCCTAAGGATCTACTAACTCCCAAAACCCGCCTTAAGGCTGTAAGTGATTTACTCTACTTGCGTCTGTTTAATCTAACCAGTTAGAAGGAGGGACTGGGGAGAAGGTTCTTCCTTTGTCTTTCACCACCGGTTCCTAGTGTACCCCCCAACTGCGGTCGTTTGACGCTACTCCCCTAGCTAGACATCAGATTAATCAATACAAGTAGGTTAATCAAAAACAATCTCAGACTAGGCCATGAAGAGCGAATCAAACCTTAAGGCCAACGTCTACTCAATTTTATTAAGGCCTGGGATTGTGGTGCTTATGGAATGTGATGGACCCTTACAATGGGTTGTGCCCTTAATGATTGATTGAGATTTGTGTAAATGTGTGCACAACCAGGGTTTTCAAGCAAGATTATTTATAATGCGTGAATTTTAATGTTCAAATCTTGCTTAAGTAGCTTTTAGGGTTTCAAATTAGGTGAATTGCAATCAAGTTTCTAGGCAAACCAAGTTGTAAAACACGGGTGAAGATTGTTTTCCTTTAAAATCAGAAAGAAAGTGGAGTGCCTGGAATATACCTAGATTGAAAACCTTAAGGAGGAGCTACTTGATAAGTTGGTTTTAAATAAAGTGGTGTGGCCCAAACAACTCAAACAATTGGCCACTATTGCACCACTAAATTAGGCACTCAAAAATGGTTAACCTAGAATGATTTCTAGTCTGTTATGTGTTGCTTTGTGTGTACCGGTTCCACAGATCAGAACCCGGTTGAGTAGAAACAAATCAAGTTGATTAAGTGCCTTGAATGTGGGTGTATGTTGTGTGTTTGTTGAAAAATTACCCCACAAGATTATCTTTTTGTTATTTTTTGTATGAATGAGGGTGGAATGAATGTGAGTGGAAATCCAAACAACCAAACTATTCCTAGGATTTATGCAAACACCTAGGTTAATTGGGATTTGGATTTAATGTGGCGAATGAAATCTATGGAGGGGGAAAGAATGGGGGAGCACTTACAGTTGTCTTCAATTGCACTTTACTCTAGTCTACCGCTTGTTGATTCCTTGATGGAGGTCTCTACAAAACAATAGACACAAGAGAAAGCTAGTTAGAAAACAAATAAAGTGCAAGAAATGCAAAGAAAAGATCGGAAATCGTTGCCTCCCCGGCAACGGTGGCAAAATGTTGAACGTGCGAATTGCTACGCTAACGTGTTTGGTTTTAGAAAACCTATCGTTGTAGCTTGAAAGCGAAGAATTCGTGTTTAACTAATAAAATTTATACCGAAAAGAATTCCGGGTCGAACACAGGGAGGCTACGTTGATCTATATTCGCAATTATATTTTTTTTTAGGATTTTTGATAAGCAAGGCGATATAATTACAATGGAGCTATCAGACTAAAAGAAAGAGAGAGAGAGAGAAAGAGAACATGCATTCAATATTTCAACTGTTTATACAATCAAACTAAATAAAAGTTACACTAGAAAGCAGGAAGACAATTACACTATAAAGCAGGAAAATTCTACACTAGAAAAGTTATAAATAAGAATGGGAGAGAGAAGTTATCCTCCTCGAGGATTGCTTGGAGGATGAGCCGGATGAGACGACGCCTGGACGAAGGAGAACAGAGAAGGACGAGGGAGGACGCAGCAGAAGAGTGGGAACGGAGCAGCACGCCGTCGTCGTCGTGGGATCCACTTCCGAAGGGGGACGAAAATTTAGACTTTATCTCGCGAGGAGCATCCCGGGTGTGGGACAAGCTTCTCTTAAGCTTTAGAGAGGTAGAGAGGAGAAGGAAGGGATGAGAATTTCATATGGAGGGGGTCTCCTTTTATAGTTGCAAGGAGTGGGGGCAAAATGGTCATTACAACTTTAAAATAATAAATGAGGGGTCTTTAGTGATGGATAAAACCGTCACTAAAGCCCCCAATGTGGGCGTAGCACCTGCGCCCACGCATGCCTCCTCAGCTTCCCACTTCCTCAACACCCACACACATTCATCAGATCTCAACTGTCCGATCGCGAGATCGGACGGCTTAAGATGCGTCTAACCTGCTCGCTGTGCGTGACGCCGCGCGTTCAATCGCGCGTGATCTCAATTGAGCGCAGACGACCGTTCGATCAAGATCCAATGCCCGCCTGCGCTCGCTCACCTGCACCTTCCTCCACTTCGTTGCAGTTCAAACCTGCGCCCGCAGTTCGCGTAAGCACGCTTGACTACTGCGCTACGAGGCGCGGATGGTCGAGCGGGCGCTTTTAGCCGCGGCTGACCACAGCCGTTGGATCAAGATCCAACGGAGGAGAGGGAGTAGGTGCGGGGTCTTCAAAGATTGCATGCGGCCATTTGGGTAGCTGAGATGGTGCCACGTGGCGCCATCTTGGCCGTCCATCTTCTGGAAGTTGTAGATGGTGCCATGGATGTCGAATTGACTCAAATTTTGCATCGTTGGGCTATGATCATCGATCCGAATTCATCCGTGCGGTCAGATTTGTCATTTGAAGTGCGGATTTACACCATCCTGGCCCTTGATCTTCTAGGGTCCCCCGATCACTATCTGATGCTATGGATGCCTGATTAGGGCGATCTTGAAGTCGTTGAACTCCAATCGTCGTCCTGATCACATCCATACAGTTGGATCTTTGATCCGAGGCTCCGATAAAATGTTTGCCCTATCCAAGCACTTAAAAGGAGACAATTAACCTCCATTTTATTCAAACTACTCTAAATGCAAGATGATGCATGTTATGTAATATTTATATCATGAAATGCAATCCTATGCTTAAGAACATGCATAAATAGACATCTTAAGTAGTGTAAATGTGTTTACATCATGGATTGATACTCCTAGGCAACTTGAACATGAGATTGACTATCCTACTCAATATAATGGTAGCCTCTCCTCTTTTATGATTTGCTGTGCCTCGTCGCCGTGTCAGATTCCATGCAAAATACTAAAGATGATTAGATAATTTCATAACTCAAAAGATTTAAAAATAATAAAGTAAATCTATTACGTCAGTTGCCTCCCCGGCAACGGCGCCAATTTGAAAGGTCGACTTTTCGCTTAGCGTTATAGTATTTAAGTGGTGGAAAAATTGACAAATCAAAAATAATGAAAATAACCACTCGCAGAAGAGCGGGTCGTGTCCACAGGGAGGCAATGATGCAATCAATACTTAATTATTTTATGTTATTTCGGATAGTGCGAAATTCTTTTTCAAATTGGATTTAAAATGTGAAGGAAATTAGGTTTGCAATAACCTAAAAAGTTAAGGGTGTAAATGCAATTTTCCCTCACAGAAATCCTCAATAAATTTAGGATGAATTAGTGCAATTTTCATGTGATGTGTACTAAAGACAATTAGTACTTAAATCAAGTCCAAAATCAATCTTTAAACTAGCCAATATTAATACCATGCAATTAAAAAGAACTGTGAGTGCTTGAATGCAATTCTGCCACAATATAATAATAATAAAAAAAATAAAATAGGTGGCGATGGCATTGAATGTAATTTTTAATTCTAACAAAAATAGAGCATTTACTATCTCTCTTCCTTGCGAGAGAGAGAGCACCGGCGAGGTAGTTGCGAGGCTCTGGAGGACGGCGAGGACGGGGGCTTTCCGACGGCGGCAGCGGTGGCGGCGGAGGTGGCCGGAGACTGCCGCAGTGCACGAATGCTGCTACGGCTGTTCGAGCGGTGAAGGTCGGGCGGGTGCATCGCTGTGCCTGCTGCAATGCGGAAGGCTGCGCGGCGTGCTTGCAGAAGAGCGCGCGGTTGCTCATAGAGGTTGGAGTAGGTGCTGCAGGGGGGTAGGACGCCTGCTGTCTGCTTGCAGGAAGGTGGAACAGCGGGACACGTGGTGCCGCGCGTGGGGAGATGGCGTGTAGGCGCCTTCAGTAGCGAGCGGGCGTAGGGGAATGCTGGGGTGTGCAAGGAGAGGATGTTGGGGCGCGTGGTGCCGCGCCTGCTGATGGGCGTGCGGGCTATAGGGAGGAGGATGCGCTGGTTCTGGAGAGGGCAGAGCGGGCAGAGGTGGAGTGCTCCTGTGGGTGCGCCGGGGGATGCGCCTGCAGATGGATGGAGGTAGGCGTGTAGGCGAAGTAGGCGCGTTGGTGGGGTGGCGTGAGCGGTGCGCACGCTGCGGTGCACTAAAGACGAGGAGAGCGCTGATGGTGTTTGGCTTGGAGGCGCGTGAGCGGGTCGGTGCAGGCACCGTTCACACGAGTTACACAGTGTCCACCCTCTTCCACAGTGAAGCCGTTCCCCGCAAGGGGGGAAAGATCCTTACCTGTGCATGCCACCTCTTCTCTTTTTAAGTCTTCCCTCTCCCTCCGTGCGTCAATCTAGGGATTTGCAAATCCCTTTCTGTTTTTGGCCGGTGATTGTTGGAGAAGATTGCCCCAATGTCCAGCGGGGGAGGGGGGAAATACCTGCGGCGGCTGTTTGGGGAAATTATCCCCCCACCCTTGTTCTTTCTGGGTTTTATTACCTGCATATAAAAATAAAAAAATAATTGAGTTATAGAATGTTATAAACTCAAATTATAAGGCATACAAATATTCTATAACTTAATTGCCATTATTAACACACCTAAACTATACGATTAAATATACTTAGGCTTAATATTAGTCTATTTTAATGGACTCATCAAATACCCCCATGCCTAAGATTTGCTAGTCCCTAGCAAAAATGAATAATAGAAGTAATCAGACGAATTCTTCTTTTCTTATTTCAAAACTTTAGAAATCCAGACAAATTTGAAGTGCTGATAGCCTAGGTAACAGATCCAAGTGAAAGAGCCGATTCGCATTAGGAGTTCGTACATCACCCTTGGCAAAAATTTCTGTTAAGATAGGCAACTACTTCCCTTGGGGATAAAGTAGACGATAATCTGTAATTTGACCCCGGTGTTTGGCTTAGGTAGGAGATATCAAATGGATTTGTATTTGGTGCTACATATAGTCTAGTACTGCAGACTCTAACTCTCTAGACTATTAGACAAGTCAACTCTGAGAGAGGCTACATAACTGTGCTCTCTTAATGTTCCTGGGCACTCTCTCTTTTCATTCTTTCTGAGATCATGAATCTAGCCAGAATTATAAATTATACTCACTATTTGGTGGCCTCACATGGCATCTACACTTCAATTAAAGTCCTCATAACTTTATAACTAAGTTAGAGTCCTCAACCAGTATTCAGGTGATCAGAAATACTAGAAGGTAGGTATGGGTCATATTTGGTGGAACGCAATAGGTGTTCTGTTGCCTCAGAAACATTAGAAACTTGGACTTTTTTTTTTGTAATATAACTTTTTTTTTTCATTTTCTTCTTTCTGTTTCTTCTTTTTCTTCTTCTTTTCTCTTTTTTTTTTTTAATTTCTTCTTGTTTTTGTTTCTTTTTCAATCAGCACAACACGATACAGACTTTTATTTACGAGGCATTATTAGCGATGATGACGGTCAAGAGGAAGTTGTGTGGCTTATTGATAGCGAAATGTGCGTGATTTGTAAAAGCAGTTTTTTAACGTCGTTGTAACACGCGAATCCGCTTTCGCTTTTAAAATTTATATCCTAGATAGGGGAGTATCTAGGGTCGTCCAAGGAGGCAAAAATTGCAATAATGATTCTCTTGCTTGGAATACAATCTCAACTTTCTTTTTAATATTTTTCAATATGTAATTTTTTTGTATTTTGAAAAGACGAGGGCAAACGGCAGATTATAGCGAAAAGAACTAACACCTACAAATGATTAAAATTCTAAAAGATAGAAATATCTTCTTCCTAAGCTCACTCTAGGCAAGTGTAGGCCTAGGGTAATTAGGAAGAAGAGGTGAAATAAGTGCTAGAACCAAAACAAACAACTGCAATAAAAAGCTTAAAAGAAGGCAATTTTTGATTGAGTAGAATGAGTGTTCTTTTCAAGGACAAGTAGAGGAAAGCTTCTACTAGAATTGAACAATTTAAAAGCAAGAAAAGAAACACAAATCCTCTTGTAACAATGGTGAAGAAGGTTGTCTTCTTGCTCCAAGCCTAGCTGCTCCTTGGCTTGAAAAGAGGGCCTCCTTCTTCTCCTTCCTTGAGAGCTCCTCCAAGGTGGAAGCTACCACCTTTAATGCTCTCTCCAAAGGGGTGGGAGTGCACCACCCTTAAAAACTCCTCCAAGGTGGCGTGACCACCTTCAAGATCTCCTCCAAGATCTTCCTTGCCTGGCTTCTCCTTTGGCTGGCGTGACCCAAGAGAGAAGGGAAGAGGGGAAGGCACCAAGGGGACAGAATATCCCCTTAATCTTCTTCTTCTTCTTCTCTCTTGGACGTGGGATTCTTGGTGGAATATGAGAGTGAAATGGCTAGCCAAGGATGGCTTGAATGGTGGTGGGTAGTGGTCTTTTTATAGGGTAGGATGGGGGGTTAAGGTGCCCCTTGAAATGGAGGGCTAGGATGGAAGAATGGAGGTGGTTAGTGATCCTATGGCTAAGGAGAGTTGGCGCCAACCCAAGAGGTGTTAAAGGGGGTAGTTATGGTGGTGTTGGTGTCTTTTGGTGGTGGAGAGACACCACCATGTTGGCGCCAACATGGGGTCTTCTAGAAGGGGGGTTAGGTGGATGGTGGAGATGGGTTCAAGGGAGATTGTGTGGTGGAGATGAGGGGAGATTTTGGAGGGAAAAGTGGCGCCATTTTTAGGTGTCTTTTGGAGGTGGTGGGTAGGTTAGGTTGGTGCCAAGTAGGTTAGCTTATGTGGAGCTTAGGTGGAGCTAGTTGGGTAGAGTTGGTAGGTGGGTTTTTGGGGTAGTACAAGCCAAGGAAGTTGGAGCATAGCTAAGTTAAGCTAAGCTAAGCTAAGCTAAGCTAGCTTAGCTAATGGAGGAGTAGAGGAGAAGGTGTTGGAGTTAGGGTTTGGAGGAGGGAGCTGAGGAGAAGAAGTCTGGAGCTGGAGCTGGAGCTGGCTGCTGCTGAAGAGGCTGGCATGGGGCTACTCTAGCTGGCTTAGCTTGCTAGTTCTTTGCTAGCTACTAAGCCAAGCTAAAGTGAGCTAGCTTCTACCAAAATGAGCTGAGGTGAGCTAGGTCTGGTGCTTCCGGGGAGAATCAAGCTGGTTGAGGCAGCTAAGGTAGCTTAGCTCAACTGAGTTGAGCTAAGCTGAGTCCCCGGGAGTTGGACTTGAGCTTCCTGAGCTGAGATGAATTCTTCTTCAGCTGGCTGGAGTTGAGTGGAGCTGAATGTAGCTGGATCTGAGCTGGGGTGAACTCCTGTCAACTCAGCTGAGCTAGCTAGAGCTCCCTGTGAACTAGTGGGAGCTGAGATGAGCTAGACTCAGCTAAGTTGAGCTGGATCTGAGCTGACTTGAGCTAGGGTGAGCTAGGATGAACTCTCTTGAGCTGCCATCCAGCTGAGATTAGCTGAATGGAGCTGGGATGAGCTAACCCTAGTTCAAGTAAGCTAGGTTCCAGCTATGGTGAGCTGGATCAAGCTGGGTTCCAACTAGTCTGGGCTTCTCCTTCACCAATTGCCTTCTTGAGTGCTAGGGTTTTAGGGATCTGTGAATCTGTACATCCCTAACACTCACAAAAACACATTAAAACAATAATAAAAAATGCAATGCATGCCTATCCTAATTTATGCCTAAATGCAGCCCAAAAACCCGTTTGCAGAGTAAAATCCTAAGAGCTAGGTTAGTTTTAAAGCATAAAAATGATGATAAACTGGTGTTTATCACACCCCCATGCTTATCTTTTGCTAGTCTCTTAGCAAAACATTAATTTTTTTTTTTTTTTTTTTTTTTTTTTTGGAAAACGGAATTTTTGGGAAATCTAATTTTTTTTTGACTTTTGAGGAGAAAAAGAGATTAAGGGACCTTGGTAGATTAAAACACAGGAGATACGGGATTTGTTGAAGATAAACATCAGGATTTGTTTTTGGATCCAACCATTAGATAGAACGGGATCAATATATCCTCAGAAAATTCACAAATTAACCCCTTGTTAATTCAGATGACTTGAAATGTTTGTTTTTAGGATTTTTCTGGCTCGTGAATCTGATTCGCAACTTGCAAATTCCTTTAAAACCTTGTGTCTGTGCTTGTGAAAAGCCAACCTTTATAAGGACGTGTTATTATTATTATTATTATTATTATTATTTTTTTTTTTTTTTTTTTCTCCCCCATGCTTATTTTTAGCTTAGTCTTACAACAGATGTGTCGGTATCATCATTCCCGTTACCATTCCTTGAGGGGGCTCTGGCGCCAGTACTTCGGGATAGCACTGTCCATGACACCACCCAGGAGCTCACAACCCCAAAACACGATGCGGTGAAAAGGGGCGCTCCAAGCAAACTCAAGCTCTTGCTCCGACGCTATAGGTAGAGCACCGTCCAAGACACTTGAGCTGCTGAAATGCGCTTTAATGCTCCGTCTAAAGATATGAAATATAGATATAGAGCAGCGCCGAGGCGGTAACATGTTGACATCGCGTCCTCAAAGAAGGTATTTTCCTTCTTCTCGGCGGTGGGAACTCAAACCAATGATCTACTTCAGACTTTTACTAAATCCAAACAAGGAAGCTTTTCAATTTTTTTTTTTTTTTTTTTAGTTGTTTTTAAGTGTTGGCTTGTGTGTGAAAATTGACACAAGAAGTTTCTTGAGACCCGCAAGTTTTTGAATCAGAAACTAAGTCAAATACTTTCCATATTACAAAATAGGATCAAGTCACCTGAACTATCATGAGTTCAGGTGGAATTTTAGAGAAGGATATCTGATCTAGTCTAAAATAGACCCTGAAATTCTAATGATCAGATCCATATCCTCATCCTTAGTTTGTTAAAGATTAAATCCCATTGTACCAGAAGTGAATTTTACGACCTTAGTCCTGATTTCAAAATTTTTCCTCAAAAAGTTTTCAACATTTTTTTTTTTTTTTTTTTTTTTTTTTTTTTTTTTTGGGTATGCAAGCAGGAAATAAATTAAAGAAAATTGCATGTTTTTAGGTTTTGAACATCCTGAATCGATCATAAAAATTTAAAAACACCCCCCCATGCTTAAGATATGCCATGTCCTCATGCATTAGGAGGGAAAAGGGATCACCTTAGTGATGACGGTCGGGTTTAGGATGATCAAAACCTGGAAAAAGAAGAAAAAAGGAAAGCAAGAAAATGATGGGTTACCTCCCATCCAGTGCTATCTTTTACGCCATTCAGCCGGGCGTGATGTGTACTAGTGATCAAGGGTGGTTGGCTCAGTAAAATTAAAAGATTCAGATGGAATTTTAGGCGTATGGTCAAAATAGGGCTTTAAACGCTGGCCATTGACTTGAAATATCGAATTAGTTTGTGGATCAAGAAGGTCAACAGCGCCGTATGGATATGTTTTATGAACAATAAAGGGGCCGGTCCATTTAGATTTTAATTTGCCAGGAAAAAGACGTAATCTCGCATCGAAAAGCCAAACACGTTGATTAACGTCAAAGTGTTTCCGAACAATATATTTATCATGAAATTTCTTTGTTCGGTCTTTATAAATCCTCGCATTTTCATAGGAAAAATTACGTAATTCTTCCAATTCAGTTAATTGTAATTTTCTATGGTTACCGGCATCAGATAAATCCATATTAAGTTGTTTTATTGCCCAAAAAGCCCTATGTTCTAATTCTACCGGGAGATGGCATGCCTTCCCGAAAATCAGACGGAAGGGAGACATGCCAAGCGGAGTTTTAAAAGCGGTACGGTAGGCCCATAAAGCGTCGTCCAATTTGGTGGACCAGTCTTTACGGTCGGACCTAACCGTTTTTTGTAGAATATTTTTAATTTCCTGGTTAGAAACTTCAGCCTGGCCATTAGTTTGGGGGTGATATGGTGTGGAAATTTTATGATTAACCCCATATTTAGAAAGGAGGTGACGGAATTGTGAGTGGGTGAAATGTGAGCCTCCGTCACTGATAATGGCTTTTGGTATGCCGAATCTTGAGAAAATATTTTTCTTAAGAAATTCGACAACCACACGGTGATCACTAGTGCGGGTGGGTATTGCTTCTATCCATTTAGAAACATAGTCTACTGCGACTAATATATACAAATACCCACCAGAGTTGATGAACGGTCCCATGAAGTCGATGCCCCAAACATCAAAAATTTCAACCTCTAAAATAGGATTAAGGGGCATCATATCCTTTCGAGTCATGTTGCCGATGCTCTGGCAACGCACACAGGACCGAACAAAGTCATGAGCATCTTTGTGCAAGCTGGGCCAATAAAATCCTGCATTAAGGATTTTAGCTGCAGTTTTCTTGCCCGAAAAATGTCCGCCACAGGCCATTGAGTGACAATGTGTTAAGATATCATGGATTTCAGAATCAGGGACACATCGTCGAATAACCTGATCGGCACAAATGCGGAAAAGGTCGGGCTCCTCCCAAAAATAATATTTAATATCAGCAAAGAACTTATCCCGTTTTGTTTTTGGCCAATCAGCAGGGATTTGTTCTGTTGCTAAGTAGTTTGCAATGGGTGCAAACCAAGGGAGGGTTGTAGCAGCTAAAATACTTTCATCAGGGAACTGATCTGGTGGGGTCATTATGTCATTTGTCATAAGACGAGAGAGATGATCGGCCACTACATTGTGCAATCCCGCCTTATCCTTGATTTCCAGGTCAAATTCCTGGAGCAGCAGAATCCAACGGATAAGGCGGGGTTTCGCATCTTTCTTAGTCAGCAAATATTTAATTGCTGAGTGGTCGGTATAAACAGTGACACGTGACCCCAACAGATAAGATCTAAATTTTTCCAAGGCAAATACAATGGCAAGAAGTTCCTTTTCAGTAACCGTGTAATTCCGTTGTGCGTCATCAAGGGTTTTGCTGGCATAATAGATCACAACGGGTTTCTTGCCAATTCTTTGCCCTAGAACGGCCCCTACAGCAAAATCTGAGGCATCTGTCATTAATTCAAAGGGACTATTCCAGTCAGGTCCCTGCAATATTGGTGCCTCAGTAACCTCTTTCTTCAACCTCAAAAAACTCTCCAGGCACTTATTATTAAAATCAAATGGCTGGTCTTTAGTAAGAAGCTGACTTAAAGGCTTGGAGATTTGGGAAAAGTTTTGTATGAATCGACGATAGAAACCCACATGACCCAAAAAGGATCTGATTTGTTTGACAGTAGTGGGCGGTGGGAGCTTAGATATAACATCTATTTTTGCTTTATCTACCGCAATTCCTTGTTTAGAAATAACATGGCCCAAGACAATACCTTCTTGGACCATGAAATGGCTTTTTTCCCAGCTGAGGACCAGGTTAACTTCTATGCACTTTTGGAGGGTTCTTTCAAGATTTTTGAGGCAATGATCAAAAGAATCTCCAAAAATAGAGAAGTCATCCATAAAAACTTCTAAACATTCACCTACCAGGTCTGAAAAAATTGCAAGCATGCACCTTTGAAAAGTCGCAGGTGCGTTGCAAAGACCGAAGGGCATTCTTCGGAAAGCAAAGGTTCCGAAGGGGCAGGTGAAAGTTGTTTTATCCTGGTCCTCAGGATGAACCGCTACTTGATTATAGCCAGAATAACCGTCCAAAAAACAGTAAAATTCCCGTCCGGCTAACCGCTCCAAGATTTGATCAATAAAAGGGAGCGGGAAATGATCCTTCTTAGTGGCGGTGTTTAATTTTCGATAATCTATACACACGCGCCAAGAAGAAGCGGTTCGAGTGGCTATATTTTCCCCCTTTTCATTGGTGACAACTGTTAGTCCAGCCTTTTTGGGGACTACTTGAGTTGGACTAACCCAGGAGCTGTCAGAAATGGGGTAGATGATATCAGCATCCAGCCACTTAATAATCTCCTTTTTTACCACCTCCTGCATACTAGGATTCAAGCGCCTTTGTGGTTGGCGGGAGGGGCGAGAATCGTCCTCTAAAAATATACGGTGCGTACAATAGGACGGATGAATGCCTTTAAGATCAGAAAGGGTCCAGCCAATAGCTTTTCGATATTTACTCAAAACCTGGAGAAGTTTGTGCTCTTGTGCCCCGGTAAGTCCAGAATTTATAATCAGGGGCAGGGTCTGATTTGGACCCAGGAAAACATATTTAAGTGAATCGGGCAAAGGTTTTAATTCCAATTGTAGGCCCGGTTCCGAAAGAGTTTCTGCTTTGTGGGTTAGAGGTGAGGTGAGAGTGAAAGGGTCAGCTGGAATGTTAGCTGGTTGTGTAGTTGAGGTGGAAGGGTGAGAAAAAGTAGATTGTTCAGGAACCGTATTTACAGCAAAACAGGAACCTAATTGGGAAATCTGCAATGTTTCCTCCACAATGTTTTCTATTTCTGAATCCGAATCATCAAAGAAATCTGGTTCCTGGAATCGCCTAGAGGCTTGAAAAATGTCTAGGGTTACAGATTCACCGCCACACATGATCTTCATCTTTCCAGAATCACAATCAATATTGGCGCGGGCGGTGGCTAAGAATGGTCTTCCAAGAATAATGGGGGCAAACTTAAGTGCTTCAGGTACCTCTATGTCCAGGACTAAAAAGTCTACTGCGAATAGACAATCTTTGACCCGGACAAGAACATCTTCAACAATTCCCCTTGGTTTAATCGTAGATCGGTCGGCTAATTGGAGAGTAACCTCAACAGGTTTCAATTCACCGATCTTAAATTCCTCAAAAATAATTGTGGGGATAAGATTAATTGAGGCACCAAGATCCAACAGAGCGCGATCAAATGAGGTATCATTAATGATAACTTGGATTAGGGGGGCGCCGGGATCTTTTCTCTTAAGAGGCAGTCGGCTCTGCACAACTGAGCTGACTGTCTCTGGAAGAATCACCTTTCCTAAATTCTTGGGCTGCCTTTTTGGAGTACATAAATCTTTTAAGAATTTTGCATAGGCAGGGATATACTTAATGGCATCTAGGATAGGGATATTAATTTCTACTTGCCCAAATAAATCCATTAATTCCTTCTCAGTGGGCTCAGATTTTGTTTTTTTCTTTTTTGAAGAGTGGAGGGCTTGTGGAAATGGGGCAGGGTTGCCCTGTTTTGCGTGAATTGGTTCCTGAACAATAGGAGGGGAAGAGTTAATCTGTGTGTCATTAGAGCGGGTTTCTTTAACAGGCAGGGTATTTTGAGTGGTTTTCCCATTCCTCAAGGTAACTGCATTTGCAGTCTGGTTGTTTCTAGGGTGAGGACGGGGAGCCTGGCTGTTATTGAAACCCGGCGGATGCTGAGGTGCTGGATGAATAGGTTGACTGTGATATCCACCTTGGAATTGACTCCTTTGATTGTTTGGGTTGGGCATGGGTTGGGATGGTAAATTCCCAATAGGTCGATGATCAGGAGTAACCTTAACTTGTTGTTGTAAATTGGTAACCATGCGGGTTACTTCTGTCATTTGAGTCTGCATTCCTTGCAGAGTTTTCATGACCTGATTATTAATATCATCCTGGGATGGTCCAGGTTGATACAAAGGTTGCCCATAATTCCCAAAATAGTTTTGTTTGGGAAGAGAAATCGGATTCGGGTTTTTCCAGGAGTGATTCGGGTTAGTCCTCCAATTTTGATTGGAAATGTTGGAGGGGTTTCTAAATTGCTCCTGGAGAGCATAAATATTTTCCGAGGTGGAATCAACAATATTTTGGTCAAAATTCCCGGTTAAATCTTGCGGGAAATCAGCCGGGAATTGCTGGTCAACAGATGTGGCATCGATATTGTGCAGATTCTCTCTTCGGAGAATGTGTGGGGGGTTAGTGTGTGGAGAGTGGACGTGTGGAGCTTGTTTGTTTGTGAGCTTTTCTTCTATTTTCTTTTGGTGAATTTGCATCTGGTCCAGTCGTTGAGCTAACATATATAAATCATCTTGTGTGACTGGAACAGAGGTGGTTTTGGAGTCAATTTCATGGACTCCATGTCTGGGGTTTTGTGATTTGCCAAAAGTGTCCATTGAAGTTATGTTAAATGAGTTTTCACTCATTTCTTCAAAGAGAAGATAGGCACTTTCGGCGTCTTTGTTAAGAAAATTGCCCCCACATGAGGCATCCACAAATCGTTTTAATTGATCTTCTAATCCATGATAGAAGATCTGCACTAGCTGCCATTGTGGAATTTCATGGTGGGGACAACTTCTTAGAAGTTCCTGAAATCTTTCCCAGGCTTCATGGAGGGGTTCACCAATTTTTTGTTGAAAGGTCGTTATAGATCTTCTTAATGCATTAGTTCGACCGATCGGAAAAAATTTTTTAAGAAAAGCACTTTTTAATTGGGGCCAGGTGGTAATAGGACGCCCAACTGTTCTAAACCAATGTGATGCTTTGTCTTTGAGAGAGAGAGGAAAGAGTCTCATTAACCACATGTCTTCCTGCACATGGCGGGGAACGAGTGGTTTGAGCGAGGACAGTTAATTCCTCGAGATGACAAAAAGGGTCCTCTCTTGGAAGACCATGAAAATGCTTGATAAGGTTTAGAATAGCGGGTTTGATTTCAAAATCCCCTTGTGGTATGACCACCCCTGGTCTTTCCTCATAATTGGAAGGATCATAGAAATCCTTAAGAGGAATGACAGGCTGTTGGCGAGGTGGTGGATTTTGTCCTTGATTAGCTAGGTTCGTGACAGTCCTAGCTAGATCTTCTTGATTTTGTTGTAGCCGAGCCAAATGGTCGACCATTAATGCAAAGGGATTTGTATTATGGGTTATAATTGGAGGGCCACCTGTCCCTGCTGATATTTCTGGTTGCTCCAAGTTAGGAAGGTGAGGGAGGGTGGAGTCAGCTTGTGGGTCGGCTGACGGGTTAGAAGTGGAAGCAGAATTTTTTTGACGGCTTCCTGGGTTTTCCATTTTTCTAGAAGACGAGGGGGAAGAAAACAATGATTTCTTGCTACGGGGGGCGAAATCAGATGGTCCCTCAAGGTGTGGCTTTTGGGACCGGTCGCCCGTGCATGCACTACTTGGAAGAAATGGAGGGGAGGAGAAGAGATAGAGATGAGAGAAATGTGCACACAAGCAATCAAATTCTAGACCTAACTTAGTTGTGACTCCTAAAAAAAATAAACCTAAGACTTGGTCTATGTAGGAATCAAGTAGTCAATAGTGAATACCCGTTCTATCAACAAATCTGGCCAGGTTGCTTAAGGGGAGGTTTGGGCCCAAACGTTTCCCAGGGAAAACCCCAGGTGCTTGTACAAACCCGCGCCTGGTCGTTTGACACAGCCCCTCAGCCTGAACACCAGATATAGATGACAAAATTGGTACTAACTAAAGAAAACTTAAGACCTAAATAGCAAGCCTAAGTTGATAAAGCCTTAGGGGTCAAGTTGCTACAAATTTTAATTAGGTCTAGGATGCTATAGTGCACATGGAATGTAGAGGGCGATTATTGGGTTGTTGCCCTGTTATTTGATTTTTTTGTGTGTGTGCAGGAATTGGAGAGTGGCTCCAATGAAAATCAAGTTGTCACACAATTTTTTTATATTTTTGTCTTTTAGGATATGATTTAATTAAATGAATTTTAGAGTTTTTCTCTTTAAGTTTTCAAACAAGTTTGAAAGTTCACAATCAAAGGAAAGACAAGTTGTATGTGTGATTGTATATTTCCTTTTAATTGAGTCTCTAAAGAGAAAGAAGAAACCCTAAACCAATTATCCCTGAGACAGAAATTTAACTACCAATGAATTATTTTTAGCTTTCAGAATTAAGTAGTGGTCCAAACAAGTCAAACAACACCACTACTTTGAAGAAAATCAAACAAGGATTCCAGAAAAGATTTTTGTAAGATTTTAGGAATTTGTTTGATAATAGTTTTGAATTTTTAATTGTACTGGTGTCAAAGTCCAGAAATAATACCCGTGGGTATTATAGACTTTTCAGTATTACCACCGACCTCAGAAAATTTTTATGATTTTATATGATATGTAAAATTTCATAGGGATTCCAACAAGACAAATTTCACAAAAATTGGATGAGTATAAAAATTCTGAAAATTCACGGACAGTAGCAAAACAGGAAGATTAGAGGGTGTGACCCCTCTGTAATCCACGAATTTTTAAAAATTAAATACAAATCCAATTGATCTGAAATTTGGAACAGATGTTCCAAACTTAATTAGGAATCACTCTATGAAATTTTATGATTTTAGGAGGCCTGTGGTGTTAGTAATCGATTTTTCAAGTCTGGACAGAAATCTAGACCCGAAAAAAAAAGAACACCAATACTTGCAATGGAATGGTGCTAAAGAAGCATACAAGCAAACGATGATTTTAAAATGCACCACTCCACTTAATTTAAGTGTTTAGGATCCTGAAAGCCAAGTTTAATATATTTTTGGTAGTTTTAATTAATTATGTGACTAGAAAGAGGAACCAACCTGAATTTTCGCGGGAAGAAAAGGATCTTTAAGCTCTCGCTTCCAGATTCCCGCTTTCCCGCTGTAGTTCCTGCACACACAAAAGAAAGAAAGAGAAGGGGATGAGATCCACTTCAAGCAAGAGAAAATGAGTTAATGCAAAGCCGTGCCTCCCCGGCAACGGCGCCAAAAAGTGATAGCGAAATGTGCGTGATTTGTAAAAGCAGTTTTTTAACGTCGTTGTAACACGCGAATCCGCTTTCGCTTTTAAAATTTATATCCTAGATAGGGGAGTATCTAGGGTCGTCCAAGGAGGCAAAAATTGCAATAATGATTCTCTTGCTTGGAATACAATCTCAACTTTCTTTTTAATATTTTTCAATATGTAATTTTTTTGTATTTTGAAAAGACGAGGGCAAACGGCAGATTATAGCGAAAAGAACTAACACCTACAAATGATTAAAATTCTAAAAGATAGAAATATCTTCTTCCTAAGCTCACTCTAGGCAAGTGTAGGCCTAGGGTAATTAGGAAGAAGAGGTGAAATAAGTGCTAGAACCAAAACAAACAACTGCAATAAAAAGCTTAAAAGAAGGCAATTTTTGATTGAGTAGAATGAGTGTTCTTTTCAAGGACAAGTAGAGGAAAGCTTCTACTAGAATTGAACAATTTAAAAGCAAGAAAAGAAACACAAATCCTCTTGTAACAATGGTGAAGAAGGTTGTCTTCTTGCTCCAAGCCTAGCTGCTCCTTGGCTTGAAAAGAGGGCCTCCTTCTTCTCCTTCCTTGAGAGCTCCTCCAAGGTGGAAGCTACCACCTTTAATGCTCTCTCCAAAGGGGTGGGAGTGCACCACCCTTAAAAACTCCTCCAAGGTGGCGTGACCACCTTCAAGATCTCCTCCAAGATCTTCCTTGCCTGGCTTCTCCTTTGGCTGGCGTGACCCAAGAGAGAAGGGAAGAGGGGAAGGCACCAAGGGGACAGAATATCCCCTTAATCTTCTTCTTCTTCTCTCTTGGACGTGGGATTCTTGGTGGAATATGAGAGTGAAATGGCTAGCCAAGGATGGCTTGAATGGTGGTGGGTAGTGGTCTTTTTATAGGGTAGGATGGGGGGTTAAGGTGCCCCTTGAAATGGAGGGCTAGGATGGAAGAATGGAGGTGGTTAGTGATCCTATGGCTAAGGAGAGTTGGCGCCAACCCAAGAGGTGTTAAAGGGGGTAGTTATGGTGGTGTTGGTGTCTTTTGGTGGTGGAGAGACACCACCATGTTGGCGCCAACATGGGGTCTTCTAGAAGGGGGGTTAGGTGGATGGTGGAGATGGGTTCAAGGGAGATTGTGTGGTGGAGATGAGGGGAGATTTTGGAGGGAAAAGTGGCGCCATTTTTAGGTGTCTTTTGGAGGTGGTGGGTAGGTTAGGTTGGTGCCAAGTAGGTTAGCTTATGTGGAGCTTAGGTGGAGCTAGTTGGGTAGAGTTGGTAGGTGGGTTTTTGGGGTAGTACAAGCCAAGGAAGTTGGAGCATAGCTAAGTTAAGCTAAGCTAAGCTAAGCTAAGCTAGCTTAGCTAATGGAGGAGTAGAGGAGAAGGTGTTGGAGCTAGGGTTTGGAGGAGGGAGCTGAGGAGAAGAAGTCTGGAGCTGGAGCTGGAGCTGGCTGCTGCTGAAGAGGCTGGCATGGGGCTACTCTAGCTGGCTTAGCTTGCTAGTTCTTTGCTAGCTACTAAGCCAAGCTAAAGTGAGCTAGCTTCTACCAAAATGAGCTGAGGTGAGCTAGGTCTGGTGCTTCCGGGGAGAATCAAGCTGGTTGAGGCAGCTAAGGTAGCTTAGCTCAACTGAGTTGAGCTAAGCTGAGTCCCCGGGAGCTGGACTTGAGCTTCTTGAGCTGAGATGAATTCTTCTTCAGCTGGCTGGAGTTGAGTGGAGCTGAATGTAGCTGGATCTGAGCTGGGGTGAACTCCTGTCAACTCAGCTGAGCTAGCTAGAGCTCCCTGTGAACTAGTGGGAGCTGAGATGAGCTAGACTCAGCTAAGTTGAGCTGGATCTGAGCTGACTTGAGCTAGGGTGAGCTAGGATGAACTCTCTTGAGCTGCCATCCAGCTGAGATTAGCTGAATGGAGCTGGGATGAGCTAACCCTAGTTCAAGTAAGCTAGGTTCCAGCTATGGTGAGCTGGATCAAGCTGGGTTCCAACTAGTCTGGGCTTCTCCTTCACCAATTGCCTTCTTGAGTGCTAGGGTTTTAGGGATCTGTGAATCTGTACATCCCTAACACTCACAAAAACACATTAAAACAATAATAAAAAATGCAATGCATGCCTATCCTAATTTATGCCTAAATGCAGCCCAAAAACCCGTTTGCAGAGTAAAATCCTAAGAGCTAGGTTAGTTTTAAAGCATAAAAATGATGATAAACTGGTGTTTATCACACCCCCATGCTTATCTTTTGCTAGTCTCTTAGCAAAACATTAATTTTTTTTTTTTTTTTTTTTTTTTTGGAAAACGGAATTTTTGGGAAATCTAATTTTTTTTTGACTTTTGAGGAGAAAAAGAGATTAAGGGACCTTGGTAGATTAAAACACAGGAGATACGGGATTTGTTGAAGATAAACATCAGGATTTGTTTTTGGATCCAACCATTAGATAGAACGGGATCAATATATCCTCAGAAAATTCACAAATTAACCCCTTGTTAATTCAGATGACTTGAAATGTTTGTTTTTAGGATTTTTCTGGCTCGTGAATCTGATTCGCAACTTGCAAATTCCTTTAAAACCTTGTGTCTGTGCTTGTGAAAAGCCAACCTTTATAAGGACGTGTTATTATTATTATTATTATTTTTTTTTTTTTTTTTTTTTTTCTCCCCCATGCTTATTTTTAGCTTAGTCTTACAACAGATGTGTCGGTATCATCATTCCCGTTACCATTCCTTGAGGGGGCTCTGGCGCCAGTACTTCGGGATAGCACTGTCCATGACACCACCCAGGAGCTCACAACCCCAAAACACGATGCGGTGAAAAGGGGCGCTCCAAGCAAACTCAAGCTCTTGCTCCGACGCTATAGGTAGAGCACCGTCCAAGACACTTGAGCTGCTGAAATGCGCTTTAATGCTCCGTCTAAAGATATGAAATATAGATATAGAGCAGCGCCGAGGCGGTAACATGTTGACATCGCGTCCTCAAAGAAGGTATTTTCCTTCTTCTCGGCGGTGGGAACTCAAACCAATGATCTACTTCAGACTTTTACTAAATCCAAACAAGGAAGCTTTTCAATTTTTTTTTTTTTTTTTTTAGTTGTTTTTAAGTGTTGGCTTGTGTGTGAAAATTGACACAAGAAGTTTCTTGAGACCCGCAAGTTTTTGAATCAGAAACTAAGTCAAATACTTTCCATATTACAAAATAGGATCAAGTCACCTGAACTATCATGAGTTCAGGTGGAATTTTAGAGAAGGATATCTGATCTAGTCTAAAATAGACCCTGAAATTCTAATGATCAGATCCATATCCTCATCCTTAGTTTGTTAAAGATTAAATCCCATTGTACCAGAAGTGAATTTTACGACCTTAGTCCTGATTTCAAAATTTTTCCTCAAAAAGTTTTCAACATTTTTTTTTTTTTTTTTTTTGGGTATGCAAGCAGGAAATAAATTAAAGAAAATTGCATGTTTTTAGGTTTTGAACATCCTGAATCGATCATAAAAATTTAAAAACACCCCCCCATGCTTAAGATATGCCATGTCCTCATGCATTAGGAGGGAAAAGGGATCACCTTAGTGATGACGGTCGGGTTTAGGATGATCAAAACCTGGAAAAAGAAGAAAAAAGGAAAGCAAGAAAATGATGGGTTACCTCCCATCCAGTGCTATCTTTTACGCCATTCAGCCGGGCGTGATGTGTACTAGTGATCAAGGGTGGTTGGCTCAGTAAAATTAAAAGATTCAGATGGAATTTTAGGCGTATGGTCAAAATAGGGCTTTAAACGCTGGCCATTGACTTGAAATATCGAATTAGTTTGTGGATCAAGAAGGTCAACAGCGCCGTATGGATATGTTTTATGAACAATAAAGGGGCCGGTCCATTTAGATTTTAATTTGCCAGGAAAAAGACGTAATCTCGCATCGAAAAGCCAAACACGTTGATTAACGTCAAAGTGTTTCCGAACAATATATTTATCATGAAATTTCTTTGTTCGGTCTTTATAAATCCTCGCATTTTCATAGGAAAAATTACGTAATTCTTCCAATTCAGTTAATTGTAATTTTCTATGGTTACCGGCATCAGATAAATCCATATTAAGTTGTTTTATTGCCCAAAAAGCCCTATGTTCTAATTCTACCGGGAGATGGCATGCCTTCCCGAAAATCAGACGGAAGGGAGACATGCCAAGCGGAGTTTTAAAAGCGGTACGGTAGGCCCATAAAGCGTCGTCCAATTTGGTGGACCAGTCTTTACGGTCGGACCTAACCGTTTTTTGTAGAATATTTTTAATTTCCTGGTTAGAAACTTCAGCCTGGCCATTAGTTTGGGGGTGATATGGTGTGGAAATTTTATGATTAACCCCATATTTAGAAAGGAGGTGACGGAATTGTGAGTGGGTGAAATGTGAGCCTCCGTCACTGATAATGGCTTTTGGTATGCCGAATCTTGAGAAAATATTTTTCTTAAGAAATTCGACAACCACACGGTGATCACTAGTGCGGGTGGGTATTGCTTCTATCCATTTAGAAACATAGTCTACTGCGACTAATATATACAAATACCCACCAGAGTTGATGAACGGTCCCATGAAGTCGATGCCCCAAACATCAAAAATTTCAACCTCTAAAATAGGATTAAGGGGCATCATATCCTTTCGAGTCATGTTGCCGATGCTCTGGCAACGCACACAGGACCGAACAAAGTCATGAGCATCTTTGTGCAAGCTGGGCCAATAAAATCCTGCATTAAGGATTTTAGCTGCAGTTTTCTTGCCCGAAAAATGTCCGCCACAGGCCATTGAGTGACAATGTGTTAAGATATCATGGATTTCAGAATCAGGGACACATCGTCGAATAACCTGATCGGCACAAATGCGGAAAAGGTCGGGCTCCTCCCAAAAATAATATTTAATATCAGCAAAGAACTTATCCCGTTTTGTTTTTGGCCAATCAGCAGGGATTTGTTCTGTTGCTAAGTAGTTTGCAATGGGTGCAAACCAAGGGAGGGTTGTAGCAGCTAAAATACTTTCATCAGGGAACTGATCTGGTGGGGTCATTATGTCATTTGTCATAAGACGAGAGAGATGATCGGCCACTACATTGTGCAATCCCGCCTTATCCTTGATTTCCAGGTCAAATTCCTGGAGCAGCAGAATCCAACGGATAAGGCGGGGTTTCGCATCTTTCTTAGTCAGCAAATATTTAATTGCTGAGTGGTCGGTATAAACAGTGACACGTGACCCCAACAGATAAGATCTAAATTTTTCCAAGGCAAATACAATGGCAAGAAGTTCCTTTTCAGTAACCGTGTAATTCCGTTGTGCGTCATCAAGGGTTTTGCTGGCATAATAGATCACAACGGGTTTCTTGCCAATTCTTTGCCCTAGAACGGCCCCTACAGCAAAATCTGAGGCATCTGTCATTAATTCAAAGGGACTATTCCAGTCAGGTCCCTGCAATATTGGTGCCTCAGTAACCTCTTTCTTCAACCTCAAAAAACTCTCCAGGCACTTATTATTAAAATCAAATGGCTGGTCTTTAGTAAGAAGCTGACTTAAAGGCTTGGAGATTTGGGAAAAGTTTTGTATGAATCGACGATAGAAACCCACATGACCCAAAAAGGATCTGATTTGTTTGACAGTAGTGGGCGGTGGGAGCTTAGATATAACATCTATTTTTGCTTTATCTACCGCAATTCCTTGTTTAGAAATAACATGGCCCAAGACAATACCTTCTTGGACCATGAAATGGCTTTTTTCCCAGCTGAGGACCAGGTTAACTTCTATGCACTTTTGGAGGGTTCTTTCAAGATTTTTGAGGCAATGATCAAAAGAATCTCCAAAAATAGAGAAGTCATCCATAAAAACTTCTAAACATTCACCTACCAGGTCTGAAAAAATTGCAAGCATGCACCTTTGAAAAGTCGCAGGTGCGTTGCAAAGACCGAAGGGCATTCTTCGGAAAGCAAAGGTTCCGAAGGGGCAGGTGAAAGTTGTTTTATCCTGGTCCTCAGGATGAACCGCTACTTGATTATAGCCAGAATAACCGTCCAAAAAACAGTAAAATTCCCGTCCGGCTAACCGCTCCAAGATTTGATCAATAAAAGGGAGCGGGAAATGATCCTTCTTAGTGGCGGTGTTTAATTTTCGATAATCTATACACACGCGCCAAGAAGAAGCGGTTCGAGTGGCTATATTTTCCCCCTTTTCATTGGTGACAACTGTTAGTCCAGCCTTTTTGGGGACTACTTGAGTTGGACTAACCCAGGAGCTGTCAGAAATGGGGTAGATGATATCAGCATCCAGCCACTTAATAATCTCCTTTTTTACCACCTCCTGCATACTAGGATTCAAGCGCCTTTGTGGTTGGCGGGAGGGGCGAGAATCGTCCTCTAAAAATATACGGTGCGTACAATAGGACGGATGAATGCCTTTAAGATCAGAAAGGGTCCAGCCAATAGCTTTTCGATATTTACTCAAAACCTGGAGAAGTTTGTGCTCTTGTGCCCCGGTAAGTCCAGAATTTATAATCAGGGGCAGGGTCTGATTTGGACCCAGGAAAACATATTTAAGTGAATCGGGCAAAGGTTTTAATTCCAATTGTAGGCCCGGTTCCGAAAGAGTTTCTGCTTTGTGGGTTAGAGGTGAGGTGAGAGTGAAAGGGTCAGCTGGAATGTTAGCTGGTTGTGTAGTTGAGGTGGAAGGGTGAGAAAAAGTAGATTGTTCAGGAACCGTATTTACAGCAAAACAGGAACCTAATTGGGAAATCTGCAATGTTTCCTCCACAATGTTTTCTATTTCTGAATCCGAATCATCAAAGAAATCTGGTTCCTGGAATCGCCTAGAGGCTTGAAAAATGTCTAGGGTTACAGATTCACCGCCACACATGATCTTCATCTTTCCAGAATCACAATCAATATTGGCGCGGGCGGTGGCTAAGAATGGTCTTCCAAGAATAATGGGGGCAAACTTAAGTGCTTCAGGTACCTCTATGTCCAGGACTAAAAAGTCTACTGTGAATAGACAATCTTTGACCCGGACAAGAACATCTTCAACAATTCCCCTTGGTTTAATCGTAGATCGGTCGGCTAATTGGAGAGTAACCTCAACAGGTTTCAATTCACCGATCTTAAATTCCTCAAAAATAATTGTGGGGATAAGATTAATTGAGGCACCAAGATCCAACAGAGCGCGATCAAATGAGGTATCATTAATGATAACTTGGATTAGGGGGGCGCCGGGATCTTTTCTCTTAAGAGGCAGTCGGCTCTGCACAACTGAGCTGACTGTCTCTGGAAGAATCACCTTTCCTAAATTCTTGGGCTGCCTTTTTGGAGTACATAAATCTTTTAAGAATTTTGCATAGGCAGGGATATACTTAATGGCATCTAGGATAGGGATATTAATTTCTACTTGCCCAAATAAATCCATTAATTCCTTCTCAGTGGGCTCAGATTTTGTTTTTTTCTTTTTTGAAGAGTGGAGGGCTTGTGGAAATGGGGCAGGGTTGCCCTGTTTTGCGTGAATTGGTTCCTGAACAATAGGAGGGGAAGAGTTAATCTGTGTGTCATTAGAGCGGGTTTCTTTAACAGGCAGGGTATTTTGAGTGGTTTTCCCATTCCTCAAGGTAACTGCATTTGCAGTCTGGTTGTTTCTAGGGTGAGGACGGGGAGCCTGGCTGTTATTGAAACCCGGCGGATGCTGAGGTGCTGGATGAATAGGTTGACTGTGATATCCACCTTGGAATTGACTCCTTTGATTGTTTGGGTTGGGCATGGGTTGGGATGGTAAATTCCCAATAGGTCGATGATCAGGAGTAACCTTAACTTGTTGTTGTAAATTGGTAACCATGCGGGTTACTTCTGTCATTTGAGTCTGCATTCCTTGCAGAGTTTTCATGACCTGATTATTAATATCATCCTGGGATGGTCCAGGTTGATACAAAGGTTGCCCATAATTCCCAAAATAGTTTTGTTTGGGAAGAGAAATCGGATTCGGGTTTTTCCAGGAGTGATTCGGGTTAGTCCTCCAATTTTGATTGGAAATGTTGGAGGGGTTTCTAAATTGCTCCTGGAGAGCATAAATATTTTCCGAGGTGGAATCAACAATATTTTGGTCAAAATTCCCGGTTAAATCTTGCGGGAAATCAGCCGGGAATTGCTGGTCAACAGATGTGGCATCGATATTGTGCAGATTCTCTCTTCGGAGAATGTGTGGGGGGTTAGTGTGTGGAGAGTGGACGTGTGGAGCTTGTTTGTTTGTGAGCTTTTCTTCTATTTTCTTTTGGTGAATTTGCATCTGGTCCAGTCGTTGAGCTAACATATATAAATCATCTTGTGTGACTGGAACAGAGGTGGTTTTGGAGTCAATTTCATGGACTCCATGTCTGGGGTTTTGTGATTTGCCAAAAGTGTCCATTGAAGTTATGTTAAATGAGTTTTCACTCATTTCTTCAAAGAGAAGATAGGCACTTTCGGCGTCTTTGTTAAGAAAATTGCCCCCACATGAGGCATCCACAAATCGTTTTAATTGATCTTCTAATCCATGATAGAAGATCTGCACTAGCTGCCATTGTGGAATTTCATGATGGGGACAACTTCTTAGAAGTTCCTGAAATCTTTCCCAGGCTTCATGGAGGGGTTCACCAATTTTTTGTTGAAAGGTCGTTATAGATCTTCTTAATGCATTAGTTCGACCGATCGGAAAAATTTTTTTAAGAAAAGCACTTTTTAATTGGGGCCAGGTGGTAATAGGACGCCCAACTGTTCTAAACCAATGTGATGCTTTGTCTTTGAGAGAGAGAGGAAAGAGTCTCATTAACCACATGTCTTCCTGCACATGGCGGGAACGAGTGGTTTGAGCGAGGACAGTTAATTCCTCGAGATGACAAAAAGGGTCCTCTCTTGGAAGACCATGAAAATGCTTGATAAGGTTTAGAATAGCGGGTTTGATTTCAAAATCCCCTTGTGGTATGACCACCCCTGGTCTTTCCTCATAATTGGAAGGATCATAGAAATCCTTAAGAGGAATGACAGGCTGTTGGCGAGGTGGTGGATTTTGTCCTTGATTAGCTAGGTTCGTGACAGTCCTAGCTAGATCTTCTTGATTTTGTTGTAGCCGAGCCAAATGGTCGACCATTAATGCAAAGGGATTTGTATTATGGGTTATAATTGGAGGGCCACCTGTCCCTGCTGATATTTCTGGTTGCTCCAAGTTAGGAAGGTGAGGGAGGGTGGAGTCAGCTTGTGGGTCGGCTGACGGGTTAGAAGTGGAAGCAGAATTTTTTTGACGGCTTCCTGGGTTTTCCATTTTTCTAGAAGACGAGGGGGAAGAAAACAATGATTTCTTGCTACGGGGGGCGAAATCAGATGGTCCCTCAAGGTGTGGCTTTTGGGACCGTCGCCCGTGCATGCACTACTTGGAAGAAATGGAGGGGAGGAGAAGAGATAGAGATGAGAGAAATGTGCACACAAGCAATCAAATTCTAGACCTAACTTAGTTGTGACTCCCTAAAAAAATAAACCTAAGACTTGGTCTATGTAGGAATCAAGTAGTCAATAGTGAATACCCGTTCTATCAACAAATCTGGCCAGGTTGCTTAAGGGGAGGTTTGGGCCCAAACGTTTCCCAGGGAAAACCCCAGGTGCTTGTACAAACCCGCGCCTGGTCGTTTGACACAGCCCCTCAGCCTGAACACCAGATATAGATGACAAAATTGGTACTAACTAAAGAAAACTTAAGACCTAAATAGCAAGCCTAAGTTGATAAAGCCTTAGGGGTCAAGTTGCTACAAATTTTAATTAGGTCTAGGATGCTATAGTGCACATGGAATGTAGAGGGCGATTATTGGGTTGTTGCCCTGTTATTTGATTTTTTTGTGTGTGTGCAGGAATTGGAGAGTGGCTCCAATGAAAATCAAGTTGTCACACAATTTTTTTATATTTTTGTCTTTTAGGATATGATTTAATTAAATGAATTTTAGAGTTTTTCTCTTTAAGTTTTCAAACAAGTTTGAAAGTTCACAATCAAAGGAAAGACAAGTTGTATGTGTGATTGTATATTTCCTTTTAATTGAGTCTCTAAAGAGAAAGAAGAAACCCTAAACCAATTATCCCTGAGACAGAAATTTAACTACCAATGAATTATTTTTAGCTTTCAGAATTAAGTAGTGGTCCAAACAAGTCAAACAACACCACTACTTTGAAGAAAATCAAACAAGGATTCCAGAAAAGATTTTTGTAAGATTTTAGGAATTTGTTTGATAATAGTTTTGAATTTTTAATTGTACTGGTGTCAAAGTCCAGAAATAATACCCGTGGGTATTATAGACTTTTCAGTATTACCACCGACCTCAGAAAATTTTTATGATTTTATATGATATGTAAAATTTCATAGGGATTCCAACAAGACAAATTTCACAAAAATTGGATGAGTATAAAAATTCTGAAAATTCACGGACAGTAGCAAAACAGGAAGATTAGAGGGTGTGACCCCTCTGTAATCCACGAATTTTTAAAAATTAAATACAAATCCAATTGATCTGAAATTTGGAACAGATGTTCCAAACTTAATTAGGAATCACTCTATGAAATTTTATGATTTTAGGAGGCCTGTGGTGTTAGTAATCGATTTTTCAAGTCTGGACAGAAATCTAGACCCGAAAAAAAAAGAACACCAATACTTGCAATGGAATGGTGCTAAAGAAGCATACAAGCAAACGATGATTTTAAAATGCACCACTCCACTTAATTTAAGTGTTTAGGATCCTGAAAGCCAAGTTTAATATATTTTTGGTAGTTTTAATTAATTATGTGACTAGAAAGAGGAACCAACCTGAATTTTCGCGGGAAGAAAAGGATCTTTAAGCTCTCGCTTCCAGATTCCCGCTTTCCCGCTGTAGTTCCTGCACACACAAAAGAAAGAAAGAGAAGGGGATGAGATCCACTTCAAGCAAGAGAAAATGAGTTAATACAAAGCCGTGCCTCCCCGGCAACGGCGCCAAAAAGTGATAGCGAAATGTGCGTGATTTGTAAAAGCAGTTTTTTAACGTCGTTGTAACACGCGAATCCGCTTTCGCTTTTAAAATTTATATCCTAGATAGGGGAGTATCTAGGGTCGTCCAAGGAGGCAAAAATTGCAATAATGATTCTCTTGCTTGGAATACAATCTCAACTTTCTTTTTAATATTTTTCAATATGTAATTTTTTTGTATTTTGAAAAGACGAGGGCAAACGGCAGATTATAGCGAAAAGAACTAACACCTACAAATGATTAAAATTCTAAAAGATAGAAATATCTTCTTCCTAAGCTCACTCTAGGCAAGTGTAGGCCTAGGGTAATTAGGAAGAAGAGGTGAAATAAGTGCTAGAACCAAAACAAACAACTGCAATAAAAAGCTTAAAAGAAGGCAATTTTTGATTGAGTAGAATGAGTGTTCTTTTCAAGGACAAGTAGAGGAAAGCTTCTACTAGAATTGAACAATTTAAAAGCAAGAAAAGAAACACAAATCCTCTTGTAACAATGGTGAAGAAGGTTGTCTTCTTGCTCCAAGCCTAGCTGCTCCTTGGCTTGAAAAGAGGGCCTCCTTCTTCTCCTTCCTTGAGAGCTCCTCCAAGGTGGAAGCTACCACCTTTAATGCTCTCTCCAAAGGGGTGGGAGTGCACCACCCTTAAAAACTCCTCCAAGGTGGCGTGACCACCTTCAAGATCTCCTCCAAGATCTTCCTTGCCTGGCTTCTCCTTTGGCTGGCGTGACCCAAGAGAGAAGGGAAGAGGGGAAGGCACCAAGGGGACAGAATATCCCCTTAATCTTCTTCTTCTTCTCTCTTGGACGTGGGATTCTTGGTGGAATATGAGAGTGAAATGGCTAGCCAAGGATGGCTTGAATGGTGGTGGGTAGTGGTCTTTTTATAGGGTAGGATGGGGGGTTAAGGTGCCCCTTGAAATGGAGGGCTAGGATGGAAGAATGGAGGTGGTTAGTGATCCTATGGCTAAGGAGAGTTGGCGCCAACCCAAGAGGTGTTAAAGGGGGTAGTTATGGTGGTGTTGGTGTCTTTTGGTGGTGGAGAGACACCACCATGTTGGCGCCAACATGGGGTCTTCTAGAAGGGGGGTTAGGTGGATGGTGGAGATGGGTTCAAGGGAGATTGTGTGGTGGAGATGAGGGGAGATTTTGGAGGGAAAAGTGGCGCCATTTTTAGGTGTCTTTTGGAGGTGGTGGGTAGGTTAGGTTGGTGCCAAGTAGGTTAGCTTATGTGGAGCTTAGGTGGAGCTAGTTGGGTAGAGTTGGTAGGTGGGTTTTTGGGGTAGTACAAGCCAAGGAAGTTGGAGCATAGCTAAGTTAAGCTAAGCTAAGCTAAGCTAAGCTAGCTTAGCTAATGGAGGAGTAGAGGAGAAGGTGTTGGAGCTAGGGTTTGGAGGAGGGAGCTGAGGAGAAGAAGTCTGGAGCTGGAGCTGGAGCTGGCTGCTGCTGAAGAGGCTGGCATGGGGCTACTCTAGCTGGCTTAGCTTGCTAGTTCTTTGCTAGCTACTAAGCCAAGCTAAAGTGAGCTAGCTTCTACCAAAATGAGCTGAGGTGAGCTAGGTCTGGTGCTTCCGGGGAGAATCAAGCTGGTTGAGGCAGCTAAGGTAGCTTAGCTCAACTGAGTTGAGCTAAGCTGAGTCCCCGGGAGCTGGACTTGAGCTTCTTGAGCTGAGATGAATTCTTCTTCAGCTGGCTGGAGTTGAGTGGAGCTGAATGTAGCTGGATCTGAGCTGGGGTGAACTCCTGTCAACTCAGCTGAGCTAGCTAGAGCTCCCTGTGAACTAGTGGGAGCTGAGATGAGCTAGACTCAGCTAAGTTGAGCTGGATCTGAGCTGACTTGAGCTAGGGTGAGCTAGGATGAACTCTCTTGAGCTGCCATCCAGCTGAGATTAGCTGAATGGAGCTGGGATGAGCTAACCCTAGTTCAAGTAAGCTAGGTTCCAGCTATGGTGAGCTGGATCAAGCTGGGTTCCAACTAGTCTGGGCTTCTCCTTCACCAATTGCCTTCTTGAGTGCTAGGGTTTTAGGGATCTGTGAATCTGTACATCCCTAACACTCACAAAAACACATTAAAACAATAATAAAAAATGCAATGCATGCCTATCCTAATTTATGCCTAAATGCAGCCCAAAAACCCGTTTGCAGAGTAAAATCCTAAGAGCTAGGTTAGTTTTAAAGCATAAAAATGATGATAAACTGGTGTTTATCACTTATTTGGTGGAAGTGCCTATTCTCAGCACCGGGAAAGAATGGATAGGACAGGCGTATTTCTGACCTTTGACACTATTACCCTCCTTCAGCTGAAGACTTTATGAAGGATGGTCGTAACCATCCACCATAGTTATAGCTTTATTAAGACTCAATCTCTGTGTATCTGCCTTATTTGGTGACTCTCAAGAATTCACTCAAAGTACGCACCTAGGAACAGAGAGTGAAAACTACGCCTAACTCTGAAGTATCATCATCTAATTATCCAAAACTTAAGAGTCCTTGCACTAGACTTAGCGCACCAGTAATCTCTCTACTTCTCACAAATATGAGGTGGATTTACTAGAAGATAGTATGCCTGACTCTCTATGAACTGTCCAAGGGTTCAGTAGATTACAAATGCTTATTGGTTTTCCTCAAGGATCCATTACCAAGTCTACGTGCACGTGAAATAAATGTACTGGATTCTAAACTTAAGAAATAATTCAAGAAGAAAAAAGTCCAATGACAAAAGGTATTTTGCTAAGGACTAACCCATTCAGCTCATTTTTTTTTTCATTTTTTTTTTACTAACCTAAATGCATAAATATTTCCTAAAATGCAAATGCACTCCCCCATGCCTAAATCCTACAATGTCCCCATTGTAAAATTAAAACAAGAGGAGAAAGGAAAGAAATCACCTGATGACCGCTGGGTTGCCTCCCAACAAGCGTTGCATTTTCTGTCAGCAGCCAGACTAAGAAGGAACCTATAAGTCTGATTCCAAACAAACAATGTTAGGCCCTAAAAGTATGCGTAACAGTGCAAGCCTAGAAAACAGGTAACCACGGATGCTGGCGAGCTGATGATGCAATGTAATTCCAAATGCTCGCCAGAAGTTATGAAAGCGAAAAACCTCGTTGGCTACCCTGGGAGGTCTAGGGATAATAAACGGAATATGAAAAGGGACCTCCCGAAATGGAATAGGTGGAGGATAACAAGGATCCTCTAGAGTAGGATGGGTTTTAAAAGATATACACATTATTAGTTCAAACCCTTGAATGGCGAGAGTAAAAGTACAAGCATCAATCCATACTCGCCATTCTACTCTAGGATGTACTGGCCTGATATATTCTCCAGCAAGAATGTACATGAGCAGAGATCTGAGCCAAGGATCGGTAAGGGAGTATAAGGGTTGTTTGTAGTGTTGGAAGGTAATGGTTAAGTCCAATGAGGGCTTAGTAGGTGTTAGGTCCAATTCCAACAATGATTCGAATTGTATACAGTCCCTAACAGTAGTAGACAACTTCAAGTTATCCTGCCTAGCATTAATGATCGGAGTCATATTTGAATCAAGGGTAGACTCGAAACTACAACTTTTTGATGGCAGGGTCAAAATGTAAGAATCATTATCATTTAGCTCATCCCCAGATTTGTTTGGTTCACTGGAATATTTGTCGGGGTGTATATGTGATTCATTAGGAGTTGGATCAGTATCCTCAATTATTTCTAAAGAAGGATCAGTCTTAATATTTTGGAGGAAGCCTATATCATTGAATTCGTTATTGTTCTCGGGGTATAAATCCTTAAATGACGTGTTTTGTCCCTGAGAGTCTCCCATAGACTTCTCATTTTGTTTGTCCTCCTCTAATATCAACTCCTGTTTTGATGGAGGACGACTCTCAAAAGAAACGAGGAATCTGGATTTAATCATATTATTTCTATCCTCTAGAGCTAAATCCTCAAATGATAAATAATTCTCTTGTGATTCACTCCAGATTTTCTGTCCAGGTTCCTCTGTTGGGGCATCCTCATCCTCTGAATTAGACTCTTCATATCCCTGAGACCAGAATTGATCATCCTCCATTCCCTTAGGGTCACCTTCATTAGGTACATTTGAATCCTCAGGATATTGAATGACAAGTGTTGATTCCCTAAGTGGAGGGTCAGGAGTAGGCTCACTAAGAGTAGAACGGGAATCCACCAAATAATCGAGAGGGGAAGTGATAGGAACAATAATTTTCTCTTGCTTTTGACTCCAATATAGTTCAGGTGGATAATCACTATGATTGTTGTCCTCTAGTGGCTGCGTCTCATTGGGAGAGTCTAAGTGATCGCTACATGAAATTAGATCCCTATTGTTATTAAGTACCTCAGAATTATTTTCATGATCATGATCAGATAGATAGGGATCAGGATTATTGGGAACCGTGTAGCTAAGTTGTCTTATTTCTTCATTTAATTATTGACTATTCCACAACATCTCTCCCATTGATTCCATTATTTCCTTTTGTTGTTTTTGCATTTCTATCATAAAAGAGGAGAGGCTACTATTATCAGGTTGGGGAGGATAGTCAATTTCAGGCTCTGGTTGCCTAGGGGTATCGGTCCAACCTCGATACGGAAAATCATGAAGGGTGGGAGGGTTGGGTATTTGCATGGAAGTAGGGATTTCAGGATTGGAAAATCCTGCTCCTAAGCTCTGCTCAAAAGTGGGAGTTATCAAGCCAGTACTCCCAGGGTAAGAATGAGAATGATCCCATGAATTATCAATGTACCCATCAAAGGATGGATACGCTCGGAGCATGGGATCCTGATTAAAAGATGGGAACTATTGACTCTGATAATCTGAATGATAGGAGTAAGAATAATCCATTTCTTTAAGCAAAATAATTTTAACTCTCTTAGGCTTTAGCAAAATTTAGCAGAAAAATTCCTAGAGAGTTCTAATGTCAAAGCAAACGCAAATTCAATGTGATCTGTTTTTAGTAGATTGTAGGTCTTAGAGTTATATGTTTAGTTGGTGTCCAAACAACTTTTGCAAAAATTACGCTTCCTAGGCTAACCTTCGCTGGTGCCTATAACCTACTCGCAAGGGATGGAAGTCTCGAATCGAGCCCACACACGAGGAACCGAAGTAACTTGGTGGATAGGCTTGTTGATTTCCGACTAACTTCCCTTGTGGTGCAAAAGAGGAGAGGTAGAAATTTATCTAGTGACCTTATGTGAGGTGCACAGTGTCTCAAGTGTGCAAGCATACGATCGTGTTTTGATTTTTTTGAAATTCCGCAAACAGGATCCTTTTGCACACAATTTTCAGTCACAGATTTTAAAGTCCAACCTCTTAACAGTCCCAATTTGTTTAAAGTGACCACTGAATTAATTTTATTCAAGCACTTTAGTGGTCTTAGATTTAGGTTCAATGCATATGCATGACAAGTAATTAATGCTCAAGAGAAGACGTACCTTACTCCAGCTTTCTTCATGCAGTAATGAATGCAATGCAATAAAAAAATAAACTAGATGCTGCTCATTCAGTCCTAGATGATCGTCCTATAGATATGCAGCTTCTAGCAGGCATTTCGATTTTTTTTTAAATAATAATAACAAACAGACCTAATCTAACTAACTAACTAAAATGAAATTTAAAATAGTTCAAATAATCCTATAATCTAAATAAATGGGAACACGTTCCCAAAAATACCCAATAAGTGCCGAAAAGACAGTAATTTAAATTCTAATGTCTATCTAACTAAATCTAACTAAGACCTACTGCCTAAATCAGAAATAGGCTTCTCTGTAAGCCTAAATGCGTGGGATCAAGGCCCACGTGTTCCTGTTGTCGTCCTCCAGGTGGCGTCAAGATCCACCAAAAAGATCACCTCCGCCGTGCACGTTATTCACGTTCAAAGTCGTCGCTTTGCTGCGCCTCGTTGCCGTGTCAGATTCCTTGCAAAATACTAAAGATGATTAGATAATTTCGCAACTCAAAAGATTTAAAAACAATAAAGTAAATCTATTGCATCTGTTGCCTCCCCGGCAACGGTGCCAATTTGAAAGGTCGACTTTTCGCTTAGCGTTATAGTATTTAAGTGGTGAAAAAATTGATGAATCAAAAACAATGAAAATAACCACTCACAGAAGAGCGGGTCGTGTCCATAGAGAGGGAATGATGCAATCAATACTTAATTATTTTATGTTATTTCGGATAGTGTGAAATTCCTTTTCAAATTGGATTTAAAATGTGAAGGAAAGTAGGTTTGCAATAACCTAAAAAGTTAAGGGTGTAAGTGCAGTTTTCCCTCACAGAAATCCTCAATAAATTTAGGATGAATTAGTGTAATTTTCATGTGATATGTACTAAAGACAATTAGTACTTAAATCAAGTCCAAAATCAATCTTTAAACTAGCCAATATTAATACCATGCAATTAAAAAGAACTGTGAGTGCTTGAATGCAATTCTGCCACAATATAATAATAAAAAAAAATAAAATCGGTGGCTATGGCATTGAATGTAATTTTTAATTCTAACAAAAATAGAGCATTTACTATCTCTCTTCCTTGCGAGAGAGAGAGCACAGGCGGGGTAGTTGCGAGGCTTAGGAGGATGGCGACGGGGGCTTTCCGACGGCGGCAGCGGTGGCGGCGAAGGTGGCTGGAGACTGCTGCAGTGCACGAATGCTGCTACGGCTGTTCGAGCGGTGAAGGTCGGGCGGGTGCGTCGCTGCGCCTGCTGCAATGAGGAAGGCTGCGTGGCGTGCTTGCAGAAGAGCGCGCGGTTGCTCATAGAGGTTGGAGCAGGCGCTGCAGGGGGGTAAGACGCCTGCTGTACGCTTGCAGGAAGGTGGAACGGTGGGGCGCGTGGTGCCGCGCGCGGGGAGATGGCGTGCAGGCGCCTTCAGTAGCGAGCGGGCGGAGGGGAATGCAGGGATGCGCAAGGAGATGATGCTGGGGCATGTGGTGCTGCGCCTGCTGATGGGCGTGCAGGCTGCGGGGAGGAGGATGCGCTAGTTCTGGAGAGGGCGGAGCGGGCAGAGGTGGAGTGCGCCTGTGGGTGCGCCGGGGGATGCGCCTGCAGATGGATGGAGGCAGGCACGCGGGCGAAGTAGGCGCACTGGCAGGGTGGCGTGAGCGGTGCGCACGCTGCAGTGCGCTAGAGACGAGGAGAGCGCTGATGGTGTTTGGCTTGCAGGCGCGTAAGCGGGTAGGTGCAGGCATCGTGCACATGAGTTACACAGTGTCCACCCTCTTCCACAGTGAAGCCGTTCCCAGCAAGGGGGGAAAGATCCTTACCTGTGCAGGCCGCCTCTTCTCTTTTTAAGTCTTCCCTCTCCCTCCGTGCGTCAATCTAGGGATTTGCAAATCCCTTTCTGTTTTTGGCCGGTGATCGTTGGAGAAGATTGCCCCAATGTCCGGCGGGGGAGGGGGGAAATAGCTGCGGCGACTGTTTGGGGAAATTATCCCCCCACCCTTGTTCTTTCTGGGTTTTATTACCTGCATATAAAAATAACAAAATAATTGAGTTATAGAATGTTATAAACTCAAATTATAAGGCATACAAATATTCTATAACTTAATTGCCATTATTAACACACCTAAATTATACGATTAAATATACTTAGGCTTAATATTAATCTATTTTAATGGACTCATCAGGCAACTTAAACCTGAGATTGACTATCCTACTCAATCTAATGGTAGCCTCTCCTCTTTTATGATAGAAATGCAAAAACAATAGAAAGAGATGATGGATTCTATGGGAGAGATTTTGAGGAATAGTCAAAGATTAATTGAAGAGATTAACCAGCTTAGCGATCCTCCTACAGTCAATTCTGATCCCTACCCTTATATCCCTGATTACCAAGATAATTTCAAGGGAAACAGTGATAGTAGGGATCCTATTTTGAGGAGTAGCTATCACTTAGACATCCCTCATGAGATATGCCCACTAGAAGGCAATCTTGGTGACTATCCACCTGATCTTAATTGGAAGGAGAAAATGGGCCCATTAGATGAACTCAACCCGAATGATAATATTTTCATTACATTTGATGAAATGGGTCGCAGTCAATTAGTCAACCCCGCTCCCAGTCTGAATCTTGAGGTGGAATCTGTATCCCATCCTAGGGATCTTGAGCATATACTTTACGCTTCTGAGGACCTTGCCCCTCAGTTAGAGCCCTTGAGGATTGTGATTTAGAAGTTAACAAATTCCAGGAGTCTTGGATGCCAGAGGAAATCATACTAGAAGGAAGTGATAATAACCACACTCCTCTATCAATGGGACCAACACTTGTCATTGAATATTATGAGGATTCACAAGTCCCCAACCCAAGTGACCATGAGAAACTTGAGACGGAATTGGAAGAATTAGATCAATATTAGTCTCAGGGACACGAAGAGTTGATTTTTGAGGAAGCACTTGATCCTGATATGAAAGTTTGCCCTGAGGCTCAGAGTCAAGAGGGACAAAATGTAGAAGAGGATGATGATGACTTTGAGGGGCCCAGGCTCAAAGTATGGAGTGACTCTAGGGGCGAATATGTTTTGCTCGATGACTTACCCCCTGAGGATCTAACTGAATTAGCCAAATCCGGATTCCTACATGCCTTTGACTTTCAAGATCATCCCCTCAAACAGTTGGAAGAAATGGAAGCAATTACTACTCTTGAGGAAAGAATCTATACACCCCATAAGCAGGATCTTAACATTGAACAAGAACCTGGGGATGTCATTATTGAGGGACACACACAGTCCTATTGCTTCCAAACCACTTCTACATGATAGTGAAATAAGTGACACCCTTGAGCGGTTCAATTTGGATGACAAACATTTGGGCCCATTCCAGGACACGCACACCAATGATATGCAGCATGAAAGGCAATCAATAACTAAGGCTGCTTCTGATCACATTCAAGAACTAGAATGGATATCGAGGATGAATGCTGAACTGCTCACACCCTCTTTAACCCTCTTCCCTACCCCGCACCTGCACGACTTCAACTCCTATAGAACCAGCTTCCTGAAATCTCTACTCATGCTTTTGATTAACGAGGGAATATCTAGACCAATGCACCCTGTGGTAGAGTGGCGAGTTTGGATAGACGCTTTTCCATGTCAGCCCATTAGTCTTAGGGTATGTTTTGTCGCACTCTTTGTACCCCACACATATTTTCTTGAGGAGCCTTTGCCTCCTCGTCGCACACTCCAGAGGTTTACTAATGTGTATTATGTAAAACCTCCACAAATAGCTCAGGAATACCCTCTTTTCACTTGCTTCTGGCGAGTATTTGGCCTCACTATCCATCACCAAGTTGCCAATATCTTGGGTTACTTACTCGCCAGGACAGGTTTGTTACGTATCTTCTTTGGGTCTCCTTCTGTTTCCCTTCTAGAGCCCGATTTGCGAGGTATCCCAACTCCACCTCAGGTAATATCTATCCTTACTTTTGCTTTTCAATGAGGACATTATCAGATTTAGGCATGGGGGGGTATAACCTGAGGTTATTCATAGCATTTATACATATTCTACATGCAATTAGGGCATCCATCTTGCATAAAAAAAAAACAAAAACAAAAAGGAAAAGAAAGAAGAGAGAAAAAGGAGATGAAATCTTTGTGAGCTGAATTTCAAATATATTGAGGGGAGACACTGGAAGAAAATGTGCAAAATTGTGTTGGTCCCAGCAGTTGCTTATGGAAAAGTTGCCTAAGTTCTAGGCCAGAATGAATGAATAAATAAAGTCCTAAAGTGCTAAAGAAAAGGAGACAAGTGAGGGATACCAACTTTATGCCTCCTGGGTCTGTTCTAAAGCTTAAACATTCACGTATTTGTTAAGATCTAAACTATTCCTCAAGAGGTTGAGGGAGTTGCGAGGCCGATGTTTTAAGTCTAAGGCTTAGGGAGTATTTGGCCCCATTGCCTGCCCTTTGGTTTGCGGGACTTGGTAACCTAAGCACCCCAAAAACTCACACACTAGTCTAGTTCAGTGCGCATAATAAAGAATAATGCCAAAAGAAAGTGTCTATTCTGAAACTGTTTTCCCGAAAGTTTGACTTAGGAGCGGCTTGAAGACACAAGTTGATTGGATGAGTTCCCGGCGTGGAAAGGAGGAATGTAAAATAAGCCCCTCGAAGATGCGTTATAACATATCGTCTCCTTGATGCTTGTCTCTTAGGATATCTAAATATCCTACCGGGGGCACAGAAGCATCTTATGCTGGTTCAGATGCCATGGGCGACATTATCCCGAAATGTCGATTGTCAGGGTTTGAATTCAGCTACAGAATGCCATGGGTGGCACTATCCTGAAGTGTTGAAAGCTAGGCTTCTGGGGGTTTCTATGAGCGGTGCTATCCCGAAGCATCGATTGTCAGGGACCCTGCGAGGATTAATGGTAGGGACAAGGAATCTGATACAAATCATGTTTAGGGCCAATCCAATGTTGAGTCTAGGGGAATTTAAAAAGAAAGAGAGAAAACTCTCAAAATAATATTTTTCCCTCTCTCTCTTACTAAAAATGCACTGGCAAACTGAACCTAGCCTTGCTACACATATGCATGGGTGCTTTAACCACTGGGGTCAGCAAACCTCTGGGCAGTTTTTGCAGGCCTTAGAATCCTTCACGGCAGACCCAAGGCTGAGGCTGGTCAGGTCCATATCTTGGCTGGTACTTGACTAACTTTAGGCCTATAGTTGGTATTGCAATCTAATTTCTAAAGTGTGGCACGATAAGGCATCCTGACGGTAAAATCTGACCTAGAGATTTGGTCTGTTTCATATGATTTTGCTCGGGACTAGCAAAACTTAGCCATGGGGGTATTTGATAAGTCTACTTTAGTGGACTAATTTAATGCTTAAGTACATTATTATTTGGATGAGAGATTAATTTAAAACATGCATGTTAGTGACAAAATTATGTGAACTTTAGATTTATCATTTCATGTATCAATTGCATTAATCCTTATATAAAAGGGGTTCATTACTTATGTGGTTGCAAGGTCATTTAGGAAAGGACATCTTTTTAGTAAGTTTCACAGCAAATGGCAACCGAATATGTATTGATTTCCTAGAGATAATAAAAGGGAAGAAAAGAAAAGCAAATAAAATACCTTCCAATTCTTCCCTCTCATTTCCTTATCTCTCTCTCCCTCAAATGGCAATATTAAATCATGATTGTTTTCCTTCCTTCTCTGACTCTCTCTCTCACTCTCTTTTTTATCCTTATTTAATAGGGACGGTAGGACAAGGAATCCAACACCCCTCCACGGGGAAGAAGCTCCCTTTCTCCACCTCTCCTCCCTGCAGATAACTCCCTCTACCGCGTGCCCACAACTCCACCACCACGAGCCTCTGTCGACACCATGCTTCCTCTCAATGAGTGTGGTGACAGCATGCTCCTCGACGCCACGTCCTCCCCTCAAGAAAACCTCTCAACCTTCACCGTGTGCCTAATTCCACCATTGCGAGCCACCACGACCGTGCCCCCACCGCGAGCCTTCTCAACATCCGACAGAGGGTGAAGGACTTAAGCCGTCCAACCCCTCCAACAGATGTCCAGCCGAGGCCCTAACCCATGATTGTGTGCCCTCCACCATGACTCCTTATGACAGCACTCACCATCAACTGCAAGCCTCTACACCGACAACCCTGTGCGACGTCTTCCTCCCACCAGCGCGAGTTCAGCACCACCACATCAGCCACCTGTGCCGACTGAAGTCACTGCCAGCCACCAATGCATGCATAAGAGGCCACCTCTACTCGCCTCCACCCTCTCCTCCGTGCACCAACACCTCCACGCACCCACAGGCACCACCCCTGCAACACACGCCCCCAGCGCCCTATAACACATGCCTCCGGGGCCACATCGACGCATGCATGCCTCCTTCCAAGAAGACTGTGCGCCTCCTCTCCGACCGCGTGCGCCTTCAAGCCTCCACCTACTGCACGTAGCCACTTGTGTGTGAAACGCGCACAGCACCACCGACAGTGCAGCCAACCCCACATGCAGGCCCTCACACGCCCGTCCTCCGACCTTCCCCCGCACGCGCAGGCCCTTACGCGTCTGCCCTGCGGCCTACCTCCCTCACACACAGCAGCACCCTCATCTTCTTCTTCATCTTCTTCTTCTTCATCTTCTTCTTCTTCGTCTTCCTCTCCAACAGACCGAAGGGAACCCAATGAAAGAGCCAACTTTCCACTTTGCGTTGTAGTATTTAAGTGGTGGAAAAATCGACTAATCAGAAAAAATGAAAATAACCACTTGCAAAAGAGTGGGTCGTGTCCACAGGGAGGCAATTATGAAATAAATTCTTAATTATTTTATATTATTTCTGATAAGTGCTAAATCCCTATTCAAATCTAACATAAAATGCGAGGGAAAGTAGATTTGCAATAACTTAAAAAGATAAGGGTATATGTGCAGTTTTCCCTCACTAAAATCTTAAATAAATTTATGATGAATTTATGCAATTTTCACGTGACGTGTACTAGAGAAAATTAGTGCTCAAGTTAAGCCCAAAATCAATCTTGAAATAGATGAATATCATGAATGTGCAATTATCAGAGAATATAAGTGTGCATGTACAATTTTGCCATAATATAATAATAATAAATAATAAATCAAATTTTGTGGCAATGGCAGTGAATGTAAATATTAATGGAATTCAAAACAGAGCATTTGCTCTCTCTCCTCCTCGCGAGAGAGAGAGAGCATCGGCGGGCGTTGGAGAGGCTAGGGAGGTCGGCGAGGATGAGGGCTATCCGATGGCGGCTGAGCATCAATGGAGGTGGTCGGCCGACGGAGGAGAAGATGCTGGTGGAGGTTGCTGCTGCCGTGAAGCTGCTTTTTGGTGCGGCACGCGGAGGTGTGTGCCTGCAGGCGCGGCGTGGCAGAGGCGGACGGGTGCTGCCGCGCATGCTGCAGATGGCACGCTGCAGGTTGAAGGCACTGGCAGGCTTGCGGGGTGAAGGTGGTGGTGCCTGCAGGATGGGCACGAAGGTGGGCATGCGGGTGAGAGGCGGTCTGCAGATGCACCTGCAGGATGGGTGGGGGTGCTGCAGGCTTGCACGAGGGCGTGTGGGTAAGGCGGTCTGCAGATGTTGGAGCACATGTGGAAAGTGGGTGCGCTGAGGCGTGCCTGCGGGAGCGCTGGAGAGATTGGGGCGCCTGCGGTGAGGCGGATCTGCAGATGGGCGAGGGCACGGCTGCAGCCTTGGTGCGGTGCGGACGCCTATGGGGAGGCACTGGAGAAGGGAGGTGGGTGCGAGGTGAGGCAGAGCTAGTGCCTACAGGTCTGGCTTGTGGGGGGTGAGTGGGTGCAGGCCTGGCGCGAAGTGGCGCTGTGCAGATGCAGGCTTGGTGCGCTGGAGGAAGGTGCTGGAAGGGAGATGGGCACGTAGAGGTGTGCGCCTGCGGGCTGGCTGGAGAGGTTGGAGCGCAAGCTTGCAGGCGCGGCTGGAGGATGCTTGGCGTGCGCACCTGCTATGGTGAGGGCGTGCGGGTGAGAGGGTGCACTTGGTGCTGAAGATGGGGTTTTTCCCCACAAGGGGGAAGATGGATCCACAGTGCACGCTGGAGAAGATGGTGCAAGTTCTTCTCTTCCTCGATGATTCCCTCTCTCCCTGGATCCGCCTCTTCTTTTCAACTTCTCCTCGTTTACGCCTATGAGAGTTAAGGGATTTTCAAATCCCTTAACTATTTCTGGCCGGCGGCTGTTGAGGGTTCCCTGGAGGATGGGGAAAAGAACAGCCACCGGTTATTTGAAAAAGGGTAATTTATCCTTTTCTCCTCATTCTTTTGCCAATTATTTTTCCTGCACATAAAAAGAACATATTAAGTTATAGAATAGATGTAAACCTAAATCATGATTCATGCAAACATTCTATAACTTAATATAGTTATTAACAAACCTAAAAGATATAATTAAAGTTACTTAAGCGTAATATTAGTCCATTAAAATGGACTCATCACCCAACATCAACACCAGTTCCCCTCACGTGCAGCCACCTCCTTTAGCCATCATCCTTCGGTCCGTCGATGCCGTGGAACTTGTTGGCCCTCACGAGCACAGCCACGCCCTCAGATCCGCCAATGACAAACCACACAACCGTTGGCAAGGCTCCACGTCGTCGGCCAACCTTCCCACCGGCCGGCTGCCATCGGCCATCGTTTTCCTCGACGCGACCTCTGACGTGAAGCTCTCGACAATGCCAACCTCCTCTGAGCACGGTAAGGCCGACCGTCCTCTCCTCCACGTGCATGCGTCGGTAGCAAATCCCCTGTTTTTGGCTCAATTAAAAATTACATAGATTGCCATTACCAAAGAATGGGATTTTTATATTGATTATTTTATTATGGGAAATTTGTGGGAGGCCCTTCTATTCTTGGTTATTTATGACAATATTGAAGGATTGGAATTACTAGTTAATGCGTTTTGTTTTCTTTCCTCCCATGATGAATTGACATCAATGGCAATTTATTTTTCTTGAACAAGATTATTGGTGATCTTATTGGTTCTATGTCTCCCTGTGATATGACCTAAAGTGTGGTATTATTTCAGTATTTTAGTAACTTTGATCAAGGTTTTTTTCTAGCACATTACATATTGCGACGACATATTTTTCTGATATCATTTGCAAAGCAAAAAAACCTCTAGATCAGGTGTAGGTGGATGGTTCAGCCACCTGTCGTTTGGCCAGAAAATTGAAATAGCTAAGAGTTATGCTGAAGGAATATAAATGCATAGTGGAAATGGTGAGGAGTCAGCGATGTTCTGAAGCTCTCTCCATGGTGCAAATGCTGGATGAGAAAGAGAATGGAGGTAATTTGACTGAGGGGGAGGTAGCACAACGAAAACACTGGCAAGGAGTGGTTCAAATGGAGGATTTGGCAAGGGAAATGGACTGGCGCGAAAAGTCAAGGCAACTTTGGTTGAAAGAGGGCAATGCAAACATGAAATTTTTCCACATGGCTGCAAGCTCCAGAAGGAGAGTGAATTTCATATCCACTTTAAAGATAGGAGACTCGATCTTGACCTCACTTGATGAGATTAGAAAGGAGACGGCTAGACACTTCAAAGAAGTCTCAAGATCGAATGGGAATGGTGTGTGGAAGATGACAACATCCAATCTCTCTCGGGTGCACACTGCAACAGCTGCTAAAATGACTGATTCTATCTCGGAGCAGGAAGTTTTGGATGCTATGGCAGGGCTGAATGCAGAGGACTCGTCGAGACCAGATGGATTTTAGGTACTATTAAGGAGTTTTGGAGTGTGGTCAAAAGAGAGGTCATGGAGGTGCTTGCAGAATTCCAGAGGGGTAATTCTGGAGTGGAGAGAATTAACAAGTCCTATTTATTTCTGCTACTAAGGTGTAGTGGGGCAGAGACCCTGCATGATTTCAGGTCCATTGCACTTACAAACTTGATTTACCTAATCATTAGCAAGGTGCTGGCTAATTGGCTAAAGGGTGTTCTTGCTGACTTAATTAGCCCGGTGCAATTAGCATTCCTCCCTAATAGATGACTACAAGAATCTTTCATTGTGGTGCAAGAGGTGGTTGCGGGGTGGAGAAGGAGAAAAAGCAAAGCTTTCATGTGGAAGGTAGACTTTAGTAGAGCCTATGACTCGATTGAATGGTCTTATCTTTGGGAGATCATGAAGAGGAGAGGTTTTCCGCCCATACGGAAACAATGGATGAAGAGGTGCATTGTCACCTCCTCTTTCTCCCCTCTTATCAATGGGAGGCTGTGTGGGGTGTGGATTCAACCTCAACGAGGGGTGAGACAAGGATGCCCCCTGGCTCCTCTTATTTTTAACTTGGCAATGGACACTTTGGCTCACTTTACATGCAGCTTGGCAAAAGTTGGACTGATTAAGGGGTATTCGCTGTCGAGTTCAATAGTCTTGGCACCTATACTCCAATATGCAGATGATACGATGTTTTTCATTGAAGGTGGATAGTAGGAAGCTGAAATCCTGTTCTCTTTGGTCAATATTCGCTTTGGCGAGAAAAGTATTCGCTTTGGCGAGATTGCTGGCTTGAGGCTGAATGGGGCGAAGTCATCTTTAGTATGCTTCGGTATGTTTGCATAGGACAAGGAGACATTGGCTGCCACAGTGCACTCTTTTATCACAACCCTGCCCGTGAGATATCTAGGATTACCATTAACAAATAAGAAACTCAAGAAGAGTGATTGGGCTTCCTTGTTTGAGAGAGTGAGTACTAAGCTGGAATCCTGGAGTAGCAGATTTCTTTCTAAGGGTGGAAGACTATTCTGCTCAATTCAGTTAGAACTTTAATTCTGGTCTTCTTCTTTTCGATTTTTAGATCACCGAAAGCTATTTGGAAAAGGATGGATGTTCTAAGGAAGTGGTTCTTTTGGAAAGGAGCGAAGGCCAAGGGCATATTCCTACATTGGTGAAGTAGGGGCAGATCTGCAGACCTCGCTTGAAGGGAGGGCTGGGCATTAGATCCCTGAAAGATTTCAATGACTCGCTGTTGCTGAAATGGGCAATTAAACTAACCACAGATGAGGGGAAGATATGGGCTCCACTTATTATGGAAACTTACGGTCCCAATTTAGCGCAGCTATGGACGAAGCAGCCAAGAAAGCCATCTCCATTCTAGATGTCGATCAGGAAAGCGATCCAAGACCATCGGTCGGATTTTGTTCCAGAGTTGGGAAACAGCAGACAGTTTAGATTCTTGTCGATGAATGGTCTGAACTGGGAGTGCTATCCGTGAATTATCCAAGAGTCTTTGGTGTAGCTTTAGACAGTAACGCATCTGTTCAGGACTGCTAAGAAGTTGAGATTAGGAGCTAGTGTGTTCCTGCAGTAGGCTTACACGAGGGAGGATGCACACAACAAGAACTTGATAGGCTAATTGCAGATGTGAACGCTTTCCAACTAGTTGGGGGTATGGACAAATTCAGGTGGAAACATGGCCTATTTACTTCATCCAAGGCATACAAGGTTCTGATAGATGTTGAGGAGCTAGGCTGCACTTCTAAAAATCAGATCTACAGCAAAATCTAGAAATTGAAAGTTCCTCTTAAAATCATGATCTTTTTATGGCTATGCAGAAGAGACGAACTCGTTATAGGGGAAATGAGGAGCAAAAGACTAGGTGCCCAATTACAGGATTGCCCGCTTTACAACCTACTGATGTGCATACATTTGATTAACCTAAAATGTCTATTATTGCATGTTCTTAGTGTCACATTAACATCATACATTGTAAATAGTACATAACATGCATAATCATGCATTTAGATCAAGTTGTATAAATTGTATTGTAATTGTCTCCTTTTTATGGTTAGGGATAGGGCAACTTTTTATCAGGGCCCTGAATCGAAGATCCAACCATACCAATCTGATCAGGGTGACAATTGGAGTTCAACGACTCCAAGATCGCCCTAATTGGACATCCGTAGCACCAGATAGAGATCGAGGAACCCTAAAGATCAAGGGCCAAGATGGTGTTAATCTGCACCTCAGACGACAAATCTGACCACACGGATGGATTCGGATCAATGACCGCAGATTGACAACGTGAAAATCAGTCCAATTCGACACCCGTGGCACCGTCTACAATACTCAGAAGATGGATGACCAAGATTGCACCACATGGTGCCATCTCAGCCGCCCAACTGACCCCAAGGACCTTCCTCTGCCTTTCCTCTTCATTCGATCGATGCTTCTCCACAGTTGGATGCCCATCCAACGACTACAGATCCGTGCGCATAAACTCATCGCGCAACACAAAGCCACGCGTAGTGCGTTGGTCCAGCGCCCTTCGCGAGAAGAGCGAGCGCGCGTTCGACTCCGCCTGGTCGCCAAATCAGCACAAGCGAGCACACAGGTGAGCGAGTAAGGCCACACGATGAGGATCGGATGGTGCTGAGAGAGTGATAGCGCCCACACGCGATCAGACGCGCTGCGTCGATGCGTGATCGCACGCGGGCGCGCGATGCAGGCGAGGATGGTTTAAGAGATTAGACGGCTGATAACGCGTGTATGTGCATATACGTTTTGGGTGGAGGAGAGGAGCGGGCGTGCGCGGCGCATGCACACGTTGCCCACGACGAACCTTTAGTGACGTTTAAGTCCGTCACTAAAGGTCCCATATTAATATTTTTCAAATTAAATTGTCCAAAATGCCCCCACTCCTTGCAACTATAAAAGGAGACCCCCTCCACTTGAATTTCTCATCCCTTCCTTCTCTTCTCTCTCTCTCCAAAGCTCAAGAGAAGCTTGTCCCACACCTGGGATGCTCCTCAAGAGCTAAAATCAATTTTTTGCCCCCATTCCGGAAGCGGATCCTGCGACAATGACGACGTGCTGCCTCGTTCCCGTTCCTCCTGCTTCAACCTCCTTCTTCCTGCTCCGTTCCTCGTCTTCCAGGCGTTGTCTCGTCCGGCTCGTCCTCCAAGCGATCATTGAGGAGGATAACTTCTCTCTCCCATTCCTTTTTCCTACTTTCTAGAGTAGAATTTCCTACTTTCTAGTGTAATAATTTCTCGCTTTCTAGTGTAATCTTTTCTCGCTTTCTTAGTTGTACAAACATTTTGCAACTTCAAGTGAATGTTTTCTCTCTCTCTCTTAATGTCTATAGTTATTTCATTTCATTGTGATTATTCCTCTCTTTAAACAAAAATAGAAAAAAATATAATTACGAATTTTGATCGACATAGCCTCCCTGAGTTTGACCTGGGATTTCTTTTTCGGTATAAATTTTATTTGTTGAACCCGAGTTCTTCGCTATTCGAACTACAACGACAGGTTTTCAAAACCAACTCCAATAGCGTAGTCTTTCGACATTCAACATTTTGGTGCCGTTGCTGGGGAGGCAACGATTTTATGATCTTCTTTTTGCATTTCACGCATTTTACTATCTTCTAACCTGCTTTCTCTCATGTCTATTGTTTTGCAGATACCTCTATTAGGGAATCATCAAGCGGTAGATCGGAGTAAAGTACAGTTGAAGATGACTATAAGTGCTTCCCATTCTTCCCCCTCCATAGATTTCATTTCATCATATTAAATTCAAATTCCAATTAACCTAGGTGTTTGCATAAATCTTAGGATTAGTTTGGTTTTATGGATTTCCACTCACACTCACATTTCACCCTTGCATATTAAAAAATAAAAAATAAAAAGATAATTTTGTGGGGTAATTCAACATACACACAACATACACCCACATTCAAGGCACTTAACCTAATTGATTTTCTTCTACTCAACTAGATTCTGATCTGTGGAATCGGTACACACAAATCAACACATAAAAGAGTAGAAATCATTATAGGTTAATCATTTCTATGTGCCTAACTCAGTGGTGCAATTGTGGCCAATTGTTTGAGTTATTTGGGCCACACCACTCAACCTAAAATCAACTCACCAAGTAGTTTCGTCTTAGGGTTTTCAATCTAGGTTCATACCAAGCACTCCACTTTATTTCTGATTTTAAAAGGAAAGCAATCTTCCCCTGTGCTTGAAAACCTAGTTTGCCTCAAACTTGATTGAAATCAACCTAATTCTAAACCCTAAAAGCTACTTAAGCAAGATTTGAACATTAAAATCTACTCATCATAAATAATCTTGCTTGAAAACCCTGGTTGTGCATGCACTTACACATACTAAATTGATCACTAAGGGCACAACCCATTTTAAGGGCCCACCACATTCCATAAGCATTACAATCCCAAGCCTCAATAAAATCGAGTAGATGTTGGCCTTAAGGACTGATTCGCTCTTCGGGGCCTAGTTTGAGATTGTTTACGATTAACTTACTTGTATTGATCAATCTGATGTCTAGCTAGGGGAGTAGCATCAAACGACCGCGGCAAGGGGGTACACTAGGAACCAGAGGTGCAAGCCGAAGGAAGAACCTTCTCCCCAGCCCCTCCTTCTAACTGGTTGGATTGAGCAGACACAAGTAGAGTAAATCGTTTATAATCTAAAGGCAGGTTCTGGGAGTCTGTAGATTCTTAGGCTACCCCACTTAAGAACAGGCTTGTTTTGTTGTGCTGTAGGGTTCTTATCCCCAGTCCTTCCGACCTTTTCCTAGTTTATGCTGGGAAGAAGGTTATTGAATCCCTGATTGGAAGGACCACTAGAGTATTCTAGGAGGCGTAAATTGGATTTTGGCCAAATTAATCCCATGGCTGATCAATAGGTTCCACTGCCTCGGGATCCATAGGAGGAATTTCGAAGGCAGCTGGAACATATGTAGAGAATGCAAGAATGGTTCTAGTGAATGCAGGGTGCTCAGCCCTTGAAGGATTTTTATGATCCTTTAAATTACGGGGAACGTCCCAACGTCCAGATTCCTGCCAAAGATGTAGAAATCAAGCCCTAGGTGTTAAGCCTGATCAAACATTTCCATGGGCTTGGCTCTGAAGACCTGTTTCAACACTTGGAGGACTTGACCACCTTGGTCCAGACACTAAAGTGTGAAACGTGAATGAGGAGCAAATGATCATGAGGCTCTTCCCCCACTCTCTTAGGGATAAAGCCGCTCATTGGTACAGGACTATAGGAAGACCAATTGCAACTTAGAATGTGTTGAAATCGACATTTCTAAAGAAATCCTTCCATGTTGGACGTACTAATGCTTTGAGACGGGCAATCACTGCCTTTACCCAACGGCCGGGGGAGCAGTTTCATGTGGCCTGGGAGCAATTCCAGGACCTATTGCAGAGGTGTCCACACCACGAGGTGTCGAAATGGCAACTCGTGCAGATCTTCTACCACGGGTTGACTAAGCAACTCATAAATCACATGGATGCTTCTTACAGAGGCAATTTCCCCAACAAAGATGCAGATAGTGCACACGATTTGTTTAAGGAAATGAGCGAGAATTCGATCAATCATGCGTCCATGGATACTTTTAACAAGTCCCAACAGCCCAGATCGAATGTTAATGAGGTCCACGACTCTCATTCATTCGATATGGAATTGATTTGTAATAAAGTTGATAAGGTGGACTTGGTTGCTAAGAGAATGGAAGAATGGATGGCTGGAAATTCAATGAACAACCCTCGATCCACTCAATCCTAGAATTCAAGATTCCATTCATCGCAAGCTCCTTTTGGACAGGAGTTCATGAATCAACTTTATGCGGCTTAACCTGCGAGCCAGCATTATTCGAAACCCCACGGGTTCCAAACTAGGACCTTTGATCCCAGTTTCTCTGATCCTTCCCTTTCTTTCTCTCCATCCTCACCCTATGAGGATGTTTGTGCTGTACAGGAGAATGTTAGATCCAACCCCTACTCCAATGCTTATAATCCGGGTTGGAGAAACCACCCTAACTTCTCTTGGAAAAACCTAGGGCAGCAAACCCAATTTCGACCCAGCAACTATGCTCCGCAACAACCAATGGGTCAGGGTCATGTTTATACTCAGTTGCCACCGAATTAGGTCAATCAACCAGCTTGGAATGCTCGTCAACCCATAGGGCAGGTTGATTTGAACCAACAAATGGTAGAGATGCAAGGATCCAAGCTCCATCTCATGCAGCAAAAGAAAACCTCGCTGGACAACTTGCAAACCGAGCTCATAGCTAACTCTTGTCAACCCGGATCTCTACCATCTCAACCCATACCCAACCCATGAAATATCCTGAATCCAGGCAATCAAGCCCATGGGTACGGAAATCAGAGGGACCCACACGCACATGCTCAGGTGGTTGACCAGGGTCCTTCTTCTTCTTCTGTAAATCAACAATTCTTGGCTAATGAAGTCCCTCCAATCTTTCGTAACCCTCCCCAAGACCCAAGCTCGTATGCATTCTCAAATTTTATTACCTTGAGGAGTGGTAAACAAACTTAGGATCCACAACCACATTGCTCTGATTTACCAAATCCTGAAGAACCTGAGGAGAGAAAGGAGAACTCTGGAGAAGAAATCAAGGCTCAGGAACCTAATTCCAAAGATCTAACTCATGTTCCTTTTCCTGAAGCCTTGAGTAGATCAAGGAAGAAGAAGTCTGTTGATAGTAATGAGGAGCTTCTGAATATTTTCAAGAATGTAGAGATCAATATCCCGCTCCTCGACACTATTAAGCATATACCGGCTTACACGAGATTTTTAAAGGATTTATGTACACAGAAGCGTAAGTCGAGAGAATCTGTTCCGTGGAAGGTGGTACTCTCTGAGCAGGCTAGTTCTGTTATCCTGCACCACCTCCCTCAGAAAAAGAGAGATCCAGGTGCTCCTTTGATTTCTTGTGTCATCGGAGATTACACTTTTGATAGAGCACTGCTGGATCTAGGTAAATCCATCAACCTAATTCCAACTTCTCTTTACGAGAAGTTTGGATTAGGTGAACTTCGGCCGACTTTAGTAACGCTGTAGTTAGCGGACCGTTCGGTCACAAATTCGCAAGGCATTATTGAAGATGTTATTGTTGAGGTTAAGGATTTCTATTTTCCTGTAGATTTTCCTGTCCTTGACATGGATGTACCTAAAAATCTGAGGAACACGCCCATCATTCTAGGGCATCCGTTCCTGGCTACCGCTAAGGCCAACATTAACTGTAAAAGCGGTAGCATGGAAATCGCCTTTGGGGATCAACGAATGAAATTGGATATTTTTAAGGTGATTAATAAATTTGAGGATTGTGGATTTATTGAGGAACTTGAGGATGATAATGTGAATATTGAAACTTGCATGATGGTTTCTGCATTTGAAAGTTCCTCCTTTGATGATGAATTGGACCCGCAACCCTCTATGGCAAACCCGCCATCTTCTGAAGAGGTTATTGATTTTGTTCACTCTCAACCTCTTCCTCTTGATGAGTTTTCATCAGCATCTTCCTTACCTTCAATCATCAACCCACCCCAGTTTGAATTGAAACCATTGCCTGAGAATCTGAAATATCAGTTTTTAGGACCACACAAGATGCTCCCTATGATTATCAGTGCTAAATTAACAAAGGAGTAGGAGATTAAATTGATTAAAGTCCTGAAGGAACACAATGAGGCAATTGGTTGGACCATTCATGACCTTAGGGGGATCAAGCCATCTTATTGCAATCATAGAATATTTTTGGAAGATGGATTCCGCCCTTCTCGCCAGATGCAGAGGAGATTAAATCCAAATATGTGAGAAGTGGTCAAGGAGATTATTAAGTGGCTCGATGTAGGAATCATTTATCCAATCTCTGATAGTCCTTGGGTAAGTCCTGTGTAGATTGTTCCCAAGAAAGCCGGGATTACCGTTGTGACTAATGAGAAAGGAGAATCTGTCACAACTTGTTCAACTTCCTCTTGGAGGGTTTGTATCGATTACAGGAAGTTGAACATGGCCACGAAAAAGGATCATTTCCCTCTGCCTTTCATTGATCAAATCTTGGAAAGATTAGCCGGGCAAAAGTACTTCTATTTTCTTGATGGCTACTCGGGATACAACCAAGTTCATATCCATCCTGAGGATCAGGAAAAACTACTTTCACCTGTCCCTATGAAACATTTGCTTTCCGTAGAATGCCATTCAGCTTATGCAATGCACCTGCGACTTTTCAAATGTGTATGCTGGCTATATTCTCTGACATGGTGGGAGAGTTTATGGAAGTCTTCATGGATGATTTCTCTATTTTTGGAGAATCATTTGACTCTTGTCTAGATAATCTTGAAATGATTCTTAAACGATGCATCAAAATAAGATTGGTCCTTAGCTGGGAAAAGAGTCATTTCATAACACAAGAAAGCATCGTCTTAGGTCATGTAATCTCTGAACGGGGAATTGAAGTGGATAAAGATAAGGTTGATGCTATCCCTAAACTTCCTCCTCCCACATCTATTAAACAAATTCGATCATTTTTGGGTCATGTGGGATTCTACAGGAGATTCATCAAGAACTTTTCAACGGTTGCTCGTCCTTTGAGCAATCTTCTCGCCAAAGAAACGCCGTTTGATTTCGACGAATCATGCCGTAAGGCATTTGATTTTCTTAAAATGGCAGCCACTTGTGCTCTGATGCTGCAACCACCGATTTGGACAGCCCCTTTTGAGATCATGACCGCCGCATCTGATTACGCAGTCGGGGCTATTTTGGGTCAGAAAGTTAATAGGAAGCCCTCTGTCATCTACTACGCTAGTAAAACTTTGGATGAGGCCTAGAGGAATTACATTGTTACTGAGAAGGAATTACTAGCCGTAGTATTTGCTTTGGAGAAATTCAGGGCTTATCTCTTAGGGTCTCACGTCATTATATATACCAACCACTCGACCTTGAGACATCTCTTGGCCAAAAAGGATGCCAAAACCCGACTTATTCGTTGGATTCTTCTGCTTTAAGAATTTGATCTTGAAATCAAGGATAAATCTGGGGTACAGAATGTGGTGGCAGATCATCTGTCGAGACTTCTAAGTGATTCTTCTCGTCCGGACATCCCGATTGCTGATACTTTTCCGGACAAAACCATCCTTACAATTTCAGGCATCCAAATCCCATGGTTTGCTAACATTGTTAATTATTTGGCCGTTGGTCAAATCCCCCAAGATTGGACTAAGCAACAATGGGATAGACTCAAATCTGAGGCCAAATACTACTTCTGGTAGAACCTTGAACTGTACGGCATCGGCTCTGATCAAATTATTCGTCGATATGTTCCAGAGAACGAATTCAACAATATACTCGAGTTCTGCTATGCATCTGCGTGTGGTGGACACTTCTCCAGGAAAAAGAGGGCTGCAAAAATTTTGCAATCTGGATTCTATTGGCCGTCTTTAGTCAAGGATGCCTAGGATTTCTCAAGGTCGTGTTCCTGATACTAGGCACTCAGGAGCATAACTAAGAGAGATATGATGCCCCTAAACCCAATTCTTCCTGTCGAAATCTTCGACGTTTGGGGCATCGATTTCATGGGACCCTTCCTCCCTTCATTTGGACATCAGTACATTCTCGTTACTGTTGATTACATGTCCAAATGGATTGAGGCAATTCCCACCCAAACCAATGACCACAAGGTGGTCATCGATTTTGTCAAGAAGAACATCTTCAGCAGGTTTGGGATTCCGAGGGCCATCATCAATGATGGTGGCACTCATTTCACTAATGTCCAGTTCCGTAATTTGCTGGCTAAATAAGGGGTTAATCACCGAATCTCCACACCTTACCATCCCCAGACGAATGGGCAGGCCGAGATCTCCAATCGGGAGATCAAGAATATTCTGCAGAAAACAGTTAGACCTGATCACAAAGACTGGACTCAAAAGCTTGAGGATGCTCTTTCATTTTGTGTTTCAAAATAAAAGATCAAAAACACAAAAAGACAAAAATATTAGGTTAGATTAGATTTAGGTTAGATTAAGCCGATCCAAATCTCGACTTGTTTTCACGCCTCCCAGAGACGAACAAATGGGACTCAAGTTTTCAAAAGAATAAAATCCATCAAGTTTCGATATTATAAATGTTTTGTCAAGGGGATTTCGAGACTATACTACAATTTTCGACAATTTCAAAATATGCGATTTCCACTCTTGTCACAAGGGTGACCAGTTGGCTTCTCAGCTAGCCGGTCACCCATGGAAAGTGGCAATCGGCTAGGCAGGTCCTGTTACACCTTCGCTGGACTATTGTAGGAGCTACAGAGGTTGGATTGAGATGATTTTTGCGCCGTTGAGCTGCTATCGTTGATATGAATCCATCCATGCAGTTGGATTTGTAATTTGAAGTCTGGATTTTTACAATCTTGCTCCCTTGGCCTTTGATTTTTATTGAATTGCATCTGATGCTACGGAAGTCCGATCGGGAAGATTTCAGAGGCATTGAACTCTGATTGTCGCTCTGATCAGATCCGTACAGTTGGATCTTCAACCCAATACCTAGATAAATATCAACCTGTCTCCTAGCTAATAAAAAGAGTGAGTTAATATATAATTTGTAAAAATTAATCTAAATGCATGATGATGCATGTTATATAATATTTATAATGCACGATTCTTCTATGAACCCAAAGGAACATGCATAAATAGGCCAATTAGATGTGTACACATCATTGCTTCAAGCCAATTTGACCTCTAGGCTGTAGTTTAAGGCAATACTAATTTCCTAATGTTTGGCAAATAACATTTGCAATTGAAATTGTTATCAGACCAAATTACTATCATCAATGGTAGTGAGTGGTCACAACCTACTTTAGAAAGGAGGTTCTTAAATAGAAGAAAAAGAAATTAGTGTAAAGAAGAAAAAGGGAGGCAAGAAGGGTACCCGACCCCACTTTATGGTCATTACTCTGATATGATATAATATTAGAGAATAAAATCACTTGCCATTATACAAAAAAGATGCCCTCTGTATATAGAGCAATAGGTATATATAGGACAACATAAATAAGAAAAATCATAAATAGAAATAAAGGTAAAGGAAACGATCTCAGAAAATATTTTGAGATACTGAGTAATATCTTCTACAAAGAAAATGACTAGAGAATATTTCAAGATAATGGCTTTGTTTTCTAATTTTCTTTTAATATTATGTAGCATGAGTCAATCAAATCGTTATTAGAAGTTTGTTTTAAAATGGTACAATACCAAATGCAAAGAACACAAAAAGTGTGCCTCTCAAGTAATAGTATAATATCAACCATATATGATATCATATTTCTTTAATGATCAATGAAAATAAGTATTGATCATAATATACTAAAAGGCAATATGCCCCATGGGTCAATGTGTTAGAAAATCATTTCAAAATAGAAAGGAGGAATTGTGAGGGCATGACGTGCGCGAGACGCATTGGTTTAATTGTGTCGTTTAGCATGCATTTGCGATGTCGATTTTAATTAAAGATGTGGGTTAGGTGAGTTCAAGTGTCGAACATGAGGAGGTGTAAAATCGGATTACTTTATTGCTTTTAGTTTTCATAGGAAGTTTGGTTTGCTTGTGAGAAAATGAGAAAGAGAGAGAGAGAGAGTAGGGTTAGAGATTTGAGATGATAGCATGGTGATTACTTAAATAGACATTAAATATGACATGATGAAATATATTGTGCAAATAAAGTTGTTCTGCAATTACAATGATAGAGGAAAGCTTAAAACAATGTAAACATTAAACTAAGGTAGAGGAATGTGAAAAGGTGAGGCGAGGCGGCCACGGTGGTGGAAGGGTCTTTCGTCGGCGGCTCAGCAACTCCGGCGAGTGTGAGGTATGCTTGGTGGAGCTAGGAAGGAGCTAGTAGGGAGGAAGGTGTGTGTGTATTCAATGCTTCTCCATGGGGTAGTTGAAGGGGTTTATATAGGGAAAATGAGCTTCCAAACTAAGGGTTTTAGCGACGTCCGAGACGTCGCTAAGCCCATGCCATAAACATTGGTGGAGCCTTCCTTCTGCCAATCCGACCGATGCATGCGTGCTTCTTCTTCTTCAGCTACACTCGCGATCCGTGTGCCTTCGTTGTGAGCCATCCGATCGAAGATCGCACAATTGAGATTTCGTGCCCTGAGCACTAGTCTGGATCGTGCTGTTGAGCTGAGCGTGCACCTGCACGTGATCACTCGCGTCTGCATCGGGCGCACAAGTGCGCACTGCGTAGCGTGCCTTAGAGCTGTGTGATGAGGTCAGACGGCCTTAATCACTACGGTGCGGGCCAAGGTTTGATTTGGGGTGCAGCGGGGGGGTCGAACGCTCGTCACTGCTTGCATGTGCAAGCGCTTGACCACTGCGCTGCTCTCGCGCTTTGTTGCGGTTTCATCCGAACGCTCAGCCATTTGATGGATGATCGAACGGCCGAGATTTCATCCTGCCATGAAGGAGAGGTAGTGCAGGCGAAGGTTGCGAATTCTTAGCCATCCAATGGTCACTGTGGGTGAGGGTGTGTTGAATGCTGCCACATGGCTGCCTGTGGGCTGTTGATCATCGATCAATGGCCAGAACTTCTTGGGCTAGTTGAGGGCACTCCGAATGTCGGATTTGAGCGATTTTAAGTCTGTTGGACTTCGTTCATCATTCTGAATCCATCTATGCAGTCTAACTGCTTATACGAGGCCTGTTTTAACATGAACTTGTTCAAATGGACATTAAACATGGATTTATAAGCAATCTTAATTTGCGATGCATGTAGTGGTCCCAAGCCCATTATGATATGTCATTGGCACACATATACCCTTAAGATAAACCCTGGTTGATAGAATTATCATCATCTAATGCAGAGTTATCATACCCCCATGCTCATCCCTTGCTAGTCCCTAGCAAGGTTTATCCTAGCCATTATTTTTAGTCAGAATTTAGGAATTGATTACTTAGACATTCGTTACTTGTCAACAGGAGGAAATATACTAAGAGCCTGATCTACAGAGACTAAACAGCGCCCGTGTGTCTGAGAAATGTGAACCGCCCAAATCCTCTCTTTGAAGTATATATACAGATACATATATTTTTTTTTCTTTTTCATCTTTTCTCATTTTTCTTTTGGATTTTTGGAGTTAAGAGTGTGTCAATAACTTTTTACAGCTACCCAACCCACCCATAACTGAAAAAAGACTTTAAGTGCTAGGCATCTTGGGGTGAATATTGTGATAGACTCACTCAACGGTAATTAAAACAGATTTCAGGTTTCTACGCCCCTAGGTGATCGGAAAAGGAACTACTTGCCTGAAGGTGTATCTATCCGATCGGTAGCTTTCTCTCTACTTTTATTTTATTTGGGGTCAACACAAGGGTGTTTCTAGTGTATATCTCCCTGGATTGCTCTACTTTCCCGCTTCTTCCTTAAGTGTTTTGGACTTTTTGTGCATCTAGTGAGCTAGGTTTTGAACAACCGACCAATGGGCTATTACCCACGACCACTTGCCAGCCATACTTATACAGTGAAGTGTGGCTTATTTATTTTTTTCTTTTTCTTTCTTTCTATTTTTTCTATTTTTCTTTTTTCTCTTTTCCTTTTTCTTTTCTTTTTCTTTTGTTGTTTAGTAGGTGGCTTCCTTGATCTAAGATTTACCCAGTGGCAATCAAAGGAAAGTGGTCCTGTGGCTAGGTTCTAGACAATCAGCCAATGGGCTGTTACCCACGATAACTTACCAGTCGTACCACCCTAGAAGGTACATTAGTTACCCAATTACTGTTAGAATCTCCAAGGAGTGAGTCAGTGTAAAAATGTGTGCAGATTCCTAGACTAAAAGTCCCTCTGAGTCAGAGGGCAGGTTGATAAGTCGTATACTTATCACCCTACTTTTTTGATGAATTAATGTAAATTGAGGTTGCGAGGATTCGAAGCTAAATCCACAGTTTAATGGAGACCGAGGCTGATTAAGCCTAAAGGCCTGAAAGGTCTAAGTGTTCAGGTTCTTCTCGTATTATTTCCCATAGTTGACAAGCTCCTAATGCCTAAGTTCTTCCTAATTTTTATTTTATTTTATTATTATTTTATATATATATAATTCAGGTTGATAATATAAACTCAGAGAATGCAAATTACCACCCCCCCATGCTTAAGTTGGACAATGTCCTCATTGGCAAATAAATGTATGCAAAGGGGGTACATAAAGAAATCACCTGAGTGCAGCCATGTACTTGATCAGTCTGAATCTTCCAAGTTGCCACCCAGGAAGCGCTGAGTTTATTGCCTCCAACTGGGTGAAGCTCGATGTCAACCCTCAATGAGGGCGACAACTTCCTTTGGGGGAATCTGGACAAGAAAATGTTTTAAACGCTGGCCATTTACTGTGAAGGTGTGCCCAGTGTTAGGATCTGCAATTTCAACTGCCCCATTGGGATAAGGTTTGACCACATGATATGGTCCTGTCCACTTTAATCTCAGCTTCCTAGGGAAAAGTTTAAGTCGAGCATCAAAAAGCCAGACTTGCTAGTTGGGCTCGAAGGTTTTCCTATGGATGTGTCGGTCGTGGATGGCTTTCATTTTCTCTTTGTAAAGTTGACTGTTCTCATATGCATCCTGATGGATTTCCTCAAGCTCAAAGAATTGAAGTGTCCACTGTGCTCCGACTAACTGAGAATCCATGTTACACTACTTAACAACCCAGTAAACTCGGTGTTCCAACTTGACCGGAAGGTGGCAAGCTTTTCCAAAGACCAAGTAATAAGGCGACATGCCTATCGGGGTCTTAAAAGCGATCCTGTAAGCGCAAAGGGCATCATCCAGTCGTGTGGACCAATCCTTCCGGTCAGGTCTCACAGTCTTTTGCAGAATATTCTTGATTTGCCTATTGGAGACCTCAGTTTGCCTATTTGTTTGCGAATGATACGAGGTGGAAATGCGGTGAGTAACCCCGTATTTTCTAAGTAAGGCATGGAATTGGGCATGAATAAAGTGACTCCCAGCATCACTTATCATGGCCTTCGGTATCCCAAACTGAGAGAAGATGTTTTGCTTAACAAAGTCCATGACAGCCTTATGATCAGATCTTCGGGTGGCGACAGCTTCGATCCATTTTGAGCATAGTCTAATGAGACTAATATGTACTCAAAGCCATTGGATGGTGGGAAGGGACCCATAAAATCGATACCCCAAAAATCGAAGATTTTAACAATTAGAATGGGCTGGAGGGGCATCATGTCCTTTCTGGTCATAGTCCCTAATGTCTGGTAGCGAGAGCAAGTCTTGGCGAGGTTGTGTGCTTCCTTGAATAAGGAGGGCCAGTAAAATCTGGACTGCAAAACCTTTGTAGCTATTTTCTTCCCCGAAAAGTGGCCACCACATTTTTGGACGTGACAAAAGGATAGCATACTCTGGACTTCTTCCTCAGGAATACACCTCCTAATGATCTGGTCAGCACAGAGTCTAAATAGCATGGGATCATCCTAGAAATAGTGCTTTCCTTCAGCCAAGAACTTATCCCGTTGCTGTCTGGACTAACCAGGCGAAGTCTGTCCTACCACCAAATAGTTGATGAAGTCTACATACCAGGGTATCTTTCTTCCTTGCACAACTAGAAGTTGTTCATTAGGAAAGGTGTCAGTCAAAGGTAATGAAGGTCCGATGTGGTCTAGGTGGGGTCTGGACAGGTGATCGGCTACGACGTTCTTGGACCTTACTTTGTAGAGTATTTCCAGGTCAAATTCCTGCAAGAGCAAGATCCATCTGATGAGCCTAGGTTTAGCATCCATTTTGGCCAACAAATGCCAGATAGTTGAGTGGTCAGTGTAAATTGTCACATGGGATCCTAGAAGGTATGATTGGAACTTTTCTAATCCAAAGACTATAGTAAGCAGTTCTTTCTCTGTGATAGTATAATTCCGTTGGGCCTCATCCAACGTCTTGCTCGTGTAGTAGACCACCACAGGTTTCTTTTCTCTTCTTTGTCCTAGGACTACGTCGATGGCAAAATCTGATGCATCACACATAATCTCAAAGTCTTGGGACCAGTCTGGGGGCTGTAAGATAGGCACAGTGGAGACTGTTTCCCTGAGAGTGTTGTAAGCCTTTATGCAATCAGATGTCATGTGAAAAAGAGCATCATTGGCTAGAAGGTCAGTTAAGGGTTTAGAGAGTTTGGAGAAATCTTTAATGAACCTTCTATAGAAGCCAACATGTCCTAGGAAAGATTGGATTTGCCTGACCGAGCTCGGGGGTGAAAGTTTGAAAATTAGATTAATCTTAGCTCAATTCACTTCAACGCCCCTATGCGAGACAATGTACTGAGGACAATCCCTTCCTGAACCATGAAATGGCTCTTTTCCCAACTTAAAACTAGGTTGATCTCGATACATCACTCCAGGATCTTCTCCAAGTTGCTAAGACAATGGTCGAATGAGTTTCTGAACACGGAGAAATCATCCATAATGACCTCCAGGTATTCACCCACCATCTCTGAAAAGATGGCTAGCATGCAACGCTAAAAGGTAGCGAGTGCATTGCATAACCCAAATGGCATACGATGGAATGTGAACGTACCATACAAACAAGTGAATGTGGTCTTCTCTTGTCTTCCAGTGCAATAGCGACTTGGCTATATCCTGAATATCCATCCAAGAAGCAAAAATATTTCTGCCCTACCAATCGCTCGAGAATCTGGTCAATGAATGGCAAAGGGAAATGATCTTTCTTGGTGGTCTCATTAAGCTTCCTATAGTCAATGCACACCCACCATGCAGTAGCGGTGCGGGTGGGGATGGATTTGCCCTGATCATTGGTGACAACAGTGAGCCTGACTTTCTTGGGTACCACTTGAGTGGGGCTCACCCAGGGGCTATCAAAGATTGGGTAAATGATATCAGCGTCAAGCCACTTGATTATTTCCTTTTTAATGACCTCTCGCATATTCGGGTTCAATTGTCTCTGCATCTGGTGGGAAGGTTGAGCCCCATCTTCCAAATAGATCTTGTGAGTGCAATAGGTGGGGCTAATTCCCCTCAAGTCAGAAATTGTCCATCCAATGGCTGCACGATGTTCAGAGAGGGTTGCAGTCAACCTAAGCTCTTGTTCCCTAGTTAAATGGGCATTGATAATCACAGGGAAGGTCTTGTCAGGTCCAAGGAAGACATACTTGAGATTATCGGGTAATGGCTTAAGCTCAGGTGTAGGTGGAACAACACTTGACGGGTAGGGGAAAGGTGGGAGTTGATCAACATCAATCTCCTCAAATGGTGGTTGCTAATGGTAATTAGCTCTACAGAGGTCAACTTCCATAGACGGGGATGGGTCATAATAGTCATCACTAGGTTGGGTCAGATGGTCTGCTAAAGAACTAAGAGTGAGGCATTCTTCAACCAGAGGTTCCACGGGATCATGCTCCTCAATCCAGTCACAACCCCACCTTTCCACACATTTCCCCTCTTTAATTACAACCTATTGCTCACCCGAACACCTCACCGAACACACCCACTCTCACTCACACAGTCCAACTTCGCCACGCACGCACGGACCTCGCCACGCCACACAACCCTCACCGTCGCAATCGTCGCGGTTCGGCGAACCTTCTGAGCATTTTGACGTGGCTGAAAGGCCTTCTTGTTGATTTTAGGTACTCGCATCGTCCGCCATTGTCAAGCAAGCTTTGAGCTTGCTTGAAGCTCGCTCTAGGTTCTGACACGCCTAGGTTAAAGCCCCTAATTGCACAGAAACACCTCGTACACGTGACTAGGCAGTCAATTGGACACCTTTGCCTTGCGAGCTGAGGCAATTAAGGAGAAGACCCTCTTTTGCAGACGTGCAAAGAAGGTGCTATCTTTAGTCCCACATCGTGGGTTTTGCAGCAACTAAAGGCGAATAAATTGCAAAAGTCACAGTAGCTATTCGCCTCAGTTCACAGGGCGAGGACCCTCTCACCTGCTCACCCAGCCCCATCCGCGACCTCTACCCATGGACTTGGTTCGACCCGATAACCTGCCTAGACCTGCACTCCTCGCTCATCACCCCACGCCAGTGAGCTTGGACCCAGGTTCGCTAGTTCCGATAACCCAAATTCCTATGGCTCTGGGAGAGTGAATCCTAAGGAGAGAAAGAGAGAAGGAGAGTTGCATAGGTAAGGGGAGGGTTTTGCTACAAAGAAGTCCGACTGACACTTAGCCAGATTCAAAGAAGAGTAGTAGAGAAGGAGAAGAAAAGAGAAGAGCAGAAGTGGAAGAAGAAGCCGTAGCTCAGAAAGCAGAGAAACAAGAAGAGAAAGATCTGAAGAGGAATAGAAGTAGAAGAAGGTACAATCAGAGAAAGAAGCAAGGAAGAAGAATCCATGCACACTGTAGAATCAGACATTTAAGACGTCTAATCCTACCACCAGACGACATATTTGAGCATTATTTCATATATTAACATTGAGTTCCTTAGCTATTATTGTAAGGAGTATATGTGATTTAAACCACCATTTTACTCCATTATTTTTTCACATTGATACTTGGCATTCTTATTGCAATACTTTATAAGTCAAATTGTGATTTTGATTTCTAAATTCCATATTTCTCCCTATGTTCGACCTTAGAATCTTTTCGAGTAATAAAATTTATTTGTTTAAGCATTATTTTGGCTATACTGCAACGCGACACTTTTTAAACACTGATTTAACGTGCGAACATTTTAGCGCCGTTGCCTGGACCATCGGGAAATTTAGAACTCTCGATTACAATTCCTGATTTGGATTCTAATTTGCTATATCTCTTTTGCTATGTTCTATTTCAGGGGGAATACATTCCGTGAAGATCAGCCGCACATCAAACACACCAGGGGCAGGTAAGTTCTAATTACTCTCTCTCTTAAGCCCTTGATTCTGAAAAGGATAAAGAAAAAAATCAATTAGGGCTACTTGCATTCCATTCTTAGATAATTCATCAAGTTGCTTGATTTGATACGTTCTATTTAAAACAAAAAACCCTGATTTGTGCACCCACTTGAAATTTAAGGTGTCTAGGGCTATCACGTTCTTGTTTAAGCCTTAGATACCACATTTTGACAAATTAAATTGGACCAAACTAAAGCCAGTGAAGGTTTCCAGTTTAGAGTTTTTAGAGACACACTTTCCTAATCAAGAATTGATCTTTCCAAACAATGTGTGCCTAAGCCTTGGTTGAACTGATCTATTCAAGAAAAACCCTAAAATCAAGCTCTTAAACTAACTTGAATCATAAAAGAGAGACCTAAGCTTCTCAAACGATAGTACAGGTGAAGTTGACCCACCTTTGCTGGGTTAATCAATCTTTAAATTAGGTCACTTCTGTACTCAACATATCTAAAAGTTCAAGTGAAATCCTAAGCACCCTTACTCTTAGTTAAAACTTGTAGACTTAAGAGGTCAAGTCCCCATTCTGTTCTACCTGGAACATCAGTGACAAGAGAGGTCGGGTGGGAGAAACATTGTAACACATGGGGGCACTCTACCGTGTAGGGGTCTTCGCGGGACTCTCCCTCTCTGGCTGCCCAGGTAATTCTCAGGTGGAAGGCTTTTCTGACTAAGGGGTATCATCCGCCCCGAACCTCTATAGTCATCCAAAGTTTTTGGGTGTCTTGATTGGGTCTAGCACCTGCTATTCTCGTCCATTCCATCGGTGCATGTTTGGGAGGAGGTCCCTAAGACCATCCTTGAGACCTCTTTAGCTATCCATTCCCGCCAAGCCTAGGCCTCGACCTCTGTGTTTGTGCATCAACCCCACCACATAGACATTTCCTCTAATTCATCTGAGCCTGATTCTCCTTCATCCATCATCATGGCACAACCAACAGGGGAGAATAATCTTGAGAATCAACTTCAGCACCTCAATGATCCATTCCAAGCCTTTGTAAACCTACCGCAGCTTCCTATGATGCGAGATCATTACAATCCCGCTGCAGTGGCAATCGAACCTTGAGTCCAAATCCCGGCTGGAGGTCCTGACACTGAACTCAAGCCCAATATGATTCATGCCATTCCAAAATTTCATGGGCTCAATTCCGAGGATCCTTTCCAGCACATCAAACAGCTCAAACATCTGGCCTAGACCTTCGGGTCGATGTACAAAATCGGGATATTTTTCTCATGAAAATGTTCTCCTTCTCTCTCATGGACAAAGCTGCTCACTGGTATCAGACTCAAACACGTCCTATCAACACATGGGTTGAACTACAATCTGAGTTTCTGAAAAAATTCTTCCCATTTAGTAGGACGAATGCTTTACGACACTAGATCATGCACTTCACACAGCAGGCAGGAGAACCACTTCCTGAGGCATGGGATCTCTTTCTAGATCTCATGCGAAAGAGCCCCCATCACGGAGTTCCTAAATGGGAACAAGTCTAGTCTTTTTACTAAGGACTCCATGAAGATATCCAACTTTTCGTCAATGCAATATGCAGAGGGAATATCATGGGTCAATACGAAGACACCGTGTGGGAGATTCTCGAAAATATGTGCAAGAACTCCATCAACAATGAATCCATGGGCATGTTCGACTAGACGAATGCTCGCGTATTGACGAACCCTAGGGGAGCACATGAGACATAGGGCATGTCCTCTTCAGTCGATCTGGAATTGATGGCCAGTCGATTGGATAAGGTCTCTATCATCGAGAAGGTGGATGAGCTCACTCGACAGTTGCAGTGAGCCACCTCTACACAAAATTCATTTGTGCAACCATCCTCTAGCAAGGAGGCTATGCATAACATCCATCAGAGATCTTCTCAAGGGATGGATTCATATCCACCCCCGTTTGATTCTTGATTCGGAGGAAACTCTGGATCCACCTACTCTAGTTGGGGGAACTCTAAACCCTCATATTCAGACTTTTCCGAGGTTCCTCAAACCTGCGAGGACCTCAACACCATCCAAAATGATCCTTTCTCTAACACCTATAACCCTGGATGGTGAAATCATCCCAATTTCACATGGGCAGGAAACAATCAAAATCAAAGACCTCCATATTAGCCCCGTCCACAAGCTCCTCGCCCATATCAGCCACCTCAGCCTAGGCCCAACCCTACCTATCAAACTGGGTCAACTCACACAGATCAAATGACTCTTATCCTTCAGACACTGCCTGACATTCGAAAGACGAATGCGGTAATGCAGAAATAGCACAAGGACGAGATCACAAAGGTTCGCAATCAACTTGCCCAAATGGCGAATCCCCACCAACCTGGTGCACTCTCTTCGCAACCTCTACCCAATCCTAATAACGTGACGAACCAGAGGCACATTATGAACCCGAATCAGGGCCAAGCACACTACGTTTATCAGGCCCCTTCTACTCCATCACCTGACGGGATGGATGCTTCAACATCATACACAGGTTACCAGTGGCAAACACCTCTTTTGCCCACACCAAACCAGAACAAGACGAGATTAAATTCTGTTACTACCCGTAGTGGCAAAACAACACAGGACCCACCTTATCTAAGCTACTCCAAGCCCGGTAATACAAACCCTAACCCTAGATTGGTCATCCAGGACACACCCGTCCCTAATCAAGAGCCTGGACCTATTATAGAGGAATCGTCTAAGGTTCCATTTCCCGAGGCCTTGACCAAGGGAAAGAGGACAACCAAACTCATGGCCCCTGAGGAGGACTTGGTCAAGCTCTTTGAACAGGTCTAAATAAACATCCCCTTGATGGATGCAATATGCTACGTACCGGCTTATGCAAGATTTATAAAAGACATATGTACACCTAAGCGTAAGCCACAAATCAAAGGTGGGAATCCAATCGTACTGTCGAAGCAAGCCAGCTCCGTCATTTTGAGCAAACTCCCGCCTAAGGCAAAAGATCCAGGCACCCCTTTGATCTCCTATGCAATCGGTGACATACAATTTGACAAAGCCTTATTGGACTTAGGAGCCTCCATAAACCTTATACCTACATTCCTACTTGACACTTGATAAATGCCAGTTTATCATCATTCTTATGCATTAAAACAAACCTAGCTCTTAGGATTTTACTTCGCAAACTGGTTTTTAAGCTGCATTTAGGCATAAATTAAGTTAGGCATGCATTGCATTTTTTATTGTCTTTTTGATATGTTTTTGTGAGTGTTAGGGATGAACAGATATACAGATCCCTAAAACCCTAGCACTCAAGAAGGCAAATGGTGAAGGAGAAGCTCAGACTAGCTGAAACTCAGCTTTATCCAGCTCACCACAGCTGGAACCTAGCTCACTTGAACTAGGGTTAGCTCATCCCAGCTCCATTCAGCTAATCTCAGCTGAATGGCAGCTCAAGAGAGTTCATCTTAGCTCACCCTAGCTCAAGTCAGCTCAGATCCAGTTCAACTTAGCTGAGTCTAGCTCATCTCAGCTCCCACTAGTCCACAGGGAGCTCTAGCTAGCTTAGTTGAGTTGACGGGAGTTCACCCTAGCTCAGATCCAGCTACATCCAGCTCCACTCAACTCCAGCCAGCTGAGGAAGAACTCATCCCAGCTCAGGAAACTCAAGTCCAACTCCCGGGGACTCAACTTAGTTGAGCTAAGTTACCTTAGCTGCCTTAACCAGCTTGATCCTCCCCAGGAGCACCAGACCTAGCTCACCTCAGCTCATTATGGTAGAAGCTAGCTCACTTTAGCTTGGCTTAGCAGCTAGCAAAGAACTAGCAAGCTAAGACAGCTAGAGTAGCCCCATGCCAGCCTCTTCAGCAGCAGCCAGCTCCAGTTTCAGCTCCAGACTTCTCCTCCTCAGCTCCTCCCTCCAAACTCTAGCTCCAACACCTCTTTCTCTACTCCTCCTTTAGCTAAGCTAGCTTAGCTTAGCTTAGCTTATCTTAGCTTAGCTATGCTCCAACTTCCTTGGCTTGTACCACCCAAAAACCCTGCCTAACAACTCCACCTACTAACTCCACCTACTAGCTCCACCTAAGCTCCACCTACTTGGCGCGAACCTAGCCTACTGATAAACGCATGTTTATCATCATTGTTATGCATTAAAACAAACTTAGCTCTTAGGATTTTACTCCGCAAATGGGCTTTTGGGCAGCATTTAGGCATAAAATAGGTTAGGCATGCATTGCATTTTTTTATTGTCTTTTTAATATATTTTTGTGAGTGTTAGGGATGTACAGATATATAGATCCCTAAAACCCTAGCACTCAAGAAGGCAAATGGTGAAGGAGAAGCCCAGACTAGCTGGAAGTCAGCTTGATCCAGCTCACCGCAGTTGGAACCTAGCTTACTTGAATTAGGGTTAGCTCATCCCAGCTCCATTCAGCTAATCTCAGCTGGATGGCAGCTCAAGAGAGTTCACCTTAGCTCACCCTAGCTCAAGTCAGCTCAGATCCAGCTCAACTTAGCTGAGTATAGCTCATCTCAGCTCCCACTAGTCCACAGGGAGCTCTAGCTAGCTCAGCTAAGTTGACAAGAGTTCACCCCAGCTCAGATCCAACTACATCCAGCTCCACTTAGCTCCAGCCAACTGAAGAAGAATTCATCCCAGCTCAGGAAGCTCAAGTCCAGCTCCCGGGGACTCAGCTTAGCTGCCTCAACCGGCTTGATTCTCCCCGGGAGCACCAGACCTAGCTCACATCAGCTTACTTTGGTAGAAGCTAGCTCACTTTAGCTTGGCTTAGCAACTAGCAAAGAACTAGCAAGCTAAGCCAGCTAGAGTAGCCCCATGCCAGCCTCTTCAGCAGCTACCAGCTCCAGCTCTAGCTCCAGACTTCTCCTCCTCAGCTCCTCCCTCCAAACCCTAGCTCCAACACCTTCTCCTCTACTCCTCCATTAGCTAAGTTAGCTTAGCTTAGCTTAGCTTAGCTAACAACCAGCTCCTTGTCCATCCACCACCTTCAAAGTCAACCCTAGCTAGCTTCACCAACTTAAGCCTACTTAAGCTAGCTACTCTACTCTAGTTGGCACCACCTCCTAGCCATCCCTTCACCCCATTATCTCCACCAAAAGACACCTTAAGTTGGCGCCAAAAACTACCCCTAACCACCTCTATATTGGCGCCAACTTTCAGCCCTTAATCCACCCTACACCTACCCACATAAGCCATCCTAGCCATCCACCTAACCCCCCTTCTAGAATCCTTCTTGGCGCCAACTTAGACCCTCTTCTAGAAACCATTTTGGCGCCAATATCAAGGGGTGTCAACCCCCATAACTACCCCCTTGGTGCCTCTTAAGGTGGCGCCAAACACCCTTGGCCATTGGATCCTTAACCACCTCCATCATTCCATCTTGGCCCTCCATTTCAAGGGACACCTTAGCCCCCTTCCTATTCTATAAAAACCCACCACCTACCACCATTTGGGGGCATCCTCCATTAGTGTATTTTTCTACCTACATCCACCTATACCTACGCCCAAGGAGAAGGAGTAGAGAAGGAGATTAAAGGGGCACATCACCAGCCCTTTTGGTGCCTTCTCCCCACTCTCTTCAACTTGGGCCACGCCAAGGAGGAGGACTCTTCCACTTCAAGAAGGATGGCCAGGCAAGGGAGAAGGACCTATGGTGGACTTCCACCCTTGGAGAGAAGCTTAGGGCACGCCCCCTAGGGCTTGCCTTGGAGAACATCACCTTGGCGGAGCACTGCAAGGAAGGAGTTGAAGGACTCTTTTCAAGATTGGGAGCCACCAACCTTGGAGCAAGAAGCCCTCTTCTTCACCATCTATCTAGAGGATTTGTGTTTTCTTTTCTTATTTGCATTTTTCTAGTAGTACAAGCTTTCCTCTACTAGGCCTTTTGTAAAACACTTTATCAATTATCTAGTTGCCTTCTTTGCATTTCTTGTTTGCATTTCTATTAGCTTATTTTCAGCATTCTTCACTCCCTCTCCCTAATTATTCTAGGCCTCCACTTGCCTAGAGTGAGCTTAGGGAGAGGCTCTACTTGCCACATAGAAGTAGTATTTAAATTAAAGTGTAAATCACTTTTCCCGCCATCAGTTCACATGTTGCCTTAGCTTAAAAACAAAAAAATGATATATTGAAAAAAAATACCAAAAATAAAGTTGAGATTTATATTCCTAGCAAGAGAATCAATTTTGCAACCATATTGCCTCCTTGGACGACCCTAGATACTTCCCTATCTAGGATTATAAATTTAAGAGCGAAAGCGGATTTACGCGTTACAACGACATATTTTAACAAACAGCGTATTTTCGTTATCACCTACCCACCACCTCCAAAAGACACCTAAAAGTGGCGCCAAAACCACCCTAACCACCCCCTTGATGTCACCACTTTTCCCTCCAAAAACCCCCTTCATCTCCACCATACACCTCTCCTTAAATCCATCTCCACCATCCACCTAACCCCCCTTCTAGAAGACCCTAGGTTGGTGCCAAAATGGTGGTGTCTCTCCACCACCAAAATCCACCAAAATCACCATAACCACCCCCTTTAACACCCCTTGGGTTGGCGCCAAATGCCCTTGTCCGTAGGATCACCAACCACCTCCATCCTTCCATCCTAGCCCTTCATTTCAAGGGGCACCTTAACCCCCCATCTTACCCTATAAAAAGACCACTACCCACCACCATTCAAGGCATCCTTGGCTAGCAAATTCAATCTCATATTCCACCTAGAAGCCCACATCCAAGAGAGAAGAAGAAGAAGAAGATTAAGGGGATATTATGTCCCCTTGGTGCCTTCCCCTCTTCCCTTCTCTCTTTAGTCATGCCAGCCAAAGGAGAAGCCAGGCAAGGAAGATCTTTGGAGGAGATCTTGAAGGTGGTCCACGCCACCTTGGAGGAGCTTTTAAGGGTGGTGCACGCCCACCCCTTGGAGGAGAGCATTGAAGGTGGTAGCTTCCACCTTGGAGGAGCTCTCAAGGAAGGAGAAGAAGGAGGCCCTCTTTTCAAGCCAAGGAGCAGCTAGGCTTGGAGCAAGAAGACTCCCTTCTTCACCAATTTTTGCAAGAGGATTTGTGTTTCTTTTCTTGCTTTTAGATTTTTACATTTCTAGTAGAAGCATTCCTTTACTTGTCTTGGAAAAAGAACACAAATTATAGTTAATCAAATTGCCTTCTTTTACTTTCTATTGCGATTATTGTTTTGGTTCTAGCACTTGTTTCACCTCTTCTTCCTAATTACTCAAGGCCTCCACTTGCCTAGAGTGAGCTTAGGAAGAAGGTATAAATATCTTTTAAGTTTTAGTTAAGCAATTATAGGTGTTAGTACTTTCCACTACAATTTGCATTTTGCCCTCGTCTTTTCAAAACAAAAAAAAATTACATATTTAAAATACCAAAAAGAAAGTTGAGATATGTTTTTAGCAAGAGAATTGAATTGTAATTTTTTCCTCCTTGGACAACCCTAGATACTCCCCTATCTAGGATATAAATTTAAAAGCGAAAGCGAATTCGCGTGTTACAACGACGTTAAAAACCCACTTTTACAAATCACACGTATTTCGCTATCAACACTCTTGAGGAATCTGAGCTAAAACCAACAGAGGGGACATTGCAATTAGCAGATCGATCTATCAAGTCACCTAAAGGAATTCTTGAGGATGTCATTGTTAGGGTACGGGATTTCTGTTTCCCAGTAGACCTTATTGTCTTGGACATGGATGCTCCTGAGAACCTGAAGAATACACCGATTATATTAGGGAGACCTTTTCTGGCCACTGCTAGGGCCAACATCAATTGTGAGAAGGGCCAGATTGAATTAAAATTTGGGAGTAAGATAGTAAAGATCTATATTTTCAAGGCCCAATAAGGAATTAATTGCGGAGTTATAGAGTAGATCTGCGATATCGAGGCTGTGGTTGACGACCTATGTATCGAGGAAAACCTAACTATTTCTGATCAACCACAAGAGGTTCAAAACCCACAATTAGAGAAGCCTAAACCTAACCTTAACACACCCATAACTCCTTCCTTTGCTCCCAACACCCACCCTGAACCACCCGCTGCTGCTGATAACCCAGTTATGGAATTGAAGCCTCTTCCCGATCATCTAAAGTACGTCTTCTTGGGTTCCAATTAGATGTTTCCTGTGATTATCAACTCCAGACTCACACCTGATTAGGAATCCCGTCTGATTTCCATTCTCCAGCAACATCAAAAAGCCATTGGATGGACTCTCGATGATCTGACTAGTATCAGCCCTTCATATTGTACACATCACATCTATACTGAGGAAGGCTCACGACCATCCCGTGAGATGCAGAGACACTTAAATCCTAATCGCAGGATGTCTTGAAAAAGGAGATCATTAAGCGGTTAGATGCAGGGATCATCTACCCGATCTCCGATAGTCGGTGGGTGAGCCCAATCCAAGTTGTGCCTAAAAAGGCAGGGCTCACCGTCATCACGACTGAAATCGGGGAAACCATACCGACCCGTATAGCAAACTCATGGAGAGTCTGCATTGATTACAGAAGACTCAATTCCTTCACGAAAAAGGATCATTTCCCACTACCATTTATTAATCAGATCCTCGAGAAACTAGTGGGAAATCGATTCTTCTGCTTTTTGGATGGGTACTCCAGTTACAACCAGGTGGCAATCTATCCTAAGGACCAAGAGAAGACCACTCTCACCTGCCCCTTCGGAACATACGCATTTTGAAGGATGCCGTTCGGTCTCTGTAATGCACCCGCTACTTTTCAGTGGTGCATGCTTGCTATATTCTCAGATATAGTAGGTGAATATTTGGAAGTCTTCATGGATGACTTCTCAGTTTTTGGTGAATCATTTGACGATTGCCTCTTGCACTTGGTCCAAATCCTCAAGTAGTGTATTGACGTTAATTTGGTTCTTTCCTGGGAAAAGAGCCACTTCATGGTTCCTGAGGGAATTGTCCTGGGACATCTTATCTCTGAAAAGGGCATCTAAGTTGATCACAAGGTGAATCTAATTTCCAAACTCCCTATGCCTGGCTCGGTCAAAGACATCCAATCCTTTCTGGGGCACGTCGGCTTTTACCATCGATTCATTCCCAATTTCTCGAAAATCATGCACCCCTCACTAATCTGCTATCTAAGGATGTTCCCTTTGAAATCTCCAAGGAGTGCGCTCAGGCATTTGAGATCTTCCATGATAGAGTTACCCAAGCACCTATCCTGCAGTCCCCTAATTGGTCTCAACCCTTTGAGATCATGTGCGATGCATCTGATTACACTGTAGGTGCGATACTTAGGCAGAAAATCGATGGGAAACCTGTTGTCATATATTACGCTAGCAAGACACTCGACAAGGCTCAGCGTAACTACATAGTTACTGAGAGAGAGTTGCTAGCCGTAGTGTTGCCCTAGAAAAGTTCAGATCGTATCTTTTGGGTTCCCACATTATCATTTACTCTGATCACACCGCTGTGAGGCACCTCCTTGCGAAGGATGCAAAACCTCGACTAATCCATTGGATCTTGCTATTGCAAGAATTTTCCTCGAGATTTGCGACAAAGTCAAAAAACAAAACATGGTAGCTGATCACCTGTTCTGCCTTCCTTCTAACGTTATCGACCCTTCCGAACCCATTACAGAACATTTTCCTGATGAGCACCTCTTGACTATTAGGACGGGACTTCCATGGTTTGTTAATCTAGTAAACTACTTGGCATCACATCATATCCCATCCGATTGGTCGAAGGCCAAAAAGGACAAGTTACTTTCCAATGCCAAGTACTACTTTTGGGAAGACCCGTACCTCTTCTGCATTGGTGCTGATCAGATTATTAGACGGTGTGTTCCGGAAGTGGAAATTCAAGACATTCTGTCCTTTTGCCATGACCAGGCCTGCGATGGACACTTCTCTGGTCATAAAACCACAGCGAAAGTCCTCCATTACGGCTTTTATTGGCCCACAATTTTCAAAGACGCATGCGATCACTGTAAGGCATGCACTCATTGCTAGACCTTAGGCAACATGAGCCACCAAGATATGATGCCTTTACAGCCAATTCTCATATGTGAGATCTTCGATATCTGGGGGATCGACTTCATGGGACCCTTCCCTATCTCAGAAGGCTTCGAATACATCCTTCTTGCTGTTGACTACATGTCCAAATGGATCGAAGCCATTCCAACACGAACCAATGATCAAAAGGTTGTAATCAAATTCATTCATCAGAACATCTTTTCTCGGTTCGAGATTCCACGTGCCATAATCTCTGATGGAGGGACCCATTTCACAAATACTCAATTCAGATCACTGATGACCAAGTACGGGGTGTCACATCGAATCTCAACTCCTTATCATCCCCAAACTAATGGTCTAGCTGAGTTATCAAATCGGGAGATCAAGAAAATCCTCTAGGTCACTGTCCGACCTAACAGGAAAGATTGGTCATCTCGACTTTCGAAAGCTTTGTGGGCTTATAGGACTGCCCACAAAACCCAATTAGGCATGTCACCCTTCAGATTAGTGTACTGGAAGGCATGTCACCTCCCTGTCGAATTGGAGCACAAAGCCTATTGTGTAGTACGGAACTGCAATCTTGATCTTTCAAAGGCAGGAACTGATGAACACACATAAATTCATGATAAATTGCTTATTTATGATAGTTCCTAGGCTTAGCATTGCATATCATGTTATAAATATTACATAACATCCATTGCATGGCATTTAGGATAGTTGTATGTTTTGTATATTAATTCCTTCATTTTATATGGCCAGGGGGGCAATGCGACATCCATAAGGGTTTCAGATGGAAAATCCGACCATACGGATGGATCCGGAGCGACGATCGCAGTTCGGCATGGTAGGAATTATCTCGATCTAAGCACCGTGGCACCCTTTATAAAAAGAAGACTGATGGCCCAGATGGCACCATGTGGCACCATCCAGACCACCCACCATAGGCCAGCAACCACCACCCACTCCCTTCATCATCTGCGCCCTCGAATCCTAGCTGTTGGATCAAGATCCAACGGTTGGGGAGCGTTTGCACCAAACTCCTCATGACACAAAGGTTGACTTGGCACAATGGTGGGAGCAGTGACTCTCAAGGGAGGGACACAGGTTCGAATCCTCGCATCCCCCCAATCATCAAATCAGCAGCGCACGCAAGCAGCAGTAGCAGCACAGAGCGCGCACGCGCGCCAGCGCACGCCAGCACACACACCAGCAGGTCGCCACACGATGAGTGTGTGATGGGCGGCAGCGTAGTGCGAGTGCAAGTGCAGTTGGTGCTAGCTTTCAGTGACAGCTGGGCTAACCTACAGCGACGCTTACAGCCATCGCTACTTCATTGCAAGCCAACAAAGCCAGCTAAGGGCATGAGCAAATGTGAGCTGTCTACAGCAACGTTTCCAGTGACGATCTGGAGGTCGCCAAAGGTCCTTTACCCATTTTTAACCTCTTCTCCTCAACTATAAAAGGACCTACACCCCCTCCCTTCCAAGCCATCTCTACCTACTCTACTCCCACCTACTCCCAAGCTCTAGCAAGCCTACCAACGCTCCATTAGAGCTTGTTCTCAAGCTCCCAAGGCACCTATTAGTGTAGTGAACCTCTGCCCCCCAAAAACTTCAACTTCCCATCTCCCTTCATAGGTCGTCTTGGAGCCGTCCTCCCACCTCCATTCCGGTAGCAGATCATCTCCGTCTTCTCACCTCCATTCCGGAGCCACGCCGAAGCATTCCTCAACCTGACGTCCTCCTGCATCTCACCTCCATCATCCTGCTCCTCACCTCCTTCATCCGAGCTTCCGCCAGGTGCCATCGTCTCGCCGAACAGCCGATTCGGGAGATTTCCTCTCACCCCCTCTCTTTTTATGCTTTCGTAGTTTATTATAATTGACGTTGGAAGTAATATATATCAAATTTATTCCACATCTCTATCTTGTCATACGTTTGCTTGTTTTCTTCTTACAAAAATACAAAAAATAACAAAACCCTAAAATACCAAAAGGAAACAAATCGAAGCACGATTTTCTCGTAAAGTAAACGTAGCCTCCCTATGTTCGACCTGGGACTCACCTTTTGAGTTTTGGTATAAATTTTATCTAATCGATGTGTTTCGGAACTACAATGACAGGTTACTTGTAATCCCGATTTCTAACATGCGAAACATGCCCGACCATTTTGACGCTATTATCAGGGAGGCAACGGAATTTACTTTATTGTTTATTGTGTTTCTTTGCATTTACATAGCACTAACCCTACTTGTCTTTGATCTACTATCTTGCAGGTTCCCTAACATGGAGATCCAAGTGCGGTAGATCGGAGTAAAGTGCGGGTAGAGTACTCTGTAAGTGACCCTCACATCCCCCCCACTAGTTCATTTCGCCACACTCATAATCAAGACCTAATCTACTTAGGTGTTTGCATAAACACTAGGATAGAATTGTTTATCTTGTTTGCCACCTTGATCCACCTCACCCCCGCATATAAAAAAAATATAGAGATACTTTCTATGGGACGAATCAATATACACACTCTATACACCCACATTTGAGGCACATAATCGAACTTGATTTTCATCTACTCAACCGGGCTTCCGACCTGTGGACCCGGTACACGAATTCAACACATAAAAGAGTAGAAATCATATTAAGTTAACCACCTTTTTGTGTGCCTTAATCAGTGGTGCATTTGAGCCAATTGATTGAATTGTTTGGGCCACACCACCTAATCTAAAAGAGGTTCATTTTCTAGCTGCCCCATAGGATTCAATAATTAGGCCAAGCCAGGCACTCCATATTTTTCTTGATTTCTAAAGGAAAATACTTAAACACGTGCTTTCAATAACAAACTTGGTTTGCCTCACAAAACCTGGTTGAAAACACCTAATATTTGAATCCTAAAAGCTATTAAGCAAGATTTGAAGCCTAAAACTCACCTCATCATTAATAATCTTACTTGAAAACCTCTTGGTTGTGCACATTCACACGTTCTCAAACAAATCATTAAGGGCACAACCCATTAAGGGCCCACCACATTCCAGAGCACCAATTTCCCAAGCCTAACTAAAATCAATTAGACATTGGCCCTAAGGATTCATTCGCTCATCGGGATCCAGATTGAGATTAGTCACAATTAACCTGCTTATACTAGTCAATCTGATGTCTATCTAGGGGAGTAGTGTCAAACGACCGCGGCTGGGGGGTACACTAGGAACCAAAGGTGCAAGCCAAAGGAAGAACCTTCTCCCCAGTCCCTCCTTCTAACTGGTTGAATTGCCTGGACATAAGTAGAGTAAATCGACCATAATCTTAGGATAGATTCTAAGAGTCAGTAGACCTTAGGCTACCCCATCTAAGGACAGGCTTGTATTCTTGTGCTGTAGGGTTCCCTCTTTTCCCCGTCCTTCTGACTTCCTTCCAGTGTATGCTTGGGAGGAGGTCATTGAACCCTAGAATGGAAGGACCTTTAGACTAGTCTAGGAGGCAGAGGTTGAGCTATAGCCAAGCAGATCCCATGGCTGATCAACAACTACCTCCCCCACCTCCGAACTAGTAGGAGCTAATTCAGAGGCAGTTGGAAGAATTGCAGCAGATGCAACAATGGTTCCAACGTATGCATGGTCAGGGCGCTCGTCCCTTGAAGGATTTTTACGATCCTTCAAACTATGGGGAACGTCCCAGTGTCATGATTCCTGCCGGAGACATAGAAATCAAGCCCCAAGTCTTAAGTTTGATTAAGCATTTCCATGGTCTTGGCTCGGAGGACCCATTCCAGCACCTGGAGGATCTGACCACTTTGGTTCAAACCACCAGAGCAAGGAATGTGAACGAAGAGAAAATGATCATGAGGTTTTTCCCCCAATCTCTCAGGGATAAGGCCGCACATTGGTACCAGACTATAGGAAGGCCGATTGAAACTTGGGCTGCTCTTAAATCGTCTTTCTTGAAGAAATTCTTCCCTATCGGAAGGACCAATGCCTTACGACGGGCGATTACCACTTTCGCCCAGTGGCCAGGAGAATCGTTTCATGGTGCCTGGGAGCAATTCCAGGAACTTTTGAGGAAGTGTCCACACCATGAGGTGCCGAAATGGCAACTCGTGCAGATTTTCTATCACGGGTTGGTTGAGCAACTTCGTAATCATGTGGATGCTTCTTGCAGAGGCAATTTCCTCAACAGGGAGGCAGATAATGCATACAGCCTGTTTGAGGAAATGAGAGAGAACTCAATTAATCACACCTCCATGGATGCATTCAGCTAGTCTCAACAACCTAGGTCAAGTGCTAATGAGATCCAGCATTCTCATTCATTTGACATGGAATTAATTTATAATCAATTGGATAAAATGGACTTGGTTGCTAAGAAAATGGAAGAATGGATGTCTGGGAATTCAGGAAACACTTCTTTACCCACTCAATCCCAGAATTCGGGACTCCATTCCTCATGAGCTCCCACGGGGTGGGAATTCATGAACCAACTTGATTCGGCTAAACCTGTGAGCCAGGATTTCTCGGAACCATATGAGTTCCAAACTGGAGCCTTTGATCCTAGTTTCTCTTATCCTTCCTTCTCTTCATCCTTGTTTTATGAGGATGCATATGCAATGTAGGAGAATGTTAGGTCCAACCCGTATTCCAACACTTTTAACTCAGGATGGAGGAACCACCCTAACTTCTTTTGGAAAAATCAAGGGCAACAGACCCAATCTCGACCCAGCAACTATGCATCTCAAAAACCTATGGGTCAAGGTCAAGTATACACCCAATTGCCCCTAAGATCGGTTAATCAACCATCTTGGAATGCCCAACAATTCGCAGGGCAAGCTGATTTAAACCGGCAGATGGTGGAAATTCAAGGGTCCATGCTTCAGCTTATGCAACAAATAAAGACATCCTTGGATAACTTACAATCCAGGTTAATTGCAAACACTCGACAACCTGGATCCCCACCATCTCAACCCGTACCCAACCCGCGTAATGTGCAAAATCAGGGCAATAGAGGCCAAGGGTACAGGAATCAAAGGGACCCACACGCACATGCTCAGGTGGTTGAGCAGGGTCCCTCTTCTTCTTCCTCTGGTTACATGACCAACCAAGGCCCTCCAATCTTCACTAATCCACCTCAAGACCCAAACCCTTATGCCTCTGCAAACTCTGTCACCTTGAGAAGTGGGAAGCTGACCCAAAACCCTGAATTAACTTCTAGAAGTCAAAATCCTAGGGAGCTTGACAAAGAGGAGGAGGTTGAAGAAGATAATAAGGCCCAGGGACCGAAAATTAAAAATTCTACCTGATGAGAGCCTCATCATGAGCCATAACTAGCTCATTTTGACCTAATAAAGAGAATAAAAGCTCCTACATAACCTAGAAGAGGGCCTAATTGAAGGCATAAGTGTTCTGAGAAGAAAACATGAAATAAAGGTTAAAACTGTATTTTACCATTGCAGTACATAAACGGGATTTCTCAGAGACAAAACATAGGTCAAATGGTCTAAATGAGATAAAAAGTGGGTTGAATCAATCAGAAATGGGTTCATGTGTAATCTAGGAACTAAATGACATTTGGTAACCCTAAAACAGACCTACTTAATTCAACAAGGTTCCGGTCAGGATAAAAATTAATTAAACCCTCTAAAAATCATGGAAAAATAGCCCCTATGGCTTAGAACATTCAAACTGGCTTTTGGAACCTAGTTTGACCTAGAATAGGATCCTAACTCATCAATTGACCTAAATTTGATTTTTACGCAAAATATCCAGTCAAACGTGGTCAAACCTAAAATCCAACTTCACCATTGGATTCCTTAGGTCCAAATTAGGTTTTTACCAAAATTTGGACCTAAGGGGAGGTCATCTTGACCTACTTTGCAATTTAGTACACACAAATAATAATTTGGTCCCTATCTTTTGAAAATCATCGCAAAGAGCCCCCTAACTTCCTCGCCACCTTTGCAATCAGGTCCTTCTGCCATTATTGGGGAAGATTCTTCTCCGGCGAGGTTGACAGGGGGGATACGCTCACATTCCTCAGAGATCTCCTCCCAGAATTGGAAGGGAGATTCTCTGAGGAATTCCCTTCCATCTAAGCCTGATCTTGATCGTTGATTTCTTTCCAAACTCTCGTGCGAACGCACAAGAATTTTGGGTCTCGACCACCTTCCTTCTTCGGCGAGACAGCGGTAGCCAAAAGCTGCCCTCCACGCACTAGAAAGTTCGGCCAGCACCTATAAAAGAACCCCCAAACCCGGCCGCTCAATTTCAGACTTGTCTTAGCGGAGAATCCTCCAAATTTTCTTCTCTCCTCTCTTCGGCCAAGGAACCTGCAAGCTCCGGCGACCACCTCCCCTCCTTCTCGTCGCTCTGCTGCCATACCAATAGCAAAGTCTACTTCACCTCATCCTCCCGCGTCGCGCCGCACCAAGCGCGCGTTTCCCCGACCTCTTCCTCGTCGTCACTCTCTCCCTTAGGCTTCTCCGACGACAGTAGCTACGAGCCGTCCAACTCCGCTGCCTCATTCTCTCCCAAAACAGTCCAGATACGTTCCCTATCTTCCCCTCTTTTCTTTTCCCCACTGCATTTCATTTGATTACCCCTCGACTACGCCCAACCACCATCATCTTCCATCCCTCCGGCAACCCTCCGGCGAGTTGGCCCCGTCGATCCGCCGCTCCACACAACTCGCCGACCGACCCAGGGGCTCTGCCTCATCACGCTGAACATCCTCCACCCACCCGCTGCCGCACTACACCCACTCAACGCACCCCCGAACACACCCATATTTTCGATCACAGGACGACCTAGGCACACACGCCTAGGCCGTCCCGCGACCTGCTGCACCTCGCACCACCTTCGCCGTGCCACAGCGAAGGTCTCCCGGTGGTTTGATTAGGACGATAGGCCCTATTCATGCACGACAGGTTCTGGAGCCCTGCCGCCATTGTTGACGATTGAAGCAGCTTCCAAGCAGGCTCCAGGCGTCGGGGCAGCTGCGCTCCAGGTGCTGTGGACTGAGGTGAAGTCTGTGAAGACTTTTGCTTCAGCACTTGGCACCAACAGCAGCAGCAGCTGAGCAGATTGCGAGGAGGTTCTCCTGCGGGCGCGCGCGAGGAAAAGCAGAAGATAGTCCCACATCGTAAGTTCACAACGCAACGCACTGATTTAAATTGTTTTTGTGTATACGGCTGGTTGCCTCCGATACACCTGGGGTGAGGTCCCGTGCCCCATCACACGCCCCGTCCACGGTTTCACCACGCGGACCCGGCGGATCCGACCCGACACCACCCGCGCACACCTCGTGTACCATACATGCCGGTACGCCTGGTCCCGGGTACGCAACCCGACCCGTTAACCTGCGGCTCTGGGAGAGCTTCCTGTGAGCGGTTTGGAGAGAGAGAGATACGTGCGGGTAGAGGGAAGGGGGTAGGTTTTGCTATCTTGTGTGCAGGCAGGCCGAGCACTGAAGAGAAGAAACTCAGCCGCAGGAAGGAGAAAAGAAGAAGAAGAAGAGAAGCCTTAGCTTTCAGGGGAGACTGCAGAGAAAGAAAAGAGGACACGCAAGAGATCTCCTCCCAGAATTGGAAGGGAGATTCTCTGAGGAATTCCCTTCCATCTAAGCCTGATCTTGATCGTTGATTTCTTTCCAAACTGTCGTGCGAACGCACGAGAATTTTGGGTCTCGACCACCTTCCTTCTCCGGCGAGACAACGGTAGCCAAAAGCCGCCCTCCACGCACTAGAAAGTTTGGCCAGCACCTATAAAAGAACCCCCAAACCCGGCCGCTCAATTTCAGACTTGTCTTGGCGGAGAATCCTCCAAATTTTCTTCTCTCCTCTCTCCAGCCAAGGAACCCACAAGCTCCGACGACCACCTCCCCTCCTTCTCGTCGTTACTTCGCCTTATCCTCCCACATCGCGCTGCACCAAGCGCACGTTTCCCCGACCTCTTCCTCGTCGCTGCTCTCTCCCTCAGGGTGCTTCTTCTCCGACGACGGCAGCTACGAGCCATCCAACTACGCTGCCTCCTTCTCTCCCAAAATCGTCCAGATACGTTCCCTATCTTCCCCTCTTTTCTTTTTCCCACTACATTTCATTTGATTGCCCCTCGACTATGCTCGACCACCATCATCTTCCATCCCTTCGGCAACCCTCTGGCGAGTTGCCCCCGTCGATCCGCCGCTCCCACAACTCGCCAACCGACCCAGGGGCTCCACCTCATCACGCTGAACATCCTTCTCCCACCCACTGCCGCTCTACACCCACTCAACGCACCCCCGAACACACCCATATTTCCGGTCACAGGACGACCTAGGCACACACGCCTAGGCCGTCCCGCGACCTGCTGCACCTCGCACCACCTTCGCCGTGCCACGGCGAAGGTCTCCCGATGGTTTGATTAGGCCGATAGGCCGTATTCGTGCATGACAGGTTCTGGAGCCCTGCCGCCATTGTTGACGATTGAAGCAGCTTCCAAGCAGGCTCCAGGCGTCGGGGCAGCTGCGCTCCAGGTGCTGTGGACTGGGGTGAAGTCTGTGAAGACTTTTGCTTCAGCACTTGGCACCAACAGCGGCAGCAGCTGAGCAGATTGCGAGGAGGTTCTCCTACGGGCGCGTGCGAGGAAAAGCAGAAGATAGTCCCACATCGTAAGTTCACAACGCAACGCACTGATTTAAATTATTTTTGTGTATACGGCTGGTTGCCTCCGATACACCTAGGGTGAGGTCCCGCACCCCATCACACGCCCCGTCCGCGGTTTCACCACGCGGACAAGGCGGATCCGACCCGACACCACCCGCGCACACCTCGCGTACCATACACGCCGGTACGCCTGGTCCTGGGTACGCAACCCAACCCGTTAACCTACGGCTCTGGGAGAGCTTCTTGTGAGCGATTTGGAGAGAGAGAGATACGTGCGGGTAGAGGGAAGGGGGTAGGTTTTGCTGTCTTGTGTGCAGGGAGGCCGAGCACTGAAGAGAAGAAGCTCAGCTGCAGGAAGGAGAAAAGAAGAAGAAGAAGAAAAGAAGCCTTAGCCTTCAAGGAAGACTGCAAAGAAAGAAAAGTGGATGCAGGACTCAGAAGAAGAAGAAGGCAAAAGATTCGCCAAGGAGAAAAAGAAGAAGAAGAACTAACAACAATAGACAGAAATAGAAAGAGGCAAGGCAGGAGAAGAAGAAGATCAGAGGCACACGCAAGAAGAGGAAGAAGAACAACAAGAAGCCTTACATTTAAGATGTCTGATACAGAAATCAGACGTCCAATCTTGTTCTTTCTTAGCAATTCTTTTTTATAAATCTCTCTGTGAATCAATTGTCTTTCATTTAAAAGTTATACTCTCTAGTTTTTAAAAGTACTGAGATTGCTCCCTGTGTTTGACCTCGGATACTCAGTTTTCCAGTAATAAAATTCTTTATTTGTTTTGAACGCTTTTTCGGCTATATTACAACGTGTTATCCTTTAAAAACCCGATAAAACGTCTGAAACGCTACCCATATCCCGTTCCTTGAGGCCCTATGGAAAACGAAGAAGAAGAAAACCCTAGATAGCAACGAGAAGCTTTTGAATTTATTCAAGAGTGTAGAGATCAATATTCCGCTCCTTGATGCTATTAAGCACATCCTAGCTTATGCTAAATTCTTGAAAGAACTGTGTACCCAAAAGCGTAAGCCGAGAGAACCCACTCCGATGAAGGTGATTCTCTCTGAGCAGGCAAGTTCTATGATCCTGCATCACCTTCCTCAAAAGAAGAAAGATCCAGGTGCCCCCTTGATCTCATGCATTATTGGGGAATACACTTTTGATAGGGCACTATTGGACCTAGGTGCATCCATCAACCTAATCCCAACTTCCATTTATGAGAGGTTTGGGTTAGGTAAACCCAGGCCAACCTCAGTAACGCTACAATTAGTGGACCGATCGATCACCACACCGAGAGGTGTTACTGAGGATGTAATTGTCAAGGTCAAGGATTTCTATTTTCCTGTAGATTTCCTCATCCTTAACATGGATGTACCTAATGATTTGAGGAACACGCCCATCATTCTGGGGCATCCGTTCCTAGCTACCACCAAGGCCAACATAAACTGTGAAAGCGGTAGTATGGAGATCGCCTTTAGGGATAAGAAATTAACTCTGGATATTTTTAAGGCGATAAGAGGATTTGAGGATTGTGGATTCATTAAGGAACTCGAGGATCAGGATCTTGAGATGTGTATGACAATCAATGCACTCGAGGACTCCATTAGCTTTAGCGAACCCAACCCACAACCCTCCTCTGTGGTAGACCTACCACATCCTGAAGAGGCTACTGATTTTGTTCATTCCCAACCTCTTCCACTGGATTGTCTTGATAAATTTTTATTACCATCCTCCCCTCCTTCTATTCTAAACCCACCCCAGCTGGAATTAAAACCATTGCCCAAAAATTTGAAATACGAGTTCTTAGGACCTGAAAATATTCTCCTTGTGATTATTAGTGTTGATTTGACTAAGGAGCAAGAATTGAGGTTAATTAAGGTCCTTAAGAACAAGAAGGAGGCAATTGGTTGGACCATCCACGACCTTAGGGGGATCGAGCCATCTTATTGTAATCATCATATTTTCATGGAAGACGGATCCCGCCCTTCTCGTGAAATGCAAAGGAGACTAAACCCGAATATGTGAGAAGGGGTCAAGAAGGAGATAATCAAGTGGCTCAATGCTAGGATTATTTACCCAATCTTAGATAGTCCGTGGGTTAGCCCCGTTCAGATTGTACCCAAGAAGGCGGGAATAATCGTTACGACTAATGAGAAAGGGGAAACCTCCACCACTCATTCAGCTTCTGCTTGGAGAGTCTGCATTATCTATAGGAAGCTGAACACAGCCACTAAAAATGATCACTTTCCCTTGCCATTCATTGATCAAATCCTCGAAAGGTTAGCTGGGCAAAAATATTTTTGCTTCTTGGATGGTTATTCGGGATATAACCAAGTCCCTATCCATCCTGAAGACCAAGAAAAGACAACTTTCACATGTCCCTATGGAACCTTTGCATTCGGTAGAATGCCATTCAGGCTTTGCAATGAACCTACGATTTTTCAAAGGTGCATGCTGGCCATCTTTTCTGACATGGTTGGAGATTGTCTTGAGGTGTTCATGGATGATTTTTTCATTTTCGGAGATTCTTTTGAGTCTTGCCTGGCTAACTTGGAATTGATCCTTTAGAGATGCATCAAAACATGGCTGGTCCTTAGTTGGGAAAAGAGCCACTTTATGACTCAGGAAGGCATCGTCCTGGGTCACGTGGTCTCTAGTCGGGGAATTGAAGTTGATAGAGCTAAGGTGGATGCTATCTCTAGACTTCCTCCACCCACATCTGTAAAATAGATTCCCTCTTTCCTTAGGCATGTGGGTTTTTTCAGAAGATTCATTAAGGATTTCTCGAAGGTTGCTCGGCCCTTGAGTAACCTTCTGGCCAAAGACACGCCATTTGAAGTTGATGAATCATGCCATAAGGCATTTGATTTATTGAAAACGACAGTCACTCGTGCCTCTATATTGCAACCACCGGTCTGGACCTCCCCATTTGAGATTATGGCTGACGCATTTAATTATGCCGTCGGGCCTATCTTGGGTCAAAAGATTGAGAAAAAGCCCTCTGTGATTTACTACGCTAGCAAAACTCTAGACGAGGCCCAAAGGACCTACACCGTTACTGAAAAAGAATTGCTAGCCGTAGTTTTCACTTTAGAAAAATTCAGGGCTTATCTATTAGGTTCTCATGTCATCATCTATACCGACCACTCGGCCTTGAAACATCTCTTGGCCAAAAAGGATGCCAAACCTCGACTTATTCGTTGGATTCTGCTGCTTCAAGAGTTCGATCTTGAAATCAGGGATAAAGTCGGGGCACAAAATGTAGTGGCGGATCACCTCTCAAGAATCCTAATTGATTCTCCTCATTCGAATGTCCCGATCTCTAATACTTTTTCGGATGAGACTATCCTCACAATCTCGGGTATCCGAACCCCCTAGTTTGCAGATATTGTCAATAATTTAGCCATTAGTCAAATCCCCCAGGATTGGACCAAACAACAACAGGATAGACTTGTGTTTGAGGCCAAATATTACTTTTGGGATGATCCCGAGCTATACCGCATCGGCATAGACTAGATTATTCGTCGATGCATCCCGGAAGTTGAGTTCCATAGCATACTTGAGTTCTGCCACAAATCTGCATGTGATGGACACTTTTCCAAGAAAAAGGCGGCCGCAAAAATTTTGCAATCCGAATTCTATTGGCCGTCATTATTTAAGGATACCCAAGAATTCTCTAAGTCATGCACCAGATGTTAAATACTCAGAAACATGGCTAAAAGAGATATGATGCCCCTGAATCCAATTCTTTCCATCAAAATTTTTGACATTTGGGGCATCGACTTTATGGGACCCTTCCCTCCTTCATTTGCACACCAGTATATTATGGTCGCTGTTAATTACATGTCTGACGGGAACCGATCTCGCGCATTTGAAAGTCGTCGAAATTGTAGTATAGTCGCGCAAAAACGTTCGTCAAAAATTGATTTCTAAAGATAACAAGACTTTGAGTCCTGGTCGTTCGTCTCTGGGAGGCATTTGTTCAAATATGAATTCGATCTTTAATCGCTCTACTTTATTTACAATCGCATGCCGGTTCATGATTATTATGCATTTAAGTACGACATGCTTAGTTGCAGAATGGGTAGACAATTAAGACAGGCAATTTGAATCACGCAAATATGATAGCAATCAATAAGCTCATGGTGATTTCACAACATGGAGACATATATATATATAAGCATTTTTTTATTCATTCAATGGGAGAGTTGTTTGCAACAAAAATTGTAGAGGAAAGCTTGTACAAAAATGCTTGGAATTTAAATCTAGCTATCAGAAAACGACTGCATACAAGAATCAACGGGGGGATTTTGCATGCATCATTGGGGGAGAAGTAAGACTACGCTATAAAGCAATAATAAAAGCAATAAAATTATGAAGAGCATGAATTAAATCTAGAAGAATAGAGGGCATTCAGGGGTGGTCCCTGATGGCCTTGGAGTGGTCGGGAGGAGAATGAGGGGCGGCCAGTGTAGCTTAGGCCGACCCTTGGGGAGAGAGAGGAGTGATCCAGCATCCTAGTGATGAGTCCATTTTAATGGACTAATATTAAGCCTAAGTATCTTTAATCGTACCGTTTAGGTGTGTTAATAATTGCATTTAAGTTATAGAATATTTGTATGCATCATGATTTAAGTTTATAACATTCTATAACTTAATATGATTTTTTTTTATGTTTTTATGTGCAGGTAATAATATTCGGAAAGAACAAGGGTGGGGGGATAAATTCCCCAACACATAACAGCCGTGACTCTTTCCCCCCTCCCCTACCGGACATTGGGGTAATCTTCCTTTTCCGCTGCCTTTCTCAACAACTATGACGAGAAATAGTTAAGGGATTTGGGAAAATCCCTTAACTCATGTGCAAAGGAGAGAAGTTAAAAAGAAGAGGTGGGGAGAGAGGAAGGGAATCGAGGAAGAGAAGAAGCGTGCACTGTGGCCTTCTTCCCCTTGCGAAAAAAAAACCTCACACCTCCTACTCACAGCATCTCCCTCCAACCACCGCAGGCGCACACCAGTGCACCCTACCGCTCATCTGCCTTCAGCGCCATCTGCCTTCACCGCGTGCACAGAACCCATGCCACAGCAGGTGCATCCACCCAACCGTGCGCCTCTCCCCTGCTGTAGGCACTCATGCCACCAACCGCCCGCGCGCCTTCCTCCCATCTCCACCTGCACGCGCACCTCACAGCAGGGGCCCGCACACCCACACCACGCCTATAGGCCACCTCCTGCTCACAGTGCCATCCCTAGCCGGCCTTGCAGTCACCAGCCGCAGGCGCTTGCCAGCGCGTTCCACTGCTTGCCTGCACGCCCCACCGCACGCTAGCACGTCCCACCTCACGCCAGTGCATCCTACTGCTCACCAGCGCGTCCCACTGCTCGCCAGCGTGCCCCACCGCCCTGCTGTAGACGTCGCATCGCATCACCTTCCGCCCACGTGCCTGCCACTCCAGCGTTCCCTGCAATCGGGCCACCCTGCAGGCGCGCCCACACGCTCCAGCCTCTACCTCATCGCCTGCACGGGCGCGCACCAGTGCACGCATGCTCGCACAACCGCAGGCGCTGCGTGCACCTCCACCTTCTTGTTCAACAGGCGGAGCTCCGGCCACAACCGCTGGCCACCTCCGTCGCCGCCGCTGCCACCACCGGAGAGCCCTCATTCTCGCCGCCCTCCTAAGCCTCGCAACAGCCCCGCGGTGCTCTCTCTCTCGGAAGGAGGTGAGAGGAAAAAAAGTCCTATTTTCCACCAATTAAAATTTACATTCCATGCCATTGCCACCTAATTTGATTTTATTTATTATCATATTGTGGCAGAATTACGTTTGAACACTCATAGTTCCTTATAATTGCATGGTATTGATATTAACTAGTTTAAAGATTGATTTTTGGGCTTGACTTAAGTACTAATTGTCTCTAGTACACATCATGTGAAAATTGCATAAATTCATCATAAATTTATTGAGGATTTCTGTGAGGGAAAATTGCACATATACCCTTATCTTTTTAAGTTATTGCAAATCTACTTTCCTTCCATTTTAAGTTAGATTTGAATAGGGATTTCGCACTATCTGAAATAACATTAAAAAATTAAGTATTGATTGCATAATTGCCTCCCCGTGGACACGACCCGCTCTTCTACGAGTGGTTATTTTCATTATTTTTGATTAGTCGATTTTTCCACCACTTAAATACTATAACACAAAGCGAAAAGTCGTCTATCAAAATTGGTGCCATTGCCGGAGAGGCAACAGACATAATAGATTTACTTTATTGTTTTAATATATTTTGAGTTGCCAAATTATCTAACCATTTTGATTATTGTATGAGGAATCCATCGAGGCGACGAGGCACAACGGAGCAGCGACAGCAACCACAAGTTAAGCCACACGAGGAAAAGACGAAGGAGACCAAGATCCTGTTTCGTAGAGGATTCTCCGTCATCACAATTTAATTCTGTCTTTTCGCCATTGTAGTAATTGGGGCTAAATTTTTGGGGGTTTGTCCCCGCATTCTTTAGCTACTAGGGCTTACAATATTTTTGGTGCATGCATGATTATATTTTCTGCTTGCGTGCTTTTAAAAACCAATAAAGAAAATATCGAGCTACCTATTTAGAAATTGCATGCCCTTAGGTGCGCGCATTTAGCGGTGATTGAGCAACATATTAGATCTTATTATTGCATTGCAAGCATATTAGCACGAAGATTGCTTAAGACAGGTATATCTTTCTAACTTTTGCATCCAGCTTCTGTTCACGCATTTGCATTCAAACTTAAATTCAAGACCACAAAGTTTTTTGAATTTACTAATTCAGTGGTCACATAACTAAAAGCGGAACTAATAATCAGATTCAACCCTAAAAGTAATTCACATTTGATCTGATTCTAAGGGCTTGTCTGTGATTTCAAAAGAAATTACAAAAATTTGTGGTGTGTTGCACACTTTTGACACTGAGCACGCACAATAGGCACCGCACTAAGGCTCAATCCCTTAAGGCTATAGGCACCGATCTCTTTATCAGTGCAAACCCTCCTATTGTGCTTTGTGGTGGTGGTGATACTATCTTTTGATCAAGTGTTTCGATACTCCACGGAGGGGGACACCCCTTAAAGGAATAAAAGGGTAGTTAAGGGGTACTGCATACGCATCGCCTCAAAGGAAGGGTTCGCCCTACTTGCATCCCTTTGTTCGTCCTTGGAATAACTTCTCCCTTGATCACCTGGGAGTATCATCCAAGCAAAGTATAGGTCCTAGGGCACTCGAAGGTTGAATTAGGACACGTAATTGCAGTGAAAAACTTGTTTGGCCATTTATTTTAACTAATTCAACATCCACAATAAAGAAGGTTAAGATTTCAAGTCCACACCCCTCTTATACCACTTACGTGGGAACGGAGGGATAAGTCTTGATCTTTTGACTTATCTTTGGAGTGGAGGTTTGACTTACTCAATAAAAAAAATTCTGAATTGTGTTTTGTATGCTTGGTAGACACTCTCTTGAGGGTAGTCTAGTGTTTGATCCTGAGCCTGAGAGAATTCTTAGGAGAGCTCACCTAGGAGAAGAAAGAGAAGAAATGGCTGAGCAAGGTGCAAATCAACAAAGGACCCTAAGGGGACTATTTTATTCCTACCAACCAACCTGCACAAGCACTAAGACGACCGGTAGGGGATAATCCGTATGAGATCAAGAGCAGTACCATATCTTTATTGCCCTCTTTTTATGGTACTACTAAGGAGGACCCCTACCGGCATTTGGAGGAATTCACCGAGGTCTGTTCCATGGTGAAGCTCCAGGGCTTTACTGATGAAGCCCTGATGAGGACTCTATTTCCTTTCTCCCTAAAGGATAAGGCTAAGCACTGGTATCATACCCTCGATGCAAGGGTAAATGATTGGGCTACACTTAAGGGAGAATTTTTAAAAAGTATTTTCCTATGAATAAAACCAACCATTACAGAGGAGAGATTATGGGTTTTACTCAACACGAAGGGGAGCAATTTCATGAGACTTGGGAGCGCTTTAATGACCTTCTTAGGTTATGCCCCCACCATCAAGTGCCAAGATGGCAGTTGGTCGAAAGGTTCTATAACGGATTATCTGAAAGGCATAGGCAAACCATTGATGCAGCCTGTGCAGGAACCTTCATGACCAGAACTGAGGATGAAGCCTGAGCATTATTTGAAACTTTAAGCGACAACTCCATACATCTGTCCTTTGCATATCAAGAAAGAAAACCATCAATCTTGCAGAGGAAGATAGAGGCCCATGAAGCTGGGGCTTCTTAGGATTTGGCTTATCAGATTCAACTATTGAATAAAAACTTTGATAGGCTTTTAACAAACCCCGGCATGAACCCACAAGCAGCCTCTATTTTTCAGGCTTCAAGAGAATGCTCCATTTGCCAAAGCACAACGCACACCACTGCGGAGTGCCATCAGGCAACCCAATTCCCTGAGTTGATTCTCAGACCGACTTGAACGTGGCCCAAGGTTTCCGCCCCCCTCTCAATAACCCTTACTTTAACACTTATAATCCAGGGTGGCAGAACCATCCAAACTTCTCTTGGAAGCAAGATGATGCTTCTAACTCAGGGAATACAAGACCCTTACCTCCCCAGCCCACATACCAACCTTCTTATGAAAACCCTCCTCCGAATAAGCCCTCTGAGATGGATGAACTGAATGCCATGATGAAAGCAATGCAAGAGCATCAGAATATGGTTATCCAATCTCAGAATAAGATGATTACTGATATGCAATCCCAAATTGGTCATCTTACTGAGGCAGTTAGGCAACGTGATCCGGGGAAGTTGCCTAACTCTTCTGAGGAGAACCCTAAGGGCAAGGGGGTTGTATTCAGGGAGCATGCCCAAGTAGTGACAGTGTTGAGGAGTGGAAGAAAGATTGACAAGCCTGATAACACTCCTACGGTTACATCTCAGAATTCCCCTTCCACACCTGACCCGACTTCCATCTCACCCGAGGAAGAGCCACACCACTCTCCCTCACAAAAAATACCCACAATGAGGATGTCGTCCTTCCACCACCCCTTTCCCGCCATGACGACCCCTCTACTCAGAAGCCGAGGGTGCCCTATCTAGAGCGCCTATCTGCTCCTGGGGAATCTTCTGTTGGCTCGTCTGGAGCCAAGGATAGGACGAAGAGATTATGGATACTTTTAGGCAAGTCCAGATTAACTTGCCTCTATTGGAAGTGATTAAATAGATTCCGTCCTATGCCAAGTTTATGAAGGACCTGTGCACCCAGAAGCGCCAATCTAGGAAATAGGTCCAAACCAAGGTCATCCTGCCTGACCACGTTAGCTCGGTTCTTCAGCATGGAACACCTCCCAAAATGAAAGACCTAGGGGCCCCGTATATTTCAGTGGTTATAGGTAACCAACACATTGACGAGGCTCTGCTCGATCTGGGTGTGGGGGTAAACATTCTACCGAGCTCTGTCATGACCTTTTGGGAGGAGGAAAGCTGAAGCCTAGTCCAGTAATCCTCCATGTTGCAGACAGATCACTTAAGACACCGCAGGGATTGTTGGAAGATGTCCTTGTGAGAGTGGAGGATTTCTTCTTCCCCGTTGACTTTCTGGTATGTGATACTGACCCATCTAATAAGCCCACAAAGCCGTCCATTATTCTGGGACGCCCCTTTTTGGCCACAGCCAATGCCTCTATAAATTGTAGATCCGGGGCACTTAAAATGGGCTTTGGGAACAAGAAGATCCGGTTGAATGTTTTTGATACTTACAAGCAACCTGGATTTGAAGATTGTTCTCAGATTGAGGTCATTGATGAAATAATTGAAGAGACTACTCTAGCACTCTTATGTAGAGATCCCCTTCAGAAGGTCATATCTCAGGACCATCCCTCGATTAGTAAAGAAACTAAAAGGAAAATGCCAGAACTAGAAGAGTTGCTGGGGATACACACTGAATCTCTGTCCCCACCCTGGACTATGAAGGTAGATCCACTGCCTGAGGTGGGGACATCTCAACTAAAACCCTCAATCCAAAAGGCTCCTGAATTGGAGTTGAAACCCCTCCCGAGCACATTGAAATATGCTTTCCTTGGCCCTAATAACACACTCCCCATTATTATCTCGTCTGCATTATTTGAATTGCAGGAGGGAGCTCTGCTTGAGCATTTACAACAGCACAAGGAAGCAATTGCTTGGACAATTGCTGATATTAAGGGTCTTGATCCCTCTCTTTGCATGCATCATATATACACGGACGAGTCCGTGAAGCCTTTCCGAGACATGCAGAGAAGGCTCAATCCAAATATACGGGAGGTTATTAAAAAGGAGATTCTGAAATGGCTGGATGCAGGGATTATCTATCCCATTTCAGATAGTAAATGGGTCAGTCCTATTCACGTAGTTCCGAAAAAGGCAGGAATCACTGTGGAAGAGAATGACTGTTGAACATTTACGAACCTATGCTAACGTGTTCGGTTTTGGAAAACCTGTCGTTGTAGTTCGAAAGCGAAGAATTCGTGTTCAACAAATAAAATTTATACCGAAATTAAAATTCCGGGTCGAACACAGGGAGGCAGACGTTTGATTTAAAAACTACGCGTTTCTTTTTATTTGTTACAGAATAATTCAATTTAGAACTATTTAATTATTTACAATAAATAGAAGAGAGAGAGAGTAAGAGAGAAAAAGAATATTACACAGAGAAATCAAAATGAGATGTAGAATAAACAAGGAATTTTTGCATTGAAGAGATTGTTCATTACAACTAGAAAGTATAAAACAATTACTCTAGAAAGCGATAAATTTACTCTAGAAAGCATTAAAAGAATGGAGGGAGAAATGTCCTCCTCGACGGTCGCTTGGAGGACGAGTAGATTAATCTAGAAAGCAGTAAATCTATACTAGAAAGCAGTAAAAAGAATAGGGAGAGAGAAATCCTCCTCGACGGTTGCTTGGAGGACAAGCCGGACAGGACGACGCCTGGACGAAGGAGGACGAAGCAGAAGAACGGGAACGAAGCAGCACGCCGTCGTCGTCACGGGATCCACTTCCGAAGGGGAATGAAAATTGGACTTTATCTCTCAAGAAGCATCCCGGGTGTGGGACAAGCTTCTTTTGAGCTTTGGAGGGGTAGAGAGGAGAAAGAAGGGATGAGAATTTCGTATGGAGGGGGTCTCCATTTATAGTTGCAAGGAGTGGGGGCAAAATGGACATTACATCTTCAAAATAATAAATAAGGGGTCTTTAGTGACAGATAAATTCGTCACTAAAGCCCCGACGTGACCGTTGCCGCCGCGCCCACGTGCGCCTCTTCGGCTGCCCGCTCCTCAACGCTCGCGCACGTCCAACGCTTTTCAGCCGTCCGATCGCGAGATCGGACAGCTTAAATCGTGTCCGGTTCGGCTGCAACCCGCCCGCCTGCAGGTGCGATCGCGCGTTACGCAGGGCATCCAATCGCGAGTCGGCGCTATCGGGCGCCTGCGACCGCACGATCTCCATCCGACGCTCCATGCGCCTCAATTACCCACGCCTCCAATCCCCTCACCGCAGCTCGAACCCGCGCCCCGCGCTCGCGTAAGCGCGCTCGACCGCTGCGCTGCGAGGAGCGGATGGTCGAGCACACGTTTTAAGCGCCGAGCGGCCACAGCCATTGGATCTCCATCTGACGGCGGAGTGCGATCGGGCGGGGGCCTTCACAAAATGCCAACGGCCGTTTGGGCGGCTGAGATGGCGCCACGTGGCGCCATCTTGGCCGTCCATCTTCTGGAAGTTGTAGATGGTGCCACGGATGTCGGATTGACTCGATTTTTGTGTCGTTGGGCTGCAATCGTCGATTCGAATTCATCCGTGCGGTCGGATTTGTCATCTAAAGTGCGGATTTACACCATCCTGGCCCTTGATCTTCTAAGGTTCCCCGATCTCTATCTGATGCTACGAATGCCTGATTAGGGCGATCTTGGAGTCGTTGAACTCCAATCGTCGCCCTGATCAAATCCATACGGTTGGATCTTTGATCCGAGGCCCCAATAAAATGTTTGCCCTGTCCAAGCACATAAAAGGAGACAATTAACCTCCATTTTATTCAAACTACTCTAAATGCGAGATGATGCATGTTATGCAATATTTATATCATGAAATGCAATCCTATGCTTAAGAACATGCATAAATAGACATTTTAGGTAGTGTAAATGTGTTTACATCATACCCCCATGCCTATCTTTTGCTAGTCCCGAGAAAAAACTATATGCTATTTATAAAAGAATTAGGTTAGATTATTTGGACCTGAGTTATTTTCAATCATTAAGAAATTGTCTACTTAGGAACTGAACTTTCAAAGACACAACAGTGCCCGGGTATCAGCCAAAATGCAGACCGCCTCAAGCCCTCGCCTTATTCAAAGAAAATTTTCTTTTTCTCTTTTTACTCTTTTCTAATTTTTTTTTGGATTTTCAAATTTTAGGGTTTAAAGTGGCTTTCTACGGCCATTCAACTCACCCAAGATTTGATGAGAACCCTAAGTTTTAAGCATCTTATTGTGATTGTGATAAACTCGTTGACCGGCAATTAGAACGGACTTCGAATTTCTACGCCTCTAGGTGACCTCAAAAAGAATTATGCCTAAAGGTGTATCTTTACAACCGGTAGCTTTCTCCCTACTTTTATTTTTTAACGGGGTCAACACAAGGGTGAATCCAGTGTATATCTCCCTGGTTTATTCTACTTCTCCACTTCTTCCTAAGTGTTTTGGGAATTTTTAGTGCATTTTCTGAGCTGGGTTCTGGACAACCGGTCGATGAGCTGTTACCACAGACAACTTGCCAGCCATACTCGTGCGGTGAAGTGTAGCTTATTTCTTTTTGTTCTTTTCTCCTTTTTGATTTTTTTTTCTTTTTTTAAGTAGGTGGCTTCCCTGGTCTAAGATTTACCTAAAGGCAGCAAAAAGAGAAAGGTCCAGTGACTGGGCTCTGGACAACCTACCTATGAGCTGTTACCCACAATAACTTGCCAGCCATATCACCCTAGAAGGTTCATTAGCTACCCAATTTCCGTTAAAATCGTCGAACAAGGAGTCAGTGCAAAGAAAGTGTGTAGATGCTTAAGACTCAAAATTCCCTCACATCAGAGGGCGGGTTGATAAGTCGGGTACTTATCACCCAAACTTATTTACTCCTGTTAAAATAAAATTCAAGTTGGCTAGAATTCGAAAAACAAATCCACATTTTAGTGGATACACGGGCTGATTAAGTTCAAAGACCTGAAGGGTCTTTGTGTTCAGATCTTAATGTAGTATTTCTTAAGATTGAAAATTTTCTTAAACCCAAATTCTCTTCCTAATTCTGATTTTTTTTATATATATAAAAGAAAATAAAATAAATCTACGGAGCTGACAAATGAATTCAGAGATAAATATCCACCCCCCCATGCCTATCTAATGCAATGTCCTCATTGTATTAAAAAGACACAAAACAGAGTGGAAAAGCGTAGAAAGCACCTGAATTGCGTGAATGTCATGTCCGCTCCGAGATGAAATCGAAAAAGAATTGTATATGTGCTGAGTTTAGTGCCTTCAGCTAGGCGCACTATACAAAGAAAAGAAATGAAGAATTCACAAGTGCAGGTCAGAATTAATATAAACAGAAGAATCCTCTGACCTATCAACAGCAGTCCACAGATGTGGACCAGATTGTGGTGCAGACCCATCCCCCATAATCGAGAATATCTTAGGTTCTGGATAAAAATTACCCAAAACCTAAAATTAGAATGCAAGCGGGGTCGAGCCTGCGATTTATGAGGATGAAACCCAAGGCCAAAATGTCGGGTTACAGAGAATTGAAGCTCAAAAGGATAATCGTTGAATGTGTGCTTGAGTTGAACATCCTCGAAACAAATGTCGTAAGGGTTCTGATTTGATGGTTTCAGCTTAAAAGGAACCCTTCGACTCAAAAATTAACTTCCCAAATCAGAACTTCCCCGCTCCTATCCTCCTCATTAAGTGTATCAAATTCCAAGACCTCTTGTATATTCATCACCTCGTCTGGAATCTCCAAGTCTAAATGATGTGGCAGAATCAAAATTGACTTGGGTCTAATTATCTCAGAATTAGAATCATCAATAAGCTCAACAGGATGTAACTGATAATCAGGGCATTGAATTGATTCCTCAAGAAAATGCGATTCTGGATCCGTATCGTGTGCCCTAATAAGATCAGTTTCCTCAGTTATTGGGCTATCAAATGATCTATCAAATTCCTCAGGCCCAATCGTCTCACAAAAATCGTGATTTGAAAACTCGTTTGAGACTTCGCAACTTGAATCTTCACCATCAAAGAAATCAGGATCCGTATCAATGTATGTCCCAAAATCAGTTGTCACTTTGTGTTCCTAGGAGACATACGTTTTCTCGTAACTCGGCTCAGGGATCTCAGGTGAAGAAATCAGGTCATCCTTAATTGGTTGCTTTAATTCAATCTGGTCAGCCTCGTAACAAGTGTCCCCCCCAACAGGTGCCTAAGCGGGTTCTGTCATTGGCTTTCCTGGAGAGGGTTCATCCTGGGAAACATCCCAAGATTGAATCAAAGCAACCACGAATCTCATCCTCAATTTTGCTAATTTCCCAAGTAGAAACTCACCCGGGTTCTTATCCTTAACGTCCTGGAGCCAATCCAACAAAGACTTGTTTAAATCATCAATCATCTGAATCAGGGGCTCCAATCTCTCAATGCAAGGTGTTGGCTGAACTTCTAAAGATTGAATGATATTTCTCAAGTTAGCCAGAACCTTATCTTGAACCTGGTTAACCTGAACCAAATGAGTTGGTTCAGGATTGGGCGGGTTTGACATCAATGCAGAGGAATTAACGAATTGAGATTCGTTATACCCATCCTGATAATAGGTCATTTCAGATTGTTCAAAAGATGGTGATGACCTAAAGGCAGTGAAATCAGAGGATGGGTAAGGATCAGTGTATCCTTCTTGATTGTAGATTGTATTAGGTTGTTCATGAGAGGAGGACGATCTATAATCGATGTAGCTCTGAGAAGGATAAAAATCAGAATCAAAGTGTTCAGGGTTAGACCCTAAACACGGGGGTCCAGAATTGTATCCCCAATCCGAATTATCCCAACTAACTGATGGTTGATTACAATACGAGTTGGGATAATCGTCATGTTGAGGATAATTCACAACAGGAGGGAAAGAGCGGGAATGCGTGAAATATGTGGAAGGATTCATGATACACAAGAGGAAGAAAGGTGTCCTGCAATACAAACAATCAAACCTATCCTTAAATAGGTTAGCCTAAAGACCTACAGACTCTCAAAACCCATCTTGAGATAAAGGAACGATTTGATCTACTTCCGTCTGTTCAATCCAACCAGTTAGAAGGAGGGACTGGGGAGAAGGTTCTTCCTTCGGCTTGCGCCTCCGGTTCCTAGTGTACCCCCCAGCCGCAATCGTTTGACTCTACTCCCCTAGCTAGACATCAGATTGAACAGTAGAAACAAACTAATCGAAAATAATCTCGTTCTGGGTTCTGAAGAGCGAGTCCAACCTTAAGGCCAACGTCTACTCTGTTTTATTTAGGGCTAGGTTTGAATGTGCTTTGGAATGTGATGGGCCCTTTAAATGGGTTGTGCCCTTAATGATTGATTGATTCGTGTGTGAGTGCACAACCAGTGGTTTTCAAGCAAGATTGTTTTTGATGTGGTGAATTTTAAGATTCAAATCTTGCTTAGTAGCTTTTAGGATTCAACTTTGGGTGTTTTCAATCAAGTTTCACTGGCACACCAAGTTTTACAAGCATAGGTGAAGATGTTTTCCTTTAAAGCTTAAAAAGAATGTGGAGTGCCTGGTAAATCCCTAAGAGTTGAACCTAATTGGCAGCTACTTGATGAGTTGATTTTATTTGAAGTGGTGCAGCCCAATCAACTCAAACAATTGGCCACAAATGCACCACTAAGTTAGGCACACAATGATGGTTAACCTAGAATGATTTCTACTCTTTTATGTGTTTCTTTATGTGTACCGATTCCAAAGATTAGAACCCGGTTGAGTAGAAACAAATCAATTCGGTTAAGTGCCTTTAAATGTGGGTGTACATTGTGTATTTGTTGAAAATTGCCCCACAAAATTATCTTTTTGCTTTTTTTTATATAAATGAAGGTGGAATGAATGTGAGTGAGAATCCAAACAACCAAACTATTCCTAGGATTTATGCAAACACCTAGGTTAATTGGAATTTGGATTCAATGTGGCGAATGAAATCTATGGAGGGGGAAAGAATGGGGGATAACTTACAAAACCTTCCACAGCACTTTACTCCAATCTACCGCTTTTGCTTGCCTCAAAAGAGTACCTGCAATTACAATAAGAAAGGAGAAAAGTGAGGTAAATGAATTGTAAGTTACAAAACGCGAAGAGAAATCAAAGATCGTTGCCTCCCTGGCAACGGCGCCAAAATGTTAAATGTTTACGAACCTACGCTAACGTGTTCGATTTTGGAAAACCTATCATTGTAGTTCGAAAGCGAAGAATTTGTGTTCAACAAATAAAATTTATACCAAAATTAAAATTCCGGGTCGAACACAGGGAGGCGGACGTTTGGTTTAAAAACTACGCGTTTCTTTTTATTTGTTACAGAATAATTCAATTTAGAACTATCTAATTATTTAAAATAAATAGAAGAGAGAGAGAGTAAGAGAGAAAAAGAATATTACACAGAGAAATCAAAATGAGATGTAGAATAAACAAGGAATTTTTGCATTGAAGAGATTGTTCATTACAACTAGAAAACATAAAACAATTACTCTAGAAAGCGATAAATTTACTCTAGAAAGCATTAAAAGAATGGAGGGAGAAATGTCCTCCTCGACGGTCGCTTGGAGGACGAGTAGATTAATCTAGAAAGCGGTAAAAAGAATAGGGAGAGAGAAATCCTCCTCGACGGTTGCTTGGAGGACGAGCCGGACGGGACGACGCCTGGATGAAGGAGAACGAAGCAGGACGAAGGAGGACAAAGCAGAAGAACGAGAACGAGGCAGCACGCCGTCGTCGTCACGGGATCCACTTCCGAAGGGGAATGAAAATTGGACTTTATCTCGCAAGAAGCATCCCGGGTGTGGGACAAGCTTCTTTTGAGCTTTGGAGGGGTAGAGACGAGAAAGAAGGGATGAGAATTTCGTATGGAGGGGGTCTCCTTTTATAGTTGCAAGGAGTGGGGGCAAAATGGACATTACATCCTCAAAATAATAAATAAGGGGTCTTTAGTGACGGATAAATCCGTCACTAAAGCCCCGACGTGGCCGTCACCGCCGCGCCCACGCGCGCCTCCTCGGCTACCCACTCCTCAACGCTCGCGCACGTCCAGCGCTTTTCAGCTGTCCGATCGCGAGATCGGACGGCTTAAATCGCATCCGCGCCCGCGCCCGCTGCAACCCGCCCGCCTACATGTGCGATCGCGCGTTACGTGGGGCATCCAATCGCGAGTCGGCGCTATCAGGCGCCCGCGACCGCACGATCTCCATACGACTCTCCACGCGCCTCAATTACCCGCGCCTCCAATCCCCTCACCGCGGCTCGAACCCGCGCCCCGCGCTCGCGTAAGCGCGCTCGACCGCTGCGCTGCGGGGAGCGGATGGTCGAGCGCACGTTTTAAGCGCCGAGCGGCCACAGCCGTTGGATATCCATTTGACGGCGGAGAGCGATCGGGAGAAGGCCTTCACAAAATGCCAGCGGCCATTTGGGCGGCTGAGATGGCACCACGTGGCGCCATCTTGTCCGTCCATCTTCTGGAAGTTGTAGATGGTGCCACGGATGTCGGATTGACTCGATTTTTGTGTCGTTGGGCTACGATCGTCGATCCGAATTCATCCGTGCAGTTGGATTTGTCATCTAAAGTGCGAATTTACACCATCCTGGCCCTTGATCTTCTAGGGTTCCCCGGTCTCTATCTGATGCTACGAATGCCTGATTAGGGTGATCTTGGAGTCGTATTACTCCAATCGTCGCCCTGATCATATCCATATGGTTGGATCTTTGATCCGAGGCCCCGATAAAATGTTTTCCCTGTCCAAGCACATAAAAGGAGACAATTAACCTCCATGTTATTCAAACTACTCTAAATGCGAGATGATGCATGTTATGCAATATTTATATCATGAAATGCAATCCTATGCTTAAGAACATGCATAAATAGACATTTTAAGTAGTGTAAATGTGTTTAAATCAATGACCAAGGAGAACTGGTGACCACTAGACCCTCAACTGGTTGGAGGGTCTGCATTGATTACCGCCGTTTAAACACGGCTACCCTGGAAGACCATTTCCCCTTACCGTTTATCGATCAAATTTTGGAACGATTGGCGGGGAACAAGTACTTTTGTTTTCTTGACGGGTACTCTAGGTACAATCAGATAGCCATTTTTCCTGATGATCAGGAGCATACCACCTTCACGAGTCCTTATGGCACTTTTGCATTCTGCCGAATGCCATTCGGGTTATGTAACGCTCCTGCCACTTTCCAACATTGTATGATGGCTATCTTTTCTGATATGATCGACGAGTTCGTTGAAATTTTCATGGATTACTTCTCCATTTATGGCTCGTCGTTTGACCTATGCCTTGCGCACCTTGATAAAGTCTTAACCCGTTGCGAAGAGGCAAAACTGGTGCTTAGCTGGGAGAAAAGCCACTTTAGGGTCCAGCAGGGCATTGTATTAGGGCATGTAGTTTCCGAGATTAGATTAGAAGTGGACACCGCAAAAATCGATTCATCTCTAAGCTTCCACTGCCCGCCAATGTTCGTCAGGTTTGATCTTTCCTTGGCCATGTTGGATTTTATAGGTGCTTCATTAGAGACTTCAGTAAAATCTCTAAGCTACTCTGCGACCTGTTAGCGAAGGATGTCTCCTTCGATTTTGATGATAGATGTGGCGAGGCTTTCCAAGCTTTAAAGAAAGCCCTCATTACCACATCGATTTTCCAAGCACCAGATTGGACCCTCCCGTTTGAGCTTATGTGCGATACTTCTAATTTTGCAGTGGGAGAGATCTTAGGTCAAAGGGTTGATGGCAAACCTCATGTGCTGCATTATGCCAGCAAGACCCTTACGGATCGTCAGCAAAACTACACAGTCACTGAAAAGGAATTACTTGCTGTAGTATTTGCTTTGGAAAAGTTTCGGTCTTATCTTTTGGGATCCAAGGTTGTGGTGTTCACTGATCATTTAGCCCTTAAGCATCTTCTGGCTAAAAAGGACACCAAACCTCGCCTAATTCGTTGGATTCTGCTACTCCAAGAATTTGACCTGGAAATTAAAGACAAGAAAGGAGTTGAGAATGTGGTAGCAGACTATTTGTCTAGGATCCATATTGAGGCATCAAACCCTGCTGGCGATATTCAAGAGACTTTCCCTGATGAGTCTCTAATCTCCGTGGAAACTAAAACTCCTTGGTTCGCTGACATAGTGAACTATCTGGTCACAGGTATCACCCCTAGTACTTGGGACAAGTAGAAGCGAGACAGGTTTATCGCCAATGCTAAATTTTATCACTAGGAGGAACCTGGGCTTTTTAGAATAGGCCCTGACCAGCTGTTTCGCCGTTGCGTCTCTGATGAGGAACAAAGAAGTGTTCTGAGTTTCTGCCATGATCTCCACTGTGGGGGACATTTTAGTGGGAAGAAGACTGCTCATAAGGTTCTTCAGTTTGGTTTTTGGTGGCCCACATTATTCCGAGATGCACATACGTATGTGGGTGCATGTCTACATTGCCAGCAGACGGGAACCATTGGAAAAAGGGATGAGATGCCCCAACAACCTATCCTCCTTATTGAAATCTTTGATATTTGGGGCATTGACTTCATGGGTCCCTTTCCTGTGTCCTTCGGATATGAATACATCCTTGTGGCTGTTGATTATGTATCAAAATGGATAGAAGCCATCCCCACGCGAACCAATGACCATTCTGTGGTCATGGGCTTTATTAAGGCTAATATCATTTCTCGATATGGGTGCCCAAGGATGATCATAAGTGATGGAGGACCTCACTTTAAGAATGTACACTTCACTAGACTACTCCAAAATTTGGGAGTCAACCACATGATAGCCACACCTTATCATCCCCAAACGAGTGGGCAAGTTGAAGTGTCTAATAGGAAGATTAAGCGAATTTTAGAAAAAACTGTCAGGCCTGATCGGAAGGATTGGTCTAAAAAACTAAATGACGCTCTTTGGGCCTACAGACTGCATATAAGACTCCTTTGAGCATGTCTCCTTTTCGCCTTGTCTACGGAAAAGTGTGCCACCTTCCCGTTGAAATCCAACATAAAGCTTATTGGGCCATTAAAAATGTTAACTTAAATCTGGATAAAGCGGGAAAAACACGTATGTTAGAATTAAGTGAGCTTGAGGAGCTTCGTAATGAAGCTTATGAAACTTCTTAAGCTTACAAGCAACGTACAGAAGTCTTCCATGATAAGCACATCATTAGAAAGACTTTTGAGCCCAACCAATGGGTCTAGCTTTTCAATTCTAGACTTAAATTATTTCCTGGAAAGCTCAAGTCCTGTTGGGATGGGCCATACGTTGTTATCAATACCTTCCCTCATGGAGCTGTAGAGATCAGGAACCCTATTTCAGGTGCGAACTTTAAAGTAAATGGCCAGTGACTTAAATCGTAAATTACTCTTTCAGATGGCCAGGTTTTGGACGCACTACGACTTGAGGAGCCTTAGCTCCTCCCACTCTCCTCCTCAGGTGATATTCTTCTATGTCTATATTTTTCCAATGAGAACATTGTCAGTCTTAGGCATGGGGGGATATAACCTGAGAATGTTTATAGTGTTTATAGCATTTATAAATATTTGCATACATATTTATATATATTATATAAAAAAAAAAATTCTTTTCTTGAGCTGATTAGGTTAGTCCCTAGCAAAATACCTTTGTTATTGGAGGTTTTTCTTTCGGAATTATTTCTTAAGTCTAGAATCCGATACATTTATTTCACGTGCACGTAGACTTGGTAATGGATCCTTGAGGAAAACCAATAAGCATTTGTAGTCTACTGAACCCTTGGATAGTTCATAGAGAGTCAGGCATACTATCTTCTAATAAATCCACCTCATATTTGTGAGAAGAAGTAGAGAGATTACTGGTGCGCTAAGTCTAGTGCAAGGACTCTTAAGTTATGGATAATTAGATGATGATACTTCAGACTTAGGTGTAGTTTTCACTCTCTGTTCTTGTGTGCGTACTTTGAGTGAATTCCTGAGAGTCACCAAATAAGGCAGATACAAAGAGATTGAATCTTAATAAAACTATAACTATGGTGGATGATTACGACCGTCCTTCATAGAGTCCTCAGCTAAAGGAGGGTAATAGTGTCAAAGGTCAGAAATACACCTATCTTATCCTTTCCTTCCTGGTGTCGAGAATAGGCACTTCCACCTAATAAGCCACACAACTTCCTCTTGACCATTGATGTAAACACATTTACACTACTTAAAATGTCTATTTATGCATGTTCTTAAGCATAGGATTGCATTTCATGATATAAATATTGCATAACATGCATCATCTTGCATTTAGAGTAGTTTGAATAAAATGGAGGTTAATTGTCTCCTTTTATGTGCTTGGACAGGGAAAACATTTTATCGAGGCCTCGGTTCAAAGATCCAACCGTATGGATGTGATCAGGGCGACGATTGGAGTTCAACGACTCCAAGATCGCCCTAATCAAGCATCCGTAGCATCAGATAGTGACCGGGGACCCTAAAAGATCAAGGACCAGGATGGTATAAATCCGCACTTCAGATGACAAATCCAACTGCACAGATGAATTCGGATCGACGATTGCAGCCCAACGACACAAAAATCGAGTCAATTCGACATCCGTGGCACCATCTACAACTTCCAGAAGATGGACGGCCAAGATGGAGCCACGTGGTGCCATCTCGACCGTCCAAACGGTCGCTTACATTCTATGAAGCCCCGCACCCTCTCGCTCTCCGCCGTTGCATCTTGATCCAACGGCTGTGGTCAGCCGCGCCAAAAAGCATCTGCTCGACCATCCGCGCCCCGTAGCGCAGCGGTCGACCGCGCTTACGCGAGCAGCAGGCGCAGGTTCGAGCAGCAGCGAAGGGCTGGAAGGCTCGGACGGGCGTTGGATCGGGATCGGACGGCCGTACGCGCCCGATAGCGTTCACGCGCGATTGAACGCGCAGCATGGACACGCGATCGCACACGCCAGGCGGGCACACAACGAGCGGGCGGAGATGCGTCTTAAGCCGTCCGATCTTGGGATCGGACGGCTGAGAACTGATGGATGTGAGTATGCGTTGAAGAAGCGGGCAGCCGTGGAGGCGCGCGTGGGCGTGGGAGCTACGCCTACGTTGGGGGCTTTAGTGACAGATTTATCCATCACTAAGGACCCCTCATTTATTATTTTAAAGTTGTAATGTCCATTTTTCCCTCACTCCTTGCAACTATAAAAGGAGACCCCCTCCATACAAATTTCTCATCCCTTCGTTCTCTTCTCTACCCCTCCAAAGCTCAAGAGAAGCTTGTCCCACACCCGAGATGCTTCTCGCAAGATAAAGTCCAAATTTTCGTCCCCCTTCGGAAGTAGATCCCGCGACGACGACGGCGTGCTGCTCCGTTCCTGTTCTTCTGCTTCGTCCTCTTTCATCTTGCTTCATTCTCCATCGTCCAGGCATCATCCTCCAAGCAACCGTCGAGGAGGATTTCTCTCTCCCTATTCTTTTTAGGGCTTTCTAATATAGATTTACTGCTTTTTAGTGTAGTTTTGCTCGTCCTCCAAGCAATCGTCGAGGATGACATTTCTCCCTCCATTCTTTTAATGCTTTCTAGAGTAAATTTATCGCTTTCTAGTGCAATTATTTTATGCTTTCTAGTTGTAATGAACAATCTTAATGATAAATTCTTTGTTTATTCTACATCTCATTTTGATTTCTATGTGTCATATTCTCCCTCTCTCTTACCCTCTCTCTCTCTTCTATTTATTGTAAATAATTAGATAGTTTTAAATTGAATTACTTCATGACAAATAAAAAGAAACGTGTAGTTTTTAAATCAAACGTCCGCCTCCCTGTGTTCGACCCGGAATTTCAATTTCGGTATAAATTTTATTTGTTGAACACGAGTTCTTCGCTTTCAAACTACAACGATAGGTTTTCCAAAACCAAACACGTTAGCGTAGCGATTCAAACGTTCAACATGGTGGCCATGGTGAGCAACTCGTGGAGGTGGAGTGGAGGTGAATGTAGCTAACCTAAATGGAAGTGAATGTGAATGAATGCCAAGAAAATGGATGGGTGAAAATGGCCACCCCTTAGGTCTTTTTATAGACCTAAGAGAAGCTCTCTAGAGAATTATGGAATTCTCTAGAGAGGCCTATGGTGGGAGCTCGTGGGAGACTGAGAGAGAGAGGATGGATGGTGGTTTTTAGATCCACCAAATGTGGATCTAAAACTTGAATGGCTCTTGGTTGCTAATTTTAACAACCAAGGCAACAACACATGGTAAAGAGTTCTAGAGAACTCTAGGCTAGGTATTTTCATGTGGATGGTGTGTGTGGGTGTGTGTGGGTCGAAACTTAGGTGGCTAGGTTGATTAGGTAAGGTTCTAGTGGGTTTAGGTCAAGGTAGGTCTCAAATTAGGGTTGTAAACCCTAATTCACTAAGGTAAAGTGCAATTAAACTTAATACAAGTTTAATTGGGTGTGTGAAAACTTAATTGAGAGTAAAATAACTCAATTAAGTCAGGTCTAGGTCAATTGGACTCTCACTGAGTCCAATTGGATAGTGTGTGCTAAGATCAGGGCTCAATTGGACTCAATGAGTCCAATTGAATAGGATGATGGAATTGACTAAGATCCAAGTCAATTAGGTTTAGTAAGGACCTAATTAGGTCCTTAGAGAGGTCTAGAGATGATGTACTAGGGTTAGGGCACCTTAATTTAGGTTCCTATGGGGTTAGAATTATGTTTAGGGGGCTAGAGATCCAAGATCAAGGCTTGAATTCCAAAATAGGAATTGGAGGACAGTATCAGATGTCTAATAATAGTGTCAGACGTCTTATAATGAAAAATCAAAAGTCCAAACTTATTGTTTGGATGTCCAATCAGAGTCAGAAGGGATTCTAGGTTCTATCTTGGGTATTCTGCAGAAATTGGACGTCTGACCAAGTGTCTGAACGTCCAATAACACTACAGAAGTAGGTTTAAAATGTGCAGGAGTTGGCTAAGGGTTATGGACATCCTATAACTCATCTGGACGTCCAGATAGAGGCTAGAATTAGGGCTTTAAGGTTTCCTAGGGTGCGGTGACCTAATCTAAGGGTGGCTAAGGCTTGGGGAAGCTTCTAGGTTGTCCTAGGGCTAGGATGGACCTAAGTTATTTACAATTTATTGCTTTATTCCTACTTAATAGAATAGCATACCTTAACTCACTTACATTATTATCTACTGCATCTAATCTAGGTCTTCCACTCCAGCTCTGCTGCAACACCAATTATTCTTCTATTCTTCTAATTCAGCTTTAGATCCAGCTTCAAATCTTCCTTCTGATCAACTTATTACCTGTAATTGACACAATGCACCTAATCAATACATTATACCATTATTTACGCATAGCTAAAAGAAAGCAGTAAAGGTGCTAGTAATGCTTATGCATGCATGAATTACCCTAACTTATGCTAAGTCGTAGCTTAATTTAGGTCAATTAAGACCTATGATTGCTGCGCAATCAAAAGCTCATCCAAATCAACTTATGTTCTCGAGCCACTCCAAATCTAGATCTTAAGACCATTTCCAAAATAGCATAAATGCTTTTTTTAAATGATTTCCATATTTAAGCGCACTGAACAGACTGTGTGTGATTTAAGGTGCTTAAGTTACTAAGTCCCGCAAACCAGAGGTCAATTAACGGGGCAAAAAAATCCCTAAGCCTTAGACCTAATACATAAGCTTTGCATTTTCCTCGACCTCTTGAGAACTAATCCAGATCTTGACAAGTATGTGAATGTTTAAATCTCAAAACAAATTCAAGAGGCTTAAGGTCAGTATTCGCCACTAATCCCTTAAGTTTTAGCCTTCTAGGTCTTAATTCATCATTCAATCCAACCTAGAAGTTAAGTAAGTTCCATATAATTTTGAAGGGACTCAATTTTTTTCTTTATCTTTTTGTTCTTTTCTTTTCTTTTCAATTTTCCCTCCTCCTTTTTCTCATTTTTCTCTCAAATGGATCTTCTTTTTCCTCAACCTCCATTTTTTTTGTGCGAAATCCTTTTGTGAGATTTTATTTTCATGGCATTTTGCACTTTAATACCCCCCATACCTATGATTTGCAATGTCCTCATTGTAAATTAGGTAGGTTCGAGTTCAACTTAGATCGTACATTAGAATAGGGTCAAAGGGTGGGTGGACGGGTCAGGGTGACTGTTGCAGATGATTTCAAGCTTTGGTACGTGTACCAAAGGTGGAGTCGGCTGCTCTAATGGACAAACCCTGAAGTGCAATATGAGTTCCGCAAAGAGTTAAGTAAAAAGGATTTCAGGTTTTTCAAAAAGATGATGGGTTGCCGCCTGTTAAGCGCTAAGTTTAACGGCATCAGCTCGGTGCAATAAGCTCGGGGAGAATGGAGATCAAAAGACAACTCAGCCAAGTTTATGTTAGTGAGTTCAATGAACGGTTTGAGTCTCTGACCATTCAGGATAAATGGTCTAGAATCACAACTAAGTTCACTGATTTCTATAGCCCCATTTCAAAAAACACGTCGGACAAGGAATGGGCCAATCCATTTTGATCTAAGTTTGCCAGTAAATAGTTTGAGTTTGGCATCAAAGAGTAGGACCTTCTAACCAGGATGGAAAGTTTTTCTTGATATGTGTTTGTCATGAAAGGCTTTAACCCATTCTTTGTAAATTCACTAGTTCTCGTATGCGTCATTGCGTAGTTCCTCGATCTCGCTCATTTGTAATTGTCGGTGGGTTCTAGCCTTATAAAGATCTAGATTGCACTTCCGTACTACCCAATAAGCTTTGTGCTCCATTTCGACGGGTAGGTGACATGTCTTCTCGTACACGAGTCTGAACGGAGACATACCTAATTGGATTTTTTGGGCGGTCCTATAGGCCCACAAAGCTTCCGGAAGGTGGGCCAACCAAACTTTCCTATCAAGCCGAACAATGACCTAAAGGATTTTCTTGATCTTTTGATTAGACAGTTCAGCCAATCCGTTGGTTTGGGGGTGATAAGGAGTTGAGATTCGGTGCAACACCTCGTACTTTGTCATCAGGGATCTGAATTGTGCATTCGTGAAATGGGTCCCTCCATCAGAGATAATAGCACATGGAACACCGAACCGTGAGAAGATGTGCTGATGAATGAACTCGATTACCACCTTATGATCGTTTGTTCGGGTCAGGATGGCTTCAATCCATTTGGACACATAGTCCACAGCGAGGAGAATGTATTCGAAGCCGTCCGATTTGGGGAAGGGGCCCATGAAATCAATTCCCCATATATCGAAGATTTCGCACACGAGAATCGTCTATAAAGGCATCATATCGCGGTGGCTCATGTTCCCCAAGGTCTGGCAATGAGTGCATGCCTTACAGTAATCGTGTGCGTCCTTGAAGATCGTGGGCCAATAAAAGCCACACTAGAGGATTTTAGCTGTGGTTTTATGTCCGGAGAAGTATCCGCCACAGACCTGGTCATGGTAGAAGGACAAAATGTCCTGAATTTTCGCTTCCAGGATGCATAGTCTGATGATTTGATCAGCACCAATGTGGAAGAGGTATGGGTCTTCCCATATGTAATACTTGGCATCAGAAAGAAATTTATCTTTCTTGGCTTCGGCCAATTAGACGGGATCTAATGAGATGCCAAGTAATTAACCAAATCAGTATACCAAGGAAGTTCCGCACCAATAGTCAGGAGGTGCTCATCAGGAAAATGCTTGTGATTGGGTCGGAAGGGTCAATGATAGTAGAAGGAAGGCGGGACAAGTGATCAGCTCCCACATTCTGTCTTCCCGCCTAGTAGCAAATCTCGAGGTTGAATTCTTGCAACAGCAAGATCTAGTAGATTAGTCGAGGTTTCGCATCCTTCTTCCCAAGAAGGTGCCTCACTGCGGTGTGATCCGAGTATATGATAATGTGGGAACCCAAGAGATAAGATCAAAATTTTTTTTGGCCAAATACTACGGCTAGCAGCTCTTTCTCAGCAACTGTATAGTTACGCTAAGCCTCATCAAGTGTCTTGCTAGCGTAGTATATGACCACAAGTTTCCTATCAATTTTCTGCCCAAGCATCACACCAACTGCATAGTCAGATGCATCGCACATGTTCTCGAATGGTTGAGACCAATCAGGGGATTGCAGGATAGGTGCTTGGGTGACTCAGTCACATAGATTTTCAAATGCATGAGTGCACTCCTCAGTGATTTAGAAGGGGACATCTTTTGCCAGAAGATTAGTCAGGGGGCACACGATTTTTGAGAAATAGGGAATGAATCGACGTTAAAAATCGACATGCCCCAAAAAAGATCTAATGTCCTTAACCGATCTAGGCATAAGTAGTTTGGAAATCAAATTAACCTTAGCCCGATCAACCTAGATGCCATTCTCAGAGATAAGATGTCCAGAGGACAATTCCCTCAAGAACCATGAAATGGCTCTTTTCCCAGGAAAGAACCAAATTCACATCAATGCACCGCCTGAGGATTTGGACCAAGTGCAGGAGGCAATCATCAAAAGATTCCCAAATACCGAAAAGTCATCCATGAAGACTTCAAGGTAATCACCTACCATATCAGAGAATATGGCAAGCATGGACTGTTGAAAGGTAGCGGGTGCAATGCAAAGCCCGAAAGGCATCCTGCGAAATGCGTACGTCCTATAAGGGCAAGTGAAGGTAGTCTTTTCTTGGTCCGCAGGATGGATTTCCACTGATTATAACCGGAGTACCCATCCAAGAAGCAGAAGAATTGATTTCTCGCCAATTTATCCAATATCTGATCAATAAATGCCAGTAGGAAATGATCCTTTTTCATGGAGGCATTCATTCTTCGGTAATCAATGCAAAATCTCCGTGAGTTTGCGATATGGATCGAAATGGTTTCTCCGACTTCAGTCGTAATCACAGTGAACCCTACCTTCTTAGGCACAACCTGGATTGGACTCACCCAATGGCTGTCGAAGATCGGGTAGATAATCCCAGCACCTAACCACTTAATGGTCTCCTTTTCATGACATCCTGCAAGTTCGGATTCAGACGTCTCTGCATTTCACGGGATGGTCGTGAGCCCTCCTCAATATAGATGTAGTGCATGCAATATGAAGGGCTGCCAGTCAAGTCATCGAGAGTCCAACCAATGGCTCTCCGATGCTGCTGGAGGATAGAAATCAATCGTGTTTCCTGATTAGAAGTTAGTCAGGAATTGATGATCACGGGAAACGTGTGATTAGAACCCAAAAGATGTATTTTATATGATTAGGGAGGGGCTTCAATTCCATGACGGGATTGTCAGTAGCTGATGAGAGGCTCATCATGGCTTCTAATTATCCCTAATTAACTAGTTTCCCCAGTTAATTAGCTAGGAATATGCATATATAAGGGTTAATTATAGAATCAGGGGCAAAATAATAAAGGACCTTAAAATAAGTTTAAAATGCTAAATTATATGTCAATTACTATTATTGATAACTTAATTAATAAATGGGCTCGAAATACCACTAATTAGTTACCTAATTAATATCTTATTTAACTTAAGAATAACTTAAGACCTAAGTCTTTAATAACTTAAGTAAATCAATTTAATAAATATAAATAAATGGGATAAAAATGTGAATACATGGCTTTAATATGATATTTAGCTAAATTATAAATATATATAAAAAGCTAGAAAAGAAAATAATTTAAATTAACCTTAAAAGCCTCTGTTTGCATTTTGGTCCCCATAATTTATTACATTCGAGTCCTTTTCCTTTCATATAGGTCCTTAACTTTCCTTGCACATAGGTCCCTATGTACACCGTCTTCTTCTTCATTTCTTCTTCAGCCGCTTGAACAGCTAACGTTCGGCGGTGATGCCACTCTCCGATGACCATCCATCTGATGTCATTCCTTCCTCGCCAAGCTCTTGGAACATGTGCTCACCACCTCAACTCCACCCACCAATCTGTATTTGTCCTAAATCCTAATTAGGTCATGGCATTAACTTCACCGGCGTCGGAGACGAGGGAGGTTAAACTGTACCTAGACATCCATTCGTCTGGATTCTTCCCCCTTTACAGTTGTTGAACCCTATAAATAGGCCTGAACCCCTACAATTTGAGCTTGATCAACTCCCTTTCCCTCTTCACCTCACCGTAGCTGGTCAGTAGGTTCTTCTGCAACTTCGATGTCTTCGTTCTCCTTCTCGAGTGCGGCCGCCGAGGACGTGCTGCCTCTCTCACCTCCTCTTCCTCTCTATCGCCCTACCAACGGCAACTAAGCACCCACTCTCCCTCTGATCTCCGCTTCAATCGGCTGGAGATTCTCTTCTCACCCAATCTAGATTTCGATCTCGTTCTCTCCCTACCAACAGCGAGATCCCTCACCTCCTTTGTTAGGTAAGTAGTCTTAACCCTTATGAGTAGGTTTAGCTAGGTAATTAGATAGAATTAGCTTAGTTTAGTTAGCTTCAGTAATTTCTTCTCTGACTCTAGCGAGGTCAAATCCGATCTCGTTGGACATCGATTCACCCTTGCTTCCATCCTGTCACTTATCTCTACTTTCCAAGATCATCCTCCGCTTCTTTCCTCCCTATTTTATTAGCTTTACCGCCTAGACTAGTTCACCTTCATCGGTGACCTCCGCTATCCATAGTGGAGGTCACTGATCTTAGAACACCTCCGCTGGGGCCCTCCATCACCCATTCGCAAACTAAGGGCCCTAATCTTCACTCCAATTTAACAATTGATCATTTATACTATATACGCCTAATTACGTTTCAACTCTTGAGCTCACTGTCTATGGCGAGTTCAAGAGAGTCTAAACACCTAATAGATCACCTATAGACCATCGTCGTACACATTAAACACTTTCCTCTCACACAATTGAGAGTGAGAGGAGCATCCTGGAGTTCTAACGAACTCATACTCTCTGTTTTCTGATTTCATTGCATATATTTGATTAAATTCATTAATTGCTTCAATTAAGACTCTCTTGAGGTTCAGAAGGACCTCAAGAAGCTCTTGAACCCATCAATGAGCTCATTTGATGAGATTTTCATCACTATGTATCAAAACTGAACTCACCGAAGCTTCGGCGAGCGCTGACGAGTCATATTTGAGCTTCAACCCATGAATTGACCTAAGAAGCTCCAGAGTACACTTATAAGGCTTCAGGATTAATTTTCTATAGTTTAATTTGAGTTTCAACATCTGGAGTACTTGTTTGATCTATGTATTCTCCAACTTTGGAAAAGTTAGAGAAGCTATTCTGTTAGGATTAAGACTTCAAAAATAGATTCAGAAGCTTATGTAGAACCTATAGAAGCCATCCTTGATCTCTGATTGCTTTGAGAACTCTTAGGTTGCTCCACCGAACAAACTCCATTTTGACCTCAGGCGATGAAGTTTGAAACCTTACCAGATTTGATCAAAATCCAATTTTGAAGTCTTGAATTAGTTCCTAAGGATGAATTATGTTGATCTACGACTTTAATTCAATTTGAGAAAGCTTAATTCAGAAAGTAAACCCTCAATTGGATTTGGTCAACACTATGTTAGACTTGAGTGATATTTGAGTAATTTTGGGAATTAAATGTTTCAATAGGGATCTAGGATGATTTAGAATGTGTTCGGGTTGGATTGGAAGATTTTTATTGAGGTTTTAAGGTGTTTCATGCTTTTGCACGGTTTGGGTTCAAAACGAACCCAATATGATTTTAGTGTCATTTTGATGAGATTTAAACTCCTATTTCACCTAGGCCAGATCGCAACAACCATCTGAGGTTGTTCAGATATCTGTTAGAGACTAATCTCTCTCTACTGAGCTAATTCAAGCTCAAATCTGAGCTCTGTGTCTACTGAACGAAGCATTTGAGTTTCATCTTCTCTCTGAGCTTCTCAGAAGCTCTTTTCTTATTCCAATTGACGCGGAATTATTCCCCGAAGCTTCTCATAACCTCAGTTGAAGGCTTTAGGCTTTCCTTAGGTTATTTGACCTGAGTTCAACTGTCTACAGGTCATTTTGGCCATGCAAACCTTCCATCTTCACCCTTCAAATCGAAGGGCCAATTCAGATCTGAGCACCAAATTGGTGCTGCATCCTGATAGAGCACACATAGGGCTCTCGATTGAGTCCTTGGTCGATCAATTCCATCAACGAAGTTGGCTGAAATCTTCATCGAAAAATTGGCCTAGAGCTGGAAAGATTGTCCCACCTCAGTAATTTGTGGATGGTTGCTATAGTATAATACGATTTTCTGCACTGGACGGTTCAGTCGTCAGCACAGGGCACGAAATGAAATGAACATATTGGGTGTGGGTGCATGTGTTCCATGTGCGTGCGCATGGGTGTGTGTGTGTGCGCCTGTGACCGTGAGCGTGGGCCCGTGAGTGGGCAAGTGGACCTGGGAGGCCAATTACTATGCATGAGCTTAAAAATGGAAATTAAACCACCTAAGAAAAACTAGGCTCGGACCCAGAAGGGTTTGGTCCCACCCTCTAGGGGGTGCTGCATATCCCCGACCGGTCTAAGCTGCCGATAAGAAAACCAAATTTTTGTAATTGAAGGCTTAATGGGCTTAAGAATGCTAAAATTGGCCAAGTGTCGAATTCATTAAGCACAGTAAGGAGAAGAGGTTAAGCTAAAGAAATGGCCAAGGGAACAAAGGAAGAGAGAGAGAGAGAGAGAGAGCAATGACGGAAGTAAGGATAAAGAGAATACAGAGAAAGAAAGGAGAGGTTGAAGATTTCAATGATGAAAATAAAGAAGGATAATCAAGCGTCTGTCCATTCTTTTAGATTTCTAATTTTTACTTTTAAGATGTCCAATCTTCTTATTAGACGTCTGATTTGTACTTTTATTGAAATATCATATTATCTTTTGTTATCCTGAGCTAAATTTATGTAATAAGGCATTTGTACTCATTTGTTTATCATTTTCTTTCCTTAATCTCTTACAATTAGATGTAATGGGTGTAATAAACAAGTTTACTTGATTCTTAATGACAAATTACATGTGTAAATATGTTCTTTCTTAATGGAATGTTGCATGCTTTTATTTGAACATCTCTCATGCAAGATTCATGTACTTAAAGTATTTTAATTATAATCTGATTGATTAAGTAGTTAGTAATTTATGCTTAGAAATTAATGGTGAATTAAGCTTACTATTATGCCTCCCAGTGAACGACTTGGACTCAACCAGTTAAAAAGAAATAAAAATCTAAAATGTTAAGTTAACTTGACCTTATACTACACTCACGACATTAACTCAAGTTAACCTAAGTTACTTTCTCAAGCAATTAATTAAGCCTAAATAACTTAATTAACTATGTTGAGGAATCTAACCAATAGTAGCAGCAGGCAGTTCAAGGTGGATTTCGGGAGCAAAGGCAGGATCTGTAGATGTGTCTAGGTCAAGTCTAGGCTCCTCTATCTGTGGGCTTTATCCTCTTATGGTTGAATATCAGGGATAAGCGGGTTTTCCTCAACAAATAGATCTTCAACCATAGACTCGATATCGCAGATCTACTCGATAACCCCACAGTTTATTCCTTTCTGGGCCTTAAAAATATCAATTTTCAAAGTTTTGTTCCCAAATTTTAACTCAATATGACCCTCTTCACAATTGATGTTGGCCCTAGCCGTGGCCAAAAATGGTCTCTCTAATATGATCGGTGTATCTTTCAATTTCTCAGGAGTATCCATGTCAAGCATAATGAAGTCCACAGGAAAATAAAAATCACGGATGCGAACTATAACATCCTCAAGAATTCCTTTCGGTGACTTAATGGATCGATCTGCTAATTGCAAAGTCACCTCTGTCGATTTGAGCTCAGATTCTTCAAAGTGGTCTAGTAGGGATGTGAGTATCAAGTTTATGCAAACGCATAAGAATTTTCGGTGATTTTCCTTCAATCGCAAGCCCTAAAAAAGCCCCTTCCTTGTCTAAAGCTTGCTCAGAAGTGGGGCTTAGGCAGGTGTGTGAGTAATGGGGACCCGACCCCCGTGTTCATGGGCAAAGAACCAGGGGAAGGAATTCCTCTTATTATGCACAAAGAACTAGTCAGGAGCCAATGTGGAACTAAAGTCCCTGTTGTCCTTCGCCCGAAGTGGCTACTGAAGGAGCTCTTGATTGCAGACGAAGGAGAGGGTGACTCCCCCAAGTGTTGACCTGGGCGTAATCTTAGAAGGCTTCCACATGACCTGGAGGTGGATGCGAGGAAGAACACACTAAAGCTGGGCACCCAAGGTCGCGTAAAGAAGCTTTGTTAATAGCGGCCAAGGGTCCAGTACCTGAAACAAGAAAGAAAGTCTCATGGCCACGTCAGAATCATTCAGGAGGTTCTCGCGAATGTGGCAAATCTGATGGTGGCTATGGCATGTAGCAAATGTGGTCATAGGGGGCTGGCGAAGGCGGAAGGTGAGTGCGGTGGTGGAAGTGTTCAGGGAGGTGATGGGTATAGCAATCCCCTCAATTTCTTGAGGGGTTTTGCTCGCATGGACATGGCGATGGTATAGGAAGTGGTAGCGGGCGAGTTCGTGGCATGTGGCGTGCCATCGAGGTCGTCAGAGGTACGCCGGCGACTTAGAAGATGATGATGGAGCGAGCAGATTCATGGTTGAAAGTGAGGTCTAATGATGCTGGGGTGATCAGTAGAAGTAGGGGAGTCATCTAGGGTAGCTAACTAACGAGGAGGAGGAGGAGGCCATCATGAGCCGACGCCAGAGAAGAGGAATACTCTGAGCGGGAGAACGGTGACGAGGAGGAGGTTGGGAAGCGCCACGCCGGTATTGCAAGACACGAAATGAAATGGGGAAGAAGAACTAGCCGCCTATTGTACGTGGCGACCAGCGAAGTGAACGGGGGAGGATGATCACCGGAGCAAGCTCAAAGCAGGCTTGAAGAGGGAGAAAAGAATGGTAGCCCAAAAACTTGCTAAGGAGGTAAGGCAGACGAGGAGGGTCTTATATAGGCCATTAGACAAGCTTCCAAGATTGGAAACAAGCTTGGAAGCTCAAAAATCAGGGATTAGGATTTGGTGATTTCAAGGAGTTCGCACAAGCTCCATGAGGAGATTTGGAGTTTAGGATTAGGTTTAATCGATCAGGAAACTCCTCAAGGTTGTCCCTTCCAATTTTGCAAGGGATTGGCCAAGTAATCAGGGAGAAATCTCTGATTGAGAGCTTGGCTACGTGGGCTCACACCTGCAATGGTGGAAGAGACCCAAATGCGAAGAATACAATGAAGTTAGGGGGGTCTTTGTAAGGATTTTCGAAAGTTAGGGGTGTATGTGAGAAAGAAAGAGTATAAATGGACCAAAATGCAAACTAGGTTGAAATGATCTTTCATTGAGCCCAAATTTTGGTACAAACCTAATTTGGACTCAAGAAATCTAACGATGAATTCAAATTTTAGTTTTGACCATTTTTGGCTGGATAATTTATGTAGAAACCCAAATTAGGGCAATTGTCTGTCTGAGGCTTTGTTTTAGGTCAAAATGGGTTTCAAAGGTTAAATCAAAGGTACCAAACCTTATAGAATAGTTTTATATGATTTTTATAAGGTTTAGATGAATTTTATCTTGACCAAAGCCTTAGTTAATTAAGCGAGTCTAAAATTAAGGTTTCGGATGTCCATTAATTCTTGAAATGTGCAAAAACCTATTTCTATCTGCATGGACCCTCTTATTCAACATTAACGACCATCTAACCTTTAATTAACACATAGAATTTCCCGCAGTTATTCTGTACTTTTGAAATGCAATTAAAATTGCAAAAATAACCCTATGCTCATCTCTTTTTCTTAAAACAGAATAGTGTGCACATAGGACCCTCTGATGGTTATGTAGGAACTCTTTTCAACTTTATTAGACCAAAAAGGGCTATTTAGGGCTCATGATGTTGTTCCCATCAATAGGATAGTTGATGAGTGAGATAATCGTTACGAAAAGTTTGAGTTTGGAAAACCCAAGTCATAAAATTTGCAAGAAAATCTGCTACCAAATAATATTTATAACTAAAACTCTGGCGAGTCCTGGGTCAAACAAAAGGATGCGAATGTTTGATTAAAAATTGCATTTGGAATTATTTTCATAAAGCAGATTAGCTGGTTTAATTTAATCTAAGCGAGCTAAACTACTTAAAGAATAAACAATAGAAGACAGAGAGAGAATATATAAACAAAGAGAAAAATAGAGAGAGAATGAACAAATATTGCATTTAAATATTCTAAAGTCTCTTACAACTACTTAAAGAAAATAAAACTACACTAGAAAGCGATAAAAACATAGGGGTGAGAAAATCCTCAATGGCTGCTTGGAGGATGAGTAACGTTGACGGAGTACCCAGAAGAGGATGGTGAGATGCTGGATAAGAGAGGACGAATCTAGAGGATGAAGGACGAAGCAGGGCGACGTCGTAACAGGATCCACTTCCCGAATGGTGGCGAGAAGACAACCACGAGACGCTCCACGAAGGGGGTGAGATGGGAAAATTATTTTACTCTTGCTCTAGTAGAGCATCCCGGGTATGGAACCAACACTTAGAGCTTTGGAGGAGGTGAGAGAAGAGCTAAAGAGATGAAGAAATATGTGGGGTGTAGGGTCCTTTATATAGTTGAGGTACAATGGCAAAAAGGTCCTTTAAAATCTTTAAAATTAAATGCAGGGCCTGTAGTGACGCACACGCACGTCACTATAGATAAGCGTCGGTGAAGGTGCATACTTGATCTCCGTCGCTTACCGCCGATCGGACGCACCTCGCATGGCCACCTCATCGCGTCGTGCCACTATCAACCATTCGATCATTCGATTGAGTGGTCGAGAGCGCACGAACATGCTTCATCTTCTGCTGTTGCACGCAGCTACGTATGATGGTGCATATGATAACTCGTCATCGCATGCGTACAGCGCGCTCGTTCATCCAACACCCCTACGTGCTCCACGTAGCGGCCACCATCGCCACTCGATTGTCATCGTATGACCGAATTTCAGCGTAGCCGCTCTCATGCTTGATTTGAAGCCGAGCGAGTTTCGAACGCACAACACTTTCTTCTCGAAAGACACTCGACCACCACGCAACGAGCACAAATAGTCAAGTTTCTGAATTTTTTCCTCCGGTGCTCTCCACCGTCGGATGATGATCCGACGATGGAGATTAATCTGACATTGATGAAGAAGAAGGCTACGGTGGTATTGAGGTTGTTTAGGCAGCCAAGATGGCACCACATGGTGCCATCTTGGTTGTCCATCTTCTAATGCCTGTAGATGGTGCCACAGGTGTCGGATTGGGTCGATTTTCGCGTCATTGGGCTGTGATCGTCGATCCAAACCCATCTGTGCAGTTGGATTTGTCATCTGAGGTTCAGATTTTCACCATCTTGCTCCTTGACCTTTGATCTTTCTCAGACTACATCTGATGCTATGGAGGTCCGATCGGGGCAATCTTGAAGCCATTGAACTCCAATCGTCGCCCTAATCAGATCCATACGGTTGGATCTTAAATTTGAGTCCTAGAAAAATATCGACCTGTCCCCTTACCGCAAAAAGAGGTGAATTATTATATAATTTGTACATATTAGCCTAAATGCATGATGATGCATGTTATGTAATATTTATAATGCATGATGCTTCTACAGCACTAAGAACATGCACAAATAGACACTTTAGGCCAATTAGATGTGTGCTCATTAATAGGGAGTCACTAGAAAGGAGTATCAAACTAATGCTACTTCCAAGATCAAGAGGGATGTCTTAAGAGAATGTTGACAGTAGAGGGGGAAGTACATTGAATGAGAAGTACCACAGATAGCCACTAGATCCCTATCACCATGATAAGAAACAAAAGGATCACCAAAGGCCAAATGATCGATGTCCAATGGGCCATGGATCACCACGTCCTATACAGGTAGCATGCAAGCAATCTGATCCAACTGGAACCCTAGCTAGATGACATAAAAGGGAAGTATGCTCTAGCATATCTTGCAAAACTATCCTGGTTTCATGCTTCATAGTCCCGACAATTGGAAGGATCTATAGTGGATGGTCCTTGAGGTGTTCACATTGAAAGGGACTACCAATTGTTGAAAGAGGGGCTCCTTGAGGAGGGTGGGGGCATAGCCAACATTAATTGAGAGGGATCACCGGCTTGTGGGTCATCAAAAGAATCTCTTTTCTTTTATTATCAATTAAGCTTGTTGTATTTCAAGAAAAAACTTGAAAAGTTTATTTAGTATTTTCATACCCTAGGCAACGTGAATACTATACTTGTAAAAATTGTATCTAGCAAATATATAGTGCTTTATTGTTGCTTTGTTGCAATTTCATACACACACACATATAGGTATGTATATATGCATGTATGTATGTATCTTTCTTGTGCTAAGAAATAGCTTAGAAAATTCTTATATGTATACTGCCTTGGTAATGAATATCTCGCTGAGGTTAAAGTTAGGATGACTTCACGTGAAAAAACGTCAAGATAATTAAGTTCCGATTGATCCCGAGAACAATTCAATGAATGGTGTCAATTCACTTCACTTGGAAAAGCATTTTTTGCCTAGATCCACGTTACAATAATATTAATTTGCTAGAAGTAAATAAATATGTGTACAAACTAAACTTTAGGAGTGTGATTAGATCCATTGGTATGGTAAAGATGGCATTTGATCATATTCTCTGATCACCATATAGTGGTTGTGCTCTTGGTGTCTTGATCATGTTGTTGGTTTCGCAAGCACCCTTGACAGTAGCTAACAAAGTGCTGGTGTGGAATCGAACTAAGGCTTATGGCACCTTAACCCTTCACTTTGCTGATGGTCTTGACCTTACAGACATGTGTGGACCAAAAGCTTATGCCAATGGTGACAACCACGATCTAAAATATCCTCTGCCTATGCTGCTTGATCATAAATCTAACCATCCCCTCTGGAGCGAACTAAAAAAATCTTAACCATTGAAGGCATCTTCTCTTTCTAAGGTAACCTCAAATCACGAGCCAAATTACCATTTCATCAATTTGGGCCCTAAAGTAACAACTTATTATGTCCTTTATTTCTCTCTCTATTCATCAGCTCCCACCTACCTGTGGCACCTTCCAATGGCCAAAACGTGCTAATATCCTACTGTAATTTGATGAAATCCTGCATGCTTTGATCCGACAAATTGGAAAGGAAGTTGGTGACCATTTATCACCCTCGGCCTCTTCCAGGAGATCCAACTCTGTAGCCACCATAATACACGAAAGTCCATGGATAGAGAAAATAACCTTGAATATAAACCAGAGAGCAAGCCACGACAAGCCCAATAATTAAACTGAAAGTTGAACTTGGATCCTGTCTCTAAGCCTCACCTCAAGAAGATGCATAACTATGCATCATATGGATTAAGCCCTTCGGACCCTATTTGGCATGGTTTTAGATGGATGAGTTATCCTACGTGGCAGCCATAAGTGATAGGTGCAAAACTTTTATTCCCCACCCATCACACTTACCACCATTCATCACATCTACCTCTCAATATTCATATCTATCCCCACTAACTGACTCCCACTCATCACATCTACCTCCCACCAACTCACTCCCATAACAAATAAAAACAAAAATCAACAATAATATCACTTTACATAATCTCAAACTTTAAACATTTACCAAACAAGACCTTGGTGTCCTTATCCCCACCACTCACTTGGTTGGAAGTGTTAGATTCATCATTCTCAAGTCTAGCAACCTCCCAACCAGATAAAAGAGGACATCTCCTCACTGATGCTTGCCTTACTATTTACTTGTAATGTACTTTATCTGCTAACCTAATTCTTAAATGAGAAGCTTATTCAAGTTTGAGTCTAATATATTGTTATCATACAATTTGACAATTTTTAAGATGATCTTGCAATTGTCTACATCATGATTTTGGCCATTCACTTCTTGGTCACCATTATGTAGATTGCATTGCAAGAAAAAGTTCTTTAGATAAGAAATTACTTGCTATGTACAAGCATTGGTTAATCTTCTTGGTCTCACGTTCCAGGTTCCCAAAAATGATATAGCATCTACAAAGTGTTATGCCAGTGGACATGCTCTTTCATGGGCATTAATCTTCAACTCTGTATTCGATGGAAACAGGCAGTGCGATCCATCTTGTACTTTGGAATTAAGGACGATGGAGCCTATATGCTTACTAAGCATGTATGGAAGTGGATCCACAAATTCCAACGCAATTGATGCTGGTTAGTTTTCAAAGAAGACAAGAATGACCACATAAAAATATTATATATTATAAGGTCCTTAAATTTGTAATGTTTACTTTGGTGGATGTTATTTTTTAGAAGACCTTTGCATGCATCGATTACAACAAGATGGGAAGTTGTTCTTTGAGATCTCCTTTGTGTGAAATTAATGACTTCACAAAAAAGGTAAGAAATAAATATGTGGGTGTTACCTACTAGACAATATATACATATTAAGACATTCAAGCACCTTTCTTACATACTCTGAATGTATAAGGGCAACCTCCTGTGGATTTCTTCTTTTGTAATAAATATAAAAAAGCTCTTTCAATGTATACGAAGTTATCAAGGGGTAGAAGATTGAGAAAAGCATCTCAAACTCTTTCTAGTGTTTTTCTCATGACAAAAGCAAAGGCAATAGGTGTATTGAATAAAGTAAAAACAACATTTTTTCTTGAATTAATTAACTTGAATATAAGTTGACAATAGGTTACTTTGTTGTTCAGTTTGCATATGATACTTCGGCATGGATCCATTGTCCTCTGTTTTCATTTACTAACATTTTGGATAGCCACACCTACTAAACGGTTATTGATTGAGATTTTTCTACGATGATTTACACTATGATGTACTATTATTATTATCAGTTATCAAAGTAAAAGATCCCATATCATGTGCAAGCAAAGACTTTTCATTCAGATGACTAACCTTTTATTAGTGGATAGCCAGTCCATTTATCTATCTCAATCACAAGAAGAATTTGTTGGTGAGTAGAACCATAAATCTAGGTTTTGAGATATATTTGTATGCCTTTTATAGGCCTCGCTGGCTAGGAAAAATTTAAGATATGGTTGGAGCTTTCTTCGACCTCAACTTCGAATAAATTGACTTCAAACTCCTGATGAGTTAAAGTTTTACAATCCAGTACTTAAACCAATTGCATAACATCTAAGTGCTTGGACTGATTCCAAAGAAGAGCATTAAGATATGAGTATAGTTGGTGGTGGAGAGAGTAAATGACACGTTAAATTTTTTAAATGGTTTTAAAACTTCGTATATGTATCCAAATCAATTTTCACATTTTAGCGAGATCTAGAGAGGAAAGAGCAAGGAAGGATAGTGCTTCACTCGTTTACAAGGATGATGGAAAATACACCAGAGCATGGCACGCTATTGAAAAGCAAGAGAGAGGGCAAGAATATCATGGCCCCCCACATGGAGGGAAAATAGCACCTCTAACATGGGAACTCCACTACCCAAGTCGGGGAACATGAATGGATAAAACAAAAAAGACGAAGTAAAGAAACAAGACAAAAAAACTAAAAAAGGATCCTCATCTTTTCAAGTGAAGCTCCCACCCTTAAATATGAAATATGCCGTAAAGACAATCTTGGCAATTGTTTGATCATTCCTTGAACGGCTATGACCTGAATATATTCCAATACATAAATCACATGGACCTTAGCAACCCAAGAAATGTACAGATTTAGACCCGATTAAGGATCCATTTAGTATGACCCATACATATATTTGTGTTAGGGTTTTGTAGAGGTGTCTCCATTTTTCTTACTTTCTAAGAGAGTGACATCAGTAAGGTCTCTCTTATGTTTTTTGGAGGTGTGGGTTTTTTGTAATCCATCTTTCACCATATAGTGGAACCTCTATACTGGAGGGGTTTCCACATAAATCCTGTCTTCTGGTTGATTACTTGCGTTTGTTGCTTCGTGCTATTTCTCAAGATGAGAAAGCCGACAAATTGGTACTAGCAATGATCTTAACCTTATGAGAGTGTGATTTCCACAATTGTTGAATGGTTTTTCGAATCGCTACGCTTACGTGTTCGGTTTTAGAAAATCTGTCGTTGTAGTTCGAAAGCGAAGAATTCGTGTTCAACAAATAAAATTTATACCGAAACTAAAATTCCAGGTCGAACACAGGGAGGCGGACGTTTGATTAAAAACTACGCGTTTCTTTTTATTTGTCACAGAATAATTCAATTTTAAAACTATCTAATTGTTTACAATAAATAGAAGAGAGAGAGAGAGTAAGAGAGAAAGAGAGTATTACACAGAGAAATCAAAATGAGATGTAGCATAAACAAGGAATTTTCATTGAAGAGATTGTTCATTACAACTAGAAAGCATAAAACAATTACTCTAGAAAGCGATAAATTTACTCTAGAAAGCATTAAAAGAATGGAGGTAGAAATGTCCTCCTCGACGATTGCTTGGAGGACGAGCAGATTAATCTAGAAAGCAGTAAAAAGAATAGGGAGAGAGAAATCCTCCTCGATGGTTGCTTGGAGGACGAGCCGGATGGGATGACAGCTGGACGAAGGAGAACGAAGTAGGACGAAGGAGGACGAAGCAGAAGAACAGGAACGAAGCAGCACGCCGTCGTCGTCGCGGGGTCCACTTCCGAAGGGGAACGAAAATTTGGACTTTATCTTGCGAGAAGCATCCCGGGTGTGGGTCAAGCTTCTCTTGAGCTTTGGAGGGGTAGAGAGGAGAAAGGGATGAGAATTTCGTATGGAGGGGGTCTCCTTTTATAGTTGGAAGGAGTGGGGGCAAAATGGACATTACAATTTCAAAACAATAAATAAGGGGTCTTTAGTGACGGATAAATCCGTCACTAAAGCCCCAACATGGGTGTAGTGGCCGGCTTGCACGCGCCTCCTCGCCTGCTCGCGCGCTCAACGGCCACGCACGTTCGCCACTTTTCAGCCGTCCGATCGCGAGATCGGACGGCTTAAGATGCATCCGCACCCGCTCGTTGCGCGCCTGCCCACGCGTCCAATCGCGCGTCGATGCTATCCGGCGTGCGCGGCCGTCCGATCTCCATCTGACGCTCCACCCGCGCCCAATCTCCGCGCCTTCCATCCCCTCTCCACGGCTCGAACCCGCTCCCCGCGCTCGCGATAGCGCGCTCGACCACTGCGCTATGGGGAGCGGATGGTCGAGCGCACGTTTTTAAATGCGAGCACCCACAGCCGTTGGATTAAGATCCAACGGCAGAGAGTGATTGGGCGTGGGGCCTTCACAAGATGAAGTTGCCATTTGGGCGGCTGAGATGGCACCACGTGGCGCTATCTTGGCCATCCATCTTCTGGAAGTTGTAGATGGTTCCACGGATGTTAGATTGACTCGATTTTTGTGTCGTTGGGATGCGATCGTCGATCCTAATTCATCTGTGTGGTCAGATTTGTCATCTCAAGTGCGGATTTTCACCATCCTAGCCCTTGATCTTCTAGGGTTCCCCGATCACTATCTGATGCTACGGATGCCTGATTAGGGCGATCTTGGAGTCGTTGAACTCCAATCGTCGCCCTGATCACATCCATACGGTTGGATCTTTGATCTGAGCTCCCGACAAAATGTTTGCCCTGTCCAAGAATATAAAAGGAGACAATTAACCTCCATTTTATTCAAACAACTCTAAATGCAAGATGATGCATGTAATGCAATATTTATATCATGAAATGCAATCCTATGCTTAAGAACATGCATAAATAGATATTTTAAGTAGTGTAAATGTGTTTACATTATACCTCCATGCCTATCTTTTCCTAGTCCCTAGCAAAAACTATATGCTATTTATAAAAGAATTAGGTTAGATTATTTGGACTTGAGTTATTTTTCAATCATTAAGAAATTGTCTACTTAGGAACTGAACTTTCAAAGACACAACAGCGCCCGGGTATCAGCCAAAATGCAGACCACCTCAAGCCCTCGCCTTATTAAAAGAAAATTTTCTTTTTCTCTTTTCTAATTTTTTTTTTATTTTCAAATTTTTGGGTTTAAGAGTGGCTTTCTACAGCCATTCAACTCACCAAAAATTTGATTGAGAACCCTAAGCTTTAAGCATCTTATTGTGATTGTGATAGACTCATTGACCGGCGATTAAAACAGACTTCGGATTTCTACGCCTCTAGGTGACCTCAAAAAGACTTCTGCCTAAAGGTGTATCTTTACAACCGGTAGCTTTCTCCCTACTTTTATTTTTTTTACGGGGTCAACACAAGGGTGAATCTAGTGTATATCTCCCCGATTTATTCTACTTCTCCGCTTCTTCCTAAGTGTTTTGGGAATTTTTAGTGCATTTATTGAGCTGGGTTCTGGACAACCAGTCGATGAGTAGTTACCATCGACAACTTGCCAGCCATACTCGTGCGGGAAGTGTGGTTTATTTCTTTTTTTTTTCTTTTCTCCTTTTCTTTTTGATTTTTTTTTTTTAAAGTAGGTGGCTTCCCTGGTCTAAGATTTACCTAGGGGCAGGAAAAAGAGAAAGGTCCAGTGACTGGGCTCTGGACAACCTACCTATGGGCTGTTACCCATGATAACTTGCCAGCCATATCACCCTAGTAGGTTCATTAGCTACCCAATTTCCATTAAAATCGTCGAACAACGAGTCAGTGACAAGATAGTGTGTAGATGCTAGAAACTCAAAATTCCCTCAAATCAGAGTGCGGGTTGATAAGTCATGTACTTATCACCCAAACTTATTTACTCCAATTAAAATAAAATTCAGGTTGGCGAGAACTCGAAAAATAAATCCACATTTTAGTGAATACACGGGCTGATTAAGTCCAAAGACCTTAAGGATCTTTGTGTTCAAATCATAATGTAATATTTCCTAAGATTGAAAATTTTCTTAAACCCAAGTTCTCTTTCCTAATTCAAAATTTTTTTTATAAAAGAAAATAAAACAAATCTACGGAGCTGACGAATGAATTCAGAGATGAATATCTAGCCCCCCATGCCTATCTAATGCAATGTCCTCATTGTATTAAAAAGACATAAAACAGAGTGGAAAAGCGTAGAAAGCACCTGAATTACGTGAATGTCAGGTCCGCTCCGAGATGAAAACTAAGAAAAACTGTATATGTGCTAAGTTTAGTGCCTTCGGCTAGGCACACTATACAAAGAAAAGAAATGAAGAATTCACAAGTGCAGGTCAGAATTAGAATAAATAGAATAATCCTCCAACCTGTCAACAGAGGCCCACAGATGTGGACCAGATTATGGTGCAGACCTACACCCCATAATCGAGAATATCTTAGGTTCTGGATAAAAATTACCCAAAACCTAAAATCAGAATGCAAGCAGGGTCGGGCCTGCGATTTATGAGGATGCAACCCAAGACCAAAAAGTCGAGTTACAGAGAATTGAAGCTCAAAAGGATAATCGTTGAATGTGTGCTTAGGTTTGACATCCTCGAAACAAATGTCGTAAGGGTTCTGATTTGATGGTTTCAGCTTAAAAGGAACCCTTCGACTCAATCTTCTATTTCCTCCAAAATTGACTTCCCAAATCAGAACTTCCCAGCTCCTATTCCCCTCATTCAGCTTATCAAATTCCAGGACCTCTTGTATATTCATCACCCCGTCTGAAATCTCCAAGTCTAAATGATGTGGCAGAATCAAAATTGACTTGGGTCTAATTATCTCAGAATTAGAATCATCAATAAGCTCAACAGGATGTAACTGATAATCAGGGCATTGAATTGATTCCTCCAGAAAATGCGATTCTAGATCTGTAATGTGTGCCCTAATAAGATTAGTTTCCTCAGATATTGGGCTATCAAATGATCTATCAGATTCCTCAGGCCCAATCGTCTCACAGAAATCGTGTTTAGAAAACTCGCGTGAGACTTCGCAACTTAAATCTTCACCATCTGGATCCGTATCAATGTATGTCCCATAATCAGTTGTCACTTTGTGTTCCAAGGAGACATACGTTTCTTCGTAACCCGGCTTAGGGATCTCAGGTGAAGAAATCAGATCATCCTTCATTGGTTGTTTTAATTCAATCTGGTCAGCCTCGTAACACATGTCCCCCAAACAAGTGCCTGAGCAGGTTCTGTCATTGGCTTTCCTGAAGAGGGTTCATCCTGGGAATTATTCCAAGATTGAATCAAAGCAACCACAAATCTCACCCTCAATTTCGCTAATTTCCCAAGTAAGAACTCACCCGGGTTCTTATCCTTAACATCCTGGAGCCAATCCAACAAAGACTTATTCAAATCATCAATCATTTCAATCAGGGGCTCCAATCTCTCAATGCAAGGTATTGGCTGAACTTCTAAAGATTGAATGATATTCCTCAAGTTAGCCAGGACCTTATCTTGAACCTGATTAACCTGAACCAAATGAGTTGGTTCAGGGTTGGGCGGGTTTGACATCAATGCAGAGGAATTAACGAATTGAGATTCGTTATACCCTTCCTGATAATAGGTCATTTCAAATTGTTGAAAAGATGGTGATGACCTAAAGGCAGTGAAATCAGAGGATGGGTAAGGATCGGTGTATCCTTCTTGATTGTAGATCATATTAGGTTGTGCATGAAAGGAAGACGATCTATAATCGATGTAGCTCTGAGAAGGATAGAAATCAGAATCAAAGTGTTCAGGGCTTGACCCTAAACACGGGGGTCCGGAATTGTATCCCCAATCAGAATTATCCCAACTAACTGATGGTTGTTCACAATACGAGTTAGAATAATCGTCATGTTGAGGATAATTCACAACAGGAGGGAAAGTGCGGGAAAGTGTGAAATATGTGGAAGGATTCATGAGACTCGGGAGGAAGAAAGGCGCCCTGCAATACAAACAATCAAACCTATCCTTAAATGGGTTAGCCTACAGACCTACAGACTCTCAAAACCCATCTTGAGATAAAGGAACGATTTGATCTACTTCTGTCTATTCAATCCAACCAGTTAGAAGGAGGGACTGGGGAAAAGGTTCTTCCTTCGACTTGCGCCTCCGGTTCCTAGTGTACCCCCCAGCCGCGATCGTTTGACTCGACTCCCCTAGCTAGACATTAGATTGAACAGTAGAAACAGACTAATCGAAAATAATCTCGTTCTGGGTTCTGAAGAGCGAGTCCAATCCTTAAGGCCAACGTCTACTCTGTTTTATTTAGGGCTAGGTTTGAATGTGCTTTGGAATGTGATGGGCCCTTTAAATGGGTTGTGCCCTTAATGATTGATTGATTTATGTGTGTGTGCACAACCAGTGGTTTTCAAGCAAGATTATTTTTGATGTGGTGAATTTTAAGGTTCAAATCTTGCTTAGTAGCTTTTAAGATTCAACTTTAGGTGTTTTCAAACAGGTTTCGTTGGCACACCAGGTTTTGCAAGCACAGGTGAAGATGTTTTCCTTTAAAGTTTAAAAGGAATGTGGAGTGCCTGGTAAATCCCTAAAAGTTGAACCTAATAGGCAGCTACTTGATGAGTTTATTTTATTTGAAGTGGTGCGGCCCAATCAACTCAAACAATTGGCCTGATGCACCACTTAATTAGGCACACAAATGATTACCTAATCTGATTTCTACTCAATTATGTGTTTGAATGTGTGTACCGGTTCCTGAGGTCGGTTTACCGGTTGAGTTTGAAAATCAGATGAGGTTGTGTACCTCTTTGAGATTTTTTAATTTTTTTCTTTTTTTTAATATGGGGGTTGGGGTGAGTATGGGTGTCAAACAACAAACAATCTAACCTTAGAGTTTATAAAAACCCTCTAGGTTGATTGATGTTTGAATTATTATGTTGTGGAATGAAATCTAATGGGTGGGGGGTGGGGGATAACTCACAAAACCTTCTACAGCATTTTACTCCAATCTACCGCTTTTGCCTGTCTCGAAAGAGTACCTGCAATCACAATAAGAAATGAGAAAAGTGAGGTAAATGATTTGTAAGTTAGAAAACGCGAAGAGAAACCAAAGAGCGTCGCCTCCCCGGCAACGACGCCAAAATGTTGAACGGTTTTTCGAATCGCTACGCTTACGTGTTCGGTTTTTGAAAACCTGTCGTTGTAGTTCAAAAGCGAAGAATTCATGTTCAACAAATAAAATTTATACCGAAACTAAAATTCTGGGTCGAACACAGGGAGGCGGATGTTTGATTAAAAACTACGCGTTTCTTTTTATTTGTCACAGAATAATTCAATTTTAAAACTATCTAATTGTTTACAATAAATAGGAGAGAGAGAGAGTAAGAGAGAAAGAGAGTATTACACAGAGAAATAAAAATGAGATGTTGAATAAACAAGGAATTTTCATTGAAGAGATTGTTCATTACAACTAGAAAGCATAAAACAATTACTCTAGAAAGCGATAAATTTACTCTAAAAAGCATTAAAAGAATGGAGGGAGAAATGTCCTCCTCGACGGTCGCTTGGAGGACGAGTAGATTAATCTAGAAAGCAGTAAAAAGAATAGGGAGAGAGAAATCCTCCTCGGCAGTTGCTTGGAGGACGAACCAGACGGGACGACACCTAGACGAAGGAGAACGAAGTAGGACGAAGGAGGACGAAGCAGAAGAATGGGAACGAAGTAGCACGTCGTCGTCGTCGCGGGATCCACTTCCGAAGGGGAACGAAAATTTGAACTTTATCTCGCGAGAAGCATCCCGGGTGTGGGACAAGCTTCTCTTGAGCTTTGGAGGGGTAGAGAGGAGAAAGAAGGGATGAGAATTTCATATGGAGGGGGTCTCCTTTTATAGTTGCAAGGAGTGGGGGCAAAATGGACATTACAATTTCAAAACAATAAATAAGGGGTCTTTAGTGATGGATAAATCCGTCACTAAAGCCCCAACATGGGCATAGTGGCTGGCTCGCGCGCGCCTCCTCGCCTGCTCACATGCTCAACGGCCATGCACGTTCGCCGCTTTTCAGCCGTCCGATCGCGAGATCGGACGGCTCAAGATGTGTCCGCGTCCGCTCGTTGGGCGACCGCCCGCGCGTCTGATTGCACGTCCAATCGCGCGTCGACACTATCCGGCGCACGCGGCCGTCCGATCTCCATCTGACGCTCCACCCACGCCCAATCGCCGCGCCTTCCAGCCCCTCTCCATGGCTCGAACCAGCGCCCCGCACTCGTGATAGCACGCTCGACCACTGTGCTCTGGGGCGCGGATGGTCGAGCACACATTTTTAAATGCGAGCACCCACAACCGTTGGATTAAGATCCAACGGCGGAGAGCGATCGGGCGCGGGGCCTTCACAAGATGAAGCAGTCGTTTGGGCGACTGAGATGGTGCCACGTGGCGCTATCTTGGCCGTCCATCTTCTGGAAGTTGTAGATGGTGCCACGGATGTCGGATTGACTCAATTTTTCTGTCGTTGGGCTACGATCGTCGATCCGAATTCATCCGTGCAGTCAGATTTGTCATCTGAAATGTGGATTTTCACCATCCTGGCCCTTGATCTTCTAGGGTTCCCGGTCACTATATGATTCTACAGATGCCTGATTAGGGCGATCTTGGAGTCGTTGAACTCCAATTGTCACCCTGATCACATCCATATGGTTGGACCTTTGATCCGAGTTTCCGAAAAAATGTTTGCCCTGTCCAAGCATATAAAAGGAGACAATTAACCTCCATTTTATTCAAACTACTCTAAATGCAATATTTATATCATAAAATGCAATCCTATGCTTAAGAAAATGCATAAATAGACATGTTAAGTAGTGTAAATGTGTTTACATCAACCATGCCCCATATAAGAAACATAAAAGAAAAGAAGGATGCGATTGTGATGGGTAAAACACAAGTCTTCAACATGACTCTCAATCTAGCTCCTAGCCTCAATTCATTATCTCCCGTAGAGTTCCCCTCCTTCGAAAGGATCAATCTCGATCCTCATGGCCTAAGTAGACTTCACAACCCATCATTTTGGACCCGGCCTCCCCCATCAAACTTTACAACTCGCAAAGTTAGGCTAACAAGCGGTGAAGCCATCCAAGGAAAAGATCATCTTTCACCGACTAGTCTAGGGCAATGTGGGTCAAACCACAGAAGAAGGAAGATCTATCAAGATGGTCTAATCTCATAACCAATAGTGAGTGAATGGCTATTAAAAGAAATATCGTGGCAAATAGTAAGTGGATGGTGACTCCCTCCTTACAACCAAGATGGCAACCATAGCCAAGTGGAGCAAAGCTTGCAACCAAGTAAAGTAGAGGTAGGGCTTGAAGCCCAACATAGTCAAATGTCATCGAAAGAAATGATAGATTAGAGTGCACAACACCATTGAATACTACTAAGCACAACTTTGAGCAAGTTGTAACAAAGTAAAATAGCGCCTGCAACCCAGCATAGCATGGCTTGGTAGGTCTGCACCCTACTAATAGGAACACCATCATAGACCCTAACTAGCCACTTTTAGTCAAGTTTGAAAGATAAATACTACTACATAACCATCTGAGGGTTACAACTCTATATTATTCTGTTTTGAGAAGGGAATAAGAAAGTAGGGGTAATTCTGTAATTTTAACAGTATATCTAGAGCAAAGAATAACCACGAGGCTTGTTAGGGGTTAACTGAAGGTCAGTTGAGCATTAAATACTAATAAGGTTGTCAATGCAGACAGAAACAACGTTTCACGCATTTTAAGAACCAATACAGCACCCAAAATCCTAATTTCAAACCCATTTCAATAATAGAGGTTCTGGTCAGGATAAAATTAATTTAAACCTTCTAAAATTAATATAAAAATATTCTTTGTGGTTTTATATCCTTGATTTGACTATATGAACCTATTTTGACCTTAAACAGAGTTACAGATAAAGTTCTACCTTAATTTGGGTTTTTACACAAATTATCCAGTCAAAATTGGTTAAAAATGAAATCCAACTTCACCATCAGATTCCTTGGGTCAAAATTAGGCTTTTATAAAAATTTGGACCCAATCAAAGTCCATCTTGACCTAGTTTGCATTTTAGTCCATTTAAACTCTATTTCTCTCAATCAAGCCCCTAACTTTTGAATTTCTTGCATTTATGTTAATCGCACGAAATTGATGTTTTCAAAGATGCGTTTCAATATAGGTCAAAATTGCACAAAAACAAATAATATTTATAGCCCGAAAGATCCCCAAAAAAATCCGAGGTCGAACGAAGAGAGCAAGTTTTGGAATTAATCTCAAAGATCACAATATCACCACAAATATAAGCAAGTAAGAATGATATATATATATGAAAATCAATGTCAATATACAAAAAGAATGGAGTAAAATGATGATTAAAATCACTAATTAGCCCTCTAATTATGCTCACAATAATTCTCAAATGACTGAACAGTAATGATCAACCAATTATTCCACGTCAGTAAACAACCAATATAGCCATAGGAACACAGAACCAATGAAATCATATGACAGATAAGGCTCTCAAACACCTTGACTAGCAAAGACCAGGGTCCTCTCTTCTCTTCAAGCTTCAAGGAGAGGCACAGCACAGAGGCACGAAGGGCCTCCCAGCGACTAAGTGTAGAGAGGGCACAGCTGAGGGCAAAAACCTCCCCTTCTCTCTCTCTTTCCTTCTCTTCCCCTTCTCTCAGAGACCCGGGGTTAGCCGAGTTATCGGACAGGTAACCAAATCCAGAACAAACTGCAAGCCTACGGGCGTGATCACAGGCGAGCAGTGGGTGCTCAGGTAAGCGAGTTAAAGTGCTGGGGACCCAACCCTCGTGACTTGGGCGAAGGGATGGAAACACAAAATTAACTTAAGGGGGTACGGGCACTCTTCTCCCAACGTTGTGGGACTAAACCCCACAACCTCTTCTCGCGTATACAAGCAGCTGGAGGTCTTCTTCAACTGGAGCGGCTGCTGCTTTAGCTCTTCAATTAGAGGCCTGGAGCGAGCACCGGGAAGAATCTGCATGGCCTGGAGTGGATTAGATGAAGAACGTGGCCGTGGCTCGTTGAACAAACCAGAAAAGATGGCGTAGACGATGGAGCTCCGGTGAGGTACCTGGAAAGCAAAAGATGGCCTCGCGGCCACGGTAAATATGCTCGGAAGGATCGCCATGGAACAGTGAGTGTGTTGGTGGGTGTGGCGTGTGGTGCGAGTGAGGGTGGTGGCCTGACGACCTCGAGAAGGTGGTGCGGTGAGGGTGGTGTCGGGTGGAGTGCATGAGCAGCCAATCCCTTCAATTTCTTGAGGGGTTTTGGTGGGTGATGTACGGCAAAGGTGTAGGGATCGATGGCGGCCGATTTGGTGGAGTGTAGCAGCCATGCAAGCTCGTCGGAGGTACGCCGGCGAGCTGAAAGATGAAGTCGAAGCAGGCGCGACAGTGGTCGCAGTCGAAGTTTGGAGGTGTGGTTGTGATTAGTAGAGGTCAAGGAGTTGACGAGGCTAAGTAGCAGGCGAAGGTGAATGGAGATGGCGTCGGTTGCGGTATGGTCGGTGAGGAGATGAATGCTCTGATGTGGAAGACGGCGACAAGGACGGGGCTGGAAGGCCCCCTACAGATATGGCGAGGTGTGGGTTTCCAAGGGGAAGAAGAATCGGCCACCAATTGTACGTGGCGGCCGACGAAGAAGCTAAGGATAGGTCGCCGAAGCAAGCTAGGAGCGAGCTAGAGGTAGAGGAAAGAAGATGATTTTTGGCTCAAAAACTTGCTGAGGTGAGGTTGTGCATGGAAGTCCTTTATAGGCCTTCAAGCGAGCTTCCAAGCTTGGAAACAAGCTTGAGAAGCTCGGATTTTGAGGGAAAGAAAGCTTGAGATCCAAGGATTCGCACGAGCCACAAGGGAGGATTTGAAAACTAGAAATAGGTTTAAATGATTAGGGATAACCTCAAGATCATCCCTTCCAATTCTGGAAGGGATTAGTCAAGTAATCAAGGAGGAATCCTTCATTGAAACCTCGAGTGTGTGGGTTCACACCTGCCGTGGCGTCAGGGACCCATCTGCAAAGACGAAGACAAAGTTGGTGGTAGTTCGCAAGGATTTTTGAAAGTTGAGGGCTTTTTTGTATGCAAAAGAGTCACACTTGGACCAAAATGCAAAATAGGTCAAAATGATCTTAGATTGGGTTCAAATTTTGGTAAAAACCTAATTTTGACCCAAAAAATCTAATGGTAAAGTCAAATTTTGTTTTTGTCCATGTTTGACTTGGAAAATTATGTAGAAGCCCAAATTAGGGTAACTTTTTGTGTGTAACTCTGTTTCAGGCCAAAATAGGTTCCGATGGTCAAATCACAGTCACCAAACCCTTTAAAATATTTTTATATGAATTTTAGAGGGATTAGGTGAATTTTATCCTAACCATAAACTCAGTTAATTAAGCAGGTCTATTTTTAGGATTTTAGATGTCCATTAATTATTGAAATGCGTGTTTTTCGTTCTGCATGGGCCCACTTATTAGACATTAACGACCATATGACCTTTAATAAACCCCTAAAAATACCCCATGGTTATTCTTTTTTTGGAATGCTGTTAATTTTGCAGAAATAACCCTGTATTCTTCTCTTCTTTTCAAAACAAGATTTTGTGCCCTTAGGACCTTCTGATGGATATGTAGGAGCATTTGTCAACCTTTTTAAACCAAATTTAGCTAGTTATAGCTCATGATGGTGTTCCCATCATACCCTTATGCCTAGCTTTTGTTAGTTTTTTAGCAAAACCTTATGGACCAACCAGTTATTTAGGTCGAATGTAACTGTCAGAATGCCCTACTAAGCTGCAACTCTAGGAATCAGATCTTAATACCAACAATAGGCCTAAAGGTACTCACATACCAGCCCAAATCTAGACCTTACTAGTTTTCACCTCAGTCTGCTGCGAAGGTTTCTAAACCCCGTAGGAACTATCTTAAGGTTTGTTGGACCCAGCGATTAAAGCACCCGTGCTTGTAACATGATTAGCCTAGGTTCAGTTTGCTAGTGGATTTTTTTGTGAGAGAGAGAGGGATAGAAGAAGATTTTCATTCGTGGAGAGCTTTCTCTCTCTTTTCCTTTTCATTATATTTTTCCTTAGATCCAACCTCGAATTGGCCCTAAACACGTTCTGTATCGGATTCCTTATCCCCACCATCAAACCTCGCAGGGTCCCTGGCACCGCCCATGGCAACCCCCAGAACCTTGGCTTTTGACACTTCAGGATAGTGCAGCCCATGGCATTTTGTAGCTAAATCCAGACCCTGGCAATCGACATTTCATGATGATGTCTCCCATGGCATCTGAACCAGCACAAGGTACTTACCTGTCCCCGGTAGGATATTTACATATCCTAGGAGACAAGCACCGAGGAGACGATATGTTATTACGCATCTTTGAGGGGAATTTTCCATCTCTCTGCACCGGAAACTCATCCAAATCAAGTTATGTTCTCGAGCCGCTCCAAATCTAGATCTTAGGACCATTTTCATAATAGCATAAATGCTTTTTTTGCATGATTTTCATATTTAAGTGCATTGAACAGACTGTGTGTGATTTAGGGTACTTAAGTTACTATGTCCCACAAACCAGAGGTCAGTTAACGGGACCAAATAATCCCTAAGCCTTAGACATAATACATAAGCTTTGCATTTTCCTCAACCTCTTGAGGACTAATCCGAATCTTGACAAGTATGTGAGTGTTTAAATCTCAGAACAGATCTAAGAGGCTTAAGGTCAGTATTTGCCACTAATCCCTTAAGTTTTAGCCTTCTAGGTCTTAATTCATCATTCGATCCAACCTAGAAGTTAGGTAAGTTCCATATTATTTTGAAGGGACTCAATTTTTTTCTTTATCTTTCTGCTCCTTGTTGAGAGCCATAGCTCACGTATTTGATTAGAAAAGCATCGTAGTATAGTTGCGAAATACGATCCAACAAAGATATTATTTTCTAAAGATAACGAGACTTGAGTCCCGGTCGTTCGTCTCAGGGAGGTGTTTGTTTTACTTTTGAAATCGATCTTGTTGCCGCTCTACTTTGTTTAAAATCGCATGCCAGTTTCCAATCTTCTGATTAAGATTTCACCACTTCTGTTATGAACTCAGATTACGTGCGCGTGCGTTAAATAAATCACAAAGGTGAACGTGTGAGTTTCTGTGCACACGATTCTAGTGAGGTGGTGACTATTTATGAAGAATGCATCTATCGTTAGGTTTTTGATATTCTCGGGAAACGACATGCTTGTTGCGGAATGGATAGACAATTAAAATAGGCAACTTGAATCACACAAATATAATATTAATCAATAAGCTCATGGTGATTTCACAACATGGAGACATATATATATAAAAGCATTTTTTTCATTCATTTAGTGGGAGAGTTGTTTGCAACAAAAACTGTAAAGGAAAGCTTGTACAGAAATGCTTGGAATTTAAATCTAGCTACCAGAAAATGACTGCATACAAGAATCAACGGGGGGATTTTGCATGCATCATTGGGGGAGAATTAAGACTACTCTACTAAGCAGTAATAAAAAGCAGTAAACTACGAAGAGCATAAACTAAATCTAGCAGAACAAAGGGCATTCAAGAGTGGTCCCCGATGGCCTCAGAGTGGTCGGGAGGAGAATGAGGGGCAGCCAATGTAGCTTAGGCCGACCCTTGGAGAGAGGGAGGAGTGATCCAACATCCCGGCATGATGTCCTCCATGGTGGTGATGAGCTCGTGGAGGTGGAGTGGCTAACCTAAGTGGAGGTGGGCGTGCATGGAGCCAAAGAACTGAGTGGTGCCAAAAAGTGGATGGAAGCCAAGGGATGTGAGTGGGTGCACTTGGCCGCCCATTGGATCTGTTTATAGACTCAAGAGCTTCTCTCTAGAGAGGTGTGGAACTCTCTAGAGAGGTCCAAGAGTGGCCAGCCATATGGTTATGAGATCCAAAAATTGTGGATCTCATTTTGAATGCCTCTTGGTTGCTAAATTTGGCAACCAAGAGGTGGCGCCACTTCAAAAGAGTTCTAGAGAACTCTAGAGAAGTGTGTGTGCGTGAATAGGTGTGTGTGTGTGTGTGTGTGTGGTTGTGCTCTATGTGGCTAGGTGGCTTAGGTTAGGTCCTAAGGGGTTTGGGTAGGTGTATGTCTTGAATTAGGGTTACAAACCCTAATTACTAAGGGAAAAATGCAATTAAACTTAACCTAAGTTTAATTGATTGAGTTTGAACCAAATTGAGAGTGAAATAACTCAATTAGGTTAGGTTTAGGTCAATTGGACTCTCACCAAGTCCAATTGAACTTGTATAGGTTGAGATCTAAGCTCAATTGAACTCAATGAGTCCAATTGACTTAGGTGAAGGTAATTGACATTGATCTAAGTCAATTGGGTTTGGTGAGGACCTAATTAGGTCCTTAGGTAGGTCTAGAGGTGATGTACTAGGGTTAGGATACCTTAATTTAGGTTCCTATTGGGTTGGGATTAGGTTTAGGGAGCTAGAGATCCAAGATCAAGGCTTGAAACTCAAAATAGGGACTAGAGATCAGTACCAAACATCCAAAAATGTGCTCAGGTGACTTATACTCAAAAATCAGAAGTCTAGACTTCAGTTCTGGACGTCCAATCTGAGTCAGGGGGAAATCAAGTTTCTATTTTGGGTATTCTGCAGAAATTGGACGTTTGACAAAGTGTCTGGAAGTCTAATAACACTGCAGAAGTGGGTTTGAGGTGTGTAGGAGTTGGCTAAGGGTTCTGGACGTCCTATAACTTATCTTGACATCTAGATAAGGGTTGGAACTAGGGTTTTAAGGCTTCCTAGGGTGTTGTGGCCTAATGTAAGGGCGGCTAAGGCTTGGGGAAGTCTCTAGGCTATCCTAGGGCTAGGATGGACCTAAGCTCTTCACATTTTACTGCTTTATTCCTACTTAATAGAATAGAAAACCTTTTACTCCCTTACATTATTATTCCTACATCTAAACTAAGCCTTCTGCTCCAGCTCTGCTGCAACTTCCGTTATTCCTGATCCAACTTCAGATCCTACTCCAAATCCAACTCCTGATCAGGTTATTGCCTGCAATTGACATAATGCACTTAATCAGCATATAACATTATTTCATGCATAGCTAAAGGAAAGCAATAAAGATGCAGACAATGCATATGCATGCATGAATTACCCTAACTTATGCTAAGTTCTAGCCTAATTTAGGTCAATTAAGACCAATGATTGCTGTGCAATCATACCCCCATGCCTAAATCTTGCTAGTCCCTAGCAAATGCAAGACTAAATTATTTACAAGGGTCCCTAAGGGACTGATTATTTTATCAAGTATATGCATAGAGATTTTTCTCCTTTTTGTTTTCATCCCATGCTCTAGAAATCCAGACAATCGTGAAAGTGCAGCTATGTAGCTTTTGCAACGGATTCGAGTGAAAAACTAATACACCTCTAAAGCCTGTACTTGACCCCTAGTAAAAATTCTAGCGGGATAGGCGGACTTCTTCCCTCGGGGTATTCAAGATATTCTATGAATTCCACCCCGACTTTAGGCTTAGGTAGAGAATCTCTGAGGGAAAAGATTAGATATTTGGTGGCTCACTCTCACTTGGTGCTACATAGAGACTAGTACTACAGAATATAGATTCCCGGATTACTAAGTAACTCAACTCAAAGAAAGATGAGAAAAACTATGCTCCCTTTTGATTCCTTTGTATTCATTTTCTCTTACTCTTTTCTTTTTCTTTTCTTTCTTTTTCTTAGAGCTCACAACCTCACCAATTCACATATACAATCTGTATTTGGTGGTCTCACTTGGAATTAACACTTTAATTGAGTTCTCATAACCCTAACACTAAATCGAAATTCCTCAGCCAGTATTCGGGCGGTCAGAAACACAAGAAAAATAGGTTAAGGCCATACTTGGTGGTTCTCAAATTTATTTGGTGGTATTGCCTCAATGCAACTAACTAAATATTCACTCTTTTTTCTTTGCTTTTTCTTCTTTTTCTATTTTTTTTTCAATTTTTCTTTCTTTTCTCTTTTTTTCATCATTTTTTTTTTCAACATAACATAACTAGCACACATCCATGAACTTTATTGAGGAGGCATTATTAGAGATTGGTGGTACTCAAGAGACATTGGATGGCTTATTTGGTGGGAGTGCCTACTCACAGCACCGGGGGAGATAGATAGGACGGTGTATTTCTGACCTTGACATCAATACCCTCCTTCAGCAGAGGATTTCGTAAAGAATGGTCGTAACCATCCACCTTAGCCCTAGTTTTATGAAAACTCGCTCTCCGCGTATTTACCTTATTTGGTGGCTCCCAATATTTCGCAAAAATGTATACGCGGGAACCGAGAGCGAAAACTATGTCTCAACTCAGAGTATCATCACCTAATTATCTAGGATTCCAGATTCCTTGCACTAATATTAGAGCACCAGTATACTCTACTCTCATCTCACACTATTTGGTAGATTTTTGGAGGAAAATCTGCCTGATTCCCAAAACACTGTCTAGGGGTTCAGGAAAAGAAGCACTACTTCTTCTCGACGGACGGAAGACGTTTATCAGCCTTTACCGTGAATCCATTACAAATTCTACGTGTGTGTGAAAAAATTGTACTGGATTCCAGATTACAGGAATCAACTAGAGGATAAAATCCCCCATGCATTCTCTTAATAAAATAATCTTATTCATGAATGCAGTATGTATATATGCTATAAACAAGTGACCTCTTATATTTGTACTTCATGAAATTCCCGTATCGGGTTACATTCAGCTTGACCCTAAATTTAGAACACAAGGTGAGCGAGTGAGTTGGAAATGGCTGTTGCAGATAATTTCTAGCTTCAATGTGAGCACTGGAGGTGGGGTCGGTTGTTCTTTTATTTAGGGTCCTAAAGTACGTTTTACATGCAGCTCCGAGGTTTTCCTAAATGTTGGCATAAAATTTTTCAGTTTTGTTGTATCTATCCCCCCATGCCTAAGTTCTTGCATGTCCTCATGCATGAATATAAAAGAAAATAAATTCTACAGAGGATGAGTGGGTAGAAGTCACCTAGAATTGCTCCTGAAAATATACATTCAGCGCCGGCCAACCTATTAGCGTGTAATATACGCAAAGGAAATATGCTAAAAGAAAATTATGCTCTGTATAAAAATGGTTATGAATAAATGATGGTGAAATGTGGGATGTATGCTGTCTATATGTGCTGAGTTTAACGCCTCCAGCTGGGCGAGCACTCAATCACACGTCCTCAATAAGATGGACAATTTCGTCAGGTGGAGGAGGTTCTTGGGCCAAGAATGGCTTATGGCACTGGCCATCTACCGTGGATATATGCCCAAATTTTGGGTCCTTGATCTGGACTGCCCCATTAGGATATGGATGAATCACAACATACGGGCCAGTCCATTTGGACTTGAGCTTCCCCGCGAACAGTTTCAGCCATGAATCAAACAACCAGACTCGCTGGTTGGGGGTGAATGCTTTCCTCCGGATGTGGCAGTCATGAAAGGCCTTGGTCTTGTCCTTATATATCAATGTGTTCTCATAGGCCACCCTTCGAATCTCTTCTAATTCGCTGAGCTGGAGCTTCCGTTCTTGACCTCCTGCATCGAGGTCAAGGTTACATTTTCGCACCGCCCAAAAGGCGCAGTGTTCCAGCTCTACAGGAAGGTGACACGCCTTGCCATATACCATTCAATATGGTGACATTCCAAGTGGGGCCTTGTATGCGATCTGATATGCCTAGAGTGCATCGACTAATTTGTCGGACCAGTCCTTCATGTCTAGCCTAACCGTCTTCTGGAGAATCAGCTTGATCTGACGGTTAGACACTTCAGCCTGCCCATTGGTCTGCAGGTGATACGGGGTGGCTATACGGTAATGTACCCCGTATTTCTTTAATAACAACCTGAAATGGGCGTGAATGAAGTGGCTTCCCCCGTCACTAATCAGGGCGCGGGGTATTTCGAATCTCGCGAAGATGTTCTATCGTACGAAAGAAATGACTGTCTTATGGTTAGGCCATCTCGCCAGGATGGCCTCGACACACTTCGAGACATAGTCAACGGCTAGCAATATGTACTCAAAGCCATGCGAGTTCGAAAAAGGGCCCATAAAATCGATGCCCCAGACATTGAACACTTCTACGACCATGATGAGTTGGAGTGGCATCATGTCTCTCCTGGTCATAGAACCGACCGACTGGCATCGTTTGCAGTGTTGGGCGTATTCGTGTGTATCTCTGAAGATGGTTGGCCAGAAAAATCCCGAATGCAAAATTTTTGCAGCGGTTTTCCGTCCCGAGAAATGGCCACCACAAGCTTCATTGTGGCAGAAAGATAACACACTGGGGATCTCAGAATTTGGGAAGCATCTTCGAATAATCTGGTCCGCTCCAATGTGGAAGAGTAGTGGGTCATCCCAGAGGTATTATTTGGCTTCGGCAGTGAATTTGAGTTTCTGGTCCTTGGATAGGTTCGTGGGAATTTTGCCTGTGGCAAGGTAGTTTGTGAAATCCACATACCAGGGGAACTCAACAGAATGAACTGCCAAAAGAGATTCATCTGGGAATTGTTCGTGGATAGGCAGGGAATAAGGAATGTGATCTGGGTCCAATCTGGATAGGTGATCCGCCACAACATTCTATTTTCCGACTTTGTCACCGATTTCGATGTCAAATTTCTGCAATAGAAGGATTCATCTAATGAGCCATGGTTTGGCATCCTTCATTGCCAACAAATGCCAAAGGGCGGTAGTGGTCAGTGAAAATGATGACCTTGGACCCTAATAAGTAACATCTGAATTTCTCCAACCCAAATACTACTGCTAGCAGTTCTTTTTCTGTGACAGTATAATTGCGCTGAGCCTCATTCAGCGTCTTGCTAGCATTGTATATGACAAAGGGTCATTTCTCCCGATGCTGGCCTAAAACAACACCGACGGCAAAATCAAACGCATTGCACATCATTTCGAAATCAAGCAACCAGTCAAGTGGTTGGAGAATCAGGGAGTTGGAGACACGCTTCGTAAAGTCTCCAAGGCGCTGAGACACAAGGTATCAAATTCAAATGGGACATCGGTAACCAGGAGATTCGTCAAAAGGCAGCGTAATTTTTGAGAAATCACGTATAAATCTCCGATAGAAGCCGACGTGACCCAAGAATGATCTGATCTGCTTGACCGAGTTGGGGCGGCAGTAAGTGGGAAATAATCTCGGATTTAGCCCGATCGACTTCGAGTCCATTTTTGGAGATCCTGTGCCCTGGTACTATGCCATCCCTCACCATGAAATGGCTTTTCTCCCAGGATAGTACTAGGTTCACCTCAATACACCGTTTCAGGATCTTGGTGAGGTTATCAAGACAAGATGCAAAATCATCTCTGAAAATGGAGAAGTCATCCATGAATACCTCCACATAGTCCCCGATCATGTCAGAGAAGATGGCCATCATACAACGTTGAAATGTCGCTGGTGCATTGCAAAGGCCAAAGGGCATCCGCTTGAAAGCGAATGTTCCAAAGGGGTATGTGAATGTTGTCTTGTCTTGATCTTCCATGCTAATCGCTACCTGATTATACCTGGAGTATCCATCCAGAAAGCAGAAGAAACTATGTCCGGCTAACCGTTCCAAGATCAGATCAATGAACGACAAAGGGAAGTGATCCTTCTGGGTAGCCGTGTTCAGTTTCCTATAGTCGATGCAGACCCGCCAAGATGTCGCAGTGCAAGTCGGGATGGATTCGCCCTTATCATTCTTCATGATGGTGAGTCCTGCTTTCTTGGGCACTATCTGGATCGGACTCACCCACTGGCTGTTTGAGATTGGAGATACAATACCTGCATCCAGCCATTTGATGATCTCCTTCTTAACAACCTCTAGCATATTCGGGTTAAGCCATCTCTGAGGTTGTCTCGAAGGTTTCACCCCCTCATCCGTGTAAATGTGATGAGTGCAATACGAGGGGCGAATACCACGGAGATCAACAATACTCCACCCGATAGCAGCCCTATGGTCTTGAAGCGTAGAAATTAATTGATGCTCCTCTTCTTGGGTTAAGTGGGCATTGATAATGACTAGGTATGTCTCACTTTCACCGAAGAACACATACTTGAGTGAGTCAGGTAACGGATTCAATTCAATTACGGGTGGGTCAAAGTCAGAAATGAGGGTGGGAGGAGCAAAATTGAGGGGGGAATTTGCTGATCCATGTGCACGTGAATTCCCACTGAGTCACTCCCTGTGGAATAATCTGTTGTGACTGCATTAACGGGAAACCCGTTAGCTGTGGTCACGTCTTCCTGCAACAACAGGGGCAAAGCAGTAATGTGTGGATGATGATAGCTGGATTCAGGGATGCTATGGTCAGAAGCACACCCTAAACAGTCGAATCCTTGGGGAGATATGTGTAGTGCAGTGGTCTCAGTCCCGTGTGGATCACGATCTAAGAACTCTGATAGTGTAGACAAATGAGACATTGGGTCATCACAAAAGAGCCCAATGTTGCCACAGTATGTTGGGTCTTCGTCTTCATCATCCTCATCTATTCAATCACAGTCGAAATTCTTTGCTGCCATGAATATGTCAAGTCGAAGTCTCTCATTTCCTACGGCGATCTCCATACGCTCAGATGCACAATCAATGTTCACTCGGGCTGTCACCAGAAATGGGCTACCCAAAATAATTGGTGCATCTCGAAGATTCAGAGGAACTTCCATATCGAGAATGAAAAAATCTGCGTGAAAGCAGAACCCGCAGACTTTCACGATCACGTTCTCAACCACCCCCCTCAACGTTTTGACTGATCTGTCTGCCAGCTGAATCGTGACCGAGGTGGGCTTCAACTCCCCAAATCGAAATTGATCAAATACGGTAGTGGGAGTTAGGTTGATGGACGAACCCAGATCTAGCAAGGCCCAATCAAATGGAGAATCCTGGAAGAAGCAGGATATCAGTGGGGTACCAGGGTCTTTCTTCTTCGGTGGTAGGTCAGCTAGAATCACGGCGCTAGCCTCTTTCGACAATACCGCCTGTCGTCCAATTCTCGACTGTCGCTTCGGGGTACAATAGTCCTTGAAGAACCTAGCGACAGTGGGAATGTGATCGATAGACTCGAGGAGGGGGACCTGAATATGTATTTCCTTGAACATCGATTTCAGATCCTCAAAATTCCGCGTGTCCTTTTTCCGTACTGCATTTCATGTCAGAGCCTCAAGGGAATTTCAAGGTTAAGTGGCCTCTTACCCTTATCTACCGTAGGTGGCTCCTGAGATGGAGTCAATCTCGCCTGCAGTGAAGGGTGGGAAAAATCAAGACCTGCCTGCCTAGGTGGTAGGTCAAATGTCTTCCTTCTGCTCCTCAAAGAGACAGCATGTGCATCGGCTTGCTGTCCATGAGGTGGTGGGGGTGCGGAAGGGGCAGAATACGCGGGGTTCTACAAAGGCGGCTGGCCTTGCGTGTAACCGGGTGATGCAGGAGGCACCTATAGTATGGCGTGTGCCTATCCCTACGATGCCTGGAACCTAGGCGGAGTGCCCTGGTTCTGCACATATCACGGGTTCGGGATGGGTTGGGAGGGCAAGGCTCCCAGAGTCCTATGCTCCTACAACAACTGGTTCTGCTTGTTCTGTATGGTCTGTATCTGATCAGCCATCGCCTTCATAATCTGCAAGCTATCTTGTGTTGATTTCCTCATTAATTCTTGCAGCTCCTCTTTCAATGCCACCAAAGGGTCAGCCCACTTTGGAGGGTGGTTGGCAGCTTGGTGCAGCGGCTGGTATAAAGAGCGAGGTTGCTGCTGCTGAGATGGGAATGGCTGCTGCCTAGGGCACATGTTTTGTGCATTCCCGTATTGCTTGGTCTGGTAGTGTGGATCTTGATGTGGTCTCTGTAAATTACCAGACCAAGAGAAGTTCAGATGCTAGCGCCAACCAAGGTTATACGTCTCTGAATATGGGTTATTACGCCCGTATCCTTGGATACTGCTGACGTCCTAGTAGGCCGAAGATGTCTGAGACGTATATCCGTCAAGGGGATACGCATTATAATCAGCAGGTGCTACATAACCCTGGTCGTAGGGTGCCAGATCTGGATTATTTACAGGATCCTGATATGCGGGATCTCGTAAATACGGAGAAGATGCATCCTGAGTGAGTAGATTAACTTGAGTAGGAGGGGCTCAAGATGCATAGGAGGGTCTTGAAGAGGCAGAGCTCAAGTCAGATTGACCCTGACTAATCTAGTCAATATTTTTCTCGATTAGGTTTATTCTATCCAGCTGCTTGACTATGATATCCATGTCAGCTCGAATAGACTCGGTGTGAGCCTCGTGGTCACCAACCTGCTACTGACCAAGCCGCTGGAACTGGTTCATGGATGCGGCATTCATCGAGTTCTCCGCTAATGATTTGAACAGCTCAAATGCATTGTTCTCGTCTTTTGCGAGAAAATTCTTGCCGCAAGATGCATCGGCCAAATACCAATGTGTGTCATCTAGCCCATGGTAGAAAATCTAAGCTAAGTGCCATCTAGGTATACCATGATGCGGGCATTTTCGGAGAAGGTTGTGAAATCTGTCCCACGCTTCGTGTAACTCCTCCCCAACTCCCTGAGATAAAGTCGTGATTATGCGTCGCATTGCGTTTGTTCGATCGATTGGGAAGAACTTTTGCAGGAATTCACATCATAATTTCGACCAGGTTCCAATTGGTTTCCCAATAGTCTTGAACCAGTATGAAGCTTTGTCCCTTAGAGAGAACAGGAAAAGCTTCATTAGAACAATCCCGAGATCGATATTCCTGGGTCGAATCATTTCAGCGAGTCGACTCAGGTCCTCCAGGTGCTGGAACGGATATTCGCTTGAGTTCCCATAGAAATGAGTGCTGATCAACCCAATCACATTGGGCTTGAGCTCAAACGCGTCTCTTCCTGCGGGAATTATAACTAGAGGTGCGACGATTTGTGCAACTGGGTCATAGAAATCCTGCAGTTGTTCTCCTCGCGGCGGGTGCTGCATCCTATCAAGCGCCGTTAGAATGCCATCCATGCTCTACTGATGCCGCTCCTCAGATTCGGTGACCTGAGCTTCCAGACGAGCCATTGGGTCCAGATTCTCAATATCCTAACCCGGTCTAGGTCCAGGTCCAGGATTTGCCATGGTGGCTCTAGGAGTGGAAGAAGTGGGGGGAGAAGATGGTCCGGGCGAGGTGACTCACCTCCTTGGGAGTGGCTCCCAAGGTCCAACCAAGTGAGGTCGAAGTGACCTCCTTCCTTGCATACACCACACAACCCCTGGGTTGGTGTAGTCAAGCAGGACAAGGCTAAGGCATTGTCAATCAAATGGTCCTTATGGATCAGGTGACCAGATTTTTTGTTAGAGGTTTGAATTCCTGAAGAGAAGTTCGTCATTCAACCGACTAAAAGTGATTCCCGCCTCTCAAGTTAACCCAGCCAGTCTGGTTACGAGGGTACTAAGGGGAAGGTTCTTCCTTTGGCTTACGCCTCCAGTTCCGTTAACCCCCGAGCTGCGGTCGTTTGACACTACTTCGCAAACTTAGTCATCTAGTTTGGCGAGAGAGGTTAAAAACACCCAGTAGTATGACAACGAACTCGGGTTGATTTCGTGTTTTAAAGTTAATTTTAACCCATTTTCTTCAATGGGGTTTGTGGTCATTGGTCCACAAGGTGACCAAGCTCACCGGCTAAACACTAAACTTGATTAAGTCTAGGTTAGCCCAAAGTGTGGTCTCTAAGTTGTTACCCTAAAGATTCATCCCAAGTTTCATGCACTTCTAGCCTAACTTATGCTAAGTTCTAGCCTAATTTAGGTCAATTAAGACCTATGATTGCTGTGCAATCACTCCTTTCTTTTCTTTTCAATTTTCCCCCCTCTTTTTTCTCATTTTTCTCTCAAATGGATCTTTTTCCTCAACCTCCATTTTTTTTTGTGCGAAATCCTTTTGTGAGATTTGATTTTCATGGCATTTTGCTCTTTAATACCCCCCATACCTACGATTTGCAATGTCCTCATTGTAAATTAGGGAGGTTCGAGTTCAATTTAGATCGTACATTAGAATAGGGTCAAAGGGTGGGTGGATGGGTCAGGGTGATTGTTGCAGATAATTTCAAGCTTTGATACGTGTACTAAAGGTGGAGTCGGCTATTCTGATGGACGAACCCTAAAGTGCAATATGAGTTCAGCAAAGAGTTATGTAAAAAGGATTTCTGGTTTTTCAAAAAGATGACGGGCTGCCGCCTGTTAAGCGCTAAGTTTAACACCATTAGATGGATGCAATAAGCTCAGGGAGAATGGAGATCAAAAGACAACTCAGCCAAGTTTGTGTCAGTGAGTTCAATGAACGGTTTGAGTCTCTGAACATTCATGATAAATGATTCAGAATCACGATTGAGTTCACTAATTTCTATGGCCCCATTTCCAAAAACACGCCGGACAAGGAATGGTCCAATCCATTTTGATTTGAGTTTGCTAGTAAATAGTTTGAGTTTGGCATCAAAGAGTAGGACCTTCTAACCAGGATGGAAAGTTTTTCTTGATATGTGTTTGTCATGAAAGGCTTTAACCTATTCTTTGTAAATTCGCTAGTTCTCGTATGCGTCATTGCGTAGTTCCTCGATCTCGCTCATTTGTAATTGTCGGTGGGTTCCAACCTTATAAAGATCAAGATTGCACTTCCATACTGCCCAATAAGCTTTGTGCTCCATTTCGATGGGTAGGTGACATGCCTTCTTGTACACGAGTCTAAACGGAGACATACCTAATTGGGTTTTTTGGGCGATCCTATAGGCCCACAAAGCTTCCGGAAGGAGGGCCAACCAAACTTTCCTATCAGGCCGAATAGTGACCTAAAGGATTTTCCTGATCTCCTGATTATACAATTGATGATAACATCATCATGAGCCTTAACTAGCTCATTTTGACTTAAGAAAGAAAATAAAAGCTCCTACATAACCTGGAGAAGGGCCTAATTCAAGGAATTATTGTTCTAAGAAGAAAAAATAAGGGTAAAACTATAATTTTACCATTTCAGTACATCAATGAGATTTCTCAAGGGCTAAACATTAGTCAAATGGTCTTAATAAGATAAAAAGTAGGTTGGTTCAGTCAGAAAAGGGTTCATGTGCAATCTAAGAATTAAATGACATCTTGTAACCCTAAAATAGACCTGCTTAATTTAACAAGGTTCTGGTCAGGATAAAAATCAATTAAACCTTCTAAAATTCATGGAAAAATATCCCCTAGGGTTTAGATCCTTCAATTTGGCCTTTGGAACCTATTTTGACCTAAGTAGGAGTCCTAACTAGATATTTGACCTAATTTGGGTTTTTGTGTAAAATATCCAGTCAAATGTGGTCAAACCTAAAATCCAACATCACCATTGGATTCCTTAGGTCCAAATTAGGTTTGTACCAAAATTTAGGCCTAAGGGAAGGTCACCTTGACCTACTTTGAAAAATAGTCCACCCAATTACATTCTGACCCCTAGCTTTTGAAAACCCTTGCGTAGACCCCCCGATCATCCTCACCAATCTTTACATTTAGGTCCCTCCACCATTAAAGTGGAGGAATCCTACTCTGGCAAGGATCCAAGGAGGATTTCTCCCTGATTCCTCAAAGATCTCTCAGATTTGGAAGGGAGATTCTGTGAGGAATTCCCTTCCATCTGAACACAATTTCAAGATCTAATTTGCACCCAATCACTCGTGCAAATGCACGAGAGATATGGGTATCTCCCACTGTTTCCTTCTCCGGCGAGGACTCTTGCGCTTGGAAGCTTGCCTTCCAAGCACAAGAGCCCCTGCCAGTACCTATAAAATGACCCTCACCTCCGGCCGCATATTTTCAGCTTGGCTTGGCAGGAGAATCACCCCTAGCTTCGTCTCTTCTCCTCCGGCCAAGTGTCTAGCAGGCTCTGGCGACCTCTCTTCCTCCTTCTTGTCGCTCTGCCACAATACCAGTGGCAGAGATGTCCTCACCACCTTCCTCCACGTCGCACCATACCCACGCACGCACCTCCAGCCCCTTCGTCGTCGCCGTTCTCCCTCCGCTGGAAGTTTCTTCTCTGGCGACAGCAGGTATAGCCAGCAGCTCTTCTATCCCCCTTCGTCCACTTAGTTAGGTCAAACGCTGCAAACCACCACCATCGTTCCCATCTCCAGCCAAGCACCGATGAGGTCTCTCCATCACCACCACACCTCCATCCACCTTGCCAGACCCCTCATAACATCCGCCATCATCCACTGAGCATCTTCCACCCCTTCACTGACTGCCAACACCTCCACACTCACCCACCGAACACACCCATTACCACGGCCACAGAGCTACCTAGTCATGCACGCCTAGGCCGCCCCGCAGCCAGCCACCCACCGCAGCACCTTCGCCGTGACACAGCAAAGCTCCCCATGTGGTTTAACATGGCCATAAGTCCATCTTTGTGAGTTTCAGATCCGACCCCCTTTCCACCATTGGAGCACGAGTAAGGAACTCGCAAGCTTGCTCCAGGCCGAAGCACTCCAGGTTCCCAGGTTCAGGAGGCGTGAGCTAATCTCGCGAACACATCCAGCAAGAGAGCAAGCCTTGCGAGGAACCCAGCAGTGGAAATTGAGCGAAGCACCTCACCTGCGGGCGTGAGCAAAGCGGGTGGGACTTTTAGTCCCACCTCGGAAACTCAGGCGCGTGGTGAGTCCCTTATATTGATTTTGAGTTTTAGGCATTTCGCCTCAAGACACGGGGTGAGGTCCCCTCGCCCACGCTCACCCACCTCATCCGCGACCCATGCCCCCGAGAACCTGGTTGACCAACCCGTTTAACCCCTCACTCCTCACGCACCACCCAGGCCGGTGCGCCTAGACCCAGACACGCGTAACCTGACCCGTTTACCCAGCTGGCTCTGGGAAAGAGAACCCAAGAGAGAAATAGAGAGAGTGTATGCGGGGAGGGTAGCGAATAGGTTTTTCACTCGTGTGCGTGTGTAGGGAAAAGAAGAAAGGAAGAGGAAGGCACAGCCGCAGAGAAAGAATGAGAAGGAAGAGGAGCTAAGGCAAGGAAAGCAGAAAAGCTAAGGAAAAAGAAGGAAGGATGAGGTGCAGTTGAAGAAGAAAGAGAAGGGCAGGAGAAGGCAGTAAGGAAGGCAGAAGCCAAGGGAAAGAGAAAGCACTGTAACAGGGGAGGTGTGGTTAAGAAGAAATCAAGGCAGAGAAGAAGGAATAAGAAGGAAGGAGAAAGCAAGGAAGAAGAAGCAAAGAAGCCAAAGTCAGAAAGGAAAAGAAAGAGAAGCTAAGGCCAAAGATTCGCAGAGGAAAGTCAAAGAAAATAAGAAAGAGCCAAAAGCTAAAGGAAAGAAGAGAAAGAAGGAAAGAAAGAAAAGAGAAGATTAAAGAAGAAGAAAAGAAAGAAGCAAGGCAAGCAGATTCTTCTCAATCTCTTTATTTTGGTATACTTTAGTATCCATAAACTCCTGCATTATACTCTAAATTAGATTTTGAGTAGATTTAAGTGTTCAAATTACATTATTGAGATTAGTGAATAGATTCCATTTGCTCCCTGTGTTTGACCTCAGACTTAACAATTCGAGTAATAAAAACTACTTATTTGTTTACAAGGTGATTTCACCTATACTACGACGCAACATCACTTATCTTTATAAAACAACCGATCTCGCCTGTGTTAACATTTTGGCGCCGTTGCTGGAGAGCAACGTGCAATTTATCACTAGTCTCTGCATTCTTTTGTATTCTATTTGAGCACTAACTTGCCCTATTGTTTTGCTGTGATCTTGCAAGATATTTCACGAGAAGATCTCCTGCGCAAGTCAACCACTCCAGGGATGGTAATCTCTTTTCTTCCCTAATCCATCTCCTAATCCTTGAAAGACAAAAGGAAGCAATCAAAATAGGAATTGCTTGCCTTCTCTTTATAGTAATTATCACTTAAAAGGCTAGTTTCTGATTTGCGAGATAAATTTTTCAAATCTGATTGAAGTAGAAGCGATTTTTAGAGATCCTATCCCACAAAATTCCTATGCCTAGTAGAAATCACGCTTAATCTCCGCGGACAACACACTTCTTGTTTTTAAGTCCAAAGACAACTTTTTTTTAAAAGAAAATAGGATTGGAAGTAGAACCAAATTAGGGTTTCTATAGTAGGGTTTTGGAGTGCTAGCCACACATGCTTGCATAGAAAGAAATAAACCCAACTCACATCAGTGTGTTACCCAAACCCTTCATTGAAAAGATCTAAGCAAGACAACGCAAGAGATTCTTTTGGAAAGAGGCTTCTCATCATGGGGCTTTCCTTCAACCTGTAAAATGGGAATCAATTTGTTTGCCAAAGAAGATCGGTGGCATGGGAATTAGATCCCTTAAAGAATTTAATGATGCCCTGCTTTTGAAGTGGGTTGTTCGGCTGCTACAAGGGGAAAAAAAAATGTGGGCAGAGATTATTCAGGATAGCTATGGGGCTGCCAATGACGAGAAGAACCGCCTAAATCCACACAAACCTTCTCCTTTTTGGTCATCAGTGGTGCATGCCTTGGCGGATAATTGGAGCTTGTTCAAGTCTATCTTAGGTGATGGGAAAAGCTTCAAATTCTGGTCGGAAAATTGGCTACCTGGTGGGGTGATAAAAGACAGGTACCCTCTTGCATTCTCAGCTGCTTTTGATAAAAATGTTGTGGTATGTGATTACTGGGACACGACCTCTGAAAATTGGTCTCTGAACAATGTAATGTGGAATGGTCATGAAACAAGAACACGAGCAGAAAATGAGCGTCTCATGCAGGAACTTACTGCTTTCAAACCCACACCTGAGGAATATGACACATACAAATGGGAGGGTACGTTCTCCTCAGCGGCTGCCTATGACAAGCTTGTCAACTCTTCCAAGATGGCAGAAGCAGATGAGGTGGGGAAAAAGCTATGGAAATTGAAGGTACCACTGAAGATACAAATTTTTTTGTGGTTATGCAGAAGAGATGGCCTGATTTCTAGAGATCTGAGGCACAGGAGAATGGGAACCCCTACCCACTTCTGCCACTTGTGTGGGATGCATAATGATTCCAGCATTCATATATTTTCTACTTGTGTGATTACAGATTATGTTTGGAGGAAGGTGTGTAGGGAATCTATTCCCACGTAGGAGAATCTCTGGAGTTCTTTCTTGAGGGTGAATAAGCCATACTTGCCTATGGTGGTTGTATTATGGTCTAATTGGAGAGCTAGAAATGAGAGCTTGTTTCAGGAGAGTCCAGTGAATGTGGATAAGATTGTCAATAGTTGCTGGAATCTCATACACTAATGGGGTTCAATCATGTAACCTTTTTATTATATTTTTATCAATAAAAGCTCTCTTGGAGTGCTATCATTGATTCGATAGCATTCCTTTTCATCCTGCTGGTTCACCCAATGGCTGTCGAAGATCAGGTAGATAATCCTAGCACCTAACCACTTAATGGTCTCCTTTTTCACGACATCCTTCACGTTCGGATTCAGACATCTCTGCATTTCACGGGATGGTCATGAGCCCTCCTCAGTATAGATGCAGTGCATGCAATATGAAGGCCTGATACCAGTTAAGTCATCAAGAGTTCAACCAATGGCTCTCCGATGCTGCTAGAGGACAAAAATCAATCTTGTTTCCTGATTAAAAGTTAGTCAGGAATTGATGATCACAGGAAACGTGCGATTAGAACCCAAAAGATGTATCTTAGATGATCAGGGAGGGGCTTCAATTCCATGACGGGATTGTCAGCAGTTGATGAGAGGCTCATCATGGCTTCTAATTATCCCTAATTAACTAGTTTCCCTAGTTAATTAGCTAGGAATATGCATATATAAGGGTTAATTATAGAATAAGGGGCAAAATAATAAAGGACCTTAAAATAAGTTTAAAATGCTAAATTATATGTCAATTACTATTATTAATAACTTAATTAATAAATGGGCTTGAAATACCACTAGTTTGTTACCTAATTAATATCTTATTTAACTTAAGAATAACTTAAGACCTAAGTCTTTAATAACTTAAGTAAATCAATTTAATAAATATAAATAAATGGATTAAAAATGTGAATACATGGCTTTAATATGATATTTAGCTAAATTATAAATGTATATAAAATGTTAGAAAAGAAAATAATTTAAATTAACCTTAAAAGCCTCTATTTGCATTTTGATCCCCGTAATTTATTACAATCGAGTCCTTTTCATTTCATCTAGGTCCTTAACTTTCCTTGCACATAGGTCCCTATGTACACCGTCTTCTTCTTCATTTCTTCTTCAGCTGCTTAAACAGCTAACGTTCGGCGGTGTTGCCACTCTCCGATGACCGTCCATCTGATGTCATTCCTTCCTTGCCAAGCTCTTGGAGCTTGTGCTCACCACCTCAACTCCATCCACCAATCTCCTAAATCCTAATTAGGTCACGGTGTTAACTTCACTGGCGTCAGAGACGACGAGGGAGGTTAAGCTGTACCTAGACATCCATTCGTCTGGATCTTCCCCCTTTACAGCCGCTGAACCCTATAAATAGGCCTGAACCCCTACAATTTGAGTTTGATTAGCTCCCTTTCCCTCTCCACCACACCGTAGCTGGTCAGTAGGTTCTTCTGCAACTCCAGCGTCTTCGTTCTCCTTCTCGAGCACGGCTACCGAGGACGTGCTGCCTCACTCACCTCCTCTTCCTCTCTATCACCCTGCCAATGGCGACTGAGCACCCCACTCTCCCTCTGATCTCCGCTTCGATTGGCCGGAGCTTCTCTTCTCACCCAATCTAGATTTCGATCTCGTTCTCGCCTTGCCAACGACGACATCCCTCACCTCCTTCGTTAGGTAAGTAGTCTTAACCCTTAGGAGTAGGTTTAGCTAGGTAATTAGATAGAATTAGCTTAGTTTAGTTAGCTTCAGTAATTTCTTCTCTAACTCCGATGAGGTCAAATCCGATCTGGCTAGACATCGATTCACCCTTGCTTCCATCCTGTCACTTATCTCTACTTTCCACGATCATCCTCCGCTTCTTTCCTCCCTATTTTATCAGCTTTACCGCCTAGACTAGTTCACCTTCATCGATGACCTCCACTGTCCATGGTGGAGGTCACTGAGCTTAGAACACCTCCATTGGGGCCCTCCATCACCCATTCGCACACTAAGGGACCCGATCTTCACTCCAATTTAACAATTGATCACTTATATTGTAAACACCTAATTATGTTTCAACTCTTGAGCTCATTATCTATGGCGAGTTCAAGAGAGTCTAAACACCTAATAGATCACCTATATACTATCACCGTACACATTAAACACTTTCCTCTCACTCAATTGAGTGAGAGGAGGATCCTGGAGTTCTAACGAACTCATACTCTCTATTTTTTGATTTCATTGCATATATTTGAGTAAATTCATTAATTGGTTCAATTGAGACTAATGGTCGACTTTTTGCTTAGCGTTAAAGTATTTAAGTGGTGGAAAAATTGACTAACCAAAAATAATGAAATTAACCACTCACAGAAGAGCGGGTCGTATCCACAGGGAGGCAATGATGCAATCAATACTTTAATTATTTAATGTTATTTCAGATAGTGCGAAATCCCTTTTCAAATAGGACTTAAAATGTGAAGGAAAGTAGATTTGCAATAACCTAAAAAGTTAAGGGTGTAAGTGCAGTTTTCCCCTGCAGAAATCCTCAATAAATTTAGGATAAATTCATGCAGTTTTCACGTGATGTGTACTAAAGACAATTAGTACTTAAGTTAAGCCCAAAATCAACATTTAAACTAGTTAATATCAATACCATGCAATTAGAAAGAACTATGAGTGCTTGAATGCAATTCTGCCACAATATAATAATAATATAAAAAATCAAATTGGTGGCAATGGCATTGAATGTAATTTCTAATTAAGATAAAAACAGAGCTTTCTTCCTCTCTCCTCGCGAGAGAGAGAGAGAACCGCGAGGGTCGATGCAGGGCTCAAGAGGACGGTGAGGTCGAGAGCTTTCCGACGGTGGCAGCGGCGGCGGCGGAGGTGGCCTCCGGTGGCCGGCAGAGGTGGCCGGAGACTGCTGCCTGTTGGAGGAGATGAAGATGCACGCAGCGCCTGCGGCTGGTGGCGTGCGAGCGTGCGCGCGCGGGCGCGCTGGAAGATGGGCGTGCTGAGGAGCGCACGGAGGTGATGGAGCAGAGAGGCGCGATGGCGCTCTGCAGGGGCTAGAGTGGCTGCGGTTGGTTGCAGGCGCGCGGTCTGCAGGTGGGCGGTGGGGCGCGCTGGATGGTGCGCTGCAGAGGCCGGCGCCTGCAGGTGCGCTGATGGGCAGGAAGGCGTGCTAGAGATGAGGGGAGCACTGGTGCGCGCGGGCTTGTGCGTGAGGACGTGGCGGTCTGCAGTTAGCGCATGTGGGAGCGGTGCTCGGGCGAGCGGTGCCGCGCCTGCTGATGGGCATATGGGCTGCAGGGACGCAGCAAGGAGGCCGTGCGGGCGCTGTGGGCGAAGTGGCTTTGCAGGTCTGCAGGCGATGGAGAGGGTGTTGGGGCTGGCGCGCGGTTGCCTACAGCGCGCAAGGAGGATGTGCCGGCGGAGGCGTGCGGGCGGAGAGACTTTTTCCCCGCAAGGGGAAAGAGGACATAGTGCGACACAATGCACACTTTTCTTTTCTCTGGATGGCCTTCCTCTCTCCCTGCCTCTTCTTTTTAAGTTCTCCCCTCACCGCGTGAGTTCAGGGATTTTCCCAAATCCCCGGTCATGGCTGTTGAGAAAGGCGGTGCCAGAAGATTTGCCCATTGTTCGGCGGGGGAGGGGGGAAAGAGAGTTGCGGCTGTTTGGGGAATTTTATCCCCCCACCCTTGCTCTTTGTGTATTTTATTACCTGCACATAAAAACAATAGAATCATGAAGTTATAGAATGTTATAACTTAAATTATGAGGTGTACAAATCTTCTATAACTTAATTACCATTATTAACACACCTAAATTGTATAATTAAAGATACTTAGGCCTAATATTAGTCCCTTTTAATGGACTCATCAAATACCCCCATGCCTAAGATTTGCTAGTCCCTAGCAAAAATAATAGAAATAATCAGAAGATTTCTTCTTTTCTTATTTCAAAACTTTAGAAATCTAGACAAATGTGAAGTGCTGATAGCCTAGGTAATAGATCCAAGTGAAAGAGCCGATTCGCATTGGGAGTTCATACATCACCCTTGGCAAAAATTTCTGTCGAGATAGGCAACTACTTCCCTCGGGGATAAAGCAAACTATAATCTGTAACTTGACCCCAACATTTGGCTTAGGTAGGAGATATCAAGTTGAATGGATTTGTATTTGGTGGCACACACTCAACTGGTGCTACATATAGTCTAGTACTGCAGACTCTAACTCTCTAGACTATTAGACAGGTCAACTCTGAGAGAGGCTATACAACCGTGCTCTCTTAATGTTCCTGGGCACTCTCTCTTTTCTTTCTTTCTGAGATCACGAATCTCGCTAGAATTAGAAATTATACTCACTATTTGGTGGCCTCACATGGCATCTACACTTCAATTAAAGTCCTAATAACTCTATAACTAAGTTAGAGTTCTCAACCAGTATTCAGGTGATCAGAAATACTAGAAGGTAGGTGTGGGTTATATTTGGTGGAACACGATAGGTGTTTTGCTACCTCAGAAACTGTATTACATCATACACTTGGACTTTTTTTTATTGTAATATAATTACTTTTTTTTTCTTTTTTCTTTTTCTTCTTTCTATTTCTTCTTTTTCTACATCTTTTCTCTTTTCTTCTCATCTTTTATATATATATATATTTTTTTTTTCTTGTTTCTTTTTCAATCAACACAACACAATACGGACTTTTATTTAGGAGGCATTATTAGGGATGATGATGGTCAAGAGGAAGTTGTGTGGCTTATTTGGTGGAAGTGCCTATTCTCGGCACCGGGAAAGAATGGATTGGACAGGCATATTTCTGACCTTTGACACTATTATCCTCCTTCAGCTGAGGATTTTATGAAGGACAGTCGTAACCATCCACCATAGTTATAGCTTTATTAAGACTCAATCTCTGTGTATCTGCCTTATTTGGTGACTCTCAGGAATTCACTCAAAGTACGCACACAGGAACAGAGAGTGAAAACTACGCCTAACTCTGAAGTATCATCATCTAATTATCCAGAACTTAAGAGTCCTTGCACTAGACTTAGCGCACCAGTAATCTCTCTACTTCTTCTCACAAATATGAGGTGGATTTATTAGAAGATAGTATGCCTGACTCTCTATGAATTGTCCAAGGGTTCAGTAGACTACAAATGCTTATTGGTTTTCCAAAAGGATCCATTACCAAGTCTACGTGCACGTGAAATAAATGTACTGGATTCTAAACTTAAGAAATAATTCCAGAAGAAAAGCCTCCAATAAAGGTATTTTGCTAGGGACTAACCCAATCAGCTCAAGAAAAGATTTTTTTTTTTAATAAATATGTATGCAAATATTTATAAATGCTATAAACACTATAAACATTCTCAAGTTATATCCCCCCATGCCTAAGACTAATAATGTCCTCATTGGAAAAATATAGACATAAAAGAATATCACCTGAGGAGGAGAGTGGGAGGAGCTAAGGCTCCTCAAGCCGTAGTGCGTCCAAAACCTGGCCATCTGAAAGAGTAATATACGATTTAAGTCGCTAGCCATTTACTTTAAAGTTCGCACCTGAAATAGGGTTCCTGATCTCTACAGCTCCATGCGGGAAGGTATTAATCACAACGTAAGGCCCATCCCAACGAGACTTGAGCTTTCTAGGAAATAATTTAAGTCTAGAATTGAAAAGCCAGACCCACTGGTTGGGCTCAAAAGTCTTTCTAATGATGTGCTTGTCATGGAAGACTTTTGTACGTTGCTTGTAAGCTTGAGAAGTTTCATAAGCTTCATTACGAAGCACCTCAAGCTCACTTAATTCTAACATACGTGCTTTTCCCGCTTTATCCAGATTTAAGTTAACGTTTTTAAAGGACCAACAAACTTTATGTTGGATTTCAACGGGAAGGTGGCACGCTTTTCCGTAGACAAGACGGAAAGGAGACATACCCAAGGGAGTCTTATATGCAGTTCTGTAGGCCTAAAGGACGTCATTTAGTTTTTTAGACCAATCCTTTCGATCAGGCCTGACAGTTTTTTCTAAAATTCCCTTAATCTCCCTATTAGACACTTCAACTTACCCACTCGTTTGGGGATGATAAGGTGTGGCTATCATGTGATTTACTCCCAAATTTTGGAGTAGTCTAGTGAAGTGTACATTCTTAAAGTGAGGTCCTCCATCACTTATGATCATCCTTGGGCACCCATATCGAGAAATGATATTAGCCTTAATAAAGGCCATGACCACAGAATGGTCATTGGTTCACGTGGGGATGGCTTCTATCCATTTTGATACATAATCAACAGCCACAAGGATGTATTCATATTTGAAGGACACAGGAAAGGGACCCATGAAGTCAATGCCCCAAATAGCAAAGATTTCAACAGGGAGGATAGGTTGTTGGGGCATCTCATCCCTTTTTCCAATGGTTCCCGTCTGCTGGCAATGTAGACATGCGCCCACATACGTATGTGCATCTCAAAATAATGTGGGGGTATGTGCATCTCAGAATAATGTGGGCCACCAAAAACCAGACTGAAGAACCTTATGAGCAGTCTTCTTCCCACTAAAATGTCCCCCACAGTGGAGGTCATGGCAGAAACTCAGAACACTTCTTTGTTCCTCATCAGGGATGCAACAGCGAAACAGCTGGTCAGGGCCTATTCTAAAAAGCTCGGGTTCCTCCCAATGATAAAATTTAGCATTGCCGATAAACCTGTCTCGCTTCTGCTTGTCCCAAGTACTAGGGGTGATGCCCGTGACCAGATAGTTCACTATGTCAGCGAACCAAGGAGTTTTAGTTTCCACGGCCATTAGAGACTCATCAGGGAAAGTCTCTTGAATACCGCCAGCGGGGTTTGATGCCTCAATAGGGATCCTAGACAAATGGTCTGCTACCACATTCTCAACTCCTTTCTTGTCTTTAATTTCCAGGTCAAATTCTTGGAGTAGCAAAATCCAACGAATTAGGCGAGGTTTGGTGTCCTTTTTAGCGAGAAGATGTTTAAGGGCCGAATGATCAGTGAACACCACAACTTTGGATCCCAAAAGATAAGACCGAAACTTGTCCAAAGCAAATACTACAGCAAGTAATTCCTTTTCCGTGACCGTGTAGTTTTGCTGAGGATCCGTAAGGGTCTTGCTGGAATAATGCAGCACATGAGGTTTGCCATCAACCCTTTGACCTAAGACCGCTCCCACTGCAAAATCAGAAGCATTGCACATAAGCTCAAACGGGAGGGTCCAATCTGGCACTTGGAGAATCGGTGCAGTAATGAGGGCTTTCTTCAAAGCTTGGAAAGCCTCGCCACATCTATCATCAAAATGGAAGGAGACATCCTTCGCTAACAGGTCGCAGAGTGGCTTAGAGATTTTACTGAAGTCTCTAATGAAGCGCCTATAAAATCCAACATGGCCAAGGAAAGATCTAATCTGACGAACATTGGCGGGCAATGGAAGCTTAGAGATGGAATCAATTTTTGCGATGTCCACCTCTAATCCTCTCTCGAAAACTACATGCCCTAACACAATGCCCTGCTGGACCATAAAGTGGCTTTTCTCCCAGCTAAGCACCTGTTTTGCCTCTTCGCAACGGGTTAAGACTTTATCAAGGAGCGAAAGGCATAGGTCAAATGACAAGCCATAAATGGAGAAGTCATCCATGAAAATTTCAACAAACTCGTCGATCATATCAGAAAAGATAGCCATCATACAACGTTGGAAAGTGGCAAGAGCGTTACATAACCCAAGTGGCATTTGACGGAATGCAAAAGTGCCATAAGGACTCGTGAAGGTGGTACTCTCCTGATCATCAGGAAAAATGGCTATTTGGTTGTACCCAGAGTACCCATCAAGAAAACAAAAGTCCCTATTCTCCACCAATCGTTCCAAAATTTGATCGATAAACGGTAAGGGGAAATAGTCTTTCTGGGTAGCCGTGTTTAAACGGCGGTAATCAATGCAGACCCTCCAACCAGTTGAGGGTCTAGTGGTCACCAGTTCTCCTTGGTCATTCTCCTCCACAGTGATTCCTGCCTTTTTCGGAACTACATGAATCGGACTGACCCATTTACTATCTGAAATGGGATAGATAATCCCTGCATCTAACCATTTCAGAATCTCTTTTTTAACAACCTCCCGCATATTTGGATTGAGCCTTCTTTGCATGTCTCGGAAAGGCTTCACAGACTCGTCCATGTAAATATGATGCATGCAAAGAGAGGGATCAACACCCTTAATATCAGCAATTGTCCAGGCAATTGCTTCCTTGTGCCTTTGTAAACACTCAAGCAGAGCTCCCTCCTGCAATTTAGATAATGCAGACTAGATAATAACGGGGAGCGTGTTATTAGGGCCAAGGAAAGCATATTTCAATGTGCTCGGGAGGGGTTTCAACTCCAATTCAGGAGCCCTTTGGATTGAGGGTTTTAGTTGAGATGTCCCCGCTTCAGGCGGCGGATCTACCTTCACAGTCCAGGGTGGGGACAGAGACTTAGTGTGTATCCCCAGAAACTCTTCTAGTTCGGGCATTTTCCTTTCAGTTTCTTTGATAATCAAGGGATGGTCCTGAGTTATGACCTTCTGAAGGGGATCTCTACATAAGAGTGCTGGAGTAGTCTCTTCAATTATTTCATCAACGACCTCAATCTGAGAACAATCTTCAAATTCGGGTTGCTTGTAAGTATTAAAAACATTCAACCGGATCTTCTTGTTCCCGAAGCCCATTTTAAGTGCCCCAGATCTACAATTTATAGAGGCATTGGCTGTGGCCAAAAAGGGGTGTCCCAGAATAATGGACGGCTTTGTGGGCTTATTAGACGGGTCAGTATCAAGTACCAAAAAGTCAACGGGGAAGAAGAAATCCTCCACTCTCACAAGGACATCTTCCAACAATCCCCGCGGTGTCTTAAGTGATCTGTCTGCAACCTGGAGGATTACTGGACTAGGCTTCAGCTTTCCTCCTCCCAAAAGGTCGTAGACAGAGCTCGATAGAATGTTTACCCCCGCACCCAGATCGAGCAGAGCCTCGTCAATGTGTTGGTTACCTATAACCACTGAAATATACGGGGCCCCTGGGTCTTTCATTTTGGGGGGTGTTCCATGCTGAAGAACCGAGCTAACGTGGTCAGGCAGGATGACCTTGGTTTGGACCTGTTTCCTAGATCGGTGCTTCTGGGTGCACAGGTCCTTCAGAAACTTGGCATAGGACGGAATCTGTTTAATTGCTTCCAACAGAGGCAAGTTAATCTGGACTTGCCTAAAAGTATCCATAATCTCTTCCGTCCTATCCTTGGCTCCAGACGAGCCAACAGAAGATTCCCCCGGAGCAGATAGGCGCTCTGGATAGGGCACCCTCGGCTTCTGAGTAGAGGGGTTGTCATGGCAAGAAAGGGGTGGTGGTAGGATGACATCCTCATTGTGGATGATTTTTTGTGAGGGAGAGTGGTGTGGCTCTTCCTCGGGTGAGATGGAAGTCGGATCAAGTGTGGAAGGGGAATTCTGAGATGTAATCGTAGGAGTGTTATCAGGCTTGTCAATCTTTTTTCCACTCCTCAACACGGTCACTGCTTGGGCGTGCTCCCTGAATACAACCCCCTTGCCCTTAGGGTTCTCCTTAGAAGAGCTAGGCAGCTTCCCCGGATCACGTTTCCTAACTGCCTCGGTAAGATGACCAATTTGGGATTGCGTATCAGTAATCATCTTATTCTGAGATTGGATGACCATATTCTGATGCTCTTGCATCGCTTTCATCATGGCCTTCAGTTCATCCATCTCAGAGGGCTTATTCGGAAGAGGATTTTCATAAGAAGGTTGGTATGTGGGCTGGGGAGGTAAGGGTCTTGTATTCCTTGAGTTAGAAGCATCAGCTTGCTTCCAAGAGAAGTTTGGATAGTTCCGCCACCCTGGATTATAAGTGTTGGAGTAAGGGCTATTGCGAGGGGGGCGGAAACCTTGGGCCGCATTCAAGTCGGCCTGAATCAACTCAGGGAATTGGGTTGCCTGATGGCACTTCGCAGTGGCGTGCGTTGTGCTTTGGCAGATGGAGCATTCTCTTGAAGCCTGAAAAATAGAGGCTGCTTGTGGGTTCATGCCGGGGTTTGCTAAAAGCCTATCAAAGTTTTTATTCAATAGTTGAATCTGATAAGCCAAATCCTGAGAAGCCCCAGCTTCATGGGCCTCTATCTTCCTCTGCAAGATTGATGGTTTTCTTTCTTGATATGCAGAGGACAAATGTATGGAGTTGTCGCTTAAAGTTTCAAATAATGCCCAGGCTTCATCCTCAGTTCTGGTCATGAAGGTTCGTGCACAGGCTGCATCAATGGTTTGCCTATGCCTTTCAGATAATCTGTTATAGAACCTTTCGACCAACTGCCATCTTGGCATTTGATGGTGGGGGCATAACCTAAGAAGGTCATTACAGCGCTCCCAAGTCTCATGAAATTGCTCCCCTTCTTGTTGAGTAAAACTCATAATCTCCCTTCTGTAATGGTTGGTTTTACTCATAGGAAAATACTTTTTTAAAAATTCTCCCTTAAGGGTAACCCAATCATTTACCCTTGCATCAAGGGTATGATAACAGTGCTTGGCCTTATCCTTTAGGGAGAAAGGAAATAGAGTCCTCATCAAGGCTTCATCAGTAAAGCACTGGAGCTTCACCGTGGAACAGACCTCGGTGAATTCCTCCAAATGCCAGTAGGGGTCCTCCCTAGTAGTATCATAAAAAGAGGGCAATAAAGATATGGTACTGCTCTTGATCTCATACGGATTATCCCCTGCCAGTCATCTTAGTGCTTGTGCAGGTTGGTTGGTAGGAATAAAATAGTCCCTTAGGGTCCTTTGTTGATTTGCACCTTGCTCAGCCATTTCTTCTCTTTCTTCTCCTAGGTGAGCTCTCCTAAGAATTCTCTTGGGCTCAGGATCAAACACTAGACTACCCTCAAGAGAACGTCTACCAAGCATACAAAACACAATTCAGTAATTTTTTTTTTTTAATTTTATTATTGAGTAAGTCAAACATCCACTCCAAAGATAAGTCAAAAGATCAAGACTTATCCCTCTGTTCCCACGTAAGTGGTATAAGAGGGGTGTGGACTTGAAATCTTAACCTTCTTTATTGTGGATGTTGAATTAGTTAAAATAAATGTCCAAACAAGTTTTTCACTGCAATTACGTGCCTTAATTCAACCTTCAAGTGCCTTAGGACCTATACTTTGCTTGCATGATACTCCCAGGTGATCAAGGAAGAAGTTACTCCAAGGACGAACAAAGGGATGCAAGTAGGGCGAACCCTTCCTTTGAGGCGATGCGTATGCGGTGCCCCTTAACTACCCTTTTGTTCCTTTAAGGGGTGTCCCCCTCCGTGGAGTATCAAAACACTTGATCAAAAGATAGTATCACCACTACCACAAAGCACAATAGGAGGGTCTGTACCAATAAAGAGATCGGTGCCTATAGCCTTAAGGGATCGAGCCTTAGTGCGGTGCCTAATGTGCGTGCTCAGTGTCAAAAGTGTGCAACACACCGTAAATCTTTGTAATTTCTTTTTGAAATTGCAGACAAGTCCCTTAGAATCAGATCAAAAGTGAATTGCTTTTAGGGTTGAATCTGATTATTAGTTCCGCTTTTAGTTATGTGACCACTTAATTAGTAAATTCAAACAATTTGGTGGTCTTGAATTTAAATTGGAATGCAAATGCGTGAACAGAAGCTGGATGAAAAAGTTAGAAAGATATACCTGTCTCCAGCAATCTTCGTGCTAAGCTGCTTTCAATGCAATAATAAGATCTAATATGCTGCTCAATCACCCCTAAATGCACGCACCTAAGGGCATGCAACTTCTAAATAAGCAGCTCGATATTTTTTATTGGTTTTTAAAAGCAAGCAAAAAAAATATATAATCACGCATGCACCAAAAATACCGTAAGCCCTAGTAGCTAAAGAATGCGGGGACAAACCCCCAAAAATTTAACCCGAAATTACAAGGGCGAAAAGACAGAATTAAATTGTGACGACGGAGAATCCTCTGCGAAACAGGATCTTGGTCTCCTTCGTCTTTTCCTCGTGTGGCTTAACTCGTGGTTGCTGTCGCTGCTCTGTTGCACCTCGTCGCTTCGGCGGATTCCTTGCACAATAATCAAAATGATTAGATAATTTCGCAACTCAAAAGATTCAAAAATAATAAAGTAAATCTATTGCATTTGTTGCCTCCTTAGCAATGGCGCCAATTTTTATGGTCGACTTTTCGCTTAGCGTTATAGTATTTAAGTGGTGGAAAAATTGACTAATCAAAAATAATGAAATTAACCACTCGCAAAAGAGCGGGTCGTATCCACAGAGAGGCAATGATGCAATCAATACTTTAATTATTTAATGTTATTTCAGATAGTGCGAAATCCCTTTTCAAATCGGACTTAAAATGTGAAGGAAAGTAGATTTGCAATAACCTAAAAAGTTAAGGGTGTAAGTGTAGTCTTCCCTCACAGAAATGCTCAATAAATTTAGAATGAATTCATGCAGTTTTCACGTGATGTGTACTAAAGACAATTAGTACTTAAGTTAAGCCCAAAATCAACCTTTAAACTAGTTAATATCAATACCATGCAATTAAAAAGAACTATGACTGCTTGAATACAATTCTGACACAATATAATAATAATATAAAAAATCAAATTGGTGGCAATGGCATTGAATGTAATTTCTAATTAAGATAAAAATAGAGCTTTCTTCCCCTCTCCTCCTCGCGAGAGAGAGAGAGAGAACCGCAGGGGTCGATGCAGGGCTCAAGAGGACGGCGAGGTCGAGAGCTTTCCGACAGTGGCAGCGGCGGCGGCGGAGGTGGCCGGAGACTGCTGCCTGTTGGAGGAGATGAAGATGCACGCAGCGCCTGCGGCTGGTGGCATCCGAGCGTGCGCGTGCGGGCGCGCTGGAACATGGGCGTGCTGAGGAGCGCACAGAGGTGATGGAGCGGAGAGGCACGATGGCGTTCTGCAGGGGCTGGAGCGGCTGCAGTTGGTTGCAGGCGCGTGGTCTGCAGGTGGACGATGGGGCGTGCTAGATGGTGCGCTACAGAGGCTAGTGCCTGCAAGTGCGTTGATGGGCAGGAAGGCGTGCTGGAGATGAGGGGTGCACTAGTGCGCGCGGGCTTGTGCGTGATGGCATGGTGGTCTGCAGTTAGCACCTGTGAGAGCGATGCACAGGCGAGCGGTGCCGCACCTGCTGATGGGCATGCAGGCTGCAGGGACACAGCAAGGAGGCCGTGCGGGCACTGTGGGCGGCGTGGCTTTGCAGGCGATGGAGAGGGTGTTGGGGCTAGCCCGCGGTTGCCTGCAGCGCGCAAGGAGGATGCGCCGGCGGAGGCGTGAGAGCGAAGAGACTTTTTCCCCGCAAGGGGAAAGAGAACACAGTGCGGCACAGTGCACACTTTTCTTTTCTCTGGATGGCCTTCCTCTCTCCCCGCCTCTTCTTTTTAAGTTCTCCCCTCACCGTGTGAGTTCAGGGATTTTCCCAAATCCTCGATCATGGCTGTTGAGAAAGGCGGCGCCAGAAGATTTGCCCAATGTCCGGCGGGGGAGGGGGGAAAGAGAGTTGCGGCTATTTGGGGAATTTTATCTCCCCACCCTTTCTCTTTGTGTATTTTATTACCTTCACATAAAAACAATAGAATCATGAAGTTATAGAATGTTATAACTTAAATTATGAGGTGTACAAATCTTCTATAACTTAATTACCATTATTAACACACCTAAATTGTATAATTAAAAATACTTAGGCTTAATATTAGTCCATTTTAATGGACTCATTAGAGACTCTCTTGAGGTTCAGAAGGACCTCAAGAAGCTCTTGAACCAATCAATGAGCTCATTTGATGAGATTTTCATCACTATGTATCAAAACCAAACTCACTGAAACTCCAACGAGTGCCAACGAGTCATATTTGAGCTTCAACCCATGAATTGACCTGAGAAGCTCAAAAGTATACTTATAAGGCTTCAAGATTAATTTTCTGTGGTTTAATTTGAGTTTCAAAATTTGGAGTACTTGTTTGATCTGTGTCTTCTCCAACTCCAGCAGAGTTAGAGAAGCTGTTCTATTAGGATTAAAACTTCGAAAATAGATTCAGAGGCTTATGCAGAACCTATAGAAGCCATCCTTGATCTCCGATTGCTTTGAGAACACTTAGGTTGCTCCACCGAACAAACTCCATTTTGACCTCAGGCGATGAAGTCTGAAACCTTACCAAATTTGATCAAAATCCAATTTTGAAGCCTTGAATCAGCTCCTAAGGATGAATTATGTTGATCTGAGACTTTAATTCGATCTGAGAAAGCTTAATTCAGAAAGTCAACCCTCAATTGGATTTAGTCAACACTATGTTAGACAAGAGTGATATTTGAGTAATTTTGGGAATTAAATGTTTCAATATGGATCTAGGATGATTTAGAATGTGTTTGGGTTGGATTGGAAGATTTTTATTGAGGTTTTAAGGTGTTTCATACTTCTGCACAGTTTGGGTTCAAAACGAACCCAATACGATTTTAGTGTCATTTTGATGAGATTTAAATGCCTATTTCACCTAGGCCAGATCGCAAAAACCATATGAGGTTGTTCAGATATCTGTTAGAGACTAATCTCTCTCTACTGAGCAAATTAAAGCTTAAATCTGAGCTCTGTGTTTACTAAATGAAGCATTTGAGTTTCATCTTCTCTCTGAGCTTCTCAGAAACTCATTTCTTGTTCCAATTGACGTGGAATTGTTCCCCGAAGCTTCTCATAACCTCAGCTGAAGGCTTTAGGCTTTCCTTAGGTTATTTGACTTGAGTTCAATTGTCTAAGGGTCATTTTGGCCATGCAAACCTTCCATCTTCGCCCCTCAAATCCAAGCGCCAATTCAAATCTAAGCACCAAATTGGTGCTACATCCTGATAGAGCACACATAGGGCTCTTGATTGAGTCCTTGGTCGATCAATTCCATCAATGAAGTCGGCTGAAATCTTCATCGGAAAATTATCCTGGAGCTGGAAAGATTGTCCCACCTCAGTAATTTGTGGACGATTGCTATAGTATAATACAATTTTCTGCACTGGACAGTTCAGTCGTCAGTGCAAGGTGAGAAATTAAATGAACATATTGGGCGTGGGTGAGTGCGTTGCATGTGCTTGCGCGTGGGTGTGTGTGTGCACGCTTATGAGCGTGAGTGTGGGCCCGTGAGTGGGCAAGTGGACCTCTGAGGCCGGTTACTATGCATGAGCTTAAAAATGGAAATTAAACCACCTAAGAAAAACTAGGCTCGGACCTAGTAGGGTTTGGTCCCACCCTCTAGGGGGTGCTGCATATCCCCAACCGATCTGAGCTGCCAATAACAAAACCAAATTTTTGTAATTGAATGCTTAATGGGCTTAAGAATGCTAAAATTGGCTAAGTGTCGAATTCATTAAGCACAGTAAGGAGAAGAGGTTAAGCTAAAGAAATGGCTAAGAAAACAAAGGAAGAGAGAGAGAGAGAGAGCAACAACAGAAGTAAGGATAAAGAGAATACAAAGAAAGAAAGGGAGGGATGAAGATTTCAATGATGAAAATAAAGAAGGATAATCTGACGTCTATCCATTCTTTTAGATTTCTAATTTTTACTTTTAAGACATTCAATCTTCTTATTAGACGTCTGATTTGTCTTTTATTGAAATATCATATTCACTTTTATTATCCTGAGCTGAATTTGATGTAATAAGGCATTTGTACTCATTTGTTTAGCATTTCTTGCATTAATCTCTTGCAATTAGATGTAATGGGTGTAATAAACATGTTTACTTGATTCTTAATGACAAATTACATGTGTAAATATGTTCTTTCTTAATGGAATGTTGCATGCTTTTATTTGAACATCTCTTATGCAAGATTCATGTACTTAAAGTATTTTAATTATAATCTGATTGATTAAGTAGTTAGTAATTTATGCTTACTATTATGCCTCCCAGTGAACGACTTGGACTCAACCAGTTAAAAAGAAATAAAAATCTAAAATGTTAAGTTAACTTGACTCTATACTACACTCACAACATTAATTCAAGTTAACCTAAGTTACTTTCTCATACAATTAATTAAGCCTAAATAACTTAATTAACTATGTTGAGGAATCTAACCAATAGCAGCAGCAGGCGGTTCAGGGTGGATTTCGGGAGCAAAGGCTGGATCGTAGATGTGTCTAGGTCAGCTCTAGGCTCCTCTATCTGCGAGCTTTATCCTCTTGTGGTTGAATATCAGGGATAAGCCAGTTTTCCTCAACAAACAGATCTGCAACCATGGACTCGATATCGCAGATCTGCTCGATAACCCCACAGTTTATTCCTTTTTGGGCCTTAAAGATATCAATTTTCAAAGTTTTGTTCCCAAATTTTAACTCAATCTAACCCTCTTCACAATTGATGTTGGCCCTAGCCGTGGCCAAAAATGGTCTCTCTAATATGATTGGTGTATCTTTCAATTTCTGAGGACTATCCATGTCTAGCACAATGAAGTCCACAGGAAAATAAAAATCACTGATGCAAACTATAACATCCTCAAGAATTCATTTAGGTGACTTAATGGATCGATCTGCTAATTGCAAAGTCATCTCTGTCAGTTTGAGCTCAGATTCTTCAAAGTGGTCTAGTAGGGATGTGATTATCAAGTTTATGCAAACGCACAAGAATTTTGGGTGATATTCCTTCAATCGCAAGCCCTAAAGAAGCCCTTTCCTTGTCTAAAGCTTGCTCAGAAGTGGGGCTTAGGCAGGTGTGCAAGTAATGGGGACCCAACCCCCGTGTTCATGGGCAAAGCACAGGGGAAGGAATTCCTCTTATGTTGCACAAAGAACTAGTCAGCCGCCAATGTATAACTAAAGTCCCTGTTGTCCTTCGCATGAAGCGGCTGCAGAAGAAGCTCTTGATTGCAGATGAAGGAGAGGGCGACTCCCCCAAGTGTTGACCTGGGCGTAATCCTAGAAGGTTTCCGTGTGACCTGGGGGTGGATGCGAGGAAGAATACGCTGAAGCTGGGTAGCCAAGGTCGCGTAAAGAAGCTTTGTTAATGGCGGCCAAGGGTGCAGTACCTGAAACAAGAAAGAAGCCTCATGGCCACGTCGGAATCATTCAGGAGGTTCGCACGAATGCGGTAAACCTGATGGTGGCTATGGCATGCAGCGAATGTGGTTGTAGGGGGCTGGCGAAGTTGGAAGGTGAGTGCAGTGGTGGAGGTGTTCGGGGAGGTGATGGGCATAGCAATCTCCTCAATTTCTTGAGGGTTTTTGTTGACGAGGCTAGATCGTGTTTTAAGAGATGTCACGTTGTAGTATAGACGAAATCATCGCGAAAAAAAATAAGAATTTATTACTCAAAAACCTAATTATCCGAGGTCGAACACAGGGAGCAAATGGAATTTATTCACTAATCCCAATAATGTAATTGAACACTTAAAGTCACTCAAAACTTAATTCAGAATATAAATGCAAGAATTTAAGAGTCAATTGTAGCAAAAATAAAGAAATTGGACATCTGATTCTATGATCAGATGTCTTAAATGATGGCCCTTCTTTCTGCTTTCTCTTCTTTCTTTTCTTCTTCTTTCTTTATCTCTAGCTTTCCATAGCTCTTCTATTCTTCTCTGACTTTGGCCATCTGCAGCTCTTCTTCCTTGTTTCTTTCTTTCTTCTCTTACACAGTGCCTTTCTCCTTCTCCTGCGGTCTTCTTCTTTCTTCCTCAGCCGCACCTCTGCTACAGTGCTTCTCCTTCCCTTGGCATCTGCCTTTCTTCTTCTTCCTTTTCCTTCCTTGGCTTCTACCTTGATTTTCCTTCTTCAACCTTTTCCTTAGCTCTCCTCTGACTTTCTCTTCTTCTCTTTGGCCTTCCTTCCTTCTTCTTCCTTTTCCTTCCTTGGCTTCTGCCTTGATATCCTTCTTCAGCCTTTTTCTCTCCTCTTTCTTTCTCTTCTCTTTGGCCTTCCTTCCTCTTCCTTTCTGTGGCTAAGTGTCTTAGCTTCACCTCAGCTGCGCCTTCCTCTTCCTTCTTCTTTTTCCTTAGCTTCCCTGTTGCGCCTCTTCCTTAGCTCCTTCTTTCCTGCACAACACCACGCAGCAAAACCTATCCCTTACCTTCCCCCAAGTCTCTCTTTCTATTTCTCTCTTCAGTACGCTCTCCCAGAGCCGGGTAATAGGGTCGGGTATTGCGCGCTCTAGTTCAGACGCACCGGCGTGGTGTAGTGCGTGAGGAGTGCTAGCTCTAGGTAATCGGATCAGGTGCCAGATCCGTGGGGGTAGGTCATGGACGAGGCATGAGTGAGGGCGAGGGACCTCACCCCTATGTACTGGCAGCAAACAGCACAAAACACAAAATCAATATAAGCTACGCATCTCACTCCTACGTTTCCGAGGTGGGACTAAAAGTCCCACCCACTTCACTCGCACCCGCAGGTGAGGTTCTTCTTTCAATTGCTACAGCTGGGCGCCTCGCAGAGCCAATTGCCTGAAAGGATGAATGTGCGAGTCCAACCCAGGCCTTCTAGACCTAGGACCCTGGAGTGCTTCAACCTGGAGCGAGCTTACGAGCTCCTTCGAGCCGTCGCTAATGGCAGCGAAGGGGTTAGATCTGAACTTCACAAAGATGGCCTTGCGACCTCATTAAACCAGATGGGGAGCTTCGCCGTGTCATGGCGAAGGTGAGGTGGTTGGTGGTAGGCCGCGGGGTGGCCTAGGCGTGCGTGCCTAGGTCACTCTGTGGCCGTGCTTATGGGTTTGTTCGGTGGGTGTTTAGGCGGTGATGGCGATCAGTGGATGGGTGGAAGGTGATCAGTGGACGATGGCGGAGGTGGTGAGGTGTCTGGCAAGGCGTGTGGAGGTGTGGAGCAATGGAGGCGCCTCGCCGGTGGGTGACCGGAGATGGAGAAGATGGCGGTGGATAGTGGCTGCGAGGGGTCGAAAGTGGAAATAGAAAGAGGGGAATTGAAGAGGGGATAGAGAGGAGTAATTCTAACCTAGCTAAGTGGACGAAGGGGGAGAGGTGGCGGCGGGCTGTACCTGCTATCACAGGAGAAGATGGTGTCCAATGAAGAGGTTACGGTGATGACGACGGGGCTAGAGGCACGCATGCAGGTGTTGCACGACGCGGAGGAAGATGATGAAGGCGGCTCTACCACTAGTATTGTGGCAGAGCGATGAGAAAGAGGAGGAGGGCTCGCCGGAGCTCGCTAGACTCCTAACCGGAGGAGAAGGAGACGAAATTGGGGTGATTCTCCCGCCAAGTCGAGCTGAAGAGATGCAGCCAAAGTTGGTGGTGCTTTTACAGTCGCTGGTAGGGGCTCTTGTGCTTGGAAGACAAGCTTCCAAGCGCGAGAGTCCTCGCCAGAGAAGGAATCAATTGGAGACCCAAATCTCTCATGCGTTCGCACGAGAGATTGGGTGCAAATTAGAGATTGCAATCAAGCTCAAATGGAAGGGAATTCCTCAAAGAATCTCCCTTCCAAATCTGGGAGGAGATCTCTGAGGGAACGGGGAGTACTCCCCCTCCATTCTACGTCAGAGAAGGATTTCTCCCCATTAATGGCAGAGGGACCTATTTGTAAGAGTGGTGAGGAAGTTAGGGGGTCTGTGCAATGATTTTCAAAAGATAGGGGCCACAATGTAATTAGGTGTACTATTTTGCAAAGTAGGTCAAGATGACCTCCCCTTAGGTCCAAATTTTGGTACAAACCTAATTTGGACCTAAGAAATCCAATGGTGAAGTTGTATTTTAGGTTTGACCACGTTTGACTGGATATTTTGCGCAAAAACCTAAACTAGGTCAAATAATGAGCTAGGACCTCAATCTAGGTCAAAACAGGTTCCAAAGGTCAATTTGAAGGCTCTAAACCCTTGGAGATATTTTTTCATGAATTTTAGGGGGTTTAATTAATTTTGCCAGAAGTAAATAAATATGGGTACAAACTAAACTTTAGGAGTGTGATTAGATCCATTGGTATGGTAAAGATGGCATCTGATCATATTCTCCGATCACCATATGGTGGTTGTGCCTTCGGTGTCTTGATCCTGTTGTTGGTTTCGCAAGCACCCTTGACAGTAGCTAACAAAGTGCTGGTGCGGAATCGAGCTAAGGCTTATGGCACCTTAACCCTTCACTTTGCTGATGGTCTTGACCCTTTGCAGACATGTGTGGACCAAAAGCCTTCCCTACAAAGCCTCTCTCACGTTCCAGGTTCCCAAAAATGATATAGCATCTACAAAGTGTTATGCCAGTGGACATGGTCTTCCATGGGCGTTAATCTTCAACTCTGTATTTGATGGAAACAGGCAGTGTGATCCATCTTGTACTTTGGAAATTAAGGACGATGGAGCCTATATGCTTACTAAGCATGTATGGAAGCGGATCCACAAATTCCAACGCAATTGATGCTGGTTAGTTTTCAAAGAAGACAAGAATGACCACATAAAAATATTATATATTAGATGGTCCTTAAATTTGTAATGTTTACTTTGGTGGATGTTACTTTGAGAGGACCTTTGCATGCATCGGTTACAACAAGATGGGAAGTTGTTCCTTGGGATCTCCTTTGTGTGAAATTAATGACTTCACAAAAAGGTAAGAAATAAACATGTGGGTGTTACCTACTAGACAATATATACATATTAAGACATTCAAGCACTTTCTTACATACTCTAAATGTATAAGGGCAACTACCTGTGGATTTCTTCTTTTGTAATAAATATCAAAAAGCTCTTTCAATGTATACGAAGTTATCAAGGGGTAGAAGATTGAGAAAAGCATCTCAAACTCTTTCTAGTGTTTTTCTCATGACAAAAGTAAAGGCAATAGGTGTATTGAATAAAGTAATAACAGCATTTTTTCTTGAATTAATTAACTTGAATATAAGTTGACATTAGGTTACTTTGTTGTTCAGTTTGCATAAGATACTTCGGCATGGATCCATTGTCCTCTGTTTTCATTTACTAACATTTTGGATAGCCACACCTACTAAACGGTTATTGATTGAGATTTTTCTACGATGATTTACACTATGATGTACTATTATTATTATCAGTTATCAAAGTAAAAGATCCCATATCATGTGCAAGCAAAGACTTTTCATTCAGATGACTAACCTTTTGAAGTAGTGGTAAAAGGTTAGTAGATTGCAACCAAGTAAAGTAGAGGTAGGGCTTGAAGCCCGGCATAGTCAAATGTCATCGAAAGAAATGATAGATTAGAGTGCACAACACCATTGAATACTACTAAGCACAACTTTGAGCAAGTTACAACAAAGTATAATAGCGCCTACAACCCAGCATAGCATGGCTCGGTAGGTCTGCACCCTAGTGATGGGAACACCATCATAGGCCATAACTGGCCACTTTTAGTCAAGCTTGAAAGATAAATGCTCCTACATAACCATCTGTGGGTTACAACTCCATATTATTTTGTTTTGAGAAGAGAATAAGAAAGTAGGGTTAATTCTGTAATTTTGGTGGTGGCTTTTGGTGATGGTTGAGGGGTGGAAGGGTGTCTATAGTTAGCACCAAAATTGGGTAGGACTAGGTAGCTTAGGCGGATTATAGGTAGGCTTAGATGGTGGAGCTAGTTAGGTGAGGTTTAGGGTTAGGTTTTGGTGCCAAGGAGATGAACTAGCTAAGCTAAGCTAGCTTAACTAGCTTAGCTAGTAGAGAGTTGGGGAGAGAGGTAGAGGGAACTTGGGTTTTGGAGGTGATGAGCTGGAGGAAGCTGTCTTAAGCTGCACTGGAGCTGGTGGTTGCTAAAGAGAGCTACAAGGAGCTACCTTAGCTGGCTTAGCTTGTTAGTTCTTTGCTAGCTGCTAAGCCAAGCTAAGATGAGCTGGCTTCTACTGATGTGAGCTAAGGTGATCTAGTTCTGGTCTTTTCGGAGGTTACTGAGATAGCTAGAGTAGCTAGCTTAGGTCAAGTAGATTGGCTCAACTAAGTTGAGCTAAGTTGAGCCTCCGAGAGCTGGACTTAAGCTAGCCTGAGTTGGTTAAGGTCATCTTCAGTTGACTAGGTCTAACTAGTAGCTAGACCTAGTCAGGTTAAACTTCCAGTGAACTCTTCTAAGTTGGAGGAGCTGGAATAGAGCTGGGATCAACTGACTTGAGCTAGTTTGAGCTACCATTCAGTTAAGGCGAGTTGAATGGAGCTAAGGTGAACTAGCTAGAACTACCATTCAGTTGAGATGAGCTGCATGGAGCTAGGGATGAGTTGATCTAACTAGAATGAGCTAGGATCCAGTTGGGATGAGTTGGATCTAGGTAGAATCTAGCTGAATTGAGCTTCCTCTTCACATGTTGCCGTGTTGAATGCTAGGGTTTTAGGGATCCGACTATTTGTTCATGCCTAAATGATAAACGTGTCAAAAAGAACAAAATTGTGCAATGCATGCCTAACCTGAGTAATGCCTAAATGTAACCCAGAAACTTGTTTATGGAGTTAAAATCCTAAAAGCTAGGTTTGTTTTAGGGCATAAGAATGATGATAAATTGGCGTTTATCACACCCCCATGCTTATCTTTTGCTAGTCTCTTAGCAAAACAAACTTTTACGAAATAGATTCTTGGGGAAAATTGATTTTTTTACTTTTAAGGAGATTACGGGACCTTGGCTAGTTAAAACACAAAAGGTATGGGATTTGTTATAGATAAACATTGGGATTCGTCTTTGGATCTAAAGATTAGATGAAACGGGATCGATGTATCCTCCAAAAATTCACAAGTTAACTCTTTGTTAATTCAGATGACCCGAAATTATTTTGTAGTTAGGATTTCTCCGGCTCTTAAATCTGATTCGCAACTTGCATAATTCATTAAAACCTTGTGTCTATGCTTGTGAATGCCAACATTTAGAAGGTCGCATTTTTGGTTTATCAGTCCAAGATGTAAAGAATTTAAGCGTAAATCCATAACAGGTACAGGAAACCAAGATGAGGATTTTCTAATCAAATCGTTTTACTTCAATCAGATTTAAATCAATTTCACAAAGCAGGAAACAAAATGCCTTTAAGTGATAATTACTAGGAAAATAAAGCAAGTGGATCCTAATTTATTTTTGTTCCCTTTTCTCTTTCCCAAGATTAAGAGATGATTAGGGAAGAAGAGACATTTTACCTACCCTAAAGTGGTTGATTGTGCAAAAGATCTTCTCGTGATGTACCTCGCAAAATCAAAGCAAAGCAAATAAGGCAAGTTAGAAATCAAATCAATCAAGAAAGATAAGATTAGTGGTGAATTGCACGTTGCTCCCCGGCAACAGCTCCAAAATATTGTTACATGAAAGTCATCTTTTAAGGAAAACACATCGTAGTATAGTCGACGAAAATCACTACAATATTTAAAATTTATGGATTTTTCGAAAACAAAGATGAGTCAAAGGTCGTTCGCAGGAAACAAATATGAAATTCACACATTAATCTCAATTAGGAAGGCCTAGGAAGGCTTTGGAAGCCTTAGTAGCCGTTGGGGATCATCCCAAGGCAAATCAAGCCGCAATCAAAATCATTAATGATTTTGGCAAGGTCATCAGATGTTTGGGAAAAAGATCAGACTTCTAGAAGCCACTCTTAAGACGTCTGGAAACTAAATCAGACATCTAATTCTAGATAGGTTTCTTTCCTGACTTAAGTCAGACCTAAACAGGGTTCTTGTGAAAGTGGGCTAGATGATAGGTTGGACGTCTGGCACTATGTATGGACGTATGGAAACCTATTTTACTGCGGGAATGGATTTCCCAAGGTCCAAATAGCTATATTAGTCTAAGAAAATCAGACGTTTGAAGTCCTCTAAGGACGTCTAATAGAAGATCAAAGGTCAAAACCTCAACGATAATATTCTAAGCCAGTGTTCCACTAATATAACGTTTGGCCAAGCCATTAGACATCTTCTAAGATGTCTGAACTAAGAGACGGTCGTCTGATTTCAACAGACAGAAGGTTCTAAGACCAACCCTAAAAGTTTGAACGTCTAATTCAACATTCAAACATCTTAATGTCCAAGATCAGACGTCTGATTTTCAAATTGGACGTCTGATTAGGTTGTATGAACCCTATCTAGGTTTTCTAAGTTCTCTAAGAATTGTCTAAGTGTCTTAGGTTTTGCAAGTGTTCCTAGGGCTACAGTGTAGATACTTTGAGGCTCTTTAACAAGTACACTACGAAAATAAAGAGCAAAGAACAAATGAAACAAATTACAGATTATAAGACAAAAGAACATCTATCCTATTCTTCTATCTTCTTCCTTCATCAAGCTTTCGCTTCTCGCAATGCTTCTTCTCCAACGAGCTCCTCCAATCCACCATGGACGCAACCTCTAAGGTCCTTCACACTTGTATCCATTTGTATTTTCCTGAAATCTAAAGCTCAAATACAAATGTTAAAATACAAGTGTTTTGTTATCATCAAAATTGACAATCGTGGTGCCATTGCACCAACAATCTCCCCCTTTTTGATGATGACAAAACTATAAATAATAATCCATAAAATCCTCCCCCTTTTTAACATTATCAAAAAGGTATAACAATTTTTAATTATCCTAAACCCCCCCTTAAAACATACGCTTCTAATTTTATCTTCTCCATCAAAACAAGATAAGTGTGTTATTACCTCCCCTTTTCTAAAGGCAATATAGCTATGTTATTTTTAAAACCTCCCCCTTAATGATGGACAAATAGCTTCATCAATTTTAACTCCCCTTATCTATATGCTATTAACAAAGAGATAAGGAGAAAGGGATTACCTTACTGATTAGCCTATATTTGTGGGCTATTAAGTATTTAAGTGCCTAGACATTAGGTTAATTCTAACATTTATTTAGCATAAATTAGGATGTAAATAGATTAATTCATATTTCTAACTTAATTACATAATTCATGCATTGCATTCATATTTTAAATGCATTTAGAATTAATTTAGAATTTCATTCATTTAATTAGTTAACCAATTAAGTACATTACATGCATTAATTTAAGTTAACATAAAAGTTGAGGGTTTGTATATAAATAACCATAATATTTTAACAATATCTTTTATTCTTCTTCTTTTCAGTAACGACTCGGCTGTCGCTGCAACGCCACCTGCCGCACTAAAGCCCACATTCATGGATTAGTGGAGAAGGTGGATCTGCTCCTGCCTCTCCATTCAAATTCGTGCAGGCAGCTACAAAAAGAGGAGAGAGGCTGTCGAGCGGAGGAGGCCTCCACCCCAACAATCCACACTGTGAAGAGAGCTCATCTCGTCCATTTCACCACCACCGACCTCAACCACGGCGACGAGCCTCCACCACCGTGGGCGTGTGGTGTGACAGGCCACACCGCCAACCGGAGATCGTCCACACTACCGTGAGCACCTCGCTGTGCATCTCCCTCCCCGTCGTCACCAACAACCACCGTTGCAGCTACTGCAATTTCACTCCTCAGTCACTTAAGACGTCCGGGAAGTTTCCCGGACATCTGAAACTTCGACCCCCCCACTCCAGTAGCAACAACCCTTGCTACACTTCACCTCCAACACCAACCGCCAGCCCTCGCCTGCATCACCTCCAGTGCCAACCGCCTTGCAGTCTCGCATGCATCCTTCTGCGCAAGACCGCCGTCAAGCCCGCGCATGCTCCCTGCAGTGCGCCCGCTCACTCCTAGCCGCGCGCTGCATCTACTCAAGCATGCAGCCTGCAGCAGCATCCCCCTCTAGCAGGCGCACGTTCGCCAGCGCTTCAGCGGGCTCATCTGCACCACCAAGCCCGCACTCGCTCCTTGCAGCGCGCCCACTAGCAACCTTCAATGCGCACCCGCTCCAGCGTGCTTGCGCCTACCGTCTGCAGCGCCCCCCGCCGTCGTCTGCAGCACCTCCACCAGAGCGCGCCCGCCAGCAACCTTCAACGCGCTCAACTCCCTCGCGTCCACAACAGTAGTGTGTGCGCGCACCACCTGCAGCAGCTCTCAACCCCCACGCACAGCCGCTCCTCCAGCAGCTGCAGCCACCGTCAAGAGCCATCTTCGTCGGAGCTCCGTCCGGCCGGCTCCGGCCACCGCACGACTCACCGCCACCACTGCTGCGAAGCTCTCGGTCCAAAGAACTTCCTCCGAGCTTCCCGCCTCCGGTCGCTCATTCCTCTTCACGCACGGCCAAGGGGAATAAATCCTCTATTTTTCTACAGTACTCATCCCATTAATAATTACATTTTCTGCCATTGTCATCTTTTAATTATATTTTATTGAATCTGCATTGCAAAAAATATCCTCTAGTTATTAAAAATTGCTATTTCAGCATGTTTTCTTGATTCAACCTTAATCTGAAGGCAAATTTGGCTTGATTCTCGTCTAAACTAACTACGAACAAACATTTTTAACCGGTGCGAATTTAAATATGTCATTGCCTCCCTGTGGATACGACCCACTCTTCTGCGAGTGGTTATTTTTAATTATTGATTAGTCGATTTTTCCACCACATAAAACTACAAATGACTTTAAAGCTAACAATTGACTCGTCACTTACCTATCATGGCCAATAGAATGGCCCAAATGGAGGTGGATGCCAAACCAGATGGGGCTCCCATCCGTAGCCTAGAGGTCCAAGCATCGGTGCTGGTTTCCAATCGGGCGGTCGCCCGAGACGGCTCAGACATTTGTTCATCGTCTCGTCGGTCTTCTCTTCTCCTTCCTTGATCTACTCCTTGGTCCTCCCAATTTGAGTTGACCATTCTTGAGCTTGTAATTCCAATCCTTGATGTTGAACTCTCCCTTGAAACCTACAAAACAAGTTTCAAGTTGATCTTTCGGTGTCCAAGTTAGCTTGGATCCGATTTTGTTAGTTGGTCTTCTTGAAGGAGATCCTTTCTTAACCTTAGGGCTAAGGCTAACTTTATCATTAGAAAAGCTATCTAATTTGTTCATCAATTTATTAGATTCTTCCCTAAGACACGCAAGTTCTTTTTCTACAACATATATTTTAGTTTTAAATCAGAAATTTTCATTTTTAAACTAGTATTTTCCTCAATCAAGTTACTATTTTCTTTGATAAGGTCTTTATTTTCTGACAACAAATTATCATTATTAAAACTAGAACTACTTTCTAGGTCCTTAAGTTTAATCTCTAATCTTTCATTTTTAGTTTTTAGAAAACTAAGTTTCTTTTTAATATTTTTATTTTCTACCTTAAGTGACTTACTAATTTCAAATAACTCATCAAATGCATCTTGAAGTTCAAAATTTACCTCAACATTGTCAATGTCGCTATCACTTGCCATGGCCATGAAGCCCACGCAAGCGACTTCGTCCTTCTCTTCCTCTTCTAAGTAAGATTCTTCATAAGTGCCTTCTAACATCCTCCATATCTCGTGGGCAATGGTGCACTCTTGGATTCGCTCGAATTCCTTCGGACTCAATGTGCAATACAAGGCATTCATAGCCTTAGCATTGAGGTTGAGATCTCGAATCAAGTTTTCTGAGTAACTAAGTGCGAGTTTCTTGGGAATGACAAATGTGGACTCACATTTTTCCCACACCCGGAAGTCGTACGCCTGCAACCACAATGACATATGGGTTTTCCAATAAGAGAAATCTATACCTGCAAAATAGGGTGTCGAGGTGTCGTGTCCTTCGGTGTAAATGAACATTTTTCCCTCCATCGAATCCTTGTCGGGTGTTACACCGATATGTCAAGAACCTGGTCTGATACCAATGGAAGGTTCCTACAGGAGGAGGTGAGATTTGCATGATAAAATATAAAATGTTGAAGCAAAATAAAACAATCTCACAAAAAATACAATCGCACAATTTGCACAAGTGATTTTAAGTGGAAACTGATGAGTTGTGACTCATCATAGCTAAATCGCCTAAGTTAAGCTAAAAACTAGGTTAAACACTATGGAATTAACACATAAAAAGGGTTAAGTGTGGGAAATAGAGAAAAATACCTAAAACATCAATTTTGTGCTAAAAATACATAATTAGGTCATTAAATGAGATATTCTGTTAATAAATATAAAATGGTGAACCAAGTGCAAATTGAACACATAAATGAGCTCAAAATTTCAAATCAAAAGTAAAATTAACTTCTAATATGTTCAATTAAGCTTCATTAAAAATTTGGTTGCATTTGGACATCATGAGGGCCTTGCATTTAAGGATTTGCATTTAGGTCCTTTACATATCACATTTTGTTCACTTGAAGGTTGATCTGCATATATCTGAATAGCCAAAAAAGTCTATTAATCCATGTTCTTAGTATCATATAAGCATCATGCATTGTAAATATTGCATAACATTCATCATCATGCATTTAGATCAAAATGTATAAATTGTATAGTAATTTCTTCTTCTTAGTGGCCAGGGACAAGGCGACATTTCATTGGGGCCTCGGATTAAAGATCTGACCGTATGGATCAGATCAGGGTGACTATCGGGTTCAACGACTCCAAGATCACCCTGATCAGACTTCCATAGCATCAAATATAATCCGAGGAAGATCAAAGATCAAGGGCCAAGATTGTGTAAATCAACACATTAGATGACAAATCCGACCATACGAATGGATTCGGATCAACCATCGCATTCCAACAGCACGAAAATCGATCCAATCCGGCATCAATGGCACCATCTACAAGACATAGAAGATGGACGGCCAAGATAGCGCCACGTGGCGCCATCCCAGCTGCCCAACCAGCCTAAGGACCTACCGCTGCCCTCTCTATCCTCAACCGCACGGGCGATCTCAGCCATTGGATGATCCAACGACTGAGAGAGCTCGGGCCTAAATTTGTAAACGCACCTCAAACGCATGTGTAGTGCATTGGTGAAGAGTGCTATGAAGAAGCTAGCGACAAGCGTTCGAAGCCCTGCGTGCCTCAAATCGAGGGCGCAAGCGGGCGCGGTCAAATTGGGTCGTGCGATGAAGCACGGGCAGTGCAGATGCAAGCGACGTGGCGTGAGGGATGGGTGCGGATTGCACACGTGTGTGATGACACGCGATCGTATGCGCATGCATTCAGGCGTTGAAGAGGAAGTGGGCACGAGAGTCTCTCGGTCGTCTGATTGTGATCTAATCATGGGAAGGCGTTGAAGCGTGAGGAGAGGAGGAGGCGTAGGCGCACGTGCACGTTCAGCAACGTGGGGTCTTTAGTGACGTTTATATCTGTCACTAAAGACCCTCTCATTTATTTTTTTAACTTGAAATGACCTTTTTGCCCCTAACCTCTACACCTATAAAGAAGCCTACGCCCCCCACATTTCAATCATCCCTTCCTTCACCTCTCTCCCTCTCCAAGCTCTAATGAAGCTTGTCGCAAACCCAGGATGCTACTCTAGAGTTAAAGCCAAAGTTTTCTCGCCCCCATTCCGAAAGTGGATCCCGCGACAACGACACCCTACCTCACCCCTGGTTCTTCCCACTTCGTTCTCTGTCTTCCATCTTCATCCTCCGTCTTCCAGGTGTCACCCCATCTAGCTCCCCCTCCAAGCAGCCGTTAAGGAGGATAACTTCTCACCTTCTTCCTCTTTAATGCTTTCTAGAGTAGATTTTACTATTTTCTAGTTGTAATATTTCCCGCTTTCTAGATGTAATATTTCCCACTTTCTAGTTGTAAAACATTATCCATCTTATAAAGTGTTTGTTCTCTCTCTCTCTTTCTCTCTGTCTCTCTCATTGTTAATATCGAATTCATTGTAATTATCTCACTTTCATTTTGGGGGGTGTTCCATGCTGAAGAACCGAGCTAACGTGGTCAGGCAGGATGACCTTGGTTTGGACCTGTTTCCTAGATCGGTGCTTCTGGGTGCACAGGTCCTTCAGAAACTTGGCATAGGACGGAATCTGTTTAATTGCTTCCAACAGAGGCAAGTTAATCTGGACTTGCCTAAAAGTATCCATAATCTCTTCCATCCTATCCTTGGTTCCAGACGAGCCAACAGAAGATTCCCCCGGAGCAGATAGGCACTCTGGATAGGGCACCCTCGGCTTCTGAGTAGAGGGGTTGTCATGGCAAGAAAGGGGTGGTGGTAGGATGACATCCTCATTGTGGATGATTTTTTGTGAGGGAGAGTGGTGTGGCTCTTCCTCGGGTGAGATGGAAGTCGGATCAAGTGTGGAAGGGGAATTCTGAGATGTAATCGTAGGAGTGTTATCAGGCTTGTCAATCTTTCTTCCACTCCTCAACACGGTCACTGCTTGGGCGTGCTCCCTGAATACAACCCCCTTGCCCTTAGGGTTCTCCTTAGAAGAGCTAGGCAGCTTCCCCGGATCACGTTACCTAACTGCCTCGGTAAGATGACCAATTTGGGATTGCATATCAGTAATCATCTTATTCTAAGATTGGATGACCATATTCTGATGCTCTTGCATCGCTTTCATCATGGCCTTCAGTTCATCCATCTCAGAGGGCTTATTCGGAAGAGGATTTTCATAAGAAGGTTGGTATGTGGGCTGGGGAGGTAAGGGTCTTGTATTCCCTGAGTTAGAAGCATCAGCTTGCTTCCAAGAGAAGTTTGGATGGTTCCGCCACCCTGGATTATAAGTGTTGGAGTAAGGGTTATTGCGAGGGGGGCGGAAACCTTGGGCCGCATTCAAGTCGGCCTGAATCAACTCAGGGAATTGGGTTGCCTGATGGCACTTCGCAGTGGCGTGCATTGTGCTTTGGCAGATGGAGCATTCTCTTGAAGCCTGAAAAATAGAGGCTGCTTGTGGGTTCATGCCGGGGTTTGCTAAAAGCCTATCAAAGTTTTTATTCAATAGTTGAATCTGATAAGCCAAATCTTGAGAAGCCCCAGCTTCATGGGCCTCTATCTTCCTCTGCAAGATTGATGGTTTTCTTTCTTGATATGCAGAGGACAAATGTATGGAGTTGTCGCTTAAAGTTTCAAATAATGCCCAGGCTTCATCCTCAGTTCTGGTCATGAAGGTTCGTGCACAGGCTGCATCAATGGTTTGCCTATGCCTTTCAGATAATCCGTTATAGAACCTTTCGACCAACTGCCATCTTGGCACTTGATGGTGGGGGCATAACCTAAGAAGGTCATTACAGCGCTCCCAAGTCTCATGAAATTGCTCCCCTTCTTGTTGAGTAAAACTCATAATCTCCCTTCTGTAATGGTTGGTTTTACTCATAGGAAAATACTTTTTTAAAAATTCTCCCTTAAGGGTAACCCAATCATTTACCCTTGCATCAAGGGTATGATGCCAGTGCTTGGCCTTATCCTTTAGGGAGAAAGGAAATAGAGTCCTCATCAAGGCTTCATCAGTAAAGCCCTAGAGCTTCACCGTGGAACAGACCTCGATGAATTCCTCCAAATGCCAGTAGGGGTCCTCCCTAGTAGTACCATAAAAAGAGGGCAATAAAGATATGGTACTGCTCTTGATCTCATACGGATTATCCCCTGCCAGTCATCTTAGTGCTTGTGCAGGTTGGTTGGTAGGAATAAAATAGTCCCTTAGGGTCCTTTGTTGATTTGCACCTTGCTCAGCCATTTCTTCTCTTTCTTCTCCTAGGTGAGCTCTCCTAAGAATTCTCTCGGGCTCAGGATCAAACACTAGACTACCCTCAAGAGAACGTCTACCAAGCATACAAAACACAATTCAGCAATTTTTTTTTTTTAATTTTATTATTGAGTAAGTCAAACCTCCACTCCAAAGATAAGTCAAAAGATCAAGACTTATCCCTCTGTTCCCACGTAAGTGGTATAAGAGGGGTGTGGACTTAAAATCTTAACCTTCTTTATTGTGGATGTTGAATTAGTTAAAATAAATGTCCAAACAAGTTTTTCACTGCAATTACGTGCCTTAATTTAACCTTCAAGTGCCTTATGACCTATACTTTGCTTGCATGATACTCCCAGGTGATCAAGGAAGAAGTTACTCCAAGGATGAACAAAGGGATGCAAGTAGGGCGAACCCTTCCTTTGAGGCGATGCGTATGCGGTGCCCCTTAACTACCCTTTTGTTCCTTTAAGGGGTGTCCCCCTCCGTGGAGTATCAAAACACTTGATCAAAAGATAGTATCACCACTACCACAAAGCACAATAGGAGGGTCTGTACCAATAAAGAGATCGGTGCCTATAGCCTTAAGGGATCGAGCCTTAGTGCGGTGCCTAATGTGCGTGCTCAGTGTCAAAAGTGTGCAACACACCATAAATCTTTGTAATTTCTTTTTGAAATTGCAGACAAGCCCCTTAGAATCAGATCAAAAGTGAATTGCTTTTAGGGTTGAATCTGATTATTAGTTCTGCTTTTAGTTATGTGACCACTTAATTAGTAAATTCAAACAATTTGGTGGTCATAAATTTAAATTGGAATGCAAATGCGTGAACAGAAGCTGGATGAAAAAGTTAGAAAGATATACCTGTCTCCAGCAATCTTCGTGCTAAGCTGCTTTCAATGCAATAATAAGATCTAATATGCTGCTCAATCACCCCTAAATGCGCGCACCTAAGGGCATGCAACTTCTAAATAAGCAACTCGATATTTTTTATTGGTTTTTAAAAGCAAGCAAACAAAAAATATAATCACGCATGCACCAAAAATACCGTAAGCCCTAGTAGCTAAAGAATGCGGGGACAAACCCCCAAAAATTTAACCCCAAATTACAAGGGCGAAAAGACAGAATTAAATTGTGACGACGGAGAATCCTCTGCGAAACAGGATCTTGGTCTCCTTCGTCTTTTCCTCGTGTGGCTTAACTCGTGGTTGCTGTCGCTGCTCTGTTGCACCTCGTCGCTTCGGCGGATTCCTTGCACAATAATCAAAATGATTAGATAATTTCGCAACTCAAAAGATTCAAAAATAATAAAGTAAATCTATTGCGTTTGTTGCCTCCCTGGCAATGGCGCCAATTTTGATGGTCGACTTTTCGCTTAGCGTTATAGTATTTAAGTGGTGGAAAAATTGACTAATCAAAAACAATGAAATTAACCACTCGTAAAAGAGCGGGTCGTATCCACAGAGAGGCAATGATGCAATCAATACTTTAATTATTTAATGTTATTTCAGATAGTGTGAAATCCCTTTTCAAATCGGACTTAAAATGTGAAGGAAAGTAGATTTGCAATAACCTAAAAAGTTAAGGGTGTAAGTGCAGTTTTCCCTCACAGAAATGCTCAATAAATTTAGAATGAATTCATGCAGTTTTCACGTGATGTGTACTAAAGACAATTAGTACTTAAGTTAAGCCCAAAATCAACCTTTAAACTAGTTAATATCAATATCATGCAATTAGAAAGAACTATGAGTGCTTGAATACAATTCTGACACAATATAATAATAATATAAAAAATCAAATTGGTGGCAATGGCATTGAATGTAATTTCTAATTAAGATAAAAATAGAGCTTTCTTCCCCTCTCCTCCTCGCGAGAGAGAGAGAACCGCAGGGGTCGATGCAGGGCTCAAGAGGACGGCGAGGTCGAGAGCTTTCCGACGGTGGCAGCGGCGGCAGCGGAGGTGGCCGGAGACTGCTGCCTGTTGGAGGAGATGAAGATGCACGCAGCGCCTGCGGCTGGTGGCATGCGAGCGTGCGCGTGCGGGCGCGCTGGAACATGGGCGTGCTGAGGAGCGCACAGAGGTGATGGAGCGGAGAGGCGTGATGGCGTTCTGCAGGGGCTGGAGCAGCTGCGGTTGGTTGCAGGCGCGCGGTCTGCAGGTGGATGATGGGGCGTGCTAGATGGTGCGCTACAGAGGCTGGTGCCTGCAAGTGCGTTGATGGGCAGGAAGGCGTGCTGGAGATGAGGGGCGCACTAGTGCGCGCGGGCTTGTGCGTGATGGCATGGTGGTCTGCAGTTAGCACCTGTGAGAGCGGTGCACAGGCGAGCGGTGCCGCACCTGCTGATGGGCATTCGGGCTGCAGGGACGCAGCAAGGAGGCCGTGCGGGCACTGTGGGCGGCGTGGCTTTGCAGGTCTGCAGGCGATGGAGAGGGTGTTGGGGCTGGCGCGCGGTTGCCTGCAGCGCGCAAGGAGGATGCGCCGGCGGAGGCGTGCGAGCGAAGAGACTTTTTCCCCGCAAGGGGAAAGAGAACACAGTGCGGCACAGTGCACACTTTTCTTTTCTCTGGATGGCCTTCCTCTCTCCCTGCCTCTTCTTTTTAAGTTCTCCCCTCACCGTGTGAGTTCAGGGATTTTCCCAAATCCTCGATCATGGCTGTTGAGAAAGGCGGAGCCAGAAGATTTGCCCAATGTCCGGTGGGGGAGGGGGGAAAGAGAGTTGCGGCTATTTGGGGAATTTTATCTCCCCACCCTTTCTCTTTGTGTATTTTATTACCTTCACATAAAAACAATAGAATCATGAAGTTATAGAATGTTATAACTTAAATTATGAGGTGTACAAATCTTCTATAACTTAATTACCATTATTAACACACCTAAATTGTATAATTAAAAATACTTAGGCTTAATATTAGTCCATTTTAATGGACTCATTAGAGACTCTCTTGAGGTTCAGAAGGACCTCAAGAAGCTCTTGAACCAATCAATGAGCTCATTTGATGAGATTTTCATCACTATGTATCAAAACCAAACTCACTGAAACTCCGACGAGTGCCAACGAGTCATATTTGAGCTTCAACCCATGAATTGACCTGAGAAGCTCAAGAGTATACTTATAAGGCTTCAAGATTAATTTTCTGTGGTTTAATTTGAGTTTCAAAATTTGGAGTACTTGTTTGATCTGTGTCTTCTCCAACTCCAGCAGAGTTAGAGAAGCTGTTCTATTAGGATTAAAACTTCGAAAATAGATTCAGAGGCTTATGCAGAACCTATAGAAGCCATCCTTGATCTCTGATTGCTTTGAGAACACTTAGGTTGCTCCACCGAACAAACTCCATTTTGACCTCAGGCGATGAAGTCTGAAACCTTACCAGATTTGATCAAAATCCAATTTTGAAGCCTTGAATCAACTCCTAAGGATGAATTATGTTGATCTGAGACTTTAATTCGATCTGAGAAAGCTTAATTCAGAAAGCCAACCCTCAATTGGATTTAGTCAACACTATGTTGGACAAGAGTGATATTTGAGTAATTTTGGGAATTAAATGTTTCAATATGGATCTAGGATGATTTAGAATGTGTTCGGGTTGGATTGGAAGATTTTTATTGAGGTTTTAAGGTGTTTCATACTTCTGCACAGTTTGGGTTCAAAACGAACCCAATACGATTTTAGTGTCATTTTGATGAGATTTAAATGCCTATTTCACCTAGGCCAGATAGCAAAAACCATATGAGGTTGTTCAGATATCTGTTAGAGACTAATCTCTCCCTACTGAGCAAATTCAAGCTCAAATCTGAGCTCTGTGTTTACTAAACGAAGCATTTGAGTTTCATCTTCTCTCTGAGCTTCTCAGAAACTCATTTCTTGTTCCAATTGACGTGGAATTGTTCCCCGAAGCTTCTCATAACCTCAGCTGAAGGCTTTAGGCTTTCCTTAGGTTATTTGACCTGAGTTCAACTATCTAAGGGTCATTTTGGCCATGCAAACCTTCCATCTTCGCCCCTCAAATCCAAGGGCCAATTCAAATCTAAGCACCAAATTGGTGCTACATCCTGATAGAGCACACATAGGGCTCTTGATTGAGTCCTTGGTCGATCAATTCCATCAATGAAGTCGGCTGAAATCTTCATCGGAAAATTATCCTGGAGCTGGAAAGATTGTCCCACCTCAGTAATTTGTGGACGATTGCTATAGTATAATACAATTTTCTGCACTGGACGGTTCAGTCGTCAGTGCAAGGTGAGAAATTAAATGAACATATTGGGCGTGGGTGCGTGCGTTGCATGTGCTTGCGCGTGGGTGTGTGTGTGCACGCTTGTGAGTGTGAGTGTGGGCCCGTGAGTGGGCAAGTGGACCTCTGAGGCCGGTTACTATGCATGAGCTTAAAAATGGAAATTAAACCACCTAAGAAAAACTAGGCTCGGACCTAGTAGGGTTTGGTCCCACCCTCTAGGGGGTGCTGCATATCCCCAACCGATCTGAGCTGCCAATAACAAAACCAAATTTTTGTAATTGAATGCTTAATGGGCTTAAGAATGCTAAAATTGGCTAAGTGTCGAATTCATTAAGCACAGGAAGGAGAAGAGGTTAAGCTAAAGAAATGGCTAAGGGAACAAAGGAAGAGAGAGAGAGAGAGAGAGAGCAACAACAGAAGTAAGGATAAAGAGAATACAAAGAAAGAAAGGAGAGGGATGAAGATTTCAATGATGAAAATAAAGAAGGATAATCTGACGTCTGTCCATTCTTTTAGATTTCTAATTTTTACTTTTAAGACATTCAATCTTCTTATTAGACGTCTGATTTGTACTTTTATTGAAATATCATATTCACTTTTATTATCCTGAGCTGAATTTGATGTAATAAGGCATTTGTACTCATTTGTTTAGCATTTATTGCATTAATCTCTTGCAATTAGATGTAATGGGTGTAATAAACATGTTTACTTGATTCTTAATGACAAATTACATGTGTAAATATGTTCTTTCTTAATGGAATGTTGCATGCTTTTATTTGAACATCTCTTATGCAAGATTCATGTACTTAAAGTATTTTAATTATAATCTGATTGATTAAGTAGTTAGTAATTTATGCTTACTATTATGCCTCCCAGTGAACGACTTGGACTCAACCAGTTAAAAAGAAATAAAAATCTAAAATGTTAAGTTAACTTGACTCTATACTACACTCACAACATTAATTCAAGTTAACCTAAGTTACCTTCTCATGCAATTAATTAAGCCTAAATAACTTAATTAACTATGTTGAGGAATCTAACCAATAGCAGTAGCAGGCGGTTCAGGGTGGATTTCGGGAGCAAAGGCTGGATCGTAGATGTGTCTAGGTCAGCTCTAGGCTCCTCTATCTGCGAGCTTTATCCTCTTGTGGTTGAATATCAGGGATAAGCCAGTTTTCCTCAACAAACAGATCTGCAACCATGGACTCGATATCGCAGATCTGCTCGATAACCCCACAGTTTATTCCTTTTTGGGCCTTAAAGATATCAATTTTCAAAGTTTTGTTCCCAAATTTTAACTCAATCTAACCCTCTTCACAATTGATGTTGGCCCTAGCCGTGACCAAAAATGGTCTCTCTAAAATGATCGGTGTATCTTTCAATTTCTGAGGACTATCCATGTCTAGCACAATGAAGTCCACAGGAAAATAAAAATCACTGATGCGAACTATAACATCCTCAAGAATTCATTTAGGTGACTTAATGGATCAATCTGCTAATTGCAAAGTCATCTCTGTCGGTTTGAGCTCAGATTCTTCAAAGTGGTCTAGTAGGGATGTGATTATCAAGTTTATGCAAACGCACAAGAATTTCGGGTGATATTCCTTCAATCGCAAGCCCTAAAGAAGCCCTTTCCTTGTCTAAAGCTTGCTCAGAAGTGGGGCTTAGGCAGGTGTGCAAGTAATGGGGACCCAACCCCCGTGTTCATGGGCAAAGCACAGGGGAAGGAATTCCTCTTATGTTGCACAAAGAACTAGTCAGCCGCCAATGTATAACTAAAGTCCCTGTTGTCCTTCGCACGAAGCGGCTGCTGAAGAAGCTCTTGATTGCAGATGAAGGAGAGGGCGACTCCCCTAAGTGTTGACCTGGGCGTAATCCTAGAAGGTTTCCGTGTGACCTGGGGGTGGATGCGAGGAAGAACACGCTGAAGCTGGGCAGCCAAGGTCGCGTAAAGAAGCTTTGTTAATGGCGGCCAAGGGTCCAGTACCTGAAACAAGAAAGAAGCCTCATGGCCACGTCGGAATCATTCAGGAGGTTCGCACGAATGCGGTAAACCTGATGGTGGCTATGGCATGCAGCGAATGTGGTTGTAGGGGGCTGGCGAAGTTGGAAGGTGAGTGCAGTGGTGGAGGTGTTCGGGGAGGTGATGGGCATAGCAATCTCCTCAATTTCTTGAGGGTTTTTGTTGACGAGGCTAGATCGTGTTTTAAGAGATGTCACGTTGTAGTATAGACGAAATCATCGCGAAAAAAAATAAGAATTTATTACTCAAAAACCTAATTATCCGAGGTCGAACACAGGGAGCAAATGGAATTTATTCACTAATCCCAATAATGTAATTGAACACTTAAAGTCACTCAAAACTTAATTCAGAATATAAATGCAAGAATTTAAGAGTCAATTGTAGCAAAAATAAAGAAATTGGACATCTGATTCTATGATCAGATGTCTTAAATGATGGCCCTTCTTTCTGCTTTCTCTTCTTTCTTTTCTTCTTCTTTCTTTATCTCTAGCTTTCCATAGCTCTTCTATTCTTCTCTGACTTTGGCCATCTGCAGCTCTTCTTCCTTGTTTCTTTCTTTCTTCTCTTACACAGTGCCTTTCTCCTTCTCCTACGGTCTTCTTCTTTCTTCCTCAGCCGCACCTCTGCTACAGTGCTTCTCCTTCCCTTGGCATATGCCTTTCTTCTTCTTCCTTTTCCTTCCTTGGCTTCTACCTTGATTTTCCTTCTTCAACCTTTTCCTTAGCTCTCCTCTGACTTTCTCTTCTTCTCTTTGGCCTTCCTTCCTTCTTCTTCCTTTTCCTTCCTTGGCTTCTGCCTTGATATCCTTCTTCAGCCTTTTGCTCTCCTCTTTCTTTCTCTTCTCTTTGGCCTTCCTTCCTCTTCCTTTCTGTGGCTAAGTGTCTTAGCTTCACCTCAGCTGCGCCTTCCTCTTCCTTCTTCTTTTTCCTTAGCTTCCCTGTTGCACCTCTTCCTTAGCTCCTTCTTTCCTGCACAACACCACGCAGCAAAACCCATCCCTTACCTTCCCCCAAGTCTCTCTTTCTATTTCTCTCTTCAGTACGCTCTCCCAGAGCCGGGTAATAGGGTCGGGTATTGCGCGCTCTAGTTCAGACGCACCGGCGTGGTGTAGTGCGTGAGGAGTGCTAGCTCTAGGTAATCGGATCGGGTGCCAGATCCGTGGGGGTAGGTCATGGACGAGGCATGAGTGAGGGCGAGGGACCTCACCCCTATGTACTGGCAGCAAACAGCACAAAACACAAAATCAATATAAGCTACGCATCTCACTCCTACGTTTCCGAGGTGGGACTAAAAGTCCCACCCACTTCACTCGCACCCGCAGGTGAGGTTCTTCTTTCAATTGCTACAGCTGGGCGCCTCGCAGAGCCAATTGCCTGAAAGGATGAATGTGCGAGTCCAACCCAGGCCTTCTAGACCTAGGACCCTAGAGTGCTTCAACCTGGAGCGAGCTTACGAGCTCCTTCGAGCCGTCGCTAATGGCAGCGAAGGGGTTAGATCTGAACTTCACAAAGATGGCCTTGCGACCTCATTAAACCAGATGGGGAGCTTCCCCGTGTCATGGCGAAGGTGAGGTGGTTGGTGGTAGGCCGCGGGGTGGCCTAGGCGTGCGTGCCTAGGTCACTCTGTGGCCGTGCTTATGGGTTTGTTCGGTGGGTGTTTAGGCGGTGATGGCGATCAGTGGATGGGTGGAAGGTGATCAGTGGACGATGGCGGAGGTGGTGAGGTGTCTGGCAAGGCGTGTGGAGGTGTGGAGCAACGGAGGTGCCTCGCCGGTGGGCGACCGGAGATGGAGAAGATGGCGGTGGATAGTGGCTGCGAGGGGTCGAAAGTGGAAATAGAAAGAGGGGAATTGAAGAGGGGATAGAGAGGAGTAATTCTAACCTAGCTAAGTGGACGAAGGGGGAGAGGTGGCGGCGGGCTGTACCTGCTATCACAGGAGAAGATGGTGTCCAATGAAGAGGTTACGGTGATGACGACGGGGCTAGAGGCACGCATGCGGGTGTTGCACGACGCGGAGGAAGATGATGAAGGCGGCTCTACCACTAGTATTGTGGCAGAGCGATGAGAAAGAGGAGGAGGGCTCGCCGGAGCACGCTAGACTCCTGACCGGAGGAGAAGGAGACAAAATTGGGGTGATTCTCCCGCCAAGTCGAGCTGAAGAGATGCAGCCAAAGTTGGTGGTGCTTTTACAGTCGCTGGTAGGGGCTCTTGTGCTTGGAAGACAAGCTTCCAAGCGCGAGAGTCCTCGCCGGAGAAGGAATCAATTGGAGACCCAAATCTCTCGTGCGTTCGCACGAGAGATTGGGTGCAAATTAGAGATTGCAATCAAGCTCAAATGGAAGGGAATTCCTCAAAGAATCTCCCTTCCAAATCTGGGAGGAGATCTCTGAGGGAACGGGGAGTACTCCCCCTCCATTCCACGTCAGAGAAGGATTTCTCCCCATTAATGGCAGAGGGACCTATTTGTAAGAGTGGTGAGGAAGTTAGGGGGTCTGTGCAATGATTTTCAAAAGATAGGGGCCACAATGTAATTAGGTGTACTATTTTGCAAAGTAGGTCAAGATGACCTCCCCTTAGGTCCAAATTTTGGTACAAACCTAATTTGGACCTAAGAAATCCAATGGTGAAGTTGTATTTTAGGTTTGACCATGTTTGACTGGATATTTTGCGCAAAAACCTAAACTAGGTCAAATAATGAGCTGGGACCTCAATCTAGGTCAAAACAGGTTCCAAAGGTCAATTTGAAGGCTCTAAACCCTTGGAGATATTTTTTCATGAATTTTAGAGGGTTTAATTAATTTTTATCCTGACCAAAACCTTGTTGAATTAAGCGGGTCTGTTTTAGGGTTATAAGATGTCATTTAATTCCTAAACTGCATATGAACCCTTTTCTGACTGAACCAACCCACTTTTCATCTTGTTTAGACTATTTGACCTATGTTTTGCCTCTGAGAAATCCCATTTATGTACTACAATGGTAAAATTACAGTCTTAACCTTTATTTCATATTTTCTTCTCAGAACATTAATTCCTCGAATTAGGCCCTTCTCTAGGTTATGCAGGTGCTCTTATTCTCTTTCTTAGGTCAAAATGAGCTAGTGTTGAATGATTTACGAACCTACGCTAACGTGTTTGGTTTTGGAAAACCCGTCGTTGTAGTTCGAAAGCGAAGGATTCGAGTTCAACAAATAAAATTTATACCGAAAAAAGAATTCCGGGTCGAACACAGGGAGGTGAACGTTTGATTTAAAAACTTCGCGTTTATTTTTATTTTGTCATGAAGAAATTCAATTTAAACTAAGTATCTACAACAAATAAAAGAGAGAGAGGGAGTAAGAGAGAGAGAAAGAATACTACACATGGAAATCAAAATGAGATGTAGAATAGACAAGGAATTTATCATAAAAGAGTTCGTTCGTTACAACTAGAAAACATAAAACAATTACTCTAGAAAGCATTAAAAGAATGGAGGGAGAAATATCCTCCTCGACGATCGCTCGGAGGACGAATAGACTACTCTAAAAAGCAGTAAATCTATACTAGAAAGCAGTAAAAAGAATAGGGACAGAGAATCCTCCTCGACGGTCGCTTGGAGGACGAGCCGGACGGGACGACGCCTGGATGAAGGAGGATGAAACGGGATGAAGGAGGACGAAGCAGAAGAACGGGAACGGAGCAGCACGCCGTCGTCGTCGCGGGATCCACTTCCGAAGGGGGACGAAAATTTGGACTTTATCTCGCGAGAAGCATCCCGGGTGTGGGACAAGCTTCTCTTGAGCTTTGGAGAGGTAGAGAGGAGAAGGAAGGGATGAAAATTTCGTATGGAGGGGGTCTCCTTTTATAGTTGCAAGGAGTGGGGGCAAAATGGACATTACATCTTCAAAATAATAAATAAGGGGTCTTTAGTGACGGATAAAACCGTCGCTAAAGCCCCGACGTCGCCGTCGCCGTCGCCGCCGCGCCCACGCGCGCCCGCTCGGCTGGCCGCGCGCGTAACGCCTACGCACGTCCGCGTAGTCTCAGCCGTCCGATCGCGAGATCGGACGGCTTAGATCGCGTCCGCGCCCGCTGCGTAGCGCGCCCGCCCGCGTGCGATCGCACGTTATGCCCGGCGTCCAATCACGCGTCATCCTGATTGAGCGCGCGCAGCCGTTGGATCTTCATCTGACGCTCGTCCACTCCCGCTCACCCGCGCCTTCCACCCCCTCACCGCGGCTCGAACCCGCGACCTCCGCTTCGCCCGCAGCTGCGTCACCGCTGCGCTACGCGGACGGAATGGTCGCGCGGACGCTTTTAAGCGCGAGCGACCGCAGCCGTTGGATCGAGATCCAACGGCAGAGAGGAGACGGTGCGCGGTCTTCACAAGACGCATGCGACCGATTGGGCGGCTGAGATGGCGCCACGTGGCACCATCTTGGCCGTCCATCTTCTGGAAGTTGTAGATGGTGCCACGGATGTCGGATTGACTCGATTTTTTTGTCGTTGGGCTGCGATCGTCGATCGGAATTCATCCGTGTGGTCGGATTTGCCATCTGAAGTGCGAATTTACACCATCCTGGCCCTTGATCTTCTAGGGTTCCCCGGTCTCTATCTGATGCTACGGATGCCTGATTAGGGCGATCTTGGAATCGTTGAACTCCAATCGTCGCCCTGATCATATCCATACGGTTGGATCTTTGATCCGAGGCCCCGATAAAATATTTGCCCTGTCCAAGCACATAAAAGGAGATAATTAACCTCCATTTTATTCAAACTTCTCTAAATGCAAGATGATGCATGTAATGCAATATTTATATCATGAAATGCAATCCTATGCTTAAGAACATGCATAAATAGACATTTTAAGTAGTGTAAATGTGTTTACATCATACCCCCATGCCTATCTTTTGCTAGTCCCTAGCAAAAACTATATGCTATTTATAAAAGAATTAGGTTAGATTATTTGGACCTGAGTCACTTTCAATCATTAAGAAATTGTCTACTTAGGAACTGAACTTTCAAAGACACAACAGTGCCCGGGTATCAGCCAAAATGCAGACCGCCTCAAGCCTCGCCTTATTCAAAGAAACATTTCTTTTTCTCTTTTTACTCTTTTCTTTTTTTTTTTTTTTTTTTTGGATTTTCAAAATTTAGGGTTTAAGAGTGGCTTTCTACGACCATTCAACTTACCCAAGATTTGATGAGAATCCTAAGTTTTAAGCATCTTATTGTGATTGTGATAGACTCGTTGACCGGCAATTAGAACGGACTTCGGATTTCTACGCCTCTAGGTGACCTCAAAAAGAATTCTACCTAAAGGTGTATCTTTACAACCGGTAGCTTTCTCCCTACTTTTATTTTTTAACGGGGTCAACACAAGGGTGAATCCAGTGTATATCTCCCCGGTTTATTCTACTTCTCCGCTTCTTCCTAAGTGTTTTGGGAATTTTTAGTGCATTTTCTGAGCTGGGTTCTGGACAACCGGTCGATGAGCTATTACCACCGACAACTTGCCAGCCATACTCGTGTGGCGAAGTGTGGCTTATTTCTTTTTGTTCTTTTCTCCTTTTTGATTTTTTTTTCTTTTTTTTTTTTTTTAGTATGTGGCTTCCCTGGTCTAAGATTTACCTAAAGGCAGCAAAAAGAGAAAGGTCCAGTGACTGGGCTCTGGACAACCTACCTATAGGCTGTTACCCATGATAACTTGCCAGCCATATCACCCTAGAAGGTTCATTAGTTACCCAATTTCTGTTAAAATCGCCAAACAACGAGTCAGTGCAAAGAAAGTGTGTAGATGCTTAAAACTCAAAATTCCCTTAAATCAGAGGGCGGGTTGACAAGTCATGTACTTATCACCCAAACTTATTTATTCCAATTATAATAAAATTCAGGTTGGCGAGAACTCGAAAAACAAATCCACATTTTAGTGGATACATAGGCTGATTAAGTTCAAAGACCTGAAGGGTCTTTGTGTTCAAACCATAATATAGTATTTCTTAAGATCGAAAATTTTCTTAAATCCAAATTCTCTTTCCTAATTTTGATTTTTTTTTTTAAAATAAAATAAATCTACGGAGCTGACGAATGAATTTAAAGATAAATATCCACCCCCCCATGCCTATCTAATGCAATGTCCTCATTGTATTAAAAAGACATAATACAGAGTGGAAAAGCGTAGAAAGCACCTGAATTGCGTGGATATCGGGTCGCTCCGAGATGAAAATGAAAAAGAACTGTATATGTGCTGAGTTTAGTGCCTTCAGCCAGGCACACTATACAAAGAAAAGAAATGAAGAATTCAGAAGTGCAGGTCAAAATTAGAATAAACAGAAGAATCCTCCGACCTGTCAACAGAGGTCCACAGATGTGGACCAGATTGTGGTGCAGACCCATCCCCCATAATCGAGAATATCTTAGGTTCTGGATAAAAATTACCCAAAACCTAAAATCAGAATGCAAGCGGGGTCGGGCCTGCGATTTGTGAGGATGCAACCCAAGGCCAAAATATCGGGTTACAGAGAATTGAAGCTCAAAAGGATAATCGTTGAATGTGTGCTTGAGTTGAACATCCTCGAAAAAAATGTCGTAAGGGTTTTGATTTGATGGTTTCAGCTTAAAAGGAACCCTTCGACTCAATCTTCCATTTCCTCCAAAATTAACTTCCCAAATTAGAACTTTCCCACTCCTATCCTCCTCATTAAGTGTATCAAATTCCAAGACCTCTTGTATATTCATCACCCCGTCTGGAATCTCCAAGTCTAAATGATGTGGCAGAATCAAAATTGACTTGGGTCTAATTATCTCAGAATTAGAATCATCAATAAGCTCAACAGGGTGTAACTGATAATCAGGGCATTGAATTAATTCCTCCAGAAAATGCGATTCTGGATCCGTATCATGTGCCCTAATAAGATCAGTTTCCTCAGTTATTGGGCTATCAAATGATCTATCAGATTCCTCAGGCCCAATCGTCTCACAAAAATCGTGATCTGAAAACTCGTGTGAGACTTCGCAACTTGAATCTTCACCATCAGGATCCGTATCAATGTATGTCCCAAAATCATTTGTCACTTTGTGTTCCAAGGAGACATACGTTTCCTCGTAACCTGGCTCAGGGATTTCAGGTGAAGAAATCAAATCATCCTTAATTGGTTGTTTTAATTCAATCTGGTCAGCTTCGTAACACGTGTCCCCCCCAACAGGTGCCTGAGCGGGTTCTGTCATTGGCTTTCCTGAAGAGAGTTCATCCTGGGAATTATTCCAAGATTGAATCAAAGCAACCACGAATCTCATCCTCAATTTCGCTAATTTCCCAAGTAGAAACTCACCCGGGTTCTTATCCTTAACATCCTGGAGCCAATCCAACAAAGACTTATTTAAATCATCAATCATTTCAATCAGGGGCTCCAATCTCTCAATGCAAGGTATTGGCTGAACTTCTAAAGATTGAATGATATTCCTCAAGTTAGCCAGAACCTTATCTTGAACCTGATTAACCTGAACCAAATGAGTTGGTTCAGGGTTGGGCAGGTTTGACATCAATGTAGAGGAATTAACGAATTGAGATTCGTTATACCCATCCTGATAATAGGTCATTTCAGATTGTTCAAAAGATGGAGATGACCTAAAGGCAGTGAAATCAGAGGATGGGTAAGGATCAGTGTATCCTTCTTGATTGTAGATCGCATTAGGTTGTTCATGAAAGGAGGACGATCTATAATCGATGCAACTCTGAGAAGGATAGAATTGAGAATCAAAGTGTTCAGGGTTAGACCCTAAACACGGGGGTCCGGAATTGTATCCCCAATCCGAATTATCCCAACTAACTGATGGTCGATTACAATACGAGTTGGGATAATCGTCATGTTGAGGATAATTTACAACAGGAGGGAAAGAGCGGGAATGCGTGAAATATGTGGAAGGATTCATGATACACGGGAGGAAGAAAGGTGCCCTGCAATACAAACAATCAAACCTGTCCTTAAATATGTTAGCCTAAAGACCTACAGACTCTCAAAACCCGTCTTGAGATAAAGGAACGATTTGATCTACTTCTGTCTGTTCAATCCAACCAGTTAGAAGGAGGGACTGGGGAGAAGGTTCTTCCTTCGGCTTACGCCTCCAGTTCCTAGTGTACCCCCCAGCCGCGATCGTTTGACTCTGCTCCCCTAGCTAGACATCAGATTGAACAGTAGAAATAGACTAATCGAAAATAATCTCGTTCTGGGTTCTGAAGAGCGAGTCCAATCCTTAAGGCCAACGTCTACTTTGTTTTATTTAGGGCTAGGTTTGAATGTGCTTTGGAATGTGATGGGCCCTTTAAATGGGTTGTGCCCTTAATAATTGATTGATTTGTGTGTGAGTGCACAACCAGTGATTTTCAAGCAAGATTGTTTTTGATGTGGTGAATTTTAAGATTCAAATCTTGCTTAGTAGCTTTTAGGATTCAACTTTAGGTGTTTTCAATCAAGTTTCGTTGGCACACCAAGTTTTACAAGCACAGGTGAAGATGTTTTCCTTTAAAGTTTAAAAAGAATGTGGAGTGCCTGGTAAATCCCTAAGAGTTGAACCTAATTGGCAGCTACTTGATGAGTTGATTTTATTTGAAGTGGTGTGGCCCAATCAACTCAAACAATTGGCCTCAAATGCACCACTAAGTTAGGCACACAAAGATGGTTAACTTAGAATGATTTCTACTCTTTTATGTGTACTGGTCCCACAGATCAGAACCCAGTTGAGTAGAAACAAATCAATTCGGTTAAGTGCCTTTAAATGTGGGTGTACATTATGTATTTGTTGAAAATTACCCCACAAAATTATCTTTTTACTTTTTTTTATATAAATGAAGGTGGAATGAATGTGAGTGAGAATCCAAACAACCAAACTATTCCTAGGATTTATGCAAACACCTAGGTTAATTGGAATTTGGATTCAATGTGGCGAATGAAATCTATGGAGGGGGAAAGAATGGGGGATAACTTACAAAACCTTTCACAGCACTTTACTCCAATCTACCGCTTTTGCTTGCCTCAAAAGAGTACCTGCAATTACAATAAGAAAGGAGAAAAGTGAGGTAAATGATTTGTAAGTTACAAAACGTGAAGAGAAATCAAAGATCGTTGCCTCCCCGGCAACGGCGCCAAAATGTTGAACGATTTACGAACCTACGCTAACGTGTTTGGTTTTGGAAAACCCGTCGTTGTAGTTCGAAAGCGAAGGATTCGAGTTCAACAAATAAAATTTATACCGAAAAAAGAATTCCGGGTCAAACACAGGGAGGCGAACGTTTGATTTAAAAACTTCGCGTTTATTTTTATTTTGTCACGAAGAAATTCAATTTAAACTAAGTATCTACAACAAATAAAAGAGAGAGAGGGAGTAAGAGAGAGAGAAAGAATACTACACATGGAAATCAAAATGAGATGTAGAATAGACAAGGAATTTATCATAAAAGAGTTCGTTCGTTACAACTAGAAAACATAAAACAATTACTCTAGAAAGCATTAAAAGAATGGAGGGAGAAATGTCCTCCTCGACGATCGCTCGGAGGACGAATAGACTACTCTAAAAAGCAGTAAATCTATACTAGAAAGCAGTAAAAAGAATAGGGAGAGAGAATCCTCCTCGACGGTCGCTTGGAGGACGAGCCGGACGGGACGACGCCTGGATGAAGGAGGACGAAGCGGGACGAAGGAGGACGAAGCAAAAGAACGGGAACGGAGCAGCACGCCGTCGTCGTCGCGGGATCCACTTCCGAAGGGGGACGAAAATTTGGACTTTATCTCGCGAGAAGCATCCCGGGTGTGGGACAAGCTTCTCTTGAGCTTTGGAGAGGTAGAGACAAGGAAGGGATGAAAATTTCGTATGGAGGGGGTCTCCTTTTATAGTTGCAAGGAGTGGGGGCAAAATGGACATTACATCTTCAAAATAATAAATAAGGGGTCTTTAGTGACGGATAAAACCGTCGCTAAAGCCCCGACGTCGCCGTCGCCGTCGCCGCCGCGCCCACGCGCGCCCGCTCGGCTGGCCGCGCGCGTAACGCCTACGCACGTCCGCGTAGTCTCAGCCGTCCGATCGCGAGATCGGACGGCTTAAATCGCGTCCGCGCCCGCTGCGTAGCGCGCCCGCTCGCGTGCGATCGCGCATTATGCCCGGCGTCCAATCGCGCGTCGTCCTGATTGAGTGCGTGCAACCGTTGGATCTTCATCTGACGCTCGTCCGCGCCCGCTCACCCGCGCCTTCCACCCCTTCACCGCGGCTCGAACCCGCGACCTCCGCTTCGCCCGCAGCTACGTTGCCGCTGCGCTACGCGAACGGAATGGTCGCGCGGACGCTTTTAAGCGCGAGCGACCGCAGCCGTTGGATCGAGATCCAACGGTGGAGAGGAGACGGTGCGCGGTCTTCACAAGACGTATGCGGCCGATTGGGCGGCTGAGATGGCACCACGTGGCGCCATCTTGGCCGTCCATCTTCTGGAAGTTGTAGATGGTGCCACTGATGTTGGATTGACTCGATTTTTGTGTCGTTGGGCTGCGATCGTCGATCCGAATTCATCCGTGTGGTCGGATTTGCCATCTGAAGTGCGAATTTACACCATCCTGGCCCTTGATCTTCTAGGGTTCCTCGGTCTCTATCTGATGCTACGGATGCCTGATTAGGGCGATCTTGGAGTCGTTGAACTCCAATCGTCGCCCTGATCATATCCATACGGTTGGATCTTTGATCCGAGGCCCCGATAAAATATTTGCCCTGTCCAAGCACATAAAAGGAGACAATTAACCTCTATTTAGTCAAACTTCTCTAAATGCAAGATGATGCATGTAATGCAATATTTATATCATGAAATGCAATCCTATGCTTAAGAACATGCATAAATAGACATTTTAAGTAGTGTAAATGTGTTTACATCAGCTAGTTAGGGCTCATGATGAGGCAATCATCAGTTTTGCTCGCGTGGACACGGCGATGGTGTAGGAAGTGGTAGCGAGCAAGTTCGTGGCATGTAGCGTGCCGTCGAGGTCACTAGAGGTACGCCGCCGACTTAGAAGATGACGATGGAGCGAGCTGATTCGCGGTTGAAAGTGAGGTCTAATGATGCTGGGGTGATCAGTAGAAGTAGGGGAGTCATCGAGGGTAGCTAACTGACGAGGAGGAGGCGGAGGAGGCATCGACCATGATGAGCCGACGCTAGAGAAGAGGAATACTCCAGGTGGGAGAATGGCAATGAGGAGGAGATTGGGAAGCGTCGCACTGGTATTGCAAGACGTGGATTGAAACGGGAAAGAAGAACCAGCCGCCTATTGTACGTGGCAGCCGGTGAAGTGAACGGGGGAGGACGATCACCGGAGCAAGCTCGAAGCGGGCTTGAAGAGGGAGAAAAGAAGAGTTTGGTAGCCCAAAAACTTGCTAAGGAGGTAAGGCAAGCGAGGAGGGTCTTATATAGGCCTTTAGACGAGCTTCCAAGCTTGGAAACAAGCTTGGAAGCTCCAAATCAGGGATTAGGATTTTGTGATTTCAAGGAGTTTGCATGAGCTCCACAAGGAGATTTGAAGTATAGGATTAGGTTTAATCGATCAGGAAACTCCTCAGGGTTGTCCCTTCCAATTTTGGAAGGGATTGGCCAAGTAATCAAGGAGGAATCTCTGATTGAGAGCTCAGCTACGTGGGTTCACACCTGCAATGGTAGAAGAGACCCAAATGCGAAGAATACAATGAAGTTAGGGGGGTCTTTGTAAGGATTTTTGAGAGTTAGGGGTGTATGTGAGAAAGAAAGAGTATAAATGGACCAAAATGCAAACTAGGTTGAAATGATCTTTGATTGAGTCCAAATTTTGGTACAAAGTTAATTTGGACTCAAGAAATCCAACGGTGAAGTTGGATTTTAGTTTTGACCAGGTAATTTATGCAGAAACCCAAATTAGGGCAACTGTCTGTCTGAGACTTTATTTTAGGTCAAAATGGGTTCCAAAGGTTAAATCAAAGATATCAAACCATACAGAATAGTTTTTTATGATTTTTAGAAGGTTTAGATCAATTTTATCTTGACCATAACCTTAGTTAATTAAGCGAGTCTGAAATTAAGGTTTCGAATATCCATTAACTCTTGAAATGTGTGAAAACCTATTTCTATCTGCATGGACCCTCTTATTCGACATTAATGACCATTTTACCTTTAATTAACCCCTGAAATTTACCACAGTTATTCTGTACTTTTGAAATACAGTTAAAATTGCAGAAATAACCCTATGCTCATCTCTTTTCCTTAAAATAGAATAGTGTGCACAGAGGACCCTCTGATGGTTATGTAGGAGCTTTTTTCAAATTTATTAGACCAAAAAGGGCTAGTTAGGGCTCATGATGTTGTTCCCATCAACAGGATAGTTGATGAGCGAGATAATCGTTACGAAAAGTTTGAGTTTGGAAAACCCGAGTCGTAAAATTCACAAGATAATCCACTACCAAACAATATTTATAACTAAAACTCTGGCGAGTCCTAGGTCAAATAAAAGGATGTGAATGTTTAATTAAAAATTTCATTTGGAATTATTTTCATAAAGCAGATTAGCTAGTTTAATTTAATCTAAGCGAGCTAAACTACTTAAAGAATAAACAATAGAAGACAGAGAGAGAATATATAAACAACGAGAAAAATAGAGAGTGAATGAACAAATATTGCATTTAAATATTCTAAAGTCTCTTACAACTACTTAAAGAAAATAAAACTACACTAGAAAGCGATAAAAACATAGGGGTGAGAAAATCCTCCTCAACGGCTGCTTGGAGGATGAGTCACGTTGACGGAGTACCCGGAAGAGGATGGTGAGATGCTGGATGAGAGAGGACGAAGGACGAAGTAGGGCGACATCGTAATGGGATCCACTTCCTGAATGGTGGCGAGAAGACAACCACGAGACGCTCCACGAAGGGGGTGAGATGGGAAAATTATTTTACTCTTACTCTAGTTGAGCATCCCGGGTATGGAACCACCACTTAGAGCTTCAGAGGAGGTTAGGGAAGAGCTAAAGGGATGAAGAAATATGTGGGGTGTAGGGTCCTTTATATAGTTGAGGTACAATGGCAAAAAGGTCCTTTAAAATCTTTAAAATTAAATGCAGGGCCTTTAGTGACGCACACGCACGTCACTATAGATAAGCGTCGGTGAAGGTGCATACTTGATCTCCGTCGCTTACCGCCGATCGGACACACCTTGCATGGCCACCTCATCGCGTCGTGCCGCTATCAGCCGTTCGGTGATTCGATCAGATGGTCGAGAGCACACGAACACGCTTCATCTTCCACTGTTGCACACACCTACGTACGATGGCGCATACGATAACTCGTCATCACATGCATATGCCGCGCTCGTTCATCTAGCACCCCTACGTGCTCCACGTAGCGGCCACCATCGCCACTCGATTATCATTGTACGACCGAATTTCAGCTCGCGTGCTTGATTTGAAGCTGGGCGAGTTTTGAACGCGCGACAGTTTCTTCTCGAATGACACTCGACCACCACACCGTGAGTGCAAATAGTCAAGTTTCTGAATTTTTTCCTCTGGTGCTCTCCACCGTCGGATGATGATCTGACGATGGAGATTAATCTAACATTGATGAAGAAGAAGGCTGCGGTGCTATTGAGGTTGTTTAGGCAGCTGAGATGGCACCACACGGCGCCATCTTGGTTGTCCATCTTCCAATGCCTGTAGATGGTGCCACAGGTGCCGGATTGGGTCAATTTTCACGTCATTGGACTGTGATCGTAGATCCGAACCCATCCGTGCAGTTGGATTTGTCATCTAAGGTTCAGATTTTCACCATCTTGCTCCTTGACCTTTGATCTTTCTAGGACTACATCTGATAATACGAAGGTCTGATCGGGGCAATCTTGGAGCCATTGAACTCCAATCGTCTCCCTAATCAGATCCATACGGTTGGATCTTCAATCCGAGGCCTAGAATAATATCGCTTTGTCCCCTTACAGCAAAAAGAGACGAATTATTACATAATTTGTACATATTAGCCTAAATGCATGATGATGCATGTTATGTAATATTTATAATGCATGATGCTTCTACGATACTAGGAACATGCACAAATAGACACTTTAGAGCAATTAGATGTGCGCACATCAATAAGGAGTCGCTGGAAAGGAGTATCAAACTAATGCTACTTCCAAGATCAAGAGGGATATCTTAAGAGAATGTTGACAGTAGAGGGGGAAGTACCTTGAATGAGAAGTACCACAGATAACCATGATAAACACCAGTTTATCATCATTTTTATGCTCTAAAACTAACCTAGCTCTTAGGATTTTTCTCCGCAAACGGGTTTTTGGGCTGCATTTAGGCATAAATTAGGATAGGCATACATTGCATTTTTTATTGTTGTTTTAATGTGTTTTTGTGAGTGTTAGGGATGTACAGATTCACAGATCCCTAAAACCCTAGCACTCAAGAAGGCAATTGGTGAAGGAGAAGCCCAGACTAGTTGGAACCCAGCTTGATCCAGCTCACCATAGTTGGAACCTAGCTTACTTGAACTAGGGTTAGCTCATCCCAGCTCCATTCAGCTAATCTCAGCTGGATGGCAGCTCAAGAGAGTTCATCTTAGCTCGCCCTAGCTCAAGTCAGCTCAGATCCAGCTCAACTTAGCTGAGTCTAGCTCATCTCAGCTCCCACTAGTTCACAGGGAGCTCTAGCTAGCTCAGCTAAGTTGACAGGAGTTCACCCCAGCTCAGATCCAGCTACATTCAGCTCCACTCAACTCCAGCCAGCTGAAGAATAATTCATCTCAGCTCAGGAAGCTCAAGTCCAGCTCCCTGGGGCTCATCTTAGCTCAACTTAGTTGAGCTAAGCTACCTTAGCTGCCTCAACCAGGTTGATTCTCCCCGGGAGCACCAGACCTAGCTCACCTCAGCTCATTTTGGTAGAAGCTAGCTCACTTTAGCTTGGCTTAGCAACTAGCAAAGAACTAGCAAGCTAAGCCAGCTAGAGTAGCCCCATGCCAGCCTCTTCAGCAGCAGCCAGCTCTAGCTCCAGCTCCAGACTTCTCCTCCTCAGCTCTTCTCCCTGAAAACCCTAGCTCCAAATGCCTCCAACTCTACTCCCTACTAGCTAAGCTAGCTAAGCTGCTTAACTTAGCTAGTCCACCTCCATGGCACCAAAACCTATTACCCTACTACCTAAGCTCCAGCAAAAAGACCACCTACTCCTACTTTATTTTGGTGCCAACTATCCCTTCCATCACCACCCTACATCCACCATCAAAGCCCATCTCCACCCTCCATTTTTTCCCTCCAAAATTGCCTTCTAGAAGGTATTTTTGGAGGGAAAACCAAGGCACCTCTTCATTTCCCTCCCATTTTTCCCTCCAAAAATAACCAAGCACCCCTTCATTTCCCTCCAAAAACACCATAACCACCACCCCTTCCCATCCTATAAATACCCTACCCTACCACCACATAATTCCCATCCTCCCTTAGTATATTTTCTACCTAAACCACCTATACCTACGGCCAAGAAGAAGGAGTAGAGAAGGAGATTAAAGGGGCACATCACCAGCCCTTTTGGTGCCTTCTTCTCCCCACTCTCTTCAACTTGAGCCACGCCAAGGAGGAGGACTCTCCCACTTCAAGGAGGACGGCCAGGCAAAGGAGAAAAGCTTAGGGTGGACATCCACCCTTGGAGAAAAACTTAGGGCACGCCCCCCTAAGTCTTGCCTTGGAGGACATCACCTTGGCGGAGTACTGCAAGGAAGGAGTTGAAGGACTCTTTTCAAGATTGGGAGCCACCAACCTTGGAGCAAGAAGCCCTCTTCTTCACCATCTATCTAGAGGATTTGTGTTTTCCTTTCTTATTTGCATTTTTCTAGTAGTACAAGCCTTCCTCTACTAGGCATTTTTGTTAAACACTTTTTCAATTATCTAGTTGCCTTCTTTGCATTTCTTGTTTGCATTTCTATTTGCTTATTTTCGGCATTCTTCACTCCCTCTCCCTAATTATTCTAGGCTTCCACTTGCCTAGAGTGAGCTTAGGGAGAGGCTCTACTTGCCACTTTAGAAGTAGTTTATTGAATTCGAAGTGTAAACACCTTTCCTCCATAAGTTCTCATGTTGCCTTAGTTTAAAAAACAAAAAAATGATATATTGAAAAATACCAACAAGAAAGTTGAGATTTATATTCCAAGCAAGAGAATTAATTTTGCAAACATATTGCCTCCTTGGACGACCCTAGATACTCCCCTATCTAGGAATATAAATTTAAGAGAGAGCGGATTTACGCGTTACAACGACCTAATTAACAAACCGCGTGAAATCGCTATCACTTTTTGGCGCCGTTGCTGGGGAGGCACGGCTTTGCATTAACTCATTTTCTCTTGCTTGAAGTGGATCTCATCCCCTTCTCTTTCTTTCTTTTGTGTGTGCAGGAACTACAGCGGGAAGGCGGGAATTTGGAAGAGAGAGCTCAAAGGTCCTTTTCTTCCCACGAAAATTCAGGTTGGTTCCTCTCTCTAGTCACATAATTAATTAAAACTACCAAAAATATATTAAACTTGGCTTTCAGGACCCTAAACACTTAAATTAAATGGAGTGGTGCATTTTAAAATCATTGTTTGCTTGTATGCTTCTTTAGCACCATTCCATTGCAAGTATTGGTGTTCTATTTTTCGGGTCTAGATTTCTGTCCAGACTTGAAAAATTGATTCCTAACACCACAGGCCTCCTAAAATCATAAAATTTCATAGAGTGATTCCCAATTAAGTTTAGAACATCTGTTCCAAATTTCAGATCAATTGGATTTGTATTTAATTTTTAAAAATTCGTGGATTACAGAGGGGTCACACCCTCTAATCTTCCTGTTTTGCTACTGTCCGCGAATTTTCAGAATTTTTATACTCATCCAATTTTTGTGAAATTTATCTTGTTGGAATCCCTGTGAAATTTTACATATCATATAAAATCATAAAAATTTTCTGAGGTCGGTGGTAATACTGAAAAGTCTATAATACCCACGGGTATTATTTCTGGACTTTGACACCAGTACAATTAAAAATTCAAAACTATTATCAAACAAATTCCTAAAATCTTACAAAAATCTTTTCTGGAATCCTTGTTTGATCTTCTTCAAAGTAGTGGTGTTGTTTGACTTGTTTGGGCCACTACTTAATTCTGAAAGCTAAAAATAATTCATTGATAGTTAAAGTTCTGTCTCAGGTATAATTGGTTTAGGGTTTCTTCTTTCTCTTTAGAGACTCAATTAAAAGGAAATATACAATCACACATACAACTTGTCTTTCCTTTGATTGTGAACTTTCAAACTTGTTTGAAAACTTAAAGAGAAAAACCCAAAAATTCATTTAATTAAATCACATCCTAAAAGACAAAAATATAAAAAAAATTATGTGACAACTTGATTTTCATTGGAGCCACTCTCCAATTCCTGCACACACACAAAAAAATCAAATAACAGGGCAACAACCCAATAAACGCCCTCCACATTCCGTGTGCACTATAGAATCCTAGACCTAATTAAAATTTGTAGCAACTTAACCCCTAAGGCTTTATCAACTTAGGCTTGCTATTTAGGTCTTAAGTTTTCTTTAGTTAGTACCAATTCTGTCATCTGTATCTGGTGTTCAGGCTGAGGGGCCGTGTCAAACGACCAGGCGCAGGTTTGTACAAGCACCTGGGGTTTTCCCTGGGAAACGTTTGGGCCCAAACCTCCCCTTAAGCAACTTGGCTAGATTTGTTGATAGAACGGGTATTCACTATTGACTACTTATTTCCTATATAGACCAAGTCTTAGGTTATTATTAGGGAGTCACAATTAAGTTAGGTCTAGTTTTTGTTTGTTTGAATTGCACACTTTCTCTCATCTCCATCTCTTCTCCTCCCCTCCCGTTTCTTCCATTTTGCACGGGCGGCGGTCCAAAACTCCACACTTGGAGGGACCACTTGATTTTGCCTCCCCAAGAAAAGACTTTTCTGCATTCTTCCTCTTCTTTTAAAATGGAAAATAAAAATTGGTCCTCTAACCCACATGCTAATTTTTCTTTCCCCTATTCTTCCACCCAAGAGCTTCTTAATCAGGCCCCTCCACCTAATTTCTACTCTATCATGGCTCAGCTACAAGTTAAGCAACAACAGTTGCATAAGGATTTAACAAACCTGACCAACCAAGGGAATCCTGCCACACCTGCCCAAGCTCCACACATTCCACATCTCACCCCTTTTAACACCCGCAAGAGAGAAAATCTGCATAAATCCCATGCTGAGTATAATTGTTATTCTGAGGCTTTCTATGGTTCAACAGGGAATTATGTTTATCCCAATCATCACCCCACCCAAAATGTCCCTACTATCCAGGAGAAATTGAAAAATTCCTCTAATGGGGGGGATTATCCGACCCACTCCTGGACCAATCTGGTTCCACACCAACAACAGAACCCGTTTGGAGGGTATGGTTCAAATCAGACTTATCAATCTGGGCAATCTCAAGAAGACATTAATGCCCAGATGATGAAAACCTTGCAAGAGTTACAAAGAAAAACAAAGGAAACAACCCATCTTATTAACAATCTCAATGATCAAATTGGGGATATTCCGACTCAAAGACCTGCAGGACACTCACCATCCCAACCCACACCAAACTTTATTAATCACAGGAACCAACACCCGGGTGTCTACCAACATCAGAACCACATGATTCGGCCTCCTATTAACCCAATATCACAGCACCTACCCAGTTTCTTTCAACATCAGGCCCCCCTACCTCCTCTCAGTGAACACCAAGCTGCATATGCAGAGACTATGAGGAGTGAGGAAACCACCATGGATTTAAGGCCTTCTCAATCAAATGATGAAACTGATTCTCAACCAATGCAGATTGACCCCCCTAACCTTAATAAGGAAGAAGAAAAAGAAACCCCAAAAACACTTGATTGAAACCCTATTTCCCACTCTCAAAAACTGCAATCAAACAATCCAAAATCAAAGCCCTCTGACCACAATTCTTTGGATTTATTTGAGCAAGTCGAGAGGAATATTCCCTTCCTAGATTCCCCCCATGCCTCTAAAGAATTTACTGCAAAAGGGCATGATCAGAATCTAGAAAGGTTGGTCCTTTCAAAGACAGCCAACTCAGTTTTTCAGAGCAAGCTGCCTTTCACAAAAAAGGACCAGGGCACATCACTTATCTCAATTGTCATAAGTGACACCATTTTTCGTGCCCCTCTCGACTTAGGTACCTCTAGTAATCTCATCCCCCCTGTCTTATTTGAGGAATTTCGATTCAGTGATTTAAAACCTACCAAGGTTCAATTTCAATTAGAAGATCGATCTACCATTCAACCGCGGGGAGTTGTTGAGGATAGTATTATCAAGGTCCGGAATTGTCTATTTCCGGTAAATTTTCTAGTCCTTGACATAGAGGTACCCAAGGCTCTCATTAATGCCATCCTTGGAAGACCTTTTCTGATTATGGCAGCAGCTAATATCAATTCTCATTCTGAGAAAATGAATATAAGTTGCAATAACCAGACTTTCTCATTAGATTTATTTCAAGCTTCCAAGAGGTCCATTAATCACAAAATTTTTGAGGACACTGATAATAAAATGGAAGCAGTATTTGAAATGTCTATGTTGATCCAATCTCATTCATCTTTGACCACTATTGATCTAGATTTTTTTGATTCTTATTCTAAGGATAGTTATGTGGTCCAAGACTTTCCAGATCAACTAGGGTTTGACTTTCCCCCTTTTCATCTTCCTGAAACATCCACACTAACTTCACACACCCTACATCTCATTGACTCGATTCCCCATCCCTTTCCATTGGACCTATCACTCTACCCACCAGAATCTGGCAATTTACAAGCACTTAAACCATGGCCAGATTCGGGTCACTTTTCCATTTCTCTATTTTATTTTGATCCCTTTATCTTTACCACTCATCTTTTTAGGGATCTTGAGGAAGACACTTTTATTGTGGACATTCAAGTGTCCAATTATTTACATGATTTTCCGTCTTCTGTGCATACCTTCACGCCCGGCTGAATGGCGTAAAAGATAGCACTGGATGGGAGGTAACCCATCATTTTTTTTCTTGCTTTCCTTTTTTCTTCTTTTTCCAGTTTTTATTCATCCTAAACCTGACCGTTCTTCACTAAGGTGATTCCTTTTCCCTCCTAATGCATGAGGACATAGCATATCTTAAGCATGGGGGGTGTTTTTAAATTTTTACGATCGATTTAGGATGTTTAAAACCTAAAAACATGGAATTTTCTTTAATTTATTTCCTGCTTGCATACCCAAAAACAAAAAACAAAAAGAAAAAAAAAATATTGAAAACTTTTTGAGGAAAAATTTTGAAATCGGGACTACGGTCGAAAAATTCACTTCTGGTACAATGGGATTTAATCTTTAACAAACTAAGGATGAGGATATGGATCTGATCATTAGAATTCCAGGGTCTATTTTAGACTAGATCAGATATCTTTCTCTAAAATTCCACCTGAACTCATGATAGTTCAGGTGACTTGATCCTATTTTGTAATATGGAAAGTATTTGACTTAGTTTTTGATTCAAAAACCTGCGGTTCTTGAGAAACTTCTTGTGTCAATTTTCACACACAAGCCAACACTTAAAAATAACTAAAAATTTAAAAAAAACTCCCTTGTTTGGATTTAGTAAAAGTCTGAAGCAGATCATTGGTTTGAGTTCCCACCGTCGAGAAGAAGGAAAAAACCTTCTTTGAGGACACGATGTCAACATGTTACCGCCTCGGTGCTGCTCTATATCTATATTTCATATCTTTAGACGGAGCATTAAAGCGCATTTCAGCAGCTCAAGTGTCTTGGACGGTGCTCTACCTATAGCGTCGGAGCAAGAGCTTGAGTTTGCTTGGAGCGCCCCTTTTCACCACATCGTGTTTTGGGGTTGTGAGCTCCTGGGTGGTGTCATGGACAGTGCTATCCCGAAGTACTGGCGCCAGAGCCCCCTCGAGGAATGGTAATGGGAATGATGATACCGACACATCTGTTGTAAGACTAAGCTAAAAATAAGCATGGAAAAAAAAGAACAAAAGAAAAAATAATAATAATAATAATAACACGTCCTTATTAAGGTTGGTTTTCACAAGCACCGACACAAGGTTTTAAAGGAATTTGCAAGTCGCGAATCAGATTCACGAGCCAGAAAAATCCTAAAAACAAACATTTCAAGTCATCTGAATTAACAAGGGGTTAATTTGTGAATTTTCTGAGGATATATTGATCCCGTTCTATCTAATGGTTGGATCCAAAAACAAATCCTGATGTTTATCTTCAACAAATCCCGTATCTCCTATGTTTTAATCTACCAAGGTCCCTTAATCTCTTTTTCTCCTCAAAAGTCAAAAAAATTAGATTTCCCAAAAATTTCATTTTCCAAAAAAAAAAAAAATTAATGTTTTGCTAAGAGACTAGCAAAAGATAAGCATGGGGGTGTGATAAACACCAGTTTATCATCATTTTTATGCTCTAAAACTAACCTAGCTCTTAGGATTTTTCTCCGCAAACGGGTTTTTGGGCTGCATTTAGGCATAAATTAGGATAGGCATACATTGCATTTTTTATTGTTGTTTTAATGTGTTTTTGTGAGTGTTAGGGATGTACAGATTCACAGATCCCTAAAACCCTAGCACTCAAGAAGGCAATTGGTGAAGGAGAAGCCCAGACTAGTTGGAACCCAGCTTGATCCAGCTCACCATAGTTGGAACCTAGCTTACTTGAACTAGGGTTAGCTCATCCCAGCTCCATTCAGCTAATCTCAGCTGGATGGCAGCTCAAGAGAGTTCATCTTAGCTCGCCCTAGCTCAAGTCAGCTCAGATCCAGCTCAACTTAGCTGAGTCTAGCTCATCTCAGCTCCCACTAGTTCACAGGGAGCTCTAGCTAGCTCAGCTAAGTTGACAGGAGTTCACCCCAACTCAGATCCAGCTACATTCAGCTCCACTCAACTCCAGCCAGCTGAAGAATAATTCATCTCAGCTCAGGAAGCTCAAGTCCAGCTCCCTGGGGCTCATCTTAGCTCAACTTAGTTGAGCTAAGCTACCTTAGCTGCCTCAACCAGGTTGATTCTCCCCGGGAGCACCAGACCTAGCTCACCTCAGCTCATTTTGGTAGAAGCTAGCTCACTTTAGCTTGGCTTAGCAACTAGCAAAGAACTAGCAAGCTAAGCCAGCTAGAGTAGCCCCATGCCAGCCTCTTCAGCAGCAGCCAGCTCTAGCTCCAGCTCCAGACTTCTCCTCCTCATCTCTTCTCCCTGAAAACCCTAGCTCCAAATGCCTCCAACTCTACTCCCTACTAGCTAAGCTAGCTAAGCTGCTTAACTTAGCTAGTCCACCTCCATGGCACCAAAACCTATTACCCTACTACCTAAGCTCCAGCAAAAAGACCACCTACTCCTACTTTATTTTGGTGCCAACTATCCCTTCCATCACCACCCTACATCCACCATCAAAGCCCATCTCCACCCTCCATTTTTTCCCTCCAAAATTGCCTTCTAGAAGGTATTTTTGGAGGGAAAACCAAGGCACCTCTTCATTTCCCTCCCATTTTTCCCTCCAAAAATAACCAAGCACCCCTTCATTTCCCTCCAAAAACACCATAACCACCACCCCTTCCCATCCTATAAATACCCTACCCTACCACCACATAATTCCCATCCTCCCTTAGTATATTTTCTACCTAAACCACCTATACCTACGGCCAAGAAGAAGGAGTAGAGAAGGAGATTAAAGGGGCACATCACCAGCCCTTTTGGTGCCTTCTTCTCCCCACTCTCTTCAACTTGAGCCACGCCAAGGAGGAGGACTCTCCCACTTCAAGGAGGACGGCCAGGCAAAGGAGAAAAGCTTAGGGTGGACATCCACCCTTGGAGAAAAACTTAGGGCACGCCCCCCTAAGTCTTGCCTTGGAGGACATCACCTTGGCGGAGTACTGCAAGGAAGGAGTTGAAGGACTCTTTTCAAGATTGGGAGCCACCAACCTTGGAGCAAGAAGCCCTCTTCTTCACCATCTATCTAGAGGATTTGTGTTTTCCTTTCTTATTTGCATTTTTCTAGTAGTACAAGCTTTCCTCTACTAGGCATTTTTGTTAAACACTTTTTCAATTATCTAGTTGCCTTCTTTGCATTTCTTGTTTGCATTTCTATTTGCTTATTTTCGGCATTCTTCACTCCCTCTCCCTAATTATTCTAGGCTTCCACTTGCCTAGAGTGAGCTTAGGGAGAGGCTCTACTTGCCACTTTAGAAGTAGTTTATTGAATTCGAAGTGTAAACACCTTTCCTCCATAAGTTCTCATGTTGCCTTAGTTTAAAAAATAAAAAAATGATATATTGAAAAATACCAAAAAGAAAGTTGAGATTTATATTCCAAGCAAGAGAATTAATTTTGCAAACATATTGCCTCCTTGGACGACCCTAGATACTCCCCTATCAAGGAATATAAATTTAAGAGAGAAAGCGGATTTACGCGTTACAACGACCTAATTAACAAACCGCGTGAAATCGCTATCAAACCACTAGATCCCTATCACCATGATAAGAAACAAAAGGATCACCAAAGGCCAAATGATCGATGTCCAATGGGCCATGGATCACCACGTCCTATAAAGGTAGCATGCAAGCAATCTGATCCAACTGGAACCCTAGCTAGATGACATAAAAGGGAAGTATGCTCTAGCATATCTTGCAAAACTATCCTGGTTTCATGTTTCATACTCTCGACAATTGGAAGGATCTATAGTGGATGGTCCTTGAGGTGTTCAAATTGAAAGGGACTACCAATTGTTGAAAGAGGGGCTCCTTGAGGAGGGTGGGGGCATAGCCAACATTAATTGAGAGGGATCACCGGCTTGTGGGTCATCAAAAGAATCTCTTTTCTTTTATTATCAATTAAGCTTGTTGTATTTCAAGAAAAAACTTGAAAAGTTTATTTAGTATTTTCATACCCTAGGCAACGTGAATACTATACTTGTAAAAATTGTATCTAGCAAATATATAGCGCTTTATTGTTGCTTAATTGTAATTTCATACACACACACATATAGGTATGTATATATGCATGTATGTATGTATCTTTCTTGTGCTAAGAAATAGCTTAGAAAATTCCTATATGTATACTGCCTTGGTAATGAATATCTCGCTGAGGTTAAAGTTAGGATGAGTTACTTCACTTGAAAAAACGTCAGGAAAATTAAGTTACCGATTGATCTCGAGAACAATTCAATGAATGGTGTCAATTCACTTCACTTGGAAAAGCATTTTTTTCCCAGGATCTACGTTACAATAATATTAATTTTGCTAGAAGTAAATAAATATGTGTACAAACTAAACTTTAGGAGTGTGATTAGATCCATTGGTATGGTAAAGATGGCATCTGATCATATTCTCCGATCACCATATAGTGGTTGTGCCCTTGGTGTCTTGATCATGTTGTTGGTTTCGCAAGCACCCTTGACAGTAGCGAACAAAGTGCTGGTGCGGAATCAAGCTAAGGCTTATGGCACCTTAACCCTTCACTTTGCTGATGGTCTTGACCCTTACAGACATGTGTGGACCAAAAGTCTTCCCTACAAGGCCTCTCTCACATTCCAGGTTCCCAACAATGATATAGCATCTACAAAGTGTTATGCCAGTGGACATGGTCTTCCATGGGCGTTAATCTTCAACTCTGTATTCGATGGAAACAGGCAGTGCGATCCATCTTGTACTTTGGAAATTAAGGACGATGGAGCCTATATGCTTACTAAGCATGTATGGAAGCGGATCCACAAATTCCAACGCAATTGATGCTGGTTAGTTTTCAAAGAAGACAAGAATGACCACATAAAAATATTATATATTAGAAGGTCCTTAAATTTGTAATGTTTACTTTGGTGGATGTTATTTTGAGAAGACCTTTGCATGCATCGGTTACAACAAGATGGGAAGTTGTTCCTTGTGATCTCCTTTGTGTGAAATTAATGACTTCACAAAAAGGTAAGAAATAAATATGTGGGTGTTACCAACTAGACAATATATACATATTAAGACATTCAAGCACCTTTCTTACATACTCTAAATGTATAAGGGCAACCTCCTGTGGATTTCTTCTTTTGTAATAAATATGAAAAAGCTCTTTCAGTGTATACGAAGTTATCAAGGGGTAGAAGATTGAGAAAACATCCCAAACTCTTTCTAGTGATTTTCTCATGACAAAAGCAAAGGCAATAGGTGTATTGAATAAAGTAATAACAGCATTTTTTCTTGAATTAATTAACTTGAATATAATTTGACAATAGGTTACTTTGTTGTTCAGTTTGCTTAAGATACTTCGGCATGGATCCATTGTCCTCTGTTTTCATTTACTAACATTTTGGATAGCCACACCTACTAAATGGTTATTGATTGAGATTTTTCTATGATAATTTACACTATGATGTACTATTATTATTATCAGTTATCAAAGTAAAAGATCCCATATCACGTGCAAGCAAAGACTTTTCATTCAGATGACTAACCTTTTATTAGTGGATAGCCAATTCATTTATCTATCTCAATCACAAGAAGAATTTGTTGGTGAGTAGAACCATAAATCTAGGTTTTGAGATATATTTGTATGCCTTATAGGCCTCGCTGGCTAGGAAAAATTTAAGATATGGTTGGACCTTTTTTCAACCTCAACTTGGAATAAATTGACTTCGAACTCCTGATGAGTTAAAGTTTTACAATCCAGTACTTAAACCAATTGCATATCTAAGTGCTTGGACTGATTCCAAAGAAGAGCATTAAGATATTAGTATAGTTGGTGGTGGAGAGAGTAAATGACACGTTAAATTTTTTAAATGGTTTTAAAACTTCGTATATGTATCCAAATTAATTTTCACACTTTAGCGAGATGTAGAGAGGAAAGAGCAAGGAAGGACAGTTCTTCACTCGTTTCAAGGATGAAGGAAAATACACCAGAGCATGGCACGCTATTGAAGAGCAAGAGAGAGGGCAAGAATATCATGGCCCCCACATGGAGGGAAAATAGCACCTCTAACATGGGAACTCCACTACCCAAGTAGGGGAACATGAATGGATAAAACAAAAAAGACAAAGTAGAAAAACAAGATTAAAAAATTAAAAAAGGATCCTGATCTTTTCAAGTGAAGCTCCACCCTTAAATATGAAATATGCCGTAAAGATAATCTTGGCAATTGTTGATCATGCCTTGATCTGCTATGACCTAATTATATTTCGATACATAAATTACATGGACCTTAGCAACCCAAGAAATGTACAAATTTAGACCCGATTAAGGATCTATTTAGTATGACTCATACATATATTTGTGTGTTAGGATTTTGTGGAGGTGTCTCCATTTTTCTTACTTTCTAAGAGAGTGCCATTAGTGAGGTCTCTCTTACGATTTTTTGGAGGTGTAGGTTTTTTGTAATCCATCTTTCACCATATAGTGGAACCTCTATGCTGGAGGGGTTTCCACATAAATCCTATGTCTTCCGGTTGATTATTTGCGTTTGTTGCTTCGTGCGATTTCTCAATAGCAATCTTCTCAAGATGAGAAAGTCGACAAATTGGTACTAGCAATGATCTTAACCTTATGAGAGTGTGGTTTCCACCATGCCCCATTTAAGAAACATAAAAGAAAAGAAGGATGCGATTGTGATGGGTAAAACTCAAGTCTTCAACATGACTCTCAATCTAGTTCCTAGCCTCAATCCATTATCTCCCGTAGAGTTCCCCTCCTTCACAAAGATCAATCTCGATCCTCTTGGCCTAAGTAGACTTCACAACCCATCATTGTTGGACCTAGCCTCCCCCATCAAACTTTGCAACTCGCAAAGTTAGGCTAACAAGCGGTGAAGCCATCCAAGTTAAAGATCATCTTTCACCGACAAGTCTAGGGCAATGTGGGTTAAACCACAAAAGAAGGGAGATCTATCAAGATGGTCTAATCTCACAACCAATAGTGAGCGAATGGCTATTAAAAGAAATATCATGGCAAATAGTGAGTGAATGGTGACTCCCTCCTTACAACCAAGATGACAACCATAGCCAAGTGGAGCGAAGCTTGCAACCAAGTAAAGTAGAGGTAGGGTTTGAAGCCTAGCATAGTCAAGTGTCATGGAGAGCAATGATAGATTAGAGTGCACAACACCATCGAATACTACCAAGCACAACTTTGAGCAAGTTGCAACAAAGTATAATTATGCTTACAACCCAGCATAGCATGGCTCGGTAGGTCTGCACCCTAGTGATGGGAACACCATCATAGGCCATAATTGGCCACTTTTAGTCAAGCTTGAAAGATAAATGCTCCTACATAACCATCTGTGGGTTACAACTCCATATTATTTTGTTTTGAGAAGAGAATAAGAAAGTAGGGTTAATTCTGTAATTTTGGTGGTGGCTTTTGGTGATGGTTGAGGGGTGGAAGGGTGTCTATAGTTAGCACCAAAATTGGGTAGGACTAGGTAGCTTAGGCGGATTATAGGTAGGCTTAGATGGTGGAGCTAGTTAGGTGAGGTTTAGGGTTAGGTTTTGGTGCCAAGGAGATGAACTAGCTAAGCTAAGCTAGCTTAACTAGCTTAGCTAGTAGAGAGTTGGGGAGAGAGGTAGAGGGAACTTGGGTTTTGGAGGTGATGAGCTAGAGGAAGCTGTCTTAAGCTGCACTGGAGCTGGTGGTTGCTAAAGAGAGCTACAAGGAGCTACCTTAGCTGGCTTAGCTTGTTAGTTCTTTGCTAGCTGCTAAGCCAAGCTAAGATGAGCTGGCTTCTACTGATGTGAGCTAAGGTGATCTAGTTCTGGTCTTTTCGGAGGTTACTGAGCTAGCTAGAGTAGCTAGCTTAGGTCAAGTAGATTGGCTCAACTAAGTTGAGCTAAGTTGAGCCTCCGAGAGCTGGACTTAAGCTGGCCTGAGTTGGTTAAGGTCATCTTCAGTTGACTAGGTCTAACTAGCAGCTAGACCTAGTCAGGTTAAACTTCCAGTGAACTCTTCTAAGTTGGAGGAGCTGGAATAGAGCTGGGATCAACTGACTTGAGCTAGTTTGAGCTACCATTCAGTTAAGGCGAGTTGAATGGAGCTAAGGTGAACTAGCTAGAACTACCATTCAGTTGAGATGAGCTGCATGGAGCTAGGGATGAGTTGATCTAACTAGAATGAGCTAGGATCCAACTGGGATGAGTTGGATCTAGGTAGAATCTAGCTAAATTGAGCTTCCTCTTCACATGTTGCCGTGTTGAATGCTAGGGTTTTAGGGATCCGACTATTTGTTCATGCCTAAATGATAAACGTGTCAAAAAGAACAAAATTGTGCAATGCATGCCTAACCTGAGTAATGCCAAAATGTAACCCAGAAACTTGTTTATGGAGTTAAAATCCTAAAAGCTAGGTTTGTTTTAGGGCATAAGAATGATGATAAATTGGCGTTTATCACACCCCCATACTTATCTTTTGCTAGTCTCTTAGCAAAACAAATTTTTACAAAATAGATTCTTGGGGAAAATTGATTTTTTTACTTTTGAGGAGATTACGGGACCTTGGCTAGTTAAAACACAAAAGGTACGGGATTTGTTATAGATAAACATTGGGATTCGTCTTTGGATCTAAAGATTAGATGAAACGGGATCGATGTATCCTCCAAAAATTCACAAGTTAACTCTTTGTTAATTTAGATGACCCGAAATTACTTTGTAGTTAGGATTTCTCCGACTCTTAAATCCGATTCACAACTTGCATAATTCATTAAAACCTTGTGTCTATGCTTGTGAATGCCAACATTTAGAAGGTCGCATTTTTGGTTTATCAGTCCAAGATGTCAAGAATTTAAGCGTAAATCCATAACAGGTACAGGAAACCAAGATGGGGATTTTCTAATCAAATCATTTTACTTCAATCATATTTAAATCAATTTCACAAAGCAAGAAACAAAATTCCTTTAAGTGATAATTACTAGGAAAATAAAGCAAGTGGATCCTAATTTATTTTTGTTCCCTTTTCTCTTTCCCAAGATTAAGAGATGATTAGGGAAGAAGAGACATTTTACCTACCCTAAAGTGGTTGATTGTGCAAAAGATCTTCTCGTGATGTACCTCACAAAATCAAAGCAAAGCAAATAAGGAAAGTTAGAAATCAAATCAATCAAGAAAGATAAGATTAGTGGTGAATTGCACGTTGCTCCCCGGCAACAGCTCCAAAATATTGTTACATGAAAGTCATCTTTTAAGGAAAACGCGTCGTAGTATAGTCGACGAAAATCACTACAATATTTAAAATTTATGGATTTTTCGAAAACAAAGATGAGTCAAAGGTCGTTCGCAGGAAACAAATATGAAATTCACACATTAATCTCAATTAGAAAGGCCTAGGAAGGCTTTGGAAGCCTTAGTAGCCGTTGGGGATCATCCCAAGGCAAATCAAGCTGCAATCAAAATCATTAATGATTTTGACAAGGTCATCAGATGTTTGGGAAAAAGATCAGACGTCTAGAAGCCACTCTTAAGACGTCTAGAAACTAAATCAGACATCTAATTCTAGATAGGTTTCTTTCCTGACTTGAGTCAGACCTAAACAGGGTTCTTGTGAAAGTGGGCTAGATGATAGGTTGGACGTCTGGCACAATGTATGGACGTATGGAAACCTATTTTACTGCAGGAATGGATTTCCCAAGGTCCAAATAGCTATATTAGTCTAAGAAAGTGATTTTGGGTCAGTTAAGGAAAAATATCAGACGTTTGAAGTCCTCTAAGGACGTCTAATAGAAGATCAAAGGTCAAAACCTCAACGATAATATTCTAAGCCAGTGTTCCACTAATTGAACATTTGGCCAAGCCATCAGACATCTTCTAAGATGTCTGAACTAAGAGACGGTCGTCTGATTTCAACAGACAGAAGGTTCTAAGACCAACCCTAAAAGTTTGAACATCTAATTCAACATTCAAACATCTTAAAGTCCAAGATCAGACGTCTGATTTTCAAATTGGACGTCTGATTAGGTTGTATGAAGCCTATCTAGGTTTTCTAAGTTCTCTAAGAATTGTCTAAGTGTCTTAGGGTTTTGCAAGTGTTCCTAGGACTACAGTGTAGATACTTTGAGGCTCTTTAACAAGTACACTACGAAAATAAAGAGCAAAGAACAAATGAAACAAATTACAGATTATAAGACAAAAGAACATCTATCCTATTCTTCTATCTTCTTCCTTCATCAAGCTTTCGCTTCTCGCAATGCTTCTTCTCCAATGAGCTCCTCCAATCCACCATGGACGCGACCTCTAAGGTCCTTCACACTTGTATCCATTTGTATTTTCCTGAAATCTAAAGCTCAAATACAAATGTTAAAACACAAGTGTTTTGTTATCATCAAAATTGACAATCGTGGTGCCATTGCACCAACAATCTCCCCCTTTTTGATGATGACAAAACTATAAATAATAATCCATAAAATCCTCCCCCTTTTTGACATTATCAAAAAGGTATAACAATTTTTAATTATCCTAAACCCCCCTTAAAACATACTCTTCTAATTTTATCTTCTCCATCAAAACAAGATAAGTGTGTTATTACCTCCCCTTTTCTAAAGGCAATATAGCTATGTTATTTTTAAAACCTCCCCCTTAATGATGGACAAATAGCTTCATCAATTTTAACTCCCCTTATCTATATGCTATTAACAAAGAGATAAGGAGAAAGGGATTACCTTACTGATTAGCCTATATTTGTGGGCTATTAAGTATTTAAGTGCCTAGACATTAGGTTAATTCTAACATTTATTTAGCATAAATTAGGATGTAAATAGATTAATTCATATTTCTAACTTAATTACATAATTCATGCATTGCATTCATATTTTAAATGCATTTAGAATTAATTTAGAATTGCATTCATTTAATTAGTTAACCAATTAAGTACATTACATGCATTAATTTAAGTTAACATAAAAGTTGAGGGTTTGTATATAAATAACCATAATATTTTAACAATATCTTTTATTCTTCTTCTTTTCAGTAACGACTCAGCTGTCGCTGCAACGCCACCTGCCGCACTAAAGCCCACATTCATGGATTAGTGGAGAAGGTGGATCTGCTCCTGCCTCTCCATTCAAATTCGTGCAGGCAGCTACAAAAAGAGGAGAGAGGCTGTCGAGCGGAGGAGGCCTCCACCCCAACAATCCACACTGTGAAGAGAGCTCATCTCGTCCATTTCACCACCACCGACCTCAACCACGGCGACGAGCCTCCACCACCGTGGGCGTGTGGTGTGACAGGCCACACCGCCAACCGGAGATCGTCCACACTACCGTGAGCACCTCGCTGTGCATCTCCCTCACCGTCGTCACCAACAACCACTGTCGCAGCTACTGCAATTTCACTCCTCAGTCACTTAAGATGTCCGGGAAGTTTCCCGGACACCTGAAGCTTCGACCCCCCCCACTCCAGAAGCAACAACCCTTGCTGCACTTCACCTCCAACACCAACCGCCAACCCTCGCCTGCATCACCTCCAGTGCCAACTGTAACGAGCGCGTGCCCCAGACGCCCTTTAAGACGTCTGGGAGGTGGCCCAGACGTCTGTAAAGACGTCTGGGATCACATCCAGACGTCTGACCAGACGTCCGGGATAGTTTACAGACGTCTGGCGAACAGTTATGCTCGCACGGGATATTCGTCTGCGCGCCTGTGCGCGTAGACCTGCGTTCTGCCCTCTTTCTCTGCAGCTGCAGGCGGCTGCGACCGCCTTCTCTCTCCTCTCCGCGCGGCGTTAAAAGGGGGGGCGCGCCTCCCCTCCCGTCTCCACCATCTTCCTCCTTCTTCTCCTGCCTGTGCGCGGGAGCGAGCGGACGCGAGGGCGCAGCGGCAGCGGCAGCCGCAGTAAGCGCGGAGGAGCTACGGCGTGCGAGGGCGGGGCTCTGCCGTGAGGGCGAGCTCGCCAGGAGCGGCTTGGCCGGCCGGCGGAGGGCGCAGGGGGCGCAGAGCGTCGCGGAGAGGGACCTGCTGCGGGCGGAGCAGCGTACGCGCGAGGTGCGACGCGGGCGGCGTCGCGAGCGGAGGCCGAGCAGGGCTCTGATTCTGGAAAAATTTCCAGAATCAGACGTCTGGATTGATATCCAGACGGCAAGGTCGACGTCTGTGAGATCATACAGACGTCTGAAAGGTGAGTTTCCGCTTTCTTCTTCCTTTTTGTCGACTGACCGTACTGAGGGAGGGGGGTTGGCTGTGCGCAGGTTGTCTGATTCGTCATCCTTTGCGAATCAGACGTCTGGAAGTTGTACCAGACGGCGGGAGTGACCTCCAGACGTCCAAAGTGACCATCGGACGTCTGGGATCTAGGAAAGACGTCCCTGCAGACTTCTGGACGTCTGGGAAACCACGCTGAGCAGGTAATTCTCTGATCCACCGTTTAAGACGTCTGGAGGGAGTTCCAGACGTCTGATTTTGCACAGTATCGTCTTTCTCGACCCGTTTAGGGCCCGTTTGGGCTCCGTTTTCCGTGATTCGAGTTGCGTTCGTTTCAGAATTAATTCCTCTACCCGCCTACAGTAGTTATACACTGTTTTGAGACACTCCTTGTGTTGATCCTTGTGACAGGATCCCGTTCAGTTGCAGTCTTGAGAGTCGCGGAGGCGCGCGGGATTCCCGATCACGCCCCCATTACTCCCGTTGTACCTGGTAGAGTGGTTTTATGTATTAATAAAATCTGTTAAAGTATGGAACCATAACTAGAACCTAGGGCTTGCATGAATCCTAGGAATGAGAAATACATGGAATGATAGCTCCTAGGTGTTGCATGAATCCTAGGGCCGGAAAACTAGATTGTATGATAGATCCTAGGATATGGCATGAATCCTAGGATGGAAAAACTAGTGGAATGTATATTACTGCAGTCTTGGAAAAATGGAAAGGAATATATAAAGCTGCCTGTAAATTTAATTAACAGCTGCCTGTTATGAATAAAGAAACATGTTTGAGATCATGGAATTTGAGAACGTGAATCTGGAAAGTGAAACATATGATGTTCTGAAATAAAGAACTGGAACCCTACGGGGAGTTAGGAGTGGAACTCCTGGAAAGAAAAAGGAATGGAACTGAGATGTAGTTGTACTGTCTCTTGGGTACGCAGTACCAAGGGAAGTACCTGTACCTGTTTAGTGCAGAGTGGGGCCAGCCGCCCCAGGGACCCGGGGTTAGGATTGGCCGCTCTGTACCGACTTGCTGGCCCTCGTGTACGTAGTACCGAGGAGAGCTAGTAGTGTTAGGAGAGTACTAGCTACCCCACGGGCCCCGGGGTTCTGCTAGCCTCCTTCACCGACTTGTTAGGCCCGCTAGGGCAAACCAGGGTAGTCAGGCGAGGGTGCGCGGACTGTGGAGGGGCAAGGCCCCGGTTTGGTTACTGTGGAGGGGTTGGACCCCTGTTACTGAGAGGGCTCTGCCCTGGTTCCGTGCTGTGCTTTGGGCGCACCCGTTAACGGAAACGACTGACTGCGTGCCAGTGCGGGCTAGCTACCTGTGCGTTTATCGCGCGTGCCGTAGTCACCGTTACGTCTGTCAGTGACCTTGGGGTGGTTGACTGAGGGTAGGATCACCACGGGGGACTCTCCCGGCCAGGAGAGCACCACGTGCTACTTCTACTTTTGGAAAAGACTGCAATCAAGATCGTCCCACGAGGACATTCGAGATCAAGTAAAGGATCTGAGAAATAAATGAAATAGTGAGAAAAATTGAAAGATGTAAATAGAGGAAGTAATAGAACATAATAGCTACTGTACACTCTACTGTTGCCTTTAGTTAGTTTGCCACTCTACTCAGCGTTTTGCTGACGTGTTACACTCGTTACCTTTTTCAGGACCAGGTGTTGAGCAGCCAGGGTCGGCGGCTGTAGAGGACGCTGGGCCGAGTAGGGTCCAGTAGAGTTACCACAGCTTTGTACCTTCTTTTTGTTTCTGTTCTAGTGAGTAGTTTTGTTTCCGCTGTACCTTCTTTACCTGCAGTTTTTGTTATATGATAAATGTTATTTTACTGTTGTGGTGGTGCCTACTGTAGTAGTTTCTTTCCTTACTGCTGTACTTTCTTACTGTTAGTTATATTCATGCTGAATGTGGTTTATTTTACTGTCTTTTGGTTACTTCCTCGTTGGACGACTGGGTCTTCGGATTAGTCGAGTCGGTCCGGTTCACGTGTCTCGTAGGGACTCGGGAACCGGGTCGTTACACCAACCGCCTTGCAGTCTTGCACGCATCCTGCTGCGCAAGACCGCCTTCAAGCCCGCGCATGCTCCCTGTAGTGAGCCCGCTCACTCCTAGCCACGCGCTGCATCTACTCAAGCATGCAGCCTGTAGCAGCATCCCCCTCTAGCAGGCGCGCGTTCGCCAGCGCTTCAGCGGGCTCATCTGCACCGCCAAGCCCGCACTCGCTCCTTGCAGCGCGCCCACTAGCAACCTTCAATGCGCGCCCGCTCCAGCGTGCTTGCGCCTACCATCTGCAGCGCCCCCCGCCGCCGTCTGCAGCACCTCCACCAGAGCGCGCCCGCCAGCAACCTTCAACGCGCTCAACTCCCTCGCGCCCACAACAGCAGTGTGCGTGCGCACCACCTACAGCAGCTCTCAACTCCCACGCACAGCCGCTCCTCCAGCAGCTACAGCCACCGTCAAGAGCCATCTTCGTCGGAGCTCCGTCCGGCCAGCTCCGGCTACCGCACGACTCACCGCCACCACTGCTGCGAAGCTCTCGGTCCAAAGAACTTCCTCCGAGCTTCCTGCCTCCGGTCGCTCATTCCTCTTCATGCACGGCCAAGGGGAATAAATCCTCTATTTTGCTACAGTACTCATCCCATTAATAATTACATTTTCTACCATTGTCATCTTTTAATTATATTTTATTGAATCTGCATTGCAAAAAATATCCTCTAGTTATTAAAAATTACTATTTCAGCATGTTTTCTTGATTCAACCTTAATCTGAAGGCAAATTTGGCTTGATTCTCGTCTAAACTAACTACGAACAAACATTTTTAACCGGTGCGAATTTAAATATGTCATTACCTCCCTGTGGATACGACCCGCTCTTCTACGAGTGGTTATTTTTAATTATTGATTAGTCGATTTTTCCACCACATAAAACTACAAATGACTTCAAAGCTAACAATCGACTCGTCACTTACCTATCATGGCCAATAGAATGGCCCAAATGGAGGTGGATGCCAAACCAAATGGGGCTCCCATCCACAGCCTAGAGGTCCAAGCATCGGTGCTGGTTTCCAATTGGGCGGTCGCCCGAGACGGCTCAGACATTTGTTCATCGTCTCGTCGGTCTTCTCTTCTCCTTCCTTGATCTACTCCTTGGTCCTCCCAATTCGAGTTGACCATTCTTGAGCTTGTAATTCCAATCCTTGATGTTGAACTCTCCCTTGAAACCTACAAAACAAGTTTCAAGTTGATCTTTCGGTGTCCAAGTTAGCTTGGATTCGATTTTGTTAGTTGGTCTTCTTGAAGGAGATCCTTTCTTAACCTTAGGGCTAAGGCTAACTTTATCATTAGAAAAGCTATCTAATTTGTTCATCAATTTATTAGATTCTTCCCTAAGACACGCAAGTTCTTTTTCTACAACATATATTTTAGTTTTAAATCAGAAATTTTCATTTTTAAACTAGTATTTTCCTCAATCAAGTTACTATTTTCTTTGATAAGGTCTTTATTTTCTGACAACAAATTATCATTATTAAAACTAGAACTACTTTCTAGGTCCTTAAGTTTAATCTCTAATCTTTCATTTTTAGTTTTTAGAAAACTAAGTTTCTTTTTAATATTTTTATTTTCTACCTTAAGTGACTTACTAATTTCAAATAACTCATCAAATGCATCTTGAAGTTCAAAATTTACCTCAACATTGTCAATGTCACTATCACTTGCCATGGCCATGAAGCCCATGCAAGCGACTTCATCCTTCTCTTCCTCTTCTTCTAAGCAAGATTCTTCATAAGTGCCTTCTAACATCCTCCATATCTCGTGGGCAATGGTGCACTCTTGGATTCGCTCGAATTCCTTCGGACTCAATGTGCAATACAAGGCATTCATAGCCTTAGCGTTGAGGTTGAGATCTCGAATCAAGTTTTCCGAGTAACTAAGTGCGGGTTTCTTGGGAATGACAAATGTGGACTCACATTTTTCCCACACCCGGAAGTCGTAGGCCTGCAACCACAATGACATACGAGTTTTCCAATAAGAGAAATCTATACCTGCAAAATAGGGTGGTCGCGAGGTGTCGTGTCCTTCGGTGTAAATGAACATTTTTCCCTCCATCGAATCCTTGTCGGGTGTTACGCCGATATATCAAGAACCTGGTCTGATACCAATGGAAGGTTCCTACGGGAGGAGGTGAGATTTGCATGATAAAATATAAAATGTTGAAGAAAAATAAAACAATCTCACAAAAAATACAATCGCACAATTTGCACAAGTGATTTTAAGTGGAAACTGATGAGTTGTGACTTATCATAGCTAAATCGCCTAAGTTAAGCTAAAAACTAGGTTAAACACTATGGAATTAACACATAAAAAGGGTTAAGTGTGGGAAATAGAGAAAAATACCTTAAACATCAATTTTGTGCTAAAAATACATAATTAGGTCATTAAATGAGATATTCTGTTAATAAATATAAAATGGTGAACCAAGTGCAAATTGAACACATAAATGAGCTCAAAATTTCAAATCAAAAGTAAAATTAACTTCTAATATGTTCAATTAAGCTTCATTAAAAATTTGGTTGCATTTGGACATCAGGAGGGCCTTGCGTTTAAGGATTTGCATTTAGGTCCTTTACATATCACATTTTGTTCACTTGAAGGCTGATCTGCATATATCTGAATAGCCAAAAAAGTCTATTAATGCATGTTCTTAGTATCATATAAGCATCATGCATTGTAAATATTGCATAACATGCATCATCATGCATTTAGATCAAAATGTATAAATTGTATAGTAATTTCTTCTTCTTAGTGGCCAGGGACAAGGCGACATTTCATTGGGGCCTCGGATTAAAGATCTGACCATATGGATCGGATCAGGGTGACGATCGGGTTCAACGACTCCAAGATCGCCCTGATCAGACTTCCATAGCATCAAATATAATTCGAGGAAGATCAGAGATCAAGGGCCAAGATTGTGTAAATCCACACATCAGATGACAAATCCGACCACACGAATAGATTCGGATCAACCATCGCAGTCCAACAGCACGAAAATCGATCCAATCCGGCATCAATGGCACCATCTACAAGACATAGAAGATGGACGGCCAAGATAGCGCCACGTGGTGCCATCCAAGCTGCCCAACCGGCCTAAGGACTTGCCGCTACCCTCTCTATCCTCAACCGCACGGGCGATCTCAGCCATTGGATGATCCAACGACTGAGAGAGCTCAGGCCTAAATTCGTAAACGCACCTCAAACGCATGTGTAGTGCATTGGTGAAGAGTGCTATGAAGAAGCTAGAGACAAGCGTTCGAAGCCCCGCATCCCTCAAATCGAGGGCGCAAGCGGGCGCTGTCAAATTGGGTCGTGCGATGAAGCATGGGCAGTGCAGATGCAAGCGACGTGGCGTGAGGGATGGGTGCGGATTGCACACGTGTGTGATGACACGCGATCGTATGCGCATGCATTCAGGCGTTGAAGAGGAAGTGGGCACGAGAGTCTCTCGGTCGTCTGATTGTGATCTAATCATGGGAAGGCGTTGAAGCGTGAGGAGAGGAGGAGGCGTAGGCGCACATGCACGTTCAGCAACGTGGGGTCTTTAGTGACATTTATATCTGTCACTAAAGACCCCCTCATTTATTTTTTTAACTTGAAATGACCTTTTTTCCCCTAACCTCTACACCTATAAAGAAGCCTACGCCCCCCACATTTCAATCATCCCTTCCTTCACCTCTCTCCCTCTCCAAGCTCTAATGAAGCTTGTCGCAAACCCGGGATGCTACTCTAGAGTTAAAGCCAAAGTTTTCTCGCCCCCATTCCAGAAGTGGATCCCGCGACAATGACACCCTACCTCGCCCCTGGTTCTTCCCACTTCGTTCTCTGTCTTCCATCTTCGTCCTCCGTCTTCCAGGTGTCACCCCATCTAGCTCCCCTCCAAGCAGCCGTTAAGGAGGATAACTTCTCACCTTCTTCCTCTTTAATGCTTTCTAGAGTAGATTTTACTATTTTCTAGTTGTAATATTTCCCGCTTTCTAGATGTAATATTTCCCACTTTCTAGTTGTAAAACATTATCCATCTTATAAAGTGTTTGTTCTCTCTCTCTCTTTCTCTCTGTCTCTCTCATTGTTAATATCGAATTCATTGTGATTATCTCACTTTCTAAACAAAAACAACAACACAATATAATCGCAGATTTCAAATCGACGTAGCCTCCCTATGTTCGACCCGAAATTCTTTTTGAGTTTCAGTAAAATTTACTTGTTGACGGATTTCTTCGCAAATCACACTACAACGACAGGTTTTCAAAACTCAACCTTTTTGCGACAATTTTTCTGATTCAACAAAGGCCACAAGGACCTTTTTGAAAGCTCATAAGGACAGCTCTATAACCATTCCTAACCACTTATGGGTTTACTCGCACTTATACCACCGTTTCGCGTAGAGGCCTTATGCGTAAAAACACCAATAGAGCCTTCAGCACCTGCAGCTCGCGTGCTATTGTAGCCACGAAGAACACTGTCCATCCTCGCTGTCCATCCCTTGAACTGCTTGATCGGTGTCTCCCCATCAATCGAACCTTCGTCCGAATCCTCGCATGCAGTCACCTCTCCTCCCAGATCTAATCCAACAGGCCACTTTTGATTTAAACTTGCGCGCACTCCTCTCCTCTCATCACCACCGCCCACTCCCTAATCATCTAATCACACCACTACAATGCTCTAATTCAACAATCACTATACTTAAGCACCTCCTTTGCCTCACGTGCAAAAGGTATCGACCTCCTCTCCTACTTCCTTGAGGCCAATCTCTTTGTCCTCTCCAGTTTCTCCTCTCCACCCAACCCTATTCTGGTGGAATGAGCAACTGAGGGAGACCCTGAGTCCCACTAGTGGACTTTCAATCTACTAGAGTGCAGATCTTCTCAACGAGTCCCATTCATCTGATTAGAATAGAATTTCCCTGTTTCCTAGTTAGTTGTAGTTTAGTTAGTATAATTTAGAGTAGAATAGAAGTAGATCAGATGTAGGAAATTTGTTGGCTTGATTACTAGCTAGGAGTATATTAATGTAGTGTACAATTCGCACTCCACCTCCGCTGATCATTTCATATCAGAGGAGATGAATCCATCTCGCTCATTTGATCATTAACCTTGCCCTTTATAACACCAATTCATGATCCCTATTTTTCCTTGCAATTAAATCCATAAATCACCCCTTCATTAGACCTAATTTCATATCTGAGGGCTTTGAATCTCATATCTGAAATTAGTGTCATAACCCACCTTGGGGGGTCTCTCATTCATCTCACAATTTCACAAGGCCCCCCAATCTTGTTCACAAACTCAAATGACTTGATTTTGGTTGCAAATGGTTTTCATGATCGAATCGAAGATTTGAATTCAATTTTGAGCTTTATTAATCGAGTTGTTCGAGGATTTTAGTGGTTGTGAATTAAGTGTATGCAAGGATTCCAATGATTTGCAAGCTTTGGATTTGAATTTTGATATGTGGATGAGCATACACCTTAATCAATCTCTATGTTGGAGAGTTCTATCAAGGAGAATCAGTCTCCTTGATTTGAGATAGGACAAGGACCCAAGGGGTCATGATCTATCCACGCAATCACCTTGAACACCCATCAATGGTGTTCAAGGAGATTAAGTGGAGAAATCACTATAAGAACCAAAGCAAAAGCCCAATTGGGGTGACATTTCACCCTCCATGTAACCACTTTCATGATCTAATGTTGGAGGTTTTGGATTGAGATTTGAAAGGGTTTTTGAAAGAAGATTTGAAACATTTTGCAAAAGGGGATTGAAATTCTATTTTATACCTATGATTTTCATATCTTCTTTTCTGATTTAAAAGTGATTTTAAGATGAGAAATGAGACAGGATTCAATATATTAAACATCCTAAATCAGACTTCACCAAGTCTAATCTTGGGTATTCAATTGTTGAACCCTATCTCAATTACTAGAATTGAGATGCAAACACTGCAACAGTAATCTTACTGCATAAGTACCAGCAACTACCAGTTGCTGGCTTCATAGCTGAGTAGCTGCTAATATAGTAGCCACAATTGTTCTAAGGTGTTTGAGTAGCGGTTCATCTCCTAATTTGAGCTACTGATCTATAGCAGTTGCTGCTATAGATGTCAGTTACTATTTTGGTTGGATATGGACTGAATTGGTTGATCTGATGACGAATTCTGGGATAAATTTACGAATTTAAGTGAGCTGACATGTTTTATAGTATTATATCTTCACAGACAAGCATTCATGTACACTTAGTTGACAAAAATTTGATTAGAAGTGCTTGTAATTTTAGTGTAAATCTTTTGTCAACTATAATCATTTATATAATTGTTCAACATGCCATATTTGATGAAATTAAAGGGTAAAATTATGTTTAATGATTCAAACATGTGTGATGTATTGTACTGGATGTTTATGCATGTTTATATTTCAGTTCTAGCCTTTAGACTAGGATTCAAGGCCTTAGGTTCACAATAGAAAACCTTTCTTAGGCCTAGGTTGTTTGAACTTTGTAAATAAATAAAAATGATATAAAAATTCCAAAAAAATAAAATAAAGGTGTAGAGAGTAGGATTAGGTATATTTTTATATGTACACCAAGTTGAGAGATATGCACGTTAAATTTTTTTAATGGTTTTAAAACTTCGTATATGTATCCAAATTAATTTTCACACTTTAGCGAGATCTAGAGAGGAAAGAACAAGGAAGGACAATTCTTCACTCGTTACAAGGGTGATGGAAAATACACCAAAGCATGGCACGCTATTGAAGAGCAAGAGAGAGGGCAAGAATATCATGGCCCCCCACATGGAGGGAAAATAGCACCTCTAACATGGGAACTCCACTACCCAAGTAGGGGAACATGAATGGATAAAACAAAAAAGACAAAGTAGAAAAACAAGATTAAAAAATTAAAAAAGGATCCTGATCTTTTCAAGTGAAGCTCCACCCTTAAATATGAAATATGCCGTAAAGATAATCTTGGCAATTGTTGATCATGCCTTGATCTGCTATGACCTAATTATATTTCGATACATAAATTACATGGACCTTAGCAACCCAAGAAATGTACAAATTTAGACCCGATTAAGGATCTATTTAGTATGACTCATACATATATTTGTGTGTTAGGATTTTGTGGAGGTGTCTCCATTTTTCTTACTTTCTAAGAGAGTGCCATCAGTGAGGTCTCTCTTATGGTTTTTTGGAGGTGTGGGTTTTTTGTAATCCATCTTTCACCATATAGTGGAACCTCTATACTGGAGGGGTCTCCACATAAATCCTGTCTTCTGGTTGATTACTCCCGTTTGTTGCTTCGGGCAATTTCTCAAGAGCAATCTTCTCAAGACGAGAAAGCCGACAAATTGGTACTAGCAATGATCTTAACCTTATGAGAGTGTGGTTTCCACCGTGCCCCATTTTAAGAAACATAAAAGAAAAGAAGGATGCAATTGTGATGGGTAAAACTCAAGTCTTCAACATGACTCTCAATCTAACTCCTAGCATCAATCCATTATCTCCCATAGAGTTCCCCTCCTTCGCAAAGATCAATCTCGATCCTCGTGGCCTAAGTACACTTCACAACCCATCATTGTTGGACCCGGCCTCCCCCATCAAACTTTACAACTTGTAAAGTTAGGTTAACAAGTGCTGAAGCCATCCAAGGCAAAGATCATCTTTCACCGACTAATCTTGGGCAATGTGGGTCAAACCACAGAAGAAGGAAGATCTATCAAGATGGTCTAATCTCACAACCAATAGTGAGTGAATGGCTATTAAAAGAAATATCGTGGCAAATAGTAAGTGAATGGTGACTCCCTCCTTACATCCAAGATGGCAACCATAGCCAAGTGGAGAGAAGCTTGCAACCAAGTAAAGTAGAGGTAGGGATTGAAGCCCGGCATAGTCAAATGTCATCAAAAGAAATGATAGATTAGAGTGCACAACACCATTGAATACTACCAAGCACAACTTTGAGCAAGTTACAACAAAGTATAATAGCGCCTACAACCCAGCATAGCATGGCTTGGTAGGTCTGCACCCTACTGATAGGAACACCATCATAGGCCCTAACTAGCCACTTTTAGTCAAGTTTGAAAGATAAGTACTACTACATAACCATCTGAGGGTTACAACTCTATATTATTCTGTTTTGAGAAGGGAATAAGAAAGTAGGGGTAATTCTGTAATTTTAACAGTATATCTGGAGCAAAGAATAACCACGAGGCTTGTTAGGGGTTAACTGAAGGTCAATTGAGCATTAAATACTAATAAGGTTGTCCATGCAGACAGAAACAGCGTTTCACACATTTCAAGAACCAATACAGCACCCAAAATCCTAATCTCAGACCCGTTTGAATAACAGTGGTTCTGGTCTGGATAAAATTTATTTAAACCTTCTAAAATTCATTGAAAAATATTCTTTGTGGTTTGATATCCTTGATTTGACCATATGAACCTATTTTGACCTTAAACAGAGTTACAGATAAAGTTCTACATTAATTTGGGTTTTTACACAAATTATCCAGTCAAAATTGGTTAAAAATGAAATCCAACTTCACCATCAGATTCCTTGGGTCCAAATTAGATTTTTATCAATATTTGGGCCCAATCAGAGTCCATCTTGACATAGTTTACATTTTAGTCCATTTAAACTCTATTTCTCTCAATCAAGCCCCTAACTTTTGAATTTCTTGCATTTATGTTAATCGCGTGAAATTGATGTTTTAAAAGATGCATTGCAGTATAGGTCGAAATTGCTCAAAAATAAATAATATTTATAGCTCGAAAGATCGCCAAGAAAATCCGAAGTCGAATGTAGGGAGCAAGTGTTGCTATTAATCTCAAAGATCATAATATCACCACAAATATAAGCAAGTAAGAATGATATATATATATGAAAATCAATGTCAAGATACAAAAAAAATGGGGTAAAATGGTAATTTAAATCACTAATTTGTCCTCTAATTATGCTCACAATAATTCTCAAATAACTGAACAGTAATGATCAACCAATTATTCCACATCAGTAAGCAATCAATATAGCCACAGGAACATGGAACCAACGAAATCAGACAACAGATAAGGCTCTCAAATGCCTTAACTAGCAGAGACTAGGGTCCTCTCTTCTCTTCAAGCCTCAAGGAGAGGCACAGCACAGAGGCACGAAGGGCCTCCCAGCGACTAAGTGTAGAGAGGGCACAGCTGAGGGCAAAAGCCCCCCCTTCTCTCTCTCTTTCCTTCTCTTCCCCTTCTCTCAGAGACTCGGGGTTAGCCGGGTTATCGGGCGGGTAACCAGATCCAGAATAGTGTGCAGGCCTACGAGCGTGATCGCAGGCGAGCAGTGGGCGCTCGAGTAAGCAGGTGAAAGTGCTGGGGACCCAACCCCCATGACTTGGGAGAAGGGATGGAAACACAAAATTAACTTAAGGGGGTACGGGCACTCTTCTCCTATCGTTGTGGGACTAAACCCCACAGCCTCGTCTCACGAATACAAGCAGCAGGAGGTCTTCTTCAATTGGAGCAGCTGCTGATTTGACTCTTCAATTGGAGGCCTAGAGCGAGCACCAGAAGAATTCGCAATGCCTGGAGTGGATTGGATGAAGAATGTGACCGCGGCTCGTTGAACAAACCAGAAAGATGGCGTAGACGACGGAGCTCCGGTGAGGTACCTGAAAAGCAAGAGATGGCCTCGCAACCACATTAAATATGCTCAGAAGATCGCCGTGGAACGGTGAGTGTATTGGTGGGTGTGGCGTATGGTGCGAGTGAGGGTGGTGGCCTGACGACCTCGAGAAGGTGGTGCGGTGTGGGTGGTGTCGAGTGGAGTGCATGAGCAGCCAATCCCTTCTATTTCTTGAGGGGTTTTGGTGGGTGATGTACAACGAAGGTGTAGGGACCGGTGGTGGCCGATTTGGTGGAGTGTTGCAGCTGTGCAAGATCGCCGAAGGTACACCGGCGAGATGGAAGATGAAGTCGAAGCGGGCGCGATAGTGGTCGGAGTCGAAGTTTAGAGGTGTGGTTGTGATTAGTAGAGGTCGAGGAGTTGACGAGGCTAAGTAGCGGGCGAAGGTGAATGGAGATGGCGTCGGTTGCAATATGGCCAGCGAGGAGATGAATGCTCCGATGGGGAAGACGGCGCTGACGACGGGGTTGGAAGGCACCCTATAGGTATGGCGAGGTGTGGGTTTCCAAGGGGAAGAAGAATCGACCACCTATTGTTCGTGGCAGCCGAGGAAGAAGCTAGGGATAGGGGTCGCCGGAGCAAGCTCGGAGCGAGCTGGAGATAGAGGAAAGAAGATGATTTTTGGCTCAAAAACTTGTTAAGGAGGTGAGGTTGTGCATGGAGGTCCTTTATAGGCCTTCAAGCGAGCTTCCAAGCTTGGAAACAAGCATGAGAAGCTTGGATTTTGTGGGAAAGAAATCTTGAGAACCAAGGATTCGCACGAGCCACAAGGGAGGATTTGGAAACTAGAAATAGGTTTAAATGATCAGGGATAACCTCAAGATCATCCCTTCCAATTCTGGAAGGGATTAGTTAAGTAATGAAGGAGGAATCCTTCATTGAAACCTCGAGTGTGTGGGTTCACACCTGCCATGGAGTCAGGGGCCCATCTGCAAAGAAGACAAAGTTGAGGGGTAGTTCACAAGGATTTTTGAAAGTTGAGGGTTTTTTGTAAGAAAAAGAGTCACACTTAGACCAAAATGCAAAATAGGTCAAAATGATCTTAAATTGGGTTCAAATTTTGGTACAAACCTAATTTGGATCCAGAAAATCTAGTGGTGAAGTCAAATTTTGGTTTTCTCCATGTTTGACTAGGAAAATTACGTAGAAGCTCAAATTAGGGCAACTTTTTGTTTATGACTCTGTTTCAGGTCAAAATAGGTTCCGATGGTCAAATCAAAGATACCAAACCCTTTAGAATATTTTTTTATGAATTTTAGAGGGATTAGGTGAATTTTATCCTAACCATAAACTCAATTAATTAAGCAAGTCTATTTTTAGGATTTTAGATGTCCACTAATTCTTGAAATGCATGAAAACCTGTTTCGTTCTGCATGGACCCACTTTTTAGACATTAATGACCATATGACCTTTAATAAACCCCTGAAAATACCTCGTGGTTATTCTGTGTTTGTGGAATGCTGTTAATTTTGCATAAATAACCTTGTATTCTTCTCTTCTTTTCAAAATAAGATTTTGTGCCCTTAGGACCTTCTGATGGATATGTAGGAGCATTTGTCAACCTTTTTAAACCAAATTGAGCTAGTTATGGCTCATGATGGTATTCCCATCACACCCCCATGCCTAGCTTTTGCTAGTTTCTTAGCAAAACCTTATGGACCGACCAGTTATTTAGGTCGGATGTAACCGTCAGAATGCCCTACAAAGCTGCAACTTTAGGAATCAGATCTTAATACCAACAATAGGCCTAAAGGTACTCACGTACCAGCCCAGATCCAGACATTACTAGCTTTCACCTCAATCTGCTGCGAAGGTTTCTAAGCCCTGTAGGAACTATCCTAATGTTTGTTGGACCCAGCGATTAAAGCACCCGTGCTTGTAATATGGTTAGCCTAGGTTCAATTTGCTAGTGGATTTTTTTGTGAGAGAGGGATAGAAGAAGATTTTCATTTGTGGAGAGCTTTCTCTCTCTTTTTATTTTCATTATATTTTTCCTTAGATCCAACCTCGAATTGGCCCAAAACACGTTCTGTATTGGATTCCTTGTCCCCACCATCAAACCTCGAAGGGTCCCTAGCACCGCCCATTACAACCCACAGAACCTTGGCTTTCGACACTTCAGAATGGTGCAGCCCATGGCGTTCTGTAGCCAAATCCAGACCCTAGCAATCAACATTTCGTGATAATGTCGCCCATGGCATCATGACTATTTACGGAGAATGCATCTATCGTTAGGTTTTCAATATTATCGGGAAACGACATGCTTGTTGTGGAATGAATAGACAATTAAAATAGGCAACTTGAATCACGCAAATATAATATTAATCAATAAGCTCATGGTGATTTCACAACACGGAGACATATATATATATAAAAGCATTTTTTCATTCATTCAGTGGGAGAGTTGTTTGCAACAAAAACTATAGAGGAAAGCTTGTACAGAAATGCTTGGAATTTAAATCTAGCTACCAGAAAATGACTACATACAAGAATCAACGGGGGGATTTTGCATGCATCATTGAGGGAGAATTAAGACTACTCTAGTAAGCAGTGATAAAAAGCAGTAAACTACGAAGAGCATAAACTAAATCTAGCAGAACAAAAGGGCATTCAGGAGTGGTCCCTGATGGCCTCGGAGTGGTCGGGAGGAGAATGAGGGGCGGCCAATGTAGCTTAGGCAGACCCTTGGAGAGAGGGAGGAGTGATCCAGCATCCCGGCATGATGTCCTCCATGGTGGTGATGAGCTCATGGAGGTGGAGTGGCTAACCTAAGTGGAGGTGGGCATGCATGTAGCCAATGAAGTGAGTGGTGCCAAAAAGTGGATGGAAGCCAAGGGATGTGAGTGGGTGCATTTGGCCGCCCATTGGGTCTTTTTATAGACTCAAGGGCTTCTCTCTAGAGAGGTGTGGAACTCTCTAGAGAGAATCCAAGAGTGGCCGGCCATATGGTTATGAGATCCAAAATTTGTGGATCTCATTTTGAATGCCTCTTGGTTGCTAAATTTGGCAACCAAGAGGTGGCAACACTTCAAGAGAGTTCTAGAGAACTCTATAGAAGTGTGTGTGTGTGTGTGTGTGTGTGTGGTCGTGCTCTATGTGGCTAGGTGGTTTAGGTTAGGTGCTAGGGGGTTGGGGTAGGTGTATGTCTTGAATTAGGGTTACAAACCCTAATTGCTAAGGGGAAAATGCAATTAAACTTAACCTAAGTTTAATTGATTGAGTGTGAACCTAATTGAGAGTGAAATAACTCAATTAGGTTAGCTTTAGGTCAATTGGACTCTCACCAAGTCCAATTGAACTTGTGTGGGTTGAGATCTAAACTCAATTGGACTCAATGAGTCCAATTGACTTAGGTGAAGGTAATTGACTTTGATCTAAGTCAATTGGGTTTGGTGAGGACCTAATTAGGTCCTTAGGTAGGTTTAGAGGTGATGTACTGGGGTTAGGATACCTTAATTTAGGTTCCTATGGGGTTAGGATTAGGTCTAGGGAGCTAGAGATCCAAGATCAAGGCTTGAATCTTAAAACAGGGACTGGAGATCAGTACCAGACATTCAGAAATGTCCTCAGGCGACTTATACTCAAAAATCAGAAGTCCAGACTTCAGTTCTGGACGTACAATCTGAGTCAGGGGAAAATCAAGGTTCTGTTTTGGGTATTCTACAGAAATTAGACATCTAACAAAGTGTTTGGACATCCAATAACACTGCAGAAGTGGGTTTGAGGTGTGCGGGAGTTGGCTAAGGGTCCTGGGCATCCTATAACTTATCTGGACATCCAGATAAGGGTTGGAACTAGGGTTTTAAGGCTTCCTAGGGTGTTGTGGCCTAATGTAAGGGCGGCTAAGGCTTGGGGAAGTCTCTAGGCTATCCTAGGGCTAGGATGGACCTAAGCTCTTCACATTTTACTGCTTTATTCCTACTTAATAGAATAGAAAACCTTTTACTCCCTTACATTATTATTCCTACATCTAAACTAAGCCTTCTGCTCCAGCTCTGTTGCAACTTCCGTTATTCCTGATCCAACTTCAGATCCTACTCCACATCCAACTCCTGATCAGCTTATTGCCTGCAATTGACATAATGCACTTAATCAGCACATTATAACATTATTTCATGCATAGCTAAAGGAAAGCAGTAAAGATGCAGACAATGCGTATGCATGCATGAATTACCCTAATTTACGCTAAGTTCTAGCCTAATTTAGGTCAATTAAGACCTATGATTGTTGTCCAATCATACCCCCATGCCTAAATCTTGCTAGACCCTACCAAATGCAAGACTAAATTATTTACAGCAAGGGTCCCTAAGGGACTGATTATTTTATCAAGTGTATGCATAAAGATTTTTCTCCTTTTTGTTTTCATCCCATTCTCAAGAAATCCAGACAATCGTGAAAGTGCAGCTATGTAACTTTTGCAATGGATTCGAGTGAAAAACTAATACACCTCTAAAGCCTGTACTTGACCCCTAATAAAAATTCTAGTGGGATAGGCAGACTTCTTCCCTCGGGGTATTCAAGATATTCTATGAATTCCACCCCGACTTTAGGCTTAGGTAGAGAATCTCTGAGGGAAAAGATTACATATTTGGTGGCTCACTCTCACTTGGTGCTACATAGTGACTAGTTCTATAGAATCTAGATTCTCGGATTACTAAGTAACTCAACTTAGAGAAAGACGAGAAAAACTATGCTCCCTTTTGATTCCTTTGTATTCATTTTCTCTTACTCTTTTTCTTTTCTTTCTTTTTCTTAGAGCTCACAACCTCACCAGATTCACATATACAATCTGTATTTGGTGGTCTCACTTGGCATTAACACTTGAAGTGAGTTCTCATAACCCTAACACTAAGTCGGGATTCCTTAGCCAGTATTCGGGCGGTCAGAAACACAGGAAAAATAGGTTAAGGCCATACTTGGTGGTTCTCAAATTTATTTGGTGGTATTGCCTCAATGCAACTGAACTAAATATTCACTCTTTTTTTGTTTTTTCTTCTTTTTATAATTTATTTTCAATTTTTCTTTCTTTTCTCTTTTTTTTCATCATTTTTTTTTCAATATAATACAACTAGCACACATCCATGAACTTTATTGAGGAGGCATTATTAGGGATTGGTGGTACTCAAGAGACATTCGGTGGCTTATTTGGTGGGAGTGCCTACTCACGACACCGGGGGAGACAGATAGGACGGTGTATTTCTGACCTTGACATCAATACCCTCCTTCAGCCGAGGATTTCGTAAAGAATGGTCGTAACCATCCACCTTAGCCCTAGTTTTATGAAAACTCACTCTCCGCGTATTTACCTTATTTGGTGGCTCTCAATATTTCGCAAAAATGTATATGCGGGAACCGAAAGCGAAAACTATGTCTCAACCCAGAGTATCATCACCTAATTATCTAGGATTCCAGATTCCTTGCACTAATCTTAGAGCACCAGTATACTCTACTATCATCTCACACTATTTGGTGGATTTTTGGAGAAAAATTTGCCTGACTCCCAAAACACTGTCCAGGGGTTCAGGAAAAGAAGCATCGCTTCTTCTTGACAGACTGAAAACGTTTATCAACCTTTACCGTGAATCCATTACAAATTCTACGTGTGTGTGAAAAAATTATACTGGATTCCAGATTAAGGAATCAACTAGAGGATAAAATCCCCCATGCATTCTCTTAATAAAATAATCTTATTCATGAATGCAGTATGTATATATGCTATAAACAAGTGACCTCTTATATTTGTACTTCATAAAATTCCCGTATCAGGTTACATTCAGCTTGACCCTAAATTTAGAACACAAGGTGAGTGGGTGAGTCGGAAATGGCTGTTGTGGATAATTTCTAGCTCCAATGCGAGCACTGGAGGTAGGGTCGGTTGTTCTTTTATTTAGGGTCCTAAAGTACGTTTTACATGCAGCTCCGAGGTTTTCCTAAATGTTGGCATAAAATTTTTCAGTTTTGTTGTATCTACCCCCCCATGCCTAAGTTCTTGCATGTCCTTGATTAGCCCATAGTTGTGGGCTATTTAAGTATTTAAGTGCCTACACATTAGGTTAATTCTAACATTTATTTAGCATAAATTAGGATGTAAATAGATTAATTCATAGTTTTAGTTTAATTACATAATCCATGCATTGCATTCATATTTTAAGTGCATTTAGAAATAGCTTAGAATGACATTCATCTAATTAGATAACCAATTAGGTACATTATTTTCATTAACATAGAAGTTGAGGGTCTGTATAAAAATGACCCTAATATTTTAACATTATTTTCTTTATTCTTCTTCTTACAGGAATGGCTGGCTGCCGCTCTAACGCCACCAGCTGCCGCAATGAAGAACCCATTCAAGGAGGAGAGGATGTGTTGGATCTGGTCGGGCACCTGATTTCAAATTTGTGCAGGACACTACAAAAGGAGGAGGGAGGCAGCCGAGCTCGGGAGGCCTCCACCACCGACCCACCACTGTGCAGAGAGATTTCCTCTCTTCCATTCCATACTGCCGGCCTCAACCGTGGCGGCGAGTCTCCACCACCGTGGGCGTGTGGTGTGACAGGCTACACCGCCATCCGGAGCTCGCCCGCATTACCGTGAGCACCTTAGCGTGCATCCCCCTAGCCGTCGTCACCAACCACCACCGCCGCAACCACCGTCACTGCAATCACCTTCTCATTCACTTAAGACGTCCGGGAAATTTCCCGGACGTCTGAAGCTACCCGCTCACCTGTGACCACCCGCCTGCGTACCCGTCTGAAGTCCACCAGCACCCGCAAAACCACATCTGCCCACTCCACCTTCCGCGCACGCCCCCTCCAACCGCACCCGCACCCGCTCAACCTGCAGTGCCCTCTTCCCGTGCCTGCAGAGCACCCGCTCACCTCCAGCTGCTCCCGCACCCTCTGCCAAGAGGCTGTGCACCCGCTCACCTCCAACCACGCACCCGCTCAGCCTGCAGAATTCCAACCGCAACCGCTCCCGCGCCTGCAACCGCAACTGCGCCTGTAGAACTCCAACCGCACCCGCGCCCACCAGCCTGCAGCGCCCTCCTCCCGCTCCTGCAGAATCGCCAGCAGCACCTGCTCTCCACACGCAACAGCTTGCGCACCCGCCTGAAGCCACCTGCAGCGCCCTTCTCCCGCGCCTGCAGAACCGCCAGCAGTTCGCAGCAGTCCTCACCGCCAACAGGCCACGCGCGCTCACGCCAAAGCAGCTGCGGCACCGGCTGCAGCCACCTCCACCGGAGCTCGTCCGGCCGCCTCTAGCCACCGCATGACACGCCGTCACCGCCGCTTCGAAGCCCTCGGTCCAAGGGACTTCCTCCGAGCTCCCCGCGCTCGGCCATCCACTCCTCGTCGGGCAAGACAAAGGGGAAAAAATCCCCTGTTTTGCTACAGTAACCTGCCAATTAAAAATTACATTTTCTGCCATTGTCATTTTTTAATCATAATTTATTGATTCTGCATTGCGGAAAATATCCTCTAGTTTCTCAGAATTGCTATTTCAGCATTGTTTCTTGCTTAAACCTTAATCTGAAGGCAATTTTGGCTTGATTCTTGTCCAAACTGACTACGAACAAACGTTTTTAACTGGTGCGAATTTTAATACGTCATTGCCTCCCTGTGGATACGACCCGCTCCTCTGCGAGTGGTTATTTCTTTTTAAATATTAATTAGTCGATTTTTCCACCACATTAAACTGCAAACGACTTTAAAGCGAACAATCGACCAGTCAGTGCTCATGCATGAATATAAAAGAAAATAAATTTGACAGAGGATGAGTAGGTAGAAGTCACCTAGAATTTCTCCTGAAAATATACATTCAGCACCGACCAACCTGTTAGCATGCAATATACGCAAAGGAAATATGCTAAAAGAAAATTATGCTATGTATAAAAATGGTTATGTATAGATGATGGTGAAATGTGGGATGTATGCTATCTATATGTGCTGAGTTTAACGCCTCCAGCTGGGCGAGCACTCATTCACATGCCCTCAATAAGATGGACAATCTCGTCAGGTGGAGGAGGTTCCTGGGCCAAGAATGGTTTGAGGCACTGGCCATTTACCGTGGATATATGCCCATATTTTGGGTCCTTGATCTGGACGGCCCCATTAGGATATGGGTGAATCACAACATACGGGCCAGTCCATTTGGACTTGAGCTTCCCCGCGAACAGTTTCAGTCGTGAATCAAACAACCAGACTCGCTGGTTGGGCGTGAATGCTTTCCTCCGGATGTGGCGATCATGAAAGGCCTTGGTCTTGTCCATGTATATCAATGCATTCTCATAGGCCACCCGCCGAATCTCTTCTAATTCGCTAAGCTGGAGTTTCCGTTCTTGACCTCCTACATCGAGGTCATGGTTACATTTTCGCTCCGCCCAAAAGGCGCGGTGTTCCAGCTGTTGAACGGTCAAATCGCTACGCTAACGTGTTTGGTTTTGGAAAACCTGTCGTTGTAGTTTGAAAGCGAAGAACTCGTGTTCAACAAATAAAATTTATACCGAATTGAAATTCCGGGTCGAACACAGGGAGGCAAACGTTTGATTTAAAAACTACGCGTTTCTTTTTATTTTTCACGAAGTAATTCAATTTAAAATTGTCTAATTATTTACAATAAATAGAAGAGAGAGAGATAGGGTAAGAGAGAGAGAATATTACACATAGAAATCAAAATGAGATATAGAATAAACAAAGAATTTATCATTAAGGAGATTGTTCATTACAACTAGAAAGCATAACACAATTGCACTAGAAAGTGATAAATTTACACTAGAAAGCATTAAAAGAATGGAGGGAGAAATGTCCTCCTCGACGAATGCTTGGAGGAATAACAGAACTATACTAGAAAGCAGTAAATCTATACTAGAAAGCAACAAAACGAATAGGGAGAGAGAAATCCTCCTCGACGGTCACTTGGAGGACGAGCCGGACGGGACGACACCTGGACGAAGGAGGACGAAGCAGGACGAAGGAGGACAAAGCAGAAGAACGGGAACGGAGCAGAATGCCGTCGTCGTCGCGAGATCCACTTCCGAAGGGGGACAAAAATTTGGACTTTATCTCGCGAGAGGCATCCCAGGTGTGGGACAAGTGTCTCTTAAGCTTTGGAGAGGTAGAGAAGAGAAGGAAGGGATGAGAATTTCGTATGGAGGGGGTCTCCTTTTATAGTTGCAAGGAGTGGGGGCAAAATGGTCATTACATCTTTAAAATAATAAATGAGGGGTCTTTAGTGACGGATAAAATTGTCACTAAAGCCCCCAACGTGGGCGTAGCACCCACGTCCACCCGCACCTCCTCAGCTGCCCGCGCTCAACGCATCCGCCCACGTTCATCAGATCTCAGCCGTCTGATCGCGAGATCAGACGGCTTAAGATGCATGATCGCCAGCTGCTGCGCGCCCGCCCAATGCGTACGATTGCGTGTCCTTGCCGCACGTTCAAGCGCGCGTGATCTCAATTGAGCGCAGATGGCCGTCCGATCAAGATCCAATGCCCACCCGCACTCGCTCGCCCGCAGCTTCCTCCCCTTCGCTGCGGCTCGAACCCGCGGCTGCAGCTCACGCAAGCGCGCAAGACCGCTGTGCTACGAGGCGCGGATGGTCGAGCGGGCGCTTTTAGGCATGGCTGTCCACAACCGTTGGATCGAGATCCAACGGCGGAGAGGGAGCGGGTGCGGGGTCTTCAGAGATTGCATGCGGCCGTCCATCTTCTGGATGTTGTAGATGGTGCCACGGATGTCGGATTGACTCGATTTTTGCATCGTTGGACTGCAATCGTCGATCTGAATTCATCAGTGTGGTCGGATTTGTCATTTGAAGTGTGGATTTACACCATCCTGGCCCTTGATCTTCTAGGATTCCCTAGTCACTATCTGATGCTACAGATGCCTGATTAGGGCGATCTTGGAGTCGTTGAACTCCAATCGTCGCCCTGATCACATCCATACTGTTGGATCTTTGATCCGAGGCCTCGATAAAATGTTTGCCTTGTCCAAGCACATAAAAGGAGATAATTAACCTCCATTTTATTCAAACTATTCTAAATGCATGATGATGCATGTTATGCAATATTTATATCATGAAATGCAATCCAATGCTTAAGAACATGCATAAATAGACATCTTAAGTAGTGTAAATGTGTTTACATCACCAGCTCTACAGGAAGGTGACAGGCCTTGCCATATACCATGCGATATGGTGACATTCCGAGTGGGGCCTTGTATGCGGTCCGATATGCCCAGAGTGCATCGACTACTTTGTTGAACTAGTTTTTCTTGTCTGGTCTAACCGTCTTCTAGAGAATCAGCTTGATCTGACGGTTAGACACTTCAACCTGCCCATTAGTCTGCGGGTGATACGGGGTGGCTATACGGTGATGTACCCCGTATTTCTTTAATAACGACCTGAAATGGGCGTGAATGAAGTGGCTTCCCCCGTCGCTAATCAGGGTATGGGGTCCGAATCTCGTGAAGATGTTCTGCCGTATGAAAGAAATGACAGTCTTATGGTCATCCCATCTCGCCGGGATGGCCTCGACACACTACGAGACATAGTCAAAGGCTAGCAATATGTACTCGAAGCCATGCGAGTTCGAAAAAGGGCCCATAAAATCGATGCCCCAGACGTCGAACACTTCTATGACCATGATGAGTTGGAGTGGCATCATGTCTCTCCTGGTCATAGAACCGACCGAATGGCAACGTTTGCAGTGTTGGGCGTATTCGTGTGTATCTCTGAAGATGGTTGGCCAGAAAAATCCCGAATGCAAAATTTTTGCAGTGGTTTTCCATCCCGAGAAATGGCCACCACAAGCATCATTGTGGCAGAAAGATAACACACTGGGGATCTCAGAATCTGGGATGCATCTTCGAATAACCTAGTCCACTCCAATGCGGAAGAGCAGTGGGTCATCCCAGAGGAAGTATTTGGCTACAGCAGTGAATTTGAGTTTCTGGTCCTTGGATAAGTTTGCGGGAATTTTGCCTGCGGCAAGGTAGTTTGCAAAATCCACATACCAGGGGAACTCAACAGAATGAACTGCCAAAGAGATTCATCCGGGACTAGTTCGTGGACAGGCAGGGAATAAGGAATGTGATCTAGGTCCAATCTGGATAGGTGATCTGCCACAACATTCTGTTTTTCGGCTTTATCATCGATTTTGATGTCATATTCCTGCAATAGAAGGATCCATCTAATGAACCATGGTTTGGCATCGTTCTTTGCCAACAAATGCCGGAGGGTGGAGTGGTCAGTGAAAATGATGACCTTGGACCCTAATAAGTAAGATCTGAATTTCTCCAACCCGAATACTACTGCTAGCAGTTCTTTTTCTATGACAATATAATTGCGCTGAGCCTCATTCAGCATCTTGCTAGCATAGTATATGACAAAGGGTTGTTTCTCCCGACGTTGGCCTAAAACAACACTGACGGCAAAATCAGACGCATCACACATCATTTCGAAATCAAGCGACTAGTCGGGTGGTTGGAGAATCGAGGAGTTGGAGACAATGCTTCGTAAAGTCTTGAAGGCACTGAGACACGAGGTAACAAATTCAAATGGGACATCGGTAACTAGGAGATTCGTCAAAGGCCACGTAATTTTTGAGAAATCGCGTATGAATCTCCGATAGAAGCCGACATGACCCAAGAATTATCTGATCTGCTTGACCGAGTTGGGTGGCGGTAAGTGGGAAATAATCTCGGATTTAGCCCAGTCGACCTCGAGTCCATTTTTGGAGATCCTGTGCCCTAGTACTATGCTATCCCTCACCATGAAATGGCTTTTCTCCCAGGATAGTACTAGGTTCACCTCAATACACCATTTCAAGATCTTGGTGAGGTTATCAAGACAAGATGCGAAATCATCTCTGAAAATGGAGAAGTCATACATGAATACCTCCACATAGTCCCCGATCATGTCAGAGAAGACAGCCATCATACAACGTTGAAATGTCGCTGGTGCGTTGCAAAGGCCAAAGGGCATCCACTTGAAAGCGAATGTTCCAAAGGGGCATGTGAATGTGGTCTTGTCTTGATCTTCCGGGCTAATCACTACCTGATTATACCCGGAGTATCCATCTAGAAAGCAGAAGAAACTGCGTATGGCTAACCGTTCCAAATCTGATCAATCAACGACAAAGGGAAGTGATCCTTCTGGGTAGCCGTGTTCAGTTTCCTGTAGTCGATGCAGACCCGCCAAGATGTCGCAGTGCGGGTCGGGATGGATTCGCCCTTATCATTCTTCATGACAGTGAGTCCTGCTTTCTTGGGCACTATCTGGATCGGACTCACCCACTGGCTGTCTGAGATTGGAGATATAATACTTGCATCTAGCCATTTGATGATCTCCTTCTTAACAACCTCTAGCATATTCAGGTTAAGCCGTCTCTGAGGTTGTTTCGAAGGCTTCACCCCCTCATCTGTGTAAATGTGATGAGTGCAATACGAGGGGCGAGTACCGCGAAGATCAGCAATACTCCTCCCGATAGCAGCCCTATGGTCTTGAAGCGTAGAAATTAATTGATGCTCCTATTCTTGGGTTAAGTGGGCATTGATAATGACTGGGTATGTCTCACTTTCGCCTAAGAACACATACTTGAGTGAGTCAGGTAAGGGCTTCAATTCAATTACGGGTGGGTCAGAGTCAGAAATGAGGGTGGGAGGAGCAGAATCGAGGGTAGGAATCTACTGATCCATGTGCACATGAATTCCCGCTGAGTCTCTCCCTGTGGAATAATTGGTTGTGACTGCATTAACGGGAAACCCGTTAGCTGTGGTCACGTCTTCCTGCAACAACAGGGGCAAATCAGTAATGTGTGGATCATGATAGCTGGATTCAAGGGTGCTGTGGTCAGAAGCACACCCTAAACAGTCAGATCCTCAGGGAGATATGTGTAGTGCTATGGTCTCAGACTCGTGTGGATCGCGATCCAAGAACTCTGATAGTGTAGACGAATGAGACATTGGGTCATCACAAAGGAGCCCAATGTTGCCACAGTATGCTAGGTCTTCGTCTTCACCATCCTCCTCTATTCGATCACAGTCGAAATTCTTTGCTGCCCTAAATATATCAAGTCAAAGACTCTCACTGCCTAGGGCGATCTCCATACACCTGGATGCACAATCAATGTTCGCTCGGGCTGTCGCCAGAAATGGGTGACCCAAAATAATTGGTGCAACTCGAAGATTCGGAGGAACTTCCATATCGAGAATGAAAAAATCTGGGGGAAAACAGAACCTGCGGACTGTTTTGACGTTCTCAACCACCCCCCTCAGTGTTTTGACTGATCTGTCTACCAACTGAATCGTGACCGAGGTGGGCTTCAACTCCCCGAATCGAAATCAATCAAATACGGCAGTGGGAGTTAGGTTGATGGACGAACCCAGATCTAGAAGGGCCCAATCAAATGGAGAATCCTGGAAGAAGCATGATATGAGTGGGGTACCAAGGTCTTTCTTCTTCGGCAGTAGGTCGGCTAGAATCACGGCGCTAGCCTCTTTCGACAGTACCGCCTGTCGTCCAATTCTTGGTTGTCGCTTCGGGGTATAATAGTCCTTGAAGAACCTAGCAACTGCGGGAATGTGATCGATAGCCTCGAGGAGGGGGACCTGAATATGTACTTCCTTGAACATCGATTTCGGGTCCTCAAAATTCCGCGTGTCCTTTTTCCGTACTTCATTCCGTGTTAGAGCCTTACGAAAAAGGATGGGAATTTCAGGGTTAAGTGGCCTCTTACCCTTATCTACCGCAGGTGGCTCTTGAGATGGAGTCGATCCTGCCTGTGGTGAAGGGTGGGAAAAATCAAGACCCACCTGCCTAGGTGGTGGATCAAATGTCTTCCTTCCATTCCTCAAAGAGACAGCATGTGCATCGGCTTGCTGTCCATGAGGAGGTGGGGGAGCGGAAGGGGCAGAATACGCGGGGTTCTGCAAAGGCGGCTGGCCTTGCACATAACTGGGTGGTGCAGGAGGCGCCTGTAGTCTGGCGTGTGCCTGTCCCTACGGTGCTTGGAACCTAGGCGGGGCACCCTGGTTCTATACATATCGCAGGTTCGGGACGGGTTGGGAGGGCAAGGCTCCCTGAGTCCTATTCTCCTGCAACAGCTGGTTCTGCATGTTCTGTATGGTCTGTATCTGATGAGCCATCGCCTTCATAATCTGCAAGCTATCTTGTGTTGATTTCCTCATTAATTCTTGCAGCTTCTCTTTCAATGTCTCCAAAGGGTCAGCCCACCTTGGAAGGTGGTTGGCAACTTAGTGCAGTGGCTGGTATAATGAGCAAGGTTGCTGCTACTGAGACGGGAATGGTTGCTGCCTAGGGTACTTGTTTTGTACATTCCTATATTGCCTGGTCTGGCAGTGTAGATCTTGATGTGGTCTCTGTGAATTACTAGACCAAGAGAAGTTCGGATGCTGGCGCCAACCAGGGTTATACGTCTCTAACTACGGGTTATTACACCCGTATCCTTAGATAGCGCTGACGTCCTAGTAATTGAGAAATTCTGCAGTTGTTCTCCTCGCGGCGGGTGCTGCATCCTGTCAAGCCCAATCAGAATGCAATCCATGCTCTGTTGATGCCGCTCCTCAGATTCGGCGACCCGGGCTTCCAGATAAGCCATCGGGTCCAGATTCTCGATATCCTAACCTGGTCTAGGTCCAGGTCCAAGATTTGCCATGGTGTCTCTGGGAGTGGAAGAAGTGGGGGGAGAAGATGGTCCGGGCGAGGTGACTCGCCTCCTTAGGAGTGGCTCCCAAGGTCCAACCAGGTGAGGTCGAAGTGACCACCTTCCTTGCATACACCACCCAACCCCTAGGTTGGTGTAACCAAGCAGGACAAGGCTAAGGCCCTGTCAATCAAATGATCCTTATGGATCAGGTGACCAGATTTTTTGTTAGAGGATTGAATTCCTGAGGAGAAGTTCGTCGTTCAACCGACTGAAAGTGATTCTCGCCTCTCAAGTTAACCAGCCAGTCTGGTTACGAGGGGACTTGGGGGAAGGTTCTTCCTTTGGCTTACGCCTCCGGTTCCGTTAACCCCCGAGCTGCGATCATTTGACACTGCCCCGCAGACTTAGTCACCTGGTTTGGCGAGAGAGGTTAAAAACACCCAGTAGTATGACAACAAACTTGGGTTGATTTCGTGTTTTAAAGTTAATTTTAACCCATTTTCTTCAATGGGGTTTGTGGTGAGTGGCCCACAAGGTGACCAAGCTCACCGGCTAAACACTAGACTTGATTAAGTCTAGGTTAGCCCAAAGTGTGGTCTCTAAGTTGTAACCCTAAAGATTCATCCTAAGTTCCATGCACTTCTAGCCTAACTTATGCTAAGTTCTAGCCTAATTTAGGTCAATTAAGACCTATGATTGCTGTACAATCACTCCTTTCTTTTCTTTTTAATTTTCCCCCCTCCTTTTTCTCATTTTTCTCTCAAATGGATCTTCTTTTTCCTCAACCTCCATTTTTTTTTGTGCGAAATCCTTTCGTGAGATATGATTTTCATAGCATTTTTCTCTTTAATACCCCCCATACCTACGATTTGCAATGTCCTCATTGTAAATTAGGTAAGCTCGAGTTTAGTTTAGATCGTACATTAGAATAGGGTCAAAGGGTGGGTGGATGGGTCGGGGTGACTGTTGCAGATGATTTCAAGCTTTGATACGTGTACTAGAGGTGGAGTTGGCTGTTCTGATGGACGAACCCTAAAGTGCAATATGAGTTCAGCAAAGAGTTATGTAAAAAGGATTTTGGGTTTTTCAAAAAGATGATGGGCTGCCGCCTGTTAAGTGCTAAGTTTAACGCCATCAGCTGGGTGCAATAAGCTCGAGTAGAATGGAGATCAAAAGACAACTCAGCCAGGTTTGTGTCAGTGAGTTCAATGAACGATTTGAGTCACTGACCATTCACGATAAATGATTCAGAATCACGACTGAGTTCATTAATTTCTATGGCCCCATTTCCAAAAACACGTTGGACAAGGAATGGTCCAATCCATTTTGATCTAAGTTTGCCAGTAAATAGTTTGAGTTTGGCATCAAAGAGTAGGACCTTCTAACCTAGATGGAAATTTTTTCTTGATATGTGTTTGTCATGAAAGGCTTTAACCCATTCTTTGTAAATTCGCTAGTTCTCGTACACGTCAATGTGTAGTTCCTCGATCTCGCTTATTTGTAATTGTCGGTGGGTTCCAGCCTTATAAAGATCTATATTACACTTCCATACTGCCCAATAAGCTTTGTGCTCCATTTCGACTGATAGGTGACATGCCTTCTCGTACACGAGTCTGAACAGAGACATACCTAATTAGGTTTTTTGGGCGGTTCTATAGGCCCACAAAGCTTCCAGAAGGTGGGCCAACCGAACTTTCCTATCAAGCCGAACAGTGACCTAAAGGATTTTCTTGATCTCCCGATTAGAAAATTGATGATAACATCATCATGAGCCCTAACTAGCTCATTTTGACCTAAGAAAGAGAATAAAAGCTCCTACATAACCAGGAGAAAGGCCTAATTCAAGGAATTATTGTTCTGAGAAGAAAACATGAGGGTAAAACTGCAATTTTACCATTTCAGTACATCAACGAGATTTCTCAGGGGCTAAACATTGGTCAAATGGTCTTAATAAGATAAAAAGTGGGTTGGTTCAGTTAGAAATGGGTTCATGTGCAATCTAAGAATTAAATGACATCTTTTAACCCTAAAACAGACCCGCTTAATTCAACAAGGTTATGGTTAGGATAAAAAATAATTAAACCCTCTAAAATTCATGGGAAAAAATCCCATAGGGTTTAGATCCTTCAATTTGACCTTTAGAACCTTTTTGACCTAAGTAGGGGTCCTAATTAGATATTTGACCTAATTTAGATTTTTGTACAAAATATCCAGTCAAATGTGATCAAACCTAAAATCCAACATCACCATTGGATTCCTCAGGTCAAAATTAGTTTTGTACCAAAATTTGGGCCTAAGGGAAGGTCACCTTGACCTACTTTGCAAAATAGTCCACCCAATTACATTCTGACCCCTAGCTTTTCAGAACCCTTGCGCAGACACCCCTATCTTCCTCGCCAATCTTTGCATTTAGGTCCCTCCGCCATTAAAGCAGAGGAATCCAACTCTAGCAAGGATCCAAGGAGGATTGCTCCCTGATTCCTCAGAGATCTCTCAGATTTGGAAGGGAGATTCTGTGAGGAATTCCCTTCCATCTGAACACAATTTCAGGATCTAATTTGCACCCAATCACTCGTGCAAACGTGATAAATGCCAGTTTATCATCATTCATATGCATTAAAACTAACCTAGCTCTTAGGATTTTACTCCGAAAATGGTTTTTTGGGCTGCATTTAGGCATAAATTAGGATAGTCATGCATTGCATTTTTTATTGTCGTTTTAATGTGTTTTTGTGAGTGTTAGGGACGTACAGATGCACAGATCCCTAAAACCCTAGCACTCAAGAAGGCAAATGGTGAAGGAGAAGCCCAGACTAGCTGGAACCCAGCTTGATCCAGCTCACCACAGCTGAAACCTAGCTTACTTGAACTAGGGTTAGCTCATCCCAGCTCCATTCAGCTAATCTCAGCTGGATGGCAGCTCAAGAGAGTTCACCTTAGCTCACCCTAGCTCAAGTCAGCTCAGATCCAGCTCAACTTAGCTGAGTCTAGCTCATCTCAGCTCCCACTAGTTCACAGGGAGCTCTAGCTAGCTCAGTTGAGTTGACAGGAGTTCACCCCAGCTCAGATCCAACTACATCCAGCTCCACTCAACTCCAGCCAGTTGAAGAAGAATTCATCTCAGCTCAGGAAGCTCAAGTCCAACTCCTGGGGACTCAGCTTAGCTCATCTCAGTTGAGCTAAGCTACCTTAGCTGCCTCAACCAGCTTGATTCTCCCCGGGAGCACCAGACCTAGCTCACCTCAGCTCATTTTGGTAGAAGCTAGCTCACTTTAGCTTGGCTTAGCAACTAGCAAAGAACTGGCAAGCTAAGCCAACTAGAGTAGCCCCATGCCAGCCTCTTCAGCAGCAACCAGCTCCAGCTCCAGACTTCTCCTCCTCAACTCCTTCCTCCAAACCCTAGCTCCAACACCTTCTCCTCTACTCCACCTTTAGCTAAGCTAGCTTAGCTTATCTTATCTTAGCTTAGCTTAGCTAACAACCAGCTCCTTGGCCATTCATTACCTTAAAAATCAACCCTAGCTAGCTCCACCAACTCAAGCCTACCTAAGCTAGCTACCCTACTCAAGTTGGCACCACCTCCTAGCCACCCCTTCACCCCATCATCTCCACCAAAAGACACCTAAAGGTGGCGCCAAAAACCACCCCTAACCACCTCTATATTGGCACCACTTTCAGCCCCTTCATCCACCCTACACCTACCCACATAACCCATCCTAGCCATCCACCTAACCCCCTTCTAGAACCTTAAGGTGGCACCACCTAATAGCCTTCTAGAAGGCCCTTTTTGGCGCCAACACTAAAGGGTGTCAACACCCATAACTACCCCCTTGGTGTCCTTCAAGGTGGCGCCAACTCACCTTGACCATGGGATCTCCAACCACCTCCATCAACTCATCTTAGCCATCCATTTCAAAGGTCACCATAGCCTCCCTCCTATTCTATAAAAAGCCACCACCTACCACCATTTTGGGGCATCCTCCCTTAGTATATTTTTCTACCTAAACCACCTATACCTACGGCCAAGAAGGAGTAGAGAAGGAGATTAAAGGGGCACATCACCAGCCCCTTTGGTGCCTTCTTCTCCCCACTCTCTTCAACTTGAGCCACGCCAAGGAGGAGGACTCTTCCATTTCAAGGAGGACGGCCAGGCAAAGGAGAAGGACTTAGGGTGGACGTCCACCCTTGGAGAGAAACTTAGGGCACTCCCCCTTAGGGCTTGCCTTGGAGGACATCACCTTGGCAGAGTACTGCAAGGAAGGAGTTGAAGGACTCTTTTCAAGATTGGGAGCCACCAACCTTGGAGCAAGAAGCCCTCTTCTTCACCATCTATCTAGAGGATTTGTGTTTTCCTTTCTTATTTGCATTTTTCTAGTAGTACAAGCTTTCCTCTACTAGGCCTTTTTGTAAAACACTTTAATTATCTAGTTGCCTTCTTTGCATTTCTTGTTCGCATTTCTATTAGCTTATTTTCAGCATTCTTCACTCCTCCATAATTATTCTAGGCCTCCACTTGCCTAGAGTGAGCTTAGGGAGAGGCTCTACTTTCCACATAGAAGTAGTATTTAAATTGAAGTGTAAATCACTTTTCCCGCCATCAGTTCGCATGTTGCCTTAGCTTAAAAACAAAAAAATGATATATTGAAAGAAATACCAAAAAGAAAGTTGAGATTTATATTCCTAGCAAGAGAATCAATTTTGCAACCATATTGCCTCCTTGGACGACCCTAGATACTCTCCTATCTAGGAAGCGAAAATACGCGGTTTGTTAATTAGGTCGTTGTAACGCGTAAATCCGCTTTCACTCTTAAATTTATATTCCTAGATAGGAGAGTATCTAGGGTCGTCCAAGGAGGCAATATGGTTGCAAAATTGATTCTCTTGCTAGGAATATAAATCTCAACTTTCCTTTTGGTTTTTTTCTCAATATATCATTTTTTTGTTTTTAAGCTAAGGCAACATGCGAACTGATGGCGGGAAAAGTGTTTACACTTCAATTTAAATACTACTTCTATGTGGCAAGTAGAGCCTCTCCCTAAGCTCACTCTAGGAAAGTGGAGGCCTAGAATAATTAGGGAGAGGGAATGAAGAATGATGAAAATAAGCTAATAGAAATGCAAACAAGAAATGCAAAGAAGGCAACTAGATAATTAAAGTGTTTTACAAAAAGGCCTAGTAGAGGAAAGCTTGTACTACTAGAAAAATGCAAATAAGAAAGGAAAACACAAATCCTCTAGATAGATGGTGAAGAAGAGGGCTTCTTGTTCCAAGGTTGGTGGCTCCCAATCTTCAAAAGAGTCCTTCAACTCCTTCCTTGTAGTACTCCGCCAAGGTGATGTCCTCCAAGGCAAGCCCTAAGGGGGCATGCCCTAAGTTTCTCTCCAAGGGTGGACGTCCACCCTAAGTCCTTCTCCTTTGCCTGGCCATCCTCCTTGAAATGGAAGAGTCCTCCTCCTTGGCGTGGCTCAAGTTGAAGAGAGTGGGGAGAAGAAGGCACCAAAGGGGCTGGTGATGTGCCCCTTTAATCTCCTTCTCTACTCCTTCTTCTTGGCCGTAGGAATAGGTGGTTTAGGTAGAAAAATATACTAAGGGAGGATGCCCCAAAATGGTGGTAGGTGGTGGCTTTTTATAGAATAGGAGGGAGGCTATGGTGACCTTTGAAATGGATGGCCAAGATGAGCTGATGGAGGTGGTTGGAGACCCCATGGTCAAGGTGAGTTGGCGCCACCTTAAAGGACACCAAGGGGGTAGTTATGGGTGTTGACACCCTTTAGTGTTGGCGCCAAAAAGGGCCTTCTAGAAGGCTATTAGGTGGTGCCACCTTAAGGTTCTAGAAGGGGGTTAGGTGGATGGCTAGGATGGGTTATGTGGGTAGGTGTAGGGTGGATGAAGGGTCTGAAAGTGGCGCCAATATAGAGGTGGTTAGGGGTGATTTTTGGCGCCACCTTTAGGTGTCTTTTGGTGGAGATGATGGGGTGAAGGGGTGGCTAGGAGGTGGTGCCAACTTGAGTAGGGTAGCTAGCTTAGGTAGGCTTGAGTTGGTGGAGCTAGCTAGGGTTGATTTTTAAGGTAATGGATGGCCAAGGAGCTGGTTGTTAGCTAAGCTAAGCTAAGATAAGATAAGCTAAGCTGGCTTAGTTAAAGGTGGAGTAGAGGAGAAGGTGTTGGAGCTAGGGTTTGGAGGAAGGAGCTGAGGAGGAGAAGTCTAGAGCTGGAGCTGGCTGCTGCTGAAGAGGCTGGCATAGGGCTACTCTAGCTGGCTTAGCTTGCCAGTTCTTTGCTAGTTGCTAAGCCAAGCTAAAGTGAGCTATCTTCTACCAAAATGAGCTGAGGTGAGCTAGGTCTGGTGCTCCCAGGGAGAATCAAGCTGGTTGAGGCAGCTAAGGTAGCTTAGCTCAACTGAGATGAGCTAAGCTGAGTCCCCAGGAGTTGGACTTGAGCTTCCTGAGTTGAGATGAATTCTTCTTCAACTGGCTGGAGTTGAGTGGAGCTGGATGAAGTTGGATCTGAGCTGGGGTGAACTCCTGTCAACTCAACCGAGCTAGCTAGAGCTCCCTGTGAACTAGTGGGAGCTGAGATGAGCTAGACTCAGCTAAGTTGAGCTGGATCTGAGCTGACTTGAGCTAGGGTGAGCTAAGGTGAACTCTCTTGAGCTGCCATCCAGCTGAGATTAGCTGAATGGAGCTGGGATGAGCTAACCCTAGTTCAAGTAAGCTAGGTTTCAGCTGTGGTGAGCTGGATCAAGCTGGGTTCCAGCTAGTCTGGGCTTCTCCTTCACCATTTGCCTTCTTGAGTGCTAGGGTTTTAGGGATCTGTGCATCTGTACATCCCTAACACTCACAAAAACACATTAAAACGACAATAAAAAATGCAATGCATGACTATCCTAATTTATGCCTAAATGCAGCCCAAAAAACCATTTTCGGAGTAAAATCCTAAGAGCTAGGCTAGTTTTAATGCATATGAATGATGATAAACTGGCGTTTATCACACCCCCATGCTTATCTTTTGCTAGTCTCTTAGCAAAACTTTAATTTTTTTGGAAAGCGGAATTTTTGGGAAATCTAATTTTTTGACTTTTGAGGAGAAAAAGAGATTAAGGGACCTTGGTAGATTGAAACACAGGAGGTACGGGATTTGTTGAAGATAAACATCAAGATTTGTTTTTGGATCCAACCATTAGACAGAACGGGATCAATATATCCTCTAGAAAATTCACAAATTAACCCCTTGTTAATTCAGATGACTTGAAATGTTTATTTTTAGGATTTTTCTGGCTCGTGAGTCTAATTCGCAACTTGCAAATTCCTTTGAAACCTTGTGTCAGTGCTTGTGAAAAGCCAACATTTATAAGGACGTGTTATTATTATTTTTTTTTTCTCCCCCATGCTTATTTTTAGCTTAGTCTTACAACAGATGTGTCGGGATCATCATTCCCGTTACCATTCCTCGAAGGGGCTCTGGTGCCAGTACTTCGGGATAGCACTGTCCATGACACCACCCAGGAGCTCACAACCCCAAAACACAATGCGGTGAAAAGGAGCGCTCCAAGCAAACTCAAGCTCTTGCTCCGACGCTATAGGTAGAGCACTGTCCAAGACACTTGAGCTGCTGAAATGCGCTTTAATGCTCCGTCTAAAGATATGAAATATAGATATAGAGCAGCGCCGAGGTGGTAACATGTTGACATCGCGTCCTCAAAGAAGGTATTTTCCTTCTTCTCAGCGGTGGGGACTCAAACCAATGATCTGCTTCAGACTTTTACTAAATCCAAACAAGGGAGTTTTTCATATTTTTAGTTATTTTTAAGTGTTGGCTTGTGTGTGAAAATTGACACAAGAAGTTTCTTGAGACCCGCAAGTTTTTGAATCAGAAACTAAGTCAAATACTTTCCATATTACAAAATAGGATCAAGTCACCTGAACTATCATGAGTTCAGGTGGAATTTTAGAGAAGGATATCTGTACTAGTCTAAAATAGACCCTGGAATTCTAATGATCAGATCCATATCCTCATCCTTAGTTTGTTAAAGATTAAATCCCATTGTACCAGAAGTAAATTTTTCTACCTTAGTCCCGATTTCAAAACTTTTTCTTCAAAAAGTTTTCAACATTTTTATTTTTTTATTTTTTGGGTATGCAAGCAGGAAATAAATTAAAGAAAATTGCATGTTTTTAGGTTTTGAACATCCTAAATTGATCGTAAAAATTTAAAAACACCCCCCATGCTTAAGATATGACATGTCCTCATGCATTAGGAGGGAAAAGGGATCACCTTAGTGAAGAACGGTCGGGTTTAGGATGAACAAAACCTGGAAAAAGAAGAAAAAAGGAAAGCAAGAAAAAAATGATGGGTTACCTCCCATCCAGTGCTATCTTTTAATCCATTCAGCCGGGCGTGAAGGTATGCACAGAAGACGAAAAATCATGTAAATAATTGGACACTTGGATGCCCGCAAAAAAGGTGTCTTCGTCTAGATCCCTAGAAAATTGATTAGAAATAATATTGGGATCAAAGTTGGATGGAAATTGATAGGTGTGGCCCGAGTCTGGCCATGGTTTTATTTCAGGTTGGATGCCAAACTCGGGCGGGGTTGGTGGCAGGTCCGTAAGAAAGGGGTCGGGGAAGGAATGGTGAGTTAGTGTGGAAAAATTAGGTGCATGAATAGTGGGTGGGTTAGGGGGGGTATCAGGAATAAATTTGGAGTCAAGACAAGTTTCCGGATCACAGATTTCGCCGACCACTGAGTCTGAATCAGAGTCCTCAAAAAAATTATGGTCGGTAAGGATATCTATTAACATTGTCTCCTCCACCATATTGGAAATTTCAGTATCTGAGTCCTCAAAGAAGTTATCATCATGGAATCTCCTGGAGGATTTAAAAATATCTAAAGTGATAGTTTGGCCTGCACAGTTGATATCCATTTTGCCTGTGTGGCAATTGATATTTGCCTTTGCAGTGGCCAAAAAGGGGAGTCCAAGGATTATCGAGGAGTCCAGTAATGATTCGGGTGCCTCAATGTCAAGAACCAGAAAGTCTGCAGGGAAGACACAATTCTGGACCTTGACTAATACATCCTCGACAATCCCATGAGGTTTGATTGTAGATCGGTCGGCTAATTGCAGGGTAACCTCGACAGGTTTTAATTCACCGATATCAAATTCTTCGAATAAACTCGTGGGAATAATATTTACTGAGGCACCAAGATCAAGGAGGGTGCGATTAAATGTAGTGTCATCAATAATTACAGAAATTAAAGGCGCCCCCGGATCTTTCATCTTAGGAGGCAGCTTACTCTGTATGACAGAGCTTACTGTCTCCAAAAGATGCACCTGTCCTAGATTTTTGGCCTGCCTTTTAGGAGTACAAATCTCCTTTAAAAATTTAGCATAGGCAGGTATATATTTAATGGCATCTAGGAGAGGGATATTGATATGAACTTGCCCAAATAGCTCCATGAGTTCTTCTGTAGTGGGCTCAGATTTCTTTTTTTTGTTGGTGGTGGGGTAGAGAGCTTGTGGGAAAGGGATCTTGTCTTGAGATTTTGGTTTTTCTTTTTCTTCCTGATAGGGAGGTGGGGAGTCAATTTGCACATGTATCTTACCAGGTTCGTGTGAAGGCCCGGGGTTAGTGGTGGTTTTCCCACTCAAAGTAACTGCATGTGCAGTCGGATTATTATTTGGAGGAGGTGGGGGGGCCTGTGATTGCAGAAACCTGGGCGGCTGCTGAGGTGGTAGATTAGGAGGAGGCTGATTTGGATAGTGTGGATTTCTGCCCATATAATGGTTCCCTTGGTGATTGGGGTTGGGAATGGGTTGGGACGGAAGATGTCCTACAGGTCTTTGCGTGGGAGTAACCCCAATCTGATTGTTCAAATTTGTGATGTTGCGGGTTACTTCAGTCATTTTTGTTTGCATATCCTGTAGGGTTCGCAGCATCTGGACATTGATATCTTGTTGGGATGACCCAGGATGGAAGTTTGGATTCGATCCATACCCATTAAAATGATGTGGTTGGGAGGAAACTTGATTATTCCAGGAGTAGTTCGGGTAATTTTTCCAATTGGAAGAATTTTTAAAGGGCTCCTAGATGGCAGAAATATTTTGGGTGGGGTTGAGATCTGGATAATTATAATTCCCCAGTGAATCATGGGCAACCTCAGAATAATCAGCAGGAGTAGTGTTGAGATTGTGCAAATTTTCTCTTCGTGGAAAGTTAGGTTGGGTTAGATGTGGGTGTGGAGCTTGAGTTGATGTGGCGAGTCTTTCCTCAATTTTTTTCTGATTAATATGCATCTGGTCGAGTTTCTGAGCGATCAATTGAAGATCGTCTTGGGTGACCGGGATAGATTGAGTGCCTATTTCATGAACACCAAACTACGGGTTTTGGGTTTTGCAAAATGTGTTCATGGAAGCTTGATTAAATGAGTTTTCACTCATTTCTTCAAACAGATCATAGGCACTTTCAGCATCTTTATTTAAGAAGTTGCCACCACACGAGGCGTCGACAAAATGTCGGATTTGATCTTCTAATCCATGATAGAAGATTTGCACGAGCTGCCATAAAGGAATCTCGTGGTGCGGGCAACTTCTTAAAAGGTCTTGAAATCTTTCCCAAGAATCATGGAAAGTTTCACTAGATTTTTGGTGAAAGGTCGTAATAGATCTTCGTAAAGAATTGGTACGACCTATGGGAAAGAATTTCTTGAGGAAGGCGCTTTTGAGTTGAGGCCATGTTGTGATGGGTCGGCCAATGGTCCTGAACCAATAAGCGGCCTTATCTTTAAGAGATAATGGAAAAAGCTGCATCAGCCATATGTCTTCTTGCAGAACGCACGAGAGATATGGGTATCTCCCACTGTTTCCCTCTCCGGCAAGGACTCTTGCGCTTGGAAGCTTGCCTTCCAAGCACAAGAGCCCCTGCCAGTACCGATAAAAGACCCTCACCTCCGGTCGCACATTTTCAGCTTGGCTTGGCTGGAGAATCACCCCTAACTTCGTCTCTTCTCCTCCGGCCAAGTGTCTAGTAGGCTCTGGCGACCTCTCCTCTTCCTTCTCGTCGCTCTGCCACAATACCAGTGGCAGAGACGTCCTCACCACCTTCCTCCACGTCGTGCCATACCCACGGGCGTACCTCCAGCCCCTTCGTCGTCGCCGTTCTCCCTACACTGGAAGTTTCTTCTCCAGCGGTGGCAGGTATAGCCAGCAGCTCTTCTATCCCCCTTCGTCCACTTAGTTAGGTCAAAATGCATCCCCCCTTCCCCTCTTCATTTCCCCTCTCTTTCCTTTCACTTTAAACCCCTCAACGCCGCAGACCACCACCATCGTTCCCATCTCTGGCCAACCACCGGCGAGGTGTCTCCGTCACCTCCACACCTCCATCCACCTCGCCAGACCCCTCATAACGTCTACCATCATCCACTGAGCATCTTCCACCCCTTCACTGACCGCCGACACCTCCACACTCGCCCACCAAACACACCCATTACCACGGCCACACAGCGACCTAGTCACGCACGCCAAGGACACCCCGCGGCCAACCACCCACTACAGCACCTTCGCCATGACACGGCAAAGCTCCCCATGTGGTTTAACGAGGCCACAAGTCCATCTTTGTGAGTTTCAGATCCGACCCCCTTTCCACCATTGGAGCACGAGCAAGGGACTCGCAAGCTCGCTCCATGCCAAAGCACTCCAGGTTCCCAGGTCCAGGAGGTGCGAGCTAATCTCACAACACATCCAGCAAGAGAGCAAGCCTTGCGAGGAACCCAGTTGTGGCAATTGAGCGAAGCACCTCACCTGTGGGCACGAGCGAAGCGGGTGGGACTTTTAGTCCCACCTCGAAAACTCAGGCGCGCGGTGAGTCCCTTATATTGATTTCATGTTTTAGGCATTTCGCCTCAAGACACGGGGTGAGGTCCCCTCGCCCACGCTCACCCGCCTCGTCCGTGACCCACGCCCCCGAGGACCTGACTGACCGACCTGTTTAACCCCGCACTCCTCGCGCATCACCCACATCGGTGCGCCTAGACTCGGACATGCGTAACCTAACCTGATTACCCGGCTGGCTCTGGGAGAGCGAACCCAAGAGAGAAATAGAGAGAGAGTGTACGCGGGGAGGGTAGCGAATAGGTTTTGCACTCGTGTGCGTGTGCAGGGAAAAGAAGAAAGGAAGAGGAAGGCGTAGCCACAGAGAAAGAATAAGGAAGAGGAGCTAAGGCAAGGAAAGCAAAAAGCTAAGGAAAAAGAAGGAAGGATGAGGTGCACCTGAAGAAGAAAGAGAAGGGCAGGAGAAGGCAGCAAGGAAGGCAGAAGCCAAGGGAAAGAGAAAGCACTGTAACAAGGGAGGTGCGGCTGAGAAGAAATCAAGGTAGAGAAGAAGGAATAAGAAGGAAGGAGAAAGCAAGGAAGAAGAAGCAAAGAAGCCAAAGTCAGAAAGGAAAAGAAAGAGAAGCTAAGGCCAAAGACCCGCAGAGGAAAGTCAGAGAAAAGAAGAAAGAGCCAAAAGCTAAAGGAAAGAAGAGAAAGAAGAAGAAGGAAAGAAAGAAAAGAGAAGATTAAAGAAGAAGAAAAGAAACAAGCAAGGCAAGCAGATTCTTCTCAATCTCATTATTTTGCTATACTTTAGTATCCATAAACTCCTGCATTATACTATGAATTAGATTTTGAGTAAATTTAAGTGTTCAAATTACATTATTGAGATTAGTGAATAGATTCCATTTGCTCCCTGTGTTCGACCTCGGACTTAACAATTCAAGTAATAAAAACTTCTTATTTGTTTACAAGGCGATTTCACCTATACTACGACACGACATCACTTATCTTTATAAAACAACAGATCTCGCCTGTGTTAACATTTTGGCACCGTTGCTGGGGAGCAACGTGCAATTTATCACTAGTCTCTACATTCTTTTTTATTCTATTTGAGCACTAACTTGCCCTATTATTTTGCTGTGATCTTGCAAGATATTTCACGAGAAGATCTCCTACGCAAGTCAACCACTCCAGGGCTGGTTATCTCTTTTCTTCCCTAATCCATCTCCTAATCCTTGAAAAATAAAAGGAAGCAATCAAAATAGGAACTGCTTGCCTTCTCTTTATAGTAATTATCACTTAAAAGGCTAGTTTCTGATTTGCGAGATAAATTTTTCAAATCTGATTGAAGTAGAAGCAATTTTTAGAGATCCTATCCCACAAAATTCCTCTGCCTAGTAGAAATCACGCTTAATCTCTGCGAACAATACACTTCTTGTTTTTAAGTCCAAAGAGACTTTTTTTGAAAAGAAAAGAGGATTGGAAGTAGAACCAAATTAGGGTTTCTACAGTAGGGTTTTGGAGTGTTAGTCACACATGCTTGCATAGAAAGAAATAAACCCAACCCGCATCAATGTGCTACCCAAACCCTTCATTGAAAAGATCTAAGCAAGACAACGCAAGAGATTCTTCTGGAAAGGGGCTTCTCATCATGGGGCTTTCCTTCAACCTGTAAAATGGGAATCAGTTTGTTTGCCAAAGAAGATCGGTGGCATGGGAATTAGATCCCTCAAAGAATTTAATGATGCCCTGATTTTGAAGTGGGTTGTTCGGCTGCTACAAGGGGAAAAAAATGTGGACAGAGATTATTCAGGATAGTTATGGGGCTACCAATGCCAAGAAGAATCGCCTAAATCCACACAAACCTTCTCCTTTTTGGTCATCAGTGGTGCGTGCCTTGGCGGATAATTGGAGCTTGCTCAAGTCTGTCTTAGGTGATGGGAAAAGCTTCAAATTCTGGTTGGAAAATTGGCTGCCTGATGGGGTGATAAAAGACAGGTACCCTCTTGCATTCTCAACTGCTTCTGATAAAAATGTTGTGGTATGTGTTTACTGGGACACGGCCTCTAAAAATTGGTCTCTGAACAATGTAATGTGGAATGGTCATGAAACAAGAACACGAGCAGAAAATGAGCGTCTCATGCAGGAACTTGCTGCTTTCAAACCCACATCTGAGGAATACGACACATACAAATGGGAGGGTACATTCTCCACAGCGGCTGCCTATGGCAAGCTTGTCAACTCTTCCAGGATGGCAGAAGTAGATGAGGTGGGGAAAAAGCTATGGAAATTGAAGGTACCATTAAAGATACAAATTTTTTTGTGGTTATGCAGAAGAGATGGCCTGATTACTGGAGATCTGATGCACAGGAGAATGGGAACCCCTACCCACTTCTGCCACTTATGTGGGATGCATAATGATTCCAGCATTCATATATTTTCTACTTGTGTGATTATAAATTATGTCTGCAGGAAGGTGTGTAGGGAATCTATTCTGATGAGAGCCTCATCATAAGCCATAACTAGCTCATTTTGACCCAATAAAGAAGATAAAAGCTCCTACATAACCTAGAAGAAGGCTTAACTGAAGGAACAAGTGCTCTGAGAAGAAAACATGAAATAAAGGTTAAAACTGTAATTTTACCATTGCAGTACATAAACGGGATTTCTCAGAAGCAAAACATAGGTCAAATGGTCCAAATAAGATAAAAAGTGGGTTGAGTTAATCAGAAATGGGTTTATGTGCAATCTAAGAACTAAATGACACTTGGTAACCCTAAAACAGACCCGCTTAAATTAACAAGGTTTCGGTCATAATAAAAATCAATTAAACCCTCTAAAAATCATATAAAAACATCCTCTAGGGTTTAGAACATTTAATTTGGCCTTTGGAACCTAGTTTGACCTAGATTAGGGTCCTAGATCTTCAATTAACCTAATTTGGGTTTTTACGCAAAATTTCCAGTCAAACAAGGTCAAAACTAAAATCCAACTTCACCATTGGATTTCTTAGGTCCAAATCAGGTTTGTAAAAAAATTTGGACCTAAGGAGAGGTCATCTTGACCTACTTTGCAATTTAGTACACCCAAATCACAAATTGGTCCCTATCTTTTGAATACCTTTGCAGAGAGCCCCCTAGGTTCTTCGCCTCCTTTGCAAACCGGTTCTACCGCCATTGCTAGGGCAGAACCGAGCTCCGGCGAAGTTTCGAGAGAGATTGCTCTCTAATCCCTCAGAGATTCCCTCCCAGAAATGGAAGGAGGATTCTCTGAGGAATTCCCTTCCTTATAAAGCCAATTACAATCGCTAATGTGAACCCAATCTCTCGTGCGAACGCACGAGAGATTCGGGTATCCACCTTCCTTCCAACTCCGGTGAGCCGGCAGACCTAATTGCACGGTCTCCACGCACTGGTAGGTGCGGCCAGCACCTATAAAAGACACCCCAGACCCTGCCGCAGAGGTAAGCTTGATTTTGACGGAGATTCCTTCCAAATTCCTCCCTCTCCCATCTCCGACCAAACGACCCACAAGCTCCGGCGACCTCCTCCCCTCCTTCTCGTCGCTCTGCTGCCATACCAGCAGCAGAGTCCTCTCCGCCGCTTCCTCCCGTGTCGCGCTGTACCCCGCGCGCACGCTCCTAACCTCGTCTTCGTCGCCGCTTCCTCCCTCAGGGTCTTTCTTCCCCGACGACGGCGGTTACGAGCCGTCCTCTCCTCCGCCTTCCTTCCTTCCAGACAACCATAGATACGTTCTCCATCCTCTCCTCTTTTTTTTCCCCCAACTATTTTACTTGATTACCCCTCTACAGTACCTAACCGCCTCCATCTTCCTCGCCTCCGACCCCACTCCGGCGAGCCGCCCACACCACTCCGCCACTCCACACGGCTCGCCAACCACCTCGAGAGCTCCGCCTCACCACCAAGAACCCATTCCACCCCATCACTGCCACTCCAGACCTCCACAAGCACCCCCCGACCAACCCACCATCTCCGGCCACAGGTTGACCTAGGCACGCACGCCTAGGCCGACCGGCAACCTGCAGCGTCACCCACCTCCTTCGCCGTGCTACGGCGAAGGTTTCCAGCTATTCTGATTGGGCCAATAGTCCGTTCTGCTGGATGTCAGGTGTAAGCCCCAGCCGCCATTAACAGCCGAAGCAGCAGGGAGCTTGGAGCAACAACAGGCGTTAGGCTTCCCAGGCGGCAGGTGCAGTAGATTCTCGCAAGTGTCGCGAAGCAACCAAGGCCAGCCAGTAGCGCCAGCAGAGTCAATAGCTTGGGCAATTGCATACGAGAGTCTGCGAGTGCGCGTGAAATCAGGGCGAAACCTTTAGTCCCACATCGTGGGATTGCAGCACTCAAGTATGCTATAAATTGTATTTGTGCTTTAAGCCGGTTGCCTCCGTAAGCACAGGGGTGAGGTCCCTCACTGCCCTCACACGCCTCATCCGCGGCTTGACCTCACGGATCTGGCTGGTCCGACCCGACCTAGACCTATGCACTCCTCGCGCATCACCACTTGCCGGTGCGCCTGGTCCCCAGGTGTGAACCCGACCCGACTACCCGTGTGGCTCTGGGAGAGCATCCGTGAGTGCATTTGCTTGAGAGAGAGAGACGCCTGGGTAGAGGGACGGGGATAGGTTTTTTTCTACTCTGTGGTGTGTGCAGGAAGGAAGAACTGACCCAGGCAGCGAACACTTAGTGGCTGCAAAACAGGAAGAGAAGAAAGAAGAGGCTGCGTAGCAGTGAAAGGAGAATTCTTCGCAGAGAAGAAGAAGGAAGACAAGGCAGAAGAGAGAGAAGAACAAAGAAGAAGACAAGGGAAGACTGCAAAGAGATCAGAAGAAGAAAGAAGAAAGGCAAGGCAGGAGAAGAAGGAAAGATACCAGAAGCAAAGAACGGAGAGATCACATTTAAGACGTCTGATACACAAATCAGACGTAAAAATTCTACTTTTTTTTCCAAATTCTTTTTTTTAAAATTCTCTCTTTGAATGAGTTATATTTGCATTTAAACTGTTGTATTCTTTGGTTTTACAAAGTACTGAGATTGCTCCCCATGTTCGACCTCGGATACTTCAGTTTTCGAGTGATAAAATTCTTTATATTTGTTTAGACATTTTGTCGGTTATACTACAACGTGACATCCTTTAAATCCGCACAAAACGTCAACAAACATATTCCCACGTAGGAGAATCTCTGGAGTTCTTTCTTGAGGGTGAATAAGCCATACTTGCCTATGGTGGTTGTATTATGGTCTATTTGGAGAGCTAGAAATGAGAGCTTGTTTCAAGAGAGTCCAGTGAATGTGGATAAGGTTGTCAATAGTCGCTGGAATCTCATACACTAATGGGGTTCAATCATGTAACCTTTGTCATTATATTTTTATCAATAAAAGCTCTCCTGGAGTGCTATCGATGATTCGATTGCATTCCTTTTCATCCTGCAGGTTCACCCAACGGCTGCCAGAAATTGGGTAGATAATCGTAGCACCTAACCACTTAATGGTCTCCTTTTTCATGACATCCTTTAGGTTTGGATTCAGACGTCTCTGCATTTCACGGGATGGTCGTGTGCCCTCCTCAGTATAGATGCAGTGCATGCAATATGAAGGGCTAATACCAGTCAAGTCATCGAGAGTCCAACCAATGGCTCTTCGATGCTGCTAGAGGACAGAAATCAATCTTGTTTCCTGATTAGAAGTTAGTCAGGAATTGATGATCACAAGAAACGTGCGATTAGAACCCAAAAGATGTATCGTAGATGATCAGGGAGGGGCTTCAATTCCATGACGGGATTGTCAGCAGCTGATGAGAGGCTCATCATGGCTTCTAATTATCCCTAATTAACTAGTTTCCCTAGTTAATTAGCCATGAATATGCATATATAAGGGTTAATTATAGAATAAGGGGTAAAATAATAAAGGACCTTAAAATAAGTTTAAAATGCTAAATTATATTTCAATAACTATTATTAATAACTTAATTAATAAATGGGCTCGAAATACCACTAATTAGTTACCTAATTAATATCTTATTTAACTTAAGAATAACTTATGACCTAAGTCTTTAATAACTTAAGTAAATCAATTTAATAAATTTAAAATAAATGGGTTAAAAATGTGAATACATGGCTTTAATATGATATTTAGCTAAATTATAAATATATATAAAAAGTTAGAAAAGAAAATAATTTAAATTAAACTTAAAAGCCTCTGTTTGCATTTTGGTCCCTATAATTTATTACAATCGAGTCCTTTTCCTTTCATCTAGGTCCTTAACTTTCCTTGCAGATAGGTCCCTACGTACACCATCTTTTTCTTCTCCATTTCTTCTTCAACCGCTTGAACATCTAACGTTCGGTAGTGACGGCACTCTCCGATGACCGTCCATCTGATGTCATTCCTTCCTCACCAAGCTCTTGGAGCTTGTGCGCACCACCTCAACTCCATCCACCGATCTGTATTTGTCCTAAATCCTAACTAGGTCACGGTGTTAACTTCACCGGCGTCGAAGACGACGAGGGAGGTTAAGCTGTACCTAGACATCCATTCGTCCGGATCTTCCCCCTTTACAATCGCTGAACCCTATAAATAGGCCTGAACCCCTACAATTTGAGCTTGATCAGCTCCCTTTCCCTCTCCACCTCACCATAGCTGGTCAGTAGGTTCTTCCGCAACTCTGGCATCATCGTTCTCCTTCTCGAGCGCAGTCGCCGAGGACGTGCTGCCTCTCCCACCTCCTCTTCCTCTCTATCACCCTGCCAACGGCAACTGAGCACCCCACTCTCCCTCTGATCTCCGCTTCGATCAGCCAGAGCTTCACTTCTCACCCAATCTAGATTTCGATCTCGTTCTCGCCCTGCCAACGACGAGATCCCTCACCTCCTTCATTAGGTAAGTAGCCTTAACCCATAGGAGAAGGTTTAGCTAGGTAATTAGATAAAATTAGCTTAGTTTAGATAGCTTCAGTAATTTCTTCTCTAACTCCGGCAAGGTAAAATTCGATCTCGCTGGACATCGATTCACCCTTGCTTCCATCCTATCACTTGTCTCTACTTTCCACGATCACCCACTGCTTCTTTCCTCCTTATTTTATCAGCTTTACCGCCTAGACCAGTTCACCTTCATCGGTGACCTCCGCTGTCCATAGTGGAGGTCACTGAGCTTAGAACACCTCCATTGGGGCCCTCCATCACCCATTCTCACACTAAGGGACCCGATCTTCACTCCAATTTAACAATTGATCACTTATATTGTAAACGCCTAATTACGTTTCAACTCTTGAGCTCATTATCTATGGCGAGTTCAAGAGAGTCTAAACACCTAATAGATCACCTATATACTATCACCGTACACATTAAACACTTTCCTCTCACTCAATTGAGTGAGAGGAGCATCCTGGAGTTCTAACGAACTCATACTCTCTGTTTTCTGATTTCATTACATATATTTGATTAAATTCATTAATTGCTTCAATTGAGACTGATGGTCGACTTTTCGCTTAGTGTTATAGTATTTAAGTGGTGGAAAAATCGACTAATCAAAAATAATGAAATTAACCACTCGTAGAAGAGTGGGTCGTATCCACAGGGAGGCAATGATGCAATCAATACTTTAATTATTTAATGTTATTTCAGATAGTGCGAAATCCCTTTTCAAATCGGACTTAAAATGTGAAGGAAAGTAGATTTGCAATAACCTAAAAAGTTAAGGGTGTAAGTGCAATTTTCCCTCATAGAAATCCTCAATAAATTTAGGATGAATTCATGCAGTTTTCACGTGATGTGTACTAAAGACAATTAGTACTTAAGTTAAGCCCAAAATAAACCTTTAAACTAGTTAATATCAATACCATGCAATTAGAAAGAACTATGAGTGCTTGAATGCAATTCTGCCATAATATAATAATAATAATCAAATTGGTGGCAATGGCATTGAATGTAATTTTTAATTAAGATAAAAACAGAGCTTTCTTCCTCTCTCCTCCTTGCGAGAGAGAGAGAGAGAACCGCGGGGGTTGATGCAGGGCTCAAGAGGACGGTGAGATCGAGAGCTTTCCGATGGTGGCAGCGACAGTGGCGGAGGTGGCCTCCGGCGGCCGGCGGAGGTGGCCGGAGACTACTACCTGTTGGAGGAGATGAAGATGCACGCAGCGCCTACGGCTGGTGCCGTGCGAGCATGCGCGCGCAGGCACGCTGGAAGATGGGCGTGCTGAGGAGCGCGGGAAGGTGATGGAGCGGAGAGGCGCGATGGCGCTCTGTAGGGGCTAGAGCGGCTGCGGTTGGCCGCAGGCGTGGGGTCTGCAGGTGGGCAGTGGGGCGCGCTAGATGGTGTGCTGCAAAGGCTGGCGCCTGCAGGTGCGCTGATGGGCAGGAAGGCGTGCTGGAGATGAGGGGCACGCTGGTGCGCGCGAGCTTGTGCGTGAGGGCATGGCGGTCTGCAGTTAGTGCCTGTGGGAGCGATGCGCGGGCGAGCGGTGCCGCTCCAGCTGATGGGTGTGCGGGTTACAGGGACGCAGCAAGGAGGTCGTGCGGGCGCTGTGGGCGGCGTGGCTTTGCAGGTCTGTAGGCGATGGAGAGGGTGTTGGGGCTGGCGCGCGGTTGCTTGCAGCGCGCAAGGAGGATGCGCCGACGGAGGCGTGCGGACAGAGAGACTTTTTCCCCGCAAGGGGAAAGAGGACACAGTGCGACACAGTGCACGCTTTTCTTTTCTCTGGATGGCCTTCCTCTCTCCCTGCCTCTTCTTTTTAAGTTCTATCCTCACCGCGTGAGTTCAGGGATTTTCCCAAATCCCTGGTCGTGGCTGTTGAGAAAGGTGGCACCAGAAGATTTGCCCAATGTCCGGTAGGGGAGGGGGGAAAGAGAGTTGCGGCTGTTTGGGGAATTTTATCCCCCCACCCTTGCTCTTTTTGTATTTTATTACCTGCACATAAAAACAATAGAATCGTGAAGTTATAGAATGTTATAACTTAAATTATGAGGTGTACAAATCTTCTATAACTTAATTACCATTATTAACACACTTAATTGTATAATTAAAGATACTTAGGCTTAATATTACTCCATTTTAATGGACTCATTAAATACCCCCATGCCTAAGATTTGCTAGTCCTTAGCAAAAATAATAGAAATAATCAGAAGATTTCTTCTTTTCTAATTTCAAAACTTTAGAAATCCAGACAAATGTGAAGTGCTGATAGCCTAGGTAATAGATCCAAGTGAAAGACCCGATTCGCATTGGGAGTTCATACATCACCCTTGGCAAAAATTTCTGTCGAGATAGGCAACTACTTCCCTCGGGGATAAAGTAGACTATAATCTGTAACTTGACCCCAGCGTTTGGCTTAGGTAGGAGATATCAAGTTGAATGGATTTGTATTTGGTGGCACACACTCAACTGGTGCTACATATAGTCTAGTACTGCAGACTCTAGCTCTCTAGACTATTAGACAAGTCAACTCTGAGAGAGGCTATACAACTATGCTCTCTTAATGTTCCTGGGCACTCTCTCTTTTCTTTCTTTCTGAGATCACGAATCTCGCTAGAATTAGAAATTATACTCACTATTTGGTGGCCTCACATGGCATCTACACTTCAATTAAAGTCCTAATAACTCTATAACTAAGTTAGAGTTCTCAACCAGTATTCAGGTGATCAGAAATACCAGAAGGTAGGTATGGGTTATATATGGTGGAACACGATAGGTGTTTTGCTGCCTCGGAAACTGTATTACATCATAGACTTGGACTTTTTTTTTCTTGTAATATAATTTCTTTTTTTTTCTTTTTTCTTTTTCTTCTTTCTATTTCTTCTTTTTCTACTTCTTTTCTCTTTTCTTCTCTTCTTTTATATATATATATATATATATATATATTTTCTTGTTTCTTTTTCAATCAACACAACACAATACGAACTTTTATTTAGGAGGCATTATTAGGGATGATGATGGTCAAGAGGAAGTTGTGTGGCTTATTTGATGGAAGTGCCTATTCTCGACACCGGGACAGAATGGATAGGACAGGCGTATTTCTGACCTTTGACACTATTACCCTCCTTCAGCTGAGGATTCTATGAAGGACAGTCGTAACCATCCACCATAGTTATAGCTTTATTAAGACTCAATCTCTGTGTATCTGCCTTATTTGGTGACTCTCAGGAATTCACTCAAAGTACGCACACAGGAACAGAGAGTGAAAACTACGCCTAACTCTGAAGTATCATCATCTAATTATCCAGAACTTAAGAGTCTTTGCACTAGACTTAGCGCACCAGTAATCTCTCTACTTCTTCTCACAAATATGAGGTGGATTTATTAGAAGATAGTATGCCTGACTCTCTATGAATTGTCGAAGGGTTCAATAGACTACAAATGCTTATTGGTTTTCCAAAAGGATCCATTACCAAGTCTACGTGCACGTGAAATAAATATACTGGATTCTAAACTTAAGAAATAATTTCGGAAGAAAAACCTCCAATAAAGGTATTTTGCTAGGGACTAACCCAATCATCTCAAGAAAAGATTTTCTTTTTTTTTAATAAATATGTATGCAAATATTTATAAATGCTATAAACACTATAAACATTCTCAGGTTATATTCCCCCATGCCTAAGACTGACAATGTCCTCATTGGAAAAATATAAACATAGAAGAATATCACCTGAGGAGGAGAGTGGGAGGAGCTACAGCTCCTCAAGCCGTAGTGCGTCCAAAACCTGGCCATCTGAAAGAGTAATATACGATTTAAGTTGCTAGCCATTTACTTTAAAGTTCGCACCTGAAATAGGGTTCCTGATCTCTACAGCTCCACGGGGGAAGGTATTAATCACAACGTAAGGCCCATCCCAACGAGACTTGAGCTTTCCAGGAAATAATTTAAGTCTAGAATTGAAAAGCCAGACACACTGGTTGGGCTCAAAAGTCTTTCTAACGATGTGCTTGTCATGGAAGACTTTTGTACGTTGCTTGTAAGCTTGAGAAGTTTCATAAGCTTCATTACGAAGCTCCTCAAGCTCACTTAATTCTAACATACGTGCTTTTCCTGCTTTATCTAGATTTAAGTTAACGTTTTTAAAGGCCCAATAAGCTTTATGTTGGATTTCAACGGGAAGGTGGCACGCTTTTCCATAGACAAGACGGAAAGGAGACATACCCAATGGAGTCTTATATGCAGTTCTGTAGGCCCAAAGGGCGTCATTTAGTTTTTTAGATCAATCCTTTCGATCAAGCCTAACAGTTTTTTCTAAAATTCTCTTAATCTCCTTATTAGACACTTCAACTTGCCCACTCGTTTGGGGATGATAAGGTGTGGCTATCATGTGATTTACTCCCAAATTTTGGAGTAGTCTAGTGAAGTGTACATTCTTAAAGTGAGGTCCTCCATCACTTATGATCATCCTTGGGCACCCATACCGAGAAATTATATTAGCCTTAATAAAGCCCAAGACCACAGAATGGTCATTGGTTCGTGTGGGGATGGCTTCTATCCATTTTGATACATAATCAACAGCCACAAGGATGTATTCATATCCGAAAGACACAGGAAAGGGACCCATGAAGTCAATGCCCCAAATATCAAAGATTTCAACAGGGAGGATAGGTTGTTGGGGCATCTCATCCCTTTTTCCAATGGTTCCCGTCTGCTGGCAATGTAGACATGCGCCCACATATGTATGTGCATCTCGGAATAATGTGGGCCACCAAAAACTAGACTGAAGAACCTTATGAGCAGTCTTCTTCCCACTAAAATGTCCCCCAAAGTGGAGGTCATGGCAGAAACTCAAAACACTTCTTTGTTCCTCATCAGGGACGCAACGGCGAAACAGCTGGTCAGGGCCTATTCTAAAAAGCTCTGGTTCCTCCCAGTGACAAAATTTAGCATTGGCGATAAACCTGTCTCGCTTCTGCTTGTCCCAAGTACTAGGGGTGATGCCCGTGACCAGATAGTTCACTATGTCAACGAACCAAGGAGTTTTAGTTTCCACGGCCATTAGAGACTCATCAAGGAAAGTCTCTTGAATACCGCCAGCGGGGTTTGATGCCTCAATAGGGATCCTAGACAAATGGTCTGCTACCACATTCTCAACTCCTTTCTTGTCTTTAATTTCCAGGTCAAATTCTTGGAGTAGCAAAATCCAACAAATTAGGCGAGGTTTGGTGTCCTTTTTAGCCAGAAGATGCTTAAGGGCTGAATGATCAGTGAACACCGCAACCTTGGATCCCAAAAGATAAGACCGAAACTTGTCCAAAGCTAATACTATAGCAAGTAATTCCTTTTCCGTGACCATGTAATTTTGCTGAGGATCCGTAAGGGTCTTGCTGGCATAATGCAGCACATGAGGTTTGCCATCAACCCTTTGACCTAAGACCGCTCCCACTGCAAAATCAGAAGTATCGCACATAAGCTCAAACGGGAGGGTCCAATCTGGCGCTTGGAGAATCGACGCGGTAATGAGGGCTTTCTTCAAAGCTTGGAAAGCCTCGCCACATCTATCATCAAAATAGAAGGAGACATCCTTCGCTAACAGGTCGCAGAGTGGCTTAGAGATTTTACTGAAGTCTCTAATGAAGCGCCTATAAAATCCAGCATGGCCAAGGAAAGATCTAACCTGACAAACATTGGCGGGCAATGGAAGCTTAGAGATGGAATCGATTTTTGCAGTGTCCACCTCTAATCCTCTCTCGGAAACTACATGCCCTAACACAATGCCCTGCTGGACCATAAAGTGTCTTTTCTCCCAGCTAAGCACCAGTTTTGCCTCTTCGCAATGGGTTAAGACTTTATCAAGGTGCGAAAGCCATAGGTCAAACGACGAGCCATAAATGGAGAAGTCATCCATGAAAATTTCAACGAACATGTCGATCATATCAGAAAAGATAGCCATCATACAACGTTGGAAAGTGGCAGGAGCGTTACATAACCTGAATGGCATTCGACGGAATGCAAAAGTGCCATAAGGACTCGTGAAGGTGGTACGCTCCTGATCATCAGGAAAAACGGCTATCTGATTGTACCCAGAGTACCCATCAAGAAAACAAAAGTACCTGTTCCCCGCCAATCGTTCCAAAATTTGATCGATAAACAGTAAGGGGAAATGGTCTTTCTGGGTAGCCGTATTTAAACGACAGTAATCAATGCAAACCCTCCAACCAGTTGAGGGTTTAATGGTCACCAGTTCTCCTTGGTCATTCTCCTCCACAGTGATTCCTGCCTTTTTCGGAACTACATGAATCAGACTGACCCATTTACTATCTGAAATGGGATAGATAATCCCTGCATCTATCCATTTCAAAATCTCCTTTTTAACAACCTCCCGCATATTTGGATTGAGCCTTCTCTGCATGTCTCGGAAAGGCTTCACAGACTCGTCCATGTAAATATGATGCATGCAAAGAGAGGGATCAACACCCTTAATATCAGCAATTGTCCAGGCAATTGCTTCCTTGTGCCTTTGTAAACACTCAAGCAGAGCTCCCTCCTGCAATTTAGATAATGCAGACGAGATAATAACGGGGAGCGTGTTATTAGGGCCAAGGAAAGCATATTTCAATGTGCTCGGGAGGGGTTTCAACTCCAATTCAGGAGCCTTTTGGATTGAGGGTTTTAGTTGAGATGTCCCCGCTTCAGGCAGCGGATCTACCTTCACAGTCCAGGGTGGGGATAAAGACTTAGTGTGTATCCCCAGCAACTCTTCTAGTTCGGGCATTTTCCTTTCAGTTTCTTTGATAATCAAGGGATGGTCTTGAGTTATGACCTTCTGAAGGGGATCTCTACATAAGAGTGCTGGAGTAGTCTCTTCAATTATTTCATCAACGACCTCAATCTGAGAACAATCTTCAAATCCGGGTTGCTTGTAAGTATTAAAAACATTTAACCGAATCTTCTTGTTCCCAAAGCCCATTTTAAGTGCCCCGGAGCTACAATTTATAGAGGCATTAGCTGTGGCCAAAAAGGGGTGTCCCAGAATAATGGACGGCTTTGTGGGCTTATTAGACGGGTCAGTATCAAGTACCAAAAAGTCAACGGGGAAGAAGAAATCCTCCACTCTCACAAGGACATCTTCCAACAATCCCTGCGGTGTCTTAAGTGATCTGTCTGCAACCTGGAGGATTACTGGACTAGGCTTCAGCTTTCCTCCTCCCAAAAGGTCGTAGACAGAGCTCGGTAGAATGTTTACCCCTGCACCCAGATCGAGCAGAGCCTCGTCAATGTGTTGGTTACCTATAACCACTGAAATATACGGGGCCCCTGGGTCTTTCATTTTGGGGGGTGTTCCATGCTGAAGAACCAAGCTAACGTGGTCAGGCAGGATGACCTTGGTTTGGACCTGCTTCCTAGATCGACGCTTCTGGGTGCACAGGTCCTTCAGAAACTTGGTATAGGACGGAATCTGTTTAATTGCTTCCAACAGAGGAAAGTTAATCTGGACTTGCCTAAAAGTATCCATAATCTCTTCCATCCTATCCTTGGCTCCAGACGAGCCAACAGAAGATTCCCCCGGAGCAGATAGGCACTCTGGATAGGGCACCCTCGGCTTCTGAGTAGAGGGGTTGTCATGGCAAGAAAGGGGTGGTGGTAGGATGACATCCTCATTGTGGATGATTTTTTGTGAGGGAAAGTGGTGTGGCTCTTCCTCGGGTGAGATGGAAGTCGGATCAAGTGTGGAAGGGGAATTCTGAGATGTAATCGTAGGAGTGTTATCAGGCTTGTCAATCTTTCTTCCACTCCTCAACACGGTCACTGCTTGGGCGTGCTCCCTGAATACAACCCCCTTGCCCTTAGGGTTCTCCTTAGAAGAGCTAGGCAGCTTCCCCGGATCACGTTGCCTAACTGCCTCGGTAAGATGACCAATTTGGGATTGCATATCAGTAATCATCTTATTCTGAGATTGGATGACCATATTCTGATGCTCTTGCATCGCTTTCATCATGGCCTTCAGTTCATCCATCTCAGAGGGCTTATTCGGAAGAGGATTTTCATAAGAAGGTTGGTATGTGGGCTGGGGAGGTAAGGGTCTTGTATTCCCTGAGTTAGAAGCATCAGCTTGCTTCCAAGAGAAGTTTGGATGGTTCCGCCACCCTGGATTATAAGTGTTGGAGTAAGGGTTATTGCGAGGGGGCGGCAACCTTGGGCCGCATTCAAGTCAGCCTGAATCAGCTCAGGGAATTGGGTTGCCTGATGGCACTTCGCAGTGGCGTGCGTTGTGCTTTGGCAAATGGAGCATTCTCTTGAAGCCTGAAAAATAGAGGCTGCTTGTGGGTTCATGTCGGGGTTTGCTAAAAGCCTATCAAAGTTTTTATTCAATAGTTGAATCTGATAAGCCAAATCCTGAGAAGCCCCAGCTTCATGGGCCTCTATCTTCCTCTGCAAGATTGATGGTTTTCTTTCTTGATATGCAGAGGACAAATGTATGGAGTTGTCGCTTAAAGTTTCAAATAATGCCCAGGCTTCATCCTCAGTTCTGGTCATGAAGGTTCGTGCACAGGCTGCATCAATGGTTTGCCTATGCCTTTCAGATAATCTGTTATAGAACCTTTCGACCAACTGCCATCTTGGCACTTGATGGTGGGGGCATAACCTAAGAAGGTCATTAAAGCGCTCCCAAGTCTCATGAAATTGCTCCCCTTCTTGTTGAGTAAAACCCATAATCTCCCTTCTGTAATGGTTGGTTTTACTCATTGGAAAATACTTTTTTAAAAATTTTCCCTTAAGGGTAGCCCAATCATTTACCCTTGCATCGAGGGTATGATACCAGTGCTTGGCCTTATCCTTTAGGGAGAAAGGAAATAGAGTCCTCACCAGGACTTCATCAGTAAAGCCCTAGAGCTTCACCGTGGAGCAGACCTCGGTGAATTCCTCCAAATGCAGGTAGGGGTCCTCCCTAGTAGTACCATAAAAAGAGGGCAATAAAGATATGGTACTTTGATAAACACCAGTTTATCATCATTTTTATGCTTTAAAACTAACCTAGCTCTTAGGATTTTACTCTGCAAACGGGTTTTTGGGCTGCATTTAGGCATAAATTAGGATAGGCATGCATTGCATTTTTTATTATTGTTTTAATGTGTTTTTGTGAGTGTTAGGGATGTACAGATTCACAGATCCCTAAAACCCTAGCACTCAAGAAGGCAATTGGTGAAGGAGAGGCCCAGACTAGTTGGAACCCAGCTTGATCCAGCTCACCATAGCTGGAACCTAGCTTACTTGAACTAGGGTTAGCTCATCCCAGCTCCATTCAGCTAATCTCAGCTGGATGGCAGCTCAAGAGAGTTCACCTTAGCTCACCCTAGCTCAAGTCAGCTCAGATCCAGCTCAACTTAGCTGAGTCTAGCTCACCTCAGCTCCCACTAGTTCACAGGGAGCTCTAGCTAGCTCAGCTGAGTTGACAGGAGTTCACCCCAGCTCAGATCCAGCTACATTCAGCTCCACTCAACTCCAGCCAGCTGAAGAAGAATTCATCTCAGCTCAGGAAGCTCAAGTCCAGCTCCCGGGGATTCAGCTTAGCTCATCTCAGTTGAGCTAAGCTACCTTAGCTGCCTCAACCAGCTTGATTCTCCCCGATAGCACCAGACCTAGCTCACCTTAGCTCATTTTGGTAGAAGCTAGCTCACTTTAGCTTGGCTTAGCAACTAGCAAAGAACTAGCAAGCTAAGCCAGCTAGAGTAGCCCCATGCCAGCCTCTTTAGCAGCAGCCAGCTCCAGCTCCAGCTCCAGACTTCTTCTCCTCAGCTCCCTCCTCCAAACCCTAGCTCCAACACCTTCTCCTCTACTCCTCCATTAGCTAAGCTAGCTTAGCTTAGCTTAGCTTAGCTTAACTTAGCTATGCTCCAACTTCCTTGGCTTGTACTACCCCAAAAACCCACCTACCAACTCTACCCAACTAGCTCCACCTAAGCTCCACATAAGCTAACCTACTTGGCACCAACCTAACCTACCCACCACCTCCAAAAGACACCTAAAAGTGGCGCCAAAAACTACCCATAACCACCCCTTAATGGCGCCACTTTTTCCCTCCAAAATCTCCCCTCATCTCCACCACACAATCTCCCTTGAACCCATCTCCACCATCCACCTAACCCCCCCTTCTAGAAGACCCCATGTTGGCGCCAACATGGTGGTGTCTCTCCACCACCAAAAGACACCAACACCATCATAACTACCCCCTTTAACACCTCTTGGGTTGGCGCCAACTCTCCTTAGCCATAGGATCACTAACCACCTCCATTCTTCCATCCTAGCCCTCCATTTCAAGGGGCACCTTAACCCCCCATCCTACCCTATAAAAAGACCACTACCCACCACCATTCAAGCCATCCTTGGCTAGCCATTTCACTCTCATATTCCACCAAGAATCCCACGTCCAAGAGAGAAGAAGAAGAAGAAGATTAAGGGGATATTCTGTCCCCTTGGTGCCTTCCCCTCTTCCCTTCTCTCTTGGGTCACGCCAGCCAAAGGAGAAGCCAGGCAAGGAAGATCTTGGAGGAGATCTTGAATGTGGTCACGCCACCTTGGAGGAGTTTTTTAGGGTGGTGCACGCCCACCCCTTTGGAGAGAGCATTAAAGGTGGTAGCTTCCACCTTGGAGGAGCTCTCAAGGAAGGAGAAGAAGGAGGCCCTCTTTTCAAGCCAAGGAGCAGCTAGGCTTGGAGCAAGAAGACAACCTTCTTCACCATTGTTACAAGAGGATTTGTGTTTCTTTTCTTGCTTTTAAATTGTTCAATTCTAGTAGAAGCTTTCCTCTACTTGTCCTTGAAAAGAACACTCATTCTACTCAATCAAAAATTGCCTTCTTTTAAGCTTTTTATTGCAGTTGTTTGTTTTGGTTCTAGCACTTATTTCACCTCTTCTTCCTAATTACCCTAGGCCTACACTTGCCTAGAGTGAGCTTAGGAAGAAGATATTTCTATCTTTTAAAATTTTAATCATTTGTAGGTGTTAGTTCTTTTCGCTACAATCTGCCGTTTGCCCTCGTCTTTTCAAAATACAAAAAAATTACATATTGAAAAATATTAAAAAGAAAGTTGAGATTGTATTCCAAGCAAGAGAATCATTATTGCAATTTTTGCCTCCTTGGACGACCCTAGATACTCCCCTATCTAGGATATAAATTTTAAAAGCGAAAGCGGATTTACGCGTTACAACGACGTATTTTAACAAACTGCGTATTTCCATCATCACTTTTTGGCGCCGTTGCCGGGGAGGCACGGCTTTGCATTAACTCATTTTCTCTTGCTTGAAGTGGATCTCATCCCCTTCTCTTTCTTTCTTTTGTGTGTGCAGGAACGACAGCGGGAAAGCGGGAATCTGGAAGCGAGAGCTTAAAGATCCTTTTCTTCCCGCGAAAATTCAGGTTGGTTCCTCTTTCTAGTCACATAATTAATTAAAACTACCAAAAATATATTAAACTTGGCTTTCAGGACCCTAAACACTTAAATTAAGTGGAGTGGTGCATTTTAAAATCATCGTTTGCTTGTATGCTTCTTTAGCACCATTCCATTGCAAGTATTGGTGTTCTGTTTTTCGGGTCTAGATTTCTGTCCAGACTTGAAAAATCGATTACTAACACCACAGGCCTCCTAAAATCATAAAATTTCATAGAGTGATTCCCAATTAAGTTTGGAACATCTGTTCCAAATTTCAGATCAATTGGATTTGTATTTAATTTTTAAAAATTCGTGGATTACAGAGGGGTCACACCCTCTAATCTTCCTGTTTTGCTACTGTCCGCGAATTTTCAGAATTTTTATACTCATCCAATTTTTGTGAAATTTGTCTTGTTGGAATCCCTGTGAAATTTTACATATCATATAAAATCATAAAAATTTTCTGAGGTCGGTGGTAATACTAAAAAGTCTATAATACCCACGGGTATTATTTTTGGACTTTGACACCAGTACAATTAAAAATTCAAAACTATTATCAAACAAATTCCTAAAATCTTACAAAAATCTTTTTTAGAATCCTTGTTTGATTTTATTCAAAGTAGTGGTGTTGTTTGACTTGTTTGGACCACTACTTAATTCTGAAAGCTAAAAATAATTCATTGGTAGTTAAATTTCTGTCTCAGGGATAATTGGTTTAGGGTTTCTTCTTTCTCTTTAGAGACTCAATTAAAAGGAAATATACGATCACACATACAACTTGTCTTTCCTTTGATTGTGAATTTTCAAACTTGTTTGAAAACTTAAAGAGAAAAACCCTAAAATTCATTTAATTAAATCACATCCTAAAAGACAAAAATATAAAAAAAAAAATTGTGTGACAACTTGATTTTCATTGGAGCCACTCTCCAATTCCTGCACACACACAAAAAAATCAAATAACAGGGCAACAACCCAATAATCGCCCTCTACATTCCATGTGCACTATAGCATCCTAGACCTAATTAAAATTTGTAGCAACTTGACCCCTAAGGCTTTATCAACTTAGGCTTGCTATTTAGGTCTTAAGTTTTCTTTAGTTAGTACCAATTTTGTCATCTATATCTGGTGTTCAGGCTGAGGGGCTGTGTCAAACGACCAGGCGCGGGTTTGTACAAGCACCTGGGGTTTTCCCTGGGAAACGTTTGGGCCCAAACCTCCCCTTAAGCAACCTGGCCAGATTTGTTGATAGAACGGGTATTCACTATTGACTACTTAATTCCTACATAGACCAAGTCTTAGGTTTATTTTTTAGGGAGTCACAACTAAGTTAGGTCTAGAATTTGATTGCTTGTGTGCACATTTCTCTCATCTCTATCTCTTCTCCTCCCCTCCATTTCTTCCAAGTAGTGCATGCACGGGCGACGGTCCCAAAAGCCACACCTTGAGGGACCATCTGATTTCGCCCCCCGTAGCAAGAAATCATTGTTTTCTTCCCCCTCGTCTTCTAGAAAAATGGAAAACCCAGGAAGCCGTCAAAAAAATTCTGCTTCCACTTCTAACCCGTCAGCCGACCCACAAGCTGACTCCACCCTCCCTCACCTTCCTAACTTGGAGCAACCAGAAATATCAGCAGGGCCAGGTGGCCCTCCAATTATAACCCATAATACAAATCCCTTTGCATTAATGGTCGACCATTTGGCTCGGCTACAACAAAATCAAGAAGATCTAGCTAGGACTGTCACGAACCTAGCTAATCAAGGACAAAATCCACCACCTCGCCAACAGCCTGTCATTCCTCTTAAGGATTTCTATGATCCTTCCAATTATGAGGAAAGACCAGGGGTGGTCATACCACAAGGGGATTTTGAAATCAAACCCGCTATTCTAAACCTTATCAAGCATTTTCATGGTCTTCCAAGAGAGGACCCTTTTTGTCATCTCGAGGAATTAACTGTCCTCGCTCAAACCACTCGTTCCCGCCATGTGCAGGAAGACATGTGGTTAATGAGACTCTTTCCTCTCTCTCTCAAAGACAAAGCATCACATTGGTTTAGAACAGTTGGGCGTCCTATTACCACCTGGCCCCAATTAAAAAGTGCTTTTCTTAAAAAATTTTTTCCGATCGGTCGAACAAATGCATTAAGAAGATCTATAACGACCTTTCAACAAAAAATTGGTGAACCCCTCCATGAAGCCTGGGAAAGATTTCAGGAACTTCTAAGAAGTTGTCCCCACCATGAAATTCCACAATGGCAGCTAGTGCAGATCTTCTATCATGGATTAGAAGATCAATTAAAACGATTTGTGGATGCCTCATGTGGGGGCAATTTTCTTAACAAAGACGCCGAAAGTGCCTATCTTCTCTTTGAAGAAATGAGTGAAAACTCATTTAACATGACTTCAATGGACACTTTTGGCAGATCACAAAACCCCAGACATGGAGTCCATGAAATTGACTCCAAAACCACCTCTGTTCCAGTCACACAAGATGATTTATATATGTTAGCTCAACGACTGGACCAGATGCAAATTCACCAAAAGAAAATAGAAGAAAAGCTCACAAACAAACAAGCTCCACACGTCCACTCTCCACACACTAACCCCCCACACATTCTCCGAAGAGAGAATCTGCACAATATCGATGCCACATCTGTTGACCAGCAATTCCCGGCTGATTTCCCGCAAGATTTAACCGGGAATTTTGACCAAAATATTGTTGATTCCACCTAGGAAAATATTTATGCTCTCCAGGAGCAATTTAGAAACCCCTCCAACATTTCCAATCAAAATTGGAGGACTAACCCGAATCACTCCTGGAAAAACCCGAATCCGATTTCTCTTCCCAAACAAAACTATTTTGGGAATTATGGGCAACCTTTGTATCAACCTGGACCATCCCAGGATGATATTAATAATCAGGTCATGAAAACTCTGCAAGGAATGCAGACTCAAATGACAGAAGTAACCCGCATGGTTACCAATTTACAACAACAAGTTAAGGTTACTCCTGATCATCGACCTATTGGGAATTTACCATCCCAACCCATGCCCAACCCAAACAATCAAAGGAGTCAATTCCAAGGTGGATATCACAGTCAACCTATTCATCCAGCACCTCAGCATCCGCCGGGTTTCAATAACAGCCAGGCTCCCCGTCCTCACCCTAGAAACAACCAGACTGCAAATGCAGTTACCTTGAGGAATGGGAAAACCACTCAAAATACCCTGCCTGTTAAAGAAACCCGCTCTAATGACACACAGATTAACTCTTCCCCTCCTATTGTTCAGGAACCAATTCACGCAAAACAGGGCAACCCTGCCCCATTTCCACAAGCCCTCCACTCTTCAAAAAAGAAAAAAACAAAATCTGAGCCCACTGAGAAGGAATTAATGGATTTATTTGGGCAAGTAGAAATTAATATCCCTATCCTAGATGCCATTAAGTATATCCCTGCCTATGCAAAATTCTTAAAAGATTTATGTACTCCAAAAAGGCAGCCCAAGAATTTAGGAAAGGTGATTCTTCCAGAGACAGTCAGCTCAGTTGTGCAGAGCCGACTGCCTCTTAAGAGAAAAGATCCCGGCGCCCCCCTAATCCAAGTTATCATTAATGATACCTCATTTGATCGCGCTCTGTTGGATCTTGGTGCCTCAATTAATCTTATCCCCACAATTATTTTTGAGGAATTTAAGATCGGTGAATTGAAACCTGTTGAGGTTACTCTCCAATTAGCCGACCGATCTACGATTAAACCAAGGGGAATTGTTGAAGATGTTCTTGTCCGGGTCAAAGATTGTCTATTCGCAGTAGACTTTTTAGTCCTGGACATAGAGGTACCTGAAGCACTTAAGTTTGCCCCCATTATTCTTGGAAGACCATTCTTAGCCACCGCCCGCGCCAATATTGATTGTGATTCTGGAAAGATGAAGATCATGTGTGGCGGTGAATCTGTAACCCTAGACATTTTTCAAGCCTCTAGGCGATTCCAGGAACCAGATTTCTTTGATGATTCGGATTCAGAAATAGAAAACATTGTGGAGGAAACATTGCAGATTTCACAATTAGGTTCCTGTTTTGCTGTAAATACGGTTCCTGAACAATCTACTTTTTCTCACCCTTCCACCTCAACTACACAACCAGCTAACATTCCAGCTGACCCTTTCACTCTCACCTCACCTCTAACCCACAAAGCAGAAACTCTTTCGGAACCGGGCCTACAATTGGAATTAAAACCTTTGCCCGATTCACTTAAATATGTTTTCCTGGGTCCAAATCAGACCCTGCCCCTGATTATAAATTCTGGACTCACCGGGGCACAAGAGCACAAACTTCTCCAGGTTTTGAGTAAATATCGAAAAGCTATTGGCTGGACCCTTTCTGATCTTAAAGGCATTCATCCGTCCTATTGTACGCACCGTATATTTTTAGAGGACGATTCTCGCCCCTCCCGCCAACCACAAAGGCGCTTGAATCCTAGTATGCAGGAGGTGGTAAAAAAGGAGATTATTAAGTGGCTGGATGCTGATATCATCTACCCCATTTCTGACAGCTCCTGGGTTAGTCCAACTCAAGTAGTCCCCAAAAAGGCTGGACTAACAGTTGTCACCAATGAAAAGGGGGAAAATATAGCCACTCGAACCGCTTCTTCTTGGCGCGTGTGTATAGATTATCGAAAATTAAACACCGCCACTAAGAAGGATCATTTCCCGCTCCCTTTTATTGATCAAATCTTGGAGCGATTAGCCGGACGGGAATTTTACTATTTTTTGGACGGTTATTCTGGCTATAATCAAGTAGCGGTTCATCCTGAGGACCAGGATAAAACAACTTTCACCTGCCCCTTCGGAACCTTTGCTTTCCGAAGAATGCCCTTCGGTCTTTGCAACGCACCTGCGACTTTTCAAAGGTGCATGCTTGCAATTTTTTCAGACCTGGTAGGTGAATGTTTAGAAGTTTTTATGGATGACTTCTCTATTTTTGGAGATTCTTTTGATCATTGCCTCAAAAATCTTGAAAGAACCCTCCAAAAGTGCATAGAAGTTAACCTGGTCCTCAGCTGGGAAAAAAGCCATTTCATGGTCCAAGAAGGTATTGTCTTGGGCCATGTTATTTCTAAACAAGGAATTGCGGTAGATAAAGCAAAAATAGATGCTATATCTAAGCTCCCACCGCCCACTACTGTCAAACAAATCAGATCCTTTTTGGGTCATGTGGGTTTCTATCGTCGATTCATACAAAACTTTTCCCAAATCTCCAAGCCTTTAAGTCAGCTTCTTACTAAAGACCAGCCATTTGATTTTAATAATAAGTGCCTGGAGAGTTTTTTGAGGTTGAAGAAAGAGGTTACTGAGGCACCAATATTGCAGGGACCTGACTGGAATAGTCCCTTTGAATTAATGACAGATGCCTCAGATTTTGCTGTAGGGGCCGTTCTAGGGCAAAGAATTGGCAAGAAACCTGTTGTGATCTATTATGCCAGCAAAACCCTTGATGACGCACAACGGAATTACACGGTTACTGAAAAGGAACTTCTTGCCATTGTATTTGCCTTGGAAAAATTTAGATCTTATCTGTTGGGGTCACGTGTCACTGTTTATACCGACCACTCAGCAATTAAATATTTGCTGACTAAGAAAGATGCGAAACCCCGCCTTATCCGTTGGATTCTGCTGCTCCAGGAATTTGACCTGGAAATCAAGGATAAGGCGGGATTGCACAATGTAGTGGCCGATCATCTCTCTCGTCTTATGACAAATGACATAATGACCCCACCAGATCAGTTCCCTGATGAAAGTATTTTAGCTGCTACAACCCTCCCTTGGTTTGCACCCATTGCAAACTACTTAGCAACAGAACAAATCCCTGCTGATTGGCCAAAAACAAAACGGGATAAGTTCTTTGCTGATATTAAATATTATTTTTGGGAGGAGCCCGACCTTTTCCGCATTTGTGCCGATCAGGTTATTCGACGATGTGTCCCTGATTCTGAAATCCATGATATCTTAACACATTGTCACTCAATGGCCTGTGGCGGACATTTTTCGGGCAAGAAAACTGCAGCTAAAATCCTTAATGCAGGATTTTATTGGCCCAGCTTGCACAAAGATGCTCATGACTTTGTTCGGTCCTGTGTGCGTTGCCAGAGCATCGGCAACATGACTCGAAAGGATATGATGCCCCTTAATCCTATTTTAGAGGTTGAAATTTTTGATGTTTGGGGCATCGACTTCATGGGACCGTTCATCAACTCTGGTGGGTATTTGTATATATTAGTCGCAGTAGACTATGTTTCTAAATGGATAGAAGCAATACCCACCCGCACTAGTGATCACCGTGTGGTTGTCGAATTTCTTAAGAAAAATATTTTCTCAAGATTCGGCATACCAAAAGCCATTATCAGTGACGGAGGCTCACATTTCACCCACTCACAATTCCGTCACCTCCTTTCTAAATATGGGGTTAATCATAAAATTTCCACACCATATCACCCCCAAACTAATGGCCAGGCTGAAGTTTCTAACCGGGAAATTAAAAATATTCTACAAAAAACGGTTAGGTCCGACCGTAAAGACTGGTCCACCAAATTGGACGACGCTTTATGGGCCTACCGTACCGCTTTTAAAACTCCGCTTGGCATGTCTCCCTTCCGTCTGATTTTCGGGAAGGCATGCCATCTCCCGGTAGAATTAGAACATAGGGCTTTTTGGGCAATAAAACAACTTAATATGGATTTATCTGATGCCGGTAACCATAGAAAATTACAATTAACTGAATTGGAAGAATTACGTAATTTTTCCTATGAAAATGCGAGGATTTATAAAGACCGAACAAAGAAATTTCATGATAAATATATTGTTCGGAAACACTTTGACGTTAATCAACGTGTTTGGCTTTTCGATGCGAGATTACGTCTTTTTCCTGGCAAATTAAAATCTAAATGGACCGGCCCCTTTATTGTTCATAAAACATATCCATACGGCGCTGTTGACCTTCTTGATCCACAAACTAATTCGATATTTCAAGTCAATGGCCAGCGTTTAAAGCCCTATTTTGACCATACGCCTAAAATTCCATCTGAATCTTTTAATTTTACTGAGCCAACCACCCTTGATCACTAGTACACATCACGCCCGGCTGAATGGCGTAAAAGATAGCACTGGATGGGAGGTAACCCATCATTTTCTTGCTTTCCTTTTTTCTTCTTTTTCCAGGTTTTGATCATCCTAAACCCGACCGTCATCACTAAGGTGATCCCTTTTCCCTCCTAATGCATGAGGACATGGCATATCTTAAGCATGGGGGGGTGTTTTTAAATTTTTATGATCGATTCAGGATGTTCAAAACCTAAAAACATGCAATTTTCTTTAATTTATTTCCTGCTTGCATACCCAAAAAAATAAAAATAAAAATAAAAATGTTGAAAACTTTTTGAGGAAAAATTTTGAAATCAGGACTAAGGTCGTAAAATTCACTTCTGGTACAATGGGATTTAATCTTTAACAAACTAAGGATGAGGATATGGATCTGATCATTAGAATTTCAGGGTCTATTTTAGACTAGATCAGATATCCTTCTCTAAAATTCCACCTGAACTCATGATAGTTCAGGTGACTTGATCCTATTTTGTAATATGGAAAGTATTTGACTTAGTTTCTGATTCAAAAACTTGCGGGTCTCAAGAAACTTCTTGTGTCAATTTTCACACACAAGCCAACACTTAAAAACAACTAAAAAAAATTGAAAAGCTTCCTTGTTTGGATTTAGTAAAAGTCTGAAGTAGATCATTGGTTTGAGTTCCCACCGCCGAGAAGAAGGAAAATACCTTCTTTGAGGACGCGATGTCAACATGTTACCGCCTCGGCGCTGCTCTATATCTATATTTCATATCTTTAGACGGAGCATTAAAGCGCATTTCAGCAGCTCAAGTGTCTTGGACGGTGCTCTACCTATAGCGTCGGAGCAAGAGCTTGAGTTTGCTTGGAGCGCCCCTTTTCACCGCATCGTGTTTTGGGGTTGTGAGCTCCTGGGTGGTGTCATGGACAGTGCTATCCCGAAGTACTGGCGCCAGAGCCCCCTCAAGGAATGGTAACGGGAATGATGATACCGACACATCTGTTGTAAGACTAAGCTAAAAATAAGCATGGGAGAGAAAAAAAAAAAAAAAATAATAATAATAATAATAATAACACGTCCTTATAAAGGTTGGCTTTTCACAAGCACAGACACAAGGTTTTAAAGGAATTTGCAAGTTGCGAATCAGATTCACGAGCCAGAAAAATCCTAAAAACAAACATTTCAAGTCATCTGAATTAACAAGGGGTTAATTTGTGAATTTTTTGAGGATATATTGATCCCGTTCTATCTAATGGTTGGATCCAAAAACAAATCCTGATGTTTATCTTCAACAAATCCCGTATCTCCTGTGTTTTAATCTACCAAGGTCCCTTAATCTCTTTTTCTCCTCAAAAGTCAAAAAAAAAAAAAATTAGATTTCCCAAAAATTCCGTTTTCCAAAAAAAAAAAAAAAATTAATGTTTTGCTAAGAGACTAGCAAAAGATAAGCATGGGGGTGTGATAAACACCAGTTTATCATCATTTTTATGCTTTAAAACTAACCTAGCTCTTAGGATTTTACTCTACAAACGGGTTTTTGGGCTGCATTTAGGCATAAATTAGGATAGGCATGCATTGCATTTTTTATTATTGTTTTAATGTGTTTTTGTGAGTGTTAGGGATGTACAGATTCACAGATCCCTAAAACCCTAGCACTCAAGAAGGCAATTGGTGAAGGAGAGGCCCAGACTAGTTGGAACCCAGCTTGATCCAGCTCACCATAGCTGGAACCTAGCTTACTTGAACTAGGGTTAGCTCATCCCAGCTCCATTCAGCTAATCTCAGCTGGATGGCAGCTCAAGAGAGTTCACCTTAGCTCACCCTAGCTCAAGTCAGCTCAGATCCAGCTCAACTTAGCTGAGTCTAGCTCACCTCAGCTCCCACTAGTTCACAGGGAGCTCTAGCTAGCTCAGCTGAGTTGACAGGAGTTCACCCCAGCTCAGATCCAGCTACATTCAGCTCCACTCAACTCCAGCCAGCTGAAGAAGAATTCATCTCAGCTCAGGAAGCTCAAGTCCAGCTCCCGGGGATTCAGCTTAGCTCATCTCAGTTGAGCTAAGCTACCTTAGCTGCCTCAACCAGCTTGATTCTCCCCGATAGCACCAGACCTAGCTCACCTTAGCTCATTTTGGTAGAAGCTAGCTCACTTTAGCTTGGCTTAGCAACTAGCAAAGAACTAGCAAGCTAAGCCAGCTAGAGTAGCCCCATGCCAGCCTCTTCAGCAGCAGCCAGCTCCAGCTCCAGCTCCAGACTTCTTCTCCTCAGCTCCCTCCTCCAAACCCTAGCTCCAACACCTTCTCCTCTACTCCTCCATTAGCTAAGCTAGCTTAGCTTAGCTTAGCTTAGCTTAACTTAGCTATGCTCCAACTTCCTTGGCTTGTACTACCCCAAAAACCCACCTACCAACTCTACCCAACTAGCTCCACCTAAGCTCCACATAAGCTAACCTACTTGGCACCAACCTAACCTACCCACCACCTCCAAAAGAAACCTAAAAGTGGTGCCAAAAACTACCCATAACCACCCCTTAATGGCGCCACTTTTTCCCTCCAAAATCTCCCCTCATCTCCACCACACAATCTCCCTTGAACCCATCTCCACCATCCACCTAACCCCCCTTCTAGAAGACCCCATGTTGGCGCCAACATGGTGGTGTCTCTCCACCACCAAAAGACACCAACACCATCATAACTACCCCCTTTAACACCTCTTGGGTTGGCGCCAACTCTCCTTAGCCATAGGATCACTAACCACCTCCATTCTTCCATCCTAGCCCTCCATTTCAAGGGGCACCTTAACCCCCCATCCTACCCTATAAAAAGACCACTACCCACCACCATTCAAGCCATCCTTGGCTAGCCATTTCACTCTCATATTCCACCAAGAATCCCACGTCCAAGAGAGAAGAAGAAGAAGAAGATTAAGGGGATATTCTGTCCCCTTGGTGCCTTCCCCTCTTCCCTTCTCTCTTGGGTCACGCCAGCCAAAGGAGAAGCCAGGCAAGGAAGATCTTGGAGGAGATCTTGAATGTGGTCACGCCACCTTGGAGGAGTTTTTTAGGGTGGTGCACGCCCACCCCTTTGGAGAGAGCATTAAAGGTGGTAGCTTCCACCTTGGAGGAGCTCTCAAGGAAGGAGAAGAAGGAGGCCCTCTTTTCAAGCCAAGGAGCAGCTAGGCTTGGAGCAAGAAGACAACCTTCTTCACCATTGTTACAAGAGGATTTGTGTTTCTTTTCTTGCTTTTAAATTGTTCAATTCTAGTAGAAGCTTTCCTCTACTTGTCCTTGAAAAGAACACTCATTCTACTCAATCAAAAATTGCCTTCTTTTAAGCTTTTTATTGCAGTTGTTTGTTTTGGTTCTAGCACTTATTTCACCTCTTCTTCCTAATTACCCTAGGCCTACACTTGCCTAGAGTGAGCTTAGGAAGAAGATATTTCTATCTTTTAAAATTTTAATCATTTGTAGGTGTTAGTTCTTTTCGCTACAATCTGCCGTTTGCCCTCGTCTTTTCAAAATACAAAAAAATTACATATTGAAAAATATTAAAAAGAAAGTTGAGATTGTATTCCAAGCAAGAGAATCATTATTGCAATTTTTGCCTCCTTGGACGACCCTAGATACTCCCCTATCTAGGATATAAATTTTAAAAGCGAAAGCGGATTTACGCGTTACAACGACGTATTTTAACAAACTGCGTATTTTCATCATCATACTTCTCTTGATCTCATACGGATTATCCCCTGCCAGTCGTCTTAGTGCTTGTGTAGGTTGGTTGGTAGGAATAAAATAGTCCCTTAGGGTCCTTTGTTGATTTGCACCTTGCTCAGCCATTTCTTCTCTTTCTTCTCCTAGGTGAGCTCTCCTAAGAATTCTCTCAGGCTCAGGATCAAACACTAGACTACCCTCAAGAGAACGTCTACCAAGCATACAAAACACAATTCAGCAATTTTTTTTTTTTAATTTTATTATTGAGTAAGTCAAACCTCCACTCCAAAGATAAGTCAAAAGATCAAGACTTATCCCTCCATTCCCACGTAAGTGGTATAAGAGGGGTGTGGACTTGAAATCTTAACCTTCTTTATTGTGGATGTTGAATTAGTTAAAATAAATGGCCAAACAAGTTTTTCACTGCAATTATGTGCCTTAATTCAACCTTCGAGTGCCCTAGGACCTATACTTTGCTTGGATGATACTCCCAGGTGATCAAGGGAGAAGTTACTCCAAGGATGAACAAAGGGATGCAAGTAGGGCCAAACCTTCCATTGAGGCGATGCGTATGCGGTGCCCCTTAACTACCCTTTTGTTCCTTTAAGGGGTGTCCCCCTCCGTGGAGTATCAAAACACTTGATCAAAAGATAGTATCACCACTACCACAAAGCACAATAGGAGGGTCTGTACCGATAAAGAGATCGGTGCCTATAGCCTTAAGGGATCGATCCTTAGTGCGGTGCCTAATGTGCGTACTCAGTGTCAAAATGTGCAACACACCGTAAATCTTTGTAATTTCTTTTTGAAATCATAGACAAGTCTCTTAGAATCAGATCAAAAGTAAATTGCTTTTAGGGTTGAATCTGATTATTAGTTCTGCTTTTAGTTATGTGACCACTTAATTAGTAAATTCAAACAATTTGGTGGTCTTGAATTTAAATTGGAATGCAAATGCGTGAACAGAAGCTGGATGCAAAAGTTAAAAAGATATACCTATCTCCAGCAATCTTCGTGCTAAGCTGCTTGCAATGCAATAATAAGATCTAATATGCTGCTCAATCACCCCTAAATGCGCGCACCTAAGGGCATGCAACTTCTAAATAGGCAGCTCGATATTCTTTATTGGTTTTTAAAAGCAAGCAAACAGAAAATATAATCACGCATGCACCAAAAATACTGTAAGACCTAGTAGCTAAAGAATGCAGGGACAAACCCCCAAAAATTTAACCCCAAATTATAAGGGCGAAAAGACAGAATTAAATTGTGACGATGGAGAATCCTCTGCGAAACAGGATCTTGGTCTCCTTCGTCTTTTCCTTGTGTGGCTTAACTCGTGGTTGCTGTCGCTGCTCTGTTACGCCTCGTCGCTTCGACGGATTCCTTGCACAATAATCAAAATGATTAGATAATTTCGCAAGTCAAAAGATTCAAAAAAAATAAAGTAAATTTATTGCGTCTGTTGCCTCCCCAGCAACGGCGCCAATCTTGATGGTCGACTTTTCGCTTAGCGTTATAGTATTTAAGTGGTGGAAAAATTGACTAATCAAAAACAATGAAATTAACCACTCGCAGAAGAGCGGGTCGTATCCACAGGGAGGCAATGATGCAATCAATACTTTAATTATTTAATGTTATTTCAGCTAGTGCGAAATCCCTTTTCAAATCAGACTTAAAATGTGAAGGAAAGTAGATTTGCAATAACCTAAAAAGTTAGGGGTGTAAGTGCAGTTTTTCCTCACAGAAATCCTCAATAAATTTAGGATGAATTCATGCAGTTTTCACATGATGTGTACTAAAGACAATTAGTACTTAAGTTAAGCCCAAAATCAACCTTTAAACTAGTTAATATCAATACCATGCAATTAGAAAGAACTATAAGTGCTTGAATGCAATTCTGCCACAATATAATAATAATATAAAAAATCAAATTGGTGGCAATGGCATTGAATGTAATTTCTAATTAAGATAAAAACAGAGCTTTCTTCCTCTCTCCTCCTCGCGAGAGAGAGAGAGAGAACTGCGAGGGTCGATGCAGGGCTCAAGAGGACGGTGAGGTCGAGAGCTTTCCGACGGTGGCAGCGGCGGCGGCGGAGGTGGCCTCCGACGGCAGACGGAGGTGGTCGGAGACTGCTGCCTGTTGGAGGAGATGAAGATGCACGCAGCGCCTGCGGCTGGTGGCGTGCGGGCGTGCGCGTGCGGGTGCGCTGGAAGATGGGTGTGCTGAGGAGCTCATAGAGGTGATGGAGCAGAGAGGCGTGATGGTGCTCTGCAGGGGCTGGAGCGACTGCGGTTGGCTGCAGGCGCGCGGTCTACAGGTGGGCGGTGGGGCGCGCTGGATGGTAAGCTACAGAGGCTGACGCCTGCAGGTGCGCTGATGGGCAGGAAGGCGTGCTGGAGATGAGGGGTGCGCTGGTGCGTGCGGGCTTGTGCGTGATGGCGTGGCGGTCTCCAGTTAGCGCCTGTGGGAGCGGTGCGCGGGCGAGCGGTGCCGTGCCTGCTGATGGGCATGCGGGCTGCAGGGATGCAGCAAGGAGGCCGTGCGGGCGCTGTGAGCGGCGTGGCTTTGCAGGTCTGCAGGCGATGGAGAGGGTGTTGGGGCTGGTATGCGGTTGCCTGCAGTGGGCAAGGAGGATGCGCCGGCAGAGGCGTGCGGGTGGAGAGATTTTTTCCCCGCAAGGGGAAAGAAGACACAGTGCGGCACAGTGCACGCTTTTCTTTTCTCTGGATGGCCTTCCTCTCTCCCCGCCTCTTCTTTTTAAGTTCTCCCCTCACCGCGTGAGTTCAGGGATTTTCCCAAATCCCTGGTCATGGCTGTTGAGAAAGGCGGCGCCAGAAGATTTGCCCAATGTCCGGCGGGGGAGGGGGGAAAGAGAGTTGCGGCTGTTTGGGGAATTTTATCCCCCCACCCTTTCTCTTTGTGTATTTTATTACCTGCACATAAAAACAATAGAATCATGAAGTTATAGAATGTTATAACTTAAATTATGAGGTGTACAAATCTTCTATAATTTAATAACCATTATTAACACACCTAAATTGTATAATTAAAGATACTTAGGCTTAATATTAGTCCATTTTAATGGACTCATTAGAGACTCTCTTGAGGTTCAGAAGGACCTCAAGAAGCTCTTGAACCCATCAATGAGCTCATTTGATGAGATTTTCATCACTATGTATCAAAATCGAACTCACCGAAGCTCCGACGAGTGCCGACGAGTCATATTTGAGCTTCAACCCATGAATTGACCTGAGAAGCTCTAGAGTATACTTATAAGGCTTCAAGATTAATTTTCTGTGGTTTAATTTGAGTTTCAAAATTTGGAGTACTTGTTTAATCTGTGTCTTCTCCAACTCCAGCAAAGTTAGAGAAGCTGTTCTATTAGGATTAAGACTTCGAAAATAGATTCAGAAGCTTATGCAGAACCTATAGAAGCCATCCTTGATCTCTGATTGCTTTGAGAACTCTTAGGTTGCTCCACCGAACAAACTCCATTTTGACCTCAGGCGATGAAGTCTGAAACCTTACCAGATTTGATCAAAATCCAATTTTGAAGCCTTGAATCAGCTCCTAAGGATGAATTATGTTGATCTGAGACTTTAATTCGATCTGAGAAAGCTTAATTCAGAAAGTCAACCCTCAATTGGATTTAGTCAACACTATGTTAGACATGAGTGATATTTGAGTAATTTTGGGAATTAAATGTTTCAATATGGATCTAGGATGATTTAGAATGTGTTCGGGTTGGATTGGAAGATTTTTATTGAGGTTTTAAGGTGTTTCATACTTCTGCACAGTTTGGGTTCAAAACAAACCCAATACGATTTTAGTGTCATTTTGATGAGATTTAAACGCCTATTTCACCTAGGCCAGATCACAAAAACCATATGAGGTTGTTCAGATATCTGTTAGAGACTAATCTCTCTCTACTGAGCAAATTCAAGCTCAAATCTGAGCTCTGTGTCTACTAAACGAAGCATTTGAGTTTCATCTTCTCTCTGAGCTTCTCAGAAACTCTTTTCTTGTTCCAATTGACGTGGAATTGTTCCTCGAAGCTTCTCATAACCTCAGCTGAAGGCTTTAGGCTTTCCTTAGGTTATTTGACCCGAGTTCAACTGTCTACGGGTCATTTTGGCCATGCAAACCTGATTGCGCAGCAATCATAGGTCTTAATTGACCTAAATTAGGCTAGGACTTAGCATAAGTTAGGGTTATTCATACATGCATACGCATTATCTGCATCTTTACTGCTTTCCTTTAGCTATGCATAAAATAATGTTATAATGTGCTGATTAAGTGCATTATGTCGATTGCAGGGAATAAGCTGATCAGGAGCTGGATCTGAAGCTGGATCAGGAATAATAGTTGTAGTAGAGCTGGAGCAGAAGGCCTAGTTTAGATGTAAGAATAATAATGTAAGGGGGTTAAAAGTTTGCTATTCTATTAAGTAGGAATAAAGCAGTAAAATGTGAAGAGCTTAGGTCCATCCTAGCCCTAGGATAGCCTAGAGACTTCCCAAAGCCTTAGCCACCCTTAGATTAGGTCACAACACCCTAGGAAGCCCTAAAACCCTAGTTCCAACCCTTCTCTGGACGTCCAGATAAGTTTTAAGACGTCCAGGACCCTTAGCCAACTCCCGCACACTTCAAACCCACTTCTGCAGTGTTATTGGACGTCCAGACACTTTGTCAGATGTCTAATTTCTGCAGAATACCCAAAACAGAACCCAAAATCCTTCCTAACTCTGATTAGACGTCCAGACAACAAGTCTGGACTTCTGATTTTTGAGTATAAGACGTCTGATTCTATAATTAGACGTCTGATACTGCTCTCCAATTCCTGTTTTGAGATTTAAGCCTTGATCTTGGATCTCTAGGTCCCTAAACCCAATTCCAACCCCATAGGAACCTAAATTAAGGTGCCGTAACTCTAGTACACAACCTCTAGACCTCCCTAAGGACTTAATTAGGTCCTCACTAAACCTAATTGACTTGGATCTTAGTCAATTCCATCAGCCTATTCAATTGGACTCATTGAGTCCAATTGAGCCCTGATCTCAGCACACACTGTCCAATTGGACTCAGTGAGAGTCCAATTGACCTAGACCTGACTTAATTGAGTTGTTTTACTCTCAATTAAGTTTTCACACACCTAATTAAACTTTTATTAAGTTTAATTGCATTTTACCTTAGTGAATTAGGGTTTATAACCCTAATTTAAGACCTACATTGACCTAAACCCACTAGAACCCAACCTAATCAACCTAGCCACCTAAGTTTCGACCCACACACACCCACACACACCATCCACACGAAAATATCTAGCCTAGAGTTCTCTATAACTCTCTACCATGTGTGGTTGCCTTGGTTGCCAAAAATAGCAACCAAGAGCCATTCAATTTTTAGATCCACATTTGGTGGATCTAAAAACCACCATCCACCCTCTCTCACTCTCCCACGAGCTCCCACCATAGGCCTTCTAGAGAATTCCATAATTCTCTAGAGAGCTTCCCTTAGGTCTATAAAAAGACCCCTTGGGTGGCCATTGGCACCCATTCACTCCCTTGGCAATTGCTCTCCATTGGTGCCATTCACGCCACCTCCACTTAGCCACTCACTCCACCTCCACGAGCTCACTACCACCACCATGGAGGACACCATGCCGGGATGCTGGATCAACCCTACTTCTCTCCAAGGGTCGACCTAAGCTACATTGGCCACCCCTCATTCTCTTCTCGACCACTCCAAGGCCATCGGGGACCACCCCTGAATGCCCTCTATTCTTCTAGCTCTAGATCATGCTCTTCATAATTTTTATTGCTTTCATTTACTGCTTAGTAGAGTAGTCTTACTTCTCCCCCAATGATGCATGCGAAATCCCCCCGTCGATTCTTGTATGCAATCATTTTCTGGTAGTTAGATTTAATTTTAAGCATTTATGTATAAGCTTTCCTCTAGATTTCCTTGTGCAACAACTCTCCCACGATGAATGAAATTTCATTTTATATATATATCTCTTATGTGTTTGAAATCACCTTGAGCTAAATGATTATCATATTTGCGTGATTTAAGTGCCTGTTCTTTAACCGCCTATATATTACGCACCAACATGTCATTTAAATAAAGTAGAGCAGCTTTAAGATAGATTTCAAAAACAAAAACAATGCCTCCCAGAGACGAACGACTGGGACTCAAAGTCTCGTTATTTTCAAAACAATATCTTTGTTGGATCATATTTCGCAACTATACTACGACGCTTTTATCAAAAAGGCGATCTATGAACTCCCAACAAAACCTTCCATCTTCGCCCCTCAAATCGAAGGGCCAATTCAAATCTAAGCACCAAATTGGTGCTACATCCTGATAGAGCATAGATAGGGCTCTTGATTGAGTCCTTGGTCGATCAATTCCATCAATGAAGTTGGCCGAAATCTTCATCGGAAAATTATCCTGGAGCTGGAAAGATTGTCCCACCTCAGTAGTTTGTGGATGATTGCTATAGTATAATACAATTTTCTGCACTGGACGGTTCGGTCGTCAGTGCAAGGTGAGAAATTAAATGAACATATTGGGCTTGGGTGCGTGCGTTGCATGTGCTTGCACGTGGGTGTGTGTGTGCACGCTTGTGAGTGTGAGTGTGGGCCCGTGAGTGGGCAAGTGGACCTCTGAGGCCGGTTACTATGCATGAGCTTAAAAATGGAAATTAAACCACCTAAGAAAAACTATGCTTGGACCCAGTAGGGTTTAGTCCCACCCTCTAGGGGGTGCTGCGTATCCCCAACCGATCTGAGCTGCCAATAACAAAACCAAATTTTTGTAATTGAACGCTTGATGGGCTTAAGAATGCTAAAATTGGCTAAGTGTCAAATTCATTAAGCACAGTAAGGAGAAGAGGTTAAGCTAAAGAAATGGCTAAGGGAACAAAGGAAGAGAGAGAGAGAGAGAGAGAGAGAACAACGACGGAAGTAAGGATAAAGAGAATACAAAGAAAGAAAGGAGAGGGCTGAAGATTTCAATGATGAAAATAAAGAAGAATAATCTGACGTCTGTCCATTCTTTTAAATTTCTAATTTTTACTTTTAAGACATTCAATCTTCTTATTAGACGTCTAATTTGTACTTTTATTGAAATATCATATTCTCTTTTGTTATCCTGAGCTGAATTTGATGTAATAAGGCATTTATACTCATTTGTTTAGCATTTCTTGCATTAATCTCTTGCAATTAGATGTAATGGGTGTAATAAATATGTTTACTTGATTCTTAATGACAAATTACATGTGTAAATATGTTCTTTCTTAATGGAATGTTGCATGCTTTTATTTGAACATCTCTTATGAAAGATTCATGTACTTAAAGTATTTTAATTATAATCTGATTGATTAAGTAGTTAGTAATTTATGCTTAGAGATTAATGGTGAATTAAGCTTACTATTATGCTTCCCAGTGAACGACTTGGACTCAACTAGTTAAAAAGAAATAAAAATCTAAAAATCTAAAATGTTAAGTTAACTTGACCCTATACTACACTCACAACATTAATTCAAGTTAACCTAAGTTACTTTCTCATGTAATTAATTAAGCCTAAATAACTTAATTAACTATGTTGAGGAATCTAACCAATAGTAGCAGCAAGCGGTTCAGGGTGGATTTCGGGAGCAAAGGCTGGATCGTAGATGTGTCTAGGTCAGCTCTAGGCTCCTCTATCTGCGAGCTTATCCTCTTGTGGTTGAATATCAGGGATAAGCCGATTTTCCTCAACAAACAGATCTTCAACCATGGACTCGATATCGCAGATCTGCTCGATAACCCCACAGTTTATTCCTTTTTGGGCCTTAAAGATATCAATTTTCAAAGTTTTATTCCCAAATTTTAACTCAATCTGACCCTCTTCACAATTGATGTTGGCCCTAGCCGTGGCCAAAAATGGTCTCTCTAATATGATCGGTGTATCTTTCAATTTTTGAGGAGTATCCATGTCTAGCACAATGAAGTCCACAGGAAAATAAAAATCATGGATGCGAACTATAACATCCTCAAGAATTCCTTTAAGTGACTTAATGGATCGATCTGCTAATTGCAAAGTCATCTCTGTCGGTTTGAGCTCAGATTCTTCAAAGTGGTCCAGTAGGGATGTGAGTATCAAGTTTATGCAAACGCACAAGAATTTTGGGTGATATTCCTTCAATCGCAAGCCCTAAAGAAGCCCTTTCCTTGTCTAAAGCTTGCTCAGAAGTGGGGCTTAGGTAGGTGTGCAGGTAATGGGGACCCGACCCCCGTGTTCATGGGCAAAGCACAGGGGAAGGAATTCCTCTTATGCTGCACAAAGAACTAGTCAGGCGCCAATGTATAACTAAAGTCCCTATTGTCCTTCGCACGAAGCGGCTGCTGAAGAAGCTCTTGATTGCAGATGGAGAGGGTGACTCCCCCAAGTGTTGACCTGGGTGTAATCCTAGAAGGCTTCCGCGTGACCTGGGGGTGGATGAGAGGGAGAACACGCTGAAGCTGGGCAACCAAGGTCGCGTGAAGAAGCTTTGTTAATAGCGGCCAAGGGTCCAGTACCTGAAATAAGAAAGAAAGCCTCATGGCCACATCGGAATCGTTCAGGAGGTTCGCACGAATGCGGTAAATCTGATGGTGGCTATGGCGTGCAGCGAATGTGGTTGTAGGGGGCTGGCGAAGGTGGAAGGTGAGTGCAGTGGTGGAGGTGTTCGGGGAGGTGATGGGCATAGCAATCTCCTCAATTTCTTGAGGGTTTTTGTTGACGAGGCTAGATCGTGTTTTAAGAGATGTCACGTTGTAGTATAGACGAAATCATCCCGAAAAAAAATAAGAATTTATTACTCAAAAACCTAATTATCTGAGGTCGAACACAGGGAGCAAATGGAATTTATTCACTAATCTCAATAATGTAATTGAACACTTAAAGTCACTCAAAACTTAATTCAGAATATAAATGTAAGAATTTAAGAGTCAATTGTAGCAAAAATAGAGAAATTGGACATCTGATTCTATGATCAGACGTCTTAAGTGATGGCCCTTCTTTCTGCTTTCTCTTCTTTCTTTTCTTCTTTCTTTATCTCTAGCTTTCCATAGCTCTTCTATTCTTCTCTAACTTTGGCCATCTGCAGCTCTTCTTCCTTGTCTCTTTCTTTCTTCTCTTGCACAGTGCCTTTCTCCTTCTCCTGCGGTCTTCTTCTTTCTTCCTCAGCCGCACCTCTGCTACAGTGCTTCTCCTTCCCTTGGCATCTGCCTTTCTTCTTCTTCCTTTTCCTTCCTTGGCTTCTGCCTTGATTTTCCTTCTTCAACCTTTTCCTTAGCTCTCCTCTGACTTTCTCTTCTTCTCTTTGGCCTTCCTTCCTTCTTCTTCCTTTTTCTTCCTTGGCTTCTGCCCTGATATCCTTCTTCAGCCTTTTGCTCTCCTCTTTCTTTCTCTTCTCTTTGGCCTTCCTTCCTCTTCCTTTCTGCGGCTAAGTGTCTTAGCTTCACCTCAGCTACGCCTTCCTCTTCCTTCTTCTTTTTCCTTAGCTTCCCTGCTGCGCCTCTTCCTTCCTTAGCTCCTCCTTCTTTCCTGCACAACACCACGCAGCAAAACCTATCCCTTACCCTCCCCCACGTCTCTCTCTCTATTTCTCTCTTCAGTACGCTCTCCCAGAGCCGGGTAATAGGGTCGGGTATCGCACGCTTGGGTCCAGATGCACCGGCGTGGTGTAGTGCATGAGGAGTGCTAGGTCTAGGTAATCGGGTCAGGTGCCAGATCCGTGGGGGTAGGTCGTGGATGAGGCGTGAGTGAGGGCGAGGGACCTCACCCCTATGTACTGGAGGCAAACAGCACAAAACACAAAATCAATATAAGCTACGCACCTCACTCCTACGTTTTCGAGGTGGGACTAAAAGTCCCACCCGCTTCACTCGCACCCGCGGGTGAGGTTCTTCTTTCAATTGCTACAGCTGGGCGCCTGCAGAGCCAATTGCCTGAAAGGATGAATGTGCGAGTCCAACCCATGCCTTCTAGACCGAGGACCCTGGAGTGCTTTAGCTTGGAGCAAGCTTACAAGCTCCTTCAAGCCGTCGCTAATGGCAGTGAAGGGGTCAGATCTGAACTTCACAAAGATGGCCTTGCAACCTCATTAAACCAGATGGGGAGCTTCACCATGTCATGGAGAAGGTGAGGCGGTTGGTGGTAGGCCGTGGGGCGGCCTAGGCGTGCGTGCCTAGGTCACTCTGTGGCCGTGCTTATGGGTTTGTTCGGTGGGTGTTTACGCGGTGATGGCGATCAGTGGATGGGCGGAAGGTGATTAGTGGACGATGGCGGAGGTGGTGAGGTGTCTGGCAAGGCGTGTGGAGGTGTGGAGCAATGGAGGCACCTCCCCAGTGGGCGGCCGGAGATGGAGAAGATGGCTGTGGACAGTGGCTGCGAGGGGTCGAAAGTGGAAATAGAAAGAGGGGAATTGAAGAGGGGATAGAGAGGAGTAATTCTAACCTAGCTAAGTGGACGAAGGGGGAGAGGTGGCGGCAGGCTGTACCTGCTATCACCGGAGAAGACGGTGTCCAATGAAGAGGTTACGACGATGACGACGGGGCTAGAGGCACGCGTGCGGGTGTTGCATGACACGGAGGAAGATGATGAAGGCGGCTCTACCACTAGTATTGTGGCAGAGCGATGAGAAAGAGGAGGGGGGCTCGCCGGAGCTCACTAGACTCCTGACCGGAGGAGAAGGAGACGAAATTGGGGTGATTCTCCCGCAAGTCGAGCTGAAGAGATGCAGCCAAAGTTGGTGGTGCTTTTGCAGTCGCTGGCAGGGGCTCTTATGCTTGGAAGACAAGCTTCCAAGTGCAAGAGTCCTTGCCGGAGAAGGAATCAGTTGGAGACCCAAATCTCTCGTGCGTTCGCACGAGAGATTGGGTGCAAATCAGAGATTGCAATCAAGCTCAAATGGAAGGGAATTTCTCAAAGAATCTCCCTTCCAAATCTGGGAGGAGATCTCTAAGGGAACGGGGACTACTCCCCCTCTATTCCTCGTGAGAGAAGGATTTCTCCCCATTAATGGCAGAGGGACCTATTTGTAAGAGTGGTGAGGAAGTTAGGGGGTCTATGCAATGATTTTCAAAAGATAGGGGCCACAATGTAATTAGGTGTACTATTTTGCAAAGTAGGTCAAGATGTCCTCCCCTTAGGTCCAAATTTTGGTAAAAACCTAATTTGAACCTAAGAAATCCAATAGTGAAGTTGTATTTTAGGTTTGACCACGTTTGACTAGACATTTTCCACAAAAACCTAAACTAGGTCAAATAATGAGCTGGGACCTCAATCTAGGTCAAAATAGGTTCCAAAGGCCAATTTGAAGGTTCTAAACCCTTGGAGATATTTTTTCATGAATTTCAGAGGGTTTAATTAATTTTTATCCTGACTAGAACCTTGTTGAATTAAGCGGGTCTATTTTAGGGTTATAAGATGTCATTTAATTCCTAAACTGCATATGAACCCATTTCTGACTGAACCAACCCACTTTTCATCTTTTTTAGACTATTTGACCTGTGTTTTGCCTCTGAGAAATCCCATTTATGTACTGCAATGGTAAAATTACAGTTTTAACCTTTATTTCATATTTTCTTCTCAGAACATTAATTCCTTGAATTAGGCCCTTCTCTAGGTTATGCAGGTGCTCTTATTCTCTTTCTTAGGTCAAAATGAGCTAGTTAGGGCTCATGATGAGGCAATCATTAGTTTTGCTCGCGTGGACACGACGATGGTGTAGGAAGTGGTAGCAAGCAAGTTCGTGGCATGTAGCGTGTCGTCGAGGTCACTAGAGGTACGCCGCCGACTTAGAAGATGACGATGGAGCGAGCAGATTCGCGGTTGAAAGTGAGGTCTAATGATGCTGGGGTGATCAGTAGAAGTAGGGGAGTCGTCGAGGGTAGCTAACTGACGAGGAGGAGGCAGCGAAGGCGTCGACCATGATGAGCCGACGCCAGAGAAGAGGAATACTCCAGGTGAGAGAACGGCAATGAGGAGGAGATTGGGAAGCGTCGCACCGGTATTGCAAGACGTGGAATGAAACGGGAAAGAAGAACTAGCCGCCTATTGTACGTGGTGGCCGACGAAGTGAAGGGGGGAGGACGATCATCGGAGCAAGCTCGAAGCGGGCTTGAAGAGGGAGAAAAGAAGAGTTTGGTAGCCCAAAAACTTGCTAAGGAGGTAAGGCAAGCGAGGAGGGTCTTATATAGGCCTTTAGATGAGCTTCCAAGCTTGGAAACAAGCTTGGAAGCTCCAAATCAGGGATTAGGATTTGGTGATTTCAAGGAGTTTGCACGAGCTCCACAAGGAGATTTGAAGTATAGGATTAGGTTTAATCGATCAGGAAACTCCTCAGGGTTGTCCCTTCCAATTTTGGAAGGGATTGGCCAAGTAATCAGGGAGGAATCTCTGATTGAGAGCTCAGCTACGTGGGTTCGCACCTGCCATGGTAGAAGAGACCCAAATGCGAAGAATACAATGAAGTTAGGGGGGTCTTTGTAAGTATTTTCGAGAGTTAGGGGTGTATGTGAGAAAGAAAGAGTATAAATGGACCAAAATGCAAACTAGGTTGAAATGATCTTTGATTGAGCCCAAATTTTGGTACAAAGTTAATTTGGACTCAAGAAATCCAACGGTGAAGTTGGATTTTAATTTTGACCAAGTTTTACTGGGTAATTTATGTAGAAACCCAAATTAGGGCAACTGTCTGTCTGAGACTTTGTTTTAGGTCAAAATGGGTTCCAAAGGTTAAATCAAAGATACCAAACCATACAGAATAGTTTTTTATGATTTTTAGAAGGTTTATATCAATTTTATATTGACCATAACCTTAGTTAATTAAGCGAGTCTAAAATTAAGGTTTCAAATATCCATTAACTCTTGAAATGTGTGAAAACCTGTTTCTATCTGCATGGACCCTCTTATTCGACATTAATGACCATTTTACCTTTAATTAACCCCTAAAATTTACCACAGTTATTCTATACTTTTGAAATGCAGTTAAAATTACAGATATAACCCTATGCTCATCTCTTTTTCTTAAAACAGAATAGTGTGCACAGAGGACCCTCTGATGGTTATGTAGGAACTTTTTTCAAATTTATTAGACCAAAAAGGGCTAGTTAGGGATCATGATGTTGTTCCCATCAACAGGATAGTTGATGAGCGAGATAATCGCTACGAAAAGTTTGAGTTTGGAAAACCCAAGTCGTAAAATTCGTAAGAAAATCCGCTACAAAATAATATTTATAACTAAAACTCTAGCGAGTCCTAGGTCAAACAAAAGGATGCGAATGTTTGATTAAAAATTGCATTTGGAATTATTTTCATAAAGCAGATTAGCTAGTTTAATTTAATCTAAGCGAGCTAAACTACTTAAAGAATAAACAATAGAAGACAGAGAGAGAATATATAAACAACGAGAAAAATAGAGAGTGAATGAACAAATATTGCATTTAAATATTCTAAAGTCTCTTACAAATACTTAAAGAAAATAAAACTACACTAGAAAGCGATAAAAACATAGGGGTGAGAAAATCCTCCTCAACGGCTGCTTGGAGGATGAGTCACGTTGATGGAGTACCCGGAAGAGGATGGTGAGATGCTGGACGAGAGAGGATGAATCTAGAGGACAAAGGATGAAGTAGGGGGACGTCATAGTGGGATCCACTTCCCGAATGGTGGCGAGACGCTCCACGAAGGGGGTGAGATGGGAAAATTATTTTACTCTTGCTCTAGTTGAGCATCCTGGGTATGGAACCACCACTTAGAGCTTCGGAGGAGGTGAGGGAAGAGCTAAAGGGATGAAGAAATATGTGGGGTGTAGGGTCCTTTATATAGTTGAGGTACAATGGCAAAAAGGTCCTTTAAAATCTTTAAAATTAAATGCAGGGCCTTTAGTGACGCACACGCACGTCACTATAGATAAGCGTCAGTGAAGGTGCATACTTGATCTCCGTCGCTTACCGCCGATCGGACACACCTCGCATGGCCACCTCATCGCGTCGTGCTGCTATCAGCCGTTCGGTGATTCGATCAGATGGTCGAGAGCACACGAACACGCTTCATCTTCCGCTGTTGCACACACCTACGTACGATGGCGCATACGATAACTCGTCATCACATGCATACGGTGCGCTCGTTCATCCAGCACCCCTATGTGCTCCACATAGCGGCCACCATCACCACTCGATTATCACCGTACGACCAAATTTCAGCTCGCGTGCTTGATTTGAATCTGGGCGAGTTTTGAACGCGTGACACTTTCTTCTCGAAAGTCACTCGACCACCACGCCGTGAGCACAAATAGTCAAGTTTCTGAATTTTTTCCTCTGGTGCTCTCCACCGTCGGATGATGATCCGACGATGGAGATTAATCTGACATTGATGAAGAAGAAGGCTGCGGTGCTATTGAGGTTGTTTAGGCAACTGAGATGGCACCACACGGCGCCATCTTGGTTGTCCATCTTCCAATGCCTGTAGATGGTGCCACAGGTGTCGGATTGGATCGATTTTCACGTCATTGGGTTGTGATCGTAGATCCGAACCCATCCATGTAGTTGGATTTGTCATCTGAGGTTCGGATTTCCACCATCTTACTCCTTGACCTTTGATCTTTCTAGGACTACATCTGATAATACGAAGGTCTGATCGGGGCAATCTTGGAGCCATTGAACTCCAATCGTCGCCCTAATCTAATCCATACGATTAGATCTTCAATCCGAGGCCTAGAAAAATATTGCCTTGTCCCTTTACCACAAAAATAGGAGAATTATTATATAATTTGTACATATTAGCCTAAATGCATGATGATGCATGTTATGTAATATTTATAATGCATGATGCTTCTACGATACTAGGAACATGCACAAATAGACACTTTAGACCAATTAGATGTGTGCACATCAATAGGGAGTCGCTGGAAAGGAGTATCAAACTAATGCTACTTCCAAGATCAAGAGGGATGTCTTAAGAGAATGTTGACAGTAGTGGGGGAAGTACCTTGAATGAGAAGTACCACAGATAACCCCTAGATCCCTATCACCATGATAAGAAACAAAAGGATCACCAAAGGCCAAATGATCGATGTCCAATGGGCCATGGATCACCACGTCCAATAAAGGTAGCATGCAAGCAATCTGATCCAACTGGAACCCTAGCTAGATGACAAAAAAGGGAAGTATGCTCTAGCATATCTTGCAAAACTATCCTGGTTTCATGCTTCATACTCCCGACAATTGGAAGGATCTATAGTGGATGGTCCTTGAGGTGTTCACATTGAAAGGGACTACCAATTGTTGAAAGAGGGGCTCCTTGAGGAGGGTGGGGGCATAGCCAACATTAATTGAGAGGGATCACCGGCTTGTGGGTCATCAAAAGAATTTCTTTTCTTTTATTATCAATTAAGCTTGTTGTATTTCAAGAAAAAACTTGAAAAGTTTATTTAGTATTTTCATACCCAGGCAACGTGAATACTATACTTGTAAAAATTGTATCTAGAAAATATATAGCGCTTTATTGTTGCTTAATTGCAATTTCATACACACACATATAGATATGTATATATGCATGTATGTATGTATCTTTCTTGTGCTAAGAAATAGCTTAGAAAATTCCTATATGTATATTGCCTTGGTAATGAATATCTCGTTGAGGTTAAAGTTAGGATGAGTTACTCCGCTTGAAAAAACGTCAAGAAAATTAAGTTACCGATTGATCCTGGGAACAATTCAATGAATGGTGTCAATTCACTTCACTTGGAAAAGCATTTTTTTTTGCATGGATCTACGTTACAATAATATTAATTTTGCTAGAAGTAAATAAATATGGGTACAAACTAAACTTTAGGAGTGTGATTAGATCCATTGGTATGGTAAAGATGGCATCTGATCATATTCTCCGATCACCATATAGTGGTTGTGCCCTTGGTGTCTTGATCATGTTGTTGGTTTCGCAAGCACCCTTGACAGTAGCTAACAAAGTGCTGGTGCGGAATCGAGCTAAGGCTTATGGCACCTTAACCCTTCACTTTGCTGATGGTCTTGACCCTTACAGACATGTGTGGACCAAAAGCCTTCCCTACAAAGCCTCTCTCACGTTCCAGGTTCCCAAAAATGATATAGCATCTACAAAGTGTTATGCCAGTGGACATGGTCTTCCATGGGCGTTAATCTTCAACTCTGTATTCGATGGAAACAGGCAGTGTGATCCATCTTGTACTTTGGAAATTAAGGACGATGGAGCCTATATGCTTACTAAGCATGTATGGAAGCGGATCCACAAATTCCAACGCAATTGATGCTGATTAGTTTTCAAAGAAGACAAGAATGACCACATAAAAATATTATATATTAGATGGTCCTTAAATTTGTAATGTTTACTTTGGTGGATGTTACTTTGAGAGGACCTTTGCATGCATCGGTTACAACAAGATGGGAAGTTGTTCCTTGGGATCTCCTTTGTGTGAAATTAATGACTTCACAAAAAGGTAAGAAATAAACATGTGGGTGTTACCTACTAGACAATATATACATATTAAGACATTCAAGCACTTTCTTACATACTCTAAATGTATAAGGGCAACTACCTGTGGATTTCTTCTTTTGTAATAAATATCAAAAAGCTCTTTCAATGTATACGAAGTTATCAAGGGGTAGAAGATTGAGAAAAGCATCTCAAACTCTTTCTAGTGTTTTTCTCATGACAAAAGTAAAGGCAATAGGTGTATTGAATAAAGTAATAACAGCATTTTTTCTTGAATTAATTAACTTGAATATAAGTTGACAGTAGGTTACTTTGTTGTTCAGTTTGCATAAGATACTTCGGCATGGATCCATTGTCCTCTGTTTTCATTTACTAACATTTTGGATAGCCACACCTACTAAACGGTTATTAATTGAGATTTTTCTACGATGATTTACACTAAGATGTACTATTATTATTATCAGTTATCAAAGTAAAAGATCCCATATCACGTGCAAGCAAAGACTTTTCATTCAGATGACTAACCTTTTAAAGTAGTGGTAAAAGTTTAGTAGATTGCAACCAAGTAAAGTAGAGGTAGGGCTTGAAGCCCGGCATAGTCAAATGTCATCGAAAGAAATGATAGATTAGAGTGCACAACACCATTGAATACTACCAAGCACAACTTTGAGAAAGTTACGACAAAGTATAATAGCGCCTACAACCCAGCATAGCATGGCTTGGTAGGTCTGCACCCTACTGATAGGAACACCATCATAGGCCATAACTAGCCACTTTTAGTCAAGTTTGAAAGATAAGTACTACTACATAAGCATCTGAGGGTTACAACTCTATATTATTCTGTTTTGAGAAGAGAATAAGAAAGTAGGGGTAATTCTGTAATTTTAACAGTATATCATGAGCAAAGAATAACCATGAGGCTTGTTAGGGGTTAACTGAAGGTTAATTGATCATTAAATACTAATAAGGTTGTCCATGCAGATAGAAACAGGGTTTCACGTATTTCAAGAACCAATACAGCACCCAAAATCTTAATTTTAAATCTATTTGAATAACAGTGGTTCTGGTCAGGATAAAATTAATTTAAACCTTCTAAAATTCATAGAAAAATATTCCTTGTGGTTTGATATCCTTGATTTGACCATATGAACCTATTTTGACCATAAACAGAGTTACAGATAAAGTTCTACCTTAATTTGGGTTTTTACACAAATTATCCAGTCAAAATTAGTTAAAAATAAAATCCAACTTCACCATCAGATTCCTTGGGTCAAAATTAGATTTTTATCAATATTTGGGTCCAATCAGAGTCCATCTTGACATAGTTTACATTTTAGTCCATTTATACTCTATTTCTCTTAATCAAGCCCCTAGCTTTTGAATTTCTTGCATTTATGTTAATCGCGTGAAATTGATGTTTTAAAAGATGCATTGCAGTATAGGTCAAAATTGCTCAAAAATAAATAATATTTAAAGCTCGAAAGATCGCCAAGAAAATCCGAAGTCGAACGTAGGAAGCAAGTGTTGCTATTAATCTCAAAGATCATAATATCACCACAAATATAAGCAAGTAAGAATGATATATATATGAAAATCAATGTCAAGATACAAAAAAAATGGGATAAAATGGTAATTTAAATCACTAATTAGTCCTCTAATTATGCTTGCAATAATTCTCAAATAACTTAACAGTAATGATCAACAAATTATTCCACATCAGTAAGCAATCAATATAGCCACAGGAACATGGAACCAGCGAAATCAGACGACAGATAAGGCTCTCAAATGCCTTAACTAGCAGAGACTAGGGTCCTCTCTTCTCTTCAAGCCTCAAGGAGAGGCACAGCACAGAGGCACAAAGGGCCTCCCAACGACTAAGTGTAGAGAGGGCACAGCTGAGGGCAAAAGCCCCCCCTTCTCTCTCTCTTTCCTTCTCTTCCCCTTCTCTCAGAGACCCGGGGTTAGCCGGGTTATCGGGCGGGTAACCAGATCCAGAATAGTGTGCAGGCCTACGAGCGTGATCGCAGGCGAGCAGTGGGCGCTCGAGTAAGCAGGTGAAAGTGCTGGGGATCCAACCCCCATGACTTGGGAGAAGGGATGGAAACACAAAATTAACTTAAGGGGGTACGGGCACTCTTCTCCCACCGTTGTGGGACTAAACCCCACAGCCTTGTCTCACGAATACAAGCAGCTGGAGGTCTTCTTCAATTGGAGCAGCTGCTGATTTGGCTCTTCAATTGGAGGCCTAGAGTGAGCACCAGACGAATTCGCACTGCCTGGAGTGGATTGGATGAAGAACATGACCGCGGCTTGTTGAACAAACCAGAAAAGATGGCATAGACGACGGAGCTCCAGTGAGGTACCTGAAAAGCAAGGGACAGCCTCGCAGCCACATTAAATATGCTCAGAAGATCGCCGTGGAACGGCGAGTGTATTAGTGGGTGTGGCGTGTGGTGCGAGTGAGGGTGGTGGCTTGACGACCTCGAGAAGGTGGTGCGGTGAGGGTGGTGTCGAGTGGAGTGCATGAGCAGCCAATCCCTTCGATTTCTTGAGGGGTTTTGGTGGGTGATGTACGGCGAAGGTGTAGGGACCGATGGTGGCCGATTTGGTAGAGTGTTGCAGCTGTGCAAGCACGCCAAAGGTACACCGGCGAGATGGAAGATGAAGTCGAAGCGGGTGCGACAGTGGTCGGAGTCGAAGTTTGGAGGTGTGGTTGTGATTAGTAGAGGTCGAGGAGTTGACGAGGCTAAGTAGCTGGCGAAGGTGAATGGAGATGGCGTCAGTTGCGATATGGCCGGCAATGAGATGATTGCTCCGATGGGGAAGACGGCGATGAGGACGGGGTTGGAAGGCACCCTACAGGTATGGCGAGGTGCGGGTTTCCAAGGGGAAGAAGAATCGGCCACCTATTGTCCGTGGCGGCCGAAGAGGAAGCTAGGGATAGGGGTCACCAGAGCAAGCTCGGAGCGAGCCAGAGGTAGAGGAAAGAAGATGATTTTTGGCTCAAAAACTTGTTAAGGAGGTGAGGTTGTGCATGGAGGTCCTTTATAGGCCTTCAAGAGAGCGTCCAAGCTTGGAAACAAGCTTGAGAAGCTCGGATTTTGAGGGAAAGAAAGCTTGAGATCCAAGGATTCGCACGAGCCACAAGGGAGGATTTGGAAAGTAGAAATAGGTTTAAATGATCAGGGACAACCTCAAGATCATCCCTTCCAATTCTAGAAGGGATTAGTTAAGTAATCAAGGAGGAATCCTTCATTGAAACCTCGAGTGTGTGGGTTCACACCAGCCGTGGCATCAGGGACCCATCTGCAAAGAAGAAGACAAAGTCAAGGGGTAGTTCGCAAGGATTTTTGAAAGTTGAGGGCTTTTTTGTAAGAAAAAGAGTCACACTTGGACCAAAATGCAAAATAGGTCAAAATGATCTTAGATTGAGTTCAAATTTTTGTACAAACCTAATTTGGATCCAGAAAATCTACTGGTGAATTCGAATTTTGGTTTTGTCCATGTTTGACTAGGAAAATTACGTAGAAGCCTAAATTAGGGTAACTTTTTGTTTGTGACTCTGTTTCAGGCCAAAATAAGTTCCGATGGTCAAATCAAAGATACCAAACCCTTTAGAATATTTTTCTATGAATTTTAGAGGGATTAGGTGAATTTTATCCTAACCATAAACTCAGTTAATTAAGCGAGTCTATTTTTAGGGTTTTAGATGTCCATTAATTCTTGAAATGCGTGAAAACCTGTTTCGTTCTGCATGGACCCACTTATTAGACATTAATGACCATATGACCTTTAATAAACCCCTGAAAATACCCCGTGGTTATTCTGTGTTTGTGGAATGCTGTTAATTTTGTAGAAATAACATTGTATTCTTCTCTTCTTTTCAAAATAAGATTTTATGCCCTTAGGACCTTCTGATGGATATGTAGGAGCATTTGTCAACCTTTTTATACCAAATTGAGCTAGTTATGGCTCATGATGGTATTCCCATCATACCCCCATGCCTAGCTTTTGTTAGTTTCTTAGCAAAACCTTATGGACCAACCAGTTATTTAGGTCGGATGTAACCGTCAGAATGCCCTACTAAGCTGCAACTCTGGGAATCAGATCTTAATACCAACAATAGGCCTAAAGGTACTCACGTACCAGCCCAGATCTAGACCTTACTAGCTTTCACCTCAGTCTGCTGCGAAGGTTTCTAAGCCCCGTAGGAACTATCCTAAGGTTTGTTGGACCCAGCGATTAAAGCACCCGTGCTTGTAACATGGTTAGCCTAGGTTCAATTTGCTAGTGGATTTTTTTTGTGAGAGAGAGAGGGATAGAAGAAGATTTTCATTTATGGAGAGCTTTCTCTCTCTTTTTATTTTCATTATATTTTTCCTTAGATCCAACCTCGAATTGGCCCTAAACACGTTCTGTATTGGATTCCTTGTCCCCACCATCAAACCTCGAAGGGTCCCTGGCACCGCCCATGACAACCCCCAGAACCTTGGCTTTCGACACTTCAGGATAGTGCAGCCCATGGCGTTCTGTAGCTAAATCCAGACCCTCGCAATCGAAATTTCGTGATAATGTCGCCATGGCATGATGACTATTTACGGAGAATGCGTCTATCGTTAGGTTTTCAATATTCTCGGGAAACGACATGCTTGTTGCGGAATGGATAGACAATTAAAATAGGCAACTTGAATCATGCAAATATAATATTAATCAATAAGTTCATGATGATTTCATAACACAGAGACATATATATATAAGCATTTTTTCATTCATTCAGTGGGAGAGTTGTTTGCAACAAAAACTGTAGAGGATAGCTTGTATAGAAATGCTTGGAATTTAAATCTAGCTACCAGAAAACGACTGCATACAAGAATCAACGGGGGGATTTTGCATGCATCATTGGAGGAGAATTAAGACTACTCTACTAAGCAGTAATAAAAGCAGTAAACTACGAAGAGCATAAACTAAATCTAGCAGAACAAAAGGGCATTCAGGAGTGGTCCCCGATGGCCTCGAAGTGGTCGGGAGGAGAATAAGGGGCGGCCAATGTAGCTTAGGCCGACCCTTGGAGAGAGGGAGGAGTGATCCAGCATCCCGGCATGATGTCCTCCATGGTGGTGATGAGCTCGTGGAAGTGGAGTGGCTAACCTAAGTGGAGGTGGGCGTGCATGTAGCCAATGAAGTGAGTGGTGCCAAAAAGTGGATGGAAGCCAAGGGATGTGAGTGGGTGCACTTGGCCGCCCATTGGGTCTTTTTATAGACTCAAGGGCTTCTCTCTATAGAGGTGTGGAACTCTCTAGAGAGAGTCCAAGAGTGGCCGGCCATATGGTTATGAGATCCAAAAACTGTGGATCTCATTTTGATTGCTTCTTGGTTGCTAAATTTGGCAACTAAGAGGTGGCACCACTTCAAGAGAGTTCTAGAGAACTCTAGAGAAGTGTGTGTGCGTGAATAGGTGTGTGTGTGTGTGTGTGTGTGTGGTCGTGCTCTATGTGGCTAGGTGGTTTAGGTTAGGTCCTAAGGGGTTTGGGTGGGTGTATGTCTTGAATTAGGGTTACAAACCCTAATTGCTAAGGGGAAAATGCAATTAAACTTAACCTAAGTTTAATTGATTGAGTGTGAACCTAATTGAGAGTGAAATAACTCAATTAGGTTAGCTTTAGGTCAATTGGACTCTCACCAAGTCCAATTGAACTTGTGTGGGTTGAGATCTAAACTTAATTGGACTCAATGAGTCCAATTGACTTAGGTGAAGGTAATTGACTTTGATCTAAGTCAATTGGGTTTGGTGAGGACCTAATTAGGTCCTTAGGTAGGTCTAGAGGTGATGTACTGGGGTTAGGATACCTTAATTTAGGTTCCTATGGGGTTAGGATTAGGTCTAGGGAGCTAGAGATCTAAGATCAAGGCTTGAATCTCAAAACAGGTACTGGAGATCAGTACCAGACATCCAAAAATGTGCTCAGGAAACTTATACTCAAAAATCAGAAGTCCAGACTTAAGTTTTGGACGTCCAATCTGAGTCAAGGGGAAATCAAGGTTCTGTTTTGGGTATTCTGCAGAAATTGGACGTCTGACAAAGTGTCTGGACGTCCAATAACACTGCAGGAGTGGGTTTGAGGTGTGCGGGAGTTGGCTAAGGGTCCTGGACGTCATATAACTTATCTAGACATCCATATAAGGGTTGGAACTAGGGTTTTAAGGCTTCCTACGGTGTTGTGGCCTAATGTAAGGGCAGCTAAGGCTTGGGGAAGTCTCAAGGCTATCCTAGGACTAGGATGGACCTAAGCTCTTCACATTTTACTGCTTTATTCCTACTTAATAGAATAGAAAACCTTTTACTCCCTTACATTATTATTCCTACATCTAAACTAAGCCTTCTGCTCCAGCTCTGCTGCAACTCCCGTTATTCCTGATCCAGCTTCAGATCATGCTCCAGATCCAACTCCTGATCAGCTTATTGCCTGCAATTGACATAATACACTTAATCAGCACATTATAACATTATTTCATGCATAGATAAAGGAAAGCAGTAAAGATGTAGACAATGCGTATGCATGCATGAATTACCCTAACTTATGCTAAGTTCTAGCCAAATTTAGGTCAATTAAGACCTATGATTGATGTGCAATCATACCCCCATGCCTAAATCTTGCTAGTCCCTAGCAAATGCAAGACTAAATTATTTACAACAAGGGTCCCTAAGGGACTGATTATTTTATCAAGTGTATGCATAGAGATTTTTCTCCTTTTTGTTTTCATCCCATGCTCTAGAAATCCAGACAATCGTGAAAGTGCAGCTGTGTAACTTTTGCAATGGATTCGAGTGAAAAACTAATACACCTCTAAATCCTGTACTTGACCCCTAGTAAAAATTCTAGCAGGATAGGCGGACTTCTTCCCTCGGGATAGGCGGACACCTAGTAAAAATTCCATGGCGTGGGTCACGGACGAGGCGGGCGAGTGGGTGAGGGGACCTCACCCCGTGTTCTGAGGCGCTTAGGTAAAAACACAAAATCAATTTAAATGGGTACGGCGCTTCTAAATCTTACGATGTGGGACTAAACTTCGTCCCTTCTCGCGCGCGCCCGCAGGAAGAATCACGACCTTGCCTTAGCAGCTATGTCCTCGCTTCCCTTCGTGTGCCAGCTGCCTGCCTTCACCTGGGTCTCTCCAATTCGCCTCGGCTAGAGTCCTGCTGCTTCGAGGCCTGGAGCTCGCTTGGAAGCTCCTTGCTTCGTCGCCAATGGCGGTCGGGGCTGAAAATCTGCCTAACACAAACAGGGCCTCTCGGCCTAATCAGACCACAGGGAAACCTTCGTCGTGGCACGGCGAAGGTAGTGCGGGGTGCAGCAGGTTGTGGGGCGATGTCTGGCGGCAGCCCTAGGTTGGACTGCAACTGGAAAAATGGGTTTGATCGGGGGAGTGTTGTGGAGGTGTGGAGTGGCAGTGGAGGGGTGGGGGGTGTTGGGTAGGGTGAGGCGGAGCTTTTGGGACAGTTGGCGAGTTGTGTGGAGCGGCAGATCGACGGGGGCAACTCACCGGAGGGTTGCCGAAGGGATGGAAGATGATGGTGGTCAGGCGCAGTCGAGGGGTAATCAACTGAAAGGCAGTGGGGAAAAGAAAGAGGGGACGAAGGGAAATAACAGTAACCTACCTACAGGGACGAAGGGGGGTGGAGCAGCGCAGCAGTCGTATCGACTGTCACCGGAGAAGAAACACCCAGAGGGAGAGAGCGGCGGCGAGGAAGAGGGCAGGGAGGCACGCGCTTGGTACGACGCGACACGGGTAGATCAGGCGAAGGTGGCTCTACTGCTGGTATTGCAGCAGAGCGACGAGACGGAGGAGGAGGAGCCGTCGGAGCTGGTCGGTTCCTATCGGAGTGGGGAGAGAGGAAGGGTTGGGGTTTTCTCCGTCAAGACCAAGCTGCCCGAACCGGCTGGCAACGCTGGTCTTTATAAAGGCGGTGGCGGAGGGGTGGACGCAGGGAGGCGACGTGCCTCCCTCGCCGGAGAATGGCCGGAGGTGTGACCCATACCTTCCACGCGTTCGCACGAAAGGTGTGGGCGTCGTCAGGCGGCATGGCAGTGTCCCTGCGACAGCAGACGTCGCAAGGAACACCAGGTTCAATTTGCAGGACATCCCCCTCACCTTGCGCGACGTCATGCTCCGCGCAAAGTCGCCGAAGCATGGCGCTGCGCAGAGACTTGCAGGAGGGACCTAAATGCAAAGAATGACGAGGAAAATAGGAGCCAAAATGCAAGGATTTTGAAAGTTGAGGGTCAAAAAGTAATAGATCAGGACCAAATTGCAAAGTCGGTCAAGAAGGTCTCTTCTTAGGCTCAAGTTTTTATGCATGACTAAATTGGACCTAAGGATTTTAATGGTGAATTTTGTTTCTAGGTCAGACCTTGTTTGACTGGCCAATTTACGTAAGAACCCAAATTAAATCATTAATTGGGTATGGTTCTCAATGTAGGTCAAAATGGATTTCTAAGGCCAAATTGAAGGTTATAAACCCTAGAGATTATTTTTCTATGAATTTTAGAGGGTTTATTAGATTTTTACCCTGCCTCAAATCTCGTGAATTGAAGTGGGTTTGTTTTAGGGTTACAGAATGTCATTTAATTCCTTGGAGTTGTTGTAGCCCTTGTTGGATAGATCATCCCACTTTCCTTATTATTAGGTTAGTTTGACCTATGTTTGGATCATGAGTTACCCTGTTTGTCGATTATGTTGGTGAAATTGCATTTTTACCCCTTATGACTTATTTTCTTCTTAAACTCAGAATTCTCTGAGTCAAGCCTTTCTTTGAGTTATGTAGGAGCTTTTTCTTGCATATCTAGGTTAGATTATGCTAGTTAGGGTTCATGATGAGGTTCTCATCATACCCCCATGCCTAGTTTTTGCTAGTCCCTTAGCAGAAACTTAAGATTTCAACCTTTGTTCTAGACCATGAAGTTCTTAATGGTTTCAGATAAGTGCTTTTTTCATTTGAACCTAGATTAGGTTAGAATGCTGACCATAGGCCTAAAAGGTACTCTAGTACCAACCAAGATCCAGATCTGTCTAGCCTCAGCCTCAGTCCTTAGCAAAGGTTTTTAAGGCCCACAAGAACTAACCTAAGGTTTATTGGACTTTGTGGTTAAAGCACCCGTGCTTGAAATGATTTTAGCCCTAGCTCAGTTCGCAGTACGTTTTGTAAGAGAGAGAGAAGATTTTTCTGTTTGGAGAGTTTTCTCTCTCTTTTTCTTTTTAATTCTAGCTTAGGATTGGCTTTTTAACATGATTTGTATCAGATTCCTTGTTCCCATCATCAATCCTCAAGGGTTCCTGGCAATTGATGCTTCGAGATAGCACCGCCCATGGCAACCCCCGGAACCCTGGCTATTGAGATTTTGAGATAATCCCATCCATGGTGTTCCGTGGCCGAATCCAGACCCTGGCAATTGACACTTCATGATAATACCATCCATGGAATCTGAACCAGCAGAGTGCTTACATGCCCCCAGTAGGATATGAAACTATCCTAAGAGACAAGCACCGAGGAGATGATATTTTGTTACACATCTTTGAGGAGAATTTCCCACCTCTCCGCACTGGGAACTCGTCCAAATCAACTTGTGTTGATCGGCCGCTCCTACTCTAGGTGTACTTTTCAAAATTTTGCGACGCTTCTGCGTGATTTTGATTTTTACGCTTACTGAACCAGGCTGTGTGTGAGGTTAGGGTGCTTAGGTTACTGAGTCCCGTAAACCAAAGGTTAGTTAATGAGGCCAAATACTCCCTAAGCCTTGGACCTAATACTTAAGCTTTTCATTTTCCTCAACCTCTTGAGGAGTGTCCAGATCTTAATGGGTACTAAGAGTCTATCCAAGAATGCCTAAGGTTTGCGTTCTTACTAATCTCACCATGCACTTTTCATTTCTTTTCTTGAATGAGGTCTAGAACTTAGGTCAGTTCCTTAGTTTCTTACTAATGACTATCACTCTTTTCTTTCATTTTTGCGCTCCTTTTTCATTTTGTTTCTTTTCCTTCTCCCACAAAATTTCCTTTCTCCTCTTATTCTTTTTTTTTTTAATTTTTAATTTTTATGGTGTTTTTGGCATATGTGAATTTTTTTGTTTAAAACCTTTTCTTACAAGTTTTGCACTTTTATACCCCCCCATGCCTAAGGTTTGCAATGTCCTCATTGTGACTTAGGGGATTTTTATTTACTTAGTCCTTTCCTTAAGACAAATGTTTTGATGATTGAATGGGTCGGAATGATTGTTGCGGATGATTTCTAATCCCAGATGCAAGCATCTGAGTTGGAGTCGACTGTCTAGAAGGGTGAACCTTAAGTGCACAAAGGTGTCAAAAAGGTTTTAGGTTTTCAAGGAAAATGACGGGCTGCCTCCCGTTGAGCGCTAAATTTGACACCTTCAGCCAAGCGGGAAATGAGATGGAGAGGGGATGGTCAAATCAGCAGAGTTTAATATAACAAGCACCTTGATTAAGAGCCTGGTTAGTCCAACCAGGTGCTTGTTAAGATCAACAAGCTGATGATGCAACCCAAACCCAATCAATCTGGTGGTTGATAGATGTAGATCAAAAGGTGTGGGACCCACCATATGCAATGTGGCTCAGATGGATGTGGAAGTGTGAATACAGGGTTTGGCTGAGTCGAATCAGCCTGGTCAGAATAGGGACCCATAGAATAATGAGTGATTGGCGCGGGAACTCTACAGGGGTGATCAGAGAATGATGGAGCATGGTATGTAGTCTGATCAGTGTTCCAAACCCAATGTGGAAATGCAATCGGCTCGGTGAGAGGTGAATCTAAATAGAAATTGAGTCCGGTTGCTGGTCGGGGTTGGGAAGAGGTTTTGATCAGTTCTGTGTGTGCGGACGAGGTGGCCACTGTGTATGAGGGCTCTTCTAGAAACGAATGACAGGTGGTTTTCTCTGGGTAACTATCAAATGCCTGAAGAGTGTCTATAGGATGAAGGAAATCTGATTCGAGAAAAGATTTGAATTCTGGGTTGTAATCACTCTTGGCATTTTCTATTTTTGGTTCCTGAGGATCGAAAAGGAATGATTCTGTGTTATCAGTGATCTCGGGAACCAGGACCTCAGAGTCGGAGTCAGAGAATGAGTCATGTAAATTGAGGTCGTAGATGGGCTTAGTGTGTTCAGGAAGGAGAGTCTCTCCGAAATTATAGTCAGATCCGAAGTTGTCAGAGAGTTTACGAAAATTGAGTTCTAAATGAGATTCTTGATCATGAATTCCACCGTAGTATAAATCATCAGATGTGGAATCAGCAGCCTGACTGGGGTCTAGCCTATATGTCAATTCTGGACTTAAAAAGGTGTTCTGTTCAAGCTCCAAGCTGGTAGGATAAACCCAATTGAAACCCCACTCATCCAACTCCTTAGTTTCTGTATCATAAATTGGCATGTCTTCTGAAAAATCGATCAGATTTCCTGAGGATGTTGGAAAAGGATATTCATCAAATAGAGGCCTGGAATCATATTCTGTAAAAATTTGATCTTTCTCATATGGGGCCTCATAATCTTCCCAATAAGTTTCGAATCTAGATTCTAGGTTTAGGATGTGGGTAAGATTACTAGAATCAAAGTCAGAATAACCTTCGAAGGTCACCTTATCAAAATAAGGGGCGGAATTTATACCCTCAAAAGGTTCAGTTCTGATCTCATTATTGCAGGAGTTTTGGAATTCTAAGCTTGGCAATTCATGGTCTAGGGTTGGTTCATCATTGTGTTCTCCTGCAATATCCCAACCTAATTCAATGTTGTCTTCTATCTGGGTTGGGAATCCACAACCACCCTGTGCCTCAATCCCGAGATCTGGGAAACTGGATTGATCCTTAATACTGTTCCAAGATGGTTCATCCTCTATTTCTGGTATATACGGGTATTTCTGGTTGATAATTTGTTCTAGTGATCTCATCATTTCTACCAGTTTTATAAGGGCATCTTGGTGTTGTTCCCAAAGTACAGGATTTGTCAAGCATTGAAGGTATTCAGATTTGTGTAATTTTTCTATCTCAATGTATCCTGTCGTGAGCATATCTCAGGTTGATCCTTTTGTAATTTCTGTCAACAGAATTTGGGCACATTTTATGATGAAAGCTGTGGTTATTGGGACATCAACCTGAATGTTTTCTATTGGTGTTGAGGGTTTACATTTGATTTCATAGAATTCAAGGGCATCCTCAATCATCTTATCTTTCATGGATCTCTGATATTCAGGTTTATTGAATGGTAGTCTTAAATGGTGTGGCTGCATCTTTGAATCAGGTGGTGGAATCAATATATAGAATCGAAGTTTGAATCAAGATGGAAGAAGGGGACTTTGTTCAGAATCAGAGGACAAGGGCTGTGTGAATGTTTGGTTGCACAAACAAGGGCACCGAGGCTCGACCTCGGGGAGAGTGAATTTCTAAAGGAGGTTTCAAGGACCTCCTACCAAACATTGAAGGATTGGATGAGATAAGCAGGTGCTGGACCCAATCGAGACACCCAAAAATTGTTGGGTGACTATAGAGGTGCGGGGCAGATGGACCCCTTGATTAGAAAGATCGTCCACTTGAGAATTACCTGGGCAGCCAGAGAGGGTGAGTCCCGCGAAGACCCCTACACGGTATAGCGTCCCCACGGGTTACAAGGTTTCCCCCACCCGACCTCTCTTGTCACTGAGAATCCAGGTAGACCAGAATGGGGATCTTGACATCTTAGGTCTACCAATTTTTAGTTAAGATCAAGGTGCTTAGGTTTTCACTTGAACTTTAGCCTTTTGAGTGCAAAGAGTGACCTAAGTTGAAGGTTGGTTGACCGTAAGGGGTCAACTTCACCTATTGATTCCTTTGAGAACTTATTAGGTCTTGTCTTTTAGGGTTCAAGTGTTTTTAGAGAGCCAATTGTTTAGGGTTTTTCTGAATAGGTATATTCAATCAATGGCTTAGGCACACTTCTTTTGGGATTTTCTCAATTCTTGATTAAGGGGTGTGTCTCTGAAAACCCTAATGTTGAATCCTATGTTGGCTCTACTTGGTCCAGTTAACTCCTTATTTGGTAATTAGGGCTCAGGCAAGAAGGTGTTAGCCCTTAATTACCTTAATAGTGTGTGCAAGAATGGTGGGTTGAAATTTGAAAACATGCAGCTTTGATGGTTTACTAGGTATGGAAGACAGGTTGTACCTATATTGCTTGTTCTTTCTTTCTCTACCTCTTTAGAATTGAAGGTTAAAGTGAGAGGATAGAAAAAAAAAAAAAATTACCTGTCCTCGGAGTGGTTGTTGTGCGGCTGCTTCTTGATTTTCTTGTACCTGCACACAATAAGAGAAGAGATTAATAGAAACTTACAAATAGAGATTTTATAGCTTCTAGAATAGCCGTTGCTCCCCAGCAATGGCGCCAAGAAAATGGTGACGTTTCCCAACCGTAGCTAGTATTTGTTTGTTTTAATGCTTATTACAGTAATGTCGTTGTGGTATAAAATAAGACAGCTACGGTTGTCGTTACCATTAAAATTTTACTCGAAAATAGTTTCCCGAGGTTGAACTCAGGGAGCTACTGGAATTCTAGAAGTACAATGTTTCTTTATTACAAAAATAAGAGAGAGAGAGAGAGGGAGAAATAGATTTCTGTCTTTTGACTTTTTCTTCTTCTCTTCTTTCTCTCTTTGCTTGTCTTCTTCTTCTCTTCTTTCTCTTTTCTTTATCTTTACGGGTCTTCTTCCTTGGCTCTGATTGCCTTCAGTTCCTCTTCTTCTGCTTGTCTTCTAGTTCTTTTCTTCTTCAGTTCTTCTTTTTCTTGTCGTTATCTTCTTTCTTCCTTCTCTTTTCTTTCTCTTCAGCTGCAGAGCCTTTTCTTTTCTTTTTCTTCTTCTCTGCTTTATCTCCTCTGAAGCTTAATCCGTCGTCTCATATCACAGTCAGACAGCTTAAACGGCGGTGTGCTACAATGCTTCCCCTCTTTTCTTCCTTTGCTGCTTCTTCTTCTCTTCTTCTTCCCGATTCTTCTTCCTTGGTCTTCTGCCTTACTCAGCTGCAGAGCCTTTTCAGAGTTTCTTCTTCCGCTCCTCTTCTTCTTCCTACGGCCATGTGGTGAACCTTCTTCCTTCGCACCCTGTTCCTGCACAAGGCACAACAAAACCTAGCCTTTCCCTCTACCCGCACATCTCTCTCTCTCTCTGTAAATCGCTCATAGGAAGCTCTCCTAGAGCTGGGTTATCAGGTCGGGTAGCGTACCCGTGACCAGGCGCACCGGCGTGGGTGGTGCGCAAGGAGTACAGGGTAAACGGGCCAGCCAGGTCCGCGTGGTGTGGGTCGTGGACAAGGCGGGCGAGTGGGCGAGGGGACCTCACCCCATGTTCTGAGGCACTTAGGTAAAAACACAAAATCAATTTAAATGGGTACGGCGCTTCGAAATCTTACGATGTGGGACTAAACTTCGTCCCTTCTCGCGTGCACCCGCAGGAAGAATCACGACCTTGCCTCAGCAGCTGTGCCCTCGCTTCCCTTCGTGTGCCAGCTGCCTGCCTTCACCTGGGTCTCTCCAATTCGCCTCGACTAGAGTCCTACTGCTTCGAGGCCTGGAGCTCGCTTGGAAGCTCCTTGCTTCGTCGCCAATGGTGGCCGGGGCTGAAAATCTGCCTAACACAAACAGGGCCTCTTGGCCTTATCAGACCACAGGGAAACCTTCGCCGTGGCACGGCGAAGGTAGTGCGGGGTGCAGCAAGTTGCGGGGCAGTGTCTGGCGACAGCCCTAGGTTGGACTGCAACCGAAAAAATGGGTTTGATCAGGGGAGTGTTGTGGAGGTGTGGAGTGGCAGTGGAGGGGTGGGGGGTGTTGGGTAGGGTGAGGCGGAGCTTTTGGGACAGTTGGCGAGTTGTGTGGAGCGGCAGATCGACAGGGGCAACTCGCCGGAGGGTTGCCGGAGGGATGGAAGATGATGGTGGTCGGGCGCAGTCGAGGGGTAATCAACTGAAAGGCAGTAGGGAAAAGAAAGAGGGGACGAAGGGAAATAACAGTAACATACCTACAGGGACGAAGGGGGCTGGAGTAGGGCGACAGTCGTATCGACTGTCGCCGGAGAAGAAACACCCAGAGGGAGAGAGCGGCGGTGAGGAAGAGGGCAGGGAGGCGCGCGCTTGGTACAGCGAGACGCGGGTAGATCAGGCGAAGGTGGCTCTACTGTTGGTATTGCAGCAGAGCCACGAGACGGAGGAGGAGGAGTCGCCGGAGCTGGTGGGTTCCTGTCGGAGTGGGGAGAGAGGAAGGGTTGGGGTTTTCTCCGTCAAGACCAAGCTGCCCGAACCGGCTAGCGACACTGGTCTTTATAAAGGCGGTGGCGGAGGGGTGGACGCAGGGAGGCGACATGCCTCCCTCGCCGGAGAATGGCCGGAGGTGTGACCCATACCTTCCGTGCATTCACACGAAAGGTGTGGGCGTCGTCAGGCAGCATAGCGGTGTCCCTGCGACAGCAGACGTCGTAGGGAACACTAGGTTCAATTTGCAGGACATCCCCCTCACCCTACGCGGCGCCATGCTCCGCGCAAAGTCGCCGAAGCATGGCGCTGCGCAGAGACTTGCAGGAGGGACCTAAATGCAAAGAATGACGAGGAAACTAGGTGCCAAAATGTAAGGGTTTCGAAAGTTGAGGGTCAAAAAATAATAGATGAGGACCAAATTACAAAGTCGATCAAGAAGGTCTCTTCTTAGGCTCAAGTTTTTATGCATGACTAAATTGGACCTAAGGATTTTAATGGTGAATTTTGTTTCTAGGTCAGACCTTGTTTGACCGACCAATTTACGTAAAAACCTAAATTAAATCATTAATTGGGCATGGTTCTCAATGTAGGTCAAAATGGGTTTCTAAGGCCAAATTGAAGGTTCTAAACCCTAGAGATTATTTTTCTATGAATTTTAGAGGATTTATTCAATTTTTACCCTACCTCGAATCTCGTGAATTGAAGTGGATTTGTTTTCGGGTTACAGAATGTCATTTAATTCCTTGGAGTTGCTGTAGCCCTTATTGGATAGATCATCCCACTTTCCTTCTTATTATGTTAGTTTGACCTATGTTTGGATCCTGAGTTACCCTGTTTGCAGATTGTGTTGGTGAAATTGCATTTTTACCCCTTATGACTTATTTTCTTCTTAAACTCAGAATTCTCTGAGTCAAGCCTTTCTTTGAGTTATGTAGGAGCTTTTTCTTGCATATCTAGGTTAGATTGTGCTAGTTAGGGTTCAAGATGAGGTTCTCATCAGTTCTCATAACCCTAACACTAAGTCGAAATTCCTCAGCCAGTATTCGGGAGATCATAAACATCAGAAAAATAGGTTAAGGCCATACTTGGTGGTTCTCAAATTTATTTGGTGGTATTGCCTCAATGCAACTGAACTAAATATTCACTCTTTTTTCTTTGTTTTTTCTTCTTTTTCTAATTTTTTTTTAATTTTTCTTTCTTTTCTCTTTTTTTTCATCATTTTTTTTTCAATATAATACAACTAGCACACATCCATGAACTTTATTGAGGAGGCATTATTAGGGATTGGTGGTACTCAAGAGACATTAGGTGGCTTATTTGGTGGGAGTGCCTACTCACGACACCGGGGGAGACAGATAGGACGGTGTATTTCTAACCTTGACATCAATACCCTCCTTCAACCGAGGATTTCGTAAAGAATGGTCGTAACCATCCACCTTAGTCCTAGTTTTATGAAAACTCACTCTCCACGTATTTACCTTATTTGGTGGCTCTCAATATTTCGCAAAAATGTATACGCGGGAACCGAAAGCGAAAACTATGTCTAAACCCAGAGTATCATCACCTAATTATCTAGGATTCCAGATTCCTTGCACTAATCTTAAAGCACCAGTATACTCTACTGTCATCTCACACTATTTGGTGGATTTTTGGAGGAAAATTTGCCTGACTCCCAAAACACTGTCCAGGGGTTCAGGAAAAGAAGCATCGCTTCTTCTTGACAGATTGAAAACGTTTATCAACCTTTACCGTGAATCCATTACAAATTCTACGTGTGTGTGAAAAAATTGTACTAGATTCCAGATTCAGGAATCAACTAGAGGATAAAATCCCCCATGCATTCTCTTAATAAAATAATCTTATTCATGAATGCAGTATGTATATATGCTATAAACAAGTGACCTCTTATATTTGTACTTCATAAAATTCCCGTATCAGGTTACATTCAGCTTGACCCTAAATTTAGAACACAAGGTGAGCGGGTGAGTCGGAAATGGCTGTTGTGGATAATTTCTAGCTCCAATGCGAGCACTGGGGGTGGGGTCGGTTGTTCTTTTATTTAGGGTCCTAAAGTACGTTTTACATGCAGCTCCGAGGTTTTCCTAAATGTTGGCATAAAATTTTTCAGTTTTGTTGTATCTACCCCCCATGCCTAAGTTCTTGCATGTCCTCATGCATGAATATAAAAGAAAATAAATTCAACAGAGGATGAGTGGGTAGAAGTCACCTAGAATTGCTCCTGAAAATATACATTCAGCACCGGCCAACCTGTTAGCATGCAATATACGCAAAGGAAATATGCTAAAAGAAAATTATGCTATGTATAAAAATGGTTATGTATAGATGATGGTGAAATGTGGGATGTATGCTATCTATATGTGCTGAGTTTAACGCCTCCAGCTGAGCGAGCACTCAATCACATGTCCTCAATAAGATGGACAATCTCGTCAGGTGGAGGAGGTTCCTAGGCCAAGAATGGCTTGAGGCACTGGCCATTTACCGTATATATATGCCCAGATTTTGGGTCCTTGATCTGGACTGCCCTATTAGGATATGGATGAATCACAACATACGGGCCAGTCCATTTGGACTTGAGCTTCCCCGCGAACAGTTTCAGTCGTGAATCAAACAACCAGACTCGCTGGTTGGGCATGAATGCTTTCCTCTGGATGTGGCGGTCATGAAAGGCCTTGGTCTTGTCCTTGTATATCAAGTGTTTGTTCAAGCCCGGATAGGTTGTGTTAATATGGTGATTTTATCGTTGAAATGAGTATAGTGGTTAACCTAAATCGAGCCTAACCATCTCTTTATAAAAAATTTTTACCTGGCCTACTTGATTTTATCTTGGTCACTTTTAGGCCCAAGGTCGAACTTAGGGAAGCAGGATTAAAAGTGAACAAGTTTCTACGCCTTTCCTATAATGAATCTCTTCCGTTTGTTTATTATGTTTTTGGTGTTTTTCTATTTAATATTTTTTTCTAATAATTTTTGTCCTTGAGGTACACCCTCAAAATCAGGTTCTTGGCTTTGAGCCAAATTAGGGTTCCAAAAACTAGTCTTGCTATTCGCAAGGCTGAGTACCTACAAGTCATGGATTATCTTTTCTCTTTTGTATAGTTTTTTTATCTTTTTACTGGCAGGAAAGAGAAACATAAATAAAGTAAATATAGTATATATGTATATATTATCTATGTATATAGGGGTGGGGGTGGAGGTGGAAATGGCATGTAGCACAGTGTCGAGTCGGTCGTCGTCTAGAAAGATGCAACCAACAGGACGAAGTGCCGCGTGAAGTGTAGGATGGATGGGTGAAAGATGTGTGCGAAAAACGCTTTCTGTATGCGTGTATCGGGGAATATCAGCAACTGGTGTAGATATTCCCACGATACAACGTATGGTAGGTGATATGAAAAAAAATATATATATACATATATGTATGTATATATGTAAATATATATCTATATGTATATATATATATATGGTTATAATTATATAGGTGTATATGTAGTTATATATGTATATATATATATATGTATGTATATTTATATATAGATATGTAAATATATGTATAGATAGATGTATGTATGTATATATATATATGTATATGTATGTATATATAACTATACAGATGTATATATATATATATATATAGTAATATATGTATATAGATCTATGTAGATAGATATATATATATGTATTTATAGTTATAGATATATATGTATATATGTATAAAGATATGTATATATATATGTATATATATATGTATCTATACTTATACTTAGTTATATAGGTACTACTATATATACAGATATAAGTATATATATATATGTATATAAATATACATATATATAAATATATATGTGTATGTATATATATATAAGTATATAGTAGTGTATAAGTGAGTGGGTGTGTGTACGAGAGAGTGTGTGTGTGTGTAGGTGTTTGCAGGAGGGAGTGAGAGAGTGCTGTGAGAGAGAGAGAGCGCGCGTCTGCTGGAGTGAAGAAGGTGCGGCGTTTAAGTCGTCCGAACGCAGTGGCCGTCGTCTGATGCCACACGCAGGTGCGTAAGCGCGCGAAGACGGGCACGCACGCAGGAGGGAGTAAGAGTGGGAGGAACCGCAGTGCACCGCGCTGCTCGCTGAGACAGGTGCAGGCAGGCGCGGGCTCTGGGAGCAGGCGCACGCTGCGAGAGCGGGTGTGGAGAGAGACGCAGACGCGAGCGTGTGCGGATGGGCAGCAGACGGTCGTGGCGTGGAGAGAGAGCGCCTGGTGACGGGATAAATGAGAAACTTACCGGTCACCGCACTGTAGCCACAGTGTCGCGCTCTCTAGCGTGAACAGTGGCTACAGTGTGCCCTCGGCTCGCGTGACCGCCTGCTGGCGGTTCTACATGTGCGGGTGCCGCTGAGCGAGCTGGTGCGTGCACCGAAGGACTGCACCGGCTGCTTGCGAGTGCATTGAGGGGCGAGGGTGACCTGCTGGCGCACGCGAAAAGAGAGTGTCTAGCTGCTGGCGTGCATGGTGGCCTGCGTGCAGGCGAGCGGTGGCCGGCGCCTTGCTGCAGCGGCGGTTGAGCTTCAAAGCTTGACTCTATGGCAATGGCAGATGTTGATGGAATGACGAAACAGAGCGGTGAACCACCACGCCCACAGGCTCTTTGATGAGCTGGGCGGTGGTGGGACTCAAAGTGGTGGTTGTGCACCACTGTGAGCTGCTCCTGCCTGCAGAGTAGCTCCTCAGAAGGAGGAGAGGCTGCGTACGGAGGGGAGAGGGGAGGAGACGGCCTGGAAGGGAAGCTGCTGTGTTGGGGTGGACCAGGCTCTCCTGCAAAGAAGATAGTCGTGCCTTTTTAAAGAGGAAGAAGGCAAGCACAGCCATGCCCTGGTTGTGCATGGCTGTGCATGCTGTGCATGCGGCTGCAGGGCAAGCAGTTGCAAGGAATGGCGCGAGGAGGAAGCTGCCATGCCATGCAACCGCGGAGAAGAAAGTCAAATAAAAATAAAAATAAAAATAAAGATGGTAAATTTGCGAGGCAGCACTTGAGGAATACGTTAATTTCAAATCCATTTTATTCACTCTCCTCCCCTCTCAAATAAATGCATGCATGCGTTTATTTTTACAAATGCGACTATGGCTATCTAATCTACACTGGCAATGCTTGGAAATAACACAAGATGGCACAATTGTTGGCGTATTTCTGCTGTGCAATCAGCATTCTCATAGGCCAAACGCCTAACATCTTCTAATTCGCTAAGCTGGAGTTTCCATTCTTGACCTCCTGCATCGAGGTCAAGGTTACATTTTCACACCGCCCAAAAGGCACGGTGTTCCAGCTCTACAGGAAGGTGATAGGCCTTGCCATATACCATGCGATATGGTGACATTCCGAGTGGGGCCTTGTATGCGGTCCGATATGCCCAGAGTGCATCGACTACTTTGTCGAACCAGTCCTTTATGTCCGGTCTAACCGTCTTCTGGAGAATCAGCTTGATCTGACGGTTAGACACTTCAGCCTACCCATTGGTCTGCGGGTGATACAGGGTGGCTATACAGTGATGTACCCCGTATTTCTTTAATAACGACCTGAAATGGGCATGAATGAAGTGGCTTCCCCCATCACTAATCAGGGCGTGAGGTATTCCGAATCTCGTGAAGATGTTCTGCCGTACGAAAGAAATGACGATCTTATGGTCAGCCCGTCTCGCCGGGATGGCCTCGACACACTTCGAGACATAGTCAACGGCTAGCAATATGTACTCGAAGCCATGCGAGTTCGAAAAAGGGCCCATAAAATCGATGCCCCAGACGTTGAACACTTCTACGACCATGATGAGTTGGAGTGGCATCATGTCTCTCCTGGTCATAGAACCGACAGACTGGTATCGTTTGCAGTGTTGGGCGTATTCGTGTGAATCTTTGAAGATGGTTGGCCAGAAAAATCCCGAATGCAAAATTTTTGCAGCGGTTTTCCATCTCGAGAAATGGCCACCACAAGCATCATTATGGCAGAAAGATAACACACTGGGGATCTCAGAATCTGGGATGCATCTTCGAATAATCTGGTCCACTCCAATGCGGAAGAGCAGTGGGTCATCCCAGAGGAAGTATTTGCTTCGACAGTGAATCTGAGTTTCTGGTCCTTGGATTGGTTCGCGGGAATTTTGCCTGCAACAAGGCAGTTTGCGAAATCCACATACCAGGGGAACTCAACAGAATGAACTGCCAAAAGATCTGGGACTTGTTCGTGGATAGGCAGGGAATAAGGATTGTGATCTGGGTCCAATCTGGATAGGTGATCTGCCACAACATTCTATTTTCCAGCTTTGTCGTCGATTTTGATGTCATATTCCTGCAATAGAAGGATCCATCTAATGAGCCATGGTTTGGCATCCTTCTTTGCCAAAAAATGCCGGAGGTTGGAGTGGTCAGCGAAAATGATGACCTTGGACCCTAATAAGTAAGATCTGAATTTCTCCAACCCGAACACTACTGCTAGCAGTTCTTTTTCTATGACAAGATAATTGCGTTGAGCCTCATTCAGTGTCTTGCTAGCATAGTATATGACAAAGGGTTGTTTCTCCCGACGCTGGCCTAAAACAACACCGACGGCAAAATCAAACGCATCGCACATCATTTCGAAATCAAGCGACCAGTTGGGTGGTTGGAGAATCGGGGAGTTGGAGACAGTGCTTCATAAAGTTCGAAGGCATTGAGACACGAGGTATCAAATTCAAATGGGACATCGGTAACCAGGAGATTCGTCAAAGGCCACGTAATTTTTGAGAAATCACATATAAATCTTCGATAGAAGCCGACGTGACCCAAGAATGATCTGATCTGCTTGACCGAGTTGGGCTGCGGTAAGTGGGAAATAATCTCAGATTTAGCCCGGTCGACCTCAAGTCCATTTTTGGAGATCCTGTGCCCTAGTACTATGCCATCCCTCACCATGAAATGGCTTTTCTCCCAGGATAGTACTAGGTTCACCTTAATACACCATTTCAAAATCTTGGTGAGGTTATCAAGACAAGATGCGAAATCATCTCCAAAAATGGAGAAGTCATCCATGAATACCTCTACATAGTCCCCGATCATGTCAGAGAAGATGGCCATCATGCAACGTTGAAATGTCACTGGTGCGTTGCAAAGGCCAAAGGGCATCCACTTGAAAGCGAATGTTCCAAAGGGGCATGTGAATGTGGTCTTGTCTTGATCTTCCGGGCTAATCGCTACCTGATTATTCCTGGAGTATCCATCCAGAAAGCAGAAAAAATTAGGTCCGGCTAACCGTTCCAAGATCTGATCAATGAACGACAAAGGGAAGTGATCCTTCTGGGTAGCCGTGTTCAGTTTCCTGTAGTCGATGCTGACCCGCCAAGATGTCGCAGTGCGGGTCGGGATGGATTCGCCCTTATCATTCTTCATGACGGTGAATCCTGCTTTCTTGGGCGCTATCTGGATCGGACTCACCCACTGACTGTCTGAGATTGGAGATTGATGTAAACACATTTACACTACTTAAAATGTCTATTTATGCATGTTCTTAAGCATAGGATTGCATTTCATGATATAAATATTGCATTACATGCATCATCTTGCATTTAGAGAAGTTTGAATAAAATGGAGGTTAATTGTCTCCTTTTATGTGCTTGGACAGGGCAAATATTTTATCGGGGCCTCAGATCAAAGATCCAACCGTATGGATGTGATCAGGGCGATGATTGGAGTTCAACGACTCCAAGATCGCCCTAATCAGGCATCCGTAGCATCAGATAGAGATCGGGGAACCCTAGAAGATCAAGGGCCAGGATGGTGTAAATCCACACTTCAGATGATAAATCCGACCGCACGGATGAATTCGGATCGACGATCGCAGCCCAACGACACAAAAATCGAGTCAATCCGACATCCGCGGCACCATCTACAACTTCCAGAAGATGGACGGCCAAGATGGCGCCACGTGGCGCCATCTCAGCCGCCCAATCGGCTGCATGCGTCTTGTGAAGACCGCGCACCGTCTCCTCTCCGTCGTTGGATCTCGATCCAACGGCTGCGGTCGCTCGCGCTTAAAAGCGTCCGCGCGACCATTCCGTCCGCGTAGCGCAGCGGCGACGCAGCTGCGGGCAAAGCGGAGGTCGCGGGTTCGAGCCGCGGTGAGGGGGTGGAAGGCGCGGGCGAGCGGGCGCGGACGAGCGTCAGATGAAGATCCAACGGCTGCGCGCGCTCAATCAGGGCGACGCGCGATTGGACGCCGGGCGTAACGCGCGATCGCACGCGGGCGGGCGCGCTACGCAGCGGGCGCGGACGCGATCTAAGCCATCCGATCTCGCGATCGGACGGCTGAGACTACGCGAACGTGCGTAGGCGTTACGCGCGCGGGCAGCCGAGCGAGCGCGCGTGGGCGCGGCGGCGACGGCAACGTCGGGGCTTTAGCGACGGTTTTATCCGTCACTAAAGACCCCTTATTTATTATTTTGAAGATGTAATGTCCATTTTGCCCCCACTCCTTGCAACTATAAAAGGAGACCCCCTCCATACGAAATTTTCATCCCTTCCTTCTCCTCTCTACCTCTCCAAAGCTCAAGAGAAGCTTGTCCCACACCCGGGATGCTTCTCGCGAGATAAAGTCCAAATTTTCGTCCCCCTTCGGAAGTGGATCCCGCGACGACGACGGCGTGCTGCTCCGTTCCCGTTCTTCTGCTTCGTCCTCCTTCGTCCCGCTTCGTCCTCCTTCATCCAGGCGCCGTCCCGTCCGGCTCGTCCTCCAAGCGACCGTCGAGGAGGATTCTCTCTCCCTATTCTTTTTACTACTTTCTAGTATAGATTTACTGCTTTCTAAAGTAGTCTATTCGTCCTCCGAGCGATCGTCGAGGAGGACATTTCTCCCTCCATTCTTTTAATGCTTTCTAGAGTAATTGTTTTATATTTTCTAGTTGTAACGAATGAACTCTTTTATGATAAATTCCTTGTCTATTCTACATCTCATTTTGATTTCCATGTGTAGTATTCTTTCTCTCTCTCTTACTCCCTCTCTCTCTTTTATTCGTTGTAGATACTTAGATAGTTTAAATTGAATTTCTTCGTGACAAAATAAAAATAAACGCGAAGTTTTTAAATCAAACGTTCGCCTCCCTGTGTTCGACCCGGAATTCTTTTTTTCGGTATAAATTTTGTTTGTTGAACTCGAATCCTTCGCTTTCGAACTACAACGACGGGTTTTCCAAAACCAAACACGTTAGCGTAGGTTCATAAATCGTTCAACAGAGATACAATACCTGCATCCAGCCATTTGATGATCTCCTTCTTAACAACCTCTAGCATATTCGGGTTAAGCCGTCTCTGAGGTTGTCTCGAAGATTTCACCCCCTCATCTGTGTAAATGTGATGAGTGCAATACAAGGGGCAAATACCACGGAGATTAGCAATACTCCACCCGATAGCAGCCCTATGGTCTTGAAGCGTAGAAATTAATTGATGCTCCTGTTCTTGGGTTAAGTGGGCATTGATAATGACTGGGTATGTCTCACTTTCGCCCAAGAACACATACTTGAGTAAGTCAGGTAAGGGCTTCAATTCAATTACGGGTGGGTCAGAGTCAGAAATGAGGGTGGGAGGAGCAGAATCGGGGGTGGGAATCTGCTGATCCATGTGAACGTGAATTCCCGCTGAGTCGCTCCCTGTGGAATAATCTGTTGTGACTGCATTAACGGGAAACCCGTTAACTGTGGTCACGTCTTCCTGCAACAACAGGGGAGAATTAGTAATGTGTGGATCATGATAGTTGGATTCAGGGGTGCTATGGTCAAAAGCACACCCTAAACAGTCGGATCCTAGGGGAGATATGTGTAGTGCAGTGGTCTCAGTCCCGTGTGGATCGCGATCCAAGAACTCTGATAGTGTAGACGAATGACACATTGGGTCGTCACAAAGGAGCCCAATGTTGCCATAGTATGCTGGGTCTTCTTCTTCACCATCCTCCTCTATTCGATCACAGTCGAAATTCTTTGCTGCCCTGAATATGTCAAGTCAAAGTCTCTCATTGCCTAGGGCGATCTCCATACACCCGGATGCACAATCAATGTTCGCTCGGGCTGTCGGCAGAAATGGGCGACCCAAAATAATTGGTGCATCTCGAAGATTTGGAGGAACTTCCATATCGAGAACAAAAAAATCTGTGGGAAAGCAAAACCTGCGGACTTTCACAATCACGTTTTCAACCACCCCCCTCAGTGTTTTGACTGATCTATCCGCCAGCTGAATCGTGACTGAGGCGCACTTCAACTCCCCAAATCGAAATCAATCAAATACGGCAGTGGGAGTTAGGTTGATGGACGAACCCAGATCTAGCAGGGCCCAATCAAATGGAGAATCCTGGAAGAAGCAGAATATGAGTGGGGTACCAGGGTCTTTCTTCTTCGACGGTAGATCAGCTAGAATCACGGCACTAGCCTCTTTCGACAGTACCACCTGTCGTCCAATTCTCGGCTGTCGCTTCGAGGTACAATAGTCCTTGAAGAACCTAGCGACAGCGGGAATGTGATCGATAGCCTCGAGGAGGGGGACTTGAATATGTACTTCCTTGAACATCGATTTCAGGTCCTCAAAATTTCGTGTGTCCTTTTTCTGTACTGCATTTCATGTTAAAGCCTCAGGAAAAGGGACGGGAATTTCAGGGTTAAGTGGCCTCTTACCCTTATCTATCGCAGGTGGCTCCTGAGATGAAGAAGGAGTCGATTCCGCCTGCGGTGAAGGGTGGGAAAAATCAAGACCTGCCTGCCTAGGTGGTGGGTTAAATGTCTTCCTTCCATTCCTCAAAGAGACAGCATGTGCATCGGCTTGCTGTCCATGAGGTGGTGGGGGAGCGGAAGGGGCAAAATACGTGGGGTTCTGCAAAGGCGGCTGGCCTTGCGCGTAACCGGGTGGTGCAGGAGGCGCCTGTAGTATGGCGTGTGCCTATCCCTACGGTGCCTGGAACCTAGGCGGGGCACCTTGGTTCTGCACATATCGCGGGTTCGGGATAGGTTGGGAGGGCAAGGCTCCCTGAGTCCTATTCTCCTGCAATAGCTGGTTCTACGTGTTCTGTATGGTCTGTATCTGATCAGCCATCGCCTTCATAATCTGCAAGCTATCTTGTGTTGATTTCCTCATTAATTCTTATAGCTCCTCTTTCAATGACTCCAAAGGGTCAGCCCACTTTGGAGGGTGGTTGGCAACTTGGTGCAATGGCTGGTATAAAGAGCGAGGTTGCTGCTGCTGAGACGGGAATGGTTGCTGCCTAGGGTACATTTTTTGTGCATTCCCGTATTGCTTGGTCTGGCAGTGTGGATCTTGATGTGGTCTCTGTGAATTACCAGACCAAGAGAAGTTTCGATGCTGGCGCCAACCAGGGTTATACGTCTCTAAATACGGGTTATTACGCCTGTATCCTTAGATAGCGCTGACGTCCTAGTAGGCCGAAGATGTCTGAGACGTATATCCGTCAAGGGGATACGCATTATAATTTGCGGGTGCTACGTAACCCTGGTCGTAGGGTGCCAGATCTGGATTATTTACGGGATCCTGATATGCAGGATCTCGTAAATACGGAGAAGATGCATCCCGAGTGAGTAGATTAACTCGAGCAGGAGGGGCTCGGGATGCATAGGTGGGTCTTGAAGCAGCAGAGCTCAAGTCAGATTGACCCTGACTAATCTGTCAATCTTTTTCTTATTAGGTTTATTCTATCCAACTGCTTGACTATGATATCCATGTCGGCTCAAATAGACTCGGTGTGAGCCTCGTGGACACCAACCCGCTGCTGACCAGGCTGTTAGAACTGGTTCATGGATGCGGCATTCATCGAGTTCTCTAATGATTCGAATAGCTCAAATGCGCTGTACTCGTCTTTTGCGAGAAAATTCCCGCCACTAGATGCATCGGCCAGATACCGATGTGTGTCATCTAGCCTATGGTAGAAAATCTGAGCTAAGTGCCATCTGGGTATACCATGATGCGGGCATTTTCGAAGAAGGTCGTGAAATCTGTCCCATGCTTCGTGTAACTTCTCCCCAACTCGATGGGAGAAAATTGTGATTGTGCCCCGCATTGCGTTTGTTCGACTGATTGGGAACTTTTGTAGGAATTCACGTCATAATTAAGGCCAGGTTCCAATTGGCTTCCCAATAGTCTTGAACCAGTATGAAGCTTTGTCCCTTAGAGAGAACGGGAAAAGCTTCATTAGAACAATCCCAAGATCGATATTCCTAGGTCGAATCATTTCAGCGAGTTGACTCAGGTCCTCCAAGTGCTAGAACGGATCTTCGCTTGAGTTCCCAATGTGAGTGCTGATCAACCCAATCACATTGGGCTTGAGCTCAAACGCGTCTCCGCCTCCGGGAATTCTAACTAGAGGTGCGACGATTTGTGCAGATTGGTCGTAGAAATTCTACAGTTGTTTTCCTCGCGGTGGGTGCTGCATCCTGTCAAGCACAGTCAGAATGCAATCCATGCTCTGCTGATGCTGCTCCTCAGATTCGGCGACCCGGGCTTCCAAATGAGCCATCTGGTCCAGATTCTCGTTATCCTAACCTGGTCTAGGTCCAGGTCCAAGATTTGCCATGGTGGCTCTGGGAGTGGAAGAAGTGGGGGGAGAAGATGGTCCAGGCGAGGTGACTCGCCTCCTTAGGAGTGGCTCCCAAGGTCCAACAAAGTGAGGTCGAAGTGACCTCCTTCCTTGCATACACCACCCAACCCCTTGGTTGGTGTAGCCAAGCAGGACAAGGCTAAGACCATGTCAATCAAATGGTCCTTATGGATCAGGTGACCAGATTTTTCATTAGAGGTTTGAATTCCTGAAGAGAAGTTCGTCGTTCAACCGACTGAAATTGATTCCCGCCTCTCAAGTTAACCAGCCAGTCTGGTTACGAGGGGACTAAGGGGAAGGTTCTTCCTTTGGCTTACACCTCTGGCTCCGTTAACCCCCGAGCTACGGTCGTTTGACACTACCCCGCAAACTTAGTCACCTGGTTTGGCGAGAGAGGTTAAAAACACCCAGTAGTATGACAACGAACTCGGGTTGATTTCGTGTTTTAAAGTTAATTTTAACCCATTTTCTTCAATGGGGTTTGTGGTGAGTGGCCCACAAGGTGACCAAGCTCACCGGCTAAACACTAGACTTGATTAAGTCTAGGTTAGCCCAAAGTGTGGTCTCTAAGTTGTAACCCTAAAGATTCAACCTAAGTTTCATGCACTTCTAGCCTAACTTATGCTAAGTTCTAGCCTAATTTAGGTCAATTAAGACCTATGATTGCTGTACAATCACTCCTTTCTTTTCTTTTTAATTTTCCCCCCTCCTTTTTCTCATTTTTCTCTCAAATGGATCTTCCTTTTCCTCAACCTCCATTTTTTTTTGTGCGAAATCCTTTTGTGAGATATGATTTTCACAGCATTTTTCTCTTTAATACCCCCCATACCTACGTTTTGCAATGTCCTCATTGTAAATTAAGTAGGTTCGAGTTCAGTTTAGATCGTACATTAGAATAGGGTCAAAGGGTGGGTGGATGGGTCGGGGTGACTGTTGCAGATGATTTCAAGCTTTGATACGTGTACTAAAGGTGGAGTTGGCTGTTCTAATGGACGAACCCTAAAGTGCAATATGAGTTCAGCAAAGAGTTATGTAAAAAGGATTTTGGGTTTTTCAAAAAATGATGGGCTGCCGCCTGTTAAGCGCTAAGTTTAACGCCATCAGTTGGGTACAATAAGCTCAGGGAGAATGGAGATCAAAAGACAACTCAGCCAAGTTTGTGTCAGTGAGTTCAATGAACGGTTTGAGTCACTGGCCATTCACGATAAATGATTCAGAATCACGACTGAGTTCACTAATTTCTATGGCCCCATTTCCAAAAACACGTCGGACAATGAATGATCCAATCCATTTTGATCTGAGTTTGCCAGTACATAGTTTGAGTTTGGCATCAAAGAGTAGGACCTTTTAACCAAGATGGAAATTTTTTCTTGATATGTGTTTGTAATGAAAGGCTTTAACCCATTCTTTGTAAATTCGCTAGTTCTCGTACGCTTCATTACGTAGTTCCTCGATCTCGCTCATTTGTAATTGTCGGTGGGTTCCAGCCTTATAAAGATCTAGATTGCACTTCCATACTGCCCAATAAGCTTTGTGCTCCATTTCGACGGGTAGGTGACATGCCTTCTCGTACACGAGTCTGAATGGAGACATACCTAATTGGGTTTTTTAGGCGGTCCTATAGGCCCACAGAGCTTCTGGAAGGTGGGCCAACCAAACTTTCCTATCAGGCCGAATAGTGACCTAAAGGATTTTCTTGATCTCCTGATTAGACAATTGATAATAACATCATCATGAGTCCTAACTAGCTCATTTTGACCTAAGAAAGAGAATAAAAGCTCCTATATAACCAGGAGAAAGGCCTAATTCAAGGAATTATTGTTCGGAGAAGAAAACATGACGGTAAAACTGTAATTTTACCATTTCAAAACATCAACGAGATTTCTCAGGGGCTAAACATTGGTCAAATGTTCTTGATAAGATAAAAGGTGGGTTGGTTCAGTCAGAAATGAGTTCATGTGCAATCTAAGAATTAAATGACATCTTATAACCCTAAAACAGACCCACTTAATTCAACAAGGTTATGGTCAGGATAAAAATCAATTAAACCCTCTAAAATTCATGGAAAAATATCCCCTAGGGTTTAGATCCTTCAATTTGGCCTTTAGGACCTATTTTGACCTAATTTGGGTTTTTGTGTAAAATGTCCAATCAAATGTGGTCAAACCTAAAATCCAACATCACCATTGGATTCCTTAGGTTCAAATTAGGTTTGTACCAAAATTTGGGCCTAAGGGAAGGTCATCTTGACCTACTTTGCAAAATAGTCCACCCAATTACATTCTGACCCCTAACTTTTGAAAACCCTTGCGTAGACCCCCTATCTTCCTCGCCAATCTTTGCATTTAGGTCCCTCCATTAAAGCGGAGGAATCCTACTCTATCAAGGATCCAAGGAGGATTGCTCCCTGATTCCTCAGAGATCTCTCAGATTTGGAAGGGAGATTTTGTGATGAATTCCCTCCCATCTGAACACAATTTCAGGATCTAATTTGCACCCAATCACTCATGCGAACGCACGAGAGATATGGGTATCTCCCACTGTTTCCTTCTCCGGCGAGGACTCTTGTGCTTGGAAGCTTGCCTTCCACGCACAAGAGCCCCTGCCAGTACCTATAAAAAGACCCCCACCTCCGACCACACATTTTCAACTTGGCTTGGCCGGAGAATCACCCCTAACTTCGTCTCTTCTCCTCCGGCCAAGTGTCTAGTAGGCTCCGGTGACCTCTCCTCCTCCTTCTCGTCGCTCTGCCACAATACCAGTGGCAGAGACGTCCTCACCACCTTCCTCCGCGTCGCGCCATACCCACGGGCGCACCTCCAGCCCCTTCGTCGTCGCCGTTCTCCCTCCGCTAGAAGTTTCTTCTCCAACGGTGGCAAATATAGCCAACAGCTCTTCTATCCCCCTTCGTCCACTTAGTTAGGTCAAAACGCTTCCTCTTCCTCCCCTCTCTTTCCTTTCACTTTAAACCCGTCGACACCGCAGACCACCACCATCGTTCCCATCTCCGGCCAACCACCAGCGAGGTGTCTCCGTCACCTCCTCACCTCCATCCACCTCGCCAGACCCCTCATAACATCCGCCATCATCCACTGAGAATCTTCCACCCCTTCACTGACCGCCAACACCTCCACACTCGCCCACCGAACACACCCATTACCACGGCCACAAAGCGACCTAGTCACGCATGCCTAGGCCGCCCCACGGCCAACCACCCACCGTAGCACCTTCGCCGTGACACAGCAAAGCTCCCCATGTGGTTTAACGAGGCCACAAGTCCATCTTTGTGAGTTTCAGATCCGACCCCCTTTCCACCATTGGAGCACGAGCAAGGAACTCGCAAGCTCGCTCCAGGCCGAAGCACTCTAGGTTCCCAGGTCCAGGAGGCGCAGGCTAATCTCACGAACACATCCAGTAAGAGAGCACGCCTTGCGAAGAACCCAGCTGTGGCAATTGAGCGAAGCACCTCACCTGCAAGCACGAGCGAAGCGAGTGGGACTTTTAGTCCCACCTCGGAAACTCAGGCGCGCGGTGAGTCCCTTATATTGATTTTGTGTTTTAGGCATTTCGCCTCAAGACATGAGGTGAGGTCCCCTCGCCCACGCTCACCCGCCTCATCCGCGACCCACGCCCCCGAGGACCTGGTTGACCGACTCGTTTAACCCTGCACTCCTCGCGCACCACCCACGCCGGTGCACCTAGACCCGGGCGCGCGTAACCTAACCCAATTACCCGGCTAGCTCTGGGAGAGTGAACCCAAGAGAGAAATAGAGAGAGAGTGTACGCGGGGAGGGTAACGAATAGGTTTTGCACTCATGTGCGTGTGCAAGGAAAAGAAGAATGGAAGAGGAAGGCGTAGCCGCAGAGAAAGAAGGAGAAGGAAGAGGTGCTAAGGCAAGGAAAGCAGAAAAGTTAAGGAAAAAGAAGGAAGGATGAGGCGTGCCTGAATAAGAAAGAGAAGGGCAGGAGAAGGCAGCAAGGATGGCAGAAGCCAAGGGAAAGAGAAAGCACTGTAATAGGGGAGGTGCGGCTGAGAAGAAATCAAGGCAGAGAAGAAGGAATAAGAAGGAAGGAGAAAGCAAGGAAGAAGAAGCAAAGAAGCCAAAGTCAGAAAGGAAAAGAAAGAGAAACTAAGGCCAAAGACCTGCAGAGGAAAGTCAGAGAAAAGAAGAAAGAGCCAAAAGCTAAAGGAAAGAAGAGAAAGAAGAAGAAGGAAAGAAAGAAAAGAGAAGATTAAAGAAGAAGAAAAGAAAGAAGCAAGGCAAGCAGATTCTTCTCAATCTCTTTATTTTGATATACTTTAGTATCCATAAACTCCTGCATTATACTCTGAATTAGATTTTGAGTAGATTTAAGTGTTAAAATTACATTATTGAGATTAGTGAATAGATTCCATTTGCTCCCTGTGTTCGACCTCAGACTTAACAATTCGAGTAATAAAAACTACTTATTTGTTTACAAGGTGATTTCACCTATACTACGACGCGACATCACTTATCTTTATAAAACAACCGATCTCGCCTGTGTTAATGTTTGTCGACGGTTTTGTGCGGATTTAAAGCGTATCATGTTGTAGTATAACCGACAAAACGTCCAAACAAATACAAAGAATTTTTATTACTCGAAAATCGGAGTATCCGAGGTCGAACACAGGGAACAAATGGAATTTACTACTAGTCAAAATGTAATTGAACACTCTAATTTACTCAGAATATCAATTCAAATGTGAATATATGCAATTAAAAGTAATTAGGACAAAAATATGAAATTGGACGTCTGATCACAAGATCAGACGTCTTAAAAGTATTTCTCCTTTTCTTCTTCTTCTGCAGTCTCTCATTTTCTTCTTCGTCTGCTTCTTTCTCTGCTTTCTTTCTTGTCTTGCGAAGCCTTCTTCTTCTTCTTTTGATCTTCTAATCTTTCTTTAACTCTCTTCTTCTCTGTGTCTAGCTCTTTCTTCTTCTGCTTTCCTTCTTCTCCTGCGAAGGCTTCTTTCTTTCTTCTTCTTCTCTGTCTTGCTCCTTTCTTTTCTTCTTTTGTAGCGGCCAAGTCCTTCTTCTCCTGCGTTCAGCCTGCCTGCACAGGAGCAAAACCTACCCCTTCTCCCTCTACCCACGCGTCTCTCTCTCTCAAGCAAATTACTCATGGACGCTCTCCCAGAGCCACAGCCATAATCGGGTCAGATCGTACCCGGGACCAGGCGCACCTGCACGTGGTGTGATGTGCGAGGAGTGCGTTGGCTTAGGGTCGTGGGTTGGATCCGCCAGATCCGCGTGGTCAAGCCGCGGACGAGGCGGGTAGGGTCAGTGAGGGACCTCACCCCTGTGCTTACTGAGGCAACCAGGTTAAAGCACAAATACAATTTATAGCGTACCTGAGTGTTGCAATCCCACGATGTGGGACTAAAGTTCCGCCCTGATTTCACACGCGCCCGCAGACTCTCATATGCAATTGCCCAAGCGGATGGCTCTGCTAGCGCTCCGTGCTGGGCTCACTCACCTCGCGACACTCGCGTCAGTCTCCTGCATCTGCAACCTGGGAAGCCTGATGCCTGGAGCTTCGTTGGAGCTTCACCGGAGGTCGTCCATGGCGGCAGCGGCTCAAACACTGTCATACACAAAACGAGCCTCACGGCCCAATCAGATCAGCTAGAGACCTTCGCCGTGGCACAGCGAAGGCGGTGGACGATGCTGCAGGCCGCAGGTCGGCCTAGGCGTGCGTGCCTAGGTCAACCTGTGGTCGGAGATGGTGGGTTGTTCGGGGGGTGACTGTGGAGGTCTGGAGTGGCAGTGGTGGGGTGGAGCAAGTTCCTGGTGGTGAGGCGGAGCTCTCGAGGTGATTGGTGAGCCGTGTGGAGTGGCGGAGTGGTGTGGGCGGCTCGCCGGAGGGCGGTCGGAGGCGAGGAAGATGGAGGTGTTTAGCATCGATCGAAGGGTAATCAGATGAGATAACAGGGAAAAGAGAGAGGAGAGGATGGAGAGGAGTTCTAACCTAAGTGTAAGGACGAAAGGGGACGGAGGGAGAACAGCAGTACCTGCTGGCGCCGTAGAAGAAGCTAGCCAGTGGGGGAGGACGGCGGCGACGACGGGGCTGAGGCGGCATGCGCTGGTACTGCGCGACGCGGAGGGAGGTCAGGAAGCTAACTCTGCCACTGGTTTTGTGGCAGAGCGAAGAGGGAGGGGATGGGGGCTCGCCGGTGCTAGCTGGGACATTTGGCCGAGCAGGAGGAGAGGAATTGAAGGGGGAAACTCGGCCAAATCAGGCTCCCGTCCTGCGGCAGGGTCTGGGGGGTGTTTTATAGGTGCTGGCTGCTCCTGTCAGCGCGTGGAGAGCACGCAATTAGGTCTGCCGGCTTGCCGGAGTTGGAAGGAAGGTGGATACCCAAATCTCTCGTGCGTTCGCACTAGAGATTGGGTTCACACCAGCGATTGTAATTGACTTTATAAGGAAGGGAATTCCTCAGAGAATCCTCCTTCCATTTCTGGGAGGGAATCTCTGAGGGATTAGAGAGAAATCCCTCTCCGAACCTCGCCGGAGCTCGGTTCTGCCCTAGCAATGGCGGCAGGACCGATTTGCAAAGGAGGCGAAGAACGTAGGGGGCTCTCTGCAAAGGTATTCAAAAGATAGGGACCAATTTGTGATTTGGGTGTACTAAATTGCAAAGTAGGCCAAGATGACCTCTCCTTAGGTCCAAATTTTGGTACAAACCTAATTTGGACCTAAGGAATCCAATGGTGAAGTTGGATTTTAGTTTTGACCTCGTTTGACTGGACATTTTGCGTAAAAACTCAAATTAGGTTAATTGATGAACTAGGACCCTAATCTAGGTCAAACTGGGTTCCAAAGGCCAAATTAAGTGTTCTAAACCCTAGAGAATATTTTTCCATGATTTTTAGAGGGTTTAATTGATTTTTATCCTGATCGAAACCTTGTTGAATTAAGCAGGTCTATTTTAGGGTTACCACATATCATTTACTTCCTCGATTGCACATGAACCCATTTCTGATTGACTCAACCCACTTTTTATCTCATTTAGACCTTTTGACCTGTGTTTTGCCTCTGAGAAATCCCGTTTATGTACTGCAATGGTAAAATTGCATTTTTAACCTTTAATTCATGTTTTCTTCTCAGAGCACTTATTCCTTCAGTTAAGCCTTCTTCTAGGTTATGTAGGAGCTTTTATCTTCTTTATTGGGTCAAAATGAGCTAGTTATGGCTCATGATGAGGCTCTCATCATACCCCCATGCCTAGCTTTTGCTAGTCCCTTAACAAAATTTCAAGGTTTTAACTTCCGTTCTAGACCCAGAGTGTCCTCAGTTATGATAAGTGCTTCTTTTGTGATTAGGTCAGAATGCCAATAATAGGCCTAGAGGTACTCAAGTACCAACCAAAATCTAGACCTGTTCCGCTTTGGCCTCAGTCCTCCGCAAAGGTTTCTCCGGCCCACAGAAACTAACCTAGGGTTTGTTGGACTCCGCGGTTAAAGCACCCGTGCTTGAGACATTTTTAACCTAAGTTCAGTTTGCAGTGCGTTTTTTGTAAGAGAGAGAGATAGAGGATATATTTGTTTGGAGAGCTTTTCTCTCTCTTTTCTTTTTATTTCTAGCTTCGGATTAGCTTCTCAGCACGGTCTGTATCAGATTCCTCGTCCCCATCATCAATCCTCAAGGGTTCCTGGCTTTCGAGATTTCGAGATAATCCCGCCCATGGCATTCCATGGCCGAATTCAGACCCTGGCGATCGACATTTCGTGATAAGGCCGCCCATGGTATCTGAACCAGCAGAGTGCTTACGTGTCCCCAGTAGGATATTTAAATATCCTAAGAGACAAGCACCGAGGAGACGATATATTGTTACGCATCTTCGAGGGGAATTTCCCGCCTCTCCACACCGGGAACTCGTCCAAATCAATGTGTTGATTGGCCGCTCCTAATCTAGGTGACTTTTTCAGAGCATTAAATGCTTTTCGCGTGATTTGGATGTTTATGCGCACTGAACCAGACTGTGTGTGAATTTGGGTGCTTAGGTTACCGAATCCCGTAAACCGGAGGTCAGTTAACGAGGCCGAATACTTTCTAAGCCTTAGACCTAATACTTAAGCTTTGCATTTTCCTCAACCTCTTGAGGATTATCCAGATTTTAATGGATACGTGAATTTTTAAGCTAAAGGTACTAGCCCAAAAGGCCTAAGACCAGCGTTCCCGCTAATCTCTTGTTATATCTCCGTAGCACTTTTCTTTTCTTTTTCTTGATTCGGTCTAGAACTTCAGTTAACCCCTTAATCTTTTACTAATGACTATTTCTTTTCATTTTCATTTTGTGCTCCTTTTTGTCATTTTTCTTCTTTTTCTCCTCCTTATGCTTAAGTGGCTCACAAAATTTCCTCCCTCCCCCCATTTTTTTGTTCTTTTTCATAATTTTTCAATTTTTTTGTGTTTTTGACCTATGTGAATTTTTTGTGTGAGAATCCTTCTGATTTTTTCTTGGTTTTGTATGTATGCACTTTACCACCCCCCCATGCCTAAGTTTTGCAATGTCCTCATTGTAAACGGAGGGTGTGAAATAGTGTTGTGGTCAGGGACTTAGAACAGGATACATCGGGTGGGTGAATGGGTCGGAACAGACTGATGCGAACGATTTCAAGCTCTGATACGTGTACCAGAGGTGGGATCAACTGTCTAAGGTTGAACTCAAGGTGTAGTAGACGTGGAGTACAAACGGATAATCAGACGGCTCTCTGTGTTTGGGATGACGGGTTGCCTCCCGTTAAGCGCTAAATTTAATGCCTTCAGCCGAGCAGAAAATGGGGTGGAGAGGGAGTGGTCAAATCAATGAAGTTTTGGAAAACAAGCACCTTGATTAAGAGCCTGGTTGGTCCAACCAGGTGCTTGTTGAGATCAGCGGGCTGATGATGCAGCCCGAACCCAATAAGTCTAGTAGGTTGATATATGTAGATCAGCAGATGTAGAACCCACCATATGCAGTGACGTTCTGATGGATATGGAAGTGAAAACTCGGGTTCAGGCTGAGTCGAATCAGCCTGGTCAAAGTAGGGTTCCGAAAAATTATCCATGTAAGGTGTGGAATCCCTATAGAGGTGATCAAAGGATGGAGGCTCCTGATTTGTGGTCTGATCAGTACCCGATACCTGGTCTAGATATGGAGTTGAATCATCTGAAAACGGCTCAGTGAGAGGTGAATCGGAATAGAAATTGAGTCCGGTTGCGGGTCGGGGTGGGGAACGGGTTTTGATTGGTTCTGTATATGTGGAGCAGGTGGCTTCAAAGAAGATTGACATGTTATAATCAAGAGGCAGATTTTCTCCGATGTTATGGTCAGATTCGAGATCGTCGGAGAGTTTGCGAAAATCAAAGTTTGAATGAGATTCCAGATCATGAGTTCCACCATAGAATAAATCATATGTTGTATATTCAGCAGCCTGACTGGGATCTAGCCTAAATGTTAATTCTGAGCTTAAAGGATATCCTTATCTGATAGAGGCTCAGATTCTAAGCTAGTAGGGCAGACCCAATTGAAACCCTGCTCGTCCAACTCCTCGATTTCTATGTCGTAGATTGGCATGACTTCTGCAAAATCGATTCGTTCCTCTGAGGAGGTTGACGAAGGATATTCATCAAATCGAGGCCCAAAATTATATTCTTCATTAAGAGATTGATTTTCTTCATCTGGGGCCTTGAAATCTTCAAAATATGTTTCAGATCTAGGTTCTAGGCTTAGGATGTGGGCTGAATTACTAGAATTTAGGTCTGAATAACCTTCGAGGGCCACCTTATCAGAATAAGGGACGGAATTTACACCCTCGAGAGGTTCAGTTGTACTCTCATACTTGCAGGAGTCTTGGGATTCTAACATGGGCTCAACATTGTATTTTCCTGCATTTGGAACTTCCCAACCTTCTTCAATATCAGGAACATTGTACTTTATCTGGGTTGGGAATCCACAACCATTTTGTGCCTCAAACCCGAGATCAAATTTATCCTCGATGTTGTCCCAAGATAGTTCATCCTCTGTTTGTGGTATATACGGGTATTTCTGATCAATAACTTGTTTTACTAATCTCATTATCTCTTCCCGTTTTTCAAGACTATCTTGGTGTTGCTTCCAAAGTCGAGGATTTGTCATACATTGAAGGTATTCACTATTATGCAATTTTTCTATCTCAATGTATGCAGTAATGAGCAAGTCACGGGTTGATCCTTTGTTGGCTTCTGCTAATAGTACTTGGGCACAAGTTATGACAAAGGTTGTGGTTGTTGGGACATCAACCTGAACGTTTCCTACTGTTGTTGAGGTTTCTTCATTTTCATAGAATTTCATGGCATCCTCAATCATTTTATCTCTCATGGATCTCTGATATTCAGGTTTTTTGACTGGTAGTCCTAGGTGGTTTGGCTGCATGTTTGGATCAAGTGGTGGAGTCAAGATATAGAATCAAGTTGGAATCAAGATGTGTTATGAAGCGATCAGATCTGAATAACGAGTCCCACTGAAAATGTGTGTGTGCTAAAGAGAAAAGATGAGGGACTGGAGATGTTTTTGACCCAATCAAGACACCCAAAGATGTTTGGATGACTATGGAGGTTCGGGGCAGATGGACCCCTGGATCAGAAAATCATCCACCTGAGAATTACCTGGGCAGCCAGAGAGGGAGAGTCCCACAAAGACCCCTACACGGTAGAGCATCCCTACGGGTTATAGGGTTTCCCCCCACCCGACCTCTCTTGTCACTGAGATTCCAGGTAGACCAGAATGGGGACCTTGACCTCTTAAGTCTATCACTTTTTATTTCAAAGGTGCTTTTAGGGTTCTCACTTGAACTTTAGATGTTTTTGGTATTGTGACCTAATTTAGAGGTTGGTTGACCCAAGGGGTCAACTTCACCTAACCTGTCCTATAGATGGCAGAATGATTCTAGGTTTGAAGCCTAGAGATCACCCAGATTTGACTCCCATGTTATTAGGTCCAGAAATTTTAAGATTCAAGTGATTTTAGAGCTTTCTTTTTTTTCTTTTTTTTTTTTTTTTTTAGGGTTTATCTTATTTAGCTTTCTTCAATCAAGGGCTTGGGTAGCACACTGATGCGGGAGGGTTTATTTCCTTTTACACAGGCATGTGTGACTAGCGCTTCAAGACCCTAATGTGGAAACCCTAATTTGGTTCTATTTCCAATCCTCTTTTTCTTTTTCAAAAGTTCTCTTTGGACTTATAAATAAGAAGTGTGTGATTCGCCGAGATTAAGCGTTATTTCAATTAGGCACAAGAATTTGTGGGATGAAAAAAAAAATCACTCCAACTTCAAGAATATTTGCAGAAATTTTCGCAAAATCAGGAAATGTTTTGCCTTAGAGATGGTGATTACTATATAAAGAAGGCAATTGATTCCAAAATTGATTTTCTTCCTTTTGTCTTTCAAAGATTAGGGGATGATTAAGGAAGAAAAGAAATTACCTGCCCTGGAGTGGTTGACTTGCGGGAGAGATTTTCTCATGAAGTACCTGCAAGATCACATCAAAGCAAAGTAGGGCAAGTTAGTGTTCAATATGATAAAAGGAATGTGGAGACTAGTGGTAAATTGCGCATTGCTCCCCGGCAACGGCACCAAAATGTTTGTCGACGGTTTTGTGCGGATTTAAAGAGTATCACGTTGTAGTATAACCGACAAAACGTCCAAACAAATACAAAGAATTTTTATTACTCGAAAATCGGAGTATCCGAGGTCGAACATAGGGAGCAAATGGAATTTACTACTAGTCAAAATGTAATTGAACACTCTAATTTACTCAGAATATCAATTCAAATGTGAATATATGCAATTAAAAGTAATTAGGACAAAAATATGAAATTGGACGTCTGATCACAAGATCAGACGTCTTAAAAGTATTTCTCCTTTTCTTCTTCTTCTGCAGTCTCTCATTTTCTTCTTCGTCTGCTTCTTTCTCTGCTTTCTTTCTTGTCTTGCGAAGCCTTCTTCTTCTTCTTTTGATCTTCTAATCTTTCTTTGCCTCTCTTCTTCTCTGTGTCTAGCTCTTTCTTCTTCTGCTTTCCTTCTTCTCCTGCGAAGGCTTCTTTCTTTCTTCTTCTTCTGTGTCTTGCTCCTTTCTTTTCTTCTTTTGTAGCGGCCAAGTCCTTCTTCTCCTGCGTTCAGCCTGCCTGCACAGGAGCAAAACCTACCCCTTCTCCCTCTACCCACGCGTCTCTCTCTCTCAAGCAAATCACTCATGGACGCTCTCCCAGAGCCACAGCCATAATCGGGTCGGATCGTACCCGGGACCAGGCGCACCTGCACGTGGTGTGATGCGCGAGGAGTGCGTTGGCTTAGGGTCGTGGGTCGGATCCGCCAGATCCGCGTGGTCAAACCGCGGACGAGGCGGGTGGGGTCAGTGAGGGACCTCACCCCTGTGCTTACTGAGGCAACCGGGTTAAAGCACAAATACAATTTATAGCGTACCTGAGTGTTGCAATCCCACGATGTGGGACTAAAGTTCCGCCCTGATTTCACGCGCGCCCGCAGACTCTCATATGCAATTGCCCAAGCGGATGGCTCTGCTAGCGCTCCGTGCTGGGCTCACTCACCTCGCGACACTCGCGTGAGTCTCCTGCATCTGCAGCCTGGGAAGCCTGATGCCTGGAGCTTCGTTGGAGCTTCACCGGAGGTCGTCCATGGCGGCAGCGGCTCAAACACTGTCATACACAAAACGAGCCTCACGGCCCAATCAGATCAGCTAGAGACCTTCGCCGTGGCACAGCGAAGGCGGTGGACGATGCTGCAGGCCGCAGGTCGGCCTAGGCATGCGTGCCTAGGTCAACCTGTGGTCGGAGATGGTGGGTTGTTCGGGGGGTGACTGTGGAGGTCTGGAGTGGCAGTGGTGGGGTGGAGCGAGTTCCTGGTGGTGAGGCGGAGCTCTCGAGGTGATTGGTGAGCCGTGTGGAGTGGCGGAGTGGTGTGGGCGGCTCGCCGGAGGGCGGTCGGAGGCGAGGAAGATGGAGGTGTTTAGCATCGATCGAAGGGTAATCAGATGAGATAACAGGGAAAAGAGAGAGGAGAGGATGGAGAGGAGTTCTAACCTAAGTGTAAGGACGAAAGGGGACGGAGGGCGAACAGCAGTACCTGCTGGCGCCGTAGAAGAAGCTAGCCAGTGGGGGAGGACGGCGGCGACGACGGGGCTGAGGCGGCATGCGCTGGTACTGCGCGACGCGGAGGGAGGTCAGGAAGCTAACTCTGCCACTGGTTTTGTGGCAGAGCGAAGAGGGAGGGGATGGGGGCTCGCCGGAGCTAGCTGGGACATTTGGCCGAGCAGGAGGAGAGGAATTGAAGGGGGAAACTCGGCCAAATCAAGCTCCTGTCCTACGGTAGGGTCTAGGGGGTGTTTTATAGGTGCTGGCCGCTCCTGTCAGCGCGTGGAGAGAGCGCAATTAGGTCTGCCGGCTCATCGGAGTTGGAAGGAAGGTGGATACCCAAATCTCTCATGCGTTCGCACGAGAGATTGGGTTCACACCAGCGATTGTAATTGACTTTATAAGGAAGGGAATTCCTCAGAGAATCCTCCTTCCATTTCTGGGAGGGAATCTCTGAGGGATTAGAGAGCAATCCCTCTCCGAACCTCGCCGTAGCTCGGTTCTGCCCTAGCAATGGCGGCAGGACCGATTTGCAAAGGAGGCGAAGAACCTAGGGGGCTCTCTGAAAAGGTATTCAAAAGATAGGGACCAATTTATGATTTGGGTGTACTAAATTGCAAAGTAGGCCAAGATGACCTCTCCTTAGGTCCAAATTTTGGTACAAACCTAATTTGGACATAAGGAATCCAATGGTGAAGTTGGATTTTAGTTTTGACCTCGTTTGACAGGACATTTTGCGTAAAAACCTAAATTAGGTTAATTGATGAACTAGGACCCTAATCTAGGTCAAACTGGGTTCCAAAGACCAAATTAAGTGTTCTAAACCCTAGAGAATATTTTTCCATGATTTTTAGAGGGTTTAATTGATTTTTATCCTGACCGAAACCTTGTTGAATTAAGCAGGTCTATTTTAGGGTTACCACATATCATTTACTTCCTCGATTGCACATGAACCCATTTCTGATTGACTCAACCCACTTTTTATCTCATTTAGACCTTTTGACCTGTGTTTTGCCTCTGAGAAATCCCGTTTATGTACTGCAATGGTAAAATTGCATTTTTAACCTTTAATTCATGTTTTCTTCTCAGAGCACTTATTCCTTCAGTTAAGCCTTCTTCTAGGTTATGTAGGAGCTTTTATCTTCTTTATTGGGTCAAAATGAGCTAGTTATGGCTCATGATGAGGCTCTCATCAGTTAACATTTTGGCGCCGTTGCTGGAGAGCAATGCGCAATTTACAACTAGTCTCTGCATTCTTTTTTATTCTATTTGAGCACTAACTTGCCCTATTGTTTTGCTGTGATCTTGCGAGATATTTCACGAGAAGATCTCCTGCGCAAGTCAACCACTCCAGGGCTGGTAATCTATTTTCTTCCCTAATCCATGTCCTAATCCTTGAAAGACAAAAGGAAGCAATCAAAATAGGAACTGCTTGCCTTCTCTTTATAGTAATTATCACTTAAAAGGCTAGTTTCTGATTTGCGAGATAAATTTTTCAAATCTGATTGAAGTAGAAGCGATTTTTAGAGATCCTATCCCACAAAATTCCTCTGCCTAGTAGAAATCACGCTTAATCTCCGCGACAACACACTTTTTGTTTTTAAGTCCAAAGAGAACTTTTTTTGAAAAGAAAAGAGGATTGGAAGTAGAACCAAATTAGGGTTTCTACAGTAGGGTTTTAGAGTGCTAGTCACACATGCTTGCATAGAAAGAAATAAACCCAACCCGCATCAATGTGCTACCCAAACCCTTCATTGAAAAGATCTAAGCAAGACAACGCAAGAGATTCTTCTAGAAAGGGGCTTCTCATCATGGGGCTTTCCTTCAACCTGTAAAATGGGAATCAGTTTGTTTGCCAAAGAAGATCGGTGGCATGAGAATTAGATCCCTCAAAGAATTTAATGATGCCCTACTTTTGAAGTGGGCTATTCGGCTGCTACAAGGGGAAAAAAAATGTGGACAGAGATTATTCAGGATAGCTATGGGGCTACCAATGACGAGAAGAACCACCTAAATCCACATAAACCTTCTCCTTTTTGGTCATCAGTGGTGCGTGCCTTGGCGGATAATTGGAGCTTGTTCAAGTCTATCTTAGGTGATGGGAAAAGCTTCAAATTCTGGTTGAAAAATTGGCTGCCTGGTGGGGTGATAAAAGACAGGTACCCTGTTGCATTCTCAGCTGCTTCTAATAAAAATGCTGTGGTATGTGATTACTGGGACACGGCCTCTGAAAATTGGGCTCTGAACAATGTAATGTGGAATGGTCATGAAACAAGAACACGAGCAGAAAATGAGCGTCTCATGCAAGAACTTGCTGCTTTCAAACCCACACCTGAGGAATATGACACATACAATGGGAGGGTACGTTCTCCTCAGCGGCTACCTATGACAAGCTTGTCAACTCTTCCAGGATGGCAGAAGTAGATGAGGTGGGGAAAAAGCTATGGAAATTGAAGGTACCACTGAAGATACAAATTTTTTTATGGTTATGCAGAAGAGATGGCCTGATTACTAGAGATCTGAGGCACAGGAGAATGGGAACCCCTACCCACTTCTACCACTTGTGTGGGATGCATAATGATTCCAGCATTCATATATTTTCTACTTGTGTGATTATAGATTATGTCTAGAGGAAGGTGTGTAGGGAATCTATTCCCACGTAGGAGAATCTCTGGAGTTCTTTCTTGAGGGTGAATAAGCCATACTTGCTTATGGTGGTTGTATTATGGTCTATTTGGAGAGCTAGAAATGAGAACTTGTTTCAGGAGAGTCTAGTGAATGTGGATAAGATTGTCAATAGTCGCTGGAATCTCATACACCAATGGGGTTCAATCATGTAACCTTTTTCATTATATTTTTATCAATAAAAGCTCTCCAGGAGTGCTATCGGTGATTCGATAGCATTCCTTTTCATCCTGCAGGTTCACCCAATGGTTGTCGGAGATCGAGTAGATAATCCTAGCACCTAACCACTTAATGGTCTCCTTTTTCATGACATACTTCAGGTTCGGATTCAGACGTCTCTGCATTTCATGGGATGGTCGTGTGCCCTCCTCAGTATAGATGCAGTGCATGCAATATGAAGGACTGATACCAGTCAAGTCATCGAGAGTCCAACCAATGGCTCTCCGATGCTGCTAGAGGACAGAAATCAATCTTGTTTCCTGATTAGAAGTTAGACAGGAATTGATGATCACAGGAAACGTGCGATTAGAACCCAAAAGATGTATCTTAGATGATCAGGGAGGGGCTTCAATTCCATGACGGGATTGTCAGCAGCTGATGAGAGGCTCATCATGGCTTCTAATTATCCCTAATTAACTAGTTTCCCTAGTTAATTAGCCATGAATATGCATATATAAGGGTTAATTATAGAATAAGGGGCAAAATAATAAAGGACCTTAAAATAAGTTTAAAATGCTAAATTATATGTCAATTACTATTATTAATAACTTAATTAATAAATGGGCTCGAAATACCACTAATTAGTTACCTAATTAATATCTTATTTAACTTAAGAATAACTTATGACCTAAGTCTTTAATAACTTAAGTAAATCAATTTACTAAATATAAATAAATGGGTTAAAAATGTGAATACATGGCTTTAATATGATATTTAGCTAAATTATAAATATATATAAAAAGTTAGAAAAGAAAATAATTTAAATTAACCTTAAAAGCCTCTGTTTGCATTTTGGTCCCTATAATTTATTACAATCGAGTCCTTTTCCTTTAATCTAGGTCCTTAACTTTCCTTGCAGATAGGTCCCTATGTACACCGTCTTCTTCTTCTCCATTTCTTCTTCAACCGCTTGAACAGCTAACGTTCGGCGGTGATGGCACTCTCCGATGACCGTCCATCTGATGTCATTCCTTCCTCGCCAAGCTCTTGGAGCTTGTGCTCACCACCTCAACTCCATCCACCGATCTGTATTTATCCTAAATCCTAATTAGGTCACAGTGTTAACTTCACCGGCGACGGAGACGACGAGGGAGGTTAAGCTGTACCTAGACATCTATTCGTTTGGATCTTCCCCCTTTACAGCCGCTGAACCCTATAAATAGGCCTAAACCCCTACAATTTGAGCTTGATCAGCTCCCTTTCCCTCTCCACCTCACCATAGCTGGTCAATAGGTTCTTCCGCAACTCTGGCATCTTCATTCTCCTTCTCGAGCGCGGCTGCCGAGGACGTGCTGCTTCTCTCACCTCCTCTTCCTCTCTATCACCCTGCCAACGGCGACTGAGCGCCCCACTCTCCCTCTGGTCTCCGCTTCGATCGGCCGGAGCTTCTCTTCTCACCCAATCTAGATTTTGATCTCGTTCTCGCCCTGCCAACGGTGAGATCCCTCACCTCCTTCGTTAGGTAAGTAGTCTTAACCATTAGGAGTAGGTTAGCTAGGTACTTAGATAAAATTAGCTTAGTTTAGTTAGCTTCAGTAATTTCTTCTCTGACTCCGACGAGGTCAAAATCGATCTCACTGGACATCGATTCACCCTTGCTTCCCTCCTGTCACTTGTCTCTACTTTCCACGATCATCCTCCCCTTCTTTCCTCCCTATTTTATCATCTTTACTGCCTAGACCAGTTCACCTTCATCGGTGACCTCCGCTGTCCATAGTGGAGGTCACTGAGCTTAGAACACCTCCGCTGGGGCCCTCCATCACCCATTCGCACACTAAGGGCCCCGATCTTCACTCCAATTTAACAATTGATCACTTATACTGTAAACGCCTAATTACGTTTCAACTCTTGAGCTTACTGTCTATGGTGAGTTCAAGAGAGTCTAAACACCTAATAGATCACCTATAGACTATCACCGTACACATTAAACACTTTCCTCTCACACAATTGAGTGAGAGGAGCATCTTGGAGTTCTAACGAACTCATACTCTCCATTTTCTGATTTCGTTGCATATATTTGATTAAATTCATTAATTGCTTCAATTGAGACTCTCTTGAGGTTCAAAAGGACCTCGAGAAGCTCTTGAACCCATTAATGAGCTCATTTGATGAGATTTTCATCACTATGTATCAAAAAAAAACTCACCGAAGCTTCGGCAAGCACTGACGAGTCATATTTGAGCTTCAACCCATGAATTAACTTGAGAAGCTCTAGAGTATACTTATAAGACTTCAGGATTAATTTTCTGTGGTTTAATTTGAGTTTCAGCTTAGAACACCTCCGCTGGGGCCCTCCATCACCCATTCGCACACTAAGGGCCCCGATCTTCACTCCAATTTAACAATTGATCACTTATACTGTAAACGCCTAATTACGTTTCAACTCTTGAGCTTACTGTCTATGGTGAGTTCAAGAGAGTCTAAACACCTAATAGATCACCTATAGACTATCACCGTACACATTAAACACTTTCCTCTCACACAATTGAGTGAGAGGAGCATCTTGGAGTTCTAACGAACTCATACTCTCCATTTTCTGATTTCGTTGCATATATTTGATTAAATTCATTAATTGCTTCAATTGAGACTCTCTTGAGGTTCAAAAGGACCTCGAGAAGCTCTTGAACCCATTAATGAGCTCATTTGATGAGATTTTCATCACTATGTATCAAAAAAAACTCACCGAAGCTTCGGCAAGCACTGACGAGTCATATTTGAGCTTCAACCCATGAATTAACTTGAGAAGCTCTAGAGTATACTTATAAGACTTCAGGATTAATTTTCTGTGGTTTAATTTGAGTTTCAACATTTGGAGTACTTGTTTGATCTATGTCTTCTCCAACTCCGGCAGAGTTAGAGAAGCTATTCTATTAGGATTAAGACTTCGAAAATAGATTCAGAAGCTTATGCAGAACCTATAGAAGCCATCCTTGATCTCTGATTGCTTTGAGAACTCTTAGGTTTCTCCACCGAACAAGCTCCATTTTGACCTTAGGCGATGAAGTCTAAAACCTTACCATATTTGATCAAAATCCAATTTTGAAGCCTTGAATCAGCTCCTAAGGATGAATTATGTTGATCTGAGACTTTAATTCGATCTCAGAAAGCTTAATTCAGAAAGTCAACCCTCAATTGGATTTGGTCAACACTGTGTTAAACTTGAGTGATATTTGAGTAATTTTGGGAATTAAATGTTTCAATAGGGATCTAGGATGACTTAGAATGTGTTCGGGTTGGATTGGAAGATTTTTATTGAGGTTTTAAGGTGTTTCATGCTTCTGCATAGTTTCGGTTCAAAATGAACCCAATACGATTTTAGTGACATTTTGATGAGATTTAAACGCCTATTTCACCTAGCCCAGATCGCAAAAACCATATGAGGTTGTTCAGATATCTGTTAGAGACTAATCTCTCTCTGCTGAGCTAATTTAAGCTCAAATCTGGGCTCTGTGTCTACTGAACGAAGCATTTGAGTTTCATCTTCTCTCTAAGCTTCTCAGAAACTCTTTTCTTGTTCCAATTGACGTGGAATTGTTCCCCGAGGCTTCTCATAACCTCAGCTGAAGGCTTTAGGCTTTCCTTAGGTTATTTGACCTGAGTTCAACTGTCTACAGGTCATTTTGGCCGTGCAAACCTTCCATCGTCGCCCCTCAAATCGAAGGGCCAATTCAAATCTGAGCACCAAATTGGTGCTGCATCCTGATAGAGCACACATAGGGCTCTTGATTGAGTCCGTGGTCGATCAATTCCATCAACGAAGTCGGCCGAAATCTTCATCGAAAAATTATCCTGGAGCTGGAAAGATTGTCCCACCTCAGTAATTTGTGGACGATTGCTATAGTATAATATGATTTTCTACACTAGACAGTTCGGTCGTCAGCGCAGGGTGCAAAATGAAATGAACATATTGGGCGTGGGTGCGTGCGTTGCATGTGCTTGCGCATGGGTGTGTGTGTGCACGCCTGTGAGCGTGAGCGTGGACCCGTGAGTGGGAGCCAATGTGGAACTAAAGTCCCTGTTGTCCTTCGAGGGTAGCTAACTAACGAGGAGGAGGCGAAGGAGGCGTCGATCGTGATGAGCCGACACCGGAGAAGAGGAATACTCTGGGCGGGAGAACGGCGATGAGGAGGTTGGGAAGCGTCGCGCCGATATTGCAAGATGTAGAATGAAACGAGGAAGAAGAACCAGCCGCCTATTGTACGTGGCAGCCGGCGAAGTGAACGGGGGAGGACGATCACCGGGGCAAGCTCGAAGCGGGCTTGAAGAGGGAGAAAAGAAGAGTTTGGTAGCCCAAAAACTTGCTAAGGAAGTAAGACAGGCGAGGAGGGTCTTATATAGGCCATTAGACGAGCTTCCAAGCTTGGAAACAAGCTTGGAAGCTCGAAAATCAGGGATTAGGATTTGGTGATTTCAAGGAGTTCGCACGAGCTGCACGGGGAGATTTGGAGTTTAGGAGTAGGTTTAATCGATCAGGAAACTCCTCAGGGTTGTCCGGCCAAGTAATCAGGGAGGAATCTCTGATTGAGAGCTCGGCTACATGGGTTCACACCTGCCATGGCAGAAGAGACCCAAATGCGATGAATACAATGAAGTTAGGGGGGTCTTTGTAAGGATTTTCGAAAGTTATGGGTGTATGTGAGAAAGAAAGAGTATAAATGGACCAAAATGCAAACTAGGTTGAAATGATCTTTGATTGAGCTCAAATTATGGTACAAACCTAATTTGGACTCAAGAAATCTAACGGTGAAGTCAGATTTTAGTTTTGACCAAGTTTGACTGGATAATTTATGCAGAAATACAAATTAAGGCAACCGTCTGTCTGAGACTTTGTTTTAGGTCAAAAGGAGTTCCAAAGGTTAAATCAAAGGTACCAAGTCTTATAGAATAGTTACCATGACCTTAGTTAATTAAGCGAGTCTGAAATTAAGGTTTGGGATGTCCATTAATTCTTGAAATGTGTGAAAACATGTTTCAATCTGCATGGACCCTCTTATTCGACATTAATGACCATTTGACCTTTAATTCACCCCTGGAATTTCCCACAATTATTCTATACTTTTGAAATGCAGTTAAAATTGCAGAAATAACCCTGTGCTCATCTCTTTTTCTTAAAACAGAATAGTGTGCACACAGGACCCTCTAATGGTTATGTAGGAGCTTTTTTCAACTTTATTAGACCAAAAAGGGCTAGTTAGGGCTCATGATGTTGTTCCCATCAACAGGATAGTTGATGAGAAAGATAATCGTTACGAAAAGTTTGAGTTTAGAAAACCCGAGTCGTAAAATTCGCAAGAAAATCTACTACCAAATAATATTTATAACTAAAACTCTGGCATGTCCTGGGTCAAACACAAGGATGTGAATGTTTGATTAAAAATCGCATTTGAAATTATTTTCATAAAGCAGATTAGCTAGTTTAATTTAATCTAAGTGAGCTAAACTACTTAAATAATAAACAATAGAAGACGTAAAGAGAATATATAAACAAAGAGAAAAATAGAGAGAAAATGAACAAATATTGCATTTAAATATTCTAAAGTCTCTTACAATTACTTAAAGAAAATAAAACTACACTAGAAAGCGATAAAAACATAAGGGTGAGAAAATCCTCCTCAACGGCTGCTTAAAGGATGAGTCACGTTGATGAAGTACCCGGAAGAGGATGGCGAGATGCTGGACGAGAGAGGACGAATCTAGAGGACGAAGGACGAAGCAGGGCGACGTCGCAGTGGGATCCACTGCCCAAATGGTGGCAAGAAGACAACCACGAGACGCTCCACGAAGGGGGTAAGATGGGAAAATTATTTTACTCTTGCTCTAGTTGAGCATCCCAGGTATGGAACCACCACTTAGAGCTTTGGAGGAGGTGAGAGAAGAGCTAAAGGGATGAAGAAATATGTGGGGTGTAGGGTCCTTTATATAGTTGAGGTACAATGGCAAAAAGGTCCTTTAAAATCTTTAAAATTAAATGCAAGGCCTTTAGTGACGCACACTTACGTCACTATAAGTAAGCATCGATGAAGGTGCATACTTGATCTCCATCGCTTACCACCGATTGGACGCACCTCACGTGGCCACCTCATCGCGTCGTGCCGCTATCAGCCGTTCGATCATTCGATCGGATGGTCGAGAGTGCACGAACACGCTTCATCTTCCGCTGTTGCACGCACCTACATACGATGGCGCATACGTTAACTTGTCATCACACTCATACGGCACGCTCGTTCATCCAACACCCCTACGTGCTCCACGTAGCGGCCACCATCACCACACGATTGTCATCGTACAACCGAATTTCAGCGTTGTCGCTCGCGTGCTTGATTTGAAGCTGGGCGAGTTTCGAATGCGCGACATTTTCTTCTCGAAAGACACTCGACCACCACGCCGTGAGCGCAAATAGTCAAGTTTCTAAATTTTTTCCTCCGGTGCTCTCCACCGTCGGATGATGATCCGAAGATTGAGATTAATCTGACATTGATGAAGAAGAAGGCTGCGGTGCTATTGAGGTTGTTTAGGCAACTGAGATGCAACCACATGACGCCATCTTGGTTGTCCATCTTCCAATGCCTGTAGATGGTGCCACAGGTGCCAGATTGGGTCGATTTTCACGTCATTGGGTTGTGATCGTCGATCCGAACCCATCCGTGCAGTTGGATTTGTCATCTGAGGTTCGGATTTTCACCATTTTGCTCCTTGACCTTTGATCTTTCTAGGACTGCATGTGATGCTACGGAGGTCCGGTCGAGGCAATCTCGGAGCCATTGAACTCCAATCATCACCCTAATCAGATCCATATGGTTGGATCTTCAATCCGAGGCCTAGAAAAATATCGCCTTGTCCCCTTACCGCAAAAAGAGGTGAATTATTATATAATTTGAATAGATTAGCCTAAATGCATGATAATGCATGTTATGTAATATTTATAATGCATGATGCTTCTATGGCACTAGGAACATGCACAAATAGACACTTTAGGCCAATTAGATGTGTGCACATCAATAGGGAGTTGCTGGAAAGGAGTATCAAAATAATGCTACTTCCAAGATCAAGAGGGATGTCCCAAGAGAATGTTGACAGTAGAGGGGGAAGTACCTTGAATGAGAAGTACCACAGATAACCACTAGATCCCTATCACCATGATAAGAAACAAAAGGATCACCAAAGGCCAAATGATCGATGTCCAATGGGCCATGGATCACCACGTCCTATAAAGGTAGCACGCAAGCAATCTGATCCAACTGGAACCCTAGCTAGGTGACATAAAAGGGAAGTATGCTCTAGCATATCTCGCAAAAATGTCCTAGTTTCATGCTTCATACTCTCAACAATTGAAAGGATCTGTAGTGGATGGTCCTTGGGATGTTCACATTGAAAGGGACTACCAATTGTTGAAAGAGGGGCTCCTCGAGGAGGGTGGGAGCATAGCCAATGTTAATTGAGAGGGATCACCGGCTTGTGGGTCATCAAAAGAATCTCTTTTCTTTTGTTATTAATTAAGCTTGATGTATTTCTGGAAAAAACTTGAAAAGTTTATTTAGTATTTTCATGTCCTAGGCAACGTGAATACTATACTTGTAAAAATTGTATCTAGCAAATGTATAGAACTTTATTGTTGGTTTACTGCAATTTCACACACACACACACTTATAGGTATGTATATATGTATCTTTCTTATGCTAATAAATAGCTTAGAAAATTCCTATATGTACATTGTCTTGGTAATGATATCTCGTTGAGGTTAAAGTTAGGATGAGTTACTTCACTTGAAAAAATGTCAAGAAAATTAAGTTACCCATTGATCCCGAGAACAATTCAATGAATGGTGTCAATCCACTTCACATGGAAAAGCATTTTTTTGCCCGGATCTATGTTACAATAATATTAACTTTGCCAGAAGTAAATAAATATGGGTACAAACTAAACTTTAGGAGTGTGATTAGATCCATTGGTATGGTAAAGATGGCATCTGATCATATTCTCCGATCACCATATGGTGGTTGTGCCTTCGGTGTCTTGATCATGTTGTTGGTTTCGCAATCACCCTTGACAGCAGCTAACAAAGTGCTGGTGCGGAATCGAGCTAAGGCTTATGGCACCTTAACCCTTCACTTTGCTGATGGTCTTGACCCTTTGCAGACATGTGTGGACCAAAAGCCTTCCCTACAAAGCCTCTCTCACGTTCCAGGTTCCCAAAAATGATATAGCATCTACAAAGTGTTATGCCAGTGGACATGGTCTTCCATGGGCGTTAATCTTCAACTCTGTATTCGATGGAAACAGGCAGTGTGATCCATCTTGTACTTTGGAAATTAAGGACGATGGAGCCTATATGCTTACTAAGCATGTATGGAAGCGGATCCACAAATTCCAACGCAATTGATGCTGGTTAGTTTTCAAAGAAGACAAGAATGACCACATAAAAATATTATATATTAGATGGTCCTTAAATTTGTAATGTTTACTTTGGTGGATGTTACTTTGAGAGGACCTTTGCATGCATCGGTTACAACAAGATGGGAAGTTGTTCCTTGGGATCTCCTTTGTGTGAAATTAATGACTTCACAAAAAGGTAAGAAATAAACATGTGGGTGTTACCTACTAGACAATATATACATATTAAGACATTCAAGCACTTTCTTACATACTCTAAATGTATAAGGGCAACTACCTGTGGATTTCTTCTTTTGTAATAAATATCAAAAAGCTCTTTCAATGTATACGAAGTTATCAAGGGGTAGAAGATTGAGAAAAGCATCTCAAACTCTTTCTAGTGTTTTTCTCATGACAAAAGTAAAGGCAATAGGTGTATTGAATAAAGTAATAACAGCATTTTTTCTTGAATTAATTAACTTGAATATAAGTTGACATTAGGTTACTTTGTTGTTCAGTTTGCATAAGATACTTCGGCATGGATCCATTGTCCTCTGTTTTCATTTACTAACATTTTGGATAGCCACACCTACTAAACGGTTATTGATTGAGATTTTTCTACAATGATTTACACTATGATGTACTATTATTATTATCAGTTATCAAAGTAAAAGATCCCATATCATGTGCAAGCAAAGACTTTTCATTCAGATGACTAACCTTTTGAAGTAGTGGTAAAAGGTTAGTAGATTGCAACCAAGTAAAGTAGAGGTAGGGCTTGAAGCCCGGCATAGTCAAATGTCATCGAAAGAAATGATAGATTAGAGTGCACAACACCATTGAATACTACCAAGCACAACTTTGAGCAAGTTACAACAAAGTATAATAGCGCCTACAACCCAGCATAGCATGGCTCGGTAGGTCTGCACCCTAGTGATGGGAACACCATCATAGGCCATAACTGGCCACTTTTAGTCAAGCTTGAAAGATAAATGCTCCTACATAACCATCTGTGGGTTACAACTCAATATTATTTTGTTTTGAGAAGAGAATAAGAAAGTAGGGTTAATTCTGTAATTTTGGTGGTGGCTTTTGGTGATGGTTGAGGGGTGGAAGGGTGTCTATAGTTAGCACCAAAATTGGGTAGGACTAGGTAGCTTAGGCGGATTATAGGTAGGCTTAGATGGTGGAGCTAGTTAGGTGAGGTTTAGGGTTAGGTTTTGGTGCCAAGGAGATGAACTAGCTAAGCTAAGCTAGCTTAACTAGCTTAGCTAGTAGAGAGTTGGGGAGAGAGGTAGAGGGAACTTGGGTTTTGGAGGTGATGAGCTGGAGGAAGCTGTCTTAAGCTGCACTGGAGCTGGTGGTTGCTAAAGAGAGCTACAAGGAGCTACCTTAGCTGGCTTAGCTTGTTAGTTCTTTGCTAGCTGCTAAGCCAAGCTAAGATGAGCTGGCTTCTACTGATGTGAGCTAAGGTGATCTAGTTCTGGTCTTTTCGGAGGTTACTGAGATAGCTAGAGTAGCTAGCTTAGGTCAAGTAGATTGGCTCAACTAAGTTGAGCTAAGTTGAGCCTCCGAGAGCTGGACTTAAGCTGGCCTGAGTTGGTTAAGGTCATCTTCAGTTGACTAGGTCTAACTAGTAGCTAGACCTAGTCAGGTTAAACTTCCAGTGAACTCTTCTAAGTTGGAGGAGCTGGAATAGAGCTGGGATCAACTGACTTGAGCTAGTTTGAGCTACCATTCAGTTAAGGCGAGTTGAATGGAGCTAAGGTGAACTAGCTAGAACTACCATTCAGTTGAGATGAGCTGCATGGAGCTAGGGATGAGTTGATCTAACTAAAATGAGCTAGGATCCAGCTGGGATGAGTTGGATCTAGGTAGAATCTAGCTGAATTGAGCTTCCTCTTCACATGTTGCCGTGTTGAATGCTAGGGTTTTAGGGATCCGACTATTTGTTCATGCCTAAATGATAAACGTGTCAAAAAGAACAAAATTGTGCAATGCATGCCTAACCTGAGTAATGCCTAAATGTAACCCAGAAACTTGTTTATGGAGTTAAAATCCTAAAAGCTAGGTTTGTTTTAGGGCATAAGAATGATGATAAATTGGCGTTTATCACACCCCCATGCTTATCTTTTGCTAGTCTCTTAGCAAAACAAACTTTTACGAAATAGATTCTTGGGGAAAATTGATTTTTTTACTTTTAAGGAGATTACGGGACCTTGGCTAGTTAAAACACAAAAGGTATGGGATTTGTTATAGATAAACATTGGGATTCGTCTTTGGATCTAAAGATTAGATGAAATGGGATCGATGTATCCTCCAAAAATTCACAAGTTAACTCTTTGTTAATTCAGATGACCCGAAATTATTTTGTAGTTAGGATTTCTCCGGCTCTTAAATCTGATTCGCAACTTGCATAATTCATTAAAACCTTGTGTCTATGCTTGTGAATGCCAACATTTAGAAGGTCGCATTTTTGGTTTATCAGTCCAAGATGTAAAGAATTTAAGCGTAAATCCATAACAGGTACAGGAAACCAAGATGGGGATTTTCTAATCAAATCGTTTTACTTCAATCAGATTTAAATCAATTTCACAAAGCAGGAAACAAAATGCCTTTAAGTGATAATTACTAGGAAAATAAAGCAAGTGGATCCTAATTTATTTTTGTTCCCTTTTCTCTTTCCCAAGATTAAGAGATGATTAGGGAAGAAGAGACATTTTACCTACCCTAAAGTGGTTGATTGTGCAAAAGATCTTCTCGTGATGTACCTCGCAAAATCAAAGCAAAGCAAATAAGGCAAGTTAGAAATCAAATCAATCAAGAAAGATAAGATTAGTGGTGAATTGCACGTTGCTCCCCGGCAACAGCTCCAAAATATTGTTACATGAAAGTCATCTTTTAAGGAAAACGCATCGTAGTATAGTCGACGAAAATCACTACAATATTTAAAATTTATGGATTTTTCGAAAACAAAGATGAGTCAAAGGTCATTCGCAGGAAACAAATATGAAATTCACACATTAATCTCAATTAGGAAGGCCTAGGAAGGCTTTGGAAGCCTTAGTAGCCGTTGGGGATCATCCCAAGGCAAATCAAGCCGCAATCAAAATCATTAATGATTTTGGCAAGGTCATCAGATGTTTGGGAAAAAGATCAGACGTCTAGAAGCCACTCTTAAGACGTCTGGAAACTAAATCAGACATCTAATTCTAGATAGGTTTCTTTCCTGACTTAAGTCAGACCTAAACAGGGTTCTTGTGAAAGTGGGCTAGATGATAGGTTGGACGTCTGGCACTATGTATGGACGTATGGAAACCTATTTTACTGCGGGAATGGATTTCCCAAGGTCCAAATAGCTATATTAGTCTAAGAAAATCAGACGTTTGAAGTCCTCTAAGGACGTCTAATAGAAGATCAAAGGTCAAAACCTCAACGATAATATTCTAAGCCAGTGTTCCACTAATATAACGTTTGGCCAAGCCATTAGACATCTTCTAAGATGTCTGAACTAAGAGACGGTCGTCTGATTTCAACAGACAGAAGGTTCTAAGACCAACCCTAAAAGTTTGAACGTCTAATTCAACATTCAAACATCTTAATGTCCAAGATCAGACGTCTGATTTTCAAATTGGACGTCTGATTAGGTTGTATGAACCCTATCTAGGTTTTCTAAGTTCTCTAAGAATTGTCTAAGTGTCTTAGGTTTTGCAAGTGTTCCTAGGACTACAGTGTAGATACTTTGAGGCTCTTTAACAAGTACACTACGAAAATAAAGAGCAAAGAACAAATGAAACAAATTACAGATTATAAGACAAAAGAACATCTATCCTATTCTTCTATCTTCTTCCTTCATCAAGCTTTCGCTTCTCGCAATGCTTCTTCTCCAACGAGCTCCTCCAATCCACCATGGACGCAACCTCTAAGGTCCTTCACACTTGTATCCATTTGTATTTTCCTGAAATCTAAAGCTCAAATACAAATGTTAAAACACAAGTGTTTTGTTATCATCAAAATTGACAATCGTGGTGCCATTGCACCAACAATCTCCCCCTTTTTGATGATGACAAAACTATAAATAATAATCCATAAAATCCTCCCCCTTTTTAACATTATCAAAAAGGTATAACAATTTTTAATTATCCTAAACCCCCCCTTAAAACATACGCTTCTAATTTTATCTTCTCCATCAAAACAAGATAAGTGTGTTATTACCTCCCCTTTTCTAAAGGCAATATAGCTATGTTATTTTTAAAACCTCCCCCTTAATGATGGACAAATAGCTTCATCAATTTTAACTCCCCTTATCTATATGCTATTAACAAAGAGATAAGGAGAAAGGGATTACCTTACTGATTAGCCTATATTTGTGGGCTATTAAGTATTTAAGTGCCTAGACATTAGGTTAATTCTAACATTTATTTAGCATAAATTAGGATGTAAATAGATTAATTCATATTTCTAACTTAATTACATAATTCATGCATTGCATTCATATTTTAAATGCATTTAGAATTAATTTAGAATTGCATTCATTTAATTAGTTAACCAATTAAGTACATTACATGCATTAATTTAAGTTAACATAAAAGTTGAGGGTTTGTATATAAATAACCATAATATTTTAACAATATCTTTTATTCTTCTTCTTTTCAGTAACGACTCGGCTGTCGCTGCAACGCCACCTGCCGCACTAAAGCCCACATTCATGGATTAGTGGAGAAGGTGGATCTGCTCCTGCCTCTCCATTCAAATTCGTGCAGGCAGCTACAAAAAGAGGAGAGAGGCTGTCGAGCGGAGGAGGCCTCCACCCCAACAATCCACACTGTGAAGAGAGCTCATCTCGTCCATTTCACCACCACCGACCTCAACCACGGCGACGAGCCTCCACCACCGTGGGCGTGTGGTGTGACAGGCCACACCGCCAACCGGAGATCGTCCACACTACCGTGAGCACCTCGCTGTGCATCTCCCTCCCCGTCGTCACCAACAACCACCGTTGCAGCTACTGCAATTTCACTCCTCAGTCACTTAAGACGTCCGGGAAGTTTCCCGGACATCTGAAACTTCGACCCCCCCCACTCCAGTAGCAACAACCCTTGCTACACTTCACCTCCAACACCAACCGCCAGCCCTCGCCTGCATCACCTCCAGTGCCAACCGCCTTGCAGTCTCGCATGCATCCTTCTGCGCAAGACCGCCGTCAAGCCCGCGCATGCTCCCTGCAGTGCGCCCGCTCACTCCTAGCCGCGCGCTGCATCTACTCAAGCATGCAGCCTGCAGCAGCATCCCCCTCTAGCAGGCGCACGTTCGCCAGCGCTTCAGCGGGCTCATCTGCACCGCCAAGCCCGCACTCGCTCCTTGCAGCGCGCCCACTAGCAACCTTCAATGCGCACCCGCTCCAGCGTGCTTGCGCCTACCGTCTGTAGCGCCCCCCGCCGTCGTCTGCAGCACCTCCACCAGAGCGCACCCGCCAGCAACCTTCAACGCGCTCAACTCCCTCGCGTCCACAACAGTAGTGTGTGCGCGCACCACCTGCAGCAGCTCTCAACCCCCACTCACAGCCGCTCCTCCAGCAGCTGCAGCCACCGTCAAGAGCCATCTTCGTCGGAGCTCCGTCCGGCCGGCTCCGGCCACCGTGCGACTCACCGCCACCACTGCTGCGAAGCTCTCGGTCCAAAGAACTTCCTCCGAGCTTCCCGCCTCCGGTCGCTCATTCCTCTTCACGCACGGCCAAGGGGAATAAATCCTCTATTTTTCTACAGTACTCATCCCATTAATAATTACATTTTCTGCCATTGTCATCTTTTAATTATATTTTATTGAATCTGCATTGCAAAAAATATCCTCTAGTTATTAAAAATTGCTATTTCAGCATGTTTTCTTGATTCAACCTTAATCTGAAGGCAAATTTGGCTTGATTCTCGTCTAAACTAACTACGAACAAACATTTTTAACCGGTGCGAATTTAAATATGTCATTGCCTCCCTGTGGATACGACCCACTCTTCTGCGAGTGGTTATTTTTAATTATTGATTAGTCGATTTTTCCACCACATAAAACTACAAATGACTTTAAAGCTAACAATCGACTCGTCACTTACCTATCATGGCCAATAGAGTGGCCCAAATGGAGGTGGATGCCAAACCAGATGGGGCTCCCATCCGTAGCCTAGAGGTCCAAGCATCGGTGCTGGTTTCCAATCGGGCGGTCGCCCGAGACGGCTCAGACATTTGTTCATCGTCTCGTCGGTCTTCTCTTCTCCTTCCTTGATCTACTCCTTGGTCCTCCCAATTCGAGTTGACCATTCTTGAGCTTGTAATTCCAATCCTTGATGTTGAACTCTCCCTTGAAACCTACAAAACAAGTTTCAAGTTGATCTTTCGGTGTCCAAGTTAGCTTGGATCCGATTTTGTTAGTTGGTCTTCTTGAAGGAGATCCTTTCTTAACCTTAGGGCTAAGGCTAACTTTATCATTAGAAAAGCTATCTAATTTGTTCATCAATTTATTAGATTCTTCCCTAAGACACGCAAGTTCTTTTTCTACAACATATATTTTAGTTTTAAATCAGAAATTTTCATTTTTAAACTAGTATTTTCCTCAATCAAGTTACTATTTTCTTTGATAAGGTCTTTATTTTCTGACAACAAATTATCATTATTAAAACTAGAACTACTTTCTAGGTCCTTAAGTTTAATCTCTAATCTTTCATTTTTAGTTTTTAGAAAACTAAGTTTCTTTTTAATATTTTTATTTTCTACCTTAAGTGACTTACTAATTTCAAATAACTCATCAAATGCATCTTGAAGTTCAAAATTTACCTCAACATTGTCAATGTCGCTATCACTTGCCATGGCCATGAAGCCCATGCAAGCGACTTCGTCCTTCTCTTCCTCTTCTAAGTAAGATTCTTCATAAGTGCCTTCTAACATCCTCCATATCTCGTGGGCAATGGTGCACTCTTGGATTCGCTCGAATTCCTTCGGACTCAATGTGCAATACAAGGCATTCATAGCCTTAGCATTGAGGTTGAGATCTCGAATCAAGTTTTCTGAGTAACTAAGTGCGAGTTTCTTGGGAATGACAAATGTGGACTCACATTTTTCCCACACCCGGAAGTCGTACGCCTGCAACCACAATGACATATGGGTTTTCCAATAAGAGAAATCTATACCTGCAAAATAGGGTGTCGAGGTGTCGTGTCCTTCGGTGTAAATGAACATTTTTCCCTCCATCTAATCCTTGTCGGGTGTTACACCGATATGTCAAGAACCTGGTCTGATACCAATGGAAGGTTCCTACAGGAGGAGGTGAGATTTGCATGATAAAATATAAAATGTTGAAGCAAAATAAAACAATCTCACAAAAAATACAATCGCACAATTTGCACAAGTGATTTTAAGTGGAAACTGATGAGTTGTGACTCATCATAGCTAAATCGCCTAAGTTAAGCTAAAAACTAGGTTAAACACTATGGAATTAACACATAAAAAGGGTTAAGTGTGGGAAATAGAGAAAAATACCTAAAACATCAATTTTGTGCTAAAAATACATAATTAGGTCATTAAATGAGATATTCTGTTAATAAATATAAAATGGTGAACCAAGTGCAAATTGAACACATAAATGAGCTCAAAATTTCAAATCAAAAGTAAAATTAACTTCTAATATGTTCAATTAAGCTTCATTAAAAATTTGGTTGCATTTGGACATCATGAGGGCCTTGCATTTAAGGATTTGCATTTAGGTCCTTTACATATCACATTTTGTTCACTTGAAGGTTGATCTGCATATATCTGAATAGCCAAAAAAGTCTATTAATCCATGTTCTTAGTATCATATAAGCATCATGCATTGTAAATATTGCATAACATTCATCATCATGCATTTAGATCAAAATGTATAAATTGTATAGTAATTTCTTCTTCTTAGTGGCCAGGGACAAGGCGACATTTCATTGGGGCCTCGGATTAAAGATCTGACCGTATGGATCAGATCAGGGTGACTATCGGGTTCAACGACTCCAAGATCACCCTGATCAGACTTCCATAGCATCAAATATAATCCGAGGAAGATCAAAGATCAAGGGCCAAGATTGTGTAAATCAACACATCAGATGACAAATCCGACCATACGAATGGATTCGGATCAACCATCGCAGTCCAACAGCACGAAAATCGATCCAATCCGGCATCAATGGCACCATCTACAAGACATAGAAGATGGACGGCCAAGATAGCGTCACGTGGCGCCATCCCAGCTGCCCAACCAGCCTAAGGACCTACCGCTGCCCTCTCTATCCTCAACCGCACGGGCGATCTCAGCCATTGGATGATCCAACGACTGAGAGAGCTCGGGCCTAAATTTGTAAACGCACCTCAAACGCATGTGTAGTGCATTGGTGAAGAGTGCTATGAAGAAGCTAGCGACAAGCGTTCGAAGCCCTGCGTGCCTCAAATCGAGGGCGCAAGAGGGCGCGGTCAAATTGGGTCGTGCGATGAAGCATGGGCAGTGCAGATGTAAGCGACGTGGCGTGAGGGATGGGTGCGGATTGCACACGTGTGCGATGACACGCGATCGTATGCGCATGCATTCAGGCGTTGAAGAGGAAGTGGGCACGAAAGTCTCTCGGTCGTCTGATTGTGATCTAATCATGGGAAGGCGTTGAAGCGTGAGGAGAGGAGGAGGCGTAGGCGCACGTGCACGTTCAGCAACGTGGGGTCTTTAGTGACGTTTATATCTGTCACTAAAGACCCTCTCATTTATTTTTTTAACTTGAAATGACCTTTTTGCCCCTAACCTCTACACCTATAAAGAAGCCTACGCCCCCCACATTTCAATCATCCCTTCCTTCACCTCTCTCCCTCTCCAAGCTCTAATGAAGCTTGTCGCAAACCCGGGATGCTACTCTAGAGTTAAAGCCAAAGTTTTCTCGCCCCCATTCCGAAAGTGGATCCCGCGACAACGACACCCTACCTCACCCCTGGTTCTTCCCACTTCGTTCTCTGTCTTCCATCTCATCCTCCGTCTTCCAGGTGTCACCCCATCTAGCTCCCCCTCCAAGCAGCCGTTAAGGAGGATAACTTCTCACCTTCTTCCTCTTTAATGCTTTCTAGAGTAGATTTTACTATTTTCTAGTTGTAATATTTCCCACTTTCTAGATGTAATATTTCCCACTTTCTAGTTGTAAAACATTATCCATCTTATAAAGTGTTTGTTCTCTCTCTCTCTTTCTCTCTGTCTCTCTCATTGTTAATATCGAATTCATTGTAATTATCTCACTTTCATTTTGGGGGGTGTTCCATGCTGAAGAACCGAGCTAACGTGGTCAGGCAGGATGACCTTGGTTTGGACCTGTTTCCTAGATCGGTGCTTCTGGGTGCACAGGTCCTTCAGAAACTTGGCATAGGACGGAATCTGTTTAATTGCTTCCAACAGAGGCAAGTTAATCTGGACTTGCCTAAAAGTATCCATAATCTCTTCCATCCTATCCTTGGCTCCAGACGAGCCAACAGAAGATTCCCCCGGAGCAGATAGGCACTCTGGATAGGGCACCCTCGGCTTCTGAGTAGAGGGGTTGTCATGGCAAGAAAGGGGTGGTGGTAGGATGACATCCTCATTGTGGATGATTTTTTGTGAGGGAGAGTGGTGTGGCTCTTCCTCGGGTGAGATGGAAGTCGGATCAAGTGTGGAAGGGGAATTCTGAGATGTAATCGTAGGAGTGTTATCAGGCTTGTCAATCTTTCTTCCACTCCTCAACACGGTCACTGCTTGGGCGTGCTCCCTGAATACAACCCCCTTGCCCTTAGGGTTCTCCTTAGAAGAGCTAGGCAGCTTCCCCGGATCACGTTGCCTAACTGCCTCGGTAAGATGACCAATTTGGGATTGCATATCAGTAATCATCTTATTCTGAGATTGGATGACCATATTCTGATGCTCTTGCATCGCTTTCATCATGGCCTTCAGTTCATCCATCTCAGAGGGCTTATTCGGAAGAGGATTTTCATAAGAAGGTTGGTATGTGGGCTGGGGAGGTAAGGGTCTTGTATTCCCTGAGTTAGAAGCATCAGCTTGCTTCCAAGAGAAGTTTGGATGGTTCCGCCACCCTGGATTATAAGTGTTGGAGTAAGGGTTATTGCGAGGGGGGCGGAAACCTTGGGCCGCATTCAAGTCGGCCTGAATCAACTCAGGGAATTGGGTTGCCTGATGGCACTTCGCAGTGGCGTGCGTTGTGCTTTGGCAGATGGAGCATTCTCTTGAAGCCTGAAAAATAGAGGCTGCTTGTGGGTTCATGCCGGGGTTTGCTAAAAGCCTATCAAAGTTTTTATTCAATAGTTGAATCTGATAAGCCAAATCTTGAGAAGCCCCAGCTTCATGGGCCTCTATCTTCCTCTGCAAGATTGATGGTTTTCTTTCTTGATATGCAGAGGACAAATGTATGGAGTTGTCGCTTAAAGTTTCAAATAATGCCCAGGCTTCATCCTCAGTTCTGGTCATGAAGGTTCGTGCACAGGCTGCATCAATGGTTTGCCTATGCCTTTCAGATAATCCGTTATAGAACCTTTCGACCAACTGCCATCTTGGCACTTGATGGTGGGGGCATAACCTAAGAAGGTCATTACAGCGCTCCCAAGTCTCATGAAATTGCTCCCCTTCTTGTTGAGTAAAACTCATAATCTCCCTTCTGTAATGGTTGGTTTTACTCATAGGAAAATACTTTTTTAAAAATTCTCCCTTAAGGGTAACCCAATCATTTACCCTTGCATCAAGGGTATGATGCCAGTGCTTGGCCTTATCCTTTAGGGAGAAAGGAAATAGAGTCCTCATCAAGGCTTCATCAGTAAAGTCCTGGAGCTTCACCGTGGAACAGACCTCGATGAATTCCTCCAAATGCCAGTAGGGGTCCTCCCTAGTAGTACCATAAAAAGAGGGCAATAAAGATATGGTACTGCTCTTGATCTCATACGGATTATCCCCTGCCAGTCATCTTAGTGCTTGTGCAGGTTGGTTGGTAGGAATAAAATAGTCCCTTAGGGTCCTTTGTTGATTTGCACCTTGCTCAGCCATTTCTTCTCTTTCTTCTCCTAGGTGAGCTCTCCTAAGAATTCTCTTGGGCTCAGGATCAAACACTAGACTACCCTCAAGAGAACGTCTACCAAGCATACAAAACACAATTCAGCAATTTTTTTTTTTTAATTTTATTATTGAGTAAGTCAAACCTCCACTCCAAAGATAAGTCAAAAGATCAAGACTTATCCCTCTGTTCCCACGTAAGTGGTATAAGAGGGGTGTGGACTTGAAATCTTAACCTTCTTTATTGTGGATGTTGAATTAGTTAAAATAAATGTCCAAACAAGGTTTTCACTGCAATTACGTGCCTTAATTCAACCTTCAAGTGCCTTATGACCTATACTTTGCTTGCATGATACTCCCAGGTGATCAAGGAAGAAGTTACTCCAAGGATGAACAAAGGGATGCAAGTAGGGCGAACCCTTCCTTTGAGGCGATGCGTATGCGGTGCCCCTTAACTACCCTTTTGTTCCTTTAAGGGGTGTCCCCCTCCGTGGAGTATCAAAACACTTGATCAAAAGATAGTATCACCACTACCACAAAGCACAATAGGAGGGTCTGTACCAATAAAGAGATCGGTGCCTATAGCCTTAAGGGATCGAGCCTTAGTGCGGTGCCTAATGTGCGTGCTCAGTGTCAAAAGTGTGCAACACACCATAAATCTTTGTAATTTCTTTTTGAAATTGCAGACAAGTCCCTTAGAATCAGATCAAAAGTGAATTGCTTTTAGGGTTGAATCTGATTATTAGTTCTGCTTTTAGTTATGTGACCACTTAATTAGTAAATTCAAACAATTTGGTGGTCATAAATTTAAATTGGAATGCAAATGCGTGAACAGAAGCTGGATGAAAAAGTTAGAAAGATATACCTGTCTCCAGCAATCTTCGTGCTAAGCTGCTTTCAATGCAATAATAAGATCTAATATGCTGCTCAATCACCCCTAAATGCGCGCACCTAAGGGCATGCAACTTCTAAATAAGCAACTCGATATTTTTTATTGGTTTTTAAAAGCAAGCAAACAAAAAATATAATCACGCATGCACCAAAAATACCGTAAGCCCTAGTAGCTAAAGAATGCGGGGACAAACCCCCCAAAAATTTAACCCCAAATTACAAGGGCGAAAAGACAGAATTAAATTGTGACGACGGAGAATCCTCTGCGAAACAGGATCTTGGTCTCCTTCGTCTTTTCCTCGTGTGGCTTAACTCGTGGTTGCTGTCGCTGCTCTGTTGCACCTCGTCGCTTCGGCGGATTCCTTGCACAATAATCAAAATGATTAGATAATTTCGCAACTCAAAAGATTCAAAAATAATAAAGTAAATCTATTGCGTTTGTTGCCTCCCTGGCAATGGCGCCAATTTTGATGGTCGACTTTTCGCTTAGCGTTATAGTATTTAAGTGGTGAAAAAATTGACTAATCAAAAACAATGAAATTAACCACTCGCAAAAGAGCGGGTCGTATCCACAGAGAGGCAATGATGCAATCAATACTTTAATTATTTAATGTTATTTCAGATAGTGTGAAATCCCTTTTCAAATCGGACTTAAAATGTGAAGGAAAGTAGATTTGCAATAACCTAAAAAGTTAAGGGTGTAAGTGCAGTTTTCCCTCACAGAAATGCTCAATAAATTTAGAATGAATTCATGCAGTTTTCACGTGATGTGTACTAAAGACAATTAGTACTTAAGTTAAGCCCAAAATCAACCTTTAAACTAGTTAATATCAATATCATGCAATTAGAAAGAACTATGAGTGCTTGAATACAATTCTGACACAATATAATAATAATATAAAAAATCAAATTGGTGGCAATGGCATTGAATGTAATTTCTAATTAAGATAAAAATAGAGCTTTCTTCCCCTCTCCTCCTCGCGAGAGAGAGAGAACCGCAGGGGTCGATGCAGGGCTCAAGAGGACGGCGAGGTCGAGAGCTTTCCGACGGTGGCAGCGGCGGCAGCGGAGGTGGCCGGAGACTGCTGCCTGTTGGAGGAGATGAAGATGCACGCAGCGCCTGCGGCTGGTGGCATGCGAGCGTGCGCGTGCGGGCGCGCTGGAACATGGGCGTGCTGAGGAGCGCACAGAGGTGATGGAGCGGAGAGGCGTGATGGCGTTCTGCAGGGGCTGGAGCAGCTGCGGTTGGTTGCAGGCGCGCGGTCTGCAGGTGGACGATGGGGCGTGCTAGATGGTGCGCTACAGAGGCTGGTGCCTGCAAGTGCGTTGATGGGCAGGAAGGCGTGCTGGAGATGAGGGGCGCACTAGTGCGCGCGAGCTTGTGCGTGATGGCATGGTGGTCTGCAGTTAGCACCTGTGAGAGCGGTGCACAGGCGAGCGGTGCCGCACCTGCTGATGGGCATGCGGGCTGCAGGGACGCAACAAGGAGGCCGTGCGGGCACTGTGGGCGGCGTGGCTTTGCAGGTCTGCAGGCGATGGAGAGGGTGTTGGGGCTGGCGCGCGGTTGCCTGCAGCGCGCAAGGAGATGCGCCGGCGGAGGCATGCGAGCGAAGAGACTTTTTTCCCCGCAAGGGGAAAGAGAACACAGTGCGGCACAGTGCACACTTTTCTTTTCTCTGGATGGCCTTCCTCTCTCCCTGCCTCTTCTTTTTAAGTTCTCCCCTCACCGTGTGAGTTCAGGGATTTTCCCAAATCCTCGATCATGGCTGTTGAGAAAGGCGGAGCCAGAAGATTTGCCCAATGTCCGGTGGGGGAGGGGGGAAAGAGAGTTGCGGCTATTTGGGGAATTTTATCTCCCCACCCTTTCTCTTTGTGTATTTTATTACCTTCACATAAAAACAATAGAATCATGAAGTTATAGAATGTTATAACTTAAATTATGAGGTGTACAAATCTTCTATAACTTAATTACCATTATTAACACACCTAAATTGTATAATTAAAAATACTTAGGCTTAATATTAGTCCATTTTAATGGACTCATTAGAGACTCTCTTGAGGTTCAGAAGGACCTCAAGAAGCTCTTGAACCAATCAATGAGCTCATTTGATGAGATTTTCATCACTATGTATCAAACCAAACTCACTGAAACTCCGACGAGTGCCAACGAGTCATATTTGAGCTTCAACCCATGAATTGACCTGAGAAGCTCAAGAGTATACTTATAAGGCTTCAAGATTAATTTTCTGTGGTTTAATTTGAGTTTCAAAATTTGGAGTACTTGTTTGATCTGTGTCTTCTCCAACTCCAGCAGAGTTAGAGAAGCTGTTCTATTAGGATTAAAACTTCGAAAATAGATTCAGAGGCTTATGCAGAACCTATAGAAGCCATCCTTGATCTCTGATTGCTTTGAGAACACTTAGGTTGCTCCACCGAACAAACTCCATTTTGACCTCAGGCGATGAAGTCTGAAACTTTACCAGATTTGATCAAAATCCAATTTTGAAGCCTTGAATCAACTCCTAAGGATGAATTATGTTGATATGAGACTTTAATTCGATCTGAGAAAGCTTAATTCAGAAAGCCAACCCTCAATTGGATTTAGTCAACACTATGTTAGACAAGAGTGATATTTGAGTAATTTTGGGAATTAAATGTTTCAATATGGATCTAGGATGATTTAGAATGTGTTCGGGTTGGATTGGAAGATTTTTATTGAGGTTTTAAGGTGTTTCATACTTCTGCACAGTTTGGGTTCAAAACGAACCCAATACGATTTTAGTGTCATTTTGATGAGATTTAAATGCCTATTTCACCTAGGCCAGATCGCAAAAACCATATGAGGTTGTTCAGATATCTGTTAGAGACTAATCTCTCTCTACTGAGCAAATTCAAGCTCAAATCTGAGCTCTGTGTTTACTAAACGAAGCATTTGAGTTTCATCTTCTCTCTGAGCTTCTCAGAAACTCATTTCTTGTTCCAATTGACGTGGAATTGTTCCCCGAAGCTTCTCATAACCTCAGCTGAAGGCTTTAGGCTTTCCTTAGGTTATTTGACCTGAGTTCAACAATCTAAGGGTCATTTTGGCCATGCAAACCTTCCATCTTCGCCCCTCAAATCCAAGGGCCAATTCAAATCTAAGCACCAAATTGGTGCTACATCCTGATAGAGCACACATAGGGCTCTTGATTGAGTCCTTGGTCGATCAATTCCATCAATGAAGTCGGCTGAAATCTTCATCGGAAAATTATCCTGGAGCTGGAAAGATTGTCCCACCTCAGTAATTTGTGGACGATTGCTATAGTATAATACAATTTTCTGCACTGGACGGTTCAGTCGTCAGTGCAAGGTGAGAAATTAAATGAACATATTGGGCGTGGGTGCGTGCGTTGCATGTGCTTGCGCGTGGGTGTGTGTGTGCACGCTTGTGAGTGTGAGTGTGGGCCCGTGAGTGGGCAAGTGGACCTCTGAGGCCGGTTACTATGCATGAGCTTAAAAATGGAAATTAAACCACCTAAGAAAAACTAGGCTCGGACCTAGTAGGGTTTGGTCCCACCCTCTAGGGGGTGCTGCATATCCCCAACCGATCTGAGTTGCCAATAACAAAACCAAATTTTTGTAATTGAATGCTTAATGGGCTTAAGAATGCTAAAATTGGCTAAGTGTCGAATTCATTAAGCACAGGAAGGAGAAGAGGTTAAGCTAAAGAAATGGCTAAGGGAACAAAGGAAGAGAGAGAGAGAGAGAGAGAGCAACAACAGAAGTAAGGATAAAGAGAATACAAAGAAAGAAAGGAGAGGGATGAAGATTTCAATGATGAAAATAAAGAAGGATAATCTGACGTCTGTCCATTCTTTTAGATTTCTAATTTTTACTTTTAAGACATTCAATCTTCTTATTAGACGTCTGATTTGTACTTTTATTGAAATATCATATTCACTTTTATTATCCTGAGCTGAATTTGATGTAATAAGGCATTTGTACTCATTTGTTTAGCATTTCTTGCATTAATCTCTTGCAATTAGATGTAATGGGTGTAATAAACATGTTTACTTGATTCTTAATGACAAATTACATGTGTAAATATGTTCTTTCTTAATGGAATGTTGCATGCTTTTATTTGAACATCTCTTATGCAAGATTCATGTACTTAAAGTATTTTAATTATAATCTGATTGATTAAGTAGTTAGTAATTTATGCTTACTATTATGCCTCCCAGTGAACGACTTGGACTCAACCAGTTAAAAAGAAATAAAAATCTAAAATGTTAAGTTAACTTGACTCTATACTACACTCACAACATTAATTCAAGTTAACCTAAGTTACTTTCTCATGCAATTAATTAAGCCTAAATAACTTAATTAACTATGTTGAGGAATCTAACCAATAGCAGTAGCAGGCGGTTCAGGGTGGATTTCGGGAGCAAAGGCTGGATCGTAGATGTGTCTAGGTCAGCTCTAGGCTCCTCTATCTGCGAGCTTTATCCTCTTGTGGTTGAATATCAGGGATAAGCCAGTTTTCCTCAATAAACAGATCTGCAACCATGGACTCGATATCGCAGATCTGCTCGATAACCCCACAGTTTATTCCTTTTTGGGCCTTAAAGATATCAATTTTCAAAGTTTTGTTCCCAAATTTTAACTCAATCTAACCCTCTTCACAATTGATGTTGGCCCTAGCCGTGACCAAAAATGGTCTCTCTAATATGATCGGTGTATCTTTCAATTTCTGAGGACTATCCATGTCTAGCACAATGAAGTCCACAGGAAAATAAAAATCACTGATGCGAACTATAACATCCTCAAGAATTCATTTAGGTGACTTAATGGATCGATCTGCTAATTGCAAAGTCATCTCTGTCGGTTTGAGCTCAGATTCTTCAAAGTGGTCTAGTAGGGATGTGATTATCAAGTTTATGCAAACGCACAAGAATTTCGGGTGATATTCCTTCAATCGCAAGCCCTAAAGAAGCCCTTTCCTTGTCTAAAGCTTGCTCAGAAGTGGGGCTTAGGCAGGTGTGCAAGTAATGGGGACCCAACCCCCGTGTTCATGGGCAAAGCACAGGGGAAGGAATTCCTCTTATGTTGCACAAAGAACTAGTCAGCCGCCAATGTATAACTAAAGTCCCTGTTGTCCTTCGCACGAAGCGGCTGCTGAAGAAGCTCTTGATTGCAGATGAAGGAGTGGGCGACTCCCCTAAGTGTTGACCTGGGCGTAATCCTAGAAGGTTTCCGTGTGACCTGGGGGTGGATGCGAGGAAGAACACGCTGAAGCTGGGCAGCCAAGGTCGCGTAAAGAAGCTTTGTTAATGGCGGCCAAGGGTCCAGTACCTGAAACAAGAAAGAAGCCTCATGGCCACGTCGGAATCATTCAGGAGGTTCGCACGAATGCGGTAAACCTGATGGTGGCTATGGCATGCAGCGAATGTGGTTGTAGGGGGCTGGCGAAGTTGGAAGGTGAGTGCAGTGGTGGAGGTGTTCAGGGAGGTGATGGGCATAGCAATCTCCTCAATTTCTTGAGGGTTTTTGTTGACGAGGCTAGATCGTGTTTTAAGAGATGTCACGTTGTAGTATAGACGAAATCATCGCGAAAAAAAATAAGAATTTATTACTCAAAAACCTAATTATCCGAGGTCGAACACAGGGAGCAAATGGAATTTATTCACTAATCCCAATAATGTAATTGAACACTTAAAGTCACTCAAAACTTAATTCAGAATATAAATGCAAGAATTTAAGAGTCAATTGTAGCAAAAATAAAGAAATTGGGCATCTGATTCTATGATCAGATGTCTTAAATGATGGCCCTTCTTTCTGCTTTCTCTTCTTTCTTTTCTTCTTCTTTCTTTATCTCTAGCTTTCCATAGCTCTTCTATTCTTCTCTGACTTTGGCCATCTGCAGCTCTTCTTCCTTGTTTCTTTCTTTCTTCTCTTACACAGTGCCTTTCTCCTTCTCCTGCGGTCTTCTTCTTTCTTCCTCAGCCGCACCTCTGCTACAGTGCTTCTCCTTCCCTTGGCATATGCCTTTCTTCTTCTTCCTTTTCCTTCCTTGGCTTCTACCTTGATTTTCCTTCTTCAACCTTTTCCTTAGCTCTCCTCTGACTTTCTCTTCTTCTCTTTGGCCTTCCTTCCTTCTTCTTCCTTTTCCTTCCTTGGCTTCTGCCTTGATATCCTTCTTCAGCCTTTTGCTCTCCTCTTTCTTTCTCTTCTCTTTGGCCTTCCTTCCTCTTCCTTTCTGTGGCTAAGTGTCTTAGCTTCACCTCAGCTGCGCCTTCCTCTTCCTTCTTCTTTTTCCTTAGCTTCCCTGTTGCACCTCTTCCTTAGCTCCTTCTTTCCTGCACAACACCACGCAGCAAAACCCATCCCTTACCTTCCCCCAAGTCTCTCTTTCTATTTCTCTCTTCAGTACGCTCTCCCAGAGCCGGGTAATAGGGTCGGGTATTGCGCGCTCTAGTTCAGACGCACCGGCGTGGTGTAGTGCGTGAGGAGTGCTAGCTCTAGGTAATCGGATCGGGTGCCAGATCCGTGGGGGTAGGTCATGGACGAGGCATGAGTGAGGGCGAGGGACCTCACCCCTATGTACTGGCAGCAAACAGCACAAAACACAAAATCAATATAAGCTACGCATCTCACTCCTACGTTTCCGAGGTGGGACTAAAAGTCCCACCCACTTCACTCGCACCCGCAGGTGAGGTTCTTCTTTCAATTGCTACAGCTGGGCGCCTCGCAGAGCCAATTGCCTGAAAGGATGAATGTGCGAGTCCAACCCAGGCCTTCTAGACCTAGGACCCTGGAGTGCTTCAACCTGGAGCGAGCTTACGAGCTCCTTCGAGCCGTCGCTAATGGCAGCGAAGGGGTTAGATCTGAACTTCACAAAGATGGCCTTGCGACCTCATTAAACCAGATGGGGAGCTTCCCCGTGTCATGGCGAAGGTGAGGTGGTTGGTGGTAGGCCGCGGGGTGGCCTAGGCGTGCGTGCATAGGTCACTCTGTGGCCGTGCTTATGGGTTTGTTCGGTGGGTGTTTAGGCGGTGATGGCGATCAGTGGATGGGTGGAAGGTGATCAGTGGACGATGGCGGAGGTGGTGAGGTGTCTGGCAAGGCGTGTGGAGGTGTGGAGCAACGGAGGCGCCTCGCCGGTGGGCGACCGGAGATGGAGAAGATGGCGGTGGATAGTGGCTGCGAGGGGTCGAAAGTGGAAATAGAAAGAGGGGAATTGAAGAGGGGATAGAGAGGAGTAATTCTAACCTAGCTAAGTGGACGAAGGGGGAGAGGTGGCGGCAGGCTGTACCTGCTATCACAGGAGAAGATGGTGTCCAATGAAGAGGTTACGGTGATGACGACGGGGCTAGAGGCACGCATGCGGGTGTTGCACGACGCGGAGGAAGATGATGAAGGCGGCTCTACCACTAGTATTGTGGCAGAGCGATGAGAAAGAGGAGGAGGGCTCGCCGGAGCTCGCTAGACTCCTGACCGGAGGAGAAGGAGACAAAATTGGGGTGATTCTCCCGCCAAGTCGAGCTGAAGAGATGCAGCCAAAGTTGGTGGTGCTTTTACAGTCGCTGGTAGGGGCTCTTGTGCTTGGAAGACAAGCCTCCAAGCGCGAGAGTCCTCGCCGGAGAAGGAATCAATTGGAGACCCAAATCTCTCGTGCGTTCGCACGAGAGATTGGGTGCAAATTAGAGATTGCAATCAAGCTCAAATGGAAGGGAATTCCTCAAAGAATCTCCCTTCCAAATCTGGGAGGAGATCTCTGAGGGAACGGGGAGTACTCCCCCTCCATTCCACGTCAGAGAAGGATTTCTCCCCATTAATGGCAGAGGGACCTATTTGTAAGAGTGGTGAGGAAGTTAGGGGGTCTGTGCAATGATTTTCAAAAGATAGGGGCCACAATGTAATTAGGTGTACTATTTTGCAAAGTAGGTCAAGATGACCTCCCCTTAGGTCCAAATTTTGGTACAAACCTAATTTGGACCTAAGAAATCCAATGGTGAAGTTTTATTTTAGGTTTGACCACGTTTGACTGGATATTTTGCGCAAAAACCTAAACTAGGTCAAATAATGAGCTGGGACCTCAATCTAGGTCAAAACAGGTTCCAAAGGTCAATTTGAAGGCTCTAAACCCTTGGAGATATTTTTTCATGAATTTTAGAGGGTTTAATTAATTTTTATCCTGACCAAAACCTTGTTGAATTAAGCGGGTCTGTTTTAGGGTTATAAGATGTCATTTAATTCCTAAACTGCATATGAACCCTTTTCTGACTGAACCAACCCACTTTTCATCTTGTTTAGACTATTTGACCTATGTTTTGCCTCTGAGAAATCCCATTTATGTACTGCAATGGTAAAATTACAGTTTTAACCTTTATTTCATATTTTCTTCTCAGAACATTAATTCCTCGAATTAGGCCCTTCTCTAGGTTATGCAGGTGCTCTTATTCTCTTTCTTAGGTCAAAATGAGCTAGTGTTGAATGATTTACGAACCTACGCTAACGTGTTTGGTTTTGGAAAACCCGTCGTTGTAGTTCGAAAGCGAAGGATTCGAGTTCAACAAATAAAATTTATACCGAAAAAAGAATTCCGGGTCGAACACAGGGAGGTGAACGTTTGATTTAAAAACTTCGCGTTTATTTTTATTTTGTCACGAAGAAATTCAATTTAAACTAAGTATCTACAACAAATAAAAGAGAGAGAGGGAGTAAGAGAGAGAGAAAGAATACTACACATGGAAATCAAAATGAGATGTAGAATAGACAAGGAATTTATCATAAAAGAGTTCGTTCGTTACAACTAGAAAACATAAAACAATTACTCTAGAAAGCATTAAAAGAATGGAGGGAGAAATATCCTCCTCGACGATCGCTCGGAGGACGAATAGACTACTCTAAAAAGCAGTAAATCTATACTAGAAAGCAGTAAAAAGAATAGGGAGAGAGAATCCTCCTCGACGGTCGCTTGGAGGACGAGCCGGACGGGACGACGCCTGGATGAAGGAGGATGAAACGGGATGAAGGAGGACGAAGCAGAAGAACGGGAACGGAGCAGCACGCCGTCGTCGTCGCGGGATCCACTTCCGAAGGGGGACGAAAATTTGGACTTTATCTCGCGAGAAGCATCCCGGGTGTGGGACAAGCTTCTCTTGAGCTTTGGAGAGGTAGAGAGGAGAAGGAAGGGATGAAAATTTCGTATGGAGGGGGTCTCCTTTTATAGTTGCAAGGAGTGGGGGCAAAATGGACATTACATCTTCAAAATAATAAATAAGGGGTCTTTAGTGACGGATAAAATCGTCGCTAAAGCCCCGACGTCGCCGTCGCCGTCGCCGCCGCGCCCACGCGCGCCCGCTCGGCTGGCCGCGCGCGTAACGCCTACGCACGTCCGCGTAGTCTCAGCCGTCCGATCGCGAGATCGGACGGCTTAGATCGCGTCCGCGCCCGCTGCGTAGCGCGCCCGCCCACGTGCGATCGCACGTTATGCCCGACGTCCAATCACGCGTCATCCTGATTGAGCGCGCGCAGCCGTTGGATCTTCATCTGACGCTCGTCCGTGCCCGCTCACCCGCGCCTTCCACCCCCTCACCGCGGCTCGAACCCACGACCTCCGCTTCGCCCGCAGCTGCGTCACCGCTGCGCTACGCGGACGGAATGGTCGCGCGGACGCTTTTAAGCGCGAGCGACCGCAGCCGTTGGATCGAGATCCAACGGCAGAGAGGAGACGGTGCGCGGTCTTCACAAGACGCATGCGGCCGATTGGGCGGCTGAGATGGCGCCACGTGGCACCATCTTGGCCGTCCATCTTCTGGAAGTTGTAGATGGTGCCACGGATGTCGGATTGACTCGATTTTTGTGTCGTTGGGCTGCGATCGTCGATCCGAATTCATCCGTGTGGTCGGATTTGCCATCTGAAGTGCGAATTTACACCATCCTGGCCCTTGATCTTCTAGGGTTCCCCGGTCTCTATCTGATGCTACGGATGCCTGATTAGGGCGATCTTGGAGTCGTTGAACTCCAATCGTCGCCCTGATCATATCCATACGGTTGGATCTTTGATCCGAGGCCCCGATAAAATATTTGCCCTGTCCAAGCACATAAAAGGAGACAATTAACCTCCATTTTATTCAAACTTCTCTAAATGCAAGATGATGCATGTAATGCAATATTTATATCATGAAATGCAATCCTATGCTTAAGAACATGCATAAATAGACATTTTAAGTAGTGTAAATGTGTTTACATCATACCCCCATGCCTATCTTTTGCTAGTCCCTAGCAAAAACTATATGCTATTTATAAAAGAATTAGGTTAGATTATTTGGACCTGAGTCACTTTCAATCATTAAGAAATTGTCTACTTAGGAACTGAACTTTCAAAGGCGCAACAGTGCCCGGGTATCAGCCAAAATGCAGACCGCCTCAAGCCTCGCCTTATTCAAAGAAACATTTCTTTTTCTCTTTTTACTCTTTTCATTTTTTTTTTTTTTTTTTTGGATTTTCAAAATTTAGGGTTTAAGAGTGGCTTTCTACGACCATTCAACTTACCCAAGATTTGATGAGAATCCTAAGTTTTAAGCATCTTATTGTGATTGTGATAGACTCGTTGACCGGCAATTAGAACGGACTTCGGATTTCTACGCCTCTAGGTGACCTCAAAAAGAATTCTACCTAAAGGTGTATCTTTACAACCGGTAGCTTTCTCCCTACTTTTATTTTTTAACGGGGTCAACACAAGGGTGAATCCAGTGTATATCTCCCCGGTTTATTCTACTTCTCCGCTTCTTCCTAAGTGTTTTGGGAATTTTTAGTGCATTTTCTGAGCTGGGTTCTGGACAACCGGTCGATGAGCTATTACCACCGACAACTTGCCAGCCATACTCGTGTGGCGAAGTGTGGCTTATTTCTTTTTGTTCTTTTCTCCTTTTTGATTTTTTTTTCTTTTTTTTTTTTTTTAAGTATGTGGCTTCCCTGGTCTAAGATTTACCTAAAGGCAGCAAAAAGAGAAAGGTCCAGTGACTGGGCTCTGGACAACCTACCTATAGGCTGTTACCCATGATAACTTGCCAGCCATATCACCCTAGAAGGTTCATTAGTTACCCAATTTCCGTTAAAATCGCCAAACAACGAGTCAGTGCAAAGAAAGTGTGTAGATGCTTAAAACTCAAAATTCCCTTAAATCAGAGGGCGGGTTGATAAGTCGTGTACTTATCACCCAAACTTATTTATTCCAATTATAATAAAATTCAGGTTGGCGAGAACTCGAAAAACAAATCCACATTTTAGTGGATACATAGGCTGATTAAGTTCAAAGACCTGAAGGGTCTTTGTGTTCAAACCATAATATAGTATTTCTTAAGATCGAAAATTTTCTTAAATCCAAATTCTCTTTCCTAATTTTGATTTTTTTTTTTAAAAATAAAACAAATCTACGGAGCTGACGAATGAATTCAAAGATAAATATCCACCCCCCCATGCCTATCTAATGCAATGTCCTCATTGTATTAAAAAGACATAATACAGAGTGGAAAAGCGTAGAAAGCACCTGAATTGCGTGGATATCGGGTCGCTCCGAGATGAAAATGAAAAAGAACTGTATATGTGCTGAGTTTAGTGCCTTCAGCTAGGCACACTATACAAAGAAAAGAAATGAAGAATTCAGAACTGCAGGTCAAAATTAGAATAAACAGAAGAATCCTCCGACCTGTCAACAGAGGTCCACAGATGTGGACCAGATTGTGGTGCAGACCCATCCCCCATAATCGAGAATATCTTAGGTTCTGGATAAAAATTACCCAAAACCTAAAATCAGAATGCAAGCGGGGTCGGGCCTGCGATTTGTGAGGATGCAACCCAAGGCCAAAATATCGGGTTACAGAGAATTGAAGCTTAAAAGGATAATCGTTGAATGTGTGCTTGAGTTGAACATCCTCGAAAAAAATGTCGTAAGGGTTCTGATTTGATGGTTTCAGCTTAAAAGGAACCCTTCGACTCAATCTTCCATTTCCTCCAAAATTAACTTCCCAAATTAGAACTTCCCCACTCCTATCCTCCTCATTAAGTGTATCAAATTCCAAGACCTCTTGTATATTCATCACCCCGTCTGGAATCTCCAAGTCTAAATGATGTGGCAGAATCAAAATTGACTTGGGTCTAATTATCTCAGAATTAGAATCATCAATAAGCTCAACAGGGTGTAACTGATAATCAGGGCATTGAATTAATTCCTCCAGAAAATGTGATTCTGGATCCGTATCATGTGCCCTAATAAGATCAGTTTCCTCAGTTATTGGGCTATCAAATGATCTATCAGATTCCTCAGGCCCAATCGTCTCACAAAAATCGTGATCTGAAAACTCGTGTGAGACTTCGCAACTTGAATCTTCACCATCAGGATCCGTATCAATGTATGTCCCAAAATCATTTGTCACTTTGTGTTCCAAGGAGACATACGTTTCCTCGTAACCTGGCTCAGGGATTTCAGGTGAAGAAATCAAATCATCCTTAATTGGTTGTTTTAATTCAATCTGGTCAGCTTCGTAACACGTGTCCCCCCCAACAGGTGCCTGAGCGGGTTCTGTCATTGGCTTTCCTGAAGAGAGTTCATCCTGGGAATTATTCCAAGATTGAATCAAAGCAACCACGAATCTCATCCTCAATTTCGCTAATTTCCCAAGTAGAAACTCACCCGGGTTCTTATCCTTAACATCCTGGAGCCAATCCAACAAAGACTTATTTAAATCATCAATCATTTCAATCAGGGGCTCCAATCTCTCAATGCAAGGTATTGGCTGAACTTCTAAAGATTGAATGATATTCCTCAAGTTAGCCAGAACCTTATCTTGAACCTGATTAACCTGAACCAAATGAGTTGGTTCAGGGTTGGGCGGGTTTGACATCAATGTAGAGGAATTAACGAATTGAGATTCGTTATACCCATCCTGATAATAGGTCATTTCAGATTGTTCAAAAGATGGAGATGACCTAAAGGCAGTGAAATCAGAGGATGGGTAAGGATCAGTGTATCCTTCTTGATTGTAGATCGCATTAGGTTGTTCATGAAAGGAGGACGATCTATAATCGATGCAACTCTGAGAAGGATAGAATTGAGAATCAAAGTGTTCAGGGTTAGACCCTAAACACGGGGGTCCGGAATTGTATCCCCAATCCGAATTATCCCAACTAACTGATGGTCATTACAATACGAGTTGGGATAATCGTCATGTTGAGGATAATTTACAACAGGAGGGAAAGAGCGGGAATGCGTGAAATATGTGGAAGGATTCATGATACACGGGAGGAAGAAAGGTGCCCTGCAATACAAACAATCAAACCTGTCCTTAAATATGTTAGCCTAAAGACCTACAGACTCTCAAAACCCGTCTTGAGATAAAGGAACGATTTGATCTACTTCCGTCTGTTCAATCCAACCAGTTAGAAGGAGGGACTGGGGAGAAGGTTCTTCCTTCGGCTTACGCCTCCAGTTCCTAGTGTACCCCCCAGCCGCGATCGTTTGACTCTGCTCCCCTAGCTAGACATCAGATTGAACAGTAGAAATAGACTAATCGAAAATAATCTCGTTCTGGGTTCTGAAGAGCGAGTCCAATCCTTAAGGCCAACGTCTACTTTGTTTTATTTAGGGCTAGGTTTGAATGTGCTTTGGAATGTGATGGGCCCTTTAAATGGGTTGTGCCCTTAATAATTGATTGATTTGTGTGTGAGTGCACAACCAGTGATTTTCAAGCAAGATTGTTTTTGATGTGGTGAATTTTAAGATTCAAATCTTGCTTAGTAGCTTTTAGGATTCAACTTTAGGTGTTTTCAATCAAGTTTCGTTGGCACACCAAGTTTTACAAGCACAGGTGAAGATGTTTTCCTTTAAAGTTTAAAAAGAATGTGGAGTGCCTGGTAAATCCCTAAGAGTTGAACCTAATTGGCAGCTACTTGATGAGTTGATTTTATTTGAAGTGGTGCAGCCCAATCAACTCAAACAATTGGCCTCAAATGCACCACTAAGTTAGGCACACAAAGATGGTTAACTTAGAATGATTTCTACTCTTTTATGTGTACTGGTCCCACAGATCAGAACCCAGTTGAGTAGAAACAAATCAATTCGGTTAAGTGCCTTTAAATGTGGGTGTACATTATGTATTTGTTGAAAATTACCCCACAAAATTATCTTTTTACTTTTTTTATATAAATGAAGGTGGAATGAATGTGAGTGAGAATCCAAACAACCAAACTATTCCTAGGATTTATGCAAACACCAAGGTTAATTGGAATTTGGATTCAATGTGGCGAATGAAATCTATGGAGGGGGAAAGAATGGGGGATAACTTACAAAACCTTTCACAGCACTTTACTCCAATCTACCGCTTTTGCTTGCCTCAAAAGAGTACCTGCAATTACAATAAGAAAGGAGAAAAGTGAGGTAAATGATTTGTAAGTTACAAAACGTGAAGAGAAATCAAAGATCGTTGCCTCCCCGGCAACGGCGCCAAAATGTTGAACGATTTACGAACCTACGCTAATGTGTTTGGTTTTGGAAAACCCGTCGTTGTAGTTCGAAAGCGAAGGATTCGAGTTCAACAAATAAAATTTATACCGAAAAAAGAATTCCGGGTCAAACACAGGGAGGCGAACGTTTGATTTAAAAACTTCGCGTTTATTTTTATTTTGTCAAGAAGAAATTCAATTTAAACTAAGTATCTACAACAAATAAAAGAGAGAGAGGGAGTAAGAGAGAGAGAAAGAATACTACACATGGAAATCAAAATGAGATGTAGAATAGACAAGGAATTTATCATAAAAGAGTTCGTTCGTTACAACTAGAAAACATAAAACAATTACTCTAGAAAGCATTAAAAGAATGGAGGGAGAAATGTCCTCCTCGACGATCGCTCGGAGGACGAATAGACTACTCTAAAAAGCAGTAAATCTATACTAGAAAGCAGTAAAAAGAATAGGGAGAGAGAATCCTCCTCGACGGTCGCTTGGAGGACGAGCCGGACGGGACGACGCCTGGATGAAGGAGGACGAAGCGGGACGAAGGAGGACGAAGCAAAAGAACGGGAACGGAGCAGCACGCCGTCGTCGTCGCGGGATCCACTTCCGAAGGGGGACGAAAATTTGGACTTTATCTCGCGAGAAGCATCCCGGGTGTGGGACAAGCTTCTCTTGAGCTTTGGAGAGGTAGAGAGGAGAAGGAAGGGATGAAAATTTCGTATGGAGGGGGTCTCCTTTTATAGTTGCAAGGAGTGGGGGCAAAATGGACATTACATCTTCAAAATAATAAATAAGGGGTCTTTAGTGACGAATAAAACCGTCGCTAAAGCCCCGACGTCGCCGTCGCCGTCGCCGCCGCGCCCACGCGCGCCCGCTCGGCTGGCCGCGCGCGTAACGCCTACGCGCGTCCGCGTAGTCTCAGCCGTCCGATCGCGAGATCGGATGGCTTAAATCGCGTCCGCGCCCGCTGCGTAGCGCGCCCGCTCGCGTGCGATCGCGCATTATGCCCGGCGTCCAATCGCGCGTCGTCCTGATGGAGTGCGTGCAACCGTTGGATCTTCATCTGACGCTCGTCCGCGCCCGCTCACCCGCGCCTTCCACCCCTTCACCGCGGCTCGAACCCGCGACCTCCGCTTCGCCCGCAGCTACGTCGCCGCTGCGCTACGCGAACGGAATGGTCGCGCGGACGCTTTTAAGCGCGAGCGACCGCAGCCGTTGGATCGAGATCCAACGGCGGAGAGGAGACGGTGCGCGGTCTTCACAAGACGTATGCGGCCGATTGGGCGGCTGAGATGGCACCACGTGGCGCCATCTTGGCCGTCCATCTTCTGGAAGTTGTAGATGGTGCCACTGATGTCGGATTGACTCGATTTTTGTGTCGTTGGGCTGCGATCGTCGATCCGAATTCATCCGTGTGGTCGGATTTGCCATCTGAAGTGCGAATTTACACCATCCTGGCCCTTGATCTTCTAGGGTTCCCCGGTCTCTATCTGATGCTACGGATGCCTGATTAGGGCGATCTTGGAGTCGTTGAACTCCAATCGTCGCCCTGATCATATCCATACGGTTGGATCTTTGATCCGAGGCCCCGATAAAATATTTGCCCTGTCCAAGCACATAAAAGGAGACAATTAACCTCTATTTTATTCAAACTTCTCTAAATGCAAGATGATGCATGTAATGCAATATTTATATCATGAAATGCAATCCTATGCTTAAGAACATGCATAAATAGACATTTTAAGTAGTGTAAATGTGTTTACATCAGCTAATTAGGGCTCATGATGAGGCAATCATCAGTTTTGCTCGCGTGGACACGGCAATGGTGTAGGAAGTGGTAGCGAGCAAGTTCGTGGCATGTAGCGTGCCGTCGAGGTCACTAGAGGTACGCCGCCGACTTAGAAGATGACGATGGAGCGAGCTGATTCGCGGTTGAAAGTGAGGTCTAATGATGCTGGGGTGATCAGTAGAAGTAGGGGAGTCATCGAGGGTAGCTAACTGACGAGGAGGAGGCGGAGGAGGCATCGACCATGATGAGCCGACGCTAGAGAAGAGGAATACTCCAGGTGGGAGAATGGCAATGAGGAGGAGATTGGGAAGCGTCGCACTGGTATTGCAAGACGTGGATTGAAACGGGAAAGAAGAACCAGCCGCCTATTGTACGTGGCAGCCGGCGAAGTGAACGGGGGAGGACGATCACCGGAGCAAGCTCGAAGCGGGCTTGAAGAGGGAGAAAAGAAGAGTTTGGTAGCCCAAAAACTTGCTAAGGAGGTAAGGCAAGCGAGGAGGGTCTTATATAGGCCTTTAGACGAGCTTCCAAGCTTGGAAACAAGCTTGGAAGCTCCAAATCAGGGATTAGGATTTTGTGATTTCAAGGAGTTTGCATGAGCTCCACAAGGAGATTTGAAGTATAGGATTAGGTTTAATCGATCAGGAAACTCCTCAGGGTTGTCCCTTCCAATTTTGGAAGGGATTGGCCAAGTAATCAAGGAGGAATCTTTGATTGAGAGCTCAGCTACGTGGGTTCACACCTGCAATGGTAGAAGAGACCCAAATGCGAAGAATACAATGAAGTTAGGGGGGTCTTTGTAAGGATTTTTGAGAGTTAGGGGTGTATGTGAGAAAGAAAGAGTATAAATGGACCAAAATGCAAACTAGGTTGAAATGATCTTTGATTGAGTCCAAATTTTGGTACAAAGTTAATTTGGACTCAAGAAATCCAACGGTGAAGTTGGATTTTAGTTTTGACCAGGTAATTTATGCAGAAACCCAAATTAGGGCAACTGTCTGTCTGAGACTTTATTTTAGGTCAAAATGGGTTCCAAAGGTTAAATCAAAGATATCAAACCATACAGAATAGTTTTTTATGATTTTTAGAAGGTTTAGATCAATTTTATCTTGACCATAACCTTAGTTAATTAAGCGAGTCTGAAATTAAGGTTTCGAATATCCATTAACTCTTGAAATGTGTGAAAACCTATTTCTATCTGCATGGACCCTCTTATTCGACATTAATGACCATTTTACCTTTAATTAACCCCTGAAATTTACCACAGTTATTCTGTACTTTTGAAATACAGTTAAAATTGCAGAAATAACCCTATGCTCATCTCTTTTCCTTAAAATAGAATAGTGTGCACAGAGGACCCTCTGATGGTTATGTAGGAGCTTTTTTCAAATTTATTAGACCAAAAAGGGCTAGTTAGGGCTCATGATGTTGTTCCCATCAACAGGATAGTTGATGAGCGAGATAATCGTTACGAAAAGTTTGAGTTTGGAAAACCCGAGTCGTAAAATTCACAAGAAAATCCACTACCAAACAATATTTATAACTAAAACTCTGGCGAGTCCTAGGTCAAATAAAAGGATGTGAATGTTTAATTAAAAATTTCATTTGGAATTATTTTCATAAAGCAGATTAGCTAGTTTAATTTAATCTAAGCGAGCTAAACTACTTAAAGAATAAACAATAGAAGACAGAGAGAGAATACATAAACAACGAGAAAAATAGAGAGTGAATGAACAAATATTGCATTTAAATATTCTAAAGTCTCTTACAACTACTTAAAGAAAATAAAACTACACTAGAAAGCGATAAAAACATAGGGGTGAGAAAATCCTCCTCAACGGCTGCTTGGAGGATGAGTCACGTTGACGGAGTACCCGGAAGAGGATGGTGAGATGCTGGATGAGAGAGGACGAAGGACGAAGTAGGGCGACATCGTAATGGGATCCACTTCCTGAATGGTGGCGAGAAGACAACCACGAGACGCTCCACGAAGGGGGTGAGATGGGAAAATTATTTTACTCTTGCTCTAGTTGAGCATCCCGGGTATGGAACCACCACTTAGAGCTTCAGAGGAGGTTAGGGAAGAGCTAAAGGGATGAAGAAATATGTGGGGTGTAGGGTCCTTTATATAGTTGAGGTACAATGGCAAAAAGGTCCTTTAAAATCTTTAAAATTAAATGCAGGGCCTTTAGTGACGCACATGCACGTCACTATAGATAAGCATCGGTGAAGGTGCATACTTGATCTCCGTCGCTTACCGCCGATCGGACACACCTTGCATGGCCACCTCATCGCGTCGTGCCGCTATCAGCCGTTCGGTGATTCGATCAGATGGTCGAGAGCACACGAACACGCTTCATCTTCCGCTGTTGCACACACCTACGTACGATGGCGCATACGATAACTCGTCATCACATGCATATGCCGCGCTCATTCATCCAGCACCCCTACGTGCTCCACGTAGCGGCCACCATCGCCACTCGATTATCATTGTACGACCGAATTTCAGCTCGCGTGCTTGATTTGAAGCTGGGCGAGTTTTGAACGCGCGACACTTTCTTCTCGAAAGACACTCGACCACCACGCCGTGAGTGCAAATAGTCAAGTTTTTTAATTTTTTCCTCTGGTGCTCTCCACCGTCGGATGATGATCCGACGATGGAGATTAATCTAACATTGATGAAGAAGAAGGCTGCGGTGCTATTGAGGTTGTTTAGGCAGCTGAGATGGCACCACACGGCGCCATCTTGGTTGTCCATCTTCCAATGCCTGTAGATGGTGCCACAGGTGCCGGATTGGGTCGATTTTCACGTCATTGGACTGTGATCGTAGATCCGAACCCATCCATGCAGTTGGATTTGTCATCTGAGGTTCAGATTTTCACCATCTTGCTCCTTGACCTTTGATCTTTCTAGGACTACATCTGATAATACGAAGGTCTGATCAGGGCAATCTTGGAGCCATTGAACTCCAATCGTCGCCCTAATCAGATCCATACGGTTGGATCTTCAATCCGAGGCCTAGAATAATATCGCTTTGTCCCCTTACAGCAAAAAGAGACGAATTATTATATAATTTGTACATATTAGCCTAAATGCATGATGATGCATGTTATGTAATATTTATAATGCATGATGCTTCTACGATACTAGGAACATGCACAAATAGACACTTTAGACCAATTAGATGTGTGCACATCAATAAGGAGTCGCTGGAAAGGAGTATCAAACTAATGCTACTTCCAAGATCAAGAGGGATATCTTAAGAGAATGTTGACAGTAGAGGGGGAAGTACCTTGAATGAGAAGTAGCACAGATAACCACTAGATCCCTATCACCATGATAAGAAACAAAAGGATCACCAAAGGCCAAATGATCGATGTCCAATGGGCCATGGATCACCACGTCCTATAAAGGTAGCATGCAAGCAATCTGATCCAACTGGAACCCTAGCTAGATGACATAAAAGGGAAGTATGCTCTAGCATATCTTGCAAAACTATCCTGGTTTCATGTTTCATACTCTCGACAATTGGAAGGATCTATAGTGGATGGTCCTTGAGGTGTTCAAATTGAAAGGGACTACCAATTGTTGAAAGAGGGGCTCCTTGAGGAGGGTGGGGGCATAGCCAACATTAATTGAGAGGGATCACCGGCTTGTGGGTCATCAAAAGAATCTCTTTTCTTTTATTATCAATTAAGCTTGTTGTATTTCAAGAAAAAACTTGAAAAGTTTATTTAGTATTTTCATACCCTAAGCAACGTGAATACTATACTTGTAAAAATTGTATCTAGCAAATATATAGCGCTTTATTGTTGCTTAATTGCAATTTCATACACACACACATATAGGTATGTATATATGCATGTATGTATGTATCTTTCTTGTGCTAAGAAATAGCTTAGAAAATTCCTATATGTATACTGCCTTGGTAATGAATATCTCGCTGAGGTTAAAGTTAGGATGAGTTACTTCACTTGAAAAAACGTCAGGAAAATTAAGTTACCGATTGATCTCGAGAACAATTCAATGAATGGTGTCAATTCACTTCACTTGGAAAATCATTTTTTTCCCAGGATCTACGTTACAATAATATTAATTTTGCTAGAAGTAAATAAATATGTGTACAAACTAAACTTTAGGAGTGTGATTAGATCCATTGGTATGGTAAAGATGGCATCTGATCATATTCTCCGATCACCATATAGTGGTTGTGCCCTTGGTGTCTTGATCATGTTGTTGGTTTCGCAAGCACCCTTGACAGTAGCGAACAAAGTGCTGGTGCGGAATCGAGCTAAGGCTTATGGCACCTTAACCCTTCACTTTGCTGATGGTCTTGACCCTTACAGACATGTGTGGACCAAAAGTCTTCCCTACAAGGCCTCTCTCACATTCCAGGTTCCCAACAATGATATAGCATCTACAAAGTGTTATGCCAGTGGACATGGTCTTCCATGGGCGTTAATCTTCAACTCTGTATTCGATGGAAACAGGCAGTGCGATCCATCTTGTACTTTGGAAATTAAGGACGATGGAGCCTATATGCTTACTAAGCATGTATGGAAGCGGATCCACAAATTCCAACGCAATTGATGCTGGTTAGTTTTCAAAGAAGACAAGAATGACCACATAAAAATATTATATATTAGAAGGTCCTTAAATTTGTAATGTTTACTTTGGTGGATGTTATTTTGAGAAGACCTTTGCATGCATCGGTTACAACAAGATGGGAAGTTGTTCCTTGTGATCTCCTTTGTGTGAAATTAATGACTTCACAAAAAGGTAAGAAATAAATATGTGGGTGTTACCAACTAGACAATATATACATATTAAGACATTCAAGCACCTTTCTTACATACTCTAAATGTATAAGGGCAACCTCCTGTGGATTTCTTCTTTTGTAATAAATATGAAAAAGCTCTTTCAGTGTATACGAAGTTATCAAGGGGTAGAAGATTGAGAAAAGCATCCCAAACTCTTTCTAGTGATTTTCTCATGACAAAAGCAAAGGCAATAGGTGTATTGAATAAAGTAATAACAGCATTTTTTCTTGAATTAATTAACTTGAATATAATTTGACAATAGGTTACTTTGTTGTTCAGTTTGCTTAAGATACTTCGGCATGGATCCATTGTCCTCTGTTTTCATTTACTAACATTTTGGATAGCCACACCTACTAAATGGTTATTGATTGAGATTTTTCTACGATAATTTACACTATGATGTACTATTATTATTATCAGTTATCAAAGTAAAAGATCCCATATCACGTGCAAGCAAAGACTTTTCATTCAGATGACTAACCTTTTATTAGTGGATAGCCAATTCATTTATCTATCTCAATCACAAGAAGAATTTGTTGGTGAGTAGAACCATAAATCTAGGTTTTGAGATATATTTGTATGCCTTTTATAGGCCTCGCTGGCTAGGAAAAATTTAAGATATGGTTGGACCTTTTTTCAACCTCAACTTGGAATAAATTGACTTCGAACTCCTGATGAGTTAAAGTTTTACAATCCAGTACTTAAACCAATTGCATATCTAAGTGCTTGGACTGATTCCAAAGAAGAGCATTAAGATATTAGTATAGTTGGTGGTGGAGAGAGTAAATGACACGTTAAATTTTTTAAATGGTTTTAAAACTTCGTATATGTATCCAAATTAATTTTCACACTTTAGCGAGATGTAGAGAGGAAAGAGCAAGGAAGGACAGTTCTTCACTCGTTTCAAGGATGAAGGAAAATACACCAGAGCATGGCACGCTATTGAAGAGCAAGAGAGAGGGCAAGAATATCATGGCCCCCACATGGAGGGAAAATAGCACCTCTAACATGGGAACTCCACTACCCAAGTAGGGGAACATGAATGGATAAAACAAAAAAGACAAAGTAGAAAAACAAGATTCAAAAATTAAAAAAGGATCCTGATCTTTTCAAGTGAAGCTCCACCCTTAAATATGAAATATGCCGTAAAGATAATCTTGGCAATTGTTGATCATGCCTTGATCTGCTATGACCTAATTATATTTCGATACATAAATTACATGGACCTTAGCAACCCAAGAAATGTACAAATTTAGACCCGATTAAGGATCTATTTAGTATGACTCATACATATATTTGTGTGTTAGGATTTTGTGGAGGTGTCTCCATTTTTCTTACTTTCTAAGAGAGTGCCATTAGTGAGGTCTCTCTTACGATTTTTTGGAGGTGTAGGTTTTTTGTAATCCATCTTTCACCATATAGTGGAACCTCTATGCTAGAGGGGTTTCCACATAAATCCTATGTCTTCCGGTTGATTATTTGCATTTGTTGCTTCGTGCGATTTCTCAATAGCAATCTTCTCAAGATGAGAAAGTCGACAAATTGGTACTAGCAATGATCTTAACCTTATGAGAGTGTGGTTTCCACCATGCCCCATTTAAGAAACATAAAAGAAAAGAAGGAAGCTATTGTGATGGGTAAAACTCAAGTCTTCAACATGACTCTCAATCTAGTTCCTAGCCTCAATCCATTATCTCCCGTAGAGTTCCCCTCCTTCACAAAGATCAATCTCGATCCTCTTGGCCTAAGTAGACTTCACAACCCATCATTGTTGGACCTAGCCTCCCCCATCAAACTTTGCAACTTGCAAAGTTAGGCTAACAAGCGGTGAAGCCATCCAAGTTAAAGATCATCTTTCACCGACAAGTCTAGGGCAATGTGGGTTAAACCACAAAAGAAGGGAGATCTATCAAGATGGTCTAATCTCACAACCAATAGTGAGCGAATGGCTATTAAAAGAAATATCATGGCAAATAGTGAGTGAATGGTGACTCCCTCCTTACAACCAAGATGACAACCATAGCCAAGTGGAGCGAAGCTTGCAACCAAGTAAAGTAGAGGTAGGGTTTGAAGCCTAGCATAGTCAAGTGTCATGGAGAGCAATGATAGATTAGAGTGCACAACACCATCGAATACTACCAAGCACAACTTTGAGCAAGTTGCAACAAAGTATAATTATGCTTACAACCCAGCATAGCATGGCTCGATAGGTCTGCACCTTAGTGATGGGAACAACATCATAGGCCATAACTGGCCACTTTTAGTCAAGCTTGAAAGATAAATGCTCCTACATAACCATCTGTGGGTTAAAACTCCATATTATTTTGTTTTGAGAAGAGAATAAGAAAGTAGGGTTAATTCTGTAATTTTGGTGGTGGCTTTTGGTGATGGTTGAGGGGTGGAAGGGTGTCTATAGTTAGCACCAAAATTGGGTAGGACTAGGTAGCTTAGGCGGATTATAGGTAGGCTTAGATGGTGGAGCTAGTTAGGTGAGGTTTAGGGTTAGGTTTTGGTGCCAAGGAGATGAACTAGCTAAGCTAAGCTAGCTTAACTAGCTTAGCTAGTAGAGAGTTGGGGAGAGAGGTAGAGGGAACTTGGGTTTTGGAGGTGATGAGCTGGAGGAAGCTGTCTTAAGCTGCACTGGAGCTGGTGGTTGCTAAAGAGAGCTACAAGGAGCTACCTTAGCTGGCTTAGCTTGTTAGTTCTTTGCTAGCTGCTAAGCCAAGCTAAGATGAGCTGGCTTCTACTGATGTGAGCTAAGGTGATCTAGTTCTGGTCTTTTCGGAGGTTACTGAGATAGCTAGAGTAGCTAGCTTAGGTCAAGTAGATTGGCTCAACTAAGTTGAGCTAAGTTGAGCCTCCGAGAGCTGGACTTAAGCTGGCCTGAGTTGGTTAAGGTCATCTTCAGTTGACTAGGTCTAACTAGTAGCTAGACCTAGTCAGGTTAAACTTCCAGTGAACTCTTCTAAGTTGGAGGAGCTGGAATAGAGCTGGGATCAACTGACTTGAGCTAGTTTGAGCTACCATTCAGTTAAGGCGAGTTGAATGGAGCTAAGGTGAACTAGCTAGAACTACCATTCAGTTGAGATGAGCTGCATGGAGCTAGGGATGAGTTGATCTAACTAGAATGAGCTAGGATCCAGCTGGGATGAGTTGGATCTAGGTAGAATCTAGCTGAATTGAGCTTCCTCTTCACATGTTGCCGTGTTGAATGCTAGGGTTTTAGGGATCCGACTATTTGTTCATGCCTAAATGATAAACGTGTCAAAAAGAACAAAATTGTGCAATGCATGCCTAACCTGAGTAATGCCTAAATGTAACCCAGAAACTTGTTTATGGAGTTAAAATCCTAAAAGCTAGGTTTGTTTTAGGGCATAAGAATGATGATAAATTGGCGTTTATCACACCCCCATGCTTATCTTTTGCTAGTCTCTTAGCAAAACAAACTTTTACGAAATAGATTCTTGGGGAAAATTGATTTTTTTACTTTTAAGGAGATTACGGGACCTTGGCTAGTTAAAACACAAAAGGTATGGGATTTGTTATAGATAAACATTGGGATTCGTCTTTGGATCTAAAGATTAGATGAAATGGGATCGATGTATCCTCCAAAAATTCACAAGTTAACTCTTTGTTAATTCAGATGACCCGAAATTATTTTGTAGTTAGGATTTCTCCGGCTCTTAAATCTGATTCGCAACTTGCATAATTCATTAAAACCTTGTGTCTATGCTTGTGAATGCCAACATTTAGAAGGTCGCATTTTTGGTTTATCAGTCCAAGATGTAAAGAATTTAAGCGTAAATCCATAACAGGTACAGGAAACCAAGATGGGGATTTTCTAATCAAATCGTTTTACTTCAATCAGATTTAAATCAATTTCACAAAGCAGGAAACAAAATGCCTTTAAGTGATAATTACTAGGAAAATAAAGCAAGTGGATCCTAATTTATTTTTGTTCCCTTTTCTCTTTCCCAAGATTAAGAGATGATTAGGGAAGAAGAGACATTTTACCTACCCTAAAGTGGTTGATTGTGCAAAAGATCTTCTCGTGATGTACCTCGCAAAATCAAAGCAAAGCAAATAAGGCAAGTTAGAAATCAAATCAATCAAGAAAGATAAGATTAGTGGTGAATTGCACGTTGCTCCCCGGCAACAGCTCCAAAATATTGTTACATGAAAGTCATCTTTTAAGGAAAACGCATCGTAGTATAGTCGACGAAAATCACTACAATATTTAAAATTTATGGATTTTTCGAAAACAAAGATGAGTCAAAGGTCATTCGCAGGAAACAAATATGAAATTCACACATTAATCTCAATTAGGAAGGCCTAGGAAGGCTTTGGAAGCCTTAGTAGCCGTTGGGGATCATCCCAAGGCAAATCAAGCCGCAATCAAAATCATTAATGATTTTGGCAAGGTCATCAGATGTTTGGGAAAAAGATCAGACGTCTAGAAGCCACTCTTAAGACGTCTGGAAACTAAATCAGACATCTAATTCTAGATAGGTTTCTTTCCTGACTTAAGTCAGACCTAAACAGGGTTCTTGTGAAAGTGGGCTAGATGATAGGTTGGACGTCTGGCACTATGTATGGACGTATGGAAACCTATTTTACTGCGGGAATGGATTTCCCAAGGTCCAAATAGCTATATTAGTCTAAGAAAATCAGACGTTTGAAGTCCTCTAAGGACGTCTAATAGAAGATCAAAGGTCAAAACCTCAACGATAATATTCTAAGCCAGTGTTCCACTAATATAACGTTTGGCCAAGCCATTAGACATCTTCTAAGATGTCTGAACTAAGAGACGGTCGTCTGATTTCAACAGACAGAAGGTTCTAAGACCAACCCTAAAAGTTTGAACGTCTAATTCAACATTCAAACATCTTAATGTCCAAGATCAGACGTCTGATTTTCAAATTGGACGTCTGATTAGGTTGTATGAACCCTATCTAGGTTTTCTAAGTTCTCTAAGAATTGTCTAAGTGTCTTAGGTTTTGCAAGTGTTCCTAGGACTACAGTGTAGATACTTTGAGGCTCTTTAACAAGTACACTACGAAAATAAAGAGCAAAGAACAAATGAAACAAATTACAGATTATAAGACAAAAGAACATCTATCCTATTCTTCTATCTTCTTCCTTCATCAAGCTTTCGCTTCTCGCAATGCTTCTTCTCCAACGAGCTCCTCCAATCCACCATGGACGCAACCTCTAAGGTCCTTCACACTTGTATCCATTTGTATTTTCCTGAAATCTAAAGCTCAAATACAAATGTTAAAACACAAGTGTTTTGTTATCATCAAAATTGACAATCGTGGTGCCATTGCACCAACAATCTCCCCCTTTTTGATGATGACAAAACTATAAATAATAATCCATAAAATCCTCCCCCTTTTTAACATTATCAAAAAGGTATAACAATTTTTAATTATCCTAAACCCCCCCTTAAAACATACGCTTCTAATTTTATCTTCTCCATCAAAACAAGATAAGTGTGTTATTACCTCCCCTTTTCTAAAGGCAATATAGCTATGTTATTTTTAAAACCTCCCCCTTAATGATGGACAAATAGCTTCATCAATTTTAACTCCCCTTATCTATATGCTATTAACAAAGAGATAAGGAGAAAGGGATTACCTTACTGATTAGCCTATATTTGTGGGCTATTAAGTATTTAAGTGCCTAGACATTAGGTTAATTCTAACATTTATTTAGCATAAATTAGGATGTAAATAGATTAATTCATATTTCTAACTTAATTACATAATTCATGCATTGCATTCATATTTTAAATGCATTTAGAATTAATTTAGAATTGCATTCATTTAATTAGTTAACCAATTAAGTACATTACATGCATTAATTTAAGTTAACATAAAAGTTGAGGGTTTGTATATAAATAACCATAATATTTTAACAATATCTTTTATTCTTCTTCTTTTCAGTAACGACTCGGCTGTCGCTGCAACGCCACCTGCCGCACTAAAGCCCACATTCATGGATTAGTGGAGAAGGTGGATCTGCTCCTGCCTCTCCATTCAAATTCGTGCAGGCAGCTACAAAAAGAGGAGAGAGGCTGTCGAGCGGAGGAGGCCTCCACCCCAACAATCCACACTGTGAAGAGAGCTCATCTCGTCCATTTCACCACCACCGACCTCAACCACGGCGACGAGCCTCCACCACCGTGGGCGTGTGGTGTGACAGGCCACACCGCCAACCGGAGATCGTCCACACTACCGTGAGCACCTCGCTGTGCATCTCCCTCCCCGTCGTCACCAACAACCACCGTTGCAGCTACTGCAATTTCACTCCTCAGTCACTTAAGACGTCCGGGAAGTTTCCCGGACATCTGAAACTTCGACCCCCCCCACTCCAGTAGCAACAACCCTTGCTACACTTCACCTCCAACACCAACCGCCAGCCCTCGCCTGCATCACCTCCAGTGCCAACCGCCTTGCAGTCTCGCATGCATCCTTCTGCGCAAGACCGCCGTCAAGCCCGCGCATGCTCCCTGCAGTGCGCCCGCTCACTCCTAGCCGCGCGCTGCATCTACTCAAGCATGCAGCCTGCAGCAGCATCCCCCTCTAGCAGGCGCACGTTCGCCAGCGCTTCAGCGGGCTCATCTGCACCGCCAAGCCCGCACTCGCTCCTTGCAGCGCGCCCACTAGCAACCTTCAATGCGCACCCGCTCCAGCGTGCTTGCGCCTACCGTCTGTAGCGCCCCCCCGCCGTCGTCTGCAGCACCTCCACCAGAGCGTGCCCGCCAGCAACCTTCAACGCGCTCAACTCCCTCGCGTCCACAACAGTAGTGTGTGCGCGCACCACCTGCAGCAGCTCTCAACCCCCACGCACAGCCGCTCCTCCAGCAGCTGCAGCCACCGTCAAGAGCCGTCTTCGTCGGAGCTCCGTCCGGCCGGCTCCGGCCACCGCGCGACTCACCGCCACCACTGCTGCGAAGCTCTCGGTCCAAAGAACTTCCTCCGAGCTTCCCGCCTCCGGTCGCTCCTTCCTCTTCACGCACGGCCAAGGGGAATAAATCCTCTATTTTTCTACAGTACTCATCCCATTAATAATTACATTTTCTGCCATTGTCATCTTTTAATTATATTTTATTGAATCTGCATTGCAAAAAATATCCTCTAGTTATTAAAAATTGCTATTTCAGCATGTTTTCTTGATTCAACCTTAATCTGAAGGCAAATTTGGCTTGATTCTCGTCTAAACTAACTACGAACAAACATTTTTAACCGGTGCAAATTTAAATATGTCATTGCCTCCCTGTGGATACGACCCACTCTTCTGCGAGTGGTTATTTTTAATTATTGATTAGTCGATTTTTCCACCACATAAAACTACAAATGACTTTAAAGCTAACAATTGACTCGTCACTTACCTATCATGGCCAATAGAATGGCCCAAATGGAGGTGGATGCCAAACCAGATGGGGCTCCCATCCGTAGCCTAGAGGTCCAAGCATCGGTGCTGGTTTCCAATCGGGCGGTCGCCCGAGACGGCTCAGACATTTGTTCATCGTCTCGTCGGTCTTCTCTTCTCCTTCCTTGATCTACTCCTTGGTCCTCCCAATTCGAGTTGACCATTCTTGAGCTTGTAATTCCAATCCTTGATGTTGAACTCTCCCTTGAAACCTACAAAACAAGTTTCAAGTTGATCTTTCGGTGTCCAAGTTAGCTTGGATCCGATTTTGTTAGTTGGTCTTCTTGAAGGAGATCCTTTCTTAACCTTAGGGCTAAGGCTAACTTTATCATTAGAAAAGCTATCTAATTTGTTCATCAATTTATTAGATTCTTCCCTAAGACACGCAAGTTCTTTTTCTACAACATATATTTTAGTTTTAAATCAGAAATTTTCATTTTTAAACTAGTATTTTCCTCAATCAAGTTACTATTTTCTTTGATAAGGTCTTTATTTTCTGACAACAAATTATCATTATTAAAACTAGAACTACTTTCTAGGTCCTTAAGTTTAATCTCTAATCTTTCATTTTTAGTTTTTAGAAAACTAAGTTTCTTTTTAATATTTTTATTTTCTACCTTAAGTGACTTACTAATTTCAAATAACTCATCAAATGCATCTTGAAGTTCAAAATTTACCTCAACATTGTCAATGTCGCTATCACTTGCCATGGCCATGAAGCCCATGCAAGCGACTTCGTCCTTCTCTTCCTCTTCTAAGTAAGATTCTTCATAAGTGCCTTCTAACATCCTCCATATCTCGTGGGCAATGGTGCACTCTTAGATTCGCTCGAATTCCTTCGGACTCAATGTGCAATACAAGGCATTCATAGCCTTAGCATTGAGGTTGAGATCTCGAATCAAGTTTTCTGAGTAACTAAGTGCGAGTTTCTTGGGAATGACAAATGTGGACTCACATTTTTCCCACACCCGGAAGTCGTACGCCTGCAACCACAATGACATATGGGTTTTCCAATAAGAGAAATCTATACGTGCCACCTTCCCGTTGAAATCCAACATAAAGCTTATTGGGCCATTAAAAATGTTAACTTAAATCTGGATAAAGCGGGAAAAACACGTATGTTAGAATTAAGTGAGCTTGAGGAGCTTCGTAATGAAGCTTATGAAACTTCTTAAGCTTACAAGCAACGTACAGAAGTCTTCCATGATAAGCACATCATTAGAAAGACTTTTGAGCCCAACCAATGGGTCTAGCTTTTCAATTCTAGACTTAAATTATTTCCTGGAAAGCTCAAGTCCTGTTGGGATGGGCCATACGTTGTTATCAATACCTTCCCTCATGGAGCTGTAGAGATCAGGAACCCTATTTCAGGTGCGAACTTTAAAGTAAATGGCCAGTGACTTAAATCGTAAATTACTCTTTCAGATGGCCAGGTTTTGGACGCACTACGACTTGAGGAGCCTTAGCTCCTCCCACTCTCCTCCTCAGGTGATATTCTTCTATGTCTATATTTTTCCAATGAGAACATTGTCAGTCTTAGGCATGGGGGGATATAACCTGAGAATGTTTATAGTGTTTATAGCATTTATAAATATTTGCATACATATTTATATATATTATATAAAAAAAAAAATTCTTTTGTTGAGCTGATTAGGTTAGTCCCTAGCAAAATACCTTTGTTATTGGAGGTTTTTCTTTCGGAATTATTTCTTAAGTCTAGAATCCGATACATTTATTTCACGTGCACGTAGACTTGGTAATGGATCCTTGAGGAAAACCAATAAGCATTTGTAGTCTACTGAACCCTTGGATAGTTCATAGAGAGTCAGGCATACTATCTTCTAATAAATCCACCTCATATTTGTGAGAAGAAGTAGAGAGATTACTGGTGCGCTAAGTCTAGTGCAAGGACTCTTAAGTTCTGGATAATTAGATGATGATACTTCAGACTTAGGTGTAGTTTTCACTCTCTGTTCTTGTGTGCATACTTTGAGTGAATTCCTGAGAGTCACCAAATAAGGCAGATACAAAGAGATTGAATCTTAATAAAACTATAACTATGGTGGATGATTACGACCGTCCTTCATAGAGTCCTCAGCTAAAGGAGGGTAATAGTGTCAAAGGTCAGAAATACACCTATCTTATCCTTTCCTTCCTGGTGTCGAGAATAGGCACTTCCACCTAATAAGCCACACAACTTCCTCTTGACCATTGATGTAAACACATTTACACTACTTAAAATGTCTATTTATGCATGTTCTTAAGCATAGGATTGCATTTCATGATATAAATATTGCATAACATGCATCATCTTGCATTTAGAGTAGTTTGAATAAAATGGAGGTTAATTGTCTCCTTTTATGTGCTTGGACAGGGAAAACATTTTATCGAGGCCTCGGTTCAAAGATCCAACCGTATGGATGTGATCAGGGCGACGATTGGAGTTCAACGACTCCAAGATCGCCCTAATCAAGCATCCGTAGCATCAGATAGTGACCGGGGACCCTAAAAGATCAAGGACCAGGATGGTATAAATCCGCACTTCAGATGACAAATCCAACTACACAGATGAATTCGGATCGACGATTGCAGCCCAATGACACAAAAATCGAGTCAATCCGACATCCGTGGCACCATCTACAACTTCCAGAAGATGGACGGCCAAGATGGAGCCACGTGGTGCCATCTCGACCGTCCAAACGGTCGCTTACATTCTATGAAGCCCCGCACCCTCTCGCTCTCCGCCGTTGCATCTTGATCCAACGGCTGTGGTCAGCCGCGCCAAAAAGCATCTGCTCGACCATCCGCGCCCCGTAGCGCAGCGGTCGACCGCGCTTACGCGAGCAGCAGGCGCAGGTTCGAGCAGCAGCGAAGGGCTGGAAGGCTCGGACGGACGTTGGATCGGGATCGGACGGCCGTACGCGCCCGATAGCGTTCACGCGCGATTGAACGCGCAGCATGGACACGCGATCGCACACGCCAGGCGGGCACACAACGAGCGGGCGGAGATGCGTCTTAAGCCGTCCGATCTTGGGATCGGACGGCTGAGAACTGATGGATGTGAGTATGCGTTGAAGAAGCGGGCAGCCGTGGAGGCACGCGTGGGCGTGGGAGCTACGCCTACGTTGGGGGCTTTAGTGACAGATTTATCCATCACTAAGGACCCCTCATTTATTATTTTAAAGTTGTAATGTCCATTTTTCCCTCACTCCTTGCAACTATAAAAGGAGACCCCCCTCCATACAAATTTCTCATCCTTCGTTCTCTTCTCTACCCTCCAAAGCTCAAGAGAAGCTTGTCCCACACCCGAGATGCTTCTCGCAAGATAAAGTCCAAATTTTCGTCCCCCTTCGGAAGTAGATCCCGCGACGACGACGGCGTGCTGCTCCGTTCCTGTTCTTCTGCTTCGTCCTCTTTCATCTTGCTTCATTCTCCATCGTCCAGGCATCATCCTCCAAGCAACCGTCGAGGAGGATTTCTCTCTCCCTATTCTTTTTAGGGCTTTCTAATATAGATTTACTGCTTTTTAGTGTAGTTTTGCTCGTCCTCCAAGCAATCGTCGAGGATGACATTTCTCCCTCCATTCTTTTAATGCTTTCTAGAGTAAATTTATCGCTTTCTAGTGCAATTATTTTATGCTTTCTAGTTGTAATGAACAATCTTAATGATAAATTCTTTGTTTATTCTACATCTCATTTTGATTTCTATGTGTCATATTCTCCCTCTCTCTTACCCTCTCTCTCTCTTCTATTTATTGTAAATAATTAGATAGTTTTAAATTGAATTACTTCATGACAAATAAAAAGAAACGTGTAGTTTTTAAATCAAACGTCCGCCTCCCTGTGTTCGACCCGGAATTTCAATTTCGGTATAAATTTTATTTGTTGAACACGAGTTCTTCGCTTTCAAACTACAACGATAGGTTTTCCAAAAACCAAACACGTTAGCGTAGCGATTCAAACGTTCAACATGGTGGCCATGGTGAGCAACTCGTGGAGGTGGAGTGGAGGTGAATGTAGCTAACCTAAATGGAAGTGAATGTGAATGAATGCCAAGAAAATGGATGGGTGAAAATGGCCACCCCTTAGGTCTTTTTATAGACCTAAGAGAAGCTCTCTAGAGAATTATGGAATTCTCTAGAGAGGCCTATGGTGGGAGCTCGTGGGAGACTGAGAGAGAGAGGATGGATGGTGGTTTTTAGATCCACCAAATGTGGATCTAAAACTTGAATGGCTCTTGGTTGCTAATTTTAACAACCAAGGCAACAACACATGGTAAAGAGTTCTAGAGAACTCTAGGCTAGGTATTTTCATGTGGATGGTGTGTGTGGGTGTGTGTGGGTCGAAACTTAGGTGGCTAGGTTGATTAGGTAAGGTTCTAGTGGGTTTAGGTCAAGGTAGGTCTCAAATTAGGGTTGTAAACCCTAATTCACTAAGGTAAAGTGCAATTAAACTTAATACAAGTTTAATTGGGTGTGTGAAAACTTAATTGAGAGTAAAATAACTCAATTAAGTCAGGTCTAGGTCAATTGGACTCTCACTGAGTCCAATTGGATAGTGTGTGCTAAGATCAGGGCTCAATTGGACTCAATGAGTCCAATTGAATAGGATGATGGAATTGACTAAGATCCAAGTCAATTAGGTTTAGTAAGGACCTAATTAGGTCCTTAGAGAGGTCTAGAGATGATGTACTAGGGTTAGGGCACCTTAATTTAGGTTCCTATGGGGTTAGAATTATGTTTAGGGGGCTAGAGATCCAAGATCAAGGCTTGAATTCCAAAATAGGAATTGGAGGACAGTATCAGATGTCTAATAATAGTGTCAGACGTCTTATAATGAAAAATCAAAAGTCCAAACTTATTGTTTGGATGTCCAATCAGAGTCAGAAGGGATTCTAGGTTCTATCTTGGGTATTCTGCAGAAATTGGACGTCTGACCAAGTGTCTGAACGTCCAATAACACTACAGAAGTAGGTTTAAAATGTGCAGGAGTTGGCTAAGGGTTATGGACGTCCTATAACTCATCTGGACGTCCAGATAGAGGCTAGAATTAGGCTTTAAGGTTTCCTAGGGTGCGGTGACCTAATCTAAGGGTGGCTAAGGCTTGGGAAGCTTCTAGGTTGTCCTAGGGGCTAGGATGGACCCAAGTTATTTACAATTTATTGCTTTATTCCTACTTAATAGAATAGCATACCTTAACTCACTTACATTATTATCTACTGCATCTAATCTAGGTCTTCCACTCCAGCTCTGCTGCAACACCAATTATTCTTCTATTCTTCTAATTCAGCTTTAGATCCAGCTTCAAATCTTCCTTCTGATCAACTTATTACCTGTAATTGACACAATGCACCTAATCAATACATTATAGCATTATTTACGCATAGCTAAAAGAAAGCAGTAAAGGTGCTAGTAATGCTTATGCATGCATGAATTACCCTAACTTATGCTAAGTCGTAGCTTAATTTAGGTCAATTAAGACCTATGATTGCTGCGCAATCAAAAGCTCATCCAAATCAACTTATGTTCTCGAGCCACTCCAAATCTAGATCTTAAGACCATTTCCAAAATAGCATAAATGCTTTTTTTAAATGATTTCCATATTTAAGCGCACTGAACAGACTGTGTGTGATTTAAGGTGCTTAAGTTACTAAGTCCCGCAAACCAGAGGTCAATTAACGGGGCAAAAAAATCCCTAAGCCTTAGACCTAATACATAAGCTTTGCATTTTCCTCGACCTCTTGAGAACTAATCCAGATCTTGACAAGTATGTGAATGTTTAAATCTCAAAACAAATTCAAGAGGCTTAAGGTCAGTATTCGCCACTAATCCCTTAAGTTTTAGCCTTCTAGGTCTTAATTCATCATTCAATCCAACCTAGAAGTTAAGTAAGTTCCATATAATTTTGAAGGGACTCAATTTTTTTCTTTATCTTTTTGTTCTTTTCTTTTCTTTTCAATTTTCCCTCCTCCTTTTTCTCATTTTTCTCTCAAATGGATCTTCTTTTTCCTCAACCTCCATTTTTTTTTGTGCGAAATCCTTTTTGTGAGATTTTATTTTCATGGCATTTTGCACTTTAATACCCCCCATACCTATGATTTGCAATGTCCTCATTGTAAATTAGGTAGGTTCGAGTTCAACTTAGATCATACATTAGAATAGGGTCAAAGGGTGGGTGGACGGGTCAGGGTGACTGTTGCAGATGATTTCAAGCTTTGGTACGTGTACCAAAGGTGGAGTCGGCTGCTCTAATGGACAAACCCTGAAGTGCAATATGAGTTCCGCAAAGAGTTAAGTAAAAAGGATTTCAGGTTTTTCAAAAAGATGATGGGTTGCCGCCTGTTAAGCGCTAAGTTTAACGGCATCAGCTCGGTGCAATAAGCTCGGGGAGAATGGAGATCAAAAGACAACTCAGCCAAGTTTATGTTAGTGAGTTCAATGAACGGTTTGAGTCTCTGACCATTCAGGATAAATGGTCTAGAATCACAACTAAGTTCACTGATTTCTATAGCCCCATTTCAAAAAACACGTCGGACAAGGAATGGGCCAATCCATTTTGATCTAAGTTTGCCAATAAATAGTTTGAGTTTGGCATCAAAGAGTAGGACCTTCTAACCAGGATGGAAAGTTTTTCTTGATATGTGTTTGTCATGAAAGGCTTTAACCCATTCTTTGTAAATTCACTAGTTCTCGTATGCGTCATTGCGTAGTTCCTCGATCTCGCTCATTTGTAATTGTCGGTGGGTTCTAGCCTTATAAAGATCTAGATTGCACTTCCGTACTACCCAATAAGCTTTGTGCTCCATTTCGACGGGTAGGTGACATGTCTTCTCGTACACGAGTCTGAACGGAGACATACCTAATTGGATTTTTTGGGCGGTCCTATAGGCCCACAAAGCTTCCGGAAGGTGGGCCAACCAAACTTTCCTATCAAGCCGAACAATGACCTAAAGGATTTTCTTGATCTTTTGATTAGACAGTTCAGCCAATCCGTTGGTTTGGGGGTGATAAGGAGTTGAGATTCGGTGCAACACCTCGTACTTTGTCATCAGGGATCTGAATTGTGCATTCGTGAAATGGGTCCCTCCATCAGAGATAATAGCACATGGAACACCGAACCGTGAGAAGATGTGCTGATGAATGAACTCGATTACCACCTTATGATCGTTTGTTCGGGTCAGGATGGCTTCAATCCATTTGGACACATAGTCCACAGCGAGGAGAATGTATTCGAAGCCGTCCGATTTGGGGAAGGGGCCCATGAAATCAATTCCCCATATATCGAAGATTTCGCACACGAGAATCGTCTATAAAGGCATCATATCGCGGTGGCTCATGTTCCCCAAGGTTTGGCAATGAGTGCATGCCTTACAGTAATCGTGTGCGTCCTTGAAGATCGTGGGCCAATAAAAGCCACACTAGAGGATTTTAGCTGTGGTTTTATGTCCGGAGAAGTATCCGCCACAGACCTGGTCATGGTAGAAGGACAAAATGTCCTGAATTTTCGCTTCCAGGATGCATAGTCTGATGATTTGATCAGCACCAATGTGGAAGAGGTATGGGTCTTCCCATATGTAATACTTGGCATCAGAAAGAAATTTATCTTTCTTGGCTTCGGCCAATTAGACGGGATCTAATGAGATGCCAAGTAATTAACCAAATCAGTATACCAAGGAAGTTCCGCACCAATAGTCAGGAGGTGCTCATCAGGAAAATGCTTGTGATTGGGTCGGAAGGGTCAATGATAGTAGAAGGAAGGCGGGACAAGTGATCAGCTCCCACATTCTGTCTTCCCGCCTAGTAGCAAATCTCGAGGTTGAATTCTTGCAACAGCAAGATCTAGTAGATTAGTCGAGGTTTCGCATCCTTCTTCCCAAGAAGGTGCCTCACTGCGGTGTGATCCGAGTATATGATAATGTGGGAACCCAAGAGATAAGATCAAAATTTTTTTTGGCCAAATACTACGGCTAGCAGCTCTTTCTCAGCAACTGTATAGTTACGCTAAGCCTCATCAAGTGTCTTGCTAGCGTAGTATATGACCGCAAGTTTCCTATCAATTTTCTGCCCAAGCATCACACCAACTGCATAGTCAGATGCATCGCACATGTTCTCGAATGGTTGAGACCAATCAGGGGATTGCAGGATAGGTGCTTGGGTGACTCAGTCACATAGATTTTCAAATGCATGAGTGCACTCCTCAGTGATTTAGAAGGGGACATCTTTTGCCAGAAGATTAGTCAGGGGGCACACGATTTTTGAGAAATAGGGAATGAATCGACGGTAAAAATCGACATGCCCCAAAAAAGATCTAATGTCCTTAACCGATCTAGGCATAAGTAGTTTGGAAATCAAATTAACCTTAGCCCGATCAACCTAGATGCCATTCTCAGAGATAAGATGTCCAGAGGACAATTCCCTCAAGAACCATGAAATGGCTCTTTTCCCAGGAAAGAACCAAATTCACATCAATGCACCGCCTGAGGATTTGGACCAAGTGCAGGAGGCAATCATCAAAAGATTCCCAAATACCGAAAAGTCATCCATGAAGACTTCAAGGTAATCACCTACCATATCAGAGAATATGGCAAGCATGCACTGTTGAAAGGTAGCGGGTGCAATGCAAAGCCCGAAAGGCATCCTGCGAAATGCGTACGTCCTATAAGGGCAAGTGAAGGTAGTCTTTTCTTGGTCCGCAGGATGGATTTCCACTGATTATAACCGGAGTACCCATCCAAGAAGCAGAAGAATTGATTTCTCGCCAATTTATCCAATATCTGATCAATAAATGCCAGTAGGAAATGATCCTTTTTCGTGGAGGCATTCATTCTTCGGTAATCAATGCAAAATCTCCATGAGTTTGCGATATGGATCGAAATGGTTTCTCCGACTTCAGTCGTAATCACAGTGAACCCTACCTTCTTAGGCACAACCTGGATTGGACTCACCCAATGGCTGTCGAAGATCGGGTAGATAATCCCAGCACCTAACCACTTAATGGTCTCCTTTTCATGACATCCTGCAAGTTCGGATTCAGACGTCTCTGCATTTCACGGGATGGTCGTGAGCCCTCCTCAATATAGATGTAGTGCATGCAATATGAAGGGCTGCCAGTCAAGTCATCGAGAGTCCAACCAATGGCTCTCCGATGCTGCTGGAGGATAGAAATCAATCGTGTTTCCTAATTAGAAGTTAGTCAGGAATTGATGATCACGGGAAACGTGTGATTAGAACCCAAAAGATGTATTTTATATGATTAGGGAGGGGCTTCAATTCCATGACGGGATTGTCAGTAGCTGATGAGAGGCTCATCATGGCTTCTAATTATCCCTAATTAACTAGTTTCCCCAGTTAATTAGCTAGGAATATGCATATATAAGGGTTAATTATAGAATCAGGGGCAAAATAATAAAGGACCTTAAAATAAGTTTAAAATGCTAAATTATATGTCAATTACTATTATTGATAACTTAATTAATAAATGGGCTCGAAATACCACTAATTAGTTACCTAATTAATATCTTATTTAACTTAAGAATAACTTAAGACCTAAGTCTTTAATAACTTAAGTAAATCAATTTAATAAATATAAATAAATGGGATAAAAATGTGAATACATGGCTTTAATATGATATTTAGCTAAATTATAAATATATATAAAAAGCTAGAAAAGAAAATAATTTAAATTAACCTTAAAAGCCTCTGTTTGCATTTTGGTCCCCATAATTTATTACATTCGAGTCCTTTTCCTTTCATATAGGTCCTTAACTTTCCTTGCACATAGGTCCCTATGTACACCGTCTTCTTCTTCATTTCTTCTTCAGCCGCTTGAACAGCTAACGTTCGGCGGTGATGCCACTCTCCGATGACCATCCATCTGATGTCATTCCTTCCTCGCCAAGCTCTTGGAACATGTGCTCACCACCTCAACTCCACCCACCAATCTGTATTTGTCCTAAATCCTAATTAGGTCATGGCATTAACTTCACCGGCGTCGGAGACGAGGGAGGTTAAACTGTACCTAGACATCCATTCGTCTGGATTCTTCCCCCTTTACAGTTGTTGAACCCTATAAATAGGCCTGAACCCCTACAATTTGAGCTTGATCAACTCCCTTTCCCTCTTCACCTCACCGTAGCTGGTCAGTAGGTTCTTCTGCAACTTCGATGTCTTCGTTCTCCTTCTCGAGTGCGGCCGCCGAGGACGTGCTGCCTCTCTCACCTCCTCTTCCTCTCTATCGCCCTACCAACGGCAACTAAGCACCCACTCTCCCTCTGATCTCCGCTTCAATCGGCTGGAGATTCTCTTCTCACCCAATCTAGATTTCGATCTCGTTCTCTCCCTACCAACAGCGAGATCCCTCACCTCCTTTGTTAGGTAAGTAGTCTTAACCCTTATGAGTAGGTTTAGCTAGGTAATTAGATAGAATTAGCTTAGTTTAGTTAGCTTCAGTAATTTCTTCTCTGACTCTAGCGAGGTCAAATCCGATCTCGTTGGACATCGATTCACCCTTGCTTCCATCCTGTCACTTATCTCTACTTTCCAAGATCATCCTCCGCTTCTTTCCTCCCTATTTTATTAGCTTTACCGCCTAGACTAGTTCACCTTCATCGGTGACCTCTGCTATCCATAGTGGAGGTCACTGATCTTAGAACACCTCCGCTGGGGCCCTCCATCACCCATTCGCAAACTAAGGGCCCTAATCTTCACTCCAATTTAACAATTGATCATTTATACTATAAACGCCTAATTACGTTTCAACTCTTGAGCTCACTGTCTATGGCGAGTTCAAGAGAGTCTAAACACCTAATAGATCACCTATAGACCATCGTCGTACACATTAAACACTTTCCTCTCACACAATTGAGAGTGAGAGGAGCATCCTGGAGTTCTAACGAACTCATACTCTCTGTTTTCTGATTTCATTGCATATATTTGATTAAATTCATTAATTGCTTCAATTAAGACTCTCTTGAGGTTCAGAAGGACCTCAAGAAGCTCTTGAACCCATCAATGAGCTCATTTGATGAGATTTTCATCACTATGTATCAAAACTGAACTCACCGAAGCTTCGGCGAGCGCTGACGAGTCATATTTGAGCTTCAACCCATGAATTGACCTAAGAAGCTCCAGAGTACACTTATAAGGCTTCAGGATTAATTTTCTATAGTTTAATTTGAGTTTCAACATCTGGAGTACTTGTTTGATCTATGTATTCTCCAACTTTGGAAAAGTTAGAGAAGCTATTCTGTTAGGATTAAGACTTCAAAAATAGATTCAGAAGCTTATGTAGAACCTATAGAAGCCATCCTTGATCTCTGATTGCTTTGAGAACTCTTAGGTTGCTCCACCGAACAAACTCCATTTTGACCTCAGGCGATGAAGTTTGAAACCTTACCAGATTTGATCAAAATCCAATTTTGAAGTCTTGAATCAGTTCCTAAGGATGAATTATGTTGATCTACGACTTTAATTCAATTTGAGAAAGCTTAATTCAGAAAGTAAACCCTCAATTGGATTTGGTCAACACTATGTTAGACTTGAGTGATATTTGAGTAATTTTGGGAATTAAATGTTTCAATAGGGATCTAGGATGATTTAGAATGTGTTCGGGTTGGATTGGAAGATTTTTATTGAGGTTTTAAGGTGTTTCATGCTTTTGCACGGTTTGGGTTCAAAACGAACCCAATATGATTTTAGTGTCATTTTGATGAGATTTAAACTCCTATTTCACCTAGGCCAGATCGCAACAACCATCTGAGGTTGTTCAGATATCTGTTAGAGACTAATCTCTCTCTACTGAGCTAATTCAAGCTCAAATCTGAGCTCTGTGTCTACTGAACGAAGCATTTGAGTTTCATCTTCTCTCTGAGCTTCTCAGAAGCTCTTTTCTTATTCCAATTGACGCGGAATTATTCCCCGAAGCTTCTCATAACCTCAGTTGAAGGCTTTAGGCTTTCCTTAGGTTATTTGACCTGAGTTCAACTGTCTACAGGTCATTTTGGCCATGCAAACCTTCCATCTTCACCCTTCAAATCGAAGGGCCAATTCAGATCTGAGCACCAAATTGGTGCTGCATCCTGATAGAGCACACATAGGGCTCTCGATTGAGTCCTTGGTCGATCAATTCCATCAACGAAGTTGGCTGAAATCTTCATCGAAAAATTGGCCTAGAGCTGGAAAGATTGTCCCACCTCAGTAATTTGTGGATGGTTGCTATAGTATAATACGATTTTCTGCACTGGACGGTTCAGTCGTCAGCACAGGGCACGAAATGAAATGAACATATTGGGTGTGGGTGCATGTGTTCCATGTGCGTGCGCATGGGTGTGTGTGTGTGCGCCTGTGACCGTGAGCGTGGGCCCGTGAGTGGGCAAGTGGACCTGGGAGGCCAATTACTATGCATGAGCTTAAAAATGGAAATTAAACCACCTAAGAAAAACTAGGCTCGGACCCAGAAGGGTTTGGTCCCACCCTCTAGGGGGTGCTGCATATCCCCGACCGGTCTAAGCTGCCGATAAGAAAACCAAATTTTTGTAATTGAAGGCTTAATGGGCTTAAGAATGCTAAAATTGGCCAAGTGTCGAATTCATTAAGCACAGTAAGGAGAAGAGGTTAAGCTAAAGAAATGGCCAAGGGAACAAAGGAAGAGAGAGAGAGAGAGAGAGAGCAATGACGGAAGTAAGGATAAAGAGAATACAGAGAAAGAAAGGAGAGGTTGAAGATTTCAATGATGAAAATAAAGAAGGATAATCAAGCGTCTGTCCATTCTTTTAGATTTCTAATTTTTACTTTTAAGATGTCCAATCTTCTTATTAGACGTCTGATTTGTACTTTTATTGAAATATCATATTATCTTTTGTTATCCTGAGCTAAATTTATGTAATAAGGCATTTGTACTCATTTGTTTATCATTTTATTTCCTTAATCTCTTACAATTAGATGTAATGGGTGTAATAAACAAGTTTACTTGATTCTTAATGACAAATTACATGTGTAAATATGTTCTTTCTTAATGGAATGTTGCATGCTTTTATTTGAACATCTCTCATGCAAGATTCATGTACTTAAAGTATTTTAATTATAATCTGATTGATTAAGTAGTTAGTAATTTATGCTTAGAAATTAATGGTGAATTAAGCTTACTATTATGCCTCCCAGTGAACGACTTGGACTCAACCAGTTAAAAAGAAATAAAAATCTAAAATGTTAAGTTAACTTGACCTTATACTACACTCACGACATTAACTCAAGTTAACCTAAGTTACTTTCTCAAGCAATTAATTAAGCCTAAATAACTTAATTAACTATGTTGAGGAATCTAACCAATAGTAGCAGCAGGCAGTTCAAGGTGGATTTCAGGAGCAAAGGCAGGATCTGTAGATGTGTCTAGGTCAAGTCTAGGCTCCTCTATCTGCGGGCTTTATCCTCTTATGGTTGAATATCAGGGATAAGCGGGTTTTCCTCAACAAATAGATCTTCAACCATAGACTCGATATCGCAGATCTACTCGATAACCCCACAGTTTATTCCTTTTTGGGCCTTAAAAATATCAATTTTCAAAGTTTTGTTCCCAAATTTTAACTCAATATGACCCTCTTCACAATTGATGTTGGCCCTAGCCGTGGCCAAAAATGGTCTCTCTAATATGATCGGTGTATCTTTCAATTTCTCAGGAGTATCCATGTCTAGCATAATGAAGTCCACAGGAAAATAAAAATCACGGATGCGAACTATAACATCCTCAAGAATTCCTTTTGGTGACTTAATGGATCGATCTGCTAATTGCAAAGTCACCTCTGTCGATTTGAGCTCAGATTCTTCAAAGTGGTCTAGTAGGGATGTGAGTATCAAGTTTATGCAAACGCATAAGAATTTTCGGTGATTTTCCTTCAATCGCAAGCCCTAAAAAAGCCCCTTCCTTGTCTAAAGCTTGCTCAGAAGTGGGGCTTAGGCAGGTGTGTGAGTAATGGGGACCCGACCCCCGTGTTCATGGGCAAAGAACCAGGGGAAGGAATTCCTCTTATTATGCACAAAGAACTAGTCAGGAGCCAATGTGGAACTAAAGTCCCTGTTGTCCTTCGCCCGAAGTGGCTACTGAAGGAGCTCTTGATTGCAGACGAAGGAGAGGGTGACTCCCCCAAGTGTTGACCTGGGCGTAATCTTAGAAGGCTTCCACATGACCTGGAGGTGGATGCGAGGAAGAACACACTAAAGCTGGGCACCCAAGGTCGCGTAAAGAAGCTTTGTTAATAGCGGCCAAGGGTCCAGTACCTGAAACAAGAAAGAAAGTCTCATGGCCACGTCAGAATCATTCAGGAGGTTCTCGCGAATGTGGCAAATCTGATGGTGGCTATGGCATGTAGCAAATGTGGTCATAGGGGGCTGGCGAAGGCGGAAGGTGAGTGCGGTGGTGGAAGTGTTCAGGGAGGTGATGGGTATAGCAATCCCCTCAATTTCTTGAGGGGTTTTGCTCGCATGGACATGGCGATGGTATAGGAAGTGGTAGCGGGCGAGTTCGTGGCATGTGGCGTGCCATCGAGGTCGTCAGAGGTACGCCGGCGACTTAGAAGATGATGATGGAGCGAGCAGATTCATGGTTGAAAGTGAGGTCTAATGATGCTGGGGTGATCAGTAGAAGTAGGGGAGTCATCTAGGGTAGCTAACTAACGAGGAGGAGGAGGAGGCCATCATGAGCCGACGCCAGAGAAGAGGAATACTCTGAGCGGGAGAACGGTGACGAGGAGGAGGTTGGGAAGCGCCACGCCGGTATTGCAAGACACGAAATGAAATGGGGAAGAAGAACTAGCCGCCTATTGTACGTGGCGACCAGCGAAGTGAACGGGGGAGGATGATCACCGGAGCAAGCTCAAAGCAGGCTTGAAGAGGGAGAAAAGAATGGTAGCCCAAAAACTTGCTAAGGAGGTAAGGCAGACGAGGAGGGTCTTATATAGGCCATTAGACAAGCTTCCAAGATTGGAAACAAGCTTGGAAGCTCAAAAATCAGGGATTAGGATTTGGTGATTTCAAGGAGTTCGCACAAGCTCCATGAGGAGATTTGGAGTTTAGGATTAGGTTTAATCGATCAGGAAACTCCTCAAGGTTGTCCCTTCCAATTTTGCAAGGGATTGGCCAAGTAATCAGGGAGAAATCTCTGATTGAGAGCTTGGCTACGTGGGCTCACACCTGCAATGGCGGAAGAGACCCAAATGCGAAGAATACAATGAAGTTAGGGGGGTCTTTGTAAGGATTTTCGAAAGTTAGGGGTGTATGTGAGAAAGAAAGAGTATAAATGGACCAAAATGCAAACTAGGTTGAAATGATCTTTCATTGAGCCCAAATTTTGGTACAAACCTAATTTGGACTCAAGAAATCTAACGATGAATTCAGATTTTAGTTTTGACCATTTTTGGCTGGATAATTTATGTAGAAACCCAAATTAGGGCAATTGTCTGTCTGAGGCTTTGTTTTAGGTCAAAATGGGTTTCAAAGGTTAAATCAAAGGTACCAAACCTTATAGAATAGTTTTATATGATTTTTATAAGGTTTAGATGAATTTTATCTTGACCAAAGCCTTAGTTAATTAAGCGAGTCTAAAATTAAGGTTTCGGATGTCCATTAATTCTTGAAATGTGCAAAAACCTATTTCTATCTGCATGGACCCTCTTATTCAACATTAACGACCATCTAACCTTTAATTAACACATAGAATTTCCCGCAGTTATTCTGTACTTTTGAAATGCAATTAAAATTGCAAAAATAACCCTATGCTCATCTCTTTTTCTTAAAACAGAATAGTGTGCACATAGGACCCTCTGATGGTTATGTAGGAACTCTTTTCAACTTTATTAGACCAAAAAGGGCTATTTAGGGCTCATGATGTTGTTCCCATCAATAGGATAGTTGATGAGTGAGATAATCGTTACGAAAAGTTTGAGTTTGGAAAACCCAAGTCATAAAATTTGCAAGAAAATCTGCTACCAAATAATATTTATAACTAAAACTCTGGCGAGTCCTGGGTCAAACAAAAGGATGCGAATGTTTGATTAAAAATTGCATTTGGAATTATTTTCATAAAGCAGATTAGCTGGTTTAATTTAATCTAAGCGAGCTAAACTACTTAAAGAATAAACAATAGAAGACAGAGAGAGAATATATAAACAAAGAGAAAAATAGAGAGAGAATGAACAAATATTGCATTTAAATATTCTAAAGTCTCTTACAACTACTTAAAGAAAATAAAACTACACTAGAAAGCGATAAAAACATAGGGGTGAGAAAATCCTCAATGGCTGCTTGGAGGATGAGTAACGTTGACGGAGTACCCAGAAGAGGATGGTGAGATGCTGGATAAGAGAGGACGAATCTAGAGGATGAAGGACGAAGCAGGGCGACGTCGTAACAGGATCCACTTCCCGAATGGTGGCGAGAAGACAACCACGAGACGCTCCACGAAGGGGGTGAGATGGGAAAATTATTTTACTCTTGCTCTAGTAGAGCATCCCGGGTATGGAACCAACACTTAGAGCTTTGGAGGAGGTGAGAGAAGAGCTAAAGAGATGAAGAAATATGTGGGGTGTAGGGTCCTTTATATAGTTGAGGTACAATGGCAAAAAGGTCCTTTAAAATCTTTAAAATTAAATGCAGGGCCTGTAGTGACGCACATGCACGTCACTATAGATAAGCGTCGATGAAGGTGCATACTTGATCTCCGTCGCTTACCGCCGATCGGACGCACCTCGCATGGCCACCTCATCGCGTCGTGCCACTATCAACCATTCGATCATTCGATCGAGTGGTCGAGAGCGCACGAACATGCTTCATCTTCTGCTGTTGCACGCAGCTACGTATGATGGTGCATATGATAACTCGTCATCGCATGCGTACAGCGCGCTCGTTCATCCAACACCCCTACGTGCTCCACGTAGCGGCCACCATCGCCACTCGATTGTCATCGTATGACCGAATTTCAGCGTAGCCGCTCTCATGCTTGATTTGAAGCCGAGCGAGTTTCGAACGCACAACACTTTCTTCTCGAAAGACACTCGACCACCACGCAACGAGCACAAATAGTCAAGTTTTTGAATTTTTTCCTCCGGTGCTCTCCACCGTCGGATGATGATCCGACGATGGAGATTAATCTGACATTGATGAAGAAGAAGGCTACGGTGGTATTGAGGTTGTTTAGGCAGCCAAGATGGCACCACATGGTGCCATCTTGGTTGTCCATCTTCTAATGCCTGTAGATGGTGCCACAGGTGTCGGATTGGGTCGATTTTCACGTCATTGGGCTGTGATCGTCGATCCAAACCCATCCGTGCAGTTGGATTTGTCATCTGAGGTTCAGATTTTCACCATCTTGCTCCTTGACCTTTGATCTTTCTCAGACTACATCTGATGCTATGGAGGTCCGATCGGGGCAATCTTGAAGCCATTGAACTCCAATCGTCGCCCTAATCAGATCCATACGGTTGGATCTTAAATTTGAGTCCTAGAAAAATATCGACCTGTCCCCTTACCGCAAAAAGAGGTGAATTATTATATAATTTGTACATATTAGCCTAAATGCATGATGATGCATGATATGTAATATTTATAATGCATGATGCTTCTACAGCACTAAGAACATGCACAAATAGACACTTTAGGCCAATTAGATGTGTGCTCATTAATAGGGAGTCACTAGAAAGGAGTATCAAACTAATGCTACTTCCAAGATCAAGAGGGATGTCTTAAGAGAATGTTGACAGTAGAGGGGGAAGTACATTGAATGAGAAGTACCACAGATAGCCACTAGATCCCTATCACCATGATAAGAAACAAAAGGATCACCAAAGGCCAAATGATCGATGTCCAATGGGCCATGGATCACCACGTCCTATACAGGTAGCATGCAAGCAATCTGATCCAACTGGAACCCTAGCTAGATGACATAAAAGGGAAGTATGCTCTAGCATATCTTGCAAAACTATCCTGGTTTCATGCTTCATAGTCCCGACAATTGGAAGGATCTATAGTGGATGGTCCTTGAGGTGTTCACATTGAAAGGGACTACCAATTGTTGAAAGAGGGGCTCCTTGAGGAGGGTGGGGGCATAGCCAACATTAATTGAGAGGGATCACCGGCTTGTGGGTCATCAAAAGAATCTCTTTTCTTTTATTATCAATTAAGCTTGTTGTATTTCAAGAAAAAACTTGAAAAGTTTATTTAGTATTTTCATACCCTAGGCAACGTGAATACTATACTTGTAAAAATTGTATCTAGCAAATATATAGTGCTTTATTGTTGCTTTATTGCAATTTCATACACACACACATATAGGTATGTATATATGCATGTATGTATGTATCTTTCTTGTGCTAAGAAATAGCTTAGAAAATTCTTATATGTATACTGCCTTGGTAATGAATATCTCGCTGAGGTTAAAGTTAGGATGACTTCACGTGAAAAAACGTCAAGATAATTAAGTTTCCGATTGATCCCGAGAACAATTCAATGAATGGTGTCAATTCACTTCACTTGGAAAAGCATTTTTTGCCTAGATCCACGTTACAATAATATTAATTTTGCTAGAAGTAAATAAATATGTGTACAAACTAAACTTTAGGAGTGTGATTAGATCCATTGGTATGGTAAAGATGGCATTTGATCATATTCTCTGATCACCATATAGTGGTTGTGCTCTTGGTGTCTTGATCATGTTGTTGGTTTCGCAAGCACCCTTGACAGTAGCTAACAAAGTGCTGGTGTGGAATCGAACTAAGGCTTATGGCACCTTAACCCTTCACTTTGCTGATGGTCTTGACCCTTACAGACATGTGTGGACCAAAAGCTTATGCCAATGGTGACAACCACGATCTAAAATATCCTCTGCCTATGCTGCTTGATCATAAATCTAACCATCCCCTCTGGAGCGAACTAAAAAATCTTAACCATTGAAGGCATCTTCTCTTTCTAAGGTAACCTCAAATCACGAGCCAAATTACCATTTCATCAATTTGGGCCCTAAAGTAACAACTTATTATGTCCTTTATTTCTCTCTCTATTCATCAGCTCCCACCTACCTGTGGCACCTTCCAATGGCCAAAACGTGCTAATATCCTACTGTAATTTGATGAAATCCTGCATGCTTTGATCCGACAAATTGGAAAGGAAGTTGGTGACCATTTATCACCCTCGGCCTCTTCCAGGAGATCCAACTCTGTAGCCACCATAATACACCAAAGTCCATGGATAGAGAAAATAACCTTGAATATAAACCAGAGAGCAAGCCACGACAAGCCCAATAATTAAACTGAAAGTTGAACTTGGATCCTGTCTCTAAGCCTCACCTCAAGAAGATGCATAACTATGCATCATATGGATTAAGCCCTTCGGACCCTATTTGGCATGGTTTTAGATGGATGAGTTATCCTACGTGGCAGCCATAAGTGATAGGTGCAAAACTTTTATTCCCCACCCATCACACTTACCACCATTCATCACATCTACCTCTCAATATTCATATCTATCCCCACTAACTGACTCCCACTCATCACATCTACCTCCCACCAACTCACTCCCATAACAAATAAAAACAAAAATCAACAATAATATCACTTTACATAATCTCAAACTTTAAACATTTACCAAACAAGACCTTGGTGTCCTTATCCCCACCACTCACTTGGTTGGAAGTGTTAGATTCATCATTCTCAAGTCTAGCAACCTCCCAACCAGATAAAAGAGGACATCTCCTCACTGATGCTTGCCTTACTATTGACTTGTAATGTACTTTATCTGCTAACCTAATTCTTAAATGAGAAGCTTATTCAAGTTTGAGTCTAATATATTGTTATCATACAATTTGACAATTTTTAAGATGATCTTGCAATTGTCTACATCATGATTTTGGCCATTCACTTCTTGGTCACCATTATGTAGATTGCATTGCAAGAAAAAGTTCTTTAGATAAGAAATTACTTGCTATGTACAAGCATTGGTTAATCTTCTTGGTCTCACGTTCCAGGTTCCCAAAAATGATATAGCATCTACAAAGTGTTATGCCAGTGGACATGCTCTTTCATGGGCATTAATCTTCAACTCTGTATTCGATGGAAACAGGCAGTGCGATCCATCTTGTACTTTGGAAATTAAGGACGATGGAGCCTATATGCTTACTAAGCATGTATGGAAGTGGATCCACAAATTCCAACGCAATTGATGCTGGTTAGTTTTCAAAGAAGACAAGAATGACCACATAAAAATATTATATATTATAAGGTCCTTAAATTTGTAATGTTTACTTTGGTGGATGTTATTTTTAGAAGACCTTTGCATGCATCGATTACAACAAGATGGGAAGTTGTTCTTTGAGATCTCCTTTGTGTGAAATTAATGACTTCACAAAAAGGTAAGAAATAAATATGTGGGTGTTACCTACTAGACAATATATACATATTAAGACATTCAAGCACCTTTCTTACATACTCTGAATGTATAAGGGCAACCTCCTGTGGATTTCTTCTTTTGTAATAAATATAAAAAAGCTCTTTCAATGTATACGAAGTTATCAAGGGGTAGAAGATTGAGAAAAGCATCTCAAACTCTTTCTAGTGTTTTTCTCATGACAAAAGCAAAGGCAATAGGTGTATTGAATAAAGTAAAAACAACATTTTTTCTTGAATTAATTAACTTGAATATAAGTTGACAATAGGTTACTTTGTTGTTCAGTTTGCATATGATACTTCGGCATGGATCCATTGTCCTCTGTTTTCATTTACTAACATTTTGGATAGCCACACCTACTAAACGGTTATTGATTGAGATTTTTCTACGATGATTTACACTATGATGTACTATTATTATTATCAGTTATCAAAGTAAAAGATCCCATATCATGTGCAAGCAAAGACTTTTCATTCAGATGACTAACCTTTTATTAGTGGATAGCCAGTCCATTTATCTATCTCAATCACAAGAAGAATTTGTTGGTGAGTAGAACCATAAATCTAGGTTTTGAGATATATTTGTATGCCTTTTATAGGCCTCGCTGGCTAGGAAAAATTTAAGATATGGTTGGAGCTTTCTTCGACCTCAACTTCGAATAAATTGACTTCAAACTCCTGATGAGTTAAAGTTTTACAATCCAGTACTTAAACCAATTGCATAACATCTAAGTGCTTGGACTGATTCCAAAGAAGAGCATTAAGATATGAGTATAGTTGGTGGTGGAGAGAGTAAATGACACGTTAAATTTTTTAAATGGTTTTAAAACTTCGTATATGTATCCAAATCAATTTTCACATTTTAGCGAGATCTAGAGAGGAAAGAGCAAGGAAGGATAGTGCTTCACTCGTTACAAGGATGATGGAAAATACACCAGAGCATGGCACGCTATTGAAAAGCAAGAGAGAGGGCAAGAATATCATGGCCCCCCACATGGAGGGAAAATAGCACCTCTAACATGGGAACTCCACTACCCAAGTCGGGGAACATGAATGGATAAAACAAAAAAGACGAAGTAAAGAAACAAGACAAAAAAACTAAAAAAGGATCCTCATCTTTTCAAGTGAAGCTCCACCCTTAAATATGAAATATGCCGTAAAGACAATCTTGGCAATTGTTGATCATTCCTTGAACGGCTATGACCTGAATATATTCCAATACATAAATCACATGGACCTTAGCAACCCAAGAAATGTACAGATTTAGACCCGATTAAGGATCCATTTAGTATGACCCATACATATATTTGTGTTAGGGTTTTGTAGAGGTGTCTCCATTTTTCTTACTTTCTAAGAGAGTGCCATCAGTAAGGTCTCTCTTATGGTTTTTTGGAGGTGTGGGTTTTTTGTAATCCATCTTTCACCATATAGTGGAACCTCTATACTGGAGGGGTTTCCACATAAATCCTGTCTTCTGGTTGATTACTTGCGTTTGTTGCTTCGTGCTATTTCTCAAGAGCAATCTTCTCAAGATGAGAAAGCCGACAAATTGGTACTAGCAATGATCTTAACCTTATGAGAGTGTGATTTCCACAATTGTTGAATGGTTTTTCGAATCGCTACGCTTACGTGTTCGATTTTAGAAAATCTGTCGTTGTAGTTCGAAAGCGAAGAATTCGTGTTCAACAAATAAAATTTATACCGAAACTAAAATTCCAGGTCGAACACAGGGAGGCGGACGTTTGATTAAAAACTACGCGTTTCTTTTTATTTGTCACAGAATAATTCAATTTTAAAACTATCTAATTGTTTACAATAAATAGAAGAGAGAGAGAGAGTAAGAGAGAAAGAGAGTATTACACAGAGAAATCAAAATGAGATGTAGCATAAACAAGGAATTTTCATTGAAGAGATTGTTCATTACAACTAGAAAGCATAAAACAATTACTCTAGAAAGCGATAAATTTACTCTAGAAAGCATTAAAAGAATGGAGGTAGAAATGTCCTCCTCGACGATTGCTTGGAGGACGAGCAGATTAATCTAGAAAGCAGTAACTCCATACTAGAAAGCAGTAAAAAGAATAGGGAGAGAGAAATCCTCCTCGATGGTTGCTTGGAGGACGAGTCGGATGGGATGACAGCTGGACGAAGGAGAACGAAGTAGGACGAAGGAGGACGAAGCAGAAGAACAGGAACGAAGCAGCACGCCGTCGTCGTCGCGGGGTCCACTTCCGAAGGGGAACGAAAATTTGGACTTTATCTTGCGAGAAGCATCCCGGGTGTGGGTCAAGCTTCTCTTGAGCTTTGGAGGGGTAGAGAGGAGAAAGGGATGAGAATTTCGTATGGAGGGGGTCTCCTTTTATAGTTGGAAGGAGAGGGGGCAAAATGGACATTACAATTTCAAAACAATAAATAAGGGGTCTTTAGTGACGGATAAATCCGTCACTAAAGCCCCAACATGGGTGTAGTGGCCGGCTCGCACGCGCCTCCTCGCCTGCTCGCGCGCTCAACGGCCACGCACGTTCGCCACTATTCAGCCGTCCGATCGCGAGATCGGACGGCTTAAGATGCGTCCGCACCCGCTCGTTGCGCGCCTGCCCGCGCGTCCAATCGCGCGTCGATGCTATCCGGCACGCGCGGCCGTCCGATCTCCATCTGACGCTCCACCCGCGCCCAATCTCCGCGCCTTCCATCCCCTCTCCACGGCTCGAACCCGCTCCCCGCGCTCGCGATAGCGCGCTCGACCACTGCGCTATGGGGAGCGGATGGTCGAGCGCACGTTTTTAAATGCGAGCACCCACAGCCGTTGGATTAAGATCCAACGGCAGAGAGTGATCGGGCGTGGGGCCTTCACAAGATGAAGTTGCCATTTGGGCGGCTGAGATGGCACCACGTGGCGCTATCTTGGCCATCCATCTTCTGGAAGTTGTAGATGGTTCCACGGATGTCAGATTGACTCGATTTTTGTGTCGTTGGGATGCGATCGTCGATCCTAATTCATCTGTGTGGTCAGATTTGTCATCTCAAGTGCGGATTTTCACCATCCTAGCCCTTGATCTTCTAGGGTTCCCCGATCACTATCTGATGCTACGGATGCCTGATTAGGGCGATCTTGGAGTCGTTGAACTCCAATCGTCGCCCTGATCACATCCATACGGTTGGATCTTTGATCTGAGCTCCCGACAAAATGTTTGCCCTGTCCAAGAATATAAAAGGAGACAATTAACCTCCATTTTATTCAAACAACTCTAAATGCAAGATGATGCATGTAATGCAATATTTATATCATGAAATGCAATCCTATGCTTAAGAACATGCATAAATAGATATTTTAAGTAGTGTAAATGTGTTTACATTATACCTCCATGCCTATCTTTTCCTAGTCCCTAGCAAAAACTATATGCTATTTATAAAAGAATTAGGTTAGATTATTTGGACTTGAGTTATTTTTCAATCATTAAGAAATTGTCTACTTAGGAACTGAACTTTCAAAGACACAACAGCGGGGTATCAGCCAAAATGCAGACCACCTCAAGCCCTCGCCTTATTAAAAGAAAATTTTCTTTTTCTCTTTTCTAATTTTTTTTTTATTTTCAAATTTTTGGGTTTAAGAGTGGCTTTCTACAGCCATTCAACTCACCAAAAATTTGATGAGAACCTTAAGCTTTAAGCATCTTATTGTGATTGTGATAGACTCATTGATCGGCGATTAAAACAGACTTCGGATTTCTACGCCTCTAGGTGACCTCAAAAAGACTTCTGCCTAAAGGTGTATCTTTACAACCGGTAGCTTTCTCCCTACTTTTATTTTTTTTACGGGGTCAACACAAGGGTGAATCTAGTGTATATCTCCCCGATTTATTCTACTTCTCCGCTTCTTCCTAAGTGTTTTGGGAATTTTTAGTGCATTTATTGAGCTGGGTTCTGGACAACCAGTCGATGAGTAGTTACCATCGACAACTTGCCAGCCATACTCGTGCGGGAAGTGTGGTTTATTTCTTTTTTTTTTCTTTTCTCCTTTTCTTTTTGATTTTTTTTTTTTAAAGTAGGTGGCTTCCCTGGTCTAAGATTTACCTAGGGGCAGGAAAAAGAGAAAGGTCCAGTGACTGGGCTCTGGACAACCTACCTATGGGCTGTTACCCATGATAACTTGCCAGCCATATCACCCTAGTAGGTTCATTAGCTACCCAATTTCCATTAAAATCGTCTAACAACGAGTCAGTGACAAGATAGTGTGTAGATGCTAGAAACTCAAAATTCCCTCAAATCAGAGTGCGGGTTGATAAGTCGTGTACTTATCACCCAAACTTATTTACTCCAATTAAAATAAAATTCAGGTTGGCGAGAACTCGAAAAATAAATCCACATTTTAGTGGATACACGGGCTGATTAAGTCCAAAGACCTTAAGGATCTTTGTGTTCAAATCATAATGTAATATTTCCTAAGATTGAAAATTTTCTTAAACCCAAGTTCTCTTTCCTAATTCAAAATTTTTTTTATAAAAGAAAATAAAACAAATCTACGGAGCTGACGAATGAATTCAGAGATGAATATCTAGCCCCCCATGCCTATCTAATGCAATGTCCTCATTGTATTAAAAAGACATAAAACAGAGTGGAAAAGCGTAGAAAGCACCTGAATTACGTGAATGTCAGGTCCGCTCCGAGATGAAAACTAAGAAAAACTGTATATGTGCTAAGTTTAGTGCCTTCGGCTAGGCACACTATACAAAGAAAAGAAATGAAGAATTCACAAGTGCAGGTCAGAATTAGAATAAATAGAATAATCCTCCAACCTGTCAACAGAGGCCCACAGATGTGGACCAGATTATGGTGCAGACCTACACCCCATAATCGAGAATATCTTAGGTTCTGGATAAAAATTACCCAAAACCTAAAATCAGAATGCAAGCAGGGTCGGGCCTGCGATTTATGAGGATGCAACCCAAGACCAAAAAGTCGAGTTACAGAGAATTGAAGCTCAAAAGGATAATCGTTGAATGTGTGCTTAGGTTTGACATCCTCGAAACAAATGTCGTAAGGGTTCTGATTTGATGGTTTCAGCTTAAAAGGAACCCTTCGACTCAATCTTCTATTTCCTCCAAAATTGACTTCCCAAATCAGAACTTCCCAGCTCCTATTCCCCTCATTCAGCTTATCAAATTCCAGGACCTCTTGTATATTCATCACCCCGTCTGAAATCTCCAAGTCTAAATGATGTGGCAGAATCAAAATTGACTTGGGTCTAATTATCTCAGAATTAGAATCATCAATAAGCTCAACAGGATGTAACTGATAATCAGGGCATTGAATTGATTCCTCCAGAAAATGTGATTCTAGATCCGTAATGTGTGCCCTAATAAGATTAGTTTCCTCAGATATTGGGCTATCAAATGATCTATCAGATTCCTCAGGCCCAATCGTCTCACAGAAATCGTGTTTAGAAAACTCGCGTGAGACTTCGCAACTTAAATCTTCACCATCTAGATCCGTATCAATGTATGTCCCATAATCAGTTGTCACTTTGTGTTCCAAGGAGACATACGTTTCTTCGTAACCTGGCTTAGGGATCTCAGGTGAAGAAATCAGATCATCCTTCATTGGTTGTTTTAATTCAATCTGGTCAGCCTCGTAACACATGTCCCCCAAACAAGTGCCTGAGCAGGTTCTGTCATTGGCTTTCCTGAAGAGGGTTCATCCTGGGAATTATTCCAAGATTGAATCAAAGCAACCACAAATCTCACCCTCAATTTCGCTAATTTCCCAAGTAAGAACTCACCCGGGTTCTTATCCTTAACATCCTGGAGCCAATCCAACAAAGACTTATTCAAATCATCAATCATTTCAATCAGGGGCTCCAATCTCTCAATGCAAGGTATTGGCTGAACTTCTAAAGATTGAATGATATTCCTCAAGTTAGCCAGGACCTTATCTTGAACCTGATTAACCTGAACCAAATGAGTTGGTTCAGGGTTGGGCGGGTTTGACATCAATGCAGAGGAATTAACGAATTGAGATTCGTTATACCCTTCCTGATAATAGGTCATGTCAAATTGTTGAAAAGATGGTGATGACCTAAAGGCAGTGAAATCAGAGGATGGGTAAGGATCGGTGTATCCTTCTTGATTGTAGATCATATTAGGTTGTGCATGAAAGGAAGACGATCTATAATCGATGTAGCTCTGAGAAGGATAGAAATCAGAATCAAAGTGTTCAGGGCTTGACCCTAAACACGGGGGTCCGGAATTGTATCCCCAATCAGAATTATCCCAACTAACTGATGGTTGTTCACAATACGAGTTAGAATAATCGTCATGTTGAGGATAATTCACAACAGGAGGGAAAGTGCGGGAATGTGTGAAATATGTGGAAGGATTCATGAGACTCGGGAGGAAGAAAGGCGCCCTGCAATACAAACAATCAAACCTATCCTTAAATGGGTTAGCCTACAGACCTACAGACTCTCAAAACCCATCTTGAGATAAAGGAACGATTTGATCTACTTCTGTCTATTCAATCCAACCAGTTAGAAGGAGGGACTGGGGAAAAGGTTCTTCCTTCGACTTGCGCCTCCGGTTCCTAGTGTACCCCCCAGCCGCGATCGTTTGACTCGGCTCCCCTAGCTAGACATTAGATTGAACAGTAGAAACAGACTAATCGAAAATAATCTCGTTCTGGGTTCTGAAGAGCGAGTCCAATCCTTAAGGCCAACGTCTACTCTGTTTTATTTAGGGCTAGGTTTGAATGTGCTTTGGAATGTGATGGGCCCTTTAAATGGGTTGTGCCCTTAATGATTGATTGATTTATGTGTGTGTGCACAACCAGTGGTTTTCAAGCAAGATTATTTTTGATGTGGTGAATTTTAAGGTTCAAATCTTGCTTAGTAGCTTTTAAGATTCAACTTTAGGTGTTTTCAAACAGGTTTCGTTGGCACACCAGGTTTTGCAAGCACAGGTGAAGATGTTTTCCTTTAAAGTTTAAAAAGAATGTGGAGTGCCTGGTAAATCCCTAAAAGTTGAACCTAATAGGCAGCTACTTGATGAGTTTATTTTATTTGAAGTGGTGTGGCCCAATCAACTCAAACAATTGGCCTGATGCACCACTTAATTAGGCACACAAATGATTACCTAATCTGATTTCTACTCAATTATGTGTTTGAATGTGTGTACCGGTTCCTGAGGTCGGTTTACCGGTTGAGTTTGAAAATCAGATGAGGTTGTGTACCTCTTTGAGATTTTTTAATTTTTTTCTTTTTTTTAATATGGGGGTTGGGGTGAGTATGGGTGTCAAACAACAAACAATCTAACCTTAGAGTTTATAAAAACCCTCTAGGTTGATTGATGTTTGAATTATTATGTTGTGGAATGAAATCTAATGGGTGGGGGGTGGGGGATAACTCACAAAACCTTCTACAGCATTTTACTCCAATCTACCGCTTTTGCCTGTCTCGAAAGAGTACCTGCAATCACAATAAGAAAGGAGAAAAGTGAGGTAAATGATTTGTAAGTTAGAAAACGCGAAGAGAAACCAAAGAGCGTCGCCTCCCCGGCAACGACGCCAAAATGTTGAACGGTTTTTCGAATCACTACGCTTACGTGTTCGATTTTTGAAAACCTGTCGTTGTAGTTCAAAAGCGAAGAATTCATGTTCAACAAATAAAATTTATACCGAAACTAAAATTCTGGGTCGAACACAGGGAGGCGGATGTTTGATTAAAAACTACGCGTTTCTTTTTATTTGTCACAGAATAATTCAATTTTAAAACTATCTAATTGTTTACAATAAATAGGAGAGAGAGAGTAAGAGAGAAAGAGAGTATTACACAGAGAAATAAAAATGAGATGTTGAATAAACAAGGAATTTTCATTGAAGAGATTGTTCATTACAACTAGAAAGCATAAAACAATTACTCTAGAAAGCGATAAATTTACTCTAGAAAGCATTAAAAGAATGGAGGGAGAAATGTCCTCCTCGACGGTCGCTTGGAGGACGAGTAGATTAATCTAGAAAGCAGTAAAAAGAATAGGGAGAGAGAAATCCTCCTCGGCAGTTGCTTGGAGGACGAACCAGACGGGACGACACCTAGACGAAGGAGAACGAAGTAGGACGAAGGAGGACGAAGCAGAAGAATGGGAACGAAGTAGCACATCGTCGTCGTCGCGGGATCCACTTCCGAAGGGGAACGAAAATTTGAACTTTATCTCGCGAGAAGCATCCCGGGTGTGGGACAAGCTTCTCTTGAGCTTTGGAGGGGTAGAGAGGAGAAAGAAGGGATGAGAATTTCATATGGAGGGGGTCTCCTTTTATAGTTGCAAGGAGTGGGGGCAAAATGGACATTACAATTTCAAAACAATAAATAAGGGGTCTTTAGTGATGGATAAATCCGTCACTAAAGCCCCAACATGGGCATAGTGGCTGGCTCGCGCGCGCCTCCTCGCCTGCTCACATGCTCAACGGCCATGCACGTTCGCCGCTTTTCAGCCGTCCGATCGCGAGATCGGACGGCTCAAGATGTGTCCGCGTCCGCTCGTTGGGCGACCGCCCGCGCGTCTGATTGCACGTCCAATCGCGCGTCGACACTATCCGGCGCACGCGGCCGTCCGATCTCCATCTGACGCTCCACCCACGCCCAATCGCCGCGCCTTCCAGCCCCTCTCCACGGCTCGAACCAGCGCCCCGCACTCGTGATAGCACGCTCGACCACTGTGCTCTGGGGCGCGGATGGTCGAGCACACATTTTTAAATGCGAGCGCCCACAACCGTTGGATTAAGATCCAACGGCGGAGAGCGATCGGGCGCGGGGCCTTCACAAGATGAAGCAGTCGTTTGGGCGACTGAGATGGTGCCACGTGGCGCTATCTTGGCCGTCCATCTTCTGGAAGTTGTAGATGGTGCCACGGATGTCGGATTGACTCAATTTTTCTGTCGTTGGGCTACGATCGTCGATCCGAATTCATCCGTGCAGTCAGATTTGTCATCTGAAATGTGGATTTTCACCATCCTGGCCCTTGATCTTCTAGGGTTCCCGGTCACTATATGATTCTACAGATGCCTGATTAGGGCGATCTTGGAGTCGTTGAACTCCAATTGTCACCCTGATCACATCCATATGGTTGGACCTTTGATCCGAGTTTCCGAAAAAATGTTTGCCCTGTCCAAGCATATAAAAGGAGACAATTAACCTCCATTTTATTCAAACTACTCTAAATGCAATATTTATATCATAAAATGCAATCCTATGCTTAAGAAAATGCATAAATAGACATGTTAAGTAGTGTAAATGTGTTTACATCAACCATGCCCCATATAAGAAACATAAAAGAAAAGAAGGATGCGATTGTGATGGGTAAAACACAAGTCTTCAACATGACTCTCAATCTAGCTCCTAGCCTCAATTCATTATCTCCCGTAGAGTTCCCCTCCTTCGAAAGGATCAATCTCGATCCTCATGGCCTAAGTAGACTTCACAACCCATCATTTTGGACCCGGCCTCCCCCATCAAACTTTACAACTCGCAAAGTTAGGCTAACAAGCGGTGAAGCCATCCAAGGAAAAGATCATCTTTCACCGACTAGTCTAGGGCAATGTGGGTCAAACCACAGAAGAAGGAAGATCTATCAAGATGGTCTAATCTCATAACCAATAGTGAGTGAATGGCTATTAAAAGAAATATCGTGGCAAATAGTAAGTGGATGGTGACTCCCTCCTTACAACCAAGATGGCAACCATAGCCAAGTGGAGCAAAGCTTGCAACCAAGTAAAGTAGAGGTAGGGCTTGAAGCCCAACATAGTCAAATGTCATCGAAAGAAATGATAGATTAGAGTGCACAACACCATTGAATACTACTAAGCACAACTTTGAGCAAGTTGTAACAAAGTAAAATAGCGCCTGCAACCCAGCATAGCATGGCTTGGTAGGTCTGCACCCTACTAATAGGAACACCATCATAGACCCTAACTAGCCACTTTTAGTCAAGTTTGAAAGATAAATACTACTACATAACCATCTGAGGGTTACAACTCTATATTATTCTGTTTTGAGAAGGGAATAAGAAAGTAGGGGTAATTCTGTAATTTTAACAGTATATCTAGATCAAAGAATAACCACGAGGCTTGTTAGGGGTTAACTGAAGGTCAGTTGAGCATTAAATACTAATAAGGTTGTCAATGCAGACAGAAACAATGTTTCACGCATTTTAAGAACCAATACAGCACCCAAAATCCTAATTTCAAACCCATTTCAATAATAGAGGTTCTGGTCAGGATAAAATTAATTTAAACCTTCTAAAATTAATATAAAAATATTCTTTGTGGTTTTATATCCTTGATTTGACTATATGAACCTATTTTGACCTTAAACAGAGTTACAGATAAAGTTCTACCTTAATTTGGGTTTTTACACAAATTATCCAGTCAAAATTGGTTAAAAATGAAATCCAACTTCACCATCAGATTCCTTGGGTCAAAATTAGGCTTTTATAAAAATTTGGACCCAATCAAAGTCCATCTTGACCTAGTTTGCATTTTAGTCCATTTAAACTCTATTTCTCTCAATCAAGCCCCTAACTTTTGAATTTCTTGCATTTATGTTAATCGCACGAAATTGATGTTTTCAAAGATGCGTTTCAATATAGGTCAAAATTGCACAAAAACAAATAATATTTATAGCCCGAAAGATCCCCAAAAAAATCCGAGGTCGAACGAAGAGAGCAAGTTTTGGAATTAATCTCAAAGATCACAATATCACCACAAATATAAGCAAGTAAGAATGATATATATATATGAAAATCAATGTCAATATACAAAAAGAATGGAGTAAAATGATGATTAAAATCACTAATTAGCCCTCTAATTATGCTCACAATAATTCTCAAATGACTGAACAGTAATGATCAACCAATTATTCCACGTCAGTAAACAACCAATATAGCCATAGGAACACAGAACCAATGAAATCATATGACAGATAAGGCTCTCAAACACCTTGACTAGCAAAGACCAGGGTCCTCTCTTCTCTTCAAGCTTCAAGGAGAGGCACAGCACAGAGGCACGAAGGGCCTCCCAGCGACTAAGTGTAGAGAGGGCACAGCTGAGGGCAAAAACCCCCCCTTCTCTCTCTCTTTCCTTCTCTTCCCCTTCTCTCAGAGACCCGGGGTTAGCCGAGTTATCGGACAGGTAACCAAATCCAGAACAAACTGCAAGCCTACGGGCGTGATCACAGGCGAGCAGTGGGTGCTCAGGTAAGCGAGTTAAAGTGCTGGGGACCCAACCCTCGTGACTTGGGCGAAGGGATGGAAACACAAAATTAACTTAAGGGGGTACGGGCACTCTTCTCCCAACGTTGTGGGACTAAACCCCACAACCTCTTCTCGCGTATACAAGCAGCTGGAGGTCTTCTTCAACTGGAGCGGCTGCTGCTTTAGCTCTTCAATTAGAGGCCTGGAGCGAGCATCGGGAAGAATCTGCATGGCCTGGAGTGGATTAGATGAAGAACGTGGCCGTGGCTCGTTGAACAAACCAGAAAAGATGGCGTAGATGATGGAGCTCCGGTGAGGTACCTGGAAAGCAAAAGATGGCCTCGCGGCCACGGTAAATATGCTCGGAAGGATCGCCATGGAACAGTGAGTGTGTTGGTGGGTGTGGCGTGTGGTGCGAGTGAGGGTGGTGGCCTGACGACCTCGAGAAGGTGGTGCGGTGAGGGTGGTGTCGGGTGGAGTGCATGAGCAGCCAATCCCTTCAATTTCTTGAGGGGTTTTGGTGGGTGATGTACGGCAAAGGTGTAGGGATCGATGGCGGCCGATTTGGTGGAGTGTAGCAGCCATGCAAGCTCGTCGGAGGTACGCCGGCGAGCTGAAAGATGAAGTCGAAGCAGGCGCGACAGTGGTCGCAGTCGAAGTTTGGAGGTGTGGTTGTGATTAGTAGAGGTCAAGGAGTTGACGAGGCTAAGTAGCAGGCGAAGGTGAATGGAGATGGCGTCGGTTGCGGTATGGTCGGTGAGGAGATGAATGCTCTGATGTGGAAGACGGCGACGAGGACGGGGCTGGAAGGCCCCCTACAGATATGGCGAGGTGTGGGTTTCCAAGGGGAAGAAGAATCGGCCACCAATTGTACGTGGCGGCCGAAGAAGAAGCTAAGGATAGGTCGCCGAAGCAAGCTAGGAGCGAGCTAGAGGTAGAGGAAAGAAGATGATTTTTGGCTCAAAAACTTGCTGAGGTGAGGTTGTGCATGGAAGTCCTTTATAGGCCTTCAAGCGAGCTTCCAAGCTTGGAAACAAGCTTGAGAAGCTCGGATTTTGAGGGAAAGAAAGCTTGAGATCCAAGGATTCGCACGAGCCACAAGGGAGGATTTGAAAACTAGAAATAGGTTTAAATGATTAGGGATAACCTCAAGATCATCCCTTCCAATTCTGGAAGGGATTAGTCAAGTAATCAAGGAGGAATCCTTCATTGAAACCTCGAGTGTGTGGGTTCACACCTGCCGTGGCGTCAGGGACCCATCTGCAAAGACGAAGACAAAGTTGGTGGTAGTTCGCAAGGATTTTTGAAAGTTGAGGGCTTTTTTGTATGCAAAAGAGTCACACTTGGACCAAAATGCAAAATAGGTCAAAATGATCTTAGATTGGGTTCAAATTTTGGTAAAAACCTAATTTTGACCCAAAAAATCTAATGGTAAAGTCAAATTTTGTTTTTGTCCATGTTTGACTTGGAAAATTATGTAGAAGCCCAAATTAGGGTAACTTTTTGTGTGTAACTCTATTTCAGGCCAAAATAGGTTCCGATGGTCAAATCACAGTCACCAAACCCTTTAAAATATTTTTATATGAATTTTAGAGGGATTAGGTGAATTTTATCCTAACCATAAACTCAGTTAATTAAGCAGGTCTATTTTTAGGATTTTAGATGTCCATTAATTATTGAAATGCGTGTTTTTCGTTCTGCATGGGCCCACTTATTAGATATTAACGACCATATGACCTTTAATAAACCCCTAAAAATACCCCATGGTTATTCTTTTTTTGGAATGCTGTTAATTTTGCAGAAATAACCCTGTATTCTTCTCTTCTTTTCAAAACAAGATTTTGTGCCCTTAGGACCTTCTGATGGATATGTAGGAGCATTTGTCAACCTTTTTAAACCAAATTTAGCTAGTTATAGCTCATGATGGTGTTCCCATCATACCCTTATGCCTAGCTTTTGTTAGTTTTTTAGCAAAACCTTATGGACCAACCAGTTATTTAGGTCGAATGTAACTGTCAGAATGCCCTACTAAGCTGCAACTCTAGGAATCAGATCTTAATACCAACAATAGGCCTAAAGGTACTCACATACCAGCCCAAATCTAGACCTTACTAGTTTTCACCTCAGTCTGCCGCGAAGGTTTCTAAACCCCGTAGGAACTATCCTAAGGTTTGTTGGACCCAGCGATTAAAGCACCCGTGCTTGTAACATGATTAGCCTAGGTTCAGTTTGCTAGTGGATTTTTTTGTGAGAGAGAGAGGGATAGAAGAAGATTTTCATTCGTGGAGAGCTTTCTCTCTCTTTTCCTTTTCATTATATTTTTCCTTAGATCCAACCTCGAATTGGCCCTAAACACGTTCTGTATCGGATTCCTTATCCCCACCATCAAACCTCGCAGGGTCCCTGGCACCGCCCATGGCAACCCCCAGAACCTTGGCTTTTGACACTTCAGGATAGTGCAGCCCATGGCATTTTGTAGCTAAATCCAGACCCTGGCAATCGACATTTCATGATGATGTCTCCCATGGCATCTGAACCAGCACAAGGTACTTACCTGTCCCCGGTAGGATATTTACATATCCTAGGAGACAAGCACCGAGGAGACGATATGTTATTACGCATCTTTGAGGGGAATTTTCCATCTCTCTGCACCGGAAACTCATCCAAATCAAGTTATGTTCTCGAGCCGCTCCAAATCTAGATCTTAGGACCATTTTCATAATAGCATAAATGCTTTTTTTGCATGATTTTCATATTTAAGTGCATTGAACAGACTGTGTGTGATTTAGGGTACTTAAGTTACTATGTCCCACAAACCAGAGGTCAGTTAACGGGACCAAATAATCCCTAAGCCTTAGACATAATACATAAGCTTTGCATTTTCCTCAACCTCTTGAGGACTAATCCGAATCTTGACAAGTATGTGAGTGTTTAAATCTCAGAACAGATCTAAGAGGCTTAAGGTCAGTATTTGCCACTAATCCCTTAAGTTTTAGCCTTCTAGGTCTTAATTCATCATTCGATCCAACCTAGAAGTTAGGTAAGTTCCATATTATTTTGAAGGGACTCAATTTTTTTCTTTATCTTTCTGCTCCTTGTTGAGAGCCATAGCTCACGTATTTGATTAGAAAAGCATCGTAGTATAGTTGCGAAATACGATCCAACAAAGATATTATTTTCTAAAGATAACGAGACTTGAGTCCCGGTCGTTCGTCTCAGGGAGGTGTTTGTTTTACTTTTGAAATCGATCTTGTTGCCGCTCTACTTTGTTTAAAATCGCATGCCAGTTTCCAATCTTCTGATTAAGATTTCACCACTTCTGTTATGAACTCAGATTACGTGCGCGTGCGTTAAATAAATCACAAAGGTGAACGTGTGAGTTTCTGTGCACACGATTCTAGTGAGGTGGTGACTATTTATGAAGAATGCATCTATCGTTAGGTTTTTGATATTCTCAGGAAACGACATGCTTGTTGCGGAATGGATAGACAATTAAAATAGGCAACTTGAATCACACAAATATAATATTAATCAATAAGCTCATGGTGATTTCACAACATGGAGACATATATATATAAAAGCATTTTTTTCATTCATTTAGTGGGAGAGTTGTTTGCAACAAAAACTGTAAAGGAAAGCTTGTACAGAAATGCTTGGAATTTAAATCTAGCTACCAGAAAATGACTGCATACAAGAATCAACGGGGGGATTTTGCATGCATCATTGGGGGAGAATTAAGACTACTCTACTAAGCAGTAATAAAAAGCAGTAAACTACGAAGAGCATAAACTAAATCTAGCAGAACAAAGGGCATTCAAGAGTGGTCCCCGATGGCCTCAGAGTGGTCGGGAGGAGAATGAGGGGCGGCCAATGTAGCTTAGGCCGACCCTTGGAGAGAGGGAGGAGTGATCCAACATCCCGGCATGATGTCCTCCATGGTGGTGATGAGCTCGTGGAGGTGGAGTGGCTAACCTAAGTGGAGGTGGGCGTGCATGGAGCCAAAGAACTGAGTGGTGCCAAAAAGTGGATGGAAGCCAAGGGATGTGAGTGGGTGCACTTGGCCGCCCATTGGATCTGTTTATAGACTCAAGAGCTTCTCTCTAGAGAGGTGTGGAACTCTCTAGAGAGGTCCAAGAGTGGCCAGCCATATGGTTATGAGATCCAAAAATTGTGGATCTCATTTTGAATGCCTCTTGGTTGCTAAATTTGGCAACCAAGAGGTGGCGCCACTTCAAAAGAGTTCTAGAGAACTCTAGAGAAGTGTGTGTGCGTGAATAGGTGTGTGTGTGTGTGTGTGTGTGGTTGTGCTCTATGTGGCTAGGTGGCTTAGGTTAGGTCCTAAGGGGTTTGGGTAGGTGTATGTCTTGAATTAGGGTTACAAACCCTAATTACTAAGGGAAAAATGCAATTAAACTTAACCTAAGTTTAATTGATTGAGTTTGAACCAAATTGAGAGTGAAATAACTCAATTAGGTTAGGTTTAGGTCAATTGGACTCTCACCAAGTCCAATTGAACTTGTATAGGTTGAGATCTAAGCTCAATTGAACTCAATGAGTCCAATTGACTTAGGTGAAGGTAATTGACATTGATCTAAGTCAATTGGGTTTGGTGAGGACCTAATTAGGTCCTTAGGTAGGTCTAGAGGTGATGTACTAGGGTTAGGATACCTTAATTTAGGTTCCTATTGGGTTGGGATTAGGTTTAGGGAGCTAGAGATCCAAGATCAAGGCTTGAAACTCAAAATAGGGACTAGAGATCAGTACCAAACATCCAAAAATGTGCTCAGGTGACTTATACTCAAAAATCAGAAGTCTAGACTTCAGTTCTGGACGTCCAATCTGAGTCAGGGGGAAATCAAGTTTCTATTTTGGGTATTCTGCAGAAATTGGACGTTTGACAAAGTGTCTGGAAGTCTAATAACACTGCAGAAGTGGGTTTGAGGTGTGTAGGAGTTGGCTAAGGGTTCTGGACGTCCTATAACTTATCTTGACATCTAGATAAGGGTTGGAACTAGGGTTTTAAGGCTTCCTAGGGTGTTGTGGCCTAATGTAAGGGCGGCTAAGGCTTGGGGAAGTCTCTAGGCTATCCTAGGGCTAGGATGGACCTAAGCTCTTCACATTTTACTGCTTTATTCCTACTTAATAGAATAGAAAACCTTTTACTCCCTTACATTATTATTCCTACATCTAAACTAAGCCTTCTGCTCCAGCTCTGCTGCAACTTCCGTTATTCCTGATCCAACTTCAGATCCTACTCCAAATCCAACTCCTGATCAGGTTATTGCCTGCAATTGACATAATGCACTTAATCAGCATATAACATTATTTCATGCATAGCTAAAGGAAAGCAATAAAGATGCAGACAATGCATATGCATGCATGAATTACCCTAACTTATGCTAAGTTCTAGCCTAATTTAGGTCAATTAAGACCAATGATTGCTGTGCAATCATACCCCCATGCCTAAATCTTGCTAGTCCCTAGCAAATGCAAGACTAAATTATTTACAAGGGTCCCTAAGGGACTGATTATTTTATCAAGTATATGCATAGAGATTTTTCTCCTTTTTGTTTTCATCCCATGCTCTAGAAATCCAGACAATCGTGAAAGTGCAGCTATGTAGCTTTTGCAACGGATTCGAGTGAAAAACTAATACACCTCTAAAGCCTGTACTTGACCCCTAGTAAAAATTCTAGCGGGATAGGCGGACTTCTTCCCTCGGGGTATTCAAGATATTCTATGAATTCCACCCCGACTTTAGGCTTAGGTAGAGAATCTCTGAGGGAAAAGATTAGATATTTGGTGGCTCACTCTCACTTGGTGCTACATAGAGACTAGTACTACAGAATATAGATTCCCGGATTACTAAGTAACTCAACTCAAAGAAAGATGAGAAAAACTATGCTCCCTTTTGATTCCTTTGTATTCATTTTCTCTTACTCTTTTCTTTTTCTTTTCTTTCTTTTTCTTAGAGCTCACAACCTCACCAATTCACATATACAATCTGTATTTGGTGGTCTCACTTGGAATTAACACTTTAATTGAGTTCTCATAACCCTAACACTAAATCGAAATTCCTCAGCCAGTATTCGGGCGGTCAGAAACACAAGAAAAATAGGTTAAGGCCATACTTGGTGGTTCTCAAATTTATTTGGTGGTATTGCCTCAATGCAACTAACTAAATATTCACTCTTTTTTCTTTGCTTTTTCTTCTTTTTCTATTTTTTTTTCAATTTTTCTTTCTTTTCTCTTTTTTTCATCATTTTTTTTTTCAACATAACATAACTAGCACACATCCATGAACTTTATTGAGGAGGCATTATTAGAGATTGGTGGTACTCAAGAGACATTGGATGGCTTATTTGGTGGGAGTGCCTACTCACAGCACCGGGGGAGATAGATAGGACGGTGTATTTCTGACCTTGACATCAATACCCTCCTTCAGCAGAGGATTTCGTAAAGAATGGTCGTAACCATCCACCTTAGCCCTAGTTTTATGAAAACTCGCTCTCCGCGTATTTACCTTATTTGGTGGCTCCCAATATTTCGCAAAAATGTATACGCGGGAACCGAGAGCGAAAACTATGTCTCAACTCAGAGTATCATCACCTAATTATCTAGGATTCCAGATTCCTTGCACTAATATTAGAGCACCAGTATACTCTACTCTCATCTCACACTATTTGGTAGATTTTTGGAGGAAAATCTGCCTGATTCCCAAAACACTATCTAGGGGTTCAGGAAAAGAAGCACTACTTCTTCTCGACGGACGGAAGACGTTTATCAGCCTTTACCGTGAATCCATTACAAATTCTACGTGTGTGTGAAAAAATTGTACTGGATTCCAGATTACAGGAATCAACTAGAGGATAAAATCCCCCATGCATTCTCTTAATAAAATAATCTTATTCATGAATGCAGTATGTATATATGCTATAAACAAGTGACCTCTTATATTTGTACTTCATGAAATTCCCGTATCGGGTTACATTCAGCTTGACCCTAAATTTAGAACACAAGGTGAGCGAGTGAGTTGGAAATGGCTGTTGCAGATAATTTCTAGCTTCAATGTGAGCACTGGAGGTGGGGTCGGTTGTTCTTTTATTTAGGGTCCTAAAGTACGTTTTACATGCAGCTCCGAGGTTTTCCTAAATGTTGGCATAAAATTTTTCAGTTTTGTTGTATCTATCCCCCCATGCCTAAGTTCTTGCATGTCCTCATGCATGAATATAAAAGAAAATAAATTCTACAGAGGATGAGTGGGTAGAAGTCACCTAGAATTGCTCCTGAAAATATACATTCAGCGCCGGCCAACCTATTAGCGTGTAATATACGCAAAGGAAATATGCTAAAAGAAAATTATGCTCTGTATAAAAATGGTTATGTATAAATGATGGTGAAATGTGGGATGTATGCTGTCTATATGTGCTGAGTTTAACGCCTCCAGCTGGGCGAGCACTCAATCACACGTCCTCAATAAGATGGACAATTTCGTCAGGTGGAGGAGGTTCTTGGGCCAAGAATGGCTTATGGCACTGGCCATCTACCGTGGATATATGCCCAAATTTTGGGTCCTTGATCTGGACTGCCCCATTAGGATATGGATGAATCACAACATACGGGCCAGTCCATTTGGACTTGAGCTTCCCCGCGAACAGTTTCAGCCATGAATCAAACAACCAGACTCGCTGGTTGGGGGTGAATGCTTTCCTCCGGATGTGGCAGTCATGAAAGGCCTTGGTCTTGTCCTTGTATATCAATGTGTTCTCATAGGCCACCCTTCGAATCTCTTCTAATTCGCTGAGCTGGAGCTTCCGTTCTTGACCTCCTGCATCGAGGTCAAGGTTACATTTTCGCACCGCCCAAAAGGCGCAGTGTTCCAGCTCTACAGGAAGGTGACACGCCTTGCCATATACCATTCAATATGGTGACATTCCAAGTGGGGCCTTGTATGTGATCTGATATGCCTAGAGTGCATCGACTAATTTGTCGGACCAGTCCTTCATGTCTAGCCTAACCGTCTTCTGGAGAATCAGCTTGATCTGACGGTTAGACACTTCAGCCTGCCCATTGGTCTGCAGGTGATACGGGGTGGCTATACGGTAATGTACCCCGTATTTCTTTAATAACAACCTGAAATGGGCGTGAATGAAGTGGCTTCCCCCGTCACTAATCAGGGCGCGGGGTATTTCAAATCTCGCGAATATGTTCTGTCGTACGAAAGAAATGACTGTCTTATGGTTAGGCCATCTCGCCAGGATGGCCTCGACACACTTCGAGACATAGTCAACGGCTAGCAATATGTACTCAAAGCCATGCGAGTTCGAAAAAGGGCCCATAAAATCGATGCCCCAGACATTGAACACTTCTACGACCATGATGAGTTGGAGTGGCATCATGTCTCTCCTGGTCATAGAACCGACCGACTGGCATCGTTTGCAGTGTTGGGCGTATTCGTGTGTATCTCTGAAGATGGTTGGCCAGAAAAATCCCGAATGCAAAATTTTTGCAGCGATTTTCCGTCCCGAGAAATGGCCACCACAAGCTTCATTGTGGCAGAAAGATAACACACTGGGGATCTCAGAATTTGGGAAGCATCTTCGAATAATCTGGTCCGCTCCAATGTGGAAGAGTAGTGGGTCATCCCAGAGGTATTATTTGGCTTCGGCAGTGAATTTGAGTTTCTGGTCCTTGGATAGGTTCGTGGGAATTTTGCCTGTGGCAAGGTAGTTTGTGAAATCCACATACCAGGGGAACTCAACAGAATGAACTGCCAAAAGAGATTCATCTGGGAATTGTTCGTGGATAGGCAGGGAATAAGGAATGTGATCTGGGTCCAATCTGGATAGGTGATCCGCCACAACATTCTGTTTTTCGACTTTGTCACCGATTTCGATGTCAAATTTCTGCAATAGAAGGATTCATCTAATGAGCCATGGTTTGGCATCCTTCATTGCCAACAAATGCCAAAGGGCGGAGTGGTCAGTGAAAATGATGACCTTGGACCCTAATAAGTAACATCTGAATTTCTCCAACCCAAATACTACTGCTAGCAGTTCTTTTTCTGTGACAGTATAATTGCGCTGAGCCTCATTCAGCGTCTTGCTAGCATTGTATATGACAAAGGGTCATTTCTCCCGATGCTGGCCTAAAACAACACCGACGGCAAAATCAAACGCATTGCACATCATTTCGAAATCAAGCAACCAGTCAAGTGGTTGGAGAATCAGGGAGTTGGAGACACGCTTCGTAAAGTCTCCAAGGCGCTGAGACACAAGGTATCAAATTCAAATGGGACATCGGTAACCAGGAGATTCGTCAAAGGCAGCGTAATTTTTGAGAAATCGCGTATAAATCTCCGATAGAAGCCGACGTGACCCAAGAATGATCTGATCTGCTTGACCGAGTTGGGCGGCAGTAAGTGGGAAATAATCTCGGATTTAGCCCGATCGACTTCGAGTCCATTTTTGGAGATCCTGTGCCCTGGTACTATGCCATCCCTCACCATGAAATGGCTTTTCTCCCAGGATAGTACTAGGTTCACCTCAATACACCGTTTCAGGATCTTGGTGAGGTTATCAAGACAAGATGCAAAATCATCTCTGAAAATGGAGAAGTCATCCATGAATACCTCCACATAGTCCCCGATCATGTCAGAGAAGATGGCCATCATACAACGTTGAAATGTCGCTGGTGCATTGCAAAGGCCAAAGGGCATCCGCTTGAAAGCGAATGTTCCAAAGGGGCATGTGAATGTTGTCTTGTCTTGATCTTCCAGGCTAATCGCTACCTGATTATACCCGGAGTATCCATCCAGAAAGCAGAAGAAACTACGTCCGGCTAACCGTTCCAAGATCAGATCAATGAACGACAAAGGGAAGTGATCCTTCTGGGTAGCCGTGTTCAGTTTCCTATAGTCGATGCAGACCCGCCAAGATGTCGCAGTGCAAGTCGGGATGGATTCGCCCTTATCATTCTTCATGATGGTGAGTCCTGCTTTCTTGGGCACTATCTGGATCGGACTCACCCACTGGCTGTTTGAGATTGGAGATACAATACCTGCATCCAGCCATTTGATGATCTCCTTCTTAACAACCTCTAGCATATTCGGGTTAAGCCATCTCTGAGGTTGTCTCGAAGGTTTCACCCCCTCATCCGTGTAAATGTGATGAGTGCAATACGAGGGGCGAATACCACGGAGATCAACAATACTCCACCCGATAGCAGCCCTATGGTCTTGAAGCGTAGAAATTAATTGATGCTCCTCTTCTTGGGTTAAGTGGGCATTGATAATGACTAGGTATGTCTCACTTTCACCGAAGAACACATACTTGAGTGAGTCAGGTAACGGATTCAATTCAATTACGGGTGGGTCAAAGTCAGAAATGAGGGTGGGAGGAGCAAAATTGAGGAGGGAATTTGCTGATCCATGTGCACGTGAATTCCCACTGAGTCACTCCCTGTGGAATAATCTGTTGTGACTGCATTAACGGGAAACCCGTTAGCTGTGGTCACGTCTTCCTGCAACAACAGGGGCAAAGCAGTAATGTGTGGATGATGATAGCTGGATTCAGGGGTGCTATGGTCAGAAGCACACCCTAAACAGTCGAATCCTTGGGGAGATATGTGTAGTGCAGTGGTCTCAGTCCCGTGTGGATCACGATCTAAGAACTCTGATAGTGTAGACAAATGAGACATTGGGTCATCACAAAAGAGCCCAATGTTGCCACAGTATGTTGGGTCTTCGTCTTCATCATCCTCATCTATTCAATCACAGTCGAAATTCTTTGCTGCCATGAATATGTCAAGTCGAAGTCTCTCATTTCCTACGGCGATCTCCATACGCTCGGATGCACAATCAATGTTCACTCGGGCTGTCACCAGAAATGGGCTACCCAAAATAATTGGTGCATCTCGAAGATTCAGAGGAACTTCCATATCGAGAATGAAAAAATCTGCGTGAAAGCAGAACCCGCAGACTTTCACGATCACGTTCTCAACCACCCCCCTCAATGTTTTGACTGATCTGTCTGCCAGCTGAATCGTGACCGAGGTGGGCTTCAACTCCCCAAATCGAAATTGATCAAATACGGTAGTGGGAGTTAGGTTGATGGACGAACCCAGATCTAGCAAGGCCCAATCAAATGGAGAATCCTGGAAGAAGCAGGATATCAGTGGGGTACCAGGGTCTTTCTTCTTCGGTGGTAGGTCGGCTAGAATCACGGCGCTAGCCTCTTTCGACAATACCGCCTGTCGTCCAATTCTCGACTGTCGCTTCGGGGTACAATAGTCCTTGAAGAACCTAGCGACAGTGGGAATGTGATCGATAGACTCGAGGAGGGGGACCTGAATATGTATTTCCTTGAACATCGATTTCAGATCCTCAAAATTCCGCGTGTCCTTTTTCCGTACTGCATTTCATGTCAGAGCCTCAAGGGAATTTCAAGGTTAAGTGGCCTCTTACCCTTATCTACCGTAGGTGGCTCCTGAGATGGAGTCAATCTCGCCTGCAGTGAAGGGTGGGAAAAATCAAGACCTGCCTGCCTAGGTGGTAGGTCAAATGTCTTCCTTCTGCTCCTCAAAGAGACAGCATGTGCATCGGCTTGCTGTCCATGAGGTGGTGGGGGTGCGGAAGGGGCAGAATACGCGGGGTTCTACAAAGGCGGCTGGCCTTGCATGTAACCGGGTGATGCAGGAGGCACCTATAGTATGGCGTGTGCCTATCCCTACGATGCCTGGAACCTAGGCGGAGTGCCCTGGTTCTGCACATATCACGGGTTCGGGATGGGTTGGGAGGGCAAGGCTCCCAGAGTCCTATGCTCCTACAACAACTGGTTCTGCATGTTCTGTATGGTCTGTATCTGATCAGCCATCGCCTTCATAATCTGCAAGCTATCTTGTGTTGATTTCCTCATTAATTCTTGCAGCTCCTCTTTCAATGCCACCAAAGGGTCAGCCCACTTTGGAGGGTGGTTGGCAGCTTGGTGCAGCGGCTGGTATAAAGAGCGAGGTTGCTGCTGCTGAGATGGGAATGGCTGCTGCCTAGGGCACATGTTTTGTGCATTCCCGTATTGCTTGGTCTGGTAGTGTGGATCTTGATGTGGTCTCTGTAAATTACCAGACCAAGAAAAGTTCGGATGCTAGCGCCAACCAAGGTTATACGTCTCTGAATATGGGTTATTACGCCCGTATCCTTGGATACTGCTGACGTCCTAGTAGGCCGAAGATGTCTGAGACGTATATCCGTCAAGGGGATACGCATTATAATCAGCAGGTGCTACATAACCCTGGTCGTAGGGTGCCAGATCTGGATTATTTACAGGATCCTGATATGCGGGATCTCGTAAATACGGAGAAGATGCATCCTGAGTGAGTAGATTAACTTGAGTAGGAGGGGCTCAAGATGCATAGGAGGGTCTTGAAGAGGCAGAGCTCAAGTCAGATTGACCCTGACTAATCTAGTCAATATTTTTCTCGATTAGGTTTATTCTATCCAGCTGCTTGACTATGATATCCATGTCAGCTCGAATAGACTCGGTGTGAGCCTCGTGGTCACCAACCTGCTACTGACCAAGCCGCTGGAACTGGTTCATGGATGCGGCATTCATCGAGTTCTCTGCTAATGATTTGAACAGCTCAAATGCATTGTTCTCGTCTTTTGCGAGAAAATTCTTGCCGCAAGATGCATCGGCCAAATACCAATGTGTGTCATCTAGCCCATGGTAGAAAATCTAAGCTAAGTGCCATCTAGGTATACCATGATGCAGGCATTTTCGGAGAAGGTTGTGAAATCTGTCCCACGCTTCGTGTAACTCCTCCCCAACTCCCTGAGATAAAGTCGTGATTATGCGTCGCATTGCGTTTGTTCGATCGATTGGGAAGAACTTTTGCAGGAATTCACATCATAATTTCGACCAGGTTCCAATTGGTTTCCCAATAGTCTTGAACCAGTATGAAGCTTTGTCCCTTAGAGAGAACGGGAAAAGCTTCATTAGAACAATCCCGAGATCGATATTCCTGGGTCGAATCATTTCAGCGAGTCGACTCAGGTCCTCCAGGTGCTGGAACGGATATTCGCTTGAGTTCCCATAGAAATGAGTGCTGATCAACCCAATCACATTGGGCTTGAGCTCAAACGCGTCTCTTCCTGCGGGAATTATAACTAGAGGTGCGACGATTTGTGCAACTGGGTCATAGAAATCCTGCAGTTGTTCTCCTCGCGGCGGGTGCTGCATCCTATCAAGCGCCGTTAGAATGCCATCCATGCTCTACTGATGCCGCTCCTCAGATTCGGTGACCTGAGCTTCCAGACGAGCCATTGGGTCCAGATTCTCAATATCCTAACCCGGTCTAGGTCCAGGTCCAGGATTTGCCATGGTGGCTCTAGGAGTGGAAGAAGTGGGGGGAGAAGATGGTCCGGGCGAGGTGACTCACCTCCTTGGGAGTGGCTCCCAAGGTCCAACCAAGTGAGGTTGAAGTGACCTCCTTCCTTGCATACACCACACAACCCCTGGGTTGGTGTAGTCAAGCAGGACAAGGCTAAGGCATTGTCAATCAAATGGTCCTTATGGATCAGGTGACCAGATTTTTTGTTAGAGGTTTGAATTCCTGAAGAGAAGTTCGTCATTCAACCGACTAAAAGTGATTCCCGCCTCTCAAGTTAACCCAGCCAGTCTGGTTACGAGGGTACTAAGGGGAAGGTTCTTCCTTTGGCTTACGCCTCCAGTTCCGTTAACCCCCGAGCTGCGGTCGTTTGACACTACTTCGCAAACTTAGTCATCTAGTTTGGCGAGAGAGGTTAAAAACACCCAGTAGTATGACAACGAACTCGGGTTGATTTCGTGTTTTAAAGTTAATTTTAACCCATTTTCTTCAATGGGGTTTGTGGTCATTGGTCCACAAGGTGACCAAGCTCACCGGCTAAACACTAAACTTGATTAAGTCTAGGTTAGCCCAAAGTGTGGTCTCTAAGTTGTTACCCTAAAGATTCATCCTAAGTTTCATGCACTTCTAGCCTAACTTATGCTAAGTTCTAGCCTAATTTAGGTCAATTAAGACCTATGATTGCTGTGCAATCACTCCTTTCTTTTCTTTTCAATTTTCCCCCCTCTTTTTTCTCATTTTTCTCTCAAATGGATCTTTTTCCTCAACCTCCATTTTTTTTTGTGCGAAATCCTTTTGTGAGATTTGATTTTCATGGCATTTTGCTCTTTAATACCCCCCATACCTACGATTTGCAATGTCCTCATTGTAAATTAGGGAGGTTCGAGTTCAATTTAGATCGTACATTAGAATAGGGTCAAAGGGTGGGTGGATGGGTCAGGGTGATTGTTGCAGATAATTTCAAGCTTTGATACGTGTACTAAAGGTGGAGTCGGCTATTCTGATGGACGAACCCTAAAGTGCAATATGAGTTCAGCAAAGAGTTATGTAAAAAGGATTTCTGGTTTTTCAAAAAGATGACGGGCTGCCGCCTGTTAAGCGCTAAGTTTAACGCCATTAGATGGATGCAATAAGCTCAGGGAGAATGGAGATCAAAAGACAACTCAGCCAAGTTTGTGTCAGTGAGTTCAATGAACGGTTTGAGTCTCTGAACATTCATGATAAATGATTCAGAATCACGATTGAGTTCACTAATTTCTATGGCCCCATTTCCAAAAACACGCCGGACAAGGAATGGTCCAATCCATTTTGATCTGAGTTTGCTAGTAAATAGTTTGAGTTTGGCATCAAAGAGTAGGACCTTCTAACCAGGATGGAAAGTTTTTCTTGATATGTGTTTGTCATGAAAGGCTTTAACCTATTCTTTGTAAATTCGCTAGTTCTCGTATGCGTCATTGCGTAGTTCCTCGATCTCGCTCATTTGTAATTGTCGGTGGGTTCCAACCTTATAAAGATCAAGATTGCACTTCCATACTGCCCAATAAGCTTTGTGCTCCATTTCGATGGGTAGGTGACATGCCTTCTTGTACACGAGTCTAAACGGAGACATACCTAATTGGGTTTTTTGGGCGATCCTATAGGCCCACAAAGCTTCCGGAAGGAGGGCCAACCAAACTTTCCTATCAGGCCGAATAGTGACCTAAAGGATTTTCCTGATCTCCTGATTATACAATTGATGATAACATCATCATGAGCCTTAACTAGCTCATTTTGACCTAAGAAAGAAAATAAAAGCTCCTACATAACCTGGAGAAGGGCCTAATTCAAGGAATTATTGTTCTAAGAAGAAAAAATAAGGGTAAAACTATAATTTTACCATTTCAGTACATCAATGAGATTTCTCAAGGGCTAAACATTAGTCAAATGGTCTTAATAAGATAAAAAGTAGGTTGGTTCAGTCAGAAAAGGGTTCATGTGCAATCTAAGAATTAAATGACATCTTGTAACCCTAAAACAGACCTGCTTAATTTAACAAGGTTCTGGTCAGGATAAAAATCAATTAAACCTTCTAAAATTCATGGAAAAATATCCCCTAGGGTTTAGATCCTTCAATTTGGCCTTTGGAACCTATTTTGACCTAAGTAGGAGTCCTAACTAGATATTTGACCTAATTTGGGTTTTTGTGTAAAATATCCAGTCAAATGTGGTCAAACCTAAAATCCAACATCACCATTGGATTCCTTAGGTCCAAATTAGGTTTGTACCAAAATTTAGGCCTAAGGGAAGGTCACCTTGACCTACTTTGAAAAATAGTCCACCCAATTACATTCTGACCCCTAGCTTTTGAAAACCCTTGCGTAGACCCCCCGATCATCCTCACCAATCTTTACATTTAGGTCCCTCCACCATTAAAGTGGAGGAATCCTACTCTGGCAAGGATCCAAGGAGGATTTCTCCCTGATTCCTCAAAGATCTCTCAGATTTGGAAGGGAGATTCTGTGAGGAATTCCCTTCCATCTAAACACAATTTCAAGATCTAATTTGCACCCAATCACTCGTGCAAATGCACGAGAGATATGGGTATCTCCCACTGTTTCCTTCTCCGGCGAGGACTCTTGCGCTTGGAAGCTTGCCTTCCAAGCACAAGAGCCCCTGCCAGTACCTATAAAATGACCCTCACCTCCGGCCGCATATTTTCAGCTTGGCTTGGCAGGAGAATCACCCCTAGCTTCGTCTCTTCTCCTCCGGCCAAGTGTCTAGCAGGCTCTGGCGACCTCTCTTCCTCCTTCTTGTCGCTCTGCCACAATACCAGTGGCAGAGATGTCCTCACCACCTTCCTCCACGTCGCACCATACCCACGCACGCACCTCCAGCCCCTTCGTCGTCGCCGTTCTCCCTCCGCTGGAAGTTTCTTCTCTGGCGACAGCAGGTATAGCCAGCAGCTCTTCTATCCCCCTTCGTCCACTTAGTTAGGTCAAACGCTGCAAACCACCACCATCGTTCCCATCTCCAGCCAAGCACCGATGAGGTCTCTCCATCACCACCACACCTCCATCCACCTTGCCAGACCGCTCATAACATCCGCCATCATCCACTGAGCATCTTCCACCCCTTCACTGACTGCCAACACCTCCACACTCACCCACCGAACACACCCATTACCACGGCCACAGAGCGACCTAGTCATGCACGCCTAGGCCGCCCCGCAGCCAGCCACCCACCGCAGCACCTTCGCCGTGACACAGCAAAGCTCCCCATGTGGTTTAACATGGCCATAAGTCCATCTTTGTGAGTTTCAGATCCGACCCCCTTTCCACCATTGGAGCACGAGTAAGGAACTCGCAAGCTTGCTCCAGGCCGAAGCACTCCAGGTTCCCAGGTTCAGGAGGCGTGAGCTAATCTCACGAACACATCCAGCAAGAGAGCAAGCCTTGCGAGGAACCCAGCAGTGGAAATTGAGCGAAGCACCTCACCTGCGGGCGTGAGCAAAGCGGGTGGGACTTTTAGTCCCACCTCGGAAACTCAGGCGCGTGGTGAGTCCCTTATATTGATTTTGAGTTTTAGGCATTTCGCCTCAAGACACGGGGTGAGGTCCCCTCGCCCACGCTCACCCACCTCATCCGCGACCCATGCCCCCGAGAACCTGGTTGACCAACCCGTTTAACCCCTCACTCCTCACGCACCACCCAGGCCGGTGCGCCTAGACCCAGACACGCGTAACCTGACCCGTTTACCCAGCTGGCTCTAGGAAAGAGAACCCAAGAGAGAAATAGAGAGAGTGTATGCGGGGAGGGTAGCGAATAGGTTTTTCACTCGTGTGCGTGTGCAGGGAAAAGAAGAAAGGAAGAGGAAGGCACAGCCGCAGAGAAAGAATGAGAAGGAAGAGGAGCTAAGGCAAGGAAAGCAGAAAAGCTAAGGAAAAAGAAGGAAGGATGAGGTGCAGTTGAAGAAGAAAGAGAAGGGCAGGAGAAGGCAGTAAGGAAGGCAGAAGCCAAGGGAAAGAGAAAGCACTGTAACAGGGGAGGTGTGGTTAAGAAGAAATCAAGGCAGAGAAGAAGGAATAAGAAGGAAGGAGAAAGCAAGGAAGAAGAAGCAAAGAAGCCAAAGTCAGAAAGGAAAAGAAAGAGAAGCTAAGGCCAAAGACCCGCAGAGGAAAGTCAAAGAAAATAAGAAAGAGCCAAAAGCTAAAGGAAAGAAGAGAAAGAAGGAAAGAAAGAAAAGAGAAGATTAAAGAAGAAGAAAAGAAAGAAGCAAGGCAAGCAGATTCTTCTCAATCTCTTTATTTTGGTATACTTTAGTATCCATAAACTCCTGCATTATACTCTAAATTAGATTTTGAGTAGATTTAAGTGTTCAAATTACATTATTGAGATTAGTGAATAGATTCCATTTGCTCCCTGTGTTTGACCTCAGACTTAACAATTCGAGTAATAAAAACTACTTATTTGTTTACAAGGTGATTTCACCTATACTACGACGCAACATCACTTATCTTTATAAAACAACCGATCTCGCCTGTGTTAACATTTTGGCGCCGTTGCTGGAGAGCAACGTGCAATTTATCACTAGTCTCTGCATTCTTTTGTATTCTATTTGAGCACTAACTTGCCCTATTGTTTTGCTGTGATCTTGCAAGATATTTCACGAGAAGATCTCCTGCGCAAGTCAACCACTCCAGGGATGGTAATCTCTTTTCTTCCCTAATCCATCTCCTAATCCTTGAAAGACAAAAGGAAGCAATCAAAATAGGAATTGCTTGCCTTCTCTTTATAGTAATTATCACTTAAAAGGCTAGTTTCTGATTTACGAGATAAATTTTTCAAATCTGATTGAAGTAGAAGCGATTTTTAGAGATCCTATCCCACAAAATTCCTATGCCTAGTAGAAATCACGCTTAATCTCCGCGGACAACACACTTCTTGTTTTTAAGTCCAAAGACAACTTTTTTTTAAAAGAAAATAGGATTGGAAGTAGAACCAAATTAGGGTTTCTATAGTAGGGTTTTGGAGTGCTAGCCACACATGCTTGCATAGAAAGAAATAAACCCAACTCACATCAGTGTGTTACCCAAACCCTTCATTGAAAAGATCTAAGCAAGACAACGCAAGAGATTCTTTTGGAAAGAGGCTTCTCATCATGGGGCTTTCCTTCAACCTGTAAAATGGGAATCAATTTGTTTGCCAAAGAAGATCGGTGGCATGGGAATTAGATCCCTTAAAGAATTTAATGATGCCCTGCTTTTGAAGTGGGTTGTTCGGCTGCTACAAGGGGAAAAAAAATGTGGGCAGAGATTATTCAGGATAGCTATGGGGCTGCCAATGACGAGAAGAACCGCCTAAATCCACACAAACCTTCTCCTTTTTGGTCATCAGTGGTGCATGCCTTGGCGGATAATTGGAGCTTGTTCAAGTCTATCTTAGGTGATGGGAAAAGCTTCAAATTCTGGTCGGAAAATTGGCTACCTGGTGGGGTGATAAAAGACAGGTACCCTCTTGCATTCTCAGCTGCTTTTGATAAAAATGTTGTGGTATGTGATTACTGGGACACGACCTCTGAAAATTGGTCTCTGAACAATGTAATGTGGAATGGTCATGAAACAAGAACACGAGCAGAAAATGAGCGTCTCATGCAGGAACTTACTGCTTTCAAACCCACACCTGAGGAATATGACACATACAAATGGGAGGGTACGTTCTCCTCAGCGGCTGCCTATGACAAGCTTGTCAACTCTTCCAAGATGGCAGAAGCAGATGAGGTGGGGAAAAAGCTATGGAAATTGAAGGTACCACTGAAGATACAAATTTTTTTGTGGTTATGCAGAAGAGATGGCCTGATTTCTAGAGATCTGAGGCACAGGAGAATGGGAACCCCTACCCACTTCTGCCACTTGTGTGGGATGCATAATGATTCCAGCATTCATATATTTTCTACTTGTGTGATTACAGATTATGTTTGGAGGAAGGTGTGTAGGGAATCTATTCCCACGTAGGAGAATCTCTGGAGTTCTTTCTTGAGGGTGAATAAGCCATACTTGCCTATGGTGGTTGTATTATGGTCTAATTGGAGAGCTAGAAATGAGAGCTTGTTTCAGGAGAGTCCAGTGAATGTGGATAAGATTGTCAATAGTTGCTGGAATCTCATACACTAATGGGGTTCAATCATGTAACCTTTTTATTATATTTTTATCAATAAAAGCTCTCTTGGAGTGCTATCATTGATTCGATAGCATTCCTTTTCATCCTGCCGGTTCACCCAATGGCTGTCGAAGATCAGGTAGATAATCCTAGCACCTAACCACTTAATGGTCTCCTTTTTCACGACATCCTTCACGTTCGGATTCAGACATCTCTGCATTTCACGGGATGGTCATGAGCCCTCCTCAGTATAGATGCAGTGCATGCAATATGAAGGCCTGATACCAGTTAAGTCATCAAGAGTTCAACCAATGGCTCTCCGATGCTGCTAGAGGACAAAAATCAATCTTGTTTCCTGATTAAAAGTTAGTCAGGAATTGATGATCACAGGAAACGTGCGATTAGAACCCAAAAGATGTATCTTAGATGATCAGGGAGGGGCTTCAATTCCATGACGGGATTGTCAGCAGTTGATGAGAGGCTCATCATGGCTTCTAATTATCCCTAATTAACTAGTTTCCCTAGTTAATTAGCTAGGAATATGCATATATAAGGGTTAATTATAGAATAAGGGGAAAAATAATAAAGGACCTTAAAATAAGTTTAAAATGCTAAATTATATGTCAATTACTATTATTAATAACTTAATTAATAAATGGGCTTGAAATACCACTAGTTTGTTACCTAATTAATATCTTATTTAACTTAAGAATAACTTAAGACCTAAGTCTTTAATAACTTAAGTAAATCAATTTAATAAATATAAATAAATGGATTAAAAATGTGAATACATGGCTTTAATATGATATTTAGCTAAATTATAAATGTATATAAAATGTTAGAAAAGAAAATAATTTAAATTAACCTTAAAAGCCTCTATTTGCATTTTGATCCCCGTAATTTATTACAATCGAGTCCTTTTCATTTCATCTAGGTCCTTAACTTTCCTTGCACATAGGTCCCTATGTACACCGTCTTCTTCTTCATTTCTTCTTCAGCTGCTTAAACAGCTAACGTTCGGCGGTGTTGCCACTCTCCGATGACCGTCCATCTGATGTCATTCCTTCCTTGCCAAGCTCTTGGAGCTTGTGCTCACCACCTCAACTCCATCCACCAATCTCCTAAATCCTAATTAGGTCACGGTGTTAACTTCACTGGCGTCAGAGACGACGAGGGAGATTAAGCTGTACCTAGACATCCATTCGTCTGGATCTTCCCCCTTTACAGCCGCTGAACCCTATAAATAGGCCTGAACCCCTACAATTTGAGTTTGATTAGCTCCCTTTCCCTCTCCACCACACCGTAGCTGGTCAGTAGGTTCTTCTGCAACTCCAGCGTCTTCGTTCTCCTTCTCGAGCACGGCTACCGAGGACGTGCTGCCTCACTCACCTCCTCTTCCTCTCTATCACCCTGCCAATGGCAACTAAGCACCCCACTCTCCCTCTGATCTCCGCTTCGATTGGCCGGAGCTTCTCTTCTCACCCAATCTAGATTTCGATCTCGTTCTCGCCTTGCCAACGACGAGATCCCTCACCTCCTTCGTTAGGTAAGTAGTCTTAACCCTTAGGAGTAGGTTTAGCTAGGTAATTAGATAGAATTAGCTTAGTTTAGTTAGCTTCAGTAATTTCTTCTCTAACTCCGATGAGGTCAAATCCGATCTGGGTAGACATCGATTCACCCTTGCTTCCATCCTGTCACTTATCTCTACTTTCCACGATCATCCTCCGCTTCTTTCCTCCCTATTTTATCAGCTTTACCGCCTAGACTAGTTCACCTTCATCGATGACCTCCACTGTCCATGGTGGAGGTCACTGAGCTTAGAACACCTCCATTGGGGCCCTCCATCACCCATTCGCACACTAAGGGACCCGATCTTCACTCCAATTTAACAATTGATCACTTATATTGTAAACACCTAATTACGTTTCAACTCTTGAGCTCATTATCTATGGCGAGTTCAAGAGAGTCTAAACACCTAATAGATCACCTATATACTATCACCGTACACATTAAACACTTTCCTCTCACTCAATTGAGTGAGAGGAGGATCCTGGAGTTCTAACGAACTCATACTCTCTATTTTTTGATTTCATTGCATATATTTGAGTAAATTCATTAATTGGTTCAATTGAGACTAATGGTCGACTTTTTGCTTAGCGTTAAAGTATTTAAGTGGTGGAAAAATTGACTAACCAAAAATAATGAAATTAACCACTCACAGAAGAGCGGGTCGTATCCACAGGGAGGCAATGATGCAATCAATACTTTAATTATTTAATGTTATTTCAGATAGTGCGAAATCCCTTTTCAAATAGGACTTAAAATGTGAAGGAAAGTAGATTTGCAATAACCTAAAAAGTTAAGGGTGTAAGTGCAGTTTTCCCCTGCAGAAATCCTCAATAAATTTAGGATAAATTCATGCAGTTTTCACGTGATGTGTACTAAAGACAATTAGTACTTAAGTTAAGCCCAAAATCAACATTTAAACTAGTTAATATCAATACCATGCAATTAGAAAGAACTATGAGTGCTTGAATGCAATTCTGCCACAATATAATAATAATATAAAAAATCAAATTGGTGGCAATGGCATTGAATGTAATTTCTAATTAAGATAAAAACAGAGCTTTCTTCCTCTCTCCTCGCGAGAGAGAGAGAGAACCGCGAGGGTCGATGCAGGGCTCAAGAGGACGGTGAGGTCGAGAGCTTTCCGACGGTGGCAGCGGCGGCGGCGGAGGTGGCCTCCGGTGGCCGGCAGAGGTGGCCGGAGACTGCTGCCTGTTGGAGGAGATGAAGATGCACGCAGCGCCTGCGGCTGGTGGCGTGCGAGCGTGCGCGCGCGGGCGCGCTGGAAGATGGGCGTGCTGAGGAGCGCACGGAGGTGATGGAGCAGAGAGGCGCGATGGCGCTCTGCAGGGGCTAGAGTGGCTGCGGTTGGTTGCAGGCGCGCGGTCTGCAGGTGGGCAGTGGGGCGCGCTGGATGGTGCGCTGCAGAGGCCGGCGCCTGCAGGTGCGCTGATGGGCAGGAAGGCGTGCTAGAGATGAGGGGAGCGCTGGTGCGCGCAGGCTTGTGCGTGAGGACGTGGCGGTCTGCAGTTAGCGCATGTGGGAGCGGTGCTCGGGCGAGCGGTGCCGCGCCTGCTGATGGGCATATGGGCTGCAGGGACGCAGCAAGGAGGCCGTGCGGGCGCTGTGGGCGAAGTGGCTTTGCAGGTCTGCAGGCGATGGAGAGGGTGTTGGGGCTGGCGCGCGGTTGCCTACAGCGCGCAAGGAGGATGTGCCGGCGGAGGCGTGCGGGCGGAGAGACTTTTTCCCCGCAAGGGGAAAGAGGACATAGTGCGACACAATGCACACTTTTCTTTTCTCTGGATGGCCTTCCTCTCTCCCTGCTCTTCTTTTTAAGTTCTCCCCTCACCGCGTGAGTTCAGGGATTTTCCCAAATCCCCGGTCATGGCTGTTGAGAAAGGCGGTGCCAGAAGATTTGCCCATTGTTTCGGCGGTGGGAGGGGGGAAAGAGAGTTGCGGCTGTTTGGGGAATTTTATCCCCCCACCCTTGCTCTTTGTGTATTTTATTACCTGCACATAAAAACAATAGAATCATGAAGTTATAGAATGTTATAACTTAAATTATGAGGTGTACAAATCTTCTATAACTTAATTACCATTATTAACACACCTAAATTGTATAATTAAAGATACTTAGGCCTAATATTAGTCCCTTTTAATGGACTCATCAAATACCCCCATGCCTAAGATTTGCTAGTCCCTAGCAAAAATAATAGAAATAATCAGAAGATTTCTTCTTTTCTTATTTCAAAACTTTAGAAATCTAGACAAATGTGAAGTGCTGATAGCCTAGGTAATAGATCCAAGTGAAAGAGCCGATTCGCATTGGGAGTTCATACATCACCCTTGGCAAAAATTTCTGTCGAGATAGGCAACTACTTCCCTCGGGGATAAAGCAAACTATAATCTGTAACTTGACCCCAACGTTTGGCTTAGGTAGGAGATATCAAGTTGAATGGATTTGTATTTGGTGGCACACACTCAACTGGTGCTACATATAGTCTAGTACTGCAGACTCTAACTCTCTAGACTATTAGACAGGTCAACTCTGAGAGAGGCTATACAACCGTGCTCTCTTAATGTTCCTGGGCACTCTCTCTTTTCTTTCTTTCTGAGATCACGAATCTCGCTAGAATTAGAAATTATACTCACTATTTGGTGGCCTCACATGGCATCTACACTTCAATTAAAGTCCTAATAACTCTATAACTAAGTTAGAGTTCTCAACCAGTATTCAGGTGATCAGAAATACTAGAAGGTAGGTGTGGGTTATATTTGGTGGAACACGATAGGTGTTTTGCTACCTCAGAAACTGTATTACATCATACACTTGGACTTTTTTTTATTGTAATATAATTACTTTTTTTTTCTCTTTTTCTTTTTCTTCTTTCTATTTCTTCTTTTTCTACATCTTTTCTCTTTTCTTCTCATCTTTTATATATATATATATATATTTTTTCTTGTTTCTTTTTCAATCAACACAACACAATACGGACTTTTATTTAGGAGGCATTATTAGGGATGATGATGGTCAAGAGGAAGTTGTGTGGCTTATTTGGTGGAAGTGCCTATTCTCGGCACCGGGAAAGAATGGATTGGACAGGCATATTTCTGACCTTTGACACTATTATCCTCCTTCAGCTGAGGATTTTATGAAGGACAGTCGTAACCATCCACCATAGTTATAGCTTTATTAAGACTCAATCTCTGTGTATCTGCCTTATTTGGTGACTCTCAGGAATTCACTCAAAGTACGCACACAGGAACAGAGAGTGAAAACTACGCCTAACTCTGAAGTATCATCATCTAATTATCCAGAACTTAAGAGTCCTTGCACTAGACTTAGCGCACCAGTAATCTCTCTACTTCTCACAAATATGAGGTGGATTTATTAGAAGATAGTATGCCTGACTCTCTATGAATTGTCCAAGGGTTCAGTAGACTACAAATGCTTATTGGTTTTCCAAAAGGATCCATTACCAAGTCTACGTGCACGTGAAATAAATGTACTGGATTCTAAACTTAAGAAATAATTCCAGAAGAAAAGCCTCCAATAAAGGTATTTTGCTAGGGACTAACCCAATCAGCTCAAGAAAAGATTTTTTTTTTTAATAAATATGTATGCAAATATTTATAAATGCTATAAACACTATAAACATTCTCAAGTTATATCCCCCCATGCCTAAGACTAATAATGTCCTCATTGGAAAAATATAGACATAAAAGAATATCACCTGAGGAGGAGAGTGGGAGGAGCTAAGGCTCCTCAAGCCGTAGTGCGTCCAAAACCTGGCCATCTGAAAGAGTAATATACGATTTAAGTCGCTAGCCATTTACTTTAAAGTTCGCACCTGAAATAGGGTTCCTGATCTCTACAGCTCCATGCGGGAAGGTATTAATCACAACGTAAGGCCCATCCCAACGAGACTTGAGCTTTCTAGGAAATAATTTAAGTCTAGAATTGAAAAGCCAGACCCACTGGTTGGGCTCAAAAGTCTTTCTAATGATGTGCTTGTCATGGAAGACTTTTGTACGTTGCTTGTAAGCTTGAGAAGTTTCATAAGCTTCATTACGAAGCACCTCAAGCTCACTTAATTCTAACATACGTGCTTTTCCCGCTTTATCCAGATTTAAGTTAACGTTTTTAAAGGACCAACAAACTTTATGTTGGATTTCAACGGGAAGGTGGCACGCTTTTCCGTAGACAAGACGGAAAGGAGACATACCCAAGGGAGTCTTATATGCAGTTCTGTAGGCCTAAAGGACGTCATTTAGTTTTTTAGACCAATCCTTTCGATCAGGCCTGACAGTTTTTTTCTAAAATTCCCTTAATCTCCCTATTAGACACTTCAACTTACCCACTCGTTTGGGGATGATAAGGTGTGGCTATCATGTGATTTACTCCCAAATTTTGGAGTAGTCTAGTGAAGTGTACATTCTTAAAGTGAGGTCCTCCATCACTTATGATCATCCTTGGGCACCCATATCGAGAAATGATATTAGCCTTAATAAAGGCCATGACCACAGAATGGTCATTGGTTCACGTGGGGATGGCTTCTATCCATTTTGATACATAATCAACAGCCACAAGGATGTATTCATATTTGAAGGACACAGGAAAGGGACCCATGAAGTCAATGCCCCAAATAGCAAAGATTTCAACAGGGAGGATAGGTTGTTGGGGCATCTCATCCCTTTTTCCAATGGTTCCCGTCTGCTGGCAATGTAGACATGCGCCCACATACGTATGTGCATCTCAAAATAATGTGGGGGTATGTGCATCTCAAAATAATGTGGGCCACCAAAAACCAGACTGAAGAACCTTATGAGCAGTCTTCTTCCCACTAAAATGTCCCCCACAGTGGAGGTCATGGCAGAAACTCAGAACACTTCTTTGTTCCTCATCAGGGATGCAACAGCGAAACAGCTGGTCAGGGCCTATTCTAAAAAGCTCGGGTTCCTCCCAATGATAAAATTTAGCATTGCCGATAAACCTGTCTCGCTTCTGCTTGTCCCAAGTACTAGGGGTGATGCCCGTGACCAGATAGTTCACTATGTCAGCGAACCAAGGAGTTTTAGTTTCCACGGCCATTAGAGACTCATCAGGGAAAGTCTCTTGAATACCGCCAGCGGGGTTTGATGCCTCAATAGGGATCCTAGACAAATGGTCTGCTACCACATTCTCAACTCCTTTCTTGTCTTTAATTTCCAGGTCAAATTCTTGGAGTAGCAAAATCCAACGAATTAGGCGAGGTTTGGTGTCCTTTTTAGCGAGAAGATGTTTAAGGGCCGAATGATCAGTGAACACCACAACTTTGGATCCCAAAAGATAAGATCGAAACTTGTCCAAAGCAAATACTACAGCAAGTAATTCCTTTTCCGTGACCGTGTAGTTTTGCTGAGGATCCGTAAGGGTCTTGCTGGAATAATGCAGCACATGAGGTTTGCCATCAACCCTTTGACCTAAGACCGTTCCCACTGCAAAATCAGAAGCATTGCACATAAGCTCAAACGGGAGGGTCCAATCTGGCACTTGGAGAATCGGTGCAGTAATGAGGGCTTTCTTCAAAGCTTGGAAAGCCTCGCCACATCTATCATCAAAATGGAAGGAGACATCCTTCGCTAACAGGTCGCAGAGTGGCTTAGAGATTTTACTGAAGTCTCTAATGAAGCGCCTATAAAATCCAACATGGCCAAGGAAAGATCTAATCTGACGAACATTGGCGGGCAATGGAAGCTTAGAGATGGAATCAATTTTTGCGATGTCCACCTCTAATCCTCTCTCGAAAACTACATGCCCTAACACAATGCCCTGCTGGACCATAAAGTGGCTTTTCTCCCAGCTAAGCACCTGTTTTGCCTCTTCGCAACGGGTTAAGACTTTATCAAGGAGCGAAAGGCATAGGTCAAATGACAAGCCATAAATGGAGAAGTCATCCATGAAAATTTCAACAAACTCGTCGATCATATCAGAAAAGATAGCCATCATACAACGTTGGAAAGTGGCAAGAGCGTTACATAACCCAAGTGGCATTTGACGGAATGCAAAAGTGCCATAAGGACTCGTGAAGGTGGTACTCTCCTGATCATCAGGAAAAATGGCTATTTGATTGTACCCAGAGTACCCATCAAGAAAACAAAAGTCCCTATTCTCCACCAATCGTTCCAAAATTTGATCGATAAACGGTAAGGGGAAATAGTCTTTCTGGGTAGCCGTGTTTAAACGGCGGTAATCAATGCAGACCCTCCAACCAGTTGAGGGTCTAGTGGTCACCAGTTCTCCTTGGTCATTCTCCTCCACAGTGATTCCTGCCTTTTTCGGAACTACATGAATCGGACTGACCCATTTACTATCTGAAATGGGATAGATAATCCCTGCATCTAACCATTTCAGAATCTCTTTTTTAACAACCTCCCGCATATTTGGATTGAGCCTTCTTTGCATGTCTCGGAAAGGCTTCACAGACTCGTCCATGTAAATATGATGCATGCAAAGAGAGGGATCAACACCCTTAATATCAGCAATTGTCCAGGCAATTGCTTCCTTGTGCCTTTGTAAACACTCAAGCAGAGCTCCCTCCTGCAATTTAGATAATGCAGACTAGATAATAACGGGGAGCGTGTTATTAGGGCCAAGGAAAGCATATTTCAATGTGCTCGGGAGGGGTTTCAACTCCAATTCAGGAGCCCTTTGGATTGAGGGTTTTAGTTGAGATGTCCCCGCTTCAGGCGGCAGATCTACCTTCACAGTCCAGGGTGGGGACAGAGACTTAGTGTGTATCCCCAGAAACTCTTCTAGTTCGGGCATTTTCCTTTCAGTTTCTTTGATAATCAAGGGATGGTCCTGAGTTATGACCTTCTGAAGGGGATCTCTACATAAGAGTGCTGGAGTAGTCTCTTCAATTATTTCATCAACGACCTCAATCTGAGAACAATCTTCAAATTCGGGTTGCTTGTAAGTATTAAAAACATTCAACCGGATCTTCTTGTTCCCGAAGCCCATTTTAAGTGCCCCAGATCTACAATTTATAGAGGCATTGGCTGTGGCCAAAAAGGGGTGTCCCAGAATAATGGACGGCTTTGTGGGCTTATTAGACGGGTCAGTATCAAGTACCAAAAAGTCAACGGGGAAGAAGAAATCCTCCACTCTCACAAGGACATCTTCCAACAATCCCCGCGGTGTCTTAAGTGATCTGTCTGCAACCTGGAGGATTACTGGACTAGGCTTCAGCTTTCCTCCTCCCAAAAGGTCGTAGACAGAGCTCGATAGAATGTTTACCCCCGCACCCAGATCGAGCAGAGCCTCGTCAATGTGTTGGTTACCTATAACCACTGAAATATACGGGGCCCCTGGGTCTTTCATTTTGGGGGGTGTTCCATGCTGAAGAACCGAGCTAACGTGGTCAGGCAGGATGACCTTGGTTTGGACCTGTTTCCTAGATCGGTGCTTCTGGGTGCACAGGTCCTTCAGAAACTTGGCATAGGACGGAATCTGTTTAATTGCTTCCAACAGAGGCAAGTTAATCTGGACTTGCCTAAAAGTATCCATAATCTCTTCCGTCCTATCCTTGGCTCCAGACGAGCCAACAGAAGATTCCCCCGGAGCAGATAGGCGCTCTGGATAGGGCACCCTCGGCTTCTGAGTAGAGGGGTTGTCATGGCAAGAAAGGGGTGGTGGTAGGATGACATCCTCATTGTGGATGATTTTTTGTGAGGGAGAGTGGTGTGGCTCTTCCTCGGGTGAGATGGAAGTCGGATCAAGTGTGGAAGGGGAATTCTGAGATGTAATCGTAGGAGTGTTATCAGGCTTGTCAATCTTTTTTCCACTCCTCAACACGGTCACTGCTTGGGCGTGCTCCCTGAATACAACCCCCTTGCCCTTAGGGTTCTCCTTAGAAGAGCTAGGCAGCTTCCCCGGATCACGTTTCCTAACTGCCTCGGTAAGATGACCAATTTGGGATTGCGTATCAGTAATCATCTTATTCTGAGATTGGATGACCATATTCTGATGCTCTTGCATCGCTTTCATCATGGCCTTCAGTTCATCCATCTCAGAGGGCTTATTCGGAAGAGGATTTTCATAAGAAGGTTGGTATGTGGGCTGGGGAGGTAAGGGTCTTGTATTCCTTGAGTTAGAAGCATCAGCTTGCTTCCAAGAGAAGTTTGGATGGTTCCGCCACCCTGGATTATAAGTGTTGGAGTAAGGGCTATTGCGAGGGGGGCGGAAACCTTGGGCCGCATTCAAGTCGGCCTGAATCAACTCAGGGAATTGGGTTGCCTGATGGCACTTCGCAGTGGCGTGCGTTGTGCTTTGGCAGATGGAGCATTCTCTTGAAGCCTGAAAAATAGAGGCTGCTTGTGGGTTCATGCCGGGGTTTGCTAAAAGCCTATCAAAGTTTTTATTCAATAGTTGAATCTGATAAGCCAAATCCTGAGAAGCCCCAGCTTCATGGGCCTCTATCTTCCTCTGCAAGATTGATGGTTTTCTTTCTTGATATGCAGAGGACAAATGTATGGAGTTGTCGCTTAAAGTTTCAAATAATGCCCAGGCTTCATCCTCAGTTCTGGTCATGAAGGTTCGTGCACAGGCTGCATCAATGGTTTGCCTATGCCTTTCAGATAATCTGTTATAGAACCTTTCGACCAACTGCCATCTTGGCACTTGATGGTGGGGGCATAACCTAAGAAGGTCATTACAGCGCTCCCAAGTCTCATGAAATTGCTCCCCTTCTTGTTGAGTAAAACTCATAATCTCCCTTCTGTAATGGTTGGTTTTACTCATAGGAAAATACTTTTTTAAAAATTCTCCCTTAAGGGTAACCCAATCATTTACCCTTGCATCAAGGGTATGATAACAGTGCTTGGCCTTATCCTTTAGGGAGAAAGGAAATAGAGTCCTCATCAAGGCTTCATCAGTAAAGCACTGGAGCTTCACCGTGGAACAGACCTCGGTGAATTCCTCCAAATGCCAGTAGGGGTCCTCCCTAGTAGTATCATAAAAAGAGGGCAATAAAGATATGGTACTGCTCTTGATCTCATACGGATTATCCCCTGCCAGTCATCTTAGTGCTTGTGCAGGTTGGTTGGTAGGAATAAAATAGTCCCTTAGGGTCCTTTGTTGATTTGCACCTTGCTCAGCCATTTCTTCTCTTTCTTCTCCTAGGTGAGCTCTCCTAAGAATTCTCTTGGGCTCAGGATCAAACACTAGACTACCCTCAAGAGAACGTCTACCAAGCATACAAAACACAATTCAGTAATTTTTTTTTTTTAATTTTATTATTGAGTAAGTCAAACATCCACTCCAAAGATAAGTCAAAAGATCAAGACTTATCCCTCTGTTCCCACGTAAGTGGTATAAGAGGGGTGTGGACTTGAAATCTTAACCTTCTTTATTGTGGATGTTGAATTAGTTAAAATAAATGTCCAAACAAGTTTTTCACTGCAATTACGTGCCTTAATTCAACCTTCAAGTGCCTTAGGACCTATACTTTGCTTGCATGATACTCCCAGGTGATCAAGGAAGAAGTTACTCCAAGGACGAACAAAGGGATGCAAGTAGGGCGAACCCTTCCTTTGAGGCGATGCGTATGCGGTGCCCCTTAACTACCCTTTTGTTCCTTTAAGGGGTGTCCCCCTCCGTGGAGTATCAAAACACTTGATCAAAAGATAGTATCACCACTACCACAAAGCACAATAGGAGGGTCTGTACCAATAAAGAGATCGGTGCCTATAGCCTTAAGGGATCGAGCCTTAGTGCGGTGCCTAATGTGCGTGCTCAGTGTCAAAAGTGTGCAACACACCGTAAATCTTTGTAATTTCTTTTTGAAATTGCAGACAAGTCCCTTAGAATCAGATCAAAAGTGAATTGCTTTTAGGGTTGAATCTGATTATTAGTTCCGCTTTTAGTTATGTGACCACTTAATTAGTAAATTCAAACAATTTGGTGGTCTTGAATTTAAATTGGAATGCAAATGCGTGAACAGAAGCTGGATGAAAAAGTTAGAAAGATATACCTGTCTCCAGCAATCTTCGTGCTAAGCTGCTTTCAATGCAATAATAAGATCTAATATGCTGCTCAATCACCCCTAAATGCACGCACCTAAGGGCATGCAACTTCTAAATAAGCAGCTCGATATTTTTTATTGGTTTTTAAAAGCAAGCAAAAAAAATATATAATCACGCATGCACCAAAAATACCGTAAGCCCTAGTAGCTAAAGAATGCGGGGACAAACCCCCAAAAATTTAACCCCAAATTACAAGGGCGAAAAGACAGAATTAAATTGTGACGACGGAGAATCCTCTGCGAAACAGGATCTTGGTCTCCTTCGTCTTTTCCTCGTGTGGCTTAACTCGTGGTTGCTGTCGCTGCTCTGTTGCACCTCGTCGCTTCGGCGGATTCCTTGCACAATAATCAAAATGATTAGATAATTTCGCAACTCAAAAGATTCAAAAATAATAAAGTAAATCTATTGCATTTGTTGCCTCCTTAGCAATGGCGCCAATTTTGATGGTCGACTTTTCGCTTAGCGTTATAGTATTTAAGTGGTGGAAAAATTGACTAATCAAAAATAATGAAATTAACCACTCGCAAAAGAGCGGGTCGTATCCACAGAGAGGCAATGATGCAATCAATACTTTAATTATTTAATGTTATTTCAGATAGTGCGAAATCCCTTTTCAAATCGGACTTAAAATGTGAAGGAAAGTAGATTTGCAATAACCTAAAAAGTTAAGGGTGTAAGTGTAGTCTTCCCTCACAGAAATGCTCAATAAATTTAGAATGAATTCATGCAGTTTTCACGTGATGTGTACTAAAGACAATTAGTACTTAAGTTAAGCCCAAAATCAACCTTTAAACTAGTTAATATCAATACCATGCAATTAAAAAGAACTATGACTGCTTGAATACAATTCTGACACAATATAATAATAATATAAAAAATCAAATTGGTGGCAATGGCATTGAATGTAATTTCTAATTAAGATAAAAATAGAGCTTTCTTCCCCTCTCCTCCTCGCGAGAGAGAGAGAGAGAACCGCAGGGGTCGATGCAGGGCTCAAGAGGACGGCGAGGTCGAGAGCTTTCCGACAGTGGCAGCGGCGGCGGCGGAGGTGGCCGGAGACTGCTGCCTGTTGGAGGAGATGAAGATGCACGCAGCGCCTGCGGCTGGTGGCATCCGAGCGTGCGCGTGCGGGCGTGCTGAGGAGCGCACAGAGGTGATGGAGCGGAGAGGCACGATGGCGTTCTGCAGGGGCTGGAGCGGCTGCAGTTGGTTGCAGGCGCGTGGTCTGCAGGTGGACGATGGGGCGTGCTAGATGGTGCGCTACAGAGGCTAGTGCCTGCAAGTGCGATGATGGGCAGGAAGGCGTGCTGGAGATGAGGGGTGCACTAGTGCGCGCGGGCTTGTGCGTGATGGCATGGTGGTCTGCAGTTAGCACCTGTGAGAGCGATGCACAGGCGAGCGGTGCCGCACCTGCTGATGGGCATGCAGGCTGCAGGGACACAGCAAGGAGGCCGTGCGGGCACTGTGGGCGGCGTGGCTTTGCAGGCGATGGAGAGGGTGTTGGGGCTGGCCCGCGGTTGCCTGCAGCGCGCAAGGAGGATGCGCCGGCGGAGGCGTGAGAGCGAAGAGACTTTTTCCCCGCAAGGGGAAAGAGAACACAGTGCGGCACAGTGCACACTTTTCTTTTCTCTGGATGGCCTTCCTCTCTCCCCGCCTCTTCTTTTTAAGTTCTCCCCTCACCGTGTGAGTTCAGGGATTTTCCCAAATCCTCGATCATGGCTGTTGAGAAAGGCGGCGCCAGAAGATTTGCCCAATGTCCGGCGGGGGAGGGGGGAAAGAGAGTTGCGGCTATTTGGGGAATTTTATCTCCCCACCCTTTCTCTTTGTGTATTTTATTACCTTCACATAAAAACAATAGAATCATGAAGTTATAGAATGTTATAACTTAAATTATGAGGTGTACAAATCTTCTATAACTTAATTACCATTATTAACACACCTAAATTGTATAATTAAAAATACTTAGGCTTAATATTAGTCCATTTTAATGGACTCATTAGAGACTCTCTTGAGGTTCAGAAGGACCTCAAGAAGCTCTTGAACCAATCAATGAGCTCATTTGATGAGATTTTCATCACTATGTATCAAAACCAAACTCACTGAAACTCCAACGAGTGCCAACGAGTCATATTTGAGCTTCAACCCATGAATTGACCTGAGAAGCTCAAAAGTATACTTATAAGGCTTCAAGATTAATTTTCTGTGGTTTAATTTGAGTTTCAAAATTTGGAGTACTTGTTTGATCTGTGTCTTCTCCAACTCCAGCAGAGTTAGAGAAGCTGTTCTATTAGGATTAAAACTTCGAAAATAGATTCAGAGGCTTATGCAGAACCTATAGAAGCCATCCTTGATCTCCGATTGCTTTGAGAACACTTAGGTTGCTCCACCGAACAAACTCCATTTTGACCTCAGGCGATGAAGTCTGAAACCTTACCAAATTTGATCAAAATCCAATTTTGAAGCCTTGAATCAGCTCCTAAGGATGAATTATGTTGATCTGAGACTTTAATTCGATCTGAGAAAGCTTAATTCAGAAAGTCAACCCTCAATTGGATTTAGTCAACACTATGTTAGACAAGAGTGATATTTGAGTAATTTTGGGAATTAAATGTTTCAATATGGATCTAGGATGATTTAGAATGTGTTTGGGTTGGATTGGAAGATTTTTATTGAGGTTTTAAGGTGTTTCATACTTCTGCACAGTTTGGGTTCAAAACGAACCCAATACGATTTTAGTGTCATTTTGATGAGATTTAAATGCCTATTTCACCTAGGCCAGATCGCAAAAACCATATGAGGTTGTTCAGATATCTGTTAGAGACTAATCTCTCTCTACTGAGCAAATTAAAGCTTAAATTTGAGCTCTGTGTTTACTAAATGAAGCATTTGAGTTTCATCTTCTCTCTGAGCTTCTCAGAAACTCATTTCTTGTTCCAATTGACGTGGAATTGTTCCCCGAAGCTTCTCATAACCTCAGCTGAAGGCTTTAGGCTTTCCTTAGGTTATTTGACTTGAGTTCAATTGTCTAAGGGTCATTTTGGCCATGCAAACCTTCCATCTTCGCCCCTCAAATCCAAGCGCCAATTCAAATCTAAGCACCAAATTGGTGCTACATCCTGATAGAGCACACATAGGGCTCTTGATTGAGTCCTTGGTCGATCAATTCCATCAATGAAGTCGGCTGAAATCTTCATCGGAAAATTATCCTGGAGCTGGAAAGATTGTCCCACCTCAGTAATTTGTGGACGATTGCTATAGTATAATACAATTTTCTGCACTGGACAGTTCAGTCGTCAGTGCAAGGTGAGAAATTAAATGAACATATTGGGCGTGGGTGAGTGCGTTGCATGTGCTTGCGCGTGGGTGTGTGTGTGCACGCTTGTGAGCGTGAGTGTGGGCCCGTGAGTGGGCAAGTGGACCTCTGAGGCCGGTTACTATGCATGAGCTTAAAAATGGAAATTAAACCACCTAAGAAAAACTAGGCTCGGACCTAGTAGGGTTTGGTCCCACCCTCTAGGGGGTGCTGCATATCCCCAACCGATCTGAGCTGCCAATAACAAAACCAAATTTTTGTAATTGAATGCTTAATGGGCTTAAGAATGCTAAAATTGGCTAAGTGTCGAATTCATTAAGCACAGTAAGGAGAAGAGGTTAAGCTAAAGAAATGGCTAAGAAAACAAAGGAAGAGAGAGAGAGAGAGAGCAACAACAGAAGTAAGGATAAAGAGAATACAAAGAAAGAAAGGGAGGGATGAAGATTTCAATGATGAAAATAAAGAAGGATAATCTGACGTCTATCCATTCTTTTAGATTTCTAATTTTTACTTTTAAGACATTCAATCTTCTTATTAGACGTCTGATTTGTACTTTTATTGAAATATCATATTCACTTTTATTATCCTGAGCTGAATTTGATGTAATAAGGCATTTGTACTCATTTGTTTAGCATTTCTTGCATTAATCTCTTGCAATTAGATGTAATGGGTGTAATAAACATGTTTACTTGATTCTTAATGACAAATTACATGTGTAAATATGTTCTTTCTTAATGGAATGTTGCATGCTTTTATTTGAACATCTCTTATGCAAGATTCATGTACTTAAAGTATTTTAATTATAATCTGATTGATTAAGTAGTTAGTAATTTATGCTTACTATTATGCCTCCCAGTGAACGACTTGGACTCAACCAGTTAAAAAGAAATAAAAATCTAAAATGTTAAGTTAACTTGACTCTATACTACACTCACAACATTAATTCAAGTTAACCTAAGTTACTTTCTCATACAATTAATTAAGCCTAAATAACTTAATTAACTATGTTGAGGAATCTAACCAATAGCAGCAGCAGGCGGTTCAGGGTGGATTTCGGGAGCAAAGGCTGGATCGTAGATGTGTCTAGGTCAGCTCTAGGCTCCTCTATCTGCGAGCTTTATCCTCTTGTGGTTGAATATCAGGGATAAGCCAGTTTTCCTCAACAAACAGATCTGCAACCATGGACTCGATATCGCAGATCTGCTCGATAACCCCACAGTTTATTCCTTTTTGGGCCTTAAAGATATCAATTTTCAAAGTTTTGTTCCCAAATTTTAACTCAATCTAACCCTCTTCACAATTGATGTTGGCCCTAGCCGTGGCCAAAAATGGTCTCTCTAATATGATTGGTGTATCTTTCAATTTCTGAGGACTATCCATGTCTAGCACAATGAAGTCCACAGGAAAATAAAAATCACTGATGCAAACTATAACATCCTCAAGAATTCATTTAGGTGACTTAATGGATCGATCTGCTAATTGCAAAGTCATCTCTGTCAGTTTGAGCTCAGATTCTTCAAAGTGGTCTAGTAGGGATGTGATTATCAAGTTTATGCAAACGCACAAGAATTTTGGGTGATATTCCTTCAATCGCAAGCCCTAAAGAAGCCCTTTCCTTGTCTAAAGCTTGCTCAGAAGTGGGGCTTAGGCAGGTGTGCAAGTAATGGGGACCCAACCCCCGTGTTCATGGGCAAAGCACAGGGGAAGGAATTCCTCTTATGTTGCACAAAGAACTAGTCAGCCGCCAATGTATAACTAAAGTCCCTGTTGTCCTTCGCATGAAGCGGCTGCAGAAGAAGCTCTTGATTGCAGATGAAGGAGAGGGCGACTCCCCCAAGTGTTGACCTGGGCGTAATCCTAGAAGGTTTCCGTGTGACTTGGGGGTGGATGCGAGGAAGAATACGCTGAAGCTGGGTAGCCAAGGTCGCGTAAAGAAGCTTTGTTAATGGCGGCCAAGGGTGCAGTACCTGAAACAAGAAAGAAGCCTCATGGCCACGTCGGAATCATTCAGGAGGTTCGCACGAATGCGGTAAACCTGATGGTGGCTATGGCATGCAGCGAATGTGGTTGTAGGGGGCTGGCGAAGTTGGAAGGTGAGTGCAGTGGTGGAGGTGTTCGGGGAGGTGATGGGCATAGCAATCTCCTCAATTTCTTGAGGGTTTTTGTTGACGAGGCTAGATCGTGTTTTAAGAGATGTCACGTTGTAGTATAGACGAAATCATCGCGAAAAAAAATAAGAATTTATTACTCAAAAACCTAATTATCCGAGGTCGAACACAGGGAGCAAATGGAATTTATTCACTAATCCCAATAATGTAATTGAACACTTAAAGTCACTCAAAACTTAATTCAGAATATAAATGCAAGAATTTAAGAGTCAATTGTAGCAAAAATAAAGAAATTGGACATCTGATTCTATGATCAGATGTCTTAAATGATGGCCCTTCTTTCTGCTTTCTCTTCTTTCTTTTCTTCTTCTTTCTTTATCTCTAGCTTTCCATAGCTCTTCTATTCTTCTCTGACTTTGGCCATCTGCAGCTCTTCTTCCTTGTTTCTTTCTTTCTTCTCTTACACAGTGCCTTTCTCCTTCTCCTGCGGTCTTCTTCTTTCTTCCTCAGTCGCACCTCTGCTACAGTGCTTCTCCTTCCCTTGGCATCTGCCTTTCTTCTTCTTCCTTTTCCTTCCTTGGCTTCTACCTTGATTTTCCTTCTTCAACCTTTTCCTTAGCTCTCCTCTGACTTTCTCTTCTTCTCTTTGGCCTTCCTTCCTTCTTCTTCCTTTTCCTTCCTTGGCTTCTGCCTTGATATCCTTCTTCAGCCTTTTTCTCTCCTCTTTCTTTCTCTTCTCTTTGGCCTTCCTTCCTCTTCCTTTCTGTGGCTAAGTGTCTTAGCTTCACCTCAGCTGCGCCTTCCTCTTCCTTCTTCTTTTTCCTTAGCTTCCCTGTTGCGCCTCTTCCTTAGCTCCTTCTTTCCTGCACAACACCACGCAGCAAAACCTATCCCTTACCTTCCCCCAAGTCTCTCTTTCTATTTCTCTCTTCAGTACGCTCTCCCAGAGCCGGGTAATAGGGTCGGGTATTGCGCGCTCTAGTTCAGACGCACCGGCGTGGTGTAGTGCGTGAGGAGTGCTAGCTCTAGGTAATCGGATCAGGTGCCAGATCCGTGGGGGTAGGTCATGGACGAGGCATGAGTGAGGGCGAGGGACCTCACCCCTATGTACTGGCAGCAAACAGCACAAAACACAAAATCAATATAAGCTACGCATCTCACTCCTACGTTTCCGAGGTGGGACTAAAAGTCCCACCCACTTCACTCGCACCCGCAGGTGAGGTTCTTCTTTCAATTGCTACAGCTGGGCGCCTCGCAGAGCCAATTGCCTGAAAGGATGAATGTGCGAGTCCAACCCAGGCCTTCTAGACCTAGGACCCTGGAGTGCTTCAACCTGGAGCGAGCTTACGAGCTCCTTCGAGCCGTCGCTAATGGCAGCGAAGGGGTTAGATCTGAACTTCACAAAGATGGCCTTGCGACCTCATTAAACCAGATGGGGAGCTTCGCCGTGTCATGGCGAAGGTGAGGTGGTTGGTGGTAGGCCGCGGGGTGGCCTAGGCGTGCGTGCCTAGGTCACTCTGTGGCCGTGCTTATGGGTTTGTTCGGTGGGTGTTTAGGCGGTGATGGCGATCAGTGGATGGGTGGAAGGTGATCAGTGGACGATGGCGGAGGTGGTGAGGTGTCTGGCAAGGCGTGTGGAGGTGTGGAGCAATGGAGGCGCCTCGCCGGTGGGTGACCGGAGATGGAGAAGATGGCGGTGGATAGTGGCTGCGAGGGGTCGAAAGTGGAAATAGAAAGAGGGGAATTGAAGAGGGGATAGAGAGGAGTAATTCTAACCTAGCTAAGTGGACGAAGGGGGAGAGGTGGCGGCGGGCTGTACCTGCTATCACAGGAGAAGATGGTGTCCAATGAAGAGGTTACGGTGATGACGACGGGGCTAGAGGCACGCATGCAGGTGTTGCACGACGCGGAGGAAGATGATGAAGGCGGCTCTACCACTAGTATTGTGGCAGAGCGATGAGAAAGAGGAGGAGGGCTCGCCGGAGCTCGCTAGACTCCTAACCGGAGGAGAAGGAGACGAAATTGGGGTGATTCTCCCGCCAAGTCGAGCTGAAGAGATGCAGCCAAAGTTGGTGGTGCTTTTACAGTCGCTGGTAGGGGCTCTTGTGCTTGGAAGACAAGCTTCCAAGCGCGAGAGTCCTCGCCAGAGAAGGAATCAATTGGAGACCCAAATCTCTCGTGCGTTCGCACGAGAGATTGGGTGCAAATTAGAGATTGCAATCAAGCTCAAATGGAAGGGAATTCCTCAAAGAATCTCCCTTCCAAATCTGGGAGGAGATCTCTGAGGGAACGGGGAGTACTCCCCCTCCATTCTACGTCAGAGAAGGATTTCTCCCCATTAATGGCAGAGGGACCTATTTGTAAGAGTGGTGAGGAAGTTAGGGGGTCTGTGCAATGATTTTCAAAAGATAGGGGCCACAATGTAATTAGGTGTACTATTTTGCAAAGTAGGTCAAGATGACCTCCCCTTAGGTCCAAATTTTGGTACAAACCTAATTTGGACCTAAGAAATCCAATGGTGAAGTTGTATTTTAGGTTTGACCATGTTTGACTGGATATTTTGCGCAAAAACCTAAACTAGGTCAAATAATGAGCTGGGACCTCAATCTAGGTCAAAACAGGTTCCAAAGGTCAATTTGAAGGCTCTAAACCCTTGGAGATATTTTTTCATGAATTTTAGGGGGTTTAATTAATTTTGCCAGAAGTAAATAAATATGGGTACAAACTAAACTTTAGGAGTGTGATTAGATCCATTGGTATGGTAAAGATGGCATCTGATCATATTCTCCGATCACCATATGGTGGTTGTGCCTTCGGTGTCTTGATCATGTTGTTGGTTTCGCAAGCACCCTTGACAGTAGCTAACAAAGTGCTGGTGCGGAATCGAGCTAAGGCTTATGGCACCTTAACCCTTCACTTTGCTGATGGTCTTGACCCTTTGCAGACATGTGTGGACCAAAAGCCTTCCCTACAAAGCCTCTCTCACGTTCCAGGTTCCCAAAAATGATATAGCATCTACAAAGTGTTATGCCAGTGGACATGGTCTTCCATGGGCGTTAATCTTCAACTCTGTATTCGATGGAAACAGGCAGTGTGATCCATCTTGTACTTTGGAAATTAAGGACGATGGAGCCTATATGCTTACTAAGCATGTATGGAAGCGGATCCACAAATTCCAACGCAATTGATGCTGGTTAGTTTTCAAAGAAGACAAGAATGACCACATAAAAATATTATATATTAGATGGTCCTTAAATTTGTAATGTTTACTTTGGTGGATGTTACTTTGAGAGGACCTTTGCATGCATCGGTTACAACAAGATGGGAAGTTGTTCCTTGGGATCTCCTTTGTGTGAAATTAATGACTTCACAAAAAGGTAAGAAATAAACATGTGGGTGTTACCTACTAGACAATATATACATATTAAGACATTCAAGCACTTTCTTACATACTCTAAATGTATAAGGGCAACTACCTGTGGATTTCTTCTTTTGTAATAAATATCAAAAAGCTCTTTCAATGTATACGAAGTTATCAAGGGGTAGAAGATTGAGAAAAGCATCTCAAACTCTTTCTAGTGTTTTTCTCATGACAAAAGTAAAGGCAATAGGTGTATTGAATAAAGTAATAACAGCATTTTTTCTTGAATTAATTAACTTGAATATAAGTTGACATTAGGTTACTTTGTTGTTCAATTTGCATAAGATACTTCGGCATGGATCCATTGTCCTCTGTTTTCATTTACTAACATTTTGGATAGCCACACCTACTAAACGGTTATTGATTGAGATTTTTCTACGATGATTTACACTATGATGTACTATTATTATTATCAGTTATCAAAGTAAAAGATCCCATATCATGTGCAAGCAAAGACTTTTCATTCAGATGACTAACCTTTTGAAGTAGTGGTAAAAGGTTAGTAGATTGCAACCAAGTAAAGTAGAGGTAGGGCTTGAAGCCCGGCATAGTCAAATGTCATCGAAAGAAATGATAGATTAGAGTGCACAACACCATTGAATACTACCAAGCACAACTTTGAGCAAGTTACAACAAAGTATAATAGCGCCTACAACCCAGCATAGCATGGCTCGGTAGGTCTGCACCCTAGTGATGGGAACACCATCATAGGCCATAACTGGCCACTTTTAGTCAAGCTTGAAAGATAAATGCTCCTACATAACCATCTGTGGGTTACAACTCCATATTATTTTGTTTTGAGAAGAGAATAAGAAAGTAGGGTTAATTCTGTAATTTTGGTGGTGGCTTTTGGTGATGGTTGAGGGGTGGAAGGGTGTCTATAGTTAGCACCAAAATTGGGTAGGACTAGGTAGCTTAGGCGGATTATAGGTAGGCTTAGATGGTGGAGCTAGTTAGGTGAGGTTTAGGGTTAGGTTTTGGTGCCAAGGAGATGAACTAGCTAAGCTAAGCTAGCTTAACTAGCTTAGCTAGTAGAGAGTTGGGGAGAGAGGTAGAGGGAACTTGGGTTTTGGAGGTGATGAGCTGGAGGAAGCTGTCTTAAGCTGCACTGGAGCTGGTGGTTGCTAAAGAGAGCTACAAGGAGCTACCTTAGCTGGCTTAGCTTGTTAGTTCTTTGCTAGCTGCTAAGCCAAGCTAAGATGAGCTGGCTTCTACTGATGTGAGCTAAGGTGATCTAGTTCTGGTCTTTTCGGAGGTTACTGAGATAGCTAGAGTAGCTAGCTTAGGTCAAGTAGATTGGCTCAACTAAGTTGAGCTAAGTTGAGCCTCCGAGAGCTGGACTTAAGCTGGCCTGAGTTGGTTAAGGTCATCTTCAGTTGACTAGGTCTAACTAGTAGCTAGACCTAGTCAGGTTAAACTTCCAGTGAACTCTTCTAAGTTGGAGGAGCTGGAATAGAGCTGGGATCAACTGACTTGAGCTAGTTTGAGCTACCATTCAGTTAAGGCGAGTTGAATGGAGCTAAGGTGAACTAGCTAGAACTACCATTCAGTTGAGATGAGCTGCATGGAGCTAGGGATGAGTTGATCTAACTAGAATGAGCTAGGATCCAGCTGGGATGAGTTGGATCTAGGTAGAATCTAGCTGAATTGAGCTTCCTCTTCACATGTTGCCGTGTTGAATGCTAGGGTTTTAGGGATCCGACTATTTGTTCATGCCTAAATGATAAACGTGTCAAAAAGAACAAAATTGTGCAATGCATGCCTAACCTGAGTAATGCCTAAATGTAACCCAGAAACTTGTTTATGGAGTTAAAATCCTAAAAGCTAGGTTTGTTTTAGGGCATAAGAATGATGATAAATTGGCGTTTATCACACCCCCATGCTTATCTTTTGCTAGTCTCTTAGCAAAACAAACTTTTACGAAATAGATTCTTGGGGAAAATTGATTTTTTTACTTTTGAGGAGATTACGGGACCTTGGCTAGTTAAAACGCAAAAGGTACGGGATTTGTTATAGATAAACATTGGGATTCGTCTTTGGATCTAAAGATTAGATGAAACGGGATCAATGTATCCTCCAAAAATTCACAAGTTAACTCTTTGTTAATTTAGATGACCCGAAATTATTTTGTAGTTAGGATTTCTCCGACTCTTAAATCTGATTCGCAACTTGCATAATTCATTAAAACCTTGTGTCTATGCTTGTGAATGCCAACATTTATAAGGTCGCATTTTTGGTTTATCAGTCCAAGATGTCAAGAATTTAAGCGTAAATCCATAACAGGTACAGGAAACCAAGATGGGGATTTTCTAATCAAATCATTTTACTTCAATCATATTTAAATCAATTTCAAAAAGCAAGAAACAAAATTCCTTTAAGTGATAATTACTAGGAAAATAAAGCAAGTGGATCCTAATTTATTTTTGTTCCCTTTTCTCTTTCCCAAGATTAAGAGATGATTAGGGAAGAAGAGACATTTTACCTACCCTAAAGTGGTTGATTGTGCAAAAGATCTTCTCGTGATGTACCTCGCAAAATCAAAGCAAAGCAAATAAGGCAAGTTAGAAATCAAATCAATCAAGAAAGATAAGATTAGTGGTGAATTGCACGTTGCTCCCCGGCAACAGCTCCAAAATATTGTTACATGAAAGTCATCTTTTAAGGAAAACGCATCGTAGTATAGTCGACGAAAATCACTACAATATTTAAAATTTATGGATTTTTCGAAAACAAAGATGAGTCAAAGGTCGTTCGCAGGAAACAAATATGAAATTCACACATTAATCTCAATTAGAAAGGCCTAGGAAGGCTTTGGAAGCCTTAGTAGCCGTTGGGGATCATCCCAAGGCAAATCAAGCCGCAATCAAAATCATTAATGATTTTGACAAGGTCATCAGATGTTTGGGAAAAAGATCAGACGTCTAGAAGCCACTCTTAAGACGTCTGGAAACTAAATCAGACATCTAATTCTAGATAGGTTTCTTTCCTGACTTGAGTCAGACCTAAACAGGGTTCTTGTGAAAGTGGGCTAGATGATAGGTTGGACGTCTGGCACAATGTATGGACGTATGGAAACCTATTTTACTGCAGGAATGGATTTCCCAAGGTCCAAATAGCTATATTAGTCTAAGAAAGTGATTTTGGGTCAGTTAAGGAAAAATATCAGACGTTTGAAGTCCTCTAAGGACGTCTAATAGAAGATCAAAGGTCAAAACCTCAACGATAATATTCTAAGCCAGTGTTCCACTAATTGAACATTTGGCCAAGCCATCAGACATCTTCTAAGATGTCTGAACTAAGAGACGGTCGTCTGATTTCAACAGACAGAAGGTTCTAAGACCAACCCTAAAAGTTTGAACATCTAATTCAACATTCAAACATCTTAAAGTCCAAGATCAGACGTCTGATTTTCAAATTGGACGTCTGATTAGGTTGTATGAAGCCTATCTAGGTTTTCTAAGTTCTCTAAGAATTGTCTAAGTGTCTTAGGGTTTTGCAAGTGTTCCTAGGACTACAGTGTAGATACTTTGAGGCTCTTTAACAAGTACACTACGAAAATAAAGAGCAAAGAACAAATGAAACAAATTACAGATTATAAGACAAAAGAACATCTATCCTATTCTTCTATCTTCTTCCTTCATCAAGCTTTCGCTTCTCGCAATGCTTCTTCTCCAATGAGCTCCTCCAATCCACCATGGACGCGACCTCTAAGGTCCTTCACACTTCTATCCATTTGTATTTTCCTGAAATCTAAAGCTCAAATACAAATGTTAAAACACAAGTGTTTTGTTATCATCAAAATTGACAATCGTGGTGCCATTGCACCAACAATCTCCCCCTTTTTGATGATGACAAAACTATAAATAATAATCCATAAAATCCTCCCCCTTTTTGACATTATCAAAAAGGTATAACAATTTTTAATTATCCTAAACCCCCCTTAAAACATACTCTTCTAATTTTATCTTCTCCATCAAAACAAGATAAGTGTGTTATTACCTCCCCTTTTCTAAAGGCAATATAGCTATGTTATTTTTAAAACCTCCCCCTTAATGATGGACAAATAGCTTCATCAATTTTAACTCCCCTTATCTATATGCTATTAACAAAGAGATAAGGAGAAAGGGATTACCTTACTGATTAGCCTATATTTGTGGGCTATTAAGTATTTAAGTGCCTAGACATTAGGTTAATTCTAACATTTATTTAGCATAAATTAGGATGTAAATAGATTAATTCATATTTCTAACTTAATTACATAATTCATGCATTGCATTCATATTTTAAATGCATTTAGAATTAATTTAGAATTGCATTCATTTAATTAGTTAACCAATTAAGTACATTATATGCATTAATTTAAGTTAACATAAAAGTTGAGGGTTTGTATATAAATAACCATAATATTTTAACAATATCTTTTATTCTTCTTCTTTTCAGTAACGACTCGGCTGTCGCTGCAACGCCACCTGCCGCACTAAAGCCCACATTCATGGATTAGTGGAGAAGGTGGATCTGCTCCTGCCTCTCCATTCAAATTCGTGCAGGCAGCTACAAAAAGAGGAGAGAGGCTGTCAAGCGGAGGAGGCCTCCACCCCAACAATCCACACTGTGAAGAGAGCTCATCTCGTCCATTTCACCACCACCGACCTCAACCACGGCGACGAGCCTCCACCACCGTGGGCGTGTGGTGTGACAGGCCACACCGCCAACCGGAGATCGTCCACACTACCATGAGCACCTCGCTGTGCATCTCCCTCACCGTCGTCACCAACAACCACCGTCGCAGCTACTGCAATTTCACTCCTCAGTCACTTAAGACGTCTGGGAAGTTTCCCGGACATCTAAAGCTTCGACCCCCCCCACTCCAGCAGCAACAACCCTTGCTGCACTTCACCTCCAACACCAACCGCCAGCCCTCGCCTGCATCACCTCCAGTGCCAACCGCCTTGCAGTCTCGCACGAATCCTGCTGCGCAAGACCGCCTTCAAGCCCGCGCATGCTCCCTGTAGTGAGCTCGCTCACTCCTAGCCACGCGCTGCATCTACTCAAGCATGCAGCCTGCAGCAGCATCCCCCTCTAGCAGGCGCGCGTTCGCCAGCGCTTCAGCGGGCTCATCTGCACCGCCAAGCCCGCACTCGCTCCTTGCAGCGCGCCCACTAGCAACCTTCAATGCGCGCCTGCTCCAGCGTGCTTGCGCCTACCGTCTGCAGCGCCCCCCGCCGCCGTCTGTAGCACCTCCACCAGAGCGCGCCCGCCAACAACCTTCAACGCGCTCAACTCCCTCGCGCCCACAACAGCAGTGTGCGCGCGCACCACCTGCAGCAGCTCTCAACTCCCACGCACAGCTGCTCCTCCAGCAGCTACAGCCACCGTCAAGAGCCATCTTCGTCGGAGCTCCGTCCGGCCGGCTCCGGCCACCGCACGACTCACCGCCACCACTGCTGCGAAGCTCTCGGTCCAAAGAACTTCCTCCGAGCTTCCTGCCTCCGGTCGCTCATTCCTCTTCATGCACGGCCAAGGGGAATAAATCCTCTATTTTGCTACAGTACTCATCCCATTAATAATTACATTTTCTACCATTGTCATCTTTTAATTATATTTTATTGAATCTGCATTGCAAAAAATATCCTCTAGTTATTAACAATTACTATTTCAGCATGTTTTCTTGATTCAACCTTAATCTGAAGGCAAATTTGGCTTGATTCTCGTCTAAACTAACTACGAACAAACATTTTTAACCGGTGCGAATTTAAATATGTCATTGCCTCCCTGTGGATACGACCCGCTCTTCTACGAGTGGTTATTTTTAATTATTGATTAGTCGATTTTTCCACCACATAAAACTACAAATGACTTCAAAGCTAACAATCGACTCGTCACTTACCTATCATGGCCAATAGAATGGCCCAAATGGAGGTGGATGCCAAACCAAATGGGGCTCCCATCCACAGCCTAGAGGTCCAAGCATCGGTGCTGGTTTCCAATTGGGCGGTCGCCCGAGACGGCTCAGACATTTGTTCATCGTCTCGTCGGTCTTCTCTTCTCCTTCCTTGATCTACTCCTTGGTCCTCCCAATTCGAGTTGACCATTCTTGAGCTTGTAATTCCAATCCTTGATGTTGAACTCTCCCTTGAAACCTACAAAACAAGTTTCAAGTTGATCTTTCGGTGTCCAAGTTAGCTTGGATTCGATTTTGTTAGTTGGTCTTCTTGAAGGAGATCCTTTCTTAACCTTAGGGCTAAGGCTAACTTTATCATTAGAAAAGCTATCTAATTTGTTCATCAATTTATTAGATTCTTCCCTAAGACACGCAAGTTCTTTTTCTACAACATATATTTTAGTTTTAAATCAGAAATTTTCATTTTTAAACTAGTATTTTCCTCAATCAAGTTACTATTTTCTTTGATAAGGTCTTTATTTTCTGACAACAAATTATCATTATTAAAACTAGAACTACTTTCTAGGTCCTTAAGTTTAATCTCTAATCTTTCATTTTTAGTTTTTAGAAAACTAAGTTTCTTTTTAATATTTTTATTTTCTACCTTAAGTGACTTACTAATTTCAAATAACTCATCAAATGCATCTTGAAGTTCAAAATTTACCTCAACATTGTCAATGTCGCTATCACTTGCCATGGCCATGAAGCCCATGCAAGCGACTTCATCCTTCTCTTCCTCTTCTTCTAAGCAAGATTCTTCATAAGTGCCTTCTAACATCCTCCATATCTCGTGGGCAATGGTGCACTCTTGGATTCGCTCGAATTCCTTCGGACTCAATGTGCAATACAAGGCATTCATAGCCTTAGCATTGAGGTTGAGATCTCGAATCAAGTTTTCCGAGTAACTAAGCGCGGGTTTCTTGGGAATGACAAATGTGGACTCACATTTTTCCCACACCCGGAAGTCGTAGGCCTGCAACCACAATGACATACGGGTTTTCCAATAAGAGAAATCTATACCTGCAAAATAAGGTGGTTGCGAGGTGTCGTGTCCTTCGGTGTAAATGAACATTTTTCCCTCCATCGAATCCTTGTCGGGTGTTACGCCGATATATCAAGAACCTGGTCTGATACCAATGGAAGGTTCCTACGGGAGGAGGTGAGATTTGCATGATAAAATATAAAATGTTGAAGAAAAATAAAATAATCTCACAAAAAATACAATCGCACAATTTGCACAAGTGATTTTAAGTGGAAACTGATGAGTTGTGACTTATCATAGCTAAATCGCCTAAGTTAAGCTAAAAACTAGGTTAAACACTATGGAATTAACACATAAAAAGGGTTAAGTGTGGGAAATAGAGAAAAATACCTAAAACATCAATTTTGTGCTAAAAATACATAATTAGGTCATTAAATGAGATATTCTGTTAATAAATATAAAATGGTGAACCAAGTGCAAATTGAACACATAAATGAGCTCAAAATTTCAAATCAAAAGTAAAATTAACTTATAATATGTTCAATTAAGCTTCATTAAAAATTTGGTTGCATTTGGACATCAGGAGGGCCTTGCATTTAAGGATTTGCATTTAGGTCCTTTACATATCACATTTTGTTCACTTGAAGGCTGATCTGCATATATCTGAATAGCCAAAAAAGTCTATTAATGCATGTTCTTAGTATCATATAAGCATCATGCATTGTAAATATTGCATAACATGCATCATCATGCATTTAGATCAAAATGTATAAATTGTATAGTAATTTCTTCTTCTTAGTGGCCAGGGACAAGGCGACATTTCATTGGGGCCTCGGATTAAAGATCTGACCATATGGATCGGATCAAGGTGACGATCGGGTTCAACGACTCCAAGATCGCCCTGATCAGACTTCCATAGCATCAAATATAATTCGAGGAAGATCAGAGATCAAGGGCCAAGATTGTGTAAATCCACACATCAGATGACAAATCCGACCACACGAATGGATTCGGATCAACCATCGCAGTCCAACAGCACAAAAATCGATCCAATCCGGCATCAATGGCACCATCTACAAGACATAGAAGATGGACGGCCAAGATAGCGCCACGTGGTGCCATCCCAGCTGCCCAACCGGCCTAAGGACTTGCCGCTACCCTCTCTATCCTCAACCGCACGGGCGATCTCAGCCATTGGATGATCCAACGACTGAGAGAGCTCGGGCCTAAATTCGTAAACTCACCTCAAACGCATGTGTAGTGCATTGGTGAAGAGTGCTATGAAGAAGCTAGAGACAAGCGTTGGAAGCCCCGCGTCCCTCAAATCGAGGGCGCAAGCGGGCGCGGTCAAATTGGGTCGTGCGATGAAGCATGGGCAGTGCAGATGCAAGCGACGTGGCGTGAGGGATGGGTGCGGATTGCACACGTGTGTGATGACACGCGATCATATGCGCATGCATTTAGGCGTTGAAGAGGAAGTGGGCACGAGAGTCTCTCAGTCGTCTGATTGTGATCTAATCATGGGAAGGTGTTGAAGCGTGAGGAGAGGAGGAGGCGTAGGCGCACATGCACGTTCAGCAACGTGGGGTCTTTAGTGACATTTATATCTGTCACTAAAGACCCCCTCATTTATTTTTTTAACTTGAAATGACCTTTTTCCCCTAACCTCTACACCTATAAAGAAGCCTACGCCCCCCACATTTCAATCATCCCTTCCTTCACCTCTCTCCCTCTCCAAGCTCTAATGAAGCTTGTCGCAAACCCGGGATGCTACTCTAGAGTTAAAGCCAAAGTTTTCTCGCCCCCATTCCAGAAGTGGATCCCGCGACAACGACACCCTACCTCGCCCCTGGTTCTTCCCACTTCGTTCTCTGTCTTCCATCTTCGTCCTCCGTTTTCCAGGTGTCACCCCATCTAGCTCCCCCTCCAAGCAGCCATTAAGGAGGATAACTTCTCACCTTCTTCCTCTTTAATGCTTTCTAGAGTAGATTTTACTATTTTCTAGTTGTAATATTTCCCGCTTTCTAGATGTAATATTTCCCACTTTCTAGTTGTAAAACATTATCCATCTTACAAAGTGTTTGTTCTCTCTCTCTCTTTCTCTCTGTCTCTCTCATTGTTAATATCGAATTCATTATGATTATCTCACTTTCTAAACAAAAACAACAACACAATATAATCGCAGATTTCAAATCGACGTAGCCTCCCTATGTTCGACCCGAAATTCTTTTTGAGTTTCAGTAAAATTTACTTGTTGACGGATTTCTTCGCAAATCACACTACAACGACAGGTTTTCAAAACTCAACCTTTTTGCGACAATTTTTCTGATTCAACAAAGGCCACAAGGACCTTTTTGAAAGCTCATAAGGACAGCTCTATAACCATTCCTAACCACTTATGGGTTTACTCGCACTTATACCACCGTTTCGCGTAGAGGCCTTATGCGTAAAAACACCAATAGAGCCTTCAGCACCTGCAGCTCGCGTGCTATTGTAGCCACGAAGAACACTGTCCATCCTCGCTGTCCATCCCTTGAACTGCTTGATCGGTGTCTCCCCATCAATCGAACCTTCGTGCGAATCCTCGCATGCAGTCACCTCTCCTCCCAGATCTAATCCAACAGGCCACTTTTGATTTAAACTTGCGCGCACTCCTCTCCTCTCATCACCACCGCCCACTCAATAATCATCTAATCACACCACTACAATGCTCTAATTCAACAATTACTATACTTAAGCACCTCCTTTGCCTCACGCGCAAAAGGCATCGACCTCCTCTCCTACTTCCTTGAGGCCAATCTCTTTGTCCTCTCCAGTTTCTCCTCTCCACCCAACCCTATTCTGGTGCCATGAGCAACTGAGGGAGACCCTGAGTCCCACTAGTGGACTTTCAATCTACTAGAGTGCAGATCTTCTCAACAAGTCCCATTCATCTGATTAGAATAGAATTTCCCTGTTTCCTAGTTAGTTGTAGTTTAGTTAGTATAATTTAGAGTAGAATAGAAGTAGATCAAATGTAGGAAATTTGTTGGCTTGATTACTAGCTAGGAGTATATTAATGTAGTGTAGAATTCGCACTCCACCTCCGCTGATCATTTCATATCAGAGGAGATGAATCCATCTCGCTCATTTGATCATTAACCTTGCCCTTTATAACACCAATTCATGTTCCCTATTTTTCCTTGCAATTAAATCCATAAATCACCCCTTCATTAGACCTAATTTCATATCTGAGGGCTTTGAATCTCATATCTGAAATTAGTGTCATAACCCACCTTGGGGGGTCTCTCATTCATCTCACAATTTCACAAGGCCCCCCAATCTTGTTCACAAACTCAAATGACTTGATTTTGGTTGCAAATGGTTTTCATGATCGAATCGGAGATTTGAATTCAATTTTGAGCTTTATTAATCGAGTTGTTTGAGGATTTTAGTGGTTGTGAATTAAGTGTATGCAAGGATTCCAATGATTTGCAAGCTTTGGATTTGAATTTTGATATGTGGATGAGCATACACCTTAATCAATCTCTATGTTGGAGAGTTCTATCAAGGAGAATCAGTCTCCTTGATTTGAGATAGGACAAGGACCCAAGGGGTCATGATCTATCCACGCAATCACCTTGAACACCCATCAATGGTGTTCAAGGAGATTAAGTGGAGAAATCACTATAAGAACCAAAGCAAAAGCCCAATTGGGGTGACATTTCACCCTCCATGTAACCACTTTCATGATCTAATGTTGGAGGTTTTGGATTGAGATTTGAAAGGGTTTTTGAAAGAAGATTTGAAACATTTTGCAAAAGGGGATTGAAATTCTATTTTATACCTATGATTTTCATATCTTCTTTTCTGATTTAAAAGTGATTTTAAGATGAGAAATGAGACAGGATTCAATATATTAAACATCCTAGATCAGACTTCACCAAGTCTAATCTTGGGTATTCAATTGTTGAACCCTATCTCAATTACTAGAATTGAGATGCAAACACTGCAACAGTAATCTTACTGCATAAGTACCAGCAACTACCAGTTGCTGGCTTCATAGCTGAGTAGCTGCTAATATAGTAGCCACAATTGTTCTAAGGTGTTTGAGTAGCGGTTCATCTCCTAATTTGAGCTACTGATCTATAGCAGTTGCTGCTATAGATGTCAGTTACTATTTTGGTTGGATATGGACTGAATTGGTTGATCTGATGAGGAATTCTGGGATAAATTTACGAATTTAAGTGAGCTGACATGTTTTATAGTATTATATCTTCACAGACAAGCATTCATGTACACTTAGTTGACAAAAATTTGATTAGAAGTGCTTGTAATTTTAGTGTAAATCTTTTGTCAACTATAATCATTTATATAATTGTTCAACATGCCATATTTGATGAAATTAAAGGGTAAAATTATGTTTAATGATTCAAACATGTGTGATGTATTGTGCTGGATGTTTATGCATGTTTATATTTCAGTTCTAGCCTTTAGACTAGGATTCAAGGCCTTAGGTTCACAATAGAAAACCTTTCTTAGGCCTAGGTTGTTTGAACTTTGTAAATAAATAAAAATGATATAAAAATTCCAAAAAAATAAAATAAAGGTGTAGAGAGTAGGATTAGGTATATTTTTATATGTACACCAAGTTGAGAGATATGCACGTTAAATTTTTTTAATGGTTTTAAAACTTCGTATATGTATCCAAATTAATTTTCACACTTTAGCGAGATCTAGAGAGGAAAGAACAAGGAAGGACAATTCTTCACTCGTTACAAGGATGATGGAAAATACACCAGAGCATGGCACACTATTGAAGAGCAAGAGAGAGGGCAAGAATATCATGGCCCCCCACATGGAGGGAAAATAGCACCTCTAACATGGGAACTCCACTACCCAAGTAGGGGAACATGAATGGATAAAACAGAAAAGATAAAATAGAGAAACATGACAAAAAAACAAAAAAAGGATCCTAATATTTTCAAGTGAAGCTCCACCCTTAAATATGAAATATGCCGTAAAGACAATCTTGGCAATTGTTGATCATGCCTTGAACTACTATGACCTGACTATATTCCGATACATAAATCACATGGACCTTAGCAACCCAAGAAATGTACAGATTTAGACCCGATTAAGGATCCATTTAGTATGACCCATACATATATTTGTGTGTTAGGCTTTTGTGGAGGTGTCTCCATTTTTCTTACTTTCTAAGAGAGTGCCATCAGTGAGGTCTCTCTTATGGTTTTTTGGAGGTGTGGGTTTTTTGTAATCTATCTTTCACCATATAGTGGAACCTCTATACTGGAGGGGTCTCCACATAAATCCTGTCTTCTGGTTGATTACTCCCATTTGTTGCTTCAGGCAATTTCTCAAGAGCAATCTTCTCAAGACGAGAAAGCCGACAAATTGGTACTAGCAATGATCTTAACCTTATGAGAGTGTGGTTTCCACCATGCCCCATTTTAAGAAACATAAAAGAAAAGAAGGATGCAATTGTGATGGGTAAAACTCAAGTCTTCAACATGACTCTCAATCTAACTCCTAGCCTCAATCCATTATCTCCCATAGAGTTCCCCTCCTTTGCAAAGATCAATCTCGATCCTCGTGGCCTAAGTACACTTCACAACCCATCATTGTTGGACCCGGCCTCCCCCATCAAACTTTACAACTTGTAAAGTTAGGTTAACAAGTGCTGAAGCCATCCAAGGCAAAGATCATCTTTCACCGACTAATCTAGGGCAATGTGGGTCAAACCACAGAAGAAGGAAGATCTATCAAGATGGTCTAATCTCACAACCAATAGTGAGTGAATGGCTATTAAAAGAAATATCGTGGCAAATAGTAAGTGAATGGTGACTCCCTCCTTACATCCAAGATGGCAACCATAGCCAAGTGGAGAGAAGCTTGCAACCAAGTAAAGTAGAGGTAGGGCTTGAAGCCCGGCATAGTCAAATGTCATCAAAAGAAATGATAGATTAGAGTGCACAACACCATTGAATACTACCAAGCACAACTTTGAGCAAGTTACAACAAAGTATAATAGCGCCTACAACCCAGCATAGCATGGCTTGGTAGGTCTGCACCCTACTGATAGGAACACCATCATAGGCCCTAACTAGCCACTTTTAGTCAAGTTTGAAAGATAAGTACTACTACATAACCATCTGAGGGTTACAACTCTATATTATTCTGTTTTGAGAAGGGAATAAGAAAGTAGGGGTAATTCTATAATTTTAACAGTATATCTGGAGCAAAGAATAACCACGAGGCTTGTTAGGGGTTAACTGAAGGACAATTGAGCATTAAATACTAATAAGGTTGTCCATGCAGACAGAAACAGCGTTTCACACATTTCAAGAACCAATACAGCACCCAAAATCCTAATCTCAGACCCGTTTGAATAACAGTGGTTCTGGTCTGGATAAAATTTATTTAAACCTTCTAAAATTCATTGAAAAATATTATTTGTGGTTTGATATCCTTGATTTGACCATATGAACCTATTTTGACCTTAAACAGAGTTACCGATAAAGTTCTACATTAATTTGGATTTTTACACAAATTATCCAGTCAAAATTGGTTAAAAATGAAATCCAACTTCACCATCAGATTCCTTAGGTCCAAATTAGATTTTTATCAATATTTGGGCCCAATCAGAGTCCATCTTGACATAGTTTACATTTTAGTCCATTTAAACTCTATTTCTCTCAATCAAGCCCCTAGCTTTTGAATTTCTTGCATTTATGTTAATCGCGCGAAATTGATGTTTTAAAAGATGCATTGCAGTATAGGTCGAAATTGCTCAAAAATAAATAATATTTATAGCTCGAAAGATCGCCAAGAAAATCTGAAGTCGAACATAGGGAGCAAGTGTTGCTATTAATCTCAAAGATCATAATATCACCACAAATATAAGCAAGTAAGAATGATATATATATATATATGAAAATCAATGTCAAGATACAAAAAAAATGGGGTAAAATGGTAATTTAAATCACTAATTTGTCCTCTAATTATGCTCACAATAATTCTCAAATAACTGAACAGTAATGATCAACCAATTATTCCACATCAGTAAGCAATCAATATAGCCACAGGAACATGGAACCAGCGAAATCAGACGACAGATAAGGCTCTCAAATGCCTTAACTAGCAGAGACTAGGGTCCTCTCTTCTCTTCAAGCCTCAAGGAGAGGCACAGCACAGAGGCACGAAGGGCCTCCCAGCGACTAAGTGTAGAGAGGGCACAGCTGAGGGCAAAAGCCCCCCCTTCTCTCTCTCTTTCCTTCTCTTCCCCTTCTCTCAGAGACCCGGGGTTAGCGGGTTATCGGGTGGGTAACCAGATCCAGAATAGTGTGCAGGCCTACGAGCATGATCGCAGGCGAGCAGTGGGCACTCGAGTAAGCAGGTGAAAGTGCTGGGGACCCAACCCCCATGACTTGGGAGAAGGGATGGAAACACAAAATTAACTTAAGGGGATACGGGCACTCTTCTCCCACCATTGCGGGACTAAACCCCACAGCCTCGTCTCACGAATACAAGCAGCAGGAGGTCTTCTTCAATTGGAGCAGCTGCTAATTTGGCTCTTCAATTGGAGGCCTAGAGCGAGCACCAGAAGAATTCGCAATGCCTGGAGTGGATTGGATGAAGAACGTGACCGCGGCTCGTTGAACAAACCAGAAAGATGGCGTAGACGAAGGAGCTCCGGTGAGGTACCTGAAAAGCAAGAGATGGCCTCCCAACCCCATTAAATATGCTCAGAAGATCGCCGTGGAACGGTGAGTGTATTGGTGGGTGTGGCGTATGGTGCGAGTGAGGGTGGTGGCCTGACGACCTCGAGAAGGTGGTGCGGTGTGGGTGGTGTCGAGTGGAGTGCATGAGCAGCCAATCCCTTCGATTTCTTGAGGGGTTTTGGTGGGTGATGTACGACGAAGGTGTAGGGACCGGTGGTGGCCGAGTTGGTGGAGTGTTGCAGCTGTGCAAGATCGCCGAAGGTACGCCGGTGAGATGGAAGATGAAGTCGAAGTGGGCTCGACAGTGGTCGGAGTCGAAGTTTAGAGGTGTGGTTGTGATTAGTAGAGGTCGAGGAGTTGACAAGGCTAAGTAGCGGGCGAAGGTGAATGGAGATGGCGTCGATTGCAATATGGCCAGCGAGGAGATGAATGCTCCGATGGGGAAGATGGCGACGACGACGGGGTTGGAAGGCACCCTACAGGTATGGCGAGGTGCGGGTTTCCAAGGGGAAGAAGAATCGACCACCTATTGTTCGTGGCAGCCGACGAAGAAGCTAGGGATAGGGGTCGCCGGAGCAAGCTCGGAGCGAGCTGGAGATAGAGGAAAGAAGATGATTTTTGGCTCAAAAACTTGTTAAGGAGGTGAGGTTGTGCATGGAGGTCCTTTATAGGCCTTCAAGCAAGCTTCCAAGCTTGGAAACAAGCATGAGAAGCTTGGATTTTGTATGAAAGAAATCTTGAGAACCAAGGATTCGCACGAGCCACAAGGGAGGATTTGGAAACTAGAAATAGGTTTAAATGATCAGGGATAACCTCAAGATCATCCCTTCCAATTCTGGAAGGGATTAGTTAAGTAATGAAGGAGGAATCCTTCATTGAAACCTCGAGTGTGTGGGTTCACACCTGCCATGGATTCAGGGACCCATCTGCAAAGAAGACAAAGTTGAGGGGTAGTTCACAAGGATTTTTGAAAGTTGAGGGCTTTTTTGTAAGAAAAAGAGTCACACTTAGACCAAAATGCAAAATAGGTCAAAATGATCTTAGATTGGGTTCAAATTTTGGTACAAACCTAATTTGGATCTAGAAAATCTAGTGGTGAAGTCAAATTTTGGTTTTCTCCATGTTTGACTAGGAAAATTACGTAGAAGCTCAAATTAGGGCAACTTTTTGTTTGTGACTCTATTTCAGGTCAAAATAGGTTCCGATGGTCAAATCAAAGATACCAAACCCTTTAGAATATTTTTTTATGAATTTTAGAGGGATTAGGTGAATTTTATCCTAACCATAAACTCAGTTAATTAAGCAAGTCTATTTTTAGGATTTTAGATGTCCACTAATTCTTGAAATGCATGAAAACCTATTTCGTTCTGCATGGACCCACTTTTTAGACATTAATGACCATATGACCTTTAATAAACCCCTGAAAATACCCCGTGGTTATTCTGTGTTTGTGGAATGCTGTTAATTTTGCATAAATAACCTTGTATTCTTCTCTTCTTTTCAAAATAAGATTTTGTGCCCTTAGGACCTTCTGATGGATATGTAGGAGCATTTGTCAACCTTTTTAAACCAAATTGAGCTAGTTATGGCTCATGATGGTATTCCCATCATACCCCCATGCCTAGCTTTTGCTAGTTTCTTAGCAAAACCTTATGGACCGACCAGTTATTTAGGTCGGATGTAACCGTCAGAATGCCCTACAAAGCTGCAACTTTAGGAATCAGATCTTAATACTAACAATAGGCCTAAAGGTACTCACGTACCAGCCCAGATCCAGACATTACTAGCTTTCACCTCAATCTGCTGCGAAGGTTTCTAAGCCCTGTAGGAACTATCCTAATGTTTGTTGGACCCAGCGATTAAAGCACCCGTGCTTGTAATATGGTTAGCCTAGGTTCAATTTGCTAGTGGATTTTTTTGTGAGAGAGGGATAGAAGAAGATTTTCATTTGTGGAGAGCTTTCTCTCTCTTTTTATTTTCATTATATTTTTCCTTAGATCCAACCTCGAATTGGCCCAAAACACGTTCTGTATTGGATTCCTTGTCCCCACCATCAAACCTCGAAGGGTCCCTAGCACCGCCCATTACAACCCACAGAACCTTGGCTTTTGACACTTCAGAATGGTGCAGCCCATGGCATTCTGTAGCCAAATCCAGACCCTAGCAATCAACATTTAGTGATAATGTCGCCCATGGCATCATGACTATTTACGGAGAATGCGTCTATCGTTAGGTTTTCAATATTCTCGGGAAACGACATGCTTGTTGTGGAATGAATAGACAATTAAAATAGGCAACTTGAATCACGCAAATATAATATTAATCAATAAGCTCATGGTGATTTCACAACACGGAGACATATATATATAAAAGCATTTTTTCATTCATTCAGTGGGAGAGTTGTTTGCAACAAAAACTATAGAGGAAAGCTTGTACAGAAATGCTTGGAATTTAAATCTAGCTACCAGAAAATGACTACATACAAGAATCAACGGGGGGATTTTGCATGCATCATTGGGGGAGAATTAAGACTACTCTAGTAAGCAGTAATAAAAAGCAGTAAACTACGAAGAGCATAAACTAAATCTAGCAGAACAAAAGGGCATTCAGGAGTGGTCCCTGATGGCGTCGGAGTGGTCGGGAGGAGAATGAGGGGCGGCCAATGTAGCTTAGGCAGACCCTTGGAGAGAGGGAGGAGTGATCCAGCATCCCGACATGATGTCCTCCATGGTGGTGATGAGCTCATGGAGGTGGAGTGGCTAACCTAAGTGGAGGTGGGCATGCATGTAGCCAATGAAGTGAGTGGTGCCAAAAAGTGGATGGAAGCCAAGGGATGTGAGTGGGTGCACTTGGCCGCCCATTGGGTCTTTTTATAGACTCAAGGGCTTCTCTCTAGAGAGGTGTGGAACTCTCTAGAGAGAATCCAAGAGTGGCCGGCCATATGGTTATGAGATCCAAAATTTGTGGATCTCATTTTGAATGCCTCTTGGTTGCTAAATTTGGCAACCAAGAGGTGGCAACACTTCAAGAGAGTTCTAGAGAACTCTATAGAAGTGTGTGTGCGTGAATAGGTGTGTGTGTGTGTGTGTGTGTGTGTGGTCGTGCTCTATGTGGCTAGGTGGTTTAGGTTAGGTGCTAAGGGGTTTGGGTAGGTGTATGTCTTGAATTAGGGTTACAAACCCTAATTGGTAAGGGGAAAATGCAATTAAACTTAACCTAAGTTTAATTGATTGAGTGTGAACCTAATTGAGAGTAAAATAACTCAATTAGGTTAGGTTTAGGTCAATTGGACTCTCACCAAGTCCAATTGAACTTGTGTGGGTTGAGATCTAAACTTAATTGGACTCAATGAGTCCAATTGACTTAGGTGAAGGTAATTGACTTTGATCTAAGTCAATTGGGTTTGGTGAGGACCTAATTAGGTCCTTAGGTAGGTCTAGAGGTGATGTACTGGGGTTAGGATACCTTAATTTAGGTTCCTATGGGGTTAGGATTAGGTCTAGGGAGCTAGAGATCCAAGATCAAGGCTTGAATCTTAAAACAGGGACTGGAGATCAGTACTAGACATTCAGAAATGTCCTCAGGTGACTTATACTCAAAAATCAGAAGTCCATACTTCAGTTCTGGACGTACAATCTGAGTCAGGGGAAAATCAAGGTTCTGTTTTGGGTATTCTGCAGAAATTAGACATCTGACAAAGTGTCTGGACATCCAATAACACTGCAGAAGTGGGTTTGAGGTGTGCGGGAGTTGGCTAAGGGTCCTGGACATCCTATAACTTATCTGGACATCCAGATAAGGGTTGGAACTAGGGTTTTAAGGCTTCCTAGGGTGTTGTGGCCTAATGTAAGGGCGGCTAAGGCTTGGGGAAGTCTCTAAGCTATCCTAGGGCTAGGATGGACCTAAGCTCTTCATATTTTACTGCTTTATTCCTACTTAATAGAATAGAAAACCTTTTACTCCCTTACATTATTATTCCTACATCTAAACTAAGCCTTCTGCTCCAGCTCTACTGCAACTTCCGTTATTCCTGATCCAACTTCAGATCCTACTCCAAATCCAACTCCTGATCAGCTTATTGCCTGCAATTGACATAATGCACTTAATCAGCACATTATAACATTATTTCATGCATAGCTAAAGGAAAGCAATAAAGATGCAGACAATGCGTATGCATGCATGAATTACCCTAACTTATGCTAAGTTCTAGCCTAATTTAGGTCAGTTAAGACCTATGATTGTTGTGCAATCATACCCCCATGCCTAAATCTTGCTAGACCCTAACAAATGCAAGACTAAATTATTTACAGCAAGGGTCCCTAAGGGACTGATTATTTTATCAAGTGTATGCATAGAGATTTTTCTCCTTTTTGTTTTCATCCCATTCTCAAGAAATCCAGACAATCGTGAAAGTGCAGCTGTGTAACTTTTGCAACGGATTCGAGTGAAAAACTAATACACCTCTAAAGCCTGTACTTGACCCCTAGTAAAAATTCTAGCGGGATAGGCAGACTTCTTCCCTCGGGGTATTCAAGATATTCTATGAATTCCACCTCGACTTTAGGCTTAGGTAGAGAATCTCTGAGGGAAAAGATTAGATATTTGGTGGCTCACTCTCACTTGGTGCTACATAGTGACTAGTTCTATAGAATCTAGATTCTCGGATTACTAAGTAACTCAACTCAGAGAAAGACGAGAAAAACTATGCTCCCTTTTGATTCCTTTGTATTCATTTTCTCTTACTCTTTTTCTTTTCTTTCTTTTTCTTAGAGCTCACAACCTCACCAGATTCACATATACAATCTATATTTGGTGGTCTCACTTGGCATTAACACTTGAAGTGAGTTCTCATAACCCTAACACTAAGTCGGGATTCCTTAGCCAGTATTCGGGCGGTCAGAAACACAGGAAAAATAGGTTAAGGCCATACTTGGTGGTTCTCAAATTTATTTGGTGATATTGCCTCAATGCAACTGAACTAAATATTCACTCTTTTTTTGTTTTTTCTTCTTTTTATAATTTATTTTCAATTTTTCTTTCTTTTCTCCTTTTTATTCATCATTTTTTTTTCAATATAACACAACTAGCACACACCCATGAACTTTATTGAAGAGGCATTAATAGGGATTGGTGGTACTCAAGAGACTTTGGGTGGCTTATTTGGTGGGAGTGCCTACTCACGGCACCAGGGGAGACAGATAGGACGGTATATTTCTGACCTTGACATCAATACACTCCTTTAGCCGAGGATTTCGTAAAGAATGGTCGTAACCATCCACCTTAGCCTTAGTTTTATGAAAACTCGCTCTCCGGGTATTTACCCTATTTGGTGGCTCTCAATATTTCGCAAAAATGTATACGTGGGAACCAAGAGCGAAAACTATGTCTGAACTCAGAGTATCATCACCTAATTATCTAGGATTCCAGATTCCTTGCACTAATCTTAGAGCACCAGTATACTCTACTGTCATCTCACACTATTTGGTGGATTTTTGGAGGAAAATTTGCCTGACTCCCAAAACACTGTCCAGGGGTTCAGGAAAAGAAGCATCGCTTCTTCTTGACAGACTGAAAACGTTTATCAACCTTTACCGTGAATCCATTACAAATTCTACGTGTGTGTGAAAAAATTATACTGGATTCCAGATTAAGGAATCAACTAGAGGATAAAATCCCCCATGCATTCTCTTAATAAAATAATCATATTCATGAATGCAGTATGTATATATGCTATAAACAAGTGACCTCTTATATTTGTACTTCATAAAATTCCCGTATCAGGTTACATTCAGCTTGACCCTAAATTTAGAACACAAAGTGAGCGGGTGAGTCGGAAATGGCTGTTGTGGATAATTTCTAGCTCCAATGCGAGCACTGGAGGTGGGGTCGGTTGTTCTTTTATTTAGGGTCCTAAAGTACGTTTTACATGCAACTCCAAGGTTTTCCTAAATGTTGGCATAAAATTTTTCAGTTTTGTTGTATCTACCCCCCAATGCCTAAGTTCTTGCATGTCCTTGATTAGCCCATAGTTGTGGGCTATTTAAGTATTTAAGTGCCTACACATTAGGTTAATTCTAACATTTATTTAGCATAAATTAGGATGTAAATAGATTAATTCATAGTTTTAGTTTAATTACATAATCCATGCATTACATTCATATTTTAAGTGCATTTAGAAATAGCTTAGAATGACATTCATCTAATTAGATAACCAATTAGGTACATTATTTTCATTAACATAGAAGTTGAGGGTATGTATAAAAATGACCCTAATATTTTAACATTATTTTCTTTATTCTTCTTCTTACAGGAATGGCTGGCTGCCGCTCCAACGCCACCAGCTGCCGCAGTGAAGAACCCATTCAAGGAGGAGCGGATGTGTTGGATCTGGTCGGGCACCTGATTTCAAATTTGTGCAGGACACTACAAAAGGAGGAGGGAGGCAGCCGAGATCAGGAGGCCTCCACCACCGACCCACCACTGTGCAGAGAGATTTCCTCTCTTCCATTCCATACTGCCGGCCTCAACCGTGGCGGCGAGTCTCCACCACCGTGGGCGTGTGGTGTGACAGGCCACACCGCCATCCGGAGCTCGCCCGCATTACCGTGAGCACCTTAGCGTGCATCCCCCTAGCCGTCGTCACCAACCACCGCCGCCGCAACCACCGTCACTGCAATCACCTTCTCATTCACTTAAGACGTCCGGGAAATTTCCCGGACGTCTGAAGCTACCCGCTCACCTGTGACCACCCGCCTGCGTACCCGTCTGAAGTCCACCAGCACCCGCAAAACCACATCTGCCCACTCCACCTTCCGCGCACGCCCCCTCCAACCGCACCCGCACCTGCTCAGCCTGCAGTGCCCTCTTCCCGCGCCTGCAGAGCCACCCGCTCACCTCCAGCTGCTCCCGCACCCTCTGCCAAGAGGCTGTGCACCCGCTCACCTCCAACCACGCACCCGCTCAGCCTGCAGAATTCCAACCGCAACCGCTCCCACGCCTGCAACCGCAACCGCGCCTGCAGAACTCCAACCGCACCCGCGCCTGCCGAACCTCCAACAGCGCCCACCAGCCTGCAGCGCCCTCCTCCCGCGTCTGCAGAACCGCCAACAGTACCTGCTCTCCACACGCAACAGCTTGCACACTCGCCTGAAGCCACCTGCAGCGCCCTTCTCCCGCGCCTACAGAACAGCCAGCAGCGCGCAGCAGTCCTCACCGCCAACAGGCTGCGAGCGCTCACGCCAAAGCAGCTGCAGCCACCTCCACCGGAGCTCGTCCGACCGCCTCTGGCCACCGCATGACACGTCGCCACCACCGCTTCGAAGCCCTCGCTCCAAGGGACTTCCTCCGAGCTTCCCGCGCCCGGCCATCCACTCCTCGTCGCGCAAGACAAAGGGGAAAAAATCCCCTGTTTTGCTACAGTAACCTACCAATTAAAAATTACATTTTCTGCCATTGTCATTTTTTAATCATAATTTATTGATTCTGCATTGCGGAAAATATCCTCTAGTTTCTCAGAATTGCTATTTCAGCATTGTTTCTTGCTTAAACCTTAATCTGAAGGCAATTTTGGCTTGATTCTTGTCCAAACTAACTACGAACAAACGTTTTTAACTGGTGCGAATTTTAATACGTCATTGCCTCCCTGTGGATACGACCTGCTCCTCTGCGAGTGGTTATTTCTTTTTAAATATTAATTAGTCGATTTTTCCACCACATTAAACTGCAAACGACTTTAAAGCGAACAATCGACCAGTCAGTGCTGATGCATGAATATAAAAGAAAATAAATTTGACAGAGGATGAGTAGGTAGAAGTCACCTAGAATTGCTCCTGAAAATATACATTCAGCACCGACCAACCTGTTAGCATGCAATATACGTAAAGGAAATATGCTAAAAGAAAATTATGCTATGTATAAAAATGGTTATGTATAGATGATGGTGAAATGTGGGATGTATGCTATCTATATGTGCTGAGTTTAACGCCTCCAGCTGGGCGAGCACTCATTCACACGCCCTCAATAAGATGGACAATCTCGTCAGGCGGAGGAGGTTCCTGGGCCAAGAATGGCTTGAGGCACTGGCCATTTACCGTGGATATATGCCCATATTTTGGGTCCTTGATCTGGACTGCCCCATTAGGATATGGGTGAATCACAACATACGGGCCAGTCCATTTGGACTTGAGCTTCCCCGCGAACAGTTTCAGTCGTGAATCAAACAACCAGACTCGCTGGTTGGGCGTGAATGCTTTCCTCCGGATGTGACGGTCATGAAAGGCCTTGGTCTTGTCCATGTATATCAATGCATTCTCATAGGCCACCCTCTGAATCTCTTCTAATTCGCTAAGCTGGAGTTTCCATTCTTGACCTCCTACATCGAGGTCATGGTTACATTTTCGCTCCGCCCAAAAGGCGCGGTGTTCCAGCTGTTGAACGATCGAATCGCTACGCTAACGTGTTTGGTTTTGGAAAACCTGTCGTTGTAGTTTGAAAGCGAATAACTCGTGTTCAACAAATAAAATTTATACCGAATTGAAATTCCGGGTCGAACACAGGGAGGCAGACGTTTGATTTAAAAACTACGCGTTTCTTTTTATTTTTCACGAAGTAATTCAATTTAAAACTGTCTAATTATTTACAATAAATAGAAGAGAGAGAGAGAGGGTAAGAGAGAGAGATAATATTACACATAGAAATCAAAATGAGATATAGAATAAACAAAGAATTTATCATTAAGGAGATTGTTCATTACAACTAGAAAGCATAACACAATTGCACTAGAAAGTGATAAATTTACACTAGAAAGCATTAAAAGAATGGAGGGAGAAATGTCCTCCTCGACGAATGCTTGGAGGACAAACAGAACTATACTAGAAAGCAGTAAATCTATACTAGAAAGCAATAAAAAGAATAGGGAGAGAGAAATCCTCCTCGACGGTCACTTGGAGGACGAGCCGGACGGGACGACACCTGGACGAAGGAGGACGAAGCAGGACGAAGGAGGACAAAGCAGAAGAACGGGAACGGAGCAGCATGCCGTCGTCGTCGCGGGATCCACTTCCGAAGGGGGACAAAAATTTGGACTTTATCTCGCGAGAAGCATCCCAGGTGTGGGACAAGTGTCTCTTAAGCTTTGGAGAGGTAGAGAAGAGAAGGAAGGGATGAGAATTTCGTATGGAGGGGGTCTCCTTTTATAGTTGCAAGGAGTGGGGGCAAAATGGTCATTACATCTTTAAAATAATAAATGAGGGATCATTAGTGACGGATAAAACTGTCACTAAAGCCCCCAACGTGGGCGTAGCACCCACGTCCACCCGCACCTCCTCAGCTGCCCGCGCTCAACGCATCCGCCCACGTTCATCAGATCTCAGCCGTCCGATCGCGAGATCAGACGGCTTAAGATGCGTGATCGCCCGCTGCTGCACGCCCACCCAACGCGTACGATTGCATGTCCTTGCCGCACGTTCAAGCACGCGTGTTCTCAATTGAGCGCAAATGGTCGTCCGATCAAGATCCAATGCCCACCCGTACTCGCTCGCCCGCACCTTCCTCCCCTTTGCAGCGGCTCGAACCCGCGACTGCAGCTCGCGCAAGCGCGCAAGACCGCTGCGCTACGAGGTACGGATGGTCGAGCAGGCGCTTTTAGGCACGGCTGTCCACAGCCGTTGGATCGAGATCCAACGGTGGAGAGGGAGCGGGTGCGAGGTCTTCAGAGATTGCATGCGGCCGTTTGGGCGACCGAGATGGTGCCACGGGGTCTTCGAATAACCTGGTCCACTCCAATGCGGAAGAGCAGTGGGTCATCCCAGAGGAAGTATTTGGCTACGGCAGTGAATTTGAGTTTCTGGTCCTTGGATAAGTTCGCGGGAATTTTGCTTGCGGAAAGGTAGTTTGCAAAATCCACATACCAGGGGAACTCAACAGAATGAACTACCAAAGAGATTCATCCGGGACTAGTTCGTGGACAGGCAGGGAATAAGGAATGTGATCTAGGTCCAATCTGGATAGGTGATCTGCCACAACATTCTGTTTTCCGGCTTTATCGTCGATTTTGATGTCATATTCCTGCAATAGAAGGATCCATCTAATGAACCATGGTTTGGCATCCTTCTTTGCCAACAAATGCCGGAGGGTGGAGTGGTCAGTGAAAATGATGACCTTGGACCCTAATAAGTAAGATCTGAATTTCTCCAACCCGAATACTACTACTAGCAGTTCTTTTTCTATGACAATATAATTGCGCTGAGCCTCATTCAGCATCTTGCTAGCATAGTATATGACAAAGGGTTGTTTCTCCCGACGTTGGCCTAAAACAACACCGACGGAAAAATCAGACGCATCGCACATCATTTCGAAATCAAGCGACTAGTCGGGTGGTTGGAGAATCGGGGAGTTGGAGACAATGCTTCGTAAAGTCTTGAAGGCACTGATCCACGAGGTAACAAATTCAAATGGGACATCGGTAACTAGGAGATTCGTCAAAGGCCACGTAATTTTTGAGAAATCGTGTATGAATCTCCGATAGAAGCCGATGTGACCCAAGAATTATCTGATCTACTTGACCGAGTTGGGTGGCGGTAAGTGGGAAATAATCTCGGATTTAGCCCAGTCGACCTCGAGTCCATTTTTGGAGATCCTATGCCCTAGTACTATGCTATCCCTCACCATGAAATGGCTTTTCTCCCAGGATAGTACTAGGTTCACCTCAATACACCATTTCAAGATCTTGGTGAGGTTATCAAGACAAGATGCGAAATCATCTCTGAAAATGGAGAAGTCATACATGAATACCTCCACATAGTCCCTGATCATGTCAGAGAAGACGGCCATCATACAACGTTGAAATGTCGCTGGTGCGTTGCAAAAGCCAAAGGGCATCCACTTGAAAGCGAATGTTCCAAAGGGGCATGTGAATGTGGTCTTGTCTTCATCTTCCGGGCTAATCACTACCTGATTATACCCGGAGTATCCATCTAGAAAGCAGAAGAAACTGCGTATGGCTAACCGTTCCAAATCTGATCGATTAACGACAAAGGGAAGTGATCCTTCTGGGTAGCCGTGTTCAGTTTCCTGTAGTCGATGCAGACCCGCCAAGATGTCGCAGTGCGGGTCGGGATGGATTCACCCTTATCATTCTTCATGACAGTGAGTCCTGCTTTCTTGGGCACTATCTGGATCGGACTCACCCACTGGCTGTCTGAGATTGGAGATATAATACTTGCATCTAGCCATTTGATGATCTCCTTCTTAACAACCTCTAGCATATTCAGGTTAAGCCGTCTCTGAGGTTGTTTCGAAGGTTTCACCCCCTCATCTGTGTAAATGTGATGAGTGCAATACAAGGGGCGAGTACCACGAAGATCAGCAATACTCTTCCCGATAGCAGCCCTATGGTCTTGAAGCGTAGAAATTAATTGATGCTCCTATTCTTGGGTTAAGTGGGCATTGATAATGACTGGGTATGTCTCACTTTCACCTAAGAACACATACTTGAGTGAGTCAGGTAAGGGCTTCAATTCAATTATGGGTGGGTCAGAGTCAGAAATGAGGGTGGGAGGAGCAGAATCGAGGGTAGGAATCTGCTGATCCATGTGCACATGAATTCCCACTGAGTCTCTCCCTGTGGAATAATCGGTTGTGACTGCATTAACGGGAAACCCGTTAGCTGTGGTCACGTCTTCCTGCAACAACAGGGGTAAATCAGTAATGTGTGGATCATGATAGCTAGATTCAAGGGTGCTGTGGTCAGAAGCACACCCTAAACAGTCAGATCCTCAGGGAGATATGTGTAGTGCTGTGGTCTCAGACTCGTATGGATCGCGATCCAAGAACTCTGATAGTGTAGACGAATGAGACATTGGGTCATCACAAACGAGCCCAATGTTGCCACAGTATGCTAGGTCTTCGTCTTCACCATCCTCCTCTATTCGATCACAGTCGAAATTCTTTGCTGCCCTAAATATATCAAGTCAAAGACTCTCACTGCCTAGGGCGATCTCCATACACCTGGATGCACAATCAATGTTCGCTCGGGCTGTCGCCAGAAATGGGTGACCCAAAATAATTGGTGCATCTCGAAGATTCGGAGGAACTTCCATATCGAGAATGAAAAAATATGGGGGAAAACAGAACCTGCGGACTGTTTTGACGTTCTCAACCACCCCCCTCAGTGTTTTGACTGATCTTTCCACCAACTGAATCGTGACCGAGGTGGGCTTCAACTCCCCGAATCGAAATCAATCAAATACGGCAGTGGGAGTTAGGTTGATGGATGAACCTAGATCTAGAAGGGCCCAATCAAATGGAGAATCCTGGAAGAAGCATGATATGAGTGGGGTACCAAGGTATTTCTTCTTCGGCAGTAGGTCGGCTAGAATCACGGCGCTAGCCTCTTTCGACAGTACCGCCTGTTGTCCAATTCTTGGTTGTCGCTTCGGGGTATAATAGTCCTTGAAGAACCTAGCAACAGCAGGAATGTGATCGATAGCCTCGAGGAGGGGGACCTGAATATGTACTTCCTTGAACATCGATTTCAGGTCCTCAAAATTCCGAGTGTCCTTTTTCCGTACTTCATTCCATGTTAGAGCCTTACGAAAAAGGATGGGAATTTCAGGGTTAAGTGGCCTCTTACCCTTATCTACCGCAAGTGGCTCTTGAGATGAAGGAGTCGATCCCGCCTGCGATGAAGGGTGGGAAAAATCAAGACCCACCTGCCTAGGGGGTGGGTCAAATGTCTTCCTTCCATTCCTCAAAGAGACAGCATGTGCATCGGCTTGCTGTCCATGAGGAGGTGGGGGAGCGGAAGGGGCAGAATACGCGGGGTTCTGCAAAGGCGGCTGGCCTTGCACATAACTGGGTGGTGCAGGAGGCGCCTGTAGTCTGGCGTGTGCCTGTCCCTACGGTGCCTGGAACCTAGGCGGGGCACCCTGGTTCTATACATATCGCAGGTTCGGGATGGGTTGGGAGGGCAAGGCTCCCTGAGTCCTATTCTCCTGCAACAGCTGGTTCTGCATGTTCTGTATGGTCTGTATCTGATGAGCCATCGCCTTCATAATCTGCAAGCTATCTTGTGTTGATTTCCTCATTAATTCTTGCAGCTTCTCTTTCAATGCCTCCAAAGGGTCAGCCCACCTTGGAAGGTGGTTGGCAACTTAGTGCAGTGGATGGTATAATGAGCGAGGTTGCTGCTACTGAGACGGGAATGGTTGCTGCCTAGGGTACGTGTTTTGCACATTCCTGTATTGCCTAGTCTGGCAGTGTAGATCTTGATGTGGTCTCTTTCAATTACTAGACCAAGAGAAGTTCGGATGCTGGCGCCAACCAGGGTTATACGTCTCTAAATACGGGTTATTACACCCGTATCCTTAGATAGCGCTGATGTCCTAGTAATTGAGAAATTTTGCAATTGTTCTCCTCGCGGCGGGTGCTGCATCCTGTCAAGCCCAGTCAGAATGCAATCCATGCTCTGTTGATGCCGCTCCTCAGATTCGGTGACCCGGGCTTCCAGATAAGCCATCGGGTCCAAATTCTCGATATCCTAACCTGGTCTAGGTCCAGGTCCAAGATTTGCCATGGTGTCTCTGGGAGTGGAAGAAGTGGGGGGAGAAGATGGTCCGGGCGAGGTGACTCGCCTCCTTAGGAGTGGCTCCCAAGGTCCAACCAGGTGAGGTCGAAGTGACCACCTTCCTTGCATACACCACCCAACCCCTAGGTTGGTGTAACCAAGCAGGACAAGGCTAAGGCCCTGTCAATCAAATGATCCTTATGGATCAGGTGACCAGATTTTTCGTTAGAGGATTGAATTCCTGAGGAGAAGTTCGTCGTTCAACCGACTGAAAGTGATTCTCGCCTCTCAAGTTAACCAGCCAGTCTGGTTACGAGGGGACTTGGGGGAAGGTTCTTCCTTTGGCTTACGCCTCCGGTTCCGTTAACCCCCGAGCTGCGATCGTTTGACACTGCCCCGCAGACTTAGTCACCTGGTTTGGCGAGAGAGGTTAAAAACACCCAGTAGTATGACAATGAACTCGGGTTGATTTCGTGTTTTAAAGTTAATTTTAACCCATTTTCTTCAATGGGGCTTGTGGTGAGTGGCCCACAAGGTGACCAAGCTCACCGGCTAAACACTAGACTTGATTAAGTCTAGGTTAGCCCAAAGTGTGGTCTCTAAGTTGTAACCCTAAAGATTCATCCTAAGTTCCATGCACTTCTAGCCTAACTTATGCTAAGTTCTAGCCTAATTTAGGTCAATTAAGACCTATGATTGCTGTACAATCACTCCTTTCTTTTCTTTTTAATTTTCCCCCCTCCTTTTTCTCATTTTTCTCTCAAATGGATCTTCTTTTTCCTCAACCTCCATTTTTTTTTGTGCGAAATCCTTTCGTGAGATATGATTTTCATAGCATTTTTCTCTTTAATACCCCCCATACCTACGATTTGCAATGTCCTCATTGTAAATTAGGTAAGCTCGAGTTTAGTTTAGATCGTACATTAGAATAGGGTCAAAGGGTGGGTGGATGGGTCGGGGTGACTGTTGCAGATGATTTCAAGCTTTGATACGTGTACTAGAGGTGGAGTCGGCTGTTCTGATGGACGAACCCTAAAGTGCAATATGAGTTCAGCAAAGAGTTATGTAAAAAGGATTTTGGGTTTTTCAAAAAGATGACAGGCTGCCGCCTGTTAAGTGCTAAGTTTAACGCCATCAGCTGGGTGCAATAAGCTCGAGTAGAATGGAGATCAAAAGACAACTCAGCCAGGTTTGTGTCAGTGAGTTCAATGAACGATTTGAGTCACTGACCATTCACGATAAATGATTCAGAATCACGACTGAGTTCATTAATTTCTATGGCCCCATTTCCAAAAACACGTTGGACAAGGAATGGTCCAATCCATTTTGATCTAAGTTTTCCAGTAAATAGTTTGAGTTTGGCATCAAAGAGTAGGACCTTCTAACCAGGATGGAAATTTTTTCTTGATATGTGTTTATCATGAAAGGCTTTAACCCGTTCTTTGTAAATTCGCTAGTTCTCGTACACGTCATTGCGTAGTTCCTCGATCTCGCTCATTTGTAATTGTCGGTGGGTTCCAGCCTTATAAAGATCTATATTGCACTTCCATACTGCCCAATAAGCTTTGTGCTCCATTTCGACGAGTAGGTGACATGCCTTCTCGTACACGAGTCTGAACAGAGACATACCTAATTAGGTTTTTTGGGCGATTCTATAAGCCCACAAAGCTTCCAGAAGGTGGGCCAACCAAACTTTCCTATCAGGCCGAACAGTGACCTAAAGGATTTTCTTGATCTCCCGATTAGAAAATTGATGATAACATCATCATGAGCCCTAACTTGCTCATTTTGACCTAAGAAAGAGAATAAAAGCTCCTACATAACCAGGAGAAAGGCCTAATTCAAGGAATTATTGTTCTGAGAAGAAAACATGAGGGTAAAACTGCAATTTTACCATTTCAGTACATCAACGAGATTTCTCAGGGGCTAAACATTGGTCAAATGGTCTTAATAAGATAAAAAGTGGGTTGGTTCAGTTAGAAATGGGTTCATGTGCAATCTAAGAATTAAATGACATCTTTTAACCCTAAAACAGACCCGCTTAACTCAACAAGGTTATGGTTAGGATAAAAAATAATTAAACCCTCTAAAATTCATGGGGAAAAATCCCATAGGGTTTAGATCCTTCAATTTGACCTTTAGAACCTTTTTGACCTAAGTAGGGGTCTTAACTAGATGTTTGACCTAATTTAGGTTTTTGTGCAAAATGTCCAGTCAAATGTGATCAAACCTAAAATCCAACATCACCATTGGATTCCTTAGGTCCAAATTAGTTTTGTACCAAAATTTGGGCCTAAGAGAAGGTCACCTTGACCTACTTTGCAAAATAGTCCACCCAATTACATTCTGACCCCTAGCTTTTGAAAACCCTTGCGCAGACACCCCTATCTTCCTCGCCAATCTTTACATTTAGGTCCCTCCACCATTAAAGCAGAGGAATCCAACTCTAGCAAGGATCCAAGGAGGATTGCTCCCTGATTCCTCAGAGATCTCTCAGATTTGGAAGGAAGATTCTGTGAGGAATTCCCTTCCATCTGAACACAATTTCAGGATCTAATTTGCACCCAATCACTCGTGCGAACGTGATAAACACCAGTTTATCATCATTCTTATGCATTAAAACTAACCTAACTCTTAGGATTTTACTCCGCAAACGGTTTTTTTGGCTGCATTTAGGCATAAATTAGGATAGGCATGCATTGCATTTTTTATTGTCGTTTTAATGTGTTTTTGTGAGTGTTAGGGATGTACAGATGCACAGATCCCTAAAACCCTAGCACTCAAGAAGGCAAATGGTGAAGGAGAAGCCCAGACTAGCTGGAACCCAGCTTGATCCAGCTCACCACAACTGAAACCTAGCTTACTTGAACTAGGGTTAGCTCATCCCAGCTCCATTCAGCTAATCTCAGCTGGATGGCAGCTCAAGAGAGTTCACCTTAGCTCACCCTAGCTCAGGTCAGCTCAGATCCAGCTCAACTTAGCTGAGTCTAGCTCATCTCAGCTCCTACAAGTTCACAGGGAGCTCTAGCTAGCTCAGCTGAGTTGATAGGAGTTCACCCCAGCTCAGATCCAGCTACATCCAGCTCCACTCAACTCCATCCAGCTGAAGAAGAATTCATCCCAGCTCAGGAAGCTCAAGTCCAGCTCCCGGGGACTCAGCTTAGCTCATCTCAGTTGAGCTAAGCTACCTTAGCTGCCTCAACCAGCTTGATTCTCCCCGGGAGCACCAAACCTAGCTCACCTCAGCTCATTTTGGTAGAAGCTAGCTCACTTTAGCTTGGCTTAGCAACTAGCAAAGAACTGGCAAGCTAAGCCAGCTAGAGTAGCCCCATGCCAGCCTCTTCAGCAGCAGCCAGCTCCAGCTCTAGACTTCTCCTCCTCAGCTCCTTCCTCCAAACCCTAGCTCCAACACCTTCTCCTCTACTCCACCTTTAACTAAGCCAGCTTAGCTTATCTTATCTTAGCTTAGCTTAGCTAACAACCAGCTCCTTGGCCATCCATTACCTTAAAAATCAACCCTAGCTAGCTCCACCAACTCAAGCCTACCTAAGCTAGCTACCCTACTCAAGTTGGCACCACCTCCTAGCCACCCCTTCACCCCATCATCTCCACCAAAAGACACCTAAAGGTGGCGCCAAAAACCACCCCTAACCACCTCTATATTGGCGCCACTTTCAGCCCCTTCATCCACCCTACACCTACCCACATAACCCATCCTAGCCATCCACCTAACCCCCTTCTAGAACCTTAAGGTGGCGCCACCTAATAGCCTTCTAGAAGGCCCTTTTTGGCACCAACACTAAAGGGTGTCAACACCCATAACTACCCCCTTGGTGTCCTTTAAGGTGGCGCCAACTCACCTTGACCATGGGATCTCCAACCACCTCCATCAGCTCATCTTGGCCATCCATTTCAAAGGTCACCATAGCCTCCCACCTATTCTATAAAAAGCCACCACCTACCACCATTTTGGGGCATCCTCCCTTAGTATATTTTTCTACCTAAACCACCTATACCTACGGCCAAGAAGAAGGAGTAGAGAAGGAGATTAAAGGGGCACATCACCAGCCCCTTTGGTGCCTTCTTCTCCCCACTCTCTTCAACTTGAGCCACGCCAAGGAGGAGGACTCTTCCATTTCAAGGAGGATGGCCAGGCAAAGGAGAAGGACTTAGGGTGGACGTCCACCCTTGGAGAGAAACTTAGGGCACTCCCCCTTAGGGCTTGCCTTGGAGGACATCACCTTGGCAGAGTACTGCAAGGAAGGAGTTGAAGGACTCTTTTCAAGATTGGGAGCCACCAACCTTGGAGCAAGAAGCCCTCTTCTTCACCATCTATCTAGAGGATTTGTGTTTTCCTTTCTTATTTGCGTTTTTCTAGTAGTACAAGCTTTCCTCTACTAGGCCTTTTTGTAAAACACTTTATCAATTATCTAGTTGCCTTCTTTGCATTTCTTGTTTGCATTTCTATTAGCTTATTTTCAGCATTCTTCACTCCTTCTCCCTAATTATTCTAGGCCTCCACTTGCCTAGAGTGAGCTTAGGGAGAGGCTCTACTTGCCACATAGAAATAGTATTTAAATTGATGTGTAAATCACTTTTCCCGCCATCAGTTCGCATGTTGCCTTAGCTTAAAAATAAAATAATGATATATTGAAAAAAATACCAAAAAGAAAGTTGAGATTTATATTCCTAGCAGGAGAATCAATTTTGCAACCATATTGCCTCCTTGGACGACCCTAGATACTCTCCTATCTAGGAAGCGAAAATACGCGGTTTGTTAATTAGGTCGTTGTAACGCGTAAATCCGCTTTCACTCTTAAATTTATATTCCTAGATAGGAGAGTATCTAGGGTCGTCCAAGGAGGCAATATGGTTGCAAAATTGATTCTCTTGCTAGGAATATAAATCTCAACTTTCTTTTTGGTATTTTTCTCAATATATCATTTTTTTATTTTTAAGCTAAGGCAACATGCGAACTGATGGCGGGAAAAGTGATTTACACTTCAATTTAAATACTACTTCTATGTGGCAAGTAGAGCCTCTCCCTAAGCTCACTCTAGGCAAGTGGAGGCCTAGAATAATTAGGGAGAGGGAGTGAAGAATGCTGAAAATAAGCTAATAGAAATGCAAACAAGAAATGCAAAGAAGGCAACTAGATAATTAAAGTGTTTTACAAAAAGGCCTAGTAGAGGAAAGCTTGTACTACTAGAAAAATGCAAATAAGAAAGGAAAACACAAATCCTCTAGATAGATGGTGAAGAAGAGGGCTTCTTGTTCCAAGGTTGGTGGCTCCCAATCTTGAAAAGAGTCCTTCAACTCCTTCCTTGCAGTACTCCGCCAAGGTGATGTCCTCCAAGGCAAGCCCTAAGGGGGCATGCCCTAAGTTTCTCTCCAAGGGTGGACGTCCACCCTAAGTCCTTCTCCTTTGCCTGGCCGTCCTCCTTGAAATGGAAGAGTTCTCCTCCTTGGCGTGGCTCAAGTTGAAGAGAGTGGGGAGAAGAAGGCACCAAAGGGGCTGGTGATGTGCCCCTTTAATCTCCTTCTCGACTCCTTCTTCTTGGCCGTAGGTATAGGTGGTTTAGGCAGAAAAATATACTAAGGGAGGATGCCCCAAAATGGTGGTAGGTGGTGGCTTTTTATAGAATAGGTGGGAGGCTATGGTGACCTTTGAAATGGATGGCCAAGATGAGCTGATGGAGGTGGTTGGAGATCCCATGGTCAAGGTGAGTTGGCGCCACCTTAAAGGACACCAAGGGGGTAGTTATGGGTGTTGACACCCTTTAGTGTTGGTGCCAAAAAGGGCCTTCTAGAAGGCTATTAGGTGGCGCCACCTTAAGGTTCTAGAAGGGGGTTAGGTGGATGGCTAGGATGGGTTATGTGGGTAGGTGTAGGGTGGATGAAGGGGCTGAAAGTGGCGCCAATATAGAGGTGGTTAGGGGTGGTTTTTGGCGCCACCTTTAGGTGTCTTTTGGTGGAGATGATGGGGTGAAGGGGTGGCTAGGAGGTGGTGCCAACTTGAGTAGGGTAGCTAGCTTAGGTAGGCTTGAGTTGGTGGAGCTAGCTAGGGTTGATTTTTAAGGTAATGGATGGCCAAGGAGCTGGTTGTTAGCTAAGCTAAGCTAAGATAAGATAAGCTAAGCTGGCTTAGTTAAAGGTGGAGTAGAGGAGAAGGTGTTGGAGCTAGGGTTTGGAGGAAGGAGCTGAGGAGGAGAAGTCTAGAGCTGGAGCTGGCTGCTGCTGAAGAGGCTGGCATGGGGCTACTCTAGCTGGCTTAGCTTGCCAGTTCTTTGCTAGTTGCTAAGCCAAGCTAAAGTGAGCTAGCTTCTACCAAAATGAGCTGAGGTGAGCTAGGTCTGGTGCTCCCGGGGAGAATCAAGCTGGTTGAGGCAGCTAAGGTAGCTTAGCTCAACTGAGATGAGCTAAGCTGAGTCCCCGGGAGCTGGACTTGAGCTTCCTGAGCTGAGATGAATTCTTCTTCAGCTGGCTGGAGTTGAGTGGAGCTGGATGTAGCTGGATCTGAGCTGGGGTGAACTCCTATCAACTCAGCTGAGCTAGCTAGAGCTCCCTGTGAACTTGTAGGAGCTGAGATGAGCTAGACTCAGCTAAGTTGAGCTGGATCTGAGCTGACCTGAGCTAGGGTGAGCTAAGGTGAACTCTCTTGAGCTGCCATCCAGCTGAGATTAGCTGAATGGAGCTGGGATGAGCTAACCCTAGTTCAAGTAAGCTAGGTTTCAGTTGTGGTGAGCTGGATCAAGCTGGGTTCCAGCTAGCCTGGGCTTCTCCTTCACCATTTGCCTTCTTAAGTGCTAGGGTTTTAGGGATCTGTGCATCTGTACATCCCTAACACTCACAAAAACACATTAAAACGACAATAAAAAATGCAATGTATGACTATCCTAATTTATGCCTAAATGCAGCCCAAAAAATCGTTTGCGAGTAAAATCCTAAAAGCTAGGTTAGTTTTAATGCATAAGAATGATGATAAACTGGCGTTTATCACATCCCCATGCTTATCTTTTGCTAGTCTTTTAGCAAAACTTTAATTTTTTTGGAAAATGAAATTTTTGGGAAATCTAATTTTTTGACTTTTGAGGAGAAAAAGAGATTAAGGGACCTTGGTAGATTAAAACACAGGAGGTACGGGATTTGTTGAAGAAAAATATCAAGATTTATTTTTGGATCCAACCATTAGACAGAACGGGATCAATATATCCTCCAGAAAATTCACAAATTAACCCCTTGTTAATTCAGATGACTTGAAATGTTTATTTTTAAAATTTTTCTGGCTCGTGAATCTAATTCGCAACTTGCAAATTCCTTTGAAACCTTGTGTCTGTGCTTGTGAAAAGCCAACATTTATAAGGACGTGTTATTATTATTTTTTTTTTCTCCCCCATGCTTATTTTTAGCTTAGTCTTACAACAGATGTGTCGGGATCATCATTCCCGTTACCATTCCTCGAAGGGGCTCTGGCGCCAGTACTTCGGGATAACACTGTCCATGACACGACCCAGGAGCTCACAACCCCAAAACACGATGCGGTGAAAAGGAGCACTCCAAGCAAACTCAAGCTCTTGCTCCGACGCTATAGGTAGAGCACTGTCCAAGACACTTGAGCTGCTGAAATGCGCTTTAATGCTCCGTCTAAAGATATGAAATATAGATATAGAGTAGCGCCGAGGTGGTAACATGTTGACATCGCGTCCTCAAAGAAGGTATTTTCCTTCTTCTCAGCGGTGGGAACTCAAACCAATGATCTGCTTCAGACTTTTACTAAATCCAAACAAGGGAGTTTTTCAAATTTTTAGTTGTTTTTAAGTGTTGGCTTGTGTGTGAAAATTGACACAAGAAGTTTCTTGAGACCCGCAAGTTTTTGAATCAGAAACTAAGTCAAATACTTTCCATATTACAAAATAGGATCAAGTCACCTGAACTATCATGAGTTCAGGTGGAATTTTAGAGAAGGATATCTGATCTAGTCTAAAATAGACCCTGGAATTCTAATGATCAGATCCATATCCTCATCCTTAGTTTGTTAAAGATTAAATCCCATTGTACCAGAAGTAAATTTTTCTACCTTAGTCCCGATTTCAAAACTTTTTCCTCAAAAAGTTTTCAACATTTTTATTTTTTTTTTTTTTTGGGTAAGCAAGCAAGAAATAAATTAAAGAAAATTGCATGTTTTTAGGTTTTGAACATCCTAAATTGATCGTAAAAATTTAAAAACACCCCCCCATGCTTAAGATATGCCATGTCCTCATGCATTAGGAGGGAAAAGGGATCACCTTAGTGAAGAATGGTCGGGTTTAGGATGAACAAAACCTGGAAAAGGAAGAAAAAAGGAAAGCAAGAAAAAAATGATGGGTTACCTCCCATCCAGTGCTATCTTTTAATCCATTCAACCGGGCGTGAAGGTATGCACAGAAGACGGAAAATCATGTAAATAATTGGACACTTGGATGCCCGCAAAAAAGGTGTCTTCGTCTAGATCCCTAGAAAATTGATTAGAAATAATATTGGGATCAAAGTTGGATGGAAATTGATAGGTGTGGCCCGAGTCTGGCCATGGTTTTATTTCAGGTTGGGTGCCAAACTCGGGCGGGGTTGGTGGCAGGTCCGTAAGAAAGGGGTCGAGGAAGGAATGGTGAGTTAGTGTGGAAAAATTAGGTGCGTGAATAGTGGGTGGGTTAGGGGGGGTATCAGGAATAAATTTGGAGTCAAGACAAGTTTCCGGATCACAGATTTCGCCGACCACTGAGTCTGAATCAGAGTCCTCAAAAAAATTGTGGTCGGTAAGGATATCTATTAACATTGTCTCCTCCACCATATTGGAAATTTCAGTATCTGAGTCCTCAAAGAAGTTATCATCATGGAATCTCCTGGAGGATTTAAAAATATCTAAAGTGATAGTTTGGCCTGCACAGTTGATATCCATTTTGCCTGTGTGGCAATTGATATTTGCCTTTGCAGTGGCCAAAAAGGGGAGTCCAAGGATTATCGAGGAGTCCAGTAATGATTCGGGTGCCTCAATGTCAAGAACCAGAAAGTCTGCAGGGAAGACACAATTCTAGACCTTGACTAATACATCCTCGACAATCCCATGAGGTTTGATTGTAGATCGGTCGGCTAATTGCAGGGTAACCTCGACAGGTTTTAATTCACCGATATGAAATTCTTCGAATAAACTCGTGGGAATAATATTTACTGAGGCACCAAGATCAAGGAGGGCACGATTAAATGTAGTGTCATCAGTAATTACAGAAATTAAAGGCACCCCCGGATCTTTCATCTTAGGAGGCAGCTTACTCTATATGACAGAGCTTACTGTCTCCAAAAGATGCACCTGTCCTAGATTTTTGGCCTGCCTTTTAGGAGTACAAATCTCCTTTAAAAATTTAGCATAGGCAGGTATATATTTAATGGCATCTAGGAGAGGGATATTGATATGAACTTGCCCAAATAGCTCCATGAGTTCTTCTGTAGTGGGCTCAGATTTCTTTTTTTTGTTGGTGGTGGGGTAGAGAGCTTGTGGGAAAGGGATCTTGTCTTGAGATTTTGGTTTTTCTTTTTCTTCCTGATAGGGAGGTGGGGAGTCAATTTGCACATGTGTCTTACCAGGTTCGTGTGAAGGCCCGAGGTCAGTGGTGGTTTTCCCACTCAAAGTAATTGCATGTGCAGTCGGATTATTATTTGGAGGAGGTGGGGGGGCCTGTGATTGCAGAAACCTGGGCGGCTGCTGAGGTGGTAGATTAGGAGGAGGCTGATTTGGATAGTGTGGATTTCTGCCCATATAATGGTTCCCTTGGTGATTGGGGTTGGGAATGGGTTGGGACGGAAGATGTCCTACAGGTCTTTGCGTGGGAGTAACCCCAATCTGATTGTTCAAATTTGTGATGTTGCGGGTTACTTCAGTCATTTTTGTTTGCATATCCTGTAGGGTTCGCAGCATCTGGGCATTGATATCTTGTTGGGATGACCCAGGATGGAAGTTTGGATTCGATCCATACCCATTAAAATGATGTGGTTGGGAGGAAACTTGATTATTCCAGGAGTAGTTCGGGTAATTTTTCCAATTGGAAGAATTTTTAAAGGGCTCCTAGATGGCAGAAATATTTTGGGTGGGGTTAAGATCTGGATAATTATAATTCCCCAGTGAATCATGGGCAACCTCAGAATAATCAGCAGGAGAAGTGTTGAGATTGTGCAAATTTTCTCTTCGTGGAAAGTTAGGTTGGGTTAGATGTGGGTGTGGAGCTTGAGTTGATGTGGCGAGTCTTTCCTCAATTTTTTTCTGATTAATATGCATCTGGTCTAGTTTCTGAGCGATCAATTGAAGATCGTCTTGGGTGACCGGGATAGATTGAGTGCCTATTTCATGAACACCAAACTACGGGTTTTGGGTTTTGCAAAATGTGTTCATGGAAGCTTGATTAAATGAGTTTTCACTCATTTCTTCAAACAGATCATAGGCACTTTCAGCATCTTTATTTAAGAAGTTGCCACCACACGAGGCGTCGACAAAATGTCGGATTTGATCTTCTAATCCATGATAGAAGATTTGCACGAGCTGCCATAAAGGAATCTCGTGGTGCGGGCAACTTCTTAAAAGGTCTTGAAATCTTTCCCAAGAATCATGGAAAGTTTCACTAGATTTTTGGTGAAAGGTCGTAATAGATCTTCGTAAAGAATTGGTACGACCTATGGGAAAGAATTTCTTGAGGAAGGCGCTTTTGAGTTGAGGCCATGTTGTGATGGGTCGGCCAATGGTCCTAAACCAATAAGCGGCCTTATCTTTAAGAGATAATGGAAAAAGCTGCATCAGCCATATGTCTTCTTGCAGAACGCACGAGAGATATGGGTATCTCCCACTGTTTCCCTCTCCGGCAAGGACTCTTGCGCTTGGAAGCTTGCCTTCCAAGCACAAGAGCCCCTGCCAGTACCGATAAAAGACCCTCACCTCCGGTCGCACATTTTCAGCTTGGCTTGGCTGGAGAATCACCCCTAACTTCGTCTCTTCTCCTACGGCCAAGTGTCTAGTAGGCTCTGGCGACCTCTCCTCTTCCTTCTCGTCGCTCTGCCACAATACCAGTGGCAGAGACGTCCTCACCACCTTCCTCCACGTCGTGCCATACCCACGGGCGTACCTCCAGCCCCTTCGTCGTCGCCGTTCTCCCTACACTGGAAGTTTCTTCTCCGGCGGTGGCAGGTATAGCCAGCAGCTCTTCTATCCCCCTTCGTCCACTTAGTTAGGTCAAAATGCATCCCCCCTTCCCCTCTTCATTTCCCCTCTCTTTCCTTTCACTTTAAACCCCTCAACGCCGCAGACCACCACCATCGTTCCCATCTCTGGCCAACCACCGGCGAGGTGTCTCCGTCACCTCCACACCTCCATCCACCTCGCCAGACCCCTCATAACGTCTACCATCATCCACTGAGCATCTTCCACCCCTTCACTGACCGCCGACACCTCCACACTCGCCCACCAAACACACCCATTACCACGGCCACAAAGCGACCTAGTCACGCACGCCAAGGACACCCCGCGGCCAACCACCCACTACAGCACCTTCGCCATGACACGGCAAAGCTCCCCATGTGGTTTAACGAGGCCACAAGTCCATCTTTGTGAGTTTCAGATCCGACCCCCTTTCCACCATTGGAGCACGAGCAAGGGACTCGCAAGCTCGCTCCACGCCAAAGCACTCCAGGTTCCCAGGTCCAGGAGGTGCGAGCTAATCTCACAACACATCCAGCAAGAGAGCAAGCCTTGCGAGGAACCCAGTTGTGGCAATTGAGCGAAGCACCTCACCTGTGGGCACGAGCGAAGCGGGTGGGACTTTTAGTCCCACCTCGAAAACTCAGGCGCGCGGTGAGTCCCTTATATTGATTTCATGTTTTAGGCATTTCGCCTCAAGACACGGGGTGAGGTCCCCTCGCCCACTCTCACCCGCCTCGTCCGCGACCCACGCCCCCGAGGACCTGACTGAACGACCTGTTTAACCCCTCACTCCTCGCGCATCACCCACATCGGTGCGCCTAGACCCGGACATGCGTAACCTAACTTGATTACCCGGCTAGCTCTGGGAGAGCGAACCCAAGAGAGAAATAGAGAGAGAGTGTACGCGGGGAGGGTAGCGAATAGGTTTTGCACTCGTGTGCGTGTGCAGGGAAAAGAAGAAAGGAAGAGGAAGGCGTAGCCACAGAGAAAGAAGAAGGAAGAGGAGCTAAGGCAAGGAAAGCAAAAAAGCTAAGGAAAAAGAAGGAAGGATGAGGCGCACCTGAAGAAGAAAGAGAAGGGCAGGAGAAGGCAGCAAGGAAGGCAGAAGCCAAGGGAAAGAGAAAGCACTGTAACAGGGGAGGTGCGGCTGAGAAGAAATCAAGGTAGAGAAGAAGGAATAAGAAGGAAGGAGAAAGCAAGGAAGAAGAAGCAAAGAAGCCAAAGTCAGAAAGGAAAAGAAAGAGAAGCTAAGGCCAAAGACCCGCAGAGGAAAGTCAGAAAAAAGAAGAAAGAGCCAAAAGCTAAAGGAAAGAAGAGAAAGAAGAAGAAGGAAAGAAAGAAAAGAGAAGATTAAAGAAGAAGAAAAGAAACAAGCAAGGCAAGCAGATTCTTCTCAATCTCATTATTTTGCTATACTTTAGTATCCATAAACTCCTGCATTATACTATGAATTAGATTTTGAGTAAATTTAAGTGTTCAAATTACATTATTGAGATTAGTGAATAGATTCCATTTGCTCCCTGTGTTCGACCTCGGACTTAACAATTCAAGTAATAAAAACTTCTTATTTGTTTACAAGGCGATTTCACCTATACTACGACGCGACATCACTTATCTTTATAAAACAGCAGATCTCGCCTGTGTTAACATTTTGGCACCGTTGCTGAGGAGCAACATGCAATTTATCACTAGTCTCTACATTCTTTTTTATTCTATTTGAGCACTAACTTGCCCTATTGTTTTGCTGTGATCTTGCAAGATATTTCACGAGAAGATCTCCTACGCAAGTCAACCACTCCAGGGCTGGTAAATTCTTTTCTTCCCTAATCCATCTCCTAATCCTTGAAAGATAAAAGGAAGCAATCAAAATAGGAACTGCTTGCCTTCTCTTTATAGTAATTATCACTTAAAAGGCTAGTTTCTGATTTGCGAGATAAATTTTTCAAATCTGATTGAAGTAGAAGCAATTTTTAGAGATCCTATCCCACAAAATTCCTCTGCCTAGTAGAAATCACGCCTAATCTCTGTGGACAATACACTTCTTGTTTTTAAGTCCAAAGAGACTTTTTTTGAAAAGAAAAGAGGATTGGAAGTAGAACCAAATTAGGGTTTCTACAATAGGGTTTTGGAGTGTTAGTCACACATGCTTGTATAGAAAGAAATAAACCCAACCCGCATCAATGTGCTACCCAAACCCTTCATTGAAAAGATCTAAGCAAGACAACGCAAGAGATTCTTCTGGAAAGGGGCTTCTCATCATGGGGCTTTCCTTCAACCTGTAAAATGGGAATCAGTTTGTTTGCCAAAGAAGATCAATGGCATGGGAATTAGAACCCTCAAAGAATTTAATGATGCCCTGATTTTGAAGTGGGTTGTTCGGCTGCTACAAGGGGAAAAAAAATGTGGACAGAGATTATTCAGGATAGCTATGGGGCTACCAATGCCAAGAAGAACCGCCTAAATCCACACAAACCTTCTGCTTTTTGGTCATCAGTGGTGCGTGCCTTGGCGGATAATTGGAGCTTGTTCAAGTCTGTCTTAGGTGATGGGAAAAGCTTCAAATTCTGGTTGGAAAATTGGCTGCCTGATGGGGTGATAAAAGACAAGTACCCTCTTGCATTCTCAACTGCTTATGATAAAAATGTTGTGGTATGTGATTACTGGGACACGGCCTCTAAAAATTGGTCTCTGAACAATGTAATGTGGAATGGTCATGAAACAAGAACACGAGCAGAAAATGAGCGTCTCATGCAGGAACTTGCTGCTTTCAAACCCACATCTGAGGAATACGACACATACAAATGGGAGGGTACGTTCTCCACAGCGGCTGCCTATGACAAGCTTGTCAACTCTTCCAGGATGGCAGAAGTAGATGAGGTGGGGAAAAAGCTATGGAAATTGAAGGTACCACTGAAGATACAAATTTTTTTGTGGTTATGCAGAAGAGATGGCCTGATTACTGGAGATCTGATGCACAGGAGAATGGGAACCCCTACCCACTTCTGCCACTTATGTGGGATGCATAATGATTCCAGCATTCATATATTTTTTACTTGTGTGATTATAAATTATGTCTGCAGGAAGGTGTGTAGGGAATCTATTCCTACATAAGAGAATCTCTGGAGTTCTTTCTTGAGGGTGAATAAGCCATACTTGCCTATGGTGGTTGTATTATGGTCTATTTGGAGAGCTAGAAATGAGAGCTTGTTTCAAGAGAGTCCAGTGAATGTGGATAAGGTTGTCAATAGTCGTTGTAATCTCATACACTAATGGGGTTCAGTCATGTAACCTTTTTCATTATATTTTTATCAATAAAAGCTCTCCTGGAGTGCTATCGATGATTCGATTGCATTCCTTTTCATCCTGCAGGTTCACCCAATGGCTGCCAGAAATTGGGTAGATAATCGTAGCACCTAACCACTTAATGGTCTCCCTTTTCATGACATCCTTCAGGTTCGGATTCAGACGTCTCTGCATTTCACGGGATGGTCGTGTGCCCTCCTCAGTATAGATGCAGTGCATGCAATATGAAGGGCTGATACCAGTTGGCAAACGGTGGCAGCAACTAGCTTTTCTTAAGTCGTTGTAGTACAATAATTATTGCCATCATTTACTAATATTTGTTACTCGGAAAATACAGTTCTCCCGAGGTCAAACTCAGGGAGCAAGTCGTATTCTAGAGATATACATGTTCTATTACAAAAATAAAGAGAGAGAGAGAGAGAGATGAAAGTTTGGCTTCTTCTTCTTCTCTTCTTTCTTCCTCTTTGTCTTCTCTCCTCTTTGGCTTTTGTTCTTCGTGTTCTTCCTTTATTTCTTGGTTGGACGATCCTGTCTTTTTCTTCTTTTTATTTTCTTTGTTTCTTCTTTTCTTGCTTCAGATCTTCCTCCCGTGCTCTTCTTCTTTGTCTTCTGATTCTCTTCTTCTTCTGCGTTCTGTTTCTTCACTTGGCTGCTCCTTCTCTCTTCCTTTCTTCTTCTTTGTCTTCTGATCTCTGCAGAGTCTTCACTTGGCCTCTCTGTGTTCCTCTCTTTCCTCTGCCTTGCCTTCCTTCTTCTTCTTTGCCTTCAGGACGTCGTCTGATTGGAAAATCAGACGACTTAAACTGCTTGTTGCTACAGTGTCTCCCTTAGCTTCCTTCTTCTTCACCTGTGCCTGCACGCTCAAGAGTTCAGAGTCAGAGAGAAAAACCTACTCTACCCCCCTCCCCCGCGCATCTCTTTCTCTCTCAGAATTCGCTCTTACGACAACTCTCCCAGAGCAACCGGGTAATCGGGTACGAGTCGCGCCCGGGTCCAGGCCCACCGGCGTGCGGTGGTGGGCGAGGAGTGCGAGTCAAGTCGAGTCGGGTCGGCCGGATCTGCGTGATGAGCTCGCAGACGAGCCGGGTGAAGCGGTGTGAGAGGGACCTCACCCCGTGTGCTGAGGCGATAAGCCTACAGTACTTTTTCAACTTATATCGGCGCGCCTCTTCGAAGCCTTCCGAGGTGGGACTAAATGTCCCACCCCAATGTGAGCGCCTGCGCGGAGGAAGCAGCGGCAGCCGAACTTCGCGCGAGGGCTTCACCCGAACTGCAGCCTGACACTTCGCGAAGATACCCTACGAAGCCTGGGAATCTGACCTGGGCGTGGTGTGCCTGGAGCAGCAGGTCGAAGGAGCTTCGCTGCTCAGCAATGGCGATGGCGGGCGCGACACCTGTTCACAGAAGCACGGCCACTCGGCCTAATCAGATATGCGGAGAACCTTTGCCGTGGCACGGCGAAGGTGGTCGGAGGGTCTGCAGTGGGCGTGGTGGAGCAAAAGGGTCGCCCTAGGTCAAACTGCGGACGGAGAAGTGGGTGTGTTCGGTGGATCTGCAGAGGGCGTTTATTGGGAAGTGGAGGGGTGGAAGAGGATCAGGGTGAGGAGGCAGAGGTTATGCACAGGTCGGCGAGCCGTGTGGGGTGCTGGAGCGATGGGAGCGGTTCGTCGGAGTTTGGCCGGAGGTGGAGAAGGTGAGGGTGATCGGTGGGAAATCGGGGCCGACAGTAAGGGTTTTCAGTATGGAAAAGAAAGAGGGGAGGAAGAAGAGAAGTTTTACCTATTAAGCTGGACGAAGAGGGGTTGGCACAGGCGACAGTCGTATCGACTGTCGCCGGAGAAGAAACTGCCCAGGGGAAGGGGCGGCGGCGAGGAGAGGGCCGGAGAGGCGCCCGCTGGGTGCGGCGCGGCGCGGAAAGATCGAGGGAAGGTAACCCTACTGCTGGTAGTGCGGCAGGGCAACGAGGAGGAGGAGGAGAGGCCGCCGGAGCAAGGGGGCGTCTGTCGGAGTGGGAAGGGAGGAATTGAGGGGGTGTCTCCGTCAGATCCGAGCTCAGAAGAACGGCGGAGCGACGGGGGTATTTATAGGGGCAGAATCAGAGAGGAGGGCGGAGGGAGACGACGTGTCTCCCTCGCCGGAGGACGCCGGAGGAAGGAGACCCATACCGTCCGTGCGTTCGCACGGGCGGTATGGGCGGTCGCAGCACTCAGGGGGGTGTCCCTGTGGTGGCTGACGACGCAGGGTACCCCCCATTGACTTGCCAGGGCCCCTCCCTCACCCTGCGCGGCGCCATGCTCCGCGCAAGGTCGCCGGAGCATGGTGCTACTCAGGTTTTGCAGGAGGGACCTAAATGGAAAGAACGAAGGAGAGTTAGGGGCCAGAATGTGAGGGTTCAAAAGTTGAGGGCCAAAAAGTAAATATATGAGGACCAAAGTGTAAAGTTGGTCAAGAAGGTTTCTTCTTAGGCCCAAGTTTTTATACATGACTAATTAGGACCTAAGGATTTTGATGGTGAATTTTATTTCTATATTAAACCTTGTTTGACCGGTCAATTTACGTAAAAACCCAAATTAAGTTGTTAATTGGGCATGGTTCTCAATGTAGGTCAAAATGGGTTCCTAAGGCCAAATTGAAAGTCCTAAACCCTAGAGATTATTTTTCTATGAATTTTAGAGGGTTTAGTTGATTTTTATCTTGTCTCGAACCACGTGAATTGAAGTGGGTTTGTTTTTAGGGTTACAGACTGTCATTTAATTCCTTGGAGTTGCTGTAGCCCTTATTGAGTCATCTCATCCCACTTTTCTTCTTATTAGGTTGTTTTGACCTATGTTTGGATCCTGAGTTACCCTATTTTCAGATCGGATTGGTGAAATTGCATTTTTACCCCTCAATTTATGTTTTCTTTACAAACTCAGAATCTCTCTGAGCCAAGCCTTTCTAAGGTTATGTAGGAGCTTTTATTCTCTGTATTAGGTCAAAATGAGCTAGTTATGGCTCATGATGAGGTTCTCATCACCAGTCAAGTCATCGAGAGTCCAACCAATGGCTCTCCGATGCTGCTAGAGGACAGAAATCAATCTTGTCTCCTGATTAGAAGTTAATCAGGAATTGATGATCACAGGAAACGTACGATTAGAACCCAAAAGATGTATCTTAGATGATCAGGGAGGGGCTTCAATTCCATGACGGGATTGTCGACAGCTGATGAGAGGCTCATCATGGCTTCTAATTATCCCTAATTAACTAGTTTCCCTAGTTAATTAGCCATGAATATGCATATATAAGGGTTAATTATAGAATAACGGGTAAAATAATAAAGGACCTTAAAATAAGTTTAAAATGCTAAATTATATGTCAATTACTATTATTAATAACTTAATTAATAAATGGGCTCAAAATACCACTAATTAGTTACCAAATTAATATCTTATTTAACTTAAGAATAACTTAAGAACTAAGTCTTTAATAACTTAAGTAAATCAATTTAATAAATTTAAAATAAATGGGTTAAAAATGTGAATACATGGCTTTAATTTGATATTTAGCTAAATTATAAATATATATAAAAAGTTAGAAAAGAAAATAATTTAAATTAACCTTAAAAGCCTCTGTTTGCATTTTGGTCCCTATAATTTATTACAATAGAGTCCTTTTCCTTTCATCTAGGTCCTTAACTTTCCTTGCAGATAGGTCCCTATGTACACCATCTTCTTCTTCTCCATTTCTTCTTCAACCGCTTGAACAGCTAACGTTCGGCAGTGATGGCACTCTCCGATGACCGTCCATCTGATGTCATTCCTTCCTCACCAAGCTCTTGGAGCTTGTGTGCACCACCTCAACTCCATCCACCGATCTGTATTTGTCCTAAATCCTAACTAGGTCACGGTGTTAACTTCACCAGCGTCGGAGATGACGAGGGAGGTTAAGCTGTACCTAGACATCCATTCGTCCGGATCTTCCCCCTTTACAATCGTTGAACCCTATAAATAGGCCTGAACCCCTACAATTTGAGCTTGATCAGCTCCCTTTCCCTCTCCACCTCACCGTAGCTGGTCAGTAGGTTCTTCCGCAACTCTGGCGTCATCGCTCTCCTTCTCGAGTGCAGTCGCCGAGGACATGCTGCCTCTCCCACCTCCTCTTCCTCTCTATCACCCTGCCAACGGCGACTGAGCACCCCACTCTCCCTCTGATCTCCGCTTCGATCGGCCAGAGCTTCACTTCTCACCCAATCTAGATTTCGATCTCGTTCTCGCCCTGCCAACGACGAGATCCCTCACCTCCTTCATTAGGTAAGTAGCCTTAACCCATAGGAGAAGGTTTAGCTAGGTAATTAGATAAAATTAGCTTAGTTTAGTTAGCTTCAGTAATTTCTTCTCTAACTCCGGCAAGGTAAAATTCGATCTCGCTGGACATCGATTCACCCGTGCTTCCATCCTGTCACTTGTCTCTACTTTCCACGATCACCCACTGCTTCTTTCCTCCTTATTTTATCAGCTTTACCGCCTAGACCAGTTCACCTCCATCGGTGACCTCCGCTGTCCATAGTGGAGGTCACTGAGCTTAGAACACCTCCATTGGGGCCCTCCATCACCCATTCGCACACTAAGGGACCCGATCTTCACTCCAATTTAACAATTGATCACTTATATTGTAAACGCCTAATTACGTTTCAACTCTTGAGCTCATTATCTATGGCGAGTTCAAGAGAGTCTAAACACCTAATAGATCACCTATATACTATCACCGTACACATTAAACACTTTCCTCTCACTCAATTGAGTGAGAGGAGCATCCTGGAGTTCTAACGAACTCATACTCTCTGTTTTCTGATTTCATTGCATATATTTGATTAAATTTATTAATTGCTTCAATTGAGACTGATGGTCGACTTTTCGCTTAGTGTTATAGTATTTAAGTGGTGGAAAAATCGACTAATCAAAAATAATGAAATTAACCACTCGCAGAAGAGTGGGTCGTATCCACAGGGAGGCAATGATGCAATCAATACTTTAATTATTTAATGTTATTTCAGATAGTGCGAAATCCCTTTTCAAATCGGACTTAAAATGTGAAGGAAAGTAGATTTGCAATAACCTAAAAAGTTAAGGGTGTAAGTGCAATTTTCCCTCATAGAAATCCTCAATAAATTTAGGATGAATTCATGCAATTTTCATGTGATGTGTACTAAAGACAATTAGTACTTAAGTTAAGCTCAAAATCAACCTTTAAACTAGTTAATATCAATACCATGCAATTAGAAAGAACTATGAGTGCTTGAATGCAATTCTGCCACAATATAATAATAATAATAATCAAATTGGTGGCAATGGCATTGAATGTAATTTTTAATTAAGATAAAAACAGAGTTTTCTTCCTCTCTCCTCCTTGCGAGAGAGAGAGAGAACCGTGGGGGTTGATGCAGGGCTCAAGAGGACGGTGAGATCGAGAGCTTTCCGACGGTGGCAGCGACAGCGGTGGAGGTGGCCGGAGACTGCTGCCTGTTGGAGGAGATGAAGATGCACGCAGCGCCTACGGCAGGTGGCGTGCAAGCATGCGTGCGCAGGCGCGCTGGAAGATGGGCGTGCTGAGGAGCGCGCGAAGGTGATGGAGCGGAGAGGCGCGATGGCGCTCTGTAGGGGCTGGAGCGGCTGCGGTTGGCTGCAGGCGCGCGGTCTACAGGTGGGCAGTGGGGCGCGCTGGATGGTGTGCTGCAGAGGCTGGCGCCTGCAGGTGCGCTGATGGGCAGGAAGGCGTGCTGGAGATGAGGGGCACACTAGTGCGCGCGAGCTTGTGCGTGAGGGCATGGCGGTCTGCAGTTAGCGCCTGTGGGAGCTGTGCGCGGGCCTGCTGATGGGTGTGCGGGCTGCAGGGACGCAGCAAGGAGGCCGTGCGGGCGCTGTGGGCGGCGTGGCTTTGCAGGTCTGCAGGCGATGGAGAGGGTGTTGGGGCTGGCGCGCGGTTGCCTGCAGCGCGCAAGGAGGATGCGCCGACGAAGCATGCGGACAGAGAGACTTTTTCCCCGCAAGGGGAAAGAGCACATAGTGCGACACGGTGCACGCTTTTCTTTTCTCTGGATGGCCTTCCTCTCTCCCTGCCTCTTCTTTTTAAGTTCTATCCTCACCGCGTGAGTTCAGGGATTTTCCCAAATCCCCGGTCGTGGCTGTTGAGAAAGGCGGCACCAGAAGATTTGCCCAATGTCCGGTAGGGGAGGGGGGAAAGAGAGTTGCGGCTGTTTGGGGAATTTTATCCCCCTACCCTTGCTCTTTGTGTATTTTATTACCTGCACATAAAAATAATAGAATCATGAAGTTATAGAATGTTATAACTTAAATTATGAGGTGTACAAATCTTCTATAACTTAATTACCATTATTAACACACTTAATTGTATAATTAAAGATACTTAGGCTTAATATTAGTCCATTTTAATGAACTCATTAAATACCCCCATGCCTAAGATTTGCTAGTCCCTAGCAAAATTAATAGAAATAATCAGAAGATTTCTTCTTTTCTAATTTCAAAACTTTAGAAATCCAGACAAATGTGAAGTGCTGATAGCCTAGGTAATAGATCCAAGTGAAAGACCCGATTCGCATTGGGAGTTCACACATCACCCTTGGCAAAAATTTCTGTCGAGATAGGCAACTACTTCCCTCGGGGATAAAGCAGACTATAATCTGTAACTTGACCCCGGCGTTTGGCTTAGGTAGGAGATATCAAGTTGAATGGATTTGTATTTGGTGGCACACACTCAACTGGTGCTACATATAGTCTAGTACTACAGACTCTAGCTCTCTAGACTATTAGACAAGTCAACTCTGAGAGAGGCTATACAACTGTGCTCTCTTAATGTTCCTGGGCACTCTCTCTTTTCTTTCTTTCTGAGATCACGAATCTCGCTAGAATTAGAAATTATACTCACTATTTGGTGGCCTCACATGGCATCTACACTTCAATTAAAGTCCTAATAACTCTATAACTAAGTTAGAGTTCTCAACCAGTATTCAGGTGATCAGAAATACTAGAAGGTAGGTATGGGTTATATATGGTGGAACGCGATAGGTGTTTTGCTGCCTCGGAAACTGTATTACATCATACACTTGGACTTTTTTTTTCTTGTAATATAATTTCTTTTTTTTTCTTTTTTCTTTTTCTTCTTTCTATTTCTTCTTTTTCTACTTCTTTTCTCTTTTCTTCTCTTCTTATATATATATATATATATATTTTTTTTCTTGTTTCTTTTTCAATTAACACAACACAATACGAACTTTTATTTAGGAGGCATTATTAGGGATGATGATGGTCAAGAGGAAGTTGTGTGGCTTATTTGATGGAAGTTCCTATTCTCGGCACCGGGACAGAATGGATAGGACAGGCGTATTTCTGACCTTTGACACTATTACCCTCCTTCAGCTGAGGATTCTATGAAGGACAGTCGTAACCATCCACCATAGTTATAGCTTTATTAAGACTCAATCTCTGTGTATCTGCCTTATTTGGTGACTCTCAGGAATTCACTCAAAGTATGCACACAGGAACAGAGAGTGAAAACTACGCCTAACTCTGAAGTATCATCATCTAATTATCCAGAACTTAAGAGTCCTTGCACTAGACTTAGCGCACCAGTAATCTCTCTACTTCTTCTCACAAATATGAGGTGGATTTATTAGAAGATAGTATGCCTGACTCTCTATGAATTGTCCAAGGGTTCAGTAGACTACAAATGCTTATTGGTTTTCCAAAAGGATCCATTACCAAGTCTACGTGCACGTGAAATAAATGTACTGGATTCTAAACTTAAGAAATAATTTCGGAAAAAAAACCTCCAATAAAGGTATTTTGCTAGGGACTAACCCAATCAGCTCAAGAAAAGATTTTCTTTTTTTTAATAAATATGTATGCAAATATTTATAAATGCTATAAACACTATAAACATTCTCAGGTTATATCCCCCCATGCCTAAGACTGACAATGTCCTCATTGGAAAAATATAAACATAGAAGAATATCACCTGAGGAGGAGAGTGGAGGAGCTACAACTCCTCAAGCCGTAGTGCATCCAAAACCTGGCCATCTGAAAGAGTAATATACGATTTAAGTCGCTAGCCATTTACTTTAAAGTTCGCACCTAAAATAGGGTTCCTGATCTCTACAGCTCCATGGGGGAAGGTATTAATCACAACGTAAGGCCCATCCCAACGAGACTTAAGCTTTCCAGGAAATAATTTAAGTCTAGAATTGAAAAGCCAAACCCACTGGTTGGGCTCAAAAGTCTTTCTAATGATGTGCTTGTCATGGAAGACTTTTGTACGTTGCTTGTAAGCTTGAGAAGTTTCATAAGCTTCATTACGAAGCTCCTCAAGCTCTCTTAATTCTAACATACGTGCTTTTCCTGCTTTATCCAGATTTAAGTTAACGTTTTTAAAGGCCCAATAAGCTTTATGTTGGATTTCAACGGGAAGGTGGCACGCTTTTCCATAGACAAGACGGAAAGGAGACATACCCAAGGGAGTCTTATATGCAGTTCTGTAAGCCCAAAGGGCGTCATTTAGTTTTTTAGATCAATCCTTTCGATCAGGCCTAACAGTTTTTTCTAAAATTCTCTTAATCTCCCTATTAGACACTTCAACTTGCCCACTCGTTTGGAGATGATAAGGTGTGGCTATCATGTGATTTACTCCCAAATTTTGGAGTAGTCTAGTGAAGTGTACATTCTTAAAGTGTGGTCCTCCATCACTTATGATCATCCTTGGGCACCCAAACCGAGAAATGATATTAGCCTTAATAAAGCCCAAGACCACAGAATGGTCATTGGTTCGTGTGGGGATGGCTTCTATCCATTTTGATACATAATCAACAGTCACAAGGATGTATTCATATCCGAAAGATACAGGAAAGGGACCCATGAAGTCAATGCCCCAAATATCAAAGATTTCAATAGGGAGGATAGGTTGTTGGGGCATCTCATCCCTTTTTTCAATGGTTCCCGTCTGCTGGCAATGTAGACATGCACCCACATACGTATGTTCATCTCGGAATAATGTGGGCCACCAAAAACCAGACTGAAGAACCTTATAAGCAGTCTTCTTCCCACTAAAATGTCCCCCAAAGTGGAGGTCATGGCAGAAACTCAGAACACTTCTTTGTTCCTCATCAGGGACGCAACGGCGAAACAGCTGGTCAGGGCCTATTCTAAAAAGCTCGGGTTCCTCCCAGTGACAAAATTTAGCATTGGCGATAATCCTGTCTCGCTTCTGCTTGTCCCATGTACTAGGGGTGATGCCCGTGACCAGATAGTTCACTATGTCAGCGAACCAAGGAGTTTTAGTTTCCACGGCCATTAGAGACTCATCAGGGAAAGTCTCTTGAATACCGCCAGCTGGGTTTGATGCCTCAATAGGGATCCTAGACAAATGGTCTGCTACCACATTCTCAACTCCTTTCTTGTCTTTAATTTCCAGGTCAAATTCTTGGAGTAGCAAAATCCAACGAATTAGGTGAGCTTTGGTGTCCTTTTTAGCCAGAAGATGCTTAAGGGCTGAATGATCAGTGAACACCACAACCTTGGATCCCAAAAGATAAGATAGAAACTTGTCCAAAGCAAATACTACAGCAAGTAATTCCTTTTCCGTGACCGTGTAGTTTTGCTGAGGATCCGTAAGGGTCTTGCTGGCATAATGCAGCACATGAGGTTTGCCATCAACCCTTTGACCTAAGACCGCTCCCACTGCAAAATCAGAAGCATCGCACATAAGCTCAAACGGGAGGGTCCAATCTGGCGCTTGGAGAATCGACGCGGTAATGAGGGCTTTCTTCAAAGCTTGGAAAGCCTCGCCACATCTATCATCAAAATAGAAGGAGACATCCTTCGCTAACAGGTCGCAGAGTGGCTTAGAGATTTTACTAAAGTCTCTAATGAAGCGCCTATAAAATCCAGCATGGCCAAGGAAAGATCTAACCTGACAAACATTGGCGGGCAATGGAAGCTTAGAGATGGAATCGATTTTTGCGGTGTCCACCTCTAATCCTCTCTCGGAAACTACATGCCCTAACACAATGCCCTGCTGGACCATAAAGTGGCTTTTCTCCCAGCTAAGCACCAGTTTTGCCTCTTCACAACGGGTTAAGACTTTATCAAGGTGCGAAAGCCATAGGTCAAACGACGAGCCATAAATGGAGAAGTCATCCATGAAAATTTCAACGAACATGTCGATCATATCAGAAAAGATAGCCATCATACAACGTTGGAAAGTGGTAGGAGCGTTACATAACCCGAATGGCATTCGACGAAATGCAAAAGTGCCATAAGGACTCGTGAAGGTGGTACGCTCCTGATCATCAGGAAAAATGGCTATCTGATTGTACCCAGAGTACCCATCAAGAAAACAAAAGTACCTGTTCCCCGCCAATCGTTCCAAAATTTGATCGATAAACAGTAAGGGGAAATGGTCTTTCTGGGTAGCCGTGTTTAAATGACGGTAATCAATGCAAACCCTCCAACCAGTTGAGTGTTTAGTGGTCACCAGTTCTCCTTGGTCATTCTCCTCCACAGTGATTCCTGCCTTTTTCGGAACTACATGAATCAGACTGACCCATTTACTATCTGAAATGGGATAGATAATCCCTGCATCTATCCATTTCAGAATCTCCTTTTTAACAACCTCCCGCATATTTGGATTGAGCCTTCTCTGCATGTCTCGGAAAGGCTTCACAGACTCGTCCATGTAAATATGATGCATGCAAAGAGAGGGATCAACACCCTTAATATCAACAATTGTCCAGGAAATTGCTTCCTTGTGCCTTTGTAAACACTCAAGCAGAGCTCCCTCCTGCAATTTAGATAATGCAGACGAGATAATAACGGGGAGCGTGTTATTAGGGCCAAGGAAAGCATATTTCAATGTGCTCGGGAGGGGTTTCAACTCCAATTCAGGAGCCTTTTGGATTGAGGGTTTTAGTTGAGATGTCCCCGCTTCAGGTAGCGGATCTACCTTCACAGTCCAGGGTGGGGACAGAGACTTAATGTGTATCCCCAGCAACTCTTCTAGTTCGGGCATTTTCCTTTCAGTTTCTTTGATAATCAAGGGATGGTCCTGAGTTATGACCTTCTGAAGGGGATCTCTACATAAGAGTGCTGGAGTAGTCTCTTCAATTATTTCATCAACGACCTCAATCTGAGAACAATCTTCAAATTCGGGTTGCTTGTAAGTATTAAAAACATTCAACCGGATCTTCTTGTTCCCAAAGTCCATTTTAAGTGCCCCGGATCTACAATTTATAGAGGCATTAGCTGTGGCCAAAAAGGGGGTCCCAGAATAATGGAGCGCTTTGTGGGCTTATTAGACGGGTCAGTATCAAGTACCAAAAAGTCAACGGGGAAGAAGAAATCCTCCACTCTCACAAGGACATCTTCCAACAATCCCCGCGGTGTCTTAAGTGATCTGTCTGCAACCTGGAGGATTACTGGACTAGGCTTCAGCTTTCCTCCTCCTAAAAGGTCGTAGACAGAGCTCGGTAGAATGTTTACCCCCGCACCCAGATCGAGCAGAGCCTCGTCAATGTGTTGGTTACCTATAACCACTGAAATATACAGGGCCCCTGGGTCTTTCATTTTCGGGGGTGTTCCATGCTGAAGAACCGAGCTAACGTGGTCAGGCAGGATGACCTTGGTTTGGACCTGCTTCCTAGATCGACGCTTCTGGGTGCACAGGTCCTTCAGAAACTTGGCATAGGACAGAATCTGTTTAATTGCTTCCAACAGAGGCAAGTTAATCTGGACTTGCCTAAAAGTATCCATAATCTCTTCCGTCCTATCCTTGGCTCCAGGCGAGCCAACAGAAGATTCCCCAAGAGCAGATAGGCACTCTGGATAGGGCACCCTCGGCTTCTGAGTAGAGGGGTTGTCATGGCGGGATTGGGGTGGTGGTAGGATGACATCCTCATTGTGGATGATTTTTTGTGAGGGAGAGTGGTGTGGCTCTTCCTCGGGTGAGATGGAAGTCGAGTCAAGTGTGGAAGGGGAATTCTGAGATGTAACCGTAGGAGTGTTATCAGGCTTGTCAATCTTTTTTCCACTCCTCAACACGATCACTGCTTGGACGTGCTCCCTGAATACAACCCCCTTTCCCTTAGGGTTCTCCTCAGAAGAGCTAGGCAACTTCCCCGGATCACGTTGCCTAACTGCCTTGGTAAGATGACCAATTTGGGATTGCATATCAGTAATCATCTTATTCTGAGATTGGATGACCATATTCTGATGTTCTTGCATCGCTTTCTGATGAGAGCCTCATCATGAGCCATAACTAGCTCATTTTGACCTAATAAAGAAGATAAAAGCTCCTACATAACCTAGAAGAAGGCTTAACTGAAGGAACAAGTGCTCTGAGAAGAAAACATGAAATAAAGGTTAAAACTGTAATTTTACCATTGCAGTACATAAACGGGATTTCTCAGAAGTAAAACATAGGTCAAATGGTCCAAATAAGATAAAAAGTGGGTTGAGTTAATCAGAAATGGGTTTATGTGCAATCTAAGAACTAAATGACACTTGGTAACCCTAAAATAGACCCGCTTAAATTAACAAGGTTCCGGTCAGAATAAAAATCAATTAAACCCTCTAAAAATCATATAAAAACATCCTCTAGGGTTTAGAACACTTAATTTGGCCTTTGGAACCTAGTTTGACCTAGATTAGGGTCCTAGATCTTCAATTAACCTAACTTGGGTTTTATGCAAAATGTCCAGTCAAACGAGGTCAAAACTAAAATCCAACTTCACCATTGGATTTCTTAGGTCCAAATTAGGTTTGTAACAAAATTTGGACCTAAGGAGAGGTCATCTTGACCTACTTTGCAATTTAGTACACCCAAATCACAAATTATTCCCTATCTTTTGAATACCTTTGCAGAGAGCCCCCTAGGTTCTTCGCCTCCTTTGCAAAGTGGTCCTGCCGCCATTGCTAGGGCAGAACTGAGCTCCGACGAAGTTTCGAGAGAGATTGCTCTCTAATCCCTCAGAGATTCCCTCCCAGAAATGGAAGGAGGATTCTCTGAGGAATTCCCTTCCTTATAAAGCCAATTACAATCGCTGGTGTGAACCCAATCTCTCGTGCGAACGCACGAGAGATTCGGGTATCCACCTTCCTTCCAACTCCGACGAGCCGGCAGACCTAATTGCACGGTCTCCACGCGCTGGTAGGTGCGGCCAGCACCTATAAAAGACACCCCAGACCCTGCCGCAGAAGGTAAGCTTGATTTTGACGGAGATCCCTTCCAAATTCCTCCCTCTCCCATCTCCGGCCAAACGACCCACAAGCTCCGGCGACCTCCTCCCCTCCTTCTCGTCGCTCTGCTGCCATACCAGCAGCAGAGTCCTCTCCGCCGCTTCCTCCCGCGTCGCGCTGTACCCCGCGCGCTCGCTTCTGACCTCGTCTTCGTCGCCGCTTCCTCCCTCAGGGTCTTTCTTCCTCGACGACGACGGTTACGAGCCGTCCTCTCCGCCGCCTTCCTTCCTTCCAGACAACCACAGATACGTTCTCCATCCTCTCCTCTCTCTTTTCCCCCAACTATTTTACTTGATTACCCCTCGACAGTACCTAACCGCCTCCATCTTCCTCGCCTCTGACCCCACTCCGGCGAGCTGCCCACACCACTCCGCCACTCCACACGGCTCGCCAACCACCTCGAGAGCTCCGCCTCACCACCAGGAACCCATTCCACCCCATCACTGCCACTCCAGACCTCCACAAGCACCCCCCGACCAACCCACCATCTCTGGCCATAGGTTGACCTAGGCACGCACGCCTAGGCCGACCGACAACCTGCAGCGTCACCCACCGCCTTCGCCGTGCTGCGGTGAAGGTTTCCAGCTATTCTGATTGGGCCAATAGGCCGTTCTGTTGGATGTCAGGTGTAAGCCCCAGCCGCCATTAACAGCCGAAGCAGCAGGGAGCTTGGAGCAGCAGCAGGCGTCAAGCTTCCCAGGCGGCAGGTGCAGCAGATTCTCGCAAGTGTCGCGAAGCAACCAAGGCCAGCCAGTAGCACCAGCAGAGTCAATAGCTTGGGCAATTGCATACGAGAGTCTGCGGGCGTGCGTGAAATCAGGGCGGAACCTTTAGTCCCACATCATGGGATTGCAGCACTCAGGTACGCTATAAATTGTATTTGTGCTTTAAGTCGGTTGCCTCCGTAAGCACAGGGGTGAGGTCCCTCACTGCCCTCACACGCCTCATCCGCGGCTTGACCTCGCGGATCTGGCTTGTCCGACCCGACCTAGACCTACGCACTCCTCGCGCATCACCACTTGCCGGTGCGCCTGGTCCCCGGGTGCGAACCCGACCCGACTACCCGTGTGGCTCTGGGAGAGCGTCCGTGAGTGCATTTGCTTGAGAGAGAGAGACGCCTGGGTAGAGGGACGAGGATAGGTTTTTCTACTCTGTGGTGTGTGCAGGAAGGAAGAACTGACCCAGGCAGCGAACACTTAGTGGCTGCAGAACAGGAAGAGAAGAAAGAAGAGGCTGCGTAGCAGTGAAAGGAGAATTCTTCACAGAGAAGGAAGGCAAGGCAGAAGAGAGAGAAGGACAAGGGAAGACTGCAAAGAGATCAGAAGAAAAAGAAGAAGAAAGAAGAAAGGCAAGGAAGGAGAAGAAGGGAGAAGAGCCACGAAGAAGAAGAGAGAAAAGAGAGATCACATTTAAGACGTCTGATACACAAATCAGACGTCCAATTCTACCTTTTTTTTCCAAATCCTTTTTTAAAATTCTCTCTTTGAATGAGTTATATTTGCATTTCAACAGTTGTATTCTTTGGTTTTACAAAGTACTGAGATTGCTCCCCGTGTTCGACCTCGGATACTTCAGTCTTCGAGTAATAAAATTCTTTATATTTGTTTAGACATTTTGTCGGTTATACTACAACGTGATATCCTTTAAATCCGCACAAAACGTCGACAACACTTTCATCATGGCCTTCAGTTCATCCATCTCAGAGGGCTTATTCGGAAGAGGATTTTCATAAGAAGGTTGGTATGTGGGCTGGGGAGGTAAGGGTCTTGTATTCCCTGAGTTAGAAGCATCAGCTTGCTTCCAAGAGAAGTTTGGATGGTTCCGCCACCCTAGATTATAAGTGTTGGAGTAAGGGTTATTGCAAGGGGGGCGGCAACCTTGGGCTGCATTCAAGTCGGCCTGAATCAACTTAGGGAATTGGGTTGCCTGATGGCACTTCGCAGTGGCGTGCGTTGTGCTTTGGCAAATGGAGCATTCTCTTGAAGCCTAAAAAATAGAGGCTGCTTGTGGGTTCATGCCGGGGTTTGCTAAAAGCCTATCAAAGTTTTTATTCAATAGTTGAATCTGATAAGCCAAATCCTGAGAAGCCCCAGCTTCATGGGCCTCTATCTTCCTCTGCAAGATTGATGGTTTTCTTTCTTGATATGCAGAGGACAAATGTATGGAGTTGTCGCTTAAAATTTCAAATAATGCCCAGGCTTCATCCTCAGTTCTGGTCATGAAGGTTCTTGCACAGGCTGCATCAATGGTTTGCCTATGCCTTTCAGATAATTTGTTATAGAACCTTTCGACCAACTGCCATCTTGGCACTTGATGGTGAGGGCATAACCTAAGAAGGTCATTAAAGCGCTCCCAAGTCTCATGAAATTGCTCCCCTTCTTGTTGAGTAAAACCCATAATCTCCCTTCTGTAATGGTTGGTTTTACTCATAGGAAAATACTTTTTTAAAAATTTTCCCTTAAGGGTAGCCCAATCATTTACCCTTGCATCGAGGGTATGATACCAGTGCTTGGCCTTATCCTTTAGGGAGAAAGGAAATAGAGTCCTCATCAGGACTTCATCAGTAAAGCCCTGGAGCTTCACCGTGGAGCAGACCTCGGTGAATTCCTCCAAATGCAGGTAGGGGTCCTCCCTAGTAGTACCATAAAAAGAGGGCAATAAAGATATGGTACTTCTCTTGATCTCATATGGATTATCCCCTGCCAGTCGTCTTAGTGCTTGTGTAGGTTGGTTGGTAGGAATAAATAGTCCCTTAGGGTCCTTTGTTGATTTGCACCTTGCTCAGCCATTTCTTCTCTTTCTTCTCCTAGGTGAGCTCTCCTAAGAATTCTCTCAGGCTCAGGATCAAACACTAGACTACCCTCAAGAGAACGTCTACCAAGCATACAAAACACAATTCAGCAATTTTTTTTTTTTTAATTTTATTATTGAGTAAGTCAAACCTCCACTCCAAAGATAAGTCAAAAGATCAAGACTTATCCCTCCATTCCCACGTAAGTGGTATAAGAGGGGTGTGGACTTGAAATCTTAACCTTCTTTATTGTGGATGTTGAATTAGTTAAAATAAATGGCCAAACAAGTTTTTCACTGCAATTATGTGCCTTAATTCAACCTTCGAGTGCCCTAGGACCTATACTTTGCTTGGATGATACTCCCAGGTGATCAAGGGAGAAGTTACTCCAAGGATGAACAAAGGGATGCAAGTAGGGCCAAACCTTCCATTGAGGCGATGCGTATGCGGTGCCCCTTAACTACCCTTTTGTTCCTTTAAGGGGTGTCCCCCTCCGTGGAGTATCAAAACACTTGATCAAAAGATAGTATCACCACTACCACAAAGCATAATAGGAGGGTCTGTACCGATAAAGAGATCGGTGCCTATAGCCTTAAGGAATCGAGCCTTAGTGCGGTGTCTAATGTGCGTGCTCAGTGTCAAAATGTGCAACACACCGTAAATCTTTGTAATTTCTTTTTGAAATCACAGACAAGTCTCTTAGAATCAGATCAAAAGTGAATTGCTTTTAGGGTTGAATCTGATTATTAGTTCTGCTTTTAGTTATGTGACCACTTAGTTAGTAAATTCAAACAATTTGGTGGTCTTGAATTTAAATTGGAATGCAAATGCGTGAACAGAAGCTGGATGCAAAAGTTAAAAAGATATACCTATCTCCAGCAATCTTCGTGCTAAGCTGCTTGCAATGCAATAATAAGATCTAATATGCTGCTCAATCACCCCTAAATGCGCGCACCTAAGGGCATGCAACTTCTAAATAGGCAGCTCGATATTCTTTATTGGTTTTTAAAAGCAAGCAAACAGAAAATATAATCACGCATGCACCAAAAATACTGTAAGGCCTAGTAGCTAAAGAATGCGGGGACAAACCCCCAAAAATTTAACCCCAAATTATAAGGGAGAAAAAACAGAATTAAATTGTGACGACGGAGAATCCTCTGCGAAACAGGATCTTGGTCTCCTTTGTCTTTTCCTTGTGTGGCTTAACTCGTGGTTGCTGTCGCTGCTCTGTTGCGCCTCGTCGCTTCGGAGGATTCCTTGCACAATAATCAAAATGATTAGATAATTTCGCAACTCAAAAGATTCAAAAATAATAAAGTAAATTTATTGCGTCTGTTGCCTCCCCAGCAACGGCGCCAATCTTGATGGTCGACTTTTCGCTTAGCGTTATAATATTTAAGTGGTGGAAAAATTGACTAATCAAAAATAATGAAATTAACCACTCGCAGAAAGCGGGTCGTATCCACAGGGAGGCAATGATGCAATCAATACTTTAATTATTTAATGTTATTTCAGATAGTGCGAAATCCCTTTTCAAATCGGACTTAAAATGTGAAGGAAAGTAGATTTGCAATAACCTAAAAAGTTAAGGGTGTAAGGGCAGTTTTCCCTCACAGAAATCCTCAATAAATTTAGGATGAATTCATGAAGTTTTCACGTGATGTGTACTAAAGACAATTAGTACTTAAGTTAAGCCCAAAATCAACCTTTAAACTAGTTAATATCAATACCATGCAATTAGAAAGAACTATGAGTGCTTGAATGCAATTCTGCCACAATATAATAATAATATAAAAAATCAAATTGGTGGCAATGGCATTGAATGTAATTTCTAATTAAGATAAAAACAGAGCTTTCTTCCTCTCTCCTCCTCGCGAGAGAGAGAGAAATGCGGGGGTCGATGCAGGGCTCAAGAGGACGGTGAGGTCGAGAGCTTTCCGACGGTGGCAGCGGCGGCGGCGGAGGTGGCCTCCGGCGGCCGACGGAGGTGGTCGGAGACTGCTGCCTGTTGGAGGAGATGAAGATGCACGCAGCGCCTGCGGCTGGTGGCGTGCGGGCATGCGCGTGCGGGTGCGCTGGAAGATGGGCGTGCTGAGGAGCTCACAAAGGTGATGGAGCGGAGAGGCGCAATGGTGCTCTGCAGGGGCTGGAGCAGCTGCGGTTGGCTACAGGCGCGCGGTCTGCAGGTGGGCGGTGGGGCGCGCTGGATGGTAAGCTACAGAGGCTGGCGCCTGCAGGTGCGCTGATGGGCAGGAAGGCGTGCTGGAGATGAGGGGTGCGCTGGTGCACGCGGGCTTGTGCGTGATGGCGTGGCGGTCTGCAGTTAGCGCCTGTGGGAGCGGTGCGCGGGCGAGCGGTGCCGCGCCTGCTGATGGGCGTGCGGGCTGCAGGGACGCAACAAGGAGGCCGTGCAGGCGCTGTGGGCGGCGTGGCTTTGCAAGTCTACAGGCGATGGAGAGGGTGTTGGGGCTGGTATGCGGTTGCCTGCAGCGGCAAGGAGGATGCGCCGGCAGAGGCGTGCGGGCGGAGAGATTATTTCCCCGCAAGGGGAAAGAGGACACAGTGCGGCACAATGCACGCTTTTCTTTTCTCTGGATGGCCTTCCTCTCTCCCCGCCTCTTCTTTTAAGTTCTCCCCTCACCGCGTCAGTTCAGGGATTTTCCCAAATCCCCGGTCATGGCTGTTGAGAAAGGCGGCGCCAGAAGATTTGCCCAATGTCCGGCGAGGGAGGGGGGAAAGAGAGTTGCGGCTGTTTGGGGAATTTTATCCCCCCACCCTTTCTCTTTGTGTATTTTATTAGCTGCACATAAAAACAATAGAATCATGAAGTTATAGAATGTTATAACTTAAATTATGAGGTGTACAAATCTTCTATAACTTAATTACCATTATTAACACACCTAAATTGTATAATTAAAGATACTTAGGCTTAATATTAGTCCATTTTAATGGACTCATTAGAGACTCTCTTGAGGTTCAGAAGGACCTCAAGAAGCTCTTGAACCCATCAATGAGCTCATTTGATGAGATTTTCATCACTATGTATCAAAATCGAACTCACCGAAGCTCCGACGAGTGCCGACGAGTCATATTTGAGCTTCAACCCATGAATTGACCTGAGAAGCTCTAGAGTATACTTATAAGGCTTCAAGATTAATTTTCTGTGGTTTAATTTGAGTTTCAAAATTTGGAGTACTTGTTTGATCTGTGTCTTCTCCAACTCCAGCAAAGTTAGAGAAGCTGTTCTATTAGGATTAAGACTTCGAAAATAGATTCAGAAGCTTATGCAGAACCTATAGAAGCCATCCTTGATCTCTGATTGCTTTGAGAACTCTTAGGTTGCTCCACCGAACAAACTCCATTTTGACCTCAGGCGATGAAGTCTGAAACCTTACTAGATTTGATCAAAATCCAATTTTGAAGCCTTGAATCATCTCCTAAGGATGAATTATGTTGATCTGAGACTTTAATTCGATCTGAGAAAGTTTAATTCAGAAAGTCAACCCTCAATTGGATTTAGTCAACACTATGTTAGACATGAGTGATATTTGAGTAATTTTGGGAATTAAATGTTTCAATATGGATCTAGGATGATTTAGAATGTGTTCGGGTTGGATTGGAAGATTTTTATTGAGGTTTTAAGGTGTTTCATACTTCTGCACAGTTCGGGTTCAAAACAAACCCAATACGATTTTAGTGTCATTTTGATGAGATTTAAACTCCTATTTCACCTAGGCCAGATCACAAAAACCATATGAGGTTGTTCAGATATCTGTTAGAGACTAATCTCTCTCTACTGAGCAAATTCAAGCTCAAATCTGAGCTCTGTGTCTACTAAACGAAGCATTTGAGTTTCATCTTCTCTCTAAGCTTCTCAGAAACCCTTTTCTTGTTCCAATTGACGTGGAATTGTTCCCCGAAGCTTCTCATAACCTCAGCTGAAGGCTTTAGGCTTTCCTTAGGTTATTTGACCCGAGTTCAACTGTCTACGGGTCATTTTGGCCATGCAAACCTGATTGCGCAGCAATCATAGGTCTTAATTGACCTAAATTAGGCTAGGACTTAACATAAGTTAGGGTTATTCATACATGCATACGCATTATCTGCATCTTTACTGCTTTCCTTTAGCTATGCATAAAATAATGTTATAATGTGCTAATTAAGTGCATTATGTCGATTGCAGTGAATAAGCTGATCAGGAGCTGGATCTGAAGCTGGATCAGGAATAATAGGAGTTGTAGTAGAGCTAGAGCAGAAGGCCTAGTTTAGATGTAGGAATAATAATGTAAGGGGGTTAAAAGTTTCCTATTCTATTAAGTAGGAATAAAGCAGTAAAATGTGAAGAGCTTAGGTCCATCCTAGCCCTAGGATAGCCTAGAGACTTCCCCAAGCCTTAGCCACCCTTAAATTAGGTCACAACACCCTAGGAAGCCCTAAAACCCTAGTTCCAACCCTTCTCTGGACGTCCAGATAAGTTTTAAGACGTCCAGGACCCTTAGCCAACTCCCGCACACTTCAAACCCACTTCTGCAGTGTTATTGGACGTCCAGACACTTTGTCAGATGTCTAATTTCTGCAGAATACCCAAAATAGAACCCGAAATCCTTCCTGACTCTGATTGGACGTCCAGACAACAAGTCTGGACTTCTGATTATTGAGTATAAGACGTCTGATTCTATAATTAGACGTCTGATACTGCTCTCCAATTCCTATTTTGAGATTTAAGCCTTGATCTTGAATCTCTAGGTCCCTAAACCCAATTCCAACCCCATAGGAACCTAAATTAAGGTGCCCTAACTCTAGTACACAACCTCCAGACCTCCCTAAGGACTTAATTAGGTCCTCACTAAACCTAATTGACTTGGATCTTAGTCAATTCAATCAGCCTATTCAATTGGACTCATTGAGTCCAATTGAGCCCTGATCTCAGCACACACTGTCCAATTGGACTCAGTGAGAGTCCATTTGACCTAGACCTGACTTAATTGAGTTGTTTTACTCTCAATTAAGTTTTCACACACCTAATTAAACTTTTATTAAGTTTAATTGCACTTTACCTTAGTGAATTAGGGTTTATAACCCTAATTTGAGACCTACATTGATCTAAACCCACTAGAACCCAACCTAATCAACCTAGCCACCTAAGTTTCGACCCACACACACCCACACACACCATCCACACGAAAATATCTAGCCTAGAGTTCTCTATAACTCTCTACCATGTGTGGTTGCCTTGGTTGCCAAAAATAGCAACCAAGAGCCATTCAATTTTTAGATCCACATTTGGTGGATCTAAAAACCACCATCCACCCTCTCTCACTCTCCCACGAGCTCCCACCATAGGCCTTCTAGAGAATTCCATAATTCTCTAGAGAGCTTCCCTTAGGTCTATAAAAAGACCCCTTGGGTGGCCATTGGCACCCATTCACTCCCTTGGCAATTGCTCTCCATTGGTGCCATTCACGCCACCTCCACTTAGCCACTCACTCCACCTCCACGAGCTCACTACCACCACCATGGAGGACACCATGCCGGGATGCTGGATCAACCCTACTTCTCTCCAAGGGTCAGCCTAAGCTACATTGGCCGCCCCTCATTCTCTTCTCGACCACTCCAAGGCCATCGGGGACTACCCCTGAATGCCCTCTATTCTTCTAGCTCTAGATCATGCTCTTCATAATTTTTATTGCTTTCATTTACTTCTTAGTAGAGTAGTCTTACTTCTCCCCCAATGATGCATGCGAAATCCCCCCATCGATTCTTGTATGCAATCATTTTCTGGTAGTTAGATTTAATTTTAAGCATTCATGTATAAGCTTTCCTCTAGATTTCCTTGTGCAACAACTCTCCCACGATGAATGAAATTTCATTTTATATATATATCTCTTATGTGTTTGAAATCACCTTGAGCTAAATGATTATCATATTTGCGTGATTTAAGTGCCTGTTCTTTAACCGCCTATATATTACGCACCAGCATGTCATTTAAATAAAGTAGAGCGGCTTTAAGATCGATTTCAAAAACAAAAACAACGCCCCCCAGAGACAAACGACTGGGACTCAAAGTCTCGTTATTTTCAAAACAATATCTTTGTTGGATCATATTTCGCAACTATACTACGACGCTTTTATCAGAAAGGCGATCTATGAACTCCTAACAAAACCTTCCATCTTCGCCCCTCAAATCGAAGGGCCAATTCAAATCTAAGCACCAAATTGGTGCTACATCCTGATAGAGCATAGATAGGGCTCTTGATTGAGTCCTTGGTCGATCAATTCCATCAATGAAGTCGGCCGAAATCTTCATCGGAAAATTATCCTGGAGCTGGAAAGATTGTCCCACCTCAGTAGTTTGTGGATGATTGCTATAGTATAATACAATTTTCTGCACTGGACGGTTCGGTCGTCAGTGCAAGGTGAGAAATTAAATGAACATATTGGGCTTGGGTGCTTGCGTTGCATGTGCTTGCGCGTGGGTGTGTGTGTGCACGCTTGTGAGCGTGAGTGTGGGCCCGTGAGTGGGCAAGTGGACCTCTGAGGCCGGTTACTATGCATGAGCTTAAAAATGGAAATTAAACCACCTAAGAAAAACTAGGCTTGGACCCAGTAGGGTTTAGTCCCACCCTCTAGGGGGTGCTACGTATCCCCAACCGATCTGAGCTGCCAATAACAAAACCAAATTTTTGTAATTGAACGCTTGATGGGCTTAAGAATGCTAAAATTGGCTAAGTGTCGAATTCATTAAGCACAGTAAGGAGAAGAGGTTAAGCTAAAGAAATGGCTAAGGGAACAAAGGAAGAGAGAGAGAGAGAGAGAGAGAGAGAACAATGACGGAAGTAAGGATAAAGAGAATAGAAAGAAAGAAAGGAGAGGGCTGAAGATTTCAATGATGAAAATAAAGAAGGATAATCTGACGTCTGTCCATTCTTTTAAATTTCTAATTTTTACTTTTAAGACATTCAATCTTCTTATTAGACGTCTGATTTGTACTTTTATTGAAATATCATATTCTCTTTTGTTATCCTGAGCTGAATTTGATGTAATAAGGCATTTATACTCATTTGTTTAGCATTTCTTGCATTAATCTCTTGCAATTAGATGTAATGGGTGTAATAAATATGTTTACTTTATTCTTAATGACAAATTACATGTGTAAATATATTCTTTCTTAATGGAATGTTGCATGCTTTTATTTGAACACCTCTTATGCAAGATTCATGTACTTAAAGTATTTTAATTATAATCTGATTGATTAAGTAGTTAGTAATTTATGCTTAAAGATTAATGGTGAATTAAGCTTACTATTATGCCTCCCAGTGAATGACTTGGACTCAACTAGTTAAAAAGAAATAAAAATCTAAAAATATAAAATGTTAAGTTAACTTGACCCTATACTACACTCACAACATTAATTCAAATTAACCTAAGTTACTTTCTCATGCAATTAATTAAGCCTAAATAATTTAATTAACTATGTTGAGGAATCTAACCAATAGCAGCAGCAAGCGGTTCAGGGTGGATTTCAGGAGCAAAGGCTGGATCGTAGATGTGTCTAGGTCAGCTCTAGGCTCCTCTATCTGCGAGCTTATCCTCTTGTGGTTGAATATCAGGATAAGCCGATTTTCCTCAACAAACAGATCTTCAACCATGGACTCGATATCGCAGATCTGCTCGATAACCCCACAGTTTATTCCTTTTTGGGCCTTAAAGATATCAATTTTCAAAGTTTTGTTCCCAAATTTTAACTCAATCTGACCCTCTTCACAATTGATGTTGGCCCTAGTCGTGGCCAAAAATGGTCTCTCTAATATGATCGGTGTATCTTTCAATTTTTTAGGAGTATCCATGTCTAGCACAATGAAGTCCACAGGAAAATAAAAATCACGGATGCGAACTATAACATCCTCAAGAATTCCTTTAAGTGACTTAATGGATCGATCTGCTAATTGCAAAGTCATCTCTGTCGGTTTGAGCTCAAATTCTTCAAAGTGGTCTAGTAGGGATGTGAGTATCAAGTTTATGCAAACGCACAAGAATTTTGGGTGATATTCCTTCAATCGCAAGCCCTAAAGAAGCCCTTTCCTTGTCTAAAGCTTGCTCAGAAGTGGGGCTTAGGTAGGTGTGCAGGTAATGGGGACCCGACCCCCATGTTCATGGGCAAAGCACAGGGGAAGGAATTCCTCTTATGCTGCACAAAGAACTAGTCAGGCGCCAATGTATAACTAAAGTCCCTATTGTCCTTCGCACGAAGCGGCTGCTGAAGAAGCTCTTGATTGCAGATGGAGAGAGCGACTCCCCCAAGTGTTGACCTGGGTGTAATCTTAGAAGGCTTCCGCGTGACCTGGGGGTGGATGCGAGGAAGAACACGCTGAAGCTGGGCAACCAAGGTCGCGTGAAGAAGCTTTGTTAATGGCGGCCAAGGGTCCAGTACCTGAAATAAGAAAGAAAGCCTCATGGCCACAACGGAATCGTTCAAGAGGTTCACACGAATGCAGTAAATCTGATGGTGGCTATGGCGTGCAGCGAATGTGGTTGTAGGGGGCTGGCGAAGGTGGAAGGTGAGTGCAGTGGTGGAGATGTTCGGGGAGGTGATGGGCATAGCAATCTCCTCAATTTCTTGAGGGTTTTTGTTGACGAGGCTAGATCGTGTTTTAAGAGATGTCACGTTGTAGTATAGACGAAATCATCCCGAAAAAAAATAAGAATTTATTACTCAAAAACCTAATTATCTGAGGTCGAACACATGGAGCAAATGGAATTTATTCACTAATCTCAATAATGTAATTGAACACTTAAAGTCACTCAAAACTTAATTCAGAATATAAATGTAAGAATTTAAGAGTCAATTGTAGCAAAAATAGAGAAATTGGACATCTGATTCTATGATCAGACGTCTTAAATGATGGCCCTTCTTTCTGCTTTCTCTTCTTTCTTTTCTTCTTCTTTCTTTATCTCTAGCTTTCCATAGCTCTTCTATTCTTCTCTGACTTTGGCCATCTGCAGCTCTTCTTCCTTGTCTCTTTCTTTCTTCTCTTGCACAGTGCCTTTCTCCTTCTCCTGCAGTCTTCTTCTTTCTTCCTCAGCCGCACCTCTGCTACAGTGCCTCTCCTTCCCTTGGCATCTACCTTTCTTCTTCTTCCTTTTCCTTCCTTGGCTTCTGCCGTGATTTTCCTTCTTCAACCTTTTCCTTAGCTCTCCTCTGACTTTCTCTTCTTCTCTTTGGCCTTCCTTCCTTCTTCTTCCTTTTTCTTCCTTGGCTTCTGCCCTGATATCCTTCTTCAGCCTTTTGCTCTCCTCTTTCTTTCTCTTCTCTTTGGCCTTCCTTCCTCTTCCTTTCTGCGGCTAAGTGTCTTAGCTTCACCTCAGCTACGCCTTCCTCTTCCTTCTTCTTTTTCCTTAGCTTCCCTGCTGCGCCTCTTCCTTCCTTAGCTCCTCCTTCTTTCCTGCACAACACCACGCAGCAAAACCTATCCCTTACCCTCCCCCACGTCTCTCTCTCTATTTCTCTCTTCAGTACGCTCTCCCAGAGCCGGGTAATAGGGTCGGGTATCGCGCGCTCGAGTCCAGATGCACCGGTGTGGTGTAGTGCGTGAGGAGTGCTAGGTCTAGGTAATCGGGTCGGGTGCCAGATCCGTGGGGGTAGGTCGTGGATGAGGCGTGAGTGAGGGTGAGGGACCTCACCCCTATGTACTGGAGGCAAACAGCACAAAACACAAAATCAATATAAGCTACGCACCTCACTCCTACGTTTCCGAGGTGGGACTAAAAGTCCCACCCGCTTCGCTCGCACCCGCAGGTGAGGTTCTTCTTTCAATTGCTGCAGCTGGGCGCCTGCAGAGCCAATTTCCTGAAAGGATGAATGTGCGAGTCCAACCCATGCCTTCTAGACCTAGGACCCTGGAGTGCTTTAGCTTGGAGTAAGCTTACGAGCTCCTTCAAGCCATCGCTAATGGCAGCGAAGGGGTCAGATCTGAACTTCACAAAGATGGCCTTGCGACCTCATTGAACCAGATGGGGAGCTTCACCGTGTCATGGCGAAGGTGAGGCGGTTGGTGGCAGGCCGTGGGGCAGCCTAGGCGTGCGTGCCTAGGTCACTCTGTGGCCGTGCTTATGGGTTTGTTCGGTGGGTGTTTAGGCAGTGATGGCGATCAGTGGATGGGCGGAAGGTGATCAGTGGACGATGGCGGAGGTGGTGAGGTGTCTGGCAAGGCGTGTGGAGGTGTGGAGCAATGGAGGCGCCTCGCCAGTGGGCGGCCGGAGATGGAGAAGATGGCGGTGGACAGTGGCTGCGAGGGGTCGAAAGTGGAAATAGAAAGAGGGGAATTGAAGAGGGGATAGAGAGGAGTAATTCTAACCTAGCTAAGTGGACGAAGGGAGAGAGGTGGCGGCGGGCTGTACCTGCTATCACAGGAGAAGACGGTGTCCAATGAAGAGGTTACGACGATGACGACGGGGCTAGAGGCACGCGTGCGGGTGTTGCATGACACGGAGGAAGATGATGAAGGCGGCTCTACCACTAGTATTGTGGCAGAGCGATGAGAAAGAGGAGGGGGCTCGCAGGAGCTCACTAGACTCCTGACCGGAGGAGAAGGAGACGAAATTGGGGTGATTCTCCCGCCAAGTCGAGCTGAAGAGATGCAGCCAAAGTTGGTGGTGCTTTTACAGTCGCTGGCAGGGGCTCTTATGCTTGGAAGACAAGCTTCCAAGTGCAAGAGTCCTTGCCGGAGAAGGAATCAGTTGGAGACCCAAATCTCTCGTGCGTTTGCACGAGAGATTGGGTGCAAATCAAAGATTGCAATCAAGCTCAAATGGAAGGGAATTTCTCAAAGAATCTCCCTTCCAAATCTGGGAGGAGATCTCTGAGGGAACGGGGACTACTCCCCCTCCATTCCTCATCAGAAAAGGATTTCTCCCCATTAATGGTAGAGGGACCTATTTGTAAGAGTGGTGAGTAAGTTAGGGGGTCTATGCAATGATTTTCAAAAGATAGGGGCCACAATGTAATTAGGTGTACTATTTTGCAAAGTAGGTCAAGATGACCTCCCCTTAGGTCTAAATTTTGGTAAAAACCTAATTTGGACCTAAGAAATCCAATAGTGAAGTTGTATTTTAGGTTTGACCACGTTTGACTGGACATTTTCCATAAAAACCTAAATTAGGTCAAATAATGAGCTGGGACCTCAATCTAGGTCAAAATAAGTTCCAAAGGCCAATTTGAAGGTTCTAAACCCTTGGAGATATTTTTTCATGAATTTCATAGGGTTTAATTAATTTTTATCCTGACCAAAACCTTGTTGAATTAAGCGGGTCTATTTTAGGGTTATAAGATGTCATTTAATTCCTAAACTGCATATGAACCCATTTCTGACTGAACCAACCCAATTTTCATCTTTTTTAGACTATTTGACCTGTGTTTTTCCTCTGAGAAATCCCATTTATGTACTGTAATGGTAAAATTACAGTTTTAACCTTTATTTCATATTTTCTTCTCAGAACATTAATTCCTTGAATTAGGCCCTTCTCTAGGTTATGCAGGTGCTCTTATTCTCTTTCTTAGGTCAAAATGAGCTAGTTAGGGCTCATGATGAGGCAATCATCAGTTTTTCTCGCATGGACACGGCGATGGTGTAGGAAGTGGTAGCAAGCAAGTTCGTGGCATGTAGCGTGCCGTCGAGGTCACTAGAGGTACACCGCCGACTTAGAAGATGACGATGGAGCGGGCAGATTCACGGTTAAAAGTGAGGTCTAATGATGCTGGGGTGATCAGTAGAAGTAGGGGAGTCGTCGAGGGTAGCTAACTGATGAGGAGGAGGCAGCGGAGGCATCGACCATGATGAGCCGACGCCGGAGAAGAGGAATACTCCAGGTGGGAGAACGGCAATGAGGAGGAGATTGGGAAGCATCTCACCGGTATTGCAAGACGTGGAATGAAACGGGAAAGAAGAACTAGCCGCCTATTGTATGTGGCGGCCGGCGAAGTGAACGGGGGAGGACGATCATCGGAGCAAGCTCAAAGCGGGCTTGGAGAGGGAGAAAAGAAGAGTTTGGTAGCCCAAAAACTTGCTAAGGAGGTAAGGCAAGCGAGGAGGGTCTTATATAGGCCTTTAAACGAGCTTCCAAGCTTGGAAACAAGCTTGGAAGCTCCAAATCAGGGATTAGGATTTGGTGATTTCAAGGAGTTTGCACGAGCTCCACAAGGAGATTTGAAGTATAGGATTAGGTTTAATCGATCAGGAAACTCCTCAGGGTTGTCCCTTCGAATTTTGGAAGGGATTGGCCAAGTAATCAGGGAGGAATCTCTGATTGAGAGCTCAGCTACGTGGGTTCACACCTGCCATGGTAGAAGAGACCCAAATGTGAAGAATACAATGAAGTTAGGGGGGTCTTTGTAAGGATTTTCGAGAGTTAGGGGTGTATGTGAGAAAGAAAGAGTATAAATGGACCAAAATGCAAACTAGGTTGAAATGATCTTTGATTGAGCCCAAATTTTGGTACAAAGTTAATTTGGACTCAATAAATCCAACGGTGAAGTTGGATTTTAATTTTGACCAAGTTTTACTGGGTAATTTATGTAGAAACCTAAATTAGGGCAACTGTCTGTCTGAGACTTTGTTTTAGGTCAAAATGGGTTCCAAAGGTTAAATCAAAGATACCAAACCATACATAATAGTTTTTTATGATTTTTAGAAGTTTTATATCAATTTTATCTTGACCATAACCTTAGTTAATTAAGCGAGTCTGAAATTAAGGTTTCGAATATCCATTAACTCTTGAAATGTGTGAAAACCTGTTTCTATCTGCATGGACCCTCTTATTCGACATTAATGACCATTTTACCTTTAATTAATCCCTAAAATTTACCACAGTTATTCTATACTTTTGAAATGCAGTTAAAATTGCAGAAATAACCCTATGCTCATCTCTTTTTCTTAAAACAGAATAGTGTGCACAGAGGACCCTCTGATGGTTATGTAGGAACTTTTTTCAAATTTATTAGACCAAAAAGGGATAGTTAGGGATCATGATGTTGTTCCCATCAACAGGATAGTTGATGAGCGAGATAATCGTTACGAAAAGTTTGAGTTTGGAAAACCCAAGTCGTAAAATTCGCAAGAAAATCCGCTACAAAATAATATTTATAACTAAAACTCTAGCGAGTCCTAGGTCAAACAAAAGGATGCGTATGTTTGATTAAAAATTGAATTTGGAATTATTTTCATAAAGCAGATTAGCTAGTTTAATTTAATCTAAGCGAGCTAAACTACTTAAAGAATAAACAATAGAAGACAGAGAGAGAATATATAAACAAAGAGAAAAATAAAGAGTGAATGAACAAATATTGCATTTAAATATTCTAAAGTCTCTTACAAATACTTAAAGAAAATAAAACTACACTAGAAAGCGATAAAAACATAGGGGTGAGAAAATCCTCCTCAACGGCTGCTTGGAGGATGAGTCACGTTGATGGAGTACCCGGAAGAGGATGGTGAGATGCTGGACGAGAAAGGATGAATCTAGAGGACGAAGGACGAAGTAGGGGGACGTCGTAGTGGGATCCACTTCCCGAATGGTGGCGAGACGCTCCACGAAGGGGGTGAGATGGGAAAATTATTTTACTCTTGCTCTAGTTGAGCATCCTGGGTATGGAACCACCACTTAGAGCTTCGGAGGAGGTGAGGGAAGAGCTAAAGGGATGAAGAAATATGTGGGGTGTAGGGTCCTTTATATAGTTGAGGTACAATGGCAAAAAGGTCCTTTAAAATCTTTAAAATTAAATGCAGGGCCTTTAGTGACGCACACGCACGTCACTATAGATAAGCGTCGGTGAAGGTGCATACTTGATCTCCGTCGCTTACCGCCGATCGAACACACCTCTCATGGCCACCTCATCGCGTCGTGCCGCTATCAGTCGTTCGGTGATTCGATCAGATGGTCGAGAGCACACGAACAAGCTTCATCTTCCGCTGTTACACACACCTACGTACGATGGCGCATACGATAACTCGTCATCACACGCATATGGTGCGCTCGTTCATCCAGCACCCCTATGTGCTCCACATAGCGGCCACCATCACCACTCGATTATCATCGTACGACCAAATTTCAGCTCGTGTGCTTGATTTGAATCTGGGCGAGTTTTGAACACGTGACACTTTCTTCTCGAAAGACACTCGACCACCACGCCGTGAGCGCAAATAGTCAAGTTTCTGAATTTTTTCCTCTGGTGCTTTCCACCATCGGATGATGATCCGACGATGGAGATTAATCTGACATTGATGAAGAAGAAGGCTGTGGTGCTATTGAGGTTGTTTAGGCAGCTGAGATGGCACCACACGGCGCCATCTTGGTTGTCCATCTTCCAATGCCTGTAGATGGTGCCACAGGTGCCGGATTGGGTCGATTTTCATGTCATTGGGTTGTGATCGTAGATCCGAACCCATCCATGCAGTTGGATTTGTCATCTGAGGTTCGGATTTCCACCATCTTACTCCTTGACCTTTGATCTTTCTAGGACTACATCTGATAATACGAAGGTCTGATCGGGGCAATCTTAGAGCCATTGAACTCCAATCGTCGCCCTAATCAGATCCATACGATTGGATCTTCAATCCGAGGCCTAGAAAAATATCGCCTTGTCCCTTTACCGCAAAAACAGGTGAATTATTATATAATTTGTGCATATTAGCCTAAATGCATGATGATGCATGTTATGTAATATTTATAATGCATGATGCTTCTACGATACTAGGAACATGCACAAATAGACACTTTAGACCAATTAGATGTGTGCACATCAATAGGGAGTCGCTGGAAAGGAGCATCAAACTAATGCTACTTCCAAGATCAAGAGGGATGTCTTAAGAGAATGTTGACAGTAGTGGGGGAAGTACCTTGAATGAGAAGTACCACAGATAACCACTAGATCCCTATCACCATGATAAGAAACAAAAGGATCACCAAAGGCCAAATGATCGATGTCCAATGGGCCATGGATCACCACGTCCTATAAAGGTAGCACGCAAGTAATCTGATCCAACTGGAACCCTAGCTAGGTGACATAAAAGGGAAGTATGCTCTAGCATATCTCGCAAAAATGTCCTAGTTTCATGCTTCATACTCTCAACAATTGGAAGGGTCTGTAGTGGATGGTCCTTGAGGTGTTCACATTGAAAGGGACTACCAATTGTTAAAGAGGGGCTCCTTGAGGAGGGTGGGGGCATAGCCAACATTAATTGAGAGGGATCACCGGCTTGTGGGTCATCAAAAGAATTTCTTTTCTTTTATTATCAATTAAGCTTGTCGTATTTCAAGAAAAAACTTGAAAAGTTTATTTAGTATTTTCATACCCAGGCAACGTGAATACTATACTTGTAAAAATTGTATCTAGAAAATATATAGCGCTTTATTGTTGCTTAATTGCAATTTCATACACACACATATAGGTATGTATATAAGCATGTATGTATGTATCTTTCTTGTGCTAAGAAATAGCTTAGAAAATTCCTATATGTATATTGCCTTGGTAATGAATATCTCGCTGAGGTTAAAGTTAGGATGAGTTACTCCGCTTGAAAAAACGTCAAGAAAATTAAGTTACCGATTGACCCCGGGAACAATTCAATGAATGGTGTCAATTCACTTCACTTGGAAAAGCATTTTTTTTTTGCATGGATCTACGTTACAATAATATTAATTTTGCTAGAAGTAAATAAATATGGGTACAAACTAAACTTTAGGAGTGTGATTAGATCCATTGGTATGGTAAAGATGTCATCTGATCATATTCTCCGATCACCATATAGTGGTTGTGCCCTTGGTGTCTTGATCATGTTGTTGGTTTCGCAAGCACCCTTGACAGTAGCGAACAAAGTGCTGGTGCGGAATCGAGCTAAGGCTTATGGCACCTTAACCCTTCACTTTGCTGATGGTCTTGACCCTTACAGACATGTGTGGACCAAAAGTCTTCCCTACAAGGCCTCTCTCACATTCCAGGTTCCCAACAATGATATAGCATCTACAAAGTGTTATGCCAGTGGACATGGTCTTCCATGGGCGTTAATCTTCAACTCTGTATTCGATGGAAACAGGCAGTGCGATCCATCTTGTACTTTGGAAATTAAGGACGATGGAGCCTATATGCTTACTAAGCATGTATGGAAGCGGATCCACAAATTCCAACGCAATTGATGCTGGTTAGTTTTCAAAGAAGACAAGAATGACCACATAAAAATATTATATATTAGATGGTCCTTAAATTTGTAATGTTTACTTTGGTGGATGTTACTTTGAGAGGACCTTTGCATGCATCGGTTACAACAAGACGGGAAGTTGTTCCTTGAGATCTCCTTTGTGTGAAATTAATGACTTCACAAAAAGGTAAGAAATAAACATGTGGGTGTTACCTACTAGACAATATATACATATTAAGACATTCAAGCACTTTCTTACATACTCTAAATGTATAAGGGCAACTACCTGTGGATTTCTTCTTTTGTAATAAATATCAAAAAGCTCTTTCAATGTATACGAAGTTATCAAGGGGTAGAAGATTGAGAAAAGCATCTCAAACTCTTTCTAGTGTTTTTCTCATGAAAAAAGTAAAGGCAATAGGTGTATTGAATAAAGTAATAACAGTATTTTTTCTTGAATTAATTAACTTGAATATAAGTTGACAATAGGTTACTTTGTTGTTCAGTTTGCATAAGATACTTCGGCATGGATCCATTGTCCTCTGTTTTCATTTACTAACATTTTGGATAGCCACACCTACTAAACGGTTATTGATTGAGATTTTTCTACGATGATTTACACTATGATGTACTATTATTATTATCAGTTATCAAAGTAAAAGATCCCAAATCACGTGCAAGCAAAGACTTTTCATTCAGATGACTAACCTTTTAAAGTAGTGGTAAAAGGTTAGTAGATTGCAACCAAGTAAAGTAGAGGTAGGGCTTGAAGCCTGGCATAGTCAAATGTCATCGAAAGAAATGATAGATTAGAGTGCACAACACCATTGAATACTACCAAGCACAACTTTGAGCAAGTTACAACAAAGTATAATAGCGCCTACAACCCAGCATAGCATGGCTTGGTAGGTCTGCACCCTACTAATAGGAACACCATCATAGGCCATAACTAGCCACTTTTAGTCAAGTTTGAAAGATAAGTACTACTACATAAGCATCTGAGGGTTACAACTCTATATTATTCTGTTTTGAGAAGAGAATAAGAAAGTAGGGGTAATTCTGTAATTTTAATAGTATATCATGAGCAAAGAATAACCATGAGGCTTGTTAGGGGTTAACTGAAGGTCAATTGATCATTAAATACTAATAAGGTTGTCCATGCAGACAGAAACAGGGTTTCACGTATTTCAAGAACCAATACAGCACCCAAAATCCTAATTTCAGATCTGTTTGAATAACAGTGGTTCTGGTCAGGATAAAATTAATTTAAACCTTCTAAAATTCATAGAAAAATATTCTTTGTGGTTTGATATCCTTGATTTGACCATATGAACCTATTTTGACCTTAAACAGAGTTACAGATAAAGTTTTACCTTAATTTGGGTTTTTACACAAATTATCCAATCAAAATTAGTTAAAAATGAAATCCAACTTCACCATCAGATTCCTTGGGTCCAAATTAGATTTTTATCAATATTTGGGTCCAATCAGAGTCCATCTTGACATAGTTTACATTTTAGTCCATTTATACTCTATTTCTCTCAATCAAGCCCCTAGCTTTTGAATTTCTCGCATTTATGTTAATCGCGTGAAATTGATGTTTTAAAAGATGCATTGCAGTATAGGTCAAAATTGCTCAAAAATAAATAATATTTAAAGCTCGAAAGATCGCCAAGAAAATCCGAAGTCGAACGTAGGAAGCAAGTGTTGCTATTAATCTCAAAGATCATAATATCACCACAAATATAAGCAAGTAAGAATGATATATATATGAAAATCAATGTCAAGATATAAAAAAAATGGGGTAAAATGGTAATTTAAATCACTAATTAGTCCTCTAATTATGCTTGCAATAATTCTCAAATAACTGAACAGTAATGATCAACCAATTATTCCACATCAGTAAGCAATCAATATAGCCATAGGTACACGAAACCAGCGAAATCAGACGATAGATAAGGCTCTCAAACGCCTTAACTAGCAGAGACTAGGGTCCTCTCTTCTCTTCAAGCCTCAAGGAGAGGCACAGCACAGAGGCACAAAGGGCCTCCCAGCGACTAAGTGTAGAGAGGGCACAGCTGAGGGCAAAACCCCCCCTTCTCTCTCTCTCTTTCCTTCTCTTCCCCTTCTCTCAGAGACCCCGGGTTAGCCGGGTTATCGGACAAGTAACCAGATCCAGAACAGTATGCAAGCCTACGAGCGTGATCGCAGGCGAGCAGTGGGCGCTCGAGTAAGCAGGTGAAAGTGCTAGGGATCCAACCCCCGTGACTTGGGAGAAGGGATGGAAACACAAAATTAACTTAAGGGGGTACGGGCACTCTTCTCCCACCGTTGTGGGACTAAACCCCACAGCCTTGTCTCACGAATACAAGCAGCTGGAGGTCTTCTTCAATTGGAGCAGCTGCTGATTTGGCTCTTCAATTGGAGGCCTAGAGTGAGAACCAGAAGAATTCGCACTGCCTGGAGTGGATTGGATGAAGAACGTGTCCGCGGCTCATTGAACAAACCAGAAAAGATGGCATAGACGACGGAGCTCCAGTGAGGTACCTGAAAAGCAAGGGACGACCTCGCAGCCACATTAAATATGCTCAGAAGATCGCCGTGGAACGGCGAGTGGTGCGAGTGAAGGTGGTGGCTTGACGACCTCGAGAAGGTGGTGCGGTGAGGGTGGTGTCGAGTGGAGTGCATGAGCAGCCAATCCCTTCAATTTCTTGAGGGGTTTTGGTGGGTGATGCACGGCGAAGGTGTAGGGACCGATGGTGGCCGATTTGGTGGAGTGTTGCAACTGTGCAAGCACGCCAAAGGTACACCGGCGAGATGGAAGATGAAGTCGAAGCGGGTGCGACAGTGGTCGGAGTCGAAGTTTGGAGGTGTGGTTGTGATTAGTAGAGGTCGAGGAGTTGACGAGGCTAGGTAGCTGGCGAAGGTGAATGGAGATGGCGTCGGTTGCGATATGGCCGGCAAGGAGATGAATGCTCCGATGGGGAAGACGGCGACGAGGACGGGGTTGGAAGGCACCCTACAGGTATGGCGAGGTGCGGGTTTCCAAGGGGAAGAAGAATCGGCCACCTATTGTCCGTGGCGGCCGACGAAGAAGCTAGGGATAGGGGTCACCGGAGCAAGCTCGGAGCGAGCCGGAGGTAGAGGAAAGAAGATGATTTTTGGCTCAAAAACTTGTTAAGGAGGTGAGGTTGTGCATGGAGGTCCTTTATAGGCCTTCAAGAGAGCGTCCAAGCTTGGAAACAAGCTTGAGAAGCTCAGATTTTGAGGGAAAGAAAGCTTGAGATCCAAGGATTCGCACGAGCCACAAGGGAGGATTTGGAAAGTAGAAATAGGTTTAAATGATCAGGGACAACCTCAAGATCATCCCTTCCAATTCTAGAAGGGATTAGTTAAGTAATCAAGGAGGAATCCTTCATTGAAACCTCGAGTGTGTGGGTTCACACCAGCCATGGCGTCAGGGACCCATCTGCAAAGAAGAAGACAAAGTCAAGGGGTAGTTCGCAAGGATTTTTGAAAGTTGAGGGCTTTTTTGTAAGAAAAAGAGTCACACTTGGACCAAAATGCAAAATAGGTCAAAATGATCTTAGATTGAGTTCAAATTTTTGTACAAACCTAATTTGGATCCAGAAAATCTACTGGTGAAGTCAAATTTTGGTTTTGTCCATGTTTGACTAGGAAAATTACGTAGAAGCCTAAATTAGGGTAACTTTTTGTTTGTGACTCTGTTTCAGGCCAAAATAAGTTCCGATGGTCAAATCAAAGATACCAAACCCTTTAGAATATTTTTCTATGAATTTTAGAGGGATTAGGTGAATTTTATCCTAACCATAAACTCAGTTAATTAAGAGAGTCTATTTTTAGGGTTTTAGATGTCCATTAATTCTTGAAATGCGTGAAAACCTGTTTCGTTCTGCATGGACTCACTTATTAGACATTAATGACCATATGACCTTTAATAAACCCCTGAAAATACCCCGTGGTTATTCTGTGTTTGTGGAATGCTGTTAATTTTGTAGAAATAACATTATATTCTTCTCTTCTTTTCAAAATAAGATTTTATGCCCTTAGGACCTTCTGATGGATATGTAGGAGCATTTGTCAACCTTTTTAAACCAAATTGAACTAGTTATGGCTCATAATGGTATTCCCATCATACCCCCATGCCTAGCTTTTATTAGTTTCTTAGCAAAACCTTATGGACCAACCAGTTATTTAGGTCGGATGTAACCGTCAGAATGCCCTACTAAGCTGCAACTCTGGGAATCAGATCTTAATACCAACAATAGGCCTAAAGGTACTCACGTACCAGCCCAGATCCAGACCTTACTAGCTTTCACCTCAGTTTGCTGCGAAGGTTTCTAAGCCCCGTAGGAACTATCCTAAGGTTTGTTGGACCCAGCGATTAAAGCACCCGTGCTTGTAACATGGTTAGCCTAGGTTCAATTTGCTAGTGGATTTTTTTGTGAGAGAGAGAGGGATAGAAGAAGATTTTCATTTATGGAGAGCTTTCTCTCTCTTTTTATTTCATTATATTTTTCCTTAGATCCAACCTCGAATTGGCCCAAAACACGTTCTGTATTGGATTCCTTGTCCCCACCATCAAACCTCGAAGGGTCCCTGGCACCGCCCATGACAACCCCCAGAACCTTGGCTTTCGACACTTCAGGATAGTGCAACCCATGGCGTTCTGTAGCTAAATCCAGACCCTCGCAATCGACATTTCGTGATAATGTCGCCATGGCATCATGACTATTTACGGAGAATGCGTCTATCGTTGGGTTTTCAATATTCTCTGGAAACGACATGCTTGTTGCGGAATGGATAGACAATTAAAATAGGCAACTTGAATCACGCAAATATAATATTTATCAATAAGTTCATGATGATTTCATAACACGGAGACATATATATATAAGCATTTTTTCATTCATTCAGTGGGAGAGTTGTTTGCAACAAAAACTGTAGAGGATAGCTTGTATAGAAATGCTTGGAATTTAAATCTAGCTACCAGAAAACGACTGCATACAAGAATCAACAGGGGGATTTTGCATGCATCATTGGAGGAGAATTAAGACTACTCTACTAAGCAGTAATAAAAAGCAGTAAACTACGAAGAGCATAAACTAAATCTAGCAGAACAAAAGGGCATTCAGGAGTGGTCCCCGATGGCCTCGAAGTGGTCGGGAGGAGAATAAGGGGCGGCCAATGTAGCTTAGGCCGACCCTTGGAGAGAGGGAGGAGTGATCCAGCATCCCGGCATGATGTCCTCCATGGTGGTGATGAGCTCGTGGAAGTGGAGTGGCTAACCTAAGTGGAGGTGGACGTGCATGTAGCCAATGAAGTGAGTGGTGCCAAAAAGTGGATGGAAGCCAAGGGATGTGAGTGGGTGCACTTAGCCACCCATTGGGTCTTTTTATAAACTCAAGGGCTTCTCTCTATAGAGGTGTGGAACTCTCTAGAGAGAGTCCAAGAGTGGCTGGCCATATGGTTATGAGATCCAAAAACTGTGGATCTCATTTTGATTGCTTCTTGGTTGCTAAATTTGGCAACCAAGAGGTGGCACCACTTCAAGAGAGTTCTAGAGAACTCTAGAGAAGTGTGTGTGCATGAATAGGTGTGTGTGTGTGTGTGTGTGTGTGTGGTCGTGCTCTATGTGGCTAGGTGGTTTAGGTTAGGTCCTAAGGGGTTTGGGTGGGTGTATGTCTTGAATTAGGGTTACAAACCCTAATTGGTAAGGGGAAAATGCAATTAAACTTAACCTAAGTTTAATTGATTGAGTGTGAACCTAATTGAGAGTGAAATAACTCAATTAGGTTAGTTTTAGGTCAATTGGACTCTCACCAAGTCCAATTGAACTTGTGTGGGTTGAGATCTAAACTCAATTGGACTCAATGAGTCCAATTGACTTAGGTGAAGGTAATTGACTTTGATCTAAGTCAATTGGGTTTGGTGAGGACCTAATTAGGTCCTTAGGTAGGTCTAGAGGTGATGTACTGGGGTTAGGATACCTTAATTTAGGTTCCTATGGGGTTAGGATTAGGTCTAGGGAGCTAGAGATCCAAGATCAAGGCTTGAATCTCAAAACAGGTACTGGAGATCAGTACCAGACATCCAAAAATGTGCTCAGGAAACTTATACTCAAAAATCAGAAGTCCAGACTTAAGTTCTGGACGTCCAATCTGAGTCAAGGGGAAATCAAGGTTCTGTTTTGGGTATTCTGTAGAAATTGGACGTCTGACAAAGTGTCTGGACGTCCAATAACACTGCAGAAGTGGGTTTGAGGTGTGCGGGAGTTGGCTAAGGGTCCTGGACGTCATATAACTTATCTAGACATCCATATAAGGGTTGGAACTAGGGTTTTAAGGCTTCCTAGGGTGTTGTGGCCTAATGTAAGGGCGGCTAAGGCTTGGAGAAGTCTCAAGGCTATCCTAGGACTAGGATGGACCTAAGCTCTTCACATTTTACTGCTTTATTCCTACTTAATAGAATAGAAAACCTTTTACTCCCTTACATTATTATTCCTACATCTAAACTAAGCCTTCTGCTCCAGCTCTGCTGCAACTCCCGTTATTCCTGATCCAACTTCAGATCCTGCTCCAGATCCAACTCCTGATCAGCTTATTGCCTGCAATTGACATAATACACTTAATCAGCACATTATAACATTATTTCATGCATAGATAAAGGAAAGCAGTAAAGATGTAGACAATGCGTATGCATGCATGAATTACCCTAACTTATGCTAAGTTCTAGCCTAATTTAGGTCAATTAAGACCTATGATTGCTGTGCAATCATACCCCCATGCCTAAATCTTGCTAGTCCCTAGCAAATGCAAGACTAAATTATTTACAACAAGGGTCCCTAAGGGACTGATTATTTTATCAAGTGTATGCATAGAGATTTTTCTCCTTTTTGTTTTCATCCCATGCTCTAGAAATCCAGACAATCGTGAAAGTGCAGCTGTGTAACTTTTGCAACGGATTCAAGTGAAAAACTAATACACCTCTAAATCCTGTACTTGACCCCTAGTAAAAATTCTAGCAGGATAGGCAGACTTCTTCCCTCGGGATAGGCGGACACCTAGTAAAAATTCCATGGCGTAGGTCACGGACGAGGCGGGCCAGTGGGCGAGGGGACCTCACCCCGTGTTTTGAGGCGCTTAGGTAAAAACACAAAATCAATTTAAATGGGTACGGCGCTTCTAAATCTTACGATGTGGGACTAAACTTCGTCCCTTCTCGCGCGCGCCCGCAGGAAGAATCACGACCTTGCCTTAGCAGCTGTGTCCTCGCTTCCCTTCGTGTGCCAGCTGCCTGCCTTCACCTGGGTCTCTCCAATTCGCCTCGGCTAGAGTCCTGCTGCTTCGAGGCCTGGAGCTCGCTTGGAAGCTCCTTGCTTCGTCGCCAATGGCAGCCGGGGCTGAAAATCTGCCTAACACAAACAGGGCCTCTCGGCCTAATCAGACCACAGGGAAACCTTCGCCGTGGCACGGCAAAGGTAGTGCGGGGTGCAGCAGGTTGCGGGGCGGTGTCTGGCGGCAGCCCTAGGTTGGACTGCAACTGGAAAAATGGGTTTGATCGGGGGAGTGTTGTGGAGGTGTGGAGTGGCAGTGGAGGGGTGGGGGGTGTTGGGTAGGGTGAGGCGGAGCTTTTGGGACAGTTGGTGAGTTGTGTGGAGCGGCAGATCGACAAGGGCAACTCGCCGGAGGGTTGCCGAAGGGATGGAAGATGATGGTGGTCGGGCGCAGTCGAGGGGTAATCAACTGAAAGGCAGTGGGGAAAAGAAAGAGGGGACGAAGGGAAATAACAGTAACCTACCTACAGGGACGAAGGGGGCTAGAGCAGGGCGGCAGTCGTATCGACTGTCACCGGAGAAGAAACACCCAGAGGGAGAGAGCGGCGGCGAGGAAGAGGGCAGGGAGGCACGCGCTTGGTACGACGCGACACGAGTAGATCAGGCGAAGGTGGCTCTGCTGCTGGTATTGCAGCAGAGCGACGAGACGGAGGAGGAGGAGCCGCCGGAGCTGGTGGGTTCCTATCAGAGTGGGGAGAGAGGAAGGGTTGGGGTTTTCTCCGTCAAGACCAAGCTGCCCGAACCGGCTAGCAACGCTGGTCTTTATAAAGGCGGTGGCGGAGGGGTGGACGCAGGGAGGCGACGTGCCTCCCTCGCTGGAGAATGGCCGGAGGTGTGACCCATACCTTCCGCGCGTTCGCACGAAAGGTGTGGGCATCGTCAGGCAGCATGGCGGTGTCCCTGCGACAGCAGACGTTGCAAGGAACACCAGGTTCAATTTGCAGGACATCCCCCTCACCTTGCGCGGCGCCATGCTCCGCGCAAAGTCGCCGGAGCATGGCGCTGCGCAGAGACTTGCAGGAGGGACCTAAATGCAAAGAATGATGAGGAAACTAGGGGCCAAAATGCAAGGGTTTCGAAAGTTGAGGGTCAAAAAGTAATAGATCAGGACCAAATTGCAAAGTCGGTCAAGAATGTCTCTTCTTAGGCTCAAGTTTTTATGCATGACTAAATTGGACCTAAGGATTTTAATGGTGAATTTTGTTTCTAGGTCAGACCTTGTTTGACCAGCCAATTTACGTAAAAACCCAAATTAAATCATTAATTGGGCATGGTTCTCAATGTAGGTCAAAATGGATTTCTAAGGCCAAATTGAAGGTTCTAAACCCTAGAGATTATTTTTCTATGAATTTTAGAGGGTTTATTATATTTTTACCCTGCCTCAAATCTCGTGAATTGAAGTGGGTTTGTTTTATGTTACAGAATGTCATTTAATTCCTTGGAGTTGTTGTAGCCCTTGTTGGATAGATCATCCCACTTTCCTTCTTATTAGGTTAGTTTGACCTATGTTTGGATCCTGAGTTACCCTGTTTGTAGATTGTGTTGGTGAAATTGCATTTTTACCCCTTATGACTTATTTTCTTCTTAAACTCGAAATTCTCTGAGTCAAGCCTTTCTTTGAGTTATGTAGGAGCTTTTTCTTGCATATCTAGGTTAGATTGTGCTAGTTAGGGTTCATGATGAGGTTCTCATCATACCCCATGCTTAGTTTTTGCTAGTCCCTTAGCAGAAACTTAAGGTTTCAACCTTTGTTCTAGACCATGAAGTTCTTAATGGTTTCAGATAAGTGTTTTTTTCATTTGAACCTGGATTAGGTTAGAATGCTGACCATAGGCCTAAAAGGTACTCTAGTACCAACAAAGATCCAGATCTGTCTAGCCTCAGCCTCAGTCCTTAGCAAAGATTTTTAAGGCCCACAAGAACTAACCTAAGGTTTATTGGACTTTGTGGTTAAAGCACCTGTGCTTGAAATGATTTTAGCCCTAGCTCAGTTCGCAGTGCGTTTTGTAAGAGAGAGAGAAGATTTTTCTGTTTGGAGAGTTTTCTCTCTCTTTTTCTTTTTAATTCTAGCTTAGGATTGGCTTTTCAACACGATTTGTATCAGATTCCTTGTTCCCATCATCAATCCTCAAGGATTCCTGGCAATCGATGCTTCGAGATAGCACCGCCCATGGCAACCCCCGGAACCCTGGCTATTGAGATTTTGAGATAATCCCATCCATGGTGTTCCGTGGCCAAATCCAGATCCTGGCAATTGACACTTCATGATAATACCATCCATGGAATCTGAACCAGCAGAGTGCTTACATGCCCCCAGTAGGATATGAAACTATCCTAAGAGACAAGCACCGAGGAGATGATATTTTGTTACACATCTTTGAGGAGAATTTCCCACCTCTCCGCACTGGGAACTCATCCAAATCAACTTGTGTTGATCGGCCGCTCCTACTCTAGGTGTACTTTTCAAAATTTTGCGACACTTCTGCGTGATTTTGATTTTTACGCTTACTGAACCAGGCTGTGTGTGAGGTTAGGGTGCTTAGGTTACTAAGTCCCGTAAACCAAAGGTTAGTTAATGAGGCCAAATACTCCCTAAGCCTTGGACCTAATACTTAAGCTTTTCATTTTCCTCAACCTCTTGAGGAGTGTCCAGATCTTAATGGGTACTAAGAGTCTATCCAAGAATGCCTAAGGTTTGCGTTCTTACTAATCTCACCATGCACTTTTCATTTCTTTTCTTGAATGAGGTCTAGAACTTAGGTCAATTCCTTAGTTTCTTACTAATGACTATCACTCTTTTCTTTCATTTTTGCGCTCCTTTTTCATTTTGTTTCTTTTCCTTCTCCCACAAAATTTCCTTTCTCCTCTTATTCTTTTTTTTTTTAATTTTTAATTTTTATGGTGTTTTTGGCATATGTGAATTTTTTTGTTTAAAACCTTTTCTTACAAGTTTTGCACTTTTATACCCCCCCATGCCTAAGGTTTGCAATGTCCTCATTGTGACTTAGGGGATTTTTATTTACTTAGTCCTTTCCTTAAGACAGATGTTTTGATGAGTGAATGGGTCAGGATGATTGTTGCGGATGATTTCTAATCCCAGATGCAAGCATCTGAGGTGGAGTCGACTGTCTAGAAGGGTGAACCTTAAGTGCACAAAGGTGTCAAAAAGGTTTTAGGTTTTCAAGGAAAATGACGGGCTACCTCCCGTTGAGCGCTAAATTTGACACCTTCAGCCAAGCGGGAAATGAGATGGAGAGGGGATGGTCAAATCAGCAGAGTTTAATATAACAAGCACCTTGATTAAGAGCCTGGTTAGTCCAACCAGGTGCTTGTTAAGATTAACAGGCTGATGATGCAGCCCAAACCCAATCAATCTGGTGGGTTGATAGATGTAGATCAAAAGGTGTGGGACCCACCATATGCAATGTGGCTCAGATGGATGTGGAAGTGTGAATACAGGGTTTGGCTGAGTCGAATCAGCCTGGTCAGAATAGGGACCCGTAGAATAATGAGTGATTGGCGCGGGAACTCTACAGGGGTGATCAGAGAATGATGGAGCATGGTATGTAGTCTGATCAGTGTTCCAAACCCAATGTGGAAATGCAATCGGCTCGGTGAGAGGTGAATCTAAATAGAAATTGAGTCCGGTTGCTGGTCGGGGTTGGGAAGAGGTTTTGATCAGTTCTGTGTGTGCGGACGAGGTGGCCACTGTGTATGAGGGCTCTTCTAGAAACGAATGACAGGTGGTTTTCTCTGGGTAACTATCAAATGCCTGAAGAGTGTCTATAGGATGAAAGAAATCTGATTCGAGAAAAGATTTGAATTCTGGGTTGTAATCACTCTTGGCATTTTCTATTTTTGGTTCCTGAGGATCGAAAAGGAATGATTCTGCATTATCAGTGATCTCGGGAACCAGGACCTCAGAGTCGGAGTCAGAGAATGAGTCATGTAAACTGAGGTCGTAGATGGGCTTAGTGTGTTCAGGAAGGAGAGTCTCTCCGAAATTATAGTCAGATCCGAAGTTGTCGGAGAGTTTGCGAAAATTGAGTTCTAAATGAGATTCTTGATCATGAATTCCACCGTAGCATAAATCATCAGATGTGGAATCAGCAGCCTGACTGGGGTCTAGCCTATATGTCAATTCTGGACTTAAAAAGGTGTTCTGTTCAAGCTCCAAGCTGGTAGGATAAACCCAATTGAAACCCCACTCATCCAACTCCTTAGTTTCTGTATCATAAATTGGCATGTCTTCTGAAAAATCGATCAGATTTCCTGAGGATGTTGGAGAAGGATATTCATCAAATAGAGGCCTGGAATCATATTCTGTAAAAATTTGATCTTTCTCATATGGGGCCTCATAATCTTCCCAATAAGTTTCGAATCTAGATTCTAGGTTTAGGATGTGGGTAGGATTACTAGAATCAAAGTCCGAATAACCTTCGAAGGTCACCTTATCAAAATAAGGGGCGAAATTTATACCCTCAAAAGGTTCAGTTCTGATCTCATTATTGCAGGAGTTTTGGAATTCTAAGCTTGGCAATTCATGGTCTAGGGTTGGTTCATCATTGTGTTCTCCTGCAATATCCCAACCTAATTCAATGTTGTCTTCTATCTGGGTTGGGAATCCACAACCACCCTGTGCCTCAATCCCGAGATCTGGGAAACTGGATTGATCCTTAATACTGTTCCAAGATGGTTCATCCTCTGTTTCTGGTATATACGGGTATTTCTGGTTGATAATTTGTTCTAGTGATCTCATCATTTCTACCAGTTTTATAAGGGCATCTTGGTGTTGTTCCCAAAGTACAGGATTTGTCAAGCATTGAAGGTATTCAGATTTGTGTAATTTTTCTATCTCAATGTATCCTGTCATGAGCATATCTCGGGTTGATCCTTTTGTAATTTCTGTCAACAGAATTTGGGCACATTTTATGATGAAAGCTGTGGTTGTTGGGACATCAACCTGAATGTTTTCTATTGGTGTTGAGGGTTTACATTTGATTTCATAGAATTCAAGGGCATCCTCAATCATCTTATCTTTCATGGATCTCTGATATTCAGGTTTATTGAATGGTAGTCATAAATGGTGTGGCTGCATCTTTGAATCAGGTGGTGGAATCAATATATAGAATCGAAGTTTGAATCAAGATGGAAGAAGGGGACTTTGTTCAGAATCAGAGGACAAGGGCTATGTGAATGTTTGGTTGCACAAACAAGGGCACCGAGGCTCGGCCTCGGGGAGAGTGAATTTCTAAAGGAGGTTTCAAGGACCTCCTACCAAACATTGAAGGACTGGATGAGATAAGCAGGTGCTGGACCCAATCGAGACACCCAAAAATTGTTGGGTGACTATAGAGGTGCGGGGCAGATGGACCCCTTGATTAGAAAGATCGTCCACCTGAGAATTACCTGGGCAGCCAGAGAGGGTGAGTCCCGCGAAGACCCCTACACGGTATAGCGTTCCCACAGGTTACAAGGTTTCCCCCACCCGACCTCTCTTTTCACTGAGAATCCAGGTAGACCAGAATGGGGATCTTGACCTCTTAGGTCTACCAATTTTTAGTTAAGATCAAGGTGCTTAGGTTTTCACTTGAACTTTAGCCTTTTGAGTGCAAAGAGTGACCTAAGTTGAAGGTTGGTTGACCCTAAGGGGTCAACTTCACCTATTGATTCCTTTGAGAACTTATTAGGTCTTGTCTTTTAGGGTTCAAGTGTTTTTAGAGAGCCAATTGTTTAGGGTTTTTCTGAATAGGTATATTCAATCAATGGCTTAGGCACACTTCTTTTGGGATTTTCTCAATTCTTGATTAAGGGGTGTGTCTCTGAAAACCCTAATGTTGAATCCTATGTTGGCTCTACTTGGTCCAGTTAACTCCTTATTTGGTAATTAGGGCTCAGGCAAGAAGGTGTTAGCCCTTAATTACCTTAATAGTGTGTGCAAGAATGGTGGGTTGAAATTTGAAAACATGCAGCTTTGATGGTTTAGTAGGTATGGAAGACAGGTTGTACCTATATTGCTTGTTCTTTCTTTTTCTACCTCTTTAGAATTGAAGGTTAAAGTGAGAGGATAGAAAAAAAAAAAAATTACCTGTCCTCGGAGTGGTTGTTGTGCGGCTGCTTCTTGATTTTCTTGTACCTGCACACATAAGAGAAGAGATTAATAGAAACTTACAAATAGAGATTTTATAGCTTCTAGAATAGCCGTTGCTCCCCAGCAACGGCGCCAAGAAAATGGTGACGTTTCCCAACCACAGCTAGTCTTTGTTTGTTTTAATGCTTATTACAGTAATGTCGTTGTGGTATAAAATAAGACAGCTACGGTTGTCGTTACCATTAAAATTTTACTCGGAAATAGTTTCCCGAGGTCGAACTCAGGGAGCTACTGGAATTCTAGAAGTACAATGTTTCTTTATTACAAAAATAAGAGAGAGAGAGAGGGAAAAATAGATTTCTGTCTTTTGGCTTTTTCTTCTTCTCTTATTTCTCTCTTTGCTTGTCTTCTTCTTCTCTTCTTTCTCTTTTCTTTATCTTTACGGGTCTTCTTCCTTGGCTCTGATTGCCTTCAGTTCCTCTTCTTCTGCTTGTCTTCTAGTTCTCTTTATCTTCAGTTCTTTTTCTTGTCATTATCTTCTTTCTTCCTTCTCTTTTCTTTCTCTTCAGCTGCAGAGCCTTTTCTTTTCTTTTTCTTCTTCTCTGCTTTATCTCCTCTGAAGCTTCATCCGTCGTCTCATATCACAGTCAGACGGCTTAAACGGCGGTGTGCTACAATGCTTCCCCTCTTTTCTTCCTTTGTTGCTTCTTCTTCTCTTCTTCTTCCCGCTTCTTCTTCCTCGGTCTTCTGCCTTACTCAGCTGCAGAGCCTTTTCAGAGTTTCTTCTTCCGCTCCACTTCTTCTTCCTGCGGCCATGTGGTGAACCTTCTTCCTTCGCGCCCTGTTCTTGCACAAGGCACAACAAAACCTAGCCTTTCCCTCTACCCGCACGTCTCTCTCTCTCTCTCTGTAAATCGCTCATAGGAAGCTCTCCCAGAGCTGGGTTATCGAGTCGGGTAGCGTACCCGTGACCAGGCGCACCGGCGTGGGTGGTGCGCGAGAAGTACAGGGTAAACGGGCCAGCCAGGTCCGCGTGGCGTGGGTCGCGGACGAGGCAGGCGAGTGGGCGAGGGGACCTCACCCCGTGTTCTGAGGTGCTTAGGTAAAAACACAAAATCAATTTAAATGGGTGCGGCGCTTCGAAATCTTACGATGTGGGACTAAACTTAGTCCCTTCTCGTGCGCGCCCGCAGGAAGAATCACGACCTTGCCTCAGCAGCTGTGCCCTCGCCTCCCTTCGTGTGCCAGCTGCCTGCCTTCACCTGGGTCTCTCCAATTCGCCTCGGCTAGAGTCCTACTGCTTCGAGGCCTGGAGCTCGCTTGGAAGCTCCTTGCTTCGTCACCAATGGCGGCCGGGGCTGAAAATCTTCCTAACACAAACAGGGCCTCTCGGCCTAATCAGACCACAGGGAAACCTTCGCCGTGGCACGGCGAAGGTAGTTCAGGGTGCAGCAGGTTGCGGGGCGGTGTCTGGCGACAGCCCTAGGTTGGACTGCAACTGAAAAAATGGGTTTGATCAGGGGAGTGTTGTGGAGGTGTGGAGTGGCAGTGGAGGGGTGGGGGGTGTTGGGTAGGGTGAGGCAGAGCTTTTGGGACAGTTGGCGAGTTCTGTGGAGCGATGGATCGACGGGGGCAACTCGCCGGAGGGTTGCCGGAGGGATGGAAGATGATGGTGGTCGGGCGCAATCGAGGGGTAATCAACTGAAAGGCAGTGGGGAAAAGAAAGAGGGGACGAAGGGAAATAACAGTAACATACCTACAGGGACGAAGGGGGCTGGAGCAGGGCGGCAGTCGTATCGACTGTCGTCGGAGAAGAAACACCCAGAGGGAGAGAGCGGCGGCGAGGAAGAGGGCAGGGAGGCGCGCGCTTGGTACGGCGCGACGTGGGTAGATCAGGCGAAGGTGGCTCTGCTGCTGGTATTGCAGCAGAGCAACGAGACGGAGGAGGAGGAGCCGCCGGAGCTGGTGGGTTCCTGTCGGAGTGGGGAGAGAGGAAGGGTTGAGGTTTTCTCCGTCAAGACCAAGCTGCCCGAACCGGCTGGCGACACTGGTCTTTATAAAGGCGGTGGCGGAGGGGTGGACGCAGGGAGGCGACGTGCCTCCCTCGCAGGAGAATGGCCGGAGGTGTGACCCATACCTTCCGCGCATTTGCACAAAAGGTGTGGGCGCCGTCAAGCAGCATGGCGGTGTCCCTGCGATAGCAGACGTCGCAGGGAACACTAGGTTCAATTTGCAGGACATCCCCCTCACCCTACGCGGCGCCATGCTCCGCGCAAAGTCGCCGAAGCATGGCGCTGCGCAGAGACTTGCAGGAGGGACCTAAATGCAAAGAATGACGAGGAAATTAGGGGCCAAAATGTAAGGGTTTCGAAAGTTGAGGGTCAAAAAATAATAGATGAGGACCAAATTACAAAGTCGGTCAAGAAGGTCTCTTCTTACGCTCAAGCTTTTATGCATGACTAAATTGGACCTAAGGATTTTAATGGTGAATTTTGTTTCCAGGTCAGACCTTGTTTGATCGACCAATTTACGTAAAAACCCAAATTAAATCATTAATTGGGCATGGTTCTCAATGTAGGTCAAAATGGGTTTCTAAGGCCAAATTGAAGGTTCTAAACCCTAGAGATTATTTTTCTATGAATTTTAGAGGGTTTATTCGATTTTTACCCTGCCTCGAATCTCGTGAATTGAAGTGGATTTGTTTTCAAGTTATAGAATTTCATTTAATTCCTTGGAGTTGCTGTAGCCCTTATTGGATAGATCATCCCACTTTCCTTCTTATTATGTTAATTTGACCTATGTTTGGATCCTGAGTTACCCTGTTTGCAGATTGTGTTGGTGAAATTGCATTTTTACCCCTTATGACTTGTTTTCTTCTTAAACTCAGAATTCTCTGAGTCAAGCCTTTCTTTGAGTTATGTAGGAGCTTTTTCTTGCATATCTAGGTTAGATTGTGCTAGTTAGGGTTCAAGATGAGGTTCTCATCAGTTCTCATAACCCTAACACTAAGTCGAAATTCCTCAGCCAGTATTCGGGCGATTAGAAACACCAGAAAAATAGGTTAAGGCCATACTTGGTGGTTCTCAAATTTATTTGGTGGTATTGCCTCAATGCAACTGAACTAAATATTCACTCTTTTTTCTTTGTTTTTTCTTCTTTTTCTAATTTTTTTTCAATTTTTCTTTCTTTTCTCTTTTTTTTCATCATTTTTTTTTCAATATAATACAACTAGCACACATCCATGAACTTTATTGAGGAGGCATTATTATGGATTGGTGGTACTCAAGAGACATTAGGTGGCTTATTTGGTGGGAGTGCCTACTCACGACATCGGGGGAGACAGATAGGACGGTGTATTTCTGACCTTGACATCAATACCCTCCTTCAGCCGAGGATTTCGTAAAGAATGGTCGTAACCATCCACCTTAGCCCTAGTTTTATGAAAACTCACTCTCCGCGTATTTACCTTATTTGGTGGCTCTCAATATTTCGCAAAAATGTATACGCGGGAACCGAAAGCGAAAACTATGTCTAAACTCAGAGTATCATCACCTAATTATCTAGGATTCCAGATTCCTTGCACTAATCTTAGAGCACCAGTATACTCTACTGTCATCTCACACTATTTGGTGGATTTTTGGAGGAAAATTTGCCTGACTCCCAAAACACTGTCCAGGGGTTCAGGAAAAGAAGCATCACTTCTTCTTGACAGACTGAAAATGTTTATCAACCTTTACCGTGAATCCATTACAAATTCTACGTGTGTGTGAAAAAATTGTACTGGATTCTAGATTCAGGAATCAATTAGAGGATAAAATCCCCCATGCATTCTCTTAATAAAATAATCTTATTCATGAATGCAGTATGTATATATGCTATAAACAAGTGACCTCTTATATTTGTACTTCATAAATTCCCGTATCAGGTTACATTCAGCTTGACCCTAAATTTAGAACACAAGGTGAGCAGGTGAGTCGGAAATGGCTGTTGTGGATAATTTCTAGCTCCAATGCGAGCATTGGAGGTGGGGTCGGTTGTTCTTTTATTTAGGGTCCTAAAGTATGTTTTACATGCAGCTCCGAGGTTTTCCTAAATGTTGGCATAAAATTTTTCAGTTTTGTTGTATCTACCCCCCCCCCCATGCCTAAGTTCTTGCATGTCCTCATGCATGAATATAAAAGAAAATAAATTCAACAGAGGATGAGTGGGTAGAAGTCACCTAGAATTGCTCCTGAAAATATACATTCAGCACCGGCCAACCTGTTAGCATGCAATATATGCAAAGGAAATATGCTAAAAGAAAATTATGCTATGTATAAAAATGGTTATGTATAGATGATGGTGAAATGTGGGATGTATGCTATCTATATGTGCTGAGTTTAACGCCTCCAGCTGGGCGAGCACTCAATCACATGTCCTCAATAAGATGGACAATCTCGTCAGGTGGAGGAGGTTCCTAGGCCAAGAATGGCTTGAGGCACTGGCCATTTACCGTGGATATATGCCCAAATTTTGGGTCCTTGATCTGGACTACCCCATTAGGATATGGATGAATCACAACATACGGGCCAGTCCATTTGGACTTGAGCTTCCCCGCGAACAGTTTCAGTCGTGAATCAAACAACCAGACTCGCTAGTTGGGCGTGAATGCTTTCCTCCGGATGTGGCGGTCATGAAAGGCCTTGGTCTTGTCCTTAAATATCAAGTGTTTGTTCAGGCCCGGATAGGTTGTGTTAATATGGTGATTTTATCGTTGAAATGAGTATAGTGGTTAACCTAAATCGAGCCTAACCATCTCTTTATAAAAAATTTTTACCTGGCCTACTTGATTTTATCTTGGTCACTTTTAGGCCTAGGGTCGAACTCAGGGAAGCAGGATTAAAAGTAAACAAGTTTCTACGCCTTTCCTATAATGAATCTCTTCCGTTCGTTTATTATGTTTTTGGTGTTTTTCTATTTAATATTTTTTTCTAATAATTTTTGTCCTTGAGGTACACCCTCAAAATCAGGTTCTTGGCTTTGAGCCAAATTAGGGTTCCCAAAACTAGTCTTGCTATTCGCAAGGTTGAGTACCTGCAGGTCATGGATTATCTTTTCTCTTTTGTATAATTTTTTTATCTTTTTACTGGCAGGAAAGAGAAACATAAATAAAGTAAATATAGTATATATGTATATATTATATATGTATATAGGGGTGGGGGTGGAGGTGGAAATGGCATGTAGCACGGTGTCGAGTCGGTCGTCGTCTAGAAAGACGCAACCAACAGGACGAAGTGCCGCGTGAAGTGTAGGATGGATGGGTGAAAGATGTGTGCGAAAAATGCTTTCTGTATGCGTGTATAGGGGAATATCAGCAACTGGTGTAGATATTCCCACGATACAACGTATGGTAGGTGATATGAAAAAAAAAATATATATATAGGTATGTTGTAACGAATGTGTGCCCCAGACGTATTTTAAGACGTCTGGGAGGTGGCTCAGACGTCGGACAAGACGTCTGGGATCACAACCAGACGTCTGATAAGACGTCTGGGATAGTTTCAAGACGTCTGGAAATCCGCTATTTTCGACACACGCGAGTCGCCTGCGCGCCTAAGCGCGCAGACCGCATATTCCCCCTTTTTCTCTCTGCGGCTGCAGGCGGCCTGCCACCTTCTCTCTCCTCTCCGCGCGGCGTTAAAAGGGGCGCGCCTCCCCTCCCGTCTCCACCGTCTCCTCCTTCTTCTCCTTCCTGTGCGCGAGAGCGAGCGGACGCGAGGGCGCCAGCGGCGGCCGCAGAGAGCGCGGAGGTGCGGCGTGCGAGGGCGGAGCTCTGCCGTGAGGGCGAGCTCGCCGGAGCGGCTTGGCCGGCTGGCGGAGGGCGCAGGGGGCGCGGAGCGACGCGGAGAGGGACCTGCTGCGGTCTGAGCAGCAGGAGCGCGAGGTGCGACGCGGGCGGCGTCGCGAGCGGAGGCCGAGCAGGGTTCTGATTTTGGAAAATTTTCCAGAATCAGACGTCTGGGTTGATAGCCAGACGGCAAGGTCGACGTCTGTAAGATCATACAGACGTCTGAAAGGTGAGTTTCCGCTTTCTTCTTCCTTCTTGTCGACTAACCGTACTGAGGGAGGGGGGGTTGGCTGTGCGCAGGTTCGCTGATTCGCCATCCTTTGCGAATCAAACGTCTGGAAGTTGTACCAGACGGCGGGAGTGACCTACAGACGTCCGTATGTACCATCGGACATCTGGGGTATAGGACAGACGTCCCCGAAGACTTCTGGACGTCTGGGAAACCACGCTGAATAGGTAATTCTCTGATCCACTGTTTAAGACGTCTGGAAGGAGTTCCAGACGTCTGATTTTGCACAGTATCGTCTTTCTCGACCCGTTTAGGGCCCGTTTGGGCTCCGTTTTCCGTGATTCGAGTTGCGTTCGTTTCAGAATTAATTCCTCTACCCGTCTACAGTAGCTATATCACTGTTTTGAGACACCCCTTGCGTTTGATCCTTGTGATAGGATCTCGTTCAGTTGCAATCTTGAGAGTCGCGGAGGCACGCGGGATTCCCAATCACGCCCCCATTACTCCCGTTGTACCTGGTAGAGTGGCTTATGTTTATTAATAAAATCTGTTAAAGTATGGAACCATAACTAGAAGCTAGGACATTGCATGAATCCTAGGAATGAGAAATGTATGGAATGATAGCTCCTAGGTGATGCATGAATCCTAGGGCTGGAAAACTAGTTGTATGCTAGATCCTAGGATGTGACATGAACCCTAGGATGGAAGAACTAGTGGAATGTATAATACTGCAGTCATGGAAAAAAAAAATGGAAAGGAATATAAAGCTGCCTGTAATTTGAATTAATAGCTGTCTGTTATGAATAAAGAAACATGATTGAGATCATGGATTTTTGAGAACGTGAATCTGGAAAGTGAAACATATGATGTTCTGAGATAAATAGCTGGAACCCTACGGGGAATTAGGAGTGGAACTCCTGGAAAGAAAAAGGAATGGAAACTGAGATGTAGTTTGTACTGTCTCTTGGGTACGCAGTACCAAGGGAAGTACCTGTACCTGTTTAGTGCAGAGTGGGGCCAGCCGCCCCAGGGACCCGGGGTTAGGATTGGCCGCTCTGTACCGACTTGTTGGCCCTCGTGTACGTAGTACCGAGGAGAGCTAGTAGTGTTAGGAGAGTACTAGCTACCCCACGGGCCCCAGGGTTCTGCTAGCCTCCTTCACCGACTTGTTAGGCCCACTAGGGCAAACCAGGGTAGTCAGGCGAGGGTGCGCGGACTGTGGAGGGGCAAGGCCCCGGTTTGGTTACTGTGAAGGGGTTGGACCCCTGTTACTGAGAGGGCTGACCGCGTGCTGTGCTTTGGGCGCACCCGTTAACGGAAACGACTGACCGCGTGCCAGTGCGGGCTAGCTACCTGTGCGTTTATCGCGCGTGCCGTAGTCACCGTTACGTCTGTCAGTGACCTTGGGGTGGTTGACTGAGGGTAGGATCACCACGGGGGACTCTCCCGGCCAGGAGAGCACCACGTGCTACTTCTACTTTTGGAAAAGACTGTAATCAAGATCGTTCCCACGAGGACATTCGAGATCAAGTAAAGGATCTGAGAAATAAATGAAATAGTGAGAAAAATTGAAAGATGTGAATAAAGGAAGTAATAGAACATAACAGCTACTGTACACTCTACTGTTGCCTTTAGTTAGTTTGCCACTCTACTCAGCGTTTTGCTGACGTGTTACACCCGTTACCTTTTTCAGGACCAGGTGTTGAGCAGCCAGGGTCGGCGGCTGCAGAGGACGCTGGGCCGAGTAGGGTCCAGTAGAGTTACCACAGCCTTTTGTACCTCTTTTGTTTCTGTTCTAGTGAGTAGTTTTTGTTTCCGCTGTACCTTCTTTACCTGCTGTTTTTGTTATATGATAAATGCTGTTTTACTGTTGTGGTGGTACCTACTGTAGTAGTTTCTTTCCTTACTGCTGTACCTTCTTACTGTTAGTTATATTCATGCTGAATGTGGTTTATTTTACTGTCTTTTGGTTACTTCCTCGTTGGACGACTAGGTCTTGGGATTAGTCGAGTCGGTCTGGTTCTCGTGTCTCGTAGGAACTCGGGAACCGGGTCGTTACATATGTATATATGTAAATATATATCTATATGTATATATATATATATGGTTATAATTATATAGGTGTATATGTAGTTATATATGTATATATATATATATGTATGTATATTTATATATAGATATGTAAATATATGTATAGATAGATGTATGTATGTATGTATATATATATGTATATGTATGTATATATAACTATACAGATGTATATATATATATATATGTATATATATATATAGTAATATATGTATATAGATCTATGTAGATAGATATATATATGTATTTATAGTTATAGATATATATGTATATATGTATTATATTTGTATATATGTATATATGTATAAAGATATGTGTATATATATGTATATATATATGTATCTATACTTATACTTAGTTATATAGGTACTACTATATATACAGATATAAGTATATATATATATATGTATATAAATATATATATATAAATATATATGTGTATGTATATATATATAAGTATATAGTAGTGTATAAGTGAGTGGGTGTGTGTACGAGAGAGAGTGTGTGTGTGTGTAGGTGTTTGCAGGAGGGAGTGAGAGAGTGCTGTGAGAGAGAGAGAGAGCGCGCGTCTGCTGGAGTAAAGAAGGTGCGGTGTTTAAGTCGTCCGAACGCAGTGGCCGTCGTCTGATGCCACATGCAGGTGCGTAGGCGCGCGAAGACGCGCACGCACGCAGGAGGGAGTGAGAGTGGGAGGAACCGCAGCGCACTGCACTGCTCGCTGAGACAGGTGCAGGCAGGTGCGGGCTCTGGGAGCAGGCGCACGCAGATGCGAGAGCGGGCGTGGAGAGAGACGCAGACACGGGCGTGCGCGGATGGGCAGCAGACGGTCGCGGCGCGGAGAGAGAGCGCCTGGTGACAGGATAAGTGAGAAACTTACCGGTCACCGCACTGTAGCCACAGTGTCACGCTCTCTAGCGTGAACAGTGGCTACAGTGTGCCCTAAGCTCGTGTGACCGCCTGCTGGCGGTTCTACGTGTGCGGGCGCCGCTGAGCGAGCTAGTGCGTGCGCCAAAGGACTGCGCCGGCTGCTTGCGAGTGCGTTGAGGGGCGAGGGTGACCTACTGGCGCACACGAAAAGAGAGTGTCTAGCTGCTAGCGTGCGTGGTGGCCTGCGTGCAGGCGAGCGGTGGCCGGCGCCTTGCTGCAGCAGCGGTTGAGCTTCAAAGCTTGACTCTATGGCAATGGCGGATGTTGATGGAATGAAGAAACAGAGCGGTGAACCACCACGCCCACAGGCTCTTTGATAAGCTGGGCGGTGGTGGGACTCAAAGTGGTGGTTATGCACCACTGTGAGCTACTCCTACCTGCAGAGTAGCTCCTCAGAAGGAGGAGAGGCTGCGTACGGAGGGGAGAGGGGAGGAGACGGCCTGGAAGGGAAGCTGCTGTGTTGGGGTGGACCAGGCTCTCCTGCAAAGAAGATAGTCGTGCCTTTTTAAAGAGGAAGAAGGCAAGCACAGCCATGCCCTGGTTGTGCATGGCTGTGCATGCTGTGCATGCGGCTGCAGGGCAAGCAGTTGCAAGGAATGGCGCGAGGAGGAAGCTGCCATGCCATGCAACCGCGGAGAAGAAAGTCAAATAAAAATAAAAATAAAAATAAAGATGGTAAATTTGCGAGGCAGCACTTGAGGAATACGTTAATTTCAAATCCATTTTATTCACTCTCCTCCCCTCTCAAATAAATGCATGCATGCGTTTATTTTTACAAATGCGACTATGGCTATCTAATCTACACTGGCAATGCTTGGAAATAACACAAGATGGCACAATTGTTGGCGTATTTCTGCTGTGCAATCAGCATTCTCATAGGCCAAACGCCTAACATCTTCTAATTCGCTAAGCTGGAGTTTCCATTCTTGACCTCCTGCATCGAGGTCAAGGTTACATTTTCACACCGCCCAAAAGGCACGGTGTTCCAGCTCTACAGGAAGGTGATAGGCCTTGCCATATACCATGCGATATGGTGACATTCCGAGTGGGGCCTTGTATGCGGTCCGATATGCCCAGAGTGCATCGACTACTTTGTCGAACCAGTCCTTTATGTCCGGTCTAACCGTCTTCTGGAGAATCAGCTTGATCTGACGGTTAGACACTTCAGCCTACCCATTGGTCTGCGGGTGATACAGGGTGGCTATACAGTGATGTACCCCGTATTTCTTTAATAACGACCTGAAATGGGCATGAATGAAGTGGCTTCCCCCATCACTAATCAGGGCGTGAGGTATTCCGAATCTCGTGAAGATGTTCTGCCGTACGAAAGAAATGACGGTCTTATGGTCAGCCCGTCTCGCCGGGATGGCCTCGACACACTTCGAGACATAGTCAACGGCTAGCAATATGTACTCGAAGCCATGCGAGTTCGAAAAAGGGCCCATAAAATCGATGCCCCATACGTTGAACACTTCTACGACCATGATGAGTTGGAGTGGCATCATGTCTCTCCTGGTCATAGAACCGACAGACTGGTATCGTTTGCAGTGTTGGGCGTATTCGTGTGAATCTTTGAAGATGGTTGGCCAGAAAAATCCCGAATGCAAAATTTTTGCAGCGGTTTTCCATCTCGAGAAATGGCCACCACAAGCATCATTATGGCAGAAAGATAACACACTGGGGATCTCAGAATCTGGGATGCATCTTCGAATAATCTGGTCCACTCCAATGCGGAAGAGCAGTGGGTCATCCCAGAGGAAGTATTTGCTTCGACAGTGAATCTGAGTTTCTGGTCCTTGGATTGGTTCGCGGGAATTTTGCCTGCAACAAGGCAGTTTGCGAAATCCACATACCAGGGGAACTCAACAGAATGAACTGCCAAAAGATCTGGGACTTGTTCGTGGATAGGCAGGGAATAAGGATTGTGATCTGGGTCCAATCTGGATAGGTGATCTGCCACAACATTCTATTTTCCAGCTTTGTCGTCGATTTTGATGTCATATTCCTGCAATAGAAGGATCCATCTAATGAGCCATGGTTTGGCATCCTTCTTTGCCAAAAAATGCCGGAGGTTGGAGTGGTCAGCGAAAATGATGACCTTGGACCCTAATAAGTAAGATCTGAATTTCTCCAACCCGAACACTACTGCTAGCAGTTCTTTTTCTATGACAAGATAATTGCGTTGAGCCTCATTCAGTGTCTTGCTAGCATAGTATATGACAAAGGGTTGTTTCTCCCGACGCTGGCCTAAAACAACACCGACGGCAAAATCAAACGCATCGCACATCATTTCGAAATCAAGCGACCAGTTGGGTGGTTGGAGAATCGGGGAGTTGGAGACAGTGCTTCATAAAGTTCGAAGGCATTGAGACACGAGGTATCAAATTCAAATGGGACATCGGTAACCAGGAGATTCGTCAAAGGCCACGTATTTTTGAGAAATCACATATAAATCTTCGATAGAAGCCGACGTGACCCAAGAATGATCTGATCTGCTTGACCGAGTTGGGCAGCGGTAAGTGGGAAATAATCTCGGATTTAGCCCGGTCGACCTCGAGTCCATTTTTGGAGATCCTGTGCCCTAGTACTATGCCATCCCTCACCATGAAATGGCTTTTCTCCCAGGATAGTACTAGGTTCACCTTAATACACCATTTCAAAATCTTGGTGAGGTTATCAAGACAAGATGCGAAATCATCTCCAAAAATGGAGAAGTCATCCATGAATACCTCCACATAGTCCCCGATCATGTCAGAGAAGATGGCCATCATGCAACGTTGAAATGTCGCTGGTGCGTTGCAAAGGCCAAAGGGCATCCACTTGAAAGCAAATGTTCCAAAGGGGCATGTGAATGTGGTCTTGTCTTGATCTTCCGGGCTAATCGCTACCTGATTATACCTGGAGTATCCATCCAGAAAGCAGAAAAAATTAGGTCTGGCTAACCGTTCCAAGATCTGATCAATGAACGACAAAGGGAAGTGATCCTTCTGGGCAGCCGTGTTCAGTTTCCTGTAGTCGATGCTGACCCTCCAAGATGTCGTAGTGCGGGTCGGGATGGATTCGCCCTTATCATTCTTCATGACGGTGAATCCTGCTTTCTTGGGCACTATCTGGATCGGACTCACCCACTGACTGTCTGAGATTGGAGATACAATACCTGCATCCAGCCATTTGATGATCTCCTTCTTAACAACCTCTAGCATATTCGGGTTAAGCCGTCTCTGAGGTTGTCTCGAAGATTTCATCCCCTCATCTGTGTAAATGTGATGAGTGCAATACAAGGGGCAAATACCGCGGAGATTAGCAATACTCCACCCGATAGCAGCCCTATGGTCTTGAAGCGTAGAAATTAATTGATGCTCCTGTTCTTGGGTTAAGTGGGCATTGATAATGACTGGGTATGTCTCACTTTCGCCCAAGAACACATACTTGAGTAAGTCAGGTAAGGGCTTCAATTCAATTACGGGTGGGTCAGAGTCAAAAATGAGGGAGGGAGGAGCAGAATCGAGGGTGGGAATCTGCTGATCCATGTGCACGTGAATTCCCGCTGAGTCGCTCCCTGTGGAATAATCTGTTGTGACTGCATTAACGGGAAACCCGTTAACTGTGATCACGTCTTCCTACAACAACAGGGGAGAATTAGTAATGTGTGGATCATGATAGCTGGATTCAGGGGTGCTATGGTCAAAAGCACACCCTAAACAGTCGGATCCTCGGGGAGATATGTGTAGTGCAGTGGTCTCAGTCCCGTGTGGATCGTGATCCAAGAACTCTGATAGTGTAGACGAACGACACATTGGGTCATCACAAAGGAGCCCAATGTTGCCACAGTATGCTGGGTCTTCTTCTTCACCATCCTCCTCTATTCGATCACAGTCGAAATTCTTTGCTGCCCTGAATATGTCAAGTCAAAGTCTCTCATTGCCTAGGGAGATCTCCATACACCCGGATGCACAATCAATGTTCGCTCGGGCTGTCGGCAGAAATGGGCGACCCAAAATAATTGGTGCATCTCGAAGATTTGGAGGAACTTCCATATCGAGAACAAAAAAATCTGTGGGAAAGCAGAACCTGCGGACTTTCACAATCACGTTTTCAACCACCCCCCTCAGTGTTTTGACTGATCTATCCGCCAGCTGAATCGTGACTGAGGTGGGCTTCAACTCCCCAAATCGAAATCAATCAAATACGGCAGTGGGAGTTAGGTTGATGGACGAACCCAGATCTAGCAGGGCCCAATCAAATGGAGAATCCTGGAAGAAGCAGAATATGAGTGGGGTACCAGGGTCTTTCTTCTTCGATGGTAGATCAGCTAGAATCACGGCACTAGCCTCTTCCGACAGTACCACCTGTCGTCCAATTCTCGGCTGTCGCTTCGAGGTACAATAGTCCTTGAAGAACCTAGCGACAGCGGGAATGTGATCGATAGCCTCGAGGAGGGGGACCTGAATATGTACTTCCTTGAACATCGATTTCAGGTCCTCAAAATTTCGTGTGTCCTTTTTCTGTACTGCATTTCGTGTTAAAGCCTCAGGAAAAGGGACGGGAATTTCAGGGTTAAGTGGCCTCTTACCCTTATCTATCGCAGGTGGCTCCTGAGATGGAGTCGATTCCGCCTGCGGTGAAGGGTGGGAAAAATCAAGACCCGCCTGCCTAGGTGGTGGGTTAAATGTCTTCCTTCCGTTCCTCAAAGAGACAGCATGTGCATCGGCTTGCTGTCCATGAGGTGGTGGGGGAGCGGAAGGGGAAAAATACGTGGGGTTCTGCAAAGGCGGCCGGCCTTGCGCGTAACCGGGTGGTGCAGGAGGCGCCTGTAGTATGGCGTGTGCCTATCCCTACGGTGCCTGGAACCTAGGCGGGGCACCCTGGTTCTACACATATCGCGGGTTCAGGATGGGTTGGGAGGGCAAGGCTCCCTGAGTCCTATTCTCCTGCAATAGCTGGTTCTACGTGTTCTGTATGGTCTATATCTGATCAGCCATCGCCTTCATAATCTGCAAGCTATCTTGTGTTGATTTCCTCATTAATTCTTGTAGCTCCTCTTTCAATGACTCCAAAGGGTCAGCCCACTTTGGAGGGTGGTTGGCAACTTGGTGCAATGGCTGGTATAAAGAGCGAGGTTGCTGCTGCTGAGACGGGAATGGTTGCTGCCTAGGGTACATTTTTTGTGCATTCCCGTATTGCCTGGTCTGGCAGTGTGGATCTTGATGTGGTCTCTGTGAATTACCAGACCAAGAGAAGTTTCGATGCTGGTGCCAACCAGGGTTATACGTCTCTAAATACGAGTTATTACGCCTGTATCCTTAGATAGCGCTGACGTCCTAGGAGGCCGAAGATGTCTGAGACGTATATCCGTCAAGGGGATACGCATTATAATTTGCGGGTGCTAGTAACCCTGGTCGTAGGGTGCCAGATCCAGATTATTTACGGGATCTTAATATGCAGGATCTCGTAAATACGGAGAAGATGCATCCCGAGTGAGTAAATTAACTCGAGCAGGAGGGGCTCGGGATGCATAGGAGGGTCTTGAAGCGGCAGAGCTCAAGTCAGATTGACCCTGACTAATCTGTCAATCTTTTTCTTATTAGGTTTATTCTATCCAACTGCTTGACTATGATATCCATGTCGGCTCGAATAGACTCGGTGTGAGCCTCGTGGACACCAACCCACTGCTGACCAGGCTGTTAGAACTGGTTCATGGATGCGGCATTCATCGAGTTCTCTAATGATTCGAATAGCTCAAATGCGCCGTTCTCATCTTTTGCGAGAAAATTCCCGTCACTAGATGCATCTGCCAGATACCGATGTGTGTCATCTAGCCTATGGTAGAAAATCTGAGCTAAGTGCCATCTGGGTATACCATGATGCGGGCATTTTCGGAGAAGGTCGTGAAATCTGTCCCATGCTTCGTGTAACTTCTCCCCAACTCCCTGGGAGAAAATTGTGCTTGCGCCCCGCATTGCATTTGTTCGACTGATTGGGAACTTTTGCAGGAATTCACGTCATAATTCAGGCCAGGTTCCAATTGGCTTCCCAATAGTCTTGAACCAGTATGAAGCTTTGTCCCTTAGAGAGAACGGGAAAAGCTTCATTAGAACAATCCCAAGATCGATATTCCTGGGTCGAATCATTTCGGCGAGTCGACTCAGGTCCTCCAAGTGCTAGAACGGATCTTCGCTTGAGTTCCCGTAGAAATGAGTGCTGATCAACCCAATCACATTAGGCTTGAGCTCAAACGCGTCTCCGCCTCCGGGAATTCTAACTAGAGGTGCGACGATTTGTGCGGATTGGTCGTAGAAATTCTGCAGTTGTTTTCCTCGCGGTGGGTGCTGCATCCTGTCAAGCGCAGTCAGAATGCAATCCATGCTCTGCTGATGCTGCTCCTCAGATTCGGCGACCCGGGCTTCCAAATGAGCCATCGGGTCCAGATTCTCGATATCCTAACCTGGTTTAGGTCCAGGTCCAAGATTTGCCATGGTGGCTCTGGGAGTGGAAGAAGTGGGGGGAGAAGATGGTCCAGGCGAGGTGACTCGCCTCCTTAGGAGTGGCTCCCAAGGTCCAACAAAGTGAGGTCGAAGTGACCTCCTTCCTTGCATACACCACCCAACCCCTTGGTTGGTGTAGCCAAGCAGGACAAGGCTAAGGCCCTGTCAATCAAATGGTCCTTATGGATCAGGTGACCAGATTTTTTGTTAGAGGTTTGAATTCCTGAAGAGAAGTTCGTCGTTCAACCGACTGAAAGTGGTTCCCGCCTCTCAAGTTAACCAGCCAGTCTGGTTACAAGGGGACTAAGGGGAAGGTTCTTCCTTTGGCTTACACCTCCGGCTCCGTTAACCCCCGAGCTACGGTCGTTTGACACTACCCCGCAGACTTAGTCACTTGGTTTGGCGAGAGAGGTTAAAAACACCCAGTAGTATGACAACGAACTCGGGTTGATTTCATGTTTTAAAGTTAATTTTAACCCATTTTCTTCAATGGGGTTTGTGGTGAGTGGCCCACAAGGTGACCAAGCTCACGGCTAAACACTAGACTTGATTAAGTCTAGGTTAGCCCAAAGCGTGGTCACTAAGTTGTAACCCTAAAGATTCATCCTAAGTTTCATGCACTTCTAGCCTAACTTATGCTAAGTTCTAGCCTAATTTAGGTCAATTAAGACCTATGATTGCTGTACAATCACTCCTTTCTTTTCTTTTTAATTTTCCCCCCTCCTTTTTCTCATTTTTCTCTCAAATGGATCTTCTTTTTCCTCAACCTACATTTTTTTTTGTGCGAAATCCTTTTGTGAGATATGATTTTCACAGCATTTTTCTCTTTAATACCCCCCATACCTACGTTTTACAATGTCCTCATTGTAAATTAGGTAGGTTCGAGTTCAGTTTAGATCGTACATTAGAATAGGGTCAAAGGGTGGGTGGATGGGTCGGGGTGACTGTTGCAGATGATTTCAAGCTTTGATACGTGTACTAAAGGTGGAGTTGGTTGTTCTGATGGACGAACCCTAAAGTGCAATATGAGTTCAGCAAAGAGTTATGTAAAAAGGATTTTGGGTTTTTCAAAAAATGATGGGCTGCCGCCTGTTAAGCGCTAAGTTTAACGCCATCAGCTGGGTGCAATAAGCTCAGGGAGAATGGAGATCAAAAGACAACTCAGCCAAGTTTGTGTCAGTGAGTTCAATGAATGGTTTGAGTCACTGACCATTCACGATAAATGATTCAGAATCACGACTAAGTTCACTAATTTCTATGGCCCCATTTCCAAAAACACGTCGGACAATGAATGATCCAATCCATTTTGATTTGAGTTTGCCAGTACATAGTTTGAGTTTGGCATCAAAGAGTAGGACCTTCTAACCACGATAGAAATTTTTTCTTGATATGTGTTTGTAATGAAAGGCTTTAACCCGTTCTTTGTAAATTCGCTAGTTCTCGTATGCTTCATTGCGTAGTTCCTCGATCTCGCTCATTTGTAATTGTCGGTGGGTTCCAGCCTTATAAAGATCTAGATTGCACTTCCATACTGCCCAATAAGCTTTGTGCTCCATTTCGACGGGTAGGTGACATGCCTTCTCGTACACGAGTCTGAACGGAGACATACCTAATTGGGTTTTTTAGGCGGTCCTATAGGCCCACAGAGCTTCTGGAAGGTGGGCCAACCAAACTTTCCTATCAGGCCGAATAGTGACCTAAAGGATTTTCTTGATCTCCTGATTAGACAATTGATAATAACACCATCATGAGCCCTAACTAACTCATTTTGACCTAAGAAAGAGAATAAAAGCTCCTATATAACCAGGAGAAAGGCCTAATTCAAGGAATTATTGTTCGGAGAAGAAAACATGAGGGTAAAACTGTAATTTTACCATTTCAAACCATCAACGAGATTTCTCAGGGGCTAAACATTGATCAAATGGTCTTGATAAGATAAAAGGTGGGTTGGTTCGTCAGAAATGAGTTCATGTGCAATCTAAGAATTAAATGACATCTTATAATCCTAAAATAGACCCGCTTAATTCAACAAGGTTATGGTCAGGATAAAAATCAATTAAACCCTCTAAAATTCATGGAAAAATATCCCCTACGGTTTAGATCCTTCAATTTGGCCTTTAGAACCAATTTTGACCTAATTTGGGTTTTTGTGTAAAATGTCCAATCAAATATGGTCAAACCTAAAATCCAACATCACCATTAGATTCCTTAGGTCCAAATTAGATTTGTACCAAAATTTGGGCCTAAGGGAAGGTCATCTTGACCTACTTTGCAAAATAGTCCACCCAATTACATTCTGACCCCTAGCTTTTGAAAATCCTTGCACAGACCCCCCTATCTTCCTCGCCAATCTTTGCATTTAGGTCCCTCCTCCATTAAAGCGGAGGAATCCTACTCTATCAAGGATCCAAGGAGGATTGCTCCCTAATTCCTCAGAGATCTCTCAGATTTGGAAGGGAGATTTTGTGATGAATTCCCTCCCATCTGAACACAATTTCAGGATCTAATTTGCACCCAATCACTCATGCAAACGCACGAGAGATATGGGTATCTCCCACTGTTTCCTTCTCCGACGAGGACTCTTGCGCTTGGAAGCTTGCCTTCCACGCACAAGAGCCCCTGCCAGTACCTATAAAAAGACCCCCACCTCCGACCACACATTTTCAACTTGGCTTGGCCGGAGAATCACCCCTAACTTCGTCTCTTCTCCTCCGGCCAAGTGTCTAGCAGGCTCCGGTGACCTCTCCTCCTCCTTCTCGTCGCTCTGCCACAATACCAGTGGCAGAGACGTCCTCACCACCTTCCTCCGCGTCGCGCCATACCCACGGGCGCACCTCCAGCCCCTTCGTCGTCGCCGTTCTCCCTCCGCTAGAAGTTTCTTCTCCAACGGTGGCAAGTATAGCCAACAGCTCTTCTATCCCCCTTCGTCCACTTAGTTAGGTCAAAACGCTTCCTCTTCCTCCCCTCTTCATTTCCCCTCTCTTTCCTTTCACTTTAAACCCGTCAACACCGCAGACCACCACCATCGTTCCCATCTCCGGCCAACCACCAGCGAGGTGTCTCCGTCACCTCCTCACCTCCATCCACCTCGCCAGACCCCTCATAACAACCGCCATCATCCACTGAGCATCTTCCACCCCTTCACTGACCGCCAACACCTCCACACTCGCCCACCGAACACACCCATTACCACGGCAACAGAGCAACCTAGTCACGCATGCCTAGGCCGCCCCACGGCCAACCACCCACCGCAGCACCTTCGCCGTGACATAGCAAAGCTCCCCATGTGGTTTAACAAGGCCACAAGTCCATCTTTGTGAGTTTCAGATCCGACCCCCTTTCCACCATTGGAGCACGAGCAAGGAACTCGCAAGCTCGCTCCAGGCCGAAGCACTCCAGGTTCCCAGGTCCAGGAGGCACAGGCTAATCTCATGAACACATCCAGCAAGAGAGCAAGCCTTGCGAGGAACCCATCTGTGGCAATTGAGCGAAGCACCTCACCTGCAGGCACGAGCGAAGCAAGTGGGACTTTTAGTCCCACCTCGGAAACTCAGGCGCGCGGTGAGTCCCTTATATTGATTTTGTGTTTTAGGCATTTCGCCTCAAGACACGAGGTGAGGTCCCCTCGCCCACGCTCACCCGCCTCATCCACGACCCACGCCCCCGAGGACCTGGTTGACCGACCCGTTTAACCCTGCACTCCTCTCGCACCACCCACGCCGGTGCACCTGGACCCGGGCACGCATAACCTAACCTAATTACCCGGCTAGCTCTGGGAGAGTGAACCCAAGAGAGAAATAGAGAGAGAGTGTACGCGGGGAGGGTAGCGAATAGGTTTTGCACTCATGTGCGTGTGCAAGGAAAAGAAGAAAGGAAGAGGAAGGCGTAGCCGCAGAGAAAGAAGGAGAAGGAAGAGGAGCTAAGGCAAGGAAAGCAGAAAAGTTAAGGAAAAAGAAGGAAGGATGAGGCGCGCCTGAATAAGAAAGAGAAGGGCAGGAGAAGGCAGCAAGGATGGCAGAAGCCAAGGGAAAGAGAAAGCACTGTAATAGGGGAGGTGAGGCTGAGAAGAAATCAAGGCAGAGAAGAAGGAATAAGAAGGAAGGAGAAAGCAAGGAAGAAGAAGCAAAGAAGCCAAAGTCAGAAAGGAAAAGAAAGAGAAACTAAGGCCAAAGACCTGCAGAGGAAAGTCAGAGAAAAGAAGAAAGAGCCAAAAGCTAAAGGAAAGAAGAGAAAGAAGAAGGAAAGAAAGAAAAGAGAAGATTAAAGAAGAAGAAAAGAAAGAAGCAAGGCAAGCAGATTCTTCTCAATCTCTTTATTTTGATATACTTTAGTATCCATAAACTCCTGCATTATACTCTGAATTAGATTTTGAGTAGATTTAAGTGTTAAAATTACATTATTGAGATTAGTGAATAGATTCTATTTGCTCCCTGTGTTCGACCTCAGACTTAACAATTCGAGTAATAAAAACTACTTATTTTTTTACAAGGTGATTTCACCTATACTACGACGCGACATCACTTATCTTTATAAAACAACCGATCTCGCCTATGTTAACATTTTGGCGCCGTTGCTGGAGAGCAACGCGCAATTTACAACTAGTCTCTGCATTCTTTTTTATTCTATTTGAGCACTAACTTGCCCTATTGTTTTGCTGTGATCTTGCAAGATATTTCACGAGAAGATCTCCTGCGCAAGTCAACCACTCCAGGGCTGGTAATCTATTTTCTTCCCTAATCCATCTACTAATCCTTGAAAGACAAAAGGAAGCAATCAAAATAGGAACTGCTTGCCTTCTCTTTATAGTAATTATCACTTAAAAGGCTAGTTTCTGATTTGCGAGATAAATTTTTCAAATCTGATTGAAGTAGAAGCGATTTTTAGAGATCCTATCCCACAAAATTCATCTGCCTAGTAGAAATCACGCTTAATCTCCGCGGACAATACACTTCTTGTTTTTAAGTCCAAAGAGAACTTTTTTTGAAAAGAAAAGAGGATTGGAAGTAGAACCAAATTAGGGTTTCTACAGTAGGGTTTTAGAGTGCTAGTCACACATGCTTGCATAGAAAGAAATAAACCCAACCCGCATCAATGTGCTACCCAAACCCTTCATTGAAAAGATCTAAGTAAGACAACGCAAGAGATTCTTCTGGAAAGGGGCTTCTCATCATGGGGCTTTCCTTCAACCTGTAAAATGGGAATCAGTTTGTTTGCCAAAGAAGATCGGTGGCATGAGAATTAGATCCCTCAAAGAATTTAATGATGCCCTGCTTTTGAAGTGGGCTATTCGGCTGCTACAAGGGGAAAAGAAATGTGGACAGAGATTATTCAGGATAGCTATGGGACTACCAATGATGAGAAGAACCACCTAAATCCACACAAACCTTCTCCTTTTTGGTCATCAGTGGTGCGTGCCTTGGCGGATAATTGGAGCTTGTTCAAGTCTATCTTAGGTGATGGGAAAAGCTTCAAATTCTGGTTGAAAAATTGGTTGCCTGGTGGGGTGATAAAAGACAGGTACCCTGTTGCATTCTCAGCTGCTTCTAATAAAAATGCTGTGGTATGTGATTACTGGGACACGGCCTCTGAAAATTGGTCTCTGAACAATGTAATGTGGAATGGTCATGAAACAAGAACACGAGCAGAAAATGAGCATCTCATGCAGGAACTTGCTGCTTTCAAACCCACACCTGAGGAATATGACACATACAATGGGAGGGTACGTTCTCCTCAGCGGCTACCTATGACAAGCTTGTCAACTCTTCCAGGATGGCAGAAGTAGATGAGGTGGGGAAAAAGCTATGGAAATTGAAGGTACCACTGAAGATACAAATTTTTTTATGGTTATGCAGAAGAGATGGCCTGATTACTAGAGATCTGAGGCACAGGAGAATGGGAACCCCTACCCACTTCTGCCACTTGTGTGGGATGCATAATGATTCCAGCATTCATATATTTTCTACTTGTGTGATTATAGATTATGTCTAGAGGAAGGTGTGTAGGGAATCTATTCCCACGTAGGAGAATCTCTGGAGTTCTTTCTTGAGGGTGAATAAGCCATACTTGCTTATGGTGGTTGTATTATGGTCTATTTGGAGAGCTAGAAATGAGAACTTATTTCAGGAGAGTCCAGTGAATGTGGATAAGATTGTCAATAGTCGCTGGAATCTCATACACCAATGGGGTTCAATCATGTAACCTTTTTCATTATATTTTTATCAATAAAAGCTCTCCAGGAGTGCTATCGGTGATTCGATAGCATTCCTTTTCATCCTGCAAGTTCACCCAATGGTTGTCGGAGATCGGGTAGATAATCCTAGCACCTAACCACTTAATGGTCTCCTTTTTCACGACATCCTTCAGGTTCGGATTCAAACGTCTCTGCATTTCACGGGATGGTCGTGAGCCCTCCTCAGTATAGATGCAGTGCATGTAATATGAACGGCTGATACCAGTCAAGTCATCGAGAGTCCAACCAATGGCTCTCCGATGCTGCTAGAGGACAGAAATCAATCTTGTTTCCTGATTAGAAGTTAGTCAGGAATTGATGATCACAGGAAACGTGTGATTAGAACCCAAAAGATGTATCTTAGATGATCAGGGAGGGGCTTCAATTCCATGACGGGATTGTCAGCAGCTGATGAGAGGCTCATCATGGCTTCTAATTATCCCTAATTAACTAGTTTCCCTAGTTAATTAGCCATGAATATGCATATATAAGGGTTAATTATAGAATAAGGGGCAAAATAATAAAGGACCTTAAAATAAGTTTAAAATGCTAAATTATATGTCAATTACTATTATTAATAACTTAATTAATAAATGGGCTCGAAATACCACTAATTGGTTACCTAATTAATATCTTATTTAACTTAAGAATAACTTATGACCTAAGTCTTTAATAACTTAAGTAAATCAATTTAATAAATATAAATAAATGGGTTAAAAATGTGAATACATGGCTTTAATATGATATTTAGCTAAATTATAAATATATATAAAAAGTTAGAAAAGAAAATAATTTAAATTAACCTTAAAAGCCTCTGTTTGCATTTTGGTCCCTATAATTTATTACAATCGAGTCCTTTTCCTTTAATCTAGGTCCTTAACTTTTCTTGCAGATAGGTCCCTATGTACACCGTCTTCTTCTTCTCCATTTCTTCTTCAACCGCTTGAACAGCTAACGTTCGGCGGTGATGGCACTCTCCGATGACAGTCCATCTGATGTCATTCCTTCCTCGCCAAGCTCTTGGAGCTTGTGCTCACCACCTCAACTCCATCCACCGATCTGTATTTATCCTAAATCCTAATTAGGTCACAGTGTTAACTTCACCAGCGACGGAGACGACGAGGGAGGTTAAGCTGTACCTAGACATCCATTCGTCTGGATCTTCCCCCTTTACAGCCGCTGAACCCTATAAATAGGCCTGAACCCCTACAATTTGAGCTTGATCAGCTCCCTTTCCCTCTCCACCTCACCGTAGCTGGTCAATAGGTTCTTCCGCAACTCTGGCATCTTCATTCTCCTTCTTGAGCGCGGCTGCCGAGGACGTGCTGCCTCTCTCACCTCCTCTTCCTCTCTATCACCCTGCCAAAGGCGACTGAGCGCCCCACTCTCCCTCTGGTCTCCGCTTCGATCGGCCGGAGCTTCTCTTCTCACCCAATCTAGATTTTGATCTCGTTCTCGCCCTGCCAACGGTGAGATCCCTCACCTCCTTCGTTAGGTAAGTAGTCTTAACCCTTAGGAGTAGGTTTAGCTAGGTACTTAGATAAAATTAGCTTAGTTTAGTTAGCTTCAGTAATTTCTTCTCTGACTCCGACGAGGTCAAATTCGATCTCACTGACATCGATTCACCCTTGCTTCCATCCTGTCACTTGTCTCTACTTTCCACGATCATCCTCCCCTCCTTTCCTTCCTATTTTATCAGCTTTACTGCCTAGACCAGTTCACCTTCATCAGTGACCTCCGCTGTCCATAGTGGAGGTCACTGAGCTTAGAACACCTCCGCTGGGGCCCTCCATCACCCATTCGCACACTAAGGGCCCCGATCTTCACTCCAACTTAACAATTGATCACTTATACTGTAAACGCCTAATTACGTTTCAACTCTTGAGCTTACTGTCTATGGTGAGTTCAAGAGAGTCTAAACACCTAATAGATCACCTATAGATTATCACCGTACACATTAAACACTTTCCTCTCACACAATTGAGTGAGAGGAGCATCTTGGAGTTCTAACGAACTCATACTCTCCATTTTCTGATTTCGTTACATATATTTGATTAAATTCATTAATTGCTTCAATTGAGACTCTCTTGAGGTTCAGAAGGACCTCAAGAAGCTCTTGAACCCATTAATGAGCTCATTTGATGAGATTTTCATCACTATGTATCAAAAACGAACTCACCGAAGCTCTGGCAAGCACCAACGAGTCATATTTGAGCTTCAACCCATGAATTAACCTGAGAAGCTCTAGAGTATACTTATAAGGCTTCAGGATTAATTTTCTGTGGTTTAATTTGAGTTTCAACATTTGGAGTACTTGTTTGATCTATGTCTTCTCCAACTCCGGCAGAGTTAGAGAAGCAATTCTATTAGGATTAAGACTTCGAAAATAGATTCAGAAGCTTATGCAGAACCTATAGAAGCCATCCTTGATCTCTGATTGCTTTGAGAACTCTTAGGTTGCTCCACCGAACAAGCTCCATTTTGACCTTAGGCGATGAAGTCTAAAACCTTACCATATTTGATCAAAATCCAATTTTGAAGCCTTGAATCAGCTCCTAAGGATGAATTATGTTGATTTGAGACTTTAATTCGATCTCTGAAAGCTTAATTCAGAAAGTCAACCCTCAATTGGATTTGGTCAACACTGTGTTAGACTTGAGTGATATTTGAGTAATTTTGGGAATTAAATGTTTCAATAGGGATCTAGGATGACTTAGAATGTGTTCGGGTTGGATTGGAAGATTTTTATTGAGGTTTTAAGGTGTTTCATGCTTCTGCATAGTTTCGGTTCAAAATGAACCCAATACGATTTTAGTGACATTTTGATGAGATTTAAACGCCTATTTCACCTAGCCCAGATCGCAAAAACCATATGAGGTTGTTCAGATATCTGTTAGAGACTAATCTCTCTCTGCTGAGCTAATTTAAGCTCAAATCTGGGCTCTGTGTCTACTGAACGAAGCATTTGAGTTTCATCTTCTCTCTAAGCTTCTCAGAAACTCTTTTCTTGTTCCAATTGACGTGGAATTGTTCCCCGAGGCTTCTCATAACCTCAGCTGAAGGCTTTAGGCTTTCCTTAGGTTATTTGACCTGAGTTCAACTGTCTACAGGTCATTTTGGCCGTGCAAACCTTCCATCGTCGCCCCTCAAATCGAAGGGCCAATTCAGATCTGAGCACCAAATTGGTGCTGCATCCTGATAGAGCACACATAGGGCTCTTGATTGAGTCCGTGGTCGATCAATTCCATCAACGAAGTCGGCCGAAATCTTCATCGGAAAATTATCCTGGAGCTGGAAAGATTGTCCCACCTCAGTAATTTGTGGACGATTGCTATAGTATAATATGATTTTCTGCACTAGACGGTTCGGTCGTCAGCGCAGGGTGCAAAATGAAATGAACATATTGGGCGTGGGTGCGTGCGTTGCATGTGCTTGCGCATGGGTGTGTGTGTGCACGCCTGTGAGCGTGAGCGTGGACCCATGAGTGGGAGCCAATGTGGAACTAAAGTCCCTGTTGTCCTTTGAGGGTAGCTAACTGACGAGGAGGAGGCGAAGGAGGCGTCGATTGTGATGAGCCGACACCGGAGAAGAGGAATACTTTGGGCGGGAGAACGGCGACAAGGAGGAGGTTGGGAAGCGTCGCGCCGGTATTGCAAGACGCAGAATGAAACGAGGAAGAAGAACCAGCCGCCTATTGTACGTGGCGGCCGGTGAAGTGAACAGGGGAGGACGATCACCGGGGCAAGCTTGAAGCGGGCTTGAAGAGGGAGAAAAGAAGAGTTTGGTAGCCCAAAAACTTGCTAAGGAAGTAAGACAGGCAAGGAGGGTCTTATATCGGCCATTAGACGAGCTTCCAAGCTTGGAAACAAGCTTGGAAGCTCGAAAATCAGGGATTAGGATTTGGTGATTTCAAGGAGTTCGCACGAGCTCCACGAGGAGATTTGGAGTTTAGGATTAGGTTTAATCGATCAGGAAACTCCTCAGGGTTGTCCGGCCAAGTAATCAGGGAGGAATCTCTGATTGAGAGCTCGGCTACGTGGGTTCACACCTGCCATGGCAGAAGAGACCCAAATGCGATGAATACAATGAAGTTAGGGGGGTCTTTGTAAGGATTTTCGAAAGTTATGGGTGTATGTGAGAAAGAAAGAGTATAAATGGACCAAAATGCAAACTAGGTTGAAATGATCTTTGATTGAGCTCAAATTTTGGTACAAACCTAATTTGGACTCAAGAAACCTAACGGTGAAGTCAGATTTTAGTTTTGACCAAGTTTGACTGGATAATTTATGCAGAAATACAAATTAAGGCAACCGTCTATCTGAGACTTTGTTTTAGGTCAAAAGGAGTTCCAAAGGTTAAATCAAAGGTACCAAGTCTTATAGAATAGTTACCATGACCTTAGTTAATTAAGCGAGTCTGAAATTAAGGTTTCGGATGTCCATTAATTCTTGAAATGTGTGAAAACATGTTTCAATCTGCATGGACCCTCTTATTCGACATTAATGACCATTTGACCTTTAATTCACCCCTGGAATTTCCCACAGTTATTCTGTACTTTTGAAATGCAGTTAAAATTGCAGAAATAACCCTGTGCTCATCTCTTTTTCTTAAAACAGAATAGTGTGCACACAGGACCCTCTAAGTAGGAGCTTTTTTCAACTTTATTAGACCAAAAAGGGCTAGTTAGGGCTCATGATATTGTTCCCATCAACAGGATAGTTGATGAGAAAGATAATCGTTACGAAAAGTTTGAGTTTAGAAAACCCGAGTCGTAAAATTCGCAAGAAAATCCGCTACCAAATAATATTTATAACTAAAACTCTGGCGTGTCCTGGGTCAAATACAAGGATGTGAATGTTTGATTAAAAATCACATTTGGAATTATTTTCATAAAGCAGATTAGCTAGTTTAATTTAATCTAAGCGAGCTAAACTACTTAAATAATAAACAATAGAAGACGTAAAGAGAATATATAAACAAAGAGAAAAATAGAGAGAAAATGAACAAATATTGCATTTAAATATTCTAAAGTCTCTTACAATTACTTAAAGAAAATAAAACTACACTAGAAAGCGATAAAAACATAAGGGTGAGAAAATCCTCCTCAACGACTGCTTAAAGGATGAGTCACGTTGATGAAGTACCCGGAAGAGGATGGCGAGATGCTGGAAGAGAGAGGACGAATCTAGAGGACGAAGGACGAAGCAGGGCGACGTCGCAGTGGGATCCACTTCCCAAATGGTGGCAAGAAGACAACCACAAGACGCTCCACGAAGGGGGTAAGATGGGAAAATTATTTTACTCTTGCTCTAGTTGAGCATCCCAGGTATGGAACCACCACTTAGAGCTTTGGAGGAGGTGAGAGAAGAGCTAAAGGGATGAAGAAATATGTGGGGTGTAGGGTCCTTTATATAGTTGAGGTACAATGGCAAAAAGGTCCTTTAAAATCTTTAAAATTAAATGCAAGGCCTTTAGTGACGCACACTTACGTCACTATAAGTAAGCATCGATGAAGGTGCATACTTGATCTCCATCGCTTACCATCGATTGGATTCACCTCACGTGGCCACCTCATCGCGTCGTGCCGCTATCAGCCATTCGATCATTCGATCGGATGGTCGAGAGTGCACGAACACGCTTCATCTTCCGCTGTTGCACGCACCTACGTACGATGGCGCATACGTTAACTCGTCATCACACTCATACGGTGCGCTCGTTCATCCAGCACCCCTACGTGCTCCACGTAGCGGCCACCATCACCACACGATTGTCATCGTACAACCGAATTTCAGCGTTGTCGCTCGCGTGCTTGATTTGAAGCTGGGCGAGTTTCGAATGCGTGACATTTTCTTCTCGAAAGACACTCGACCACCACGCCATGAGCGCAAATAGTCAAGTTTCTAAATTTTTTCCTCCGGTGCTCTCCACCGTCGGATGATGATCCGACGATTGAGATTAATCTGACATTGATGAAGAAGAAGGCTGCGGTGCTATTGAGGTTGTCTAGGCAGCTGAGATGGCACCACATGACGCCATCTTGGTTGTCCATCTTCCAATGCCTGTAGATGGTGCCACAGGTGCCAGATTGGGTCGATTTTCATGTCATTGGGCTGTGATCGTCGATCCGAACCCATCCGTGCAGTTGGATTTGTCATCTGAGGTTCGGATTTTCACCATTTTGCTCCTTGATCTTTGATCTTTCTAGGACTGCATCTGATGCTACGGAGGTCCGGTCGGGGCAATCTCGGAGCCATTGAACTCCAATCGTCGCCCTAATCAGATCCATATGGTTGGATCTTCAATCCGAGGCCTAGAAAAATATCGCCTTGTCCCCTTACCGCAAAAAGAGGTGAATTATTATATAATTTGTATAGATTAGCCTAAATGCATGATAATGCATGTTATGTAATATTTATAATGCATGATGCTTCTACGGCACTAGGAACATGCACAAATAGACACTTTAGGCCAATTAGATGTGTGCACATCAATAAGGAGTTGCTGGAAAGGAGTATCAAAATAATGCTACTTCCAAGATCAAGAGGGATGTCCCAAGAGAATGTTGACAGTAGAGGGGGAAGTACCTTGAATGAGAAGTACCACAGATAACCACTAGATCCCTATCACCATGATAAGAAACAAAAGGATCACCAAAGGCCAAATGATCGATGTCCAATGGGCCATGGATCACCACGTCCTATAAAGGTAGCACGCAAGTAATCTGATCCAACTGGAACCCTAGCTAGGTGACATAAAAGGGAAGTATGCTCTAGCATATCTCGCAAAAATGTCCTAGTTTCATGCTTCATACTCTCAACAATTGGAAGGGTCTGTAGTGGATGGTCCTTGGGATGTTCACATTGAAAGGGACTACCAATTGTTGAAAGAGGGGCTCCTCGAGGAGGGTGGGAGCATAGCCAATGTTAATTGAGAGGGATCACCGGCTTGTGGGTCATCAAAAGAATCTCTTTTCTTTTGTTATTAATTAAGCTTGATGTATTTCTGGAAAAAACTTGAAAAGTTTATTTAGTATTTTCATGCCCTAGGCAACGTGAATGCTATACTTGTAAAAATTGTATCTAGCAAATGTATAGCCCTTTATTGTTGGTTTACTGCAATTTCACACACACGCGCACACACACATATAGGTATGTGTATATGCATGTATGTATGTATCTTTCTTATGCTAATAAATAGCTTAGAAAATTCCTATATGTATATTGCCTTGGTAATGAATATCTCGCTGAGGTTAAAGTTAGGATGAGTTACTTCACTTGAAAAAACGTCAAGAAAATTAAGTTACCGATTGTTCCCGAGAGCAATTCAATGAATGGTGTCAATTCACTTCACTTGGAAAAGCATTTTTTTGCCTGGATCTACGTTACAATAATATTAACTTTGCTAGAAGTAAATAAATATGGGTACAAACTAAACTTTAGGAGTGTGATTAGATCCATTGGTATGGTAAAGATGGCATCTGATCATATTCTCCGATCACCATATGATGGTTGTGTCCTTGGTGTCTTGATCATGTTGTTGGTTTCGCAAGCACCCTTGACAGTAGCTAACAAAGTGCTGGTGCGAAATCAAGCTAAGGCTTATGGCACCTTAACCCTTCACTTTGCTGATGGTCTTGACCCTTACAGACATGTGTGGACCAAAAGCCTTCCCTACAAAGCCTCTCTCACGTTCCAGGTTCCCAAAAATGATATAACATCTACAAAGTGTTATGCCAGTGGACATGGTCTTCCATGGGCGTTAATCTTCAACTCTGTATTCAATGGAAACAGGCAGTGCGATCCATCTTGTACTTTGGAAATTAAGGACGATGGAGCCTATATGCTTACTAAGCATGTATGGAAGCGGATCCACAAATTCCAACGCAATTGATGCTGGTTAGTTTTCAAAGAAGACAAGAATGACCACATAAAAATATTATATATTAGAAGGTCCTTAAATTTGTAATGTTTACTTTGGTGGATGTTATTTTGAGAAGACCTTTGCATGCATCGATTACAACAAGATGGGAAGTTGTTCCTTGTGATCTCCTTTGTGTGAAATTAATGACTTCACAAAAAGGTAAGAAATAAATATGTGGGTGTTACCAACTAGACAATATATACATATTAAGACATTCAAGCACCTTTCTTACACACTCTAAATGTATAAGGGCAACCTCCTGTGGATTTCTTCTTTTGTAATAAATATGAAAAAGCTCTTTCAATGTATACGAAGTTATCAAGGGGTAGAAGATTGAGAAAAGCATTTCAAACTCTTTCTAGTGTTTTTCTCATGACAAAAGTAAAGGCAATAGGTGCATTGAATAAAGTAATAACAGCATTTTTTCTTGAATTAATTAACTTGAATATAATTTGACAATAGGTTACTTTGTTGTTCAGTTTGCATAAGATACTTCGGCATGGATCCATTGTCCTCTGTTTTCATTTACTAACATTTTGGATAGCCACACCTACTAAATGGTTATTGATTGAGATTTTTCTACGATGATTTACACTATGATGTACTATTATTATTATCAGTTATCAAAGTAAAAGATCCCATATCACGTGCAAGCAAAGACTTTTCATTCAGATGACTAACCTTTTATTAGTGGATAGCCAATTCATTTATCTATCTCAATCACAAGAAGAATTTGTTGGTGAGTAGAACCATAAATCTAGGTTTTGAGATATATTTGTATGCCTTTTATAGGCCTCGCTAGCTAGGAAAAATTTAAGATATGGTTGGAGCTTTGTTCAACCTCAACTTGGAATAAATTGACTTCGAACTCCTGATGAGTTAAAGTTTTACAATCCAGTACTTAAACCAATTGCATATCTAAGTGCTTGGACTGATTCCAAAGAAGAGCATTAAGATATTAGTATAGTTGGTGGTGGAGAGAGTAAATGGCACGTTAAATTTTTTAAATGGTTTTAAAACTTCGTATATGTATCCAAATTAATTTTCACACTTTAACAAGATCTAGAGAGGAAAGAGCAAGGAAGGACAGTTCTTCACTCGTTTCAAGGATGAAGGAAAATACACCAGAGCATGGCACGCTATTGAAGAGCAAGAGAGAGGGCAAGAATATCATGGCCCCCACATGGAGGGAAAATAGCACCTCTAACATGGGAACTCCACTACCCAAGTAGGGGAAGATGAATGGATAAAACAAAAAAGACAAAGTAGAAAAACAAGACAAAAAAATTAAAAAAGGATCCTCATCTTTTCAAGTGAAGCTCCACCCTTAAATATGAAATATGCCGTAAAGATAATCTTGGCAATTGTTGATCATGCCTTGAACTGCTATGACCTAATTATATTTCGATACATAAATTACATGGACCTTAGCAACCTAAGAAATGTACAGATTTAGACCCGATTAAGGATCTATTTAGTATGACTCATACATATATTTGTGTGTTAGGGTTTTGTGGAGGTGTCTCCATTTTTCTTACTTTCTAAGAGAGTGCCATTAGTGAGGTCTCTCTTACGATTTTTTGGAGGTGTAGGTTTTTTGTAATCCATCTTTCACCATATAGTGGAACCTCTATGCTGGAGGGGTTTCCACATAAATCCTATGTCTTCTGGTTGATTATTTGCGTTTGTTGCTTCGTGCGATTTCTCAATAGCAATCTTCTCAAGATGAGAAAGCCGACAAATTGGTACTAGCAATGATCTTAACCTTATGAGAGTGTGGTTTCCACCATGCCCCATTTAAGAAACATAAAAGAAAAGAAGGATGCGATTGTGATGGGTAAAACTCAAGTCTTCAACATGACTCTCAATCTAGTTCCTAGCCTCAATCCATTATCTCCCGTAGAGTTCCCCTCCTTCACAAAGATCAATCTCGATCCTCATGGCCTAAGTAGACTTCACAACCCATCATTGTTGGACCTAGCCTCCCCCATCAAACTTTGCAACTCGCAAAGTTAGGCTAACAAGCGGTGAAGCCATCCAAGTTAAAGATCATCTTTCACCGACAAGTCTAGGGCAATGTGGGTCAAACCACAAAAGAAGGGAGATCTATCAAGATGGTCTAATCTCACAACCAATAGTGAGCGAATGGCTATTAAAAGAAATATCATGGCAAATAGTGAGTGAATGGTGACTCCCTCCTTACAACCAAGATGGCAACCATAGCCAAGTGGAGCGAAGCTTGCAACCAAGTAAAGTAGAGGTAGGGCTTGAAGCCTAGCATAGTCAAGTGTCATGGAGAGCAATGATAGATTAGAGTGCACAACACCATCGAATACTACCAAGCACAACTTTGAGCAAGTTGCAACAAAGTATAATTATGCTTACAACACAGCATAACATGGCTCGGTAGGTCTGCACCCTAGTGATGGGAACACCATCATAGGCCATAACTGGCCACTTTTAGTCAAGCTTGAAAGATAAATGCTCCTACATAACCATCTGTGGGTTACAACTCCATATTATTTTGTTTTAAGAAGAGAATAAGAAAGTAGGGTTAATTCTGTAATTTTGGTGGTGGCTTTTGGTGATGGTTGAGGGGTGGAAGGGTGCCTATAGTTAGCACCAAAATTGGGTAGGACTAGGCAGCTTAGGCGGATTATAGGTAGGCTTAGATGGTGGAGCTAGTTAGGTGAGGTTTAGGATTAGGTTTTAGTGCCAAGGAGATGAACTAGCTAAGCTAAGCTAGCTTAACTAGCTTAGCTAGTAGAGAGTTGGGGAGAGAGGTAGAGGGAACTTGGGTTTTGGAGGTGATGAGCTGGAGGAAGCTGTCTTAACTGCACTGGAGCTGGTGGTTGCTAAAGAGAGCTACAAGGAGCTGGCTTAGCTTGTTAGTTCTTTGCTAGCTGCTAAGCCAAGCTAAGATGAGCTGGCTTCTGCTGATGTGAGCTAAGGTGATCTAGTTATGGTCTTTTCGGAGGTTACTGAGCTAGCTAGAGTAGCTAGCTTAGGTCAAGTAGATTGGCTGAACTAAGTTTAGCTAAGTTGAGCCTTCGAGACCTGGACTTAAGCTGGCCTGAGTTGGTTAAGGTCATCTTTAGTTGACTAGGTCTAACTAGTAGCTAGACCTAGTCAAGTTAAACTTCCAGTGAACTCTTCTAAGTTGGAGGAGCTGGAATAGAGATGGGATCAACTGACTTGAGCTAGTTTGAGCTACCATTCAGTTAAGGCGAGCTGAATGGAGCTAAGGTGAACTAGCTAGAACTACCATTCAGTTGAGATGAGCTGCATGGAGCTAAGGATGAGCTGATCTAACTAGAATGAGCTAGGATCCAGCTGGGATGAGTTGGATCTAGGTAGAATCTAGCTGAATTGAGCTTCCTCTTCACATGTTGCCGTGTTGAATGCTAGGGTTTTAGGGATCTGACTATTTGTTCATACCTAAATGATAAACGTGTCAAAAAGAAAAAAATTGTGCAATGCATGCCTAACCTGAGTAATGCCTAAATGTAACCCAGAAACTTGTTTGTGGAGTTAAAATCCTAAAAGCTAGGTTTGTTTTAGGGCATAAGAATGATGATAAATTGGCATTTATCACACCCCCATGCTTATCTTTTGCTAGTCTCTTAGCAAAACAAATTTTTACAAAATAGATTCTTGGGGAAATTTGACTCTTTTACTTTTAAGGAGGAGATTACGGGACCTTGGCTAGTTAAAACACAAGAGGTACGGGATTTGTTATAGATAAACATTGGGATTCGTCTTTGGATCTAAATTTAAATGAAATGGGATCGATGTATCCTCCAAAAATTCACAAGTTAACTCTTTGTTAATTCAGATGACTCGAAATTATTTTGTAGTTAGGATTTCTCCGGCTCTTAAATCTGATTTGCAACTTGCATAATTCATTAAAACCTTGTGTCTATGCTTGTGAATGCCAACATTTAGAAGGTCGCATTTTTGGTTTATCAGTCCAAGATGTCAAGAATTTAAGCGTAAATCCATAACAGGTACAGGAAACCAAGATGGGGATTTTCTAATCAAATCATTTTACTTCAATCAGATTTAAATCAATTTCACAAAGCAGGAAACAAAATGCCTTTAAGTGATAATTACTAGGAAAATAAAGCAAGTGGATCCTAATTTATTTTTGTTCCCTTTTCTCTTTCCCAAGATTAAGAGATGATTAGGGAAGAAGAGACATTTTACCTACCCCTAAAGTGGTTGATTGTGCAAAAGATCTTCTCGTGATGTACCTCGCAAAATCAAAGCAAAGCAAATAAGGCAAGTTAGAAATCAAATCAATCAAGAGAGATAAGATTAGTGGTGAATTGCACATTGCCCCCCGGCAACAGCTCCAAAATATTGTTACATGAAAGTCATCTTTTAAGGAAAACGCATCGTAGTATAGTCGACGAAAATCACTACAATATTTAAAATTTATGGATTTTTCGAAAACAAAGATGAGTTAAAGGTCGTTCGTAGGAAACAAATATGAAATTCACACATTAATCTCAATTAGGATGGCCTAGGAAGGCTTTGGAAGCCTTAGTAACCGTTGGGGATCATCCCAAGGCAAATCAAGCCGCAATCAAAATCATTAATGATTTTGACAAGGTCATCAGATGTTTGGGAAAAAGATCAGATGTCTAGAAGCCACTCTTAAGACGTCTGGAAACTAAATCAGACATCTAATTCTAGACAAGTTTCTTTCCTGACTTGAGTCAGACCTAAACAGGGTTCTTGTGAAAGTGGGCTAGATGATAGGTTGGACGTCTGGCACTATGTATGGACGTATGGAAACCTATTTTACTGCGGGAATGGATTTTCCAAGGTCCAAATAGCTATATTAGTCTAAGAAAGTTATTTTGGGTCAGTTAAGGCAAAATATCAGACGTTTGAAGTCCTCTAAGGACATCTAATAGAAGATCAAAGGTCAAAACCTCAACGATAATATTCTAAGCCAGTGTTCCACTAATTGAAATTTGGCCAAGCCATCAGACATCTTCTAAGATGTCTGAACTAAGAGACGGTCGTCTGATTTCAACAGACAGAAGGTTCTAAGACCAACCCTAAAAGTTTGAACGTCTAATTCAACATTCAAACATCTTAAAGTCCAAGATCAGACGTCTGATTAGGTTGTATGAAGCCTATCTAGGTTTTCTAAGTTCTCTAAGAATTGTTTAAGTGTCTTAGGGTTTTGCAAGTGTTCCTAGGACTACAGTGTAGATACTTTGAGGCTCTTTAACAAGTACACTACGAAAATAAAGAGCAAAGAACAAATGAAACAAATTACAGATTATAAGACAAAATAACATCTATCCTATTCTTCTATCTTCTTCCTTCATCAATCTTTCGCTCCTCGCAATGCTTCTTCTCCAACGAGCTCCTCCAATCCACCATGGACGCGACCTCTAAGGTCCTTCACACTTGTATCCATTTGTATTTTCCTGAAATCTAAAGCTCAAATACAAATGTTAAAACACAAGTGTTTTGTTATCATCAAAATTGACAATCGTGGTGCCATTGCACCAACAATCTCCCCCTTTTTGATGATGACAAAATTATAAATAATAATCCATAAAATCCTCCCCCTTTTTGACATTATCAAAAAGGTATAACAATTTTTAATTATCCTAAACCCCCCTTTAAAACATACTCTTCTAATTTTATCTTCTCCATCAAAACAAGATAAGTATGTTATTACCTCCCCTTTTCTAAAGGCAATATAGCTATGTTATTTTTAAAACCTCCCCCTTAATGATGGACAAATAGCTTCATCAATTTTAACTCCCCTTATCTATATGCTATTAACAAAGAGATAAGGAGAAAGGGATTACCTTACTGATTAACCCATATTTGTGGGCTATTAAGTATTTAAGTGCCTAGACATTAGGTTAATTCTAACATTTATTTAGCATAAATTAGGATGTAAATAGATTAATTCATATTTCTAACTTAATTACATAATTCATGCATTGCATTCATATTTTAAATGCATTTAGAATTAATTTAGAATTGCATTCATTTAATTAGTTAACCAATTAAGTACATTACATGCATTAATTTAAGTTAACATAAAAGTTGAGGGTTTGTATATAAATAACCATAATATTTTAACAATATCTTTTATTCTTCTTCTTTTCAGCAACGACTCGGCTGTCGCTGCAACGCCACCTGCCGCACTAAAGCCCACATTCATGGATTAGTGGAGAAGGTGGATCTGCTCCCGCCTCTCCATTCAAATTCATGCAGGCAACTACAAAAAGAGGAGAGAGGCTGCCGAGCGGAGGAGGCCTCCACCCCAACAATCCACACTGTGCAGAGAGCTCATCTCGTCCATTTCACCACCGCCAACCTCAACCACGGCGACGAGCCTCCACCACCGTGGGCGTGTGGTGTGACAGGCCACACCGCCAACCAGAGATCGTCCGCACTACCATGAGCACCTCGCCGTGCACCTCCCTCACCGTCATCACCAACAACCACCGTCGCAGCTACTGCAATTTCACTCCTCAGTCACTTAAGATGTCCAAGAAGTTTCCCGGACGTCTGAAGCTTCGACCCCCCCCACTCCAGCAGCAACAACCCGTGCTGCACTTCACCTCCAGCACCAACCGCCAGCCCTCGCCTGCATCACCTCCAGCGCCAACCGCCTTGCAGTCTCGCACGCATCCTGCTGCGCAAGACCGCCTTCAAGCCCACGCCCGCTCCCTGCAGTGCGCCCGCTCACTCCTCGCCGCGTGCTGCATCTACTCAAGCACACTGCCTGCAGCAGCATCCCCCTCCAGCAAGCGCGCGTTCGCCAGCGCTTCAGTGCGCTCATCTGCACCGCCAAGCCCGCACTCGCTCCTTGCAGTGCGCCCACCAGCAACCTTCAGTGCGCGCCCGCTCCAGCATGCCTGCGCCTACCGTCTGCAGCGCCCCCCGCCGCCGTCTGCAGCACCTCCACCAGAGCGCGCCCACTAGCAACCTTCAATGCACTCAACTCCCGTGCATCCACAACAGCAGTGTGCACGCGCACCACCTGCAGTAGCTCTCAACTCCCTCGCACAGCCGCTCCTCCAGCAGCTGCAGCCACCGTCAAGAGCCATCTTCGTCGGAGCTCCGGCCACCGCGTGACTCACCGCCACCACCGCTACGAAGCTCTCGGTCCAAAGAACTTCCTCCGAGCTTCCCACCTCCGGCCGTTCATTCCTCTTCATGCACGGCCAAGGGGAATAAATCCTCTATTTTGCTACAGTACTCATCCCATTAATAATTACATTTTCTACCATTGTCATCTTTTAATTATATTTTATTGAATCTGCATTGCAAAAAATATCCTCTAGTTATTAAAAATTGCTATTTCAGCATGTTTTCTTGATTCAACCTTAATCTGAAGGCAAATTTAGCTTGATTCTCGTCTAAACTAACTACGAACAAACGTTTTTAACCAGTGCGAATTTAAATACGTCATTGCCTCCCTGTGGATACGACCCGCTCTTCTGCGAGTGGTTATTTTTAATTATTGATTAGTCGATTTTTCCACCACATAAAACTACAAATGATTTTAAAGCTAACAATCGACTCGTCACTTACCTATCATGGCCAATAGAATGGCCCAAATGGAGGTGGATGCCAAACCAGATGGGGCTCCCATCCGTAGCCTAGAGGTCCAAGCATCGGTGCTGGTTTCCAATCGGGCGGTCGCCCGAGACGGCTCAGACATTTGTTCGTCGTCTCGTCGGTCTTCTCTTCTCCTTCCTTGATCTACTCCTTGGTCCTCCCAATTCGAGTTGACCATTCTTGAGCTTGTAATTCCAATCCTTGATGTTGAACTCTCCCTTGAAACCTACAAAACAAGTTTCAAGTTGATCTTTCGGTGTCCAAGTTAGCTTGGATCCGATTTTGTTAGTTGGTCTTCTTGAAGGAGATCCTTTCTTAACCTTAGGGCTAAGGCTAACTTTATCATTAGAAAAGTTATCTAATTTGTTCATCAATTTATTAGATTCTTCCCTAAGACACGCAAGTTCTTTTTCTACAACATATATTTTAGTTTTAAATCAGAAATTTTCATTTTTAAACTAGTATTTTCCTCAATCAAGTTACTATTTTCTTTGATAAGGTCTTTATTTTCTAACAACAAATTATCATTATTAGAACTAGAACTACTTTCTAGGTTCTTAAGTTTTATCTCTAATCTTTCATTTTTAGTTTTTAGAAAACTAAGTTTCTTTTTAATATTTTTATTTTCTACCTTAAGTGACTTACTAATTTCAAATAACTCATCAAATGCATCTTGAAGTTCAAAATTTACCTCAACATTGTCAATGTCGCTATCACTTGCCATGGCCATGAAGCCCATGCAAGCGACTTCGTCCTTCTCTTCCTCTTCTTCTAATCAAGATTCTTCATAAGTGCCTTCTAACATCCTCCATATCTCGTGGGCAATGGTGCACTCTTGGATTCGCTCGAATTCCTTCGGACTCAATGTGCAATACAAGGCATTCATAGCCATAGCGTTGAGGTTGAGATCTCGAATCAAGTTTTCCGAGTAACTAAGCGCGGGTTTCTTGGGAATGACAAATGTGGACTCACATTTTTCCCACACCCGGAAGTCGTAGGCCTGCAACCACAATGACATACGGGTTTTCCAATAAGAGAAATCTATACCTGCAAAATAGGGTGGTCGCGAGGTGTCGTGTCCTTCGGTGTAAACAAACATTTTTTCGTCCATCGAATCCTTGTCGGGTGTTACGTCGATATGTCAAGAACCTGGTCTGATACCAATGGAAGGTTCCTACGGGAGGAGGTGAGATTTGCATGACAAAATATAAAATGTTGAAGCAAAATAAAATAATCTCACAAAAAATACAATCGCACAATTTGCACAAGTGATTTTAAGTAGAAACTGATGAGTTGTGGCTCATCATAGCTAAATCGCCTAAGTTAAGCTAAAAACTAAGTTAAACACTATGAAATTAACACAAAAAGTGTTAAGTGTGGGAAATAGAGAAAAATACCTAAAACATCAATTTTGTGCTAAAAATACATAATTAGGTCATTAAATGAGATATTCTGTTAATAAATGTAAAATGGTGAACCAAGTGTAAATTGAACACACAAATGAGCTCAAAATTTCAAATCAAAAGTAAAATTAACTTCCAATATGTTCAATTAAGCTTCATTAAAAATTTGGTTGCATTTGGACATCAGGAGGGCCTTGCATTTAAGGATTTGCATTTAGGTCCTTTACACATCACATTTTGTTCACTTGAAGGCTGATCTGCATATATCTGAATAGCCAAAAAAGTCTATTAATGCATGTTCTTAGTATCATATAAGCATCATGCATTGTAAATATTGCATAACATGCATCATCATGCATTTAGGTCAAAATGTACAAATTGTATAATAATTTCTTCTTCTTAGTGGCCAGGGACAGGGTGACGTTTAATTGGGTCCTCGGATTAAAGATCTGACCGTACGGATCGGATCAGGGTGACGATCGGGTTCAACGACTCCAAGATCGCCCTGATCAGACTTCCATAGCATCAGATATAATCCGAGGAAGATCAGAGATCAAGGGCCAAGATTGTGTAAATCCACACATTAGATGACAAATCCGACCACACGAATGGATTCGGATCAACCATCGCAGTCCAACAGCACGAAAATCGATCCAATCTGACATCAGTGGCACCATCTACAAGACATAGAAATGGACGACCAAGATAGCGCCACATGGCAGCATACCAACTGCCCAACCGGCCTAAGGACCTGCCGCTGCCCTCTCTATCCTCAACCGCACGGACGATCTCAGCCATTGGATGATCCAACGACTGAGAGAGCTCGTGCCTAATTCGTAAATGCGCCTCAAACGCATGTGTAGCGCATTGGTGAAGAGTGCTATGAAGAAGCTAGAGACAAGCGTTCGAAGCCCCGCGTGCCTCAAATCGAGGGCGCAAGCAGGCGCGGTCAAATTGGGTCGTACGATGAAGCATGAGCAATGCAGATGCGAGCGACGTGGCGTGAGGGATGGGTGTGGATTGCACACGTGCGTGATGACACACGATCGTATGCGCATGTGTTCAGGCGTTGAAGAGGAAGTGGGCACGAGAGTCTCTCGGTCGTCAGATTGTGATCTAATCATGGGAAGGCGTTGAAGCGTGAGGAGAGGAGGAGGCGTAGGCGCACGTGCACGTTCAGCAATGTGGGGTCTTTAGTGACGTTTATATCTGTCACTAAAGACCCCCCCATTTATTGTTTTTAACTTGAAATGACCTTTTTGCCCCTAACCTCTACACCTATAAAGAAGCCTACGCCCCCCACATTTCAATCATCCCTTCCTTCACCTCTCTCCCTCTCCAAGCTCTAATGAAGCTTGTCCCAAACCCGGGATGCTACTCTAGAGTTAAAGCCAAAGTTTTCTCGCCCCCATTCCGGAAGTGGATCCCGCGACAATGACACCCTACCTCGCCCCTGGTTCTTCCCACTTCGTTCTCTGTTTTCCGTCTTCATCCTCCATCTTCCAGGTGTCACCCCATCTAACTCCCCCTCCAAGCAGCCGTTAAGGAGGATAACTTCTCACCTTCTTCCTCTTTAATGCTTTCTAGAGTAGATTTTACTGTTTTCTAGATGTAATATTTCCCACTTTCTAGTTGTAAAACATTATCCATCTTATAAAGTGTTTGTTCTCTCTCTCTCTTTCTCTCTGTCTCTCTCATTGTTAATATCGAACTCATTGTGATTATCTCACTTTCTAAACAAAAACAACAACACAATATAATCGCAGATTTCAAATCGACGTAGCCTCCCTGTGTTCGACCCGAAATTCTTTTTGAGTTTCAGTAAAATTTATTTGTTGACGGATTTCTTCGCAAATCACACTACAACGACAGGTTTTCAAAACTCAACCTTTTTGCGATAATTTTTCCGATTCAACAAAGGCCACAAGGACCTTTTTGAAAGCTCATAAGGACCGCTCTATAACCATTCCTAACCACTTATGGGTTTACTCGCACTTCTACCACCGTTTCGCGTAGAGGCCTTATGCGCAAAAACACCAATAGAGCCTTCAGCACCTGCAGCTCGCGTGCTATTGTAGCCACGAAGAACACCGTCCATCCTCACCGTCCATCCCTTGAACTGCTTGATCGGTGTCTCCCCATCAATCGAACCTTCATGCGAATCCTCACATGCAGTCACCTCTCCTCACAAATCTGATCCAACAGGCCACTTTTGATTTAAACTTGCGCGCACTCCTCTCCTCTCATCACCACCGCCCACTCCCTAATCATCTAATCACACCACTACAGTGCTCTAATTCAACAATCACTATACTTAAGCACCTCCTTTGCCTCACGCGCAAAAGGGATCGACCTCCTCTCCTACTTCCTTGAGGCCAATCTCTTTGTCCTCTCCAGTTTCTCCTCTCCACCCAACCCTGTTCTGGTGCCATGAGCAACTGAGGGAGACCGTGAGTCCCACTAGTGGACTTTCAATCTACTAGAGTGCAGATCTTCTCAACAAGTCCCATTCATCTGATTAGAGTAGAATTTCCCTGTTTCCTAGTTAGTTGTAGTTTAGTTAGTATAATTTAGAGTAGAATAGAAGTATATCAGATGTAGGAAATTCGTTGGCTTGATTACTAGCTAGGAGTATATTAATGTAGTGTAGAATTCGCACTCCACCTCCGCTGATCATTTCATATCAGAGGAGATGAATCCATCTCGCTCATTTGATCATTAACCTTGCCATTTATAACACCAATTCATGTTCCCTATTTTTCCTTTCAATTAAATCCATAAATCACCCCTTCATTAGACCTAATTTCATATCTGAGGGCTTTGAATCTCATATCTGAAATTAGTGTCATAACCCACCTTGGGGGGTCTCTCATTCATCTCACAATTTCACAAGACCCCCCAATCTTGTTCACAAACTCAAATGACTTGATTTTGGTTGCAAATGGTTTTCATGATCAAATCGGAGATTTGAATTCAATTTTGAGCTTTATTAATCGAGTTGTTTGAGGATTTTAGTGGTTGTGAATTAAGTGTATGCAAGGATTCCAATGATTTGCAAGCTTTGGATTTGAATTTTGATATGTGGATGAGCATACACCTTAATCAATCTCTATGTTGGAGAGTTCTATCAAGGAGAATCAGTCTCCTTGATTTGAGATAGGACAAGGACCCAAGGGGTCATGATCTATCCACGCAATGACCTTGAACACCCATCAATGGTGTTCAAGGAGATTAAGTGGAGAAATCACTATAAGAACCAAAGCAAAAGCCCAATTGGGGTGACATTTCACCCTCCATGTAACCACTTCCATGATCTAATGTTGGAGGTTTTGGATTGAGATTTGAAAGGGTTTTTGAAAGAAGATTTGAAACGTTTTGCAAAAGGGGATTGAAATTCTATTTTATACCTATGATTTTCATATCTTCTTTTCTGATTTAAAAGTGATTTTAAGATGAGAAATGAGACAGGATTCAATATATTAAACATCCTAGATCAGACTTCACCAAGTCTAATCTTGGGTATTCAATTGTTGAACCCTATCTCAATTACTAGAATTGAGATGCAAACACTGCAACAGTAATCTTAGTGCATAAGTCCCAGCAACTACCAGTTGCTGGCTTCATAGCTGAGTAGCTGCTAATATAGTAGCCACAATTGTTCTAAGGTGTTTGAACAGCGGTTCATCTCCTAATTTGAGCTACTGATCTATAGCAGTTGCTGCTATAGATGTTAGTTACTATTTTGGTTGGATATGGACTGAATTGGTTGATCTGATGAGGAATTCTGGGATAAATTTAGGAATTTAAGTGAGCTGACATGTTTTATAGTATTATATATTCATAAACAAGCATTCATGTACACTTAGTTGATAAAAATTTGATTAGAAGTGCTTGTAATTTTAGTGTAAATCTTTTATCAACTATAATCATTTATATAATTGTTCAACATGCCATATTTGATGAAATTAAAGGGTAAAATTATGTTTAATGATTCAAACATGTGTGATGCATTGTGCTGGATGTTTATGCATGTTTATATTTCAGTTCTAGCCTTTAGACTAGGATTCAAAGCCTCAGGTTCACAATAGAAAACCTTTCTTAGGCCTAGGTTGTTTGAACTTTGTAAATAAATAAAAATGATATAAAAATTCTAAAAAAATAAAATAAAGGTGTAGAGAGTAGGATTAGGTATATTTTTATATGTACACCAAGTTTCATAGTGTTCTGAACCTCCAATTTGGTAGAACATACCAGCCAACGATTCAATATACCTCTTAACTTAATAAAAGACCTTAAACCAAAAATGACAAAAAGACACATTCTATCTCTCATCTCTTTCTTTCTCATCCCCTACCTCCATAAAATATATAAAACCCATAAAAAGAAGAAAAACCCCAAAATACACAAAAATACTATGTATAGTATGTATATACCTGTATATATAAGGAATATAGTAAGTTATACATGTATTTATTGTAAACTCGATGTATAATAAATGTAAAAAAATTTTATATATATTATATATTGTAAATTACATATTTAAGATTATTTAAACTGTGTATATCTTAATTATATAATTATCTACTATTTATATTAACTTATAAGTATTATAACTTAATTAAATTTATAAAACTTTGTATATAAATGTAATTACTAATTGTACTGTGTATATATGTTTATATATGTATTATGTATATTAGAAACCCTGTATCATAATTTAATTATGTATATAGAATAAATACTGAATTTATTAAGTTATTACCTAAGTTATTAAGTTAAATCAAAATAAATTAGTAAATTAAGTTATAACTGAGATAAGTTATATTGTACATTTGTCTTATAATATTTTAAGTAATTTAAACTAATTTAACAATATTTATATTGTATTATACTATTTATAGCTAATTTATATGTAAAATAGCCTAAAAACTTATATTTAAATGTAAATAAATTAAAATAAAACTTGTAAAATACAATAAAAAATGTGTATTAAATACTGTAATATGTATATTAATGATGTACTGTATCAATTAGACCATTAATTAACCAAGTTATACGTTAATTAAGAAATAAATCCAAAAATTAGTATGTATAAATTGTAAAATTTGATTAATTTATTTATATAGTAAACGTAATTAATTTTGTAAATAAATTATACAATTAAGTAGCCCTATGTAAATACTTTAAGACCCCATAATTTATTTTTAAATTATAATAATTTATGGGCCAAAATCATGAAATCAGCCGTACACACCTCAGCTGCAGCGCCTGATGGGGCGCTAAACATAGCACCACATCGGGCGTGGAGAAGCCTCTGAGGGCGTTTAAATTGTTTTTACTCCCCCCATTCTCTAGTCGGCACAGGCGCTGGGTGCCTGAAACCCATCCCCTCTTGTCCCATCTAAGCATGACTTTGGCATTGATTTGGCATAAGACTTTGAGTGCGGTGTGGGCCGAGGGCCTAGCACTGTGCATGGGCCTGAATGTGCCCAATTATGAGCTAAATCCGGATTAAAGAGGCTTAATAACGAATTATGAGTGGCATTAGTAGAGGTCTGGTCCCACCCCTTGAGGGTGCTGTGTATCCCACGAAAGGGCCGCCCACCAATTAAAAATCTTAATTTTTGTTAAAATGAACAGTAATTGTGCCTTAATCACCTAAGGGGAAGGAAGAAAGAACCTAAAACTCAACTAAGTGTGAGTGTGAGAGAACAAAGAAGGGTTAAGCAGAGAAGAAGAAAAGAGAAAGAAGAAGAAGACTAACCATATATATGTATATATATATAATATGGATATATAAGTATAAAGTATATATAGTATACTATAGATAAATAATATAATAATATAGAATACGTAGTATATAAAGTGTTTTGAGTTCATATATGTATATAAATAACTTGTGACCTTTAGTGACAAATAAGTATGTCACTGTAGATAGACTAAATGTCACTGTAGACCTTCATTTTGACCTCAGTTTATGTATATACTTTTCTTTAAGGTTTAACGATGTTTATATATGTCGCTATACATACTATATATGTTACTATAGATGTTAAGATATTAAGTTAAGTTAGTATGCTACATATTATACCATATTATTATACAGATATGTAAGTATTGTTATTATAAGTTATTAATAGATAGAATATAGTATTTAATTATAGTGTTTGATGCTTGTTTATAAATAAATGTTTCCAAGCATTTTAGTTCATTCTTTCGTACATAAATTGTTTCATTCTTTCTTTCATTAATTCATTCATTCATATTTGTACATAAAATTAATCTTTTTGGAATTAAAGAATAATATTAGATTTAGATAGTGATGTATATAAACAACTGTCTCCTAGTGAACGACTTAGAATAAACCAGTAAAAATAATGTAATTAAATAAAATTGACGCGACAACAGTTTATATTTGTAACATATACTACAATAATGACATTTTTATACGAACCGTAGTCAATCGCTTCAAAAATCCAAATCATGTGAAAACAACCACCTAACCCTCTCGAGTTAGGATTTTCCGATTGACCAAGTCGATCAAAATCCACTAGCGAACTACTTTAACGAGGGTAGTTCAACCTCTATACAACCATGCTACAAGTACAAGTGTAACATTCCTCAAACCCCTCTTCTTCACGAGGAGTATTTTGTCCCTCGATGGAGACGAGAATTCGCAAGACAAATACCAAACACAATAACAAAGAAATATTACAAAGCAAGACCTATAGAGCCCCAAATATAAACCTAGCTACTATAGGTAAGGAAACTTCCCTTTGCTAGAAGTGCGTTGATTTGATGATGGGGATGCGTAACCACGCGTAGGAACTGCGTCACTCTCATAATCACAGAGTGAGAGCGGGTGCACGGCTGGACAAAGCTCTTGGGTATGGAACGAATGCTTGGAGAGCTAAAGTTTCTTCTCAAGATCAAATGACACAATATGGTGGAAAATAGTTTCTCTAGGTGTCTCTACAAGGTAAAGGGCCTCTCCTATTTATAGATGGCTTAGGAAGGCCTAGAAAGGCTTTAGAAGCCTTAAGTAGCCGTTGGGGATCATCCCAAGGCAAATCAAGCTGCAATCAGAATCATTAATGATTCTAATAGGGTCATCAGACGTCTGGGAAAAAGATCAAACGTCTGGAAGTCACTCTAAAGATGTTTGGAACTAAATCAGACATCTAATTCTAGATGGATTTCCTTCCTAACTTGAATTAGACTTAACCAGGGTTCTTATGAAAGTGGATCAAACGATAGGTTGGACGTCTGGCACTATATCTGGAAACCTATTTACTGCGGAAATGGATTTCCCAAGGTCCAAACGGCTATATTAGTCTAAGAAAGCAATTTTGGGTCAGTCGAGGCAAAACGACTACATATCAGACGTTTGGAGTCCTCTAAGGACATCTGATAGAAGATCAAAGGTCAAAACCTCAACGATAATATTCTAAGCCAACGTTCCACTAATTGGATGTCTAGCCAAGTCATCAGACGTCTTCTAAGATATCTGGACTAAGGTACGGTCGTCTGATTTCAACAGATAGAAGGTTCTAAGACCAGCCTTAAAAGTTTGGACATCTGATTCACCATTCAGACATCTTAAAGTCCAAGATCAGACATCTGATTTTCAAATTGGATGTCTGATCAGGCTGTCTGAAGCCTATCTGGGTTTTCTAAGTTCTCTAAGAATTGTCTAAGTGTCCTCGGGTTGTGCAAGTATTCCTAGGACTACAGTGTAGATACTTTGAGGCTCTTTAACAAGTACTCTACGAAAATAAAGAGCACAGAACAAATGAAAACAAATTACAGATTATATGACAAAAGAACATCTATCATATTCTTCTGTCTTCTTCCTTCTTCAAGCTTTCGCTCCTCTCAATGTTCCTTCTGTTGGTGCTAGAGCACCACGATCATTTGTTTTGATGATAACAAAACACATGTTATTTAACATTTGCAATTTGAGTCCTAGATTTCAGGTCAATTGCAAATGTGGACGTGTTTAGACGGAACTCGAGCTCGCATCCAGGACGGATTGGAGGAGCTTGACGGAAAACAGAGGAGGTTCGCGTGGAGCGACAGATTGAAGATAAAAGACAAGAAGAATAGGATAGATTCTTTTTAATCATTTCATGTACTTTTATCGTTATTTTTCTTGCTCTTTATTTTCCTTAGAAAATTATGTTAAAGAGCCTCAAAGAACCCTAACAGTAGTCCTAGGAACACCGGCACAACCCTAGGATACTTAGGTTTTCTGTAGAATACTTAGAAAACCAATATAGAGCTCAAACAGCACTTCCAGACGTCTAATTCACAAATCAGACGTCTGATAAAGTATTTTAAGACGTCTGACTGTTGTTTCAGACGTCTGATAACTGTTAGGCTGGACATACTTAGTTCTGTCTGATGAAATCAGACGTCCAGACCTTAGACCAGACGTCTTAGAAGACGTCTGATGACTTTGCCAGACGTCCAATTAGTGGACCGTTGGCTGGCTTAGCATACACTCAAGATTATGACCGTTAGAGCCTTATCAGACGTCCTTAGGTCTTTCCAGACGTCTGATAAATGACTGTTTTGCCTCGACTGACCCAAAATCTCTTCTCAGAGATTTTCTAGCCGTTGCAACGTTTGGAAATCAATTCCCACAGTAAAAGTAGGTTTCCAGACGTCCATACATAGTGCCAAACGGGTTGTATGTCGTCTGATGGACTTGCACAAAAGCCCTGTTTAGATCTGATTCAAGTCAGGGAGAAACCCGCATAGAATCAGACGTCTGACCTTGAAATCAGACGTCTTAAAGTGGCCCTCCAAACGTCTGATGCAAGAGTTAGACGTCTGATCACCCTGTCAAGTGTAATCATTGTCCTGATTTCGGCCTGATTCTCTTGGGCTTTGTTCCCAACGGCTATAGAACCTTTCCTAAGCCTTCCAAAGCCTTCCTAAGGCCTCTATAAATAGAGGGGAGCCTTTACACACCAAGACACAACAAGAGAAACACAAGACACACTTAAGCAACATAGTTCCACTCTCTTGTGTCCTAGCTAACTCTTGCTCTCCAAGCTCAAGCTCCATTCTCTTGAGAGCATCAAGCCTTCGCGCACCCGCTCTCCCGCCGTTGTTCACGAGAGCGACATTGCACCGTTGCGTGGCTCACGCACCCGCGTCATCGTCGATGCACTCCTTGCAAAGGGGAGTTTCCTAAATCTTATAGAAGCTTAGGTTTATTACTTTGTTGGCTCTATAGGTTTGTTGTTTTATTTTATCTTTGTCTTTTGGTTGGGTATTCACCTTGCGAATTCCTGTCTCCTTCGTGGGACAAAATCCTTCTCGTGGAGAGAAGGGGTTGAGGAACGCTACCCTCGTACTTGTAGCGTGGTTGTACTGAGGTTGAATCACCCTCGTTTTAAAGTGATTCGGTTAGTGGATTTGATCAACTAGGTTGATCGGAAAATCCTAACTCGAGAGGGTTAGGTGGTGGTTTTCACCCGGTTTGGGTTTCCACCTAAAAATTACTTGTGTACTTGTGCGATTGATTTTTGTGAGATTGCTTTATATTTCAATTCCGCATTTTTTACGTTACGCTAATCTCACCCCCTCCAAGTAGGAACTTTCACCTTCTTCTCCAACGAGCTCCTCTAATCCACCATGGTCGCGACCTCTAAGGTCCTTCACACTTGTATTCATTTGTATAACACAAGTGTTTTGTTATCATTAAAATTGACGATCGTGGTGCACTTGCACCGACACAGTGCACACATCCCAAGGATTTGAGTGGAATTTCCGTCCCTAGGTGATTATTCAAGAGCATTTATCTCTTGATTCTAACTAATTTAAGCTAGATATAGGTAATGATGGTGTTACCATCAATAATCATAAAATAACAATAACCAAACAAGTAACATATAAAGCAATAACGAAATGAAAGAAAAATGAAGTACTGACCAGAGGGTTTAACGCAACACATAAATATATAAGCCAAAGGGATGCACAACGGTAATCACCTTGTGAGCTACCAAATACACCTAAGTACGGAACTCAAGAAACACGTTAGTAAAAACTGAGTAGAGTAGAAACAACAAGAACAGAGCACAACAATAACAGGGAACAAGAGAAAATGGGTACTATAGCTTTAATTAATCCATTTATTAGACATCTCATTATCCAATTTTGTTTTATATAATGGAAGCCCAAGTTATTATAGTCCATAATCTGTCAATCGACATCTCAGGGCATAAGACAATCTCATGTAATTTCCTACAGCACCAGACCAATATAAGCCACCCTGCTGGTCGAGAAAATGGCTTGTACTCATCAAGTCACTACTCTCCATCACCCTAGGGTCATTGCGGAAAGGGGTGGCGACTACGTCGTGTAGCGTGAACACGTACAAGCACTATGTACACTGAACCACAGACAGCCAATAACCCACTCATCGGTTGAGAAAGAAACCACTCCCAAACCTCGAGCCATGCATCCTACTATCTTAGTTGGCCGCTAAGCCTAACCAAAGAGTCATAGGGAGGCTAGCAACTCCCTAAACTAGCCCAGAACCAGCATAACAGACCAAAGCTATAGCCAAATTCGACGAGTAGCGGGCTAAAACCAGTTATCCATTCTCTGAGTCCCGACTAAACTGTCTTATTGATTATTTAATCAATTACAGATAACTGTATCATTTATTCTCATCACATCAAGTCATACCTAACAATTTCACATTGTTAAGTCTAGGATTAATAGATATTCACATTATCCTCCAACTTTATCAGTTTACAAAAAATTTCCAAATTATGTCAGTGGTCCCACACTATTAGAAAGTACTAAACACAACAGAACTTGTTTACCAGAAAATGAAGTTCATTTCACATATGCAATAATAGGATCATATTTAAGGTTCTTAAACATAATCATTCATGTAGCATCAATTTATCTCATATCAAGGTACCCAAGATCAAAATTAACACTCAAAAGGGTTTTGAATTTAGTAAGGAAATAAAGCACACAAATCAACATGGCATACACAAAGAATTGTGTGGGACGGGTTTACAACACTCGAAATCGAACCAAAAACAAGTGACAGGTAAAATACTCTTGTTATACACACTTGCCGACTCAAGCCATGTTATTACAAGATAAAAATCAGCTAAATTTACTCTAAAATCAGTACTAATTTCTTGTTAATTTTGATGGTAAAGATTGGGTTTTAACAGTGTCAAAATCCACCCAATTTCCCGGGTTTTAACTTGGTTCAGACTGATTATTCTAAAGCAATAATTATTCACGAATCGTTATCTAATGGTGATTTTATGTACCCAAATCAGTAACCAAATATCACAAGGTTCCATACAATGCAAAAGGATGAGAATACATGCAAATAGCAGCATGTGAGAAGCACAACACGGAAACCGGGTCCAAAATACACGAAACAAATCGAAAATAAGGAACGAGATAGACTACTCTACCTAGCGTCACCGAAGGGTCATGGTGACTCTAAACCATGCACATAGAGCCTGGGGGTAGTCACCACGCCTACCTCAAAACCCACGCAAGCACCAGTGGCAAGACTTAGTTCACATGAACCAAAAATATAGTTGGAAACACCTAGGCATGTTTCTAATTTTTCACTTAGGAAACAGTGGTCAAAAAAAAAAATAAAACTACACCAGCGCATAGTACAATTCCAACGATACCTTTTTTGTCAAAATTTGAGATCGAGAAAGCCTCAAGTCACTCGAAAACACACGAGGGGGTCATGAACCATACCATACTAACCGATCTAGTCAAACCGATCACCGCTCGCCTCGCTTGCAACACATGGCACATGCCGATTGGATCCCACACGCGCACACAGATCGTGCCCACCCACACCTCAGTCCCTATCATTGGATGGACACGCATCATACATCCAACGGCTCATGCTCGACCCCTTCGTGAAAGTGCACCCATGCTCCTTCGCCAGCAACACGTGGCGTGAATCCACGCTGCACCACCAAATCCAACGGCGGTTGCATGCCGCCACCGCTGGCTCCACAAGAATTGTGGTGGGAATCCAGCGGTTTTCGAAACTACAAACAGGTCCCTAACTTTCTTAATTTGGAAATCCTGATTAATTTCCTAAAATTTTCCTCTCTCTTTCTCTTAGGATTTGGAGACTCTAATGTTGCAATGACAACTCAAAACCCTAGGTGGGTCATTTATAAGGTCAGTTTAGGTTTAGGATTGGTGAGAAAATTATCAAAATTACCCTTGGATTTGGTTCACCTTACATTTAGGTCCTTGTCAACTTGTTTTGGACATAACTTGAGCTATATACCTTAGATTTACACGAAACAAGGTCATTGGAAAGCTTACGACGAGAGAAATCTAACGGTACCATACATGATACACTTTTTAGAAGGTTTGATTAAGAGTTGACCCAAAATACTCATTTTTACACATTTTATGAGATACTTATACTCACACCAAACCAACAGTGTGTCTACAGGTTCAAAGCGACCCAAACTACTCCCAAAGGACTCGAAACCCAAATTTTTGGGATGTTACATCTACCCTCGTAAATCAAGATATATAAGTCAAGAATCCAAAAACTACCTTTGTTTTAAAGTCATTTCTCTAGAGTTGTCCCTAAGTTATATCCTTGTCTAGAAGTAGATTGATTTATGATATAAATTAAAGACCATCGATCCCTATTATATTAGCAGAATCCCGAAGAAAATATTTGTTAAGGTGCATTTAAAATACATCCTAGACATTTGTAAGGTAATATTCCATGTCATTATCATATAGCAAGTAACGGGGGGAAAATCCCCGACCATCCACGTGTGCATGGTGCAACATGGTGGAGCTCCATGAATAGGTGCGAAAATTATGTCTTAGGATGAGCCATAACTAAGGTGTTTACAAGAAAGGTAGCCCCTCCAGAGGCTCTTATAGGATCATGACCCATCCATATCTGAGCCGTAAAAGACTTCTTCATTACACAAGATAATCGGCCCATGTGAAGTCAAACTTAGAACAATTTTCGGTCGGGCATATGGCTGATTATAACCACCACCAGTGCATGATAAGTAAAGGCTTTCCTCTTTTTTATTTATCACTGTCCTTGTCTTGTTACGATCTTTGTAAAAGATTAAGTCACAATTCAAGCAATAACCAAGGAAAAACTCGAAGGGGGTAGCCAAAGAAAACACTCCAAGGGTCGTGATCTCCAAGAAATTAATACCAATAAAAGATCCTCGCAAATCTCGGAAACAAATCACCCACCAAAAAACAAGAAGAATCCCATCAATGTTAGGGCTCTGGAGGTCTATACGATGGACGCAAGATCAAGAGGTGGGGATCATCCAAGCATCTTTACATATTGCTTTCCTTCGAACAAATCATCGGACTAACAGATCCAAAGAATATTCCATTATATTCGAGTCCTACTTCATAATAAATTTGAGATTTAAATCTCTTTCTCAAACGTACATCAATGAGGTAAAATCAAGTTACCAAAATTTGATGTATACTCCAATTTTTCTTTGTACTTTACTAGTAATATGCTTTGAAATTGTGATTAGGCCTCGCTTCTGGTCAAACCTTGAAGGCATTTGAATGTTTTTGCCTATCAGCAAGGATAATCCCTATCGTATACGATCTAGGATATTCCTTCATATATATTTAGGTTATACCCTAAGGAAATGGGTGTCTAGAGTTTGTGTGCGTGTGTGTGTGTGATGGGGAAGGTTGCTAGGGTTGTTGGTTGTCCATAGAGTGCATGAACATGCAATTATGCATCACACATTCCATGTGATGCCTCTGATGTGAAATTTCTTCATAAAAGTAGTAGCTTCACAATCAGCAGTGACAGCTGGGGGCCAAACTCTTTAAAATACTTGGAGGTGATCGACATCTATTGGAAGAGTTCTATCATCTCCCTCAATTTGCAAAGATGCATTGTACAGAAAGGCTTCTTATTTCACATCATATCTTATCACTTGGAAATATCATTATTACCAAAGAAAAGGGATAAAGGCGATCGACTCACTCCTGATGGTATAAATTAAATTATACTCTACTAAAATGGACCACAGAAGATGAGCAGGTCAAGTTTATGTTTTTTTCACTTGATTTAAAAAAAAAAAAAAAATTGTCATGCTTTTCTCCAACATTTCCTCTTCTGATTTAAAACATGTATCTTCGGAGAGAAGAACCTCCAAATCATTACCCATCAAAATATACCGGACAAAGAAATTAAAAATGCAAAATAAAATTAAAAGGCAAAACCGGTGGAGGAAAAAATATTGCCCTCTTTCTCTACAAATTAATCGAGTCCACATTTGACTTCAAGTACAAATTTTATATAGTTGCACACAAGTGACCCTCCCCGCGCATTCACCTGTCTTGCACTTCAATCCACAAACTTTCTTGGACATGCAACAAGTCCAAAATTTAAACAGCAGATCCCCAGAAGTTCCCCGCAACATCCAATGTCTTGATCCAAGAGACATTGAAAACTGAAGGAAAAAAGAAGAAGAAGAAGAGGAAGAGGAGGAGGAGGAGGAGGAGGAGGAAGAGGAAGAGAATTGAACAAAAGAAGGCAGAAAAAATAAGGGGAAAAAAAAAACAGGGAGAAGACACTTATACGGTTACAAGGAAGCTTGACCTTTTTACGAAATGCGCCCCCCAACAAATCAGAAAAATTGCACCCATGTCCTTCCCTATACAACACCGGCGGCAGAAGCGCGCCAGCCGTCCTGCCCGCTCAGTCGTCGTCCTCCACAATGCTCTCCAGCTGCTGCCTCCACACGCCGACCCTCCCGCTCTGCCCCCGCCGGTGCGTGGCCTTCCGCTCGGGCACGACCTCCTTGTCAGCGGTGGGCCCCACGGTTGCGGCCGCTGCCGCCGAGGAGGGACCCTCCCCGGCGTGCTTCCGCTTGTGGGCAGCGGCCGAGGAGGAGGGATCGGGGATGAGGAAGTAGATGTGGCCGCGGCGGAGGTCGGAGTCGGGGGCCACGACGACGGCGCCGGTGGGGGAGTGGGAGGAGGGCTTGGTGAGGACGTGGTTGGGGTTGGCGGCGAGGACCCGAGAGGCCGGGACGGGGTGGCTGAACTGGTCCACGTGGCCATTTATGTGGACGACGCGTATGAGGTCGAGGGCTCCGCATGGGAGCACGCACGCCAGGCAGCAACGTAGGCTGTTTCCCATCTTCCCCGACGAATCCTCGCGTGTGTCGCTGTTCTTTAACCCTCTGATGATACGTGAGAGAGAGAAAGAGAGAAAGGAGATCGAGAAGTCTCTTACTCAGACTTCCATGTTTGTGTGTATGGGAACGGCCTTTCTTGCGAGTTGCGGTGGTGTGTGTAGCTTTAACGTGAGGGGATTTTTGCAGTGTGTGCCCTTGCAGAATCGGAGCACCCACCCACGTGGTAGATACGGAAATCTATATGTGTTCGCATCCATTCGTGCATCCTTTTTTGGCAACGTGTTTAGTAGAAGATGTTGTTGGATCGAGGTGACGAGATCTATCGTCTTCTTTCCGACGTTAGACGGAGTTAGGTCGCTAATTCTTATGTCAGGAGCCAATTTTCGGCTTTGCTCGAGTGGGGAGTTGCAGGGAAAGGAAGCGATCGATTCTCCATCCTCGTCGTTTTGCATGTCGCAATACCCCTTGTCTATTACCTAAATTTTATAACAAATTAAAGTTTAATTACAATATATAAATGAAATGATAATGGAATCATTTAGTTCTGTCGTGCTAAATTTTAAATACTTGTCTCAGGATAATTTCTTATACTTTTAGGGACTTAATTTAAATTGTTTCAGGAGTACTAACCCATGTCTGGATGAGTATTTGTCCAGTACTTACTATGTATTGGTACTCGTGATGAGTACCGGTACTCGGTGAGTACTGGTATCCCTTTAGGAAACAACCGGTCTCAACGAGTACCGGTACTCATGAAGAGTACCGATACTTGTTGAGTACTCGAACTTTGCCAGTAGCTAATGAGTACCGGTACTGGTGAGCAGTACTGGTACTTGTAAGCTACAGGTCCTGATGACCTGAAGCCCAGAACATAGTCTGGGACTCACTTGTACCGGTACTCATGGTGAGTACCGATACATGTGGGTTCCAGTATTGGACTTAAGACGTCTTGGAGTCAATCTGGAGCTAGCAGTATAGGTACTCGTGAAGAGTACCGGTACAAGCTAGTTACAGTTCACTTCTTTGTGTATAAATAGTATGCCAACAGTACTGATACCCATATTGAGTACCGATACTCAAGATGGTTACAGGTTGTATTTTGAGTTCTCTTTTTGAAGATGAAAAGGTTAATCCAACATAATAATCAACAATATGAAAACTGAGATTGATGTACAATATTTGACCAAATAAACAACACATATGTATGCGTGAATCAAATGAGATAAACTATAAAACAGATAATCAATGCATATAAAAGGAGTTTTGCTATCACATTAACAAGAACATGAATATCCTAATGCTGGAAATAAAGACATACAAGTGATAATTAAACATACCTGTGGTCATCTCGAAAATAAGATACAGGGATTGCTAATGGTACTTCCAAAGGAACCCACCCTAAATCCTAACAGAGAACCACCTGAAGGATGAAAATCCTCCTTTCCAGCAGTTCTCACCACAGCACCACAAGCACGATGGGGATGTCTCTTAGGGTTTGTCAACGTGGGTCCTTTGGGGACCATGACCCTAAATACTTAATCCAGCAATTAGTGTGACTAGTTACTGGGTGAATTGCCACTCCACCCATCGAGGAGTGACTATTCACAACTAGGTCTTTGCACATTTAAACATAACCACACTAATCCTCTTGCATTTTATACTCATACCCTCATTAGAACTTAAATTGATCACTTTAATGATGGGCATAGTATGACAGTCCATTTAATGATTGTTATTTAATTATATATACATGTATGTTTACACATGCAAGTCCATACGTTGGATTCTAATCCAACAATCTCCCACTTGGACTATATGTGTAACCTGTTAATCAAACAACATATGGAACTGAATTTGAGCTTAACTTTGTTGTCATATCTGGAAATGCATATCTAAAGACAAGCCAATCTACTAGTTACACTAGTAATAAAGCCAAGGTGGCTTCCGCTACATCCTAGTAACTAAACCAACAATAACCACGTACACTAATGCAAAAGGTAACCAGAAACGTGTGAATGTGCAGCATATAAATTACATGCCAATGTGATCAACGCATGCTATTCCCAACTAGTCCTCTGAATAGAAAGCACTTCCAAAACCAAAATCAAATTACTTTTCAGAATAGACAACCACAATGAATTGAAAAACTTTAAGTGTTGTTTATTTCATAACATAAATGAAGCTTTACAAAACTTTATATATAACCAAAGAACTGAATCACTGAATTACAAAATTGTCTATTACAAAATGAGCACTATACAAATTACAAACTCACACTAAAGCTAAAATTTCTGTAAGGACATAAAACCCATAGAAGCTGCGTGTTCATGGAACATCTTGGGTGTTATTCCTTTAGTAAGCGGATCCACAATCATGGAGTCTGTACCAATATGCTCTATAGACAGTTGTTCATTCTGTATCCTTTCTTTAACAACTAGGAACTTGATCTCAATGGCTTTGATTTGAAGGAGCTCCTATTGTTATTGGAGTAGAGGACTGCGGACTAATTATCACAAAACATTTGTAGTGGCCTATCAATGCCATTTACTATTCGCAACCTCGATATAAAATTTCACAGCCATACTCCATGATTGAATGCCTCATAGCATGCTATGAATTCTACTGCCATAGTGGAAGATGCAATAAGAGACTGTTTTGCACTCTTCCAAGAGATGGCACCATTGGCAAGTAGAAATACATATCCTGAAGTAGACTTTCTGCTATCTTGGCATCCGACAAAATCTGAGTCAGTATAACCACAGATCTGAAGCTTTTCTGATCTCCTAAAGGCAAGCATAAAATCCCGTGTCTTCTGCAAATATCTCAGTACTCTCTTGGCTACTCTCCAATGACCTTTTCCTGGGTTTGCCAGATATCTGCCCAATATGCCTGTAATGTACGCCAAGTCTGGTCTAGTACAGACTTGGGCATACATTATACTACCAACAACAGATGCATAAGGAACTGTTTGCATCTCCCGTTTGTCCAAATCACTTAAAGGGCACTGATTGAGACTAAACTTGTCTCCCTTATCCATAGGAGTGTCTTGTGGCTTGCAATCTTGCATGCCATACCTTTTGAGTACCTTATCTATATAGCTTCTTTGGGATAAACCAAGAATATGGCGAGAACGATTTCGACATATTTCAATCCCTAATACAAATGAAGCATCTCCAAGATCTTTCATGTCAAAGTGTTTGGCAAGAAATTTCTTTGTGTCTAAGAGAATACTCATATCATTAGTAGCAAGCAAAATATCATCAACATACAGGACCAAGAAGATATACCTACTCCCACTAACTTTATGGTATATGTATTCATCAGCCAGATTCGCATCAAAACCAAATGAGAGAATCACCTGATGAAATTTAAAATACCATTGTCTTGATGCCTGCTTGAGTCTATAGATGGATGTCCTTAATTTGCAAACCATACTCTTTGGATCACCCCTAACAAAATGTTCAGGTTGAACCATATAAATGGTTTCCTCAATGTCACCATTAAGAAATGCAGTCTTCACATCCACCTGATGCAACTCAAGATCAAAGTGGGCCACAAGTGCCATTATAATCCTTAGAGAATCCTTAGAAGAAACAGGAGAGAATGTATACTTATAGCCAATGCCCTCCTTTTGAGTAAAACCCTTAGCGACAAGACGCGCTTTGTATCGCTCCACTTTTCCTTTCGAATCCCGTTTGGTTTTAAAAATCTATTTGCAACCAACGGGTTTCACACCTTCTGGAAGTGGAACAACATCCCAAACATCGTTGTCTTTCATTAACTTCAATTCTTCTTCCATAGCCTCAATCCACTTTTTATGATTCGGACTTTCTATTGCCTGACAGAAGTTAACAGGACCATCTTCCATCACCCCAATGTCAGTTTCATACTCCTGAAGGAATACCACATGATCATCCAAAATGGCACTCCTTTCTCTAGCAATCTCCTTAATGGCACATTTTCTATATGTGTCTGAGGCTGCTCTACAGGAGCTAAAACGGTATCATTGTCTTCATTGGAGTTATCTTGAGGAATGTCAAAGACATACTCCTCATCAGCTTGAGTAACTCCAGGAGGAATGACTACATTTTCCTCTTCGAAGACAAAGTCTTTAACCCTGTTGACTTGGGCAGGCTCAATACTTTCAAAGAACTTGGCATTACCAGACTCAAAAATTACCTTAGTTGTGGGATCATAAAATTTATATCCTCTTGACCTTTCAGAATACCTAACAAAATAGCAACTAACAGTCCTTGTGTCCATTTTCCTTTCATTTGGCCTATAAGGCCTAGCCTCAGCTGGACATCCCTACATATGAAAGTGCTTAAGACTGGGTTTCCGTCGAATCCATAGCTCATATGGTGTTTTATTGGTTGCTTTAGTTGGAACTCTATTCAAAATATAAACTGCAGCCTTTAAGGCCTCTCCCTAGAGTAAATTTGGTAAGGAAGAATGAGCAATCATACTCCTTACCATATCTTTAAGAGCCCTATTTCGTCTCTCAGCAACACCATTCATAGTGGGTGAGCCCGACATGGTGTACTGAGGAACGATACAGCATTCCTCTAGGAACCTGGCAAATGGTCCTAGACATTATTCATCTAATCCGTCATATCTACCGTAGTATTCACCGCCAAGATCAGATCTGACGAATTTAATCCTTCTGTCGAGTTGATTCTCAACTTCGACTTTAAAATTTTTTAATGTGTCTAAGGACTATGCCTTTTTATGAATTATGTAGATGAAGCCATATCTTGAGTGATCGTCTGTGAATGTGATAAAATACTATTGGCCATTCCACACAGGCGTAGGAAATGGTCCACAGATGTCCATATGAATCACATCCAAGACACCATTTGACCTGTTGGCTTCAAACTTCCTATTATTAATTTGTTTTCCCTTAATACACTCTACACACTGATCAAAATCAGAAAAGTCTAAGGGTTCCAAAATACCGTTTGACACAAGTCTCTCTATTTTCCTTCTGGAGATGTAACATAATCTCTTGTGCCATAATGTAGCTGAGGATTCATTATCTAATTTTCTTTTCACTCCCTGTGTATCCAAAAGAGAAGACTCATTATATGAAGTTATGGCTTCAAGATAATATAAATTGTCAAAACGTGAAAGAAAACCAGTACACATTAATTTGAAATCATAAAACAAAGAAACTTTTCCATCACCAAAACTACAAGTGAAACCACATTTATCCAAAATGTAAATAGAAATGAGATTACGTCTAAAAGATGACACAATAAATGTTTCATTCAATTCCAAATACAACCCAATTTTCAACAAAGATTTAAATTGTCCTATAGCTTGAACTTCAATGGCCTTCCCATCCCCGACATAAATAAATTGCTCAGCTTCAGTTGGACTTCGGAAACTCAAGCAACCCTGCATAGACACACTTATGTGAGTAATAGCACCTAAATCCATCCACCAAGTGTGCCTAGGAATCGAAACCAAATTAATTTCTAAACAAATCAAACTATGAGCTGTACCTTTCTTAGCACGCCAAGCGTGGTAGTTGGCACAGTGCTTCTTCTGGTGCCCCTCAACTCCACAAAAGAAGAATCCCGATTTGGAAGACTCTGTAGCCTTCCCCTTCTACTTCATTTGTAAAGTTGTATCTGCAGCTTCCGTAGTTCTCTTCTTAGCCTTGCCTTTTCCTTTAGAGGAAGTGGCAACATTAGTGCTTTCTATCCTATCTTGCTTCATTCTCTCCTCCTCTTGAACGCAGTGCGAGATGAGCTCATTCAAAGAGCAAGTCTCTTTCTGACAGTTATAGCTCACCTTGAAATGGTTAAAAGCAGGAGGAAGAAATGTCAAAACCAAATGCACCAACAGATCTTCAGAAAGATCTAGTTTGAGTGCTTTTAACTTTGAAGCAACATGGGACATCTCCAAAATGTATTCTCTAATGTTTCCCTTTCCCTTATACTTCATTGAAATTAGGTTAGCCAAGAGTGTACCGATTTCTGCCTTTTCATTTTTGGCAAACCTCTTTTCAATTTCAGCCAAAAAGTCCTTGGTAGTGGCTATATTACTAGACATAGTGACTTTAAAAGTCTCAAGTATGACCCTCTTCATGGTCATTAGCGAAATCCAATTAGATCTCTCCCACATTTCCTTTTCTCTCTTTTGATCGAGAGTACTTGTGTTTGTAAGGATGGGAGAATCTTCCCTAATAGCCAGATCAAGGTCCATTACTCCTAAGACTACCAGTAGGTTCTCTTTCCAGGACTTAAAGTTAGACCCACTTAACATGGGTATGGAGTTTAAAGTGGTGGTAATGTTTGCAAAAGACATTTCTGAAAATAAAAGCAGATAGACATAAGACTAAACTCCTTTAAAACACAATATGTCTAATTAATTTCTTAATCCCATCATATGTCTTATTTAACTCCATCAAGGATCTCATCTTTCGAAGAGAGGTTGACTTGTAATTAAAGACATTGTGTGATATGAAATGACTGTTGATTCAAATCCAAGTCAGTCATGAACCTTCCTTTAGGCTAATTCAATGACTACCTAAAAATCCTAACAATCAACACCTCATAACTCCCACGCAAATGAGTGAAAGTAGATCAAGCATGCACTTTCCTTTCGGCCAGTGCATACCCATCTTCTATCACACATTCGTCCTTTTATTACTCATAGACAATCCTAGTATTCACAGGAGAGCTCACTTTGGCGAGATGCTACTTCAACTAGGTTATCCCAAAGTAATATACCTTATAAATTAGACCGAACTTAATTTTACTAAGTAGAGAGTGGGTTGGCTCTAATATCACTTACCGAGGTAATTCCTTATACCCTTAGGGGCTTAACTTAAATTATCCCACCTCTAACTTAGGATGGACTACTAACCCATATCTGGATGAGTACTTGTCTAGTACTCACTATGTACTGGTACTCGTGATGAGTACCGGTACTCAGTGAGTACTGGTATCCCTTCAGGAAACAACCGGTCTCAACGAGTACCGGTACTCATGAAGAGTACCGATACTTGTTGAGTACTAGAACTTTGCCTGTAGCTAACGAGTACCGATACTAGTGAGCAGTACCGGTACTTGTAAGCTACGGGTCCTGATGACCTGAAGCCCAAAACATAGTCTGGGACTCACTTGTACCGATACTCATGGTGAGTACTGGTACATGTGGGTTCCAGTATTGGACTTAGGACATCCTGGAGTCAATCTGGAGCTAGCAGTATAGGTACTCATGAAGAGTACCGGTACAAGCTAGTTACAGTTCACTTCTTTGTGTATAAATAGTATGCCAACGGTACCGGTACCCATATTGAGTACCGGTACTCAAGATGGTTACAGGTTGTATTTTGAGTTCTCTTTCTGAAGATGAAAAGGTTAATCCAACATAATAATCAACAATACGAAAATTGAGATTGATGTACAATATTTGACCAAATAAACAACACATATGTATGCGTGAATCAAATGGGATAAACTATAAAACAGATAATCAATGCATATAAAAGGAGTTTTGCTATCACATTAACAAGAACATGAATATCCTGATGCTGGAAATAAAGACATACAAGTGATAATTAAACATACCTGTGGTCATCTTCAAAATAAGATACAGGGATTGCTAATGGTACTTTCAAAAGAACCCACCCTAAATCCTGACAGAGAACCACCTGAAGGATGAAAATCCTCCTTTCCAGCAGTTCTCACCACAGCACCACAAGCACGATGGGGATGTCTCTTAGGGTTTTTCAACGTGGGTCCTTTGGGGACCATGACCCCAAATACTTAATCCAGCAATTAGTGTGACTAGTTACTGGGTGAATTGCCACTCCGCCCATCGAGGAGTGACTATTCACAACTAGGTCTCTGCACATTTAAACATAACCACACTAATCGTCTTGCATTTTATGCTCATACCTTCATTAGAACTTAAATTGATCACTTTAATGATGGGGATAGTATAACTGTCCATTTACTGATTGTTATTTGATTATATCTACATATATATTTACACATACAAGTCCATACGTTAGATTCTAATCCAACAATCTCGAGCAAGATCAAAAGTAAATTATGTTGATTACACCTCGAACAGTCACAACTCGATCATGATCCGATACACAAAACTAAATGGATCTTAGCAACCTGATAGATAGAGTGCGGTGTGGTATAAATTTTAGATCCGATTAAGATTCTTTTTAAAAAAAAAAAAAAAGAATGTTCCAATTATTGTAACCTACATGTATGTGTGTGTTAGGATTTTGTAGAGAGGTGTCTCCCATCTTTTCTTGCTTTTTCAAGAGAGCGATGCACAAAGGTCTCTCTTAGGGTTCCATTGGCATGGGTTTTTGTACTTCATCACTCTCTTTGTAGTGGAAACTCTGTCTCTCTCTGCTTGTGGTTTTTCTCTTCTACATCGGAGGAGTTTCCAAGTACGTAAATGGTGTGCCTTGATGATGGATTGCTTATATTTGTTGCTTCACAAGATTTCTCAACAAATTACATAACCGTAAACCAAGTAGGTGATCTAGAATCATCTTTATATATCGATGCTCGAGTATTCCTAACGATCAGACTGGACGTTTGCATAGTTAGAATAATCTGAATAATACTCATGAATAGAAACATTCGTACAGGGTAAATCCATATATATATCCGACCGTATGAGTAAGGGCTTAGTTGTCTAAACAGCATGTTGATTATTTTACTTCTGTAGATAAGGAATTCCCATCTTAGGAAGTATTTCTTATATCCAGATGATTGTTGATCGTTACAATTGGATTGATTTGTTAGTAGCTGTTCCGTATGATTTCAGCTTTCTAACTCTCGATCCTTATTCTTCGTCCTCCTGCTTGTTCCTGTCGACTTGTAAAGCTCAATTATTCCAATTTTGACTCGATCCAAGTTTGCATTTGTGATTAAACAAGCCAAGGAAAGGGGTCGTTTGATCTCATTTTTCTCAGCAAACTGAATATAATTTAAGAAAGGCTTATTCGAGCACATCTCCTGTCCTTTTAAAAAATAATGGTGTGTTACGGATTTGGTGCATGCTGTTCATTTGGAGAGCACAGAGGATAGATACCCACTTTTTGAGAAACAGTAGTTCTCTTTCTTTAATCCTTATCTTTTTGAAAAGTGAGTAGTTTGGTTGGAGGCATAAGGAATGCCCTAAAGGCATTAATGCATGGACGATATGCTCCTAAGAATATTTAAGCAACAATTAATCGTACTTCCAAAGGAAGGTCATTGTACTTGCATGCTCCAGCAAGAAAGTCCTATCCTTCTTCCCTCGGAACTTCTCAACCTTCCAAATGAAGCAAATTAATGATTATTTGCTTAATCTGAACCATTAATTCATACTCAGTCATGATGAAAAATGGTGCAATCAATCTTAATTCTGACTGGCTAAATGAGTCAGATGTAAGCTAAGGTGCTCAAGATATACAATTCAAATGGTACTTTTTCCAAGCAAATGTGTATGTATACGCACATAAATGTAGGAAAGAATCACCCCTATATATCCCAATCTTATATCTTAGTCCATAAGTAACATTTTGAAATAAATAGTTGAGGAGAAGTTATTTGTTACCATAAATACTGCGTTTCACATTCCTTTCAGAAACGAAGAAGAAGCAAAGACAAAAAAAATATAAAAAACATTTCATGTTTCGTGAAAAGCAAACACTCCTAACATGCACCTCCATATATCAAGATAGGTTAAATTTTATAATACTTATATTGTGAAAGATGGGATTAGAAATTTGCTATTGACATGAAATTAATCTGGTATACAGCATGCATTCTCAATATTGGGGATCTTAAATGCTCAAAATTTTCTCTTTAAAAATCTTTCTTTTTTTTGTGATAACTCGGAACCTCTCGTAGGTAAATTGGCAAAGGATGTGTAAACGTGACTGCAGATAACTTTACGATAAACCCTATGTTTGCATGCGCACAATAAATGTACACAGTGCCTTAAACAAATCACCCTACAAGCTTTCTCGATCACCTGATCAAGAGACCACATTTGTGACCGAGAACATTGGCGTCTAGGCCAAGTGGAGAGAGTTGCCGTGATGCTTTAATTGTTGGGCAAGCAAAAGATCAATTTGAAAACTTGATGAAATTGCCGTTCTTTTTCCCTTGTAATTAACAACAAATTACACTGAGGAACCATCTATTCCTTTGCCTTGTTCCTTACCCGTCCCTGTGCAACCGTTCTAACAATTAATGGAGAAACTCCTAATCAAATATCTCAATTAGAAGATGCTAATTAATAGAAGGAGAGGCTAGTGGATGACCCCCTCATGTAGGGATCTCACGAGAGCTTCAGCGTTCCTTGTGGATTGGGTTAGGGCACATATACTTCTACCACAAAAAAAAATTCCACACCCAACTTCGAGTAGAGTAGGAAAACGAGGAGGTGAGTTGTGATCCCGAGCCTTTCCCGCTGTAAGGAAAAAATAGCACTAAACAACTAAGCCGCTTGACCCCACTATAAAGATTCTGATCTAAACCCTGATTAATTGTTTTCTAAACCATTTTCGTTTTGGAATCATTAATATTGTAATATATAAATAATTGAGAATTTTGAGTTTATGTTTCTAAAAATATATCTAATTACATTCATACCCTTACAAAATTATGTCGTTATACACATAGACCTTTGTTGTTACATCTAATGATAAATTACAATAACTATAGTTAACATATAACTCGTTACTATGATTAACAAAAAAAAAAAATGAGATTTTCACATTCATATCCCGTAAAACTTTCTTAATTTTATTCAAAAAAGAAAATTTTTTCTCCTAAAAGGAGGAGGAAGATAACAACTAGGGACGAGCAAGGAGGTGGGGGTGGCAATGACCAGCAAGAAGGGAGGAGGGGTGACAATTAGGAAGGAGGAAGGAGGGAGATGGGGCGGCATGAGATGGTTGGGGATAAAGAAGGAGGAGGGCAACTTTTGGGATGATCTCAACATTGCTACCCCCCTCCAGCGAGACGTGCGATCGAAGCTTTTTAGAGGAGGAAGAAGAAGAAGAGGGAAAAAGGGAAAAAAAAGGTGGGTAGTGATATTTATGTAATTTCAAAATATTGGTTGAGATATCGATATAATTTTTAAATTTTATGTCATTAGTTTTAATGGTTGTTAGGAAATATTCAAGGAAATATTTCCTCAAATTTAATATAGATTTAACTTTGAGGTATAACGGTTACAAGGTGTAAGTATACAAGGATATGGATATAGTAATGAAATGTAAAAAGGTATACATATAATTAGATATATATCTAATAACATAAAGGTAAAGATTCCCAAACAATTCAATACAATCCAAATGATGACAACCTAAGTCAAGGGTCATTGAAATGTTCAGTTTCTTTTATTCTTGTGAAAAAAATACCATTTCAATCATTGATGCTCCAACACCCAGTCTCTATGGGAATCTAACAGGTAGAGCATTTTAAAACTTTGGGTGAGCTGCTCTCAAACTGAAGGTTGACACGTCCGAGCTTCTCCAGACGATGCTAAGACGTGACTGCTTTTCCTGTGACAAAACAGCCAAGAGACCATTTCTTCGATAAGTATTAAAGAGAAAGAGTATAGATAGCCACACCACAATCTCATCCATAAAATTTGAGCTACTTATGGAAGAGAGAATGGGATAAAAATAAGAGGTAAGTTTTGTCTGATTTTTCAATGAAAAATGAAGGATACACCTTCTATATCACCGTCAAAAGCAGCAATACATTTTTTATTTTTCAAGTATAAATGGACCACAAATAATGTGTGTAAAATCATGGGCTCTATGTGGTGCGTGATTAGGTTTAACTTAGATAAGTTGGTACATGAGATAAATTGAATTAAGGTGTTTAGGTAGGATATGCCGTTCCTATTTAAATAGTATGAGTTTACTTACAGTCGAATTACCCAACACATTTTGTCATATGTAGAATTAAGATTATATATGTGGAAAGCATATGGATATCGATGCATGTAACCTGATATATGTATGAATCTTCACATTAATGAAGCACGCCAATCATTTACTCCTCCCTACTCTTCTCTTTTCTTCTTCCCGACATCCTTAAAGCTCCTGTGGTTGTTGGAATATTACCACCCACAATAGGCCCTCGACAGACTCTCTGCCCTTTTAGCACTCGCCACGACTGCAAGGTGCTGAGGAGGAGCCTAACATCAATCATGTTCACGATTCCTCCAATCACGCTCGAGCATCTAGAGAAGCTTTGCGTTTAAGAACCAATACCCATGTCATATTTTTCTTCTGTATGTCAAAAATAGAAAAAGCTGCAGTGAACAATACTGCATTGAAAACTTCAAACCTAACCCTATTCCTTTCATGGAATCCATTGTCATTAATTATCAGGGTCTACGATCCTCTCCGATGGTCAAGCAATCGTAAGAAACGAAAATTACATACAAGGTACATCTACAAGTTACATATACGAAGCAAATTTACAGACAAAACCTAACGTCGTATGTGAATAGAAAGGACACAACAGGTAAGGCCGTAATCATGCATTGAGGATATCCACCTTCAACCATGTAATTTACTTGTAAAAAAACAAAAACATTAGAGTTGGTTTACCTTGTAGGTCAGGAAAGGATTCCATGTCGTATGAGGCCATTCTTTTGTTTGTGTAAATTTTTCAGAATAATTAAAAGAGGAAAAACTATGTCTTTATTTACAGAAATGGATCGAGGATAACTTATGCAGAAGTAACCTACGTGATTAGACTTACTTGGGAGAAGGATCTATGTGTAAGATGTGATAACTTACGCAGCAAAATGACTTGCTAAAATGAGGGATAATGTATGAAGGTAACTTGTGATTGGACTTATTTCCTTGGGAGAAGGATCCAGAAGACGTCGATCAATATCCTTGGCAATAAGTTAGATTGGTGGTGAGGTTAAAAGTCAGGCTTAGAATTATGGAGGTTATGAAATAAGTGTTACTTGTCTTTGCATCTTATTTTAAATTGAGGGTTTTAAAACTCTCCTTTTCCAACCCAAGCTCAATTAAACCTTGTTTTAATTAGAATAAGGGTTTTGTAAATTGTAAGGATTTTGTAAATTATTAATTCCATTCATATCTTATTTTTTGGGAAAGCAACCACCTTGCATGATATATAGAAGACGTACGATTCCTTCTTTCATTCAAAGATTCTAAGCTACACGTATACAAAGTATGAGATGTAGCCATCTTGCTTGTCGTTTGTTTCCCTTTTCGCTGGAGTACTATTTCCGATTATATTCTAAAGGATCTTAATCGTGGCACACGTGTGTGTGTGTGTGTGCACATATTATATCGTATAATTAAAATAATTAAACTGGGGAGCTTGCGAGAACGGGGGAAGCTTCCCTGGACGTCGCTATCGGAGCACCGACCAGGTGCGGGGGGTCCGACCCGTTTAGGCTGTCGAAGTCCACGCGAAATCGATGATGTAGTCGGCATTTTTTGAATATCAATTAAGGGCAGTTGGCCTCCAATCATGTGGACATCTAATTCCGAGGATCTTTGCGCGGATGTTGATTTCATATAATTGGAGATCATGTTACAAGAGGCCTTCTTTGATTAGTACGGAGGATATGTATGATCTGCATGGGTGATACCCTTAATGGTAGGTGCATTTCCGATTACAGCCATGCCCCCTGTGACTGCTCCGAAGGTGTAAATGCAAAAAAATGTATTTTGCAATAAATGTCGCAGAGATAAAAAAAAAAATGCTGACCACCCTTTTTCACAGATGACGAGTTTGATAGGTTTTACTTCGCCGCCCCATACTTTAGAATCGAATATTATTGATAATTTTTATATGTTAATCAAGTATCATTGGTAATTTTTATGTTAAAATTAAATATTATCAATTAATTTTAAGATATTATTGATAAATTTTAATTTTGAATTAAATATCATCAATAATTTTTTATTTTAGATAAAAATTACTTATGATTTCTTTATTTTTGATGGGTGTTGAATCCTATCACATACATTATGCTAGACACAAAAATTTTTGCAGGACAATGATAAATATCGTTGGCGATATTTTGAATGCATTGATTTATTGAACTAGTAGATTCTATTCGACCGATGGATCTCACCTAGGTGGAACTGCATGCATAGTGGGGGGTGGGTGTTTAAGTGACCTAATCACCACTTTTACATTGCTAAATATGTTATAAAATACAAATTCCCTACTCGTATCCATCCCAAAAATTCTTGGAACTTTAGATGATTTAAGATCACATGGTATTGTCCATTTTTATCACAAAATTGGCGGGTGATGTGGTTTTAAATGGACCTCGTATGCCACACATGTTTCTTCAATCGAGTTTCATAAAGATCAAGTCTAACATTGAGATGGTAAGATTCACCTACCATGTCAACATTTTCTTCTCATCGCTTTTTGTTTTTGTTTTTTTTAATAAAGTGTTTTCTTCTTATTTTCCGATCTCCTCATTGTGAGATGAGTTGATATGATAAAATGAATATATTTAATTTATTTATTATGATAGAGTGAATATATTTTAATCTATATTAGTATTGATATAATGTAATGAGATAGTTTGAGAATGATATTGATCGAACCTATTGACTATTGATCTTACTTGGGTTCGGGATTAGAAGTAAATTCGTTCAAACAAACAATCACACAAAGAGATCAAGAAAAGTTAATGACTCAACTTTACCTTGAACGGTGTATGTTTTGGGAGACTATTGTAACTCTTAAATTTCACTATGCACTTGGTAGCACGGGAATACAAACAATGCACTTTTATTCTCTATGTGCACGTGTTCCTCATCTTGGTAACGCTTGTCACGTAATATGTGCAAATTTCTCAAGTAATGGTGATTGTGGTAACCCGAACAATCATTCGAATTAATTACCACACTGTCACATTTCCCATAAAAGTAGAGTTATGGGCTTAATGGTTGATAATCATCTTTTTTTTCAAGCAACGCCGTAAAAGAAATCTGCCAACTAATTCTAAGTTGGGCGGAGCAGCCTATCTACCTCAACCAATAGGAGGATAGGGACTTATTCCATCGATCTTGTCCGTCAGACAAGAGTTTTCGGACATATTCAACCAAACAAAGAGACTACCCAACCTTATCCATCGGACGAGGATCTACCATGCAACAAATTCAACCATACAGAGAGACTTGCTAGACCAACTTAGTTAATTAGCTAGGTGAGTCTTTTTTGCTCACTTTCACATAGGCCAGATTCACATAATTCATTCGTGTAAGAAGTTAGATCTATGCCTTAATATATGTAAAAAGATTTTTATTAACCAAATTTGGCCATTTACTGAGAAAATGTTATTTTCTTCCTTACTGGATATATTTCAGTAAGTGTTAGAAGCTAAGTTCATAAGTAGTGATAAGTTAAACCCCACGCTTGAAAACAATTTATTTCACCGTCGTCCTTTTCATGTAGGGATATCGATTGAGATATCCCTCGACGAAATGATACCCAGAGAAATCATCTTTCCTTACATGCTAAATTAACTTACACACACACAGATATATATATATATATATATATATATGACTACCCAATAAGGATATCCAACGACTGTGCAAGTGATCAGATCGACACGTCTTCTGACATGTGATTGGCTGTCCAGCGGTGTCCCATGTGTGCATTAACGTTGCAAGGCCCAAATCATATTCTTCATATAATAATAATATCTATTGACAGATATGGAAACAGACAGTTCAATTCAGCGTGAATCTGCAGAGGTAGGGAATCTAAATGTACATCTTTGATGTGGTGTGGCTTTCACCACCTACTCATTTTGTCCTATTTCGTACTCATGACCTGTACGGTGCCTGCCAGCATGATCGATAAATCGACCATAGTTACATGTGTGGTATCAGTGTGGGGTCAGTGGAGTTCATGTTCGCTTGTGGATTTATGAGCACCCATAGGTATTCGTTTGATCACAGACGTGAAGATAGATAAGGTTGTGGCCATTATAATTGGAGTAGTTGGATCACAATGCTTCGCCATGTGAGACTTTCGAGGAGGCTGGTCTTTTTGCAGGCACCATCTTGCAGGAAGGCTAATGACATGCTCATTTTTCTTTTATCGTAGAGGTAAGCGGGTAAGAGTTTTTGCAACTTATTACGAGCTCTTAAGACTTAGTTTGATAATAATGATAGATTTTGTAGGATAATTTTTTTATTCCTAAATTATCCTGCAATTCTATTTAGTATTGTAAAATGCAACTCGATGATTAATTATACTATGTTATGTGAATCGAGAAAGGATGACTTGCCCCATGGGGTAAGCCAATCCCATCCCTTACCTAACTATGATGGCTCATCTGGTTGGGTTAATTCCCACTAATCTGAGTTGAAAAATCTTACATATCGAGCAGGGATAATTCATGCTTTTTTACGTTGTTCTAATAACCAGACTAAGCCTAAAATTAAGAAGACAGAGTACTCTTTGCCATGATATAATCAAACTTGAGATTCAAGACAGAGTATTACCATACCTCTCAACATTATTAAGGAAGCGGAAGAACACCAACTTATGCAAAGAAAACATGTAAAGACAAACTATACACTCTCAAACCTAGAACTACGGAGCATTTTGTTCGTGAAATCTAGTCCAATGACAGAAGAAAAAAATTTAAATGAAAAATAAAAATAATTTATAGCTACAAAAATATAAAAGGTGTCACATTCTTCAACGCAAGGATATATTAGCAACCAAAAAGTCAAATTCAAAAGTAACAGCTATGCCATGTGTCTCTCCTTACGTAGATACTATCACATATTAAGATTCATCACCTGTAAAAAAATCACTACTTCTAAACATAAAAGCAAATAATTTTATTAGCATCTAGTGAAAGGAAAACATCTTAAAATAACTTACATTGTTTATTATAATTATGTGATATATTTGTAAGAGATTCGTTAATACTTTTCTCTAATCATTTAATTATTTATGTTCTATTTTTGTATTTTATTAGCTCGTTAATTATTATAATCCATTGGTAGAAAGAAGTTATTGAAATTTTGCAAACACATTATTGACAAATATAAAAATAATTAACATATTTTGTACACTTATGTCTCATAAGAAAATTCAATAAAAAATCAACTATCCAAATTTTTAACGAATCAAGTACACATCCAAGTTTTCATTTATTGAAAGAGATTTAAATTTGATTTGAATGCAAATCTTCTTCAGATTTTTTTTTTGAAAAGAATATTCTTAAGGAATTGAATCCAAATCCAAATGGATTCGGTGAAATTCGACTGAATTAGAGCCCTTACACAAGATATGTTTTTAAAAGAAAGTATGGGAATTTATGTACATAACATCCAGTCATAAAACAAAACTTAGGTCCAAATGTGTGTGTATCTGTACATGCATTTGTTTGTCATCATTTCTTTGAATAGAGTTTTCTTCACTCTTCAAAGGAAAAAAAAAAAACGCTACATTGCTCATGGGTACGTTACTAACTTAAGGGTGACAACAACAACGAAAGCACAACTACAAGATGCTGTTTAGGATTTCAACATGACGCATGCAGCATATAGATAATCTATACGGACAATGTACGGAAGGAAAACTGAAAAGTTAAAAGCAACAAATCTCTCCACTCATCACTTCACTTGCCTACAAACTTTCTTTCCAAGACTTTGCTGATCATATATAGTCACTAATAAAGAATACAAAATGGCCTGGCAAGGATTGTATGATAGCAAAAGGAGGGTATATTTCACATTAAAGGGGTGACAGGTCCCCTATCAACATACACTGATCAAAATAATTCCTCACGGCCTAGTTCTTGTCCAAAAAAGGTCACTCAAGTGAATCAGAACTCTGGCACCTGACTTTTCCTTGATACACCCAGAATTGGAAACTTTAAAGTTTATCTGGAAGAGAATGAAGCTGCAAAGTAAAAATGGAGGCTCCGGTTAACAGATGTCATGAGTCCCTTGCCAACCTGGAAGATCATGTTGTGACGCATAAAGCTGAAATGTTAAATGAATACTGTAGATATGCAATAGAATCACATTAGGATATAGCTAATTCTGAGCAAAGCACCTCCTTGACAAAAGCACATGACAAGCCATTTTTGCTTTCCAGAATAAGTGCTTAACCAAAGAAATCATTTATCTGACAATCCTGTGACTAGTGTGGTCAGAGCATATATTTGACCTTTTCAATAAGCAGCCAGGAATAGAAAGCATCAACATCTACCTCCCACTAGAAATACACGTAACTGCATTTTTTATTATCTTAAAAACTGCATCATCGAGCAGTGAAAACTTGCATTAATGTTCAAATCCTTCGCATCACCTCTCTGCAGCTTCTTACATTCAACCTCGTGCTCAAAGAGAGATGCACCCATTTACAAGGCTGTATCCATGTCCAGCGATATTAAGATCAGCTCAAGGGTGGTGGTTAGGTCAATAAGGTATCAACATATGCAATACAATACCAGTATACACACCCCTGCAGCCACCCAAAGCCTGCCTCCGGTAATGTGGCAAGCCATATTAGATGCGACACAGCTTCTTCGAACGGAAATAAACAAAAAAAAAAATCTCACCTCATTCAATTTCCTTCCTATAAGAGCTACCACCACAACCACAAACACCCCTCCCCCCCCCCCCCCCCCCAAAACACACACACACACACACACACAACGATCCCAACCTTCCAATAGGCCAAACCAAACTGCTACTTCATAACATTGCATTCATTAGGACCCCCTCCTTCCAAAATTTTCCACCCGTTACTCCTACCTTGACAACCACTCTGTGCCCTCTAACATGTCCAAATCATACTGAATGAGGCAGATCTGAACAGTGTATTTACGGCTGAAACAAAAAGAAGGTGCTTGACCTATCAAAATGTATGTGATTGCATAAAACAAGAATGTGCTTGGCATATCATTCCCTGCATGCATGATTCTGATTAAGCCGATGAAAATTCACTAATAGGATATTCCAAGGCCAGCACAGAACAAGCAGAGATCATGATAATACAGGATGAGGGAAACATGTGTGAGCTCTCTTCCAATACTTACACTATAGTGTATCACATGGACGAGAGGCAACTCTATTAACAGGAAATACAGCAATTGGATACTGCTGCACATGGTCTTTGAGGCATTACACCTTACAAAACACAACCATCTCTGCCGAAATTGTGGCAACGGTCAAACCAGTTTCTCAGACAAAAAACAAAATATCATATTTAAAGTAAAGATAACCAGAATATTTAAAATGATTGAGAAACTAACCTTCCAAGGTGAGAAGATGTCAACAATGGTATTCATTCCAAACCAAAAATTCTACTTCTTAGCTTCATATTCCTAGATTCCTGCAAGTGATAACAACAACATTATTAAGCAACTATAGTAGACTTAACAATAAAATGGTTAGGTTATCACTTTTTTTTAATGCATAGGAAATGATATCGGCAAAGGTATGTGTTTGGAATAAGATGGGTCATGTGGCAGCCATCCAAGCCACGTGGTAGTGCCACGTGGTGAGCAATAAAGGACCCTAAGGGACCGGTGGTCATAATCCAAGGGATCAATTCTAGTGTTTTTGCTTAAGATGTAAGTTTGATTATTTTTAGTAAATGTAATTTTAGGAAAATATGTTGGGATTTATTTTTTTTTTAGAGATAAGATCTTTTGTTTCCAAATATTGGAATATATTCTCTTTATATAAAGAGTCGTCACTTTTATTTTATTTTGAGCAATACAAGTATTTCCAACTCAAGACTCCTCTCCTCTCTTTCTTTCTTCTTCCAACCGCCGACCACCACCTTGGTCAACCGTCAGCCACCCAGCCAGCTAGTGGAGCTCTTCCACGCCTCCGGTCACCACGCATGGATACTCCACACGTGGACTATTTTCTCACGCCCAAGTAGAGCCTCCACGCTCCACATTCTTGTCAATCTTGACATGGTATCAGAGCTACCGGTCTAGACTCTCTTGTGCATGTGGATATCTTGACCACACGATGGTTCTCACATCCAGAAAGTACTCAACAAATCTGGTACCTTACGTGGAGAAGGAAGACTAGAGAAGATGACAAAATCATCCACGACGGTCGAAGACACCACACTTAGTATAGGAGAAAGCAAGGTGATTGTCTCCAGAACAACCATCAAGCTTAGTAGCGCTTCTAACTACGTCTTATGGGTTTGCGCCTTCAAGATATTTGTTGGAGGTCAGGAGAAACTGAGCATTCTCCTTAAGGAACCACTAGAATTGAAGGATGACAACAAGAAGAAATCCGAGAAGGAAAACTACGTCATCATGAACTAGCTCATGAACTCGATAGATCCATCCATAACCTTAAATATGCTCTACAAAAGGAGCGCAAATGAGATTTGGACTGACCTGACAAGAGATATGGCCGAACCTCAAACAACGCCTATATCACTGAACTCTGCACTCGTATCTGGACAGCAAGTCAAAAAGATCTCTCCTTGACCAAATATTATGAGGCGTTATTTGAGGAGTTAGAGACCTAGGAGCCACTTTGTTGTGATAAGCAGGGGAAGACATAGGAGGTCTGGCAATCCGCCAAGTTTTTTTCGAGATTGCATTCCTGTTATCGAACCACCCGAGATCAAATCCTTGCTTCAGAAGGGAAAATAGATCTTGAGACTATCTACTACCGTCTCCTCAAGATGGAGATCCCCGAGGAGGAAGACATGCCAAGAGGTGAGAGCTCCGCACTTACTATTCCAGAAGCAGGTGCAGGGCAAGGGCAAGGACATGGACCTGGCTGCAACTACCCGAAGTGCCAACACTGTGGCCACAACAATCATCCACAAGACAAGTGTTGGAAGAAATTTAGGAAACCACTACGTGGAGCAACTAGTACCTCACGCGTGGACTCCCTAACTCATGAAGACCTTGCAAAGTTGCTTGCTCTTCTACGAGAAGACAAGTTAACGGCAGCATCGCGATGACTACTCAAGTTGCCACAAAAGCAACGACTCCGAAGGTCGCAAGAGGATTCGCCACTATCTTGTCAAAAGAGAAGACCGTGAGCTTGACTCTCGAAGAGAATGAATAGTGGGGCATCTAGTCTCACAAGTAGAAGATCAAGTCGTCGACCTCACGGCCTTCGACTTGAGGGAACGTGTTGGGAATAAGATGGGCCACATGGCAGTGCCACATGGCGAGCAATAAAGGACCCTAAGGGGCCGGCGATAATCGTCCAAGGGATCAATTTTGGTGCTTTTGCTTAAGATGCAAGTTTAGTTATTTTTAGTAAATGTGATTTTAGGAAAATATGTTGAGATTTGTTTTTTATTAGAGATATGATCTTTCCTTAAGAGATAAGATCTTTTGTTTTCAAATATTAGGATATGTTCTCTCTATATAAAGAGTCTTCCCTTATATTTTATTTTGAGCAATACAAATATTTCCATCTCAAGGCTCCTCTCCTCTTTCTCTCTCTCTTTCCTCTTCCAACTGTCGACCACCACCTTGGCCAACTGTCAACCACCACCAACCACCCAGCCAGCCGATGGAGCGCTTCCACGCCTCTAGTCACCACGCATGGATAGTCCACACGTGGACTATTTTCCCACACCTAAGTAGAGCCTCCACACTTTACATTCTTGTCAATCTTGACAGTATGCAAGGTGTAAGAATCCTGATCATACTATCAGTCAAAATACCCTCAAATATTCTTGAGTATAATCAAAAGTTTCTCTTTTTTTTAAAAAAAACACCTTCTGAAAATTAATAGCAAATGGCTATAAAAGGTTCTAAAGGGAAAAAAAAAATCTAGACATCTCGAATGTTTTAGCAAAGAGAAAACTAGTACAAAAGTCGTTATTTAATTGAATAACCATTTTCTCTCTGGATCTGGAAAAGAATGATTAGTCAAGCTACGGTCATCCATATTGCTAAAAACCAACAAAGTGTCACATCACCAATTAGAAGAATCTAAAAATCCAATTATGTGGCAATACCCGGCTTCCAAATCTTAATCTTTTCATTACTCCGATTGGAAGCTACCTAATAGTTGCCAGCAGAAAGAATCAATTATGGAAACCTGGCAAAAGGCTCACATTCAAGACCTATTTCTTCTCCTGCTCTAAATTTGAAGGTTTGAACTTATCACTAACTGAAGGTATGGTAGCTTTAAGTATCTTCCCATGTTTGGAAGGTCCCTTCAACTCTCTCTAGCTCTCAACTAGAAATTTTTTGTAACTGTTTCACCTAGATGCATAGTTTACAAATAACAAGCACAAGCACCTTAGCATACTGCAAGTTAAATGAAAAAATGAAAAGGTCACTTTTGTTATGTGGTTGGTGGATTACTGCTTGGGAAAATTCAGTTACGGGCTTCTATGAATCTATGGCAATATGGACATCACATGCAACATGGTGATATTGTCCCAGAAATAATCTTTAGTGGAGGATGGCCGAAGCATGATATTTAGGCACTCAACATGTTCCTAAGGTGCTTAGATGAGTTGAGAAATGATCATGGCATGAAAGTCAAAATATCCAACCACAAAACGAAGATTAGATGTTGGGCCTCACTGTCTTGTCACATCTTGTCCCGAAGATTAGATGTTCAGCATTTCCACTGGAGCCATTTAAAAATAACAAGCAGCACGTTCATATGTCAACAATTTAAAGCCAAAATGTGATACGCCCACTCTTTCAACCGATCCCTTTTGGTTCTAAAGGGAGACTCCTACCTCTTTCTAGAAGACCCAGTAGGATTTCTTCCACAAAACTTCAAGCCACCATTAGCTGGATAAGCCCCCCAGGTCCTTGATCAAAGCTGCAATAGGGGTCACTGCCTTTCCCTCGAAGTCTACCATTCCTTGATCACCTTGTTCAAAAATAAACACAATGCCCTTACATCAACCACTACTGTGGCCCCCACCTCCCCCTTGTAATGGAGTTTCAACCAACACTCCAACCTCTTTGGCTCTTCAATGGCATTGATCCTACGTCAATGCTCTTCTCATTCATTCCCAACCTCCCCTTCTCATTCTCTTCCTTTTCTTTTCTTTTTTTGAGAAGAAAGAAGAAGGTTACCTGAGGGTGGTAATCATCCAGGATTGTATTAAAAAGAGAAAAGGAACAGACTTACAAGTTTTGGAGTCAAAGATCAGAAAAACACCTCGCTTGGTTTACAACATTTTCAACCCAACACCTGTCACTCTTAAAAACACTGGCATTTCTCTGCAGCCAAAGACTCCACATAATAGCAATAGCCTGCACCCAACCCACCATATCCAAACTGATATAGTCTCTGAAGCTTGTCGAAAAACCATCAAAGCGCCTCGTGTCCACCATTGAGAGTTGAAAATGGTCCCAAACATCTTTAGAAAACCCACAATCAAAGAAGATATGTTGGATATGTTTCTCTGAGTCATCACAAAAAGGACATTTCATATCACCATTTGCACACCATTTGGACCTATATATCTTTGTGACAAGTCGTTTCCGTCTTAGAAACCAAAGAAATATTTTGATTTTGAGTAGGGACCTACAACTCCAGAGTTTGGAATCCCCACAAATAATATCCTGCTGTACATCCACTAAGTAATGCTCTTGTAGGCTCGATTGACAGAGAAGCTCCCAACCTTCTGGAAAGAATTTGGCTGATCTGCGGTGGGTTTGACATCCTCCAAAGCAAAGTAAAAACTGCTGAAATTCTGCACAAGAATGCTCAGACAGACTTTGTGGCAATCTGAAATTCCAACTCTCCGTACTCGCATCCCAAACCTCACTAACCGAGACTTCTTTATTCTCAACAAGGTGGAATAATCTCTAAAATCTGCACGAGAAAATGCCTCTTTCAGACCAATCATCAAGCCAAAAACGGAAAAAAGCTCCATCTCCCAACAAAGGACTGAACTGATCAGCGAATTCCCTTAAAATAGGCTAAATATATTGCCAAAATGTCTAACCACCAAGGTTATTTGCACTACCACGTTGAGCAATATTCATATTATCTCCGTAAGAATCCTTCAAAACAAGATTAACCAAGGAATTCTCATTTGAAAATAATCTTACTACCCACTTTAAGAGACGTGCTTTATTAAAAGAAAGCAAGTGTCAGATTCCAAGACCCTCCGCTTTCTTCAGCTTGCAAGTCACATCCCAAGGCACCAGCTGAGCGAATCTTCCCACCAAATCCAACCCCTTCCAAAAGAACATTTTTCGAATCAGATCTATTTACTTTAGGACCTTCTTCGGCGATGAGAAAACCGATAGAAACACACCGAAATTTCTGATAGAACATATTTAAGGAGCACCAATCTAGCACCTCTTGAAAGGAGTCTACCACTCCAAGAAGATAACTTACCCGTGAACTTATCCGTCAGAGGTTTCCAGTCACAAGAAGTCAATTTTTTACCCTTCAAAGGTAGACCAAGGTATTTAACAGGTAGCCTAACCACAGGGTCACACTCCCCAAACCAAAAGGAACCAAACTCGATTTAAGCTTGAGATCTCTGCAAAAATTCTCACCAAAGAAGAAACATGTTCAGCCTCTCTCCTTCCTCCTTCAATAAGAAAAGTCATATCGTCTACATATTGTAGAATGGGTGTCAAGATTCTGCCATCACCTCTTGTTGTAAAACTAGAGAAAAGGTTCCCATCACACGCCTTAAAGGACATCCCAGCAAGAGTATCTACCGCAATGTTGAATAACATGGATGCCGAGGGACATCCCTGCCAGACTCCCCTCTATGGCTGGACCCAAGAACCGATTGCTCTACCATTAATCAGAATAGAACAAGAGGAGGTAGTGACACATCTTTTCATTAGCAAAATTCAAGGGTTAGAAAATCCTCTTTTTTTTCTCAAAATATCACACAAGTAACCCCATGATATAGAATCATTGGCCTTTGCAAAGTTCACTTTTCGTAGGAACGCCGGACATCTCCACGCCGCCAGGAACTCTTTAGCCAAAATGTAAGTCTTGCAAAAATCTTCCTTTAATAAATGCAGATTGGAGAAAATAATATCAAGGAGAACGTTTCGCAGCCGATTTGCAAGAACCTTTGCAACCAACAAGTAGATGTTATTGGACAAAGCAATGGGCCTATAGTCCTCAATTCTTTTCAGACTTTCTTTTTTTGGTAGCAAGAAAAGATAAAACTTATTCAAACTCTCAATCCCTTCATTTCCTCTAAAGAACTCCTTAATCATAGCCATCACATCAAATCCCACCACATCCCACAATTTCCTGTAAAAAATAATTTGTAACCCATCCAGTCAAGGAGAACCTTCCACTTTCATTCCACGTAAAGCTCTCAAAACCTCCTCTTCATCCACGTTCCTGATGAGAGAGGCCTTAACCTCTTCCCCAACCTACTCCATATGGGAGCTCGACAGCCTCCAGTCACCACACGATTGCCTCCATGTGAAAATATCAAAATAAATTTTAAAAGCAACACAAATCTCTTCTCTTTTTTTCATGACATCATCGCCCACTTTCAACATACCTATCATATTTTTCCTCCATCTCGCACTAGCAGATAAATGAAAAAATTTGGTATTTGCATCCCCTTCTTTAAGCCACAATTATCTCGATTTTTGTCTCCAATCCATCTCTACCTTATGATCCTCCTCAGTAACAATAGATTGTGATCTACATCTTTCAAGGCATTCATCATCCGTAAGAGATGTCCTCTCTTCCTGTCAAGAGAGGTAATACTCGCAAGTGTAGTCGTCCTCCTCTACTCTTTATGTGCTCTGAGGTCCCTTTTGAATTCTATCATAGCCAATCTCACTGCTTTAATTCTACAAGCCAAGGTACGAGTAACTGACGTAGAGGCCAAAGTCGAAGTCCACTTCTCTCGTACGAGATCTACAAAAGTCGGTTCCTTGAGCCAAGAGTTATGAAATTTAAAATAAATGGTGTGCCTAACATTTTCATTGCTCTGCCACAAAAGGAGGGTGTGATCCGGAAAAGGCCTCTCACAAGTAATTACATCTGCTACCTGAAAGTTTTCTGCCAGCGAAATGTTACAAAAAAATCTATCTATGCAAGATGTAACCCCACTACCATTCCTCCACGTGAAATGAGACCCCAAAGAAGGTAAATCAACAAGTTCAAGCTCATGGACCAACTGTTGAAACTGAATAGTATAAGTATCACACCAGCCATCAGGTCTATCTTCAAGATAAAGCGTTGCATTGAAATCTCCGCAAATCAACCAAGGCATGTCATCAACAAAAGTAGACGCATGTCTCAACTCTTCCCAAAAAAGAATCTGAGCGTTCTCATCACAAGGCCCATACACATTGGTAATAGCAAAAGAAAAACCATCCGTTCTTCTAGAAAAGATTGTTGTCATCATTCTAGTAGCTAGACTGGAAGCACAAAGTTCCAACCTATCTTCATGCCACAACATAATCAACCCCCCCGATCGACCAATAGATTCCACCTCCAAATGTTTTATGAAAAGAACACCATACATCTCAGCCTTCAACTGAGTACTCATGCATTCCAAGTGGGTTTCCTGTAGGCAAGCAACATCCACTCTCCACTCCGACAGGTATCTTTTCAAGATTGATCTCCTCCCATTCTCCCTAAGGCCTCGAACATTCCAAGATAATACATTAACCATTCAAGCTCTTTGGTCCCCTTTTATGAACCCTCATGGCTCCAACCACCTTAACCACTTGCACATCGACATCTAATGTTCGTCCACTATTGGCTGAATTCTTCGTTGTGGGATCTCTTAAATGGATCCTCTACCTACAAACAACCCAAAAAGAGAAGGGCAACATATTCCATCCCTTCAAGCCTCAATCAAAGCTCAATCCTTTATTACTGGTACTAGCACTAGGACTACTAACCTTCTAGTAAGCACAAAGACAAGTACTAAGTTGCTCAACGCATTTTACCTCCCAATCAATGGAGTGTGGTGCACTTATTTTTTAAAAAATCCGATACCTACAGGTCCTCACCTATGTCTAAGGAGACCTACGAAGATTCTAAGAATAGGGGTAGTCTTGTGTGTGAGAATAAAATTCCTGTCGAACTACCAAACTACACATCTTTTTTTTTGTGGGAGGGTACTCTTAGTAGTGGGTACATCCTACAATCTTGAAACCACCTAGTAGGGTCAAGTTTGGATATGCAAGAAGGGATGCTCCTAGGCATGTGTAGGGGGTGATTGTTTGTGAGAATGGAACATCATCCTTTCTGTTAGGGTCTTGCAACAAGGATCAAAACTGATCACATATGGCCAAACCTTGGCACGTGTTGTCAAGTAAAACCTTTCATTTGCTCAATCTACCAACATGCTGGCCAAATCTAGTCATGCATAGCCAAATCTCACTATGCATCCATTGGTCCTAGCCTTGTGTCGCCTACTATAGCCAAGTGTGATTGCTTTCAATAGTAAGCTCTCGGGTTCTCATTGTCCTTGGCGAGGTCTCACCATTGCTCTTGGCCAACTGACTCCAAGACATCAAAATGAGGTCTCTTAAGGCCCATGAGTTTGAGTTTTGAGGCATAGGATTGAAGGGTGTTATTGGTGATCATGCTACAATTCTGTCAAGTTGTAGGTTAGACCAAAGCAAGCATGGAAGTGCCTTGATCAAGATTCACATTCTAACCTGCAACCTCTCTTCCTTCTTTTGATGAACACTCTTGGACCAAGTTGTAGGTATAGGATTCAATTATGCCAAGTTGTAGGTTAGACCAAAGAAATGCTTATTCACAAAATCCCATGGGCTTACAACATCATCGTTGGTAATTTGGTTTCTTTTATCTCTGGATGGAATGAAGGTTGGAGTTTGGATCATTACCAACCTCCTGTAACCATTCTCTTTTTTTCCAAAAAAGAAGGGTTTCTGTTATTAGCGTTGAGCATGTTGCATTGACCATGTGTCTTTCTAGCCAGATGCACTGCTAATCTGGTTTGGCATAGACTACATTATGTTCTTTTCTATTTTTAACCCACCTACAAGCGTTGTCCTTACCACTAGCATGTCTACCTTTTGTTCCTTAGTAGGTGGGTCTTGTTCTCATTGCAAACAAGGTATCCTCCCTCTTCTATTCTTGTAGGCTACTCCTTCCCCATTATTTTGCTTACATCCAGCTTGTGGGATGTCACCAGTTATATGTTGAGATCAGTGAATTAACCTATAGTCACCTAGGAAAAACTCAAAATATGATACCAACGTTCAGTTTCCTTTTTTTTAAAAGCAAGTACAAGGAAAGGGTCCACATACCTTCATCATGCCTTAGGGTTTCTATAAAGAATATTCTTTAGAAACCCTAGTATTGCTCATAATTTTCCAGCCACTGCTATCCTTCTCACTGCCAAACCAAGTTGGCCCCTTGATTTTACCTCCCTACCACCTCCAGCCACCCTCCTTCATCTTCTCCCTCCAGCCATTACAACAGACCTAATAGCATTTGTTGTCTGGTGCCTCTTCCCTTAATCTCCTTCCCAGCCTTGCCCCTACCTTTGCCACCAATAACAGCCCTATGCTTGTCCCTACCTCTAAATGTGACTCTATCTCTACCCTTGCCTTCAATTGTTGTTCAACCCAAGCCCACACCTTCACCCTTGTCACTAACTCCTAAGCCTTTGCCCTCGTTGACAACTCTAACAATGCATTCACCCATGTCACTGACTTTAACAATGCCCCAGCCCTTGCCTTAGACTTTAACCATGCCTTTGCCTTCCTTGTCCTCTCCTTCGCAATTCTCGTGAAAGGCAACTGTTCACCTTCACAATCTTAAGTTTGACCTCCTTGGTCCAAGCTTGCCTTCATGGTTTGAGCCCCCTTGCCTACCTCTACCTTTTTCATGTCACTTCAGCAACCTCCTTCACTGTGGATCAATAGCCAGCGGTTGCCTAGGACACCTCACCTTCTCATGATCAACAATGCGCCTGCGCATACACTTAAAATGTGGATTTCTGCACCCGGTGTGCACTCATACATACTATTTATTTTTTTTCATTTTGTAAATGCCCCTTTGAGGCCATGTTCTAAGAGAGTCCCTAACTCAGCTGTACCCCCCTCACCTCCTCTTCTTGAAGTTCGCAATAACATTTATCCTCTTAGTAAAAAGGTAGGTACTCCATTTCAGCATAGAAGGCAAACATGTGAATGATTGGAAGTTGACTCACATAAACAGATCAGTCTACTCTGAGTACATCAAACATTATGTAATGGGCATGATTTTTTTTTGGAGAGGGACACGGTATTATAACGGTATTATAATGGTAAACAAATTTCAACGGTAATGTCAGACATGTCTTTTTGCTTGAAAACAAGTAAACAGGCTGGCCTAGACCCCACAGAGAACTTTTCTAGTTTACTTGTCCCATTAGTATATTATATAGTACATTTCATCCCTCTTCTTTCCCCAGTTCAAAGCACTAATTGCCTGAAGGTTGTACAACGACAGATGACAGTTAACATTAAACAGGGGTAAACATTGGAATGGAACTTCACTAAAGTATCCTGTATATAGCCTGCCGCCCATACTCCAGCATGGTTTAAAACGAGAAATCTTGTGCTCAGAGAGATACTGCTATTGAGGACAGCCCCAATTTTCTATCGATGTTCCATTTTGCATAAGTTTTTTTTTTTTTTTGAAAGTGAAAGCGCAGTTATCCTTGTGATAATGAATTATAACATTAAGCGTTACAGAGTGGAGTCCCAAAACACAAGCTAGGAGGAGATGGGGGAAACAACATTTTTGACCTAAGGCGTCTCGCCTCTAAACACAACCCCATTCCTATTCAGCCACACCCCCCACAACATTGCCAACACCTTTACCTTCTCCTTTGTTCTAAACGTATTTCCACCGCCCCAAATGTTCCCCCTCTGGAATGAGGATCAAAACTCCTCAAGAGAGCCAAAATCAATCCAATTAATTCCCAACACTCTCCACACCTGCGCAGCAAAGGTGCACCCAACAAAGAGATGATAGATGTCTTCGTCTATCCCAGCGCAAAATGGGCATCTAATGTCCTCCATCACAACCAACCTCGCCCTCCAAACCTTGGTAAGCACTCTTCCTTTCCTTACCAGTCACGCAAAAATCTTAACCTTTAGGGGGCAATTCGTCGACCAGATCAATCTGCAATCTCGTTGAAATCTAGGTCCACCAAGTGTGGCCTTCTATGCAACCTGTCAAAAGCCTTCTTCACCAAAAAGTTTCCATCATCCTAAAATAAGGTGTCTCTACCTCCTTCAAGCTCCTACACCTGTAAATGCTGCAACATATGGAATTCTGTGCATCTCTGCTCTGACAAGGCCCCCTGAAAAGTGGGGCACCAAGCACCATCCCAATAGCTCCCCATAGATGCCTCCTTGCTTGCTGCCCTCAAGAAGAGGCGAGGGTATCTATTGCAGAGCATCCCTTCTCCCTACCAATCATCTAACCAGAATCTGAATGTGCCCCCTCACCAATGTACAGTGTGAAAAAATCACGAATTTGGGGATCACCAACGCCAAGCCTTTCATGAAATGCAACGCCCCTGAAACCAGGGACTCCAAGGCCTCCCATGAGAGAAGGGAACCATAGCAGTTGTGAAGTACATCACCAAGAAGACTCCGCTCCCAATCCACCAGTCTCACAATCCACTTCGTAAAAAGGCTCAAATTGACACAATCTAAAAGGCTCAAATTGACACAATCTACATCTCTGACCCCCAAGCCACCCTCCTTTGCGGGTCGACAAACCTCCTCCCATGCCACCAATCTTGCTCCCTTCCCTATTGTCCCAAAAGTGGGACAGAAGAAATCCCGCATCAATCTCGTGATCTTCCTCTCCACCTGACGGGGCACTCTAAATACAGTATGAATGAGAGCATCGCCTTCACCAACGTCAGCCGACCACCCCTCGACAACAGCCTAGATGCCCAACCCGACAGTCTCTTCTCTATCCTCTCCAGCAGCAGCAACCAATCCTGCAACCTGAGATGCTTATCCAAAAGAGGCAAGTCAAGATAGGACAAGGGTAGAGATCCCCTATCAGTCCTAAGTGGACCTGAATGCCACCCTCGCAAGGGTGTCCACTACAAGGACAAATAGCATCAACACGAGCGGGCACCCCTGCCTTACCCCTCTTCTGGGATGTACCCAACCCACTTGCTAGATTTCCACTTATTAGGACTAAGAAAGAAGTTTTTGTAACATACGTCTTCACCGAGTCACGCCACCACTGCAAGAAACCTCTTTTGACTAACGTTGCCCATAAGAAGACTCGTTGAATGGAGTCCTAAGCCTTACTAAAATCCACCTTCCAGATGAATGCCATCCTCCCTGCTCTTCTCCACATTGCCAGGGCCTCTGTAGCCATCACGAAACCATCAAGGATACCTCTTCCATGGGCAAAAGTCGTCTGCACCGACGAAACAATACCCTCCAGAACCCCACGTGGCCTGTTAGCCAAGACCTTCAAGACAATGAGATAGGCAGCATTTGACAATGCAATTAACTTGTAGTCCTCGATAGCTTATGCCCCCTCCTTTTTAGGTAGAAGGAAGAGGTAGAATCTATAGAGTCTGTCAAAACCCTTGTTTCCCTTTGCAAACAACCATCTACATCACATCCTCCTTCACCAACACCCAGAACTCCCTATAGAATAGAATTAGAAATCCATCCAGACCAAGGTTTTAAATATCGATATCGATATCGTATTGACAAGTCAAAAAAGGGATATATCAAGGATATATTGCTGATATCAATGAATTTTGAGGAAATCGCTCAAAAAAGCATAAAATATCATAAATTTTAAAGGTTAACATTTTTATGAATAATATATCATGAAAGGATGCCTAGAAAATGTGTATGTGTTATATCAGGGATATATCGTCGATATCGATGATTTTGTGTGTGTGTGTGTGTGCGTGCGTGCGTGTCGCCATCCCACCAACCATTTTCAAACCTTCCCGCCGAAAGCCACAGCCATCAATAGCCAACCCGCCGATATCACACCGATATCTCAGGGATATCGCCCAATATATCGGCAATATATTGCCGATATCCGAGAAAAAAATACCTTTGGTGGTGTCAATACCACCCAACCCCGTCGATACCGATATATCGGCGATACATCACCGATATATCGCGATATTTCAAACCTTGGTCTAGACCTAGACACCCATCAGCATTGAGCCCCCATACCGCCCTCCTAACCTCGTCCTCAGAAAAGCCAGTCATGAGTGACTTCGTCTCCTGCCCAGACACCCCCTGTACATCCTCCCCTGTCCTTCAATTTTGCATAAGTTGAGGCTTCAATAATAATTAGCATAGGGAAGTTCAATAAATCTACATTTGTCTGACATGCCACAAGTGGCAGACAATGCAGACAAACAGATTAAAGAGACAAGTTTCCATACTTGGCCAAGTGATCATTTTTCTTCAGTGTTATTGTATGAAAACAATGCACATCTGCAGGAGCAGAAGACATAATCAAATTCCAGCTCTGAAAGGCAAATTCTTTTTTGAAACATAAAAGGGTGGTTGTTCAAGGACAACAGCCCCCAACTCTGAAAGCAATTGCAGGTGTAGAAGGACTATCAAACAGTCAGCCTGAACATGCAGCAGACTATCTGATCAATAATGCACCATATGGCCGTATGAAAAAAAACACCATGCTGTGGGGAATTCTGTAGGTACCCCACCCACAGGAGAAATAGCTTTCTTTATGGCATTTGGACATTCAGCTGTTATTTGTCCTCAAGATAAAAGACACAAAAGTGAGTGAGACAGATTGATACTGTTGTAGTTTTGAACCAAAGCACAATCAACACTTTTGACTAAAAGTGAAGATCATATATATGTAAATTTATCATACACACATAAGCAGATATGTTTACCGAGTTATGACATACAAATAACATTGTTGACTATGAAGATTTTTTTTTGAAAAGTTTGTTGACTATGAAGATGGGCATTCAAACATAGAAATGTTTGATAATAAAGATATAAAACAGTGAAAATGTTAGTTAGCAACTTTGTCCTGTCTGAACTGACATGAATGGACATTACAAGCACAGAAACGTCCTAAGATCTAAGAACACAATCATAAGAAATCCAAAAGTTGAAAGCATGAGGGCATATCTTTAGCACCAAAAAGGGAAGACAAAAAACAAAAGAAAGGAAAAGAAAGCTTTTTCTGAGAAGCATAAAGGACCTCATTTTTTGTCAAAGAAAGGAAGTAAAAAAATGTGAAAAGCTTCATGGGGATGAGAGATGAACAAGGAACCTGCTAGATTCTAGTGATAGATGTTTGAACCCAATAACTTACTGAATTTTTTTTTTTTTTTTGAAAAGTATTATTGAATTTAAGTATACGGATCAACCAAGCCATTTAGCTTATGAAGCATGGCCATACTTGGATATATGGTGATTCTTCGGCAATAACTGCACTCTATGTTCTTTCAAATAAAGATTGCACTCTATGACTAGCAACGCCAGCAGCACATACTTGACATGATCAAGGGGCCGATTCAAAGTGCTTGGTCATAGAAACAGACATTCTGATACTGTCATGCCTCACAGTATCTCCATCTTTGCCTAACATTTACACCAAAGTAAAGATACTTGATCCTGCTTGCCCATACATCAGTAACCTTTTCTTTTCCATTTCCAGCCACAGCGACTAACTTTACGAAATAATTCTACTTTTCAAAAGAAGACCCATGCATAAATAAAGCTCCATTATGGAAGCTCTGCCATCCTAGATGTCCTTAAGTCCCCAACAACATTCACAATATTCCAAGTCATTAGCTGTCCATATAGCAGCTCCTAGTGGCAGCCAAAACATTACTTTCAAAAGACAATAGAAGGAAGAAGGCTACTTCACTAGAGTTGTTATTTCAAGTGCATAGCTCAATACAATATTGGTTTTGGCTTTTATGCAGTAGCACAAAAAGTGTACGGGTGTATGTGCTCAGGTCTTTGCAGCTGTGACTAGTCTACAACCCTAACCCATGAGCATCATAAGGACACACAATAACAATAACAACTAAGTACCTTTTCAGAAAAAAAGAAGAAGAGAAAGAAAAAGAAAAAAGGAACAAGAACTAAGCATTTACTATAATAAGTTCAGTTTTGTGGAAATCCTATTCTTCCTTTTACGTGTCACACATGATTACCAATGAAAATGTTGGGGTGACACCGATAAAGGATAAAAGAATGAGGCGCATGTAAAGTAGTCTAGACATCTGCAGTAGTCTAGACATCTGCAGAGAAGGCCAAATAATGCCCCAATCAAGAGGCTGAGCCTCCCAAGAGAGTGCACGGAAGGACAAATAAGTGTTAGAAGAAAACCATCAAACATGGCCAGGATGAATCTGAGTGGAGGCAAGGAATTCATGTAGCCAACCCCACATAGTGAGGGAAAAAGCTTTGTTGTTATTGTTTCTGTTGTAAGTAGGGTTGCCTACATGGCTTCTTTGCTTCCACTAAAAAAATTTATTAAACCATTCCCACGCTCTGATCCAAATAATCAAAATCAAGCTTGAAAGTTCCCTCCTAGCACTTCTTTGATCATTCCCAATCCATCTTGAGAGGTTCAATGGGCAAGTTCACAAACCACCTATAGAAAAGCATGTGGTGTGAGTGAGGGTGTGACATGTAGGGGACAATAACAAAGCTGCATCAAAGGGGATAGTCTTTACTTAACTTTGCCCTCTGGCAAAGTGAAGATATAGTTAAAAGCAGCATGTGTAGCCAACTCTACTGCGATATGTAGGCTTCACACTGCTTTTCTGAGGTAAAAGTGAAAGTAAGACATGATAGTATATGTTTTTCTCTATTTAACTTAGTGCAATTTAATAGGTTCACCTTTAATTATTAATTTCTGAAATTTCAACACATAGTTACATGATTCAGTTCTCACGTAATGGGATTTCATTGAAATGTGCTAAATGTGTCCATCGGCATTGTCCATTTTCCACAGTAGCAAGATGGTACGGAATCCATCACCATGTCTGTTTTCCATAGAAGCAAAATGGTAATAGTATTGTTGGGAATAAAGCCAGCCATGTGGCACTGCCACGTAGCCGCATCTCAGGGCCCACAGGGGCCAGCAGTTTTGGTGATCCAATGAACCAAAATTAGAGTCTTTGCTTAATTATCAAGTCTAGCTATTTTTAGTATAAGTGTTTTAGGAAAATATGTTGAGATTTATTTTGATTAGAGATAAAATCTTTCCTAATGAGATAAGATCTTTTCTTATTACGAATAGAATCTTTTATTTCCAATTAAAGGGATATGTTCTCTCTATAAAAGAGAGTCTTCCCTCTTATAACTTTTTAGAGTCCACTAATAATAGTTCCAAGTTACTCACGGCTCCTCTCCTCTCTCTTCTCAAACATAGCAGGCGGTCACCCCTTGGCAGCCGGCCAACAGATCAGCCAGCCACCTCAGGCAGCCAGCCCACCACCATAGCAGCCGGTGGCTGCTCCTCCTCTCTCCCTGTTCTCCACGTGGGCAGTCCCCTTGTGGACTGTTTTCCCACACCAAGGGAGCCTCCACACTCCTACTTGCGTGATTTGCAACAGTACTGAAATAAGAACTTTCTATTGCACCAGCTTTCTCTGGAGAAAAAGAGGTAATCTAACACAGTCCTCTCTGGGTTCCAAGATAACATGAGGAAGATCTTAGTCAAACATGAAGAATCTTACCACCTGAATGCTTGCATATTAACCAGAACATCCAATAGCACTCATTTTAAATATTCCATCTAACAAACCACTAAAAGGAACAACTTTAATCAAGCTCATATATAAATCTGATTCAAATGGTTTGTCTAACAACTCCAGCAAAATGATCCATTTCATTTTCAACTGACATATTCCAAAACAAAATTGCCTTTGTCAAGAGGACCTCCAATATACTACACAATTAACACAGCACAAAATCATTGCCATTAGGGAATATCAGTAGCCAATTGCACTAAAAGCTAGCAAGGACCATCCAATCTAGACTGGGGAAACCATGGCATCATCAAAATGTTATCATCATCCTTGCTTATTTAAAAGAGAAATATTATATAAAAGGACGAATTTCTAAAACAAAAAGGTATCATTTAAAAGGGGCTTAAACATTTACCCTTCCAGACATATCAACATATCATTGGACCTCATGGGACTTCAACATCTTAGTCACACGGCCTTGGTTCGGTATAGAACCGCAACCATAACATGCAGTTAAAGAAGTGAATATAAATTTGATGTGAAGAATCGGTTAATTAGTTAGTTAGATCAGTAGTTGGGTGTTCTGACACTGAGAGCCAATCACATGAGAGTCCATTGTATTGGGGTAAAAATCACAGTACATGTGCAACAATAGAAATATTGCCCCCCTTTCTCCGATGAATTCCTCTTCTCCACCTTTTTCCCTCAATTCCCTCCCACCTACTCTCTTCGATTCCATCTTCTGCATCATAGCTCCATCAACGTTCTAGAAAACCATTCAGACTCCTACGATCTTTAACTAATCAATCAATGGGGCGAAAAATAGAGACCACAAAACAGATCGTACACTCAAAATTCGCATACACGCACTCCAACTCTCCTTGGCTTTTTCTGTCAAGCATTCCCGACCACGATTCGAATTCCAACACCATCCCACATTACGCCACTGATTCCAAATATCAACATGCCCTAAAAACGCATAGAGTGCAGCAAAACAAGTCACTAAGTCAGCTAAACTATATCTCATCTCGCTATATCCATGTTGTTGCGCAGCGGCTCACCTGCTCGTCGACCTTCTTGGAGCTCTCCTCCACGAGGCGGGCGAGGCGGGCGAACCTCGAGAGCATCCTCCCATAGAGCTCCTCGAGCTCCCGGGCGTGCGCGGCGGGTCCGGCCCCGGCCAACCCGCGCAGCCTCTCGGCACCGAACCCCTCCGCCATGGCGTCCACCGTCTCCCTCTCCTTCCCATCCGGCGTCCACCGACGGCCACCGCCACCACAGGGCACCCAGGGGAAGCGGGACGCGGGGGCGAACGCGCCGTACTGGCCGCGGAAGGCGGGGCCCACGTTGACGACGTGGACGGGCCTGGGGTCGAGGGCGCCCCCGGGGCGGAGCTCGAAGGCGCGGTAGTCGTGGGTGTGGACGGCGACGTTGGGGGAGTGGAAGGAGGTGAGGAGGAGGAGGACGAAGGGTTTGGGTTTGGTTGTTTGGAGTTGGGAGAGGGAGGAGGTGAGGAAGAAGCGCTCGCGCATGGAGGGGCGGAGGGGGGAGGAGCGGCGTCCTGAGAAGAAGCCGACGGCGAGGGATGGGGATGGGGACGGGGATGGGGAAGAGTTGAGGAGGGAGGAGGTGGGGGAGGAGAGGGAGAGGAGGGAGGTGATGGTGAGGGAGGGAAGGGGGGAGGGGGAGGGGGAGGGGGAGGGGGAGGCGGAGGGGTTCGGGTTGGGGTTGGGGTTGGGGTTGTCGACGTCGTCGTGGAGAGAGGGGGAGGGAGGGGAGGAGAGGTGGCCGAAGAGGAGGCCGTTGCAGTCGGAGGGGGAGGAGGAGAGGAGGTGCAGGAGGGAGGCGAGGGTGGGGCCCCAGATGGAGATGTGGGAAATCCCTTCTTCCAAGCCTTGGGGGAGGTCGTCGTCCATTGTTGGTTGCTTGCTACTACTACTGGAAGAAGAGGGAGAAAGAAAGGGAGGTATGTTTCGCCGGAGAGGGGGGTGGCGGTGGGGTTTGGGGGAATGGAGGAGAGGGTTTGTGCTTTTCTCGAATGGAATTTCTTCTTTGGATGCTGCTCATGTTGCAAGTAGAATAAGAGAAAATAACAAAGAAGAGGATCTTCTTTCTTCTTTTTCGTTTTTTTTTCTTTTTTTTTTTAATGTTAATATCGGTGAGCACAAAAATTTGATCACTTTATTTTTTAATGTTAATGGGGGAGGTTTTATGGAAGGAATTGAATTTTATTATATCTAATTATATCCGCTAAATCTTAATTAGATTGTTAGTTAATGATTTAAGAGATATCTTAGACTTGAATATTTTATTTGTATCTTAAAATGATAAAGTTATCCATTATTATTACTAACAAAAGTTGAGATAAGGGTTGTTTGGAGAGAAAACAAAGTGAATGATTATTTTATAACTTAACTTTTTTGGGTGAAAGGATTTACAGGTAAATTATCCAACTTGTGCCTTTAGGGAGGAGGTAAGGGGATTGTAGAGCCCTAACCAAGTTCTAATTGAAGGTAACCTTCCCTCTCTTTTTCACTTGGTTCTTCCTGCTCTAATCCTCTCTTCTTTTGTGTTTTGAAGGGAGAGTTGAAGCAGAAAAGGTGGAAGTGAGAGGGTATTAGAGCTATTGTTGGAGGAATTGAGACGGTGTTCAACCCTAAGATACTGTTTGTTTTGCGGTATTGTGACCACAGTCCTCTGTTTGGGTGAGTTTATCTCAGGATAGGATACTATCAGGTTAAAGCTAACAATCCTAGTATTATCTAATTCAAGGGAGGGTGGGATAGTCTAATCCCACACACAATCCCTCCCCCACCTTGTTGCCGCTACTGCTGCACATATGTTTCGATGGAGAATCCATGGGTGAAGTGTTACGACCCGGTTCCCGAATCCCTACAGGACTCAAGATCGATTCGACTCGACTAATCCCAAGACTCAGTTGTCCAATAAGAAAGTAACCAAAAAGCAGGAAAATAAACCACGTTCACCATACTAAGCAACTAACAGTAAAAAGGTACAGCAGTAAAGAAGTAAAAACTGTCACAGTATATATCACCACCACAACAGTAGAAAAGTAACAAGGTACAGGAATATAAAGTACAGAACGTAAAAGTACATAACATAAAGGTACAAGAGTCCAACTCACTACTACAAAGGAGTATAACAAAAGAAGCTACAGCTACTGGGCTCTACTAGGCCCAACACCCTCTGCAGCCGTAGACTCGAACTGCTCAAAACCTGGACCTGAAAAGGGTTATGAATACACAAAGTCAGCGAACCCTCAGTAGAGTGGCAACCAACTAAAGCAGTAAAGCTAACAGGTAAACTAGCTATTCCAATTTCTTTAATTTACAATTTATTTCTTTTCACCCATTGGTTTATATGTTTCCAAATCTCTTTCTTGATCTAGAATGTTCCTCGTGGGAACGATCTTGATTGCAGTCTTTTCCGAAGAGTAGAAGGCACACGTGGTGCTCTCCTGGCCAGGAGAGTCCCCCATGGTGATCCTACACCCAGTCAACCACCCCAAGGTCACGAACAAACGTAACGGTGACTACGGCACGCACGATAAGCGCACAGGTAGCTATCACGCACTAGCACCCGGTCAATCGTTTCCACTAACAGGTGCACCCAAAGTACAGCACGGAACAGTATAAGGCTTAGCCCTCTCAGTAACAGGGGTCAAGCCCCTAAGAACCAAACAGGGGTCTCGCCCCTCCACAGTCCACACACCTTCGCCTGACTACCCTGGTTTGCCCAATGGGCCTAACAAGTCGGTGTAGGGCGGCTAGCTGAACCCCATGCCCCATGGGGTGGCTAGCTCTCTCCCTACACTAGTAGCTCTCCCTGGTACAGTATACACGAGGGCCACGGAGTCGATGCAAAGTGGCCAAACCCACCCCAGGTCTCAACCCAAAGGCAGCAAGCTCCCCTCTACACTAAGAGGTAACATGCACTCCCCTTGGTACCACGTACTCAAGGGCCAGCATACTTCCCAATGCATTTCCAGATCCATTCCATTTATTTCTAGGAGCTCAACTCATATTCCCCCGTGGGGTTCATGCTCATATTCCTCATGCCATTCCATACTAGGTTTCATCATTTCTATTTCCATTCTTAGGTTATACACATGCAGCTTGTATTACTTGTTAGTGCTAGAGCACCACGATCATTTGTTTTGATGATAACAAAACACGTGTCATTTAATATTTGCGCTTTGAGTACTAGATTTCAGGTCAATCGCAAATGGATACGTGATTAGACGGAGTTCGAGCTCGCATCCAAGACGGATTGGACGAGCTTGATGGAAAACAGAAGAGATTCGCGAGGAGCGATAGATTAAAGATGGAAGGAAATGAAGAATAGGATAGATTTCCTTCTCTTGTACTTGTTGTATTTTTCATTTCTTTTGTTGCTCTTTATTTCCTTAGAAAATTATGTTAAAGAGCTTCAAAGTACCCTAACAGTAGTCCTAGGAACACCTGCACAACCCTAGGATACTTAGGTTTTCTGTAGAACACTTAGAAAACCAATATAGGGTTCAAACAGAGTTTCCAGACGTCTAATTACAAAATCAGACGTCTGATAAAGTATTTTAAGACGTCTGACTGTTGTTTCAGACGTCTGATAACTATTAAGCTGGACATAGTTAGTTCTGTTTGATGAAATCAGATGTCCAGACCTTAGACCAGACGTCTTAGGAGACGTCTGATGGATTTGCCAGACGTCCAATTAGTGGACCGTTGGCTGGCTTAGCAAACACTCAAGATATGACCGTTAGAGCCTTATCAGATGTCCATAGGACTTTCCAGACGTCTGATAATTAACCGTTTTGCCTCGGCTGACCCAAAATCTCTTCTCAGAGATTTTCTAGCCGTTGCAACGTTTGGAAATCCATTCCCACAGAAAAAGTATGTTCCCAGACGTCCAAACATAGTGCTAGACGTCCCATATGTCGTCCGATGGACTTGCACAAAAACTCTGTTTAGATCTGATACAAGTCAGGAAGAGACCCGCCCAAAATCAGACGTCTGACCTTGAAATCAGACGTCTTAAAGTGAACTTCCAGACGTCTGATGCCAGAATTAGACGTCTGATAAGCCTGTCAAAGCAATGATTGTTCCTGATTTCGGGCTGATTCTCTTGGGCTTTGTTCCCAACGGTTATAGAACATTTCCTAAGCCTTCCAAAGCCTTCCTAAGGGCTCTATAAATAGAGGAGAGCCTTTACACACCAACACACACCTAGAGAGACCAAGATACACAAGAAACACTTTGTAATACACTTTCCACTCTCTTGTGTCCTAGCTAGCTCTTGCTCTCCAAGCTCACGTTCCATTCTCTTGAGAGCATCAAGCTGTTGCGCACCCACTCTCCCGCCGTTGCTCACGAGAGCGACGTTGCGCCGTCACGTGGTACACGCATCCGCGTCGTCGACGCACTCCTTTCAAAGGGAAGCATCCTATTTCCTATAGAAGCTAGGTTTAAAATTACTTTGTCGGCTCTATAGGACTTGTTCTTTCTTTTATCTTTGTTATTTGGTTAGGTATTCGCTTTGCGAATTCCCGTCTCCTTCGCGAGACAAAATCCTTCTCGTGGAGAGAAGGGGTTGAGGTACGCTACCCTCGTTTAAGTAGCGTGGTTGTATTGAGGTTGAATCACCCTCGTTTAAAGTGATTCGGTTTAGTGGATTTTGATCAACTTGGTTGATCGGAAAATCCTAACTCGAGAGGGTTAGGTGGTGGTTTTCACCCGGTTTGGGTTTCCACCTAAAAATACTTGTGTACTTGTGTGATTGACTTTTTGTGAGTTTGTTTATTTTATTTCCGCAATTATTACGTCACCCCCTCCTGGTAGGGCCGGAAACCTACATTACTATCGTTCACATTTCTATACTCAGGTTATACACAGGTTGCTCGTATTTCCATCATTCACATTACCATTCTCAAATTATATACATGTAGCTCGTATTATGTCATTTAACGTATACAACAGGAAAGTCACATGCAACAGTTAACTAGCACAAATACTTCATATTTCATAGGCAGCTGTTATTCATTTACATGCAATTGTTATCATACCTATCTACTCATTCAAGACTGCAATTCATTCATCCAATACAAACATTTCAAGTATTTCTCGTCCTAGAATTCATGCCATATCCTAGGTTCTAATCATTCATCCCACACATGCACTCAAGTTTATAATTAAACTAGGGGAAGCCACTTTACCAGTCAACCCAGGAGTATTGGGGGCTTGAACGGCAGGCTTACGTACCTCAACAAGCCACGAACCCACAACGGAACAAAGTCCTATGACAAGGAACAACCACAATGGAACATTCAGAATAGTATAGATAGCCTTCTAACAAGTATAGGAACTCGCAAGGAAAATACCGGTATCTCGTTTGCGTAAAACAGACCTCAAACCCTAAACGGGTCAAAAACAGGGTTACTGCCTCAAATCAGACGTCTGGAACAACTTCCAGATGTCTTAAAAGTGTCCAGAAATGCACCTCAGTCTCTGCATCGACTTCAGACATCCAAGAACCTTTTGGACCGCCTGGACCTAGCTCTAGACGTCCGACCACCTCTCCGAACGTCTGGAAGTACTTCCAGCCATCTGGTAAGCCACCCAGACGTCTGAAATGCGTGGAAGGACGTGTCCCACGCCTTACCGAAGCAAATCCTGCACACCACCAGCAAATCTTCTCAAAATAAACCATGCAAAAGGTAGTAGCCTGCATTACCGTATCCGCAAAGAGAACGTACCTTCACGAAGACCTCTCCTCAGACTTCTGGAACCGCCTCCAGACGTCCGCACCTTCGTCTGGATGTCACTCCAGACGTCTGATTCTGGGAAAAACCCAGAACCAGAACCTGCTCTCGCTTGCTCTCGCAGCGTGCGACTGCGGCTCGCCTCCTCGCCTGCAGCTCCGGCTGCAGCAGTGTCGGGGATGACTTCCCCAATGCACTCCTCTCGCACACACCGCTCCGGCGGTGCGCCCTCCGGTGAGCTCCTACACGAGCTCGCAAACTCAACTCCTCATCGCAGCTCTCACGCTCACTTGCTCGCGCTGGCTCTCTCGCTGGAGTGGAGAAGAAGAGAGGAAGGTGGCTGGTGTGGGGAGAATGAGAGAGGGGGAAGGGGTTTTATAAGGTTGGTGGGTTAGGGTTTGTTGGAGGGGGGGAGAGAGAGAAGAAGGGAAGGAAAAAGAGAAGGTATTGTCTGTGCACAGCCCGCGCGCAGACGCAAGCTCGTACCCAAAAATTTTGATTTCCAGACGTCTGGGAAGGTATCCAGACGTCTGACCCACAGTCCAAACGTCTTAAAAGGCTCAGGACAGAATGGGTCTTAACATGGAGTCTTCAAAATGCACAAGTGGTCTTCAAATGCACATGTGGAGTCTTTGAATCCACCAATGGGAATCCACCGATGCATTTTGAGAACACGTTGATATATTCTAAGACTCCACCGATGGATTTTTATAATCCACAGGTGGAGTTTTCAAATGCACATGTGGAGTCTTCGAATCCACCACTGTATTATGAGAATACACCGATGTATTCTGAGACTTCATCGGTGGATTCTCATAATCCATGGGTGGAGTCTTCGAATGCACATGTGGATTCTTCAAATACACCGGTGGATTCTAAGAATACACTGATGTATTCTGACACTCCACTGGTGAAATCTCAACATCCAACTATGTCAAACGCAGGATTACTCGTTTTAATCCTGGGATTATCAGTTATCAAAAACAAACACCAAAACCATGTAATCCCGGGATTGAGGCACAATCCCGTGCCCTGTTTCTTCAATCCCCCCAATTCAATTTCCCTAAACAAATAGTGCCTAGGAGGTTGTTAAGGAGAAGAAAGGAGAAGCCAGGGAAAAGTAGAGGCATGGAGAGGTCATCTCCACAAAAGAACAAGGAGTGGAGAGTGAATCTTTGGAGGTTCAAGCTTCAAACTAGGTAGGGACATCTTTCCCTCTTTAGATGTTCTTCTCTCATTGAATTAGGACTTTCGTGCATGTGTTAGATGATGAACAAAGCCATGGTATTACTGCATGTAGGATTTCCCTTTGCATGTACAAGTTATGGACATGCATGAAGGTTGTTGATTGTAGTTGATATGAATGAATTTAAGTTAAGGATTGAATGGGTTTTCTCATGATACAAATGAGTTGTGAGCATATGTATATTGTTATGACTCAGTTTCCGAATCCCTACAGGACACGAGACCAGCTCGACTCGACTAATCCCAAGACCCAGTCGTCCAACAAGAAATAACCAAAAAGCAGGAAAGTAAACCACATTCACTATGCAAAGTAACTGACAGTAAAAGAGTACAAGAAATAAAGGAAGAAAAAGCTGCTAACAGTACGTATCACCACCACAACAGAAAAGTAGAATAAAAGTACAGAACAATAACAGTAACAAAGTCTGAACTCACTAACAAAAAGGAAGTACAACAACAGTAGAACTATTGTTGGCCTCGACTGGGCCCAACGCCCTCTGCAGCCGGTAACTCAAGTTACTCAACTCCTGGACCTGAAAAGGATTATAAGCAAACGGAGTCAGTGAACGCTGAGTAGAGTGGTAACCAAACTAACTAAAACAGTAAAAGCTAACAGGTAAATTTATCCTTTCCAATTATTTTATTCTAAGTCATTTCTTTTCACACATTGGTTTACTTTCAGATCTCTTTCTTGATCTCGTATGTTCCTCATGGGAATGATCTTGATTGCAATCTTTTCCGAAAAGTAGAAGGCACACGTGGTGCTCTCCTGGCCAGGAGAGTCCCCCGTGATAATCCTACACCCAGTCAACCACACCGGGGTCACTGTTTAAACGTAGCGGTGACTACAGCACGTGCGAAAGCACATGGGTAGCTACCCCGCACTAGCACGCGGTCAATCGTTTCCCCTAGCAGGTATGCCCAAAGCACAGCACGGAACAGTATAAGGCCTAGCCCTCTCAACAACAAGGGTCTAGCCCCTCAGAACCAAATAAAGGTCTCGCCCCTCCACAGTCCGCGCCCCCTCGTCTTACTACCCCGGTTTGCCCAGAGGGCCAAAGAAAAAGTCGATGTAGGTTGGCTAGCTTCATCCTGAGCCCCGTGGGGTGGCTAGCTCCCTCCCTACACTAATAGCTCTCCTCAGTACTGTGTACGCGAGGGCCAACAGGAGTCGGTGTAGAGTGGCCATTCCTAACTTTAAAGACCCATTCTGTTCTGAGCCCTTTAAGACGTCTGGACTGTTGGTCAGACGTTTGGACCCCTTCACAAACGTCTGGAAATTGAAATTTTGGTCCGAGCCTTCGCGTCTGCGTGCAGGCTGCGCACAGACAGTACCGTTCTTCTCTCTCTTTCCCTCTTCCCTCCTCCACCGAACCATAACACACCCCTTTATAAACCCCTCTTCTCCTCTCCCGTTCTCCTCACTTCACCACAGCCACCTTCTTCCCTTCCTCTCCACCACAGCGAGAGCAAGCGAGCATGAGAGAGAGCGCGAGAGCAACGAGGAGGAGGAGAGGCGGTGTGAGGAGAGGAGGAAGAGCTTGAGCTCACGAGCTCATGGGGGGATCGCCGAAGGGCGCATGGCCAGAGCAGCGTGTGTGGGAGGAGTGCGTCGGGGGGAACCGTCCTCGACGTTTGCTGCAGCCGGAGCTGCAGACGATGAGGCGAGGCCGCAGCTGCGCGCGACGAGGGCGAACAGGAGGAGGTTTTGGTTCTAGGACTTTCCCAGAATCAGACGTCTGGAGTGGCGTCCAGACGACAGAGTAGACGTCTGGTGTCGACACCAGATGTCTGAAAGCAGATCTCCGCGAAGGTACATTCCCTTTGCGGATACGGCCATGCAGGCCGCTCTGCAGCTACATTTTGCGTGGCTAATTTTAGGCGATTTGCCTGTCGCGTGCAGGGATTGCTTTAGGAAGGCGTGAGACACACCCTCCCACGCGTTTCAGACATCTGGACAGCTTACCAGACGGCTAGAAGCACTTCCAAACGTCCGGAGATGAGGTCAGACGTCTGGAGCCGGGTCCAAACGGTCAGGAAGAGGTTCTGGACGTCTGAGATCAACGCAGAACCTGAGGTGCATCTCTGTTTACTTTTAAGACGTCTGGACCTTGTGCCAGACGTCTAATTTAGGTCTTCAGTCATGTTTTTGACCCGTTTAGGGTCTGTTTGAGGTTCGTTTTACGCAAACAAGATATCGGTGTTTTCCTTGTGAGTTTCTCTAGTTGTTAGAAGGCCTTTTATACTATTCTGAATGCTCCATTGTGATTGTTCCTTGGTATAAGACTTCATTCTGTTGCAGGTTCGGGGCTTGCAGAGGCACGTGAGCCTATTGTTCGAGCCCCCAAGACTCCTGGGTTATTTGGTAGAGTGGTTTCCCTCTATTTTAATTATAAAACCTGATTGCATATGTGAAATTGAATAAGTAGAAAACCTAAGATGTGGCATAAATCCTAGTACTAGAAGAACTTGCACCGTTTGTATGCGTGTTTGAAATTGTAGTCTTAACTGAATGAGTAGAAATGTGAACAACTGCCTATTAATAAACAAGAGCTGCTTATGGAATATGAAGTGCCTGTATTAGTTAGACAGTTACCTGTGACACTACTTGTTGTATATGTTAAATGATGGAAATACGAGCTGCATGTGTATAATTTGAGAATGGAAATGTGAATGATGAAACCTGGTATGGAATGGACTGAGAAATACGAGCATGAACCCTATGAGGAATTAGGAGTAGAGCTCTTGTGAATAAATGGGATGGATCTAGAAATGTAGAGGAAAGTGTGCTGGCCCTTGAGTATGTGGTACCAAGGAGAGCGATTGTCCTCCGTTTAGTATAGAGCGGAGCTAACCACCCTTGGGTTGGGACCTGAGGTTAGGATTGGCCACTCTACACCGACTTTTTGGCCCTCACGTACACTATACCAAGGAGAGCTACTGGTGTAGGGAGAGAGCTGGTCACCCCACCGGACCCGGGGTTCAGCTACCCATCCTACACAGACTTCTTAGGCCTACTGGGCAAACCAAGGTAGTCAGACGAGGGTGCACGGACTGTGGAGGGGCGAGACCCCTGTTGGTTCTGAGGGGCTAGACCCTTGTTATTGAGAGAGCTAGGCCCTATACTGTTCCGTGTTGTACTTTGGGCGTACCCATTAGCGGAAACGACTGACCGCGTGCTAGTGCGGGGTAGCTACCCGTGTGCTTATTGCACGTGTCGTAGTCACCGCTACGTCTATCCGTGACTTTGGGGTGGTTGACTAGGTGTAGGATCACCAGGGGGACTCTCCCGGCCAGGAGAGCACCACGTGTGCCTTCTACTCTTCGGAAAAGATTGCAATCAAGATCGTTCCCACGAGGAACATTCGAGATCAAGAAAGAGATCTAAAAATAAACCAATGGGTGAAAAGGAATAACTTGTGAAATAAAGTAATTGGAATAAATAGTTACCTGTTAGCTTTTACTGCTTTGGTTAGTTGGTTACTACTCTACTCAGCATTCGCTGACGTTGTTTACTCATAACCCTTTTCAGGTCTAGGTGTTGAGCAGCCCGAGTCACTGGCTGTAGAGGGTGCTGGGCCTAGTAGAGCTCAGTAACAGTAGTCTTCCTGTGATTGTACTTTCTGTTGTTAGTGAGTTCAGACTCTTGTTACCTTTACGTTTCTGTACCTTATTTCCGTTTTTACTGTTGTGGTGGTGATATGTACTGTAGCAGCTTTACTTTCTTTACTACTGTGCTCTTTTACTGTTAGTTATTTAGTATAATGAATGTGGTTTACTTTCCTATTTTTTGGTTATTTCTTGTTGAACGACTGGGTCTTGGGATTAGTCGAGTTGAGCTGGTCTCGGGTCCTGTAGGGATTCGGGAACCGGGTAGTAACACTAACCCCGGGTCCCAACCCAAGGGCGACTAGCTCTACTCTACACTAAAAAGGGGATAGTCGTTCCCCCTTAGTACCAAGTACTCAAGGGCCAGCACACTTCTCACTCACATGTCCAGACCTTTCCATTCATCCACAGGAGTTCTACTCCTAATTATCCGTAGGGTTCATGCTCATATTTACCATGTCATTTCATACCAGGTTTCATCATTCATGGTTCCATTCTTGTATTCTACACATGTAGCTTATATTTCCACAATTTAACATATACAGTAAGTAATGTCACAGGTAACTGTTTAACTAGCACAGGCATTTCATATTCCACAGGCAGCTCATATTTCCACAATTTAACATATACAATAAGTAATGTCACAGTTAACTGTTTAACTAACACAGGCATTTCATATTACACGGGCAGCTCGTATTTCTACAATTTAACATATACAACAAGTAATGTCACAGTTAACTGTTCAACTAGTACAGGCATTTCATATTCCACAGGTAACTCGTATTTATTAGTAGGCAATTATTTATAATTTTATTCATTCATTTATGACTGCAATCTCAAACACACATACAAACAGTGCAAGTACATCTCATCTTAGGATTCATGCCACATCTTAGGTTTCTAGTTATCTAATTTCACATATGCATTCATGTTTTATAATTAAAACAGGGGGAAACCACTCTACCAGATAATCCGGGAGTATTGGGGGCTCGAACGGCAGACTCACGTGTCTCTGCAAGCCCCGAACACGCAACAGATCGAAGTTCTATACCAAGGAACATACCACAATGGAACGTTCAGAATAGCAAATAAGGCCTTCTAACATGTAGAGGAACCCACAAGGAAATCATAGATATATTGCTTGCGTAAAACGGACCTTAAACGGACCCTAAATGGGTCAAAAATAGGACTACAGACCTAAATCAGACGTCTGGCACAAGGTCCAGACATCTTAAAAGTCACCAAGGTCTCACCTCAGGTTCCTGCGTCGACTTCAAACGTCCAGAACCCCTACTTAACCGTCTGGACTCAGCTCCAGACGTCCAACCTCTCCTCCAGTCATCTGGGAGTGCTTCCGATCGTCTAGTTAGATATTCAGACGTCCGAAATGCGTGGGAAGGCGTGCCTTGCGCCTTCCCAAAGCTATCCCTGCGCGCGACAGACCAAATCTTCCACTTTTAGCCGCACAGATCGGCTTTGCGGTGCAGCTTACAAGGCCGTAATCGCAAGAGGAACGTACCTTCGCAAAACCCTGCTTTCAAACGTCCGGTGTTGTCACCAGACGTCCAACCAGTCATCTGGAAGACACATCGGACATCTGATTCTGGGAAAAACCCAGAACCAGAGCGAGTTCTTGCTCCTCTAGCCACGCGCAACAGCTCCTCCCCTTGTCTGTAGCTCCGGCTGCAGTAGGGTGTCGAGGACGTCTCCCCCGTCGCACTCCTCCCGCACGCGGTGCTCTAGCTGTGCATCCTCCGGCGAGCTCCCACAAACTTGCGAGCTCAAGCTCCTCCTCTCTTCACACCGCCTCTCCTCCTCGCTCCTCGCTCTCGTGCCCTCTCTCTCGCTCGTCCCTCTTGCTACAGTGGAGAGGAAGAAGGAAGGTGGTGGTGGTGTGGAGAAGAGAGGAAGGGGGAGAGGGGTCTTATACAGGGAGCGGCTATGGTTCGATGGAGGAGAAAAGAAGAGAGTGAGAAGAGAGAAAAGTTGTCTGCACGCAGCCAGTGCGCAGACCCGAGCCTACGTACAAAAATTTCAATTTCCAGACGTCTGGGAAGGGGTCCAGACGTCTGACCAGACGTCTAACTGACAGTCCAGACGTCTTAAAAGGCTTAGAACAGAACGGGTCTTTACATATATTCCTCTTTCTTGAAAAGAACCTGTGATTTTGGCTTCCTTTTGATTCTGGTCTTCATTTTCAATAGCATGATATATTGCGATAAGCATGTTCAAAAGATATGAGTTGTTTTGGAAGTACTTTATTCTCACATTTCATAATTGCATCGATCAGGTCAAGGCAAATTGCTTTACACAACCTCATCACCTTAACATCTTTGTTTGGCTAGAAAAGGAACTTGAGGGAACAACTATCACATTTTTACTTCTTGTACTTACAATAAGGACAATTAGCCATTGTCAACGGATTTAAGTTGATAACAAATTGAACACTTCTAAAAGATCTTGAATGCTGATTACACTATGCATGGAACCCTGTTGTGAATCTCGGATTAGAATGCGATCGTGACAATCACTAAATAATAAAGAGTGTCATTATGCACGAAAACACAATCGTCAACAAAATTTCAAACTCTCGAAAATGAATGAAAATAGGTATAATGGGAGTCTAAGTCATCTTTAAGGAGGTAAAATTATCTAAATTACTAATTATTAACTTAAACTTTTTTTTTGGATGTTTTGGGGATCTTTCTATTTTTTTGTGAATTTTTGAAATAAGGAATAAAAACTAATCTTAAAGTTAGGGCTAATCCTAAACTGACAAAATGAAAATCGCACAAAAATAAAAAAACTAAGTTAGGAACTAGCTACTAACAATGTTAAGATTACAACTAGAGATAAAGAGAGAGTAGTGGCAAATGAAGTAAGTTAAAGTCTCAACATGATGGTAAGACACGAAAGTGGCAATGGATGGCAGTTACAGTGGTGAAGAGGGGGAGAGAGAGAGAGAGAGAGGAAGAAAAAGAAGAATAAGGAATAAGAGAGGGGCTCTTTGCCAAGGGGTCTTGAGGGGGTTTATATAGAGAATTCTCTAATAGCCTTCTTGGGTGGCCACAATTTCCGTCATGATTTTAGCCCCTTTAATTTATGAATCTCAAGTTTAACATAAAAGAAAATCGTAGCCCTTGAAATTAGCTTTCAAATGCAACTTGAATCTCTAAATTTGAATTCTAAATGAGAAAGTTATGATAAAAATAATAAAACTGTATCAAGCTGTTAGGAATTTCGAGATTAAGATTAGAATTTCTCTCTTGATTGGCTATAATAATGGAAAAAATGAAGAAAAGTCTCAGAGGTGGGCTTCTGATAGAATCTCTTATAATAGAGGACTCTACTAAAAAACAATCACAAAAAAGCACGAGAATTGGTGACCCAGTTTCACCTGATAGGTGTATGTCTGGGGGGGGGGGAGGGCTATGCTCACAAAGTTTCACTAGAATCAATATTACAAGCACTCTGCATCTTCTCTCTCTTAGATTGCATCCCTGTAAAAGTTAACCTCATTCATCTATTTATAGGTGAGGCTAGACAAGAAGTGGAGATCGTGGGGGGTTCCCCACAATTTGGCAATAAACGATACTTGACTACACCAATTACTACTATAAATGGTCATTAATGTGGTCACCTTGATTGTCGTCAAAATACGTTTTGTCGTTACTGTCATAACGTATCGCAATGGTCGACAATTTTTATTAAGCTTTATCGAGTTGGTCCCGGTAGTTAGTTCCATGCAGGCGGATTTGACCTCCGGCAGTTAGTTGGATATTCTTGCCAAGGTCATCACTTAGTCGGATCTAGTAATTATTCTCAACGGATCCACTGTGCTTCCACGGGTGATTGGATCCTAAAACCCAGATAGTTGGATCTTCCAGACCCCTTGGATAGTCGAATTCAACTGATTCTCCAGGTAATCGAATTTATGTTGGCTTTAAGATGTAAGGAATGTTTCGTCCCTCGTCAGCTTCTCCTAGGGAAGGGTTAACATTTGGTTTTGGTAAGAGAGTTTAAAATTGAATTGGTTTCAAGTAGGATTTCCTAATTGGGAATAGGAATAGGATTAATTCTATCTCTTGATTGATTTTTATATGGAAAGCAAGAGAGGTGGAAGGGGATCTACTCTTGAACATGTAACATAGTTGGAAAAGGGTCAAAGTGGCATAGGTGATAAATATGTGCTAGGGTTAGGGGTAAGCAATTAACTAAGGTAGAAATCAGGGCTTTGGTGGATTTTGTTAGGCATGTTAGTGTATCTGAGCTCAAGATAAATGAAAATTGATATTATGAGCTTAAATAGAGTTTTTCCGCTATAATCCCTCCTCTATAAATATTTTGGACCATCTTTGATCCTCTTTGACCTCTAAAATGCTACCTTTAGCTCTACAAAGCTTCTAAGCTCCACCTTTGTAAAATTTCTTCTTCTCCTTATTCCCGCAAGTAACAAAATGCAATAACTAGAAAGTTAAACTTACATAGCAAAAATTATGCTTGTTATGATTATTTATTTACAAAATGTCTCAAGATTAGGAAAATTGTGCATAGAAATAAGATCAAGCAATTATCAACTTGAAAAACCCACAACCTTTTCATTCCTTGATTATCTGCAATGAGAACCAGGACAAACGGAAAGATCAACATTCAAGGAGAAAGGAGCTACAAAGATACAATCACATCCACATGACAGTCAAGCTTTGAGGAGGTTGGTATATGAGGGGGGTTCCTCAAACATGATAAATTATGAAAACCTATGCATGTGGAATTAAATCATAGTATATACCCAACAGACTCTGAACTGCAACTAGAATCAACAATCTTTATCTCTACCCAATCAGCTGGAGGTTTTGATTTACAATCATAAAGGAAATTGGAGAAACTGGAGGGCTTGCATGGATATTCCTAAGCATGAGAGGAGTTGACGATGAGTATTTTTTGGGCTCCAATGGGATCTAGAGTTGTCCAATCTTTTCTATTTTTAACCATGTAAAGAATCTTTTTCTTTTTATAATGGAGGCAAATCCCCTCTTCTATACAAATCCTTGCCCTATCTGAGATTTGGGTATGCAATTTAGATCAAGTCCTACATAATTTAATGATCATGATTTCCACTTTTTTTGTGGTATTTTTAACACTTCTAACATCTCCTACTTGATCAAGAAGATCATGTAATAAATTCAATGCATTGAATCTTCTGTAGATACATGTAATGTTTTTATTCCCACTTTTTATGAGAGAAATCTTCATTTCCATTATCTATGGTGATGTGCCTTAGATCCCATCAAGCCAACATGCTTGATAATTTTCTCTACTAAAACACCCTTAGTCATAAGTTACTAATCATATCAGACATATGAATACAACACATTTTCACTTCCCTTTATTTTTTTCACAACATTACGAATGTAATGATATTGTATTTCAATATATTTTTCTTTTGAACTATTAGTATCATTATTAATAAAAGTAATTGTTGCATGGTTATTACAATATAACTAAATTGGTCTAAATATCTAACTACGATTTAAATCATTTAAAAATATTGTTACCCAAACAATACATTTGTAGTTGTACGGTAAACTATATATTCAATTTCTTACGTATATCTAGCAAGACACCCTCGCTTTTTAATGCCTAAGATATAGCTCAACCTCTACAGATGAACAAGTCATGTCCTAAAGTGAACTTTACGTTATCTTTGTCACCATTGAAATTACATTAGTATAAGCAATCACATCAAGTTCTTCTACATGATATGCGAGTTTATAGTGTAATGTACTTTTTATATATTCTAATATCCTTTTAACAACTTCCCAATGATTTGGTCCTACATAGCTTTGATATTTACCAACCAAGCTTACTGAATGTGCTAAGTTTGGTTTGGTGCACAACATGGAATGCATTATACTTCCAATTGCCATAGCATATGATATTTTTAAATGTTGTTTCTCCTTTTCAAGACAATGGTCCTTGTTCAATCTTTTTCCATACACATATGATGCCAAAATCTTCAAATTCACTCTTTCTCATTATCTGTGACTATGAAACAACCACCTCAAAAAGAGACTCCTTTAATGCTTGATTTTATGTAAATTCAAAAATTTCTTTTCCACTCTTTGTTGCCGATGGTTCCTTTAATCTTTTAATATATTCTTTATCTTGGTTCACAACTTTAAATAGCCCACCTCTAGTAAAGATTGCTTTAATGCTTAACTATCCATAAATCCAAAAAAAATTTTTTTCACTCTATGTTGCCTTTGGTACCTTGGCCACCTTCGAATGCTCAAATTCATTATTTATCATTATGCATTACTCTAAAGAGTCCACCTCTAATAGAGACTCCTTTAATGCTTGGCTATCAAAAAGATAAAAAATCTGGTTTCCAATCTTTGTTTCTTTTGGTACCTTGGAACCCACCATCTTTGAATGCTCAAATTCATTCTTTGTCATTATTAGTGGCTTTGAGGAGCCCCCCTTTGGAAGACTCCTTTAATCTTGATCATCCATAAATCAAAAAATTTATATTACAAGATAATTCTTGATGGTGTGAATGATTTTGTTGATAATCACCATTGTGTAGAAAAATAAAATCTTCCGTAATCTTGGATCATGCTTTGGTTGAAAGTAGTCATTAAAGAACCTATGACTTTAGCTTTCTTTTGATTTTGGCCTTCCTTTTCAACAGGTTGATTTATTGCGATGAGCATGCTCAAACGATAGCTGAGCTATTTTAAAAGCAATTTATTCTCACATTTCACAATTGCATACATCAGGTCATGGCAAAATACTTTATGCCACCTACCACCTTAATATCTTCTTTTGACTAGAAAAAATAATTTGGAAGGATAAATATGACACTTATGTTTCATATACTTGCAATAGGCACAACTAGCCATTAACAACAAATCTAAGTGGATAAGGAATCAGATACTTTCGAAAGATATTGGACTTCATTTCTAGTACGCATGGAACCTTATTATGGGTCTCGAGTTAGAATGAAAAACCTAGAACCTTTCCATTTCTTTATTATTCACATAGAAAAACAAAATAAAAATAAAGATTGGCATATAGTGTAGAGGGGACACTGTAGGTATAAAGTTATGTCATAAAGTAGCAATACTTCAAGTAGGAAAGTGTACGAGGGGGCTGCTTAAATGCATTGAATCTTGAAAGTCTTTGGGTGTATAATAGAATACAAACACATACTTGACCCAACCTGGACCAAAATCTATGGTCATATCTATGGTGGAGCATTGAGCAGGCTTGACCTTGTCTCGACCTTGCCCGAGCTTGAATTTTATAAGGGCTAGGCTCAAGCCTTGATATTTATGAAGACTGAAGTTTGAGTTAAGCCTAAACTCGAAAAAACCCTAAGAGATCCATGGACCCGTTTGTATAAAAGGCCCCTATAGCTTTTAGGGTTTAGGACTCAAAATGCATCACCTTTCTTCTCCCCTCTCTCTCAACTTCAAGTGGTGGCTGTGAGCTATGGCTCTCTCTTCTCTTGATCTTGGCTCCCCACCACCTCTCCTTTACCTCTAGTGGCCTCCCTTAGATGGATCCCTTCGATGTTGCTATGATGAGTGTCTCAACCTCTCACAACTCTTCCTCCTCCTCCTCGTTAACCCCTCCCCCACCGCCCTCCCCCTCGTGGTCAAACCCCTCCCTCCCCCCTCTTCCTTGTCCTCCACGTCAACCCCTCCAACTCCTCTGCCACCCCAATCCTCCCTTGTCAACCCCTCCTTTGCCATACCTCCTCCCCTTCACCTCCACCACCCTTCCCATCCATGTTAGGCCAAAATATCACATATGTGATCTTCAACAAGAAGCGTGTTCAATATATGATTTTAATTCAAGTTGGATATTGGAATTTCCTTTGTCAAGAAAGGGTTGACGTTAACCTCATTTGTTATTTAGAAGCAAGCTTGTTTGATGCCCAAATCTTGGGCCTTTGACATTGTACTTGATTTAGCAACATTTTATTATACTACAATTGAAGTACATTTAGCCAATGTCTAAATATTAAAACATTAGTAACATCTAAATTTATGTGTATGTTTTGTGAAAATAGTTATTTAAATGTGCCCTAATAAATTTTATGAGACAATTTTATAGACTCATAAAAAATGGGCCTTAATGAACTCTCAAGACCTAACTCAAAAACTCAACCCAAACACTAAAATTAGGCATTCATTTCAATGCCTCACCTTAAGGGTCCGTTTGGAGGTAGGATAAAATACTGTAAGAATATGTTAAAATGAAATAAATGAAGGCAAGTCGTACAACAACCCTATCATAGTAACCCAAAAGAGGAGGATGGATGGCAGGAACTCGGTTACTTTTTCATGCCAACTTCGTGGACGATATCGTAGCATGAGTAGTGGAGGCACGACACTCTCACAATTGGAGGGAGGTGTGAGTGGAATGGGGGAATCCTTCTCTATGGCTTGCGTGGATTATAATTAGGGAGGGTTAAGAAAAAAAGAGGAATGTGAAGAACCCAAAATACTAGTAAATAAGAACTGATTCCTCAAGCACTGTTGTGAACAACATCGATCTTATATACAAGCTATAAAGTTTTCAACCTTTTAGCACCTACAACGACCTAATATGAGACAAACCAAGTTGCAAGAGTGCAGGTTTGGAGGCATTCTACAGAAGCAACCTCACCTTCGTTATAGCTTTTTCTGCGAAGTCATCTTGTCATCTCTCAAGCCAACAGGACGTCTCTTGCAAGATAGGTGCACGGACCGACGTCGACAACCACCACAATCCGCCACTCCCATCGCAGCTCCGATGGCACTCATCCTCCGTCGACGATGTCTCCTTTCATGGAGAAGCCTAGGTTGAGAGGGTCAAAAATGAGAAACAATCTTCATAGGGATGACAAATGGGTAATAAGAGAGGACTTACAAACAGTACCTAAAGAGAGAAAAATTTTAATTTCTACAAATTCCTATCACAAAATATCACCTCAACATACCAACCTTCACATAATATAACTGTACATAAATTAACACATCCCTATCATCCTACTCTTGCAATCACCACTTTTAACAAATCCACCCGAAAAATCCCGCACAAAAACCCCGCAGTGGATAAAAACCCCATCAACGCCACCACGAAACAAAAGCCTAATCCCAAGCCAACTAACTAAGTCCAGGGTACCATTTTGAAACGCATAAAAAAAGGAAAAATGGAGGTAGTGCAGGGGTACCCAGTTGTACCAAGAAAGCACTTCCCCGCTGCACTGTGACGCTTTGCTCGGGGATCTCGTCATTACGAGTAACGGTTTTATGCTCGAATTCCAGTGTGATTCATTGCCGGAGTTCCGGACCGATACCTCCCGTAAAACCCTAACCGCCACCGTCAGCGCCACCCAAAGCCCCTCCATCGGCAGCGAACCCCCCGAACCCGAGACGTCGATCCGACAATGGACGTGGACGATGCCCCCGGCGGCGTGCGGCGGATGCCCACGCGGTCCCGCAAGGTCGCCCCAAAGATGGCCGCCGCCCTCGCCAGCGCCGACAACCGCGCTCAGGTGCGATATGGCCACCTCCCGTCTCCATCTCCTCCCCGCCCCCCCTGGCCTACTTTTCTAGGGTTTTCTCTAAATGCCCTCCCTTTCCCCCACTTCCGAAGGCGGCGCTCGCGCGTCTCGAGGCGCTGGAGAGCGATAACGCCGTTCCCGAGCGGGTCGACCTCATGGACGACGAGGATGATGATGGTATTGTATTGTAATCTCTATCCACGCAAAATTCCATTTTTTTTCTGTTCTTTTTCCCCCTTTTTTTGCGCTATTTCTGTTCCAGTGCAAATTATGCTTTTTTCAGATGCTTGTTGGGATAAGAGTAGAGTATATTATTTGTTGCAGGAGGTTATCATGCAAGTAGCGTCCTCGATAGCTCTATTCCCCGAGCACGTCGAAGAAAGTTAGGAGAAAAAAAAAGTCGTGGGAAAAAATGCATATCAGAATATGATGTGGGAAATGCATTTATGATCGGAATTTGTCACAGGGAACGACCGCATGGGTTTGAAATTCTTGCTGTTTGTTATTATATGTAGACGGGGGTATGTACCACTCCCCTGTAGCTTGGGCTACAATCACGTTAAGTTGATTTGCTGATGTTAGATACCGAAACGGGATAAGAACCTTGCCCATTCAATACGATGCTGAGGATTGAAACTAGGGAGTTCTATAAACTTGGCTATAGTATTGAGAAGAGTGATGGTAATATGTTGCGTGAAGGATTTTTATTGTATACACGTCCTGGCCATCCATTGCAATGGTGGGTCCTATATGTGTTCAGTGGATCCCTCAGATTGTGGATGTTCGTGATGTATACGAGAAGAAAGATGCTATACAATGTATTACCATGGGAACTTAATGGGAAATATTTCCTTGTATCCATTTGCGGTAATGACCTTGTGGTTAGGGGGCATGCCTAACATCTCAAAGGAACATGGTGTTTGCAACATTCTTACTGATTTTGTTTAATTAAACAACAAAGTTAGTTGCAATTGGTTAAATGTTACCTTTAAAAAAATGTTAAATGCTACGTTTTGAAAAAAAATAGAGGTTAAATGCTAGGTGGACTGGAGCATTGGTTTTGTGCAAGGTTGGCCCCATGAGTCGTAGACTTGTAAAGAGTAGAGTAGCAGTGACACTTCCATGGCTTGTAATGATGGATTTTAGGAAATCATTCAGTTGGACTGTACTTGTGGGGGTAGTAGAGCTTGTTGAGGTTGAATTTTTGGAAACCAAGCAGTTACAATACCTCTTGTTTCATTTGCAAGGATTTGATTTTTCAAGATCAGCGTTTTTGCCCATATGGACCATAATTAGATAATCGTGTGTTTACATGTGTAATCCTCTGTTGTTTTGTGGAATTTGTACTGGGAGTTTTGTCCTGACTCGTAGAAAAGTGTTAACCTCTTGCAAAACACCTTTTTACCCTTGGATAAATTCAAGGGAAAGCATAAATGGATAGTTTCCTGTTGATCCCATCATAAAAGAATCGTGCAACCATTCCATTCCTCATTCCGTGTAACCAGGAACCTTCATGCATTCCAGAGCTCTTTACATGTAATCACCGTGGAGGAAGCAGGTTATTCATTTTGAAGTAAATCTTTAGCATGCCATTGACTTATTGCACAAGAGATGTATCTCCTGGCCCTGAGAACACTGAGATATGCTTTTTTAATGAATTTATTGGCATGCTTAAATAGATGGTCGATCAAGCTTCTTACTGCTGATGCTTGTCTCAGACAAGGAATTTAAATGCAATATGCTAGCTTTCATATAAAAAACAATTAATTTCCTTAACAAATGCTTTCAAAAGCATCTTGAACATGCTACAGAAGAAACTTTTGATCTCTTGGCCAATATGCAAGGATGGAGAAATTTCTAAATTCAAGTTCTTGTCTATGCTCCTCGCAGAGATGTAGTCACCATTGGTTGATTTTCGTTCTTTAAGGTGCCATCTTGTTTGAGAGCTAATCCTTCAGATGGAGAGATAATGACTCTTGTTCTGCTTATTCTGCTAACATTTCTGAAACCAACTTTTGTTCCACTTAGCTCTTATTTTGGATCTTCCTATTTCTTCACTACCAAACACTCTATACATCAAACCGAAGGTTAATTTCTACCTTATTTGGAGAATTGATGGGAGAGGTTCTTTGGTGTGTTGAGTGGGAGAGTATAGGAGAGTGACGTGGGTGGGGGTTGGATGGTGGTAGCGAGGAAGGTGAGAGAGGGGAGGGATGTCCTTTGCTTTAAGTGTAGGGCGAGAGGCCATGTTGCGAGGGAGTGTTGAGATCCTGTGAGGTGCCTCCAGTGTGGGGGCTGGGCCATTGGAAGGCTTCTTGTGCGAAAGAGGGGGTAGAGCTAGGTTGCCAAGGTAGGCACGAGGCTGCCTTGCCCCCGCCGCTCAAGGGAGCGCCAACGGTGGAGGTTGATGCCTTATGGTCGTCGGAGATGGGGGCTCTGGAGAAGGCGCTCTCTGCAGCACTGGTTGGTGTGGTGGTGGAGGGTCATGGGGGGATCGGGGACATCAGGAAGGCGCTGTCGGAGGTGCTTGGGCTCTTGATGGGTAGGGCAGCGTTGAAGATGTTGGGCGAGGGGAGGTTCATGTTGGTTGAGGGGGAGGGGGGGCTCGGAGGTGGCAGACAAGCTCCTGTTCAGGGATCTCCGCTGCTTGCCTGGAGTGGTAAAATGGAGATGGGCAGCAAGATCAGATGGAGCTCTTCAGAAGTGCCCACCAAGGAAGGTTGGCATGCTGGTGGATGTGGTGGGTGTCCCTCTCTTTCTATGCACTGTGGAGGTCATCAGAGCGGTGGTTGGTCCCTTTGCACGGTTGAGGTGGTGTAGGGGGGTTGGTTTGAGGGGAGGGGGATCTCGTGGCGGTGTGTGTGATGGTGGAGGTTGCTCTGGGGAGGATGATGCCGGTGAAGGTTGTGCTGTGAGCAGGAGGCTTGTCTTAGGTGGTCTGTGTGAAACTGGTTGGGCCATGCACGTTCGCAGAGGCAGTGGTTGGACCTCATGACGGTGGGAAGATGGCGGGCTCCTCCAATCCAACGGCTGTCTGGAAGGCCAAAGGTCATGATGGGGATGGCGTTGGGACATCAAGGATAGCGAGGCATGATGTGGAGTGCATGGACAACAATAATTGTGAGGTGCAATCTCTAGAGGAGGCTGGGGGAATCGAGGTCGAGGAGATGGCACTCCTTGGGAGGAGTCGGGCGAGACTGGCGTGAGGACCATGGATTGTGTAGTTGCTGCGGAGGCGATGAGGGATTTGTTGGAAGATGTGGAGGTACGGGGGAAGTACGAGGGGGGTGTTTTGGAGGGGGGGAGGCTTTATGGAGTGGGCCCCCCGAAGGGGCTCGGTTTGGAGAGGGGCCTTTTGGGATATTTTAGGGGTGGAAGGGATGGCGCTGGGTCTACAGGCCCACGGTTTGAAGGGGTAGTTTCAGACTAGGGCTTGGATCCAGTTGGAAGTTCAGTTGGAGTGGCTTATAAGGCCAGTAGGAGAGAGGAGGAGCCTTGTTCGTGATGGAGAGAACAGAGCCACCTATGGTGTAGCTAGGTGGCCGTTAGTGAGGGCGGTGTGGTGAGGAAGAGAACTCTGCCCTTGGCTAGAGGAGACAACGGTGGATCCAAGGAAACGTGACTCCACCATCGGAAGATGGAGGAGATCTGGGCGAAGGCGGCGAAGAACATGAAGGAGCGGGAGCCAACCCCTACTAGTGTGGTCAAAGGGGTGGCTTTGGAGGGCTCCCTCTCGGTCTTGGGGCCACCAGCGACGACTTCTGAGGTACGTGGAAGCTTTGCTGGGGGGGGGGGGGCTGATACACCTGAAGGGGGTGCCGTTGGGGGGATTGGGGTGGTGGGGGAGAATGGTGGTGGAGGGGTAGGGAGGCCAATGGTGCTTGGAGCGGAAGAGGAGGTGTTTGGACATGGTAGGGGGTGGGGGCAGAAGGCTGTTTGGGAGGGGGGGTTTGTGGGGAAGAAGTGGAGTTGGTGGCGGAGAAGGCAGGCTTTGGGCGTTCTAGGGGGTGGGGGGTGGGAGTATCTAATGATGTTTGATTGTGAAAGTGTTCGCATGGAATGTTAGGGGGCTTGTTAAGGTCTTATGTGTAGAAGTGGGCCCTGGATGTCCTTTTTCAAGAAACGAAGCTTCAGAATTGTGACCAGAGGGTGTGGAGTGAGGTCGGTGGTCGTGGCCTAGGGGCCTTTGAGGTGTTGAATGCTGTGGGAAGGTTGGGAGGTGTGTTGTTGGGGTGGAATATTCTCCCCGGTTGACTCGGTGGTGGGCAGGGCGGTGGTCTCGACCTATTTGAAGAGGTCTGATGGTTTTTGTATGGTGGTCTGGGTGGTATATGGTCCAGCTGACGACACCACGAGCCATGTTGTATGGGAGGATCTCAATCAGGCTACGATGAGATTTGTGGGGTGCTCGTGGTTGATTGGGGGAGACTTCAACGTCACGCTAGCTCTAGATGACAGACCGGGCGGAAGAGGAGGGAGGGATCGGGGTTCTGAGGAGTTTGTAGGTTTCGTTGCGACACATGGCCTGGTGGAGGTCTCTCCCAACTCCTGTGCTTACACCTGGAGGAGTTTGGGAGGTTTGAGGTTCAGGTTGGATCGTTTCTTTGCCTCTGTAGAGTTGGCGGAGGTTTTCCTCTTGGCGGGGGCTCATGCGCTGGAGAGACCGATCTCGAACCACATGCCGTTGCTATGAGAGTCCAGTGAGGGCTCTCGTTTTGGTATGTATTTCAAGTTTGATAGGGTGTGGCTGTTGAAGGACGAGTTCAGGAGCATGGTTGAAGACAGGTGGAGGAATCTGAGCCCGACTGGCTTGGCAGTGACGAGGCTAGAATCAACACTCTAGGACTTTAAAGGTATCCTTAAGGAGTACAGGAAACGGTTGAAGCACGAATGGAACAAGAGGAAAGATGAGGCGTTAGGAGAGATTCAGAGGTTGGACGTGGTAGAGGACCAGGGCCGTCTTACAGCGGAGGAGAGGGTGGCTAGAGCAGGTCACATGAAGGTGGTTCAGGAGGAAGACAGGAAGGTGGAGGTAGAATGGAGGACCAGGTCGAGACATAAATGGATTAAGGAGGGTGATTCCAACACCCAATTTTTTCATATGGCAGCCTCGACGAGATGCAGAAAAAACTGGATTGCTAAAATGGTGGTGGGTGGGGTGGAGGTGGTCGGTGGGGATGTAGTGGGGTGGGAGGTAACCAGTTTCTTTAAAGACTTTACAGGGAAGAGGAGCCAAGGGAGGTGGGGATGGTGCGGTTCAGGTATCCCGATGGTGAGCTCTGAGGAGGTTGAGGGGTTGGTTGTGCCATTCAGGAAAGACGAGGTTCGCAAGGCGATTTGGGGATTGAATGCTGATGGGTGCCTGGGTCCGGATGGCTTTCCGATCTTCTTCAGGGAGTTTTGGAGCCTACTGAAGGACCATGTGTTGCAGGTCCTTGATGAGTTCAAAGATGGAAACAGGGGTTTCAATAGATTAAACAAGTTTTATTTGTTTTTGCTTCCTAAAAAGGAGAGGGCGGAGGCGATTGACGATTATAGACCCATTGCCCTCTCTAACATGATATATCTAATTGTGGCAAAGGTCCTAGCGAACAGATTGAGGGAGGCGATTGAGGGGGTAGTGTCCCAGGTGCAGAGAACTTGTGTTAGGGAGAAGCATTTTAGATGGATATGTCACGGCCACTGAGATTCTGGCACATTGGAAGAGGGAAAGGAAGAAGGTGTTCCTTTGGAAGGTGGATTTTAGGAAGACTTATGACTCGGTGCAGTGGTCCTTCTTGTGGGCTGCCATGGCGAAGAGAGGTTTCCCGCCACTTTGGATTAGGTGGATGAAGCAATGTGTCACGACTACCTCCTTCTCGGTCCTCATCAATGGGAATCCAGCAGGCAGTTGGATATAGCCAAGGAGGAGAGTCAAGCAAGGTTGCCCTTTGGCTCCTATGCTCTTTGTTTTGGCGGCAGATGCATTGGCGAGGGCCTCAGGTAGAGCCTGTGAGGCGGGTTTGATGAGAGGCTTCTCAATGGATGATCGGCAGGTTGTGTCAGTGCTATAGTATGCAGATGACATCCTTCTCTTTGTGGAGGGGGCAGAGATAGAGGCGAGGTGAGTTGGTATTCTTTTGGAGCTATTTGGTGAGGCTTCAGGTCTACAAATTAATTTCTCAAAGTCGTTCTTCATCCCTTTTGATATGTCTGGCGAGGAGGCAATGGACGGAGAGAGGCGTGTTGCCTTTATCATATATGGGATTGCCTTTCACAGACAATAGAATATCTACGCAGGATTGGATCCCGTTGCCGGAGAGGATGGAGGGTCGCTTGGTAGGTTGGGCATCCAAGTTGTTGTCTAGAAGAGGAAGGTTGGTGCTTCTCAGAGCGGTGTTGGCTGCTATGCCCTCCTACTTTGCGTCTGTGGTAAAGATGCCGATGCAGATTGAGAGGAAGGTTGTGGGTCTTATGAGATCTTTTTTCTGGACCAACTATGGGGCGACTGGGAGAGGGGCGAAGCTTGTAGTGTGGGAAGAGTTTTGCAAGCTGACCAAGGAAGGGGGCTTGGGAGTTAGAAGGGTGGGGAGAATGAATGATAGCTTTCTGATCAAATGGATTGCACGATTGCTTAGAGGTGAGGACTACTTGGTGGGGGGGATTCTGTCTCTTGCTATGGGGGACCACTTGGTTGGGACTTGCTGCGGTCTCTACCTTGGGGTGCCTCCCACTTTGTCAGGGGGCTTTCTACGGTGGCACCTCTGGTTCGCTCTTTCTTTACACCAGTCCTTGGGTCAGGCATGGCCTTCAGAGTTTGGATGAATGATTGGACAGGGCCACGGTTCCTTGGTTGATCATTATCCCAGGTTGGTGGCTTTGGTGAGTGACAGGTGAGCTACAATGGTGGAAGTTTGGGATGGATGTTGGAGCCCCGTGTTCAGGGGGAACTTGTTGGATAAGAGGATCTTGGAGTTGCAAGAGCTCCTGTCAGAGTTGGAGGGTTTTCAGCTGGAGGAGGGGTAGATGGGTTTGGATGGGAGGAGGGTGACTTCTCTGTTCGGGATGCTTACAGGAGGCTTAGGGGACCAATGACGATGGAGGATATCGACTTCGTTAGGGATTGCAAGCGGGTGTGGGAAGCCTATTGCCCCCAGAAGGTAAAGATCTTCATTTGGCTTTTGAGGAGGGGGCAACTGATGACGAAGGTGTGGAGATCTAGATGGGACCAAGCGGCTGATAAATCTTGCTCGCTCTGCTCGCAGCATGATGAAGATATTGACCATCTGTTTTTCACCTATCCCATGGCATTGCAAGTTTGGGGACGGATTGGAGAGAGGTGTTGGGCAGTCGATTTTCTTGATAGCTTATGGACGTCATTCAGGTGCGGAAGCTTGGGCGGGCGAACCAATTCGTTCCGGATAAGGAAGGAGAAGGCGTGGCCGTTGGCAGGTCTCTTGTTTATTTGGTTAGGGATAAATGCGGTGGGTTTTAGGTGGCGGCGTCCTTACATAGAAAATTTTGTGGCCTTTGCATTGTCTTCTATGTTGAGTTGGGGTGCATTGTTATAAGATGGTGCTTGTTTTTTAAATTTTATCTATTAATATACTTCTTTGGGTGGTTATCTGAGGGATAACCACCTTTTCACCGTTTCAAAAAAAAAATCTACCTTATTTGCCAACTTATTTCATGTAGGGGTGAAATAAGAATTATTCTCCCTCTCTTTATATCTCACATTGATATCTGTTGGGAATAAAGGCAGCCACGTGACAGCCAACAGGCCACATGGTAGCATCTAAGCGGCCCATCAAGGCTAGCAATTTGATGGTCCAGGGGACCAACTTTGGTGTCTTTTCTTAAGTTGCAAGTTTAGTTATTTTTAGTAAAGTTATTTTAGGAAAATATGTTGGGATTTGTTTTTTATTAGAGATAAGATCTTTTTTTTATTAGGGATAGGATCTTTTTGTTTCCAATTGTAGGGATATGTTCTCTCTATAAAAAGAGTCTTCCCTTGTATTCTATTTTGAACAATACAAATATTTCCAACATAATTCAAGGCTCCTCTCCTCTCTCGCTTTCTTCTTAATCGTCGGCCACCTTGGCTGGCCGTCAGCCACCAACCTACCAATGGTGCTCCTCCACACCTCCAAGCCACCACACATGGATAGTCTCCACGTGGACTATTTTCCCACGCACAAGGAACTTCCACGCTCCACGTTGTGTCAATTCTTGACAATATCAAATAGAGCTTTTTTTATTTCTTATTCCTCTCAACTCATTCCAAGCTAAACCAAATGAAGAATAACTTATTGTTCAAGACAATGAAACAGCATCTCAAGATTCTTTGATTGCTGATTAAACCTTTTGACTAGTTAATTTTAGCGATGATTAAGTGGAAATAAGGTGTTTGCTTTGGCATAGCGAGTTAGATGTGGTATTTGAGTTGTTTTCTAAGTAGCGAATTATGAATTTAATCTACTTATTTTATGTTTCTTTTATTTTATTTTTTGGATAGGAGAGGGATAAACAGAAGATTGGATGTGACATATGAGTTGGTTTATTCTAAGAAAGTGGGGGCAATACTTTATTTGTTTTATATTTTGATGTTGGTTTTTTACACAGAGTTGTGATAGATTGGAAATTGCACCTGCCACTTAATCCTGTTTTAACTCATGCGAGATAACCTACCCCTTATCCATCACCTAATATGGCCTAAGCTATCAGCTCATACTTTTTCAAAAAATAAAAAAATAAACCTAGAGGGTGTCTACTTGACATTACTAGTTAATCATAACTTATAAGTGCGAATATATGTCCATGTAAAAGCAACCAAGTAGGGATTACATCAGTGATGCACTTCCCTACATACTAGTCAACAACCTTGTTGAATTAACACCATTTTTTTTATATAAGGCTAGAATCCCCCAAAACAAATGCATCTTACTCCAGCCCCATCACTTATAAGATAGCCATCAAAGGACTACATTCAGTCTTCTTTCTTGAATACAGGGTCCCTACTCGGCGAAGTATCACATGTCATATCTTTCTCTCCGTAGTTGGATGGGAGATCCAAGTCTTCATGTGTTGTTTGGTGTTCATATCATGTTCTTTATGTGATGCTTTGCATTCATGACATCTCTAGATAGAAGTATTTTGTTGCTTTCACTGCTGATTACAATCATCTTGTTTGTCTATTTACTAAAGGATCTTGCTAAGGTATTCATGTAAGGAAGAGTTTCTTTAATATAGTCCAAAATTTTATTCTTCTAGTAAAGACTCTTGAAATAATAATGTTTTGGAACTTTTAGAAAATGGTCTTCAATCAATTTTTGCTTCTCAGAGTACTATTCACCTAGCCCCATTTCTACATGTCTTAGCAAAGTAGGATTTTAGAATGGAAATTACATCATACTCTTGATGCTGGTCAGAGCTTTCTCATTCATGTGAAGGTTCCTAAACATTTCACTTGGATGATACTTTTTTTGTATCATAATTGATTTGTCCTTTTCTTTTCTTTCTTTTTTCTTTTTATAAGTGGTGTGTCGCCTCGGGGGTGGGCGATCGGTGGGGATCCTTTTTATTATTATAACTTGACCCTGAATTATTTGCCTTAGCACTTAATGTGCGTTTTTCTTACATATGTTTAGTTTACTTTGTGTTACTCAGTGTTGTAAAAATCGGCCTACTCGATCGAGTAATCCTATGCAGTGCCATATCAACTAAATAACCTATAGTCGGGCCTATAGTCGGCAACACCGACTATTTGGCCGAGTAGTAGGCCGATTTTTGCATAGGGAGGAAAATAGGTATGTAGATATATTTTTTTTAGGTCAAATAAAACCCCACTCGATTCTTCGCCTCGATCACTCTCCTAAAATCGTTTATTTTCACTCGAGACTCCTTTTTGACCAAGCAAAAATCCTCCATCGCCGAAACATATACTGTCATGTATTTGATTCAAGCATATATTAATTCTTGGTTTATGTTGCTCTGTCATTGGTAATATATTTGTAATGGTTTATACCTTAGTTTAATTATTAAATTTGTAATGAATTTGATATTGTTTGTACTTTGTAGCTTATTTTATAACCTTGAATTTGAATATGTTTACTTTTATGCAATGATATATTTTATTTCTTGATGTGTGTGTTTAATATATATATATATATATACCCGACCGAGTACTCTCCGACTACTCCCCCACATACTGTATACTCTTTAGTCAGTGGCCTGACCAACTGAATACCGATTATCGACTTTTACAACACTACTGCTACTAAGTGTGCTTTTTGGGGACTTCTCAAATCCAAAAGGCATTGTTGCTTTACTCGTGCTAGGAGAAGGTGATATGACCTTTTTCTTTTTGCTTAAATGAGGATAGTGTCATTAACTTGGAAATTCAACGACAACAATTAGAATTGGTCTTTTGGAGGGTAAGACGACGATGGCGAGAGAGTGCGAGGGCCACCGAAAAAGCGTGCGAGGGGGATGGTGCGGCTCGATGGATCGTGGTGACTAGGAGGAGGCGACACCTTGAGGGGGGAGGAGTGGTTGGAGGCGAGGGAGTGAGGAAGGAGTGGTGCTGTAAGTGCCTGGGTCGTGGACACTGGGCTAGGGACTGTCGGGACCTTGGGAAGTGATGGAGATGTGGAGGAGTTGGGCATCGTAGCAGATAGTGTGGCTGTAGAAGGGGTGGAGATGCTCTACTTATGCCATCGGCGGGGATGGTGCCCTAGGAGGAGGTTGAGGCACCATGGTCGGAGGGGGTGGCTGCCTTGCAAGCAGCGGTAGAGGAGGGATTGGTGGGGGGTGGGGGAGGGGGGGTTCTTGAGGGTTGGATTCCATGAGAGGAGGTTGCTGCGGCTCTAGGCCATAACAAGGAGAAAGGGGTGGAGGTGCTGGCCCTCGATGATAGGAAGCTGTTGGTTCTTGGCCATCCTTTGTCTGAGAGGGAGAGGCTTTGCTTCGAGGAACTCCGGATTAAGATGGGGAGGCTAAGGTGGCACAAACCTTGCATCCACGATGGGGCGTTGTCGGAATGCTCTCCAGAATGGCCGATCCACGAGCTGTTTGTTACGGGGATTCCATGGTGGTTGAGGACGATGGAGGTGGTGCATGCATTGGTGGCTCCTTTTGCGCAGCTCCAGGAATGCAATAATCTGGCCTCAATGCAAGACCTCTAGTGGTGGTGATTGAACCCAAAGTGGGCCTTCCCTTGTTGAAGAAGGTCGCACTTTGTCTTGGGGCTCTTCCTGGGTGGTGACTTGCACGCCTTGAGAAGGAACCTCATGTGGTGGGGCGACCGAAGCTTCGTCGAGGGAAGTGACGTCGAGGAGCTCGGCGAAGGCATGGAGGATGCGGTAGACGAGGAGTCAAAGTGACGCTGATGTGGACACAATGGCCGACGCCTCTGCTCCAATCTCGAAGGTGGCGCCAATCAATACGAAGATCTCGACGATGATGGAGGATTCAGAAGCGGAAGGGGCGATCGCCAGCGTGAGATCCACGCATGCGATCGTGTGGGAACAACGGGAAGGGTTGAGTGCAGTGCAAGCCAATCTGTCTTCACCTGGACCTGGCTTTGAAGGGGGTTATGCATCCGGACTCCGATGTTGAAGTGGAGTCGGAGCTACCTCGTGATGGTTGTGGAGAGTTGCCATCCTTGCGTCAGGAGAATGGCATGTTGGACCTGAAGGATGAGGAGGTGGGTCGAACGACAGAGGCGGTGGGCTTCCGCCTGACGACGAAGATCTCAATGGTATCCCAACGAATGGTGTGTTATCTTGGAACGTCAGGGGTCTTAATGACCCGTCCAGGAGGTCGGCATTGGGGTGTTACATAAGGCAACAGAGGGTGGATGCGGTATTGCTTTAGGAGACGAAGCTGCAAATGTGTGATGGCAGGCTGAGGGAGATCGAGGGCTTATGGATGGAAGGTTTCAGGCTCTCAACGTGGTGGGCCATGCCGGGGGTCAATTGATAGGGTGGTGTAAGGATGTATTCACTATGGAGAACTGCTTCAAGGGAAATCATGTCATTTTGCCAAGCTGGTTAGGCGAACGGATGGGGCCAGAATGATTATCACTGGTGTCTATGGTTCATCAAAGGCTCAGGCAAGGGAGGTGATGTGGGAGGAGCTTACGACGGTGGTAATAGGGAGTCAGGGAGTGCCATGGCTGAATGGAGGAGACTCAATGTCACTCTGCAGACTGTTGACAGACCTGGTGGGCGGGGAGGACAGGATCCTGGTTCTAAGCACTTTGTGGAGTTTGTGGTCCTACACAGGCTTATGGACTTGGTCCCTGCATCCTACGCAGATGCATGGAGGAATTCAAATGGTCAGAAGTCCAGGATCGACAAGTTCATGTCCAACGTTGAGATGGCAGAGGCTTACCTGTTGGCGAATTTCCCTCTTATGAAGAGGCCCTTTTCAAACCATACACCGCTTCTATGAAGATCCAAAGAGGGGATCTACTTTGGCACGTATTTCAAATTTGATAGAACCTAACTGATGGAGGATGGGTTCTGGACCATGGTGGAAGAGAAGTAGAGTCCTATGGAGGTGGAAGGGTCAGCCACGATCCGATTGGCTAAGTTAGCAGGCTTGAGGGATCACCTGAGGGTTTACAGGAGGGAGCTCAAGGAGTCCATACGCAATAGGAAGAGATAGAGACACTAGCAAAAATCTCCAGGATTGACAGACAGGAGGACCTTGACTCCATCTCTATAGGCAATAGAGAATGCAAGGTGAGGATGACATGTGTGGTGTAGGAAGAAGATAGGAAGGCTGAGGTGGAATGTAAGACGAGATCGAGGCAGAAGTGGCTGCGTGAAGGAGACTCCAACACCAGGTTCTTCCACCATATGACTTCAGCAAGGAGGAGGAGGAACTGGATTGTGAAGATACAGGTGGACGGGGAATCCTTTTCTGGCAGGGAGGTGGGGTAGGAAGCCACAACTTACTTCAAGGATTTCACAGGGAGGTGCAACAAAGGAGAGTGGAGATGGAGAGGGGAGGATGTAAGGAGCATTATGGCAGACTAGGCGATGAGCCTTACATTGGCCTTCATGACGGATCAGGTGAGGGAGGCAGTGTGGGACCTTAATGTGGAGTGTCCTGGTTTAGATGGTTTCCCCATTATCTTTTTTAAGGAGTTCTGGTCTTTGGTTGAGGCTAAGATGATGCAAATGTTGTTGGAGTTTGCAGCTGGTAATAGGGGGTTTGATAAGCTAAACAGGTTCTACCTTTTCCTGTTGCCTAAGAAGGATGCGGTTGAGACAATTCAGGACTTCTGACCTATTGCCTTGTCAAATGCCGTTTACCTTATTGTCACAAAAGTCCTGGCCAACAGGCTCCATGCACTCTTGGATCTGATTTCACCTATGCAGACGACCTTCATTCCAGGGAGAGGAATCCCAGATGGTTTTGTAGTTGTCTTAGAGGCTCTTGTTGTATGGAGGAGGGAGAAGAGAAAAGCCTTTCTATGGAAGGTTGACTTTAGCAAGGCCTACGACTCAGTGGAGTGGGATTTTCTTTGGACCTCCCTGGTGAGGAGGGGGGTTCCTCAAACTTGGATCTACTAGATGAAGAGGTGTGTTACTAGGACATCCTTCTCGATCTTGATTAATGGGAACCCTACGGGTGGATGGGTGCAACCTAGGTCGGTGTCAGGTAGGGTTGCCCTCTCGCCCTTATGCTTTTTCTACTAGCGGCAGATGCGTGCTTGTGCGGGTGACTTACAGGTCTTGTGCTAAGGGGTTGATCAGAGGTTTTGGGGCTGGAAATGGGACAGAGATTCCAGTTTTGCAGTATGCAGATGACACCTTGTTCTTGGTTGTGGGGTCAGCTCTGGAGGCTAGGAGGATGACGATTTTGTTGGAGCTCTTTGGTGAGGCATCTGGGCTGTGAATTAATTATTAGAAGTCGAGCTTTGTCCCTTTGAACATGTCAAGCGAGGAGGTGGAAGCAATTGCTGGTGCGCTTGGGACAGAGGTAGGTAGGTTGCCGTTATTCCTAGGACTGCCCTTGTCAGATTGTAGCCTCAGGATGTAGGATTGGATATGATTGTTTGAGAAAATGGAGAGGAGGTTAGCAGGTTGGTCATCCAAACTTCTGTCGAGGGGAGGGAGGCTGACCCTAATGAAGGTAGTGCTGTCCTCCATGCTAGCGTACTTCCTCTGGTAGATTGAGAAGAAGATCACAAGGTTGATGAGAGACTTCTTTTGGTCTAATGTGGGGATGGCAGGGAAAGGGACAAGGCTGGTGGCCTGGGAGGAGATTTGTCGATCGGTGCAGGAGTGGGGATTGGGAGTAAGAGATGTGGAGAGAGTTAACCCGAGCTTTCTTGCGAAGTGGATCACTAAGCTGGTGGGACGGCAACATGGTCTTTTTGGTGATGTTTTACACCAGTGCTATGGTTCCTTCCTCTCATGGGGGCCGTTGGAGAACCCTCCTCCGGGGGCTTCTCACTTTCTCAAAGGCTTGGCGACGGTGGCATCGACGGTGTGGTCCTTCACCCCTGTCCTTGGGGAGGGTGATGCGTTCCGGTTTTGGATTGATGATTGGCAGGGGGTTGGATCTGGCCTCTGCAATAGGTACCCACGCCTCTTTTTGAGAGCAGTGGACCTGGGGGCCACTGTGGGAAATTGCTGGGATGGAGCCTGGTGCCCGACCTTCCGAGGAGGTCTCTCGAATCAGAGGTTTGTTGAGTTCTAACAGATGCTTCAGGAGTTGGAGGGCTGGGCATTGGAGGTGGGGAACGACGAAGAAGGGGAATTTGCTGTCGCAAAGGCATTTCGTAGATTGGGTATTGTCCGACAGAATGAAGATGTTGATCTCTTGAGAGACTGCAGATTGCTCTGGCTGGTGGACTGCCCCCTGAAAGCCAAGATATTCTCGTGGCTTTTACTGAGGGGAAGGATCGTGACGAAGATGTGGAGGGCGAGGTGAGCCCAATAGATGATGTGAGATGCCCTCTTTGTGATGGGGCAGAGGAGGATATACAACCTCTTCTTCTAGTGTCCATTCGTTGCGCAGGTTTGGCGGAGATTGGGAATCGACTGGATTGGTATCCAAGACATAGTCAGCTTTTGGTCATTGTTCCAAAGAGGAAATGTCTGTGGAGGAGGAAATATCTTTCGATCAAAGAAAGAGAGAGCTAAGGTGTTGGCGGTCTTGTGAGGTGTTTGGTTGGGGAGGAATGGTGTAGTATTTAGGGACGAAAGGCTCTATGTGGAGAATTTTGTCTCTTCCATTTCCTCCCAGGTGGTATTTTGGGAGTCAACTTTGTAGTCGATGATGTGATACTTTTGGTGACGTGATGGAATGAATTTAGTTGGTTATTAAACGGATAACTGACCTTTTGCTTTTAAAAAAAAAGCTTGGAAATTCAACTCTCGTGGGTATACTGTCAGAAGACCAAGGATAGTCATGTTATTTCCTTAATTTCATTCACCAGCGATTCTCAACATGGCAACCCATCTTCGTCATTGTGACTACTAGAATCTATGGTGGATGCTCTATCATCATTCAACTATAGGGAAGCACGTTTTAGCTTTGTTGAGGATTTTGATATTTTTTGTATCTTTTGCCTCAGTTTGCTTTTATTGATGGTTTTAGCCTCTCCTTGCCATAGCCTTCTACTGGCTTGTTTGCGGATGTAGACTTGTAGTACCACAGAATTTTGTAAGGCCATGTAAGATCTTGGTTGCAAGAAAGCTACAGATAGTAGATGGGTACTTTATTATCACATGAAAACGAGGAGTTTGTTCCAAGTCCATGCGGTGCAGATTTCCTTCTGTAAATAGGTTTTACATGGTCAAATATTTATTAGATGACTAAGACTTTGTGGATCATTTAAAACTTAGGTTGTAGCAAAGGCTTCAGTAAAGGTATGATCTGGACTATGTTGAGAAATTTTCTCATGTTAGGTATTAACCATGCAATAGTTATCATTTTATATCAGTTATTTAAGATAAGCCATAGTTTCAAAAAAGATGTGGAAAACAAGGTTTAACATGTTAATTTAGATGCCATTTCTACGTTTTCGAAAGTGCATTTTGAAGGCATGCTGAAGGCATGATGAAGAAATAGACATAAATCGATGTTGTTACATTGATAATTTCAGTGATTGAAAATGGAGGCATGTTGAGGCACTCTTATGAAACTCTAAAAAAGTATTTGTCCAAAAAAGAGAGAACTTGATATGTTTGTAGTCATAACACATAAACGATTAATGCTTCCTAATGGGAACAAAGGTTATTATTCCAATTTTCATTCATAACACAAAAAATACATCACAGCTGATAGAATTATATGCCCTCGGTGAGTGAACCTAAGTGCAATCACTTGATAGATGATTTGGATCTGAATATTAGATCATGTGGACGCATGAATGTAGTTAGGGTTTCTCAGGACAAGTGAGATAATATATTGTAGTCATGATGGATATATCGATGATGAGTATCAAAGATTCAAATAGTTTGGATCAAGGAATTTGACAAGTCATCAACAAACATCATGATATCCAACAATTATTTTCATTTTGAGAAGAGATGGCAATCGTCTCAAAAGATTGTTGCTTAATGGATGCCTTCGATGTACATCCTCTATATTGGAATGGAAATTCGGGGTTGCCACGCAAGTTGAGTCAATGGGTTGACTTAATGAGATAGAGATGCAAAAATTCTTTTATCACTGTCACGGAGAAAGCATATCCTTTAATCTAAAATAACTATGCTTCCATGCTTGAATATACACATTTGGTGGACTGTTGCTCTATACACCTACCTTGGGGTCGAGACTAGAAAGTTGGTGTGTATGGGAGCACTAGAGACATATGTTCTCTTGAAGGAATCACACAGATCTACTGTTGTAAGTGTACATAATGAATCAGATGACATGACGCCATTTCATGTATATTGGGTCATATGAAATTCCATGCATAGTTGTATGGGTCTTGATCAGACCCATACATGAAAGGGAAGTAGATAGTTTCTTTTTAATTTCTTTTGAAAAAGAGCTGGCCTTCGTTCTCGTCCTGTTGATACAAGGAGAGCATGAATATATGTAACCCTTGGTAGGAAGGACAATGGAGTTGGAAATTACTTCTTAGAGTTATATGTCTTCTAATGTGAAGTATTCATGGGTATTTGGAATATTCAAGAGAGGCATAGTGTTGTAAATCCTAAACACTTCATTATTTAATGTAGAGAAATCAAATATTATTTAAGGAGTTAAACAATATTTGATTTGGCATTTACTTGGGTAAAAAAGGTTTGATCTTGATCCAAAAGGGTATGAATAGAAATTAAATGCATTTAGGATACTAGAACCCAAATGGCTAAATTAGTTGAAGGACTAATCATATAAATTTTAATTAGGATTTAATCTCAACCATTAGATTTAGTCGAATGGTCTCCATTATATTAGGAATACAAGGATTTTCGATATATATCTCCCAAGGAAAGTGCAATAAACCCTTACCAATTGTAATTGACGTGCAATCAATTTCCTCCATTGAGAAGAGAGAGGGGAGAAGAAGAAGCAACACCCCTCTTCATTTTCCTCTCAAATTTGGATGTCCAAGGTCTTCACAAGACCTTCAGGAAGCTTAGAGGACATCCAACATCCGCGGAAGACATCCAAGTCCTCTTCATCTTGGATGTCCTACATCTCCATCCAATGACTTTGTTTGATGTCTAGGCATCGCTGGTCATGTAATTGGCAACTTTTGTTGTTGATTCTTTGAAGGAGGGAGGCAAGCATTGCCTTGGGATTCACAAAAGGTTCACGTCGCATGAAACAATTTGGTGTTCTCAATGTTAAGGGCTTCATCCGCCTGTTAAGAAGGAGTCTCATCACGTCGAGACTTACAGTAGGAGGCACAGTACTTGGGATGCTGTGCAATGTCACCTCAAAAGGTATTTCTCAATACTTGTTGAGATCCTAGAACAATAGGAAGTTGGTTCTTCCTATATGGTTCCCATTTAGGTCATTTATTCAGGTTTTGGGCATTGACTAGTTTCACGAATTAAAGATATTAAACAACCGCCATTTTCACACTTCTGTAATGTCATGGGATGAACCGTTCATCCCAACAACCACCACTTCCCCTAACCAAGAATTTGCTATTTTCTATTTACTAATTAATATTAAACTAGTTAGTAGCCAAGTATTTGCTTAAATATTAATTCCATGCTTAATAGTACTAATTAATACTTGCTAGTAGTTGGTACCAGAAGCTAGTACCAAGATTTGGTAATTATGATTATGAAGCATGAACAATGATCAAAATGCTGATGTTAATATACATCACAATTCACAGTGCTTTATCTAAAGATTAATGCTCTGCGATTAGCTATAATAGCTTTCTTGGATTTCTTGATTTATGTCCTTCTTCCCATGAAGGGGAGATTGGCAATATCTTATATTATATTGTGTCTGATCTTTGGGTTGTTCGTGTAACACCCAGCGGATTCATAAGCAGATTGTTTTTTACAACAACCTTGCGGTTAGTAGGAAAGAGGGGCACACTTTGTTTCACCTTTGCTTCATATGAATTCTTCCCCCCTTTTTTTGATAAGAGAATTGGTGATCATTTAAGGGGTCAAAGACCACCTCTCCCCGTCTTTTAGCTCCCTCCCAAAAAAGATAGGGTTTGAAACATATGACCTTTTGCATCAAGTTGTTTCATTGGTCTAGTGCAAGAGGCCTTATGACTCATGTATCGCTTGAATTAATATAAGTTACTCTTGGGTGACTTGGGCATTGATGCTAAAACTATCATGTTCATTTATTGTGACAGTGGAGTTACTGTTTGCCTTTGAATCCAATCCGAGTATATTGATTGTCATCTAATCTGTGTTGCTGCTGAAGGAAAAAGTATTTTCCTGTATGAGTTTTTATAATTTATTATATTTTCATGAAGGCACTTCCTTGTGCCCAGTCTATGTACGCAAGCTAGACATGCTAGATGTATTGCTTCAGTATAAGGGAGGGTGTTAGAGTAAACGTTGCTTTATGTTTTTGCTTATTTGCTTCTTATGTTAAACTCAGTTTACTCTTTCAAACAAAATGTTGAGCTTAGTTAGTAAGATAGCACTCTCTATTTCAGAGACGTCGGGACTTTTCAACAAAGGTTAGGTCATTTCATTTTTCTTCCATGGAGAGGATTGACTTTCTATTTGCTTTGCCTGATTATTTAGTACAACTTTTACACTCTTCTCCCTTGTTGACTATAATCACCCCGAAGACAAGGATAGTGATGAGCATCGCTCAGTTGGATACAGAGTTCTCTTTGAACAGTACCCTTTTATATTGGACATTAGTGGACAACTTGGACTTAATTTGCTAGTGTAATCCTGCACGTCACAGCCAAGCCTTTTGCAGCCATTGGAAAATGATGACAAATTAACACATCTAAACGAGAAAAGGACTGAAAGCCTTGTTGCTTCTTGTGATAGCAAGATGCTCCTAAATTTTCCTTCTTCTGCATAGCATAGTTAGATCCATGTTAGGATATTTATTCTTTAAGGTATGAACCAGAGAAACTTGATCTCGGAAATAGTTGCATGCATTAAAGTTTATTATTTTATTTTGCAGTGTACACACATAAAAAACAGTCAAAAGGTACGAAGCGTAAAACCAGACAGGCAGAAGCTCTAGAAAGAGCCAGGACGCCCAGGACGTTCATGGAGCTTTTACATGAGGTCTGTACCAGACAATGCAGACATAACTTCTAGTTCTGGTCAAGTGCTCTTTAATGGTTAACCTCATACAATATGCATTGTCTATAGGCAAATCTGGAAGCTTTGCCTCCACATGTGCCATCATATATAAGGGCTGCAGTAGGACGCCCAGGTTCAACTTCTCGCCGACATTTCTGCTCAGTTTGTGGTTCTGCTGCCAACTATACTTGTGTGAGATGTGGAATGCGGTTCTGCTCATGCCGTTGCCAGGTTATACATAATGATACTAGATGTTTAAAGTTTGTAACTTAATCTGCCACTTTTCTGCGATCATGAGTCAAATATATGAGGGTTATTTTTCACTTGAGGCTCCTGCTATACGTGAAAATACACATATAGCTAGTTATAGAGACCTAAAGGTGGCTGGCATGTATTGCAAGATGGCAGCCACGTCACATATGAGCTGGAGATGACATGGCCTATATGAATCAAAATAATGTTGTGGTGGTCATGATTAGGGCCCGAGAGTGGTGTGGATGCTGGCATAGCTTTTCTGCTCGTGTTTGGCATCAAGTTTTGCTATTACAACAGAAAATAGAAGCAAAACGAAACATCAACTACGGGCACAGAAGCTGGGACATGTCCACAGGTCTCTGAGGTGTTAACCATGACCACTACAACATTATTTTCGTACATGCAGACCTCGTCTTCATCTCCAGCTTGCTCATGACGTAGCTGCCACCTTGCAACACATCAGTTGCTACGTAGGTCTCTATCAGCAAGGTAGTAAATATTATAAAAGCGCTGTACAGTTGTTACTGTAATAACTGAATGTGGAAGAAGCATATGCTTAATCCATTGGAAGTTCTATACGTGTTGGTGGTAAAAGGGGCCTAAGCCTTTGGCCCTTTTTTTCGTGTAACGACGGCGGTTGAGGGGCTTGAGGGGTATCAAGTGGAGGAGAGGGGAGAGTTGATGTGTGTGTACGCATATTTTCCTCGGGGGGGAAAAAAAAAAGAGGGAAAACCTAATTCTTGAGTCCAACTTATTAAATTTAACAATTGTTCTTTAGATGGGCACTAATAAAGGGGCATACAGCGCAATACAGAGCAACTTTGCAGGAGCATCCTCCTTGCCAATAAGTCAAGGGCATTTGTGTGAATATGAAAAGTTTCGTAGCGAATAACTCAATTCTGTAATAATGGTCATTCTCGATTCGTATGTTTGGGCACGATAGAGTGTCATTTGAGTTCGGTTAGCTGAATAAATATTCATTGCAAATAAATATGAATGATTTGGGAGCATCGACGAATTGTTCTCTTGCCAAATAGCAACAAAGAGAAGCTTACGCGATAATTCCCCAGCTCAGCCACTGGTATCCCACCAGACGGGAACAATCGATGACCGCTCTGCTATCCTTGATATTATTTTTACCCACAATCAAGGAACCTAAATGCTCTGTCATGCAGCATCTTGATCAGACGACCTATCTTTTATTGGTGTTAACCGCAATCCTTAATATTATCCTTTTATCCACGATCAAGGGTCCTAAATGTTCTCTCCCGTAAAATCTAGCATCTCGTTCAGACGGCTTACCTCTTTGGTGTCGGTAAGTACAACTGTATGGATAAATACCTATCTGCCCGGTTTTGGAGGTGAAGGGTATATTCATGATCAGCACTCTGTTTGACTCCATGATGAACTAAAACCACATTGCCTTCTCCTTGGGTTCTCAGTGGTAACCATTTACAATAAGACTGAATCTAAAAGGAAGAGGACCAACAGGAAAGTGATAGCCCTTTTTTTCATAAAAAAAAGTTCTACAAGACGCCTCTACCACTTGTTCGGTCCCTTGCATCTGTGCAACCGTTCTTCTCATCCATGGATAGCCGTCCTTTTCCCATTTATAGGAGTGTTAATTATTCACTGCCTATTATCACATATCTTCTCATATCTGTCATCAACACTGTTGGAGTTATGCATTAACCCATTCCATGTAAGATCTCAAACTCTTAACAGGTCTACTCTAGTCACTCAATTGCACATTTGGTCATTGTTGATTGTTACTTTACATTGAGAAAAAAAAGACCATTGGTAGAATTTGGGGTGTATAAGTCTTGTTTGTCTTTGGTACCTCAGCTATATTTACTTCCTTTTTAGGGCTGTTTAGTTTGCCCCTTGACAAGGCTTTGTTCTTCCCTCATATCTTCTCCCTTTTGTTTTTGCTTTACCACTTGTAGATTGTTCTTGTTCTTCCGCTTGGAAAGAGTTGCCTTCTGAAAAACGAATAGACAAAAAAAAGACTCACATAAAGGTGTCACGGTTAAAAGGATTTGTGGTAAGCAGTGGAAGAAAACACTCTAAGCACGCATAACCTCGAAAGGTGTTTCCCTATAGGTTTGTCACCCTTTTACCTCTGCCACAATCACTTTCTTGCCTCTTGTTGAGTCTCTATTAGAGTTCCCTATCATGGTACTCCCGAATGTTCTCTCGATGAAACAATAATCGTTCCTCCTCCCTTTAGGATTGCTCTCTACTCGGGTTACCGTCCTCATGAGCTACTTTGCATAAGTAGATCTATATGCACTCTTTGTAGAAGCTAGATGTGTATCTTCATGGGCAACCATGCAAGAGGTAGTGGTGCTTGATTATAGAGAGGTAGATTCTTTCTACAAACCCCAAGCAACATCTCATCAACAACCCCTAGGGTAGTCTCATTGTAGCAGTTGCATGGTGGCTTTTGTGACAAGACTTTGGTTCATTGGTTACTTTCGACGAGGAAACAAAAATCATCTGTAGTGTATCCAACATTGTGTTGGTGGCACCAACATCCATGATGACTGAAGCCCCTTTAGCAAGTGCCAACAATTGCTATGATCTTCCAGTCGCACCTCATCTTAGGTGAAACTACAATGATGACATTGTAGTTGAGACATGGTTATTGCCAATTATGTCTATATGCTCTTCATTTATTTTGCTTTATGTACTATTAAGGAGTACCTTTCTACTCGCAGATTTTGTACTTACTGGCTCTTTAGGCATGTTCTCTTTTTTAGGTTAATGTAAGCTACCCTTTAAAAAAACCCATAAACAAGTATATGCTTTAATTAAATCAACAATTAAACTCATCTTGCCAACAAGAATTTTCCTTTGGTGCTTGCCATTCTCCCCCCAATTTTCTTGTGTGGCATCAACAGCCTTAACACTTAGCTTAATACCATCAACTCTCCACCTCCAACCTCTTCCCATAGCTATGGACATGGTTCTAACTATCACTCATCAATCTTCCATGGCCTCTCCCACAATGGTCGATCATGCAACACAACTGCTATCCCTCCAACTCAATGCCATCTTGCCCCTAACTCGAGCGTGATTACTGCAACCTATCAATGTATTTGCCGTTTTTCTGTCATGCAACCAACCCTATCAATGTGTACCTTAAGTACACATAGGCAGGCCTTTTGTAATGTCCTTTGTAAAGGCTTCTTTGAGTGGTCATATAGACTCCAGCCTCTAAACTGTCGATCAAATGCATGCCAATGTAACCTAGTTAAAAAAACAACAGGAATAAAAAACCAGAACAAAATTGTTCCGGGCCAAATATGGACCCAAGAGGCCTTCTACAAACGACAAACAATTTCCCCATTACACACATCAGTAAAAATTAAAACCACCACGAGGAAAGACCTTAGAGAGATTCCCACAAACTAGGCTGGGATTTTTAAGGACTCTAGCAACCTCAACTTTGAGTCACAGATCTTAAGGAACTTGGACAACACCTCGTGCTGCCCACTTATGATTTTCCTGGCCACCTCCACAGAACTCCATGACTGCACGGCTTGTGAGATTGAAGGACCAAATTCATCCTTCTCCGTAGAAGTGATCTCTTCAAGGATATGAAGAACCTGCCCAGGGCCATCTTCACGTTCTCCTTTTCTAATGTGGTTAAGTAGGGAATCCAAACAGCTGTCAACCGGTTGGTTCAGTTGAGACAGTAACCATCTTTTCACATCAGAAATGGCGGTCGTGAGAGTGGTAGTCGAATTCTGAATCGCCTTACATAGAGGCAAATGGTGCCGGTCCACTGAACTGCCTTTCCTTTTCTTTTTCCCGGCTGGAAGCATCGACTTCAAACAGGAACAGATTACTAGGATGTGCCATGAGTAGGATTCTGATACAAGTTGTACCAATGTGGAAAGATCATTTACTGGAGATTCCAAGATGTGTTTTGTTGATGCCAGAAGCTCAGAGGTGCATTTCCCAACCAGGCTATCAACAACATTCCAAGAACTAGATGAAGCTCCATGAAGCAGTGCCGAAGGATGGGAACAGCTCCAAGCGTTGAAAAAAATGGCAAAGTTCATCAAGAAAACCATGTCTACACCGAGGTCCTGGTAACAGTTTCAACTTCCATCAATAGCAATAAGACAAAAAAGGAAATAACAAAAGAACTGTAGTGAACGGAAAACACAGATGAGATGGAAATTTATGAAGGAACAATACACACTACAGATTACTACAATGCACACCTGAAACTGATTTTGACATTTTACCAACTATAAATGGCTCTAATTTGAAGTAATGTAGAATGCAACATTGCCCAATTTAAAGACCTATCCCAACTTTCGCTCAACCTTCCATGAAGAGGCTTTATGATCACAGTAAAAGCACGAAGACTAAATATCATAGAAGTAGAAGCTTTTTATTTGCTCCAAATAGATTTAACACTTTTCCAAGTTCAATCTTTTCCTCCAACTTGGGATAATATGATCACTAATTATTAGTGCATAACAAGCAAACTGAAACTAAGACAAGCAAAAACATTTCTGCTATGGCTTTTAACTGCGATTGCCATAATCTTCCATCTGCTTCTTGCATTTTAATCCAATAGTGGCATGCCCAACATGTCCAAACAAATTTACCAAAACACAACCTAATGAAAGTACCTTGAGAGATCTTTGGCTGTCAGAAATTTCAGTGATTATTTTGAGGGTTTCATCAAAAGGGTGGCCTAAAACACTTGAGTACTTCTCAAGTAAGGACTTAAAGTCTGCATCGGCCTTCCTGTCACTTGTGGAGCCATTAGCCTCTACAGTTTCCTTGAACAACGCAGAGCATGAATGAATTGAGAGATAAACGAGGCGAGGAAGAAGGGATCTTCTGTTGATTGCATTATAAAGATCTTGTTCGTTATTTTCTGGATAGTTCTTGCACTGTTGAAGATGAACATTTAGTCAGTACCACTTGCATTCCACAAAAGTGTGTATATCAAATCAAACTACAAAAGCATACAAGTTTCAAAATTAAAGTAATGGTTTGCAAAATATGGTGCATATTGGCCAGCAGAATTAGGTTGCTTATATTATATATAATGGCACATAGCTGAAATATGACTCCTTTCCAGATAACAGCTATCAAGTTCAGATAAAACCTATCAGGCAAGTGACGCACAGTGGCTATGAAGATTAAGAATGAGGATCAACACGCCAATGTATACTCAAATGCACATGAAAATATGCAGGTCAATACCAAAGAGAAGCACCCAAGGAATGTCCACCTCATATACTCTCAAGCACAAATGATGCTACCATTTACTGTTGCATTTTTTTTTCCTGTTCCCCCTTTTTTTTTAAAAAAAGGTATGATGTAATCAGCAATCTCTTGGGTACAAAGCCAATTTCTCATCCATTAGATGGTTCAGGTACCTTCCATTTATCGTTCACATTAATTATAATGTGAAATCCTTCCAAATGTGTGCATCTTCAAGACTGATAGTTGCTAGGTATGATAAAGAATTAAAATTAAGTGAAATAAATTGCCATATAAATCTAAGGGGAGTACAAAGTAGCCAATCAGTAGAATTGGACCTGGAAAACCAGCACGTGCAGAAAACTGCATAAGCTCATAGTAGAGAAAATTAACCTCTAAAAATTTATTTTTTTTCACTCTCCTGTCAACCTCACTGTGTGTGGGAAAAGGTTTAGTTATTTTGCACCCAAAACTAATCAAGAATGTCTGAAAGTGACATGCCTGAGAAAAGTTGTACTGGAAGATTTCTTCCTCGGAGGTTAGAAAACCCATTTGTCCAAGGCATCAGGCTTCCACGACACACCCCGCAACCCTTTTCTCACAAGGCCGAGGTGTTTAGAAGAAGCATTAGCATCATAAAAGTCGCACGCAACCCTCTCAAAGTATCAACGCAGCATAGCATCCCAGAGAAATCGTAAATTTTGAATTTTTCATAGCATCACAAGATAAACACAAACTAGAAAAGAAAAGAGTTTGTTACAATGAGTTTTTCGGCCATTAATTGCATATGTTGTCATGGTGATAGGAAAAAAGCATTTTCTTTAGTGTATCCAACCTTTTAAGGATATGGTTTGAAACAATTGTGTTAAGTCACGTGTGATTGTTCTTAACATGCTAAATGCCTAAATGTATAAGCATATTGAGTAGCTTAGGTTGACATGGTGAAGGGACATAGGTAAAAATCATCACAACAGTAAGGCTATATTCTCACATCATCAAATCCTAGGATGGACATGAGGATGTGTTACGAATTTACAGTGTAACATGAACTTCAATTACAAGAAAAGAACAGAAACTCAAAGGCCTGCTATAGGTTCTCTCATATGGAGCATTTGTTTCTGAACCATACAAAATTTCCTCCCCTATTGAACCTATCTGGAAACTTAGATTCTTACTGAGATTGATCTTGGATAACCAGTTTGACACCTAAAAGATCAAAATAAGAGATAGAAACCTGAGGTAGTTTGGACATTTCACAATAAGGAAATTATGTGCAAATGCGAAGGCGCTAGAACTTGAATGTTTTGAGAACTGAAAGAGGTGCTGAGAACCAGAACAGATGTCAAAAAGAAACCATCAGTTGAGAATTTAAAGTAAACATTCCATGTAGTTGATGACACCAATGTAGCAAAAGGTTAGGTTCTGATCTTACTCTTATCTGATGTTTGTTGAAGTATGCTTGCTGCAAAAAGGCACTTTAGGGTCTTCTCAAGCATGTCCCTCCTGACAACTTCCACAGGTGGCCACTCCCACGCCATTCTTATCCACCTTTCATATAATAGTAGAAGGCTTTTCCCCACATTAAGTGGGATCGATGTCCGTGAAAAAATGTTAATAAACCAAAACGAAGGCTTCTTGTTGCAGAAGGGTGCCACTCCGTTGACAGCTTTTCAGGATGTTATTCATTGCAGGGGCTTACATTTATGCAACTTCTGGAATAAGTGCTACAAGAGAATGCCACTCTGACTCAACCCATTCATGGTGCAAGTCCTATTTATACCGCATCTCTCATCGCAGACAGACATGGGAGAGAAGAGACTGCTCCCCAGAGGCAAAATCCGAAAAAGAGGGAGGGGGTGGGGTATGGCATTAAATGAGCCTATATGCCCCCTAAGTGCGAATGCAGAGCCATTGCCCTGAAGATGTGCTGATGGCAACTAAATGTCCCTTGCCTTAATTGCCTATCGCACCCCTGATCATGTCTGTCATTATTTGGGCTGTTGCAGAGAGCACTTAGAGGACATCATTATCCAAGCTGCTCTTATTGACTAGCAAATCAGGAGGAATGTCTTGGAGAGCAAGATACCTGGAAAGCTTCCATGGAACACTAGGATTTGGAGCGTCTTCATTCCAACGAATAGCAGGGAGTGGTTGGGCAGAACACAACAGGCTGCATCCCACCCTAGGCACCCAGATACTATCTAGGAGTGGACTCAGTTTCGTGCCTTGGGAGGCCAAATGCATGTATCCTGTTCAACCAGGCTCACATGTACTTGGCTGATGGGATTTGCCTCAACAGAGAGTAAAGCTACATTGATTTACCTTTCTTTTTTGTGGAAAGGGGAAGGATGGCTAGTTGGCTACTGGAGATCAGTGTCCTCTCTATTACTTTCAGAAAAGTAACCAGGATGATGGGTCCAAAAAGCAGAAAATGAGGGTGCTTCCCCTTTATTACAGTGATTTACCTTCATCTCTGTTCAACGGTTGCTTTTGTTATGAAACAGAAAAAATGATGGCAAGATGAAGAGAGGATGGACCTATTCAAAGGTTTCCTTAGCATCATTAAAAGGATTATAACCAAAACTTAAAGAATTCATAGACTACAATACATTCATAAAGCATAGAAAAGTACCTTTCTGGGCAAACCAAGGTCAGCTGCATACGGAGCTGAAAACATGAAGATGTGGAAATTTGATATCAGTAATTTAAAACATCAAATAATGCTTCAGCTTCATCAATTGTGGCTAAATCACCTTAATTAGCCACTGGATATGCATTCAAGACCATTTACTTACATAATAAATAATTTTCATCTAAGGTGGGAGACCACCAAGGTCGTGACTGCAAATCATAGTTGAAAGTCAGAGACTTGAAATCAATATTTGTTAACTGAAGCAAGTGGCTTCCCCCATTCATGTTCTCCAAGATGCACTGCAAAAAAAAACCTATTTTCTCAATTCCAGAAAAAAATCTTAAGTAATCATGGTCATAGATTACTTTTTAAGCATGTTTGTCAGGGTGGCAGGTCTGCATATAATTCCCCAGAATCTATCTGAAGATTCTTCATTTACATCCACAATGTTTGGAAGAAGAGTAAAGTACCATACCTCAGTTTCAGCAAGACTATCACTTTTCTGCTTTAATTGTAAGATGGAGGCTTCAATTTTTGCAACTAAATATTGATGTGAGTGTTGCAACCGCTCCTTAAACTTCACAAACTCAATTACCTGAAAAAAAATTACCAATAAGGGCGTTTTCCACATAAAAAAAAAAGAAAACAAAAAAAGTTTTACCATAAAGGTCATGATTTGTCTGATGATATCCATACCTAAAAGGGATTATGATAACTGACGAAATACCAAGTGACAACCATGTAAATAGTTTCACACCCAAGACCAAGGGTCAAATCTAAGCCTTTAACATTTTAAAAAGTATCGCCTCAAAACACTTCTTTCGAAATATGTTGGATCATATTATAGTTCAAAAACTTACGAATGAGGTGGCTTTACTTTCACTCGAGCCTGGTGGAAGTTAAAAATGAACACCACACATAAAAAATTCATCTTCCTTTTAATAAATAAATAATGGCAAGTCTCCCTATTGGGCCCTTCATTCAAATGGTGGAATGATTTTCCTTTGAACTATGAATCATCTACGAACTACCTATGTCAAGAACTTGTCCTTAAATCTAGGAGAATGTGAACACTAGGTCCAGTTTCAATTTTGGCTCTAAATATTCAAAATTTTGGTGGAATGGCTTTGCTATGAACCACGTTTATGCTCCAACCATGTGAAAAATATAGTCCTTGTATTTAGGAGAATGCACTCTTTCCAAAAAAAAAAAAAAAAAATGGAGAATGTATCAATATCTAAACTGTAGATACGTCTTGATTTTGACTCTAAACATTTAAATTTTCAGCAGTCATTCCCGTAAGGCCAGAATACCAGGACTAGCAAAGTTTATACATTTGTTTTTCAAATTTAAAGAACTTTTCTTTTTGAGACAGAAAGCATGACCCTGCAAACACCGGCCATGGCGGTAACAATTCTAAATTTTACAAACTGTATGTACAACCTCCTGGCACCCATTCCTGTACCTCCACAAAAGCATCCCTCCAGAGCAGATAATAGGACTTCACACTCCCAGAAAAGTGCCCATAAAACACAAAACTAGAAGTTTTTCTGTCAAAACTCCCAATGATGATAACTCAAAAGTTGACAAGATTTCTTGTCCTTGGTCTTCTTCCCGGTATATTTTCAACTTCTGAACCCAAGTTTTTTACTACCTTTTCTTCCCATCCACATTGTCAGGGTTGTTGCAATCAGTTACCACTATTACATAGTGTGGATTTCAGGTCTCAAAACTTTTGCTTTGATAAAATCATCAAGGCTCTTGCAAATTTGATTACTGGCGATAGACAAGACAAATACAATTACAAGAGGACCATCTGGGGTGATAAATTTTGTTCCTAATAGTCATGGTGCAAGGTTCTTGCTTCCTACCAAAAACCCTTGGTGAGCGAAAATCACAACATAAAGTCCTTGAAACATCTTCTAGACCTTTCTGTTCTCTTGATTAAGCAGATCAGCCACAACAGTGCCCTCAATGAGATTTCCACTTTCAAAATCTCAAATATTTGAAAACAAGTATAGGCCATCCTGATTAGTTTTACCCTTTGCCTTTGCATTTTCTAGAGATGCCCCAAGCTTTTGCCCTTTGTTTCATTGATGGCCTTCTCTGCTTCCTTTTGTTTTTGGAGGTATGCCAAGCTTTCATCAATTTTTTTTCTTGACAAAGCCCTTGAAGTAAGTCCTTTTAATTCTAAGCTTCTCTTGTATTTTCCCACTCCACCACCAAGACTTTTTCTTTACAGGTACTCCCCATTTAGACACACCTAATAACACTGGCTGCCTTTTAAACACAAGTCACCATAGCCTCTCACCACTAATTGGTGGTTCCACCATCTTCCCAAGAACTTTATTGCAATATTTTTCCCTTACCTTCTTGCTCCTTTAGATTCTACCATAAAGCATGGAATCTCATGACAGTGGCATGCCTCCTGTATTTGCAATTACAATGCATTGCATGCTGGTACATAGGAGTCATATCAAAGATTCAAAATTACAAGAAATGACTGCATACTAGAGTAATACTATCGATATGATATTATGATGTTAAAATGTTGAAATTAAGGTATACAGGTGAAATTTCACTAATATGAATCCAAACATTGACATATGACAATGTTATATTATAATGGTGGATATTTTTGTAATTTTCCTAGTTTTTGGCCTATAAAGGGCAAGAGGTGCCTTATTTCCATCATACAATAGCATATCACAAGAGAGCTTGGGAAAGGTGGGAGGTCTTATTGACTAGAACCAAAGGTCAATTTTCTTTGATCTCCGCTTAATTTAGTTGCTAAATACAAATGACTTAATGGTATCTGTGATTACATATTAACTTAAACATTTCATTGTTGTCCATACTTCAGAGTTATAATAATCAATAACTAGTACTAACCACTACTCAGTATAATTAACTATTACAGAGCATGGAATTAATACTTAAGTAAATATTTAGTGTTATGGTAACTACTAATTAGTCCAATATAATTATAGTAAATAGTAAAATCTTGATTTTGAGAAGTGTTTATGTGCTCTTTGTATTATATAGGAAAATTGGAACGATGAACTTTGTTACACTGTAAGGTATCATTTCTCCTCGTGGTCTGAACATATGTAATTTCTTTTGGAGACATAAATGGAGCAGATAGTTACCAATCTCTGGAAACTATCCTTTTTCCTTTCAAAGAAAAAAGAACACTATGTTATTTATGATTATGATTACAAACATATTAAAACCCTTTCTTGAGCAAATTTCTAAGTTTTCTAAATTTAATTGACATGCTTTCATTTCAATCACCGAAATGATTGAAATAGTGGCATCGGTTTAAGCCCATTTCTTCAACATGCCTACAGCATCGAAAATGCACTCTCATAACCATCAATAAGGCATTGAAGTCGGCACATTGAACCTTGTCATATAGTTCTTGTGTTTGTATACACTTATTTTTCTCTTTTCAACATTTTTACACAAATGTATACTACAATAAACAGTTTTGGGTGGTTAACCTCTCCTAGAATGATCTTGAAACTGTTGCACCGCAACAGACATCATTTCCTTCAAGTGGATTAATCAAGCTGTATTCTCGCTAAACCATTCTTGCAAGTGATCAAATGCCACTCTTTTTTTGGAGAAAATATTTACTATAAGAAGATCATCTTCTTAAAGGGACTATAAGAAGATCATGTCTTCTTTTTTGAAAGGTATGATACTGCAAACTTAAGAAAAGTCTTCTGACTCGTTTGAGTATCTTATCAAGTTCTTCCAGGAAACACCTTTATAGTGGCCCTTGCTAACTTTACATTCAGGTCATACATTTTGTTGCTAGTAGGGGATGCTCCAACAGGATCCAAATGTTGGATCAAAGATTGTATGTGATTTACTGATATATATGGATCCATATCCAACTTTTGAAAACAAATAATGATATGGAGTTTCCTATATCTGAGTCATATCTGATCACTGATATGGAACTCTTTCATCCTTGTTGTGGTTCTTGCTAACTTTCCACTACATTAAGGCAATGCAACACGTCGCAAGTAGAGATGCCTGAACGAGATCCAAATGGTAAAAAAATAGCAGCTCATGTATGATTTATAACCATATATGAATCTGTATGAGACCTTTCAAAACAAATTTATTATGGCATTTCCTATCTCGCTTTTCATAAAAATTTCCTATATCTCGGTCATAGCTGATCATCTTTAATCCATAGCTAGACTGTAAAGGAAGAGGCAAATTGCATGCAAAAGGACAACTCACGATCTCAGCAAATGGGTTGAATCTATTTCTTGACACTGCAGGTGTATTTCTTATTCCAATCTCCCAGTGACATATTCTCTCCTCATATTCGGGTTCCAATCTCCCATCCGGTTCTATCACCTATCTGTCTATTCCAACAAAGACACCCTGACATCATAATATCATGCAACTATGGCCAGTCCCCAATACAGCATGGAAAAAGCTGCAACCCCCAATAATCATCCTTCTACAACATAAAAGCTTGCCCATTCCATTGTATGAGGACTGAACACTACCCATCAGGAGCCGACTCATGAGATAAATTTCCTATGAAATAAATGTCCTTTTTTTATTGAAAAAAATTTCTGGGGAGCTGCTGACCTCAAGCAGCTTCCCTTTTACCTTAAAAAAATAATAAAATAAAAACAAGATAAAACTTGTCCATTCCAAAAACCAGCCAGAAATGTTGATACACCCTAAAACCAAATCAAAGGTCTGGAAGATCTAATATTGGTTAAGAACATTTCTAGTGGAAGAGAAAGGCCTGTGGGGGATGTATTTGCAGGGCATGTCACTGTAACAAGGAACTTGGAGGCAAGAACCTATTTCTGTGATTCTATCAATGGTGCAAGGACTTGGAACCATTTGAAGCTTGCAGGCATGACATTAAATTAAATGGCAGGGAACTCTGCTACCAATATCTCAGGGAGCTACGGCAATTATGAAGTGAGATAGAAAAAACAGGTCAAGGGCTGAGCCCAAGATGGACAGAAGACATAGGATATTGGAGAAAGGTAAAGGTACTTTCTCCATCCCAACACTCCTAATCCGACACGTAAAATTTTGGAGATAATCTGCTTGGAAGTGTATCAATTAATGTCAAACGTAACACATAAATATTGAGGGAGGTCAGGGAGAAGGGTAATTTCCTCGTTGCAAAAGGTGCTAGTTGCGGAGATACTCATTTGAAGTTTCAAAGTTAATTTCAAACATGGCAAATAAGAGTTTGATATTGAGGGAAAAGGTCAGATATTTGTTAAATGTATCTTCCTCACCCCAAACAAGCACTATTCCCAAATAAACAGAGGTGAGCTGTTTTGACGTTTAGGGTTTGATTTCAAACCTACCAAATATAGTTTGATATTAAGAGAAAGATGTCAGATGATCCATCTCAGAAAAAGGAAAAAGGCCAGTAGTCATGTTGGAAACAGGTACTTTTGATCACTCCAATCACCCCTAATCCGATGGAAAATTCAGAAGTGATTTTCTTGAGGTTTAGGATGTAAGTTCTAGCATGACAAATATTGTTTGAGACTACTACTGCATCTTTTTCCTTCAATACATATAAGGCCATGAAGACCGTCTATATGGCACATAAATACCTTCCATGCAATGTATCACTCTCTCTAGACATTTTTGGGCATGGGTAGAAAGTAGCAACCTACAAGTAACTCAAACTTAAGAGGGAAATAAAATGGCAAAAATAGCACCATACATGCTAATAGCTACTCATGTAAAACCTAGATGATCATATATAAATGAATATTGTTTCTGAACAAAATATACAATAAAATTAATGGAAAAATATAACTTATATTTTAGACCTAAATGTCATTGACAAAAGGAGTCGAGTTTGATTTGTGGATTTTATATGTTTTCACCTAATGCAGTTCTAATCATCATTCCAGCCAGGTGAGGCTATACAAACTGGTATTTCTAAGGTTGTCCACTTATGCAATCATAACTGCGTCTGAAGCAATGCCCAAAATCTTTGTGTTTGGTGAACTAGCAAAAGTAAACATTACTTGTAACACCAATTGTAAGAACATAGCAGTACAAGCAACAAAAATTGGAAACTAAAATCATAACAATAAATGCACAAACTTACTTTTGTATAGTTACGTTGGCGGTATGCCAGAAAAGTCAAATCAGCAGCTTCTCTCATGTAATCATCCATAAACTTGAGGTAATCCTTCATAAGATTATCCAATTCTGATAAAAGTGGTGACTGCAACATATGCGGTAACATATGGTGGCTAAGAGATTCCAGGAGTATGTTTTTTATCTCCATTGATTTGTACCTATAAAGTCATGTTTGCTTAGACCACATAAGAGGGGAAAAAAGCACACCGATATACCATCACTAACATGGGATACAGAAAGAATATGACTCTGATAAAATGAGCACCACAGGGAAAACAGATTACCAATGCAAAGCTAGTGGAGTAGCTCCCAGGAGACAATATAAATGCAGCAGAAAGACCTTGTACTGCCATGTGGATCTATAATGAACAAGATGCGCAAATTACATTCTGGGAATTTACTTTTGCATTTAACTTGCTTAATTATGCTCTTGAATTTGAACCAAATAATGAACATAAACTGAACATCACAGACCACTTTCTCCAAACTCTGTTGCATATCAAAAGATGCAGCTCAAAAAAAAAAAAAAAAACTGTCATAACTAGAGTCAAAAGTGGACTGAAAGAAAATATTAACAGCCTGGTGAATTGGCTATTAAATACAATTAAGTTAAATTAAACATAAATCATACATAGCAGTCGAAAAAGTGACGAACCTCCGAATAGTCAGTCCAAATTCCAAAATCATTATCGCTTCTAGCAAGTAACCAAAGTGCTTTGAGCGCCAGAACAACTATATCAAACACCAAAGATCAAGTCAACAACCAAGTGCATTAAAGGAAACACAGTAGAATTCAAAGAAGGTAGCTGATACATCATAAAACATTTGCAAACATCAGGATTTAAGAAGGATCAGTGTAATTTGCATTAATTTAATTTCAATTCTTTGACAAAGATTAGACTGTACTTTGAGTAGGAAGAGTTCTCTTATTTTTGTGGGGTTACAATAATTTGTGAAGAGGCAGAGAACCTTTTGAATTTATTATCACCTCCTCTCCCTCCCGCTCTCTCTTTTTAGTTTTTCCCTTCTCCTTTTGCCTTTCCTCCCCTTCTTTCTCCTCTTACTTCACCACTGACTCTCACTGCCCTACACCAGGCCGCCACCTTTGCCGCTTCCTCGGCTTGTCCTCACAGATGTGATATTCCACCTCTAATTCCGAATGCCACCTTCACCAGCCTGCTGCCCCTGTTACAGGCTCCCTCAGCAAACCAGAGACGATTGTCACCATCTCTGTAATGTCAACTCCCTTACCCAACCACAGCGATGCCAGTACTGATCTCTCCTCATTCAGCACCTCCATCACCGCCCTGTCCCCTGCTCATTCCTTGAGTGCCACCTTCACCACCGTGTCACTTGTGCCCCATCGTCCCCCCCGCAATTCATTCAAGCTTCACCACCTTGAATAGACACAACGAACCATGACTACCCTGCATGTGCAACCTTGTGCTACCCATGGCCAAGTACCATTCCCATGCTGCCACGTGCCTTTATTCCCATGCTAACAATTACAATGCTTGAAAGCCATGGATGATTTGACTAATGAACCGATTTGCACCTCCATTAGAGCTGGATATCAACATGAACAAGTAAATTACAATTACGGATAATTATGAAGTTATTTTGAATATCACAAACATGTTTTGTATTTTACGACGGTGTTTTGCGACCTGCATGTTAATGTCTTTGTAATTTACAATGTTTCATTAAATATTTCAACACATTATATCTTACATCCATATGATAACTTATGCAGACTGTGTAAATTACAATTTTTTCAGAGATAACTCTAGGGTTTATTAAAAACGATCGCAGTTTAGAAACACAATAGTTGATGCAAAAGTTCACGCATCCTTTAAAAGGTGGAAATCATTGGTAGTATTTATCATATTGCACTAATGACATTTCAAATATTACTAGTGAAATTTGGTTCAGAATGGAAATATCACTGGTAATTTAGTTCCAAACTCAAATATCACTTATTCATGCCTAAATATCACCGGTGCAATTTAATTCAAGAGGGGAGCAAGTGAACTTTAGTATGAACGTTTGTGTTAAAATACATTTGTGCTATAAAAAAATACACAAATCACGAAATTTGTTATATAAAATGCTAAAATACATAACAATTAATTTGAAGACTACACACCAACTCCGTAAAATGCATAACTATCATTTGGTAAAATACACACCAATTCTGTAAAGTGCATACTAATTCTGTAAAATCCATAACTATAATTTTGTGAAATATGTACAAATCTGTAAAATGAATACTTTCTCGGTATAATTGATCTTGTAATGGCTCACTACGTAAATATAAAATGCAAATTCCTTACTGTTAAATGGAAATCATACTTGTGTAATATTTTGAGCTAGATATCATGATCCTCTTTCATTGATGGCAATTATTTAGAAAATGCATCCCCACTTCTATAATTCTCAATGTGCATGTTATGATCAGTGGCATGATAATGGTACAGATTATCAGTTGGGGAGATAATGGTAGAAAAGTTGAAAAAAACGACTATGTATAAACACAATGAAAAAATGTCCAATTAATTCTCTTCCTAGAATGAAGGAGATGGTAACCAAATTTGTTGGGAGCAAGATATGTTGATGGTGGTTTTGATCGACACCACATTCTAGGAAGTACGGTAGGGATCCCTTGGCTCAAATAAGTAATTTAAGCCTTGGACTCAGTGACTCACTAAATATGCCCTCTTTCTATATGTATACACTTATTTGAGCCTTGGGCTCACTGAATAGGCCCTATATATATATATATATATATATATATATATATATATATATATAGGAAAAGGGATGGTGCTAGTGATTTACATCCAAGTTAGGTGCAGGTGAGCCATTCTCCACCATTGGATTCGATCAATGGTTGAGATTAAATCCTCACCTTTCCTCCCTCTTGTCACCTTCCCTCCACATCGAAGCCCTCTCCCCTGATAGCCCTCTCCTCTGTAGCCCTCTCGCTTGCACCGACAGCAAGCACCCCAGCCCTCCGTCGTCGTCACCTCCTCATTGTAGCCCTCTCCCCCTCACCCGCATCCCTACCCTCACAACGGCAACCCCCATCACAAGCTCTTCCCTCGCAACGGTCTTCTTCGTGCGCTCTTCTTCTTCCTCTTGTTTTTAAAGGGTAAACATTATCCTTTTTTTACATAAAGTAGTATTTTCAATCTATTATTTGTATAAAGTGGTGTTGAAATGTTGATAGTATCACAATGATTTGTTGTTCAAGAAAGGGGATTCAACATTTTTTTTTCAAGAAATGGTGGTAATAACTCCCTCAATTGAAACCCACTATTGATTTACTTCTAATTGAGATACAAGTCACACTCCTAGATATGTGATTAGTTATATGATTGTCATAGTTGTGCTTGAGGATTTTGGAGTTGTGTTTATTGTTGGTGGAAGTATGGGGAGGTTCATAATTGGAAATAAGGTTAAGAAAATTCTAAGTCAAAATGATGGATTAAATTTTTTTTTAATTAAGTTTGTAATGCAAAATTTGCCACAACTTTTTAATGTTCTAATATGGAAAATTATTATAGTCAACTATGCATGAACTCTTTTAAGTTCCAGTTGTATTGAGCTAAAGCTAACTTATGTAATCTTTTCTTATTGTAGTTTGAAGCTGGCTTTTTCTGTAATCTTTCCTTATTATTAATGGAGTGGTTGATCACTATGCTTAAGTTTGAACTTGAACTATGCTTAACTGAGTTGGTGATCTCTAGCACTTAACAATGATGTTGTGGAAAGAGTGGCTTCCTCTTTGTTGAGATAGACCACAAATCTTAGCTGCCTTTATATCTCACCATCATTCAACCACTCTAAACAGAAGACATTAGGGAGTAAATGGAACCTCAACTTCACCACTAGGTCCACCACTACTTGCTTGAGGTCATGAAGCCTTGTAAATCCAAACCCACTTGCTTGCCCATGTTCGTTCAGTTCTATATGTTAGGATAACATGTCTTATGCCTCACATCATATCAATCATGTTTTATGGTTATGGTTGAGCAAACAAATAACTTGCTAAAAACATGTGCTATGTTATCTAGCATAACCTTGTAATTTGGTTAGAAAGGCTAAGCACGGAGGTTATGAAGATCATTTTTTATTTTGCTCTTTCTTCCATGAAAAATTAATGTGTTAATATTTTCTTGTGAATGCATTTTGATTTCATTGTTCATGAAAGGGAATTCTTCTTGTGCATCTTTCTTACTAAAGATGTGGGATGGGTAGGCTAATTCACTAGAAGGTAGATGTTCTATTTTTTCGTATGATATTTTAACATGGCATTGTAAAATGCAGTTGGTTGTGTTTAGTTCATTGGTTGAAATGAAGAAGGAATTGAAAACTATGCAAAAAGAAAGTGACTGGGAGAGTAGGCCAATGAAAGGTATTTGCTTTTTTTAATGACTTATGACTTACCTTAGTTTTAAAGGCCATTGTTTTTTCCTGCTTACATTTTTTTAATTATCTTAGATTCTTTGGTGTTACATCGTTGTTACGTAGTTGATTGTGTTAACACGATGAAAAGATTAGATCTTAAAGAAGACTACATAGAAGTCATAAAGGCCACTCAATTCCATAGGCTTTTGGATTTACAGACCTTATCAGTGAATGTATGACTTTTACAAAAGATTATTCTTGGGTTTAAAGGGAGTGGCATATTTTTACTCGGGAAGAAACAATTTGAGTTTGGTGTTGAGGATGTGAGTGTCATAGTTGGTCTTCCATCTAGTGGAGAACAAATCATTTACAGGGTCTAAGTTAAGTCCACTTTAACCCAAGAACAAATTTTTCTAGAGGATGTTGTTTTAGGTAGAAAAGAATTGGAAAAGATGCTTCACAAGATGATTCATAAGGAGAGCAAAAAGGAGGTTGAGAACTTCTGTAAAGTATTGATTTTGTACATGTGTGCCACTTTGTTGCCGAATTCAAGTGGGTGTGCACGCACACTAATGAGATATGTGGATGACTTTTAGGCACTTCATGCATACAACTAGCTAGAGACAATCCACAGTTGCATCATGCGTAATGTTGAAAGCATTTGCAATAACCTAAAGATGGTGTGGAAGGGAGACCTACAAAGCCCGCACAAGGTTACACTTGGATTCACAGTTTGTTGTTGGAAATATTAATTTATACTTGTCATATGGGTTGCCTTAAATTTTTAAATTTTCTTATTAAGTTTAAAACTTATTTATAGGTATGGGTTTATGCACATGTAAACCTCTTGACCCCAACCTTTCCTTATTAGTGGTGAAGAATAAAAGGTAGAAAAATAATAGTGACCCTCATAAGTCTTTGGCAGACATTCAAGCAAAGGATTACAAGACTTACAAAAGAATGCAACAAGGTCTATGCATTCTTCAACCCGAAAGATGCTTGACTTCAAAGAAGACACCAATATTGATTCTGATCGTCAGTTTGATAAGTGTACTTAGGAAGTGTTGAAAACAAGAGAGGATGAGGAAAAATTAAATAAGAATTAAGGGAAGAATTCAATGGTCAATTCTTAGCACTAGGGGAGGAAATACATCAACTCTGTGAGGAGAACAAACAATTGGAGATTCAACTATACTGTAAACACTTGGAAATGGCCGATTGAACAGCCACTCCTGCATGTGTCGCTTCAAAAAATACCTCAAGTCTAAACTCTAATTCAAAGAAGCGAAAGAGAACTCGCCGCACTCGCATTCAAAGCTTTGATGTGAAGAAAATGTTTGGGATGAAAAAAAAAAAAAGTAGAAAGACGTTATAAATGTTGATAGCCAAATAGAAAGTGACCCTGCTGCTTGACATGATTTCTACGCTAAAAGATTTGAGTTTGAAACCCGTCGTTATAGTTGTGTAAAAATCCGTCAATCAGATAATTTTAATCGAAACTCAAGGTGAATCCTGGGTCGAATACGAGGAGGCGAACGTTTGATCAAAAATTACGTTTGAATTATTGTCACAAAGCAGAGTAGTTGGTTGAAATTATTCTACGCTGGCTATTCTACTTAAAGAATAAATAATAGAAAAGAGAGAATAATACATAGAAAAAGAGAAAGAAAGAAATAATCACATAATCATGTTCATTACATCTAATCGCTACACTAGAAAGCGATAGATCTATACTAGAAAGCGATAAAAAGAGAAGGAGGTGAGAAGTTATCCTTCTTAACGGCTGCTTGGAGGACGAGCCGCGTTGACAGAACGCCCGGATGAGGGTGGTGAGATGCTGGACGAAGGAGGACGAAGCTGGAGGACAGAGGACAGAGGATGAAGCAGGGCGACGTGGCGGGATCTGCTTATCGAATGACGGTGAGAGGATAACCACAGGATGTCCCACAAAGGGGGTGAGAAGATGGAAAATTATTTTACTCCAGCTCTAATTGAGCATCCTGGGTATGGGACCAGCTCATAGAGCTTTGAACGGGGTGAGTGAAGAAGAGAAGGGATGGAGAATAAGGAGGGGATGTAGGGCCCTTATATAGTTGCATAGATGGGGGCAAAAAGATCTTTTAAAAGCTTGAAATTGATGGTAGGGTCTTTAATGACGCTTGCAAGTGTTACTAAAGACCCCACGTCACTGAAGCTCGCGTGGAAGGAGAGCTGCTCATCGCCGATCCAACACTTCAGAAGCGGCCACGTCATGCACCCGTTCATCTTCAGCTGTTGGTGCCTTATCTCACGCCAAATAGCCATCAGCCGTCTGATCATTTGATCGGATAGCTTATATCGCACCTTGCCTCATGCTAGTGAGAAGGAGCGTGTTAAATCGCACGTTGGATCTCGTGCGTGTGCGTGCTCACCCATCCATCGCACCACGTCTTCACCTCTATTGCCGCTCATCTTCAATCAGGCGGTCCAATTTTGCTTGTGCTTCGCGGATTTAGCTGCTCCGCGCAACTCGAACGGGCACTACGTGTTGACCGTAAGGTGTGCAACTACTGTGCCAACGCTTCGACTTTGTCACGTTTAGGTCTTAACACTCACACGCTCTCGACCGTTGGATGGAGATCCAACAGTCGAGATCGCTCGAGCGTTTAATCTCAAGCGTTTGCCTTGTGAAGCGCATTTGACATTGAATCTCAGTCGTTGAATCTTCGATCGACGGCTGAGATTGATTGAGCAGGTGAAGAGAGTCATGCAGGCGGCCTTTGGTGGCTAGGATGGCACCACGTGGCATCATCTGGGCCATCCATTTTCCAATGCTTGTAGATGGTGATACAGATGTCAGATTGAGTCAATTTACGTGCCATTAGGCTACGATCGTCGATCCTAACCCATCCGTGCAGTTAAATTTGTCATCTGAGGTACGGATTTTACACTACCTTGCCCCTTGACCTCTGATCTTTCTCGGACTGCATCTGATGCTACGGAGGTGTTAGACTCTGATCGTCACCCTGATTAGATTCATACGGTTGGATCTTCAATCCGAGACCCCAAATTGATATCATCCTATTCCCTAGCCATAAAGGAAATTAACCTATATTTTGTACAAACTAAAATGCAGAATGATGCATGCTATACAATATTTATAATGTTAAATGCAATTATACGCCTAAGAACACACATAAATAGACAGTTTATGTGATATAGATGTATCTACATCACCTGCAAAGATGGTATACACATACAACTAAGATTGACTCATTTCTATCATTTTTTATGTCATTTTAAAGTATATATTGATGGACACTTTTAGGTTTTGTGTCAACTAACATGATTAAGAAATCATGTTGGCTATTCAAGTCTTCCTAAGGGGCAAGAGAGTGGAAAGTTTTTTGGTTCAACCGATCACTGGGTATGTTAAAATTTTCATTGTTTAAATTATAAGTTTCACATTTCTTATGCCTATTCTCAATCTAAATAGGGATGTCATATGCAAAGGGTTAAAGATAACTATGTGAGTGGGTTTCAGATAAAGGAGATGCTTTTTGGAGGAATGATAGAAGATGACGTAAGTAATATATATTTATTTTCATCATTCATTCGTACTTACACATCATCAAGTTTATAATGTATTATTGTAGATCATCGATGTTTGCTTATATAAGATTTACGAAGATATGTCATTTGACACTATATCTCTCTAACCATATCTTATTTGCCGTGCGTGCAACTCCCACATCTCGACGGCACAAAAAGGAGAAACAATTAGATTTTTTGATTGAAAATTTTAAGAATTATTATGGAATGAGTGATCCTAAATGTGGCTTGAAGAAAATATTCTTGGTTTTACATTGCGACATCCATTGGCACCTGCTGCTTTATGCTTGTGAGACAAAGCAGTTTCACTCCTTTAACTCAATTAAATGACAAACTTCCCACGAGAAATTAGTTATAAAATGTGTTAGTATATCCTTTGCCATTATTTTTCACATTTATTTGATGTACTAAATTTACTTGTCCTTAACATCTCTCGTCCTTTGTAAAATGCGTCAAGTTTAGGAACTTTTCTGGAAGAGCACTTTAACATTTCGGATGCAAGGAATTGAAATCTTATTTTTTAAGAGCATTGCCTCAGTCAAATAGAAACGAGTTTGAACTGTTGATTATTTGTCGTCAAATTTGTTGAATGTCTTTTACGTGGTCAAGAAATGTATTTCAATGACGAAGCCATAATTACCTATCGAGCTGACCTTGCAACTATGTTGCTAAAATCAAGAGAACGTGAATAATACAATTATGCACTTGGTGAAATTTTACACCTTTGAAATTTTGCTCTTGATTTGAAAATTTGAATTTTATTAGTTCTAATAGTTTTTTTTTTTGAGAAAGTTGCACTTTACAGGTCTTCAATACATACATGAGGTCGCTACAAGCAAGAAAGATGAGGTTGTGGGCTAGGTGTGCTGTACCAGGTCCAAGGTGTGTTGAGTTTTAGTTGGAGCGGGCTAAGCCTTTTGGGGTTGTGTGGTCCTTGTGTTTACAATGTAATGGGTGATGTTTACAGGGGAGGTGTTTGGTGTATAGGTAGAGTATTAGGCTTTTGTTCTTATGAGTTCGTCGAGTATTAACCTATAAGTTGTAAATGACTAAATGTTTTGAGAATCATTTGGTCATTTCTAGCTTACAGGTCAATCCTCGACAAACTCATAAGAACAAGGGCCTGATGCTTCACCTATACACCATCACCTCTCTCCTTTAAACACCACCCATTACGTTGTAAACATAAGGACCACACAACCCCAAAAGGCTTAGCCCGCTCCAACTAAAACTCAACACCTTGGACCTGGTACAACACACTCAACCCATAGCCTCATCGTTCTTGTTTGTAGCAACCTCATATATGCATTGAAGACCTACAAAGTACAAGCACAATATCAGAACTAATAGAGTTTAAATTTTCAAATCGAAAGCAAAATTCCAAAGGTGTAAAATTTCACCAATACAGAATTATATTATTCGCGTTCTCTTGATTTTAGTAACATAACTGCAAGGTTAGCTTGATAGGCAATCATGTCTGTTATTAAAATTTATCTCCCGAACATGTAGAAGACATTCAACAAATTTGACGACAAATAATCCACTTTAAACTCGTTTCTGTCTGACTGGGGCAATGATCTTAAAAATGAGATTCCAATTCTTTGCATCTGAAATGTTAAAGTGCTCTTCCAGAAAATTTCCTAAAATGGACACCTTTTACAAAGGACGAAAGATGTCAAAAAAAAGTAAATTTAGTATATTAAATAAATGTGAAATAAAAATGACGAAGGATATACTAACCCATTCTATAACTAATTTCTCGTGAGAAGTCCATCCTTTAATTGAGTTAAAGGAGCGAAACTGCCTTGCCTCACAATCACAGAGCACCAAGTGCCCATGGATGTCACAATATAAAATCAAGAACATTTTCTTCAAGCCACATTTAGGATCCCTCATTTCATAATAATTGTTCTTCAAATTTTTAATCAAAAAATCCAATTGTTTCTCTTTTTTGTGCCACCAATATGTGGAAGTTGCATGCACGAAAAATCAGATATGGTCAAAAGATATCTTCGTGAATCTTATATAAGCAAACACCAATGATCCATAATAATTAACAATAATACATTATAAACTTGATGACGTGTAAGTACGAATGAACGATAAAAATAAATATATATTACTTACGTCTATGGTTTAAAAAACGAGCCTCAAGGCGTAAGCCTTGAGGCAAGGTGGCCCAAAATAACCTCGAGGCAGTAGCTTCGATCTACAGGCATGAGGCATGCGCCTCACTTAGTTGAGGCGGTGCGAGGCGGTGAAGCGGTGCTGAGGCGCCGCCTCAGGCTATTACTAAGGATTTTCTTCATCTTCAAAACTTTTTTGTTGCATAAGTCTCTTATGAGGTAGGACTTTATGTCAGGATACTAATATTCACAAGTTATGTTTTCCTTGGAGAGAATTTAACAAGGTAGAATTTATTAAATTGATTGTTTTGCACTGTCTTGCACGGGAAAAATTGACACAATGGGATTTAATTCTACTATGAGTAGAGTTTGCATAAAACAGTTCCACCAACTGTTTCACTAGAAAATTCCCTTTTGAACACATGTATAGGTTCCCCATTTTGCAAATCCTTAACCAAATATCTACCAGCCATTATAGTAGAACAAGTGCAACAACTGAGGACTAAGTTGAATATTTTACCCAGGTCCACCAAGAAATTCATGCCAAAATGCAAGCCATGACCCTAAATATCAAATTCAAGCCAAGTTATGTCTCCCTAAATACTAAATCCAAGCCAGTCTACATCAATAAGAATTTGAATTTCCAGACATGGGCCTTATGATGATCTATTTCAAAAAAGAGGTTTCCTACAAATGTTCACCAAAATTTAGGGATAAGCTTTGAATCCATTATAAGTCATCAAGCGCATCATGTGGAATGCTTATTTGCTAGATCTCCTTCCAAAAGTTTCAGTTCCTTGCCAATGTTCAATGTTTTCAAATTCTATATGTATCATGGTGACCAGTTGACCTTGACGGAACCTCCACTAATATCTCATTTGGACTTCAACCTTCTCTAATGCTTCTTGGATCATGCTGTCAAATACCATGTGACAAATAGGCTTGATTCTAGCTTGAGAGAAAGGTTGGGGGATTATATGCCATACGGTGCTTACATAAATCATTTTGTAAATTATTTTGGGGGGATTATAACTTGTGATAGGGAAAAAATGTTATGAAAGTGTGGTATTTACATTATTATTTCCTTATTAGCACTTAACAAGTCTATATCATATCATTTTTCTATATTTTTTATGCAAATCCTAAGGCTTACGCCTCGACCGCCTCGAGACTTACGCCTCACCTCGATGAAGGCAAACCAACTCGGTACCGCCTCGTATTTTTTAAAACCTTACGTCAGATTCTATCATTCCTCCAAAAAAATTTCCTTTATCTGAAATCCACTCACATAATTGTCTTTAAACCCTTTTCATATGACCTCCTTATTTAGATTGAGAATAAACGTAAGAAATGTGAAATTTATAATTTCAACAATGAAAATACATACCAAGTGATCAATTGACCCAGAAAAACTTTCCACCATCTCTCACCCCTCAGTAGGAAGACTTGAATAGCTACATGATTTCTTAATCATGTTAGTTGACACAAAAACCTGAAAGTATCAATCAATATGTACTTTAAAATGACATAAAAAATGATAGAAATGAGTCAAGTTTAGTTGTATATGTATACCATCTTTGTAGCGTCACTTTCTATTTAGCTATCAACATTTATATCGTCCTTTGTCTTCCTTGTTTTGTTTTTTTCATCCTGAAAATTTCCTTTACATCAAATCTTTGGATGCAAGTGCGGCGAGTTCTCTTTTGCTTCTTTGAACTAGACTTTAGACTTGAGGTATTTTTTGAAGCGACACATGCAGAAATGGCTGTTGAATCGACCATTTCCAAGTGTTTACAATACAATTAAATCTCCAATTGTTTGTTCTCCTCATAGAGTTGATGTATTTCCTCCCCTAGTGCCAAGAATCAACCATTGAATTCTTCCCTTAATTCTTCTTTAATTTTTCTCTGAAGCTCACCACCATCAAACTTCATTTCCTCATCCACTCTTGTTTTCAACACTTCCTTAGTACACTCATCATACTGATAATCAAAATCAATATTGGTGCCTTCTTTGAAATCAAGCATCTTTTGGGTTGAAGAATGCAGAGGCCTTGCTGCATTCTTCAGATTCAACCATTCTTCCTTTGTTATGATGTAACTCTTGTAATCCTTTGCTTGAATGTCCGCCAAAAGACTTATGAGGATCACTCTTATTTTTGTACTTTTTTATTCTTGGCCACTCATAAGGAAAGGTTGGGGTCAAGAGGTTTACATGTTCATAAGCCATTACCTACAAATAAGTTATTAAACTTAAGGAGAATTTAAAAATTTAATGCAACCTATATTCACACGTATAAATTAATATTACCAACAAACAAACTGTGAATCCAAGTACAACCTTATGCGGGCCTTGCAGGTCTCCCTTCCGCACCATCTTTAGGTTATTGCAAATGCTTTCAACATTACGCATGATGCAATTGTGGATTGCCTTTGACCAGTTGTATGCATGCAGTGCGTAAATGCCATCCACATCTCATTAGTGTGTTCACACCTGCCTGAATTTGGCAACAAGTGGCGCACATGTACAAAATCAATACTTTGTCGAAGTTCTCAACCTCCTTTTTTCCCTCCTTATGAATCATCTTGTGAAGTATCTTTTTCAATTCTTTTCTGCCTAAAACAAACTCCTCTCCAAAAATTTGTTCTTGGGTAAAAGTTGGCTTAACTCGACCCCTGTAAATGATTTGTTCTCCACTAGATGGAAAGACCAGGTACGGCACTCACGTCTTCAACACCACTCAAATTATTTCTTCCCAAGTAAAAGTATGTTCCTCCCTTTCAACCCAAGAATAATCTCCTGTAGGAGTCTTATATTCACTGATAAGACTTGTAAATCCAAAAACCTATGGAATTGAGTGGCCTTCATGACTTCTATGTGATCTTCTTTTAAGATCCAATCTTTTCGTGTTAGCGTAATCAATTACGTGACAATGATGTTGTAACACAAAAGGATCTAAGACAATTAAAAAATGTAAACAATAAAAGATAATGGCCTTTAAAATTAACGTAAGTTACAAGTAATTAAAAAAAAAAAAACCTTTCATTGACCACTCTCCCTGTCAATCTATTTTTGTGTAGTTTTCAATTCCTTCTTTATTTCATCCAATGAACTAAACACAACCAATTGCATTTTACAATGCCATGTAAAAATATCAAACGAAAAAAATAGAACATCTACCTTCTAGTAAATTAGCCCACTTGCCTGCCCATCCCACATCTTTAGTAAGAAAGATGCACAACAAGAATTCCCTTTCATAAATAATGAAATCAAAATGCATTGACAAGATAATACCAACACATTAATTTTTCACGGAAGAAAGAGCAAAATAAAAAATGATCTTCATAACCTCCGTACTTGGCCTCTCTAACTAAATTACAAGGCTATGCTGGATCACGTAGCACATGTTTTTAGCTAGTCATTTGCTTTCTCCACCATAACCACAAAACATGATTGATATGATGTGAGGCATAGGACATGTTATCTTAGCATATAGAACTGAATGAACATGGGCAAACATGTGGCTTTGGATTTACAAGGCTTCAAGACCTCAAGCAAGCAGTGGTAAACCTAGTGGTAAAGTTGAGGTGCTATTTACTCCCTGATCTCTTCTGTTTGGAGTGGTTGAATGATGGTGAGATACATGGGAAGCTAAGATTTGTGGTCTATCTCAACAAAGAGGGAGCCACCCTATCTGCAACATCATTGTTAAGTGCTAGAGATCAATTCCAACCCAGTCACCTCTTGAAAAAAAATTCCAACTCAGTCAAGCATAATTCAAGTTCAAGCTCAAGCATAGTGATCAACCACTTACAGAAAAGGTCAGCTTCTAACTATAATAAGGAAAAATTACATGAGTTAGCCTTAGCTCAACACCATTGGAACTTAAAAGAGTTCATGCATAGTTGACTATAATAATTTCCCATATTAGAACATTAACAAGTTGTCGCAAATTTTGCATTACAAACTTAATTCAAAAGAACATTTACAGTAGACCGCTTCCATCATTTCAACTTCAAACTTTCTAAACCTTATTTCCAATAATAAACCTTCCCATACTTCTACTAACAACAAACACAAATCCAAAATCCTCAAGCACAACTATGGCAATCATATAACTAACCACATATCTGGAAGGGGCATGACACATATCTCAATTAGAAGTAAATCAATAGTGGATTTCAATGGAGGGAGTTACTACCATCATTTCTTGAAAAAAAGTGTTGAATCCCCTTTCTTGAACAACAAATCATTGTGATGCTAACAACATTTCAACACTACTTTATACAAAGAAGAGATTGAAAATACTACTTTATGTAGAAAAAGGATATTGTTTACCCTTTAAAAACAAGAAGAGCGCAGGAAGAAGACTGCTGCGACCATTGCGAGGGAAGAGCCTTACGATGGGGGTCGCCGCTGTGAGGGTAGGGATGCGGGCGCTGCAAGAGAGGAGGAGAGGGCTGCAGTGAGGGGTCGACGGCAACGGAGGGCTAGGGTGCTGGCCGCTGGTGCAAGCGAGAGGGCGGCGGAGGAGAGGGTTATCGGGGGAGAAGACTTCGATGTAGTGGGAAGGTGACAAGAGGAGGGACGGAAGGTGAGGAGAGGGAAGGTGAGGATTTAATCTCAACCGTTGATCGAATCCATCAGTGGAGAAGGGCTCACCTGCACCTAACTTGGGTGCATGTCGCTAGCACCATCCCTTTTCCATATATATATATATATTATGTGCTCTCAATTTTGTCCAATCTATGTTAAGATCTAATATGTAGATGCCATGGTGCATGGAGTACATGGGTATGGGATCTTTGGTTTAGGTATGTGGACCAAATAGCTTGTAAGTTAAATGGGTGTGCTAAGCTTAATAGGTAGTTAGGTAAATCAGCTTGTGGATTTTGTAGACATGCCTGCATTTTTCATTGAAGCCTAACCTGGTATCGAGTAAGCCAAGCTGAATTGATAGTAAATTGGTTGGTCTAGGCTTTTACCCTCAATTTGATGGGCCGGGTAGAATCTAAAAAGTAGGTAAATAGGTCAACCCAACTTCATGGCCACACCTTTATATGCAATGAACCATGCAAACATAACTTTTTCGTTTTACACTTTTTAATTGTAGCAAAAATGTCAAGTATGTTCTTTGTTTCTCTTCTCTCCAGCCATAGTTTTATTTTTTACATACTTAAAGGCATACATGTAAGTTTCCTTCTAGTCTACATCATATGAGGAGAGGGTAGGTGGGGTTTCTTCAATAAGATAAGCAATCTTATTTCTTCTTAACATGGTATCAGATTTACATTCATTAAATTGACTAGATATCACCCTCTTTTGCATCTCCACCAAATAAAGATTAACATTGCTATTTTCATCCAATCAACTTGCACAAGAACCTTAATAGAGAACCCAAATCACATGCGATGATTCTAGAGGCATGTGTCGTAGTTGACACAACACCATTGAAGTCCCAATAGTAGTCCTGCATTCAACCATTATCTTCACCCACCAAGGCAAAGCTCACCTCTTACAATGCCACTCAATGATGTGCGACAATGCTTGGTGCACCTTGCCCAACAACGATGTTTGTGTGGCCTCCTTGTCACTAAAGCTCTTTTAACATTGCGAAGGACAGTTTTAAGTGTAATTAGGTCATTGCTCATGCTCTTCATCATATCCCTTCTCGTGCAAGCCAACCTCTCCCTTAATGGATTGATTGTTGTTGCAATAGTCCATGTCCAAGAATTCAAATCTTATTGTTGAGTTAATACACTAAGCATCCACAATGAACCCTTTCTTTTAGTCATAGACTTCTGATCAAATCCAAGATATAACGTCGCTATAGCATCTTTCAATTCCTTTAATTGATCAATTCATCGAACCACTTAGAATCCATTTTTGGGGAGTATAAAGCAACCCATTCTTTGATCTGATGGTTAAGCTGGAGAGAGCCACAAATGTTATTGATATTGTGAAGGGACTTGATAAGGAAGGAGGCCACAATTGAGGTTGGAAGGCATGCCACTTGGATGAAGGATAATGCCATGGTCCAAGACTCCAAGCTTGCATAATGAATTGTGCTATTTAGAGAATTGAAACAAAGGTTAAGTACTACAAGGCAACATAAGAGATGTAGCAAATCTCCATCATACCTATTCCATTAAAGGAATGTTGCCTGCCAAAAAAGGGACAAGAATGCTAGTATAGTTCATAATGGGATCACTCATGTAGGCAGGATGAAATTTCTCTATCCTGATATCATGCATCTCTGAGCTCTACCAGTAAGAGATGGAAAGCCAATACACGTCTGTCCATTTGCCACTTAGAAGGAATTCTTTTTCTTTTTTTTGAAAAGAGGAAGGATGGTTATCCAACTGGTAACCACCCAAAAAATATATTAATCAAGGGCCAAAATGAACAACCAAATTACAAAATACTTGCCCAAAAATTAGCTAAAGACAAAATACAATTAATGAAATTCTTAGTGTAAGAATGCTTGCTGTCCTTTAAAAATAGCCACGTTTCTTCTAAGCCATATGTCTCAAAGCACTACCAAAGCCTTTACTTTCTCTTTCTTCAATCTATGAGTGTTTTGTCCTCCGTTTTGGTTCCCGCTCTTGAAGGAGCTCCAGAAATCACTATGACTAGAATCAGCAATCCAATCCAAGTGACAATGTCCCCAGATTTGTGCAGATAGTAAGCACCCAAAAAATAAATGCTCTATATCCTCATCCTCTGTATGGAAAAACAGGCAAGTCTTGTCTGCTCCTAGCACCCACCTAGCTCTCCAAGACTTTTGTCATCATCCTTCCTTTTCTAAGTAGCCACGCAAAAAATTTTATCTTCAACAAGCAAGAAGTTGTCCAAATCTATCTACAATCCTTAATAAGATCAATATCTGTCATTGGTCCTCTGCTTCCCAATCTTCTATGCACCTCTCTAATACAGAAGTTACTCTCATCCTACAAAAAAGCATCCGCACCACCTTCTAGCTGATAACCTTCTAATTCCTGCAGCATGGATCGAAGTTCTTGGATCCTTTGGTCTGATAAAGTCCCCACAAAAGTAGGGCTTCATGACCCCTTCCACCTCCCACCACTTAGAAGGAATATCACTCCCAGAACATGGTAGGCAATTTTCTCATTGACCTTATCCCAACTTATGATGCTGCCAAATCACAGAAGCTTACTCTGCACAGGATTTTAGCTTTAGAGCAAGTGTGCAATTTGAGCAAGTGGACAATTACTTTTCCCGTTCTCGCTAAGAGTATATCTACATTATGTTAGCTTCTTATGGAAAGCAAAGTCAATTGGACACCTGTAGGGCCAAGCATGGCAAACAAACCACTGAACTACAAGTGACAGTAGTTCCAAAGGCACCATTGACATCGGAATTGTCTCAACATGCCATCCAGATTACTTCTTTGCAACCACTTCCAACTTGCCAATCACCTATCATGACACTGCAACCAATGTTAGTTCTCAAGTTCTATCCATGGGATGTTTTGTAATCCACCTCTCACTACCAAGACCTTAGGGGATTTAGACACCTCTCACTATATCCATGGAGCTACTATTAGATATTTTATCACACTTGTTCTAGATGGTACGACTTTTGTTTGCTAATAAAATGCATTCTCCTATCATAAATTAACATAAGATATAGGACTCTCCAAATATGCAATTGGTAGATGTGCTACTTGCCCCTGATTTTCCCGCACTTCTCCATCAATAAGTTAAATTGACAAATACTTTTACATACAACCTTATCATATTTTGGATGACAATTGAGTTGATGTTTGGTGTCAATTGATTGCCACTAGTTTATGGTATCTCAAAGGAGATGAAATGCGATAACCAAGTAGTTGTGCTCGTTGACAAATCCCATGTTCCATGAAAGAATATGGAAACTACACTAAAGATATAATATAAAATTGCTTCATTCCAACCTTACATGCACCTTCTGAAGATCAGTCATCAGTTGATATGCTGTCCAAAGCTAAGCCTGACTAACATCTATGCTCCAGCTTATGCAGGAAGTATCAAGATATCTTTTTGTTTCATCTATCTCTAGCCTTATCCATGTTTCTAACATGACTAAGGCCATAGTTGAAAGCTTTTTATCTATGTTTCTTACATAATGGAGGGCATAGTTGTAAGTTTTTATCTGTGTTTCTTACATGATTGAGGGTGGTATAGTTGCATGTTTTCTCCTAACCTCCACCATATAAAGAAAGCTAGCGTCTTTTCATAATCAGACTCATTTTTTCTCAAAATAAAGATACAAATTAACTTTTTATTTCTTCCCTTCAAAAGAAAAAATTACTTTTTATTTCTAGAAATTTTACTGATGTACGCACATCTAATTGACCTAAAATATCTATTTATGTATGTTTCTAGTGTCATAGAAGTATTCATCATTATAAATATTGCATAACATGCATTATCATGCATTTAGGTTAGATTGTATAAATTATAGGTTAATTTTCCCTTTTTATAGTAAAAGGACAAGGCAATATTTATCGGGGCCTCGGATTGAAGATCTAACAATACGGATCTGATCAGGGTGACGAACAGAGTCCAACGCCTCCAATATCGCCCCGATCGAACCTCCATAGCATCAGATGCAGTTCGAGAAATATCAAACGTCAAGGAGCAAGGTGGTGTAAAATTCGTACCTCAAATGACAAATCGGATCGACGATCGTAGTTCAGCGACATGAAAATCGACCCAATCTGACATCCATGTCACCATCTACAAGCATTGGAAAATGGACGACCCAGATGGCGTCACGTAGTGTCATTCAAGCCGCCTACAGCCGTCGGCCTTCCTCTTCTTCATCCGTGCCTCTCAATCTCAGCCACTGGATTTCCATCCAATGACTAAAAGCACGTGGATGGAAATTCAAAAACGCGACCAAGTTGGAAGCGTGGCACGTTGGTCGAGTGCTTTAATGAAGAGACGAGGGTGCACATTCGAGCCTCTGCGAGCGGAGTTAATCTACTAAAGACGCCAGAGGGAGAAATTCGACCGCGATCGAGATCGGGCAGTCGTGATGCGGCCACATGGTGCAATCAGGCACACTGGATGTGGGCGCTACGCGCACACACTCGATTACGCGCTATTGCATGCACGATCGTACGCGGAGTTGGCGCGATGTGAAGGCGAACTGCGCGTGATCTTGGCTGTTCATCTGCAATCGAACGGCTGAGAACAGCTGCCCTTCGCCACGCGTAACACACCGGTGAAGTAACACGCAATCCGTGCCGTACAATCAAGATCCGATGCGCCTCCTCCCTTCACGCATCTTCACCGATGCTTAGATACAGCAACGGCCACATCTGCCATTAAAGACCCTGAGTTAATGTTTTTAAAGCTTAAAATGTCCTTTTTACCCTCAAACCTCACCTATAAAAGGGTAACCCCTACCACATATTTCGCCATCCTTTTCTCTCTTCTCTCACCTCTTCTAAAGTTCTACGAGCTAATCCCATACCCGGGATGCTCCATTAGAGTTATCAAGATAATTTTTTTATCTTCTCACCCCCTTTGTGGAGCATTCTGCAGTTGTCCTCTCACCGCCGTTCGGGAAGCAGATCCCACTGTGACGTCGTCCTGTTCCGTCCCGTCTTCGTCCTCTTTCGTCCAGCATCTCACCACTCTCGTCCAGGTGCCCCATCAACGCGGCTCGTCCTCCAAGCAACCGTCGAGGAGGATAACTTCTCATGCCCTTCTCTTTTATCGCTTTCTAGTGTAGCACATAGATGTAATGAACATATTTCTATCATTATAAAATTCTTGTTTATTCTCTCCCTAATTTCTCTTTATTTGTATTATTCTATCTCTCTTCTATTAATTATTCTTTAAGTAGTATAGCTAGTAGATTAATTTCAACCAGCTAATCTGCTTCGTGACAATAAATCCAACGCGATTTTTAATCAACCCTGTGTTCGACCCGGGACTCACCTTAAGTTTCGGTTAAATTATCTATTTGACATATTTTTACGCAACTATAACGATGGATTTTCAAATTCAAAATCTTAGCGTAAAAATCACATTTCAAAATTTACCATTACATTTTATATGAAATTCAATACTTTTTATTTTCTGATCCCTTTACCTCATGGACCTTTTCTAGATTAGATTCTTCACACCTATTCCTTTTTATAGATGATGAAGGGACAGCCAAAGGAAGTTTCTTTCAACGGTGCAGAAATTAGAAATTATTGTTAGAAGTGAAAGACGAAAGAAAGAAATATCTATGTGGCATCTGGAGCCTAAGGAGATGTCTCACATGACAACCAGAAAGAGCATTTACAAGGGAAGACCCTTACCACAAACTTACCAACCATGTCAAAAGAGATCTATTTTCAGACTTACCACTCAGCAAGGCCGACGTTCAAACTACTATAAAGAAATACAACTAACAAGACAATGTGCCATTTTTTTATTCAAAATTCAAAGTCAATTATTTTTCAAAAGAAAAAAGTCGAGATTAAATTGGGAAGGAATTTTAACATCTCAAGTACAATTAACATATTGACTGCATGAGGAAGTGTTTTTTTCAACAAGAAAATGTATGGATAGCTAAATTGGCTAAATATCTGGCTACAGCTGCAGAATGTCTTTCCTAACTCTTACCTCCTTGATCACCATCACTGTTCTTCCACTAGCACAGTATATCTATCCATCCACCAGACTTCTGATTATAAATTTACCTTAGGGAGGAAGGTAGGGTGGAGCACCAGGCTCAACCTGAACCCAACCCAAAAAAAGCCCAACCTAGCCCAAGCTTGAATATATATGAGCAGGCTCAGGCATTTTTAAGAAATTTTAGCTTCAAGTTGAGCCAAGCTTAAACCCGAAAAAGGCTGCATAGGCCCATTGGGCTCAGCCATATATATAGCCCATAACAAACGTTATGGTTTACATCCACTCCTTAACTAGTCACTCCACTCTCCATCACTGCAATCCACACAGTTGCAGCTTGGACATCTCCACTCCCTCCCTTAGGCTAGACATCTCCACCCCTGTCCTCTCCTTCCGGTGACCTTGCTTCAGCGATGACGAGTCTCTTTTCGATACTAGCAACGGCAAGTCTCTCTCCAGCATTGGCCCCTCTTTGAACTCCTCCAACGACATGACTGTGAGTTCCCAACTCCCTGTCAACCCCTCCCAGCGGCCTCCTCCTCCCCCATCGACCCCTTCCTCCTCCCACTAAACCCCAACTCCCCTCCACCAACCCCCCTCCTCCTCCCCCTGAACCCTCTGCTGACCCCCCTGCTACTCCCCCTGTACCCTTCCTCTACCAGCCACCTACTCCCCCAAAACCCTCCTTTCCTCCCCCGAGCACCTCCTCCTTCCCCTGAAGCCTCCACCTAAACCCCTCCTTAATTTTTAAGAAATTTTAGCTTCAAGTTGAGCCAAGCTTAAACCCGAAAAAGGCTGCATAAGCCCATTGGGCCCATCCATATATATAGCCCATAACAAACGTTATGGTTTACATCCACTCACTAACTAGTCACTCCACTCTCCATCACCGTAGTCTACACAGTTGCAAGTTGGACATCTCCACTCCTATCCTCTCCTTCCGGTGACCTCGCTTCAGCGACGGCGAGTCTCTTTTCGATACTAGCAACGGCAAGTCTCTCTCCAGCATTGGCCTCTCTTTGAACTCCTCCAACGGCATAACTGTGAGTTCCCGACTCCCTGTCAACCCCTCCCAGCAGCCTCCTCCTCCCCCATCGACCCCTTCCTCCTCCCACTAAACCCCAACTCCCCTCCACCAACCCCCCTCCTCCTCCCCCTGTACCCTTCCTCTACTAGCCACCTACTCCCCCAGAACCCTCCTCTCCTCCCCTTGAGCACCTCCTCCTTCCCCTGAAGCCTCCACCTAAACCCCTCCTTTAGCTAAACACCTCCACCAACCACCTCCCATTATAAAATTTTTATTTCATTTTTCTCTTTCTCATTAGCATTTACATGCTTCTACATTTAGCAATATGATTCCCCTTATGTGTATTTATATTTCTTGTATTATTCTTTACATGTGTTTATGTGTGTATTGTAAAATTATCATAAAAGTATTAATATATTTCTTTCAATTAGAAGAATCATTATAATTATCACCATCCAATTTCAGCTTTAAATTAGGCCTTAGCAGGCTTTACTAACCCTTATCTAGATAACAATAAAAAATGGGCCTTAGCGGGCTTAGATAGGTCATATTTAAAAATCTATTAAAATGGGCCCTGATAGATTTTGCGAGCTTTAACGGGCTTTTTTTGACCTAACCCAAAAATCAGGCCCAAACTTTAAAATTGGGCCCAGCCTGACCCCACTCTCAGCCTGTTAACATGGCCTCCATTTTGAAAAAATTTTGGGCCTTGGGTCCAGCCCAAGGCTTGAAAAATAAAATAGGACTTTTTGATAGAATAACCCATTCTATGAAGGTCATTGTTTAATCATACAAAGTGTAAAATGAAGATTTTAAAGTGTAAACTGAAAGGAGAGTGTAAACAATTAATGTAAGGTGTGCAGGCAATTAAGTAATTACCCTATTACTTGGGTTGCAAGCAAGGTTTTAAAAAAGTGAGGTGGTACCAAGGTGATTTGCCTTCATCGAGGCGAGGCGTAAGCCTCAAGATTTGCATAAAAAATATAGAAAAATGATATGATACATACTTGTTAAGTGCTAATAAGGAAATAATAATGTAAATAACATACTTTCATAACATTTTTTTCTCTATCACAAGTTATAACCCCCCCAAAAGTTATTTTGAATGATTTAGTCCAAAAGAAAAAGCCTTTTCTTGCAAAAAGGTCCTCCTTACATTGAGGGGTTTGAAAAGTTACACATAAAATAGCAACATTAAATCCCTAGTTCCCTACTACACTAAAATAGAAATGAGTTTAACATTCGACAAAAATCCATATTATGTGATTATAAAAATTGAAGAATAATGTATTATAGCAAGTTAATATATAATGAATGTGTGCCCATTAGGAAATACAGTGGATAGCTTAGAAACCTAAAATGTCTCTAAAGCCATCCCACAGATTTGTGAAAGTCAACAATTATGGCTAATATCTATATATCCCACTATGGCATTATAAAACGAACTGTACTGGCATAGTACACATTAAACTTGGTATGCATATGTATTTCAGGAAGACCATGCTCCTAACTCCTAAGTACATGTGCCTAAAAGTTAGAATGCATTACAAACATGTCACACTGAATAGGCATTTAAGAATAATAAATAGTTTCATGAAACATCTATCTGCATGCATCACAACATATCTAAACCCTAAACCCTAATGTAAAAAGAATAGATCCTTAACTATCAACAAGCATCGCAACATATTGCAGACTTTCTACTGGAGAAAAGCTATGATGAAATAGTCATCCCCGACAAGGATAGTTCTAATGTAGTTTGCATCAAAAGGATTTCTCCAAATAACAGAGGAAGAACAAAGACTTACCTTGCTCATCTTTTCCAAGGCCCTTCCCTTTCCATCCCATCTTTTTCAAGGGTAGAAACCAGCCAAAACCCTCCGACGACAGCTACTGCACCACCGGCGATGCTCCTCCTCCTTCGACGATGCTGCTGCACTTGAGGCAGCGCCTCAGATGCGCCACAACACCTCAGACCGCCTCAAGTGCCTCGACCAAAGTGAGGCAGACACCTCTTGTTAGCAGCCCAAGGCTACCGCCTCGAGGCTATTTTGGGTTGCCTCGCCTAGAGGCATACGCCTCTTTAGCCTCAAGGCGCGCCTTTTTAAACCATGGTTGCAAGTAACCCTTGTATTATAAATAAATCCTAGGACCTCCTCCCCAAATCACTGGCAAATGCAAACCCTAAGCCTAGACGTAAGGAGGCATATTGCCTCTCGAAGTGGGTTAACAAATTCCCGTATTCTTTTCGTGGTTTGATGTCTCTTTGATTCATTTACTTTGATTCATTTGCTTTGATGGTATTAGAGCATTCAATCCCTTGTTTGTTCTACCTTGTCCCCATGATTCTTGTCTTGGAACTTGTTCCAATCAAAGAAAACAAAGACACAGTGCCCTCTGGGTTGTGAAAGCCTATCATCGCTGGCCTAGCACCATCATAACCGACCAAGATCAATCGTTGTTGACGAGCTCCAATTGCTACTACCCTTGTGCATCGATTGCAGGCCTAGATCTGATAAGATCTGGCCACCGCCATAAGTTCCAACCAAATCCAACAGCTTCAAGACAGATTTGGTTGTCATTTCAATAGAATTGGCCATAGCAAGGCCTTATCTGGCACGCCCAACCACCGTAGACCTATTCTGACATCGCACGGTCACTACAAGTGGAGATTTAGCTGTTGTGACTTTGTTCTGCCTCGACTCGATCACCATCACGTGGAATCCAACATCTACTTGTCACTGCTCACCATTGCAAAGCCTCCTATAGCATCACCTCGATGAGATCTAATTGCTCCGATCACTGCTCTGACTACCCTTATACTTCCAACGCCACCTGGAGTCCACCCGCGTAGGTCTGTGTAAGATCATGTAGGACCCCCTTTCGTGAGTTTTGTTGCCTTTATTTTCTCATTGCCAGAGTCAACACAAAAGAAAAGGAGAGAGGAAGGAAGAAGGAAGGTTATTCTTGGATTTTGGTTCCATTATGGCTTCAGATGAAAGGGGGCAATTTTCTTTCTTTCCCTAACATATAAAACCAGACTGTCTCTGTGAAGCTACACAGTGGAAATTATTTGTTATGTAAGAGTTTCATACTTCTGTTCATTCACAGGCAAAGGTTAACTGGGCATATTGATAATATTGCTCCTGTGCCACCACAATATTTGCAAGGAAAAGTAAAGAAATAGTTGTTCATCTCAAGAAGTTTCTCGTCTCAAATCTAGAGTACTACAAGTAGTTTTCCCTCGACCAACAGTTAATTGGATGAGTCAAGCCCACTCTATTAGATGAGGCTACCACTCAAGTGGTTCATGTTAAAACCACTAAAGAATTGTAGGATTCTCTAAGCAATGGTTATTGTTAAATGGTTGAGGCGAACATTATTCAGCTAGAATTAAAATTGATGCACATCAAGTAGGGAAAGATGGGCGTTGTCGAGTACTGCAACAAGATCCATACTATATATAACGAGCTTGCTTTGGTTGGCCATATAGTCAATCACTCAAATAAAGTCATGCATTGTCTCGCTAAATTAAGGGAAGAATACATGATGTTGAGATTTTCTCTAACTTAACATGATAATCTTGTTCTTAAGACAATGGATATATGACTTGATAATTCTACATTTATTGATATAATTAATGCCTAACTAATGTTAGTTGGAGGGTAGATTAGGTCAAGATGCATTTGTATAGGTTAGATTAATCATTTAGTGCATTTTGTAAACAATGCATAATTTTGGATTTTTCTACAATATTTTCCTTAGCTATACCTGGTGCCTTGATGTTCTTATTTATATGTGTAGGTGCTAGGTATCAAGCTAACTGGACCTTGGTAGGAGGAAGATTGGATATTCAGCTCACTTAGGCAGTTGGTGAACCTAATTCCCTAACCCAACTAGCCCTTAGACTTAGCCTAATTAGGAGACTAATTCCCATCACCTAATTTTCACCCAACCTAGCCTAATTTTTCTATATAATGGCCAGCCACCATACCTCAATTTCTAACCTTATTGGCTAGTCATTAATGACTAAACCAACCCTTATTTTCTACCCAACCTAGTCCTAAATCCTAACCCAACAACCTTATTTGGCCATCCCTTTTATCCTCCAATAAAAATTATTTTGGATGGTCAAAATACACCATAATTTATCCACCACTAGATCTAAATCCTAGGATCCTAAATTGTCTACCTAAATCCCTATCTTAAAACCTTAAACCAAATCTTATTCCCAATCCTAATCTTAATCTTGAAATTTGTAACATGACACATCTTTAGTATTTTTACCATAACCTTTTCATTTTAAATCCAAATTGAGTAATTCAAGTTGCATTGGAAAGCTAATTTCAAGGGCTGCAACTTTGCTTTATGTGCAACTTGAAATTCGAAACAAAAAGAGGTCAAAAATTTGAGAGAATCATAGCCCTCCATCCTCTCAAAACCATCCTAGCCCTCCATTAATTCCAACACCACTTAATCTATCCTCTCCACCTATCCCTTTATCTAACCCCTTGATTCCTAGACTCCTAATCCTAGCCCTTTATTTTAGTGACCCAAGGCAACTTGAATCAACCAATCAAACTCTCCACCCTCTCTATAAAAGAACCCTAGCCAACCCCCCGCCCCTCTCCTATTATCTTTTAGCCTCTAAATATTCCAACTAAAACTAAAGCCTTCTTCTTCTACTTGCATGCCTCCCCTTGGAGATTCTTCAGGTGCACCTTCGCATCAACTTCCGCTTCCTCGCCATCATATTCACCTTGCCTGCGAGGCTATTGAGGTTGGCGCAACGTGGAGGCATGGAGGCTCTTCCGCGCAAGGAAACTAGACAGTGGCATGGTGCTGCAGGTAGCCCCTATCCACACAACAGGAAGGAGAGAGAGATGGCTGCAGTTGGTGAAGAAGGGGGGGGGGGGGGGGGTTGATGTGCTGGAAGAATTGTTTCATTAACTCAAGAATAGAAGGATTACAAAGGCCTAATCAAATCATATCCCCCATTTTTATAAAGAACAAATCCTCTAAAATAAACTTTCTAAAAATCAAATCTACCAAACTAAGGACCACCAAACTTGGACCACAAGACATACCAAAAATCCCATAGGGTCGACGCCCCTTTGGGTGTTTCCTAGACTGCCACATGTCACTTTTATTCTCTACACTCCCCCTCAAGTCGAGGTCTGGAGGAAGATGACTTGCTTAACTTGAATTGGTGATAATGCAGCCATGCATTCCACCATCTTTTCTTGATGCACATCCTCTTGTCACCTCTGTAGTCGTTGCCTTTTTGGCAACCTATGAAGCCATGGCTATTGGAGTAGCCGTATTGTCTCCGTATAAGTTGATGGGCTCTCTTCTCCAACTTCTTCCTGGGTGCATCTTTTGTCTAGCACTTTCTCAAGTAGCATGAATTTCCAAATCTGTCATCACTTTATTCTAAAAGGTTGAGAGGAGTCTTTGTGCCTCTTTTTCTACACCCAAGAGCTACACACTTGAACTTGGCATTCCTCGACATGCTAGAGGGTTCCACACACCCCCTCAATCCGAGTCGGTGCCGTTGCTCCTACACCCTGTAAGCCAGCATAAGGACCTCGGTTTCTCCAGACATGTATAGGTCACCAAAAAGAAGGTGAAGTCGATGGTCCTCCAGGAAAATTTACGCACAACGTGGCCTTTTCTTTTCTTCTCCTCCTTCCTACAAGTGTAGAGAATCCCCTAGGAAGAGCCTAGATCGAAGACTCTGATACCATGTTGAGATTGGCGCAACATGGAGGCTCTTCCACGTGAAGAAACTAGGCGGCAGCAGGGTGCTGCAAGTAGCCCCTGTCCGTGCGACAGGGAGGAAAAAGAGATGACTGCAGTTTGTGAAGAAGTAGAGAGGGGAGTTGATGTGTTGGAAGAATTGTTTCATTACCTCAAGAATAGAAGGATTACAAAAGCACTCTTTTACAGAGAGAACATATTACAATCCTTTAAAACAAGTAACAAACTAAATCCTAATCAAATCACATCCTCCATTTTTAAAAAGAACAAATCCTCTAAAACAAACTTTTTAAAAATCAAGGCTACCAAACTAAGGATCACCAAACTTGGACCACAAGACATACCAAAAATCTCATAGGGTCGATGTCCCTTTAGGTGTTTCCTAGATTGTCACGTGCACTTTTGTTCTCCATAGAGGCCTTTAGATAGATTTAGTTATTTTGTTCTGGTGGAAATCTAGTTTTATCTTGAAGTTCTAGTTGTATTCTTCTAGTAGAAATCTTTCATGTATTACGACTTTTGAGATTCAATAAAGGTTCTACTTGTTTTATTTTCTACTTGCCTTCAAGTATTCATATTTCTTCTAGTTGCTAGTTCTAGTTACTTGTTTTTATCTTAGTTCTAGTTATTACTTCTTTAGTTCAAGTTGTTCTAGTTAGACTTGATTTCATATTCATCATCTTATTTGCCTACTCCTTAGAACCTAAGAAAGCAATTTAATCCATTAACCTCCCTGCGAACGACTTAGATTCCATTTTGAAAACCTTGATTTCATTATTTTCGAGTTTGATTTGAATAAAAATTTTAAGAGTTTCTATGCTCATTTACTACGACAAACGTGTCTTTTCGCGCATCGATACTCCCATACGATCACCACCTCTATTAACTTTGGGGGTAGTGCTAAAGCTCTTAGTGTCAATACGATGTACACTAATCATAGTTGTGGGCTAGGCTGCAATCATGGCTGCAATCATGGTCAAAATCAACCAAATAACCAATTTTCCTCCTCATGTTGTGGACAATTCTTCAATGGTGGGAGTAGTTCTTCTCAAGGAAGCAAAGGTCGTGGATATATTAGCCAGGCAGGAGTTATTTGCCAACTTTGTGGATTCTCCAACCATACTGCATTCAATTGCTCTGATCTTCGAAAATTTTCTGTCGGTGCTTCTCAGTCACACAAAGGCACACATTGTTAGATATGAGACTACTTCCACGAACCTCGCATAGCATGATGTCAATATCTTATCTATAGTGTTGGATGGCATGCAGATTAACACTGAAGAATGGATAGCTGATATCAGAGCTGGGAATCACATTTCCAACAGCAAAGGTAACTTCATTTCATTAAAGCCTTATTTTGATAAGGGATGAGTTATCACTGGAGATGGCACTGTGCGCTCCATCACTCATACTAGAAACATTAAAATTTGCACTCAAGATGGTTTTGTTTATCTTACTGATGTTGTATATGTCCCAACTATGAAGCACCGTCTTTTATCTATTTCACGTTTCTTGCACGATCATGATGCTTATAGTTTGTTTACTACAGCCTATATTTTTCTGAGGGAGTGTGGATTGAACAAGACCCTCATTATTGGGCATCGACAGGGACATCTCTGGATCTTGGTTCATCTAATATGATCAATTTTCCTATTCCTATAGTTTATAGTTCCAACACAAATAAATTTTCTATAGCTGTTTTTCAACAATAGCATAGTTGATTGAGCCATTGTAATTTTGAATCTTTACAGGTATTGGTTGGGTTTGGTTTAATAAAAGTTTCAGAGATTTGCTCTAGTTGTTAATATGGAAAACATACACACTTGTCCTTTCCCTCTTCTACTTCTATTGCTTCACATATGCTAGAACTCATACATACTAATGTTTGGGGACCTGTCCCATGCGCTTCTTTATTTCGTTCCCGCCAGTAATGTTATCTTTGTTGACTCTTCTAGATACACTGGGATTTATTTTCTAGAAGAAAAATCCAACACTTGTGCTTCTTTTGTCAATTTTAAATCCTTTGTTGAACACCAATTTGAGTGTAAAATTAAATGGCTTGTAGTAATGATGAGAGTGAATATATGTCAAATTGAGTTTAGATCCTTTTTGAATGATAATGATATTATTCACCAAAGAAGCTACCCTAGAACACCTCAACAAAATGACTTAGTTGAGAGAGTGCAGGCATATATATGAAACTACACTTGGTATGTTTCATGATGAAGGAATTCCTAAGTATTTATGACAAGAAGCTTTTCACACTGCAGTCTTTTTAATCAATAAAATTCCTTCACAAACATTAAAATGGAAAACAGCTCAGGAGTTATTGTATTCTCGCCCACCTACATACTCTATGCTTCGTTTGTTTGGTAGTACTGTTTATGTTTACATGGATAAGAGTTTGCAAGACAAACTGGACCTGAAGGCAATCAGAGGCATTTTTGGTGGGTATGTTGAGCAAGCCAAAGTATATAGATGTTTCAACATGGCTGCACAAAAATTCTATTTATCCCGGCATGTAACTTTTGATGAAGATTCTCCTTGCAGTGGAGAAAGCTCCAGCAGTATCTCGGGCAGACAACTCAAGTCCACATCCAGTGAAAGACTCTTCCTAATAGTGGATGGACAGCAAAACAACCCATTATTATTACTTATCAATGTCAGTGTGAAAATTTGGCGCTGCGATGAGCCTGATGTGCAACAGGTGCACACTTGAGAAATAAGCAAATCCAATTTCTACAAGCAATTAACAACTTTCCTGCTTATCTTGGCACCCAAGCAATTTCCTAAAATACTTAACTTGACACCCAAGTAAAAACTAAAATATCTCTCTAACAAATTTGCCATATTGGCACCCACAACCCTCGCACACACGTAGATTGTTGTGACATGTGGCACATGCCACATGTCATTTATTCTGGACATTAATGCTCTCTCCTCCAACTCAGACTCTGAAGAGGAGGCAAAACTTGCCGAACTTCATGTTAGTCCCCCCTCCATTGATCTTCATCTTCTATGGAGAGGAATCGATTGGGATCTTCAGTAGTTTGAGGGGTTGCAGAAAAACTGCTAGCAACCTCAAGGTAGTTGCTACGACGGTCGTTGTAGATTTGTCTTCATTTTTCAAGAGAGATTGGAGGCATTCTGACTCAGCGGAAGTAAGGGGAGGATTCTATGGGGGTTGACGTCGACCTGAATACCCAAGGAGGTCCCCCAAATTTATCCCAGCATTTTTCTGCAGCATGGGTGATACGGTTACAATGAAGACAAGGTGGATAGATCTTACCACAACCGCGACCTCATCCTCGTTTGTATCTTGTGCCACCTCCCATGGTGGCTAATGCTGAAGACTCTGCAGGAGGAGTAGAGATGTTGGACTCGTCCACCTCGATACTATAGATGGTCTCAATGTCGAGTCCATCGGATGCAAGAATCTGATCTCACATAGATTGATATCTAGGGTTCAGACCTCCTAGAAATCTGCATGCCTACCATTGGGCATGAAACACGGATTGCTTGTCGCAATAAGCCGACTTGTAGATGCCAAGTTCTTCAAAAAGGCCTTCCATCTTCAAGAAGTACTTATCAATGGGTAGATCCCCTTGATTCATGTTCCAAATATGCCAATAAATATCCACTAACTTTGCGCTGCTAGTCATCTTGGAAAACCTCTTTTCGAGTGCATCCCATATGTCCTTGGTTGCTCGATGGAGTTCAAAAGCAAATTCATCACCAGATAAATTTCTCACATTTTCCCCTTTTCTCCTTCACACACGTTAGGGGCTTTATCCGTGAGGATAGGAAGCTACCCGTGTCCCCCGACGAAGAACCTAAAGGCACGTGCTCACAGGATATAGTTGAGAAAATCTTTAAAATGTGGCCAGCATGCCGTCGATACAATCACTTTCAGGCAAAGGGCATATTGACACGAAAAAGTTGTCGATATGCAAGTGTATCACCGGTATATTGCATGTGCCAACGCCTATGCCAATGCCTGTACCAACGCCTGATGGCCTAGTGGTACTCCACTACAACTACTGGCTATCGGTAGTTGCTGCTGCTCTCACATGAAAATTGGGATTTTTTTTTTACACTTGGCTCAAATAAGATTCAACTAAAGCTTCAACTCATGCCTAATTGATTCCAACAACTTTAATAACTACTAAGAAAACTAAGCATCATGCTCTCTCTCCCCTCTACCTACTTAAATGCCCCGTCCCAAATTTATCTTCTCAAAAGAAGGATTTTTCATCGTCATGAAACAACTACAACTACTTAGGATCGTTTCCCCTAACCAAGTAAACACCACCAGCAATGCATTTACATTATGTTTTCATTCAAAATTAATTATTTTGATCTTCTAGGTTTTTTTTCATGTATGTATTGGTTATTAAAATGTTAATTTCATCAAAGTTGTGTAATTTTGAGCCATTTTAGATCATTTTAAGCAATTTCCCGATATCAGCAATATATCTCCTTTTTTACTTTTCGATACGATATCGATATTTAAAACCTTGGTGTTAAGGACTCCTTTAGGGTCTCTCTGTATTACCTATCTGGTTCTGCCTTTATCACCTATGTCATTTAAGGCATGTGTTGAAACTTAATGCTTGAAAGTTAGTAGAGGAGATTGAAGGAATAGAGCATTATGTTATTATTCAATGGTAGTCGAATGGTTGTATTACTTTAGTTTAGATATGCATTGCATGCTTTATTTGAGTATATATTGATTCAAGGCTTGTGTTTTCACATGTATGCCCTTCTTGCATAACCTTTTAAGGTTTTTAGTTACTAATTTACGATTTACCTGCAATTTTAATAATTCTAAGTGAATTCCGTCAGCATTTGTCGGCATGAGTTGGCATGCCTTCAGCTTACCCTTGATGTGCCCTAAATACGAATAATTTTAGGCCATCAATAACCTCAATAACTCGACGTTGATACACGGCATGCCCTTAATAACCACACTTGGAAATTTATCAACACTTAGAACCTTAAGAACCACATCAACTTGATGGTGGTACCTTGAACGAGAATCTTTGCCTCTACGGTGATTAATGACTCGACATCCACCATGGCCTACACACAACCTGTGCATTCGACTTCTCGGAGTCAAAGGGACACCACGATCTTTCTCGAGTTCACGTGAGGGGACACCTAACAAATAAGAGGGGTTGATGTGGACCTCTCCACAACTAGAGTTGGCGGTGCACAACTTGCTTCTTCCTCAAGTTCCACGCCCACATGATCCCAACATGGATCTTCATGAACTTGTGGCTCGCAAGGTCTCCTACTCTGATACCATGTGAAAATTTCACACTGCGGTAAGCCTTGCGTGCAATAGGTGCACGTGTGAGAGAGAGAACGTAGAGATAGAGAGTTTGCATGAGAAAGAGAGAAGGCATGGAAGAGGAGTCTTATGAAATGCAACTTTACTTTTCAAAAAAAAATGAAATGCAACTTTATTAGTGGAACTCAAATAACAAAAAAGGGTATTGGTCTTTTTATATAGAGATCAAATTCCAATAATAATCCTAAACATAATTTTAAAAAATAGTAAATTGCAAATAACTAAATCTGATTTCTATAAACAATTAACAACTTTCCTAAATAACTTATCTTGACACCCAATCAATTTCCTAAGAGGCTTAACTTGACACCTAAGCAATAAATAAAACATCTCTCTAACAAATTTCCCATATTCGCACCCACATCTCACGCATAAACGTGGACTATTGTGACGTGGTACATGCCACGTCATTTATTCTAAACGCTAATAGTCAGCATGTGAAAGACATCAATGTAGAAGAACAACCAACAACAGATGCCACAAAAGACAATCAGACTCAATTGTCACCCACTGATTCTCATGATGCTACATCTTCCCAAAATTCTCGTGAGGTTGTGGCTACTCAAGAACGCAAAGTGAGTAATGTCCATAGAGACCTAGATGTGGCTATTTCCAATGATGTGCCTACATAATCTTATAATCTTCGGCTACGTAAGAATATTGGAACACAATACCCTCTTTGCAATTATTTGGATCGTAGTGCCTTTACTATTGATTTTCAAACTTATGTCCAATGCCCTGATTTCTAAGGAGTTGCGCAATTACAAAGAAGCAATAAAACATGAACGATGCATACATGCCATGCAAGAAGAAATGGAAGCAATGGGCAATTGTGCCACACCCATCCCACAAGAATGTAGTTGGATCCAAGTGGGTTTACAAAATTAAATACAAGTGTGATGGCATCACTGACAAATTCAAGGCTCGCTTAGTCGGTAGAAGTTTTAAAGAACAGTACGGGGATGACATTAGTGAAACCTTTAGTCTTGTGGTAAAGGTTGCCAGTATTTGCATGATTATCAGTTTTGCCTTCACTTGCAATTGTAAATTGCATCAACTCGATGTCAAGAATACCTTTCTTCACAACAACTTCCAAAAAGAAGTCTACATGGAACAACATGATGGTTTTGAGGAAATAAGTAAGGCCAATTATGTTTACAAGTTACAACGATCTATTTATGATCTCAAGCAGGCTTCTAGAACTTGATTTAGTTTCCAAAGGGTCATGATCAAGTGCCCCGTTGATCACTCTTTTCATCTACAGAAGTAGAGTTATTATTTTATTATTGCTAAATGTGGACAATGTCGTTTTAACTAGAAATTCAAATTCTTTGATAGATGAAGTAAAAAAAGAATTAGATCACCACTTCAGCATTAAAGATCTCAGAACACTCCGCAACTTGCTTGAGAAAGAAGTCAACAGTCCAATGATAGGCTGATCATGACAATGCAAATACTCTTGATTTATTGCAGTTTAATTTTTACTGCACCTTCACAACAAAAATTGTTTAAGGTTGATAGTCATCTAATACCAAATCCCACAGAATATCGTAGTATGGTTAGAGAACTTTAGTACCTCACGATTACCAGGACAAATATCACCTTCATTGTCAACTAGGTCTCTCAATATATGCATTCTTCAACAAGCAATCACCTACAAGTGGACTTTGCTATACCAAGGATCCTGCTTTATTGAACAAGGGAATCTCTTTGCATATTCTGATGCAGCCTGGGCTGGTGATCTAGATAATTGAAGATCCATCATAGGATTTTGTGTTTTCTTGGAAACAACTTGATATCTTGGAATAGCAGGAAACAAATGAATGTGGATAGATTAAGTACAGAAGCAGGATATCGGACTCTTGCTTCTATTATCAATGAACTTATCTTGATCCATTCACTTTTGAGCAACTTGGGAATCGACAATTAATGTACTAATATTTTCTGGGACAATTTTTTTGAGAAAAAATAGGAAGACTTAGCCATCCAGTTCTATTAAAATAAAGATAAGGATAATTACAATATGCGCAAAGATAAAAGGCGGTAGTCTGGTAAGAAACCACACACAAACAAATCCCACCTGCTCCTCTAACAAAAACAATATGACTAACACATGTCACAATACATTGAACAAACCTACAAGGACTCCACACTCAACCAAAGATCAAAGTGGACTTCTCACGACCATGGTAAATCCCCTATCTAGAAAAAATGACCCCAACACCAAAAACATTCAACTGAGAGATGCACTTTCACCCTCCTTACTTTGCTCGCAGGTACTGCTTCTTAGTCCAATAAATCAACCTGTGCATTTGAAAAATCGGCTTCTCGACTCAAGTACCACACCAAAACACTAGACTTGTTGCAGATACACAATCAGATGTTTCACCACCGCCCCCCCTTTCTAAGAATATTGGGATCACAGACTGACCCCCTGCCAGCCTCAGCTTCTATCCCCAAAGACGTCGCCGAAAGAACATTGGATGAGAACTTTGTACAGTCCTCCATGACTTGAGGAAATGAGAAGCACTTCGAAGTTGATTTTCGTGGAACAATGCTAGAGGGGGAAATAGATACCTTCAAATTATATTCTAAATTCAGATTCAGATTTATCATTGAAAATGAAGCATGAACACCTTCAATCTTTATCTCAACAATCCGATCTGACACCACCATAGAGAACACAAACGGCTTATTTGGAGAAAACCTATCCCCAACATCTGCACTAGCCATTAAATACGGATCAAGATCCAAGGGCACACCCGCAGCTTCACCCTTCATTTGTTTGTCCCAAGACACTTGCTTGGTATACATCATTGGATAGCCATGGAAGTGGCTTACCCCATGGGTAAAGTAATAACTCGGTCACAGCAACCTGAATCTACAAGGGAAAGGTGGGGTGGAATGACCCATAGGGTAGTAAAAGTAATCACTCAGTCACAGTCACCCACCTAGGCTGACCTACTAAGTAGGAACTGTTAGCGTCAGCTAGGTAACCGAAAAGGTAACAGTTTATAGTAGTTCAAATAAACACTCCCGGGTTGCTATGCCATTCAACGCCACTTGACCCAGGTCCAACAAGGGTAGAATGAGTTTAGTCTTCTTCCAACATATGATACACCGGGGCTGAGTATTACTCCTACTCCTAATTGGAGTTGTATGAAACGCGGATCTACTCTCTTTCTTGATCAAAGTCTAGTCCATAATCAGAGCTTACCCCAGTAAGGCATGTTCGGAGGAAGGGGAAAAAATTACCATAGTTTGCATTGCATGCTCGGAGGAAGGGGAGTTTGCAGGTTAGGATTCAGGGAAGTCAAAGGCCTCCGGTTATTGGTCCACAGCAAGGAATCAATCACTTTATAGTTCCCCGAATATACCCCAAAGTAAGACACTGCTAATGAGTTGCTACACCCAAGTGTCCCGAGTGGAAGACAAACAAAGATACGGAGCTAATCCGCACGCGTTGGAGTAGTCCTTAGCAAACCGGGTTGGAGTGTATGATTGATGTTCCAATCCAGTGGGGGAAGAGTGCTTTGATGTTCTATTGGTAGCATCCGGTCAATATTCATTGGATTTGTACCTCACTCTCTATCCTCTGCCCCTGCGCAAACCCTCACTCAATCCCTCGGGAGCCTCGTCCACCCTTTCTCCGGGGAATCCGAGCTCAATCCCTGATAAGATAAATAAACTGACTTCCCTTCCCTTTAAGACATAGCTAGGTAACTAGAATCAAAAGAATCTTACCTAACTGGGGAAGAAACATAAGCAGGATTATCCGCGACACGACACATTCATTCTCTCCCGGATTTCACAACCTTTGATGCAGCCCGGTTTGCTCCCCAACTTCATAATATCTGTCATACCCCGAGAACTTAGTGGTTGAAAGGTGAACTGCTCCTGATCGCTTCCCTTCATATTGTATCCCTCAACTCCATAGATAGACCGATTATTCGCTCCCTACCTAGGAGTTTGAACTGTGGGGTTTACAGTGGATTACCCACAGGTACTAGGAACTTGAGTGACCATTCACGGGGGGGGGAAGGGACCGGGAAGTGGTGTTGATTTATGTTTATAATATCCTCTTTTGAAAGTAAGGTAAAGTCAAGTACGTAGTTATCCAATAAAAAGACCCACTTGTCATATCACAATTGTACTGAGGGATAAATCGATTATAGAAATCCAAGAGATGAGCGGAATAGGGAGTCTACTGGACGCGATTCCACTTTTGGAGACGTCTACTCAAAGAACAGCTGGAGTCAAAAGTCCCCAAGTTTTTGTCTCCTGGGGGATCGTCAAGCACATCCGGCAAGGATCAAGGGGGATCAAGTTCTTGCAGGGATCAGGTCAGAGCAACGTGCCATCGGACGTGAAAGAGGCAGTCTCACGATCGGGCGTGAGTGCCCGGAAGTTTGAATTCTATACTCCCGCGGGTCGGAAGGTGGCGGGAGGAGGGGGACACTAGGCGAATCTTTCCACAGCAAATTCCCCATACAGATAGAGGCACCGGTGAAAAAGATACTCCGAAGGCTTCAGGATCGAGGTCTCATTAGCCGAAGAAGACCCTGGCCAATTCACGTGGCCTGATTGACAAACGTCAGCGACAGAGACATCGTAAATTGGTCTGCGGGCATCATTATCAGTCCTCTGTCCTACTACAGGTGCTGCAACAACCTTTACCAAGTCCAAAGGATTGTCGACCACCAGATCCACTGGTATGCCCTCTCCACCCTAGCCCACAAGCACAAATGCTCGGTGCAGAATATAATCCCAAAGTACTCCAGACTCAAATATAGTCAATCAAGAAGGTGCATAATGGAATTCATTTCTAGGAGGTTCTCTGCCACACCTACATTTCACATAATCCTTAACACCATCAGAGCTCACCAAATAGTGTGGGTCAAAATCCAAACTGAACCCCCCTTCCTCGCAAATCATTAGAGCCCCACAATTCTCACTAGCATGTGCACCAAACCCAGCATCACCCAGCCCATTATGGAAATTGCACAACCAATTCCCATAAATGTGGATCTAACAACTGCACACTGGAATCTTCCATGCCTTCACACCCTGCCTTCCTATCTCGATCAGCCTTAAAAGGAAAATCCCCACGTTCCTCATTGGCATAAGGATCGAGGCCAACCTTACTCTTTCCTTTTTTATCTTCACTTTCAATGCCTTCATTTGCAGATTTAAATTCCACGTCACCCTAGCCAATATTTGTTGCTTCAGTGGACCCTTTACCCATAAATTTCATATCTGACATTTGGAAGGTTAAATCATCCAAGATGTGCCCAACATTCTTTTTTTTGGTAATCTACGTCAAATGGCAAATTAGAAGGGCATGTGCCTCCAAAAAAAACCTTTTTTTTCCAACTATATGTTTTTGACAAATTCGAAAATTGAATTCAAATTCAATTTCACAAATGATTCACGCCTGAGAACGGCCTTCCACATCTGTGTCACTATCTTCTCCGATGGCTTCGCCGAATCACCACTGCTCAACACCTCCATGTATGATCTTCTCTGCACATAATCCCATAAAACTCCAACAAAATCGAACTTAATGACCGAAGTGGAATGCCCCAATGTAAGAACTATCTTGGATGGCAAATTTCGTCCCATGATAACCTCTCCAATGGCTCTAACAAACAATAAATCCCCCTCCTTCAATCCAATTCCCAAGCAGTGCTTTACACAATTCACACACAACATCCAAGGTATGCAACCTTTAGGGCTAGTTTACGGCATGGGTTAGCTAACCCAGGTTAGCTAAGTTGCAATAGGGGTTACCCTGTTTAGTTGGAGTTATTTTTTTAAGTTTATATTAGTTTAATAGGGAGATATTATGTAGAAATAAAGTGTAGGAACCTCATTATTTTCATTTGTTATATTTAATAATGAACTTAGTAGGCATAATGACAATGTCATTTACAATTAATTTGTATTTTTTAAATAATCTAACAATTAGACTAAGTTAATAAGTAAATTATGCGAATGTGCTTAGTAGTAAACTATTTAATTGGAGGCGATCCATGGCACCATTTTTTTTTTTTTGAAAAGGAAAAGGGTGGTTAGCCTTTAGATACCACCAAAAAAATGTATTAATTAATCACATCGATCCATGGCACCATATGAGCACATACAAAAGTAACAATTGCAATTTATCAACCATAGAAAACTATGTAACTATGTAAAAGTTATAATAGCAACAAGGCAAATGCATACATGTCTCCACGCACAATTCATCTTACAAGTTTAAGTTAATAAATTTCAAATAGAATAAATAACCCAAAATTTATGTGATGAAAGTTTTAAATAAAAAATGGAAAAAAATAAATGGTAATGTTCGATTAAAGAATAAGAAAAAAGTTTGAAATGAGGTTTGAAATCATTGTGCCATCATGGGAGGGATGCAGGGAAGAGGGGCATCAATGAAAAATTAGATTGCAGGAGGAAGGAGAGAGAAAAGGATGGTTAGGAGGGGGGTTAGTTAAGCCAACCCCCTTTCTATCCAATGTTAGGATAACCCAGGATAAGAATCCCAAGAGGGGGTGGGTTAACAGGGGTTAACCCCACCATAAACTACCCCTTAAGGGATGCCCCAAATCCTGAACTCCACCTCCAACCTCACAGGTGGTACTTCTTCACGCATGCCTTCATGGATAAAGAGATTTCTACACCAGAAAAGAGCACCACCAACATCCATCTCCATGCCTCTCAACCTCAAGAGATCTACCTCAAGAAGACCAAAAAGAAGCATTCTACCAAGCACAAGTACAGCAACCTTCCAATCCTCAGAACTGCAGTTTTTCTGTGACAATCGCAATGCTTATGCATTAGCAACAAATTTGATTTTTCACAACCGTTCCAAGCATATTCAAATTGATCATCATTTTGTTCGTGAAAAGGTTCAAAGTGGAGAAATTGTTCAACACATTTTAATTGTCAACTTATAGAAGCGATCCAAGACTTTTGCCCGATTGGACTTTCGAATGTCGTCTACCTTATTGTCACTAAGGTCTTGGCGAACAGGCTCAGGGACCTTCTTAGAGACTTGATATCCCCTGTTCAAACAGCCTTTGTTCCAGGGAGAGGAATCCTGGACGGTTTTGTCGTCGCTATGGAGGCACTGGCCACTTGGAAGAGGGAGAAGAAACAGGCATTTCTATGGAAGGTGGACTTTAACAAAGCATATGACTCGGTGCAATGGGATTTCCTATAGGCTTCCTTACTGAGGGACTTTCCCACAAGGTGGATCGATTAGATGAAGAGGTGTGTGACGATGACATCCTTCTCGGTCCTGATCAATGGGAACCCTGTGGAAGGTTGGGTGCAGCCTAGGAGAGGGGTCAGACAAGGGTGTCCTCTTACTCCTATGCCATTTGTGCTTGCGGCAGATGCTTTGGCAAGGGCATCTCACAGGGCCTGTGACAGGGATCTAATTAGAGGCTTTCTGGCTGGGGAGGACAAAGAGACGGTGATCCTACAGTATGCTGATGATACCTTGTTTATGGTTGAAGGTGCAGATCTGGATGCTAGGAGGATGAGGATCATCCTAGATCTCTTCGGCACAGCATCAGGGCTGTAGATTAATTACCAGAAGTCAACATTTATCCCGACGAACATAGCGGTTGAGGAGGTGGAGATGGTGGGGGGTGCATTAGGGACAGAAGTAAGTTCCTTGCCACTGGTGTATCTAGGCCTCCCACTGTCAGATCGACGCCTTAAGGTTGCAGGATTGGCTTCCTTTGCTGGAAAGGATGGAAAAAAGATTGGTGGCGAGGTGGTCATCTAGACTACTGTCTAAAGGAAGGAGATTAACTCTGGTGAAGGTTGTTCTAGCATCCATACTGTCGTATTTCCTCAGTTTTTAAGATACCACGACAGGTTGAGATGAAAATCTCTGGGTTGATGAGGGATTTTTTCTGATCTAATATGGGGATGGCAGGAAAGGGGGCGAGGCTGGTGGCTTGGGAGGAGGTCTATAGGCCAGTGTAGGAGAGTCTGGGGGTTAAGGATGTGGACAAGGTGAATGTCAGTCTCCTTATGAAGTGGATTGCCAAATTGGTGGGTCGTGACCAGGGGTTGTTTGGTGACGTCATGTGGAGCTGCTATGGGCCCTTCTCTTCTTGTGGGCCCTTGAAGTCCCCTCCTCCTAGGGCCTCCTTTTTTCTCAGGGGGTTGGCAGTGGTGGCGGGGAAGGTGAGGGCTTTCTTTTCCCCACCTTCCGATTATTGCAGGATGACTGGCAGGGGTCGACTCAACCCTCAGCGACAGATATCCCTGTCTCTTTAGGGGAGTTATGGACCCATCGACCTTGGTGGGAGATTGTTCCACCGGGGCCTGGTGCCCAATCTTTCGGGGGACCTCTCCGACCAAAGGCGTGAAGATTTCCAGCGGTTGCTACAGGAGTTGGAAGGATGGGAGCCGAAGGAGGGCAGTGACTCATACTCTTTGGAAGAGGGAGAATTCTCTGTGGGGAAGGTCTTCCATAGATTGGGTAACGGCGTGGTCAACCCGGACATCGATTTCTTGAGAGACTGCAGACTACTCTAGGCGACGGAGTGCTTGCTGAAGGTGAAAATCTTCACCTAGTTGGTGAGGGGAAAGATTATGACGAAGCGGTGGAGGGAGAGATGGACCCAAACGGATGATTTGAGTTGTCTCCTTTGTGAAGGAGCAAGAGGAAGACATCCAACATCTCTTTTTTCAGTGTCCGTTTGTGATGCAGGTGTGGCAGAGGATGGGGATCAACTGGATTGCCCATCGGGACACGACTAGATTCCGGTCTTCATTCTGCAGGAGAAACACCCAAGATGGAGGAATCTCCTTTAAATCCAAGAACGATAGGGCCAAGTTCTTGGCAGTCATGTAGGGTGTTTGGCTGGGAAGAAATGGGGTGCTCTTTAGGGGGGAGACCCTATGTCGAAAATTGCCTCATTCATTTCTTCCCAAGTGGAGTTCTGGGGATCTATTTTGTAACCTTTGATGTAATTCATTTTTGTGAAATGAAATAAATCTAGATGGTTATCACTTGGATAACTACCCTTTGGCCTTCAAAAAAAAAAAAAAAACTTGTAGATATACTGGCCAAACCTATAGCAGTCAAGGTGTGTGGCTAGTTATAAAAAGCAAACAGAATACTCCTTAGCCCCATGTTTAGTTTGCGGGGGGATGATAGAATTACCCATTTGAGGATGTGTAATTGTATAAAGTATAAAATGAAAAGAGTTCAAAAAAAAAAAAAATGAAAAGTGTATAAAGTGTAAAATGCAAAGAGTGTGTGGCCAGTTATGTAAGGTGCATGAGAAATTATGTAATTAACCTATTACTTGGGTTGCAAGTAACCTTTGTATTATAAATAAATCATAGGGCCTCCTCCCCAAATCATCAAGAGAAGCAAACCCTAGGCCTAGATATAGAGAGGCATATCACCTCTCAAATTGAACAAATTCTCATGTCTTTCTGGTTTTTGTTCTCTTCGGTTCATTTTCTTTGACTTCTCAGCTTGGGCCAAGCCTAGCCTAATGCTCCACCCTACTTCCAGGATAACTTTTCTAAATTTACAACTACCGTGTCTCAATGAAAACATGTCACAATCCACAATACATTTCATTTTATCTTTTCAGCTGATTCATTTCTTCCTTTTTTTTCTATATCAGGAAAGCCCAAATGGCCATTTTGAACTACAACCACGGCCTCGATCCAACTTCATCATTTGGTAGGAAAATAGTATTGATGACCAAATATTTTAAAACCATATAAATTACCTGGACAAGCACACTTGATGCCATGGTCAAAAGCTCTTCGCCATGCACATTTTCTTGGGGATCAAGATCCCTTGAAAGGAAAATGTTTTTTCCACATGTCTCCACCATCCCCATAGTAATGCTTCTGAGTTCTGCAAAAGTAAATGAAATGATGAAATGCATCCAAGCAGAACCAAAATCTAGATGATGCTCAATATTTATAGATGACCAACAGATTACACAGGGAGAAGGGTAATCCGCAACCAACCATTAGAATCTAGATAGGAAATTGAGGATTAGGAGCATTTATATCCAAACAAACGGGAAAAAAACTAGAAAGAAAGAGGGCCATAGGAACTTATGCTGCCAAAAATTGTATTTTGAAACTAAATGCATTTGATATAATTGTATAATACAAAAAGCACATTGGAAGACTTAAAGGATAAATGTTGGAACTAACTGTTGTTAAAAATTTAGATGCTATGCTATGAAATGATGGTGGCAGCAATCTCTAGGACGTCATGACCCACCTCTAGGACTCAACATAGGCACCTCAATGATTGATTGTTCCAATTAATCCTAATGAGAATAGAAGATTTCAAGTGGGGGCAGATGCAAGTTTAGTCTAATAATTGACGGAGAATGACCGGCCTTTCATTTAATGATTTCAATGTTTTCAAAAAGTCTTAGAAATTTCAATGCAGATACATCTGAACTTTTTTTTTTTGAGAGGTTCAATACATCTGAACTTAGACCCAAGTAGTTAAGAACTGCTAAATGATCCAGGTAAGGCTGGGGTAGCAACAGATGGTATCAAGTCCTTCCCAGTGTTCTCACTCTCCACATAATAAAAGGAAACTATCTACGGATTACTCAGGTGTAGTCTAGGGAAACATTGTAAGATGCCATTTTTATTGGGGAGGAAGTCACTGGAGTAATCACGATAAGAATATGGCACATCAAGTTCGGAAGATCATAGTTTCCCATTGAGTCCCATGTAACAACTCACGAAAGAGATATGTGATACATCTAAGAAAACTGGCCTCATTCAAATTTGGGAGTGAACATCATCAACTGGCCTCATTCAAATTTAGGAATGAATATCATCTACTGCAAGATAATATAAGCATATTGTTGTCTACATTTCCCAAAAGAGAAAAAAGAAAAGAAAAGAAAAAGAAGTAACAAAAGGTTATGCATTTTGGTTTAGAAGAATCTCAAGCTCATAGGAATTTTAGACTTGCAGACCAATATGTTTGGGACATTACTTTCATTAGATTTGAACCCTGGTCTAGTTTGACAAAGGAAAATACAAACGCTCACATTTTCTCTAGCATCATTTACACTATAAAAAAAACAGTAACAGTACAACACTGGGGACATGCAACTAGCAAGGCCATGCACCACTATCTTTGAAAGATGATTAAGAAATATAAAAACATCACCAGAGGCCTAAAAACCGTAGAAGAATGAGGCTAGTCTCACTGCTATCTCTGAGAAGTTGAAAAGAAAGAAAAAGGAAAGAGGCCGAGATGAACTTCCAGATAATTTTTCCCAAAAAAAAATTACAGAGCACGTTAAAACAATTCAGCAATGTGATCATAAAGATAACCATGATAACAGAATCTAATACTGGCAATAAACAATTTTAGACAGCTAATTTTGGTTGGTCATCCTTTTTCATTGCAAAAAAAAAAAAAAAAGCATACCATTTGTGGATAACCTGGACATAGCCCCAAATAGTTCATGCAGTTTGTAAACCGTCACAGTGTGTCCTAACATTTTTATTTGAGAGCCAGAACAAGACTGAGAATGTTTGATAAATCGATCTAACAGCTCCATTTTCTCATTGGGATTCAGAATATCCAGACAGACTTCAATATCAGAAGCAAAGCAAGCCAGATGGCTAAACCTGGAAGACATGGAAGCCAAATTTAGAAACACTAACATTGGCAAAATAATGATGATGAAATTCTCTAACACTAGATATAAAGCAAAGTTTCTGGAAAGCATGCTACAAATCATTAAATTTTGAAATATGGAGTTCCAAACCACCTGTTTGCACTTTATTGAATATGGAACTCGATTTTTTTTGCTGAAGAAAATTGATGAACTGGATCCGATGCACAACTTGGTCTTATTGACCAAAACCTACAGAAATATCACAACATAGGAAATCATCTGGGATTGGTAACTACTCCAATCCAAGTCACATGTTGCAGAATAACATTAAAAAGATCGACAAAGGCCAACCTCCTGCACCATGATGTCTGAAAAAATAAAAGAGGTTAAATATATGCAAGCACCAGCACACCTCTCCCAACAACCCCCCCCCCCCCCCCCCCCCCCCACACACACACACCCTTTTCCTCGCAGAGAGAACCCACCCATTATCCAAGAACTCAATTACCTCTGTTTCTAGCATTCTTGAAGCTAAGCTAGACTATCTCATGCTGAGCTTTCAGAAAGCCATTTCAAAGACATCAACTGTTTGATCTCTTGACTTTAAATGGCACATGAATGACACCCCAAAAAAAATGATCATCTCCTTTACAAAATGATATTCCTCTATTTGCTTTGCCCAATCGTAGTTCGTGGTGCTATAAAAATTTACAGCATCTATGTGGTCTTCTTACTAAAAATGCAATATCCTAGGAAACTGTAAATCCTTGGTGCCCAATACACTGCATGGTGACAGCTCAGCCACCATGATGCCTTCAATTTGAAGTCCCTGCTCTTCAAGTACCCAAGGGTAAGGTTTCTTCATCCAGATTGGGATCGGTTGGGATTGACATAGTGTGTTCAGTCAATGTCAGAATAACAGCTACTAAATGCCAGCTAATTACTGATATCTGCTAAGCAGGCTAAATTTTAGTCAAGGTAACACCAACATCAGCTTCAGTGGTTCTTTCACAGGTACTATGTTAACAACCAAGTATTCTAGTTTCCCTAATGAGTATGATGCGGGCACTGGTGAGGAGTAAAGAATGGGAAGGGGATCTGGAAAATTGTCAAAAAGTTCTACTGAATAAATGAAACATTCACACAGCAACATCATAACATGAGAATTGTCACGAATATCATGATGTACAGTGGATAACTCCGAGAAAAACACGGGAGAAGAGTCCAAGAAGAGTTGAAAATTGCATTGAAATTTCTTGAGGAAAATAGTTAGGAGAAATGATCCACACAATTTATTCTCCAATCCTACCTTTCTTTATATAGAGAGAAAGATGAGTGCAAATTACAATCTAACCTCATAAAGAAAATAAAAAAAAACACAGCACCACATAATACTAATAAAGTAACCAACTAGTCTCCATAACACCCCTCCTCAAGGTGGAGCATAGATATCAATCATGCTCAGCTTGGACACGCATGTATCAAAGGAGGATCTAGCTAATGACTTGGTGAAGATATCAGTAGTCTGAGCCTCTGAAGTCACTTGGGAGGTGAAGATTAACCCCTTCTGAATCAAATCTCTAGTGTAATGGCAATCTACCTCCACATGTTTGGTGCATTTATGAAACATGGGATTATTGGCAATGTAAGTAGCAACCATATCGTAGCTCCATAAGCCCATCAATTTGTATATGTAAATCACCCAGTAGGGATCTCACCCACATAAGTTCTGCTGATGTCTAAGCCATAGCACAATATTCTGACTCGGCACTGAATCTGGACACAACAGTCTCCTTCTTGCTTTTCCAGGTGACCAGATTCCCTGCCACATATGTGCAAAAACCTGTGATAGACTTCCTATCATCATGACTACCTGCATAATTTGCATCCGAATATCCTACCACTGTCATAGAGGGTCCTCTAGTGAAAAGGAGGCCCTATCCTACTCTCTTCAAGTACCTGAGCACCATCATGGCTGCATCCCAGTGCTGTCTAGTAAGCATCTCCATAAACTGACTCAACTTCCCTACAACAAAGGAAATATCTAGCCCAGTAATCGTAAAGTAAAGTAACTTTCCTACCAATTGATGATACTGTCTATTATCAACTGGTTCGGCATCACTGTCATGTAGTTGTGTCTTGGGATCCATGGGAATATTTGCTGGCTTGGCTCCCAGCATACCTGTTTCCTTTAGCACATCTAGGGCACATTTTCATTGGGATAAAACAATACCACGCCTACTACGAGCAACTTCTATCCCAAGGAAATATCTCAACGGCCCTAAATCCTTCATCACATACTGATTTGCCAAAGTCTATTTGATCTCAGCAACACTTGTCATATCATCACAAGTGACAATCAAGTCATCAACATATACCAGAAAAGCAACAATACCTCTCCCTGTCTTCCTAACAAACAAGGAATGGTCTGCAAATGATCTGAGGAACCCCACAAACTCTGCCACTTCAGAAAGCTTCTAAACCAAGCTCTCGGACTCTGCTTGAGGCCATAGATGGCCTTTTGCAACCTGCATACACACTCCCCCTAAACCTCGTAACCAAGGGACTGCTGCATATAGACCTCCTCCTGTAAATCTCTATAGAGAGGCATTCTTCACATCAAGTTGATGAAAATGCCAATCTCGCTGAACTACAATAGAAATGAGGATCCACACGGTAAAGAGCCTAGCAACTGGAGAGAACATGTCAAAGAAATTCACTCCATATGTCTGGACGAATCCTTTAGCAACAAGTCATGCCTTGTGACGTGCAACGGATCCGTCCGAGTTGTATTTGAGTTCGAACACCCATCTATAGCCGACCACAATAGCCCCCTCAAGCAGCATTGTGAGCTCCCAGGTACATCATGAAGAGCAGCCATATCATCCTCCATGGCTTGGCCCCACTTCGGATTAAGCATGGCTTGCTGTTGGGTGGCAGGAATCTGTGTAGCAGACAGCGCACGGTAGAAGTTCCCAAAAGTAGAACCAAGTCCCTTAGTAGTCAAACCCCCTATAACCGGATATTTGGCACAGCTCCATGGTGCCTTCCGAATGGCAATCGAAAGGTTAAGATCATCCATCTGATCCTCCTGAGATGGCTGAGAAGCAGAAATACCGCCATCTGGACATATAGCATTATCATTGGGTACCACAACACCACTATGCAATCTGTCAGAGGTCACCTAGGGTGGAGCAGATGGTGTCTCAGTGGCTGCTGTAGAGGATGGCATCTGGAAAGTACAGTGAGGTCGCTGGTAAGTAATGATAGGCTTAGAAATCTTTATAGGACCAGTTGTAGTAGATGGGGGAGCTGAAACAATTATCTCCTCCAAAGGAACAGGCGCTATAGGCATGGGGGCTTCCATAACCTCAGGCAAGGTTCGACATGCCAATTTCGACGCCGTGCCGATGAAATTGTAGGTATGCATTTCATGGGCATGCCGTGGAAATGCCCGTTTTTCGATGGCAGATTTCAATGATTTCGACGGCCCGAAAAAATAACATTTCAAGGCACGCCGAAGGCATGCCGATGCATGCCGATAGAAATGATTAAAAATTGAAAGACAACTAAATCAAAACGTTAGAAACATATTTCCAGTTGTATGTAAGCCTATATGAATAAAAAATCATTGTTATTTAAGCCTATATAACAAAAAATTATTGTTATTTAAGCCTATATAACAAAAAATCAACGTGTGTGTGTGCAGAAATGATTAAAATTTGAAAGACAACTAAATCAAGATGTTAGAAACATATTTACAATTGTAACAATTGTTATTTAAGCCTATATGACAAAAAATCAACATATGTGCGTGCATGCATGCGTGTGTGTGTGACCTGGACTCTTCCCGAATTTCAAAAAGTGTGCGACCTTAAAAAAAATTCCCCTCTAATTCCTTTCAGTTTCCCACCGCTCCAATTCTTTCCCCCGCATAGCACACGGTCGGCATGCCGTCGATTTTGTTGGCAACTGTCGACATGCTGGCGAAACCCTCAGCATGCCGACGGTTTACCTGTAAACCGACACTATCTTTGTGTCGGCATGACCTTGCTCCAAAAAATCCCTTGCCGACGGCATGCCATCGGCACTTAAATCACTGACCTCAGGTGATAGACTCCGAGCACCAGTCGAAAAATATGGAATAGACTCATAAAAGGTAACATCAGCACTTATGTAGTGCCTACCAGTATGAGAATCAAAGCACCTATATCCTTTCTGAGTTAATGAATATCCTAAGAATACACATTTAACTGACCATGGTGCCAATTTATCTCGTCCTAGAGAAATAAGGTGAATAAATGCAACACAGCTAAACACACATGGCAATACATGAAAAAGCTCCTGTTGGGATGCAAAATATGCCATGGTATCTGCTCATGAAGCACTGAACTAGGCATCCCGTTGATCAAATAGCAAGCTGTAAGAACTGCATCTCCCTAATATAACAGAGGTACACTGTAGTGGATCAACAAGGTACGGGCTACATCTAACAGATGTCTATGCTTTCTCTCAGCCACCCTATTTTGCTGAAAAGTGTGAGTGCATGTGGTCTGGTGCACTATTCTATGAGACCTGTAGAAAGCAGATAATCTAGTAGTACATAGCTCAAGTGCATTATCTGATCTAACTACTTTAATAGTAGTTGAATATTGATTCTTAAGCTCCAACAGGAAGCTTTAAATGACTGATCCAAAATCTGATTTATTCTTCAACAAAAACGCCCAAGATAGGCGTGAAAAATCATCAACAATCACCAAATAGTAACGGTGCCCCAGCCTATCCGGTATCATGCTCAGACCCTACACATCCATATGTAACAACTCAAACAAGGCTATCGAGCCAAGGCGAGTACTCACGGGGTAGAAGGAACGACGATGCTTGCCCATCTGACAAGCATTACAGCAAATCTGAGTCGCAGGAGATATATGTGGAATAACTCAAAGAAGGCTATCTAGAGGAAGGTGTCCAAGGTGGAGATGCCACTGAAAGGCACTCCCAGGAGCAGAAGATACCTCTCCACGACATGCAGATGCAGGTGGAGTCTGAGCTAATCGATAAACTCCATGCTCTACATATCCACTGTCAATCACCTCCCCTATCAACTTATCCTGAATAGTGCATCCCACAGCATCAAATATTGTATGGCAATTAAGCTCCTCAGTAATTTGATTGACTGAGAGTAGGCTCATAGGGAAATCTGGAACATACAAAACACTAGGTAATCTCAAGGTAGAAGTCACTGGTACCTCCCCCTGACCTTCTACCTTGGAGTGCCTTCCATCTGCAACCTAGACAGTCCTCCCTGCTGGTAGTGACTGGAGATGAGTGAAGCAACCCTGATCTCCACTAAGGTGCTTTGAAGCCCCTGAATCAACAAGCCACTCCAAACAATTCTAATTCCTGCCACGTCCAATGGAACTTATTTCGGTAGCATCCTTGAACGTATCATGATAACAATAGAGTAGTCTCTCATATTCACTCCTGCCAATAGTCACCATATCATCTTCCAACCTCTCTATAGCGGTATCCAATGACACTTTTGAAGACCCAAATGATGCCATCGTGCCTTAAGAGGAAGGAGAGACCTCTAAAAACATATCTGAAATACTGTTTTTAGACCATAAAAAGCCACAAAACAAATCTAAAAACACCCATCAGATATGTAAAAGTCTGGAATCTGAGAGTGAGTGCCTTTTGAACATACAATCTAAGGTCTTGAGACCCTAGATGACATCCCAAGAGTCACAAGCATCCCTTAGGTAGGGCTTAGTGCATATTAAGGTAGGGGGAACACCCTAGCTGCGCCTCTAAGAGATGCTACTGCCCTTTAAAGACAAGAGTAGCTCACCACCAATCGCCACTACCCGCAGTAGGCAACGGCAACAATGACACAACGCCCTACAACAGGTGGACGGGGACCTACAGATGGGCGGTGGCCTTCAGTAAGACACCCTGGTCGTCGGGCGACCTACAGAACGGCGACCAGCAGTAGCAATGGCCTGCTGGTCGTCAGAGGTGGCGCTCCTCAGAGATGGCGGCGGTCTAGGACGCCAGAAGCGGCGGTGCCCTGCAGGTCGTCGAGTGGCGCCGCTCAACAGATGGCAGCAGCGGCGGAGAAGCTGCCTAAGGCAACCAAAAGATGACCAAGGTGACCGAGCAGCACCTCTCAACTGATGGCAGCAACATTGTCCTACTGAATAAGCAAGAGAAAGGAACATCACAGGTTAAGGTTCGTCGTCGAAGGAGAGAGAGGAGTGGCGCCTAGGTCGAGAGAGAGAGGAAGCAACCTCCCTACAGGCCGCCTCTCGCCGGAGCGACGGCAGCTAACGGTGGTCCGGCAAGGATTAGGGTTAGGGTTATAGGTAGAGGGTTGCAGAGGCCTTTTTGGGTAAGATACCGGAGCATCGATCTAAGATCGTTGCTCTAATACCAAGTTAGGAGAAATGATCCACACAATTTATTCTCTAATCCTACCTCTCTATATAGAGAGAGAAGTGGGTACAAATTACAATAGAACCCCATGAAGAAAATAAAAAAAAGTACAGCACCACATAATACTAATAAAGCAACCAACTAACTAGTCTCCATAACAAAAATATCAGTATATTCTCATTTATATATGCCCACATCCTATTCCATATCCTAATCTTATGCCTAATTGGTGTAGGACTCATCAATTGATAATATAGTTTCAACACCCCTCCTCAAGTTGAGCTTGACAAGCTCCAAATTATTACATAGAACTATTCTCTCCCTCAATTTTTTCTTTTTTAGAGGGAACCCTCTCCCTCATTCAATAGATCTCTAAGCAAAGAGAGTAAGCTGATGAGTTGAAGTGGTGATATTCATACTATTAGGCAGATCAAATGAAGATTCTCCAACAAGATATGTTAAAAATGTCCTCCAAGTAACTATTCCCTCAAAATAGATGTCCTTCAAATAGAGAGTCAACTACAAGTGGTTCTTTTCAATCTTTGGACACAATATTTGTATAGATTGTTTTGGATGGTGGAATGAAGGATGGACATGGATGGCTACTAACCTCTAGTAGCCATCTTTTTTCTTTTCAAAAAAAATAAAATAAAATAAGTTTCCTCTAGATTGAGGCAAAGATATCTATCACTAGGTAATTAGATAGCAACACCAAGCCTTTGTTTCTTCTAGGTTGAGCAGCAACCTCGTTTCAAAATAAGAAGCCTCAAAGGGAGTAGCTATTCCCTATATGGAGACTTGAAAGTGGACCTCTCCCATATGGGGACCTATTAAGAGAGTTGATCTCATATGGAGACACCTCAAACAGTAACCTCTCTTGTATAGGAACATTAAAAGGAGTAGCTCTTTTCCATTAGAAACCTCAAGAATAGTGTCTTTCTCTCATTAGGGACTAAGAGTATGAGTAAGCTCTCCCTTGCAGTAAGAATAGACAACAACATTAAAAGTTAATGGGAGGAGATAAAGGTCTCATTCTCCCCCTTTATTCCAAACCGTTGGATAATGTGAATATCCAACAAGTCGGGAGGGGGAAAAAAACATGAAGCATGATCAACTACTTATTTAAGCCTAGAAATAATTCAAAATAGATCTGACATGAGGCAAAAAAATCCATGCAACTGACCCTATTAGTGTGGGAAAAAGCTGTGCTGTTGTATCCAGAAAAGTTGGGAGAAGGGGAAAAAAGGATAGGTGCACACTCCAAAGAAAAAGCAATGCTCCAAATTTCATCTGTCTCCACTCTCCAATAATATATTTTTTTCTCCTCCTCTTTTGCTTTTTGTTTCTTAACTAGTCTGAATTACCCTCCCTTAAACTCATCCGAGTGGATCAAGGGCTCAAACCCCATGCAGACTATGACTAAGCCAAGAAAATAATAATGAATAAATTATGGGTTAAACTCAAGTTTTTTTGGAATTTTCTTCTGGGATAGTACAAAACTTCTGGAAATATTGAGTCAATTTGCAAATCCCAAACTTCTTGGACCATTCACCAACTTGTGATTGAACTGAAATCTCTAAAATCTATGGATTGTTTTGCAATTCAGAAGTCTTTTTAGACTGACTTGTAAAGGATTGGAAGTTCTAGGTTGATCTGGAATATCCATTACTCCCGAACTGTTTTAGAACTTCTGGAATGACATTGGAATAAAGAGAAGCTCCTGGATTCTTCTGAAACCACTTGAAGCTGTGTGCCAATAGCAAATTTCCAAGATTGGAACTTTTTGGCTGATTTGTAATTATTGAAGAACAAGGTGGATATTTCCCAAAGTTTTAGCTCAAAATCTCAAGTTGGTGAATTGATTCAAAATATCACAAAGCCCTCAACTAATGCAAACTTGTATTTTGCTTCAAGAAGTAAAGGCCAAGAATGAACTGATTGTATCTAAATGAAGCACCATAAGGCTATAGGGTTTCCTTTCTTGCACAAATTTATGAAAAGAACTCCAGGAATAACACAAACTTGAAATTTATAAAACAGAAACACTTCTTTGGATTTGAGAGTGGGCCACTGCCACCGTAAATCTACTGTACTTCTAGAAGAAAACTACCATAGGGGAGGAATACACGTATAATCCATGAGCATAAGCCGGAAATTCTGGGCAGGTCTGAAATATTGAGAATTTCTAGGTTCCCCTCTATTATGGTTGAAATGAAATTCCAAGCTTCTAGACTATTTTATAACAAAAATTGCTTTTGGAATATTCTGATGTTTCAGGAGTTCCGGTAAATTCTCTAAAATCTAGATAGAATTGGATTTCTTCAAGAACATAAGAATCGAGATGATTTTCAGGGAAACTATAAGAGGAGTTTACTCTTGAAAGACCATTAAAGGGAAAGAAACACCCTCTCTTCTCCTTTCTTTTTCTAATGGATCCTTGAGGTTCTTAAAAGAACCCGTTGCAGCTGCACCATTGAAACCCTCCTTGTATGATGCTAATGCCCGCAAGCATCTAGTGGCACCACAATAAACATCATGCGGTGGATCCTGCACAACTCATCAAGGTGCAACCCAACTCGCTTGTGTTCCTGTTGGTGGCACCCAACCATCTTCTGTAGTCCTTCTTGAGTTCCTGTTGGCAGCTGGGCTTACCAAAGGACAATAAAACCAGATCCTTCAGGATAAAATTAGATCTACCCAAGCTGTAAATAACACTTCAAAAGATCATCAAGAAAGACCACTGAAATTGACTTGCTCCAATACCAAAGCAAAAAATACATTGTTGAATAAAAAAAACATACATGAAGCAGCATACCACCCTAAAAATTTTCAAGAACATCAAGATGTGACATGGAAAATCCTAAAAAAAACATGGGAGAGGAGCCCTAGAGGGCTGGATATTGAATTAAAATTTTTCAAGGAAAAATAGTAGGAAATTGCCTTTATACAGGCCCACATCTTATTCCAAGTCCCAATCCCAATCCTATTCCTATTAGTTGTGAAACTTCCAATCAAACACATTTCCATCAAGTTAAACTAAAACCCAATTAGAATCCTGATAACACTAAACAAAACCAAAATAGAATAAAAACTTCAACCGAGAAAAAAAAAATCCATCAAAAAGAGTCCAAAATAAAGCTTAAACCATAACCAGGATCAATTTCCCTGACTATCTACAATAACCAACCCATCCAGCTGCACAGTGATGTCCCCACATGGTAACAGGCTCCTTGCTTTGATTCAGAAAAGATCTATAAAGTTGCAAAAAAGAGATATATCCTCCATTCACATGCGAAAGAATAGGTATTGGGTAGTTTTCTAAATTCATAACCCCACAGGAAATCAATCCATGAACAACATAAAACATCGCCACCAGAAATGGGCAGCATGTCACACCGAATCTGTTACAAGAGTCTCCCAATGAAATAGGAGATGAAACAACTCTAGCTGCAGCAGATAATTATCGATTTCCAATCTTGCTAACTAAAAAGCCTTGGAGGTGGCGACAAACCTTTTTTCCTTTCCAAAAAAGAAACATACACTCACACAAGGACAGGGACTACCCTGGAAGATGGTATCACACTTAACAAGCACCCTGACTAAATCAGCAAAATATCATAGGTGCAGCTGTCAGGGTTCCTAAATGGTTCATGGATGACCTCCACATCAAACTTTAATCAATAAAGAAGAGACTGTAAAAAAGGGTACCGCTGTGTGCCAATGAAAGGAAGGCAACATCAAGTGAATTCTGCCATGGCTTTACAAACACCAGGATGGGATTCTGCAATCTGCATCTGGAGTTATAGTTTCTTCATCAACTGCTTCAATAACAATCATAACCAGATAGTGCACTGAGTTCCGATGCGATCAAACCCATTGCATAGGTGACCAAGCCCTTTTTGTGGTAGGGAGGAACATATGAACTCCATGATAAAATGACTCATAGATAAAGTTTTTTTTCCTGAAAGAGAGAGGATAGTCACTCAGCACTAGTGGCTATCCCGAAGACTCCTAGATAAAGATGAGGAGGCTATTGCCTCATAAAAGATGGTCGAGCACCTGAAATTGGTGCCTGGATGGCCAGTGGAGGATTCAGGCTCAACATTCCATCATACTACAAGTGCAGAACAAGTCATAGAACCTGCTGCAAAACAGAATAGATTTGAATTCAAAGGCCCTTGTGCGACTTTTTTTTTTTTTAGGGAGAAAAGCATGCCTACTCAAAGGAGCCATCCAACCTTAGCGAAGCATTAGGACTTTGTGATGAAGCAGTAAATTTTCCATGTAATCGCCCTTCAAATATTCTCCCTGATCAAGACAACGAGCTACATGTGAGCACACTCTTTTCAGTCTCTTGAAGGGAAACCATCAGTCAACATCTACTACAGATCAATCTAAGTAATATGGAACCCAGCAATCTACCGCGGAACGCAGCTGCTGACGAAGACCAAGCAAAAGTAGTGCCCTTCAACTTATCCTGTAATTACTAATCTGCACTAATTGGAAACTAATAGGTAGCACTTGCAGATATTGTCAATGATATGAAACATGTCACAGCACTCAGACTCCATTGGATACTCTACTTTCCAATTTCTTCCCCACCACAAATACAAGCAGGTTCTCCCAGGTACAAAGAAATAAGGAAGTTACAATTAATTCATGAGGCACATTAATAAATCCTGCAAATTTTCAAATGCAATCACAACCATTAAAATTAAGAGAAAGAGCATAATGTTTCTATTTTACCTGCTAAAGTACTCCAAAAGAACCTCAAATAATCTGTCATCAACAGATCTCCCCTTCAGACGGCGTCGTTTTTCAATTTCAACCTTCGCCAAGTAGGGGCATCTAATGGAGTCATTATTTGCTTCTTTTTGTAACTTATCAATAAATATCAAGACATTCTCTATGCGGTGATCAAACTGCATGGTAATTTCATATGAAACCATCTCAGATTGAGAAACTTAATCCTCAAAATGACAAGTTAACATGACAGATTGCCATCAATCCAGCAGAGTAAAAAAGAAAATGTTATTAATAATCATTGGTAATTCAAGCTTGTACCTCTTCCTCACTTAAATGATTCAAGCTGCAAGCACTAGATCCTCTTGCTAAATAAATCTGGTCGGAAGTTCTAAGGTCAGACCAGCAGATGTCTACCTCCAAAACACAGTCTAGATAATGGACAAACGATTCCCAGTCATCAGAGCTGTCAAATAAAAAGAGAGAGGTTCTAGTAAGAAAATCAAAGAACACTACTTATAGTCAGCATAAGATTTACAGGATTACATGTTCAAAATGTCACTGCTATCATGAAAAAGATTGCCTGCTAGACATTTCTACAAATTTGATAAGGAATTGAAACAAGGGGAAAAAAAAGATATTGCAATAACCAGAGCTAGCAAAATAACAAAGAATTGACCTATTATCAAAGCACAGCTTGGTGAAAGAAATTCGGCGAGAGCTAACTCACCAACAAATTAAAAAGACAAAGCAAGTTTGTTAAGGTGATGAATAAAAACAGAATCTAAGTCTCAAATATACCAATATTTAGAATTATAAGGTGTTGCGATGTGGGCAGATAGTCAACCTAACCTCTCATTTTTTTTCTGACAAAGCATTTTACCTTTCCAAATTTGCCTGAATAATATACCCAGCATCTTCAAACGCTTGCATTGAATTTATCATTTTTTTTTAAAGGTGAAAGGGTGGTTATCCGTGTGATAACCATCCACTTCATTAATCTTCAAAAAAACTGCTTAAAAGAGTACAGTTATTCTTAAGATGCTTATCCCAAAAAGAAAACAAGCAAGAGACGGGATAAAGGAAGTTCTCAATGCATGGATGCTTCCCCTTGAAGATAGCTCCATTTCCTCCTAACCAAATGCCCCATAAAATTTTCGCCTTCGTCTTAGATCTGAAGACACGAGCTACATTGATTGATGCAATTCCAGAATAAAGCCCAGAAGCTCTGCTCATTGGATTGGTCAATCCAATTGATGTTTAATCTGTCCCAAATCTGCTGCATGAAATTACATTCAAATAACAGCTGATTGATGTCTTCTTGGCCCAATCAAATACAGATGTCCACATCTGGTGCCCATTGAGAGCTCCACATTCGTGTCATCAATCTTCCCCTTCTCATTAACCATGCAAAAAATTCAATTTTCAGAGGGGATGGTGCCGACCAAATTATTTGGAATCTCTGATGAGCTGAACATCTACCTTGGGAAGAGCACTCCATAGTCTCTTGTAACCATCCCAAACAGTAAAACTTCCAGATTCCCAGAAAAGAGCCCCAACTTGATTGTCTGGGCGGAAAGTAGATAAAATAGCCATCATCTGTAACAGCTCCATAGTCCTCCGATCAGAAAGATGAGCAACAAAAGTTGGTCCCCAGCCATTCAGAAACAGTGCCTTTAAAAGAGCCATGTCCAGTCCAATCAGCATTCCAAAAAGAAAAATGACTCGCTGAACCAAGTTTTGCGGTGAAGAACTTTCGCATGTACAGACAAATGGATGCAATTCCAAGGCGAGGCACACCCATGTGCATTGTATCAGATTGTATATCATGTCAGAACACATTAAAGTATATTGTACGTGTCTTATGCCTCCATATGCGACCACATACCCATATGCATTGTATTAGATCATATACCATGTCAAATAACCCTAAAATTATTGTATATATCAATATTTTTTTGAAAAAAAAGGCGTATATATCATGATTATGCAGCAGGTTGCTCTCAGATTGAAGACTCAGATCTTCCATGCAGGAGATAGATCTCAAGACAATTGAATTTTTAAATATTTGACCATGTGTTTTGAAGGAGAGGAGCATATAGTAACAAATCAAAGACTTATTGTCATGAAGGTCCGTAAGAACAAGTAGATAATCAAGGAAAACATTCGATGGTGACATTTACTCCTCGCAGCAATTATTCCCTGTGGGAAGCATGTGACAAACACTACACTCCAGCATGGAGTAGACATTACATTTCCTTTTACGTAGTTTTTTTTTTTTGAAAGGATTTCCTTTCTGGTAGTTGGATCTTGTGGATATTGGTACTATCCTTCCTACTATAGTAACATCTCTCCCTTTTTGCTATTGATCATCAACAATTCCCATGGAGGCTTTAACAACTACAAGAAGGCCTTAACAAGGAGTCCAAAGTAAGAAACAATAAGGTAAAACAGTGGATTTAATAGTGCTAAGGTACTGCAGATGTTTGCCCTAAAGATTGATCGTGCCTTCAAGGTGACAACAAAGAAAATGTATATTTAATGGAGTGCTCAGACAGGAAATGCCAGATTAAGGAACTACAACCAAATTTATGCAGATATTGTGCCCGGATGTCAAAATGGACTGTTAGATCATGCTTTTGCTCTTTAAGGTGCACTTGCCAGTGCTGACAACCTGGATTATCTGCATTGTGTGAGCTGAAAGATACTAGATTGTCTTTGTTGGAGTCTGGAATAAGCCACATGGCAGTGCCACCTGGCAGCCTGTGGTGTGCCAACGTTGGGCATGAATGTGCATGCGCATGCGCATGTGCATGTGTAGGTTTAGGGTTTGGTGTGGTGTGTTTAAAAGTTTGTTTTATTTAATTAGGTTTAGGTGATTGAGTCACTTTAGGAATAGTGGATTTGTTTTGATTGAGTTTGTTTTAGGAAAAAGGATTGGAATTTCTATATTCCAAATTCTAAATTTGTTGTGATTGTACTTAGGATTGGTTCCCTTTAAATAAAGACCAACTCCTACTTTTATTTCTTAAGTTCCGATAACAATATTTCCTATTCTAAGAACTCTCCTCTCTCTCCCCTTCCACTTCATGTGCCATCTCTCTCTCCCTTCTCTCCATGCGTGATCCTCCCACCTTGAAGGAGAAGGGCTCTCCTATGCACCAAGCAATGCTTCAGTCTTTTCTTTCATTGCCATTTCTTAGAAAACGTATAGGGCTCATTGGAAAGTAACCTGATGTACATATCGAGGTTCAATTTGTAAGAACCTTTTGGAATCCTTCGTGGGTGGTAAAACTGTTGAGAGACATAGTGCAACAACTTTCATAATGCAGGAGGTCATTGTACCTCCACAATATTATGGGTTAGGCATATGGACAGGGAAGAACAATTCCATCTCCTGCTATGCGGATGCATTGTGTTAAAGTTGCATGTAAGTATTGATGCTACAGTCAACTTGGGATTTTAAGTGGGATACATTTTGTATTTTTTAATCCCATGTAAGCTCTGCTTCTTCCAAAAAAAGTGCTGGATAATAGACTATTGCAGATAATCATCACTGAGGGAAGAAGGGACACAATGTTGTATACCATATTCCTCAGCTATCAAAATAATTTGAAAACCAATTAATCGATCGTCAAATTGGACAGAAGATTTCGAACAGCAGTAGGCACATGTGCTCCAATAATGTACAACCATGACATGGCCCAACCACCACATAATGGATGACTACCCCTTAAAATGAAAAATTGTCATGTTTGAAAAGTTTGTTTGAAATATCATGTTTGAATAATTCCAAGCCCTTTCTCATTTCTTCACTTGACAAGAAAGAATTCTATAATCCTTTCAAAAACAAAGAAAGAATTCTAGAAAAAACAGACTCAAAATGGAGGCTAGACTCCATTTGTTTTCTAAAAAGAAGTTAGACTTGATTTATGCCATTTAAAATATAATGTGCACACTTTAAAGTTTACACGGTCCTTTCTATGAGAAAATAATTTCTAACTCATTTTAATCTACACTACGATGACCATTTTCCCATGGTGCCATCTTAAATTAAAATTGCAGGGTTAAAGCTACAGGTGAAATCTTCAAATGCTCAAAACTGATTGTCACTTACTTTATAATCCACAAATACCACTGAGCTGCTTTGTATTGAAACAGTGATTGTTGCCACTGAAATTTAGAATGCCGTAGTTTTTTTTTTTCTTTCTGACAACGACTGTACTAGAAATTTAAAACATTTATGTTGATACTAATTGTAATATCATAGTCTCTCTGCCTCCCACTACAAGAATAGGTGATCTCCTGCATGTGACGTGCAAGGAAATATAGAAACACTCGGAACATATCTAATAATTACTTCTTTCAGTAAGTGTTATTTCATCAACAAAAAGGCCCTCTTTAGTAAGCTGTTCACCTTTTAAGATCTTAACTTTTTTTTCAATTGAGAACAAGGTGAAAACCTGAAAGGGGAACGTCATAAGATCTTACATTAGCTTGAGTTTCCTTTTCAAACCCTACATTAGCATGAATTGCTTTTTCAGACCTCACATTAGCTTCAAATTTCTTTTCCTCGAAAAAGTAAAAAAGGATGAAAAGTCATTTTCTGTAAAGGCCCTCCCATCCTCCCTCAATGATTATATATGTATGTTTAGAGACAGACACAGGGATCAGGGATTTAGGGTTCGGTGGTGGAAGGGCCAATCAGGTGGCATATATTACAATTATTTTATATTCCAACCTGCTACCAGTGCATTTTGTCCTAGCTCCATCTACCACACTTAGGGCTGCTAATCAATCTGAATGTATTTGGATTTGAATTGAGTTCATTCGATATTTGTTTGAAAAAAATTCATTCAAATGAAAACGAACGTGAACTTTAAAATTAAGTTCGTTAGCATAAAAAACTGAATACGAACTCAAGGTATTTTTGTTCGACAAAAATTTGAGTTCGATGATACATGCATACGTAGGTAGGTAGGTAGATAAGTAGGTAAACATACATACATTTAATTCCTTATAAACTTCTAATATGCTTAAATCATGTAGGATCATAAACATTTTAGTAAAAAAAAAAGGTTAAACCATTATTGAACGAATTATTATCAAACCCCATTTTCAAACTTCTTATCGAACAGGTTTGTTCAAATAGCGTAAACAAACTATTAATGAACCAAACTCAAATGCTCAATTTTGCTATCAAACCAAACTCAAACATAGGTAACCAAACACTTAACAAACTTGAACCAAACTTGAATATCGAACATCTTATTGAACTTGAACATACTCAGTTCAATTTGATCAGCACCCCTAACCACACTTGATTGACACTTCACCCCTTGTAGGAGATGAAGGAGGGCATATTAATGAAAAGGGGCAGATCTATAAGGCATTCATACAAAAGGTGGCCATCCTAAAAGTGATGTATGAAAAGTTTGTGTAGATACCACAACTGAAGAACTTTCTGGAAATTCTCTGCTGCGGCAGCAAAGTCACCCGCTCGAGCAAGGAGCCTACCCTATCAACTTGAAATCAAATGTGGAAAAGCATATAAATTAGAAAGAGATGTAGGATCATTCCTTTAAAAGCAAGATCATAAACTAGAAAAAAGAAAAAAAGCCCACATCTCCTCGTGTATAACAAAATTGCAGGAAAAATAAGCTGAAGAAAGAATTAGGAGGCAACATAAAGAAATGTCCAAAAATAAACTAACAAAGAAACAACGAAATGACTTCAGAGATATGAATTTTGATCAGATCTAGCACAAATCATGGGAACTTGGTTGGTTTTCTGTGGAATTAGTATCCCCCTACAAGTACCATTGCAATACACCTTTAAGCACTTATTACTGGATATTAATTCCACATAACATCCAAGGGTTTTTTATTCGTTTTTAAAGGCATCATTGTCTCTCTAAAAAATGACACCCTTGGATGTATTCCACAGTGCAAATTACTTCTATTCCCAAGCTTTTTACCCCTCTTCTCCTTTTCCCCTCTGCCTCTACTTGTTGAATTATCGAATTCGCCTTTTCCTCTCTTTTGTATGAACCACTTACTAAAGGCAATCATACAGTCACACAGAAAAGATTCCCTTATTTCTAATGGCCACCTCCCCAGAATATTCTGCCAGTTTCTTGCCAGGGAATGATTCAAGGACAACGGTACTACTAAGGAGAAATGTCTCTGCCATTTTCCCTGAGTATCTCACCTAGTCAGTGTTAGAAAACAACAATTTATCCAGCACCTGGCTACCAGCCAGTTCCTGAATAAAGAAAGACCAGAATCACCATTGTTTTAAAAGCAGACTCCCAAAACACCAATGGGGAGGAAATGGCGCAGACAACATTATCAACATATGATACATCTCCTCTAAAAACAACCCTGCCCAACCAGACTCCCCACAGAACCGCCAAAACCTTTGCCCTCTCCTTCCTTGACCTAAAAATGGTAACACCTCCACCGGTATCACCTCTCCTAAAAGAGGACCAGAACACCTGAAGTTATCAACCGCAATCCAGTCAACCCCCATCATCCTCCACACCTGTCTCGCAAAAGGGCAAAGGAAGAAAAGGTGTCGAATGTCCTCATTCTCCGCCCTACACATGGAGCACCCAAGGTCATCCATTGCCGCCCACTTCACCCTCCAAACCTTAGTAAGGATTATGCACCTCCTAACAAGCCAAGCAAAAATTCTCCTTCAAAGGGCACTCTGCTGACCAAAGTAACCTGCAATCCCTCAGGAAGTCAACATTCGTCGCCTGCGGGGACGAGCAAAATCTGTGAAAAGCCTTGGCAACAGAGAAGTCTCCCTCCTCCTAGCAAAGAGCATCCCAACCACCTTCTCGCTCCCAACCCTCCAAATCCCCCAACAATCACTTGAACTCCTCGCACCTCTAGTCAGATAACACCCCCTCAAAGGCGGGACACCATGCACCATCCCAGCAGGACCCTACTTCACCTCCTTACACAGCTCGTGAGAAAAGTCGCGGGTACCTGACATAGAGATGACCACCACCTTGCCAGTCATCTGTCCAGAACTTGAAAGTGTCCCCCTCTCCCACATACGGTGAGAAGAAATCTTGCACCTTCGGTACCACCATCGCTAGCCCCCACACGAATTGTGACGCACCAAGAGTAAGGGACTCAAGGGCCCCCCAAGAAAGGAGGGAATCGTAGCAGTGACAAAAAGTATCACCAAGAAGACCTTGCTCCTGCCCCACCAGCCTAACAATCCACTTCGTAAGAAGACTAAGGTTAACAGCATCCACATCTTTGACCCTAAGGCCACCTTCCTACATTGGTCTAGACATCTCCTCCCCGGACACCAGCCACATCTCCTTCCCTACCAATCCAAGGTTTGACCAAAAGAAATCTCGCATAAAGCCGATACTCTTTTTCTCTAACTGACAAGGGACCTTGAACATAAACAGGAAGTAAGCCAATAAGGAGGACAAAACGACCTTAACCAAAGTCAACCTTCCCCCCCATCAAGAGCAGACGAGATGGCCATCCCGACAGTCGCTTGTCGATTCTCTCCAGCAAAGGCAACCAGTCCTGCAATTGGAGACATCTATCCATCAAGAGGAGGCCCAAGTAGGACAATGGCAAAGCTCCCATGCCAGTCTTGAGTGCAATGCTACAAGCCTCCGCCTCCCCAACAGTCATATGAAACGGAATAAAGCTAGAATTCTCATGATTAATTTGTAGCCCTGATGCCTCACCAAACAACTCCAGAAGTATACGAAGTCTGCTCGCCTCTACAGAGGACCCATCCACCAAGAACAAAGTATCAGCATATTGCAGTAGCGGAGTCTCCCCACTTGCTCCTATCGAAAAACCCAAAAACATCCCCCTCGAGCACGACCTAGCAATCACCAAGGTTCGAAATGCCGATTTCGATGCCGTGCCGATGAAATTCTAAGTGTGCATTTCGTGGGCATGCCGAGGGCACGCCGTGGAAATGCCCATTTTTCGATGGACATGCCGATGAGCATGCCGAGGGCATACCAATGCATACCGACAAAAATATCAGTAGTCAAAGAAACCAACAGCAACCTCGGCATGGGCACCTATTTCGCCGGCATGCCGACCATGTCGAGGGCATGCCGACGATATCCCTGTAAATCAACACTTTATCCGTGTCAACACGGCCCCTGCTCGAAAATGGCCTTGCCGAGGACTTCTCGACGACATGTAAAACGATGGGAATCACTAGGGTCTCAACAGCCAATACGAACAGCATTAGGACGAGCAGGCATCCCTCCCTGACCCCTCCTCTTGGGCTGCACCTATCCTCCTACATGTTCCCATTCACCAACACCTAAAATGATGTAGTTATGACACATCTCTTCATCCAATTAATTCAAACCTGAGGAAGTTTCTCCTAACCAAAGAAGCCGACAAGAAATCTCACTGAATGGAATCATAGGCCTCACTAAAATCCACCTTCCACAGGAAAGTTGTCTCCTTCAATCTCCTCCAAGCTACCAAAGCCCCCATGGCCACCACAAAGCCGTCCAGAATGCCCCTCCTGGAAATGAAAACCATCTGCACCGGCGAAATAATATCACCAAGCAACCCACGGAGTCTGTTGGCAAGGGCCTTCGCCACAATAAGATACAAAGCATTCAACAAGGCGATCAGTCGAAAATCTTCAATGGCCTCAACACCATCCTTCTTAAGTAGGAGGAAAAGATAGAATTTATTCAACCTATTGAACCCCTTGTTCCCCACCACAAACTCCTCCATGACCTGTAACATTGCCTCCACTTGTGGCCAAGACTCCCTGTAGAAGAAAACTAGGAACCCAACCGGGCCTAGGCATCCATCTGCGAGGCCCCAAATCACTTCTCTTACCTCGTCCTCCGAGAAGCCAGCCATAAGAGACTCTGCCTGCTCTGCAAAGATACATCGCACATCCTCACCCAACCACCTTCACATGCCTCTCCTGCACATCCTTGTAAATTCCCTGAAAAAGCCATCCCTCCAACCAGCAGCCTATCAATCTAGTTCCTCCTCCTCTTGACCGATGCCATCTGGTGGAAGAATCTAGTGTTGGAGTCCCTATTTTTCAACCACTTATGTCTCGATCTTGTCTTCAATTCCACCTCCGCCTTCTTGTCCTCTTGCACAACCCAAGCATGTCTTGCCCTACACTCCCTGTCTTCGACAATCAATGCACCAACATCCTCCTGCCTATCAAGTCTGGTAATCTCAGCCAACGCCTTAGATTTCCTCTTAAGTCTCGCCTCCCTAATCTCCTTCCTGTAACCCCTCAGGTAGTCCCACAAAGCAACCAACTTCTTCGACAACCTGGTCACTGCTGAACCCTCTACCTCCAAAGACCTCCATTTTTCCTTCACTCGATCACTAAAGTCAACCTTCATTAACCAAGATCTTTCAAACTTAAAGTACATACCAAAGAATGATCCTTCATTCAACCTCCACATCAATGGCGTGTGGTCAGAAAAAGGACTATCCATCGGTAAGACATCAACAAGGGGAAACACCTCCGACATCTCCACGTTGGAAAGGAATCTATCTATCCTAGACCTCTGTCCACCGAAGTTCCACCACATGTATGCATAAGATCTGGGGACCAAATCAATCGAGCCATGAAGATCCATGAACCCCACAAACTGCTTCAAGCTAGTGTCCTGCCTCCTGCGCCCATTAGACTTGTCATCAAGTTGTAATGTAGTGTTGCAGTTGCCTTCTATCAGCCACAGTGTCCCCTTGCAGTTTGCAACGACCGACACAAGCTCCTACCACAACATGTCTCTCGCCTGCGACTCCAGTGGGCCATAACATCTATTATCGTCATTTTCGATCCATCTGACCTCCTCACCAGCCTGGTAGAGATGACATGGCTTCCCATGAAGCCATCCTTCCCAACAAAAACATCCTCCCACCATCCCAGAATCTGACCACCAGAGCGGCCTGTCGCATCAAGGGCACGAAACCCCTCCATCCAGGAGCCCCCAACCTCCTTCCAGAGCCTTCCATCGCAAGCTGTCAACTTCATCTCCTGCAAGAGAACGACGTCTGCCTATCACTTCGACATTGTTACTTTGTCAGTAGGAGAACTAAAGCAACAGCACCAGTGCCTGCCTAGCCAACCTTGACTTTTTTGGTCTTTTTTTGTCTATTTTGCCTTGTTGTTATAGCTTGCATGCCAAGCATAATGTACAGCATGCTCTGCGCCACCTCTATGAAGGTTACACCTTCGATGGTGAGGCAAGCCTAAAAAAGTAAGGCGAATTCATAGCCCTACAACACAGCCAATTCAACAGTGACATTAACGGAACAAAGCAAGGCAAAGAAAAGAAAGAAAAATTTCATTACACTATTCAAAAGTGACCAACTAAACAAAAAAAAAATGATACAAGGCCATCCTGTGCACATGCCCTAAGGGCCATTATGGGATGCACAAGCCCTAAACAGACATGCCAAAGATACAAGGCCCTCCCATGCTGATCACACCGAGTCAATAAAGGTTGCATACAGCACTCCAACTTTGTTGAGCCTAACCCGATAAAAGACCCACTAGAGCCCATGAGCAACCAATCAGGTCCACCAGCTAGGCTCCAATCTCAGGCCTAGCCCAGCAAGCCCCAGCTAGCCATCTATGGCAACTTTCGTTGAAAGACCCCATTACCAGGCAAGCTAAGGTATCTTCAAGTGGCGACGCCTGTGAACAAGAACCCTCGCCAAGACAAAGTGAAAACCGCTGGAAGAGGCACTCAAATCCTCCCTTACTTAGAGCATTTGATCACCCTACCCAAATCGTCCCCACCTTGGAGTGCAGAGACATGAAAAGACGGGTGCATGCAGAGGAGGCAACGGGAAACGTCGTGATCGAGAGTTCGGCCTACAATCCTGACGGGGGCTGAGCAATCCATGCAAGGACATGACATTCTGAGCAAGCACAACCTTACCCAATCACCCATAACTATACAACTGAAACTGCCCAACCCTCGTTCCACAAGCCTTTTCCTTAAGCCTGTATCCCTAGCAAGAGTAGGAAAGGCGAGAATCCCTTCAAAAGGCACCTCCCCGTCGTGAACAACGAAGAAAGTAATAAAAAAGCTCACTGCAAAAGAGAGCCCTTCACCAAGGCTAATAATAAACGACATGGCAACTTGACAAGGTGCCAGCAAATGCGCCTTTGTCCCCTCGGGAAGCCATTCACTCAAAACTTTCCTCAAAGGAGAAGCGACGATGAGAGTGTACCCCCACCGCCCCTACTTATAAGCGAGGCAACATAGGAGTGGACGTACCTTCCTGAGAATCGCAAACACCAAGTCTGCAATAAGTGCGATGGAGCAAAAGTGACCAAAAAAGGAGGTGCGACCCATAGGAAGGACCAACCAGCAGTTACAATGCCACGCAAGAGGAGCGGTGCACTCTACCCCTGAAACGTCATGATAAGTCGATTTTCGCTTTCAAAATGATAAAACAGAAAAAAAAAAAATTGAAATATTTTTTATGTGGTAGAAAATCAATTATCAAAACATTAAACAATTAACATCTACCCACAAATTGGTTAAGTCATATCCACATGGAGACTTAAGCCAATAAACTAACATATATCTAGCATTCACAACCACAATTTTGTAAAGAAATTTATTGAATATTCATTAAGCATTTGAATGTAAATATTAATACCCTTTTCACTGGTTTTGCTCTCACGCACGGTCGCACGAGGAGAGGAGCCTCAACCGGCAACGTGTCGACCAACGATGGGGTGTGGGGTCACAACCTTCATGCCTGATGTAGACACATCTATTTCACATAAACTATCTATTTACACATGTTCTTAGGCATATAATTGCATTCAATATTATAAATATTGCATAGCATGCATCATTCTACATTTAGAATAGATTGTATAAATTATAAGTTAAATTGCTCTTTTTGTGGTAAGGGGACAGGGCAATATTTATCTGAGCTTCGAATTGAAGATTCAACCATATAGATCAGGTTGATGATCGAAGTCCAACACCTCCGAGATTGCTCCGATCAGACCTCCATAGCATCACATGCATCCGAGGAAGATCAGAGGCCAAAGGGTAAGGTGGTGAAAATCCAGATCCAACCACACAGATGGATTCGAATCGACGATCGTAGCCCAACAACGCGAAAATCGACCCAATCCGACATCTATGACACCATCTACAAGCATTGGAAAATGGGAGGCTCAAATGGCACCACATGGCGCCATCCAAGCCGCCTACAGCCACCAACCTCCACCTACGCCATCAAGTCTCGACAGTTGGATCAAGATCCAACAGTTGAGATGCAGCCACATCACCCCCCAAGCGCAGCACTCACCTATGAAGGCACGATCAACGATCACCTATGAAGGCACTCACCAATGGCCGTGAGCGATGGCACCTTAATTCAAAAACTCAACAATTTACGACTGTAGCGCATTGGGTGAGAGGAGTTCGCATCCTACGGGCGCGTTCAAATCTTACCACTCCTCAAATTCTCCGCTGAAGCAAGGAGTGGTGAAATTCAACCGCACGATCGAGATTGAGCGGTAGCAGCGGTGGCTACGTGGCGTGCTAGGTGCGCTAGATGAGAGCGCTGCACACACGTGTGCGATCACGTGTGAATGCACGCATGATCGCATGCAGAGGCGTTAGTGCGCTAATGGCGAGATGGCATGCAATCCGAGTCGTTCATCCACGATCCAACGGCTGAGCAGCGCCTCTTCGACGCAAGTAACGCACGTGCGACCCAACATTGCCACCACGTCGTGCAATGAAGATCCAACACTCCTCGCCTCTCCACGCATCTTCACCGATGTTTAGCTTCAGCGATGTATGCGTGTGTTACTAAAGGCTTACATTTAATTTTAAAGATGTGAAGTGTCTCTTTTGCCCCTATGTCCCCAACTATAAATAGGACCCATACCCACTTGTCATATCATCCCTTCCTTCTCTCAACCTCCCAAAGAGCTAAGAACAAGTTCTTGAGCTCGCTCTAGTGCTCCCAAGCTACGGAAAGCTTCGTTAAAGTAAAAAAATAAATTTTTCCACTTCTCACCCCCTTCGCAGAGCTCTCGCCCCCGTTCCAGAAGCGGATCTCACAACTTCAACGCCCTACCTCATCCCTGGCTCTTCCAAATTCGCCCTCCTTCCTCCATCTTCGCTCACCCTCTAGCCATCGTCTATCAAGCTCGTCCTCCAAGCATTCGTCGAAGAAGATAATCTCTCATCCCCTATCGTTTTTATCATTTTCTAGTGTAGATTTTCAACTTTATAGTTGTAGCAAGTAGTTGTAATTGACATTATCTTTGTTATAAAAGTTGTTCTTGCTCTCTCTCTTGTTTATATTGCAAGTAAATTAGTTGTTTATAGCCATTATGAATGTTTCCTTTATAAAGAAAATATAAAAAAAATATAATTGTGGATTTAGAATCAACGTAGCCTTCCCGTGTTCAACTCGAGACTCACCATAGTTCGATTAAAATTTATTTGGTAGCAGATTTTCTTGTGAACTTGGAACGACTCAGATTTTCTAAAATCTAACTTTTCTTCGCAACAATTTTCTCGCTTATCAGTGCATGTGGCGGCGGAGCAACGTGAGATGGCTGAGGGTGGCCAGATGGTGAGGATAACGCCGATGGCAATGGGGCTCAACAATGACGGTGGAGCTGTTGCTGAGCAGCGTGAACGATTAGTCCTCGTTAGTGAGCACGTGGGAGGCATCCATGTGGTATCAATGGTGAAGGTGGGAGGATAACGCCGATGGCAATGGGGCTCAACAATGACGGTGGAGCTGTTGCTAAGCAGCGTGAACGGCTAGTCCTCTTTAGTGAGCACGTGGGAGGCATCCATGTGGTATCGATGGTGAAGGTGGCCTAAGGTGGCCACAAGGAGCGAGGAGGTGGCCGGCAGTTTGGGTTCTTAGTGAGGAATAAAATGAACGGTAGGAGAAAGGAAAGGAAAAAAAAAAGGACAAGGAAGAAGAAGAGGCAGTGGTGTGTGGTGGTGATGTGGGCCGCGCGAGTGGTTGGAGATAGTCGAATAATGATGAGAGGTGCGATGAAGATGGCTAGGTTGTTGGGTTCATGCAAAACAGGGGATGAAGTTGGAGAAGAGGAGGAAAGAAGAGGGGAAAATGAACGGCTTATGCTGAGGGAGTGGTGATTTGCAGTAGGAGCGTGCGGTGAAAGTGGTAGCGAGTGGCTATCACCACGCTTGTCACAGGTAGTGGTGATGCCTGAGCACAGTGGATGGTCGTCGAGGAGATGGAAGGCACAATGGTGAATCGTGGTTGTCATGAGTGAGGAAGGAGACACGGTCGCAGTGAAGGCGCAGTGGATGCAGAACTCCAAATATGGCGGTGCAGTCTATTACCCCGTACGCCCGTGGTGGAGTTCTCGCTGCGGTTGGAAGATGCAGTAGCTCGTAGGACCCTCAATGTAAGCTTGAACCATGGTGCAAGCCTTATGCACGGTGGAGGAGATGGAGGAGCCAATGGCCCCCTCTAGAGGAAGATGATTTCCCAGTGACCCTTCGTTCTCTTTTTAACCCACCACGGCTTTCTCCCAATCCATAATTTCCACCTCTCTCTCCGCCACTCTTAATTTGCGTAACAGCTGGATTTGAACGCCAGTGGAGGCAATAATGGTGATAGACCATTACTAGCATGCCCCTCCTTCAAGTGCTAATTCCGTTCACGTACAGTTGTATCTCTTTCTGGTTACACATATCAAATAAGAAGCATAAAAGTATATATTTAAAATGCAAGGCAGGCACATAAAAATATTAATAAGCTAAGATTAATTAATACTTGGCTTAGACAATTAAACCACAAGGAAACATACTCAATGTGTACTTATGCCAAATAAATGTCCAATAAATTGGACCCATCACGTCACATCAACAATAAATGTGATTCATGCTAACCCAAAATATCACATCATCGATAAATGCGATGCATCATTACAACATCCCAGGCTTAGGAGAATGAGCACAAGTCGACCCCAGGCCTTGGGAAACTCAAACGACATAACAGTGTCCCAAACCTAACTGACATGTGCAAACGGCAGAGGTGATGTGATAGCCGACTACCATCTGCTCAAAAGCCCTAGCAAAACCAACCGCTTAACCCAAGAAAACCCCCCAACTGAGGGTTGGAACTGGCCACACTAGGTGGCGACCTTCCCCCCCAAGTACGCACCAAGGGCAAGACCCTTAAAAGGCACTGCCCAAAAATCAAAGCAAAATAACCGTCAATCCCCCCCATATGAGAGGAGGCGAATGGCACCTCCCCCTATGAGAGGAGCGAGAGGAGGAAAATGGCACCTCCCCCCAACGAGAGGAGCGAAAGAAGGGGCAAACAGAACCTCCCCCCCGCACGAGGAGCGAGTGTAAGGGCCAAGAACGTACCTCACCCCAACAATGCCGGGCAACAGCTACCAAATACCAAGGGGACAAGCCCAATGCTAATGCAATAGGAAATCCCCCGCAAAGCACCCAACCAACCAGCCTATCAGAAGCAGGTCACTAACGGCAAAGAAGGATTGAAGAAACTAAGAAAAATACATACTCGAACAATAGATGCTACGGAAGCAAAGGCAACAAGCTTACCACGACAAGGCCAAGTGCAAGAGGCTCACGAGCAACCCAACCCCATTGAGTGACAAGTGGGTAGCCCAAGCTACCACAACAAGCCAACATGCTTACATTATCCACCTAAATACCAGTTTGCATGGATTCCAACCCACCTAAGTTGGCCTATCTGCCTAAATTCTAGTCCACTTGAATCATCCAATCTACTTGAACAATCCACTTGAACCTACACCACCACAGGTAGCCGATCCACCCAGAAAAGGAAGAGACAAAAAGCAAAACCCTCGAGACGCCGCCCAAATATCCAAAAACGCAAACTGCCACCGCCCCCCGCGAGGAGAAAGGAGAGAGGAAGAGCACCTACCCCCGATAAGGTCATTGCTGGGGGTAAAGGGAATTGCCCAAAAAAAACAAGTGGAAGATATTTTACTCCACAACATGCAAAGCAAACTACGTGGGTGGGGGCAACTAATGAGTGAAGACAAGTCCAACCCATCAAGGCAAGGGCCCATGAAGCCTTAGACCTAGGTAGTTTCAGGCCCAAAGCCTAAAATCATGTAAAGGAGACCTAGTCATACAGGTCGAGCACGAGTAGCCAACAAAGCCGTCTGACTTTAGCTAGGTAGATCCCCAAGTGGGCCTCCACTCAAGTTTTCCAAACGAGACAGAGTCACCCTAGGCGGCCTGCTAGGATATGCCAAATAACAGTCAAAGCCTCCTATATGGTATCACTGCACCCAGAGCCCGCCTAGCCAAGCCCCACTTTGTCTTTTTTTGTCTATTTTGTCATGTTATGACTTGCACGCCAAGCATAATGTAAACATGCTCCACACCACTTTTGCGAAGGCTACACCTTCGGTAGTAGGGCAGGCCAGAGAAAGGCTAACGATCAAGCATAAGTTGTCTCCCCAACCTTTGCACATGTCACATGTTCCCCCTTGAGAAGGCAACCCGAGAGGCTCCCCTAGGGGGGTGCTCCTCACATCTTATAAAAGAGAACCTTCTATTATAAAGGAGATAGCTTAATCAAGCGATGGTGTATTCAAAGAACTCCCATAAATATTGAGATAATGAAACTTACGAAGGTTATAGAGTCCCTTCCCAGACGTACACCATTCATAGTGGAATTAGGTAATCAATTCCCAAGTGCTAGTGTGGTTTGATTCTTCCTACTCTAACTTATTGTCTTAATCAGGTCCTCCAGGCTCAATCACAATCAATAAAAAAATTCATGCTCTTCCATGATATATTTCAACACAAACAATAAGAAAATTGTAGCAATATTCCCTTTAAATGGCTTATGGATCCCTTTACTCTAAACCCTGTAAACTTAGAGCTCTTCTATCTCACTTTTTTTCATTTTATGCGTGTTTGCATCTAAGAAAGTGGATGTGCTCACATGCACAAGCAAGAACATAGGCAGGGCTACATGTGCATGCACATGTATGTGTGCATGCATGCATGCATAGTGCATGCATGCGTGCCTGCGTAGTGCGCGCATGCGCGTGTGTGTAAAAGAGAGAGAAAGGGATGCCATCCCCTTGGTTGCTAATTTAGATTTGATTCTTTCCATCAAAGGGAAATGAAGCAAGTTTCACCAAAGGCTTTAGACTTGAAGAACTGCACTTTAATAATGGATCCAATGGTCTATGAGCATTGAGACAAAATCCTTTTCTTTTGTGAAAAAGTAAGACAGAAAACTATCTATTTCATTTTTTGAAATGAAAGTGTTGGGAGAAAAATGATAGCATAGTTTATTTCCCATACCCTTAGGGCTCTTATATAGAGAGACCCTTTAGGTAAGATATAAATAAGTCCATTCGGAAAATGAAAATAACAAAATGACCAAAGCAACAATGAATAAATAACAAAAAACTCTCAACACTCCCCCTCAAGTTAGAGCATAAATATCAGACATGCTCAGCTTGAAAGATAGATACTCCAACCGCTTCATGGTCAGGGCTTTAGTGAATTCATCAGCAATTTGGTCCTCGCTAGAGATGTACGGTGTAGCAATCTTTCCAGACATCACAACATTTCTAATAAAGTGGCAATCAACCTCAATGTGTTTGGTCCTTTCATGGAAGGTTGAATTGTTTGCAATGAATGTAGCTACCTTGTTGTCATAATACATAGGTATAGGACTAGAAACCTCAACACCAAAATCCTTCAAAATGGATTTAATCTAGAAAAGCTCACAAGTACTGTATGCCATTGCCCTGTACTCTGATCCAATACTAGATCTGGAGGCCACATTCTTTTTCTTACTGCGCCATGTAACCAAGTTACCTCCAACAAAGGTACAAAACACTATAGTAGATCTCTTGTCCTCATGAGCACTAACATAGTCTGCATCTGGATACCCACACACATCTAAGTGCTTATGGTTCTGATCAAATAATCCTTTCCAAGAGAACCATGCAGGTATCTCATTACCTAACATACACCTATCCAATGAACCTCTCTAGGCTCTTGCATAAATTAACTCAGTCTTCCCACAGCATATGATATGTTTGGCCACGTAACAGTGAGGTATGGTAGCTTGCCCACCATAGCTCTATACTTGGTAACATCTTCCAACACAGGACTATCAGCACCACCAAAATGAAGTGTCAAATCTAATGGCACCTTAGCAGGCTTGCACCCAAGCATTCCTACTTCCTGAATCATGTCTAACACATACTTCCTCTGGGATAGAACCATACCACCTTCCAAATGATGTATCTCAATGCCCAAGAAATAGGTTATCAGCCCCAAATCCTTTGTTACAAATTGTGAATGTAAGAAATTTTGTCTCCTCCAAGCCTTTTGTATCACTTACTATCAACAACATATCATCTACACAATTAAGATGGTGGAACCTCCCTATGTATACCTAGTAAAAACAGAGTGATTTGTTGTGGACCGTGTAAAATCAAAACTCTGAACTGCTGAGCTAAACCTGTCAAACCACGCATAGACTTTGTTTTAGGTCATATATTACCTCACGTAGTCTAACACTCCCCCTAACTCACAAATCTCAAAGGTTGCTGCATATATAATTTCTCATCCAAATCGCCATGTAAAAAGGTATTCTTGATATCAAGCTGATAAACAGGCCGAGCACAATTAACAGCAATAGATAGTAAAATCCTTATTCAATTCAAGCGAAACACAGGTGAGAAAGTCTCAAAATAATCAACACCAAATATTTGAGTGTATCCCTTAGCAACCAACCTAGCCTTGTACTACTATATAGTGCCATCAGGCAGGCATTTCAAGGCAAACACCCGTCTACACCCCACAACAGTAGCTCCAGAAGGCAAATCGACTAACTCCCAACTGCCCCCTAAGTGTAGAGCATCCATTGCTTTCACATCGCCTAAGCCCAAGCTGGCTCTTGAAGTGCCTCGATATGGCTACAAGGAATCCAATGTCCGTCACCTGCAAGAGAAAGTAACCATCCAACTATAATAACAGATCATTAAACATAAATTGTGTAACAAAATATCTAGTGTGGAGCCTTCCTCTGAGCAATGGGAAGATCCAAATATGTGTTGTCAATGGTAAAGGTTACCTAAGCGACTCCTCAACCTGTATACGCAGATGTTCTCTGCAGTGGAAGGTTTTGGGATAGAAGTGGGATGATGGAGGTGCATTACTTTTTGTGTTTGGTGGGTTGAAAGGCTCGGAGAGCCCTGGAGGCGATGTTGTAGGCATACGAAGTGGAATACCCTACAGTATAGACTGGGTAGGAGAATCCCCCTTCTTAGGATAGAAGGAAATCTCCTCAAAGAATGTAACATCAACCAAAACATAGAACTTGTGAGCCACAGGATCATAACAACAGTATCCCTTTTAAGTTCTCGAGTATCCTAAAAAAATACATTTGCCAACCAAAGCAACAACTTGTCCACCTTAAAGAGCTGAACAAAACAAATGCATCCAAACACGACAAAACTAAAAGGAAAAACAGCTTTGTAGGGAAAAAGCACAAAATGAGATGTCTTACCACTCAACATTGACGAAGACACCCTATTGACCATAAAAACAATAGTAAGAACCACATCAACCCAAAACTTTAAAAGCACATGCATGTGGAACATCATGGTTCGTGCTACATCAAGAAGATGACGTAGCTTGCATTCAGCAACTCCATTTTGTTGGGAGGTGTGAGCACAAGACGTCTGATGAAGAACCCCCACAGAGTGAAAAAAGAAAAACTATGCTAGCTTCGCATTTACAAATTCAAAACCATGTGAAAAACTTTTATAACAATAAAAATTGTCTTTGTTTCTTGAAAGAAATTTTGAATAAATCCAGGAGCTTCTAATTTTTCCTTAAACACCCAAGACATGTGTACAATGATCAACCAAAATTAGGAAAAAATAGAAACCCCTAACACTACGAATCCTACATAGGCCTCAAACATCAACATGAACTAAATCAAATGGTGACTCAGTCCTATTATTCTAAAAAGGAAAGGACACCTAGTAGTGTTTGCCAAGCTGACAAGCCTCACATGGAAAAGAATCAAGGAACTTCAGATCTGGGAACTGACGGTGGAGAATAGGTATATTGGGATCTCCAAGACGAAGATGCCATTGGATAGCAGTAGCAGCAAGAACAGTAGCAGTGGAGGTTGTGATGGTGGTGGCACATGGAGATAGTAAAGGTTATTCTACTCAAATCCACCAATCCACCTCATCATCTGGAGATCCTGCAAAAAGAAATATTGGTCATAAAAAATGCTCTACATCTCAAAATCTCCGGTAATCTGACAAATGAACATCAAGTTAAGTGCAAAACATGAGGCATGCAATACATCAGACAATGAAAGAGAACTAGGCAACGGTATATTCCCAAGGCCAGTAACTAGTGATAATCCTCAATCTGCCACCCTGACCTAGAACGAGGTAGCAAGAGATCGAAGGGAAGAGAATAGATTGGCATCACCAGTAATGTAAGAAGAAACACTTGAGTCTGCAATCTAGGCAAGAGCACTAGACCTGGCTGACAGTGTGGTAGTACCTATAGGCTGGAAAACAGATGCCCTTGTAGATGTAGAAGCCTGTAATGGAATGAACTTTTCATACTCGGATCTAGAGATAGTGATCTACCTAGCATCTTCTTGGGACTGAGTGGTATCCTCTATAGCAACAACCCGATTGACACATGGATCCATGTCCTGAGGATATCCATGCTTCACCCAACATTTGTCAAATGTATGTCCATTCATGTGGCAATATTCACAGAAGAGATTACTTCAGCCATGACCACCACATGCATCGCCACGGCCACAACCACCACGTGCATTGCCACGGCCACAACCACCACAGGCTCCAAACCCAATATATCCACGACCATAGCCTACAGAAGCCATGGCAGAGGAATCAGAAGTAGGGACAAGATCTGAAAGCTCTAATCTGGATAGGCACGCGTAGATTTGGGATGGTACAGGAATCTCCTCAAGTGTCATGAGATTATCCTTCACTACCTTATGTTCAAGCCCTAGTCCTGACAGCATCTCTATGGATCTAATGGCCTCATCCTGCTTAGCCATGATAGAGACATCTGACAAGAGAAGCCGATGAGTATCTTGCTCCTCCCACAAGTTCTTCATGATGCCATAATACTCAACCAAAGGCATCATCCCCTTCTGGATTGTGTGAACCTCCTCGATAGCACGATAAAGGTGGTGATGTTTACTCTTGTGAGAATGTATTTCATGTAATACTTCCCACATCTTCTTGACTAAGGCATAGGACATAACATGTTTAGCTATCGTTTCCATAATATTGAGCATGCATGTTGCTACCCAATCACCGTCGGCCTCCCAATTGGTTGTCTTGTTTTCAGGTTTGAGGATGTACTTCTTTTGAAGTGAACCTACAAATCGGGCGAAAGACATGGACCACAGGAGGAAGTTGGTGCCACCAACCTTAATAGAGGTGTCCTGCATTGAGACTGCAATGAGGTGCTGGTGGTGTATAATCTCCCCATTGAGTCACTCAGGACATCCTTGTGGTCTCCCATAGCATCCCCATTGTAGACTGCAATCTCCGTAAGTCTTTTAAAGATAAATCAGATCATGTAGAACAGAAACAAAACTCCAACTGCAGATCTGAAAATCACGATTCCAAACCATCAGACGAGGCCCACAGGAGGACCAACACCGCCCAGAGCAAGAGGAGCCCCAGCTGGTGCACCCACTGCAGGTGTGCTCCCACGCGATGCCCTGTGCTGCAGAACAGGCGCAGCAGCACGCTGCTATCGCCCAAGGGAGGGAGATCTGCAGCACTTGCTGCTGCAGGTGGTTGGGCCTTGGCACTGCTGCCAAGGAGAGGAGAGAGAATGGGGGAGAGGTGGATGGGTTTGGCAGCTAAGATTTGGTGGGGTACTTGGGCATCAGTCTAGAACTGTTGCTCTAATACCATGTTAGGAGAAAAATAAGAGCATAATTTATTTCTCAAACCCTTAAGACTCTTATATAGAGAAATCTTTGAGTAAAATATAAATAAGTCTATACAAGAAATGAAAATAACAAAATAACCAAAGCAACAATGAATAAATACCAAAAAGCTCTCAACAGAAAGCAAAATCAAGAAAAGCCTTCTTTAAAAAAAAATCAAGACGCTCAAAAGTCACAAGATTAGCAAGGTCCCGTTGATAAGTTGTCAATTTTTTTGGAGCGATGCATTAATCACCAAAACATTAGCAACTTTCTAATCATTGGTTGTTTGCATGGTTATCTTTTGTTGGTGAATCCAATACCTATAGTTTAGTTGTCCAGTCCTGGGAAAGGCACTCTCACCTTTCCTTATGCAAAAACTGTGTAAATTTCCCTATGCTTTGGCACCAGTCGGAATAAATCAAGCAAGAAAAAAATGTTGTCTGGCCCTTGGTAAAAAAACACTTGGAATGAGACTTATACTTAGTCAATTTGCAAATTGCAGGTGATATAATCAACAACAACAACATCTGAAAAAAATTTTCCAAATGGTACCTGCATCCGTAACTTGTCAACTTCAATAGTTACAAGTGAGCCCAAAGTACCGGAAAGAGTCTCTAGCGCCACCGAGTACTTGGCTTGTTGCTCCAATAATGAAATATAAATAAGAAGTCCTGGAGCATCAGAAAGTAGGTATTCCCAAGACAACAGAAACAAGGAATAAAAATACAAGAACTAGATTACTTGCTAGGGATTAAACAGAAAGTTACCTTCTGGCTCATGTAAGCTATGAGAACCTATGTGCTTTTTAAGTAGTGCCTCGGCTAGGGATAAAAGCTTTTCTCCTCCTTGGCTACAAAGAACCTGAACAAGAATTAGCCAGATGTATAAACACCTTAACTGGACACTGTTGTCAGATGCCAGATGGTTATCCAAAATGAACAAAGTAGGGAAGTAGCAAAAATGCACCAGAAGATTTCATTGCAAAGCTTAGCAAGAAATCAATACACAAAGAACAAAAATAGAACCAAGAAACCAATAAATGAAGAACAAATACCATACTAGCACCAAGTTCTATTATCTTTATCCACCTCAAGGAGCAAAAATCCAAGAGGATGGCAGTGCAAAATAACAAGCCCACGATAAACAAAAAACAAAAATAAAATGACTACCATATTAGAACATTAGCCCTGTGGCCATTAATTCCACATTAAGTTATGTCACTCTAGTTAGGAGCAACCTTTTATTTAGTGTGCTTTTAAATAAAAAATGAATCCATGTTTGTATAGCAGGACACCTGAAGTAGAATGCTGCAGACAGCCCAAAGCAGAAACCTTTCTTCACCAACAATCTTGTACATCTTTATGGCTATCTGCAATGGCCAACCAAGCTAAAAGGTTAGGCACATTGTCATTGAAATCAATAGGTTACATGCAGGGTAGAGAATTGAGCAATATTAAACCTGCTGTTGCTTCACAAATGCGTACTCACGAACATAACAATTGAAAAGTCCTATCATCAGTTCCAAATTATTTGGCAATTTCTCACAAGCATGTTCATAGCAAGAAGTTGAAAGATCCACTGTTGAAAATGAAATGCATCAGTCTTGCAAATAGTGTAAGACAAGCTAAACAAACAAGACAGAAATACATGAAGAATTTAGACAAACAGTGATCCAGCCTCTGGAAAACAATCTGTAATGTGCTGAGGGTAAGATCATCAATATGAAGAGAATCAGTAGACAGTAACTCTTGTCTGGCACTGAGACAAACAGTCAATGCTTCATCTGCCTTTCCCATCCTCTCCAAAACAAGAGCCTTGAGAGCCTGAAGAAAAGATGAGAATTCATGTTGGATTCCCATAGGAGTAATAATCATGAAAGATACACCAACAGTGAGATATGATATAATATATAGGAGCAGCGGTCCTAGGACTATGAGAAATTAACTTACATGAAAAGATAAGAAACTTTTTGTTCAGGATGCATTTGTGAAATTCAACTGTCAGGATTTAAGAGCACCCTTAAGATAAGGAGTTTATAAAAAATTCATGCAAATCAGATGTGCATAATGCAAAATTTTAAGTAATTCAAATAAAAAAGTTTATAAACGGCTAAATTAAAATTCTGTAAACAAAATGTGCATAACATATCAGGTTTATTTGATTTTTTGTAGAGACTTTTTTTTTTAAGAATTTTTTTGTAGAGATTAGAATAATACCCTTTTAAGCCATAAGGTTGAACTTTGTAACTACAATATATACAAAAAAAATTCGATAACTTCTCGCACAAAGTATTTGTCATAGAATCAATCCAATCTCATTTTTGTTGGGACAATGGACAGCGTCCAGGATAGTATGCAGGTTACTCCAATTTCCGCCATTCACCCTTCCTGTCTAGTTGCAGAAGAAGCTTCTTCAGCATTTCATGGAGAATGAGGAACATTCTCAAATTCCTTCCACCAAGTGCCAAAGCATCCCACTTGCTACACTTTATACCTAACAACCTCTAGTATGAAAATGAAACAACCTACAAAAAATCTTCATTGTTGTGCTTCGGATCAACATTGGAAATGAGATTTTTTCTTGGATTGTAGCATTCAGATTGTCTTAAATATTGAAAATTAGGTTCATTTTTCCCTTGATAAGATCTTCTTGATTCTCTTGACCTTACTCTGTGATGGCCTTTTTTTTTTTAAGATCACTTGTGCGGTCTTCCATCTGCAACAAGGTGGATGAGTGGTCATACAAGAAAGGACAAGATTCTAATGAGATTATTGAGGAAAAAGTGGCACCTATAAAAGATAAATCGACAGAGACATGTTTAAGGCAATTTGGACATTTGGTAAAGAAGATGAATTAATCCTCCAATCAGGAGATGTAAGGAGTTGGATGTTAAGCCTCTTAAGAGGAGACAAGAAAGGCCAAAGAAGTTTTGGAAGGAAACCATTATGCATGATCTCAACTACTATAATTTAAACCTCGAAATGCCTCAAAATAGGTATGAGTGCAGGCAAAGAATCGATGTAGCTGACCCCACTTAGTGTACGAAAGGGCTTTGTTGTTGTTATTCTTGCTCTTTCCATTTGTGCTATCTTCCGTTTTCTTCATTTGACCTTGTTATCAACATTATGCTCTGAATTCCTTTCTTGTTAAACTAGCATGCATTCCGAACATCCAAGTTCTGTATGCTGGACTTCCCCATTGACCTTCACTTCACTAATCCTACTTCTGGTGGTGGGTTACCTATAAAAACAGTTAACCAAGTTTGGGAGGTGGGATAGCCCACCCTGCTTCTGGCATCCCATAATATTGCATTGATTGAGTCCCCAATCTGACACACTCGCCTGAATCTGAATCACCCCTCATCCGTAATGCCCCATCCCCGTTTCATCTCCCACCCACCCAACAGCCTCAACGTGATTCCTCCTCTCCCTCTGTAAAGGTCGTTTCTCACCATGAATCAACACAAACAATTTAAAATTTAGACAGAAGCAAATAATAAAACAAATAGCTTCAGTACTCGGAGATATTAATATATTCTCAATAGTTGTAAGTTTAAAAAAAAAACATTGTTTTCTAGCAAGTTATCATTCAGTACAATAGAAAATAATCGATTAATTCTTACCATTTTGGGTGCTATTACATAAAATCAAGTAATCAAATTGTAGCATGTCAAGTTAATTAAGCTATTTGATGGTAATATTGCATTAATTCCTTTCAAAAAAATTATTGCATCAATTCCTTTCCTTTTCACTACATGTACATCAAATTACACGTTAATAGTTTTCAAAAAAAAAAAAACATGTTAATAAATTCCTAACAAGTTACTTGTCAAATTATACAAGTAATATAATTAATCCTGTAATTTATTTCATGATATATCTAGTGGCAAAGACCCACTAAGCATATCTGACCCACTACTTAGTCCACAAATCATGCCAAACAACATATTACATCACTTTTTTTTTGAAAGGGCATTACATCACCAAATAACTCCCATCATGTCAGCACTTGTCCCACAAGTTTCAAATAAGCCACAAAAACAAGAGGCTCCAAATTTCTGATGAGGGTCAACAAGGATTATTTCCTTTGGTGTTGTAAGGTGAGGTCAAGACAGTACATGTTTTCCAAGTGCATATTTGCAATTTGCAAAAGAGATATGATGTGGAGAGTTTCATGCACTACAACTACAGCATGTTGAGTATCTGTGCAGCTGCGCAAAAAGCAACTCCAAGCATCACCAAAGTTGGTAGGTTATGCATTGGGCACACCAAATTGACATTTGTGGAAGGATGACAATCTCAAGCTCCACAATGGGGGAGGTATGGCAAGTGTCTTTGAAGAGGGTGTTCTCAAGGATACAATGGAGTTGCATTGAATATGAACTATTTTTCAGATGTCCATGATGGGAAGTATGTATTATACAAAGAAGGGGAGCACAGTGGGCAAGTAAGTAGTACTCAGACTTGTAGAATATACTTTGAATAAAAGTTACCATGTATATATGCACACATAGATAGATAGATAGATATCCTATAAAATCTAACTCAATTGCCAAACTAGCCCTCTAGCTCATTGAGGGTTTTGGTCTGATAGCAAAATGTGGTATGAAATAATCCACTGGCCTATTCAACCGCTTATCCATCTCAATCTTTTTGCCAGTTTAATCCATTAACTTCAAGTCGGAAGTTGAGTGGATGTACCAAATCCTAATTAAAACCTACAAGGTCTATTGTTTTATGCATAAATAATGCAGAGCTACCTCAGATGCACTACGTGTGAAAATATCAATGCATGACTAATTCTAAAAGCCTATAAAGTAAATGTTTGGAGATACATTAGGAGATCAGAGTTGCATTCCAATAGCAATCCCAAACAAAATGGAACAGTGTCAACTAAAATGAGTATGGATGTTTCCTCCGCTGTTCTTCCAGCAGAGAACCGCTTCCAATGGCTGGATACACATAACAAAGAAGTGACTAAGGAGGCCAACAGGGTGATATTGCACTGAAAGTGAGAACCCTGGAAAAGGAAGTCATCATATGTTGTGAAAAATACCAGTGGGTTGAGTGGAGAAGTGGTTGTCCAAGTGACTTGAACGAAACTGTTCTGTGGTACATAATTTCTTGATTTCTATTGATAGGCAACATCTCACTGTTTATGTATGTTTTAGCTATTTCATCCCTTTTTTCTTTTCTTTCCCCTTTTTTTTAGTCGAAACAAAGCCCTTTTATCCTTTCTGGAGTAATAATAACCACCTTTACTCCAAAACAAAAATGCCCATAAACAACTACCTCAGTAACTGAACCAGAAGTACACTATGCACCACACTTTCTCCTCTAGTGGATCCTTTTCCCTTCCTTTTCGCTCTAGAGGATAGTTTGAATGCATTTGTATATATCTCAGGCAGTTAGAAGCTAACGTTTCTTTTGCTATCAGTTTCTGCCATGTGCACAAAAATACATTTTTCTGCCCAAATATAACAAGCTACATTTCGTTAACCTTTTCAGTCCAACGATGTCTAAAAAATCTATACCAATCATGGCTAACACCAATAAGACAATGTACATCCCAACGAAATCGACCCATAAAAATTGCTCCAGTGCAGTGTGCCTCCTTCCAAGGAACAACCCCATTCCACTAACCCTTCATCCCGCAAACGTGCGAGCTATCATATCAAATCACAAGCACACGCCTCGAACCCATACTTCTTCTCATCACCACCACCTACTTCCTACCACTTCGCCACAAACCAACGACAAACCCTAACTCTACCAACGCGATGGAGACCCAGCTTGGAATCCAAATCCAACTCCAGACCGCAACCAATCGACGCGACGAGATCGCCGAGGAAGTGGGAACGAAGGAGGCGAGCGAGCAGCTTACGAAGGCGTAGGGGGAGTTGGGATACTTGGCGAGGAGGGCGGTGCAGAGCTTGAGGGCCGCCTTGAACTGCCGCGAGTCCACGGCGTCCCATATCGGCCGGACCCGCCGCTCCGGTATCCCGCCGGCGAACCCGAACTTTGACGCCATGGACGGGGGGTGGTGGAGGTCCAAGGGTTTCGCCGCGAAGGCGAGCGAGCGTGCGAGATCGAGGTAAGAGGAGGAGGTGAGCGGCGCTGTTGGGGTGGAGGAGGAGGGGAGTGCGTATCCTTTTGATGAGGTGAGATGACCCACGTTTAGGTTTTGCGGCGCGTGCGGAGATTCGTGCGCACGTTAGAGCTCCGTGGAAGGGGAGGACCAGACCGGTAGAGTCGAGATATAGCTTGGACCTTCGGCGTGCTGAAGGGGTTGTACTTGCACGGGTGAACTCAACGTCTAGTTGCCAACGGCCCAACGGGGGTTTCCGTGCGGTTAGCGGTCATGTACCCGCTCTGAACCTTTGTTATGAGCTTTGGTTCATCTTTGAAAACGAGGGATACACCCTATTTATCAAGAGCGATAAATCAATCGTTCAAAATTTTAATTTGGTCAAATTTAAGTTTTGAAGAAGAGATAACTTATCTCCTCTCTTTTTATCTCTTTTAACTTGTCAAATCAAAGAATTGTTGATGTTATTTCATAGGTAAGTTAAATATATTTAACTCTTATTTGGATAAGTTTAAACATGGCAGCATATATCTTACCTGGATTAAGGTAACTTAATCTAGTGTAAGTTTATTTCATTCTCTCTATGAAATAAAATTTAACCTATCTATTATCTCAGAAACCAAAATTTACTTATTCCTCCATTCTATTCCACTCTACTCCAATTCTTTTATTTATTCCACAAACTTTTAACTCATACCAAATAATGCTTTAGTAAACACCACTAAGGGATAATTTCATATTCCAAGTAAACATCAACAAGAGATATCTCTTATTTTTAATTTACTACTTCTACAATCCCCTCTCATAAACTAGTCATAATGAAAAAAAAAAATCAAAAAGAATGATATAGTTCATCTCGAACATCAAACACTTGGGCCTATAAATATTGACAATATCATGTTCCATCAAACCTTCAACATGAATGACTCTGTGATCACAAACAAAATCATGACTTATAATAAGGGCTAGTTTACAAGAGAGGATTGCAAACTAAAAAAAAAAAAAAAGTAGGATATTCATTGTTGGTGTTTACTTAGAACTTATGACATCGCCTTATAGCATTTAATGAAAGAGAGTTACTCTTTGACTTGATGGGTCGAACGAGCAGAAGATGAATCTTACTTTTTCCTATGAGGTTATGGTCAATTGTTTACCAGTTGTGCCACACTCTAATCCCAAATATTCTCTATTGCCAGATGCTTTCTTGATGCCTAATCTCTTTGACTTTTTCTATCTATTTTTGTCTACGAGTTATTTACATGACAAATAATTTAAACTTTCACTTAGGTTGTGGCACTGTTGCCCTTGCTGATTTAGTCTATTCATATAGAGAAAACCATAAATCAACACTAATCATCTTGTTCGACATATTAAAATTTTACCAACAGACAACTTTAATAAGTAGCAAAGTATCAAAATCATATAGGTTCAATTAGTTTTCAAAATACACATCAAAAGGTATCTTGGCAAATAATGATCCTAGAGCGTATTTATTATCATGATAATTTAAAAATGATGCTTGTTTATATATTTGGGAAATGAATTCTTCTTAACAATAACAACAAAAATACATATCAGAATGATAAACTAAATTTATAGAGGAAAATGGCAAATAAAATAACTAGTGATAATGTCATGATTTGATGTTTACGATGGTCATAACATCTAGATATTGTTTACCGTGTATTTTACCCCATCTATTTTCTTACACCACTAATAATGGTTACATCTTATGTGGTTTTTCTCCTTTATCTTTGGAGGGTTTTAGCTATTAATTAGTTCTTGTGTTTTATAGTTTTGGTTTTATCACTTGAATAATTATTCATGAGAATAATTTCTAGCAAGCTAGTAGGCTAGAATTCCACGATTACATATTTACCTTTTCATCGAAAAAATAAATCTACAATTAAGGCTCATATATGTGGAGTTGTAACTGGATGAAGCATGGGAATAGCCTCGTAGTTATGTTAAAATAAGAGAGGTTCAAACTATAATTAATGAAAATCGATAATATCAAGTGAGATTTGTTGTGAATAAAATATGTCATCATATCAGTTTCACACCTGTTGAGAAATTATTTTTTCATGACCAGGAATTCAATGTCTTATAACGAAATACCAAGAAAAGTTGACAAGACCTAAAAGGTCATACAAGAATGTCTGTGAAAAAGTGAAGAAAATATTTATGTTTGGAAAAATAAAGTTTCCATAATTATGACTTTCAATCCAATCACCTTAAATACAACAACCATTGAGATGTTGACCATTTGGATAAGGCTTATTTCTTATTGCAAAATAACTTAGTACACCTACTATATTAGAAAAAAGGTCGAAATACAATGACTTGTGTCTCTGTTAAACACAATAAAAATACAAACTATAATATTCACATGCAACTAGCGTGTTAAACTAACTCTTTTTTCAAATTGCAACCTACTTATTATAGAAACAAGATAAAAGTTGAAAGTGCGACTAATTGGAAAACTAATCTTATGCTTTCATCTTTATCAATCCTTAGCACAACTTCATCAACTAAATAAGCAATGAAAAATGCTAGAAAAGAAACATATGGAAGATGATGCTCAACAAGAAAAATTAAAAGAAAAAGAAAATAATTGAAAATCATACATATATATATATATATGTACATATGTAAATACAATATCAAAGAGGAAACACTATTAAATCCATCTTATCCATCTATTTATTACTCATTGGACCCCCACACGTTGGGGTGCCCATGGTAGATGTAGAGAATTGTGGAAATCCATTGTAATCAATCAAAGTACTGTTATACCAATAGACTTGTGGCTCATCTACCTTCATTTCATTAAGCACCTCGATGGATTTTAACTAGTTTGTTAAAAAAGTCATCACCCTCTTCGGTATGGATGCCATCTCAATAAACATGCATGCCTTCTATATGAATATGTTTGCACTTATAAGCAATTACAAATGTTAGCTTCACAAATTATGTGAGGTTTATACCTTCACACTTCATCAATTTGTGCATGTGGTGTTTAGATTTGTTTTATCAAAGTATAAATCTTGGAACTATATCTTCCACTAGATAATGAATAAACTAACTCATGTGTCAAATCAAAGATAGGCCATGGTTTTATTAAATTCAAAGTTAAAACTTATAAAATAGTAAACTATTTTCTTAGTTAGTCAACTAGTCAGGGATATTATAACCTAATTTTTTGTCCAAGAGTAGTCGACTATCTAAGGCCTTGTCGATTAGATTAAATTGATTCATTAGTCATTCCATTGTGTCTAAAATTTTTGTTATCGAACATAATCTAAGTAACGTAGTGAATAATGTGCTTTAAAAACTTTACCTTTGGTCTCGTTTGTTAACAGAATGAGGGAGTGAATAAAAATAGGTCACTTCAATCAACATTTTCTTGTACTATCCTATTATATCACATCAACATCAATATATATTCACTCCAATATAAGCATATCCATTACAATATGCTTACAATATCACATCAAGTCACTAGTATCTATATCTTAATATTAAATAAATATCACTAACATCACATCAATATCATAAAACATTTTATCTCTCCGGTATTTTATACCTGAGTAACTCTTATCTCACTGCTAAATGTAGCCTATGGTATAGTTGACCCCTTCTCTTAAAGTCAACTAAAGTCTTCATTATAGCCCAAGTCATCCTCTTTAACCTAATGTAATCTTCGAATTTATAATTTGCTTCTATGAAAATCAAGAAAATGGTCGATGAGAATTTTAGGCTCATAACTTCCATGCCAACCCTAAAGTAAAAGTACTTCTTTATTGCTTGTGCTTCCTCCTTTGTAGTTGCTCTTGGACTAATTGCATGCCTAGGTTCCCAACCCTTGAATTCAACTAGTCAAAACTTCACATCTCTTCCATCTCCCTCTACTTACACTTTGTACTTTCTACTCCATGAGCCCATGCTTTGTTCTGGCAACTCTAATATTTGTTTACGTTGATTCTCATAGAATTTTATCTTCACAGGCTCTTTCGAGCAGAGCTTAATTTACATGATGAAGCCTTGGATTCCTATCACTTAATGACCCTTGTGGGCCACTATAAGGTCATCCCCACCTCTACATCTCTCGACTATTTATTAATTGGTCAACAGGATGATTATTAATTGCCTAGGTGTTGCTTTTAACTAGTCCATTGATTTTTATCGTAATCAACTTAACTAATATATATTTTGTAACATCCGTACTTGTAATGGATATAATTTCATTAGAGATACGATTAATTACATTTTTCTCCACCACACTATTGTCATAAAGGAGTATATATTTAATCATCTATATTTAGGCTTTGATGTTTATATTTCAAATAACATGCATTAAATTGTAAGAACTCAAATATCATGGAATCCAAAGAAGCCACATTGGTCCATCCAACAAATGAAAGGAATTGACTATCTTAGTATTTTTCTCGCTTCTTTTGCACCTGCATTGCCCCTAACACTTTTTTTCCTTTATTCCTTTATCACCCCCATGTTTCCCAATGGTTTCCCTTCCTTTGAGATCCCAAATTAGGGGTGTAGTTAATTGATTATCCATATCCATTTATTGCTGGCATTACAATTTGAATAAAATATGCTACCAGTTCATGAATAAATGTACTTCTTTGTATGGTTGTGGAACCATGTTATAACCATACAGTTAAATCAGATGTATTGGATTAGACACTTAAGAGCTAATTCACTTGGAAAGTTAAGAAAGTGATGCCAAGAAATATGAAACTAGTGTTAGCCTACAATTGTATTTACTTACAGCTGAGTGGTGTTAACACTAGTTTATATTTACTTAAATTGATGTTAAGTTGTAGTATTAACCCTTGTGGTGTTTACTTGGTAATGGTGTTAATAATATAAAAGATGAGTAGTATCAGAGGTATGAGTGGTGTACGGCTTTAATACGAGTTTAACTAAGACCTGTGGAAATTGGTGTTAGACGAACCTATTACAACCCGGTTCCCGAATCCCTACAGGACACGAGGCCGGACCTACTCGACTAATCCCAAGACCCAGTCGTCCAACGAGAAATAACCAAAAAGCAGGAAAGTAAACCACATTCACTATACTAAGCAACTAACAGTAAAAAAGTACAGCAGTAAAGAAGTAAAAGCTACTACAGTACATGTCACCACCACAATAGTAGAACAGTAACAAGTTACAGGAACATAAAGGTGTAGAAAAGTAAAGGTACAGAACGTAAAAGAACAAGAGTCTGAACTCACTACAACAAAAAGGTACAGCAAGAGAAACTACTGCTATTAGGCTCTACTGGGCCCAGCACCCTCTGCAGCCGTAGACTCAGGCTGCTCAACACCTGGACCTGAAAAGGGGTTATAACTACACAAAGTCAGTGAACACTGAGTAGAGTGGCAACCAACTAACTAAAGCAGTAAAAGTAGACAAGTAGCTGTTATTTTTCAATTACTTTCTTTAACTAATTATTATTTTTCACCACTTGGTTTATTTATCAAATCTCTTTCTTGATCTCAAATGTTCCTCGTGGGAACGATCTTGATTGCAGTCTTTTCTGAATAGTAGAAGGCACACGTGGTGTTCTCTTGGCTGGGAGAGTCCTCTGTGGTGATCCTACACCCAGTCAACCACCCCAAGGTAATGGACAAACGTAACGGTGACTATGGCACGTGCGATAAGCGCACGGGTAGCTACCCCGCACTGGCACGCGGAAAGTCGTTTCCGCTAATGGGTGTGTCCAAAGTATAGTACAGAACAGTATAGGGCCTAGCCCTCTCAGTAACAGGGGTCTAGCCCCTAAGAACCAAATAAGGGTCTCGCCCCTCCATAGTCCGCGCACCCTCACCTGACAACCCTGGTTTGCTCAGTGAACCTAATAAATTAGTGTAGGGTAGCTACCTGAACCCCAGGTCCCGTGGGGTGGCTAGCTCTCTCCCTACACTAGTAGCTCTCCCCGGTACAGTGTACACGAGGGCCAAGAAGTCGGTGCAGAGTGGCCAATCCTATCCCCGGGTCCCAACCCAAGGACGGCTAGCTCCGCTCTACACTAAACAGGGGACAATCGCTCTCCTTGGTACTACATACTCAAGGGCCAGCACACTTCCCCACGCGCATTCCCAGATCCATTCCATTCATTTCCAGGAGCTCTACTCCTAATTTCCCCGTAGGGTTCATTCCCATATTTCTCATGCCATTCCACACCAGGTTTCATCATTCACATTTCCATTCTTAGGTTATATACGTACAGCTCGTATTTCTATCATTTATATTTCCATTCTCAGGTTATACACATGCAGCTCGTATTTCTATTATTCACTTTTCCATTCTCAGAGTATACACATGCAGCTCGTATTATATCATTTAACGTACACAGCAGGAAGGTTACATGCAACTGTTAACTAGCACAGGTAATTCATAATTCACAATCAACTTTGGTTCATTTACAGGCAGCTGTTTAACAATTTTGTCACTCATTCAAGACTGCAATTCAATCACGCATACAAACATTTCAAGTATTTCTCATCCTAGGATTTATGCCACCTCCTAGGGTATAATCATTTATTCCACACATGCATTCAGTGTTATAATTTAATTAGGGGAAGTCACTCTACCAGTCAACTCAGGAGGATTAGGGGCTCGAACGGCAGGCTCACGTGCCTCAGCAAGCCCCGAACCCGCAACGAAACGAAGTCCTATAACAAAGAACAATCACAAGAGAACAATCAGAACAGTATGGAAAGCCTTCTAACAAGTAGAGGAACCCACAAAGAAAAACGTCGGTATCTTATTTGCATAAAACAGATCTCAAACAGATCCTAAACGAGTTAAAACAGGGTTACTGACTCAAATCAGACGTCTGGAACAACTTCCAGATGTCTTAAAAGTGTCCAGAAACGTACCTCAAGTTCTGTGTCGTCCTCAGACCTCCAGGAACTCTTCTGGACCGTATAGACCCAGCTCCACACGTCGGGGAGTGATTCCAGTCGTCTGGTAAGCTTCCCACACATCTGAAATGCGTGGGCCGACGTGCCCCGCGCCTTCAGAAAGCAAATCATGCAACGCCACCACACAATCTCCTCAAAATAGGCACGCAAAAGGGTACCTGCGGAGCAGCCTGCATGGCCGTATTCGCAAAAAAAACGTACCTTCGCAAAACTCTCTCGTTAGACATCTAGAACCGCCTCCAGACGTCCGCTATGTCATCTGGACGTCACTACGGACATCTGATTCTGGGAAAAACCTAGAACCAGAACCTGCTCCCGCTTGCTCTCGCCGCGCGTGGCCGCGGCTCGCCTCCTTGCCTGCAACTCCGGCTGCAGCAGTGTCAAGGATGACTTCCCAACGCACTCCTCTCGCACACGTCGCTCTAGCTGTGTGCCCTCCAGTGAGCTCCCACACGAGCTCATGAGCTCACTCTCCTCACCTCACGCCGCTCCTCGTCGTCGCTCTCGCGCTGGGGTGGTGAGGAAGGGAAGAAGTGGCTAGAGGTTGTGAAGTGAGGGGAACGAGAGAGGAGGAAGGGGGTTTTATAAGGAGGGGTGTTAGGGTTTTGCTGGAGGAGAGGAGAGAGAGAAAGGAAGGAAAATGAGCATACTGTATGCGTGCCATCCGCGCATAAACGCAAAGGCTTTGCACAAAATTTTCAATTTTCAGACGTCTGGAAAACTGTCCAAATGTCTTACCAATAGTCTAGACGTCTTAAAAGGCTCAGGATAGAAGGGTCTTTATAGAACCTGTGTTAAAATGGCCAAACCCAGGTTACTAAATGGGAGGTTAATTAGTAGTCAAGTAAACATGGGTTAACCCTTTAAAAGAGGGGGTTGACCCTACAAGTAAACTGGGCCTAAAGGGTTCAGATGATCATATAGTAAATAAAGAAATAGCTATGGTGTCTACTAATGAGTTTCTATATTGAGAGCAAATGAAAAATTTTCCTAAAAATATTACCTGCTACCCTTGAATGGGAGTTAACACACAAGTCATGTAAAATCATTAGCTTGAAGAAACCAACGCTATCTCCATTTACGGAGAAGGCATGTCTTTTGATTCAAGGTAGATTTGTGCCTCTATAGTCCAATATGTATTTTTGGTGGATTGTTGGTTGCTATATATTTAAATGATGGTGTGTAGATAAGAGTATAAGAGATGCATGATGAAACATGTCCACTTAGTGAATAAAAGGAATTAGCTCATTTTGCTATGAAGTCATGATTAGGCACATAAATGGAAGAGAATAAGATCGATAAAAAAGTTGATTTCACTTTTCACCTAACCATAGAAAGAGAAAGATGATACATGTAATGTCCATTCAAGAAGAGAGTGTAGATTTAGGATTTGTTACAGTAGGGCAATTAGTGTCTTTTATTTATTTTTTAGTAGAGTGATTAGTACCCTATTACCCTCATGGTCCTCTGTAATAATTTACCCACTCTCTCTTTATAAAAAGAGATGTAGGGTTTATTTCTTTAATCAAGAAACTTATTTCCGTAACTTGGTATCAAAGCAATGATCCTGGATTGGCGTTCTTGATATCCTACCAAACAAGTAACCTCTAAACCCCTCACCAAAACCTTAGATCGCAACAGTTGAGGGAGGGAGGCCAATCGACCCTCTCTCTTTCTCTCCTCGTGCACAGGGAGGAGGGATCTCTAGTGGCCCGCGATGGCTAGTAGCAGCTGCGTTCCTTGCTGGTGGCCAGCGGCAACAGCAGCCAGTAGTAGCGCCTAATAGCAAGCTTCTCTCTAGCGAGCAACCAGCGACGGCGAGCAACAGCAGTAGCCGACGCGCAGTCAACAACAGCGATCGGCAGCGGCACCTCTCTTTAGCAAGCATCCAGCAACGATGGGCGACGATCCCTATCGGTGAGACCGTTGCCGGTGGGCAGTAGAAGCCCCAACCAGTTGGGAACATCCTTGGGGGGTATCTTGCTCTCATGGGAGTTCTTGTTTGATCCATATACTGTTGGATCATCCTCTTAACGTGGTCTCTGGGACTTCACTTGTCCAAAACTCGTTTTGGGATCCAGTTTTGTGCTTGTTGGATTTTCTATATGGTATGAAAATTATCTTTCAGATCTCTGATTGGTTGCTATTCCTTCCTGGTTTAACATCATGTCCTCTTCTGCTTCATTCGAAGTCGCATCAGAGTCTTCTGTTGATACTGAGAACATTCTTTGTTTCCATTATGAAGCTTGATGAGACCAACTATGCTTGTTGGTCTCAAACGTTCCTTATGACAGTTGAATGGCACAATAAGGAACACATCCTTATGGAGGAAGAGCCTTCCAATAAAACTGGAACGTATGCCACATGGAAGAGAGATAACACCATGGTAAGAGCTTGGATCATGAATGTTGTGGCATCTCACATTGCTGATGTTATAATGTGTTACAAGACAGCAAAAGAAATGTGAGATTCTCTTCATGACACCTACTTACATGAAAAGAACTCCAATAAGTTGTTTCAGATCACTCACGACACCTTCTCCTGCAGACAAGATGGTGTTACTTTGTCTCAGGATTATACTCAACTGAAGGGACTATTGGAGGACTAAACGCTTATAGACCAATGTTAAGACCCGTGCCACCAAAACCCTTTTAAGACGTCTGGGAGTTGGTCCAGACGTCTGGACACCTTCCCAGATGTCTGGAAATCATTTTTTGCGTGTGTACAACCGCAAGTCTGCGAGCGTGCCGCGCGCAGACTGAGCCCCAGCCGCCTTCTTCTCTTTCTTCTTCCCTCGCCGACTTGCATAGCTGCCCCCTGTGCCTATAAATACTCCTCTCCCCTCTCCTTCGTTCACCACCCCACCCCACTCGTCTTCTCCTTCCTACAGTGCGAGAGCGAGCAGCAGCTGCAGTCAAGTGCAGCGGTGGAGAGGAGAAGAGCAGCGAGAGGGAAGGGAAGAGAGCGCGCGAGTCGTGAGAGAGAGAGCTCACCGGAGAGGCTCGCGGCCGGTCGGGCGTGCGCGAGGAGTGTTTTGTCGGGGATGTCCTCCCCGACGCTGCTGTATCTAGAGCAGCGAGCGGACGAGTGCGGCGCGGCTCGCAGCAGGAAGAAGACGAAGAAGCTTCTAATTCTGGGATTTTTTCCCAGAATCAAATGTCTGGACCTACATCCAGACGACGCGGACGATGACTGGAGGAGGCTCCAGACGACTGCAAGGTACGTTTTGCCTCTTACGCTTCCTTTTGCGGACGTCTGTTGCGTGCCGTGTTTGAGAGATTTTGCGTACACATACAGGTTTCGCTTCGGGAAGGCGCGGGACACGCCCTCCCACGCGGTTCAGACATCTAGACAAGTCACCAGACGGCGGAGAGCATCTCCAGATGTCCGGAGAGATAGTCGAATGTCTGGAACTAGGTCCATACGGTTCAACAGGATCCCTAGACGTCTGAGGAGCAGCGCAGAGTAAGGTATGATTTGGCCCCCTTTTTAAGACGTTTGGAAGATGTTCCAGACGTCTGATTTGAATCAGAGTTGCCATTTTTGACCCGTTAGGGTCCGTTTGAGGTCCGATTTCCACGTTTAAGATCCCGTTCTTCTTCGTATAAGTTCCTCTACCTGTTGGAATGCTTTTTACCATGTTCTAAGTGGTTCCTTGTGATTGATCCTCATGTAGGACCTCATTCCGTTGCGGATTTTGGGGTTGAGGAGGCACGCAGACCTGTCGATCGAGCCCCCATTACTCCCGATTTCGCGGGTAGAGTGGCTTCCTTTAGTTAATTACAAACATAAATGCATATCTGGAATAAATGATAGATCCTAGGGTATGGCATGAATCCTAGGACTAGAAAAACTAGGTTGAATGATAGATCCTAAGGTATGGCATGAATCCTAGGACTAGAAACATTGGAACGATTGTATTAAATGCTTGAAATGCGGTCTTGGAATGAGTAGATAATAATTGCCTGTAATTAGATAACAGCTGCCTGTGTAATGTAGAGTACTATTGTTAGTAACTGCTACATGTAATTTCTGTTGTTTGAAATCAAATACGAGCTGCTTGTATATAAATTGGAAAAGAAAGATTAAATGTTGGAAACACATACTATATGCGAATAAACCTGAATGATGAAACTTAGTATGACTTGGCCTGAGGAACATGAGCATGAACCCTACGGGGAATTAGGAGTAGAACTCCTGGAAATAAATAGAATGGAACTGGAAAAGTGAATGGGAAAGTGTGATGTCTCTTGGGTACATGGTATCAAGGGGAGCACATATTACCTCTTAGTGCAGAGCTGAGCTAGCCGCCCTAGGGTTAAGACCTGGGGTTAGGTCTGGCCACTTTGTACCGACTTCTGGCCCTCGCGTACACAGTACCAGGGAGAGCTACTAGTGTAGGGAGAGAGCTAGCCACCCCACGGGGCTCGAGGTTCAGCTAGCCGTCCTACACCGACTTGTTAGGTCCACTGGGCAAACCGTGGTAGTCAGGAGAGGGTGCGCGGACTGTGGAGGGGCGAGACCCTTGTTTGGTTACTGTGGAGGGGCTAGACCCCTGTTACTGAGAGGGCTCTGCCCTATACTGGTTCCATGTTGTGCTTTGGGCGCACCCGTTAACAGAAACAACTGACCGCGTGCTAGTGCGGGGTAGCTACCCGTGCGTTTATCATGCGTGCCATAGTCACCGTTACGTCTGTCAGCGACCTTGAGGTTGTTGACTGAGTGTAGGACCACCACGGGGGACTCTCCCAGCCAGGAGAGCACCACATGCTACTTCTACTCTTCGGAAGAGACTGCAATCAAGATCGTTCCCACGAGGAACGTTCGAGATCGAGAAAAAGACCTGTTAAATAAACCAAGTGAAGAAAGAAAGAATAATTAGTTAAATAAAGAAAGGAATTGGAATAACAGCTACCTGTCCACCTTTACTGTTTCTTTTAGTTAGCTGGTTGCTGGTTGTCACTCTATTCAGCGTTTCGCTGACGTGTCGTACTTACCACCTTTTTCAGGTTCAGGTATTGAGCAGCCAGAGCCTACGGCTGTAGAGGGTGCTGGGCCCAGTAGAGCCCAGTAGTTGTACCTTTGTTGTACCCGTTTTCTGTAGTAGTGAGTATTTTGTTACATTCTTGTACTCTTTTATTGTAATTTTACATTCCTATACCCTTTTTAAATTCTCTACTGTTGTGATGGTGTGTACTATAGTAGTTTATTTCTTTACTGCTGTACTTTTGTTACTTTTAGTTGCTTGCATGGTGAATGTGGTTTATTTTACTGCTTTTTGATTACTTTCTCGTTGGACGACTGGGTCTTGGGGTTAGTCGAGTCGGTCCGATTCTCGTGTCTTGTAGGGATTCGGGAATCTGGTTGTAACAACCAATTTATACCTGTGCTACACAGGAGTATCACAAGGAATTTACGATACTCAAGTTTCTTTCTAATCTAAGTTCTGAGTATGAATTAATACGATCCCAGATTATTACTCTGATAGAGCTTCCTAGTCTGGAGGAGGCTTATAGTCAGGTTAGTAGACTCTCTGTTTGGTCTACTGTCCCTGAGACTACTAGACAGACCTCTGCTTTTGCTACTAGAGGAGGTTGTCTAGGACGTGGTGGATTTGCTATTCGTGGTCGTGGTCGAGGCTGGGGTACACCCAACTTGCACTTACTGTGGGCATATTGGACATGTTGAGGCTTCGTGTTGGAGTAAGCATGGGAAGCCTCCTATGGCTAATCAGGTTGTAATCTCTACTGAGACTAAGGGTGATATAGTACTGTTCAGGGACGTTTCGTGCGGATTTAAAGCGTATTATGTTGTAGTATAACCGACAAAACGTTCGAACAAATACAAAGTTTTTATTACTCGAACAACTAGAGTATCCGAGGTCGAACACAGGGAGCAAATGGAACTTACCACTAAATCAAAATGTAATTGAACACTCTAATTTACTCAAAATGTCAATTCAGGTATGAATGTATGCGATTAAAAGGAGTTAGGGCAAGAAAATATGAAATTGGACGTCTGATCACAAGATCAGACGTCTTAAAAGCATTTCTCCTTTTCTTCTTGATTATTCTTCTTCTTCTGCTGCAGTCTTTGCTCTTTCTTTTCTTCTTCTGATCTCTGCAAAGTCTCCACTTGGCTTCTCTATGCCTTTGCTTCTCCTGCGAAGGCTTCTTTCTTGCTTCTTCTTCTCTGCCTTGTTTCTTCCTCTTCTATTCTTCTCTGCCGTTCCTTCTTCTTTCTTTCTTTTCCTTCTCGCGGCCAAGTCCTTCTCCTGCGTTTAGCCTGCCTGCACAGGAGCAAAACCTAACCCTTCTCCCTCTACCCGCGCATCTCTCTCTCTCAAGCAATTCACTCAAACCGCTCTCCCAGAGCCACAGCCATAATCGGGTCGCGGATCGTACCCGGGACCAGGCGCACCTGCAGGTGTGTGATGCGCGAGGAGTGCGTAGGTCTAGGTCGGGTCGGATCCGCCAGGTCCGCGTGGTCAGGCCGCGGACGAGGCGGGTGGGGTCAGTGAGGGACCTCACCCCTGTGCTTTCGAGGCAGTAAACGTATATCACAAAAAACCTTTATACCATACCTGTGCCTTGAGATTCCACGATGTGGGACTAAACGTTCCGCCCTTCCTTTGCGTGCGCCCGCAGACTCTCGTGTGCAATTGCCCACGCTGAAGGCCCTGCTGCTGATCCTTGCTGAACTCAGTCACCTCGCAACACTTGCGAGAGTCTGCTGCACCTGCCGCCTGGGAAGCCTGACGCCTGCTGCTGCTCCAAGCTTCCTGCTGCTTCGACTGTTAATGGCGGCCGGAGCGTTTACCTGAACTTCCACAGAACGGCCTATTGGCCCAATTAGAATAGTTGGAAACCTTCGCCGTAGCACGGCGAAGGCGGTGGGTGATGCTGCAGGTTGCCGGTCGGCCTAGGCGTGCCCGCCTAGGTTAACCTGTGGCTGGAGATGGTGGGTTGTTCGGGGGGTGGTTATGGAGGTCTGGAGTGGCAGTTGTGGGGTGGAGCGAGTTCCTGGTGGTGAGGCGGAGCTCACGAGGTGGTTGGCGAGCCGTGTGGAGTGGCGGAGTGGTGTGGGCGGCTCGCCGGAGTTCGGTCGGTGATGTGGAAGATGAGGGTGGTCAGCGTCGGTCGAGGGGTAATCAGATGAGATAACAGGGGGAAAAGAGAGAGGATAGGATGGAGAGGAGTTCTAACCTAATTGTAAGGACGAAAGGGGACAGAAGGCGGACAGCAGTACTTGCTGTCGCCGGAGAAGATGACGCCCAGTGGGGGAGAACGGCGGCGACGACGGGGCTGAGGCGGCGTGCGCTGGTACTGCGCGACGCGGAGGGAGGTCAGGAAGCTAACTCTGCCACTGGTTTTGTGGCAGAGCGAAGAGGGAGGGGAGGGGGGCTCGCCGGAGCTAGCTGGGGCATTTGGCCGAGCAGGAGGAGAGGAATTGAAGGGGGAAACTCGGCCAAATCAAGCTCAGCCTCTTCGGCCGGAGTTGTGGGTTCTTATATAGGCGTTGGACTTGGTGTGAAGGGCGTGAAGGGCACGTAATTGCCTGAGGTTGGTCGCCGGAGATGGAAAGGAGTTAGGATACCCAAATCTCTCGTGCGTTCGCACGAGAGATTGGGTTCACACCAACGATTGTAATTGACTTTATGAGGAAGGGAATTCCTCAGAGAATCCTCCTTCCATTTCTGGGAGGGAATCTCTGAGGGATTAGAGAGCAATCCCTCTCCGAACCTCGCCGGAGTTCGGTTCTGCCCTAGCAATGGCGGCAGGACCGGTTTGCAAAGAAGGCGAGGAACCTAGGGGGCTCTCTGCAAGGATATTCAAAAGATAGGGACCAATTTGTGATTTGGGTGTACTAAATTGCAAAGTAGGTCAAGATGACCTCTCCTTAGGTCCAAATTTTGGTATAAACCTAATTTGGACCTAAGGAAACCAATGGAGAAGTTAGATTTCAGGTTTGACCTCGTTTGACTGGATATTTTGCGTAAAAACCCAAATTAGGTTAATTGAAGAGCTAGGACCCTAATCTAGGTCAAACTAGGTTCCAAAGGCCAAATTAAGTGTTCTAAACCCTAGAGTATGGTTTTCCATGATTTGTAGAGGGTTTACTTGCTTTTTGTTCTGACCGGAACCTTGTTAATTTAAGCGGGTCTGTTTTAGGGTTACCAAGTGTCTTTTAGTTCTTAGATTGCACATGAACCCATTTCTGATTGACTCAACCCACTTTTTATCTCATTTAGACCATTTGACCTATGTTTTGCCTCTGAGAAATCCCGTTTATCTACTGCAATGGTAAAATTGCAGTTTTAACCTTTATTTCATGTTTTCTTCTCAGAGCACTTGTTCCTTCAGTTAGGCCTTCTTCTAGGTTATGTAGGAGCTTTTATCTTCTTTATTGGGTCAAAATGAGCTAGTTATGGCTCATGATGAGGCTCTCATCAAGTACCTAGAGTTGAATTTGATGCCTTGGCTCAGAGATTGGCTCAAGAGACTCAGGAGTCACCATTTGCCTCAAATACAACTGCCCTCGCCTCCTTAGGTATATTATGTGATACTATTTTTTCTGTGCCTTCCCAATGTAGTAGATCTACATGGCTTGTGGATTCAAGAGCTTCATTACATTTGAGTGGTGATCAAACCTGCTTTAAACAACTTTAGTTTGTTTGTTGCATTAGGCCATTCAGTACAGGTTGCAGATGGTCATCATACCAGGATTGATGCACAAGGGGAGGTTTCACTTACCTCCAGTTTACAGTTGCCTCGTGCTTTATATGCTCCTAAGTTTCCTTGTAATTTGTTATCTGTTAGCTGTGTTACTAAAGTTCTCAACTACCAGGTTATATTTGATGATGTGGGTTGTGTGTTACAGGACAAGCTTACAAGGAGGATGATTGACGACAGACATGAAAAGAAGGGTTATATCGCTTACTTTAGACAGAGATGGCTGCTTCTTGCCATGGAGACCATGGCCTTATTGTTGGGACTGCACTTCAATGGCATCATCATCTCGAACATCTTCCTCTGGATAGGCTACGACGCATTATTCCCCACTTGTCAACTGCAATTGAGATTATATGTGATGCTTGTCAACTGTGAAATCATCACTGTGCATCTTTTGATTTGATTCATCTAAATGTATGGAGTCCCAGTAGAGTACCTGATAGGTTGGGCCACTGATATTATCTTATTATTGTGGACAATTATTCCCATATGGTGTAGTTATTTCTGCTTAAGAATAAGTCTAATGTGGGCACAATTATAGAAGATTTTATTAGAGAAATAAAAACTCAGTTTTCTACCTATGTTAAATGTATATGCTCAGACAATGCTTTGGAATTTTGTACTGCCAGATTACGTGCTTTCTATAGGTCACAAGGTATTGTACATCATATCACATGCCCACATACATCCCAACAGAATGGGATAGCTGAGAGGAAATATCGACATATACTGGATGTGGCAAGGACACTACTGATACATCATAATGTGCCTCAGGTGTATTAGGGTGATGCTGTTCTCACTTTCTGTTATCTCATTAATAGGAGGCCTAGTTCTATGTTATCAAAATAGATTCTATGGTAGATTTTACATCCAGATCATGATTTGTTTCTTATGTCACCCCTATTTTTGGATGTGTGGCATTTGTACACATTATAGGACTTGGCAGAGATAAGCTTGCACCGAGAGCTATTAAGTGTGTCTTTTTGGGATACACTCATACATAAAAAGGGTATAGATGCTATGATCCTATTGCCAGAAAACATTATGTGAGTGCTGATGTCACATTTCATGAGACAGTTCTTTTCTTCTCCATGACTGCACAACAGTTATCTTTTGAACCACATGACAGATTACCTAAGGTGGCTCCTATGCCAGTCCCACCTATATGGTTTGGTGATTTCTCACCTATTCAGATTTCTCAGAAGCCTTCGGTTCAGTTAAAGAATAATAAGTTTAAAGAGCCATTGATGGCATATAAAAAGCTAGGGATGTACAGGCCACAAATCACTGCTCCCCCCCTCTCCTCACCTCAGTGCCATCATCCTCCTCATCTACACAGGTATATATTGATGATACTACTTTACTTGTGGCTTCTGATGTACCTGTAGGTCCTTCCCTTATTGTAGAGGATAATACTCTTGTGCTAGCAAAAGATGATATGGACCTTCCAATTGCAATTCGGAGGGCACCCCGTAGTTGTCCTTCCAACTACAGAGTAGCTAGCACTACTATTGGCAATGGACTTGGAACCAACTTTGCTGCTTTTAACATGGCTCTCTTGGTGACATCTATACCCTGTACATATCAGGAGACAATGCTTCATCCAGAATGCCATGATGCAATGAAGGAGGAGATTAATACTCTTCATGAGAGAGGCACATGGGAATTTACATCTAGACCACTTAGTGCTCATGTGGTTTGATGAGAACCTCATCATGAACCCTAACTAGCGCAATCAAACCTAGATATGCAAGAAAAAGCTCCTACATAACTCAACGAAAGGCTTGACTCAGAGAATTCTGAGTTTAAGAAGAAAACAAGTCATAAGGGGTAAAAATACAATTTCACCAACACAATCTGCAAATAGGGTAACTCAAGGTCCAAACATAGGTCAAACTAACCTAATAAGAAGGAAAGTGGGATGATCCGATCCAACAAGGGCTACAGCAACTCCAAGGAATTAAAATGACATTCTGTAATCCTAAAATAAATCCACTTCAATTCACGAGGTTCGAGGTAGGGTAAAAATCGACTAAATCCTCTAAAATTCAAAGAAAAATAATCTCTAGGGTTTAGAACCTCCAATTTGGCTTTAGAAACCCATTTTGACCTACATTGAGGATCATGCCCAATTAATGATTTAATTTGGGTTTTTACGTAAATTGGTCGGTCAAACAAGGTCTGACCTAGAAATAAAATTCACCATTAGAATCCTTAGGTCCAATTTAGTCATGCATAAAAACTTGAGCCTAAGAAGAGACCTTCTTGATCGACTTTGCAATTTGGTCCTCATCTATTACTTTTTGACCCTCAACTTTCGAAACCCTTGCATTTTGGCTCCTATTTTCCTCGTCGTTCTTTGCATTTAGGTCCCTCCTGCAAGTCTCTGCGCAGCGCCATGCTCCGGCAACTTTGCGCGGAGCATGACGCCGCGCAGGGTGAGGGAGGTGTCCTGCAAATTGAACCCGGTGTTCCATACGACGTCTATTGTCGCAGGGACACCGCCTTGCCACCTGACGACACCCACACCTTCCATGCGAACGAGCGGAAGGTATGGGTCATACCTCCTGCCATTCTCCGGTGAGGGAGGCACGTCGCCTCCCTGCGTCCACCCCTCCGCCACAGCCTTTATAAAGACCAGCGTCGCCAGCCGGTTCTGGTAGCTTGGTCTTGACGGAGAAAACCCCAACCCTTCCTCTCTCCCCACTTTGACAGGAACCCACTAGCTCCGGCGGCTCCTCCTCCTCTATCTCGTCGCTCTGCTGCAATACCAGCAGCAGAGCCACCTTCGTCTGATCCTCTCGTGTTGCGCCGTACCCAGCGTGCGCCCTCCTGCTCCCTTCCTCGTCGCCGCTCTCCTAGGTGTTTCTTCTCTGGCGATAGTCGATACGACTGCCGCCCTGCTCCAGCCCCCTTCGTCCCTATAGGTAAGTAACAGTTATTTCCCTTCTTCCCCTCTTTCTTTTCCCCAACTTATTTTGCTCAATTACCCTCCGACCACGCCTGACCGCCCTCATCTTCCCCATCTCCGGCCATTCTCCGGCGAGTCGTCCCCGTCATCCCACAACCCCATCCGGCTCGCCAACTGTCCCAAAAGCTCCGCCTCACCTCACCCAACACCCCCCACCCCTCCAATGCCACTCCACACCTCCACAACGCTCCCCCGATCAAACCCATTTTTCCGGTTGCAGTCCGACCTAGGGTTGCCGCTCTACGCCGCCCCGCGACCTGCAGCACCTCGTACTACCTTCGCCGTGACACGGCGAAGGTCCCCCTGTGGTCTGATTAGGCCGAGAGGCCCTATTTGTGTTCAGCAGACCTTCAGCCCCGGCCGCCATTGGCGACAAGGCGAGGAGCTTCCAAGCGAGCTCCAGGCCCTGAAGCAGCAGGACTCCAGCTGAGGCGAATTGGAGGGACTTGGGCGAAGGCAAGTAGCTGGTTTGCGAAGAGAAGCGAGGACGCAGCTGCTGAGGCAAGGGCGCGTTCTTCCTGCAGGCGCGCGCGAGAAGGGACGAAGTTTAGTCCCACATCGTGAGATTTCGAAGCGCCGCACCAGTTTAAATTGATTTTGTGTTTTTACTTAAGCGTCTCAGAACACTGGGTGAGGTCCCCTCGCCCACTCGACCGCCTCGTCCGCGACCCATGCCACGCGGACCTGGCCGACCCGTTTACCCGGCACTCCTCGCGCACCCCCCACGCCGGTGCGCCTGGTCACAGGTACGCTACCCGACCCGATAACCCGACTTTGGGAGAGCTTCCTATGAGCGGTTTACAGAGAGAGAGAGAGAGGTGTGCGGGTAGAGGGAAGGGTTAGGTTTTGCCTTGTGCAGGAACAGGGCGCGAAGGAAGAAGGCTCACCACTTGGCCGCAGGAAGAAGAAGAAGAGGAGCAGAAGAAGAAGCTCTGAAGAAGCCTTGCAGCTGAGCAAGGCAGAAGACCAAGGAAGAAGAAGTGGGAAGCAGAAGAAGAAGCAACGAAGGAAGAAAAGAGAGGGGAAGCACTGTAGCAGATCGCCGTTTAAGTCGTCTGATTGCGATATCAGACAACAGATGAAGCCTCAAAAGAGATACAGCAAAGAAGAAGAAGAAAAGAAAAAGCTCCGCAGCTGAAGAGAAAAAAAAGAGAAAAAGGAAGAAAGAAGATAAAGACAAGAGAAAGAAGAAGAACTGAAGAAGAAAAGAAAGAGAAGACAAGCAGAAAAAGAAGAGGAACTGAAGGCAATCAAAGCCAAGGAAGAAGACCCGTAAAGAGAAAGAAGAGAAGAAGAAGACAAGCAAAGAGAGAAAGAAGAGAAGAAGAAAAAGCCAAAAGACAGAAATCTATTTCTCCCTCTCCCTCTCTTATTTTTGTAATAAAGAAACATTGTACTTCTAGAATTCCAGTAGCTCCCTGAGTTCGACTTCGGGAAACTATTTTTGAGTAAAATGTTAATGGTAACGACAACCGTAGTTGTCTTATTTTATACCACAACGACATTACTGTAATAAGCATTAAAACAAACAAAGACTAGCCTCGGTCGATCCGTCCCACCATGGTTGGTTGTAGATGGGTCTTTGCTTTGAAATACAACCCCGACGGGTCTATTTCTAGGTATAAGGTTCGATTAGTGGCTAAAGGGTTCACCCAGACTTATGCGGTGGACTTCTTTGACACATTCTCACCAGTTGCCAGACTCCCTATAGTTCGTATACTTCTATCTATGGCAGCAAATAGAGGATGGGATCTCCACCAGCTTGATGTGAAGAACACCTTCTTGTATGGTGATCTTCAGGAGGAAATGTATATGCAACAACCCCCAGGTTTTGAGACTGAAGGGGAGTGTGTGTGCAAGTTAAAGAAAGCAATTTATGGGCTCAAACAGAGTCCCCATGCATGGTTTCACAAGTTGTCTGAGGCAGTGAAAAGCATGGGTCTGAAAAGATCCACATCTGATCATTCTCTATTTACTAGGAGAAGTGAAAAGGGTGTTGTCACTCTTTTAGTTTTTGTTGATCTTATCATTATTGGTGATGATAATGTGGGAATAGTGTTGATTAAAGAACAATTGGCAACTTAATTTGTTATGAAAGGCTTGGAGTCTCTACAATATTTCTTGGGAATTAAGGTGACTAGAGGAAAAGAAGGAATAGTGGTGAGTCAAAGAAAATATGCACTTAGTGTTTTTCAGGATACTAGGGTGTTAGGAGCTAAGATAGCTTATATACCCATAGATCCCAAGGTGCATTTATATGATGAGGATGCTAAACCAGTGAAAAGCAGGAGTTACAGACAAATGATTGGAAAATTATTGTATCTTACCATTACTCGACTTGACATCTCTCTTGCAGTTGGGAAACTCAGCCAATTCATGGAGAAGCCCACTAAGCAGCCTTTGAATGCTGTGATCCAGGTTCTTAGATATCTAAAGAAGGCACCAGGTCGTGTATTGCTCTTTAGGAAGGGGTGTCCTATGACAATTGTAGGATACTCAGATATAAACTATGCAGGATGGTTGGCAGATAGAAAGTCCATCACAAGGTTCTGCACATATTTGGTAGGTAATCTTGTTACCTGGAGGAGTAAGAAATAGACTGTTGTGGCCAGATCTAGCGCAAAATCTGAATATCGTGTCATGGCACAAACAACAGCTGAGATGGTGTGGATACAATCTATTCTACGGGACTTGCATGTTCAGATAGAGGGACCAATGGCGATAAGATGCGATTATCTTGCTGCCACATATATTGTAAATAATTCCATTTTTCATGAGCGTACAAAACATGTGGAAATAGATTGTCATTACATTAGAGATCTAATTCAGAAGGGAGTCATCTATGTTGGTGCTAGAGCACCACGATCATTTGTTTCGATGATAACAAAACACGTGTTATTTAACATTTGCAATTTGAGTCCTAGATTTCAGGTCAATTGCAAATGTGGACATGTTTAGACGGAGTTCGAGCTCGCATCCAAGACGGATTGGAGGAGCTTGACGGAAAACAGAGGAGGTTCGCGTGAAGCGAAAGATTGAAGATGGAAGGAAATGAAGAATAGGATAGATTTCCTTCTTTTGTACTTGTTGTATTTTTCGTTTCTTTTGTTGCTCTTTATTTCCTTAGATATTTTATGTTAAAGAGCTTCAAAGTACCCTAACAGTAGTCCTAGGAACACCGGCACAACCCTAGGATACTTAGGTTTTCTGTAGAATACTTAGAAAACCAATATAGGGCTCAAACAGACTTTCAAGACGTCTCATTCCCAAATCAGACGTCTGATAATGTATTTTAAGACGACTGACTGTTGTTTCAGACGTCTGATAACTGTTAGGCTGGACATAGTTAGTTCTGTCTGATAAAATCAGACGTCCAGACCTTAGACCAGACGTCTTATGAGACGTTTGATGACTTTGCCAGACGTCCAATTAGTGGACCGTTGGCTGGCTTCGCAAACACTCCAGATATGACCGTTAGAGCCTTATCAGACGTCCATAGGACTGTCCAGACGTCTGATAAATGACCGTTTTGCCTCGGTTGACCCAAAATCTCTTCTCAGAGATTTTCTGGCCGTTGCAACGTTTGGAAATCAATTCCCACAGTAAAAGTAGGTTTCCAGATGTCCAGACATAGTGCCAGACGTCCTGTATGTCGTCTGATGGACTTGCGTAAAAACCCTGTTTAGATCTGATCCAAGTCAGGGAGAGACCAGCCCAAAATCAGACGTCTGACCTTTGAATCAGACGTCTTATAGTGAACTTCCAGACGTCTGATGCTAGAATTAGACGTCTGATAAGCCTGTTAGAACAATGATTGTTCCTGATTTCGGGCTGATTCACTTGGACTTTGTTCCCAAAGGCTATAGAACCCTTTCTAAGCCTTCCAAAGCCTTCCTAAGGCCTCTATAAATAGAGGGGAGCCTTTGCAACACATAAACACATAAGAGATACACTTAGAAAAACACAATACACACCTAAGCAACATACCTTCCACTCTTTTGTACCTCTCCTGCACTCCAAGCTCAAGCTCCATCATCTTGAGAGCTAAATTCAGTTTGCGCGCCCGCTCTCCCGCTGTTGTTCACGAGAGCGACGTAGCGCCTGTTGGTGCTAGAGCACCACGATCATTTGTTTTGATGATAACAAAACACGTGTTATTTAACATTTGCAATTTGAGTCCTAGATTTCAGGACAATTGCAAATGAGGACGTGTTTAGACGGAGTTCGAGCTCGCATCCAGGACGGATTGGAAGAGCTTGACGGAAAACAGAGGAGGTTCGCGTGGAGCGAAAGATTGAAGATGGAAGGAAATGAAGAATAGGATAGATTTCCTTCTTTTGTACTTGTTGTATTTTTTGTTTCTTTTGTTGCTCTTTATTTCCTTAGATATTTCATGTTAAAGAGCCTCAAAGAACCCTAACAGTAGTCCTAGGAACACCGGCACAATCCTAGGATACTTAGGTTTTCTGTAGAATACTTAGAAAACCAATATAGGGTTCAAACAGCACTTCCAGACGTCTAATTCCCAAATCAGACGTCTGATAAAGAATTTTAAGACGTCTGACTGTTGTTTCAGACGTCTGATAACTGTTAGGCTGGACATAGTTAGTTCTGTCTGATGAAATCAGACGTCCAGACCTTAGACCAGACGTCTTAGGAGACGTCTGATGACTTTGCCAGACGTCCAATTGGTGGACCGTTGGCTGGCTTAGAAGACACTCAAGAATATGACCGTTAGAGCCTTATCAGACGTCCATAGGACTTTCCAGACGTCTGATAAATGACCGTTTTGCCTCGGCTGACCCAAAATCTCTTCTCAGAGATTTTCTAGCCGTTGCAACGTTTGGAAATCAATTCCCACAGTAAAAGTAGGTTTCCAGACGTCCAGACTTAGTGCCAGACGTCCTGTATGTCGTCTGATGGACTTGTACAAAAACCCTGTTTAGATCTGATTCAAGTCAGGGAGAAACCCGCATAGAATCAGACGTCTTAAAGTGGCCTTACAGACGTCTGATGCCAGAGTTAGACGTCTGATAACCCTGTCAAATGTAATCATTGTCCTGATTTCGGCCTGATTCTCTTGGGCTTTGCACCCAACGGCTATAGAACCTTTCTTAAGCCTTCCAAAGCCTTCCTAAGGCCTCTATAAATAGAGGGGAACCTTTGTAACACAAACACACATACACACTAAGACACACACCTTGCAATACACTTTCAAACATTTTGTGTCCAAAGAAAAGACTCTCTTGCTCTCCAAGCTCAAGCTCCATTTTCTTGAGAGCATTCAACCGTTGCGCACCCGCTCTCCCGGCGTTGTTAACGAGAGCGACGTAGCGCCATCGCGTGGCACACGCACTGCGTCATCGTCGACGCACTCCTTGCAAAGGGGAGTTTCCTATTTCCTATAGAAGCTAGGTTTAATTTTGTTGGCTCTATAGGACTGTTGTTTTACTTTATCTTTGTATTTTGGTTGGGTATTCGCTTTGCGAATTCCCGTCTCCTTCGTGGGACAAAATCCTTCTCGTGGAGAGAAGGGGTTGAGGAACGCTACCCTCGTACTTGTAGCGTGGTTGTACTGAGGTTGAATCACCCTCGTTTTAAAGTGATTCGTTTAGTGGATTTGATCAACTAGGTTGATCGGAAAATCCTAACTCGAGAGGGTTAGGTGGTGGTTTTCACCCGGTTTGGGTTTCCACCTAAAAACTTTTTGTGTACATTGTGTGATTGTCTTTTTGAGATTGCTTTATATTTCATTTACGCATTTTTTACGTCACACTGATCTCACCCCTCCAAGTAGGGAAATCACATTTGGTATCAGAGCAGGTTCTTGCGAGATCGGGTAACACCCGGCAAGAGATCAAATGGAGGGAAGCACATCAGCGATCAAAATTTCCGAGGGGCAGTCCACAACCCGTCCGCCCTACTTTGACGGGAACAACTACAGCTACTGGAAGCTGAGGATGAAGACGTGGCTCCAAGCCACTGAATTCGAGGTATGGGGATGTTGCGAAACCCCATACGAGATCCCGAAGCGACCCCAAGGAGGCTACTCGCAGGTGCAGATTCTAGAGCTCTCACTCAACGCAAAGGCAATGAATGCCTTGTACTGCGCATTGAGTCCAAAAGAATTCGAACGAATCCAAGAGTGCACCACTGCCCACGAGATATGGAGGAGGTTGGAAGGCACTCATGAGGAGACCAGCTCGGAGGAAGAAGAAGAAGAAAAGGAAGAAATCGCTTGCTTTGGTTTCATGGCCAGAGGAACCAATAGCGACAGCGAAAGCGGAAGCGACAGCGACAATGAGGTAAATTTTGATTTACAAGAAGCTTTTAATGAATTATTTGAGATTAGTAAATCACTTAGGATAGAAAATAAAAGCATTAAAAAGAACCTTAGTTTTCTTAAAAATGAAAATGATAGGTTAGAAATAAAACTTAAGGATCTAGAAACTTGTCCTAAAAATGATGACCTATTATTAGAAAATCATAATCTCATCAATGAAAATAATAAGTTGATTGAGGAAAATGATAGTCTAAAGTTAGAAATCTATGATTTAAGGACTAAGATGCAAACTATAGAAAAAGAAATTGCACGTCTTAAAAAAAATTCTAACAAATTAATCAACAAAGTTGATAATTTTTATAGCCCTAAGGTTGAGAAAGGATCTCCATCAAGGAGACGTTCTAACAAATCCGGATCTAAGCCCACTTGGATACCGAAAAAAGAATTATAATCTTGTTTTGTAGGGTTCAGGGATAATTACAACATAAAGGACTGGACCTACAAGCTCAAGTCTGGTCAACTCAAGTTGGGAGAACTAAGGAGTAGACCAAGGAGGAGAACAAGAAGACCGATGAGACGGCGAACAAATGACGGACCCGCCGCACGTCGACCACCAGATTAGAGACCGGCGTCGATGCCCGGGCCTCCAAGCTACGGATGGGAGCCCTATCCGATATGGCATCCACCACCACCATTCGGGCCATTTTATTGGCCATGGTAGGTGAGGTAAAATTCTTAACCCTATCCTTTTATAAGCTTTTAGATAGGGGGAGGTAAAAAATTATGACCTAATTGTCAATTTTTAAGGGGGAGATGCAAGTTAGCTAAATTTCCTTTAGTAAGGGGGAGAAAAATAATAGCTATCTTGTTGTTACAAAAAAAAGGGGGAGAATATCACCTTTGCTAAAATAAATTTATAGAAGAGCATGTTTTAAGAGGGAGTTATAGGAAATGTAAAACCAATCAAACCTTTTTAATAATGTCAAAAAGGGGGAGGATTTTTATGCATTATTATTTACGGTTTTGTCATCATCAAAAAGGGGGAGATTGTTGGTGCTAGAGCACCACGATCATTTGTTTTGATGATAACAAAACACGTGTTATTTAACATTTGCAATTTGAGTCCTAGATTTCAGGACAATTGCAAATGAGGACGTGTTTAGACGGAGTTCGAGCTCGCATCCAGGACGGATTGGAAGAGCTTGACGGAAAACAGAGGAGGTTCGCGTGGAGCGAAAGATTGAAGATGGAAGGAAATGAAGAATAGGATAGATTTCCTTCTTTTGTACTTGTTGTATTTTTTGTTTCTTTTGTTGCTCTTTATTTCCTTAGATATTTCATGTTAAAGAGCCTCAAAGAACCCTAACAGTAGTCCTAGGAACACCGGCACAATCCTAGGATACTTAGGTTTTCTGTAGAATACTTAGAAAACCAATATAGGGTTCAAACAGCACTTCCAGACGTCTAATTCCCAAATCAGACGTCTGATAAAGAATTTTAAGACGTCTGACTGTTGTTTCAGACGTCTGATAACTGTTAGGCTGGACATAGTTAGTTCTGTCTGATGAAATCAGACGTCCAGACCTTAGACCAGACGTCTTAGGAGACGTCTGATGACTTTGCCAGACGTCCAATTGGTGGACCGTTGGCTGGCTTAGAAGACACTCAAGAATATGACCGTTAGAGCCTTATCAGACGTCCATAGGACTTTCCAGACGTCTGATAAATGACCGTTTTGCCTCGGCTGACCCAAAATCTCTTCTCAGAGATTTTCTAGCCGTTGCAACGTTTGGAAATCAATTCCCACAGTAAAAGTAGGTTTCCAGACGTCCAGACTTAGTGCCAGACGTCCTGTATGTCGTCTGATGGACTTGTACAAAAACCCTGTTTAGATCTGATTCAAGTCAGGGAGAAACCCGCATAGAATCAGACGTCTTAAAGTGGCCTTACAGACGTCTGATGCCAGAGTTAGACGTCTGATAACCCTGTCAAATGTAATCATTGTCCTGATTTCGGCCTGATTCTCTTGGGCTTTGCACCCAACGGCTATAGAACCTTTCTTAAGCCTTCCAAAGCCTTCCTAAGGCCTCTATAAATAGAGGGGAACCTTTGTAACACAAACACACATACACACTAAGACACACACCTTGCAATACACTTTCAAACATTTTGTGTCCAAAGAAAAGACTCTCTTGCTCTCCAAGCTCAAGCTCCATTTTCTTGAGAGCATTCAACCGTTGCGCACCCGCTCTCCCGGCGTTGTTAACGAGAGCGACGTAGCGCCATCGCGTGGCACACGCACTGCGTCATCGTCGACGCACTCCTTGCAAAGGGGAGTTTCCTATTTCCTATAGAAGCTAGGTTTAATTTTGTTGGCTCTATAGGACTGTTGTTTTACTTTATCTTTGTATTTTGGTTGGGTATTCGCTTTGCGAATTCCCGTCTCCTTCGTGGGACAAAATCCTTCTCGTGGAGAGAAGGGGTTGAGGAACGCTACCCTCGTACTTGTAGCGTGGTTGTACTGAGGTTGAATCACCCTCGTTTTAAAGTGATTCGTTTAGTGGATTTGATCAACTAGGTTGATCGGAAAATCCTAACTCGAGAGGGTTAGGTGGTGGTTTTCACCCGGTTTGGGTTTCCACCTAAAAACTTTTTGTGTACATTGTGTGATTGTCTTTTTGAGATTGCTTTATATTTCATTTACGCATTTTTTACGTCACACTGATCTCACCCCTCCAAGTAGGGAAATCACATTTGGTATCAGAGCAGGTTCTTGCGAGATCGGGTAACACCCGGCAAGAGATCAAATGGAGGGAAGCACATCAGCGATCAAAATTTCCGAGGGGCAGTCCACAACCCGTCCGCCCTACTTTGACGGGAACAACTACAGCTACTGGAAGCTGAGGATGAAGACGTGGCTCCAAGCCACTGAATTCGAGGTATGGGGATGTTGCGAAACCCCATACGAGATCCCGAAGCGACCCCAAGGAGGCTACTCGCAGGTGCAGATTCTAGAGCTCTCACTCAACGCAAAGGCAATGAATGCCTTGTACTGCGCATTGAGTCCAAAAGAATTCGAACGAATCCAAGAGTGCACCACTGCCCACGAGATATGGAGGAGGTTGGAAGGCACTCATGAGGAGACCAGCTCGGAGGAAGAAGAAGAAGAAAAGGAAGAAATCGCTTGCTTTGGTTTCATGGCCAGAGGAACCAATAGCGACAGCGAAAGCGGAAGCGACAGCGACAATGAGGTAAATTTTGATTTACAAGAAGCTTTTAATGAATTATTTGAGATTAGTAAATCACTTAGGATAGAAAATAAAAGCATTAAAAAGAACCTTAGTTTTCTTAAAAATGAAAATGATAGGTTAGAAATAAAACTTAAGGATCTAGAAACTTGTCCTAAAAATGATGACCTATTATTAGAAAATCATAATCTCATCAATGAAAATAATAAGTTGATTGAGGAAAATGATAGTCTAAAGTTAGAAATCTATGATTTAAGGACTAAGATGCAAACTATAGAAAAAGAAATTGCACGTCTTAAAAAAAATTCTAACAAATTAATCAACAAAGTTGATAATTTTTATAGCCCTAAGGTTGAGAAAGGATCTCCATCAAGGAGACGTTCTAACAAATCCGGATCTAAGCCCACTTGGATACCGAAAAAAGAATTATAATCTTGTTTTGTAGGGTTCAGGGATAATTACAACATAAAGGACTGGACCTACAAGCTCAAGTCTGGTCAACTCAAGTTGGGAGAACTAAGGAGTAGACCAAGGAGGAGAACAAGAAGACCGATGAGACGGCGAACAAATGACGGACCCGCCGCACGTCGACCACCAGATTAGAGACCGGCGTCGATGCCCGGGCCTCCAAGCTACGGATGGGAGCCCTATCCGATATGGCATCCACCACCACCATTCGGGCCATTTTATTGGCCATGGTAGGTGAGGTAAAATTCTTAACCCTATCCTTTTATAAGCTTTTAGATAGGGGGAGGTAAAAAATTATGACCTAATTGTCAATTTTTAAGGGGGAGATGCAAGTTAGCTAAATTTCCTTTAGTAAGGGGGAGAAAAATAATAGCTATCTTGTTGTTACAAAAAAAAGGGGGAGAATATCACCTTTGCTAAAATAAATTTATAGAAGAGCATGTTTTAAGAGGGAGTTATAGGAAATGTAAAACCAATCAAACCTTTTTAATAATGTCAAAAAGGGGGAGGATTTTTATGCATTATTATTTACGGTTTTGTCATCATCAAAAAGGGGGAGATTGTTGGTGCTAGAGCACCACGATCATTTGTTTTGATGATAACAAAACACGTGTTATTTAACATTTGCAATTTGAGTCCTAGATTTCAGGACAATTGCAAATGAGGACGTGTTTAGACGGAGTTCGAGCTCGCATCCAGGACGGATTGGAAGAGCTTGACGGAAAACAGAGGAGGTTCGCGTGGAGCGAAAGATTGAAGATGGAAGGAAATGAAGAATAGGATAGATTTCCTTCTTTTGTACTTGTTGTATTTTTTGTTTCTTTTGTTGCTCTTTATTTCCTTAGATATTTCATGTTAAAGAGCCTCAAAGAACCCTAACAGTAGTCCTAGGAACACCGACACAACCCTAGGATACTTAGGTTTTCTGTAGAATACTTAGAAAACCAATATAGGGTTCAAACAGCACTTCCAGACGTCTAATTCCCAAATCAGACGTCTGATAAAGAATTTTAAGACGTCTGACTGTTGTTTCAGACGTCTGATAACTGTTAGGCTGGACATAGTTAGTTCTGTCTGATGAAATCAGACGTCCAGACCTTAGACCAGACGTCTTAGGAGACGTCTGATGACTTTGCCAGACGTCCAATTGGTGGACCGTTGGCTGGCTTAGAAGACACTCAAGAATATGACCGTTAGAGCCTTATCAGACGTCCATAGGACTTTCCAGACGTCTGATAAATGACCGTTTTGCCTCGGCTGACCCAAAATCTCTTCTCAGAGATTTTCTAGCCGTTGCAACGTTTGGAAATCAATTCCCACAGTAAAAGTAGGTTTCCAGACGTCCAGACTTAGTGCCAGACGTCCTGTATGTCGTCTGATGGACTTGTACAAAAACCCTGTTTAGATCTGATTCAAGTCAGGGAGACACCCGCATAGAATCAGACGTCTGACCTTGGAATCAGACGTCTTAAAGTGGCCTTACAGACGTCTGATGCCAGAGTTAGACGTCTGATAACCCTGTCAGAACAATGATTGTTCCTGATTTCGGGCTGATTCACTTGGACTTTGTTCCCAACGGCTATAGAACCCTTTCTAAGCCTTCCAAAGCCTTCCTAAGGCCTCTATAAATAGAGGGGAGCCTTTGCAACACATAAACACATAAGAGATACACTTAGAAAAACACAATACACACCTAAGCAACATACTTTCCACTCTTTTGTGTCTCTCTTGCTCTCCAAGCTCAAGCTCCATCATCTTGAGAGCTAAATTCAGTTTGCGCGCCCGCTCTCCCGCTGTTGTTCACGAGAGCGACGTAGCGCCGTCGCGTGGCTCACGCACCGCGTCATCGTCGACGCACTCCTTGCAAAGGGGAGTTTCCTAAATCCTATAGAAGCTTAGGTTTATTACTTTGTTGGCTATATAGGTTTGTTGTTTATTTTACCTTTGTCTTTTGGTTGGGTATTCGCTTTGCGAATTCCCGTCTCCTTCGTGGGACAAAATCCTTCTCGTGGAGAGAAGGGGTTGAGGAACGCTACCCTCGTACTTGTCGCGTGGTTGTACTGAGGTTGAATCACCCTCGTTTGAAAGTGATTCATTTAATGGATTTGATCAACTAGGTTGATCGGAAAATCCTAACTCGAGAGGGTTAGGTGGTGGTTTTCACCCGGTTTGGGTTTCCACCTAAAAACTTTTTGTATACATTGTGTGATTGTCTTTTTTAGATTACTTTATATTTCATTTACGCATTTTTTACGTCACACTGATGTCACCCCTCCAAGTAGGGAAATCACAATCTATACTTCTCCAGTTGCATTAGAGGACCAAATGGTAGACATCTTCACCAAGCCCCTGTGCAAAGTTGCATTTGATAGTTGTTGTGATAAGCTAAGCACGATAAATATCACGCTCTAACTTGAGGGGGAGTGTTGTAGTAGGTGCATTAGTCTTGTATTTATTTTTTAGTAGAGTGATCAGTACCCTATTACTCTTGTGATCCTCTGTAATAATTTACCCACATCTTTCTCTATAAAAAGAGATGTAGGGTTTCTTTCTTTAATCAAAAAACTTCTTTTCGTAACTGGATTTACTCATAGGTTTACATGATTTTCCAATGCAAGATATTTGTGACTATTGGGAGTACCTAGGATTGCACAATTTCTTAGGCCTTGTTGTATAATATCTTCATTGTTCTAGTGATAAACAAAATGCGTTTTAAATCACATTATAGAATATTAAATGTTATTTAATATGTTGAGAGAAATTATAAAAGCATATACATGTGGTTGATCCAATTCATTTTGGCTTAATGGATAAAAAACCTTATATTTGTTTAAATAAGTACTCATAATGTGATTTTAACAAGTGATTGTGTGGTTGATCTAATAGAAGTTTGAATTTCATTCCAGCTTAATGGGATAAAATGCCTTATATTATATCTCTTAAGATAAGCACCCATAATATGATTTTAATGAGTAACTTATCCTAACAATTGGATAGTGGTATAATAATCATTATTGCATTCAAAATTGATGGATCTTTTATACATGTTTCCAAAGGCTTATGAAATTCTTGGAAGCTAATACAAAACCCACTCCTGATTAACCAACCAAGTCGTTACCTCCTTATCTCCATCTCTCCTACATGTCTGTGCCCTTCCTTTGCATGGTATGTGTGCACAACCACCCATAGTGTGCATGTGTGCCATTGCATTGCTTTCTACAAGAATAATAGGGTGATCATTATCTATCGTGTATACTCACTTCTTAAGGCACAATTTGGTTGTTAGGAGAGGGCAGGATATCCTAGGATAAATGTTGCTAAACATGGGATATATTTATCCCAGCGGAGTCATGAAAATCCCATGATAAAACCCATTCCACGAGGGAAGTGGGTGTGCTTTATCTCACAACTTATCTCATTGTCCTAAACCTGTGATGTGACAGGATGCAACAATATACCTCCCATTATACATGACGGCTCACATGCATGCAAGAATCTTGCATTTACACTGCTCGACCCCTTTTTCCCTTGCGAAAATGTATAGAAACACTTTTTGAAATGTGTTTTGCAATGCATGTTGTAAAAAAGCCACATGGTCATTCACTCTCCCTAAATTACAGGTTTGGTGGGTCTTTGCTGCTCATCCTCTGAGAATCAAATACATTAGTGATTTTTACACCTGAATTAGATATTACCGGTGATTTTTTTTTTTGAAACAGGATATTACAAGTGATTATTGAAATGTCATTGATACCTTTTACACCTAAATCAATATAATTGATGATTTTTGCGCCTGAACAAATATATTACCGGTGATTTTTGCACTTGAATCAAATAATAGAGGGGGTAAAATGGTCACTTTACTCTATTTTCAACTACCATTTACATGATTTTGCTTATGACTACGAGGTTGTCCCCTTCCCAATCTTTGCAAAGGAATACTAATTACATATCTGATGGTAACGCCATCATGAACCATAACTAGCTTTAATTAGTCATAATCAAGTGACAAATGCTCCTACACAGTCGCCCGAGTGTTATAACTCCATGCATATCCATTTTGAGAGTATTAATTCAGGGTTAATTCTACAGTTTTAACGTCACTCTATGAAAGCAGAGAATAACGGGGTTTGCAAGGGGTTAATCTAAGGTATAATGAGCATTAAAGTCTAATAAGTGGGTTCACACAAATAGAAATAGGGTTTCACGTGTTTCGAGAACCAATCCAGTACTTAAAACCTTAATTTCAGATCTGCTTAAATTACAGAGGTTCTAGTCAGGATAAAATTCATCTAAACCTCCTAAAATTCATATAAAAATATTCATTGAGGTTTGGTATTATTGATTTGACCATTTGAACTTATTTTGACCTTAAATAAAGTCACATACAGATTTCTACCTTAATTTGGATTTCTATGCAAATTTTTTAGTTAAACTTGGTCAAAACTCAAATCCGACTCCATCATCAAATTCTTTGGGTTCAAATTAGGTTTGTATTAAAATTTGAGTCCAATCAGAGTTCATTTTAAACTAGTTTGCATTTCAGTCCATTTAAACTATGTTTCTTTCAGACAAGCCCCTAACTTTCAAAAATCCTTGCAATCGAATCCCTAACTTCCTTATATTCTTTGCAAGAAAGTCCCTGCTGCCATTGGAGGCCAACTAACCTCCAAGAAGTTTTTGACCGCCTCAAATCCTACTTAAATCAACACAAATCTTACCACATAAATCTCACCAAATTTGGTGGGATTGGTGTTTACATTACAAGGAATCCTCTAAAGGTGGTTAAGGATCCCATATCACACCTATTAGCCCTAGTGAACCCGCGAGATTCATGAGTGTCATATGCTTCAATCACAAGCCAAATTGGGCTTATTTCTTGTCTAGAGTTTGCATATGAGTTCTATAAAAGCTTCCACATTGCAATTCCTTGCTCCTTAGCTTTATTTGGCCGCAATTCTTCACCAATTCTCCTTCTTCGGCCACCTCCACCTCAGCTCCGGTGACTCTTCTTCCTCCGAATTCCTCGCCCACTGCCACATATTATAGGCAGCGGGACCGTCTTCCTCACCTTCCTTCGCTCCTCGCCAGCCATAGCAGGAGTGCCCAGACCCTCTTTGTCATTGTGGCTCCATCATCGAAGGCTTCACCCTCTCTGGCGCTAGCCAATCACAGTCGGCACCTTCCTTGCCCTTTTGTCCAGTAATTTAAGTCTTAACGTCTCCCTCTTCTTCTCTTAAACCTTCCTAGCTCTTTCCTATCCCAGTTCAACCGCCAACACGCCCTCGACGCCACCATCTTCCCCATGTCCGGCATACCTCCAGCGTGACCATCTATGCTCAACAAGCCACCAACCTCCATGCCACCGGTCCCAAAAGCTCCACCGTCTGACGCCCACCAAAACCCCTCAAGAAATTGAGGGGATTAACCACTCATCATTCCCACTGAACACCATCTCCTCCACACCACTTCCTCGACTCTGCCCAATCTCCACACACCTCCGCACTCCACAAGAACCCCACCATCACCTTCGCTGTCCTCTGGCGAAGCTCAGAAGCATTTTAACCGGGGCCAGCGCTCGTATTCTTCTTTTCAAGTTCGCCATTCGTTCATCGTCGCCACCATCATCTCCGGTGTCGTCAGCCTTGCTCCGACCTGCTCCGGCTTGGCAACACTCCTAGGTGTTGTGGATTCACCTCAAGAACGTAATTGCACCAGCAATTGAAGGAACCAGCACTAGCAGTTGCTTCAATTGGAGATGCAACTTTAGCTGTTGTGTGCAAAGGACTTTAGTGTCACATCATTAAATGAAGAGTAGTTGCAGGAGCTTAAGTTGATTTTGTGAATTCTGCTCTTCGCCCAGTACAAGGGGGGTCGGGTCCCCCATGCACACGCCTCCTTGCACTCTCACACCTCGCCCACGATCCATGCACACGGGTCTGGCCATTGTTCATGACCCGATTACCCGATACTATGCTCGATTACCTTGGTTCTAAGAGAAAAGAGAAGAGAATTTGTGAGTGGAGAGGGGAGGGTTTTGCTATGCAAACCTTGGGCGTGTGCTGAAGAAGAGGAGGCTAACACTTAGCCTGTGTTTGTGAAGGTTGTGGAGAGAAAAGCCTTGGTCTTGAAGAGGTCTTGCAAAGACCTGAAGAAGAGAAGGCTTTGAAGAAGCTTGGGTGCCCTTGTGTGCCTTCTGTTAAGGCATATGATGCTTTATTCCTGATGTTTGGTTAAGCCTTTAGTTCTGATATTGTTGGATCATTTAAGTACCTAAGTTGGTTAATTGAGAATTTTGTTGAATGATTTAAATACTTAGGGTATATGCTTAATTAAGATGAATAATTGGTGATTCAAATCACCATTGTTTTGTCTTTTTATTTCTTTTTATCCGATGATCTTTTGAGAAACATTGATCTATATTTGAATGCTAATCTGACCAAATTATCCATTGAATATCTTTTATCATATGCTCAAATTATTGTGTTCATTTATTCTGAATGAAGATTAATGCGTGAATTCCATATTTGCTACCTGCAAATTACTTCGGATTTCAATTAAAATTTGAGGTTTATAAATTTAAGTGTTTGTGTGATTTTGTCAATTAACTACAACACATATATTTCTTAACACTCGACGAAACCGTATAATCAATATCAAACATGGAATATATGCACCTTATCCCATGACTCCACCAATGAACCAATCGGACACAAAAATGAAGTTATTGTAGGAATTAGATTGAATTTGGGTCAATTTGCTTTAAGTGAAATCCAAATTTTGCACATATTTATCAACAAGCAAGGTTTTTTTATTTTTTACATAATGATTTGCAACATAATAACGAGTAAATACTTCATTTATCTTAGAAAAAAATAGATATCATCTATAACTATCTTCTAGCTCATAAAAAATGTCAATATTATTTACAAATAAATTCACCTATATATTTTGAGTGTGACCCATGATCATCCGATCTAGTAATTCGAATTATTTGAGTGATTGGTATTGCATTTATTAGACTCATTAACAAACCTATGATTCATATAAATTTTATATTTTAGGTCTTGACCTGGTCTATAACCTAAGTTAAAAGACTAATTGTCGATAATTTGGGTGAATTATCTAAATAGTATGCACCCTCGATTTACTTACCTTCATTAGGAAGAAAAACAAAAGAAAGAGGAATATTATAGGGATGCATCTCACATTTCTAAAACCTTAAGGTGCTATTTGATAAGGAAAATTATTAGAAGGAATAAAAATTAGAAGTAAGAGGAATGTAGTAATTAAGAGATTTTATTTTATCAGAGTGTTTGATTGGATTTGTTATCTTATAAAAAAATTATAAAATTTATCTCGTTTGAAATATTTATTTGATGGAATAAGTTAACGGAATAAGAAAAAATTTATTAAAAAAAAATCATTTAAAATTAGATGAAATTAGCTGATTTCAAAATTACACACCTAATTTTAAAATCATATAATTTCAAAATTAAAGATGACGTTTATTTGGCCAACCTAAGTCTCGATCGCGCAATTCCCAAACCTACAGGGAGCAGAGTCTCTCCCAGCCCACAGACCTCTGTGGTCCACCACCGCCATTCCGACTCCGCCTCGTTCCCAAAGAGATCTTCCCTCGCCTTCGTCTCCACTCTCGATCGCCGCAACCACCAGTCCACCACCGCCGCCGCCATGATGGGCTCCGACCCCTCCGACGACGACGACCACCACACCATCCACCACCCCTTCTCCCCTTCCCCCACGCCTTCCTCCTCCCACCCGCTCCTCCTCGCCGACGCCTCCTCCTCCCACCCCCTCGCCTCCCCTCCCCTCCCCCCCTCCTCCCCTTCCTCCTTCTCCCTCTTCGAGCCCGACGACGACCACAACTACCCCTCCCCGACTCCCCCCATCCCCTACCCCACCCCCTCGGTCCCATCCGCCTCCCTCTTCCCCTCCATCACCGTTGGATCTCCCCAGAAGGACCACGACCCCTCTTCCCCCTCCTCGTCCACCTTCGTCTCCTACCTCGTCTCCTCAACCTCCCCCGACGGCCACTCCTGGTGCGTCCGCCGCCGCTTCCGCGACCTCGTCGCCCTCGCCGACCGCCTCGCAGAGTCTCACCGCGGCTTCTTCATCCCCCCGCGCCCAGACAAGGCCGTCGTCGAGGGCCAGGTCATGCACCGCCACGAGTTCGTCGAGCAGAGGAGGGTCGCCGTCGAGCGATACCTCCGGAGGCTCGCCGCCCACCCGGTCATCGGGCGGAGCGAGGAGCTCAGGGCGTTCCTCACCGCCCAGGGGAGATCCCCGATCCCTGCAAGCACCGACGTCTCCTCAAGGGTGATCGACGGGGCCGCGAGGCTGCCCGGGCAGCTGCTTGGTGGCGGGGGTGCGGGGGTGGTGACGCCCCCACAGGAGGTGGTGCAGCCGGCGAGAGGGGGGAGGGACCTGCTGAGGATGTTTAGGGAGCTGAGGCAGTCGGTCGCGAATGATTGGGGTGGCGCGAGGCCCCCCGTGGTCGAGGAGGACAAAGTGTTCCTCGAGAGGAAGGGGAAGGTTAAGGACCTCGAGCAGCAGCTCACCACTGCCTCCCAACAGGTGGTTTACCGGTGACTTGTGTGATCCTTTTATATTATTTTGGATGAAGATGTGATGAATTATGGAAAAAACCCCGAAATTTGCTTTTTTTGGAATGATAGGTTTGGTTTCTTATCCAGTAAATGCTATCTGTGGAATGATATTGGTAGATGATGAAGTCATAGCCATGAATGCACTGCTATAAACAGATAGTTGGACGTCCTATATTTTGTGGAAGAGTATGTTTCTTATAGAATGCTTGTCATATGCTATATTAATGCAACAACAACAAAGCCATTTTTAAGGCCTTTTTTGACACTGTTATAGAATGCTTGTTATATGCTATATAAATGCAGCAGCAACAAAGCCTTTTTTGACACTAAGTGGGGCTACTAAATGGATTGTTTCAGTCCACTCAGATCTATTTTGACCCATATCTTGGCTTAATTAAAGTAATTGAGACCATGCATATGCTACATTGATAGCGGATGAAAAAATGCTCATCTGTGACCACCTAGGCTTTGATCATATACATGCGGTGTGGTGGTTTTCCTCTTATCCTTCTCCTCTCTTGCATCTTCTTTCTTCTGTAGATATAGACCTATCATTTTTGTTCTTTACTTTTGAAGTCATTTTTGTTCTTTACTTTCCTTCAAATTTCTTCTTCTTCTTCTTTCCCCTTGATGTAATGACTCATGAATTTCGTAATTGTGTGGCTTCTTTAGATGATTTGTCCATTTTATCCCATAGAGAACCTCCATGTGTGGAGAGATTCTATGTTAGTAAATATTGGGTATCGTGAAAATTGACCAATGGAAGAATGGTGGAAATGGGGACCTTGAGGTGGATATATGTGTGTTCATAAGGGTTGGAGGTTTCTGCATCAATATCCTAAGGTTGCCAGAAGGAGTTGATTCCATGGTAATTAAGGATGGCATGAGAGAAACATGGTCAAGGTAGCTTGGATATCTTGAGAGCATAGTTATATGTTCTGATCTTGACACTTAGGGAAATGAATATGTTTGTGAAAATTTTAGTAAAAATTGTTGAATAAAAGGAAAATGCATAATAGTACTAAATTTCAGCTTGGTGATGTATCAATTGGCAGAAATACAACACCATGGTTAATTATATGTTGAACTAGACGTGTCTCCTATTAGATGCTTCATATGCTACCTTGTGGCAGATGGAATATGCCAGCTTGCTAAATAAAAGGAGCACAAGATTCTTCACATTCAATAAATTGTTGAAAAGGTGGAGGTCTGGAAGTTGAATGTAGTACTTTTATCGATGGAGAGGACCTTGTGGCAAGATGCCAAAATTTCAACCACTGGCATCCTGAAAAAGCAGGCATTTCATGATATATAAATAACAATGTAATGATGAATGAAAACATGATCTTGCTCTTTTGAAATCGGCACAGATATATCTTGAGATATACCATAATAGTGGTTGAGAGTGCATGATGCCCACCCCACCTAAGATAGGGAAATGCTTGTTTTTCATAGAGATAATCGTAGAATTCGGTTATGCTGTATAAGACAAGAATGAAAAAGGCAATGGTCACTAAAGCAGATATTGATTCACCATATGTTAGGAAGTCATATTTTGTGAGCAGTTCAGGAAATGCTAGAGCATATCCAGATGTTCAGAAGGGTATTAAGCCATGGAAAAGAGCTTCCAGGCAAAAGGAACCTCAAGAAGAAGTAACGTCTACCTCTGTCTTGCTTTATTTGAAGACTAAATCTTGTGTCCTTGTATAGGCTATCCATGGTCTGCATATTGTCAGGTCTTTGCATGTCAATATTACCAAGCTCTACTACCAGCCCAGGTGATATACATATATACCACCTTACATACATACATACGTACGTATGTACGTACATGTGTGTATGTATTTATGTATGCTTGTCATCTATGTATCAAGCTCATCTGGATGTATTTGCGCACATATTATGTTTGTCTCTTATTAAATGCTCCTCATATGCTATCTTGTTGCGGATAGAAAATGCTATCTCATCACCATATGGGCTTTGATCATTATAAGTCTTTGTTTACATTACAAAATAAAAAGAGCATGAGATTTCTTTTTTTGGAAAGGGAAAGAATGATAAAGTAAAAAAAAAAAGAACAATTTTATTTCTCAAAGGAAACTCTACACCTCTTTATATAAGAGAGGTGTTGGGAAAATTGCAACATAAGTCCAAGAGGAAAAGCAAATAGTAGAACAATCCAAAAAGTAAAGGAAAAGATAATTAGTGTTACACCAACACTCCTCCTAACTAGAGCATATATATTAATGATGCTCAGCTTGGAATAGCATATGTCAAATGCGGATCTAGGAAGAGGCTTTGTAAATATATTCGCAATCTGATCTTCAGAAGCAACTGAAGTAGTGTAGATAATCCCATGCTGTATTAGGTTTCTGGTGTAATTGCAATCAACCTTAATGTGCTTTGTATGTTTATGAAACATTGGGTTGTTTGCAATGTAAGTAGCATGCGATTATTACACCTTATCTCCATTGGTCCCTCCACCTAGACATGTAGATCCTACAACTCTGATTTGACTCAGACCATCTTTGTAGTTGTCTGTGCCATAACACGGTACTCTGATTTTGCACTTGACGTGGATACCACATGTTGCTTCTATTTCTTCCAGTTCACAAGATTGTCTGCCACAAGTACAAAAATCAGTTGTCGACTTTTTGTTTTCCATGCAATCTGCATAATCAACATCAGAATAGCTGACAATGCTCATAGACGTGCCCTTCTGAAATAGAAAACCTCTGCCAGGTGCTTTGTTCACGTATCTAAGTACCTACAAAGCAGCATCCCAATACTGCTTGGCTGGTTTGTTTATGAACTGACTGAGTTTTCTCATTGCAAAAGAGAGATGAGGACGTGTAATAGTAAGATATACTAGTTTACCAACCAATTGTCTATAAGACTTGCTATCTATGGGTGGAGAGTTTGTATCATAGAGATGCCTTTTAGGAACCATAGGTAACAGGCTTAGACCCCAGCATTCCTATCTCTTGTAACACATCAAGAGCATACTTGCACTGATTGAAGACGATACTTTCTTTGTTGCATGCCACCTTAATACCTAGGAAATGTTTGAGCACCCAGATCCTTCATCATTAAGGCATTGACCAATTTATTCTTCACCTTAGCTATTCCAACAGTGTCATCTCCAGTAAGGATGAGATCATCGATAAAGATAAGGAGTACCACAACTCCCCTTAAGTTGTTCCTGACAAAGAGTGAATGATGAACAGAGGACCTCATAAGCCCTATGGTCTGTACCTCTTCTGACAGTCTCTGGAATCAAGCTCTCAGGCTCTGCTTCAGGTCATAGATGGCCTTCTTTAGTCTATGTACACACTCCCCCTAAGTCTCAAATCCCGGAGCTGTTGCATGTAGACTTTCTCCTGAAGATCGCCATACAGAAATGCATTCTTCTCATCCAGCTAATGAAGAGGCTAGCCATAGTGTGCAACAACATATAACAAAATACGAACAGTAGGAAGTCGTGCTATAAGAGAAAATGTATCAAAGAAATCTACCCCATATGTTTGAGTAAATCTCCTTGCTACCAATCTTGCCTTGTAGCGAGATATAGTGTAATCTGGATTGTACTTGAGAGCAAAGACCCAACGATATCCCATTGTCTTGGCGTGGTTGGGTAGTATAGCCAGTTTCTACATCCCTCTGGAGCGCAAAGCAACCATCTCATCCTCCAGGCCTGACACTACTTTGGATCTAGCATGGCTTGCTGATAGGAAGTAGGAATCTGTGTCGCAGAGCGAGTAACAGTGAACATAGCAAAAGATCTCCCAAGATTAGTAGTAGATACTGCTGCAGCAGTACGATATTAGGCACAACTGCGAGGGGCCTTTCGGATAGCAATCAGAAGGTCAAGATCTTCCTTTATAAACTCAGTAGTAGTAGGATTAGCAGGAGTAAAATCATCAGAGATACCTGCACAATCACCACTAGGACAACTCTCGTTAGTATCAACACATACCTGATTAGGGGAGGAGACAGGTGGTTGAGGTAGTAGGGGGTGTGTTTTTGATGCCATGAATGTTGTATGTATGTGGTAGGTAACCTGTATACATGAGTAGTCTCTGCCTCCTGTCTCGTAGTGGTATCCTTACTGTGAGTAATAGAAATCTGTTCAGAAGGAACTGGTGGTACATTCATAGGAACTGAGTCGCCCTCAAAAAACAACTGATGACCATCTGTAGAGAAGTATGTAATAGGCTCATGAAAAGTGATATTTGTAGTCACATAATGCTTCTTGCTTCGAGGGTCATAATATCTGTATCCTTTTTGGGTGTTATTGTATTCCAGAAAGACACACTTCACTGCCCTCGGAGTAGGCTTATCTTTGCAGGGTCCTAAAACATAGACAAAGACTACACAGTCAAAAAACAAGAGGTGACACAATAAATAATTCCTTCTCTGGGTGAAGGACCTGCCATGGAACCTGTTTTTGAATAGCCGAGTTGTGCAATCTATTAACCAAATAACAAGCAGATAACATTGCATTTCCCCAGTAGATCTGTGGCATATTGTGTTGAATTAGTGTTTTAGCCACATCTAATACATAATGGTGTTTCCTCTCAACTATCCCATTTTGCTGCGAAGTATGGGGGCATAATGTCTGGTGAACAATCCCAAGAGATCTGTAAAAAGATTCTAACTTGGTTGTACAAAACTCTAAGGCATTGTCAGAATGTATAATTTTCACAATAGTAGATAATTGAGTCTTTTTATTTGCAAAATAAATGTCTCAATCACAAAACCAACATCTAATTTATTCTTTAGCAAAAACAACCATGACATCTTGAAAAAATCATTCACAATAAGCAAATAAAATCAATGACCCAGTCTATTTGACACTCTATTAGGACCTCATACATCTATATGCAATAAATGAAAAACAGCAGTAGAACTCTGAGAAGAACTAGGTGGAAAACTGGCTTTGTGATACTTCCCCAACTGATAGACATTACATAAGATCTTAGTAGTAGGTGAAATGTGAGGGATAACACTTCATAGCCTATTCAGTGAAGGGTGGCCAAGACGATGCCACTAAAAAGTTGTATCAGCATTAAAAGTGACCTCGCCTTGACACAATAGCAAAATGAGTTTGGATCAGCTGATTAGGCGATACACTCCCTGCTCCTAACGTCCGTCACCAATCATCCTCCTTGTGAGTTTGTCTTGAAAGATGCAGCCCAACTCATAAAAAATAACACGACAATGTAAGCATTTTGTGATTAAGACTAATCGGAAAATTAGGAAAATAAAGGATATTAGGCAGTGTCAGTGAAGGAGTTATTGCCACATGTCCTCTACCATCCACTCTGCAATGCCTTGCCATTAGCCACCTGAACAGATCTACTAGGAGGAAGAGTCTGAACCTGTCTAAAGCAGGTCTGATCACCACTAAGATATCTAGAGGCTCCTCAGTCTACTAACCATAAAATGCCGGCAGACAGACCACTACTAGAGGTAGAAGCAGAAGCTATACCTGAGGAGGCCAATGCAGCAGTATCAGTAGTAGCAGTAGTCTCTTGGGTCCACTGGGCAAGACGTTGGACAACAACATCATAGTCAGCACATGATACCATGTCGCTCACTTCCTCAGAAGCAATAGTTTGGTTGGCCATAGGAGGTTTACCATGCTTTGACCAGTAGGTAGCCTTCAGATGGCCAACCTTACCCAATGTGAGCATATGGTGCGGGGTTTGCCAGTAGTGCCTCGACCACTACGTCCTCCCCCCTTGGTAGATGGAGTGTTGCATCCACCACGTCCTCTAGTGGCCACTAAAGCAGAAGTTTGTCCAACATCTAACAGGGATGGTTTAACAACTACCCGCTCACCTGACTACATACTTCCTCAAGAGATGGAAGCTTAACAAAAGTTAGGATCTGAGACCTAGCAACCTCATAATCTAGTCTAACTCCATCTAGGAATTGAAGGATTGCATACTCCTTCATATGCGCCCTTTGAGTGGCACATGTGTATACAGGATGGCATGCATTATACTTTTCTAGGAGCCCCTTCAAAGTAGCATAGTATTGAGATAGTGACTAACCCTCCTACTTCAGACCACAAATAGCATGATAGATCTCAAATACTTTGTTGGAATTCTTCTCGTGAGAATATGTGTCATGCAGAGAATCTCACATCTCCTTGATGATCCTATAATACATGATCCCATCTCCAATTTAAGGTCCCACATAATTCATGATCCAAGCATGGACCATGGCATTGTCTTTCTTCCACGTGGCATTTTTCCCTATCTTATCTTGTGGCTCCAACTCCATTAGAATGTGTTCCTTATCATGTCCCTCTACAGTTATGAGAAACGTTTGAGATCATCTGGCATAGTTGGTCTCATTCAACTTAGCGATTGGAACAAAGAAATGAGTTTTATAACACTTGATGTCCGTTGCGGTAACCAATGATACCTCCGAAGAGCTTGGAGAGGCCATCGTGCCTTAGGACTACTACAAGATGCCATGAACACAATCTGAAATCAATATTCAGATATGAAGAATTTTGAAATAAGAGAGAAAGTGATCTCTTGATCGTGAAATCTAAAATTGACATATCTTAGATATCATCCCAAGAGTCACAAACATCCTTTAGATCAGGGTTTAGTGCATGTTTGGGTATGGGGAAGGCCCTAACAGCGCCCCTAAGAGGTGTTACTCTCCCTTGCCGGTGAGAATTAACGCCCACTGGTCACTCCTACTTGTAGCAATAGTGAACGACAGCAGCAGCACCCCTTGCTGTTGCAGCAGGGGCTGAGATTGGTATCGGGTAGAAGAAAGGGTAGCGCCCTAGGTGGTTGGTGCTGCCCTATTGGGAGGTTGACTGCTGCGCTACCGAGGACGACGACCTTGCTAGGAGGGGGCGACTGCAACCTAGTAGAGGGAGGGGGCCTGACTGGGAGAGTAGGGTTAGGGTTAGGGTGGACAAGTTTCAGAGGCTAGTGCATGTGGGATATCGAAGCGTCGATCTAGGATCGTCGCTCTGATACCCAAGTTGAAGAAAATGAATAATTTTATTTCTGAAAGGAAATCCTACACCTTTTTATATAAAGAGAGGTGTTGGGTAAATTGCAACATAAGTCTAGGAGGAAAAGCAAATAATAAAATAGTCCAAAAAAGTAAAGAAAAAAATAACTAGAGTGCTGCACCAACTGATTATTGGAAGTTGGTAATCATCTCGGAATTACTTCATTAAAAGGGAAAGGGGATACTTATAGATTTTGCATTCAAAAAATAAAAAAGTACAAAGCCTCTCCTGGTACATTTTCAAGCCAAACCCTTTTTTGTTTGAAGATAGCTCGATCCTATGCAACCAAGTTGACCATAAACTCACAGCAAGCTTTAGTTGAAGCATTGGATCTGCTAATGTCCCCTTCGTAAAGCTTGCTAGAAGTCATTACATTTGCCACCTTCCAATCAAGGAATTCCCATGTTAGAAAGAGACTCTTTATGAAGGGCAACCCAGTAAAAGGTGGTCAACAACATCCTCCTCTAACCCATAAAGGGAATTAGTGGTGTTTTCCTCCGGCAACTACCTATGAACTCTAGCCTTTGTTGTTAACCTTTTTCTTATCAACCATGTGAATATCTTGAGTTTCTATAAGCACCTCAATGTCTAAGTACCTCAATGTGCTCCCAAAAGATAGTGCCACAAAACTTGGGAGAGTTTCAAGTGGTATGTAAGGGTAGAGACATTCTACCAGTTAACATGGGCGTAAGCATTTTGAACTAGTTGGTGGCAAGTCTATCAAGGTCTATGGCTCAATAATGTTAACTGGGTAGCAGTCAGGTGACGGTTGATATCCTTAGTTTTGATGATAACAAAATCAACATATATATGGATTGCATAGCTAATGTTTCAAAGATGTACTTGGTGATTCATGTATTAAGGAACCTTTTAAAACATAAATTAAACTTAATTCACTATGAAGATGACATTTTTAATTCATTAGATAACTCAAAAGTTAATGATCGACCAATATGTGTGGAATTTAGTAACTCTTATCTTCACGCAAATTGATTTACCAAAATGATATTTTGATCGATCAAAATATAGATTGATCGACTGCGTAGTCTTTTGTTAAACTTAAATGGCTCTATTTTGATTAACTAAAAAGTTTTTTTCGATCAACCATTTTGTGTAAAAGTCCAACTCTTGATTCTCACTATTTTTGATCGACCAAACATATTCTTTGACAGACCAATTGACTCTTTTGATCGACCAAAATCCTTGTTGATCAACTAATTTGATTTGTGGAGGACTAGGTGGGCATGACTCATGCAAATTGATGGCTCATTTATCATTTTGATTTATCAAAATATTATCTTAATCAACCAAAATAATCTTCTAATTGATTAATTGAAGAATCGAGTCTATATCAAAATATTCACAAATTGATCAATCATTTAATAAAATTGATCGAGCAATGTCAATCATGTTGATCAACCAATGATCGACAAATCATCTCACATTCAAGCTTTAAATGCTGGTTTAACCATTATTACTATTAAGTACTAACATATTTTGTCTCTAAATGACTCTCTGGATATAAATAACCCTCTAGCCATTCGAAAAAAGAAAAGATAAGAAACATTCTCTACCGTCTACACTCAACAAGAGATTTAATGTTTTGAGAGAGAGATTAGTTCACGTGCTCATTTCCTCTCTATTCTTGACCAATCTTCCATGTGCTTCGACTTCAAAAAAGTCTTTTACACTATGAGAGCACTCATACCATAGTTTGATATACCTTTTAATTAATATTATATTGAGGTTCCATAGGTTTCTTAAGTTGTATTTTCTTCTTTCTTTTCTTTCATTGTACTTGGGTGCTTGGTGTGTTAGGTTCCTTTCTCCATCCGTTGTGGGGAGATAAAATACTTTGTCTTGTACAAAAGTGATTTTTAGTTACCCATGGTTTGAGTAGCTAAGTGTTAGTGGATTGATCGGCTGAGGTCGATAGTAGAAATTCTAAGCTTGGCAACTTAAGTAGTAGTTTTTACTTGCAAGGATTTTTACTATAAATCGTAGTGCATTTCATTTGTGGTTTATTTATGTTCTATTATTTTATATCATTAATTGGTGCTACACTAATCACCCCCCTCTAGTGTAGTTTGTGATCCTCAGGGCACTTTCAGTGGCATGCTTGGGTTGGAACCTTGGGTTGTCATAGAAACGGTATCAGAGCATAATTTCCATCTGGTAGGAGGAAAGGGATACCCAAGAGGTGGAGCTATCACTAACAAGGATGGTAGCAGGAAAGAGCTACTCTTGAGGTGGAGCCACCATTACTACTAGGAGAGGTAGATTTAGACTATTGGCAACGAGGACGTTGCCATCCTAAAAGGAGGGGGAATGTAAGCACCTCACTGTGGCCCTAAAAGATATTATTACACTTGAAACTTAAGAGAGTTTGAAGTAGTATATAAGGGTAGAGGCACACTACTAATTAACATGGGCTTCAACATTTTGAGTTAGTTGGTGGCAAGTCCATCAAGGCATAGCTCAACGATGTTAACTTGGTAGTAGTCAGGTGGCCTGCTTGGTTTGGAATCCCGAGTCATCACAGTTTTAGTGGCATCTTCATTTTCCACAAAATAGATATGTCAAGGCCCAAAAAGGTGTCATTTTGTGGCATGTTTCCTTTAAGAATTTGGTACTCTCTTTTGGTGAAGTTTCCATGCGCCCTGCCAATCTGGCCTCTCTTGTACCGACCAAAAAGCATTAAAGGATAGTAGGTGCTCTTGTAGTTCTATCGTGCCTTCGATAAGGCTCCCCCAAAGGTGGGAATCCACAACCCAATCCCCTTTACCATTGGTCCATCCTAAAAGTTTGCAATGGACAAATTCTTCCAAACCACTAAGGCATATAACCTTGGGAATCTTAAAGCAAAACTCCCCATCCCAGTTCAATCATCTTCCCAGAAATGGAATGTCCTCCCACTCCCTAGGGTAGGCTAAAAGAAAGTATGTACATGTCTCAATATATGTACATGGCCCCTACAAAAGCTCGAGGAGTTAGGTGGCACTGATCTTCTTTCTTCCAAGTTCAAGGAGCTCCCATAGGAATCCTTTATGACTTGTCGCCACAGGTTGTCTTCATTTAAAAGCAACTTGACCACCCACTTTAGGACTAACAAGTCACCAAAGTTCACACACCTAGCCCTTCCTGCTCTATAGGTCTACAAATCTCCTCCTAGCTAACTAAATGTAAGAACCTTCCTTCATGATTTGGGCCTTTCCGAAAGAATCTTCTTTTGATAGCATCCACCTTGTGAATAACTTTCATTAGGGGTTTAAATATGGAGAAGTGGAACATTGGGATATTTAATAAAATAGACGTTAGGAGCATTGATCTACCCCCTTGTGAAAGGACAAGCCATCCTCGTCATGCCAATCTTTTCTCCAGTTTATCTACAAGCGACATTCAATCCCAAGCAGTGAGCTATTTACCCTTTAGTGGAAGCCCCAAATACAAGACGAAACTGGCTTCCTCATTTGACATATTAAGTGGCACAAAGCTGTGCTTTGCATTATTCACTAAAAGACCAAAAACCTCCTTAGAGATACTAACCAGAGACTCCAAAAATTGTGCATCACTTCCCATCCCTTCAATAAAATATATAGTGTTTGCATGTTGAGCCATTCAATTCAAGCATGAAACCCTTCAATAGATCACCTTGAGCCATTCAATTCAAGCATGAAACCCTTCAATAGATCACCTTGTCATGCCTTAAAAGCCATAAGGGCCAAAGCATTTGCCTTAATGATGTGTAGTAGGGGGTTAGGGGTTATCCTTGTCTGAGATCACTTTGTGGTTGGACCCATGTACTCGTCGGCTTACTATTCACCATTACAGAGTAAGAGATTCTTGTGACATGTCTCTTCATCCATGTTATCCATTCTTTCAGGAAGCGCCTTTTTCTGAAGGCTTGCCAAAGATGTGACTAGGAGACCGAGTCATATGCTTTGGAAAAATCAACTTTTCAAATGAAACTTCTTTCTTTCTTCTCTTACAAGAGGCAATCATTTCTTTTATGAGGACAAATGATTCTTGTAGAGACCTACGAATGAAGGTAGACTAAACATGATTGATGAGCCTAGGAATCACTTCCCTTAATCTATTTGTAAGTATCTTTGCTACAATAAGGTATGCAACATTTGATAATGCTATAGGCTAGTACTTCTTGATTGTCTTTGCACTTGGTTTCTTAGAAAGAAGGAAAACAAAGGATTTCTTTATCCTTTTGAAACTCATGTTTCCATTGACGAATTCATGGCACATGGCCATAAAGTCATCCTTGATCACACTCGAGAATTCTCTAAAAACAACAAAAGGAAGCCATTCGGGCCTAAAGAGTCTTCAACCTTCAACCCACATATTGCAACCATGAAAGTGGTAACCCCTTGGTGTTCATCTTCTTGTGAAAGCATGGAAATGGGAATCAATCATTTGTTTAATATGTTCCCTCCCTGCAATGATTTCCTCCCAAGCTTGAAGTGATGTCATCAGGTTTGATCTCCTTTGTAAACTAGCTGTTACGTGAAAAAACCTTGTATACGAGTCACCTTCCTTTAACCACAATTGTCTTGACCTTTGGTGCTAATCTATCTTCCTTATGAAGTGTTGAGAGGGATGAACATTGTTGTTGGGTAATTGTATAGTGGGAGATTCAATTACATGTTTTAGTCTCATGTAGTGGAGTGGGAAAGAGAGAGATGCATGGTGGCCTATATAAAGGCTCTTGTATCCCACATTTGTCATCGAAAAAAAATATTGGAAGATCACACCCATAGGGGTATTTCTCTCGTGGTTTTCTTCCATGATTTCCATGTTAACCCAAGTGTTCCACATTGTGTTGCTTTGGTTTTATGTTTGATTTATTTGATTACTTATTTTAATGTGGTATAAAAGCATCATAATTGATCTAACACATAGAGATCTGCATGGCGAAGGAACTTGGAACTCCATTAGATTTAATCACATAAAACATGTTGCTCAACAACAGAACTCTCCACCTTCCAACTTGAGCCACGGAATAACGAGGATAGAGACAAACTCAGAGATAGAACAACTAAGGCACTCCGCATTTCTTCCATATCATGGGAGAAAAACTAACGTTTTTTAATCAACTAGAAATTTTTTTTTGTTTTTTCTTTAGAAAAAATAATGCCATCTACCTTTTCTTTAACATATGCCTCCAATAATAAAGCAACCCAAAAATCATGTGAAAGAAAAAAAAAGAATAAGGTGAGGGGATACACATGCAAGATTGGCAAGATCAAAGAAGTAGGTGAGAAGGTGGCGATGTACATTATGACGAGCTTTGAGACCTCCATCTGGTTCTTTGCTTTGGCCTCAGCGATGGAGATGGTGGCGCAGAAGATCTCTCGGAAACCCTAATCCGATGAGAATGAGAGCAGCATCGACGAGGATCTCGTTCTGGGATTTGTAGATCTCGCATTAGATTGCGGCCTTTGCGGAATGACTTTAGGGGTGGTTGTTGTTTGGGTTCTTTTGAACCTTAACAGAGACACAAAGGTGCTTTCTTTTGGGCATTTTGCATGTAAATCCCTTTCCTTTTTTGATTGTTAGCAATTTTAAAGCAAAAGGAGGGGAGGAGAAGGAAAAAAAAAGAAAGAGAAGGAAAAATGAGAAGGAAAAAGAGAGTATTATAGTTAAAACAAAGAATAAAAAAGAATAAAGAAAAAATGAGTTAAAAAAAGGAGAGAGGGAAAAAATGAAGTGGAAGAGTAGAGGGGCATAAGCTCTTATCTATTTATTTTTTTCTCTATGTTGTTTCTACTCTCATAGAGTATGGGAGAAAGGTGGAGTGTGAGTATGAGAGCCTATTGTGGACTCCATGTAAGGGAGATTCATTCTTCGAGGGCCCCATATAAAAGAGCTCATTGGTTTCTATATGAGAGGAACATATTCCTGGTTTCTCTATGAAAGAAGTCTATTGAGCCTGTCTTGAATTTCTGTATGGGAAAAGCCCTGTCTAGAGGTCTCTAAGGGAGAGATCCCTTTATGAGATCTCAAATGGGGAAGGCACCGGCATCATTTGAGGTCTTTAAGAGAGAGACCAATCAAAGCTAGCTTTAACAGTTCATCTACCAGACTCCAGCCTCACTTATGTGTCGTCATCAGTAAACTTGCCTACAAGCAAGAATGAGTATGCAACTGCCATCATTCCCTTGGAGGAGAGCCATGATCCGGTTGCATTAATTGAGAGTTGTGTTCTGCTTGTCAGAGCGAAGATTTATGTTGTACAAGCTGAGTGTTCCATGCATTAGTTTAAGAGGGAGTGTTGAGAGATGAATGTTGTTGGATAATTAGATAGTGGGAGATCTAATTACATGTTTTAATCCCACATAGTGGAGTGGGAAAGAGAAAAGTGTGTGGTGGCTTATATAAAAGCCCTTGTACCCCCCATTTGTCATTGAGAAGAAATATTAAAATATCACGCCCATAAGGACCCTTCTCCCGAGATTTTCTCCCCTCAGAGGGATTTCCACATCGACCCATGTTTTCACATTGTGATGCTTTGATTTTGCATTTGATTTATTTGATTACTTATCACAACATGAAGTCCTTGCAGTATACAATTGCTTGGAACTTCTTTCTATCATCCTTCTTATCAGTTGTGAGCTCCCTAGTATCTTCAAGCATATCTAATTTAGCTACCCCCTGCAGAGCTTCAACCCTTATCTTCTCTCCTTTTTCCTTGAGCTCTTTTTGAAAAGTAATCAACTTAGACTTCAAATGTTGCAACTTGTTAGCCAGTATCCCTGTTGTAGAAATGGAGTCTTGCAAATTTATTTCGAATGAAATCTTTGAATCCCGATTCCAAAAGCCAAGATTTGTCAAACGTGAAATAAGTGGTGAATCTGGCATCTTCATTTGCTGATCAAACAAGAGGAGTATGATCAGAAAAAAGGTTTCGGCTTTGACACAACCTCTTCTAGTTGGAACTTCTTTGCTAGTTCCATTGAGCAGAGGAAATTATCAATCTTCGATTTCGCCTTAATTGAGTTCCTCAAAGTGAATCTGGTTCTTGTAATCGGTATTGTCATGAAGCTTAAGCTTAGCCATTAAACCTGTGAAGGCATCCGTAGATCTATCATTTAGTCATTTGAGCTATCTTCCATTGATCAAGTGGCATTGAGGTTGCCCCAACCAACCAATGTCTACCATTAGCAAAAGATGCCACTTGCCTGAGTTCCTCCCAAAAATTTAACCTTGAAGCCTTGTTGCACAATCCATAGATGGTAGTGATAACTGATGTAGTCCCATCTGAGCTTCTTCTGAAGTAGCCTGACAAGCACCATTTACCCATAATTTAAGAGACCAGCTCAAAGGCGAATCCCTTCCAGGCAACGATCTTTCCATCTAACCTACCAACTGAGTCCGCTTTTAGGAAGGAGTTGAAGATACCTCCTCTAATTTTCCTCTTAGCTGTTGGATCTAGCTCCTCCAACGTTGTCTATTGAATCATCAGGAAGTTAACATTCTAATCCATAGTGTATATATGAAGACCCCCCTTTGGTTAGAGTTTTGGAGAACTTGCACATTCTACTGTAGGACCTTAACAATTTGTAATCGAGTTTGATCCTGTTAGGATAGCCACTACCTGTCACCTTACTCTAATCACTTTCGCTACCTCATAATTAGTTTCAGTAATGTTAGAGTTATTTTAGTCACATAGGAGTTTTTTGTTATTTTGCATTTCAATAAAGGCATCATATGTAATTTTCTCGAAAGCCTCTCTTTATGTAATATGAATCTTATTCAAAGGGCTACAACAACCAATGGTTCTGCTTTTTGACACTCCGTGCGTCCTTTGATGGTTGGGTTTGCAAGCCACTTCGGTCTGATACTTGGGGATGGCCTTTCTTTCAAATTCTGGTGTGATGATTGGACTGAAAATGGCAAGTTTTCAGAATTGTATCAAAGGTTATTCCAGCATATTCAGCATAAGGAATCATTTGTGGCCGAGTTGTGGGATAGAGAACATAATGTTTGGGACATCTGGCTTCCGGAAGGACTTTCTGATCCCACGTTTACTGAATTTCAACAGCTACTGTCCGCATTGGGGGAGTTCTCTCCTACTGTTGGATCGGATTTGTTGCAATGGAAACATGGCAGATAAACCGTCAAGAATGTGTACAATCTCCTTATTACTAATGGTGGACATCAAACACATGTGGAGAAGGATTCCAAGTTGCTATGGAGTTGTAAGATTCCTTTCAAAGTCAAGTTATTCTTGTGGTGTTTTAGGAGAAAAAGATTACAACCAAAGTGTATCGGACTAAATGGTGCACGTCTGAGGATACCACGTCCTTTGCGTGGTCAGTCAGAAGAGGATATTCATCATCTTTTCTTTGAATGTGGTTTCTCTAGAGAGGTTTGGGATCATTGCGCTGTATATACGACCAACTATATTGATTTTAATTCCTTCTGGGAGACGTTTTGGGATCATCTGCATTCGGACATGGTTGGCTAGTGCAAAGTCTTTGCTTTTCTTTGGGCTATTTGGTTGCAAAGGAACGGTAAAGTTTTTAATAATGATAGATGTTGGGTGGAGAATGTTGTAAGGGTGGCTTCTTATTTTTCTCACTTTTGGCTCCAAAACTTGTGAGTTCGTTCTTTTAATTTAATATAGTTACGGGATGATTACCATGCTCGGGTAATCTTCCTCTTTTCTCTCAAAAAAAAAAGAGAGGCCTAATGTTTCTTTTTTAATAAGACAGTTTATTCTCTTCTCCCTTAACATGGCATCAGAGTGAGGTGGGTTCTAGAGTCTTCGCTCTCGGGTATTGTTATCCACCAAAACCCTAACCCTAGAGAGAGAAATATCTCTCCTCTTGATCCCCTCTTCTCTTCACCGTGGGTTGTGACAACCACCAGCAGCAGGCACCGAGCATTGCCACTAGCCACCGGCAGCAAGGTAATAGCGTCACCACACACCCCTCCTAGCACCGCAGCACTAGGCAGCGTAAGAGGGGGTTGCTGCGGTCATCGTTGGTGGCTCTGTGGGTTGCTGCAGGCCCATAGAGCCTCTTGCAGTGGCCCTTGCAGGTTGCTACTCTCTTCTGCGCCTCTTGCAGTTGCCTCTTACGACATCTTGGGGCCTATGCGGGTTCTAGGCACCCACTGACCTTATTTTGGTGCTTTCTATTAGTGACGGCGTACCGTCGGCAAGGGCATTTTCGAAGTGGGCCGTGCCGACACCCGTTGGCATGCCGATTGACACTGGGAGCTAGAGATTTGAATTTCGAAATGGGGGTCTGGGCAGGAGATCTGAAACTGGTACATTTGAGTATTTCAACATCATTTTGAGTTTATTTATATACACACAAAAAATGAGTATTTTAACATTATTTTGAATATTTATGTGATTTTTTGTCGGCATGCTCTCGGCACGCCCTCGGCATTCCTACGGCGTGCTCTCGGCATGCCCATCGGCATGGCCATTGAAAAATGGGCATTTCCACGGCATGCCTTTAGCATGCCCACGGTATGTACACTTAGAATTTCATCAACACGGCGTCGAAATTGGCATTTCGAACCTTGCTTTCTATGTGAGGAAGCATCAACCGCAACGGTTCATCCTCTACTTGATGGTTGTCCAAGTGTTTTACTTACACAACAATCATCTTGTTTGATTCGTAGGGCACATGAAGTCCGTGCAAGGCTTTACATCCATGAGACAATACTGAAATTGGAGGAAAATCTATCTATTTCAAATATCTTCCTTCTGTGGCCCCAACATGGCTGCGTTTGGTTCTTCTAGTGTCTCTGAAGTCAAGCCTATGACTTTGTCTACATCTCTTGTTGTCCAAGGTGCCACTATGAAATTCAATGGTGTTAGGAACTACCTACTTTAAGCTTAGGCGTTCTAGATTTTTGTTGGTGGCCAAAAGAAACTCTACATATTTACTAAGGAACTTGTGCAAACTGCTGCTGTAGATTTCGACAAGTATGAGCAAGATAACTATCTAGTTGTGAAGTGGATTATGAACAATGTGGAGCCTTAGATTACGGCGAATCTCTTATACAAGAAGAATGCATAAGAGATTTGGGAGAGTTTGGCGAAGAAATATTCCCAGAAATCTAATCATGCCTGGTTGGCAAATATATATTGTCGTATATGGTCCACATCCCAAGGGGATTGCACTCTACTGGAGTATTTTATTGAGATGGAGGGGTTATTTGAAGAGCTGAATATATTCCAGCTTTCCTGTTGTGACACCTAGACTGGCCAGAGTCAGGCTTGGTAGGTGTACAAGTTTCTAGATGAACTGAGCACTAGATATGCGTCTTGTGATTAGATTCTTGCTATTGACGCCATACCTGATATAGAGGCAATCTTTAGAAGGCTTCAGAAGATTGCATTCGATACTATTTCCCCTGTTACTACCACCCCGTCCACCAGCATGGAGACATCTGCCTTTGCTATTCCTGGTGGGCGTGGTACTTTTGGTGTTGGACGCGGCATAGGCAGGGACGCGGGAGGATCTGAAGTCCATGTATTCATTGTCAGAGGACCAATCATTCGTTTGAGAGGTGCTGAGCCAAATTTAGCTATCCTGGCAGGGCAAATGTAGTAGTTATTTAGGGGGAGAGTACACCCACTTCACCTGGAATCATAGGAGTTTTTGCCTTGACAGTTGATGATTATGCTTAACTTATGTAGTTATTGAGGCAGTCGGCTCCCACAGATACTTTTGCATCTCTGGCAACCACTAGGAGTTCTACCAACCTACCAACCTAGCTATTACCACTTCTATCTCGTCTTATGTGGTTGACTCAGGTGCTGCCAATCACTTTACTAGTAAGAAAGATGCCTTCGTGACTCTGAGATCTGCTTCTTCTATTACGTCGATCTGTTTAGCAAATGGAACCTATTCTCCTGTTACTGCATTAGGAGATGTTCAGTTTTCTGACTTACTGAAGTTGATAGATGTCTATTGAGCTCTTGAGTTCCCTTTGAGCTTCTTGTCTGTTTATAGACTGTAAGGAGCTTCATTGTCGAGTAATTTTTTATGAACATGTTGTATTCTTTTAGGACATATGGACAAGGAAGTTGATTGGTGGGGGGATTGAGTGTAATGGCCTTTATTACATTGATACTCGCATTTTTGCTGGCGCTGCATCTATTTCGACCGATCCAGTTTTGTGGCAACGCCGTTTGAATCATCCCTCTGTCTCCAGACTTTGGAAGATGTTTCTTGATTTATCAGTTACAAGTTGGATTGTGAGATTTGCCAACTTGGCAAATATCATTCTGAATCTTTTGCTTCTTATTAGAATAAGGGGAGTTTAGTTTAACTCCCTTTGAGTTCATTGTGATTTCTAGGGTTCATGTTGAATAAGCCACCGGTTAGTCGACCAATATTTTGTTATGTTTATTAATGATTATAGTCACTTGTCATGGACATTTTTTAATGAGGGATCAATTTGAGATTGGGTTTGTCATTCCCAAGTTTTTTAATGAAGTGTAGAATTTTTATTTCATGTGTATTAAGATTTTTCACAGTGACAATGCTCTTGAAGTTATGCAAAAAGATATTGCTGATTTATTGTTTGACAATGGTACTCTTCACCAGACTTCTTGTGCTCACACATCCCAACAGAATGGGGTAGCTGAGCACAAATCGCGCCATCTTCTTGATGTAGCTTGAACTTTGATACTTGTTATGAATGTACCTAAATCTTTCTGGGGGATGCCATTCTTACAGCTACTTATCTGACTAACCAGGTTCCCTCACCTGTTCTTGATGGTGATACTCTACTTCTTTTACAGCCAGATACTTCACCTTTTGCATTGCTACTGTGAATTTTTGTATGCACGTGTTTTGTCCACCTGTTTGGCGTTGTTGATAAGCTGTCTCTGAGGTCTGTTAAATGTTTTCTTGGGATATAGGTGTTTCTTGGGATTTAGTGTTTTGATTAGAAGGGGTATAGGTGTTTCGATCCGGTGGGTAAACGTTACTATGTGTCAGTTGATGTCACTTTCTTTTAGAGTGTTCCTTATTTCTCTGAGGAGAGATCCTCTCTTGGCTGGTTTACCTTCTCTTATGAGCGTTGTTAGAAGGATCTTGTGTCTATCTCATTACCATCTATGCAGGTTGAGGTTACTGAGGAGGATTAGGTTTAATCTTCCCTTCTAGCATCTGATCCAGATGATCCCTCTTAGCAGTATGATGACTTGCCTATTACTCTTAAGAAAGCTATAAAAATTTGTACTTTACATCCAATGTTAGATTATACTGCAACTGGTCATCCTAGTCCAACATTGCAGCAGTTCTCTATAGCCTTATCTGCTATGGTAGTTCCTCGACATCATAATGAAGCTTTACAGGATTCTGGCTGGTGACAGGCTCTGGAGGAAGAGATGGCAACCCTCATCTCTTAGGGCATTTGAGAGTTGACTGACCTTCCAGAAGGTGCCGAGGTTGTGGACCATAGATGGGTGTACATTGTGAAGTATAACCTAGATGGAACTATTGAGCGATTCAAGGTCGGACTTGTGGCGAAGGGTTACACCCAAACTTATGGTATAGACTACTTAGATACGTTTTCTCTTGCGGTGCACCTTAACTTAATTCGAGTAATTCTATCACTTATAGTGAATAAGGCATGGCCTCTATATCATCTTGATGTGAAGAATGCCTTCTTATATGGAGATCTGCAAGAGGAAGTGTACATGGCCAAACCACCTGACTTTGTGGTTGAGGGAGAGAAAGTTTGTAGACTCCAAAGTCTGGAAAGCTATCTATGGCTTGAAACCGAGTCCACGAGCATAGTTTGAGAGACTTAGTTCAGAGATTCAGAAGATTGGGTTTCATAGGTCTACGTCTGATCATTCTATTTTTGTGAGATGTGGGGAATCTGGTGTTATGATCTTTGCAGTATATGTGGATGACATGATCCTTACTGGTGATGATGCCTCGGGGATACATGAGATGAAGAATTTCTTGCATACTACATTTGTTATCAAGGACCTAGGAAAATTGAGGTATTTTCTTTGTATTGAGGTAGCTTGAAATTTTCGTGATATGCCTTTGTCACAAAGAAAATGTTCGTGAACTTCTGGAGGAGACTGAACTATTAGGTGCAAAGCCCTCATCTATCCCAGTTGAGTTATAGGGAGACTTAGTGAGGAAGATGGTCCTATTTTTGAAGACAAAGAAAAGTACAGGAGCATTGTGGGAAAATTGTTATATGTTGTTGGGAATAAAGATTGGCCACGTGGCAGCCATCCAAGCCACGTGGTAGTGCCATGTTGCAGGCAGTAGAGGGCCCATAAGGCTGGCGGTTTGGTGGTCCAAGAGACCAAGTTGGGCCATTTGCTTAATTGTTAAGTTTGCTATTTTTAGTAAATGGGTTATAGGAAATATGTTTGGGATTTGTTTAGTGGTAAGATCTTTCTTTCAGTGATAAGATCTTTTGTTTCCAATTGTTGGGATATGTTCTCTCTATATAGAGTATTCTCTTGTATTTTCTTTGAGTCATTAATAATATTTCCTATTCTGTTCCTCCACTCTCTTTCTCTTCAACAACACCATCACCAGCCACCATCAAGGCCCATGGCCTCTTGCGCCACCTGCACCAGGCTGTTGACCACCTTGGCTGCTTGCCTTGGTTTGCGTGCCACCATAGTCCACATGGGACTGTACTCTCCTACGCTAAGGAGCCTTTACGCTCCTACTTTCGTAAATCTTGACATGGTCTCAGAACCTTACGTCTAGTCTCCTGTGCGTGTGGAGACTCTACTACACGGTGGTGATATCTGCATCCAAAAAGTCCTCGACAGATCCAACGCCTTACGCTGAAAAGGAAGGCTATAGAAGATGTCGGAGTCAACCACGACGGTTGGAGATGCCACACTTGGTCTAAGAGAAAGCAAGGTGGTTGTCTCCGGGGCAACCATCAATCTTAGTAGCGCATCCAACTATGTCTTGTGGGTTTGCGCGTTCAAGATATTCGTTGGAGGCTAGGAGAAGTTGGGTGTGCTCCTTGAGGAGCCACCAGAGTTGAAGGATGACAAGAAGTTTGAGAAGAACTATGTTGTTATGAATTGACTTATGAACTCGATAGACCTATCCATCGCCTTAAACATGATCTACAAAAAGAGCATATATAAGATTTGGACGGCCCTTGAGAAAAGGTATGCCTGAACCTCAAACAATGCGCGTATTACTGACCTTTATACTTGCATTTGGACAACCAGTCAAGGAGATCTCTCTTTGACAAAATATTATGAGAAGATGGATGCACTATTTAAGGAGTTGGAGATCTACGAGCCACTGTGTTGTGACAAGCAGGGGGGACTCGAGCAGTTTAGCAATCTGCCAAGTTTCTATCGGGGTTGCATTCCCGTTATCGAGCTACTCGAGATCAGATTTTGGCTTCTAACGGGAGGATGGATCTTGAGACCATCTTCTGCCGTCTTATCAAGATGGTGATTGTCGAGAATGGAGACTCGGCGAAAGGTGAGAAGTCTACACTTTCTATTCCTGAAACAGGTGTATGGCGTAGACGAGAACGAGGATGTGGAACTTTCCACGTCTATCCAAAGTGCCAACATTGCGGATGCAACAACCATCTGAAAGACAAGTGCTGGGAGAAGTTCGGGAGACCATCTTGTGGGGCTACTAGCACCTCATGAGTGGATTCCCTAACTCATGAAGATCTGGAAAAGCTACGAGCTTTACTTCTAGAAGACAAGACGACGGTTGCCATAGCAACGACTACTCAGGTTGTCACAGAGACAACTTTGGAGGTCGTAAAAAGCTTCACCTTCGACATGTCAAAAGAGAAGATCGAGAGCATAGTTCTTGAAGAAGAGTGGTGAGGCATCTAACCTCACAAGTTGAAGACCAAGTCATCGGCCTCCCAGCCTTTGACTTAAGGGGGAGTGCTGGGAATAAAGATGGGCCACATGGCATGTGCCACGTGGTAGCCATCCAAGTCACATGGCAGTGCCACGTGGCAAGCAGTAGAGGGCCCATAGGGCCGACGGTTTGGTGGTCCAAGAGACTAAGTTGAGTTATTTGCTTAATTGTTAAGTTTGCTATTTTTAGTAAATAGGTTTTAGGAAATATGTTTGGGATTTGTTTAGTGATAAGATTTTTCCTTAAGTGATAACATCTTTTGTTTTTAATTGTTGGGATATGTTCTCTCTATATAAAGAGTCTTCCCTTGTATTTTCTTTGAGTCATTAATAATATTTCCTGTTCTACTACTCTACTCCCTCTCTCTTCTTCAACAACACCGTTACCGACCACCATCAAGGCCCACGGCCTCCTGTGCCACTTGTACTAGGCCGTCGACCACCTTGGTTGCCTACCTTGGTTTGCGTGCCACTAATAGTCCATGTGGGACTATACTCTCCCACGCCAAGGAGCCTCCATGCTCCTACTTACGTAAATCTTGACGTTATTATTACTAGACCTGATATCAGTTTTGTTGTGAATCAGGCAAGTCAGTTTATGGAGAATCCATGTTACAGTTACTGGCAGGCAATATGTCTTATTCTTAGGTATCTTAAGGGCAGTCCAGTGAAAGGACTTTATATGAAAAACAATGGGCATGTTGATCTACATACCTATTCTGATGTTGATTATGTTGGTTCTATGGAGGACAAGAGGTCTAGTACTAGATATTCCAACTTTCTTGGTGGGAATCTAGTTACCTGGAGGAGCAAAAAGTAGACTGGGGCCTCTTGGTCCAGTGCAGAGGTTAAATACAGAGCCATGGCCCATACGACTTGTGAGATTATGTGGTAGGTTCATTTCCTTCAGGACTTAGGTGTTTAGGTTAAGCTTCCGGTTCTTATGTTATTTGATAAGTCTGGTACCTTTATTGCTTCAAATTTTGTCTTTCATGAGTGTGCTAAGCACATTGAAGTGGATTGTCACTTTGTATGAGATATGGTCTCTTCTGGGAAGATATGTACTCCTACTACCCCTTTTGAATAAGAAGTTGCAAACATCTTCACTAAGGCTCTCTCCAGGAAGCGCCATGAGTTCTTGTGTTTCAAGTTGAGCATGTTAGACATATATGCTCCACCTTAAGGGGGAGTGTTGGAGTTATTTTAGTTACATAGGAGTTTTTTGTTATTTTGCATCTTAATAAGGGCATCGTATGTAATTTTCTCAAAAGCCTCTCTCTATGTAAAGAGGTTGAGGACTTCTTTTTCAATAAATCAATTCATTCTCTCCTCCCTCACCAAGTTGGATCCCTCATAGTTCTTTGGATTGCTTGTTTCTTGTTAGTATTAGGTTTCTTCCTATATTTGTCTTAAAAATAGCTTAGGGGTTGGTGTGATAGTCGACCTCCAAGATTGGGCGAGTTGTAGGTTTTGTAAGGATTTGGGTTTCGGTTTGCCATCTCCATTGTCGGTAATGTCTCTGGGCATGGCAACACATCCCTCGAATCTTCCATCTCTCTAAAGGTGAACATTTGTTTTTGCACACTTGAAGGGAGAGAAAGGCCAGGTGGACATGATGCAAAAGGAGGGCCCAATGAAGTAGCAGAATTATCAACCCTTGAAGAGAGCAAAGGAGTTATACTTGCTTAGGATCTGTACCCAGATCCAAACCCATCCTGTATAGGGTAGGGAACATTTGGGAGGAGGACCACCCTTCCTTTTGACTCAAAAACCTGTACAAAGACAAATCCTGCTTTGTCAAGATCATGCTCTGGCCCTTTCACAATTGATGTGGTGATAGGCCCATTAGGTCCCCCAGTTGTAGGAGCTGGTTGCCTTGGTGTTGCTAGAGTCTCGAGGACAGCAGCTTCGAAGGTTGGAGCAGCGTAGTCCCTTGTATCTTTCGCAACCCCTGTCTTGGCAGAGCAGGGAGCTCTTTTGGTTGCCAGTGCAAGGTGTACTAGTGACCCATCCATTGAGGGAAAGGTTGCACCCACGTCTGACTTCTCCATCCTCATCACTAACCCTTCGTCCCAACGAGAGGCTTAGGATCATTCGTGGGATGGTTGTGCTGAATGAAGAAGGGAGCCCAGTGAAAGAGAAAAGGAGCTGAGCCTTGCCCATTGGGCTACAAGAGTCCAAATACTTGCCCCAACAAGAGAAAGATGAGGATTTACTCGCTTCGGATTCGTATTTGGATCGAGAGGGAAAAAGTCATCAGGGTTGGAAAACCCCTTTCTTAATCTAGTGGTCATCCACTCGGATCCCATTTTGGAATCCACATCAAGTTACACATGGTTCGAGACTTTTATAGGAAGTAGTAGGGGATATGTTCGGATTTTGTCCACCTGCAAAAGTGGTGTGGACTTGTGCATGTCTCTTGAATCAATTGAGTTGATTGCGTGAGGATCGACTTAACGCTTCACCTTCCATACCTGTCTCATGGTGATTAACCTCCTTGCCTGAGCCCATCCTTCATCGGTAGCTCCCTCGACACTGGTGATTCCCCCTTCACCAGCCGTGGTGGCGAGACCAACACTTCAGCATACGATCGAGGCCCCTTTTTCCCCACTTTCTAATTTTCACAATCCAGGTGGTAGCCCTTGCGCTGAGTACCACCTTGTCGGGAATTGATTTGCTGTACGCAACCTTCATTGAAGCATCCACCTCTCCGAGGTCTTTGTTTTCCGGAGCCAAATTTGAGTAACTTCGTAGTCTACCAAAGGCCTCCACAACTGCATTGATCTCTATTGATCGAAGGTGCAAAGGAATTCCAGCCAAAGCCAGAGGAATCACAACTTTCATAGGATGGCGCTCGTCGAGGGCTTCATCAGTGGGTGATGGTTGCTGCCATTGCACTTGGTCACTCCTAGTGAATGTCTCTTTAAAGCACAAGTAGTCCATGAGTTTGATTTGTGAGGCGCAGAGAAGAAATTTGCACTTATCCAGGATTGCTAATCGATATTCACCACTTGTTAACTTAACTTGAAGATCATTCTCAAGTTCTGATAGTGCAGAGTGGCAGTCAAAAGCATCCCCAACCAGAGCGAAGCAAAGGACATCATTGATCTTCCTCATGGAATATGGCCATGGCACCTCCACCTCAACTGTAGGAGCACATGGAGGTGGCTGTAGAAGAGTCCATTCCTTAGAGGCTGTCTTCCTCCTGAGGGGGCATGAGGCTTTCCTGTGGCCCACCTTCTTGCAAAGGAGACATAAGATTGGATCTCGGCAATTCATAGCCATGTGGCACCTCCCATGACATCCAAAATAAATGATGCTTCCCTTCGTAGGCTTAGAGTTACCTCCCACTCCAGCGGCAAGCCTAGACCTCCTTTTGATGTGGGGTCACTCCCTACGTCACCTCTTTCCCTCCCTCGTCCTCTCCAAGTTGCCTTGCATTTTTGCATCCTTAGGTTGTCAAGAGCTTCATTTCTCCAAACATCCAAAATGATCATATTCTGGTGATTAGTGATCACACTCTTAGAGGATGAGAATTTTCGCCCGCTCGGGTCAGCTTAGTTGGGAGCTGACTTGGCTCTGCCTTATGGCAGGGAAAGGCAACGTTCATTCAAATCTGGTTGGGTATCACCCTGACTTGGGGGAACAGGGATTTTTGTGATTGGATGGGGATGGAGAGTGACATGACCCAACGTGGGGTAGAGCTAGGGGTGTACACAGGTCGGGTCGGGTTGGGATTTAACCCAAACCCAACCCATAGTTTTCGGGTTGGGATTTTTCCAACCCAACCCAACATGTTACACTACTGAACCCAACCCAACCCATAAAAATCGGGTTGGGTTGAGCGGGTTGTTAACTAGTCAAAAGACTCAAAATTTATGTTTATTTCCTACATATTTTCTATGTCTTTCGTACTTAATAATAAAACATTTTAAACTCATAAATAACTTATATCTTCTAAAAAAGTGAATAAAGTAGGTAAAAAAAAACTTAATAGTTGGATAACAGTAACAAGAAAAAATAAAAGTATACCTGATAATATTAAACTTGAAGGATGATCGGTGAGGGGGTGGTAGGATGTGTAGTAGTTGTGGTGGTAGCGGCTCTGGTGATGGACTCGGGATGGCCGAAAGGGAAGGGAGACACAGAGGTGGATAGCTGGTGAGGGGGTGGTGGGCTATGTGGTGGTGACGGCGGCAACGGCTCTAGTGAAGGATGGTGGCCATCGAAGGAGGATGGCTATGTGCGGTTGTGGTCAAGGTTAAGGGAGGTGGTAGTTTTCGCTTATGTAGAGGAAGAGAGGAGGGAGGTAGATACTGACCTCGAGTGGTGATGACGATAACAATGGTGACGAGAAGGGAGCTGCAAGTCTGCAATGGGGAGGTTGGTGGCGATAGCAAGAGAGGGAAACTGTAAAGAGAGTGCACAGGGGCGCTCCTATGTGTGTGCCATGGAGAATGCACAGCAAGAGGGAAAACTGAGGGAGAGGCATGCGCCTGCATGGATTTTTTTTTTCCTTTCAAGTTTGAACATGGTGACTTTTTTATTCCTTTGAAGTTTGAATGGATAAGCTCATATATATATATATATATATATATATATATATATATATATATATATATATATATATATATATATATATGGGTTGGGTTTATTAGACCTCAAATCCAACCCAACCAATTTTTTATCAGGTTGAGAAAATCTCAACCTAACCCAACCCAATCTAACTCACAACCCAACCCAACTCAATCGGGTTGGGTTCGGGTTGAACCCGACCTGTGTCCACCCCTAGGTAGAGCTGGGATGGCTTCGGCTGTGGGGACATGAGACTTAAATCCGGTCGTTGTGGATTCAGGCGTTTGCGTGTCACCCAGGGTTTATCTCGCAAGAGGGTTCCTCGTCATCGAAAAAAAAAAAACATGAGAATTTTCACATTCGATACATTGTTGATCCGGTACTCTGAAAGTTAGATGTAGTGCTTTTATTAAAGGATGGAGAGGACCTAGTGACAAAAGTTCAACTACTGCCATTCTAAGAAGGAAAGAAACATTGGGTGATACATCAATTAAAAATCTAACGATGAACCAAAACATGGTTTCACTCTTCTGGATATCAGTGCAGTTATGCTCGGGATTACTGTAATGCTGGATGAGATGTGCAAAGGCCCACCCCATCCAGGATAAGTAAAGGCTTCTTTTTCGTGGAGATTATGGTAGCATTTGGTTATGCTGTATAAAAGGAGAATGAAAAGGGCAACAAGCACTAGAACAAATATTTATTCACCATATGTGAGGAAGTCATCTTTGGCAAATAGTTCAGGATACTCTAGAGCATATCTAGATGTTCATGAATGCACTAAATCATAGAAGCGAGCTTCCAGGAAAACGGAACCTCAAGAGGAAGGAATTACTATTTCTATATCTTGCTTATCTGAAGATTGAATTTTATGCCTTGGTATAAGCTATGTACAGTCTGAAGCTCCAAGTCAGTTAGTTGCATGTCGATGTACCAAACTTTGCTACGACCTTGTATATATTTTGCCCAGGTATCAAGCTCCAGTTAGATCTATTTCCATGCTTTAGGATAAACACTCGATGGAGAATATTTCTTTATGAATGAACTTTAATCTATATGTCCTGATAGATATGCCCGTCAGTGGATGTTTAATGTTCAGTTGCCACATTTCTCGGGGCGAGAATTGTATTGTGTTTCTTTTCTTTTGACTGCTAACTTTTGGACACTTTTAGCAGAAAAAAGGGTATTGGTATGCAAATTTCATCAACATATTGTTTCAAGTAAACTGCTTTCAAGTGTCTTTCTGGTCAATGAATGTGATATTGTGCTCTATTGAAGTTTCTCATTTGTTTTATCATCGTGCTCCACAACAGGCTGAAGCACTTGTTAAATCCCAGCAAGATATGGGGGAAGCGATGGGTCAAATGGGATTGTCCTTGATCAAATTAACAAAATTTGAAACAGAGGAAGCTGTATATAATACCCAGAAAATAAGAGCTGTTGATGTCCGGCTTGTAGCAACCGCTGCAGTGAAAGCAAGCAGGCTTTATAGAGAACTAAATGCACACACTGTTAAACACTTGGTTAGTTACGGTGATGTGCTTAAAATCATGTATTGTTACTTGTCTCCTGGGAAAGCCCTTGACTGAAACATCATCTGCAGGACACTCTCCATGAATATCTCGGGTTAATGTTAGCTGTACATAGTGCCTTTCAAGAGCGTTCTAGTGCGTTATTGACTGCCCAAACGCTCCTAACAGATTTGTCATCCTTGCATGCCAAAGCTGAAAAACTTGAAGCTGTTTCATCAAAAGTATTTGGTGGTGATAAATCAAGAATTCACAAATTGGAAGAATTGAAGGAAACTATTAAAGCTACTGAAGATTCTAAGTGCATCGCACTTAGGGAATATGAACGAATAAAGGTACTTCATCTTGTTTTTATCTTGGTTATCTTGTAGAGTCCCTTCGGTCTATTCTATTATTTGTTGTTATTTGGATTTGATTGTATTTCTTTATTTCTTTGAGGAGTACTCTTGTAATTTTTCCGACTCTATATGTTGAGAGGTAGGGGTATGGAATAAGACAATTAAATTCATTTGTTTTAACTTAGTGTCAGAGCAACAGTCCTAGACCAGTGTTTGTACCCTCTTTGATCCCCATATCCCTTTCTTTTCTCCACAAAAAAACCCTAAACCCTAACTCTCGAAGAAGGCAAAGTAGGCGTTGCTGCCATCGATCATTTGGCCGGTTGGTAGGCTTCTTCACGCGTGCAACCACCTTTGCTGCATCGCCGCCTGCACCTCCTCCCATCGGCGTAGCCTCCAACGTTGCCTTAGCACTCAATCGTACCCTCTAGTGTCGACACTAGCGTTGGTGTAGCCCACAACGCCCCTAGCACTTGATCGCAGCCTTTAGTGTCGCCACTAGCGTTGACGTAGCCTACAAAGTCGCCCCAACGCGCGATCATAGCCTTCAGCGCCACCCCTAGCGCTGGCGCATCCCATAGCATCGCCTCGGGCCCTCGCGCTGCCATCGGTGTTGCCCCAACACTTGGGCCACATTATGCGCTGCTCCATCTCCTGTGCAATCCTTTGTGTCTCTTGTGCTACGTGGTGGTGTGCGTATGTGGTGCGACATGATATCTCCACTGCCAAGTGCCTAACAACCGTTTTTTCTATTGCTGTGTCCACTACAATGCTGACTAGAGATTATTGAAGGCGTGCCAGATGATTTGAGATCTTGACGTAGTTGATTGGATTGTCTTAAACTCTGTCTTAAGAGAATATGGCATTCGAAAGTTCTTCAAAAGTGACATCAGAGTAAGTCACGGAGGTAGGGGTGTACAAGAGTCCCTTTTGTCCCATAGTGAAGTTTGATGAGACCAGTTATGCCCGATAGTTCCAGACCTTCCTTATGACAGTGAGGGTTATGACAAGGAGCATGTTCTATTTCAGTCAGAGCCAGCAGAGAAGATTGGGAGAATGCCTCCTGGAAGAAAGATAATGCCACGGTCCGAGCTTGGATCATGAATTCAGTCATCCTTAGGATTGGGGATGAAATGATGTACTATCGCACTTTCAAAGAGATGTGGGATAGTATGCGGGAAACCTACTCCCACGAGAAGAATTCCAGCAGGGTCTTCTAGATTTACAGTGAGCTCTCTTAGCTTTGACAGGAGGGCTACACGTTATTCCAATACTACTCGACTCTGAAGGGTCTCTTGGAGAAGTACAACACGTGTCAACGTGTGCTACTCAGAGGGCTTATTACAAGGAGGTGACAGTCCTACAGTTTCTAGCTGGCCTTGGATCGGATTACATAGCACCTCGATCACAGCTTTTTACTCTTTTAGAGCTTCCCACTTTGGAGGATGCGTACAACGAGATGGGCAGGATCTCTGTTATCCTCATTGCTACTAAGCCTACAAGGTAGACTTCGGCCCTTACTGCCACTTAGGGTCATGGTCGGGGCACTCTAGCTACACGAGGCAGAGGTTGGGGCCATGGGCCTATTGGGAGAGGATGTCTGACTTGCACATACTATAGGAAGTTTGGGCACATGGAGACTAATTATTGGAACAAGCATGGTTGTCCTCTTATGGCCAATCAGGTTGTTACTACTACAAAGCAGCCCATTGACACTGTCTCTGTGCCAAAGATTGATTAGGATGAGCTACTTCAACGCCTTACATAGTTGTCATAAGTGGCCTCATCTACTTTCATGAGGTATAGAGTTCGCCCACACCACTTTTGTTGATGATCAATGTATCACACTGGCTGGTTGATTGTGGAGCTTCACGACATCTCAGTGGCGATTGGTGGTGGTTTTGCTACCTTAGACCTATTCCTTTAGGGAAGACTCTGTAGGTGGTAGACAACTGTCATTCACTGATTGTTGAACAAGGGGAGGTCTTAGTTACCCTCAATATGCGATTGACAGATGTTCTCCTTGCGCTAGATTTTCCTATTAGTCTATTGTCTTTTAGTAGAATAACCAAAGAGTTAAATTGTTGTGCTATATTTGACTATACTAGCACTTTTCAGGACATCCTGACGAGGATGATTGATGGTGGTTGTGAGGAGGGGGAGTCTATCGCTTGATCTAGTCACCTTTTGTTGCTACCAAGGTTTTAAAAAATGCGATGTGGTACCGAGGCAATTTGCCTTCATCGAGGCGCTTGAGGCGTAAGCCTCAATTTTTGGATGAAAAATAAGAAAAAATGATACAAATATAAATTGTTAAGTTATAATAATGAAAAAACAGTGTAAAAGTACACTTCCATACTATTTTTGCTCTATTACAATATTTAAATGTCTATTACTAAATATTATTACCACACAATACACACAATATTTACATATAAATTAATATAACAAGATTTAAATACACATAAGTACCACATATGTAAACTCTTCAAAAAATCAAAATACTAGTTACATGATAGCACTAAAAAAATTAAAATAATAAAAAATATTTTTTTAGAGAATAATGATAATAAACATTTAATAACAATATTTAAGTAAACAATCCTCACATAGTCTCTTAAAAAAAAATCAATTCAGTGATCACATAACATGTAACCTAACCACATAAAACATTCAAACATACTTTAACATAACTAAACAGTAAAATAAAGATATAAGTAACAAGAAAAAATGTAATGTGTAACTCAAGAGAGGTCGGAACTCTTACTAACAGTAACAAGAAGTGAGGTTGAGACTTAAAAGGGGAAGGGGGCAACGATGGGCAATAAAGAGAGGACAAATTGGTAAAGGGTGGTACGTAGGGGAGGTGACTGGCAATTGGTGATGTAGTAATAGCCATCGGCAATGGTAATGGAGGAGTCCAAAGATGAAGAATGACTTGCAACAACTAACGGCGATGGATTTTTTATGGCTTGAGAAGTTAGGGCCATTATTTGGGGTTGGGTGATTGGTATAAGATTTTAGAAAATAATTTTATTTGCTTTACTAGGTCATATGTAACTCACATGACCTTTAAATGTGAACTTTCGACTAAGGCTATAGCCTTAATTCTGCCTCGTCGCCTCACTACCTTAACTTCGCCTTGACAAATCGAGGTGCACACCTCACATTGCAACCTTGACGCTATAGCCTCAAGGTGATTTTCTTCCACCTCGCCTCGAGGCTAGTTTTTTAAAACCATGGCTGTTGCTTGACATCGGGGTGTTGCCTTTATTGGTGGATCTCTCATTTAATGGTACCTTCAACTAGGCCATCTTTCACTGGATAGACTTCGTTGTGTTATCCTCTATATTTCTCCATCTATTGTTATTTCTTGCGATGCTTGTTAGTTGGGCAAGCATCATCGGAGCGTCTATCCTGTTAGCCAAAGTCCTGGGTCTACTATAATGTTTCAACTGGTTTGTACTGATCTGTAGGGCCCTAGCCGTATCCCTGATCAGCTGGGTTATTGCTATTATTTTGTTCTTTTTTTTTGAGAAAGAATTATTATTATTATTTAGTTCTTGTTGATGATTTTTCATCCGTCATGCCTGTATTTACTAAAAATAAGTAATTCATTTTGGAAATAAAGAGCTAGTTTGATGCTTATGTTAAAAATATCTGATATGATAAAGAGATTATGTGATTTTTATAAATCCCATGGTGTTATTCATTAGATTACCTATCGTCATACATCTTAACAAAATAGAGTTGCTAAGAAGAAACATAGGCATATTTTTGATGTAGCATGCACCTTACCGATCCATAACACTTTTCCCTCTTTATATTAGGGAGATGCTGTTCTCATAGCGTATGACTTGATTAATAGAATGCCTTTCTTTGCGGTATATGAACAGATTCCTTTGCAGATTCTCTATCCAGAGGGTAATCTGTTTCATGTCCCATCGAGGGTGTTTGGTTGTGTTGCTTTTGTCCATGTTACTACTACTAGTCGGGATAAGTTTGTTCCTCAGCCTGTCAAGTGTGTATTCTTGAGATATTCTCACACTCAAAAGGCATGTTGGTGCTATGACCCCCTTACTCATAGACACTGTGAGTGCAGATGTCACTTTGTATGAGTCTATCCCATATTTTTCTACTGCAGGGAGGAGTCTCTTTCGAGGCTGTTGAGGGGCCTATGCCTATTTCGCCTATACCCTTGGAGGCTATCTCGATCATTGCACCACTACCCTCTAAGCTACCACCCTCTCAACCTGTTAGGTTTCGTGAGCCTTACATCACCAACATGCTTCTACCCTCCTCTGTGCCAACTCCTTTTCTGCCTCAGGTGAGCACAGGTGATTTACATACTGATGAGATTGTGACTAGTGATGATGCAGGTCCTATACAGGGAGACAATGATGTGCCTCATCCACAATCTGAGCAGCCAAAGGTAGTTCGTGAGGCTGCGCTAGTTTTAGATGATTTAGATCTTCCTATTGATGTTCGTAAGGTCCCATAGAGTTATGCCAGATATCCTATCTCACATGCTGTGTCCACCGACTTTCTAGGTGGGGCCTACAACAAGTTTTGTCATGCTCTTTCCACCACCTAGATTCCTACATCCTACCAGCAGGCTCTCCATTCGAAATGGCACCAGTCCATGGAGGATGAGATGGCTATCCTACGTTCTTGTGGCATTTGGAAACTTGCTTACGCCTTGAAGCATCAGTTGTGGGGTGTCGATGGGTCTTTAGCATCAAATATCACCCTGACGGGACAATAGCGAGACACAAAGCCCATCTTGTTGTTAAGGGATTCATGCAGACCTATGATGTGGACTTCTTTGTCATGTTCTCTCTAGTGGCATGCCTTCCTATTATGTGCATTTTGATTTCTGTAGCTGTGTAGTGAGACTGGCCCCTTCATTAGCATGATTTAAAGAATTTCTTATATGGTGACTTGTAGGAAGAAGTATATATGCAACAGCCCTGAGGATACAGGATTCAAGGGGAGTGTTCTAGGGCGTGTCACTTGCGCAAAGCAATTTATGGTCCGAAATAGAGCCTCAGGGCTTGGCTTCAGAAGTTGTCTGAGGTTGCTGAGATGCTGGGCTTTTGTAGATCCTTGTTAGATCATTCCTTGTTTGTCAGGAGGATTGCATAGGGTGTGGTGGCCCTACTTATTTATGTTGATGATATTATCCTTATGGTGGATGATAGACTTGACATTACTGAGGTCAAGAAGAGTCTTGCAAATAACTTTGCTATAAAAGATCTTGGACCTCTCAAATATTTCGTTGGAATAGAAGTAGCACAGAGTAGGAGGGGAGTTGTACTCTCCCAAAGAAAATGTGCACTTGATTTGTTGCAGGAGATTGGCATGCTAGGGGCAAAGCCAGCCAATATCCATATATATCCCAAGGCAGTGGATAGTCGTCAAAGGACTGGTGGGCAAACTTTTGTGTTTGACTATTACGAGACTTGACATTTCCCTTCATGTTGGGAAATTGAGTCAACTTATGGACATGCCAACTAGACATCATTGAGATGCTTGCTATGATGGTGCTGAGATACCTGAAGAAAACATCAAGAAAAAATGATTATGTTCACCAAGGGAACCTCTATGAGTGTTGTGGCCGATACAGGTGTAGATTATGTAAGATGTTTGGCTGACAGGAAATCTACCATTGGATTTTGTACCTATGTAGCAGGAAACTTAGTGACATGGAAAAGTAAGAAACAAGCTGTTGTTTCTAGGTCTAGTGCAGAGTCAGAGTATAGGATGATGGCACACAGTTCTTGAGATGGTGTGAGTAAGATCCTTTCTGGTAGATTCACATGTGTCTGGTGACACATTTATAGAGATGAGATGTGATAACAAGGTTGCCAATTATATTGTTAACAGCCTCATGTTTCATAAAAGGACTAAGCATGTGGACATAGATTGCCACTATATATATGACTTGATCTAGAGATGTTTTATTCATACCACTCATGTCTTCTCAGATGACTAGATAGTAGATATCTTCACGAAGGTGTTGTCCTGGTTTTCCTTTGATAGTTGCTGTTTTAAGCTGAGCATGATTGACATCTATGCTTCAACTTGAGAGGAAGTATTAGAGCTCTTTCGGTCTATTTTATTATTTGTTGTTATTTGGACTTGATTGCATTTCTTTATTTCTTTGAGGGGTACGAGATTAAGATGTAGGGATATGGAATAAGATAATCAGAATCGTATGCTCTACCTTTATCCTTTTGTTTCTCATGTTTGCACAACACCTCCACAAAGTTGCTCCATTTTTCCTTTTCAAGAAAGAGGTAGCTCCATTTTTCATAGATGCCTCCCCGTTAGTCTAGTGATGCCATCTAACCAAATATGAGTTAATTATAACCTTGGCTTGGATGGGCTAGTCTAGTTGGCATCTTCAAGCTCATTTAAGAGCCAAGATTGAATTCCCTTAAAAGAAAAAGAAAAAGCTATGGGAAAAGGAAAAAGAAAAGCTATCCCACTGGCGGCGGCTGCAGCAGCAGCAGTGCAGTGTTGGCCACCCCTATGGCGTCCTCGTTGTCATTGTCTCTGCCTCTAAATTGACTCCATATATGCCATCCACCACTAATGTTGTCGTAGCCAACATAGCCACCTCCTTTTCATCAACGTTGATGGCATTCTGCCTTTGGCAAATGTTCCAACCCTACTGCCTTCAACTCTACATTGGTCTCTCACTACCTCATTCTCTAGGTCCTCCATGCCTACTACATTGCGCACTCCTTTTGCCTCTTCCTCTTTGCTGATTACTTTTTCGTCGATTCTGATTTGTTGAGAAGCTTGAGAAGTACCACAGGATCGGGGTTGACATAAGTGTTCTAGAGTTCTTGTGAGGGTGGATGGCAGATATGATGGGAGAAGGGACTTGGGGTAAGGGATGATGAGCATCATAATGGGGATTGTGGTAAAGTTAGAATGTGTGAATCATGGGAGGTGGGACAATATGGTGCTCATTTGGGAGCGACGGGACATTGGTTTGTTGGGTTCCAATAATTTGTTTTGCGGATGGATGTCTGATTGGTAAGGAGAGTAGGGTGATTATAGAGGAGGATACGGGAGACAAAGGCTAATGAGAGTGAAAAAAGGTTGGGGAGTTGACACTTTCTGCAACGGCTTCATTTTTTGTCTTCTTTTGTTACCTTTACCATCTCTTTTGAGCGACCTTTAAAAAGAGAAGTCTCTCTTGGATGGATCTTGACCTAGGGCACCCGTCTAATTGTTAGCAACTTTGTAGAGGGAGATCTAAATATAAAAGGCAGAGGTATATGTGTAATTGCAAACATTTGCAAAAAACTTATTCAAAAGCTCCATAAAAGTAAATGACATGATCGACAATTAGAAAATATCATTTTAGGACTTGCTCCTTTATATAACACACATTCTGTAACTTTTTTCAAAAAAGGCATAGTCTGTTCTTATATGACATTGGTATAATTTTCTCAGGTATCTATATATACAGCCGTATTATTAAAAGAAGTACATCATTCTCTCTCTATCTGAAATATAAACATTTTCCTTTATATTATAAATGGACGAAATACCTTGTTATTCTTGTGTTTGGAGCTAATGTACATTTGTGCATAGAACTTACTGTAGGTCAACTCGATTAAAATGTGATGGATGTGTCTGTTGCAATCCAAGTGTTGTGCACTTTTACCACACGCAATTACGTAACTAAACATGTGCTACACATGTGGGGTTCAATAGGGCAGTTTACTTTTCTTTTAGTAGGTAAACTTCTAAAACTTGGTACCAATTCTTGGAAGGTGGGTCTTACTGATGGTGACAGCTAAGTATCATTGATTTAGTTATTGTCTTTTAACTAATATTGCTTATGGTTATGCTGACTTAAGAAGCCCTTATCAAAGTTTTCTGCTATTGATGAACAAACTCTATCGGAGATCACATATTACTATTTACCTGCTGATGGGTAAATGGAGATAGCACGTTAATATAGATAGATGGGCCCTTCGGTATGATTAGGGTGACGTACTGTAAGCAATCTGTTCTCAAAAGATTGTTGCTTGATTTGATGCTCAAGATGCATATTCTCTACATGGTGAATTGAGATTCAGACCTAGCGTAGAACAGGAGTCAAGGGGTTGATTTGATAAGGTAGAAATCTCTCATTGTGATGGAGAAGATGTATTCTTTGACTTGAGATGGATAAGTTTTCCTGAACTTGAGTATACACATTTGGAGGGTTAATGGTTGATGGATTCATGTAGGTCTTTCATGTTTGATATAGGAAAATTCATGTGTACAGGAGAGGGCAAGAGACACCATGACCTCTTGAAGTAGTCACACAGGTCTAATGGATCGAGCTGAAAAACATGAGTTGACTTTAAGTATATTGGGATCTAGTAATTCCCATGCAGTCAAAGACTCATAGGGTTCTAGAAAGTTTTGCTATACGATTGAGAATAAGACAATATCTTAGGAAAATTGTTTTTTCTTAGTTCTCTTCCCAGTAATGGGCAGATTGAAACATGCTTGGTACTTGGTAAGGAGAATCATGTAGATATTGGATATAACCCCGTGGTAACATGGTCTTGTAATGTTCTCTTAAAAATAAAAAGGTCTTGTAATGTAAAGAATTCATGAGTATTGAAAATGCGTGAGGATTGTGCAATTGCTTAAGATCTTGAATCCCATACTCTTCAGCCTTAGCATGACGAATCGGTATTACTTTTGACGCTCCCACATTAAATGGTTACATAGGTTAAAAAATATTAATTAATTGGTTGAAATGACTTAGTTTCATTAGAAATCCTAAGACTCTCTTATATAGAGAGAGGCCATAGGGTCAAAAGTACAGGAATGTCCCTAAAGGATAAAACACATAAAGCCCTTACAATAAGAAGAGAAATAAATGACCGCAACATAAGCTAACACTCCTCCTCAAGCTGGAGCATAGATATCTATTATGCTTAGCTTGGATATACAAGAGTCAAATGAAGATTTAGCCAAAGGCTTGGTGAAAATATCAGCAGTCTGTTCCTCAGATGCAACAGAAGTGGTATATAGCAATCCCTTCTGAATAATGTCCCTGGTATAGTGACAATTAACTTCAACATGCTTCATCCTTTTGTGAAATACTGGGTTGTTGGCAATGAAGGTAGCTACTCTATTATCACATCGTATCTCCATGGGGTTAGAAAATTACACCTATAGATCAATAATCAAGGATCTGATCGACATCATCTCAGCAGTCGTCTGAGCCATAGCTCTATACTAAGACTTGGCATTGGATCTCGTAACTGTGTCTTGTTTCTTGCTCCTCCATGTGATCAAATTTCCTACTAAGAAAGTGCAGAACCCAGTAGTGGATTTGTGATCCACATGGTATTCGGCATAGTTTGCATCTGAGTAGCCAACCAATGTCATAGAGGACTCCTTTGAGAAGAAGAGACCCTTCCTAGGGGCTTTATTAACATATCTAAGCACCATCAATGCTGCATCCTAATGCTGATGTATTGGCATGGCCATGAACTGACTTAGTCTCTTAATTGTAAAGGAGCTGTCTGGCCTCGTGATAGTAAGATACAGTAGCTTACCCATAAGCTGTTTGTACCGTCTGCTGTTCACCACCTGTGCATCTTTATCATAGAGTAGCATCTTGGGGTCCATAGGAATATTGGTCTCCTTGGCCTTAAGTATACCGACCTCTTGCAAGATATCTAAAGCATACTTTCGCTGAGACAATACTACACCCTCCTTGCTGCGAGCAACCTTAATACCAAGGAAATACCGTAAAGTCCTCAGGTTCTTCATGACAAACTGTTCTACTAGGATGCGCTTAACCTCAGCAATACCCTGCACATCATCCTCTGTGATGATCAAATCATCAACATAAATAAGTACCACAATACCTCGTTTAGTCTTTCTGACAAAAAGTGAAAAATCAGCTGTTAATCTCCCGAATTCAGCTGCCTCTACAACCTATGACAATCTTTGAAACGAGGCTCTGTGACTCTATTTGAGGCCATATATAGCCTTCTTTAATTGGCATACACACTCCCCTTGACTTTCAAAGCCAAGTGGTTGCTGCGTATAGACTTCCTCTTGGAGATCACCATTAAGGAAGGTATTTTTCACATCTAACTGGTGCAAGGGCCAATCTAACTGAACTGCCACTGCAATCAACACCCAGACTGTGGGAAGTCTGGCAACTGGGGAGAAGGTGTCAAAGAAGTTCACCCCATAAATTTGGGTGAACTCCTTTTCCACGAGACAAGCTTTATACTTAGCAACATCACCATTAGGATTGAACTTTACAGTAAATACACATCGACAGCCAACGAGTGTAGCCCCATCAGGAAATGGAGTAAGCTCCTAAGTTCCGCAGCCTCTAAAAGCGACCATCTCATCCTCCATGGCTGCCTGTCATTTCGGATCAAGCATGGCCTCATGATGAGTGGCTGGAATCTGCGTAGTAGCTAACGCTTGAGTAAATGCAGCAAATCCAGGAGCTAGACTATCAGTGGCACAGGCCCCTGTCGTGGGAAAAGTAGTGCAAGTTTGTGGTTGCTTCCAAATGGCTATCGGAAGGTCAAGATCATCGCCTGACACATTACCTGTCCTGTCTCTGTGACTATTATATGGCAAGCATACGTCAATGTTTAAAGGACTCACCTGAGAAGCCGATGGTGAAGGTGAGGATGGGGGTCCTTGATAGGTAGCATGAAGGTGGACATATGTCTGGAGGGGCCTAGTCAAACGTGGAAAGGGATGCGTAACAGGAGGTGGTGGCGATGTGGCGGAGACATGAATCTCAGGAAAGCTCTCAAAGCGAATGGGAGAATATGGCATAGGCACTATATCACCCTCAGGAGGCATCTCAGCAGCAGTCACAGAAAAGAAAGGTACAGTTTCACGAAAGGTAACATTCGCTGAAACATAGTGCCGAGAAGTAAGCAGATCAAAACACCGATACTCCTTTTTGAGTCCGGGTGCACCTGAGAAAAACACTTGACTGTTCTCGGTGCTAGTTTATCCCGACTTGGTCCCAACAAATGGACAAAGGCAACATAACCAAAAGTCTGAGGGGTGGTGTGAAACAAGAGATGATCAGGATACATGACTTGAATAGGAATCTGTTCATGCAGTGTAGCATTTGACATCTGTTTAATAAAAAAATAAGCAATCAAAATAGCGCCACTCCAATAGAGAGAGGGGACAGAGTGGTGAATCGACAAAGTACGAGCAACATCAAGAATATGACGATGATTCCTCTTAGCAACAGCATTTTGCTGAGATGCATGAGGACATGTTGTCTCATGGATAATGCCACAACTAGAAAAGAAATTGCGCAAACGTAAAGTACAAAATTTTAAGGCATTATCAGAACGAAAGTACTTCACCAAACAAGAATGTTGAGTTTTTATTTCTTTGACAAAATTCTTAATAATTTGTCCCACATCGGACTTATTTTTCAAGAGAAACATCCAAGACGCACGAGAAAAGTCAACTAAAATAAGATAATATTTGTTCCCAAGTTGATCAGGAGTACGAATGAGACCCTACATGTCCATATGAATCAAATCAAAAACAGCAATAGACGAAACAGAAGTAGAACTGGAAAAACTAACCCTGTGGTGCTTGCCAAGTTGTGAAGCATCATAGGTGAGAGCAGTATTGGAGGGGATGTGCGGTATAACACGTCTGAGGTGATGAATGGGTTAATGGCCAAGGCAGTGGTGCCATTGGAGAGGAGATCCAGCAGAAGTAAGGCCTTGGGTAGCAGAAGCAGCAAAAGCATTATGGCTTAGACGGTACACCCCATATTTCTCACGCCCTCAACCAATCGTTTTCCCAGTGAATTCATCTTATAAGACACAAGAAGACGCATAAAAAATAGCTCAGCAGTTCTGATCTCTAGTGATGCTGCTAACAGACAATAAACTCGAAGGAAAATCAGGCACATAATAGACATCTGTAAGTCTCAAAATAGGAGATAAAGATATCTCCCTTGTCAACAAGTGGCGAGTGTCTCTCATCAGCCACCCGTACTGTCCTGGTGGGTGTAACAGGTGCTAACTGAGAGAGAGAGCCCCGGTCGCCACATAGGTGCTTGGATGCACTAGAATTAATTAACCATTCACTAGAAGACAAAAGTGACGATATATCAGTTGCAGGTATCTCTGATGAGGAAGCTATAGCTGCAACGTCTGGAATCTGACAGGATGCTTGAGTCAATCTGTTGCCGCAAGTTCTCAATCTCAGTGCTCAAGGAATTGCTATCAGAAGTAGGAAGAGTCGCATCGGAGATCTCAACTACCTGATTGACCATAAGTGGCCTACCATGCTTCTGCCAACATAGTCTCAGTGTGCCAAAGTTTTCCATAGTAGTAAGTACACAGAGTCCTGGTACGTGTACTAGAAGAGCGTCCACGTTCACGACCACATGCAGGGTAAGTAATACCCCTGCCACGTCCAGGGATTGTAGTTAGTGCAGACGACTAAGCAACAGTGTCAAGAGTAGGAGTGCGTACTATAACTCTACTGAGTCTACTATATGCATCCTCTAGAGTAGGAAGCTCAGGAACAGTAAGGATCTGATCTCTGGCTGCTGCATACTCAAGTCCAAGGCTAGCCAACAAAAGAGAGATAGCCAATTGTCTCCTAAAACTCCTCCAGGACTCACAGGCACACCCTGATAGGTAGGAGTAGTGCCTCTCCAATATTCCCTTCATGAGGTAGTAATACTCTGACAGCATGCATCTCGCCTGCTACAGATAGAATAGATCATAGAAGACCTGAAAAACTTGTACGGAGTTCTTGGTATGTGAATAGGTGTTACGCAAAGACTCCCACATCTCTTTTGCAGTAGTGTAGTAAATGATCTCATCCCCTATGCAGGGAATAACCATCTGCATCAGCCATGCATAAACCATGGCAGTGTCGCTATCTCAATTAAAATTTGTGCTTGTCTTGTTCTTAGGCTTTGGATTCGTAAGAATATGGCTCTTTCTATGACCCTTGACGGTCATAAGAAAAGTCGGGGACCATCGTGGGTAGTTGGTCTCATCCAACTTAACAATAGGACTAAAGAAAGGATTCTTGAGTACCCCGATGTCAGAAACAGAGCTCGAGGACATCTCGAACTGATCATCTGAAGTCATCTTTGCAATCCAGAAGCCTCGATCAAGCTTTTATCACCATGAAATCATCCACAAATCTGAATCAGACAAATTCAGACCTGCATCACGGACTTACGCTCCTAGATTAGGACAAAAAACCCCTTTTTAATCATTGCACAGGGATTGAATCATGGAAAACCTCCTCCCTGTCGATCTACGCTGCCGACCGCCGTCGTCGGAGCACTGTAGTACCATCGTCGAAGGTCGCCTGCAGTGCACTGTCGTTGGCCCAACAGGCAACCCTAGCTATTGTTGTAGCACCGCCGCCAATGACCTCTAGTGCCACCGCAGGCTCAACGAGACACTGATGCATCTTCACCGAGACCTAGGAGGGTCGCCAATAGTGTCGTAGAGCCACCACGATCCACTTGGGTGCGGCTACACCATCGCTAGAGGCCAAGAAAGCCCCCAACCTCACTGCAAGCGTCGCCTGAGAGTGCTGTAGGCTCACTCGCGTTGTTGTAGCACCATTGCCCGTGCTGCAGCGTGTCGCCAGAGCTCTACCGAGAGTCGTTGTTGCTCACGAGGGAAGAATAGAGGATTAGGGTTTGGTGGTTAGGGTTTTGGAGGTTGTGAGGGGTGGATACCTAGAACCACGATCTAAGATCGGTGTTTTGAGACCAAATTGGTTGAAATGACTTAGTTTCATTAGAAACCTTAGGACTTTGTTATATAGAGAGAGACCATAGGGTTAAAAGTATATGAATGTTCCTGAGGGACAAAACACATAAAACCCTTACAATAAGAAGAGAAATAATTGACCACAACATGAGCTAACATAATTTGAGCCTTAATCAAACTAAGAGAGTTTAGTGGATCCTAAAGTGTTTGGATATTTAATCTAGCTTGATGGGCTTTGACCTAATTACCTTTGTCTTAAATAAGCAACAAATAATGTGGTTTTAATTGTGATCAAATTGTAACTACTGGATGGAGATTCAATGGTGATCATCATTGAAGAGCTTAAATGATTCCCTGCATATATTGTAGAGCTGTAAAATGGGTTGGGTCGGGCTTGACCTGACCTGCAGAACCTGAACCCGTATTGAGTCCAGTCGAGTCAGGTTCGACCTGTTTAATAATCGGGTTCAAGGGTGTTGGACCGACATCGGCCCACCCATGAGACTTAGAACCTGACCCGACCCGACCCATTTAATAAATAGGTTGGTCGGTTTAATTAGGTTCATGGATTTAATTGGGTACATGTGTTTAATTGTGTTCATGGTAGCTTGTAGGGGTAAGGGGAGGGAGACGACGTGGTGGAGGTGCAGTCTTGGAGTCGTGCAGGTGCTATTGCTATGTTGGGACTATGGCCTATGGGATGTGGGTCAGGGAGACTTTAATACTTTATTAAAGAATAAAGAATAATGTTACATAACGTAAGTGTTGCAAAGTGCAATCTTTAGCAAGCCGCATGTTGGCATCATCCTTGGGGATTGCAACGGTTGAGTTGGGAATCGGATGGGAGAATCTGTGGGAGCGTTTCCCAGTGAGACTTTAATACTTTATTAAAGAATAAGTGCTGCAAAATGCAATCCTTGGCAAGTCGCAAGTTGGCATCCTCCTTGGAGATTGCAATGGTTGTGAGGTGGGATGAGAGATCATGAGATTTGGCTGCAAAGTGACAGAGTCCAAGAGTCTGACGAGGGATATCATAATTAATATTTTAGGAATTAAAAGAATCTATTGGAAATTTAAATATTTAATTTGTGATTGCATTAATATTTGAGATCTTATCGGATTCAACAAGTTTGCATAGGTCCACAACACCTACCCATACCCGACCCATTTAATTGGGTGGGTTGGGTTGGGTCAGCCCCGTTTACATGAGTCGGGTCTGGGTCAATTTTGGGTCCTATATACGGGTCGGGTTTAGGTCGATTTACGTGGGTCCTAATAAATTTGACAGCCCTAATATATTGCATCAGGCTGCTTAAGGAAAACCTAGATGCAGAACAACACAACCAGAAATACAAGAGGAGGCACACCTCTTCTTATGTGCTGCTCCTTCCTTCTCTCCCTCACTTTACAAGTGAATTGTCTTCAACCTCTCTTTGGTGGCCGTTCAGTACATGCTTATGTTAGAGGAACATTATGTGAGGCTCGGCTTTGGTGTTGAAAATGCAAAGGAGTTCAGTACATGCTTACAACCTTGCCTTATGGCTTCATGGGAGAATTTCAAGGAGATCACCAAGGAGAATGCTTGAAGAAAACCAAGGAGATCACAACTTTCAGACATGCCTTTAGGAGAAAGTTTCTTAAAATTAAATAAAAAAATGAAATAAACCTCAATAAAATTTCTTGAAGTGCCCCTTTGAATTTCTCTTTTGAAGATGTCTCTCTAATCCCATTTGGTAGGTAGCTTGTGCTCCATTCCTCCCCTCCCTTCCTTCTTAATATTGCACCAATTGAAACTCGCATTCCATGCACTGATTCCTTCACATGCCTTTGCTTCTCCTTTCCATCTCTTCAATCCACTACTGTAGTTGGTAAAGAAAAATGCTCCAAGGAGATATTACCTCTGGACCATATGAGCTTGGGTGTGTTTGATATATTTAAAAGTGGTATGGACAATTGTGAATCTTCAATGGAGAACAATGAAATCGACTTGAAGAAAGTGACATCTAATGTAGGCATTTATGAATAGGATCAAAGCATTTGTACATTGAGTTTGCAAGCGATTTGGAAAAGCACAGACTGCATGAGGAATTAGCTTGTCCTGACTTTAACCATTGAGGTCCATTAAGGCAACACATCCAAAACCCTTGGAGGATTACTAAAAAATGGTTTATCTGATAATACAATTTGAAGCTAATCTTCTAATGAAAAACTTAAGATATCGTTCTGTTAGCCAGATAACATGTTCTTGAATGGGCATCTCCTAAATATTTTGAAGGAATGCTATGATGGACCAACAAGTATCTAACAACATCATAAAAACGATGGTATTTATGTTTAGGAACCTGTTCAGTTGTGAAGTACAGGCACAACTAGTCTGCTATACTATGTCAAGCAATTAATAGAATGAACATTATGTAGTAATATGAACCTCGAAAGCATTTGTTCAAACAAACAACTTTAACCATGGGCTCAATATGATCTTCATTTCAATCATAATTATATTTTTGAAAAAAAAAGAGGGTTAACAAGAGATGCCAATCTTTGCTTCATTAATAAAGGGAGCTAATTATACTAGCAAGCGCGTAGATATTTAAAGTGGTGGATAACTCCCTCAACGGAGAATCTCTCACTGCAAAATATCACCCAATTACTCTCCAACCAATTCCACTAGATCGAGATGAAAGCCTTCCAAAAGGTGCTAGTGTCGACATGAGCTCTCTGTATGCTGGACCAAGAGTTTGACTTGGAGTCAGAATCAAGAGGCCACTCCTTGGTGGCACTCCAACATCCCTGCGAAAAGGCAAGCAAAGAACAAGTGGTTGGTGTCCTCCCACAATTGTGGAAGACACAAGATGTATCGTCATGGGGCACCTAGTGTCTCTTGTAGTCCCGGGTGATCACTCTCCTCAAAGAGCCACAGGAAGAACCCCACCTGTAATGGAATCCTGGCTCGCCAAATCTTCCTACAATCAGATGCCAGACCCGACTGCATATGATTGGAAGCTTCATCCAAAACGGTCGTGTAAGTGCTTTGCACTGAGAACCTCCCACGACGCTAGACCCACCCATCTGTGGCATTAGTTGGCATAATCTCCTTGATAGTCTCTAGGAGCAGAAACAACTTGGTAGCCCTGGCATCAGAGATCGATTGCAGCAGTGGTGAGGCCCATTGACTGTTCGAGAAACCGCCAGTAATGGATGTGCTCTAGCTGGGGGCTAAAGCTGCTAGCCTAGGATATGCCTCAGCAAGCACTCCCGCAGGGGACCAGTCATGGGACCAAAAGCAGAAACGGGTGCTACCCCCAAGTTGGGCTTTGTAGTGCCGTTTGACCTTTCCCAGGAGTTTATGGAGGGCAGAAGAAAAAAGGGAGGGTCCTTGAATCAGAGCTCTCCTCTCCTCCCAATCAACCATAGAATCATAAGAATCACAAATGGCCCTTTTCCAAAGCAGCTCCTCAGGTCCCATGAACTTAAGGATCCATTTGCTATGCAGAGCATCATTCATCATTTGCATCAATCATAAAATTCTTGATTGCACTGTCAGCATTAGATTTCATTTTAATAGAATAATCCCAGAGAGTCAGGAGAAATAATTCATAATCACCAAGCAGTACCTTTGTTCCTAGTAGTCAAGAATGTGACTAAGGGCTCCAACATCAAGATGTACTAGTTTGACGATAGTTGTTGGACGTAGATTTGGACCATATAGGAAAGATCCTCTATGATGCTTCCATAAGTTTCATTGTGATTCAATTATATTCTCCATACCGTTTCCATACCTTATTCATGGAAAGAAGAAAATAATGAAACTTGGGAAAATGCTCATTTATGATTTCATTTCCCTCGACTGTTAGAAGGCAAGGTAGAGAAGGAGAAAACACAACTTATTTAGAAAGAGATTCAGAAGCTTGTCTAGAAGTGTAAAGGAAAGAGACATGCCTTCCTTCTAGTTGAAGTTCAAGCTAGCTTGTCAAGATAAACCAAGGCGTATAACTTTCTTTTTCACTATTTACTTGTGGGATAATTACGCGGGAAGCTGGATGTTGTCTTCTAGTTCATCTTTGTTGAATCAGCGATTGATTGAAATCTCTGGGCTGCTGTGTAATTTGACGGGCCATCGCCCTTGGTTTGGTGTGAATGCACTTAGTGATGCTTATTTTAGATTGCATTGAGGAAGCGGATGACCACCCATTGCTACAATATTGTCCAAAATAATTCTCTATCCCTAGATGTCTAGTTAGTTGCTGTACTTCAATGCACTTCGGGGAGGTGTAGCTTAGCTATGGTTTTTGAGTGACATTGCACTTGTGACTGCAACTCGTCCATGATTCTTAATATCATTAGGTCTGTAGTGTGACTCTTCAATCAAATTTCATCCCAAATCACCTATATTTGGGTTCATAAGTGGTGACAACTGTCTTATGAAGACTTGTTTTCACTACAGCTGTGGTGGCTTCCCTTAACCAAGCCTCTGCCAAGGACTATGAGTTGCCAGCTATTCTTCAACAAGCACTTGGTCAGAGATTACATTCTTCTCCTACCTATTAGTGAACCGTGGTTTTATGTTCTATTTCACTACCAGATGGGGGTTCTTTAATCTTTGGAAGGTGGTCCTTGTTGATTACACTGGGTTCCATGTGCCTCATGCTACTTGAGATAGAATGCAAATTAGTGATGCTTTTGGCTGCTAGACTCATTATCTAGGATTCAACATTCCACTGTTGGCAGCATAAAAGTTTCATTGCTTTCCCACAATGCCTCACATGGCAGCACTTCTCACACAAACCCATTGCGGTCGTATCTTTAATTTTCAAAGGTTATGATGGTGTACTTGTTAGTCCCAACCTTTAGTTCAAGCCCCAGTGGGCACCCACTGCATCTACCTCTCAATGTGGAGCAACCGTAGTGTCGCCGTTTTCTTGTGAGATAAGTTTAAAATCCTGTGCATTTGTTGGGAGTTCCTCTTAGCCACTTTGGTTGTTTTTAGAGTTGGTGGGTCACCGGACATACATCAGATCAGAGAATCAGGTGGTCAAGGTTATAGAACAAAAAGAATCAGTCGGATATTACCTTTCAAAGAGAAAAAGTTGGAGATTTATGTTACTTGGCCTAACACTGGTTTTATATTTTTCCATGTATATTTTTTGACCTTTGAAATCCACAAAGATAGTATATCTTGTTCCCCGCCTTTTTTGAAAGGGTCATATATCATGTTATGTTGTATTTTTATATCTGTCCTTATTTTTGCCTTTATATATGATGAGAATTTCAAGAGATGATGCAATGATTCATTTTTCAAATGACGGGACAGGAAAACAACAGGAGTGAACTTGAAAGGTTAGATATAGAGAGGCAGCATGATTTCTTCAACATGCTGAAGGGGTTTGTGACGAGTCAGGTACTCAACTGTCTGCAGAAACATCTATACATTTTGTGGATGCTAGTTGTGGCCATCACTCATTCTGACAGTTGGCTTTTAGATACATGGTGTTCAACTAGTAAAGCTAGTAAATAATTTGATCTAAAGTGCTCACTGGTGTTTATTTTGCTAAAAAACATCATATGTGCTATGCAAATTTTTTACCCATAAAAAAGTGATGACTAGAGAATATCTAGTCTAGGACGTAAGGGAGAGGATTTTATCTTAAATTAGATTGTAATTGTAAAATTTTCTTTGTCTCTATTTTCTATATATTTTTAGGTGCTTTAGCCACTTAGATTGCACCCTCCTATCTTACATATCACTTGAAATCTCAAGAGCATAGACATGCTTGCCTTGTTATGGAAACTATTGCGAAAGCTCTTTTACATGCTTAATGTCAGTGTGACACATAGGTTTCTTGCATAGTGCAGACCATAAGATGTACATACAAAATGCAGTAAGGATGCAAACAATGACCTTAAATGTTCAGAATGTATCACATGGACCTGTAAATATGGCATTTGGGTGTCTGAACATGAACTGTTGATCAGACTGATAGATCCCACACTTGAGATGAAAGCTGCAATTATTTCTTCTGTTGTAGGGAATCGTTTATTTTTTGCTGAAGCATGAAGTTGTAGTTGTGAAAAGATATGGATTATGCTTCCCAGAGGTTCTTCTTTAGGGTAGGGCTAGCATCAGGTTTATGGGTGATGTGACTACTGTCGGACTTGTCGTTGTTTCCCCTTTAGAAGTTACATGAATTAAATTATAAGTAAGGATGCTTAAAAAATGGAATTCGTAACACTTGGATCTCTTTCACTTTTCCCTTTTGTGAAATGCTCTGCCTCTGTAACTAGTTACAATTTTCATTTGCCTCTGCATGGCAAGCAGGTTGATTATGCAGAGAAGATAGCTGTTGTCTGGGAGAAGGTCACGGAAGAGACCAGTAAGTATGCAAACGAACGTCACTAGACCATGCCTGTAATCTTTTTCCCTTTGGTATGGTATGCACTTTGTACATTAGCAAGTAGGGTGGGAGTAATGAGTTAAAGGAAAAAGGGAGCAATAATGCAGCGAAAGCTATATATTGGGTAGTTTTCTTTGTGCCCATCCCTTTTGTATATGGTTTCTTTTAGTTCCTCCATTTAGGGGCTGATTAATATTGTTGCGAGAGCATGAGTTCCATGAACCCCCATTGGTGTTTCTTATTCGGATGTCATATTTAATGAATACTGAACTGATGGCAATGAGATTTTGGACAATGTTTGCCTTTTTTTTCGATTTCTTTTGTATTTTGGTTCTTTAGATCTTCCTGCTTTAGTGAAATATTGTGTAATTATTCAGATAGATATTGGCGGTCTATTTCATTTATAAATTATTTAGTACGGCATGGAGGAATCAAGGGGCCATTTGCAAATCTGGTTTGTATTGAACTTGGAGCCTTGCACTGCCACTCACCCTTTGGGATGGAAATTCTCTCAAATTAGATTCCAACTTTTCAATTATGTCATTCCTAAGGAGGATTGTATTTTTTTTTTTTAAATGAGGATTGCATTTTTAGTGCCATGCTTGATATGCATTCTGGAATCATAGAATATGGTGGCACAAAAAATGAGAGGGTAATGGTGAGAGAGGGGGACAGAGGGAGAGAGAGCGTTTGGGGGGAGGGACAAGTAAGAAGAAATGACAGAGGAGAAAGACTCAATTGTGGTTGACATAATATTGGCTGCTTCAAGTGCTTGTCACTTGGGCATGTTACGAGTAAATGTAGGGATGCCTAGAGGTTATCATGATGCAGGAGGATCCAAATCCTCAAATGATAGACTATATACCAACCGATTTTTTGCTAACCTAGTATGAGTTGGAGTTGTATGATGTTCTCGTGATTGGGGCAAGTTTCACTTGGAGGAACTCTTTGGGGTCAAGGTTGAAGATTGATAGATATCAACTTGGCAAAGAGATTCCAGCTAGTTGATGGTACCATGAGACCAAGGTCTTTTTTGGGACATACGCCTTTGATTTAGAACTCTAATGAGGTTGCTCTTTTTTAAACATATTTCAAGTTCCAGAAATCATGGTTGATGAAAACAAGATTTAGAGATTTTGTGTGGCAAAAATAGGGTGAGGTCTAACCATCTTCTGCAACCACTTGTACTCTATCTCTCAAACTGTAGCACTTGCGGACGACCTTGATTAGTTATAAGGAGGTTAGGGAGCATATATAGAGTAGACTCGGTTGGAAGCTCTACAAGGTGTTTCAGATCTGGACAAGAGCTGAGGATAGCAGTGTTGTTACAGAGGTTGAGCAGGGCGAGAGGCATAGACTGCGAGTTGTGGTTTAGTAGGAGGACCTCAAGAGGGAGGTTGATTGGGAGGCAGAAGCTCAAGTAATTATGACTTCAGGAAAGAGATGCCGACACTCGTTTCTTTCACGTGGCCATCGGTGGGACGAGGGGAGAACCGACCTGATTATTACTCGGAAGGTTGGAGGTGAGGTAATCTTTGATAGAGACTAGATAGCTAGGGCATTGAGGAAGCATTTTCATGACATTACTAGAAGGCGATCACTTGCAAGGTGGGGGTTGTCAGATGACATGAGGAATGACTTGGTTAGAGTCATTATTCAAGAAGAGGTGTAGGCAGCTATTTGTGGCCTCAAGGTTGATAAAACTAGGATCGGATGGGCTCGAGGATCTCTTCTGTCGGTAGTTTTGGGATGTCGCCGGACATGATTTTATGGTTATGCTGCATGGATTTATATTCGACAACCAGGGGTTTGATAACAAATTTTATTCTTCTTGTTACCGAAGAAACTGGGTGCTGAAGTGATTGATGATTACGCTCTATTTCCTTATGAAATCCTGTGTACTTGATACTGGCGAAGGCTCTTACTAACAAACTGCGTACACTACTTCCACACTTAATTGGCACGTTGCAGTTTGCTTCTGTATAAGGGTGCTCCTTGCAAGAGTCTCTCTTCGTGGCAGAGGACATAGTTGTGGTTTGGAGAAGGTTAGGGAGGAAGAGCTTTATGGAAGGTTGATTTCTCCAACACACACGATTTTGTCGACTGGCTTTCCTTGTGGCAGATTTTGAGACAATGTTGGTTTTTGGAGATTTGAATTGCATGGGTGAAATGGTGTGTTGCCACGACCTCCTTTTTTTTTTTTTTAAATCTTGGTTAATGGCAGATTCGATGGATCTTGGACACAATTACAGTAGGGGGTTCGTCAAGGATGTGCTTTCGAGCTGCTCCTCTTTATCATCTTTTAGCAAATATGTTGACTACCATGGCCTTCAAGGCTTCAAGGCATGTGGTGGTGGATTTTTTTTTTCTGGCTTTTTGCTTCAAGGGGATAGCTCCCTGTTGACACCCATTTTGTGGTATGTTGATGTCCTCTTTTTTTGTTGACGTGGGAGGTCAAGAGCTTGGCTGCTCTGCTTAGAATATGTGGGGAGACTTCTGATTGATGGTCAGCCATGCCAATTCGGCATTTGTGCCTTTTAACATGGCAAATGAGGAGATTGAGGTTTGTTCCCAACTTCTTGACACGAACACTGGACATCTACCGTTTGTCTATTTGGGCCCCCCATTGAAGGACAAGCAACTCATCATGGCTGACTAGCTTCCTTTGATAGAGAGGATGGAGAAGAGGCTCAATATCTGGAGTGGAATGTTGCCTTCTAGGTGGGTAGGCATGTTCTCGTAAAGGTTGTGCTCGCGGCAATTCCTGTTTTCTATCTTTTCATCTTGAAGCCGCTAAAGAAGGTTTTATGGAGTGGAGGTCATCGGGAAGAGATCCTTTTGGCAAGGGCCAGATCATGTTGAAAGATTTCTGCAGTGATTTTCTTGGGATGAGGTGTGTAAGCCAAAAAAAGAAGGCGACTTGGGGGTTCTCAGCCTTAGCACATTTAGTGATGGATAGTTATCAAAGTGTGTGGTGAAGCTATTTCAGAGTAGGAACAGTCTTTGGCATCGACTAATGAGGGACTCCTATGATTCTTCTTTGAACCTCTTTCAGCAGGCAGTTTTGTGTTGGGGTCCTACAGCTTTATGAAGGAGTTTAGTTTGTATGGTGCATAAGATATCCTCTTTTCTCTATTCTGATTTTCAGAGATGGGCAGACTTCTAAGTTATGGGAGGATGATTGGATAGAGAGTGGATCTATTGTTGAGATGATGCTCAAACTTTATGCTCTTATTGTGGACAAGTTTCAGCCAGTTGTAAATGTTTGGGACGGGCTCTCTACTTCTTGGTCACCCACGATTGGGGTGGGACTTTCTGATGCAAGGGTTCAGGACTTGTGATTGCTACTTTCCTTGCTTCATGAATTTAGGCTAAGGATGGCTATGCCTGACTCTTTGGAGTGGAATGTGGGTTCTTTTGCGGTGAATAAGGATGTCATTTATTGCATGGAGTAGTGGCCAATAACATTGATGATGTGGTGATATATCGCTGCTATATATGGAAATTGAAAGTCCCTTTGAAAGTTAATTGTTTCTACGGCTTATGTGGAGGGAAGGGCTTGCTACTAGGGTGTGTAAAAGTCATTGGGTGGTGGAAGGTGGTACAACTTGTAGTCTCTGTGGTTAGGGGTAGGAAGTCTTTCCATTTGTTTGGTCCCGTGACTTTGCTATGCAGCTTTGGGAGAATTTGGGGCTGACGGGTGTTTCTACTACTGCCATGTTGGATATGTGGGGCTCTTTTAGGATACACATTTGTTTTGGTCCTGTGACTTTGCTATGCAGTTTTGGGAGAATTTGGGGCTGATGGGTGTTTCTACTGCTTCCATGGAGGACTTCTGGTCTTTTTTATTTTCAAGAAAAAAAAAAAAAAACAATGTGAGGAATCAGAAGTGAGGGACATCATTTGCAATTATTGCCACACCCAACATCATGAACTCTGCGAGACTAGCCATAGAAACTTCAGTGGCCCCAATCAAGTTTGCTTTATTAGCGGATTCTCTCTCTTTAGTGGCAACATGTTGCTTCCTAGAAAACATGAGTGTGAGAGAGCGTGAGTGGGGTGAGGAGAGGGGTTGGGTGTTGGTGGTAGGGAAGGTGAGGAAGAAGAGGAAGGAGCTGGAGGTGCTGTGTCTCGAATGCAATGCTGTCAATGCGAAAGGCGATAGCAATGTGACACTACTCGAAATCGCCTGAGGCGAGAGGCGACAAAAAGGTGATAGCCCGAGTGAATTGAGGCGATCGTCTTTTATTGGTATATATATGTTTTATTAACTCAATTTAATAGCACTAAGTTTATAAAAACATGTCTAATACCTATGTTGGAGACTTTAAATAGAAGAAAATGATGACAATTGTATTGCCAAAAACTGTTTCACATAATTTCAAATGATAAAGAAAGAAAAGTTTACACAATTAAGGATAAAAACATAAAAATCAAATTTGTCATTAAAGTGAACAATTGTCAGTTCTCAAATAATAAAACACATTAGTCATCGGAATCATCTTCAAGATTAAATTCGTCATCGTCATTGTCACCAACAACTTCTTCAATCTCTTCTTCCTCTTCCTCTTCCTCATCATTGTCCACATACTCTTCCTCTTCTTCAATAACTATTGGAACTTTCCCTTTTCCCTTAGCTTTCTTAGGACCATTTTTCTTTGTAGTAGTACAAGCCTGAGTACATCGAATAGCCTCTTGGTCATTAATTCCTGATGCAAGTTCAACCATGTCCCAAGTGAGATCATCATTACCAAACACAAGATCATCACCTGCATTTTTCTCATCTTCCTCCATTCTCCCTACTAATCATTCATTTGAATCATCAATTTCCTGGAGGGAAATGGGATCAAGATAATCCCTATCTTCATATCGATCCCTCAAAGTTTCGTTGTACTAAACAAACACATGATCATTCAACTTTTGTTGCGCCAACGGATTCCTTTTCTTTGAGTGAACCTATATAGATTTTTAAAATAAAATGATTAATATAAAATTACTTGATAAAATTAATGCTATACATATTATGAATTGGTTTGTAACTTACATTTTCAAATACACTCCAATTCCTTTCGCATCTTGAGGCACTACAAGTAAGACCTAGCACCTTCAGTGCCAATTTTGCCAAGTTAGGTGCAGACCCACCAAAGAGATTCCACCACTCCACTGTAAAAAGATAATAAGTTATATAATATTAATAAGCAATTGGAAATGGAAAGTTACTATAAAAAATTTATACCACTTGACTACCTGGGGCAATGGTCTTCCTTTGTCTAATAGCCATAGGTGTTCCAAAGTGTCCTTGTGCATTTCTATAAATGGAAATTTCTCATATTATTTTGTCTTGCACACTCTCATCAGGCTCCAATTTTGCCAAGACACATCTGAATCAAAATCAAGATTTTGATTTTCATAAGAGAAATCAGGATTGAGGAAAAATCCTGCTGCATGTAGAGGCCTATGAAGCTGACAATCCCATCTCTTATCAATGATATCGCAAATAAGTCCAAACTTTTCAGCATTATTGTTGATAGCCTTCATGACAGCTTTCTTAGCTCTATCCATTGCTTCATATATATATCCCATTGCGGATTTCTTCTCTGAGTCAACAAGACGAAGCACTCTCACAAGAGGAGACGTAGCCTTCACAATGTATACAACCTTATTCCAAAATGAAGGCATCATGATGATTGTTGCCACTTTCTTTCCCTTCTCTTCTTTTACATTTTTAGAAGTGATCCACTCATCGGAAGTGAACATCTTCCTTAAATTTACCTTTTGTCTATGAATGTTCAGTAAAGCGAGGAAAGATGTAGCAAATCTTGTAACCGCAGGCCTCAACAACTCCCTACTTGTGAATTGCTTCATCAAATTTAAGATTGAAGGATTCATGTATATATAACTATTCAGTTGCATTGCATGCTTGAGTGTTTTTTTTACATTCTCTAACTTCCCAAAATCTTCCAACATCAGATCAATGCAGTGTGCAGCACAAGGAGTCTAATAAACTTGAGGATGGTTAGTCTCCAGTAATTTGCCTATGGAAAAGATAAATGATATTTTTTATATTTTACAATACTTACAATATTAAAGAAAAGATGTATGCTAAAATAAATAAAGTCTAAAGATTTATTACCAACAAGAACATAATTCGATGCGTTGTCACTGACGACTTGAATCACATTTCCTCCCCGACGTGACCGATCATGCCACTTATCAGCTCACAAAGCTTCTCCCCTATCTTTACGTAGCTTGAGGCACCAATGGACTCTAAGAAAACAGTTCTCATTGGAGAATTGACAAGAAAATTTATAAGCATTCTGCTCTTCCTATCTGTCCAACCATCTGTCATCAATGTGCATCCATATTTCTTCCAAGCATCATGATGTTTGGTGATGAAATCCTGAGTCTCGTTCACATGATATCTCAATAAAGCAACTCTCACTTCATAGTAAGGAGGCTTCAAACTAGGGCCAAAACGACCAATTGCCTCAATCATTATCTTAAACCAGATATCTTTAACAGCATTGAATGCAATATTGTTACGATACATCCATTTTGCAATGATCCGTACAACTGCATCTCTTCCCTCCTTTTTGAAAACCTCATAAATTGTAATTTGTTTTGTCAATAATCTTCTTTTTCGTTCTCAAACCACCTTCTCAGGATCAACCTTCGTAAACTTATCTATTGGTCCATGAAACTTCTTCATTAAAGGAAGTCCACCACTTCTACTTCCACCAGCCCCCATCATGATTTGAGCCTTCTTTGCATGTGACTGTGTAGGATTTTCTACTATTCTTTTAGTTGTGAATCTATCCATGGGTCCTCGTAATACATTCACTTCTATTTCATCTTCATAATCCTCATCATCATTAAGCAGCTCATCGTAAACAAAATCTTTCATGAACTTTTCTTTTTCTTTCTTTTTAGATTGTCGATATTCTCTTAACTCCTCTCTCACATGTTATGGAGTTTTTGGACATATTGCTGTGTTTTTATCACCACCAGTAATATGTCTAGTAGCTCTATGAATCCCGCCTTTCCCTATCCTACCACAGAAAATACACTTCGTATTATTAGTCTTTTTTGGGTCCTCTAATGTGACATACTTCCAACATGGGTTCTTCCTCCTTGTTTCAGCCATCTACATAATTTAAAACACATGCTAGTTTTATACATAGTTACAAACTTACAACGCACATGTAAAGTTGCTAGTTAATATAACAATATACACATGCAAACACATGCAAAGTTGCTAATTATATACATAGTTACATAAAAATATAATTGAATAGTATATATTATATATATGATTTATACATATATATAGCTATATACATATATAATATAACAACATACTTATGTTATATACATACTTATTACTTATATATATTATACACTAATAGTCTAATAGTTATGTTATACATAGTTATATATAATACTTATGTTATAGTTATAATATATATATATATATATATATATATATATATATATATATATATATATATATATATAATAATACATACTTACATACTTTACTGTTTATACAATAGTATATACTTATATATACTTATAAGTATATATATCATACTTATACTTATACTTATATTAATTATATACTTAATAGTATATAACATATACTTATTTAGTTATGTATATAGTATAGACAACAGTATATAACAGTATATATTGTACATAATAATAATATATATACAACATATATATATACTATATATAATATATAATATACTGTATATATACAACATATATATATATATATATATATATATATATATATATATATATATATAACACCTATATATAATACACTGCATATAACACACACACAGACATTATACACACACCTATATATAACACACTACATATAATACACACACACAGACATTATCGGACTCAGACAGCTGTAACAGTGTCGCCGTCGAGTCAGTGCGCAACAGTGCCGCCGTCGTTGAAGGGGCGGAGGTGCGCCACCATCGAGACTCAGAGAAGGTTGAGCGGAGGAGATACCTGGCCGATCTAGGTCCACCACTTGTCGCAGATGCCAACCGGTGAAGCTCGGGCGGCGATGGAGGTCGACGAAGCTCCAGCGGAGGCGATAATGGAAGGTGAGAAGCTCCAACGGAGGTGTGAGGCGGCGATGGTGTCGCAGATGACACGCACGTAAATAGCCTCTCATATGGAAGGTGAGAGGTCGTCGAGTCGTTCGTTTTTCAAAAAAAAGAAAACAGTTGCTACGGTTCAGGATATGAGGTGGCGAGGCGGCGAGGCACCGCCTGAGTCGAGGAGGCGCGTCGCCTGGTTGAAGCAGCTCGCCTGGGCCTTCCTCGAGGCGATACACACCTCAGTCGCCTTGCCTCGTCGCCTCCTTGCTTGAGGCGACCGCCTCAACAGCGCTGCTCGAATGTAGAGGGAGGGGCCACGTCACGAAGGATTGCCGTGACTTGGTCCAGTGTCTTCGTTGCGACGTCTCGGGCCATCAGCGGACGATTTGTTCGAAGGGTAGGGAGTGAGGATAACAAGTCTTGGGTGTGTGGTAGGCTATGTTGCTGCCTCTGCCGGGGGGTGTGCTGTTGTTGGAGATTGAGGCTCCTTGGTCGAAGGAGGTCGGTGTGCTCTTTAGGGTGGTTGTCGAGGGCCACGTCAGGTTGGGAGAGTTGCGGGTGGAGGTGTCAAAGAGGCTGGGGGGCGGATAGGAGAGATGAAGGCGGTAGGGGAGGAGGGTTTTGTTCTGTTGGGGGTGAGGTCAGGATTGGCGGAGGTGCTTCGCTTTAAGGATGTTTAGGGCTCGACTAGAGTGGTTAGATGGCGGTGGGTTGCGAAATCTGATGGTGCTCTTTAGGAATGACTGCCAAGGAGGGCGGAGGTGTTGGTGGATATTGTGGGAATCTCACTTTTCCTTTGTACGATGGAGGTCGTCTTTGCGGTTGTTGCCCACCTTGCGAAGGTGCGCTGGGCTGAGAGGAGGGGATCTCTTTGGAGTGCGAGCTAAGGTGGAGCTCATCTCCAGTAGGGAGTTGAACGAGAAAGTTGCCTTGAGGTTGGGTGGCGTGGCTTAGGTGGTCTTTGTGTGACCGGTCAGGACCTAGCCTCGCTTGTTTGTTGAGGCGATAGTGGGACCTGATGGCGGGGATGAGGCAGCTTGGATGACTACTTCGGTCGGGAGCCTCGTGTGGAGATCGAGGTTCGACAGTGAGGTTGGTGTGATGGGTGTGAAGTCCGCAGTGCACGTTTCGTGATGAGAGACCAACATTCAAGATGGGGTGCTCATTTCGGAGAAGATTGCGGCGTCTGGGGAGGGCGCAGTGGATTCAAATGGGTCATTTAATGTGGAGTTGGTCGTTTTGGAAGGTGGAGGATCTTTACCTTTGATGGGGTTTTTTTTTTTTTAAGGGGGAGGCATAACTGCAAGAGCGCCGTTTTTGGAGGACGCGGGTTGCATTGAAGTGGGAGGGTGTGGGCCTGGGGTGTCACAACACCCGAGGACAGAGGGAGTGAAGAGGGTCCACTTGGACCTAGGGCCAGGTCCAAGTCTAGTTTTGACCACTTTCTCGACGGAGGATGGGTCGACGAGCAACGCACTAGTAGCTCTGACTGGCAGGAGGGTGGTTGTGGCCATCGATGGCTTCGCGAGCACAGCAACAGGGGTGGTGTTAGTGGTGGACGGTGGAGGGGGCTGAAACCTCTGAGCGTCGAGGGCGGTCCACCGACGAATGGAGAGGCTTTAGGCGGCAGCCCAAACTCTATTTGCTGGACAGAGGGCGCCTACTGTGTCGAGGGAGGCGACATCGGTGATGGGGCATGGTGCAGTGGGAGTAGGAGTGCCAACGTTATCAACGATTGAAGGAAGTAGGAGGGAGAGCTTGGAGGTGGAGATGGGGTCGAGGCCGGATGTGGAGGTGTGATGACGCCCGTGGCTGATGGGGGTGCTGTGGGGGTGGGGAGCGATGATGGGGTAGCTTCGGGCAGGGGCAGAGCTACGGAGGGGGAGGCGATGGAGGCTGGAGGGGGAAGAGGGTGCTTAGGGGGTCGGTGGTGTGGGGGCTAACAATGGTGGAGTGGAGTGGGGTGAGGAGTTTCAGAGTGTGAAGATCGTGCAGGTGGCAAAGGGGGATGGCTTTGGACACTCTACCGAGGGAGTTCTTGAAGTTGCTTCATGAAGGTGTTAACTTGGAATGTCAGGGGGCTCAACGATCCCTCGCGCCATGGGACGTTGAGATCGTACATTCAGAAGTGGGGTCCAGATATTGCTTTGTTACAGGAGATGAAGCTGCAACAATGTGACTAGAGGGTTTGGAGGGAGGTTGGGGGTAACTTGCTTGGTGGTTATGTTGCTGTTGATGCGGTTGGGAGGTTGGGAGGCATCCTGATTGGGTGGAAGGAGGATTGCTTCTCTCTAGTGGACTCAAAGGTGGGGATGGGGGTGATGTCCATCCAGCTGAGGAGTGATGGGCTTTGGTTGGTGGTGTCAACTGTTTATGGTTCGGTTGATGATAGTATTAGGCCATCATTATGGAGGGATCTTGCTCAGGTCGCTGCCTGGTATCAGGGGTGCCCTTGGTTGATCAAAGGGGACTTTAATGTTACTCTCCTGGCGGAGGATAGACCTAGAGGGAGAGGTGGTCGAGACTGGGGTTCTAAGGACTTCACAGGTTTGGTGGCAGAGTAGAGATTGCATGATAGCTCTATCCAATGTAATGTATTTGATTGTGGCGAAAGTACTGACGAATAGGCTTTGGAAGGTGATTGGTAAGGTGGTCTTGGAGGTGCAGACAACTTTTGTGCTAGGGAGGTGTATTTTGGAGGGGTATGTGGCGGCCATGGAGACTTTGGTACATTGGAAGAGGGAGAAAAAGACGGATTTTCTCTGGAAGGTGGATTTTAGGAACGCTTATGATTTAGTCCAATGGTCTTTCCTATGGGCAGCTATGATTAAGAAGGGATTCCTGCCGGTTTGGGTCAGATGGTTGAAGCTGTGTGTCACGACAATTTCATTCTCTGTCCTCATCAACAGGAACTCGACAGAAGGTTGGGTTCAGCCAAGGAGAAGTGTTCAGCAAGGATGCACTGGTGAGGGCTTTTGGTAGGGCCTGCGAAGTGGACTTGGTAAGGGGTTTCTTGATGAAAGGAGGAATGGATGTACCAATGCTACAGTATGCGGATGACACCTTGTTCTTTGTCGAAGTGAGGCAAATCCGTATACTTTTGGAGTTGTTTGGTGATGCTTTAGGTTTGCGGATCAATTACTCCAAAACATCCTTTATCCCCTTTGGTATGTCTGAAGATGAAGCTGGAGTTTGCTTGGCAGTGTTGGGTACGGAGAGAGGGGCATTGCCTTTTACATATCTGGGCTTGCCCTTGACTGATAGGAGAATTGCCCTACATGATTGGGCTCCCCTGATGGAGAGGATTGAAGGATGATTGGCGGCTTGGGCATCCAAGTTGCTTTCTAGAGGAGGGAGGCTAGTTGTCCCCAAAGCTGTGTTATCTGCTATGTCGTCATACTTTACCTCGGTGGTGAGGTTGTCGCAGCAAATTGAGAATAGAATTGTCAGCCTCATGAGGAATTTTTTCTGGACCAACTATGGGGCGAGTGGAAGCGGTGCGAGGCTGGTGGCTTGGGAGGAGGTTTGTAAACCCGTTAAGGAGTGGGGCTTGGGAGTTAGGGAGGTGCGGAGGATGAATGTCGCGAAGTGGATTGCGAGACTACTCGGAGGGGAGGATTGCTTGGTAGGAAGGATCCTTCGTTCCTGCTACGGGGGTCTGATTGGCTGGGATCTTTTTTTGTCCCCACCACGCGGTGCCTTCCATTTCCTTAGGGGGCTTTCCATAGTGGCGTCGAAGATCCAATCTGTCTTTACCTTGGCCTTGCTTCAGGCACTACCTTTAGATTTTGGATTGATGACTGGATGGGGCTTGAGCACTCTCAGAGTGTTTCCCCAAGTTGGCGGCTCTAGCAATTGACAGAGGAGCGACTGTGGCTGAGGTTTGGGATGGCTCTTGGTGTCCTATGTTCACAAGGAATCTTTCAGATCAGAGGATTGAGGAGGTGGAACGGTTGTTGTAGGAGATGGAGGGGTTTTAGCCGAAGGATGGTGTGGATATGTTTGGTTGGGAAGAGGGAGCTTTTTTGGTGCGAGACGCGTACAGGAACTCAAAAGCCCGAGTACTTTGGAGGATGTTGACTTCCTCAGAGACTGCAGACGGTTGTGGGAGGCTTCTTGTCCCTTGAAGGTGAAGATTTTTGGATGGCTTCGTAGGAGAGGTAGGTTGATGACGAAGGTATGGAGGGCGAGATGGGCTCACGATGCGGATATAGCTTGCTCGTTTTGTGGGCTAGCAGATGAAGATGCAGAGCACTTGTTCTTCACTTGTCTGATGGCAGCGTAGTTATGGAGGAAAATTGATCACAGATGGTGGGATTACGACTCCTTTGAGGGGTTTTGGAGGTAGCTTAGATGTGGTAACACGGTTGATGGCCGCAATGTGTGCCGCAGGAAGGTTGAGAGGGCTAGACCATTGGCAGTGTTGAGTTATCTGGTTGGGAAGGAATTTGGTAGTTTTTAGAGGCCAACATTCTTATGTGGAGAATTTTGTAGCCTTTGCATTTTCATTGTTGTTGAGTTGGTGTTAATGGTTGTAAAATGGCTTCTGACCCTTAACGTTAATTACTATATACTTTGGGTTGTTATCCAGAGGATAACCACTCTTTCCTCTTTTTCAAAAGGAAAAAAAGAGAAAACATTCCTCAGTGGTTTCTGAAAATGGGCATGAATTCTGTTTAATGGGATTGAATCTGCTATTGTTTCCACTTGATACTCAAATCCATCCAGACTTGGTTATTTAGTTATGGTTTTGACTCTGACAATGTGCGAGATGGATCAAATAAATGGTGAATTGCAAAGGATCGAGGATTACCAAAGCATTTTCGGTGGTTGATTCGATTCCAAACCTAATAAAATTATTACGATCATTTTTTTTCGGACTTCTTTACCGATTCTTTACGGAGGTAGGAACTTTTGATTGAGATGAAATTTGAAATACTTATTATTCTCTTACAAGAATTGCGATAGGTTGATGTGGAACTCCATCAAGAGCAGGACATTCCTTCGTGAACGGATACAGGTGTGTTACAGTGGCAGCTGTCGCACTTGGCATCACATAGGTCATGGTTATGGAAGTGGATTTATCCCTTTTGCAGCGCCATTTGAATTTTGTTGTTGCTGCACTTGAAGATTGCGTATGTTTATTGTGCACACTACCTGCTAGTTTTCTCTTACATTCGGGGTCATGGTAAAGGGAAAACTTGCGAGAATGAAGCGGTTGCAAGATTGTTGTTAGCCCTAAACCGCAATTCAGAGGAACGGTGCCCTGCAGAAGATCCGAGCTACAACCATGCTTCAATCGAAAATGATCACTCAAAATCGAACGTTCTCAAGAGTCAAACCCTAAGCTTAACCATGCACGGTTCATTCAGGGCCCTCTCCCCTATGAATCTGAGAACGATCAACTTGGCAAAGAAAACGAGATCAAACTAGGCGTAATCGAGAAATTGGGAAGGGTACTCCGGAAATGCGTTGTCATGACAGTGATCAGCCAATGGTATCTGCCCGTAAGCATCCATGTCCATATGGCATAGCTCACCTGAAGCCTGATGCCAACTCCCCTTGCCTCTTCTCCATCACGCTGACAAATACTTCTGCCACCGCAAATGGTGTCGTCTCTGCCTTGTCCGTGTCCATGTTTGCCAGCCATTGATTCACGATTTCCTCGGTAGCACGACGTCTGCAGCTTCCAAGCTCGGCATCCGGTGGACCAGCATGAGTATCCGTCAGGTGTATTGCAAACACATCGTCAATGAGATGATCCTTGTTGTTGGAGGAGACGCCGTTTCCTTCTTTCGATCCCATAGCTTTGGCTTCTGGTGTTCGTTCGATGCTCATGTTCCATCCCATCTCGTTGCCGCTCATTGTGGTCACGTCTCCGGTTGCACGGGGGAGCTGCTCTCAACTCCGCAGATTCCAAAGGATCCGAGGGGTCATCGTGTTTATCTTGGTCTATGGTGGCTTTCGTAGGTGTCAGGATAGATGCTTCCTGCTCTTGTGGGACGTTGTGATTCCTTTCGGCTTCCGGGAGGTTGACGTAGGCATACGGGCCGTGTATATTGCCCTGGCAGCCTCGTCGTGGGCATCGGCGGCGTCCTTGGCCTTCAGGAACATGACGACCCACAGGTGCTGGCCGCCTCTGGGCCGGCGGATCTCGGCGACCCACTTACCCCCCATGTCCGCTTCCTCACCCCTCGGTAGCCGTTGGTGGTGGTGTTCTTCGGACCCCCGTTGCCCTTCACGCAGCCTTTCCTCGATCCCTTGGCGGGGGGGAGCTTTACGTGCCACCAATGCGAACTTGTCATGTTCACCATCTTCCATCTCGCCGTTTAGCCTTTTCCACTTCGGTAGGATCTCCCTTATGGAGTCACGGCCCATCCCGCTGCCTTCTTTTCCTTATATGCCTGCAAGAATTAATTAGCCAATTTTTAGTTATCTCTAAAGTAGACAACAAGATAGAAATCCTCCATGCACACACGCATGTATTTATTAATTAGTTGAGTAACGGATGACAAGCGTTCCAACGCCAAGGAATTTCGTCGGTTGCAGGCAAGCAAAAAGCCCTTAAAATTTTTTTCTTTTCCTTTTTTCTGAAAAAATAAAATTCCATTAAAAGGAGAGGAACCGTTTGGGTGCAACAAACAAAAAGTGGGAAGGATGTAACGACAACGTAGAAACAATGACCATGGCGAAAGGGATCAGATTTCGAGCTCCAATCTTGCATTACCCTCGGGTTGGTGATGGGAGATTGTCGATTTTTCCAATTTACCCACATCGAAGGTGTTGCAGCTACATCTCGAGATTCCTCGTCGAAGTTGTGTGCGGAAGAATTAAGTAGAGGGGATCCTCTCGATGGAGGCCACCCGATCCGAGGTGCATATTCTACTTAAAAGATGTCAAACTAAAAAATGAGTACATTGACATATGAAGTTCTATAATACACACATCTCCAACCAAATCATACGAAAGTAGAAAAACGAAAAAAAACAAATCCTAAGCTACAACAACAAACATGGAACCAACAACCAAAAAACATGGTGAAATCAACAAAATTAGCCATAGATAGCCAGAGGTGAAAGGTGGAATCTAAGATATTTGGGAGGGAGGGTTTAAGAGCGGAAGGGAAAACACCCTTGGCTTAAAAGCCCTCTAACCAATTGAGGAAGAAATTAAATCGTTGGTTACCAACTATATATATGATTATTCCCCGTTACCAATATTTCATCTTTGAACGTAATCAGCTGTGTCTGAAGCACTGAGGCCGAAGGTATGTTTGCTTGAGCATCACTTGCGTGATCGCAAATCTTTTCAGGAAAAAAAAAAAATAATGATGCTCTCTTACTTCCAAGACCAGAGACAAAATCGTCGATCCATCAAGAGTTACGTTAGATTATCAAGGGTTCAACGTCACAACCTGTTACCAAGATCGCGATATTACTGTGCATGCGATCAATGTGCACTTTTCCAACTCAGAGAGATTCGGGAATCGGTGACAATGGTAAAGAAAGAAGGGGAAAAACAAAAAAAAATCGTAGCGAGATGGCACCATTGCGGAGGGATGAAGGTGAATAAGTACCTTAGGGGTTGCGACATGGCTTGGTTATGATGGCTAGTTCTACTCTCGTGATTTCATGCAACTGATGGCCTTGAGAGAGAGAGAGAGAGAGAGAGAGAGAGAGAAGACTCCGATTCGGATCAGGGCATATTTATAAAGTTGCGGCGCACGCGAATAGGATCGGATCGTTGACGTGGGGCTAATCGTGATCCGCTCATTTTTGGAAGGGCTTGCTTGTCAAGTTCTCCCCCTCCCCCCGCAGCCTGTAAGGTTAGTTTCCTTGGAAAGTTGAGAAAGTGATCTTGAAACATGTAAAATTTATATTAATTTTTAATTATATTTATTTGTAAATTAATATTAATATTAATTTATATTTATTTATGTTAAATTAAAATATTAATTCTTATTTAAATATTAATTCTTATAATTTTTAATTATTAATGATGTTAAAAATTTAAATCAAAAATCATAAGAATACGACAAAATTATAAAATTTTAATAAGAATTTACTTAACATATATGGAGATGGCGACTTAAGTTGCCGTTGCCATTTTTAGGGAATTCCAAGATCATGGTGGATCCACAATGGAATAGCAAAGTTCAAAGATCTAATGCAATAAGGTTGACAGCTAAACAGACCATTGATGATACTTCCAGATCACGAACTATTATAGGAGATGGATTCAGAAATTCGGAGGTGAACAAGATGAGGAACTACTCGGGTGCTGCTATGGCTCCATTGAGAGTCTCCCTGGTTTCGGAAGTGAGATCGATGCGCATCGCATCCCCTCGCACCAGTTCTCGCCAGATAGTGGGTGAGCTGGCGTACCGTCGATAAGAGAGGCTATATTTCAAATAGGGAAATGATATGCTTTTGTCGAAGATTGCCGGGTTGCTACAATGGTAGTTCGAAGAATATCGACCTCACATTGATTTGTTCTAAGAACCTTCGGTACTAAACTTTAGCAAGTCATCCCTTAGGTACGAAACTAACAAAAAAAATTAACCCTCTAAATAAATAAAATTTAACCTCACAAATAAACTAAATTTTTTATTTTTCTTTTCCTTTTTAATGTAAGGAGTAGGAATCGTTGAAGGGAAGTTTTGCCAAACCGGTGCGAATTTTCTAGTTTTATCGTTATTAAATGACTACCACGTTATTAAGGGTCTGTTTCGGAGGTGGCGTTATCTGGGATATCCCCTTTCCAAGTTTTTATTTAAATTTTTTAGAAAGTACATCCAATGATACTAACATATACTTTTATTTTTAATATTAAATAAATATCTATTAATATTTTTACATCTAATTTTATTATTAAATAAATATATAAGTTTAATTTTAATATTAACTAAATAGTCATTAATATCAGATTAATACACTAATCATTATATCTCATAAACAAATACACGTATTTACTTATCTTATGTCTGCAGCAGGCTGTGACATTTTAACGGATATTTTGTGTATATAAGTTGAGTTACCTAATAGTTTAATGCTTGATAGCTTTATTCCTTTTAATCAAGGAATCAAGGAAGAGATACTTGGGTAGTGTTTTGTTTCGGGTAGTGTTTTGTTATAGGATAACCCTTGAGTTACATCTGTTTAGAAGGGGTTATCAATGGATTATGTGTTCGTGTTAGAGTATCACGATTATTTATTTTGATGATAATAAAATATATATTATTTAACATTTATATTTTAAATCTTAGATTTCAGGATATTTGCAAATGGAGACGTATTTAAATGGAGTTCGAGTTCGCATCCATGGCAGATTGGAAGAGGTTGACAAAGGAGAAGGAGCTTCGAGAGGAGCAAAAGTTTGAAGAAGGAATGAGATGAAGAATATGATAGATTTCCTTCATTGTATTTTGTATTTTGTTTTTACTTTTTATTTCTTAGATCTTATGTTAAATGGTTTCAAAGAACTCTTAAAGTAGTTCTAAGAATACCTGCACAACCCTAGGATACTTAGGTTTTCTGTAGAAAACTTAGAAAATCAAAATAAGGTTTTGACATCATGATCAGACATCTGATAGTGACTTTTAAGACGTCTGATTGTTGACTTAGACGTCCAATAACTTAAGTTGGACTTTGTAGGTTTTGTGTGATGAAATCAGACGATCAGACCTTAATCCAGACGTCTGATGTTTGTGCCAAACGTTCAATTAGTGGAACTTTAGCTACTGAATGACCTGTTGCCCTTTTAGTCGTATAAGACGTCTGGAGTTTCAGTCAGACGTCTGGACACAGGCTCGGACGTCTGAAAGTGAAAATTTTCGTACGTTCCTCTATGCTCTACGCACTGGCAACGCACATAGCTTCTCTCTCCTTCACACCCCTCATCCCTAAACCCTAACACCCCCTCTATTTAAACCCCCTTCTCACCACCCTCACCCCCTCACCACCAGCCACCACCACCTCCAGCGTCCTCCCTGTGCGGCCGTGGAGAGGGAGAACGAGAGTGACAAGAGAGAGAGGGCAAGCGAGGGAGAATGAGAGGAAGAGAGAGGAAGAGTGTGAGAGGTCGGTGGACCTTCGGGGAGCTCGGCGGAGCTCGCACGGTCGACGGCGGGCGCGCACATGAGGAGGAAGGGCTCGGGGAGGCTGCCTCTCGACCCTCTGCAGTTGGTAAAGCTGCTGCGGTGCGCTGTGGGCGGCACTACGAGGAGAGTAGCGTTGCGGAGGAGATTTTGGTACTGGAAGTTTTCCAGTATCAAACATCTGGAGCATCGACCAAACGTCTGGAGGGGCACCAGGACGTTCGGAGCTGAAGCCAGACGTCTGAAAGCATTATATCATGCGAGGTACGTATCTTCCTGCGCTACTTTCTATATTGTAGCACAGGAGATGTCGAGCTGAGAATGGACCTGCGACTTTCATACGCAGGTGAAGGCCTTTGGGAAGGCGCACGATGCACTTTTCCAAGCACTTTTGGACGTCTGGTCACGCTGCCAAACGTCCGAAGGTACTTCCAAATGACCAGAGGCTTTGTTTGACGTCTAGAGTTGCCCCCAAATGGTCGCGGAAGGATCCAGATGCCTGAGGATACCACAGGTGACACAAGGTGAGATCTGATGTCTTTTAAGACGTCTAGGACTAATCTCAGACGTTTGATTTTGGACAGTAAAAGTGTTTTTGGCCCGTTTAGGGCCCAAATAGAATCGGATTTCCGCAAACGAAGTACCGCTGTTTCCACTCAAGTTTCTCTACGTGTTCGTGTTGAGTACCTATTGTTTTGATCTCGTCTGATGTAAATTAGTCGCTGGTACAGGTTACCAGTTGGTGGCGTGTTCGAAGCCGACGGAGACGACGGGATTTGTGATGGAAGCCCCCATTCCTCCCTTGATACCCGGTAGAGTGGTTTAATTCATTTGTTAAGATGTGAATAAAGAATATGCCTGCTTAGATTAGATTGATTGAAACTCTAGGATGTGGAATGAACCATAGGATAGAAATGTATGAGCCTGATGTTGAGCTACTCTATTTACTTGAGATGCATGTTAAAATATGAATTGCCTATATGTGAATAAGAAATTGAACTGTGAAACTACAATTTGCATGTATATGATTGAGAATTGTATTGTGAAAACACGAGCTGCCTGTATATGGATGAGGATAAAGTTATGAACCATGAGATCTGAATACTGATAAGTGGAATTAATATGAGCATGAACCTTACGGGGAATTAGGAGTAAAACTCCTATGTATGAAAGGAAATCTAGTATGTAGATGGGAAGTGAGCTGGCCCTTGTGTACATGGTGCCAAGGAGAGCAACTGTCCCTTTTAGTGTAGAGCGGAGCTAGTCGCCCTTGGGTTGAGACCCAGGGTTAGGATTGGCCACTCTACATCGACTCCTGTTGGCCCTTGTGTACGTGGTATCGAAGCGTGCTACTTGTGTAGGGAGGGAGCTAGCCACCCCACGGGGCCCAGTGTAAAGACCCGTTCTGGCCTGAAACTTTTAAGACGTCTGGACTGTTGGTCAGACGTCTGGTCAAACGTCTAGACCCCTTCCCAGACGTTTGGAAATCAAAATTTCGGTACGAGCCTTCGTGTCTGCGCACGCGCTGCATGCAGACAGTACCTCTCTTCTCTCTCTTTCCCTCCTCTCTCCTCCATCCAAACCCTAGCGAGCCTTATAAAAAGGCCCTCTCCCCCTTCCTCTTTCCCTACTCCACAGCCAGCCACCTTCTCCCCTTCCTCTCCACCGTAGTGAGAGGAGTGAGCACGAGAGAGAGCGCAAGAGTGGTGACGAGGAGGTGAGGTGGCATGAGGAGAGGAGGAGCTTGAGCTCGTGAGCTCATGGGGGGCTTGCCAGAGGGCGCACGGTCGGAGCGGCATGTGCGGGAGGAGTGCGTTGGGGGAGACATCCCCGACACTTGCTGCAGCCGGAGCTGCAGGCGAGGAGGCGAGGCCACGGTTGCGCGCGGCGGAGGAAAGCAGGAAGCGGTTCTGGTTCTGGGATTTTCGCAGAATCAGACATCTGGAGTGACGTCCAGACGATGGAGTGGACGTCTGGTGACAACACCAGACGTCTGAAAGCAGATCTCCGCGAAGGTACGTTCCCTTTTACGGATACGACCATGCAAGCTGCTCTGCAGCTATGTTTTGCATGGCTAAATATAGGAGATTTGGTTGTCGCACGAAGGGATTGCTTTGGGAAGGCGCAGGACACGCCCTCCCATGCATTTTTGACATCTGGATAGCTTGCCAGATGGCTAGAAGCACTTCTAGACGTCCGGAGAGGAGGTTGGACATTTGGAGCTGGGTCTAGATGGTCCAGAAGAGGTCCTGGACATCTGAGGTCGAAGCAGAACCTGAGGTGAGTTTCTGCATACTTTTAAGACGTCTGGACCTTGTGCCAGACGTCTGATTTGGGTCTGTAGCTCTCTTTTTGACCCGTTTATAGTCCGTTTTACGCAAACAAGATATCGGTGTTTTCCTTGTGAGTTCCTCTACTTGTTAGAAGGCTTTCTGTACTATTCTGAATGTTCCATTGTGATTGTTCCTTGGTATAGGATTTCATTCTGTTGTGGATTCGGGGCTTGTAGAGGCACGTAAGCCTGCCGTTCGAGCCCCCAATACTCCTGGGTTGTCTGGTAGTGTTACGAGCAGGGCATCAAACGTAGTTTAAGACATATGAGATGTGGCCCAGATGTCTGGAACTCCTCCCAGACGTCTGGTATTAAATTTTTTTGGCGTACGGGTTTGCATTTGCGCGCCTGCGCGCGCAGACTGAACCCACCACCTTCATTCTTCTCTTTCTCTCCCTGCAAGCGCAGTTTTTCCTCTTTCTCTCTCCCCGGGGCTGCCTTATAAAAATCACTTCCCCTCTCCCTCACCCTCACTCCACCGCCTTCTTCCTCTTCTTCTCCCTGTCTGCGAGAGAGCGCGCGAGCGAGAGCGGCTGCAGCGACTGCTGCGAGTGTGTGGGGAGGAGGAGCTGTTGCGAGGGGAGGAAGGAGCTCGACCGCGAGGGTGCGAGCTTGCCGGGGCAGCTAGAGCCGGCCGGCGGGAGAGTAGTGAGCGTGGGGTGTCGCGGAGGAGCTCCTCTAGCTCGGGCAGCAGGCGGACGCGGCGCGGCACGACCGTGCGCAGCGGGCGGAGAGCGAGAAGGGTTCTGATTCTGGGAAAATTTCCCAGAATCAGACGTCTGGACTTACGTCCAGACGACACATAAGACGTATGGACGAAGGTCCAGACGTCTGACAAGTACAATATCTTCTTCTCTTCTCCTTCTTACGCGTGTACGGGCATGCAGCCGTCCGCCACGTTCTTCTGCACCCCTTCGTGATGAGTGCGAGTGTGTATGTATGCAGGAATCGTTCGGGAGGGCGGTAGGGCTCGCCATCCCACGCCGATCAGACATTTGAACACAGTACCAGACGACGGAGAGGACCTCCAGACGTCTGGGGTGACAATCGGACGTCTGGAAACTAAGTCCAGACGATTCAGCGGGCTTCTGGACGTTTAAAGGACTGCGCAGACCAAGGTATGGCATGATTGACCTTTTAAGACATCTGGAAGAAGTTCCAGACGTCTGATTTTGGACAGACTCGTCGTTTTTGACCCGTTTAGGGTCCGTTCGGAGTCCGTTTTCCGTGTTTCAAGTTTCGTTCTTCCCAAATTTATTTCCTCTACTTGTTTACAGTAATTGTATACTGTTCTGAGTAGCTCATTGTCTTTGATCCTTGTATTAGGACCCCGTTCCGTTGCGGCTCTGGGGGTTGCGGAGGCACGCGGGATTGCCGACCACGCCCCCAGTACTTCCGATTTTGCGGGTAAAGTGGCCTTTTAATTTAATTATCAAAAATTATGCAATTATGAAACAATTAATAGAGTCTAGGGCATTGCATAAACCTTAGGGCTGAAGAATTAGATTGAATGATAGATCCTAGGGTATTGCATGAATCCTAGGACTGGAAAACTAGATTGAATGATAGATCGTAGGGTATGGCATGAATCCTAGGACTGGAAAACTAGTTGAATATATACATTGTAGTCTTGGAAAAAGTGGAAGGGAAATGATAACTGCCTGTAAATTAGTTAATAGCTGCTTGTTATGAATGGATAATTACGGTTGAGAAGATGAATTGTATGGATATAATGCTGGAATGGTGAAACCTAAATTGGCTGAGTTAAAAGAGCGTGAACCCTACGAGGAATTAGGAGTAGAACTCTTGGAAAGTGAATGGAATAGAATTGGGGAAGTGAGCTAGCCCTTGAGTACAGAGTACTAAGGAGAGCAACTGTCTCCTGTTTAGTGCAGAGCGGAGCTAACCGCCCCAGGGACCCGAGGTTAGGTCTGGCCACTTTGTACCAACTTTTGGCCCTCGTGTACACAGTACCGAGGAGAGCTACTAGTGTAGGGAGAGCACTAGCTACCCCACGAGTCCCGGGGTTCTGCTAGCCCTGCTACACCGACTTACTTGGCCCACTGGGCAAACCAGGGTAGTCAGGCGAGGGTGCGCGGACTGTGGAGGGGTAAGACCCCTGTTTGGTTACTGTGGAGGGGCTGGACCCCTGTTACCGAGAGGGCTCTGCCCTATATTAGTTCCATGTTGTGCTTTAGGCGCACCCATTAACGGAAACGACTGACCGCGTGCCAGTGCGGGGTAGCTACCCGTGCGTATATCGCACGTGTCGTAGTCACCGTTACGTTTGTCAGCGACCTTGGGGTGGTTGACTGAGGGTAGGACCGCCACGGGGGACTCTCCCGGCCAGGAGTGCACCACGTGTTACTTCTACTTTTTGGAAAAGACTGCAATCAAGATCGTTCCCACGAGGAACATTCAAGATCAAGAGAAGGATCTGAGAAATAAATCAATAGTGAATAAATGGGAAAATATAAAGAAAGAAAGTAAAAATATAAAAACTACTGTCCACTCTACTGCTTCTTCTAGCTTTTAGTTGCCACTCTACTCAGCGTTTCGCTGACGTGTCACCCTTGTTAGTTTTCAGGACCAGGTGTTGAGCAACCAGAGTCGGCGACTGCAGAGGGCGCTGGGCCTAGTAGAGCCCGGTAGTGTCACTTGTAGTACCCACTGTACTTTTCTTTCCGTTGTAGTGAGTAGTTTCTGTTACCCCCTGTACTCTCTTTATTGTAAGCTTTATGTTTATGTATATGTTTATTTCTCTACTGTTGTGGTGGTGTATATTGTAGTATTTCTTTTCTCTACTGCTGTATTTTGTTACTGCTAGTTATGTACATGTTGAATGTGGTTTATTTTACTGCTCTTTTAGTTACTTTTTTGTTGGACGACTGGGTCTTGGGGTTAGTCGAGTCAGTCCGATTCTCGTGTCTCGTAGGGATTCGGGTCGTTACAGGTAGAGTGGTTTCCTTCTATTTTTAATTATAAAACTTGATTGCATATGTGAGATTGAATGAGTAGAAAGCCTAGGATGTGGCATGAATCCTAGGACAAGAAGTACTTGCACTGTTTGTATGCGTGTTGGAAATTGTAGTCTTAACTGAATGAGTAGAAAAGTGAACAACTGCCTGTTAATAAACAAGAGCTGCCAGTGAAATATGAAGTGCCTGTATTAGTTAGACAGTTACCTGTGACATTACTTATTGTATATGTTTAATGATGGAAATATGAGCTGTATGTGTATAAATTGAGAATGAAAATGTGAATGATGAAACCTGGCATGGAATGGCCTGAGAAATATGAGCGTGAACCCTACGAGGAATTAGGAGTAAAGCTCCTGTGAACAAATGAAATGGATCTGGAAATGTGACGGGACGTGTGCTGGCCTTTGAGTACGTGGTACGAAGGGGGAGCATCTGTCCCCTTTTTAGTGTAGAGCGGAGCTAGCCGTCCTTGCGTTGGGACCCGGGGTTAGGAATGGCCACTCTACACCGACTACTGTTGGCCCTCGCGTACACAGTACTGGGGAGAGTTGTTAGTGTAGGGAGGGAGCTAGCCACCCCATGGGGCCCGGGGTTAAGCTAGCCGACTTACACCGACTTTTCTTTGGCCCTCTCAGCAAACTGGGGTAGTAAGACAAGGGTGCACGGACTGTGGAGAGACGAGACCTCTATTTGATTTTGAGGGGCTAGACCCCTGTTACTGAGAGGGCTAGGCCCTATACTGTTTCGTGCTGTACTTTAGGCGTACTCGCTAGCGGAAACAACTGACCGTGTGCCAGTGTGGGGTAGCTACCCGTGCGCTTATTGCGCGTGTCGTAGTCACCGCTACGTCTAGACAGTGACCCCGGGGTGGTTGACTGAACGTAGGATCATCAAGTGGGACTCTTCCGGCCAGGAGAGTACCACGTGTGCCTTCTACTCTTCAAAAAAGACTGCAATCAAGATCGTTTCCACGATGAACATTCGAGATCAAGAAAGTGATCTGAAAAATAAACCAATGGGTGAAAAGGAATAACTTGTGAAATAAAGTAATTAGATTAAATAGTTACCTGTTAGCTTTTACTGCTTTAGCTAGTTGGTTACCACTCTACTCAGCGTTCGCTGACGTTGTGTTACGACCCGGTTCCCGAATCCCTACGGGACACGAGAATCGGACCGACTCGACTGATCCCAAGACCTAGTCGTCCAACGAGAAAGTAACCAAAAAGTAGTAAAATAAACTACATTCACCATGCAAGTAACTAACAGTAACAAAAGTACAGTAGTAAGAAAGTAAACTACTACAGTACACACCACCACAATAGTAGAGAAATTTAAACGGTACAGAAATATGAAGTTTACAATAAAAGAGTACAAAGTGTAACAAAATACTCACTACTACAGAAAATGGGTACAACACAAGTACAACTACTGGGCTCTACAAGGTCCAGCACCTCCTGCAGCCGTAGGCTCTGGCTGCTCAACACCTGGACCTGAAAAGGGTGGTAAGTACGACATGTCAGCGAAACGCTGAGTAGAGTGGCAACCAGCTAGCTAAGAAAAATAGTAAAGATGGACAAGTAGCTGTTGTTTTTAATTTCTCCCTTTATTTAACTAATTATTCTTTCTTTTCTCACTTGGTTTATTTAACAGGTCTTTTTCTTGATCTTGAATGTTTCTCGTGGGAAGGATCTTGATTGCAGTCTTTTCTGAAAAGTAGAAGTAGCACGTGGTGCTCTCCTGGTCGGGAGAGTCTCCCGTGATGGTCCTACCCTCAGTCAACCACCCCAAGGTCGCTGACAGACGTAACGGTGACTACGGCATGCGCGGGTAGTACAACCTCTTACAACCACGTTACTTAACTCGAGGGTAGCGTACTTCAAAATCACTCTTCTCCACGAAGAGTATTTTATCTCGCAAAGGAGTCGGAAATTCACCATGTCAATACCCAACCAAATATAAAAGGAAAATAAATACTTATAGAGCCCAAAAGTAATAATTAAACCTAAGCTTCTATAAGCTGAGAAACTTCCCTTAGATGGAAGAGATTCAACGTGAGGTGCAACAGAGTTTTGGTACTCTTGGACGTATGGAATAAGGCTTGGAGAGCAATGGCAGAGTTTCTCTTCTTGTTGATTTCTCTTTCTTTGACACAAATAGTGGTGGAAGTAGTATCTCTAGGTGTATGTGTCTTACCTAGGAAGGGTCTCCTCTATTTATAGAGGTCCTAAGAAGAGTTTAAAAGCCCTTGAAGGCTTACGTAGCCATTGGAAAAAGATTTCAAAAGATCCGACCAAAATCCCAATGAAATCATGGTCATTATGACTCTGACAGAGTTATCAGATGTTTAATATTCTTATCAGATGTCTGGTAAGATGTCTGATGACAATTTTGAACGTCAGATTTAAAGGGTCAAAGTCCTTGATTCTATTAGATCTAAATAGGGATCTCAGTGGAGATCTAAAGTGCTATTATAAGACGTCTGGTGATCTTATCGGATGTGTAACTCAAGCGGGTTTGGTTCTTGGAATTGGATTAGTTCTAAACAGAGCTCTAATGTATATTGGTCAGATGACAGGTCGGACGTTTGACATAATGTTTGGACATCTGGTTTGAGGATTCTCTGAGGGAATTGATTTCCCAAGAAGCTAACGGCTATATCGTCTAACAAATCAGGATTTAGGTCAGATTTGGGATAACGTCTCATTATTAGACGTTTGGATAGGTCACGGACGTCTGATAATACTATTAAAATAATTAAAAGGTGATCCTCGAAGATTTTCTCTTGACAGGGTAATGGTCATATTTTTGGATGTTTGGCAAGGTCATCAAATATCTTCTAAGACGTTTGGATTAAGGGCTGGACGTTTAAAGGTTATGGGCAGAGCTCTTTGTTTGCAGCTTAAGTCATTGGACGTCTGGACAAAATGTTAGACGTTTTAAAGTCTATGATAAGATGTCTGATGTTTATTTTGGATGTTTGATCAGGCTGTCTGATGCCTATTTTGATTTTCTAAATTATTTCAAAGTTTGTCTAAGTGTTCTAGAGATGGGAAGGCGTTCCTAAGACTAAGGTATAGTACTTTTGGGCTCTTTAACAAGAATATAAGGAAATAAAAAGCAAAGTACAAGTACAAAATACAAGAAAGAAAATATTTATCCTATTCTTCTTCTTCACGCTTTCACACCAGGTGAAACTCCATCTTCTCTTCTCCTCCATCAAACTCTTCCAATCTACCATGGATGCGAGGTTGAGCTCCTTCACACTTGCTTCCATTTGCATTTATCCTAAAATCTTAAAATAAATGCAAATATTAAACAACAAGTGTTTTGTTATCATCAAAATCAACGATCGTGATGTCTTTGCACTAACATTATGTACGCGATGAACCTGTATTACAATTATTTATTTTAATAGAATTATAATAGTTTGTATTATGTGTAGAAAATTGAATTGTAATACATGTGAAATCTTGTAATACAAATTCATTTTAATTAAAGAAGTAGGTTGAAATACAAATGAACATCAGTGCGATATGATTATTTTCTAATATTAATGTAATAATTGATAAATAGTATTCCAATAGAGTTCATGAATAGAGTTATAATACAACTCATCTTTTATGTGAAAAGAGACTTTCCAGAAAAATTATTTTAATTGATTAAGTGTATTCCAAATATGAAGGGTGGTTTTCTAAACCACCTTTTGGCTTTTGTGGTGGTTTATATCAATGGAAAACACCATACACAAATGTGGATTTTTTTGGTATCTTTTCAGCACAGTACTCAAATGATACTTTTCATATATATATAGTTTACTGAGGGGGTTAACCCCCGTTTATTTGAGAGTTAACCTGCATGGTCATAACTTGGATTTTGGGATCTTTAACACCAGTTCCGAACATCAATTCAAGTAAACATTATAAGGGCTAGTTTACTTAAGAGCTAGTTTACTTGGGGTGTTAGGAAAATGATGTTAAGAAATGTAAAACTAGTGTTAACCTTTAATTTTGTTTTCTTTTACTTGAATTGATGTTATGTTGTAGTGTTAACCCTTATATTTAATCCACTATTCATTCGAGCATACAACAAGACATCTAATAGCACTTATCCCACCAACTTATCTTTTTACAGATTATCCTGTCCAATCCAACCTTTTGAGTTTATGTTTCGAATTCAAGAGCATTGCACAGAAGAAATACTGGGTTATTTTCTGGTAGAAAATAAGAAATTTGATGTTTCAAGGGTAAAGAAATGGAAAGAAATATTGGGTATGATAAGAGAAGGTGGAGGGAGAAATTAACTTGTAATATATATTACAACCTTATATTATAAATATTTATGGTTAACGAAGTGTAAAACTCATATTTTAAGTGGAAAACTAACTTGCAACACTATGATGAATTTGCATTATAAATATTTATTACAAAAAAAGTGTACAAAGTTATATTATAAGTGAAAACAAACCTTGTATGTGAAATTTGGGACTAAAGGGAGGTGAAAAGCGCAGTATAAAAAATATGTGAAAATAAAATCAATCTAATCACACAAATATCATTCACCACAAATGAGATAAGTATTTTTAGGTGGAAACTCAAATCAAGTGAAAACTACTACTTAAGCCTATCGACTTAGGATTTTCCGATCTACCAAGTAGATCAAAATCAACTAATGTAGTACTTCAACAAGGGTAGTATATCCTCTTACAACCATGCCGCTTAACCCAAGGGTAGCGTACCTCAAAATCACTCTTCTCCATGAAGAGTATTTTATCTTGCGAAGGAGTTGGGAATTCACCACGTGAATATCCAATCAAATATAAAAGGAAAATAAATACTTATAGAGCTCAAAAGTAATGATTAAACCTAAGCTTCTATAGGGTGAGAAACTTCCCTTAGATGGAAGAGATTCGATGTAAAGTGCAACAGAGTTTTGGAACTCTCAGACGTATGGAATAAGGCTTGGAGAGTAATGACAGAGTTTCTCTTCTTGTTGATTTCTCTTTCTTTGACACAAATAGTGGTAGAAGTAGTATCTCTAGGTGTATGTGTCTTAGGAAGGGTACTCATCTATTTATAGAGGTCCTAAGAAGGGTTTAGAAGTTCTTGGAAGGATTGGGTAGCCATTGGAAAAGGATCTCAAAAGATCAAGCTAAAATCCTAACGAAATCAAGGTCATTATGACTTTGACAGAGACGTCTAATATTCTTGTCAGACTTTGGTAAGATGTTTGATGACAATTTTGGACGTTTGATTTAAAGGGTCAGAGTCCCTGATTCTATTAGATCTAAATAGAGATCTCAGTGGATGTCTAAAGTGCTATTATAAGACGTCTGGTGATCTTATCAGACGTCTAATTTGAGCGGGTTTGGTTCCTGAAATTAGATTAGATCTAAACAGGATTATAGTGTATATTGGTCAGACGACAGGTCAGACGTCTGACATAATGTCTGGACATCTGGTCTAAGGATTCTCTGCAGGAACTGATTTCTCGAAAAGCTAACGGCTATATGGTCTGACAAATCAAGATTTGGGTCAGATCTGGGCTAACGTCTCTTTATCAGATGTTTGCACAGGTTTACGGACGTTTGATAATACTATTAAAATAATCAAAAGGTGATCCTCGAAGATTTTCTCCTGACAGGGTAGCGATCCTATTTTTAGACGCTGTTATGAACGTGTGCCCCAGACGTATTTTAAGACGTCTGGGAGGTGGGCCAGACGTCGGACCAGACGTCTGGAATCACTTTCAGACGTCGTATCAGACGTCTGGGATCGTTGTCAGACGTCTGGAAATCTGTTATCTTTGACACGCGCGGGTCGTCTGCGCGCCTGAGCGCGCAGACCCGCATATTCGCTTATTCCTTCTGCGGCTGCAGATTCCCCTGCCGCGCTCCTTCTCTCTCCTCCTCGCGCGGCCTTAAAAGGCCACGCGCTCTTCCGTCACCACCACCTCCTTCCTCTTCTCCTTCAGCCAGTGAGCGCGAGAGCGGGCGCGAGGTTGCAGCGGCGGCCGCAGTGAGCGCGGAGGAGGTGTTGGGTGCGAGAGCGGCGCTCAGCCGTGAGGGCGAGCTCGCCAGGGCCGGCTGGCGGGGAGCGCAGCGGGCGCAGGGCGACGCGGGGGGGGGGGGGGGGGGACTGCTGCGGTCCGAGCAGCAGGCGCACGAGGTGCGACGCGGCGCGGCGTCGCGAGCGGAGGGCGAGTCGCGTCCTGATTCTGGAAACATTTCCAGAATCAGACGTCTGGAATGATAGCCATACGGCGGGGGAGACGTTTGGAAGACCATCCAGACGTCTGAAAGGAGAGTTCTTCCGTCTTCTTCCTTCCTGTCGACTGACCGTACTGAGAGAGAGAGTTGGGTGCGCGCAGGCTCGGTGATTCGCCATCCAACGCGAATCAGACGTCTGGTTGTAGTACCAGACGGCGGGAGAGACCTCCAGACGTCCGGGGTGACCATTGGACGTCTGGGAACTAGGCCAGACGTCCCCGCAGGCTTCTGGATGTCTGAGAAATCATGCAGAACAAGGTAATTCTCTGATCCACTTTTTAAGACGTCTGGAAGAAGTTCCAGACGTCTGATTTTGCACAGTGTCGTCGTTTTCGACCCGTCGAGGGCCCGTTCGGGTTCCGTTTTCCGTGTTTCGAGTTGCGTTCTTTTCGGAATTAAATCCTCTACCCGTCTACAGTAGCTATACACTGTTCTGAGACACTCCTTGTGTTTGATCCTTGTGATAGGACCTCGTTCCGTTGTAGTCTTAGGGGTCGCGGAGGCACGCGAGATTCCCGATCACACCCCCATTACTCCCGTCGTACCTGGTAGAGTGGCTTTTAAATATAACCTGTTAAATTGTGGAATCATAAATAGAACTTAGGACATTGCATGAATCCTAGGAATGAAAAACTGATTGAATGATAGATCCTAGGTGTTGCATGAATCCTAGGGCTGGAAAACTAGATTGTATGATAGATTCTAGGATACGGCATGAATCCTAGGACGGGAAAACTAGTGGAACAGATGAATACTGCAGTCTTGGAAAAATGGAAAGGAACAAATAGCTGCCTGTAATTGAATTAACAGCTGCCTGTTGAATAAATAAACGTGTTTGAGAACATGGATTGTGATAACGTGAAACTGGAAGGTGAAACATAGACGTTCTGAGCTGGAATCCTACGGGGAAGTAGGAGTAGAACTCCTGGAAAGTGAATGGAATAGAATTGGGGAAGTGAGCTGGCCCTTTAGTACGGAGTACCAAGGAGAGCGACTGTCCCCCTATTTAGTGCAGAGCGGAGCCAGCCGCCCCAGGGACCCGGGGTTAGGACTGGCCACTCTGTACCGACTTGCTGGCCCTCGTGTACGTAGTACCGAGGAGAGTTACTAGTGTAGGGAGGTACTAGCTACCCCACGGGCCCCGGGGTTCTGCTAGCCTCCCACACCGACTTGTTAGGCCCACTGGGGCAAACCAAGGTAGTCAGGCGAGGGTGCATGGACTGTGGAGGGGCAAGGCCCCTGTTTGGTCACTGTGGAGGGGTTGGACCCCTGTTACTGAGAGGGCTCTGCCCTGTACTGGTTCCGTGCTGTGCTTTGGGCGCACCCATTAACGGAAACGACTGACCGCGTGCCAGTGCGGGTTAGCTACCCATGCGTTTACCGCGCGTGTCGTAGTCACCGTTACGTCTGTCAGTGACCTTGGGGTGGTTGACTGAGAGTAGGATCACCACGGGGGACTCTCCCGGCCAGGAGAGCACCACGTGCTACTTCTACTGTTCGGAAAAGACTGCAATCAAGATCGTTCCCACGAGGAACATTCGAGATCAAGTGAAAGATCTGAGAAATAGATAAATCGTGAGATAATTGAAAGACTTAAATAAAGAAAGTAGCAGAACTTAACAGCTACTGTACACTCTACTGTTTCTTTAGTTTTGGTTGTCACTCTACTCAGCGTTTTGCTGACGTGTTACACTCGTTGCCTTTCAGGACCAGGTGTTGAGCAGCCAGGGTCAGCGGCTGCAGAGGACGTTGGGCCGAGTAGGGTCTAGTAGAGTTACCACTGTTTCTTGTACCTCTTTGTTCCGTTATAGTGAGTAGTTCTTGTTTCCGCTGTACTTTTCTTTACCTGCAGTTCATATTTAGTTATGAATGTTGTTTTACTGTTGTGGTGGTATATACTGTAGTAGTTTCTTTTCTTGCTGCTATATTTTCTTACTGTTAGTTATATTCATGTTGAATGTGGTTTATTTTACTGCTCTTTTGGTTACTTCCTCGTTGGACGACTAGGTCTTGGGATTAGTTGAGTCGGTCCGGTTCTCGTGTCTCGTAGGGGCTCGGGAACTGGGTCGTTACAGACGCCTAGCAAGATTATCAGACCTTTTCTAAAACATCTGAACTAAAGGCTAGATGTCTAAAGGTTATGGTCACAGCTCTTTGTTTGCAGCCTAAGTTATTGGACGTCTGGACAAAATGTCAAACATCTTAAAGTCTGTGATCAGATGTCTAATGTCTATATTAGACATGTAATCAGGCTGGCTGATACCTATTTTAGTTTTCTAAGTTATTTCTATGTTTGTTTAAGTGTTCTAGAGATGGAAGGTATTCCTAAGACTAAGGTATGGTACTTTTAGGCTCTTTAACAATAATCTAAGGAAATAAAAGAGCAAAGTACAAGTATAAAATACAAGAAAGAAAATATTTATCCTATTCTTCTTCTTCATGCTTCGCTCCACGCGAAGCTCCGTCTTTTCTTCTCCTCCATCAAGCTCCTCCAGTCCACCATGGACGTGAGCTTGAGCTCCTTCACACTTGCTTCTATTTACATTTATCCTAAAATCTTAAACTAAATGCAAATGTTAAATAACAAATATTTTTTTATCATTAAAATCAACGATCATAGTGCCCTTTTCAGCAACAGTATATATGTGATGAACCTATATTTCAATTATTTATTTTAATAAAATTACAAAAATTTGTATTATAAGTTGAAAATTGAATTGTAATATAAATTCATTATAATTAAAGAAGCAAGTTGAAATACAATTGAACAGTAGTGCAATATGGTTATTTTCTAATATTAATGTAATAATTGATTAATTGTGTTCCAATACAGTTCATGAACAGAGTTATAATATCACTCATCATTTATGTGAAAAGATACTTTCTAGAAAAAGTGTTTTAATTGATTGAGTGTATTCCAAATATGAAGGGTGGTTTTCTAAACCACCTTTTGACTTTTGTGGTGGTTTCCATCAATGGAAAACACCATACACAAATGTGGACTTTTTTGATATCTTTTGAGCACAGTACTGAAATGATACTTTATATATATGTGTGTGTGTAGTTTACTTAGGAGGTTAACCTCTATTCATTTGAGAGGTTAACCTACATGGTCATAACTTTGATTTTGTGATCTTTAACACCAGTTCTGAACATCAATTCAAATAAACCTTATAAGAGCTAGTTTACTTTGGGGGTTAGGAAAGTGATGTTAAGAAATGTGAAACTAATGTTAATCCGCAATTTTGTTTACTTGCAAAATAATGTTAATACCTGTTTGTTTTTACTTGAATTGGTATTATGTTGTAATGTTAACCCTTGTGACGTTTACTTGGTAGTGATGTTAGGTATATAAAATATGAGGGTTGTTAAAGACATGAATAGTGTATAATTTTAATATGGGTTTGGCTAACAACAAGTGAAACTAGTGTTAGACAGACCTGTGTCAAAGTTGCTAAAGCCAGGTTAGCAAATGAGGGGTTAAATAGTCAAGTAAATGAGGGTTAACACCTCTTTTGAGGGATTAACTCTGCAACTAAACTAGGCCTAAGAGGTTAGGAAACTTGTAATAATAAATATGAAACTGGTGTTAACTTTTATTTCTATTTATTTGCAGAGTGATGTTAACACCAATTTTTTTTTACTTGAATTGGTGTTAAGTTATGTTGTTAACTCTTGTGATGATTACTTAAACTAGTACTAATACCAATTTCTGAGGAGTAAGATTTAGGTGTGGGGGAGTTATAAAGTTAACACCTATTTTGCTAACACTCCATAGAACTGGTGTTAACAAAATCGGTGTTAAGAACCGTTAACTTGGGTTTTCACCATATAGGTTAACTATTCAAGTAAACAGGGGTTAATGCCTCTTTTAAAGGGTTAATCCTCAAGTAAACAGGGGTTAACCCCTCTTTTAAAGGGTTAACCCAACAGGTAAGCTAACCCTAAGGCCTAGTTTACTTGGGGTGTTCACCCCTTAAAAGGGGGGTTAAACCCATTTACTTGACTACTTAACCTCTCATTCAGTAACCCGAGTTTAGTCTCTTTAACACGGATTTGTCTAACAACAGTTTCAACTAGTGTTAGTCAAACTTGTGTTAAAATCGTAGATCACTTATGCCTCTTACAACCCTCATGTTTCATATTCTTAACACTATTACCAAGTAAACTCTATAAGAGTTAACACCACAAATCAACAACAATTCAAGTAAATACAAATTGGTGTTAACATTCCTTTACAAGTAAACGTAATTGCGGGTTAACACTAGTTTCATATTTCTTAATACCACTTTCTTATCCCCTCAAGTAATTTAGCCTTAAGAGTTAACACTACAGCATCAGTTTTTGTAAATAGAAATTGATGTTAACACTACTCTACAAGTAAATGGAAATGAAGGTTAACACCGGTTTCACATTTTTTAATACCAATTTTTTAACCTTCAAGTAAACTAGCTATAACAATTTCTGAGGAGTAAGGTTTGAGTGTTGAGGAGGTACGGAGTTAACATTAGTTTTACTAACATCTCTCAGAACCAATGTTAGCAAAACCCGTGTTAAGGATCCTAAAACCTAGGTTATGACCATGCATATGGGTTAACCCTTCAAATAAATGAGAGTTAACCTCCTAATTAAACTAACCTTAAATAAATATGAAATGATTTTACCTTTTTTTTTCCACTAGTACAAAAGCAAAGCTTAAACCCTCATGCATAGATTCTTACCTTCATGCAACAACTCCACGAGTCCCTTTTCCTTTCTCTCCAAGTGCATGGTGGCGCTCTTACATTTGTCCTCGGTGCAGCGATGACATGAATCATAAATAGGTTAGTCCAACCTAACCTAAGTTCATTTTTTTAAGGCTAAATAGGATTTTTGTTAAAAAGTTTTATTTTTAAATTAAGTCTTAGACTGCCTTTTCAATTCATTTTTTAGATGGACTTTGGATTGAATCGAATTCAACAATAAGAGTTCAGCTCAATGCTTATCTCTACTTGGGGGAAGTTTTGAATTTAAAATTACCTTAGTACCCTTGCGGTAATAACCAAGCTTAGTTGCTGCTATATTATTTTAATAAAAAGGATAGTTACATTGGTTGTTTACCTTGATTTACTTCATAAAGGTGATGATTATTCAAGTCATTTAGATTATTTCTAAATCCAAACAGTGCATTCCTGGTCGGAAGTTGGTGGCAAAGGCCATTCTTTTTTTTCATTAAATACTCCATTAAATAAAGGAAACGTAAGATAAAAGGAGAGTAAGAAGGGAAAATCGAAACACCTACAAAAAGTTGGGAAAGGTAAATATCCTTATATAAAGGGGAATAAAATTTGTAGAAAAAAACAAAAATAAGATAAACAAATATCAAAGAATCATTTTTAAGCAAACGAACCCGTACGTTGGAAGATGATAATTAGGTTACTAAAAATAAGGTTTCGACAATTTATGGATCCGCATAAATAAGAATGAAGAAGTTGAAATAAATTGATAAGATCTTGATTATGTTAATGTGATCTTTAGGATGGTCTTATCAAAAGATTATAGGAGTGGAGAACAAGATCAACATGAAGAAAGATATGAGAGCAAAGTCACCGTGACGAGAAGGGAGATAATGAAAATAGGCTCTTATCGAAAGAGATGAGTGCAAACCTTCCCGCAAGGGTTTTCTCGCGGGAGTGGAGAGTCAGTGGCAAAGGCCATTCCCTGAATAATCAGATGAACAGTAGCTGCAGGGGGGTAATCGAGGTCCGAAAGAAATTAACCAATCGGCCTATTAAAAGCAACCAAAATGATGGACACATCAACCTCCTCTCCCCTCCTCTCTTCCCCCGAGAATTCCCATCCAAGCCAACAATGCAAGACAAAATAGATGCTGAACACATGACAGAAACAAAGCAACGCGGTGGATGGTGTACCGATAAAAGGAGTACAGAGAGAGAGAGAGAAGGGCATTAGGGTTTCCTCCTAGTAAAAGCTTCACACCAGCAGCTTAGATCAGGTACACACCATCCTTCGACTTTGGTTGGGGATGTCTTCTTACCCATCCTTCTCTCTAGATCTCCCTCGCTGCATTGATGCCGTGCACGAGACTTTATATAGTTTACCCGGGGTTGATTGGGTAATTTTGCCGCGAGATTGGGGAGGAGCGCGGGAAGGGAAAGGGGTCTCGTGGGGTTGGGAGAAGAGGAAGGGTAGTGATCGTAGGAAACCGGACATATGGCAGCTGGGGTTGGTTGGGGAGTAGCGCTCGAGTGTCAAACGGGTTGGCTGTGTCCTATCCGACCAGTTTACAACGGACCGCAGAAGGTTCAGTTGGGTCCGAGTGGACCTGTGATCCAACTCATTTATTTATGAAGTAGGTCGGACCTGACCCATCTAGGTAAAGGGGTCAACCAAGTCTGCAGATCCTAATTGGGTCAGCGGGTCATACCTGAGCCCGAACCGGGTCCCATTTGGGTTGATGGATTCTATGGTCCCAAATGGGACCAATCTGTGATCGTGGCTTATAAGCGGGTCCTAACGAGGTTCTACTACATGGGGCACAAATCCTAAATGGCTACCGTGGATCTAATCCTAAACGGGTCCAAGAGATCTTTACAGGTTGACTAGGTTGGCTTGTGAACCGACCCACTTAAAATTCAGATTTGTGTCAGGTTCGGGTCCAGTAAACGGGTCGAGTCTGGGTTAGGTTAAATGGGTCCTAGCACTTAACAAAGGTTTGCCTGCAGCTATCTGTGTTGGGAAAACACAGGTTTGGGACAGTCTAACACAGGTTTGTGCTTGTTATTGGACAGTTTTACTGCATCTTCAACTCCATGGTTCTGAAGGATTTGATTTTATGTGCTTTCATCACTGCCAGGCACACCTCCATATCTTGTTGGCCTTAGATCAGGAGAACAATTACATATTTCCTGTACTATCGTCGATCAGATTTAGGAAATTCATGATCCCATATCTGCCAAGTTATATCAGAGTTATTCCCTACTGCTTCATATTTTTGTCGGTATATACACCTCAATTATGTTGTCTCTACATACGTTGAAGATTTTTCTTCTCTCCATATTTTATTATTGTTGTGCTTCTAATTATCTTATGGTTGACTTAGTTCATTAACACTACAGATTTTCTCTTCATACGTGTGTGACAAATAAATCACTTAAGAGTCTTGAATAAAATAAGATTAGATATGTAAAAGCTGCATCCAATTCTTCGCCTTAGACACTCATGGGATTTGATTTTGTGCAAAAGCCAGTTAGTCTACAAAAGCTGGGCACCGCCTTAAACTTAATGTCGTTAGGAAGTTCAATTTGCAGTATAATCCTTAAAATACAACTTAATAATAAGTTAAGCATTTGTGATCACCTGAAGTCTCGCTTTTAGCAGGCTTACAATTGAAGGTGGTAGCATGGTGAAAAGAAAGCTTTGCAACACTCGACAAATTAGTGCCACTCGTAAGTGTCGGAACTTAGATCTTATTTCAAGGTGCCGATGTTATCTATCGCAGTTATCGTTGCACTCAAATAATTGTTTTCGGATGTCGTCGTCTTGTTTTCCCTTGCCATGGCAGCATTTGAGGTATTCTACAATGGCTATTGGCACTGGACAGACAATTTACGAGTTAAAAATGGAGTCATTTCCTGTCAATTGGGCTGGGATGGATGCGAATCGGAGAAACAAATCAGCAGCCATGATATCCGGTTGCAGTCAAAGAAGGCCACAACATTTGATTGCAGAGGCTTTCTGCGGCCTGGAATGGACATATGCATTCATATTCGAGATCCAGACCAAGAAAAAGATCCTGTATGCACTTGTATTCTGGTTGTATTGCCTTAGAATTTTTTACGGGAATAAGTGTTCAAACTCAATAGAATTTATCGTTCTTGTTCCATATGAAGGTCTTCCAAGATGCCAGAATAATATCGGTTGCGAGGCAACCTCATGGAGATCGTTGTGCCTGCGTGTTCTTCGTGAAGTTTTACGTAAAGGAGGCCAACAGTAACAACAGGAGGTTCATTGCAGGGAAAGATGAAGTCACCATTGAGGGGATATACATCCTCCAAAGGCTTCTTGTCGAGTACCGCAGGGATGGGAAACGATCTTGGGAATTTTCCGAAAACTGTGCATTCATCCAGAAGAGCAGATTGGTTGCCGGCCCTTTCGGTTCAGAATTCGCGTGGCTGATTGTTTTGTCTATAGCAAAGGGGATGGAATTCAGCACAAGGCTGGTAGGAGACAGGATAATGTACGTGGTCGTCGATTCTCCACATTTATCCGGAACAAAAAATGTGCAGTCTGTTTGCGATACCAAATCAGACATCAAAGAGGAGATAGTTGATGATAGTGATATCTCTTACCCAAGAACTAGCACTGAAATGAAAATCCTGCTATTGGAAATGGTTGATGGTAAAGTGGTGCCTAGAATCGAGAGTTCGGATCACGTTCTAACTGATTGCAAGCCGGATATCTATCCGGACATTTTCATTTGTCATGATATGTTTGGTCCGCGGAGATCTGCCCGTCAGAGGACGACAACTGCTTTCTATGCGAGCTTCTCTAATAAACAAGATCTTAGGAAAGATCTACGTAAGCAACGGGGGCATTTTCAGACAATTGAAGTCGAACCAGACGATTCGTCGGAGGTGAGAAAAGTCAGAAGAAAGCTCGGTGATCAAAGGGAGAGCAGTGAAGACTCTGAAGAATCTTCGGAGAATGCTTGGAAGAATGATGAGATGGAAGAGGTTATTCATTGCACTAACAGCAAAGATGGTTGCAGCGGGTCTTCTAAGCATGGCGGGAGGAAAAGGAAGAGTGGAGAGGCGATGGAGAACATGCAGGAGGATAGCAAGCACACACCTAGGAGCTCTACTTGTTCGTCGAGGGGCTATGCTCTTTCGAGCAGGAAGAGTGCGAGGCGTGTGTTTTTGAGTTCTGATGAATGCGACAACTTGATTGGAAATTGCATGAAGAACATAAAGACCAAGATGAGGAGGAAACCTCAGATAGTTTTCGATATGGATGCAAGTTATTACGCTGGTCCGATGGATTTCGATTGGGAACCTCCTGATGCTTCTCGTGTTGAGGAGAGGGAGCATGAGGATTTGTGGAAGGATATGGAATATGCTCTTTCCATTCTACCTTTGCTTGAAGATAAGGAGGTAAAAGAAAAATAGGTCACCTTCATTCACTTTCACTTCAAATTTGAGCTATTTATACGTGGAGCTGGCAGTGAATCATGCACTGTTAGCCCAACAGGGAGAGTACTTATAGTTTCTACTATGATAATTGGCATGACCATATCTATTTTACTAGAATTTGGGGGAGAACTGTAGCATCCAATTTAATCAACATTTCTCTGCACGGTATTCCTTCCATTATCTGCTTAGGCAAGAAGAAAATGTACAATTCTAGTAGTCCATTTAGGTACAATCATGGGGTTGTCATAATAGTCGATGACTGTAACGTGTAACAAGAGACAGAAAATATACTCTTCTTTTTATTATCCAACTTTATTCCTACATATATGACAAATGGTGCCGTATTGTATAGGGTATGTTCGAACTTCACTTCCTAATCTTAATTTAACTAAACTTTTCCGATTCCATTCCTGTTTGATGGTGTGCTGATGAGACATGAATTCTAGTTCTCCCATCAAGACAACTGTAAGCGAAGAATGAAGGAAAAGGATGGCATATGAAGAGACCGGACTTATGACTTGATCAAGAAAGAAATAGATAGTTTCTAATTTTCTCTGTCATTTTCTGTTTGTAATTGCAATATATATGTATATGCATGGTACTTGATCGTACGTGTACAATTTGGAACAAAGTCCTGTTCGCCATTTTCCCTTTTACTTGTCTGTTCATTGCGAGTGCACTGATGCTTTCAGGACACGAGCACCTCGGACTCAAGCAAAGATTTGAATTTTGCCACCAATAATTGGGAGAACTCATGTCGACATGACCCCTTCTTGGATGAAGAACTTGGAATCATATGTAGATTCTGCAAGGCTGTGATCACAGAGCGAAGATACATCCTACCATCTTTTGTAAGTAACCTTGCAAAACCAATGTTTTAGACCAGTCATTGAATTGGTCTGGTTTGGTTTTTTAATGGTTCAACTGGTGGTTTGTGCTTGTTGAATTGGTGATGATGTCAGCATGTGAAAAAATTGAAATCGTAAGATTTTTTATTTTGTTTGCATTGATTCGACTGGGTCCAACCGGGTTGATGTTATTTTATAACTTTAATTACAATAAAATGGATATGCTTTTAGTAACTACTAAACAAAAATAAAAGATACAATCGAAATTGAGAGTCTAACCTTGAAAAACACATATATTTTTGAATTTTTGTTTTCAAATTATAAAGTCACATACATTCCCCTTCTCCCCCCCCCCCCCCCCCCCCTCCCCCCCGCCGGGTAAACTTTTTAACTCTTAAGAGAACAGTCAAACCGGATGGCCAATTTAATCGAACTGGCCAGTCCGAGTCGGCTTTGTCTTTTATTGCCCTGAACCAGTCGGTTCGGCCGGTAAGGCACTTGTTGAACTGGTTAAACTGGTCGGTTCAGTCGGGTTCTTAAAGCATTGTGCAAAACAGCAAAACTGAAGTCAAACTACAAACCAGAAAGGGTTCTTTTTTTTTCCCTGCCATATATTCCCAATCTTCTTTCCTGCCCTACTGAATCCTTACACGCTGCAGGCTTGCAGATCCCACGAATCCAGAGATCGAGAAACCATTTGGCATTGCAGGATAGAGCCCCTCTTCGATGATCTTCTTGGTGCCTTTGGCACAGGCGTATCGACGCGGCCTTTGCCACCACCGTGTAAGAGCAAAGACGTGTGGAGCCTCATACCTGAATTGGAATCAAAACTGTACCCGCACCAGAAGAAAGCATTCGAATTCCTGTGGAAAAACATCGCCGGGTCGCTGAGGCCTTGCAGTGCCAGCCTGCCTCGAAACTCCGGCGGCTGCATAATCTCCCATTCCCCTGGAACAGGGAAGACACTTCTCGTGTTCTCGTTCCTCGTGTCTTATCTGAGAGCCTTCAACGGCCGGCACCCACTGATCCTCACCCCGAAGATCACGTTGTGCGTATGGACCGAGGAGTTTCGTAAATGGGGCGTGCCAATCCCTCTCTACACCATACACACACTCGACACTTACCGCAAGAATTGCCAGAGATCCCCAACCACTGCAGCTCACGATGTCAGGAGGCCTAGTTTGAGGTGGAGGCACATACTGGATTGCTTGGAGAAGTTGAAGAAGTGGCACGATGAACCCAGTGTTCTCCTCATGAGCTACTCGTCGTTCTCCCTGCTAGCTCAGGACAACAGCCGGAGCGATCCGCACCGGCAATTCATCGCCGATGTCCTCAGGAAAAGCCCGGGGCTTCTGGTCCTCGATGAAGGACACAACCCAAGGAGCACGCAATCCAAACTCAGAGCACTCTTGATGCAAGTCAAGACCAGGCTGCGGATTCTTCTCTCAGGCACTCTCTTCCAGAACAACTTCACCGAATACTTCAACACCCTTTGCCTGGCAAAGCCTGGCTTCGCGCATGATGCAATGAAGGAGCTGAGCTCGCGTGGTTCGAGTGGCAATGGTGTGAGGAGGAGAGGTGGAAAGGCTGCTGACAGTAGTGAGGAGGAGGTCGCGAGAAGAGCGTTTGCTCAGCAGATAGGGAGGAGGTTGGAGTCGAAGAAGGAGAGCGAAAGGAGGATGGCATTCCACAGGCTGATGCAGATGACGGGCGGCTTCGTCGATGTGTATGCCGGCGGTGGTTCATGCGGGCTGCCTGGTCTGGAGGTCTACACTATTATATTGGAGTCCATGCCAGCCCAGAAGGGGATTCTGGATAAGCTGCAGTCACTCAGAAAGCCAAACAGATACTCGTGGGAGCTCGAGATCCTCGTAACGGTCGCCTCCATCCACCCGTGCCTGGTCAGGTCCATCTCCGCTGCTTGCATATCGAGTTATTTCAGCGAGAAGGAGCTCGAAGACATAGCACGGCTTGGGGGGAAGTACCCCAAAGGGTCGAAGATGAAATTTGTCATGGACGTCGTGCATAAGTGCATGGCCGTCAAACGGGAGAAGGTGCTGATCTTCTGCCACAACATCGCCCCCATAGAGATGCTCGTTGAGATGTTCACAACTATCTTCGGTTGGGAGAGAGGGAGGGAGATTCTGATCCTTCGAGGCGAGCAAGAGCTCTTCGTCCGCGAGAGGACAATTGCGAGATTCAAAGAAGGGTCCTCCAAGGTGCTGCTGGCGTCGACGACGGCCAGCTCAGAAGGCATCAGCTTGACAGCTGCGTCTCGCGTGATACTGATGGATTCTGAGTGGAATCACTCGAGGACGCAGCAGGCGGTGGCGCGCGCTTTCCGGCCCGGTCAGGAGAGGGTCGTGTATGTGTATCAGCTCCTGGCAGCTGGGACGTTGGAGGAGGACAAGTACAGGACGAACGAGCGCAAGGAGTGGCTGTCGAAGATGATCGCCACCGGACAGTACGTGGAGCATTCTGACTGCAGGCGAGTCAGTGAAGTCGAAGACGATGTTCTCATGGACATAGTGGAGGAGGGCAAGATGAAGGTGTTTCGTTACTCGGTGTGAATGGGAATGAAGAACTGAAGTGTCCTCTTGGTCTTTAGACTGAAAGAATTGGGGGATCCTTTTTTTGATGTGCAGACTGAACTGATAGGATTGTTCATATTTAGTTCAATTGGGTTCCCTTTTTTTGATGAACATATGCAAGCATATATTACTCTGAATCTTTGTTCGAAACAATGGGATAGAATGCAGATGGCACCTACATGTTTTAGATATGTATATTATGAGAGTTTGATACTCTTTGCTGGAAACTTTGGAATTTGTTGTGCTGCCTACTGGATGCAGATTTGATACAGTCTGTTGGGATGTTTGTGTTAGGAAGGAGATGCTTTTTGGCTGGTAACTGTTTCATCTTCTGTAGGATTAATTCATGTTTTCTCAGGAATCATATTTTGTAAGCAATGATTCAGATTATAATTGGATGGTCCTTTTTTTTTTCAGTGGTAAATTCTTTAAGTCACCTTGGTTATTTGAAACCTGTTAGATTTGAAATCTCTAGTCCCATCTTGCTTTGGAATCATAGTCCTACCAGAAGGGTAGTTTTAAATCTAAGATGAGGAGTATCTGTCTGAATCAATTGGAGTTTTTTTGTTATTTTTATTTAATACCGTGAGCGGTCTATAACTCCTGTCTGATCTGGGTGTTCAACCAGTGTTTTTTTGGTTCGGTTGGCAGACCATGTACGATTATTGATCCTCTTCAATGTGAACTTGTCTGTATGAAAATCGATTCCAAGTGTTTTAGAAGAATGCACAAAGATACAGAGCTTTAGATAAACGTCAGCCATCTATTAAATTAAGTCAGTTCTTCATTTCTTCGGATCCCCCGAAGAAAGTCAATCTCCCGTACCTCTTTAACCATATGTGAAGGAAAATATTTTAAGAAAAAAGGGTACGGAAGGATTTTTTGCTTTTTTTTTGTTATGTTCGAAATGCTTTTAAATAATAAGATCATTAACTGAATCAATTTGTTTCATTTTTCTAATTCGTTGAACTGAAAGTTGAACCGGATCTCTTAAAAATCAAAATTTTTGGCTTGGTTTGATGGTTTGGTTTTCGGATTCTTTTGACCAGCCCTACTCATTCAGGCCACTGGGCTGTGTCTGATTCCCTCTCTCATCGCGTAGCTTAGGTGTAATATCAAGCCGCACAAACTTCTTGTTCCCAAATTACGAATCTGAATTATTTGTGCATCTTAAAGTGATTATAAGGCGAGCGTTGTTCAGCGTCAACCACTTTCGGCATTGGCTCTACTCTAATTTACAGAAGTTAAAATTATACAAATTCAAAGAAACGACGCGTTATATGGATGTTGCATTTAATCCCAAGTATGAAAAGCAATCAAAAAATGTCACGTGTGTGACCTATTTTCACTTAAATAAATATAAAAAAATCACATTTTTGATTTTATATTTATGTAGTTTAATTTTGAGTTAAAAATGCGTCGATGTCATTTTATTTTAAATTAAAATACATCAATGAAATTTGATTTTATACCGATATGCATTTTGATTTTCTATCGGTGTATTTAGGTCAAAAGTGATGATAGATTATTCTAGCAGTAGTGTATCTCACCAAGTGACGGCATGTACGTTACTTTTTCAAGGATATTTTGAACGTGTCATGCATTTTGTTGATAAGTTTCATCCGTTTGGAGGTATTGTTCACAATGAGGGGAATACGTGACACTTCACTTCTACGTTGCATTTCACATGGTAAGGTCTTATCTTTTACAAAATATGCGAACTCAACCCTGGAAGAATAAATTTACAGGCTGTTTATCTTTTCGCTTAGGATGAATATTATCATCTTTTCTTTTCTTTTTTAATATGGGAACTGTTTGATTATGATCATGTCATAATTTGTGGGGTTACACATCATTGTGAGATTTGAAACAACTAGAGGAGGGTGGATTAAGTGGTGATGGACCTTGGGAGCTGCTGTCAAGACTTCAGGAGGTCATCAAAGAATTTGTTGATGTATAAAATGTTACGTAGTCACAAATAAGCAATCACAATCAAGAGGCACGAGATTAGTAACTCAGTTCTACCATAAGCGGATGTATGTCTGTGTGGAGAGCAAGACTCTTATAAAATCCACTAGAAATAAAGGTATTAGAATCTCTCGGAGCTTTTCTCTCTCTAGGATTGCCTAGGGGAGAGTCTCGAATCCTGTTGCCTTGAGAGAGCCTCGAAGGGTTTCCCTCCTCTATTTATAAGATAAGGAAGTGTTGTTACATCCTTATAAGTCTTTTCTATCGATCTTATCAGACTTCCCGAGACGTTCGTTATCAGGACATGGCCATCGATAATGTCATGATTACTACTGATGTAGGCATTATAAACTTTTTCCACCACCTTTTCAGCTTTGGTCAGATCGGATCATCTAACGGATCGACCTGAATCCAAAAGTCGATTATACTTTATTCTACGAGAATTATTTTTATCCCACATCGGATAACTTCTATGATTATTTTGGAGGTGGTTCTTCGTAACCACCATCAAAAGATTCATAGATGATTACCGATGCTCTTTCTCTTTTAATCTGAGTGCCAACGATTTTCACCGCACCTTCTATCACGTGATGGCACCAAATATTCGCGTAAATTAGGAACCGGTTTTGAACCACCATGCAGGTTATCAACATCAATCATACCGTGTTGTACTCTCACGGGAACTCCCGTAGGAACGTTTAAAAGTTGGATTACTTCAGAAATTATTCATGTCATCGACGTAGAGGAGGTGGTGATCCATACAGGGACACACGTGTGAATCTTGAAACACGCAGGGGCGTAATTGCAAGATAATCCGGAATCCAAGGCCACCAAGAGCTCATCTGTAACGGTTGGCTGGAAGCGGTTAGCTTCCCTCTCAGTAATTCCCAACTCCTGCTTCCTCTGCACACACACAGAGAGAGAGAGAGAGAGAGAGAGAGAGAGAGATGGCGGCTGCCGCAACACTCTCTCTTGGTTCCGTCCCGCTACTTTCACGATCCACTGAGATTCAGTCCCTGAAACCCATAAGCCTAAAGTCGATAGTGATGCATGGTGAGCCACCGACCTTTGTCTCGGCTCCTGGCCGACGGATCATCGCAGGTGAAAAAAAACAAGAAGAAACAAAAGAAATTCAAATTGTAGATTGACGTCTACGTGAATTTTATCATCTGTGGGTATTGATGTCAATCTGTGCTTGCTTCAACTTTGCCAGTTGGCGATTTGCACGGGGACCTTGGAAAGGCAAAGTGTGCACTGGAAATGGCGGGCGTCTTGAGCTCGGACGGTCGAGATTCGTGGATCGGCGAAAACTCGGTAAGTTGATTTGAAGATGCTTATGCTGCCCACCGTAAAGACTTGCTCTGAGTTGGGTTCGGTTATGTTATTGGATTGTTGTGCTTATGCTTGATTGGAGTTCCATTCCAGATTAAGTGATGCCTACATGTGCACGATCCCAAAGCTGAATCGCAAAGCTCCATGTTAGGAGTATTTAGATTCTTCTTAATCAGATTTTGTCACTGACTGAGGACGTGGTTTGAAATAATCTTTGAAGAATTTGAATTTAGGAAGGAAAAAAATTCTGATTTTACTCTAAATCACTTCCTAGGGCCCTTGGATTTTTACCCGTGAAGTCAATAATGGGAACCACATAATCCAATGTAAGGAGATGTGTCACGAGAGTTTTCGTAATCCATCTCAAAAGTCCACTTGTATTAAAATTTTGAATTTCCAAAACATATGCAGAGACACTGTATCATTAATTTAATTATGCCTCAAATACCCACGATCCGACTAGGATCCAACACACAATTTCTTTGAATGGATCCTTGTGGTGATTTGGGTCTAGACCTAAATATAATTGAGTAAAAATGATTTTAACAACTTGGTGGATGTATGCCTGATGGTATTAAGTCAATCACCTAAAATTCTTACTTTCATTTCCTTCAGTTTTGTGTATAAGATTATGTTTTTTGAAGTGTTATAATTTTTCTCACCCAAAATCATGACATACTTGTGAGGATTCATGTGATTTATTTAATATGCTCGTATTAATAGTGGTGGCTTCATGTCATAGTGCACTCTTAGGTCATCCTATTGATAATCTTTTTCTCCTATTAAAGAGTGTTTGCCTTTAATACCATAGGGTTTAAACCCAAATCTAATTGAAAGAACTATCTTTAATAACTTGTTAGATGTAGGCCCAATGGATTCAGGAGGACAAAAAAAAAAATGATTAAGTCCAGTTGTTAAGTAGTAATTTTCGATATTTTATGTTTTAACCTAAGTTTCACTTTGCAGAACCTAAGTTTCTTAATTCTAAAAGTAAACTAGCCCTCAGAGTTCGTAACATGAGTTGCACTCCACTTTGTTCTTCTTCATAGTGGAATCTCTCTTTGCCTATGGTTTTTCCCCTACTCTGGAGGGGTTTCTACGTAAATCATTGTGCCTTTTAGTTGTGCCTAGCCCTGCTGCTGGGAGCATCGTTGCATGCACTACATGCCGCGCATAGCCACTAGAGGCACTGCTACGCACGTGTGTCGTCGAGCACAGCTGTTGGGAGTGCCACCGCACGTACTACATGCCACGCACAGTCGCTAAGAGCGTTGCTGCACGCATGCTCCACCGTGCACAGCGGCTAGGGACATCGCCGACGAGCTTTGACGTCGTTGTTGCTGGGAGAGAGAAGGAGAGAGCGTAGGATGTAGGGTTTGAAGGCCTTAGGGGTGGGATATCGAGAGCCATGATCCAGGACCGGTGCTCTGATATCAAGTCGGAAAATAGAATCCATCAATTTCATTATGGGAGCCCTACACATCTTTGTAAAGAGAAAATGTGTGGAACAATAACATCATGTTCCATAAGAAATAAAGAAACATAAAATAAACAAGACATAATACCACCGACTAGCAAAGAAGAACTTTTTACAAATTTCTTAATAACCTTGATGGATCGCAATTGTTTGATTTTTTCCTTTGAGTAGGTGCTTGTTCAACTCGGGGATATACTTGATAGGGGAGAGGACGAGATAGCCATCCTATCTCTCCTAAAGTCTCTCAGCAATCAAGCAAAACAGAAAGGTGGGGCTGTCTTTCAGGTACGCCCTTTTGAAAGTCTCTCTCTTTCAATCTCTTTATCTTAAACATAATTCTCGTTCCTTTTTTTTTTCTTTTTCTCTCTATCTCTCTGATTGTGTTAGGTAAATGGGAACCATGAAACCATGAATATAGATGGTGATTACAGATACGTCGATGATGGAGCATTTGATGAATGTATAGACTTCTTAAGTTACTTGGATGATTATGGAGACGATTGGGAAGAGGCTTTCTCTAGTTGGAGTCATGTTTCCGAGGAATGGAAAACGAATCGTAGGAAATCCAATGGGCACTGGGGTCCTTGGCACTTAATCCAGGTACTGAAGCACCCAATTTCTTTCTATTCATCATGGCCTCTTTTTGCTCAGCTTGACACTACTGTAAAATCTAACACTAGGCTGATTATAGATGTATTTGTATTCCTCTCTTCACTACAAAATTTTACATTAGGTTGATCATAGGTAATATTTCCTTCTCACTTTTAGCTTTGACTTGGTCTCTGGATGCTGAATACTTGGAAATTCGTGATTGATTGTTTGCAATATAAGCAGTTGGTAACGGCCAAAATAGATCGAAAGCCAACGTCCCCTTTTCATATGAAGAAACTTTCGACTCTTAAGTCTGGATATGATGCTACGAAATAGCCTCTTCTTTGAGGAGTAAAGAGGGTGGGTTTTACAAGGATATTGTAACATAAGATGCTTATTGTGCGTGTAAGTAACCAGAATATCAAAGTCATTGCTTTGTTTTTGTATCTAGTATCTTCTATGACTACATTGCAATCCCTTGCAATCATGATCCGAGCATGTAGAATCAGGGTTAACAGATGAAATTCTGCCCTTTCTGTGTGCTGACAGAATGCCACACATATATATTAGGACAGAAGCAGAGGGGCGTGGGTGCTCGATCATTCCTTCTAAGGCCAGGAGGCCCACTTGCTTGCGAGTTGGCACGGCACCCCGTCATCCTGAAGGTTGATGATTGGATATTTTGCCACGGAGGATTGCTTCCACAGCATGGTAATTAACTTAAAAAGCAGTTCATGACCTCTTGTGTTTCTTAACTTCCGTTCTTGTTTAAACTAAAGTTCTTGGCAAACACGGACTGATGTTTCCTTTTCTTAGTTGAGATTTACTTACTATCAAGTCCTCAGTGTTACTTTTTTGGGGTATATGTCCTCTTGGTCAGACCAGTAAAGTTGCTCTTAAATAAGCTTGGGTAACTTCAACTTCTTGAAATTTGAGGATGATCACCTGGTGTATAAGTGATTTAGTCAAAGAAGCAATAAAAACCCAAAAGGGCTTTCCTAGGATTAAGTGAAATCAGGTAATATGGACAATCTTCTTTTATCCATGTGATTCGTATGTGTATAGCAACCAAATGAGAAGCTATATTAGATGGTATCTCTTATTGTAGGCCCGCTGCATATTAACAAGAAATGTATGCGATTCTCTTTACGTGTAACCCTATGATCGACAGGTTTCCATCAAAATATATAAACATGCAATGAACCTTGATTTTTCCTTGGAATTTTTTGTAGGTGATTTCTTTCATGTTTCAGTGTTCCTTTGGCCATCGAATACAGAAAGAAGCAAAAAGGGTCATTTTGGTAGGCCCACACACACTCAAAAATGTATATCCTTAGCAACAAGGGACTCAGCTCTATCTAAGTAATAGTTTGGGTCAACAAGAGAACTGAATCACCCAACTAACTCCAAATACGTTACTCCAGAAAATCACACTTCGCTTCTCTCACATGGTTCCATTTTAATTCTAGTGGCTTATGGCGTGGAGAGAATGAACAAGGAAGTATCACGTTGGATGCTGGGGCTTAAAGACGACTATGAAGATCCTGAGATTCCTTTCTTGGCCATAAGAGGCTATGACAGCGTTGTCTGGAATCGCTTGTATTCCAGAGATTCCTTTAGCCCAAACAGCAAACGTTGGCAGGCAAAGTCACCTATTTCTGTTCTGCTGATTTTTGACTTTCTGAATCATTGAAATCTGAATGCCTTCACGATATCACGAATGTTAACACATTAACTCCTTTGTAACGACTACTAATCTGGAGACTGCTGATTGATAAAGGTATGCTCCATCCTGGAAAAGACATTGCAACCTTTAGGAGCAAAAGCAATGGTGGTTGGCCATACTCCTCAAAGTGCAGGAATAAATTGGTACCAAGTAGTTTTTGGCTAGAGTTTTTAGCTTCGGCAACTATTGTCATTTTAGTGAATGCCATTTTTGTTTCTTCGCAGTATATGTGATGAGAAGATCTGGCGAATTGATGTTGGAATGTCCAGCGGAGTCTTGGATTCAATGCCGGAGGTAAATTTCGATCGCGATGTTGTTCTTGAAGGTTTGGTTTTTCTAAATGGAAGTCCACTTAAACTCACTGATTAGAACAAAAGAACATTTAAGAAATGGTGTCATGCATACACGTGGAACATGAGACATGTTTGATTGGCCATGAAAGGCCTTCGTCATAAAGGCTACTTTATTGACTGGACATACCCCTAAATTTACACTAGAAGATGGCTTCAGATGCATCATATTTCATGTATTTTACGTTTGCCTTGCTGAATTTTTTATAAAAATGATTTTTTTTTTTTTTTTTTGGCACTGTATTTAACCATCTATGTACATAAAGCAGGTTCTGGAAATTGTCGATAACGAGCCAAGGGCTCTAAGGAGGCAATCTTCTTGCTTTAGCGAACTCGAAGCTTCAGATTATACATGATTGTTTTTCTTAAGTAAGATTTGAACCCTGGTGTTTTAGATGGGAGCCCACTTGCTCAACGACCAGACCACTCAACTGGGTTGACAATACATGATTGTGTTCTAGCTACCTACTTTGTTGTTAAATGTTATCTGTGAACGCATTGAAACACTTGGCGCCAATCCTTGGTTCTTTTGAATTCATCGTTGCCAGATGGAACTATTGACGGGCATTTCAGCGAGGTAATTCGGACAGCATCAATTTGAGTGTGCAGCTTCTTTTCCGTGTATAGTGAACAGAAACATTTATACTTGTCAGGCTACTCTTCCCTTTTGCTGAGAAGCCGAAAATATAAATACATTGTATAATTACTTTCTAAATACAAGGAAGTTTTATGTTTTTAAATGGGGATTCTGTGCGTAGTTGGGAAGTTTCACATAATTTACTTCTTTTTGCTGCATTGGATATTCATATGTTGGGACTCTGGTGGTTTATTGACTGTTGGAATAAGTAGGATCTTGTGGCAGGCATTTGCTGCCCATGGTGAGGAAGTTGTGCCTGCCACATAAACCCGCCAGCTATTGTTCATTACAGTAATCTTTTTACAACTTTTTTCGACATCGGTATTGTTTGTCTTGAGAAAAATTCTGCTGTTGTATGTAGTTGATTGAGGCAACATATTGTATTGAAGAAAAGGTTCAAGTCATACCGTTTTGGAAGAATTGTTATTTATTCGATCTGTAGCAAACCAAGAAAACAAGAAAAGTTGCTGCTCAAGTGACAGTACTCCAAGATTCTAATAGATGGCATTCTTCTTGTTTTAGTCAATGCGGATGCTTCCTCTTTTGGTACCTTTCCACCCTGTCAGTGTCAGGGCATGGTATGTGGAGGGATCCAGTCCGAATTATTTGGTGGGAAGGTGATCGGTGAATTCGCAAGGATGCCCCCATGAAAGGAATTACCCAATAAAATTCCAAGAGTAGCTTTATGTAGAGAGTGGTTTGTTGAATTTAGAGAATGTGGGATTGGAGAGCGTCCTATCTAGAGCAAACATTTCACAAAGTGTAAGAGCCTTTGCAGTACTTGGGATATTGGGTATTGGCAGTGTTTCACCAGTTTACAAGATAGTTGGGGGTCCAGGGGTTCTAGGTTAGAGGAAAAAAAGTACTTTGAATGTACGAAAGCATGCAACAGAATATTGGAGAATTCTCATACAGTTCCTCAGAAAGATTTTCTATAATTAAGTCCAAGATAACCACTAACAACATATAAAGCATCACAAATCCCATTTATGTCCCCAAATATACTCTAGGTTCTTAACCAATTTACCCAAACTACACAATAAAAACCAAAAAGAAAAAAGAAACAAAAATCAAAATTGCTTTCAAGCCCATTTAGCCAAGAGGGTCATGAGACCAGCCCCCAAAAGGAGGGACACATTGACACTAAGTTGAAGCCTGCCATTGTTCTGGACCTTAGGACTCATGAAGTCTGCTGCAAGTAGATCAACCAGGGCCATGTAGACTAGTATCCCCGCAGCTGCGCTGTTGAGCAACCCCTCGACGATGAGTGCGGTGGGGCTATTCTCGTTATAAATCGATGCTATCCCTATACCCACCGCGATTCCCACGGGCGTTGTGAGGGAGAAGAAGAGTCCCATGACTGCAACTGAATTCCACTTGAACCTAGCCTGCAATCGCATCGTCAGAAGGAGGAGGCAATGAATCAAAAATAAACGAGAATAATCTTTCCTCACTTTTTTTTTTTTACTTGCATCTGAAATTCACATGATGTTGTGCGCCCCAAGATTAGAAAGCCAAGAGGAAAAGAAAAGAAGACTTTTTAAACATTCTTTTTCCCTCTTAAGTAAGATGCATGGGGGGTTTAACGTGGGTAAGGAGATTAGTTGTAAATGGGCAAAGATACATGATATATAATTTGGTAGGGTCATTTAATTAACTTGAGGTGACACTATTAAGAACTACCTTAGGAGACCTTATAAGCCTTTTAATAAATCAAGGTTCAGTTGGGCTCACCAATTAAAATCCGGGCTTCTAATTAGGAGAAAATTAGATGTCAGAAATTTACCTGGGCTATGCAGCCTCCAAGTCCCATGCCCTCAAAGAATTGATGGAAGGTCAGAGCAGCCACCAGAGGCCTGATGGTGGATGGACTCTCCGAGGCACCCAAAGAGATTCCTATGATCACAGAGTGCACCACTATTCCCAGCTCAAGAACCTGAAAAAAAAGATGACCCGTAAACCTATCATCACTTGGCATTTTGAATATAATTTAGTGCTTCACATGGGATCCGATCCGCCATTGACCCTCGTAGATATCATGCGGTAGGTGTGAAGGAGTAATTTCACGTCCCATACTTCACAAACAGAATAGAGCGTTTCCTCCCCCACTGCAGTTGGTCGATAAGTTTACATTTGGCTCGACATATTCAACTAAATACTAACAATATCCTACACATGCCAACCCACGAATAATTAATAGGCCTTTGTGCCCTGCGAATAAATATTTCCTTCCCCTCGAGAAAAGAAATAGATCTCTCTTTTTGGTGACGTCTTGTAACATCGTGTTTTTTGTTTGGGGAATAATTTCCACATCCCAATTCAACCACAAATTTTTTTTTAATAAAAAATGTTGATTTAGAAAAGGCAATAAAGAAAGCCAAGTCAACTACAGCCATCTTTGTGACCAAGTTTTACAACAATTCTGAGTCGGACATGGTGGAGTCTGCTAACATGGAATCTCTTTCCGACGGAGACGCCACCAGACCATCACACGACAATATTATGATATGGATGGGTGGCCGGAGTGGTATTAAAATAATTAATAAATATTTCCAAACAATTAAAAAAAAAAAAAGGATATATATCACAAATAGTACATCTGTTGTTTACAAAGACACATGCGATGTTATCAAGGACTGAGACGTAGCAAACAAGAAAATCTTGAGGGGTTAAAGTATGGTAATTACTTTCCGCATCCGTCATCTTTTCACGCGTAACCCAAGACAAAGGAGAAAAGCTGATGGTTTCTACCTCACTTGGCCATACCTGAGAAATGACGCGATGGCGGATGAGGTCCGAGGACACATGGTGAGCACCATGGGAGTGGCCATGGGATGCATGCGTGTGAACCTCACCGCCTTCTTCGTGATGGATGATGCCCGTCTCTTGTTGCAACACCTTCTCTCCTTCGATAACCCTCATGTCGCCATCCCTTTGTGCAGTCCTCTTGAAGTACCCCGTGGCTAGGCAGTCCACAATTAGTGTCACGATCGCCGCCACCATCGCCGCGAATCCCGCAAACGGGAAATCCTACAAAAAAAAAAAAAAAAAAAAACAGGATGTAAGATTAAAAATTCCCCGATATCTTCCCTTATGAAAATTCAACGATTATCGGAAGGTAATCATGGTAACAAATAAAATGTGTGCCGATCAATAAAATATCCTAATTTTAAGTTGGATTCACATGGGTCGACAATTAATGATGGAAGGCTGGTGTGGGAACAGGTTGACTGGTAATGAATACAAGGGGGACCTCCCACCAACCAACGTCCACGCGAAAGGAAGGAAGAACTTGCTCGAGAATGATCGCTAGAAACCCTAATTTCTGGAGAGAACATAAACCAAAGGGCGCGTTTCGTCCTGGTAGAGGGGCCCCTCCTCGAGGTTGGAATTGCAAATAAGGGGGTATCCATATTCTTATCCGCACAAAAAAGAATCCACGGCTCAGATTCTGCTACAACACTTTAAATTCCTCCATCGTCACTTTTCTCGGACGATGATGTAGACATACGCGAATCCTCGAAACCATCGGAACAGACAGCAGTCGGTCCCATCTGTTGACAAAGTAAGGTGTACACCACCCGTAGTGTACGACGCGTTGAAAAAGACACCTGAGTTTTAAAACTTGATCTTCCGATGTAAAAAAAAAATAATAATAATAATAAATAGATTCCTCTTCGAACGTGATCTCAGCGCCTTTCAAGCTCGCCTCGAGAATCATAACAGAAAAACTGAGTCCTAAGACAATAGCTATTATTGCGATTTTCATCTGCAAAATTGGACTCGATTGACCGCACAAGGAAATTGCCTCGTAAAAACATCGATATTTGAGCGTTTCCAACCCAATGTCGTGCAACGTTTTCAAAATCGAACCGCGATCGGGCTTCGATTTTGATATTTATTGATTGAATCAGTGGCTTAAATTGGTGGATGACCTCATTATTCGTAAAAATCAAATCGTATACTCTTTGATTTAATTTCCATTGATTTAACCGGTTCGAATTAGATTCAATGAAAATTAAATTGATAGAAGAAAAATATGCTTTTAGAAGTTTGATTACTTAATAAAAAAGAGCTCAATAAAGACATACAGGCGAACGACGTGTCAAACTGACGAAGAAAATGTGCATAAAAGAAGTGACGATGCAAAGTGAGCTGCAAGAGCAATGACAAGACAGGTGGCAATGGAGGTTGAAATGGTGGAAATGATAGTTAAGCAGAGAGGTCATCAAAAAATGTGAGGGGTGGCGGGGGGGGGGGGGGGGGGTGGTGGTGTGGAAAGGGGTGGTGTCTTTGGAATTAAGTGATTCAGCTGGCCAGTTGGACCGAACTATCTTACTGAGTTGTTTTTGATTCACATCGATCTTCGTTCAAAAAATCAACTGATTCACCTAATTTCATGTCAATTTTCAATCTAACCGGTCCGACCGGACGGTTCGATAAAAAATAAAAAACACTGAATTTGTGTTAGTTCCTACCGAAAATCGAAAAAAGGTGTTAAAATAAAATCAAAGTGATATCAATTTTCATACTCTCCAAGGGATAGTTAACTATAGGGTTGACCCCAAGGAAAGTTGATTTGACCCAACTCCTAACTCCTATTTCCTCTCTCCTTCCACTTACCCCTATGCAATTTGATTTTTCCACTGTGTCCCTCTTTCCAACTTCCCTCCCGTAAAGATACAATGATTTTAAACCCTATTTTATTTTATTTTTCCTTATTCTTCGATGAAACATCACCCTTTCTTCCTTTTTTTTTTATTTATTTTTTATTTAAAACTTACATAACATAAATTTTTGATTACTTATTTTATTTAAAATTTATTAACTTAAAGTTGTAAAATAAATTATTCATGTAAACATGTATACATTATCATTATTTTCTTTCGTGTCTCATTGCCATTATAATTTTTACATAATTATCTCTATTTGATAAATTATAATTGTTACTTCTGTATATACTCATATGGTACCATAGATCACCTCTATTTAAATATTTTACTACTAATCATGTTCACATATTTTACTTATTAACTTAATCTAATTGTTAGATTATTTAAAAAATATAAATTAATTGTAAATGACATTATCATTATGCCTACTAAAGACATTATTAAATGTAGCAAATGAAAATAATGGTGATCTTACATTTTATTTCTACGTAATATCTCCCATGTTAAATTAATATAAATTTTAAAAAAATCCAACTAACTTACGGAACATTTAAGAATAAATATATCTTTTGTTATATTATTTCACATTCTAACCTACATTCTCAAATAAATACCTTTTTCTTACATCACAAGATAATCTAAGTTCCTAATCCTCATACAAATAAGAATTAACCTCCTTTTACAAGAAAATAAAAATAAAAATTAACTCTTACAGCAACTTAATCAACCCAAGTTAAATACTCTTGCCGTAAACTAGACCCAAGTGACTTTCGAGTTTCCTACACGTTTCCCGGAAGTGCTATTTAGTTATATACATATACGAGAGCCTCACGAATCCGGTAGCACCCTCTAATTAGTTTCACCTGCCACGGCTTTTCGGGGAGGCATGGGGACGTGAGGTTCTCGAAGGCGTCGGGGAGGATGTGGATGAAGCCCGTGGAGAGGATGACGCCGGCGGCGAACGCCTTGATGACGAAGAAGAGGGCGCTCTCCGTCCTGAGGGAAGGGAAGGTCTTCCCGAGCACCGGGATACAGACGCCGATAGCCCCGGCGACGAGGATCGAGAAGATGGCGGCTATCTTTAGCTTGAGAGCCTCCGGCTTGTTCCTCCGCTCGTCCTCGTCGGCTTTGCACTCGCAGTCGGCGAGAGCGGTCGTCGCGAACAACGCCACCGTCAGGCACAGGAACACAAGTAGGCGTCTCCCTTCCATGCCCTTTTTGCTTTTTTTGTCTCCGGCAGCTGTTCCCTTTGGAGAGTCTTTTTTTTGACTAGTGCACACTGGAAAGAGCACCAGCATGGGAATTTATAGAAGAATTTGGGGGTACCGAAGGATGTGAAATTAGTCCGCAAGTATGACGACATTGTGTCGTTCACTACCCGTTCCGGCAATTTCTGATGGTGACTAAATATGGTGCTCATTTATTTGACCGATTTCACAATTCCCGACGTTGTTTCCTTCCCGTGTGAGCCGTCGGAAAACTGTAGGGGCTTTCAGATAATTGTCTCCCCTACACGCGTATACCACAAAACGCCGTAATATTTTTCACGTGAGTTAATTAGGTTAATCTGCGTTTATATGTTATTTAATTGCTCTCTCATTTACGTCAAGTTTAGAAAAGTTAATTAGACTTAAAATCATTTAGGTGTAAGTAAGTAAATGTGCATCTGAACAAAGATATATCGATGTATTTTAAATTTAAATAGATTTATTTTAATTTTATTTATTAAAAATTAAAATATATCGATTAAAATAAAAAATACGTAGTTTTATTTTAATTTTTGATTAATTTTCATAAATATAAAGTGATTCTTTATCTATGAAAGATGATATTTTCCTTTGAAATTTATGATTCGAAGGTGAAAAATGATTTTACAAATGAAAATTTACTTTCAATAGGTAAAATTATTTTATATAAATTCTAAACCTTAATTCTTAAATCCAAAATTCGTAAGTGAAAATCATTTTTCTACTTTCTAAGTGAAGATCTTAAATACATCGTTGTGTTTTTATTTTTAACTGTTGTATTTTGAAGTTCAACTAGTATGTTTTTTCAGATAGAAAACCACCTTTCATAAATTCTAAATCCTAAATCTTAAATTCAAAAGTTATAAGTAAAAATCATTTTTTAATTTCCAAGTGAAAACTTATTTTCTACCAGTTGAAATCTTAAATACATCATTGTATTTTCATTTTCAACTGATGTATGGTGATATTTAACCAGTGTGTTTTTCCAAATGAAAAATCACTTTTCATAGTAAAATTACTTTCTATAAATCCTAAATCCTAATTCTTAAACCTAAAATTCATAAGTAAAAATCATTTTCTATTTTTCAAGTAAAATCTCATTTTTCTATCGGTTGAAAACTTAAATACATCGTTGTATTTTTATTTTTAACTGGTGTATTTTGATATTCAATTGATGTATTCTGATGGAATATCAAAACATATTAGTTAAAAATTAAAATACACTGATTTATTTTGTCAAGCAAGATACGCATCTTACAAAATACGTTGAAACATGTACTTTTTTATTTTTTAACAAATTATTTCACCTCATTTGTGAATAAATTTAACCAACCTAAATATCTAGATACAAAAATTCCTTTATTTCAATACTATTTTATCTAATTTTTTATTTACTCTACAAATGCATTTCCGTCGTCAAACACCACCATATTTGCATCCCTTTTAGATCTGTGATCGTTACAAAAATGCTCCTCACTCTGAGCATCATTATAAAAAATATATATTTTTAACGGAGAAGGGAATTTTTTGAGCATCATGACCTCATTTTTGTTTCTTGACATTAAAAGAAATATAATTTCTCTTTTTTACATCGTACTCACCCCTAAACTAATGCACCACGGGTTTCAGGCTTTCGGCACGAATGCAGTATCGATCGCAAGATTTACAACCGCGAGATTTTCCCTTTCTATTTTAATTTTTTCTGACTATGTAAAACTCCCAAAAAAAGAAACAAAAAATAGGCCACTATGATTCATTTGTGATCTCATGCTTCCCGAAGGGTATTGATGTGATATTGAGCAACCGTGTGTATGCGCAAATGTCAACAAAATAGGAGCATTTGCATAATATCTATTTTTCTAAGAATGTTTATATATTTCATGAAATAAATACTCTTATATTTTCGATAATCATCTAGATGTGGAATAAATTTTATTTCATGCAGATAAGATAACTTATATAGGATAGAAAAGATTTATCTCATGTACATAAATTTTCATACAGTTTAATTTGGTTACACGTGCTAATAATATTCACTACACTTAACTTTTTGTGACGTCACTTACATTATTCTTTTATATCGTAATTTATTAGTAAGACGATCTCATCAATATTTATGATATCATTCATCTTATCTATGACATATCAGTTATTCCATGTACTTACCCACCCTACATTCAAATGAATCCCTAGGACATGTGGTTGATGGTTGGGTTTATTTAAATGAACTATTTTGATCTTTGTGATCTAGAAATAGTGATCGAGCAATTTGATAGGTTAAAATCTTAAGTAATTACATGTGCATAGGAAGGAGCATGATTCAACTCTTCGGGTCCAATTTAAGGTTGGGCTTACAACTCAATCAAGACAGATGCACACACGCACACAAGTGTGACCGATGAACAAACCCTGCATTTGATTTAGATAAATCCTTGGGTGAGTTGTTATTTGTTAGATGGGGAAACCCTAGAATTTCCTAATTCCACTCCATGCTATACTATTTGTCAATCTAATTTAGCCTATTTAATGTGTTCAGAAAAAAGATCTTATTTGCTAATTTCCTTAGTCAACGTTTGGTTGTGAGATTAAAATAGGAATAGACACTATTTGTTGGATTAGGAGAGGGATAAGTGTAGAGGTACATGGATTCCAGGATGTTCTTTTTTTCACATATATTCTCTCTTTCCATCACATCAAAATATTTTCTTTTCCTACGTATAACTCAAAAAACAATATCTAATAATTACAATCCATCACATCAAAACCTATTAACTCTCTCTCCTCTCTCACGAAATCAACATACCAATCATTAACAATCCCACCAATCATTAAAATCTCACCAATTAAAAACTTTTTATACTTATTCCACTTTTATTCTATCCCAATATAATACTATCACCTACGAAATGCAACTTTAATGTATGCTCCCCGATGCGGAGGGCATCCTCGAAGACTGCATGAGAGATCTACTGACATTTTGGATTGACTGCCTTGCCTTTATTAATAAATTATTTTACGGTCAGCATGCCAAACGATATGTATGGTGAAATTCAAATGAACTAGTTGAGACCTATCTCAGAATAAAACTATTCCACTAAGCCATGCCATGATTTATCTTTTAAGTACACCTATTTCCTATGTGATGTAACTTAAAAGATACTTACGTCTATCGTACTTGCTCCTTTTTATTTAAATTAATTAGTATTTCAAACATTCTCTTCCATGTAATCATAATCACCGTCCAAATTCAAATAAAAGCCTTTCCTGTACAAGTACTTAACTAGCCAACAAGGACCAGAGAGATAATGGAATAGCAGACTCAAACGATACGTTGAGATAATGCAACCCAACACTTTGACGTAAGGATTGGCATCGTAGTCGAAAATGTTTTCAAGTGTGGGGTCGTCGAATTGTCCATTAATTAAATTACAATTTTAATAGGGTTACGAACGGAAATTGATATGCCAACAATGTCACCCCCAAACATATATGATGCGTGACAAATTACACATGTACACGCATCACCTTCTTTACCTTGTAAACACGCGTCACGTCATGTGTGAACACTTTGACTCTCCTCACACGTAGCTTCTCGACGGTGCTTTGCCCTGTGGATTGTATATATACTAGACATTGCATCCCAACCTTCAAGATGTGGCCAAAAACGTAAGGAGGGCCTACTAAGGGTACCGGCCAAATAATGGAAATTCATGGGTTCGATAGAGAAGATCCGGGAATAAGTTTCCATCCTAACCAGGGCCTACTAAAGGTACCTGACTCGACCTACTTTATATTTAAGATTTAAGAGATCTTGAATCACCTTCAAGCAAAATGATTGGTCCCATCTTAACAACCAAGTAGCAAAATTCTTTAATCTTATCTGCTAAACCATGTGGTCCCCATCTTGGGATGAGATACTACGTGCAGCCTACAGAACATATATTTTGTAAGGATGACTTTATATGCCCTCTAATTCCTCCGAGAAGTCATTCCTTTCCAAGTAGGTAGCAAAATAAAGGAAGAGATGAACGGACGACGCTTCTATTCTCTTCCCACCTTTGCCTTCTTTATGGTCTTTGGTTCCATTTCAACTTACCCAAACGTGAGGCCAGTGATTAAGGAATATGTACCAGATAACACATATGACTTGGGAACCTTGATTTCTTTGTTGTCTTAATTCCATTCCTGCGTACCAAATGTGAGGCCTTTGAAGAGGGAATATGTACTAAAGGTTATAACTTAGTTGGAAAGTGAAGACAGAGAATTGGGACTGAGCTGTATGAGAATGACTATTCAGGGGCTCTTGCATATATATATATATATATATATATATATATATATATATATAGCATTCTCTGTTGGAAAACTTCTATTCCTTATGACATTGTTTCGTAGATAGGTTAAGTGATTTACCTCACATTTATGTATCATTTAACTTATGTCACATTTACATCAAGTTGACGGAACTTAAGGTGGAATGCATTTAATCTATCTAAATTCTTACGCATCAAAATCCACTCATCGTATGCTTTTGACCCTTTTTCATTTCATATATTCGACAAATCATTTCCTTTAATACGTGTGCTCTATTTATTGCTCAACCTTGAGATTGAGCTATATGTCAAAATTTCTTTTACCATTTAGCAAGAGGAGCAAAATGTTAATCACGTGGGTCACAAAGTCCTATATGGTCAAATTGCGGGGAAGTTGTCCATTCTTCACATACCAATTCCTAGGCAATGCACGAATTTGGTGGGAGTCCTCACATACCAATTTGGTGGGCACAATTCTCCATTGTGTTGTCAATGGGTGTTAGTTAAAGCTTGAATTTTTTTCTTTTATGACCTAAAATCCCATTTTGAGTAAATTGGAGAAATGGCCACCCCCACACACATCAATTTGCTGGGTAATGCAAGAACTAAAATTGAAACCTAGATCTCTATTGCTAAAATTAAAACTCCCCACCCATCTCCTAGTGGGCCAAGCTTGAGTTCTATGCCTAACGTCGATGTGAGAGCTATTAACTCCCGAGCCGGCATGTATACAAAAAATCCCATGACATTCACTTATTATTTAATATTACATATTAATACTTGATTCCATGAAACAAAAGGTGTTGTGTTAGAGTGTTAGTTTACTTTAAGAGGTTAACTTCATTTTAGTTGAGAGGTTAACCTGCACAATTTTAACATCCATTTTGGAGGAATTAACACCAAATTTGTTAATATAAGTTATAAGGGATGTGGTCAAATATATATTAATTTCACAACTCTTACATATCTAAATTTTATTTTCTAGAATTTGACGTTAATATTAATTCAAATAAATACTACAAGAATTAACAGCACAACTTACCATCAATTTAAATAAATAAAAATTGATATTATCTAATCCGTGGAATCTTTTCATTGTTAATAGGCTGAGAAACTCTTTCCTTCATTTCTTTGTGGAGTTTGCTATCTCTCCATTATTTTTATAAGGAAAAGACCATAAACTTTGCAACAAGGATACAAATTTTCGTTTTCCTAAAGCAGCATATAATCAATGCAGGGGATCGCGTATGCAAAGGAGACATGCGAAATTAACTTTGCGAAGAAAGGAAGGACTTCTATTAAAATTGTATACAACATTGAAAGGTGAATGTGTTGTTTTTTTTTAAATAAATAGTGGAAATAAGCAGTTTCTTTTTTGAAACAAAAGATTTCCATCGATGGGGACCGGAGTGATTACAAGGATGCAAAAAGACTCAAGGTTGAGAGAGGAATGATGAATCAGAACGTCAGGGAAACTCTAGAACAGAGGGATTACAAAATTAAAATAAAAAATAAAAATAAATAAATAAAACAAGGAAGACGTCCTCGTAGGCTAAATTGTAACCGATGGCAGAAGTTACTCCACGTCGTTGGATGACGACGAAGTCCCAATGATAAATCCAATTTACGTTGGTGAGAACTCGGATAGCCACTAATCGAAACAAGTCGACGAGAACTATGAGCGATATCGAGCATGGCCCTGGTGGAGAGAGATTTAACAAAAAAATATCATGACATCAAAATCGAAGGTGAGAACGGTGGAATGAGCGATTCGGCATTGGGAACCACAACATATTTTTCAATTAGAAGATAAATTGGTAAAAAAATTATGTGCCATGACCTTTCTTAAACTTATTTCTAAAAGACTTTATTGCAACTGGGAAGTCTTGGGTCGATCCAAGGGGCAACATACGTCAGGATGAGACAACATTGTCAATATTCCCTATGAATAAATGGCTAATGATGTCAACCAAAGACAACTAATCCACTCCTCAACTTCTACCTCTGATCAGAAGTCAGAATCCTTGGGATAAATTCTTTCTGAAAATCATCATCCGATTCCTAATTATCCCTTGGGATATTATCTTAGGTAGGACCCAAATGGAAGGCGAAGGAGAACGGATGAGTGTTGACTTTGACTAAAATAGATAGTGCGGTAGGACCGAGTCCTTTTCAAAATGGGAAACCGAGAAAATGCCATTTTTTTTTTCTCCTGTATAATTGGAAGCTTTGGCCATCGGCTAGAGAGGAGATGGGTAATGGAGAGAGTGTTGAGCTCTAAATCTGGTTTTGTTTTCTGCTATTTCTTTAATCTGTCCTTAATCTTATACTCAAATTAGTTATGATAGAAAAGTACACAATGATTGATACATGGATATTGTGTTCTTTTTCTTGGGAGAATCGTGCATTGAACCTAAGCTTCAAATAACCGAGGACTTTTTCTCTTTAAATAAATAAGGTACTCAATTGATAGACATATATAATTCAAACGGGCTTATTGGTAAATGGGTTGGGTGGGAATGTTACAATTTCTTCTGGTATAAAAAGAATACTTTGCCCATCAGGTGTGATAGAAGAATGGTAGGAACTCATATTCGAATCCTGTTATCTACATTTATTTGGTGGATTGGTGAATGACTTTTATCTCGACACAATTGATATTATTAAACCGGTAGGCATTAATTCATACGTGTTCACCATTTAATTATAGGAAATTATTTGATAAGCAAACTTGTCGACAAGCAAATGCCACCTAACACCTTTGTTTCCAACAGAACCATAGAGCAGCGGCTGTGGTTTTTTTGCTGTTTCATCATGACCCTTTTCCTTGGGGAGGGATAAGCTTGCATCAACTAAACCAACAAGATTTCTTGGGTCATGAATTGTATGTGAGAGATAGTTCATGTTAATGACAGTGAGTAGACCTGTTCTTATCCCAAGTCAAGTTGATTATTGGGTAAGTTGGCCAGGTTGACCTTACAAAACCTTTGCCTAGGTCCAAATCAAGTCAATCCATGAACCAATACAATTCCGCCTTTATTCTTCTCTTTAAATATGTTAATGTTATGATTCTTTGCATTTTTTTGAAACTTTTTACATTAGAAGAAGCTAAACTTCACATAACAATGGCACATTTTATGATATGATTAAAAATATATATCCAAATAAACATTTCTTTTTATCGAAATCATAGGTAAATCATGTGACATTAGTTCACGAAACCAAAATCTATACTTGACTCACTAGTTAAGTATGTTAACTTATGAGGTAGGTGGGATTGAGTCAATATACAATTTTGTGAATTTAAATCTAACCCATCAACGATGAATCAGATTTATCTAAATTAATTTCTTTCTTGCCGCCAAACTTAACAATGTAAAAAGTTTTCTCATTCATCAAATATCAAATGGCCTTAACAGATTATCAATGGTGTACTTCCTTTGAAGTCGTGAACTTATGGAATAAATCATCTACACTAGTTGGAATTGGCAAAAAAAAAAAAAACGACATCAAATGAGGCCCATACTTTAATTCTTGTTTAGTAATCCATTGAAGATGCTTGCCTCATATCATATGGACACTTGCCAAACCGATTGAACAACCAATACCTGAGTTACATCTCGTGGTAAAACTTAACATGCTAATTAACAAGTCTCCAGTCAATGGTTTCCCTTTATACGCATCATGTAGATTTGGATGGGAACAAGAATTGCTATGTTAGAGAACTAAATGTGAAGAATACGCATCAAGATGTGGACAAACTTTTAATGGATGCCTGAACAGGCATAGGTGCCGGTCAACAAAATACGCGTCAATAACAAGTCAAGAGACTTGGCATCTCGCAAGTGGGAAAGAAAAATTAAAAAGGATGCCAACCAAATGAGAAGTGGTGGATTGTCTCCAATAATTGGAAGGACCTCGTGACAATATTCCAACTCGTACGGCTTCATGAAGAAGTTTCCTCCTTTTTCCATGAATTTGTGATTTTACCCCCCTTCGTTTTCTTCCTTCACACAAAAGTCATTTTCTCTACCACGTATGGAATAGAATTAGGGTGTAGGGAAGCTTATTTGCCCTCTGTTTTCTACTGTAAGTACGTACAAACGATAAAGAAAGTTGATCCCAAGTGAATTTGAGTTTCTTTCGTTTTAATCTTTAGGCCTAGCCTTTTACCCTTGCCAATAATAATTTTCCTTTAATTTCCAATGCTAAAACACCCTCTATAGATTTGAGCTACCAAATTGCCAACTAGGTCCCTCTAATTGTTAGAGAGCACCATCAGCAAATACTCAATTGGATTCCCACTTCATCCACTAGAGTATCAAATTTGGGCCACAAGATTGCTTTCCAAAATAAGTTCTCTCTTGAAGTTTCGATGATCCATAATTCAATTGGGCAAATTGAAAAGGAATTGATTATCTCGTATACATCAACCCACCAGGTAACACATGGATGAGAATTCAAACTTGAATTTCTTCCATCAAAATCGAGAGTTCCTACCATTCGACTATATCTTGGTGGACTCTCTCCAAAGTTTATGTAGTGGTGCTACCATCCTTTTAGGTGTCTACTTAATGACTCACAGTAGATTTGTGCATGTGGGATGTCTTTTGAATGATTGCCATAAAGAGAAGATTGACAACATCAATGGTACTGTAAAATGTTCGTCTAGACAACTGGTCGTTGCGCTTTCATAAGTCATCACTCCTAACTTATCCTCTTACTTGTGTGACTTGGGTCGACCATCAAAGCATCAACTCACCACCCACTTGTTGGTAGGGATTAAATGCCATCAATACATTTTATTTTTTAGGTGTGGCCATTCCATCAATTTGGATGGCTTACCGTTATTTAATTTAAATTATATTAGGATTTTTATATTTCTATCCTTAGAAATATATCTAATTATAATCATAGTTTTGAATACTTCATCGCTACATCTATACCCTTATAAACTTACATTGTTAAACATATATACACCTGGTGTTACATTTAACAGGAAATAATAGTAATTATGAATCATATGTAACTAGTCACCAAAGTTAATAAACAAAAATTGAGATTTTTATATCCATACCCTTTGAACATTTCCTAATTACATCCAAATCTCCCCTACATAATTCTTTTTCTCTTAGAAGTGGGGAGGGGGAGGATAGAGGGGGTGATGACTGAGGAGGAGGGAAGAGGCGGGGCAATGGTGGCTAAGGAGAAAGGGCTACAACTAGAGAGGAGGAGGAAGCAAGAGGGGTGACGACTGAAGAGGAGGAGAGATGATAGTCGGCAAAGAGGGAGAAGGAAAAGAATGCCCTCCAACGATGATCTTGTTGTCACTGCCACTTTTGCAGCCTCAAGTGAGAGGTGTAATGCAAACTTGAGAGGAGGAGGTTGGGGAGGAGAGGAGGAAGAGGAACAAAAGCAAAAAAGATGTGGATAAGGATATTGATATAATTTTAAATTTTTGATAGGGGTATCAATGTAATTTTTAAATTTTAACTTTAATAGATGTTAAAAAATTTGTAGGTGAAATATTCCCTCAAATTCAACATAATTATGCTAAGTTTGTAGGGTTCATTTAGAAATAATAATGAAAGCATATATGAATATAGATGTAATTAAATATGTGACTAAGAGCATGAATAAAAATCTCAATTATATTTGATTTAACTTGAGAAGTCGATCACTCATAACTTAACTAAAATATTCGATGTACCTAGTTAGGTGAGTGGGTTAGATATATTGGGTTGGATGAAAGCAAAAGGGTATAAATATGGAAATGTGTGTTGTAATGTATTTTATAACATATGTTTAGAATCAACTGTTTAACAATTAGAATCAACCAGTTGAAAATGAAAATTTACCAATTAAAAATTTAGTAGACCAAAATACATTAGTTGGAAATAATTTTTAATTGGTTAAAAATTAAAATACATTAATTAAAAATCAAAACACATCAGTTGAAAATGAAAATACACAGTCATTTTTGACATTTTTATTAGTGATAAATGATTTTTCATATATGAGAAATATTTTTTTATTTATAAAAAATTATTTCCACTAATGAAAAATTAAAATACATCAATTAAAATTATCGCTTTTACTTTATACAATATATATTTATTTACTTTTTTTTTTTTGACGAAACAAAACTGCATCGACTTGTTTGTCTCCAAATAAAAAAAAGATAAAAAAATCCTTCACTGATTAACTGTTGTTGTCTAAAATAAAACTGATTTATAATCAAATCAGTTCGTATCAGGTTGGATGAAAGCGAAACTAGATCGATTCATTTGTATAGAAAACAAAAAAAAAAAATCCTTGACTGATTGATAGTTGTTATCTAAAATAAAAATACTTCACAATTAAATCAGTTTCGTAGATCATTATATCGACGGTCTGGCAGGCGGGGTTGAGTATATAAATTTGTGTTTTTTCTTTTCTTTTATGTAAAATTAAAATTTTATTGATGGAAATAAATAGATTACATCGGAACACCATATCTTTCAAAGAGAGAAATTACTCCTCCAACATTGAAAGTAACAAAACACACAACCTGATAATTCAAAGGTATACGACCCAACTTACTTTTTAGAATATTTTCATGTTATGGATAATAATTCACATCATCAAACGATGTTGAAGATTTGCGTGAGATAGGTAAAATCAGTCAAAGAGCACCAATCAAAGGCCTGATCGTGTTTTGTCTAATTTTAGACGTAACCCATCATCACAACTAACATAAAACAAAAGAAAGAGACAAAAAAAGAAAAAGACAACCACAAAACAATCGAGGTTGACGATGGTCAGAGTGGAATGACGGTGGAGGCATTCGAGCTGCAACAGCTTCCTTATGCAAGGGTGTCAAGCAGGGCTGCCGATGATGCTGCTTTAGCCTTCATCACACACAACCACAAAGCCGATGTCGCTACAACAGCTTCTGACACACACGACTGCAAGACTGAAGAAGCACCCAACTCCATGGCCGAGGACGTGTTGATAAAGCTATCGCAAGTGTTGGAATGAAGTAAGGATAGATGGTGGAGATGGATCAAGGGTGAGAGATGGGGGTGGAGCCCCAACCTGCTCGAAGGTTGCCGGCTGAGGCCCCACCCATTGCAGATCTGCTCTGGCTTGATTTTGGGAATGGAAGGGAAAATCCGCTGGTGCTTTGGAACGAAAGGGTGCGCACAAAAAAAAAGAAAAAAAAAAAAAAAAGAGAGAGAGAGAGAGAAACTAAAGAATAGATAATAGGGAGATGAATGCGATTAAGATTCGAGTTTGAGGGATTATGTACCCTGGGAATTTGGGTCACTTTGGCAGGGTTCAAATCATAAGTCGTCCGTACAATAAGTTCAAGTCTTTTGGATTGACAAGAAAGGAAAGGATATTAGATACACTACCCTACCCCCATATCCAATCAATTATTGTGATTTGGGTCTAATCCGATCATCATCCAAATAACCATTTCCAATGATTTGGGTAGGCTCAAATAGTAACCATCCCTAATTATTTAAAAATCTTTCGAACAACCAAATTAATCGATCGAAAATAATCAAAATTTCTGTATCTGAAATTTCAAAATCATACTTCTTATTTGGACGAGAAGTATACAACCGTAAATGCTTGTCGTAGCTCAATCACCATCCATCCACTTCCTCCATCCCTCCCTCGAAGCCTTCTTAGGCCCCCTATTGTAACTTTCCTTAGGTTTTGTTTGATTACAGGATAACTCCCATCTTAAAGATAGAACATAGAATGATAAGTTAGAAAGTATATTTATTTGGAGATGGGATCATAAGTGAGACAGAAGTAATCAATGTGAGTGGATAATTTTTTAATATTATAATATAAATACGTAAATTAATGTGATATAATAAATAAATTATATTAAAATAGATATATTTTTTTATGATGTTAATGTATCGTAAAAAAGAATTTAACAGTGATATATTTTTTGATAGATATTTACGTTGGTTTGATTAGCGGAACCTCTTTCTTTGAGAAAAAAAGTTTATTAATCACTGGAGCCTTTGGGTTCCCTTCCATCTCTTCCCACGTCACGTCCTCCTCTAGCAGCTCATTTTCAAGAGACGAGTTGATGTGCTCCTCGTTTCTTTCAATGGCAATGGACCCTCCTCCCACTCCTCGACTACATCAGCCATCTTTTCACCCTCCTTTTACACTTTAGGCCCAATATAGTTGTGTTGACCACATTCAAAGATTACGTCTGGGCATCAGGGTTAGCTTGGCGCAGTTAAAAGCCCTATCTGTTGTAGCCCGACTTATGACTAAGACCTCGGTCATTTTGAGTCAAGCCCATGCAAGTTTAGCCCGTTTGGTAAATTAAATTGTCCAAGCTCGAGGCCCAAAACTTGACCCATAACTGCAATGCACATGCACGATACATGGAAATATATATATTATATATATCTTACTCTCCATGTTTTTTTTGAAGGGATTATATCATTTATGCTATGTTTGAGTCTGTGCGAGATGATCCACATCTATCCCCAAACACCTTCTAATTTAACCTTTTTTTTATTCGAATATAAAAATTTACAATTTTATTACTTACAAAATTAATTCCTTACCATCAATCCCTAAAGCCAAATAATATCTAGAAGAGGATTTCCCCTACCTCATTATCGGTTCACATGTCATATCTCTTCTCTGCCTATCCCCTCTTCTCCAAAATGACAATTTCCTCCATGAACGCCTACTCTGTGGTCGTTACAATTCACGGTAAAATTTCCACAAAAGCCAATTTCTATGGAAAGCTTATTCTCTAAAAAAGCCTAAAAGTTGAAGCAAAGATATCTTTGAAAGGCATTTCTGAGTAACAAAGGTGGAGAAGAAATATCTTCTTCAGGATATTCACAAGAAGGAAAGTGAGACCTCATGCTGTTCTTGAAGTGGTCAAAAAATCATGGTCCTTTTCTTCTTAGCCTTCTGTGGCAGAAGTTGGGGATGGTAGATGGCTGGCTGCTTTTTAGGAAGAGTCTGATGTTAGAGTGGTTCTAAGCTGATCTCCTTAGCACTTTGATGGAGATTTGATTCTCCTTGAGATGGCTAGGCCTTGTACAAGACCTTCTGATCATAAGTTGCACATGATTTTGCTATGGATTTAGATCCATGATCTCCCAGTGGAATGGAGGTGTCAAGCGATTGTGATTGAATTGGCCTCATCCATAGGTGAAGTAAAAGATGTAGACACTAATGATTCAAAAGGAGGTATCTTTGTTAGAGCCCGTGTAGAATTTCCAGTTAACTCTCCTCTTATCAAGGAAGCAGAGGTGCCTCTTCCTGATGGTTCTAAGTTGAAGCTTCCACTGAAATATGAACGACTTCCTCGTTATTGTCAGTTTTATGGATTAATGGATCATGAAGTCTCTGATTATGATGAATTGCTCAAAGCTAAATGTCAGATTGAAGATCGCCATATTGCTAAGGTGAGAAAGAAGGCTCTTGAATCCTTTGGTGATTTGAAGATGCCTTATAAATATGAAATTCGAGTTGGTCGATTTTCTGTCAACAAAAGAAACTCTGAAGAACCTTTTGCCTCTGATGAGATTCAACTCCCAGGCTCCTTGCAATATTGCATTGAGGGGGAGGAGCTGAGGGACTATTCCTTGTTGATTTCCAATACATTGTCAGATGGTACAGCTTCGGTACCCCCTACCATTTCTCTACCTTAGCAAATAAGCTCTCTGACAGCTGCTAAGGAGCCTCACCTACCAAATCATGCTGCCAATGTACCTTTGGGTATAGCCCCTCACTCCTCATTAATTGCTAATGTTCCTGATGTGGCTTCTCTCTCTCTTCCCTCTTCACTTACTGTAAGTCCAGACCTTATTACTTATCCAGTTTTATCGAGTAACCATTCACTCGAATGATTGTCTAGTAGAAGTTAGTAATCCTCTTTATTTTGTTGGCATTCCTCTGACGCCTCCTTGTCCAGGCTATGACCAACTTATTTCTCCTAATCATAATCCAAATTTTAGGAGAAACTCTACTGGAACAATTACTATAGTTCCTATGGTGATTGATGGGCCTCCTAATGGGCTCATTTCCTCTTATGTTGACTCAATGCTTATTGAGTCTCCAATCAATTGTACTGTGTAGTTTAAAGATATATCCTTTGATGATCAGGTGGTAAGGAAGAAAATTTTCAAAAAAATTGCTAGGATGATGGGTGTTAAAGAGGAGGTTGACAGCAATCTAGGGAAAAGGTTGTTGGAGGGCACTAATTTCAGCAAAGAACAACCTACTTCTCAGAAGAAATCAAAACTTCAAGCCTGGGATTCTGGGCCTTTGGCAGCTGAGCCTCATTAGCTGCCGAAGCTGAAATGAATCTTCTCTCTTGGAATTGTAGAGGGTTGGGGGCTCCCTCTACAATTCAGCATCTCAAAAGCCTTATTAGGGCTTCATCGGTGGATATTTTATTCATCTCTGAGACACACTTGAAGCACAAAAGTATGGAGCGTATAGTGAAGGGTCTTCCTCTTTTCCATTATTTCTGTCAGGATGCTATTGGTCAAGTTGGTGGTCTATGTCTTCTTTATAAAAAAAGTTTATCTGTCACTCCAATCTATGCTGAAGGTAATTGCATAGTGGTTGAAGTTAATTTTGATGGTTGGAGTTGGTTCCTCTGTTGCATCTATGGATCTCGTAAATAGGGTAGCAGGAAGTTCTTCTGACAAAGAATGACACGGCTTCTGGAACCGTATGCTGAAAAGTTGTGTATTGGAGACTTTAACACGATTCTCACTAAAGAAGACAGATATGGGGGGCTATCTGTACCCAGTAGGGAGTTCAATCATTTAAAAAACTTCGTAGGTAATCTTGGGCTTCTGGACTTGGGATTTTACGTGGTTTAACAGGCGCCAACCTCAATTTCTAATTAGAGAATGCCTTGATAGAGTTTTTGCTGCTGGTGATTGGTGCTTAACCTATCCTAAAGTGGGTGTACTGCACCTGGCCATTGGGAGTGATCATAGCCCTATGCTCCTAAGAACTGAAAGAAGACTAAAAACTTCTCCACATATCTGGCGTCTCAAAGCTAATTGGTACTTGGAAGATAACTTCACTGAGACGATGTGTAATAGTTGGGGTTGCTCTTTCAACTCTTCAGTCCCTGATAGCTAAATATCTCAAAAATTATCCAGGTTTTCTGCTGATATAAAGAAGTGGTCAAAGAAATCTTCTTCTGATTGGAAGGAAGTTAAGAAAAATATTGAAAATGAAATTGATGGTATTCAAAACTCTTCCACTTAGCAAGACATTAGTCGTGAGCAAGAACTCAGAAACATGTATGAAGATGCATTACTAAAGGAGGAAATTTTCTGGCATCAGAGATCATGTCACAGCTAGGTTAGCAGTGGAGATAGGACTACAAAGTATTACCACCTGCATGCTTCCAATAGATGAAGGAAAAATCGTATTGAATGGTTGAAACTTCCTAATGGTATTGAAATGGGTGATCAAAAATTGATTCTAAAATGTTTCTCTGAGCATTTTATGCATCTGTACACTGTTGAAAATAATGGTTACCCGCTGGAAGACATTTTCCATGATAGTGATAGAGTAAAGCCAGATGAGTGGAATTGGTGTGTGGTTGTGCCAGAAGTTGAGGAGATAAAAAATGTTCTTTTCCATATGCCTCCAACAAAGAGCCCAGTTCCTGATGGCTTCCGTACACTCTTCTATCATAAGAGTTGGGATATTGTAGGTCAGGATGCCATTCATTTTGTCTTGTCATGCTTTCACAATGCTGCTATGCCTATTGCGATGGGAAAAACCTTCCTAGCACTAGCTCCCAAGGTAAATAATCCTAGTGAGCCAAAGGATTATAAACCTATTAGTCTCACTAAATCCTTATGCAAATTGGTGGCAAAGCTTGCTTCTAGAGGGATAGCCCTTGTGCTTAATAGGCTCATTGCCTCTAATTAGTCTACTTTTTTTATTAGGTTGGCAGATTTCTGACAATGTTGTTCTGGCGAAAGAGATCTTCCATTCGCTGAAGTCTAGAAAGAGGAAATGTGGGTCCATGGCTATCAAACTTGATATGGAGAAAGCGTTTGACCATCTTGAATGGTCTTTCCTTTATTTTTTTTTGTATCAATTGCATTTCCCTATGTCCTTAGTTAATCTCATTTTATTATGTGTCTCATTTGAATCTTTTGAAGCTATTATAAATGGCAAAACTACTAAAAGCAATATTCTTACTCGTGGTGTAAGACAAGGGTGCCCACTTTCTCCGTATCTTTTTATTCTTTGTACATAATTTCTTTCTCGCTCTTTCTCCCTTCGCTGCAGGAAAATTTCAGGTTATAAGCTTGTCAAGAATGTTGTTCCTATCTCCCACCTTATGTATGCTGATGACACGACGATCCTTTTCTCTAAAGCCTCCTTGGAAGAAGCACAAGAGCTGAAGGCTATATTGAGTAGATATGAACTACGTTCAGGCCAGAAAGCTAACTTCTCTATATCGCGAATTTATTTTGGTAGAGGTGTTAGCTATACAACTAGAAGGGATATTTCTTTAGACTTTCTCATTAAGAACATGACAAAATCAGAAATCTATTGGGGTAGTCTGATTGCTGATGGTAATGAGCAGAATTCTATAGAGAAAATGTCAAAGAAAATTAGTCGGCTGGAAAGGGAAAAGCTTATCTTAGGCTGGTAGAAGTGTTTTACTTCAATCCTCTCTTTCAACTATTTTGAATCACTTGATGTTCACTCATTTATTCTCCATAAAATTATCTGATGCCATAGATAGGCTAGCAAGGGACTTTTGGTGGGGGTTTGATGATGGAGAAAGGCATTTTTATCCCAAAGCATGGCAATCCATTTGTATTTCTAAGCATAAGGAAGGGTTGGGATTTAGAATAGCTCACCTTACTAATTTGGCTTTTTTGATGAAGATGTGTTGGGATTTGCTTACAAATGAGGAGGGCTTTTGGCAGTCACAATTAAAGTCTAAATGCTTCGCTAAGGGAGCTTTTTGGGACTATATTCCTAAGCAGGGTGATTCACCCTTTATGAAGGCCCTATATGCAGTTCAAAGCAGCCTCTTTATGGGAGTCTCTTGGCTCATTGGTCATGGTGAAAAGCCTAATATTTGGAGAGATAGGTGGATAAGAGATTTTGATGGATTGCTTCCTATTCCCTCTACCGCAAATTCTCCTATCAACTCAGTTAAAGATCTGATGGATGTTAACTCCAATGGATGGAATTCAAATATTTTGCAGGGAAATTTCCCTTCTAAGGTGGCGGAAAAAATACAATCAATGCCTATTCATCATAATCATTCTGACAGCATGATCTGGTCACCCCATCCTAGGGGCATCTTTTCAATTAAATCAACCTATCAGTCCTTGCTTATACAATATCAGAGAACTTCCTCATTGGATGAAACTTCTATCAATTATAGTAAAAATATTTGGAAACTTGACCTTCCCCCATGTGTCAAACTTCTTTTGTGGAAGGCTATAACAGGTGATGAGGTGTGTCTCATTGATAGGATTGACCACGGGTCGTATAAAAAATTATTGTTGTTGTAGTATATGTTACAAATACAAACCATTATCGCGTCCATTTTATTTAATTACATAATTTTTACTGGTTTATTCTAGGTCATTCACTGGGAGACGGTTATTGATATACATCACTCTCTAAGTCCAAGATTATTCTTTAATTCCAAAAAGATCAGTTTTATGTACAATAAAGAATGAATGAATGAATCAATCAATAATGAATGAATTAATAGTTTAATTATGTAGAAAAGAGAATCAATGAAATGCTTGCAAACAATAATTACAAACAAGTATCAAACAATACCTAGATATACTTTATACTATCTATTTATAAGTCATCTTACTAATACTTACCTATGTATACAATATTAAGTAATAATATATGCTAAACTAACTTAACTTAATATACTAATATATACAGTAACATATATAACATCTACAGTGACAGATATAAACGTCACTAAACCCCAGAAAAACTATGTATAGAATCTAAGGTAGAAATTGGAGTCTATAGCGATACTTATTTTATCTTTAGCGACAGTTTATTCTATCAATAAAGCTACGTAGTTATTTATATATATATGCATAGCTATATTGCTTATACGTATATGCTTCCTCATGTTCTCTACAGCCAATACCTAGAGATGATTTTTTTATTAAGCTTCTCTTCTTTGTTAACACTTAGCTGTCTTCCTGAGTTTAGTCATTAGGGCCATTACTTAGCAAAAATTAGTTTTTAGCTGGCGGGCACATCGTTCGAGGGATACACAGCACCTGAGGAACGGGTGGGACCAGACCTCTACTAAGTGCGACCCTAGTTCGTTAATTAGGCCTATTAATCATGCTTTATTCTCATAACTGGGCTTAATCAAGCCCTACCATAGTAACCAGCCACCGGCTCACACACAGTTTAGATATCATCACATTTCTCAGATCAGATGGGCAGAGAGGGTTATAAGGGCGCCCGGCACCTGACGACTAAAGAGGGGGATTAACAAATTCAATATAAGAGCCTCAACACGCTTCGTGCCAACATATATGGCACTAAATTAGCACCACTATTGCGCTGGAAATCCAGCGCCTAGTTTTGATTTCAGATTTTTTGCCCTCAATTCGAGGGCCATAATTTATTATAAAATAAAATTAAATAATATGATAATAAAGTATTTACATAGTACTATACAATTGTACAATTAATTTATAAATTTAATTAAATTTACTGTATAAATTAATTCGGTAAAGTATACAGTTTATACATAACTCATTTTAGGTTTTATTCCTTAATTACGTATAAATTAGTTAATAAATAGTCAAATTGACCTTATACAGAGCTAGTATACATGCTAAAGTATTTAATAAATATTTTTACTATATTTTACAAGTTTTATTTCGATTTTATTTTCATTTAAATAGTAGACTTTTGGATTATTTTATTTATAAATTAAATTTAAATAGTAGAATACAATATAAATATACTTAAATTAGATTAAATTACTTAAAATATATTAGTCTAAATGTACAATATAAGTTAACTTAGTTTTAACTTAAATTACTAATTTATTTTAATTTAATTTAATAACTTAACTATTAACTTAATAAATTAAGTATTTATTCTATATATACAATTAAATTATGGAACAAGGTTAAATATGTTTATTATATACATATAAATACGTATATACAGTATTATAACTTAATATGGTTATTTATAGTGTTTACTAATTTATATAGCCTAATAGTACATATAAGTTAGTTTAATTAATAAATAGTTATTTAATTTAGTTATATATAGTGTAATCTAACCTAAATACTTAATTTATATACTACAATATATACATAAGTTATTTAATCCCTATATATGTATAGTTTACATTATAGATAAATAAGCTTTACAATATAGCTTATATATACAGTTATATACATAGTACACAAAGGAATTTTAGGTGTTTTTGAGTTTTTTTAGCTTTTTATGAGTTTTATGTCTTTTATGGAGGTAGTAGAAGAGATGGAAAGAAATGGATGAGGGGAAAGAGGTGTTTTTTATTTTTATTTTTATGTTTTGTTTCTTTTATTAAGTTCCATGGTATACAGAACCGTCGACTGGTATATTCTACCAAGCTGGGTGATGAGAGCTTCATCATGAACCCTAACTAGCATAATTTAACCTAAATAAGTGTGAAGAAGCTCCTACAAAACCTAAAGAGAAGCTTAACTCAGAGAATTCTGACTTAAAGAATAAGACAAATTATAAGGGGTAAAACTGTAATTTTACCAATGCAGTATGCAAACAAGGTAACTAAGGATCTAAACACACGTCAAATAAGCTTAATAAGGAGGGAAGTGGGATGATCTGATCTGAAAAGGGTTATAGCAACTTCTAGGAATTAAATGACATTCTGTAACCCTAAAACAAACCCACCTTAATTCACGAGGTTTGAGGTAGGATAAAAATCAAATAAATCCTATAAAATTCATGGAAAAATATTCCCTAGGGTTTATAATATTCAATTTGGCCTTTTCAACCTATTTTGACCTAAAATGAGAACCATGCCCAATTTATGACCTAATTTGGGTTTTTACGCAAATTGACCGGTCAAACATGGTCCAACTTAAAATCAAATTTCACCATTAAAATCCTTAGGTTCAAATTAGGCTATTATAAAAATTTGGGCCTAAGAAAAGACCATCTTGACCAACTTTACAAATTGGTCATCTTGAATTACTTTTTAACCTTATCTTTTGAAACCCTTACACATTGCCCCCTATCTTTCTCATCGTTCTTTGCAGAATGGTCCTCCCTGCCTTTCTGGGCAGCACCATACCTTCGGCGACCTTGCGCGGAGGATGGCGCCACGCAGGGCATGGCGCCCGTTCTCAAGAACGAACGGGAGGTTCCCTACGTCGTCCTCTGTCGCAGGGACCGTCCCCAGTGTCTTGCAACCAGCCATGCCTCTCGTGCGAATGCACGACAGGCATGGGTCTCCTTCTCCGGCCATCTCCGGCGTGCTCTGCACGTCATTCCCTCGGGCCGCTCTCCTTGCCAGCGCCTTTATAAGGAGCGGTAGGGGCTACCGTCCAAGGCAAGCTACTTCTGGCGGAGAAAAACCCTCTATTTCGTCTCCCCTCTCTCCGGTCAGAGTGCCCTAGCTTCCGGCAAACTCTCCTCCTCCTCCTCGTCGCTCTGCTGCCATACCTGCAGCAGAGCCCACTCTGTCCCGTCTTCCCACGCCAGGCCGCACCAGCTGGCGTCCTAAGATCTCCTCCTCGTCGCCGATAACCCTCTCCTGGGCACCTTCGTCCCCAGCGTCGGCAGGTATGCGCCGAGCGCCACCTCCCTCCCTCTTCGTCAATTAGGCAGGTAGAAACCTTCCCTTCTCTCTCCCTGTTATTTCCCCCTTCTTAATTTACCATTTTAACCCACCGACCTCCACTGTCCATCACCACCTTCCCCATCTCCGGCCACTCTCCGGTGAGGCATTCTCGCCACTCCATGCCTCCATCCACCTCGCCAGCTACCCATTAAGCTTCGCGACATCTCACTGACACCGAATCAGCCCTCCATTCACTTTCTAGCACCACTAGACCATCCCCCGAACACACCCACTCTCACGCATGCAGTGTGCCCTAGGCACACGGCCACAGGCACGCGCGCGTCTCGCCGACCCCCGCACCGCCTTTGCCATCTTCTGGCGAAGCTCCCTGCATTGTCTGACGTGGCTGTGAGGCCGTCTTCGTGATTTCAAGGTTAACCCTCCTCGCCGCCATTAACGAGCAACAGGAGCTGCTTCGCAGGTAGCTCCAAGCTTCTTCGACCTCAGGCACAGGCCCCAGGCAGCGCGGGGCACTTCCGCAGAGACACCCAAGTTCTCAATTAGGGTCGCAAGCCTTCGCTGCTGCCCCAATTGCGCGAAGCCTTCTCCCGCGAGCGCCCGAGATCGGAGGTGGGACTTTAGTCCCACCTCGTAAGTGTGTGGCCTCACGCCCACACTTAAATTGATTTTGTGATATGAGCCGATTGCCTCCGATCCACACCGGGTGAGGTCCCTCACCTATCACTGCCCTCGTATGTGAGCTCACCACACGGATCAGGCGCGATCCGACCCGACACTCTTGTGCATTCCTCGCACACCACCTACGCCGGTGCGCCTGGACCCGGGCCCGCAACCCGATCCAATTACCCCGCTCTAGGAGAGCTTTCCAAAGAGAGATCCAGAGAGAGAGGTACGCGGGGAAGGGGTAGGGGTAGGTTTTGTGCTGATGTTTGTGTGTGTGCGCAGGAAAGAAGAAAAGATGAAAGACTAAGCAGAGAAGAAGAAAGGAGAGAAGAAAATCAGAGAGGAAGAAAGGAGAAAGACTCAGCAGCTAAAGAAAAAAGAGAAGGCAGAAGCCTCTGCAGCTGCAAGGAAGAAGAAGACCCAAAAGAGAAAAAAAAAATCAGAGAGAAGAAAAGAGAAAGAGGAACCACAGAAGCAGAGAAGAAGAAAGAAGAGAGTCGGCTGAAGAAAGAGAAGAAGCCAATCACCCCTTCTTTTTCTCTCTCTCTCTCTCTTAATTTTTTGTAAAACCTTATATATTGTGAATTTATATGCTTCTAGAATTATAGTTTGCTCCCTGAGTTCGACCTCGGGAAACTCTTCATTCTGAGTAATAAATTGTATTAGACTGGTAACCGTTCTTGTCATATACTCCAACGACTGTAATTACCATAGCGACAAAGGACCGCACCACCGGGGGTTCGGATTACCATGAAACTTGATATACAATTAAAGAAATACCTAATCTTCAATTAGACAAGTTTATTTTATTTTAGATTTTTATTTAATTTTTATTGAATTCCAAATCTCACTCATCTTAAGTCTTTTAAAGGTTTTCTAATGAATCCTAAAGGCTAAGAATAGAACTAAAGAGCTGGAAAGACAATAAATGCCTCAATTATGCTTAACAAATGAAAAGGAAAGAATAAGAACAGTTAAGCATGAAATTCAACTCACATTTCACTTATTTTTAATTTTGGATAGTTAAGCAAAAATCTTTAGCTGATAAAAATTGAATAACTGAATTAACAAGCAATCAAATGCATTTAAAAACCTATAACAGTACAAGAATGCTTGTACACATTATACACAACCTTATATACATGTCAGCTATCTACAAAACTGAAACCTAATCCTACAGTCCTTGTCTTCAGGCTAGCATCTGCTGCAGCAGCAGCAAGAACAGAGCAGCAATGCTGCTGCTGGAAGCACTGCTGCAAACTCCAACACAAACAGCAACTGAAGCTGCTATCTCCAACCAATGCAGCTAACCAGATTGAATTCCAGATGACATAACTGCTGCTGCAATTAATCCATCTGGAATGAAATCAAGTCTGCAGCAAGGAAGGGAATGTAGCTACAATTGCAGCAAATTGCTATGAATCTGGGATTCAAAACTCAAACAAAAATCACTTAAATACCATCTGACAAGGGTTTCAATTCGCAAATCCTAGAAAAATCACTCAGGAATGCATCTTAAAATTAAGATCCCTTGTCGAGAAAATCTCATCAAATCAAATCTAAAAGAGAGCTGATCTAGCTCTTTCTAATGCTATAGACAGCATGTAGAAAAAGTTAAATCAGTCCACTAAAACACACATTTAATTCCCAGACTCTGGAAACCTTAAGGAGTATTAAGAACTCCTTAGGTTAGAAAATCAAATTTCCCCTTTGCGAACAACTCTTGAATACAAGATAGAACGTCAAATCACCAAAGTGATTTTCCTTAGCTCTATCATGCATTCAAGGCATTAAAATCCTCATGAAAATCCAGGTCAGATTATGGCTCATCTGAGGTGAATTCTGACTTCAGAATCACCTCAGATTCCTAGCCAAACAGTGAATCGCAATCAACGATATCTCAGTTTGCTAGATCAGAACATTCAAAGCCCAAAATGGATAAAAATCCTTGAAATATGACTTCATAAAACATCTGGCAAACCAATTCAATTTTAGCTCAGATCAGGGGCTTTTGTGATAAAAATGGGATGAATGGGAAGCCCCTAATGTGATTTTCGACGCCAATTTCAAATATGAGGTTAAAAACCAATCAGATCTTAAATTAGGTCTAATGAGTGGGTGAATTGAGAGAAACAAAATGCGGGAATCAGAAGCGATATGAAAGACATGGAGAGGGAGAAAATCATGAATAATGAGTGTGTGAAACCGTCCCCTCTGATCTGGAATGATCAGAGGAGGTGAGGGGGGGAATTCTAATCTAACTCTAATCCTAATGCTAAACTAACAGAACATCAGATCAAATTCTACTTACTCCTACTCCTAGAAGGCATTTAAATATAATATAAGAAAGCATTAAAATCTAACCAAAAGGAAGAATGGGATGCCTCGGTTGCAGCTAGTCACTGTAGCGACGGAAGATGAGGAAGACCCCAGCCAGGAATGGGATCCCTGGCCTGTAGTTGGTCACTGTAGTGACGAAGTTGAGGTGTAGAAGGTCGCGCCCTTGTCACAGATGCGGTTGAGGAATGAGGGGGAGAACTAGAGATTAGACGAAGGTGATCGCTCAGGGAGGAGGGAGCGGTCTTTGCACGCGCGACCAGGGAGCTGCTTAAGTAGCCAATCAAGTGATTCAGATCACCGTGTAAGTGAAATTAGGCGTAGAGGGCAGGGGAGGCGATGATGATAGGAGCGAGCGTGCGTGGCTACCAATTAAAAATCTGATCGTAAGATGGGATCTAGGGGTAGTGGTGAGCACACGTGCCAATTCGCGCGAAGCTTTGAATCAAATCAAGTCGTAGATCAAGATCAAGTGAGAACGGACGGTCCAGATGGCACGTGTTCTTCGCGTGCTACAGTGCATGCGCAGCTGCTCTAGGTGCGTGAATTCTATTGGTGAAATTGTAGGGTGAGCCCTTCATCGAAAGGGTAGAAAATTTGTAGTCAAGCCTAAAAGTGATAAGAATATGTAACTGAATGGTCCCTAAAGGTCCCTGCGTGTTACAAATAGGTCCTAGGAAGTTCTCTAATGAAGGAAATGTATGCATAAAGGACCTAAATGTAAATCCTAAATTTCAAGGCCTTAATGATGTCCAAATGCCTTCAAGTTTTTATATAAGCTTAATTGAACATTTAGGAAGTTAATTACATTTTTTATTTAAACTTTTAAACTTGTTTGTGTGTTCAATTAACACTTGGATCACCATTTGACCTTTTTCTCAAGAATATCTCGTTTAATGATCTAATTATGCAATTTTAACATAGAATTAATGTTTTAGGTCTTTTTCTTTGATTCCCACACTTAACCCTTTTTATGTGTTAATTTATCATTGTTTAACCCAGTTTCTAGCTTAACTTTAGCTTTTTAGCTATGATGAGTAGCCACCCATCACTCATCATAACTAAAATGTCGAAGTTAAGCTAGAAACTAGATTAAACACTATATAATTAACACATGAAATGATTTAAGTGTGGAAAATAACAGAAAAAATCTAAAATATCAAATTTGTGCTAGAAACTCAAAATTAGGTCATACAATGAGATATTCTATTCATTAATATAAATTGATGATCTATTTGCAAATTGAACACATTTCTAGGTTCAAAAGTTCAAATTAAAAGTGAAATCAACTTCCTAAAGTTCAATTAGGCTTCAATAAAAACTTTGTTGGATTTGGACATCATTAGGACCTCGCATCATTGACATTACATTTAGGTCCTTAGTTCATATATATTTATTCACATTTAAGCCTTCGGGGACCTCTTTATAAACCATCGAGGACCTCCTTGCAAATCGTAGGGACTACTCTGCAAGACTATTCTACCACTAATGGGCCTCCGCACAATTCTTCTACCCCTTCGACCTTGAGGGCCTCTTCACAAAATCACCAACACACCTGCAGTGCACAAGCACTATAGCACTCTCAAGAACATGGCCAATCTCAGTCATTGTTTCCTTGCATCCCTTGATCAACAGCCATTTCCAAATTGAAACTTCGTGCGAGCTCGCGTGTGTAATCACCATTCCCTCCAGATCTTATCCAACGGCCATGATTTGAGTTGAGCTTTTTGATGAGAATCTCATCATGAACCCTAAACTAGCACAATCTAACCTAGATTTGCGAGAAAAAGCTCCTACATAACTTATAGAAAGGCTTGACTCAGAGAATTTTGAGTTTTTGAAGAAAACAGGTCATAAGGGGTAAAAATGCAATTTCACCAACATAATTAGTAAACAGGGTAACTCAGGGTCCAAACATAGGTCAAACTAACCTAATAAGAAGGAAAGTGGGATGATTTGATCCAACAAGGGCTACAGCAACTCCAAGGAATTAAATGACATCCTGTAACCCTAAAACAAACCCACTTCAATTCACGAGGTTCGAGGTAAAGTAAAAATCGAATAAACCCTCTAAAATTCATAGAAAAATAATCTCTAGGGTTTAGAACCTTCAATTTATCCTTGGGAACCCATTTTGACCTACATTGAGAACCATGCCCAATTAATGATTTAATTTGGGTTTTTATGTAAATTGACTGGTCAAACAAGGTCTTATCTAGAAATAAAACTCACCATTAGAATCCTCAGGTCCTATTTAGTCATGTATAAAAATTTGAGCCTAAGAAGAGACCTTCTTGACCGACTTTGCATTTTGGTCCTCATCTATTACTTTTTGACCTTCAACTTTTGAAACCCTCGCATTTTAGTCCCTAGGTATTCATCGTTCTTTGCATTTAGGTCCTACCTGCAAAACCCTGAGCAGCGCCATGTTCCGGCGACTTTTCGCGGAGCATGGCGCCGCGCAGGGTGAGGGAGGCCCTCTGCCCTTTCAACCGGGTGTTTCCTGCGACGTCTGCTGTCGCAGGGACACCTCCATGATCTCTGCAGCAGCCCATACCTTCCGTGCGAACGCGTGGAAGGTATGGGTCCCTACTTCGGCCGTCCTCCGGCGAGGGAGGCACGTCGCCTCCCTCCGCCCACCTCTCCGCTTTCACCTCTATAAAAGCCGCCTCCGCCTGCAGAAGAGGGCAGCTCGGTCCTGACAGAGAAACACCCTCTTTTTCCCTCTCTTCCCACTCCGGCAGAAGCCCACCAGCTCCGGCGGTTCTTCCTCCTCCTCCTCGTCGCTCTGCCGCAATACCAGTAGCAGAGCCACCTTCGCCCGCTCTTCCCGCATCGCGCCGTACCCAGCGCGCGCCCTCCCGCTCTCTCCTCGCCGCCACCCTCTCCCTCTGGGCATCTTCTTCTCCGGCGACAGTCGATACGACTGCCGCCCTGCTCTGGCCCCTTTCGTCCCTATAACTAGGTCAGAACTACTCCCCACCTCCCCCTCTTTCTTTTCCTCACTGTTTTTCATTCGATTAAACCCTCGACCACTCCTGTCCACCGTCACCCCCTTCGTCTCCGGCTACCCTCCAGCGAGACGCCCCCATCACTCCACAGCCCCATACGCCTCGCCGACCCTCACAGAACCTCCGCCTCATCACACTGAGCAACCTCCGCCCACCCATTACTGCTCCACACCCCCACCACACTCCCCCGAACAGACCCATTTTTCCGGTCGCTGTCCGACCTAGCCCCGTCGCTAGACGCCGCCCCACAACCTGTTGCACCCCGCACCACCTTCTCCATGCCACGGCGAAGGTCCCCGCTAGTTTGATTAGGCCGAAGGGCCGTGTTTCTGTCTGACAGGGTCGCCACTCCAGCCGCCATTAACGACGACTGAAGCAGCTTCGAGGCGAGCTCCAGGCCCTGCAGCCCCAGGTTCCCAGGTGCTGTAGGTTGGGGCGAAGTCTGCGAAGACATCCGCCTCATCAGTTGGCGTCGACAGCGTCTGCAGCTGAGCAGAGGGTGAGGTGGAATCGTCCTGCGGGCGCGCGCGAAGATAGCACAGAGGATAGTCCCACATCGTGGGATTTCGAAACGTCGCCCGTGCATAAATTGGAAAAGTGACATAGCCTCTTCGCCTCCTGACCTCAGGGTGAGGTCCCTCTCACCCGCTTCACCCGGCCTCGTCCGCGACCACCCCCCGCGGACCTGGCCCGACCCGTATACCTGACCTGCACTCCTCGCCCACCACCGCACGCCGGTGGGCCTGGTCTCGGGAGAGAATCCGTACCCGAATACCCGGCTCTGGGAGAGCGATCCTTCGAGCGAAATCTGAGAAAGAGAGAGACGCGGGGGAGGATTGGGTTAGGTTTTGCTCTGACCAAGCTATGTGAGTGTGCAGGCAAAGAAGAAGAAGAGGAGAAAGAAGACCGCAGAAGAGGAAGGAGAAGAAAAAGAAGGAAGAAGCAGCCAGGGCTGCTCGAAGCAAAGCAGAAGAAGAAGGACTGCAAAAAGAAGAGGAAGGAGAAGAAGAAGAAAGAAGCAGAAGATGGAGCACCGAGGAAGCACTGTAGCAGGTGCTACTTAAGTCGTCTGATTGAGAAATCAGACGACGCTCTGAAGATGTAACAACCCGAGTCCCTACGAGACACGAGAACCGGACCGACTCGACTAATCCCAAGACCTGGTCGTTCAAAGAGGAAGTAACCAAAAGAGCAGTAAAATAAACCACATTCAGCATGAATATAACTAACGGTAAGAAAATACAGCAGTAAGGAAAGAAACCACTACAGTATATACCACCACAACAGTAGAATAACATTCATAACATAATATGAAACTGCAGGTAAAGAAAAGTACAGGGGTAACAAGAACTACTCACTACAGTGGAACCAAAAAGAGGTACAAGAGAACAGTGGTAACTCTACTGGACCCTACTCGGCCCAGCATCCTCTACAGCCGCTGACCCTAGCTGCTCAACACGTGGTCCTGAAAGGTAACGAGTGTAACACGTCAGCAAAACGCTGAGTAGAGTGGCAACTAAAACAAAAGAAACAGTAGAGTGTACAGTAGCTGTTATGTTCTGTTACTCTCTTTAATTACGTCTTTCTATTGTCTCACAATTTATCTATTTCTCAGATCCTTCACTTGATCTCGAATGTTCCTTGTGGGAACGATCTTGATTGCAGCCTTTTCCGAACAGTAGAAGTAGCAAGTGGTGCTCTCCCGGCCGGGAGAGTCCCCCGTGGTGATCCTACTCTCAGTCAACCACCCCAGGGTCGCGGACAGACGTAACGGTGACTACGGTACGCGCGATAAACGCACAGGTAGCTAACCCGCATTGGCACGCGGTCAGTCGTTTCCGTTAACGGGTGCGCCCAAAGAACAGCACGGAACCAGTACAGGGCAGAGCCCTCTCAGTAACAGGGGTCCAACCCCTCCACAGTAACCAAACAGGGGCCTTGCCCCTCCACAGTCCGCGCACCCTCACCTGACTACCCTGGTTTGCCCAGTGGGCCTAACAAGTCGGTGTAGGAGGCTAGCAGAACCCCGGGGCCCGTGGGGTAGCTAGTACCTCCCTACACTAGTAGCTCTCCTCGGTACTACGTACATGAGGGCCAGCAAGTCGGTACAAAGTGGCCAGTCCTAATCCCGGGTCCCTGGGGCGGCTGGCTCCGCTCTACACTAAACAGGTACAGGTACTTCCCTTGGTACTACGTACCCAAGAGTCATCACACTACCACGTCTTTCTTTCTCAGTTCCATTCCTTTCTCTTTCCAGGAGTTCCACTCCTAATTCCCCGTAGGGTTCCAGTTCTTTTAACTCAGCACATTCAGGTTTCACCTTCCCAGTTTCACATTCATACATCCCATGTTCCCAGACATGCACATTTATTCATAACAGGTAGCTGTTAAACCAATTTACAGGTAGCTATTATTTCCTTTCCACATTTTCCAAGACTGCAGCATTCATATATTCCACTAGTTCTTCCCATCCTAGGATTCATGCCATACCCTAGGATCTATCATACAATCTAGTTTTCCAGCCCTAGGATTCATGCAACACCCTAGGATCTACCATTCATTCTAGTTTCTCATTCCTAGGATTCATGCAATGTCCTAGGTTCTATTTATGGTTCCATAATTAACAGATTATACTAATAAACTTAAAAGCCACTCTACCGGTTACAACAGGAGTACTGGGGGCGTGGTCGGGAATCCCGCGTGCCTCCGCAACCCCCGAGACTGTAACGGAACGGGGTCCTATCACAAGGATCAAACAGTTTCTCAAAATAGTATACAACTAATGTAGACGGGTAGAGGATGTAATTCCGAAAAGCACGCAACTCGAAACGCGGAAAACGGACTCCAAACGGGCCCTAAACGGGTCGAAAACGACGAAACAGTGCAAAATCAGACGTCTATAACCTCTTCCAGATGTCTTAAAAGTGGATCAGAGGTTACCTTTGCTCTGCGTGGTCTCTCAGACGTCCAGAACCCTGCGGGGGCGTCTGGCCTAGTTCCCAGACGTCCGATGGTCACCCCGAACGTTTGGAAGTCGTTCCCGTCGTCTGACACTGCAGCCAGACGTCTGATTCACATTGGATGTGAATCTCAGAACCTGCGCGTACCAATTTCCTCTCTCTCTGAGTACGGTCAGTCGAAGAAGAGGAAGAAAGACGGAATAACTCACCTTTTAGAAGTCTGGACAGTCCTCCAGACGTCCTCCCCGCCGTCTGGTTGTAAGCCCAAACGTTTGATTCTGGAGAAAATTCCAGAATCAGGGCGCGACTCGCCCCCCGCTCGCGACGCTCGGCCGCGCCGCGACTCGTCCGCCTGCTGCTCGAGCCACAGCAGGCCTCCCGCGTCACCCCGCGTCCGCTGCTTCCCCCGCTGGCCGGCCCTAGCAACCCCGGCGAGCTCGCCCTCACGGCCGAGCGCCTCTTCCCACGCGCAGCACCTCCTCCCACGCTCACTGTGGCTGTCGCTGCCGCCGCTCACTCGCGCTCGCTCTCGCGCATCGGCTGGAAGGAGAAGAGGAAAGGGGGCGGAGGTGACGGGAGTGAGGGGGAGGGCGTGGCCTTTTAAGGCCGTGCGAGGAGGAGAGAGAGAGCGGGACAGAGGGCGCAGGAGGGAGAGGGAAAAAGAGAGAGAGAGACGCTCGCAGGTCTTCACGCTCAGGCGTGTAGATGAAACACACGTGCCGAAAATAATCGAATGCCAGACGTCTGGAAGGGGTTCCAGACTTCTGGTCAGATGTCTTAAAAACGTCTGAAGCCGCGCGTTCGTAACAGAAGAAAAAGAAAAGAAGGAAAGAAGAACAGGCGCCGCAGCTGAAAGCAAAAGGAAGAAGAAAGAAACGAAGAAGAACAGAAGATAAAGAGCTGAAAGCAACGGCTGCGTCTTCTTCTTTTTGTACGTGCACAAAAGAGAGAGAGATTATTGGAACTTACAAATATAACTTCAATATCCATTGCTCCTCGGCGACGGCGCTAAAAATAATGGCGGTGTGGCTAGGTTTTGTTGTTTGTTATAGAAATGACGTTGTAGTACAGATAGTCATTGCCACTATTACAATTTTACTCAGAAATAAAAGGTTTTCCCGAGGTCGAACTCAGGGAGCAAACTATAATTCTAGAAGTACAATGTTTCTATTACAAAAATAAGAGAGAGAGAGAGAGAGGTAGATTGGTCTCTTGACTTTTTCTTCTTCTCTTCTTTCTCTCTTGTCTTTGTCTTCTTCTTCTTTCTCTTCTCTTCTCTTTGCTTGATCGTCCTTAGTTCTTCTTCTTCTTTACCCTCTTTCTTTTTCTTTCCTTCTTCTCTCTTTGATCTTCTTCAGCTCTTTATCTTCTGTTCTTCTTTTCTTTCTTCTTCTTTTTGCTTTCAGCTGCGGTGCTTGTTCTTCTTTCCTCCTTCTTTTCTTTTTCTTCAAAGCGTCGTCTGATTTCTCAATCAGACGACTTAAGTAGCACTTGCTACAGTGCTTCCTCGGTGCTCCTTCTTTTGCTTCTTTCTTCTTCTTCTCCTTCCTCTTCTTCTTGCAGTCCTTCTTCTTCTGCTTTGCTTCGAGCAGTCCTGGCTGCTTCTTCCTTCTTTTTCTTCTCCTTCCTCTTCTGTGGTCTTCGCTCTCCTCTTCTTCTTCTCTGCCTGCACACTCACATAGCTTGGTCAGAGCAAAACCTAACCCTACCCTCCCCCGCATCTCTCTCTTTCTCAGATTTTACTCAAAGGATCGCTCTCCTAGAACCGGGTATTCGGGTACGGATTCGCACCCGAGACCAGGCCCACCGACGTGCGGTGGTGGGTGAGGAGTGCAGGTCGGGTATACGGGTCGGGCCAGGTCCGCGGGGGGTGGTCGCGGACGAGGCCGGGTGAAGCGGGTGAGAGGGACCTCACCTCGTGGTCAGGAGGCGAAGAGGCTATGTCACTTTTCCAATTTATGCGCGGGCGGCGTTTCGAAATCCCGCGATGTGGGACTATCCTCTGTGCTATCTTCGCGCACGCCTGCAGGACGATGCCACCTCGCCCTCTGCTCAGCTGCAGACGCTGTCGACGCCAATTGATGAGGCGGAAGTCTTCGCAGACTTCGCCCCAACCTGCAGCACCTGGGGAGTGTGGTGGGGGTGTGGAGCAGTAATGGGTGGGCGGAGGTTGCTCAGTGTGATGAGGCGGAGGTTCTGTGAGGGTCGGCGAGGCGTGTGGGGCTGTGGAGTGATGGGGGCGTCTCGCCGGAGGGTAGCCGGAGACGAAGGGGATGACGGTGGACAGGAGTGGTCGAGGGTTTAATCGAATGAAAAACAGTGAGGAAAAGAAAGAGGGGGAGGTGGGGAGTAGTTCTGACCTAGTTATAGGGACGAAAGGGGCCGGAGCAGGGCGGCAATCGTATCAACTGTCGCTGGAGAAGAAGATGCCCAGAGAGAGAGGGCGGTGGCGAGGAGAGAGCGGGAGGGTGCGCGCTGGGTACGGCGTGACGCGGGAAGAGCGGGCGAAGGTGGCTCTGCTGCTGGTATTGCGGCAGAGCGACAAGGAGGAGGAAGAACTGCTGGAGCTGGTGGGCTTCTGCCGGAGTGGGAAGAGAGGGAAAAAGAGGGTGTTTCTCCGTCAGGACCAAGCTGCCCTCTTCTACCGGCGGAGGCGGCTTTTGTAGAGGTGAAAGCGGAGAGGTGGGCGGAGGGAGGCGACGTGCCTCCCTCACCGGAGGATGGCCGGAGTAGGGACCCATACCTTCCGCGCGTTCGCATGGAAGGTATGGGCTGCTGCAGAGATCATGGAGGTGTCCCTACGACAGCAGACGTCGCAGGAAACACCCAGTTGAAAGGGCAGAGGGCCTCCCTCACCCTACGCGGTGCCATGCTCCGCGCAAAGTCGCCCGAGCATGGAGCTACTCAGGGTTTTGCAGGGAGGACCTAAATGCAAAGAACGATCAAGATCTAGGGGCTAAAATGCGAGGGTTTCAAAAGTTGATGGTCAAAAAGTAATAGATGAGGACCAAAATGCAAAGTCGGTCAAGAAAGTTTCTTTTTAGGCTTAAGTTTTTATACATCACTAAATAAGACCTAAGGATTCTAATGGTGAGTTTTATTTCTAGATCAGACCTTGTTTGACTGGTCAATTTACATAAAAACCTAAATTAAATCATTAATTGGGCATGATTCTCAATGTAGGTCAAAATGGGTTCCCAAGGCTAAATTGAAGGTTCTAAACCCTAGAGATTATTTTTATATGAATTTTACAGGATTTAGTAGATTTTTACTTTGCCTCGAACTTCGTGAATTGAAGTGGATTTGTTTTAGGGTTACAGGATGTCATTTAATTCCTTGGAGTTGCTGTAGCCCTTGTTGGATCAAATCATCCCACTTTCCTTCTTATTAGGTTAGTTTGACCTATGCTTGGACCCTGAGTTACCCTTTTTACTGATTGTGTTGGTGAAATTACATTTTTACCCCTTATGACTTATTTTCTTCAAAAACTCAGAATTCTCTGATTCAAGCCTTTCTATAAGTTATGTAGGAGCTTTTTCTCGCAAATCTAGGTTAGATTGTGCTAGTTTAGGATTCATGATGAGGTTCTCATCATACCCCCATGCCTAGCTTTTGCTAGTCCCTTAGCAAAAACTTAAGGTTTTAACCTTTGTTCTAGACCATGATGTTTTTAATAACTTCAGATAAGTGCTTTTTCATTTGAACTTAGATTAGGTTAGAATGCTGACCATAGGCCTAAAAGGTACTCTAGAACCAATCAAGATCCAGATCTGTCTATCCTCAGCCTTAGTCTTTGGCAAAGGTTTTTAAGGCCCACAAGAACTAACCTAAGGTCTATTAGACTTTGTGGTTAAAGCACCCGTGCTTGAAATGACTGTAGTCCTGGTTTAGTTCGTAGTGCGTTTTGTAAGAGAGAGAGATAGAAAGTTTTTCTGTTTGGAGAGTTTTCTCTCTCTTTTTCTTTTTAGTTCTAGCTTAAGATTGGTTTTTCAACACGATCTGTATCAGATTCCTTGCTCCCATCATCAATCCTCAAGGGTTCCTGGCAATCGATGCTTCGAGATAGCACCGCCCATGGCAACCCACGGAACCCTGGCTATTGAGATTTCGAGATAATCCCATCCATGGTGTTCCGTGGCCGAATCCAGACCCTGGTAATTGACACTTCGTGATAATGCCATCCATGGAATCTGAACCAGCAGAGTGCTTACATGCCCCCAGTAGGATATGTAAATATCCTAAGAGACAAGCACCGAGGAGATGATATTTTGTTATGATCTTCGACGGGATTTCCCGCCTCTCCGTGCTGGGAACTCGTCCAAATCAACTTGTGTTGATCGGTCGCTCCTATTCTAGGTGTATTTTTCAAAATTTTGTGACGCTTCTGCGTGATTTTGATTTTTACGCTTACTGAACCAAGCTGTGTGTGAGGTTGGGGTGCTTAGGTTACTGAGTCCCATAAACCAGAAGTTAGTTAATGAGGTCAAATACTCCCTAAGCCTTGGACCTAATACTTATGCTTTTCATTTTCCTCAACCACTTGAGGAATGTCTAGATCTTAATGGGTACTAAGAGTCTATCCAAAAATGCCTAAAGTTTACGTTTTTACTAATCTCACCATGCACTTTTCATTTCTTTTCTTGAATAAGGTCTAGAACTTAGGTCAATTCCTTAGTTTCTTACTAATGATTATCACTCTTTTCTTTCAATTTTTTGCTCCTTTTTCATTTTGTTCCTTCTCCCACAAAATTTCCTTTCTCCTCTTATTCTTTTTTTTGAATTTTTTGTTTATGGTGTTTTTGGAATATGTGAATTTTTTTGTTTAAAACCTTTTCTTACAAGTTTTTGCACTTTTATACCCCCCCATGCCTAAGGTTTGCAATGTTCTCATTGTGACTTAGGGGGTTTTTATTTACTTAGTTAATTCCTTAAGACCGAAGTTTGGATGAGTGAATGGGTCGGGATGAATTTTACGGACGATTTCTAATCCCAGATGCAAGCATCTGAGGTGGAGTCGGCTGTCTATAAGGGCGAACCTTAAGTACACAAAGGTGTGAAAAAGGTTTTAGATTTTCATGAAAATGACGGGTTGCCTCCCGTTAAGCGCTGAGTTTTACGCCATCGGCTGGGCGCGATAAGCTCAAGGGGAATGGAGGATATAAGATGATTCAGCCAAATCAGTAGAAGTCACATCAATGAACGACTTGAGTCTCTGACTGTTTACGATGAAAGGTTCGGAATCGTGGCTGAGCGGACTAATTTCGATGGCTCAATTTCCAAAAACCTGTCGGACTAAATATGGTCCGACCCACTTGGATCGCAGCTTTCCCGGGAAAAGTTTGAGTCGGGCATCAAAGAGTAGGACCTTCTGACCAGGATGAAAGATCTTTCTCGAGATATGCTTGTTATGGAAGGCTTTAACCCGCTCCTTGTAGATTCGTGAGTTCTCATACGCGTCTAGGCATAATTCATCGATCTCGCTGATTTGAAGTTTTCTGTGGGTTCCAGTCTTCGAAAGATCTAGATTACAATTCCATACTGCCCAATAGGCTTTATGCTCTAGTTCTACGGGAAGGTGACACGCCTTTCCGTACATCAGTCTAAAGGGAGACATGCCTAATTGGGTTTTGTAGGTGGTCCTATAGGCCCACAATACTTCCGGAAGTCGGGACGACCAGTCCTTCCTGTCAGGCCGAATAGTGACCTGCAGGATCTTCTTGATCTCCCGATTTGACAGCTCAACTAGACCATTAGTTTGGGGGTGATAAGGAGTAGAGATTCGGTGAGACACCCTGTATTTGGTCATCAGTGACCTAAATTGAGCGTTTGTGAAATGGGTCCCCCCATCAGAGATTATAGCACGAGGAATCCCGAACCTTGAGAAAAGGTTTTGATGAATGAATTTGAGAACGACTTTGTGATCACAGGTTCGGGTCGGTATGGCTTCTATCCATTTGGATACGTAGTCCACAGCAAGCAGAATGTATTCGAAACCATCCGAAGCAGGAAAGGGGCCCATAAAATCAATCCCCCAAACATCAAAGATTTCGCATATGAGAATCGGCTGCAAAGGCATCATGTCGCGACGGCTCATGTTGCCCAAAGTCTGGCAACGACTGCATGCCTTGCAGTGACTGTATGCGTCTTTGAACAGCGTGAGCCAGTAAAAGCCAAATTGGAGGACTTTTGATGCAGTTTTATGCTCAGAGAAATGGCCACCGCATGCCTGCTCATGGTAGAAAGAGAGGATATTGCTGATTTCTTCTTCCGGGACACATCTCTGGATGACTTGATCAGCACCTATGCGGAAAAGGTGCGGGTCTTCCCAGATGTAATACTTGGCATCAGAACACAATTTGTCTTTCTTGGCCTTCGGCCAATCAGACGGGATCTGATGAGATGCCAAGTAGTTTACTATATCAGCAAACCATGGAAGTCTAGTACCGATAGTCAGCAGGTGCTCATCAGGAAAATGTTCCGTGATTGGTCCGGAAGGGTTGATAATCTCAGAAGGAAGACGGGACAGATGGTCAGCTACCACATTCTGCCTTCCCGCCTTGTCGCGAATCTCAAGATCGAATTCTTGCAATAGCAAGATCCAACGAATTAGTCAGGGCTTCGCATCCTTCTTGGCAAGGAGATGCCTTACAGCCGTGTGATCCGAGTAGATGATGACATGGGAACCCAGGAGATACAATCGGAACTTTTCAAGGGCAAATACTACGGCTAGCAGCTCCTTCTCCGTAACCATATACTTACGCTGAGCCTCGTCAAGTGTCTTGCTAGCGTAGTAGATGACCACTGGTTTCCCGTCAGCTTTCTACCCCAGGACTGCTCCTACAGCGAAATCAGACGCATCGCACATGATCTCAAAGGGTTGAGACTAGTCAGGGGATTGTAGGATAGGTGCCTGGGTGACTCGGTCACGCAGGTTTTCAAAGGCTAGTGTGCATTCCTTTGAGATTTCAAAGGGTACATCCTTAGAGAGAAGAGAAGTCAGGGGACACGCGATTTTCGAGAAATCCGGAATGAAACGATGGTAAAAATCAACGTGCCCCAGAAAAGAACAGATGTCCCTGATAGAGCTAGGCATAGGAAGGCAAGAGATCAGATCAACCTTAGCTCGATCCACTTGGATGTCTTTTTCTGAAATTAAGTGTCCCAGGACAATTCCCTCAGGCACCATGAAATGGCTCTTTTCCCAGGAAAGAACCAAATTCACATTGATGCATCGCCTGAGTATCTGGACCAAGTGTTGGAGGCAATCGTCAAATGATGCTCCAAAAACTAAAAAGTCATCCATGAAGACTTCCAGATAGTCACCTACCATATCTGAGAATATGGCAAGCATGCACCGTTGAAAAGTAGCGGGTGCATTGCAAAGACCAAAAGGCATCCTTCGAAACGCGTATGTTCTGAAGGGGCAGGTGAATGTGGTCTTTTCTTGGTCCTCAGGATAGATTGCCACCTGGTTGTAACTGGAGTACCCGTCAAGAAAGCAGAAGAACCTATTTCCCGCTAGTTTCTCGAGAATTTGATCAATGAAAGGTAGTGGGAAATGATCCTTCTTCGTGGAGAAATTGAGTCGGCGGTAATCTATACAGACTCTCCACGCGTTGGTTAATCAGGTAGGAATGACTTCTCCGGTCTCAGTCGTTATAGTGGTGAGTCCTGCCTTCTTAGTCACAACCTGAATTGGGCTCACCCAACGACTATCGGAGATCGGGTAGATGATTCCGGCATCTAACCACTTGATGATCTCCTTTTTCACGACCTCCTGCAGATTAGGGTTCAAGCGTCTCTGCATTTAACGAGAAGGCCGTGCTCCCTCTTCTAAATAGATATGATGAGTACAATAAGAGGGACTTATTCCAGTCAAATCATCGAGAGTCCACCCGATGGCTCTGCGATATTGCTGGAGGACAGTAATCAGACGGGATTCCTGTTCGGGATTGAGGTTGGAATTGATAATCACATGGAGGGTCTGATTAGAACCCAAAAAGATGTATTTCAAGTGAGCAGGAAGAGGCTTTAGCTCGAGGATGGGGTTATCAGCCGCGGCGGGTGGTTCAGTATAGACGTGAGGTTCAAGGGTAGGAGTTACTGGGTTGTTCAAATCTGGATTCGACTCCTCTGTTTGCGGGTCAAGATCTTTCTGCGGTTGATGAGGTATAATCAGGTCATTCTGGAAGTGTGTTTCATCAACCAAAACCCTAATGTCACAAATTTGTTCGATGACACCGCAATTGATTCCTTGTTGGGCCTTAAATATATCAATTTTCAAGGTTTGATTCCCAAATTTGAGCTCTATTTGGCCCTCCTCACAGAAAATGTTGGCTCTAGCAGTAGCCAAGAAAGGTCTCCCTAAAATGATTAGTGTATCCCTATGGTTTTCAGGTGCGTCCATGTCTAAGACTATGAAGTCTACAGGAAAGTAGAAATCCCGCACTCTTACAATAACATCCTCGAGAATCCCTTTTGGTGACTTTATAAATCGATCTGCTAATTGTAATGTCACCTCGGTTGGTTTTAGCTCAGATTCTTCTAAATGGTCAAGTAAGGATGTGGGTATCACATCTACGGAATCACCCAAGTCTAGCAAGGCTCTATCAAATTGGGTATCACCTATCTTGCAGGAAATCAGGGGAGTGCCAGGATCTTTAGCCTTGGGTGGGAGTTTGCTTAGGATTACAGAGCTGGCTTGCTCTGACAGAACAATTGGACTCCCACTCTTGGTTCGCGGCTTACGCTGAGGTGTACACACATTCTTTAAGAATCGTGCGTAAGCCGGTACGTGGCGGATTGCATCCATCAAGGGGATGTTTATGTGGACATGCTCAAAGAGCTTAACCAGGTCCTCCTCAGGTGCCACGGGCTTGGTAGTCTTCTTTCCCTTAGTCAAGGCCTGGGAAACGGGATCTTGGTTGGTTCTTCTTGGATAGGTCTAGGTCTTGGGTCTGGGACAGGGGTAGGAACGTCCTGGATTACCGTCCTAGGCTTGGGATCACTACCAGGCTTGGAGTGGTTTGGATGAGGTGGATCTTGGGTTTCCTTACCACTACGGGTTGTTACGGAATTAAGTCCAACCTGATTTTGGTTGGGATTGGGTAAGATGGGTTGCTGCTGGTAGCCTGCAAAAGAAGTGGAGGCCTCTGTCTCGTCGGGTGAAGGAACAGAGGGGACCTGATAAATCATATGGGCTTGGCCTGGGTTTAGGTTCATAACGCGCCGCTGGGTTGGCACGTTATTCGGGTTAGGAAGAGGTTGGGAAGGAAGAGTGCCTGGCTGGTGAGAGTTTGCCAACTGGGCCAATTGGTTTCGGACCTCTGTAAGTTCGTCCTTGTGTTGCTTTTGAATAGCCGCATTCATTCTTTGAATGTCAGCCAAAGTCTGAAGGATAAGGGACATTTGATCCTGATTTGGCCCTGATGGATAAGTAGGGTTGGGCCGAGGCTGAGGCGGCTGGTAAGGACGAAGGGGTTGTGAGCGGGGCTGAAAGGGTGGTCTTTGGGTTTGGGAATATCCCTCCCACTGAAAGTTAGGATGGCTTCGCCATCCAGGGTTATAGCTGTTGGAGAACGGGTCATTATGGATGGCGTTGTGGTCCTCGCAGGTTTGAGGAACCTCCAGAGAGTCAGAGAAAGAGGGGATGGAATTCCCTGGGCTGGTGTAGAAAGGATCGGATGGACCTCTGGTCAGAGAATCAGATGGTGGATATGGATCCATCTTAGGAGAAGATCGATGGAGAATGTTTTGCACAGTTTCCCTTGTGGAAGGAGGCTGTGCAAAGGGGTTTTGCGTAGAGGTGGCTCGCTGCAGGTGCTGAGTCAGCTCATCTACCTTCTTTTCAATAATCGAGACCTTGTCCAATCGACTGGCCATTAATTCCAGGTCGACTGATGCGGACAGGCCCTGCGTTTCATGTGCTCCCCTAAGATTCGTCGATGCGCAGGTATACGTCCTGTCGAATAATCCCATGGAGTCATTGTTGATGGAGTTCTCGCACATGTTTTCGAGAATCTCCCACACGGTGTCTTCATGTTGACCCATGATATTTCCTCCGCAGGTTGCATTGATGAAAAGACGGATGTCCTCACGGAGTCCCTGGTAAAAAGATTGGACCTGTTCCCATTTAGGAACTCCGTGATGGGGGCACTTTCTCATGAGATCCTGAAAACGATCCCATGCCTCATGGAGAGGTTCCCCTGTTTGTTGAGTGAAGTGAGTAATCTGATGGCGCAAGGCATTGGTCCGACCAATGGGAAAGAACTTTTTCAAAAACTCGGACTGAAGTTCTTCCCAAGTGTTGATCGGCCGGGTTTGAGTTTGATACCAATGAGCGGCCTTGTCCATAAGAGAAAAGGAGAACATCTTCATGAGAAGAATATCTCGATTTTGCGCATCTGACCCAAACGTTTGGGCCAGATGCTTTAGCTGTTTGATGTGCTGGAAGGGATCTTCGGAATTAAGCCCATGGAATTTAGGTATAGCATGAATCATATTGGGTTTCAATTCAGAATCAGGTCCACCAGTCGGGATTCTGACTCGAGGCTCAATGGCCACCGCAGTAGGATTATAATGGTCCCGCATCATAGGACGCTGCGGTGGGTGCACAAAGTTTTGGAAGAGGTCATTGAGTCGCTGGAGCTGGTGCTCCGGATTGTTTTCTTCCTCAACAGGCTGAGCCATGATGGGGGAAGAAGAAAAGCTTGGTTCAGAATTAGATGAGAGAATGATGGGGGAGGGTTGCGGTGCAAACACGGGCGTCGAGGCTTGGCCTTGACGAGAGTGAATTCCTAAAGGAGATCTTAACGGTGGTCTTAAGGATCTCCTATCGTTCATGCACTGTTGGAATAGATGAGTTTAGAAGGTGTTAGACCCAATCAAGACACCCAAAAATGTGTTGGGTGACTACAGAGGTGCGGGGCAGATGGACCCCTTGATCAGAAAGATCGTCCACCTGAGAATTACCTGGGCAGCCAGAGAGGGTGAGTCCCGCGAAGACCCCTACATGGTAGAGCGTCCCCACGGGTTACAGGGTTTCCCCCACCCAACCTCTCTTGTCACTGCGGTTCCAGGTAGACCAGAATGGGGATCTTGACCTCTTAAGTCTACCTCTTTTACTTTAAGATCAAGGTGCTTAAGGTTTCACTTGAGCTCTTAGGTATTTTTGTGAATAAGGTGGCCTAATTTGAAGGTTGGTTGACCCTATGGGTCAATTCTACCTAGTGATTCCTTTGGGAATTTAGGCCTTGTTTCATTTTAGGGTTCAAGTGTTTAGAGGGCCAATTTGTTTAGGGTTTTTCTTATTAGGTATTTTCAATCAATGGCTTGGGCACACCTCTTTTGGATTTCCTCAATTCTTGATTAAGGGGTGTGTCTCTGAAATCCTAATGTTTGACCTTATGTTGGCTCTACTTGGTCCAGTATATTCTTTGCTGGGTAATTAGGGCTCAGGCAGGAAAGTGTTAGCCCTTAATTACCTTTAATATTGTGTGCAGGAATAATAGTTTTTGAGAATATGCAGCTATTACTATGTATAAAAGACAGGTTATACCTTTTTTTTTTCTTTCTTTTTCCTCTTTAAATTTTTAGGGTTTAATAGGAAGTTACCTGTCCTTGGAGTAGCTGTGGTGCAGCTGCGTCTTTTTCTTTTTGTACCTGCACAAAAGAGCGAGAGCGATTATTAGAAACTTACAAATATAACTTCTAGAATAACCGTTGCTCCCCGGCGACGGTGCCAAAAATAATGGCGGTATGACTAGGTTTTGTTGTTTGTTATAGAAATGGCGTTGTAGTACAGATAGTCATTGCCACTATTACAATTTTACTCGGAAATAAAAGGTTTTCCAGAGGTCGAACTCAAGGAGCAAACTATAATTCTAGAAGTACAATGTTTCTATTACAAAAATAAGAGAGAGAGAGAGGTAGATTGGTCTCTTGGCTTTTTCTTCTTCTCTTCTTTCTCTCTTGTCTTTGTCTTCTTCTTCTTTCTCTTCTCTTCTCTTTGATCTTCTTCAGCTCTTTATCTTCTGTTCCTCTTCTTTTCTTTCTTCTTTTTGCTTTCAGCTGCGACGCCTGTTCTTCTTTCCTTCTTCTTTTCTTTTTCTTTAGAGCGTCGTCTGATTTCTCAATCAGACGACTTAAGTAGCACCTGCTACAGTGCTTCCTTGGTGCTGCTTCTTCTGCTTCTTTCTTCTTCTCCTTCCTCTTCTTCTTGCAGTCCTTCTTCTTCTGCTTTGCTTCGAGCAGCCCTGGCTGCTTCTTCCTTCTTTTTCTTCTCCTTCCTCTTCTGCGGTCTTCTTTCTCCTCTTCTTCTCTGCCCCGTGGTCAGGAGGCGAAGAGGCTATGGCACTTTTCCAATTTATGCGCGGGCGACGTTTCGAAATCCCATGATGTGGGACTATCTTTTGTGTTATCTTCGCGCGCACCCGCAGGTCGACTCCACCTCGCCCTCTGATCAGCTGCAGCCGATGTCGGTGCCAACTGACGAGGTAGAAGTCTTCACAGACTTCGCCCCAACCTGCAGCACCTGGGAACTTGGGGCTGCAGGGTCTGGAGCTCGCCTCGAAGCTGCTTCAGTCGTCGTTAATGGCGGCTGGAGCAGCGACCCTGTCAGACAGAAACACGGCCCTTCGTCCTAATCAAACTAGCGGGGGACCTTCACTGTGGCACGGCGAAGGTGGTGCGGGGTGTGGCAGGTCGTGGGACGGCGTCTGACAGCGGGGCTAGGTCGGACAGCGACTGGAAAAATGGGTTTGTTCGGGGGAGTGTGGAGCGGTAATGGGTGGGCGAAGGTTGCTCAGTGTGATGAGGCGGAGGTTCTGTGAGGGTCGGCGAGGCGTGTGGGGCTATGGAGCGATGGGGGTGTCTCGCCGGAGGGTAGCCGGAGACGAAGGGGGTGACGGTGGACAGGAGTGGCCGAGGGTTTAATTGAGTGAAAAACAGTGAGGAAAAGAAAGAGGGGGAGGTGGGGAGTAGTTCTGACCTAGTTATAGGGACGAAAGGGGCCGGAGCATGGAGGCAGTCGTATCGACTGTCGCCGGAGAAGAAGATGCCCAGAGGGAGAGGGCAGCGGCGAGGAGAGAGCGGGAGGGCGCACGCTGGGTACAGCGCGACGTGGGAAGAGCAGGCGAAGGTGGCTCTGCTGCTGGTATTGCGGCAGAGCGACGAGGAGGAGGAAGAACCGCCGGAGCTGGTGGGCTTCTGCCGGAGTGGGAAGAGAGGGAAAAAGAGGGTGTTTCTCCGTCAGGACCGAGCTGCCCTCTTCTGTAGGCGAAGGCGGCTTTTATAGAGGTGAAAGCGGAGAGGTGGGCGTAGGGAGGCGACGTGCCTCCCTTGCCGGAGGATGACCGGAGTAGGGACCCATACCTTCCGCACGTTCGCACGGAAGGTATGGGCTATTGCAGAGATCATGGAGGTGTCCCTGTGACAACAGACGTCGCAGGGAACACCCAGTTGAAAGGGCAGAGGGCCTCCCTCACCCTCCGTAGCGCCATGCTCCGTGCAAAGTCGCCGGAGCATGGCGCTGCTCAGGGTTTTGCAGGGAGGACCTAAATGCAAAGAATGATCAAGAATTAGGGGCCAAAATGCAAGGGTTTCAAAAGTTGAGGGTCAAAAAGTAATAGATGAGGACCAAAATGCAAAGTCGGTCAAGAAGGTTTCTTTTTAGGCTCAAGTTTTTATACATCACTAAATAAGACCTAAGGATTCTAATGGTGAGTTTTATTTCTAGATCAGACCTTGTTTGACTGGTCAATTTACATAAAAACCTAAATTAAATCATTAATTGGGCATGATTCTCAATGTAGGTCAAAATGGGTTCCCAAGGCTAAATTGAAGGTTCTAAACCCTAGAGATTATTTTTATATGAATTTTACAGGATTTAGTAGATTTTTACTTTGCCTCGAACTTCGTGAATTGAAGTGGATTTGTTTTAGGGTTACAGGATGTCATTTAATTCCTTGGAGTTGCTGTAGCCCTTGTTGGATCAAATCATCCCACTTTCCTTCTTATTAGGTTAGTTTGACCTATGTTTGGACCCTGAGTTACCCTGTTTACTGATTGTGTTGGTAAAATTACATTTTTACCCCTTATGACCTGTTTTCTTCAAAAACTCAGAATTCTCTGAGTCAAGCCTTTCTATAAGTTATGTAGGAGCTTTTTCTCACAAATCTAGGTTAGATTGTGCTAGTTTAGGGTTCATGATGAGGTTCTCATCATACCCCCATGCCTAGCTTTTGCTAGTCCCTTAGCAAAAACTTAAGGTTTTAACCTTTGTTCTAAACCATGATGTTTTTAATAACTTCAGATAAGTGCTTTTTCATTTGAACTTAGATTTGGTTAGAATGCTGACCATAGGCCTAAAAGGTACTCTAGTACCAATCAAGATCCAGATCTATCTATCCTCAGCCTCAGTCTTTGGCAAAGGATTTTAAGGCCCACAAGAACTAACCTAAGGTCTATTGGACTTTGTGGTTAAAGCACCCGTGCTTGAAATGATTGTCGGATTTTTCTTTAACTCAGATTTCAAGGATTTTTAATTAATTGGGTTTTGACTATTTGGCCTCTAGCCCTAGACGGGCAGTCCCTCCTAATGTGGCCCGGCTGGCCACACTGGTAACAAAGGGGGACTCGACTCCCGCTCTCAGTGGATCCCTGCTGACAGCTGTGCGGGGGTCTGGTGCTAGCAGCTGGCCCCTGTCGGGGGCCCCCAAAGGCCACTGATGGCCCCGCAAAATGTGACGGCTCTCCTGCGGGCGCCACGTGCCTCCTCGCTCGTCGGCCCTGTGAGAAGTCTAGCTGGTAGGGCTGCTTCCGCCCGCTGTCAATGTCGCGTGTGGGTGGGTTGGTTTCTTCGTACGTCATAGCTGCCTCCACCACCCTCGAAAACGTAGGTAGCTTCAGGGGTTTGACATACCTCTGAATAGCAGGCCGGAGCCCCTCGGTGAACCTCCAAAGGCACTCCTCCTCAATAGCCACGGCTGTCACTGCGAAACGAGACAGCTCCAGGAAACGCGTACGCTACGCGCTCATGGTCATCGTCCCCTGGCGGAGAGTGTGGAACTCCCGCCTCCTCTGGTCCTAACACGTCTGGGGGAAGTACTGCTCGTAGAAGAGGGTGACAAATTGGTCCCAAGTCGGCTCGTCCCTCTCCTGACCCCTGACCGCCCTCCACCACCTGTGTGCCGCGCTCTCCAGCTGGTACATGGCCAAGGCCACACGGCACTCCACAGGGGGGCGAAGGGTGTCAAAAACCTTCTCGATCTGCTCGAGCCAGTCCTCCTCCTCGGTCGGGTCCTCATCCCCTTTGAAGGAGGGGGGCTTTAGCTTTCAGAACTGTTCGAAAACCTCAAAGTGGTGCTGAAGTGGGGATGCTGGTGCGCCTCCGGGTAAAGAAGCCTCGTGCTCGGAAGTGCCTGAGGAAGGTGGGGGTGGTGGAAGCCCATCCTCTCCCCCGCGTCCAGCACCGTGTCCGTCTCGTGGTCCCACAGAGGACTCCCCTCCGCAGCCCCAGGGAGAGGCGCTCGTGGCGGCGGGTGAAGCTCCTCTCGCACTATGTCCCGTATTAGCTGGGCGAGGTCCTAGGCCTGAATGCCCCGAAGAAGTGGCTGGTCCACTGAGGCGTCGGGCTCAACGCTCACGCCCCTCCGACCTCGTCCTCGGCCGCGTCCGCGGCCCGCCTCGTACCTCCTCGTCGAGGCATCTCCTGCAAGGAGATGCGAACACGGAACAGAAAAGACGTCAATACTAATCGATATTCAACAAAGAAACCTTAAAACAGATGTCAAAAGGTATGTTGTGGTGGCTACTCTAGTTACAGGCACGTGAATTGATTTTTTTCCAACCAGTTGGTTAACTTCTCGGGACGTCCTTGCTCTGATACCATCTTGTTACGACCCGATTCCCGAATCCCTACAGGACACGAGAATCGGATCGACTCAACTGATCCCAAGACCCAGTCGTCCAACGAGAAAGTAACCAAAAAGCAGTAAAATAAACCACATTCACCAGGCAAGTAACTAAAGTAACAAAAGTATAGCAGTAAAGAAAAGAACTACTACAGTACATACCACCGCAACAGTAGAGAATTAAAAACAGGTATAGAAATATGAAGTTTACAATAAAAGAGTCCAAGGTGAAACAGAAATACTCACTACCACCGAGAAACGGTACACCAAAGTATAACTACTGGGCTCTACTAGGCCCAGCACCCTCCGCAGCCGTAGGCTTTGGCTGCTCAACACCTGGTCCTGAAAAAGATGACAATTATGACATGTCAGCGAAACGCTGAGTAGAGTGGCAACCAACTAGCTAAGAAAATGGTAAAGGTGGACAAGTAGCTATTTTTTTTAATTTCTTTCTTTATTTCTCTATTTACTCTTTCTTGAATTATTTCTCCGCTCCTTCTCTTGATCTCAAATGTTCCTCGTGGGAACGATCTTGATTGCAGTCTTTTCCAAAAAGTAGAAGCAGCACGTGGTGCTCTCCTGGCCGGGAGAGTCCCCTGTGGTGGTCCTACCCTCAGTCAACCACCCCAAGGTCACTGACAAACGTAACGGTGACTACAACACGCGCGATAAACGCACGGGTAGCTACCCCGTACTGGCACGCGGTCAGTCGTTTCCGTTAATGGGTGTGCCCAAAGCACAGCACGGAACCAGTATAGGGTAGAGCCCTCACAGTAACAGGGGTCCAGCCCCTCCACAGTAATCAAACAGGGGTCTTGACCCTCCACAGTACGCGCACCCTCGCCTGACTACCCTGGTTTTCCCAGTGGGCCTAACAAGTCGGTGTAGGACGGCTAGCTGAACCCCAGGGTCCGTGGGGTGGCTAGCTCTCTCCCTACACTAGTAGCTCTCCCCGGTACTGTGTACGCGAGGGCCAAAAGTCGATACAAAGTGGCCAGACCTAACCCCGGGTTCCTGGGGTGGCTAGCTCCGCTCTACACTAAACAGGGGGATAGTCGCTCTCCTTGGTACTCCGTACTCAAGGGCCAGCTCACTTCCCCATCCACTTTCCCAGTTCCATTCTATTTATTTTCCAGGAGCTCTACTCCTAATTCCCCGTAGGGTTCATACTCATATTTCTCAAGCTAAGCCATACTAGGTTTCATCATTTTAGTTTCATTCGCATATAGAGCATGTTTCCAACATTTAATATCAATTTATATACAAGCAGCTCAAATTTAGTTTCCAACAATAGAAATTTCATGTAGTAGTTACTAGCAACAGTACTCTACATTTCACAGGCAGATGTTATCCAATTACAGGCAATTATCATTATTCTATCTACTTATCCAAGACTGCAATTCAGGTATTCACGACGTTCGTTTCAGTGTTTCTATTCCTAGGATTCATGCCACACCCTAGGATCTATCATTCAATCTAGTTTTCAAGTCCTAAGATTCATGCCATACCCTAGGATCTATCATTCACTCTAGTTTTCAGGTCCTAGGATTCATGCCATACCCTAGGATCTATCATTCACTCTAGTTTTCAGGTCCCAGGATTCAAGCCATACCCTAGGATCTATTATTCATCTCAAAGATGCATTAATGTTGGTAAATAACTAAAAGGAGCCACTCTACCCGCAAGACCGGGAGTGATGGGGAGTGATTGGCAGGTCCATGTGCCTTCGCAACCCCTAAAGCCGCAATAGAATGAAGTCCTAATACAAGGATCTATCACAAGGAACCACTCAGAACAGGACACAAGTATTTTAAACAAGTAGAGGAACCAATTCTGAGAAGAACGAAATCTTAAACGTGGAAATCAGATCTCGAACGGACCCTAAACGGGTCAAAAACAACAATTCTGACTCAAATCAGACGTCTGGAACACCTTCCAGACGTCTTAAAAAGTGGTCCAGGTCATACCCCACTCTACGCTGCTCCTTAGACGTCCAAGGATCCTGCTGAATCGTCTAGACCCAGTTCCAGACGTCCAACTACCTCTCCGGACGTCTGGAGACGCTCTCCGCCATCTGGTGCTATGCCTAAACGTCTGAACTGCGTGGGAGGGTGTGTCCCCGTGCCTTCCCGAAATGAAACCTGCACGCGTGACAAAAGCCTCCTCAACACGACACGTCTCAGCACTTTGGCGGAACGCCCTGCAGGGCCGTATCCGCAAAGCGAGGTATAGGAAAAATTTCGTACCTCTCAGTCGTCTGGAGCTCCCTCCAGACGTCGCTCGCGTCGTCTGGACGTAAGTCCAGACGTCTGATTCTGGGAAAAATTCTCAGAATCAGAACCTCCTCGCCTTCTTCCTACTGCGCACGGTCGCGCCGTGCTCGCCTGCCTACTGCCTGAGCTGCAGCAGCACCTGGGTAACCTCCCCAACACCACGCTCCTTTACGCACCCATCGGCCGGCCCCGAGCTGCTCCGACGAGCTTGCTCTCTCTTTCTCGCACGCTCTCCCTCATCCCTCTAGCTGCACCTCTTCCTCTCCGCACCGCACCCGGCAGCAGCTGCTGCCCGCTCTCACTCCCGCTCTCACGCTCGCACTGGAGGAAGGGGAAGACAGTGGGGTGGTGAACAAGGGAGAGGGGTATTTGAAGGCGTGGGGGGTAGAAAAAGCGTTTGTAGGTCAGCGGGTTTCAGTTTGCCCGCGCACGCGCGCAGACTCGCGATCTTACTCACGCAAAAATTTATTTCCAGACATCTGGGAAGGCATCCAGATGTCTGACCAGACATCTGGACCAACTCCCAGACGTCTTAAAAGTGTTTGATGTCTCGGGTCTTAACAAAAAATAGCTGACAAGATTTCCTGTATAAGAAATTGAATTTCAATTCTGTGAATGCTTGTTGTTTTTCTTCCAACAATTTGTCAGCTACTTCATTTCAGTTAACTGTTCATGCACAAGAACTAAATGAAATAAAAATGATCAGTGTGCTAAAATGGGTTGAATCCCTGTCAGATTTCATACTGACTGCAAATAAGGCAGTCAATGCCTTTTTCGATCTTTTAAGATCCATCCTAAGTCTTTAGGACCCCTTAGAAACCTTTTGAAAGGCTTAGGATGGATGAGATTTGAAATTCAATAAAAATCAAAAAAATTCTAAACAAATTAAAATAAAACTGTTTGATCAAAGATCAGAAAGTTTTTTAACCACATAAAAAGTTACGTGGTATGCAAAACCCTCGACTTGGTAGAATTTGCCAGTCGATGAATTTGTATACCGTGAAACTTAATAATAGAAGTTACATCTAAAAAACATCAAAAATACCTCTTTCTCCATATCTAATTCTTCCCTTCTCATCTTTTATCTCTATAATATATATAAAAATCATAAAAAGTGAAAAACTCCAAAAATACCTAAAAAGTACTTTGTATATAAAGTATACTCTTGTAAATATAAGCTTTATATTAAGTTATATATGTAAATAAGTAGCATATGTATATAAACTGTACAAATAACTTATGTATATATTGTATACTATAAATTGGGTATTTAAGTTAGATTATACTATATATATATTAATTATATAACTATTTATTAATTAAATTAACTTATATATACTCTTAGACTAAATAAATCAAAAGACAGTATAAATAACAGTATTAAGCTATAAAACTGTATATACATATGTATATGTAGATTATAAACAACTAAAACCCTGTACCTTAATTTAATTCTTTATATATAATAAATAATTTATTTATTAAGTTAATAGCAAAGTTATTAGATTAAATTAAAGAAATTAGTAATTTAGAGTTATAATTAAGTTAACTGAATCTGTATACTTAGACTAATGTACTTTAAGTAATTTAAGCTAATTGAAGTATATTTATATCTTATTATATTATTTAAACTTAATGTATAAGTACAACAGTTCAAATCTGCTATTTAAATGTAAATAGAACAGAAATTAAATCCGTAAAATTCAATAAAAATGTCTATAAAATACTTATACATGTATACTAACTCTGTATAAGGTCAATTAGACCATATAGTAGCTAATTTATAAGTAATTAAAGATTTAAACATCAAAATCAGTATGTAAAAACTGTATACTTTAGTTAATTTATCTATATAGTAAATATAATTAAAATTTCAAATCAAGTGTACAATTGTATAGTATTATATAAATATTTCATTTTCCCATAATTTATTTTTATTTTAAAATAAATTATGGCCCTTGAATTGAGGGCCAAAATGCCCTTTGTTGAGCAGCCGCACGCATTTTCAGCGCAGGTGCGGTGCTCGAATAGCACCACATCGTGCGCTGAAGAGCGCGCGCTGTTATTTATATTGATTTTGTTCTCTAATGGCGTAGTTGTTACGGGCGCCGGGCACCTGAAACAACATTACCTTACACATCTTGAGCATATACATGAGCTGAGCATTTGGGGGCCGGGGCCTAGGGGTGTGTGTGTGTGCGCGGGCTGAGAGGCCCTCTGATCTGAGCTGATAATACACAATTAAGTGCCCTAATGATAATTAGGGCACGCTTAGTAGAGGTCTGGTCCCACCCTCTGGGTGCTGTGTATCCCTCAAAAAGCGTGCCCGTAAATTAAATACATTTTTGATGAATTAAGAGTGTTAATGACAGCAGTTAATCACCTGTGTGCCACAGTGTTTTCGAAGACTTATAATGCAGAATAAGACTACGAAGAAGAATAAAAGAGGAAGGGCAGTGTGGAAAGAGAGAGAGTGAAGATGTAAATACGTATAGTGAAAATAGAGAGTGAAAATATAGATAAGGATTATAACATATATATACACGTAGTACAGCTATTTACTTTTATGTAAATAACTTCGTACCTTTACTAACAGAATAAAACGTCGCTATAACCGTCGCTACAAACCCTGGTTTCCCTCTTTTAGTTTGTATATAGCTTTTTCTGGGGTCTAGCGACTGTTGCATCAGTCATTATAGCTATTGTATGTGTTACTGTAGGTGTCAGCTTAGTAAGTTAAATTAGTATACTATGTAATCTTACTTGGTAGTGTACTTTTATGTAAGTATTAGTAATATAACTTATAAAGAGAGTTTAGAGTATAGTAATGAAATGTTTGGTGCTTGTTTATAGTTAGTTTTTGCAAGCATTTTGATTAATTCTTTGTGAGCAATCAATCCAAGCATTCATTCATTCATTCTTTATTAGACGTAAAACTTCTTTTTGGAATTAAAGGATAATTTTGGAATTAGAGAGTGATGTAAATCAATAACGGCCTCCCAGTGAACGACCTGGAATAAAACTAGTAAAAGTTAGTTAAGTAAATAATAATGGTCGTAATGATGGTTAGTATTCTATACAATCTACTACAGTGACACTAATGATATTTTCATCCATCAATACAACTTCAACCATCATCATGTCCGCATTATTAGCTTTGCATTGGGTACCTAAACACCAATCAATGGTGTGTAGGTATCCTAGGTGATTAAATCATCTTGGGAAGCTCAAATTAAAATAATTCCAAAGGGATGACATGTGATCTGAATTTAAACATATCTTCTTTGTTGATCACTATTTTGGTCGAGATTTGATAGATTATAATGAAGGTTAGGAACTCATTTTGAGGGGATTTTTAGTGTCCTATTGATTTCTTCCTATTAAGCTGTCTATGATTTGATAAAAGAGTCAGTTAGGTCATTATTGTATTTGATATAAGATTTGGAATTCAAGAGTTTTAAATGAGTTTTACATCTTGATTACAATTGGTTTTGTGATTTGGGCCTTTTTATGAGTTTCCTGATGTCTAGATCTGAGTTATTTTATACTGGTGTGTAATTTAAGAGTCTTGGATCAGTTTTTAACTTAATATCGATTCAACTACTTAGTTCTGACAGCAACAGCAGCAGCTCATTTCAGCTGTTGAGTTTTGTTTGAGTAGCTTCTAGCTGCTGGGTGTTTGCAGTTGCTGAAGCAGCTAATCTAAGTCGTCTGTTTGATGAAGGTCTGAGCTAATGCACTTGTGGTTTCATCATCTGATTTGAAGTGAAATTGCAACAACTTTGCTATTGAAATTAGCAGCTGGTTTAACTGCTGTTGTAAGCTGCAGCAGCCATTGATTAGCTAAAATTTGAAGTGGATTTTGGATTGGAATGAAGTTGACCTTGTGTATATTTGTAGAATAGATTTGCACAAGCATTCATGTACTTGAAATGGATTTTAATTTAATTTGGAGTGCTTGTAATCTTAAGTTAAATTCTTTTGTCAGCCACTTGTACTGAGTATAACTGTCCAAATGAGAATTTTAATGAAATCAAAGCAAAAATCATGTTTAAGAGGTAAAACATGTTTCATACTTTGTGTTGAATGTTTATCAGTGTTTTCCCGCTATGATCAGCACATAGAACTCCTTTTAGGTCTCAGGTTGCTTAGCTTCACATCTATTTAGGCCTAAAATATGTGAACTTTGTAAATAAATAAAAATCTTAAGAAAATTGCAAAAAAAATAAAATAAAGGTGTCTTGAGTAGGATTAGATATTTTTCTAAGTGTTTGTCAAGTTTTAAGATAATCTGAACCCCCAGCTTGATAAAACATTTAACCAACGGTTCAGTCTACCTTGGAATTTAATAAAAGAGCAAACTTGAAAAACACCAAAAACAACTCTATCTCTCTCATCCCTTACCTCCCCTAAACCTATACAAATCATAAAAATAAGAAAAGCTCCAAAAACATCCAAAAATACCCTATATACTATTTATATACTTGTATGTATAAATTAAGCTAAGCTAAGTATATATATTGTATAATATGTAGATAATGCACATAATTAACTTATATATGCATTCTATATATTAAATTAAGTATTTAAAATGATTTATTATGTATATAGCTTTATTGTATTATTATATATTAATTTATATAACTTAAATGTATAATAATCTAAGTAATTCTATAAACCAATCTATATGTACATAATTATACTTAATACTGTACTTATGCATTTATATATGCATTATGCATTGTACAGTACCTGTAAGTTAATTTAATTAAGTAATTACAGTAGTTAATTAAGTTATTAAGTAATTTATTAACTTAAAATAAAATAAATTATTAATTTACTCTAATACCGAAGTAAGTTATAATGTATATTTGTATAATAATATATTAAATATTTTGAATGCATTTATACCATATTTATACTGTATTATAGTATTTATAGATTATTTATATGTAGAACTAACTTAAACTAATATTTAATTGTATATAAATTAAAATAAAGTTTATAAAATATAATAAAAATATGTAATAAATAATTTATTATGTATATAAATCTTGTATAAAGTCAATTGTACTATTACTTAACTAATTTATACTTTAATTAAGTAATTAACATTTAACTTAACATATATAAATCGTAAATTTTAGCTAATTTTATTATATAATTAAATAAATTATTTATATAAATTAATTATACAATAGGTAGCCGTATATAAGGGCTTTGTAACCATATAATTTAATTTTAATTAGATTAATTTATAGCCCTCAAATCGAGGGCCAAATATTTGAAATTAGAACATAGCTAGAGTAGCGATAGTGCCTAATTGGTGCTAAGGATAATGTCACATCAGGCACTGTGGATGAGATGAGGCGGTATAAGTTGTTTTCCTATCATTGCCTTCCCAGTCGACATGCGCTGGGTGCACATCACATACCCATGCATTTGATACTCATGAGCATATTTACGAGCATTGAGCACAGTGGTGGGTCGGGGGCCACTCACTATGCTGCGCCCATGCGGGCCCAATATTGGGTCTATAACCGGATAAAATGCATAATAAGTGAACAAGAACCATGTTTAGTAATGGTCTGGTCCCACCCATGTGGGTGTTGTGTATCCCACGAAAGGCTGGTTTGCCAACTAAAAGACCTAAAATTTTAGTTTAAGGAGTAGTTGAACTGGTTCGAAAGAGAGGCCCTAAAAAAATCTAAGTGTTGAGAGAAGAAGAGGAAATTTGGCCAAGTGTTGGAGCTGATAGAAGTGCCTGTGTATGTATGTGTATATGTATAATATATATAGTATAGCTATATAGTATAAAGTATATGTATATAAATAATGTAAATAAATAATTATAAGTATGTATACGTATACTGTAATATATATATATATATATATATATATATATATATGTATATAGTAATAGTATAAGTAATGTAAAGATATTGTTTGAGCTCTTATATATATATAAATAACTAGAGCTTTAGTGATAGATTCATCTGTCACTGTACATTTGTATATATATTAGTATAGATAACTATTTTGCCTTATGATAAGTAAATATTTTACTAAGGCTTTAGTGACGTTTGTATATGTTACTGTATATATAATATATGTTACTATAGACATTAGTATGTCAAAATAATTTAGTATAGTAGGTATTACTAGTTATTTTTTACCTATACTTAGGTATTACATGTATTAGTTGTACATAACTAACATAGTGTAGTAGTAGACAGTTTTTGTTGTATGTTTATTGTACATATGATTCGGGCATTATGATGCATATTAACTGATTCTTTTGTAAATAATTAACCCATTTACTCATTATTTGATTCATTCATTCATTCATTTTGTAAATAAAATCAATATTTTTTGGAATAAAAGAACATTTTTGGACTTAGAAAGTTATTTATATCAATAACTGCTTCCCAGTGAACGACCTAAAAATAAACTAGTAAAAATTGTGAATAAATAAAATTGACGTGATATCGGTTTGCATTTGTGACATCTATACTACAACAATGACATTAAATACCATTTTTAATGCGAATCGAAAGTCGACGATCATATTTTTGGCGTCGTTTCCGGGGACAAAAACCCAACAACAGTACTTTCTTATGATTGTTAATGTCTTGTCCATCATATTTTTGACGTCATTGTTGGGGACAAACTTGACAACAGTGCTTTCTTATGATTGTTGACGTCTTGTCCATCAACAAGGGTGCTCTCCATAGCTTCAATCTTGGAGAGGAGATTGCCTTCTGTACAGGAAATCTGGCAGATTTGTAGAAAGGAAGTGAAAGATATTCAGTACTTATTTCTAGGATGCCCGTTTGTTAAGGCTCTTTGGTTCCACTTGGGGCTAAAAATTGATAACTATAAGGGACATTGGTTTTTGATCTATCAGCATATTAGCCATAATCTGTTGCAAGTTGAACAAAATCATATGCTCCCATTTTTTGTGGCTTATTTCATTTGGTCAAATAGACGTCAGTTGGTGCATGGAAAAGAAGGGAACAACATCGCTGAGTTGGCCTCAGCTTCTCTAAATTTCTATAACACTCCAAGAGATCCAATACCTTATGCTCCTATTCATCTACCGAACGCCACTTCCATTTTAGCCACGTATGATGCTCCTTTGCTTAGAGACACTCCCTTTCGGTATTCTATTATGGTTGATGCTGTAATGAGTAATTCTCACTCATATGTTGCCATGGTCATTCTAGACAGTAACGACACTTTTATAGCAGCACAGGCTGTCAAATGTTCCTCTTCAAATGTTGAAGAGTCTGAAGCTTTCGCTATCCTTTAATGCATTCGTTTTGCCTTGACATTGGCTCTCAATGGTGGACGTATCCTCAGTGATGCCTTGTTGCCTATTAGCCAAATCCATGGAACTATGCAACCACCTTGGAGATCTCTCTATGCAATTACATAGGTTTAGAGCCTTCTCTTGATTTCCCCTAATTTCAAGGTCTTCCATGTCAGAAGATCTTTGGTTTGGTTGGCTCACTCCTTAGCCTGTTATTGTATTATGTCTAATTTGTTTGGCACTTGGGATAGCTCATCTATCCCGTGTTGTTTGCTTGGTTGCATATGAATGAAAGCTACTTTTCCCCTTAAAAAAAAAAAACCATATACTAGATAATGTACACATTATTAATATGTCTTTAGGTATTAGTGTTGTTAATAATTAAGTTCTTCATAAGTCAATAATATTAAATAAATAAATTATATTTGGAAGAGATTTTTAATATATATTAAATAATATATACATTATTAATACATCTTTAGATATGAGTTTTCTTAATTCCTAAGTTCTCCAAAATTTGACAATATATATATATATATATGCAAGAGATTGAGAATGATAATCAATAGAATATGTATTTTTCTAGTAAAAGAACTTAGTGGATATGACACATTAATTTAACCAAGCTGTGTATTACGAAAAATGATCAAATTAAATAATACTTCACATCTCTTTTTTGAAATTACTGTATTTTTTCTCGTACAAAGTGAAGTCATTATTCGTGATCAAACTTGTTTTTTCCTTTTTGTAAGATTATTTACAATAACAAAAATTTTCTTAAGACATTGATTTAGTGGTTGTTATGACAATTAAGATTAATCTTGGTCCAGATCGATTCCACTTAAAGTTGCACAACTTTATTCTTTAACGTAATTCAATAAGAGAAGATTTGCCTTGATTTTGTTTTGAAATTCCTAATTAAGTTATGTTCTTGAACCACATAAGTTTGATATATTGAGGTTGTCAATTTCTGAGCTTTAGATCCCATTTACATACTATTGAAAGTCCAAAAAAAAATCTACCATCCATAAATAATACATTTACCATAATAAAACCCAAATGAACGTGTCAATCAGCAAATCTAAATAGAAGAAAAATAGTTTAATTTTCAGATAAATATAAATTAGCTAAATATAATTTTATCTACTATAATCATGCAAAGCGTGGGTAAACTAAGCTACCATGGATAAAAGAGAGGGTGAGGCTCCCATTCCCCTGTACCCAAACCCTCCATTCGACCTCACCCCCTCCTCCTCCTCCCGTCCCTCTACTCCTACTCCTCCTCCTCCTCCTCCTCCTCGTCCTAATCGTCCGGCGCACTCTGCACCCGCTCGCCCGCCGCTCCGCACCCGCTCGGCTGCTGCTCCGCCGCCGCCAGCGCCCAGGTCCGTTCCTGCCCCTTCCTCCTCCTCCGGCCATCTCTCTCGCCTCCTCCTCCTCCTCCTCCTCCGCGTCGTCCCCGCCCCTCCCTCTTCCTCTTCCTCCTTCTCCTTCCTTCGGTCCTCCTTGCTGCTCCTCCTCCTCCTCCTCCACCACCAACGGCCCGGCTCCACAACGTTAATAGAGCTCGAAATCTTTCTCGAGTTTGGCTAATTAACTTGGCAAGTTGCTCTTGCAAGTGCTCACTGGACAGTCATCACTGGAATTGCAAAATCTTCTACTTGATATGGCCACATATGCCACTGCAATTCACCTTTTTGAGAGACTCAACTATCCAAAAAAAAAAATTGTATGAGGTCAGTTTTATTCAGCGTCTTCGGGTTGATCTTCAACAGAAGCTACTCATTATTTGAGAATAAGATGGAGAACATGGTGTGATCTTGACCATCTATCTCCAGAAATATGACTCTCTTTGGACAAAAATGGCTGCTCTAGGGAAAAAGGAGGTAGCTGCGTATGAGTTATATTGGCTTTTTCTTTCGTTTGGCAATAGTCAATGGGGTCCTCTGGTGTGGACAATCAAAATAGAATGATCAGCTGCTGGTAAAGGGAGTTTAGTTATATCACCAATAAACTAGTGGGATCAACCCATTTCACTTGACCTCAAAGTATTGATGGGTGCAATCAACCTTGTTCTCCTTTAGGGCCTAGATTGAAAGTTGACCTGAAGTGTGTTGAGTTATACCAACATTCTTCCTTCTTTTATCTTAAAGTTGGGCTTTTCTTCTCTTTTTTGAAAAGGTGAAGTTGGGCATTTAGTTGTTTCATAGAATTATGCAAATAATTTCTTGCCGAGCTATGTTATGTTATGACCACTTCTTGTGGGTATACCTCTTTCTCTTTTTCCAGAAGCACTAGGAAAATATTTTGGAGCATGCAAATTGTGAGAAAATTTACATTATGTGATTGTAGATAGCTTTTATGGGACATCTTAAGTAACGTTGTTCTCATCAAATGAGAACTTTAATCTCTCTTCTCACATGAAAACAATGTCATTGCTCAAATTGAGGTTATTCTCATCTTAGTGCCTCGGGGCACTTGTTTCTGCTATGCGATTGTTTAGTATTTTAGGTTAGCTATCCCATCCTTTTTAGTTGTTCTTTTTCATTTTCTTTGTATTGCCAATAGATTTACCTACAATTGAAAAAAAATCCTTGTGTTCAATCATTTTTTGAAAAGGACCCCATGTTCAATCAAGAGATCATTGGTGGTGAAACTCACCGGTGATATTTGGTTCAGAACTAGAACCAGAACCAAGTATCACCGGTGATATTCGAAATAAGATGCAAAAATTACCAGTGAATTTAAAGAAAATATGAATCTACTTGAATTTGAATAAATGGATTAAAAAAATCTACTTGTAACTTTGTGGCATATATGACTTAGGATAGAAAAAATAGGAGATATGAAAAAGGAAGTGAAGGCTTTTCAAGAAAAGGCTAAAAGATAGGGTAGGCCCATAAAAGGTATATGCTTTCTATATTGATTTACAATAGATAGTTTAATTGCCTTTTATTGGTAAAATTTTCTTTTCAATTTGTTGTAAATTCATTGATATTCCAACATCGATGTTGTTTAGTTGATTATGTAAATGGAATGAAAAAATTGGAACTTAAAAAGATCATTTGATAGTGATGAAGGTCACTCTTTTTCATGTTTTGTTAGATTTATAAGTCTTGTCGGTCAATGTAAAACTTATGTAAGAGATTCTTCTTAGTTACAAAGGAAATAATGTATTTTTCCTCGGAAAAAAATAATTTGAGTTCATTGTTGATGATGTTAGTGTTATACTTAAGTTACCTACAATTGGTGAACAACTTGTTTACATAGATCGTGTGTTAAAAAAGTCTTACCCAAGAAAACAATTTTGAAGAGCGGATGCACTTAACTAAAAAAGGGTTAAAGGATATGATTGAGAAGATGATCCACAAGGAGGATAAAAAAGATGTTAACTTTTGCAATGTCCTAATTTTATACATATGCGCAACATTTTGTTGTCAAATTTAGGAGGATGTGCTCCACGTTTTTTTTTGCGATATCTTGACGATATATGTGCTGTGCAAGCATATAATTGGCTAGAGGCAATCCATCATTATATCATGTTAAATGTTGAAATCATTTCGGAAGATTTAAAGAAGGTACACAAAAGGGAATTAGAATGTCCACATAAAGTTTTACTTGGATGTCTTGTGTGCTTGTTGGTTTGTTATAAGTATCATTTTTTACGTTCTTCCTATTTTTTATTTTATATTATCATAATGCGTTTAAATATTATTTGCAAGTTTGGTCATATAAGCACACCAATATAATGACCGCAACATATCCCTATGAATGACCGAGGATTAAAAAAATAAAAACATGAATGACACCCATAAGTCCTTTGCAAATATTTAATCAAAGGATTATAACAATTACTTCATCACAGATGAGCACTTGAACCCATTGTTCCTGAATGCCCACAATTTGTCCATGACATGCCTACAAAATGGTTTTTTTTCTAACGTGAAGCGGTATTGGCACACATGTAATGTCGAAATGTAGGAGTATTAGCCATATTTTGCTAAATATGGATAATATGTCGATAAGTTCGGAGAAATGGGTGGCATTAGGTACAATTCTTAAATCATTAACATATTTTAAGGTTAATATAGATGTCCCGATAATCAATTTCTACCCATTCCTATTTCTATAAGTGATTTAAATTAACATGTTGTCGGCATGTTGTTGAAATGATTATTTTTGGGTTAGGCTATATCAACATCAATATAATGTTGAAATACAAGGACTTCGATGAGATGTCGAAATTTTGTCGAAATGTGAGCAAGTGACAAAATGTACTCAGCATTTCGACTTGCTACTATTGCTTTTCTCTCAGTTCTTCCATTCTTTACTATTACTACTGTTGCTCACGCTACTGCTAGTACTCTGTTCTTATCCAAGTCGAATCTTCGTCGCTGCTTTCTCTCATCTCGCTGCTCCTTTCTTGCAACTCTCTTAAGGTTTGATTCCACATCTATCCATAATTATAGAGTAGATGTACATACTAAACTCTACATCTACTATTGTTATGAATATATAGGTCTAATCATAATTTAGAATTAAGGAAACATTTATTTAATTTAGAAAAATAAAATCTTAAGTTTAGGCTAACGTTAAAGAATAAAGAACTTGCATCCCTCCATAAGAGAATAAAACATGAAAATTATAAACACTAAGGGCCTGTTTACTTCAAGGATAACATCCAACCTAAAAACCCATGGTCTCATGTTTGAAGGTGACCGTCTATATTTTTCATACATAAATGTGATACAACTAAATCTAAGCGTGACTCATAAGAGGTGACATAAATAAAAATAGCTAACATAACACATATAGTTATGTTAATTTAGATCTATTCAAATTGGTTAATCTGTCAGTATAGTGAAAGACCTCAAATTAATTGATAAACTAATTTAAGATCAACTGATTAAATATTTAAATTTTACTTACATTTTTACTTTAGTTTTTTGCAAACTATATATTTGAATATTTTATTTTTGCATGGTTTAATTAAATTTGCACAGTAATTATTTGATATTTAATTCTTTAACTTGAACATGGTATAATAGACTATGTGTTGCATATGGATATTAGGATATAACATTATTATTCTTACATAAATATGTTTAAGCTTGCTATTTCCTTAAAATTCTAATTATTTTGATTACTTTTGTCATTTTTGTTGGTATATATTGGCAAGTATTCGACATGCCCTTGGCGTGCCTATGAAATGAATTATTTATAGGGTATCGAAATCATTGAAATTTGACGTCAAAATACATGTATTTCCATAGTATGCCCTTGGTGTGCCTTTGAAATATACACCTAGAAATTTATCGAAACAAGATCAAAATTGGCATTTCAAACCTTACTTGACCTCATGAATGCAACAAGGTTGTGAAGTCTTTAAAGCACTGACCCATATTAACGAAATCTCATAGATGTTTGATACCTTTTATTCTTTTGTAAAAGAACTGCACACTTCCAAACTCGTTGAATTGAAACTTTACATGCTTCCTCCATTTCTTCCTAGGTAGTGTTTTAAGAGTCTTCCATGTGAACGGCTAATGTTGTAATCTTTTTTGGTAATGAATGAATTTAGGTGATTATCAAGTGGATAACCACTCTTATTTTAAAAACTGAAGCTGCACACAAGTAGCACATGAATTCGACAATGACACAAGCTTGGCAAGAAACCAGAGCACTTAATCAATAGAAGACTTGCGTGCACCCTTCTCTACCCTACACCTAAACGCTCAATCATCTCGCAAGTCTCCCAATAAGCTTGTAATGGGACAACTTTGCACATGAACTAGTTTTAGAATTAGAATAATAGATACAAACCAACTTGGAAAAATATGTCAAAAGCCTTGTTCTGTCATGTCTCATTCAATTGAAAATCCACTTTTTTGCCAATGCGGATGTAATGAAGTTGCAATAAGTTGTCATTTATATCACTTCAAGAACTAAAATACAAGGTCAGAATTGACACCATAATAAAGACTACGGGTTATCAAACACTCTAATGAAAACTCCATGTAGAGCCATACCATAGTTGCAATATCATCAACATCAAAACCCAAGAACAAATCCAAGTACAAATAGAATCCGTATTAGATATGTGCCAAGGTACCGCCTTCCTTGCATTGGTAGAGGAGCAGTGGGGGGAGGGTGGTGGTGGCTATTGGTGGAGTGTAAGGGGAGGATGATGGTGGCTATTGGTAGAGGAGGACGACGAGTAGCAGGGATGATCAGGGAAGGTTGGGGGAAGGAGGAGGAAGAGTAAGAGAGGGGCAGTGATGATGTAGAGGACTAATGAGGGGAGGGTGGTGTTGGCTGTTGGTAAAGGAGAAGGATGAGCAACAATGCAGAGTAGGGAGGGCCAGGGAAAGGGGAAGGAGGAAGAGGAAGAGGGAGGGGTGGGGACGAGGAGGAGGAGAGAGCGGCGGGGATGAGGAGGAGGTGAGAGGGATGGTTGGAGGAAGAGGAGGGGCAAGAATGGACTTGGGTGCTAGCAATGAGGGAGCGAGAGTTGAGCGGTGGTCAAGTGGCGTCAAACAAGAGGGACGTTTGGAGGAGGAAGGAGGGGGAGGTTGGATGGAGGGTTTGGGGGAGGGGGAAGGGAGGGAGGGACAGTTTGGGGGGTTGAGGAGTGAGGTTAGATATGAACCATTGCTTTGATTAAACGGTCTGGATGTTAGGTTGCACCTAAGTTTGTGTGTACCTCACTAGCACCCTCCCTTTCCCATATATATATATATATATATATATATATATATATATTAAAAATTTAAAGTTGTTACCACTTCTTGAAGTTAATTAACATTCTAGAAACAAACATTCTAATCATGTAAGAAAGCATTTTGTTGGTGACCCAGCCATTTGGCTGTTTGGATCCTATTCATTTCTCTCTCCTTGAGAAAGATGCGAAATCCCTCATCCATCCCTTCGTCTTCTATTGTTGGCCTCACCTCCTCCTCTCCACCCCTCTACTATTGTCCTCCCCTCACCACCTTCTCCCAACAGTCGCTTGTCGTCTCTTGCCGTTGCCTTTTAATATGAGTTATTTTTTTAATATAATCTTTATGTTATTTCTTATTTCTTGTTTATTATTAATTTACATGTTTTGCTTGCTTTATTATACATAAATGGTTACTTTACAAGGTTTTTTAACACTAGGCAAGAAATCATACTGGAAAGTTTAACAGTTTGTTTAGTTGAAAACCCTGGTCCTGCCAACCGAAACTGATACATTTTTATGGGTTAGTTCACCCCTTAGCCAAGCCCCTCGCTATAGCCATCGAGATTCCTCTTTCCCCCTTTTTAGTTAGGGCACATGGCTCCATTCTTGGTAACAGGTGGTGCTGTTGAGCCTTCTTTTAGTATGGGAGTATATTAGACTGGTTGTTTACTGCTTCATTTTAACATTGTTCATTCTAGAATAGAAAATGAGTGAGAGAGGGAGTGAGAGGGGGAGCGCGAGGAGGGAAACGCGTGGGTGGGAGAGGGATGGTTCTGGTTGGTTGGCGGTGAAGAGGAGGTTGCAGAGGGGGGCGGAGCCGGTGCGGTGTTTCAAGTGCCTCGGAAGGGGGCATTTTGCGGTGAACTGTAGGGAGCTGGTGAGGTGTTTGCGGTGTGGTGGTCTCGGACATAGGTGGGCAGGCTGCGGGCTCCGTGAGCTGGTTGGCGAGGCTTCTGTGGGGAAGACGAGGGTGCTGCCACCTCCTCCGGAGGGGGCACCTTTCGTGGAGGTTGAGGCGCCATGGTCGGAGATTGGGACCTTGGAGGGGAGGTTAGCCGCGGCTCTGGTTGCGGTGGTGCTGGAAGGGGAGGTGGGTGTGGGGGACTTGAGAAGGGCAGTTGCTTCGTTCTTGGGGATCGGAAGGGGGACCTTTGGAGTGGCATCCCTCAGGAGCGGCTGCCTGATATTGTTGGGGCTTGGACAGGAGATGCTGCGACGCCTGGCTTTCAAGGAGCTGCCATGTGGCTGGGGTGTGGTGAGGTGGCGGTGGCCGGTGAGGTCGGATAGGGCCGTGGAGGAGCGGCCGCCAGTTGGTGCGAGGCATAGGGTGTTGATTGAGGGGGTCCCTCTCTTCCTCCGTATGGTGGAGGTGGCGGCAGCAGTGGTCGCTCCTTTTGCGAGGCTCTGAAGCTGTGAGGGTTTGGGTCTGAGATCGGTGGACTTGTCGAGGTTCGGGGCGTGGGTGGAGATGAAGCTAGGGATGCAGCATGCGGAGAAGGTGGTCCTCAGGTGGGGGAGCTCCTCTTGGCTGGTTCGGGTCTCGCGAGAACCTGGAAGACTTCGGTCTTTCGCTGAGGCGGAGGTTGGCGGTGCGACGGTGGAGCTTGGCGTCGGAGGTGACGTGCAGGCGGACAAAGGGCGGGTTGTTTTTGGGAAGGCGAAAGATCGCGGGATGATGGTGCGACTGTTGCGATCCCCGCGGCACGATCTGAGGCAGACAAGAGGGCGAGGGTTTCAGAGGGAAATGCTGGTTTTGCGGAGGAGGCGATGGAGGAGTCTGCGGCGCTAAGGGCGGACCCTGCTGAGGTGGAGCAAGGTTTTAAGGGGTGTTCTCGTGGCGGATCCGGGTCGGGCGAACCAGATTTGGAGGCGGGGAGAGATGGCTTTGGTGGGGTCTTTGGGTCGGGCTTTGTTTCGCACAAGGGTCCAAGACAGACCTCCAGCGCTAGCCACAGTCGGGGGCTTTTGGAGGCGAGCCCTCGACGTGATCTCGACCAGACCAACTGGGCAGCGATGAGCGACACAGATGGGGAGGTGATGCACGTGCAGAGGTGGAGGCTGAGGAAGCCTCTATTGCAACGGCTCATGTACAAGCCGAGATGGTCCTATTGGAGGGGGAGGGTTGTGACCGCTCCTGCTAGGAACGAGGTAGGGGATGTCCAGCGTCGGAGGATGGTGGTGGTTGGCGTCGATGCATCGGCTGGTAGGTGGGGGGAGAAGTCGATGGTGGGCTTGGTAGGTGGCAGAGGCGATGCGGGGGTTGAGGCGGTGGCTGCTGCTGGCGATGACGGGCAGCGGGTGGCTGGAGCTGGAGGAGGTGCTGAGGTTGAGGAGGGTTCGGCGGAGGAGGGAGGGGCTGGTGAGGAGGTGGTGCAAGCTGTGGAGGGGGATGCCTTGCTGTGGGGGAGGGGGGGCAGATGCAGTAGGGCCTGCCCGGTAGGGTTGATGAAGTGGAAGAGGGGGAGGTAGACAAGGTGGCTACGGAGGTGGGGTTCAGGTGCACGATGCGAGGGGGAGTCTCCCGAATTTCTCCATGACTAAGGTCCTTTCGTGGATGTGAGGGGATTAAACGACCCCTCCAGGCGGGCAGCTTTGTGTGGATATATCCAGAGGTGGGGTCCTGAGGTGGTGTTTCTCTAGGAGACTAAGTGGGGGAGCTGTGACAGGAGATTATGGAAGGAGGTAGGGGGAGCAGTTTTGGGGAGTTTTTGGCCCTTGATGCGGTTGGAAGTGCGGGTGGGATTGTTGTTGGGTGGAAGGAAGATGCTTTCTCCTTGCTGGACTCGATGGTCGGGTCCCATGTTACTGTCAGGCTGCAGAGGCGTCGGGACAATCTTTGCATGCTCTTCTCCTCGGTATACGGTCCGACGGATAGTGGGAGGAGGCACGATTTGTGGGAGGATTTGGGCCAGGTCGCAGCAGCACATCAAGGGATACCGTGGTTGATTAGAGGTGATATTAATGTCACTTCGCTGGAGGAGGATAGACTAGATGGCCGTGGGGGGGTGGATCAAGGCTCTGAGGCCTTTGCAGGATTTGTTGGGGCGCATGGGTTGGTTGACATGCCACCCTCCTGCCACTTCACCTGGAGGAGTTCTGGTGGACAACGGTTTCGGATTGATAGATGTTTCGTCTCGACGACGATGGCAGAGACATTCCCTGTGGCGGAGGTTAGACCCCTTGAGCGGCCGTTCTCGGACCACACTCCCTTGCTGTGGGTGACGAATGAGGGTTGGAGGCATGTAATGCATTTTAAGTTCGACAGAGCCTGGCTCCTTGAAGAGGGATTCAGGGGGTTGGTGGAAGAGAGATGGAGATCTATTCATGCGGATGGCTCGGCAGCTGCCAGATTGGAAGCTAAATTGCGAGACTTGAGGTCCTTCCTTAAGGTCCATAAGAAGCAAATTAAGGAGGAGCGTGGGAAGAGGAAAGATGAGGCTCTCAGTGAGATTGCACTGCTGGACTTGGCTGAGGATGTTGGTCTCCTTTTTGATGTTGACAGGGTGAACAGAGCGAAGTACTTACAGGTGATACAAGAGGAAGATCGGAAGGTGGAAATGGAGTGGAATGTGAGATCCAGGCAGAGGTGGCTCAAGGAGGGCGATTCTAACATTCGATTTTTTCATATGGCTGCATCAGGGAGGAGGAACTGGATCGATAGGTTGGTGGTGGAAGGGGAGGAATTTGTGGGAAGAGAGGCGGTGGGTGGGGCGGCTGCGAGGTACTTTAGAGAGTTTACCGGGAGGAGGCAAGGGGGTAGATGGAGGTGGTTGGGATTCGAGGTGTCACGGATCGGGGATGCAGAAGCGGGTTTCTTGACGGGTCCATTTGAGGAAGATAAGATTCATAAGGCAATCTGGGGGCTGAATGCTGATGGGTGTCTGGGCCCGAATGGTTTTCCGGTTGCCTTTTATAAGGAGTTTTGGCCGATGGTGAAGGAGGATGTGGTGCAGGTCTTGCAGGAGTTCAGAGATGGAAATTCGGGCTTCAATAGATTGAACAAGTTTTACATGTTCCTATTGCCGAAGGAGGGTGTAGAGGAGATCCAGGAGTACATGCCGATAGCTCTCTCAAATGCTATCTACCTGATTGTGGCTAAGATCTTGGCGAATAGGCTGAGGAGGACATTTTTTATGGCAAGGATTGTGGATCCGGTACAGACAGCTTTTGTCCCTAGCAGAAATATTTTGGAGGGATACGTGATGGCCTCGGAGATCCTGTCGTTTTGGAAGAGGAGTAGGAGGAAGGCTTTCATGTGAAAGGTCGATTTCAGTAAGGCATATGACTCAGTGTGGTGGTCGTTTCTTTGGGCATCCTTGATGAAGAGGGGTTTTCCACCTGTGTGGATCGATTGGATGAAGAGGTGTGTCACCATGACGTCGTTCTCGATTCTTATCAATGGAAATTCGGCAGGGGGTTGGATTCAGCCGAGAAAGGGGGTGAGACGGGGATGTCCTTTGGCTTCGATGCTTTTCGTTATTGCAGCAGATGCACTTGCGAGGGCGGCTAAGAAATCTTGTGAGAGGAACTTGGTGAGGAGTTTCTCTTTGGGAGATGGGATGAGCATCCCGTTGCAGTATGCGGATGATACGATTTTTGTTATAGAAGGCAGGGAAGCGGAAGCCAGGAGGATGTGGATCTTACTTTTCTTGTTTGGCGAAGCTTCAGATTTGCAGATTAACATGTCTAAATTAAGTTTTGTCCCTTTTAATTTGACGGATGCGGAGGCGAGGGAGTGTAGCTTGGGTCTAGGCATAGAGCAGGTGAAGCTACCGATCAGATATTTGGGTTTGCCGTTGACAGATAGCAGGATCCTGGTGAAGGACTGGGCTCCCCTAATGGAGAGGCTAGAGGGGAGGTTGGCGGGGTGGGCGTCCAGGCTTTTGTCGAGAGGTGGAAGGCTGGTCTTGCTCAAGGCGGTTCTGGCGACAATGCCGTCGTATTTCACCTCTGTCCTGAAGTTGCCCCAGCAGATCGTCTTGAGGATGGAGAGGCTTATGAAAAATTTCTTCTGGTCCAATTAGGGGTAGAATGGACCTAGTGCCAGGTTGGTGGCGTGGGAGGAGGTTTGCAAACCGGTGGAGGAGGGGGGCTTGGGGTGAGGGATCTGGGGAGGTCTAATGATAGCCTGTTGGCGAAGTGGGTTAGGGGCCTCTTGGAGTATGGGGAGGATTTGGTGGGCAGGGTTTTCAGGACGGCTTATGGTGGCCTGCTGTGTTGGGATCTCCTGCTATCTCCGCTGAGGGATGCTTCTCACTTCTTGAAAGGTTTGTTGATGGTAGCTCCTAAGGTGCATAATTGTTTTGTACCGGTGGTGAGGACGGGGGAGATCTTCAGGTTCTGGCAGGATGATTGGACGGGGCAGGGTGCGCTCGCTAGAAGATTTCTGAGACTTTTTGCTATGTCCCAGAATAAAGAGGCATCTGTGGCCAATGTTTGGGAAGGTGGTTGGTGTCCGTCCTTTACAGGGAATCTTTCAGATGCGAGAACTCACAATTTCTAGAGATTGTTTGAAGAATTAGAAGGTCTGCAGCCGGCATCCGGAAATGCTATGTTTGGTTGGGATGAAGGTGAGTTCTCAGTGGGGGTTGCGTACAGGAAATTGTTCGGCGGGGGTCCCACAGGTGATTTGGATCTGGTGAGAGATTGCAGACAGGTTTGAAAGGCTGTATGTCCGTTGAAGGTCAAGATTTTTGTTTGGCTGCTTAGGAGGAGGAGGCTCGTGACTAAGGTTTGGAGGGCGAGATGGGCTCCTGGGGAGAGTTAGGTTTGCCTGTTGTGTGGAGGTGATGATGAAGAGGTTGACCACCTTTTCTTCACTTGCCTGTTTGTCGTGCAAATTTGGAGCCGTATGGGAGCGGGGTGGTGGAATTGTCGGTCATTTGATGAGTTTGGTGCAGCTATAGAGGTGGAGGGGGTAATGCTGGGCAGAATGTCTTCTGTACGAAGGAGGAGAGGGCCAGACCGTTGGTGGTCCTGTGGGGCATTTGGTTGGGTAGGAATGCTGCTGTCTTCAGAGGATAGAGGTCTTATGTGGAGAATTTTGTGGAGTCTGTTACTGTTTTGTTTAAACTCTGGAGTGAGTCCTTGTGAGTGAGGGGTCTTGGTGTTTGCCCCTTGTATTGGCGTTGGCCGTTGGTTCTTTATTTAATATATTTGGGTAGTTATCATCCTAGATAACTACCCTTTCATTTTTTTTTTTTTTAAAACATTGTTCGTTCTAGTTTAAGTTGTTTGTTTGCCTTTCATTTCAGTTTGCCGGGTTGGAATTTAGGGTTTTTTTTTGGATGTTGTTTAACTCCTCTGAGGATATTTACTCCCTGGTTTTTTGTGAAGAATGAGATTGCTGATTTCTTCTTGTTTTTTTTTTGGTGAAAAGTAAGATTACCGATTCTTCTCCCCTAATTGCTTGTTTGGCTTCTGGAATTAGGGCATTGCAAAGTTCAACAGCTCAATATCGTAGCATGGCGCTGAGCAATCTCATCCTAACAGTAGCAGGAGTGACGGCAGCAGTGATGCTCCTACGCTACGATGTCAAGAAGTCCGCTACAACCTTCCGGCGTAACGTCCGTCATATCCGGGAGTGGCTCGAGGAGGAATCCTCTACTGCTGCCAAGTAAGTTGTCCATGCAGGTCCACTTTTGTTCGGATTCCACTTTTGAAATAGCTTGTATATGAAGGTAAATCCTTGTATGTATATCTTTGATAAAAAGACTTAACATACAGGAACTCCCACCAAACAACATTCACAATTGATGCCAAGATTGGGCAAACTCAAAACGCAGACTTATTTAGACCTGGTTTGATTCATAAAATAATAATTATGGGGTATTCCTGATACACCTTTTTCTTGATAATCCCATGCATGGAATGGGTGACCGTATGGTGTTTTCTTTGTAGTGGATCAGCTGCTGCTGGTGGATCATGAACTGGTTGTAGGTTAGGGGCTGGTGGATCAGGGACTGATGGTGGAGTAGGGCCTCGTGATGGATTGGGTATTGGTGGTGGAGTTTTTGATGGTTGAGTACTAGTCGGGAATAGGTCATTGGGAATGGATGGAATTCGTGATTGGAAGGGGTATAATGTCTCACTGAAAGTAACATGCCTAGCTATGATAATTTTTGATGTAACAGGGTTAGGACACCTGTATGCCTTGTGATATTGGCTGTGGCCCATGAATACATGAAGTGTAGATGGAGGCTGGAGCTTATGTTTGTTGTATGTCCACAGAAGGGGGTAACATGCACAACCAAAAGACTTAAAAATATGTATAGTCGGGAGCTTGGCCAAATAACTCTGCATTTGAAATTTTTCCTTGGATTGCTGATGATGGTAGTATTCTGATTCAGTATATAGCTGCATGCAATGCATAAAACCAGTATTGCATTGGGGCTAAGCACAAATATGAGTGGGTGGGCTAATCAGTCATGTGCTGGTTTTTCCTCTCAGCAGAACCACTTTGCTGACGGCTATGAGGTGCTGTTATACGGTGAACTGTTCCTTGGGTTTTAAACCACTCATGAAGTCGACCATATTCTCCTCAACCAGAGTGCAGAACTTTGATTGATGTATTAAATTGGTTTTGAACACAGCTGTGAAACTGAAGGAAGATTGAATAGACATCTGATTTTTGAAATAAGGGATGCATCCATGTGTATTTTGTGCTGTCATCAAGGAATGTAACCACATATTTGTATCCATTGTTAGAGAGAATAGAAGACCTGACGCTAGTAAACACTATATCAAAAGGTCTTGCACTAATAGTGGAAGTAGCTGGTAATGACAATCTATGAGCCTTAGCTTGAGCACATGCAGCACATGGAAAGAGAGCTTTACCCGATGCAATTGGAAGCCCAAATTTATTTAATATAGTCTTAACAGCAGAAAAATTGGCATGACCAAGTCGATAGTGCCTTCTCAGCAAGTAGAGCACCAATGCTTTTTGTGGATGAACAGGTGGTGTTGAGACAATGAACAGGAAGCCAAAGCCGGTAAAGCCCATTATTAGCTTTTCCTCACTAGAGCACCTTCTTTGTCTTTCGATCCTTTATGTAGACATCACGATCATCAAAAGTAACCTCATTTATATTCAAAGTATTATGAGAAAGAGATGTAGCAGTGGATCCAATATGAGATATGGGTGCACCTTGACCATTTGCGAAACACACTTCATCTTGGCCTTGATAATTAGAGTTGATCTCTAAATTTATTAGTGATATGATGGGATGCACCCAAATCAGGAGACCAAATTTCCTGAGCTGTAGCAAACTGAGTAGAATGAACATCAGTATTAGACAGTGTATTGTCATTTTGATCATAACAATAATAGCGAGTCACTGCAGTGTAATTAGTGCTTCCACATATCTGACAAGGATTTGAAGAAATTTGATTATTTGGGGTTGTGATTAAATTGGCCTTTGCTAGACTAAAAGTGCCACGAGATGTTGAGCAACAACTCCCATGATTAAATGATTCTCTGCCCAAGGATTTAAATGTCATGATATATTGGCAATATATTGCATATCACCACAATGAACAATATCAATACTCAAGTACTATCATTTTTCTTGGATGTCGAGCGATATTTGCCCATAGCGGAGGGCATTGACTGATATCGATAAACATCAATCCCTTTGTTGTAATTTTTTCACGAATATCAGTAGTACGCTGTTGACATGGGTGATATTTCACCCAGATCTGTGCATGGTACCTATTTGTGCTCTTTCTTCCCAAAGTTTTAAACTTGCTAGCTACCTCTTTGCTTCTCTCCTTTCTCCCTTCCATATTGGGTGATTTCTAGCAATTAATCACCCTCAACTCACCTTGAACGAAATATCACCGGTGATGGTATTTAGCTAGGTTGAAACTCCACATGGTATTGAAGAATTCTTCATTTATGAATCATAATTTGGTGGGACTAAACTATAAAGTTCGGTTCATTTATTTTGCGAATCGAACTTGAGTGAACTTACCTTGTTTAGGTTAGGTTCGTTTAAGGTTCATGTAAGAATTCCACTAACAATCATATGAAATGAACTCTAAGATAAAAGCTATTAACTAATTTGTAAGCATTACATTCCACTAGCAATCATATGAAATGAGAGATCATAACTCTTAATTAAAGAAGAATAACAAACTTTCCTTTCTTGAACTGTTATAGAGGTGGAGGGGGGTTACTGGAGGAGCAAGTAGCCGCAGCAATTTGTTTTTGTTATCAAAGGTTCGGCTTATTTATGGTTCGTTTAAGTGTAAAGTTTGAAATGTTGTTAATTTAGCTGCGATTTGTTTAGAGTTTATTTAAGGATTCGTTTAAAGGTTTATTTATGATTCTTTTAGAGTATAATGTTTTGTTATAAATATGTTAGGAAATAAAGTTGGAGATTCTATCTCCTTATTTAGTCGTGTCTATGTTTAGTAAAGGGTCTAATTGGTGTTTCCATTTATATCCTTACTCTTCTCTATATAAAGAGGGCTAAGGTCTCTTTTTTATCAATAACAATTATTCTCCCACCTAAAATCTCTACATGGTATCAGAGCCACCGATCTTGGTGGTTTAGGGTTTGGGAAAGGAAAACCTAGAGGAAGGGAGGCCCTTTGGCGGCATCACCAGCCTCCGACGAGCCACCGGAGAGGCTCTCTCCTCTCCCATAACTTCTCTCCCTCTTCTACTTCCTCTTCTGCTACTGCTACTAGTCGTCGACTAGAAAAATCCACGTTGACGTCACTTCCAACCACCAATCACCATCAACGTTGGATGGGTACGTCGCTGAACAATTACCGACCGATCGCAACCCCTTCGGCCACCATTGGTCGCCGGAGTCACCGTCGGTGAACCAAAAAGGCCCCAATGCTGCCGATTAGCGCCGTGGATTGGATTGGGATTTTAGACCCTCAAACCTTACTCGATCGAGGGTTTGAGGGCACCATCGAGTTTTTGCAGGAGGTACTCTATCGAACCAAGGTGGTCCGGACTTGCTTCGACTCACTGGAGCTTCGCCACTGGCTTCCCGGCCACTGTAGCGTCGCCCCTCCACATTCTCATCCTTTGTATGCGTGCTCTCCACTTCACGTGCATCATCTCGACCTTTAAGGAGTTGTTGGTCTTGATAGGGTCCTGGAGTTGAACTGCTCCAAGGGCAGCCATAGCCCCCTGCCAATAGAGGACGAGGTTGAGGGAAGAAAACCCTCTTCGATGATGCCTTTGAAGGAGTTTTCTCTCTCATTTAAAATAAAACAATAGGGTTATTTTATGATTAAGTCCAATTTTCAATTTTCTTTAAAGTCAAGTCTTTGGTGCTGGGGTATTTGTTTGTAACCCCTCAAAGTTTGGGTTATCTCAGTTGGGTCCTTGAATGTTGAGTGGAAGATACAAGATTTGAAAACGATGGCCTCCTCAAGATGCCAAAGTTCGGGCAGCACTTTCACGCATCTCAAGAAAAATCCAGCGTTGACTGTTTCTGTGATGGCGTACAAGAAGAGGCACCCAGGGTTGAAGATACAAAGAAGCAAACTACTATGTCAAAGAGAGTGAATTTTCACTACCTTATGGATCCAAGTCTTCGCCGTCTCCTGTGTCTCGACTTGCAGGGGGTGTTAGGAAATAAAGTTGGAGATTGTATCTCCTTATTTAGTCATGTCTATTTTTAGTAAAGGGTTTAATTGGTGTTTCCATGCATACCCTTGCCCCTCTCTATATAAAGAGGGCTAGGGTCTCTTTCTTATCAATAACAATTATTCTTCCACCTAAAATCTTTACAAAATACAAACAAGATCACAACTAAAAAAAATAAAACATGAAGCAGAAAATTAAAAAATATACAAATTACCTCATAAGCATTTTAAGGCATGTTTCTCAAAAAAAAAAAAAAAACTTTATAATCTACAAAATATAGAAGGGAGGTGTCCCTTCAGTTGTCTTGCCATTGCATGTTCTAATCTTGGGAGGGGAAGAGTCTCTATTTTAAGGATGGGAATGTGACAGTAGCGAGAGTAGTAGTAATTGGTTGTGACCCTTGTAGGTCCAGATTTAATATATATATCAAACTTTTAACGAATCGAACCTAAACGAACCTACCTTGGTCAGGTTCGGTTTGTTTATCTGAACGGGCTTAAATTATGTTTAGGTTCGGTTTGTTTATTTACTAGTCGAATCTAAATTGAACTTTTGATGAATCGAATTTAAATGAATATCGAACCTGAAAATCTTTTGACATCCCTAGTGACTTATGATGATTGTTTATATGCTAGTAGTGCATTTATATCATGCTTTTATTAAAAATTTATGATTTTGATCTTTTAGGCATTTCTTTGTATGTGTAGTGGTTATTAAAATGTTAATTTCATCAAATTTGTGGTATTTTGAGTCATTTTGGGCCGCTTTGAGCAAATTCCCTAAAATTCCTAGATATTGGTGATATGTCCCCAATATATTATTTTTTTGACTTGTGGATGCGTCGTTGATATCGACATGTAAAACCTTGCCTATGCCTCTAATAGTAGTATCGTTGATAGCGTGGTAAGTGTTGCCCATGAGCAAGCAGAACACCAATAAGCTTCTCAAAAGAGAGTGGCTCAAGGTGATTGTTAACATAAGTGACAACATACTCATTATTAGGTCCAAGACATTAATGATGGCTAGAGTGTGTTCATTGTTATCAATAGGTTTGCTAGTGGCAATAGCCAAATTTGTGGCAATTAATTTGGCTTTGTTAGTGTCGAAGAATTATTAAACTAATTTTTTTTTAAATTGAGAATGAATGAATAGAGAAATTTCTAACCCCTCTTTATATAAAGAGGAGACTACAAAGGTAATCCTAATCCTACTAACTAAGTTTAGAAACAAGCTCAAGTAGATCAAATCCTAAGCAAATTAAATCCCTATAAAATAACTTTTTCCTAATTTAACTAATCATAAAATATCTCCTTCCTAATTCTTTAATAGTTAGCATAGTTGCAATAGCCATATAGCTTTTTTTGATATTGGTGAGTTCCCTCCCCTAGAATGAAGCTTCCCACGTCACCCATTTAGTTTTCTATCCAACCTTTTCTCAACCGGCCTCCAATCAACAGTAATCAAACATCTCCCTTTTAGAGGGAGACCCGGATAAACACAAGGTTCGAAGTTGTGGTATCAATGTTGTGCCGATAAATTTCCTAGTGCGCGTATGATGGGCATGTCGTGGGCATACTCGTGTATCGATGTTAGGTTATCGAAATTATCAATGACCTAAAATTATCTGTATCAATATTTTCCATGTTGGAGATCTAATCCACTAAGCTGGCTGGCAACAGCATTAGCAAAGTGCGCCAGCAACAACAGCAATGCAATAGGTAGTGTCTTTGAAGAATGGACCCTTTTAAAACAAAAGAAGGTAGAGCAGGCAGTGTTGTAAAAGTCGGTAGTCGATATTCAGTCGGCTAGGTCACTGATTAAGGAGTATAGGTATGTGGGAGAGTAGTCGGAGAGTACTTGGTCAGGCATTTTCTAAATAAATAAATACACAGACACAGACACACACACACACAACCAAGGCAAGGATTAAAGAGAGAAAGGAGCAGCAGTAGCTGTAGTACCAACAACAGCAATAGGTTGAAGTGGCAGGGCATCAGCAAAGGTGTGGTGCTTGAAGTAGCAGCAGCAGTGGCGTCAGTGAAGGTGAAAGGGCTGAAGGGCAAGGCGATAATCGGAGAGGGAGAGGAAGGGGTGATCGTGTGGAATTGTGGAGGACGGGGCGATGCTCTGTCAGGTTGGAGTAGGGGGTTGTTGTGGCGTTACCTATAGGGAGAAGCTCTGATCATTTGAAGGAGGGCGTTGCCTATGAGGTTGCGTGTAGGTTTCGAACAAAAGGGTTGGGAGGTGCGAAGGGTGTCTGGCAAGTGGGGGTTAACTTTACCTAGGAAAATAATATCTAAATGTATCCATTTATATTAACCTCTATGTAGAAAGCAACCTATTACTTGGCTGACTACAACGACTACTCGGCTGAGTACTTGGCCAAGTAGGTTGATTTTTACATGAGAGAGAGCAGGTGAACAAAAGAGGAAGTCTATAGATTTCAATAGAAAAAGAAAACACATTGGAACTAGAAATTTATGCTTGAATAGTCATTTAAATACTAAATGATATTTTGTTTTGGGCTAATGGGTTATCTGTCCTTCCAAAAGTTCTTGTCATTCCAATCACTTTTTTTACCACCATCTAACTTGCTTGAGATATGCCAATCATCTCCGAAGGAAGTTTGGTTGGAGTCTTTGCCTGTCTCATGAAGAGCATTTGCCAAGTCTTTTTTATGATTTTTTTTTGGTTGACAACCAACATAATATGCTTCTGGCCATGAACACAATTATGATTATTTGCTGTTTTGGCCGAGATGGTTTTACTTAGGTTTGGATTGCTCTAATTTTTAAGTAGGTGTAACCTTTAATATCAATTTTATTTCTTCTCAAAAAAAAAAATCCCTTACAAATTATTTAATAGAAGATGAACATAATAAAAAATCAGTGAAAAAGTGTTCATCATCATTTTTTAAAAACAAATTATTAAAATATGAAAATCTTTTGGAAAACTTTCTTTTGATGTTTTTTATCTACATGAAGTTTTATTAAAAACTACCTTTCAGGGATCTTCACATCTTGAAACCTAAGCAATGCTACTTTGGCATCAATGTGCACAAGTTTTGCATTTTTCTCCTATGGAGAATTAGGAAAGGGGTTTTAGATTAGTTAAGTTAGGAAAAATTGTTTGTTTTATCTTTTTTTATTTTAAATTAAGATTTAATTTGTTTAGGATTTGATTTGATTAAGTTTGTTTCCAGTAGGATTATGATTATCGTTGTAATCCCTTCTCTATATGACAAGGGTTGATTTTTCTTTAATCAATAGCAAGAATTATTTCCAAAAACTTTCACATGGTATTAAAGCAGGTTCAATCTTAGAAGAACCTCTTTTCCTCGATTGTCTACCCTAAGGCCCTCTCCTTTCTCGTGGCAAGCACCAACGTGTGCCGTGCACTTCATCCTTGATCACAATGATATGCACGAGGGCCCTATGCCTCTATATGCCAATGTGTGAGGTCTTTCCCTACCCGCTACACCTTACGCACGGGTTCCCTGCCTTCGCATGCCACTGTGGGAATGCCATCGTGGGAGGTTGCTCTTTGCCCGCAACACACACAAGTGTAGGGGTTCCTTACCTTTGTGCACTAGCACAGGTTGCTCCCTGCTCATGCGTGGGTTCTTTATTGTGTCGTGCCTTGTGTGTGGATTGATCAAGATTGATCAAGGCTTGAATGTTTTGAGTGGGAAAATTCCTTGTGAAACTTTCAAAAGTTGATTGTCCAGCCCCTAGATTGATTGATCAATTTCTGGGTAGGAAATTTTCCTCCATTGGAAATTCAAATTTATAGATCAAATTCTTGTTCTGATCAACCAAATTTGGACCAAACTGATGTTTTGATCGACCAAATCTGGGCGGAAATCAAATTGCCAAGATTTGTGTATTGTGAATCAAATCACCTTGATTTGATTTGTAATCACCTCCTAATCCTTGATTTCGATCCTTCTTTTTTCTTACTTATTTTAGTTGACTTAAACTCTATAAAAATAACTTTTTCTCACCACTTTTCACTCAAAAATTTACTTAACTCTCTTTTCATCAACAAAACTCACCACCACCTTCAAGGAAAAAGTGTTAGTCTTGATTGGTATCTTTGAGGTTGTAGTACTTTATTTGCTATCTTTTCTATTTCCATATGTGGGACTATATTTTTCATGCACCTCCTTTATCTATATAGAATGTTATTTTTATCTATCATGATCATCTCTTTATATACGATAGGTCATTTGCATTTTCATGTACGCTTTTTGTTAATAACAAAAGGGGAAATATATTTCTATATGCATCTAATTAACTAAACAGTATGTCATGCACTTTATATTCTCTGCATATATAGTTATAATTTTGTTGTCATCAAAAAAGGGGAGAATGTTGATACCTTTGTTTTGATGTAACAAAATTATGCTTTATTGTGGACTAATCATTTCAGGACACAGAAGTCAGAATTAAGAAATGATCGTGCCATAAAAGAAATCGATCTCATGATGAAGTACTTGAAGACTCTTTTTATTTTTATTGAGTCTAGAATATTGTAAGGAACCTCAAAGATAACAACCAATGCGTTTGGAAATTCTGTTAGCTTTCAAACTCTAAGTTTTTAGCACTGTTGATCGACCAACTTTTTAACATTGATCGACCAAATCCATATTGATTGACCAACACAATTTGATTAATCGATTAAAGGCTTCTAATAGGCAAATTCTAATTCTGCGACAAAAGTCATTCAATTTCCTAAATTAATCAATCATGGAATCGATCAAAACTTTAATTTGATCGACCAAAGTTCATTTTGATCAATTAACTATTATTTTTGATCGACCAAAGCTGTGTTTCCAAACTTTTTAAAACAAGTCGAAAAACACCTATAAATAAGATCCTTGAGCCTCCATTCCAAAACACACCTCAAGAGCTTTCAAAAAGTAATTCTCTCATATTCTCTCTAGTGCTTTCGCGCCTCTGCACCGGTAACCATTGTGATATAAAGCACAGTTCTTTGTGTTACAAAAAGCTCAGTTTGTCTTTATTTATGAGATTCCATAGGATTTATTGTTATATTTTATTCTTGTTATTTTTGATTTGGGACCCAAGTTGTTTTGGGAGTCCCATTTTTCTTCTCTTGATCTGGTGTATAAGAGAAGTTTTGTAAGAGGTTGTGTTACCCTCGTTTAAGTGGCGCGTTTGTGGAATTGACTAATGTCAACTAGTTGAAGAAATTCTAAGCTGAGAGGCTTCGGTAGTGATTTTTATCCGGAAGGGTTTCCACTTTAAAATCTAGGTGCCACCTATCTTTGTGGTTGGTTTATACTTTTGATCTGTGGTGAATGTTATTTTAAAATTCTACGATTGGTATCAATATTACACTCTTCAGAGATTGAGTAGCGAAGGTGAATTCTCAGTGGCGAAGGTCTTTCGCAGGTTGAGTGGTGGTGTGGCCAACATAGACATCTATCTCCTGAGAGATTGCAGGCTTCTTTGGGAGGCGGAGTGTCTACTGAAGGTGAAGATTTTCGCGTGGTTGATGAGGAGGGGGAGGATCATGATGAAGAGGTGGAGAGTGAGGTAGGCCCAGATGGATGACGTGAGTTGTCCCCTATGTGGAGTGGAGGACATTCAACACCTCTTCTTCTAGTGCCCTTTTGTAGAGCAAGTGTGGCAAAAGATGATGATCGACTGGATTGTACATCAGGATGTGGCTAGCTTTTGGTCATCTTTCCGCAGGGGGAATGTTCAAGAGGGGCATATCTCTTTTAGATCCAAGGATCGAGCTAAGATTTTGGCTGTTTTATGAGGTGTTTGGCTAGGCAGGAATGAGGTGCTTTTTAGGGGAGAGAGACCCTATGTTGAGAAGTTTTCTTATTCCATTTTGTCCCAGGTGGAGTTCTGGAGATCCATATGTAACTTCTGATGTAACTCTTTCTGATGGAATAAAACAATCATGGGTGGTTATCATTTGGATAACTACCCTCTCACCCTTATATATATATATATATATATATATATATATATATATATATATATATATATATATATATATATATTAAACTCTTCACGCCCCCTCTAGTGTATACTTAGTGCTTATAGGCTTTGCATGCACTCACACGTGGTACCCTGCCTGAGCTTGTGCGTGGACTGCACTTTGCCTCCCTACCTATGCGTGCCGTGCAGCCACATGGCATTCCACTACGCACCAAGCAAGGTGACCTCCTGCTTGCCCGCTACATGCACCATGCGCAAGTTCCTCCTACCCTGTATGCACAACCAGACGTATCTCACCTATCCATCTGACTACTGGATCTACATCCTGTAGGTCCATGGCACCTTACACTCATCTTCCCGTGGCAATCATCCTCTTGTTCTTCCTCATGGCTTTGATCCAACCCTTCTCGAGCGAAATCAAGGACTCAGAGCTTTAATCGGACATGTGGCCAACCATGCCCCTAAACAAGTTTGGGTACACCCACTACGAGGCCCAGGTTGTGGGTTCAACATGCTGGAGTTGGGATCCAAGCAGCTTGATGCTATGTGCTGATGGTGGTGTTGATATTGGTGTCCCTATTGCCACCACCCCATTGAAAATTGTATATATTTTTTTGAATGGGAACTAATGACCCTATTGAAGAGTGAGTCCACTACTATTACTTTGGTTGCAACCCCTGCATCTATTGCTTCTCAAGATCACAATGTTGAGTCTTTCAATCCAACATATGGATTTTTTGTTGAAATTGATGAAGGGGGGGACTTTGAGCAAGGTTTCCCACCTCTACTACTACCTGCTTGGAAATGTTTACTACTGCTACGACCCTACTACTGTTGTGTTCGGCTGCTACTCTGTTATAACATCTAGTATTGCCACTACTCTGCTAGAACATGTACTATTTCTCCTATTCTCTTTATTGTGATTCCCACTTCTACTATAGTTTGCTCAATTGCCTACTCCTCCAGATATCTACATTAAGGAGGGAGTCCTAGTTTTGCTGTACCTCTGGCAAGTTGGGCATTGTATGCTCTAACTTGGGGGGGAGTGCTAGAGAATTAGGAGAGAGGTTTTAGATTAGCTAAGTTAGGAAAAGTTGTTTATTTTATCACTTTCTATTTTTAATTAGGATTTGATTTGATTTGAACTTGATTTAATTGAGTTTGTTTCGAAATTAGTTACTAGGTGTGAGGATTCAGGCTGAGAGTGAAGTGGAGTTGGTGCATGGAGACTCCATGCATGGATTGTTGGGCATGAGAATCGAAAGAGAGAGATCACAGCAAGGGGAGTTGGAGAGAATAGAATTTTATTAATGTAACTCAAGGAAAACAAGTGATTGTTGATTTCTATTTAAAGAGATCTTATTCCCATAGCCAAAATAACTCTCAATCAAAACAAATCAAATTCTAAACAAACTCAATCAATCAACTAATCCTAAATTATCTTATTCCTAAATTGGACTCTTACTAATCAAAAGAAATTGTCACATGTGGCACAAAACTTGGCATACAAGCCACCAATCTTAATTCCTAAACAAGCCACACAGCCTTGACATGGACCTGTTGACATGTGTCCACATGGCTTGTCCACTATACCTTCACACTCCTTAAGTTGAGGCTGGAACAGGGCGAAGACTTAGCCAACTTGGTTTGGTGATGCTGTGGCCAGATGCTCCACCATCTTCTTTTAATGCAATTGCGAATCCTCTTGCCACCTTTGTAGTCATTGCTTCTTTGGCAACCCATGAAGTCGCGGTTGTTGGAGCAGTCATCTTGTCTTTGTATAACTTGATAGATGTTCTCCATTATCTTCTTCTTGGATGCATTTATGGTCTTGGGTGTCTCATCCAAATTTTGAATGCCTATAAAGAGTACCTTGCCCTCTCCAATTGACACTTGGGCCTCGTTCTTTGTCATCGTCTTCAAACAATGAACCTTCCCCTACTTCTGTGCTCCATGTAAGGCGCCGGATGCAATAGCAAGAGGACTCGTCGGGAATCCCCTACTTGACTCCTTGGGCTTTGCATAAGGCGCCAAGGTTTTCCAAAAAGTTCTTGAGAGAACTTCCCATGCCAAGAGAAGTCACAAATCTCATGGCCTAGTGTTGACACGTGTAGAGTTCACGCACAAGAGAGGCTCTCTCGTGCGTGGACTTCTCCAGTCTTCTCTCTTCCATGCATGCCCCTAGATCTTGGGAAGAACCTGCTTTGATACCACGTGAAGATTCGGAACAAGTGCAAAGTGGAGTTGGCACATGGAGACTCTACGCGTGGATTGTTGGGCTCGAGAATCGAGAGAGAGATCACGACAAGGAGAGTTGGAGAGAATAGAATTTTATTAATGCAACTCAAGGAAAATAAGTGATTGTTGATCTCTATTTAAAGGAATCTTATTCCTATACCTAAAACAACGCTTAATCACAACAAATCAAGAGAGGCTCTCTCGTGCGTGGACTTCACTCTTCTCTCTTCCACGCATGCTCCTAGATCTTGGGAAGAACCCGCTTTGATACCATGTGAAGATTCGGGACAAGTGCGAGGTGGAGTTGGCACGGGGAGACTCTATGCGTGGATTATTGGGAGAGAGAGAGAGAGAGAGAGAGAGTTGGAGAGAATAGAATTTTATTAATGCAACTCAAGGAAAATAAGTGATTGTTGATCTCTATTTAAAGAGATCTTATTCCTATACCTAAAACAACTCTTAATCACAACAAATTAAATCCTAACTAAACTCAATCATTCAATTAATTTTAAATTATCTCGTCCTAAATTAGACTCTTACTAATTTAAAAATAATTACCACATGTGACACAAAACTTGACATGCAAGCTACCAACCTTAATTCCTAAATAGGCCACACAGCCTTGACATGAACTCGCTGACATGTGTCGATGCGGCTAGTCCACATGACAACTGGGGCACGTGGCAATCAGTGTTTCAAATGCTGATGACATGTCGCTGGCATGTTGTTGGATGGCCATTTTTGGGGAGGGATCCTGCCGATACCAAATATATGTCGAAATGCAGGGACACTGGCAGCAAGGTTTGAAATGCCGATTTCGACGCCGTGCCAATGAAATTCTAAGTATGCATTTCGTGGACATGCCGAGGACACGTCATGGAAATGCCTGTTTTGTGATAGTAGATTTCGACGATTTCGATGGCCCAAAAAATGCCATTTCGGAGGCACGCTGAGGGTATGCCAATGCATGCCGACAAAAATGGCAGAAGTGGTCAAAATAATATCAATTTCAAGAAAATCAAATGTTGATTATGTAACAATAAGAGTGTTACATCATAATATTCATATACAATATGACCATACAATGTTAAAGTTTAATAATGAGATATCAAATATTCTTACTATGTTAAGAATACATAGAATTAATAATAAATAGAAGAATACAAATAATTTAAGAATGAAAGAATCAAAGTATATAGTTTCAAAGTAAAAGTTGAAACCGTAATGTCTTGATGTATCGGAAGTCAGACATAACTCAGAAGTCGGGACTTGGAACTTGAAAGTTAGATTTCACCAGAACCAAGAGTGTCTTGCTGGATTCATATCTTTATCATGGGTACTATTACCACTTGATTGATATCATCGTTGACTATTGTGTTGATGAATACTTTGAATGTATTCATAGTACTCCTCCCAAGACATATATGAATACATTGTCTGATAATCCATTATGTATTGTTTGTACTCATGTTCATTCATACTAACCAAAATCCCAAGACAGGGAAATCTATTATTTGTGTGTGGTCTGTCACATTACCCACGTGCACGATTAGTTGCACGCGTTTTGGAGAATCCTGTTGTTCTAGAATCATCTTGTGATGGTTTTGATCTTAGCATTTGGAGATTCTGTAGTTCTAGAATCTTGTTGTTCTAGACTCTAAACTCTAGGATTTAGTGAGCACATTGCTCATCAGTTCCCAGGATAATAGCATTTGCACGAAATGCAAGGCAACACACCACAGTTTACCCATTCTCCACCACCAGATCCACCATCGTCCACACACCTTAATTCCCACCCCATTCACATTGGCCACTGCACCGTGCACATCTTGAAAACCCATTCACATTGGCCATTGCACCGTGCCACCGACACCGGCACGACCTCCCGTTCCCTTCGTCCCCTTTCCCCTCCCCATCCCATCAAAAGAGTTATCATTGGAGGAAATCCTAGATGTGCGACGGCTACCCCCTACCGAAAGACGCTCCCCTGCCTCCCCAGCAGGCTCCAGGTCCACCAAGAAGGCGAGAAGCTCCGTAATGATATAGACTGCTGGCTAAAGCAGCGGCAGAGATGACAGTGTGCTAGTGGCACCAACGGAGCAGACTAGCACATAGCTTGCAGGCTGCAGCAAGCATCGGCATGTCAGCGAAATACCTGATTTTTGATAGCAGACTCATCGGCATGGGTGTTTTGGAAAACAGGCCTTGTCGGTGGCATGCCGGTGGCATTTAAATCGTTGGCCGGTAGCATGTCGATATGGTCGGCATGCTGTCAGATGCCGCACCGTAGTAGGTTGCAGGATCGTTGGGCGGGAAATGTTGGAAGTTGAATAAGCGCCTAGCAGTCTTGGGTGGGAAAGTTATCAAAGGTCCACGTTGTTGGCTGTAGGATTGTTAGGCGGGAAAGGTTGGAACACACACACATACACCACATACACACACACATACACACACAAATTGTTACATAATTTAAAACCTTGGGTAGGGTCACGATTACATAATTAGTGTTTGATTTTGTTGAAATTGATATCATTTTGACTAGTACCGTCATTTTGTCGACATGTATCGGTATGCCCTCGGCATTTCCATGACATACCCTCTGCACGCCCATGAAATGCATACTTAACATTTTATCGGCACGACGTTGAAATTGGTATTTCGAACCTTGGTGGCAATCCACATGGAATCATACCTTCATAGTAGGATTAGGATTACCATTGTAATCCCCTCTCTATATAAAAAGGAGTTGATTTCTCTTCAATCAATAACAAGAACTATTTCCAGGAACTTCCACAGTAGGCAAACAAAGAAACACTCATTTCCATCATCACCTTAGACAACATATGCCTTTCAAGTTTTTTGTTTACTTGTAAATGTGGGTAACCCTCATCAACCCAATGAGCAATTTTACATCACAGATTCAAATCAATGCACACCACTGGCTTTTCCTATCTGGACCTAGTTAGTCACCGGCTTCTCATCCATACTCAATCCCTTGCCTTTATTGTTAAACCTTAAATTTTTCTACAAAAACCATGGCACGCCACCTTCTTCCTCACTATCCAAACACCCACGAAAGAATCCTCCTTTCTCAGCAAAGAATGCAATTTTACAGGAAAACCATATCACCTACCACCTCTATAAAGACTAACTTCACTCTGTAATAGAAACCAAGCAACAACCACACACCCATCTTTAAAGGAAGCCATCTTTCCAAGTACCAACATCCAAAAAAACCCAAAGCTCGTTGACTCACAACACTAAGAAGCAAAACCAACCCACTCATCTTTAAAAACACCCACTTTTCCAAGTACCCCGATCCTAAACACCCTAAAAGAAATCACCAAAGCATCAAGAGGGCACCATTGACTTGTAATGCTGCTCAATCGGGGAAGGCCATGCCATTGAGCTACGTTGCTGACGTCGTAGCCACTATTGTCAAAGTTAAGGCAGTATCTAAGGGGGTCATACCTAAAGTCTAGGGCGTAGTGGTGGCAATGATAGCAGTTAAGGTGGGACATCATCCTATGGCATCAATTCGGGAGGAAGTTGGAGGAGGCTTTAGAGTGTAGCCATGAGGAGGATCGTAGGAGGGAGGAGGGGTTCTGCATGCAGCGACCATTGACATTGTTGAGAGTATCCACGATGACAACCTCGGAAGAGAAGCGGAAGTAGCAGTAGAAGAAGATGGAAGAGTGAAGCTTCTCCATTTTGTTGGTTCTTGTTTTCTGTGGTGTGGGGGTAGGAAGAAGGGTGGGAAAGAGCACTTTTATATGTATATATTGGTAAGAAAGGATGGAAGAGGGTAGGGTTGGTTTTGATGAAAAAGCAAAGGCTTAGGTTCATCTTCGATCGGGTAGAGGTAGTTGCACTATCCCACAGTTGCGACTAATTGCCTTTGGTAGAGGCTGTCCGAGTCACCTCGCTGCTAGTTGGGAGGAGTGATGGAACCTACGATCGTCGACTTGAGCTCTTCATTGCCATGTCAGATAGATAGATTGGCACGTGCACGTGCGTGCACACACACACACAGACACAGTGTGTGTCATGGTGGTGGTGACTACGATGGAAGAATGGGAGACTTCATCGAGATACTGGAGGATCAGGTCATCTCTATCACCGCCAAAAGGGGAAGTTAGGGGATAAAGGTGACCACAAGTGTCAGCTTGCAGTTGGCGAGGCTCCAAACCTTGACTTTGCAGTCCCAGGACGTGGAGATGATGGTGTTCCAGTTCTTGATGGTGAGTTTCTAGACCTTGATGATCGAGGGTGAGGTGAGCAGCATTGGCATTGGAGGCGGGGAAGGAGGTTGTTGAGGAGGAAATGGGAAGGGGAGGATGTGGGAGGAGAAGATGAGGGTGAGTCACATCGACCTCAGCTTTTTGTATAGAGAGAGAGAGAGAGAGAGAGAGAGAGAGAGAGAGTGGGTGGGGTCAGGGAGACAGACACATTGTGTCAGCAACAATGGAAATTTTCTCAATCAATTCATTGGCTCATTCAAACTAATAAGGCTCCATGTCCTTTGTAATATGGTATGACTGTACAGATGATTTTGATTTCACTTTTAAGTCGGCCCCCACTCATCATGCTACTCATTACAAATTTTTATTTGACTCCTCAGATGGCCTTTTAAGGTTGGATTCTGCTCAATCATAAAGGTGATCAATATAAACAAGGCAACAAATACTTATGAAATAAGATAAATATGGTGATTAGTACTTCTAAGATGATTTTGCTATTAATCATTTGTAATAATGTGCACACGAAGTGACGAGCGATCAATTTAATTTTGTCTTTTGCCTTTTCTTTTCCCTAATAGTCAAGCTCAATATCCTTTTGTTTTGGTCCTTTTTGCTGAATGCCGCTTTGTGGGAAATGCACTGTTTGAGGTGTGGGTGTTTTTCATCCTTTGTGCTTTTATGTTCATAATCCAGTAAAGCTGGCTACATGTCTTACCTCATCAGGCCTGTGCTGGTTTTCAAACTTGTTAGGTTCTTCTAGATGCAGCATGAAACCAAGATTGCTAATAATGTTTTCTTTTCTGCCTCTTCACAGAACCGCAGAGAGAACATCGCCGAAGGAATTGGAGTCACAGAATCCGAAGAAGGGGAGTCCAAAGGAGGAGAAACATTGAACTTCTGACATCATGTATTTTCTTAGATGTGGTTAGCTAATGCAGGCTGGGTTACTTCACTGTTCTTGAGTTTTACGGAGGCTGCTAGTTGATCATGGAAAATCAACTCAAATAGAATTTTCAAGTGTAGGTACTGATGTGGTTGATAATTAGGGTGCTTTCACATGACAATACAGAAAGCGGCATCTTGTACAGGGTGTGACCTGTTTTGTTGGGGAAGCAAAGTTCGGGAGGATTTACTAGTTTTGTTCCAAGTAAATTGCGTTCCATCCTTGTTTAGTTTCTGCAACTTTGTGTTCATGTGAATGTTAGTAAAGGACATGGCATTTGATTTGAGGCCTGTTGCATTTCTCTTGTTCTCGCTTATCCTTATTGAATTCTCTTCATGTTATTGTTTAATTTGACCATGCAACGGCAGCGCATTCTTGTGTTTCTTCCCAGGTCACAGCCTTCGCATATACAAAGTTACTAATTGCAAATTTTACCAACTCTCAGCACTAATTTTGTTTTAAAATTCATGCAAAATAATTTTGGAATAGCAGGTGGTTATCTCTTTATAGAGGAAAAAACATGAAGACAAGAAAACAAAAAAGATGGCAGACATGATCGGCATTGCCTTCAGCAACTCTGGGAAGACTCTGGTGTTCGTCTTGCCTCTCAGAGTGGTGTCCCTGTGGTGCACGGGGAGGGTCCATTTGGCTCATTGTGTGCCTGTCTTGCCTGTTATGGGATCTCACCAAGCAGACCTCGGAGGTTGTGGAGTTCCTGCAGCCCCTCATGGAGAGCATGGGTTACCAGGTGCTGCGGCCTATTCTGCGTGTTGTGGGGTGGAGAAGATGGACCAGCTGGAGATGGCAAGGAGGGGAGTGCATCTCATGGTGGCAATGCCCGGGTGGCTGAACGAGTTGCTAGTGAAGAAGGATGAACCTTGATTACTCCAGGTACTTGACGTTGGATAAGACTGATAGGGTTGTTGATCTTGGTTTCGAGGATGATAGTTGTCTTATAACCATGAAGACCTCCAATTGAAAGGGGAGTGAAAGATCTCAAACCCCGCAGGACTGAAATTTCCATCTTTTCTGACGTCTCAGCAAGGAGAATGATGATGATGAAGCTCCGGTAATGTGAAGGAGGTCTTTTTAATTTAGATATTATTGGGAAAAAGAATCCCGACTAATTAAGTGCTCCGCAGTCCATCCCTATGCCACCCTTCTTCCTCAGCTGTTGCCCCTCCTCCCTCCTTTCTAAGCCACTGCCGTCCCACCTCCTCTCTCGTCCCCAACCATTGCCTCCCTCCTCACCACGAGAAAAATCTTTTTTTTTTTTAGTGGATTTAGATCTAGTTAGGAAAGTTTATGGGGGATATGAATATAAAAGCCTCAATTTTGTTTTTGTTAATCATGATTGGGAGTTCGTTAGATGTAATGATAGAGGTATATATATGTATAATTATGATACTTTGTAGGGTATGGATGTAATAACGAAGCATTTAGGGATATAGATTTAATTAGGTATATTTTTAGGAACATGGATGGAAATTTTTTTTTTTAATTAAAAAATTTAATGTAGAAACTTTGAGGCCTATCCTTCCATAGAAAAACAAAAAGTTAGAAGATCCTTCTTTAGGCTACTGTTTTGAGATATTTTGCCTCGACCTTGAATCAATCTCGCAGCTTATGCAGATAGACTCATTCAACCTTTTGACAACACCATTGACTGGCTATTGAGATAGCCAACTCGATCATGACCCACAACCAAAGGAAAGGGGCCAAAGGGCTAAGAGGCATTTTGCCACCCTCGTACTATCTGCCCTACGCTTGGGAGACACGGCTGTTGGAACCACAGATAATTAAGCCTGCATATACATATATGACAAGATATTATAGCAAAATCAATGCTCCTTATCTTTGGTATAAAAATGAAGGGGGCATATTAGCTGGGATCTTGATATATATATATATATATATATATATATATATATATATATATATATATTAAAGTTGTAATTACGTATATACCTCCATAAAATATTTATTAATTTGTTTTTATGCTTTTTAGATTAAATAATTAATATCTTTTTATACTAAACTCTTATTATTTTCTTTTTCTTTTTTTTACAACCACACCGATGCTTACCTACCACCTCCTCCACCTCTACTCACGAAGGTGGGGTTTGTTGGTGGGCCTCCCCAGAGGAGGTGGTGGTTGGAGAGGAAGCGGGGGTTGTCCGTCAGCAGGGGGGTGGTTGGAGGAGAGCATGGAGACGAGGATGGTATCCGCATTGGGTCTTAGGGTTGACTTGGGAGGGCCCACCAAAGGAGAAAGAGGGTGGTGGTCATCGTCGTAGCTAAAGAGGAACTTGGACTTGAAGATGGAGAAGATTTCATGGCTAAGCTTTCTGGGGTCAAAGAGAGCAGGAGGAGGGTGGGGGTGGGAGACCTCCACCATCGTATTGATGTAGGTCCTTGAAGGTGGTGGTGGTGGGGGAGGTATCTTACGAGATAGTGGGAGGGTGTGGGCTTGGTGGATGGGACTGGAGGAGAGGGAGGAGGAGGTAGGTCTGAGGGGGTGGGGGTTGTTGTTGCAGAGGGAAAGAAAATGAAGGGGGTTTAAAATAAAAGAATATTTATTATTTAATCTAAAAGGTATGTAAATATATTAATAGGTATTTTACCAAAGTATTTATATAATTAGAAATTTAATAAAAATATATGCGTATTTATGTATATTAATACGAACATATATGTCATGGCCCTCTGATATGTTCATCAAAAGTTGAAAAGGATTGAGGTGAACGCGTACGGCTGTCGTCGATCTATACAGATCCCAACCTTTTCAGTCGGCCAGTGCGCCCGTACACGCTTTCTCTTCCCACTCCACTTCCTTTGCTTCTTCGTGTTCGAATGTCGTGATCGTAATCAGACGGGGTTCCATTATGGCATGCACGTTGGCGAGCGATCGACGGTACATACCATTGAGTAATTTTGTTACCATATGCTTATGCATTGATGAACTTCTCTTTGCAATTTGAACAACAACACTTTGTTGCTTGCGAAGAAGGATCACTTTAAGTACCTGTAAAGGGGAGGGATTTAGAATTGGCTTTTCATCAAAGCAATCGGGACGTATATAATAGGTGACATCGTGAGGTCCAACCATGATGTAAAAGTAATTTCTAGCCCGCGGCTTCCTGCGATAATAAAAGAATTAAAATCACATCGAAATCTTATCGTTAAAAAAATTATTGTAATAAAAAGAGTAAAAAAGTAAAAGTAAGGAAATATATATTATAATGTGTGATGATTTTAATCCGTGTTATTAGATCAAGAAAAAATTTAAAGAAAGAAGAGGCATAGGGACTCATATGTAATTTTTAAAACTTACGAAATCTTGGATGTAATGTTTCAAATCAATTGCAGTAGCTACGATCTTTCGTTCAAGGATCTTCCTGTACAATTTCCATTGGGGAAAAATATAAAAAGGAAGAGATATACGATTTTATTTATAACTTTTAACACCGAAGAGGATTTAAATTGAATTTTTCATATCAAACGCAGTTCCAGTAGGTACTACAATGAATAGGAACCTTTGTGTTAATTTTCTTTAATTCAAGGAGCTTCCTATAGTTTTGACTAAGAAAAAAATTAAAAAAAGGAAGAGGTGAAAGGATTTATTTGTAATTTTTAAAACATTATAAAGTCTTAAATGTAATTTTTCAAAGCTTTAGAAAACAAAAAATTTTAAAAAGGAAGTGATATAAGAACTTATGTGTTATTTTTAAAACTTATAAAATCTAAAATATAATTTTCAAGGAATGGTTATTACGGAGAATGATATATTATTTAAGGAAAGTTATTTAAGGATGGTTTGATTAGAATAATATTTAATTTATTTTAATTTTATTTATTTATGATATCCTATGTTATTTATTTTTTATTTTATTATAATTTTTTCCTATTTTATCAAATTTATTTGATTTAATATTTTTAATTTATATAAAATTATTAAAAATATATATATTTTTATATTCTGCATTTGCGTTGATTTCAACGGCCCGAGATTGTAAAGAAATGGTCAAGGAATGGAGAACCTCGTCAACATCTTGGTGTGACTTTGGAGAAGGATGCTTTGTAACGCTTCTACAACATCCATAGATCGAGGTAGACATCCAATCCTTTTACATTTGATGTAGTATGTGTCGTGATCATATAAAGCCATAGACCTACGGCATTAAAGTTAATTATTATGATGCATGTGATGCATGTTACGTATAGTTGTTTAGATCATGATTTTATTTTTTTGGATTTGAATTTTTTTTTGTGTACATGCTTTGTGAAGCAACGATGATTCATGTTATTAATGTTCACAGGTGAACTTAAATTATTCGTATGTATTTTTAAGGAGAAGATCTAATCCTCATTATCTATTATATATAAAATTAAAATAAAAAATATAAGTCCTCTCCCTTTCTCCTTTGATCCCATGCCAACCACCATGTAAGTGGGAGGTTCTTTTATAGATTATCAAAATAGGTGCTTATGATTTTGAGAATGTGTAATTGGGGAGGTAGTGGAGCAAGCTCGCCAAGGAAGTGGAGTGAATCTATGTCTCTTCACCTTCCATTGCATACTAGGTCAAGCAACTTGGAACCCAATCAATCTGATCACGACTTTTTTGAACTTATTTTTGTGAGGACAATTCCCTCCCTCAACGGATGGTAATAGGATTAGACATGGAAAAGTTAGTTGATTGCCTTTGGTAGGCACTTTGGAGCCATTGCATGTGCCAAAAGCTGCTTCAAAATTGGCTAAGTTATTTGTTATAACCGTGAGCCTATTTGGGACAAGGAAGTGGTTTATCGGAATCAATTTTTTGGTGAGCAACAAGGAATGGGTCTTCTTTGTTCGGTGCCCGCAAGAGAGATAGAGTAGCATGAGGATGAAGTTGTACTTTTTTTGAATTAAATAGAGGAATAAAGGTAGGAATTGAATAGTAATATCCCTGCCCTATTTCATGAGGGAGGTGGAAGAGGATATATCCAAAATAACTCTCCTTAACTCGGAAGAGTTTGTGCTAGGTGGGTCTTCCTTGCTAGACATGGAAAACTTCCCCACCCCAAACAAGTAATGAATTGCCTAAGTTTCCATGAAGTGTCAATTCTCTATTTACTTGAGATTTTAACTTGGATTCTAGAAGGTAATTTTTTTGGATGCAAAACTTGGATCTTGCAGCACCTCGTCGTTTAGAAAGAGATGATAGAGTTATAGACAAGCATTTTTTTTTTCTTTGAACCTCTATGACCTTTCGATCCTTTTATGGTTCACTTTTGTGCAAAGTTAGTATATGCCAGCAGGCGTAAGGCTTAAGTAAAAGGAGACAAGTGTTGTGTAACCGGTAGATAATTAACGAGTTGAAAATCAGGAAAATATAGATATTGACGTAAAAGGTTATGTGAAGGTTTAATTAATAAATGATATTTAATATAAAGAAATAAAAGAAGGTAAGATTTGTTATATTGTAGATTTTATTATATTTAAAAAAATTACCACATCACTTTAACATAAAATGTATAGGTGATAAATAATTTTACATCAGTGATAAATTACTTTGCACCGATGATAAATTATTTTCTAAATATTTCATCGATGCAAAATGATTTTGCACACGTGATAAATTATTGTAGGTATCTTCGTATCGGTAAAATCTAATTTTGCATCGGTGTAAAACTATTCCAAGGGTTATTTCACTTGTGCAAAGTAATTTTGCACTCGTATAAAGTGATTTTGACCTTAGAGTTTAGGGTTTAGATTTATGGAAGTGATTTCACGTATGAGAAGTGATTTTTTACCTTAGGATTTAGAGTTTAGGATTTAGGATCCTAAATATTAAAGACTAAACTCTAAACTCTAAGGTGGAAAAATCATCTTCTAAGTGTAAAATCATTTGTCATAGGTGAGAAATAGTTGGAATTTAATTTTGTACTGGTGCAATCTTACTTTACACCAGTGCAAAATTATTTTGAAGGTAAAAGGTGATTTTGCATTGGTGCAATCTTGATTTTGCATCAATGCAAAGTGGTTCTGAAGGTGATTTTAGTGGTTTGCATCTGTATAAAAGTGATTTGTTACTGATTTCAATAATGGTGGACCCCACCATGTGTCGGTACTTTTTTTGCATAAAGAAAGAGATATATCAAGTAAGGACCACGTTCACATTGCTGTACATCAACTTTTACGTCAACTTTTAGAGAGCGTTTAGCTGTGAGATAAGAGGCAGGATAAGAGTTAAGAGGCGGGATGGGTTAGGAATATCACGGGTTCCAAGAAGCTCACTCTTCTCACATATATTCTCTCTTCCCATCATATCAAAACCCACTAATACTCTCTTTTTCACATAACTCAAAAAACACTACCTAATAATTAAAATCCATCACATTAAAACCCACTAACTCTCTCTCTCCTTTCTCACAAAATCAACATACCAATCATTAATAATTCCACAAATCATTACAATCCCACCAACTAAACACCTTCTATACTTAGGCTGCGTTTAGCAGCAGTATTAGAGGTGGGATAAGGGTTAAGAGGTGGGATGGGATTGGAATAGCACGGGTTCTAAGAAGTTCACTCTTCCCACATATATTCTCTCTTTCCATCACATCAAAACCCACTAATATTATTATTTTCCACATATAACTCAGAAAATAATTCCTAATAATTAAAATCCTTCACATTAAAACCCACTAACTCCCTCACATCTCTCACAAAACCAACATACCAATAATTAACAATCTCACCAATTATTACAATCCCACAAACTAAACATCTTCTATGCTTATTCCACTCCTATTCTATCCCAGTATATATTATTAGAAAAATGGGTTATGTCGTCGGTTACTTGTCGTCGATTTGGATAACCGACGGTAAATATATTTTCCCCGTTGGTTCTTAAAATAAGCAACGGTGAAGGTCTGTACTCGACTGAAGAAAAGGGGATGGGCATGCGGTGGTTATAAATATTTACCATCGGTTATTCAAGCGATGGAAAATATATTTTCTCTGTCGCTTCTTGTAATAATCGACGGTAAAAAGACCCTTAAAAGTTGCGGCCTATAATTTTGGAGGGATTATTGTCGGTTAGTGAAAGAAACGACGGTGAAAAGTAAGCTAAATTTACCGGTCAAAATTTGGGCGTGTTGACAGAGTTGGTGAAGTAAGCCCTTGCCGTTGGTTATCTTAATAAGCGACGGTGAAAAAACGGTTAAAATTTGTACTTAAATTTTACGCAGGATTAGTCACCTATACCGTTGGTTAGTGTAAGAACTGATGGTGAAAGATAGGTTATATTTAGCGGCTAAAATTTTAGACGCATACAAGGGTGATGTTAAGACCTGTACTGTTTGAGCCCTTTAAGATGTCTGGAACTTGGGTCAGACGTCTGGACACATTCCTAGACGTCTGGAAATCAAAATTTTCGTGTACGAACTCACGTCTGCGCACGTGCTGCGCGCAGACAGCACCCCTTCGTTTTCTTTTTCTTCTCTCTCCTTTCACCCCCAACGAAAACCCTAACCCCACACCTTATATAACCCCCCCTCCTCTCCCCCATTTCACCAACTTCCAGCTACTTCCTTCCTCTACCCTCCAGCGAGTGCAGCCGAGCGAGAGCGTCGGAGAGGAGCATCGTGAGAGGAGAGGAGGAGCAGCATGAGAAGGATAGGAGAGAAGGCTTGCGAGCTCACGTGGGAGCTCACCTGTGAGCTCATGGCCGGTCGGCACGTGCGCAAGGCGGAGGAGTGCGTCGGGGAGGTCCTCCCCGACACTGCTGCAGCCGGAGCAGTAGGCGAGCGGGCGCGACGCAGTCACGCGTGGCGCGAGAAGGCGAAGGTAGGTTCTGGTTCTAGATTTTTCCCAGAATCAGACGTCTGGATCGACGTCCAGACGAAGTAGATGACGCCTGGAGGAGGCTCCAGACGACTGAGAGGTAAACTTCGCGAACGTACATCTTCTTTGCGGATACGGCCATGCAGGCCGTTTCGCTGAGGCGCTGTTTCGTGACTTACTGAGAAGATTTTCGTTGACGCGTGCAGGATTCGCTTCGGGAAGGCGCAGGACATGTCTTCCCACGCATTTCAGACGTCTGGGCGAGGCACTGGACGACGGGAAGAGCTTCCAGACGTCCGAAGAGGTGGTCGGACGTCTGGAACTGGGTCAAGATGGTCCAGCGAAGTTCCTGGACGTCTGAGGAGTAGTGCAGAATTGAGGTATGGTTCTGGACTCTTTTAAGACGTCTGGAAAGTATTCCAGACGTCTGGTTTGAGTCAGGATCACTATTTTTGACCTGTTTAGGTTTCATTTGAGGTCCGATTTCGGCAATTAAGATATCAATGTTTCCCGTATGATTTCCTCTACTTGTTGGAATACTTCTATACTGTTCTGAGTATTCTTTTGTGGTTGATCCTTGTGATAGGACTTGTTTCCGTTGCGGGTTCGGGGCTTACTGAGGCACGTGAGTCTGACGTTTAAGCCCCCATTACTCCTGGGTTTACTAGTAGAGTGGCTTCACCTTAATTTAATTAAAATTAAAATGCTTATGTGGAACGAATGATTAGAACCTAGGATATGGCATGAATCCTAGGACGAGAAACATTTGAAATGTCTATAATGGATGATTGAATTGCAATCTTGAATGTGTAGATATAATGATAACAATTGCCTTTAAATAAATAACAGCTGCTTGTGAAATGTAAAGTACTTGTCCTAGCAAACTGTTGCATATGAATTCCTGTTGTTTACGTTAAATGACATACTATGAGCTGCATGTATATAAATCTAAAATGGAAAGGTGAATGTTGGAAACACGAGCTATTTGTGAATAAACTGAATATAGAATAGAGTTACAAATTGCATGTGTATAACTTGAGAATGGAAATAGAAATGATGAAACCTGGTATGGAATGGCCTGAGGAATATGAGTATGAACCTTACGGGGAATTAGGAGATGACCTCCTCGAAATAAATGGAATGGATCTAGGAATGTGCTGGGAAGTGTGCTGGCCCTTGAGTACGTAGTAGCAAGGGGAGCACACGTTACCTCTTAGTGTAGAGGGGAGCTTGCCACCTTTGGGTTGAGACCCAGGGTGGGTTTGGCCACTTTGCACCAACTCTGTGGCCCTCTTGTACACTGTATCGGGGAGAGCTACTAGTGTAGTGAGAGAGCTAGCCACCCCACGGGACCCGTGGTTCAGCTAGTTACCCTACACCGCCTTGTTAGGCCCAATGGGCAAACTAGGGTAGTCAGGCGAGGGTGCGCGGACTGTGGAGGGGCGAGACCCCTGTTTGGTTCTTAGGGGCTAAACCCTTGTTACTGAGAGGGCTATGCCCTATACTGGTTCCGTGTTGTGCTTTGGGCGCACCTGCTAACGAAAACAACTGACCGCGTGTCAGTGTGGGGTAGCTACCCGTGCTTTTATCATGCGTGCCGTAGTCACCGTTACGTCTGTCCGTGACCTTGGGGTGGTTGACTGGGTGTAGGACCACCACGGGGGACTCTCCTGGCCAGGAGAGCACCACGTGCTACTTCTACTCTTCGGAAAAGACTACAATCAAGATCGTTCCCACGAGGAACATTTGAGATCAAGAAAGAGACCTGATAACTAAATCAAGTGGTGAAGGAAAGAATAATTAGTTAAAGAAAGAAAGGAATTGAAAAACAACAGCTACCTGTCCACCTTTATTGCTTTAGTAGTTGGTTGCCACTCTACTCAGTGCTCGCTGACATTTTGTATTCATAACCTTTTTCAAGTCTAGGTGTTGAGCAACCAGAGCATACGGCTGCAGAGAGTGCTGGACCCAATAGAGCCCAGTAGTTGTAGTTCTTTGTACTCGTTTGTAGTAGCGAGTAACTTCTTGTACTTTTATATTCTGTACTATTTCGTTATGCACGTTATATTCCTGTACCCGTTACTTTCCTACTATTATGGTGGTGTGTACTGTAGTAGTTTACTTCTTCACTACTGTACTTTTGTTACTATTAGTTGCTAGCATGGTGAATGTGGTTTATTTTACTGCTTTTTGGTTACTTTCTCGTTGGACGACTGGGTCTTGGGATCAGTTGAGTCGGTCCGATCTCGTGTCCTGTAGAGATTTGGGAACCGGGTCGTAATAGGTGAACTGAAATGATCCTTTGGCATCGGTTTATAATATAACCGATGGCATATATTGGTTCATCTATACCGCCAGGTCGACCTCCCCATCATTGTTCATCGTCTTCCCTAAAACCTAACACACGTCACCCCCTCCTCCTCCTCCTCCTCGTTAGGTAACCTCCTCGGCACCCTCCTCCTGCTCCTCCTCTGACCTGTTGCTCGTCGTCCTCCTTGCCATCCTCGGCAACCTCCTTCCAGTCTATGATGCCCTCCTCCTCCGCCTTCTCCGACTAGGTAATCCTCCTCCGACTAGGTAATCCTCCTCCTCCTCCCCAACACCCTCCTTATCCTCCTCCCCCTCCTGTCGTCCTCCTCTTCCTCCCTAACCCCTTGTGCCAACCTCCTCCTCCACCCTGACCTCCTCTTGCTAGGCTCCTCCTCCACCCTACCCCCCACCTGTGGTCCCCCTCCTGTCGCCCCTCCTCCTCCTCCTCCTCCTCCTCCTCCTCTTCCTCCCTGACCCCTCCTACTGGCCTCCTGCTCCACCTCGACCCCCTCCTACCAGCCTGCTCCTCCACCTTGCCACCTTCTTGCCACCCCTCCTCCACCTCGACCCCCTCCTCCTCCTCCTCCTCCTCCTCCTCCTCCCCGTCCTACCATCCTCCTCCCTAATCCCTCCTGTTGCCCTCCTCCTCTTGCCGCCCCCTCCTCCTCCTCCTCCAGCTTGAGCCCCTCCTGTCAGCCTCCACCTCCACCCTGCCACCCTCCTACCGCCCCCTCCTGCCACCCCTCCTCCTCCTCCTCCCCAACCCCCTCCTCCTCCTCCTCCCCCTCCTGCCATCCTCCTCCTCCTCCTTGCCACCCTCCTCATCTTGCAGGGAACACCCCTGCCCTCCCTCCTCCTCCGCTTGCTACAGCGCCTTCCCCCATTCTCCTCTCCTTCTTACTTCCACCCTCCTCTTCATCCCCTTATAATCTTACTTTCCTTATATCAAATTAATATGTTAAGTTATTAATAACATAATATTTATTATTTAATTTATTGTGCGTTATTGAATTTACAGATTGTTAGTGACGATCACGCTCGATCATGCTCAGAGGCTGTAGTACATCGGAGGTATAATTTCATTTCTTTAAGTTTATTTTTATGATATTTTAGGATTATATTAGATGTGGGGTGTGCCCACATAATGTCATTTGTGTAAACGTATGGTGGGGTGTGCCCACATAATGTTGTTTGTCTGAATTTATGGTGGGGTGTGCTACTTTTATGCACTTTATGCTTTTGTGTGATGCACTGTTATTGTGGGGTGTGCTCACTTTTATTATGTCTGTTATTTTGATATGTAGGTTTATGAAAAAGCTTAAAATTTAAGGGGAAACTCTGTCAAAATTTTTAAAATTCTTTAATATTAAATGTATTGGTTAGTTGGGGATTTAAGGTTAGGTTGGGTTTTGGTTAAGTTATGTTAGGATTTGGTTAGGTTATGTGCACAGCATCCAATTTCCACTACGCCATGCACCTCTCGCACCACCATCCTTGTTGTTGCAAAGGGGATCTCTTCCACCATTGTCGTCTCACGAGTTATTGTTGAGGTGGACGGTGGGGCGGAAGGCATCGAGGGGGATGTCGTCGTCGTGTGGGGAGGGGAAGGGAAGAGGGGAAAGGGAGGGAGAGGAATTGGAAACACCTTAACCCTTAAACCATTTTTGAACCTTCAAAGTCCATTTAAACTCCATCTAATCTTCTGAACCTTTTTTGAACCTTAATCAACACCTTAACCCTTTAAACGAATGCTTGAAATCCATAAATTACCTCTGACCTGGGTGATGAAAGTGTTCATCCCAGATCTGATTCAAAGCAGTAAATCTCCATTTTAACTTGTCGCAAATAATCTGTGGTATATCTAGAATTCAATCCAACTTATATTAGGAATCTTTAGATCCTAGAAACCCTAATTGATCCCCCTCCTTACGCTACAGACAACGTAAAGGAGGAAAACCACATCAGGTATTAAAATAAACTCAAAACAAATCATAGACCTTCATTCAAATCTCTCCAGCATTGCTCAAACTCTAATAGATAAATTAAAACAACTTTCAATTGCTCAAGATGTCGCCTACGAAGGCATTTGATCTTATGTTCATATAATTTATTGTTCTGAAGTTACGCCATCCATTTTGTAGTTCTATTTGATTTATTGTACATTTCTTTCTAGAATTTAATAAAAATAATTTTATTTTTTATCAAATGATTGCTTATGTTTATGCCAATTTCTTTGTAATTATGAGTATTATTTTAGATACACACACTTGCTAGAGAAGATATATGCATGCAAGGCTAAACAATAGGTTTTCTAACACCTAGGGTAAAAGTTTTTCGAGTCAAATTGTATTCAAATTACTCACCCGTTAAGACTTATGATCATGTTATTTGGACAATACAGGAAGTGTATGTATACCTCACCTACATGCATAATGTATTGTCTTTATAGCATACCATAAGACTCGATCAACTTTAGTTCGGTGAAGCACTAAACTAAAGAAGATCCTTAGAGATTTGATGATAACTTAGTTTTGCTCATTCCATGTAACCATGTGCGGTGAAATTTCGGTTGCTTAGTCATGCTCTTCTCTGGTATACCAACTAATCTTATCTAGTTCCCTATGGTGTCCTTAATTTGTGGTTAAAGGAAATCTAGTTAAGGTTAGTATTGAGGGTATACTTGAAAAGTGTGGGGAGTTGCTCCCGAAATTTCATTACACTAAGGTTACATGTAACGAGCAAAACTAAGTTATCATCAAATCTTTGAAGGTGGACTATAAAGTGAAAATCTTAATCAACATATATATCATTTGGTCATTTTCCTTCTTAATAAGTGATTTGTTTACATTAAATTTTAGATTATAATGGATAAATCTTGAATTGGATTGCGAGGTTCAGATTATACTAGATATAAGGATGGAGTAATTTCTTTTCTGGATTGAGCCTTTCATGACGATAGAAGATATTTAGGTAAGGAGGTCAACTTAATAATATCTTCTGCCTATGCAAATGATATTTAAACAGTTCTTTGCATGATCGTAATACTGTGCTTGAGTACTGTATTTGTAATGGGTGGTGGTAGCATTACACTACTTAGGTAGTTCATGGAGAGGAGTTGACTGAGAAAGTCATAAACAATGAGAACACTGTTTTTCATGTAACCTTTTTTATATAAATATTTCATTGTTAAACTTTTAATGTACTATATTTTATATTTATGAAATATAAATTTCTGTTCATTTTCATTTTAAGTAGGTTTATTAGGTAGTTTCCATCATTTGGTAATTAAAAAAAAAACCCATACATTTGATGTCGGTTATTTGAATAACCGACGTCATATATGCGACAGTGAAAATATTTTTGCCATTGTTTATCTAATAACTGACGGCATAGAAAGTTCAGAAGAATCACTATTCTCATTTTATGCCATCGCTTTTTATCATAAGTGACGGCAAAAATATTTTTACCGTCACATATTTCCAGTCGGTTATTTTAATAAATGACGGTAAAAATATTTTTACCGTTGCTTATATAAGCGAGGGCGTTTTCTTTAAATGACGACAAAACAAAAAAAAAGATACGTTAGCACACGAAAGAGCAACTTAATAATGTCGTTTTTTTAAATAAGAGACGGAAAATCTAATTTTCGTCAGCTAGAAACTGATTGAAAAATATCTAGTTGATTTACTAAACAAATGATATTTCAACATCGTCGGATGTTCATTGCAACCAACAAAAAAAAAATAGCGACACTACTTATACCATCGATTTTTAACATCGATTATAATAACTTTGATGTAAATTTTCAACTGACGACAAAAATAAAACTTATTACATTAATAACATTATTCTCCTACCAAACACAACCCTATATTTCGTAACCCCAATCCAATTAATAAATCCAACAAATCATGTACAAAAAGATAATACAAGTAAAAGCTATCATACATGCACGTATGTAAAATAAAGGATATCTCATTGCAAATCAATTCAAGATTATTTTATATTAAAATCATTGAAATTATTTTAAAAAATATTTTACATCTAACATAAAATCACTAAAATTATCTTTAAAAGTATTTTATAATATTATAAAATTAAATTTTCACCGATATAAAATTATCAAAATCATCTATATAATCATTTTGTACTATTATATTTTTATTAACAAAATAATATATTTTAGATTTCTTTACATTAATACCAATTATACGGTGTAGATGACATACGTGCGAGATTCCATGTTTCTTTACATTTGAGCATCCAACAGATTGAGCAAGAGTGGGGACTACCCATGGCCTGGGAAACGATTCACTGTTGCCTCGCCGATCGAAACGTAGCTCTATAATATTGTAAAAGAAAAAGAAAAAATAATGGTACTTTTGCGTAGAAGCACGTATTGGTTCTGGGAATTGGCAGGAAAAGGAGATGAGGGAATGGTGGGGACACACACTACCAGCACCCGTACACCCACATCTCACCCCACAGTGCTTCCACACATATTATATGTTATTATTATTATTATTATTATTATTATTATTATTATTATTATTATTATTATATAATCATCGTTATCATCATATGTTCGCCGAAGAGGTAGGTGTCATCTCCTCTTTCATCCCCTCTCCATTGAAGCGTACGACTCAGACAAACAGATCAGCGCGAGAGGGAGATAGACGCGGAGTTTACAGACACACCCACGCACAGAAGATCACATCTTCCCAACCAATCTATCCCTCAAAAAAATTACGTCTCTGGTGATGGCAATTAGCACAAGCAGGCACCTTTCAGCAGTACCATCAGAGCTGCCAACATCTTCTGCTGGTGGCTCGTCGTCGTATCTGCAGGTGTTTGCTGCAGAAGGAGGCACCAGCAACGTCTGTGATATTGGAAGGAGCAGCGAGTACTTGACGACCAATGGCTTGGAGTTGGAGTCTACAGGTGCAGCTGCAGTACTGGAAGAAGAAGAAGAAGAAGAAGAAGAAGAAAAAGAAGGAGAGGACGAGGAGGTGCAGAAAAGTGGCACTACTGCCAAAAAGGTGGAGCCTTTGGGTTGCCTCAACTCCCTCGAGGACTCCCTTCCTATCAAGTTGGTAGCTTTTCGTCTCATCTTAATTTCATGATCATTAATCATCATCTCATCTACCTTTTTTACCATTTTGCATGGTAATAAACGATGCATCATCAGAAGATCATATATATGCATCTTTAATTTGACCATGCATCTTCATCAACATGGCGATATTTTTTTTTTTATAAAAGAAAATTCTTTTTCTTTCTTCTTGGAAATCTACCAGGTAAACATCTGCACTTTTCTTTTTTTCCGTTCTTCCTTCTTTTCTTGTTTCCAATCTGAGCAGATAAAGCACGAGCATTTTATTATATTTTCTACTGGCAAAAAAAGAAGATCTTGGTATTTGTTTGTGTTTTGATGCATGCCTGTTGGTGGCATCTAATTCCACTCCCCTCCTGCACCAACTACGCATATAGATATTATATATATTCGTGGAGTTTGGAGCTTAATGAATTATCAGATTGCCCATGTTTTCTATGTGCTTATTGATGAGGAGTATAGTAATTAACCATTGACTTATAGTATACATGTCTCAAATCTGATATTTTCTCTTGCGAAAAACCAAAAAAAAAAACAATGATAGGAGAGGATTGTCCAACTTCTACAATGGGAAGTCGAGATCTTTTGCAAGCCTATCAGAGTCAGCAGCAGCCAAAACAGAAGCAAGGGAGTTGGCGAAGCCTGAGAACCCCTTCAACAAGAAGAGGAGGATCCTCATGTATTCTTGGCAGAGAACAGCCTCCTGCAGCTCTCTACTTACGTCCCCCTTTCCCCCACTCCCAACTCATGATCTCAGCTCTCTGGAGGAGAGTGAAGAGGAGGATGAAGAAGAAGAGAGGGAGAGAGGTGAGATGGGTCCTCTCCCCTCAGCATTACATAGGAGGAGGAAGATGGTCAACGATAGATCTTTCTCCCTCAGTGACCTCCAGCAGCATCCCAACATATCCAGCTGATTCCCCAACCATATTTATGTATATGTTCTAAGATGTACCTTTTCTCTTGTTTCTCAGCTTCTGTTAATTTCCCCTTCTTCTCTCTCCTTCCTTTTAATTCCCTTGGGAGATCCTTCTCTGAAGGCTTTGTACCTTTCTTGGATCTTCTGAATGTAAATATATAAGTCCTTTTGTTTTCTCTCTGCAAGCTGCCAAATTAATTAGCAGTTGGGCTTTTCACTTGCAATTTGGACTTTGTTTGAATGGTGAGAGCTGCACTTAGATAGACATGAAAGAGAAGAAATTAGCGATCCAAATTAAACTATTCTATATTTTATTTTAATGTCATGCTCGGTGTCTCTAGTAAGCTTGGGTAATATAATAAATGGGATTAGCTTATAATTAAATACTTCTTACTGTAAAATAGGTTTATCAACAAATAGACCATAGGAGATCTTCCTAAATATTGCTTTGCTAAAGTCGTATTATATTTAATAGACTAGACCATATTCATTGCTACCAGTCTTGGATGATTCACCACAAAGACGGTATATATAGGTGTGTTCGAAGTTAGGACTTAGTCGGTTAAGATTGAGCCATTACAATTCATTTTGGGATGATGTCTCTCAGACTAATGGTACAACATTTGCTTGTGGTGGAAGACAAAAGGGTCCTATATATGTTAGACATGAGGTGCACAAGTTTGATTTTTTTCTACTCTTTTTAGCTTTTATTTTCTACGGGAAAGAGGACATTTGTTGGAATAGTAAATAATTTATGGTCAAGGATATGGTTGTTGTGCTCGTTCGACATGGGGACCCACAAGTTCTGGGCCATTGTACGACCTGGATGTAGTGGTGATCTTATCTTCTTTTCCCGCTCTTTAATGTACGTCCGTACACTCAACGTGACCTTCTTCATGCACCCATCAATTCATTTGCATCTATTGCAAAGAAGTCCTTCGACGTGTATTCAAATTTCAATGTCCTTGGATTTCAAAATGTGTCAATATGATGGCTACTATTTAATTACAAGTAAACTTCCCTTAAAAAAAAAAAAAGGAAAAAGAAAAGAAAACCGGAAAAAGATGATCACGAATCCATGGAGAGCAATCCTAACTCAATGTGGGGAGATTGGGTGCCTCACCCACCCAAATCTTTTGATAAAGCAGTGCTTGTAGATTGGAAATAACCTTGGGATGCAATAGGCAAGGCAGGGAAGGAAAGAGATAAACCCTAGCCAGCATCTCTGCTTCTGTCTCCCCTTCCCCAACGTTGGATCTGTGGGCCTGAAATCGGCCTTTAGCGTTGTTTGGTTCCCCTTCTCCTCCTCAGTTGATGTTTCCTCCACTCCCCACATCTCTTCTCTCTCGGTAAGTGTATCTCAACTACCCTATCTCTTTTCCCCTATATATATATATATATATATATATATATATATATAAAAGAGAGCGTAAAGGCTTAAGTTACATATAATATCTCCTATCACATTGAATAATATTTTGCAATGAAAATTTAAGAATTGATATTAATTTGATATGAATGTGTTACACATTACATTTAAGGTTACTCTAATATTTTTAACATATATATTCAACATTACATTAAAGGTGTCAGATTGATTTTAAATTTAATACATAATATATTTATATAATGTAATCTCAATTTTTAAATTTTTAATTTTAAACAATACTTATGATGAAAAATATTACTATACCTATACATAATTTACATATAAATCTTATATACTCTTCTGACCCTCATATATATATATATATATATATATATATATATATATATGATTAACAATAGGATCTAAAATTTTAAGTGTAGTTACCTTTAGAAAACATCATCTTAGGAGGATTCGGTGTACAAATGATATTCTTGCAGCAAAATGAAGTTAAAAATTAATTGTAGATTAAAAGAATATCATCCTAACAGGGTTCTTTAAAAAATTACCTAAATTTGATGTTTGAAATGTATTCTTTTAAATAGCTTTTGATTTAGCATATCACAGGTATTTGTATTTAAAAAAAAAAAAACCTAAAAACCAATTTCGCATGCATGGAATTTCCATGGTTATTTTTTTCTTTCTAAATGCCTTGTGTAAGATATGCTCTTGAATTTCATACGTTAAATCACAACAAGGGATAAGAAAACGGAAATATATTTTGCGGAGATAACGTCATGTGTCCTCACGCGTTACTCCTTTTATTTAGGTGGGTTCTATCAGCAAAATATATTAATACATTTAAAATATTATCCATAATATTTATTATTATCAGACAGAAGGTCTTGCCTCTCTTACACGTGGGACCTATCATCAATTAGAAAGCAAAAGTGGTATATTTTGATTTAGAATAACAAAAATGATACGTGTATTTTAATTTAAAACCAGAAGTCACCATTATCATTTAAAATTAAAAATTACCTATATATTTTCTTCACTTTAATAATTTCCTCACTCACATATCACAGTGGCTTTTTGAGTAACGAAAGATATCATCATAATATAATATTTACATTACTTTTATGCAAAAAATTTACTCAATAAATTTACATATTAAATAACAGGATTTGTGATAAAAGTACTTGACTTTTTAAATTTTCATACATTTTCACGTAAAGAATTTCCCATGATCTCACAAAAGCAGATAGATCACTCCTCTTACTATTTATAGAAGGTTCTATTGGACAAGAGGAATAAATTAGTTGGATAAGTTGAAAAAATAAAATAAATAATAAAATAAGTAAGTTAATAGATATTTTAACAGGTTATATTTATTCTATAGAGTGAATATGATAACTTTATATTAGATTAAATCTACTTAATCTAATATAAATAAAAAATAAATTAAGTGACACGTTAAATGTTTAACTTATCAATCAAATACAATCTAAAAGAATATCCACCAGAGAGATCCCAATTATAGGGAATGAAATTCAGAATAGTCCAATAGTTCTAAAGAGGAGGAACTTGAAATACTTGATCCACATGTTGGGCCTAAAGAGGCCCCAGTAAATCCTAATGGGCGTCTAATACTTGGAGAAGGGCCAAATCTGGGGAACGGGCGTCTGAATTAAAAAATGTGTTCCACTGAAAAATTTTGCGAATGATTTGGATGCAACCATATGCATCTGGACCGGTAGTACCATCCAAATTATTGAAATTTAAACACTTCTTAATAACCTAAATATCGGACGCATTACGTGTAATTTGCAGGAAACATATTTTGGAACCTGATGGTGTGTGTGTGTGTAACCAATCACACTTCCATCAGAAACTTAACAAATTTTAGGACTTGACAACGCTACCTTCGATATTCAAAACCCAAGATGGAACAGAAGAATTACAGATATTCACTTAATTAGTACAATTTCGGAAATGGTTACAATTTAAGTGACCTTGCAACTGATACGTAAGAATGGAGTTGGTGGACGGTAACATACCCGAGCAGGAGGGACGGGAAAAACTTTTACACCTAGATTAGAATAACTAAAAGGGATTTTTAACTCCATCAAGCCCTATATGCTAATGTTTGTTTACGGGAGTTAAATATGTTTATTCCATGTTACATACTGCTCCAAAGCATTGTAACATTTGTGGATTCGAGGATGGTGGCTTTTTTTCAGTTATCTTTAACATTTTAAAGATGAATGTGATATATTGAAAATTATTATTTGATAGTTTAAATTTAAATATTTTGAATGACCGTTTGGATTTATTGGATAGTTACGCATACATATTCTAACCATCAAACTTGCACCCCGGTTAAATTAACTACATCTTTGTGGATACGATGATAGGTGACTTTGTCGGTACCCTCCTTCTACGGAGCATCCTGTATCCCAGTTATGTTAATTAGTCAAAATAAAGGAATTCTTATCATGCAAGTTGTTTTGTGGTGTGTAACGGTGTAAACGAGTTTTCTGCTTGATATTTAATTTAAAGAAATAAATAATTAAATATTTATTTTGTGATGAGTTTTATTATATTAAAATAATTATTACATTATTTTAAATAAAAAAATATATATAATAAATAATTTTATATTGATAATAAATTATTTTATGTCGATGATAAATTATTTTAAGTTAATTTTATACTGATACAATTTTATTTCTTACTGATGTAATTTTATTTTCTATCGATATAAAATTATTTTAAAGATGATCTAATAATTTTGTATCAATGTAAAGTGATTTTGATATTTGGATTTAGGATTTAGGGTTAAAGTTTAAGTTTATGGAAAATGATTTCACGTATGAGAAATGATTTTTTACCTTAAGATTTATTATTTAGGATTTAAGGTTTAAGATTTAGGAGAACCTAAACCCTAAACATTAAATATTAAACCATAATCTTAAGGTAAAAAATCATTTTTTAAGTAAAAAATCACTTGTAACATATGGAGAAACACTTGAAATTTAATTTTGCATCGGTGTAAAATTATTTCAAAGGTGATATGGTAGTTTTGTGTCAATGTAAAGTAATTTTGCATCTGTGTAAAGTGATTTCGAAAGTAATTTGAATTATTTGTATCCGTAAAAAAAATATTTTGTTGTTGATTTCAACAGCAGTGGATCCTATCACATATGAATATATTTTTATATAAAAAAAATATATTAAATGAAACTATGTTCGCACCTTTTGTATGTCACTTTTTATGTAATTTTTATATTTTTCAACCCACATTCTATGCAATATATATCTATTGGGCATTGAAACACTTGAAAAGAAAAGAAATGCAGAGTTTTACCACCAAGCTAAAGTGAAAAACCTTTGTCTCATTTCTCAATTACTTTGTTGCAAAATGAAGCATGCATCTGAGATTTAACGATGCTTTTTCAGGTTTTTTGGAACTCATATCTTCATTGCTAAGAAGAACAACTAAAATTCTACATTATCACTCTTGATACATCCATAATAGACGCGGGAAGAGAACCATCTAACTAACAAGAGTAACTATCTTGTGATTTGCAAACCTACGGAATATCTCGCGCGAAAAAGTTATCAACCGTTCCAACAATACCATATTAAATTGATTGAGTGGTTTACAGGTCCGGTCTCGTTATACTTGTGCGAAACATGCTGAAAAATAGGCTAATTTGATCGAATTGAACTAGTTGGTCAAAAATCTGATCGAATCCATGATTAGTATACTTTTTCGGTTAGAGTAATAATGTTTTGTGAGTTAGCACGGCCTAACCAAACCCACAAGTAATTCATTTTTTCAGCCGGTATAACAATATCCACACTCAATAAACACTCTTTCATGCACATTACTCAAGGTAAAATCTAATGCAAATCTCAAAATTTCGACACCCTCCTTACCCCCTCCCCTCAATCGCAAGGTGTTGTTATCAATGCAATACTACACGAGATCGAGAAACTTCGTGGCATCATCTTGTACTTGCAACCACCATACTTCTTGTCACTTTACATTACTTAATCACCAAGTCCGCTGTGCTGGGACCACCAAAATGTTTGAAAAACTTCACAAAATTTCTACGACCCCGCTCACCTCGACCCTTTTTTTTAGGATTAATTTATACTGTGAGATGTATTTTATAGGATGAAAATTTATGTATAATTTAAAATAATTTTGTAAGGATATTTACGTAAATAGAGAATAAAATGGAAATAAGTTAAAATTGTAAAAATTTTATATGTGAGATAACCTATCTCTTACCTATACACATATACGAAGAAATTTAAATTTAAGGTAAAATGTAGATTCACTTATTCCTATTTATAAATATAAGCTATCCCACGAGGTAAACATACCCATAAACGAAAACAAGCTTCCTCCTCGTCCTAGACCCCTCAGGTTATTTTCGTTCGCAGCTCCCGATTGGAGGGCCCAATCTCATGCTGGAAATCAGACGTGATTTATACACATGACATTGACCACGATAACATTAAATGCAGCCGTAACTCAAGCTCATGAAGTTATTTTTACTGCATAGCTCTCTCTCTCTCTCTCTCTCTCTCCGTGTTTTTTTTTTTAATGCTTACGGAGGTTCCTTACCTATGAAAGACGGAAATATGCGTCGTAAAAAATAAGGGAACGTAAAATATAAAATATAAGATAAGAAATAAAGATAAAAAAAAAAAAATCTTAAGATGTTACGCTGATAGATAGGATAAAATATTAACGAGATAAATTTAAAGATCACATTAACAAGAAAGTTGAAATATTTTGATCCGAAGGTTGAATTCATCCATTAACTCGAGTGAGAAACTCGACGGTAAAAGATATAAGATTTTACGTGACATTCAACAAAATTTGACAACACTGGAAAAAAAAAAAAAAAAAAGAAAGAAAAGACCTAAACTCTCCCAAAGCACGATAAACATCCCAACACCTGCATAGGTGAATCACCTGGGACTACTAAAACTGCATCCAAAGGTACAGAAGTGATGGTTGCGAAACTTGCCGCAAGAGACCAAGCCACCAATGGTCGTCGTCGCAAGCTAGCCACCAACTGACGATGCTGACTGACCACGACGACTTGAGAACGTAGGTCGGCAACCCTCCATCGACGACGAGTCGCAGCAGATGTGTCCATCGAAGCACACCCCCCCTATCGCACCGACACATCGCCACAAGACTCCACAAGACGCCACCTCTGCCACCACGACCATCACTCTTCAAGCAGCCGCCCCGGGCCATCAACGACCATACATGTCAATGAAGAGGCCCCTACCTCGGAGAGAAGAGGTCAGAGATGGAGAGAGGAATCATCCGGAGTCGGGAGGGGCTGATCGGAGTCCGAAATTATCGCTGGGTTTTTTTTTTTGTTTTTTTGTTTTTTTTTTTTGCATGGAGGGAGCGGGTTACTCGTAGCTAGTTGCTGCCACGTCTGTATAGCTATCTCGGACAAATAATATGAGCCATCGATTGAAAACAAATAAAACAAGAGTTTCTTATCCTGCTTGGCTGGAAGTCCAATTTACAAGGAGGCACGCTTCTCCTCGTACGTGAATCACACACCACCCTGATGGTACACTCCTGTTATAACCAAGTAATTTAATGTCAACATCTATGTCAAGTTCGATTTTGCAGATCATCACTTCCACTACGAAATAATGGCAAAGACGCAAAGGCCTCAATTCTAGGTTCTCGAGTCGGTTTGAGAGTTGAGCGCACCACAAAAAGGCCATTAGTACCTCTAGGATAAGGGTCAGGCAAGCATACTACATCAAATACGAACTCGTTTTTTTCTTCTTATGATAAAATCTCCGGTGAACCTACCTCAGGTATGTCATATGTGATACTCTTATTGTAAGTTTTTTTAATGGATCTTTTCTTGATTGATATCTGATCCTTATTGCAAGAAAATATAAAATAAGGACTTGAGTTGTAAATAAAAAAAAAATCAAGACTATTTAGGCAAATTTGAGCTTCCTAACCCTTGTAAGCTTCCTACAATCATAAATAAACTTCAATAGTCTTGAAGCTCGACTTATTGATCTTTGTTGACGTGATTTTTAGAGAAGAGAAGGAGAAAACAAGAAGAGAAGAAACCAGGGAGTATAGGATGGAATATATACAGGCACATGTTACAACGGTTGCAACAACTCATTAGGATTCAGATGATGGTAACCACTGATTATGATTATGGTAGAGAGAATCCTACTACAAGTTCCACCCTTACATTAGAAAAACTATCAAATTTTCTCAATTTACCTTAAGAAAAACTAATAGAGTGCGATTAATGCATCAAAATGTTCCTCAAAATCTTTTTGTAAAATACCTCAAAATCTTTCATTAATCGATCTCACTCGTTATGATCTAACCTTCTAATAATCATATATTAGGAAATTGAATAATATTTTGTAAAATACCTCAAAATCTTTTTTAATTACTTTCATTAACCCATATAAAATTATCATCAATTAGTATAAAAATTTACTGCAAAGTAATGGGATTAACTTTACAGGAATTCCTCTGGAATTTACCATGCATGTTGTTTTCGCCATTTCTCAGGGGATCCACGTGGGTTAATTCTTCCCCAATTGTTCCCCATCACCAACCAACACGAGACTCTCCATCACCTATTATCGGTTGGAAAAACTCCCAACGTGTTGCTGGAAAACAAATAAACTTAAATTTAATCTTTTAAAAATTAAATTGATCATTCAATTAATCACGTGTTAAATTAAATTTTTAACAGGTAAGTCGATGATTTATATTAGTTGAATCGATGATAAATATATGATCTTAGCATATAAAAATTTAAAGAAAATTAAATCTTAAGATTTTTGAATTAATTTAATCAAATTCAACTAAGTTGAATCAATATTTAATAAAAAATTATTAAATATAAATAATAAGAAAAGTTATCTTATATTTTTAATTATATTAAATTTAACATATTTCTATCAAATACTAAATAAAAATAAAAAATATAATTAAAATTAAGAGTCTAACTCGATAGAACATATAAATCTTTAAATTTTTATTTCAACTTTTAAAGTCACGTAGATTTTTTTTAAAAATATTTTAACTCTTAAGAAAATGGTCAAAATTGAATGGTCGATTTAACTAAATTGATAGATTCAACTTGATTTCGATGAGTTTACATCTGTTTTGACTTTTATCATCTTAATTGATCGATCCAATAGGTAAGATAATAGTTTCTAATTGAATCGATTTGATTGATCGATTCAGTTTAATTTTTAAAATATTACTTAAATTACTTAATTGTGACATCATCTTGTGTATTTTTTTCTTGATATAAGGATTCTTTTTTTAAGGATGTGGGTTAGAAAATATAAAATTGATGTAAAAGTTGATGTACAATAGTGTAAATGTGGTCCCAACTAATATCTCACTTTTTTATGCAAAAAAAGTGGTGACACATGATGGAATCCACCATTATTGAAACCAATAACAAATTACTTTTGCGCAGGTATAAACCATTCATATCACCTTCGAAACCACTTTGCATCGCTGTAATCTTATTTTATACCAATGTAAAACTGCTTTATACCTTCAAAATAATTTTACACGGGTGCACAGTAAGATTGCACCAGTGCAATCTTACTTTGAACTTCTTTGCACCGATGCAATCTTACTTTACACCGGCATAAAGTAATATTACATTGGTGTAAAATTAAATTCCAAGTGATTTTTCACCTATGACAGGTGATTTTACATTTGAAAGGTAATTTTTTCACTTTAAAGTTTAGGATTTAGTCTTTAGTGGGCTAAATCTTAAATCCTAAATCCTAAACCCTAAATCCTAAGGTGAAAAATCACATTTCAAGTAAAAAATCACTTCTCCTATGTGAATTTACTTTTCATAAACCTAAACCCTAATCGTCAAATCCTAAACTCATAGGTCAAAATCACTTTGTACTGGTGCAAAATCACTTTGGATATGTTAAATCACCGATGAAATAATTTTGTAACGATGTAAAATGAGATTGCATCGACGCAAAGACATCTTAAAATAATTTATCATCGGTGCAAAATTATTTTGCATTATTGCAAAATCACCTAAAATAATTTATCATCGATGTAAATTAATTTATCATCGGTGTAGATTTATTTATCACCTATGCATTTTAAATTAAAGTAGTATAGTAATTTTTTGGATGTGATAGAGATCATAACGTAATAAACCTTATATTATTTTATTTATTTATATTAAATATCAATTATAAAGTGAATCTAAATTAAAATACAAAAATAACATCCATAAATTTCCTTGCATCTTTATTTTTTTCTACGGTACGTACGTTTCCTGGCTTTTCTTAATTAATAAGTTAATGCCACGTCATCGACAGCATTAAAGGTAATTAAAGTATTAAACCAAATCCGGGCGAGTTGTTCTCAACTGTTGTCAGGTGTTGAGACTTTGGAACGTGTCTTCTCCCGCCGAAGTTGACGACAGGAACCGGAACGAGAAATCGGTAAGTGCGCACGTCCTCCACAAAATCGAGGTCTCTGTCCGTCCGTCCGATCAAAATCTTTGGCGCCTTATCGGACGGTTCATATTTCTTGGTTGAATAGAAGCCTCCTCTCTCTCTCTCTCTCTCTCTCTCTCTCGCTGTTTTTCCCCCACCCCCCCCTCCAACTTCTCAAGCAGAGGAGAGTCCAGAGGTAAAGCCTCTCTCTTCCTTCTGTTTTCTTTGATCGAGAGAGAGAAGATGGATGAGATCACGAACAAATTTGGAGCTTACTGGTTCTCCCAGAAAGCTAACAAGGAGATCTCTTCCGTGGGTGATGACTTCAGCGTAAGCTCTCAGCCAATTAAACTTTCCTTCATGAATCAGCCCCCACCACGATGAACCAAAATTAAAGCACCAGTATTTTCCGTTTTTCTTCCATGAAATAATTTTCTTTACCTGGATTACTTTTTTTGTTGGTACCCAATTTTTCTTTGATTGGGTTCTGACTCGCAAGTTGGCTTTTATTGAAGAAAGGTTTGATCTTGATTGTATTTGTGACTGTGAACTTCAGCTCTCTGTCTTTGGCTGGTTGGATAAATTGAATTTCTTCATGTGTGTGTGTGTGTGTGTGTGTGTGTTTTTTTTTTTCCTTCTGAAAGGTCTTGGTTTGACTTCGGAGTTTTTTGATGAAGCCTCAGAAGCAGAAAGGAAATTTTTGTATTTTCTAAGACTATGGTTGCCAGGAATAGGATGATTGGGATTCCACTTTTGTGAGTTGGGGTTGCTACATGAGAATTTTTTGATATTATGATGAGCATCAATCATATTGTCTACCTACTTCTCCGATCTCTGATTGTGGGATTGGTTTTTTCAAGGATTTAGAAGCAAAGGTAAATAACTTGATGCATGCAGATGAATTCCCATATATTTCTCCTCCATCTAGTGAATTGTTGGAAACAACATGATGAAATTGACCCTGTCATGGTAAACGTGTTAATGGAAGTGAGATCTCAAGGCTTTAGTTTTAGGGTGTGCTTGGAAGTGTTAGTCAATTTCACTTGCATGGTGGTGGTTTGGTTGATCAAGGGACATCCACCCAAAGGGATCAAAGTGGAGTGATTGTCAAATTTTTTAGGAAGAATCTGAGTTTGTTTAATCTCCAGACAATTAAACTTTGGATCGATATTATCAAGATAACAGTGTCAGATATGGCATAGGTGAGGATCTTAGCCAATATTGTTCTAAGCAACATCCTAATTGGTGCTATTGACAAAGTGCTTGCGTTTTCAAGATAAATTAAAACAGCCCGTAAGGAGAGAGGAAAAAAGAGGGGTAATTTAAGTGATTTCTCACCCGGTGTTCCAAAGAAAAAGTTATGATTCTTGACCAAGTTCTTTTTCTCATAGCATGGAACTTTTCAATTTCCAATATTTTCATGCCGTTAAATTTCTTTTCATTTCATTTCATATTCTTCAATGTCTTGCTAACATTTGTTTTTGATTTTTTGAACATGTAATCAGTCTATGTCTAACAGCATAGAAAGTGGAACCAAATGGCTGGTTAACAAAATCAAAGGTAAATGCTAGATATATATACATCAATAAACTGATTTTCTTTATTTGTAAGTCAGAGCAAAAAACTGACAGTACTTTCACTATAGTAAATTTTATTCCTATTCTGTGCTTGAGTTTTAGGTGCCATCCTTGTTGAAGTTGAGCTATTAGCAATATGCATGTGAAACCATTAGTGCAAAGCTCCCAATCCATTGGATTCTTTGCCCCGTTCTATCATTTAAAATTTTAATGAAGATTTAAGGTCATTGAAAGAGCCCAAATTCAGTATACATTGGAAAATTTTGTTTGCACAGATGAATCCTTGTTTAAAAAAAGGTGCTGTTTTAGTTAGTTTTGTTTCAGTTTCTTTGCCCCTGATACCCCATGATTGCTGCTTTAAAGAAACTAATTGGGGGTATAGAAAGTTTCCAGAAAAAGCTATATTTTTCATGGAAGATGATGTCTTTGTTTCTTAGAAATGGAAATGACTTTCCTCATTTTTTTCATCTGGACATGTACGTGAGCCGGGTTTTCTTTGCTAGAGTACTGCCCCCGAGCAATGTTGGATGCCCACTAATTTGTAGTTTGGTATAACTAAACCAAGTTATATCATATTCTGAGCCTACTTAAAATGGGGCGGACCCAAGTGTTGGAATGGAGGGGCCATGGCCATTGGCCCCCCTTTAACTCTTACATGTCCTTCTCAATGTATTGACTATTTTACTTGTTGACTCCCCTCCTTTGTATGTTGGTCTACACATTAAAAAGATTAGAAATATTTAGTTTTGTTAAAAAAAATATACCTAATCAAATTGTAAACCTTAACATGAGAGAAATATGAGAAAGATAATATCCTTAATATTTTTTTAATGATAAATACATGTGACACTCAACTATCTTTAATCTCTTTTTATTAATAAATACATACATATGGGATATAGCTAACATCTTCCTTTCAATACGATAATAAATTAATTAGATATTTTACATAATACTTCTAGGTTCTCGTGTAATATTTTTCTTATACTATGTTATCTTTGTGAATGTTGTTATCCTGATGTTGAAAGTTTTCATAATTTTCAAAAATTAATCTATATTTATAAAATATCTTTTGAAGAAAATGACATATAAAATCTAAACAAGTACTGTTTTAATCGATGAGAAATTTAAGCAATTGTTTGATTGTCATCCTTATAGCAAAGTAATTTTTCTACTAATTTTGATTGTTGTAGGTAGCAAGTGCATATTTAGTTGATTTTGTCAATTAAATTATATAATAACATTTTAGGGAATAAATTTTCTATTTAAATAAAAATTAAGAGGTTATTTTTTATTTTAAAATATAAATGTAGGTTATTTTATCTCTCATTGATTTGTTTTATAAGAGGTATTATGCTAGCTATTGACCCCTCTTTGATGACTTTTCTGATTTCACCCTTGCGCTTAACCACACTTGGACTATAAATTTACAGATATGGTAGAAAAAATTCAGAACCATCGGTTGATCATCATCCTTCATCTACCATCTCTAGAAAATGATGATCTTATCCCTAAACCCTACTTTGAGATTAACTTGTTAAAAAGAGAGGTGAAATTTTATAGATGCTTTGTTGAAGTTACTGCCTCTTTTATCACTCTTTTATCCAAGTTAAGATTTGAACACTGCTCTTTTGGGTGGGTGCCTACCTGCTCAATCACTTAGGAATGGAACTCTCATTCTACCAAGATACTCCATAACCAAAAAAGGACTCCTTTCTACTTACTAATCCTCAGATATTTTTACATTCCTATATTTCAAAGTCAAACTTTGGTGATTTAGCAGTTAAGGATCACCCAATCTAACCATTAAAGCTGTCGGCACTGGTCAAATGGTCAGGCATCTAAAACCCATGAAAGTAAAGAACGGGTCATAGAGAGGATGAGGATTTGATCTGAGTCCACTGGTTTACACTTGGATAAATTACCAAAAGGTCATTTTCTTTTCAGTTACATTTGCGTTTGGTCTCAAAACATCTGCTCAATAAAACATCGAGTCATTCTCTTTTCAGCTAGATTTGGGGTTAGTCTCAAATCATCAAACTGAGGGCAAGAACTAGATGGTTCCCTGACCCTCTCCAAACTTTCTATCTGTATTGTGTCACGCAAGATTTAACTTAGGACTCGGCACCTCTAATTTTACAGGGAAGATGCAGAAGCCTCTGCCAGATCTACTGAGGGAATTCGATCTCCCAGCAGGCATCTTTCCAAGGGATGCAACAAACTATGAATTCGATGAGGAGACTGGCAAGCTGACCGTCTTCATCCCAACCGTGTGCGAGGTTGGATATAGAGACTCGTCGGTCCTACGCTTCCTCACGGCCGTTACCGGTTGCCTGGTGAAGGGGAAGCTAACTGACATCGAGGGGATCAAGACGAAGATAGTTGTCTGGGTCAAGGTGACTTGCATCTCCTCTGAAGGATCAAAGGTTTACTTCACTGCTGGCTTGAAGAAGGGGAGGAGCAGAGCCGCATACGAGGTCCTTAGAGATGGTATACTTGTGGAGAAGTTTTAGCTGTGGTTCTACTGTATTGAAATCTCACAGTGCTGTGTGATGGTTGTTACTTACAAGTGGTTTGTTGATATCTTGTGGGAATCTTTGGAAGATCACAGCTATATTCAGCAGAGTTGTTGCTCTCTGTGAAAAGCTTTTGACAGCTTGTTGTATTCAGTCTTTTGTTCTAAAGTTTATAAGTTATGGGTTTGTTAGCTTATATCTCTTTGCATCTACATGAGAGGAATGCCAAGTGGCTTCAGGCAAAAGGAATGGATTGAGCATAAATTTGCTCCCATTTGAACTTCCAGATGCACTCTCCTCTGGTCAGAAAATAGCATTTCCTCGGAAGATATGTCGGGGACAATTGGATACAAACCAATGCTCAGAGGAATGAATCTCAATTTTGTCCTTTTTGGTGTATATTTTCCTCCATGAATTTAAGAGGGGAAAAAAATTAAGAAGATGAGAGCATCTGAACCGAAAGCAATTCATCTCAGGGCCAGTTGAGCATGGGTTGCTGGTTAGCGATGACAAACAAGTCAAGTCGGATTGGATTTATGCTGGACCAAACCTTGAACAAGTTGGTTTGGATCAGGTTCATTAACCGAATGGGTCTGCGTTCGGATATAGGGTAAGTAGGTGGGATGGCTGACGTGTCATGGGTAAGATGAATAGTACGATGAATAGTGATGAAATCGTGCTTCTAATGGGTTACGATGTATACAAGGATAGCACAAGTGACGTTCGCATGAAGGTGGGTGTAGTGAACGTTGCCAAGACAAGTGGCCAAAGCAAACTGCATGGGGATTTGCGTGCGTGAGATAAATCTTCCATATCCTACAAGTTATCCTATCTACATGAGGTAAAATTTACCCCACATCTGATCCCCTTCGTCCATATTTTATACCCAGAACTTGACCCATTGCCCAATGGTCCACTTCGCTCACTTGAGACCCGACCTGTTAACAAAACTAGTTGGGTTGCTATTGGGTCTATCTAGTTGGATTAATTAAAATCAACGTCCACAAAGAAAAATTCATGTCTTGGTACTGGTCAGTGGAACCTCTTGACATGGTACTCTTGCATAGGTTATAGCTAATTAAAACTTGATATGTGCTCTAATATGTCAGACAATTTACGAGAAAATTCAAAATAAAACCATGAATATATAGTTGATGGAATACAAGATCAATGGCATGGATTTGGTCGGGAGGATACGCAGGGGAACACCCCCATACAGAGTGCTCTTCAGATGGGGAAGATCGTAGCAAAAACATATCAACTATTCAAGTAACTTCAAATTTATGCGTGCTTGCTGCTCAGGGTTGATGGAAGCGAGGTCCAACCAGCGCATGAGTTGGGTCTCCCCTCTGACTTTCCTTGCGTTTTTTTAAGGCTGCTGAAAAGGATATTTTTTGACCCGTTAAAAAAAAAAAAAAACAGCCTGCTCCTGCTTGCTTCGACAAATGGCTCAGAAACGGAGGAAAAAAAAAAGGAAAAAATGTATAGGAATAAATGATAAGAGAAATGTAAGGTAACTCACACTCATACACTAACCCATCCCGCATCCCACATATCCACTCATGCCACATCATCTTTGTGTGGTACATAGTAGTCATTCTACGTAGTTATATTGGTGCCGTAACTGAAGGTGCTACGAGTACACGCAACAATTATCTCAATGTCATCATTGCAAGTGCGTAAATGTGTGGTCAATTTTAAACCTTAAAATCTAACAATAACTTTATAAAATGATTTTGTATGACAGTTAGTAAGAGTCGAATTTCCCGGGAAAGCGTGTTTTTTTTTTTTTTTTTATTAAGTAAAGGAAGCTTTTATTCGTAGGAGTTGAAATCATACGACTGATGTAAAGATAAAAAGGATAACGCTATCATCTCACAAGGGAAGAAATCGAAACAAAACTTCGATCTAAATTTAAAAGATAAATAAAAAGAAACATCACAAATATGAAGTTTAAACAGTGATCGAGAAGCCAATCATCGTAATATACTAGTAGGTACAACAGCGCTACTAAGATAATCCCTAGCCATCAGTGTTAACAGGAAATCCAGCTAAAGTCAGGCATCAGAATAAAATCCAGGCAATTCAGATCGTAGGAAGTACGGATTCTCGTATGTTCTCCAAAACAAATCCCCAAGGGGAACATCAATATACCCCAAGGGAAGTAAAACTTAACAACCCCAAAGGGGAACATCAACAACCCCTAAATGGAAAGGCAAAATCAACTAAAAGATAACTAAAAACCAAGAGTTGGACGTTGGCTGCTGTACACGCCCAAGAGCAACTTCCTCTCCCCATGCATGTTGCTGTTAATGACCTTGGAGAGATCCAGAGGGGCGAGGAAGCAAAACTATCGAATGAGAGGGTCCCGATCGGGATCCAATTGCAACCACCTGCGGGGAGAGAACTCTTCTTGATGGAGAGAGCGAAATCACCTTGATCATCGAGTATGGTTCTCTCAATCCGAAATCAAATAGTTTATCGATTTATTAGTTCAAAAGGAAAATGGGGTTCACAGGAAATCTAAGACTTCACTCTTGCCTCTTTTTATTAACCTGAAAGTTTGACCTAAAAAATACCTTGGAAATAAAATAGACTAGCCAGGAATTAATGAGTTTTGGAACATTATCAATAACAAAATTAAAGGTTAATATGCCTACAAAAATTACCTACGTAATTGTTACGAAAATTTGAGAAAAATTTTAAGCTTATTCGTGTGATGGAGTAATGACATAAACGTGAGACTAGGTGTTGTTTTATGCTATCCTAGAAATAAAACGAGCGAAATACAAATCAAAATAAAAATTGACACTCTGATTTGCGACTGATCCAGATGCGTATAGTGTTCTTATGGGTGGATGTGTCATGTGTGTATGTCCAACCACTCTGATTCGACATTAGGAGAGTGGCTGGGACTTTGATCACGGAAGAACTCCTGAGGGTAGCGAGGAAATTTAGAACCCCTTTTTGTTTAAAAAGAAATACAAATCAAAATAAAAATTAAAATAATAATTAAAAATAAAATTAATATATGAAAAGGAATAATAATGATAAAGGAAAAAAGTTGCAAATTAAATGACGTCCATGCTTCTACACCAAAGTGTATGATGATGCATGGACATGGCAATAAGGGCATGTTCGCATGCATAACGATAGCGGTAGTGTGCCAAGTAATGGGTCAGGTGGTGACAATGGTATGATGATGGTGGTTGGCGACCGTCAGAGTTGGAAGGTGGTGGTGGCGATGTTGCGGTAGAGCTACACTACTAAGGAATGAGGAGGAGAGAACTTGCGAGGAGTTGGATATTTGCAAAATTTTTATACCCTTCGCCTTAGATGATGACCCTTATTTATAGATGATATAGTAAAAGGAATGTAAGGAAAATGCATCAAAATGTTAAAATATATATAGTAATAAATGGATTCAAGAGGAGAATAAATCGTGACTTACCAAAATCGGAGGGATAGTGATATTGGTGAGCCATATTATTTGACCATTTAAGAGTTAGCGGATAATTTTTGTTGGAATTGGATGAGATGCATTGCCTGAGGAATAGGTATCATCTCCATTAAATGTTATCCAATCAATGTGAATGATATCGTTGACTTCCTTATTCGTGTTTGACAGTCATTGAAGGGACAATTAAATTTAACGTGACTTGCATGGAAAAACATCTAGATGGATATTTGATGAAGATGTTTAAATGATGTGTGTGTGAAAGTCGATTACAATAATGTTGGAATCAAAATATTTGTCCTCTTCCTAATTGACGGTTCATATTTTTAATTCTAACAGTGAAATTAGCTGATCCAACTCTTTCCGACCGAAGAAAAATAACAATTAAGTTATTTAAGTGCAACTCCAACCTAATTAATTCCTGAAATTTGCATTTTATGAATAGCATCACTTTTATAGCATCGTAGTCCACCTTCTACGTCCATGATACTGGTGTCGTAGCACTAGAATGTCATAGTCATTTTCTTCAAACCATATCCATATTTGTATCTAATCAAATTTTTTAGATAAAATTTATACTTGAATTTTGTTGGATACAAATTAAATTTTACCTCTTTTTTTCAGATCAAGTTGAGCCAGGTTTTGATCGAATTATCCTTGCCTTCCATGACTCCAAGCTTGGTTCTTACATTCTTAGGTGAATGTACATGAATAAAGAAATCAAATGTACAATGCTCAATAACAAACTATCCCTGCCTTCCATGGCTCAAAACTTGATTCTTAGTATTAGATCGATCTAAGGGAAGACAAAATTAGAACACCACTTTCCTCTCAGCTTTGAAGGACCTTGAATTGCCTTAGGGAAAGATCACACATTAATTGAGTGACGAGTTGATCTCCTTTCCGGTGGAATGGTCTCGATCAGCTGATCGGATCATAAGATGTTCTCCTTCCAAGTCTTTGTCCTCTCGCCTTTTTAAGCAATGATCCACGATAAAATCTAGAAAGCAAGGGTTGAGACCTTACGCGTTGATTTAAGTATAGAATTCTACCAATCCAAGGAAAAAAAATCGAACTTCATGGTCATTGATCGTGACCATTCCTTACCAATAAAGCAATGTTTGCTGCTAAAGGTTACATGGGTGTTCCGTAGAAACTGCTACTGCCAATGACATCTTACATCCAACATCAGTGAAATAAAGATGTACTAGATTTTGTACAAGGCCAACTCCCCACTCCCAACTTATCAAATGAATCACTTATCCAATCAGCCAATCGAGGAATCCATTTGGTCATTTTTCTCATGGACAAACCAAGTACATATCACAAATGCACAACATAACACACCAGATGCTTAATCAAAGGACCATTGATCATCATGTTTGTCAAGGAGCTGCCCCAGCAGTGAGAGTGCTCTTTGAATTGGTTAATACAATAATCAAAGCACATTCTGCACGTTTCCAACTTTCAGGATCACAATAATTGAGGGCTCAAAGATCACAAAATGTTTGCCTTAGAGAATTAGAAAAAAACTATTTTAAGATTAATTAAATTAAGTAAAGTTGTTCTATTTTATCTCTTTCTATTTTGAATAGGATTTGATCTAATTGAGTTTATTTTCAAATTAATTAATAGGATTAGGATTATTCTTGTAATCTCTTCTCTATATAAAGAGGGGTTACGAATTTTCTCTTTTCAACCAAATCTCATTCAATAAAATCTATTTTCAAATTCACCGTATACTTTTTAGAAGATTAACTAAACAAGAACATTGGGAATAATTCTCATACCTCAGGGAGCTTACCATATCCCAGGAGAAGTTGTTTATCCTTGTTTGAATGCTGATTTTAACAAGGCAGATGGAAGCATGTACAGAGTGTCCCAAGTAAAAGATGATGAACCAATCTTCAGGGGGTAGTAAAAGATACCTGGGTTTGAACTTTGCAAACAGGGGATATCCCCTGGTAGTGTTTAATTCAAACCAAGGTCAATCCCTTGATAGTGTGTTAATCCAAAGAGGGGATAGCCTGAGGGTGGTGAAAGACGAAAATATGAGATCCACTCATTAATTTTAAATTCAAGATTGTCCAGACCTAGGTCCAATTATTCTGCCTACCATCTTTATTCTGTGGACATATCCCTCAATGTATGATGGGCCCCCACCCCCACCAAAGGCTAGAAGTATGAGCATTTTTCTGCTACAATTAATCGATGCAATAGTTGTCTTTGGGGGGGGGGGGGGGGGGGGGGGGGGATACAGTGAGTGGCTTTTTCCACATGAATCACAAAGGTCACCGGCCCATAAAGAACAGAGCAGAGCTCCTAAACCCATAGGCTAAGTACATCCCAATTAAAATGTTTAGGAGTGGTGGTTTTCGTTCTACAGAAATGTTACCAAGACAGGCCCCTTGCAAAAGAGGCCCCTGATAGAGAGATGAGGCTACCCTACGAAAGTTTGTTTCGGTTGACACTTGCAATGATATTGTGATCGGTAATCTAGCATGGGAAGCCTTTCCAAAGATAATAATCATAATAATTTAGCATGGCAACTCAATCTCTGTTATTTGAGAAGGGGCAACCAATCTTGATTAATTCAAGGCATGTTACAAATGTATCACAACCATCTTGGCCAATTGCATGCAAAGCTCCACATCGGTAGACATTTTTTCCTTTTCTCCTACATGATCAATAGAGATTTGATGTCGTTAATCCGGTTTATCCACGTCAAAGATGTTACGATTATATACAAATGATGTAGATTCTATACAAAAAAATTTCTTTGCCCCAAAATAAAATTGGATAAGGGCTTCCATTAACAATTTTGGAAAGGTAAATAATGACACCTAAGCCACGCTTAAGAACCTCACCTCTCACACCATAGAGGTCATTCTGCCAAGGGAAAAATTACAAAGTTAATAACTAATCATTTGGAATCACTAATGACCCGATCGAAGGAGGTCTAGGGGATTGAAGAAATGATGGAAGGTAAGAAGAAGAAGGAAAGCATGTCAAGCCGCGAGGGATTTTAGAAGGAAAAACTTGAGATGCACTTAAGTTTAATTTGGTAAGGAGGATAATCCATCAAAATAGGGGGTTAATTTTATTTGGTGGAAAAGATATTTTGATTCGAATTAAGAAGACTTAACCCAGGATAAATTATTCTGGAGTTGATGTGTGATAAGCTTCTTTTGTCGGTTATCCCATGTATTTTCACAGGTTAACCTAAAAAATTTCCAAACATTTATAGATTAACCCACCAAGATATCCTTTATAACTTTCAAACAAAAATAATAAAAAAATTATTCCATGAAATCTATCATTCTATCCAAACTAATCCTTAGAGATAAGAAATGAAGAGAGAGAGGTACACCATAAGGATTTCAAATTTCATTTCATTCAATTTATCCCAAATAAAAGGATATTTGCCATAATCTAAATAAAGAGAAAATAAAAAACTTGGCTTATTCCAAAGTAAAAGGATAATATGCTAATTTTTTTAAAAAATCTCGAACATGATGATAATTGAAGGCTCACAACAAACCAAAGTTATCCTAAAAGATGACATGCTGCCTGCATCAAATAACCATGATGAAAAAGCTCACTTCCTCAAAAGATGAATATTTCGTGTAAATCATGACTAATATGTGATAGACTACAAAAACATAATTTAATGCCGTAGGAATTTCAACCAACAACATACCCGTATTCCTTCCGGTAAACCTATAGCCAAAACTCCAAGTTGGGAATAACCTGAACGGGTTAAAACAAGAAAATATCAAACCTTGAAGAATAAAGAGTTAATTAGATCAATTAATCAAACCTGCACTGTGGATGATAACAGCCTCCACGGCAGAAGGTCACACAAGCATATGTTTCCAAAAAAAAAGCGTAAAAATTGGAATATCTACGGAAAGAAAAAGAAAATCATTTCTGTTGAAATGTCACGGTGATGCGCATCGGACTTCCTTGTGTCAGATGTTCCCTCGGAAGATTTTAATAATAACGGACGATATTATCGTTGAGGAAACAATCCCTCATCTATAGATATGAAAATTAAGTAATAATAATTAATATTAATGGTCAGACCTCTCCACTCGAGCCAAATGATTTTGAGTTGACATTCTCGCACGATATATATCATAACCATGCGCATGGACATCACACAGTGATTGTTCATTAACAAAAGAATGCGTTGAAATGACTGCAAACGTCTATAGACGTGGAGAGGTGATCATCAAAGTTTATGGTTGAAGGACTTCACACTCAAGCCACCTCGGTTTAAGTTAGAAGTTGTCACAATCACACTAATTTCAGAGATCAAGAAGCATTGCGACTATTAACATGGTTGACAAGCTTCTCTCGGTCAAAATTAGCTAACATGCCCAAATTCTATTATATTACGTTCTAACTCTAACTCCTCTGACCTCCAGCGGTAGTCGACAACTGAATTTTAAGTAATGGGATCAATCGCCGGCAGTTTTCTTTTTTCTCTCTCTTTCTTTTCCTTTTTGAGTTGACACTTGACATTAAAGCGTGCAAGACGTGGGAAATCTGATTCCTGTTTTATATTTCCGCACATTAGGTTAGACGATAAAATTGGTGGGCGGAAAATTTAAAAAAAGGGATATGGTATTGGGGGGTTTAGGAGTCGAATCTTTAAAATAAGATGATGTTAGCGGTCTTTGTCTCGTGTCAAAATCTCACCAAGTAACAAGGATTATGTCAAACGATCGGGTTAGCAACCCCATCTCTTTCGTGCCACATAGGAAGATGGGCTTGATAATCCCGTCTCCCCACTTGGGAAGATGTATTGTGGGAGGGGAAGGGAGGAGTCACGAGGTAAGGGGGTGATCTTGTAAGCCCATCTTCCTTGATTGGAGGTAAGAGTTTTGAGTTTTTGCACGAAACAAGGTTGTAAATTACATCCCATGCCTCTTATTCTAACGCTCTAGGTTCCAATGCCCCCAATCTTTTATATGTGGGGGTACCATGTTTCTTTTCCTAAATTTTTTGATATAAGGGATAAGTTGTGTTGGATGTTTGTTTGGAGGGGTGAGATGGTGGTGGGATAGAAATGATTGATATGGTGATGTGATGTTAGTGGATAACTTTTTAATATTATGATGTAGATATAGGTGAGTTGATATGATGTAAATATATTTTAGTGAGTGTATTAAGTTAGAGTGTGCATACATTAATGTTGATATGATACGATTGGATGGTTCGAGAGTTACATATTTTAAAAAGAAGTTGTTGTTGATTTGATGAAGTTGGATAAGTTGAATTCCACCATATTTTAAGAGAGTGGGGGATACTAAACGGTGTCTTAAGGCTAGTTTACTTTATGGGTAAGGAAAGTTGTGTTAAGAAATGTGACACTAGAGTTAATTTTTATTTTCGTTTACTTGTAGGGTGGTGTTAACATCAGTTCTTGTTTACTTAAATTGGTGTTAAGTTGTAATGTTAACTCTTGTGGTGTTTACTTGAACTGGTGTTAATACCAATTTCTGGAGAATGAAGCTTAGGTGTAAGGGAATTACGAAGTTAACACCTATTTTGCCAACACTCCTTAGAACTTGTGTTAACAAAACATGTGTTAACCCTCCAAAACATATGTTAAGATTATGAAGGTTAACCCCTCAAATAAACGGAGGTTAAGATTCCAAAATAAGGGTTACAAGTGGGATGAGCATTGGATCGAGTTAAATCAACCAACCTAACCTAAGACTCAACCCGATAGGTTGACCCATGTTGGACCTTTTAAAATAATTATTGATGTAAAACTATTATTTACATGTTGTCCTGTAGGTATTAGTGAAATAAATAATGAAATAATAACAATTGACTATGCATTAAAAGATAATGTTACTATAGAAATTATATTTTTAATTTACAAAAGGCTATTAGGTAATTATCATTAACATTAAGTAAAAGTTATATGAAATTATCTTTAAAAAATAATCATGATTAGGTTGGCATTGATCATAAATGAGCTGACCTAGTATTACCTGAATCCTTTTTTTCTTTTAATTTGAGCTAAACCTTAAGTGACCTTTTTAACCCATTAATTAAATAGGTTTGGACGAGAAAAATCTAAAGGGCATGAATAAGGGAAAGCGTGTTGCAACATAGTTTGCAATGCATGCGATTCCCCGCTCAATAAAATACACCGATGTATTTTGATTTTCAATTGGTGAGTTTTGATTTTCCATCAGAACATACTAATTGAAAATCAAAATACATCGGTTGAAAATGAAAATATATCACACGTCGATTGAAAATCAAAATATAACAGTTAAAAAAGAAAATACACCGGTGTATTTTGATTTTCAACCGATTTTTCATCTATGTAAAATAACTCTTCATCTATAAAAATTAATTTTTAACTTAAAAAAATAACTTTTCACCTTTAGATTTATAGTTTGCTAAATACTAAAAGATAAATCTAAAGTCCACTAAAAAAAATTACTTTTTATTTTTTAAATAAAAATTTATTTTTCATCGATAAAAAATTAAAATATAATAATATATTTTTATTTTTAATCTGTATATATTTATTCTTCAATAGATGTGTTATAAAAAAAAATTAAAATATATATGTAAAAGTTTAAGATATATCGATATACTTTATTAAGTAAGAAAGGCATATTCTATGGTACGTTGTAGTATACGTTTCTTCTAACTTTCGACGAAACGAAACAAGTTTTGGACAAGACACCCATATGTTCCAAGTCTTGAGCGCGAGAAAAATCGAATTTGAGGTTCTGACCTCTTACTCTTGGAATATGCAATAACGATGAGGAGATTACGTACCGTAGTCATTTTGTATTCCTGTGAACTTTTTATCTTCAGAATCAGTTGACTTCAGTTCAGCGCGGACCCAAGAATATCAGGATAAAGTGGTCACCATAACATATTTTTATTGTTAAAAATATTACTTTTAAAATAAAATGTCTCTTAATAGAATAAATTTCTCGTATTATCAAAAAAATAAAACAAAAGAAATCTTATCTAATAATAAATCTTTAAAAAAAAGTAATAAACCTTATCTAGTAATAAAAAAAAAAAATCTTGATAATAAAGATTTAGAGTAAAAAATGTCTAAATATAAGAGATAATATCATAAAATGAGGAGCTATTTTTTAAAACTAATCTTAAAAGAAATGAAACTAACGTACTTCCAATCAAATTATTGTTGCAAAAGATTCCGACATTGACGAAATCAAAATCAAATCACAATCAATTTATTAAAAGAATGATTTTTAAGATATCCTTTGAATTAATCAAATTTCAAAAAGTAAATGGATGTGAGATTAAGAGCAATACATAAAAACTATTACGAAGACAGAAGACAAGATTAAAATAGAGGGAGGTAGAACGAGCCAGATCCAATCGGTGGAGCTATGTCAAAGGAACACATTATGGTGAAGGAGTGGTGGAAGTGGCGTAGATGCTGTCGTACCGTGAATGCTATGGATGGCTGGGGTCTGCGGTGTTACGAGGTCGATGAGAAATTGTGAGAGTACCTGTTGCTAGGGGAGTTTGGGAAATCAGAAACATTTGGATGACAAGGGATGTAAGAATTTTCTTTTGACAAAAAAAAAAAAAAAAAAAAAAAAAAAAAAAAAAAAATATATATATATATATATATATATATATATATATATATATAAAATAAAAAATTTGTGTCGTCGACAATAGTCGTACAAGGGATGCAAGAAATGAGTTAGAAATCCGGATAAATGAGCATTGAGTTGAGGTTAAGGGGGACATTTTGCACATGTTGAATGCCAATGAACAATGTGGATGTAGTCCACTTTTGAAGAGAATGCCTACGGTTCGATCTCTATGTAGCAGTGTGCATTTAGAGACTCAAATAATATGTGGAATTGAAGTACAAGTGGACTCCTCTTGCTCTGATGTAGGAGTGGGTGTTCGATTCGTGTTAGGTTTGGAATAATTTTAGTCAAGTAAACCCCAAATCTTGCCTATATTTATTAACAAATGAAGATTTTTTTGTTTTGTGCAAAATACTTTTCGATGTAACATCGAACAAATATTTCATCCATCTTACGAAAAATTAAATATCATTTATAATCACAAAAGAAAAAAGTTCTTAAAAAGTATATCAATATCATTTATAAATTGATTTACCTATACATCTAGGTTTAGGTTAGGTAAGTGGGTGTGACACACGAATCACTAAATCCTATCGTTTGGGTTACATATGTTGGATCGATCAACCAACCCAAAACTCATATAGGTTTTACAATTTGGATCTTAACCCAATGCATAACTTAAATAATCGAAACCAAATAACTCATTCCCAATGATTTGGGTGAGTTTTTGAAGTTGACACAAATAACTTTCACACCTATTCTAAGGTTTTGGAGATCTTAGGGACCATAAATTCATAATAGAAATAAGAAGTTGTCCGAGACTTAGGTAATTATTTGGAGCAAATTCCCTTAAAATCCCATTGAAAATAGTACTTTCAAGAGGACAAAAAAGTCATCTTGGGCCCTAAACTTGCACTCGAATGGGCCACGCATCAACGGTTACTCACCAACTTTCTTTTCTTCCACTTCTCTCGTGGCCTTTTCGGATGTAAGATAAAATATTGTATGAATAAATTATTGTAGAATAAATCGAGAGAAGTATTTATTTATCTAGGCAGTGAAGTAGATGGTGAGATGGTTGACAGAGAATTAGTAAGTATTAATTTAATATTAAAAATAAGAGTAGAGGATATAGTTGTATTTATTTAATATTTAAATTAAAAGTAAAAGATACTAATAGATATTTATTTAATATTAAAAATAAAAAAATTATCCTATTTTAATTGTTGAGAAATTTTTTTAATAAATTAAATAAAAATTTCAAGGTCGTAACTGACAGGTTAATTATTTAATACGTTGCTTAATTTATCTTCTATTTATATCGAGTTAAGTGGATTTAATATGATGTAAAGTTATTTTATCATTTCTGTAGAATAATTTTAATATGTCAAAATATTGAAAGAGATAAAATAATTTAATCCACTATTTATTTTATTTATTTAATTTATTTCATAAATTTATTTTCTTTTAAAACGGAATCCAAAGGTATTTCCCCTCGCTAACCTTTGTGGCGAACGGGACCTCGATTTCTGCTGCTCCATCACCCGGTTAATGCCACCTGCCCGATTTGACTTTGATAAAATGAAAAGGCAAAGCAACGTGAGATTCTACAGCGAAGTGTCCGTGTGGAATGGGAACCGTCAGGATGCGCTTGCGTGAGAATTTACGCGGGCATTAGCGTGTAAGAACGGTTCCCCAATTCCACGCCTTTGACTTCTACTCCCTCCCTCCTTTTCAGCAACTCGCCTGTCCATTCTCGCAATTGCACGAATCCATTCCCGATCTTTCAGCATCCTTTCCCTCTTCCGTTTTTTCTTCTTTTCCTTTCGCCATCATCGTCGATCGAGACGACGCAACCACCCTGTATGAACGATTACTTAATTGCAGGCATTTGACTTTGCCTTCTCCCTTGAAAGGAAAATATTTGGGATACATGTCTCCTTCCACCAGAAATCGAACCCCCTTTTCCTCATTATCTAGAATCGGGACCAACATTTTGTCTCATTGCGAGAAATCTCGCGGTGGAGAAGAATTTGGTAAGATGTTTCGTGACCGCACGCCTCCAGTATTAAGCGTTCAGCTTCTCCCTTTTTTTCATTTGTTTTACGATCCAAATCGACTGAGATGAACGGCCATAAAATTTCAGGTACGGATGTTAATAGATTCGGTTAGGGTTAGATTTTATTATTATTTAATTTATTTTTATTTATAAATTTATTTTTTATTTCTATTCTAAAGACGTGCAACGTCTCTTAACGAAAATAAATGGAAATATTTACCGATGGTAATTATGGGATGCAGCATATAAATACTTTCGTTCAATTAATTACATCCATTTTAAGTTGAAATACTTAAAATATCATAATGATGTATTTTGTTGGTGGAGATAATTACATGATAGAGGAGAGGAATCCTAAGAGATGAAATTTAAATGCTGCAAAGGAGAGATGATAGGTTAGGATGATACTTGAATTTTGATATTGAGATTAAATTTGAAAAATTAAAAATTCAAAAGACTTAAGTTCCGAAAAATTTTTAAGTTGCATTGTCCCATGAGCGACCCACTGCAAAAAAATTGAGAGCCTTAAAAGGTTTGAAATTTCTAAAGTTAGATTTGGAATCTTTTAACTCTTGTATAAGTAACGTATCTATATCAGCTATACAAGTTTAAGGATACTTTTTCTCATACTTGAAATTAAACCTGATCGAGTTTGTATAAAAAAAAAATCAGACTCATCTAATGATTAAATGGATCAGAGTTTACCTCTGTATTAAGGAATATCAGATTAAGGAAGATATCCCTATATCCTGACCTCTACCATCACCCCTCAGGCGTTCACCCATGAGCGCTTTTAACTTTGCCGATCAAATTACAAGTATGCCCTTGAGTGTTGTGAATATTACATGGAGATCCCTACGAGTATGAAACATGCTATGGAAATCCATTTTCCCCTATTTTCTTTGCATATCTATCCTTAGCCATCATATTTTCAGCTCCCAAATCTCATGGAAATTACTTCCAAGCCCTCTGGATTGCTGGAAAATTGCACCAATGCCTCCACGTCCCTAAAAATTTCTCTGAAAATCGTTTTTGTTGCTCTTTCTACACGGAAAAACCTCCAGTGACTTCCTTTACTTCATGAACACACTCCGCCATCGTAGTTGAGTCCCCTATCACGATAGAAATTTCTTATCAGCTTCATGATACCTGCAACGCCAAAAAAATGAAAAAATATCAACTTTCTTATAAAATATGAAATATATGCTATATATATAATTGATATTCATACTGCAATTGCACCGGAACTAGCAAATGCAAGCATGCAGAACTAAATTAACTTATTTACGATCTAAATAACTCAAAATCAGCGATGGTAGGGCATAAAGGTTGTATAAAATGATAGTGCAATCAATTGCTCAACGAGTACACCCTAAATGGTACGGAATTAGTACAAAAATAGAAATAAAATTCGTATAAAATGATGATGTTACCAAGAAAGCAAGAGTTGTGACACAGAAGATAAAGCACTTGGAATGTCACAGCAAACGACGTACCGAAAGAGGAGACTAAGCGTATACATTTCCACGATAGCGGTTCGCCTCCCTTCTCCCCTTCCCTTTCCCCGAAGCGAAAAAAACCCTGGGTAAGCCTTGGACCCGTATCGGCCATCCTCAGGTGATTTGAGGCACTCCACCCCCTCCCTTCCCGATCTTCTTCCTCTCACCAAATCTCTCCTTTTCGTCGATCGGAGCTTCCCTTTAACATGCACGACCTCTCGTCGCTTATAGATGTAATTTCCTACGGGAGGAGGGGGTGAGATTTGCATAAAAAAGATAAATTGCGAAAATAAATAAGTAATCCCATAAATAATAGCAATCACACAAATGTCACCAGTAATTTTTAGGTGGAAATCCAAATCGGATAAAAACTATCACCTAAGTTTCTCGACTTAGAACTTTCCGATCAACCTAATTGATCAAACTCACTAAACAAGTCACTTCAAGGAGGGTGACTTAACCTCAATTACAACCACACTACTTTATACGAGGGTAGTGTACCTCAAAACCTCTCCTTTTTACGAGGAGTATTTAATCTCTCGATGTAGACGACAATTCACAATGCAAATACCCAATCAAAGACAATAAAACACAATGATCCTATAGAGCCCACAAAGTAAATAATTGAGTCTAGCTACTATAGATAAAACATCTTTCCTTTGATGGAAATGCGTCGGCTAAATGACGCAGGTACGTGATCCACGTAATGGCACCTCGTCGCTCTCGTAATCGCGGAGGGAGAGTGGGTGCACAACTCAAATGAAGTTCTTTGGATGTAGAACAAGTCTTAGAGAGCTAAAGCTTCATTTAGAGAGTGTTTAACACTATGTGAGTGGAAGTAGTGTTGCTTGATGTCTCTCTACAAGGCAAGTGGCCTATCCTATTTATAGATGACTTAGGAAAGCCTAGGAAGGCTTTGGAAGCCTTAGGAAGCCGTTGGGGATTATCCCAAGGTAAATCAAGTCTCAATCATAATCATTGATGATTCTGACAGAATCATCAGACGTCTGGGAGTCACACTTAAGACTTCTAGACACTAAATCAGATATCTGATTTTAGGCAGGTTTCCTTCCTAACTTGGTTCAGACCTAAGTAGGGTTCTAATGTGAATTGATAAGACGACATACAAGACGTCTGGAAACCTATTTAAGTGTAGGAATGGATTCCCAAGAAAGGTTAACGATTAGGTTATCTAACAAAAGTGATTTTGGCTCAAACGAGACTCAACGGTCACTTATCAGATGTTTGAGGTCCTCTATGGATGTCTGATAAAAGCTTAAAGGTTAGATCAATGTTAATCCTCGAAGCATTACTTGTGAAGCCAACGATCCACTAATTAGACGTCTGACGCATTAAGGTCTAGATGTCTGATTTCAACAGACAAAACATACTAAGTCCAACCTAAGTTATTGGACGTCTGAGTCAATAGTCAGACGTCTTAAAAGTTAAGATCAGACGTCTGATTTTCAAATTGGACGTTTGATCAGGCTGTCTGAACCCTATTTTGGTTTTCTAAGTTCTCTACTGAAAACTTAAGTATCCTAGGGTTGTGCAAGTGTTCCTACGACTATTGTAAGGGTACTTTGAGGCTCTTTAACAAGTATTCTAAGACAGAAATAACGAGCAAAGAAACAAATAAATTACATATTACAAGACAAAAGAACATCTATCATATTCTTCTGTCTTCACACTTTCGCTCTTCGCAAAGGCTCTTTCTCCATCAAGCTCCTTCAATCCGCCATGGATGCGAGCTCGAACTCCGTCTAAACATTTGTCTCCATTTGCAATTATCCTGAAATCTTGGACTTAAAAGCAAATGTTAAAAGGCACGTGTTTTGTTATCATCAAAATAATCGATCGTGATGGTTTAGCACCAACAGTAGAGTTCGATCGTGGAGGTTGCGATCGTGTTGTGGTCGCGGCGAGGTCGAGGCACGTTTGTTGCTGGGTGCAGTTGGCTCGTTGAGGGTGCGGTCGATGATCGGTGGTTGTGGTCGCGGAGGCTACGGTGTGTGGCTATTCGCTACGGTCGAGCTGCGTTGTGCGGAGATCGATGCTCGGTCGGGGCGTGGGCTCGGGTGCGATCGACGTTCGGATGGCGCAGCGGATGATCTCAATTTATAATGTTGATTGGTCTTTCATTTTCTTATTTTTTAGTTTAGTTTTAGTTTTATTTGGGATCACATGTAATCCCGTGCTCATTACGGTCGAGATTTTTGACGTGAGTTAAATGTCGATCAATTCGATTTTCTCGTTAGCGCAATTCTTCAAGATTTTATCTTGTTGGCACTGTCGTACCAATGAGCGTAAGATTGTTCTCTTTCTTGTCTTGAAGGAGTCCGACTGATTTCCGTACTTGGAACGTTTCTTTTTATTTTTCCTTTCATTTTTATTTTTTTACTTGTATATTTTGATCTTCTCCTATTTGTATGGGGACTAACATTCCCCTTTTGTGAGTATTAGATTTTTCCTTCTTTCCCTTTTCTTGTGAGTTACGTCCTTATATATCGGATTCTTCCTATTTAAATAAAATATTTATTCCCCTAAATAATTGAGAAAGACAAAAAAAATAAAAAAAACAAAAAAAAAAAAAGATTCGAGGGTACTAAGCATACAATTCTGGCTGGATTTTACCACACGGGCCTCGGGAATAGAATCGCCATGCCAATAGGAAATTTAGGTATACCATCCTGTACACGGTACACTCCAGAACAAAATCTGCATGGTATATCAAAAAAGTGCCGTATTTTCTTAAGTGACATTTGGTGATCATTTTAAATGAATTTACATCAAATTAAATATTTAATCAATCGCTTAATCTTCACTTACATCAGATTAGATAGAATTTAACTTAAGATACGATTGTTCTATCTCCCCTATGAAATAATCTTTACGCATCAAAACATCAAAAATAGAATAAATTACTTATTTTTTTATTTATTTCAATTCTTTCTTATTTTTTTTATTTATTACATAAATTTATTTTCATTTTCAAACTGACCTGTCACATCCCCTTCGTCCAAGTATAGGGGTAAGGCCGGGGTGGTCGTAGGATTTGGCGTGAATTTTGACTTGTACAGGAATGGATCGGCACACGAACAACAATCGGGCAAGTGGTATACCGTTGAAAACTTTGGTACGACGGTGAATTAGCAGTTATCTGACCGTTAGACAAAACAGGATACGAAGTGGAAGATTCGATACCAATTGACTAGCCGTGAAACATAGTCCTGCCCTCTACTTAGTTTCTTTGTCTTCACCTCCAACACTACCGGGGCTTATTTGATCAGGGAAATAAAAAGTTCAATTATGAGATAAAAGACCTTTATTTCTCTGAATAATTCCTCTTCCGTCCACTTAACCCCGAAATACTTTTAATTTCAGAATTACAAATTTCTCCTAATTTTGCATTATCCGAACATCTCAATTCTGATTTTTTCCTCTTAATTCCTGCTCCCATACGAAATTAATCCAATTCTAATCTCCCTCTACATCACATCACATTTTATTTCTCTCTTTATTTCACCCCACCATTTCCTCAATCCCCCAAACAAAAAAATTAATTTACCCAGACAAATCCTAAAAGAATTCTCACACCCACGAAACGAAGGTTAGAGAAAAGGAAGTTCTCCAAACACTCACTCACCCTTTCACGAAGAGCATTCATCCATTCCCATAACATGCCTCTCTTAGTTATTCTGCTACATTCAATATCACCACCAAGAAGAGTAGAGGATCTTGCAATGGGGACAAAGCTTCAACGAAATTCATCAAAAGCTTTGAAAGGGCTTGTCGATAGATTGACGAGGGTCTTCCCAAATGGCAATGGAAGTTTAAAACCTAGTTAGCTAGGTGATAGAGGTTGCAGCGTGAACCATAAACACCACGGTAAACTAGACAAGCTGGGTATGTTGGGAATAAATAAATATTTACCTAATAAATCCTATAATATATTAGGAAAAATATAAATAAGGAAATCACAACAATCACAATTGTAAGATGTACTGTGTTTTTAACATGGAAAAACTCTTCAAAGGGGTGAAGGTAAAAAGCTACATGATCCATGTAATATAAAACCAATCGACTATAATTGATAGAAAATTTACTCTTCCTTACGATGCATGTACAAAGCCGACCATCTTCTTAAGAACAAAACTCCTTAGAAACAACTACCAAATAATAAAGAAGAGTGAAAGAATATCACTAAATCATTTCAAATTTCACACAAGTTGATAACCCCCTTCTTACATACCTTGAACAGGTGATAGAAGCTAAGGAGCCAACTTATAGCTGTCCCTTCCAACCTCTCTCTCCTTCCTCCAATCGCATGAGAGAAAAATGAGGGAAAATAGTCGGGACCCAATTAGGGGTGTCAACGTGTTGAATTTGGAATGAATTTCATTATCATCAAATCCATCATCATTTATAAATCCACTCCTATTTATAAATCCATTCCTCATAACTATCCAAAATTGGTATCACCCCATATCCATTAAATTAAGGGTAGTATTATATATTCTCTATTATATACCATAAAATATACCCCAATCCTAGGTGGAAGTAACCCCTCTTCCCTACCCCACTCCCCAAAATTTTGGCAATAAAAGAGCATCTCAGCCACAAATACTCCCTTCTAGACCATACACCCACCCACAACCTCCTCTGATCACCACCGTTATCACCTCTGCCACCCGCCAGTGGGACGAGGAGCTCTGTTGTTGCCACTGCACCGTCATCGCTCGCCAGCTCGACGAGGAGCTTTGCCGTTGCCACCGTACCTCTGCCGCCCACCAATGCAATGAGGAGCTCCTCACCAGGCAGTGCTTCGCCGAGGAGCGAAGCTGCCACCACCACGCCTCCACCGCTCGCCAGCACGACGAGGAGCTCCATGCCAAGCAGCACCTCGTCGAGTAGCACAGTTACCGCTCCTCCCCATCCGATTCCCTTATGTACACCCACCACCTCGAGGACCACCTCGATCTCCTGCATGCACATCCCCAACCACCTCCTCCCCGTCGGTGACCTCAAAGACGAGGCCCTCCTTGCCGCGCAGCTCGGTTCCGTCCTTGCCTTCGGCCGTCAACCAACTTGGCCTCTCTGGTCTGGTCCACAGTGCCCCCTCTGACCCCGCCACTCCCTCGACAAGGCTTTTGATGTGGTTGCTTTTTTTGCCTTTTGGAAGCAGAGTGTGTATTTATGAGCTTGCAATCGGTGCTGTTGATGCTGTAGGAATTTTTTTTTTTTTGCTTTTTCTGGTTGTTCAAGTAAGTGTTGCAACTATGAAATGTGGTTGTTATATTTGTTTGAACTAAGCTTTTTGATCTACTAATCTACTAAAAATGAAACTTATCTGTTAAATTCTCTTATGTAATTGTGATCTATGTATAGGAATCAATGTGTTCGTCCAATGATCTTAGTTTGAATTGCCGACCTGAATAACTGTGGTAACATTGATGACGTCAGCACTAATGGTGATGCTGTAAGCACCAATGGGAGATGCTTCAACACCAATGGTGGTGCCGTCAACACCTACTTGTCTTCACCGAAATTTGAACTAGTGGTGCCGTTAGCATCTATTGTAGTGCTAACATCACCTATTGGAGATAGAGTTTCCCTCTCCCTCTACCGAAATTTGAATTCGAATGTGAGGGGCACATGTGACTCCATGACTCTCCTTTCTCTTAGTTAAAAATAGTAATAGTACTTTTAGGGTCTAAAAGGTAGTTTAATCTTTTATATCCTTGAGGACATGTGACTCTCCTATGTAGCTCAACCTCATTTACATGGCATCTACCTCAACAAGATAAGTGATAAGTAATTGATGCCAACAATAACATAAAAATGTACGTGGTAACATTGGTATCTAAACTTGCACGACTGGTCATAATGCCATTCGCAGCAATGGTGATGACGTCAGCATCTGCAGTGGTGCCGTCAGCATCTAGTTGTCTTCACCGAAATTTGAGATGGTGATGCCGTTAGCATCTATTGTAGTGCCAGCGGCACCTATTGAAAATAGAGTTTTTCACTCCCTCTACCGAAATTTGAATTCAAATGCGACGGGCACATGTGACTCCATGTGAGTGTCCTCTTAGTTAAAAATGTTAATAGTACCTTTAGGGTATAAAAAGTTGGTTTAACCTTTTATATCGATGAGTACATGTAATCTCCTATGTGGCTCCACCTCATCCACATGCCATCCACGTCAATAAGATAAATGATAAGTAATTTAAAATTACACAACTGATGTTGTCGGCATCTGCATACATGATGCTGCTTACATGATTTTTACATGATGCTGTCGGCATCCGCATACATGATGCTGCTTACATGATTTTACATGATGCTCTCGGCAACGGCATACATGATGCTATCAGCATTCACAACCATTACTTTCTCCATAATGATGCTGACATGATTTTTACATGATATTGTCAGCATCCGCTTACATGACCTTACCTTCAACACTTAACCTTCAATGAATAAAAGTGCATTGAAGGTTTAGTGAAGGATGGTGCTAAGGACTTTATGAGAAGTAACTGAGAGAGAAAAATTAATAAAAAATGTAGTAAACAGAAATGCTTTAATCATCAAAGGCAGTACTTAGTAGAAGAAATTAATATAGAGTTTATCTATAGTTGTTTGAAGTTTATATTATCTCAGCAATCATCTAAGATAATGCTGTCAGCATTTATATAGTTGTAAACTACTACATATAAGATGTAAATATGCTGTCAGCACCAATGGTGAATGCTGTTGGCATTGAACGTATGTGTTGCGCGCAGATGATGTCAAGTCACTCACATCCATTTGATTCTCCTTGCTTTCTTCAAGTTCTTCATATTCCTCTCAATAGTTAGCTAATTTCACTTCTCACTTAGACAAAATTAAGATTTATATGAGCGGGCTAGCTTTTCGGAGGATCTACGGCCCAATGGGTCGGATCGGTACTCGTACTAAGCGAGCCCTAGTTTTATTAGTATATTTTTGTATATATTTAGGCCCAATTAGTAGCACAAGCTCACACTTAGGCCCACATGCCTCGCACACAAGCAACCATGTGCACGTGCACACGCATGCCCTAGATAGGTACTTGTATTATCAATTTTCTCATTTCAACGTATTCGATATGATACGCGATACATTTTGTTCGGGCGAATGAGCATCTTCTTCACTAAGGTGGGTCTATACATTCCAGATCTCCTTCAGAAACATGTCATCTCCGGCCAATCTTCGAACAACGATTCTAATCTCTTCACAGCTCCATTTCAAGCATATAAGAGCTCATTGGAAAGCCCTGTAGGTCTTCTTTCGATTAGACTAATCAATTTAGAGATTGGATCTCATTTGATCCGTGAAATCGAATGATGAACATGGTTCTATCACCAAGCATCTATACGTGCTGCTGCTGTTGAAATGAGGTCAATTGACCTGTAGATCTTGGTTAAAACTCTCAATTGAGAGTTCAGAAAGAATCAAGTAACCAATCCTCACTCAAACGAGTAAGAGAAGAGTATCAGGGAAGCTTGGAGAAGCTTCAGACCTCTCAGATTCAATGTTCCAGACTCTGGTTTTAGAGTTAAATAGCACAATAGCTGTATTAAAGCATCAGCTATGATATTTACATGATGCTGTCGGCATTTGCAACCATTTCTTTCTTCATGACGAGGCTTACGTGATATTTATGTTATGCTGTCGGCATCTGCCTACATGATGCTCTCAGCATTCGCATTCATTTGTTTCTTCATAATGCAGCTTATATGATTTTTATGTGATGCCGCCGGCATCCGCGTATATGATGTTGTCAGCATTTGTAACCATTTCTTTCTTCATAATGATGCTGCCATGATTTTTACGTGATGCTGTCGACATCCACTTACATGACCTTACTTTCAACACTTAACCTTCAATAATTAAAAGCGCATTGAAAGTTTATTGAAAGACAGTGTTGAGGACATTATGAAATGTACCTGAGAAAAAATAATTCATAAAAAATGTAGTAAACATAAACGCCTTAACCATCAAAGGTGATGCTTAGTAGAAAAAACTAATATGTAGTTTATCTATGGTTGTTTGAAGTTTATATTATCCAACAATCGCCTAAGATAATGCTGTCAGCATTTATATAATTGTAAAGTACTACATATAGAACATAGGGCTGCTGTCAGCACTAATGGTAGATACCGTTGGCATCAAACGTATATGTTGCACGTAGATGCTGTCAATATAAAGGACAGTGCCATGAGCATCAATAAGACTGCTAAAGGCATGATAATTGATTTTCAAATTAGTTCCTGCATGTGAGTGACCTGAAGGTTTCATGTTGACAGAGAAAGGAGGCTGACACCATTCACAATTATAGCAATGTTACCTAAAAGATGTAACATGCAGGGGCATAGGTTCAATTGTTAGGATGCAGTGATCAACCATTGAGACATGGACCAGCGGACTCAACTGCAAAGGGAGATGCAAGCACGTAGGTTGGGATGCCAAATCATCATCAACATAACTGACACGACAATTGGGTATGATTCTGGGTATATGAAAAAATATCTCTCCTATTTTTCTTAAATTAAAAGGTACCAATTAATATGTTAATTTATATATCACACTATTAATGTACAATATCATAATTAAAAAATACATACCCCACTGTCAAATTTTTTTTTAAAACACAATCATTATTTTTGATAATATGTAAAACAAACGAACATACCATAATACCAAAAAAAAAAAAATCAATTATTTAAATATATTTTATAATTTATAATAACAAATAACGTCAACCAAAGTAACCTACGTATTCCACAGTGGTGTGTAACCAACAAAATAACCTACGATAACATAGGGATGAGTGATACCTGTAGTGTATGGCCACCCCTGTGGAGAAAAGCCGCAGGAGAGAGATCTGTTGAGAATGAGATTTAATGTTAGAAACAAAAAGACAAAAAATGAAAGTTGGAACAATGGCGGTGTCCGTGGATTTGACTTTGGATTTTCATTTCCATGCATTATGGACTGCCAATTTGATGTCTGAAGCATCGGTAATTGAAAGAAATCTGAAAGATGCGTTACGAGTTATGTGAAGGAGGAGTAACGAATTTGGTGGAGGGCGTTTATGGTAAATTATGGATGTAACTCATGACTCCTGCAGCTATGGGAATGCAAGACAATTACGAACATGAGCAACGAGACTCATTAAAGGTTTTGAAATATATGAGCTAAAACATAGGTATTTATAGAACTTTTAAAGTTATGACTCTACAAAACTAATATATAGAATCGGGAATATCTTCCTCCGCATCCAAATCCAAGTCTAATCGGATTTGTATCTCAAAATCCAGATCTATAAAATTATTAAATGAAATAGATTTTACCCATTCAAATCGGATCAATTTTCCATTGGAGAGTATTAGGTTGATATCCTTAGATCGAACTCACATTGAGAGAGATGAAAAAAAATAAGGAGTGGTGGACCCACTGCAGTTTTTCACTGGTTTGTTTCTAAATTAACCACCACATAAAGGCAATGCCTTAAAATAATAAATAAATGAAGAAATTTTAAAGGTGTCCAAAGATATTTTTCGAAGCCACCATCAAACTTTTAGAATATTGCAAAAATTAGTTAAGGTACTATCTATGTGAGTAGGTTTCCACAATGAGGGAATCAACCCAACATATCTCCCCTTCACCGATGATGTGAAAGTCGTTACAATCCAGTAATGGAATAGCACGCCCCAAATTTCCCAAGTGGTAAGGCTTTAGTTAGCATATCAACACCATTATATCCTTGTGGATCTTTGCAAGTTTAAGTTGCTTCGATTCTAGTACATCTTGTATCTAATGATACCTCATGTTTACATACTTTGACCTTGCATGAAAAGTAAAGTTCTTACCAAGGCAAATTGCACTCTAATTATCACAATATAGAACATACTTATCTTCCACAAATCCAAGTTCCTACATGAACTACTTCATTCACAACAATTCCTTGCTAACGTCTATGGCTATAATAAATTATGCTTCTGTGATAGACAAGTCTACACATTTCTAAAGTGTAGATTGCTAAGAAATTGCAACACCTACATATGTCATCAAGGAACTAGATGTGGACCTTCTTCCATCTATATAGCGAATAAGAACTAATTTTTCTACTCCAAAACAGAGACACATGTTGCTAGTCCCACGAAGATATTTCAAAATTCATTTAATTGCTTCTGAATGTTCCTTCACAAGATTTGAGACAAACCTGCTAACAACACCAACAAAATGAGCAATATTAGGTCTTGTACATTCTATAGCATACATTGAACTTCTTGTGGCTGAAGCATAAGGAATCCTTTACATAAGCTTCTTCTCCTTTTTTGTTCTTGGACTCTCCTTGGTGCTTAATTAGAAGTGTGCTCCAAGAGAGGCACCCATGGCCTTGGGTTTGTTCATGTTAAATCTTTGAAGCACCTTCTCTATGCACTTCACTTATGATAACCACAACCTCTTTAACTTCCTATCACGTGTGATCTTCAATACCAGAATTTGATTTGAAGGCCCCAAGTTCGTCATAGCAAAGGACTTCCTCAACTCCCTTTTTAAACGTTAAATTCTCGTGGTATTTCTACTAACAATAACTATGCCATCAACATAAATCAATAAAATGACAGTCCTCACCTGAGAATTTCTTCATAAAGACAAGATAATCTAAAGTGGTTTTGGTGTAGTTATGCTCCCCTATGCATGACTCAAAGCTCCTTCTGCCACTACTTGGGAGCCTATTTTAATCTATAGAGACTTCCTTAACCTGCAAACATAGTCTTCCTTCCCTTTGACCTCAAAACTTTTAGATAGCATGACGTAAATTTTCTCCTTGAGATCACTATGGAGGAAAGTTGCTTTCACAACCATCTACTCCACCTTTAAGTCAAGATTAGCTGTTGATGAGCTAGATTTCGTATGCGTAAAAGATTGAGTTAAAAACCCATCATTGTAATTATGTAAAAATCCACTATCAGATAAATTTACCGAAACTCGTGTGAATCCTAGGTCGAACACAAGGAGGCAAATGCTTGATTAAAATCATGTTTATAATTATTGTCACAAAGTAGATTAGCTGGTTGAATTAAATCTACACTAGCTATTCTACTTAAATAATAAATAATAGAAGGGAGAGATAGAATAATACAGTGGAAAAAGACAGAGAGTGAACCAATATTATATAACCAAAGGAGCATGTTCATTACATTTACTTGCTATAACTACAAAGTTGAAAATCTACACTAAAAAGCAATAAAAAGAAGATGAGAAAATCCTCTTCGACGGTTGCTTAGAGGACTAGTTGCGTTGACGGAACAACCGGAAGAGGGTGGTGAGATGCTAGACGAGGGAGAATGAAGCTGGAGGATGGAGAACGAAACATGATCCGCTTCTCGAATGATGGCGAGAAGACAACCACTAGATGCTCCACGAAGGGGGTGAAAAGATAGAAAATTATTTTATTCTAGCTCTAGGAGCATCCCGTGTATGGGACCAACTCGTAAAGCTTTGGAGGGGGTGAGAGAAGAGAGAAAGGGATGAAGAAATGTGTGGTAAGGGTGGTCCTTTCATAGTTATAGGAATGAGGGCATAAAAGGCTTTTTAAATCTTTAAAATTATGTATAGGGTTTCTAGTGACGGATACGTGTATCACTATAGGTGCACGTCGCTGAAGTCATGCGCTCAATCTCCGCCACAAAATACATATCGGAGCGACCACACGTGGCCACATCGACAACTCCCCCTCTTCAGTCGTTCACAGCTTCATCACGCCCAACCAATCACAGCCATCCGATCGTTCGATTGGATGACTTAGATCACATGAGCACGCTTACGATGGAGCATCCATCGATTGAGATCAAACACGTATGATGGTGCGTCGTCGCACGCATGTGGCGTGATCATTCATCCAGCTCATGAGAAGGCGCCACGTCGCTGCTCCATCGGTTGTTCGCACCGCATCCAATGACCCAATTTCTCTACACGCCACTTCTCGCTTGATTTGAAGCGCGTGAGGATTTGACCCCTCGCCGTTCTCTTCGCGGAAGAATGCTCAACCACTATGCTGAGGCACTTACTTTGTCACGCTGTTGATTTTATGGTTGTGGCGCTCTCAGCCATTGGATGGAGATCCAACGGCTGGGATTGATCGAGCAGTCTAAGAAGAGGTCCTACGGGTGATCTTGGGTGGCTAGGATGGTACCACGTGACGCTATCTGCGCTGTCCATTTTTCAATACTTGAAGATGCCACGGATGTTGGGTTGGGTTGATTTTCAAGCAGTTAGGCTACGATCGCCGATCCGAACTCATCCGTGCAGTTGGATTTGTCATATGAGGTACGGATTTATCATCAACATTTTGGCTTAGGCCAATTAGATGTGTGCACATCACACCCCGTGCCTATCTTTTGCTAGTCCCTAACAAGACTATGCTAATTATAAACAGAATTAGAATCAAATTACTTAGACAATAACTACCTAGACTCAATGGTGCACGGGTGTCTGCAAAATTGTGGACCGCCCCAAGCCCTCGCCTTATTCAAAAACAAATACATTTTCTTTTTCTTTTTTTTTCTTCTTTAATAATTTTTTTTGGATTTTTGATGAGAACACCATCATAGGCCCTAGCTAGCCGCTTTTAGTCAGGTATGATTGATAAAAGCTCATACATAATCATTTGAGGGTCGTAATTCCATATTATCCTAATTTGAGAGAACGAGAAATCAGAGTTAATTATGTAATTTTAACAGCACATCAGAAACATAGATTAACCACAGGATCATTCAAGGGTTAAATAACGGTCAAATGAACTTAAAAGTCCAAAAATTGGGTCAACATTAACAAAAATAGGGTTCACGCATTTTGAGAATCGAAATAACACATAAAACCCTAATTACCAACCCACTTAAATTAAAGAGGTTCTGGTCATAATAAAATTCATCTAAACATCCTAAAATTCATATAAAAATATTCTAAGAGATTTGATACTCTTGATTTGACCATCTGAACCCATTTTGACTTAGAACAGAGTCTCAGACGGAATATTACCCTAATTGGGGCTTCCGTGCAAATTACGTAGTCAAATTTGGTCAAAACTGAAATCCAACTTCACCATTATATTCCTTGGGTTTAGATTCGATTGTTACCAAAAATTTGGGCCCAATCAAAGTCCATCTTGAGCTAGTTTACAATTTAGCCCTTTAAAACTTTATTTCTTACATTTACCCCTCAGGTTTTGAATTATTTGCAAAAGGGCCCCTAGCATCTCATCATTTTCTTCACCTTGGTCCCTGCTACCATTGGTGGTGGGAACGCATCTTCAGCAACGATCGAGGGAGATTTTCTTCCTCAAATCGAATCCAATCGCCTCCAAACTTGGAGGGAAGATCCATGAGAAGTTGCCCAATCTGGCAGACCACATCTGTTACGAATGGGCGCTCCAGACGTCTTTTAAGACGACTGAGAGGTGGCCCAGACGTCATTCCAGACGTCTGGAATCACTTACAGACGCCGGACCAGACGTCTGGGATCATTTCCAGACGTCTGGAAATTGGTTATTTTGGCACGCTGCTGTTCATCTGCGTGCCTGAGCGCGCAGACCTGCGTTTTCTCTCTCTCCCTCTTTTTCCCACTCTCCTGCGGTCGCAGACGCCTCTGCCGCGTTCTCTCTCTCCTCCTCGCGCGGCCTTAAAAGGGCCACGCCTCTCCCTCACTCCCGTCACCTCCGCCTCCTTCCTCTTCTCCTTCACCCAGTGCGCGAGGGTGCAGCGGCGGCGGCGACAGCCACGGCAGGTGCGGGAGGAGGTGCTGCGCGGGGGAGGAAGCGCTCGGCCGTGAGGGCGAGCTCGCCGGGGCTGCTAGGGCCGGCCGGCGGGGGGCGCAGCGAGCGTGGAGTGACGCGGGAGGACTGCTGCGGCTCGAGCAGCAGGCGGAGCACTTGCAGTGCGGCCGTGCGTCGCGAGCGGAGGGCGAGTGGCGCCCTGGTTCTGGAAAATTTTCCAGAATCAACGTCTGTGCTTCTAGCCAGACGACTGGAGCGACGTCTGGAAGACTGTCCAGACGTCTGAAAGGTGAGTTCTTCCGTCTTCTTCCTTCCCTTCGATTGACCGTACTAAGAGAGAGAGGAAATGGGTACGCGCAGGGTCGGAGATTCGCATCCAACGCGAATCAGACGTCTGGCTCCAGTGCCAGACGGCGAGAATGACTTCCAGACATCCTGGGTGACCATCGGACGTCTGGGAACTAGGCCAGACGCCCCCGCAGGCTTCTGGATGTCTGAGAGCCCACGCAGAGCGAGGTAATTCCCTGATCCACTTTTTAAGACGTCTGGAAGAAGTTCCAGACGTCTGATTTTACACTGTTTCGTCGTTTTCGATCCGTTCGGGCTCCGTTTTCCGCATTTCAAGTTGCATTCTTTTCGGAATTACATCCTCTACCTGTCTACAGTAGCTGTATACTGTTTTGAGAAGTTCCTTGTGTTTGATTCTTGTGATAGGACCCCGTTCCGTTGCAGTCTCTGGGGTCGCGGAGGCACGCGGGATTCCCGACCACGCCCCCATTACTCCCGTTGTACCTGGTAGAGTGGCTTTAAGTATAATCTGTTCAATTATGAAACCATAAATAGAACCTAGGACATTGCATGAATCCTAGGAATGAGAAATAGATTGAATGGTAAATTCCTAGGGCGTTGCATGAATCCTAGGGCTGGAAAACTAGATTGTATGATAGATCTTAGAATATGGCATGAATCCTAGGATGGGAAAACTAGTGGAATGTATGAATACTGCAGTCATGGAAAATGTGGAAAGGAAATACTAGCTGCCTGTGAATTGAATTAACAGCTGCCTGTTATGAATAAATAAACGTGATTGAGAATATGGATTGTAAGAACGTGAAACTGGAAAGTGAAACCTGGATGTTCTGAGTTAAAAGAGCTGGAACCCCACGGGGAATTAGGAGTAGAACTCCTGGAAAGTGAATGGAATAGAATTGGGGAAGTGAGCTGGCCCTTGAGTACGGAGTACCAAGGAGAGCGACTGTCCCCCTGTTTAGTGCAGAGTGGAGCCAGCCGCCCCAGGGACCCGGGGTTAAGACTGGCCACTCTGTACCGACTTGCTGGCCCTCGTGTATGTAGTACCGAGGAGATCTACTAGTGTAGGAAGGTACTAGATACCCCACGGGTCCCGGGGTTCTGCTAGCCTCCTACACCGACTTGTTAGGCCCACTAGGGCAAACCAGGGTAGTCAGGCGAGGGTGCGCAGACTGTGGAGGGGCAAGGCCCCTGTTTGGTTACTGTGGAGGGGTTGGACCCCTGTTACTGAGAGGGCTCTGCCCTGTACTGGTTCCGTGCTGTGCTTTGGGCGCACCCGTTAACAGAAACGACTGACCGCGTGCTAGTGCGGGTTACCTACCCGTGCGTTTACCGCGCGTGCCGTAGTCACCGTTACGTCTGTCAGTGACCTTGGGGTGGTTGACTGAGAGTAGGATCACCACGGGGGACTCTCCCGGCCAGGAGAGCACCACGTGCTACTTCTACTGTTCGGAAAAGACTGCAATCAAGATCGTTCCCACGAGGAACATTCGAGATCAAGTGAAGGATCTGAGAAATAGATAATTTGTGAAACAATAGAAAGACGTAAATAAAGAAAGAATGAAAATTAAAACAGCTACTGTACACTTTACTGTTTCTTTAGTTTAGCTGCCACTCTACTCAGCGTTTTGCTGACGTGTTATACTCGTTACCTTTCAGGACCAGGTGTTGAGCAGCCAGGGTCAGCGGCTGTAGAGGACGCTGAGCCGAGTAAGGTCCAATAGAGTTACCACTGTTCTCTTGTACCTCTTTTTGGTTCCACTGTAGTGAGTAGTTCTTGTTTCCGCTGTACTTTTCTTTACTTGCAGTTCATATTATGTTATGAATGTTGTTCTACTATTGTGGTGGTACATACTGTAGTGGTTTCTTTCCTTATTGCTGTATTTTCGTACTGTTAGTTATATTCATGCTGAATGTGGTTTATTTTACTGCTCTTTTGGTTACTTCCTCGTTGGACGACCAGGTCTTGAGATTAGTCGAGTCGATCTGGTTCTTGTGTCTCGTACGGACTCGGGAATCGGGTCGTTACAACATCTCAACCTCCAAATCAAGGTCCTGTGCTTGAGCGAACTCAAGATTTTTAGGGATTCTTCTCCTTGAAAATTTGAGCTAATCAAGCTTCTTCCCCAGATTGGAGCTCGTCCTTGGCCCTTTAAAAAGAACCTGTCGCCTGACCGTCCTCCTTAGCATGGTTTAGAGCCAAAAAAACCCTCTTCTCTTCCTTCCTTGACCTGCTCCGACTAGGCTCCGGGGACCCTTCTATTTTTCCTTCTTCGCCCTTTGCCACACACGATAAGCAAAGGGAACCTTCTTCCCTCCATCTTCCGCTCCCTACCATACCAAGCTGGAGCCCTCTCTCCCTTCAACGTCGCCGTTCTCCCTCATCGGAGCGTTTGTCTTCCCCGACGTCGACCAATCACAGCCAGCCTCAAGCTCCCTCCATTTCATCTCCTAGCTCCCCTAGATCTCTTCCTCTCCTTCACTTCATTTTTATCTACCCAGACTTCACTATTGGTGCTAGAGCACCGCAATCGTTTATTTTGATGATAAAAAAACACGTGTCATTTAACATTTGCACTTGGAGTCTAAGATTTCAGGTCAATTGCAAATGAAGACGTGATTAGATGGAGTTTGAGCTCACATCCAGGATGGGTTGGAGGAGCTTGATGGAGAACAGAGGAGATTCGCGAGGAGCGATGGCTTGAAGAAGGAAGGAGATGAAGAATATGATAAATTTCCTTTCCTTGTAATCGTTGTTATTTTTTTTACTTTGTTGTTCTTCATTTTGTTACTTAGATTCATGTAAAGTGCCTCAAAGAACCCTGACAGTAGTCCTACGAACACTGGCACAACCCTAGGATACTTAGGATTTCTGTAGAGAACTTAGAAAACCAAAATAGGGTTCAAACAACCTTTTCAAACGTCTAATATGAAAATCAGACGTCTGATAAATACTTTTAAGACGTCTGACTGTTGACTCAGACGTCCGATTATGTCTAGGTTGGACATAGTTAGTTCTGTCTAATGAAATCAGACATCCAAACCTTAGTCCAGACGTCTTAGAAGACGTCTGATGACTTCGCCAAACGTCCAATTAGTGGACCGTTGCCTGCCTTGCAAAACACTAAAGGAAATGACCGTTAGAGCCTTATCAGACATCCACAAGTGTTCCCAGACGTCTGATAAATGACCGTTTTGCCTCCGCTGACTCAAAATCTCTTCTCAGAGATTTTCTAGCCGTTGCACTCTCTTGGAAATCCATTCCCACAGAAAAGTAGGTTTCCAGACATCCAGACTTAGTTCTAGACGTCCTATATGTCGTCTGATAATATTGCACTAGAACCCTATTTAGATCTGATTCAAGTCAAGAAGGAAACCCGCCTAAAATCAGACGTCTGACTTTGTTCCCAGACGTCTTAGACTGGTTTTCCAGATGTCCGATGCCAGGATTAGACGTCTGATAACCCTGTCAGAGTCATCATTGATCATGATTTCGGCCTGATTCTCTTGGAGCTTGCACCCAATGGCTATGGAAGCCTTCCAAGGCCTTCCAAAGCCTTCCTAGGGGCTCTATAAATAGAGGAGAACCTTTGCCACTCAAATAGACACCTAGACACACCAAGTACAACCATTTCCACATCCTTGTGTCAAATTGATCTATACAAGAAGCTCGTGCTCTCCAAGCCTAGTTCTACATCTAGAGAGCATCACTCACTTGTGCACCTGCTCTCCCGCCGTAGTTCACAAGAGCACCGTTAAGCCGTTGCATAGTTCACGCATCCATGTCGTCGACGCACTTCTGCAAAGGGAAGCATCCTAATTCCTATAGAAGCTTAGGTTAAGATTATCTTTGTTGGCTCTATAGGACTATTTGTAATTTACTTTGTTATTTTCGTCGGGTCTCCTTTGTGAGACAAAATCCTTCTCGTTAAGAGAAGGGGTTTGAGGTACGCTACCCTTATATAAAGAAGTGTGGTTGTAATTGAGGTTGTACTACCCTCGTTTAAGTAGTACGTTAGTGGATTTGATCAACTTGGTTAATCGGAAAATCCTAACTCGAGAGAGTTAGGTGGTGGTTTTCACCCGGGTTGGGTTTCCACCTAAAAATCTTTGTGTACAGTATGTGATTGAATATTCCGTGAGATTGATATATATTTTTATTCCACACTTTTACGTCACGCTGATCTCACCCCCTCCAAGTAGGGAATTTACATTCACTTCTGACCACACACATTGCAGCACCTCCGTCTTCCATTTCGTCGGAAAAGATCCGACGACGTCATGTGAGCGCCACAGGCCACCAAACCGACTGCCACCAAGTCCGCGAGCTCTGCCTAGTTTCACAAATCAAAAGCCCCAAAGAAATTTGGGATTTTGATCTCTCACAATTCCAATGAACACATCACTCATGCACGCTTCCTTCGTCACAGTCAGCACTTCACCAAGCACCGCACACCTTAAATCCACCACCATCACGCTCACCACTTCACGGCAAAGCTCCTGAGCAAATTTGATAAGGCCACGAGGCCATTTTCATGCTTTCAGGTTTGATCGAAGCTTCGCCGTAGCAGCCTTCTCTGACTTCGCCCACAATTCTCCGGCCATCGCCAGCCTAGCTGCTACTTCCAAGACCTGCAGGACTCTTCCACGAATAGCACCAGGTCTTCAATCGAGGCAGCAGGCAGCAACTTCGATCTCAATTAGAGGTACCCAGGCAGCTCACTTTAGTCCCACATCGGGGATTTTGGAGCTCGTAGCGACATATAAGAGGATTTCGTGATAAAGGCTATTTCCCTCAGCACACGGGGTGAGGTCCCACTCACCACATGTGTGCACACCTCACCTGCTACACCACACCGGCGAGTCTAGTCCCTAGTTCATTTACTCGAATACCTGTATACCCAGTACTGTTCACCCGGGTTTGAGTTGAGAAATAGGAAAGAGAATCGAGGAGCTGGGGGGAGGGTTTTGCTCTGCTACCTTGGGAATCGTGCTCTTCCTCTCCTCTCTCAATAGTTAGCTGCTACTAAGCCTTTAAGAGGCCCTTATGCCTGGTGCTGTGGGACCCTTGTGTCTCTACTGAGGTGATGAGTTAAGGCGTCTGTGTGCCTTTCCCGACGTTTAAGCCTTGTGCTTGTGCCGGTTCTGTTCCGATACTGTAGTAGATAATTGGAATATTTGATTACGATTACTATTCAATTATTTGAATTGATTGTTGAGCTTAACATTATGGTTTATTTGATGATTCAAATCACCATTTTAGTCCCATCCTTTTTCACTCTGAATCTTGATTTTATTGCAATATTATTCTGATACATTGAGTATTATTTTCGCATATTCTTCTTGATATTGTGATTAGTTGAATCGATTTGCTCAATTGCTCCCTACGAACGACCTCAGACTCCCTTATGTTTTCGAGTTTTATAAATTTAAGTGTTGTCACCATTTTTGTCCTACACTACGATGCGTATTTCTAAAAGACGATTTTCGCGCATCAACATTTTGGTTTAGGCCAACTAGATGTATGCACATCACACCCTCATGCCTATCTTTTACTAGCCCCTAACAAAACTATGCTAATTATAAACAGAATTAGAATCAAATTACTTGGGCAATAAAATGGACTTAAAGTTTCTATGAACCTTAGGTGACCCTAAAGAAAAATTTATGCCTAAAGGTATAAATGTTCGACCGATAGCTTTCTCCTTACTTTTTATTTTTCTAAGCTCAGCGCAAAGGCGAACTCAGTATATATCTCCCCAGCTTATTCTACTTCCTCACTTCTTCCTAAGTGCTTAGGAATTATTTATGCATTTAGTGAGCTGGGTTCTAAACAACTGGCCAACGGGCTGTTACCCACGACAACTTGTTAGCCATACTCGTGCGGTGAAAGTGTGGTTTTTTTCTTCTTTCCAATTTCTCTTTTTTTCTTTCAAATATTTTTCTATTTTTTTCTCTCTTTCTTTTTCTAAGTAGGTGACTTTCTTGATCTAAGATTTACCTAAAGCCAGCAGAAAGAGAATAGTAATGTGGCTAGGCTCTAGACAACCGACCGATGGGCTGTTACGCACGACAACCTGCCAACCATACCACCCTAGAAGGTTCATTAGTTACCCAATTTCCGTTAAAACCACCGAAAAGTAAGTCAGTACAAATAGTTGTAGATACTTAGATTATAAGTCTCCTCAAATTAGATGGCAGGTTGATAAGTTGTATACTTATTACCCAAACTTATTTAATCAATGTAGAAATGAACTTAGAATGGTGAGGACTCAAGAAACAAGTCCACATTTTAGTAGACACCCAGGCTGATTAAGCTTGAAAACCTAAAAGGTCTTAGTGTTCAGGTCCTATTATATCATTTCCTAAAGTTTGGAAAACTCTAAAGTCTAAGTTCTCTTTTCCTAATTCATTTTTTTTCGTAAATAAAGAGAAAATAAAAAATTTTTATAAAGTTAGCAAAATAATTTAGGTAAGGATATCCACCCCCCCATGCCTATCTAATGAAATGTCCTCATCGTATTAAAAAGCAATGAAAAAGAGCGAAGTAGAGAAGAAAGCACCTGAATTTCGTGATTACCTGGTTAACTCCGAGATGAAAATAGACTGTATACGTGCTAAATTTAATGCCTTCAACTAGGCACACTATACAAATAAGGGGAAGAAATAAAGAATTCACAACTGCAGATCAGGATTAAAAGAAAAAGATTAACCACATGACCTGCCAGCAGAGAATGTCCACAGCTGTGGACCAGATTGTGGTGCAGACCCATGCCTCACGATCAAGTGGTTCTAAGGTTCTAGATGAAAATTATTCAGAATCGGAGATCGTTGTGAAAGTGAGATCGGGCCTGCGATTTAGTGGTATGCAACCCAAGTCTAAAATGTCGGACAATAGGTAAATCTAAATCAATGGGCTCGTTTGTCCAGTTAACAGTTTGCTCAAAAAGATAATATATTAATCTACACTTAGGTTGTACATCTTCGAAGTCACAAATATCATAAGGGTCCTGGTAAAATGTTAGTGATTTTAGACACAAAGAAACCCTTAGATCAAGAATTCTATTTCCCCTAAACTTGGCTTCCCATATCTTCATTTCCAGATTCCTATCCTCCACAATCACAGGTTCCGGGACCTCATAAATGTCATCATCCCCGTATAGAATATCTAAGTCCAAAATTTGTGACTCGATCAAAATTGACTTGGGTTTGGTAATCTCAAGAATATAATCATCATTATGCTCAACGAGGGTGTAATTGAGGAATGAGGCTATGAATTGAATCCTTTACGAAATTAGGATCTGAATCCCCCATACTAGCCCTAACAGGATCGATTTCCTCAATGATTTCCTCAATTATAGGGCCATCAAATAATTCATCTAATTCCTCAAGCCCAATCGTCTCACTAAAATCATTTTCCTTAAACTCAGGTGACACTTCACATAAAGATTTTTCACCTTTAGAATCAAGGAATTTTGGATCCACATTTATATATGTCTTAAAATCATCTATCATTTCCTGGTCCACAGAGATATACTTTTCCTCATACCCTGGTTTGGGGATCTCGAGTGAAGAAATCAATTCATCTTCAATTAGTTGCTCCATACCAACCTGGTCATCGTCGGTCTCGTAAAATGTATCCCCCCTACAGTTGCTTTAGCAGGTTCTGACATTGACTCTCCTGAAGGGATTTCATCCTGGGAATCATCCCAATATTGAACTAAAGAAACCCCAAATTTCATCCTCAATTTTAACAATTTTCCAAGTAAGAACTCACCCGGATCCTTATCCTTAACATCTTGAAGCCAATCCAATAAATACTTGTTAAGATTGTCAATCATTTGAATCAGAGGCTTCAATTCTTCAGTGCATAGTGTTGGCTGAGCTTCTAAAGACTGAATAGTGTTCCTTAAGTTAGCCAACACCTTATCTCGGACCTAGTTTACCTAAACCAAATGGTTTAGTTCAGGGATGGGTGGGTTTGGGTTTAGTCCAAGGGAGTCAAGAAATTGAGATTCTTAGGGCCCTCCCTGATAGTAGGTCATTTCGAGTTGCTCATAGAGGGGTGGTGACCTATATGCATTATAATCTTGGGGAGGGTATGGGTTCCAATCATCATATCCTTCTTGATTGTAGATTGTATTAGGTTGTCTATAGGAGGGTAGTGATCTATAATTGGTGTAGCTCGGAGAAGGATAAAAATCATGGCATCCAGGGTTAGACCCTAAACGCAGAGGTCGGGAATTGTATCCTCAATCAAAGTTATCTTGACTAATGGATGAATGGTCATAAGTTGGGTTGGGATAGTAATCATCCAGGGAATTAGTGGTGGTAGGAGGGTAGGAGTAGAAAAGCAAGTAGAATGTGGAAGGGTCGATGGTAATGCAGGAGGGAAAAGAGAAAAGAAACGTGCCCTACAATACAAACAATCAAACTTGTCCTTAGGTGGAGTAGCCTAAAGACCTACAGACTCTTAGAACCCATTTCAAGATGAAAGAAACGATTTGGTCTACTTCTTTCCAGTCAATCCAACTAGTTAGAGGGAGGGATTGGGGAGAAGGTTCTTCCCTTGCCTTTCGCCTCAGGTTCTATTGATAATCCCATGAGACCCGTAATACTCATAAAAAAGACTTGCATTGTCACGACCCGATCCCAAATCCCTACAGGACCTAGGACTGGTTCGCTTCGGTTTACCCGAAGATATAGTCGTCCAACAAGAAATAACCAAGTAACATTCAACAAACCACAATCGCACAAGTACAGTAACTAAGCAAAAGAAAGTTTCAACAGTGTAATTATAGCCATCACATTAAAGAGTACATGTAACAGAATAAAAGCTATAAAACTCACTATTAAGCAGTAGAACTAAAGCTAGGCTCGACTAGGCCCAGCGTCCTCAGCAGCCGGTGGCTTGGGCTGCTCAACTCCCTAACCTGTACAGAATTTATTTAACCGGAGTCAGCTAATGCTGAGTAGAGTGGTGGCTAAGAAATAACATGCATTTAACAAGTAGTTAATGTAAATTTTTCCATTTTCCAATTGTATTACGTGCGTACTCAGAGATCTCTAATCGGGATTTGTTAATTAATCTTCTTGTTCCCTATTGGAATGATTTTGCTTGCAGCTTCCCGTGACATAGGATGCCCACGTGGTACTCTCCTGGCCGGGGGAGTCCCATCGTGGTAGTCCTATACCCGATCTACTACCCCGAGGTCATGGTCGTGACGTAGCGGTGACTACGGCACACGTGATAAGCGCGCGAGTAGCAATCCCGCACTGGCACGTGGTCAATCGTTTCCACTAGCAGGTACACCTCAACGTACAATGCAGAACAGTATAAGGCCTTGCTCTCTCAGAACAGAACAGGGGTCATGCCTCTCTTCAGTCCGCATACCCTCGTCCGACTACCTCAATTTGCCCAACGGGTTGACGAGAGTAGGTGTATGGTGGCCATACCTAGCCCCAGGCCCCCTGGGGTGGATAGCTCCCTCCTACACTAAGTAGCTCACCTCGGTACTACGTACACGAGGGCCAGTAAGAGTCGTCGTAGAGTGGCCAAACCCACCCCGGGTCCCAACCCAAGGGCAGCAAGCTCCCCTCTACACCACAAGGGATGGTTGCTCTCTTCGATACTACGTACACGAAGGTCAGCTTACTTCCCTTAATAGCTGTCCACAGGCAGCAAAAGCCCAAAACCATCTGGTTCTCTTAGGTAAGGTGTTTTTGTTTACATTCCCCGTGGGGTTCGTACAGAAATTTCTTTATGACATCTGGGTTGGAATGTTTGGAACAACAGTTCAATTTCCACTTTATTACAGTAGGGGTCCATTTTAGCTAACAACAGGCAGCTCTTGATTACTCAATCATTCATATGCAGTTTCTTCTAACCCTAGTGTTTATGCCAAGACCTAGGGTTCAAGAATTTATTCTCGAATATATGTTCATTCCTTCTGATGAGAACCTCGTCACAAACCCTAAACTAGCACCATTTAACCCTGATTTGCAAGAAAAAGCTCCTACATAACCTTAGAAAGGCTTGGCTCAGAGAGATTCTGAGTTTGCAAAGAAAACATAAACTGAGGGGTAAAAATGAAATTTCACCAATCCAATATGAAAACAGGGTAACTCAGGGTCCAAACATAGGTCAAAACAACCTAATAAGAAGAAAAGTGGGATGAAATGACTCAACAAGGGCTACAGCAACTCCGAAGAATTAAATGACATCCTGTAACCCTAAAAATAAACCCACTTAAATACACGAGGTTCGAGGCAGATAAAAAATCAACTAAACCCTCTAAAATTCATAGAAAAATAATCTCTAGGGTTTAGAACCTTCACTTTGGCCTTACAAACCCATTTTGACCTACATTGAGAACCATGCCCAATTAACAACTTAATTTAGGCTTTTGCGTAAATTGATCGGTCAAGCAAGGTTTAATCTAGAAATAAAATTCACCATCAGAATCCTTAGGTCCTAATTAGTCATGTATAAAAACTTGAGCCTAAGAAGAAACCTTCTTGACCAACTTTACACTTTGGTCCTCATATATTTACTTTTTGGCCCTCAACTTTTGAACCCTCACATTTTGGACCCTAACTCTCCTTCGTTCTTTGCGTTCAGGTCCCTCCCGCAAAACCTGACCAACACCATGCTTCGACGACCTTGCGCGGAGCATGGCGCTGCGCAGGGTGAGGGGGAGGGCCTGCCAGGTCAAATGGGGGTGCCCTGCGTCGTCAGCCATCGCAGGAGCACCCCCCTGAGTGCTGCGACCACCCATACCGCCCGTGCAAACGCACGGACGGTATGGGTATCCTTCCTCCGGCGTCCTCCGGCGAGGGAGACACGTCGTCTCCCTCCGCCCTCCTCTCTGGTTCTGCCCCTATAAATACCCCCGTCGCTCCGCCGTTCTTCCCAGCTCGGATTTGACGTAGATACCCCCTCACTTTCCTCTCTTCCCACTCCGGCAGAGGCCCTCCAGCTCCGGCGGTTCCTCCTCCTCCTCCTCTTCACTCTGCCGCAATACCAGCAACAGAGACTTCTTCCTGATTCTCCTCCGCGTCGCGCAATACCGGCGCGCGTTGCTTCTGCCCCGCCGTCGCCGCCGTCCTCCCCCACTGGGCATTTCTTCTCCAGCTCCAGTAGGTACGAGCCGGCAGCCTCTTCGTCCCCTTCGTCACTTTAGCTAGATTAGAATTAGTCTTCTCTATCCTCTCTCTCTTTTCCCCCTGCTATTTTTATCTAATTACCCCTCGACCGCGCCTAATCACCCTCACCTTCTCCACCTCCGGCCACACTCCGGCAACCCGCTCCCATCACTCCAGCAACCCACACGGCTCGTCGACCACCGCAGAACCTTCGCCTCCTCACCCTGATCATCCTCCGCCCTTCCACTTCCCCCAAATCGCCCTCTGCAACTCCACCGAACACACCCATTTCCCAACCCGCAGTTTGACCTAGGGCGGCCCTTAGGCTCCGCCCCGCCACCTGCAGACCCTCCGACCACCTTCCCCGTGCCACGGCGGAGGTCCTCCGCGTATCTAATTAGGCCGAGAGGCCCTTTCTCTGTAAACAGGAACTTCGCTCGCCGCCGCCATTGCTGAGGTGAAGAAGCTCCTTTGACCTGCTGCTCCAGGCACGCCACGCCCAGATCAGGCTCCCAGGCTGCGTGGGGTGTCTTCACGAAGTGCCAGGCTGCAATTGAGGCGAAGCCCTCGCACGAAGCCTCGACTGCCGCTGCTTCCTCCGCGCTGGCGCCCAAATTGGGGTGGGACATTTAGTCCCACCTCGAAAACTCACTGAGGCGCACGGGCGCTTAAAGGCAAAACGTGCCTTAATCTGTTCGCCTCAGATCACGGGGTGAGGTCCCCTTCACACGCCCGATTACCCGACCTCGTCCGCGCTCACGCCCCGCGGACCTGGCCCGACCCGACTAAGCCCGACCTGCACTCCTCGCCCACCACCGCACGCTGGTGGGACCGGACCCAGGCGCGACCCGCGTACCCGATTACCCGGTTGCTCTAGGAGAGCTTTCCTAAGAGCGAATTCAGAGAGAGAGAGACGCGGGGGAGGGTAGAGTAGGTTTTGCCCTCTGATCGAACTTTGAGTGTGCAGGCACAGGTGAAGAAGAAGAAGAAGAGAAGGCAGGAAGGAGAAGAAGAAAGCTGAGGAAGACACTGTAACAGCAGCAGTTTAAGTCGTCTGATTGGAAAATCAGACGACGTCCTAAAGGCAAAAGAAGAAGAAGGACAGAAGGACTGAAGAAGAAGAAGAAGAAAAGAAGAAAGGAGAGACGACGTCCTGAAAATAGAAGGCAGGAGAGAAGACCACGGGGAGATCGACAAAGAAGAAGAAGAGCACGAGAGGAAGATCTGAAGAACAAAAGAAGAAGAAGAGAAAACAAGGAAGAACAGAAGGCAGAAGAGAAGACCACGAGGAGATAGACAAAGAAGAAGAAACCAAGAGCCAAAGAGAAGAGAAGACAAAGAGGAAGAAAGAAGAGAAGAAGGAGAAGCCAAATTTTCATCTCTCTCTCTCTTTATTTTTGTAATAAGAAATACTGTACTTCTAGAATACGACTTGCTCCCTGAGTTCGACCTCGTGAACTCTTTTATTTCCGAGTAATAAATTTTTAATTGTAACGGCAACCATAGAGCCGTCTTATCCTATACTACAATGACTCTACTATAAGAGACACGTCGCGGTTGTCCCCGTTAACACCTTCCTAGGGTTCATCTCAGGTCCTAGGATTTCTTACTCGCTTGTATTAAATTAGAGATTTAAGGTTGTAACCACTCTACCTGGGTAACCGAGTGGAATGGGGGCTCGTACAGTGGCTCCTGGTGTCTCCACTGGTCTCGTATACCCGACGAACCAGAGACCTAAAACATGGATTGATAGGCCAAAAAGGTTCAGAAAGATATAAACAAGGTATCAGAATTCAGAGAAAACCCGTATGGAAAACAGAGACAGTTCATTTGCGGAAAAACGATAATAATAGGGCCTTACACGGCCCAAAACGCACTATCAGACGGAAATCAAACGTCTGAGAGCGGTCCCAGACGTCTTAAAACAGTTCTCAGGGATACCTCTCTTGGTGTTCCACTATCAGATGTCTGAAACTCGCTGCAGATGTCCAGGGACTTTATCAGACGTCTAGGGGTCCTTCCGGACGTCGGAAAATGCCTCGGCTACGCTCCCGCTCTCTGACACATACGTACGCTGTCAGGACTTTTCAGAGAGGAAAAGTACGGAGAGTAGATCTCTACCAGACGTCTTGCCCTACCTTCGGACGTCCGGTAAGATGTCTGGGTGTCTCCTCGGCCGTCTGATTCCGAGGAAAAAAATGATTCCATGGATCCGCTCTTGGCTCCCCTTGCCTGCAGGTGCTGCAGCAGAATGGCGCTGTGTCCTCCGCTCTCGCGCTTCCTCTCGCTCGGGCACTCCGCTCTCACTCGCTCGCGGCTATGGGGTGGCAACGAAGAGGAGGGGGAAGGGGTATATAAAGGGAGAGGAGGTGAGGGGAACAGAGAGGTGAGCATGGCGCGGAGTGGCGTCGCGGAGAAGGCGTGGTGAGGCCCAGTGAGGGAGGAAGTATGGAGTTTGTACGACGCACGCTAAAAGCATTTTAGATGTCTAGTAACCATCCCAGACGTCTGGACAGACGTCTAGTGAACATCCCAGATGTCCGGACAGACGTCTGGTGAACATCCCAAACGTCTTAAATGGCCAAAGGGGGTGGTGGGTCGTTTCACATACTCACCACCATTGTTACTGCGAATGCACTTCAATTTCTTTCCTATTTGTCACTCAACCAGTGCATGAAAGTCCTTAGATACACTAAGGACTTGAACCTTCCTCTTCAAGCCATATACCCATACTTTTCTGGAATAATCATCAATGAAAGTGACAAAAAAGAGAGCACCTTTGCCAGAGCTAATTTTGAAAGGATCACAATATCGATCTGAACTAACTCTGATACTTACATCTTCCTCGAGGGTGAATGACTTTTGGAAGACGCTCTAGTCTACTTCCTAGGCAAGAAATGAGTGTATCTATCCAATTTTTCTTTCTTTACACTTGGAAAAAGCTTACTTCTAATCAAACACTGCACTCCTTTTTGACTTAGTGGCTCAACCACTTATGCCATATCTTAATGATTCTATCATCTTGTGTCATGCAAATCACATTTCTAGAAACTAACACCTACATAGTATCAAGATCGTTACTACATTTCCTACCTCTAGTCACAACCAAAGATCTAAAATTGCACTAGAGAGGGTGTGAATAATGCGAGATATAAAATATATGGAAATAAAATTTAATTACACAACAAAATTCACCACAAGAGACACCAAATTTTTAGGTGGAAACCCTAAGGGTAAAAACTACCACCTAAGCCTTTCGACTTAGGATTTCCAAGTCGACCGAGTCGACCAAATCCACTAACTGAACAACTTAAACGAGGGTAGTTCAACCTCAATATAACCACACTACTTTAACCCGAGGGTAGCATACCTCAAACCCTCCTCTTCACGAGGAGTATTTTGTCTCGTGAAGGAGACAGAAATTCACCATGTGAATACCCAACCAATGAAAATGAAAAATATAATAAAACCTATAGAGCCACAAAGTATAGGAAAAGTGACTTCCCTTATGTGGAAGACAATATGCATGAAATGCGATAGAGTTTCAGTGCTCTCAAATGTATGATACAAAGTTTGGAGAGCAGGAACTTCTCTTCTACATGATCTCTTTCTCTTAAACACTCAAATGGTGGAAAGTATTGTTCCTTTAGGTGTATATTGCCAAGTGGAGGTCCTCATCTATTTCTAAAGGTGTTAAGAACCTTCAAGAAGGCCTTGGAAAGGGCTCATAGCCGTTGGGAACAAATCCAAGGCAAATTAGGCCCTAAATCAGGGTCATAATGATTCTGACAGTAGAATCAGACATCTAATTTTAGAGTCAGACGTCTTTTGAGACGTCTAATGACAAGTTTAAATGTCTGATCTAAAGGGTCAGAGTTTCTGATTCTATCGGATGGAAACAAGATCTAGCTTAGATGGCTGGAAAGCTATTTTAGGACATCTGGGTATAAATTTGGACATCTAATTCTATATGGGTTCATTCCTATTTTGGATCAAATCTAAACAGGGCTCTGGTGTAAAGAGGTCAGACGACGCATTGGATGTCTGAAACTGAAGGTGCTCTGCTGGAATTGATTCCCGAGAAACCAATGGTTAGGTTCGGTCTAACATCTTAAGATTTTGGTCTGGCGTCTCTTTATCAGACGTCTAGAAGGCTTTACGAATGTCTACCAATACTATAAAGTTATCTTCTTCATTGGATCTTGAAGATATTGGGTTGAGAGTCCGACAGTCCTATTATTAATTGGATGACTTGCAAGGTCATCAGACATATTATAGGACGTCTGGATCTAAGTCACGACGTCTAAATAGAAAGGCATAGAATATGAATTTCTAGCCTAGATAATTAGACATCTAGTCATAAAATTAGATGACTTAAAATTATGGATCAAACGTCTGATAATCATGTCGGACGTCTGATCAGTTTTCATTTGATTCCTATTTTGGCTTTCTAACTTTATTCTAAGGTTTGCCTAAGAGTCCTAAGAATGTGTAAGTATTCCTAGGACTAAACATGATATACTTTGGGCTCTTTAACATAAATCTAAGGAAAATATAAAGGGCAAAAAATAAATACAAATACATTGACAACACTTTTATCCTATTCTTTAAACTCCTTAAAGTTTTCGCTCCATGCAAAGCTACTTCTCCTCTATTAAGCTCCTCCATCACGCCATAAATATGAGCTTGAGCTCCTCGCACTTGCTTGCATTTGCATTAAACCTAAAACTTATAAACTCAAATGCAAATGTCAAATTACGCGTGTTTTGGTATCATCAAAATTAACGATTGAGGTGCCTTTGCACTAACAAGATCCCCTAGTGAGCTTCCACTTCTCATCAGCAAATGTGTCGTGGTATCCTTAGATCATCACCAAGCTTTACTATAGAAATAAGATTCAAGTGCATCAATAGAGAATGCCTACCACCCTTAAGCCTTGGCATGGTTCCATTAGCATTCTATAATCCAACATCACTCATTACAACAACATGAGACAAAGAGCCATTATCGGTTCTTCAAATACCAAAATCACCAGAACTATAAGAAGAGAAAAATTTCCTGTTAAAAGTAACATGGAGAGTAAAACCACCATCAACTAGCCAACAAGTGTTATCACTTGTGACATTCACCATCTCGACATCACAGACAATCAAAGGATCATGTTGAGCAATGGCAACAACATTATCAATTTTGTCATTTTTCTTTTCCTACCTACCCCCAATTTTTATTTTATCTCTTACGCTGAAAGTAATATTTCTTAATATGCCCTTTCTTTCCACAAGGGTGACATGACATCTTCTTGTACCTAGGCCTAGACCTACTTTTGCTCTTATCTCTACTTCTATCATTCTTGAACTTGCTCTCCTTATATTCTTTATAACAAAAACCTCTGACTGTGAAGAGCAACCTTAAGATTTTCCTCTCGTCTCTTCATTCAGAATACCAGACTTTACGATCTCCAAAGAAACAATCCCATTAGGTGTAAAATTAGTAAGCGAGACCATAAATGTCTCCTGTGTATCTGGTAGAGGAGCAAAAATAGTCTTAAAGTCTCATCCTCAAATTTAGTTCCCATGCTAGACAACTAACTGATGATCCCCTTAAAATCATTTAAAAAATCAGGTATAAAGCATCCTTCATTGGATATCAAGTGCATCAATCTCCTAAGCAACAATAATTTATTGCCATCAGTCTTGGAGGCATATAAATCTCTAACTTGGTTCATAAAGTCCATGCATGATTTTCATTTTAAATGTACTTGTAAATATTCTCATCGACAAACTTTCTAATAAAACCACAAACTTACTCTTATTTGAATTCACATTACTTATTAGTTAAGATTCTATGTAACAAAAATTGGAGGCGCATAACCTTCAGAAAATAAACGATCTAATTCATCTTATTGTTTTGACAAATTATAGTTAGTCTCGTGTATGTTAATCATCCAGTTTGTTCCGAAATCCATCTTATCAACCATGATGCTATAACATTAGTTGTTAAGATAAAGTAAAAATTTCATTAGTAAAAATCGAAAAGCCTACTTAATGAATCTTGGAATGTGTCTCGAAACATACGAGCACACAAACCATACCAATTACAACCATAAAATGCATGGTATTTTTAATGTAGAAAAACCCCAACTGAGATGTGTGAGTAAAAAATCACAAGATCTCCCCAACCCAAAATCAATTCACTTTAATCGATAGAAAAATTGTTCTTTCCTAATGAGGAGTTATACAAAGTCAGCCCTCTTCTATAGAACAAATTTTAACAAAAACAACTACCAAATAATAAGAGAAAGTAGAAGAATATCACTTAATAATTTCAATCTTCCCACAAGTTGATAGCCTCCTTTTTGAATACCTTGAACAAAGTGATACAATCCAAGGCAGCAACTTGCAATGGTCCCTTACAATCTCCCACTCCTAGCCACATGCGAGAAAAATTAGGAAAATAAGGACCAGTTCAGGTTGAGAGAAAGTAGAAGAACAAAAAGAAGCAGCAGTCCCGCTGCCTTCTTTCTTCTTTCTTTGTTTTGTTTGTACGTTAACCACCACATAAGGGCAATGGCTTAAAATAGTAAATAAATGAAGAAATTTTGTGATGCTTAAAGTTATTTTCCAAAGTCACCATAAAATTTTTAGAATATTGTAAGAATTAATTAAGGTCCTATATATATATATATATATATATACCCACAAGTAATCACCCTTTATTATAACAAAACAAAAAAGAACTTTATATTGTGATATTAATGTTAAATCCTCTCCTCAAAGACATACTATTTGAGTGGAAATGGATTACAAACTCTCTCTTCTTGTCTTTTTTTCATCTTCTTCTCAATCTTGTTGACCAAGTCTTTACGACTCAATCAGGAGTTAAGCTTCCATTTAAGTTTCCTTGGTAAGGAGTTCCTTTACATCCCTTAAGGATCTCGGTGAAAAAAAAGATAAATAAATCAGTTACCGGTTAGCATTTTTCTAAGTTGTTGGAGAGCATCTGCTGAAGTTCACGTTCTCCAATTTTCTTGCCGAGCTTGGTGAAGGAAGGATATCAAAATCAATTATTGGTTAGGATTTTGCTAATTTATCGAAATACATTTTTTACTCAACTATGTTCCTCTTCCAAGAATCGTGTTCCCATCTGTTACTCCCCTGCCAAATTATTTTCTCTTAATTACTTGCTATATGTTTTTCTCCCGACAGTCTCCTAATAAGTTCCATCTTTTGTTTTTTTTCTTCTGATATATATTCATTGAGAACCCTATATTATTAACACACGGAGTTTGGACTACGTTAGTATCGTCACATTTTAATAATTCAAGCGATCCATTCGAATTTGCTAAAAATTGTAAAGAATGGATTGTTAACATTTCTCCTGAAGGCAGGGGCGGACATAGCGAGCCTAAAAAATTTTGTAATCATAGTGGCCATCATTTTTGCAAAAATTAAATAAATATATTCCCATTCCTTACAATAAGAATACCATCTATACCCACCAACTCCCGATCGAGTGCCTCCTAACCAACGTACTCCCATGGTCCCATGATCCCATTGTAGATGCTTCTCTTAGTTGCCTAACCTAACTGATGATAGTATTATCATTAGTTATAATTAGTTTGAATTAATCAAAATCAAGTAATAAATATTTCTAAATAATTACATGAGAATCATAATTTTACTTAGATCTATTTTGAGGAGAGAATAGTAAAATAAGGTTAAATTTACAATTTTAACATCACATCATGAATGCGGAGTAACTACGGGATCACCCAGGGATTAATTAAAGGTCAAATGAACATTAAAGACTAAGAAGTAGGTCAACATAGACAGAAACGAGATTTCACGTATTTCAAAAACCAAAATAGTACACAAAATCCTAATTTCAGATCTACTTAAATTGAAGAAGTTCTAGTTAGGATAAAATTCATTTGAACCTCTTAAAATTCATAGAAAAATATGCTGAGAGGTGTGATATCCTTGGTTTAACCATCTGAACCCATTTTGACTTAGAACAGAGTTTTAGATGGAATTTTACCCTAATTTAGGCTTCTGTGCAAATTACCTTGTTAAACATGGTCAAAACTGAAATCCAACTTTGCCATTAGATTCCTTAGGTCTAAATTAGGTTAAAGCCAAAATTTAGGCCCAATAAGAATCTATCTTGACCTAGTTTGCAATTTAGTCACTAAGATCTCTATTTCTCTCACTTAAACACCTAACTTTCGATTTTATTGCAAATGAATCCCCAACTTTGTCATCTCCTTCACGATTTAGTCCTTGCTGCCATTGTTAGGTCAATCGACTTAAGAACCTTCTTTGACCGAACCAAAACATCATCAAAGCTACACCAAATTTGGTGAGATTGGTGTTCACATTACAAAGAATCAATTGATTAAGATCTTGGATCCTAATTCGCATCCTAGAGCTCGGGCAAAGCTCTTGAAATCCATGATGAAACCCAAATCAAATCAAGATGATTCTGCCTGATTGAGGCACATTCGAGCTCTATATATGCTCACGCATCTCCCAGTGACATCCCTAGTCCGGTCTAGGCCACAAAACGTCTTCCCTCTCTCCCTCCAGCCACCTCTGCCATGACTTCAGCGAGCTCCTCGATCTTCGTCGTTGCCCTCTGCCACGTACAATAGGCAGAGGGAACATCTTCCCCAACTTCATCCGGTCTAGTGCACATTAGCTAGCGCCGCCTACCCCCTTCCTCCTCGTCTCTCCCACCGGAGAATTCACCATCTCCAGCGCCGGCCAATCACAACTGGTGCATTCCTCCCCTTTCATCCCTTAGATTAGGCCAATCTCTCCCTCTCCTTCTTTAGGTCAGAATCAGCCCATTCCCAATCCAATTCAACCGCTGTCCACATGCCTTCCCCCTCATCTTCTCCAACACCAGCCGTGTCTCCAATAAGGCTGTGCGACCACCACATGCATCTAAATGCCTCGCCTCCACTTTCATAAGCTCCACCATACACCATAGAACAAAAGCCCTAACTTTATTACAGTCTTCGCTCACCCGAACAGCTGGTCGGAGAACCCATCCTTTTGCCGATTATCCCTTCACCCTTCGGCCGCCATAGACCTCCATCCACCAAATCTCCATCACCAACACACTCCTCGCACCACGATGAATCATTTGAACTTTCTAACCAGGGCTCTTAGCCCGTATTCCTCTTTTCAGATCTTCGCCAGATCGCCACCATTGTCGCCATCTTCTCCGACCACAACAGCTTCTCTCCAGCCTTATCCACCCTACTGTAACTCTTGTTTGAAGCGGTTCCAAGCCCTAAGGCCCTTCAGGCTATTAGTGACAAAGCACCACGATCATTGATTTTGATGATAATAAAACATGTTATATTTAACATTGTATTTAGAGATGAATATTTCAGACTTAGGGTTGGTTGGAGCTTGATGAAAGCTTAAGATCAAGGAAATGAGGAGATGAAGATAGAAGGAGATGAGCATCAAGGAGATGAGGAGATAGAAGGAGATATAGTTAGATTAGTTTTTTTCTTTTCTTTTTTAGAATGTAAATAAGCCTTGAATTATTCTTAGGATACCTTTAGAACCTTCTTATCCTCACACTTGTAATTCAGCATACAATACTTTATTTCTTATTGATTTTTCAGACATCCTATGATTCCTTCAGAAGTCTGATCTACCTTATCAGACGTCTAGGCTCCTGTCCATAGATTCTTGTTAAGAATTCTCGACCTATGTCACCTAGGATTTCGGACGTCCGTGATCCACTTCAGACGCCTAATAATGTCTTTCAGACACCTCTTTGAACTTTTGATATCTCTTTAACTTCAGAAGAACAATGGTCATAATTTTTTCTTGTCTTTCAGGTGTTTGTTGTCTTCTTGAGATGTTCAGAAATGACGAACGTTCACTTTCTATGCAATGATCAAATTGACTGCAGTTGATTGTGTTAGTTTCTCTTTTGATTTTGGACCGTTGTAGGCTATCAAACTTCCTTTGATTATGTAGTTTCTCTTTTGATTTTCTATTTTTCTTTTCCCTCTAAAGTACATCTTCATGTATCAAGTTCTCCCCTTTAATGATAATTAGTTGATCTTAAATTAAAAAAAAAAAACCTTTGAAATCCGCCGGTAGCTACAACCCAAACTTCTCGCAACCCCCATCAGCTCAGCCCATTTCTCCTTCCCTGGCCTGCAATCGACGAAGCAACACCATAGCCACACGATCAATGTGGCATCCAGTACAACAACAACTACACCCCGTTTCACCACCACACCCCACCAACGAGGCTTCTCCAGCCATGTCTCCCCTTATCGCATCTCGTTGGTGTCGATCCCGTTTCCTGTCTTTGTCGTGATCCTTTACATGCATATTGCTCTAAGTCCTCAAATGTTCTTAATAATTTAGGTTAAAAGATATTCTAAAAATCATATATATCTTTCTATACATTGGTTATTGCAAGGCTTTGACTGCACGCTCGCATTTTGTTGCAAGATTCAACTCAATCAAAAGATTAACTATGTTGATTTGAACTTGTTTCAATGAAAGGTCATTTTAATACAATACAAATTGTGCCACATATATCAAAATTATTACCCATGGTGATTTGAATCCACATTGGCCAAATTCTACGTGAAAGCTAGATGCAAAACATTTATTATTGAAAAAAATTAAAACAGATGGTTGAAGAAACCTAACATACATTCGTCAAGCACGTATCAAGTGGCATGTATAATTGCTTTGATCACGAGAATATTCCTTAATATAAATGAATTGGCATGGGATAAGTATTGTAGTAATCACTTGTTAACTTATTTTCTCCTTTTACACTTCTTCTCGACCATTATTTACAATGACATTTCTTATGAATATTATAAAGAATGGATCTTATTCCACCAGTTAATTTTGTATTCACATAGTAATCTCATTTTCACTTTCTATCCCTCTATGACACACACACTCTCTGTCTTTATATATATAATTATAATACCAAAAAATGTATACCACTAAATCAGATGCGCCATCACCTTAACCATAAAAAGAAGGGGATAGGATGTTAGATTTTTAATCTAACATGTGATCGAATATATGCGTAATGTATACATATAGTCAATCAACATATAAAGGACTACCATCTACTACTCATTAATATCAAATTAAGTTATTTTGAGTGGGTGGCCATAAATGCAAATGGTTTAGTGTGATGTCTATATGTGCAGAGACTTAAGTTGTAAATTGTGTTCCTCTGATGGACTGAAACATAATTCACCCATAGCAATTAGTATGCATAATTGCTAATTTAGGTGGTCATGGCCCCTAATAGTCCTATCAATCTTAGATCTAAGGTTATACCCATCATGACCTAAGAAAGAAAAGGCATTGGAAAGACTCCTAAAGGTTGGGCAGCTGGAGAAGAAGAGGTTGTCTTCTTCTTACTGCTGTCAAAGGAGTTAAAAGGTTGACGAACAGGTAACTGTTAGAAGACTATCACTGTAGCCCCTTTCATCTATATACAAAGATGAATATGGGTAAGTTTTGATCACAAGGACAGGTAATCTTGCATATTGATGTTCATTATATTTATTCATTAGTTTCATATCTTCATATTTGTTTAGATAACATAAATATCTTGGTTATGGATTCTTAATCATTCATGTATGTTCAGGCCCTTTTGTATTCACAGAAATCCTTATAACATAATCTGTAACTGTCGTAAGTACTGGTACTATAGATGAGTACCGATACTCATGCTCTACTGTTTTGGACCCTTAAGGTGTACTGTAAGATGCTAGTACCGATACTCTTCATGAGTACCAGTACAAGCAACCTACAGACCCACTCCAGGATGACTTAAGTCCAAAATTGAGACTTACATGTACCGGTACTCATCATGAGTACCGGTACACATGAGTCCTAGATCAGGTTCTGGGCTTAAAATCACCAGATCCTATAGCTTACAAGTACTGGTACTGGTCTTTAGTATCGATACAGGTAGGCTACAGGTGGTGTGTCCAATGCTCAACAAGTACCGATAGTTTTTATGAGTACATATAATCGATGAGACCAGTTGTTTCCTGAAGAGATACATGTACTTTATGAGTATCGGTACTCAATATGAGTATTGGACAAATACTCATCTGGACATGGATTCTAAACTGTAACTGATGTAAACACATTTACACTACTTAAGATGTCTCTCTATGCCTGTTCTTGAGTATAGGATTGCATTGCATGATATAAATATTGCATAACATGCATCATCTTGCATTTAGAGTTGTTTGAATAAAATGGAGGCTAATTGCCTCCTTTTATGCGTTTGGACAGGGAAAACTTTTTATCAGGGCCTCAGATCGAAGATCCAACCGTACAGATGTGATCAGGATGACGATTGGAGTTCAACGACTCCAAGATCACCCTAATCAGGCACCTGTAGCATCAGATAGTGATCAGGGATCCAAGAAGATCAAGGGCCAGATGGTGTAAATCCGCACTTCAAACGACAAGTCCGACCGCACGAATGGATTCAAACCGACGATCGCAGCCTAATGGTGTGAAAATCGACTCAATCCGACACCCATGGCACCATCTACATCATCCAGAAGACGGACGGCCAAGATGGCACCACGTGGCATCATCTCAACCGTCCAACCGGCCCCCAGCACCGCCGCACCTTCTCTTCTTCAATCAGAGCATCGATTCTCCGCCGTTGGATCAAGATCCAACGGCTGTGGATGCGGCCTGCTGAATCGTTCGCGCGACCTTTCGAGCGAGGCAGCGCAGCGGTCCAGCGCCTTATCGGGAGGCGATGGCGCACATTCGAGCCTCGCCACACGAAATCTGAAGCGAGCGGGCGCGCCGTTATCGAACGTCATATCGCAATCCAACGGCTGCGCGCGCCCGATAGTGCCCACGCGCTATTGCATGCGCGGCAGTAACGTGGCATCGCACGCGATCGGGCACGCGCTGAGGAGGCAGGCGTAAAGCGATTTGAGCCGTTCGATCTCGCGATCGGACGGCTGAGGATCGCTGGACATGTACAAACGTTGCGCGTTCGAGCAGGCGAGCAGGCGTGCGCGTGCTGCCCACGACACCCACGTTCAGACCTTTAGCGACGGTTTTACCTTATTTAATGTTTTAAAGATGTAATGTCCAATTTACCCCCACTCCTTGCAACTATAAAAGGAGACCCCCTCCATACGAAATTCTCATTTCGGTATAAATTGTATTTGTTGAACACGAATTCTTCCCTTTTAAGCTACAACGACAAGGTTTTGAAACCAAACACGTTAGCGTAGCAATTCGTACGTCCAACATTTTGGTGCCGTTGCCGGGGAGGCGACGCTCTTTGATTTTTTCTTCGTGTTTCTAACTTACAAATCATTTACCTCATTTCTCTCCTTTCTTATTGTGATTGCAGGTACTCTTTCGAGACAGGCAAAAGCGGTAGATCGGAGAAAAGTGCTGTGGAAGGTTCTGTGAGTTATCCCCCACCTCCAACCCACTAGATTTCATTCCACAACATAATAACACAAACATCAATCAACCTAGGTGTTCTTATAAACTCTAAGGTTAGATTGTTTGCTGTTTGACACCCACACTCGCCCCAACCCCCACATTAAAAGAAAAGAAAAATTAAAAAATCTCACAGAGGTACACAACCTCATCTGATTTTCAAACTCAACCGGTAAACCAACCTATGGAGCCGGTACACACATTCAAACACATAATTGAGTAGAAATCAGATTATGTAATCATTTGTGTGCCTAATTAAGTGGTGCAACAGGCCAATTGTTTGAGTTGATTGCACTGCACCACTTCAAATAAAATCAACTCATCAAGTGGCTGCCACCTGGGTTCAACTCTTAGGGATTTACCAGGTACTCCACATTCTTTTTAAGCTTTAAAGGAAAATATCTTCACCTATGCTTACAAAACCTAGTGTGCCAACAAAACTTGTTTGAAAACATCTAAAGTTGAATCCTAAAAGCTACTAAGTAAGATTTGAACTCTAAAATTCACCACATCAAAAATAATCTTACTTAAAAACCACTGGTTGTGCACGTACATACAAAACAAATCAATCATTAAGGGCACAACCCATTTAAAGGGCCCATCACATTCCAAAGCACATTCAAACCCAGCCATAAATAAAACAGAGTAGACGTTGGCCTTAAGGATTTGACTCGCTCTTCAAAGCCCAGAACAAGATTATTTTCGATCAGTCTATTTCTACTGTTCAATCTGATGTCTAGCTAGGGGAGCAGAATCAAACGATCACAGCTGGGGGGTACACTAGGAACCGGAGGCGCAAGGAAGAACCTTCTCCCCAGTCCCTCCTTGTAACTGGTTGGATTGAACAGACAGAAGTAGATCAAATCGTTCCTTTATCTCAATACAGGTTTTGGGAGTCTGTAGGTCTGTAGGCTAACCCACTTAAAGATAGGTTTGATTGTTTGTATTGTAGGACGCCTTTATTCCTCCCATCTCTAATGAATCTTTCCACATATTACACGCATTCCAGCTCTTTCCCGCCTGCTTTGAATTATCCTCAACATGACGATTATCCCGACTCGTACTATAATCAACCATCAGTTAGTTGGGATAACTCGGATTGGGGATACAGTTTCGGACCTCTGTGTTTAGGGTCTAACCCTGAACACTTTGATTGTGATTTCTATCCTTCTCAGAGCCGCATCGATTATAGATCGCCTTCCTTTCATGAACAACCTAATACGATCTACAATCAAGAAGGATATACTGATCCTTACCCATCCTCTGATTTCACTGCCTTTAGGTCATTACCACTTTTTAAACAATCTGAAATGGCCTATTATCAGGAAGGGTATAATGAATCTCAATTCGTTAATTCCTCTGCATTGACCCCAAACCTGCCCAACCCTGAACCAACTTATTTGGTTCAGGGTAACCAGGTTCAAGATAAGGTTCTGGCTAACTTGAGGAATATTATTCAATCTTTAGAAGTTCAGCCAATGCCTTGCATTGAGAGATTGGAGCCCCTTATTGAAATGATTGATGATTTGAACAAGTCTTTGTTGGATTGGCTCAAGGATGTGAAGGATAAGAACCCGGGCGAGTTTCTACTTGGGAAATTAGCGAAATTGAGGATGAGATTCGTGGTCGCTTTGATTCAATCATGGGATGATTCCCAGGATGAACTCCCTTCAGGAAAACCAATGACAGAAAGCGCTCAGGCACTTGTTAGGGGGAACACGTGTTACGAGGCTAACCAGATTGATTTAAAGCAACCAATTAAGGATGATCTGATTTCTTCACCTGAGATCCCTGAGCTGGGGTACGAGAAAACATATGTCTCCTTGGAACAGAAAGTGACAGATGATTTTGGGACATACATTGATACGGATCCTGATGGTGAAGATTCAAATTGCGAAGTCTCACGCGAGTTTTCTGAACACGATTTTTGTGAGACGATCGGGCCTGAGGAATCTAATAGATCATTTGAAAGCCCAATAACTGAGGAAACTGATCTTATTAGGGCACACATTAAGGATCCAGAATCACATTTTCTGGAGGATTCAATCAAATGCCCTGATTGACAGTTACACCCCATTGAGCTTATCGATGACTCTGTTTTTGAGATAATTAGACCCAAGTCAATTTTGATTCTGCCACATCATTTAGACTTGGAGATTTCAGACGGGGTGATTAACATGCAAGAGGTCTCGGAATTTAACATGCTGAATGAGGAGGATAGGAGCCGGGAAATTCTGATTTGGGAAGTCGGTTCCGGAGGAAGTAGAACACAGAGTCGAAGGGTGCCTATTAAGCTGAAACCATCAAACCAGGACTCTTACGGAATTTGTTTTGAGGATGTCAAACCCAAGCACACATTCAATGATTATCCTTTTGAGCTTCAATTCTCTGTAACCCGACTTTTTGGTCTTGGGTTGCATCCTCATAAATCGCAGGCCCGACCTCGCTTGCATTCTAATTTTAGGTTTTGGGTAATTTTTATCCAGAACCTAAGATATTCTCGATTATGGGGTATGGGTCTGCACCACAACCTGGTCCACATCTGTGGACCTCTGTTGACAGGTCAGAGAATTCTTCTATTTATTCTGATTCTGATCTGCACTTGTGAATTCTTCATTTCTCTTCTTTGTATAGTGTTCCTAGCTGAAGGCACAAAACTCAGCACTTATACAGTTCTTTTTAGTTTCTATTTCGGAGCGAACCTGACATTCACGCAATTCATGTGCTTTAAATGTCATTCCACTCTGTTTTATGTCTTTTAATACAAAGAGGACATTGCATTAGAAAGGCATGGGGGGGTGGATTTTTATCTTTGAATTCATTCATCAGCTCCGTAGATTTGTTTTATTTTCTTTTATTAAAAAAAAAATTGAATTAGGAAGGAGAACTTGGGTTTAAGAAAATTTTCAATCTTAGGAAATATTACGTTATGATTTGAACACAAAGACCTTTCAGGTCTTTTGACTTAATCAACCCATGTATCCACTAAAATGTGAATTTATCTTTCGAGTCCTCGTCAATCTTAATTCTATCATAATTGGAACAAATAAGTTTGGGTGATAAGTACACAACTTATCAACCTGCCCTCTGATTTGAGAGAATTTTGAGTCTTAAGCATCAACACACTTTCTTTGCACTGACTCGTTGTTCGACAATTTTAACAGAAATTTGATAGCTAATGAACCTTCTAGGGTGATATGGTTGGCAAGTTATTGTGGGTAACAGCCCATAGATAGGTTGTCCAGATCACAGTCACTGGACCTTTCTCTTTTTGTTGCCTTTAGGTAAATCTTAGACTAGGGAAGCCACCTACCTAAAAAGAGAAAAAGAAAATCAAAAAGAAAAGAAAAAGAAAGGGAGAAAAGAAAAAAAGAAATAAACCACACTTCCCACACAAGTATGGCTGGCAAGTTGTCGGTGGTAACAGCTCATCGACCGGTTGTTCAGAACCCAGCTCAATAAATGCATTGAAAATTCCCAAAACAATTAGGAAGAAGCGGAGAAGTAGAATAAACTGGGGAGATATACACTGGATTCACCCTTGTGTTGACCCCATAAAAAAATAAAAGTAGGGAGAAAGCCATCAGTCGTAAAGATACACCTTTAGGCAGAATTCTTTTTAGGTCATCTAGAGGCGTAGAAATCCGAAGTCCGTTTTAATTGCCGATCAATGAGTCTATCACATTCACAATAAGATGCTTAAAATTTAGGGTTCTCATCAAATCTTGGGTGAGTTGAATGGTCGTAGAAAGCCACTCTTAGACCCTGACATTTGAAAATTCAAAAAAAAAAAAGAAATGAGTAAAAAGAGAGAAAGAAATTTTTCTTTGAATAAGACGAGGGTTTGAAGAGATCTGCATTTTGGCAAATACTCGGGCACTATTGTGTCTTTGAAAGTTCAATTTCTTAATGATTGAAAATAACTCAGGCCCAAATAATCCAACCTAATTCTTTTATAAATAGCATATAGTTTTGGCTAGGGACTAGCAAAAGATAGGCATGAGGGTATGATGTAAACATATTTACACTACTCAAGATGTCTATCTATGCATGTTCTTAAGCATAGGATTGCATTGCATGATATAAATATTGCATAACATGCATCATCTTGCATTTAGAGTAGTTTGAATAAAATGGAGGTTAATTGCCTCCTTTTATGTGTTTGGACAGGAAGAACTTTTTATCAGGGCCTCGGATCAAAGATCTAACCGTACAGATGTGATCAGGGTGACGATTGGAGTTCAACGACTCCAAGATCGTCCTAATCAGGCATTTATAGCATCAGATAGTGACCGTGGAACCCTAGAAGATCAAGGGCCAGACGGTGTAAATCCGCACTTCAAACGAAAAATCCGACCGCACGAATGGATTCGAATCGACGATCGCAGCCTAACGACGTGAAAATCGACTCAATCCAAGACCCGTGGCACCATCTATTTCATCCAGAAGATGGACGACCAAGATGGCACCACGTGGCGTCATCTCAACCATCCAACCGGCCCCCAGCACCGTCACACCTTCTCTTCTTCAATCAGAGTGTCGATTCTCCGCCGTTGGATCAAGATCCAACGGCTGTGGATGCAGCCTGCTGAATCGTCTGCGCCACCTTTTGGGCGAGGTAGCGCAGCGGTCCAGTGCCTGATTGCGAGGCGCTGGCGCGCGTTCGAGCCTCGCCACGCGAAAGCTGAAGCGATCGGGTGTGCCATTTTCGACCGTCAGATCGCAATCCAATGGCTGCGCGCACCCGATAGCGCCCACGCGCTATTGCACGTGTGGCAATAACGCGGCATCGCACGCGATCGAGCGCGTGCTGAGGAGGCAGGCGTAGCGCGATTTGAGTCGTTCGATCTCGCGATCGGACAGCTGAGGATCGCTAGACGTGCGCAAACGTTGCACGCGCGAGCAGGCAAGCAGACGCGCGTGAGCCGGCCACGACACCCACGTTCAGACCTTTAGCGACGGTTTTACCCATCACTAAAGGTCCTTATTTAATGTTTTAAAGATGTAATGTCCAATTTGCCCCCACTCCTTGCAACTATAAAAGAAGACCCCCTCCATACGAAATTCTCATCCCTTCCTTCTCTTTTCTACCTCTTCAAAGCTCAAGAGAAGCTTGTCCCACACCCGGGATGCTCCTCGCGAGATAAAGTCCAAATTTTCATCTCCCTTCGAAAGTGGATCCCGCAATGACGACGGCGTGCTGCTCCGTTCCCGTTCTTCTGCTTCGTCCTGTTTCGTCCTCCTTCATCCAAGCGTCGTCCCGTCCGGTTCGTCCTCCAAGCCATCGTAAAGGAAGATAACTTCTCTCTCCCATTCTTTTTTACAGCTTTTTCTAGTGTAGAATTTTTCTACTTTATAGTGTAGCTGATTTCCGCTTTCTAGTGTAACTTTTATTTGGTTTGATTGTATAAACATTTTGAAATATTGAATGAATGTTCTCTTTCTCTCTCTCTCTTCCTTTTAGTCTGATAGCTTCATTGTAATTATATCGCCTCGCTTTTCAAAAATTCCAAAAAAATATAATTGCGAATATAGATCGACGTAGCCTCCCTGTGTTCGACACGAAATTTAAATTTCGGTATAAATTTTATTTGTTGAACACGAATTCTTCGTTTTCAACCTACAACGACAAGGTTTTAAAACCAAACACGTTAGCGTAACAATTCGTACGTCCAACAGTAACCCATATGTATCGATACTCAGCATCATTACCGATATTCATTAGAATACAGAATTCATAATTATAACTTAATGATACCAATACCGATCTTCCAATACACCAGTACCGGTACCTAACTAATATAAAATCCAATTGAATTAAGTTGTGGTACATGCCCACCTTAAATCAAGGTGAGTTAATTTCTGAATTTAAGAAATTTCCCTACATAGGATTGTCACTTGCAACCAAGAACATGATCCTCTGGTTAACTATATCTCTCGTGATATTGGTTAACGTGCCCTCCCTATCCTAAATCAGCCACTTGAAGATAGCAAATGGTTGGTTGATATTTTTTAAATAAGGCTTCGATGATTTTGATTTTTCTTGTGCAAGTATTTTGTATCGGCATGATAACAACTTGAAAGGAGTGAGGCATAAACATGTTTCTTACGAGTCACGTATCTATTGATGTAATAATGATTGTAAACACAGGCATCGTAAATGTCATTATTTACGACTATTCACTTTTTTTTTATTATTCAAAATTTATTTTTCCAATCAATGTTTTTTTTTTTTTTGGTCCGCTATCACCTTTTCGTTTCTCTCGTTTTCTCTCTCCATCCCAATGCCTGACATGCATTTCCTCTCTCGCAAGTTGGGATGAGGCAAAGGAAAAAAAGAGTCATCATCCTCTCTCTCTCTCTCTCTCTCTCTCTCTTGCAAAGAAAATCAAAATAAAAAAAATAAATGAAGAATGAATGAAACCTTGTCATAGTTTGAATACAAGAAATATGAAAATCTCATCGTAGTAAAGTAATATATTGCTCATTTCTTTTATTTTAGAGTAATATGCATTATTAATATATATTAATTATTTTAATATTTATATTATAGTGAAATTTTAAGAGCACCAAATATGTTTATGTGCATAATTTATAAGGATACAATAAATTTATTTTCATTGCTTATATTTATTTAATTTTTAATCTTTTGTGTATTCCTAATAAGTTATTTATATTCAATTTGTATATGACAATAGATAAAAAAAAGTGATATTTGTTCATTACTATTATTTACATTCTCATAAATATTATAATATATATATGTGCCTCTAAACCCATTTACAAGAACACTTACCTATAAAAGTCCAAAAAATTTATGATATCTCCGAGGATGATCAACTTTTAACTACTAATGGGAATTGATAAATATATGCTCAAGGCATTGGGATCATTGATTTACGACTATACAATCAATAAATGAAAAAAATTTTCTTTTCATATCAAGATTTAAAATCCTTTTTGGTGTAGTAATCTTTTCGGCAAGTAAATTTTAATATAATTTTAATTTTTACACTTTCGTGGCAAAACAAGTGTTAAAAGTTAGTAAATTTATGATTTACCATAAAAATGCTTTCGGATCTCAACTAGAAAAGATAATCAAAGGAATCATTTGGATAGGTAAGGATGACAATTTGAAACGTAATTTTATATAAAAGTAGAATTTATTTATTCCATTTAGTAATTAATGTAGCTTATTTTTTAGAGGAATTGGCATCACATACTTCGGATTTTGAGAAGCATTCTAGTTTGGTCCACAAAAACTAATATCTTTGATTACTTTCGTGTTCATTTAAAGGAAGCCCCTCTTCGTGGTGTTCAAGAAGTATTTTATAAACTTTGGATTCAGTATTGCTTTACAAATCATTATTATTTAATATGGTCAATCTGATCCCAGCACGCGGGGCAATTCTTAACTAATTCCCTTCGACTTAGGGGCTGGCAAGGCAAAGCCTACGGATTTTTCAGTACTTTGTGCAATGTTACTATTGGTTGGAAGGGCATTTTATCAAGAAAAAGCATGAATGCCTTACTTATAAAATGCTAATAACCTATTATCTCGATTTTTTTTTGTCTACGAACATGCAAATAAGCGAACTCTGCAATGCCATTTTTAAACGTGTATTATAAAAAAGATATGTGATCATCAGCCCTCTCTGAATTGCAAATTTGGTAGGTCTTATGTTATCGCTCGCCTACTTTAACTATCATCGATAATTTTTATATTTAAATCAAATATATATAGTAATGATAATATCTGAAATATCATTGATAAATTTAAATTTTAAATTAAATATCATAGATGATTTCCTATTTAGGTGAAAGTGACGGTGATTTGCTGATAGTAAGTCTCACCACATATGTTATAAGTGACATCTGAGCTTTTGTGTGAAAATATTAACGATAATATTATGAATATCAAAATATATAAAAATACATAACGTGACACTTTTTATTGGAAATGGACGTAGTTAACATTGTCACCCTAGCAAAGTTGGTGTTTGATGTATTGAAACTCAAAAAGTAACATAAGATGTATTACGTGGTGAATCCATCTAATTTAAAAAAGTGATCATCAATTTATGAGTTAATGGGTGCAGGGTGATTTTTTATTTGAACAAAGACATACCGACGCAGAATTATTTTCCATCGATGGAAAATCATTCTAAAGGTAATGTTGTATCAATGGAAAATGATTTTACACTAGTATAAAAATACTTTTAAATGAAATTTTGATGATTTTACACTGATGTAAAATTATTTTGAATGTGATTTCGTTTGTTTTATACCAAAATGATTTTAAAGTTAATTTTGATTGTTTTACACCGATGTAAAGTAAAAAATGACTCTACTTTTTTATTTATAAATAACGATGACTTTTTTAAGTAGTGAGACCCCTTCATATTACAATACTTACATTTCCTTTCTTTGGTAAAGGAAGAACAAGTGACCAAAGTTTCACTTCGAAGTTCACCTTTTTTTACCATTATCCCCCATCTCCTTAGGTCACAAAATGCGTAATCGTTTGAGTTTCTATACCCACGTCCATTTTGAAGCTGTCGTTGCTGTTTGAAAATATAAGGGATTCAACTTTAATTAACCTAATTTTGACTTAGGGTGGACCAGTACATTAACTTATCCCAAATGAGCTTATCACTGAATGAGTACCGGTACTGGTATGGTTGATCAATATTGGTATCCAAGCAATACTGTTTTGAGTTCCTTATCCAAAGAAGTATCAGTACTTATGCCAAGTACTGGTACTCATAGCTTACTGTTTGGAACTCAAGCTCGGATGAGTACTAGTCCAGTACTCACTATCTATCGGTACTTGTAATAAGTACCGGTACACATAGAGTACTGGAATCACTCTAAAAAAACTGATTTCAACGAGTACCTATAGTCATCAAGAGTACCGGTACTTGTTGAGTACTGGATACTTTACCTGTATCTAACCAGTATTGGTACTAATCACAAGTACCAGTATTTGTAAGTTACAAGTCCTAGTCACCTCCAGCCCAGAACTAGATCTAGGACTCATGTAAATCGATACTCGTGACGAGTACCGGTATATGCAAGTCCCAGATTTTGGTCTTGAATGACCTAGAACTTAATCTGTAGCTAGTTAGCACCGGTACTCATGAAGAATACTCAGAAAATAGCAAGTCTAATCTTCCAAGAGTTCCTCCTATTTAGCCAACAGAGAGGATACCTTGAGAGACAACCACCTTGAAGAGATCTCCTCTTTTGATCATCTCCAATCTTCTCTTCCTCTCTTTTTTCACTCTCATGATGGGTATGTGTGAATGAAAAGTTAGGAGGGCTCTTAGGGACCACAACCCCCACAATAAGGCTACAATTATCCTCACTAATTGCAATTGGGTAATTAGCATCTCCGCCCATCAAAGAGATTCTAATTACAACTAGGTCTTTGCACATATATGTTTATATATATATACCACACTTTCCCTATTGCATTTCATACCCATATTAACTTAATATCATTAGTTGATCACTTTACAAATGGGTATTAATTAATGACAATCCTTAAACTGTATGTTGCATGATTATATTTATATGTTCATATGCTATTCCATATAAATATTAGATCATAATCTAACAATCTCCTACTTGGACTGTATATGTAACCTGTTAATCAGACAACATTGAAAAATTGAATTTTGAGCTCACTTTGCTGTCATAACTGGAACGCATATCTTTAAACTATCTTATCTACCAATGACACTAGGAATAGAATAAGACAGCTTTTGTTACAATTACCGTAACTAAACCAGCATCAATCACAATTACTAGTGTAAAACAATAATCAGAAAATGTGTGGATGTGCAGCATGGAAATTACATGTAATGCAATCAGTAACATGTCTATTTCCAACTGGTCCTCTGAATTGAGATCACTTGCAAAATATCAAAATCATAACCATAGATTCAGAATGGACATGTGAACAAGCTGATAAGTTTTGCTATTTCCACAGAAATGAAACTTTACAAAACTTTATACGTAACCGAAGAGCCGAATAACTAAAATACTAAAATTCCAAAGTTTGTCTAGTACATTGAGCATTTAAACAAAACTCCCACTAAAGCTAAAATTTCTGCAAGGAAATTACACCCATAGAAACTGTGTTTTTGAAACATCATAGGTGAAATTCCTTTAGTAAGCAGATCCGCAATTATGAAGTCTATGCCAATATGCTCAATAGACAACTGTCCATTCAGAATTCTTTCTTTAACAACCAGGAACTTGATTTGAAGGTGCTTCAATTTGAAGGAGCTCCTATTGTTACTAGAGTATAGAATAGCGAATTGGTTGTCACAATATATTCTAAGTGGCCTTTCAATACCATCAACAATGCACAACCCGGTGACAAAATTCCGCAACCATATGCCATGATTGGATGCCTCATAGCATGTAATAAATTCTACTACCACAGTGGAAGAGGCGATAAGAGGCTGTTTCGTAAACTTCCAAGAAACTGCACCATTGGCTAGCAGAAAAACATAACCCAAAGTAAACTTTCTGCTATCTTGGCATCTAGCAAAATCAAAATTGGTATATCTGATCACCTCAAGCCGATCCAATCTCCGATAGGTAAGCATGTAATCCTTTATTTCTGTAAATATCTGGATACCCTCTTGACTGCTCTCCAATGTTCTTTGCCTGGATTTCTTAAGTACCTTCCTAACATCCCAGTAATGTAAGCCAAGTTTGGACGAGTACAGACTTGGGCATACATTATGCTCCCAACGATTGATGCATAAGGTACTGATTGCATCTCCTGTTTTCCAAAATCATTGTCGGGGCATTGTTGGAGACTAAACTTATCTCCCTTTGCCACTAGAGTGTCTAATGGTCTGTAATCCTGCATCCCAAATCTTTCAAGTATCTTCTCTACATAGCTTCTTCGGGATAAACCTAAAATATAATGAGAACAATCTCGACATATTTCAATCCTTAACACAAATGAAGCATTTCCAAGATCTTTCATGTCAAAGTATTTGGCAAGAAATTTCTTTGTATCATGAACAATACTTATATCATTAGTGGCAAGAAGAGTATCATCCATATAAAGAACCTAGAAGATAAATTTACTCCTACTGAACTTGTGGTATATACATTTATCGGCTAGATTTGCCTCGAAACTGAATGAGACAATTATTTGATGAAACATGAAATACTATTGTCGGGAGACTTGTTTGAGTCCATAAATGGATTTTCTTAATTTGCGTACCATTCCTTTTGAGTCGCCTGTCACAAAATGCTCGAGTTGAGCCATATAAATGGTCTCCTTAATATCACCATTGAGGAAAGCAGTCTTAACATTCATTTAATGTAACCCAAGGCATATAAGTGAATCCTTAGAGAAAACAGGAGAAAAAGTCTCTTTGTAGTCAATTCCTTCCTTTTGGGTAAAATCTTTCGCAACAAGGCGAGTTTTGTACCATTCCACCTTTCCTTTTGAATCTCGTTTAGTTTTAGAAATCTATTTGCAACCAACGGGTTTCGCACCTTTAGGAAGAGAAACAATATCTGTCGTAGTACTCACCACCACGATCAGATCTAATAGATTTAATTTTTCTGTTAAGCTGATTTTCAACTTCAGCTTTGTAATTCTTGAACATGTCCAATGATTGAGCCTTTTCATGAATTAGATAAATGAACCCATATCTAGAATGGTCGTTTATGAAAGTGATAAAGTACTGTTAGCCATTCCATGCAGGTGTAGGAAATGCCCCATAGACATCCATATGTATCAAATCCAAGATGCCTAAAGACCTTTTGGCTTCAAATTTTCTATAGTTGGTTTGTTTCCCTTTAATTCATTCTTTGCACAAATCAAAATTTGTGAAATCTAAGGGGACCAAAACTTCATTTGACTTAAGTCGTTCCAATCTCTGTCTAGAGATGTGTCCTAATCGTTTGTGCCAAAAACTAGCGCAATTCTCATTTACGTGTTTTCTTTTCACACCACGTGTACAAGGAAAGTTTCATGAAATGAAGCAATAGTATCTAAACAATATAGATTATCATAAACTGAAACAAAACCAGAACAAACTAATTTTGAATCATAGAAAATGTCTACTTTTCCACCTCCAAAATTACAAAAATAACCTAGTTTATCAAGAACAAAAACTAAAACTAAGTTACATCTGAAGGATGGTACAACAAAAGTATTTTCCAAATTCAAATACAATTCTATTTTAATTAATACTCTAAAAGTTCCTATTGCTTCAACTTGTACTGGATTCTTATCTCCCACGTAAATGAACTGTTCATTTTCATTTGGCTTTCGGTAATTCATGCAGCCTGCAAAGGCACACTAATGTGAGTAGTTGCACCTGAATCTATGCATCAAGTGTGACTTGGTACTAAAATCAAATTACTTTCTGTACAAACCAAACTATGAAGCATACCTTTCTTCGCACGCCAGGTGTGGTAATTGATACAATGCTTCTTCTGGTGCCCCTCAGCCCCACAGAAAAAGCATCCTGATTTGGAAGACTCAGTAGTCTTCCCTTTCTGCTTCTTTAAGGAGGATGCGTCTGTAGCATCTAGTTTTCTCTTTTTCCCCTTGCCTTTGTTACTCGAGGAAGAGGCAACATGAGCACTTTCAACTCTATCATACTTCATTCTCTCTTCCTCTTGCACACAGTGTGAGATGAGCTCATTCAGAGACCAGGTCTCTTTCTGGCAATTATAACTCACCTTAAACTAGTTGAATGAGGGTGGAAGAGATATCAATACCAAATGCACTACAAAGTCCTCTAAGAGGTCAAGCTTCAGTGCTTTCATTTTTGAAACTATGTGGGACATTTCCATTATGCACTCACGAATGTTACCCTTCCCCTTATACTTTATTGAAATGAGATTCACTAAAAGCGTACCAATTTCTGCCTTTTCGTTCTTGGCGAATCTCTTTTCAATATCGTCAAGGAACTCCTTAGCCGTAACAATGTCGTCTGACAATGAGTTCCTAAATGCCTCAAGGATGGCCTTTTTCGTAATCATGATACTAATACTATTAGATCTATCCCATCGTTCCTTTTCCTTCTTTTGATTAGAAGTACTTGTTTCTGTAATAGCAGAGGAATCAATCTTAATCACCAAATCCTAGTCCATTGCTTCAAGAACTATGAATCAGTTCTCTTTCCAAGACTTGAAATTGGAGCCACTAAGCATGGGAATTGAATTCAAGGTAGCAGTAATATTAGCAGAGGAAATATTTGAAAAATTTACAGGAATAACAAAAGATAAACTGTTATATGCATAAAGTTAGTTTGAATAATTTAAAATTTAAACCCATCACCTACCTTAGTTAACTCTATCAAAAGTTTCATCTTTGGACAAGCGATTAACTTGTAATTAAAGACATGGTGTGGTGAGTAATGATTGTAGGTTCATTTCTGAATTAGTTATGAATTTTCTTTTGAGCCGATTCAATAATTACTCAGATAAACCTAACAACCTACATATCACTACTCCTACGTAAATAAGTAACCATACGATAAATGTACACTTTCCTTTAAGCCAACGTACACCTATCTATACTCACTCATTTTCCTTATACAGGCCAAAGAAAAGATTAGCATCTACAAGAGAGCTCACTTTGGTGAGTTGTTGTTTCAACTAAAATGTTCTCAAACTGTATACAAAATTAATCATACTAAATCTTAAAATCCAAACTAAGCAGAACATGGGTTGACTCTGATACTACTTGTTCGAAAACATAAGGGGTTTAACTGTAATTAACCCAATTCTAACTTAGGTTGGACCAGTACATTAACTTATCCCAAATGAGCTTATCACTGGATGAGTACCGGTACTTGTGTACCAGTACCAGTATCCCATATAATTAGTGCTGATACTGGTTGACCAATACTGGTATCCAAGCCATACTATTTTGAGTTCCTTATCCAAAGAATTACCAGTACTTATGTCAAGTACCGATACTCATAGCTTACTGTTTGGAACTCAAGCTCAGATGAGTACTAGTCTAGTACTCACTATCTATCGATACTTGTAATAAGTACCGGTGCATATAGAGTACTGGAATCACTCCAGGAAAACTGATCTCAACGAGTACCGGTACTTGTTGAGTATTGGATACTTTACCTGTAACTCACCAGTGCCGGTATTAATCACAAGTATCGGTACTCGTAAGCTACAGGTCCTGGTCACCTTGAACCCAGAACTAGATCTAGGACTCATGTAAACCGGTGCTCATGACTAGTACCGGTGTATACAAGTCTCAGATTTTGAGCTTGAATGACCTAGAACTTAATCTGTAGCTAGCTAGTACCGGTGTTGGCAAGCTACCTAGAGTTTTGTAACCTTGATTGTATCTTGCATATACCGATACCCATCAAAAGTATCAGTACTTGCAACGGTTATGAAAGATGTTTTGGGTTTTCTATGAATCTGAATCATCTTTGTATTACCCTAAATCTGATACAACAATGATATAAACAATACGTAAATTTAGCAATACAAGCATAAACAAGGATTTAATATGAACTAAGGTAGGTGGCACGTTGTGAGAGCATATACATATTGGTATATGGGTGAATGACAAGAAGCATGTATTCATCATTTCTATCAGCAAAAAATAGTAGGTCTAATCTTCCAAAAGTTCCTCCTATTTAAACAGAGAGAATACCTTGAGAGACACCCACCTTGAAGAGATCTCCTCTTTTGATCGTCTCCGATCTTCTCTTCCTCTCTTTTTTCGCTCTCACGATGGGTATGTGTCAATGAAAAATCAGGAGGGCTCTTAGGGACCATAACCCTCACCATAAGGTTGTAATTATATATCCTCACTAATTGCAATTGGGTAATTAACATCTTTACCCATCAAAAAGATTCTAATTACAACTAGATCTCTACAAATATATATTTATATATATCACACTTTCCTTTTTATATTTCATATCTATATAAATTTAATATCATTAATTGATCACTTTACGGATAGATATTAATTAATAACAATTCTTAAATTGTATATTACATGATTATATTTATACATCCGTATACTAATCCATTTATATATATTAGCATTTGCATCGTTGGAAGTGTTCCCACACTTGGGGTGGTCCCACCTTTTTAAATTAGCGTGTTTCCTACTACCGCCTCCTTGTTTTCCTTTCAAGTAACCAATAAATAGTTCCTTTGACCGGATTTTTTTGTTATACGCAACGCCCGCCTTCCATCAAGATATTCCATCAGAATATTCTGTGAAAAAAGATAGATTTAATGCCATTATAAATAATAGAGAGGTGTGCAGGAGCAGAAGAGTAGGCAACGTTTTGTGTCTCCCCTGTCCGTCTCCTTTTCACACCCCCGACCTTTTCCTCCACCTTCCAAAAACTGCCACCTGATCCTCTTCTAAAGGGATGGTTCTGGAAGGAGAACGTTGTCGGGTGGTTTAATTCAGCAGCGGAGGACAGCGGTGCGAGTGGAAGCTTCGGCAAGAGTCTTCCTCGGTGTATCGACGACCATTAACGGATAACGTATTTGGTGGGTTCTTCGCTTAGTAGAGTTGACTTTTCAATCCTTGACAGTTGATTTGGATGGAGATATAGATTTTACGAGGTAATTTTGTTACAGTTAAGTTATCTTTCATTCTATTTAGAAGTTATAAAACTTATCCTATGAAATTAATATATGATTATTTAAAATTTTTTTAGATAATATATGAAAACATTTGAGATAATCTTTAAAAAACAAATTTATTACACACTAACTATAAAATAACTTATCCTAAATTAAATTATCTTAATTCTGACCAAAATATCCTTTCAAATAAATATGATTTTCTCTTTATCAAATTAGCCATAAGCAAATATTAAGACGAGGGATTTTTGTTGAAATTGTGTGTTTCTATTAATTTCATCCACTGCTTTTTTTGATTAATTTTTTTTTATTTTATTAATTTATTCTATCGAGTAAATATCTTAAACAAAATAAAACTCCGTAATGTCTTTGACAGAGATGACAAATTCAACTGTCTTTGATCTTTGATACACGGAAAGGAACGCTGCGTCATCAACGTGGGAGTAATCACACTCAAGTGTCCAACCCCTTGGTCCCACCTTCTGCCAAGGGGGTGTCTCGTGAAAGGAGTAGTTTAAGGTTAATTTACGTGAGGATTAGAAAACTAATATTAAAAAATATTAAATTGATATTAATGTGTAATTGTATTTATTTATTGTTTAATATTAATATCAATCTGTATTTATTTAAATTTATATTAAATTATATAAATTTTTTTGATATTTAATCAATAATGATATTAAATATATAAAATATAAGAAATGTCAAAAATATAAAATTATATTAAATTTTAACATAAATTTGATTAATATCGGTTAAAATTATTAAAATTAAATTAACAAATAAGAAGTTAAGTAGTTAATTAAATAAAATTTAACCTCTCTTTCAAGTGATTAATTCTTCAAATAAATTAAATCTTAGGTAGAGAGAAAGTGAAACCTTTATAGCTCACCCTATAATTCACATTAATTGTTTTGAACCCCTGCATCTTCCAATGAAAACAAATTAGTTGCAGGATTTTCCTACTCCATCTTAAAGTTTGGGCGGTGGTTTCCATACTCAAGTGTGTATACCGATTTGTATACACCTCTCTTACGAATTTGCAGGTCCCACCTGCTGGCGACGGGGGTTGTGTATACATCAGTGTCCAAGTAACATCGTTATCTTCTTAAACGTTGTCGATTTCGGCAGCAGTAGAAAAAAGTCAACTTGTTGTGAAAACTGCATGATTTCCCATGTAATTCCATAATTGACTTAGAAACCTTGATAGCTTAAATTTCAGCAGAAGTTGGTGCAGGTAACATAAATATGTACAATGGTGGTATTTTGCATTTTAGTCCAAACTTTAAGTAAATTACGATTATGCCCCTCCCTGAACATTTGTAAACAATAACATTCGGAACGTAGACTTAGGTCCTTTAATTTGAATAAAATAATATCTTCAGTGAATTAGTGGTCGTTAATTTATATAAATTGTCAGTGACTGGATTGGGTAACTGAAAATATTAATGAACAAACAAAGTAGACAAAAAGAACTTAATTATAAAACTTACTAGACATTAGGATGTGTCCTGCAATTCTAAGTCTTACGGGACATTTTAGCTTACCCTCCAGAGTATCTTTTGTTGGAACCCTTCTTTAGGAAGCGGTAGTAAGAACTTTACAAGTCCGTGCTGTCAACAATAAACAAAAATGATAACTTTACTTTTATTTTTGATGTCAAATCCATATTTTTCCTCATGGAATTAAAAAGAAAAAAATTAAGTAAGCGTACATTATAATATATTTTATAACATAGAAAATGAATATGATAGTTTCTATTTAATTGTTTATTGATGAAATTATTTTTTATAGATAAAAAGTTATTTATCATCAAAAGAAAATTAAAATATATTAATATATTTTTATTTTTTATTTATAAATTTTAATTTTACATTGATATATTTTGTTTTTGAGTAGATTTATTCAAATTTCAATCGATTGATTTTAATTTTTAATTTTAATTTGATTTAAATTTTTAATTGATGTATTTTTAAAGAAAAATAAAAAAATAAGTGTGGATCGTAGGTTAGTAAAATATGTCTCTAACGCACATTTCTGTGGTCCAACTAAAAAAAAAAGGGCACGTATTTATGTGTAAGAGCGACGGGACAGGGGTGGAGATGATGTGGGAAGGAGAGGGTGAGATTGTGTGCTCGAAAATGCCGTTGGAACCCATTGCTCATCGATAAGCCCCGATGGGGCGAAATCTGGTCTTCCTTACTGTACACAGGTTAGCACAGAGGATCTCCAACAATTAAGATGAATTGGAAACGGTAGTGAGCGTGGGCCTATGCTAACCGGAAGACCGCACAAGCCGGCGGTAAGGTCCTTTGACTGAAAATAGACCGAACTGATTGATTGAAATTATTTTTTTGCGCTGGCATGATAACAACTCAATGGACCTACCAAAAACAAAATGGTCTCTTCCACCATTAGGGTGACATGTAATCATCCGAGAGGGTTTTTTTAAGATGTAGGGTGAGATATTGTTGCTATATCCTAACAGCACCCAAGAAGGAAAGGTGGAAACTCATTTGTTAGGAGTTACGTTGCTCGATTTAACAAATTATACGAATTTATGATCCCCTGAGAAGATGCTTTCCGGTCCCAACGTGAAAAGATGATCATAGAGATCATTTCGATGGGTAAAGATAACAATATGAAAAATGTAATTTTATATAAAAGTAGAATTTATTTATTCCATTTAATAATTATTTTTATCTCATATCTTACGGGAACTCGGGTTAGAAACTATTATATACTTCGAATATTGAGAACCGCGCCAGTTTGGTCTACATGGTGTTCGCGAATCATTTTCTATACCGTGAATTCGGTAATCCTACCGGAAACCATTATGCAATGTGGTCACTATAATCCAAATTCCCTTCCGCGTCAAGGGCGGCAAGGCAAACCCTGGAGGGGGTTTTGGGCACCGTGTGCAACGTTGCTATTGGTTGAAAGGGGGTTCTTTTATTAGGAAAAAAGCGTGACAGCCGGACTTATAAAATGGGAATAAGGTTATTCGAGGTATATTCCACCTATAACCGCGTTACCATCGCGATATTTTCCTTCCTTGCTAACAAATAATTCCCCTTACCCGATATTTTCTATATTTGACGTCTGCCTTCCGACGGTACATTCCACGCTCCTGACAACACAACCCACACACCCCACCCCACGCACTCTATTACCTGTCCATCTATATATATACGCACGTACGAGAGCCCCCTACTCCCGTCTTTCACCTGACCATCTATGTATATGTAGAAGAACCCTTCAAGAAAAGAGCAAGCGAAGAATATACATCTTGACGCGCTTCTTCTTCCAGGAAGGCGGAGGCTCTCGACAAGTGGACGAGTTGGAACAAGGAGCGACAAGTGAGCGACATCGATCTCGGACGTACGGCGATACACAAGTAGAGCTAGAAGGGAGAAGAGAGAAGAGCCCCGCCGCGCCATGGCCGTCTTAACCGAGTTCAACTACATCTTTGCCATCGGCACCATCTTCGCCTTCCTCGACGCTTGGAACATCGGTGCGTGTGTTTGGAATTAACGTCGGTATACATATTAGCGAGTGCGAGAAATTTCCGTCGAATTCTAAAGTCGAACACATGATGTATGTATATATCCTACTCAGGTGCGAACGATGTTGCCAACTCCTGGGCCACCTCGGTCGCCTCGAGGTCGGTTACGTACATCCAGGCCATGTTCCTCGCCGGCATCATGGAGTTCAGCGGCGCGCTCGGCGCCGGCGCCCGTGTCACCGACACCATCCGCACCAAGATCGTCTCCCCCTCGCTCTTCGAGGACGATCCCGCCGTCCTGATGCTTGGTATGTTCTGCGCCGTCATCGCCTCGGCCTGCTTCCTCACCCTGGCAACCAGGCTCGGTTTCCCCGTCTCCACCACCCACTCCACCCTCGGTGGTGTGGTTGGTATGGGCATCGCCGCCGTCGGGGCCGACAACGTGACTTGGATCGCCAGAGACGACGATGGAAAGCTCAAGCCCAAGTCCGGCGTCATTGCCGTCTTCCTCGCCTGGATCATCGCCCCTTGCATCGCCGGTGGCTTCGCCGCCATCATCTTCCTTATCACCAAGTACCTGGTCCTCCTCCGCAAGAACCCCGTCATGTTAGCTCTCTACAGCATCCCCTTCTACTTCGGCGTCACCGCCTCCCTGCTCTGCATGCTCATCATCACCAAGGGTGGGCAGATCAACATCAGCGGCGGCAGCGGCGAGGAAGCCGCCATCATCGTCGGCACCGGTGTTGGCTTCGCCATCCTCGTCTCCATCTTCCTCGTCCCCTGGATCTATCGCAAGGTTGTCAAGGAGGACTGGCAGATCCGCTGGTACCACGTCGCCTTGGGCCCCCTCGTCCTTCGCCGTGGCGACGTCCCTCCTCCTCCTCCGGGCCACCAGATTGTCCGCGACTTCTACGCCGGCCATCTCACCCGCGAGCAGCTCGAGTCTCGCCGCAAGGTTGCCGCAGGCGGTGACGACTACGACTTCGACCATCAAGCTAAATTCGCCGACGCCGATCACGTACATGTCAACGACGAGCACAAGCAGCACAAGTCCCTCGTCGGCCCCAAGCCCGAGGGCAAGCTCTTCTCTTTCCCAGTCCTCGTCTGGTACTGCAAGTGGCTCCTCTTCCATGGCGTCGACAAGGACGTCATCCACAGCCAGAAGGAGAAGGGTGTTCTCTCCGGCGATCTCGAGGACACCCACGCAAGTGCCTCCCACTTCGACAACAAGGTCGAGTACATCTTTGCTTTCCTACAGGTGATGACCGCCGCCACCGCCTCCTTCACCCACGGTGCCAACGACATCGCCAACGCCATCGGCCCCTACTCGTCCATCTACCAGATCTGGCAGACCGGCGAGATCCCTCCCAAGAAGGCATCCGTCCCCGTCTGGATCCTCGCCTTCGGTGGTGGCGCCATTATCATCGGCCTCTGGACCTATGGCTACCACATCATGAAGAACTTGGGTAACCGCCTCACTCTCCAGTCACCCTCGCGTGGTTTCTCCATTGAGCTCGGCTCTGCCATCGCCATCATTCTCGCCACCAAGCTCGGTAATTAAGTTGTTCCATCATCTCCTCTCTCTCTCTCTTTCTCTCTCTCTCTCTCTCAAATATATAATAAATTAAGAGTAATCCATATCTATGCGAACCGTAATGGCTAATGAAGATAAAAAAAAAAAGCACATGGCTACTACCGGTGGTGGGTCCTCCTCTTGGAGGTAAGAGTTAAAGCTTGGATTAAAGTTTAGTAAATTCGTTTCTCATAAATTAATCAGAACGTGCTCCTACATTGAAAAAATTCAAAAAATAATCTTATGATCAAAGAAAAAATTAAAAAATAAATTATATTTTCCTTTATTTTTCCTTGAATTTTCGCTAGTCCATACTTCAAAAATTTAAAAGAAAATCAATTTTTCTTAATTTTCTTCGAAATTCCATCTCTTATAATAGATAAGACTAATGGGGGTACATGCATCGTTTTCCACTGCCCATCCCATGCCACTTGATCTCCACCGTTCCCTTTTCCCATCTGCAGCGGCAGCGATCAGGAGATGCGTGCCCCTGTTTTTGTTACCGGAAATCGTAACGTGCGGTTACCATTTTCCAATGGAAAAATTAGTTTGTACATGGATTTGTACTTGAGAAGGAAGTGACCGAATCCAAGAGACATGACAAAAAAAAAAAACACAAACATTAGGAAAATTATAAAAATAAATTATCATTTGCTTGGATTCACAAAAATCAACCAGCTAACAGCAGCATCTTGTGGGTCTCTCTCTCTGCAGCGCTTCCCGTCTCCACGACCCAGTGCATCACCGGTGCCACCGTCGCGGTCGGCCTCTGCAATGGTACGTGGCGGGCCATCAACTGGCGGATAGTCTCTTGGATCTACCTTGGCTGGATCATCACCGTCCCCGTCGCCGGCATCATCTCCGGCTGCGTCATGGGCTTCGTCATCAACGCCCCGCGCTTCGAGAATTGAAGTGTAGCTGATTCACGACGTTAAATACCTTAGCTTTCGTGGAATGTACTCACGAGTCTAACGGAGGACCACCTTGATACAGTGGATGCTTCAACATTGGAACAGCTTTCTTTTTCTTTCTTCCCCATTCTTCTCCTCCTTCTCCTCTGTAATGTCATCATCAGTGACGTACGTAGCCAATAAAACCAATATGTCAAAGTTTGCTCTTACGTTGTGTTTTGACTTTTTGGCTTCTGTACCCGTAGACGTTGGTCTATTAAAAATCACACATGTGAAATCACTGGTGCCGATCCATTTTATCCTTCGCCCAGATCCCTATTGTTAAACGAGCAATGGGGATTGGACTTTAAAATTTTGACGAAGATTAAGCTCATTGAAAGAACCCAACTTCAGAATGCATTGAAAAATTCTGATCATTGAACAGATGAATAATGTTTGTTTAAAAAAAGTTGCTGATTTATTTTGTGATGTTTCATCTTCCTTGTCCCGGAGACGCATCAATGGAGGACTACATCGATACTTGGATGCTTTGACATTTCGGTGGTTTTCTTTTCCTTCTTTCTTGCTTTTACTGTCGTGATGAGGGACGTACGTAATAGATAAAACGGATTAGGGTTGTGAAACGGGTCCAGTCACGTCACCTCACCTATTCAAGAGAGTAAACACGAGAATATTTCACAACTTATCGTGGGAAATGAACAACGGGTTAACTATAAATTAGTCCACGCCTAATTTAGGGGAAATCTAAATTATAACATAGTATAACTTAATTTTATATTTAATCAGAATCAATACTTGTAGATCAATACTAATATCATATATATTGAATATAAGTATCACTAATACATAAGTTCGGTTCTTATATTTAAAGAAATGACGATACTAATGTCGAATACTACTACTTATGGTTCATTGTTTGGAACTAAAACTCAATTATATGCTTATCCAGTATTCATGGTATATCGATATTGGTTACTAGTACCAATACCTAGATACTACCATGCATATTGATATACCTTCAAAATCTATTTCGATATTTGTTGAGTACAGTCACTTCAACCTGCAGCAAACATATACTAGTAATGATCTACCAGTATTGATGACTTACAGATTTTAATCACTCAATCCTTTAACCAAATCTATACCCCACGAATACCGATATACATAAGTTACAGATATTGATTTAAGAATTCTAAGACCTGATCTATAACTCATATGTTCTGATACTCATGCTGAGTACCCATACAAGTGAGGCACAATCTCGATTCCTAAGTTCTGGAGCCAAAGTCTATAACACAAGTGCACCGGTACTCAAAACGTGTAACGATACTTGTGTTAATTACAAAATTGAAATTTAAGTTTTCAAGGAAGATATATGAATCATCAATCTAATTCTAATTCATGCCAAGCCTATGATTTGCTTAACAAACTATCTAAACAAAACAATAACAATAATTTTTTATAACAAAAGAAAAGAACCATGTGAACAAACAATGTCATCTCGTTTTCATACATATACACATGAAAATGTTAGACGAAATCTTTGCATAATCAAAACGTACCTGTGTTCATCTTAATAGAAATGGTGAAGGATATGGAGAGGTGCTTCCAAGAATTTCCTTCACTACTAACTTGATTGAAAGCTGCAAAAGAAAGCTCCTCTTCTTGCTATCCCATTCTCTCTCTTTTTCTCCTAAGTCACGATGGGTTGGCCTGAAGAATGGGTTGAAGGGACTCTTGGAGACTTGACCATTTTCTTAACTCAGCAACTAGGCATACTAATTGCTAAGAGCAATTTACATTTCTACCTATAAAGGAAATGTAAATTACAAATTGATCTCTACCCATTTTTTCAACACATATATGCCCATAATTTATCTAAATCTTATATGATCACTTTTATACATTGACTCATTTGAAATTGACAATTTGATAATTACTATTTGATTATATGCATGCATAAGTGCATATATATAGATTTTAGTCCAACGCTTATAACCCGATACCCAACCCAACATCTTTCATCAAGACCTGATCCGACCTATTTGTAATCGGTCTACATGAGTCTCTATCGATCGAGTCAAGCGAGCCCTAGTCGACTCACTCAAGTGATCCTTCAAATATACTGGAAGTTGGGACTTTTTAGAAACATTTGAAGCATCCTTGTTATCAAATTTTCTATTCAATTTCAAGTGATTGGTTACTTCATAAAATCAACAAGATTAACAGAATTGGTTATTGAGTGATGATAAAGACAAAGAATATTACCTCAAAAGAATTTTCACTGATATCATTTTCCATAGTCATAAGACCATCTTAAGAAAGACTCGACCAATGAAGTTCCCAACGTGTGCAAAGTGACATTTGACGTGTAAATGCCAAACAAGGCAAGCAATCTGATATTCACCTCTATGAATTCTCTACAATATCGGTAAAGTCTATCATATGATAACTCCACAAATCTTAACTTGTATCTAGGATCTAATATCATTGCAATTGCAAGGATCAAGCTATAAGAGGATCAGTATTTGTTAAATTTCTCCATCATTGGAGTGGCCATATTCCTCAAGGCAATGTCATCATTATTAATCAACTCAACTAAGTTATGTTGAATATGAAAAATCTAAGGGAACTATAGATTTGCAGTCACATATCTTGTACCTAAAAAAAATTAATAATAAATCACATATTTTAGATAAAGTGATATTTATTTAGAATTGAAGATATTTAATAACACCTAATTTTTCAAATATGACAAATGCAATTTAATTTTAAACTAAAATATTGTAGAAACACAAATAGAATAATGGAGAATATGAGCCTACTTAGGAAAGAATCACTCACTTAATACCTGAAACAACACATTGGATATTACAGAAGTCAACCAACAATTTATTTATTTTCTCAATCGTATCCCATTCTCCATCAAATGGGCAATGGATGTATCTGTACTCAATCAGCTTTGAATAAGAAACAGCACCTTGATAATAAAGTGCACTTTTAAACATCAAATATGTGTTGTTCCACTTTGTAGGAACATCTTAACATAGACCTTTAGCACATAGAAAGGTTACTTACTTCACACATTGAATAAACTTTTGTTTCCTTGTTTGAGAATAAGATCTTTCAATTGTTTGTGAATGAGATCTTTCAATGTATTTTACTCTTTTCCCCACCTTCTTCACAGGTTGACTTAAATTTTCAAGTCCTTCCTTTACAATGAGATTTAACATGTGTGCACAACACCTCACTTGAAAGAATTTCCCATCTTTTAGTGCCCCATTAAGAGAAAGATGGTTCATCATAATATGTGCAAAGGCATCATTAGAAGATGCATTGTCCAATGTAAAAGAAAAAACTTTCTTTTGAAGATTCCATTCCATTGAATTAAGAACTCAAGTATTTTCTCATGTATAGCAACACCAGTGTGTGGAGGGGCAAGAATGGAAAAGTTGAGAAGTTTTGTAAATTCCACTCATTATCGAAAAAGTGTGTGATGAGTACCATGAAATCATTTATATTTATTAATGTCTACAAATCAATTGTAAAACAAAATCTCCCACTGATTGTAGATAGGAAACATTTTAGTGCCTTTTTCTCCTTTGAGTAATTTCCATCACATCTGATCTTGTTATATTACGTGATATCACTTTCTAATCATCACAGATGTAGCTCAATCTCTCTAATCCCATTGTACTCCACAAAACTAAAAGGGAGGACATGTTTGATGATGGTTGTCGATATCAATTCATGCAATTTCTTAGGATTCAAAGTTGAAGTTCTCATCAAGATGGTGCCATCATTTTGAGACCAAAGAAGTTGTCCCACATCTCCTGTAAATCTCCTAGGGCAAGACTTGTTAAAATGATCTAATCAATTTTTTTTTCCATTCCTCTTGGGATCACAAAGAATCTCAATTCCACATGCTTTCTAGGGATCATCTTTCTTTTCTTTCTCAAGTTCATCAAAATAGTTCCAAGCCTTAAATCTTTTTCTCCTCTTTTACCTTCCCTTATCCACTTCTACTTCTTCAACCACCTCATCAAAAATTGAGGTGGTTGACTATGTTCTTCGATATCTTCCATCTAATTACAAGTAATAATATCACATCAAAAACTAATTACAAAACACATGTCAAACTAATTCAGAAGCTATCAACTAAAACTTAGAAGTTTGCTATTTCATTCCACAAACAAGATATACCAAGACATATATCATGACCTCACACCATCCCCCCATCATCTCTGCCTCCACCTTCAAAAGCCCCATCTAATGTCGACGAGCCCCAACCCTCCTAGACATGTTAAGTGGTCAACCCAACAAGAGATGGCAACAAGCTTACTTGGAGGAGAGAGAATTGGGAAGCAGCATCGATGGAGGAGTAGTGTTGGTGGTGGAGCACCAACCATGAGATGGCAGCAGAGCATGAGCAAAGGGGATGGCAGCATCGGCAAGCCGCAAGATGGAAGAATGGTGGGGTCTGAGACGTAGCAATGCATGGTAGGGTGCCTAGGAAGTATGAACTGTAGGGCCTAGTGGAAGTGGGAGTGGGATTAGGAGTGGAAGTGGGAGTGGGATCAAGATCGAGATCGTAGGGTGGGGACTAAACCCTAAACCCAAAGTGAGGAGTGGGGACTACAACAGGCTGCAAGCTTTGACTTTTGTTTAATACCCTTATCAGGTCCCAAACCCTAATGGGTTTGACCCAACCCAACTCATTTAATGGACTTACTTATTTTGTCATGTTCAGTCCCAAATAACACCCCTAAAATCGATACCACTCACCATGTTAAAGTTTGCTCTTATATTGTGCTTGACTTCTAGGTTTCGTGCTTGTAGAAATTAGTCTATTAGCACCATGAATGTGAAATCACTAGTGCAAGGCTACTGATCCATTGCATCCTTCACCTAGGTCTATTGCTAAACAAGCACCAAGGATTGGACTTTAAAATTTTAACGAAGATTAAGGTCATTGAAAGAACCCAACTTAAGAATGCATTGAAAAATTTTGATTGAATAGATGAATGTTCGTTTAAAAAAAGGTGCCGATTTAATTAGTTGGTGGTGTCTCATTTTCTTTGTCCCTAGTACCCCATGATTGCTGCTTTTAAGAAACTAGTTGGGAGATACTGGATAGAAAGCTTCAAATCGATGGATAAACAATGGTAGCGCTATATTTTTTTATTCAAGATGTTGTCTTTGTTTCTTATAAATGTAAATGCTTCTCTTTGTTTTTTCACTTGCTAATGCGAACACTATCATAGGCCCTAACTAGTCCATTTTAGTCTGGAATAAGAGATAAAAGCTCCTACATATTCATCGAAGGGTTATATCTCCACCACATTATATTTTGAGAAGAGAACAAGAAACAAGGGTTAATTATGTAATTTTAACAGCATATCATGAACACAGAATAACCAAGGGGTTGGCTAGGGGTGAATTAAAGGTCAAATGAGCATTAAAGTCTAATAAGTGGGTCCATGCAGACAAAAATGGGTTTTTACGCATTTCGAGAATTAACAGTAACCAAAAACCCTAATTTCAGATCCGTTTAAATAACAGAGGTTCTGGTCAGGATAAATTCCATCTAAATATTCTAAAATTCATAAAAACATATTTTATAAGGCTTGGTACCCTTGATTTAACCTTTGGAACCCATTTTAACCTAGAACAGATAAAAAGTTGCCCTAATTGGGGTTTCTACTCAAAATATCCAATCAAACTTGGTCAAAACCAAAATTTGACTTCACCATCAAATTCCTTGTGACCAAATTAGGTTCGTATCAAAATTTGAGCCCAATTAGAATCCATGTTGACCTAGTTTGTATTTTGGTTCAATCTGACTCTTTCTCTCTCATTCATACCCCTAACTTTCGAAATATTTACAAAAAGGCCCTTAACTTCTCTTCGTTGTCTTCAAATAAGTCCCTAACACCATTGGTGTGAACATGCCAAGCTCCGTCGAGATTCGAGTGAGGATTTCTCGCTCGATTCTTAATCAAACTCTCCCAAAATTGAAAGGGAGATTCCTTGAGGAATTCCCTTCCAATTAAACTCGGCCATAGATCTTGATTCATTCTCAATCTCCCATGTGAACGTATGGAATGTGTGGGTATCCCACATACTCGAAATTATCGAGCTTCGCAAGCTTGTTTCCAAGCTTGGAGCTCCTCTTTCTGAGCCTATAAAAGGATCAGGGGCAACAATACTTGCTCTTTAGCAAGTTTTGGTCTAAGAAACTCCTTTCTCTTCCCTCTCCAGCCACCTCTGCACCTTGCTCAAGCTACCTCTCTCCTTCCTCCTCTTCCAGTCGTCCAACCATCAAATTGGATGACCCTCTACCTTCCTCCGTCGACCTCGCTCCTCGCCAGCCTCAGCAGGGGCATTCTTCCTCCTCCTCGTCGTCGTACCAACTCACTGGACCTCCTCATCTTCTTCAACTCTGGCTTGCCAACGCCGATGCTCCCCGTCAGCCCCCTTCGCTCCTAAGTATCTCTATCTCTTCCTCTTCCTCTCTACTTCCTTTTCCCACACTCACAACACACACACGACCACAGTCCAACCCACTACACCATCATCTTCCCCGCCTCCGGCGACGCTCTAGCGTAGCCCCCAGACTGCTACACTCCACGAAACACCTCGCCGCCACTTCCACAAGCTTCACCGTGCCATCCTCTACAAAAGCCCTCAACCATTTCGCTCTTCACCCACTACAACACCTCCCCAACCACCACCTCCTCCGCACGTCGACTCCGTCACCATCAGCCCTCCTCACGACACCACACACCACACCACTACACCAACGCACTCGCTGCTTCACGGTGAAGCTTCTGAGTGCCTTTAACTTGGCCTAGAGGCCATATTCGTAGGTGCAGGTACTTCACCAGACAACAGCGCCACCCTCAATTCCTCCGACTTCATCCACAGTGCTCCGGCCACGATACCTCCAGGAGATATTCCCTGGCATTGCGGTTGACCTCCAAACTCCTCTCCAAGTGCTCAATTGGATCCAGCAGCCTTGTCCTCTACCTCAATTAGAATCGCCTTCAACTGCTGCTACGCTGCGACAAAGGAGAGGCCAGATAGTCCCACATCGTGGGATATGCAGCTGAGCGAGCAGGATAAGAGGAATTCCTCACTGCCCTTGTTCTTTGCCCAAGAACATGAGAGTCGGGTCCCTTTCACCCTCATGACCTACTTACCCGCCTACTTCACTCCTTGGTCACCACCCACGCCAGTGACCTTGGACACTGTTCTAGACTCGGTTACCCACCCGATTACCCGACTAGCCCCGGGTTTCTAAGAGAAAGAAGAGAAGGAAAGAAAGAGAGAGTGAGGGGGTTTGCCCTTCACCGCTCTTTGGACTTAATCGCTCCTGAGGCCTTTGTCTCTGTGTTGCTGTGCTTGCCTTTCTCCCTTGAGGCACGAAGGAAGGAAGAGAAGAAGAGGCCTTTGCCTCTCTATTGAAGCTGATCCCCCTGAACAAGGCATTTGAGGCTTCGTACATTTGTCTGATATCTGTTGGTACCTTGGTTCTGTTGGGTTATTTCATCTGGTTGACGTGGAATATTTCTTGATAATTACTATTGATATATTTGAGATATTTGAGTTTAACATTAAAAAGGTTAATTGGTGAATCAAATCATCATTTTAACCTGTTCATTTTGCACTTTACTACTGGATTTCATCTATATATCATTTGAGTTGTTTTGAATCAAGTTTAGATTATAATTGCTTATATTTTGTGTGATTGGTGAGAATAAATTGTTATTACTTACTCCATGTGTTCGATCTCGGACTCTTTCTGAATATGAGTTACAAATTAAATGATTTGAGTGCATTTTTCCTATACTACAACGCAATTCCTTAAACAATGCCGAATTCACTTAAACACCTGCACATTTACAAGAGCTAGTTTTCATTGCTAGAGTATTGCTCCAGAGCAATGTTGAATGCTCAACCAATTAGTGATTTTGGTATAACTAAACTATGCTAAATCATATGCCGTGCCCCCTTAACTACATGATAGCAAAAGATTCTAGATATATAAGAACCACTGGTTGATCATCCTTCGGCTACCATCTTTTGAAAATGATGATCTTATCCCTAAAGCCTATTTTGAGATTAACTTGCTAAACAGGAAAGTGAATTTTGGTAGATACTATGGTAAAGTCGCTCATTATATATTCTGCCTCTTTTATCATTCTTCTTCTATACTATCTAATGTTTAGGAATAGAGCTCGCATTCTGCTAAGACACTTCATTACCAAAGAAGACTCCTTTCTACTAATGAATCCTCTATCAAATATGTTTTTGTTCCTATATTTTAGAGTCAAACTTTGATGGTTTAGAAGTTATGTGGCATCCAACCCATAACCCTTAAAATCAGCTTCCATTTCTTTGCATCTCCAACCCTAAACCCTAAACGAAAGGAATAACCATAAATTTGCACCCATTTCAACCTCCAAATGCACTCTCCTTCAATCAGAAAATAGTATTTCCTAGGAAGATAATTGGATGCCCAAATGAGAACACAAACTACCAATGAGTGAGTAAAAAAGCCAATACTCAAGGAATAAATCTTATTTTTGTCTTTTTTGTTGTCTTTTTCCTCTATGATTTAAGTGGGGAAAAAAAATTAAAAATTCAAGAAGATGAAAGGATCTAAACCAAAACCAATTCATTTCAAAGGTAGTTGAACATGGATTGCTAGTTAGTGATGTCAAATGAGTTTAGATGGATCAGAGTTTTTGCTCGACCAAACCTTAAACGAGTTGGTTTGGAGCATGTCTATTAACTAAAACGATTTACATTCCTTACCCAAGACTTAACCCGTGAACCAAACATGTCCAAATGAGTCTATAAATCTAGAGGATCACGATCCCCTTAGTCCATATTTTATACTTGAGACTCGAGCCATTAGCCAAATTGCGTCACTTTGCTCACTTAAGACCCGACCTTGCTAACAAAATTAGTTGAGTTGAGGTTGGGTCTATGGTTGCGTAAATTTTAACATCCCCTTTTGCTTCTTGAGCATATGATTAATTTTAACACCCCTATGATCAAATCAAGCCAACTTTGCATTTACTTAGAATCATGCCAATTTATTTGTTGACTAATTCAAAAATTAGCCTTTTTTGAGAGGAAAATTCTAGCATTCCGTACTCAATGGCTTCTCGTATACCATAAGTGGGATTATTCCCTCAATGCAGGTCTACACCGTGGCAGGATCCTATTCGACCACGAAAGATGTTATATGTTAATTTCAAATAAAAAAAAAATATTTTGGCCATTTACACTTTGATACCTCTCTTTCCATGTTCCTTTGGTACGTCTTTATTTCTTCCCCTCTGGGGCAGATTAAATCGACATCTACAGTGTAAAATGAATCTATCTCTCGATGCTAGCTAGTTGGTGGAACCTCTTAACATGGTATTCTTGCATAGGATGCGATTACTTAAACCCGATTCGTGTGATAATTTGTTGGAGAACTTCGAGAAAATTCAAAATAAAACCATGCATACTTGATTGAATAGGCAGTCATTAAAAAATCAGAGGGATGGATTTGGTGGGGAAGGACAGGAACCCCCTTACATAGAGTACCGCTCTTCGGATGGGGAAGATCGCAAGGAAAACAAAACACGAGTTTGAGAGGAACCCCCAAAGTCTCAAACCAAGTGTTCGTTTTCTAACATAATTTAGAATAAACACATCAAAAGTTTGACCCATCAAAATTCTAATACTTAGACTGCCGACATGTTGACCCATAATTCCAACACACTCGCACATGCAGACCCACGCATGCATGCACACAAAAACAATAGGCGTGTGAACACCGACATATCGACATCGAATGGTCCCTGATTTCCAGCCTAACGGCCACAGTTTCGAGTCTTGCCATGACTCGATTGTTTTTCCCCTCCCCCGATAGTATACTTCCCATTGTTTTGCCATCAATGGGGACCCACACCCTAATACATGTCAAATCTACGCCTCTCGTCTCCGTCCTTCAGCGATTGTGCCCATGTTAATAGGATTAATTTGCTTGAGAGGATACAAAAGGAACGTTAAGAAATATAAAATTAATATTAATTTATAATTATATTTATTTATAGAATTATATTAACATTAATTTATATTTATTTAAATTGATGTTAAGTTATGATATTAATTCTTGTGATATTTACATGGTGGTGATATTAGGTATATAAAATATAAGGATTATTGAAGATGTGAGTGGGGTACGATTATAACGTAGATTTGTTTAACATTAATTTCAACTGATTAAACTCAGGTTATCAAATGATGAGGTTAAATAGTCAAGTAAATGGAAGTTAATCCCTCTTATAAGAGGTTAATCCTCTAAGTAAAATTAAACCTTAGGGAGTGGAAAAGGGGGTGGATTTTTTAATTTTCTTATTTTATAAAAGGATTTTCATTTGGATGTATTCCTCTCCATTAACGGGTTGTTTGTTTCCAAGGCTTAATTTTTTGTTTGGCACCTTTAATTGTAGAATTATTTTATTTGAAAATTAGGTGTTTAGTTTTGAAAGAAAAAAAAATCCACCTTAGATGTGGAATTATTTTATTCCTCCTTGTTATCTCTTATAATTTTATGATGTCATTTTTTTATTCCTAAACATTCAATTTAATTTTAACTTTTCACCCAAAATAAAAAGTGACCAATTCCTCTCCTACTTCCATTTATTTTTTATATTTCTCTTGCAATTCTTTTATTTACATTCCTCTACTCAAACAACCCCTAGTGTAATTTTCCTTACGATTTTTTTTATTTTTTTTTGAAGGTTGGGAAAAAATCATACAAAGAAAACATATATATATATATATATATATATATATATATATATATATATATATATAGAGAGAGAGAGAGAGAGAGAGAGAGAGAGAGAGAGAGAGAGAGAGCAATCACATTAATCCATTATAAAGAGGGCAAAAAACAAGATAAGTAAAACAAGAGAGAAAAAGTCTTCCTTCCCTCCACATGAGAGTTAATAATAAAAGGAAATCAGACATTAAATTTCATACTTTGTTCCATATTCCATTTTTGCCATTTGCAGTGTAAGATTTCAAAGTTCACCTACCTTGGAGGTTCAACTACCCAACAATCGAGAGATGCCCATTTGTTAATTTGGCGATAGAAGTTTCGTTTCAAATGCCGCTTCAATCAGAAATTTCAACCCGAAATTTCAACTGCATTAATCTTCTGTACAGAAAGTGGAACATTGCAAATAGATTTTTCAATAGAAGAAGTTTAAACTCCTCGCTTGCTCTTTCAGATGCCTAAGTTGAAATTTGATCCATCCAAGTAACGTCCAACTTATGCCTGCTTAATTTACATGGCTCAAAAAAAAAAAAAAAAAAAAAAAAAAAAAACAAAGAATGCGTACCCAAATGATTGGAGAAATATAGGGAAGCTCGCACTCGTACGCTCACCGATCCGACATCCCGCGTTAGTCAAAGCACCACCCAGTCATGCCACATCTTCGAGTGGCATATACCATGCAGCACCCGTTCTCTACGGCTATATACAATATTTTAAACAGCACTGCATTAGGGTAGAGCATTGGGTAAAACCTGATCAACCCGAGTTGAATCTAAAAAATTCATTTTATGTTTTAGATTTTATGTTGGGCCTAAAGATCATGTTTACAGGTCCAAGGTTGGAGTAAGCTAGGTTCAATTTTAACATTTGAGTCAAAGTTTTGGAATACCCGTTAAGGGCACAAAATTTATTAGAACCTATTTTAGTACATTTTTAAATATGACCTAAATAATTTCATTAAGATTAATTTTTTTTATTATTTAAATAAAATCTAATCAAATCCATTAAAATTTAATTTAAAATTAAAATTAAATAACTATAATTTCAATGGTTCTTTTAATTAAATAAAATATATTAATACTTCTATGATAGTTTGATAAATACGTACTATAAACAGACTCACACCCAATGAGTCTCTTTGAACTTTTTTATATTTAGGTCAAACCCAAATTCAAATTTTTCAAAAAATCAAAACTTTGGACCCGACCCATGTCAAATTCATCCTTCGGCCAGGTCGAATGTTTTCGAGTTGATTTCGGGTCAAGTTCTGGCCCTATGACACTTAAAACTGGATGCATAGCATCAATTTTGTAACCGTTAATCTTCCTCCCCTGTAATACTAATGTTATACAACACTTGAATGGTGTAATCCTCTTTTTCCCGATACCATACTCATGCAATACTGCATCACCAATTCTATAACCCTCTGGCACCGTAGCCTTTCTTTCTCCATCCCATGCCTTCTACCGGGTCTACAACACTAGAGAACCCAACAGCCCTATTAGCAACTACTACGGCCACACCACCACCACCACCCTTCCTCCCCCGACGCCCTCCCCCAATACAAATTGAGCTTTGTTGCAGAGTGACGGCAGGTACTTCATTTTAGGAAAGTATACATGCAACTGGTGAAGCGCTGTGTGTGCAAGTAGGTAGGGTGTGGAGGTGAGTTTCTCAACCCAATCACCTTATCATTCGATTGACAAATAAACCGATTTGAGGGCACTGCACACATTATGCATCTATGTATCAACCATGTCAAAACTGAAACAAAGTTAGACACGGGAAGAGGTTCTACAAAGTTAAAACCTATTTTTCCTGTAAGTAATAAAACATATATGACAAAATTTTCACAAAATCTCTGAAAGATTTTCACAGTCAGAAGTGAATGTACGTGAACAAAGCAATCAAACATAGTACTCAAATCACAAACTTTTCCCGCCCTCCATGGCTCCAAACTTGATTTTGTAATATTAGCCCAATCTGACAAAAGAGAAAAAACACCACCTTGTCGCCTCTTCCTCTCAGCTTTGGAGAAACCTTGAATCATCTCAGGGAAAGATCACACGTTGAACCAGTTTGGCATTTCCACAAGATGATCCTTTCTGGTGGACTGGTCTCGTTCAGCTGATTGGAGCATAAGACATCCTACTTCCATGTCTTTGTCCTCTCACTTTTCTAAGCAACAATCCAAGTAAAACCTGGAAAGCAACACTTCAAATCTTACCAATATAAAAGGTGATTTAGGTATGGAATCCTACCAATATAAGGAAACAAAATAAAACTGTAAGGTCATCATGGTTATGCTTTACCAATAAGGCAATGTTTGCTGCTAAATGTTACATGGATGTTTTGTAGAAACTGATATTACCCATGACATCTTATATCCAACATGAGTCTGTTATATTATATGTCAGGCCCCCTCCCACCCTCCAAAGAAGCATACATGCATGCACACCCATGCGCACACGGACAAAAAGAAAACCCATCTCCTCTTTTGCTAATATTACAACTGGTTACAAACACACCCAGTTTACGAAATGGATCACTTAATCAATCAGACAACTGAGAGGGATCCATTCAGTCATTTTTCTCATGGACAAGAGCAAGTACATATCACAAATGCGTAGCATAAAGAATGGTCACTGCATAATCAAAAGACCATTTTTCTTTTCAAGAGCAGACTAGTAATCATAATGTTCGACAGGGAACTGAAGAAAGAGTGAGAAATCTCTTTGCACTATTTTATTATTCGCTAATCAGGTGTATTGTGCTTGTTTCGAGCTTCAGGAACAAAACAAGGTAAGGACCCAAAAATCCAAAAATATTTGACTATATGCCTTTTAGTTTAGAAGATTGACTAAAGGCTGATCAACACTATGAAGAATTCTTGTACCTCAGGGAACTTACCATGTCTAAGAAAAGTTTATTCTTGTTTAAACACTGCTTTTAACCACTAAAGTAGATGGACATATGGTACAGAGTGTCCCAAGTAAAAGACATGAAGCAACCTCTAGAAGAAGTGTAAACATTTTTCTGCTGAAATTAGAACCAGTTCTGTCAACAGACAGCAGTTGACCCGAGGGGGATACAGTAAGTGGTTTTTCCACACAAATCACAAAGGTCAGAGCCTCATAAAGAATAGAGCAGAGCTCCTATCAGCAACCAAAGCTTAGAGTGTATCCCATTTAAAATGTTCAATTGTGGTGGTTTGCTTCTATGGAAATACTGTGAATACAGACCCTTGCAAAGAGAACCCCACAATTGCAGAAGAGAAACTTGTAGAGAGACAAGACTACCTTATGTAAGTTTTTTTCTGTCAACACTTGCAATTATGTGATTGATAATCTAGCATGGCAACCCAATCTCTGCTGTTTGAGAAGGGGCAAGCCAATCTTGATCGATTCAAGACATGTAAAGATTGCTCCAAAGAAGCAAAGAAATAATGCCTGGATCATCTGTTGCGCACAGCAGTTATGGTGAGGTCCACAGCTGTCCCACCAGCCCCAACCCTCCACCAAATACCCCAACAAAAAAATAAATTGAGAGAATAAAAGCAGCCATACGCCAGCAAAGGCAACGGATGCAGACCACATGATGACGCAACTGTACAGGATCCCATCAGATTTTTAAAAAAAATAAGAAACAAAAAAATCTTAACAACAGATGGAAGAATGAGAAAATAGAGTTCAGAGAGGAAGGGACAACGACCCAACTACAACGCAAAAATGTACAGACATTTATCACAATCATCTTGGATTGCAAGCGAGCTCCACATGGTAGGCATTTTCTCCTTTTTGCCTATATTCTCAATCAACACAGATTTGATGCTGTTATTCTGGTTTGTCCATGTCAAAGGAGTTACCACCAGAACCAAATGAAGTAGATTCCCCACCATTCGTACAAATCTCTTTGCCCCAAATGAATAATAAAACTGGATAAGAGCTTACATTAACAATTTTGTTGTCAGTTACTTTTTGTAAAAGAAAACCTTTTTGGAAAAGTAAATAATGGCATCCAAACTAGGCTTAGAATGACATCTCGCACCATAGAGGTCATTCTACCAAGGGAAATAACTAACTCTACACTCAATCTTATCGCTTCTGTAGTGGCATCATTCGGAACCAGTGCTCACAGTGAAAAAATCACTTCATTGCCCAAAAGATGAATTATTCTGTGTTAGAGTTACTAGATTTATTAGGTTATAAATTTGCTTTATTTTATTAAAGTTAAGAGTCAAAGTTTGTTTCATATTTGCTATTTCCTGCTTCTTTTAGGACTATCATGTAATTTTTGTGACCTGACTCTCTATAGGAAGAGGTCAAGGAACTCTATTTTCAATAAGATAACAGTTTATTTCTTTCACATAGTATCAAAGCAAGGAAAACCCTAAGCTTGGGTCCTCTCTCTCTCCACCTACCCAGGGAGGCGTGCTACCCCCCTTAGAGGCGATTTATCCCAGGTTGTATTTCACCACCCTAGAGGGACTTTTCAAGCAGCTTACCGCCAACCAACCTACATGTTGCGAGAAGCAGGTTGCAGAGTGAGCGAAGTCACAAACATATCGTTTCCTAAATGGTCTTGTGCTAAGATACTAGTCAACACACTATCATATTCTATCTTCCAACATAGTGTTGGATATGGAGATTGTTTACAAGTGTCTCCAGAAGCTTAATGCCAACACTCCTCCATCTACTCCTATTGTGACTCCTAACACCCTTGCCCTCGCAACCTCCGGAGGCAGGGATGGTCTACATAGTGGTCACGATGGTGGTCGTGGACATGGTTGCATCTTCTCTCCTTGCATTCACCACAAACAGATGAATCACCCGTTCGAAAAGTGCTGGAAGAAGTTTGGTAAGCCCACTTGGGCTAATCAACTAACTGCGGTAGAAACTCTGACACTTGAGACAATTCCTACACTATCCACTATTAGCCTTACCTCCGCAAAGCTGGATCATCCAAGGACACTATTGAGGAGTAAGCCATCCTCTGCTATTGTTGTTGCAACTAGTACTAATGTCGCTTCGAGTTTCACCGTAGTTCCTACTCTTGATGATGTGCCTACAGATCCCTTTAGATATACAAATGATGCTGATGATTGGTGGGGGATGCTCAATCCCTTACCTCTACCTCCCATCTACTACCTATTGTTGTCTATTGCCTACTTTTTATTTCCTTCATGCATGCCTTTCCCCAATTTTTTTCTTTTCTCCTAGAGAGAAGGGTTTCCACTGGTCTAAGGCAACTACCTTTGACTACCCGATTGCCTACCTGACTAACTACTTGCCTGCCTGCTCCTCCAGCCAGACGAACTCATTATTGGTAGGGACAGGGGAGTCTATTTTATTTTCTTCCTGCAAGTTGGGCATGTTCTCTGTGCTCTCTCTATATAAAGAGGTTAAGGAACTCTATTATCAATAAGTCAGCAAGTTATTTCTTTCACATTATGTAAATCATGATTAACATGTAATGACTACAAAAGCATAGCTTAATGTTGTACGAATTTGAACCAACAACATACCCGTACTCTTTCTGGTAAGCCTAGCCAAAACTCCGAGTTAGGAATGACCTAAACATATTAAAGTAAGAAAATATCAAACTTCGAAAAATAAGGAATTAGAACAATCAAATATGCACCACGGATGATAATAGCCTCCAAGATAAAGTCACACAAGCATGTTTTGAAAAAATAGAATAACAATTGAAATACCAACAAAAAGCAAAAGGAAACTATTTCTATTGAAATGTCACAATGACAAGCATAGGATTTTGTTGATTATCAAAATTAGATTATCAAATCAAATGTTCCCGCTAAAGGTTTTAATAATTGCAGAAAACATTGTTGATGAGAAAATAGTCCCTAATCTATAAATACGATAGCTAAGAAGTAATTAATATTAATGGTCAGATCTCACCACTCAAGCCAATTGGTTTTGAGTTGACATTCTCACATGATATCGTAACCATACTAGTTATCCTGTTATCCACATTACCCATTGATTTGTCCATATGTTGGACCAAAAGAAGCCCACAGACACCATATGTGAGGGGATTTCTTGAGATGATGGTCCAACATCTATAGATGTGGAGAGGTGATCAATGTTTATGGTTGAATCTCTCCACTCAAGCCAACACATTTTAAGTTAGAAGTCGGTCACAATTACACTAATTTCAGAGATCAAGCATTACAGCTATTAGCATGGTTGAACAAGCTTCTCATAGTTAAAATTAGCAACATGTCCAAATTGTATTACATTCTAAAGCTATCTCCTCTGAGCTGCAGCAGTAGTTGGCAGTTGAATTTCAGCAATGGAGTCTGTGGAGAATAAAATGCCATGTGGACAGTCCATGTGACACTGCAATGCGGCACATCGTGGCATAGGAGTCGGTCACAAAACCATGGAATAATTGACTTGCATACCAAGTTAGTTTGTTGCCAAATGTAGCAAATTTTGTTAATTGGATTTGTTTTTTTCTGTTTTTAGTAAATTAGAAATAGGCTAGCTGTTTCCCTATTTTAGAAAATAGGATTATTTCATTTATTATGTTTAGAAGAGGTGATCTCTTTAAAAGGAGATCATCATCTACATTTATTCTTGAGTCAATAAATTATTTCTTCCAACACGAAGACTCCACCTCTCCTCTCCTTCAACGTGCCTCTTCTTCCCCTGTTACTGTTCACGTAAACAGCACAACATGAACAGTACCAACCTGGTGATCCACTCTCCACATGTGGGTGTTTCACACATCCAAGAACCACACTATGCTTCCCCAATTCCTCACAGAGACAATGGCTGGCTTTTTTTTCTTTTTTTGAGTTGACATGAAATCATCAAGTCATGAGAAATCTGTTTTTACTTTCCGTACATCAGGTTTGGAAGATATAAAAATAAATGCTTATAAAGACTTGATTTCTATACCAAAGAGTGGAAATAGAAAGTTATGCTATTATCTCTATCTTCTGAGACTATGGGACAAATTTTTTTGCTTTGACCATGAAGTCTTCGAATATGCATTTTTTGGAAGAATAAGAGACACCCATATGCAAGCCTTGAACCCAAGAAAATTTGAAATTTAGGTTTTGACTACATACTCTTGGATTATGCATTAATGTATGGAACTTACATCAAGGCCTCGAACCCCGAGAAAATGGTATCTATAAACTACTCCAGCTAGCAAGTATGCTACTAGAAGACACATAATCCTGTCATTAATCAGACATCAAGTGTTAACAGGGGATATTATCAAACACGTAGGTCTTCTATTTGAATCTAGCACTTCACAGTTAAGAGGCATACACTAAAACAAGAGTGCCAAACCAACCAGTCCCTCCACCACCAGAAACAATGTTTGCACAACCAGATGGATGCCTTAGACTTGTAGCCTGTCATGGAACAAGTTGAATTTATTGAGAAGTTAGCAGTAACCGAACAGATATTAAACTTATGTTAATAGGTTATCTATATGTTTGAAGTTCAAACGTGTTGAGAAAAATGAACCATTTAGTTGGTGGGTAAATGGATTTAGTCTAGGAACTGTATAATATTTAGTATCACCTCATCAAATGGAAAAAAGGTAGGGGCATGGTAAAAAAAATCATTAATTTAGGTGCAAAACTTTTAGTCATTAACGACATTAGCTAATGGAGATAAACAAAGGGATAATTGTCTCAACAGAGTAACTCTCTAGGGGTGTTTGTGTAGATATTAAAAATGCAAGGGCAATTCTGTAGCACCAAATATTTATAGGGATGCTTATGTAAAATCTCTTTTTATGGAGGCAAACATATAGAGATGCTAAGTCCTCTCTTCCAAATAGAAGGCGATGAATATTGAATTTTAACCAGATCTATGTGCCACTGCCTGAAATTGGCCCCTACACTAAATCAATCGAAAGGTTAGTATTGGGGAAGACCCTGATCTTCCACTCCCTTGTTTTTTTTTTTTTTTTGAAAGGATAAAGGATTTCTAGTGAACCTAACATCACCAAAAAATTTCAAGGTGTTTTTTTTGAAACCACATGCTACAAAAACGAATGGCATCTCTTACAACATGGTTAACAAACACCCAAGATCCCCTGGAAAAAGCCATGTTGTGCTCCAAACAAAGAGACTAAAAAACAAAGAATAGGGCTGTCAAACCAGACTTGGACCTGTTTAACCAACCTGGACCTGACCTAATTAGTGGTCCTGAACCAATTAGTGGACCCAAACCCTGGCCCTAACCAGTTTAAAAATAGGTAGGTCGGGTCAGGGCCAACTCGATTAGTAAATGGATCAAGTCCAAGTGAGGTCATGTGGACCTGTTTAACTATTTTAGGTTAAAAAGGAAAAAGAAAAAGGGATCCATGATCCACCCCATCGACCCATTCATCCCACCGGCCCACCCATACCCTGCCCCCCAATTCCAATGACAACCGTAAGTACCCCCCCTCACCAACCAATGACCACACATCTTCCCAGTTCAGCAGTTTCCCCTCCCCAATCCCCATCGCCAAACCCACATTGCCACCCTCCCCGAGATCTTTTGGACCCATTCAAGGACCCACTGACCTAGATCTTTCAAGCCTGCTTAAGGACCCACTGACCCAAACCTATTTGGACCTGTGTAAATATATAGGTCAAGTCAGGTCCTATAGAGTTTTAGCAAGTCAAGTCACTGATCCAATGTTCTGGACCCGTTTAGTAAACAGGCCCAGTTGGTCCCAACCCTGACCCGTTTATAAACAAGTCTAAGCTAATCGACTTTGGTCAAGTCACCCCTAGCAGAGAACACATTCATCCACCAAGGACCGACCATCTGGACACCACTTCTAAAGCTCTCCCAAGAAGTTTGTAGCGATGGTTGTTTCAAGAACCATAAGGAAAGCTTAGCCCATACTTCTGTTGAAAAAGCACAACTAAGAACAAATATTTCCGATCATCATGCAATCCACAAAAAGGGCAGGAGATTGAATCCTCTAGAGCCTACCTCCATCTTACCACCTTGTTCACCTGTTTTTCGCTTTGCAGTAGCCAAGCAAAAGTTTTAATCTTCAGAGGCAATTTTAATTTCCATATAGAAAGGCAATCTACGTCCAAGTGAAAATCATCAAAACCACCATCTCCTCCAAACAAAGGGTGAGCCTTTTTTACAAAGGGGGTGCATCTAAACCAAGAAGTGGAAACATGAACTCCCTCCTAGGGCCAAAAACCATCCAAAGTGAAGAGAACCTCCTGAAGCTCCTTATACTCAGTCTCAAAAAGAATCACCAACAGGTGGGAGCCAGATACCAGCATTCCTCTTCATTAGTCCCTACCAAGCATTACAAACCCAATCTGTCCTGTCAGTAGCAAGAGTGTACAAGCATGGCACCAGCTTTGCCAAGATATCCTCTCCAATCCAGACATCTAGCTAAAACCTAAGAGTCGCCCCATTACCCAAAACAGAATACAAATTTGAGACTCAACCAACCATGTAATAAATGCTCCTCCAGAAAGCAAAGATACCGTAAGGTGCATTGAACCTATCCATCTATCATAGAAGGGAACCACAGGAGTCTTGAAAAATCTTGCCCCATAAGGAATTCCCATTCTACAACAATTTTTCTGCCAACTTCGCAAGTAGGACATCATTAAAATCTAGGAGATGTAGATTGTAGAACACCAAGACAACCATGGCCCAACGACCTACAAACATCATCCCAAGAGACTACGTTCAAAAGCAACCTTCATGTTGCAGTCCCTTCCAAAGAAGTTCTTTCTTATGAAATCAATTTTTTTATTTATTCTCATGGGTGGCTTAAAGATAGACAGATGGACTTTTTCAAAAATAAGTAGACTGATAGATGGAAAACCAGTATAGCAAACAAAACAAACTTCATCAAAGCTAGACGTCCACCTTTTGAAAGTACTCTTCCCCACCAACCCGACATTCTCTTCTCTAGCCCATCAAGGAAGCCAATCTTCCACTCGTAGTTGCTTTCCTCTTAAAGGCAAGCTCAAGTACAAAAAAGGCAAACTTCCTAGGGTTGTAAAAGGAACTAGGATACAAGTTGCACCTCTTCATCACCCATCTCAAAAAGGCTATCGCTAGTAGGAAGAGCTATTACTACAAGAAAGCCGCACAACTCACTCTTGGTAGGAGGAAATGGCTATCCAAAAGGTAAAGCTACTAACAATAAGGAGGCTAGTAGGAAAGCATTACCCTCACTACTAATGGGAGACGGAAATCTGAGCCAATTGCAATGAGGACATTGCAACCTTAAAATGGGGAGGGTGTAGCACTCCATACCCTTATAAATATAATGCTGCCTGATTAACTCAAGAGAGCTGGGAGCAATATATAAGTGTGGAAGGCATGCTACCAATTAACATGGGCTTAAACATTTTGGGTCAACTAATGGCACGTCCATTGGACATGCGGCTCAACAATGTTAACTAAGTAGTAGCCCGACGGCATGCTTGATGCAGAACTTGGGGCATCATAGAACAATACTAAAGCATAATTCCCCTAATAGGAGAAAAGTGCTACCTAAGAGATGGAGCCACAACTAATAAGGTGGCTCATAAGAGAGTGCTATCCTTGAGTTTGAGCTACCACTACTACTAGAAGAGGAAGCTTGGTCAATTGCAACAAAGCATGGACTTAAGCATTTTTTAGTTGGTACAAGTCCATCGAAGCTTGTGGCCCAACAGTGTTAACTAGGGAATAGCCGAGTGGCATGCTCAATGTGGAACCTAGGCAATGTTCAAGATGCTAGCGCCATGCCGACACTAACATAGGTTTTGGGGAAAGGGTCATATCAACACGCAAAAGGTGTCAATATGCAGGTGTGTCGACGATATGCCGACAATATCGGCCGCATCGACGATATGCTAACCATAGCGATGTTGTTGCTGCTCATGTGTATTGTTGTTGTTTTGGGACTAGGGTTGTTGCTAGCATTGTTGATGCTTCCTTTTCTTTGGATTAGATCATCTTTTTATGGGATCGATTCTTCATTATGGTGACAACAATCAAACGATTTCAAACCCGAATGGGAGAGGAAAGATCTAACCTCAGTAAGCACAAGATTACCACGAACAAGAGCGCCAACCAATGAACATTCCAATAGGGCATTCAGCCTCTTCGTCTCAGAAGACCACGCTACCTAGACCCCATCACCTGGCACCTCTCTTCAGGGAGGAAGAGGAAGAGATCTGGCCAGCCCCAAAGAAGATGCCGACCTCGATAACAAAGGACATGATCTTTGCTTGTGTCCTCAACCACGACACCGGAGACAAACCAAAGGATCTCGACATACCTTCGCCACATGCCCCCTCCGATGACATTTAAAGCAAACAACACCTTGGGGAGAGGTTGCACAAGATCTTCCCTCCGCCTCCCTCCTCTCATCCTCCTGACACACAACTAAAGGTTTTCAGACCATCGGATTTCCAAACCACTCTATCTGGGCAAGTAATGGTATGTATCTATGGACATCCTTAAACAGGGGATCATCATCTCCATATTTTTCTTTGATGGCTTGGTGCTAAGAAATTCTACATCCTCGAGTATCTCCAAAACATATCTCCTTTGAGAGAGTGCTATGCCATTCTCATCTTTGATTGCTTTTATGCATTGCTTTCGGAGAAGAGGGTTTTGCTCTTTGGTTTAGAGGCTTCAGATGTGGACCATTTGAAATTCAAAGAGGTTTCATGTGGGGATTCTATGAACCGTTGGTCCCTTCTAAGTGTTTATGAAGGAGCTTTGGATGAATGCATCCCTGAGTAGCCTATGTCTCGATTTCATATTTTGGGAATCCTGCTTCGTTTGAGGACTATGGATAATATTATGTTGATTTGCTCCTCTTTTGCACGTGTTAGAAGAGTTTTTGGCATTGGTTTGAATGAGGGCAATGCTTCTTCGGTGGTTGTTGATGGAGAGTTCAAGGTGGGGAAGTCTATTCCCTCAAAGGAAATTCTTCATTTTGATGGGAAGGCTTGTATTATCTCGTTTGAGAGCTCAGATGAGATGCAGAGAAAGGAGTTATCGTATGTGCAGGTGGTGGCAGCGGGAGTTCCAGAGGTGAAGAAGGCTGTCTTTGCAGATGCACAATGATCTTTAGACCATGTTTGGCCGATGAAGGAGGTTGACAAGCAGCAAATTTCTTTTTCCGGCAGGTTTCAGGCAAGAGGTGAAGCTCCGGCAAGAGGTGGCGCTCCGGCGAGGTCTGGGAATGTCAGGCAATCTCATTGGGAATGGAGACCAGTTGTGGGTGTTCAAAATTCGAAATCCAGATCTGCAGCTGGCGCCTTTCCTGATCAGGCTGCAGCCAATATGTTTCCTGAATTGGTGGCTGACGAGCTGCCTATTTTGGGCAAACAGGCTGTGCACGATCTGGAATTTTCCAGATCTGACTTTTGCCCAAACAGCAGGTTGCCAGCATTAGGCGTTGACGAGTTGCCTGAATTGGATGCAGATCCTGCGCCTGATGTGTTGCCTGAATTGGATGAAGATCCAGCAATAGGCACCTTTCCTAATCAGGCTGCAGCCAATACGTTTCCTGATTTGGTGGATTACGAGCTGCCTATTTTGGGCAAATAGGTTGCACGCAATCTGGATCTTTCCAGATCTGATTTCTGCAGACTAACTTCCAGACTTAGGCGCTGAGGTGGATTTTCGTTATGGAGCGTAGACTGAGGATGTATCATGCTTTTACCCACAACAGGTGGCATCCGGATCCAAGTACGGATCCGGATATGAGGTGGCTGTGGGGATCGGGCAGCATGATGATCATTCTGCATTTTTCTTGGGACACAAGCCTGGCCTTCAGCTGGTGGATACCGGACCCAGCCATGGGTCCAGTCTTGGTAAGCCTACCTGCTTGGCTCATGCTGTCTCTAACTCTATTGGCTCTTCTGTGTTGTGGGGGCCTGTTGGGACGAGTTCTTTGCTGCAGGAGAACCCGTTGCCTGTGGCTTTTGGTTCGATTTTCAAGGGAGCCAATGTGGATCAAACTGATACTATTGCTGAAAACGTTGGTGGTTGTTCGGCTGATGTAGCGTCTGTGGTGGAGTTGACTAACCCAGGGGCTTTGAGGACTTGTGTGCACGTGCCTGGCCTTCAACAGGTGGATACCGGACCCAACCAAGGGTCCGATCTTGGTGAGCTCACTTGCTTAGCGCATGCATATCCTAATTCTTTCGATATGAGCTTTTCCTTGTTGCGGGGGTCTGCTTCATTGCCTATGTTGTTGCAGGAACCATTGGCATTTGGATCTATTTTCACTGAGGCTTTCGGTATGCATGGTGATAACACTCGATGTGAAGCTTCTTCAAGACAGTTAAGAAAATTGAATCAAGCTCCTAAATATGCGGCCTCGGATGTAAACACCAATGAAGTTGCCTCCTCCAAATCGGCATCAAAGACCAAGTCGGCATCTCACAAATCTTCTTCTAGCAGAACGTCAGGCCACTTGGGTTCTTTTCCACATAAGCACAGATTGCTTTTGAGCGGTTGTTACAAGTGGAAGGTGGGGAAGAAGGCAAAGGGCTCTGAAGAAACCCAACACGTTGATGAACGAGTTGCTAAGGTCATGGGGTCCAAAAGGGTTCACAAGGAGAGTTCCAAAATTTCAGCCAATGGTTAAGATCCTTTCGTGGAATGTGCGGGGTCTCCGAGATGATAAAAGAGAGCTTTCTTGAGGAGTTATCTGGTTGATTGGAAGGTAGATGTGGCATGCATTCAGAAATCATAGTTGGAAGATATGGCTCCTCGTGTGAAGTCGCAATTGTGTGGGGCCACGTGCACATCTTGTATGGAGGTGGAGGTCGTGGGCAGGTCAGGGGGCTTACTAATGTTGTGGCATGATGATTTGCTTCAGCTCAGTTCTTCGCACACGTCCAGTAAAGTGATGATTGGGATTTTCATGAGAAAAATGATGGCATGTCCTTGGCCATTTCGAATATTTATGGTCCATGTGAAGATGGGGTACAAACACTTTTCTGGGAAGAATTGCAACAAGCGGCATCTATGGTAGAGGGGATGCCTTCGTTCATTTGTGGTGATTTTAACGTAACTTTGTATGCAGAAAACAGGCCTAATGGTAGGTTTGATGCGACTTCTACACAGTTCCAACATGTGTTACAAGAGTTAGATTTGATTGATATTCCTATTCAGGATCTTGTTTCACTTGGAGAAATGGTAGGAGTGCGATGTCGTATATTGACAGATTTCTATTAAACATTCCTTTCGCAGGACTTTTCAAAAAAAAAACATTCCTTTTGTAGATTCTTTTCAGAGAGCAGATGTGGTGACTTGTGATAGGCATTTTTCATATCATACTCCCCTTCTTTGGCGCAGTAATGAGGATGGTAATTTCTTAACTTATTTTAAGTTTCATAAATCTTAGCTAGGGGAATCTGGTTTCAAGGAGATGGTTGGGGACAAATGGTCCACAACCCCATCTTCTACGTCCACCACGCGTACTTTAGCGGCCAAGATTGGGGCGGTAAGTACAGCTATGATGGAGTTTAGACGGGATCTCAAAGCTCGCAAAGATGAAAGAAGGAATATTGTGTTTCAGGAGGTGGTGACATTGGACCGCAAGGAGGAGGGAGTGGCACTTACAAGGAGGAAAGCCAGGAGAAAGCGTTTCCAGTCGATTGTATCGAAAGATCATAAAACAAAGATGGACTGAAAATAGAATTCAAGATAGTTGTGGCTGAAAAAAGGGGATGCTAACACCAGATTCTTTCACCTGTCAACCAACACCAGAAGAAGGAAAATTTTGATTAATAGCCTGAGGGTTGATGATAGTGTTAGAAAAAGGGATCAGATGTATTGTGCTTTTAAGAATTATTTTCAAGAGTTTGCCCGAAGGCAGCCATGTGGTGACTGGCGGTTGGCAAATTTGCAACTAGAGCAGATTAGTGATGATGCTAAGGCTGCACTTGATAAGAATGTGGATGAAGAGGAGGTCTTGCATGCTTTAAGTGGTATGAAGGCGAAGGTTTCTCTTGGTCCGAATGGCTTGCAAATTATTTTTTATAAGATGTCGGATGTGGTTGGGCCCGATGTTTTGGCCATGATTAAGGAGTTCTTTGTTGGAAATGCAGGTATTAAGAGGCTTAACAAATTTTACCTTTTTCTCCTACCTAAGAAACAAGATACTAAGGAGGTAGGAGATTTTAGGCATATTGCATTATCGAACTCCATTTACCTTTTGGTTGCTAAAATTCTGGCCAACCGTCTGCAGCAGGTACTCCCCAACATCATATCGCCTATTCAGTCAGCCTTTATTAAGCGGAGATCGTTGCAGGATTTCTGTGTTGGCGAAGGAATTCCTAGCCCCTAGAAGAGATGCAAGTCTAGGGCGTTTGTATGGAAGGTTGATTTTTCAAAGTCTTATGATTCCATCTCATGGAATTATTTGTGGGACATTTTCAGAAGAAGGGGATTTCCAAATTGGTGAATATTGTTGATGAAAAGGTGCATGACTACTTCCTCCTTTTTAGTATTGGTTAACAGTCGGGCAGGTGGCTCTTGGACTCAACCACAGAGGGGTGCGCGACAAGGATGGCCGCTGGCCCCAATGTTTAACATAGCTGTGGATACACTTGCAAACATGGCTTTTAAAGCCTGTAGTGGTGGCTTGATTTCTAGTTTTACAGCGAAGAATGATGGTCATCTCATAACGCCGTTATTGCAGTATGATGATGATACAACTTTCTTCATTAAAGGGGGAAGTAGAGAGGCAAGTCATGTCTCTTCGCTTGTTATAATATTTGCAGAAATTTCAGGTTTGAAAGTTAATAGAAATATGTCCACTTTGGTCCCTTTTGGCATGGAAAGGTTGGAGGAAAATGTGATTTCCGGTATCCTGGAGACCCCCGTGGTTAGACTCCCTATTCAGTATCTTGGACTGCCATTAAAGGGAAAGAAATTGACTTCCACAGATTGGAAATCACTTATTGAGAGATTATCGAAGAGATTGTCTCCTTGGAGTGGTAGACTTCTTTCTAAAGGGAGACGTTTCGTCCTGCTTAAATCAATTCTCCCTTCCATTCTGATCTTCATGTCGATGTTCGCCCCACCTAAGAAAATTTTGAAGTAGATTGATTTAATTAGAAAAAAGTTTTTTTGGAAAGGGACAAATTGTGATGGGAGATTTGCACAACTGATTCCATGGGAGGAGATTTGCAAGCCCAACAAAGATGGGGGTCTTGGAGTTAACCAGTTGGAACATTTCAATAATTATTAAAATGGGTGTGCAAATTGGTTTCCATTGAGCAGGAGGTGCTTACATCTACTTTGAAAGATTCCTATGGGGAAGACATGGATTTGAACCTATAGGCTAGGCCAATTAATGAATCTTCGGCATTTTGGCATTCTTTATGACCGATTCTATCAGAATTTTCATATCAATTCAGGTTGTGTTTGGACAATGGGACTTTGTTTAAATTCTACTTTGATGATTGGTCTGAAAATGGGAGGTTTTCTGACATGTTTTCAAGGCTTTTTCAGTACATTATGGAGGAGACACAAGTGACAGATGTGTGGGGCAACGAGCATCATGTGTAGGATGTTAGGCTATCGTTGGGTCTCTCATATGCAACATGTTCTGAATTTCAGCAGCTCCTGACCATTTTAGAGGATTTCTCACCATCAATAGAACCTGATAGTTCGTGTTAGAAGCATGGAAAGTTCTCTATCAAGAATGCTTACAAGTTATTAATATCTAATTGGGTGCAAGTGACACCTTTGGAGGCTGATTCTAATTTGATTTGGAGCTGCAAGATTCCACTCAAAATCAAGATTTTCCTTTGATTTTTTCAAAGGAAGAAATTGGTAACTAGGGTTTATAGAGCCAAGTGGTGTCCTAATGGAGATACAGCATGTCCGCTTTGTGACCAGTTGGAAGAGGAATTTCAACACTTGTTTTTTTGAATATAGCTTCTCCAAAGCGATCTAGGAGCAATGTGGAATACGTACGGTTGATCATACGGGTTGTGAGGCTTTACGGTCGAGACTGTCAGGGACCATCTCCACCTTGATATGGCTGGGTGGTGCAAAGCTTTGGCGGTTCTTTAGGCTATCTAGTTGCAGAGGAACTGTAAGGTTTTTAATAATGAGCGAGTTTGGGTAGAGAATGTGTCGAGAGAGGCTTGTTATTTTTCTGATCCTTGGCTTCAACATCTGTAAGTATTTTCCTTTTCTATTTTAATATAGTTACAGGATGATTATCAGGCTCAAGTAATCTTCCTTTTTTCTCAAAAAAAAAATTATGATGACAACAATCATGACATGGTTTTGTCTATTGATAGTTCGATGAAGGGAACAAGATTGGTATGTTGTTGTAGATTTTTTGGAGTCTCCTCCAAACTAACAATTCTCAAAACTAAGTTTGCTTTATCCCCATTGGTATGAATGGTTTAGTGACATGGCTTTTGTTGTGTTACGAACTCTTTTAGGGTCTCTCTATATCACCTATCTGGTTCTGCCTTTATCATCTATGTCAATTAAAGCATGTGCTAGACCTTAATTCCTGAAAGGTAGTAGAGGAGGTTCAAGGGATGGAGCTTTAAGTTATTATTCAATGGTAGTCAGATGATTGTTGTATTACTTTAATTTAGATATGCATTGCATACTTTATTTGAGTATGTATTGATTCAAGACTTACGTTTTCACATGTATGCCCTTCTTGCATAACCTTTTAAGGGTTTTAGTTAGTAATTTATGATTTACTTGCAATTTTAATCATTTTAAGTGAATTCAGTCGGCATTTGTCAACATGCATCGACATGTCATCGCGTGCCCTCGACATGCCCTCGATATGGATTTTTTTTTTTTGAATGGGCCATCGATAACCTCGATAACTTGACATCGATACACGGGCGTTTCCACAGCATGCCCTCGATAACCACATTTGGAAATTTATCAGCACGACATCGATATCGGCACTTAAATACTTTAGCCTAGGACATCACACGGTGATATTAGAGCATAATTCCCCCTAGTAGGATTAAAAGGCTACCCAAAAGGCAAAGTAGCAACTAATAAGGAGGGCAGTAGGTAAGGGTGCGCATAGGTCGAGTTCAACCTACAACCCAACTTGACCCAACATGTTGGGTCAAATTGGGTTAGGTTGAAAGTTTTAATAAGTCGGGTTAGGTTGGAAAAATCCCAACCCGTTAAAATATGGGCTAGGTTGGAAGCACAACTTAATCCAACCCGTAACCTGTGTGGATTTTTAATATTTATTTTTCATATATATGTGTGTATATGTATGTAATACGTAAAAGAGTCATGAGTTCTTGTGAAAGGGAAAACTTTTTTGAGATGATGAGAGCATGTCGGCACATTGGATTTGGATTTTATCCTAGCTGTCAAAATTTTAAGCCTCATGTCACATGAAGTCATAGGCCTACATCCTTCCAAAGTTGCATTGTGTTATGAATTTATATTTCTTTGTTACTAAATAGGAAATACATAGAAACGAAACATTAAAGAATTAAGAAAATAGTAAAGTATTAGGAAAGAATTCTATATTAGTTAAGTCAATCTAATTTGTCTATTTTTAGTAATCTTGTTTCTATTTTCTATTTCTACTAGGATTGTTAGAATCTATTCTCTCTCGACTCTCTACATAAAGGGGGTTAGGGATTTCTTTTCAATCACTAACAAGAGTTGCATGATTATTCCACATAATATCAGATCAGGATCGATCCCAAGGGATCTTCTCCCTCTACCACCAACTCTAGGGCCCTCTCTCCTCATTGCACGCATTAACACATGCCTACTTGTGTGCACCATTCCATGCATGTCCTACCTACCTATAGCATCTATGCGTGGGTCCTTGCTGCCCATGTGCGCCATCGCGCAAGGCCTCTCCAACCCACAGTGCCCTTTGCACATGGGTCCTACTGCCTCTCACGTCATCGCATGTGAGGTGTGACCGTTGCAGCATGCGTGTGCATCCCTACGACTACTGTGCACTGTGCCACGCATGTAGCTCTCTCTCTCTCTCTCACAAGTCTGCCTTCCATTTCCTTGATTTCACGTGCATTACAGGCACTCTGCTCACCTTCGCGTGCACGATTCCTCCCTGTGCATGTCCTATAGCACGAGTATGCATCCCTACAACTACTGTACACTGCGCCACCGCATGAAGCTCTCTCTCTCTCTCTCAAGTCTGCATTCCATTGCCTTGATTTCCCGTGCATTACAGGCACTCCACTCACCTTCGCGTGCACGATTCCTCCTTATGCACATGTCCTGCATGCATATTTGCACCTCTGCATGTAGGATTGTGTGATGCTCTTTGCAAGTCACAATGTCGACGTCAGGGTGGTCTTCTGTTGTTATTGAGACCAAGACCTTGGCATCTACCATAACTATCGTAGTTCAAGGCACCTTTATCAAACTTAATGATGTCCAGAACTACATCCTCTAGTCTAGAGCCTTCAAGATATTCATTGGTGGTCAAGAGAAGCTTTATATCATAACAAAAAAGGAACCGAACACCAAGGACAAAGGCTACAACCAGTGGGAGCAGGATGACTGCATGGTAATGAACTAGTTAATGAACAATATAAAGCCGAAGATCACGACCAATATGTTGTACAAGAGGAACACGACGAACATCTGGGACAACTTGGCCAAAATGTACTCCCAAAAGCCTGACTCCAAACCAGTGGATATCTACCGTAGGATATGATCCACCAATTAGGGGGACTTATCCTTGGTTGATTATTATATGATCATGGAGTCACTCTACAAGGAACTCACAATCTTCCAACCCTCCTACTATGATGCCTAGACTACTCAGAGGGCTAAGTGGCAAAATTACGAGTTCCTTAATGGACCGATCCCTCATTGCTAGTTTGCCAAGGACCAACTTCTATCCTATAACACAATACTAGATTTGTAAATAGCCATCTTTAGAAAACTGATGCGGATGTCTCACCGACAATCGCTCCTACTACTGTTCCTAACACCTCCGCCCTTGTTGCCTCTAAAGGGTGGGGTAGTCACTCTGGTGGCCATGGTGGTGGACACGGTTAACATGGTCAGACCTACTCTCCATGCATCCACTGTAAGAGAACAAACCAACTGTTCGAGAGATGCTGGGGCAAGCTTAATAAGCCCACTTAGGCTAATCAAACGACCACAAAGACTACTACTAAGCATGGGTCCAACCAACCTCGTGTCCAATTGACCCATGCAAAACTAAAGAGTCTACGATCTCTATTAAGGAGCGAGTACTCTACTGCTGCTATGGCTACAACCCCTACCACTATTACTTCTTGAGACCATGGTGTTAGGCCTTCCGATCCATCGTATGGATTCTCTACCAAGGTTGATGAATGGTGGGGACTTTAAGCAAGGCCCTCCCACCTCTACTACTACCTACTAGGGAACATTTCCCTATCTTTGGCTACTACTACTTTCATCTTTAGCTACTACTCTGCTACAACCCTCTACCATTACCACTATTACTTCTACTACAACATACTATTATCTATTGCGGTTGCTATTGCTGCTACAAAGGCTACTTGCTCCTCTAGTCTACTACTTACTCCTCGTGATGTCTATATTAGGGAGAGTTCAAATTTTGTCTACTATAACAAGTTGAGCGTTGCACACTTCAACTTGGGGATAAGAGGAGTGTTAGAAAATCAAGAAAGTATTAGAGTATTAGAAAAGAGCCTTAGATTAATTAATTCAATCTGATTTTTCTATTTTTTGTATTCCTATTTCTATTTTCTAGTTCTCGTAGGATTTGTTATCTCCCTACTCTCTATATAAAGGGGGTGATGTGTACACATCTAATTGACTTAAAATGCCTATTTATGCATGTTCCTAGGTCCATAGAAGCATCCAGCATTATAAATATTTCATAACATGTATTATCATGCATTTAGATTAATTTGTATAAATTGTATATTAATTTTCTTATTTTATTGGCTAGGAGACAGGGCGACATCTTTCTAGGCTTCAAATTGAAGATTTAACCATACAGATGTGGTCAGGGTGATGACCACAGTCTAACACCTCCGAAATCACTCTGATTCGACATCCATAGCATCTTGTACAAGCCACAAAAGATCAAACGCCAAGGGGCAAGGTGGTGAATATCCAAACCTCAAACAACAAATCCAACCGCACGGATAAGTTCAGATCGACAATCATAACTCAATGGTGCGAAAATTGATTCAATCTGACATCTGTGGCACCACCTACAAGTAATCGAAGATGGACGGCTCAAATGGTGTCACGTGGCACCATCCAAATAACCCAAGGCCCTCCACCCCACTCCAAAGCGTGCTCACGCCATCGCAAGAGGATGGTCGTTGGATCGCAATCCAACGGCCTTGATCAGCACTTCCCACGCATTCATCCCTTCAAGACGCGATCTCAACCGTTGGATCTTCATCCAACGACTAAGAACGCGTGAGATGGAATCAAGAAATGCGACAATCCGCGGTGGCAACACAATGGTCGAGCGCCCTATCGAGAGCGAGCGGCGTGCGTTCGAGCCCCAACGTGCGGATTTAATCCGCTAAGGGGTGCGATTGAAATTGGGTCGTTGATGCGCAATCAGATGACAGATGAAGCAGCTACGTCGTACACGGAGATGTGCGTGATGCACATACATGTGCAATCACCCAAGATCACACACATGATCCAATGCATGGGGGGGAGGTAGATCTATAGTTAACTCGTCTAAACGTGCTCCCAACCGTCCAATTGTGATTTGAGGTGCGATCTGAACGTTGGTGTGCGCACGATCCTAGGTCGTGCGATGAAGATCTAATGGCTCTCTTTCCACACGCACCGACAGCCACGTTCGTCTTCACCAACGGCTGCATGCGTCACTAAAGGCCTTGCTATTAATTTCAAGGCCTTAAAATGACCTTTTTGCCCCCAAATCTCACCTATAAAAGGGCACCTACAACTCTCCTTCACCTTCATCCCTTCCTACTTCTTCCTCACCCCCTCTAAAGCTCTAAAGAGCTGGTCCCAAGCTCGTGATGTTCCATTAGAGTAGAAAATAAATATTCTCTCTCATCCTCGTTCGTGGAACATCTCGTGGCCATCTTCTCACCACGTTCGGGAAGCAAACCCATTACGACGCCACCCTGTCTCATCCCCAATTCGTCCAACTTCGTCCTCCTTCCAACTCCTCACCACTCTCTTCCAGGCGCTCCGTCAATGTAGCTCATCCTCCAAGCAATCGTCAAGGAGAATTTATCTCATCTCTTCTCTTTTTATCACTTTCTAGAATAGTTTTATTTTCTATAAGTAGTTGTAATGAACCTGATTTGTTTTACAAAATAATTGTTCCCACTCGCTCTATTCCCACTCGCTCTATTATTTTGCAAGAAGATTAGATAGAAAATATTTCAACATAATCTCTTGTTATAAAAATACCAAAAAAAATTACAAAATCCCAAAATAGGAAAAACAAATAAAACAAACGAGGATTTCTTAAATCAAACGTTCACCTCCACGTGTTCGACCTAGGACTCATCGAGTTTTGATAAAATTACTTGATAGCGAATTTTCTGCAACGCGACTTTAAATTACTTTTCTCGTACGAAATATTCGCCTATTAGGGGGTAGGGATTTCTTTTCAATCAATAACAAGAGTTGCACGATTATTCCACAAGAACAATAAAATTTCACTAGTCAACAACCCGACCACCCAACCCAATGGATTGAATTAACCTGAGTTAGGTAGTATGATGGGTTGAGTTGGGTTAGAAAAAGTCCCAACCTATAGACCTTGGACAAGTCATGTACTAGGTCCCAACATAACCCATGTGCAACTCTAACAGTAGGAAAGGGCTACCCTTGAGGTGGAAGCACCAATACTAATGGAGAAGGGAGCCCGAGTTGGCTACAACGACAACATTACAATCTTAAAGTGAGGAAGAAAGTAGCACCCTATACCCCTAAAATATGGTACCATATTGTGAACTTAAGAGAGTTGTGAATGGTATAGAAGGGTGAAAGGAATATTGTTGTTTAACATTAGCTTAAGCATTTTTGGATTGATTGGTAAGAGGTTCATCGAGCCTGTGGCTGAACAATGTTAACTAGGTAGCAACTTGATAACATGCTCAATGTGGATACCAAGATGTCAAAATGGTATTAGAGCACAACTCCCCCTAATAGGAGGAAAAGGTCACCCAAGAGGTAGAGGCACCACTAATAAAGAGGCTAGTAGAAAAAGGCTACCCATAAAGTAGAGCCATCACTACTAATTGAAGAGGAAGATTTGGATCATATGCAACGAGGATATTGTAATCTTAAAGAGGGGGAAAATGTGACACCCTATGTGCCTACAAGGATAGCACCGCCTCGTTAACTCAAGAGAGTTGGGAGTAATATGTAAGGGTGAAAGACATACTACTAGTAGGCATGGATTTACGCATTTCAAGTCAGTTGGTGACAAGAGCATCTAAGCTTATGACTCAAAAATGTAAACTATATGGTAGCTAATAACATACTCTTCACATAAAAATGTAGCACCCCATACCCCTAAAAGATAGCACCACATCGTGAACTTAAGAGAGTTGCAAATGATATATATAAGGATGGAAGGCATACAATGGTTTAGCATGACCTTAAGCATTTGATGACGAGTTCATCAAGGCCTATGACTCAACAATGTTAACTAGGTAGTAGCCTAGTGACAAACTCGATGTGGAATTTGGAACGTTACAAAATGGTACCAAAGCACAACTCCTGCCAGTAGGAGGAAAAGGATACCTACCCTCAAGGTGAAGCCACCATCACTATCACTGGGGGAGGGAGATCCGGAGCCAACCGCAATAAGGATGTTGTAATCTTAAAGCGGGGAAGAATGTAACATGCCATGCTTCTACCAAGATAGCACCACATCAGAAATACAAGAGAGTTGGAGTGGTATATAAGGATGGATGGCATGCTACGTATTAACATGAGCTTAAACATTTTGAACTAGTTGATGACATGTGCATCCAAGTTTATAGCGCAACAAGGTTAAGTTGTTAACTACGTAGTAGCCTGATGGCGTGCTCAGTGTGGTGCCTAGGACATCACATTTGATGACAATCTAAACCATCAATCAAGATACTAGAAACTAAAATTGACACCTGACCAGTTCTATGGTTGGTCTGACTTTTAGTTCACAGTTTTCAAGACAAATAACTAAATCTAGTCTCCTTTATGATACCATTTGTTGTTTAGTAGGGAAAGGTAAGTGTGAAGGACATCTGGGGAACACAAGGAGAATTAGATGGCTGATTGAAAAGAGACTTTTTTAACAGACAGGATTTCTTTCACTTGTTTCAATATTGACTAGCATAGATAACACCTCGCTTCCTTAGAGCTCGTGAGCCTGCCTAATTCACTAGAAAAAGAAAGAAAGAGACAATCCGAGAAACTCACCGAAGTTTGTTTTATTGCACCACATGTTGTTCAGTCAAGGAAAGACAATATTGAAAAAATGTGGCAATATAAGGATTAGATGGGTAATTGAAAGCAGGGGGGTTATCTTCTATGACTACATTACTAATAGAAGGGAAAACAACGATTAGATAGATAATCAGAACGAGTTATTTGACATATTCTGTTCACTTAAAGAAAACAATATGAAATAAACAAATCCAAATAAACTTTCAAGTTCTGATATGTTATGGCATTAGCTTGAATTCATAAGGATAGCAGTAGATTTCCAGATATCTAATTGAAATCCAGGCCATTTGTAGCAGTAAACAATATCAAGTTCACATGCTAGATTGTTGCCATTGCCATCTCTTTCAAACTATTTTTTTCTTAAATTACAGTATAACAATAAAATTGTATTTACTACGTTCGTATCAAAGAAAAAAGTGTATTACCATGATATTGAGGGAGGACAAGGTGTAAAGAGGAAAGAAAAAACTTTGAGAAGCTTTCTCTATATAAAGCACAGCAAGATTTTTTTAACCGGAATACTTACATAATTACAGGTCCCTATAATCTCTAAAGCATCTGGTCCCTGCAAAGTAAGATAAATATCAAATCAAGATAAAAATGAGAGTATAAAATTGCATAGTATTAGAAGATAGAAAATACCTTAGCTCCATTAGGATCACAAAACACAGAGACTAAGAGACTGCAGTTTTTGGGGCCATTAGTAGATATGGTTACTGTAACACCTCTGTTTGGATATCTTTTATCTGGGAGGAGGGAAACAAATATGAGAAGTTCCAATGAGCAGTGAACCAAAGAGAACATTGAACTGCATAAAGAACAAAAAGGAAAGAAGATGCTATCTTATTACAAATAAAGAAATAGAACCGAAATATATGTGGTGTCAACATTAAGTTCCTTTGTTAGTTCTTCCTAGAAGAAGAAGAATGTGGTTCAGAGATGTTGAAGGGACCAAGGTTACCCCACATCATCACGTTCACTTCTGCTGCCAAGTTTTAAATATCTGGAGCTCGTACGGCTTACAACAAGTAAGCAAGCATAATAACTGATTCTGTGTTTATTTCAATAGTTAACTATTTTCAATATGCAGATATCTGGGCCAAGTTAGAGGGAGATACATTACCTTGATTTCCTCAAGCCTGGAAGACGGTAAAATATTCAATCCATATCCTAGATAAACAAATCATGAATTGTTTCGGGATCTGAGAACTATGGAAATTCAATATGATATATTTGATAAACATATTTCATATTCCATAATTGAAATGTGTGCATGTAGACCTATGCTATTAGATTAAATTGAGGCAGCATTTACCCGGCCAAAACAAAAGAATGACAATGCAATAGGTACACTTCTATGGATTAGAATATCGGATCCTACAGTGATTTGAACACAAGGCTAGTTAGCTACTTGGAAGTGCAGAGCACCAGTAGTTTGCCAACACAAAGGAAGAAGCAATACCAATTAGAGCGAGGCGTTGATTCGATGCTTGCCCAATCGAAGAACAGACAGGATATCCTGCACATAAAATAGAACTCAACACAGTCTAAACTTCAATTTCTAGCTACTTCATTTAGATACTTGGTTGAACCTTATTTTGTTTTGCATGCTCTAAAATTACTTTGATTCTCATGAACTAACCATGTAAATTCTCCTGCCATTTGGGATTTAATTTTTTCATGCTATAAATAAATGATGGCTATCACCCGGCACACTAAAATGTTTGTATGTGTTTTTTAATCATATTTTCCACGGCATTAACAAAACACAGCTATTTCGACATACAAAACATATAAATGGGACTGTGCCTGCAAGCTGCATATAGGTAAACCCTAGGATATAACACGTACATTTTTTCTTTTTCCAAAAAAAAGTGTTGGTTGATTACCAATGATCCAAATAAATTCACTAGTTTCAAATATAAGATTTAGACCACTTGTTTCCATGGCTAGCAACAATGCAAACAATCATAAATAACACTCTTGGCCCATCTCAGCTAGCCTTACCCAAAATGGCATTCCCTATGTTAGGTTGCAAATGACGTGATTCTCATTAGAATAACTCTAGGACCCTTTATATAGAGAAGCACCCAAAGGAAAAAATTACAAGAATGTCCCTATGAAAAAATCGTAATACAAACAGGACATATAACTCAACACTCCCCCTCAAACTAGAGCATAAACATCAAGCATGCTCAGCTTGGAACATAATAACACAAGATGTTTCTTTGGAAATGCTTTGGTGAAGACGTCCGCAACCTAATCCTCAATAGCAATATAAGGTGTGATAATTTTGCTAACAATGATATCTCTGATAAAGTGACAGTCTACTTTTATATGCTTTATCCTCTCATGGAATGCAGGATTATTAGCAATGAAAATCTCTGCCTTGTTGTCACAATACATGGGAGTAGGTCCACACACTAATACTCTAAAATCTCTAAGGATGGTTCGCACCCACAAAAGTTTACAAGTAGTATAGGGCTATTCGCACCCACAGACGCTTACAAGTAGTATGGGTTATAGCCCTATACTCAGATTCCGCACTGAATCTGGATACAACATTTTGTTTCTTGCTTCTCCATGTGACAAGGTTGCCACCCACATAAGTGCAGTAGCCAGTAGTGGACCTTCTATCTTCAAGTGACAGCATAATCTGCATCCGAGTACCCCCAAACCTTAAGATGGCTATACTTCATTAGAAACAGCCCCTTTCCTAGAGCTTGCTTGAGGTATCTAAGCACCTACAAACACCATCCCAGTGAACTTCTCTAGGAGACTGCATAAACTGGCTCAGTCTCCCCATAGCAAAGCATATATCTGGCCTTGTGACAGTCAAATATAATAGCTTTCCTACCATAGCCTGGTATCTGGTAACATCCTCAAGTAAAGAACTCTTTGAATCTCCAAACGGCAAGGAGGGATTCATAAGGATGTTGGCAAATCTGCATCATAACATCCCTGTCTCCTTCAGTATGTCAAGCACATACTTCCGCTATGATAGCACTAAGCCCCCATCAACATGTTGCAATTCAATGCCCATAAAATAATTTATCATTCCTGTTCCATCATTACTGAGAATGCAAGAATCTTTTAATATCTTCTATTCCTGTTCCATCACTCCCAATAAGCAATATATCATTCACATAAACAATAATGATAACTGATTCTGTGGCTCTGTGCATGTTGAAGACAGAATGATTTGCAACAGATTTAGTATGCACAACTTTACTAAATCTCTCGAACCAGGTCCTAGGATTTTGCTTAAGGCCATATATTGCCTTCTTCACTCTACAAACCTTCGAACACTCCCCTCAACCACAAAACCAGGTGGTTGGTGCATATATACTTTTTCTTCTAAATCGCCGTAAAGGAAGGCATTTTAATATCCAACTGAGAGACAGGCCAACCCTTGTTGACTGCCACAGACAGCAGATCCTCACAGAATTGAGTCTGGTCACTGGAGAAAATGTCTGAAGGTAATCAATCCCAAAGGTTTGTGTGTAACATTTGGCAACCAATCTAACTTTACATCTGTCTATTGTGTCATCGGGACGGTACTTCAGGGTAAACACCCACCTACACCCCACAACAATAGCACCAGGGGGTAGGTCTACCAATTCCCAGGTTCCTCTGGACTGAAGAGCAGACATCTCCTCATGCATGGCAGAGGTCCCAGAAGAATCCTGAAACACCTCAATATGATTTTTGGGAACTTGGCGACTGTCAACTGCAAAAGACAATAGCCTTCCTGTGGTAGATAAACAATCAAGTGACATATAATTGGAAATATGATATTTTGCACAAGATCGTTGTGGCTTCCTCTGAGCAATAGAAAGATTCACATCAGATACCTCTGGGTGTGTAGGGTCTAGACCTCCATTCGAATTAGCAGTGTCAGCAGAAGACTGAGCAGGAATGATAGATAATGGTTTTCCTCTGGCATAGTGGTAGTAGGATGTCTCCGCTCAAAATGTCGAGGGAAGGTCTCCATCGTAAGCACCTCTAGATATGTAGGATAGGTTATAGGAGGGCCATCATGAGGTGGAGGTGCTTAAAGGGACCTGACAGCGCAGCAGTAGGCATGGGTAAAGGAACTTCATGAACAGCATTAGCGTTCTTTCTCATGATATAGTATGGCATATCCTCAAAGAAAGTAGCATATCTGCTCACATCAAAGTGATGTGCCACCGAGTCAAAGCATATGTACCCTTTCTGGGTTCTAGAATAACCCACAAAGACACACTTCACAGATCTAGGAGCAAGTTTTCCCACCTTAAATAAGTGGACAAAGCACACACAACCAAACACTTTAAAAGGCACAGAAAATAACTCCTGATCCGGACATTAAACAGAATAGGGTACTTTCCCATGGAGAACAGAGGACGACACCCGATTAATCAAGAAGGCAACCGTAAGAATAGCATTAGCTCAGAATATGGTAGGAACATTCATCTGAAACACGATCATCTGGGCAACATCAAGAAGATGTCTCAGTTTACGTTCAGCCACCCCATTTTGATGGGATGTATGAACACAAGAAATCTAATGTATAATACCATGAGACTGAAAAAAATGAGTTGACGTAGAGTTAACAAACTCAAGCCCATTATCAGTACGAAACATGCAAACAGTAGCAGAAAACTGAGTCTTTATTTTACTCACAAAATTTTTAATCAAAACAGGAGTTTCAGATTTTTCTTTCATCATAAACACCCATCAGACACGAATGCAATCATCAACCAAAACTCGAAAATACCGAAAACCCCTAAGACTCTTGATCTAACATGGGCCCCACAGATCACATGAACAAAGGAAAAAATAGACTCGGTTCTTTTATTACTACTTGGAAAAGAAACCCTATGATGCTTGCCAAATTGACAAGCATCACAAGTAAAGGATTCAAGAAACTCCATATCTGGAAATTGACAACATAGAATAGAGATGCTAGGATGTCCCAATCTACAGTGCCACTGTAAGGCAGAAGTGGCAAAGGCAGCAGCTATGGTGGAATGCTCTGGGGGCAAGTCAAGATAATAGAAGCCATCCTGCTCAAGTCCACCAATCTGCTTCATCGTCTGGAGGTCCTGCAAAAAGAAAGAATGATCATAAAACGCTACTCTGCAATTTAATGCCTTGGTAATCTGACTAATAGACATTAAATTTAGGATAAGCTTAGGTGCGTGCTTAACATCAGATAGTAGCAAAGTAGAAGATAGAGTAATGTCACCCAAACCTGTTAAAGGGGACAAGGCACCATCTGCTATTGTTGACATGCACAGGAGCAGTCAATGGTTTAAGAGCCAAAAAGAGGGTAACATCTCCAGTAAGATGAGATGAAGCACCTGAGTCTGCAAGCCAAGTCGGCGTACGAGTCCCTCTGACACTAATAGCAGTACCTATCTTATGAGAGATAGACACACCCACAGTAAAAGAAGGCTGAGAAGACATCAGTCGATCATATTCTTCCTTGGAAATAGTGACCTGCAGACTAACATGCTCCTCCTGATAGTGTTGGCTCTCATCTCCACCATAAGCAACATCTAGGGAAAACCATGCTTTATCCAGCATATGTCCACCGTGTAGTTTGTCTTATGACAATGGTCACAAAACAAGTCACTTCCTCTGCCACGACCACCTGCTCTCACTCCACGTCCTCTCCCCCTACCTCCTTGGGTTCCCTTACCACAACCTATAGCTGCCATGGCCAAGGAATCAGTGACTGAGATAAGGTCAGAGATCTTAAGCCTGGATAGGCGAGCATAGATATGCACAGGTGTAGGGATCTCCTCAAGTGTCATAAGCTGATCTTTAACAGACTTGAATTCAGGGCCAAGACCTGCAAGCAACTGAATAGAACGAAACGCTTCACGTTACTTTGCAATAATAGTGACATCTGTAGAGATCGGCTGATAAGTATCCTACTTGTCCCAGAGGTTCTTCATAGAGCCATAGTATTTGGCAAGGGACATAGTTCCCTTCCGAAAGGAATGTAACTCCTAGATTACCCTGTAGAGGTGACTAATGTTGCTCTTATGAGAATGAATCTCATGAAGAACATCTCACATCTTTTTTGCAGGTGCATATGACATAACCTGCTTCGCGATAGGCTCCTTCATGTTGTTCAACATAAAAGTCGCCACCCAATCATTGTCTGCCTCACAATCAATAGACTTGACAACATGTTCATTTTGCGTCAAGATATATTTCTTCCGATATGATCCCACAAATTAGGAAAAAGATGTCAACCACAGAAGGAAGTTAGTGCCATCCAACTTAATAGAGGTTCCATGCATAAAGGAATGTGCGCTCGGGGTCGATATCTTCCCTGCCAAGTCGCCAGAAGCATCCTTCTTGTCTTCCATATCACTCGACTTGTGGGAAAACCAAGATCAGGAGATCAGTAAAAAATCAAACCATATAAAAGTCTAAAACCTTCATCGACCCGCAAATAGTCGCAAAATCAGATCATAGGTGACCACCTGAGGCCCATGTGACACTGCAACATGTGCTCTACTACTCATACACAGTCACCAAGGGCTCAGGTAGCCCTAGCAGTGGCACTACTACCGGTGGGGAGCACCACTGACCTCTTGCGGCAGTGCTAGGAGAGCCCCGGTGCCCCTAGCGGCAGCGCTGGGCACTGTAGGCAACATTACGACAGCGCTAAGGGTGGTGCTAAGCACCAGGAGCGACTACGCTGGGGCGACAGACCCTCTCCTAGCACTAGGAGGGTGCGTTGTAGGTAGATCAAGTGCCGCTGATGGCTATTGCAGCCTCCGGTGGCTGTTGCAAGCGCCACAGGTGGCTACAGTAGCCACTGGTGGCAGTGGTACCCGTTGGTGAGGAAGGAAAAGGTAGATCTAGGGTTTAGGTGGAGGTTTGGGGGCTATGTATTTGGTGAGATACCCGAACACCGATTTAGGACCGCTGCTTTGATACCATATTGGGTTGCAAATGACGTGATTCTCATTAGAATAATCCTAGCGCCCTTTACATAGAGAGGCACCCAAAGGGAATGATTACAAGAATGTCCTTATGAAAAAAGCGTAATACAAACAGGACATATAACTAAACACCCTGAAATAACGTAGCCCACAGGATTCAAGAAAAAGGGGAAGACAGCTCCTAAAGGCATCATCCACCAGAAGATGCCCCAAACTTTCTTTTTTTCTACGAGGAAGAAAGAAGGGAATTACAAAGGATGTTATTCCCCAAAAAAATCATTAATGGGAGAGCTAACTACACCAAGAGTTACATAGACATCTAATTTGATGCACAACACCATCCACCAATGCTCTCACCCTTCATTGCACTCTATAGACCAAATCACAATAAAAACTCTTAACAATATCCTCGTATGCAAGAATGCCATGCAAGCTCCTACAAAAATCAAAGCAAGAGGAGATATCGATCAACCAATCCTCAGCTTCCACTCCGCAACTCCTCGCAAGGGAGCAAGTGAAAAACAAATAGTCTATATCCTCCATAGCTATAAACAAGTGGTATCTACTTGTGCCCAATGTCATCAAAAGTCCCACAAAATTAAACCTAACTTCTTAAGAGCCACATAAATAACTTCACCATCAAACAGCAATGGGTCCTCCAGATTCTTCTACAATCATTGGCCACTGATGGGTCCTCTTAAGGAAGCTTACTCATAAAGAGTGTAAGCCGTAAACTTGTCCACAATAAGAAACAAAAGTGGCAACCAAAAAATAAATGGATTTTTACATAGATGTCACTAAAAACAATTAATATTACTTTATTACCATCCACTTACCAATTTTGCCAAGCTTTAGGAAGTCGGTATGCGGTATACGGTCGATTAGGTCACCGCATAGAGAGTATGCGGTATTCGAACAAGTATGCGGGTTTGCATTTTTAATTTTAAAAAATATTAAATAACAGTTAGCTTATTAAAATTTATGTTATATGTAATGTTATAACTATACAACTACCTCAAGTAGTATAATAAAAATAACATATTTAATACTCCTTTTTAATTATTAGAATGTAAATTATTAGACATCTTGAAAAAGAAAATGTAGAGATTAGAATCCAAATGTTCATGCTTATTATCAATGAACATAAACAATAGATCTGAATCAAGAATCTAAAATAAAAACTAAATCAAAAACTTCAAATCAACCTAAATCAAAACATATTATCAAGAATCTAAAATGAAATCTAAATCAAAAACCTAAAATCAGGACATCATGTCAAACAATACCTAAAAGGATAAAAGGAAGAAATCTCTCAAAGACTCAAATTAAGTGGCTTTATCTCTAAATCGGGTGAATATGCGGCCAAGTAAATGCCTACTCATCCAGACTCGACTACAAGACCGCATGGCACTTCTCGATTTGGGAAGGGGTTTGTTGATGCCTATGCAGGCGCCTACTCGGCCTAGGTAGCCGACTTCCTGAACATTATTGCTTTTTATGCCATCAAAAAAGTGGCATCACTTTCACAATTGCAACTCCATCAATTGACTCTGTTAAACTTAACGGTGGTAGACTTAAAAGTAAGGAAAAGCATTTTTTTACCCTCGATTCTTACTTTTTTCACTCTCTCATCCTCCTCCAACCCCTTCCTCCCTCCTCAACTTCAACCTCTACAATGCCCCCTACTACCCTCGCATCATCGTTCACTCGCTCCCTCCTCTCCACCTCACATCCTCCCAATCCTCGAGCACCTCCACCTCCTCAAGAAGCCCCTCTACCGCACCCTCACCTACCTTTTGCAGGTCCACACCCCATCCTCCTCCTCTACTTCGGCTCCCGCGCCATCCTCTGTGTGTCCTCCCTCCCCATCGCCCTCCACTAATTCACTACCCTTGACCTCATCTTCACCTCCTACTTACTGCTCTCCGCCAACAAGACCCCCGCCCATGACTTCACCTCCATGACCTTCACCCCCTACAAGGCGCACTAGTGCAACCTTGGTCGCATCATCGTCGTTAAGCTCCTCACCACCCACCTCCTCGATGCCCTCTCCCGCATTCACACCGAGGAGGTCACGGCCCTTGTGAAGCAACTTGTAGCCGAGGCAGAGAAGGATGGACGAGTCAGAAAGGTGGAGATGAGGCCGATGCTCTTTAGATTGGTCATGAACGTGATTATGAGGGTAATGGTTGGACAGAGAAAGACCAAGAAGAGGAAGAAGACCATGTGCAGGGGGGAGGGTGGAGGAGGAGGAGAAGGGGGTAGAGGAGGGGCTAAAGCTACTGTAGGAGCTATTACTGCTGGAGGTGAAGGAGTAGTGGAGGTAAAGTTGTTGTCTATGTCAAAGGTGGTGATGTGGTGTGGGAGGGGGAGGTGCAGGGGGTGAAGCTTCTTTGTTGGTCTATATAGGAGTAGTAGTCCATAGTTGGAGGATGGAGGAGGAGGGAGGAGGAAAGATGAGGAAGGAGGAGAGTGTTGGGGGAGGGTAGGGGAGTGAAAAAAGTAAAATCGAGGGTAGAAAAAAACCTTACTTTTAAGTCCACCAATGTTAATCTTAATGGAGCCAACTAATAGAGTAGCAATTGCGAATGTGATGTCACTTTTCCAATGGCATAAAAAATAATCCCAAAAATAAATGATTAATATCCTAAGTTGTATCACTTTTCAAATATATATATATATATATATCACTATCAGGCACCGACCGACCAACCTCCTCCTTCAATGAAGCCAAGCAAAAAACATAACCTTTTATGGAACCCTAACATAACAGAATAATTTCACATGCACAGCCTAGTCACCATCAGCGGAAGCCAGCTCGTCCTTAAAAGCTTCTAGCAGCTTTTTTCAGTGAATCTCTCCGGCTTCCAAACCATAAAATCAGCAATCGCTCAGCTAGTAATGACAACTACTGTAGATCAGCAAATCTACCGTCAGACAAACATCCATGAAGGCAGCCAACAACCAATCCCTCTAACCTGAGGACCATCCCAGACTATGCAATATTAGCATCCCTCTGGACTGCCAGCCCGAGAGATCCTAAGAAATAAATCACCTAAAGACCCAAATCCTGTCCAATCATCCTGTCAAAATCACCCAATTCCAGCACCAAAAAGGAAAATAAAGAAATCTTTAGCATGTCCAAACAGATATCACTCTAGAAAGTGGACGCACCATGAGGAACAAAAATCTTCTCGACCTACTTCAAAGTAAATCCATAGAAAGCACCAAGAACCTTACTCCACAAGTTATCCCCAGTCTCTATCGATCTAACGACCTAAATTGAAAGGATTGTGCTGTTGGAATGATGCAAATAAGAACACTTCAGCCTCCCTGAGTGACAAACCACCCACTAAGCAACAGGCCGGCAACACATAATTGTTAATTGTTATTTAAAAACACATATAGCTCATTGTGACTTTTAGTTTAAGTTTACCATATCGACTATTCTTCTAGGGAAAAGCAATCAGAACCGATTTCACCAGCAGCACCTGAAATTGGCCAAGGTTTTGTATGCTTTCAAGATATCCAGGGGCATCAAAAGAAACATAAAAATTCAGGAGAGAAATAAGTGTGAGTTAAAGGTGCCAAATAATTACAAAATGAAGATAAATAAATGGTTTTATCAAACAACATATACCTCCCATGTCATTTGATATAAGTGCACTGCATTGAGTACCACAGTGTGATGGACCACCACAATCCTACAAGAAATTAACAATTTCAAGACTCCAGCGGATGCATGGTCAAGACTGCTAGTTAGATCATATATGAAAAGTCAAAATTGCCAGCAAACAACTGAATACAGATTATTTAACAGCATGGCACAGGCATTAATATTACAGAAATCTTAAGTTCTACAGAAGAGCAAAAGAAAGATGACTTAAGTTCTGGAGAACATCCAAAGTATCAGTTCATGCTTCCCTGACAAACTGCATGGAACATTCTGGAATGGTAAATAAGAATTTTCCCGTAAAGTTGGGTGAGTTGTGTATATTTTGGCACATTACTATCAAACTCTGTCATTGACATTTGTAGAACCTAGATTCTTCATAAAATTCAGGTCAATTTTGTGATTCAAGTACCTAATACGCAACCAATATCAGTTCCTCAAGAAGTTATGATGTCTACTAGATTTAATAGTCATCTCTAGAGAACTTGTGATTTACAGAAAAGGGACTCTTCTCATTTCATTTGTCTGCTTATTTTTACTGAAATTCATCAACCAAACAGTAATCAGATGGGACAGAGCCATTTGCTACATACAATGCTGCAAGGTCTCGGAAAGCTTCAACTATGTGCGTGAGTGCCCTAGCCATGTGCAGGGCCTCATGAACGGTTCAACCACTTTTGGGTCTATTATATGCAAGGCAGGCTTCCCATGTTTTTTCAAATTTGTAATAGGCTGCACTTAGCTATGTTAACAACAAAAACCTATGCCTAAGTTGTGCAGCCATAGTGATGTCAGACTGAACATGGGATGTTACAAAGTCCACTTAAAATATAGCATTCTCATCAAACTTCATATAGCCAATCAGTTGTTCAATCATCAAAGAATAAAAGACTCCAGCGTTGGAACATACAAGCTTCATGAGTAGATCTCACTTTTTATAACACAGACTCAACATTGCATGCATCTGGCCACTTAGTTCCAACATCTTCAACAGTATTAGACATTGACACAATTTTCACAACTTGTTAAGGTTTCTCATCCAGGTAATACAATGAATGACGAGCTGCACAAAATATGAAAGCCCAAAGAGAGACAGTTACTTTATAGTTTTCGCATAATGCGTGTAAATATGTCATTGGAATGCATGTTTTCAAGGATCGCTTTGCAACAATCACCATGAGAATCCAATGACTGTTCTTCTTTTGATCACTAGTGAGAGGCTTTCAAAAGTGTGCCAAGTGAGGCAGCAGTGGTGAGAGCATCGACGCTGGCAGTTCTTTGGCCATTGTGCTTGCAGGATGGACCACCTGTGGAGAATGCATTGCGCAAAGTCTTGCGTCCATTACACGCCGGAATACTTTGACCCAGTAGTCATCCTTTACTACTTTCCCCAAAAAGTTCAGTCCACAAGTGGTTGTTTCAGAGGTGGGATTAAACTTGAACATTACTGCAGAAAATAACAACAATAACAACGGTTAGAACGGTAGAATAAAGCCACGTGGACTGTCCACATGGAAATCAACAGGAAGGCCCGTAGGGGCCGACAGTCATGGGTCTTTGGACCCAAGTTTGGAGTTTTTTACTTAGTGAAAAAGTTTTCTATTTTTAGTAAATATGTTTTAGGAAAAGAGTTTGAGATTTGATTTATTTAAAGAAATAAGATCTTCCTTATGGGATAAGATCTTTGGTTTCCAAGAATAGAAATATATACTCTCTATAAAAGAGATCATTCCCTCTTTATAATTTCTTGAGGTCATAATAATATTTCTAACTTTACAAACTCCTCCCCCTCTCTCTCTCTTCTCTCCAAAGCACGCCAGCCACCTACGCCAGCCTACAGGGGCTATCGGCCACTTCTTGCAGGCAAGGGTTGTTCTCCCTACTCTACGCATGCAATAACCCCACATAGAACTTTTTCCCACGCACAAGGAGCCTCTACGCTCTGGTTTGCACCAAGTTGTAACATGGTATCAGAGCCACCGTTCTAGGCTCGTTGTGCGTGTGATTTTAAGACCACGTCACTTTGCAACAATCACCATGAGAATCCAATGACTGTTCTTCTTTTGATCACTAGTGAGAAGCTTTCAAAAGTGTGCCGAGTGAGGCAGCAGTGGTGAGAGCATCGACGCTAGTAGTTCTTTGGCCATTGTGCTTGCAGGATGGACCACCTGTGGAGAATGCATTGCGCAAAGTCTTGCGTCCATTACATGCCGAAATACTTTGACCCCGTAGTCATCCTTTACTACCCCCAAAAAGTTCAGTCCACAAGTGGTTGTTTCAGAGGTGGGATTAAACTTGAACATTACTACAGAAAACAACAACAATAACAACTGTTAGAATGGTAGAATAAAGCCACGTGGACTGTCCACATGGCAGTCAACAGGAAGGCCCGTAGGGGCCGACGGTCATGGGTCTTTGGACCCAAGTTTGGAGTTTTTTGCTTAGTGAAAAAGTTTTCTATTTTTAGTAAATATGTTTTAGGAAAAGAGTTTGAGATTTGATTTATTTAGAGAGATAAGATCTTCCTTATGGGATAAGATCTTTGGTTTCCAAGAATAGAAATATATACTCTCTATAAAAGAGAGCATTCCCTCTTTATAATTTCTTGAGGTCATAATAATATTTCTAACTTTACAAACTCATCTCCCTCTCTCTCTTCTCTCCAAAGCACACCGGCCACCTACGCCAGCCTACAGGCACTGTCAACCACTTCTTGCAGCCAAGGGTTGCTCTCCCTGCCCTACGCGTGTAATAACCTCACATAGGGCTATTTTTCTCACGCACAAGGAGCCTCTACGCTCTGGTTTGCGCCAAGTTGTAACATGGTATCAGAGCTACCGTTCTAGGCTCGTTGTGCGTGTGGTTTTAAGACCACGTGTTGGTGATTCTCATCTCCGGAGAAAGTCTTCAAAAGATCCGAAGCCTTACGCAAAGGACTAATGAAGATGATGGAAGCATCGGCAACGGTCAACAACGACACACTTGAATCGAGAGAGAGCAAGGTGGTTTTCTCCGAGACAATCATCAAGCTCCATGGGGACAGCAAGAAGAAAAAGAAGCAAGAGAAGGAGATCTATTAAGTTCTATCACTTGTAATTTTCATACTCTTAACACCTTATATCCGATTTTTTTACTCTCCATCAAAAAAGGAGATTTTTCCGAAGAAAAGACGTCAAGGAGAGAACACCACGGTCCACGCAACGACTTTCGAAATTGCCACAAGAGGCAACAACTTCCCAAGTTGCAAAGAGACTAATGGTTGATCCAAGCTCATTTCCTAAAGATCCAGGCAAGATATAGAAACCACCACGTGGAGCTACTAGCACCTCACGTGTGAACTCCCTAACTCATGAAGACCTCAAGAAGCTACGGGCTCTACTTCGAGAAGATAAGACGACGGTCACCATAGCGACGACTACTCAGGTTGACATAGAGGCAACGACTTTAAAGGTCAAAAGTGGCTTCACCGTCGACATGTCGAAAAAGAAGACCAAGAGCGTGACTCTAAAAGAAGAAGAAGAATGGTAGGGTATCTAGCCTCACAAGTTGAAGACCAAGTCATCAGCCTCCCAACCTTCGACATGAGAGGGAGTGTTAGAACAGCAGAATAAAGCCATGCGGACAAGCCACGTGACAGTCAACAGGCCACGTGGACTGTCCACGTGGCAGTCAACAAGAAGGCCCATAGGAACCGACGATCATGGGTCTTTAGACTAAAGTTTGGAGCTTTTTGCTTAGGAAGAAAGTTTTCTATTTTTAGTAAATATGTTTTAGGAAACAAGTTTAAGATTTGATTATTTAGCGAGATAAGATCTTTCCTTATGGGATAAGATCTTTGGTTTCCAATAATAGGGATATGTGCTCGTTATAAAAGAGAGCTTTCCCTCTTTGTAATTTCTTGAGTTCATAATAATATTTTCAACTTTACAAACTCCTCTCCCTCTCTCTCCTCTCCAAGGCATGCTGACTACCATCAAAGAGCAGCCGGCCACCTACGCCAACCTATAGGGGCTGCCAGCCACCTCTTGCAGCCAAGGGCTGCTCTCCCTACTCCACGGGTGTACAGCCCTACATGGGACTGTTTTTCCTATGTACAATGAGCCTCTACACTCCGGTTTGCACCAAGTTGTGACAACAACAATGTTTCATCTCTTTCATGGTCTTGAGGCTTGAACATAGCACACATTTACTTATTCTACTTTTTAAAGAATCACAAATGTACATCTACTACTAAGTGAAACAAGCTTAAGCATCTTGAATAGTTCTCTTTGATCCACCTAAATCAGAAATTAACAAATTACTGAAGCCATTTATTCTCGCACAGACTTGGATTTTAGGTTGTGGCTATTGAAAATGGTAAAACAATCAAACTCCCTCGAGGAGGAGGAAAGGATTGTCCATGAGATGGTCCAGCCAAAAGTAAGCCAAATGGCAGACCCACCACTCATTAGGCAGTTAATGACTTGGTTAGCCTCCAGAAGAACACAACAAATTTTAGGCACAGTAGATAGTGATTCTTGTATAGGTAAATAATACTTAGTTTTTCGGTGCTCGACATATAGGACGCCTTTTGAGTAACTTAGGCTTGAGCTTTTTGGGTTCTGAGTTTACTTAGTTTTTCAGTGCTCTACATATAGGAGGCCTTCTAAGCAACTTAGGCTTCAGCTTTTTGGGTTCTGAGTTTACTTGCACCATTCACTACATAAGACGATCTTACGTGATATTGAATATTCCCGGAGTAGAGCTAACAATGGCTAGGCATGACTGGCTATGTAGTCGACAGCAGATTTTCCATAAAATGAAGGTAACATGTTGGGATATATTGCAATCTTGTTAGCAAGAATTTCTTCTAGGGTTGAAGATGCCAGAATTCACTAGAAACAAACAATTATATGGAAGAAGGCTCATACTCAAGCTGAGAGTTTTCATCAAAATTACCTGACAATTGAAACATTTTGGAGGATCGTGGTTGAATATCATATTGGTGCACAGCTGGTCACAAACAAGACAAAGGCCATATTACAACTTGACAAAAGTACAACTACTCTACGCAACCGATGAAAAAAGTTTGATTTCATGTTAAAAATTTGAAAAAAAAAAAAAGGGTAGTGATGTAATTTGACAATTTTGAACCGACAAACTGACCTGAAACCAAAGAAAAGTCTCATTTACAGACACTTTGTAAAACCTACAAGGAAGAATATGTATCATAAAATTTATTATTTATGAATGTGCAATAGTAGGGCACCTAAAGTTCCTTTCAAAAAAACTAGTAGTGACTTAAATTTGCATACTTATTTATACCAAACAAGATATCAATCCCAATATAAAAGGAATGAATTGAGTTTCGCAAAGAATCCATGTTTTAACCCCATGATCGGATCTCCTAAGTGATCGAAAGGTCCGACTCAACGATTTAAAGATAAACAATCACAACGAGGTAAGAAGGATGGTGACCCAGTTCCACCACAAAGGGTATACATCTAGGGAAAGGACGATGCTCCCAACTATTCACTAATAAGAAATAATAATACAATCTCTCTTTTTCTCTTTGATTGCCTAAGAGAGGGTTTCAAGGGCCTCTCTTAGCTATTTATAGTATTGTGGTTGATCTTCCCACAAGATCTTCTGATCGGATACATCCATTGTCAAAGCATGTATGTTGTTAGGTTATTAATTGCAGCGGCCATGCCATCATTTATTGTTGGTATGACCGTGTTGGATTTCTCCACCATTTCCCTGTCACCGGTTGGCGTCGGATTTTCAGGCGGGTCAAGTTTATCCAGACCCACCTATATTCAGACCTTCCCAGGTGTAGGCAGGTCGAATCTACCTGCCTCTTTCACTTTCAGGTGGTCAAACCTCTTGTTGGGCTTCTCGCGGAGTTTTAAGTCCGATGGCGCTTTTTACCCCTCATCATATGCCCCTTACTCTCTAGCCAGCGGATGCTGCTGCAAGAGTAATTAAAGTAGTTAAAATTCTGCAGTTGGTGATGCCCCCAAATGGTGCCCTGGCTTTTTCGTTAAAGTGGGGGAGCATTTGTTATGGAGCGAAAGTTGCAATTATAAGCGGCCAAGACGCTCTTAGTGTTGTCTTTAGAGAGGCGATTATGTAGTACAAAGGTCAGAGACGAGATATGTCTTAGCTTTCGTCAGCCAATGGGAGGTCGCTTGCTAGTAACGGGAACATGAGCACCTATTTTTTCTGTCGGCCTTGAGAGGCGACTTCAGGCGCGTTCGCCTATTTTTGTTCCGGCCTTAAGAGACTACTTCAGGTGTGTTCGCCTATTTTTGTGCCAGCCTTAAAAATCGACTTCAGGTGCGACCGCCTGTTTTACTGCCAGCTTTAAAAGGTGGCTTCAGGCGCATCCGCCTGTTTTACTACTGACCTCAAGAGGCAACTTTAGGCGTGTCCGCCTATTTTACTGCCCACCTTAAGAAGCGGCTTCCTCGGGAGTGAGTGTGACGTATGTGTCACCTTTCACGAGTGATGGCCAATTACTTTGGGATTTAATTTTTATCTTGTATGTCATGATGAGGCGTAAAGGCTTAAAATACTGCGCTTGCCAGTCATGTGACCGGCATTAATGCTGTGCAAGATATGCACGCACCAACATTTAATGTTAGTAATGATTACTGAGGTATCCCTGCCTTAAACGGGTATGTTTTGAAACCCGTGTCGTATCCACAGGACCTTTTTTTTTTAATTTGTGCCCCATAAGGGGGGAACCACTCGGTATGGGGGTTATAAATAGGGGGTGTGGGGCATAGTTAATGCCCCACCTACCATTTTTTTTAGCGCTCTTCGTCGTTTGTGCGATCTCTTCCTTCTCAAGCGAGGCGTGAGGAGGTGGTTTTCTCGGAACTTCTTTTCCTGGCAAGTGTCAAAGACGTTGTCTGTCATGTCTGGACTCGTGGGCAAGGGTAAGTCTGCCTCATCCTCGTCCGACATCTCGCCTAAGACAAGAGACCTTTACACCTTTGCTTCTGACTTCCATAGTCGTTCCGCCATTAGGGCGTTTCTGAGTGGATACAGACTCAATGGAGTTCCGTTTCACCCTTGTGAGTCGCAAACCCGCCTATGCTCGCACAGGTCTAAGGATTCGTTCATCATTTGTAAATATGTCATCGCATATAGCCTTTGGATACTTTTGAACCCCTTCTTATGTTCATTCCTTTGTTACTATCACCTGGCCCCCTTGCAGCTTAGCCTCAATTGCTGGTTAATTTTGAACACTTTTACTATTATCTGCTTCCATTTGCGGATTGTCCCTCGCCTGGGTTTGTTCCGCCTACTTTTTGGGCTTATGCCCCTTAAGGTTAAGAAGGGCAAGCCTCCATCAGGTACTTATACACTGTACAGTCGACATACAAAATACCGGATAGTTGACTTACGCGACAGTTTGAAGGAGCAGGACCGTCATTTTTTCTATCTTGCACGATGAGGGTCACGGCATCTCTTATACATGGCAAGGCCCGTTCGATAAGGACCTGCTGCCTAGGTCTGAGGAGCTTGATTCAGCTGCTCAGGCGAACACCGATAGGATTATTAACTTTGGGCTGATTGCCCACTCGGAGCTCAAGCGGGAAGACATCCAAGCGACTTTGTCGTGGGTTGTGAATTCCTATCCCACGCCATGTAAATAAGGGGAGGTGATAGCTTTAGAACGCGTATCCTCCTGGTTTGTTACTTAATGACTTGGCATTTCTATTATTTCTTTGCAGCTTTTGATCGGTTTGCTCCACCGAACACTCCCAGGCATCGAGGCAATGGCTCCTCCCAGCATCGGCTGCACCACAGGGAGAAAAGGCCTATGGAGCGGAAAGAGGGAAGCCAATCCTCCCACTCCAAGCAACCCAAGAGGAAGAGGGGGGGGAGTAAAGAGAAGGCGAAGACCCCTCTCAAGCGCTTGAAGAGGGGTTCAGGCGATGTTCAGCCAGCGTCGTCCACTCGTGAGAGTTCGAGTAGGGTTGAGGCAGGGGAAGCCCCAGTTGATTCGCCTGTCCCCTCAAGCCCACCCGAACCGTAAGAAGGATGTATAGTCTTCGACTCTCCGCCCGCTACTTTAGCGGAGATGGCTCAGGCAGGCGGAACCAGTGCCTCCAACACCTTGTCCAGATCAGCCGATGCCTTCTCCCAGCTGGCAAAGGAGGTGGCTACTACCGGTGGCTTCCTCAGTGAGAGCGTTTTCGCGCAACCACACTATAGGCAAAGCTCGACGGGGGCAAGGATGCTGGTGGAACCTTCCGGCAGAGGGGGGCTTGAGCTAATAAGGCAGACAGTCGAATCTACTAGGGGATCCGTCTTAAAAGCTGCTGGTGGAGGGCCCACGCCTGGCCGGGTAGTTCCGATCCAGCCGGGCAATGCGGGCGACTCACACAGTTCGGGTGGAGGCCTTAGCGTGGAGAGGCAGGTGATCCGGCATTTGGAGGATGTTGTATTTTGGGCTACCTCTTGGCTGGGAGGCATGAACCTAAACTATGTGTTCTACTATTGCCTCCAAGAGGTAAGCATTCTCTTGTTTTCCCTTTACTTATACTTTGGAGAGGGGTTTTCTCTTTACATCCGCCCACGATTCTGAGCAGGTGGAGCTTCTCGGGAGTACCCTTATCCCACATGGCGGTGCTCTTGCATACGTTGCTAGGCCTAGCGAGTCTTCCAGGGCAGCTAAGATGACCGCCAAGTGGGATGTGACGGCCAAGGCAGAGCTGTGCGATTTTGCCCGTCGTCTAAAGGAGGCGACTGCCATCCGAAAGAAGGCGAAGAAGAGAACAGAGGACACCTTTCGCAAGCTACACTTGCAACAACAAGTGGCCCATCAAGTCTCCCAACTAGAGGAGCTGAGGCAGGCCTGCCAGGGTTTGAGGCAGATTGCCAACCTTTGCGGGAAGATAGAGGAGAGTCTCATCAGAACGCACAAGAATGAAGTCGTGGCTCTGCGAGACCTATCTAAGCGCCTGCAAACTTCCTACACCAGCGTCCTTTCCCTAAAGGAGGAGTTGCAGGTGCTAAGGGTCAAGTGTTCTTCAGTCATGGAGGGATACGAGGCGACCCTTCAGGAAGAGCACCTTCGCTTGGGTGCGACCATTGACAAACTTGTCGAGGTGTTGGCAAGTGAGGAGGCACTGAGAGCCGACCTTGACAAGGCTCAGCAGCTCGCGGAGGACCGAAGCAAGGCGGTGCTTGAGTTGGAGAAGGATGCCCAGCCGGAGCTCAATCCCAACATGATGATGGGGTTCTTTGCTACTAACCCGTCAATGGAAGAGAACCGGGAGGCCATCTCGAGGGAGATGGGGAAGCACACAATGGCGGCAGTACAAGCCCTTCTTGAGGGCAAACGCACCTCGGTGGAGGAGCTATGCAACTGGTCTATGGATCAATTTTTGTCTGAGTATGACCGTCAAAAAGCTAACGGCCATATCGTGGACAAGGATCCTATAAGACTACCCAAGGAGCAGCTGGAGCCCACGAGTTAGCCGGGAAGCCCAGCCCCTGAGGAGGAGGAGCCCAAGCCGAGTCTGTTAGAAGCTACGGAATCACCGATCCGGCCGAGTAGTTCTCGTGTCGTCTCGTCGCCGCCCAACACACCTGGAGCGAACATCTTTGAAGACTGGGAGTGAAGTCACTTAGTCTTCAATGTAGTCCTATTATCTCTCTTCTTTTTTTTGCCAGAAACAATGGTTCCAGGTGATGTAATGGGCAATACTTTCAATGAAATAAAAGTTTTTATTTCTATTGCATTTTCTTTTCATACATGATACAAGCATAAGTTACTCGCATGCCAAAGTACGAGGAATTGTCTCATCACCTGGGTCTGTAATTTGTAAAAGTCGCATGAACGGTTCTTACAAACTTTGTAAGGCCTTTCCCAAGGGGTGTCTAGTTTTCCACCCGATTTGCTTGGCATAGAGACTTCGCACTTCCACAGGACTAAGTCTCCTTCGGAGAATGCCCTTTTACAAACCCGCTTGTTGTAAGCAGTCGCAATCGTTTCCTTATACTTAAGCGATGCTTCTAAAGCTTCATCCCTTAGCTCGTCTACGAAGTCTAGGGCTAAGCGGATCTGGTCTTCATTAGTGGCAGGGCCATAGAGTTGTGTCCGATAGGTGGGGAGGACAGTCTCAATCGGTAGCCGAGCTTCCATGTCGTACGCCAGGCTAAATGGTGTATGGCCTGTGGAAGTCCTCTAGCATGTCCTGTAGCTCCATAGTACGTCCGGTAGCTCGTCTGCCCATCTCCCTTTGGCTAAGTGCAACTAACGTTTGAGCACTGAGATGATGGTGTCGTTATTTACCTCCGCCTGTCTGTTTGACTGGGAATGTCCCACGGATGTGAAGCATAGGCAGATATCCTAGCTGATGCAAAATTCCTCGAATTTTCTACAGGCGAACTGGGTGCCATTGTCCGTGACAATGTAGTGAGGTATCCCATATCGAGCTGTAATATTTTTGCGGACGAAGGAGGACTCTGTCAGTTGTTGGGCTAGCCACAGCCTCGGCTTCAACCCACTTGGAAAAGTACTCAACTGCCACCAATATGAACCGCTTTTGAACCGAGGCTGGCGGAAAAGGGCCAATGAAATCCATCCCCCATTTTGCGAAGGGAATGGGTGACATTATAGGCACCAACTTTCCAGGCGGCAAGTGATGCAGGGTAGCGAATCGCTGGCACTTATCACACCTACACACGAAGTCTTTACACCGTTGTTTCATCTAGGGCCAAAAATATCCCGCCTAGAATAGTCGGGCCAAGAGGGCTTTATATCATTCATGGTTCCTGTAAGGACCACTATGAACTTCTTAAAAGGCTTGAGATGCTTCTTCCTCTGTAAGGCAACGCAACAAGGGGGTGGAGAAACCCTACTTGTATAATCGCTCGTCTACCAAGGTGCACCTAGAGGCCTTTAGGCAAAACACCCTGGGGCGTGGTTCCCTTGGGGGCAGCTCATCAGTGTTTAAATAGTTGACAATGAGTGCCATCCATGATGAGGATTGTTCTACTGTGAACAGCCTGGGGGCAAGTATTGTCGGCTCCTTCAAGATTTGGAGACAGATATCCTCCTCCTGATCAAGAGGGATCGCCAAAGCTAAGCGGGCCAAGGCGTCTGCGAGGGGGTTGTTGGACCGAGGTATTCGCTCAATTGAGACAATTCTGAAGTCAGACAACTCCTCCCTAATCTTGTCAGCGTACAAGATCATGTTTGGATCCCTAGCTTGGTACTCGCTATTGACTTGATTGGCGACCAGCTGGGAATCCGTGTAGACTTCGAAAGAGGAAACACCTTTTGATTTAACCACCCGAATGCCGACTAGCATAGCCTCATACTCCGCCTGGTTATTGGACGCTGGAAAAATCAGTTTGATGGCGTACTGATGAGTAGCGCCATCTAAGGCAATCAAGGCTATGCCGACCCCAGACATGGTTGTCATCGTCAAGCCGTCCACATACAACTTCCAGGGCAGAGTAAGGGAGGCATCCGGGTCTATGAATTCTACCACGAAGTCCTCCAAGACCGGTCCCTTAATTACCTTCCTCGGCTGGTACTGAATATCGAATTCAGCCAATTCCATAACCCATTTCATCTGTCGTGCTGATCCCGTGGGCTTATGTAACATTCGCCGCAGGAGGTAATCGAACAGAACGATTATAGTGTGGGCTTGGAAATATAGGCGTAGTTTTCTGGCAGCAGTCACCAAGACCAGCCCGAGCCTCTCAATCACCGTATATTTAGCTTCTACACCTTGATAGGTTTTGCTAATGAAGTATACCGACCGTTGTGTCCCTTCTCACTCGCCGACTAAGACAGCACTGACGGCAATTGAGATGCCGCCAGGTATAAAGAAAAAGCTTCCCCAAGCTTGGGAACTGTCAGGATATGGGGACTTCGGAACGCCTCATTGATGTCCTGTAGGGCCTTTTGGTAGTGAGGAGTCCAATAAGCGGTAGTATAACATTTACCCTTCTGGATACATTCGAAGAAGGGGAGGCACTTGTCAGAGGATCGAGACAAGAATCAACCTAAAGAGGCGATCTTGCTGACCAGTGACTGCATCCCTTTCAACGTGCTTGGTGGCTGAAGGTCCATGATCGCCTGAATCTTGTCAAGGTTGGCTTCAATTCCTCTGTTAAAAACCAAGAATCCTAGAAATTTGCCTACTGAGACCCCAAAGATACATTTCTCGGGGTTCAACCAGAGGCGAGTGTTCCTTGATATTTGAAACACCTCTGCCAAGTATTCTTAAGTGCTGAGGAAAATTAGATCCCCTCACAAGCATATCATCTATATATACTTCAAACGACTTTCCTATTATTTTAGAGAAAATCATGTTTACAATGTGCTAGTAGGTTGCTCCAACATTTTTTAAGCCAAAGGGCATGACTCTATACTAAAGCAAACCCTTATCAGTGATGAAGGAGGTGTAAGGTCTGTCAACTGGAGCAAGATTAATCTGGTGATATCCGTTGTAGGCATCCAAGGACATATGAGATTGCCCATTGTAGGAGTCCACCAGAGTATCCACCCTTGGTAAAGAGAACTCGTCCTTTAGGTAGGTTTCGTTGAGGTTGGTGAAGTTCATGCACATGCGCCATTTGCTGTTGGCTTTCTTCACCATGACCACGTTTAAGAGCCTTGTTGGATGTAAGGACTTTTCAATGAATCCGATTTCAAGTAGCTTTTGAACTTCGACCTCTACCACTTACCATTGCTCGACTGACTTATGCTAGCTGGCTTGTTTGACCGTGCGGGTGCCCACCTGAATGTTCAAGTGGTGCTAGATCAGGGATGGATCTACTAATGGCAAGTCATTGGCACATCAAGCAAAGATGTCCACGTTGGTTTGAAGTAGGAGCAGCAACTCCTGTACTTCGGAGGGATCAAGGTCCGCTCCAACCTGGATGAGCATGGTAGCGTCGTCAAGATACATTTGTATAGCCATAGCTGAAGAGCCTGGCTGCAATCCTAAAGTCGCTGGCGAATCAACTGGACTTACTTCCTGCTGGATTACCTGGACTTCGTTTCTCTTCTTCCCCCATTTCTGCTACTTGGGGGGTCTCAGCTCCATGGATCGTTCTAGCTCAATCCTTAAGAGCTCGCGCGCAGCCGTTTGATCCCCGTGTAATATTCCTACCCCGCGAGGGGATTGGAAGAGCATAAGAGGGGATTAAGCAGAAGGCGTGGGTAGTCAGTCAGCTGAGGATGCCGTCGAACGCCGCCGTCAACCTGGCCACTATGAACGTAGCCGTCTGGTTGAGGTGTCTGTCCCTATCACAGACGAACAAGGAGAGGTTGATCTCTCCTTTTGGCATCACCTTGTGATTGCCAAACCCCACAACCAGGTGAGTTGACGGGGAGAGATACTCTTCTTTGAAGCCTAATCAAAGTAGTGTTCTAGAGAAGAAAACATCAACGGCACTACCTTCGTCCACAAGAAGCTGGGGTTACTATTGTCTCGCCAGTAGGAGTATTACCAGCAACGGATCAGTGTGCTCTGTCGGGCTCGGCAAAGAGGCAAACAACCTAAAGGCTGCTTATTTGACGAGGCCTCTTTCACCCCACTGAAGGGTGGGGAACACACTACGAGAGGCCTGCCTGGAGGGGGTGAGTTGCTGTTTTGGGGCAGCGTTGACCCCGAAAATCACTTCAACCTCCACACTCGTAGATGATGGAGGACGATCGTTTTGTGATAACCCAAGAATAGCCACCAGAACTCGGTGATGGTACTCGGCCGAGGGGAGCACAGGCAACACCATCTGCTCGATCTAGAGGGACGAGGTGCCGCCAGGTCTATGACCCACTGTAAGGACCATGTTGACTCCACAGAACTACTGAAGCTTTTCCTTGTGGTAGTCCTAGGCCCTCCATGGGCCTTTTTCCCTTATCTTGTCCTTCACTACTGATGAAGTGGGCCAGATTTCCGTACCGGATCTGAGACTCAATCTGGTCTCACAGATCTCGGCAATCTTCGGTGGCGTGGCCCCAGGCCTCGTGGTATTTGCAGTAGGGCCCAGAGTCAGCCTTCTTTTTCAACGGCTTGGGCAGAAGCAATAAGTCTTTGTCTATAGACCATACTTCCGCTAACACGTCCGCCTGGTTTACGACCGGGGGAGTGTATTCTTCAAAATAATCTCGCCTAGGCTGGCGGGGTCCATTGTTTCAATCCTTGGTTGGCCGATCATTTCTCCGTTCTAAAAAGCCGCTTGTTGAAGCGGCTGCCTTCGCGTGTGGAGATGGAGGTGGACTCCCCCGAGGCCCGCTTCTCTTCGACCGGGTCGACATCATCTCCACATCCCTCCACCAACCGGCTGCGGGAGCGAAAAGAATTGTCCTGCTCGACGAACGTTGTAGCTCTATCCCAAAGCTCCGCCATATCTCTGAGCGGGAAATCGTCGATGTCATACCAAAACCTTGAGTCAGGAGTCCTGACTTAAAGTATTGGATGGCAACAGCATCGTAAAGTCGCTTACATTTGAAGAACTGAGCCTTAAATCAATTTAGGTAAAACTAGAAAGATTCATTCTTCCGCTGCCGAATCTCTGACAACCTCTCAGGATTGTCTCTAACCCTCTGCTACCCAGCAAAGTACTGGCAAAACTTGTCCGCCAGTTCTTGGAAGCAGGTGATCTGTCCGTCCGGTAGTTCATTAAACCATTCATGGGCCATGCCGGACAAATAGGACGGAAATACTCGGCATAGTACTCCATCGATGCAGCCGTGAACCAGCATCATCGAACGGTAACTCCCAACGAAGCTATAGGGATCCGTCGTCCCATCATATTGGGCCATGACGAGCTGCTTGAATTTTTCCAGCATGCGGACTGTCATCGCCTCCTCAGTGAAAGGATAGGTGGTGATGTAAGCCCGTGGGCATATACCCCACATTGCCCGAGTGACCTGGCAGATGATCTCAGGGATCGAGCTCCGCTACTGGTCGCTAAGGGTTGAGCTCCTGTATGCTCTCTCGACAAAGGCGGGTGGGGAATTTTAAGCAGATCAAGAGGAGCTTCCCCTTTCTTGCTACTAAGCTCTCGCTTTAACTTTTCGAATTGTTCACGCAAGCAAGCATTTTTGTCCTCCACCGTACGATGCCACCTTTGTTGTTCATCTTTAAGGCTCGATTGGTGGGGCTCCTCCAACAGGATTTTGCCTAACTCCCGGATTTGTCTAATCTTCTAGAGTTTCTCGACAACTGAAAGTTCTTCAGCCCTAAGAGCTGCCAGCCTGGCTTGACACTACTCCTCCCTCGCCTGAATCTCCAAGAGAGGGTCTTGCCCGGGGACCTCCAGTAGTCAGCCAGGGACTCCTTACTTCTCCTTACTTGGCCCGGCTGGTTATGGGTGTTTCTTGGACACCAAGACACTTGATTATGCCTGAGCTTGCACTTTCTCAGGGCCGGCCCGGAAGGAGTTGTGAGTCTTAGGGGCCATCGGAAGAATTCAAGGGCTGGGAAATTTTATCAACTGATAATTGCTTTCCACAAATAATGCTAATTGATCGGACTTCCTAAGTGATCGGAGAGTCCAACTCAACAATTATAAACAAGCAATCACAATGAGGCAAGAGGGTTGGTGACTCAGCTCTACCACGAAGGGTGTACATCTGAGGGGAAGGCAATGCTCCCAACTATTCACTAGTAAGAAGTAATAGTATAATTTCTCTTTTTCTCTCTGATTGGCTGAGAGAGGACCTCGAGAGCCTCTCTTATCTATTTATAGTGCTGGGGTTGGTCATCTCGCAAGATCTTCTGACCGAATACGTCAGTTGTCAGGGCATGCATGTTGTCAGATAATTAATTGTAGCGGCCATGCTATTATTTATTGTTGGTATGGCTGTGTTGGGCTTTTCGGGCAAGTCGGATTTATTCGGACCCGCCTATATTTGAACCTTCTTGGATGTAGGCGGGTAAGATCTGCCTATCTCTTTCACTTTCGAGTGGTCGGATCTCTTGTTGAGCTTCTCGCGAAGTTTTAAGTCCGAGGGGACTTTTGGCCTCTCATCATATGTACATCATACTTCACGCATGGATACACAAATGACATATTGAACCATTCATCCTCAATTAGATTTAAGTGTCCCCATTATTCACGTAGGTGTAGTTAGTAATACAAACAACAATGTTAACAATAATTCGAAATGAGGAAGGTTTAGTGACAACAAAAATTGCAAGCAAATATGAGCAATCATAATATACAAATTGCAATACTTAGAGTCTAACTCCATATTGATAAAGGTTGGATGATAACAATTCACTCAATCTCAGACCCAAATTTATCCAAAGTGATCTACCAAAATGCTACCCCCAAAGTAGTGTATACTAATTTCTCGGTGCTTCTGTGGGACAGCCATATCTCTGTGACTAAAAAATGGAGACATAGCTACAATCAAGGAGTTGCAACCTCTAGACATTTGAAAAAAAAAAATGGCCTTCAACATCATCACCAAGACCGAATGCAATCAGGTGATACAGGGACCATATATGCAGCTTGGACAAGCACAGGAGATAATTCCCCGAAAATCATCTGATGCAGAATAAGAAATGAGGAATCATTTAATATGAAATAAGAAATGACAAATAAGCAACAGCAACAACCCACTTATTCCACCATTTATAGTTGATTGTGAAGGTGGATGGTAAAAAAACTAAATTTTGTTTGCTACAGATTCAGTAGTCCAATTGATGGAAAAAATAAAGATGGATCATGGTAAATTAATCTACGAAGGTCACTTGAGACAAGAGAAACCATGCAATAAGCCAATTTCACCTTCAGAATAACACTGAGAAATGATAGTGAATCACACACCCAATGTTAGAAGCAAGAACAAACAGACAATCAAGCACCAACAGAACACAAAGATTTATGCAGATAGCCTTCTCTTTACAGAGAAGAATACATCTTGAGAACCAGTAGCAATACTACACAAATAAATGTGCAAGAAGCAAGAATGAACAATCATTCAAGAAACCAGAGAGGCAGAGATTTGTGAAAACTCCTTCACAATGAAGCATACAAGGCATGGATAACGAAAATGGTTCCACTATGAGAAGATATACATAGACCCCCAAAAACTACTCTCCTAAACATGAAGCTCATAATCTCAAGATTTGAAAATCCCAATGACACTAATCATAATCTCCGTGGAAAAATAAGATTGGACTAATAGCATCTTTCAACTAGAATAAGCAAATACATACTCAAAGTATGAAACTCCATATTAAGAGGGCCCTGTCCCTATACCTATGGCTCAGAGTTCTCGACTTTCCAAACTGCCTAGGATCCGTTTATTTTTTCTTGTTGAATCAAGCATAATTGGCATATTTTAGATCTTACTTAGGGCATGATCAACAAATATTCACCGTGAGTTAGACTCCTAGATATACCAGTACCGTCTCCACCATTCAGGCCTTCTCGGTGTTCTCGCAGCTTACTAGTCCAACCAGGTTCATGCAAGCCATGAATTTGGCCATTGTCAAAAGCTTTTTTTTAAAAGGACCATTGTCAAAAGGTTAGTTATTATTTGTAGAGGATCTTCTATGTTGGCAATCTTATTACTAAGACCTCACCTTAAGCAACCCCTCCTTATATGAGGTGGTATCTCAAATTAATGTGCTTTACCCTTTCACAATGCATGTTATCCCTTCATCAGATGTATGGTCCCCTAACTACCAACATGCACCATGAGAATTTCCAAGCTTAGACTAATCTCAATGAACAAACCTTTCAACCATATTGCTTCTAGATCCCTTGTGTTGCAGCCATGTACTCTACCTCTATAGTTGGTAGTGTCATAGTAGATTGAAGAGTGGCCTTCTAACTTGCTGTGCATCTGCCACCAAAAAATATATTATGTCACTGATCACTTCTTGTCACGATCATCCACATTATCTACATTGACATTGCCAACCAAACCACCTCAACTCCTCCCAAACTCCATATTGAAATTTGTAGTACCTAGAAGGTACTTAAATTTCTACTTCATGGATTCCAAAATCCTTCATCTAGATTGGCCATGTATAGACTGACAACATTAATGGTGAAAGCAATGCCTAGATGTGTGTCGGACATAGTACACATGATGATGCTAGCTGCATTGGAGTATTGCAATCCTGGCAACTTGCTCATGATCCCCCTTGGACTATGGACAAGAGCTTAATTGGATTTTAAAGCAAAGCCAAATGAAACCTTCTCACTTTTAGCATGAGAAGCATCAAAACAGTCAAACACCTTTTGCAAGCAGTCTTCTGACTTAGACACAACTTCTTGGATTAGAGATCTCTCGATATCTCCATACCAAAAATCTCTTGCATCGGTCCTAAGCCTTCCATTTCTAATTCTCCACCAAGCAACCTTCAACTTATCTATGTTGGACTTGTCTCTGGCTGCAACCAGCATGCCATCCACATCATTGAGAAGCATATATATGAAGGAGCTATAGTAACTTCTTGAAGTACATACACACATCATATCCACTTCTTCTTAAACATCAACCAACTATGAAAGTCTTCAATCTCTTGTATCATTGCATTGGAGATCACTTCAACTTGTATAACGATATCTTCAACAGGAAAACATGATCTTCCTTTCCTTTCTTTGCAAAGCCCTCAGACTAATGAATATATGTGCTCATTAAGATCGCCATACAAAAAGGTTATCTTTACATGTAATCATTTAACTTCAAGTTGTTTGCAGCAACTACGGCAAGGGCAAGCAAAATTCAAATAGAATCATGGAAATGTGCTTTAAGATAAGCAAGAAGATGTCACTTTAGTCAACACCCACCATTTAGTTGAAGTCTTTGAAAATGAGTCTCACCTTATATCTTGAAATAGCGGGACCCAATGTATTCTCTTGTCGCAGAACATCCACTTATAGCATGTGGCCTCTTGTCCTTTCAGAGGATGCACCAAGGTTTATGTCTAGCTTTTCTACATGAGACTTCATCTTTTCATTAATGGTGATGATCCATTCTATAAATTCTTTAAACGAAATGGATGGTTTGACTATGGCATCTTAACTCCCCCATATCACTTGTCTCCTCTGAAACTTATAGTGCATGTACAAACCCAGAATCACCGTATTTGAAAGGTGATTCAATCACTCTATGCAATGTAGCCGTCCTCTTCTTCTATGGTAACTTCCTCTTCTTTTTCTGTGTCAAGAACAAGATCTTCTTTTGGTCTTTTCGACTACAGCCTACAGGGTCAACATTACGCTAAACATGCTTCGAGGCTAATGGGTAATGAGTTGTAGTTACCCTTTACGTTTTATTGTAGGATTGGGCTTAATCAATGCAGTTCAAGTCTTTGAAGGCATCATCGATGATAAGAACCATCACCAAGGGGAGTGCTTCCATTATAACGAGAAGAATGCGATTCAATTACAAGCATATGTACATATAGACCTTCATGTCGCCATCTTCCAAACGGAAATTTCAGCAAGTTCGGGGCTCACAAAGCCCAATTTAATCACCCGTAATTCGCATTGCTGCACCATACAGAAGCCCTTTAGAAAAAACCGGGAGTGGGGGGGTGTGGTGTGGTGGGTGGGGTGTGGAGGGGGGAGGCGGGGGTGTTGGGGGACGTGTGGGGGGTTTTGTTTGTTGTTGGGAAGGGTTTCAAAAAGGAGTAAACATATTACAAGATTGGATTTTTCCGACATAGGAGCAAGACACAAGCAAAACACCGGCTACCCAGATAGCAGGATCGGATCTTTAAGGGTTTCCAGATGGAAAGGAGGAGTACCCATCTTCGCTGAGGACCCCATGGGGGTGCTTGGGGGTCGGCGAGGCCAAGCCGTAGTTGTAGAGCTTGCCATTCTGGAGGGCGCCCAGCTCGCAAGGGCCCCCGAGGCAAGGAAGAGTTCGATGGAAGAAGAGCGCCGCGAGGAGAAGAAGGCAGACGGCGCCTCCGCGTGGTAGAGCGATCAGCTCCATTGCCGCAGGAGGAGAAGCCAAGAGAAGAGAACCACTTTGATTGCAGGGGGGAGATGGTGATACTGTTGCTGTCTTTTCCTTTTCCCCGAGGTTTCTCTCCTCTCCGTCAGTAGGTGGAGATCGAAGGGCCCCAATGCTGGTCCTGCCGTCGGTACCGGAACCTTAGTGTATGATTTAAATGTCTAACAATGTATGCTAGGATTCTACCATCCAGGCTTTTATTCAATAATAAATAAAAAATTATAATCAACCTATAATCTTGTAATTAATATTAAAGTAAAAAATATAATATGAATTTATATTAGAACTTTTTAATACACAATACATATGTAAAGAATTTTCACTACCAATTAAATATTGATTAAGAGTTTCGATGTCATGTAAAATCGATAGTAATTATACAACCAAAAGAGCAATTAGAATGATACACATAATTACATGGAAATTATTATCAACGAAAGAGACCAAAAAATAAAAAACAAGTGATCGTGCTCTAAATCTCTCTTACATGAATGATATCTATATGTGAGATAGACTATACAAATTCACACCTGAACATTCATACATAAAGATAGTAACAAAAACTTCTCATTTGAAAAAGGATTACAGTTTGAAAACTCATTTAACAGTATGAGAAACGAATTCCATGTACACTTAAATCACACTAAAGTATAATCTACCACAAGAGTTTCTTATTTAGAAATCAAAATTAGATATAATATTTACTCGTATCACGTAAAAAATCGCATATACACTCACAACACACGTAATTTGGCACACAAAAAATCAAAAAAATCATGAGTGGATATAAGTAAAAGTCACATGTAAAAATCACTGGTGTTGTTTGGCTCAAAGGCAATATCAAAGGTGATTTTTTATTTAAAGAATTGTAAGGTTTACCAAAAATCAAGAACTCACAAGTGATTTTTACATGCAACTAAAAATCACTAGTAATATTTGAAGTGTCGCTAGTGATATTTAGATTAAAATAACAAAAACATTGATAACTTTTACACAACTAAAAATTATCAGTAATATTTAATTTAGAGTAAAAAAATATTTGTGATATTTGATTCAAAGTCAAATATCGCAGTGATTTTTTCTTAAGGGAAAAGTAGGGGTTGTATTTGTAGAACTCTTTTTCTTAAATGATAGCTAGGAGCAACAAGTAAAAAATAAAAAAGGACATTGGATTTGTCTACTATTATAATCTATTAACATATTACGAAATTTACTAGCATGTCTTGTATATTAATAAAATAAATTATAAAATTTTGGTTGGATAATCAAAATCACTTAATCTATTTATTCAGCCTCTTATTAAAAAAAAGGCAATTACCAATTGAAAAGAGGAAAGATAATATATATTAATATATCACTAAGATTTGTGTTTAAATGGAAGGAGAGAGGTAAAGATTCAACAGTAGTATATGTTATAGATTTTTCGGACTTTACATATCAACTTGATTTATATTACAATTTCATGCATCAACTCAATTTTGCTTTACGGTGAAAAGCACATACAAGTCACGCAACTTTACCTCTCGCTCTAGCGCCCGCTCGCCTCCTTCCAGCGAAATCGAAACCCTATATCGTGTTGGGCCCTCGATCGATCTCCGGCTACCGATTGGGGGGCCCCCCTCCCCACCTCTCCTCTACTCTTCACCCTTCCCCCCGTACCCCCCCTTCCCCCTTCCATTCTGCCTTTCCTATGTCGCGGTCCTCCATTCGCCACATCCTCACCAGCATCCCACCTTCAAGCTTTACTCCTTCCTTCGATGCAGCTCCAGCTCCATGCGTGACCGACCTTGCCCTTCAGTGTTGCTGCTTCTATTCCCTCTCTGTCCTTGCATCTATAGGCAAAGGAGGGGTTGGAGAAGGGATGAGGTTGCTTAGGGGTGAGTTGCTTGGGCTTCACCGTTCACTCTCGTGGCCCTTTTGTGTCGGGACCATGCCAGAGCTCAGGACTATATACAACCAAAATTTTGCCGAATATACTTCAACTTCAGATTTCCTAGATCTCACTGATGCAGATCGCTAAAGCACCTCTTCAGTAGCATCGTCATCATCTTATAGCATGGGGTACAAGATTGCTACGATCGATTTATAAAGATGTTTTCTTTATAATTTTATTTCATTTTCTTGTTTTGATTTTCCATATCTTGTCTCTCAATTTAGAGTTTCCCTGTCCCTCAGGATGGGGTGTAGTATCCCTCGTCTTTTAGACGAGTGGTGTTTGGTTGTCCTTCTTCCTTTCCCTTTAAGAGTGACGTCCTTGTATCCATTTTTTTCCCGTCAATGAAAAATCCTTGTTAAAAAAAAAAAAACTAAAATCCCCTTTACATAGCCATATTCCATTATAAATGTTTAAGAATAAAATTGATTAAGATAATTTAAGATCAATTTTTTTAAATTGGTTATCTTTCATATTTTTTGTTTTTCTTATTGTGGTAAATGTTTAATTTTTTCCCCTGTTGTCCTAATGTCTTGTCCTTATATAAAGAGGGTCAGGATTTACTTAATGAATAAGAGAAAGTAGTTTTATTTCTTACACGGTATCAAAGGGGGAAGATCCTGGGTATCTCGATTGCTAATCTCTCTCTTTCATACTTAGAGAGGTGTTGACACCTCCTTCACCTAGGAGAATTGTCGCCATGTCTCCTCTTACCCAAGGCCTATTGCTGGGCCTCTTCTCCTTGTCGCACTGTCTCTTTCCATTGAGGGAGACCATTGTAGCCTCGTGGCCTTTCTGCTGGTCTTAATCAATTGGTTCTAGATATGTGATCCCTAATGATGAGATTAGAGGCCCTGTGCAAATTTATCTACATGTCCTACTCAACGATTGACCGAATCAAATCTTTTGCAATGCCACCTCATCACGCAAGGCAACTACGTGTGCACTTTTGGGCTCTCTATCACTTGTGCTTGCCCTATCTTTGTCACGTGCATCTTTTTGCATCACTTGTGCCTCACTGCATGCATTGCACGCATTATGCTTACTACCTAGCTTCATGCCTTATGCATAACTGTTGTGACATTTGCAGTTGTTGCAACATTTACAAATGTTGCAACATGATTCTTCGCTTAGCAAGCACCTATAGTTGATGTTGACAACTGTAATGACGGGTGGGGGAACTGAGTATTGTGCTTATTCCTTCCCATTTGTTTGATTGAATTCCCCTTCCCAATTTTACCTTATCCTTTAGAGAAGGGTTTTTCGTTGCCATGAGGCAACTATAATCACTTGCTTACTTGTGATCATCTCTTTCTTTCTTACCTATTTGCTACTTCTACCTAAAGATCTCTTCCATAATTTTTTTTCTTCTTCTAATAATATAATCAAAAGGGCTTCAAATAATTTCAACCTAGTGTACCTAAGGCATGAAAACTAAGGAAAGGGGAAATCTTAGTATGGAAAGAAAGTATAGAAAGAAGAGTTATTAGAAATAAAGAAGATGAGATGCGTGTATGGGAGAAAAGAGAAGGGGATGGGCGAAGAATAGAAATAAATAAATTAAAAACTTATGAAGATAAAAAGGAAATAAATAAATAAAATAAATAAATAAAAAAAGTGTAAAACAAGATAAAAATTATTTCTTAAGTAGTCATTGAAAATTAAAATAAAATTATACCATTCGTAAATTGAGAATAAAATTTAAATACTTACTTGATCCTTTTCGAAAACAAATCAAATCAACAGCGCCAAGCCGGATAGTTACAAGGATGTCCTAACCCACACCGGAAAAAAACAATAAAAAAAGCCCTTTTGTTAAAACCCTCTCGAAGAGCTACCCGAACGATACCTCCTCCTCTCTCCCTCCGTAGGAGGCCATGGCGGCATCGTCGGAGGAGCCCTCGAGCAGGGGGGCCCTGACGAGCACACGCTTCTCGGAACTCGACCCGCCGCTCTCGTCGGTCGTCGTCGAGGCCACGGCGCGCGAGGGCTTCCACTTCTGCACCCCCGTGCAGGCGGCCACCATCCCCCTCCTCTGCTCCCACAAGGACGTCGCCGTCGACGCCGCCACCGGCTCCGGAAAGACCCTCGCCTTCGTCCTCCCCCTCGTCGAGATCCTCCGCCGCTCCCCTTCTCCCCCTAAACGCCACCAGGTAAACCTCTCAAAGTCCCCACCTTTAGGGCGCTCGGATTGTCCGGATTGCCGCGATGTTATTCGAGTCAGTGGAGCTCGACTTACAACGCTCTGGTTCGGCTTGGAAGTGATTATCTCGCGATTGCGGTTTCGCTGCTTCTTCTAAGACGGCAATGACGTCCGATGGAGGAACTCTACGGCTGTGGAAATTCTACCATTGGCCTTACGTGGATTACGTGAATGTTAATGGGCTCGTGATGGAAATCTTTTCCACGTAATGTTACAGGGGTGGGAGTAGCTGCGAAGGTACTGGAAATGTTTGGAATGTTCGACTGTAACATGATCACGATATCAACGACGTAATCTAGTCGTAGAGGTATGTGCGCACGAGGTGATTCAAATTTCGTTGGGGATGAATAGATGGAATTGCAAGTGCGTTACGATAATCGGAACAGGGCACATATGGTACATTGACATTGGAAATGTGGATTTAGCTATATGGGATGTGTTGCTTTGTGCGGAGTGGGATAGGTTGGTTTGCATAACGAAGGTTGTACCCTGCTGGATGGGACCAAAACTAAAGGAACGAATTCAAAATGCTCAGGCCTAGGTATCAGTTAGTGATTCTTGAGCTCAGAAGGTGGATGGCTTAAAGGTAGAGGGATACAAAGAAATGGGATTGTTACATCTTGTATTTGTTCTCATGCTGGTTGCAGAAGGTATAGGTTGCGTGTGGAGCCCCCCTTTATGGTGGCCTAGTTGTGCACAAGCATGTGATTTTTCGATCATGAGGCAAATATATGCATGGATAGAGGTACCTAACCCAAAGTTTGTTATCTGGGCATCTTCTCATGATAGCATTCCTCTGCAAACCTAGAGTTTTGAAATTCAGTGGATTTTACGTTAGCGTGGTTAACATGTTGCTATGACAAGATTTAAAACATTAAGGCATCCTTTTTTCTTTTTTCCCGAGAGGTACTTAAGGCAAGTCCTATTATTGTTCAGGTCATGGGAGTGATCATTTCTCCTACAAGAGAGCTTTCTTCGCAGATATATCATGTTGCTCAGCCGTTTATTGCAACAATTCCTAGTGTCAGGGCTGTTCTTCTTGTTGGAGGACTTGATATAAGAGAAGATACAAAGAAGATAGAAGAAGGTGCAAATCTGTTGATTGGCACTCCTGGAAAATTGTATGACATAATGGAGCGCATGGACATGCTAGATTTCCGAAACCTTGAGGTATATATATATTTTTTTTCTACGTCTTCTCCTCGTGCATTCATACAGTGAGAAAATTCTGATTACTGATGGACCTAGTTTTGTGTGGAACAGATTTTGATTTTAGATGAAGCTGATCGACTCTTGGACATGGGGTTCCAGAAGCAGATTACTTCAATTATTTCTCGGTTACCTAAGCTTCGCAGAACAGGTCTTTTCTCAGCCACGCAAACAGAGGCAGTCGAGGAGCTTTCTCGAGCAGGGCTCAGAAATCCAGTAAGAGTAGAAGTCCATGCAGAAGTTAATGCTAATATCAAAGCATCTTTGTCACACAAAGAAGCATCTTCAAAAACCCCATCCAGTCTTTCCAATGAGGCAAGCCTTTTTTTTTTTTTTTTTTTAGCATTCATCGGCAATTGGAACGTCTTTTCCATACTTACGGAAGAGAGAAAAATGATCGGCCAACTGTAATTCGGAGGAAACATATGGGGTACCCATATTCCCACCGAGGACAGCATCATGGAGAAAATGGCAGTCAACCTCAATGTGCTTAATCCTTTCCTGAAAGACTGGATTTGCAGCAATATAGGTGGCAGACTTGTTTTCATAGAAGAGAGGAACATGTAGAGCAGTTTGAACACTGAGATCCTGTAGAAAGGAGACAATCTACAGAACCTCACAAGCAACCTGAGCCATGGCTCTATACTCTGCCTCCGCACAAGAACGGGCCACGATAGTTTGATTCTTGCTCCTCCAAGATACAAGATTTCCCCCAATATAGATTGCAAAGCCTGAGGTAGACCGACGATCCTCTATAGAACCAGCATAATCAGCATCAAAATAAGCAAATATGTCAAGATTGCCACTGTCTCTGTAATACAACCCTCTACCTGGTGTCCCTTTGTGGTATCTCAAGATGAGACAAATTTTGAGCCAGTGGCTATGACGTGGAGTCTGCATATGCTGACTAGCCCTGCCAACTGCAAAACTGATATCTGGCCTCATGATGGTAAGGTAGATCAAATGACCCACTGTATTGCGATACTGGGTGACATCCTCATATAGAGGATCTTCCTCATCAGAATGTCATGCAGGAGGTGACTCGATGGGTATACTAGAGGGCTTAGCCCCAAGCAGTCCAGCATCCTGAAGAATCTGAAGCGTATATTGTCTTTGCGACAAGGATAGGCTTGACTCTTGTCATACAACATTAATACCCGAGGTATCTCAATTCACCCAAGTCCTTGGTGGCAAATGTGGCCTATAGGAAGGACTTGATTTGAATGATGCCATCCTCATTATCTCCTGTAAGAATCATATCATCCAGATACATGGCTAAAATAACAACACATGTATGTTTTCCATGCACTGTTTTCTTAATGAAGACTGAATGATCTGACACAGATCTCTGGAATCCAATCTTCCCAATCTCCGTACTAAGCCTCTCGAACCAGGCACGTGGACTCTGTTTCGATCCATAAATAGCCTTCCTCAGGTGACTCACATGCTCCCCCTTAGTGCTGTAACTTGTTAGCTGGCGCATGTACACCTCCTCAGATAAGTCACCATATAAGAAGGCATTTTTGATATCAAGCTGATGTAGGGCCCACTTCCTAGTTATTGCAACAGATAGATTAATGTTGACAAAGGTAATGCATGCCACTGGAGAAAACGTCTCAAAGTAATCTCCTCCATATGTCAGTGTAAAGACTTTGGTAACAAGCCTGACTTTATACCTGTCTACTATCCTATTAAGTCTATACTTGATAGTATAGACCTACCTACAGTAAACCAAGGTAGCACCCTCAAGACATGACACTAACTCCCAAGTCTGTCGTGACTGCAGAGCCTGCATCTCTTCATCCATGGTTGCCTGCCATCTCGGATCATGTGATGCCTGGATAAAATCTTTAGGAATGACAACAGTAGTGATAGCTGAAGCAAACTGGCGGACACCCGTGTCAAGATGAGCAATGCCTGTGTACTGAAATAAGGGATGAAGGGTACCATCTCTACTGGGTCTCCTCAAGGATACCCACTCCTTTATATCTGGACTATTCTCATCTGTTGCATTGGAACCAGTCCTCCTGTCATGCAAAGTAGTGGATGGTCTTCGATGGTACATCTGAGTCTCCTCCAAAGCAACTTGTATAGATGTTCCCTCTGCTGAGAAATAGGGAATCCCTTCAAAGAAGGTAACATCTGCAGTTACAACATATCTCTTGCGACTAGGATCATAACATCGATATCCCTTTTGGGTTCTGGAGTACCCAAGAAAGACATATTTAGTCGCTCTTGAAGAGAACTTGTCTTGGTTACCATATGCCTGAACAAAACAGGTACATCCAAATATTTGTAGAAGTAAAGAAAATGGTCTATTGCACTCTAGATGAATCACTTGATAAAGAATCCATCCTTGAAGGACTGACGAGGGCACCCTATTTATCAAATAGAACAATAAGAATTGCATCTACCCAGAATTGCTTAGGAACATTCATGTGGATCATTAAGGTCCTAGCAATATCTAGAAGATGACGCAACTTACGCTTAACCACACCATTCTGCTGAGATGTGTGAGCACAAGATGTTTGATGGATGATGCCTCAAGAAGAAAAGAGATCCTGTATCTCTCGTTGCACAAGCTCCAAGGCATTATCACTGCGAAAGACTATAATTGTACCATCATACTAAGTCTAAACCTTTGTCAAGAACTGCTGAAGAATCTGTGGAATCTCTACACGAGTCTTCATCAAGAAAACCCAGGTAAGCCGACTATGGTCGACTACAATTGCCGCATAATACCGATGTCCCCCTAGAGTAGTCACCCTAGATGGACCCCATACATTATAGTGTACCAAAGCAAAGGGAGTAGCACTTACCCTAGCATCCTTCCGTGAGTAAGTGCTCCTATGGTGCTTTTCGAGCTGATAGTCCTCACACTGTAATGTCAAGGAGTCTGGCAAATCAGGATATATCTGGCGCATTTTCTTGAGCAATGGATGCCCAAGTCTCCTATGTCACATCCATGGATCAGAAGTTATAGATGCGGCTCCAGCAAATAGTGTGGGTGTATCAAGATAATAGAGTCCATCACACTCTATACCCTCACTAACAATGTCTCCTGTCTGCTTGTCTTGAAAGTAGCAGCTGCCCTCATCAAATATAACACGACATCTCAACTATTTACAGATGCGACTGACTGACAGCAAGCTCATAGGGAACTCTGGTGGATAATGAACTCCTTTCTATCAACATCTTTTGAGAAGCATGTACCTACCCCACTGCTGTAATAGGGGATGTGCTTCCATTAGCCACCCTAACTTAATTTTCGACGGAGGCTTGGGATCTTCAAGTCATTGCATATCTCCTGTGAGGTGTACAGAGGTGCCAGAATATATGATCCAACGCCCTCTGACCCTGTTCTTATGCCATGCATTACCTTGGGTTGCCATTGCAAACCCCTCTCCTGGTGGATCTCTTGGAGAATCCATCACCTTTTGATTTAGCAAGAGAAGACTCATTGCTTCTTAACTCCTTGTCAAACCCACGTTGGACCTGTAGGAGGATTGGGAGAAGTCAACGATCTGCTATCCACACGCAGCAGCGCCATCAACAGATCTGCAGCAAACCACAGTGGCATGTTGATTGACATTGGACCTGTAAGAGCGGCCTGCGATGTTGATGGACTCGTGTTGCGTCTGGATTGCCGCATCGCGTCGCCTTGCACCGTTACAGCAACCTCGTGTCGCCTCTGGATCACCGCATTGCCAGCATAGGACCTATTACTTTGTCGCGTCGCCTCACTGCCTGTCTCGTAGCCTTCGCACCAAGCCTACAGGTTGCAGCGTCGCAGCAGCCTCGCTCTGCCTTTGGATCGCTGCATCGCTAGCGTAGCACTTGCTGCTTCGTCGCGTCGTGTTGCCTCGTCGCGCGTCTCACAGCTTTGCACTAGACTAGGACCTGCATCGTGTCTTGCCGCGCATGTCACAGCAGCCTCGCGCCACCTCTGTATCGCTGCACGTGGAAGGTTGCTGCTGCGAGATGAGAATGGCGATGATAAAGGGGCAACGCACACTACCACAGCCACTGCTTCTCTTCATTGTCGATTCTAGGGTTTGGATCTTCATAGGTTCGAAGATTCAATCATTTTTGGGGGGAATATTTGGTGGGATATCACAACACCGACTTAGGACCGCTGCTCTGATATCATGTTAGGGAAAAATGAAGTCTCTATTGAGAAAAGAAACCCTAGCCTCTCTTTTATAGGAGAGAGGTTTTGGGAAAATTACAATGTGTTGTCAACGTTTTGTGCGGGTTTAAAGGATGTCACGTTGTAGTATAACCGACAAAATGTTTAAACAAATATAAAGAATTTTATTACTCGAACAACTAGAGTATCCGAGGTCGAACACGGGGAGCAATCTCAGTACTTTGTAAAATCAAAGAATACAACTATTTAAATGCAAATATAATTCATTCAAAGAGAGAATTTTAAAAAGAAGATTTGGGAAAAAAATAGAATTGGACGTCTGATTTGTGTATCAGACGTCTTAAATGTGATCTCTCTTTCTCTCTTCTTCTTCGTGGTTCTTCTCCTTTCTTTGCTTCTGATATCTGTCCTTCTCCTGCCTTGCCTTTCTTCTTTCTTCTTTTTCTTCTGATCTCTTTGCAGTCTTCCCTTGTCTTCTTCTTCGTTCTTCTCTCTCTTCTGCCTTGTCTTCCTTCTTCTTTTTCTCTGCAAAGAATTCTCCTTTCACTGCTACACAGCCTCTTCTTTCTTCTCTTCCTGTTCTGCAGCCGCTAAGTGTTCGCTGCCTGGGTCAGTTCTTCCTTCCTGCACACACCACAGAGTAGCAAAAACCTACCCCCGTCCCTCTACCCAAGCATCTCTCTCTCTCAAGCAATGCACTCACGGACGCTCTCCCAGAGCCACACGGGTAGTCGGGTCGGGTTCGCACCCGGGACCAGGCGCACCGGCAAGTGGTGATGCGCGAGGAGTGCGTACGTCTAGGTCGGGTAGGATCAGCCAGATCCGCGAGGTCAAGCCGCGGACGAGGCGTGTGTGAGGGCAGTGAGGGACCTCACCCCTGTGCTTACGGAGGCAACCGGCTTAAAGCACAAATACAATTTATAGCGTACCTGAGTGCTGTAATCCCACGATGTGGGACTAAAGGTTCAGCCCTGATTTCATGCGCGCCCGCAGACTCTCGTATGCAATTGCCCAAGCTGTTGACTCTGCTGGCGCTACTGGCTGGCCTTGGTTGCTTCGCGACACTTGCGAGAATCTGCTGCACCTGCCGCCTGGGAAGCCTGACGCCTGCTGTTGCTCCAAGCTCCCTGCTGCTTCGGCTGTTAATGGCGGCTGGGGCTTACACCTGACATCCAACAGAACGGCCTATTGGCCCAATCAGAATAGCTGGAAACCTTCGCCGCAGCACGGTGAAGGCGGTGGGTGATGCTGCAGGTTGCCGGTCGGCCTAGGCGTGCGTGCCTAGGTCAACCTGTGGCCGGAGATGGTGGGTTGGTCGGGGGGTGCTTGTGGAGGTCTGGAGTGGCAGAGTGGGGTGGAATGGGTTCCTGGTGGTGAGGCGGAGCTCTCGAGGTGGTTGGCGAGCCGTGTGGAGTGGCGGAGTGGTGTGGGCGGCTCGCCGGAGTGAGGTCGGAGGCGAGGAAGATGGAGGCGGTTAGGTACTGTCGAGGGGTAATCAAGTAAAATAGTTGGGGGAAAAGAGAGAGGAGAGGATGGAGAATGTATCTGGGGTTGTCTGGAAGGAAGGGAGGCGGCGGAGAGGACGGCTCGTAACTGCCGTCGTCGGGGAAGAAAGACCCTGAGGGAGGAAGCGGCGACGAAGACGAGGTCAGAAGCGCGCGTGCGGGGTACAGCGCGACGCGGGAGGAAGCGGCGGAGAGGACTCTGCTGCTGGTATGGCAGCAGAGCGACGAGAAGGAGGGGAGAAGGTCGCCGGAGCTTGTGGGTCGTTTGGCCGGAGATGGGAGAGGGAGGAATTTGGAAGGGATCTCCGTCAAAATCAAGCTTGCCTCTGCGGCAGGGTCTGGGGTGTCTTTTATAGGTGCTGGCCGCATCTACCAGCGCGTGGAGACCGCGCAATCAACGCTGCCGGCTCGCCGGATATGGAAGGAAGGTGGATACCCAAATCTCTCGTGCGTTCGCACGAGAGATTGGGTTCACACCAGCGATTGTAATTGGCTTTAGAGGGAAGGGAATTCCTCAGAGAATCCCCCTTCCATTTCTGGGGGAGAATCTCTGAGGAATTAGAGAGCAATCTCTCTCGAAACTTCGCCGGAGCTCGGTTCTGCCCTAGCAATGGCGGCAGGACCGGTTTGCAAAGGAGGCGAAGAACCTAGGGGGCTCTCTGCAAAGGTATTCAAAAGATAGGGACCAATTTGTGATTTGGGTGTATTAAATTGCAAAGTAGGTCAAGATGACCTCTCCTTAGGTCCAAATTTTGTTACAAACCTAATTTGGACCTAAGGAATCCAATGGTGAAGTTGGATTTTAGTTTTGACCTCGTTTGACTGGACATTTTGCGTAAAAATCCAAATTAGGTTTATTGAAGATCTAGGACTCTAATCTAGGTCAAACTAGGTTCCAAAAGCCAAATTAAGTGTTCTAAACCCTAGAGGATGTTTTTCTATGATTTTTAGAGGGTTTATTTGATTTTTATTCTGACCGAAACCTTGTTAATTTAAGCAGATCTGTTTTAGGGTTACCAAGTGTCATTTAGTTCTTAGATTACACATAAACCCATTTCTGATTAACTCAACCCACTTTTTATCTTATTTGGACCATTTGACCTATGTTTTGCTTCTGAGAAATCCCGTTTATGTACTGCAATGGTAAAATTGCAGTTTTAACCTTTATTTCATGTTTTCTTCTCAGAGCACTTGTTCCTTCAGTTAAGCCTTCTTCTAGATTATGTAGGAGCTTTTATCTTCTTTATTGGGTCAAAATGAGCTAGTTATGGCTCATGATGAGGCTCTCATCACAATGATACCTTACAAGATAATGTAATAGAGAAAATGCCTTATATATACGCTCAACAATATAAAACTAAAATCAGGTTGCGGGTTGGGTTGGGTTTATTAGACTTCAAACCCAACCCAACCCATTTTTTTATCAGGTTGAGTAGACTTCAAACCCAACCCAACCCATTTTTTTATCAGGTTGAGAAAATCTCAACCCAACCCAACCCAATTGGGTTGGGTTCGGGTTGGGTTCAGGTTGAACCCGACTTGTGTACACTCCTATTGCAAACCTTCCCATTTGAACTAACTCTCCTTCTGGCGCTAATCCCTTAAGCCACTAGCAAATTAGCTGCATTTGGTTCAAATGATCAGGCATCTTTAGGGCTGCTATTAACCTTCCTTGCAATATTGTGACACCCAACTCATTGCTTGCATACTAGATAGTGCCTTGAGTGAACCATGGAACGTTGTCTTAATCCATTAGAGGCCTTGGACTGTCTAGTTGAAGATCCACGCTGATCTCACTAACATTGGACCATGGAAACAGAATCAAATGCCGTTCTCTCCTCTTGCTGCTCTATCGTTGCATCATGGAGACCGATGGTGGATCTCTAACCCACAATCTCGAGCTCTAACTGATCATCATCCTTTGAAAGCAGCAAAGGTCCCAAGTTGATCCCCTCCCTGGTTGCCTCCTCCAGATGATCCTTGAGAGATGGCTAGTAGTAGTTGTTGGAATCACCACCTCGGTTGTGTTCGGTCCCCTCTTGCACAAAGTCCTCCACCAAGCCATCAACAGGTCTCTTCATGTTGTAGGAGTTTGGGCACTCACCGAAAGGTAACTCCTTGCCTTTTATCAAAGGAGACAATCCTACTTCTTGCTTCCTTGAGGTCACTGCTAAATCTTGCACGAGATGGACAGCAGGAGAGGCACCCATTTGGGACGCAATTGGCCCATTTGAACTGAAAGAAGAGTTGGGTCCATGAAAAACAACCTAAGGAAAGGAAGAGTCGGACTAATCAGCTCTGGATTCAATTCCAGATCCAAACGCCCCTAAAAAGGCCTTCCTTTCAATTGTAAATGTGGCATAAATGGCATGTCAACATAAATATTCGAACTATCAAACCCAAAAAGGAAAGATGGGATGCATATCAACCAAGACTTGTTCTCCCAGAATGGAAGATTCAGGTGCCACTTTTGTGGGAAGTCTTCTTGAAGATTCGAAACGACCCCTAAGATTTGAGGTATGACCCTTGGCCTTCCAAACTTGTCTAACCATTGGAGGTGGTGATGCTCTCGTCGGCGGTGCCCTCGCTAGTGGCTTCTGAAACCCCAATGTCATTGATGCTACAACCTTTATAAGAGTCCACTGCCATTCCTCAAGTCTACGATGGCCATCGAGTGACCATCATAAGGAACCCCTTTATCGAACATCTCCTTCCCTACGATAAGCTTAAGAAACACCTCAACCCTCGAGAGATCGCTACCATTGAGCTTGAGTCGATGGCACCCCCTTAACCTACTGAAGGCATCTACAATGGCTTAGACAATCTTAACGCTTCTTAGATGCAAGGGGATCCCAATAAAGGAAATCAGAATCACCGTCTTCACTAGGGGACATTTCTCCAAGGTTCCATCAGACATAGCTGGTTTCCACCACCTAGTCCACCGCCTAATATGAAGGTTTTAAATGTTGATTTTGACGTCATTTTGATAAATTTCTAAGTGCACATTTCAGAGGCATGCCGATGGCATGTTATGGAAGCACCTGTACTTCGATGGTAGATTTCAATGATTTTGATGTCTTGAAAATAATCCATTTCGGAGGCACGTCCAGGACATGTTGAAGGCATTCCGATGCATGCCGACAAACATGGCATCTCTTCATCTTTTTCCCTCGTCGCTCCTCATCTCATCTCCTTCCCTACTATAACCCACCCCTTACTCCACCACCAACGGACCTTCCACCTTGAACCTTCTCCCTTCTCCTCTGTGTGGCCCAACAAAGATTCACTACTTCTCCCTCTTCCTTGTGAGGCGTGAACCACAGTGTTACAACCATTGAAGTAGTTGAACCCACCATTCCAACCATGCCTCAAAATAATCGTGCTGACTAGCATATCATCGAAATAGTTAACATGGTTGAAATTGTTAACATATCGCCGACACTTCCATATTTCAATACCCCTTTTGTGTCGATATGGTCCTCCCCCCAAAACTCCCATTTTGCTACCATGCCGAAGACATCTTGATCACTACTATTAGAATGATTATGATTATATTGAATTCATATAGTTGTGTTAGACAAGCTTGCTAAATACTTAAACATTAATCCTTTCAAAACAAATATTTAAACACTGAAGTCTATGATCTAACAATCATAGAAATAGTTAATCTACCATAAACTTATGGATTTGCAAATGCAATCATTAAAGCTTACAACAGGATCTAAATCTAATGATTATAACTTAAATCTTGCTTATAGAATAAGAAACAAATACTATTTAACTTTGGAGAAGTTAAATTACCTTATAGTTCTGACAAATAGATAGAGAAAATACTTGCAAGAGTTCTTATCGCTCTAACAAACATGTGACAACAGTAATGGGTAGAAATAGGTTATTGAGTCACTTATATCAACCTTAAAATATGGTAATAGCCTAAGAATCGTACTGAGTACTGTCTGTTTCATTGATATCATTAACATATTACTTTGATATTTGGCAAAATATCGATGACATTCTTGTATTTTGACATTACATGTATGTCGATATAGCCTCACATAAGAAAAAAAGGCCATTTTGTCAGCATGCCATGGGCATGTAGAACACTACGACCGTCGGGAATCTCCATTTCCTTAAAGCACAAGGACTCCAACACAACAAGACTTCCCCACAAGAGAAGAAGCTTTCTTCTGTCAATCATTGCAACATGTAGAGCAACGGTCCTCGCCAAATTCACCTCACACAGGGTCGCCTCCTTGACGGTTCTAAGAGACGGAGCTCTTGCCAACACCTCACCATCCAAAGAAGATGACAATTGACTCGTGATGAGGGCTCAAGAGGGTGACCATGGAACCTCTACCTTCAACGTGGGGGCAACTCTTGGTGGTGGAGGCAATGGAGCACTAAGGGAAGGCTTCCATAACAAACTTGGACATGACGACCTTTTGTGGCCCACCCCCTTACATGAGAGGCCAATGACAGGATCCCTACAATCCTTCACAAGATGATCCCTGACACAGCAACAATAGCAAACAATAGCGTTTGCCGAGAACCTTCCCAACTGTTGCAGTTTCGTTTGATCCTTGCGATTATGAATGAACTCCCAGCCACTGTCATTGGAGAACTTCATGTTCTGCCTGAAGCCACTCTCCTGCGTTGCTCCAGAACTCCAACTTCCCCCCTGCGACCCCCCCAACCCCGTTGGAATGGTACTCATTCCTTAACCAATCTTGCAATGAAGTTTTGGTCCAATCTCTCCATATACCAAGTCTGATTGTAAGGCATGCTTGCCAGGTAAGCATCACATAGGATCATTCCCTCTAGACCTTGAGTTCAAATGCAGTTTTGGCCTATTACTCCTCGATGTTTATGGACTGAGCTACATTCCTGATTGCCAGGAGCGTAGATACTACATGGTAATTATGGATAATTTCTTGCTCTCTCTTGTATTTTTCTCCTAAAGTTGAATTCTGAAGTCCATGATATGATAGAATATTCTGATTGAAATCAAAACTCAATTTAGGATTATAGTAAAAGTTGTTCGCCAAATAATGCTTTGGAATTTTGCATTATTGCACTATGTTCATTCTAGTTGTCACTTGGGGTACATTAAATTCGTTGCATCCACAATTCACAACAGAATAGAACTGTTGAATGAAGCATCATCACCTTTTAGATGTTTCTAAAAGTTCCATTGATCCATTACAATTTTCTATCTAGATGTTAGGTGGACGTTTTGACATGTTAGTCAATTGTTTTGTTAGCATGTTATCTAATCAACAAGATACTAACATTTAAGATTTTCTTTCTAAAGAAGACCTTGTACATCATTTCCCAAGGATTTTCAAATGTGTTGCCTTTTGTATTATTTTACTTCTCTTAGTCAAGACAAGCTTGCTCCTCGGGTGGTAAAGTGAGTTAGCAGAAATCGGTGTATGGTCAAATGTGTTTTTCTGGATTATTATGTTCTTAGAAAGGCTATAGATGTGTTTTCTATCATGTTTATTAACATCATTATGTTAGGGTAGATGTCTCTTTGTTTGAGTTGGTTCCATGCATACTTCTATATTGTAGGTTTATAGACATCCATGCCATCACCATTGATATAATGAAACACTTCTCTGAGGTGTTGTATTATCCCAGAGGAAGTATGTGATAAACATGCTTTTGGAGATTGGCATGGTGGGTCCCAAATCATCATTTATTCTTAGGGATCTCAAGGCTTACTTATATGATGAGAGTGCAAAACCTATAGATTCTTGTCAATTTAGAGGTTTAGTATATAAACTATTGCATTTGACTATCACATGTCCAGCTGGGAAGATCAGTCGGTCTGCTATGTGTTATTACCTATTGACAATAAAATAATGGTGATACATGCATCGATTGTAGTAGTGGATAGAGAGGAAACCTACCAAGGTACATTAGCATGCAACTATGATTCTTAAGTACTTGAAATCCTCTCCAAGCAAGCAACTTTTACTCATGAAAGGGCATGCCGTTTGATATTATAGCCTACATATATGTGGAGTATGTAAGATGTCTGAAGGGTAGAAAGTCTATTACTGATTTTTGTATCAATGTTGTTGGAACCTTGTGACTTGCAGTAGAAAGAAAGAGATTGTGGTCTCTAGATTTTTTGTTGAGTCAGAGTACCGAGTAATGACCTAGATAGCTACAAAGATGGTATGGAGTATGTCCTTTGTGATTTGCATGTACCTTATATCTCATCCATGGAGATGTGGTATGATGATTGGGCTACTTCAGTAATTGCCAATAATTTGATATTTTATGAGAGAACCAAGCACACAGAGGTGGATTGCTATTATATTAGAGATTTGATTTTGAAGGGCCTTACATCACTTCGTAAGATGTTTGACAGTTGTTGTTCTAAGTTGATTGACATCTGCTACAACATGACTGGAGTGTTGAGGCCATTTTTATTCTTTTTGGTTGTTTTCATGTTTATTTATTTTATAAGAGTTTGCTCTTACTTTTGCCAACCCCCTATATAATAATGAGGGTTAAGGTTTCTTGGAATGTAAATTGATGTGTGTGTCGTGATTTCTTTCATTGAAAACTCTCATATGATGCAGTTGCTTTCTACATAAGCTAGGAGTGTCGTGAACTTTCATTCTATTTCAAACTCAAATCTTGGTAGAAAATGCTCCTTTCTAACTTAATTTTTTTCTTGATTATTTACGTTCAAGATGACTTCTGAATGAGCTTGAAGAAGTTACATTTCATAAAACTTAAGCTAATTTTCCATGCTTTTGATTTGAACCTTGCACTGGTGCATTTATGGACCTTAATCAAATTTATTAGTCTTGACTAATTTCTTTCTTATAAATGTTGCAGTATTTAGCGTGTAAAGCCGACAAGAAGCCTTCTCAACTTGTGGACTTTTTGATGAAAAATGTGTCAAAGAAGATTATAGTGTAAGCTCTTGCATATGATTCTTTAGTCTTTACTCGGAGGGTGGAAATTTTTGACTACTTTGTTGTGCAGCTACTTCATGACTTGTGCTTCTGTTGATTACTGGGGCCTTGTCCTTCCGCACCTTCTGATTCTCAAAGGTTGTACACTTATTCCTCTTCATGGAAGGATGAAGCAGGTAACAGCAAAAGAACACATTTTATCGTTAAACTTGCCAGTAGCTATTCACATATTCTATATGAATTATTCGATTGCACGCAACCGTGTGCAGATAGCTAGGGAGAAATCATTGGAACGCTTTACTGCACTTTCAAGTGGTGTGCTATTATGCACAGATGTTGCAGCGAGGGGGCTTGACATACCAGGTGTAGATTGGATTGTTCAGGTATTGCAGTTACACTTGGCCAGTTAATCTTTAACCAGTTTTGCAATTGTAGCTTTTCTGAGATCTGTCATGCCATATTGTACTGACCATTGCCTTGCTCAAGAAATTTTTGTTTAGAAATATTGATGCTTTTCAGTCTTCCTTTTGCAGTATGATCCTCCACAGAATCCAGATGCCTTCGTACACAGGGTCGGCCGAACTGCACGTATGGGAAAGCAAGGCAATGCTATTGTCTTTCTGCTACCAAAGGTCCATACTCTGGTTTTATATACACTGTGTCACTAAGAATGCAGTCTTTTAAGACTTAAATACTATAGGAGCTTGATTATGTCGAGTTCTTGCGCTTGAGAAGGGTCCCACTTCAAGAAAGAGTATCCTCCGAAGATGCCCCTGATATTGTTTCACAGGTACTTTTTGGTCTACTGTTCTTTTCAAAAAAAACTTTGGTCTATTGCCTTTGATTTCTGCTTTAAATCTCTAGCTTGATTCATTGAGAGTTGAGGATGGCACTATGAGTATTTGAACATTTTGCCTGGTTTCACCTTTTTCTATGTTCAGCTTGTAATCCTTAGTTGAATTTTCTGGAGCTTTTGTACAAGGTAGCTACATAAAGTACACTTATTTTTCCAAGATCTATATGTAACTAGATATTTCAAGTCCCTCTCAAGGAAAAGAAAAGCTTTGTGAAATTCTTGTGGATAAAGTTGACATATGGATTTCTCTTGAGATGATGTGGTAAAAAACCTGATTGTTTCTATTGTGTTGTACACCATGTTGAGTTGCTAAAATCTTAATCAACATCCTCATTGGGCCCCACAAATTATTTTCAATGAACTCAAGTACTCTCCTAGTGGCCCTGATTATAGATCCGTGCCTCAAGCAAGTGGACTAGTCAAAAGGTCTGTGGGGCAGTTAAGTAGATTATATGGCACCAACTCTTGGTTCATTAGAGAATCATGATGAGCACTAGCTTATAATAGTCATCAGTGTACCTTTCAAAATGAAGCTCAGCTTCTACTATTTGTTGGCCAATCAACTTTTTTCTTAGTACCATACTGACCTAAATACAGTGTTAAGAATTAATTTCTCAAGAGCACTAATTACTCATTCAACCAAAACAAGTGTGTCAGAAAAGGGACAAACAAAGTTCTATTTTGAAAGTAGGTGAGGAATTAAATACACTTGCAAGATGCCTTCTTTTTTTTTAAAAAAAATTGGGTTAGAACAAGATTGGTTTTGAATAGGGTCAAATTAAGCAAGATCATGCATAGAGCTCCATGATGAGATAGGAGAGCAAGAGAGATAGAGCGAGAAAAGTGGAGCTCGCTATAGGAGAGGGGGTATATGGAGAGTTTCATTCAAGAGGTGTTAATGCTTCTTTTGCTTCTCCATTGGCGACATTACATACCATTGTCGGTCGATGGTGGTGTGCAAATGCTATGTTGGGCTTGGACACATGGTGATCTCGTGTCTTCTTGCAAGGAGGGAGGTTATTGCATATGGGGCATGATTGGCGGATGTCATTATTGATAGTCTAGTGAGCTTGAACCGAGTTTGCTCCGTTGCAATGATTGTAAAGGAGCCTTTTGTCATATGTTGGCATAGGGCACCGTCAAAGATCCTCCTTTTCTCACACACCCACAAGTATCCCCTTATTTGGAGAAGTGCCTTCGTTGGGCTTCACTATGTGGGCGAAGGTGGATTTCAAGAGGGAAATGAGAAAATATGAAGTATTCATGCAGTTTGGAGGCCTGTGACAAGAGGAGATTTGTTTTGGCCTTCTCGATAGGCTTGCATCCATGTCTGGACTACTTTGGTGGATCTCTGTGGATGCATTGGGTGAAGGTTGTGGTTGCTATTAGCATCATCTTTGTGGTGATGGTACTACACAATTTTGATGGGGATTGGTGGGTCTTTAAGGCAAGTAGCAACAAATGTCGTTAATGGGTCTCAAGCTAGATCAACCCTCTTGCGAGTTCATTTGGCAATGGAAGGCAGAGCGTCACAGTGGTGGGTGCCAAAGTGGCAAGCATGTCTTTTGGCTCTACGATATTTAGTGTCCTCAACACTTAGGGATTTTGGCATGATATGCAAGTTTCCTTTTGAGAAGATTGATGAGCGTCTATTGTCATCAATGGGTTTGGCTTTAGTGAGCCCAACAAGGGAGGATTTTATTGAGCCCATATCAACTATTACTCCCTTTTATCTCTAGCTTCCTTACGAGGTGAGTCCATTTCTTGGTGATTCTAGACTTGTTTTTGAAGATGATGAATTGGGTGGGTCGAGGGGTTCGAACCTGATTAATTTGCTACTTTGGTTCTAGGAGAGCATGTTTGGATTGACTTGCTTAACATTGAGGGGAAGAATGCAATGGTTGCAAATGGTGGGGTAGGCAAAGGGGAATGCATTGCAATGAATTCATTGGATCCAATTGTGGCTTTTGAGAAGTTGAGCAAATTCTTTATGTTTCAATTGCTGAAGAAATCCAGTGTAGAAAGTATTGAGGACTATCACCCAATTGCTTTATCAAATGTAGCATATCATATTATTGCAAAGGTCGTAGGTAATAGATTGCATGTGGTGGTTTGAAGCTCGATGGGTCTGACTTAGTCTGCTTTTGTAGGAGGAACTAGGAAGGTTGCTTCAAGAATCCTTCATTTAGGTTAACAAGATTGTGGCAAGCTGGCATAGGGTGGTATGAAGAGTTTCCTTTGGAAGGTTGACTTCTTAAGGGCTTATGATTTAATTAGTTGGTCTCTCTTGGGGCAAGTGCTGAGGAGGAGGCAATTCCCAAATCTATGGATATCTTGGATCAAAAGATGTGTCACCACAACTTCTTTCTTTATCCTTATCAACAGTAAGTCGGTTGGTAGGTGGACATAACCTTAATGGGGTATCAAATAGGGTTGTCCTTGGTGGCAGATTTTTTGGCTTTAATGGCCTTTCATGCTTGCAGGGTGATCTTATATGAAGCTTTTCTTTCAGAAATGGGTTCCTTTTGAAATCGATCTTGTAATTTACCTATTGGAGAGAATGAATTGTCTTATTGAGAAAAGAAACCCCAACCCCCTTTATATAGAGAGTAGAGTTTACAAGTTCATAGTAAACCCAAAAGAACTAGGACATAGCACACATGAATAGAAATAAGAATCAAGACCTTTTAGTTTAACTAAATAGACTAACCTAACTAAATTAGGACTCTTTTGTAATTATTCCTAAACACTCCCCCCAAGTTGGAGCGTGTAAAATGCCAACTTGTTACAAGAAATAAAGGTGGACTTCTCTCTTAATGTAGACATCCGGAAGTAGATTGAAGGAGCAGCAGGTAGTATCAACAGAGAGTTAGTAGTAGGGTGGGAAACGATCCCAAGTAGTAGCAGTAGCAGCATCATATAGACGTAAGGTAATCCCAAGCAGTAACAGTAGTAGAGCAGCAGTAATAGCCTCAAATAGATGGGAGGTGATCCCAAGCAGTAGTAGAGCAGCAGTAGTAGTAGGGATGAGAGAAAAGAGCCTTACTCAGATCTCCCACCCATCATCAACTTTTGCAGAGAAGCCACGTGTTGGATCAAAAGTCCTAGTACCTTGGTCTTGAGAAACAGTAGGAGTAGGGGCTACAGCCATGGCAACAGTAAAGGATGAGGGCTTGCTCATCAGGAGAGATCACAGATTCTCCATCTCTGCGGGGGTGAACTGTAGTGGAGGTTGGTCTGACTCAATCTCGATTCTTAAGAGTAGTAGTCTGTGTGGTCGTCTGATTAGCCCAAGTGGACTTGCCGAACTTGTCGCAACATCTCTCGAATAGATGGTTTGCTCTCTTACAATGAATGCATGGAAGGTAGGTTAGGCCACGGCCACCATGGCCACCAGCATGGCCACCTTGCCCTCTATAGGCAATAAGGGTGGTATCAAGAACTATAGCAGGAGTGATAACTGACAAGACATCTGCATCAATCTTGTAAAGACAACTATAGATTCGGTATGGCATCAAAGGACAAAAGTTGGTCCTTGGTTAGTAGTAAGGGCCTAATTCATCAAGAAACTTGTATGTTTGCCACTGAACTCTCTGTGTAGTCTAGGCAAGCCCCTTGTAGAGCGACTACATGGTCGTATAGTAATTAACTAGGGTTAGGCTCCCTTGATTGGTGGACCATATCTTGCAATGGACATTTGCAAGCTTGGAGTCATTAAACTTCTAGGAGTACTTGGCCAGGTTGTCCCAAATGTCCTTTGCATTCTTGTATAGCATATTGGCTACAATCTTCGGCTCTATGTTGTTCATTAGCTAGCTCATCACTATATAATTATCTTGCTCCCACTTGTCATAGTCTTTGTACTTGGTGTCAGGTTCCTCTTTGGTCAAGATATAGAGCTTCTTCTAACCTCTTATGACGATCTTGAAGGCCTTGACCATAGGATGTAGTTTTAGGCACCATTAAGTTTGATAAAGGTGCCCTGAACTACAATGGTTGTAGTAAATGCCAAGGGCTTGGTGTCAGCAAAAGCAGCAATCAATCCTAATGTTGACATCAGGACAGGCAGAGAAGATCACGCAATCTTGAATGACAACGTGTAGAGATACATGTGGGTTGCGTGCACAAAAGGGGATAGTGCACGCGAAGGTGCGCGGAGAATTGCATGAGATGCGCATGATTGCGCATGAAGTCACAATGGGGCACACACAGATGCACGTGGAGTTAGTGTAGTGCATGCATGGATGCACACAAAGGGCAAGAGGGACACACGTGTGCGCAGTGGGTAGGTAGGTGGCGTGCAAGTGCACATGCAATGTAAGGAGGATTGTGAGTGGTGGTGCGAAAGGCAACATTTGCAGGCATGCGAGCATATGCTACAATAGGTGAGTCTCACGTGTTGGTGCATGGAGGTAGGAAGAACCCACGCATGGTGGTGTGCGATTGGCAGAGGACCCATGCGCAAGTGTGTTGCAAGCAAGAATTAGCCTAGCGTAGTGGCGCACAGAGGTAGTAGACCCTCGCATGAGTGTTGTGGGCAGTAGAAGCGCATGCGGTAGCGGTGCATGCAGCGAGTCACGTAGTGGCGATGTGCACATAGAGAGAGAGATAGAGGGGCCTATAGTTGACAGTAGGGGAGAGAGGGATTTCCTATGATTGGGTCTTGCTCTGATACCATGTTAGAGTAATGAATTGTCTCATTGAGAAAAAAAACACCAACCCCCTTTACATAAAGAGTAGAATTAACGAATTACATAGTAAATCCAAAAGAACTAGTAAATAGCAAACATGAATAAAAATAGGACTCAAGACTTTCTAACTTTTCTAAATAGACTAACCTAACTAAATTAGGACTCTTTCATAATTATTCCTAATACTCTTAACAGTGCCGATCATACGCTGTTATCTGTTGAAGGTGGAGATCAGGTGGCTGAAAATTTGGCGGCAATAGACAGGTTCTTTGATGATCTTTTGGGCCTCAGAGCTGATCAAAAGAAGTTTGCTTTTGTTCCATATGGTGTGGAACAAGTGGAAGTTGGGTGTTGCTTTACTTTTTTAGATACAGAGGCTGTAGGCTCAGTATTTGCCATTCACATATCTACGTTCACCTTTGAGGGGGAAAACAAATGTAAGATTGGTTGCCTTTGATTGATAAGTTGGAGGAGAGGATGCTACTTGGAATGGTAGACTCCTATCTAGACGCCTTTTGTTGCTAAAGTTCGCTCTTCTAGCTATTCCTTTCTTCCACTTCTTGGTTTGTAAACCTCCAAAGAAGTTCGTCAATAAGATTGATTGCATTAAAAAAAGATTCTTCTGGAAGGAGGCAAATCACAAAGGCAGGTTCTTATACTTGGTTGCTTGGGAGGAGGTATGCTGATTGGTTAAGCAAGGTGGACTTAGTTTCCTGCATATTGGGGATATTCAATGATGCATTATGGACAAAGTTGTTGGTGAAACTCCTGAAAAACAATACGTCCATATGGCACAACATTTGGCATGGTTTTTACTTTAGTTGGAATGATTTGGCAACATCCCCAGCCATGATTCTACTTTCTGGAAGAGCTTGATTTCTATCGTGCACCGAGCTGCAGGGTTCTTTGAACCTGTACTTGGAGATGGGTCCACCTTCAGATTTTGGATAGATAATTAGTCTGGTGCAAGAAGCTTTAATGAGCTGGTACCCACACTCTTTACCCTACCAACACTCTTTGCCCTTTTTGCAATGGTCAAGTTGGGGCCTGCTGACAAGGGCAGCTGGCTGCAGACAGTGGTGTGTGGATACCTATAGTGGGCAGCAGTCTTTCTGATTCAAGGATGGAACATTTATAGGTGCTTCTGGCTGAGCTTGAAGGTGTTTGCCCTACAACAGGTGTGGCTGATTCTCTATCTTGGTATGTGGGTGTTTTCTCAGTTTGAAAAGCATGCTAATTATTTAGAGGTAAGCCGAACATTGAGGATGCCAACGTTGGTTTGGATTGTATGATTATTTGGAAGATGAAACTACCTTTGAAGTTAAAGATCTTTCTTTGGCTGCTTAGGAGGGGAAATTAGTTACAAAATCCTTGAGGAGGTGGGCTCCAAAAAGGAGGGTGTCTCCAGAGGAGAACATCAGACATCTTTCTCTGGGCTGTGAGTTTCCAGAGACTGCTTGGGCTGAGCTACTAACTCAGAACTTCCCTTTCAATTCCTTCAATGCGCTATGGAGCAATATGCACCTGAAACAATGTGCGAGATGGCTCTTTACGCTGGGGGAGGATCTTTTCTGGTTTCCAGAAGTTGTGGCTTGAGCGGAATGGATTGGTATTCCGGGGCAAGCATGAATGAAAAATGTTGTGAGGGAAGCCTCTTCCACTTGTAATTTTTGGATTCAAAATTTGGAGTGCTTTTACCTTTGAGGTGTTGATGGAACGGATAGCTATTGACCTCCAATACCATTCCTTTTTGTTTTGAAAAAATAAAACATATATATCGATTTTGAATAAGGACCTTATCTTTTCCTTTGTTGGAGCACCAAGCCTTGCTATGTAAAAGATAAATCTGTTTTGCTAGTAAACAAGTTCCTTCTGGTGCTTTTTTCTTTCCGCCTTGTAACATGAGGTGAAGTAGATAGCAGGCCATGTGTTTTGCATTATTTGTCCCTGTAAGACTGTTTCTACGTATGCTTCTTGATCAATATTATCTCAGATGCACACTTAGTCACGTTACCTCAGTAGCACATCTGATCAAACTCAGACAAGTGATCTACTTGCACTGATTTTTTCTTGAATTGCTTTACCCATACAAACATCCACAACTCCTGGAATATAAAAATTCCCATCTTTTCCAGTATTCATCTCGTGGCTGGTCATGGTGACAATAACATTGTCAATATTGTCAATTGTAACAACAAATGATGACAGTGGAGAGATGAGGTGGCTCCTCCAATTCCATGATATAATTTTTGTTTGTGTATTGCAAATCCATGAGTTTGAAGCCTATCATCTAATCATTATAATCTCTGCGGCTTGCTGATTAATCTAGATCCGAGTGGCTGCAAAAGGAGATCGTGATGTCATGGAGAAGGGATTGAAGGCCTTTGTCTCGTATGTCCGTGCATATAAAGAGCATCATTGTTCTTATATCTTCAGGTATCTTTTGTGCATCTTTGAATCCCCACAAAATTGCTACTTAAATAGAAGATGTTTCATAGTTTTCATGATGAACTTTCCAGGTGGAAGGAATTAGAAATTGGGAAATTAGGAATGGGTTACGGCCTACTTCAGCTTCCTTCAATGCCTGAGGTTAAACGTCACTCCCTTTCTGTTGATGGATTCATCCCCATCAACGATATTGATTTGGCTCAGATCAAATACAAGTAAGACCCTTGGCTCAAACTTCTATATTTATACCCCATTGCTTTTTTTAATTATTCACTTTATTCCCACGAAACCTGAATGGCTATCCACAATTAGTGGGTTGAAACATATTGCATTAGGTAGTGAAGCTCCTTAATTTTTGACATGGGAAAATTCTTGATCTTGCAAGTTGCCATTGCCATGCATCTCTGAAATATCTTTTTGCATTGTCACATAATCCACCATGTTTACCTAAAACTGATTGATAACATGAAGATATGTCTTAGTATTTTACTTGCTCCTTTGCCATTTCAACTTCTATAATTGAAGCTATTTTCTCCACATGTACCTTCATGTTTGGAGCTAGTAACTGGACAGTAGATGACGTGGATGTTAAATTTCAGACTTGGGTTGATATGACTTTGAATATGTATAAAAGCATCCAATTAACAGTCAATTGGTAATGGTGTGGAGAGGCCAAGCTTTTATGAAACAACTCACAATTTTCACATGCTTAATGTGAGCCTATATTTATGCAAGCGTATAACTTGCCGACCTCCTTGAAGTATATATCTGAATTCTGAATATCTGCTCACCTTTTGCAAGTCTACCATCATGAATCCACAAATAATCAAAAAGTGGTAGACTAAAGTATAGTGATTTCTTTTTTAGTGATGCCATGCCTTGGCCCAACTATTAGAAATCAAAGAAACACCCTTTCAATTTTAGCAAGCTCTTCGATGTGAAAATTTAATGAATGTTCCATCTTTAGGAAGTAATTACTATGTCTAGTACTAAAGGTTAGGACTATCCATTCAAGCAACAGTCAGGTTAAATGCTCTCATATGGTATCATTGCCACATTGATCTAATGGTCAAAATTCAACCTTGTATTATCGGTATATTTGTCCATGTTTCCTACCCAAGAAAGCCACAAACAAAAGGGCGTATGGAGAGAGATTAGCCCAGACACCCATATATAACATGCCGACATCAAGAAATGGTTAACACTAAAGTTTCTCCTTTTCACTTGAGTCAATTAGTTCTGCTGAGCTGGATGCTCTCATGTTGCTAAATGGGCCTTTAATTTAATTTCAATGATGTTGAGCTCTGGCAGATTCTGAGCAATTTCGTAGGAAAAGAGATTCTGAACATAAATAGCCAAGTCACGAGCAGTCTTTCATCTCCGTCACACTGGATCAGTTAATAGGGAAAACAACACTGAAGTTAAACCATGTCTAGTGTTTCCAATTTCAAGTTTCATAACCAGATATTTCTACTAATTTTGCTTCATTTAAATGCTAATCTACCTGCTTATCTTTTAGTGTAAACTTTATTTTGTAGGGATAAAAATCGGGAGAAGCAAAGACAAAGGGCCTTGCAAGCCAAGAAGGCAGCAGCAGCTGAGCAGAATGCAAACCTAGAAAAGGCTAAACTGAAACCCAGAGGTGCTGCCCCGCCTATGAAGAAGAAAACAGGTAAGCAGCGTAAAGCAGCTCAGTCGAGGGAGGATGACGAGGAGTTGGAGCGGGACTATCGCTTGCTTAAAAAGCTAAAACATGGGGTCATCGATGAGGCGGAATTTGAGAAGCTCACAGGCTTGAGAAATGACACTGATGGAGAGGAGAATTCCCCAGGAACTGAGACAACAGATTCTACATTGAAAAGCTGCTCGGGTAAAAGGAAAAAAGGCTCAGCCAAGAAGGGTACAGTAAGTGGAAAGATGTTGAAGTTTAAAACCAAGAATAAAAGAAGGAAATAGCCTAGTTTACTAAATTCTGCACGATATTGTTTCTCTGCAAATTTTGCTCCTATTTAATGTATTATCAGTAATTTAGTAAAAAATCCCCGTGTTCATACATCAATCAATACAAGATTTCCACTCCACAATTTTTCCTCCTAGTGCAATGTATCAACGGTAATTTAGTAAATTTCCACTCCTAGCGTTGTATGAGCTGGCTGTACTGAGTTCGCATTGTTGTTTTAACAAACTCATGCAACTGACTGCCACACTGACCATAAATAGAAAGCATGAGAACAGAGCTAAGAGATGAAAGAAGTTTCATATAATCTATGATTATTTATCTCTAATGAATTGTTGTAAAAGAGAGTTGACAAAATACTCCTGGGGTCTATCCGAGAAAGATTTGTTGTAAGAGAATACTACCCACTTCTTCGTAGCATGGCGTAGTGGATTTGCAATCATTAAGTTGGAGTCAAAATCCTACATAAAATTATCAAGGTGAAGGTTTTAAAGAGGTTTCCTCTCCCCTGACATTAACTTACGGTGATTGCCTCCGCATTCTTTTTATCTTTACATCACAATTCAGCCCTTCTCCCCTCCTATACAAAGGGGTTGATAGAGTTCCAAAATCTTTCCGTTGACATCTAAAAGTCGTAAGGCTAAATTTCATATTTGTCACGTATATTAACTTAAGATTTGAAATATTGATTTTACGGTTGTTTTGATAAATTTTTAAATATGTATTTTATTGATATGTTGATTGACAGGAGTAGTTAAAATAATTAGAATTTAAAAAATAATTATTTTAATAGATAAATAATTTTATTTATATTTTAAATCTTATCTTGTGTAATATATCGATATATAACCTGTATGGCAGTAATGGTAGAATTGTAACAAGAGTAACAATAACAGTAGGAATAGTATGTTGTCAACATATTGATCGATGATTTCATTGACATGATGAAACATTTATATTTTGGTATCTTGAACATGTTAATATGATATATCTTCAAAAAAATCATTTTGTCATCATTTTGCTGCCATTTAAACCACTTATAGCCATGTATTTACCCTCCTCGAGGAGACCAGAATGCCCATGTATAATTTAGTGCTACAACCATTTTCAAAAGTACAGATGTGGAATTAAAATACCATGTCGGAAATAGTCACAGACAAGGTCTTGAGTCCCAGATCTTTAAATATCCATTTCCATTATCTGTCTTGGATGATAATTGTACCCGCAAACATCACTGATAATTATATACTCAGTGACACTTATAGCCCAGCTTACCGATATAAATATGTATTGTTCATAACAATTAAGTAGTTACAAATCATTTAATAAACACATTTTTGGAACTCTCCGTGGGATATCCACAATAATATCTGTTCTCCATTTGTATATGCTTTTACTTACAAGGGGCCATTCGGATGACCAGAGATGACTTTTCTCCGCAACATTGCTCCTCTTATAGTTTTCGAAAACTGTGGTTAGAGAGGATAACCCCAAAGATGTGTTTTGCCTGGGCAATTTCGAAACGTTGTGCTGCATGGTTGTGGAGAGAGGGCTACAGAAGCAGCGTTTCGACCTTACGGAAATGTAACGCTTTTCATGCACTAAAGATCTAAATATTTAAAGTTTTTTTTTCCTTGAAAAGTATTTACATAGGGTATTAAGAGGAATACTCAGAAACGTATTTATTACAAGATAAAACGACGTTACATCACAGAAGAACTCCTCCTGTCTCAAAATTGCATGGTGTGCGGTGACTTAGAAGCAATCGCTGACGACCGTCTTCTGAAAGTTCTCAATCAAATTTGCCGATCGAATCGCCGCAAAGGCATGAACTGCTCTCCATTCAACCACGCTCTTGGCAATCCACTTCCAAAGCATTGTAGACGAGGCGAAGTCTAGCCGCCAATCGGTAACCTGGAACAAGCAGTCCAGCATTTAGCAGAGAGGGGTTGTGCGCAATCCGAGTGAGACAGGCGCACTAGATTGTTGAGAACAACCATCTCTATGTTTGTGGATTCCACTGTTCCCAACACCTCTAGGCTGTGTTCACTTTGGAGGTTAACTGGAGGGTTAGGAATAGACTTGGGTATGGGTTGCACAGGATACGAGACACCCTCAAAAGCTATGTCCACACGAATTTTGAAGTCCATTAGCATTCTCTCTTGTCAAATGTAACTCAAAAAATAATATCTAATAATTACAATTAATCACGTTAAAATTTATTAACTCTTTCTCTTCTTACACAAAATCACCATACCAATCATTAACAAACCTTCCAATTATTACAATTTCACAAATCATCGTAATTCCATCAACCAAACACATTCTTATATTTATTATACTCCAATTCTAACTCGGAATAGCATTATTCTCCTGCCAAACGTAACATATCGTCATGATTATCACCCTTCTATCACCACCCTCTTCCATTATTATGGCCATAGCCACTCTTGTCGCTGATACCACCATGGTCACCAAAATCGTTGCTATCATGATCACACCAGATGTATCGAATCAAATCACTGCATATCACTGTACGTGCCATTGTCGTCATGTAGACCATCAGGTACCACCACCTCCGTCACATGCTCCGCCATCCCTTCTACCATGCATTAGGAAATTTTGGAATGAGAAATGAGGCCATGAGATTGAAGATGTGAAAAATGGAGGAATGATACACTCTCATGTGCACCTGACAAGAGATAGGATCGACAATCCTATTCACTCCCTCTCTCTCATCTCAATCATCAGAAATGAGCAACTCACCTCTCCTCTCCACCACCACCACCGCAGCCCACCCAAATATGATGCTCGGTGAGTCACACCACCCCCACCCTCTTCCTCCGAGCTAAAGCCCCACCATGACATTCCCCCCACCCTACCACCACCATGACCACCAATACCAATCCCCACCATCATTGACTTCACCCCCACTTCACCGCTACCTCCTCCTCCCTTGATGATGAGAGCAACCACCTCCTTGGGACCTATTGGCAGGAGGTTCCAAGGTCGGATAAGGGCACTATTCAAGGTTAAATCCACAGTAGCAACTATAATTGACATGGATTAACGGGAGAATCGAGAGAGAAGTCAATCATTAACTACCGATCATTATTATACCAAAAAACCTTCTCTCATAAAAAATTATTAAATAAATATCCACTAATATCACATCACACTAACAATCATTTTATCATACTACTTATTCTTATACCACCAATCAAACACCTTTCAACTTATCTCGACATTACTTTATCACAATATAAACCTTATCCTCCTACCAAATATAATCTTAAAACTATGCAAGCGATAAGTTCTGCACGTATGAGTTCAAGGTTCGTCGATGCCCCGATGATTGGACCGCGAGTGCCCCTTTGCCCACCCCAGCGAGAAGGCTCGCCAGCGCGAAATGCCACTTGCCTCGGGTGAACCAAAAAAACCAATGCCAAAAGTAAAAATCTGAGTGCTACTTATTTGATCGAATGGCTTGCTGCTCAAGAATTTTTCATGGCCCGTGGCTAAACCGTTAGACCGGCAGTAGTTTAAACACAGTTAATTAGTTGTTGCAGAGTTCCATAATTACCTACATTTCTTCTGCACTTGGAAACTAAATACTACACAAAGGTCTATAATAAAGCACTTAATCTCATGCCTAGTTTTATTCTAAAACCCATGCTCCAAAGAAATATCAGGTAGAGTCGATTGATAAAATAAATTCGGCACGATTTATGGTTGAAAAGTGAGGAGAAAAAAAAGGCATTGACTTCTATACTTTATCTTTGCATCTATAATAGTCTGGCATTGCTAGATCTCTCTATTATCTATTTGACGTCGGAAACCTTGGATTATGAATTCGCAGAATACCTTCTGGCAATTCAAAATTCAACGGAAGAATGTACTAGAAAGTTCATGGATTAGAAGAACCACTAGTATTGGATGAAATGATCAACAAGTCCCTACGAACGCATACACAAAAGCTTCATATGGGAGTTTAAGGAATGATGCAATTGGTCAAAATACAAAACGAATATCATCCTAATAATTATCTACTACACAAAGATACTCAATTGTTTCAAGCATTCATCTTCTCTGGACATCCCAAGAAACAACATTTCAAGGATCTTCGCTTCCGTCCGCTTTCTCAAAGAACAAGGACATCGCTGCTAATGATACATTTGTGGTATCATTTGCTTTGTAAAGAAAAAACTTTCCCAAGGTGTCCATTTGATTGATGAAATAGTGGAGAGTTAAGTGATCAATAAAATAATTGATTTATTCATGTAATATTAGTTAATATTTGTTTACTATTGAGAGTGAAAAATATTAATAAATATTTATTTATTATTAAATTTGAGAATAGATATTATTGTAATTTGATAAGACAATCATCCTAAAACTTCACAAAATGGATCCAAATGAAGAGGTTCTTTTTCGAGGGATCCTGTGGGGCCTTTTTTAATTTATCGAATCGCCCCTTTCGTGTGAAAGGCTTTTTAAGCACTGTTTAATTGTGGGTTTGCATTTGGATGAATCTGCTTGGAAAGCAATCTTTCAGTTCCCTTATGAGAAGCTAATTTTGACATTGCACACGGCTGTCAATCCTCAAAATCGCTAGATATTCGTTAGAATATTTGGGTTCGGGGCCGAGGCATCCTCGTGCTAAAGTTGAAATTGCAACATGTTCCCGAGTTTGATCCATCAACCATAAGCATTTGATTTCGTTCTGTTATGCTTTCTTCAATAACTCATTAGTCTTGAAAATTTTCAAATTGTACGTCGAAATCCGCTTAGAAATTTAACTAAGAACACCGTAACTGCTACTTAAATCACAAGCAACCAAGCATCAGATATACAGATATGGGGAAATAAGAAAAGGGTTGTAAAAATTGGCATTAAGGGTTAAATTTACCAAGGACATATCAAAGAGTATCTTCTTTACGTTTAATTGGGAACAACATTTGCGTTTACGTGAGATTATATCATTTTCGATAGTTAAATTACAAAAAACAGAGAACTCCGAGTGTCCGTCCTAACCGAATCTGACAGAACCAGATCTCAACCCGAATCCGTAATAGATTAATTCTTTACATAAATAGAGAACATCTGATGAAAATGGTATATAACATATAGCAGATGCCCTCTAAAACATCGACATGTGGTACGGGGGAACAAACTCAAAATGATGATTACAAAATTAGGCTTGGGGATCTCGAGACGAAGTAGAAAGAGATCCCGGAAGTTTAACATCAACCAAGGATCGGAGAATTCCTCATAGATAATTTACATTTTTGTATTCTACATAGGGGACACCGGCGAATTTTCATAATGAGATAATATGGAACGATTAAAAGTTCCAAAAAATAATCAGACAGGTATATAGATAAGAGTATTTCGATGCCGCATATCGAACCATAGGCTAAAATTAATAAGATAGATCGTAGAATAAAATCACTTGGTAAAGGTCCGATATTCAAACATCCGGATATTTATGTCTAATAAAAAACCGTGAAATCTCCTCAAAGAATGACATAGTGGTGTACGACATCAACCGAATCCAACGGATACGCTACAAAGGCCACTGCACTTATACGGCCGTAGGCATAACAATGTAATTTGTATTGACGACCTAACAATATGCGAACTTCAAGCGGGGGACCGTACGATAGAGAAGTATGTTTGAGATCTCACGTCAGAATCTCCGATTTCATGGACCATTTAATCTTAAGGACAGATTATCAAGTTCGCATCATCTTAAGGACATTATTCACCCCGTGCAAAGCACAAGGGTTAACACCATTTACAAAATACGAAACATGACTAACCCGGATGCTAAAATGACTTATTTGTCAAAAGGATATTATAATTACTGTTATAATATTATCAATGAATTTGCAAAATATTATATAAAAACAATCCAATAAAATCAGAAGCTACTTATAGGAAATCATGAGAACACGGCATCACCACATGAAGCTCCCCTACTACCTTTAAAAGCCGAACGAACACAGACCCGAGAAGCCAGCTTTCAGAAGCACAAAATCAGCTTCGACGACAATTCCGTGACACATCATAATTAAATAACTCACCGTTCTTCCGATTATAGACATCTGCATCGACAACATAACTACGGAGAGATACTTTCCAAACTACTTGCTAGTTTCCAATCCAGCTGTCTCGGTGATTTAATGCTTTGAAGAAAATATCAAATCGGCGGGAAACTAAACAATTCAAACGAAAACCTCTGACAACCTTGCTCCACTAGCTTAACCAAAAAGAACGAATGCATTGTAAACAACTTTTGCGTCGGTAAAGAACCCTTCCAGAAGCATCATGCCTTATCTGGTACAAGACCCGGAATCGTGGTTCATTCCAAAGGTGGCCATCCACACGTGCAGGGAAAAAGTCATGATCTAAGACTGCCACTGAAGTAGATGTCAGCGACCAAAGAAGAAGTCAGCGACCAATCAAAATGTTAGCCATGTTCACTAATCATTCACCGTGCACGGAACATTAGCAAAGTTTCGTCCTTGAGACACTCAACCCCCCTGCAGATATCTCAAAGGTCTAATGCTGCATTGATATAAGACGGTTTCCAGTACTCCAGATAAGAAGAGATCAATGCTAAGTTCTCGAGTTCCTATCACTATCTTATGACACTGAACATACACAACCGAAGGGCAGGTGTCAGGAAAAGAGGCATATGCTCCTAAAACCGAAATGAAGGCAAATCACCATGTGAGTGAAAGGAAGCGATGGTATTTGCATCTTAGACCAAAAACCTGAGGATTACCAAAGTACAAGAGACCCGGAATGGCTTGCGATTTATTTTGTAGTGACAACGAGTGCGTAGAAAGTAAGCCAGAAGTTTGCCAATTCGGGGGAACAGATCGCATTTCCCTTTGACTTACCCAAAAACCCCAAGAGAACCTACCTGTTGTAGTTATCAGAGGATGAAATCCCAAGTCCGAAATGATTGTGCAGTTTCCGCAAAGCTCAACTACTGAGCAGAGGATGAGCCATTCCAAAATCACATCCTAACTGCTGCAAGCTCCAATATTTGGATTCTGCTTTTCAAAAAAAAATCAACACACAAACGACAACAAACAAACACAGATCTCTAAGAGCCGCGCAAACAGAAACTGTAAAGAATCGACAATAAGTGAGACCTCCCAGACGTTACTAAAATCCAGCGAAATCTGAACAAATCAGTAGTACATAAAAGCACTCACCTGAAAATCTCAAACCTACCAGCAAATTGGCGATCACAACCACCTGCCTCTATAAGAAAACATTCATACAGTTTAGTTAATAACAGATCCAAGCCAAAAGCCTTCCAACTTTTCCGGGGAAAAGCTGTATGCTATAAGAAAAGGGACAACCTACCTTAAGATTTTTTAAACAATTCGAAGGGCAGGAATAGCGAGGACTCTCTCATCATTTAGTACATTATATTTTCAGTCAATATGGCTGAGAACGTTGCCCACCACGATAGTGCCTGTCAGGCCCTGAACCCCCACCATCGTGATAGTTATCTCTGCGTCTATCTCCACCACCACCGTACCTTCCTCTGCCACCCCTGTTCCAAGAGTGACGCAAGCATGTTAGATCATCTGTTAGGATAGATTCATTTTTGTCTCACTTTCCAAACGTGGCAAGAGGCAAGGTTCTGCACATAAAGGATATCTCAGAGAGTATTTCCATGTTCAACTTGGTTTCTAGAAGGCCTGGGGATGGTAAATGGTAGCATAAACCATTTGTGTGAAATAGATGACCGCTGCCCTTAATCCATCTAGTGGAATACCAGAACAGTTTTTCAGCAACTAGCCATTATTTTGCTAGGCATCCATTGAATTGACCAAAACCAAACAAGTGTCTATTATTCTCCATGTTGCTTATACATAGAGAACAGCCAGGAAATAACATCATTGTTAACAACATCCATAATGTCACAAAAGATTTTGCAGCTGGATAGTATGATAATCTCAGCAGATGACAATAAAAACATGGAATTAAAGCTGAAGAGCAACTACAAAGGATACCATGGTTAAATGGAGACAAAGAAAGGAAGACGTATGGACATATTTTAGAAGACTGGACCATATCTCATTTGCCTTGCATCCCAATCAGAAACGTAAAACAAACATCAAGCTATAATGTGAAAGGAAAAAAATGGCAGCAATCACAATGATGTAAACAAGTTGTCGGCATCTTTTAATATCACTATATTAAAAGTTATAGTGACAGATTGGCACTTCATGGACCAGACCAATCCATAACCATATACATAACACTAAGAAATAGCAAAACCTAACAAAAAAGTAAATACTATGATCTCATACAAAACATGGGAGACGGGAAAAATGAAAAATGATCGAGTAAAACATTGAAGTCCTTAAATTGCATCTTGAGGACTATCAAATCTAAATACACAGCTAATATTACAAAAAGACAATAACAAATCCAAGCACACATTGTTTGGGAAATTTGAGAGCCAAAAAGAAAAAAGTTTATTAATCTGGAAACAAAAGGAATCAAAAGGATTAAAGAAAGGAAAAAAAAACTGTCCTAGGTAATTGTGGCAATCAGAAAAGAATGGACAGTGATGGAAAGAAATTCTTTTGGGGATCCACATTTCTCTAGAATGACACGGCCTCTATTTTTGGAACATGGGACCATAAAAAAGGATTCAAACAAATAGTGAAGTCCTGCTGGTTTTAGACAGAGATGGCCTTGATGCTTATCCCAAGCTTAGCCAGGCACAAGCTTATAAGCATTCTCTAGAATACTCATATGCATGTTCCTAATATAAAATATATAAGCAACAAATCCTCACCCGTCACCCACAGTATATGTGGGAGCTAGCAGAGAAGACATCTTTCTACACAACTTCATGATACCTTTATTAATCATGATTGCATATGTTCATTCAATTTTCTTTACATACATACAGACACATATTGGCAGCCGGACCTCGCTCCAACCACCAATTTAACTTGATCCATTGACACACCTAGCTACATGCATTTTGGTTTTTTACACAAAATCTCAGCTCCAACTCCAGCATGGAGTGCAAGACCATAACTATTTGTTGTTTTGACCGGAAAACAAGAAAGAGAATCACTAAATTGGTACCATAAAAAATCAAGGAATACACAGCTTGGTAGCACATATTCTTGAATAAAAAATGCCACAGTATCCTTTTTTTCACCCCCTAGCCCCTGGTACAAGGGGCAAGGAATGGGATCAACTGAGATCAACGATAATGGATCAACAGAAGGACTAGTTGAACAAAAACGAATTTCTTCCTTCCTTAAGAAAGCACTCTTGGTTCAGTGTTACAAAACATGTCACCAAAGCTCGGTGTCATAAAACCAAAACCTAAAGAGTGTACTTCTATTTGTGTGACCCAAAAAAAACTTGCAAGGCTGATTCCACTTTCCAGTCTGCTTGTAGAGGGCAGCTAATGTTCATTGGCTGCAATCAGACAAGTCACCACAAAAAGGACTGCCCGATCAAGGTTTTAAAAAATGAAAGGTGGTATCAAGGCAGTTCGGCTTCATTGGGCTAAGGTGTAAGCTTCAGAATTGGATGGAAAATAGAAAGAATGACATAAACATATTGTTGTTAAGTGTTAATAATAAAAAATAATGTAAAGAACATACTTTTATGTTATTTTTACTCTATCACGACACCTATAGAATAAAACTAAATGACTGATGACAATTAGATAAAAAGATAAACATCCAAGCACTATACAAAACTAGAAAATTAAGTTCACCAAAATTTTAAAATGAGTTAAAAGTTCCTAAAATGAGAATTACCACAATTAAATCAAGTTGCCAAACCATTGATTGGACTACACAAGTGGCAAAAATGAGGTATAATTGACACTGTAATAGATACAACTATACAAGTAATGTGTGTTATCTTATGGTATATACTTAGAATCACAAGTATTTATCTAATTTGTAATTGATTGGAATGAGTCAATAATACACTGATTTTTTTAAAAATACATTAAAATACTATAAAACAATAAGGTTTTCACTCATATGATATCCCTAAACAAATTGTGATTGCTAAAGCAAATAGTTATAAAAAAAACACTATTCAAGCACTGATTGCACACTTAAAAAAAGTTGGTTACTACTATAATTATGTATGGTATACACACATTTTGCTACATATTCGAATATAACCAGTTGGGAGGAACATAATCAAATGCTCATTACCACACATAATATACACATAAACTAAAATAACAAAATTTTAATACGTAAACCCTTCAAAAAAGCCAAAAAACTAATTACACAACAGTACCAAAAAAAACAAACAGTAATCAAAAGCACATATCAACAAGATTTAATTAAAGATGACCTCATAACATGTAAACTAACCACAAAAAGCATTCAAACATACCCAACCATAAGTAAATAGTAAAACAAAGGTATAAATAACCAACAAAAAAAGTGTAACTAGAGAGAGGTCAAGACTCTTGCTACCAGTAGCAGCAAGAGAGGTCGAGACTTGAAAGGGGAGCTGCAGCAGCAACAACAATGGTGATGGGCAATGGAGAGGGCAACCAATGTTCGAGAGGGTGATGGGTGGAGCACAAGGGAGGCTGCTGGCAACAGACAGTGGAGCAGCAGCCACCGGTGACAGTGATGGAGTATACCGGCAATGGAGAAGAGCCTGCAGCAGCTGAGAGAGATGGGTTTTTTAGGGTTTAAGAGGTCAGGGCTATAGATTGGGGTGGGGCAATGGGTTTAAGAATTTAAGGAAGGGTTATATTTGCTTTACTTGGTCGTGTGCAACTCACATGACCCTCAGATGAAGCCCTTCAACAGAGGATATAGCCTTACCTCCGCCTCAACGCCCCACCGCCTCAACTCTGCCTTGACAAACTGAGGCCCACGCCTCACAGCACAACCTTGCGGCTAGAGACTCGGGGTGATTTTCTTCTACCTCACCGTGAGGCATACACTTCAAGTGCCTTGAGGTGTGATTTTTAAAACCATGTGCCTGATGAATCAAACATCACCATTGCTGCCAACCAAGAAGCTATCCAAGAACCAAAACAAGTTAGAAGGGCAACATGTTGACCCAAGCAGATGCTCAAGCAGCCACATTCGTAGTAGTTATGACAAATGATTTAGCTACATGAATTTGATTCGACTCTCATGCCATACATTCCTTTCTACCCTTGGATTTTGCTAGAACGCTCAATCATAAACCCTAAAACATTAGAGGACACTTTGACAATAGAAAGGTCAGAGGACAATGCCTACTGGCCCAAATGGTTGGGAATTGTGTAGTGAGAGGAAAGAAGATTAGGAGTGGATCTAATACTAATGAGATAAATGGATTTTGATGTAACCAAGGGATGGATTGGCTAGCAACCTATTGTGCTTCCATGGACTAGCACTATGAAGGTTACCTTCTCTATACTAGGGATCCACACCTTCAAGATTTTTTTTGATATGGCTGTTCTTTTGCCTCTTATTCTTTTTCTACTTTTTTGAATATTTTTTTACAATTATCTTTTCCTTTTAAAATGTCATTATGCACTTGCTTTCTAGTTTCAGAATTTAGTGGGGAGAAAAAAAGTTCACAAAATCATATTCCATGAGCTTGATATTGACAATAAGCTTGGGTTCATTAGGTTACATGAGGAAAAGAATGTGACTATAAGCAATTTTGCAGAAAAAAATGAACTAATCGGTTATATGGAAGTAGAGTATTTGAGACCCTACATATGTATTTTGAAAGATAGGGATGCTATGTTAATCCAGACAATAGATTGGACAGCATCTTATTTTCCTAAAAAAATTGGGAACTAGAAAATGCAAATACCAATCTTTACCATTTTAAAATCAATGAATTGCACCTTGACATATCAAGGAATCACACCTTGACAGTCTTAAGACCTAAAGTTAATTACAGGGAATAAAAAAAAAAAAAAAAACCAGAATTTTTATTGAGTAGCTCAAGGAAAAAAGAGTGACTCAATAGAAATCAAAATGGTAACTGAAATCACTCCTCAGTAATAAAATCAGAAGCAATACTATATCCAGAGAAATGCAACCAGCTCAATGAAGGCAGAATTTGTATAAGCTCAAACTCTGAAACCATAATTTATAAGGATGATAAGCAATTGATGTACAAAATGAAAGACAAGAGACTGATCTATACCCGTGTCCATATGATGGCATGGGCCTTGGTGCAGATTTTTCAGCCATTGCAACATTTATTTTGTATCCCCTCATGTCATAATCTACAGTAAATATAAATGTAATTTGAGTGCCTATCATTCTTGGATTCATGCCATAAGAGCAATAACAATTGATACTTACTGTTATAGAATCCTCCAGCAGAATGAGCAGCAGCGGGATCTTCATAAGCAAGGCAAGCATCACCTTTGTTGTTTCCCATTTCGTCTGTGTAAATCTTTATATTCCATGGCCATTGGTCCTTGTAACCCCGTTTCTGCTTGATTCTTCCCACCTAAATAAATAAAGAATATATGTTTCACAGTTAGAACATGCAAAAAAGGATCTAGTGGATATCAAACAGAAGTCAGAAGATATACTGTTTGACTCCATAAAAATCCTACAGGTAGCTAACCCATATAAATACAGTGGCATAAGTTCAACTGGAGTAACATTGGCAAATATAGAAGAATTAAGCATCTGCTTTTCTAGATAAGACATGTGAAGACAAAAGGAAACTCAATGAAAGCTAATAAATATTGTAGCAAACTTACTGATTAAAAATAAAGGCCACTCCAATATGGAAAAGCATAAACGAAGAAGAATAATCAAACTTGAAATTCCAACCAGCATAACAATCTAATGGGTATACATAATAAAGTACTTTGACATGCACTTATAAAGAGGAGGCATGGAATAGGATTAAGGACTTCAAAAAGTTGAAACTCAATCTTACAAATAATAATCTAATAGGTATACATAATAAATACTTGTGTCATACACTTATAAAGATAAGACAGGATTAAGGACTTCAAAAAATTCAAGTTCCACCTTGCAAAAATAACATCCCTGCATGACATCAATTATAGGTAATCAATACAATAAATAAAAGCTAATTTTTTAGTTGTAAGATACTCAAACAATCAATTGAAAAGTTCTTCAATAATGCCGCAAATAAGCAGTTTAGAAATATACATGAAGGGGAAAAAACACACAAAAAATTATGGTATAGGCAGAAAGAAATATATATACAACTCTCTGAACTTCTACAAACAGCACTACTTCAGATCATCTACATCCGCAACATGTGAAAACAAAATAATGAATAAGATACAACCATTAAATCAAATATCATACAATGACACCTTGCTTCACAGAAAAAGGAAGGGTAAAAAAAAAACCAATTGAACTATGCCACATTCATACCATATGTGGCAAAAGAGGATGAATGGTCAGGAAAAACCACAAATAGTCGAAGTATTAGGGACACATCCAATCATCTGGAAAGCAAGGGAGGCAGCAAGATTGCAACAGTAATCCTTTATAAGAATTACAATTTGATTGTATGTGATTGGCCAGTGCAATAAATTAAGCAAACATTATCTAGACAATCTTTATTTAGATGTACAAATTTTTTTATCATACCACATACCATCATGTAATCTAGCAATCCAGCTTTTAAGGAGCATTAGTCAAATCACAAAGAGCCATTGGCAAACTGTATTTCATGTACTAAAGAAAAACTAAAATGCTACTATCAAAACTATTAGATCTTCCACCAATAAGTCAATTAAGGCAAACCCAAACAGGATGTTGTGTGACAGACCATCAACAAGTTTGTAAGCATGTAATAGTGCACAAAATGCCTTTAGACTAGATGCATAAAGCGAACATAAACAAAAAAAAACAAATGCACACAAACCTGTCCAATGCCACCGAAAAGTTCCTGGAGTTCCTCAGTAGTAACATCTGGCGGCAAGTTTGATATGTAAATTCTTGAGTTGTCACAAGCTTCATCACAATTCTCATCACATTGCTTGACCTTTGCAGGAGGTTCAGCAGGGGCAGATCCATAACCCCCTCCTCCCCCATATCTAGGAGGTCCCCCTGCTCCACCATAGCCAGAAGCAGGACGATCACCATAAGCAGGAGGAGGCCCACCTCGGTTAGCTGATGGATCTGCACCATAAGTATTTGGAGGAGGAGCACCATAAGTAGGTGGATAAGAATTTGGAGCCCCATAGTTATTTGCCATAGGTGCAGCCTCGGCACCATAACTAGGAATACCACCATATGAGGTCGGGGGTGGAGGATAATTCCCCCCTGGTCCTCCATAAGAACCTTGAGTAGGGGGAGGAACCTGCGCATAGCTGCCTGCCCCACCTCCCTGATTCTCACCACACGAACCACTGTGGCTCCCTCCATAACCACCACCACTGCTACCTTTACTGTAATCACCTTCAGCTGGTGCACTGTAGCCACCACCTCCACCCCTGGTATATCCATTATCACTTGCAGAAGCATAACCACCACGACCTCCTGCATTGTAACCACCACCGCCACCACTAGGCCCCCCGCCCCTGCTGTATTCGTTTTCTCTTCCTGCATTGTATCCACCACTACCTCGATTATAACCTCCGCTGCCACCACCACCACCTCCTCCACTGGGGCAGGGTGCCCCACATTTATTGCACTCTACTCTCCTTGCAAAATTCAGGTTACCACAACTGCAGCACCAAGAAACTTGTTTGGAACAACAAATACTATTTACAGGGAAAATATCAAAAAAAAAAAAAAAAAAAAGGAAGAAAAGAAAAGTTAGAAGAATCACGTAGCACCATGGATCAAAATCATATCTAAATAAAGGTTACTTGGGTTCTCATGTGAGAAAGTTTACATATAAAAAAACCAATCTCAATGTTCATAAAACTAATGGAATATGTGATTGAAGACTGTAGAGGTATCAGTGATAAGTTTAAACCTTCAAAACTCCCTCGTCCAAAATTAGATTTCCAAATAAATACTTCCACATTACAATCCCTGCAGGCACAAGCAGCACACAAAAATTCTCCTTGAGAAATGCTCCTAAACAACAATTTTGCATCTCACAGATATCTCGATCTAACCAAGTCCATCAGACGAAAGATCCTGTTTTCATTAAATTCCTATACACTCTCATCATGAAGAAAGAATGCATCATAGAAGGTAGAATCCCTACAGACCCTACAGAAAAAGGCCGATATCTAATTATATCTTCCAGTCATGGAAGCTTGCCGGCACGTGCTGCAAATGTGGTCTCAGTTATAGTGCATCTCCGATGTCCATGAGGGTATGTTTGGCACGAAGTCATCTTGTAATAACTAGGAAGAAATATCGAAGACATGTGCACACATATACAACCCTATGGTGTGTGTTGTTGGGTACAATATCCAGCCACGCGAAATTCGCGAAAACTACAGGTCAGCCGCCACCGATATCAATATCTTTCCGAAAGATGAGGAACATACCTGGGGTTAGGGCACATCCAGTCCCCTTCCCTCCCACCACCACGCCCTCCACCTCTCCCACCGCCTCCTCCCCCACCACGGCCCCCTCTATCCCCGCCTTGATGACCTCTACCACCACCATAAACCCCACCTCCCCCGCCACCATATCCACCACCACCTCCACCTCCTCCATACCCACCACCACCGCTACCTCCGCCATATGCACCGCCGCCACCGCCATATCCACCACCTGCAGAACAACCGCATCAGATCAAACAAGTCGATCTCTTCACGTAGGGCTCGAGGACTCCCGAAACCGACCTCGATTCTGGCTGTTTCCCCCGCCGCGTCCGTACCCGCCGCCGCCAACGCCTCGGCCGCCGCCTCTATAAGGCGGACCGGAGTCCCCCGGCGCGCCGGAGCCGTATCTTCCTGACATGGATTACGATTTGAGATCGAGAGATCGAGGGAACAGGAAAAAGATAGAGAGGGAGAGAGCAAAGGAGGCAGTTTTAGGGCACAGGGAAACGGACGGGGCCACGACATAAATAGATCAACGACTCAATGACCGGGGAGTGAGGGCGTCAAGCTCTTCGGTCCGTCCGATTGATCCGACGATCGTGGTTTGAGCAGTATGTTCGGGGTACGTCTGTCTTTTAACTGGTTGCGGTGTGTGCGCAGGGTCGGCCGACGAGATATTTTTGAGTTTCATGCTCATCGGTTGGGGAAGGGAAGTAACATTCGTGGAATTTTAAAATCAATTAAATTTTTTATTGTAATTTTTTTTTCTATGTCTTATTTTTTAATTTTAGCAATTTTCTTTTTCCTAAATAGATGTTCTTTAGTTCTGATTGGTCTCCTCTTGTTAGTTGGTTCCCCTTCTTTTTCTTTTTCTCTCACTCTTTCTTTTACATGCTTCTGATTTTTTCTTGGATTTGCGTTCGATGATTTGTCACTCATTGACTAACTCTTTGCCTCTCACCCTCAGTTGTTATCGTGCCGATGTCGAGTGTTACATCTTCCTTGCCAATGTGGCATCTGCGGTGATACACTACTGGCAAGCCGTAGCAAAGTTGTGCTCGTCGCGCTCGCCGGTGCAACTCATCTGTAGTTGGGGCACTCTCGTTGGGAGGTTGTCATTGCCTTCAATGTTGATGCATGTGGTGGAGGTGGAAGTGCTCACAGTGGTGGTGGTGGTAGGAGCTTCTTCGGTGGGTGTTCCTTGAGCTTGGATCTTTGAGAGAGTTGGTGGCCTCTTGAAGTTGGGGCCACGTTAAAGTCAGGCTTATCATGACTGGATGGTTAGTCGGCTTGGATCCGACCTCTTGTCACCTGTTAGCGCGATTCGTTAACAACGCCGGCAGCACTTTGTCATACTGAGTGCATGTTGCAAGATCTCTTGCATCAAAAATAAAGTATCAGGCGCTTCTTTTCTATTTTCTTTCTTTTTATCTTGTTTCTTGATATCTGGTTTTGGAGTTCCCCTCTCTTGAGGGGGCGCTATGTTCCCCATCGCTGAGGGGCATTGAGGGTATCATTCTCCCTTATTGATGAAGGGCCAAAAGCGCCCTTGGATTCAAAACTCCGCAAGAAGCTCGAAAAGGGATCTGGCTACCCGGATGCAAAGTAAACAGGCAAATCCAACCTTGCCTGATCCGCCTCCGCTTAAGAGGATCCAAACCCGCTCACATCTAGGTGGGTCCAGATAAACTCGACCTGCCAAAAGATCCGATTTGGACTGAGGTCAAAAAGACGATAAAAAAGTTCAAGATGCCCATATCAACGATAATGATGGCGTTATCACCAGCACTAATAGCCTGACAACAAACAAATCCTGACAACTGACATGTTCAGGCAGAAGATCCTACGGCAAGATCATCTCCCAGCACTATAAATAGCAAAGAGAGGCCCTCGAGGCTCCTCTTTAGGCAATCTAAGAGAGAAGAGAAATTGTACTGCCACTTTTTACTAGTGAATATTCAGAAGCATTGCCCTCCCCCCAAACGTACAACCCTTGTGGTGGAACTAGGTCACCAATTTTCTTATTTTCCTTGAGATTGTTAGTTCTTGATTCATTAAGTCGGACCCTCCGATTACTTAGGAGGTTCCATCAATTGGCACTGTCTGTGGGAAGCGATTATCATTTGATAACGTTTTTTTACTCTAAATCTTTCCGATGGCCCCTGTCACGACCCATTCTTGGCTCCTTACAAAACCCGAGAACAGCTTGCCTTGACGAACCCCAAGACCCAGTCTTCCAACGAGAAATAACCAAATGCATACTCATTCCACAACCACATGAGTAATGTAGCTAAGCAGAAAATATATAACTAACAGTAAAAGAAAGAAAACAGCAAACCACTAGATTTTTCATGATACAGCAGAAAAGTATTGTTACCAATATAGCCATCACAACAAGGAACTGGTAGAAATATAATTGAATATAATCACAAGCTATAAGTACTCACTACAACAAAAACTCTTTGCAACAAAACAAAAGAAAGGAAACTATGGCGGAACTTGATTGGGCCCAGCGCCTTCAGCGGCTGGTGGCTCTGGCTGCTCGAATCTCTGACCTGAACATGGTTACAAAATCTGGGGTTAGCTAATGTTGAGTAGAGTGGTGGTTAAGTTATTTACATACAACATAATTAAACAGTAACCAGCTAAACATTCAATTGTCGGTTAATTATTTTCATCCGTTTCCAATTATCTGGTTTGTGTTTCTGAGTCGAGTACTCTAATCAGGTTTCATGATATTGCTCAATCTTCTTATTCCCTAAGAGAACGATCTTGCTCGTAGTTTTCCCACGATGCAGGATATACACGTGACACTCTCTTGGCCGGGAGAGTCCCTCGTGGTAGTCCTACACCCGGTCTACTACCCTGAGGTCATGGTCGTGAAGTAGCGGTGACTACGGCACGTGCGATAAGCGCACGGGTAGCTACCTTGCACTGGCACGCAGTCAGTCATTTTCGCTAGCAGGTACGCCTAAATGTATAGCACGGAACAGCATAGGGCCTTGCCCTCTCAGAACAGGGGTCTTGCCCCTCAGAACAGAACAGGGGTCTCACCCTCCATAGTCTGCGTACCCTCATCCGACTATCTCGGTTTGCTCAATGGGCTTAACAAAAGTCGGTGTAAGGTGGCCAAATCTAACCCTGGGCCCTATGGGGCGGCTAGCTCTCCCTACACTAAGTAGCTCACCCCAGTATCACGTATGCAAGGGTCAAACATGAGTCGTTGTAGAGTGGCCAATCTTAAGCCTGGGTCTCAACCCAAGGGGCGGCTAGCTCCCCTCTACTCTAAAGGGATAGTTGCTCTCCTCGGTATCACGTACATGAGGGTCAGCTTACTTCCTTTAACCAAGTTCGAACAGTCGCCCGTAGGGAACATGTTCCAAAACCATCAGGTTTTCCATATTTCAGTATTCTTGGTTTCTTTCTAAATTCCTCGTAAGGTTCGTATATAGACTTTCCCATTTCCACGTTTGATTCATTAAATACATAAAAGGAAGCTCAAGATTTCATAATCGATTATTCAGTGCACCACAGGTATTTCTATTCATGTCATGGTTCATTAAATGTAGTATAGGCAGCTCATGGTTTATTACTTTCGGTAAGCATTACAGCAATTTAATCATTCATTACATGCGCATTCATTTCTTTCAGCCCTAGTGTTCATTTCAGTACCTAGGGTTCAATCGAATATTTCTAAAGTAGCATGCATTCATATCTTTCAGCCCTAGGGTTCATCTCATAACCTAGGGTTCAATCAAACAATTCTAAAGCATGCAGTTTAATTATTAATTATGGGATTAGAGAGAACCACTCTACCAGGTTAACCGGGTGGAATGGGGGCTCGTACGGTAGCTCCTGACATCTCCGCAGGTCCCGTATACTCTACAAACTGGAGACCTATAACATGGACTGACATGTTAAACGAGCTCAAAACTGCGTAGACATTATATCATTACGTAGAGAAACTTGAACGAAAACCAATGACGTTTCGTCTGTGGAAATCCGACTCCGTTTAGGCCCCGAATAGGCCCAGAAACACCAACTCTGACCAAAATTAGATGTCTGGGAAGAGTCCCAGACATCTTAAATGAACTCAGAGACTCACCTTGTTTGGGGTGCCTTCTTTCGAATGTCTGGAACTTCGTGCAGACGTCTGAGGGTGTCTTCAGATGTTTGGAGACACTTCTGGACGTCTGAAATCATCTCGATCCTCGCACCGACGCACCTCCCCAACCCCTGACATACGTACGCACAGTCAGACTTGTCAGGAAGAGAAATAAATGAAAACTGCGCGTTATTAGACGTCTGGTATTACCTCTAGACCTTTGAATAGACGTTTGGTCTCTCCAGACATCTGATTCTGCGGAAAAATGACTCCGCAGAATCGTTTGCGAGCTCTCTCTCTCTCCCTTGCGTCCGTTGTAATAGTAGCGACCCTTGCAGCAGCAGCTTCTCCTGCCGCTTCCCCCTCTTCTCTCGCACACACCCCTCCTCTCCGTGCTCCTCCCGCTCTTTGCTCTCCTTCTCCTCTTAGCTTGCTGTGTGGCAAGCAAATGGTGGAGGAGGGGGGGTTCTTATGGAGATGGAAGGCATGGGGGAGGGATGGTGTGAGGCGTGGAGGGGTGTCGTGGGTGAAGGATGGGGTGGCATACGGTGGAGATGGGTGTGTGTGCGTGGGGTAAGGGCGTGGGGTGAGGTACGGTGGGGATGGGAAAATTGCGGGGGCACCCCCCACAAGTTCTCTTTTTCCCTCGCATATCTACAACAAAAACTTAGGGGGGTTAAAATTGCACAAAAACCCATAAATATTTTGGAAACGCAAAACAACCCTTGGGAAGGGTCATTTCATGGAGCATTTAAACCATTGACCTTAGTTGGCTTTAATAGGCACATAAATAGTATGTAGAAGGTGTAGCTGCTCATTTGTCCCTTGCACTTTTTGTCATTTGTTCTAACAATTTTGTGTGCTGTGCTACTACTACGCCAATCTCTAAAACAATGATGATAAAATTACCCTCATGTTTAACCTTGTGTAAATATTTAAGATACAACCCACTAGCTATAATATATCAACATCGATCATTAACTAACATTCTTCATTTCATACACACTTTCATATAGAGTATACGGGACCTGCGGAAATGTTGGGAGCTACCGTACGAACCCCCATTTCACCCTGTTAACCTAGTAGAGTGGTTCTCTCTAATCCCATAATTAATAATTAAATTGCATGCTTTAGAATTGTTTGATTGAACCCTAGGTTGTGAGATGAACCCTAGGGCTGAAAGAGATGAATGCACGCTACTTTAGAAATATTCGATTGAACCCTAAGTTGTGAAATGAATACTAAGGTTGAAAGAAATGAATGCGCATGTAATAAATGATTAAATTGTTGTGATGCTTACTGAAAGTAGTAAACCATGAGCTGCCTGTACTACATTTAATGAACCATGACATGAATGAAAATACCTGTGGTGCTTTGAATAATCGATTGTGAAATCTTAAGCTTCTTGTTATGCATTTAATAAATCAGATGTGGAAATGAGAAAGTTTATGTACGAACTCTACGGAGAATTTAGAAAGAAACCAAGAATACTGTAATATGGAAAACCTGATGGTTTTGGAACATGTTGCCTACAAGTGGCTATTTGGACTTGGTTAAAAGAAGTGAGCTAGCCCTCGTGTATGTAGTATCGAGGAGAGCAACTATCCCTTTAGAGTAGAGGGGACCTAGTTGCCCCTTGGGTTGAGATCCGAGGTTAGGATTGGCCACTCTACAAAGACTCATGTTTGGCCCTCGTGTACGAGGTACTGGGGTTAGCTGCTTAGTGTAGGGGGGAGCTAGCTGCCCCATGGGTCTCGGGGTTAGGTTTGGCCACCTTACACCTACTCTTGTTAGGCTCGCTAGGCAAACTGGGATAGTCGGACGAGGGTACGCGGACTGTAGAGGAGCGAGACCCCTGTTCTGAGAGGACGAGGCCTTGTGCTGTTCCGTGTTGTATGTTTGAGTGTACTCGCTAGCGGAAATGACTGATCACATGCCAATGTGAGGTAGTTACCCGTGCTCTTATCGCACGTGCCGTAGTCACCGCTACATCGCGATCGAGACCTCGGGGTAGTAGACCGGGTGTAGGACTATCAAAGGGGACTCTTTCGGCTAGGAGAGTGCCACATGTACATACTGCATCGTGGGAAAATTACGAGCAAGATCGTTCTCTTAGGGAACAAGAAGATTGAGCAATATCATGAAACCTGATTAGCGTACTCCACTCAGAAACACATAACCAGAGAATTGGAAACGGATGAAAATAATTAATCGACAATTGAATGTTTAGTTGGTTACTATTTAATTATGTTGTATGTAAATGACTTAACCACCACTCTACTTAGCGTTAGTTGACCCCGGATTTTGTAACCATGTTCAGGTCAGGGATTTGAGCAGCCAGAGCCACCGGCTGCTGAGAGCGCTGGGCCTAGTTGAGTCCCGCCATAGTTTCCTTTCTTTTGTTTTGTTGCAGAGAGTTTTTGTTATAGTTAATACCGGTAGCTTGTGGTTATATTCAGTTATATTTCTACCAGTTCCTTGTTGTGATGGCTATATTGGTAACAATACTTTTCCGTTGTACCATGAAAAATTTAGTGGTTTGCTGTTCTCTTTCTTTTACTATCAGTTATATATTTTCTGCTTAGCTACATTACTCGTGTGGTTGTGAAATGAGTATGCATTTGGTTATTTCTTGTTGGAAAACTGGGTCTTGGGGTTCATCAAGGCGAGCCGTTCTCGGGTTTTGTAGGGAGCCGAGAACGAGTCGTAACAAGATGGTATCAAAACAAGGTCGTCCCAAGAAATGAATCAGATGGTCTGGAAGTAACCACTCTTGTACATGTAGCTAGGATAGTCATCACAACCTATTATCTTGATTGCCGCTTTCGAGTCTTATTTTCTGTTGTAATCAAGTGTCCTTAACCGTTCGGTCCTTTCTTCGATCTCCGTATAGGAGATTCCTCGCCAAGGAACTCTTGAGGCGAGCCACGGACATGGTCATGGCCATGGGCATGGTCACAGGGGAGGACGAGCATTGGCCGAAGACAGGGCAGCTCCACCTCTCCTTCCGGGCGTTCAGGCTCCGAACCTCGCTCAGTTGATCCGGGATATCATATGGGAGGAGCTCCAACAACCTCCTCCTCAACCACCTCTCCCTGGTGATACGGAGGGGGAGTCCTCCGTGAGGCAGGAGAGCCGTCATGGCTCTGGACGAGCTGAAAGGGGAAGGGGTGATCCTCCACTACCCCCACCTCCCTTAGACACTTTGGAGCACGAGTCCTCCTTGCCGAGAGGCGCACCTGTTCCCCCGTTGCGGCTCCACCACGAGATCTTTGGCCAGTTCAGGAAGTTGAAGCCCCCCTCCTTCAAGGGGGAGGAGAGCCCATCTGAGGCATAGGATTGGCTGGAGTAGATGGAGAAGATCTTCGACACACTCCATCCTCCTGTAAAGTGTCGCGTGGCCTTCACCACATACCAGCTGGAGAGTGCAGCCCACAGGTGGTGGAGGGCGGTCAGAGGACAAGAGGAGGGAGAGCCGATGTGGGACCAGTTCGTGGCACTCTTCTGCAAGCAGTACTTCCTACAAACCTGGTGATAAGTGGTTACTTATCAAAGCTAAAAAGCTAAAGTTAAGCTAGAAACTGGGTTAACCAATGTCAAATTAATACATAAAAAGGGTTAAGTGTGGGAATCAAAGGAAAATACCTAAAACATTAATTCTGTGTTAAGATTGCATAATTAAGTCATAAAATGAGATATTCTTGAAAAAAAGGTCAAATGGTGATCTAAGTGTTAATTGAGCACATAACAAATTTAAAAGTTCAAATCAAAAGTATACTTAACTTCTCAAAAGTTTAATTAAGCACATATAAAAACTTGAAGGCATTTGGACATCATTAAGGCTTTGAAACTTAGAATTTATATTTAGGTCCTTTATGCATTACATTTCCTTTATTAGAAAACTTCCGGACCAATTTGTAACACGCAGGAACCTTTCTGTAAGCCCTTAGGGACCATTCAGTTACTGTTTCCTACCACTTATGGGTTCTTGTGCAAAGTTTCTACCCCTTCGATGAAGGGCCCTCCCTGCAATTTACCCAATAGAAACCTGACCTGCTGCTTCCCGCGCGTGCACTATTCACGCGAAGAACATGCGCCATCTCGACCGTCCGTTCTTTCCTTGATCTTGATCTGCGGCTCATTTTGATTCGAAGCTTCGTGCGAAGCGGCGCGTGTGCTCACCCCAACCCCTAGATCCCATCCTACGGTCATATTTCATCTTGGCAATCGCGCGCTCTCTCTCCTTCCATCCTAGCCGCCAGTGCCCTCGTCGAGTAATCTCACTCGCGCGGTGCCTGGAATCACTGCATTAGCTACTTAAGCACCTCAGTGGTCGCGCGCACAAAGGATCTCTGTTACGAACGCGTGCCCCAGACGTCGGACCAGACGTCTGGGATCACATCCAGACGTCTGATCAGACGTCTGGGATCGTTTCCAGATGTCTGGAAATCAGTTATTTTCGACACGCGCGGGTCGTTTGCGCGCCTGAGCGCACAGACCCGCATATTCGTTATTCCCTCTGCGGCTGCAGACACCCTGCCTCGATTCTCTCTCCTCCTCTCGCGGCATTAAAAGGCCACGCGCTCCCTCTCGTCGCCTCCACCCCTTTCCTCTTCTCCTTCCAGTGCACGAGAGCGAGCGCGAGCGGGCGCGGGGTTGCTGCGCCGGCGACGGCCGCAGTGAGCGCGGAGGGGGTGTTGCGTGCGAGAGCGGCGCTCAGCCGTGAGGGCGAGCTCGCCGGGGCTGCCAGGGCCGGTCGGTGGGAAGCGCAGCGGGATCGGAACGACGCGGGGGCCTGCTGCGGCTCGAGCAGCGGGCGCACGAGGTGCGACGAGGTTCTGGAAAAATTTCCAGAATCAGACGTTTGTGCTGATAGCTAGACGGCGGGGTCGACGTCTGGAAGACTGTCCAGACGTCTGAAAGGTGAGTTTTCCGTCTTCTTCTTCCTTCCTGTCGACTGACCGTACTGAGGGAGAGAGATGGGTGTGCGCAGGCTCGGTGATTCGCCATCCAACGCAAATCAGACGTCTGGCTGTAGTACCAGACGGCGGGAGCGACCTCCAGACATCCGGGGTGACCATCGGACGTCTGGGAGCTAGGCCAGACGTCCCCGCAGACTTCTGGACGTCTGGGAAACCACGCTGAACAAGGTAATTCTCTGATCCACTTTTTAAGACGTCTGGAAGAAGCTCCAGACGTCAGATTTTACACAGTTTCATCGTTTTCGACCCGTTTAGGGCCCGTTCGGGTTCCGTTTTCCGCGATTCGAGTTGCGTTCTTTTCGGAATTAATTCCTCTACCCGTCTACAGTAGCTATACACTGTTTTGAGACACTCCTTGTGTTTGATCCTTATGATAGGATCCCGTTCCGTTGCAGTCTTGGGGGTCGCGGAGGCACGCGGGATTCCCAATCACGCCCCCATTACTCCCGTCGTACCTGGTAGAGTGGCTTAAATTTATTAATAAAATCTGTTAAATTATGGAACCATAAATAGAACCTAGGACATTGCATGAATCCTAGGAATGAGAAATAGATGGAATGATAGCTCCTAGGTGTTGCATGAATCCTAGTGTTGAACGATTTACGAACCTTCGCTAACGTGTTCGGTTTTGGAAAACCTGTCGTTGTAGTTCGAAAGCGAAGGATTCGTGTTCAACAAATAAAATTTATACCGAAATTAAAATTCCGGGTCGAACACAGGGAGGCGAACGTTTGATTTAAAAACTTCGCGTTTCTTTTTATTTTGTCACGAAGAAATTCAATTTAAACTATCTAAGTATCTACAACAAATAAAAGAGAGAGAGGGAGTAAGAGAGAGAGAAAGAATACTACACATGGAAATCAAAATGAGATGTAGAATAGACAAGGAATTTATCATAAAAGAGTTCGTTCGTTACAACTAGAAAACATAAAACAATTACTCTAGAAAGCATTAAAAGAATGGAGGGAGAAATGTCCTCCTCGACGATCGCTCGGAGGACGAATAGACTACTCTAGAAAGCAGTAAATCTATACTAGAAAGCAGTAAAAAGAACAGGGAGAGAGAATCCTCCTCGACGGTCGCTTGGAGGACGAGCCGGACGGGACGACGCCTGGATGAAGGAGGACGAAGCGGGACGAAGGAGGACGAAGCAGAAGAACGGGAACGAAGCAGCACGCCGTCGTCCTCGCGGGATCCACTTCCGAAGGGGGACGAAAATTTGGACTTTATCTCGCGAGAAGCATCCCGGGTGTGGGACAAGCTTCTCTTGAGCTTTGGAGAGGTAGAGAGGAGAAGGAAGGGATGAAAATTTCGTATGGAGGGGGTCTCCTTTTATAGTTGCAAGGAGTGGGGGCAAAATGGACATTACATCTTCAAAATAATAAATAAGGGGTCTTTAGTGACGGATAAAATCGTCGCTAAAGCCCTCAACGTGGGCGTAGCCTCAGCGCCCACGCGCGCCCGCTCGGCTGCCCGCGCGTAACGCCTACTCACGTCGCTTGATTTTCAGCCGTCCGATCGCGAGATCGGACGGCTTAGATCGCGTCCGCGCCCGCTGCGTAGCGCGTTACGCCCGGCGTCCAATCGCGCGTCGTCCTGATTGAGCGCGCGCAGCCGTTGGATCTTCATCTGACGCTCGTCCGCGCCCGCTCGCCCGCGCCTTCCACCCCCTCACCGTGGCTCGAACCTGCGACCTCCGCTTCGCCCGCAGCTGCGTCGCCGCTGCGCTACGCGGACGAAATGGTTGCGCGGACACTTTTAAGCGCGAGCGACCGCAGCCGTTGGATCGAGATCCAACGGCGGAGAGGAGACGGTGCGCGGTCTTCACAAGACGCATGCGGCCGATTGGGCGGCTGAGATGGCGCCACGTGGCGCCATCTTGGCCGTCCATCTTCTGGAAGTTGTAGATGGTGCCACGGATGTCGGATTGACTCGATTTTTGTGTCGTTGGGCTGCGATCGTCGATCCGAATTCATCCGTGTGGTTGGATTTACCATCTGAAGTGCGGATTTACACCATCCTGTCCCTTGATCTTCTAGGGTTCCCCGGTCTCTATCTGATGCTACGGATGCCTGATTAGGGCGATCTTGGAGTCGTTGAACTCCAATCGTCGCCCTGATCACATCCATACGGTTGGATCTTTGATCCGAGGCCCCGATTAAATGTTTGCCCTGTCCAAGCACATAAAAGGAGACAATTAACCTCCATTTTATTCAAACTACTCTAAATGCAAGATGATGCATGTTATGCAATATTTATATTATGAAATGCAATCCTATGCTTAAGAACATGCATAAATAGACATTTTAAGTAGTGTAAATGTGTTTACATCATACCCCCATGCCTATCTTTTGCTAGTCCCTAGCAAAACCTATATGCTATTTATAAAAGAATTAGGTTAGATTATTTGGACCTGAGTTATTTTCAATCATTAAGAAATTGTCTACTTAAGAACTGCACTTTCAAAGACACAACAGTGCCCGGGTATCAGCCAAAATGCAGACCGCCTCAAGCCTCGCCTTATTCAAAGAAAAATTTCTTTTTTTTTTTTTGGATTTTCAAATTTTAGGGTTTAAGAGTGGCTTTCTACGGCCATTCAACTCACCCAAGATTTGATGAGAACCCTAAGTTTTAAGCATCTTATTGTGATTGTGATAGACTCGTTGACCGGCAATTAGAACGGACTTCGGATTTCTACGCCTCTAGGTAACCTCAAAAAGAATTCTGCCTAAAGGTGTATCTTTACAACCGGTAGCTTTCTCCTTACTTTTATTTTTTAACGGGGTCAACACAAGGGTGAATCCAGTGTATATCTCCCCGGTTTATTCTACTTCTCCGCTTCTTCCTGAGTGTTTTGGGAATTTTTAGTGCATTTTCTGAGCTGGGTTCTGGACAACCGGTCGATGAGCTGTTACCACCAACAACTTGCCAGCCATACTCGTGCGGTGAAGTGTGGCTTATTTCTTTTTGTTCTTTTCTCCTTTTTGATTTTTTTTTTTCTTCTTTTTTTTTTAAGTAGGTGGCTTCCCTGGTCTAAGATTTACCTAAAGGCAGCAAAGAGAAAGGTCCAGTGACTGGGCTCTGGACAACCTACCTATGGGCTGTTACCCACGATAACTTGCCAGCTATATCACCCTAGAAGGTTCATTAGCTACCCAATTTCCATTAAAATCGCCAAATAACGAGTCAGTGCAAAGAAAGTGTGTAGATGCTTAAGACTCAAAATTCCCTCACATCAGAGGGCGGGTTGATAAGTCGTGTACTTATCACCCAAACTTATTTACTCCAATTAAAATAAAATTCAAGTTGGCGAGAACTCGAAAAACAAATCCACATTTTAGTGGATACACGGGCTGATTAAGTCCAAAGACCTGAAGGGTCTTTGTGTTCAGAACATAATATAGTATTTCTTAAGATCGAAAATTTTCTTAAACCCAAATTCTCTTTCCTAATTTTGATTTTTTTTTTTTATAAAATAAAACAAATCTATGGAGCTGACGAATGAATTCAAAGATAAATATCCACCCCCCCATGCCTATCTAATGCAATGTCCTCATTGTATTAAAAAGACATAAAACAGAGTGGAAAAGCGTAGAAAGCACCTGAATTGCGTGGATATCGGGTCCGCTCCGAGATGAAAATGAAAAAGAACTGTATATGTGCTGAGTTTAGTGCCTTCAGCTGGGCACACTATACAAAGAAAAGAAATGAAGAATTCAGAAGTGCAGGTCAAAATTAGAATAAACAGAAGAATCCTCCGACCTGTCGACAGAGGTCCACAGATGTGACCAGATTGTGGTGCAGACCCATCCCCCATAATCGAGAATATCTTAGGTTCTGGATAAAAATTACCCAAAACCTAAAATCAGAATGCAAGCGGGGTCGGGCTTGCGATTTGTGAGGATGCAACCCAAGGCCAAAATGTCGGGTTACAGAGAATTGAAGCTCAAAAGGATAATCGTTAAATGTGTGCTTGAGTTTGACATCCTCGAAACAAATGTTGTAAGGGTTCTGATTTGATGGTTTCAGCTTAAAAGGAACCCTTCGACTCAATCTTCCATTTCCTCCAAAATTGACTTCCCAAATCAGAATTTCCCAGCTCCTATCCTCCTCATTCGGCATATCAAATTCCATGACCTCTTGTATATTCATCACCCCGTCTGAAATCTCCAAGTCTAGATGATGTGGCAAAATCAAAATTGACTTGGGTCTAATTATCTCAAAATTAGAATCATCAATAAGCTCAACAGGGTGAACTGATAATCAGGGCATTGAACTGATTCTTCCAGAAAATGCGATTCTGGATCCGTAATGTGTGCCCTAATAAGATCAGTTTCCTCAGTTATTGGGCTACCAAATGATCTATCAGATTCCTCAGGCCCAATCGTCTCACAAAAATCGTGTTCTGAAAACTCGTGTGAGACTTCGCAACTTGAATCTTCACCATCAAAGAAATCAGGATCCGTATCAATGTATGTCCCAAAATTAGTTGTCACTTTGTGTTCCCAGGAGACATACGTTTTCTCGTAACCTGGCTCAGGGATCTCAGGTGAAGAAATCAGATCATCCTTAATTGGTTGCTTTAATTCAATCTGGTCAGCCTCGTAATACGTGTTCCCCCCAACAGGTGCCTGAGCAGGTTCTGTCTTTGGCTTTCCTGAAGAGGGTTCATCCTGGGAATCATCCCAAGATTGAACCAAAGCAACCACGAACCTCATCCTCAATTTCGCTAATTTCCCAAGTAGAAACTCACCCGGGTTCTTATCATTAACGTCCTGGAGCCAATCCAACAAAGACTTGTTTAAATCATCAATCATTTCAATCAAGGGCTCCAATCTCTCAATGCAAGGTATTTGCTGAACTTCTAAAGATTGTATGATATTTCTCAAGTTAGCCAGAACCTTATCTTGAACCTGATTAACCTGAACCAAATGAGTTGGTTCAGGATTGGGCGGGTTTGACATCAAAGCAGAGGAATTAACGAATTGAGATTCGTTATACCCTTCCTGAAAATAGTTCATTTCAGAATGTTCAAAGGATGGTGATGACCTAAAGGCAGTGAAATCAGAGGATGGGTAAGGATCAGTGTATCCTTCTTGATTGTAGATCGCATTAGGTTGTTCATGAAAGGAGGACGATCTATAATCGATGCAACTCTGAGAAGAATAGAATTGAGAATCAAAGTGTTCAGGGTTAGACCCTAAACACGGGGGTCCGGAATTGTATCCCCAATCCGAATTATCCCAACTAACTGATGGTCGATTACAATACGAGTTGGGATAATCGTCATGTTGAGGATAATTTACAACAGGAGGGAAAGAGCGGGAATGCGTGAAATATGTGGAAGGATTCATGATACACAGGAGGAAGAAAGGTGCCCTGTAATACAAACAATCAAACCTGTCCTTAAATATGTTAGCCTAAAGACCTACAGACTCTCAAAACCCGTCTTGAGATAAAGGAACGATTTGATCTACTTCCGTATGTTCAATCCAACCAGTTAGAAGGAGGGACTGGGGAGAAGGTTCTTCCTTCGGCTTGCGCCTCCGGTTCCTAGTGTACCCCCCAGCCGCGATCGTTTGACTCTGCTCCCCTAGCTAGACATCAGATTGAACAGTAGAAACAGACTAATAGAAAATAATCTCGTTCTGGGTTCTGAAGAGCGAGTCCAATCCTCAAGGCCAACGTCTACTCTATTTTATTTAGGGCTAGGTTTGAATGTGCTTTGGAATGTGATGGGCCCTTTAAATGGGTTGTGCCCTTAATGATTGATTGCTTTGTGTGTACGTGCACAACCAATTGTTTTCAAGTAAGATTATTTTTTTTTGATGTGGTGAATTTTAAGGTTCAAATCTTGCTTAGTAGCTTTTAGGATTCAACTTTAGGTGTTTTCAATCAAGTTTCATTGGCACAGGTGAAGATATTTTCCTTTAAAGTTTAAAAAGAATGTGGAGTGCCTGGTAAATCCCCAAGAGTTGAACCTAATTGGCAGCTACTTGATGAGTTGATTTTATTTGAAGTGGTGCAGCCCAAACAACTCAAACAACTGGCCTGATGCACCACTTAATTAGGCACACAAATGATTTCCTAATCTGATTTCTACTCAATTATGTGTTTGGATGTGTGTACCGGCTCCTAAGATCGGTTTACCGGTTCAGTTAGAAAATCAGATGAGGTTGTGTACCTCTGTGAGATTTTTTTTTTTATGTTTTTCTTTTTTTAATGTGGGGGTTGGAGTGAGTATGGATGTCAAACAACAAACAATCTAACCTTAGAGTTTATAAGAACACCTAAGTTGATTGATGTTTGAATTATTATGTGATGAAATAAAATCTAATGGGTGGGAGGTGGGGGATAACTTGCAAAACCTTCCACAGCACTTTACTCCGATCTACCGCTTTTGCCAGCCTCAAAAGAGTACCTGCAATTACAATAAGAAAGGAGAAAAGTGAGGTAAATGATTTGTAAGTTACAAAATGCTAAGAGAAATCAAAGATCGTTGCCTCCCCGGCAACGGCGCCAAAATGTTGAACGATTTACGAACCTACGCTAACGTGTTCGGTTTTGGAAAACCTGTCGTTGTAGTTCGAAAGCGAAGGATTCGTGTTCAACAAATAAAATTTATACCGAAATTAAAATTCCGGGTCGAACACAGGGAGGCGAACGTTTGATTTAAAAACTTCGCGTTTCTTTTTATTTTGTCACGAAGAAATTCAATTTAAACTATCTAAGTATCTACAACAAATAAAAGAGAGAGAAAGAATACTACACATGGAAATCAAAATGAGATGTAGAATAGACAAGGAATTTATCATAAAAGAGTTCGTTCGTTACAACTAGAAAACATAAAACAATTACTCTAGAAAGCATTAAAAGAATGGAGGGAGAAATGTCCTCCTCGACGATCGCTCGGAGGACGAATAGACTACTCTAGAAAGCAGTAAATCTATACTAGAAAGCAGTAAAAAGAACAGGGAGAGAGAATCCTCCTCGACGGTCGCTTGGAGGACGAGCCGGACGGGACGACGCCTGGATGAAGGAGGACGAAGCGGGACGAAGGAGGACGAAGCAGAAGAACGGGAACGAAGCAGCACGCCGTCGTCATCGCGGGATCCACTTCCGAAGGGGGACGAAAATTTGGACTTTATCTCTCAAGAAGCATCCCGGGTGTGGGACAAGCTTCTCTTGAGCTTTGGAGAGGTAGAGAGGAGAAGGAAGGGATGAAAATTTCGTATGGAGGGGGTCTCCTTTTATAGTTGCAAGGAGTGAGGGCAAAATGGACATTACATCTTCAAAATAATAAATAAGGGGTCTTTAGTGACGGATAAAACTGTCGCTAAAGCCCTCAACGTGGGCGTAGCCTCCGCGCCCACGCGCGCCCGCTCGGCTGCCCGCGCGTAACGCCTATGCACGTCGCTTGATTTTCAGTCGTCCGATCGCGAGATCAGACGGCTTAGATCGCGTTCGCGCCCGCTGCGTAGCGCATTACGCCCGGCGTCCAATCGCGCGTCGTCCTGATTGAGCGCGCGCAGCCGTTGGATCTTCATCTGACGCTCGTCCGCGCCCGCTCGCCCGCGCCTTCCACCCCCTCACCGCGGCTCGAACCTGCGACCTCCGCTTCGCCCGCAGCTGCGTTGCCGCTGCGCTACGCGGACGAAATGGTCGCGAGGACACTTTTAAGCGCGAGCGACCGCAGCCGTTGGATCGAGATCCAACGGCGGAGAGGAGACGGTGCGCGGTCTTCACAAGACGCATGCGGCCGATTGGGCGGCTGAGATGGCGCCACGTGGCGCCATCTTGGCCGTCCATCTTCTAGAAGTTGTAGATGGTGCCACGGATGTCGGATTGACTCGATTTTTGTGTCGTTGGGCTGCAATCGTCGATCCGAATTCATCCGTGTGGTCGGATTTACCATCTGAAGTGCGGATTTACACCATCCTGGCCCTTGATCTTCTAGGGTTCCCCGGTCTCTATCTGATGCTACGGATGCCTGATTAGGGCAATCTTGGAGTCGTTGAACTCCAATCGTCGCCCTGATCACATCCATACGGTTGGATCTTTGATCCGAGGCCCCGATTAAATGTTTGCCCTGTCCAAGAACATAAAAGGAGACAATTAACCTCCATTTTATTCAAACTACTCTAAATGCAAGATGATGCATGTTATGCAATATTTATATTATGAAATGCAATCCTATGCTTAAGAACATGCATAAATAGACATTTTAAGTAGTGTAAATGTGTTTACATCACCTAGGGCTGGAAAACTAGATTGTATGATAGATCCTAGGATATGGCATGAATCCTAGGATGGGAAAACTAGTGGAATGTATAATACTGTAGTCTTGGAAAATGGAAAGAGATATAAAGCTGCCTGTAATTTGAATTAACAGCTGCCTGTTGTGAATAAATAACGTGGTTGAGAACATGGATTGTAAGAATGTGAAATTGGAAAGTGAAACCTGGATGTTTGAGTAAAAAGGATGGAACCCTACGGGGGAATTAGGAGTGGAACTCCTGGAAAGAGAAAGGAATGGAACTGAGATGTAGTTGTGTATTGTCTCTTGGGTACGTAGTACCAAGGGAAGTACCTGTACCTGTTTAGTGCAGAGCGGAGCCAGCCGCCCTAGGGACCCGGGGTTAGGTCTGGCCACTTTGTACCGACTTGTTGGCCCTCGTGTACACAGTACCGAGGAGAGCTACTAGTGTTAGGAGGGCACTAGCTACCCCACGGGCCCCGGGGTTCTGCTAGCCTCCTACATCTACTTGTTTAGGCCCACTGGGGCAAACCAGGGTAGTCAGGCGAGGGTGCGTGGACTGTGGAGGGGCAAGGCCCTGGTTTGGTTACTGTGGAGGGGTTGGACCCCTGTTACTGAGAGGGCTCTGCCCTGGACTGGTTCCGTGCTGTGCTTTCGGCGCACCTGTTAACGGAAACGACTGACCGCGTGCCAGTACGGGTTAGCTACCTGTGCGTTTATCGCGCGTGCCGTAGTCACCGTTACGTCTGTCAGTGACCTTGGGGTGGTTGACTGAGGGTAGGATCACCACGGGGGACTCTCCCGGCAAGGAGAGCACCACGTGCTACTTCTACTTTTTGGAAAAGACTGCAATCAAGATCGTTCCCACGAGGAATATTCGAGATCAAGAAAAAGATCTGATGAATAAATGAAATAGTGAGACAATTGAAAGATGTGAATAAAGAAAGTAATCGAACATAACAGCTACCGTACACTCTACTGTTGTCTTTAGTTTAGTTGCCACTCTACTCAGCGTTTTGCTGACGTGTTACACTCGTTACCTTTTTCAGGACCAGGTGTTGAGCAGCAAGGGTCAGCGGCTGCAGAGGACGCTGGGCCGAGTAGGGTCCAGTAGAGTTACCACTGTTTCTTGTACCTCTTTTTGTTCCGTTATAGTGAGTAGTTCTTGTTTCCGCTGTACTTTTCTTTACCTGCAGTTCATATTTAGTTATGAATGTTGTTCTACTGTTGTGGTGGTATATACTGTGGTAGTTTCTTTCCTTACTACTGTACTTTCTTACTGTTAGTTATATTCATGCTGAATGTGGTTTATTCTACTGCTCTTTTGGTTACTTCCTCATTGGACGACTAGGTCTTGGGATTAATTGAGTCGGTCCGGTTCTCGTGTCTCGTAGGGACTCGGAAACCGGGTTGTTACAATCGCCTCCTCTTCTACTTCCTTGAGAGAGATCCTTTCTTCCCCTCTAGTTCCCCTAATCCGTTCAAACACTGCACCTGTGACAGAGGTGTAGTTTTTCACCTCCCTTTCCTTCTTGTTGCTAAGGATGGCGTATGCCTAAGGACGACCCAGAAGCTTCACTAACAAGTTTTTCATTCGCTGGAGCTCCCCCTCCCTTCTTCCTCTCCATCCTCCGAGTGGAGACCCACAGGTCCCATTCGTCCAATTAGAATAGTTTTACTGCTTTGTAGGTTAGCTGTAGCCTTAGTTAGGTAGATTAGCAGTAGAATTAGAATTAGAATTAGAATTAGTGACTGATCTGCTGTTCTGTTAATTCCCTCTGATCTGTTCTGTTCAATTGTGCAAACTTCTGTGCTGTTTTGTTCCTCCCCCTTACCTCCTCTGATCATTCCAGATCAGAGGGGACGTTTTCACACAGTTATCACTGACCATTTTTCTCCCTCTTCATGTTTTCCATATTGCTTCTGATTCCCGCGATTTGTTTCTCGCAAACCACCCATTCATTAGGTCTAATTTCAGATCACATCTGGATCTTCCCATTCATCTCATTTTTGTCACAAATGCCCCTGATCTGAGCTTAAAAGAGAACTGGTAATGGTGGCAGTTTTCCCAACCGTGGCTAGTCTTAGTTTGTTTTAATGCTTATTACAGAAGTGTCGTTGTGGTATATAATGAGACAGCTACGGTTGTCGTTACCATTACAATTTTACTCGGAAATAGTTTCCCGAGGTCGAACTCAGGGAGCTACTGGAATTCTAGAAGTACAATGTTTCTATATTACAAAAATAAGAGAGAGGGAGAGGGAGAAATAGATTTGTGTCTTGTGGCTTTTCCTTCTTCTCTTCTTTCTCTCTTTGCTTATCTTCTTCTTCTCTTCTTTCTCGGGTCTTCTTCCTTGGTCTTCTGGTGGCCTTCAGTTCTTCTGTATTTCCTTTCTTCTTCAGTTCTTCTTCTTTTTTTCTTTATCTTCTTTCTTCCTTCTTTTCTTTTCTTTCACTTCAGCTGCGGAACCTTTTCTTTTCTTTTTCTTCTTCTCTGCTTTGTCTCCCCTGAAGTTTCATCCGTCGTCTGATATCTCAGTCAGACGACTTAAATGGCGGTCTGCTATAGTGCTTCCCCTCTCTTTTCTTCCTTTGCTGCTTCTCCTTCTTCTCTTCTTCTTCTTCTTCCCCTTCTTCTTCTTTGGCCTTCTGCCTTGCTCAGCTGCAAGGCTTCTTCTTCTTCTCCCGCTCCTCTTCTTCTTCCTGTGGCCAAGTGTGAACCTTCTTCCCTCGCACCCTGTCCCTGCACAAACCACAGCAAAACCTAACCCTTCCCTCTACCCGCACGTCTCTCTCTCTCTCTGTAAACCGCTCATAGGAAGCTCTCCCATCGCCGGGTTATCGGGTCGGGTATGCGTAACCGGGACCAGGCATACCGGCGTGTATGGTATGCGAGGAGTGTGTAGGTGGTGTCGGGTCGGGTCCGCCGGATCCGCATGGTGAACTCGCGGACCGGGCGGGTGAGTGGGGTGCGGGACCTCACCCCAGGTGTCTCGGAGGCAACCAGCAGAAAACACGAAATCAATTTAAACCAGTGCGGGGTTTCGAGAACTTACGATGTGGGACTATTCTGCTTGCCCTTCTCGCACGCGCCCGCAGGAAGACCTCCTCTCTCTCTGCTCAACTGTAGCCACTATCGGTGCCAAATGCTGAAGTAGAAGTCCTCGCAGACTTCGCCCCAACCTGCAGCACCTGGAATCCTGAAGCCCCGACGCCTGGAACTCGCCTGGAAGCTGCTTCAGTTGTCGTCAATGGCGACTGGGGCTTCGACCCTGTTAGATAGAAACACGGCCTCTCGGCCTAATCAAACTACATGCAGACCTTCGCTGTGGCACGGCGAAGGTGGTGGAATGTGCAGCAGGTCGCAGGATGGCCTAGGTGTGCGTGCCTAGGTCGACCTGTGACCGGAGAAGTGGGTGTGTTCGGCGGTGCTTTGTGTGGGTGTGGAGTGGCAGTGAAGGGGCGGAAGTGGTTTAGCGTGATGAGGCGGAGGTTTTGGGTCGGTCGGCGAGTCGTGTGGTGGTGGAATGATGGGAGCGACTCGCCGTAGGTTGGCCGGAGGCATGGAAGACGAAGGTGGTCAGGCGTTGTCGAGGGGTGGTCTGAATAAAAAGATGTGAGGAAAGGAGAGAGGGGAGTACAGGGAGTGTTATGAACGCGCACTCCAGACAACTAGGAGGTGGCCTAGACGTCTGACCAGACGTCTGGAATCACCTCCAGACGTCGGACAAGACGTCTGGGATCATTTCCAGACGTCTGGAAATCGGTTATTTTGGCACGACTCCTTCGTCTGCGCGCCTGAGCGCGCAGACCTGCGGAAATTCCCTCTCCCTCCTGTGCCCTCTGTCCCACTCTCTCTCTCCTCCTCGCGCGGCCTTAAAAGGCCACGCCCTCTCCCTCACTCCCGTCACCTCTGTCTCCTTCCTTTTCTCCTTCCAGCCAGTGCGCGAGAGCGAGCGCGAGGGTGAGCGGCGGCGGCGACAGCCGCGGCGGGTGCAGGAGGAGGTGCTGCGCGGGGGAGGAAGCGCTCGGCCGTGAGGGCGAGCTCGCCGGGGCTGCTAGGGTCGGCCGGCGGGGGGCGCAACGGGCGCGGAGCGACACGGGAGGACTGCTGCGGCTCGAGCAGCAGGCGGAGCACTCGCAGCGCGACCGGGTGTCGCGAGCAGAGGGCGAGTCGCGCCCTGGTTCTGGAAAATTTTCCATAATCAGACGTCTGTGCTTCTAGACAGACGACAGGCACGACGTCTGGAAGACTGTCCAGACGTCTGCAAGGTGAGTTTTTCCGTATTCTTCCTTCCCTTCGATTGACTGTACTAAGAGAGAGAGGAAATGGGTACGCGCAGGGTCGGAGATTCGCATCCAACGCGAATCAGACGTCTGGCTGCAGTGCCAGACGGCGGGAACGACTTTCAGACGTCCTGGGTTACTATCGGACGTCTGGGAACTAGGCCAGACGCCCCCGCAGGCTTCTGGACGTTTGAGAGCCCACAGAGAGCAAGGTAATTCCTAATACACTTTTTAAGACGTCTGGAAGAAGTCCCAGACGTCTGATTTTGCACTGTTTCGTCGTTTTCGACCCGTTTAGGGCCCGTTCGGGTTCCGTTTTCCGCGTTTCGAGTTGCGTCCTTTTCGGAATTAAATCCTCTACCCGTCTACAGTAGCTATACACTGTTTTGAGACACTCCTTGTGTTTGATTCTTGTGATAGGACCCCGTTCCGTTGCAGTCCCGGGGGTTGAGGAGGCACGCGGGATTCCCGACCACGCCCCCAGTTCGCCTGTTGTAACCGGTAGAGTGGCTTTAAGTATAATCTGTTAAATTATGAAACCATAAATAGAACCTAGGACATTGCGTGAATCCTAGGAATGAGAAATAGATTGAATGGTAGCTCTTAGGGTGTTGCATGAATCCTGAGGCTGGAAAACTAGATTGTATGATAGATCCTAGGATATGGCATGAATCCTAGGATGGGAAAACTAGTGGAATGTATGAATACTGCATTCTTGGAAAATGTGGAAAGGAAATAATAGCTGCCTGTGAAGTGAATTAATAGCTGCCTGTGAATTGAAATAACAGCTGCCTGTTATGAATAAATGAACATGATTAAGAATATGGGATGTATGAACGTGAAACTGGAAAGGTGAAACCGGAATGCGCTGAGTTAAAGAGCTGGAACCCTACGGGGAATTAGGAGTAGAACTCCTGGAAAGTGAATGGAATAGAATTGGGGAAGTGAGCTGGCCCTTGAGTACGGAGTACCAAGGAGAGCGACTGTCCCCCCCTTGTTTAGTGCAGAGCGGAGCCAGCCGCCCCAGGGACCCGGGGTTAGGACTGGCTACTCTATACCGACTTTCTGGCCCTCGTGTACGTAGTACCGAGGATAGCTACTAGTGTAGGGAGGTACTAGCTACCCAACGGGCCCCGAGGTTCTGCTAGCCTCCTACACCGACTTGTTAGGCCCACTGGGGCAAACTAGGGTAGTCAGGCGAGGGTGCGCGGACTGTGGAGGGGCAAGGCCCCTGTTTGGTTACTGTGGAGGGGTTGGACCCCTGTTACTGAGAGGGCTCTGCCCTGTACTGGTTCCGTGCTGTGCTTTGGGCGCACCCATTAACGGAAACGACTGACCGCGTGCCAATGCGGGTTAGCTACCCGTGCGCTTACCGCGCGTGCCGTAGTCACCGTTACGTCTGTCAGTGACCTTGGGGTGGTTGACTGAGAGTAGGATCACCACGGGGGACTCTCCCGACCAGGAGAGCACCACGTGCTACTTCTACTGTTAGGAAAAGACTGCAATCAAGATCGTTCCCACGAGGAACATTCGAGATCAAGTGAAGGATCTGAGAGATAGATAAATTGTGAAACAATAGAAAAACGTAAATAAAGGAAGAAAGAAAATTAAAACAGCTACTGTACACTTTACTGTTTCTTTTGTTTAGTTGCTACTCTACTCAGCGTTTTGCTGACGTGTTACACTCGTTACCTTTCAGGACCAGGTGTTGAGCAGCCAGGGTCAGCGGCTGCAGAGGATGCTGGGCCGAGTAAGGTCCAGTAGAGTTACCACTGTTCTCTTGTACCTCTTTTTGGTTCCACTGTAGTGAGTAGTTCTTGTTTCCGCTGTACTTTTCTTTACCTGTAGTTCATATTATGTTACGAATGTTGTTCTACTGTTGTGGTGGTACATACTGTAGTAGTTTCTTTCCTTACTGCTGTATTTTCCTGCTGTTAGTTATATTCATGTTGAATGTGGTTTATTTTACTGCTCTTTTGGTTACTTCCTCGTTGGACGACTAGGTCTTGGGATTAGTCGAGTCGGTCCGATTCTCGTGTCTCGTAGGGACTTGGGAATCGGGTCGTTACAAGATGGTATCAGAGCAAGGTCGTCCCGAGAAGTGAATCAACTGACTGGAAAATAACCAATTCACATGTCTATAACTAGAGTAGGCACCACAACGTATCTTTTGACGTGAGCTCTTAGACGTTTTCGTTTGGTATTGTTTCGTAGTGACGTGTTCCGTTTTGTTTCGCGTCTCCTTGCAGGAGATGCCTCGTCGTGGGACCAATGAGGCGGGTCGCGGGCGCGGCCGAGGACGAGGTCGGCGAGGTGGGCGTGCCGTTGCCGACACCCCAGTGGACCAGCCACTACTCCCGGGCGTCCAGGCCCAGGACCTCGCCCGGCTGATACGAGACATTGTACGAGAGGAGCTCCACCCACCGCCCCGAGCGCCTCACCCTGGGGCTGTGGAGGGGAGTCCTCTGTGGGACCACTCGACGAACGTGGCGCTGGACACGGGGGAGGGGATGGGCCGCCGCAACCCCCACCTTCCTCCGATACTTCTGTGCACGAGGCACCATTGCCTGGGGGTGGGACAGCATCCCCATTGCAGCGCCACTCCGAGCTCTTCGGGCAGTTCCAGAAGCTGAAGCCCCCTCCTTCAAGGGGGATGAGGACCCGACCGAGGCAGATGACTGGCTTGAGCAGCTGGAGAAGATTTTCAACACCCTTCGCCCCCCGGTGGAGTGTCGCGTGGCCTTTGCCACGTACCAGCTGGAGAGTGCGGCACACAGGTGGTGGAGGGTGGTCTGGGGACAGGAGAGGGATGAGCCGACCTGGGACCGGTTCGTCGCCCTCTTCTGCGAGCAGTACTTTCCCCAGACGTGGCAGGACCAGAGGAAGCGGGAGTTCCACACTCTCCGCCAAGGGACGATGACCGTGAGTGCGTACCGCACGCGTTTCCTGGAGCTGTCCCGCTTTGCAGCGACAGCGGTACTGAGGAGGAGCGCCTTTGGAGGTTCACCGAGGGGCTCCAGCCTGCGATTTGGGGGTATGTCAAACCCCTGAAGCTGCCTACGTTTTCGAGGGTGGTTGAGGCAGCGATGACTTACGAGGAGACCAACCCATCCGCGCGAGACATTGACGGCAGGCGGAAGAGGCCCTTTCAGCCATACTTTTCACAGGGCCGACAAGAGAGGAGACACGTGGCGTCCGCAGGAGAGCCATCACGTTTTACATGGCCATCAGTGGCCTTTGGGGGCCCTCGACAGGGGCCAGTCGCCAGCACCGGACCCCTGCCCAGCCGACAGCAGGGACCCACAGAGGGAGGGAGTCGGGTTCCCCTCTGTTACCAGTGTGGCCAGCCGGCCACATCAGGAGGGACTGCCCGTCTAGGGCAGGAGGTCAGCAGATACTTCCCGCGCAGAGCACTGGAGGACGCGCAGGAGGCCGCGGTTACCAGGCGCGAGGAGGAGGACAGCAGTCACAAGGAGGGTACCGCCAGCACCTACCCGTCCGACGCAGAGTGTGGCTGCTTCGTCCGCACCTAGAGCTGAGGGGCGTATCAACGCCCTGACACACAGGGACGCCAGAGCTTCGAGATCGGTGGTAGCAGGTATGGTTTCAGTTTCCGGCAGACTCGTTTACACGCTTTTCGATTCCGGCGCTACGCACTCGTTTGTCGCAACTAGTTTCGCAGTTAGTTTGGACCAAGATTATACACTGTTAGAGAATCCGTTCGTAATCAGAGGTCCGAGTGGTCAGCTGTTTGTAGCTGAGGAGGTGTACACGGATTGCGAGGTCAGCGTCGGGGGACATAGCCTGCCAGCTGACCTGATTATGATAGAGATGGAGGACTTTGGAGTGATTCTAGGGATGGATTGGCTATCCGCTTACCACGCCTTGGTGGACTGTTTTGAGATTATAGTTGCCTTCTTTCGAGTTTCACGGACAGCCTGTGGACGGAGGTTTCAGGTGCATTTCGGCAGTTCGGGCGGCGAGACTTTTGAGCTAGGGGTGTGAGGGCTTCCTAGCTTGTGTGGTGGCAGAGCCCAGCCCTGTGGCAGACTTCCAGAGTATCCCGGTGGTCAGAGAGTACCTTGACGTGTTTCCAGACGAGTTACCAGGACTACCGCTCGAGAGTGAGATCGAGTTTGAGATCTCACTAGTACCAGGGACCAGCCCTATCTCCACTGCGCCATACAGGATGGCACCGCTTGAGTTACGAGAGCTCAAGTCTCAGTTGCAGGACCTTTTGGAGAAAGGTTTCGTGAGGCCCAATGCGTCTCCCTGGGGAGCCTCGGTACTGTTTGTGAAGAAGAAGGATGGGACCTTACGCCTTTGTGTGGATTACTGACAGCTGAATAGGGTCACCATCAAGAACAGATATCCGCTGCCGAGGATCGACGACTTGTTTGACCAATTGCGGGGTGCCACGGTGTTTTCCAAGATCGACTTGAGGTCTGGATACCACCAGTTGAGGATGAGGGAGACCGACGTCTCCAAGACAGCTTTCCGCACCCGGTATGGACACTACGAGTTTTTGGTCATGCCGTTTGGGCTGACCAATGCCCCCGCTGCTTTCATGGATCTGATGAACCGGGTGTTTAGACCGTACTTGGACCAGTTCGTGGTGGTTTTCATAGATGATGTACTCATCTATTCTAGAGATCAGACGCAGCACGGACAGCACCTGCGGATGGTTCTGGACACTCTGAGACGATGTAGGCTGTACGCCAAATACAGCAAGTGCGAGTTCTGGTTGAGGGAGGTGACCTTCTTAGGTCATGTGATCTCTGGAGATGGCTTGGCGGTGGACCCAGCCAAGGTCGAGGCAGTACTCAGGTGGGAGAGACCACGTTCAGTCACTGAGATTCGCAGTGTCCTGGGACTGGCAGGCTACTACAGACGATTCATCAGAGGATTTTCACAGATTGCGCGTCCTATGACACAGTTGACCCGGAAGGACGTGCCCTTCGCTTGGACAGACGCCTGTGAGGCGTGTTTTCTGGAGCTGAAGGAGAGGTTGACCTCGGCTCCCGTGCTCACCATCCCTGACAGTAGTGGCGGGTTCGTTGTGTACACGGACGCCTCCTTGCAGGGGTTAGGAGGTGTGCTCATGCAGAGGGGTCACGTTGTCGCTTACGCTTCGCGGCAACTGAAGCCCCATGAGCACACCTACCCTACCCACGACCTAGAGTTGGTAGCTGTTGTCTTTGCGCTGAAGACCTGGAGGCACTACTTGTACGGTTAGACCTTCGAGATTTTCACAGATCACAAGAGCCTCAGATACCTTTTTGATCAGAAGGAGCTCAACATGAGACAGAGACGTTGGTTGGAGCTCCTGAAGGACTACGACTGCAGCATCTCCTATCACCCGGGAAAGGCCAATGTGGTGGCTAACCCCTTTTGCCTTAAGGCGCCCGCACACTTGGCCAGTTTACAGTTACAGAGTTGGAGCCTTTTGGAGGAGGTGGGCAGTTGGCGACCTCTGGAGTTATGGGGGCACTGTGGGGCAGTGACGGTGACACGACAGACCAGGCCAGAGTTGATAGACCGCATCATCACATTACAGATGGCCGATCCGTACTTGCAGTCCTTGCGCGACAGAGTACTGTCTGGAGACCCGGGGGACTTCTCTTTCACCGACCAGGTGCTGTGCCTGAGGGGACGGTTGTGCGTTCCCAGAGACGAGGAGCTGTTGAGAGAGCTCCTGACTGAGGCACACGGTTCCAGATTCACTATACATCCTGGAAACATGAAGATGTACCACGACTTGAGACGCGAGTTTTAGTGGAGGGGGATGAAGCGGGATGTGGGTGAGTTCGTGCAGCAGTGCTTAGTATGCCAGTAGGTGAAAGCCGAGAATCAGAGGCCTGCAGGGCTGCTACAGCCGCTTCCAGTGCCAGAGTGGAAGTGGGAGAGCATCACCATGGACTTGGTGGTGGGCTTACCTGTTACCCAGCGAGGACACGACGCAGTCTGGGTAATAGTGGATCGACTGACGAAGACGGCGCGATTCTTGCCGATCCGAGTCACTTTGGGACCAGCACAGTTGGCAGAGAGGTATATCCATGATGTGGTACGACTACACGGAGTTCCGCAGGAGATCGTATCTGACCGGGATACCTGCTTTACGTCCCAGTTTTGGGCTGAGTTTCAGCAGGCCTTGGGGACGCGGTTGAGGTTTAGTACGGCTTACCACCCCCAGACGGACGGACAGTCTGAGCGCACGATACGGGCACTTGAGGACCTTTTGCGTGCCTGTGTACTGGATTGGAGGATCTCTTGGGAGGAGCACCTACCCCTGGAGGAGTTTGCATACAACAACAGTTATCACTCGAGTATCGGCATGGCTCCCTATGAGGCTCTGTACGGACGGAGGTGTACAGCACCCTTGAGTTGGGTTGAGGTGGGGACCAAGTGGGAGGTTGGCCCCAGGTTGATCCGACAGAGTCAGGAGGTAGTCGAGCAAATCCACAGGCGACTCCGCACTGTCAGGAGCAGACAGAGGAGCTACGCGGATCGGAGATGCAGAGAAGTGTAGTTTGAGGTTGGGGACCATGTCTTTCTTCGTGTTTCGCCCATGAAGGGCCTGCAGCGGTTTGGGGTGAGAGGGAAGCTCGCGCCGAGGTTCGTGGGGCCCTTTGAGGTCCTGGAGCGGGTTGGACCCGTTGCTTACAGACTTGCCCTTCCCTCGCAGCTTTCTGGTGTGCACGACGTGTTCCACGTGTCCAACCTCAGGAAGTACGTAGCCGATTCCAGTCACGTACTGAGTCACGAGAGCGTCGAGGTGGGCGACGACCTGACCTACCCCGAGCGGCCAGTGCAAATTCTAGACCGAGCCGTCCGCAGTTTGAGACGAAAGCAAGTACCCCTGGTAAAGGTTTTGTGGAGGAGCCAGCGGTACGAGGAGGCTACCTGGGAGCCTGAAGCGGCAATGCGGGAGCGGTACCCGGAGCTTTTCACGGGTACGTCTTTTCGGACCGGCTTCGGTCCTCTTTGAGTTTGTTATGGTTATTTTGACGTCTTTTCCGCACCCTAGTTAGCGCAAGTTTCGGGGACGAAACTTCCTTTGAGTTTGTTATATTGTTATGAACGCGAGCTCCAGACGTCTTTTAAGACGTCTGGGAGGTGGCCCAGACGTCTGACCAGACGTCTGGAATCACCTCCAGACGTCGGACAAGACGTCTGGGATCATTTCCAGACGTCTGGAAATCGGTTATTTTGGCACGACTCCTCAGGTGCGCAGACCTGCGAAAATTCCCTCTCTCTCTCTTTTTCCCTCTCCCTCCTGTGCCCTCTGTCGCGCTCTCTCTCTCCTCCTCGCGTGGCCTTAAAAGGCCACGCCCTCTCCCTCACTCCCGTCACCTCCGTCTCCTTCCTTTTCTCCTTCCAGCCAGTGCGCGAGAGCGAGCGCGAGGGTGAGCGGCGGCGGCGACAGCCGCGACGGGTGCGGGAGGAGGTGTTGCGCGGGGGAGGAAGCGCTCGGCCGTGAGGGCGAGCTCGCCGGGGCTGCTAGGGTAGGCCGGTGGGGGGCGCAGCGGGCGTGGAGCGACGCGTGAGGACTGCTGCGGCTCGAGCAGCAGGCGGTGCACTCGCAGCGCGGCCGGGCGTCGCGAGCGGAGGGCGAGTCGCGCCCTGGTTCTGGAAAATTTTCCAGAATCATACGTCTGTGCTTCTAGACAGACGACGGGCACGACGTCTGGAAGACTGTCCAGACGTCTGCAAGGTGAGTTTTCCCGTCTTCTTCCTTCCCTTCGATTGACCGTACTAAGAGAGAGAGGAAATGGGTACGTGCAGGGTCGGAGATTCGTATCCAACGCGAATCAGACGTCTGGCTGCAGTGCCAGACGGCGGGAACGACTTCCAGACGTCCTGGGTTACCATCGGACGTCTGGGAACTAGGCCAAACTCCCCCGCAGGCTTCTGGACGTCTGAGAGCCCATGCAGAGCAAGGTAATTCCTGATCTTTTAACTCTGATTTGATCAGATGCTACTGACAAGGGATCTTGATCTTGATTTGTATTCCCTAGTTTTTTTTATGAATTGAAACCCTTGTCAGATTATGTTGAGGGAATTTCTGATTTCTATTTTGTGTTTGTATGTCCCAACACTCATAGCAAATTGCTGCAATTGTAGCTACATTCCCTTCCTTGCTGCAATCCTATTTTTCTTCCAGATAGACTAACTGCAGCAGCAGTTAAGCCGTCTGGAATCAAGGCTGATCTACTGCAGTTGTTGGTGTTTGCAGTTGCTACTATTTGCAGCAGTGTTTCCAGCAGCTGCCTTGCTACTGTTGTTTCTGCTACTTGGGTCCTGTTTCTAGAGCAGCAGTAGAGAGAGTTCAAGGACTGTGGGCTTAGATTTAAGTCTTGTAATTGGTTGACTTGTGTATAATGATGTATTGAATGTTGTGCAAGCTTTCATATATTCTCAATGCATGTTTGGCATCATTTGAATGCTTGTTATCTTACTTTTAAATGCTTGTCAGCTAGTTGTTTTTAAGCCTAACTGTCCAGGCACATGAATTAAATGAAATCTAAATTGAATTACATACTAAAATGTTTAAATTCTTTCCATATTTCATATTGAATGTGTTCAAGGCAATCCATTGCATTTTAAACTCTTTAAGTTCCATTCTAAGCCCTTCACATACCTTTGAAAACCTTTAAATATCTTAGAATGTGTGAAGTTTGGAATTCAATAAGACTATAAAAAAATCTAAAAAAATAAAATAAACTTGTTTGATTGAGGATTAGGTATTTCCTTAAGTGCATACCAAGTTTCATGGTATTCTGAAACTCTAGCTTGGTAGAACATACCAGCCGATGATTCTGTATACCATGGAATTTAATAAAAGAAACTATACTTAAAAACACCAAAAACATCTGCTTCCTCTCATCTATTTCTTTCCCTCTCTTCTCCTACTTCTATAAAAGATATAAAATCCATAAAAAGCTGAAAAAAACTCAAAAATACCTAAAAATCCTTTGTATATTATATATATAAGCTATTTTGTAAGCCTATTTATTTATAATAAAAATAACTTATGTATACATTGTAGTATATAAATTAAGTATTTAAGTTAGATTGTAGTGCATATAACTAAATTATATAACTACTTATTAATTTAACTAACTTATATGTACTAATTGACTATACAAATTAATAAACATTATAAATAACCATATTAAGTTATAATACTATATATACGTATTTATATGTAGATAATAAACATAGTAAACCTTGTATCTCAATTTACTTATATATATAGAATAAATAATTAATTTATTAAGTTAATAGTTAAGTTATTAGATTAAATTAAAATAAATTAGTAGATTAAGTTAAAACTAAGTTAACTGATACTGTATATTTATACTAATGTATTTTAAATAATTTAAGCTAATTTAAGTATATTTATAATGTATATGTTATTTAAACTTTATTTATAAATAAAACACTCTAAAAATGTGTTATTTAAATGTAAATAAAATAGAAATAAAGCTTGTAAATTAGAATAAAAATATCTATTAAATACTTTAATGTGTATACTAATTCAGTATAAGGTCAATCAGACCAATTAATAACTAATTTATACGTAATTAAGGAATAAAACCTAAAATTAAGTATGTATAAACTGTATACTTTACATAATTTATTTATATAGTAAACATAATTGAATTCTAAATTAACTATACATTTGTATAGTACTGTGTAAATACTTTATTATCCTATAATTTAATTTTAATTTACAATAAATTATGGCCCTCGAATTGAGCATAGCAATGACTGAATTTCACCACAGATGCAGCGCTCAAATAGCGCCACATCATGAACTGAAAAGCACTCATAGCACTATAAATTGAAAAGGTTTCTCTACTGCTCAGTCGTCACGGGCGCCGGGTGCCCGAAACAACCGAGCATATTACTTGAGCATTATTTGAGCATTTGATGAGTGTGTGGGCTGGGGGCCGGTTACTGTGCTAGGGCTTGAGTAAGCTCAAAACTGAGCTTAAAACGTAATTAATTGGCCTAATTAAGAAATTAGGGCGCGCCTAGTAGAGGCCTGGTCCCACTCGTCTCGAGTGCTGTGTATCCCTCGAACGGTGTGCCCGCCAATTAAACACATTTTTGTTAAGTTAACGGCCCTAATGACTGATCTTAGGAAGAAGAAAACAGAGAAGAGAGAGAGGTGTAACAGAGAAGAAGTATGTGTATATGTATATCCGTTTGTATAGTATATGTAAATAATATGTATAAGTAAATAATAAGTCGTATAGTATGTATACGTGAGTAGTACAGCTATATATATGTATATAAATAATTATGTAGCTTTGCTGATAGAATAAACCGTCGCTAAAGGTAAAATAATTGTCGCTATAGACCCTAGTTTCTACTTTAGAACTTGTACATAGTTTTTCTGGGGTGTAGCGACACTTGTATCTGTCGTTGTAACTTTGATATATGTTACTATATATGGTAGTATATTAATTTAAGTATGGCAAGTATTATTAGTTAGTAATGTTTATTTATGTAAGTATTAATAATATAACTTATAAGTGATAGTATAGAGTATATTTTTGTAGTGTTTGATGCTTGATTGTAATTAGGTTTTTGCAAGTATTTTAATTGATTCTTTTTGTACATAATTAAACCATTAATTCATTTATTATTGATTCCTTCATTTATTTAGTTTTTATTGTACATAAAACTTATCCTTTTGGAATTAAAGAATAATCTTGGACTTAGAGAGTGATGTATATCAATAACTGCCTTCCAGTGAATGACCTAGAATAAACCAGTAAAAATTATGTAAATTAAATAAAAATCGATATGATAAAGGTTTGTATTTGTGACATATACTACAACAACGACGATTTTTTGATACAAACCATGGTTGGTCGATCGCCTTACATTTTTTTGACGCTGTTGCCGGGGATCAAAACTCGACAACAGTGTTTGTTTGTGAAGCGATTGATTAATTAACTTGACTAAATAACATACATCTCAAAATATTCTTATTACCTGGCAGGATTAGAGGAGGCGGGAGTTTCACACTCTCCACCAGGGGGCGATGATGGTGAGTGCGTACCGTACGTGTTTCTTGAAGCTGTCACACTTCACCCCGAAAGCTGCTTCTACCGAGGAGGAGCGCCTATGAAGGTTCACTGAGGGCCTCTGGCCTACCATTCAGGGGTATGTGATGCCCCTGAAGTTGCATACTTTCTCCTGTGCAGTCGAGGTGGCCATGACCTACAAGGAGACCAGCCCTGTACGAGACGTCGACTGGGGAGGACGAAAGAGGCACTACCAGCAGGTGCACTCGCAAAGCCACCGAGAGAGGAGGCACACGGCACTTGTAGAGGAGTCATCTTGCTCTGTGGGACCACCTGGGACCTTTGGGGGCCCCAAACTGGGACAGTTGACTACAGCAAGCCCCTACCTAGCTGCCAGCAGGGACAACAGACAGAGGGAGGAGGTTACGTTCCTCTCTGCTACCATTGTGGCCAGCCGGGTCACATACGGAGGGACTGCCCATCTAAGAACAGAGCGCAGCAGATGCTCCCAGCACCGAGCACTGAAGGCCGATCTGGCAGCCGCGGTTACCAGGCCCGAGAAGGAGGACAGCAGTCACAAGGAGGGTACCGGCCAACTACTTCTTGCTCGGCTCAGAGCATGGCATCTTCTTCTGCTTTGAGGGCTGAGGGGCGTGTTAACGCCCTGACTCACGGAGATGCTAGAGCTTCAGGCTCCGTAGTGGCAGGTATGGTTATAGTTTCTGACAGGCTCATTTACGTGCTTTTCGATTCTGGTGCCACGCACTTGTTTGTCTCAACGAGTTTTGCCGTCAGCTTGGGATCGGGCAGTGTACTATTAGAGGAACCATTCCTAATTAGAGGACCAGGTGGACAGGTATTTGTCGCCGATGAGGTCTTCACTGATTGTGAGGTCGCTATAGGGGGACATAGTCTTCCGATTGACCTGATCGTGATCCCGATGGAGGATTTCGGTGTGATCCTAGGGATGAATTGGCTGGCTGCTTATCATGCCCTAGTAGACTACTTTGAGAGGAAGATCCTCTTCTCCATACCAGTTCCCTGTTGTGATGGCTACATTGGTAACAATACTTTTTCGTTGTATCATGAAAAATCTAGTGGTTTGCTGTTATCTTTCTTTTACTGTCAATTATATATTTTCTGCTTAGCTACATTACTCGTGTGGTTGTGGAATGAGTATGCATTTGGTTATTTCTCGTTGGACGACTAGGTCTTCGGGTTCATCAAGGCGAGCCGTTCTCAGGTTCTGTAGGGAGCCGGGAATGGGTCTTGATAGCCCCTACAACCTGTAACTCCTCTTGCACTAATCCTGAAAAGGCATCGGCACAGGTGGGGTGTTGTTCGCGCTAAATTGGTGTTTAAGATTGTCGTGTTGTAATATAGCCAAAATAGCGTTAAATAAATAAAATTTATTACTCGAAAGGTTCTGAGGTCAAACATAGGGAGCAAAATGAATTCACACACTAATCTCAAATAATGCAAATGAGCCTAAGAATAATCTACTAAAAAATGATAATCTTTGTAGAACATGAGTATAACAATAATTCAACATGATAAAAAGAAATCTATAACAAAATAATGGTGATTTAGATCATAAATTATTTAGTATAGATATATGTAAACTAAAGTAATCAATAATGCTACAGTAGTCAAATATCTGCACAGTGCTTGAATGCTACAATAATTAGACGTTTCCTTTGGAGATCAGATGCCTTAAATGGCCTTCTCCTCTGTTTCTCCTTTTTCTTCTTTCACTTTTTCCTTCTCCTTCTTCTTGCTTCTGCTTTCTTCTTCTCTGATTTCTTTCTATGCGGCTCTCCTTCTTCTGTCCTCTCTGCTTTCTCTTCCTTCTCCTCTTCAGGCCTTCTTTTTCTGCCTGTCTTCTTCCTTCTTTAAGCACAGGGGAAAGGGCTCAGAATTTGGCTAAGTGTTAGCCAATACATAGAAGAACAAAACCCTCCCCTACCCCGCACACTCTCTTCGTTTCTCTCTCTTAGGTTCCACTCTCCTAGAGTCATGCACATCGAGTTATCAGGTAATTAGAGGATCCGTGTACCCGAGTCCAGGGTCACCGACGTGGTGTAGTGACCGAGGAGTGAAGGCTTAGGTGAGTTGGGTGCACCAGGTCTGCAGAGGAGAGGTCGCAGACGTGGCACGTGAGGGTGCGGGGGACCTCACCCCCCGAGTGTTGAGGCGATAAACCCTCAACACTTTTGAAACTTATGCGGTAGCAGCGCTTCCAAATCCCACGATATGGGACTATCTTGCCCACCTTCTTCTCATGCGACTGCAACAAGGAAATCTCCTCCAATTGGAGTAGTTGCTAAGGGCAAGGACCTCAATTGGCCACCTGGAAGTGGTCCTGAGGCTCTTCCGCATGGTTTGGAATGAAGACTTGGGACTATCGTGGCCTTGAACATGAAGAACAATGTCGGACGGATGACGCTGCGGCGGAGCTCCGATGTGATACCTGAAACACAAAGAACGGGCTAAAAGCCCCAGTTAAAAGGCTTAGGAGGATCGCTATAGGGTGCGGAATGTGATGGCGGCATCCGTGGGGAGTTTTGTGCGTGGATGAGGTCGGACGGTGACAGAAATGAAATTGCATAGGTGGGTTGGTCGACGGGGAGTTTGGGTGGATGAAATGGCAAGATAAGAGAGGGGTTTTGAAGAGGGTGGAGAGGCGGAGTTTGTGGAAGTTTCGACGAGGCGGATGGAGTTGTGTAGCAGTGGAGCCGCCTCGCCGGAGGTTCGATCGGAGATGGAGACGATGAGGGTGAATGGTGGTAGCAAGGGGTTGTTTTTAGTGTTTTGGGTAGGAAATTAACCTAGGAACCTAGAGAGACCTAACTACCTATTCTAAGTGGATGAAAAAGGGGAAGGAAGACACCAGTTGGTATGGTCGACGTTGGGGAAGACGAACTCTCCGGTAGGAAGGGACGACGATGAAGACATGGAAGGGGATAGCCACTGGTATTGCGGCACGCGGAAGAATCTGAGGATGAGGAATCCGTTGCTGGTTTTTGCGAGAACGGACGAGGAAGGAGGTCAAAGATATCGCTAGAGCTCACGGAGTTTTTCGGTCAGAGAGGAGGGAAGAGCATGGAGTAACTTCAGCTAAAAACGAGTCTAGGGAACTTGGCGAGGTCTGAGGGTCCTTATATAGGGCTCTAGAGAGAGTTTTGAGCTTGGAAGCCAAGCTTCCAAGCTAGAATTGCTCGTCGGAGTAGGATTTTAAAAGACACCCAAATCTCTCATGCGTTCGCATGAGAGATTGGGAAGGTTATGGAGCTCATGGATGGATTCAGAAGGAAGAGGACTCCTCAAAGTATCTCCCTTCCAATTTTGTAAGGGATTGATTGAACAGAGAAGGAGTTCTCTTCAATCAAAGGTCGTCGAAGAAGGATTCCTCCGCGATAATGGTGGAGGGACCTATTTGCGAAGAGTGACGACAAATATAGGGGCCTTTTTGTAAGGATTTCAAAAGTTAGGGGCATGTGTGTGAAAGAAAAGACTTAGACTAAACCAAATTGCAAACTAGGTCAAGATGATCTCAGATTGGGCCCAAATTTTGGTACAAACTTAATTTGGACCTAAGGAATCCAATGGTAAAGTTGGATTTTAGTTTTGACCATGTTTGACTGGGTAATTTATACAAAAATCCAAATTAGGGCAAATGTCTGTCTGTGATTCTATTTTGGGTCAAAACAGGTTCTGATGGTCAAATTGAAGGTTCTAAACCCTAGAGAATATTTTTATATGAATTTTAGAGTGTTTAAGTGGATTTTATCCTAATCAGAACCTCAGTTAATTAAGCGGATCTGTTTTTAGGATTTCAAAAGTCATTTAATTCTCAAAACACGTGTAAACCCTTTTCTGATTGTTCTAACCCACTTGTTATCTTTTTAATGCCAATTGGCTTTCATTCAAACCCTGAGCAAACCCGTGGTTGTACTGCATTCAAGATAAGTTGGTAAAATTATAATTTTAACCCTAGTTTCTTATTTTTCCTTCAGAATGATTATGTAATGACTTGTGACTCTGGCGGTTATGTAGGAGCATTTACTGACTTAATTGGGTCAAAATGAGCTAGTTACGGCTCAGATGGTGTTCCCATCATGGGGTCTAGCGCCTGGATGTCTAAGGGACATCTCAACAGACTGACCTCAGTAAAGAGGAGTCGGCTTGACCTATACGGCTACTCGAGGCCTTTGGATAAGATCTCCTCCTCAATATGCAGGTGAGGGAGGAGGAATACGAGTCCAGCTTGGCGATTCTAAAGGTGGAGCACCAATCTATCGCCTACAAGCTCCACAAGATCAAACAAATCAGGGAGCTCGGCAAGCTCAAGCTGGAGGAGCCCCAAAGTTTGAGCCCTGTTCTGAACACGGATGTGATTGCATAAATTATGCTTCCGTCATAGTATAATTGCGTTAGAAAATCTTAAATTTACTTCAATCGAACTCAAAAAATACGAAGATGTTTTCAAAACGGAGTCCATGTCATTGGCATGAAGGTAAATAGATTAAAAATTACTTTTTTAAACTAGATCTAAATTTAAGCAGATTGAATATCAAGGAGAATGATATCTAGAACAAGAAACTTAATTAAATACTAGAACTATGAAGCCTGCAACTTGAAGACAAGTTGAAAAGTAATTACTAGAACTTTATTGAATATATTAAGAGTTTTGCACATATGAAACTAGTAGAATGCTTCTATAAAGAGGAAATTACAACTAAAATAAAGTAACTACATGATGGGAACACCATCATGAGCCATAACTAGCTCATGTTGATCCAATTAAGTCAGTAAATGTTCTTACATAACCGCCAGAGAGTCACAAGTTATTGGATAATCATTTTGAGGGAAAAACAAGAATCTAGGATTAAAGCTACAAGTTACCAGCTTATCATGAATGCAGTACAACCACAAGTTTTCTCAGGAATTGAATGAAGGTCAATTGGTCTTAAAAAGATAACAAGTGGGCTAGAATAATCAGAAAAGGGTTTGCACGTGTTTTGAGAATTAAATGACTTTCGAAACCCTAAAAACAGACCCGCTTAATGAATTGAGGTTCTGATCTGGATAAAATTCACCTAACCTTCTAAAATTCATATAAAATAATTCTCTAGGGTTTGGAACTTTCAATTTGACCATCTGAACCCATTTTGACCCAAAACAAAATCACAGACAGACATTTGCCTTAATTTGGGTGTTTGCATAAATTACCCAATCAAACGTAGTCAAAACCAAAATTCAAATTTACCATTGGATTCCTTAGGTCCAAATTAGGTTTGTACCAAAATTTGAACCCAAGATGAGTTTGTCTTGACCTAGTTTGCAAATTGATCCTGTCTAATTATATTTCTGCCCTTAACTTTCAAAACCCTTTCAAACAATCCCCTAACTTTGTTGTTGTTCTCACAAAAAGGTCCCTACCACACAGAACTCCTAATCCTACAACTCCGGTGACAATCAATCAAGGATTTCTTCTTGATTGATTGATGAAGCCTCCTCAAAATTGAACCGGAGATTCCTCTTGAAATCCTCTTTCAATCAGACCAATTCTTGTGCTTCAAATCTTTCCCAATTTCTCATGTGAATGCATGAGAAATTTGGGTTTCCAACTCCGGCACCTTCTAATCTTGAAAACTTGTCTTCCAAGCTCTAATCAAGCCCCTGACACCTATATAAAGACTCCCAAGGCCTGACCGATCCTTTCAAGCTTGAATTCGACCTGAGAAACCCTCAAATTCCTCTCTCGTCCTCTGGCCAATTTGCTCTTCAAGCTTCGCCGACTCTCCCTAACTCATCTCGTCGTCCGACTGCAATACCAGTGGCAGACTCTTCCTCTTTGCTCTCTTCTGCGTCGAGCAATACCCGTCGACGCCCCTACCTCCTTCATCCTCACCGTCCACCTCTCATCGGAGCAATTTCTTCCCTGACGCCGACCATACTTGTAAAGATCCATTTTGTTCTGAGCTTTTTAAGATGTCTGGACTGTCAGTCAGACGTCCGTACCCCTTTCCAGACATCTAGAAATTGAAAAATCTGTATGTAGGGTCGATTCTACTTGCTAGCTGCGCGCAGACCACTTTCTTCTCTCTCTTCTTTTCTCCTTCCCCCTCATCGAACCCTAACCCCACCGCCTATATAAGAGCCCTCACCCCTTCCTCTCCACTCCACCACCACCACCTTCCTTCCTCTCCACTGCCGTGAGAGGGACGAGCGAGAGGGAGCGAGGAGGAGAGGCGGCGTGAAGAGAGGAGGTTGAGCTCACGAGCTTCGTGGGAGCTCGCCGGAGTGCGCACGGCCGCTGCACCGCGTGCGGGAGGAGGAGAGCGTCGGGGAGCCGTCCCCGACTTTCTGCTGCAGCTGGAGTTGCAGACGAGAGGGAGGAGCCACAGCTGAGCGCAGCGAGAGGAGCGGGAGGTCGCTCTGATACAAGGATTTTTCTAGTATGAGACGTCCGGAGTGCCTTCCAGATGATGGGTTGGACATATGGTGACGACACCGGACGTCTGAAAGCAAGGTTTCGTGCAGATATGTTCTTCTTGCAGTTACGGCCATGCAGGCAGCACCGTAGAGCCGATTTTTTTGGCTAAAAGGGTGATTTGTTGCTCTGTCGAGCCAGGAGCAGCTTTGGGAAGGCGTGCGACACGCCCTCCCGTGCGTTTCAGATGTTTGGACAGCTTACCAGATGACCGGAGGCACTCTCAGACGATTGGAGGAGAGGTCAGATGTCTGGAGTTGAGTTGAGATGGTCAAGTAGGGGTCCTAGACGTCTAAGGTCGACGCAGGAACTTGAGGTGAGACCCTGATGACTTTTAAGACATCTGGACCTTGTGTCAGACGTTTGATTTGGTTCTGCAATTATGTTTTTGACCCGTTTAGGGTCCGTTTGGGGTCTGTTTTACGCAAACGAGATATCTGTGTTTTCCTTGTGAGTTCCTCTGCATGTTAGAAATCCTGATATACTATTCTGAACGTTTTGTTGTGGTATGTTCCTTGATATAGGACTTCGACCCGTTATGTGTCTAGGGCTTGCTGAGGCACGTGAGTGTGCCGTTAGAGCCCCCAGTACTCCCAGATTATCTGGTAGAGTGGTTTCCCCTTGTTCTTTTTATAAAACATGAATACAGTCATGATAATTAGATAACTAGAAACCTAGGATGTGGCATGAATCCTAGGATGAGAAACTGTTGCACTGTTTTTATGCGTGTTTGAGATTGCAGTCATAAATGAATGAGTAGAATTGTAAACAATTGCCTATTGATAAATACGAGCTGCTTGTTGAAACATGGAATCCCTGTGCTAGTTAAACAATTACCTGTAATATCACTTGTGCATCTGTTAAATTGTGGAAATATGAGCTGCATGTGTACAACACGAGAATGGAATTGTGAATGATGAAACATGGTATGGAATAATATGGTGACTATGAGCATGAACCCTACGAGGAATTAGGAGTAGAGCTCTTGTGGATGAATGGAAAGATCTGCAAATGTGAGTGGGAAGTGTGCTAGTTCTTGAGTACGTGGTACCAAGGAGAGCGACTGTCCCCTATTTAGTGTAGAGCGGAGCTAGCCGCGGTTGGGTTAGGACCCGGGGTTTAAAGGATTTTACAAGTTGCGAATCAGATTCAAGAGTCAGAAAAATCCCAAAAACAAAAATTTCAAGTCATCTGAATTAACAAAGGGTTAATTTGTGAAATTTCTAGAGGATATATTTATCCCGTTTTGTTTAATTTTTAGATCCGAATACAAATCCCGATGTTTATCCTTAACAAATCCCGTGCCCCCTGTGTTTTGATCAACTAAGGTCCCTTAATCTTTTTCTCCTCAAAAGTCAAAAAAATTAGATTTCCCAAAAATTCCGATTGTAAAAATTAAAGTTTTGCCAAGAGACTAGTAAAATATAGGCATGGGGGTGTGATAAACGACGGTTTATCATCATTCTTATGCATTGAAACAAACCTAACTCTTAGGATTTTGCTCCGCAAATGGGTTTTTGGGTTGCATTTAGGCATTGACTAGGTTAGGCATGCATTGCATTTTTTCTTCTTGTTTTAATGTATTGTTGCGAGTGTCAGGGATGAACAGATATACAGATCCCTAAAACCCTAGCACTCAAGATGGCAACTGGTGAAGGAGGAGCTCAGACTAGCTGGAACTCAGCTTGATCCAGCTCATCACAGCTGGAACCTAGCTCACTTGGACTAGGGTTAGCTCATCCTAACTCCATTCAGCTAATCTCAGCTGAACGGCAGCTCAAGCGAGCTCATCTTAGCTCACCCTAGCTCAGGTTAGCTCAGATCCAGCTCAACTTTGTTGAGTCTAGATCATCTCAGCTCCCACTAGTCCACAGGGAGCTCTAGTTAGCTCAGTTGAGTTGACTGGAGTTCACCCCAGCTCAGATTCAACTACATCTAGCTCTACTCAACTCCAGCCAGCTGAAGAAGAATTCATCCCAGCTCAGGAAGCTCAAGTCCAGCTCCCGGGGACTCAGCTTAGCTCAACTTGGTTGAGCTAAGCTACCTTAGCTATCTCAAGTAGCTCAATCCTCCCCGGGAGCACCAGACCCAACTCACCTCAGCTCCATTCAACAGAAGCTAGCTCACTTTAGCTTAGCTTAGTAGCTAGCAAAGAATTAGTAAGCTAAGCTAGCTAGAGTAGCCCCTTGTTGACCTTTGTAGTAGCTGCCAGGTCCACTTCAGCTCCAGATTCTTCAGATCCAGCTCCTCCCTCCAAACCCTAGCTCCAACACCTCCTCCTCTACTCCACTATTAGCTAAGCTAGCTTAGCTTAGCTTAGCTTACCTATGATCCAGCTCCCTTGGCTTTTACCACCTAAAAACCCTACCTAACAACTCCAACTAGCTCCACCTAAGCTCCACATAAGCTAACCCTACTTCCACCTCACCTTGGCGCCAACCTAGCCTACCCACTACCTCCAAAAGACCCTAACAAAGTGGCGCCAAAACTACCCTAACTACCCTCCTTATTGGTGCCACTTTTTCCCTCCAAAACCCCCTTCATCTCCACCACACATCTTCCCTTAAACCCATCTCCACCATCCACATAATCCTCCTTCTAGAAGCTTTCTTGGTGGAGCCAAAACCAAGGCATCTTTCCATGGTTGGTGCCACCTTTAGGTGGCCCTTCACCACCATAACCACCACCTTCACACCCCCCTACTTGGCACCAACTCTTCTTAGCCCTAGGATCACCTAACCGCCTCCATCTTCCCATCCTAGCCATCCATCTCAAGGGTCACCTTAACCCCTCATCCTACCCTATAAAAAGACCACCACCCACCACTTTACAAGCCATCCTTTTCTAGCAACATTCCTCTCATACTCTACCTAAAGTCCACACCCAAGAGAGAAGAAGAAGAAGAAGATTAAGGGAATATTCTGTCCCCATGGTCCCTTCCCCTCTTCCCTTCTCTCTTGTGCCCACACTAGCCAAAGGAGGAGCCAGGCAAGGAAGACCTTTGGAGGAGGTCTTGAAGGTGGTCCACGCCACCTTGGAGGAGAACTTGGGGGTGGTGCACGCCCACCCTAGGAGGAAAGAGTTGAGGTGGAGAGCATCCACCTTGGAGGAGCTTTTAAGGAAGTAGAAGAAGGAGACCCTCTTTTCAAGCCAAGGAGCAGCTAGGCTTGGAGCAAGAAGACTCCCTTATTCACCAGATTCTACAAGAGGATTTGTGTTTCTTCTATTGCTTTTATATTTTACATTTCTAGTAGAAGCATTCCTCTACTTGTCTTTGTAAAAGAACATAAATTCTGCTAAATTAAATTGCCTTCTTTTTAATTTTTGTTGCAATTGTTATCTTTGTTCTAGCACTTGTTTTACTTCCACTCCCTAATTACTCTAAGCCTCCACTTTCCTAGAGTGAGCTTAGGTAATGGACATTTTCATCTCTTAAGTTTTAGCTTAGCAATTTTAGGTGTTAGCACTTTTCCGTCACAATTTGCATTTTGCCCTCATCATTTCAAAACTGAAAAAAAAATTATATATTTAAAATATCAAAAAGAAAGTTGAGATTTATTTTCTAAGTAAGAGAGTTGAATTGCAAATTTGCCTCCTTGGATGACCGTAGATACTCCCCTATCTAGGAATATAAATTTAAAAGCATATACGAATTCGCGTGTTACAGCGACCTTAAAAACCCTAATTACAAATAACGCGACTTTTCGCATCAGTCCCTAGTAAAAAGATTGGACTTATTCCCATTTAGGAACTCCGTGATGGGGGCACTTTCACATGAGATCCAAGAATTGATCCCATGCCTCATGAAGAGGTTCTCCCGATTGTTGAGTGAAATGAGTGATCTGGTGGCGCAAGGCATTTGTCTGGCCAACGGGGAAGAACTTCTTCAAAAATTCGGACTGAAGTTCGACCCATGTGTTGATCGGACGAGTCCGAGTTTAATACCAATGAGCAGCCTTGTCCATGAGGGAGAAAGAGAACATCGTCAAGAGTAGAATATCCTGATTTTGTACATCTGACCTGAAGGTCTGGGCCAGATACTTGAGTTGCTTAATGTGCTGGAATGGATCCTCGTAGTTAAGCCCATGGAATTTTGGTATGGCATGAATCATATTGGGCTTGAGTTCAGAATCAGGACCTCCAACCGGGATTTGGACTCGAGGCTCAATTGCCACTGCAACGAGATTATAGTGATCTTGCATCATAGGACGCTGCGGTAGGTTTACAAAGTTTTGGAAGAGATCATTTAGGCGTTGAAGTTGGTGCTCAAGGTTGTTCTCTTCTTCAATGGGTTGTGCTATGATGGAAGAAGAAGGAGAACTTGGTTCTGAATCAGAGGAAAGATCTATGTGGTGGGGTTGCTACACAAACAAGGGCGTCGAGGCTTGGCCTCGGCGGGAGTGAATTTCTAAAGGAGGTCTTAAGGATGGTCTTAAGGACCACCTACCAAACATGCACCGAAAGAGTTGATGAGATCAGAATGTGCTGGACCCAATCGAGACACCAAAAAAATGTTGGGTGACTATTGAGGTTCGGGGCGGATGATACCCCTTAGTCAGAAAGGCCGTCCACCTGAGAAATACCTGGGCAGCCAGAGAGGGAGAGTCCCACAAAGACCCCTACACGGTAGAGCGTCCCTACGAGTTATAGGGTTTCCCCTACCCGACCTCTCTTGTCACTGAGATTCCAGGTAGAATAGAATGGGGACCTTGACCTCTTAAGTCTACCTCTTTTAGTTAAGATCAAGATGCTTAGAGTTTCACTTGAACTTTAGGTCTTTTGAGTGCAAAAAGTGACTTAATTTTAAGGTTGGTTGACCCAAAGGATCAACTTCACCTCTTTGTTCCTTTGAGAGCTTTTAGGTCTTTTTTTTTAGGGTTCAAGTGAATTAAGAGCTTGATTTGCTTAGGGTTTCTCTTGGATAAATCTCTTCAAACAAGGCTTAGGCACACCTCTTTCTGAAAATTTTTGATTATTTGCTTAAGAGAAGATGTGTCTCTAAAATCCTAGATTGAAATCTTTACGTTGGCTCTATTTGGTCCAATTTAGTTGCCTAAAAAATGGTATCTAGGGCTCAATCAAGAAAGTTTCATCCCTAGTTACCTTAATTGGATGTGCAATTCAAAATGTGTTGAAATGAAAATTAGTCAACTTTGGTGAATTTCTAAATATGGAAGCAGGTAGCCTTAAATTGATTTTTCTTTGTTTTTCCTTTTCAGACTTTGTGGGGATTAAGAGAGAGGGCTAATGAAAGTTTACCTTTTCCTTGGTGTTTGCTGTGCGGTTGCTTTTCTTTCCTTTTCTTCCCTTCTGAAACAAACATAGCAAAAGAGAGAGATTAAGTTAGTACTGAATCAGAGGTTGTGATCAAAGTTTCTAAAATGCCCTTTGCTCCCCGGCAACAGCGCCAAAATGTTAATAGGGCAAAATCAATTTTAAAAGATGTGCGTTGTAGTATAAATGAAATCGCCTTGAAAATAAATGAGAATTTTATTACTTGAAAACCTAAGTATCCGAAGTCGAACACAAGGAGCAAATTGGCCTTTAAAAACTAAGATCACAATCTCAAATTAATCAAAATATGATGTTCAACAATATTGTTAAGCAATAGAATGAAATTCAATGTGTATAGATGCTAAAGAGAAGAAATGCAAAAAAAAATAGAATGTCTCTCTTCTTTCTTCTTCTCTTTTCTCTTCCTTCTCTGAGTTCTTCTTTTCTCTCTGACTTCTTTTTCAGTCTTCTTCTTCCTTCTTTTTCTTCTCTTTTTTTTCCTTAGCTTTCCTCTACCTTTGATTCTCTACGGCTCCTTCCTTTTCTTTTGTTCTTTTTTGCTTGGCCGCACCTTCTCCTTCCTTCTTCTTTCTTCAGCCTCTGCCTCTTCTACTTTCTTCCTTGATTTCTTTCCTTCAGCCTTTTCTTTAGCCGCTACAATGCTTCTCCCTCCTTCCTTGTCTTCTGCCTTCAAGTCCTTTGGCCTCTTCTTTCTTTGTCCTTCTTCAACTGTGCTTGTCTTCCTTCAGCTCTACCTCAGCTTCTTTTCCTTCTTGGCTTCAACCCTTCCTTCCTTCTCCTTCCTTCCCTGCACAGCACAAATCAAAACCTACCCCTACCCTCCCCCACGTCGCTCTCTCTCTATTTCTCTCTTCGCTTTCTCAGAGCCAGCCAGGTAATCGAGTCGATTACGTGCGCTTGGGTCCAGGCGCACCAGCGTGGGTGGTGCGTGAGGAGTGCAGGGTAAACAGGTTAGCTAGGTCCACGTGGGTGTGGTCGCGGACGAGGCAGGTGGAGTGGGCGAGGGACCTCACCCCGTGTTACTTGAGGCGACGAGATAAAAATACAAAAACAATTTAAAGCACGCACCTGTGTTGAGAACTTTCGAGGTGGGACTAAAGTCCCACTCGCTTCTGCGTGCGCACCCGCAGGAGGCTTTCCTTCAATTGTTGCTCCTAGGTGCTTCACTAAGCCAATTGCCTGGTGGTGTGCATGCGTGAGACCAACCCGCGCCTTCTGGACCTATGAGCCTGGAGCACTGGGGCCTGGAGCAACCTTGCAAGCTCCTTCGAGTCGTCGCTAATAGCGGCGGAGGCTCACACCTAAAATGCACGAACATGACCTTGCAGCCCTGTCAAACAACTTGGGAAGCTTCGCCGTGTCACAACGAAGGTGAGGTGGGGGTTGGTGTGGCGCAGAACGGCCTAGGCATGCATGCCTTGGTCAGACTGTGACCGTGAAAGTGCATGTGTTGGGTGAGGGTGTAGGGCGTGTGTGGCGGTCAATAGAGGAGTGGATGGTGATCAGTGAGTGATGGCGAAGGTTCTGAGGTGGGTGGCGAGGCGTGTGGAGGGGTGAAGCGACGGATTTGCCTCGCCGGTGGTCGGCCGGAGGTGAGGGAGACGGAGGTGATTGGTGGCTATCGAGGGGTGTTTTTTGAAATTAAGTAGGAGAAAAGAGAGAGTAGAGAGAGGGGAACTTACTGAGGGTAGTTGGATGAAGGGGGGGAGGCGGAGAACGAGCGGTGCGTAGGTGCCGTCGTCGGAGAAGAGAGCCCTGAGGTGAGGATGACAGCGACGAGGAAGGGATAGGAGAGGCGCGCGCGGGTACGGTGCAATGCGAAAGAGCGAGATGAAGATAACTTTGCCACTGGTATGGTGGCAGAGCGACGAGAAGAGGGAGGAGGGATCGCCGGAGCTTGCGGACAATTGGCCGGAGATGAGGGAGGAAGAAATTAAGGGGGTATCCGCGGCCAAATCAATCTTGGAAGATGCGTCAAGGACTGGGGGTCCTTTTATAGTTGCTGGCCGAGACCTTTGTGCTTGGAAGGCAAGCCTCCAATCGCAAATATCTCGCCGGAGATGGAAGGTGCAGAAGATACCCAATCCTCTCGAGCGTTCGCACGAGAAATTGGATGCAAATCCAATCTTGGGATCCTGTTCAGACGGTAGAGAATTCTTCAGAGAATCTCCCTTCCAAATCTGGGAGATCTCTGAGGATTCGGGGAGAAATCCTCCTCAAATCCTTGTCAGAGTAGGATTCCTCCGCTGTAATGGTGGAGGGACCTAAATGAAAAGAGTTACGAGGAAGATAGGGGGGTCTACGCAAGGGTTTTCAAAAGTTAGGGGCCAGAATGTAATTGAGTGGACTATTTTGCAAAGTAGGTCAAGGTGACCTTCCCTTAAGCCCAAATTTTGGTACAAATCTAATTTGTACCTAAGGAATCTAATGGTGAAGTTAGATTTTAGTTTTGACCATGTTTGACTAGACATTTACACAAAAACCCAAATTAGGTCAAATAATGAGCTAGGACCCCAATCCAGGTCAAAATAGGTTCCAAAGGCCAAATTGAAGGTTCTAAACCCTAGGGGATATTTTTTCATGAATTTTAGAGGGTTTAGTTGGTTTTTATATTGACCAGAACCTTGTGAAATTAAGTGGGTTTGTTTTAGGGTTACAGAATGTCATTTAATTCTTAAATCTCACAATAACCCTTTTCTAACTGAATCATCCCACTTTTCCTCTTATTAAGTCCAATTGACCTTTGTTTAGCCCCTGAGAAATCCCTTTGATGTACTGCAATGGTAAAATTGTAGTTTTACCCTTTATTTCATGTTTTGCTCCCAAAACAGTTCTTCCTTGAATTAGGCCTTCCTTTAGGTTATGTAGGAGCTTTTGTTCACTTTCTTAGGTCAAAATGAGCTAGTTAGGGCTCATGATGAGGTTCTCATCATACCCCCATGCCTAGCTTTTGCTAGTCCCTTAGCAAAATTTCAAGGTTTTAACGTCTGTTCTAGACCATGAGTTTCTTTCACTAGTTATGATAAGTGCTTTTTCTTTTTCTTTTGTAATTAGGTCAGAATGCCGACAATAGGCCTAGAGGTACTCAAGTACCAACCAAAATCCAGACCTGACCAGCTTTAGCCTCAGTCCTCCGCAAAGGTTTTTAAGTCCCACAGAAACTATCCTAGGATTCGTTGGACTCCGCGGTTAAAGCACCCGTGCTTGAGACATTTTTAGCCTAGGTTCAGTTTGCAGTGCATTTTTGTAAGAGAGAGACAAAGGTTTTATTTGTTTGGAGAGTTTTCTCTCTCTTTTCATTTTATTTCTAGCTTCGAATTGGCTTCTCAATATGGTCAGTATCGGATTCCTCGTCTCCATCATCAATCCTCAAAGGTCCCTAGCAATCGATGCTTTGTGATAGCACCTCCCATGGAAACCCCCAAAACCCTGGCTTTCGAGATTTCGAGATAATCCCGCCCATGGTGTTCTGTGGCCGAATCCAAACCCTGGCAATCGACATTTCGTGATAATGCCGCCCATGGTATCTGAACCAGCAGAGTGCTTACATGCCCCCGGTAGGATATGTAAATATCTTAAGAGACAAGCACCGAGGAGACGATATGTTGTTACGCATCTTTGACGGGAATTTCCCGCCTCTCTATGCCGGGAACTCGTCCAAATCAACTTGTGTTGATCGGCCGCTCTTAATCTAGGCAACTTTTCCAGAACATTTAAACGCTTTTGCGTGATTTTGATAGTTATGCGCATTGAACCAGATTGTGTGTGAATTGGGGTGCTTAGGTTACCGAGTCCCCCAAACCGAAGGTCAGTTGACGAGGCCGAATATTCCTTAAGCCTTAGACCTAATACTTAAGCTTTGTATTTTCCCCAACCTCTTGAGGATTATCCAGATCTTGGAGGATACTTGAATTTTTAAGCCTAAGAGTTTGACCCAAAAGGCCTAAAGTCAGCGTTCCTACTAATCTCTTTTTGTGTCTCCTTAGCACTTTTGTCTCATTTTTTCTCTTTTTTCTTGATGTGGTCTAGAACTTCAGTTAATCCCTTAATTTCTTACTAATGACTATTCTTTTTTCTTTTTCATTTTGTGCTCCTTTTTGGCATTTTGCACTTTTTCCTCCTCATGTTTTGTATAGCCCAAAAATTTTCTCTCCCCCCTCATTTTTTTGTTCTTTTTCAAGATTTTTCAATTTTTTTGTGTTTTTTGTGATATGTGATTTTTTTGTTGAAACCTTTTCTTGATATGAGTTTTCATACATTTTGCACTTTCATGCCCCCCATGCCTACGATTTGCAATGTCCCCATTGTAAATTAGGTGGGTTCGAATTCAGCTTAGTTCATTCATTAGGATAGGTGTTGGGTGAGTGAACGGGTCGAGGTGACTGTTGCGAACGATTTCTAGACTCGGGTACGGGTACCTGAGGTGGAGTCGGCTGTTCTAATGGATGAACCCTAAAGTGCAATATGAATTCAGCATAGAAATGTCAGGAAAGGTTTTGGGTTTTTCAAAGAATGACGGGTTGCCTACCGTTAAGCGCTGAGTTTTACGCCATTGGCTGGGCACAATGAGCACAGGGAGAATGGAGGATAAAGGATATCTCATCCAAATCTATGCTGGTCATGTCAATGAACGGTTTAAGTCTCTCACCGTTCACGACGAAGGGTTCGGAATCGTGGCTGAGTGGACTGATCTCAATGGCTCCATTTCCAAAGATTTATCAGACTAGGTAGGGTCCAATCCATTTAGATCGTAACTTTCCTAGGAATAATTTGAGTTGGGCATGAAAGAGTAGAACCTTTTGACCAGGATGAAAGATCTTTCTAGATATGTGCTTGTCATGAAAGGCTTTAACCCGCTCTTTGTAAATTCGTGAGTTCTCATACGCGTCATGGCGTAATTCATCGATCTCCCTTATTTGAAGCTTTCTGTGGGTTCCGACCTTAGAAAGATCTAAGTTGCAATTTCGTACTGCCCAATAGGCTTTATGCTCCAATTCGACGGGGAGGTGACATGCCTTCCCGTACACCAGTTTAAAGGGAGACATACCTAATTGGGTCTTGTGGGTGGTCCTATAAGCCCACAAAGTTTTTGGAAATCGGGACCACCAATCCTTCCTATCAAGTCGAATAGTAGCCTGGAAGATTTTCTTGATCTCCCGGTTTGATAGCTCAACTAGACCATTAGTCTGAGGGTGGTAAGGAGTAGAGATTCTGTGCGACACCTCGTATTTGGTCATCAGTGACCTGAATTGAGCATTTGTGAAATGGGTCCCTCCATCGAAAATTATTGTGCGTGGAATCCCAACCTTGAGAAGATATTTTGATGAATGAATTTGATAACAACTTTGTGATCATTGATTTGGGTCAGAATGGCTTTGATCCATTTGGACACATAGTCAACTGCGAGTAAGATGTATTCGAAGCCGTCCAAGATAGGGAAGGGTCCCATAAAATCAATCCCCCAAATGTCGAAAATCTCGCATGCCAGAATCGGCTGTAAAGGCATCATGTCTTGATGGCTCATGTTGCCCAAGGTCCAGCAACGAGTACATGCCTTACAGTGATTGTATGCAACCTTGAAATTTGTGGGCCAGTAAAAGCCACACTGGAGGACTTTTGATGCGGTTTTGTGTCGTCATAAATGTCTACCGCATGCCTGGTCATGGTAGAAAGAGAGCATATCTTTGATTTCCGCTTCCGCGACACATCGTCGAATTATTTGATTAGCACCAATGCGGAATAGATATGGGTCTTCCCAAAGGTAATACTTGGCATTAGAATGCAATTTGTCCTTCTTGGCCTTCGGCCAATCGGACGGGATCTGATGTGATGCCAAGTAGTTTACTATGTTAGCAAACCATGGATGTCCTGTATCAATAGTCAGGAGGTGCTTATCAGGAAAATGTTCCGTGATGGGTCCGGAAGGGTCAATGATCCCAGAAGGAAGGTGGAACAAGTGATCAGCTACCACGTTCTGTTTTCCCTCTTTCTTATGAATCTCGAGGTCAAATTCTTGCAACAGCAAGATCCAGCGGATTAATCGAGGTTTCGCATTCCTCTTTGCAAGGAGATGCCTCATAGTTGTGTGATCCGAGTAGATGATAACATGGGAACCCAGGAGGTATGATCTAAATTTTTCTAGGGCAAATACTACGACTAGCAGCTATTTCTCAGTAACCGTGTAGTTACGTTGAGTCTCGTCAAGTGTTTTGCTAGCGTAGTAAATGACCACGGGTTTCCCGTCAATTTTCTGCCCCAAAATCGCTCCTACAGCGAAGTCAGATGCATCGCACATGATCTCAAAAGGTTGAGACCAATCAGGGGACTGTAGGTTCGGGGCTTGGGTAGCTCGGTCATGAAGGATCTCAAATGCTTGAGTGCGTTCCTTGGAGATTTTCAAAGGTACATCCTTGGAGAGAAGAGTAGATAGGGGGTGCGTGATTGTTGAAAAATCAGGGATAAATTGATGGTAAAAATCGATGTGCCCCAGAAAAGATCGGATGTCCTTGATCGAGCTAGGCATAGGTAGTTTGAAAATCAAGTTATCATTGGCTCGATCGACTTGGATGCCTTTCTCCGAAATCAGATGTCCCTGGATAATTCCCTTAGGCATCATGAAATGGCTCTTTTCCCAAGAAAGGACCAGATTCACGTCGATGCACCGCCTGAGTATTTGGACCAAGTGCTAGAGTTAATCGTCAAATGGTGCTCCAAAAACTGAAAAATCATCCATGAAGACTTCCAAATAATCACCCACCATATCTGAGAATATGGCAAGCATGCACTGCTGAAAAGTTGCGGGTGCATTGCAGAGACCGAACGGCATCCTTTTAAACGCGTATGTCCCGAAGGGGCAGGTGAACGTGGTCTTTTCTTGGTCCTCTGGATGGATTGCCACTTGGTTATAACCGGAGTACCCATCAAAAAAGCAGAAGAACCTATTTCCCGCTAGTTTCTTGAGGATCTGATCAATAAATGGTAGTGGGAAATGGTCCTTCTTCGTGGAGGAATTGAGTCTTCTGTAATCAATGCAGACTCTCCATGAGTTAGCTATTCGAGTCAGTATGACCTCTCCGATTTCAATTGTGATGATGGTGAGTCTGGCCTTCTTAGGCACAACCTGGATTGGACTCACCCAGCGATTGTTGGAGATCGGGTAGATGATCCCTGCATCTAACCACTTAATGATCTCCTTTTTCATGACCTCCTGTAGATTAGGGTTTAAGCATCTCTGTTTTTCTCGCAAAGGTCGTGCGCCCTCTTCGATGTAGATTCGATGTGTGCAATAAGAGGGACTTGTGCCAGTCAAGTCATCGAGAGTCCATCCAATGGCTCTACGATGTTGCTAAAGAACAGTAATCAGACGGGATTCCTGGTCAGGTGCTAGTCTGGAGTTAATAATCACAGGAAACGTCTGATTGGAACCCAAAAAGACATACTTCAGATGATCGGGAAGGGGCTTGAGTTCTAGGACGGGATTATTAGTAGCAGCGGGCAGTTCAGGGTGTGTATCAAGGACAATGGTAGGAGTTATGGGTGTACCTATATCAGGTTCAGACTACTCTATTTGCAGGTTTTGATCTTCTGGTGGTTGATCGGAGATAATCAGGTTGTCCTCAATATGCGGTTCATCAACCACGGCTTTGATATCACATATTTGTTCTATAACCCGACAATTGATCTCTTGTTGGGCTTTAAAGATGTTAATCTTTAGAGTTTGGTTCCCAAATTTTAATTTTATTTGGCCCTCCTCACAGTTTATGTTGGCCCTAGCAGTGGCCAGAAAAGGTCTCCCTAGTATAATCGGTGTATCCTTTGGGTTCTTAGGTGCATCCATATTTAGAACTATAAAATCCATCGGGAAGTAGAAATCCCGTACCCTGACAATGACATCCTCGAGTATTCCTTTAGATGACTTGATGAATCGATCGGCTAACTGCAATGTCACCTCTATCAGTTTAAGCTCGGATTCTTTAAGGTGGTCAAGGAGGGATGTAGGTATTAGGTTTATGGAGCCACCTAGGTCTAACAAGGCTCTGTCGAATTTGATTTCACCAATTTTACAGGAAATCAGGGGAGTACCTAGGTCTTTAGCCTTGGGTGGGAGTTTACTCAAGATTACAGAGCTAGCTTGCTCTGACAGTACGATCGGACTCCCACTTTTGGTTCGTGGCTTAAGCTTGGGTGTACACACGTCTTTCAGAAATCGTGTGTAAGCCAGTACGTGGCGGATTACATCCATCAAGGGGATGTTTATCTGGACCTGTTTAAAGAGCTTGACCAGATCCTCCTCAGGAGCCACGGGTTGGGTTATCCTCTTTCCCTTGGTCAAGGCCACGGGAAATGGAACCCTAGTTGGTTCCTCTAGAATAGGTCCAGGTTCTTGATCTGGGATAGGGGTATCCTGGATAACTATCCTAGGGCTTGAGTTACTACCAGGCTTGGAGTGGTTTGGATAATGTGGGTCTTAGGTTTCTTTACCACTACGAGTTGTTACGAAGTTTAATCATGCCTGATTTTGGTTTGGGTTTGGTAAGATGGGTGGCTACTGCTGAAATCCTGCATAAGATGTCGAAGCTTCTATCCCGTCGGGTGATGGAACAGAAGAGGCTTGATAAATCATATGTGCGTGGCCTGGATTTGGGTTCATAACGCGCCTTTGGATCGGCACGTTATTTGGGTTTGGCAAAGGTTGCGCAGGAAGGGTGCCAGGTTGGCAGGAATTTGCTATCTAGGCGAGTTGATTGCGAACCTCTGTGATCTCGTCCTTATGCTGTTTCTGCATTGCCGCATTCGTCTTTTGAATGTCAGCCAGCGCTTGAAGGATAAGAGTCATTTGATCCTGGTTTGGCCCAAATTGATAGGTGGGATTGGGCTGAGGCTAAGGCAGATGATATGGACGAGGAGCTTGTGGATGGGGTTGATAAGGTGGTCTTTGAGTCTGAGAATTTCCCACCCACTAGAAGTTGGGATGATTCCACCATCCAGGGTTGTAGGTATTGGAAAATAGGTCATTCTGGATGGCGTTGAGGTCCTCACAGGTCTGAGGAGCCTCAGGATAGTCAGAGTATGAGGGTTTAGAGTTCCCCCAACTAGAATAGAGCAGATCGGAGGTCCCTTCGGTCCGAGAGTCAAACGGGGGTGGATACGGGTCCATCCCCTGAGAAGATCGATGATAGATGTTCTTCACAGTTTCCCTCGTGAGAGGTGGCTGTGCGAATGAGTTCTGCGCAGAGGTGGCTCGTTGTAGTTGCCGAGTTAGCTCGTTTGGGTCAACCAATCTTCAAATTAGGTCACTTTTGCACTCAACACATCTTAAAGTTCAAGTGAAATTCCAAGCACCCTTGCTCTTAATTAAAACTGGTAGACTTAAGAGGTCAAGTCCCCATTCTGGTCTACCTGAAACATCAGTGACAAGAGAGGTCGGGTGGGGGAAATCCTGTAACCCGTGGGGGTGCTCTACCGTGTAGGGGTCTTTGCGGGACTCTCCCTCTCTGGCTGCCCAAGTAATTCTCAGGTGGATGGGTTTCTAACTAAGGGGTATCATCCACCCCGAACCTCTATCGTCATCCAAAATTTTTGGGTGTCTTAATTGGGTCCATCACATTCTACCTCTTATCTACTCCATCGGTGCATGATCGGGAGGAGGTCTCTAAGACCATCCTTAAGGCCTCCTTTAGTCACTCATTCACGTCGAGGCCAAGCCTTGACCTGCTTGTTTGTGCAACAACCCAATCCTATTGACATCTCTTCTGATTCATCTGAACCTAATTCTCCTTCATCCATCATCATGGCACAACCCACAGAAGAAAATAATCTCGAAAATCAACTTCAATGACTCAATGATTTATTTCAAGCCTTTGTGAACCTACCACAGTGTCCAATGATGCGAGATCACTACAATCCCACTGCGGTAGCAATCAAACCTCGAGTACAAATCCTCGCTGGAGGTCTTGACATTGAATTCAAGCCCAACATGATTCATGCCATTCCCAAATTCCATGGGCGTAATTCTGAAGATCCTTTCCAGCATATCAAACAACTCAAGCATTTGGCCTAGACCTTCAGGTCAGAAGCTCAAAATCAGGATGTTCTACTCATGAAAACGTTCTCCTTCTCTCTCATGGATAAAGCTGCTCACTAGTACCAAACCCAAATGCGTCCAATCAACACCTAGGTGGAACTTCAATTCAAGTTTCTGAGAAATTTCTTCCCTGTTGGTCGGACAAATGCTTTACGGCACCAGATCACACATTTCACACAACAAGCAGGAGAACCACTTCACGAAGCATGGGATCATTTTCTGGATCTCATGCGAAAGTGCCCCCATCACGGAGTTCCTAAATGAGAACAAGTCCAGTCTTTTTACCAGGGACTCCATAAGGATATTAGATTATTCGTTAATGTGACCTGTGGAGGAAACATCATGGGTCAACACGAAGACACTGTGTGAGAGATTTTCGAGAATATGTGCGAGAACTCTATCAATAATGAATCCATGGGCATGTTCGACCATATGAATGCCTGTGCATTGATGAATCCAAATGGAGCACATGAGACACAAAACATGTCCTCTTCTGTCGACTTGGAAGTGATGGCCAGTCATCTGGACAAGGTCTCTATTATTGAGAAGAAGGTGAATGAGCTAACTCGACATTTGCAGCGAGCCACCTCTGCGCAAAATCCGTTCACACAGCCACCCTCTAGCAGGGAGGCCGTGCACAACATCTATCACCGACCTTCTCAAGGGATGGACCTATATCCACCCCCATCTGATTCTGGCTACGGAGGAAACTCTGGATCCACCTACTCTAGTTGGGGGAACTCTGAACCCTCATATTCTGATTTTCCTCTGGTTCCTCAGACCTGCAAGGACCTCAACACCATTTAGAATGATCCATTCTCAAACACCTACAACCCTAGATGGCGTAATCATCCCAACTTCATGTGGTCAGGCAATAATCAAAATCATAGACCTCAATATCCACCCGGACCACAAGCTCCTCGTCCATATCAGCCACCTCAACCTCGGCCTAACCCAACTTATCAATCTGGGTCTACTCAGACAGATCAAATGACCCTTATCCTTCAGACTCTGGCTGACATTCAGAAGACAAATGCGGCTATGTAAAAACAGCACAGAGACGAGATCATAGAGGTTCGCAATCAACTTGCCTAGATGGCAAATCATCGCCAACCTGGTGCACTTCCTTCACAACCTCTGCCTAGTCCAAATAACGTGCCAAACCAGAGGTGCGTTATGAGCCCAAATCCGGGCCAAGCTCATTGTGTTTATCAGGCCCCCTCTACTCCATCACCCGATGGGATGGAGGCTTCGACATCGTATACGGGTTACCAGCAGCAAGCACCTCTCTACCCATACCAAACCAAAACCAGGCAAGATTAAATTATGTTACTATCCGCACTGGTAAAACAACACAGGACCTACCTTATCCAAGCCAAACCTAGCCTGGTAATACAAACCCTAACCCAAGGATAGTCATCCAGGACACCTCTATCCTAGATCAAGAACCTGGACCCATTCTAGAGGAACCATCTAAAGTTCCATTTCCTGAGGCCTTGACCAAGGGAAAAAGGATAACCAAAACCGTGGCACCTGAGGACCTGGTTAAGCTCTTTGAGTAGGTCCATATAAACATCCTCCTGATGGATGCGATACGCCACATACCAGCTTACGCACGATTTCTGAAAGACGTATGTACACCTAAGCGTAAGCTGTGAACCAAAGATGAGAATCCGATTGTACTGTCAGAGCAAGCCAGCTCTGTCATTTTGAGTAAACTCTCACCTAAGGCAAGAAACCCAGGCACCCCTTTGATCTCCTGTGAAATCGGTGATATACGATTTGACTGAGCTTTATTAGACTTAGGAGCCTCCATAAATTTGATACCCACATCCCTACTAGACTACTTCAAGGAATTTGAGCTTAAACCGACTGAAATGACTTTACAACTAGGAGACCGATCAATTAAGTCACCAAAAGGAATTCTCGAGGATGTCATAGTTAGGGCGCATGATTTCTATTTTCTAGTGGATTTCATAGTTTTAGACATGGATGCTCCTGAGAATGTGAAGAATACGCCGATCATACTAGGGAGACCCTTTTTGGCCACTGCCAGGGCCAATATCAATTGGTTTTGGGTTTTAAGAAAGGGATTTGGGTAGGAAATTTAGGACCCTAGGATTTAGATCTTGTGGTGGATAAATCATGGTGTATTTGGACCATCCAAAATAGTATTTATTGGAGGATAAAAGGGATGGTCAAATAAGGTTTGTTGGGTTAGGGTTTAGGACTAGGTTGGGTAGAAAATTAGGGTTAGTTTAGGAAATTTAGGATCTTCTACCCAGACATGTCTGTTGTCAGGGTATGCTTGTTGTCAGGCTATTAATGGTGGTAGTAACGCCATCATTATCGTCGCTATGGGCGTCATGGACTTTTTCACCGTCTTTCTGACCTCGGTCAAAATCGGATCTTTTGGCAGGTCGGGTCTGTCAAGACCCGCCTAGATGTGGGAGGGTCTGGATCCTTCCGGGCAGAGGTGGATCGGCAAAGTCGGATTTGCTTATTTACTTCGCACCCGGGTAGCCAGATCCCTTGTCGGGTGATGAGAACCTCGTCACAAACCCTAAACTAGCACCATTTAACCCTGATATGCAAGAAAAAGCTCCTACATAACTCTAGAAAGGCTTGGCTCAGAGAGATTCTGAGTTTGCAAAGAAAATAGAAACTAAGGGGTAAAAATGTAATTTCACCAATCCGATCTGAAAATAGGGTAACTCAGGGTCCAAACATAGGTCAAAATAACCTAATAAGAAGAAAAGTGGGATGAGATGACTCAATAAGGGCTACAGCAACTCCAAGGAATTAAATGACATCCTGTAACCCTAAAAACAAACCCACTTCAATTCACGTGGTTCGAGGCAAGGTAAAAATTAACTAAACCCTATAAAATTCATAGAAAAATAATCTCTAGGGTTTAGGACTTTCAATTTGGCCTTAGGAACCCATTTTGACCTACATTGAGAACCATGCCAAATTAACAACTTAATTTGGATTTTTGCGTAAATTGACTGGTCAAACAAGGTTTAATCTAGAAATAAAATTCACCATCAGAATCCTTAGGTCCTAATTAGTTATGTATAAAAACTTGGGCCTAAGAAGAAACCTTCTTGACCAACTTTACACTTTGGTCCTCATATATTTACTTTTTGGCCCTCAACTTTTGAACCCTCACATTTTGGCTCCTAACTCTCCTTCATTCTTTGCATTTAGGTCCCTCTTGCAAAACCTGAGCAGCGCCATGTCGGGGGCCCTGGCAAGTCAATGGGGGTACCCTGCGTCGTCAGCCACCGCAGGGACACCCCCCTGAGCGCTGCACCCACCCATACCGGCCGTGCGAACGCACGGACGGTATGGGTCTCCTTCCTCCGGCGTCCTCCGGCGAGGGAGACACGTTGTCTCCCTCCGCCCTCCTCTCTGATTCTGCCCCTATAAATACCCCCGTCGCTCCGCCGTTCTTCCCAGCTCGGATCTGACGGAGACACCCCCTCAATTCCTCCCTTCCCACTCCGACAGACGCCCCCTTGCTCCGGCGGCCTCTCCTCCTCCTCCTCGTCGCCATGCCGCACTACCAGCAGCAGGGTTACCTTCCCTCGATCTTTCCGCACCACGCCGCACCCAGCTGGCGCCTCTCCGGCCCTCTCCTCGCCGCCGCCTCTTCCTCTGGGCAATTTCTTCTCCGGCGACAGTCGATACGGCTGTCGCCTGCGCCAACCCCTCCTCGTCCAGCTTAGTAGGTAAAACTTCTCCTCTTCCTCCCCTCTTTCTTTTCCATACTGAAAGCCCTTACTGTCGCCACCGATTTCCCACCGATCACCCTCACCTTCTCCACCTCCGGCCAAACTCCGGCGAACCGCTCCCATCGCTCCAGCACCCCACACGGCTCGCCGACCTGTGCATAACCTCCGCCTCCTCACCCTGATCCTCTTCCGCCCCTCCACTTCCCACCAAACGCCTTCTGCAGATCCACCGAACACACCCACTTCTCCGCCCGCAGTTTGACCTAGGGCTACCCTTTTGCTCCACCACGCCCCCTGCAGACCCTCCGACCACCTTCGCCGTGCCACGACGAAGGTCCTCCGCCCATCTGATTAGGCCGAGAGGCCGTGTTGTTGTAAACAGGGTCTGTGCTCGCCGCCGCCATTGACGAGTGAAGAAGCTCCGCCTACCTGCTGCTCCAGGCACGCCACGCCTAGATCAGGCTCCCAGGCTGCGTGGGGTGACTTCGCGAAGTGCCAGGCTGCAGCTGAGGCGAAGTCCTCGCGCGAAGCCCTCGCATTGGCCCTCGACTGCTCGCTGCCTTCTCCACACGGGCGCTCACATTGGGGTGGGACATTTAGTCCCACCTCAGAAGGCTCTGAAGCGGCGCGCCGATATAAATTGAAAAGGTGCTGTAGGCTTATCGCCTCAGCACACGGGGTGAGGTCCCTCACACCGCTTCACCTGGCCTGTCCGCGAGCTCATCACGCGGATCCAGCCGACCCGACCCGACTTGACTGGCACTCCTCGCCCACCACCGCACGCCGGTGGGCCTGGACCCGGGCGCGACCCGCGTACCTGATTACCCGGTTGCTCTGGGAGAGCCTTCTGAAGAGTGAATACTGAGAGAGAGAGACGCGGGGGGGGGGGATAGAGTAGGTTTTTGCCCTCTGATGCTGAACTCTTGAGCGTGTAGGCACAGGTGAAGAAGAAGAAGGACTGCGGAAGAAGAAGAACTGAAGTGACACTGTAGCATCCGCGGGTTAAGTCGTCTGATTGGAAAATCAGACGACGTCCTGAAGACAGGTGAAGACAAAGAAGAAGAAGAAAAGAAGAGAGAAGGAGCAGCCAAGTGAAGAAACAGAAAGCAGAAGAAGAGGAGAAGCAAGAAGCAAGAAAAGAAGAAGAAGAAAAGAAGAGAGAAGGAGCAGCCAAGTGAAGAAACAGAAAGCAGAAGAAGAAGAGAAGCAAGAAGCAAGAAAAGAAGAAGAAGAACAGGAAGAACAAAAGCCAAAGAGGAGAGAAGACAAAGAGGAAGAGAAGACGAAGAAGCCAAACTTTCATCTCTCTCTCTTTATTTTTGTAATAGAACATGTATATCTCTAGAATACGACTTGTTCCCTGAGTTCGACCTCGGGAGAATTGTTATTCCCGAGTAAAAAAATATATATATATTTGAAATGATGGCAATAACTAGCTATACTACAACGCTATAGCAAAACCTAGTCATAGTTGTCGCCGACCGTTTCATCGGGCTTCTTGCGGAGTTTTGAGTCCGATGGCACTTTTTGCCCCATCATATGCCCCTTACTCTCAAGCTACTGGATGTTGCTGAGAGAGTAGTTAAAATATTTAAAACTCCGCAGTAGACGATGCCCCCAAATGGTTTCCCGACTTTTTCATTAAAGCGGGGCGAGCATTTGTCATAAAGCAGGAGTTTTAACTTTAAGCGGCCAAGGAGTCTTTAGTCTTGTGACAAATGATCTCTCAATTCTCAACATAATTAATCAAGGTTATTAGGCTTAATTAATCTCATAAAGAAAAGGCTTATGTTAACTTGATTTGTTAAATCGTTGTCGTTAATTGTAGTATATGGTCAAGCTAACCTACATTTTATATTTAATTCTTTTAACTGGTTGAGTTGAGGTCGTTCAATAGAAGGTATTTAAACTTAATCAATTCACCATTTTTATTTTAAGTTAATAATCAACTAATAACTTTATTAATTAGATTAATAATTGCGACATATTTCAAGCTCATGAATAATGGCATAATATTGAAATTGAAAGCATGGCAATCATTCCATTATAAAAGAGAATGTACATGAAAGATTACATCATTGAATAGCAAAAGAAATGTTTACAATTATCACATCAATTGTTTACAAAATATAAAGGCATAAAAGGAAATTACAAAACAAAATAATGTCTTTGTTACAACTCAATTCAACCTTCATCAGATGTCTCTTAATTCCATTAGACGACTTAAGCATCAAAATTAGACTTCCAATTATACTATTAGATGTCTCTTCTCAATATTTAACCATTTCTCAAACCATTTCTTTAAAAGCTTCTCCCTCTTTATTCTCAACTCTCAACAACTAAACTCTCTTTCTTAACCACTCACGTATTCAACTCTTCTCTCCACTCTTCTCTTTAAATTTCATCGTGCAACTCTTATTTCACACTTAGCCATTTTTTTAAGCCTTTAAACCCCTTACTTTTTCCATACTTAACCAAAAATTGATTTTAATGGGCAAACCAGGTTCGTTCGTGGGATACACAGCACCCATAAGGTAGGACTAGACCACTACTTGAACCCAGTTCTAGTTTAATAAGTTGATGGTAACACCATCATTTGTCATAACTAACTTAATTTAGTTGGAATCAAGAGATAAATGCTCCTAAATGATTGCCTGAGGATTACAATTTCGCAGTAATCTGATTTGGGAAGAAAACAAGGAAACATGGTTAATTTTATTGTTTTAACAGCACATCACAAATGCAAATTAATCACGAGGTTACTTATAGGGTTAATTAAAGGTCAAATGAACATAGGGATCAAGAAGTGGGCTCAGACTGACTAAATCAGGGTTTTCCACGTTTCGAAAACCAAAATAGTACTAAAAACCAGAATTATCAACCCCACTTAAATTGGAAAGATTCTGGTCAAGATAAAATCAATCTAAACCTCCTAAAATTCATATAAAAGTATTCTAAGATGTTGGGTACCTTTGATTTGACCATTTGAAATCATTTTGACTTAGAATAAAGATTTAAATAGGAATTTGCCTTGATTTAGATTTCTGTGCAATTTACCCAATCAAAAGTTGTCAAAACTCAAATCCAAGTTCACCATTAAATTTCTTCGATCCAAATTAAGTTAACACCAAAATTTGGATCCAATCAGAATCCATCTTGATGTAGTTTGCAATTTAGTCCCTAAAATCTCTATTTCTTACACTCAAGCCCTTAGGTTCCAAGTTTCTTACAAAAAGACCCTAACTTTCTCTCACAATTGCAATTCGGTCCCTACTGCCATTGAAGGTGTAAACAACACCTCAGACCCAATCTATGATCATTCAATTACGAATTTCTTTCTGGTTTCTTGATTAAATCCCTCCAAACTTAGAGTGATTGATCTAGAGAAGCTGGCCGATCTGTTGAACCCAATTACAAATCCCAAAATCGATCCTAGAGCCCTAGCGAAACTCACGAAATCAGTGAGGTTTCCTTACGAAAATTGCAAGGAATTTGCATTGATTTTGTGTAGTTCAAGGTCTAATAGAGCTCTATTTAAGCATACACACAACCTATGTTCAATTTGAGCCCGGTTTAGGCCAAGACAAGTCTTCTCCCTCTTCCTTCTGCCGTCTCCGACCGCGGCTCTGACGGCCTCCACACTCAACTTCTTCCAGCCTCTCAACCAAATTGAGAGGTCCTCTTTCTTCCTCACCTTCCTCCACTCCTCTCCAACCACAGCAGGAGCCTCTTATCCTCGTCGTTGTCGCCGTCCCACCTCTAATTCATCTCCTTTGTGTTTGACGAGGCAAGCCAACATGATTTCCTTCCCTTTCATCCCTTAGATTAGGTTTCCTACTCCCTCTCTTTCTCTAGTTTAGGTTTAGGACATTAGAACCCTAATTCAACTGTCGATTCACTCTCTCCCTCTTTGTCTTCTCCATGGCGGGTGAAGCTTTGGCGAGCTTTGCACGGCCACTACACGCATGCAACCCACACACTACCATCTCCACTACCTTCCACTCACCTCCACGACCAAAAGCCCCATGCCTATTGGGAGGTTTGGTCACCCAAAACCATGGCGAGCAACCCACTCTGCCATCATCTTCTTTGACCTCAACCAACCACCAAACCAACATCACCATTGCACTCCACACCCCACAGCGATCATCTTGAACCTTTTAATTGGGTTGCACAGTCATTTTTATGTATGTTAGGTCTTCGCCAACAAGCTTTCTTCCTCTGTCTCCATCTGTCGTGCTTCAATGGTCATCACCACCACTACCACCTCCAGCAGATACGACTTTACACCACGAAGGCCCACGCAGCAGCAATCGAAGCTTGAAGCACTGCAGCCGCTCCAATTAGGAACGAGTTCCATCTACAACAAATGTGAAAGCAACACAGAAGCTAGGGACTACTTAGTCCTACATCGTAAAGAGTTAAAAAAGAAAATCGATACAAATTGAATTCCTCTCTTTGCCTTAGTGCCTCAGTTCACACAAGGGTGAGGTCCCTCACCCACTCAGCCCTTCACTCCTCACCCGCGGTCACGTGCGTGCGGGTCTAGACACTATGCTTTGACCTGATTACTCGATTACCCATATACCCTGACTCGTATCTGAGAAAGTGTTACGACTCGAGCTGGCTCCATGTGGAACTCGGGTCGGATCGCCTACTTTATCCTAAGACTCGGTCGCCCAATGAGTAATAAACCAAAACGTATTAATTTCCACACATGCAGTATAGCTAAAAGCATGAATAAAAGACAAAAATCTATAAAGTAAACGGTAATTGGAAACAGTACCACAAGAGAATAGCACGTTTACATCATAGCCATCACAACATACTAGAAAAATGGGAACTAAGCTACTAGTTCCAAAATAGATACTCACGACAATAAAAGAACAGTCAACCTATAGAAGAAAGGAAAGAGAACAACTAAGGCTGGGCTCGGCTAGGTCCGGCTCCCTCCGCAGCCGGTGGAACTGGCTGCTCACCTCCCTATCCTAGATACAAGTAGTAGGCGTCAGCAAAAGCTGAGTAAAGTAGTAAACATTTCAAGCACCAGTAATCATTTCACACATTTTCATGTTTTATTTCTATTTCTAGGTACTAGTTGTTTTGTGATTTCGGTTATTCTAGCAAAAGGTCCATTATCTCTTGGTTCATATATTCCCTAACAGAATGATCTTATTGCAGTTTTCCCTGCGATGCAGAATGTGCACATGATGCTCTCCTGGCTGAGAGAACACCCTATGTTTGTTCTACACCCGGTCTACCACTCTAGGATCATAGTCGCGACGTAGCAGTGACTATGGCACACGCGATAAATGCACGGGGGCTACGCCACACTAGCACGTGGTTAGTCATTTCCGCTAATGGGTATGCTCTAAGTCGTATAACACAAAATAGAATAGGGGCCGCATCCGTCACCAGTCTGTGTACCCTCGCTTGACATCTTGGTTGGCCCCGTGAGCCTAACAGGAGTTGGTATAGGAAGGTCATTCCTACCCTGGGTCCCAACCTGAGGGAAGGCTAGCTCTCTTCCTACATAAGGGGTGATTAGCTCTCCTCTGTACGGCATACTCGAGGGCCAACTCACTCCCATACTAGAACCCAACCAATAGTCGTGCCTCGCAATAGGAGAATTATCCTATCATTATTAAGGTTTCATACCATGGTAGATAAGTTATTTTTCTAGTTATCACTAAGGTGCATTTATAATCCCTTAAGTTCTATTTCAAGCATCAGAGAATAATATGCATCTTCATTCATGATTTAGATTTCAATGGGGAATAGACAATTAGATGCATCACAACAAAAGTCTTTACCTCAACCATTAGGGTTACCATTTTCTCACGATAAACATTAATTAATCTCCACATGTAAATGATGTATAAAGTTCATCAGTTTAGAGTTAGGGCATGCATGTATATGTGTACGCCTATAAAACTATACAATCATTTGTTCCATTCACTAGTCACATATGTGGAATCTTAATAATTGATTAACTAGCTACTTGTAACATGCATTTAAGACAGAACTAACACATCAGAACAAGAAGGGCCACTCTACCTAGGTGTATGGGAGGTATGGGGGCACGGGGAACCGATCCAGATGTCCTCGCAGGTCCCACACGCGCCTCAGACTCAGAGCCTACAATAAACCAACAGTCAAACGAGTACTATAAGCTTTGACTGCAATTTTAGTAGACCAAACGAGCTCAATAGGTAGATAGTAAGGTGTCAAAACATAGGAAACGAAAAGAGCTCTCCAACGATACCTTATATGAGCGATTTGAAGGTCAAATGACCCCCAAATCGACATAAAAAGAATTCCGGTTCATGTGAACCAGTGCTAGATTGGTTTGGTCTAGCCAAACTGATCCAACCACACGCCTCTGCGGTTTGCACAGGCACGCACTCCTCCCGATGCACCTCGCGCTGCAGACCACACGTGCTTTTTGCTATCTCGCTTACTAACCTTGCATGCCGTGCCTTTCCTCACAACACGTGCCACCTCAGAGCTCGTGCACGTTCACATCTTGTGCTTACCTCCTCCCCTTGTGACACGTGGCGTTGCCCTTCTCTCTCTTCCCGTGCACAGTGCTCCTCGTGAAAACTAGCCCCGTGCGCCTCGCGCAGCGCGCTCGCAGTGCCTCACACTACGTACCCTACCTCGCTTACCATGTCGTTGTAGGCTCGCATGCCGCTCCTACATGCCTCTCTCTCCCACCTTTTCCTTCTCTCGGTCTCTCACTTTCTCTCTCGTTGGAGGAGCACCGGCGGAAGTCAAAAAGAGGAAAGAGGAGGGCGTAGCTTTTGAGGAGAAGGGGGTTTTTAAGGGGGTTTTGGGGGTAGAGTTTTAGGGTCATTAGGGTGGGTTTTAGGTCACGTAGGGATTGTGCGGGGTCTGGAAAATTTGCGGTTCAACCCCCACACCCCCTCTCTCTTCATGTGTGGTCCTCTCGAGGTAAATGTGGGAACATGAAATTGCGTCCAACCCCTTGACGGAAAATGAACTCACAATAAGGTCCCTATGTGGGCCTCCTAGTGTGCGTAATTTATGAACAAGCCCTCTCAGAGTTTGGGAATAGCCCCCGGGACTATAAGGCACTAAAGTTAACCTGCAAAATTTAAGAGGAAACCCTCAGGGTTTAGGAAATTTTCAAAACGACCCATGTGTGTCTGTTTAAGTGTGTAAAATTTTCAAGAACACAACAAAAGTTCAAAATTTTCACAGGAACACCTGAGAAGGGTCATTTCAAAAAGGAAGAGGATTCTGAGGAGGATGGGGGGTGGTTTTGCACTGTTCATCCTCGGGATGTTTGCCAACATGCTTGACACTTAGCGAAATCTCTGAGGCTTGTGCTGCTGTGTTTGGCGACTTTAAGTCGTTTGCTTGACGTGCCCAACGTCTGATATTGATTGACGATCACTATCAAAATACTGACACTTGGTTCTAACATGGATTAGTTGGTTGGAACCACTATAGAAACAACTGATTTGGTTTGAAACGTTGAGATATTAAGAATTTGGTTTGAAACGTTGAGATATTAAGAATTTGGTTGGGATCTGTGCTTAATTGTAGGAATTAATTGGTGATTCAAATCACCATTTTTAGGTTTTAATTATTCTTTTTATCCCATTGATTTCTAAGTGATAATTTGGCTCATTATTGAATATATTTTGTTTGATATTCGTTGCATATCTTTATTGTAAATTATTGTGCTCATTATTTTTACTTGACTAGTGTTTGAATTCCATATTTACTCCCTGCGAACGACCATGGAACTAATAATTTTTTGAGTACTTATAAATTTAAGTGTTGTTGTTGCGATTTTTGTCACTATACTACGATGCATTTTGCTCACATTAACTACGATGATTTTCGACGCTTCAACATTTGTGTGGATTTTAGCCTTTTATAGTGCACAGTACTGGGCCATATCAGGCCCACAACCACACGCTCACACCCACCCGTGCCTATGCGCACACCCACATGCACGTGCACATGCCCGTGCCTAATCGATCAATGCTCATTAGATGTGCCCTGCGCTAACGACTGAAGCGTCATTGCATGCCTTTCATTTTATACCAAGGCGAGCAAACAAAGGTTTACGATGTGGGACAAAATAAGTCATTCCCTCCTTCAGCACAACATTAGCTGGTCGTCAACTTCAGATGAAGATTTCGGCCAACTCCGTGGACCAAATCGAGCAAACAAGGGCTCGATCGAAAGCTCTTGATATCTAGTTTCTAATTTTGAAGTCAATTTGGACTTTGGATCAGAATTGATCCATGGATTCAAAAGATGAACATGATAATGTGCCATGTGCCTGGAAATGTGCTTCATAGAGTGTTTCCTAGGTCAAATGACTTGAGTTCACCGCAATATCCTCAATTGAGGATATGAATGACTTCAGAGTGTCATTTTGTGTGAATTAAGGATGATACTGAGTCCGAGAAAGCTTTAGAAGCTCTAGAAGCTTCAAGATTTGAAACGTGTTGCATAGAACATAAATTCCAAAGTGGAATAGCTCAACAAATAGATTAAAATGTCTGGAAGTGATCTTGTTCAATTCAAGTGATAAAATAAGATCAATCTGGGTAGAATTCAAGTTGAAATCTTGACAAGAATGCTTTGAACAATCATGGGTTCCATTTTGAACCCAAACTGCATAGAAGTTGGAATCTCCATCTAAACTCCACGTCACCTCATCAAATTGGTTCTAGTCAGTTCTAAATCAAATAAGGAACTCAAACAATCCATTAAATTAATGAATCATATCTTAATTCCTCAAGAACAGCCCCAGGTTGACCAATAGAAGATCAAAAGTTGACTTTCTAAATCAGAGCTTTTCCAATCAAATTGAAAGTGCAAATAGATCGTATTCAACTTAAGGAAATGATGCAACAGCTCAAAAACAAGTTTTGAGCATTCCAGTAGTGCTATCAGGCTTTGACGTGTGGGTTCTAAAGGTGAGTTACTCAACAAAACAATCTGCAACTCCTCTGACCTAAATAAAACCTAAAATAGGTTCTACACATTCAGCTCTTGCTTCTGGATCTAATTCTAAGTTCTAAAGCTCGGTAAACTTGTCCATTCAACTCCGTCGGAGTTAAGGAAGATGATGACCATCAGAGAGATAAACATTTAAACACAAATCTGATCAGTGTTTTCTGATCCTCATCTCATAAAGACTTGATCTGGAGCTTCTCACACTATTCCGAAGACTATGGCTTTGATTCAGCTCGCCGAAGCTTGCCGGAGCTCCGGTGAAGGCTGAGATAAGTCATCGGAGATCAAATCTCCATAAAATAGACCAAGAACGGTCTCTAGAGATTCTTGAGGTTATAAGGAACCTCGTGAACACTACAAATGAGTCAATTAATGATTATGAGCATGATTTATTCAAGAAGCTCAGTTAAATTGCATCCTGAATTCGTTTGAACTCAAGAGTTACCTTCTCACTCAATTGAGTGAGGGAAAATGATATGGTAGATGGGGTAATTATGTGTGAAATGACCCTTTCCAAGGGTCATTGGGCCATTTCGGGAGATTTGGGAGGGGTTTGTTGCAGTTTGCAACCCCCTGGAACTTGTCTGGGGGTTCTGCGGGTAAAATAGGACTGGTGGGGGGGTATTTTTACAATTTACCCTAGCCCTACACCTTTCCAACGCACACCCTAACCCTAACTTTAATCCAGACCTATAAAACTACCCCATTTCTCGATTCTCGTGCCCTACACTAACACCCTCCCTCTCCTTACGGCACCATCTCAACCCCCCTTCCTCCCCTTTCTTCCCGTGTTTCCTTTGCCGTGCAAGGAGCTGAGCTGCTGGAGCTCGAGCTCACATGGAGCTGCTAAAGCTTGGTCGCAAGGAGGAGTTCGTGAGGAGCAGGGAGAGTGTAGGGAGTTAGTTGCTGTTGAAGCTCCTGCGCGGGGTAGGAGCGGCTAGGCGAAGAGGAAGTCTATTGCAAGGGGGAAAAACCTCACAGACGGTTCTGCGGAATCATTTTTCCGCAGAATTGGTCGTTTGAGAGGAACCTTAGATGTCTTATAGGACATCCGGAGCTGCATCCAAACGTCTGATCCTACACAAAAATCAAAGGTAACACCTTACTCTAGGTCTGTACCTTTCGTATAGTCTCCCCTTACCCTGCTGTAGACCTGAGTACGTTGGGGGTTGTGCATGTGCAGCATAGGGCAAGGGGAAGAGCCCTACGAGGGAACGAGGATTCGCGAAAGGCTCTGGGAGGAGTTTTCTCTACATATCAGATGTTTGTATCTCTCAACAGACGTTTGACTGGACGTCCAGAGATAACACCAGACGTCCGATAAAGCAGATTCAAATGGTAAGGTCCTGTCCACCTATTTCCTTTTCGTACGTGTTGTGTGCGAGTGACTGTACGTCACTGTGCGCATGCAGAGTCGTTGGGAAGGTGCGCAGGCACGACATCCTAGACACTTTAGGACATCTGGATGTCTCTCCAGATGACTGACACCCATCGCAGATGTCCGAATACAGTGCTAGACGTCTGAAAAGACCCAGGACGACCGTAAGGGGTTCCAGACGTTCGGCATTCAGCACAGAACGCAAGGTGAGTTTCCTGTTGCTGTTTAACACGTCTGGGACCTCTCCCAGACTTCTTATTTTAGTTTGATTCGATGGATTCAGGCACTAGGTGGCCGGTCCAGCTGAACTAGCCTGCCTAGTTCAGTTCAAGTGAACCGAGAAGGGTGTTTGGTTCAGTTCAGGGCCCAAACGAAGTCGATTTTCGTAAATAAGGTACCATTGGGTCCCTATTGGAAATCCCCATGTGATGAAGCCTTATTCTAGCTATTTTGAACTCTTTTTCCCATCTTGAGAAATATTGAAATGGTTGACCTGACCGTCTGTGTTAATAGGATGCCCGTCCGTGGTGTGCACGGGACTCGTAGAGGCTACGTGGTTCGCCGTTCGTGCCCCCACACCTCCCGGTTACTCTGGTAGAGTGGTCCTTACTATCCCTTGTGAATTAAATGTTGAAAGTGCATGTTATTTAGAACTAATTGGTTGAACCCTAGGATGTACAATGAACCCTAGGGCTGAGATAGAAAAATGAATAATTATACATGCCATGAATGTTAAATTGTGGTATTGTTTCTGAATATGCTAAATTCTGAGCTGCCTGTCTACATTCATTGAATCATGGCTTGAACTGAAATACATGTTGTATCCTGTTTAGCTTGATTGATGAGATAATTGTCGAATTGTGAAACCATGAGCTGCTTGTTATGCCCTAAATTTATCATGATATGAATAGAGGCATGTGTACTGTATAGAAGTAAGAAATTACCATACAAGAACCCTACGGGGAACCAAAAGAGGAACTCACATGTACGGAATAAATGTCATTGGAAAGTAGTAGGCCTTTACGTACACGGTACCGAGGAGAGCTACTACACTTAGTGTAGGGGGGTAGCTAGCTGCCCCACGGGGCCTGGGGTTAGGACTGGCCCCCTACACCGACTCTTGTTAGGCCCACTGGACAAACCGGGATAGTCAGATGAGGGTACGCAGACTGTGGAGGGACGATACCCTTGTTCTGAGAAGGCAAGACCCTGTACTATTTCGTGTTGTTCTTTTGGACGTACCCGCTAGCGGAAACGACTGATTACGTGCGATTGCGGGGTAGCTACCCGTGTGCTTATCTCACGTGCCGTAGTCACCACTACATCACGACCGTGACCTTGAGGTGGTAGACCGGGTGTAGGACTACCACGGGGTGCTCTCCCAGGTAGGAGGGTGCCACATGTACGTCTTACATCGCAGGAAAACTGCAATCAGGATCATTCCCTTAGGGAACAGGAAGATTGAGAGACATTGTGGACCTTTTGCTAGAAAAACACTAATTGTTAAATTAACTGTCATTCAGATAATTAGATAATTACATGTTAATCTGTGGTTTTCTTTATTGCGTAAATGTTATAATTGTTGTATATGCCACTCTACTCACCGTAAGCTGACTCTCTGTTATATATAACCATGTACAAGTCAAGGAGTCGAGAAGCCAACACCATTGACTGCAGAGGGTGCTGGGCCCAGTCGAGCCCAGCCTTGGTTTCCAGGACTAGTTCTTTTTCAGCTTTTCCTACTGTAGTGAGTGTTTCTATTTCATGTTGGACTCAATTGTGTGAACTTTATTGTCGTGATGGCTAGTTTTGGATTATGTTGACTGTCTTTTGAGCTTCAGTTACTTTCGCTGCTTCCTCTAATTTTTTTCTAACTATTTGCATGTGTGGTTTGTATTGGTTTCGTGTATATCAGTTAGTTTTCTTGTTGGACGGCTACGTCTTGGAGTTAGTTAAGGCAAGCTGTTTCCGGGTTCCCAGAGGGGTCGGATTCAGGTCGTAACAATGTGTGTAGAGAATTAGATGAAATCACTCCTTCTGAGTCGCCATTGATGGCGAGCTCAAAAGGTTGAGTGAAATTGAGAATTTCTCATATAGAGGTTAATAGATCAAATTATAGGTATCAATGAGGTCCTTGTGAAGTGAAGAAGTGATGAAGGACCTTGATTGGGTGTAAGATAAGCTGGCAACCTCCGCCATAGACAGCGACGGTGTCCGGTGAAGGTGGAGTGGGATCTAGGCGTATAATGTGATAAATCATGTAATTAATGATGTAGAAATGATCATGAAAAAGATTAGAAGGTGGTCGGCGTGTTTAAAAGATTAAAGAAAGCTTCATTCAAGCTCAAAGGAGCTTGCTAGAGTTGGGGAAGATAGTGTGGAAACAACATTAAAACTACACTAAACTAGCTATCTAACTATGCTAAACTAATTTACGCTAAGAACTATGGCTAACTATGATTACCTGGACGAAGAAGATGTGAGGAGCTCTGTCAATGGCTCATGATAGAGGAAGAAATCAGAGAGGGAGAACAAATCTCCGGCGAAAGAGGAACATGTGATGTGGAGTGCGAAGCTAAGGTCGTGGCCTCGTCTGCAGACACGGCAGCGTACTGCAAAGGAAGGAGGAAGGTCAATCTCCTCGAAGAAGACCGAAGGGAGGAGGTGGAAGTTGCCAGAGGGAAGAGACGAATAGCCTATGAACAACCTCTGTTGGAGAAGTATGGAGGGGGTTGTTAACGGAGATCGGAGGTCTAATGAGGTATTTATAGGTGAAGGTGAAGGTAGAGGGGGATGTATCGAGATGGGAATGGTCTAAGTGCATCCTAACTACCAGCGTTGTCTTCGATGCCGATGAGCTTAGTCACCTAGGTTATTTAGGATTACGAGGTGATTTGGACCGTTGGATGAAAAGAGGGAGGTGAGTGGAAGTTTGGCGGCAGCTGCAGTGGTGGATTGATGCTGGATAGGGGGTCATCGGAGGGTACGGTACCAGAGCTCGTTGGCCTTCCAAACTAAAGAAGACGATGTGCATAGGGACATATTTGTAATAAAAAGGACCTATTTGAAATATAAAGGACTCAAGTGAAATGAAAATTAAGGACTAAAACATAAGCAATGACTTTTAAGGCTTATTTTAATTTATTTCTTTTTCAACTTTTTATATATAATCATAAATAATGTAAATAACATATTTATGCCTTGAAATTATGTTTTTTTCCCTTTTTAGATATATTTATTTAAATGATAATATTAAATAGGTTAATTAAGTACTTAGGTCTTTAAATTAATTAAGTTAAATAAAATACTTAATATCTAATTAAATGATTATGAAGTGAGTCCTAATTATTAATCAAATTATTATTAATATTAATTGAGCTTTAATTATGTATTTTAATTTTATTTGCAGGTCCTTACTATTTAACTCCTATATTATAATTAACCTTGTATTTAGTGTATTCTTAGATAATTAGCTAAGTAAACTAGCTAATTAATGTTAATTAGGAGCCATGATGTGTCTCTCATCACGCATGATCATTTAAATTAGACTATCAACCTTAAAGAGGCGGCTTTGTATTAAAGGGAATGTGGGCAGGGTACGCATAAGTTCCTGTCGGCCTTAGGAAGCAGCTTCCAGGTGAAAGGAACGTGGGCGGGTATGCTTAAGTTTTTGTTGGCCCTAGGAAGGGGCTTTTTTTTAAGTGGATATGCTTGAGTTCCTGCCAGCCCTAGGAGGTGGCTTTTATTAAAGGGGACGTGGGCGAGTATGCCTGAGTTCCTACTGTCCTTAAGAGGCGACTTTTTATTAAAGGGAACGTAGGTAGGGTGCGCCTGAGTTTCTGCCATCCTTAAGAGGCAGCTTTTAGGTGTGTCGGCTTGGGTTGCAGCTGACCATAACAGGCGACTTTCTGGGAGTGAATGTGACGTGTGCACCTAATAAACGCCAGTTTATCATCATTCTTATGCCTTAAAATGGATCTATCTCTTAGGATTTTAACTCTGCGAACCGGTTTTGGGCTGCATTTAGGCATCATATAGGTTAGGCATTGATTGCATAGCAATCATGCAACCTAAATCACCTAAATTAAGCTAGATTCTAGCATAACTTAGGAGTAATGCATTCATAGGTATCGTAATTTGCACAATAGTTAGTTTATTAGTCATATAGATAATATCATCATTTTATGACCTAAAAGAGAGATGATTTAATTACAAATGATTCAAAGCCGCGGATGTCAAATCAGACCGGACAGATCTGATCAGAACGACGACGGGAGTCCAATGATTCCGAAATCATCCTGATTAGACAACCAGAGCATCGTGTGCAGTCCATAGAAGAACAGAGATCATGGAGCCAAAGGATAAAGATCTGAGCCTTAGATGAAGAATCCAACCACACGAATGAATCCAGATCGACGATCGCAGTCCAATGGTGTAAAAGATCAACTCGATCTGAGGTCTACATCGCGAGATACAAAGAAAAGAAGATGGACGGCCATGATGGCGCCATGTGGCGCCATCACAGCTGCTCCCTCACCACCACCTCATCTAGGAAGGCCGCACTGCACGCTATGGGCCGTTAGATCTTCATCCAACGGCCACGAGTGCGCCACATTGCCCACCCAAACTAGATAAACATAAATACAAACAAACAAGTATATATAATAAAAGGTTTGCATAGCGCATTGGCTCTCGTGCGCATGTGTAAGCGTGGAATGTGGGTTCGAGCCCTACTTTGCGCGAAATTAAAGTGGGCGCGCTTGCGGTTGCTTCGATGGTAAGGCAGCGGCGCTCGTTACGATCGGACGACTAATGTTGAGGCAGGTTTTGAATGCAAGCGGTGGGCAAAGAAGATAAGCGCGCATGTGAGAAGGAATCAGAGCCGCGTGATCGAAGATCGATGATGCAGCGGCAACCACGTGTTGCCACCAGAGCAAATCCGAGCGTAGAAGGCTATTTTGAGGCCAAATCAGAGTCGTTGATCTCCCGATCAATGGATCATATCGCGTAAAAGTTGTTACACAAGATTAAGTCCTCAAATATCCTTTTTGCCCTCCATCAAAACTATAAAGGAAGGCCATTACGATCGGACGGCTGATGTTGGGGCGGGTTTTAAATGCGAGCGGTGGGCGAAGAAGATAAGCGCACGCGTGAGGAGGAATTAAAGCCGTGCGATCGAAGATCGACGACGCAGCAGCTGCCACGTGTCGCCACCAGAGCAAATTCGAGCGTAGAAGGCTATTTTAAGGTCAAATCAGAGCCGTTGATCTCCCGATCAGTGAATCATATCACGTAGGAGTTGTTACACAGGATTAAGTCCTCAAATACCCATTTTGTTTTCCATAAAAACTATAAAAGAAGGCCCAGGGCCCCCTAGTTGAAGGCAATAACTTAGAATCTCTCTCCCATCAACTCCAGATCTCTTCTACCGTCTTCGCTGCAATTCTCCGTCCTGGCGCTTTGGATCTAAGGTGTTGCCGCATTTCGCACAAGCATCCCACAAGCAATGTCGTTTCTCTGCCACTTTCTTCTCTCTCTCTCTCTATCTCCCTCTCCTTCTATTTATCTACTCTCTCTTTAGCATAGTACTTTCTACTTTGAAAACTATTTATGAATGCAATAAAATTCTGATATTCTGAATGCTTGATATTTGCTCTTTATATATATGTACATATATAAATACCTGTTAGAACTAGTTTTCTAAAAAGATTCCGTTAAAAATCGAGATTCCCTCCCTGCGAATGACCCGGTACTCACTGGAGTTTTATAAATTTATTTGTCAACGTGTTTTCACGCTATACTACAACTAAATAACTTTCAAAACACAAATTACGCGCTGAACAAGTTGGTGCCGTTGTCGGGGAAGCAACAAAAATTTTTGAAGCTATCCTTGATGCGTATTTAAAATTTCTAACTCGCTACTTCTTTCGTTGATTTTGTGTATGCAGAAAACGAAGAAATTTAAACCAAACTCGACAACAGAGAAAGTGTAGGTTTGAATCTCAAGTAAGTACCCATAGATTAGTTAGATTTATAAAGTTTAGGATTTGCTTGAATCCTAGGATTAGTTAGAATTTGCTTGTTTGAAAAAAAAATTCTCTCTTGATTTTCAGGCTGAAATAAAGTTTTATCTTAAAAATTCAATTCCCAAAGATCCGCATGTCCAAAAATTCTCAAAGTTTGACTGGACGTGGATTTCATAGTCAGGAATATCATATCTAAAATTCATGTAAATTGGATTACAGAAAATTTTTAAAAATTCGTACACTAATATATTATCAATTCGATTAATATTCCTGATTTTTTGAAGTTCAAAATATCATAAGAATTTTTATACAACTTCGATTGAAGTAAAATTTGCAGGACTAAATTTCTAAGAAAGTAAAGAATTTTATAAAAATCTGAGAAAAATATTTCTTGCTAGTTTGATTGCACAAATTATCTAATCACAAACTGAGGGTCAAAACCGACTACAAAACCCCCAATATGGTTTAAATCTGAAAAAAATAGAAAACGTGCATTAAAATTCTTGAAAAAATATTTTGTGAGTGCCTAGTTTGTGGTGCAATAAGGATCAATTGATTTCATTGCTTGGGTCGCACCACTCATTTTTCTGACCTAAAAGAATCATTTAGAACTATCTATGCTTAGGGTTTCATGCTAGGAATAGAGCACTCCTGCATTTCCATACTCAAAGAAAATTTATCAAACAAATTGAGATTTACAAAACTCTTTGTGTGCCTCATCATAACCTTGGTTGAAAATATTTAATCAAGTGAACCCTAAAATATGCCAACACAAGCATTTGAATCTTAAAAGATACTTCATCATAAATATTTGCTTGTGAACCCTTTGCCTGCACACTTCACATTTCTGAAATCAACTTTAAGGGCAAACACCCCACTAATGCCTATCATATTCCAAAAGCACATCAAACCTAAAACTAAAATTGAGTAGACGTGCCCTAAACAGGACTAATAGACTTGGGACTTGAAACTAGATTGGGTTAAGGTTAAGGCCTTGTCTACTTGGACCCACTGGTGACAAGAAAGGTTGGTGCAGTAACTGCGTTAGCCTTTAGTGGTGTCCCACCGTGCGAGGTGTCCTAAGGGGTCCCACCCTTCTGGCCAGCCAAGTAATTCAAGGGTTGTTCTAACCCAGTCATGTTTTGGGGAACCAGGATTAGGTCTATTTAGGGTTGGCACTCTAAGGACTAATTTGATTGCTTGTATTGAAAAGGTGGGGTATTCTCTCATCTGTCTTCTCCCTCTCGTCTATTAACTTTCTTTTGGTATATGGATGCTAAAAGGTCTCTGAACCCTAATTTGGTACCACCTTTAGAGAGTAACTAAAGAGAAGACCCAAATTTTTTGAATACACTCCAATATCCAATTGCCATGAGGAAGAACTGATTAAGGAGGAAACCATGAATCCATACTCCTTTGCCTCACACTATTCCTCCTTTTCTCCCTATCTGAACCCTTCCCTTACATCAACTTCTTCACGTTGGGAGAACTCTCCTCAATACCTAGGACTTGATTCCATTGCCTCTACCTCATATTCCCCAGGTATAGCCAGGCCTATCTCGAATCCCACATGAATCTCTGGATATCAAGGATCTATACAGTCTAAAGAGACACTCTCCATACAGGACCAGCACCTGGATGGCATGACCAGTTATCTTGACCGATTTAGCCAAACTCATCTCTCCCCAGATCATGGATATGCCTCAGAATCCCAATACATAGAATACCAATCCTATCCTCGAAATCACTATTCAAATTATCCAATCCCACCCAAACAACGTCACCTTCTCATTGGGATAACCCTACACCAACCAACCAAAGATATGATTCTTATCGTAGGTATTCAAATGATAGATATTCTGATTCAACTACGGAAAGAAATTTTGGAAATTATTATCCTCATCCTGATCAAATCCCTGACCATGGCGTTGATCCTGAGATCACCCAATTACTCCAAGTAGTCCAAGGGATAAGAGAAGCTAATAAAAGAAATACATATAATATGACAAAACAGCTCAATAGAATCCAGAAAGCACAAGATGATAAAACCTGTCCGAGTATGAAACAAGTTGGTGGTAAGCCACTCAAGGTTGAGGATCCAACCTTAAGTATGACATCTTATTAAATCCCAACCTCCACATACACTAAGCCCACCCACCAGCCTCGTGATTAATCAAAACAGATCCTTTTTGATATCCCAAAAGCTGACTTTGAGGAGGAAGGCTCACTTGAGGAAGTATATCTTGATTTAGGCCCTAAATTGCAACCATTCTATTTTGAGGAGCCAATTCATAGTGAGCTGGAGTATGAGTCTTTTATGTTTAAAGACACAATTGGACAACATGGATGATTTGGGAGAATCAGAGCAAGATCAAGGAGAGAGAAAGATTGGAGACAGTGACACTCCAAGCCAAGCACAGTTGGATGGATCTGATGTCAGCTTGTTTTAGGATTACCATGATCAGATGTGCTTAAACGATCCCATCCACCAGAGTCCTGAGGAAAAACCTGACCATTATCCCCAACATATTGAGATTGAACAAAATAGACATTCCCCTTTGTTTACGCGGCTAGATCGTGTCTTAACAAATATCTCGTTGTAATATAAATGAACTCTCCGCGAAAACAAATAAAAATTTATAACTCGAAAATCAAAATATCCGAGGTCGAACACATGGAGCAATTTGGGTATTCCAAAACTTGAGAACACAACTTTTAATAAGGAGCAATAACTAGTTCAACAAAAATAGTAGAATAATGTTATGGAAAAAGTGCTCAAAAAGAATTGGACGTCTGATATTGTATCAGACGTCTTAAAAATTCAGACTACAATTGGCCTTCAATCTCTTCTCTTCTTTTGTTTGTTTTGCTCTGCAGCTATGGTTTCTTGTTCTCCTTTTCTTTTTCTTCCTTAGCTGCTCTTGCTCCTCTTCTTTTTCCTTCCTTTGCTTTCTCGCTTCTCGACTCTCTTCCTGCGGCTAAGTCCTGGCCTTGTCTTTTCTTTAGTTTCCTTCTTTTTATTCCTCCTCTTCCTTTGCTTGGCTTCTCTTTCTTGCTTCTCCTCTTCGTCTGCCCTTGATCTCTCTCTTCTTCTTTCTCTTGGTCTGTTGCTCCTCTGTTACAGTGCCTTTCGTTCCTTGACTTTGGCCGTCTGCTTCCTCTTCCTTCTCTTCTGCACAGTGCCTCTACCTTGCTCTTCTTTTTCTTCGTCAGCCTTGCCTCTCTTCTTCCTTACATAGTGCCTTTCTCCTTCTTCCTCTGCGGGTCTTCTTTCTTAGCTTCTTCCTTCTTCAGCCTTAGCTCTCCTTTGACTTCCTCTTCTCTTTGGTTTTGCCTTGTCTTTCCTTCTTCTCTTCTGACTTCTCTTATTTGCGACTAAGTGTCAGCTTCACCTTTTCGTTCTCTTCTTCTTCCTTTAGCCTTCCTTCCTTCTTTCTTTTGCAGCTAAGTCTGCTTAGCCTCGCTTCACAGTGCCTTAGCTTCTTCAGCTGCACCTTCCTTCTCCTTCTTCTTCCCTGCACACACTGAAGAGCAAAACCTACCCCTCTACCCACCCCCGCGTCTCTCTCTCTGTGTATCTCTCCTCGGTACGCTCTCCCAGAGCCGGGTTATGGGGTCGGTCGCGTGCCCGGGTCCAGGCACACCGGCGTGGGTGTGGTGCGTGAGGAGTGCACAGTTAGGTTAGTCGGGTTCGAGTGCTAGATTTGCGGGGGAGTGTCGCGGACGAGGCGTGGTAAGGGCGAGGGACCTCACCCCATGTGTCTCGAGGCGAATAGAGTAAAACACAAAATCAATTTATCGCACGCGCCTCACTCCTGCATTCACGAGGTGGGACTAATGTCCCACCAGCTTTTACGCTTTCGCCTACAGGAGCTCCTTCTTCCAATTGCTGCAACTGGAGGCCTCGCCAAACCAATTGCCCTACTGTCTGAGTTCGCGCATGTGTCTACTTCCTCTGGGACCTTGACACCTGGAGCGCGCAGCTTGGGATGAAGCTCGCGACCTTCTCGAGCCGTTGCTAATGGCGATTGGTGCTCAGATTTGCCATACATGAATACGGCCTAGTGGCCCTATTAAAATACATGGGAAGCTTCGCCGTGAGAAGGCGAAGGTGAGACGGTAGGTGGCAGGCCGCGGGGCGACCTAGGCGCGCGTGCCTAGGTTGCTTTATGGCCAGGCTTACAGGTTAGGTCGAGGGGTGTTTATGGAGGTGTAGGCGGTCGATGGATGGGTGGAAGATGTTCAGTGGTCGATGGCGGAGGTGAAGAGGTTGGTGGAGAGACATGTGGAGGTGTGGAGTGATGGATGCGTCTTGCCGGAGGTTGGCCGGAGATGGGGAAGATGGCGGTGGACAGTGGTTGTTGAGGGGTATTTTGTGAAATAAATTGAGGGGAATCGAAAAGGGGATAGAGAGGAGTAAGTCTAACCTAATTAAGTGGACGAAAGGGGAGAGATGGCGACTGGCAGTACCTACTATCGTCAGAGAAGATGGTGTCCAGTGGAGGGAGACGGCGGCGACGATGGGGCTAGAGATGCTCGTGCGGGTGTTACGTGATGCGGAGGAGGATGGTGAGGACAGCTGTTACGAACGCGGCTTCAAGACGTCTTTTAAGATGTCTGGGAGGTGGCCCAGACGCACCTCCCAGACGTCTGGGATTTAATTTCTGCGGCACGGTGGATTTAGTCTGCGCGCCTGCGCGCGCAGACCTGCAGATGCCCCTCTTTTTCCCTCTCCTCCTGCAGGCAAAAGCTGCGCCCCTCTCTCTCGCTCTCTCTCCCCGCGCAGCTTTAAAAGGGCCCTCTCCCTCTCCCTCACTCTCATCTCCTCCGCTCCCTTCTTCTTCTTCCAGCCAGTGCGAGAGTGAGCGAGCGGCGGCAGCGGCAGTCACGGCGGGTGTGCGGGAGGAGGCGTTGCGCGAGGGAGGAGACGCTTGGCCGTGAGGGCTCGAGCTTACCGGGGCAGCTGGAGTTGGCCGGCGGGGGAGCAGCGGGCACGGAGTGACGTGGGAGGGTTGCTGCAGCTCGAGCAGCAGACGGACGAGGCGCGGTGCGGTCGTGCGTCGCGGGCGGAGAGCGCGTTGAGCTCTGATTCTAGAAATTTTTACAGAATCAGACGTCTGGGCTTCCAACCAGACGACGGTGAAGACGTCTGGAGGACTGTAACGCGTGCCCTAGACGTCTTTTAAGACGTTTGGGAGGTGGCCCAGACGTCAGACCAGACGTCTGGGATCGTTTCCAGACGTCTGGAAATCCGTTAATTTCGACACGCGCGGGTCGTCTGCGCGCCTGAGCGCGCAGACCGGATATTCTCTTATTCGTTATTCCCTGCGGCTACAGACGCCTGCCGCGTCCTCTCTCTCCTCCTCGCGCGGCCTTAAAAGGCCACGCGCTCCCTCCCGTCGTCTCCACCCCTTCCTCTTCTCCTTCCTGTGCGCGAGAGCGAGCGAGAGGTTGCTGCGGCGGCGACGGCCGCAGTGAGCGCGGAGGGGGTGCTGCGTGCGAGAGTGGAGCTCTGCCGTGAGGGCGAGCTCGCCCGGGCTGCTAGGGCCGGCCGGCGCAGGGGGCGCGGAACGGCGCAGGAGGGACTGCTGCTGTCTGAGCAGCAGGCGCGCAAGGTGCGACGCGGGCGGCGTCGCGAGCAGAGGCCGGGTGGCGCCCTGATTTTGGAAAAATTGCCAGAATCAGACGTCTGGGTTGATAGCCAGACGGCGAGGGCGACGTCTGGGAGACCTTCCAGACATCTGAAAGGTGAGTTTTCCGTCTTCTTCTTCCTGTCGACTGACCGTACTGAGGGAGGGAAATGGGTGTGCGCAGGCTCGGTGATTCGCCATCCAACGCGAATCAGACGTCTGGCTGTTGTACCAGACGGCGGGAGCGACCTCCAGACGTCCGGGGTGACTATCGGACGTCTGGGAGCTAGGCCAGACGTCCCCGTAGACTTCTGGACGTCTGGGAAACCACGCTGAACAGGTAATTCTCTGATCCACTTTTTAAGACGTCTGGAAGAAGTTCCAGACGTCTGATTTTGCACAGTGTCGTCGTTTTCGACCCGTTTAGGGCCCGTTCGGGTTCTGTTTTCCGCGATTTGAGTTGCGTTTTTTTCAGAATTAATTCCTCTACCCGTCTACAGTAGCTATACACTGTTTTGAGACACTCCTTGTGTTTGATCCTTGTGATAGGACCTCCTTCAGTTGCAGTCTTGGGAGTTGCGGAGGCACGTGGGATTCCCGATCATGCCCCCATTACTCCCGTTGTACCTGGTAGAGTGGCTTTAAGTTATTAATAAAATCTGTTAAAGTATGGAACCATAACTAGAACCTAGGACGTTGCATGAATCCTAGGAATGAGAAATATATGATAGCTCCTAGGTGTTGCATGAATCCTAGGGCTGGAAAACTAGATTGTATGATAGATCCTAGGATATGGCATGAATCCTAAGATGGAAAAACTAGTGGAATGTATAATACTGCAGTCTTGGAAAATGGAAAGGAATATAAAGCTGCCTGTAAATTGAATTAACAGCTGCCTGTTATGAATAAAGAAACATGATTGAGATCATGGATTGTAAGAACGTGAAACTGGAAAGTGAAACATAAGATGTCCTGAGATTAAAGAGCTGGAACCCTATGGGGAATTAGGAGTGGAACTCCTGGAAAGAGAAAGGAATGGAACTGAGATGTAGTTTTGTACTGTCTCTTGGGTACGTAGTACCAAGGGAAGTACCTGTACCTGTTTAGTGCAGAGTGGGGCCAGCCACCCCAGGGACCCGGGGTTAGGACCGGCCGCTCTGTACCGACTTGCTGGCCCTCGTGTACGTAGTACTGAGGAGAGCTACTAGTGTTAGGAGAGCACTAGCTACCCCACGGGCCCCGGGGTTCTGCTAGCCTCCTTCACCGACTTGTTAGGCCCACTGGGGCAAACCAGGGTAGTCAGGCGAGGGTGCGCGGACTGTGGAGGGGCAAGGCCCTGGTTTGGTTACTGTGGAGGGGTTGGACCCCTGTTACTGAGAGGGCTCTGCCCTGGACTGGTTCCGTGCTGTGCTTTGGGCGCACCCGTTAACGGAAACGACTGACCGCGTGCCAGTACGGGTTAGCTACCTGTGCGTTTATCGCGCGTGCCGTAGTCACCGTTACGTCTGTCAGTGACCTTGGGGTGGTTGACTAAGGGTAGGATCACCACGAGGGACTCTCCCGGCCAGGAGAGCACCACGTGCTACTTCTACTTTTTGGAAAAGACTGCAATCAAGATCGTTCCCACGAGGAACATTCGAGATCAAGTAAAAGATCTGAGGAATAAATGAAATAGTTAGACAATTGAAAGATGTGAATAAAGAAAGTAATAGAACATAACAGCTACTATACACTCTACTGTTGTCTTTAGTTTTAGTTGCCACTCTACTCAGCGTTTTGCTGACGTGTTACACTCGTTACCTTTTTCAGGACCAGGTGTTGAGTAGCCAAGGTCAGCGGCTGCAGAGGACGCTGGGCCGAGTAGGGTCCAGTAGAGTTACCACTGTCTTTTGTTCCTCTTTTGTTTCCGTTATAGTGAGTAGTTCTTGTTTCCGCTGTACTTTTCTTTACCTGCAGTTCATGTTATATGATAAATGTTGTTCTACTGTTGTGGTGGTATATACTGTAGTAGTTTCTTTCCTTACTGCTGTACTTTCTTACTATTAGTTATATTCATGCTGAATGTGGTTTATTTTACTGCTCTTTTGGTTACTTCCTCGTTGGACGACTAGGTCTTGGGATTAGTCGAGTCGGTCCGGTTCTCGTGTCTCGTAGGGACTCGGGAACCGGGTCGTTACAGTCCAGACGTCTGGCAAGTAAGTTTTTTTCGTCCTTCTTCCTTTTCTGCGACCGTTCGTACTGAGAGCGAGGAGTGGTACGTGTAGGCTCCGAGATTCGCATCCAACACGAATCAGACGTCTGGCCGCAGTGCCAGACGACTGGAAGGACTTCCAGACGTCCGGGGTGACCATCGGACGTCTGGGAACTAGGCCAGACGCCCCCGCAGGCTTCTGGACGTCTGAGAACTACGTAGAACAAAGGTACCATCTGACCCACATTTTAAGACGTCCGGAAGAGGTTCCAGACGTCTGATTTTGGACTGTTTCGTCGTTTTCGACCCGTTTAGGGCCCGTTCGGAGTCCGTTTTCCGTGTTTCAAGTTGCGTTCTTTTCGGAATAAGATCCTCTACCTGTTTACAGTAATTATATACTGTTCTGAGAAACTCCTTGTGTTTGATCCTTGTGTTAGGACCCCGTTCCATTGCAGTCTCGGGGGTTGCGGAGGCGCGCGGGATTTCCGACCACGCATCCAGTACTTCCGTTGTAGCTGGTAGAGTGGCTTTAGAAATTATTAACATAATTTGTTACAATTATGGAACAATTAATAGAACCTAGGGAATTGCATGAATCCTAGGAATGAGAAACCAGATTGAATGATAGATCCTAGGGTATTGCATGAATCCTAGGGCTGGAAAACTAGATTGAATGATAGATCCTAGGGTACGGCATGAATCCTAGGACTGGAACACTAGTGAAATGAATATAGATATTGTAGTCTTGGAAACTGTGGGAAGGAAATAATAGCTGCATGTAAATTGATTTTAACAGCTGCCTATTATGAATAAATGAACATGTTTGAGAATATGGGTTGTATGAACGTGAAACTGAAAGGGTGAAACCTAAATGTGCTGAGTTAAAAGAGCTGGAACCCTACGGGGAGTTAGGAGTAGAACTCCTGGAAATAGAATGAAATGGAACTGAAAAGGAAAGATGTGGAGGTGCGTTGTCTCTTGGGTACGTAGTGCTAGGGGAAGCACCTGTTACCTGCTTAGTGCAGAGCGGAGCCAGCCGCCCCAGGGACCCAGGGTTAGGTCTGGCCACTTTGTACCGACTTGTTGGCCCTCGTGTACACAGTACCGAGGAGAGCTACTAGTGTAGGGCGAGTACTAGCTACCCCACGGGCCTCGGGGTTCTGCTAGCTCACCTACATCGCCTTGTTAGGCCCACTGGGCAAACCAGGGTAGTCAGGCGAGGGTGCGCGGACTGTGGAGGGGCAAGGCCCCTATTTGGTTACTGTGGAGGGGTTGGACCCCTGTTACTGAGAGGGCTCTTCCCTATACTAGTTCCGTGCTGTGCTTTGGGCGCACCCGTTAACGGAAACGACTGACCGCGTGCCAGTGCGGGTTAGCTACTCGTGCGTTTACCGCGCTTGCCGTAGTCACCGTTACGTCTGTCAGTGACCTTGGGGTGGTTGACTGAGAGTAGGATCACCACGGGGGACTCTCCCGGCCAGGAGAGCACCACGTGTTACTTCTACTATTCGGAAAAGACTGCAATCAAGATCGTTTCCACGAGAAACATTAGAGATCAATTGAAGGATCTGAGAAATAGATAGATTGTGAAACAATAGAAAGACGTAAATAAAGGAAGAAAGAAAATAAAACAGCTTCTGTACACTTTACTGCTTCTTTAGTTTAGCTGCTACTCTACTCAGCATTTTGCTGACGTGTTACACTCGTTACTTTTCAGGACCAGGTGTTGAGCAGCCAGGGTCAGCGGCTGCAGAGGACGCTGGGTCGAGTAGGGTCCAGTAGACTTACCACTGTTCTTTTGTACCCCTTTTGTTCCACTGTAGTGAGTAGTTCTTGTTACTCTCTGTACTTTTCTTTACTCGTAGTTCTTGTTATATTATGAATGTTGTTCTACTGTTGTGGTGGTACATGCTGTAGTAGTTCTTTTTCTTACTGCTGTATTTTGTTACTGCTAGTTATATTTCATGTTGAATGTGGTTTATTTTACTGCTCTTTTGGTTACTTCCTCGTTGGACGACTAGGTCTTGAGATTAGTCGAGTCGGTCCGGTTCTCGTGTCTCGTAGGGACTCGGAAATCGGGTCGTTACAACAGCTTTGCCACTGGTATTGTGGCAGAGAGACGAGAAAGAGGAGGGAGGATCGCCAGAGCTCACTGGACTACTTGACCGGAGGAGAAAAGGATGAAATTGGGGTGGATCTCTGGCCAAGTTGAGCTGAAGAGGTGCGGCTAGGGTTGAGGATCATTTTATAGGCACTGGTAGGGGCTCTTGTGCTTGGAAGACAAGCTTCTAAACGCAAGAGTCCTTGCCGGAGTAGGAATTCTGTGGGATACCGAAATCTCTCGTGCGTTCGCACAAGAGATTGGTTGTGAATCAGGGATTAGGACCATGCTCAGATGGAAGGGAATTCCTCAGAGAATCTCCCTTCCAAATCTGGGAGATCTCTGAGGAATCAGGAAGTACTCCCCCTCCATTCCTCGCCGGAGTAGGATTTCTCCCCATTAATGATGAAGGGACCTATTTGTAAGAGTGGCGAGGAAGTTAGGGGGGTCTCTGCAATGGTTTTCAAAAGATAGGGGCCAAAATGCAATTGGGTGTACTATTTTGCAAAGTAGGTCAAGATGACCTCCCCTTAGGTCCAAATTTTGATACAAACCTAATTTGGACCTAAGGAATCTAATGGTAAAGTTAGATTTTAGGTTTGTCCATGTTTGACTGGATATTTTGCGTAAAAACCCAAATTAGGTCAATTAATGAGCTAGGACCCTAATTTAGGTCAAAATAGGTTCCAAAGGCCAATTTGAAGGTTCTAAACCTTAGGGAATATTTTTACATGAATTTTAGAGGGTTTAGTTGATTTTTATTCTGACCATAACCATGTTTAATTAAGCAGATTTATTTTAGGGTTACAGAATGTCATTTAATTCTTGGATTGCACAATAACCCATTTCTGATTGAACCAACCCACTTTTTATCTTATTCAGATCATTTGACCTATGTTTTGCCTCTAAGAAATCCCGTTTATGTATTGCAATGGTAAAATTACAGTTTTAACCTTTATTTCATGTTTTCTTCTCAGAACACTTATTCCTTGAATTAGGTCCTTCTCTAGGTTATGTAGGAGCTCTTATTCTCTTTCTTAGGTCAAAATGAGCTAGTTAGGGCTCATGATGAGGCTCTCATCACCCTTATGAAAAAGATGTTCAAGAAATTGCAGAATTAGAGGGGATGACTTATGAGGATCTATTTGAGGAAGTAAAGACTTTAGCTGAATCAAGGGATTTGGAAGAATTTGACTTGATTGATGAGAAACAAGAAGATATTCCCTCAGAAGATATAGTCCAAAAAGGATTTGAGGTGTTGACTAATCCAAACCCTGATCTTATGGTTCTAAGGAAAAATGAATTAAAACAAGATTTGGGCAACTCAAATGAGACTATTGATCACCCCTGGGATAAGATTGAGGACTCTGATAAATCTGGAACTACTGAGATGGACCACTGGATCTTATTTGACTCACCTACTCGACATCCATCCATAGCTAAATTGATTTGTGAAGTGGTTCCCTATACCATTTCAGACTACACCATTCGAGTTCCTCCTTTCATTTCCCATCACTTTTAGGACCCGTACGATCTATTCCCCACAGACCATACTGTATCCACCTCATCCTCCTTCCTCATGCATCACATCCTAAGGTTGCCACAATTTACTTTCCACTCTGGCACCCGCACGAATATTCCTTTTGTGGCATTTGGTTGTAAATAGTTGCAAGCCCGTTCACTTTATTTTTTCGACCCTTTGGGCTTGGTATGCACTATCAGCTAATCCGCATTTGTGGATCACTGATCCTTGAGCTGCATGACCATATCTTTATTTTAATCCTGACCCAACCCATCAATCCAATCATTCATTTTTGGGTTTAAGTCCAGCAAATGACGTTAAACTTAGCACTGGCTAAGAGGCAACCCAATACTCTATACAGGTAGCTCTGCATCCATACTGACTTGGATTAACAAGCATAGTCAGGTGATATCCCCTCCTCTTGCTTATTATATTTTGATTTTCATGCATACATTTCAATGAGGACATTGTAATGAATAGGCATGGGGTGGTGGACATTGCATGTCTTATCTTTATGACATTGTAATGAATAGGCATGGGGTGGTGGACATTGCATGTCTTATCTTTATGTCTAAAAAAAAAATGCATTTAGGCATAAAGAATTTTTATTAAGGTTTTATTAGGGATTTATTCTTAAGTTGATTCCTGAGTTTAGAATCTAGTATAATTTCACACTTACACGTAGAATTGGCAATGGATCCTCTGTGAAGACCGATAGACATCTTTAGTTTGTCGAGAAGAAGCAGTCCTTCTTCTCCTAAGCCCTTGGACAGTAATTAGAGAGTCAGGCAAACTATCTTCTAACATATCTACCAAATACTTGTGAGATGAGAGTAGAAATCTTACTGGTGCTCTAAGGCTAGTATGAGGAATCTTAACTTCTAGATAATTACATAATGATACTCGAAGTTAGGCATAGTTTTTGCTCTCGGTTTTTGCGTATAAGTTCTTAGTGCGAATCTCTTGAGAGCTACTAAATAAGGCAAATACGCAGAGAGTGGGTTCTGATAAAACTAGGATTGAGGTGGATGGTCATGGCCGTCCTTTACGGAATCCTCAGCTGAAGGAGGATATTAATGTCAAGATCAGAAATACACTGTCCTATCCATTCTTTTCCTGGTGACGAGAATATGTACTTCCACCAAATAAGCCACCCTATATCCTCTTAAACACCCCCCAATCCCAAATAATGCCTCATGAATAAGAGTCGTATGTGTTACTATGTGCCGTTAGTAGATGTCTGGATGCAAAAGAAAAAGAAAAAAAAAGGTATATATGTCTATGCATATAGAAAAAAAATAATATACATATACATAAAAAAAGAGCAGAAAAGAGAAAGAAAAAGCAGAAAAGAAAAGAAAAGAAAAGAGTTCATAAGTGTTCTTAGAGTTTATTTCAAATATAATGAGGCAACAACACCTATCACCCTCACGATCTACCAAATACAGCCTTGACTTACTTTTTTGTATTTTTGGCCACCTGAATACGAGCTGAGGATGTCTGACTTAGTCGTAAAGTTATCAAAACCTAATCAAAGTGTTAGTGCCAGGAGAGACCACCAAATATACTGATAAATCTAGTCAGATAGTGATCTCAGAAAGAAGGAAAAGAAAATGAGAGAGAAAGAAAGAGAGAGAACACGTACAAAGGAAGTAAAGAGAGCACAGTTTCTCTGCCTCTCTCTGAGTTGAATTATTTAGCAATCTGGAAATCTTGGTTCTAAGATACAAGTCTATATGTAGCACCAGATGAGTGTGAGCCACCAAAAATAAATCCACTTGACTAAAAAATCTTCTACCTAACCCAAAAGTCGGGGCTGAATATACAGGTTACCTTATAACCCTGAGGGGAGAAGTTTGCCTATTCCAATAGATTTTTACTAAGGGTCAAGTACGAGCTTTAGATGTGGATTGAATTTTCACTTGGATCCGTTGCATAGGCTGCAACAAAACACAATCACAATTATCTGGATTACTAAAACTTTGGACAAAAATAAAAGACATAAACCTCTAGTCAAACTCTTGATAAAAATTTTGCATGTAGGACCACTTTGCATTTAGTCATGCATTTGCTAGGGCTAGCAAGATTTAGGCATGGGGGTGTGATTGCACAGCAATCATGTAACCTAAATCACCTGAATTAAGCTAGATTCTACATTAACTTAGAAATAATGCATTCATAAGCATCGTAATTTGCACAATAATTAGTTTATTAGTCATACAGATAATATCATCATTTTATGACCTAAAAGAGAGATGATTTTAATCGCAAATGATTCGAAGCCATGGATGTTAGATCAGATCGGATAGATCTGATCAGAACAATGACAGGAGTCCAACGGTTCCGAAATAGTCCCGATCAGACAATCAGAGCATCGTGTGCAGTCCATAGAAGAACGAAGATCATGAAGCCAAAGGACAAATATCCGAGCCTTAAATGAAAAATCCAACCACACGGATGAATCCGGATCGACGATTGCAGTCCATCAATGCAAAAATCAACCTGATCGGAGGTCTACATCACCAGATACAAAGAAAAGAAGATGGACGTCCATGATGGTGTCACTCCCTCACCACTGCCCCATTTAGGAAGGCCACATCGAACGTTGTGGGCCGTTGGATCTTCATCCAACGACCACGAGCGCGCCACATTGCCCGCCCAGACTGGATAAACATAAATACAAACAAACAAATACATATAACAAAAGGTTTGCGTAGCGCATTGGCTCGCACGCGCTCATGTAAGCATAGGATGCCGGTTCGAGCTCTACTTTGCGCGAAATTAAAGTGGGCGCAATTGCGCGAGCAGAGCGTGTAGCAGGTACACGTGATCTCACGCGGTTGCTTAGACGCTAAGGTAGCAGCGTTCGTTACGATTGGACGGCTGACGTTGAGGTGGGTTTTGAATGCGAGCTACGGGTGAAGAAGATAAGCATGCGTGTGAGGAGGAATCAGAGCCGCGCGATCGAAGATCGACGACACAGCGACTGCCATGTGTCGCCACCAGAGCAAATCCGAGCATACAAGGCTATTTTGAGGCCAAATCAGAGTTGTTGTCGATCAACAGATTAGATCGCATAGGAGTTGTTACACGAGATTAAAGCCTCAAATACCCATTTGTCCTCCATTAAAACTATAAAAGAAGGCCCAGGGCCCCCTAGTTGAAGGCATCAACTTAGAATCTCTCTCTCCCATCAACTTCAGATCTCTTCTACCGTCTTCACTGCAATTCTCCGTCCCGACGCTCTGGATCTAAGGTGCCGCCACATCTCACACAAGCATCCCACAAGCGGCGTCGTTTCTCTACCACTTTCTTCTCTCTCTCTCTATCTCCCTCTCCTTCTATCTATCTACTCTCTCTTTTTAGCATAGTACTTTTTGCTTTGAAAATTGTTTATGAATGCAATAAAATTCTGATATTCTGAATGCTTGATATCTGCTCTTTATATATATGTACATATAAATACTTGTTAGAACTAGTTTTCTGAAAAGCTTCCGTTAAAAATCGAGATTGCCTCCCTACGAATGACCCGGTACTCACTGGAGTTTTATAAATTTATTTGTCGACATGTTTTCACGTTATACAACAACTAAATAACTTTCAAAACGTGAATTACACGTCGAACATGCATGCATTGTAATATTTTGTTATTTCTAACATGTTTATTTAAGTGTTAGGGTTAAAACAGATAAGCAGAACCCTAAAACTCTGACACTCATGAAGGCAAATGATGAAGAAGAAGTCAATTCAGCTGGAACTTAGCTAGATCTAGCTCCTCTTGGCTGGATACAAGCTTAGTTGGGTTAGGTTTAGCTCCATTTAGCTCCATTCATCTCATCTTGGTTGGATGACAGCTCAGGGCAGCTCATTCTAGCTAAACCTAGTTCAAGTTAGCTTAGATCCAACTCAACTTGATTGAGTCTAGTTCATCCTAGCTCCATTCAGTTCACTGGGAGCTCTAACTAGCTCAACGAAGTTGACATTAGATTTAGTCAAGCTCAGATCCAGCTTAACTGGGTTGAGTCTAGTTCATCCTAGCTCCAGTCAGTTCACTGGGTGCTCCAACTAGCTCAACTAAGTTGACTTCAGCTCAAGACTAGCTCCCTTTAGCTCCACTTAGCTCATTGCATCTCAACTCTTTCTAGCTTAGCTACTACTTGTCAACCAGTAGCTAAGTTAGCTCAAGAGTCTCCAACTGAGGCAACTCCAGCTCAACCTAGCCCCAGAAAGGTTGAAACCAGCTCAACTACCCTAACTTGGCTACTAACTTGAAAAATAGCTAGCTAAGCTAGTAGTTGAGTCTTCATGAAGATTCTCTCAACATCTTCAACTCCAATGAAGCATTAGTTCAGCTCCAGAAATTTTTCACAGCTCCTTCCTTAAACCCTAGCTCCACCATCCTCTACTCTACTAGCTAAGCTAGCTTAGCTAGGCTCCCAACCTACTCCAACTCCATGGCCGTCCACCCTTTCCCCTTAACCCTAACTAAACCCTAACCTAGCCCACCTACGTTTGATGCCAACCCTCATCAACCACCACCCCCTCCCACCTCTTCATGTTGGTGCCAAAACCACCCACACACAGCCCTTCATATGGTGGCAACCACCCCTTAAATCTCCACCCTACACATCACCACATAAGGCTATCTCCACCCTACACATAAACCCCTTCTAGAAGCCTTATGTGGTGCCAACCTTAACCACCTAGCCCCACATCTAACCAACCCTAAACCACCTCTAGTTGGCGCCAAAACCACCTTCAATCACCATGTTCGTTGCTTGAAATCGGGTTTTAAATTGTTGCGTTGCAAGTCAAAATCTCGCGAAAAACAGATAAAATTTATACTCGAAAAGTCCGAGGTCGTTCGCTGGGAGCAAGCAGGAATTCGATTCTCAAGATTGCAATTTTAAACAACAGAGATAAGAAATTATGATCAGAAATTGATTTAGAATAATGTGGCAATAATATCAAGTGTCAAACTGCAAAAAGAACGGAGTAAAATAGTGATTTGAATCTCCAATTACTCCCTACAATAATATCAGATGGAACTCAATAGCTATGTAGAAATCAACTCAAATCAGACGTCTTAAACGTCTGGATGAACAGTAATCTCTCTTCTGATTTGCTTCTTCTTCTCTTTCTCTATGCTTGTCTCTCTTCTTCTGTGGCTCTTCTTCTTTTCCTTTCTTTCTCTGCTTACCTTCTTTTTCTTCCCTGCTTCTCTTTTGCAGACACTTCTCTTTCTTCTTCGGCTCTGTCTTCTTTCTTCCTCTTCTTCTTCTCTTGCTCTTTTCCTTCTCTTCCTCTTCACGCAGAGGAAGAAAGGGTCTTCAGATTTGGCTAAGTGTCAGCCACTTCTCCAGAGAGCAAAACCCCCCTAAGCCTCGCGCACTCTCCTCTCTTTCTCTCCTTGGGTCACGCTCTCCTAGAGCCTTCAACAATACCGGGTATACGGGTAATCGGACCTAGAGCGCACCCGGGTCCAAGCTCACCGGCAGTGGGTGGTGAGCAAGGAGTGGATAGCGTACGTGGGTAGTCGAGTGCACTAGATCTGCAGGGGCAATGTCGCGGACGAGGCACGTGAGGGGTGTGGGGGACCTCACCCCTTGTGTCTGAGGCGATAAGGCTATAGCAGTTTTGAATCTTATGCGGCTTCTCCTTCTCCAAAACCCACGATGTGGGACTATCCATCCCCCTTTTTCTTCGCGCAACACATACAGCAGCAGGTGGAGATGGTTTCACTCAATTGGATGGCGGACGACGATGAAGGCCTCAATCAAAGACCTGGGATGATTCATGAGATGTAGTCGCATCCCCTGGAGGTGGCGCCTGGAACTGTAGGTGCCGAAGAGAGATTCAAAGCAAGCTCGAAGCTCTACGGTAATGGCAGAGGTGGGGTGATACCTGAAAATAGCATAAGGCCTTTCGGCCGCGTCAGAAAGCTCAGGGAGTTTCGTCGAACCATGACGAGTGCAACAATGGTGGTTGCGTGGCATGTGCGTGTGTGATGAGTGCTGACTGATGCAGAAAATGAAGGTGGAGGTGGGTGTGTTCGGTGGAGAATTTGGGCAAGTAATCCCCTCAATTTCTTGAGGGGTTTACTCGCGTGGATACGGCGGAGGTGTGGGAGTTGGTAGCATCTCATTTGGGAGTGTGTGGTGGCTGCTAGGGCTCGCCGGAGGTATGCCAGTGAGATGGAGGATGGAGTCGCAGAGGGCGTCAGCGGGGTCGAATCGGAGTGTTGATGGTATTATTGTGATGAGGGGAAACTGAAGAGGTGATGTGGGAAGGTAGTGGACGACAGGGAGCTGAGATGGCGTTGGTTGCGGTATGGCCAGCACTGAAGAAGGAAGGAGCTCCGGTAAGTAGGTAACGGCGACGAGGACGGGGGAGAGGCTCCTGCTGGTATGGCTAGGAGCAGAGGAATGAGAGGAATGAGGCTCCGTCATCGGTATTGCGAATGGAGGAAGTCACCGGATGTCGAGACGCGCTTCGGCCAAGAAAGAAGAGAAGAATTAGAGGTGTTCTAGGCCGAATTCGAGCGTGGGCCGAATAGTCTGCCCTGGGGAGTCTTATATAGGCCGTTAAAGGGTGATTAGAGCTTGGGAAGTAAGCTTCCCAAGCTTAGAAGGTAGCCGGAGTTGGAAACCCAATTCTCTCATGCGTTCGCATGAGAGATTGGGAAAGAATTTAGGCTCAAGAATTGGTTTGATGGAAAGAGAATTTCAAGCGGGATCTTCAGTTCAAATTTGTGGAAGTTTTATCAATCAATCAAGGAGAAATCCTTGGTTGATTGTCACCGGAGCTTTAAGATTAGGATTTCTCTGTGGTGGGGGCCTATTTGTGAAAATGATGACCAAGTTAGGGGCCTTTTTGTAAGGATTTTGAAAGTTAAGGGCATATGTGTGATCGGACAGGACCAAGTTGCAAACTAGGTCAAGATAATCTCAGATTGGGCCCAAATTTTGGTACAAACCTAATTTGGAGCTAAGGAATCCAATGGTGAAGTTGGATTTTGGTTTTGACCATGTTTGACTAAGTAATTTATGCAAAACCCAAATTAGGGCAAGTGTTTGCATATGACTCTGTTTTGGGTTAAGATGGGTTTTAATGGTCAAATTGAAGATACCAAATTCTAGAGAATATTTTTCTATAATTTTTAAAGGGTTTAGGTGAATTTTATTTTGACCAGAACCTCAGTTAATTAAGCAAGTCTATTTTTAGGGTTTCAGAAGTTATTTAATTCTCAAACACGCAAAAACCCTTTTCTGTCTGTTCTAACCCATTTGTTAGCCTTTTAGGATCATTTGACCCTTAATTACCCCCATGGAAAACCTGTAGTTGTACTGCATTCATGATATGATGGTAAAATTACAGTTTTAACCTTGGTTTCTTAACTTTCTCTCAGAATGATTATGCAATGAATTACAGTCCTCTGACAGTTATGTAAGAGCATTTACTAACTTAATTAGATCAAATTGAGCTAGTTATGGCTCATGGTGGTGTTCCCATACACCACCACCCAACCAACACCACAACCTATCCTAACCTTTCCTATGTTGGCGCCACCTAACCCTCTCCCTTAACCATCCTAAAGTGACGCCAACACCACTTAAACCCACGATAACCACCACTCCATACATCCCTTCTTTTGGCGCCACCTTATATCCAGCCTCCATTTACCAACCACCACCCTACAACACCATCCTAACCCTACACATATCCTACACACCACCTAACCTTACCACCATCAACCCTTAACCCTAGTCCCCACCTTGGGTTGGCGCCAAATACCATGCATCCCCCTATTTTGGCGCCACCCATTATCAACCCTAGGATCTTCTAACCACCCTCTACAAGCCATCCTAACCCTCCATCCATTAACTACCCCTAACCCCCTTCCACTCCTATAAAAAGACTAACACCCACCACCGTTAAGGCACCTTTGGATACATAATTTTCTACCATTCTTCCACCTTCCATAGATGGCCAAGAGAAGAAGAAGAAGAAGAAAAAGAAGAAGAAGAAGATTAAGGGGACACTCTGTCCCCTTGGTGCCTTCCCCTCTTCTCTTCTCTCTTGTGCCCACACTAACCAAAGGGAGGACCCAGGCAAGGGAGAAGACCTAGGGTACACGCCTACCCTAGGAGGAGGATTTGAGGGTGGTTCACGCCCACCCTTGGAGGAGATATTGAGGTGGAAGTCATCCACCTTTGGAGGAGTTTAGGCACGCCCCCTTTGGGCTTGCCAGGAGATCACATTTTGGAGCAGCTTTTCAAAGAAGGAGATCTTTTTTTCAAGCCATGGAGCAGCTAGGCTTGGAGCAAGAAGGGCTTCATCTTCTTCACCACCATCATCATCTAAAGGATTTGTGTTTTTTTTTTTTTCCTTTCAAACTCTAGTAGAAGCATTCCATTACTTGTAAACAACATTTTCCTTTAGTAAAAAATTTTGCCTTCTCTAAATTCTTGTTGCATTTCTTGTTGCGTCTTTTTACTTTTTCTTTAGTGCACACACACTCTCTCTCTAATTACTCTAGGTCTTCACGTACCTAGAGTGAGCTTAGAGAAAGAACTTGCTTGTCACTTAGGTTTTAGTTTCAACAACTTAGGTGTAGTCGCCTTCTCGCTTTTTAGTTTCGCAATTGCCCCATTATTTCAAAAACCTTAAAAAATATATATGCAAAAATTACAAAAAGAAAGGTGACTTCCGCATTTTCAAGTAAGAGATTTATAATTGCAAAAATTACCTTCTTAGACGACTTTAGATACTCCACTATCTAGGATTAAAAATTTAAAAGCGATTGCGATTTGGCTTGTTACAACGACTTAAAAACCCGCTTTTACCAATCATGCCATTTTTTGCATCAGCGCCATCCACAAGTGATGGCTAATCACTATGGGATTGATTTTTGTCTTGTTGTGTGGCAAGTCCAGCATTAATTGTCTTCATGATGAGTCGTAAGAGCCTCAAATACCGTGCTTACTAGCGATGTGACCAGTATTATTGCGGTGTAAGATATGCGTGAACGAGCATTTAATATCGGTAATGATTACCAAGGTATCTCTATGTTTAAGTGGCATCTTGTGAAATTTGCGTCGTATCCAGCGGGATTTCTTCTATTCGAAATATGCGCCCCGCAAGGGAGCAACTGCCTGTAATGGGGGTTATAAATAGAGGGTGTGGGGCATAGCTAATGCTGCACCTACCCTCTTGTAGTAGCAGAATGCCTTGCAACGAGTGTGCGAGACTTCTTATTAAGCAAAGCGTGAGAAGGTGCTGTCTTTGGAGCCTCTTTCTGACGTGGCCATGTCAGGGCTCACGGGCAAGGGTAAGTCCACTTCAACCTTGTCCAACATCTCGCCTAAGATGAAGGATCTATACAGCTTTCCTTCTTATTTCCATAGTCAGTCTGCCATTGAGGTGTTTTTGAGTGAGTACGAACTCGGTGGAGTTCCGTTTCACCCTTGTGGTTCGCAGACTTGCCTATGCTCGGATGCGTCTAAGGACTCATTCATCAATTGTAAATATGCCATAGAGTATGGCCTTCGGATACCCTTGAATCCTTTTTTGACTTCCTTCCTCTGTTATTACTGCTTGGCCCCCTTGCAACTTAGCCTTAATTGTTGGCTTGTTTTGAATGCCTTCACTGCTATCTGCTTCCATCTGAGGATTGCTCCCCGCTTGGGTTTGTTTCACCTACTTTTTGGACTCATGCCGCTTCAAGCTAAGAGGGGCAAGCCCCCGTCAGGTACCTATACCTTGTACAGCCGGATGCCAAGTATCGGATAGTCGATCTACCCAATAGCTTGAAGGGGCAAGATCGTTATTTTTTCTTTATTTCCAACATTGAGGATCACGATGTCCCATACACTTGGCAAGGTCGGCTTGATAAGGATTTGCCACAAAAGCTCGAGGAGCTTGACCTGTCTGCTCAAGCGGGCGCGAATAGAATTATTAATTTTGGGTCGATTGCCCTCTCGGAACTCAAGTGGGAAGACATCCGGGAGGCTCTGTCGTGGGTTGTAGATTCTCATCCCACGCCATGTAAGTAGGGAGGAGGTGATAGCTTTAGAACGCGTACCATCCTCGCTCGTTACTTAATCGCTTGACTTTTTTGTTGCAGCCTTTAGTCAGTTTGCTCGGTTGGATACCCCCAGTTGTCGAGGTAGCAGTTCCTCCCACCATGAATCCCATCGTGGGGAGGAGAGGCATGTGGAGCAAGGCGAAGGGAGCCAATCCTCTCGCTTTATGGAGCTGAAGAGGAAGGAAGAGGAGGGAAGCGAAGAGTAGGCGGAGGCCCCTTTGAAGTGCCTGAGGAGGGGTCCTACCGGTATGCTTCTTTCGGGGGAGCCGGTGGTGTCGACTCCAGGGAGTCCAAGTGGCGGTGAGGTGGAGGAAGCCCCGATGGACTCGCCCGCCCCTTTCGACCTGCAAGGACTGCCGAAAGGGTTTATTGTTTTCGACTCCCTGCCACATGTCCCGATAGAGGTGGTTTAGACAAGGAGCGTCAGTGCCTCCACCACCCCATCTGACTTTGCTGGCGCCTTTTCCAAGATGGCATAGCAGGTGGCTATCACTAGTGGTTTCCTGAGTAGCGGTGTGTTCGCACAGCTGTACTACTGGCGGAGCATGACGAGGGCGAGGGTGCTAGTGGACCCTTCCAGGCGAAGAGATCTTGGGGTGATTGGGCAGACAGTTGGATCTGCTAGGCGATCCGTTCTAAAGGGTGCTCGTGAAGGCCCCGTACCCACTCGGGTGGTTCCGACTCAGGTGGGCGCTTCGAGCAGTGCCCTTAACCTGGAAAGGTAGGTGATCCGGCACCTGGAAGATGTCATGTTTCGGGCTACCTCCTGGTCGAGAGGTATGAATTTGAACCACGTGTTCTACTATTGCCTTCGAGTAGTAAGCTTCTTCTCTCTTGCCGGTTACTTGTCTTTTGGAGAGAAACTCTCTCCTCACACTTGTTTGTGGTTTTTAATAGATCGAGGCTCTTGGGACTACCTTTGTCCTGCATGGCGGTGCTCCATCGGGCATCACTGAGCCTAGTGGGCCTACAGAGGTAGTTAACATGGCCGCTAAGTAGATCGTGACAGCCAAGGTGGAGTAACGGAATGTTGTCCACCTTCTCGGGGAGGCTACTACCACCTGAGAGAAAGTGGAGAAGACGGCAAATGATGTCCTCCATAAGCTCCAGTCGCAGCAGCAGGCGGCTCGTCAACTGTCCCGACTGTAGGAAGAGATGGCATTGGCCAACCAAGGTTTGAGGAAGGTCGTTCAACTTGGCGAGAAGATGGAGGAAAGTCTCGTCAAAGAACACAAGATTGAAGTCGTGGCTCCGAGAGACTTGTCCGAGCGCCTACAGTCCTCCTGCACCAACATCTTTTTGCTGAAGGAGGAGGTGCAGGTGCTAAGGGTCGAACACTCCTCAATCGTGGAGGGCTATGAGGCAGCTCTCTAGGAAGTGCGCCTTCTCCTGGGCACTACCATCGACAAACTTGCCGAATTGTCGGCAAGCCAAAAGAAGGCGGAGGTAGCGATGGAAACCCTAAGGACCGAGCTTGCCAAGGCCCAGCATCTTGTAGAGGACAAAGGCAAGAAGGTGCTTGAGCTAGAGAGTGCTGCCTAGTCGAAGCTCGATCATGAGATGGTGATGGCATTCTTTGCCTCTGACCAGTCTATGGAGGAGAGCCAGGAAGCAGTCTTGAGGGAGATTGAGAAGCACACCCTTGCGACAGTGCAGGCCCTTTCTGAGGGCAAGCGCACTTCGGTAGAGGAGTTATGCAACTGGTCTATGGACCAATTCATGTATGAGTTTGACCATCAGAAAGCTGACGGTCATATTGCCAATAAGGCTCCTATAGAGCCACCTATGGACCTGTCGGGGCCTGTGGATTAGCCGATGCCTATAGATCAGCTGGGGCTTGCGGATCAGCTGGGAAACCCGACTCCTGAAGACCAGGCACCCAAGTCGTGCCCATCAAGGGTTGCAGAATCACCTGCTCAGTCAATTAGCCCTCCTCGCGTTGTCTCATTGCCGCCTTCAACGTCTGTAGCGGGTATCTTTGAAGACCGTGAGTGAAGTCGTCAAGTCCTCAAAGATAGTGTTGCTATCGTCTTTGTGTCCCATTTGCCAACCCCCTTTTCTTCTTTTTTTTGTGAGCAAGCCTGGTGATCAGGATATTTTGCTTTTTAGAATGATGTATCAGAAAAATGCGTCAGGAAATACGTTGTCACAGTAAAATCACATGGTGGAAAAGTCCTACATCAAAAATATTTATTAGTAAAACTAATCATGAAGTGTCAGGTCCTATCCACAAGGAGGAACATATGCAATAAATTTACGAATATTTTCCCTTTATATTTGCCCAATCATGTGTGGAATCCGTGCTCAAATCTAATGCGAAATGAGGTGAAAAGAAGAAAACACACAATAACTCAAGAATGCAAAGGTTGTGTGTGCAATTTTACCTCCATAAAATAATCTATAATGTTATACAATGTAATTAGACTTCAAGACATTGGGCTTCTTCTTCTAGGTCATGAAAGTGCTTGATGATATGGCATGCATTTATGTAAAGACTCAAGTCAATATATGAGGATATGAATGCATGGAAAATAATGTGAAAACTTGAGGGAAAGTGTGCAAATTCAGATGAATAAAATAATTGGGGTATCTCTAATGTGTTTGGGCATTGTCATATCAAGTACAATAAAATCCACTAGAAAGTAGAAGTCCTGAACTCTAACTATGATATCCTCCAAAATTCCCTTTGGTGACTTAATAAATCTATCTGTTGATTATAAAGTCACGTTAGTAGGCTTAATGTTTTCTATCTCAAAGTGTTCTAGCAAGAAGGATGGAATAAGGTTAATAGAGGCTCCTAAATCAAGGAGGGCTCTATCAAAGCACCGATCCCCAATTATACAAGAAATAAATGGAGATCCTGGATCCTTCTTTTTTAAAGGAAGAGTACTCAAAATAATTGAGCTCACATGCTCCGAGAGTACCACAGTGCTTCCTTTCTTCAGCTTACGCTTAGGAGTACACAATTCCTTGAGAAATCTCACGTAAATCGGAATGTGCTTGGTAGCATCTAAGAGTGGATTGGTAATGTGAACCTGTTCAAAAACCTTAATCAAATCCTCATCTAATGTAACGGGCTGCTTTTGTTTCCTAGATTTCTTTGAAGCTTCTGGGAATGGGACTTGGATATCCTGTTCAACTGAAGGTTTGCCCTAATCACGAGAATTAGCGAGAATAGCGGGATCAGCTAAATCGCCTCTCACAGGTGTAGAAACAGGAGCTGTTCTAGATGTACTAGGCTCTTGGGTTTGTAAACGTGCATCTATGGGGTCCCTAGTGGAAGTCCCTCGGTGGGTTGTAACAGAGTTAATACCTGCATGTGAAGAAGATGCCGGAGAAGATGTTGGTGCTTGATTCTGGAAAGATGGATTTAGTAGCAAAGATTGATTTATTTGATTTGGAAGTGATTGCTGTTGATTCAGATACTTGTATTCGGGAGGTGCAGAGGGTGGGTTTTGATTCTGATTAAGGGGAACTTGATTTACAAAATGAGCTTGACCCTGAGACGGATGTTGACCTCCTAGGTTAAACCTATGGTTTTAGATATTTCTAGGGTTTGGAATTGGTTGGGATAGAAGGGCCCTTAGTTGATGAGTGTTGAACGCACGGGTTGCTACGCTAACGTGTTTGGTTTTGAAAAAAACCTGTCGTTGTAGTTTGAAAGCGAAGAACTCGTGTTCAACAAATAAAATTTATACTAAAATAGAAATCCTGGGTCTAACACAGGGATGATGACGTTTGATTTAAAAATACGCGTTTGTTTTATTTGTCACGAAGTAATTTAATTGACTAGAAAGTATTTATCTATTTGCACTAAATAGAAGAGAGAGAGAGAGAATATTACAAACAAAAATCAAAAAGAGATGTAGAATGAACATGGGATTCATTATCAGAAGATTGTTCATTACACTAAAGATTACGACTAGAAAGCGAGAAAATGATTATACTAGAAAGCAGTAAATCTATTCTAGAAAGCAGTAAAAAGAATGGGGAGAGAGATATCCTCCTCGACGGTCGCTTGGAGGACGAGCTGGACGGGATGACGCCTGGACGAAGGAGGAAGAAGCCAGAAGAATGGGAACGGGGCAGCACGTCGTCGTCGTCGCAGGATCCGCTTCCAAAAGGGGGACAAAAATTTGACTTTATCTCTCGAGAAGCATCCCGGGTGTGCGACAATCTTCTCTTGAGCTTTGGAGAGGGAGAGAAGAGAAGGAAGGGATGAGAATTTCATATGGAGGGGGTCTCCTTTTATAGTTGCAAGGAGTGAGGGCAATTTGGTCACTTAAATCTCAAAACATTAAATAAGGGGTCTTTAGTGACGGATAAAACCATCGCTAAAGCACCATCGTGGGCGTAGTGGGGCGGCGCCTGCGCGCGGCCGCTCGCCTCCTTGCACGTAACGTGTGCTCCACGTCCAGTTGATCTCAGCGATCCGTCGGCTTAAGTCGCGCCTTTACCTGCTCCTCAGTGCGTGCTCGCCTGCGTGCGATCCCGCGTCATGCGCAGGCGTGCATTAACGCGTTGGATGGATTGAGCGCCCGCAGCCGCTCAATTGCGATCGAGCGATCGAGGAGCCCGCTTACCCGCACCTCAAATGCCTCTCACGCAGGCTCGAACGCGCGCCGCCCGCTCGCGATAAGGCGTTCACCCGCTGCGTTGTGGAGGAGAGATGGTCGCGGAGACGAATTCATGCGCGCGCATCCACAGTCGTTGGATGTGCATCCAACGGCGGAGAAGCGACGAAGAAGAGATGGTGCGGCGAGTGCAGCGGCAGGTTGGGCGACTGAGATGGAACCATGTGGCGCCATCTTGGCCGTCCATCTTCTGGATGATGTAGATGGTGCCACGGGTGTCGAATTGAGTCGATTTTCACGCCGTTAGTCTGCAATCGTCGATCCGAATCCATCCGTGCAGTCGGATTTGTTGTTTGATGTGCGGATTCACACCATCTTGGCCCTTGATCTTCTAGGGTTCCCCGATCTCTATCTGATGCTACAGATGTCTGATTAGGGCGATCTTGGAGTTGTTGAACTCCAATAGTCGCACTGATCACATCGTACGGTTGGATCTTCGATCCGAGGCCCCGATAAAAGGTTTGCCCTGTCCATGAACATAAAAGGAGATAATTAACCTCCATTTTATTTAAACTAATCTAAATGCAAGATGATGCATGTTATGCAATATTTATAGTATGCAATGCAATCCTATACTTAAGAACATGCATAAATAGACATCTTAAGTAGTGTAAACATGTTTACATCATATCCCCATGCCTATCTTTTGCTAGTCCCTAGCAAAAACTATATACTATTTATAAAAGAATCAGGTCGGATTATTTGGGCTTGAGTTTATTTTCAATCATTAAGAAAATGTTTACTTAGGATCTGAACTTTCAAAGACACAACAGTGCCCGAGTATCTGCTAAAATGCAAACTGCCTCAAGCCCTCGCCTTATTCAAAGAAAAATTTATTTTTCTCTTTTTCCTCTTTTCTAATTTTTTTGGATTTTCAAGTTTTAGGGTTTAAGAGTGGCTTTCTACGACCATTCAACTCACCCAAGATTTGATGAGAACCCTAAGTTCTAAGCATCTTATTGTGAATGTGATAGACTCGTTGACTGGCAATTAAAACGGACTTCGGATTTCTATACCTCTAGGTGACCTAAAAAAAAAATTCTGCCTAAAGGTGTATCTTTACAACTGGTAGCTTTCTCCCTACTTTTATTTTTTTACGGGGTCAACACAAGGGTGAATTCAGTGTATATCTCCCCGATTTATTCTACTTCTCCGCTTCTTCCTAAGTGTTTTGGATTTTTCAGTGCATTTATTGAGCTTGATTTTGGACAACCGGTCGATGAGCTGTTATCACCGACAACTTGCCAGCCATACTCGTGCGGCGAAGTGTGTCTTATTTCTTTTTTTTCTTTTCTCCTTTTCTTTTTTTCTTTTCTTTTCTTTTTGATTTTCTTTTTCTCTTTTTAAATAGGTGGCTTCCCTGGTCTAAAATTTACCTAAAGGCAGCAAAAAGAGAAAGGTCCAGTGACTGGGCTCTGGACAACCTGCCTATGAGCTGTTACCCACAATAACTTGCCAGTCATATCACCCTAGAAGGTTCATTAGCTACCCAATTTCCGTTAAAATCGCTGAATAATGAGTCAGTGTAAAGATAGTGTGTAGATGCTTAAAACTCAAAATTCCCTCAAATCAGAGGGCGGGTTGATAAGTCGTGTACTTATCACCCAAACTTATTTACTCCAATTAAAATAGAATTCAGGTTGGTGAGAACTTGAAAAACAAATCCACATTTTAGTGGATACACAGGCTGATTAAGTCCAAAGACCTGAAGGGTCTTTGTGTTCAAATCATAATGTAGTATTTCCTAAGATTGAAAATTTTCTTAAACCCAAGTTCTCTTTCCTAATTCCATTTTTTTTTAATAAAAGGAAAAATAAAACAAATCTGCGGAGCTGACGAATAAATTCAGAGATGAATATCCAACCCCCCATGCCTATCTAATGCAATGTCCTCATTGTATTAAAAAGACATAAAACAGAGTGGAATAGCGTAGAAAGCACCTGAATTGCGTGAATGTCAGGTCCGCTCTTAGATGAAAACTAAAAAGAACTGTATACGTGCTGAATTTAGTGCCTTCAGCTAGGTACACTATACATAGAAGAGAAATAAAGAATTCACAGGTGCAGGTCAGAATCAGAATAAACATAAGAAACCTCTGACCTATCAGCAGAGGTCCACAGATGTGGACTAGATTGTGGTGCAGACCCATACCCCATAATCGAGAATATTTCAAGTTCTAGATAAAATTACTCAAAACCTAAAATCAGTATGTAAGCGGGGTCGAGCCTGCGATTTATGAGGATGCAACCCAAGACCAAAGAGTCGGGTTACAGAGAATTCAAGCTTAAAAGGATAATCATTGAATGTATGCTTAGGTTGGACATCATCAGAACAGATGTCGTAAGGGTCCTGGTTTGATGGTTTCAGCTTAATAGGAACCCTTCGACTCAGTCTTCTACTTCCTCCAGAACTTGCTTCCCAAATCAAAATTTTCCAGCTCCTATCCTCCTCATTCAGAATGTCAAAATCCGGAACCTGCTGCATATTAATCACCCCGTCTGAAATTTCCAAGTCTAAAAGATGTGGCTGAATCAGAATTGACTTGGGTCTAGTTATCTTAGAATCATCGATAAGCTCAACGGGGTGTAACTGACAATCAGGGCATTAGATTGAATGCTCCAGAAAATACGATTCTGGATCCGTAATGTAAGCCCTAATAAGATCAATTTCCTCAGTTATTGGGCTATCAAATGATCTATTAGATTCCTCAGGCCCAATTGTCTCACAGAAATCATATTCTATAAACTCGCGTGAGACTTTGCAACTTGAATCTTCGCCATCAAAATCAAAGAAATCAAGATCCGTATTAATGTATGTCCCAAAATCATCTGTCACTTTCTGTTCCAAGGAGACATACGTTTCCTCGTACCCTAGCTCAGGGATCTCAGGTGAAGAAATCAGATCATCCTTAATTGGTTGCTCTAATTCAATCTAGTCAGCCTCGTAACACGTGTCCTCCCCAACAGGTGCCTGAGTGGGTTCTGACATTGGCTTTCCTGAAGGGAGTTCATCTTGGGAATCATCCCATGATTGAATCAAAGCGACCACACATCTCATCCTCAATTTTGCTAACTTCCCAAGTAGAAACTCACCCAGGTTCTTATCCTTAACATCCTGGAGTCAATCCAACAAATACCTGTTCAAATCATCAATCATTGCAATCAGGGGCTCCAATCTCTCAATGCAAGGTATTGGCTTAACTTCTAAAGATTGTATGATATTCCTCAAGTTAGCCAGGACCTTCTCTTGAACCTGGTTACCCTGAACCAATTGAGTTGGTTCAGGGTTGGGCGGGTTTGGGGTTAATGCAGGGGAATTAACGAATTGAGATTCGTTATACCCTTCCTGATAATAGGTCATTTCAAATTGTTCAAAAGGTGGTGATGACCTAAAGGCAGTGTAATTAGAGGATGGGTAAGAATCAGTATATCCTTCTTGATTGTAGATCGTATTAGGTTGTTCATAAATGGTTGACGATCTATAATCGATGTGCCTCTGAGAAGGATAGAAATCGCAATCATAGTGTTTAGGGTTAGACCCTAAACACGGAGGTCCGGAACTATATCCCCAATCCGAGTTATCCCAATTAACTGATGGTTGATTACAGTATGAGTCGGGATAATCGTCATGTTGAGGATAATTCAAAACAGGAGGGAAAGAGAGGGAATGCGTGTAATATGTGGAAGGATTCATGAGAGACTAGAGGAAGAAAGGCGCCCTGCAATACAATCAATCAAACCTGTCCTTAAGTGGGCTAGCCTAAAGACCTACAGACTCTCACAATCTGTCTTGAGATAAAGGAACGATTTGATCTACTTCTGTCTGTTCAATCCAACTATTTAGAAGGAGGGACTGGGGAGAAGGTTCTTCCTTCGGCTTACACCTCCGGTTCCTAGTGTACCCCCCAGCTCCAATCGTTTGATTCTGCTCCCCTAGCTAGACATCAGATTGAACAGTAGAAATAGACTAATCGAAAATAATCTCGTTTTGGGCTCTGAAGAGCGAGTCAAATCCTTAAGGCCAACGTCTACTCTTTTATTTAGGGCTTGGTTTGAATACGCTTTGGAATGTAATGGGCCCTTTATCTAGGTTGTGCCCTTAATGATTAATTGATTTGTGTGTGCATGCACAACCAGTGATTTTCAAGTAAGATTACTTTTGATGTGGTGAATTTTAGAGTTCAAATCTTGCTTAGTAGCTTTTAGGATTCAACTTTAGGTATTTTCAAACAAGTTTTGTTGGCACACCAGGTTTTGAAAGCACAGGTGAAGATGTTTTCCTTTGAAGCTTAAAAAGAATGTGGAGTGCCTGGTAAATCCCTAATAGTTGAACCTAAGTGGTAGCTACTTGATGAGTTGATTTTAATTGAAGTGGTGCGACCCAATCAACTCAAACAATTGGCCTGTTGCACCACTTAATTAGGCACACAAGTGATTACCTAATCTGATTTCTACTCAATTATGTGTTTGGATGTGTGTACTGGCATCAAAGATTGGTTTACCAGTTGAGTTTGAAAATCAGATGAGGTTGTGTACCTCTGTGAGATTTTTTTTAATTTTCTTTTTAAATGTGGAGGTTGGGGCGAGTGTAGGTGTCAAACAACAAATAATCTAACCTTAGAGTTTATAAGAACACCTAGGTTGATTGATGTTTGTGTTATTATGTTGTGGAATGAAATCTAATGGGTGGGTGGTGGGGGATAACTTACAAAACCTTCCATAGCACTTTACTCCAATCTCCCGCTTTTGCTCGTCTCAAAAGAGTACCTACAATCACAATAAGAAAGGAGCGAAGTGAGGTAAATGATTCGTAAGTTGTAAGGAAAACGCGAAAAAAAATCAAAGAGCGTCGCCTCCCCGGCAACGGCGCCAAAATGTTGAACGCACGGGTTGCTATGCTAACGTGTTTGGTTTTAAAAAAACCCGTCGTTGTAGTTTGAAAGCGAAGAACTCGTGTTCAATAAATAAAATTTATACCGGAATAGAAATCCTGGGTCGAACACAGGGAGGCAGACGTTTGATTTAAAAACACGCATTTGTTTTATTTGTCACAAAGTAATTTAATTAACTAGAAAGTATCTATCTATTTACACTAAATAGAAGAGAGAGAGAAAGAATGAGAGAGAGAATATTACAAACAAAAATCAGAAAGCGATGTAAAATGAACATGGGATTCATTATCAGAAGATTGTTCATTACACTAAAGATTACGACTAGAAAGCGGAAAAATGATTACACTCGAAAGCAGTAAATCTATTCTAGAAAGTAATAAAAAGAATGGGGAGAGAGATATCCTCCTCGATGATCGCTTGGAGGACGAGCCGGACGGGACAATGCCTGGACGAAGGAGGATGGAGCAGGACGAAGGAGGATGAAGCGAGAAGAACGGGAATGGGGCAACACGTCGTCGTCGTCGCGGGATCCGCTTCTGAAAGGGGAACGAAAATTTGACTTTTTCTCGCGAGAAGCATCCCGGGTGTAGGACAAGCTTCTCTTGAGCTTTGGAGAGGGAGAGAAGAGAAGGAAGGGATGAGAATTTTGTGTGGAGGGGGTCTCCTTTTATAGTTGCAAGGAGTGAGGGCAATTTGGTCATTTAAATCTCAAAACATTAAATAAGGGGTCTTTAGTGACGGATAAAACCGTCGCTAAAGCCCCATCATGGGCATAGTGGGGCGCTTCCCGTGCCCGGCCACTCGCCTCCTCGCGCATAACATGTGCTCCACGTCCAGCTGATCTCACGATCGGACGGCTTAAGTCGCGCCTTCGCCCGCTCCTCAGCGCGCGCCCGCCTGCGTGCGTTCCCGCATCACGCGCGAGCGTGCATTAGCGCGTTGGATGGATTGAGTGCCTGCAGCCGCTCGATCGCGATTGAGCGATCACGAAGCCCGCTCACCCACGCCTCAAATGCCTCTCGTGCAGGCTCGAACGCGCGCCGCCCATTCGCGATAAGGCGTTCACCCGCTTCGCTGTGGAGTGGTCGTGGAGACGAATTCATGCGCTCGCAGCGACGAAGAAGAGATGGTGCGACGAGTGCAGCGGTCGGTTGGGCGGCTGAGATGGCGCCACGTGGTGCCATCTTGGCCGTCCACCTTCTGGATGATGTAGATGGTGACACGGGTGTCGGATTGAGTCAATTTTCACGTCGTTAGGCTGCGATCGTCGATCCAAATCCATCCGTGTGGTCGGATTTGTCATTTGAAGTGTGGATTCACACCATCTTGGCCCTTGATCTTCTAGGGTTCCCCGATCTCTATTTGATGCTACAGATGTCTGATTAGGGTAATCTTAGAGTCGTTGAACTCCAATTGTCACACTGATCACATCTATACAGTCGGATCTTCGATCCGAGGCCCCAATAAAAGGTTTGCCCTGTCCATGAACATAAAAGGAGATAATTAACCTCCATTTTATTTAAACTAATCTAAATGCAAGGTGATGCATGTTATGCAATATTTATAGTATGCAATACAATCCTATACTTAAGAACATGCATAAATAGACATCTTAAGTAGTGTAAACATGTTTACATCAATGAGATTCAGCTAACTGCGTGATTTGACCACTAAGGTTAGCCATTTTGCCGAACATTATCGTTGGACTTCAACGAGAGCCTCAGCATTCTGTCGCTGGCTCTCAGTCACAACTCACAAAATCTAATCGAGCTGCATATCTCTATTTGGCCCAGAGTACTTATGCGTACTTGCGTGGAAGGGCCTTGCGTTCGATTGCTGAAACGGCAACGTAGGCGGGTTTTGTTAGGTCTGATTCGGATGTTGTGGTCTTTAGTTTTGATTAGACCAAGAGAGGTTGGGGTGGTTTCGCCATCCAAGATTATAGGTATTCAAATATGGGTTTGATCTAATAGTGTATCCCTGAATGGCATGCAAATCATAAGGATATGGCACGTTTTCACCAAAAGAAGGAACTGGGGAAAGAGGTGGGAATGATGGGACACAGGTTCCTCCTTGGGTTGGTGAATGTGTAGGGAGAAAACCCAAGGAAGAAGGATCTCTAGAATCCAGATTATTCACAAATTTCCTTCCCACAAGAATTTGCAAAACGAGGAAACGTGCAGAATTCTACGTAGTGAGAAGAGGCTTAAGAGTCTTCATTATGTTTCGGACCTCATCAAGATGCTTCGCTACGATATCAACTTTGTTCAGTTTTTCAGCTATAATCTCTAAATCCTTTATATTAGACTAATTCGTGATTTTGTGAATGCCCTTTTGATGCAGATTTTGTTGTGTGTGTGGATTTCCCCACATGAATTGCGACATAGATGCATTATTGATCAAGTTTTTCGCCATCCCTTCAAACAGTCCTGAGACAGATTCTTTGTCGCGATTCAGAAAATTCCCTCCACAAGAGGCGTAGACCAAATTGCGAATGCTCTCTTGCAATCCATAATAAAAGATGTGCATGAGTTGCTAATCGACTTTCTGTGACATTTGTCAAACAATCGCAATAAAAGACTATTGTCGGGTTTTTATCTCCGGCAACGACGCCAAAAATATGATCGTCGACTACCGATTCGTACTAAAAAGGGATTTTAAAACGTTGTTATTGTAGTATATGTCACAAATACAAATAGTTGTTGCGTCAATTTTATTTATATACTTAATTTTTACTGATTTATTACAGGTCATTCACTGGAAGGCAATTATTGATATGCATCACTCTCTAGTCCAATAATATTCTTTTAATTCCAAAAAGATTGATTTTATATACAAGAATGAATGAATAAATTAAAGAATGAATCAATTATACACAAAAGAATGAATTAGAAATAATTACAATGCTTGAAAATAATTATATACAAACAAGCATCAAAAATCATGTATAATTACTCTATATTATCTATTTACAACTAATAATAATAATACCTAGCTATAGGGGGAATGGTGGGTGACCCTAGGGCGAATGGAGGGAGGAATCGTGATAGTGAAGGCTAGACGACCTGGAGGTCCAGGGCTTGGAGACGGAAGAAAAGAAGAGGAGCCGGGGATGCTAGAAGATGGGGAGCGAGTATGGGGAGCGCAAACAGGGGGAGGCATTGGGGCGACAAGGAGGTTTTGTGTTTCAGATGTCGACGTTGAGGGTGCATGGTGGCGATTTGCCGTCATCCAATCATATGCCTTGCATGTGGAGGACATGGCCACAAGTAGGATGCCTATGTGACCAATGGAGGGCAGGAGAGGGACGAGTTCAAACTGCATCCTAGGGCAGCAAACTTTAGGAGGCCACCACTGCCGCCTCCTCTACCTATGGGGGTCATACGGTGGATGTTGAGGTACCCATGATGAAGGAAATCAAAACCGCTGAACTAGTGCTGCGGGGGGCTCTGGTAGGAGAGGTGATGACCGGTACTCCTTCCTTGGACAATATTCGTCAGTGGGTAAGGTCTCTATCTCTGTCGACTGATGATTCGAAGGTTGCGTTCCTCTCCCCCACGCGATTTGTGCTTTTTGATTTGGGGATGATGGATGTTGAACGTCTACGCTTTCGATTAAGTTCTGTTAATGAACTAATGGTGATTTGGAGAGTGGTCTCTCCTTTTGATGGATCCTTGCCCGAACGACCACCCCAAAGGACAGGTTCTAAATCAGGAAGGCTAGGAATTAGGGGTCTGCCTTTACATCTAAGATCGAAAGAGGTGGTGGTGACCATGGTTGTAGGATTTGCTACTCTAGCTGAAGATGCGGAGGTTGGTTTAATGGAGGGAGATGGGCGGGTTATGAGTGTCTTGGTGGATGTCTTCAAAGCAGGTTCTGTCCCAGAACGGATAATTCTCCGATGTGGGGGTAGCTCCTGGCTTCTAGCAATAAGCTTCACAATGGGCGATAGTAAGGGGGAGAATTGTCAAGATAAGCCGTCTTATGCGAAGGTGACTAGTGTGGATGCAAGGAAGCAGATGGGTAGGATGACCCCTGATGAGGCACCTATGCCCAAGAAGCGTAAGGATCATCACCATCTTGGGGAGAAGGAGGAAGCAATGGAGTTGGCACTAATGGAACCCACTATGGTGGAGGATGGGGCAGCAACTCAACCTTTGTCAGATGTAACGGAAGAGAGGATCTTGCAAGAGATTTCAAATACTTCTAGGAAACCCCAATCCAAGTCAAATGCAATGGAAGGTCTGAAATTTGGAGCTGGGACAAATACCAAAGGAGGTTTGGGTAGATCTCCTTATAAACTTAGATAGAGAAAATCGACCAAGGCTGTGAAAATTGATGAAAACTTAGTGGCTGCTATTATGAAGGTGTCCAGGGCCCAGGATGCAAATAGGGGGGATTCCCTTGGAGGACGATGAGAGTCCTCACATGGAACGTGCGTGGGTTGCACAACAAGAGCCGGAGGGCTTCCCTCGCAAGGTATCTGAGAGAGTGGGAGGTTGATTATGCCATAATTCAAGAAACACACATTGAGAACGAAGAGGACAGGGCCTGGATTGATTTAAAGAATGTGGGGATGACTGAATGTGTGTCTATCAATGCGCAAGGCAGATCAGGTGGGATCGCTCTTTGGTGGAGAAACGCTTCTCTTCAGATGCTGGAGGTGCACAAAGCCCGGCATTTGGTGACAGGTAAGTTTAAAAGATGTCAAGGGGAAGATGTGTATTTCATCACTGGTGTATATGGGCCATGTCTTGCATCAATGAGGCAGGAATTATGGGATGACTGGGTTGCAACTACAGAACTTATACAAGGGGCTGCTTGGTTGGTGGGGGGGGGGGGGGGATTTTAACTGTGTGTTAACAGAAAGAGGCAGGCCAAATGGTGTAGTGGATAGTGCATCACTTGGATTCCAATTGTTGGTCCAAAATCAGGGTTTAAGTGAATACCCATCTTCTGGTGCTGAGTTACTTGGAGAAATGGTAGTGGCCTTATGTCAAAGATCGACAGATTTTTTGGAAATGCCAATCTCCTTGAAATGCACCATCTATCAACAGTTTATGGGCTAGAACGACCTTTTTCAGATCACACCCCCTAGTTTGGGATAGTGGGGAACAAATTCAGGCTGGCTCTTATTTCAAATTTAAAAGGTCATGGATGCGTGAACCGGGTTTTGTTGAGATGATTGAGACGTGGTGGAGGGCCAAACAAGTGGAAGGATCAACTACTGTCAAGTTTGCTTCTAAACTGGCTGATTTGCGCAAAATGCTTAAAGAATATGGGGCTGTGATATCTACGTTGAGACAACAAAGATGTTTGGAGGCTCTGGAGAAGATCAAGGGCTTGGATATAAAGAGGCAATAGGACCTCTGTCTGACCAAGAACTTGCTGATAGAAGAATGTGGCAAGGAGTGGTGGCGGAGGAAGATTTGAAACAGGAGATGGATTGAAGGGAGAGATCAAGACAACTTTGGCTGAAGGAGGGTGATGCCAACGCTAAATATTTTCACCTCGCAGCCAGCTCTCGCAGAAGGATGAACATAATCTCTTCCATAGTCAAGAATGGTCAAAGAATATCCTCTATTCAAGAGATTAGATTGGAAGCCATCAGGTACTACAGGGATGCTTCGCAGGCTGCAGCTAGAGGTATGTGGAGGATGACGGTGAGTGATGCACCTAAACTTTCTGAGGAACAGGCTTCCAGATTGATGGATACCATAACTGAGAAAGAAACTATGGATGCCATAAAAGAGCTAAACAGTGAGGGCTCCCCTGGACCTGATGGCATCCAAGTCTTCTTTTATAAGGAGTTGTGGAGCTTGGTCGGCAGGGAGGTGATGGAGGTCATCAAGGAATTTGAGAGAGGGAATTTGGGCTTTGATAAGATCAACTGGTCCTTTCTTTTTTTGCTACCGAAGGTCCAAGAGCAAAGAGTTTCTCTGATTTCAGGCCTATTTCACTCTCAAACTCAATTTATTTGGTGGTGAGCAAAATACTGGCAAATAGGTTAAGGTCAGTCTTGCAGAATCTAATTCATCCTGTTCAATCAGCATTCCTCCCTAATAGATCTTTGCAGGAATCGTTTATTATGGCTCAAGAGATGGTGTGTGGGTGGCACAGAAGGAAATGTAAAGATTTTATGTGGAAAGTTGATTTCCGGAAGGCTTATGACTATCTCATGGCCGTATCTCTGGGAGGTCTTTAAGAGAAGAGGGTTCCCATCATTATGGATCCCATGGATGAAGCACTGTATCACAACCTCTTCTTTTTCTCCTTTGATTAATGGCAAACCATGTGGGGCATGGATTCAGCCACAATGTGGTGTTAGGAAAGGATGCCCATTAGCCCCGTTGGTCTTCAACCTTGTTGTGGATGGATTGGCCAGATATGCTTGTAAGCTAGCTGAGGCTGGTGTCATCAAAGGATACTCACTGTCTAACAGAAGAGCTATAGCCCCTATAATTCAATACGCAGACAACACAACATTCTTTGTTGAGGGGACAACTGCTGTAGCCCAAGCATTAGGACATATGGTGAACATCTTTGGGGATCTGTCTGGCCTGAGATTAAACAGGGAGAAATCCACCCTGATATGTTTTAGCATGAATGAGCAGGAGCAACATGCACTGTCAGCCACGTTGGGAACTCCTCTATCCAATCTGCCAATCAGATATTTGGGACTACCACTGAGGTTTCAAAGCTACGGAAGAGTGATTAGAATGCCCTCTTTGACAAGATTTCTGTTAAGCTGGAAGGATGGAAAAGTAAGTTCCTATCTAAGGGTGGAAGGTTAATCTTGTTAAATTCTGTTATCACTTCCATTCCTATTTTCTACTTTTCCATCTTCAAAGCTCCGAAGTCCATTTGGAAACGGTTGGATTTGATGCGAAAGAAATTCTTTTGGAGAGGTGCACGACATGAGGGTAAGTTCATGCAACCACTGAAATGGCCGCATCTGTGTCACCCCAAGGAAGAAGGTGGACTGGGGATTAAAGCACTTAAAGAGTTTAATGAAGCCTTATTTATTAAATGGGCTATCAAAATTCTAAATGGGGAGGAAAGGTTATGGACTGAACTTATTAATGATGGCTATGGTTACTCTAATAGTGCTCTGAACAGATTATACCCCTCCAAACCCTCCCCATTTTGGTGATCTGTCAGTCAAGCTATTAGAGATAATTGGCACTTATTGCAGCCGGTTCTGGGAGATGGCAGGCAGTTCAGTTTCTGGAAAGAGCAGTGGATGTCATTGGGCACCCTACAGGAGGCATATCCAAGGGTCTACTCGGCTTCTACTGATAAGGATAGGGTGGTAAATAACTTTTGGTCTGAATCTGGCAGATGTTGGCAGCTGGCTGAATCGGAGGCATGCAAGGAGGGGACAAGATTGTGGGAAGAATAGCAGCGCCTGATTTCAGACCTGCAGACCAACTATCCAAGATTTGGTGTGGAGGATAGTCGTATGGATGCTTGGGATGGCATCTATACGACGCAACAAGCCTATGGAAAAATTAGGAGTTCCAACAGTGGTATGGGAGGTGATTATATTGATAAGAAACTATGGCTGTTGAAGGTCTCTCAAGGTACAAATATTCCTCTGGCTATGTAGAAGGGATGGTCTGATAACTGGAGACCTTAGGCATAGGAGGATGGGGACAGCTTTGCATGAATGCCATCTCTGTGGGATGCACACTGACAGTTTGAATCATTTGTTTTCCTCTTGTTTGGTCACTGACACAATTTGGAGAAAAATGTGCAATGAGCCTCTTCCATCATGGGAATCTTTATGGCATGGTTTTGGGATAACTGAGAAGCCACATTTACGCATGGCGGTGACTCTTTGGTGCATATGGAAAGTGAGGAATGAGAGACTTTTTCAGGAGAGACCAATTTGTTGTGTACAAATTGTAAATGAGTGCTGGTCCCTCATACATAGATGGGGATCTAATTTATAGACATCTCTATATTTCTTATATTAATAAATTGCTCTCCAGGATTGCTATCGTAGTATGATAGTTTTGCTTTCAGTTTCAAAAAAAAAAAAAAAACCTAACTATATGTACAAAAATGAGTAATAATATGTACTATACTAACTTAAATTAACTTACTAATGTCTATAGTAACATATTATATATCCACAGCGACATATGAAAGTATCACTATAACCTTAGAAAAACTATATACATAAGCTAAGGTAAAAACTATTGTCTATACTAACGTTTATTACTATCTATAGTGACATCTATATTTGTCACTAAAACTATCTTTTATTTATATACACAATAGCTCAAACAAAACTATTATACTCTAATTATACTTATATACATATTAGTTACATGTATACTATATATATACAATATATATCTATACGTACACATAACACAAACACACACTGTACAACTCAACACACACACAACTAACGCACAGACACAACACAGGGGCGACACTTAGTTGCAGGCACACAGGCCCAGACATAGGGGCAACACTCAGCCAATTTAAAGTCTCCTCTCTTCAGATCGATTCACAACCAGTTCAAATCGATTTTTAACCAAAAATTGGTTTCATTTGCGGGCAATGATGTGTATACATCTAAATAGCCAAAAATGTCTATTAATGCATGTTCTTAGTGTCATATTAGCATCATACATTGTAAATAGTGCATAACATGCAAAATCATGCATTTAAGTCAAGTTGTATAAAATGTATAGTAATCGTCTCCTTTTATAGTCAGGGACAGGATAATTTTTAATCAAGGCCTCGGATCGAATATCCAACCGTACGGATTTGATCAGGGCAACGATTGGAGTTCAACGATAGAGACCAAGGAAGCCTAAAGATCAAGGGCCAAGATGGTGCCAATCCGCACTTCAGATGACAAATTCGACCGCATGGATAGGTTCAAATCGATGATCGCAGCCAACAGCGTGAAAATCGGTCCAATCCGACATCCGTGGCACCATCTACAACACACAGAAGATGGAAGGCCAAGATGGCACCACATGGCGCCATCCCAGCACCCAATCGACCCTAAGGATCACCACTGCATCTCCAAAGGATCTCCACTGCTCGATCCTAGCCGTTGGATCTTGATCCAACGGCCAGGAACGACCTAGATGAGCCGCTCACACTCTCTTAAGGAGAAGGGTGCGGATGATCCGGGTCGTTGGATCTTGATCCAACGGCCGTGAGCATGTGCGCCTGAAATCAAAAGCGCGACACAAAGTCAATCGTAGCGCAGTGGGCGGCCACTCTTTCGCGAGCATGAGGCGTGCGTTCGAAACACAGCGCGCCTCAAATCAGACGGGGTCATGGAAGCGAGCGCAATCCAGCCGTCAGATGATGATCGGGCGATCGAGGGGTGGAGACGTGGCGCGCGGAGGAACCTTGGATCGCCACGCACACGATGACACGCTTGCACATGCTCAATCGCACGCGGGCACGCGATTAAGCATAGATTAAGGTGCACGTAAGGAGAAATCTGAGCCGTTCGATTGCTAAGATTTGAAAGATGTGCGCAGGCATTTTGAGCGCGGTAGGTGGGGAGGTGCGTGCACGTCAGCCACGATTAGACATTTAGTGATGAATAAATCCGCCATTAAAGACCTGATATTAATGTTTTAAACTTGAAATGACAAATTTGCCCTCAATTCCTATAACTATAAAGGGAGACCCGACCTCCACTTCATCCCTTCCTTCACTTCTCTCCCTCTCCAAAGCTCAAGAGAAGCTTGTCCCACACCCAGGATGCTATTCTAGAGCTAAATCCAATTTTCTTGTCCCCGTTCCGGAAGTGGATCCAGCGATGATGACGTACTGCTCCGTTCCTGCTTCTTTCTGCTTCGTCCTCCTTCTTCTCGCTCCATCCTCCGTCTTCCAGGCGTCGCTCCATCCGGCTCATCTTCCAAGCATTCATCGTGGAGGATAATATCTCTTTCCCTTCTTTTTAATTTCTTTCTAGAATAAAATTTTCTGCTTTCTCGTTGTAATCATTTCCTGCTTTGTAGTTGTAAAAACATTCTGATTATATCAAGTGATTTCTCTCTCTCTATCTCTCTCTCTCTTTCTCTCTATCTTATTATTTATATTAGTTCCATTGTAATTATCTTGTTTTTAAAACAAAAACATAAAAAATATAATCGTGGATTTTAGATTGACATAGCCTCCCTGTGTTCGACCCGGAATTCTTAGAATTTCGGTATAAATTTATCTGTTGATGGATTTCTTCGCAAATCGAACTACAACGACGGATTTTTTCTAAACCAACTTCGATCGCGTAGTTTTCCGCTCTTAACATTTTGACGCCGTTGTCGGGGAGGCAACGATTTTCGATTTTATTTCCGCATTTCGTGCACTTTATTATTTTCTAACTTGCTTTATTTCTTGTCCATTGTTTTGCAGGTACCTTGACAGGGAATCTTCAAGCTATAGATCGGAGTAAAGTGCAGCTAAAGGCAGCTGTAAGTGCTCCCCATTCTTCCCCCTCGATAGATTCCATTTCACCACATTAATTCAAACTCTAATTAACCTAGGTGTTTGCATAAATCCTAGGGTTAGTTTGGTTGCTTGGATTTCCACTCACATTCATTTCATCCACATATAAAAAAATCAACAAAAAGATATTTCTTGTGGGGTAATTCAACATACACCCACATTCAAGACACTTAACCTAATTGATTTTCATTTACTCAACCGGATTCTGATATGTGGAACCGGTACACACAAATCAACATATAAAAGAGTAGAAATTAGTCTAGGTTAATCATTTTGTATGCCTAACTCAATGGTGCAATCTTGGCCAATTGTTTGAGTTGTTTGGGCCACATCACTTAACCTAAAATCAGCTCACCAAGTAACTTCCCCTTAGGGTTTTCAATTTAGGTCAATACCAGGCACTCCACTTTATTTTTGATTTCAAAAGGAAAGAGATATTCACCCGTGCTTGAAAACTTGGTTTGCCACAAATTTGATTGAATTAAACCTAAGTCTAAACCCTAAAGCTACTTAAGCAAGATTTGAACCTTAAAGTCTGATCCCTCCCTTTCTTTCTCTCCATCCTCACCCTATGAGGATGTGTATGTTGTACAATAGAACGTTAGGTCCAACCCTTATTCTAATGCTTATAATCCGGGTTGGAGGAACCACCCTAACTTCTCCTGGAAAAACCCAGGGCAGCAGACCCAATTCCGACCTTTCAATTATGCTCCGCAAAGACCAATGGGTCAGGGTCATGTTTACACCCAGCTGCTTCCGAATCAGGTCAATCAGTCATCTTGGAATGGCCATCAACCCGTAGGGCAGGCTTATTTTAACCGACAGATGGTAGAAATGTAAGGATCTATGCTCTAGCTCATGCAGCAAATGAAAACCTCGCTGGACAACTTGCAAAATGGGTTCATTGCTAATTCTCGTCAACCCGGATCTCTGCCATCTCAACACGTACCCAACCTGCGTAATATCCTAAATCCGGGTAATCAAACCCAAGGGTACGAGAATCAGAGGGACCTACACTCACATGCTCAGGTGGTTGAGCAGGGTCCTTCTTCTTCTGCTTCTTTCTCAAATCAAAGGTTTTTGGCTAATGAAGCCCCTCCAATCTTTCCTGCCCCTCCCCAAGACCCAAACTCGTATGCATCTGCTAATTCAGTTACTTTGAGGAGTGGAAAACAAACTCAGGATCCACAACCGCACTATTCTGATATACCAAATCTTGGAAAGTCTGAGGAGAGAAAGGAGAACTCTAAAGAAGAAATCAAGGCTCAGGAACCTGATTTCGAAGATCTGACTCATGTTCCTTTTCCTGAGGCCTTGATTAAACCTAGGAAGAAGAAACTTGTTGATAGTAACGAGGAGCTCTTGAATATATTCAAGAATGTCAAAATCAATCTCCTGCTTCTTGATGCTATCAAACACATACCAGCTTACGCTAAATTTTTGAAGGATTTATGCACACAAAAGCGTAAGTCGAAGGAATCTGTTCCGAGGAAGGTGATACTCTCCGAGTAGGCTAGTTTTGTTATCTTGCATCACCTTCCTCAGAAAAAGAGAGATCCAGGTGCTTATTTGATTTCTTGTGTCATCGGAGATTACACTTTTGATAGAGTACTTTTGGATCTAGATGCATCTATTAACCTAATTCCGACTTCTCTTTACGAGAAATTCGGATTAGGTGAACTTCGGCTAACTTCAATAACGTTGTAGTTAGCGAATTGTTCAGTTACAAATCCGCGAGGCATTATTGAAGATGTTATTGTTAAGGTTAAGGATTTCTATTTTCTTATAGATTTTCTTGTCCTTGACATGGATGTACCTGAAAATCTAAGGAACACGCCCATCATTCTGGGGTGTCCATTCCTAGCTACTGCAAAAGCCAATATCAACTGTGAAAACGGTAGCATGGAAATTGCCTTTGGGGATTAGAAATTGAAATTGGATATTTTTAAGGCGATTAACAAATTCAAGGATTGTGAATTTATAGAGGTACTTGAGGAAGGAAGTTTGAATATTGAAACTTGTATGGCGGTTTCTGCAATTGAAAGTTCCTCCTGTGGTGGTGAATCTGACCTGCAACCCTCTGTGGCAAACATGCCACATTCTGAAGAGGTTATTGATTTTATTCATTTTCAACCTCTTCCTCTTAATGAATCTTCATCAGCATTATCCTTACCTTCAATCTTAAACCTGCCCCAGCTTGAACTAAAACCATTGCCTGAGAATTTGAAATATCAATTTTTGAGACCTCAAAAGACGCTCCCTGTGATTATCAGTGCCAGATTAACTAAGGAGAAGATTAAATTTATCAAGGTCCTAAAGGAACACAAGGAGGCAATTAGTTGGACCATTCATGACCTTAGGGGGATCGAGCCATCTTACTACAATCACAAAATATTTTTGGAAGATGGATCCCACCCTTCTCGCCAAATACAGAGGAGATTAAACCCTAATATGCAAGAAATGGTCAAGAAGGAAATTATTAAGTGGCTCGATGCAGGAATCATTTATCCGATCTCTGATAGTCCTTGGGTAAGTCCTGTGCAAATTGTTCCCAGGAAAGCCGGGATTACTGTTGTGACTAACGAGAAAGGAGAATCTATCACAACTCGTTTATCTTCCTCTTGGAGGGTTTGTATTGATTATAGGAAGCTGAACACAGCCACGAAAAAGGATCATTTCTCTTTGCCCTTTATCGATCAAATCCTTGAAAGACTAGCCGGGCCGAAGTACTTCTGTTTCCTTGATGGTTACTTAGGATACAATCAAGTCCCTATCCATCCCGAGGATCAGGAAAAAATGACTTTCACCTGTCCCTATGGAACCTTTGCTTTCCGTAGGATGCCATTCGACTTATGCAATGCACCTATGACTTTTCAAAGGTATATGCTAGCCATATTTTCTAACATAGTGGGAGAGTTTATGGAAGTCTTTATGGATGATTTATCTGTTTTCGGAGAATCGTTTGATTCTTGTTTGGCTAATCTTGAAATGATTCTTAAAAGATGCATCAAAACAAGACCGGTCCTTAGGTGGAAAAGGAGTCATTTCATGACACAAGAAGGCATCGTCTTAGGTCATGTAATCTCTAAACGAGGTATCGAAGTTGACAAAGCTAAGGTTGATGCTATCTCTAAACTTCCTCCTCCCACATCTGTCAAACAAATTCAATCATTTCTGGGTCAAGTGGGATTCTATAGGAGGTTCATCAAGGACTTTTCTAAGGTTTCTCGTCCTCCGAGCAACCTTCTTGTCAAGGATATGCCATTTGATTTCAACGAATCATGCCGTAAGGCATTTGATTTTCTTAAAATGGCAATTACTTGTGCTCCGATGTTGCAACCACCGGTTTGGATGGCCCCATTTAAGATCATGACCGATGCTTCTGATTACGTGATCGGGGCTGTTTTAGGTCAGAAGATTGACAAGAAGTCCTCTGTCATCTACTACGCTAGTAAAACTCTGGACGAGGCCCAGAGGAATTACACTATTACTGAGAAGGAATTACTAGCTGTAGTATTTGCTTTGGAGAAATTCAGGGCTTATCTCTTAGGGTCTCACATCATCATATATATCAACCACTCGGCCTTGAGACATCTCTTGGTAAAAAAGGATGCCAAACCTCGACTTATTCGATGGATTCTTCTGTTTCAAGAATTTGATCTTAAAATCAAGGATAAATCTGGGGCACAAAATGTGGTGGCGAATCATCTTTCGAGACTTCTGAGTGATTCTTCACGTCCGGATATCCCGATTGTTGATACTTTTCCGGACGAGACTATCCTTACAGTTTCAGGTGTCCAAACTCCATGGTTTGCTGACATCGTAAACTATTTGGCTGTTGGTCAAATTCATCAGGATTGGACCAAGCAACAATGAGATAGACAAAAATCTAAGGCCAAATATTACTTTTGGGAGGACCCTGAACTGTATCGCATTGGCTCTGATCAGATTATTCACCGATGTGTTCCGGAGATTGAATTAAAAAGTATACTCGACTTCTGCCATGCATCTGCGTGTGGTGGACATTTCTCCGGGAAAAAGATGGTTGCAAAAATTTTGCAATCTAGATTCTTTTGGCCGTCTTTATTCAAGGATGCCTAGGAATTCTCGAGGTTGTGTTCCCGATGCCAAGCACTTGGGAGCATAACCAAGAGAGATATGATGCCCCTGAACCCGATTCTTCCAGTCGAAATCTTCGACGTTTGGGGCATCGATTTCATGGGACCCTTCCTCCCTTCATTTGGTCATCAATACAGTCTTGTTGTTGTTGATTACGTGTCCAAGTGGATCGAGGCCATTCCCACCTGAACCAATAACCACAAGGTGGGCATTGATTTCATCAAGAAGAACATCTTCAGCCGGTTCAGGATTCCGAGGGCCATCATCAGCGATGGTAGTTCTCACTTCACTAATGCCCAATTTTATAATTTACTGGCAAAATGCGGAGTAAATCATAGAATCTCCACACCTTACCATCCCCAGACGAATGGATAGGCCGAGATCTTCAATCGAGAGGTCAAGAATATTCTTCAGAAGATGGTTTGGCCTGATTGTAAAGACTGGACTCAAAAGCTTGAGGACGCTCTTTGGGCTTACCGTACTCTCTTTAGGCCTGATCGGCATGTCACCATTTCGTCTGGTGTATGGAAAGGCGTGCGATTTACCCATAGAAATTGAACATAGGGCATTCTGGGCAATCAAGCAGTGCAATTTGGATTTAAGTTTAGCTGGAAAGACTAGGAAACTCCAACTATCTGAGTTGGAGGAGCTTAGAAATGACACGTACGAGAATGCCAAGATCTACAAGGCTCGGACCAAAGCTCTTATGGCTAATTGATATCCCGCAAGAGCTTTGAGCCAAACCAGAAGGTTTGGCTCTTCGATTCTCAACTTAAGCTCTTTCCCGGCAAACTTAGGTCAAGATGGAACGACCCATTCATCATCGATCAGATTTTTCCAAAAAGGGCCATTCAGATTTCTGACCCAAAGACGAGTAATTCATTCAAAGTCAATGATCAACGTCTAAAGCCTTTTATTGACCGTATTGTTCCAGAACCCGTCTCAGACGCGATTGCTCTCATCATGTTGTGATCTCTTTAGCTGGACTACGCCTAGTTGATGGCATTAAACTCAGTAATTGTACAGTCTGACTCAGAGCTGACTCGAGTAACATATTAAGGTGATATCTTCTACATTCTACCTTCCTTTCATGCCTTTTATTCTCAATGAGGACATTGCATCAGCTAGGCATGGGGGGGTGGATTCAATTCTGAATCAATTTGTCAGCTCTGTGGAATTGGAAGCCTAAAGATCAAGGGCCAAGATGGTGTCAATCCACACCTCAGACGACAAATCCGACCACACGGATGGGTTCAGATCAATGATTGCAGCTTAACGACGCGAAAATTGATCCAATCTGACATCTATGGCATCATCTACAACACACAGAAGATGGACAACCAAGATGGATCCACGTGGCACCATCTCAGTCGCCCAATCGGCCCTAAGGATCACCGCTGCATCTCCAAAGGATCTCCACCGCTCAATCCTAGCCGTTGGATCTTGATCCAACGGCCAAAAATGACCCAGATGAGCTGCTCACACTCTCTTAAGGCGAAGGGTGCAGACGATCTGGGCCATTGGATCTTGATCCAACGGCCGTGACCACGCGTGCCTGAAATCAAAAGTGCGACACAAAGTCAGCCGTAGCGTAGCGGGCGGCCGCTCTTTCACGAGCACGAGGCCCACGTTTGAAATGCAGTGCGCCTCAAATCAGATGGGGGCGTGGGAGCGAGCGCAATCCAGCCGTCAGATGATGATTAGGCGACCAAGGGGCAGAGACGTGGCACGCAGAGGAACCTTGGATCTCCATGTGCACAATGATGCGCTTGGGCATGCCCAATCGCTCGCGGATGCGCGATTGAGGGCAGATGAAGGCGTGCACAAGGAGAAATCTAAGTTGTCTAATCTTGCGATTAGACGACTAAGATTTGAAAGATGTGTGCGGGCATTTTGAACGCGGCAGGTGGGGAGGCAGGCGTAGCGCGCACGTTGGCCACAATCAAACCTTTAGTGACAGATAAATCTGTCACTAAAGATCTGATATTAATGTTTTAAACTTGAAATAACAAATTTTACCTCAATTCCTACAACTATAGAAGGAGACTTGACCTCCACTTCTTCATTTCCTTCACTTCTCTCCCTCTCCAAAGCTCAAGAGAAGCTTGTCCCACACCCGGGATGCTATTCTAGAGCTAAATCCAATTTTCTCATCCCCGTTCCGGAAGTGGATCCCGCGACGACGACGACGTGCTGCCCCGTTCCTACTTCTTCTTGCTTCGCCCTCCTTCTTTCCACTCCATCCTTTGTCTTCTAGGTGTTGTTCCGTTTGACTCGTCCTCTAAGCATTCGTCGAGGAGGATAACATCTCTCTCCCTTCTTTTTTAATTGCTTTCTAAAATAAAATTTTCTGCCTTCTAGTTGTAATCATTTCCTGCTTTGTAGTTGTAAAAACATTCTGATTATATCAAGTGATTGTTCTCTCTCTATCTATTTCTCTCTCTCTTTCTCTCTATCTTATTATTTATATTAGTTCCATTGTAATTATCTCATTTTCAAAACAAAAACATAAAAAAATATAATCGCGGATTTTAAATCGACGTAGCCTCCCTGTGGTCGACCCGAATTTCTTACAATTTCGGTATAAATTGATCTGTTGATGAATTTCTTCGCAAATCAAACTACAAAGACGGGTTTTTCCGAAACCAACTTCGATCGGGTAATTTTCCGCTCTTAACTAGCAACCATTTTGAGTGATACACCGTACCCCTACGGGTGGGACCAGACCTCTAATAGGGTTCCCTAGTTATCATTAGGTGCATTTTAATAGGTTTACAGCTTGTTATTAGGCCTAATCAGACCCATGCACAGTGCACAGCTCCCAACCGTACATCGCACCAATAGCATCGCATGCCACGTGCTTAAATCATTCATATGCTCAGAGAGGATAGAGGGGACAATGTGTAAGGGAGGCGCCGAGTGCTCATGACGACCACATAGCCCACAACACAAAAGCCCTACATGTGGCTCCAGGCGGTTCTCCATAACTGAGGTGGCACCATTGTGCTTGCCCTCAGCCGCTTAAACCCAGCGCGCCTGTGTTTTGTTAACTCATGTTTAGCCCTCGATTTGAGGGCCCAATTGTATTCCAAATTCAAATTACAACATGGTTGTAAAGCCCTTATATATGGCTATATAATTATATAGTTTATTTACAAAAATAATTAATTTTACTATATAAATAAATTAGCTAAACTTTACAAATTATACACATTAGTTTAAGTGTTCATTTGTTAATTTAAGTATAAATTACTTAATTTATGGCCTAATTGATATTATACATTATTATAATACATATTAAATTATTTAATACATATTTTTATGATATTTTACAAGTTTTATTTTAATTTATATACATTTAAATGTCAGTTTTGGGGGTATTATTTATATAAATTAGGTATAAATAATATAATAAAGTATAAATAAAGTTAAATTAGTTTAAATTACTTAAAATATTATAATACAAAAATAAAATATAAATTATTTCAATAATAACTTAATTTATTAATTTATTTTATCTTAAGTTAGTAAACTACTTCATAACTTATTAAATTAGTTATTTACTGTATAAATATAATTAAATTAGTTTGCAGGTATTATAATGTACATATTAAGTATATAAATATGTACATACAGTATTACTTATAAATAAGTTTATTTATTGGGGTTTATAAATTTGTGTAGCTTATAGTATATATTGTAATTTCGCTACCTTTAAGGGGGTGAGATCAGCGTGACGTAAAAAATGCGGAATTAAAATAGATAAGCTCACAAAAATAGCAATCACACAATTAGGCACAAGTATTTTTAGGTGGAAACCCAAACCGGGTGAAAACCACCACCTAACCCTCTTAAGTTAGGATTTTCCGATCGACTTAGTCGATCAAATCCACTAACTGAATCACTTAAATGAGGGTGATTCAACCTCTTACAACAACACTACTTTGAACGAGGGTAGTGTGCCTCAAACCCTTTCTCTTCACGAGAAGGATTCTGTCTCTTGAAGGAGACGGGAATTCGCAATGCGAATACCCAACCAAATAACAAAGTAACAAATACAAGAATAGTCCTATAGAGCCAACAAAGTAATTCGTAAACTAAGCTTCTATAGGTGTTAGGACGCTTCCCTTTTCTTGGAACTGCGTCAAATCAGTGACGGGTATGCGTGAACCACGCTTTGGCACAGCAACGCTCTTGTAACGTCGGCGGGAGAACGGGTGCACATGAATCAAGCTCTCTAGATGTAGAACTAGGCTTGGAGAGCTAGAGCTTTCTTCTCAAGATCAAAATGATGTTAAAGTGTGTTGCTTGGTGTATCTTTGTGTGTTACAAGCCAAGGGGTCCTCCTCTATTTATAGAAGGCCTAAGAAGGCTTTGGAAGGCCTTGGAAGGCTTCCATAGCCGTTGGGTGCAAATTCAAGGCAAGTCAAGTCGGAATCAGGATCAATCATGACTCTGACAGGGTTATCAGACATCTAGTCCTGGCATCAGACGTCTGGAAAACGAATTTAGGACGCCTGGGAACATAGTCAAACGTCTAATTTTAGGCGGGTTTCCTTCCTGACTTGAATCAGATCGAAACAGGATTCTAGTGAAAGTCCATCAGATGACACACAGGACATCTAGCATAATGTCTGGACATATGGAAACCTATTTTTCTGAGGAAATGGATTCCCAAGGGAGTACAACGACTAGAAAATCTATGAGAAGAGATTTTGGGTCAGCCGAGGCAAAATGGTCATGTATCAGACGTCTGGGATCCTTTACGGACGTCTGATACGAGGTTAACGGTCATTTTCTCAATGTTTGTTAAGGAAGCCAACGGTCCACTAATTAGACATCTGGCAAAAGCATCAGATGTCTCCTAAGACGTCTAGACTAAGGTCTAGACGTCTGATTTCATCAGACAGAACTAAGTCCAGCCTAAATATTATCGGACGTCTGAGTCAACAGTTAGACATCTTAAAAGTCATTATCAGACGTCTGATTTTCAAATTAGACGTCTGATAAGGCTATCTGAGCCCTGTTTTGGTTTTCTAAGTTCTCTACAGAAAACCTAAGTATCCAAGGGTTATGCAAGTGTTCCTAGGCCTACCGTTAGGGTTCTTTGAGGCTCTTTAACATGAATCTAAGAAACAAAATAAAGAGCAACAAAAGAAACAAAAATACATAGTACAAAGGAAAGGAAATCTATCATATTCTTCATATCCTTCCTTGTTCAAGTTATCGCTCCTCGCAAAGCTCCTCTATTCTCCATCAAGCTTCTCCAATCCGCTATGGATGTGAGCTCGAACTCCGTCTAACCACGTCTCCATTTGCAATTAACCGAAAATCTAAGACTTCAAGTGTAAATGTTAAATGACACTTATTTTGTTATCATCAAAATAAACGATCGTTGTGCTCTAGCACCAACACATATAAGTTAATTAAATTAATAGATAATTATATAATAAAGTTATATATATAATAATTTATCCTAAATACTTAATTTACACTATAGAATACATATATAAGTTATATGTACACATGATATACATATTTTACATTATATACCTTTATAGCTTAATATATAGCTTATATCTACAGGTATATACATAATATACATAGTATTTTTAGGTGTTTTTCAAGTTTTTCTGATTTTTATGGGTTTTATATGTTTTATAGAGGTAGGGGGTGAGAAAGAAAGAGAGATGAGAAAAATAGAGTTGTTTTTTTTTTTTTTTAGGTTTAGCTCTTTTATTAAGTTTTAAGGTATACTGAATCGTCAGCTGATATGTTCTACCAAGCCGAAGGTTCAAATGACCTTCAAACTTTGTATACACTTAAAAATATATCTAATCTTACTCACTACATATTTATTTTATTTTTTTGAAATTTTTATAGTATTTTTATTTATTTACCAATGTAGCTCATCCTAGGCCTTAAAAAGGTGTTTCAGGAAGAACGTAAGGCACTAGAGTGTAGGTTGAAGGTTGCATAGGCAATCAAAGAGTTCAGAAGTGTTATATACATGATATGGAAGTTGTTAAATCTAAGAAACATGAATTTCAACTCAATTTTATCAAATTTTCAGTGTTTGGGCAGTTGGACACATGTTATAGTTGACAAAAGAAGTTTAAAATAAACTTACAATCATTCAAAAGAGATTCAGGGTCATTTAGAATACATGAAAGCTTGTACATGGTATATACAACAATTAAAACACTTGTCAGCCATTTAAAACATCAAAGCTCAGCTGCTACCCCATTGATCAGACCATCCAGCAGCCATATTGCTGTAGCAGCAACAATATCAAAGACAGCAGCACATTTCTGATCTCAGCAGCTGGATGAGCTGCAGAGATCAGGCAGTAATTTCCAAAGGCCATAGGTAAAATTCCAGATGTCTTATCATATTTTCAAAGGACTGCTGTGCATCTATGATCATCAAATTCAACTGTTTTAAGGTTAATTTCAGTGCTTCTAATGTGAAGTTCAATGCATAAACACCCAAGATCATATTTTAATTCTCATCTTAAAATCCCTTTTAAGTCAGAAAAGAAGATCTGAAAATCATATGTATAAAATAGATTTCAATCCCCTTTGCAAACCCTTTTAAATCTTCTTCCAAAAATCCTTTAAAAATCCAACACACCTCCACTATAAAATCAGGAAAGTGAGTATAGGGGGTTGAAATGTCGCCCCAATTGAACTTTTGCTTTGGGTCTTTCAATGATCTCCTCACTTAATCTCCTTGAACACCATTGATGGGTGTTTAAGGTGATTTTGTGGATTGATCAAGACCCATCGGGTCCTTGTTCCATCTCAAATCAGAGCGAATTGAATTTCCTTGATAGAACTCGCCAACAAAGGGCATAGAGTAGATGTATGCTCATACACAAATCAAAACAAAGCTCAAAAACATGAGAATCCTTGCATACATCAAAATCAAACCCATTAAATCTCAAAAAGCTTGATTAAATCCGATAAAAATCCTAAATGAATTCCAAATCACTGATTTGAACACTGAAAACCAATTTAAACAAGATCGAGCAATTCAAGTTGATAAAACAAGAGTGGGGGGTCTTTGTGGAATTGTGAGATGGATGGGAGACCCCCCAAAGTGATTTTTAGCTCTAATTTTAGATCTGAGAACCAAGGTTCTCAGGTCTGAAGTTAGACCTTAATGTATGGGTGATCAATGAAATTCAAATCGAGGAAAAAAGAAGGCAATCAAATGGAATGAATGGGGAGAAAAATGAGTTGATGGTGTGTATGAAAGTCTCTCTGATCTGAATTGATCAGAGAGATGAGAATCGGATCTAAATTACCCTATTCCTAAGCTAATCTAACACTACAATTAATTAGAGAGCAGTAAAACTATATTAATTCTACTCCTAGAAAGCATATAAAGTCCTAATCTAAAGGAGGAATGGGATTCCTGGGCTGCAGCTGGTCACTGCAGCGACGAAGGGAGATGTGGAAGACTCCAACGAGGAATTGGATCCCTGGGCTGTAGCTGGTCACAGCAAAGACGAATTGGAGGAGGGAAGGTCGCACCCCTGTCACAAGTACGACTGATGAATGAGGGAGAGAATTGGAGAATAGATGAAATGATCACTCAAGGAGGAGGGAGCAATCCTTTGCACGCGAGCTCAGAAAGGAACTTAAGTAGAGTGACAAGTGGATCAGGTCACCTCGCGGTGGAATTAGGTGATTCGATTATGGGCGGCGAGGATTAGGTCAGAGGGCGCGCAACGTTGTCAAATTGAATCCTAGCCGCTAGATGAGATCTGGGCGAGGAGGTGAAGCCAAAGCTTCGAATCAGTGAAAGCCATAGATCAAGTGGGTCAAGGCATAAACGGTTGGAATTTGGAGTGTTCTTTGTGTGAACAGTGCACCCAAGGTGCACTGTTCTCGCAGGCTTCTAATGGGCAAATTGCAGCAAGGGTCTTCAATTGAAACGGTAGGATTTTTGCATAGAGACCCATAAGTAGTATAAAATGATTACAGAGTTGTCCCTAGAGCCTTACAAAAAGGTCCTTGTATCCAACAATTGGGTCCTTGGAGGTTTTATAATTAATGAAATGTTATATAAGAACCTAAATGTGAAACTCTTAATGCAAGGTCCTAATGATGTCTAAATGCTACCAAGTTTTTATCGAATCTTAATTGAACATATTAGAAGTTAATTTCACTTTTGATTTAAAGTTTTGAACTCATTTGTGTGTTCAATTTGCAATTGGATCACCATTTTGTGTTTATTAATAAAATATCTCAATAAATGGCCTAATTTTGCATTTTTAGCATAGCTTTGATGTTTTAGGTCTTTTCTATTAACTCTCACACTTAACCCTTTCATTGTGTTAATTTGGTAGTGTTTAACCTAGTTTTTAACTTAACTTGGGCATTTAGCTATGATGAGCCACACCTCATCAGTTGCCAACGAGGGATGTCATGATGTGGGCATTTCCTTTGCAATTCATGAAAGCACTCCCATGCTTCATGAATTGGTTCTCCTTGGTTTTGAGTAAAGGTTGTGATTGCTCGCCTAAGGGCATTGGTGTGACCTATATGAAACAATTTCTTTAGGAATGCAAATTCGAGTTCAACCCAAGTCGAGATAGGTTGTGCGATTATGCGGTACCAATAGGCAGCTTTGTCTTTTAGGCTAAAGGAGAACATCTTCATTAATAGGATTTCTCGATTTTGATTTCAAGGTCCAAGGGTTTGAGATAGGTTTTTAAGATCTTCGATGTGTTGAAATGGATCCTTGGATGCGTAACCGTGAAAGTGTGGGATTAGACCTATAATGTTTGGCTTTAGTTATGGGTCATTTTCCCCTACGAGAATCCTAACACTAGGCTCTACTTGGGCATTGGATGGACTATAGTAGTCATTGTGTAGAGGCATAGGTAAAGGACGAGGTAGAGGAGGAAAATCAGGGGGATCAAGACCCGCCTCAGGTTGAGGAGGAGGACGAACCTGAAGATTTTGAAAAGCAGCCGTCAACAGATTGATTTGACAGTTCTGCTCGAGCATTTGCAGATTCTGGTTTAGGAGCACCTCATGGATATCAAAAGGTGACATTTCCCGCTGACCAGAAGAAGAAGGGATCTCAAGATTCGGGTTTTACGATTGATCCATAGAATCAAACACAGAAAATGCAGAGAAAGCAGATGGGAAAATTGGTTGCCTCAGTGCAGCCAGCTTGGGTAGACCTGTCAAAGGATATATAAGAGAAGGTTTCAGAGATCGCCACCTGTGCATAAACTGCAAAAAATGTGCAAAGGCACACTCACACCACTGCATAAAAATATCAGGAAGCAAAACCCATATACAACGTGAAAAGTAGTGTTTCTTCTTTTCAAAGGAAAAGAAGATCCTAGAATATGCAAAAAATATATAGAGATTCAAACAAGTAATATATCAATCCAAATATGCGTCCTATACGTATCTACGAATGTGAGTATCCTAAGGCTCGAAGGTCTAAGGTCTAAAATCAAGATCGCTCACTACTGGCTCCCCAGGACTCTAGTAGTGAGACAGACTTATTGATCTTTGACCAAAGCCCTAAGAGAGGTAAAGAGGAGAGGTAGAAGTATAAGACTCGTGTGACTCTAGTGATCGCACTATGTGCACAATAGCATGCAACATACGTCTTCGATAAAAACCCGCATGCAATCTGCAAACACAATATATGTCACGAGTTTTATGAATCCCTTTTTAGTTAATCTTTTTCAAATGATAGAAAGAAGTAAATGTGACTGCTTTTTAGATCTTTTCAAATAAATAGATGCTCTTGCTTTAAGACCAAAGGCAGGGATCTACGTGGGTTTTTCATGTGTTTTCCCGTTGATGCGAGATATCAAAAATCTCGAGTCAAATCGATAGCTAGTAGAAGGTAAATGCACTCCTAAGAGTGTATGCCTAATAGTATGGTGCTGCTAGTCAAAAAGTATGTATTTTTGGTATTTTTTATATATTTCTAACTAAATGCAATAAACAATCTAACTAAAGACTAAGGAAAGAAAATCTCACAATGGGTATGTATAGTGAATAAGCGAAAAAATGAGAAACAAAAAACCTGCCTTCCTCCTGAGAATACCTGTGAAGATATCCCTGAGATATGATAAAAACAAAACAAAAACAAACTAGTTAGAAATGAAATATGTACAAAATAAATAATTAGAATGATAATGGCGAATATAATTACCAAGTAACCTCATCGGCAACGACGCTATTAAAATAGTCGTTCAATTCTCAACATAGATAATTAAGGTTATTAGTTTTAATTAATTGCATAAAGAATACACTTAGGTTAACTTGATTCATTAAATTTTAACAGCATATCACGAATACAGAATAACTAAGGGGTTCGCTAGGGGTTAATCTAAGGTCAAATGTTCATTAATGACTAATAAGTGGGTTGATGCAGACAAAAATGAGTTTTCGCACATTTCGAGAATTAACAGTAACCCAAAATCCTAATTTCAGACCTGCTTAAATAACAGTGGTTTTAGTCAGAATAAAATTTATCTAAACCTTTTAAAATTCATAGAAAAATATTCCATAAGATTTGGTAACCTTAATTTGACCATTTGAACCTATTTTGGCCTTAAACAGAGTCACAGGCACAGTTTTGCCTTAATTTGGGTCTCTGCACAAATTGTCTAGTCAAACTTGGTCAAAACCAAAATCCAACTTCACTATCAGATTCCTTGGGTCCAAATTAGGGTTGTACTAAAGTTTGGGCCCAATTAGAGATTATTTTGACTTAGTTTGTATTTTGGTCTAGTTTGGCTCTTTTCTCTCTCATATACACCCTTAGCTTTTGAAATCCTTGCAAATACCCCCCTAAGTTCTTCATCTTCTTCGTAGTTGGGTCCCTACTACCAAGCCAGGTGTGAACTGATGAACCCGAGCTTCCAATCAAGGATCCTCCCTTATTGCTTTGTCAATCCCTTTCAAAATTGGAAGGGATGATCATGAGGAAATCCTAATTCATCTAAATCTAATTCTAGACTCTGAATCCCCTCAACAAACCTGTGCGAATTATTGGATTTCAATGATCTTCTTCTTGAGAATCCGAGCCTCTCAAGCTTATTTCCAAGCTTGGAAGCTTACTTGAAGCTTTATAAAAGCTTCCCCAGCACATAATCGTGCTCCTTAGCGAGTTTTTGGCCCAAGAAACCCTCTTCTCCCCTACCTCCTGCTGGCTCCAACTCTGCTCCAGCGATTCCCTTCCTCTGGTCTCCTCGCCTGCTGCCACATACTATAGGCAGCAGGTTCTTCAGCACCTCACCATACCTGCGAGGGGCTTCCTCTCCCTTCAAGCATCGCCATCCTCCCTCCTAGAGCCACCTTCGTCTCCGGCACCGGCCCATCATAGCTAGTGTCATCTCCGCATCCCTATTGTCAACAATCACCTACATTCAACTCCTCATCTTCCACTGATTTTATTTGCACCCCCGACACCCACTTCAGAACGCCCTCATGCCCGCGCCACCATCATCTCCCTTGTCTCCGGCGTACCTCTGGTGACCTCGAAAATCTGCTACATTGCACCAATCCACTCCCCACCAGTCCAGAAACATTCGCGTGTCCTCACGAGCAAAACTCCTTAAGTAATTAAGGGGATTAGCTGCTCAAGCACTCCACCCAACTCAAGACCCTTCGAACCACCGTCTCGAGGTCGTCATGCTTCATCACTCACTCGCACTCCACACCACAACCACCAACACACTCGTCGTTCCACGGTGATCCTCCTGAGCTTATTTGACGTAGCCGCAAGGCCGTCTTTTGCTCTTCAGGTGATCATCGGACCTTCGCCACTGCCCTCGACTTCTCTGACGACACTTGCAGTCATCCAGCCACAACTCCAAACACCATTCCCAGGTGAAGCGACTGACCTCTAGTTCCTTCTCCAGGCACCTAATTGGAGCCTTCATACGCAGCTGCTGCCTCAATCAAAGCCTTCAACCTCCAACTGCTCGCGAAGAAAGACTATGGGACATTTAGTCCCACATCGTAGAGATTGAAGCAGCCTGTGCAAGATTTAAGTGTTTTGTGCACTCAACCCCTCACCCAAGACAAGAGGTTGGGTCCCCAGCCACCTCACCTGCTTAACCCGACCGAGCACTCTTGGCTTGCGACCCACGCCCGCAAGCTTGGTCCTGTTCACGCCCGGTTATCCACCCGATTACCCAGCTAAACCTGGGTTTCTGAGGGAAAGAAGAAAAGGAGAGATAGAGGGGGGTTTTGCCCTCTGTTGCGCTCTCTACACTTAGCCAATTTCAAAGGAGGCCTTTGCCCTTGTGGTGTGGTTTGCTCTCCCTTGAGGCATGAAGGAAGGAAGGAGAAAGGAGGCCTTTGCCTCTTCTATTGAGCTGATCCTCTGAGCACTTAAGGCGTCCAATGCCTTATGCCTCCGTCTGATCTATATTGGTTCTGAAGCTATTGTTGGTTCATTTGATTTGGTTGACGTGGAATATTTGGTTGGATTTACTGTTCATATATTTGAAATACTTGAGCTTAACTTCAAAGGGTTAATTGGTGATTCAAATCGCCATTTTAACACATTCCTTTTGCACTTTGCTACTGGATTTCATCTATATATCATTTTGAGTTGTTCTAAATAAAGTTTTGATTATAATTGCTTATATTTCTTGTGATTAGTGAGATTGAATTGTTATTACTTACTTCCTGTGTTCGACCTCGGACTCTTCTTTGATTCTGAGCATATAAATTTAAATGTTTTCAAGTGATTGAGGTTTTGCTACAACAAAATAACTATAAACTCCTCGATAGTCCATTAATAGTGAAGCTAACCTAACATTTTAAATTTTAATTCTTTTTAACTGATTGAGTCCAAGTTGATCACTAGGAGGTATAAACTTACTTAATTCACCATATTTATTATTTTAAGTTAACAAATGAATAATTACTACATTAATTACATAATATGTTGAGCATATGAATAATTGTGCATGAAATAAAACATCAAATCATGCAACTATTCCATTAATAAGGGTAATGTACATGAATAATTATACAATGAATAGGGTGGAAAGAAACATTTATTACAAATATTACAAAATATAAAGACATAAAAGGAATTATCAATACAAACAATGCCTCTTGAACAATAAACTCAAGCACTTCATTTCTCTTTGATCAGCTTTCAGCCTTCACTTAATATTTCTCTCTCATTAGACGGTTCTTTTCTTGATCAGACGACTTAAATCTTAAAGTTAGACTTTCAATTAGTTTATCAGACGTCTCTCTCTTCCTTTATCTTTTAATTCTTAATTCTTTTCTTAAGCACTCTCCCTTTCTTCATTTCTTTCTTTTACCTTACACTCTCATCTCTCTCCTTTAATACAGCTCTTATTGTGCAATACATCTTCACACTTAGTCATTTTCAACCCTTTAACCCACATTTAAAACTTAACAAAAATTTATTTAGTGGAAGGACCGGTTCTTTCGAGGATACACAACACCCACTAGGAGTAGGACTAGACCCTACTCAAATTGGTCCTAGTTCATTAGTGTGGATTTCAGTCTATTAGATTGCACAGTAACGGGCCCATTCCAGGCCTACACACTCACGCCCACCCAAGCCCACGCACACACAGGTGCACACACACGCACGCACTCGAATCAATGCTCAGAGGATATAGTATTTTGGTACGCCCAATGCTTGACAGCTAAAGAGCTGGGTGAAGCCTTTCCTTTTATACCAAGGCGGACGCTCTTCACTCTTCGATGTGGGTCTATCACTAGCAACTCTCCTCTCAGTGTAGGGTGTTCTGGTCGGATCTTCAAGGAATGATTACAAGCAGCACCGAAGTCCAAATCAAGCGACCATGACCTCGAAAGAAAGCTCTTGACCTTTTCTACACGATTGCAACATCAATTTGATGTTTAAAATAGAATTGATTCATGGATTGAAAGGAGAAACATATGCACTGTTGCCATGGTCCAGAATGTGCTTCAGAATAGGAATCTCAGGTCAAGTGACCTGCAGAAGAAAAAATCTCTCTCATTTGAGAGAAATGAAATTCTTAGAATAGCATTCCACATCGAATAAAGGAAGAAATGAGTAGGATAAAGCTTCAGGAAGCTCAGAAGTGTGAGAGCTTTGAGTTTGAGTCACAAAATTCTGATTTCAGACCTGAATCAGCCCAGAAGATAGATCGGAGCAGTTGGAAAGGATCTAAATCAAATTAAGAGGTCAAATGAAACTGATCTAAGTGGAAATTAGATTCAAAACTCGACAGAATGGTGAAGAACAGCTTTGGGTTCCAGTTGGAGCCCAAACTGACCAGATCACATAATCTCTAACAAACCTCAATAAAATCCGATCAAATAAGTTCTAAACAATTCTAAATCATCACAAGAACTTATCCAATCCATTAAATCAGAGATTCTCGCATGACTTCCTCAAGAACAATTCCTAGTTGACCATAAAAGCTCAAAAGTTGACTTCTTAAATCAGAGCACACATATTCAATTTAAAGGTCTAAATAGGTTTAATTCAATCCTAAGAATCTATTAGACACATCAAATCGTGTTTTAATGACTCCAGCCATGCTCTTAGGCTTCGTCACCTGAGCTTGAATGGTGATGTGTTTGGCATAACAAACTAAAGTTTGTCAACTTAAACAAAGACTTAGAATAGGTTTTAGAACATCTTCTCATGCTTCTGGACCTATTCAGTAACTCTAAACCCCATTGAATCAGGTATTTCCAACACTGCCGGAGTTGGAGAAGGCAAAGATCGACTTAGAGATCAAATCATCAAAATCAAATCTGATCATCTAAATTTAATCCTTGTTGATAGCGGAAAACTACGCGATCAAAGTTGGATTTGAAAAACCTGTCGTTGTAGTTCGATTTGCGAAGCAATCCGTCAACAGATAAAATTTTACCGAAATTCGTAAAGAAATTCCAGGTCAAACACAGGGAGGCTACGTCAATCTTAAATCGATGATTATATTTTTTGTATTTTTGTTTGAAAGCGAGATAATTACAATGAAATTGATATAAACAATAAGAGAGAGATAGAGAGAGAGAACAATCACTTGATAAAATAATACTATTTTTACAACTAGAAAGTGGGAAATTCTATTTTAGAAAGCGATGAAAAGAAGGGAGAGAGATGTTATCCTCCTCGACGAATGCTTGGAGGATGAGCCGAACGGAGCGAAACCTGGAAGATGGAGGATGGAGTGGAAAGAAGGAGGACGAAGCAGGAACAAGGTAGCATGTCATCGTCATCACGAGATCTACTTCTGGAACGGGGCCAAGAAAACTTGGATTTAGCTCTAGAGTAGCACCTTGGGTGTGGGACAAGCTTCTCTTGAGCTTTGGGGAGAGAGAGAGGTGAAATAAGGGATGAGAATTTCATAGGGTAGGGGTCTCCTTTTATAGTTGCAAAGATTGGGGGCAATTTGGTCATTCCATATTCAATAACATAAAAATCAGGTCTTTAGTGATGGATTTATTCGTCACTAAAGACCTGTCGTGGGTGTCGTGTGCGTGCGTCGCACTTGCCTCCTCTCCTGTGCCGTAATGCCAAGCGCACATCCAAGAAATCGCATTCGCCCAATCGAGAGATCAGACGGCTCAGATCACTCCTCGCCCGCCTCAGCTTCGCGCACTCGCACGTGAGATCGGGAATGAGGCGAGGCGTCCAATTATGCGTGCGCCCGATTGGACGATCTGGGCTGCTTGCAATTGATCACGCGGTCGAGATTGCACGCGCCCATGTGAGAGAAGGCACTTCACGGCGGCTCGAACGCGTGCGCTTCGCACGCATAGCACCTTAACTGCTGTGCTATGCAGCGATTTGAAGCACTGCTCTTCCTTTACACGCGGCTATTCTTGGTCGTTGGATCTTCATCCAATGGCTGAGATCTCACGTCAGGCGCTCCTTCAGGAGTTGAGCGGAGGGGGGGCGGTCGAGTGTGGATGGTTAGGATGATGCCACGTGGCACCATCCTGACCGTCCATCTTCTTTGTGTTGTAAATGATGCCACAGATGTCAGATTAGATCGATTTTCACGTCGTTAGTTTGCGATCGTCAATCCAAACCCATCCATGCGGTCGGATTTGTCATCTGAAGTGAGGATTGATATCTTGGCCCTTGATCTCTGGCCTTCCTCAGAGTATATCTGGTGCTATGGATGTCCGATCAGGGCAATCTTGGAGTCGTTGAACGCCCGTTGTGGCCCTGATCAGATCCGTACGGTTGGATCTTCCGTCCGAAACCCCGATTAAAAGTCACCCTGTCCCAGGCCATAAAAGGCGATAATTACTATACAATCTGTACAATTTGACCTAAATGCATGATTATGCATGTTATGCACTATTTACAATGCATGATGCTAATATAACACTAAGAATATGTATTAATAGATATTTTTAGCTATTTAGATGTATGCACATCAATCCTCATATCATAATTACCAGATTTGGAGCTACTCGCAAAGTTCTGAAGGCTGTGGTTCGTATTGGAGTCGTCGGAGCTTGCCGGAGCTCCGGTAAAGACTGTTTTAAGTCGCTAGAGATCAAATCTCCATAAAACTTATCAAGAAAGGTATTAAATGGTTCCAGAGGTTGCAATGATCGAACCACAAGAATACCTAAATTGATCCAATTAACAATCATAAACATGGATTAACCAATAACTTCAGTAAAGACATATCTTGAGTTCGCATGAACTCAAGATTAGCTCTCCCTCTCAATTGAATGAGAGGAAACAATCAAGGAGGTGAGGTGATGGTGATAGGGTGGCTAATTAGGTGAATGAACCTCTTCTGAGCCGCCATTAACAGCGAGCTCAGAAGAAAGGTGTGAAATTAGGTGTTTAATATGTGTGAGTATTAGGTGAAATTAAATGGTAGATTGGGGCCCTTGTATGATGCTAAGGTGGTGGAGGGCCTCAAATGCGTGTGTAGATAACTTAGAGCCCTCCGCCATGGACAACAGAGGTGATCCGGTGAAGGTGTTGTGATTTAAGTGTGTAAGTGGCTAATTCAACAGGGAAGAAAGTGAATTGTGATTGTGGAAGATTAAAGAAAGTGAAAAAGCAGATGAAATCATGAAAGAAGGTCAGCAAGGTCAGATTTGACCTCGCCAGAGAAGGAGAAGATGATGTTAAATCTACTGATTACACTACGCTAACTATCTATCAACTCGCTAGAACTATTCTACACTAATCTAAGAAGCTAAGTCTACTGTTACCTGGACAAAAGGGGATCAGGAGACTCTGTTAACGTTCATAATGGGGGAGGAAATAGAGGGGGAGATCAGAGCTCCGGCGGTGGAGAAATGCGACATGTATAGGAGGTGGATGGCGGCGTACCCTCATTTGAAGACACGACAAAGGATGGCAGAGACAGTACAGCAGTCGTTCTCCTTGGAAAGGATCGAAGATGGTGATGGTAACGCCATCATGAGCCATAACTAGCTTTATTTAGTCAGGATTAATTAACAAATGCTCCTATATAATCGCCTGAGAGCCATAATTCCATTCAGATCCATTTTAAGAAAAGAATATTAAATCAAGGCTAATTTTGCAATTTTAATAGCATATCATGAACACAGAGTAACCACGGGATCTTTCAGGGGTTAATCTAAGGTCAAATGACCATTAAAGTCTAATAAGTGGGTCCACATAAACAGAAATGAGGTTTCACACATTTCGAGAACTGATTAATAACACAAAACCCTAATTTCAGATCTACTTGAATTGAAGAGATTTCAGTCAGGATAAAATTCATATAAATATCCTAAAAATCATATAAAAACATTCCTAGAGGTTTGGTACCCTTGGCTTGATCATATGAACCTATTTTGAACTTAAACAAAGTCTCAGACGGAAGTCTACCCTAATTTGGGTTTCTATACAAATTTCCTAGTCAAACTTGGTAAAAACTGAAATCCAACTTCACCATCAAATTTCTTGGGTACAAATTAGGTTTGTATCAAAATTTGGACCAAATCAGAGTCCATCTTGACCTAGTTTGCATTTCAGTCCATTTAAACTCTATTCCTCTCAATCGAGCCCCCAGCTTTTGAATTATTTGCAAAGAGCCCCCCAACTTTATCATATTCCTTGTAGAAATGCCCCTACTGCCATTGAAGGTCAAATCGACCTTCAAGACAACTTTGACCACCTCAAATCCTATTCAAATCATCACCAAATCTCACTCAAATTGGGGAGATTGATGTTCAAACTACAAAGAAGCAATTGAGATGGATCTTGGGCTCTGATTTGCACTAGAAATGTTGTGCAAATGCACAAAATTCTTGGGTTCTTCTTGATTCCTAATGAAGCGCAATCAAGCTTCTTTCCTGATCTAGAGCTTGCCAAGGAGCTCTTTAAAAGCTCCTGAACTTTGTATCGTGCTCTTTAGTCCGGTTTGGCCTTAGAAACCTTCTTCCTTTCTTCCTCTGGCTAGCTCCGACCAACTCCGGCGGCTTCTTAAGTTCCCCCTCATCCATGCCTCCAACCATCGAATTGGAAGCACCGCCTTCTTCCGACGTTTGCCGGCCAAAGCCCTATCGACTACAACCTCTTCTTCGTCGTTGTTCCCTCATCGGAGAGTTCGTCTCCTCCAGCGCCAGCCAATCAAATCCAACGCCTCCCTCACCCCCTTCATCCTTAATTAGGTTCCTAAACCCTCCCTTTCTCTCCGTAGTTTAGGTTTAGCCCTTTAGATCCTAGGTTCGATCGACAACTCACCCCTTTCCCTCATCGTGTTCCTCCGCTCTGGCCAAGCCTCCGGTGAGGCCATCGTACTCCACAAACCACCGAATGACCCGCCATTACCTCTAGAAGCTCCCTCACCCTTCTCCAACCAAAAGTCCTCTACTAATTGGAAACTTCAACCTCCATACACCTCCACGGAACATCGCACATCGTCGTCACCTTCCCTGACACCGTCAGCCCTCCATAAGCCTTCTCACACCAAATTGCCACCGTCGCCACCTTCGCCGTCCCCCGACGATGCTAATTGACCTACTGATGGGACCTAGCACCCATATTCGTGGATTTCAGGTCTCGTCGTCACTCCCCACGCCGTCCTCTTCACCGGTATCGTCACGTGCCATCCGACCACCGTTGGTATCGTCCCCACTCTCAATCAACGCGGAAGCACCTGAGGATGCTTCCCAGGGCTTCAATTGGGCAGGGAAGCCTCAGCAGCTGTTGGATTTGAAAGGAGTATCTTTCTGCTGGCGCACATGAAAGGAGGTGGGGGGCATAGTCCCACATCGTAAGACAAGGAGTGGCTGTAGCGACATAAATTGAATTCATGCCATATGCTCTTCGCCCAGGACACCGGGGGGTCAGGTTCCCCGCGCACATACTCGAGCACGCCTCACCCGTGATCCATGCACGCGAGTCTAGCCACTATTTATGACCCGATTACCCAATACTTGACCTGATTAAACCTGGTTCTGAGAGAAGAGAAAGAAGAAAAATTTGTGAGAGGAGGGGGAAGGGTTTTGCTCTGAGATCCATGCATGCATGCCTTGGGATGCATGCTAAAGAGAAGGCTTTGATACTTAGCCTTTGAGGAAAGTTGGCCTTGTGTTGTTGTGCCTTGAGAAGCCTTGGTGCCCTTGTGTGCATTCTGTGGGGCTATGCTGTGATGAGTTTAGCCGTCTAAGAAAGGAGGTTGACATCTAGTGAAGCTCTGTGCTTGACTTTGGCATAAAACTCTGATACTATGGAAACATTTAAGAATTTAAGTTGACGTGGATTAATTGATTGAAAATACTGTTGATTTATTTGAATGATTTGAATAGTTGGAATATATGCTTAATTAAGAAGAATAATTGGTGATTTAAATCACCATGGTTTTCTTTCTAATTCTTTTTATCTCATGATATTTTGAGATACATTGAATATCAATCTAACAAGTTTTTCATTGCATATCTTTTTATTGTGCTCAATTTATCTGTGCTCTTTTATTATGAATAGAGATTAGTGCGTGAATTACATTTGCTCTTTGCGAATGACCTCGAACTCCAAATAAATTCTGAGTTTCATAAATTTAAGTATTTTACGTTTTCGTTGACTATACTATGCGTGCATTTCCTATACATCGACAATTTTTTGCAAATAGATGGGAGGTCGAAGTCGCCGAAGTAAGGGGACAAATAGCCTATTGACGACCACGGTAGGGGAAGAGGATAGGGGGTCGCTCCCTCGACTGAAGGTCAGATGAGCTATTTATAGTCGGAGTTGGGGCTTAGGGGGGCTGTACCTTGACGGAATATCGTTTAGGTTCATCCTAATCACTGGCGTCATCTTTGATGCCAATGAGCTTAGTTGCGTAGTCTAAATAAGATTAAGGACAGATTTGATTCGTCAGATGTGGAGGAGATGGTGAGCGGAGCCTCTGCAGCAACGGCGGTGAAGTTCTAGCATTAGATCGACGATCATCGATGAGTACAGAGATCAGACAATGTGGCATCCAAAGCTCAAGATAAAGATGAAGAAGACGGTGAAGAAGATGCGCGCAGGGGTAAAAGTGTAGTAAAAGGACCAGTTTGTAAATAAAAATGACTCACTTGAAAAGAAAGCTAAGGACTGAAACGTAAACAGTGAGTTTTAAGGCTTATTTTAATTTATTTCTTTTTCAAATTTTTATGTTATTATAAATTAGGTAAATATTATATTTATGCCTTGAAACTACGTTTATGTCCTTTTTAGGTATATTATTTAAATGATTAGCTTAATTAAGTTAATTACATACTTAGTTCATCATATTAATTAAATTAGTTTAAATACTAAATATCTAGCTAAATGGTTATTAATTGAGTCTAAATTATTAATTAAATTATTTTTATGATTAATTGATATTTATTTTTGTGTTTTTAATTTATTTTGCAAGTCTTTGGTGTTTTAACTCCTATAATATAATTAACCTTGCAATTAATGTATTCTTAGTTAATTAACTAGGAAAACTAGTTAATGAATGATAATTAGGAGCTATGATGAGTCTCTCATCAAGTTCTTTCCTTTCTTACATGTGATAAATTAAATCTCTGAAAATGGCATTCCAAATTGCGGTATGATTCCATCCAGATTGCTCATTCCATAATGACCTGAATTGATTAAGATGTAAAAATTGATCCCACGCGTGGAATGATAATTCTGTAGCTTTATTAATTTTATCCATGTAATGCATGATTTAGATTACATTTTCATTCCAATAATGAGGTACTTAGGCTTTAATTTAGTCCACCAACATGGACTTATCACCGGGAATGATGTAACAAACAATACTTTCACTGAAAAAAGAAAAGCTTTTATTTTTACTGCTTTTTTTTATACATGATACGAGCATAAATTGTTCGCATGCTAAGTACGAGAGATTGCCTCACTGTCTAGGGTTTGCAATTTGTAGAAGTCACTTGGACTATCTTTACAAATTTTGTATGGTCCCTCCCATAGGGTGTCTAGTTTCCCACTCGAATGGCTTAGCATGGAGACTTCACTTTTGTGCAAAACTAAGTCTCGTTATGAGAACTTTCGCTTGCGCACCCGCCTGTTGTAGGCGGTTGCGATGGGCTCTTTATACTTTAATGCTGCTTCAGAGGCTTCTCTTAACTTGACTACGAGGTCCAAGGCAAGGCGGACTTGGTCGTCATTGGAGGCAGGGTCGTAGAGTTGTGTCCGATAAGCCGAGAAGACCGTCTCTATGGGTAGCCGAGCTTCCATGCCATATACCAGGTTGAACGGGGTGTGGCCCGTAGAGATCCTTTGGCATGTTTTGTAGCCCTAGAGTACGTCCGGCAGCTCGTCTATCCATCTCCCTTTAGTTGAGTCTAATCGATGTCTCAACACTAAGATGATGGTACAGTTAGTTTCCTTCGCCTATCTGTTTGCTTGGGGATGACCCACAGACGTGAAACACAGGCGGATATCTCAGCTGTTGCAAAATTCTTCAAACTTTTTACAAGCAAACTGGGTGTCGTCTATGACAATGTGCTGAGGTACCCCATATTGAGCTATGACATTTTTCCAGACAAAGGAGACAACTCTATCGGCTGTCAAACTAGCCATGGCTTCAGCCTCAACCCACTTAGAGAAGTAGTCTACTGCCACTAATATGAACCTTTTCAAAGCTGAGGCTGGTAGAAAAGGACCTATGAAGTTCGTGCCCCACTTCGCGAAGGAAACATGTGACATGATAGGGACTAACTTTCTAGGCTGCAAGTGGTGCTGGGTAGAAAAATGCTGGCACTTGTCACACTTGCACACAAACTCTTTACATTGTTGCTTCTTCTGGGGTTAGAAATACCCCGCTTGGAATAACCAAGCCAAGAGGGCCTTATACACTTCATGGTTCCCGCAAGTGCCGCTGTGGGCTTCTTGGAGAGCTTGAGATGCCTCTTCTTTTGTAAGGCATCGTAAAAAGGGTGTGGAAAACCCCTGCTTATACAATTGCTTGCCTATCAAGGTGTTCTTGGAGGCTTTTAGGCGAAACGCCCTAGGCCATGGTTCCCTTGGGGGCAGCTCGCCAGTGTTTAGGTAGGTGATGATAAGCATCATCCATGATGAGAACTGCTCTATTGTGAACTTCTTAGGGGCAAGTATTGTTGGCTCCCTCAATGTTTGGAGGCAAATATCCTCCTCTTATCAAGAGAAATTACTGAAGCCAGGTAGGCCAACGCGTCCACCAGGGGATTATCAGAATAAGGTACCCGCCTAATTGAGATGGTCAAATAGCTCCTCCTTGACCTTGTTGACATACATGATCATGTTTGGGTCCCTGAGGAGAAAGAGATGTTTTTGGTGTTTTTAGGTGTAACTTCTATTATTAAGTTCCATGGTATATAGATCTGTCGACTGGCAAATTATGCCAAGTCGGGGGTTCTGCATACCATGCAACTTGGTATGTAGTTAGAAAACTATCTGATCTTCAATCAGACAGTTTTATTTTATTTTTTTAGATTTTTTTACTGATTTTTATTGAATTCCCAATCTCATCCATTCTAAGTCTTTCAAAAGATTTCTAAGGAGTCCTAAATGCTTAGGATGGAACTTAAAGGGATCTAGAAAGGCATTGACTGCCTTAAATACATTTAGTATGAAATATGGAAAGAATTTACCCATTTTAGCACGTACTTCAGTTTAGATCCCATTTAATTCATGTGCTTGGACAGTTAGGCTTAAAGTTAACTAGCTGACAAACGTTTAAAAGAAAGATAACAAGCATTTAAAGGATTAAAAATCAATTACTATATAGGAAAGCTTGTATACAAGGAATACAACATGACTAACATGTCAGCTATTTTCAAAACTGAAATCTAAACCCATAGTCTACAGGGTTTTAGATCAGAAATTAAATAGGAACAGCAGTAGTAAGGGCCTCTAAGCACCAGCCCTGCAGCAAGCCAGACCTGATTCCAGATGGCTTAACTGCTGTTGCAGTTAATCCATCTAGAATGAAATCAGGTTTGTAGCAAGAAAGTGAATGTAGCTGCAATTGCAGCAACTTGCTATGACTTTGGGATTAAAACACATAAAGCCTAACTCAGAAATTCCCTCAACCCCATCTGACAAGGGTTTCACTTCTCATCAAAAACACTCAATATTACAACTCAAACTCAAGAACCCTTGTCAATAAAATCTCATCAAATTAAATCAGTAGAAAAACTGATCTAACTCTTCCTAATGCTATAGACAGCATGTAGAAAGAGTTTAATCAATCAACTTAAATCACCAATTCAAATCCCAGATTCTGGAACCTTAAGGAGTATTGAGAACTCCTTAGGTTAAACATCATCATTGCCTTTAACAAACAACAAGTCATGAATACAAGATAGAACCTCAAATCACCACAGTGATTTTCCTTAGCTCTATCATGCATTCAATGCATTAAAATCCTCATAAAAACTCAGATCAGATTATGGCTCTTCTGAGATGAATTCTGACATCAGAAACATCTCAGATTCCTTGCCAATCAATGAATAAGAATCAAAATTCTTCAGTTTGTAAGATCAAAACATTCAAAACCCAATTGAGTAAAAATCTTTGAAATCTGAGTTAATGAAAAATCTGACAAACTGATCACTTTTTATCTCAGATAAGGGGCTTTTGTGAGCAAAATGGGATGAATGGGAAGCCCCTAATGTGATTCATGATTCCAATTTCAGATCTGAGGTTGGAAACCAATTAGATCTGAAATTAGGTCTAAATGAAAGGGTGAATTGCGAGAAACAAATTGTGGGAATCAGAAGCGATATGGAAAACATGGAGAGGGAGAAAATTCATGATCATGGACTGTGTGAAACCATCCCCTCTGATCTGGAATGATCAGAGGAGGTGAGGGGGAAAATCTAATCTAAATCTACTGCTATAGCTAAACTATCAGAACAGTGAAATTAAACACCACAAATTACTTTAATTCTACTTCTAACCTACTTAACTACAGCTACAACTAAATTGCAGAATGGTAAATCTACTCTAACAGGAAGAATGGGACCTATGGGTCCTTAGCCGGTGGCTAAGGAGGACGAAGGGAGGGAGATGACTCCAACGGAGGGAAGAGTCTGCTAGTGAGGCTCCAGGGCCGTCCTCAAGTGCTCTGTGGTCCTTAGCGACGAGGAGGTCGAGAAGAAGTCGATGATTTCACAGCCGATGGCTATGAAATCAGAGAACTGGTGGGGAGGAGAGACTGGAGCGAACGGATGATTGCTAAGAGATGTAGGAGAGAGCGATCCCCTGCACGCGCGACCACTGAGGTGCTTAAGTAGCAAACTCAGTGGCTCAGATCACCGCGTGGGTGAGATAGTCAATGAAGCAACCGGCGGCAAGGATGAGAGGAGAGGGGCGCGCGGTGAGCCAACTCAAAAACTGACCGTCAGATGGGATCTGGGGAGAAGGGTTAGCGCACGCGTCGCTTCGCGCAAAGCTTCGATTCAAATTAAGTCGCAGATCAAAATCGCGAGAGAACAGACGGCCGAGATCTGCCCTGTTCTTCGCGCGCTACAGTGCGTGCAAAGAATAGCAGGTGGAGCTCGTAATGTTGGAAAAATTGCAGGGAAAATCCCTTCACAAAGGGGTAGAAAAATTGTATGCAGGCCCATAAGTGAAGGGAATTGTAACAGGATGGATCCTGCAGGCTTTCAAAGGGGTCCCTGCGGGTTACAAGTAGGTCCAAAAAGGATTTCTAAAAAAGAGAACGTGATGCATGAAGGACCTATGTGTAAACTCTACATTACAAGGCCTAAATGATGTCCAAATGCCTTCAAATTTTTATATGTGCTTAATTGAACATTTAAGAAATTAATTGTACTTTTGATTTGGCCTTTTAAACTTATTTATGTGTTCAATTAACGTAAGGATCACCATTCGACCTTTACCTTCAGAATATCTCATTTTATGACCTAATTATGCAATTTTAACACAGAATAAAGGTTTTAGGTCTTTTTCTTTAATTCCCACACTTAACCCTTTTTATCTGTTAATTTGCTGTTGTTTAACCCAGTGTCTAGCTTAACTTCAGCTTTTTAGCTATGATGAGTAGCCACTCATCATACCCTCATTTTAGTACTCACCATTGACTTGATTGGCAACCAGTTGGGAATCTATGTAGACCTTGGGTGAGGAGACACCTTTTGATTTGGCCACCCAGATGCTGATAAGTCCACTCTCGTGGACCAAATTGGAGCCTAAGTACATTACTGTTGGGAGGGAATTTGATTTAAAACAAGCATTACGTTGAGCAAATTAATTCATCTTTGGATTTAAAGATTCATTACATTTCATTATGTTATTTGATTAGTTATGTGATGCGGATCATTTTTGGGATTCCATATGGGTAGAAAAAATCCCTCTAAGGTTCTCTACATCCCCTCAATCTCTCTGTCTCCGATGATTTCTCCCCTTCCCTTATTCTCTCTTCTCTCTTTCTTTATTTAACAGACACATGCAGGGGGCTCAGGTGCATCATCCTCTCCTTGGCCACGAGGGGGACTTCCACCCTCTTCCCCAACAAAGGCACGTCCACCACCGTGTGCCAACGTCAACTCCACAACCTCTCGTCCATCATTGTGCTCCATCAACGTCCCCCCTACGCACCAACAGCACCATTGTCGTAGACACATCCATTTAGGTTAAAATGCCTATTTATGAAAGTTCCTAGGTTTAGATATGAATTCCATGTTATAAATACTGCATAGATTGCATCATTCTGCATTTAGAGTAGTTTGTGTATATGTTAGGTTAATTGTGTCCTTTTATGGTCAGGAGAGAAGGAGATTTAATTCAGGGAGTTGGATTGACGATCTGATTGTACGGATCTGATTAGGAAGACAATTGGAGTCCAACGCCTCCGAAATCATCTAGATAGGAATCCCGTAGCACTATATGCAGTCTGAAGAAGATCAATGGCCAGGAGGCAATGCGACATCCTTACAGGCTTTGGATGAAAAGTCTGACCGTACGGATGGATCCGGAGCGACGATCTTAGTCCAGCAATGCAGAAATCATCTCGATCCGAGCACTGTGGCACCTCTGCAAGCGAAAGAAGATGGACGGCCTAAATGGCGTCATGTGGCACAATCTAGTCCGCTCAACACTGACCAGCAGTCTACCCAACACTTCCTCTTCATCCGCATCATCCATTCCCAACCGTTGGATCTTGATCCAACGATTGAGAAGCCATCTCCACCACACGCCCTTGGCTCCTCCTCAGGACAAACTCATGGGCTTAGCGCATTAGTCTTGAGGCACGTTGTAAAAGGAGGGGTGCAGGTTTGAAACCCGCAAAGCCCCCCTAATCCTCCAATTTGACACACGCAGCGAGATAAGGGCGCACCAGCCAGTGGGCACTCGCAGACACGCGTGCACTAGCTCGTGCACCCGCACAGTAGCGCACATGCAGTGCAAGCGCCAGCACACGACACAGCCCCATGATGGGCGAGCGAGCACAGCTGCAAGCGAGCGTGAGTTGGTGCAGATCTTCAATGACAGATGGGTGGATCTTTAGCGACGTTTACGGACGTCACTAATTACCCATGTGCGACCAAGCCCTTCATCCTCCACTATAAAAGGACCTATACCCCTTCATTCACCATCATCCCTTCTTATGATCTCCTCACCTACTCTAAAGCTCAAAACATACTTTGAGCTTGCGTCCCAAGCCTTTGGGATGCTTCACTAGAGAAAAGAAAAGGTATTTTCCACCCTCTCATCACCATTCGTGGAGCGCTTATCGGCAGTCTTCTCAACTCCATTCTAAGAAGCAGATCACGCCACGAAGCTGCTCGTCCTCCCCCATCTTTTGACGTCGTTCTCCTGCCTCCATCTCCTCAACATCTTCGTCCAGGCCACGTCAACACAGCTTCGTCCTCCGAGCAGTCGACAAAGAGGATTTCTCTCACCCCCTTTCCCTTTTATTACTTTCATAGTGTAAAAGTATTTGTAATAAACATTTGTCAAGCATTTATCTAGAAGTAGTTTTTTATTTTCTCTCTTCCTACATACTTAGCAAGTAGAATAGTCCTTTCCTGCTTTCTAGAATAGCTTAGTATATAAAATATTCTTTCTTGTTCCCACACTGTCATAAAATGCCAAAAAAAATAGCAAATACAAAATACCAAAAAGAAATAAAGTGAAACGCGGATTTCAAAGAAACAAACGTCACCTCCTCGTGTTCGACCTGGGACTCCCTTGGAGTTTTGGTAAAATTTTATCTGATAGCGAGTTTTGCGACTACGACGATGGATTTCTCGAAGCCCTAACTTTTCTTTGCGAGAACCCGCTCATCAACCACCATTGCGAGTCGCCCATGACAACCATCCACTGCGAGCCTACAGTGACTGTGCCTCACCATCGTGCTCTACCCATCAACCACCGTGCGACCGTGCTTCTCACGTCCGCCTCACACCAGACCGCGAGTCACCTCGGCTTCACGTCATCTTCGTTCTTCCTTCTTGATCTCCTTCCAGCAAGGAACACATCTCTAGTGCCTTGTCCTTGACACGCCTCCACACCATCGTGACCTTCACGACCTTGCCTCCTACCTTCGCAATAGAACCTCCTCCTCGTGCGACCAACCCTTCCCGCGCCCATCCTCGTCACCTTCTTCTTCCTTATCACCGACCAACCAATAAAGAGAAACCCATCACCGGCGCCACCTGTCTCCACGCAACTGTCACCTCCAAACCTGATTTAATGCGCCGTCGACTCCATCGCGCTCACCTCGACACCACGAGTCTGGCTACATCCACGACAGTGCCTTTCGCAGGCCACGCGGACCCATGGATCCCCCTATCGTTGGCGGCCACCTCTGCTCTAGCCAGCCACCTCCGACCAGCATTGTTGATGCCACCACCACCAACAGAACACCCTCTGCGTCCTCAACCTCCTTCGAGCTTTCCAAGATCGGTCGCAACCTCCTCTTCACGTGTGCTCGAGGGGAAGTGTTACGACCTGATTCCCGGATCCCTACAGGACCTGAGATTGGCTCACCTCAACTAATCCCAAGACCCATTCGTCCAACAAGAAATAACCAAAAAGCAAGAAAGTAAACCACATTCACATATGGCATATAACTAAGCAGAAGAAACGTACAAAGCAGTAAAGGAAAGTAAATTTGTTGTTTCAGTATATACCACCACAACAACAAAAACAATGAAAAACGGAAGTAAACAGTAGAGACTAACAGTAACCAACAGTCCAATACTTACTACAATAGTAAAGGAACGAAAAAGAAGTGCTGAAAATTATGGCTGAGCTCGACTGGGCCCAGCACCCTCTGTAGCCGGAAGGTCGAGCTGCTCAACTCCAGGTCCTGAACAGTATTATCAAAAGACAGAGTCAACGAACGCTGAGTAGAGTGGTATCTATATTATCTAAAACAGTAAAATGCAACAGGTTTAACTCTCACTTCTATTTATCTATTTTATATGTATTTCTGTTTCATCCATTTCTCTCAAACATTTAGATATTCTTGATCTTGCATGTTCCTCGTGGGAACGATCTTGATTGCAGTCTTTTCCGTAGAGTAGAAGGTACACGTGGTGATCTCTTGGTCGAGAGAGTCCCTCGTGGTAGTCCTACACCTAGTCAACCACCCCGAGGTCACTGTCAAGACGTAGCGGTGACTACAGCACGCGTGATAAGCGCACGGGTAGCTACCCCGCACTAACACGCGGTCAGTCATTTCTGCTAGCGGGTACGCCCAAAGTATAGCACAGAATAGTATAGGGCCTTGCCCTCTCAAAACAGGAGTCTCGCCCCTCAGAACCAAATAGGGGGCTCGCCCCTCCACAGTCCACGCACCCTCGTCTGACTACCCCGGTTTCCCCAGGGGGCCTAACAAGTCTGTGTAGGGTGGCTAGCTGAACCTCGGGCCTCGTGAGTTGGCTAGCTCCCTCCCTACACTAGTAGATCTCCTCGGTACCACGTACACGAGGGCCAACAGGAGTCTGTGTAAAGTGGTCAATCCTAACCCCGGATCTCAACTCAAGGGAGGCTAGCTCCGCTCTACACAAAAAGGAGATAGTTGTTCTTCTTGGTACCACGTACTCAAGGGCTAGCACACTTCCGATCTACATTCTAGGTTTCCATCTATCCACAGGAGTTCTACTCCTAATTCCCCGTAGGGTTCATGCTCATGTTTACCTCATTTATTCCGATCCAGGCTTCACCATTCACAATTTATCCCTCATCCGTATGCATGCAACTCATGTTTCCTTAGTTCAATTTTCAATACATGCAACTGGTGATTTCATAGATAATTGTTCATTAAGTACAGGCAGCTCATATTCTAATAGGCAACTCACAATTATAATACACGCAATTGCTAGCAGTTTATCTCAATCATGCATGCAAGTACATTATACAGCACAACGGTTCCTTCATTTCTCTATCCTAGGGTTCATGCCACATCCTAGGGTTCCATTTGGCTATTTCCGCAAGCACATTCTTATTTAAATATTATTAACAGAATTAACCACTCTACCAGGCAACATGGGAGTAATGGGGGCTTGAACCGTAGACCCAGGCGTCTCTGCGAGCCCTAAACACGCAGCAAGCTGAAACCCTATACTAGGGAATACATCACAAAAAGAGAGTTCAGAACAGTTTACAAAGGACTCTAGTACGTAGAGAAACTCGCAAGGAAAATACATGTATTTCGTTTGCGTAAAACGGACCCCGATCAGACCCCAAACGGGTAAAAAACGTGTTTACTGTTCAAAATCTGACGTCTGCGGATACTCCCAGATGTCTTAAAAGGTGCTAGCTCCTTACCTTAAGTCTCTGCGGTGTCCTCAGACGTCCAGGCCTTCTCTGCGATCGTTTGAAGGTAGTTTCAAACGTCGAACAATGCCTTCAATTGTCTGGATGCACCTCCAAACGTCTGGTGATCTGATTAGACGTCCAAAAGGGTGGCGTCCGTGCTCCTTCCCAAGGCTGCACCTGTGTACGACAACGCAAGCGTGATCAGCTGAAAAATATCCCTGTGCTATGATATGCATGGCGCAGGGAGATTACGTACCTTCGCAATAAATGAGCTTTCAGACGTCTAGCCTTAGCTCCAGACGTCCAGGTACTCCGTCAGCCGTCTGGACTCCACTCCAGACGTTTGGTACTGGAAAACTTCCAGTATCAAGACCTCCTTCCAATGCTCTCCGCTCGCCCCGCCTCGCGCAGCCACAACTCCAGCCGCTACAGAGGGTCGAGAGGCCGCCTCCCCAAGCTCTCTCCTCCTCCCGCACGCACCTAGGACGGCCGTGCGAGCCCCAGCAAGCTTCCACCGAAGCTCCCCGACCTCGACCTCCTTCCGCGCTCGCCCCCTCTTGCTCTCCCTTACTCGCCCCCTTTTGTCACTCCGCACAACTCTGAAGGTGGTGGTGGTGGCTGGTGTGGAGTGGAGAGGAGATAGGAGGGGGCTTATATAGAAGGCGTGGGGGGTTTAGGGTTTGGGAAGAAAAGGAAGGGAGAGAGGAGAAGAGGGTCCTGCGCGTCGCCTGCGTGCAAGGCGCAGTGTGCGTACAAAAATTTCATTTTCAAACATCTGGGAAAGGGTTTAGACGTCTGGATAGACATCTAACTAATACTCCAGATGTCTTAAAAGACTAAAAATGTGACGGGTCATTACAGGAAGGAATCCGTTGTTTCTTCTCCTATTATTATTTACATTCACATGCCAATGAGAGAGTTTGATTTTGGTTTATTAATGTTCTATTAGGGAGGTTTTACGGTGAAGGCACTCATCCTTTGCGTTAATAGTATTTCAGCATCTCTTGACATTGTTGGCTTAATCTAAAGGGGGTTTTTACTTGATTCTTTGAGGAATTACTTAGTGAAACATTATTTTTAGATAAGTGTGAGTTTGAATAATTTATTGGTATGTTCCTTCCTGTGGCTACGACCTAGCTTTTCGTGGTTAGTTTCACTGATAAATATTTTTGTTCGGAATCTTTCCACCATATGATTTACATTGCGATTACGTATTATTTCTTATATGATCTGATTCAAGCGAAAAAGTCCCGATCAGATGCCAGCTAGCATTGCCTCATACTCTGCCTGGTTATTAGATGCTGGGAAGACTAGTTTGATGGCGTACTTATGAGTAGCGTCATTTAGGGCGGTCAAGGCTATGCCGGCTCTGGATCCGATTGTCATTAAGGAGCCATCCACATATAGCTTCTAGGGTAGAATGAGGGAGGCATCTGGGTCTGTGAATTCCACCACAAAGTCCGCTAAGACTTGGCCCTTAATTGATCTCCTTGGCTGGTATTGAACATCAAATTCGGTAATTCCATAGCCCATTTTATCTATCGCATTGACCTTGTGGGCTTATGTAACATTCGTCGCAGGGGTAGTCGGACAAAACCATAATAGTATGGGCTTGGAAATATGGGTGCAGCTTCCTGGTGGCAATCACCAGGGCTAGCCCGAGTCTCTCAATGACCATGTACTTAGCTTCTGCACCTTGATAGGTTTTGCTAATAAAGTATACGGATGTTATGCTCCTTTTCGCTCACCTACTAAGACGGCGCTGATGGTGGTTATGGATGTCGCTAGGTACAGGAAAAGAGCTTCCCTTGGCTTAGGAGCCATCAGGATAGGGTGACCTTGAAGTGTCCCCTTGACTTCCTTTAAAGCCTTTTGGCAATGAGGAGTCCAATGGGTGGTCGTGTAGCCCTTGCCCTTTTTGATACATTCAAAGAAGGGAAGGCATTTGTCAAAAGATCGAGAGAAGAATCGACCTAAAGAGGAGATTTTGTGGACTAACGACTGCATCCCTTTCAGGGTACTTGGTGGTTGCAAGTCCATGATTGCCTAAATTTTATCACTGTTGGCTTCGATTCCTCTGTTGGAAACCAAGAAACCCAGGAATTTCCCAGTTATTACCCTAAACACATACTTCTCAAGGTTCAGGTTGAGGCGGGTGCTCCTTAAAACCTAGAACACCTCCTCCAAATACTCTAAGTGTTGGGGGAAGTTTGACCCCTTTACCAGCTTATCATCTATATAAACCTCAAATGGTTTTCCTATTATGTTAGAAAAAATCATGTTTACAAGGTGCTGGTAAGTTGCTCCAGCATTTTTCAAGCCAAAGGGCATGACTCTATACTGAAGTAGACCCCTATCTGTTATAAAGGAGGTATGGGGTCTGTTGGCTAGAGAAATGATGATCTTGTGGTATCTGCTGTAGGAGTCTAGGAAGGACATATGAGATTATTTGTTGCAAGAGTCCACTAATGCATCCACCCTTGGTAGGGGAACTCATCCTTTGGGCAAGCTTTGTTGAGGTGAGTGAAGTCTACGCACATGCGCCATTGGCCATTGGATTTCTTCACCATCACCACATTTGAGAGCCAAGCCGAGTACAAGGATTCTTCAATAAAGCTGGATTTGAGGAGCTTCTGAACTTTAGCATCAGTCGCCTACCATTACTCGGCTGACTTGTGCCGGCGTGCTTGTTTGACTACCCAGGTGCCCACCTGAATATTGAGGCGATGCTGAATCAGGGATGGGTCCACTCCCGACAAGTCATTGGCAAACCACGCAAAAACATCCGTGTTGGTCCTGCTACTCCTGAACTTCGAAGGGATCAAGGTCCACTCCTATCTGGACAAGCTTAGTAGCGTTGTTGGGGTAAAGTTGTATGGCCATGGTTGAGGAGACTGACTGGAGTTCCGAAGTCGCTAGCGGATCAACTAGGTTCTCTTCCCGCTGGATCGCTTAGACTTGGCCTCTTTTCTTTTCCCATTTTTGTGGCTTGGGGGACCTTAGTTCCATGGATCGTTCTAGTTCAATCCTTAAGAGCTTGCACCCAGCTGATTGATCCCCGTGTACTATTCCCACCCCGTGAGGGGATTGGAAAAGCATGAATTTGAAGTATAAAGAGGGAAACAAACGAAAGGCGTGGGTCTTCGAGCGACCAATGTTGCTGTCAAAGGGTGCCGTCAATCCGGCCACATGAACATGACTGTCTGGCTAAGATGCCTATCCCCATCACAGATGGATAAGGGAAGGCTAATCTCTCCCTTTGTCATCACTTTATGATTGCCAAACCCTACGATAGGGTGAGTTGATGGGGAGAGGTGCTCCTCTTTGAAGCCCAGTCCGTGTAGCATCTTTGAGAACAAAACGTTCACGACATTACCTTCATCCACCAGGATCCTAGGCTGCATTTGCCTTGCCAGCAAGAGTGTCAGCAGAAGCTGATCTGTATGTTCTATCGGATTAGGCAGAGAGGCAAACATCCTGGTGGCCGCTTGTTTGACCGTGCTCCTCTCACCCCACTGAAGAGTAAGGAAAGCGCAAGGGACCACTTGTCTGGAGGAAGTGGCTCGCTGGCTTGGGGAGGGGTTGACCTCGAAGATTACCTTGACCTTCGCGCCAATGAGTTCTAGCGGCGAGAGGTGAGCATTCTGGGGCAATGTAGGCATCTCCACTAAGACTTGTCTATGGTACTCTGCTGGTGAGAGCTAGGGTGACACCGCCTAATCAGTTGGATGGGCTGTGAACCTGTCTGGCTCTTAGTCTATGATAAAGACCATGTTGACTTCCTGGAGTTGTTGGAGCCTTTCTTTGTGGTAATCCTCCGAGCACTCCATGAATCTCTTCCCCTTATCTTGGCCCTTGACGAAATAGGCCAAGTTTCCATGCTGGATTTGGGACTCAATCAGGTCGCGGAGATCCCGACAGTCTTCAGTGGTGTGACCTTGACCCTATTATTCTTGTAGTAGGGCCCGGAGTCAGCCTTCTTCATGGGTTTAGACGGGGGCAACGGATCCTTATTCATGGACCAAACCTTCGCCAACATGTCTGCTTGATTCACGGCCAGGGGAGTGTACTCTTAAAAAAAGTCTTGCCTATGTTGGCGGGGTCCATTGTTTTGGCCCTTGGTAGGTCAATCACCCCTTTGGTCATGGGAGGTAGCATTTCACTTGTTAAAGAAGCCACTTCCTCGAGTGGACATAGGGATGGGTTCCCCTAAGATCCTCATTTCTTCCATGGGACTGGCATCGTCGTCGAGTCCCTCCTCCAGCCTGCTGCGGGAGTGAAAGGAATCATCCTGTTCCGCGAACCTCATAGCTTGGTCACATAACTCCGCCATGTCTCTAGGCAGGAAAACTAGAACCTCTGGGTCAAGAGACTTGACTTGAAGTACTGGATGGCTATGGTATCGTGAAGCCTCTTACACTTGAAGTACTGGGCCTTGAATCGGTCCAGGTAGAATCCGAAAGGCTCAGTCTTACGCTATCTAACTTTTGACAACCTTTCTGGGTTGTCTTTAACGCTTTGCTACGCGGCAAAATAATGGTAGAACTTATCTGCCAGCTCTTAAAAGCAATCTGTTCGACTGGCAGTTCATTGAACCACTCATGGGCCATGCAGGACAGATATGATGAGAATACCCAGTAGAGTATCCCCTCCAGGAAACCATGCACCAACATCATCTATCGGTAACTTCCAACAAAACTGTTGGGATCCGTCGTCCTATCATATTGGGCCATGACAGGCTGCTTGAATTTTTGCAGCTGGGGGTCGTTAACACCTCCTTAGTGAAAGGGTAGATGGTGACATATGCACGTGGGCGTATGTGACATCAAAAAACGCGTTTAAATAATTCATTCGTTGTAGCAAGAGTTTATGACATCAATTTTAATAAGAAAAGGAAACAGTGAGTCTAAACATCGATCTCAAGGAGGCATGGAATCGGATCGATTGGTTGCTTAATGTCAGAAGTTATTTTGTTTGCTCGCAAAAAGAGAAGAAAGGGAGAGAGCGAGAGGAAGAGAGAGAGAGTCAAAATCTGTGGTGGAATACGAGTTCCAATTCTATATCCAAGAAGATGAGTATCTAGGAAAAACTATTGCAACATAAGCATATAGAATTGAAGCCAAATTCGAGATGAAACGGATACCACATAAGGAAAATGATTACTACTAAGAATTATAAGAATCGTTTTGCAAACATCATAGAGATATGCTTGAATGAAGTGCAAAATATAAGCTAAAGAAAACTAGCAACTAATTGCTAAAAGAAGTGTCGAGGCAGCCACGGCGGTGGAGGGGCTTCCGTCGGTGGCTCGACAGCTCTGGGACCTTGCTTTGAAGCTCTATGGATGTGGGGGACATGCTTGGTAGTAGATGGTGAAAGATGCCCTTGCAATGGAGGTCCATAGGGCTATTTATAATAGAGGAGGGATGGCCAAAATAAATATTGCACTATTAGTGACATCCAAGACGTCGCTGCAAGTGTCACTGTAGGAAACTCATACGCTCATTGGTGTCGCATGTGCACAACTGGTATTGCACACAATTCGTGTGCACACGCTCATTGCTGTTAGATAAAAAATCAATGGTCGAGATCTCGTGCACCTGCGCACTAAAGATCGCACCCTGCCCGAGCATGTGATGGCGCGTGTGATGCGACGTAGCATCGCGCGTTGCCAGTTGCGTGCATTTGAAGTGTGAGATTGCACCACATGACTGCACAACGTCCACCCGATGATGATCGAGTGGTCAATTGAGCTTGCACTCCTCTCCCAGCAGATTGAATCCCCCACCGATGGCTCAAACGTGCAGTCATGCGTTGAGATCTCCATCCATGACCACTAAGCTGTGCACATAGATTATCTCTAAGACATCAAGGCACGCGCGCGTGGGTGGTTGTTGGATGCTGATCTGACGGAGGATCTCACGCGATGAAGAAGCTGCGGGTGTTGCTGGCGTGCGATGGAGGCCGGAGCGGGTGCCACATGGCATGACAAGGACTGTTGATCATCAGATCAACGGTCAGAACTTCTTGAACTTATTGTGGGAGCCATGGAGATCGAATTGAGGTAATTTTGAGTCCATTGGACTCTATTCGTTGATCTGGATCCATCCGTACGGTTCAATTGCTCATGTGAGACCTGTTTTGATATACACATGTATACATGATCTTTAAGCATTTATTATAAGCAATCTAGATGTGGAAATTACACAGTATGCATGCATTGCTCCCAAGACCCATTATAAAATGATATTCATGCACACACACCCTCAAAATTGACTCTAATTGAGGTAATTAACGTTATTATTTGTAGAGTCATCATACCCCTATGTCCACCCCTTGCTAGTCCTTAGCAAGGTTAACCTAAATGTTATTTACAACTAGAATCAAGAATTGATCGCTCAGGCATCGGTTACTTGTCAACAAGAGGAAATTTCTACTAAGAACCTAACCTATAGAGACTTAATAGCGTCCGGGTGCCTACCAAAATGCAGATCGCCCAAGTCCCCGTCTTATTCTATCTAGGCAAAACTATTGCAACATAAGTATATAGAATAGAAGCTAAATTCGAGATGAAACGAATACCACATAAGGGAAATGATTACTACTAAGAATTATAGGAATGTTTTGCAAATATCATAGATATATGCTTAAATGAAGTGCAAAATATAAGCTAAAGAAAACAAGAAACTAATTGCTAAAAGGAGAGTGTCGAGGCAGCCACAGTGGTGGAGGGGCTTCCGTTGGCGGCTCGACAGCTCCGGGACCTTGCTTTGAAGCTCTATGGAGGTGGGGGACGTGCTTGCTAGATGATGGTGATAGATGCCCTTGAATAGAGGGGTGTAGTCCTCTTTATAGTGGACGAGAGGCGTTCAAAATAGGTATCACACTATTAGCGACAGCTAAGACGTCGCTGTAGGCCAACTCATGTGCTCTCTGTTGAGGACATCGTGAACAGTGCCTTCACATGCGATCCGCGTACTCGCATCGAGTGCCATTGGATCAAGGATCGACGACTGAGATCGTGTCTCATTGCACGCTCAAGATCGCGCCCATCACTGCACATACTATTGCACGTGCACGTATCGCGCGCACCCAGATGTTCTGCGTAGTCACTATCCGTGCCATCTGATCGCGATCGAATGGCTCACATCTATTGAAGCGTGCGATTGCAAAGATTTGGAAGTGTGGCGGGTTTCGAACCTACGCCCCCGTGGTGTGAGTGCTATGTGGGACCGCTGCGCTACTCTTCAGTTTGTGTCGCGTGGATGGAATTTCTGCTCAGCGATGGAGACCGTTGGATGGCAATCGCATGGTCGAGGTTGTGGCAAGACATGACGCGGTGCTCACTGTTGATTTTTCATCCAACGGTGGAGAGGCATCATTGGAGAGGCCTTCAGCGGGTGTGAGGCGCGTGGGGAGGCGTGGATGAGTGACACATGGTCAATTCTAGGCTGTTGATCATTAGATCAACAACCAGAACTTCTTTGGTTCATTGTGGGAGCTACGGAGATCGGATTGAGTTGATTTCATGTTTGTTGGACTCCATTCGTCGATCCAGATCCATCCGTACAGTCCAATTGCTTATTTGAGACTTGTTTCAACATGTACTTGTACAGATGGTCATTAACATTAATTGTAAGCAATCCTAATGTAGAAATAAAACAATATGCATGCAATACTCCCAAACCCACTGTATCGCGATATTTATGCACATATGTCCTTGAAGTTGACTCTAATTGTTGTAATTAATGCTATTTTTTGTAGAGTCATCATATCAGTATGCCCCTCATTGCCCAAGTGATCTGGTGGACAATCTCCGGTATAGAGCCCTCTGCCACTAGTGGACAGAGGGTGGGCCCCTGACTACTCCCCTGACGAAGGCAGGCATGGGGCTTTTGGCAGACGAGGAGGAACTTCCCCTTTTGGCTACAAAGCTCGCATTTTAGTTTCTCAAGCTGTTCACGCAGACTGGTGTTCTCTTCCACCATGCGATGCCACTGCAGTTACTCGTCCTTGGGGCTCCTTCAGCTAGATCTTATCGAGCTCCATGATCTGTTTGATCTCGTGGAGCTTGTCAGCGATGGATTGGTGCTCCACCTTTAGAACCACCAACCTGGCCTCGTACTCTTCCTCCCTCGCCTGCATATCGAGGAGGAGATCTTGTCCAAGGGACTCGAGTAGCTGGAGAGGTCGAGTTGACTTCTCTTTACTGGGGTTGGCATGCTGAGAGTGTCCTTTAGACACCGAGGCGTTGGACCCCACTTGCGATGGTGCCTTTTCAGGATTAGTGAAAGTGGAGTTACGGGTTGTAGGGGCCATCGGAAAGATTCAAAGTAAGAAAACATTATCAAATGATAATTGCCTCCCATATACGATGCCAATTGATCGAACCTCCTAAGTAATCAGAGGGTTTGACTCAATGAATCAAGAACTAGAATCGTAAGGAAAATAAGGAGATTGGTGACCTAGTTTCATCAAGAGGGATGTACGTTGGGGGGGAAAGCAATGCTCTAGAATTTTCACTAGTAAAAGTGGAAATACAATCTCTCTTCTCTCTTAGATTGCCTGAAGAGGAGCCCCGAGGGCCTCTCTTGCTATTTATAGTGTTGGGAGATGATCTTGTTGTAGGATCTTTTTCCCAGACATGTTCGTTGTCAGGCTATTAGTGTCGGGGTAACACCGTCATTATCGTCGATATGGCCATCTTAGACTTTTTCACCATCTTTCTTACCTCAGTCAAAACTGGATCTTTTGGTGGGTCGGGTCTATCAGGACCTGTTTAGATGTGGGCGGGTCCGGATCCTCCCGAGTAGAGGTGGATTGGGCAGGGGTGGATCCACCTATTTACTTCACATCCAGGTAGCCAGATCCTTTCTCGGGCTTCTTGCAGAGTTTTGAGCTCGAGGGTGCTTTTTTCCCTCATCAGTAAGGGAGAATGATACCCTCAACGCCCCTTAGAGAGGGCGAACATAACACCCCCTCAAGAGAGGGGAACTCCAAAACCAGATATCATGAAACAAAATAAAAAGAAAGAAAATAGAAAAGAAGCGCCTGATATATCATTTTCAATGCAAGGGATCCTGCAACATGCACTGAGTATGACAAAGTGTTGTTGATGTTGTTGATGAATCGTGCTAACAGGTGATGAGAGGTCGGATCCAAGCCAACCAACCACCTGGTCATGATGAGCTTGACTTTAACGTGGCCCTAACTTCAAAAGGAGGCCACCAACGCTCTCGAAGATCCAAGCTGAAAGAACACCCACCAGAGAGGCTCCTTCCACCACCACTACAGCTGGTACTTCCACCACCACCACGTGCATCAACATTGAAGGTAGCGACAACCTCCCAACGAGGGCAAACCAACCACAGATGAGCCGCATTATTGAGCATGACTTTGCGACGGCATGCCAATAGCATCGCACTGCAGACCCCACGTCGGCGAGGATGACGTAACACTCGACATCGGCACGACGACGATTGAGGGTGAGAGGCAGAGAGTTAGTCAATGAGTGACGAACCATCGAGCGCAGATCCAAGAAAAAATTAGAGACTAATAGAAGAGAGAGTAAGGGACAAAGAAAAGGAGGGGGAGCCGACCGGCGAGAGGAGGCCAGTCAGGTCTCAATGACACTAATTTAGGAAAAAGAAAGTCACTAGAGTTAAAAAATAAAGCACAAAAAGAAAATTACAATAAAAAAATTCAATTGACTTCAAAATCTCATGAATGTTACTTCCTTCACCAACGAATGAGAATGAAACTCTAAAATATCTTGTTTGCTAACCCTACACAAACGCCGCAACCATTCAAAAGACAAACGTACCCCCAACATACCGCTCGAACCACAATCGTTGGATCCCAATCAAACGGATCGAAGAGCTTGACCCCCTCACACCCTGGCCACTGAGTCATTAATCTATATATCTCATGGCCCCGTCCATTTCCCTGTGCCCTAAAACCACCTCCTTTGCTCTCTCTCCCTTTCTCTCTATCTTTTTCCCGTTCCCTTGATCTCTCAATCTCAGATCGCAATCCATGTTGGGAAGATACTGCTCCAGCTTGCTGGGGGACTCTGGTTTGCCTTATAGAGGCAGTGGCAGCTAAGGCGTTGGCGGCGGTAGGTACGGACGTGATGGGGGAAACAATCAAAATCGAGGTCGGTTTCACGAGTCCTCAATGTTGGTGCAAGAGCACCACGATCGTTAATTTCGATGATAACAAAACACTTGTTATTTAATATTTGCAATTTGAGCTTATGAGTTTCAGGAAAATTGTAAATGGATACAAGTGTGAATGAGCTCAAGCTTACGTCCATGGTGGATTGGAGGAGCTTGATAAAGGAGAAAGAGATTCACGTGGAGCAAGAGCTTGAAGACAAGAAGAATATGATAGATTTCTTTTTGTCTTGTATTCTGTACTTTGTTTTTGTATCTTTGTTCTTTGCTTTTTATTTTGTTTAAATTATATGTTAAAGAGTCTTAAAGTAATAAAATAGTAGTCCTAGGAACACTTACTCAACCTTATGATACTTATACTTCTCATAGAGAACTTAGGAAACCAAAATAAGTTTTAGATAGCCTGATCAGATGTCCAATCTAGAAATCAAACGTCTGATCTTAGACTATAAAATGTCTGATTGTTTAATCAAATGTCTAAGCACTTAGGCTGGACTTAGTGCTTTCTGTCTGTTAATTTCAGACGACTTGCCCTTAGTCCAGACGTCTTAAAATACATCCAAGGACCTTGCCAGAATTCCAACTAGAGGACTATTAGATTGTCAGACTTAATTGTTGAGAATCAACCCTTAATTTGATTAACATTTATTTTCAGACGTCCTTAGAGAACCCTAGACTTCTGATAAGTAGACCTTAGGCTAAGATCTAACCCTAATTAATTCCTTTAGACCTTATAGCCGTTTAAGCCTCGGAAAATCCATTCCCGCAATGTTTATTGTTTCCAAACATCCAAACATATTGCTAGGCGTCCAACCTGTCGTCCAAGTAACTTAGAGTAGAACCCTGTTTAGGTCTGGACAAAATAGGAAGGAAACCCGTCCAAAATTAGACGTCTGATTAGATTCGCAGACGTCTTAAAACACTTCTTTAGACGTCCGTCTTGATCTAACCCAGTCCAGATCTTCTACCCTTTTAGATCAGACAACAAATTCCTAGATCAAATAATGACCCAGACGTTTGATAATAGATTCGGACATCTGATAACCCTGTCAGAATCATTTATGTCCTTGATTCCAGCTTGATTTGCCTTGGGATTATTCCCAAAGACTATAGAAGCCTTCCAATGGCTAGAAGAGGCTTCTAAACCTTTCTTAGGGCCTCTATAAATAGAGGAGGATCCTTCCTTTGCAATACACGCCTAAGAAACACTACTTCCACTCATATTGCGTCCAAGAGGAGAAAGGAATCATCTTGAAGTATTGTTTCTCTCTAAATCCTTGTCCACACTCTTGAGAGCTTCATCTTCATTGCACACCTGCTCTCCCGTCCTCACATATGAAAGCACCATCCGTGCCCCTGCGTGGCTCACACACTCCACGTCAATAGCCAACGCACTTCCATCAAAGGGAAGTTTCCTTTGCCAATAGTAGGTAGATTTAAATGATACTTTGTGGCTCTATAAGACTATTGTATTATTGTCTTTGTTTGGGTATTCGCTTTGCAAATTCCTGTCTCCCTTGCGAGACAAAATACTCCTCGTGAAGAAGGGTTTGAGGTTACGCTACCCACGGGTTCAAAGTAGCGTGATTGTAAGAGGTTGAGTCACCCTTATTTTAAGTGACTCGGTTAGTGGTTTTGATCGACTAGGTCGATAGGAAAATCCTAATCCGAGAGGTTTACGTGGTGGTTTTTACTTGGGTTTGGGTTTCCACCTAAAAATCCTTTGTGTTCTTGTGATTTCCATTTTTGTGAGATTGTTTATTATATTTCTGCATTTTATTTTATATAACGCAAATCTCACCCCCTCTCCGTTAGAACCCACACTTGAGCCCTACGTGAAGAGATCGCCGATTTCGACTTGTTTGATCCGATGTGGTTATTTTGCAAGTAGTGGATATGGAGGTGACGACAGTGGATATAGTGGAGGTAGTGGTGGTGGTAGGTATGAAGGAGGTGGAGGTGGTGGTGGATATGGTGGTGGGGGAGGTGGGGTTTATGGTGGTGGTAGAGGTCATCAAGGCGAGGATAGAGGGGGTCATGGTGAGGGAGGAGGCGATAGGAGAGGTGGAGGGTGAGGTGGTGGGAGGGAAGGGGACTGGATGTGCCCTAACCCCAGGCATATTCCTCATCTCTCGGAAAGATATTGATATCAGTGGCGGCTGACTTGTAGTTTTCGCGAATTTTGCGTGGCTGCATATTGTACCCAACAACACACACCATAGAGATGTATATGTGTGCACGTCTTCAATATTTCTTCCTAAGTATTCCATCGCGGTTGATTGCTGACACGTTGTCTTTCGTGGTGTTTTAAAGATATATTCGTTGTAGTATGTTGCGAAAATCGATGATCAGCTTATTTCGAACTCAGGGAGCAAACTTAATTCTAGAAGCATACAAATTCACAATTCACTATATTATACTACTTTACAAAAATTAAAGAGAGAGGAATAAAAATCTCTTCTTCTTTTTTTCTTTCCTTCTTTCTTTCTTTCTTTCTTCTCCTCTTCTCTCTTCCTTCTCTACCTTTCCTTTCTCGGACGTCTGATTCTTTGAATCAGACGCCTTATCTGCCCCTTTGCTACAGTGCCTTGCAGGTTCTTCTCCTCTTGGCTTCTTCTTCTCGGCTTTCTTCTTCAGCTTCCTTCCTTCTTTTTTCTTCTTCAGCTCCTTCTTCTGTTGCAACTCTTGGCTGCTTCTCCTTCTCTTCTTTCTTCTGTCTTTAGTTTCTCTTCTTCATCTTCCTTTCTCTGCAGCTTCCTCCTTCCTGTCTTCTTCCTCTTTCTTCAGCTGCTCTATGTGACTAAGTGTCCTCAGCCGCTCCTCCTCCTTTCTTCTTCTCCTACTTCCCTGCATGATGAGAGCCTCATCATGAGTCATAACTAGCTCATTTTGACCTAATAAAGAGAATGAAAGCTCTTACATAACCTAGAAGAGGGCTTAATAGGAAGAATAAGTGTTTATGAGAAGAAAACATGAAATAAAGGTTAAAACTACAATTTTACCATTGCAGTACATAAACGGGATTTCTCAGAGACAAAACATAGATCAAATGGTCTAAATAAGATAAAAAGTGGGTTGATGCAATCAGAAATGGGTTCACGAGCAATCCAGGAATTAAATGACATCTAGTAATCCTAAAACAAACCCGCTTAATTCAACAAGGTTTCGGTTAGGATAAAAATCAAGTAAATCCTCTAAAAATCATAGAAAAATATCCCCTAGGGTTTAGAACATTCAATTTGACCTTTGGAACCTAGTTTGACCTAGATTAGGGTCCTAGCTCATCAATTGACCTAATTTAGGTTTTTATGCAAAATGTCCAGTCAAACGTGGACAAACCTAAAATCCAACTTCACCATTGGATTCCTTAGGTCCAAATTAGGTTTGTACCAAAATTTGGACCTAAGGGAGGTCATCTTGACCTACTTTGCAATTTGGTACACCCAATTACATTTTGACTCTTATCTTTTGAAAACCATCACATAAACCCCCTAGCTTCCTCGCCAATCTTACAATCAAGTCCCTCTGCCATTATTGGGGAGAGAATCCTTCTCCGGCGAGGAAGGTCGAGGGAATACTCTCTGATTCCTCAGAGATCTCCTCCAAGATTTGGAAGGGAGATTCTCTGAGGAATGCCCTTCCATCTGAACTCAATCATAATCCTTGATTTGCACCCAATCTCTCGTGCGAACGCATGAGAGATTTGAGTATCTAACTACCTTCCATCTCCAGCGAGACGTCGGTGGCAGAAGGCGTGCCCTCCACGCACCAGAAGCTCGGCCAGCACCTATAAATTAACCCCCAACTCCGGCCGCACCTCGGCAACTCGACTTGGCCGAGATTCCACCTCAAATTCCTCCTCTTCTTCTCCGGCCAAGGGGTCCAACAAGCTCCAGTGAGCCCCCCTCCTCTTCCTCGTCACTCTCCCACAAAACTAATGGCAGAGCCATCCTCCTCATCCTCCTCCGCGTCGCGCAACACTCGCGTGAGCTGCCCTAGCCCCATCGTTGCCACAGTCCTCCTCCACTGGACACTTTCTTCTCCGGCAACAGCAGGTACTGCCAGCCGCCTTCTCGTCCCCTTCATCCCTTTAGTTAGGTTAAAACTATTCTTCTCTATCCCCTCTTTCATTTCCCTCATTTTATATCACCAAACGCCCCTCGACCGCCGCTGTTCACCACCATTTTCTTCATCTCCGGCCACCCTTCGGCGAGATGCTCCCATCGCTCCGCTGCCCCACACGCCTTGCCGACCATCGCATAACCTCCGCCTCACCTCATTGAGTACCCTCCAGTCATCCACAGTCCCTCTACACCTCCACAACAATCCCCCGATCACACCCATCCATCCGGCCACAGGGCAACCTAGGCACGCACGCATAGGCCGCCTCGTGGCTTGCCACCTAGCTCCTCACCTTCGTCGTGACACGGCGAAGGTCCCCCTGTGATCTGATTAGGTCGCAAGGCCCTTGTTGTGTCAAGCAGATTTCAAGCTCTGGCCGCCATTGGCAGCAACTTGAGGAATCTTCTTGCTTGCTCCAGGTCACAGGACTGCAGGATTCCAGGTGCTGCAAACTTGGGCAGGTCTTGCGAAGACAATCGACCCAGCGAGTGACGCCACAGAGCCTGCAGTTGTGGGAATTGAAGGCACGGTCTACTGCAGGCGCACGAGAGAAAGCGGTGGGCATTAGTCCCACATCGGTAAGTCACAAAGCGCGTGTATCCTTTATAATGTTTTTGTGATATGAGCCAGTTGCCTCCAGTTACACTTGGGATGAGGTCCCTCACCTACTCTCATCACCTCATCTGTGATTTCACCACACGGATCTGGCGACTCGACCCGACACTACCCTGAACACTCCTCGCGCACCACCCTCACGCCGGTGCGCCTAGACCCGGGCGCGCAATCCGACCTGTTTACCCGGCTCTGGGAGAGCATGCTGAAGAGTGGTTTACACAGAGAGAGAGACGCGCGGGTGTGGGTAGAGGGATAGGTTTTGCTTTTCTTTGGTTTGTGCAGGGAAGGCAGAAGGAAGAAGTGAAGCTAACACTTAGCCGCTAAGGAGAAGAAGCAGAAGGAAGGAAGCCTTCGCAAAGGAAAAAGAGAAGGAAAGGAAGAGGCGAAGGAAAAAGAGAAGAGGAACTGAAGAAGAAAGAAGGAATAAAGAAAGATAAAGACAAGCAGAAGAAGAAGAAGAGAAGCTGAAGGCAAGGAAAGCAGAGTCAAAGAAGAAGAAGAGAAGCTGAAGGCAAGGAAAGCAGATACAAGAAAGAAGAAGACCCGCAAAGAGAAAGAAACTGCAGAGAAAAGGAGAAAGATAAATGCAACTGCAGAGAAGAAAGAAGAAGCATAAAGAAGAAGAAAGGAAGAAAATCAAAAGAAGGACAAGGGAAACATCTTTTAAGACGTCTGATCCCATGATCAGACGTCCAAATTCTTTCTTTTTGCCACAATTACTTTTCAAACTCATGCATTTATATTTGAATTAAGTTTTGAGTAATTAAAGTGTTCAATTACATTCTTGAGATTAGTAATAAATTCGAATTGCTCCATGTGTTCGACCTCGGATACTTAGGTCTTCGAGTAATAAATCTTTACTTGTTGACAACGCTTGATCACCTATACTACGACATAACTAATTGTTAAAACACGATCGAGTACGCGTCAACACTGCACATTACAAGGTTAGGCAAAACCTAACCCCTACCCACCCAACGTCTCTCTGTCTCTCTATTTCTCTCTCAAAGGTTCGCTCCCAGAGCATTCACAGGTATACGGGTCGGGTAACGCGCCCGGGACTAGGCCCACCGGTGTGCGGTGGTGGGCGAGGAGTGCTTCGTCGGGTAATCGGGTTCGGCCCAGGCCCGTAGGGCGTAAGCGTAGGCGAGGGCAAGTGCAAGCGCGTGGCAGGCTGCATGCATAGGCGAGGGACCTGACCCCTGTGTATCGAAGGCGATAAGTCCAATACACTTTTTCAATTTATTTGAAGCGCCGCGCTCAGACGTTTACGAGGTGGGACTAAAAGTCTCACCTCTATTTCGCGAATGCTCGCAGCAAGAGCTGCATTCAATTGTCGATGCTGCAGGGGTCCTCGTAGCCAAACACTTGGCTGGGGTTGTGCGTGAGGGCTTCCGCACGTCCTGGGGGACTTCACCTAGAGCAGAGAGTCCTGCAGCTGCAGCAAGCTCTCTTCAAGCTTCTTCGTCAATGGCGGAGGGACGTCGGAACCTGAAGTGCATGAACACGGCCTTGCGGCCCTGTCAGATTAGAGGAAAACCTTCGTTGTATCACATCGAAGGTGAAGCGGAGGTTGGCTAGCAGCGGGGCGGCCTAGGCGTGCGTGCCTAGGTTGCTCTGTGGCCAGGTTTATGGGTTAGGTCAGGAGGCATTTGTGGTGGTGTAGGCGGTTGGTGAAGGTGCGAAGGATGATCAGTGGGAGGTGGCGATGCTCAGGGATCGGTTAGCGAGGCGGATGGAGGCGTGGAGCGGTGGGGACGCCTCGCCAGAGGTCTGGTCGGAGGTGAAGGTAGAGATGGACAGTGAATGTCGAGGGGTAGAAACAACAAATTAACAGGGGGAAATAAAGGAGAGAGTAAGAGGAAGAGTTTTTACCTAGCTAAGTAGACGAAAGGGAGGAGATGGCGATCGGCACGTCTTTGCCGTCGTCGGAGACGAAGGTGCCAAAGGAGGGGGAGGCGACGAGAAGGGGTCGGAGAGTGCCAGCTGGTACGGCTTGGCACAGAGGAGAATGGCGGAGTTGGCTTTGCCACTGGTACGGTGGAAGAGCGATGAGAAGAGGGAGGAAGTGTCGTCGGAAGCTTCGGGTTGTTGGCCGGAGTGAGAGGGGACGAATTTGGGGGAGTTCTCTGGTCAAATCGAGCTTGTAGGAAACGGCATCCCTTGCCGCTCCTTAAATAGGTGTTGGTGCGGAGGGAAACACGAGGAGGAGGCGTGGGTAGGCCGCCGGAGACATGGCCGAAAAAGAGACCCATGCCTCTCGCATGTTCACACGAGAGGTATGGGTGTCGGTATGGCATGGGAGGGGGTCCATGCGGAAGAAGACAACGAAGGGGACCCTCCTCTCGTTTTTGGAGCCAGTCCCCATACCCTGTGCGGCGCCATCCTCCACGCAAAGTCGCCAGAGGCATGGGTTACTGCTGCGGGTGGCAGAGGGACCGGGTTGAAAAGAACGAAGGGAAAGTTGAGGGGTTAAGTGCAAGGGTTCAAAAAGTTAAGGGTCAAAAAGTAATTCTTGAGGACCAATTTAAAAAGTAGGTCAAAATGGCTTTCCCTTAGGTCCAAATTTTGGTACAAATCGAATTTGGACCTATGAAATCCAATGGTGAAGTTTGATTTTAGGTTTGACCACGTTTGACCGATCAATTTACACAAAAACCGATATTAGGTCAAAAATTGGGTATGGTTCTCAATCTAGGTCAAGACAGGTTCCAATAGACAAATTGAAGGTTCTAAACCCTAGGGGATATTTTTTCATGAATTTTAGAGGGTTTAATTGATTTTTATCTTTCCTGGAACTTCTTGAATTAAAGTAGGTTTGTTTTAGGGTTATAGAATGTCATTTAATTCCTAGAGGCCGCTATAACCCTTTTCAGATCAAATCATCCCACTTTTGCTCTTATTAAGCCCATTTGACCTGTGTTTAGACCCTTAGAAAATTCGTTTGTGTACTGCATTGGTAAAATTGCAGTTTTACCCCTTGTGAATTGCTTTATACTCAAATTTATAATTCTCTGATTTATGCTTTCCCTTAGGTTTTATAGGAGCTTTTGTATGCTTATTTAGGTCAAAATGTGCTAGTTAGGGTTCATGATGAGGTTCTCATCATACCCCCATGCCTAGCTTTTGCTAGTCCCTTAGCAAAATTTTAAGGTTTTAACCTTTGTTCTAGACCATGGATTTCTTTCATCAAGTTTTGATAAGTGCTTTTCCTCTTGTATCCTTGATTAGGTCAGAATGCCAATCATAGTCCTAAAAGGCACTCTAGTACCAACCAAGATCCAGATCTATCTAGCTTTAGCTTCACTCTTTAGCAAAGGTTTTTAAGGCCTACAGGAACTAACCTAAAGTTTATTGGACTCTGTGGTTAAAGCACCCGTGCTTGAGATATTTTTAGCCTTGGTTCAGTTTGCAGTGCGTTTTGTAAGAGATAGACAGAAGGTTTATTTGTTTGGAGAGTTTTCTCTCTCTTTTCTTTTTAATTCTAGCTTAGGATGGGTTTCACAACACGATCTGTATCGGATTCCTTGTCCCCATCATCAATCCTCAAGGGTCCCTGGCCATCGATGCTTCGAGATAGCACCGCCCATGGTAACCCCCAGAACCCTGGCTTTCGAGATTTCAAGATAATCCCATCCATGGTGTTCCGTGGCCGAATTCAGACCATCGCAATTGACACTTCGTGATAATGCCATCCATGGAATCTGAACCAGCAGAGTGCTTACATGCCCCTGGTAGGATATGTAAATATCCTAGGAGACAAGCACCGAGGAGATGATATGTTGTTACGCATCTTCGAGGGAAATTTCCCACCTCTCCGCGTCGGGAACTCATCCAAATTAACTTGTGTTGATTGGCCGCTCCTAATCTAGGTGACTTATTTGAAACGCTTCTGCGTGATTTTGATATTTATGCTCACTGAACCAGACTGTGTGTGTGAATTTGGGTGCTTAGGTTACTGAGTCCCGTAAACCGAAAGTCAGTTAACGAGGCCGAATACTCCCTAAGTCTTGGACCTAATACTTAAGCTTTTCATTTTCCTCAACCTCTTGAGGAATATCTAGATCTCAACGGGTACTAAGAGTCTAGCCGAGAATGCCTAATGTTTGCGTTCTTACTAATCTTGTTGTGCACTTTTGTTTTTCTTTTCCTTAATGTGGTCTAGAACTTAGGTTAATTCCTTAATTTTTTACTAATAAATATCCCTTTTCTCTTTCATTTTGTGCTCCTTTTTATCATTCTGCTCTTTTTCTCTTCCTCTTTCTGTAAAGTTTTCCAGCATTTTCTTCCTCCTTCAAAATTTTTTTTTCGTATATGCAAATTTTTTTATTGAAACCTTTTCTTGTTATGTTATTTCATTGCACTTTCATACCCTCACATGCCTAAGATTTGCAATATCCTCATTGTACATTAGGTGGGTTTTTATTTAGCTTGGTTCATGCATTAGGACATGTATTTGGTGAGTGGATGGGTCGAGGTGACTGTTGCGGACAATTTTAATCTCAGGTACGAGCACCTGAGGTGAAGTTGGCTATCCTAAAGGATGAACTTAAAGTGCAAAAAGATGTCAGAAAAGGTTTTGGGTTTTTCAGAAAGAATGACGGGCTGCCTCCCATTAAGCGCTGAGTTTTACGCCATCGGCTGGGTGCAATAAGCTCAGGAAGAATGGAGGATAAATGATGACTCAGCTAAATCTGTAATGGTTACGTCAATGAACGGTTTGAGTCTCTGACCGTTCACGATGAAAGGTTTGGAATCGTGGCTGAGTGGACTGATCTCGACTGCTCCATTTTCAAAGATTTGTCGGACAAGATATGGTCCGACCCACTTGGATCGTAGTTTCCCAGGGAAGAGTTTGAGTCGGGCATCAAAGAGTAGGACTTTCTGACCAGGGTGGAAGATCTTTCTAGATATGTGCTTGTCATGAAAGGCTTTAACCCGCTCTTTGTATATTCGCGAGTTCTCATACGCATCAAGGCGTAATTCATCAATCTCGCTTATCTGAAGCTTTCTGTGGGTTCTAGCCTTAGAAAGATCTAAGTTGCAGCTCTGTACTGCCCAATAAGCTTTGTGCTCCAATTCGACGGGAAGGTGACATGCCTTCCCGTACACCAGTATAAAAGGAGGCATGCCTAATTGGGTCTTGTGGGCGGTCCTATAAGCCCACAAAGCTTCCAGAAGTCGAGACGACTAGTCCTTCCTGTCAGGTCGAATAGTAACCTGTAGGATTTTCTTGATCTCCCGATTTGATAGCTCAGCTAGACCATTAGTCTGGGGATGGTAATGAGTAGAGATTCGGTGAAACACCCCGTATTTGGTCATCAGTGACCTGAACTGAGCATTGGTAAAATGGGTCCCTCCATTAGAGATGATTGCATGAGGAATCCCGAACCGTGAGAAGATATTCTGATGAATGAATCTGATGGCGATCTTGTGATCACAGGTTCGGGTCGGAATGGCTTCGATCCATTTGGACACGTAGTCCACAACGAGTAAAATGTAGTCGAAGCCATCCGAAATAGGAAAGGGGCCCATAAAATCAATCCCCCAAATATCGAAAATCTCGCATACGAGAATCAGCTGTAAAGGCATCATGTCGCGGTGGCTCATGTTGCCCAAAGTTTGGCAACGACTGCATGCCTTACAGTGATTGTATGCGTCCTTGAAGATAGTGGGCTAGTAAAAGCCACACTGGAGGATTTTTGATGTGGTTTTGTGCCCAGAAAAGTGGCCACCGCATGCCTGGTCATGGCAGAAGGAGAGAATGTTATTGATTTCGCCCTCTGGGACACATCACCGAATGACTTGGTCAGCACCTATGCAGAAAAGGTACGGGTCTTCCCGGATGTAGTACTTGGCATCGGAGCGCAACTTGTCTTTCTTGGCCTTTGGCCAATCAGACGGGATCTAATGAGATGTCAAGTAGTTTACTATATTAGCAAACCATGGAAGCATAGTACCAATAGTCAAGAGGTGCTCATCAGGAAAATGCTCCGTGATGGGTCCAGAAAGGTCGATGATCTCAGAAGGAAGGCAAGACAAGTGGTTAGCTACCATGTTCTGTCTTCCCGCCTTGTTGAGAATCTTGAGGTCGAATTCTTGCAACAGCAAGATCCATCGGATTAATCGAGGCTTTGCGTCTTTCTTTGCAAGGAGATGCCTCACAGTTGTATGACCCGAGTAGATTCTGACGTGGGAACCCAGGAGATAAGATCTGAATTTTTCAAGGGCAAATACTACTGCTAGCAGCTCTTTCTCCGTAACCGTGTAGTTACGCTGAGCCTTGTCAAGTGTCTTGCTAGCGTAGTAGATGACCACGGGTTTCCCGTCAAGCTTCTGCCCCAGAATCGCTCCTACAACGAAGTCAGATGTATTGCACATGATCTCAAAGGGTTGAGACCAATCAGGGGACTATAGGATCGGGGCTTGGGTGACTCGGTCACGAAGGTTCTCAAAAGCTTGAGTGCATTCCTTGGAAATCTCAAAGGGTACATTCTTGGAGAAAAGAGTATTCAGGGGGCGTGCAATTTTCGAGAAATCAGGGATGAAACAATGGTGAAAACTGACGTGCCCCAGAAAAGATCGGATGTCCCTGATCGAGCTAAGCATAAGAAGTCTGAAAATCAGATTAACATTGTCTCGATCCACTTGGATGCCTCTCTCAGAAGTTAAGTGTCACAGGACGATCCCCTCAGGCACAATAAAGTGGCTCTTTTCCCAGGAAAGAACCAGATTTACGTCAATGCAACACCTGAGTATGTGAACCAAGTGTTGGAGGCAATCGTCAAATGATGCCCCGAAAACTGAGAAGTCATCCATGAAGACTTCCAGATAATCACCTACCATATCAGAGAATATGGCAAGCATGCACCGCTGAAAAGTTGCGGGTGCATTATAGAGATCGAAAGGCATCCTTCGAAACGCGTACGTCCCGAAGGAGCAGGTGAATGTGGTCTTCTCTTGGACCTCTGGATGAATCGCCACTTGGTTGTAACCAGAGTACCCATCAAGAAAGCAGAAGAATCTATTTCCCGCTAACTTCTCGAGAATCTAATCAATAAATGGTAGTGGGAAATGATCCTTCTTCGTGGAGGAATTGAGTCTTCGATAATCTATGAAGACTCTCCATGAATTGGCTATACGGGTGGGTATGACCTCTCCAGTTTCAGCCGTAATGGTGGTGAGCCCTACCTTCTTAGGCACAACCTGGATGGGGCTCACCCAACGACTATCAGAGATCGGGTAGATGATCCATGCATCTAACCACTTAATGATCTCCTTCTTCACGACCTCCTGCAGATTGGGATTCAAACGTCTCTGCATTTCATGTGAAGGTCGTGCGTCCTCTTCAGAATAGATATGGTGTGTGCAATAAGAGGGACTTATTCCAGTCAAATCATCGAGAGTCAAACCAATGGCTCTGCGATGTTGCTGGAGAACAGTAATCAGACAGGATTCCTGATCAGGTGTGAGTTTGGAGTTTATAATCATAGGAAATGTCTGACTAGAACCCAAAAAGATGTATTTTAAATGATCGGGAAGGGGTTTGAGTTCAAGAATGGGGTTATTAGCAGCAGCAAGTGGTTCAGAGTGAGTGGGTTACAAGGGTAGGAGTTATAGGTTTGTCTAGATCAAGGTCTGACTCCTCTAATTGCGGTTCAAGATCTTCTTGTGGTTGATGAGGAATAATCATGTCCTCAAGTTGTGGTTCATCAACCATAGCTCTAATATTACAAATTTGTTTAATGACACTGCATTTATCCCTTGTTGGGCCTTAAAGATATCAATTTTGAGAGTCTAATTCTCAAATTTCAGTTCTATTTGGCCCTCTTCACAACTTATATTGGCCTTTGCAGTGGCCCGAAAAGGTCTCCCTAGTATGATTGGTGTATCCCTTGGATTTTCAGGTGCGTCCATATCTAAAATTATGAAATCTACAGGGAAGTAGAAATACCGCACCCTCATAATAACATCCTCAAGAATTCCCTTAGGTGACTTGATAGATCGATCTGCTAACTGCAATGTCACCTCGGTCAGTTTTAGCTCAGATTCTTCTAGATGGTTAAGTAGGGATGTGGGTATCAAATTTATTGAGGCACCTAGGTCCAATAATGCTCTATCAAACTGGGTTTCACCGATCTTACGTGAAATCAGGGGAGTGCTTGGGTCTTTTGCCTTGGGTGGGAGTCTACTCAGGATTACAGAGCTGGCTTGCTCTGACAATACAATTGGACTCCCACTCTTGGTTCTCGGCTTTCGCTGAGGTGTACACACGTTCTTCAAGAATCGTGCATAAGCCAGTACGTGGCGGATCGCATCCATCAAGGGGATGTTTATTTGGACTTGCTCAAAGAGCTTGACTAGGTCCTCATCAGGAGCCACGGGTTTGGTCGTCCTCTTTCCCTTGGTTAAGGCCTCAGGAAATGGAACCTTGGTTGGTTCCTCTAGGATAGGTCCAGGTTTTTGATCTGCGACAAGGATAGGAACATCCTGGATGACTGCACTGGGGTTTGGGTCACTACCAGGCTTGGAGTGGTTTGGATAAGGTGGATCTTATGTTGCCTTACCACTACAGGTTGTTACAAAATTTATTCCTGCCTAGTTTTGGTTAGGGGTTGGTAGGATGGGCTGCTGCTGTTGGTAACCCGCGTAGGAGGTTGAAGCTTCCATCTCGTCAGGTGAAGGAATAGAAGGGGCCTGATAGACCAAGTGTGCTTGGCCTGGGTTTGGGTTCATAACACGCTGCTGGGTCGACACGCTATTCGGGTTAGGAAGAGGCTGAGAAGGAAGTGTGCCTGGTTGGCGAGAATTTGCCAACTGGGCAAGTTGGTTGCAGACCTCTGTGATTTCGTCCTTATGTTGCTTTTAGATAGCCGCATTCGTTCTCTGAATGTCAGCCAAAGTCTGGAGGATAAGGGACATTTGATCTTGGTTGGGCCCGGATGGATAGGTGGGGTTGGGCTGAGGTTGGGGCGGCTGATAGGGACGAGAGGCTTGTGGACGGGGCTGAAAAAGTGGTCCCTGATTCTGAGAATTTCCCCCCACTGGAAATTGGGATGGTTTCGCCATCCAGGATTGTAGGTGTTGGAAAATGGGCCATTCTGGATGGCGTTGAGATCCTTGCAGGTCTGAGGAGCCTCAGAAAAGTCGAAGAATGGGGGAGTAGGGCTCCCCCGGCAAGAATAGAAAGGATCTGAGGTCCCTCCAGTCCAGGAGTCAGATGGGAGTGGATACGAGTCCATCCCAGGAGAAGGTTGGTGGAAAATGTTCTGCATAGTTTCCCGTGCGGGAGGGGGTTGTGCAAAGGAGTTCTGCGCAGAGGTGGTTTGCTGCAAATGCTGAGTCAGCTCATCCACCTTCTTCTCAATACTAGAGACCTTGTCTAATCGACTGACCATTAACTCCAGGTCAACTGATGTGGACAAGCCTTGCGTCTCGTGTGCTCCCCTAAGGTTCGTCACTGCGCGGGTATTTGTCCGGTTGAATAGTCCCATGGAGTCATTATTGATGGAGTTCTCGCACATATTCTCGAGAATCTCCCACACGGTGTCTTCATGTTGACCCATGATATTCCCTCTGCAAGTTGCATTGACAAATAGTCTAATATCTTCATGGAGCCCTGGTAAAAAGACTGGACTTGTTCCCATTTAGGAACTCCATAATGGGGGCACTTTCTCATGAGATCCTGAAAACGATCCCATGCCTCATGAAGAGGTTCTCCCGTTTGTTGCGTGAGGTGAGTAATCTGATGGCGCAAGGCATTGGTCCGACCAACGGGGAAGAACTTCAAGAAACAGGACTGAAGTTCCTCCCAAGTGTTGATCGGGCGGGTCTGTGTTTGATACCAATGGGTTGCCTTGTCCATAAGGGAGAAAGAGAACATCTTCATAAGTAGGATATCCCGATTCTGCGCATCTGACCTGAAGATCTGGGCCAGATGCTTAAGCTGTTTGATGTGTGTTCTCACGTTTTTGTGCGGGTTTAAAGTATATCACGTTGTAGTATAACCGACAAAACGTTTAAACAAATATAAGAAATTTTATTACTCAAAAAACTAAAGTATCCGAGGTCGAACACAGGGAGCAAGCTCAGTACTTTTTAAAACCAAAGAATACAACTGTTAAATGAAAAGGATTGATTCAAAGAAAGAATTTTAAAAAGGATTTGTGAAATAAAAATAGAATTGGACGTCTGATTTCAGTATCAGACGTCTTAAATGTAATCTCCTTTCTCTCTTCTTCTTCGTTGCTCTTCTCTCTTTCTGCCTTTGCTTCTTGTCTTGTGCAGGCTTCTTCTTCCTGCCTTTGTTTCTTTTCTCTTATTTCTTCTTATGCCTTGCCTTTCTTCTTCTTCACTTGGCCTCTCTTAGTTCTTCTCTTCCTTCTTCCTTGCCTTCCTTCTTCTTCACTTGGCCTCTCTACGAAAGCTTCTCCTTCTTTTACAGCCTCTTCTTCTTTCTTCTCTTCCTGTTCTGCAGCTGCTTCCTTTGCTTCTTCCTTCCTGCACACACCACAGCCGAAGCAAAAACTACCCCCGTCCCTCTACCCAAGCGTCTCTCTCTCTCACAAGCAATTCGCTCAAGGACGCTCTCCCAGAGCCACACGGGTAGTCGGGTCGGATTCGCACCCGAGACCAGGTGCATCGGCAAGTGGTGATGCGCGAGGAGTGCGTAGGTTTAGGTTGGGTCAGATCCCGCCAGATCCGCGAGGTCAAGCCGCGGACGAGGCGGGTGTGAGGACAGGTGAGGGACCTCACCCCTGTGCTTACGGAGGCAATGGGCTTAAAACACAAAAATAATTTATATGATACCTGTGTTTTGCAATCCCACGATGTGGGACTATCTGGTCGGTCCTACTTTCGCACCCGCAGAGCTTTCTTCGCGCGATTGCTCCAGCTGCTGGCCTCTCTGTGCAACTTGCTAGCCTCACTCACTTCGTGACACTCGCGTGAGTCTGCTGCACCTCCAGCCTAGGAGTCCTGGTACCTGAAGCTGCTGCAAGCTCCTTGCTGCTTCGGCTGATAATGGCGGCCGGAGCTTAAACCTGTCACACACAAGAATGGCCTATTGGCCCAATCAGATTGGCTAGAAACCTTCGCCGTGGGCGGTGCTGCAGGCTGCAGGTCGGCCTAGGCGTGCGTGCCTAGGTCAACCTGTGGCCGGAGATGTTGGGTTGTTCGGGGGGTGATTGTGGAGGTCTGGAGTGGCAGTGGTGGGGTGAAATGAGTTCCTGGTGGTGAGGCGGAGCTCATGAGGGGGTTGGCGAGCCATGTGGAGGGGCGGAGTGGTGTGGGCAGCTCGCCGGAGGGCGGTCGGAGGCGAGGACGATGGAGGTGGTTAGGCACTGTCGAGGGGTAATCAGATAAAATAGCAGGGGGAAAAGAGAGAGGAGAGGAGGGAGAAGGTATCTGGAGTGGTCTGGAAGGAAGGGAGGCGGCGGAGAGGACGACGCGTAACTACCGTCGTCGGGGAAGAAGGACCCTGAGGGAGGAAGCGGCAACGAAGATGAGGTCAGGGGCACGCGCGCGTGGTACAGCGCGACGCGGGAGGAAGTGGCGGAGTTGACTCTGCTGCTGGTATGGCAGCAGAGCGACGAGAAGGAGGGGAGGAGGTCGCCGGAGCTTGCGGGTCGTTTCGCCGGAGATGGGAGAGAGGGAATTTGGAGGGGATCTCCGTCAAAATCAAGCTTAGGTTCTGCAACAGGGTCCGGGGAGCCTTTTATAGGCGCTGGCCGAACCTTCTAGCGCGTGGAGACCGCGCAATCACCTCCGCCGGCTCGCCGGAGTTGGAAAGAGGGTGGATATCCCAATCTCTCGTGCGTTCACACAAGAGATTGGGTTAACACCAGCGATTGTAATTGGCTTTGGAAGGAAGGGAATTCCTCAGAGAATCCCCCTTCCATTTCTGGGAGGGAATCTCTGAGGGATTAGAGAGTAATCCCTCTCTAAACCTCACCGGAGCTCGGTTCTGCCCTAACAATGGCGGCAGGACCGGATTGCAAAGGGGGCGGAAAACTTAGGGGGCTCTCTGCAGAGATATTCAAAAGATAGGGACCAAATTATGCTTTGGGTGTACTAAATTGCAAAGTAGGTCAAGATGACCTCCCCTTAGGTCCAAATTTTGGTACAAACCTAATTTTGACCTAAGGAATCCAATGGTGAAGTTGGATTTTAGGTTTGACCTCGTTTGTATGGATATTTTGCGTAAAAACCCAAATTAGGTTAATTGAAGAGCTAGAACCTTAATATAGGTCAAACTGGGTTCCAAGGGTCAAATTAAGTGTTCCAAACCCTAGAGAATGTTTTTCCATGATTTTTAGAGGGTTTACTTGATTTTTATTCTGACCGGAACCTTGTTAATTTATGCGGGTCTGTTTTAGGGTTACCAAGTGTCATTTAATTCTTAGATTGCACATAAACTCATTTCTGATTGACTCAACCCACTTTTTATCTCATTTAGGCCATTTGACCTATGTTTTGCCTCTGAGAAATCTCGTTTATGAACTGCAATGGTAAAATTGCAGTTTTAACCTTTATTTCATGCTTTCTTCTCAGAGCACTTGTTCCTTCAGTTAAGCCGTCTTCTAGGTTATGTAGGAGCTTTTATCTTCTTTATTGGGTCAAAATGAGCTAGTTATGGCTCATGATGAGGCTCTCATCAATGTGCTGGAAGGGGTCTTCAGAGTTAAGCCCATAGAATTTAAGTATGGAGTGGATCATGTTGGGCTTTAACTCGGAATCAAGTCCTCTAGTCGGGATTCTGACTCGAGGCTCAATTGCCACCGTAGTAGGATTATAGTGATCCTGCATCATAGGGCGCTATGGTGGGTTCATGAAGTTTTGGAAGAGATCATTGAGTCGCTGGAGCTGGTGCTCAAGATTATTCTCTTCTTCAACAGGCTGAGCCATTGTGGAAGAAGGGGAATTGGGTTCAGAATCAGAAGAAAGGTCTATGTGAAGAGGTTGTTTCACAAACAAGGGTACCGAGGCTTAGCCTCGGGGAGAGTGAATTTATAGAGGAGGTTTCAAGGACCTCCTCCAAATATACACTGATGGATTGGACGAGGTTAGCAAGTGCTGGACCCAATCAAGACACCCAAAATGTTAGGTGACTATAGAGGTTCGGGGCAGATGATACCCCTTAATCAGAAAGTCGTCCACCTGAGAATTACCTGGGCAACCAGAGAGGGTGAGTCCCGCGAAGACCCCTACATGGTAGAGCACCCCCACAAGTTACAGGGTTTCCCCCACCCGACCTCTCTTGTCACTGAGATTCCAGGTAGACTAGAATGGGGACTTTGACCTCTTAAGTCTACCACTTTTAATTAGGATCAAGGTGCTTAGGGTTTCACTTGAACTTTATCCTTTTGTGTGCAAAAAGTGACCTAATTTAAAGGTTGGTTGATCCAAGGGATCAACTTCACCTATTGGTTTCTGTGAGAGCTTATTAGGTGTTACGACCGCAGCTTCAAAACGTCTTTTAAGACGTTTGGGAGCTGGCCCAGATGTCTGACCAGACGTCTGGGACCCCTTCCAGACGTCTGGGATTTAATTTCCGTAGCACGGAGGATGTCGTCTGCGCGCTTGTGCACGCAGACCTGCAGATGCGATCCTTTTTCCCTCTCCTTCGCAGGCGCTGCCCCCTCTATCTCGCTCTCTCTCTCTCTCTCTCTCCCCTCGCGTGGCTTTAAAAAGCCACGCCCTCTCCCTCACTCTCATCACCTCCGCTCCCTTCCTCTTCTCCTTCCAGCCGGTGCGCGAGTACGAGCGTGAGCGAGTGGTGGCAGCGACAGCTGCGGTGGGTGCGGGAGGAGGTGGTGCGTGAGGGAGGAGGCGTCGGCCGTGAGGGCTCGAGCCTGCCGGGGTAGCGAGAGCCGGCCAGCGGGGGTGCAGCAGACGCGGGGTGACACGGGAGGCCTGCTGCAGCTCGAGCAGCAGGCGGACGAGACGCGGCGCGGCCGTGCGTCGCGGGCGAAGGGCGAGTCGCGCTCTGATTCTGGAAGTTTTTCCAGAATCAGACGTCTGGGCTTCCAACCAGACGACGGGGAAGACGTCTGGAGGACTGTCCAGATGTCTGGTAAGTAAGTTATTTTTCGTACCTTCTCCCTTTCCTTCGACCGTCCGTACTGAGCACGAGGATGGGTACGCGCAGGTTCTGAGATTCGCATCCAACGCGAATCAGACGTCTGGCAGCGGTGCCAGACGACTAGGGGGACTTCTAGACGTCCGGGGTGACCATCGGACGTCTGGGAACTAGGCCAGAGGCCCTCGCAAGCTTCTGGACGTTTGAGAGACTGCGCACGACAAGGTACCATCTGATCCCCATTTTTAAGACGTTTAGAAGAAGTTCCAGACGTCTGATTTTGCACTGTTTCATCGTTTTCGACCCGTTTAGGGCCCATTCGGAGTCCATTTTCCGCGTTTCGAGTTGCGTCCTTTTCGGAATAAGATCCTCTACCCATCTATAGTGATTAGATACTATTTTGAGAAACTCCTTGTGTTTGATCCTTGTGATAGGACCCCGTTCCATTGCAGTCTCGGGGTTTGCGGAGGCACGCAGAATTCCCGACCACGCCCCCAGTACTTCTGTTGTAACTGGTAGAGTGGCTTTAGAATTTATTAGTATAATCTGTTAAAATTATGGAACCATAAATAGAACCTAGGACATTGCATGAATCCTAGGAATGAGAAACTAGATTGAATGGTAGATCCTAGGGTGTGCATGAATCCTAGGGCTGGAAAACTAGATTGTATGATAGATCCTAGGGTGTGGCATGAATCCTAGGATGGGAAAACTAGTGGAATATATGAATACTGCAGTCTTGGAAAATGTGAAAGGGAAATAATAGCTACCAGTAAATTGGTTTAACAGCTGCCTGTTATGAATAAATGAACATGATTGAGAATATGGGATGTATGAACGTGAAACTGGAAAGGTGAAACCTGAATGTGCTGAGTTAAAAGAGCTGAAACCCTACGGGGAATTAGGAGTAGAACTCCTGGAAAGTGAATGGAATAGAATTGGGGAAGTGTGCTGGCCCTTGAGTACGAAGTACCAAGGAGAGAGACTGTCCCCCTGTTTAGTGCAGAGCGGAGCCAGCCGCCCAAGGGACCCGGGGTTAGGTCTGGCCACTTTGTACCGACTTGCTGGCCCTCGTGTACGTAGTACCGAGGAGAGCTACTAGTGTAGGGAGAGCACTAGCTACCCCACGGGCCCCGGGGTTCTACTAGCCTCCTACACCGACTTGTTAGGCCCACTGGGGAAAACCAGGGTAGTCAGGCAAGGGTGCGCGGACTGTGGAGGGGCAAGGCCCCTCTTTGGTTACTGTAGAGGGGTTGGACCCCTGTTACTGAGAGGGCTCTGCCCTGTAATGGTTCTGTGCTGTGCTTTGGGCGCACCCATTAACGGAAACGACTGACCGCGTGCCAGTGCGAGTTAGCTACCTGTGCATTTATCGCGCGTGCTGTAGTCACTGTTACGTCTGTCCGTGACCTTGGGGTGGTTGACTGAGAGTAGGATCACCACGGGGGACTCTCCCGGCCAGGAGAGCACCACGTGCTACTTCTACTGTTCGGAAAAGACTGCAATCAAGATCGTTCCCACGAGGAACATTCGAGATCAAGTGAAGGATCTGAGAAATAGATAAATTGTGAAACAATAGAAAGACGTAAATAAAGGAAGAAAATAAAACAGCTATTGTACACTTTACTGTTTCTTTAGTTTAGCTGCCACTCTACTCAGCGTTTCGCTGACGTGTTACACTCGTTACTTTTCAGGACCAGGTGTTGAGCAGCCAGGGTCAGCGGCTGTAGAGGACTGGTGGCGACCTTCCTCTATAGTTTTATTATTTCGTCGTAGTATAGTATAGAGAGAGGTGATTACCAGTTTAATACAATTTATTACTCGGAAAATAAAAGAGTTCCCGAGGTCGAACTCAGGGAGCAAGTTGTATTCTAGGGGTACAAGTTTCTTTTACAAAAATAAAGAAAGAGAGAGAGAATTTGTTGGCTTTTCTTCTTTTCGCTTTGCTTCTCCTCTTCTTCCTTCTCAGATCTTCTGCTCTCTTCCTTTGTTCTTCTTATTTATCTGCAGTGGTGATGTTCTTCTTCTTCTTCTTTCTTTCTTCTTTTCCTTTCTTCAGATCTTCTTCTCGTGCTCTTCTTCTTCTGCAGAGCCTTCACTTGGCCTCTCTGTGTTCCTCCTCTGCCTTCCTTCTCCTTCTTTGCCTTCAGGACGTCGTCTGATTTTCCAATCAGACGACTTAAACCGCCGCTGCTACAGTGCCGCTCGGTGCTCCTCCTTCCTTCAGCCTTCGTCTTCTTCCACGGTTCTTCTTCACCTGTGCCTGCACACTTACACAGCTTGATCAGAGGGGCAAAACCTAACTCTACCCTCCCCCGCGTCTCTCTCTCACAGAATCTGCTCTTAGGAAAGCTCTCCCAGAGCTGCCGGGTTACCGGGTACGGGTCGCGCCCGGGTCCAGGCCCACCGGCGTGCGTGGTGGGCGAGGAGTGCAGGTCAGTCTAAGTCGGGTCGGAGCCTAAGAGCTGCCCTAGGTCGGACTGTGGGTCGGGAGATGGGTTTGTTCGGTGGAGTTGCAGAGGGTGATTTGGGGGAAGTGGAAGGGCGGAGGTTGATCAGGGTGAGGAGGCGGAGGTTCTGCGGTGGTCGGCGAGCCGTGTGGGTTGCTGGAGTGATGGGAGCGGGTCGCCGGAGCAGGGGCCGGAGATGGAGAAGGTGAGGGCGATTGGTCGGATCGGGGTAACAGTAAAGATGTAAAATGAGGAAAAGGAAGAGGGGAGAAAGAGGAGGAGTTCTACCTACTTAGCAGGACGAGGAGGGGCCGGAGCGAGCGACAGTCGTATCGACTGTCGCCAAAGAAGAAGATGCCCGGGGGAAGGGGCGGCGGCGAGGAGAGGGCCGGAGAGGCGCCAGCTGGGTGCGGCGTGGCGCGGGAAGAGCGAGGGAGGGCAACCCTGCAGCTGGTAGTGCGACAGAGCGACGAGGAGGAAGAGGGGAGGCCGCCGGAGCTGGAGAGCTTCCTGTCGGAGTGGGAAGAGAGGAAGTGGGGGTCTTTCTCCGTCAGGACCGAGCTGCTCAGAACGGCGGAGCGATGGGGGTATTTATAGAGGCGGAATCAGAGAGGAGGGCGGAGGGAGACGACGTGTCTCCCTCGCCGGAGGACGCCGGAGATGGAAACACATACCGTCCGTGCGTTCGCACGGCCGGTATGGTGGGTTGCAGCAACCAGGGGGGTGTTCCTGCGACGGCTGACGACGCAGGGCACCCCCGGTTGACTTGCCAGCCCCTCCCCCTCACCCTGCGCGGCGCCATGCTTCGCGCAAGGTCGCCGGAGCATGGTGCTGGCAGGTTTTGGCAGGAGGGACCTGAATGCAAAGAACAAAGGCGAGTTAGGGGCAGAAATGTGAGGGTTCAAAAGTTGAGGGCCAAAAAGTAAATATATGAGGACCAAAGTGCAAAGTTGGTCAAGAAGGTTTCTTCTTAGGCTCAAGTTTTTATACATGACTAATTAGGACCTAAGGAATTTGATGGTGAATTTTATTTCTAGATTAAACCTTGTTTGACCGGTCAATTTATGCAAAAACCCAAATTAAGTTATTAATTGGGCATGGTTCTCAATGTAAGTCAAAATGGGTTCTGAAGGCTAAATTGAAGGTTCTAAACCCTAGAGATTATTTTTCTATGAATTTTAGAGGGTTTATTCTATTTTTACTTTGCCTCGAACCTCGTGAATTGAAGTGGATTTGCTTTAGGGTTACAGATTATCATTTAGTTCCTTGGAATTGCTGTAGCCCTTATCAGATCATCCCACTTTCCTTCTTATTCGGTTTGTTTGACCTGTGTTTGGACCCTGAATTACCCTGTATGCAGATTATACTGGTAAAATTGCATTTTTACCCCTTATGACTTGTTTTCTCCTTAAACTCAGAATTCTCTGAGTTAAGCCTTTCCTTGAGTTATGTAGGAGCTTTTATCCTTTGTATTGGGTCAAAATGAGCTAGTTATGGCTCATGATGAGGTTCTCATCAAGGACGCTGGGCCGAGTAGGGTCCAGTAGAGTTACCACTGCTCTTTTGTACCCCTTTTGTTTCCGCTGTAGTGGGTAGTTTTTGTTACTCTCTGTACTTTTCTTTACTCGTAGTTCTTGTTATGTTAAATGTTGTTCTACTATTGTGGTGGTACATGCTGTAGTAGTTCTTTTTCTTACTGCTGTATTTTGTTACTGCTAGTTATATTTCATGTTGAATGTGGTTTATTTTACTACTCTTTTGGTTACTTCCTCGTTGGACGACTAGGTCTTGAGATTAGTCGAGTCGGTCCGGTTCTCGTGTCTCGTAGGGACTCGGGAATCGGGTCGTTACATTAGGTCCTGTCTTTTAAGGTTCAAGTGACTTAAGAGTCGGATTGCTTAGGGTTTCTCTTTATTAGATCTTTTCAAGCAATGGCTTAGGCACACTTCTGTTGGGAATTTTCAATTCTTGATTAGAAGGTGTGTCTCTAAAACCTTAGCTTAGAATCCTATGTTGGCTCTAATTAGTCCAGTTAGTTGCCTCAAGATTAGGTAACTAGGGCTCAAGCAAGAAGGTTTTAGCCCTAATTACCTTTAGTGGATATACAGATAGAATGTGTTGAAATTGAAAAACAGGCAACTCTTGTGATTTACTATGTATGAAAGACAGGCAACCCCTAGATTGCTTTTCTTTTTCTTTTTCCTCTTTAGAATTTAAGGGGCTTAAAAGAGAGGATAGAAGATTACCTGTCCCTTGGTGTGGTTGTTGTGCGGCTACTTGTTTCTTCTTTGCCTTCTTGTGCCTGCACAACAAAAGAGAAGAGATTAAGTCAGTAGTAAATCAGAAATTGTGATTTAATAGCTTCTAGAATGCCCATTGCTCCTTGGCAACGGCACCAGAAACTGATGCACCTTCTTTCGCGGTGTTTTAAAGATATATTCATTGTAGTATGTTGCGAAAAACAATGATCAGTTTATTTCAATTTATTACTCAAAATTTAGAATATTCCGAGGTCGAACTCAGGGAGCAAACTTAATTCTAGAAGCATACAAATTTACAATTTACTATAGTATACTACTTTACAAAAATTAAAGAGAGAGGTGTTGGTGCTAGAGCACCACGATCGTTTGTTTTGATGATAACAAAACATGTGTCATTTAACATTTGCACTTGGAGTCTTAGATTTCAAGTCAAATTGCAAATGGAGACATGATTAGACGGAGTTCAAGCTCGCATCCAAGATGGATTGGAGGAGCTTGATGGAGAACAGAGGAGATTCGTGAGGAGCAATAGATTGAAGATGGAAGGACAAGAAGAATAGGATAGCTGTTTATTTCTTTCATGTACTTTTGTCTTTATTTCCTTGCACTTTTTGTTCCTTAGAACATCTTGTCAAAGAGCCTCAAAGTACCTTAACACTAGTCCTAAGAACACTTGCACAACCCTATGATACTTAGATTTTCTGTAAGGAATTTAGAAAACCAATATAGGGTTCAAACAGCCTTTTCAGACCTCTAATCTGAAAATCAGACGTCTGACTGTTGACTCAGACGTCTGATAACATTTAGGCTGGACTTAGTTAGTTCTGTCTAATGAAATCAGACGTCCAGACATTAGTCCAGGCGTCTTAGAAGACGTCTGATGATTTTGCCAGACGTCCAATTAGTGGACCGTTGGCTCGCTTAACAAATACTGAAGGATATGACCGTTAAAGCCTTATCAGACATCCGTAAGTATTTCCAGACTTCTGATACATGACCATTTTGCCTCGGCTGACCCAAAATCTCTTTTCAGAGATCTTGTAGCCGTTGCAATCTCTTGGAAATCCATTCCCGCATAAAAGGTAGGTTTCCGACGTCCAGACTTAGTGCCAGACGTCCTGTGTGTCCTTTGATGAACTTGCATTAGAACCTGTTTAGATCTGATTCAAGTCAGTAAGGAAACCTACCTAAAATTAGACGTCTAACTTTGTTCCCAGACATCTTAAACTCGTTTTCCAGATGTCCGATGCCAGGATCAAACGTCTGATAACCCTGTCAATGCAATGATTGTTCTTGATTTCGGCCTAATTCTCTTGGGCTTTGCACCCAACGGCTATGGAAGCTTTCCAAAGCATTCTTAAGGCCTCTATAAATATAGGGGAACCTTTGCCACTCAAATACACACCAAGAACAAGCATTTCCACTCTTTTGTGTTCAAGAGAAGCTCTTACTCTCCAAGCTCAAGTTCTTCATCTAGAGAGCATCAATCATTTGCGCACCCGCTCTCCATCCGTAGTTCACGAGAGCACTGTTGCGCCGTCGCGTGGCTCATGCACCCGCGTCATCGATTAGACACACTTCCATCAAAGGGGAGTTTCCTAATTCCTATAGAAGCTAGGTTTAAATCTTTGTTGGCTCTATAGAATTGTTATTATTTATCTTTGTTTCTTTGGTTGGGTATTCGCTTTGCGAATTCCCGTCTTCTTCGTGAGACAAAACCCTTCTCGTGAAGAGAAGGGGTTTGAGGTACGCTACCCTCGTATAAAGTAGAGTGGTTGTAATTGAGGTTGAATCACCCTTGTTTAAGTGATTCGTTTAGTGGATTTGATCAACTTGGTTGATCGGAAAATCCTAACTCGAGAGAGTTAGGTGGTGGTTTTCACCCGATTTGGGTTTCCACCTAAAAATAATTGTATACATTGTGTGATTGAATTTTTTGTGAGATTGTTTTATATTTTTATTTCGTAATTTATTACGTCACCCTCTCCTAATAAGAAAACTACAAGAGGGAACAAAAATCTCTTCTTCTTTTTCTTTCTTTCTTTCTTCTCCTCTTCTCTCTTCCTTCTCTGCCTTTCCTTTCTCGGACGTCTGATTCTTTGAATCAGACGCCTTATCAACTCCTTTGCTACAGTGCCTTGCAGGTTCTTCTCCTCTTGGCTTCTTCTTCTTCTCTGCTCGGCTTTCTTCTTCAGCTTCCTTCCTTCTTTTTTCTTCTTCAACTCCTTCTGTTGCAGCTCTTGGTTGCTTCTCCTTCTCTTCTGTCTTTAGTTTCTCTTCTTCATCTTCCTTTCTCTGCAGCTTCCTCCTTCCTGTCTTCTTCCTCTTTCTTCAGCTGCTCTGTGCGGCTAAGTGTCCTCAGCCGCTCCTCCTCCTTTCTTCTTCTCCTGCTTCCCTGCACATTACAAGGTTAGGCAAAACCTAACCCCTACCCGCCCCACGTCTCTCTCTCTCCTCTATTTCTCTCTCAAAGGTTCGCTCCTAGAGCATTCGCAGGTATACGGGTCGGGTAACGCACCCGGGACCAGGCCCACCGATGTGCGGTGGTGGGCGAGGAGTGCTTGGTCAGGTAATCGGGTTCGGCCTAGGCCCGTAGGGCATGAGCGCGAGCGAGGGCAGGTGCGAGCGCGTGGCGGGCTACGTGCGTAGGCGAGGGACCTGACTCCTGTGTATCGAAGGCGATAAGCCCAATATACTTTTTCAATTTATTTGAAGCGCCGCGCTCAGACGTTTACAAGGTGGGACTAAAAGTCTCACCTCTATTTCGCGAACGCTTGCAGCAGGAGCTGCGTTCAATTGCCGACGCTGCAGGGGTCTTCGCAGCCAAACACTTGGCTGGGGTTGTGCGTGAGGGCTTCCGCACATCCTGGGGGACTTCACCTGGAGCGGAGAGGCCTACAGCTGCAGCAAGCTCTCTTCAAGCTTCTTCGTCAATGGCAGAGGGACGTCGGAACCTGAAATGCGTGAACACGGCCTTGCGGCCCTGTCAGATCAGAGGAAAGCCTTCGCCGTATCACAACGAAGGTGAAGCGGAGGTTGGCTGGTCACGGGGCGGCCTAGGCGTGCGTGCCTAGGTAGCTCTGTGGCCGGGTTTATGGGTTAGGTCAGGAGGCGTTTGTGGTGGTGTAGGTGGTTGGTGAAGGTGTGGAGGATGATCAGTGGGAGGTGGCTATGCTTAGGGATTGATTGGCGAGGCGGATGGAGGCGTGGAGCGGCGGGGACGCCTCGCCGAAGGTCTGGTCGGAGGTGGAGAAGGTGGAGATGGACAGTGGATGTCGAGGGGTAGAAACAACAAATTAACATGGGGGAAATAAGGGAGAGAGTAAGATGAAGAGTTTTTACCTAGCTAAGCAGAAGAAAGGGAGGAGATGGCGATCGACGCGTCTTTGCTGTCATCGGAGACGAAGGTGCCAAAGGAGGGGGGGCGACGAGGAGAAGGGGTCGGAGAGTGCCAGCTGGTACGGCTTGGCGCGGAGAATGGCGGAGCTGGCTCTACCACTGGTATGGTGGCAGAGCGATGAGAAGAGGGAGGAAGAGTCGCCGGAAGCTTTGGGCTGTTGGCCGGAGTGAGGAGGGGACGAATTTGGGGGGGAGTTCTCTGGCTAAATTGAGCTTGCAGGAAACAGCAGCCCCTGCCGCTCCTTAAATAGGTGTTGGTGCGGAGGGAAACACGAGAAGGAGGCGTGAGTAGGCCATCGGAGACATGGCATGAAAAGAGACCCATGCCTCTCACGCGTTCGCACGAGAGGTATGGGTGTCGACAGGGCATGGGAGGGGGTCCAAGCGGAAGAAGACAACATATGGGACCCTCCTCTCATTTCTGGAGCTGGTCCCATACCCTGCGTGGTGCCATCCTCCGGGCAAAGTCGCTGGAGGCATGGGTTGCTGCTGCGGGTGGTAGAGGGACCGACTTGACAAGAACGGAAGGGAAAGTTGAGGGGTTAAGTGCAAGGGTTCAAAAAGTTAAGGGTCAAATAGTAATTCTTGAGGACCAATTTGTAAAGTAGGTTAAAATGGTCTTCCCTTAGGTCCAACTTTTGGTACAAACCTAATTTGGACCTAAGGAATCCAATGGTGAAGTTTGATTTTAGGTTTGACCACGTTTGATTGGTCAATTTGCATAAAAACCTAGATTAGGTCAAAAATTGGGTATGGTTCTCAATTTAGGTCAAGACAGGTTCCAATGGACAAATTGAAGGTTCTAAACCCTAGGGGATATTTTTTCATGAATTTTAGAGGGTTTAATTGATTTTTATCTTTCTTGAAACTTCGTAAATTAAAGCAGGTTTGTTTTAGGGTTATAGAATGTCATTTAATTCCTAGAGGCCACTATAACCCTTTTCAGATCAAATCATCCCACTTTCTCTCTTATTAAGCCCATTTGACCTATGTTTAGACCCTTAGAAATTCTGTTTGTATATTGCATTAGTAAAATTACAGTTTTACCCTTTGTGAATTGCTTTATACTCAAATTTATAGTTATCTGATTTATGTTTTCCCTTAGGTTTTATATTAGCTTTTGTATACTTATTTAGGTCAAAATGTGCTAGTTAGGGTTCATGATGAGGTTCTCATCAATTGCATAGCTATTCACACCATTAATTAAGCCCGCTTATGCTATTTCCTAGCTTTGCGCATTCAGATTAGGTAAATATTCATGCATTTTATAAATATGTGCATGTGTGCATTTCATGGAGAGGAAGATTGAGAGAGAGATTGAGCCCCCTAGCCCATTCATTTCCACCACCTAATACATCTAACATAACATCACCTTACACCACCTACAATAATTTTCTAGCAACTTAAGTACCTACCCACAAAACACCTAATATCCTACAATATCTTTTGCTTATTCCCCACTCCCTCCATCCCACCCCACCTATATAGCAAACCCCAAACCCCCCCCCCCCCCCCCCCCCCCTCCCCCATGCAAGTGTCAGCTCCATCATTCACCACACCTAAACCACCATCACAACACACACACAACACCCCACTCCCTTACCTCATCCACAGCAGACCACCACACATCCTCACCTCTCTTCTCTCCCTCTCTTCCTTTCCATATGCAGCCCCCCTCTCACCAGTTGAGAGGGGCACATTACGTGGAGGAGCAGGCTCATCATGGTTGTAAACAACATGGTGAGTTCCACCACCACCCAACTCCCTCGCGAGCAGGTGGACGTGGTGGATTCATGTTGATTTTTGCTTTTGATTTCATCTGTTTCCATCGCCATTGTTACAGGAGCAAGCTCAGAAGCTCCTCTGTTTTATGTTAACACTATAGCGCCCATTGCTACTGATTTTTTTTTTCACTTGCCATCGGATAGCTTCTCAGTTATCCGATGACACAGCCCACGCACGCCCAACCGTGCCATTTTCTCTCCTCACAGCCGGTTTCCCTCCGCAAATCCATCAGCACTCGCGCTCCTCTCTTCAAATGACTGTCTCGATGAGAAACTCAGTCGATCATTTCACGAGCCAAGCGGTGCAAATTGCCCTTGGGTCTTCATGTCTCCGCCTCCAGCGCTCTCTCTCCTCACCGGCTGGCTCGAGTGGGCAACCAACCACACTTTTCATTTTGCCGGTTGCCACTCTCACTTTCCTTTCACCACTCTCGCCACCACAGTCACACACATAAACATGCACATACACACACTGCTCCTCACTTGCACTCATTCTCACTCCTCACTCTCACACACACATAAATATCCGCATATACATACCCACCTGCACAGACACATATACATACACAACCCATACCTTTACATATATATTTACATACATACATACATATATTCGATCACCTAAGCGAGCAGATATCACCCGTTGTTAGGAATTGCGTAGAAATCAACCAACTCTAAAGCTACCTCCCTATGTTTGACCTTGGGCCTAAAATTGACAAGTTAAAATTTGATTTAGTCCTGGTTAATAATTTTTCAATAAACTGTGTAAATTTTCCTGTAAGTAATTACTCTCACTATATACTTTTCGACGTAATATCACCTTATTAAATAACCCTACTCGCATTCTAATAGCGGCATACAAGATTACTTCATGCCAAACATACTCTCATGGACATTGGAGATGCGCTACAACCGAGACCACATTTGCAATGCGTGCTTGCAAGCTTCCATGATTGGAAGATATAATTAGATATCGGCCTTTTTCTGTAGGGTTTGTAGGGATTCTACCTTCTATGATGCATTCTTTCCTCATGACGAGAGTGTATAGGAATTTAATGAAAACTAGATCTTTCGTCTGATGAACTTGGTTAGATCGAGATATTTGTGAGATGCAAAATTGTTGTTTAGGAGCATTTCTCAAGAAGAATTTTTGTGTGCTGCTTATGCCTGTAGGGATGGTAATGTGGAAGTATTTATTTGGAAATCTAATTTTGGGCGAGAGTTTGAGGGTTTAAACTTATCACTGATACCTTTACAGCCTTCAATCACATATTCCATTAGTTTTATGAATATCGAAATTGATTTTTTTATATGTAAACTTTCTCACATGAGAACCACAAGTAAGCTTTATTTAGATACAATTTTGATCCATGGTGCTATGTGATTCTTCTAACTTTTCTTTTCTACCTTTATTTTTTTGTTGATATTTTCACAGCAAATAGTATTTGTTGTTCCAAACAAGCTTCTTGGTGCTACAGTTGTGGTAACTTAAATTTTGCAAGGAGAGTAGAATGCAATAAACGTGGGGCACCCTGTCGTAGTGGAGGAGGCGGTGGTGGCGGTAGAGGTTATAATCGAGGTAGTGGTATATACAATGTAGGAAGAGAAAATGAATATAGCAAGGGTGGCGGGTCCAGTGGTGGCGATGTTGGTTACAATGCAGGTGGTGGTGGTTATGCTGTTGCAAGTGATAATGGATATAGTAGGGGTGGAGGTGGTGGCTACAGTGCACCAGCTGAAGGTGATTACAATAAAGGTGGTGATGGTTATAGAGGGAGCTGCAATGACTCGTATGATGAGAATTTTGTATATTTTGGCTTCAATTTCACAAGTACACTGCTCTAGTGGTGAAAGATTCTTGATTAACTTTGTGTGAACTGTACTAAGTTCGAAGTTAATTATCTAAAGAATATAGAGAACCATATACTGATGCTTGAGGTTAATTACGACGTAAATTAACTAGCCCAGGTTTACAAATTGGGACAAGGGATAAAATGGATGTTAAATGGGAGGTTGAGATAACTCACTGAACATATCAGTTTGAGATAACTCATGTTTAAAGTCAAGATAACATTCAAAAGTGCCATCTTTTCTTTTCTTACTAAGGTTGCTAATAAAATTAAACTGTTCGAATTTAATTTAATGAAATATTCAATAAAAATTCATTTGAAAATAAATAAATTGAATATAAATATTAAAAGTAGTAAATATTTATTTAATAAAAATTTACATCCAAAAAAAATCTATACAAATGGATACACACATGTATTATGTAATTATGTAAATATAGAAAATCTAGTGGATTTATTTGATTTTGTAAAATAAATTTTTTTAATTAAAAAATTCTTTACACAATTATTTTTTCAAATCTCTCTCTTACTGCGGGAAAACACAAATTCCAAACAACATGCAGTGTTACGCAAAATTTGAAAAGGCTCTTGCATCAAAAATTTGGGAACCTGTGTGTTCTGCAGACTCGATAATACCCGTTGGGACCCTTTCCTCCCCGTCTCCCCTCCCCGCCACTCCCCAGTGGCAAAACCCTTTTCCCAATCTCCATCTGTCGCGAGTCCCCACCCAAGTTGTCGCAATCCGTCGCCGCCAGCCGCCTCTGTCGCCGGCGCGAGCATCTCCTTCTATCAGTAGCGCCTCCACGAGGTCAGCTGCGATCCCCTCCTCCCTTCCTCCTCCTCCACGTCTGTCGGCGGTCTCCTCTCCAATACTTTCCTTCGTGGTCCCCTACCCCTCGACCTCACACACGCCACCAGCACTTCCCCACCCCAACCTCCTTCTCTCCTATCCTCTTCCATCATCCACCTCGATCGGCCACGACTTCCCCATCCTCCTTCCCCTCCCAGTCCCCTCTGCCTCGCCCACAACTGCTGCCAGCCGTCACCCCCCCCACCACCGATCCCAACCGCCAGCCACCACCATCATCGGCCCCACGCCCCAGCCACCACCACCACCACCGCCGGTCCCAAGCCCAAGCTGCCACCACCACCGTCACCAGTCCCGCCCTCTATGCCTTTTTTTTCCCTTTTTTTTTTTTTTTCCTAGTTTACTTTGATCCAAACATTAATCAACTTCAGGTATCTGTGAATGATATTGCTGAAAGAAAACTTTTATTATGTATTGTTAAAAGGAAACATTATCGAACGAATTTTTACCGAATTTTACTTTCGAACGTATTATCAAACTTTGTTAAACATGTTTGTAATCAAACTTGAACGTTCTGTTTCGTTATCAAACCAAATTCGAATCCAAGTAATTAAATACTTAGCAAACTTGAACCGAACTCAAACATTGAACGTTTTATCAAACTTGAATTCAAACATAAGTATGTTCAAGTAAGTTCGGTTGTATTGGCACCCCTACTCCCAACCCCACCATTTCCCCCCGTGGTGAAACTGGCTTACCGCATCACACCTCTACACCACCACTGCCCGCTACTTCCATCTGCACTGACATCAACTCCGTTCTGTACTCTTCTGGTGCTAGTGGTCATGGCAACGTCGTCTTCAGACAAGGGATCGACCTTCGATCCGAAGAAGAGGGCCTTGGAGGCCTTGGAGAGAAGGTTCACCATCTCCTCCAAGGCCGAATCCGAGACCAAGAGGAGAAAGGGCCCCAAGGAAGTAGAAAAGGAAGGGGGAGGAGGAGGAGGGGATGCTGCAGAGGTCTCCGCTGAACCTAAATCCTCATTGTCCAAGATAGGTATAACAAAAAGATAAATGCTAATCCTTTTCCTTTTGCCTTTTTTTTTTGCAAAAATATATCATATGGTCTGGTGGCAAGTTTTATTACTTGGATTGGAATTAGTTTGGCCAAAGGAAAATCATAATGGGATAGCTTTTTGTAATCCGGATATATGTGTTAAAATATCACGAGTGGGGACTCAAAAAAAGTCCTGCATGCAAGTAGGACACCTTTATTCTTACTTTGTGTTTGTAGGCGGGACTTAAAATGTTGAGTAAGTAGTCGGAGGAGAGAGAGAGAGAGAGAGAGGACTTGACCACTTACTAGGTAAGGGACACTAATCTTGCATAAGTAGGGATTTGAACTTGTACATGTACGTAGGCAGCACTAACTCTTCCTCTATGCCAACATAAGGCAGGGGCTAAGAATGCTTAGAAGCAGGAGAAAAGAGAAAGTTGAGAACTTGAACACTTACCAGGTAGGGGACACCAAGCCTTCACAAGTAAGGACTTAAACTTTTACCTGTAGGTAGGGAACCCTAGTTCTCTACTCCATGCCTACGTAAGCGAGGCTTAAAATGTTTAGTGGTGGGAGGAGAGAGAAACAAATGGACTTGATACATAGGAGACCATGCTTGTACAAAAGGGGACTTAAACTCCTACATGTAGATAGGGGATCTTAATGACACTTGAGCTTTGATGAGGTTAATATAAACTTCTACATGCAGGCAGGCAGTGGCAGAGCTTGGATTTCTGATAGGGAGGGCATGGTAATTAAGTCCTTGACTTTTTTTTTTTTTTCATTTCAATATTAATATGATGTATAAGCATAGGAAGTGGAGGTAGGGTAAAGGGGATTTCTTTTTTGTTCTTTTAGGTTTCGTTTGGATGTAGGGTAAATTTTACCCCATGTGGATAGGAGAACTTGTAGGGTAGGGGATATGTATCTCACACACGTAGATCCCATGCAGTTTGATTTGACCGCTCACGTTAGCAACGTTCACTACGCCCATCTCCATACAACCGTTACTTACGCTATCCTTGTATACACTATAACCTACTAAAAGTACGGTCTCATTACTATTCATCTTACTTATGACATGTCAGCTATCCCACCTACTTACCCTATATCAAATGAAGCCTTACATGTTGGTCTTAAGAACTTTGAGGCTTACTTAATTTGTTCTTTCTCCTAGGTAATGAATAGATCTCAAAACCATGTACAATATGTTCCACTCATAGATGCATGTTTAATCCTTGAACCAATTGAAAACTAATTGACTGATATCACAAATCAAAATCAAAATGTTCACTAAAATCCAAATATCAACATCATCTCCCTAATTTTAAATCTCACGGAAATGAGAAGAGTCAAAAATAACAAAAATATAACCAAGCAACAAAATGAAAAAAAACCAGAATTGAACAATAGGCATGCAATATATTCTTCAAGCCATGTACAAGAATCGTTGATAACAGATAAATGTGGAATTAAGAATAATGTATAAGGAACAGTTACAAGGATGAGGACAGAGATTGGTAGGAAGTGAGACCAACGGGGGTTGAAGCAATGTGGGAATAGTAGAGTTGCGTCAAACTCGAAGGAGCACTCGATGTGGTTAGGATGGAGAAGTTCTAGGAGTCTGTATGGTTGGGGAAGGGAATTGGGCATCAAGAATCAACTTTGGGAACCTTTATTTTTAAAAGATGATCAATAGTATCATGGAAAAATGAGTAGAGTACCCTGTTCACTATGCTGTTCCCACCCCCATGCCTTTTGTGGATCAATTTAGCAGCAGAGAGGGCATCCTTGTTTTAGTTTTTTTTCCCCTTTTGAAATGATGACAATACCCCAACTTTTTTTCAATAATTCAGGGGGGGCATGTACACCGTCTGATAAATACATAGGTCTGCCCTTGCGGGCAGGGGACCATAACTTCTAGGATATGACTATCCAAGCGCAGACTTAAACGTGTACATGGAGGTAGGGTACCTTAACTCTTTCTATTTGCCTAGGTAAGTGGGGACTTAAAATGTTAGTAGTTGGAGAGGGGGGGATGAAATGACTTGATATGTAGGAAACTATGCTTGTAAAAGAGGGGACTTAAACTCCTATATGTAGATAGGGGACTCTAAAGACACTCTTCTACATGCATGTAGGGACCGTTACTTCTATACTATGGCTATCAAAGCAGGGACTTGAAAATGATGAGTAAATAGCGAGAGGAGAGAGAAAAGAGAGGACTCAATACATTTGATGTGTAGGGGACGCTACATCTGCACAGGAGGGAATTTGTATTTTTACATATAGGCAGGGATCCTAATACGCATACATTTGATGGGGGGTGCATGTGTGCAGGGGATGTGTTTAACTTTATAAGGCTACTTTCCTGCTCTGTCCAGCATTCTCAATGATGCATAGCATCTTTGGCTCCCCTTGATTTAAACAAAGCCTACTCTTGGCAGTCATGTGACAAGCCATGGACTTTGGTACAGACTGCCGAATTTTGTCGGAGTTTTCTCTCATATCATCTACCAATGGCGAGAGTCAAATCATGTACCTTCTTGTTGGGGAGAAGGAGTATTCATGAATTGTGATACAACTTGTTTATGAGAGAACAATGCTAAGCACTTTTTTTCTTTTGCAGATCTGGACTTGCTGGATTGACATTGTCCAATAAGTGACCGATTTACTGGAAACATGCCCTTCTCAGACTATACCTTCTAATCCAGACCATGATTTTTCACCCTTTTGGGATACATCCTCATGATCAGACTGGGGATAGGCTGGCCAACCCAATTAGTTGGACTTTGTTTACCAGGATTGCGAACAATGAAGGTTATCACATATCAGATTCGAGGTTCTTATTCCAAAACAAAGTTATCCCACCTTGAAGCCAACTAATTCCTTGTATGTGGTATTTGGTATATTTCTTCTATTGTAATAGTTATTCATCCAACGGGAGATTGATTATTGAACAATCAAAACCTACCCTTTCTTCCACTCGCCAATCTTGCTAAACAAGAAAATGGTGAAACTGCAGAATGGCCACTTATCACTTGTCTTGGGTGATGAAAGGAAAGGAGCTTGAAGACTGGAGCTTGTGACTTCTTTCTAGAGGGGGCAAACTTGTGCTGCTATGGCTGTCCTCTTGGCTATTCCCCTTTTTTTCTTGTCTGCCTTCCTCATGCCAAAGAAGGTTGAGAAGAGCTTGGAAAACATTTTTAGGCACTTTTTTTGGAAGGGAGCAATGCTGGGCAGCAAGGGATTGCATTAATTCCATGGGATGAGGTGGGTAGACAAATCATGGACAGAGGGTTGGGCATTATACACACGGACACCATGAATAGGGCACTACTTGTGAAGTGGATGTCACAGGTTGTGGGGCCTGTTAGGAACTTCGCCAGCTCTTTTCTTGATGGCTGCTATGGTGTCAAGATGGCTTGGGAGGAAAGAATTATTACCCTTCTTGGTGCTTCAGATTTTCGGAAAGGATTGCTACATATCATTCCAATTGAGAGTAGTTTTTTGATGTAAAAGTGTGCAACAGGAGCTCTTTAGATTTTAGTTGGATGATTGGACACGTGGAGGCCCTCTCTGAGTGTTTCCTGTGTTTTTTTGTGCTAAGAACATATGTTGGGCCACTGTTGCTTGCTGCTGGGATGGCGCATTATGGACTCCACGTCTCCCTGACATTTTATCAGAACAAAGGCTGGAACATTTTATGAATTTGTAGCATAAATTGGCTGATTTCGGACCTGCAGCAGCAGAGAAACAGATGTTGGGAATGGGAGGAAGATACATTTATGCCCTGATCAACATATAAGTTGCCATGGGCTGCTAGCACGCAGCATGAGCCACGATTTTTCAGAGATTGTCATTTGATTTGAAAGGCAGGAACCTCCCTAGAAGTGAAGGTTTTCACTTGGCTATTAAGAAAGAATTGGATGCAAAAGATTGCTCCACATTCAGATACATCTAGCTTCTTTTGCAACAATGAAGTGGAGGATTGCCATGATTTATTTTTTTCTTGCCCTTTCACCAGGATGTTTGGAAGGTGTTGGGATTCAGTGGACTAATCATTCCTCTTGGACTAACTTTTGGGAATCTTTTAGAGGAGGAAGCTTTAGAACCGAGAAGGAACAGCGCTTCCCACTTGCTGTCTTGTGGTTGTGGTGGCTTTGCAAGACTGAGGTTCTTTTTAAGCAGAGAGATTGTATGTGGAAAATGTTTTAAATCAAGCTTTAGCTTTTAAAGACCAATGGTCTGTTGTAGATGAGTGTACACCATCCTTATTCTTGTAATTTTTGCTAAGGAAATAATGCGTTCGGAGGATCACTGATCTCTAGTTATCCACCTTTTACTTCTTAAAAAACAAACCAACTGTTTCAGGTGCCTACTTTTTTCGTTCTTTGTTGTTCCATGTAGAAAGTAGTTGGAAATTGACCGCACAGCCACTGGCCCAGATAGTGGAACAAGGTTTGATGGGGTGACTCTTTGTGGTTTAAGGATGCTTCTTTCTCATAAATGAGAAGAGGTGCATCTTATACCTTTTTAGTTTGAAAAAAAATCTCAGCATTAGAAAGTAAAACTGGTAAAGTTGAGTATTGGGAAATCCAATCTGAAAGGACAAAGTTGAAAGAGAAATGATGGAGTGGAGGATGTGATGTCTGAATTCCAGTCCTGTAGGTTGAGATAAGGGCCCGACTGGACTTGTGACTTAGAAATTAGATTTTGGACTGACAATTGAGGACTGTTGACTAAAATGGGAACCATTCTGAATGATCCTGGCTAAATTTGACTTGAAAATAACCCTGTCACATATGGCTTTATCATTCTTGTGTGCAACTTTTATGTTATCTTTTTTTTTTTTTAAATATATGTTTGAGTAGTTTTTCTTTTCAATAAAAAAATTCTTGGTTAATTTCCTGTTATTAGTTCTTAATAATTTGCATCTGTTTCATAATCAGGTAATTTTGTATTTTGCGGGAGCCAACCTGAAAAGGCATCCCATACTGCTTCAGGTAGTTCATTACATTGGTATTTTCCAGATTTGTGGCATTTCCTTTTGACTTTGTTGTGACACAATAATTTAGCTTTCAATTTTTAAAAATGTATATTGAGGTGGAGCAGCAAGGGATCCGGCATATTTGGAGCTTCCTAATAATTTCCATGAAAATATACTCCCTGGTGAAAAAGTACCACTTTCATTGTGAATGGATGTAAAATTCTTTGTTGTTATTTCTGTAACATTCTAAAAAATAACCATTATGCTCTTGCAGCCGACACATAATGCGATGAGTGCTGTTCACAAAGTTGTGCATGATCTTCTTCAAAATGGAGAGGTAGCTCAGAAGTACATGCAAGGGTCACGAAGCATGAAGATTGACAATTGGTTTCTTCTTGATAAATTTGTACCTAATGACTTCTCATCAGCAGCTGCCCATGTAAAAGCTTTGCGGGATCACTCAAAGCGTTCAAAAAGTCATATGTCCATGAAACAACATAGGAAACTGGGGTCATTTAAGTTATCTCTGGATTCCCAAAAGTAAGTTCTTTGTTACTTAATGCAGATGTTGGATTCTATATTTGTATTAGAAATTGCCTTTTAACCATGCCTATTTCAATGTGCTAATTGAATCCTATAAATACCTAACCAACTTTGTTGTTGAAAGAGTTCTATGATGCCATTTTGATTAGTATTCTAATGTAGGAAATGTAACTATGTTCTTAATCAGCATACTAAAAGATTAATAAAAGAAAGGGACTCGAGATTCTATTCCATTTTCAGTTGGTATAACCCAATATTTCTGTCAAGATTCTGGTAGAGGTGAAATAGCCAGTGACATTGGGATCATTTGAACCTCTTTTGGCATGGCTGGAGTGGAACATTTAGTTTGATTTCCCATGTTAGATTTGAAAGATTCAAGTTCATGTTTAATAGTTTTATTTGAAAAGCTTTTTGATTCTCTCTACGTTGCCAACTTCATCTTGTAGCTTCCTACACCTCTTCAATGCCCACATTATTTGCCTGGCATGCCAAATTTCCTAAACATATGTACTCATTTATAACTATTTTATTTTCCTTTGCTTGCTAAAACTTCACTTTATTTCTTCATTTTCATCACAATGCTTGACTTTTTCATTAATTTTGTCGTCTTCTTAAAAACTTGAGCCTGAGCGTGTCAAAATACTTGTCACTGAGAGTTTTGATTGTTTTTAAAAGGTTTCTTACTATTTAGTGTGCTCCAATTCTTTATCTCATATGTGTACTCCCATGCTGTTGGGTTGTATTAGTTGTCCCTGCTTCCTTGCCACAAGATTCCTGGCCAGGCAACTGGGTTGTGAGCTTTTGCAATAGCTAGGTTGTTAGCTAGAGTCCTTGCCGCTTGAATGCAGCTAGTTAGCCACCGCAAATTTGCGTAATGAGAATGTTGGCCTTGGCCATAAACCATGAGGCTAAGATGCTCCAACAAACAAGAAGTAGAAGCCAGATCTTTTATTCTTTTTACTGTCTAATGTGCTTTGAAGTTCTATCTCATGTGTGCAATCTCTGTTAGCAAGATCGCATTCCATGCACTTACTGGTATTCTACTAAGACCGCATTTGCTCGTGTATTACGTAGTCCTTTGTCCTTGCCACAAGATTCTTGGCCAAGCAGCTGAGCTTTGAGATTTTTCCGTGTCTTGGTTGCAGCTAGTTAGCTGCTACGAAATTGTATGACAAGAATATTTGCCACAACCGTGTGGTTTAGATGCTTAAAAAACAACAAATAGTAGCAAGCTGTGGCCAAGCACCCAAACAAATGTGCTACCCGCTGGAAACTCTCAGCTTCAAGTGTTGCTGTCATAAGTTCCCTATCAACTATGTCATATGATCTGTTTGTAAGATTTATCTTGGTGAGAGACTGATAGCTTAAAAATATGCACTTCTCTGGGTTTACATGGTCTTTATTTTTCTTTGTTAAATAGACTTATTCTGGAGGTATGGGTTTGAAGTTGGATTAACTTGTACAAGAGGGTAACGGAGGTCCACTGTTGCAGCATGCTATAAACCTCTGAGTTGTTTGTCTGTGTGAAAGGTCAAAGCATGAGAGCTAGGAATGGTCTCACTAAACAGTGCTGATAAGGTGCTGTTATGCTTTCAGGGTATTGATGAGAGGATGTTAGCTGGTGGTCTACATTTGGAGTTAATTTGCTTAGTTGATTTTTCCTAAAAAAAAAAAGAAGCTTATTTGAATTATACAGACCAGAGATATTCTTTTTTTTTTTGAAAAAACCAGAGATATTCATTTTGCAAACCAACTCGGCTGGAATGCTTTCAAGTTGATACCTTGGACTGGTTCTCCGTTCTCCGGGATGCTAGATGCCTTTCCCCTCTGTCTCTATCATCTAGAGTTCAGTTGAATATTTCACATTAAATGAAGTGGCTGGCTTTGCCTGCACTAAATTGCTGATTCCCTATTATAGGCTTTATCTTATTTCTTGGAATGCTGCTACCCTTGGCCTTATTTTTGCTCACTACTAATCTTGGTGGTCAGGGCGACCACCCTTATTCCAGAGATTGTCTGGTCTCACCTCTTTCTTGCTTTCCGCAGTTTTGGAGTGGAAACTATGGGGAAAAGGAAAGAAAATGAATTCTCTTTGACCACGAGAAAATGGAGGATTTTTTTTAGAGGATAAGAAAAACAAATAGAATGTATTCTTTCTCCTATCCAACGGTGTCTACTTTGTCGTCTTTTACTTTCCCTATGATGTGTAGGCATATGGATGCCGTCTTTTGGTGAAGCCTGCTTAAAAATTTTTAATTGTACCATCGAAGACATGGCTTTGGTGTTGTATGGCGATTCAAATTTTAAACATTATTTCCATTTGTTGTGTTTTACAGGCATGAACTGTTCAAGCCATTGCATGAATTGTGGAAAGACTACATCATGGAGCTTCTTAAGAAAACTGGGTGGGTTTTCCTTTGTGCAAATCTCAATATATGCATGTGCACATACATGGTAGAAAATTTTCTTGGAGGACAACAACTTCGGATATTTATTTATTTATAACAATTGTGATTATCATTGCTAAATTTCTGTAAGATTCAACTTATGGATGGTTGTGAATTCCGACCTCTTGTACTTGTGAGGTTGGGATGATTGCATTATTAGATTGCCAAAGTTACTGTTTCAGAAAAAGAAAATTAGTTTATTGTCATGGAGTAGCGGAATCAAATGCATAAATTCTGATTGGTTACTTGCTTCAGGAAAAACCAAATGTCTCAGCATCTTCTAGCAGCAGATTTACATGGTGCCATTCTTCTAGGTAACTATGACATAAAAGTATTTTTAATTTCTTAGTCTGATTCTTTTTAAATCTTTTATTTCATTTCATCCTTGAGTTTGTGATTAACAAAGCATTTGATTGTGCAGTTGTTCAGTGCAGGCAGCAATCTGCTTTAGTTGGCACCAATGGTATCATGATTCGAGAAACTGCAGAAACCTTTGGGATAATCACAGAAGATGATAAATTTCAAGGTTGATGACAATTACTGGTGGAATAGTTATTATTTGTGTTTACTAACTTGTGTACTTTGCTTGGATTGTTATGCACTTTTCCGTCCACCCAGTTATGCTTCTCTTTATAATGAGGATATATCCAGTCAACGGTACTGCTCTCATTTGAAAGTTGTTTTAGAGCAGCTCTGCGACTTGCAATGCAATATAAATCTGAATTTTGGCTTGTCACTTATAGGCACGTTTAGAGGGTGTATGTGACAAAAATGAAGATATTGAAATGGATATGAGGCCGCATAAGGAAGGATAGGATCCAAGGTTAGTCTGGCACCGGGAGTGGATAAATTGAATGAGAGCCATTTAAAGTGGTTTGGACATATGGAGAGAGTGCATGTATGAAGATGGATGTTGTGTGACTTGTATCTGACAAGAGGGTCAAGGAGAAGATTGGTTAGGCATTTGAAGGAAATTATCAAGTATCATCTTGGTTATTTGAGCCTTTAGGTTGCTTTTGGTTGAGGGTTAAAATCATGGGTTAGGTGATGCAGCACGGATAGATGAATAGTGTATGAATAGTTTCATGACGTGGCACTGTTTATGAGAAATATCAATTCAATTTTCTATCTATAACATATAAACCCACCTATCACATCTAATCCAACTTCACTTTCCAACAAAACAATAATAGAAAATAATCTAACATTGCATATAAAGCAAATAACAACAAGCCTCTCTCCATGTTTAAATCACACCAACATACAACTTACAACACATCAACCTGTCTATCACATCTATCATTCACTAACCCACCACTTACAACATGGCTTGTATAACTTATCCCTTTCTAACTTTTACTCAAGGGTAAACACCAACTCTCATCCAAATGGAGCCTTAAATGACCTAGAATGGAACAGGGAAAAAAGGGCGAAAAATCTATTTAAGATACTCACTTAACTTGGAAAAGGCTTAGTTGCTGTTTCATTATGTTGGGGTGGAGCTTTATATACTCCTCACCTCCACCAATTCCCTCCAAACACATCTTTCTTGCCCACTGAAAATGCTCCCCAAGACATTGTTCAACTGCCAGCAATGTCTTTCCTGCTGGGCTTGTCTTTTTTCAGGATCTCTCCTCCACTCTGCAGAGGTAATGTCATAACCTTATGGTCTTTCTCAGGTCTTCACTATGTCCTAAGATCTTGATGCATTCCACCGGTTCTGAGGTTTTTACTCTGACAAGAAGATAATAACATGTTCCTCATCGTTGTTATATATTTGCTCTTTTTCTTGTCATGGTGCTGTCGATTTCTTGCAGATGGCATTGATTTTCCCCCTTGCACAAAGCCATTTGCTTCTTTATGTAGATAATATTCTGACATGCATGTAGACAGTCTGCTACTATAATACCTTAATAGCTTGTTCCATGTTAGTCCATGAAGTTTCCTTCATGTAATATTCATTGGACAGAATGTAGAATATGTTTTTTTTTTCCCCCGAATCTTGACCCAATGAGAGGAGTCCGCAGACCATGCTAGAAGAATTCTTCGACCTTGTCGTTAATGGTTGGCGTCATTGCCTTTTTTGGTATGCCTTGTGAATACTTTCTTTTGAGCCTCTCACCTACTTTGGCCTAAATTGAACATACTGAGCATATGATCCAACTACATAACTTTTTACTTTTCATTATCTTAGGGAAAATTTGACGTTAGGAGTGGAATTATCTACTTCCTATTTTGTGCTTTCCTATTTTTATTTTAGAGAATTATTGGAGATATGTTTTAGGATTGTTAGAGATTTGATAAGATTTGAAGAGATATATTTTGTTTCCTTTTGTGATAGAATTAGAATTAGTTCCTTCTCTATATAAAGGGACCAAACTCTATGCTTTGTTTCTTGAGATTCTTACTAATAAAGTTCCAATTCTAGTAATCTTCACATGGTATCAGAGCAGGTCTTTCTTGGGGTCCCCTTACTCTCCATCAGCTCCTAGGGGTGTCGTTAGCCCTTTCCCTACCTCGAGGTGTGTGTGCGACCCCTTGGCCAATGTTGGCGATATCGTGTGTCGCTGAGTACCATCGAAGATTGCCAAGGTGTGTTCCTTGACCTATCTCATCTCCATTGCCAATTTAAGGGGATCGTGTTGGCCGCCCCCCCCCCCCCCCCCCCCCCCCCCCCCCCCCCCGTTTATTGCGTAGGCCCCTTCCATCAAATAACAACCACATTGCAAGGTTGGGAGATGGCACGTAGCAAGTCATTGAACCGATTTTCAGCCTGGTTCACGATTTGTTCATCGATTTTCATTTCGTGCATGTGAAGCGAGTACGTAGTTGGCCCCATGGTTGAAGGAGATTCTTCGACAAGGATTTTTGAGGCCAAGATCTTAGCCTCTGTACTAGTTCAAGGAGATCTTGCTTGGGCCTTGGTACTATCTGCCCAACTTGTAATTGACTTGAAAGAAAGATTTGAAGTCTTAGGTCGTGTTATAGATGCAGAAGGCACTGATGAGTTGTGGGGAAATTGTGCCACAGGCTCAGCCTCATCTGTAAATGCTCAAAGCTAGTTCCCTTCTCCTTGTGGAAGAGTTTTTTCTCTGGTGATGGGTGACTCAATGCTTGAGAACGTACCCCATAAAAGTTAAACTTTCTGGATCAATTTAGTTCAAGTTTTGTTGACTGGTTGATTAGTTCAGTTGAAGTAATTAGCATTCGTGCTTGAGATCGACTCTCAATTTGTGGTCACAATATGTGCGTGATCTACATGTGTGCTTCGGCCTCGTCTATGCTAGATGGGGGGAGTGTCTGCAAATTCACTACTCCAAGTTGAGCATGCAAACTCTAACTTGGGAGGGAGTGCCAGAGAAAATCTGACATTAGGAGTGGAATTATCCACTTTCGATTTTCTGCTTTCCTATTTTTATTTTAGAGAATTATTAGAGATATGTTTTAGGATTGTTAGAGATTTGATAAGATTTGAAAAGATATGTTTTGTTTCCTTTTGAGATAGAATTAGGATTGGCTCCCTCTCAATATAGGGGGATCGAACTTTATGCTTTGTTTCTTGAGATTCATAATATAAAGTTTCAATTCTAGTAATCTCCACACATTACTTCCATGGTTGTGCTTGGTGGCATGGCAGTAATTCCTATTCTTATCTCTTTATTCCCTTTTTTAGTTGCTGATATGCTCCATGGATAGAGCAAAAGGTGGAGTGTTGGTTAGAGCAAGCTGCTCGGTGCTATTACTAGATAGGAGGGAAAGACACTCATTTTCTCGAAATGCTTTGTTTTGTTTTTCTCTCCTTCATTTTCTTCCTCTCAAATTGTGTGTGTGTTGGGGGGTGGGGGGATGGGGGAGGACTTGCCACATTTAGAATCTTTCTACATTGTGCTCTGTTTACTATTCTTTTGTTCTTACTGCGGATTGAGAAAAAAATCACAATAAGAAAGAGAGAATACCATATACCTCATAGGAGGAGTGCAAAGCTCAACTCCTTGGGTTAATGGCTCCTTTTTCTCTCTTTATCCACCTAATGCCTAATGGGACGTGGATAGTGGATAATGCTTTTTTAAATCAGTTTATGGAATTTAAATCTTTAAACCAGTTTTACATATAATGGATAATTCTCTGTCCATTGTATTCTAAATTATGCGGAAGTGCAGAAGTGTAAATGTGCATAACTGCAGATTGAGAAAAAAAACTAGAAATAACAAACAGAGAATACCATATACCTCACAGGAGGAGTGCAAACCTCAACTCTTTGGGTTAATGACTCCTTTTTCTCTCTCAATTCTCCTAATGGGAGGTGGATAGTGGATAATGCTTTTTGAGGAAGGAAGCTATAAGTCAGATATTTGATTTTCCAATGAAAAAGAAAAGAGGAAGGAAAACTATGAGCCAGATATTTGATTTTTCAATGAAAAAGAAAAGAGGAAGGAAGCTATAAGTGGATCAACCTCTTGAAAAAGTGGATCTATCTATTGAAAACCATCAGATTTGGATCCTTTGGTCCTGATCCAGAGAAAAAGGATTTGTTCTCCATTTGTGCTTTACTGATGTTGTTATTTATTTGGGACAAATTTTATCTGTAGATTAAAGTTAGTTTGTTGCTATTGTGATTGCATTTGTACCCATATTATGCATTTGAGCAGTAAATCAATGGCCAGTGGTAGAGTTAGCACCAAGGATAAAATGTATCTTTATTTTATTTTACTGTCGAACAATGTCTGCTTGGTCATCTTTTTGATATGCCTACTTATTTTGATGTTAACATAAATGGTTATACATAGCATTCAATTGATTTTTCAAAAACTAATTTGGACTTTCTTGTTGCAGTTGTACCCAAAAAGGGCTCAGTTTTTATCTTTCAAGCTGGGTGTTTCAAGGTCACCATAATTGGGGACAAGTTTTCTCGTGGGGACAGTGGCATGTGATCATATATGTAAAAGTTCTTATCATTTGTAAGTCATTCCATCAGCTTATTGCTTTCATACATAAAATGCTGTCTGATATTTTGATTTGGTTTAAGCTGGCCTTCAAGGATATATTGAAAAAGTAATGGAATGAATTAGTAAACGACTAAGCTCCTGCTTTTTAAAATTGTTGGACATCCTTATCTTTTATCATCTGTGATGTTTTTCACCTCTTCCTAACAAGGTTTTAAAAATGAGACCGACCATCCGATCTTGGTTTTTAGTGGTTCAATTGGTCGAATCGGTGATGACGTTATTATTTGAACCGGATCCAGGAAAAATTGGAGTGGTGAAGCTCCAGTTTGGTTTGTATTAGTCCAACTGAGTTGAATTGAGTTAGATCGAGGTTTAGTTGATTAAACAAAAATTTAATATAGCAATAAGAAAATGATATTTTTAGATACTTAATCACACTACAAAATAACAAAGATAAAATAATACCATAACGTACCATCAAGATTCACAAACCACATTATGATTAGCTTACATCTAATCCAAGGTGAGGATTTATTTTAAATAAGCTGAGCATTTCATCCTTTGACTTGAGGTGTGAGAGATAAATGTTGGCTGGGTTATTGGAGTTATGGAAACCTAATTATGTTTTAGTCTCACCTTGTGTAAGTGGGGACTAGAGAGGTGCATGGTAGCCGATATAAAGGGTCATGTACCGTAGTTGTTCCTTGAGAAAGGCTCATCTCCCATGAATTTTCCCTTCTTTGTAAACTAGCCAATGGGTCGGGCTCGGCCTACCCATGGGATGGGCTTGGGCTTACGAAATTGGCCAATAGCCCAAGCTTCAACTTGATCACCCATGGATCAGGCTGAGGGAGGGAGGGGTAATAGTAGCCCATCAAGACACATCAAGACACTCGCAGGTTGGTGGAATGTTTATAGTATGGGATAAATCCCCACCTCACCCAATTGGAATCTTCTACATTTGAGGTCCTTGGAGGAGTTCCATGAGTGGCCATGTAACATGATTTTTCTACATGGATTGTAATTAAAAATTGAATCTACAATTAAGGGTTGACATTCTAAGGGAGGTTTGTAGATTAGTGGAGGGGTGCTAGATTAGTGGCATGGGATGAAGTTTGTAGACCTAAGAAAGGAGATTTGGGAGTTATGGATCTCACTGCCATGACTGATAGTTTTCTTGTTAAATGGATAAACAAATTTCTTGGCTGTCTAAAGGTGCAGTGTTTCTTTTCACCACATGTTGGCATGGGAGGTGTGTTCTACTTTTGGATAGATGATTGGTTGGGCAAGGGGAGGTTGAAGGACTGGTTTCCAAGATTGCTTGTGTTGGCTTATTATAGGGAGGTGTTGGTGGGCGAATATTGGGATGGGCCTTGGTCCCTCTTTCAGAGGAAACCTGTCAGATCAGAGAATTTAGGATTTACAGCATTTACTTCATGAGTTGGAGGGCTATTAGATTGAGGAGGGTGTGGATTCTTTTGTTTGGGATGAGGGTGAATTCTTGGGGTCGGTGGTGGATATTGACCTCATTAGTGATTGCAGGAAAATTTGGATGATAGCCTGTCCTTTGAAGATTAAGATATTTGTGTGGCTGCTTAGAAGGTGACACTTGATGACAAGGATGTGGATAGCAAGACATGCGTCGGAAGCAGACAGGTAGTGTCCACCTTGTGGTGGGGAAGATGAGGATATCAACCATTTATTTTTTGCTCGTTCACTCTTGGTACAAGTTTGGAGTCACTTTGATATTGGTTGGATCTCTCACTTTAACCAAGGTGATTTTTGGGGCTTGTTTAGGAAAGGGGGGTGACAAGTAAGACTAAATACTTTCTGGTAAAAGGAGAAGGCAAGACTTTGGCGGTGTTGTAGGGCATTTGGGTTGGAAGGAATGTGGCTATCTTCAAGGGTAGCACCCTTATCTTAAGAATTTCATTTCTTGCATTTCTTCTATGATGCATTTTTTTGGAGAACTCTTTGTAAATTTTGGCCACCGTTTCTCCAAGGCCCTGATTAATTGAATCTAGGTGGTTATTAGTTGGTTATCCACCCTTCATCTTTTCAACAGAGAGATAAATAATTCAATTCACATTTCACAAGACAAACTATGACAAAACTAATCCACATCTAATCCTAGGAAAGAGAGAGATTACCGTTCTGAGAGAGAGAAGGGGGGGGGGGGAGGGGGTGTGGGGTGGTGTTGGTGGTCGGAGAGGAGGGATTGGGGGGAGGTGAGGGGTGGTGGTTGAGAGGAGGGGTTGGGGGAGAGGGTGGTGGGTAGCGGTAGTGGTCAAAGAGGAGAAGGGAGGGAGGGGAGGAGGAGGAACTGAGAGGATGCGAAAGAGGAGGGGAGGTGTTCAATGGTGGTTGTGAGTCGGAGGGGGGGTGCGGGCAATGGAGGTGGAGGAGGAGTAAGGGGAGGAGGCACGGGATGAGAAGAGGAGAAAGAATACTTGACTGGTGGGGAGTTGGAAGTGGCGGTAAGCGAAGAGTGCTTTGGTGAGGAGCTTTCATTGAGGGGAGGAGGGTTTAGGGTTTCTTAGGGGAAGATGACTTGTGCCGATTGGTGGGGGGGAGGGGGTTGTTTGTCTTTTGTTTTTCTTTAAACATTGGGTGGAGTGTGGTTGGACTGGCGAGCAATGGAGGTGGAGTAAGGGGAGGGGACACGGGATGAGAAGAGGAGAAAGAATACTTGATTGGTGGGGAGTTGGAGGTGGTGGTCGGCGAAGAGTGCTTTGGTGAGGAGCTTCCGGCGAAGGGAGGAGGGTTTAGGGTTTCTTAGGGGAAGATGACTTGTGCCGATTGGTGGGGGGGGAGGGGGTTGTTTGTCTTTTGTTTTTCTTTAAACATTGGGTGGAGTGTGGTTGGCCTGGCGAGCAATGGAGGTGGAGTAAGGGGAGGAGACACGGGATGAGAAGAGGAGAAAGAATACTTGACTGGTGGGGAGTTTGAGGTGGCGGTCGGCGAAGAGTGCTTTGGTGAGGAGCTTCCGGCGAGGGGAGGAGGGTTTAGGATTTCTTAGGGGAAGATGACTTGTGCTGATTGGTGTGGGGGGAGGGGGTTGTTTGTCTTTTGTTTTTCTTTAAACATTGGGTGGAGTGTGGTTGAACTGGTGAGCAGTGGAGGTGGAGGAGTAAGGGGAGGAGACACGGGATGAGAAGAGGAGAAAGAATACTTGACTGGTGGGGAGTTGGAGGTGGCGGTCGGCGAAGAGTGCTTTGGTGAGGAGCTTCCGGCGAGGGGAGGAGGGTTTAGGGTTTCTTGGGGGAAGATGACTTGTGCCGATTGGTGGGGGGGAGGGTTGTTTGTCTTTTGTTTTTCTTTAAACATTGGGTGGAGTGTGGTTGGACTGGCGGGTCCAGCTCACACTAGTTGAACCAAGTTCCTATCAATTCCAACTGATTTGGACCTCATCATATAAAAGTTGGTTGGTCCGGTCCAATCCAATTTTTAAAACACTGCTGCCTAAAGTTAATGAGATGTTGACACTATGTTTTAATCCCGTGCAGGATACGGTTGCCTTTCTTCGACTGTCTGAAAGAAGGCGTAAAATTGCAGGTCACACATTTTCACACACAAAGGGAAAGTTAGAGCTTATAGCCTACATGGGCTGCTTTGGATTGCATTAAGAGACTAAGGCTTGCAAACATTTTGGTCTTCTAACAATTACAGTTCCGATCCAAGGTAAAATGGCAACATCTCAATTATTCACATGCGGTCGCAAGAGTGGATTTGAATTATCAACCGGTTTCAACATGTTTCATTTTTGACAATGGAGATCAGAGGAAGGTCAATCAGATGTCAACTTTTCAGCCAAATTCTAGGATTTTGTCCCTGATTGATAACTAGCCCGAAGTTTTTGATTGTCGCATAAAAAGCTTCTAGACAATTTTCACCATCCCCTTACACGTTAACTTGGCATTTCTGTAGATGAGTCAAATGCTTGGACCACTGTGGCACTTCTAATCACATCTCTGAAGATCCATGCAAGGATTGCCAACTACTTTGGCCCATGCATCATGTATTTCCTGTGCCTGCAAGATTTGTCTAAATTTGGAAATGGATCCCATGCCTTCAACTTCCCGTGGCAGATGTTTTCGATTTTGGATGCTATTGGTAGTCCAATTTTTACGACGTGATTAGGGCACTGGGTAAATCGAAGTAGCCTCGGAGAGGCATCGTTACTTCTGTAAGAACATTGTGATAGCCCCTTGAGCGGGTAAGCGCTGTTCTAAAGTTAAAGGTAATCTATTTTTCTTTTTTACGTGTGCTCAATTATGGTAAAGTATTGGTTTTTTAATTACCATTTCTCTTGTGGGAGCAGGACTAGTTTGATTTTGATGAAAACATGCCTGTGGAAGCCTTTCTCGTTCTTAGATGTGTGTTGGAAGAAGAGGAAGGGAAGGGGGTAGGGGAGGGGGATCTTTATTCTGGATTAAAGTTATTTTAACTCATAAGTAAATAATGTGAACCACTTTATTTGTTTTCAGAAGTAAGATAGCTGTCTTTTTTCCTTTCGGATGAAACATGACGTGCAATCAATCAAACATTATTATTGTTATTATTTTATCCTAAGCAAAGTATGGTAATAAATTTATTTTTTAATTTGATCGACATGTCAATAAAGAGAAAAAGCCTACTTATTTCCTACACCTTATCTGTCTCATTTAAACTACCCCTCTAACAAAGCATACCTAATGGAATCCAATATATAATAAAAAAACGACCAAGGTTGTGAAATGCCCTGTTCACCCGCTTTACACGTAATATCATCGGTTCAGTTTAGTTTATGCCACAATGAATTGGTCTCAATCACCTCCTCCACATGTCCCGTTCTGAAACTAAATTAATTTTTCAAATATCACTAGTGCGTTTCAATTGCATAATTTGTTTATTTTAATTGCACGGTAAGATTCAGTTGTATGCCAGAAGGAACTTATGTGTTACATGGAAAAGGGGGTAATATTTAGTTTAAGGAAGAAGTGCATTAAGTAATGCGCGAACGAGGGAGTTAATTTTCACCAAAAAAATAATTGTATTGATTGTAAATACCATCTAAAAACATGATTTTTTTTCGATAAAATTTTGATTTAGAATTCTTGGGTATACCATTAAGCTTGTGCATTTTCGGTTTTTTGGATGCTTGGAACTTTTTTCTACGTCGTTTGAACGCAACACCAGGCCGAAAGGGTACCATTTACCCTACAGGTTGTTTGGTTTAGAGAATAAGAGAATCTGAACATAGATAAAACGTTATTATGTTGGTGGACATTTGTACAATTGACGTGAACTTTACGCTCCTGTTTAATGGCAACGCTAATCTGCCTCTTTGATCTGAACGTCCCCTTATACCCAAGTTTCCCTTCGTAAAACCAATCCTTCTCCCTTCTTCTCCGCTCCTTTGGCGTGGGCTTATCATGCTCTACAACACCCACTTTTACTTCTTCGTATACTGAAGCTTTACAAAACCTAGGTTTTCCATTTAAAAGCAACTTCTCCCCTTGGTTCCTTTGATGCAAGCCTATCATGCTTTACTTTACTTACCAATGAAACTCTTTTCTTTAGGCATGGGTTTTACCTCGAGGTAGTGTTTATTTTCTAAGATTGGACCTCTAATTCCACGCTTGGGTTCTCATCGTACTCTCGAAATTTCGAACTTTGGGATTGCATGGCTTATCGTAGGATTGCCAATACACCTAGCAACGACTTCTTCCACCATTTATTCCTAAATAAAAAAACTGAGCTGCTCCCACCACTCTTTAAAACTCATCACTTTTCCTGTCCACAAAACAAAAGGTACGTTAAGGTGCTGTTTGGTTTGTAGAATAGCGTCCCCAATTTTCCGTTTTGGAACTTCTACTTCAAAATCCATCCACGTTGGAATTGCACCCTTAATTTCAGGTTTGAGTAATGCCTCTCAGGAGAGGTTATTGAACCCTGCCCTTGAGTTGATGTTCATAGATGACCTATCTACGAATAATTGCCACGACTAGTTGGGTGACAATTTTATGAGTGAACTTAGTAACAAAATCTATTCGAACTTAGCCTTTGATAGATGTATGTGACTGGTATTTAATATTGAATTCTATCAATTTTAGTGTTCATTTCATATATCGGTTGGAATTTGAGGGTTTATGTAACATTTTTCACAAGGGATAATCCGAATGAGCATAGATAGGGTGGGCTTGAAAATAAGGGTAGAGTTTTTTGGCGGTTATTACCAAGTCAAGTCTAGCTTTTCAGTGGGTCGCTACTTAGCTTTGACACCCTCGTAAGTCTTGCTAACGAAATAAACGGCTCGTTGTGTTCCCACCTTATCATTGACCAAGATGGTGTTGATGGTTGGTGAAAAGGCCACGTGATACAAGAATAACAGCTCACCTAGCTTTAGGGTGGACAAAATAGGCATCTGTTGGAGAGCCCTTTTTTGACTTATAGTGCCTCTTGACATGACGGGGTCTAATGAAATAAATTATAACCTTTACCTTTTTTGATGCAATAAAAAAAGGGAAGACACTTGTCAGAAGATTAAAATAGAAAGTGACCCAAGGCTGTGATTTTTTCGACTAAGGATTGGATGACTTTAAGGTTAGCTCGAGGATGCAAGTCCATAATTACCTGGATTTTGTGGAGGTTTGCTTCTATCCCTCGACTAGAAATCAGGAAACCCAAGAATTTTCTTAAATACCCTTTTTTATGCAATCAAAGAAGCGATGACACTTGTCAGAAGATTAAAATAAAAAGCGACCTAAGGCTGCGATCTTTCCGACTAAGGATTAGACGACTTTGAGGTTAGCTCGGGGATGCAGGTTTATAACTGCTTGGATTTTATCGAGATTTGCTTCTATCCCTCCACTATAAATTAAGAAACCCAAGAATTTTCCCGAAGATACAACAAAAGTGCGCCTTTCAGGATTTAGTCTTAGGTGGGCATTTCACAATATCTGGAAGACCTCAACCAAATTGGCTAAATGATCCTCGAAACTAGGGCTTTTACAAGCATGTCATTGATATACACCTCAAAAGATTTTTCGATTAATTTTGAAAATATCATTTTTACAAGGTTTTGATAAGTGACATTGGCGTTATTTAAGCCAAAAGGCATTACATGATATTGGAAAAGGCCTTCATCCGTTATGAAGGACATGTGAGGTCTGTTTGCTAGTGCTAGACATATCTAATGGTACCCACTATAGGCGTTCAAGAACGACATGTGGGATTGTCCCAAGTTTGAGTCAACAAAGCTATCAATCTTTGGAAGTGAAAATTCATTCTTGGAACAAGCATCATTTAAGTTGGTGAAGTCTATGCACATGCGTCATTTATCGTTGGACCTTTTTGTAGGTTTGGAGGGGGGTGAGATGTGCATGATATGAAATAATGCAGAAATAAAATAGACAATCACATAAACAAGCAATCTCACAAAGACAATAATTTTTAGATGGAAATTCAAATCTGGGTAAAAATCACTACCTAAACCTCTTGGTTTAGGATTTTTCAATCTACCTAATAGATGAAATTCACTAACGAATTACTTAAACGAGGCTAGTTTAACCTCTTACAACCACACTACTTTGAATCGAGGGTAGTATACTTCAAACTCCTCTTCATAAGGAGTATTTTGTTTCGCGATGGAGACGGAAATTCGCAAAGCGAATACCCAACTAAAAACAAGTTACAACAATCATATAGAGCCACAAAGTAAGTATATATGAAATCTAACTTCTATAGGCAAATGATACTTCCCTAAGATGGAAGTTGGTGTGCGTGAACCACGTAAGGCACGAAGACGCTCTCGAGCATACGAAGGCGAGAGAGTGGGTGTGCAGCTAAGGCAATGCTCTCAGATGTGTAGTATGGAGCTTGGAGAGAAATATCACTTTTCTATCTTCTTTGACGCAAATGTAAGTGGAAGTAGTTTCTCTAAATGTATATAGCTTAAGAAGGGGCTTCTCCTATTTATAGAAGTGCTAGGAATGTTCAAGAAGGTCTTGGAGATGGCTTATAACCATTGGAAACAAATCTAAAGCAAATCAGGTTGAAATTATGGTCATTATGACTCTAACAGAGTTATCAGATGTCTAATATTTGGGTCAGACGTCTGATGTGAAAATTGGACATCTGCTCTAAAGGGTTAGAATCCCTGATCTTATTGAATTGAAACAGGGATTTAGGGGAACGTCTGATGTGCCATTATAAGACATTTGACACTTCAATTGGACGTCTAATAATAGGTGGACTCGTTCCTGTTTTGACCAGATCCGAACAGGGTTCTAGATCTTAAGGGTCATACGACAGACTGGACGTCTATCATAAAATCTGGACGTTTAGAAACTAAGGGAATTGATTCCAAGGACCAACGGTCGGATATGGGTCTGACATCCTCGGATTTGGGTCCCATGTCTCTTTATCAGATGTCTGGTCATATCTACGAACATCTGGAAAATGTATTAATGTGATTAAAAGATAATCCTCGAAGATATTCTCTGACAGGCCAACGGTCCTCTAATTGAATGTCTGGTAAGGCCATTAGATGTTTTCTGAGACGTCTGGACTATAAGCTGATCGTCTGAGAGCATTGGTCAGAGAACATAGATTGAAATATCGTGATCTATCAACGAAATATCATCAATATATCGGTATCCCCAAGGTTGGGTATATCGATACAATTGATAGTATCTTTTTACCATGATATCAGCGATATATCGCCGATATATCCCTGATATTAGCGATATATCCTCGATATATCCCTTTTTTGACTTGTCGATACGATTTCGATATTTAAAGCCTTGATGATGATGCAGTGATGGTTAATGAGCCATAGGAAGAAAGTAGTGGTGGAGGGAGCGCACGTGAGGGAGAGCGCAACGCAGCGCACTGCGTAGCGCAGTCCACTGCGCTGCGTGTTGGAGCGGGAGTGGGCGCAGACGGGTGCAGGCGCTGGAGCGGAAGCGGGCGGGTGCGAGCGTATGCGGGCGCAGGTGCACGCAACTGGCTGGAGGCGGTAGCGGCTAGGAGAGAGAGCGCGTGGTGACCGGATAAGTGAGAAACTCTCCGGTAACTGCACTGTAGCTACAGTGTCGCGCAGAGACGCGTGAACAGTAGCTACAGTGCTGCACGGCTGGGACAACTGGTTGTGGCCGATTTTGCGTGCGCGGGCGCGCTGGAAGGCGCCTGCGCGCACGGAAGGAGCTTGCGGCCGGCTGCTTGCGTGCGTACAGGGCTGCTGCTGCTGCTGAGCTTCGGAGCTTAGATCTTCAGCAATGGCGGGAAGGTGTTGAGCGGTGGAAACAGGGAGTGAAACCACCATGCCCACCTGCTCTTGGATGAGCTGGGCGGTGGTGGAACTCACAATGGTGGTCGTGGGACCACTGTGAGCCTGCTCCTGCCTGCAGGTATCTCTTCAGTGGGAAGAGGTGTTGCATATGGAGGGGAGAGGGGAGGAAGATGGCCTGGACGAAGGTGGCTGCTGTGTTCTCTGTTCAGGCCCTCCCCCGCAAGGAAGAGGGCAGGGCTTTTTAAAGGAGAGGGAGGCATGCCACGGCCATGCCCTGGGTGTGCATGACCAGCCATGCTGTTGGCAGAGAATGGCACGAAGAAGAGCAAGCCCATGCCCTGAGCCGCGCGAGGGAGAAGAAATTCAAAGCAAAATAAAAAAAAATGAGGATGGTGAAATTGCGAGGTAGCACTTGAAGAAGTTGTTATTTACATGGCCAATTATTCACTCTCCTCCCCTCTCAAATAAATGCATGCATGTGTCAATTTTACAAATGCAACTATAGCTACCAATATGCAATGGTAGTGCTAGGAAATAACACAAGATGGCATATTTGTTGGTGTATTTTTGCTGTGCAATCAGTCTCCTTGACGGAGATCCTTTCTCAACCTTAGGGCTGTATAAGTCATCTACTTTGTTGATTAATTTGTTAGAGTTTTCCCTAAGACATGCAATTTCTTTTTCTATAATTTGTATCTTGATTTTTAAATTCTAATTTTAGACTAGCATTTTCTTTAATCAATTTAGTATTTTCATTTATTAAATTTTTATTTTCTGATAGCAAGTTATTATCCTTAGGATTAGTTTCTAGATCCTTGAGTTATTTTTCTAACCTATCATTTTCATTTTTAAGAAAACTAAGGTTCTTTTTAACATTTTTATTTTCTATTTTAAGTGATTTACTAACTTGAAAAAGCTCATTAAAAGTGTCTTGTAAATCCAGGTTTACCTCATTGTCGGAGTCGCTTTCATCGTCGATGTCGCTTTCTCCGATTGCCATGAAACCCATGCAAGCGGTTTTATTCTTTTTCTCTGATTCTTCTTCTTCCTCCGAGCTCTTCTCTTCATGAGTGTCTTCTAGCTTCCTCCATATCTCATGGGTGGTAGTGCACTCTTGGATTTGCTCGAACTCTTTCGGACTCAACGCGCAATACAGGGCATTCATTGCTTTTGGAGCTGCAGCTGAGTAGCCTCCTTGGGGTCGCTTCGGGATCTCGTATGGGGTTTCGCAACATCCCCATATCTCGAACTCAGTGTCTTGGAGCCACGTCTTCATCCTAAGCTTCCAATACTCGTAGTCGCTCCTGTCGAAGTAGGGAGGGCGGGTAGTGGACTACCCCTTGATGAGTCTGATGGCAGAGACACTCCCCTCCATTGGATCTCTTGCTGGGTGTTACTCCGATTAGCAAGAACCCGCTCTGATACCAATTGTAAATTCCCTACTAGGAGGGGGTGACGTAATAAAGTGCGGAATAAAAATATAGAACAATCTCACAAAATATCAATCACACAAATGGCACAAAGATTTTTAAGTGGAAACCCAAACCGGATGAAAACCACCACCTAACCCTCTCGAGTTAGGATTTTCCGATCAACCAAGTTGATCAAATCCACCAAATGAATCACTTAAACGAGGGTGATTTAACCTCAATTACGACCACGCTACTTTATACGAGGGTAACGTACCTCAAACCCCTTCTCTTCACAAGAAGGATTTTGTCTCACGAATGAGACGGGAATTCGCAAAGCGAATACCCAACCAAATAACAAAGTAAATTACAAATATAGTCCTATAGAGCCAACAAATATTTAAACCTAGCTTCTATAAGAATTAGGAAACTTCCCTTTGATGGAAGTGCGTCGGCTTGACGCGGATGCATGAACCATACGGTAGCGCTTTGTCGCTCTCATAATCGTCGGCGGGAGAGCAGGTGCGCAACAGGATGAAGCTCTTCAGTGTGAAGAGTGCTTGTAGAGATAGAGTTTCAACTAGATGATCTTTTACTTCTTTTAGACACAAGTGAGTGGAAATATTCTAGTAAGGGTGTGTCTTGGTGTGCAAGAGGTTCTCCTCTATTTACAGAGGGCCTAGGAAGGCTTTGGAAAGCTTCCATAGCCGTTAGGTGCATAGCCTAAGAGAATCAGGCCGAAATCAGGATCAATCATGACTCTGACAGGGTTATCAGACGTCTGATCCTGGCATCGGATGTCTGTAAAACCAGTTTAAGACGTCTGGGAACAAAGTCAGACATCTGATTCTAGACGGGTTTCCTTACTGACTTGGATCAGACCTAAACAGGGTTCTTGTGTATGTTCATCAGACGACAGGCTGGACGTCTGACACTAGGTCTCGACGTCCGGAAACCTACTTTTTTGCGGGAATGATTTCCAAGAGAGTGCAACGGCTAGAAAATCTCTGAGAAGAGATTTTGGGTCAGCCGAGGCAAAACGGTCATGTATCAGACGTCTGGGGTCCTCTACGGATGTCTGATACCAGCTAACGGTCATATCCTTCAGTGTTTGCTGAGCCATCCAACGGTCCACTAATTGGACGTCTGGCAAAATCATCAGACGTCTGGACTAAGGTCTGGACGTCTGATTTCATCAGACAGAACTAACTAAGTCCAACCTAACTGTTATCGGACGTCTGAGTCAACAGTCAGACGTCTTAAAAGTATTTATTAGACGTCTGATTTTAAGATTAGACTTCTGAAAAGGCTGTTTGAACCCTATTTTGATTTTCTAAGCTCTTTATAGAAAACCTAAGTATCCTAGGGTTGTGTAAGTGTTCCTAGAACTACTGTTAGGGTTCTTTGAGGCTCTTTAACATTAATCTAAGTAACAAAATGAAGAACAACAAAAGAAACAAAATAACAACGATTACAAGGAAAGGAAATCTATCCTATTCTTCATCTCCTTCCTTCTTCAAGCCATCGCTCCTTGCGAAGCTTGTCTATTCTCCGTCAAGCTCCTCCAATCGGCCATGGATGCGAGTTCGAACTCCATCTAACCACGTCTCCATTTACAATTAACCTGAAATCTACAACTTCAAGTGCAAATGTTAAATGACACATGTTTTGTTATCATCAAAATAAACGATCGTGGTGCTCTAGCATCAACAATATGAACAGTGTGTGTACTCGATTACTTAGTCGATGTGACGGCGATGCCAATATGGCATTAGTGTCATTAATCGATGGGTGTTAATTGGCAAATGCTAGGAGACGGATATTGGGAGATATCGGAGAACTCCAGTACAAAGAAACGAGGTTTAGATGTATTGAATGAAAATTTTAAAGTCCGGAGGAGTTATCCCATGTCTTGCGAATGGAGGAGCATTTTAGGCCACTTCTTTCGAGCATCCTTTCCATCCAGAAAGGGGTGTGACTCTTCATCGGAGCAATGACTCTAGGAAGGTTTAGAGATAAAAGAGGAGATTGTGGAGCCTAGGTAAGACGATCTTTAAATGCAGACGTAGCTTTGAAGATTAGGTTAATGTTTTCCTTTTTTTTGGGAGATCTAACTCTTGCAACGAAGCAGTTGTGAGAGAGAAATGAAGAGCAATGGGGAGAAGGAGTTTTTTAATAGAAATCTTGGTGAAGGAGACATCTACAAGTCAGAGTTCATGAAGGGTCATTTTACTTCGAAGGCAACAAAGTTAGGTTTTATTTTATCAAGTGTTGTTACTTTATTAGATTTTTAAATTCACGAAGAATATGCTCAGTATTAACATTTTTTTGGACTCTTGTTAATAACAATTGTATGAAAGAGACAGTCAATTTTTTTCTTAAAGAAATAACATTGTGAGAGTTATCGGATCAAATAAATCGTTACAATGGATATATTGTAACCTATGTTAATAAAGATTTGTAAGGTTGAATATGTTTGCTATATGGGATTTCTAAGCTTTGTTAAAATTCGCTACAGTTAACATGCATTTTAGTTGAAGGAACGTTGCAATGAGCCAGTTGTTTAGGTAGCCGTGGAGGAGGAATCTTTCCAGAAAGTTTTCAGAACATGTTGACAATATGCACTAGTAGTTTCTGGGTGGAGCATAAGTTGATATAATTACAATAAACTTTTTTTTAAATATTTAAATAGTAGAGTCGACAAGAGGAAGTGGTGAAATTTTAAAGAATGAGTCAATTTCGAAAGTGTATCTATTGGTAGTTATGTTTAAAAAGTTATTGTTCCAATGCAATTAATAATGAATTCGCATATTGATATAATGATTATATGTGTTGCTGTTACATGTCTTACCCTATTAGTGAAATTTCATAGAAAAGTTTAGAGCTATACATGAAGTAAAAATGATACATGAGTGTTAGCATTTTTTTTTTTTTTCAATTTAGATCAAGAACGGACAAGGATTCCTGTAAGAGGATGAGTGGATAAGAAGAGGAAGAGTTGTTTAATGTGGATATACCTGAAACTCTACATGTGCACAGTAGATGAGAAAACGATAGCACAGAAGAAATGGATACTGGTTTCAAATCAATAGAATTGAACCACATCAAATTCATAGATGTAATACGTTTTCTTTTTTAAGGATATACGGAGTAAAGTTTGTATATAATGAATTAAAAATTAATAAGTGAAGAAATTAATGCAATATGAATTTCATGCTATTGAATCAAATTAGTAAACAATACTTTTATGTAGATCTTAGATGAGAAATGCTTTGGAAGTTACATACAAACAACTTCAAGCATGTTACCATCGTGTATAGATTTAGGTGACAAAATAATGTCATCATAGTAATCTACTAAAACTATATTAGTACTTCAAGATATTATATGTGACACCTGCCCTCCAATTATTATTAAGTGCAACGATGGAATCTAGAGATTCTATAACAATAAGAAGTGAGAAATGTGCTAACGTATCAATTGTCTGAGATGGATCTTTTGAAGAAATGAAAATGTCACAAACTATCGATGAAGAGGAGAAAGAAATTGACATGTGTTGTAACATGTTATTCGATGAGTTGTCAGATATCGAGGATAATCAGACACTTCTAGAAAGGGTAATACATAAAATGAAGACTACATGATAAACCATGTTATCAAATAATATTCTAGCAAACTAATATTAGCTTTTTTTTCAATGAAGTTCAATGAAAAAGTACCTCCACTAGCAACCGATCGAGAAGTAGGTGGGACCAAGATGGTAGAAGGTACAACGACAAGGATTAGATTAATTCTAAACAAACTAGAGTAGTTGGGAAAATATTTAACTTCTAACATTGGTGACATTAACGACAAAAAACCATATGGCAAAATGGATGTGGTAAAAAAAGTTGAAGCTAGAGAAACCTTACAAGAGAATAGAAAAAATGAAATTGAACCCCTTAAAAGGTGTTTTCAATCCAGATGCGATGATTATCAACCACCTTCTTCCACACACCCCCACCCCCCCAACTTTCCCATTTTTTTTCTTTTAAGCATTTGTATTTATAAGTAAAATATACTTATATATGTTTAATTTTTGTTAAAGTTCATTAACAATTATGCCTTTTATCTTTTATTATTACTTTTAAAACATATCTTTATTATTTTATTTTTACTTATTTTATTGATTTTTTTATAAGATGCAAGTTGCTTATAAATTTAAAATTTTTTGTTATTAAATATGAAAGATATGAAAAATATATAAAGATAAATATAGGTTTTGACTAATTAATAACTTGCTCAATTTTATGAGTTAAGTTAGGCTTAGTAGTTCGATGATTTGGTTAAGTTGAAAAAATCTCAACTTACAAATTGTGAATTAGATTTGGATTAAGTCTTAACCTGATCCAATTCAACTTGTGCATAAACTTGTTAAATTAATTATTAGAGATCCGTGAAATTATATATGTGATGACACTATAGTCCTTCAGTTATAATGTAGGGGAGGTTCTATTGAACCTCAAGCACCCATCTTTCAGGTTCTCGTTTCGGGTACCCTCCAAATGTGCAGAAAATAGCCATGGGTTTGGAATCGGAAGGGCTTCATCTTCTCTACATTACCATGTGTTGCTATTTGTCTACTTACCATGGGATGGGATCCATTGAGATAAATAAATAGTTATGGTCTTTTTAAATCCCCAACTTTTGTACACAAGGCATACTCTCCTAGCTACGATTGATTTTTCCTTTGCAGAACATCTTTGTCCACCATCCTTTATAAGAAGGGGTGCTCAAGAGAGGTATACTTGGGGAGAGCGAAAGAGGGGGGGACGAGGGAGGGAGAAAGTGGGTGTTTTTGGAATTATGGGGGTCCTATGCATTAGAAATCATATCACAATGGGTTTGGTGCAAATAACTCTACCAATTTTTGTTTTTTTTGTTTTATTTTCTTGTGTAAGGCGCGGGCGATTAATCCTAGTTTAATCTAATTCCTAGCATCCTCCCACTCTTTAATTTAAATAGCATAATAATGCCTTCGCTATTAACATTATCAGCTCTCTTCTTGGTCTAAAATTGTTCTCTCTAGTCTAAAATATGATCGATGCTGTATGATGAAGCCATTAAGACTATAGTCCCTTTGGAAAGAGAGGTCCAATGGAATTTTCGAGATAAAAATGACTCCCAACTGAATCACCTCCTTTGTTAGATCTCACCTACTACATTACTTCGGGGCCAAGTGATCTTCAGCATCTAATGAGTTAGGTGACGGAAAAACTAATAATCACCCTTAACTGCGCTTTCAATTGACAAAGTAACAAGCAGAAATTGCTTTTGTTGCTGGATGATCCCCCTCGATCAGCCTTTCTGGCCTCAATCTTTTTGTTTTCTGGAGGTTTTGATGCTGTTTCGTGGTATGTGTAAGCCCCCTGCGCTTATTCCGTAATCCCTTCTTATCGACCTTTGTATGATGCTTCGATGATGAAAGCTGGTCGTTTCAAAACAAAGGATAAAAAAAAAACCTTGGATTTTAGATCTTTGTTTTATCGTATCCTCCAGTTGTCATTGCACATGCATGAAAGACAAACCGATCGTCTCCTCACATTGATCACTCGACGTGCCTTCCGTAGCTCTGCGGAGTGTGCTGGAGGGCGGTCTACTTTTGATACCATACCGTTAAATTGCATTTCGGAGAAGGCCATTGGAATAATTAAGATGAGAGCGCAGCCGACATTACATAACCACGCAGCCGCGTGGTGGGCACAGCGCGAACTATTCTTTCGCCTTTTACTAAAGAATACCGTGTGCTCATCACTTACAGTGGCATAAGCTAATTTTTTGAGGGCCTCTCCTTCAGTTGAGGGTCCTATTAAAATGAAAGATTAAAATTATCTACGAGAGAGTAAATTATTGCTATTAGTTACTTTACTCTCAATTTGTTAAGTTGAAAAATTTATGTTAGTTAAAGTTTTTGTTAAAATTAAACATCATTGATTTGTTTGTTATGTTTTTTTTTTTAATTTTTTTTCCACATTTTTTGTGTTTTATATATTTAATATTATTATTGATTAGGATTAATATAATAATTTATTATCAAATTAAATAAATATAAATTGATATTGTAGATTAACATATGTTTTATATTTTTTAAACATCACTTCTTAATCTTTCAAGTGAATTAACTTTAATCTTAGATTTAAGTTTAAATGAAAAAAATTGGTCTATATTTTATAAACCTAAACACAACCATTCGAAATATTTAAATAAAATTTGCTAATTAGTAATGCTTAATTTTTATATTCCATGACGTGAGATTATTTTTAAAAGTATTATAGTAAAATACCTGTTAAAACTAATGATGGAGTTTTGAATTAATTTCAAAGCAAGCTAATTAAACAAAGCAACATTTCCAAATTGTGATTAATTAGTTGATTAATCATGGGACGTATGAGTGTATGGATATTTCTTAGCTTATTTGAAGGATTAGCCAACGAAAGCCTATCTACTAGAAATTGAATCAAATGATTATTAAGATCTAGACGAGGAAAAATGATTTAAACTTTAAATAAAGCATTCCACCAAGATCTATGGATTGTATTGATTATTTCTTAAAATTTTTGATCCAGCATGTATTCAGGAGCTCACCGGTGACGTTTAAGCTTTTTGTTTGTGACTATTGTCGAAGTAGATCTAACTCGTTCGTAACTGTAGAGTTTTATTTTTAACAGGGTTAACTTTTTACATATGATTCAAGGTTGATTGCTTTTGAGTTTGCTTCCGGAGCCCATTGACTTTTTGATGAGAAGATTGGATGACGAGGACGTTCAGAAGCTATTGTTTATATTTTGTTAAGAGTGATAGTTGATCCACGCACGAAGTTACATTCTTTTCCGTACCTTTAAATCTCTTTCGTCTATTTCTCCTTTAAACCTTACCCCCCCCCCCCCCCCCCAATACAAAGGTAAAGGACAAGTGTTTGTTAAGACTTCATGGTGTTGATTTACTAGTTAAACTCATATTATGTGTACTCTATGTCATAATCTTTTGTAGGCTTACGTACATCACCTATAACTCGCACATTATCTGCTACCTAAGAGGTTGGTCCATTCAAGTGATTTAACATAATTTTGGAACAAAATGACACTACTTATGATATATTTTAAATGATAATGTCCGGTAGGGACGGAGGTAAAGGGGGTTACTGGGGCCTAACACCTTCAAAGATTTTGAATTTTAATTGAAATATCATGAAAAATATCCCATGGGCCCCCCTTTAAAAATTAGGAGTAATGAAAAGGTTTCCTATTTTTTTCGTAGGTCATCTCACAGTCACTTTTTAATTATTTCCGCTGCGAGGAGAGAAAGGGTTTGTGAGGGACTTGACAGCTGTCCCTTTACTAGCGTTCATCTCTTTTGCAAAAGAAGCCTCCTATTCAAGTTCCAACCATCACGTTGCAAGTTACCAAGTGGTATGATATTGTCATTTTTTTTAAAAAAAGAATGATCTTGTCATTTTGTGGAACCTTTTGTTTGTTGTTTAGATAAAATCACTAAGTTTACACATACATATGCTACTTATTGTGTCCTTGCAGGTTTTTCCCTTGTTTTAATAAAGCTACATATTGTTTGTTATAACGTTGGAGATGCCTTTTTTTTCTTTTGATTATGTTACTTGTGACCTTGTGTGATTATTTTTGTTTTTTTGTTGATCTTCTTATTCTTAGTGCAACTTTGGATCTAAGGGATGATCACAAGCTATTCAATAGTGTCAACATACACAAGCTAGTGGAGGATTTTTATTTATAAGACTTCTTAGATTATGAGAAACGCAAGTTATAAAAGCAATTGCTACATTACAGGTCCAATGTCACTACACATCCTATTTTAAAAAATGTTGACAATCTGGTAAATCTTTGCCAAAAGCTAATGGAATAGGAAAGACAGAAAATTATTATTTGATTGATAAGTTGGTCCGACTTATTTTAACTCTTCCAATTTCAATTGCAACAACAAAGATGATATTTTCAGCTATGAAGATAATCAAATCTAGACTTCATAACAAGTTGGAAGATAATTTTCTTTGAAATTGATTAGTAACATAAATTGAGAAAGAAGTTGCGAAGAAGTTTACAAAAAAGGAGATTATAGATGAATATGATTTGAAGTCTCGACGAGTGTATTTTAGGTAATTATGTATTCTGGTATACAGTATCATTTCTTTTTATCATTTCTATATATTATAACACTATTTATTCTTATCTTAATACCACAAATCAATAACTACTCAAAGAAGATCTCCAGTTTACTATGAAATTTATTATATTTGATCTATATATGATATGAGAAAATTATTGACATGAAAGTATTAATTTTAATTTTTTTCTACTTGTTTTTTTTTTGTTTGCTTGCATTTACAACATAATAGTTTAAGCATGTTGTGACATTTTATGTGTAATTTGTAATTTGAAATTAGTTATCTTGCATATCACGTGAAAGTATTATAATTCATTATTTTTTGAAAAGAACCATTATAATTCATTATAATAAGATTTTCAGTTGGCCTCCCCCAAGATAAAGATCCTAACTTCGTCCTTGATGTCTAGGTTCCTTTAGATGATTGGCATTCTTTATTGGATAAGATAATAAGATTATAAATTTCCACTTATGATAATGCATTTTTGTGCTCTTGTCCTTTTCCTACATAGGGAGAGGTTATGGTTTCACAAAATCAAGGGATGTATGTTGTCTTCTTTCCCATCATCAAAGCCAACCATTGGATGTGTGTGAAGATTACTCACTTGAATTTTTGGAAGGCAACTTGATCTCAATTCACAACCATGAATAAGGTACTCCATTCCCATCTTGTATCTTATTTAATGATTTAATAGAAGCATTTCTTAGTATTTTTCTTTCATTCTATGCTACTAACTTAGCATCAAATATAAAAAAAGATCAACTATAACTCCCAATTCGTCACTTATTTTCAACTTACATGTCATATATTTATCCCATCTAGTATTAAATATAGAACAAAAAAAAAAATATAGTTCTTGATTCTCTATTTCTAACAAATCAATCTAATACACATACAATCACATACTTATCCTAGTGTTAGTCCACAAATCAATCACCTTCTTTGCACTTACCTATTTTAAAACTTAACTAGTCTAAAAGTGAACCACAAGTGCAACCGAAATTTTTATCATAAATTTTGTTTAGCGTGAGAAATATAGAAGTACTGCGAAAATAAAAAATAATCATACATCCACACAAGATAAGCAATTTTTAACAAGGTATCCCCACATGATATAAGACTAATCCTTAATTTATGATAGGGTTTGGTGTTTCAACCATGCACTATATGGTGTATGGCCAACTCTAACAATCAACTCAAGCAAGTAACCTTATTCTAGTAGAGACTACTCAAGTAGGTGACCCTACTTTGGTAGACTGCTCAAGTGAGTTAGATTGTTCAGGCAACCTACCTTGCTCAAGCAGATTGGTTCTCTTTGACAACTTGAGCTATTTATTTGCAACTCGATGGAGTTGGTTGGTACTTATTATACTCAAAAAAATTGCAAGTTCATTTTCCCTACAAAAATAACCCATTGCATTTTGTATTATTTGGGTCAATCTTGTTATTTTATTTAGATTATGATATAAAATATGTCTATGTTATAGATAATATATGATAATGACCAATCTATTTATGTGTATACATGGAGTAGCCTTAGATAAATGTAAAATATACGCATGCACAACATATTCTTGAAATAGATTAATATAAAAGCTTTTTGTCTATTGATTTATTCATAAATTTGAAATTATTGGTAAAGAAGTAGAAGGGTCAAGGGAAATGAAAAAAAAAGTAAACATACAAAAAGAGGAGATTGATAACTCAGTTTCACCTTTGACATGTATATATATGATTAGGGAGGAGATCTAATTGTTAATGTATCCACATCGTATCGAATAATAGAAAGAAAAAATAATAAGTTTCTATCTCTTTCTTCTTCTCTCCTTAGTTCCCCTTGATAGGGAAAGAAACAGTTGGTTACTCTTTCGAAGAAGTGCAACTGCAAGGGAAGTCTAATGGGCCCTTGTCTCGTGTCTCTTTGCTTTCCAGAGTGAACTACGTTTGACGGATTGAAACTAGGTGACTTGGAATCATGTTGGCTTGTTTGTGAGCCTCTTAGGCTTATTTTGTGAGAGTAATCTCTTCCCTCATCAGTTGCCATCACTGTTGTAGTCTGGTTGTGTCGACTGCAAGAGTAAAACTGTCTTCTTCTTTGTGTGTCCCTGTTCAGGAGTTTCTCTTGCCTCTAGTAGTTATTGCTTGGTTGTGCTAAGGGTAGGTGCTCTCTTGCCCCTTCTCTTACTCTCCCCTCCTGGGGGGTTGAGGGGGTGTGTTGGGGGGCACTTAGATGGTGCCTTCATGGTCTTCCCCCTTGTCCAGGTATTCTTGGAAAATCAAATGGTTAGTAAGCTCACAAAAATATAAGTATACGTCGATTGGAGAAGTTGACTTAAATATACTTGCAACTCGATTAACTTGATCTCAACCCACGCACTTTATTGGCAACAACAAAGAACCTAGGTTCACCCCAGGACCTCTTTTAGAGATAACCTATACTATTATGCCAACGTTCTTTGCACTTAGCCTACTCTCTTAAGAGGCTTGGGGTCTGCTCTCGTGGGGGGATCCTCTAGCGGCCTACTCTCTCGGGTGGCTTGTAGTATTGAGAACGAAGGGGTTTTTTAATTCCGATGCAAGTGGGGAGATGAGTAGAGTGCAATTTTAATAATGTAGACTACTGTAAATGTGAGTACTCATTTGGTGGAATGTGCATCGTACTACCAAATGATTGAATGCTTAATGAGTGACAAGGCTACACGAATGCTGTAGAAATTAAGCGGGTTTAATTGATATGAAAAAAAATAATAAAAAAGTTTGACTTATCTATTATCATACATGGCTGAACTCTACTTGATTCATGCTCGAGATATCTATGTGAGATGTATTGGCTTTTGTATACCTTGGGTGAGTATTTCAAGTAATGTAATGAACTTATATTTGCATCTGAATAAAAAAATTAGATTAATTTTCAATAAATAAATTGAATCCTTTAGTAAAAATAAAGTGACGTACTTAACTCGATCAAATAAATTCGATATGTGTTGATTTAGATACTTAAATAATTTAAAGGATCCAATAATATATTAAAAAATTATTTAATTCGATCAATTAATTTTAATATAAATTAAGATGATAACCTTCTCTTAAAAAAAAAATCGTCGGCTAATTAATGTTGTTGAATATGTATTCAAAAATCAGCCCCATGTTATCCTAGAAATGGCACGCACGGGGGCTCGTGCTAATGTAACCCGCAAACGATAGCCTATAAATAACCCAAATTCGAACGCAAACCTCCATTTCCTCTGTCCTCCATCAAAGCAACCAAACAATTCCCCCGCAAACACACCCCCAACCCCACCGTCACTTCCCGAATGCTCCTCCTCCTCCTCCTCCTCAAGCGGTGCACCTCCATCTCCACCTTCAAGCAGATTCACTTACATATGCTCACCCACAACATCCACATGCACAACCACCTCCTCTCCAAGCTCGTCGAGCTCAAGGACCTCCCCTACTCCACCCTCCTCTTCGACCACATCCCCCACCCCAACACGCACTCCTTCAACATCATGATCCGCGGCCTCGCCACCACGTGGAACGACTACCCTTTCGCCCTCGAATTCTACCTCCGCATGACCCGCGCAGGGGTGAAGCACGACAGCTTCACTTACCCATTTGCTCTCGTTACATTTGCCAACCTCAAGAGGTTGGACTACGGTCAGGCGGCGCATTCCGTGATCTTCAAAGTAGGGATGCAGCTGGACTTGCACACGCAGAACTCACTGATCACCATGTATGCTCGGTGTGGGTCGACGGGTTGTGCCAGGAAGGTGTTCGACGAAATTCCCCAGAGGGACTTGGTGTCTTGGAACTCGATGATATCCGGGTATGCGAAGGCGGGTTTTGCCAGGGAGGCTGTTGATGTGTTTGGGAGGATGGGGGCTGAGGGTCCTGCACCAAATGAGATGACGCTGGTTAGCGTGTTGACGGCGTGCGGGGACTTGGGGGACTTGCACTTGGGAAGGTTGTTGGAAGATCTCACGAAGCAGAAGGGGATGCGGTTGACGACGCACATGGGGTCGGCCCTGATTGATATGTATGGGAAGTGTGGGGACTTGGAGTCTGCAAGGAGGGTCTTTGATTTGATGCCCGAAAGGGAGAGGATTGCTTGGAATGCCATGATTACAGGGTAACTGCAGGCATTTCTCTCAAATCTTCTCTCTTTTTTAGGACTTTTGGATTGTGAAATGGCTTCATTTAGCTAATTAGATAGCATTCAACGTTATTGTAGCCAGAAGGTTCCTCGTTAGACAAAGTACACATATACAGCAGAGTTGTTAATGGAAAATACTACATTATAGTTTTGTTTTTGAGAACTTTACTAAATTTTATGTTTTACACGGCATGCACTTAATTGTGCAGATAGAACTTATTATATTATTGCATACCATTTGTTTCCCTTCACCTTCTTCTCATTTGAAACCTTTGCTTTGTGGGCCAATCCCTCCTTTTCCACATTTTATGTTTCTGAACCCTTTATTTAAAAGAAACCCCCTATTACTTTGGAAGTCTAGAATTTATCAATGTATTTAATTTTATTATAGTTCGGTTGCCATGTGACATAGTTAATTATCATTTTTTTTCATTTATTTTTTTGGAGAGCATTGATGATGTGTTGCAAAATAGAAAATCTTGAAGCAAAAATTCTGAAACACAGATTTTTTCTTTTTTTGTTGGGGTGGGGGGTAAATCCAATGTCCAAAGCTCTACACTGCTTATGAATTGTTGGCCTATTGAATCCTTGGTTGGCCTACTTTGGGAATTGGATTTGCCTCTTTGTAGAATTTCATCAAGTACCAGCAAATACTGTCTTTAATCATGATGGAGTGCAAGAATTCTTTCGTGGTGTCTAAGTATCTGTCATGGTTATGACTCCAGGTATTCACAGAATGGCAGAGCAAAAGAAGCAATTGCACTCTTCCAGGATATGAATGATTTGGGAATTGAGCCTGACAAAATCACAATGGTGGGAGTTCTCTCTGCTTCTGCATCAGTTGGAGCTCTCAATGTTGGGAAGTGGATTGATTCATGGGCTTCAGATAAAGGTTTCCTTACAGACATCTACATTGGCACAGGCTTAGTTGACATGTATGGAAAATGCGGGAAACTTGATCGAGCAGCAGAGATCTTTCAATTAATGCCCCGTAAGAATAAAGTCACATGGAATGCCATGATCTGTGCCCTTGCTTCCCATGGACAGGCTAATGAAGCCTTAAAGCTCTTTGCTGCTATGAAGAATGAGCGAGGCATCCATCCCGATGAAGTTACATTCATTGGAGTTCTTTCTGCATGTGTCCATGCTGGTTGTGTAGATGAAGGCTGCAAATTATTTCATTCCATGACAACTGATTTTGGGGTTACCCCTCGGATTGAGCATTATTCTTGTATTGTGGATCTGTTGGCACGTGTTGGCCGTGTAGATGAAGCATGGTCATGTGTTGAAAAAATGCCTGGCCAGGCAGATGCAGTCATGCTAGGGGCTTTACTTGGTGCTTGCAGAAACCATAAGAATGCAGAAGTTGGAGAAAGGGTCAGCAATCAGCTTCTGGCACTGGAACCTTCAAATTCTGGAAATTATGTAATATCCTCAAAAATATATGCCAGGTCAAGCAAGTGGGATGATTCTGCAAAGATGCGTGGATTAATGAGAGACAGGGGTGTTCTGAAAACTCCTGGTTCTAGTTGGATAGAGATTCTTAGCCAATTACATGAATTTCGTGCAGGCGATGGGTCACACCTGGCATCCACGGACATTTCTCAAATGATGGACCTGCTAAACGATGAAATGAAGAGGGAAGGTTACAAACCAAATATTGACTTTGTCTAGAATTCATCTATGTGAGGTTCTCATTTTTCTGATGAGGACGAGAAACAACTGGATTCTGTTTGTTCTTTTTAGAGCAAGTTGACAGGTCGGGTGGTCTTGTGCATTGGTTTCAGTCATTGGCAGGCACACCATTCACTGCTTCACTTCAAAGCTCCTGCAGGATGCTGATGGTCAATAGTGGCAAGATCCAACTATTGGAATGCGCACAAACAACGATTGTCTATCTAATCAAGATACTTCAAGTTTTCCAGAAGTCTGGTAACTAATATAGTTAGCAATAAATACTTTATAGAATAGTGAAATTTAAGCATTTGTAGAAAGAAATGGAATATTACTAATTTTCACCCTTGCAGTGGCGTTGAATGTCACAAACCTTGTATTTACAGATAAGTCCTATAAACCGTATGGTTACATACATGCCCCTAGGCAAATAACTCCACTGACACTTGTGCTCTTGCTTAACAACACCAGCTAAGTTGAACTAAAGTTGTCCTAAAGCTCCATCCAAGGTTTAAGACCATTTATCTTCTCATCAATGTGAAATATGCTTTGGTCTGTGCAGGTGGAGACAGGTGTGAAACAAGAAATAAGGTGGAGTCCAAGGCTCCTATGATCCTATTAATATTCCTTGAGAAGATTCAGTGTGAAGTATATTATCCTTTTGCTGGGCAAATAAGTTCAGAAACAAACACAAGGTATTACCTTACCGTACAGAACATGCTATAAGTACAAAGTTGCACAGAGGCATACATGTGAAAAACTTAAAAGAAGGTAATAAGAAATAACCCATTTACTAAAAAGAGGCTCCACCAGGCTGCCATCTGAACCTTTTATTACCTTGAATATTGATTTAGACCAAAGTATTATCCTGGTTTAATGTGGGCATTTCATCTGTGCAATAATTTATGTTTGGGAGAGGGACTTTATGCTACTCACCCAATATCAAGGAGGAGATCAGATACAAATCACGATATCATAGGAGGTGTTACTTTTATGTGAGCCAATAGGATTTCTTTTAGGCCACAATAGCACTTTTCCTAACAGAGTGGAAGCACACTATTTGCATCCTTGATGTCATAGTTCTGAGAGGGGCACAAAGCTCCCTTGCCTGACCCTTTAATTCTTATTATTTGGTAGGTAGATGCTCCATGTGAGGTGTTTGTCAAAATGCCTGTATGGGTTTCCAGAGAGTTGGTCAAAGTAGAGACTAGTGTATAGAGGTTCCGTATACTTCAAAACTGCACCCTAGTATTCACTTTTATTGCTTTGTAAGTGGCTCTTGGAGCTCCAAGCTCTGCCAAAACACATCAAGCATGCGGGTTGGTCAGAATTTTGTTGCGGGAGAAACCCTCATTGGTTTGTTGCTCTGTGAAACTTAAACCTGTATTTTAAGGAAGAGATACCTCTACCACAAGCATGTTGATAAACACACGTAGAGGATCCACATGAAATAGAGAATGTTTTGTTAGAATCCGTTTCATTAAGACCACGATGCATAAAAATATTAGACATTTCCAATGTAATAGTGTAGATAAAAAATTTTAGTTGAAACGGTTTGATTTGGATAGGCATAGAACTACAAGATAATAAGTCACATACAATCACACCTAAAAACAAAATGAAATAAGTTTAGAATTTAATGCAATTGAAGCATTCAAAAAGAACTCCCTTTAGAGAAGTTATCACTTTCCACAATGTCGGTGCGATGGGTTTTACCGAGCTTCTCTTAGGATACGATTATTCACCACAAGCGGTGTGCTCCAATAGTTGATGTCCTAAAAAATTACCTTAGAGAACAACGAGTTACTATTAAGATCTCTCTCTTTCTCTCTCTCTCTCTCTCTCTCTCTCTCTCTCTCTCTATAGAATACAATTAGGGTAATCAACCTTTTCTGAATACATGGATAATTTTTTATAAGGGTTTTAGATTGTAATTAAGACTAATTATCCTTTACTCTTTGGAGAGTGTAATCGACTCATACGTTGCTTCACCTTCTGAGTCATCGTCTTGTTTTTTGTATTACTACTTTACCTTATTGCTTAGCGTCGTTTGACTTGGCTTGGTGGTAAGATGGCTGATCTTAGTTCTTCCATCGAACCTTTCTACTTGACTATTAGGTGGAGGAGACAGGTGTACTATTCCGCATGGCTTTGGTAGGTAGGTAGACCATTGGAATGAAATGGTCGGGCTGTTCTGGGGGTTTCTAGTAGGTAGGTAAGTTGGCTATCTTAAGGTGAATAGGCAATTCATCGGAGGTGTTGGCGGGATGTTTATGGTCCTTGTCTTATAGTTGGGTTGATCATTTCCTTAGCCTAGTCAGGGCCTTTCCAACTTTATGGGTCATTCATAATGGGCCTAACTTTTCTTTCCCCATTATAAATTATTGGCTCAAAATATATTAATAAATTAAATCAAAAAAATTAAAAGATATTTTTGTAGCAAAAAGATCTAAGTTTCAAATTGAATCTCATTTGAACCAAAGTTGGAGTTGGGATGGATCAAGGTGAGGCCTTAGCAGGCATGTGATCCTCAACTCCTCAATCCTTTGTTAGGTCCTCCATTAAGAACTAAAGTTCTTATATACCTCACTTGTGTTAACTAAAGTCCTTATCCTCAACTCCCTCGTAACAATTAGATAGTCCTTGGGGAGTGGGAAGTCAAGGTATAGTGATGGAGGGAAGGATGCGAGGAGCGTTGTGGTTGAACCCACCTCCAAGATGTCTCTCTACCCTCCTCTTTCCTGGCTACTAACATTATTCATATCCCAACCATGCCTTCATTGGACCTTGTACCCTCTCTCTGCTTCCTCGACAATGACTTTCTTCTCTTTTGCAACCGCCCTTGCAATGCCTTCCATCCTTCTTGTGCCTCAACCTTGAGAAGGTCCTTGCCACCTGGGACTTGGATGGGCATGGCATCTAGGAGGACAATCTGCAAGAGTATACCAATGGTGGTGGGTTTGTATGATTATGCTCTTTAGGGTTGATGAGCATGACATTGATAGTGATGCTTATGGAAATGGAAGGCAAGGGTAGCATTGGAGGGGTCGAGACCTCAGCAACGACTTTTGCACCCTTGGGGTGGAGGTACGAGAGAAGTGGTCACAGTAGGAATCAGAGTTCAAGGATGCAAGTGTTAGTTAACTCAACCCAAAAAAATGGGTAAAATTTGATTCGTTTGAATTTAGATTAGTTGAACTTGGGTATGAGTATATGTTTGGATCTATACTTGTGAACCTAATTTGATTCATATATTCAACTTATATTATATATACATTTTTAACTTTTTATGTTATGTATGACATTATTTTTTTATTTGTGAAAAAATCTTATATGTTCTATATATGTTACGAAGGGTCTGCCCGTTATATTATTTGAATTTTATTGTAAATCAGTAATAAATCATGTTATTATTTGTTTTTTCTTTTATTTGACTTTATTATTGGCATGATTTGATTGTAATGTTAATTTATAAATAAATACCTAATAAGCTAATGGATACATGATAGATAGATGTGTATAGGTATGAATATGGGTTTATAAATAGGTATGTGTATGAATTTAACTAAATTAAACTCCTTTTTATCCCTAATTGAGCATTTGGGGGGGGTTTGGTGACTTCTTGAGATCGAAATGTCAAGATTAGGGAAATTTCTTTTACATTAATTATGCTTTCGTCTGAAGATGGGCAGTAACAATCAACGTAACCTTCATAGCTTCGACAAAACTGAGAGGTATATTCTTAGGCCGGTGCAGCTTTACAGGGAAAAATGTAACTATGTATTTTATAGGACAAATCATGTGACTGCAAAAGATTAAGGGATATACATGTGATTTTTTGTTTTTGTTCGGTTTGGAGTGGGAAGTCTATTTAATCTTGGAAGTACCGGGCAGTGGCACAGCAGCGTTGACAAAGAAAAAAAAAAAAAAAAAAGAAAGAAAAGCGAAAAGGGCATATCCGCCGGGAAAACGATAGGTTCCTATAAAACTCGAAAATCATTTTCCGAGAACCACAGATTCCCAGAAAAAGCCACCGACGTGCAGCAATGTATCCGAAGTCAGTCGCCAGTATGCGTGCGACTCTGCACGATTGAGTGAAAGGGAGTGGGAGAGGGAGAGCAGACGATGGAGAGGGTGTGCGTGACCGGAGGGAGCGGCTTCATCGGCTCGTGGCTCGTCCGCCTCCTCCTCTCCCGCGGCTACACCGTCCACGCAACCGTCAAAGACCTCGGTAGCTCTCCCCCCTCCTCCCCGCTGTCCGATCCCTATCCAACACCTAAGATCTCATCTCCACCTTCCCCGCCTAAACCCCCCATCTCCCCTCACAAACAACCAACCACGTCGGTAGTAACTCCACCTCTTCTACCTCGCAGGTGACGAGAAGGAGACGGACCACCTCAAGTCCTTAGACGGCGCCGACTCCCGCCTCCACCTCTTCCGGATGGACCTCCTCGACCACGCCTCGATCCTCGCGGCGGTGCGCCACTCGAAGGGCGTCTTCCACGTCGCCTCCCCGTGCATTGTCGACCGCCTGCGGGACCCCGAGGTCTGATGACCTTCTCCATCGGTTCCGTGTTTGGATTGCGAGGTGTGTAGTACGTAGTTATATGTGGTGATGCCAAAACGCAGAGGGAGGTGCTGGATCCGGCGGTGAAGGGGACGATGAACGTGCTGCAGGCAGCAAAGGAGTGTGGGGTGGGGAGGGTGGTGGTCACGTCGTCGATCTCCGCGATCATCCCGAGCCCCCGGTGGCCCGCCGACGTGCCCAAGGGGGAGGACTGCTGGACCGATCTGGAGTACTGCTACAAGAATGAGGTGGTTATGCTTTTTCCTTTTTGGTCTGCATTTGGTTTGGTTAAAAGGTGCAAAAATCGGTCTATGCGGCCAATTAATCGGCCGCATAATTGTATGTGGTCGAGAAGTGAACCGTATAAGGCTACCTGATTAATCGACCGATTATCCGATTAATTGATCGATTAATCGATCAACTAAGCTTTGAGGTTTCAAGTTTTTATTTTAGCCTTTATTCTCTTGCCAAAGCCAAATAAGGCTCCCCCGATCCCCAACTTCCCCTCTCCCTCCCCAATAGTTGAATGGTCGAACCCTAAGCCCTAAACAAACCCTCTCAACTCCTCTGACTCTGCAACACTCAATTGCCACCACCCAACCTCTTTGCAAGGCTTCTCTAGCCAGCTGGTCTCCCATCATCGCTATTACGCCTCTCCCAGCCTCTTTGTAAGGCTTCGTTAGCCAATTGCTCTCCCATCACCATCGCCTAGCCTCTTCGCGAGGCTTCTCCAATCAACTGCTCTCCGGTGGGTGGTGGCTATTGCTTCTTCAACTGATGCCTGTTGCTCTCCCCTGGTAGCTGTTGCTCCTCTCCAGTCTCTTTTCACAACTTAACCAATTCTCCTCCCCTCTCTTATCTTTTTTTTTTTTAATCTACCGATTTTGTTGCAAATGTCACTTTAGATTAGTTTTTGTTCTTTTGAGTTGCATTTTGTGATTTATATTTTTATTTGTGAATTGTATATGTTACTGTTAGAGTCTCTTGTTCTTGTTTTATATTTTTTGTTTTGTTCTTGTTTATGCTTAGGGGCATGTGTGTAATTTTTCTTAGGGTCTCTTAGCTATAAATAGAGCCTAGGGTTAAGAAGAGAAAGTAGATGCTCATTTATTTTTACATGGTATATGAGCAGCGGTCTTAGGTCGGCGTCGATACCTTCCTTGATCTTCATACCTCTTTCCTTCTCTACTAACAATCGAATTGACTCCTTGCATCACCTAATTAGATCTATTCTCACTTGATCAAACCTTCACCACTTCCGCTGTGGGATGCATTTCTTGTTGCTGCTGATAGAGGAAGACCTCTATTGACTGACAACCATCGTTTTGGGGGGTGGGTTGGGGGGGGGGGTCGGACCCTAACTGGTTGGCTTGATCCCCTTAGGCAGAGATCCAATCGATCGGACATGGTGGATTAAAGGAAAAAAAAGCAAACAAGGTGAGAACATTACAAGAAGTCAAGGATGAGGTTGATATTGGATGTGACTTGGGACATATTGAATCGGGAAGAGATGCAAAAAAAACTAGACTCAGAATCAGTTGAATAAGTCACAAATGTGCCTAAGGATTTGTGGCTGACCACCATTGAAGATGCCTATGCCAAGGTTCAATGAAATAAGATGTGAATTTCTTTGTGATTGTGCCTATTATTACGACATTCCATTTAATGCGGTTTGCAATGATCATTTCGTACGAATGCCTAAGGCAATTAGGTGTTATGGTCTGGGGCTTAGAACCCCTCGATATGAGATTTCTAGATCAATTTTGAAGAAGTTTGTGCAGAAGACCAAGTAAGCACTACAAAGCCATAGAAACGTGGAAAACTACAGGATGCTCCATGATGGTTGATGCTTGGATCGATATGCATGGAAGGAGCATTATGAATTTGTGTGTCCACTATTCACTTGGGGTATCTTTTCTAAAATCTATTGAGTCAACTGATGAGCTGCATATTTCTAATTACATCTTTGGATTTATTGAAGAAGGTATTAGAGAAGTTGGAGTGGAAAATGTTGTCCAAGTTGTTACAGATATTGCTTCTGCTAATGTAGTAGCTTCCATCTTGATAAAGATAAAGTATTTAAGTATTTTTTGGATTTCATGTGCTACACATACCATTGATTTGGTGCTTGAGGAGATTGGAATTTGGAAGATAACATTAGATAAAGAATATGATCACTAATGCAAGGAGACTCATTGTGTTCATTTATAGTCATGTTATAATTTTGAATATGATGCAACACTTTACTAAAAAAAGGACTTCTTTTTTGCCTTTGACACTTCATTGCACGAACTGTGTAAATGGCCTATTCTTCTATAAAAGGAGCAAAACTTAGGCAACCCAACATATTTGATTGGAAAATTGAGTGAAACATCTTTGCTAGATCTGACGATTAAGACCAAGGTTCGAAATGTTAATTTCGACGCCATACCGATGAAATTCCAAATGTGCATTTCGTGGGCATGTTGAGGATACACTGTGGAAATGCTCGTTTTTCGATGGACATGCTAATGAGCATGCCGAGGGCACGTCGGGGAAATGCCGAGGGCATGCCGACAAAAATGACAGAAGTAGTAAAAAAAACCAGTAGTAGCCTCAGCATGACCATCGATTTCGTCGGCATGCCGACCATATTGACGATATCCCAGCATTTCCACAACTTTACCATGTTGGCATGGGCTTTTCCTAAAAATGATTTTGCTGATGGCATTTAAATCACTGATTAAGACTCTCTTTAGGGGCTTAGTAATATTCATAACTTTAACATTAACCATGTTCTTTTGATATATTTCAAGCTTGGGACCAATGTCAAGAGCATCTTCCATTTTAGAAGCAATCTTGAGAATGGCTTTATCAGTCCAGTACTTAGGGGGCTTCCATATATGAGGACCTAGAAGGCATCCATTTAGGTTTGTATTTGCTTGGTGATGTGTTGGTCCTAGCTTTCAGTCGGATGTAATGCCAAAATCAGTTTATTGAGAGACCCAACACCTCTTTATATAATGAAGAGGTATTGGGTAAATTACAGAGTATGTCTAGTGCAATAATAAAAATAACAAAAGAGTATTGACAGTAAACATAGATGAGAGCATGTCAACACTCCCCCTCGAGCTGGAGTATAGATGTCAATTATGTTCAGCTTGGAACAATAATCATCAAAGGCAGCGTGAGAAAGAGGCTTCGTGAAGATATCAGCTATCTGATCCTCAGAAGCAACAAAAGTACGCAACAATCCATGCTGTATCAAATCTCTGGTGTAGTGATGGTCCACCTCAACATGCTTTGTGTGCTCATGAAACATATAATTATTGACTATGTAGGTGGCTGCCTTGTTGTCGCATCTCATCTCCATTGGCTCTTTTATCTGGACATGCAAATCATGTAATAGGGATCTTACTCATATCATCTCAGCAGCAGTTTGGGTGATAGCTCTGTACTCTGACTCAACACTGGAGCGAGAAATAACTCCCTTTTTCTTGCTCCTTGATGTAACTAGATTGCCTGCCATAAATATGCAAAATATAGTAGTAGATTTTCTATCAGCAAGACAACCAGCATAGTCTGCATTAGAATATCCAACTATTGTCATAAGTGATCCTTTCTAAAACAGGATCTCTCGTCCTGGTGCTCTCTTTAGGTACCTGAGTACTTGCATGGCGACCCGCCTATGAAGCATAGTCGACTTCTCCATGAACTGACTAAGCTTCCCCACAGCTAAGGCTATATCTAGTTTGGTGATCGTCAGGTAGAGAAGCTTCCCTACCAACTGTTGGTAGGATTGACTGTCAACATACTTTGTTATGGAGTGTAGGCAGTTGTGTGGTTAGGAGTGATGTGTATGGTATGTTATTATATTTTGTTTCCTTTATGGGGTTGTATGAAATTTACACCCACTTCTCTCTCTATTTAAAGAGAGATAGGGTTAGATGAATAAATTGATTTGCTTATTCTTCCTAATTTGGTATCAGAGTAGTGATCCTAAACTGTGGCTCTAGGTATTCCAGCCCTCACGACCTCCTAAATCCTAACCACCAAACCCTAATCGTCTCACTTCCTCGTGAGCGGCAGCAACACTCAGCGGAGCTTCGGCGGTGCGTTGCAGCATGTGCATCGCCATCAGCGCTTAGGCGGCGCTCACGGCGGCTCAGGGGGGACCTGCTACATTGTCGCGACGCTCAGGCTGCACTCGCGGTGCGCTGCAGCGAGCTTGGGCCTCGGCAGCGGCGCTGCAGCGTCTGGGGCTGATCGTGGCGGCGTTGCATAGCCTTAAGGGCCCTTCTAGCCTTCGACGGCGGCGCAGCAGCAGCTAGGTGTTGTTGAGGGTTCTGATCGGCAGTGGTACTACTTGTCGGTGGGGTTGCTGTCGGAGGGCGCTACCTCCTCCCATTAGCAACGGCGGCAAGGACAACCCAGCTTGATTGGGTGGTGGGCGTGAGGGCTTCTTTGCTCTCATGTGCACCCCTAGTTGATCCTTGCAATGCGGGATCATGCCCCTAACATGATTTTTGGAACTGTTTTTGTCTAGATCTTATGTTAGGATTTGTTTTTGTGAAGTTTGGTGTTTTGCATGATTTGAAAAGTAGATTTTCAGATCTGATGATAATGACCATCTGCTGCTACAGTCCTTTGATATGCCTGGCTGTAGGTTGCAAACTGCATTGGTAATGACGATATGATTTTTTCTTTACTTGGCTGATCTACCCCGATTGCTTGGTATGACTCCCTATGATGTTGATGTTGGTTCAAGTATCTCTACCACACAGAGGTTGGTAGAGGCTATGGTGACCATTACTAAGAGTGAGCATGAGAGACTACTCCGTGTCTGTAGCCATCATGATTGACTCCAAGGGGCTAACGAGTTGGGCAAAATTGCACGCAATAGGAATTAGGGTAGTACGGAGTGGTTAGTTGACTTAGGCGCTTCACGACATCTCAGTGGAGATCGAAATCGTTTTACCCATCTCAGATCCTACCTGCAGGCAGGGCTGTACAAGTTGTAGATGGTAGGCATCCTAGGATAGAAGGTCAGGGGGAGGTACTTGTGACCCCTACCTTGAGATTGCTCGATGTTTCTTATGTGCTAGGCTTTCCTATGAGCTTACTCTAAGTGAATACAATTATCAAGGAACTTAATTGTCGAGCTATTTTTGATGATGTGGGTTGTGTCATTCAAGATAAATTGACAGGGAGGACGATTGGCAGTGGAAATGTAGTGGGTGGAGTCTATCGCCGTACTTAGGTTCCACTCGCGTCTGCATGTCGAGGAGAGGTATCTTCTGCTCTTGGGAGTGTATTTCAGTGGCATCTCAGGTTTGGACATCTTCCTTTGGAGTCTTTGTAGGGTCATTCCGTACATATCTCCTGTTGCTAGGATATGCTGTGATGCGTGTTAGATGGGTAAGCATCATCGTTCCTCTCATCCTATGAGCACTTGTTCTAGATTCATAGTCTTGTTTGAATTGTTGCACGTGGACGTATAGGGGCCGAGCATGATACCATATAGGATGGGTCACTATTACTATTTAGTAGTTGTTGATGATTTCTCACGCCTATCTTGGGTATTCTTGATAAAGAACAAATCAGATGTTGGATTTAACATTCATAATCTCATATTAGAGATCAACAGCTACTGTTAAAGTAGTAAGATTTGATAATACACTTGAGCTATACACCGCTAGGTTGTCTGCATTCTATAAGTCCCATGGGATAGTGCATCAGACCACGTGTGCTCATACTTCTCAGCAGAATGGGGTGGCTGAGAGAAAGTATAGACATCTTTTGAAAATGGCCCGTACCTTGTTGATCCATCATAGTTGCCTCCGTTATATTGGGAGAATGCGGTTCTTACGGCTTGCTATTTGATCAATAGGATGTCCAGTTCAGTATTTCATGAGTAGACACCTTGACATATAATACATCCTGAGTGGGAGCTTTTTCACATACCACCACGAGTGTTTGGTTGTGCTGCATTTGTTCACCTTCTTTCTCTAGGACGAAACAAGTTGGCACCACGAGCAGTCAAGTGTGTGCTCTTGGGATATTTATAAACTTAGAAAGGATATAGATGCTTGGATCCTCTCATTGGTAGGTACTATGTGAGGGCAGACGTTACCTTTTATGAGTCTATCTCATATTTTTCTACTATTGCATGGAGTTTATCCCATGAGGATATAGAGGCTCCCATGCCTATACCTCCTATTCCCTTGGAGATACCTATTTCTGCTCCCCCACCTACTACAACTGGTCCTGTGAAGTTCTCTAAGCCCATTATTATGCATCAGCGACCTCACAGTACTTTTCAGATGCAACCTACAGATGCCACAGAAATTCCACCTCCACCTCAGGAGATTATAGACAGGTTGTAGAGTAATGATATGACACCCCTTGATGATAGATGTCTGGATGAAGATATTTCTACTTCACAGCCAGGACAGGAGAATCAGATAGCTGATCTTGACTTGCCTATTGCCATTAGGACGGCACCCCACACCTATGAGTCTAGATACCGTGTTGCAGGTAGTCTAGCTATTGATGGCCTTAGGTCAGCTTTTGGGAGCTTTTGTCGTGCTCTTTCTGCCATACCTATCCCTATCACCTACCAGTAGGCCATGCTTGATCCAAAGTGGCGCCAGACCATTGAGGATGACATGGCTGCTCTTACTTCACGTGGTACTTGGGAGCTTAGACCTTTACTAGAGGGTGCTATAGTAGTTGGTTGTAGATGGGTGCTTGCAGTCAAGTACAATCCGGATGGGTCAGTTGCATGCTATAGGGCCCAACTTGTTGCCAAAGGGTTCATCAAAACCTATGAGGTGGACTTCTTTGACACTATCTCATAGGTGGCTCATCTATCTATAATAAGGATTTTGATTTCTGTTTAGCGAGATTGGCATTTTTATCAACTTGATGTGAAGAATACATTTTTCTATGGAGATTTAAAGGAGGAGGCCTACATGCAGCAACCTCCTGGTTACGGGATTCAGGGGGAGTGTATATGCAAGTTGTAGAAGGCCATTTATGGACTTAAGCAGAGCCTGGGAGCTTCGTTTCAGAAGCTTTCCTAGGTGATAGAGTTTATAGGGTTCATTAGATCGTCTGCAGATCATTTTTTATTTGTCAGAAAGACCGGGAAAGGTATTGTGGCTCTTTTGGTCTATGTTGATGACTTGATCGTCACTGGTGATGATACAACAGGTTTGATTGAGATCAAACAGATGTTGGTAGCTTAGTTTGTGATGAAGGATTTAAGGCCCTTGCGATATTTCCTTGGGATAGAAGTAGCCCGTAGTAGGTGTGGTATTGTTCTATCTCAACGAAAATATGCCCTTGATGTGTTGAAAGAGATAGGCATACTGGGAACTAAGCTAACAAATATTCCCATCGACTTTAAGGTGCGACTGTATAACTGTGATGCAGAGTCAGTTGATAGTAGGCAGTATCGTCAGCTAGTGGGGAAGCTGCTTTACTTGACGATTACTAGGTCAGATATTTCCTTTGTCGTCGGTAAGTTGAGTCAATTTATGGAGAGGTCTACTAGACAGCATTGGGATGCAGTCATGATGATGCTCAGGTACTTGAAGAGAGCACCAGGACAGGGTCTTCTCTTCACTAGAGGGACATCTATGACTGTAGTTGGATGTTCCGATGTAGATTATGCAGGTAGCCATGATGATAGGAAATCTACCACATGTTTTTGTATGTATGTTACAGGGAATCTGGTCACCTAAAAGAGTAAGAAACAAACTGGAGTATCCAAATCCAGTGCTGAGTCTGAGTATCGTGCTATGGCTCAGATCTCAGCAGAATTGATGTGGGTGAGATCCTTGTTGAGTGATTTACATATACAGATTGATGGGCTTATGGAACTGAGATGTCACAATAGGGTTGCCACTTATATTGCCAACAACCCTATGTTTCATGAACGTACCAAACATGTGGAGGTGGATTGTCATTACACAAGAGATTTCACTCAGAAGGGATTTATCTTTACCTCCCAGGTTACCTCAGTGGCTCAGACGATTGATATCTTCACCAAACCACTAGCTTGATTCGCATTTGATACATGTGTATCCAAGCTAAGCATGATTGATATCTATGCTCTAGCTTGAGGGGGAGTGTTACGAGTCTAGGCAGTTGTGTGGTTAGGAGTGATGCGTGTGGTGTGTTATTATATTTTGTTTTCTTTATGGGGTTGTATGAAATTTACACCCACTTCTCTCTCTCTATATAAAGAGAGGTAGGGTTAGATGAATAAATTGATTTGCTCATTCTTCCTAACTTACTCCATTTGCTCATTATATAGATGCACATTGGGGTCTATAGGAATGTTGGCTGGTTTGGACTCCAGCATGCCTGTCTCCTATAATATGTCTATTGCATATTTACGCTGAGATAGAACAATACCCTATTTGCTCATTGTCACCTCTATGCCTAGAAAATATCAAAGTTGACCCAGATCCTTCATAACAAAGTGCTCAGCTAAGGACCTCTTTACCTCAACTATTTCGGTCCTGCCATCACCAGTAACAATGAGATCGTCCACAGAGACCAACAATGCCACAATGCCTTGCTTAGTCTTTCTGACAAAAAGATAGTGGTTTGAAGAAGACCTTTGCAATCCCATCTTCTCCACCACCTCTGAGAGCTTTTGGAACTAAGTTCTCGGACTTTGTTTAAGGCCATAGATGACCTTTAGCTTGCACACACATTCCCTCGTAACCTTGAACCTAGGGGGCTGTTGCATATAGACTTCCTTCTGAAGATCACTGTAGAGAAATGCATTCTTCACATTCAGTTGATGAAGCATCCAGTCCTTACGGGCAGCGCTGTTGAGGAGATCGCCTCAGGCGAGGAGGCGAGGCCACTAAGGTGCGTATTGCCTTGAGGAAGGCCCAGGCGAGTTGCTTCGACCAGGCGACACGCCTCCTCGACTCAGGTGTCGCCTCGCCGCCTCATCGCCTGAACCCTAGCGATCGCAACTATTTTTTTTTTAAAAACGAACGACTCGACGACCTCTCACCTTTCATATGAGAGGCTATTTACGTGCGTGTCATCTGCGACACCATCGTCGCCTCACGCCTTCGCTGGAGCTTCTCACCTTCCATTATCGCCTCCGCTGGAGCTTCGCCGACCTCCATCGTCGCCTGTGCTTCACCGGTTGGCATATGCGACAAGTGGTGGACCTAGATCGGCCAGGTATCTCCTCTGCTCAACCTTCTTTGAGTCTCGACGGTGGCTCACCTCCGCCCCTTCGACAACGGCAGCACTGTTGCACGCTGACTCAACGGCGGCACTGTTGTAGCTGTCTGAGTCCGATAATATGTCTGTGTGTGTGTTATATGCAGTGTGTTATATATATATGTGTGTGTGTGTTATATGCAGTGTATTATATATATGTGTGTGTGTGTTATATATATATATATATGTTGTAACAGTATATATATATATATATATACATACTGTTATACATATATATAATAACAGTATATATATATACATATATATGTTGTATATATATAGTATATTATATATTATATATAGTATATATATATGTTGTATATATATTATTATTATATACAATATATACTGTTGTATATACTATATATATAACTAAATAAGTATATAATTAATATAAGTATAAGTATGATATATATACTTATAAGTATATATAAGTATATACTGTTGTATAAACAATAAAGTATGTAAGTATGTATTATTATATATATATGTTATAACTATAACATAAGTATTATATATAACTATGTATAACATAACTATTAGACTATTAGTGTATAATATATATAAGTAATAAGTATGTATATAACATAAGTATGTTGTTATATTATATATGTATATAACTATGTATATGTATAAATCATATATATATTATATACTATTCTATTATATTTGTATGTAACTATGTATATAATTAGCAACTTTACATGTGTTTGCATGTGTATATTGTTATATTAACTAGCAACTTTGCATGTGCATTGTAAGTTTGTAACTATGTATAAAACTAGCATGTGTTTTGAATTATGTAGATGGCTGAAACAAGGAGGAAGCACCCATGTTGGAAGTATGTCACATTAGAGGACCCAAAAAAGACTAATAATACGAAGTGTATTTTCTGTGGTAGGATAGTGAAAGGCGGGATTCATAGAGCTACTGGACATATTACTGGTGGTGATAAGAACACAGGAATATGTCCAAAAGCTCCACAATATGTGAGAGAGGAGTTAAGAGAATATTGACAATCTAAAAAGGAAGAAAAAGAAAAGTTCATGAAAGATTTTGTTTACGATGATTTGCTTAATGATGATGAGGATCATGAAGATGAAATAGAAGTGAATGTCTTACGAGGACCCATGGATAGATTCACAACTAAAAGAATAGTAGAAAATCCTACACAGTCACATGCAAAGAACTGAAATTGTTTACTTTAATGACAAATTTGGTTTTTATGTTTTTCTACCTTAATTGTGTAGAAACTTTTCTTTCTTTATCATTTGAAATTATGTGAAACAGTTTTTGGCAATACAATTGTCATCATTTTCTTCTATTTAAAGTCTCCAACATTGGTATTAGATATGTTTTTATAAACTTAGTGCTATGAAATTGGGTTAATAGGACATATATATGCCAATAAAAGACGATCGCCTCAATTCACTCGGGCTATCGCCTTTTTGTCGCCTCTCGCCTCAGGCGATTTCGAGTAGTGTCGCCTTGCTATCGCCTTTTGCATTGATAGCATTGCTTACGGGTAGTGACCAAGACTAATATCCACACTATGGATAGGCATGCGACTGGAGAAAATGTGTCGAAGAAGTTTACCTCGTATGTCTGAGTGGATCCTTTTACGACCAACCTGGCTTTATACCTTAAAATAGATCCATCAGGGTTGTATTTTATGGCAAAGACCCATCAACAACCTACCAAGCGTGCTCCAGGGGGAAGAGACGTCAACTCCCAAGCATGTCTACTACGTAGTGCGGCCATCGCATCCTTTATAGCTGTACGCCATTTTGGATGAAGTAGGGTCTGTTGATACGTACAAGGTATCTTAGTAGTGGTAAGAGCTGCAGTGTACAACTCAAATGTCTTCCTCAGATTAGCTGTTGTAGCTGCTCTAGCAACATGATAATGAGCACATGGTCGGGGAGCCTTCCTAATTGCAATAGGAAGGTCATCAACTGGAGCACTATCATCATATCATGCACATGCACCACTAAAAACAACATCGTCAGATACCTCAACACATGCGTGAGATGGGGAGGATGGTGGGTCTGAAGTAGGGGGTGTGTGTTTCTTGTATGTAACTGGCTTCTGAAACACAATAGGTGGATCTCTGAACTTCATATGATCTGTGATGCTATCAGGTGTAGAAACAGTCATTGGTGCTTGACCATTACTACTGGACGAAGAAGGAACCTCAGTAATAGGAAACTCATTCATGGAAATAGGTGGTACAGGCATAGGAGCAAACTCATTCTTTGGAACCAACTGTTGTGCTATAAATGAGAAATAGGGTATGAACTTATAGAAGGTGACATCTGCACTCACATAATGTCTCTCTTCAATGAAAAGAAAGCGCTTGTAGCCCTTTCGTGTCTGCGAGTAGCTAAAAAAGACACTTAACTGCTTGGCGTGCCAGCTTGTCTCGTCCTGGTCCCAGCAAGTGCATGAAAGCAACTCATCCAAAAATCCTTGGGGGTAACTGAAACAAATCTCTATTAGGGTATAAGATATGTTAAGATGTCTGCTCATGTAACATAGATGATGGCATTCTGTTAATGAGGTAGCAAGTAGTAAGTATAGCATTGCCCCAATACAAATGGAGCATACAATGATGGATCAGAAGAGTACATGCCACATCCAATAGGTGCCTGTGCTTCTTTTCCGTCGCACCATTTTGCTAAGAGGTGTGGAGACAGAATGTATGGTGGATAATACCATTAGACCTGTAAAATGCTGCCAACTTGGCAGTGCAGAATTATAAAGCATTATCAGAATGCACAATCTTTGCTACAACTAAAAATTGACTTTTTATTTCTAATATAAAGGTCTTAATGACATGTCCAACATCGGACTTATGCTTTAATAGAAACAACCATGAAAGATGTGAAAAATCATCTATGAAACCAAGTAGCATTTATACCCTTATCTATCTGGTATCCGACTAGGGCCCCAGACATCCATATGAAGCAGCTAAAACATCTTTGTTGTTTGTGGTGCAGTACTGGCTAGAAAGGAAGATCTGTGGTACTTTCCAAACTAGTAGGCATCATAGTAAATCTCAGTGGTGGCGGAAATAGGCAGAAGGATGCGTCGAAATCTGTCTAGAGAAGGATGTCCTAGGCGACGGTGCCACTGCAAGGCACTCCCAACAACAGAACCAGAATCACCAAGGCAAGTGGCAGCAATCGGAGTTTGGTCCAGGTGATACAACCCTTCTCTTCATGCCCTCCACCAATTGTCCTCCCCGTCAACTTGTCCTGAAATATGCATCCAAGTTCATCAAATATGGCATGACAATGAAGCTGCTTTGTAATCTTATTGACATATAATAAATTTTGAGAGAAATTAGGCACATAAAAAGCATTAGTCAATGTCATGATGGGAGTCAGTGGTACCTCCCCCTGACCCCCAATATGGGCATGTTGGCCACCAACGACTTGAACTGTCCTATCATGGGGTACATTCTAGAGTTCACCAAAGCACCCCTTATCTCCTGACAAGTGATGGAAGGCACCTGAATCCACTAACCAACGAACATCTGCACATGCTTGGGCATACAATTCTATTCCTGAAGAGGAGGTGAAGGCAGCAGTCTCAGAAGAAGTTATGGTTGGTTCCTGTGTCAGCTGTGAAAGACGTAGCAATGCATCATAATCAGCTCTAGGAACAGGCATGACATCAGTAGAATCATTTGTGGTGACAGTAGCTTGATTGGCCATCGGAGGTCTTCCATGGTTGCTTTAACAGGAAGCTGCCACATGACCAAGTTTCCCACAATAGGTGTAGGTGGTGCTAGTGCAGGATCTCCCTGGGGCACCACGTCCCCTCCCGCGCCCATGAGTGGAAGATACTCCTCTCCCACCTCGTCTAGCAACAACAACAAGACCTAAGGCTTGAGTACTCTCTTCTGTTTGCGGCACAGTGACCTCTATGCAGCTTAGTTGGCTATAGACGTCCTCCAGAACAGGAAGTTCTGACAAGGTGAGGATCTGGGAGCAAGCAATGGTATACTTTAGGTTGAGACTTGACAAGAACCGGTGAATCGCTGCCTCTCTGCAATACTCCCCCTTTGTGGCGCAAGTGCACACTGGACGATAGGCATTATATTTCTCTTGAAGCCCCTTGAGCACAGAGTAGTACGATGAGAGTGACTTCCCTTCCTGCTTCAAATGGGACAATTCATGACTGATTTGAAAAACTCGAGATGAGTTTTTCTCATGGGAGTATGTGTAACGAAGGTTGTCCCACATGGCCTTGGCGGTAGGATAATACATAATCTCATCGCTAATCCTCGGAATCCACAGTTCATCAACCACACCTTCACCATGGTGTTGTCCTTCCATGTAGCGTTCTTTCCTATCTTCTCTCTAGGCTCAGGCTCCAGCAAAATGTGTTTCTTATCATGACCTTCAATTATCATGAGGAACATCTGAGATCATTTGGGATAATTGGTCTCGTCTAATTTGATGATTGGATCAAAAAATGGGCTCTTATAGGCCCCAGACTAGGGAATGGCGCTTGAGGTAGCTTCAACAGTTCTAGAACTTGCCATAGAGATATGAAAGAATAACTAACCCACGATCAAATATGACCAATTAGACCTTAGACGTGAAGATTCAGTGTCTTTGCGATCTAAAAATCATGTCCAAGGCAAAAGAACCACCCCCTATGCAGTGAAGCAGGGCACGCTAGGGCCTAGGGGATGCCCTGCGCACCCCACCAAGGGCAGAGGACCCTCTCCTCATCGGTTTCAACAGTCAACTAGGACCCATTGGTGGCGTTGAGCCTTTCGGTGACCCCTGCGTGGTGGCTTGGGCTTGTGTAGCAAGGCCTTTAGATGGTAGTGAGGGTCTTGGTGCTGCTTATTGTGGTGGCGTGGCCCTAAAAGGCCAAGAGAGGCCCTGCAGCCGCCGTTGCAGGTCGCTGCTGGGGCCAAGAGGCCCCCCCCCCCCCCAACCGATGCCACTTCACTCCTTGGGGGGTTGCCCCTGTTGCCAACGGCGGTGGTAGAGGCTGGGCGGCGATGAGGGTGACCCGCGGTGAGGAGAGAGGAGGGTTAGGGTTAGGGTTTTGGAGGCTTGTTTCGGTGGGATACCAGAATTAGATCTACGACCATACTCTGATACCAAGTTGGATGTAATGCCAAAATTAGTTATTGAGTGACCCAAAACCTTTTTATATAATGAAGATGTATTGGATAAATTACAGAGTATGTCTAGTGTAATAATAAAAATAACAAAAGAGTACAGAAATTAAACATAGATAAGAGAGTATGTGAACACTTTCTCAAGGGCAATCAAGTGGCCTTCATGGTGCCACAGTGTGCTGCTCCAAATCATGTCTGCCTCCTTGCTCATGTGAAACTGAGTCACCCAATGGTCTATCTCTGGCAGGTGTTGTTGCTTCCAAGTCTTGGTAGCATTTCAATTTGTCCCCCATCTCTTACTGGGTGTTGAGAGATCACTTTATCATTCCCAGAAATCGTTGTTAGTAACATCTGCTTCGGATAATGATATTGCTACCACCTCCTCTATCTGGTTGTCTGTGATCAGTCTCTGTAGGCGAGTTATTGATTCCTCTTCAGCACTATCCATGAGCATCTCAGGAACTTCTGCAAGATATGAATATGGTGCCTTCCAGTCTGCTGTAGTAACAGAGGAGTAGGTAGTTTAAGGTGGTTAGGAATCAATGATGTTGTAAAGGATGATGCCAGAAGGAGAAAAAGGGAAAGACAAGGGTTTTCGGATATATGGGGATGGAGTGATGGCTGAGCAAAATGATGAGCAAGCTGGAGTGTTGATGGATCCTAGAGGGTAACTCCACATAACAATTTCTCCTCACAGGAGCAGAAGGCAAGCATCAGTCATGATCTCATAGTTGAGAAAGGGAGGGAGAGAAAAGTCTGGGGATGAAGCTCTCCAGCAACAATGCCTCACTAGCTCGGATGGGATGGGAGGTATGTATGGCTAAAAGCTGGTTATTGTAGCCTCTTTCATGAAAGAAGTTGGAGGGATCATGTGTAAAGGTTCTTCTTCTTCTTCTTCTTCTTCTTCTTCGATGGGGGAGAGGTGCTGGAGGAGTGTTGTGAGGTGGGGGAATTTAGTTGCAATACTGGGGCCAGTATGTCAATTTGATGATTAATTTTTCCCTGTTTTCATGCAGGAGAGAAGTGACCAATGCAGTGGGAGAGGGAAACTGTAGCCTTCATGATTGACTTGTGTTTTGCTTGAAAGATCAACTGATTTGTAGCCTGGAAGGTGTTTGGAACTCTGTGTGGGGGAAAATAGGTTCTTGATTAATGACACAAGGTAGATCTGAGTATACAATTATCTGGAATCAGCTGTGCATGGATTTGTGTTTTGGGAAATAAAAAACGTAAACACTGCATTATAGAAGCATCAGTCCTTTTTCATTGTGAGACTAATCTACATTTTAAAATTGCGAAGCATTTAAAACTTCAGGGGATTTGGAACAAGTAAATCCATGTACTTTTTGACACTTCCGGATGGTAAATATGAAGACCATATGTACTTTTTGATAAATTCTAGATACTTCAGTATAACCATATCTTGATAAATGGGCCTTGTTCTACTTTTGTTGTCAACACATCTGCAATGAAACAGCTGTGGTATCCTGCTTCAAAGACGCTGGCTGAGAAAGCTGCATGGGAATTTGCGGAAAAGCATGGATTTGATGTTGTTGTGATCAACCCCGGTACTGTCATGGGTCCTATTCTTCCTCCTGCCATCAATGCAAGCATTCAGATGCTTCTACGTCTTATACAAGGTATTGCATTCTTCAGTTGCGAAGGGAGATTAACTTAAACCGGCAAGTTTGTGAATGAATAATTTGTAAGTCCACCTCTTAAAGGTGATGGATTGAAACATCCCATATCTGGGCTATATGAAGTATTATAGTGCCTTACAGGTGTCTTTTAACATGGCATTTTTACTTTATTCAGTCCAGTCATTCCTTTTGAAAGTTTAGTATGTGCAGTTAAATGACGTAACTGAAAACTACTGGATGCTTACAGGAAAAATCCAAAGATGAAAATAATAAGAGATGTTGGAGTAAGAGGAGTTCATTCTCATGATATCTAAAATAGAGATGATCATTGAAAATATAAAATATTTCTGGGGATCTATTTTGAGAACGTGGAATGTCAGAAAATTTCAAATTCTACGTTGGATTCTGCGTTGTGGCAGAAAAATAGAAAACAAAAGCAGATAAATAGGCAAGCATCTCTCTAGAGCTCTCCTAAGATGAACAAGAAACTATATTAGAGTGGGCCTATACACATCTGAGCCACAGGAGCTCATACATATAGAATATTAGAATTTCCACGTTTTCTGACTCGTCGGATGGTCCCATAAACCTGGGACCCATATCTCGTCAAAAGCATCCCCTTCTAGGTCCTGTCTCTCTCACTTTTTGGATGGTTTGGTGGATTTTGACGTTCCAGTTTCCAAGTATTGAGCTCCATCTTTATTCAATCCTGTCCTTGTTTCATACTTGACATGAGTTCAGAACCCTGACCCTGGATCAGATTCTAGTCATGTGATACACTTTGGTTTGGTCGAATATAATCTGTTTAGAGGTGACATCAGGTTCAATGGGAAAAGGCCGTTGGATCACCTCCATCAAACTAGGATTTTGATTTATCTATCTAGCAAGCCAAAATTTCTACTTCTTAAGAAATTTGTTGAAGGTCATGTATGAATGGACATGAAGGAACATCTTTACCATGGTCATGAAACTACTGAGAAATAAAGAAAAGGTACTGCAATATCCTTATACAGGAACAAAAATGTATATGATTGAATAATATGGAAATTGGAAGCATAAAAGATATCAAAGCATAATGAAATAAAGAAGTACTTAGGTTTACATGGAAACCTCACTCATGAAGAGCAGAGAGAAAACTACGAGAGAAGGTCCCGATATGGTTGATTTCTATATTGTTCTTCTTAAAGAAACAAGTGGGGGTACATATTTATTTATATGCCACCACACACTCTAACACTCTGTATCTTATGATGTGGTATTAAACCAATTCTCTCAATACTCCCCTTCAAGGCGGAGCATGGAATGCTTAACTTGTACAATAATGAAATTCCACTCTACACTACAGAACACCTCTCTTAATTGATTCATGCTTGTAGGCAGGTATGTTAATGATGACACATTAACGATATCTGGAGCTACTAGACGAACTACTGTAGCTGGTTCTAACAAGGGCCCCTCTTCTGGAGACTGGTGCTGACAGCTCTCTATTCAGTATCCCTGACCTGGGTCTTCACCTGAAGACCTCAAAACTGGAACTCCTTCTATGGAGTCCACAAAATTGGATCTTTCACATAGAAACATGATATGGCCCTTCCTTTGAGGATCTCAAAATTGAGTCTTTCTCCTCTAGAGACTTCGAAACTCTGGACCTCCCAGAGTTGTGATTTTTCATGTGGTGATCTGCAACAAAGAGATTGCCGAATAGGGGTGACTAATAGCATCCACACTCTTTCTTTCCCTTAAACACTATGGGAGATGAAGACAACAATGAAAAGAAATAACAATCAAAATTAAGAACTTCTCCCCTTCTTCTCATCATCTTTTTTTTGAACTTTTTTTATTTTTTTTTCCTCTCCCTTTTTGTTGATTTTACCTCTCTCTTCCTCTTTTTTTTTTTTTGATATATGTTGAGATTCGGTAGTTGGAATATTGGTACTTTGACTAGCAAGTTCATGGAGATTGTAGATACAATGGTAAGGAGAATGATTCAAATTCTTTGCTTTCAAGAGACTAAGTGGATTGGAGAAAAGACAAAGGAAATTTAGAGAACATGTTTCAAACTGTGGTATTCAGGAAGGGATAAAGGTAGAAACGACGTGGGCATTATAATTCATAAGGATTTAAAGGAAAGTGTAGTTGAGGTTAAGAGATCGGGTGATCGAATTTTGTTGATAAAATTAATCTTAGAAGAAGAGATCTTGAATGTCATTTCAGTTTATGCACCTCAAGTTGGTCTGGAGGAAAGAATAGAGAACAAATTTTGGGGGGAGCTTGATATGATAATTCAAGGAATCCCACAGAGAAATGATTTTCTTGGGTGGAGAATTAAATGGGCATGTGGGAAAAGATGCTTTAGAGTATGCAGGAGTGCATGGAAATCTTGGTTTTGGTGTTAGGAATGAAGAAGGGAAGACTTTTCTTGATTTTGCAATGGCTTATGATTTTTTCATACAAAATACCTTCTTCAAAAAACGAGAAGAGCATTTGATCACTTATAAAAGTGACTTAACAAGAACACAGATTAATTACTTTGTTTTGAGAAGAAGAGATCGTCTATCTTGTAAAGATTGCAGGATTATTTCAGAGAAGAGTTTAATTGCTTAACATCATCTTTTGGTGTTGGATGTTCATTTGAAGAAGGCAATGAAGAGAAAATTGGTGTTTAAGAATTTGAAAATTAAATGGTGGAATCTTAAGAAGGAGCAAGTGAGATTTAAATAGAATATGATGTAATAAAAGACTTGGGATCTTGATGGTAGTGTTGATGAAATGTAGTTAAATATGGCAAACTGTATTAGGAAGGTGGCAAGAGAGGTGTTAGGCGTGCCTAAAAGAGGTGTTCCAGGATAAAAGGAGGCTTGGTAGTAGAGTGAAAAAGTATAGGAGAAGTTTAAAATTAAAAGAGCCTGCTTTGAAGTCTTATATCGAGATAACACCGATGAAAATATGGAAAACTACAAAAGAGTAAAGAAGCAAAGAAAGTAGTTAGTGAAGCAAAGCAAAAGTTTGGGAGCATTTTTATAAGAAACTTGATTCTAAAGAAGGTGAAAAAGATATCTTCAAGTTAGCTAAAGCAAGAGAGCGAAAAGCAAAAGACCTTACACATGTAAGATGCATCAAGGATGAAGAAGGAAGGGTGCTTATAGCTAGTGAGGATATAAAGATAAGATGGAAGAAATATTTTCATAGGTTTTTTAATGAAAAATAAAAGAATGATATCTTAAGGGAGCTAGCTAACTCAGAAGATTATGTGAATCGGGCAAGTTATCAAAGGATACAAAAGAAAGAAGTAAAGGAGGCTTTGAAGATGATAAAAAGTGGGAGGGTTGTTGGGTCTAATGATATTCTTATAGACGTTTGGAGAGTGATGGGAGAACGTGGTATAACTTGACTTACAAAAGTATTTAATACTATTTGGAGAGGCAAGAAGATGCCAGAGGAATGAAGGAAAAGTTTTGTGGTACCTTTATACAAGAATAAGAGAGACATACAAGATTGTTCCAACTATAGAGGCATTAAATTGATGAGTCATACGATGAAACTTTGGGAGAGAATAATTGAAAGTAGGGTGAGACAAGTCTCTGTAGTAACTGAAAATCAATTTGGCTTTATGCCAGGCCGATCTACTATTGAGGCAATACATCTCTTGAGACGTATGATGGAGACCTATAAAGTCAAGAAGAAGGATTTACGTATGATTTTTATTGATTTGGAGAATGCCTATAATTTTGTCCTAAGGGATATCTTGTGGAGAATTTTGGAGAAGAGACAAGTGTCAGTTTTATATATCAACCTCATAAAGGGTATATACTATGGAGCTGCAACTTGTGTAAAGACTAAGGATGATTTGAAGGACTACTTTGATGTCACCATTGGTCTGCATCAAAGATCGACTTTAAGCCCTTATCTTTTTGTTTTGGCCATAGATGAGTTGACGAAGCATATCCAAACTGAGGTGTCATGGTGTATGTTTTTTTGCTGATGACATTATGTTGGTTGATGAGACAAGAGATGGAGTGAACAGAAAACTTGAGTATATGGAATGCAAGTTTAGTAGTAGAGGGAACCATGAAGGGATAGATGTAAAAATTGGAGAAGAATGCATTCCAATGAAAGATGTTTTTAAGTACTTGGGATTCATTTTCCAACAAGATGGTGGAATTGATGGAGATGTCACACATATAATTAATGTAGGGTGGTTGAAATGGAGGGGTGTATCTGATGTTCTCTGTGATAAGTGGGTTCCTTTAAAAGTCAAAGGAAAATACTATCGAGCTGCGTTAAGACCAACCACGTTGTACGGTTCTGAATGCTAGGTTATCAACTATAGGCATGTACAGATGTCTGTGGTAGAAATGAAGATGTTAAGATGGATGTGTGGTCATACAAGAAAGGATCGTATTTCAAATGAAATTGTTAGAAAAAATGTTAGTGTGGCACCGATAGAGGATATAAAATGAGAGAGGCACGTCTAAGGTGGTTTGGACATTTACAAAGAAGCCCTCTAGATGCTTTAGTTAGAGATGCGAGAAGTTGGGGGCTGAACCCACTAAGAGGGGGAGAGAAAGATCAAATAAGTGTTGGAAGGAAACTATTAAGTATGACCTCAATTATTTTAATTTAAGTTTTGAATGGCTGAAAATCGAGCTGTGTGGAGGTAAAGAATCCATATAGCCAACCCTATTTAGTGTGGGAAAATGCTTGGTTGTATTTTTTTTTTTTGTGTATTGTCCTCTTCTGCCCCCTCTTTCTTTGCAATGCTAAGAGAGGCCCAAAGAGATAAGCCCAACAAGAAATATAAAGAGGAAACTAAGGGGCAAAAGGGTTAAAGTGCCATCACCTTCCCTTTTAGGGTTCAAAGGAACCCACATCCATGCCACTACTCTTTGCCATCACTCCGCGCCTGCATCGCTATTTCCTGCGTTGCTGCCGTGTGCAACTCCTGAAGATCTCTGCTCAGCCTTGTCAGCCTTCGAGACAAGACTATCAGCGCCCCCACCGCGGCAAGGATGTGCAACTTCTTGTCGTCAAAGGAGTCGGACGAACTGTTGCTGTGGGTCTTCACCTTGGTCTCATCGATGGGTGCCCCCTTGGTCATGATCGTCGACGACTTGTTCGAGACCTTCGCTAGCGAAGAAGGGGGTTTGGAGATCGTTGATGATTGGACATCTGGAAAGGAGGTCGTGCACGCTGCTCTGTGGACTGCTAGGGGTCCATCTCTTATTGATCGACCTCTTGCGACTTACACCATCACCCCAGCGGTCGTTGCTCGAAGCCTCGGTCACCATAGGGAAGTGTCGCCCTTGGCCCCTCGTGGCCGCAACCAGCCTCTCTGCATGATGTTGGAGCCCCTAGCGTTGCCTCTTACGATGGTTGAGGCTCAGGTGCCACCCAGATCGCCTTCTTCGTCGTTGAACGACTATAATGCCCCTCCTTCCGATCATGCAAATCCTCCTCCAAGAACCCAGCATGATAATAACTTGATAATAAACAAAATGATAAACTAAAGAAGAAATGAACCCAAGATCGACTTGCATTGATATAATGTTAAATAATATCAAAAGCGGAAGCATAAAAGATATCAAAGTATAGTGAAATAAAAAAATACTTGGGTTTATGTGAAAATCCTCCTCATGAAGAGCGAGAAGAAAACCACGGGAGAAGGTCCTGATAGGGCTAATTTCTATATTGTTCTTCTCAAAGAAACAAGTGGGGGGTACATGAATATTTATAGGCTACCACATACTTGAACACTCCACATCTCATGATGTGGTACTAAGCCAACCACACAATTCTCTCAACATATAGAGCTATGGAAAGTGTATGCATCAAGTTGTTTGAGTTGCACAACCAAGACTTAGCAAAGTCATTTTGTTTGGGGTGGGGGAAGTGGGTGGGGACAGTCTTAGCATAGGATGATTGAAAGGGGGTTTAGTCAAGACTCTAGTGTGAAGGACGTTAGTTTTCTCTCATGCCTAGTAGGTTTATGATTGAAGCAATGTGCCTTCTGAAGTGAATAACGAAAATCTTCACTGCATGTTCCTAAAGTTGCAACTGCCAAGTCAAGTCATATTCACTGTTATTGGGTCTGGGAATCCATATTTGTGCACTTGATAATAAATGGTAAAAATTCACTATTATGAGAGCAAGAACGGTCTCATGTCCACTTTTCTACCAGGTAGCAATTTAGCTGAAGTACATGTGTCAATGGTGTGAGCATAGATGACGTGATGACTAGTGCGTATTAGAAGCGGGATAACTAGATTGATGTGAATATGTATGCTTGAACAATCTTTAGTGATGTCGCTATCCAATGAAGCCAAATGTCTACTGCACTGGGTGCTAGCAGTGGATGATGTATGGAATGCTGTTAACCTGTTGAAAGCCTCTGTTTATGGCCATGGATAGATGATGAAAGATCCTAAAGAAAGCAGAATTAGTAAGCAATGTTGTGCGAGAGAAGCCATCACATGATGTGTCAATAGAAATGATGAAGCAGATTGAGACTTGTACAAGAAGGGGATATGCTAGGATTCACCATCGATATCTTTCCAAAAGAAAAGAAGGGATTTACCATCTACAACTGAAATGCATTTTTGGTAAATGACAAAAAAAGAGGAGCACTATTAAAGGAGAGGGAGGAGAGGACAATCTTTGTTTGGAGAGCTGAAATTCAACTCCAATCATCCTGCAATGATATAGAAGTAAATCTACCCGATTCTTCTCCCTAGGGACTGGTCTGTGAAGATATGAGTAAACAATATAAATTTTAATGCTTTAAAATTTTCTGATTTTGTTGGTGAGACGATTTTCATACTTATCTCTATTTTTTTCGAAGAGTGATGAGAGATTTTTTTTCTCAATGGGAATGTTCTTTTCAATCTATCCATTCTCATGATTTATGCTATTTGGTTTGGATGATCCATGGTGCATACCGCTTGATATAATTATCTTGTAAAATTCAGCAAATTCTTTAATGAAGCCCTAGAAAATACTGAGTTTTGTAGGATTGAATCCTATGTTTATATTTCGAGGCTCACTGGTTCCCCAATCTGTTACATGAGTTCTTTGCAAACATGATTTCTCATGGTGATGCTCATATCTTGTACTTTGTTTCCTTAGTATCTTCTTTCTTGGTACAGGCTGTACTGAGGAATACAAAGACTTCTACATGGGTCCTGTTCATGTGAAAGATGTTGCATTGGCTCATATTTTGGTGTACGAAAATAAATCTACATCAGGGAGGCATCTTTGTATTGAAGCTATAAGACATTTCAGTGATTTTGCAGCAAAAGTTGCAGAGCTGTACCCCAAATATCAAGTGCCCAGGTACAGTGTCTAGCCCTTGGTTAGAATTGATAATGAAAGTGTGCATGCACCTTTAGAAATTGGTTGACTAAAATGGTTCCATGTTATTTAGTTTTATCCTGCGGAGACATACATGAACGTTGGAAGACATTGGGTATTTTCCTTTTCAACATGAAATGTATTTGCAGGTTAGAAGTTTGGATTGCCAACACACATTGCAATTCGTCATATGTGTTCATATTGTATGATGCGAGTTGTAACTGTGAGATGGATGTGAAGGAGACGAATCTCATTTTGCTATGAAAAATGCCTGCTGTGATCAACCACTTGAGGCTGACTAGTGGTTTAGTCTGCTAAGATGGTGCGTTTCGAATAAATTGAGCTTGGCTTGCTAAGGGTTGTCACTGCATGTGCTCAGGCTGGAGTTGGATTGAGTTCACTGGGTTCAAACTGGCCTTTCCTATTTCAAATGAGACTTGGCTCATTCAAACTTAAGTTTACTCATATATTCCATAACCAAACAATTGTCTGCCATTTTGAGGTGATCCCATATGGTTATGCATTCTATGCCGGGTTATTTCCAAATCATGTCATGTTTACTCTATAGCTATAGCTGTTAGTCATCATTATTTTACCTAATCTTTGTTTTGGAGTAATTACCATATGATTCAGAAACTTTACCTTGTTGAGGCTACAATGTAGTATGGTGTTGGAAGAAAATGATGATCAGATTGTTAGAAACCCTAATCCAACTTTAAATAAAGGACTGAGTATGTTTTTGGAGGAAAATGATGATCCAGTTAGACTCTAATCCTCCTTTAAATAGAGGATGGATGGAGAAATTATAATGAGGTCCAGAAATACATAAAAGAGCAGCATATTGTTGGTATAAGGTCTGGTATTGTCAATGTCAACCATGCACACCCATTGGCTATCCACCTTTCTTCTTATGAACTGTTCTTTATAATATTCATGGTCCTAGAATCAGTGAAACTGCTACAAACTGGGGCTTGGTGTTGCTTCTGCTGCTCTCTTGCAGAGGGTATGCACTTATATGGTTGCAAGCACTGACCAAAGATACATATCATTGTAGTATGTGGCTTATATGCTATGAGCGCTATTTTGCAATCAAATGAAGAGAACTTTGGGGAAACACTGATGTTAGATACATTTACCCGTTATTAAAACACCATATAGCATTAATATAAACTTCACTTTCTGTGTATATATATGACTTATTTCTATTTAATTCTAAAAGTTATCAAATATGGTATTGGTTGTGAGGTAGAGGGGGGACTTTGTGTACTTATCATGACAACCTAAGATATTTTGGTTCTGAAACTAACCATTTTCAGAAAGAGTTAGAGATTTCCTTTTCCTAACCAAAGTTAAGCAAAATGATGGATGAGATTTGAAGTCCACTGCTTCCTGCAGGTTTCCCACAGATACCCAGCCTGGGCTGTTGCGAGTTGCAAGCCCATCAAAGAAGCTTATTGAATTGGGCCTTCAATTCAGCTCCATGGAGGAAATGATTAAGGATTCTGTTGAAAGCTTAAAGAGCAGGGGCTATATTTCATAAATGACTTGTCACATGGGCTTGGTTTTTCTTCTAGGAACAGCTTATTGTCCGAGAGGGGATTGGTATTGTTCGTCCATGTGGTTTGTCCAGGGTGTTTAACAGAAACAATGCTATGGTTCCTTTCACCATCACGCAAGTTGTTACATTAATTTGTAGGGTTCTTCCAGGTGACCCTAATTTATTAATGAGACATTGATGTTTCTCTAGCTCTTGGAAATAAGAAACAGCTGTATTTTACATTGTTTTCTGTATTGGATCAATCTTGTTATTTGTTCCAAAGAATATCGCTATATTTATTCCAAATTTCTTACCCAAATGGGGAGGTAGTAACAGGCACCTTATCAGATGAAAGGAAGGCCAGTTTATAGAGTTTTGCACCCTCTCAGTTAACGACAAGCAAAGGAGGAAGAGAGGTGGCAGCGAGAGACCCTAACATCCCTTTGGTTCGCCACGAAGGCAATCCAATGAGCATGTGGAAGTCAAAGCTAACTTCCAATATTCTTTGTAGTTTCTTTTTGTGCTTGGCAGGTTTTTACTTCATTTATCAAAAAAAAGGCAAGGAAAGCTAACCCGTACAAAAGGATATACCCATGTGCTCAGTATGCCACACAAACACAGCCATTAATCCTTCACGGCGACTGATGCCATCTGTTTTGGACTCTTCACATTAATTCCGAAAAGAGTCCAAAGAGTTCATTTTCTGGGAAATAGTGTTCTATGGAAGAGCAGCATAAGTAAACATTCTTGAATTTGTTTAGGAATTCTCTTCGATATTTCCTTCCATAGAATCACGAAGTTGTTGTCAAGATAAACTTAATAAATAAATGACACGGTTGGAAAAGGTATTGTGATCTACATTTGATATATCTTCTTCTCATGTAAAATCATATTGTGAGGTCTATCAACAATAAATTATTTTTTTATGAGTGTAAATTATCAAAATCAACTTTGAAATTATTTTACATCGATGTAAAATCACTTCACTTTCAAAATAATTTGACATTGGTATAAAGTAAGATTGCATGGATGTAATCTTACTTTGAATCGGTGTAATCTTGCTTTACATTGGTGTAAAGTAATTCAAATTAAGATTGCATCGATGTAAAATTAAGTTTAAATTATTTTTTTCACCTATAACAAATAATTTTACACTTGAAAGTTAATTTTTCATCTTAAGATTTAGGGTTTAGCGAACTTAAACCTTAAACCTTAAATTCAAAATATTGTGGTGAAAAATTACATTTCAAGTGAAAAATAATTTTTCATACGTAAAATCACTTTTCATAAATCTATATCCTAAATCATCAATCATAAATTTTAAATCTATAGGTTAAAATTAATTTGTATGGGTGAAATCACTCGAAATAATTTTACACCTATGTAAAATAAAATTACATCGGTGTAAAGATATTTTAAAATAATTTATCATCAGTGTAAATTAATTTATCACCGATATAAAATTATTTATTATCTATATATTTTAATTTAAAGTGATGTAATAATTTTTTTAAATATACTATGATCTATCATATAATAAATTATATATTTTTTTATAATTTAATATTAAATATTAATTATCAATTAAATTTACATTTTTCACATTACGTGAAATATGAAAATAAGATTCATAAATTCTCGAACGTGACACTTTCCGTCACGACTTATATCTAAATCCGTTTGTTGGTACTGTGAAATCTCGAATCCGGATAGAATATTTCAAGGTTGTTTTGCGAATTTTCCCCTCGATTTAAGATTATATTTATTGCTTCTTTGTAGAACGTGCAGGGGATAACAATGTACATTATCGTCTCTTTTTAATCACAGGGGTTACAGATATGGCCAAAAGGTATCCCCGTCTCTTGATGTTGTTTCTTCTGTAAGACCAAAAAAGGATGACGAATGTTTACATTTACATGGGGTGGATGATATGAATTTACACCTAAGATTCATATATCCGGTTACAATAACCCATTGAATAAAAATAGGAGCCCGCTTTTTCTTTTAAACCTTAATTATATCGTCCTATTATCTATTAACCAAGGAAAATAAAAAAAAATCTTTGGCAGTGCTATGAATTCCAAATGAGATGAGATGCCAATCTCGGTGAAGCACGTGGTTTCGATAATTCAAAGGTTGGTGTAAAATTCTACCAGCAGTTTTAACCAAAAAGGCCCATTTTTTCATACACAATCACATCAGCCCTTTAATCGGGAGAAAGTGAGCAAGTTACCTTTGAAAGTCCATAAACTCCAACTTTCAATCGATAAATTAGATGGAAAGGTAGCAGTCCACCTCCCATTATTGTCTGATTAATTGCAAAAGAAAGCAATCCAGAACATTGAAACAAAACTCCCCTGCAGTAAAATAGTTGTGTTCAAGTCCAAGAGAGTGCCCAAAAAATCTAGCATTGACTTCCAAAGACCTTGTGATGCGGCAGAAAAATAATCACCCATCTTAGGTACAAATAACAAACCAACCTCACCAAAAAAGAAGAATCTCCTTTCGCAACGCCCAACCTCCACTCCCATGGGCATGACAATTTTTCTTGAGATGTCTGTGTAAATAATAAGAAATCAAAGGTTATATATGTATGCTATTGCAAATTATTCTAGGGACATCGATGTAAAATTTTATTTTTCTAATGGTAACATTCTTTTCGAAAGAGTATGCAGCCTGTCCATTTGCTTGGAGGATGAATGCACTTTTATCCGATGTAATTCTCTTGTAGTCCCAGAAAAATTTTTAAGGGTTAGTTTATCCAATGAGTTAAGTTGTATTTATTTAAATTGATGTTAAATTATAAATTAAATTTTTATGATATTTATTTCATAATGATGTTAGGTATATAAAATATGAGAGATGTCAGAGTTATGAATAGTGTAAAATTTTAATATAAATTTAATTATATATTAGTTAAAATTGATGTTAGATAAATTAGTATTAAAGTTGTTAGTAAATAAAAGATTAAATATTTAAATAAATAAAGATTAATTTTTCTTTTGAAGCCTAATATTAAAGTTAGGAAATTCCGTGCGTTTCGGATGACTAAATTCTATGTATTTGTTAAGTCTCATGGCTTGCCAATTCTGTTACATGATTTCGTTGTAACGTACCATGCTTCTTTTTATATATATATATATATATATATTTTATGCTATATTCCTTGGTTATATTCTTCCTTGGGAAAGGCTGCATTGAGGAATGCAAGGACTTCTACATGGCTTCTGTTCATTTGAAAGCTGCTGTCATATGCTGGTGTATGACAAAAAATTAATCTACGTTCAGGGAGCCATCCGTGCATCCTTCCTAATACTAACGAAGAATAATACTTATTCCATGGTGATTTTTATTGAAGAAAATTTAGCTGCTATTTCTCTACTTTATAGGAAATAAAAATTACTTACGCTGAAGTTAATTTGTGATGGTTGAAGGATAGATTCTCGAAATGTCATGATTCTACTTCTACATCTCACCGTCCTTGAGTGGTTTTATCAGACTTGTTAACGCGATAGCGGCTTTTGTACTGAAGTAGCTTATGCAATGAATTGGTTAAGTATATATTATTCTATTATTTATTTCACAGAATTTTGTGCATGCAAGAGATATTGAAATCAAATGAAATATTCTGTGGGGGGTAAACACCGGACTTTGGATACATTTGCCCTTAATGCTCCGTTGCAGAACACAGGGTTTTTTATAGGGTTAGCCCACAAGTCAGGTACTCCCTCAACTGCCATCGGTTACAGGTAACAACCGTTTCAACTAACGACCGCCAGCTAGGTTTCATACAACCCTTTACTATTTATTATCACTTAGGAGTCCCTAACACCATGCAAAAAACAGTACAGTTATAACGATGCTGGAGGGCAGAGAGAGTTGTTTAATTCATGGTGGAAGCAATCTGCAACACTTTTTGCATTAAGGAGGGTACATTTGAAATAGTTATATAGAGAGGTAATCTCCCCTAATTTCCCCTAATCTCACCTCTTCCTTTTCCTCTCGTCCATTTCCTGCCGCATATATACAAACGATCCAAGTAGCCATAAAAAAAACTAATACCACAGAGGAACCTATATATAACAGATCATATAAGGGAGGAGAAAAAGATCGGAGAGAGAGCTCTACTTCTTCAACAAGGTACATCCACACCTTCTTCTTTCACCATGCAACCACCCTGATGATCACCATTAGCCAATTTTCTTCTCAATTAGTACCATATAATATTGATCTTCGTGAATTAACCAAGTTAATTCCCCGCAGATCATGTCCTCCGCGCTGCGCCATCTCCTGAAGACCATTGGGGTCATTGCGCTGATCAGCATGGCCGTGGCGAGCGGCGGCATCGCGCTCCTCCGGGACAAGAGCACCAGATGGCTCGGCACCATTCTCGCCTTTCTTCCATTGCTCCTCCTCCTCCTGTGGATTGTTCATCTCCATTTGCACCCGCCGGGTGACCGGCGGGAGCACTACAACAGCGCTACTTGCACCCTCAGAATAAAGGCGCTGCGAAGATCAGGAGCACCCCGTACGTGGTGGATGCATGGTTAGTGCATGCATGGATGCAATAAGCTGATGCCATGCATGTGTGTTCGATCTGTACGCGTTGATGATTAGTTCTTGAGTTCTCCATATGCATAATGCATGCATGTTTTACGATCGATCTTAGAGATGTGATGGCCATATATATGGTTTACTTTGAGAAACGTACATACATGCAACTCGAGTTCAATAATTCATAACGGTGATCAAGGAGTTTGTTTGGTAGTTAATTACGTTTGCTTGCTGTCTAATTTAATGACAGATAGACTGAAGTTTTAGTTTATTGATTTGCTTCAAGGAAAAGTTCTCAGCAGAAGCGTATATGAAGGTAGTGCCGATGATATATAATTGGAGGTGATATAATCTTGGACAAACTTTTGTTTAATTTTTTTTCTTCTTTTCCTGAGTAAACAGTAATAGTGATGTGCTTAGCAACTACCATTGGGTACTGATGGTAGTTGAAACAGTTGTAACTAATTAACGGTAGTTTTTGAAAATATTACCTTATTCAAAAACATCATTTAGTTAAAAGTTACAACCGTTTCAACTAACTACACCCATTTATCTTTAGCACAACCCTTTACGATTTTCAGCTTTCGTTGTGGTGCCAATAGATCTTATTTACAGCTAACCATTCTTATCCTGATTGAGTATTATTTTCATGTAGTTTCATTATCTTACAGCTTTAATTAGGACTTGTAAATAAGTAAGTCGAATAAACAAATGAATAGGGAAGGATGGAAGTTGATGTTTGGATGTTTAGATGGGTTAAAGTTACTTCATATGTATCGGAGGTGGAACAATTTTGTATCGGATTAACTCCTCTTAACTCGATGTAAGTGGTAGATAAATTAAGTGGTGAACAAACCTAGGTTAACTCACTTAACCTTTTTACCAAACAAGTATCATTAAACTATGCCTGTTCCTATTTTGTCTATCCTTTTATGAATCTCTTTGGAATTTTAACAAATTAACATTTAACGGTGGAGGATTCAAACAAGAGTTGACCAATTTGGTAACAGCACTTTAATTCTCTTTTAGGGTTACATATGTATGTAGCACACGTTGATTCTCTTCAGGTTAATTACTTTAGCAACTTATTAGCGAGAATCCTCTATCTTAGAATATAATCACGGGATTGAAAGCAAGCAACCAGGCATAATAATGTATGATATGTTGGCAAGTTGGTCATCTCCTGTGGAACACCAAAGAACAGATCCCTATCAAGAAGACAACGAGAAACATATATAAAAATCCGCTTTTTTCTCTCTCCACAGCTCCCTCCCTCCTTCCCTATATATGTAAAGTGTCCTCGTAGACTTCTTAGTTGGATATATTGAAGTCAATTGCGTTCAAAGCAATGACACTGTTGACCAGCAAGTACACAAAAGATAGATAGGATTTGTTTGAAATTGTTTAACAGGAATTTCCATAGATTAATTGTATTATTCCCTGATATCGTAGAAAGGGATTCTTTTTGGTTGGGATTATTTCTATAATCTAAGTATTGCGAATGAAGAATTTCGTCGAGGCTGCATGTTGGTAACGTTAACGGAAAATTTGACACTGATTGGAACTGGAATCTGGAAGTAGTAGTCCCGAATCTTCACCCAGGAGTAGATAGAAAATTTGAAACATAAAAAGAGGTAAATTAATAAAAGTGAGGCAGAGGCATTGGGTGAGAGATATTTTGGGGTAAAATATGTACAGATAAAATAATGGGTGATATTAACGTGATAGGTATTTTTTTAATATTAAAAAATAAATGTAAGTAGATTGATGTGATATTATAATGATATTTTAATAAATATATTATATTAAAATAAATATATTTTAATATATATTAATATTGATGTGATATGATATAATAAAAAAATAAAAAATAAAAAACTTATATCAAAATCCAAATCACTTTTCAAATCCTCTCTTTAAAAATAGAGAACACATATCTCCAGATAGTACATGTACCGTGGAATAACATATTTATTGTGAGAATGAATGATTAAAATAAAAAATTAAAAAAAAACCTTAGATCTGATCTTAGATTATCGATTATTTTAATAAAATGTTATATAATGATGTTGATTGCAGTGAACTATTCCTTGACAAGCTAAACTACGCACTATGTAGATTTCTTTAAGTCTACGACGGGTTTTCTTCTGATCCAACCATCTATCATGCACGTTATCGACGTCGCATCCTCCATCTCGTGCTGTCAATTGCCATAAAAACCTCGGGAACTTTCTCTCGTCGCTTGCATGCATGGATACCAATTACGTACCTAAATTGGCAGAAAGTCCCGCTGGATGGGATTTTTTCGACTATAGCACAGAAATAAATAAACATCGAAGGATTCCATGTCAGGAGCTTTTCTTGGACAGAAACTCTAATTTCATATAGTTAAAATACAGGGAAATACGTGAGATGATGTATTTTACATCGTAAGCGGTATGAATGTAATTTTTATTTGATAATTTATATTTAATTTAAAAAAATAAAAAATAAAAAATTTGTTTTGAATTTTATCATATTAAAAAAACTATCATATCACTTTAAATTAAAATATATATGTGATAAATTATGTTTATATATGTGATAAATAATTTTGTATCGATGTTAAATTACTTGTGATAAATTATTTTGGTGATTTTACAATGGTGAAAAATAATCTTGTATCGATGAAAAATTATTCTGAGGTACTTTTACATCGGTACAAAATTATTCTAAAAGTGATATGGTAGTTTGTACTAGTGTAAAATAGTTTTGTACCTATGTAACGTGATTTTGACCTATGGATTTTATACTTAGGATTTAAGATTTAAGTTTTAGATTTATGGAAAATAGTTTTACCTATGGGAAGCGATTCTTCACCTTATGATTTAGGGTTTAATGTCCCTAAACACTAAAGACTAAACCCTAAATCTTAAGGTGAAAAATCACTTTTCAAGTGAAAAATTACTTTTCATATGTGAAGAAGTACTTCGAATTTAATTTTACATTGGTACAAAATTATTCTGAAGGTGATATAGTGATTTTACATTGGTACAAAATGATTCTAAAGATAATTTCACTTGTTTGCATCCGTATAAAAGAAATTTATTATTAATTTTAACAATGGTAAACTCCATCACATATAAATACTTTTGTTAATTTAAAAAAAATACATCTAATAAGAACCACATTCTTAACTTTTTACATCAATTTTTATATTTCCAACTCTGCATACTTTCCTATAATTAAGTAGGAAAACTCCAATTCCATATAACCAAGCGTGTATATCACTTGTAAATTACTATCATTACATTATTACTTATATCTAAGCAAAATTACCATCATTACATTGGTACTTATATCCAAGGATAGAGCAAGGACTTTACATTAACGAGGAAGAGTAACATCAGAAGGGTTATATCTCCAAATCCATGTAAGCACGCGTTCATATCAGTTGCAAATTACCATCGTTACGTACATCATTACTTATATCCAAGTAAAATTACTATCACTACATTAGTATTTATATTTAATGGGTTGGAAAGTCCTATCAAAAGATTTATTATTATAGGAAATATTACTTAGTCATTGTTCATCAATCACGTAGGAAGATAGAACGAAAATCAAGCAAATATAGGGAAAAATAGGAATTTGATGACCCAATTCTACCTTAAAGGGTGTACGTATGGAGGGAGGACGATACTCCCAACTATATACTAAAATTTAGGAGATACATTTTATATAATCTCACTCCCTTTCTGGGGAGTTCCCTTCTACTGGGGGTCTCTTTCTCTATTTATAACATGAGGAAAGCTCTCATTGACGGATTCTGGTACCCCTACTTGTCAGACTACGTGGTAGCTGTCAAGGTATAGGTTGTCAGGCCTATCATTTCATATCTTCTACCCAGGCTGTGCAGGATCTTTTGGCAGACCAGGTTGGTGTTGACTGGGGATCCGACTGACCTCACGCGAGACGAGGATTCGATTCCACCTGTACACTACGTTCTGGGTAGCTGGATCCTTTGTCGAGTCGGGTGCGGAGTTTTGGATCCGAGGGGATTTTTTGTCTGTCATCATAAGCCCCCACTTTTTAGCTAGTGTGAACTGCTAAGAGAGTAGTGAGAATGGTCAAAACTTTACGATAGGTGATGCCCCCAGATATTTGTCCAGCTGTGTTGCAGCGGAGGGAACATTTATGCTTGGGGAGTTAAGTGACCTTCACCTGCTTCCAATTGCGCGGAAGAGGTTTTTGTTAGGGTGTATGGGTCCAAGCTTGCGCTTGTTTTTAGACGGTGACATGCTTCGAGGCAGATCGAGTTGGGTTTTGGGCGTGAGGTGTATGAGCCTGAGCCCATGCCGACCTTAAGAGGTGGTAGGAATTTGGACGTGGGGCATATGAGCCCGAGCCCGTGCCAGCCTTTCATCCGTGCTAGGTGCTGAAGTGGGCATCGTTGTTGCTATGAGGACGTGGCCCAAAACGTTGAGCCCTTTTTGGAGGGGCATGCAAGGATTTTTGAATGCCCGACGTGCAATAACATGCGAGGTCCTTGACCGGTAGTTTTATTGGTGTGGTCACGCTACCGCGAGATCAGCGCCATATCCTGGGGGATTTGGTTTCCTCGGGAACTGGCGAGCTGCAAGGGGTAAAACGACGTTACTGCCCTCAGGGGCCTGGGGAGTGGGGTTACAAATAAGGGCCCGATGTGGGCCTTATTTCACAGCCTTTCATCATCCTTGACTGCGTTCGAAGGAATTGAGGATTGAGGAATAATTGTGACCTTGTTCTTTCTTCGGGTAGAGTTTTGCTGCCAAACTTTTGTGTCCTGCGAAGTGATTGAAGAGTAGCTATTTGCGGCTCTTCGAATGAAGGTGAGCCGCTTCAAGTGCCCCCACATAGCTCCCCTGGTAACTCCGTGAGGATGGAGCAGTGGCTGCAGCTATTGGGAACTCCTCTTGTGGGAGTGTATTTGTTCGGGTAGAGGCAGGGTGTCGACCAGGTGATGCCCGCAACACTTTCTCAAATGGTGGACCTCGTTTGGGATTTCCTATGGAAGGGTTGGCAGAAGGCCTGGCGGCATTGAATACGTGGAGCCTCTCACTGATATATTAAAGGGTACTCTGCACATTTGGGTGGCCTCCATTGCCTTCCGAGGTCAGGTGTAAAGACCCGTGTTGTTCTGAGCCTTTTAAGACGTCTGGACTGTTGGTCAGACATCTGGACACCTTTCCAGACGTCTCCAAATCAAAATTTTTGGGTACGAGCTTCGCGTCTATGTGCGAGCTGTGCGCAAACAGTACCCTCTCTTTTTCTTCCCTTCTCTCTCCCTTCTCCTCCAGCAAACCTTAGCACGCCCTCTTTATAAACCCCTTCCTCCTCTCTCGTTCTCCCCACTCCAGCCACCTTCTTCTCTTCCTCTCCACCCCAATGAGAGAGCTAGTGCGAGCGAGAGAGCGCGGGAGCGGCAATGAGGAGTGGCGTGAGGAGAGGAGTTGAGCTCGTGAGCTCGTGTGGGAGCTCACCGGAGGGCGCACGGTCGGAGCGGTGCGTGTTGGAGGAGAGGGAGTGTGTCGGGGAAGTCATCCCCGACATTGCTGTAGCCAGAGCTGTAGGCAAGGAGGCGAGCCATGGCCGCGCGCGGCGAGAGCGAGCAGGAGCAGGTTTTGGTTCTGGTTTTTCCCAGAATCAGACGTTTGGAGTGACGTCCAGACGACGGAGCGGACGTTTGGAGGAGGTTCCAAATGTCTGAAGAGGGGTCTTCGCGAAGATACGTTCCCTTTACAGATACGGCCATGCAGGCCGCTCCGTAGCTACGCTTCGCGTGGCCATTTTGAGAAGATTTGCTATGGCGTGCAAGATTTGCTTCGAGAAGGTGCGGGGCATGTCCTCCCATGCAATTCAGACATCTGGGCAGCTTACCAGATGGCTGGAAGCACTTCCAGACGTCCGGAGAGGAGGTCGGACGTCTGGAGCTGGGTCTAGACGGCCCAGAAGAGTTCCTGGATGTCTAAGGTTGACGCAGAGCTTGAGGTGCGTTTCAGGACACTTTTAAGATGTCTGGACGTTGTGCCAGACGTCTGATTTGAGTCAGGAACCCTGTTTTGACCCGTTTAAGGTTCGTTTGAGGTCCGTTTTACACAAACAAGATACCGGTATTTTCCTTACGAGTTCCTCTACTTGTTAGAAGGTTTTCGATACTGTTCTGAATGTTTCATTGTGATTGTTCCTTGTTATAGGACTTCATTCCGTTGCGGGTTTGGGGCTTACTGAGGCACGTGAGCCTGCCGTTCGAGCCCCCAATACTCTTGGGTTGACTGGTAGAGTGGCTTCCTCTACTTTAATTATAACCTTGAATGTATGTGTGGAATAAATGATTAGAACCTAGGATATGCATGAATCCTAGGACGAGAAATACTTGAAATGTCTGTATGCGTGATTGAATTGTAGTCTTGAATGAGTAGACCAAAATGTTAACAACTTCCTGTAAATAAACAAAAGTTTCCTGTGAATTATGAGTTACCAGTGTTAGTTAACAGTTACATGTGACTTTACCTGTTGCATACGTTAAATGTTATGATACGAACTGCATGTGTATAACTTGAGAATGAAAATGTGAATGATATAAATACGAGCTGCATGTGTATTACCTGAGAATGGAAACGTGAATGATGAAACCTGGAATAGAATGATATGAGGAATATGAGCATGAACCCTACGAGGAATTAGGAGTAGAGCTCCTGGAAATAAATGGAATAGATCTGGAAAAGTGAGTGGGGAAGTGTGATGGCCCTTGAGTACGAAGTACCAAGGAGAGAGACTGTCCCCTGTTTAGTAAAGAGCGGAGCTAGCCGCCCTTGGGTTGGGACCCGAGGTTAGGATTGGCCACTCTGCACCAACTTTTTCGCCCTCGCGTACACTTTACCGGGGAGAGCTACTAGTGCAGGGAGAGAGCTAGTCACCCCACGGGGTCCGGGGTTCAGCTAGCCACCCTACACCGACTTGTTAGGCCCACTGGGCAAACCAGGGTAGTCAGGCGAGGGTGCGCGGATTGTGGAGGGGTGAAACCCCTGTTTGGTTCTTAGGGGCTAGACCCTTGTTATTGAGTAGGCTAGGCCCTATATTGTTCCGTGTTGTACTTTGCGCACACCCATTAGCAGAAACGACTGACCGTGTACCAGTGCGGGGTAGCTACCTGTGCGTTTATCGCGCGTGCTGTAATCACCGTTACGTCTGTCCGTGACCTTGGGGTGGTTGACTGGGTGTAGGATCACCACGGGGGACTCTCTCGGCCAGGATAGCACCACGTGTGCCTTCTACTCTTTGGAAAAGACTACAATCAAGATCGTTCCCACGAGGAACATTCAAGATCAAGGAAAAGATTTGGAAATATATAAACCAATGGGTGAAAAGGAATAACTTGTAAATTAAAGAATTGGAATAGTTTGTTTACCTGTTAGCTTTACTGCTTAGTTAGTTGGTTGCCACTCTACTCAGCGTTCACTGACTTTGTGTACTCATAACCCTTTTCAGGTCCAGGTGTTGGGTAGCCCGAGTCTCCGGCTGCAGAGGCTGCTGGGCCCAGTAGAGCCTAGTAGCAGTAGCTTTTTTTTGTAGTACCTTTTTGTTGCAGTGAGTTCAGATTCTTGTACTTTTACGTTCTGTACCTTTACATTTCTGCACCTTTACGTTTCTGTACCTTGATACTGTTCTACTGTTATGGTGGTGATCTGTACTGTAGCAGCTTTTACTTTCCTTACTGCTGTACTCTTTTACTGTTAGTTGCTTAGCATAGTGAATGTGGTTTACTTTCCTGCTTTTTGGTTATTTCTTGTTGGACGACTGGGTCTTGGGATTAGTCGAGTCGAGCCGGTCTCGGGTCCTGTAGGGATTCGGGAATCGGGTCGTAACAAGATGGTATCAGAGCAAGGTCGTCCCGAGAAATGAACCAACTAGCTTGAGAATAACCAATTCACGTGCATGTAACTAGAGTAATCACCACAATGTACCTTTTGACATCTGTCCTGAGGTTCTTTTGCTAATGTTTGTTAGAGTTGACGTCCTTTTGTTCTGTTGTTCGCATCTCTTTGCAGGAGATGCCTCGACGTGGAGTCCTTGAGGCGGGCCGTGGATGCGACTGTGGATGAGGTCGGAGGGGCGGACGTGCTGAGCTCGACGTTTTAGTGGACCAGCCACTTCTTCAGGGCGTGTAGGCCCAGGACCTCGCCCAGTTGATACGGGAGATTGTACGAGAGGAGCTCCACCTGCCTCCACGAGTGCCTCTCCCTGGGGACGTGGAGGGGGTGGTCCTCCACCGCCCCCACCGCACTCTGACACTTCCGAGCACGAGCCCTCTCTGCCTAGAGGCGTGCCCGTTTCCCTACTACAACGACATTACGAGCTTTTCGGACAATTCCGGAAGCTGAAGTGATGAGAACCTCTTCATGAACCCTAACTAGCACAATCTAACCTAGATTTGCGAGAAAAAGCTCCTACATAACTTATAGAAAGGCTTGACTCAGAGAATTCTGAGTTTGTGAAGAAAAATAGGTCATAAGGGGTAAAAATGTAATTTCACCAACACAATCAGTAAATAGGGTAACTCAGGGTCCAAACATAGGTCAAACTAACCTAATAAGAAGGAAAGTGGGATGATTTGATCCAACAAGGGCTACAGCAACTCCAAGGAATTAAATGACATCCTATAACCCTAAAACAAACCCACTTCAATTCATAAGGTTCGAGGAAAAGTAAAAATCGACTAAATCCTCTAAAATTCATAGAAAAATAATCTCTAGTGTTTAGAACCTTCAATTTGGCCTTGGGAACCTATTTTGACCTACATTGAGAATCATGCCCAATTAATGATTTAATTTAGGTTTTTACGTAAATTGATCGGTCAAACAAGGTCTGATCTAGAAATAAAATTCACCATTAGAATCCTTAGGTCCTATTTAGTCAAGCATAAAAACTTGAGCCTAAGAAGAGACCTTCTTGACTGACTTTACATTTTGGTCCTCATCTTTAACTTTTTGACCCTCAACTTTCGAAACTCTCGCATTTTGGCCCCTAAGTTCTTTGTCGTTCTTTGCACTTAGGTCCTCCCTGCAAAACTCTGAGCAGCACCATGCTCCGGCGACTTTGCGCGGAGCATGGCGCTGCGCAGGATGAGGGAGGCCCTTTGCCCATCAAATCGGGTGTTCCCTGCGACGTCTGCTGTCGCAGGGACACCTCCATGATCTCTGCCATCGCCCACACCTTCGGTGCGAACGCGCGAAAGGTACGGGTTGCTGCTCCAGCCATCCTCCGGCGAGGGAGGCACGTTGCCTCCCTGTGCCTACCCCTCCGCCTTCGCCTTTATAAAGACCGCTGTCGCCAGCAGAAGAGGGTAAGCTGTCTCTGACGGAGAATAACCCCTCATTTCATCCTCTCCAGCTTCGACAGACGGCCTGCAGCTTCCGGCGACCAACTCCTCCTCCTCCTCGTCGCTCTGCTGCCTTACTTGCAGCAGGGTTCCCCTAACCCTTTCGTCTGTGTCGTGCTGCACCCGCCGACACCCTCCGCCTACCTCCTCGTCGCCGATCTCCCCTTCCAGGGCTTCTTCTTCCTCAGCTCCGGCAGGCACGAGTTGGTGGCTCCGCCCTTCCCCCTTCACCCAAAACTTAGGTAAAATCTTCCTCTCCTCCTCCTCTAAATTTCCCCTCTGTCAGTTTGTATTTTTGCGCCCCCACACACAACTTCCACCTCCACCTGCTCCGTCTCTGACCACCCTCTCCGGCGAGCCCATTCCACCTCCACAGACCCCCTCACTCCTCGCCAATCACCTCAGAAGCTTCCCTTCACTCCACTCCACAGCTTCCCCCGTCTCATTTCCTGCCACACGCCACCTAAAGACCCCCCGAACAGACCCATTTTCCCGACCACAATCCGACCTAGGGCTGCCACCGTACACCGCTTCACGCCTCGCCACCACCCGCACGAGCTTCGCCTTACTCCGGCGAAGCTCCCTTCACCTTCTGACTAGGCCGAGAGGCCGTATTTCTGTGATCAGGTCACCCCTCCTTTGCCGCCATTGCTGAGAAAGTGAAGCTCCTTCACCTGCAGCTGCAGCCTCGATCTCGCCCAGGCGTTGGTCCTAGGTTGCGCGGAGTGTGTCTGCGAAGACTCCAGGGTCTGCAGTTGAGGCAAACCCCTCGCGAGCTGCTGCAATTGCCGCGAGTTCCTCACCTGCGGGCGCTAGTCTGGGAGGTGGGACTTTAGTCCCACCTCGGAAGCGCGCGGCTCAGCGCCCGCGCATAAATTGAAAAAGTGTTCGAGGCTATTTGCCTTCGAACACAGGGGTCAGGTCCCTTACGCACGAGTGCCCCACATGCTTGCCCTCGCCTGCGCTCACGCCCCGCGGGTCTGGGCCGGATCCGGATACCCAACACTGCGCACACCTCGCCCACCACCGCACGCCGGTGGGCCTGGTCCTGGGCGCGATACCCGTACCCGAATACCCGGCTCTGGGAGAGCGATCCTATGAGAGAAATCTGAGAAAGAGAGAGACGCAGGGGAGGGTAGGGGTAGGTTTTGCTCTGACTAGCTGTGTGAGTGTGCAAGCAGAGAAGAAGAAGGAAGAAGGTGGCCGAAGCCTTGGCCGCTCAGGGCAGAGAAGAAGAAGAAGGACTGCGAGAAGAAGGAAAAAGATAGAGAAGAAGAAGATGGACTGCGAGAAGAAGGAAAAAGACAGAGAAAGAAGAAGAAGACCGCAGGAGAAAGAAGAAGGAAGAAGAAGAAGAAGCACAAAGGAAGCACTGTAGCAGATGCCACTTAAGCCGTCTGATTGAGAAATCAGACGACAGAAGAAGCTCTGCAGACAAAGTAAAGAAGAAGAGAAGAAAAGGTGTCGCAGCTGAAAGCAAAGAGAGAAGAAGAAAAGAAGATAAAGAAGAAGAAGAACTGAAGAAGATCAAGCAAAAAGAAGAAAGAAAGAAGATAGGACAAGAGAGAAAGAAGAGAAGAAGAAAAAGCCAAGAAACAAATCTACCTCTCTCTCTCTCTCTTATTTTTGTAATAGAAACATTGTACTTCTAGAATTCTAGTAGCTCCCTGAGTTCGATCTCGGGAAAAATATTTCCGAGTAAAATTGTAATAGTGGCAATGACTATCTGTACTTCAACGACATTTCTATAACAAAAAAAAAAAGAAAAACCTAGCTTTGGTCATACCACCATTATGAAGCCCCCCTCCTTTAAGCGAGATGAGGACCCGACTGAGGTGGAGGACTAGTTAGAGGAGATCAAGAAGGTGTTTGACACCCTTCGCCCCCTTGCGGAGTGCCGTGTGGCCTTTGCCATGTACCAGTTGTAGAGCGCAGCACATTGGTGGTGGAGGGCAGTTAGAGGCTGGGAGAGGGCAGAGCCGACGTGGGACTAGTTTGTGACCCTCTTTTGTGAGCAGTACTTCCCGCAGACGTGGCAGGATTAAAGGAGGCGGGAGTTCCACACTCTCTGCCAGGGGACGATGACTGTTAGCACGTATCGTACGCGTTTTCTGGAGCTATCCCGTTTTGCTGCGACAGCTGTGGCTACTGAGGAGGAGCGCCTGTGGAGGTTCACTGAGGGGCTCCGGCCTGTCATTCGGGGGTATATCAAACCCCTGAAGCTGCCCACGTTCTTGAGAGTGGTGGTGGTAGCTATGACCTATGAGGAGACCAACCCGGCCGCACGTGAGACTGACAGCGGACGGAAGAGGCCCTACCAGTTAGAGTACTCACAGGGCTGACGAGAGAGGAGGCACGCAGCGCCCGCAGGAGAGCTGTCTCTCTTTGCAGGGGCGTCGGTGGCCTTTGGGGGCCCCCAACACGGGCCAGCTGCCAACACTGGACCCCCGCTTAGCCTTCAACAAGGACCTACCGAGGGTGGGAGTTGAGTTCCCCTCTGCTACCAGTGTGGCCAGCGGGGCCACATCAGGAGGGACTGCCCGTCTAGGGCTGGGGCACAGCAGATGCTCCCTGCTTCGAGTGCTGGAGGACAAGCAGGTGGCCATGGTTCCTAGGCGCGTGGGGGAGGACAGCAGTCGTGGGGAGGGTACCGGCTAGCGGCTACTCGTTCGATGCAGAGTGTGGCTGCTTCTTTCGCATCGAAAGCTGAGGGGCGTATCAACGCCCTAACACACAGAGACTCCAGAGCATTAGGTTCAGTGGTGGTAGGTATGGTTACAGTTTCCGGTAGATTAGTTTATGTACTTTTTGATTCCAGTGCCACGCACACGTTCGTTGTTGCTAGTTTTGCTGTTAGTTTGGGACATGATTATGTGTTGTTGGAGGATCCTTTTGTGATCAGAGGTCCGGGTGGTCAGCTGTTTGTAGCTGAGGAGGTTTACACAGACTGTGAGGTCAGTGTTGGGGGACACAGCCTCCCCGTTGACCTGATTGTGATACCGATGGAGGATTTCGTCGTGATTCTGGGGATAGATTGGTTGTCCGCTTACCACGCTTTGGTGGATTGTTTTGAGAGGAAGATTGTCTTCTCCATACCGGAGATGCCTTCCTTTGAGTTTCACGGATAGCCGGTGGACGGAGGCTTCAGGTGCATTTCTGCACTTCGGGTGGCGAGACTTTTGGGCTAGGGGTGTGAGGGCTTTCTTGCTTGTGTAGTGGCAGAGCCCAGCTCTGTGGCAGACTTTCAAAGCATTCCGGTGGTCAGAGCATATCCCGACGTGTTTCCATAGGAGCTGCCAGGACTATCACTTGAGCGTGAGATCGAGTTTGAGATCTCACTGGTACCGGGGACCAGCCCCATTTCTACAGCACCTTACAGGATGGCACCACTTGAGCTACGGGAGCTCAAGTCCTAGTTGCAGGACCTATTGGAGAAGGGCTTTGTGAGGCCCAGTGCGTCTCCGTAGGGAGCCCCGGTGTTATTTGTGAAGAAGAAGGGTGGTACCCTACGCCTTTGTGTGGACTACAGACAGCTGAATAGGGTTACCATCAAGAACAGGTATCCGCTGTCGAGGATTGATGATTTGTTTGACCAGTTGCGAGGTGCCACGGTTTTCTCCAAGATAGATTTGAGATTTAGCTACCACCAGTTGAGGATTAGGGAGACCGACGTCTCCAAGACAGCTTTCCGCACCCGGCACAGACATTACGAGTTTTTGGTCATGCCGTTTGGGCTGACCAACACCCCCGCTGCTTTCATGGATTTGATGAACCGGGTGTTCAGACCGTATCTGGATCAGTTTATGGTGGTATTTATTGATGATGTGCTCATTTACTCACGGGATCAGGTGCAGCACGAATAGCACTAGCGGTTGGTTCTGGACACGTTGAGACGACGTAGGCTATATGCTAAATACAACAAGCGCGAGTTCTGGTTGAGGCAGGTGACATTCTTAGGTTATGTGATTTCAGGGGATAGCTTGGCTGTGGATCCAGCCAAGGTAGAGGCATTGCTCAGGTGGGAGAGACACGTACAGTGATAGAGATCCGTAGTTTCTTGGGACTGGTAGGCTACTACCGGTAATTTATCAGGGGTTTCTCGCAGATTGCGCGTCCTATGCCTCAATTGACCTGGAAGGACGTGCCCTTTGCTTGGACAGACGCTTGTGAGGCGTGTTTTCAGGAGTTGAAGGAGAGGTTGACTTTGGCTCTTGTGCTTACCATCCTAGACAGCAGTGGCGGTTTCGTTGTTTACACGGACACTTTGTTGCAGGGGTTAGGGAGTGTGCTCATGCAGCAGGGTCACGTTATCGCTTATGCTTCGCGACAACTGAAACCCCATGAGCATAGCTACCCTACCCATGACTTAGAGCTGGTAGCTGTCATTTTCGCGCTGAAGACATGGAGGCACTACCTGTACGGTAAGACTTTTGAGATATTCACGGATTATAAGAGCCTCAGGTATTTGTTTGATCAGAAGGAGCTTAACATGAGACAGAGACGTTGGTTAGAGCTCCTGAAGGACTATGACTGCAGCATCTCCTATCATCCGGGGAAGGCCAACGTGATGGTTGACGCCTTGAGCCGGAAGGCGCCCGCCCACTTGTTCAGTTTACGGGCACAGAGTTGGAGACTCATGGAGGAGTTGGGCAGTTGACGACCCCTAGAGTTACAGGGTCATTGTGGGGCAGTGACAGTGACCCGACAGATGAGACCAGAGCTGATAGACCTCATCATTACAGGATAGATGATTGATCCATACTTGCAGTCGTTGCGCGATAGAGTACTGTCAGGGGACCCAGGAGATTTCTCCTTTATAGACAAGGTGCTGCGTATGAGGGGACGTTTGTGTGTTTCCAGGGATGAGGAGTTGTTGAGAGAGCTCCTGACTGAGGCATACGGGTCCAGGTTCACTATACATCCCGGGAACACGAAGATGTATCATGATCTAAGACGTGACTTTTGGTGGAGGGAGATGAAGCGAGATGTAGGTGAGTTCGTGCAGTAGTGTTTGGTATGCCAGTAGGTGAAGGCCGAGCATTAGAAGCTTGCGGGGCCGTTGCAACTACTTCCCGTGCCAAAGTGGAAGTGGGAGAGCATCACCATGGACTTGGTGGTGGGCTTGCCCGTTACCCAGTGAGGACACGATGCAGTTTGGGTGATTGTAGACAGATTGACTAAGACGGCACGTTTCTTGTTGATCCGAGTCACCTTGGGACTAGTGCAGTTGGTAGAGAGATATATTCGTGATGTGGTACGTTTGCACGGATTTCTGTGCGAGATTGCATCCTACCGGGATACCCGTTTTACGTCCCAATTTTGGGTTGAGTTTCAGCAGGCTTTGGGGACACAGTTGAGGTTCAGTACGGTATACCGCCCCCAGACGGACGGATAGTCAAAGCGCACTATACAGACACTTGAGGATCTTTTATGCGCCTGTGTACTGGACTAGAGGGGTTCTTAGGAGGAGCACTTATCCCTGGCAGAGTTTGCATATAATAACAGCTATCCCTCGAGTATCGTCATGGCACCCTACGAGGCTCTGTACAGACGGAGGTGTACTGTGCCCTTGAGTTGGGTTGAGGTTGGGACCAAGTGAGAGGTTGGCCCCCAGCTGATCTGGCAGAGTCAGGAGGTGGTAGAGTAGATTTATAGACGACTTCGCACTGTCAGAAGTAGACAGAAGAGTTATGCCGATCGAAAGTGCAGAGAGGTGCAGTTTGAGGTTGGGGATCACGTCTTTCTTCGTGTTTCTCCCGTGAAGGGCTTGCAGGGTTTTGGGGTGAAAGGGAAGCTCGCACCGAGGTTTATGGGGCCTTTTGAGGTCCTGGAGCGGGTAGGACCCGTTGCTAACAGGCTTGCCCTTCCTCCCTAACTTTCTGGTGTGAACGACGTGTTCCACGTGTCCAACCTCAGGAAGTACATCGCTGATCCTAGTCACGTTCTGAGCCACGAGAGTGTTTGGTGGGTGACGACTTGACCTACCACGAGCGACCAATACAGATACTAAACAGAGCCGTTCGGAGTTTGAGATGGAAGCAGGTACCCCTGGTGAAGGTCTTGTGGAGGAGCCAGAGGTACGAGGAGGCTACCTGGGAGCCTGAGGCGGCGATGCGAGAACGGTACCTGGAGCTTTTTGGGGGTACGTCTTTTCGGATCGGTTTTGGTCCTCTTTAAGTTATGCATATATAATTCGGTTTCGGTCCTCAGGGACGAAACTTCCTTTAAGTTTGTTATGATGTAAAGACCCGTGCTGTTCTGAGCCTTTTAAGATGTGTGGACTGTCGGTCAGACGTCTAGACACCTTCCCAGACGTCTGAAAATCAAAATTTTTGGGTATGAGCTTCGCGTCTGCACGCAGGCTGCGCGCAGACAGTACCCTCTCTTTTTCTTCCCTTCTCTTTCCCCTCTCCTCCAGCGAACCCTAGCATGCCCTCTTTATAACCCCCTTCCTCCTCTCTCATTCTTCCCACTCCAGCCACCTTCTTCTCTTCTTCTCCACCCCAGCGAGAGAGCTAGCGCAAGCGAGAGAGCGCGGGAGCGGCAACGAGGAGGAGCGGTGTGAGGAGAGGAGTTGAGCTCGCGAGCTTGTGTGGGAGCTCACCGGAGGGCGCATGGCCGGAGCGGTATGTGCGGGAGGAGGAGGAGTGCGTCGGGGAAGTCATCCCCGACACTGCTGCAGGCAGGGAGGTGAGCCGCGACCGCGCACGACGAGAGGGAGCGGGAGCAGGTTCTGGTTCTGGGTTTCTCCCAGAATCAGACGTCTGGAGTGATGTCCAGACGACAGAGCGGACGTCTGGAGGAGGTTCCAGACGTCTGAAGAGGGGTCTTCGCGAAGGTATGTTGCCTTTGAGGATACAGCCATGCAGGCCGCTCCGCAGCTACGCTTCACTTGGCCATTTTGAGAAGATTTGCTGTGGCGTGCAGGATTTGCTTCGGGAAGGCGCGGAGCATGCCCTCCCACGTAGTTCAGACATCTGGGCGGCTTACCAGACGGCTGGAAGCACTTCCAGACGTTCGAAGAGGAGGTCGGATGTTAGGAGCTGGGTCCAAATGGCCCAGAAGATTTCCTGGACGTCTGAGGTCGACGCAGAGCTTGAGGTGTGTTTCAGGACACTTTTAAGACGTCTGGACGTTGTGCCAGACGTCTGATTTGAGTCAGGAACCCTGTTTTGACCCGTTTAAGGTTCGTTTGAGGTCCATTTTACGCAAACTGGATACCGGTGTTTTCCTTACGAGTTCCTCTACTTGTTAGAAGGCTTTCGATACTGTTCTGAATGTTCCATTGTGATTGTTCCTTGTTATAAGACTTCATTCCGTTGCGGGTTTGGGGCTTGCTGAGGCACGTGAGCTTGCTGTTCGAGTCCCCAATACTCCTGGGTTGACTGGTAGAGTGGCTTCCCCTACTTTAATTATAACCCTGAATGCATGTGTGGAATGAATGATTAGAACCTAGGATATGGCATGAATCCTAGGATGAGAAATACTTGAAATGTCTGTATGCGTGATTGAATTGCAGTCTTGAATGAGTAGACCGAAATGTTAACAACTGCCTATAAGTAAACAAAAGCTGCCTGTGAATTATGAATTACCTGTGCTAGTTAACAGTTACATGTGACCTTACCTGTTGTATACGTTAAATGTTATAATACGAGCTGCATGTGTATGACCTGAGAATGGAAATGTGAATGATAGAAATACGAGCTGCATGTGTATAACCTGAGAATGGAAACGTGAATGATGAAACCTGGTATGGAATGGTATGAGGAATATGGGCATGAACCCTACGGGGAATTAGGAGTAGAGCTCCTGGAAATAAATGGAATAGATCTGGAAAAGTGAGTGGGGAAGTGTGCTGGCCCTTGAGTACAGAGTACCAAGGAGAGCGACTGTCCCCTGTTTGGTGTAGAGCGGAGCTAGCCACCCTTGGGTTGGGACCCAGGGTTAGGATTGACCACTTTGCACCGACTTTTTGGCCCTCGCGTACACTGTACCGGGGAGAGCTACTAGTGTAGGGAGAGAGCTAGCCATCCCATGGGGCCCGGGATTCAGCTAGCCACCCTACGCCAACTTTTTAGGCCCACTGGGAAAACCAGGGTAGTCAGGCGAGGGTGCCCGGACTGTGGAGGGGCGGGACCCCTGTTTGGTTCTTAAGGGCTAGACCACTGTTACTGAGAGGGGTAGGCCTTATGCTGTTCCGTGCTGTACTTTGGACACACCCGTTAGCAGAAACGACTGACCACGTGCCAGTGCGGAGTAGCTACTCGTTTGCTTATCGCGCGTGCCGTAGTCACTGTTACATCTGTCCGTGACCTTGGGGTGGTTGACTAGGTGTAGGATCACCACGGGGGACTCTCTCGACCAGGAGAGCACCACATGTGCCTTGTACTCTTCGGAAAAGATTGCAATCAAGATCGTTCCCACGAGGAACATTCGAGATCAAGGAAAAGATTTGGAAATATATAAACTAATGGGTGAAAAGGAATAACTTGTAAATTAAAGAATTGGAATAGCTAGTTTACCTGTTAGCTTTATTGCTTAGTTAGTTGGTTGTCACTCTACTCAGCGTTCGCTGATTTTGTGTACTCATAACCCTTTTCAGGTCCAGGTGTTGGGCAACCTGGTCTCTGACTGCAGAGGGTGCTGGGCCTAGTAGGGCCCCGTAGCAGTAGCTTTCTTTTGTAGTACCTTTTTGTTGTAGTGAGTTCAGACTCTTGTACTTTTAGGTTCTATACCTTTACAGTTCTACACCTTTATGTTTCTGTACCTTGATACTATTCTACCGTTGTGGTGGTGATCTGAACTGTAGCAGCTTTTACTTTCCTTACTACTATACTCATTTACTATTAGTTGCTTAGCATAGTGAATGTGGTTTACTTTCATGCTTTTTGGTTATTTCTTGTTGGACGACTGGGTCTTGGGATTAATTGAGTCGAGCTGGTCTCAGGTCCTGTAGGGATTCGAGAATCGGGTCGTAACATCAGGGGCCTCCCGCACCTACCGTGTTACTCTGTTCCCTCTATGACTCTGCAAAGTCGGGGTAGGGTTACTGCTGCTGGGAGCTCCTCTCGTGGGAGTGTATTTTCCCGGGCAAAGCGAGGCTTTATGAGGGCTTTCCGGGTGCGGGGATTCTCCCTGTTCTGCCTTGCCCTTCCGCCATGGAGCACAGGATGTGGCTACGTCCTGCTTCTTCGCCTCTTCCCGGTGAACCCTCTTTTAGCCCTTTCTGGAGTCGGCTGGGGATTTTGAGCATTTCCTGACGTAGTTTCTCCCAGGTCACGGTCCTCACGCCTTGGCTCTGCTCGCCCTTTTAGGGAGTCTTCTGCGACCCTGGGGGAGATGTCGAATGTGGCAGAGGACGCTGGGTGATGTAAACACATTTACACTACTTAAGATGTCTATTTATGTATGTTCTTAAGTATAGGATTGAATTGCATGCTATAAATATTGCATAACATGCATCATCTTGCATTTAGAGTAGTTTGAATAAAATGGAAGTTAATTGTCTCCTTTTATGTGCTTGGACAGGGCAAACTTTTTATTGGGGCCTCAGATCGAAGATCTAATCATACAGATGTGATCAGGGCGACGATTGGAGTTAAACGACTCCAAGATCGCCTTAATCAGGCATCTGTAGCATCAGATAGTGACCGGGGAACCCTAGAAGATCAAGGGCCAAGATGGTGTAAATTCTCACTTCAAATGACAAATCCGATCGCACGGATGGATTCGGATCGACGATCGTAGCCTAATGATGCAAAAATCGAGTCAATCCGACACCCGTGGCACCATCTACATCATCCAGAGGATGGACGGCTAAGATGGTGTCACGTGGCGCCATCTCGGCCGCCCAAACACCCGCACGCACCTGCTGAAGCTTCCGCATCCGCACTTCTCCGCCGTTGGATCAAGATCCAACGGCTGTGGATGCGGCGTATTGAAATCGTTCGCACGACCATTTGGGTGAGGTAGCGCAGCGGTCTAGCGCCTTATCACGAGGCACTGCGCGTGCGTTTGAGCCTCGCCACGCGAAATCTGGAGGGGGGGCATGCTGTTTATCGACCATCAGATCTTGATCGGGCAACCATCCACGCTCAATAGCGTCGACGCGCTATCGCACGCCCACGCTTTACGCGGCATCGCACGCTGGCGGGCGCGCGTTGAGGAGCGGGGGAGGCGCATCTTAAGCCGTTCGATCTCGCGATCGGACGGCTGAGATTCGTTGAACGTGCGGCGAGCGTTAGGCGCGAGCAGACGAGCGGGTGCGCGTGGGTAGCGCCCACTACGCCCACGTTGGGGCTTTAGCGACGGTTTTATCCGTCACTAAAGACCCCTTATTTAATGTTTTAAAGATGTAATGTCCAATTTGCCCCCACTCCTTGCAACTATAGAAGGAGATTCCCTCCACATGAAATTCTCATCCCTTCTCTTCTCTACTTCTCCAAAGCTCAGGAGAAGCTTATCCCACACCCGGGATGCTCCTCGCAAGATAAAATCCAAATTTTCGTCCTCATTCGGAAGTGGATCCTGCGATGACGACGACGTGCTGCCCCGTTCCCGTTCTTCTGCTTCGTCCTCCTTTGTCCTACTTCGTTTTTCGTCCAAGCGTCTTCCCGTCCGGCTCGTCCTCCAAGCGATCGTCGAGGAGGATAACTTCTCTCTCTCATTCTTCTTTACAGCTTTCTAGTGTAGAATTTTCCTGCTTTCTAGTGTAGCTGATTTCCCGCTTTCTAGTGTAATTCTTATTTGGTTTGATTGTATAAACATTTTGTAATATTGAATGCATGTTTTCTCTCTCTCTCTCTCTCTCTTTCTATCTCTCTTCCCTTTAGTCTGATAGCTTCATTGTAATTACATCGCCTCGCTTTTCAAGAAAAAATTCTAAAAAAATATAGTTGCGAATATAGATTGACGTAACCTCCCTTTGTTCGACTCGGAATTTAAATTTCGGTATAAATTTTATTTGTTGAACACGAATTCTTCGCTTTCAAGTTACAACGACAAGGTTTTAAAACCAAACACGTTAGCGTAGCAATTCGTACGCTTAACATTTTGGCGCCGTTGCCGGGGAGGCAACGATTTTCGATCTTCTCTTCGCATTTCTTGCACTTTATTATTTTCTAACTTGCTTTCTCTTATGTCTATTATTTTGCAGAGACCTTCATCAGGGAATCATTAAGCGGTAGACTAGAGTAAAGTGTAGTTGAAGACAACTGTATGTGCTTCCCATTCTTTCCCCCTCTATAGATTTCATTTGCCACATTAAATCCAAATTTCAATTAACCTAGGTGTTTGCATAAATCCTAGGAATAGTTTGGTTGTTTGGATTCTCACTCACATTCATTTCACCCTCATTTATAAAAAAAAAACAACAAAAAGATAATCTTGTGGGGCAAATTTTTAACAAACACACAACGTACACCCACATTCAAGGCACTTAATCAAATTGATTTGTTTCTACTCAACCGGGTTCTGATTTATGGAACCGGTACACACAAAGCAACACATAACAGAGTAGAAATCATTCTAGGTTAACCATCTTTGAGTGCCTAACTTAGTGGTGCATTTGTGACCAATTGTTTGAGTTGTTTGGGCCCACCACTTTATTTAAAATCAACTCATCAAGTAGCGCCTCCTTAAGGTTTTCAATCTAGGTCTATTCCAGGCACTCTACTTTCTTTCCGATTTTAAAGGAAAACAATATTCACCCATGTTTTACAACTTGGTTTGCCTAGAAACTTGATTGCAATCTACCTAATTTGAAACCCTAAAAGCTACTTAAGCAAGATTTGAACATTAAAATTCATGCATCACAAATAATCTTGCTTGAAAACCTTGGTTGTGCACACACTTACACAAATCTTAGCTGATTTCCCGCTTTCTAGTGTAATTCTTATTTGGTTTGATTGTATAAACATTTTGAAATATTGAATGCATATTTTCTCTCTCTCTCTCTCTCTCTCTTTCTATCTCTCTTCCCTTTAGTCTGATAGCTTCATTGTAATTACATTGCCTCGCTTTTCAAGAAAAAATTCTAAAAAAATATAATTGCAAATATAGATCGACGTAGCCTTCTTGTGTTCGACCCAGAATTTCAATTTCGGTATAAATTTTATTTGTTGAACACGAATTATTCGCTTTCAAGCTACAACGACAAGGTTTTAAAACTAAACACGTTAGCGTAGCAATTCGTACTTTCAACACTGGGGCTCCACTCGTGGCAAGAACAAGCGGGTGGAGTGTCCCGTTTGTCGGAGGAGTGGGGTGGGGTTAGCTGTAGGACAAGGCGGCTTTCTTGGCTAAGTTGGCTGTTGGTCGCTGTGCTGGATGAGGGTCCCCACTACAGGGGTCGTGGTTCTTCTGGACTTGCTCAGCTACCTACCTCGTGTTGCACGCTCCTTCTGGAGGAGGCACAAGTTCTAGAAGTATCCACCCTTTTCCTGGGGGTCGGGATACTTCACAGTGTCACCTTCATCTTTGTGGCGGATAGGTGGATGCCTCTGAGTATTGCTACCAGTATCTTCGTACTAGCTTCTCTCTTTTCACATGTAATTTAGCCGAAGACACTATTCTGGGGAATGTAACAGTCGATGCTTGTTGTAAAGGAAACAAAAGATTATACTGTTTTATTCCTTGTATGGACTGCTCGTATGCCAAGTGTGAGAATGTTTTCTTTACGCGGGATTTACTCACGGGTTTCATGAACTGCATTTTCGGTGGCTTGTCTTGATCCCTTTTGTGTACTCAAACGACTTGGCATAGAGGTTCCTCCTGCCACTTCCTTTCGGCTTGTCGTTGGAGGGGCCTATTGGGATGCTTGTGGGGAGGACCATCCATAGTAGTGGTCGGGTGCCTACGGTTGGTGCCATAAATACGTAGGTGGGCTGCCCTTGGAGAGTTTCTCTATATTCTTTTTGGGCCGACTAGTTAACCGGCACCTGGTCTAGCTGCTCCCCACAGCAGGCGGAAGGGCACTCTCCTTTGAGAGGTTGTGTCGAGGCTACTTGGCACGTAGCGCTTGTCCCGTGGAATGGTTGGAGTAAGGGTGTCTGCGACGGCTACCTTGCCTTTGACCAATTCTCCTTGTGAGGCAGTGATAGGAGTTGACAGAGAGTTCCGGGTCGCCTTTTGGCTTTTTAATTGAGATGCGCTGACCCATTTGCATGTTCCCCTTGGGGTCGGTTGCTTATGGGGGCTGTCCTAAGGATGTGGCCCGAAGAGGAAGGTGGCTTCGGGGCACGGGAAGCCAAGCTTGTGTCCTTTCACAACGTCACATCATCTTGGAGACGGGGCGCTATGGTCTTACTTCTTTATCCCCTTGCCAATATGACAATCGTTGGTCGAGGCGGGCCGGATCCTCACTCTTCACTTTGGTGGGTGGATGCCTTTAAGGGTAGGGTGGCCTGGACTCTCGCCTGTGGGCGATGTGCCGAACCTTAAGGCGTGTGGGCTTGGGTCCTTACCAGCTTGAGGGGCTAATCCCCATTGGCCTTAGAGGCTTTAGGGTTGGGATCTATCGCCACTTGGCGAGGTCTGTCTCAGGTGGAGTTAAGAGGGTGCTCCGATTGAATTTACGCCACTCGGGCCCTTCTTGCTAGTGCCCGGGGGACAAGGGGCTTTGGCCAGCTCGGTGATGCTATCCCCTTATCCTTTTGTTAAGGATCAGGGGGAGTTAGGGCTCTTCCCATCGAGTCATTTCCTCTGGGGGATGCTAATTGGGCCTCTCGGGAGGCCCCTTAACTAGGATAAGTCCATCTTCGGCGATGCTTGCTATGTATCCCTCTTGGGGGTAGGGTAGAAGTGCCTTTCGCAGGAGTGTCCGAACACCTCTCCTTGAGGAGGGAGCCTTGAGGTAGGCCCTGTCGTTGGAGTTTGTGCGCATGTGTTGCTTGAAACTGCTGTTTCCCTCAAGGGGTCGTTTCCCTGGACAAGCAGGTAAGTGTCATTAGGATAGAATCGAGTGGCCAGGGAAAAAGAGCCTAGCGAAATTCCCATGAGGATTGGCTCGAACTTGGGTATTGGACTATGGTCTATCACCTCGGCTTCTTTTCGGAGGTGAGGGCCTGGGAGTTGACCGCTGGGTGGCCTACCGATTCCGCGAAGGCAGTTGGTGCCTCGACCGCTTTTTTGATGCAGCCCTTCTATTTTTTAGGTTCGTCCTTGTCGTCATTGTGGCTGCAAGGCATGGTTATGACCACTGCGTAAGCTTTCGCCCATGGGGGCCGTAGCAGGGCATCGGAGGGGCCCTTGCTCCCAGCGATACAGAGCGATGGCTCTTTTGTTGACGCTTCTCACAGATGGTGCCATTTGATGGGCCTCGGAAGGTCCTACCAAAAGATTTGTTATCGTAGGAGGCACTATTTAGCCATTGATCATTTGTTGCATAGGGTGATAGAACGAAAATCAAGCAAACACAAGGGAAAACATGGATTTGGTGACCTAGTTCCACCATAAGGGGTGTATGTCTGGGGGGAGGACGATACTCCTAACTGTACACTAGAATTTTAGGGATACATTTTACATAATCTCGCTCCCTCTCCGGGGAGGAGTCCCCTTCTATTAGGGTCTCACTCTCTGTTTATAACATGGGGGAAGCTCTCATTGATAAGCTCCGGCACCCTTACTTGTCAGGCTTGGTGGTAGTTGTCAGGATGCAGGTTGTCAGGCCCATCATTTCGTATCTTCTGCCCAGGCTACGCAAGATCTTCTATGCAGATCGGGCTAGTGTTGATTGGGGATCCAGCTGACCTTAGGTAGGAGGAGGATCCAGCTCTGTTTGTACACTACGTGTCTAGGTAGCCAGATCCTTTGTCTGGTAGGGTGTGGAGTTTTGGATCCAAGGACACTTTTTGTCCCTTATCAATATCCAAGGATGGAGCAAGGACTTTACGTTAATTAGGAGGAGTAACATCAAAAGGGTTATATTTAGTAGTGAGTTAGCCGATTAGGGGAGTTGAATCCTAACAGAATTGGCTAACACTACGGTATGTATCTTTTAAAATTTTAAAAAGTTCAAGGCGGCGGCCACCCTTGCCTCTCCCCCTAGGTCCATCCTTACATGCACCCCCTTCATTGATAGAATATTACATTGATACTCCTATTTGACCCAACATTATTTGCTAGTTGAACTAGCTACTTGGGCCTACTGAGCACTCAGGTGACAGGGTTAGACAAGGTGGTGGAGTAAAGTAGTGGTTGAAGAATCGGAGCAACAACGCCCGACCAATTCTCAAGACATACACTTATCATGGTGAAATTGGATAACCAATTAATTCTTATGCATTTGCATGTTTGATTCTTGCCATATTCATACTCATTGTCTTGATTAGGCTACAACCCTTGATCACTGGTGTTGTTTGTGGAAAACTGCCCTATCCATTGAAACGCTAACAGCACCCAAGCAAGGATGGCCACCAAGTACAAGAAGTTCGATGAACCCATTATCCTCCTAAGGGATCTACGTAAGGACCTTGAGAAGAAAGGCAACTCCTCTGCCGTGAGAGAAGTCCCCTTATCGTCGGAGGGAGAGGAGGTCAAAGAATTTCTTAAATTGAAGACCTCAAGTTAGGACCTCCTCTATAGCAGGAGGAGGAGAGGCATTAACGAGCACGCCTTCAATCACTTACAAATGAGGTGCATTGGTTGGTAGAAATGTTTCATAGTGGAAGGCAATATGGGTAAAACTTTTTGGGCTTATTTTTCCTTTGGGTTGGGCTAGCTCTCTTTCTGGTCGTTTAGACCTGCTCGCTTTGTGGGCTAACTTCTGGTGGATTTGGCTCTTACCCATCACCCAATCTTTAACTTTGTTATAATTGAGAGGTATATATCTAGGCCGATGCAACTTTACATGGAAAAATGTAAATGTGTGTTTTACAGGACAAGCCATGTAAATACAAAAGATTATAAGGATATACAAGTAAAAAACTCTTTTTTCCTTTTGAATCCCTAGGAGAAATGATAGGTTCCAACAAATCTCAAAAAACAATTTTAAGAACCAAAGATTACCATAAAAGCCACCCATGTTTAACAAACAAAATTTTAATTAAGTGACATGAAGACCCACGAAATGAAAAAAAGAGGCATGAGACCTGTGGAATGATAGAAGGGGGCATTCAGCTCTATTGAGTGAAGGGCTTAGTAAAACTGTCCTGTCCGCCCCCCTCCCTCCCTCTCCCCTCCCCACCCACTCAATGCACTAACCTTATGCAATTGTCATTGCAATGTAGGTCTAGGACTTCCCCCCATAATTCTGAACACAAAATATTATTCCATCCATTGATTGTGAGCAGTATAGGAAATTAAATTGGTCAAGGCTTGCTCATGAAGTCTTACAAAAGAGAGGGCTCACTACTTGTTTTACAGCATCATGAGAAAAATGAATTTTCTTTGACAAAAATGATGCAAAATGATTAATCCTAGGTTTTAGAGACAAAAAAGAGGTTGAGTTAACCTAAATGGGAGCTAACCACTAAAAAGAGGGGTTAATGCTTACCATAAACTAAGCCAAAGGTGACGCACCCGACATGGTGATAAGGAACGACGAGGAAGTTTTGCATTAGAGTTTGCACAGCTTTCAAGTGCATTTTGAGTTTGAGAATGGGAAATTGTTTGCTACCCATAAGATATGACAATTAATTTATATATCTTTAAAGATACTCCAAATGATATATTTGACCTTTATTGCCATTTTTCACTGGAAATCTACACAAATGGTTAATTTTTGCAATAGAAGAAAGTCAAGAAAAACAAAGAAAATTCAACAATCAAATTGGAAAGTTTTAAAATTCAAGGATGATATCTAAGTAGATTAAAAGTTGGGATACTTCACAAAAATCACTATTAGAAAAGAAAACTCATGTGTCTTTATCTATTTTAATATTAACATGGATAGCAAGAACTTCCCTTCATTTCCTTTCCCTTGATCCCATGCTCCCTTTTCTAATCAAGGGAGGGTTGCCTGTCTCAATGAGAGTGGGAAGGGGAGAGGAAAATTATATTTAAAGCAAAGTAATGTTAAAAGCAAAAATCATGGCAATATCCTGACCTCCATAGAATTTTACGAAGCATTTGCAGATTGAGGAATACTCTACCAATACAACGTGCATTAAATGGGACGGAGAAGGAGAGGACGAGTATGCTAAGCTCGTCTCTCCGCCAGGGTGACACACGTGACAGGGTGATCAGGTTCGTAATCCCATCTTTTTGTCAGTGACACAATCATATCCTCTTTTATCATTTCACAGGTTTTATATCCATTTGTTCTCGTACTGTGGGTCTTATGCTCTTTAATCAAAACTCCACCGAAGACCCCCTCGACTCTACCGAAAGCAGAGCGAAGACAATGTTGAGCATGGGGTTTCGATCGGCTATGCCCTCAGCCTCCCGATGTCCTCTCCCCTTCCGTGGACCTCTCCTCTTCGGCATACGTACTCTCCTTCAACATGAATCGATGTTCGTGGCTTCTTGCGATCGTGGTGGCGATGCTAGGCGATCTGGCTACAACGATGCTTTGTGGATCGACGATGACAATGCTTCCCGTGGATGTCGTTTGGTTGCGGTGAGGTCAGGGCTGGCCATGACGTTCGGTGAGGGCATCTGACACTCTTCGGGCTACGATCGGCGGCACCCCTCGTTCTTATCAGCTACGGCAGTGATGCCACAACGTTGAGGCAGTCGGGGTGCTTGGCCTCGGTGGTTGGTGTGCGACCACAAGAAAGTCTCCTCGTCGGCAACCGCAAGCGTGTTTGAAGATATTTTGTTGTGGGTGTTGATCTCGTGTTTGGGTGGTGAGGTCATTTTTCTTTTTTGGGTTGTTTTAAAGTTTGTTGGAAGATCACGTATGACCCGGAATTTTTACAGTCAAGTTTTCACTCATTTTCGACATTTTGTTCGATTTATACGATTAATTCGTAAGCGTGATCTTCGAGACTCGATTCGTTGGCATCTTGCCGTTTCTACGAGCGTTGGGTTGCCCTCCATCGGAAGGTTATTCAGTTCCCATTCTTGTAACGCATTTTTTTCTTTTTCCTTTATTTCGTGTCTTTTTTTTGTATTTTGCATTCCCTCGTTTCTGCGAGTTGTTTTGTCCCTTTGTGGGTAAGGATTTCCTGTCTTTCTTTTCATCCACTTGTTACGCGTTCTTCCACTTTTAATGGAAATTTTTGTTTTTTCTAAAAACGAGCATGCATCCTTAAGTTCGTTGCCAATATGTGAGCGACCTTGAGAGAGAGAGAGAGAGAGAGTCGACGATGGAGACGATGTGTGTGATTGGAGGAAGTGAATTCATTGACTCGTGGCTCGTCCGCCTCCTCTCCCACGATTACACCGTCCATGCAATTGTCAAAGACCTCGATACCTCTCCCCCTTCCTCCCACCGTCCGATTCCTATCCAACACCTATGATCTCATCTCCACCTTCCCGCTTAAAGCCCCAATCTCCCCTCACAAACAACCAACCATGTCGGTTGTAACTCCACCTCCTCTACCTTGCAGGTGATGAGAAGGAGATGGAGCACCTCAAGTCCTTCGACGATGCCAACTCTCGCCTCTGCCTCTTCCAGATGGACCTCCTCGACCACATTTCGATCCTCGCGGCGGTGCGCCACTTGAAGGTCCTATCTGTTTCACAGGATTGGGCTCCGTGTCCCTCGTTTAGCTTCCATAATCCCGAGAGTGGATCATTTTGAGATTAAGTCCACTAACTCTAAATTTTCCAATCTAGGGGGAAGGGGTGGGATTATGCAATCCCTTGATTTCATCCCTCTTAGGATTGAACCTTCTCCACGTTATCCCACCAACAAATATTCTAATTAACCAAATAGAAAACTAATTTCTCAATCCCTTCATTTAACTTAAAAGTGTATACAAATATAAAATAACCACAATCCTACTTACATAATTTACCGTCCTTTAAAATCAATTCATGCAAACAAACAATACGGCAGGGCATCTTCCACGTCGCCTCCCCGTGCATCGTCGGCCGCGTCGGGGACCCCAAGGTCTGACGACCTTCTCCATAGGTTCCATGTTCGGATTGCGAGGTGTACGTGGTACGTAGTTATATATGTAGGGTGATGCCGAAACGCGGAGGGAGCTGCTGGATCCGGCGGTGAAGGGGACGACGAACGTGCTGCGGGCGGCGGAGGAGTGCGGGGTGGAGAGTGTGGTGATCTCGTCGTCGATCTCCGCGATCATCCCGACACCCGGTGGCCCGCCGACGTGCCCAAGGGGGAGGACTGTTGGACCGATCTGGAGTACTGCTACAAGAATGAGGTGGTTTATGTTTTTTTTTTTTCGTTCGACCTTCCTGGTCTTTTCACCTTCGGTGGAGTCCATTGCGGTAGATGAGGAGTCCAGTACGGCTACTTGCGAAAAGACTCAACCAGACATAGGATACACAATAAGATAAAATATAAACTTTCGCATATCTGTTTAATATCAAGGCTGCACATGGACCAGGTTGGATGGTGTTTTACCAAGTCCACTCCCTGATCTACTCTTATTGGATTGGAACTTTTTCGATCCTGTCCAACTCAATTCAAGATCTAATCCATCCAATCGAGTCCATAAAATTTGCATTTTTTTCCTAGCGGTTAATCGAAGTTTCAATGATCAAGATATTCTAGAATTTAATCTAAGATTCATCGTTTACTTCTAAGAGAGGAGTGACGGTCATGGGGATTGGGAGACAGAAAACTTGTGAGTTGTTGCTGGAAGGACTCACGTAGGTTGTAGCATTGGTGAGTGTGTAGGAAGGGAAAGGGAATGGGAACTTTGGGTGGAGATGGATGGACTTCAAGCTATTTGGTCAGGTTGGATGCCAAATTAATGCCAATCGTTATAATATAATCTTATATATTATGTCACGTATATATTTTACGAATTCCGGATGAGATTGAATTGATTTGAAGTTTTAATTTTTTTTTTAAAAGGTAAGAGGGTAATAATTCAAGTGATAATCACCTAAAATTTTCATTAACAATAATGAGTTAAACATATTTGTAGGATTTTTTGCCGAGCTACTAATAAAGAAGAAATTAAAGCAACAAAATTTTCAAAATAAAGAATTTCTCTCCTAAAGATAATCACATTTCTTTCTAACCATATTTCCCATAGAATCACTAAAGATCTACCCTTCTTAGCCTTTGTGTGGAAGATGTTGATGCCTTGGTCCCTTCTCCCTCTTCTAAAAGAGGCCCAGAAATCCACCGTAGAAGAGTAGCCAATCCAAGTGAGGTTGAAATGTTGCCATATTTTCCTAGTAGAATAGCCCTAGAAGAAGAGATCATAAATGTTTGTGTCTGCTCCTTGGACCATCTGGCTCGCCAGGAATTTGTCATCAATCTTCCTCTTCTTAGTAGCTAGGCGAAAATCCAGATCTTCAAAGGGCAAGTTGTTGTCCATAACAATTTGTAATATCCAATGAGATTAATGTTATGTAACTATGTTGAACCCCTCAATCTATTGTAGGCTTCCTTAATAGAGAAATCTCCATTGTCCCACCTAAAGGCATCATTCCCCTCCTTTGGGCGAAAGGCCTCAATCTTCTCCATGAGCTCCATTAGTTCATGCAGTTTTTGATTAGAAAGATTTCCATAAAAGTGGGCCCCCAACTCCCATCCCAACAATCAGCCACAACTATGTCCTTGTCGATGTCCAGAGCAAATACTCTAGGAAAAACATCACAACGTTGGCCATACCTTGTCAGTCATCCTTCCATAAGTGGAATATGTTTCTCAAACCAAGATATGGTATGAAAAAATTCCTAATTTTTGGCACAACCATAGTTGAGCTCCTCTATAAGTGGGAGGATCCCCTTAGCGGCTGATGAGGGAAGGAACAAATCCTTACAAAACAAGCCCAGAGAAAGCCCATCGAGGAGGGCCAAGATCCCAACCTACTAAAGGCAAGATGTTCTTGACTTGGCAAAACCTATCTATTGACTTGCCCACCCGAACTTGCAAGCTTGGACCGCCCCCCAAAACTTGCCAAATGACTTGCCCACCTAAAGAGTGCGCTAGCGATCCAGGAGCCAAGGACCTTGGCCAAGGCCCAACAAATAAAGGCCAAGGTGACGTCTTAGGAACCAAAGTGATAGCATAAAAATAGAAGTGTCAGCACAGTCAATGAGGCAAACTGGCAGGAACAGTTCTGCCTATGCAATCATTGATCTCTTTCTTTCCCAAGAACCCCTTTTATAAGGAGGTCTTGGGGTTCCTAAAAGAGGGGTACTAAGCAATATATATAGGAGCACATACTAGTGAATGGTTGAGGATTAGATCCTCTCCCTAGATGTACACCCTCAAAGTGGAATTGGGCCACCAATTTGCTCTCTTGTGGTTTGATGGCATGTAGTGATAATTCTCTCCTTTACATTTCTTGTTAAGACCAAGTGGCTTGATCAGTTGGCGTCCTCTGTGAGATTTCATGACAGAAAGCCATGACCCCAGCAGGGCTCATTCAATCATACACACTTAGGAGGCGTAACCCCCGTTCAAGGCAGAACCATGATCGGTCCCCTTTCCGCACTATGACCTTTGTTGCTAGCCAGACTGGCCAAACAAATGGATGGTGGACACTAGAGATGGGGAGGGCCTACGCCCTACACCCCTCTCGCTCTACACCCCGAAGGATGACCAAGCTTGCGAGGTGTTGCAACCCCTTTAGGATCACTAGCGGCACCCAACAAATGAACATTTGAGCAACAAGGAGCGAGCCTTATCTCCTTTCCATCGGCCATGTAATGAGGAGGAGGCTCTAAGGCCTAGTTTGGTAAGGGGGATAACCCATCAAAATAGGGGTTAACCTTGTTTGGTGGGAAGGATATTTGACCCAGGTTAAGAGGACTTAACCTGGGATAAGTTATTTTGGGGTTGATGTGGGATAAACTTTTTTTGTGGGTTATCCCATGTGTTTTCACATGTTAACCCAAAAACTTTCCAAATAATCACAAGTTAACCTACCAAGATAAGCTTCATGACTTCCAAACAAAAATGGAGGATAACCTAGCTGCAAAAAAGTTATCCCGTGAAATCTATCCCTCCACCCAAATTAACCCTAAGAGCCCCCTAGCCTAGAGGAAGTCAAATGTTGGACGACGAGTGATGCATTCTCCTTGACTTGAGAGTCACAGTGAGCATGCCTAACCACTACTGAGTTACGAACTCCCCATACCACATTTTTCTTGAAGTACTCGGTGCAGACTCTCCCCTTTGAGGACCACCCAACAAGGTGGGTTGTGTGTTAGGAGGCTGACCTCTTAGTGGCCAGGGCAACCTTGACCCAAACGCATATTCTGTAATGATCGGTGGAGCGAGTCTCCATTAGAAAAGCTCAGCAAACCACCCAAGGAATGCAGCAAGGCATCCAAATGAAGGACATAGGGGAGCCATGCAACACCCCCACAACACCTCGCTCGAACATTACTTCCTCTCTCTGGTAGAGAATTCGACCTAAATTAAAGGAATTCCTATCAATAGTCTAATTTTCCCTCCCTCTGCAGAATTAAAGGAATTTAACCTTATCATAAAGTATTAAAGGAATTCAACAATAACCTAGCCCCACTCCTCTCAAATAATTTAATTCTTGCACGTTCGAGAGGGAGAGGGAGTTGACCCTGCTCCCTCTCTCAAGTGTGCCGTGACTAGCCCTGCTCCCCTTCTTGAGCACACCACGATTGGCCCTGCTTCCTCTCTTGAATGTGCAACAACTAGCCCCGCTCCCTCTCTTGAGCACATCACGACTGTCCCCCCTCCCTCTCCCAAGTGCACTACGACCAACCAACCCCACTCCCTCTTCCATGCGTGCAACGAACGATCCCATTCCCTTTCTCGAGCGCATCGCGATCGTCCCTACTTCCTCTCCTAAGAGCGCTGTGACTAACCTTACTTCCTCTCCCAAGTGCGTCATAACCAGTTTTGCTTCCCCTCCCGAGTACGCCGCAGCTGACCCCTCTCCCGCTTTAGAGAACACCACAATCAACCTTGTTCCCTCTTTCATAGACGACGATCCCCCTACTGAAGAACAGGAAGAACCTTCTGGTGTGTGAGAGGCCGACCTCTCACATTGAAAAGGGGAAGCGAAAACAAAAGGCTAATGAGATTTCGAAGCCCCCAAAGGGTTGTAACCCTCGGAAGTTAACTGCCCCTGGCACCTTAGAGGAGAGCCAAGAGAAGGATTGCTATAGAGACACACACTGAGCAGAGGCACCTAAGAAACTCCAATCCTAAGGTGTCATGATGCTTGGAACCGGTAGGATGGGACTGGCCAAAGGGAGGAAGGAGGAATGAAACCCCCCATCCACCCTTTTCCCTTTCCTCATCCTACAAGGGTGAACCAATGTCTCAGGAAAAATCATCTAAGTGACCAAGCCAACACAAAACAACGAACAATGGAGCACCCCCACCAACCTTCATTGTTCTTTGAAACTCACATGGAAGTAGTAGATGTAAGGCACAAGTTGAAATATGAAACCATTCCACACGAAAAGAAACACAAACTCTCGCTTTCCATTACAATAAGAAATGGCATTAAGCTCACATCAAGCTAATGGGAGGCCAAAATATTACAAAGGAAAATCATAAAAAGTGCGAAAAATATCCAACGACAAACAACTGACTGTTGCACACACTGGAAGTGGAGGGCAACCTCAGAGACCGTCTCAAGGGTGGAGGTGATCATGGAGTCTTCCGGTGACCTGTTGTGGGTGGTGAGCCAACGACCACAACACGTATAAGGTGGAATAAGGTGGAAATACTGGAATTTGTCTTGCTTCATTCATAGGAAAAAGGGGGAACATATATAAGAGGACTTATCTTGTCACAAAAGATATGCCCTTCGCTACTTCCAACCAAATCTTCCCCTTTGCATGCTACGGCTACAAACAACAACACTCCCAACCCAACATACTCAAAAGAAGAAATACAGATATAGTTTCCATAGGAGGTATGGCGTGTGAGACTGTTACGACCCGGTTCCTGGATCCCTACAGGATCCGAGACCGGCTCCCCTCGACTAATCCCAAGACCTAGTCATCTAACAAGAAATAACCAAAAATAGGAAAATGATCCACATTCACACATGCAATATAACTAAGCAGAAGAAAAGAACGAAGCAGTAAAGAAAGTAGAACAACTGTCTCACAATATAGTACATGCCACCACAACCAAAACAGAAATGGAAAGGAACCAGAAAGTAACAGCAACAGTAAAATATAAGTTCATTACTCACTACAACAGTAGAAAAATGAAAGAGCTGAAAGAATGACTACGGCTGGGCTCAGCTGGGCCCAGCACCCTTTGCAACTAGAAATTTGGGCTGCTCAACTTCTAATCCTGAACAGGGTTACAAAAAGACAGAGTCAGCGAACGCTAAGTAGAGTGGTGTTTACATTATTTATGTGCAAGTAAGGTAAAACAACAAGCAAGTTTATTTCTCATTTCCATTTATCTCATTTATGTGTTTCTGGTTCATCTATTTCTCAAAGTATCCAGGTATTTATTGATCTTGTATGTTCATCGTGGGAACGATCCTGATTGCAGTCTTTTCCGTAGAGTAGAAGGTGCACATGGTGCTCTCCTAGCCGGGAGAGTCCCTCGTGGTACTCCTACACCCAGTCAACCACCCTGAGGTCACTGTCGAGACGTAGCGTTGACTACGACATGCGTGATAAGCGCATGGGTAGCTACCCTGCACTGACACGTGGTCAGTCATTTTCGTTAGCGGGTACGCCCAAAGTACAACATGGAACAGTATAGGGCCTTGCTCTCTCAGAATAGTGGCCTCGCCCCTCAGAACCAAACATGGGTCCCGCCCCTCCACAGTCCGTGTACCCTTGTCCGACTACCCCGGTTTGCCCAAAGGGCCTAACAAAGTTGGTGTAGGGTGGCTAGCTGAACCCTGGGTTCCGTGGGGTGGCTAGCTCCCTCTCTACACTAGTAGCACTCCTCGGTACCACGTACGCGAGGGCCAACAGAAGTCAGTATAGAGTGGCCAATCCTAACCTCGGGTCTCAACCCAAGGGAGGCTAGATTCGCTCTACACTAAAATGGGACAGTTGCTCTCCTTGGTACCTCGTACACAAGGGCCAGCACACTTCCCATCTACATTCCAGATTTCTTTCATCCATAGGAGTTCTACTCATTCTTCGTAGGGTTCATGCTCATATTCATCTCATTTATCCATATTCAGATCTCATGTTTCCAAAACTCATTCCTCATTCATATACAGACAGCTCGTGTTTTCATAATTAAATTCTCAATCATATACATGCAGCTTATGGTTTCACAGTTCAATTTCTCATTTACATATAGACAGCTTGTTCATGTCACTTTCTCGTATTTTAAATCAACCTCATTGCAGTATAGTCAAAAAAGGGTATGAATAATTTACAATTTTATTTACTCGAAATTCAAAATTTTCGAGGTCCAACTCAGAGAGCAAATTGGTATTTTAGAAACTCAATCACAACTTCAAATTACTCAAAAGATGATATGAATGCAGTCTAATGCATATGAAAACTAGAGATAGAAAATCCAAAAATAAATTTGTCTTTCTTCTTCTTTCTCTCCTCTCTTTCTTTTCCTTTTTCTTTCTTTTGCTTGGCTGCACCTTCTCCTTCTTTCTTTTCTCAGACATCTGATTTTGTGAATTAGATGGCTTATCTGGCGATTGCTATAGTGCTCACTCTTCCTTCTTCTTCTTCTTTTCTTCTTCACTTGGCTTTCCTCCTTCCTGTCTTCTTCCTCTGTCTTTAGCTGCTCCTTTTTTTTTCTTCTTCTGCAACTCCTTTTTGGCTTCTTCTTCTTCTGCCTTGGCCTGCACCTTCTTCTTAATCTTTCTCTGTCTTCTTCTTTTCTTCTCCTCCTCTGCCGCTCCTCTGCCTTGAGTTCCCCTTTCTTCTTATTTTGCCTTTGCCTTCAACCGCACCTTCTCCTTCACAAGTCCTTCTTCAGCAGTTGCCTCTTCCTTCTCCTTTTGTCCCTGCACAGCACAGAGAGCAAAACCTATCCCCTACCCTCCCCGCGTCTCTCTCTCTCTCTCTCTCTCTCTCTCTCTCTCTCTCTATTTCGCTCTTAGGAATGCTCTCCCAGAGTCGGGTAATCGGATTGGGTCAAGCGCACCTAGTGTAGTTTCCTCGGTAGGAGGGGGTGACGTAATAAAGTGCGGAATAAAAATATATAGCAATTTCACAAAATATCAATCACACAAATGGCACAAAGTTTTTAGGTGGAAACCCAAACCGGGTTAAAACCACCACCTAACCCTCTCGAGTTAGGATTTTCCGATCAACCAAGTTGATCAAATCCACTAAACGAATCACGTAAACGAGGGTGACTCAACCTCAATTACAATCACGCTACTTTATACGAGGGTAGCGTACCTCAAACCCCTTCTCTTCACGAGAAGGATTTTGTCTCACGAAGGAGACGGGAATTCGCAAAGCGAATACCCAACCAAAGAACAAAGATAAATAACAACAATCTTATAGAGCTAACAAAGATGATCTTAGCCTAAGCTTCTATTAGAATTAGGATGCTTCCCTTTGCAGAGGTGCGTTGATGAATGGCCGATAACTTATGACTAGGTTTTTTTAAAGAAATAGCGTTATAGTACAGCTAGTTATTGCCATCATTACAGATATTTTTTACTTGGAAAATAAAGTTCTCCCGAGGTCGAACTCAGAGAGCAAGTTGTATTCTAGAAGTACAGTATTTCTTATTACAAAAATAAAGAGAGAGAGATATGGAAATTTGGCTTCTTCTTCTTCTCCTTTCTTCCTCTTTGTCTTCTCTTCTCTTTGGCTCTTGAATCTTCTTTCTTTTGTTCTTCTTGTGTTCTTCTTCTTCTTTTCTTGCTTCTCTTTCTTTGTCTTCTTCCTTCTGTTCTTCTTCTTTCTGTCCGTCTCTTTCTTTTTCTTCTTCCTTGCGGTCCTGTTTCTTCTTTTCTTCTTCTTCTTCTTTGCCTTCAGGACGTCGTCTGATTTTCCAATCAGACGACTTAAACTGCTGCTGCTACAGTGTCTCCTCTTCTTCTTCTTCACCTGTGCCTTTACACTTAAGGTTTTCGTCAGAGGGCAAAACCTACTCTACCCTCCCCCCGCATCGCTCTCTCTCAGAATTCGCTCTTAGGAAAGCTCTCCCACAGCAACCGGTTAATCGGGTACGCGGGTCGCGCCCGGGTCCAGGCCCACCGACGTGCGGTGGTGGGCGAGGAGTGCAGGTCGGGCTAATCGGGTCGGACCAGGTCCGCGGGACGTGACCGCGGACGAGGCCGTATAATCGGGCGGGTGAAGGGGACCTCACCCCGTGATCTGAGGCGAATGGCTTAAGGCACGTTTTGCCTTTAAGCGCCCGCTCGCCTTAGTGAGTTTCCGAGGTGGGACTAAATGTCCCACCCCAATTAGACGCCCGCGCGGAGGAGGCAGCGCACAATCGAGGCTCCACGCGAAGGCTTTGCCCCAACTGCAGCCTGGGACTTCTTTGCGGAGATGCCCCGCGCAGCCTGGGAGTCTGACCTGGGCGTGGCGCGCCTGGAGGAGCAGGTCGAAGAAGCTGCTTCACTTAGCAATGGCGGGGGCGAGCGAAGTACCTGCTCACAGAGAAACGGCCTCTCGGCCTAATCATATACGCGGAGGACCTTCGCCGTAGCACGGCGAAGGTGGTCGGGGGGTCTGCAGGTGGCGGAGCGGAGCCTAAGGGCCGCCCTAGGTCAAACTGCAGGTTGGGATATGGGTTTGGTCGGTGGGTCTGCAGAGGGCGATTGGTGGGAAGTGGAAGGGTGGAGGTTGATCAGGGTGAGGAGGTGGAGGTTCTGTGAGGGTCGGCGAGCCGTGTGGGGTGCTAGAGTGACGGGAGCGGGTCGCCAGAGTTTGGCCGGAGATGGAGAAGGTGAGGGTGATTAGGCGCGGTCGAGGGGTAATTAGATAAAAATAGCAGGGGGAAAAGAGAGAGAGGAGGCAGGGAAGTAGTTCTAACCTAACTAAAGGGACGAAGGGGGCGAGGAGGCGGACGACTGTACTTGCTGTCGCCGGAGAAGAAGGTGCCCAGTGGGGGAGGACGGTGGTGGCGACGGGGCAGAGGCAGCGCGCGCTGGTATTGCGCGACGCGAAGGAAGATCAGGGAGGTGGCTCTACTGCTGGTATTGCAGCAGAGCGACGAGGAGGAGGAGGAGAAACCGCCGGAGCAAGGGTGCGTCTGTCGGAGTGGGAAGAGAGGAAGTGAGGGCTTGTGGGGTTTTTATAGAGGTAGAGACGGAGAGGAGGGCGGAGGGAGGCGACGTGCCTCCCTCGCCGGAGGACGCCGGAGGAAGGAGACCCATACCGTCCGTGCGTTCGTACGACCGGTATAGGTGGTTGCAGCACTCAGGGGGGTGCTCCTGCGACGGCTGACGACGCAGGGCACCCCCATTTGACTTGGCAGCCCTTTCCCCCCTCACCCTGCGCGGCGCCATGCTCCGCGCAAGGTCGCCGGAGCATGGTCCTGCTCAGGTTTTGCAGGAGGGACCTAAACGTAAGGAACGAAGGAGAGTTAGGGGCCAAAATGTGAGGGTTCAAAAGTTGAGGGCCAAAAAGTAAATATATAAGGACCAAAGTGTAAAGTTGGTCAAGAAGGTTTCTTCTTAGGCTCAAGTTTTTATACATGACTAACTGGGATCTAAGGATTCAGATGGTGAATTTTATTTCTAGATTAAACCTTGTTTAACCGGTCAAATTATGCAAAAACCCAAATTAAGTTGTTAATTGGGCATGGTTCTCAATGTAGGTCAAAATGGGTTCCCAAGGCCAAATTGAAGGTTCTAAACCCTAGAGATTATTTTTATATGAATTTTAGAGGGTTTATTCCATTTTTACTTTACCTCGAACCTCGTGAATTGAAGTGGATTTATTTCAGGGTTACAGAATGTCATTTAATTCTTAAATTGCTCATGAACCCATTTCTGATTGATTCAACCCACTTTTTATTTTATTTAGATCATTTGACCTATGTTTGGTCTCTGAGAAATTCCGTTTATGTACTGCAATGGTGAAATTGCAGTTTTTAACCTTTATTTAATGTTTTCTTCTCAGAACACTTATTCCTCAATTAAGCCCTTTGCTAAGTTATGTAGGAGCTTTTATCCTTTGTATTAGGTCAAAATGAGCTAGTTATGGCTCATGATGAAGTTCTCATCATACCCCCATGCCTAGCTTTTGCTAGTCCCTTAGCAAAAACTTAAGGTTTCAACCCTTGTTCTAGACCATGAAGTTCTTAATAGCTTCAGATAACTGCTTATTCATTTGAACTTAGATTAGGTTAGAATGCTGACCATAGGCCTAAAAGGTTCTCTTGTACCAATCAAGATCCAGATCTGTCTAGCCTCAGCCTCAGTCTTTGGCAAAGGTTTTTAAGGCCTACAAGAACTAACCTAAGGTCTATTGGACTTTGTGGTTAAAGCACCCGTGCTTGAGATGATTTTAGCCCTAGCTCAGTTCGCAGTGCGTTTTGTAAGAGAGAGAGATAGAAGATTTTTCTGTTTGGAGAGTTTTCTCTCTCTTTTTCTTTTTAATTCTAGCTTAGGATTGGCTTTTCAACACGATCTGTATCAGATTCCTTGCTCCCATCATCAATCCTCAAGGGTTCCTCGCAATCGATGCTTCGAGATAGCACCGCCCATGGCAATCCCCGGAACCCTGGCTATTGAGATTTTGAGATAATCCCATCCATGGTGTTCCGTGGCCGAATCCAGACCCTGGCAATTGACACTTCATGATAATGCCATCCATGGAATCTGAACCGGCAGAGTGCTTACATGCCCCCAGTAGGATATGTAAATAACCTAAGAGACAAGCACCGAGGAGATGATATTTTGTTACGCATCTTCGAGGGGATTTCCCTCCTCTCCACGCTGGGAACTCGTCCAAATCAACTTGTATTGATCGGCCGCTCCTATTCTAGGTGTACTTTTCAGAATTTTTCGACGCTTCTGCGTGATTTTGATTTTTACGCTTACTGAACCAGGCTGTGTGTGAGGTTAGGGTGCTTATGTTACTGAGTCCCGTAGACCAAAAGTTAGTTAATGAGGTCAAATACTCCCTAAGCCTTAGACCTAATACTTCAGCTTTTCATTTTCCTCAACTTCATGAGTGTCCAGATCTTAATGGGTACTAAGAGTCTATCCAAGAATGCCTAAGGTTTGCGTTCTTACTAATCCCTTTGTGCACTTTTCAGTTCTTTTCTTGAATGAGGTCTAGAACTTAGGTCAATTCCTTAGTTCCTTACTAATGACTATCACTTTTTCTTTCATATTTGTGCTCCTTTTTTCATTTTGTTTCTTTTTCTCCTCCCACATCCCAAAATTCCTCCTCTCATTTTATTATCTTTTTCAAAAAATTTTTTAATTTTTATGGTATTTTTGGCATATGTGAAATTTTTTTTAAAAACCTTTTCTTACAAGTTTTACACTTTCATACCCCCCCATGCCTAAGATTCGCAATGTCCTCATTGTGACCTAGGGGGTTTTTATTTACTTAGTTCATTCCTTATGACAGATGTTTGGATGAGTGAATGGGTCGGGATGAATTTGCGGACGATTTCTAATCCCAGATGCAAGCATCTGAGGTGGGGTTGGCTGTCCATAAGGGTGAACATTAAGTGCACAAAAGTGTTAGAAAAGGTTTCAGGTTTTCAAAGAGAATGACAGGCTGCTTCCCGTTAAGCGCTAAATTTGATGCCTTCAGCTAAGTGGGAAAATGGAGTAGAGAGGGGATGGTCAAATCAGCAGAGTTTAATATAACAAGCACCTTGATTAAGAGCCTGGTTGGTCCAACCAGGTGCTTGTTCAGATCAACAGGCTGATGATGCAGCCCAAACCCAATCAATCTGGTGGGTTGATAGATGAAGATCAAAAGGTGTGGAACCCACCATATGCAATGTGACTCAGATGGATATGGAAGTGTGAATACAGGGTTTGGCTGAGTCGAATCAGCCTGGTCAGAATAGGGACCCGTAGAATAATCAATGAGTGACACGGGAACCCTATAGAGGTGATCAGAGAATGATGGAGCATGGTATGTAGTCTGATTAGTGTTCCAAACCCGATGTGGAAATGCAATCGGCTCGGCGAGAGGTGAATCTAAATAGAAATTGAGTCCGGTTGCGGGTCGGGGTTGGGAAGAGGTTTTGATCCGTTCTGTGTGTGCGGATGAGGTGGCCAATGTGTACGAGGGCTCTTTTAGAAACGGATGATAGGTGGTTTCCTGTAGAGAGTCCTCTGGGTAACTATCAAATGCCGGAAGAGTGTCTGTAGGATGAAAGAAATCTGATTCGAGAAAAAATTTGGATTCTGGGTTGCAAGCACTCTTGGCATTTTCTGTTTTTGGTTCCTGAGGATTGAAAAGGAATGATTCTGTGTTATCAGTGATCTCGGGAACCAGGACCTCAGAGTCGGAGTCAGAGAATGAGTCATGTGGACCGAGGTCATAAATAGGCTTGGTGTGTTCAGGAAGGAGAGTCTCTCCGCAATTATAGTCATATCTGAAATTGTCGGAGAGTTGGCGAAAATGAGATTCTTGACCATGAATTCCACCACAGCAAAAATCATCAGATGTGGAATTAGTAGCCTGACTGGGGTCTAGCCTATATGTCAATTCTGGACTCGAAAAGGTATTCTGTCTAGGCTCAAGCTCCAAGCTGGTATGATAGACCCAATTAAAACCCTGCTCATCTAACTCAGTTTTTGTATCATAAATTGGCATGTTTTCTGAAAAATCGATCAGATTTCCTGAGGATGTTGGAGAGGGACATTCATCAAATAGAGGCCCGGAATCTTATTCTGCAAAAATTTGATCTTTCTCATAAGGGACCTCATAATCTTCCCAATAAGTTTCAGATCTAGGTTTTAGGCTTAGGATGTGGGTAGAGTTACTAGAACCTAAGTCTGAATAACCTTCGAGGGCCACCTTATCAGAATATGGGGCGGAATTTATACCCTCAAAAGGTTCAGTTCTGATCTCATTGTTGTAGGAGTTTTGGAACTCTAAGCTTGGCAATTCATGTTCTAAGTTCAGCTCATCATTGTGTTCTCCTACAATATCCCAACCTAATTCAATGTTGTCTTCTATCTGGGTTGGGATTCTACAACCACTTTGTGCCTCAGTCCCGAGATCTGGGAAACTGGATTTTCCTTAATACTGTTCCAAGATGGTTCCTCCTCTGTTTCTGGTATATACGGGTATTTCTGGTTGATAATTTGTTCTAGTGATCTCATCATTTCTACCCGTTTTATAAGGTCATCTTGGTGTTGTTCCCAAAGTACAGGATTTGTCAAGCATTGAAGGTATTCAGATTGGTGTAATTTTTCTATCTCAATGTATCCTGTCATGAGCATATCTCGGGTTGATCCTTTTGTAATTTCTGTTAACAGATTTTGGGCACAGTTTATGATGAAAGCTGTGGTTGTTGGGACATCAATCTGAATGTGTTCTATTGGTGTTGAGGGTTTACATTTGATTTCATAGAATTCAGGGGCATCCTCAATCATCTTATCTTTCATGGATCTCAGATATTCAGGTTTTTTGAATGGTAGTCTTGCTAGGTAATTAGGCTGCATCTTTGAATCAGGTGGTGGAATTAAGATATAGAATCGAAGTTTGAATCAAGATGGAAGAAGGGGACTTTGTTTCAGAATCAAAGAAGAGGGGTATGTGGAGTGTTGGTTGCACAAGCAAGGGCAGCGAGGCTCGGCCTCGGGGGGGAGTGAATTTCTAAAGGAGGTTTCAAGGACCTCCTACCAAACACTGAAGGACTGGATGAGATAAGCAGGTGCTGGACCCAATCAAGACACCCAAAAATTGTTGGGTGACTATAGAGGTGCGGGGCAGATGGACCCCTTGATCAGAAAGATCGTCCACCTGAGAATTACCTGGGCAGCCAGAGAGGGTGAGTCCTACAAAGACCCCTACACGGTAGAGCGTTCCCACGGGTTACAGGATTTCCCCCACCCGACCTCTCTTGTCACTGCTGTTCCAGGTAGACCAGAATGGGGATCTTGACCTCTTAAGTCTACCAATTTTAGTTTAAAATCAGGGTGCTTAAGGTTTCACTTGAACTCTTAGGTGTTTTTGTGAACAAAGTGGCCCAATTCTAAGGTTGGTTGACCCAAGGGGTCGACTTCACCTCTTGTTCTTTTGAGAGCTTTTGGGTCCTTTCTTTTTAGGGTTCAAATGTTTAGAGAGCCATTTGCTTAGGGTTTCTCTTGTGTAGATTTTTTTCAAACAAGGTTTAGGTACACCTCTTTTTGGGAAGATCTTTTCTTTGTTAATAGAAGGTGTGTCTCTAAAAACCCTAGCTTTTGACCTTATGTTGGCTCTACTTGGTCCATTTAACTCTTTGTTTGGGTAATTAGGGCTCAGGCAAGGATGTGTTAGCCCCTAATCACCGTTAAAACTGTGTGCAGGAATAATAGTTTCTGAGAATATGCAGCTATTACTATGTATAAAGACAGGTTATGCTTATTTCTTTTCTTTTTCTTTAAAATTTTATGGCTTAATAGGAAGTTACCTGTCCTTGGAGTGGCTATGATGCGGCTGCGTCTTTTTGTTTCTGTACCAGCACAAAAGAGAGAGAAAAAGATTAGCAATCTCTTAAGAGAAATTCAAAGCTTCTAGAATAGCCGTTGCTCCCCGACAACGGCGCAAAGTGATGAATGGCCGATAACTTATGACTAGGTTTTGTGAAAGAAATAGCATTGTAGTACAGCTAGTTATTGCCATCATTACAGATATTTTTTACTCGAAAAATAAAGTTCTCCCGAGGTCGAACTCAGGGAGCAAGTTGTATTCTAGGAGTACAGTATTTCTTATTACAAAAATAAAGAGAGAGAGAGAGATATGAAAATTTGGCTTCTTCTTCTTCTCCTTTCTTCCTCTTTGTCTTCTCTTCTCTTTGGCTCTTGAATCTTCTTTCTTTTGTTCTTCTTGTGTTCTTCTTCTTCTTTTCTTGCTTCTCTTTCTTTGTCTTCTTCCTTCTGTTCTTCTTCTTTCTGTCCGTCTCTTTCTTTTTCTTCTTCCTTGCAGTCCTGTTTCTTCTTTTCTTCTTCTTCTTCTTTGCCTTCAGGACGTCGTCTGATTTTCCAATCAGACAACTTAAACTGCTACTACTACAGTGTCTCCTCTTCTTCTTCTTCACCTGTGCCTGCACACTTAAGGTTTTCGTCAGAGGGCAAAACCTACTCTACCCTCCCCCCACGTCGCTCTCTCTCAGAATTCGCTCTTAGGAAAGCTCTCCCACAGCAACCGGTTAATCGGGTACGCGGGTAGCGCCCGGGTCCAGGCCCACCGGCGTGCGGTGGTGGGCGAGGAGTGCAGGTCGGGCTAATCGGGTCAGGCTAGGTCCGCGGGGCGTGAGCGCGGACGAGGCCGTATAATCGGGCGGGTGAAGGGGACCTCACCCCGTGATCTGAGGCGAACGGCTTAAGGCACTTTTTTCCTTCAAGCGCCCGCTCGCCTTAGTGAGTTTCTGAGGTGGGACTAAATGTCCCACCCCAATTGGATGCCCGCGCAGAGGAGGTAGTGCACAATCGAGGCTCCACGCGAAGGCTTTGCCCCAACTGCAGCCTGGGACTTCTATGCGGAGATGCCCCGCGCAGCCTGGGAGTCTGACCTGGGCGTGGCGCACCTGGAGGAGCAGGTCGAAGAAGTTGCTTCACTCAGCAATGGCGGCGGCGAGAGAAGTACCTTCTCACAGAGAAACGGCCTCTCGGCCTAATCAGATACGCGGAGGACCTTCGCCGTAGCATGGCGAAGGTGGTCGGGGGGTCTGCAGGTGGCGGGGCGGAGCCTAAGGGCCGCCCTAGGTCAAACTGCAGGTTGGGAGATGGGATTGGTCGGTGGGTCTGCAGAGGGCGATTGGTAGGAAGTGGAAGGGCGGAGGTTTATCAGGGTGAGGAGGTGGAGGTTCTGTGAGGGTCGGCGAGCCGTGTGGGGTGCTGGAGTGACGGGAGCGGGTCGTCGGAGTTTGGCCGGAGATGGAGAAGGTGAGGGTGATTAGGCGCGGTCGAGGGGTAATTAGATAAAAATAGCGGGGGGAAAAGAGAGAGGGGAGGCAGGGAAGTAGTTCTAACCTAACTAAAGGGACGAAGGGGGCGAGGAGGCGGACGGCTGTACCTGCTGTCGCCGGAGAAGAAGGTGCCCAGTGGGGGAGGACGGCGGCGACGACGGGGCAGAGGCAACGCGCGCTGGTATTGCGCGACGCGGAGGAAGATCAGGGAGGTGGCTCTGCTGCTGGTATTGCAGCAGAGCGACGAGGAGGAGGAGGAGAAACCGCCAAAGAGAGGGGGCGTCTGTCGGAGCGGGAAGAGAGGAAGTGAGGGGGTATCTTCGTCAGATCCGAGCTCAAGAGAACGACAAAGCTTTTGGGGTTTTTATAGAGGTAGAGATGGAGAAGAGGGCGGAGGGAGGCGACGTGCCACCCTTGCCGGAGGACGCCGGAGGAAGGAGACCCATACCGTCCGTGTGTTCGTACGGCCGGTATGGGTGGTTGCAGCACTTAGGGTGGTGCTCCTGCGACGGCTGACGATGCAGGGCACCCCCATTTGACTTGGCAGGCCCCCCTCACCCTGCGCGGCGCCATGCTCCGCGCAAGGTCGCAGGAGCATGGTGCTGCTCAGGTTTTGCAGGAGGGACCTAAATGCAAGGAACGAAGGAGAGTTAGGAGCCAAAATGTGAAGGTTCAAAAGTTGAGGGCCAAAAAGTAAATATATAAGGACCAAAGTGTAAAGTTGGTCAAGAAGGTTTCTTCTTAGGCTCAAGTTTTTATACATGACGAATTAGGACTTAAGGATTCGGATGGTGAATTTTATTTCTAGATTAAACCTTGTTTGATTGATCAAATTACGCAAAAACCCAAATTAAGTTGTTAATTGGGCATGGTTCTCAATGTAAGTCAAAATGGGTTCCCAAGGCCAAATTGAAGGTTCTAAACCCTAGAGATTATTTTTCTATGAATTTTAGAGGGTTTATTCCATTTTTACTTTGCCTCAAACCTCGTGAATTGAAGTGGATTTCTTTTAGGGTTACAGAATGTCATTTAATTCTTAAATTGCTCATGAACCCATTTCTGATTGATTCAACCCACTTTTTATCTTATTTAGATCATTTGACCTATGTTCGGTGTCTGAGAAATTCCGTTTATGTACTGCAATGGTGAAATTGCAGTTTTTAACCTTTATTTCATGTTTTCTTCTCAGAACACTTATTCCTCAATTAAGCCCTTTGCTAAGTTATGTAGGAGCTTTTATCCTTTGTATTAGGTCAAAATGAGCTAGTTATGGCTAATGATGAAGTTCTCATCATGCGTCGACTTGACGCGGATGCGTGAACCACGTGATAGCGCTTCGTCGCTCTCGTAATCGTCTGCGGGAGTGCGGGTGCGCAATCGGATCAGCTCTCTAGATGTAACACGTAAGCTTGGAGAGCAAGAGCTTGCTTCTTAGGATCAAGAGACACAAAATGATGTGAAAGTGTATTACTAGGTGTATCTTATGTATCTTGTTGTGTCTTGGTGTGCAAGAGGTTCTCCTCTATTTATAGAGGGCCTAGGAAGGCTTTGGAAAGCTTCCATAGCCGTTGGGTGCAAAGCCTAAGAGAATCAGGCCGAAATCAGGGTTAATCATGAGTCTGACAGGGTTATCAGATGTCTGATCCTGGCATCGGATGTCTGGAAAACCAATTTAAGAAGTCTGGGAACAAAGTCAGACGTCTGATTTTAGGCGGGTTTCCTTCCTGACTTGAATCAGATCTAAACAGGGTTCTAGTGCAAGTCCATCAGATGACATACAGGATGTCTGGAGCTAAGTTTGGACGTATGGAAACCTACTTTTCTGCGGGAATGGATTTCCAAGAGAGTGCAACGACTATAAAATCTCTAAGAAGAGATTTTGGGTCAGCCGAGGCAAAACGGTCATGTATCAGACGTCTGGGGTTCTCTACGAAGGTCTGATAAGTCTCTAATGGTCATTTCCTCCATTATTTGCTAGGCCAGCCAACAGTCCACTAATTGGATGTTTGGAAAAATCATCAGACGTCTTCTAAGATGTTTGGACTAAGGTCTGGATGTCTGATTTCATCAGACAGAACTTAGTAAGTCTAGCCTAAACATTATCGGACGTCTGAGTCAACAATCAGATGTCTTAAAAGTATTTATCAGACGTCTGATTTTCAGATTAGACGTCTGAAAAGACTGTTTGAACCATATTTTGGTTTTCTAAGTTCTCTACAGAAAACCTAAGCATCCTTGGGTTGTGCAGGTGTTACTAAGACTACTGTTAGGGTACTTTGAGGCTCTTTAACATGAATCTAAGTAACAAAATAAAGAGCAACAATAAGAAACAAAAATACAATGAGTACAAGGAAAGGAAATCTATCCTATTCTTCGTATTCTTCCTTCTTCAAGCCATCACTCCTCGCGAATCTCCTTTGTTTTCCGACAAACTCCTCCAATCCGCCATAGATGCGAGCTCGAACTCCGTCTAAACACGTCTCCATTTGCAATTCACCTAAAATCTAAAACTTCAAGTGCAAATGTTAAATGACACGTGTTTTGTTATTATCAAAATAAACGATTGCGGTGCTCTAGTACCAACAATCTCCCCCTTTTTGATGATGACAAAATCATAAATAATAATGCAAGAAATCCCCCCACTTTTTGACATTATTAAAAAGGTTTAATTGATTTTAAATTTCCTATAACTCCCCCTTAAACCATACTCTTCTATAAATGTGTTGAATTTCTTTTAACAAAAATATTATCCTCCCCCTTTTTGTAACAACAAGATAGCTATTATTTTTCTCCCCCTTACTAAAGAAAATTTAGCTAACTTACATCTCCCCCTTAAAAGTTGACAATTAGCTCATAATTTTTAACTCCCTCTATTTAAATTCTAATGATAAAAAGGATAGGGTGAAGAGTTTTACCTCACCTACCATGGCCAATAAAGTGGCCTAAATGAAGGTGGTGGATGCCACATCGGATGGGGCTCCCATCCGTAGCTTGGAGGACTGAGCATCGACGTCGGTCTCCAATCTGGTGGTCGACGTGCAGCGGGTCCATCGTTTGTTCGCCGTCTCGTCGGTCTTCTTGTTCTCCTCCTTGGTCTACTCCTTGGTTCTCCCAACACAAGTTGACCATCTTTGAGCTTGTAGGTCTAGTCCTTTGTGTTGTAATCTTTATGACCTGCAAAATAGGATTCCAGATCTTTCTTCGATATCCAAGTGAGCTTGGATCCGGATTTGTTAGCGGATCTCCTTGACGGAGATCTTTTCTCAACCTTAGGGCTAGATAAAGTTTCTACTTTATTGATCAAATTATTTGATTTTTCTTTAAGAAATGCAATTTCTTTTTCTATAATATTCATCTTAGTCCTTAAATCAGAAATTTCTAATTTTTGACTAACATTTTCCTCAATCAATTTAGTATTTTCATTGATTAAATTTTTATTTTCTAATAGCAAGTTATTATTCTTAGGACTAGTTTCTAGATCCTTTAGTTATTTTTCTAACCTATCATTTTCATTTTTAAGTAAACTAAGGTTCTTTTTAACATTTTTATTTTCTATTTTAAGTGATTTACTAATTTCAAAAAGCTCATTAAAAGCGTATTGTAAATCAGGGTTTACCTCATTGTCGGAGTTGCTTTCGCTGTCAATGTCTCTTTCTTCGATTACCATGAAACCCATGCAAGCAGTTTCATTCTTTTTCTCTAATACTTCTTCTTCCTCCGAGCTTGGCTCTTCATGAGTGTCTTCTAACTTCCTCCATATCTCGTGGGCGGTAGTGCATTCTTGGATTTGCTCGAACTCTTTTGGACTCAATGCGTAATACAGGGCATTCATTGCCTTTACGTTGAGTGAAAGCTCTCAAATCTGCAGCTGCGAGTAGCCTCCTTGAGGTCGCTTTGGGATCTCGTATGGGGTTTCGCAACATCCCCATATCTCAAACTCAGTGGCTTGGAGCCACGTCTTCATCTTGAGCTTCCAATACCTGTAGTCACTCCCGTCGAAGTAGGGAGGACAGATGGTGGACTGTCCCTCAGATATTCTGATCGCGGGAATGCTTCCCTCCATCGGATCTCTTGCCAGTGTGTAACGCCGATCTGCAAGACCTGCTCTAATACCAATTGTAGTTTCCCCGGTAGGAGGGGGTGACGTAATAAAGTGCGGAATAAAAATATAGAGCAATCTCACAATATATCAATCACACAAATGGCACAAAGATTTTTAGGTGGAAGCCCAAACCGGGTGAAAACCACCACCTAACCCTCTCGAGTTAGGATTTTCCGATCAACCAAGTTGATGAAATCCACTAAACGAATCACTTAAACGAGGGTGACTCAACCTCAATTACAACCATGCTACTTTATACGAGGGTAGCGTACCTCAAACCCCTTCTCTTCACGAGAAGGATTTTGTCTCATGAAGGAGACAGGAATTCGCAAAGCGAATACCCAACCAAAGAACAAAGATAAATAACAACAATCCTATAGAGCCAACAAAGATGATCTTAACCTAAGCTTCTATAGGAATTAGGATGCTTCCCTTTGCAGAGGTGCGTCGACCTGACGCGGATGCGTGAACCATGCGGTAGCGCTTCGTCGCTCTCATAATCGTCGGCGGGAGAGCAGGTGCACAATCGGATCAGCTCTCTAGATGTAACACGTAAGCTTGGAGAGCAAGAGCTTGCTTCTTAGGATGAAGAGATACAAAATGATGTGAAAGTGTATTACTAGGTGTATCTTGTGTATCTTGGTGTGTCTTGGTGTGCAAGAGGTTCTCCTCTATTTATAGAGGGCCTAGGAAGGCTTTGTAAAGCTTCCATAGCTGTTGGGTGCAAAGCCCAAGAGAATCAGGTCAAAATCAGGGTTAATCATGAGTCTGACAGGGTTATCAGATGTCTGATCCTGGCATCGGATGTCTGGAAAACCAATTTAAGATATTTGGGAACAAAGTCAGACGTCTGATTTTAGGTGGGTTTCCTTCCTGACTTGAATCAGATCTAAACAGAGTTCTAGTGCAAGTCCATCAGACGACATACAGGACGTCTGGAACTAAATCTGGATGTCTGGAAACCTATTTTTCTGCGGGAATGGATTTTTAAGAGAGTGTAATGGCTATAAAATCTCTAAGAAGAGATTTTGGGTCAGCCGAGGCAAAGCGGTCATGTATCAGACGTCTGGGGTTCTCTGTGGACGTCTGATAAGGCTTTAATGGTCATTTCCTCCAATATTTGCTAAGCCAGCCAACGGTCCATGGGGTCGTTTGGGTTCCCTCTTGGGTTTCGTCGTAGTATAGTATAAAGAAATGGTCACCAGTTTAATACAATTTGTTACTCGGAAATAAAAAGTTTCCCGAGGTTGAACTCAGGGAGCAAACTATAATTCCAGAAGCATATAAATTCACAATATATAATGTTTTACAAAAATTAAGAAAGGGAGAGAGAGAGAAGAGTAAAAATTGGTCCTTTCTTTCTTTTTCCCTTTTCCTTCTCTTCTTTCTTCTTCTCTGCAGCAAGCTCTTCTTCTCTTCTTTTCTTTTCTTTTCCTTTCCTTTCTTCCTTCTCTGAAGGGCTTCTCTGCTTCTTCTTCCTTTCTTTTTCTCAGCAACTACGGTTCCTCTTTCTCTTTTCTTCTTTCTTCTACTCTGGCCCTTCTTCTTCATTCTTCTTCTCTGTTTTTTGTCTTCAGTAGTTCCATCCTTCTTCTTCTTCCTTCTTTTGCTGCTGCCTCTTCTTCTTTTTCATCGACGTCTGATTCAGAGCTCAGACGCCTTATCTGTTCAGCTTCTCCTTCTCTTTTCCTCTTGGCTTCCTCTTCTCCTTCCTTCCTTCTTCCTTCTTCCCTGCGCTGCTAAGTCCCGGCCACTGCTCCTCTTCTCCTTTCTTCCTTCCTACGCATACACACAAACGTCAGCGCAAAACCTACCCCTACCCCTTCCCTGCGTCTCTCTCTGAATCTCTCTTTGGTAAGCTCTCGCAGAGCCGGGTATCGGGTCAGGTCGCGTGCCCGGGTCCAGGCGCACCGGCGTGGGTGGTGCACGAGGAGTGCACAGGAGTGGGAAGTCGGGTTGGGTCAGATCCGCGTGGGCGTGTCGCGAACGAGACCCGGTGAGTAGGTGAGGGACCTCACCCCAGTGCTATCGGAGGCAACCAGCCGATAGCACTTTTTCAATTTATGTATGGGCATGCGCCCATACACTTCCAAGGTGGGACTAAAGTCCCACCTCCGATCTCGGGTGCCTGCGGGAGAAAACTTTGAGTAATTGGGGCAGCAGCCGAAGCTTGTGACCCCAAGTGAAATCCTAGATGTGTGTGCGGCTCCCTTCCGCGTCGCTTGGGGCTCACTCCTGGAGTTGAAGAGACATGGAGCTGCCTGCCAAGCAGCTCCTGCTGCTCGTCAATGGCGGCGAGGAGGGCGAAACCTGAAACACGCAAACGGCCTCGCGGCCACGTCAAAAAGGTTCAGGGAGGTTCGCTAGAGTGCGGCGAGTGCGGTGCGGGGGTCGGCGAGACGCGAGACTGCCTATGGCCATGCGCCTAGGGCACTCTGCGTGCGGGAGAGTGGGTGTGTTCGGGGAGTGGTCTGGAGGTGCTAGGTGGTGAATGGAGGGTGGATTCGGTGTCAGTGAGGTGGCGCAGAGCTTAAGGGGTAGCTGGCGAGGCGGATGGAGGCGTGGAGTGGCGAGTACGCCTCGCTGGAGGGCAGCCGGAGATGGAGAAGATGGTGATGGACAGTGGTGGTCGGTGGGTTGAAATAGTAAATTAGGAAGGGGGAACTAACAGAGAGAGAGAGGGGAAGGTTTTTACCTACCTAATTGACGAAGAGGGAGGGAGGCGGTGCTCGGTGCGTACCTGCCGGCACCGGAGACAAAGGAGCCCAGAAGGGAGTAACGGCGGCGAGGAAGAGGTTGGGAAGGCACCAGCTGGTGCGGCCTGGCGCGGGAAGACGAGGCGGAGTGGGCTCTGCTGCAGGTATGGTAGCAGAGCGACGAAAGGAGGAGGAAAGGGCCACCGGAGTCTGTGGGCGTTTTGGCCGTGGGTGGAGGAGACGAAATTGGGGAGGGATCATTGGCCAAATTATGCTTGAAGGAGACGGCAGCCCCTGCCGCTCCTTATAAAGGCGCTGGCGAGGAAAGGGTCTCGAGAGAGCGACGTGGGGAGCTCGCTGGAGATGTCGGAGATGAAGACCCATGCCTCTCGTGCGTTCGCACGAGAGGCATGGGCAGCCGCGGGTCACAGGGGAGGGTCCCTTCGATAGAGGACAACGTAGGGAACCCACCTTTCGTTCCTGAGAGCGGTTGCCTTACCCTGCGCGGTGCCATCTCCCGCGCAAGGTCGCCGGAGGTATGGTGCCTACCCAGGGTGGCAGGGGGACTGTTCTGCAAAGAACAAAGGGGAAGATAGGCAGGCTGCATGCAAGGTTTTGAAAAGATAAGGGTCAAAAAGTAATTCAAGAGGATCAATTTGTAAAGTCAGTCAAGACGGTCTTCACCTAGGCCCAAATTTTTGTACTAGCCTAATTTGAACCTAAGGAATTCAATGGTGTAATTTGATTTTAGGTTTGACCATGTTTGATTGACCAATTTGCGTAAAAACCCAAATTCGGTTAAAATTTGGGCATGGTTCTCAAATTAGGTCAAAATAGGTTGCAAAGGCCAAATTGAAGGTTCTAAACCCTAAGAAGTATTTTTTCGTGATTTTTAGAGGATTTAGTTGATTTTTAATCTACCTAGAACCTCATGAATTAAAGTGGGTTTGTTTTTAGGGTTACAGAATGTCATCTAATTCCTAGAAGTTGCTATAACCCTTTTCAGATCAGATTATCCCACTTCCTTCCTTATTAAGCTCATTTGACCTATGTTTAGACCCTTAGATACCCTGTTTGTGTATTGCATTGGTAAAATTACATTTTTATCCCTCATGACTTGTTTTATTCTTCAATTCAGAATTCTCTGAGTTAGGCTTTTCTTTAGGTTTTGTAGGAGCTTCTTTACACTTATTTAGATCAAATTGTGCTAGTTAGGGTTCATGATGAGGCTTTCATCAGTCCACTAATTAGACGTCTGCCAAAATCATCAGGCGTCCTCTAAGACGTCTGGACTAAGGTCTGGATGTCTGATTTCATCAGACAAAACTAAGTAAGTCCAGCCTAAACATTATCAGACATTTGAGTCAACAGTTAGAGAACTAAGTATTTATCCGACGTTTGATTTTTAGATTAGACGTCTGAAAAGGCTGTTTGAACCCTATTTTGGTTTTCTAAGTTCTCTACAGAAAACCTAAGTGTCCTAGAGTTGTGCAGGTGTTCCTAGGACTACTGTTAGGGTACTTTGAGGCTCTTTAACATGAATCTAAGTTACAAAATAAAGAGCAACAATAAGAAACAAAAATACAACGAGTACAAGGAAAGGAAATCTATCATATTCTTCATATCCTTCCTTCTTCAAGCCATCGCTCCTCGCGAAGCTCTTTTGTTTTCCGTCAAGCTCCTCCAATCAGCCATGGATGCTAGCTCGAACTCCATCTAAACACGTCTCCATTTGCAATTAACCTGAAATCTAAAACTTCAAGTGCAAATGTTAAATGACACGTGTTTTGTTATCATTAAAATAAACTATCGCGGTGCTCTAGCACCAACACCTAGGTCCAGGCCCACCGGCGTGTGTGGTGGGCGTGGAGTGCGTGGGATAGGTAATTGGGTCGTGTGCCAGATCCGCAGGGCCAGGTCGCAGACAAGGTGTGAGCAAGTGAGGGCGAGGGACCTCACCCCTGTGTTCTGAGGCAACCTAAAGAAAACACAAAAATAATAAAAGGCGCTCACCTACGCTGGGCGTTTCCGAGGTGGGACTAAAGTCCCACCCGCTTCTGCTGGTGCTCGCAGGTGGAATGGCCTTCCAATTTTGCAGCTGCAGTCGATGAAGGCCCTGATTGCCAGGTGCGTAAGGCTTGTAGAGGGATTCCGCACACCTGGGATGCGTATGCCTGGAGTGGGTCGTCTTAGAGCGAGCGAGGGAGCTTCTTCACACCTTCGCTAATGGCGGCGGAGGCGCGAACTTGAAATGCACAAATACGGCCTCGCGGCCCTATCAGACCACAAGAAAACCGTCGCCGTATTACGGCGAAGGTGAGGCGAGGGTTGGTTGGCCGCAGGGATGCCTAGGCATGCGTGCCTAGGTCGCTCTGTGGTCGTGAAGGTGGGTTAGGTCAGTGGGCGAGTATGGAGGTGTTGGCGGTCGATGAAGGGGTGGATGGTGATCAGTGGGTGAAGGCGAAGGTTCTGAGGTAGGTGGCGAGGCATGCGGAGGAGTGGAGCGACGGTTTCGCCTCGCCGATGGTTTTCCAGATGTGGAAAAGGTGACAATGGTTTGTGAGCATCGGGACGTGAAATTAGGAATAGATGAAGGGAAAAGAAAGAGCAAAGGGAGAGGACTTATCTGCGAGTGGATAGACGAAGGGGGGGTGGAAGAGTAGGATGGCTCGTATGTGCTGTCGCTGGAGACGAAGGCCCTGAGGTGAGGATGACGCCAACGAGGAAGGGGTTGGAGGGGTGCGCGTGGGTACGGCGCGGCGCGGAGCACGGCGGAGAGGACTCGGCCACTGGTATTGGGGAAAAGTGATGAAATGAGGGAGGGAGAGTCGTCGGAGCCTGCGAGTGTCTGACCAAAGATGAGGACAGAGGAGATTTTGCGGTTATCTCTGGCCAAAACAGGCTTTCCTCAAGCGAAGGGATCTAGGCTTGCTTATAAAGGCACGGGTAGGAGGTTATTCGCAAGGAGACGGCCAAAAGTCGTCGCCGGGGGCATGGCCGAAGGGGATACCCATACCTCTCGAGTGTTCGCACAAGAGGTATGGGACGATATAGGGCATGGGGAGCTACTCATGCAGTACGGGGCTTCGTAGAGGGCTCTCCTTTCAAATCTGAGAGCCGCTCCCTGGGGAAACGAGGAGAAAAAAACAGCCTCAAAACCTCGCCGGAGGTATGGGTCCCTGCTACAATGGCAGAGGGACCTGAATGAAGAAAGTGACGAAAAGTTGAGGAGATTTTTTCAAGGGTTTCCAAAAGTTAAGGGTTAGAATGTAATTGGGTGGACCATTTTGCAAAGTAGGTCAAGATGACCTTAACTTAGCTTCAAATTTTGGTACAGATCTAATTGGACCTAAGGAATTCAATGGTGAAGTTGGATTTTAGGTTTGACCTCGTTTGACTGGATATTTTGCACAAAAACCCAAATTAGGTCAAATATTGAGCTTTGGCCCCAATCTAGGTCAAAACAGGTTCCAAAGGCCAAATTGAAGGTTCTAAACCCTAGGAGATATTTTTTCATGAATTTTAGAGGATTTATTTGATTTTTATCTTGCCTGGAACCTTGTGAATTTAAGTGAGTTTGTTTTAGGGTTACAAAATATCATTTAATTCTTAAATTTCACAATAACCCTCTTTTGACTGAAATATCCCACTTTTTCTCTTTTTAAGTCCAACTGACCTATATCTAGACCCTGAGAAATCCCGTTGATGCACTGCAATTGTGAAATTGTTGTTTTACCCTATTCTTCAGGTATTCTTTTCAGATCAGTAATCCTTTGAATTAGGCCTTCCTTTAGGTTATGTAGGAGCTTTTGTTCATTTTATTAGATCAAAATAAGCTAGTTAGGGCTCATGATGATGTTCTCATTGCAGCTCGTGTTTTAACATGCATCTCAAGTAAACCAGATTAATTCAACATCATGCTCATACATGCCTACCCTAGGGTTCATTCCACATCCTAGGGTTTCAATCAATTTAATCTAAGCAGGCATATTCTTTATTCATGTCTTAATAAATGCATTAAAACACTCTACCGGATATCACAGGAGGAATGGGGGCCAATGCCGTAGATCTGGTCGCCTCCGCGGGCCCCGAACACGGCACAGGTTGGTAACCTGTACCAGCGACCAATGTACATTAAACGAGCTCAAAATAGTAGATACTCAACACAAACAAGTAGGGGAACTCAAGTGGAAAATAATACTTCGTTTGTGGAAATCCGATTCCGTTTGGGCCTTAAACAAGCAAAAAATGTGGTTACTGATCAAAATCAGACGTCTGGGACTAGACGTCAGATCTCACCTTGTGTTTCTTATGGCTGATTCAGACGTCTAGACTCCCTCTGAGACTATCTGGGGGCAGTTCCAGACGTCGAACAAGGTCTCCGGTCGTCTGGAAGTACCTCCGAACATCTGGTGACGTGAGTAGACATCCAAAAGTACTTGGGAAAGCGCATCTTGCGCCTTCGCAAAGCCTGCACCTGCGTACGAGCACCCGCAAACACAACGATTAGCCGACATCCCCTACGTTATGTTCTCCATGGTGGAAAAGTGGCACAGGAAGATACCTACTGACGCGGCGATAACTAGGTTTTGTTATAGCGTTGTAGTATAGCCGGTTATTGCCATCATTTCAAATATATAATTTTTTTACTCGGAGAATAAAAGAGTTCCCGAGGTCGAACTCAGGGAGCAGGTCGTATTCTAGGGGTACAAATTCTTATTACAAAAATAAAGAGAGAGAGAGATGAAAATTTGGCTTCTTCTTCTTCTCTTCTCTTCTTCCTCTTTGGCTTTTGGTTTCTTTATCTCCTTGTGGTCTTCTTCTTCTGCCTTCTGTTCTTCAGATCTTCTTCTCGTGCTCTCTTCTTTTGCTTTTGCTGTTAGGACGTCGTCTCTCCTTCTTTCTTCTTTTTCTTTCTGTCTTCTTTATCTGCAGCAGTGGGTGATGTTCTTCTTCTTCTTTCAGCTCTTGTTTCTGCTTGTCTCTTTCTTTTTCTTTTCCCTTGCGGTCCTGTTCTTCTTCCTCTTTTCTGCCTTCAGAGCGTAGTCTGATTTTCCAATCAGACGACTTCAACCGCCGCTGCTACAGTGCTCCTCCTTCCTTTAGCTTTCGTCGTCCTTCTTCTCTGCCTCGCTCGTCTTCTTCTTCTTTGCCTGTGCCTGCACACTTCAAAGCTCTCGTCAGAGATGGCAAAACCTACTCTACCCTCCCCCACCCGCGTTTCTCTCTCACAGAAGACGCTCTTAGGAAAGCTCTCCCAGAGCAACCGGGTAATCGGGTAAGCGGGTCGCGCCCGGGTCCAGGCCCACCGGCGTGCGTGGTGGGCGAGGAGTGCAGGTCAGGCTAAGTCGGGTCGGGCCAGGTCCGCGAGGCGTGCGTGCGGACGAGGCCGGGTAGTCGGGCGGGTGAAGGGGACCTCACCCCGTGAACTGAGGCGAACAGCTTAAGGCACTTTTTGCTTTTAAGCGCCCGTTCGCCTCAGTGGCTTTCCGAGGTGGGACTAAATGTCCCACCCCAATTTGGATGCCTGCGCGGAGGAAGCAGCGGCAGTCGAGGCGAAGCGCGGGGGCTTCGCACGAGAGCTTCGACTCGACTGCAGCCTGGTACTTCGCGAAGACGCCTCGCACTGCCTGGGAGGGTGACCTGGGAGTGGCGCACCTGGGGCAGCAGGTGAAGAAGCTGCTTCGCTTCAACAATGGCGGCGGCGAGCGCAGGTACCTGCCCACAGAGAAACGGCCTCTCGGCCCAATCAGAAATGCGGAGGACCTTCGCCGTGGTACGGCGAAGGTGGTCGGGGGGTGTGCAGGCGGCGGGGCGGAGCCTAAGGGCCGCCCTAGGTCAAACTGCAGGTTGGGAGATGGGTTTGTTCGGTGGAGTTGCAGAGGGTGATTTGGGGGAAGTGGAAGGGCGGAGGTTGATCAGGGTGAGGAGGCGGAGGTTCTGCGGTGGTCGGCGAGCCGTGTGGGTTGCTGGAGTGATGGGAGCGGGTCGCCGGAGTAGGGGTCGGAGGTGGAGAAGGTGAGGGCGATTGGTTGGATCGGGGCAACAGTAAAGCTGTAAAGTGAGGAAAAGGAAGAGGGGAGGAAGAGGAGGAGTTCTACCTACTTAGCAGGACGAGGAGGGGCCGGAGCAGGCGACAGTCGTATCGACTGTCGCCGGAGAAGAAGCTGCCCAGGGGAAGGGGCGGCGGCGAGGAGAGGGCCGGAGAGGCGCCAGCTGGGTATGGCGTGGCGCGGGAAGAGCGAGGGAGAGCAACCCTGCAGCTGGTAGTGCGGCAGAGCAACGAGGAGGAAGAGGGGAGGCCGCCGGAGCTGGAGGGCTTCCTGTCGGAGTGGGAAGAGAGGAAGTGGGGGTCTTTCTCCGTCAGGACCGAGTTGCTGAGAACGGCGGAGCGACGGGGGTATTTATAGGGGCGGAATCAGAGAGGAGGGCGGAGGGAGACGACGTGTCTCCCTCGCCGGAGGACGCCGGAGATGGAGACCCATACCGTCCGTGCGTTCGCACGGCCGGTATGGTGGGTTGCAGCGACCAGGGGGGTGTTCCTGCAACGGCTGACGACGCAGGGCACCCCCGGTTGTCTCGCCAGACCCTCCCCCTTACCCTACGCGGCGACATGCTCCGCGCAAGGTCGCCGGAGCATGGTGCTGGTCAGGTTTTGGCAGGAGGGACCTGGATGCAAAGAACGAAGGAGAGTTAGGGGCAGAAATGTGAGGGTTCAAAAGTTGAGGGCCAAAAAGTAAATAAATGAGGACCAAAGTGTAAAGTTGGTCAAGAAGGTTTCCTCTTAGGCTCAAGTTTTTATACATGACTAATTGGGACCTAAGGATTATGATGGTAATTTTTATTTCCAGATTAAACCTTGTTTGACCGGTCAATTTACGTAAAAACCCAAATTAAGTTGTTAATTTGGGCATGGTTCTCAATGTAGGTCAAAATGGGTTCCTAAGGCCAAATTGAAGGTTCTAAACCCTAGAGATTATTTTTCTATGAATTTTAGAGGGTTTAGTTGATTTCTGCCTCGAACCTCGTGTTTTTAAGTGGGTTTGTTTTTAGGGTTATAGGATGTCATTTAATTCCTTGGAGCTGCTGTAGCCCTTATTTAATCATCTCATCCCACTTTTATTCTTATTAGGTTGCTTTGACCTATGTTTGGACCCTGAGTTACCCTGTTTTTAGATTGGATTGGTGAAATTGCATTTTTACCCCTTAGTTTCTGTTTTCTTTGCGAACTCAGAATCTCTCTGAGTTAAGCCTTTCCTTGAGTTATGTAGGAGCTTTTATCCTTTGTATTAGGTCAAAATGAGCTAGTTATGGCTCATGATGAGGTTCTCATCACCTACCTCACGATATTGCGCTTTCAAATGTCTGGCCTTAGCTCCGGACGTCTTGGTGCCTCGCCAGTCGTCTGGACTTCACTCCAGATGTATGATACTGGAAACTTCCAGTATCAGAACTTCTTCACGCCGCTCGCCCTGCTTGCCCTCTGCTTGCAGTGGCAGCTGTAAGAGCTTGAGCAGCTCCTCAATGGAGTCCTCTCTCCCACGACTCCTCCTCTAGCTTCACCGAGCTCCCACGGCCGTCCTCCTCCTCCCCAGCTCTCACTCCCTCGCACTCTCTAGCTCTCGCTCCTCCCCGCTTCCCCCTCGCCGATGTCTCTCCTTACCGCAGCTGCAGCAGAGACGGGAGGGGGACGTGGCTGTCGCAGGGGAAGGTGGAGGTGGCAGTGGCTTGAGTGGTGTGAGGGGGTGAGAAGAAGAGGTGAGGGGTTTATATAGGAGGGGAGTTAGGGTTTGGGGTAAGGGTGCGGGGAGAGAGAAAGGCCTCTGTGCGCCGCCCGCGCGTAGAATGCAAAGTGCAGTACGGAATTTCCCACTTTCAGACATCCAGGCACGTGTCCAGACATTTGGACAGACATCTGACTGAAACTCCAAACTTCTTATCTGGCTAAAAATGTAACGAGTCATTTCAGAGACCAAAATGTTTGGGAGATCCCAAGGCTTCCGCACGTCGTGAAACGACTACCTATGCCTGCATCAACTACTCCTACCCCGGAAGCGAGCGTCATCCTCGAGCGCCCATGTTAGAAACTGGGTGCGCAGTCCTTGGTAGTCCTCCCAAGTAGTAGAACCTTCATCCTCGTCAGCACAAATAACCAAGACTTCAGCTGTCGGAGCGTCATCACGGCGAACTAACTGTTTGGCGATGATGCGGTCAGGATACCACCCCATGTCATCACGAGGAGGCCACTCAGGTGGTGGTGTTGCAATCAGTAGAGAATGACCATGGTGGCGCTTCAACTGCGAAACATGGAAGACCAGATGCAAATGACAACCAGCGGGAAGAGCCAACTCATATGTGACCGCACCCACTCGCTTGGTAATGGGGAATGGGCCAAAATACTTGGGGGATAGTTTGTTGTGCGGATGTTTGGTGAGTAAGGCGGAGCGAAATGGTGATAGGCGCAAATACACATGCTGGCCAACTTGATAAGAAACATCAGTGCGATGTCGGTTAGTGAGAGATCTCATCCTATCTTGGGTATGTCGGAGCCGTTCATGCAGCTCAGAGAGCATGGTGTCGTGAGAGAGAAGAGTCTGTGCGCCATCCTCAGAGCGGGCTTCTCCACTCACATAGTCCCGAATGGTCGGAGAAGGGCGCCCATAGATGACCTCGAAGGGCATTGTTCTTGTGCTTGAGTGCCACTACATATTGAAGGAGTACTCGGCCCACGGAAGCCATTGCACCAATGAATATGGATGCTCATTGCAGAAACAACGAAGATAGGAGCCAACACTTCGGTTGATGACTTAAGTAAGGTCATCCGTCTGGGGGTGGTGGGCCGACGAAAGCTGCAGGTGGGTGCCTTGGAGTTTGAAGAGTTCCTTCCAGAAATTATTGGTAAAAACGACGTCGCGGTCACTGATGACAGCCTGTGGGATTCCATGGAGCTTAACAACCGTGTTGACGAAGATGCGGGTGACCTCCATTGCAATGTACGGGCGGCGCATCGGGACAAAATGAATGTACTTGGAGAGGCGATCCACGATCACTAAGAGAACTGTGAAGCCATGATCAATCGGAAGAGCCTCAATAAAGTTCATGGAGACTTCCTCCTATATGAGGTTGGGAATGGGTAGGGGCTGCAATAGGCCCGCCGGTGCTTAGGACGAAGCCTTGCTCTGTTGGTAGACTTTGTTGGTGCTAAAGCACCACGATCATTTGTTTTGATGATAACAAAACACGTGTTATTTAACATTTGCAATTTGAGTCTTAGATTTCAGGTCAATTGCAAATGTGGACGTGTTTAGACGGAACTCGAGCTCGCATCCAGGACGGATTGGAGGAGCTTGACGGAAAACAGAGGAGGTTCGCGTGGAGCGAAAGATTGAAGATGGAAGGAAATGAAGAATAGGATAGATTTCCTTCTTTTGTACTTGTTGTATTTTTTGTTTCTTTTGTTGCTCTTTATTTCCTTAGATATTTCATGTTAAAGAGCCTCAAAGAACCCTAACAGTAGTCCTATGAACACCGGCACAACCCTAGGATACTTAGGTTTTCTGTAGAATACTTAGAAAACCAATATAGGGTTCAAACAGCACTTCCAGACGTCTAATTCCCAAATCAGACGTCTGATAAAGTATTTTAAGACGTCTGACTGTTGTTTCAGACGTCTGATAACTGTTAGGCTGGACATAGTTAGTTCTGTCTGATGAAATCAGACGTCCAGACCCTTATTCCAGACGTCTTAGGAGACGTCTGATGGACTTGCCAGACGTCCAGATAGTGGACCGTTGGCTAGCTTAGCAGGCACTCAAGCTTATGACCGTTAGAGCCTTATCAGACGTCCTTAGGCCTTTCCAGACGTCTGATAAATGACCGTTTTGCCTCGGCTGACCCAAAATCTCTTCTCAGAGATTTTCTAGCCGTTGCAACGTTTGGAAATCAATTCCCACAGTAAAAGTAGGTTTCCAGACGTCCAGACTTAGTGACAGACGTCCTGTATGTCGTCTGATGGACGTGCGTAAAAACCCTATTTAGATCTGATTCAAGTCAGGGAGAAACCCGCATAGAATCAGACGTCTGACCTTGAAATCAGACGTCTTAAAGTGGCCTTCAAGACGTCTGATGCCATAGTTAGACGTCTGATAACCCTGTCAGAACAATGATTGTTCCTGATTTCGGCCTGATTCTCTTGGACTTTGTTCCCAACGACTATAGAACCCTTTCTAAGCCTTCCAAAGCCTTCCTAAGGCCTCTATAAATAGAGGGGAACCCTTGCAACACAAACACACACTTGGATACACTTAGCTACACACTTTCACACTCTTTTGTGTCCAGAAAAGATCTTGCTCTCCAAGCTTAAGTTCTACATCTTGAGAGCATCAAACCTTCGCGCACCCGCTCTCCCGCCGTTGTCTACGAGAGCGACATTGCGCCGTTGCGTGGCTCACGCATCCGCGTCCTCAACGCACTCCTTGCAAAGGGGAGTTTCCTAAATCCTATAGAAGCTTAGGTTTATTACTTTGTTGGCTCTATAGGTTTGTTGTTTTATTTTACCTTTGTAATTTGGTTGGGTATTCGCTTTGCGAATTCCCGTCTCCTTCGTGGGACAAAATCCTTCTCGTGGAGAGAAGGGGTTGAGGAACGCTACTCTCGTACTTGTAGCGTGGTTGTACTGAGGTTGAATCACCCTCGTGTTAAAGTGATTCGGTTAGTGGATTTGATCAACTAGGTTGATCGGAAAATCCTAACTCGAGAGGGTTAGGTGGTGGTTTTCACCCGGTTTGGGTTTTCACCTAAAAACAATTGTGTACATTGTGCGATTGTCTTTTTGTGTGAGATTGTTTATATTTCAATTCCGCATTTTTTTTGTTACGCTAATCTCACCCCCTCCTAGTACAAGTAGGAACTTTCAGACTTAGCACTCCCGGACCCACGTCCTTACCGAGGAGCACATGGAGTACCAGAAGAAGTCGCTTCTGAGGAGGTGGAGGGTCTTGTCATACCCTGCGTCGCCCCTGACCGGGGAGGAGTGATTCACGTAGTATTTGTGGAATGAGAAAGGACAAGGAAGTGACGAAGCGTCGATCCTTATAGTAGAGTAACCCATTGTCGAGGGTCTAACAAGCGAAGTCGGAGCAGCTATCCTCAGCGAGGGAGAGGGCTTGCTGATAGTTTACATGGTCGTGGTACTCCGTGCAAAGCTAGTTAGACCATGGGGAATGGACCATGGACACGACGCATGCGAGCTCGTCCTCCTCCAGGCGTGATAGGGCGTCCGCCGCACAGTTATGAGCCCCCTACAATAGACAATCTCAAAGTCGTAGGGGGCCAATTTGGCCACCCACTGTTGTTTCCGGACCGAGGTGAGTCGTTGGCGTAGGAGGAACTTGAGAGTCCGATGATCAGTGTGGACGATGAAACTACGAAAGAGGAGATAGCAGCTCCATTTCTCCACAGCCAGCACCAAGGCAAAGAGTCCCTTCTCATAGGCAGAGTAGGTTGCTTGGTGCGGAGTTAGGGGTTGACTGAAGTAGGCTAGGGGGTGGCCATCTTGCATGAGCATTGCGCCGATGTTGCCATCTGAGGCATCGCATTTGATGACGAATGTCAACGAGAAGTTTAGGAGAGCTAACATTGGGGTTGTTGTAAGGGGTTGTTTGGAGGGCGCAAAAGGCACACTCTGCCTCGTCACTCCAAGTGAAGCATCCCTTCTTGAGGAGGCCATGAAGAGGAGCGGCGATAGAGCCGAAGCCACAGACGAAGTGGCGGTAATACCTCGCTAGGCAGAGGAAGCCTCAAAGGGAGATAGTGGTAGTAGGTCGCAGTTAAGATAGGACGTCTTCAATCTTTTTGGGATAGACCTCAACCCCACTGGCAGAGATGATGTGGCCAAGGTACTCCATACGAGAGACATCGAAGGAGCATTTGGACTGCTTAACATAGAACTATCGCAGTCGGAGGAGCTCGAAGACAGCCTGAACAGGGAGCAAATGCAAGGCCCACATTGGGCTGTAGATAATAATGTCATCAAAGACAACCAGGATGAAGTTGCGGAGATCTAACCTAAAGATGTTGTTTATGACCCGTTGGAAAGAAGATGGCGCGTTGCAGAGACCAAATGGCATGACAAGGAATTTGTAGTGGCCCTTGTGGGTGCGAAAGGCTATCTTGAAGATGTTGTTGTCCTGCATGCGAATTTGGTGGTATCCGGACCAAAGGTCCAGTTTGGTGAAGAAAGCCGTGTCCCTGAGATCATCGAAGAGATCGCCAATGATGGGTATGGGATATTGGTCCTTGATGATGCACTCGTTAAGGGTTCGATAGTCCACACAGAAGCATCACAAGTCATCCTTCCATACCAAGAGCACTGGGGATGCGAAGGGGCTGGTGCTTGGCCAAATGAGGCCCTTGCTGAGTAGTAGCTGGATTTGGCATTCTAGCTCATTGTTTTTGAGCCCAGCCATGGCGGTAGGGAGCAATGGCCACTGGGGAGGCACCTGCCTTCAAGGGAATGGCATGGGCCTCGTCCCGCGCTGGTGGCAGCCCTCGAGGTTCGAAGAAGACATCCGCAAACTCCTCGAGAAGGGCTTGCATGGCTGGGTCATTGGGTGCAGCCTCCTCCACCGACTACAACTCTGCCTTTGGTAGTGTACCCAGCAAGAATAAGTCGACTAACTTGGCAATGGCTTGCTGTAGTTCATCCAGCATCAACGTCCCCCCTCCTGGAACGACACCTTGTAGCACCACGAGCTCGCCATCAAGCTGATAAGTGAGGGTGAGTGCATGGAGGTCCCACGAAGTGAAGCCTAATTCCCAAATCCATGGGACACCAAGAATGACGTCAAAAGTGCCCAACCTCAGGACATAAGCGTCCATGGTATGGTGCATGCCCTGTAGGAAGAATGGCAGTGCCTCCACATGCTGGTGAGCCACCAACGTGGCGCCCCTAGCAACCATGACTCGGACGTAGCGGTCCAAGTCCATGTGCGGGTGGGTCAGTGGTAGCAACCTCGAGTCAATGAAGTTACTCAAGCTTTCAGAGTCGACAAGAGGGAGTCCACCTCCGGCGACGGTGAGGAGCTCGAGCTTAATCAAGCTCGCATTGCCCTTTCCTGTGATAGCATGGGAGGATATTTGCTCATCCATGTCCATGCTATCAGTGGGAGTCTCCTGTGCCTCTTCCCATGTTTCCTCCTCGGCTAGCATATAGAAAACCTTGCTCTTGCAATGGTGGCCCAACGTATATTTTTCGTTGTAGTTGTAGCACAGCTACTGCCGACGACGCTCCGCCATCTCAGCAAGTGTGAGTCACTTGAAAGAAGGAGCCGATGACGAGGACTTGCGGTCCCCGGTCACTGGTGTAGCACTCGCCGGTGGGGGTCGAGTCACGAAGCTCCCCCTTGAATGGCGGTCGTTGCGCTCCTTGAAAACACAGCCATACTTGAGCACCTGAGCCATGGTTTTCGGCTCAAGGACGAGGACCTCCATCAGGATGTCGTCCTTGAGGCTAGAAACAATGATCTCGACATACTTCTCCGTCAATGAGGGAACTTGGTCTTGCAAGGCTTCAAACTTGGTGTAGTACTCTAGCACGGTGGTGGTTTGTCGCAGCCGACAAAGCTTCCCCAGAGGCTGTTCGTATGCACTGCGATCAAACCTCGCAAGGAGCTCCTCCTCGAAGTCTCCCCATGATTGGACTCGACCGGATTGCTCACTCCAGTGGAGCCATTGATTGGCCTCACCTTCGAGATGCAGAGCCACCAGCCCGATCTCCTCCTCGGGCACGCGATGGAAATCCAGGTAGCGTTCTGCTAGATGGAGCCATCCCATCGGATCTTCCTTCCTGTAATAGTGTGGGAAGACCAGCTTGACGGATTTAGCGAGAGCCACGGCACCCTTGTCGACTCGCCTCCTTCGCCTTCGGCGTCATGGACCCTGGGTGGTGGCAGGTTCCGCCCTTGGCTCGAGGAAGCTTGGTCGCCCATTCTCCCTTCGCGGAAGAGATGGATAAGCTCCTGCAACATTCTGACCATCTCCTGTTGGGACTTGATCAGCATGTCTAGCTTGGAGTCAGCAGAAGCAACGTCCCCCTCCATAGGCCGAGAGTTGCTTGGCTCTAATACCAAGTTGTTGCACGTGCTGGAAGCAGAGGACAACCTCAGAGACCGTCTCAAGGGTGGAGGCAGTCGAGGAGTCTTCCAACGACCTGCTGTGGGTGGTGAGCCAACGACCACATCACGTATAAGGTGGAATAAGATGGAAATACTGGAATTTATCTCGGTTCATTCATAAGAAAATGGAGGTACATATATAAGAGGACTTCTCACGTCACAAGATATATGCCCTCACGCTACTTCCACTCAAATCTTCCCTTGCATGCTACCGCGGCAGACAGCAGCACTCCCAACCCAACATACTCAAAAGAAGAAATACAACGTACTCGAAGAAGAAATACAGACATAGTTGCCATAGGAGGTATGGCGTGTGAGACCAAATTGCCTGGGAGATCCAAGGCTTCCCCACGCCGTGAAACGGCTGCCTGTGCCTGCATCACTGACCCATGAGGAAAACCATCCTCATCACCTAGCTCTGCCAAGGACGAGTGGCCACAAACATGCAAGGGCCTTGGCACCTGCCGGCTAAGTTGCTCAAGCCGCTCCGCCAGAGAAAGAGGTTGCTACCAGCCAACTCCCTGTCTTGGAGTGGAAGCGACACGGGATCGCTTTGGTCGGAAGCTGAGACCCCGAGCCACCTCGGCAAGGGCTCCATAACGAGACCAGGGCCCTCAGCAGGATCAACGGCACCCCAACCCCCTAGTTAGAGATAGAGGCGTCGGATCCCCGAAGGAAAGTTCCTCCACCACGCCAAACCCACCGAGTGCGCAGAGAGGCGGCACCACCCAGCCAGCATCTGGCAGCTTCGAGGAGGGGAAGCCACGGGAGGTGGCCTCACTTAAACGGACGTGGCGCATGCCCATTAACCTGAGTAGGTCGTCTCGAGGTGCTGCAGAAGCGAGCGGTATTGTACCTTGTATGGAGGGAAGCCCTCAAATTGTCCCTCTGTCGAGATTGCTGGCAAATCTATAAGGTGTGCCCGCTTACTCGACGGGAGGGACGTTAACCTCAGATAGCCTTCATGGAAGGCATGCCAACAACAGGCGCAACTGGCAACCCGGCCGACTCAATCTTTTGCTTTTTTTTTGTTTTTGCTTTGTATTTTCTTCTTGTGTGTGTGTGTGTGTGTGTGTAATGGGGAATGTTGAGGTGTTATTGAGTTTGTTTTGGGTCAGAATGGTATTTTAAGAATTTGTCCAAATGTTGGATTCCTGTAAATTTGGTCGGGATCTGCCCATTGGGGTGTGTTCTTGCGGTATGGGTTGTGGGGGCTGGCTGGGGTATTTCTCTTTGGCGGGAAGGCTTGGGGAGCAAAAGTTTGTTCTTTTGAGAATTTTCTGAAGAAAATGAACTATTGGTTAAGGTGGAGTGTCTTAGAACCATAAATGGAATGGGTCGGGGTGGAGAAGGAGCTGAGCAAGCCACCCTTGGACAGTGCATCCTGCTGCTTCTCATTAATGCTTGGCATTGATGTTGATGCTGGTGCATCCTTCAGCTCAAGGGAGATGTCTCTATTGCTGTCTGCGACAGGGAACTCCAATCTCATTGTGGTTGTTGTATGAACAGGGATGTGCATCCTACAGTTCATCTTTGAAGCTTTTTCTAGTAGTTTTAATGTCATTTGTAAACTTGGGTTCTGAGAATTTCTCTTTCATCGTTCTCAATCATCTGAAGCTTCCAATTTTATTTTTTTTTTCCTCCGACACTTCATTGCATGAACCGTGTGAATGGCCTATTCTTCCATAAAAGGAGCAAAACTTAGGTAACCCAACATATTTGATTGGAAATTTGAGTGAAACATCTTTGTCAGATTTGATGATTAAGACTCTTTAGGGGCGTAGTGGTATTTAACATTAACCATGTTCTTCTGATTTATTTCAAGCTTAGGACCAATGTCGAGAACATCTTCCATTCTTGAAGCAATCTTGAGAATGGCTCTATGAGTTCAGTACTCAGGGAGCTTCCATATATGAGGACCCAGAAGATATCCACTTAGATTTGTATTCGCTTTGTGATGTGTTGGGCCTACCTTTCTCAAGGGCAATCAAGTGGCCTTCAAGGTGCCAAGGTGCGCTGCTCCAAATCATGTCTGCCTCCTTGCTCGTGTGAAACTGAGCCTCCCAATGGCCTATCTCTGGCAGGTGTAGTTGCTTCCAAGTCTTGGTAGCATTTCAATCTGTCCCCCGTCTTTTACTGGGTGTTGAGAGATCACTTTATCATTCCCAGAAATCCTTGTTAGTAACATCTACTTCTGATAATATCACCACCTCCTCCTCTATCTGGTTGTTGTCCGCGATTAGTCTCTATAAGTGAGTCATCGATGCCTCTTCAGCACTATCCATGAGCATCTCCGAAGTCAACGAACTATATTCTATAAGATATGAATATGGTGCCTTCCAACCTGCAGTAAATGAGTAGTAGTAGGTAGTTTAAGGTGGTTAGGAATCAATGATGTTGTAAAGGATGATGCCAGAAGGAGGAAAAGGGAAAGACAAGGGTTTTCGGATATATGGGGATGGAGTGATGGCTGAGCAAAATGATGAGCAAGCTGGAGTGTTGATGGATCCTAGAGGGTAACTCCACATAACAATTTCTCCTCACAGGAGCAGAAGGCAAGCATCAGTCATGATCTCATAGTTGAGAAAGGGAGGGAGAGAAAAGTCTGGGGATGAAGCTCTCCAGCAACAATGCCTCACTAGCTCAGCTGGAATGAGAGGTATGTATGGCTAAAAGCTGGTTATTGTAGCCTCTTTCATAAAAGAATTTAGAGGGATCATGTGTAAGGTTCTTCTTCTTCTTCGTTGGGGGAGAGGTGGCGGAAGAATGTTGTGAGGTTAGTTTGCAATACTGGGGCTGGTATGTCAATTTGATGATTAATTTTTACCTGTTTTAATGCAGGGGAGAAGTGACCAGTGCAATGGGAGAGGGAAACTGTACCCTTCATGGTTGGCTTGTGTTTTGCTTGAAAAATCAACTGAGTGGTAGCCTAAAAGGTGTTTGCAACTGTGTGTGTGGAAAAATAGGTTCTTGATTAATAACACGAGGTAGATCTGAGTACAATTATCTGGAATCAACTGTGCATGGATTTGTGTGTTGGGACAAAAAAGCTAAAATTCACTGCATTATAGAAGCATCAATCCCTTTTCATTGTGAGGCTATTCTACATTTTAAAATTTCGATGCACCTAAAACTTAAGAGGATTTGGAACAAGTAAATCCACGAACTTTTTGACAATTCTGGATGGTAAATATGAAGACCATATCTACTTCTTGACAAATTCTAGATACTGCAGTATGAAAATCATATCTTGATAAATGAGCCTTGTTCTACTTTTGTTGTCAACACATCTGCAATGAAACAGCTATGGTATCCCGCTTCAAAGACGCTGGCTGAAAAAGCTGCATGGGAATTTGGGGAACAGAATGGATTAGATGTAGTTGTGGTCAACCCAGGCACTGTCATGGGCCCTATTCTTTCTCCTGCCATCAATGCAAGCATTCTGATACTTGTATGTTGTTAAGTTACGTTTAGTATGATGGGCATTTATTATTTTTATTTTTGTGTTGGATCCACTATGTTGTTTTTCCCTTGTCTCTCTCTATATAAAGAGTCATAGAGATGGCTTGGTAAAATAGAATTCTCTCTTTACTTCAACTTGGTATCAGAGCACCAGGTTGAGGTCTCCACCAAAAAACTCCACTCCCTGGATATTAAGATTGCCATGAGCAAGTAGGGCATAGTGATATCTCAAAGAAAGTATGCACTTGATATTCTTTAAGAGACAGGCATGCTAGGATCCAAGGAAGCCAACATTCCAATGGATTTTAAAGTTCATCAATTTGAGGATATAGTGAAAGTAAAGGACAAAAAGGTCTATTGGCAGCTTGTTGGGAAGTTATTGTATCTAACCATCACCAAGCCAGACACTGGCCTTACAGTGGGTAAGTCAGTTCTTAGACAAATCCACTGATGCTTACTAGCAGGCAGTTATGCAAGTGATGAGGTATATTAAGGGCTGTCTAGGCAGAGGCATTTTATTTCAGAAGACGAAGGGCCCTATGTCAGTAGTGGCTTACTCTGATGCAGATTATGCAGGAGATGTAGAAGACAAGCGATCTACTACCGGTTTGTGCACATTTGTGGCTGGAAATTTAGTGACCTGGAAGAGTAAGAAACAAGATGTTGTTTCACTCTTTAGTGCAGAGTCCAAGTACAGGGCTATGGCTCATATTGCAGTGGAGATGATATGGATTAGATTTTTGTTACGAGATCTTCGTGTTGAAATTCAGGAGCCTATGGAGATGCATTGTGATAACCGGGCTGCAACATATATTACTAATAACCCCATGTTTCATGAGATGATAAAACATGTGGAAGTAGACTGTCATTATATCAAGAACTTAATTCAGCAGGATCTACTTCGTATGACATGTCTTGCCTCTACTGATTAGACTGCTGATGTTTTTCCCAAACCACTGCCTCGCCCTTAGTTTGAGAAGTATAGAAGCAAGCTAAGCATGGTGAATATATATGTTCCAACTTGAGGGGGAGTGTTGAGTTACATTTAGTATGAGGGGGCATTTATTATTCTTATTTTTATGTTGGATTCATTATGTTATTTTTCCTTTATCTTTCTCTATATAAAGAGACATATGGACGACTTGATAAAATAAGATTTTTTGTTTACTTCAACTTACGTCTTATACAAGGTATTTTGTTTTCCAGTTGCTGATTGAGATCGATTAAAATCAGCAAGTCTGTGAATGAATAATTTGTAAGTACACATATTAAAGGTGATGGATTGAAACATCGCATATCTGGGCTATGTAAAGTATTTTAGTGCCTTAACAGGTGTCTTTTAAAATGGCATTTTTACTTTATTCAGTCCAATCGTTCCTTTTGAAAGTTTAGTGCAGTCAAATGACATAACTGAAAAAGTACTGGATACATATAGGAAAAATCCAAAGATGAAAACAATAAGAGATGTTGGAGTAAGAGGAATTCATTCTCATGATATCTATCCTAAAATAGAGATGATCATTGAAAATATAAAATATTTCTGGGTATCCATTTCAGGAATGTAGAATGTCAGTTACAAGATTTCAAAGTCTATAAAAATATTTCTGGGGATCCAACTTGGAGAGAGTGTTGCGGTTAGTGAGATCTCAGCCAATTGTGACAAGAAATCCTCTTGCCCCCTTTTTAGTAGTTGGCTTGTAGGCCTAGTAATTAGGTTGCTTAATTGTCAAATTTTGGATATATTGGAAAGTTCTTGTTAGTTTGCTTGGGTGTCAAGTTTTAATTTTTTGGAAAGTCTTTATTAAGTTATATTAGGAATACAAATATGATTACTTGTTTTCTAATTTGTTCTGAGATTGGTTCTCAATATAAAGAGACTAATACCTACGTTGTTATTTGAGTTATTTCCATTAATAAAAATATAGAGTTCTCCACCGTATGTGCTCCCCTCTACCTCAACGTGTGCATGGTCTATCCATTATCATGCTCTTTATTCTTTGACAAGATCATTTTCATACTTATCTTTATGTTTCTCAAACAGAGATGAGAGGTATTTTCTCAACCGGAATGTTCTTTTGAATCTATCCATTCTCTTGAATTGTGCTATTTGGTTTGGATGATCAACGGTGCATATCCTTATCTTGTAAAATTCAGCAAATTCTTTAATGAAACCCTAGAAAATACTGGGTTTTGTAAGATTGAATCCTATGTTTATATTTCAAGGGTCACTCGTAACCCAATCTGTTACATGAGTTCTTTCCAAACACGATTTCTCACAGTGATGCTCATATCTTGTACTTTGTTTCTTGAGTATCTTCTTTCTTGGTACAGGTTGTATTGAGGAATACAAAGACTTCTACATGGGTTCTGTTCATGTGAAAGATGTTGCATTGGCTCATATTTTGGTGTACGAGAATAAATCTGCTTCAGGGAGGCATCTTTGTATTGAAGCTACAAGACATTTCAGTGATTTTGCAGCGAAGGTTGCAAAGCTGTACCCCAATTATCAAGTGCCCAGGTAGGGTGTCTAGCCCCTGGTTAGAATTGATGATGAAAGCACGTACGCACTTTTAGAAATTGGTCGACTAAAATGGGTCCGCCTTATTTGGTTGTTATCTTATAGAGATATACATGAATGTCCGAAGACATTGGATATTTTCTTTTTCAACAAGAAATGTTCTTCCAGGCTACCAAGTTGCAATTTGTCATATGCGTTCATACTATATGATGCAAGTCGAATGAGTGAGCTGTAGCTGTGAGATGGATGTGAGTCGCATATATTTTGCTGTGAAAAATGCCTGCTCTGATCACCCACTTGAGGCTGACATGTGGTTTAGTTAGCTAAGATAGTGTGTCTCTAGTAAATTGAGCTTGGCCTACTAAGGGTTGTCACTGCACGTGCTCAGGCTGGAGTTGTATCGAGTCCACTAGGTTCAAACTGGCCTTTCCTATTTCAAATGACACTTAGCTCATTCGAATTTAAGTTACTCATATATTCCATAACCATACAATTGTCTGTCATTTTGAGATGGTTTCATATATTTATGCATTCTATGCTGGGTTATTTCCAAATCATGCCATGTTTTCTCTATAGCTATAGCTGCCAGTTGTCATTAATTTACGTAATCTTTGTTTTGGAGTAATTACCATATGATTCTGATACTTATGTTAAAAGTGACTTGCACCCCCTCGACATTGTTGAGGCTACAATTTAGTATGTTGTTGGAAGAAAATGATGATCCAATTATTAGAAATCCTAATTCTGCCTTAAATAGAGGATTGCAATTTAGTATGTTGGAAGAAAATGATGATCTGGTTATTAGAAACTCTGATCCTCCTTTAGATAGAGGATTGATGGAGAAATTACAATAAGGTCCAGAAAAACATAAAAGAATAGCATATCGATCGTTGGTATAAGGTCTGGTATTCTCAACGTCAACCATGCACACCCATTGGCTATCCACCTTCCCTCTTATGAACTATTTATAATATTCATGGTCCTAGAACCAGTGAAATTGCTACAAACATATATGGTTTATCTGCTATGAGGGTTGGTGTTGCTGCTGCTGCTGCTGTCTACTAGAGGGTGTGGACTTATATGGTTGCAAGCAGTGACCAAAGATACATATCACTGTAGTATATGGTTTATCTGCTATGAGGGTAGATATAATTACCCATTATTAAGACTCCATATAGCATTAATATTGTAGAGAAATAGGATGTCACGTGGACTGCCACATGGTCTCCCATGTCATTGTCCCAATAAAGCTATACAGCGATTAGGGTTTTGTAATGGCTTGCTAATCAAGTAATACTTATTTTTGTGTCAATTGTGACTATCTTTTGTTAGAAATTTCTGTGGGTTGTTGGGGGTCAATTAGGATTTTGCAGTTTTAATAATTAGGAGACATTTATGGGTTGTAATTAGAGATTTCCTTTTCCTAACCAAAGTTAAGCAAAATGATAGATGAACTCTTAAAGTCCATTGCTTCCTGCAGGTTTCCCACAGATACCCAGCCTGGATTATTGCGAACTGCAAGTACATCAAAGAAGCTTATTGAATTGGGCCTTCAATTCAACAACTCCATGGAGGAAATCATTAAGGATTTGGTTGAAAGCTTAAAAAGCAGGGGATATATTTCATAAATGACTTCTGAATGGGCTTGGTTTTCCTTCTATGAATAACCTATTGTGAAGACCCGGTTGGCTTGTATTGTGGGAGATGATTGATCTTCTTCTTTTTTTTTATTTGTGTTGTTAAATTTTGTTGGAATCAGATGTGACTTCGAATTTCCTACAACTGGATTTTTGATGGGAATCAGTGGTCAAATTTGGCCTTCAAGTTGATATATTTTGACTATCCCGTTAGCACGATCTTTGAGATTTTTATCTCATTGACGTTTTGTCATTTTACGAGTTGGAGTCGATCTACTTCGAGAGATTGTCCGATTTTCGATTGAGAGATACTTTCATTTTATTTTTCTTTTGTTTCTTAGTCTTGTATTTTTGGTTTTGAGTTCTCCCGTTTTATGGGACATTTTTTTCCCTTCGTGGGTGAGGTTTCTCCATTTCTCTCTTTCCCTTTAGGGTACATCTCTTGTATGGAGATCTTCCCTTTAATGAAATGTTTATTTAAAAAAAAAAAAAAAACCTTGTCATCCATGAGGCGATCCGTATATTTCCTCAATGTGGTTTGTCTAGGGTGCTCAACAGAGACAATGCCATGGCTCCTTTAACCATCATGCAAGTTACGTTACTTTTTAGGGTTCTTCCAGGTGACCCTAATTTGTTGACGAGAAATATCTACGTTTCTTGAGCCCATGGAAATAACAAACAGCTGTATTTTACATTGTTTTCTATATTGGATCAATCCTGTTATTTTTTCCAAAGAATATGGTTATATATATTCCAAATTTCTTACCCAAATGGGGAGGTGGTAACACACACCTTATCAGATAAAGGGTAGACTTCTTTATTAAATAATACAGTTAACGGAGGTGAATGAGTGATGCCTTGACTGGTAGTACGAGTGAAACGATCAATACTAACATATTCGAGCATGTGTCAGTTAACAGTTAAGGCCAGTTTATGGAGTTTTGCACCTTCTCAGCAAGCCAGAAACAAAGGAATATGAGAGGAGTCAGCGAGAGACCTTAATGCCCATCCGATTTGCCACGAAAGCAATCCAATGAGCATGTGGAAGTCAAAACTAACATCTAATATTCATTGTAGTTTCTTAATGTGCTTGGTAGTTTTTTTTACTTCATTTATTAAAAATGGCAAGGAAAGATGACCCTTACAAAAGGATGTAGTCATATGTTCAGTATGCCACACAAACACACAGCACCACAGGAGGATCCTGTTAATCCTTCACGGAGACTGATGCCATATATTTTGGACTCTTTCCATTAATTCTGAAAGGAGTCCAATTAAAGAGCTCTTTCTGCGAAATAGCGTCTATGGAAGAGCACCATTAATAAACGTTCTTGAGTTTGTCTTGGAATGCACTTCGACATTTCCTTCCAAGGAATTGCAAAGTGGTTGCCGACGTAAACTCAACACATAAATCTGTTTGTTTGCTGCCATTGTGAACCCTCGAATCTGAATGGAATATTTCAACGTTGTTTTGAAAGCTCTCCCCTCTATTTAAGATTATATTTATCGTTTCCGTGTAAAACGTGCAGAGGATAACAATGTGCATTCAAGGGTTATGTATGCTATTTTGAATGATTTTGGGGACATCAATGTAAAATTTCATTTTTCTAATGGGAGCATTCTTTTCAAAAGAGAATGCAGCCTATCCATTTGCTTGGAGGACGAATGCTGCACTCTTATCTGATGCAATTCTCCTGTAATTCCAGAAAATCTTTAATGAATTCAGGAAATACGGTGCATTAATTTTAGGATGGTTGAATTCTATGTATCTGTCAAGCCTCATGGCTTGCCAGTTTTGTTACATGATTTCGTTGTAAACAAATAATTTTCTCCCATTAACACTGATATATATATATATATATATATATATATATATATATATATATATATATATATATATATATATTACTTGGTTACCTTCTTCCTTCGGTGATGGCCATGTGAAAGATGTTGCATTGGCTCATATTTTGTTGTATGACAACAGAGAGGCATCCGTGTGTCGAAGCTATAGAACATTTTACTGACTTTTCAGCAAAAGTTGTCGAACTGTACCTAGAATGTAAAGTGCCCGGGTAGGATGTTTACTCATTTGTTAAGTATATTTCTTCCTATAACCATACAATTGTCTAGTCATTGCAGGGTAATATAAATACGTATATTCATGTACGTACGTATGCATCTAGATACACACACAAGCATTCTATACTGGATTATACCAAATCATGTCATGTGACATGCTTGCTCTGTAGCTGTAAATGTTTACATCATTAATTTACCTCATTTCCGTTTTCTTGGAGAAATTACCATACGATGCAGAAACTTTATGATGCCAGTACTATAGTTAGAAACTTTATGATGCCAGTACAATTTAATAGTTTGCTCAATAAAATGGTAATGGTGTGCACATATGTCGTATAAAAGTGTCCTTTTACGGATATTTCTAATACTACTGAAGAATAATGTTTATTCCATGTTGATTTTTTATGAAGAAAGTTTAGCTGCTATCTTCACAGGAAAAGATATTACTTATGCTGAAAGCTTTTTTTTTTAGGAAAGTATTTTCCATTGAAGGGAAGAACATGGTACGAGAGCACGCTCTCGTAAGGGAAGGGGAAAGACAGAAAGGCCTAATGCCTTCAATGAGAGGAAAGTTACCTCTCGTGGCAACAGGAAAAGTCAAAACACAAAAAAGAAACAAGAAATAAAGTAGAAAGGAAAAGAAAAACGTATCTCAAGATCAGAATTAGAAGATCTCGAAGGAGGATAATTTTACGTTCCTAGAAATAATAAGATATCAACGAGACCAATGTCAAAGAATATGACAACGAATAAATCAACAAACATGATCAAAACATCGAAATCGATCGCTGACAAATATCAGATAACTCACCCGTGTATGTCCAAGATGACACGTGATCTTCAGGTACAAAACAACACAAGGAAGGAAAAAAAAAAAATCTATACAGCACCATCGACCAAAAACAAATCACACTGCAACATCCATCCACAACGTCGCCATCCTCGCCACGGGAACCGCACAAAGCCACCAGATCTCAGCAGCACCACGACGCAGTGCCACCTCTCAGCACGCCTCGCTCCCAACCGACCGACCACCAACATCGGATCAGCCACCACGTCAAGCGGCCACCATCGCCGGAGCAGCCGAGAGACCGCCACCGCCGCCGCACCAAGCGACCTCCAACGCTACAGCAGCCGCGCAGAGCTTCAATTACGTCCGATGATGGGAAGCCTTCGGGAGGAGCAACGATCGAAGAACGCCAAACCCGTCACCTTCCTCGAGGAGAGGTCACGAAGGACGAGCGGCGAGGACGATACTTCGATCGGCGAGAAGGGACAACAACAACAACGAACGGCGAGGTTGGATCTTAAGCTCCGTACAGTCACGGCTAAAGTCGAGCAAAGAGCGACGAACGGGCGTGCATGTCAGGGATGCAGCTCCAATCGACGAGGAAATATGGTCCAAGGGCGAAGGGGAAGGTTCCGGTGAGTGGGAGGGCCCTGATCGGTCCACAAGTCCGGTGAGGGTGAGAGAAGAGGAATACCGGGTGTTTTTATTGAGGTAGCCCACAAGTCCGGTGCCCCCTCAACTACCATCGGTTATAGGTTACAACCGTTTCAACTAACAATTAACAGCCAGCTATTTTTTGTACAACCCTTTTACTATTTATTTTCACTTAAGAGTCCCTGACACCATGCAGAACAGTACTGTTATAACGATGCTGGCGAGCACAGAGAAATGTTTCATGGGGGAAACAATCTGCAACATGCATTTTTGCATCGAGGTGGGTATATTTGAAATAGTTACTTACAGAGGTTATCTCACGTAGTTTCCCCCGTCAAAGTCACCGTTACCTCCCCTCTTCCTTTCCCTCTCGTCCATTTCCTGCCGCGTAACTCATATATAAACGATCCAAGTCGCAATAGAAATACCACAAAGGAATTACCTCTACAACAGATCATATAACAGAGGGAGGAGGGAGGAGAAGAAGACCGAAGAGAGAGATCTCTACTTCTTCAACAAGGTACGTACCTTCGTCTTTCTCCATGCAACCACCCTGATGATCACCATTAATTAATTTTCTTCTTAATTAGTACCATAAATATATAATATTGGCGTCCCGCAGATCATGTCCGCCGCCCTGCGTATCGTGAAGACCCTTGGGGTCATCGTGCTGATCAGCATGGCCATGGGGATTGGCGGCAAAGCGCTCCTCCACGACAAGAGCAACGGAGGGCTCCGCACCTTTCTCGCCCTTTTTCCATTGCTCCTTCTCCTCTTGTGGCTTGTTCACGTCCATTTGAAGCCGCCGAGTCACTGCCGGGAGTACTACACCAGTAATGAACCCGTAGAATAAAGGCGCTGCGAAGATCAGGAGCACCTCGTACGTGTTTGATGCATGCATGCATGCATGGATGGAATAAGCTGATGTCATGCATACATGCACGTGTTTGATCTATATGCGTTGAAGATTAGTTCTTGCGTTCCCCATGCATGTCTTACGATCAATTGTAGCGATGTGACAGACATATGCAACTCGAGTTCAATAATTCATAATGGTGATCAATGAGTTTGTTTGGTACTTGATTATGCTTGCTTGCTGTGTAATTTAATGATCAATAGACTTAATTAGGTCTTAGTTATGCACGAACGGGGGCTGGGAAAGAAAGAATTAAGTTTTAGTTTATTGATTTTCTTCAAATTATGATATATAGTTGGAGGTGATATAGGGGTCTTATTTTCTTGGGTTAACATTTTTTTTTTTTTTAAGTAAACAGTAATAGATAGTGATCATATGCTAAGCAACTACTATTAGTTACAGTTACAACCGTTTCAACTAACAACAACCGACTGTATATCTGGAGCACAAATGTTTTGCGTAAAAGAAATCAGCACAAAATTGAAGATATACATTTGAGTTTATGATGTCTCTTTCTCTAAAGAGAGATGGTGGTTTGTAGGCCTCAATTTTTTACGATTAACTATTCTTATCCAAATCAAGTATTAATTGATGTAGTTTAAATACCTCGTAAGTTTAATTACTAGGTAGAGGTTGATTAAGGACACTGATATTTAGTGATATCGAGATATTACTATGTTGGCATGTAGTTTATCTCCTATGGATTATCGAAGAAGAGATCTTTACTAAGTAGAAAACAAGAAACATATAAATTGACTTTCTTCCTCCATACCTCCCTCCCTCTGTCTTTGTGTAAAGTGATCATACATTCATCTTGGTTGGATCGTAGTCGATGAGTTAAATTGCATTCAAGCCAACAACATTAAAGGGTACTTCACAAGTTAATATCATTTAATGAGTCTTTATGAAGTGTTAGAACCGAATTCATAAATGGATTTTTGAAATTGTAGAGTGGGCTTCTCATGACTTTAGGGTCGCTTTGATGGAATCATTTCTTCAATCTAAGTATTGCCAAGGTACATGGAATTTCGTCAAAGCAAGAGGTGGGTAACGTTATCAAAGGATTTGCCACTAATTGGAAATGGAATATCATGTTAGAAACTATAAGGGTTTAATTGTAATTAATCAACTTCTAATTTAGGATAGACCTGTACAATAACTTATCTTATCTGGACTTCATACTGAATGGCCACCGATACTGGTAGATCAGTACCCGTATCACATATACTGAATACTGGTATATGTGATTGACCAGTACCAGTATCCTTAAATCACAAGTATGAGTTCTATAGTCAAATAAATATCGATACTGATGTCAAATACCGGTACTCGTGAGTTACAGTTTAGAACTTATGTCTAGGTGAGTACTTGTCCAGTACTTATAATAAGTATGGTACTCATGGAGTACTGATATTAATCTAAGAAAGATTTGATCTCAACAAGTACCGGTACTCACGAAGAGTATTGGTACTTGTTGAGTACTGGATACTTTGCCTGTAGCTAACCAGTATCGGTACTGATGATCAATACCGGTATTTGTAAGCTACAGGTTCTGGTGACCTCAAGCCCAGAACTTGATCTGGGACTCATGTATACCAGTACTTATGATGAGTACTGGTATATGTAAGTCACAGTTTTGGACTTAAGATGACCTGGAGCTGATCTGTAGTTTGCATATATCAGTATTTATGAAGGATACCAGTACCAGCAACATACGGTACACATTAGGTCCAAAACTATAATGCTTGTGTACCAGTACTCGTCATGATTGTGTATTGATACTCGTCATGAGTACCTGTACTTACAACAGTTACAAAATGTATTTCTGAGTTTTACAGGGATACGAAAAGATCATTTAACCATTTGTTAATCTAAGATCTAAGCTAGGCAAAATATATGAATAGATGACTAAAAATGGATCTATGTATAAAGCTAAAATACCAATATACAAACATATTAAGTTACCTTGTTTTTTTTAGCATCATACATAGGCAGCATTGAAACTGAGTTCTACCTATATAAGATCATACCTGTGCTCATCATTCAAGTAAAACAAAGGCTACGGTTGAAGATCTTCCAACAGATCCCACCCTGGATCCTAATGGACTACACTAGAAGAAGATACTCTTCTTCTTTAGTCATCTTCCCATGCATGCCTTATGATCAATTGTAGTGATGTGATAGACATATGCAACTCGAGTTCAGTAATTCATAATGGTGATCAATGAGTTTGTTTGGTACTTGATTATGCTTGCTTGCTGTGTAATTTAATGACCAATAGACTTAATTAGGTCTTAGTTATGCTCAAACGGGGGCTGGGAAAGAAAGAATTAAGTTTTAGTTTATTGATTTTCTTCGAATTAAGAAGAGTTCTGGCAGATGGAAGGTAGTGCTGATGATTTATAGTTGGAGGTGATATAGGGGTCTTATTTTCTTAGGCTAATATTTTTTTTTTTTTGAGTAAATGGTAATACATAGTGATCATATGCTAAGCAATACCATTAGTTACGGTTACAACCGTTTCAACTAACAACAACCGGCTCTATATCTGTAGTACAAATGTTTTGCATAGAAGAAATTAGCAACAAAATTGAATATATATATATGCATTTGAGTTTTTGATCCCTCTTTCTCTAAGGAGAGATGGTAGTTTGTAGGCCTTTATTTTTTACAACTTACTATTCTTATCCGAATCAAGTATTAGTTGATGTAGTTTCAAAACCTTCTAGGCTTAATTACTAGGCAGAGCTTGATCAAGGACATTGATATTTAGTAGTATGGAGATATTGCTATATATGTTGGCATGTAGTTTATCTCCTATGGGTTATCAAAGAAGAGATCTTCACTAGGTAGAAAACAAGAAACATATAAACTAGCTTTCTTCCTTCACACCTCCCTCCCTCTGTCTTTGTGTAAAGTGACCATACATTCTTCTTAGTTGGAGCGTAGTCGATGAGTTTAATTGCATTCAAGCCAATGACATTAAAGGGTTATTACGATCGAGTTCGATTTCGACCTTTTGGTCAATCTATTCGATCTTGTTGATACATTTCTTTGAGATCCATTTCATTGGTGTTTTATTGTATCTACGAGCGTAGGGTCACACTCCTTCAAGAGATTGTCCAGTTCCTGATCTTGGGACACTTTCTTTTTCCTTCTCCTTTGTTTCTTGTTTCATTTTTTTTTTTGTTCTTCCATTCTATAGGACACATTTCCCCATTTGTGGGTGAGGTTTCTCTATCTCTCTCTTTCTTTCTAGAGCACGTCACTTGTATTGGATTCTTTCCTTTAATGAAAAGTTTATGTCAAAAAAAAAGTACCAAGGCTACTCCATCTACAAAATTTGAAACATAAGAAGGCGTGATCGATAAAAATAAAGGGAAGTTTCAATGTTGCAAGTCCAAAAAACTTTGATTGGGGTCTAAGATGCCACTTATATGGAATATCGTACAATATCAAATATGATGGCTGGTGGCCATGTTACCCACTTCTCATTCTCTTCTGTGTATTTTCGTACACATTTGAAAAACCTCTGGAACTTTCTCACTTCTTTTCTAAAAACTTGCATCCACATGCAATTACATATTTTGCTTTGGCAGAGAGTCTAAACCCACCGATTGAGATCTTTCCAATTTCAAGGAGAAATAAATAATTAAACATTCAACCCTCGACGAGGATTCCATATGAGCAGACAATCCCATACAAGCAGACAAATTCCAAGTCCATGTAAGCGAACCTATATATATATCACTTATAAATTTACATAATTACAAATGTCCAAGTATAAAGGAAATTAGGTTAGGAGGAGTAATGTCAAGAAGATTATATTTATCATTGTGGGATTATTGGTTGGGGGACCAAAAAATAGGAGAGAGCATATAATTTTTAAACAAATTAAAAGGTCAAAGGCAGTGACTGCCCTTGCTTGTCCCCTGACTTTGCACCTTCCAATATCCTCCCTTTAATATCAAAATATTACTTACTTTCATTGTCACGACTCATTCCCGATTCCCTACAGAACTTGAGAATGACACACCTTAACGAATTCCAAGATCCAGTCATCCAACAAGAAATAACCAAATACATACTCATTCCACAATCACACGAGTAATGTAACTAAGCAGAAAGTATGTAGACAATAAAAGAAATACAATAGTATATCATAAGGATATTACAAGCTACACCAAAAAAGTACTGCTACAAACATAGCCATCACAACAGGAAATAAAATCGAACATAACTACAAGCTACAAGTACTCGCTACAACAAAAACTCTCTGCACCGGAACAGAAGAAAAACTATGGCTGGACTCGACTGGGCCCAACGTCCTCAGCAGCCGGTGGCTCTGGCTGCTTGAATCCCTGACCTGAACATGGTTACAAAATCCGTGGTCAGCTAACGCTGAGTAGAGTGGTGGTTAAATCATCTACATGTATCATAATTAAAACAAGTAGCTAACTAAACATACAATTTTCGGTTATTTATTATCATCCATTTTTGTTTATCTTATTTATATGTTTCTGATTCGAGTACTCTAATCAAGTTCGATAATATTACTCAATCTTCTTGTTCCCTAAAGAAACGATCTTACTTGCAATATCCCGCGATGCAAGATGTACACGTGACACTCTCCTGGCCGAGAGAGTCCCTTGTGGTAGTCTTACACCCGGTCTACCACTCCGAGGTCACGGTCATGACATAGCGGTGACTACGGCACGCGCGGTAAGCGCATGGATAGCTACCTAGCACTGACATGCGGTCAGTCCTTTCCGCTAATGGGCACATCCAAAGTAAAGCACAGAATAGCATAGGGCTTTGCCTTCCCAGAACAGGGGTCTCGCCTCTCCACAGTTCGTGTACCCTAGTCCGAATATCCCGATTTGCCAAACGGGCCTAACAAGAGTCGGTGTAGGATGGACAGTCCTAACCCCAGGTCTCATGGGGCGGCTAGCTTTCCCCTATACCAAGTAACTCACCCTGGTACCACGTACGCGAGGGACAAATAGGAGTCGGTATAGAGTGGCTAGTCCTAACCCTAGGTCGCAACCCAAGGGCCGGCTAGCTCCCTCTACACCAAAGGGACAGTTGCTCTCCTCAGTACAACATACACAAGGGCCAACTCACTTCCCTTAACCAAGTCCGAATAGCCACCCGAAGGCAACATGTTCGAAAACCATCAGGTTTTCCGTATTACTATATTCTTGGTTTCTTCCTAAATTCCTCGTAGGGTTCATATAGAGACTTTCTCATTTCCATATTTGATTCATCAAATGCAAAATAGAGAGCATCAAAATTTCACAACCGATTATTCAGTACACCGCATGTATGTCATGGTTCATTACAGGCAGCTCATGGTTTACTACTTTCAGGAAACAACAATTTAATCATTCATTAATGTGCATTCATTTCTTTTGACCCTATGCTTCATTCCACAACCTATGGTTCAATCGAATAATTCTAAAGTAGCCTACATTCATCTCTTTCAGCCCTAGAGTTCATTTCACAACTTATGGTTCAGATAAGTCTAAAGCATGTCATTTAATTATTAAATCCGGGATTAATGAGAGAACCACTCTACCTAGGTAACTGGGTGGAATAGGGGTTCGTATGGTAGCTCCCGACATCTCCACAGGCCCCGTATACTCTACGGACTGGAGACTTATAACATGAGCCATTAGGTCAAATGAGCTCAAAACTGCATAAACATTATACCATTATGTAGAGGATTTCGAAAGGAATCCAACGTTATTTTATTTACAGAAAATCGACTTTGTTTGGGTCCTGAACGGCCCAAAAAACACAACTCTAACGAAAATCAGATGTCTGGGAGGAGTCCCAGATGTCTTAAACGGACTTAGTGACTCATCTTGCTCTCTGCACCATTTTCAGACATCTAGAACTCCGTACAGATGCCTAAGGGGGTCTTCAAACGTCTGGCTACACTCCCGGACATTTAAAATTGCCTCGATCCTCGCACCAGCGTGCCTTCCCAACCTCTGACATATACATGCAAGGCCAGAACTTGGTAGGGAATAATAATAAAAAATTATGCGCTGTCAAACGTCTGAGATTACCTTCAGACGTCTGGCCAGACGTGTGACGGTTTGCGGAACCGTTTGCGGGCTCTCTCTTCTCGCTTCTGCTGCAGTAGTTCCTACAGCTCCTCTGTCTCTCCCCCTCAACGGCTCACCCTCCAGCCTTAAGCCCTGCTTCTGCTCCTCGCTCTCCTTCTCCTTCTCCTTCTCCTCTCAGTTGTGGTGTGGGGGAAATGGAGGAGGAGTGGGGGGGAGGAGGGGTTATGTGGAGGGTGAACCATAGGGGAGGGGATGGTGTGGAGGTAAGGTGAGGAGTGAAGGGGTCGCAGGGGATGGGGTGGCGTAAGGGAGAGGGGAGAGGGGTGAGGCGCATCGGGTACGGGTAGGGTGGTGGGAAAATTGTGGGTGTACCCCTACAAGCTTCCTTTCCACCTCGCAAATCCCACAACAAAATCCAGGGGGGTTAAAATTGCACAAAAACAACTAAAAATTTTGGAAAATGCCAAACGACCCTAGGAATGGGTCATTTCAACTTAACAAATTTAAAGGAAGTTTCGTCCCCGAAACTTTAACCGACTAGGGTGTGGAAATAAACGTAATTGTGCATAACAAACTTAAAGAGGATCAAAGTAAGTTAGAAGCGACATACCCTCGAAAAGCTCCAGGTATTGTTCCCGCATCGCCGCCTCAGGCTCCCAAGTGGCCTCCTCGTATCGCTGGTTTCTCCACAGGACCTTCACCAGGGGTACCTCCTTCCGTTTCAGACTCCAAACGGCTCTATCTAGTATCTGTACCAGCCTCTCAGGATAGGTCAAATCGTCTCCCACCTTGATGCTCTCATGGCTCAGAACATGGCTGGGATCAGCGGTGTACTTCCTGAGGGTGGACACGTAAAGCACGTCATGCACTCCAGAGAGCTGGGGAGGAAGGGCAGGCCAATAAGAAATGGGTCCTACCTGCTCCAAGTCCTCAAAAGGCCTCACGAACCTCGACGTGAGCTTCCCTTTCACCCCAAACCGCTGCAAGCCCTTCATGGGTGAAACACGGAGGAAGACGTAATCCCCAACCTTAAACTGTACCTCTTTATGTTTCAAGTCAACATAGCTCTTCTGCCTGCTCTTGACAGTACGGAGTCGTCTCTGGATCTGCTCGATCACCTCCTAACTCTGGTGTATCAACCTAGGACCAACCTCCCACTTGGTCCCCAGCTCAATCCAACTCAAGGATGCAGTACACCTCCTCCCGTACAGAGCCTCATACGGTGCCATGCCGATGCTCGAGTGGTAGTTGTTGTATGTAAACTCTGATAGGGGCAAATGCTCCTCCCAAGAGCCTCTCCAATCCAGCACGCAAGTGCGTAGGAGATTCTCAAGGGCCTGGATGGTGTGCTCCGACTATTCACCGGATTAGGGATGGTAGGCAGTACTAAACCGCAGACGAGTTCCCAAGGCCAACTGAAACTCTGCCCAGAACTGGGAAGTGAAACGAGTGTCTCTGTCTAAAATAATCTCGCGAGGGACTCCGTGAAGGCGCGCCACGTCTCTGATGTATTGCTCTGCCAACTGTGCTAGTCCAAAAGTGACTTAGATTGACAAAAACCGTGCCACCTTCGTCAATCTATCCACTATCACCCAGACTGTGTCGTGTCCTCACTGTGTCACATATAACCCCACTACCAGGTCCATAGTGACACTCTCTCACTTCCACTCCGGCATGGGAAGTGGCTGTAGCTACCCTATAGGCCTCTGGTGCTCGGCCTTCACCTGTTGGTATACCAGACACTGTTGAACAAATTTACCAACATCCCGCTTTATCCCCCTCCACCAGAAATTGCATCGTAGGTCATGGTACATCTTTATATTCCAGGGATGTATGGTGAATCGAGACCCGTGTGCCTCAGTCAAGAGTTCACTCAACAGCTCCTCATATCCAGGAACGCACAAGCGTCCCCTCATGCGTAGGATCTCATCAGTGAAAGAGAATTCTCCTAGGTTCCCTGTTAGTACTTGAAATGACCCTTCCCAAGGGCCGTTCGAAGTTTTTTTGGAAAGATAGGGATGTGAGCATAATTTTAAATCCCCCGGGCTTAGGCGTGCGGGACTTACGGGGAAAGAGGGGACTTCAGGGGGAAATCATACAATTTTCCCTCTCTTTCTCTTTTCCCACTTACACACTGACGAGAACCTCAACATGAACCCTAACTAGTACAATCTAATCCAAATATGTGTGAAAAATCTCCTTCAAAACCCAAAGAGAGGCTTAACTGAGAGAATTCTGAGTTAAAGAATAAAATAAATCATAAGGGGTCAAACTACAATTTCACCAATGCAGTATGCGAACAGGTTAATTAAGGGTCCAAACACCGGTCAAACAAGCTTAACAATGAGGGAAGTGGGATGATCTGATCTGAAAAGGGTTATAGCAACTTCTAGGAATTAAATGACATTCTGTAACTCTAAAACAAATTCACTTCAATTCACGAGGCTCGAGGTAGGGTAAAAATCAAATAAACCCTCTAAAATTTATAAAAAAATATTTCCTAGGGTTTAGAACCATCAATTTGTCCTTTAAAACCTATTTTGACCTAAAATGAGAACCATGCCTAATTAATGACTTAATTTAGGTTTTTACGCAAATTGAACGATCAAACATGGTCCAACCTAAAATAAAAATTCACCATCAAAATCCTTAGGTTCAAATTAGTCTGGTATAAAAGCTTGAGCCTAAGAAAAGATCATCTTGACCGACTTTACAAATTGGTCCTCTTTATTTACTTTTTGACCCTTATCTTTTGAAAACTTTGCATTTAGACCCACAACTTCTCGTCGTTCTTTGCATAACGGTCCTCCCTGCCACTTCTGCGCAGCACCATGCCTCCGGCGACCTTGCGCGGAGGATGGCGCCAATTGGGGCAGGCAGCGCGGATTGCTGCTGCGAAGGAGCCCAGGCTTGCGAATTGGGTCGCAAGCCTCACAGCTGCCCCAATTGGCTGCAGTTCCCTCGCTTGCGGGTGCGAGATTTGGAGGTGGGACTTTAGTCCCACCTCATAAGTGTGTAGCCAAGCGCCCACACTTAAATTGAAAAGTGTATTGGGTTTACTGCCTTCGATACACAGGGGTCAGGTCCCTCTTACCCGGACGCAGCGCGCCACGCGCTTGCTCGCCCTCGCCCGCGCTCACGCCTAGCGGGTTTGGGCCGGATCTGACTACCCGACCACACGCTCCTCACCCACCACCGCACGCCGATGGGCCTGGTAGTGGGCGCGCTACCTCAACCCGATTACCCGGCTCTGGGAGAGCAATCCTAAGAGAGATTCTGAGAAAGAGAGAGACGCGGGGAAGGGTAGGGGTAGGTTTTGCACTAACCACTGTGCATGCATACAGGGAAGAAAGAAAGAAGAAAAGAGAGGAGCAGCCGAAGCCTTAGCCGCACAAAGGAGCTGAAGGAGAAAGGTAGGAGAGGAGCTGAAGAGAAGAAGCTGCACTGTAACAAACCCACAGTTAAGTCGTCTGAGCATCAAGTCAGATGACGGAAGGGCAGCGGCCAGAACAGAAAGAAGAGAAAAGAAGAGGAACTGTAAGAGAAGAAAAGAAAGAAGGAAGCAGAGAAGTGAAAGAAGAAAGAGAAAGAAGAAGAAGATCACCACAGCCGCAACTAAAGAAGAAGGCAGGAAGCAGAGAAGAAGAAAAAGAAAAGAAGAGAAGCAGAAAGAAGAAGAAGATCACCACAGCCACAAAAGAAGAAGAAAAGAAAAGAAAGAAGAAAGGAAGACTCTGCAGGAAAAAGAAGAGAAGGAGATCAGCTGGAAGAAACAGGACAGAACGAAGAGGAAGAGAGAAGAAGAAGAACCCAAGAGAACTCTAGCTCCCTCTCTCTCTCTCTCTTATTTTTGTAACCTAATTGAGAACTTTTACACTTCTAGAATTCTAGTTGCTCCCTGAGTTCGACCTCGGGAAAACTTTTTTCCGAGTAAAAAAAATTTGTAGTAATCTGGTAGCTGTTTTGTCATGTACTGCAACGATTGTAAACCATAATAACATAAAGACGAAACCACGCTCCACCAGTTTTTGGCCTCGTTGATGGGGAGCAACGACTATTCTAGAAGTCATAAATTCTCTATTGAGTTTCTATTAATCTCTTCTCTTTTTGTGTGCAGGCACAGGAAATCAAGAGGACAACAAGCAGCCGCACAACAACCACTCCAAGGACAGGTAATTTTCTATCCTCTCATTTTAACCCCTAAAATTCTAAAGAGGAAGAAAAAGAAAAGAATAAGCAATATAGGTGTAACATGTCTTCTATACCTAGTAAATCATCAAAAGCTGTATGTTTTCAATTTCAACCCACTATTTCTGCACACACTATTAAGGGTATTTAAGGGTTAACACCTTCTTGCTTGAGCTCTAATTACCCAACAAGGAGCTAACTGGACTAAGTAGTGCCAACATAAGATTCAACATTAGGATTTTAGAGACACACTCCTTAAGCAAGAATTGAGAAATCCCAAAAGAAGTGTACCTAAGCCATTGATTGAAAATACTTATTCAAAGAAACCCTAAGCAATTTGGCTCTTTAAAGACACTTGAACCCTAAAAGACAAGACCTAATAAGCTCTCAAAGGAACTAGCAGGTGAAGTTGCCCCTTGGGTTAACCAACCTTCAACTTAGGTCACTTTTTGCACTCAAAAGGCTAAAAGTTCAAGTGAAAATCTAGGCACCTTGGTCTTAAAAGTGGTAGGCTTAAGAGGTCAAGATCCCCATTCTGGTCTACCTGGAATCTCAGTGACAAGAGAGGTCGGGTGGGGGAAACCCTGTAACCCGTCGGGACGCTCTATCGTGTAGGGGTCTTCACGGGACTCACCCTCTCTGGTTGCTCAGGTAATTCTCAGGTGGTCGATCTTTTGATCTAGGGGTCCATCTTCCCCGCACCTCTATAGTCACCCAACGTTTTGGGTGTCTTGATTGGGTCCAGCACCTGCTAAACTCATCTTCTCCATCAGTGTATGTTTGGTAGGAGGTCCTTGAAACCTCCGTTAGGATTTCACTCTCCTCAAGGCCGAGCCTCAGTGCCCTTGTTTGAGCAAACAACACTTCACATCGACCTCTCCTCTGACTCCGAACCCAACTCACCTTCTTCCCCAATGGCTCAGCCAGTTGAGGAAGAGAACAATCTGGAGCACCAGCTCCAGTGACTCAATGACCTCTTCCAGAACTTTGTGCACCCACCGCAACGTCCTATGATGCGGAACCATTATAATCCTGCTACGGTGGTTATTGAGCCTCTAGTCAGAATCCCGACTAGAGGACCTGATTTTAAATTAAAGCCCAATATGATTCATGCCATACATAAATTTCATGGGCTTAATTCTGAAGACCCCTTCCAGCACATCAAACAGCTAAAGCATCTGGCCCAAACTTTTGAGTCAGATGCACAAAATCGGGAGATTCTCCTCATGAAGATGTTCTCCTTCTCCCTTATGGACAAGGCCGCTCATTGGTACCAAATACAAACCCGACCGATCAACAATTAGGAGGAACTTCAGTCCAAGTTTTTGAAGTTCTTTCTCGTTGGTCGGACCGATGCCTTGTGCCATCAGATTACCCACTTCACACAACAATTGGAAGAACCTCTCCATGAGGCATGGGATCGCTTTCAGGATCTCATGAGAAAGTGCCCCCATCACGGAGTTCCTAAATGGGAACAAGTCCAGTCTTTTTACCAGGGACTCCGTGAGGATATTAGGCTTTTCGTCAATGCAACTTGTGGAGGGAATATCATGGGTCAACATGAGGACACCGTGTGGGAGATTCTCAAAAAATGTGCGAGAACTCCATCAATAATGACTCCATGGGATTATTCGACAGGACAAATACCCACGCATCAACGAACCTTAGGGGAGCACATGAGACGCATGGCCTATCCGCATCAGTCAACCTGGAACTGGTGGCCAGTCGATTGGACAAGGTCTCTATCATCGAGAAGAAGGTGGACGAGTTGACTCAGCACTTGCAGTGAGCCACCTCTGCGCATAATTCTTTTGCACAACCTCCTTCCACACTGGAGACTATGTAAAACATTCTCCACCGACCTTCTCCTGGGATGGATTCATATCCACCCCCATCTGATTCTCGGATCGGAGGATCCTCTGATCCTTTCTATACTAGCCAAGGGAATTCCATTCCCCCATTTTCTGACTCTTTGGAGGTTCCTCAGACCTGCGAGGACCTCAACGCCATCCAGAATGATCCATTCTCCTGCACCTACAACCCTGGATGGCGAAACCATCCTAACTTCTATTGGGCGAGAAAATCCCAAACTCAAAGACCACCCTTTCAACTCCGTCCACAACCACCTCGTCCTTACCAGCCACCTCAGCCTCGGCCCAACCCTACTTATTTATCAGGGCCAAACCAAGACCAAATGTCCCTCATCCTTCAGATTCTGGTTGACATTCAAAGAACGAATGCGGCTATTCAGAAACAACACAAGGACGAACTTACAGAGGTTCGAAATCAACTGGCCCAGTTAGCAAATTCTCACCAACCAGGCACACTTCCTTCCCAACCTCTTCCTAACCCTAATAACGTGCCAACTCAGTGGCGCGCTATGAACCCAAACCCGGGCCAGGCACACATGATTTATCAGGCCCCCTCTGTTCCATCACCTGACGGGATGGAGGCTTCCACTTCTTAAGCAAGCTATCAGCAGCAACCCATCCTATCAAACCCAAACCAAAACCAGGCAGGACTAAATTCTGTAAGAACCCATAGTGGTAAGGAGACCCAAGATCCACCCTATCCAGACCACTCCAAGCCTGGTAGTGATTCGAACCCTAGGACAATAATCTAGGACGTTCCTACCCCTGTCCCAGATCAAAGACCTGGACTTATCCTAGAGGAACCAACCAAGGTTCCATTTCCCGAGGCCTTGACCAAGGGAAAGGAGACAAACAAGCCTGTGGCACCAGAGGAGGACCTGGTCAAACTCTTTGAGCATGTCCAAATAAACATCCCATTGATGGATGCGATTCGCCACGTACCGGCTTACGCACTATTCTTAAAGAATGTGTGTACATCTCAGCGTAAGCCGCGAACCAAGAGTGGGAGTCCAATTGTGCTATCAGAGCAAGCCAGCTCTGTAATCCTATGTAGACTCCCGCCCAAGGCAAAAGATCCAGGTACTCCCCTGATTTCCTGCAAAAAAGGTGATACCCAATTCGACAGAGCATTGCTAGACTTGGGTGCTTCCATAAATCTGATACCCACATCCTTACTTAAACACCTAGAAGAATCTGACCTAAAACCAACTGAGGTGACACTACAATTAGCAGATCGATCTATTAAGTCACCTAAAGGGATTCTTGAGGATGTTATTGTAAGAGTACGGGATTTCTATTTTCTTGTAGACTTTATAGTCTTGGACATGGACGCATCTGAGAACCCTAGGGACACATCGATCATTCTAGGGAGACCTTTCCTAGCTACAGCTAGAGCTAACATCAGTTGTGAGGAGGGCCAAATAAAGCTGAAATTTGGAAATCAAACCCTCAAAATTGATATCTTCAAGGCCCAACAAGGAATCAATTGCGGTGTCATCGAACAAATCTATGATATTAGGGCTTTGGTTGATGAAAAGCATTTTGAGAATGACCTGATTATACCTCATCAACCACAAAAAGATCTTGAACCGCAATTAGAGGAGTCAGACCCTGATTTGGATAAACCCATAACTCCTATCCTTGATCCTCACACTACCCTGAATCACCCGCTGCTGCTGCTGATAACCCTATCCTTGAACTGAAACTCCTTCCCAATCATTTGAAATATATCTTTTTGGGTTCTAATCAGACTTTTCCTGTGATTATAAATTCCCAGCTCACTCCTGATCAAGAATCCCGTCTGATTGCGGTTCCCCAGTAACATCGCAGAGCCATTGGTTGGACTCTTGATGACTTGACTGGAATAAGTCCCTCTTATTGTACACACCATATTTATTCAGAAGATGGCGCACGACCTTCCCGTGAGATGCAGAGATGTTTAAACCCTAATTTGCAAGAGGTCGTGAAAAAGGAGATCATCAAGTGGTTAGATGCAAAGATCATCTACCCTATCTCCGACAGTCGTTGGGTGAGCCCGATTCAGGTTGTGCCTAAAAAGCCAGGGCTCATCACCATTACGACTGAAATCGAAGAAGTCATACCTACCTGATTAGCCAACTCGTGGAGAGTCTGCATAGATTACCGACGATTCAATTCCTCCACAAAGAAGAATCATTTCCCACTACCTTTCATTAATCAGATTCTCGAGAAATTAGCGGCAAATCGATTCTTCTGCTTTCTTGATGGGTACTCCGGTTATAACCAAGTTGCTATTCATCCTGAGGACCAAGAGAAGACCACGTTCACCTGCCCCTTCGGAACGTATGCATTCCAAAGGATGCCTTTCGGTCTCTGCAATGCACCCGCGACTTTTCAGCGGTGCATGCTTTCCATATTCTCTGATATGGTAGGTGATTATCTGGAAGTCTTCATGGATGACTTCTCAGTCTTCGGGGCATCATTTGATGATTGCCTCCAGCACTTGGTTCATATACTCAAGCGTTGCATCGATGTTAATTTGGTTCTTTCCGGGGAAAAAAGCCATTTTATGGTGCCTGAGGGGATCGTCCTAAGACATCTAATTTCTGAGAAGGGCATTCAAGTGGATCGAGCCAAGGTTGATCTAATTTCTCGTCTTCATATGCCTAGCTCGATCAGGGACATCCATTCTTTTTTGGGGCACGTCGATTTTTACCGTCGTTTCATTCCTGATTTTTCAAAAGTTACGCGCCCCCTGACTACTCTTCTCTCCAAGGATGTACCCTGGTGACGACCTTCCTCTATAGTTCTATTATTTCGTCGTAGTATAGTATAGAGAAGTGATTACCAGTTTAATACAATTTTTTACTCGGAAATAAAGAGTTCCCGAGGTCGAACTCAGGGAGCAAGTTGTATTCTAGGAGTACAAGTTTCTTTTACAAAAATAAAGAAAGAGAGAGAGAAAATTTGTTGGCTTCTCTTCTTTTCTCTTTGCTTATCCTCTCCTCTTCTGCTTTCTTCCGTTGCTCTTCTTCTTTATCTACAGCAGTAGTGATGTTCTTCTTCTTCTTTCAGTTCTTGTTTCTGCTCGTCTCTTTCTTTTTCTTCTCCCTTGCGGTCCTGTTCTTCTTCTTTCTTTCTTCTTTTCTTTTTCTTCTGCTTGGCTGCTCTGTCTCTCTTCTTTTCTTCTTTCTTCACCTGTCTTCAGGACGTCGTCTGATTTTCCAATCAGACGACTTAACCCGCGGATGCTACAGTGTTGCTTCAGTTCTTCCTCAGTCCTCTGCTTCGGGCAGCCCTGGCTGCTCTTTCTTTCTTCAGTCTTCTTCTCCTTCTCTGTTCAGCGGGTGTCTTTCTTCTTCTTCTCTGCCTGCACACTTGCACAACTTGATCAGAGGGGCAAAACCTAATTCTACCCTCTCCCCCGCGTTTCTCTCTCACAGAAGCCGCTGTTAGGAAAGCTCTCCCAGAGCTGTCGGGTATTCAGGTACGGGTCGTGCCCGGGTCCAGGCCCACCGGCGTGCGTGGTGGGAGAGGAGTGCAGGTCGGGCTTAGTCGGGTCGGGCCAGGTCCGCGGGGCGTGGTCGCGGACGAGGCCGGGTCGAAAGGGTGAGTGAGAGGGACCTTACCCCGTGCTCAGGAGGCAACGAACATAAGGCACGTTTTGCCTTTATGTGGGCGTGCTCCTCTGAAGAGTTGCGAGGTGGGACTAAATGTCCCACCCCAATTGGGCGCCCGCAGCTGAAGATGCTGCAGGAGTTCGCGGTTGCACGCGAGGCCTTTGCCCCAGCTGCAAGTCTGGGACGCTTCACGGAGATGCCCCGTGCAGCCTGGGAGTCGCACCTGGGCGAATCGCACCTGGAGCTGCAGGTTGAAGGTGCTCCTTCCACGCAGCAATGGCGATGGCGGTCGAGATACCTGTCCACAGAGGAACAACCTCTCGGCCTAATCAGATACGCAGAGAACCTTCGCCATGGCACGGCGAAGGTGGTGGGGGGTCTGGCAGGCGGCGGGGCAGAGCGTGAGGGTCGCCCTAGGTCAAACTGTGGGCGAAGAAGTGGGTTTGTTTGGGGGGTCTGCAGAGGGCGAGTGGTGGGAAGTGGAAGGGCGGAGGTTGATCAGGGTGAGGAGGCGGAGGTTCTGGGAGGGTCAGCGAGTCGTGTGGAGTGGCGGAATGATGGGAGTGACTCGCCGGAGGATGGCCGGAGGTGTGGAAGATGACGGTGGTCGGGTCGGTCGAGGGTTTAATTGAATGTAAAATAGCGAGGAAAAGAAAGAGGGGATAGAGACGACTAATTCTAACCTAACTAAAGTGACGAAGGGGACGAAGTGGCTGCCGGCTCGTACCTACCGGAGCTGGAGAAGAAATGCCCAGAGGGAGAGAACGGCGGCGACGACGGGGCTGAAGTAGCGCGCGCCGGTATTACGCGACGCGGAGGAGAATCAGGAAGAAGTCTCTGCTGCTGGTATTGCGGCAGAGCGAAGAGGAGGAAGGGGAGAGGCCGCCGGAGCTGGAGGGCTCCCTGTCGGAGTGGGAAGAGAGGAAGTGGGGGTTTTTCTCCGTCAGGACCGAGCTCCCTTGAACGGTGGAGCGACGGGGGGTACTTATAGGGTAGAATCAGAGAGGAGGGCGGAGGGAGACGACGTGTCTCCCTCGCCGGAGGACGCCGGAGATGGAGACCCATACCGTCCGTGCGTTCGCACGGCCGGTATGGTGGGTTGCAGCGACCAAGGGGGTGTTCCTGCGACGGCTGACGACGCAGGGCATCCCCGGTTTACTTGCCAGACCCTCCCCCTTACCCTGCGCGGCGCCATGCTTCGCGCAAGGTCGCCGGAGCATGGTGCTGGTCAGGTTTTGGCAGGAGGGACTTGAATGCAAAGAACGAAGGAGAGTTAGGGGTAGAAATGTGAGGGTTCGAAAGTTGAGGGCCAACAAGTAAATATATGAGGATCAAAGTGTAAAGTTGGTCAAGAAGGTTTCTTCTTAGGCTCAAGTTTTTATACATGACTAATTAGGACCTAAGGAATCTGATGGTGAATTTTATTTCTAGATTAAACCTTGTTTGACCGGTCAATTTACGCAAAAACCTGAATTAAGTTATTAATTGGGCATGATTCTCAATGTAGGTCAAAATGGGTTCTGAAGGCCAAATTGAAGGTTCTAAACCCTAGAGATTATTTTTCTATGAATTTTAGAGGGTTTATTCTATTTTTACTTTGCCTCGAACCTCATGAATTGAAGTGGGTTTATTTTAAGGTTACAGATTATCATTTAGTTCCTTGGAATTGCTGTAGCCCTTGTCAGATCATCCCACTTTCCTTCTTATTCGGTTTGTTTGACCTATGTTTGGATCCTGAATTACCCTGTATGCAGATTATACTGGTAAAATTGCATTTTTACCCCTTATGACTCGTTTTCTCCTTAAACTCAGAATTCTCTGAGTTAAGCCTTTCCATGAGTTATGTAGGAGCTTTTATCCTTTGTATTAGGTCAAAATGAGCTAGTTATGGCTCATGATGAGGTTCTCATCATACCCTCATGCCTAGCTTTTGCTAGTCCCTTAGCAAAAACTTAAGGTTTCAACCCTTGTTCTAGACCATGAAGTTCTTAATAGCTTCAGATAAGTGCTTTTTCATTTAAACCTAGATTAGGTTAGAATGCTGACCATAGGCCTAAAAGGTACTCTAGTACCAATCAAGATCCAAATCTGTCTAACCTTAGCCTCAGTCTTTAGCAAAGGTTTTTAAGGCCCACAAGAACTAACCTAAGGTTTATTGGACTTTGTGGTTAAAGCACCCGTGCATGAAATGATTTTAGCCCTGGCTCAGTTCGCAGTGCGTTTTATAAGAGAGAGATAGAAAGTTATTCTGTTTGGAGAGTTTTCTCTCTCTTTTTCTTTTTAGTTCTAGCCTAGGATTGGCTTTTCAACACGGTCGATATCAGATTCCTTGCTCCCATCATCAATCCTCAAGGGTTCCTGGCAATCGATACTTCGAGATAGCACCGCCCATGGAAACCCCCGGAACCCTGGCTATTGAGATTTCGAGATAATCCCATCCATGGTGTTCCGTGGCCGAATCCAGACCCTGGCAATTGACACTTCGAGGTAATGCCATCCATGGAATCTGAACCAGCAGAGTGCTTACATGCCCCCAGTAGGATATGTAAATATCCTAAGAGACAAGCACCGAGGAGATGATATTTTGTTACACATCTTTGAGGGGATTTCCCGCCTCTCCGCGCTGGGAACTCGTTCAAATCAACTTGTGTTGATCGGCCGCTCCTACTCTAGGTGTTCTTTTCAGAATTTTGCGACGCTTCTACGTGATTTTGATTTTTACGCTTACTGAACCAGGCTGTGTGAGGTTAGGGTGCTTAGGTTACTGAGTCCCGTAAACCAAAAATTAGTTAATGAGGCCAAATACTCCCTAAGCCTTAGACCTAATACTTCAGCTTTTCATTTTCCTCAACCTCTTGAGGAGTGTCCAGATCTTAATGGGTACTAAGAGTCTATTCAAGAATGCCTAAGATTTGCGTTCTTACTAATCTCATTATGCACTAATCAGTTATTTTCTTGAATGAGGTCTAGAACTTAGGTTAATTCCTTAGTTCCTTACTAATGACTATCACCTTTTCTCATAATTTTGTGCTCCTTTTTCATTTTTTTTTTTCCTTCTCCTTCACAAAATTTCCTTCTCCTCTTTTCCTCTTATTCTTTTTCGAAAATTTTTAATTTTTATGGTGTTTTTGGCATATGTGAATTTTTTGTTTGAAACCTTTTCTTATAAGTTTTGCACTTTCATACCCCCCATGCCTAAGATTTACAATGTCCTCATTGTAACCTAGGGGGTTTTTATTCAACTTAGTTCATTCCTTAAGACAGAAATTTGGATGAGTGAATGGGTCGGGTTGAATTTTGCGGACGATTTCTAATCCCAGATGCAAGCATCTGAGGTGGGGTCGGCTGTCTACAAGGGTGAACCTTAAGTGCAAAAAGGTGTTAGAAAAGGTTTCAGGTTTTTAAAGAGAATGACGGGCTGCCTCCCGTTGAGCGCTAAATTTGATGCCTTCAGCCAAGCGAGAAATGCGATGGAGAGGGGATGGTGAAATCAGCAGAGTTTCGTAATACAAGCACCTTGATTAAGAGCCTGGTTGGTCCAACCAGGTGCTTGTTCAGATCAACAGGCTGATGATGCAGCCCAAACCCAATCAATCTGGTGGGTTGATAGATGTGGATAAAAAGGTGTGGAACCCACCATATACTATGAAGCTCAGATGGATGTGGAAGTGAAAATGCAGGGTTTGGCTGAGTTGAATCAGCCTGGTCAGAGTAGGGACCCGTAGAATAATCAATGAATGACGCGGAAACCCTACAGGGGTGATCAGAGAATGATGGAGCATGATATGTAGTCTGATCAGTGTTCCAAACCCGATGTGGAAATGCAATCGGCTCGGTGAGAGGTGAATCTGAATAGAAATTGAGTCCAGTTGCGGGTCGGGGTTGGGAAGAGGTTTTGATTAGTTCTGTGTGTGCAGACGAGGTGGAAACTGTGTATGAGGATTCTTTTAGAAAGGAATGACAGGTGATTTTCTGTAAAGAGTCCTCTGGGTAACTATCAAATGCCTGAAGAGTGTCTGTAGGATGAAAGAAATCTGAATTGAGAAAAGATTTGAATTCTGGGTTGCAATCACTCTTGGCATTTTCTATTTTTGGTTCCTGAGGATCGACAAGGAATGATTCTGTGTTATCAGTGATCTCGGGAATCAGGACCTCAGAGTCGGAGTCAGAGTCATGTGAACTGAGGTCGTAGATGGGCCTGGCGTGTTCAGGAAGGAAGGTCTCTCCGCAATTATAGTTAGATCTGAAATTGTCGGAGAGTTTGTGAAAATTAGATTCATGATCATGAATTCCACCACAGCAAAAATCATCAGATGTGGAATCAGCAGCCTGACTGGGTTCTAGCCTATATATCAATTCTGGGTTCAAAAAGGTGTTCTGTTCAAGCTCGAAGCTGGTAGGATAGACCCCATTAAAACCTTGCTCATCCAACTCCTCAGTTGCTGTATCATAGATTGGCATGTTTTCTGAAAAATCGATCAGATTTCCTGAGGATGTTGGAGAGGGATATTCATCAAATAGAGGTCCGGAATCATACTCTGTAAAAATTTGATCTTTCTCATAAGGGGCCTCATAATCTTTCCAATAAGTTTCAGATCTAGGTTCTAGGCTTAGGATATGGGTAGAGTTACTAGAACCTAAGTCTGAATAACCTTCGAGGGCCACCTTATCAAAATAAGGGGCGGAATTGATACCCTCAAAAGGTTCAGTTTTGATCTCATTATTGCAGGAGTTTTGGAATTCTAGTCTTGGCAATTCATGGTCTTCGTTTGGCTCATCATTGTGTTCCCCTGCAATATTCCAACCTAATTCAACATTGTCTTCTATCTGGGTTGGGATTCTACAACCACTTCGTGCCTTAGTCCCGAGATCTGGGAAACTGGATTGTTCCTTAATACTGTTCCAAGATGGTTCATCCTCTGTTTCTGGTATATACGGGTATTTCTGGTTGATAGTTTATTCTAGTGATTTCATCATTTCTACCCGTTTTGTAAGAGCATCTTGGTGTTGTTCCCAAAGTACAGGATTTGTCAAGCATTGAAGGTATTCAGATTGGTGTAATTTTTCTATCTCAATGTATCCTGTCATGAGCATATCTCGGGTTGATCCTTTTGTAACTTCTGTCAAAAGAATTTGGGCACAGTTTATGATGAAAGCTGTGGTTGTTGGGACATCAACCTGAATGTTTTCTATTGGTGTTGAGGGTTTATATTTGATTTCATAGAATTCAAGGGCATCCTCAATCATCTTATCTTTCATGGATCTCAGATATTCAGGTTTTTTACATGGTAGTCTTGCTAGGTAATTAGGCTGCATCTTCGAATCAGGTGGTGGAATCAAGATATAGAATCAGAAGTTTGAATTAATGGAAGAAGGGGACTTTGTTTAGAATCAGAGGAAAGAGGGGCTATGCGAATGATTTCTGCAAAAACAAGGGAGCCGAGGCTTAGCCTCGGGGAGAGTGATTTTCTATAGGAGGTTTCAAGGACCTCCTGCAAAATACTGAAGGACTGGATGAGATAAGCAGGTGCTGGACCAAATCAAGACACCCAAAAATGTTGGGTGACTATAGAGGTTCGGGGCAGATGGATCCCTTGATCAGAAAGATCGTCCACCTGAGAATTACCTGGGCAGCCAGAGAGGGTGAGTCCCGCGAAGACCCCTACACGGTAGAGCGTCCCCACGGGTTACAGGGTTTCCCCCACCCGACCACTCTTGTCACTGCGGTTCCAGGTAGACCAGAATGGGGATCTTAACCTCTTAAGTCTACCAATTTTAGGTTAAGATTAGGGTGCTTAAAGTTACACTTGAACTTTAGTTCTTTAAGTGCAAAGAGTGACCTAATTTAAGGTTGGTTGACCCAAGGGGGCAACTTTACCTCTTGTTTCCTTTGAGAGTTTTTGGGTCTTGTCTTTTAGGGTTCAAGTGTTTAGAGAGCCAATTGTTTTGGGTTTTTCTTTGAATAGGTATTTTCAGACAAGGGCTTGGGCACACTTCATTTGGTTTTCTCAATGCTTGCTTAAGGAGTGTGTCTCTAAATCCCTAGTGTTGGATCCTAGGTTGGCTCTACTTGGTCCAGTTAGCTCTTTGTTGGGTAATTAGGGCTCAAGCAAGAATGTGTTAGCCCTTAAATACCCTTAATAGTGTGCAGTAATAATGGGTTGAAAACATGCAACTTTTGATGGTTTACTGAGTATAGAAGACAGGTCAGACATATATTGCTTGTTCTTTTCTTTTCTTCCTCTTTAGAGTTTAGGGGTTAATAGCGAGAGGAAGAAAAATTACCTGTCCTCGGAGTGGTTGTCGTGTGGTTGCTTGTCTTCTTAATTTTCTTGTATTTTCCTGCACAACAAAGGAGAGATTGTTAGCAATGTAAAAACAGGAATTTGATTATCTCTAGAATAGCCGTTGCTCCCCGGCAACGGCGCCAAAAACTGGTGACGACCTTCCTCTATAGTTCTATTATTTCGTCGTAGTATAGTATAGAGAAGTGATTACCAGTTTAATACAATTTGTTACTCGGAAATAAAGAGTTCCCGAGGTCGAACTCAGGGAGCAAGTTGTATTCTAGGAGTACAAGTTTCTTTTACAAAAATAAAGAAAGAGAGAGAGAAAATTTGTTGGCTTCTCTTCTTTTCTCTTTGCTTATCCTCTCCTCTTCTGCTTTCTTCCGTTGCTCTTCTTCTTTATCTGCAGCAGTAGTGACGTTCTTCTTCTTCTTTCAGTTCTTGTTTCTGCTCGTCTCTTTCTCTTTCTTCTCCCTTGCGGTCCTGTTCTTCTTCTTCTTCTTTCTTTCTTTCTTCTTTTCTTTTTCTTCTACTTGGCTGCTCCGTCTCTCTTCTTTTCTTCTTTCTTCACCTGTCTTCAGGACGTCGTCTGATTTTCCAATCAGACGACTTAACCCGCGGATGCTACAATGTTGCTTCAGTTCTTCCTCAGTCCTCTGCTTCGGGCAGCCCTGGCTGCTCTTTCTTTCTTCAGTCTTCTTCTCCTCTGTTCAGCGGGTGTCTTTCTTCTTCTTCTCTGCCTGCACACTTGCACAACTTGATCAGATGGGCAAAACCTAATTCTACCCTCTCCCCCGCGTTTCTCTCTCACAGAAGCCGCTGTTAGGAAAGCTCTCCCAGAGCTGCCGGGTATTCGGGTACGGGTCGTGCCCGGGTCCATGCCCACCGGCGTGCGTGGTGGGCGAGGAGTGCAGGTCGGGCTTAGTCGGGTCGGGCCAGGTCCGCGGGGCGTGGTCGCGGACGAGGCCGGGTCGAGCGGGTGAGTGAGAGGGACCTCACCCCGTGCTCAGGAGGCAACGAACATAAGGCACGTTTTGCCTTTATGTGGGCGTGCTCCTCTGAAGAGTTGCGAGGTGGGACTAAATGTCCCACCCCAATTGGGCGCCCGCAGCTGAAGACGCTGCAGGAGTTCGCGGTTGCACGCGAGGCCTTTGCCCCAGCTGCAAGTCTGGGACGCTTCGCGGAGATGCCCCGTGCAGCCTGGGAGTCGCACCTGGAGCTGCAGGTTGAAGGTGCTCCTTCCACGCAGCAATGGCGACGGCGGTCGAGATACCTATCTACAGAGGAATGGCCTCTCGGCCTAATCAGATACGCAGAGAACCTTCGTCGTGGCACGGCGAAGGTGGTGGGGGGTCTGGCAGGCGGCGGGGCGGAGCGTGAGGGTCGCCCTAGGTCAAACTGCGGGCGAAGAAGTGGGTTTGTTTGGGGGGTCTGCAGAGGGCGAGTGGTGGGAAGTGGAAGGGCGGAGGTTGATCAGGGTGAGGAGGCGGAGGTTCTGTGAGGGTCAGCGAGTCGTGTGGAGTGGCGGAATGATGGGAGCGACTCGCTGGAGGATGGCCGGAGGTGTGGAAGATGACGGTGGTCGGGTCGGTCGAGGGTTTAATTGAATGTAAAATAGCGAGGAAAAGAAAGAGGGGATAGAGACGACTAATTCTAACCTAACTAAAGTGACGAAGGGGACGAAGTGGTTGCCGGCTCGTACCTACCGGAGCTGGAGAAGAAATGCCCAGAGGGAGAGAACGGCGGCGACGACGGGGCTGAAGCAGCGCGCGCCGGTATTGCGCGACGCGGAGGAGAATCAGGAAGAAGTCTCTGCTGCTGGTATTGCGGCAGAGCGAAGAGGAGGAAGGGGAGAGGCCGCCGGAGCTGGAGGGCTCCCTGTCGGAGTGGGAAGAGAGGAAGTGGGGGTCTTTCTCCGTCAGGACCGAGCTTCCTTGAACGGTGGAGCGACGGGGGTACTTATAGGGTAGAATCAGAGAGGAGGGCGGAGGGAGACGACGTGTCTCCCTCGCCGGAGGACGCCGGAGATGGAGACCCATACCGTCCGTGCGTTCGCCCGGCCGGTATGGTGGGTTGCAGCGACCAGGGGGTGATCCTGCGATGGCTGACGACGTAGGGCAACCCCGGTTTACTTGGCAGACCCTCCCCCTTACCCTGCGCGGCGCCATGCTCCGCGCAAGGTCGCCGGAGCATGGTGCTGGTCAGGTTTTGGCAGGAGGGACCTGAATGCAAAGAACGAAGGAGAGTTAGGGGTAGAAATGTGAGGGTTCGAAAGTTGAGGGCCAACAAGTAAATATATGAGGACCAAAGTGTAAAGTTGGTCAAGAAGGTTTCTTCTTAGGCTCAAGTTTTTATACATGACTAATTAGGACCTAAGTAATCTGATGGTGAATTTTATTTCTAGATTAAACCTTGTTTGACCGGTCAATTTACGCAAAAACTCGAATTAAGTTATTAATTGGGCATGGTTCTCAATGTAGGTCAAAATGGGTTCTGAAGGCCAAATTGAAGGTTCTAAACCCTAGAGATTATTTTTCTATGAATTTTAGAGGGTTTATTCTATTTTTACTTTGCCTCGAACCTCGTGAATTGAAGTGGGTTTGTTTTAAGGTTACAGATTATCATTTAGTTCCTTGGAATTGCTGTAGCCCTTGTCAGATCATCCCACTTTCCTTCTTATTCGGTTTGTTTGACCTATGTTTGGACCTTGAATTACCATGTATGCAGATTATACTGGTAAAATTGCATTTTTACCCCTTATGACTCATTTTCTCCTTAAACTCAGAATTCTCTGAGTTAAGCCTTTCCTTGAGTTATGTAGGAGCTTTTATCCTTTGTATTAGGTCAAAATGAGCTAGTTATGGCTCATGATGAGGTTCTCATCATACCCTTTGATATCTCCAAGGAATGCACGCAAGCTTTTGAGAACCTCCGTGATCGAGTCACCTAGGCCCCAATCCTACAATCCCCTGATTGGTCTCAACCCTTTGAGATCATGTGCGATGCATCTGATTTCGCTGTAGGAGCGGTTCTGGGGAAGAAAGTTGACGGGAAACCCGTGGTCATCTACTACACTAGCAAGACACTTGACGAGGCTCAGCGTAACTATACAGTTACAGAGAAAGAGCTGCTAGCCGTAGTATTTGCCCTTGAAAATTTTCGATCTTATCTCCTGGGTTCCTACGTCATCATCTACTCGGATCACACGGCTGTGAAGCATCTCCTTGCCAAGAAGGACGCGAAGCCCCGACTAATCCGATGGATCTTGCTCTTGCAAGAATTTGACCTTGAGATTCGCGACAAGGCGGGAAGAAAAAATGTGGTAGTTGACCATTTATCTCGCCTTCCTTCTGAGATCATCAACCCTTCTGGACCCATCACGGAGCATTTCCCTGATGAGCACCTGCTGACTATTGGTACTAGACTTCCATGGTTTGCTAATATAGTAGACTACTTGGCATCTCATCAGATCTCGTCTGATTGGCCGAAAGCCAAGAAAGACAAATTGCGCTCTGATGCCAAGTACTACATTTGGGAAGATCCGTACCTCTTTCGCATAGGTGCCGACCAAATCATCCAGAAATGTGTCCCGGAGGGTGAAATCAATGATATTCTCTTATTCTGCCATGACCAGGCATGCGGTGGCCATTTCTCTGCGCATAAAACCGCATCGAAAATCCTCCAGTGTAGCTTTTATTGGCCCACTCTATTCAAGGATGCATACAATCACTGCAATGCATACAATCACTGCAAAGCATGCAGTCGTTGCCAAACTTTGGGCAACATGAGCCTTCGCGACATGATGCCTTTGCAGCCGATTCTCATATGCGAAATCTTTGATGTTTGGGGGATTGATTTTATCGGCCCCTTTCCTGTTTCGGATGGTTTCGAGTACATGCTGCTCGCTGTGGACTACGTGTCCAAATGGATTGAAGCCATACCGACCCGAACCTGTGATCATAAAATCGTTCTCAAATTCATTCATCACAATATCTTCTCACGGTTCGGGATTCCTCGTGCTATCATTTCTGACGGGGGGACCCATTTCACGAATGCTCAGTTCAGGTCACTGATGACCAAATACAGGGTGTTGCACCGAATCTCCACTCCTTACCACCCCCAGAGTAATGGTCTAGCTGAGCTATCAAATCGGGAGATCAAGAAAATCCTGTAGGTCACTGTTCGGCCTGACAGGAAGGACTGGTCGTCCCGACTTCCGGAAGCTTTGTGGGCCTATAGGACCGCCCACAAAACCCAATTAGTCATGTCTCCCTTTAGACTGGTGTACGGGAAGGCGTGTCACCTTCCCGTCGAACTGGAGCACAAAGCCTATTGGGCAGTACGGAAGTGTAATCTAGATCTTTCTAAGGCTGGAACCCACAGAAAGCTTCAAATCAATGAGATCGATGAATTACGCCTTGATGCGTATGAGAACTTGCGAATCTACAAGGAGCAGGTTAAAGCCTTCCATGACAAGCACATTTCAAGAAAGATCTTTCATCCTGGTCAGAAGGTCCTACTTTTTGATGCCCGGCTTAAACTCTTCCCTAGGAAGCTGCGATCCAAGTGGGTCGGACCATACCTTGTCAGACAAGTTTTTGGAAATGGAGCTGTCGAAATCAGTTCGTTCAGCCATGATTTCGAACCTTTCATCATGAGCGGTCAGAGACTCAAACCGTTGGTTGATGTAACCTCTACTGATTTGGCTGAATCATCATTTATCCTCCATTTTCCCTGAGCATATTGCGCCCAGCCGATGGCGTAAAACTCAGTGCTCAACGGGAGGCAACCTGTCATTCTTTTTGAAAACCTGAAACTTTTTCTCACACCTTTTTCACACTTAAGGTTCACCCTTTAGGACAGCCGACTCCACCTTAGGTGCTTGCACCTGAGATTAGAAATCGTCCACAACAGTCACCCCAACCCATTCACTCATCAAAACATCTGTCCTAATGTATGAACTAAGTTGAATAAAAAATACCCTAAGTAACAATGAGGACATTGCAAATCTTAGGCATGAGGGGTTATGAAAGTGCAAATCTTGTAAGAAAAGGTTTTAAACAAAAAAATTCACATATGCCAAAAACACCATAAAAATTAAAAATTTTTTTGGAAAAAGAATAATAAAATGAGAGGAGGAGAAGAAAAAGGAACAAAATGGAAAGAAGGAGCACAAAATGAAAGAAAAGAGATAGTCATTAGTAAGAAATTAAGGAGTTAACCTAAGTTCTAGACCTCATTCAGGAAAAGAAATGGAAAGTGCACAGTGAGATTAGTAAGAACGTGAACAAACCCATCTTCCCGCACACAGTCTGACCTAGGGCTACCTCCACACGCGCCCTCGCGCCTCGCCGACCCCCGCATTGTCTTCGCTGCACTCCGGTGAAGCTTCCCCCGTTTTCTGATGTGGTCGAGAGGCCATCTTTCTGCTTTCAGCTAGGAGCCCCCTCACCGCCATTGCTGAGCTGCTGCAGCTCCTTCGCTCGTAGCTCCAGGCGTTCTCCAGCCCAGGCGCGAGTCCCAGGCAGTGCGGATTGCTGCTGCGAAGGAGACCAGGCTTGCGAATTGGGTCGCAAGCCTCACAGCTGCCCTAATTGGCTGCATTTCCCTCGCCTGTGGACGCGAGATTTGGAGGTGGGACTTTAGTCCCACCTCGTAAGTGTGCGGCCAAGCGCCCACACTTAATTTGAAAAAGTGTATCGGGCTTACTGCCTTCGATACACAGGGGTCAGGTCCCTCTCACCCGGACACAGTGCGCCACGCGCTCGCTCGCCCTCGCCAGTGCTCACGCCTCGCGGGTCTGGGCCAAATCCGATTACCCAACCACGCGCTCCTCGCCGACCACCGCACGCCGGTGGGCCTGGTCCCGAGCATGCTACCCGAACCCGGTTACCCGGCTCTGGGAGAGCAGTCCTAAGAGAGATTCGAAGAAAGAGAGAGAGGTGGGGAAGGGTAGGGGTAGGTTTTGCACTGACCACTGTGCGTGCATGCAGGGAAGAAAGAAAGAAGAAGAAGCAAGCTAAGGAAGAAGAAGAGAGGAGGAGCAGCCAAAGCCTTAGCCGCACAGAGGAGCTGAAGGAGAAAGGTAGGAGAGGAGCTGAAGAGAAGAAGCCGCACTGTAGCAAACCCACAGTTAAGTCGTCTGAGCATCAAGTCAGACGACGGAATGGCGGCGGCCAGAACAGAAAGAAGAGAAAAGAAGAGGAACTGTAAGAGAAGAAAAGAAAGAAGGAAGCAGAGAAGAGAAAGAAGAAAGAGAAAGAAGAAGAAGATCAACACAGCCGCAACTAAAGAAGAAAGAAGAAGGTAGGAAGCAAAGAAGAAGAAAAAGAAAAGAAGAGAAGCAGAAAGAAGAAGAAGATCACCACAGCCGCAAAAGAAGAAGAAAAGAAAAGAAAAGAAAGAAGAAGAAAGGAAGACTGTGCAGGAAAAAGAAGAGAAGGAGATCAGCTGGAAGAAAAAGAAGGACAGAATGAAGAGGAAGAGAGAAGAAGAAGAAGCCAAGAGAACTCTAGCTCCCTCTCTCTCTCTTATTTTTGTAACCTAATTGAGAACTTTTATACTTCTAGAATTCTAGTTGTTTCCTGAGTTCGACCTCGGGAAAACTTTTTTCCGAGTAAAAAAAATTTGTAGTAATCTGGTAGTTGTTTTGTCATGTACTGCAACGATTTTAAACCATAATAACATAAAGATGAAACCACGCTTCACCACACACCCATGCACAAACTCACGCACACAACACCTTCCCAACTCCAAAACCCTAACCCCCCTCCCTATTTAACAACCCCCACACCCCTCCACCCTCTCCATCACCACCACCACCACCTCCATCTTCTTCCCTTTCTATTGGCGAGCCACCAGCTCCTTCCCGTCCCCTTGCAGCCACGAAGAGGAAGGAGAGGGGTGGAGCATGAAGGAGAAGGAGAGAGGGAGAGTGTGGGCGAGGGAGAGTGAGAGTGTAGGACACAGAGGTGTGCACGGCCTAGGGAGCACGAGCTCGGGGGTGCTCGGGAGATGGGTGCATGCGAGGAGGAGCTCGAGGTGAGGAGTTCGAGAGGGAGGCGCGGCTAGAGCGCAGCCGCGGGAGCTTGAGAGGGAACTTGTGGGAGAGAGGAGAGCTGACCGAAGGACACCACTGTTCATCGTTCCTTCGTCCTTCCCTCATGGCTCTGTGTGTGGGGAGGAGAGACCGCCGGAGGAGCTTCGCGACCTCCTGCAGCTGCTGGAGTTGCTGCTGCTATGCTGTGGGCGGAGGGTCGTGGGAAGCAGAACTTCATGAAGAAGTTCTGCACATAGATCTACCCGATATCAGACGTATGAAGCAACTGCTAGATGTCTGGAAGAACAGCAAGATGTCCGGAGATGAAGCCGGACGTCTGATAGCATGTAGAGTGCCGAGGTATGAGGTTTGTATGCGCCTGCATGCACGTACGATTAAATTTGTTAAGTCTCGCTGTCGCATGTTTGAACCTACGAATGCATGCGCTGGTACAAACCTTGGAAAAGCATGTAAGCACACTCTTCGAGGTGCTTTAGGATGTCTGGACGTCTCTACAGACATCTGATAACCAGAACAGACGTCCGGGTGCAATAACAGACGTCTGGAAAGACACCAGGATAACCGTGAGAGGTCCAGACGTCCACTAGCAATGCAGGAATGCAAGGTGAGATTCTAAAGTCGTTTAAGATGTCTGGGTATAGTCCCAAACGTCTGATTTTAGTCAGTATGCATGTTTTTGGCTTGTTTGGGGCTCAAACTGGGTCGGATTTACGCAAACGAAGTACCATTGTTTTCCACTCAAGTTTCTCTACATGTTAGCGTCACTTGTATACTTTTTTGAACTTGTCTAATGTGATTTGTTCAATGGTATATGTTTCTAGCTAGTAGTGTGTATGGGACCTGTGGAGACAATGGGATCTGCAGTTCTAGCTCCCATTCGACCCATGTATCCCAATAGAGTGGTTTTCTTAATATTATAACATAATTAATCAAAGTGCATGCTATCTTAGAATAATTCGATTGGACCTAGGATGTGGAATGAACCTTAAGGCAAAAATGAATGAATATTGCTTGGGCCACATTGTTTACTTTGAGATGCATGTTAAAACTCTAATGCTAGAAAGTTACATGATGTGATGCTTCTTCAATTATTAAATCACGTGTTGCCTAATATATGAATGAGAATCGGGATGTGAATAACAAGATATGCATGTTGAGAAACGAAATGAAATGAATACCGTGCATGAACCCTATGAGGAACTAGAAGAAAAACTCCTGTATACGGAAAGAATATTGCATGTAGAAGGGAAGTGAGCTGGCCCTTGTGTACATGGTACCAAGGAGAGCAACTGTCCCTTTAGTGTAGAGGGGAGCCAGCCGGCCCTTAGGTTCACACCTGTTTGGCCCTCGCGTACGTGGTACCAAGGTGAGCTACTTAGTGTAGGGAGGGAGCTAGCCGTTCATTGGGCCTGGGGTTAGGACTTGCCGTCCTAGACCGACTTTTATTAGACCCACTGGGCAAACTGGGATAGTTGAGCGAGGGTACGCAAACTATTGAGGAGCGAGGCCCTGTTCTGTTCCGCGCTATATGTTTGGTCGTACCCGCTAACGGAAATGACTGACCACGTGCCAGTGCGAGGTAGCTACCCGTGTGCTTATCTCACATGCCGTAGTCATCGCTACATTGCGACTGTGACCTTGGGGCGGTAGACCGGTTGTAAGAGTACCACGAGAGACTCTCTCGGCTAGGAGAGTGTCACGTGTACATCCTACATCGCGGGAAAACTACAATTAAGATTGTTCCCTTAGTGAACAAGAAGATTAAGAAATGTTATGGATCCTGATTAGCTTATATTTGTGGGCTATTTAGGTATTTAAGTGCCTATACATTAAGTGAATTTTAACATTTAGATAGCATACATTAGGATGTAAATAAATTAATTCAAATTTTTAGCTTAATTCCATAATTCATGTGTGGCATTCATATCAAATGCATTTAGAATTAACTTAGAATTACATGCATTTGATTAGTTAACCAATCAGGTGCATTACATGCATTATTTTAATTAACATAGAACTTAAGGATTGGTGCATAAATAATCATAATATTTTATTTTATTATTCTTTTTCTTCTTCTGCAGGTAACCACTCCACTTCCTCCTCCTGCGCCCATTCAATCTTCACAACTACCAGCATTCACTAGACGGGAAGAGTGGATCTACTCCCACCTGTTTGGATTTCAAAAGATTTGGCTGCAGCTACAAGAGAGTGGAGGAGACGATCGTGTTCAGGAGGCCACCACCCACACCATCATTGTGCTTCATCTCCACCACCACTAGCCTCAACCGTGGCAGTAAGCCTCCTCCATTGGTGTGACAGGCCGCACCACCATTCGGAGCTTACTCGCATCACCGTGAATGCACGCTGCTCCACCATAAGCACACATAGGCATGCATGCTACCATTTTCAATGTTCATCTTTATCTCCACCGCATCCTCTGTTCGATTTGCAAAAGATCCCAACATCTTTTTCACCATCTTCGGCCATCCTACCACTTTCATACAACCAATCCCACCTTCACACGGCCACAACTCTTCATAGCCATCCACCGTCAACACCACCGTAGCCACTGCATCTCCATGTTGCAACTCCAAGACTTGCACCTTCAGCTCCTCTGCCAGTTAAGACGTTCAAGAAGTTTCCCAGACATCTGATGCCCCTCGCTACGCCTCCGTAGTTTTCGCCCGCAGCGCACGTCCATCTCCTTCACGCGCTCATGCAGCAAACCACACCTGCAGCAGCAAGCATCTCCACACGCACACGCATGCCTTTGCACGTTCCTCACTTTCAGCTGCTCACCGACCTACTCTCCAACGGCCACTGAAACAACCACCGCCATCCTCCTCGAGCATCATCCGCAGCTGGCCTCACCTCCTCACACGCCATCGCCCTCGCCCACCCATGTGACAGCGAGCGGACACGCACGGCTAAACACACGTGCACACCACAGTAGGAGCTGTTCACCACCACGTCACTGTTCATCTTCTTCCTCAAAAGAACCCATCTCCGCCACCACCTAACAGCCACCTCAAGTCACCAAACAGGCCACCAAACTCACCGCTAACATCGCCATACTCCTCGCCACATTCCACCGCATCTTCCCCCACATCCACGACCGCCGATATTGCCTGAACAGCCACTGGCAAAACTCCATGTCGCTGGCGTCACATCTTCGTCTGGCCGGCCCCGACACCTCGCGACTCGTCTTAGGCACCACCGCGAAGCCCTCGCTCCACTTGACCTCTGGCGAGCTCCTCCCCTTCGGCCATCCCTTGCTCCGTGTGCACGCCTAAGGGAAAGTTTCTCCCCTATTTTGCTACAGGAACCATTCCATTAGTTTTTACATTGCTTGCCATTGCCACTTCATTCGTATATCATTAAATCAATTCAATATTATGTGATTTTGATGAGAATGCCAATCCTCTTTCGTAAAATAACTATTGCAACATTATCTTACATGATTCCCTATCTTACATCTTCCCACCGGCTGTAGAGGGTGCTGGGTCCAGTCGAGCCCAACCATAGTAGTTGTCACTTTTCTATTTCAGAGATTTCTTTTTGAAGTAGCGAGTACTTTCAGCATGTATTGCTATATATTCTAATATATTTCTATTCTACTTTCCACTGTTGTAGTTGTGATGGCATATAATATTGTGAGACATTTCATTCTATTTGACTTTACTGCCTCTTATTTATTTCTGCTTAGTTACATTGCATGTATGGTTGTGGAATATTTTCTGCTTTTGGTTATTTCTCGTTGGATGAATGGGCCTTGGGAACTAGTCAAGGCGAACCAATGTCGGGTTCTGCAAGGAGTCGGGATCGAGTTGCAACAATACTCGGTCTCGTAGTGTCTGCAGATACGAATCAGTCATCTATCTAGTCACGATACAATCTATCAGCTCTAGTCGTGCCTGCCTCGTCACTGTCACTGTCCCGCAGTATCCTCGTGACTCCTGGGGTCGCCAATTGGCCACCTCCTCCATGAGTCCCCAACTCTGTATCTGTAGAATAGCCAAGTGGGTGGGCACTTTCCAGCTCAAGGCATCGGCCACCACATTGGCCTTCCGTGGGTTGTAAGAGATGCTGCGTTGTACTCCTTTAGGAGCTCTAACCAACGTCTCTGTCTCATGTTGAGCTCCTTTTGATCAAAAGGATATCTAAGGCTCTTATGATCAGTGAAGATCTCAAACGTTTCTCCATACAAGTAGTGCCTCCATGTCTTCAGCGAGAAGACAACTGCTGGTAGCTCTAAGTCGTGGGTGGGGTAGTTATGCTCATGGGGCTTTAGTTGCCGCGAAGAGCAAGCGACAGCGTGGCCCCGCTGCATAAGCACACCATCCAATCCCTGCAATGAGGCGTCGATGTAGACCACGAATTCACCACTACTGTCTGGGATGGTGAGTACAGAAGCTGAAGTCAGCCTCTCCTTCATCTCCTAAAAGCACGACTTACACTCGTCTGTCCAAGTGAAAGGCACGTACTTCCGAGTCAACTGAGTCATAGGACGTGCAATCTATGAAAAACCTCAGATAAACCGCCTGTAGTAGCTTGTCAGCCGTAGGAAACTACGTATCTCTGTCACTACGCAACCTCTCCCACCTGAGCACGACCTCAACCTTTGTTGGATCCACAGCCAACCCGTCTCTCGAGATCACATGGCCTAAGAAGGTAACTTGTCTCAACCAGAACTCGCACTTGCTATACTTGGCGTATAGCTTGTGCTGTCTCAAGGTGTCTAGGACCATGTGAAGATGCTGTCCATGTTGTTCCTGATCCCGAGAGTAGACAAGTACGTCGTCGATGAATACCACCACGAACTGATCCAGGTACAACCGGAAGATGCGGTTCATCATATCAATGAAGCTGCGGGGGGTTTGGTCAGCCCAAACGGCATGACCAAGAACTCGTAGTGACCATACCGCATGTGGAAGGCTATCTTGGAGACATCGGTCTCCCTGATCCTCTGCTGATGGTAGCCTGACCTCAGATATATCTTGGAGAGCACCATGGAGTCTCATAGCTGGTTGAAGAGGTCATCAATTTTAGGCAGTGGGTAATTGTTCTTGACGGTGACTCGATTCAGTTGTCTGTAGTCTACGCAAAGCCGAAGGGTACCTTCTTTCTTCTTCACAAATAGGACATGGGCTCCCCATGAGGATGCACTGGGCCTCACAAAGCCCTTCTCCAATAGATCCTGTATCTGAGAATTGAGCTCTCGCAGCTCAAGTAGGTAAATCCTGTATGGTGTAGTAGATATGGGGCTGGTCCTCGGTACCAGTGAGATCTCAAACTCGATCTCACGCTCAGGGGGCAGTCCTGGCAGCTCCTCTGGAAAGACGTCGGGGTACTCACGTACCACCGGGATACTCTGTAAGTCGACCATGGGGCTAGGCTCTGCTACGACACAAGTTAAGAAGCCCTCGCACCCTTGGCTTAGTAGTTTCTCTACCCGAAGGGAGGAGATGCACCTGAATCCTCCATCTAGTAGCTGGCCGTGGAACTCGAATGGAGGCAACTCTGGTATGGAGAAGACGATCTTCCTCCCAAAATAGTTGACTAAGGCATGATAAGCAGCCAGCCAGTTCATCCCTAGGATCACACCAAAATCCTCCATCGTGATCATGATCAGGTTAATCGGAAGACTGTGTCCCCCTATAGCGGCCTCATAATCAGTGAAGACCTCGGTGACAAATACCTGTCCTCCTGGGCTTGTAATCAAGAATGGATCCCTTAACAGTACACTACTCTATCCCAAGTTGATGGCAAAACTCGTAGAGACAAACAAGTGTGTGGCATTGTAATCGAAAAGCACGTAAACAAGCCTACCAGAAATTGTAACGCCCCTCAGCCCTCGGTGTAGAAGAAGCAGCCATGCTCTGGATCAGGCAAGCAATAGCTGGTCGATACCCTCCTCGTGATTGCTGTCCTCCTCAGGCCTGGTAACTGTGGCCGCCAGATCGACCTCTAGTGCTTGGTGCAGGGAGCATCTACTGTGCTCTGGCCCTAGATGGGTAGTCCCTCTGTATGTGGCCCGGCTGGCCACACTGGTAGCAGAGAGGGGTGTGGCCTCCTCCCTCCGTCTGCTGTCCCTACTGGTAGCTAGGCGAGGGCCTGCTGCAGTCGGATGGTCCCGGTCTGGGGCCCCCAAAGGTCCCTGGTGGACCCACAGAGCGGGATGACTCTCCCACAGATGTCGTGTGCCTCCTTTCCCGACGGTCCTGTGAGTGCTTCTACTGGTAGGGCCTCTTCCGTCCTCCCCTGTCGACATCTAACATGGACAGGTTGGTCTCCTCGTTGGTCATGGCCACCTTGACCAAGTGGGAGAAGGTAGGCAGCTTCAGGGGCTTCACATACCCCCGAATAGCAAGCCAGAAGCCCTAAGTGAACCTCCATAGGCGCTCCTCCTCGGTAGACACAGTTGTCGGGGCGAAGCGTGACAGCTCCAGAAAACACATACGGTACACGTTAACCATCATCACCCCCTGGCGGAGAGTGTGAAACTCCCGACTCCTCTGATCCTCCCAGGTCTGTGGAAAGTACTGCTCGTAGAAGAGCGCCACAAATCAGTCCCACGTCGGCTCTCCCCCCTCCTGTCCTTTGACTTCCCTCCACCACCTGTGGGATGCACTCTCCAGCTGGTACGTGGCGAAGCCCACGCGACACCCTGCAGAAGGGTGGAGTGTGTTGAAGATCTTCTCGATCTACTCCAGCCAATACTCTGCCTCAGACGGGCTCTCTTCCCCCTTGAAGGAGGGGGGCTTCAATTTCCTGAACTGGCCAAAGAGCTCATGGTGGAGCCGAAACGAGGAAACAGGTACACCTTCAGGCAAGGAGGGCTTGTGCTCCAAAGTGTCTGAGGCTGGTAGGGGTGGTGGAGGATCACCCCCTCCCCCTTTAGCTCGTCCAGCGTTGTAGCGGCTCCCCTGCCTCACAAAGGACTCCCCCTTCGCATCCCCAGGGAGAGGTGGTTGAGGAGGAGGTTGTTGGAGCTCCTCCCGTATGATATCCCGAATCAGCTGGGCGAGGTCTGGGACCTGAATGCCCAAAAGGAGAGGTGGAGCTGCCCCGTCCTCGGCCATCACTCGTCCTCCCCTGCGACCACACCTATTGAGAGCCTCATCATGAACCTTAACTAGCTCATTTTGACCTAAGCAAGAGAATAAGAGCTCCTACATAACCTAGAGAAGGACTTAATTCAAGGAATAAGTGTTCTGAGAAGAAAACATGAAATGAAGGTTAAAATTGTAATTTTACCATTGCAGTATATAAACGGGATTTCTCAGAGGAAAAACATTGGTCAAATGGTCTGAATAAGATAAAAAGTGGGTTGGTTCAATCAGAAATAAGTTTATGTGCAATCCAGGAATTAAATGACATTCTGTAACCCTAAAACAGACCTGCTTAATTCAACAGGGTTCTGGTCAGGATAAAAATCAACAAAATCCTCTAAAATTTATGGAAAAATATCCCCCTAGGGTTTAGAACCTTCAATTTGGCCTTTGGAACCTATTTTGACCTAGATTAGGGTCCTAGCTCATTAATTGACCTAATTTCGGTTTTTGTGGAAAATGTCAAGTCAAACGTGGCCAAACCTAAAATCCAACTATACCATTGGATTCCTTAGGTCCAAATTAGGTTTGTACCAAAATTTGGACCTAAGGGGAGGTCATCTTGACCTACTTTGCAAAATAATACACCCAATTACAGCCAGCCGCCGCCACCTCTCCCCCTTCGTCCACTTAGTTACGTTAGAATCACTCATCTCTATCCCCTCTTCAATTCCCCTCTTCCCATTTCCCTTTCTGACCCCTCGCAGCCATTGTCCACCGCCATCTTCCCCATCTCCGGCCAACCTCCGGCGAGATGCACCCATCACTCCACACCTCCACATGTCTCACCACCAACCTCTTCACCTACGCCATCGACCACTGAACATCTTCCACCCATCCATCGGCCGCCAACACCTCCCTAAACACCCACCGACCTAACCCATAAGCCTGGCCATAGAGTGACCTAGGCACGCACGCCTAGGCCGCCCCGAGGCCTACCACCTACCGTCCCACCTTCGCTTTGACACGGCGAAGCTTCCCATGTGTTTTAATGGGGCCACTAAGCCGTATTCGTGTGTGACAGATCTGAGCACCTGCCACCATTGACGCACACAGTGAGAAGGTCGCGAGCTTCATCCTAGGCTGCGCGCTCTAGGCATCAGGGTCAAAGGTGAAGCAAGATGAGTGTGCGACTTCATGCAGCCAAGCAATTGGTTTGGCGAGCGACCCATCAGTAGCAATCGAAGAATGATTCCTGTGGACGCGCACGCAGAAGCGGGTGGGACATTAGTCCCACCTCATGAATGCAAGAGTGCAGCATGTGGGATAAATTGAATTTGTGTTTTATGTTATTCGCCTCAAGTCACACAGGGGTGAGGTCCCTCGCCCTCACTCGCTATGCCTCGTCCAAGACATTTCCCTCGCGGACTTGGCACCCGACCCAACTAACCTATCCGTGTACTCCTCGTGCACCACACCCATGCTGGTGTGCCTAGACCCGGGCACGTGACCCGACCCGATTACCCGACTCTGGGAGAGTGTACTGAAGAGAGAAATAGAGAGAGAGAGACGTGGGGAGGGTAGGGGTAGGTTTTTCTCTTCGGTGTGTGCAGGGAAGAAGAAGGAAGAGGAAGGCACTGCTGAAGCCAAGGCTAAGCAGGGAAGGAAAGACTTAGCTGCAAAAGGACAAAGAAGGAAGGAAGGCCAAAGAGAAGAGAAAGTCAGAGAAGCTAAGGCTGAAGGAAACAAAGGCAAGGTGAAGTTGACACTTAGCCGCAAACAGAAAGGGAAGGAAGGAAGTCAAAGGAAGAAGACAGAGGAAAATAAGTAGCAAGAAGAAAGTCAAGGCTGACGAAGAAAAAGAAGAGCAAGGCAGAGGAAGAAGAAGGAGATAGATACTGTGCAGAGGAAGAAGAGAAAGAAGAAAGAAAAAGCTAAGAAGGCAGAAGAGAAGCAACTGAAGCAGACGGCCAAAGAAGAACAGCAAAGAAAAGAGCTGCAAAGAAGAAACAAGGAAGAAGAAGCAGATGGCCAAAGAAGAACAACAGAGAAAGAGCTAAGGAAAGAGGGAAATCAGAGAAAGAAAGGAAGAAGAAGAGAAAGCAGATAGGAAATAGGAGAGAAGAGAGATATCGTTTTAAGATGTCTGATCATGGAATCAGACGTCCAATTTCTCTATTTTTGCTACAATTGACTGTTAAATTCTTGCATTTATATTCTGAACTAAGTTTTCAGTAACTCTAAGTGTTCAATTACATTATTGAGATTAGTGAATAAATTCCATTTGCTCCTTGTGTTCGACCTCGGATACTTAGGTTTTCGAGTAATAAATTCTTATTTGTTGTCAACGCTTGGTCACCTATACTACAACGCGACTGACTTATAAGCCCGACAAATCGTTGCAACAACGCCCATGGCCACAGCCACATCCACGACCCACCTCAAGGGCTCCCTGGCGAGGCATCTTCTACACGAAGATCAAGGAAAAGACAGGAACTATCAATGACACTTGATTACAGGGAGAAATAAGACTTAGAAGCGACAATCAAGACAATGCGTTGTGATGGCTATCTTAGCTACATGTACATGAATGGTTACTTCTAGACCATTTGGTTCATTTCTCAGGATAACCTTACTCAAATACGATCTTGCCACGACCCGTTCCCAGCTCCTTGCAGAACCCGAGTACAGCTCACCTCGACGAACCCCAAGAGCCAGTTGTCCAATGAGAAATAACCAAATGCATACTCATTCCACAACCACTCGAGTAATGTAACTAAGCAAAAAGTATGTAGACAGTAAAAGAAATAGAGCAGTATATCACAAGGATATTACAAGCTACAGTGGAAAAGTACTGTTACAAACATAGTGATCACAACAGGAAATACTACAGGTACTTACTACAACAAAAATTCTCTGCAGTGAAACAGAAGAAAAACTATGGCTGGGCTCGACTGGGCCCAGCACCCTCAACAGCCGGTGGCTTTGGCTGCTCGAATTCCTAACCTGAACATGGTTACAAAATCCGTGGTCAGCTAACGCTGAGTAAAGTGGTGGTTAAATCATCTATATGTATCATAATTAAAACAAGTAGCTAACTAAACAAACAATTTTTAGTTATTTATTATCATCCATTTCTGTTTATCTCATTTATATGTTTCTGATTCGAGTACTCTAATCAGGTTCGATAACATTGCTTAATCTTCTTGTTCCCTAAGGAAACGATCTTGCTTGCAATATCCCGCGATGCAGGATGTACACGTGGCACTCTCCTGGCCGGGAGAGTCCCCCATGGTAGTCCTACACCCGGTTTACCACCCTGAGGTCACGGTCATGACATAACGGTGAATATGGCACGCGCGATAAGCGCACGAGTAGCTATCCCGTACTGGCACGCGATTAGTCATTTCCTCTAGTGGGTATTAATATGGTCTGGTTTGGTTTGTATTGTGGAATGATGGGTTTATGTGGTGTAATTGATTGTTGAAAACACCATTATTATCATTGTAGTGAGTTGTATGGGATACCAGTCATTACAACCATTATTATTTACTTATCTAATTTTTACTGGTTTTATTCCAGGTCGTTCACTGGGAGGCAATTATTGAATTACATCGCACTTTGATCTCAAAATTATCCTCTAATTCCAAAAAGGAGCTTTACATCTAATAAAGAATGAATGAATGTAGACATGGTTTGCCTACTCACAAAGAATTAATCGCAATGCCTGCAAAAACTAACTATAACAAGCACCAAACAATTCATCATTATACTTTAAACTATCTCTTTACAAGTTATAGTATTAATACTTACATGAAAGTACATTATCAACTAAGATTACATAGTATACTAACTTAACTTACTAATCTGATACCTACAGTAACACATACAATAGTTATAGTGACAGATGTAAGTGTCACTAGATCCCAGAAAATACTATATACAAACTTAAGGAGGGAAACTGGGGTCTGTAGCGACGATTATGGTGACGTTTTATTCTGTTAGTAAATGTATGAGTTTATTTATATAGAAGTAATTGGTTATACTACGTATACATATATATATTTATATTTCTCTTGTATTTGTATTTACCTTCGTATGTACATCTTCTCTCTCTCTACTACTTCACACTAATCTTCTTCAGTTCTTCTTCTTCTTCTTTGTTTTAACTCTGCCTTAGTAAGTTTCACACACCGTGGCTGAGAGGCATTTAACTATCGTCATTAGTTCTCTTTAATTAATTAAAAATGTGTTTTATTTGCGAGCATGCTTTTCGAGGGATACACAGCACCTAGAGGGTGGGACCAAACCTCTACTAAGTGCGCCCTAATTCTCATTAGGCCGCTTAATTATGTGCTTTCATACTCAGCTCAGGGCCTTCTCAGCCCATGGACACACACATCACCCCCGGGCCCCTGGCCCCCGGCCCCACAGAATATGCTCAGTATATGCTCAGAAGTATGAAGTATATGTTGTTTCGGGTGCCCAGCGCTCGTGACGACTATACTGCCTATTAACAAATTCCACTTATATCGCAGCGTGCATTTTGCAGCGCACGATGTGGCGCGATTCGAGCTCCACATCTGCACTGAGAAACGTGTGCAGCTGTAGGCTGAAGGAGAATTTGGCCCTCAATTCGAGGGCCATAATTTATTTAAAAATAAAAATAAATTATGGAAAATAAAGTATTTACGTAATACTATACAATTGTTCAATTAATTTAAATTTTTAATTAGATTTACTATATAAATAAATTCGCTAAAGTATACTATTTTTACACACTGATTTTGGTGTTCTATTGTTTAATTACTTATAAATTAGCTACTAAATGGTCTAATTGACCTTATACAGAGTTAGAATACATGTATAAGAATTTTATAGATATTTTTATTATATTTTTCCGAATTAATTTCTGTGTTATTTACATTTAAATAGCAGTTTTAACTATTTTGCTTATAAATTAAGTTAAAATAATATAATTAGGTATAAATATACTTCAATTAGCTTAAATTACTTAAGGTACATTAGTCTAAGTATAAAGATTCAATTAACTTAATTATAACTCTAAATTACTAATTTATCTAATTTAATTTAACAACTTAGCTATCAACTTAATAAATTCATTATTTATTATGTATAAAGGATTAAATTAAGGTAAAGGATGTTATTTACTTATAATCTACATATGTATAGATATGTACAGTTTTATAGTTTAATTTCCTTATTTATACTATCTACTGATTTAGTCGATTTAATAATACATATAAACTAGTTTAATTTATATATAGTTATATAATTATTGTATATACTATCTAAACTAAATCAGAAACCTAATTTACAGTATATAATATATTTACATAGTTAGTTATACAGTATATAGATATATATACTACCTATTTACATATATAGCCTAGTATATAGCTTATGTCTATATGAGTATACCTAATATACAAAGTAATATATATGTATATATATATATATATATATTTATTTATTTATTTATTTATTTATTTTTGGTCCGTTTGGGTGTTTTATTTTACTTTTTACTATTTTTACAAATCTTTATAGAATTAGGAGATAAGAAGGGAAGAGTTGGCTGAGGAGAGAAAGAGGCATATTTTACTGTCTTTTTAAGTTTAACCCTTTTTTTATCATGTTTCATGAATGCCTTCTTTCTATACAGCATGAAATTTAGGATGTGTTTACCCATTTTAAAAAATTCCTCAGTTAAGTTTCCCATTTTAAATCATGTTTGGATGGTTAGCTTTAGTTAAACTAGCTAACATCACTTAAAAGAATTGAAAACAAGCATTCACAGAAATGAAAGAGGAATTATCTAACAAGAAAGCTTGTATTTATAATGGAATCAAAATTTATGTGTGTTAGCTACAATTCAAAGCAAATTGTATAGGGTGTTACATTAAATTCTATCTGCTACAACTTAAAACAATCAGACAGTAGCAGCAACATGGACTTTTTAGACCACCCCTGCAGCAGTTCAAATCAGATTCCAGATGGTCTAACTGCTGCTGCAATTGGTCCATTTGGGAGGAAATCTGAGTAGGGAAAGAAGGGGAATGTAGCTGCAAAATGTAGCACTTTACTGTGACCACTGGGATTAAAATCATAAATCCAAACTAAAAAAGAAAAACTCTCTCAATCCCCATCTGACAAGGGTTTCATTTCTCACTAAAATCACTAAATACCCCAATTCAAAGGCAAAAACCCTTATCAAAGTTCACTTCAGATTAAATCAACAAATGTCACTGATTTAACTCTTCCTAATGCTATAGACAGCATGAAGAAGGAGTTAATTCAGTCAATTAAAGTCCTTAGTTCAAATCCCAGTTTCTGCAACCTTAAGGAGTATTGAGAACTCCTTAAGTTAGGAAATCACCAAAACATCTATTCAAAACAAACTCATGAATGCAAGATCAAACTTCAAATTACTACGGTGATTCTCCTTAGTTCAGACTTGCATTCAATGCATTGAAAACTTCATCAAATCAGATCTATATATGGCTCTTCTGAGATGAATTCTGACACCAGAAAACCTCTCAAATTCCTTGCCAACAATGAACTCAAATCAGACTTTATTCAATTTGTCAGATCAAACATTTAAAACCAAATTGACGGAAAAATCCTTGAAATCCAAATTAAGGAGAAATCTGACAAACTGAAAATTTCAACTCGAACCAGGGGCTTTTGTGACCAAGAGTGAGGTGAATGGGAAGTCCCTTAAGTGCTTTTTGACGCCAATTTAGGATCTGAGGTTAAAAACCAATCAGATCTGAAATTGGGTCAGAGTGTATGGGTGGAAAGCGAGAAACAAGTCGTGGAAAATCAGAACTGGAAATGACCGTATGGAGAGGGAGAGAATTTGAAAACATGGCTATATGAAACCTTCCCCTCTGATCTGGAATGATCAGAGGAGTGAGGGGGGAAATTTAAAGCCTAATTCTACTACTACAACTACTTTATCCTACAGCAAAATTAAACATTACCAATTACATTAATTCTACTCTAAACCTACTTAACTACAGCTACAACTAATCTGCAGAATTATAAATCTATTCTAACAGGAAGAATGGGACCTATGGGTCCTTAGCCGGTGGCTAAGGAGGAAGAAGGGAGGAAGATAACTCCAGCGGAGGGAAGAGTCTGCTAGTGAGGCTCCAGGGTCGTCCTCAGGTGCTACGAAGTCCTTAGCAACGAGGAGGTCGAGAGAAGGTGATAATTTCATAGCCGGTGGCTGTGAAATCAGAGGCTTGATGGGGAGGAGGAACTACAGTGGATGAACGATCGCTAAGAGGTGTAGGAGGGAGCGATCCCTTGCGCGCGACACCACTGAGGTGCTTAAGTAGCATACTCAGTGGCTGAGATCACCACGCAGGTGAGGATAATCAAAAGGTAACCGGCGGCGAGGATGAGAGGAGCGGAGCGCGCGGCGAGCTATTCTCAAAATCTGACTGTCAGATGAGATCTGGGGAAAGGGGTGATCGCACGTACCGAATCGTGCGAAGCTTCCATTCAAATCTAATCGCAGATCAGAATCATGAAAAGCAATGGACGGCTGAGATTGGCCGTGTTCTTCGCATGCTACAGTGCGTGCGAAGAGCAGCAGGCCGTTCTCTGAAATAACAGGAAAATTGCAGACAGACCCTTGCGCGAAGGGGTAGAAGATTTGCGTGCAGGCCCATAAGTGAAAAGAATTACAACAGGAAGGACCCTGCAGCCTTTCAAAAGGGTCCCTGCAGCTTACAAGTAGGTCCAAAGAGGAATTTTTAAGGGCAAGAGTGTAATGCATGAATGACTTAAGTGTAAACTACCTATTTCATAGCCTAAATGATGTTCAAATGCCTTCAAATTTTTATATGTGCTCAATTGAACATTTAAGACATTAATTATACTTCTGATTTGGCCTTTCAAACTTATTTATGTGCTCAATTGATGCATGGATCATCATTTGTGCTTTGCTTTCAGAATATCTCGTTCTGTGACCTAATTATGAAGTTTTAATACAGAGTAAAGGTTTTAGGTCTTTTTCTTTAATTCCCACACTTAACCCTTTTTATCTGTTAATTTGATGTTGTTTTACTCAGTGTCTAGCTTAACTTCAGCTTTTTAGCCATGATGAGTAGCCACTCATCAGGTACGCCTAAAGTAAAGCACAGAACAACACAGGGCCTCGCCCTCGCAAAACAGGGATCTCGCCTCTCCACAGTCCGCGTACCCTCGTGCGACTATCTTGATTTGCCCAGCGAGCCTAACAAGAGTCGGTGTAGGGTGGCCAGTCCTAACCTTGGGCCTCAAGGGGCGACTAGCTCTCCCCTACACTAAGTAGCTCACCTCAGTACCACGTACGCAAGGGCCAAACAGGAGCCAATGCAGAGTGGCCAGTCCTAACCCCGGGTCGCAACCCAAGGGGCGACTAACTCCCCTCTACACTAAAGGGATAATTTCTCTCCTCAGTACAACGTACACGAGGGCCAGGTCACATCACTTAACCAAGTCCGAACAGCCTCCCGGAGGCAACAAGTTCCAAAACCATCAGGTTTTCCGTATTACTATATTCTTGGTTTCTTCCGAAATTCCCCGTAGGGTTCTTACATTGACTTTCTCATTTCCATATTTGATTCATTAAATGCATAATAGGGAAAATCAAAATTTCACAACCGATTATTTAGTACACCGCATGTACGTCATGGTTGATTACAAGTAGCTCATGGTTTACTACTTTCAGGAAACAACAATTTAATCATTCATGTAACGACCCGAGTCCCTACGAGACACGAGAACCGGACCGACTCGACTAATCCCAAGACCTAGTCGTCCAACGAGGAAGTAACCAAAAGAGCAGTAAAATAAACTACATTCAACATGAAATATAACTAGCGGTAACAAAATACAGCAGTAAGAAAAGAAACTACTACAGCATGTACCACCACAACAGTAGAACAACATTTATAACATAACAAGAACTGCGAGTAAAGAAAAGTACAGGGAGTAACAAAAACTACTCACTACAGTAGAACAAAAAGAACACAAAAGAACAGTGGTAACTCTACTGGACCCTACTCGGCCTAGCGTCCTCTGCAGCCGCTGACCCTGGCTGCTCAACACCTGGTCCTGAAAAGTAACGAGTGTAACACGTCAGCGAAACACTGAGTAGAGTGGCAGCTAAAACTAAAGAAGCAGTAAAGTGTACAGTAGCTGTTTTATTTTCTTTCTTCCTTTATTTACGACTTTCTATTGTTTCACAATTTATCTATTTCTCAGATCCTTCACTTGATCTCGAATGTTCCTCGTGGGAACGATCTTGATTGCAATCTTTTCCGAACAGTAGAAGTAACACGTGGTGCTCTCCTGGCCGGGAGAGTCCCCCATGGTGATCCTACTCTCAATCAACCACCCCAAGGTCACTGACAGACATAACGGTGACTACGGCACACGCGGTAAACGCACGGGTAGCTACCCCGTACTGGCGCGCGGTCAGTCATTTCCGTTAACGGGTGCGCCTCAAAGCACAGCACGGAACCAGTATAAGGCAGAGCCCTCTCAGTAATAGGGGTCCAACCCCTCCACAGTAACCAAACAGGGGCCTTGCCCCTCCACAGTCCGCGCACCCTCGCCTGACTACCCTGGTTTGCCCAGTGGGCCTAACAAGTCGGTGTAGGTGAGCTACCAGAACCCCAGGGCCCGTGGGGTAGCAAGTACTCGCTCTACACTAGTAGTTCTCCTCGGCACTGTGTACACGAGGGCCAACAAGTCGGTACAAAGTGGCCAGACCTAACCCCGGGTCCCTGGGGCGGCTGGCTCCGCTCTGCACTAAGCAGGTAACAGGTGCTTCCCCTGGCACTACGTACCCAAGAGACAACGCACCTCAACATCTTTCTTTCTCAGTTCCATTTCATTCTCTTTCCAGGAGTTCTACTCCTAATTCCCGTAGGGTTCCAGCTCTTTAACTCAGCACATTCAGGTTTCACCTTTCCAGTTTCACGTTCATACAACCCATATTCTCAATCATGTTCATTTATTCATAACATGCAGCTGTTAAATCAATTTATAGGCAGCTATTATTTCCTTTCCACATTTTCCACGACTGCAATATGTATATTCATTTCGCTAGTTTTCCAGTCCTAGGATTCATGCCGTACCCTAGGATCTATCATTCAATCTAGTTTTCCAGCCCTAGGATTCATGCAATACCCTAGGATCTATCATTCAATCTGGTTTCTCATTCCTAGGATTCATGCAATGCCCTAGGTTATATTAATTGTTCCATAATTGTAACAATTTATGTTAATAATTTCTAAAGCACTCTACCAGCTACAACGGAAGTATTGGGGGCGTGGTCAGAAATCCCGCGCGCCTCCGCAACCCCCGAGACTGCAATGGAACGGGATCCTAACACAAGGATCAAACACAAGGAGTTTCTCAGAACAGTATATAATTACTGTAAACGGGTAGAGGATTTTATTCCGAAAAGAACGCAACTCGAAACGCGGAAAACGGACTCCGAACGGGCCCTAAACGGGTCAAAAACGACGAAACAGTCCAAAATCAGATGTCTGGAACATCTTCCAGACGTCTTAAAAAGTGGATCAAATGGTACCTTTGCTCTGCGTAGTCTTTCAGACGTCCAGAAGCCTGCGGGGGAGTCTGGCCTAGTTCCCAGACGTCCGATGGTCACCCAGGACGTCTGGAAGTCCTTCAAGTCGTCTGGCACTGCGGCAAGACGTCTAATTCGCGTTGGATGTGAATCTTAGCGCCTGCACGTACCCACTCATCGTTCTTAGTACAACGGTCGCAGAAAAGGACAAAGGACGAAAAATAACTTACTTGCCAGACGTCTGGACAGTCCTCCAGACGTCTTCACCGTCGTCTGGTTGGAAGCCCAGACGTCTGATTCTGGAAAAACTTCCAGAATCAGAGCTCAACGCGCTCTCCGCCAGCGACGTACGGCCGCGCCGCGCCTCGTCCGCCTACTGCTCGAGCTGCAGCAACCCTCCCGCGTCACTCCGCGCCCGCTGCTTCCCTGCCGGCCGGCTCCAGCTGCCCCGGCAAGCTCGAGCCCTCACGGCCGAGCGTCTCCTCCCTCGCACGACACCTCCTCCCGCAACTCGCCACGGCTATCGCTGCCACCGCTCACTCGCGCTCACACTCGCACTCCAGTTGGAAGAAAAAGAAGAAGGGAGCAGAGGAGATGAGAGTAAGGGAGAGGGCGAGGGCGAGGTCCCTTTTAAAGCTGCGCGGGGAGAGAGAGAGGGGGGGCAACGCTGCGCCTGCGGAGGAGAGAGGGGAAAAGAGGCATTGCAGGTCTGCGTGCGCAGGCTCGCAGATGGAATCGCGCGTGCCGCAGAAATCGAATCCCAGACGTCTGGTCAGACGTTTGGGCCACCTCCCAGACGTCTCAAAAGACGTCTTGAAGCCGCGTTCGTAACAATATAACAAACTCAAAAGAAGTTTCATCCCCGAAACATGCGCTAACTAAGGTGCGGGAAAGACGTCATATAAAAACATAACAAACTCAAAGAGGACCGAAGCCGGTCCGAAAGACGCACCCGCGAAGAGCTCTGGGTACCGCTCCCGCATTGCCGCCTCAGGCTCCCAGGTAGCCTCCTCGTACCGCTGGCTCCTCCACAGAACCTTCACCAGGGGTACTTGCTTTCGTCTCAAACTGCGGACGGCTCGGTCAAGAATCTGCACTAGCCGCTCGGGGTAGGTCAGGTCGTCGCCCACCTCGACGCTCTCGAGACTCAGTACGTGACTGGGATCGGCTACGTACTTCCTGAGGTTGGACACGTGGAACACGTCGTGCACACTAGAAAGCTGGGGAGGGAGGGCAAGCCTGTAAGCAACGGGTCCAACCAGCTCCAGTACCTCAAAGGGCCCCACGAACCTCGGCGCAAGCTTCCCTCTCACCCCAAACCGCCGCAGGCCCTTCATGGGCGAAACACGAACAAAGACGTGGTCCCCAACCTCGAACTGCACCTCTCTGCGTTTTCGATCCGCGTAGCTCTTCTGTCTGTTCCTGACAGTGCGGAGTCGCCTGTGGATCAGCTCGACTACCTCCTGACTCTGCCGGATCACCCTGGGGCCAACCTCCCACTTGGTCCCCACCTCAACCAAACTCAAAGGTGCCGTACACCTCCGTCCATGCAGAGCCTCGTAGGGAGCCATGTCAATGCTCGAGTGATAGCTGTTGTTGTGTGCAAACTCCGCCAGGGGCAGGTGCTCCTCCCAAGAGCCCCTCCAGTCCAGTACACAGGCACGCAAAAGGCCCTCCAGTGTCTGTATCGTGCGCTCAGACTGTCCGTCCGTCTGGGGGTGGTAAGCTGTACTAAACCTCAACCACATCCCCAGGGCCTGCTGAAACTCAGCCCAAAACTAGAACGTAAGCGGGTATCCCGATCAGATACGATTTCCTGCGGAACTCCGTGTAGTCGTACCACATCGCGGATATACCTCTTTGCCAACTGTGCTGGTCCCAAAGTGACTCGGATCGGCAAGAATCGTGCCGTCTTCGTCAGTCTATCCACAATTACCCAGACTGCGTCGTGTCCTCACTGGGTAACAGGTAAACCCACCACCAAGTCCATGGTGATGCTCTCCCACTTCTACTCTGGCACTGGAAGCGGCTGTAGCTGCCCTACAGGCCTCTGATGCTCGGCTTTCACCTGCTGACACACTAAGCATTGCTGCATGAATTCACCCACATCTCGCTTCATCCCCCTCCACCAAAACTCGCGTCTCAAGTCGTGGTAGATCTTTGTGTTTCCGGGATGTATGGTGAATCTGGAACTGTGTGCCTCAGTCAGGAGCTCTCTCAACAGCTCCTCGTCCCTGGGAACGCACAACTGTCCCCTCAGGCATAGCACCTGGTCTATGAAAGAGAAGTCCCCTGGGTCTCCTGACAATACTCTATCGCGCGAGGACTGTAAGTACGGATCGGCCATTTGTCTTGTGATGATGCGGTCTATCAGTTCTGACCTAGTCTGTCGTGTCAGTCACTGCCCCACAGTGCCCCCGTAACTCCAGGGGTCGCCAACTGCCCACCTCCTCCAAAAGACTCCAACTCTGTAACTGTAAACTGGCCAAGTGTGCAGGCGCCTTTCGGCTCAAGGCGTCAGCCACCACATTGGCCTTGCCCGGGTGATAAGAAATGCTGCAGTCGTAGTCCTTCAGGAGCTCCAACCAACGTCTCTGTCTCATGTTGAGCTCCTTCTGATCAAAAAGGTATCTGAGGCTCTTGTGATCTGTGAAAATCTCGAAGGTCTCGCCGTACAAGTAGTGCCTCCAGGTCTTCAACGAGAAGACGATAGCTACCAACTCTAGGTCGTGGGTAGGGTAGGTATGCTCGTGGGGCTTCTGTTGCCGCGAAGCGTAAGCGACAACGTGACCCCTCTACATGAGCACACCTCCTAACCCCTGCAAGGAGGCGTCCGTGTACACAACGAACCCGCCACTACTGTCAGGGATGGTGAACACGAGAGCCGAGGTCAACTTCTCCTTCAGCTCCTGAAAACACTCCTCGCAGGCGTCTGTCCAAGTGAAGGACACGTCCTTCCGGGTCAACTGTGTCATAGGATGCACAATCTGTGAAAAACCTCTGATGAATCGTCTGTAGTAGCCTGCCGGTCCTAGGAAACTGCGAATCTCAGTGACTGAACGCGGTCTCTCCCACCTGAGCACTGCCTCGACCTTGGCTGGGTCCATCGCCAAGCCTTCTCCAGAGATCACATGACCTAAGAAGGTCACCTCTCTCAACCAGAACTCGCACTTGCTGTATTTGGCGTACAGCCTACGCCATCTCAGCGTGTCCAGAACCATCCGCAAGTGCTGTCTGTGCTGCGTCCGATCTCGAGAATAGATGAGTACATCATCAATGAATACCACCACAAATTTGTCCAAGTACGGTCTAAACACCTGGTTCATCAGGTCCTTGAAAGCAGCGGGGCATTGGTCAACCCAAACGGCATGACCAAAAACTTGTAGTGTCCGTACCGGGTGCGGAAAGCTGTCTTGGAGACGTCTGCCTCCCTGATCCTCAACTGGTGGTATCCAGACCTCAAGTCGATCTTGGAGAACACCGTGGCAACCCGCAATTGGTCAAACAAGTCGTCGATCCTCGAAAACGGATATCTGTTCTTGATGGTGACCCTATTCAGCTGTCGGTAGTCCACACAAAGGCGTAGGGTACCATCCTTCTTCACAAACAGTACCGGGGCTCCCCAGGGAGACGCACTGGGCCTCACGAAGCCCTTCTCCAAAAGGTCCTGCAACTAAGACTTGAGCTCTCATAGCTCAAGCAGTGCCATCCTGTATGGTGCAATGGAGATGGGGCTGGTCCCTGGTACTTGTGAGATCTCAAACTCGATCTCACGCTCGGGCGGCAGTCCTGGTAACTCGTCTGGAAACACGTCAAGGTACTCTCTGACCACTGGGATGCTCTGGAAGTCTGCCACAGGGCTGGGCTCTGCCACCACACAAGCTAGGAAGCCCTCACACCTCTGTCTCAAAAGTCTCGCCGCCCGAAGTGCCGAAATGCACCTGAAGCCTCCGTCCACTAGCTGTCCGTGAAACTCGAAAGAAGGAAACTCCGGCATGGAGAAGACAATCTTCATCTCAAAACAGTCCAGCAAGGCGTGGTAAGCAGACAGCCAGTCCATCCCCAGAATTATGCCAAAGTCCTCCATCTGTATCATAATCAGGTCAGCTGGCAGGCAATGTCCCACGACGATGACCTCGCAATCCGTGTACACCTCCTCAGCTACAAACAACTGACCACTCGGACCTCTGATTACGAACGGATTCTCTAACAACGTATAGTCCTGGCCTAAACTAACTGCGAAACTGGCTGCGCCAAAGGAGTGCGTAGCGCCGGAATCGAAAAGTGTGTAAACGAGTCTGCCGGAAACTGAAACCATACCTGCCACCACCGATCCCGAAGCTCTGGCATCCCTGTGTGTCAGGGCGTTGATACGCCCCTCAGCTCTAGGTGCGGACGAAGCAGCCACACTCTGCGACGGACGGGCAGGTGCTGGCCGGTACCCTCCTCGTGACTGCTGTCCTCCTCCTCGCGCCTGGGATCCGCGGCCTCCTGCGCGCCCTCCAGTGCTCTGCGCGGGAAGTACCTGCTGACCTCCTGCCCTAGACGGGCAGTCCCTCCTGATGTGGCCCGGCTGGCCACACTGGTAACAGAGGGGAACCCGACTCCTGCCCTCAGTGGGTCCCTGCTGTCGGCTGGGCGGGGGTCCGGTGCTGGCGACTGGCCTCTGTCGAGGGCCCCCAAAGGCCACGGATGGCCCTGTAAAACGTGACGGCTCTCCTGTGGACGCCACGTGTCTCCTCTCTCGTCGGCCTTGTGAAAAGTCTAGCTGAAAGGGCCTCTTCCGCCCGCCATCAGTGTCTTGCGCGGACGGGTTGGTCTCCTCGTAAGTCATGGCTGCCTCCACCACCCTTAAAAACGTAGGCAGCTTCAGGGGTTTGACATACCCCCGAATCGCAGGCCGGAGCCCCTCGGTGAACCTCAAAAGGCGCTCCTCCTCAGTAGCTACTGCTGTCGCTGCAAAGCGAGACAGCTCCAGGAAACGCGTGCGGTACGCGCTCACGGTCATCGTCCCTTGGCGGAGAGTGTGGAGCTCCCGCCTCCTCTGGTCCTGCCACGTCTGGGGAAAGTACTGCTCCCAGAAGAGGGCGACGAACCGATCCCAGGTCGGCTCGTCCCTCTCCTGTCCCCGGACCGCCCTCCACCACCTGTGTGCCGCACTCTCCAGCTGGTACATGGCAAAGGCCACGCGGCACTCCACCGGGGGGCGAAGGGTGTCTAAAATCTTCTCCAGCTGCTCGAGCCAATCCTCTGCCTCGGTCGGGTCCTCATCCCCCTTGAAGGAGGGGGCTTCAGCTTCCAGAACTGCCCGAAGAGCTTGGAGTGGCGCTGCAGTGGAGATGCTGGTGCACCCCCAGTCAAAGGTGCCTCGTGCACCGAAGTGTCGGAGGAAGGTGGGGGCGGCGGCGGCCCATCCCCTCCCCCGTGTCCAGCACCGCGTCCGTCGGGCGGTCCCATAGAGGACTCCCCCTCCGCAGCCCCAGGGTGAGGCGCTCGGGGCGGTGGGTGGAGCTCCTCTCGCACAATATCCCGTATCAGCTGGGCGAGGTCCTGGGCCTGGACGCCCGGGAGTAGTGGCTGGTCCACTGAGGTGTCGGCAACGGCACCCCCACCTCGCCGACCTCGTCCTCGGCCGCACCCGCGGCCCGCCTCACCAATCCCGCGACGAGGCATCCCCTGCAAGGAGACGCGAAACAAAACGGAACACGTCATTAAGCAACGATACCTAACAGAAACGTCTAAGAGCTCACGTCAAAAGGTATGTTGTGGTGGCTACTCTAATCATAGACATGTGAATTGGTTACTTTCCGGTCAGTTGATTCACTTCTCGGGACGACCTTGCTCTAATACCATCTTGTAACGACCCGATTCCCGAGTCCCTAGGAGACACGAGAACCGAACCGACTCGACTAATCCCAAGACCTAGTCGTCCAACGAGGAAGTAACCAAAAGAGCAGTAAAATAAACCACATTCAACATGAAATATAACTAGCGGTAACAAAATACAGCAGTAAGAAAAGGAACTGCTATAGCATGTACCACCACAACAGTAGAACAACATTTATAACATAACAAGAACTGCGAGTAAAGAAAAGTACAGGGAGTAACAAAAACTACTCACTACATTGGAACAAAAAGGGCACAAAAGAATAGTAGTACTCTACTGAACCCTACTCGGCCCAGCGTCCTCTGCAGCCGCTGACCCTGGCTGCTCAACACCTGGTCCTGAAAAGTAGCGAGTGTAACACTTCAGCGAAACGCTGAGTAGAGTGGCAGCTAAAACTAAAGAAGCAGTAAAGTGTACAGTAGCTGTTTTATTTTCTTTCTTTCTTTATTTACGTCTTTCTATTGTTTCACAATTTATCTATTTCTCAGATCCTTCACTTGATCTCGAATGTTCCTCGTGGGAACGATCTTGATTGCAGTCTTTTCCGAACAGTAGAAGTAACACGTGGTGCTCTCCTGGCCGGGAGAGTCCCCCGTGGTGATCCTACTCTCAGTCAACCACCCCAAGGTCACTGACAGACGTAACGGTGACTACGGCACACGCGGTAAACGCACAGGTAGCTACCCCGTACTGGCACGCGGTCAGTCGTTTCCGTTAACGGGTGCGCCTCAAAGCACAGCACGAAACCAGTATAGGGCAGAGCCCTCTCAGTAACAGGGGTCCAACCCCTCCACAGTAACCAAACAGGGGCCTTGCCCCTCCACAGTTCGCGCACCCTCGCCTGACTACCCTGGTTTGCCCAGTGGGCCTAACAAGTCGGTGTAGGTGAACTAGCAGAACCCCGGGGGCTGTGGGGTAGCTAGTACTCGCTCTACACTAGTAGCTCTCCTCGGTACTGTGTACACAAGGGCCAACAAGTCGATACAAAGTGGCCTGACCTAACCCCGGGTCCCTGGGGCGGCTGGCTCTGCTCTGCACTAAGAAGGTAACAAGTGCTTCCCCTGGCACTACGTACCCAAGAGACAACGCACCTCCACATCTTTCTTTCTCAGTTCCATTTCATTCTCTTTCCAGGAGTTCTACTCCTAATTCCCCATAGGGTTCCAACTCTTTTAACTCAGCACAATCAGGTTTCACCTTTCCAGTTTCACGTTCATACAACCCATATTTTCAATCATGTTCATTTATTCATAACAGGCAGCTGTTAAATCAATTTACAGGCAGCTATTATTTCCTTTCCACATTTTCCAGGACTGCAATATGTATATTCATTTCGCTAGTTTTCCAGTCCTAGGATTCATGCCGTACCCTAGGATCTATCATTCAATCTAGTTTTCCAGCCCTAGGATTCATGCAATACCCTAGGATCTATCATTCAATCTGGTTTCTCATTCCTAGGATTCATGCAATGCCCTAGGTTCTATTAATTGTTCCATAATTGTAACAATTTATGTTAATAATTTCTAAAGCCACTCTACCCGCTACAATAGAAGTATAGAGGGCGTGGTCGGAAATCCCACGCGCCTCCACAACCCCCAATACTGCAATGGAATGGGGTCCCAACACAAGGATCAAACAAAAGAGTTTCTCAGAATAGTATATAATTACTGTAAACGGGTAGAGGATTTTATTCCGAAAAGAACGCAACTCGAAACGCGAAAAACGGACTCCGAACGGGCCCTAAACGGATCAAAAACGACGAAACAGTCCAAAATCAGACGTCTGGAACATCTTCCAGACGTCTTAAAAAGTGGATCAGATGGTACCTTTGCTCTGCGTAGTCTCTCAGACGTTCAGAAGCCTGCGAGGGCATCTGGCCTAGTTCCCAGACGTCCGATGGTCACCTAGGACGTCTAGAAGTCCTTCAAGTCGTCTGGCACTGTGGCCAGACGTCTGATTCGCGTTGGATGCGAATCTCAGCGCCTGCACGTACCCACTCATCGTTCACAGTACAACAGTCGCAGAAAAGGACGAAGGACGAAAAATAACTTACTTGCCAGACGTCTGGACAGTCCTCCAGACGTCTTCACCGTCGTCTGGTTGGAAGCCCAGACGTCTGATTCTGGAAAAACTTCCAGAATCAGAGCTTGACGCGCTCTCCGCCAGTGACGCACGGCCGCGCCGCGCCTCGTCCGCCTACTGCTCGAGCTGCAGCAGACCTCCCGCATCACTCCGCACCCGCTACTCCCCCGCCGGCCGGCTCCAGCTGCCTCGGCAAGCTCGAGCCCTCACGGCCAAGCGTCTCCTCCCTCGCGCGACACCTCCTCCCGCAACTCGCTGCGGCTGTCGCTACCGCCGCTCGCTCGCGCTCGCACTCGCACTCTGGCTGGAAGAAGAAGAAGAAGGGAGCGGAGGAGACGAGAGTGAGGGAGAGGGAGAGGGCCCTTTTAAAGCCGCGCGGGGAGAGAGACGGGGGGGCAGCACTGCGCCTGCGGAGGAGAGAGGGGAAAAGAGGCGTTGCAGGTCTGCGCGCGCAGGCGCGCAGACGGAATCACGCGTGCCGCAGAAATCGAATCCCAGACGTCTGGAAGGGGTTCCAGACGTCTGGTCAGACATCTGGGCCACCTCCCAGACGTCTTAAAAGACGTCTTGAAGCCGCGTTCGTAACAATTCATTAATGTGCATTCATTTCCTTCGGCCTTAGGGTTTATTCCACAACCTAGGATTCAATCGAATAATTCTAAAGTAGCCTACATTCATCTCTTTCAGCCTTAGAGTTTATTTCACAACCTAAGGTTCAGATAAGTCTAAAGCATGTAATTTAGTTATTAAATCTGAGATTAATGATAGAACCACTCTACCATGGTAACCGGGTGGAATGGGGGCTTGTATTGTAGCTTCTGACGTCTTTGCAGGTCTTGTATACTCTACGGACTAGAGACCTATAACATAGACCAATAGGTCAAATGAGCTCAAAACTGCATAAACATTATATCATTATGTAGAGGATTTCAAACAAAATCCAATGATATTTTATTTGCGGAAAATCAACTTCATTTGAGCCTTGAATGGGCCTAAAAAACACAACTCTGACCAAAATCAAACGTCTGGGAAAAGTCCCAGACATCTTAAATGGACTCAGTGACTCACCTTGCTCTCTGCGCCTTTTTCCAACGTCTGGAACTCCATGCAGATGTTTGAGGGGGTCTTCAAATGTCTGGCTGCACTGTCGGACATCTGAAATCGCCTCGATCCTTACACCAGTGCGCCCTTTCAACCTCTGACATATACATGCAAGGTCAGAACTTGGCAAGGAATAATAATAAAAAATTATGCGCTATCAAACATCTGTGATTACCTTCGGAAGTCTGTCCAGACGTCTAACGGTCTCTACAGACGTCTTATTCTGTAGAAAAATGATTCCGCAGAACCATTTGTAAGCTCTTTCTTCTCGCTTATGCTGCAGCAGTTCTTATAGCTCCTTCGTCTCTCCCCCGCAACGGCTCACCCTCCGGACTCAAGCCCTGCTATTTCTCCCCGCTCTCCTCCTCCTTCTCCTCTTGGCTGTGGTGTTGGGGAAATGGAAGAGGGCGCTTATATGGAGGGTGAAGCATGGGGGAGGGGATGGCGTGGAGGTAAGGTGAGGAGTGAGGGGGTCGTAGGGGATGGGGTGGCGTGAGGGAGAGGGGTGAGGCGCGTGGGGTAGGGTGGTGGGAAAATTGAGGGGGTACCTCTGCAAGCTTCCTCGCCCCCTCGCAAATCCCACAACAAAATCCAGGAGGGTTAAATTACACAAAAACTCCTAAAAATTTCGAAAAACACCAAACAACCCTAAGAAAATGTCATTTCACCCATTTTGCTCAGCCATTTTTGTTAGTGCTAGAGCACCACGATCGTTTATTTCGATGATAACAAAACACGTGTCATTTAACATTTGCATTTAAAGTCTTAAATTTCATGTTAATTGCAAATGAATACGTGTTTAGACGGAGTTTGAGCTCGCATCCATGGCAGATTGGAGGAGCTTAACTGAGAATGGAGGAGCTTCGCAAAGAGCGAAAGCGTAAAGAATATGATAGATTTCCTTTTATCTTGTTTTTTGTAACTTTGTACTTTGTTTCTTGCTCTTTATTTCTTTTATAGATCTTATATTAAAGAGTCTCAAAGTACTTTCACTGTAGTCCTAGGAACACTTGCTTAGAAAACCTAGGATACTTAGATTTTCCGTAGAGAACTTAGAAAACCTAAATATGCTTCAAATAACCTTATTAGACGTCCAATATGGAAATTAAACGTCTGATAATGACTTTTAAGACGTCTGACTATTTGATCAGATGTCCAAAACACTTAAGATGGACTTAATAGGTTCTGTCTATTAGATTCAGACGTCCAGACCTTAGTCCAGACGTCTTATTAGACATCTGATGCCTTGGCTAGACGACTAATAAGACGACTGTTGGCCTTAGCAACCTATTATTAGAGAGTTAACCTTAGTCTAACATTTTATTAGATTCCAGAAGTCAAAAGTGATGCCCAAACGTCTAATAAATAGACGTTGAGCCTCGTTTGATGCCAAATCACCTGTTTCAGATCTCATAGCCATTAACCTCTCTTGGGAATTCGTACTCGCAGTTAACTTAGTTTCCAGACGTCTAGATCCTGCTCCAGACAACCACCTTATTGTCTGATCACTTAGACCTAAAACCCTGTTTAAGTTTAGACAAAAACAGGAAGGATACCTCCTGTCTAGAATTAGACGTCTGACCTTACGTACAGATGTCTTAAAAGACTTGTTTTGATGATAAGATCTGATTCAATATCGTCCAAGAAGATCAACCTTCCCAGATCAAACGACCGACTCTAGAATCAGACGACAACACAGACGTCTGACCTTAAGTCCGGACGTCTGATAACCCTGTCAGAATCATAAATGATCCTGATTCTGACTTGATTTGCCTTGGATTTGCATCCAATGGGTATGGAAGCCTTCTAAGGCCTTCCAAAGCCTTCCTAGGACCTCTATAAATAGAGAATGACCCTTACCTTATAAATACACATCAAGCAACACACTTTCCAATAGGCGATTTAGGTTTCCACCTAAAAATCTCTTGTGCCTTTGTATGATTGCTTATTTTTTATATTTTTATTTTAATTCTACATTTTATACGTCACACATATTTCACCTCCTTCTTTAAAAAATTAAAATTTTTTTGCTAAATTTCAAGTTAGGATTAATGGCCACTCTAATTCAATTCATTTAAGAAACCCGTTTAAGATGCCATATGTAATTAATATTCGTAAGTAACATCACATACGTACAATTGTGCTAAGAGATGTAATATACATTAAGCATGGTATTAATAAGAATGACGCCAACCAACCTACAAAAATTTTAAAAAATGTATGATTTAAACCGTTGTGATATATAAAAATTAGAAAGTTACGATCAAAATGTTACTTTCAAAGAAACACCCACAAGAACGAGAGTGCCCTTTTCTCTTGCCATATGCATAGAGAGTGCCAGCACATAAGGTGATCATTGGTATGTTGCTAATCAGGATTGGCCATTAAGTACCACATTCAACGATTGGACCATCGGAAGACTTCAATCTAGCAGCGTGAATGTTCGTGAATCAATGTTTCAAAATTTAAATCAAACTAGTCAATTTGATCAAAAATTGGTCAATTTGATAATAAAAGTTAAAGCCCTGGTGAACCGATATAAAGTGAATTAGATCACTCAATTTGATTAAATCAATTAGCTGATTTGATGATTTTCTTAATAATTAAAATATATAAAATTTGAGAATTTAAAATAAAAATTTAAAGATCTATGTTTTCTCAATTTTAATTATAATTTTTATTTTTATTTAATATATATTTACTAAAAGTATGTCAAGTTAATGTAATTAGGGTTGCAAAATAATTTTTTTTATTATATATATTTATCAATTTTTTATTAAATATTGGTTGAACCCCGATGAACCGATAGAAACTAAATCAAAAATCTTATGATTTAATATTTTTTAATGTTTTCACATACTAACATCACAAATTGCTGGTTGAATTACTAAAAGAGATTCAAAGTAGTATCTAATTGATTCAATGATCATTCTAATATTTGAAACATTACCACCAACAGACAATAGGGGGGATAGAAATGATGAGGTGAGATGGTCAACCCCGTCTCTACCATTCCTCCACCTGCCTCATGCCTCTCTCACTTTTCCTTGGATAGATAGGCATACTAGGCCCGTCTTTCTCCCCTCCAATTTGTTGGTGAATTGTTTAATTATGGATCCAATTTATAAATATATTTTCCTATATCTAGGTATTTCTGTGGGATCATGTAATCCCAAATAAAGAACATACAAATTAAATTTCATATCCAACCCATGAATTAATACGTACCTACTGATTGACCTCAGCTGGTAAATTTTTGTTCCTTGTTATTCGAGGAAAACTGTTCACTTCAATCTTAATTTTGAATCATCCGGATTGCACTTCTGATTTCATAAGTAGTTTTTATTTTTTTTCTATCTTATCTGAATTTAATCTCCTCTGATTAGTATTTGACAACATTATGCTTAGGGGACACTTGTATTGGCATGATATAACTCATGAAATTTGTTTCCATAAAATTAAGTCCTGATGACTTTTATGATACAGATAATACTATCTGATTTTATTAGTTTTTCTTGCAAATGTTGTAACCGGGATTTGTATTTTACCAAACATTACAGTTGTTATATATATAAAAATTGGATCGCCCATTAAATACTTCAACAACAAGACAAACGGAAGGGGTGGGTGGGTGAAGGGTGAGAAGAGTGATGGCGGGGAAGGTTAAAGATAGGGTTACTAATCCCATATCATTTACTATCATGACTACTAACAATAATGTTTTAAAAATTGAATTAATTAATGAATTCATTACGTGCTAATTTGATTTTTTTTTTTTTTTTATGATTTGTAAGTTTAAAGTCGTGTATATTTTTTTTAATTTTTTAATTCTCAGAATGAACAACTCAAATAACTAATTCAATCAAATCAGATGATCCAATTCAATTTTAATCAATTTTTGATTAAATTAATTGAATTGATCTTTCCGATTCAATTTCTAAAATGAGATCGACAACATCTTCTCTTATTTTCTTTTCTCATCTCATCCTGCTTGTTCTTTATGCGTGGACCTTCACACGCGCCTAAATTAAAATTTTCCTCGACATCAACCACCACATTCAATGTGCTCTACCCGTCATTGTCGATAAGTGCCCCTTCAAAAGCGCAGTTATTGTAGAATGACAACCAACATGGATAACCAAAGTAATATTTTATACCACTTCAAAAGTAGCTTCCGTGAGATGGTCAAGAATTTTAGCGGTACGTCATGTGAAGCCACAGCCTTCCAGAGATCCAAGCCAAACTCTTGTCCGTATATACGTACTCCTCTTCCCCAATTCCGTTTCCTCTCGTCCATCCTTCCCCTAGCAGCTTCTATATAAACGACCCCACTCGCAAAAGAAAAATACCATATACGTGCAGACGAGCACATAAGAGATACATATAAACAGATAGGAGGAAGCGAGGAAATTAAAGAAGGGAGATCGAACTGCACTTCTTCAACAATTAAGGTACACCTTTCACCAACGACCCACATGCACATCGTATTCCTCGTACCCATGCATGCATCTAATTAATTTAATTTGTGAATATATATATATATATATATATATATATATATATTCCCCCAGATACATGGTCTCGCAGCGTCAGGTGATCAAGGCCGTGGACGTCGTCGTCTTCACCGCCCTAATGGGCGCCGGCTTCGTGCTCCTGCAGAGCAACAGGTTCCAATGGATCGGCGCCTCTATCATTCTTCCATTGCTCCTCCTCACCCTGCTCTCCTGCATTTGTGCCGCACGTATTAGTGAGACTGCAACAGTGCAACCAGATATGGATGAGACTCCACCTAGTGAACTGGAACTCGAGGAGATCCCTCCTGTGGGATGAAGATAGCGTACCATGCACGCATGCATGCCTCTTGCCCCGGCCTATGCTCATGAACATTGCATGAATATTCTTGGCTACTTCTTTCCATTCACATACATGTTTTTTACTTTGAGAGACATATATAGATGCATGCAAGCAACTCTCGAGTTTAACGATCCACAGTAGTGGTTATATCAACGAGGTAGCTTGCGTGATACTTGCTTTTTCTGTGAATGAAAATTGAAGAAAATTTGACTTGAAGTACTCTTAACTGGTTGAGACGATTGAGTTGTAGCCTGTTGATTTGCTTCAAAGAAGGCGTTCCCGTAGGAGTTCTAATTTAGCCTTAACAAACTTTTGTTAATTTTTTTGAGCAAACAGTAATTGTGATGTATATGCTAAGCAACTACCGTCGTCAGTTGCAAGTTACAACCGTTTCAACTACCGTCAGTTGCAACTTGCAAACAGTAATTGTAACCCTTTACTATTTATTATTACTTAAGAGTCCCTGCAGATACCTAGCGGGTGATCTCATCAAACAGTATAATTATTTGATGGAGTTTCAATGTCTTGTAGGCTTTAGTAGGCAGAGTTTGATCAAGGGCGTTGATCTTTGGGATGTCCCATCCCTTATTTCACTTTTATTTTCTCTCGTTTGGGAAGAGATGATCGAAATTTATTGGAATCATCGATACCGTTCCATACATGTATGGGAACCCTTTTTTAACTTTTGGCTATTTTTTAATAACTCTTTGGAATTTTGAGACAAGACAAAACATATATAGGTGGATGGGTAAACAAGAGTTGATCAATATGACGGTAGCAATCCAGGCTCACGTTTGTACTGAGCATAAGATTTTTTGAGTTAGAATATAATCACAATTTAGATATGATTGTTGCCGAGAAGTTTCCCTCCCATGAGTTACCAAAGAAGAGATCTTCATTGAGAAGAAAGCGAGAAACGACGGAACTGGCTTTCTTCCTCCACAACTCCCCTTCCTCCCTCTTCGTGTAAAGTGACCTTATAGACTTCTTAGTTGGATTGTAGCCGGTGCATTTATATAATTGCATTCAAGTCAATTATATTGATATCGGTACTGATGAACAGTATTAGTATACATGATATACTGGACAAAGTTACAGAAACATTAACCGTTGATCTGTGGTATACATGTACCGGTACTTAAGGTCAATACCGATATTTGTAACCCACAGTCTTAGGTCACTCAGAACTAGGAATCGGATCTATAACCAATGAGTACCGATATTAGTAATAAGTACCGGTACCTCATTGATATAGTATTGAGTTCTGTACACATTGAGTATCAGTACTTATAACAAGTACCGGAACTCATCAGCCATCATTCCTGATGTAGGATGTCCTTTAACTAACTAGTATCGGTACTGATGAATAGTACCGGTATTAGTTTGCAGTTACGGAAAAGTAATTCAGGTTTTCAAAAATTCAAGGGTCTAACATACGACCTTAGTTTATGCTGATCTGTGTAATCTAACTAAGACGTGATATGACATATATACAAGATGCAAATATACATGCAAATGGATGTTGTCAAAATTATTACATGAAATGAGATGAGATATGAGTTATACCTATGGTTCCAGCCATTGGGATCAAGGTAGAGATGATGGTGATGAAGTAGAGTAGGTTAGAGATGGTCTTCTAACATATACACAACCTGAGTTGAGGAGTATCTATTCTGATGGCTGCCAACAATCTTGGATATCCCAGCCACCTCCTTTCTCCTCCCTTTCTCTCACTCTCAAAACTGATGGGAACGTTCTCTCTTGAGAATGCAAGAATGTATGTGTAGGGCTAGGGACCTCAACCCTTAGATTAATTGGTAACCACCAATTAATTCACGGTAAACTTCTATTCGACCCATCATAGAATAGAAATTACCCTTATAGATTTCTACACAACAACTCTATATCTTATTGATACATTAAAACCTATTATAATAATAATACCTCAATTGATTACTTTTAAATATGAAACATAAATGACAGTCATAATAGATGTGTGATTATACACACATATTAATCCATATTATTTGATCAATGAAATTGACCCAACATTAGCTTCCTTTAATTCCTTTTATAATTTCAACTCTTCCCTCTTCCAATAGAATGGCATCCTTGAAAGGTTTAATTAACTGCTTCATTTGGTTTAATGTTTGGTAGATAAAAAAGCAGATTAAATATGAAAATCTTAATTTTGTTAGGATTCCCTCCCATTTGTCCCATTCGTGGAATTCTTTTGAAATGGAGTGTTGACCGCGCAAACTACGTCCATCTTTTCTAGCTATTAATTGGGTCCATCCTGTTGATGGCTATAAACTAAATGTAGCTTCCACTTGTGATAGCAAGTTCTCCTATTTAGGTTGGATAATTCAGGATCGCAATGGAGATTTTGTTAAAGCTGCTTCTCTTAAAACTTCTAAACTCTCAATATTGAAATAGTTTCACTTAGGTCTATTCGTCATTCTTTGTTCATCTCTGCTGGTTCTCTTGCTAATTTTCATGTCGAAGTAAACTCTTCATTTCTTTATTATTGGTAGACTAGCAAGATTCAAGTTGCGTGGACAACTTGGAATGACTTCACCGCACTGTTGACTTCTCGATCTATTCTGGGGATAGTGAAGTATATCCACCCATCTGCTATAATGTTTGGCTAAGAGAATTATTGATATGGGGAAAGACAATAGGTACCTTTTTGTTACTCTGGAGAGCCTCCCTTGCTGCATCATTGGGATCTATAAGCTTGATAAGATCCAAATGCGTCCTATGGTCTGTTAATTTTGTGGATTCTACCTTATCTTTGTTCATTCTTTTAATTGTTTTGTACTATGTTACAAGTCATAGTCCACCTTTCCTTGTATTGGGCATATTTTGATTTGGCCTCCCTGCCTATCTTTTTGAAAGTCTCAAGAAAGTGAGGAATGAATAAAATTAACTGCTAAATTTCTTTAAATTAAAAAAAAAAAATTCCGCAAAGCTTTTATTGGGGTCTAATAAGCCACCTACATGAAATATCCAACATGGGGGTCGGTGGCCCATGTTACCCGCTTATCACTCTCTTTATTGCATTCTCATACAAATCTTGGAAATTGACAAATACATCAAAATTGACAAGTAAGACCCATAGGATTCAACACCCTATTCCTTACCCTACCTTTCAACATTTGGTGGCAAAGTCCACGATAGAAGATGCATTGAGCATTTATCCGGCATGTTAATGTGATAATGGCTTTTGTACTAAACTAGCTTATGCAATGAACCGGTTGAGTATATATTATTCCGTTGTTTATTTTACAGAATTTAGTGCAAGAGATATTGAAATCAAATGAAATATTCTGTGGGGGAAACACATGAGTTCAGATAAATTTGCTCGTTACTATGAACCGGTGCAATCCATGAAGGTTTGACCGACAGTGGTATGGAAGTGAAAGGGAAGGTAGAAGGGAAGCAGAACGAGATGAAGAAGAGAAGAAATTAATGACGGGAGATAATTTTTTTATTGGGGTAGCCCACAAGTCTGGTACTTCCTCAACTACCATCAGTTACAGGTTACAACTGTTTCAACTAACTACACAGCTATTTTTATACAACCTTTTTACTATTTAATATCGCCCAAGAGTCCCTAACACCATGCAGAACACTACTGTTATGACGATGCAGAAGAGCAAAGAGAAATGCTTATGCTTCATGGGGGAAACAATCTGCAACGTGCAGTTTTACATTATGGAGGGTATATTTGAAATAGTTATTTACAGAGGTAATCTCCCCTAATTTCCCCTAATCTCACCTCTTCCTTTTCCTCTCGTCCATTTCCTGCCGCATAGCTTATCTATATATATAAACGATCCAAGTCGCAATAGAAATACCACGAAGGAATTACCTATATAACAGATCATATAACAGAGGGAGGAGGGAGGAGAAAAAGATCGAAGAGAGAATTCTACTTCTTCAACAAGGTACATCCATACCTTCTTCTTTCACCATGCAACAAGCCTGATGATCACCATTAATTAATTTTCTTCTTAATCAGTACCATATATATATATATATATATATATATATATAAATATATATATATAATATTGGCGTCCCGCAGATCATGTCCCCCTCCCTGAGTGTCGTGAAGACCATTGGGGTCATTGCGCTGATCAGCATGGCCGGGGCGATTGGCGGCATCGCGGTCCTCCAGGACAAGAGCACCAGATGGCTCGTCACCATTCTCGCCCTTCTTCCATTGCTCCTTCTCCTCTTGTGGCTTGTTCATCTCCATTTGAACCCGCCGGGTCACTCGCGGGACTACCAAACCTGTACTGAACCCGTAGAATAAAGGCGCTGCGAAGATCAGGAGCGCCACCTACGTGGTTGATGCATGCATGCATGGGCGGAATAAGCTGATGCCAAGCATGCATGCATGCACGTGTGTGATCTAGATGCGTTGATGATTAGTTCTTGCGTTCCCCATGCATGTCTTACGATCAATTGTAGCGATGTGATAGCCATATGCAACTCGAGTTCAATAATTCATAATGGTGAATCAATGAGTTTGTTTGGTACTTAATTATGCGTGCTTGCTGTGTAATTTAATGACCAATAGACTTAATTAGGTCTTAGTTATGCTCAAACGGGGGCCGAGAAAGAAAGAATTATGTTTTAGTTTTCTGGCAGATGCAAGGTAGTGTTGATGATATATAGTTGGAGGTGATATAGGGGTCTTATTTTCTTGGGCTAACATTTTTTTTTTTTTTTAAGTAAACGGTAAAATATGGTGATCATATGCTAAGCAACTACCATTAGTTACAGTTACAACCGTTTCAACTAACAATAACCGGCTATATATATTTAGTACAACCCTTTAGTACTGCTTATTATTACTTAGGAGGAGCTGCAGGAGCTGTTAGCTTCAGCTTTGATTATGGTGCCAATAGATCTCCGGGGTGTTTCAATTTTGAAGCCATGTATTGCGTAGAAGAAATCAGCACCAAATTGAAGATGTACATATCTGCATTTGAGTTTTCGATCCCTCTTTCTCCAAGGAGAGATGGTGGTTTTGTAGTCCTATGCTTTTTTACAACTAAGTATTCTTATCCGAAATACCTCGTAGGCTTAATTGCTAGGTAGAGCTTAATTAAGGATAGATATTTAGGCCTAATTTACTTGGGGGTTAACCCCTCAAAAAGGGAGGTTAACCTCATTTACTTAACTACTTAACTCTCAATTTGTTAATCTGGGTTTACCCATTTTAACATAGGTTTGTCTAACACCAATTGAACCGATGCTAAAATTACACACCTCTTGTATCTCTGACATCCCTCATATTTTATATACTTAACACCACTATCAAGTAAATGCCACAACGGTCAATACCACAACTTAATACCAATTTAAGTAAACACAAACTGATGTTAACTTCACTTTGTAAGAAAACATAATTACAAGTTAATACTAGTTTCACATTTCTTAAAATCACTTTTCTAACCCTCCAAGTAAACTAACCCTTAGTAATATTGAGATATTAATATGTTGCCATGTACTTTATCTCATATGGGTTATCAAAGAAGAGATCTTCAAGAAGAAACATGGCAACTCAGATCGTGCCAAAATTAGTGATTTGAATCCAACATATCAAAGTAACAGGGCAACTCAGATCGTGATTGGGTAAGCATTTTGCACGCTTCGACACCCACAGCACCTTTTGAGAGAGAGCGAAAGGGCAAGATGGAGCCTAGGCTCCAATCAGCCGTACGGGGCCCAATTGGAGCCTCCCTTGGCCTCCAGTTAATCCCTTCTCCCCCTGGGCCTCTCCTCCTTATAGATCAGGCTACATGCTATACTTGCACAGTGTGACGACTTGAGTCCTGCCAACCGACGAGACCTGAGTCGCCTTGTGCTAACAACTAGCATGAAAAGTCACAAGATCGCAGTCACTCAACATAGAGTCATAAAATATCAATAGCCAGCATTCATTCATAAAGCATTAAATAAAAGAAAACAAAAATGATGACAATAAAAGTAAGTTCACCTAGGGCAGAAATAAATAAGAGTCTCGTACAACTACTAAAAAGATAGGTAATTGATGTAAACATGTTTATACTACTTAAGATGTCTATTTATGTATGTTCTTAAGCATAGAATTGCATTGCATGCCATAAATATTGCATAACATGCATCATCTTGCATTTAGAGTAGTTTGAATAAAATGGAGGTTAATTGTCTCCTTTTATGTTCATGGATAGGGAAAACTCTTTATCGGGGCCTCGGATCGAAGATCCAACTGTATAGATGTGATCAGGGCGATGATTGAAATTCAACGACTCCAAGATCGCCCTAATCAGACATCTGTAGCATCAGATAGTGACTAGGGCTAGAAGATCAAGGGCCAAGATGGTGTAAATCTGCACTTCAAATGACAAATCCAACCACACGGATGGATTCATATCGACGATCGCAACCTAACGACGCAAAATTCGAGTCTATCCGACACCCGTGGCACCATCTACATCATCCAGAAGATGGACGACCAAGATGGCGCCACGAGGTGCCATCTCGGCCGCCCAATCGCCCGCACTCACCCGCTTAAGCTCCTGCATCTGCCCTTCCCCGCCGTTGGATCAAGATCAAACGGCAGTGGATGCGCGCGCTTGATTGCATCTACGCGACCATTTGGATGGCATAGCGCAGCGGTTCAGCGCCTTATTGCGAGGCGCTGGCGCGGGATCGAGTTGCAGTGAGCGGAATTTGGAGTGGGGGCGCGCCTTCAATCGATAGTCAGATCGCGATCGAACGATCGCGCGTGCTTTATAGCGCCCACGTGCTATTGCACGCGCAGAGTGACGCGAGATCGTACGCAGGCGGGCGAAGGCGCGATCTGAGCCGTCCGATCTCACGATCGGACAGCTGAGGATGGATGAACGTGTGCGAGCGTTGCACGCGTGGGCAAGCAAGCGGGCGCGCGTGCGCCGCCCACTACGCCCACGTTCAGACCTTAAGAGACGGTTTTATCCGTCACTAAAGGTCCTGAATTAATGTTTTTAAAGTTGTAATGACCAAATTGCCCCCATTTCTTGCAACTATAAAAGGAGACCCCCTCTACACGAAATTCTCATCCCTTCCTTCTCTTCCCTACCTCTCCAAAGCTCAAGAGAAGCTTGTCACATACCCGGGATGCTCCTTGCGAGATAAAGTCAAATTTTCGTCCCCTGTTCGGAAGTGGACCCCGCGACAATGATGACGTGCAGCCTCGTTCTCCTTCCTCCTGCTTCTTCCGCTCCGTCCTCCTTCATCCAGGCGTCGTCCCGTCTAGCTCGTCCTCCAAGCGATCGTCAAGGAGGATAACTTCTCTCTCCTATTCTTCTTTACAGCTTTCTAGTGTAGAATTTTCCTCCTTTCTAGTGTAGCTAATTTCCCGCTTTCTAGTGTAATTCTTATTTGATTTTATTATATAAATATTTTAAATTATTGAATGCATGTTCTCTCTCTCTCTCTCCCTTTTTAGTCTGATTGTAGTTATAGCTTCATTGTAATTATATCGTCTCGCTTTTCAAGAAAAATTCTAAAAAAGTATAATTGCGAATATAGATCGACGTAGCCTCCCTGTGTTCAACCCGAAATTTTAATTTCGGTATAAATTTTATTTGTTGAACACGAGTTCTTCGCTTTCAAGCTATAACAATAAGGTTTTAAAAACCAAACACGTTAGCGTAGTATCTCGCACGTCCAACATTTTGGCGTCGTTGCTGGGGAGGCAATGATTTCTGATCTGTTTTTCGCATTTCTTGCACTTTACTGTTTTCTAACTTGCTTTCTCTTGTGTCTATTGTTTTGCAGAGACCTTCATCAAGGAATCGTCAAGCGTTAGACTGGAGTAAAGTGCAGTTGAAGACAACTGTAAGTGCTCCCCATTCTTCCCCCCCCTCCATAGATTTCATTCGTCACATTAAATCCAAATTCCAATTAACCTAGATGTTTGCATAAATCCTAAGAATAGTTTGGTTGTTTGGATTCTCACTCACATTCATTCCATCCTCATTTATATATAAAAAAAAAAATAACAAAAAGATAATCTTGTGAGGCAATTTTCAACAAACACACAACGTACACCCACATTCATGGCACTTAACTAAATTTATTTGATTCTACTCAACCGGGTTCTGATCTGTGGAACTGGTATACACAAAGCAACACATAAAAGAGTAGAAATCATTTTAGGTTAACCATCTTTGAGTGCCTAACTTAGTGGTACATTTGTGGCCAATTGTTTGAGTTGTTTGGGCCGCACCACTCTACTTAAAATCAACTCATCAAGTAGCTCCTCCTTAGGGTTTTCAATCTTGGTCTATTCCAGGCACTCCACTTTCTTTCTGGTTTTAAAGGAAAATAATCTTCACCCGTGTTTGACAACTTGGTTTGCCTAGAAACTTGATTGCAATCCACCTAATTTGAAACCCTAAAAGCTACTTAAGCAAGATTTGAACATTAAAATCCACGCATCACAAATAATCTTGCTTGAAAACCCTTGTTGTGCATACACTTACACAAATCTCAATCAATCATTAAGGGCACAACAAATTTAATGGGCCCATCACATTCCATAAGTACCACAATCCCAGGCCTTAATAAAATTGAGTAGACGTTGGCCTTAAGGTTTGATTCGCTCTTCAGGGCCTAGTCTGAGATTGTCTTTGATTAACCTACTTGTACTGGTTAATCTGATATCTATCTAGGTGAGTAGCGTCAAACGACCGCGGCTGGGAGGTACACTAGGAACCGGAGGCGAAAGCCGAAGGAAGAACCTTCTCCCCAGCCCCTCCTTCTAATTGGTTGGATTAAACAGACGCAAGTAGAGTAAATCATTTACAGTCTTAAGGCAGGTTTTGAGAGTCAGTAGATCCTTAGGCTACCCAACTTAAGGACAGCCTTGTTTTGTTGTGCTGCAGGGTCCCTATCTCCAGTCCTTCCAACATTTTCCTAGTTTATGCTGGGAAGACGGTCATTGAATCCCCGATTGGAAGGACCATTAGAGCATTCTAGGAGGTGCAAATTGGATTTTGGTCAAATTAATCCCATGGTCGACCAACAGGCTCCTTTACTTGGAAATCCACAGGAAGAATTTTGAAGGCAGCTGGAATAAATGCAGAGAATGCTGGAATGGTTCTAGAGAATGCAGGGCGCTCAGCCCTTGAAGGATTTTTATGATCCTTCAAATTACGGGGAACGTCCTGGTGTCCAGATTCCAGCCAGTGATGTAGAAATCAAGCCCCAGGTGTTAAGCCTGATTAAACATTATCATGGGCTTGGCTCCGAAGATCCGTTTCAGCACTTGGAGGACTTTGCCACTTTGTTCCAGACCACCAAGGCACGAAACGTAAACGAGGAGCAAATGATCATGAGGTTCTTCCCTCATTCTCTTAGGGATAAGGCCGCGCATTGGTATAGGACAATAGGAAGATCAATTACAACTTGGAATGAGTTGAAATCGGCCTTTCTGAAGAAATTCTTCCCAGTCGGACGTACCAATGCTTTGAGATGGGCAATCACTACTTTTACCCAGCTGCCGGGGGAACAGTTTCATGTGACCTGGGAGCGATTCCAGGACTTATTGCAGAGGTGTCCACACCACGAGGTGCTGAATTGGCAACTCGTGCAGATCTTTTATCATGGGTTAACTGAGCAACTCAGAAATCATGTGGATGCCTCTTACGGAGGCAATTTCCTTAATAAAGATGCAGATAGTGCACATAATTTATTTGAGGAAATGAGTAAAAATTTAATCAATCATACCTCCATGGATACATTTAACCGGTCCCAGCAGCCCAGATCAAATGTCAATGAAGTCCATGACTCTCATTCATTTGATATGGAATTGATTTGTAACAAACTTGATAAGGTGGACTTGGTTGCTAAGAGAATGGAAGAGTAGATGGCAGGCAATTCTATGAACAACTCTCGATCCACTCAATCCTAAAATTTGGGATTCCATTCTTTACGAGCTCCTTCTGGACGGGAGTTCGTGAATCAACTCGATGCGGCTCAACCTGTGAGTCAGCATTTTTCGGAACCCCACGGGTTCCAAACTGGGGCCTTTGATCCCAGTTTTTCTTATCCTTTCCTTTCTTTCTCTCCATCCTCATCCTATGAGGATGTCTGGGCTGTACAAGAGAATGTTAGATTCAACCCTTACTCTAATGCCTATAATCCAGGTTGGAGAAACCACCCTAACTTCTCTTGGAAAAGCCCGAGGCAACAGACCCAATTCCGACCTGGAAACTATGCTCCGCAACGACTAATGGGTCAAGGTCAAGTATATACTCAATTACCTCTAAATCAGGTCAATCAGCCAGCTTGGAATGCCCGTCAACCCGCAGGGCAGGCTGATTTGAACCGTCAAATGGTAGAGATGCAAGAATCCATGCTTCAGCTCATGCAGTAAATGAAAACCTCGCTGGACAACTTGCAATCCGGGCTCATTGCTAACTCTCGTCAACCCGGATCTTTACCATCCCAACCTGTACCCAACCCACGAAATATTATAAATTCGGGCAACCAAGCCCATGTGTATGGAAATCAGAGGGACCCACACACACATGCTCAGGTGGTTGAGCAAGGTTCCTCGTCCTCTTCTTCTTCTGCAAATCAACAATTCATGGTTAATCAAGCCCCTCCAATCTTTCCTAACCCTCCCCAAGACCCAAATTCTTATGCATCTGCAAATTCTGTCACTTTGAGGAGTGGTAAGCAGACTCAGGATCCACAACCACACTATTCTGATCTTTTGAATCCTGAAGAACCTGAGGAGAGAGAGGAGAATTCTAGAGGAGAAATCAAGGCTTAGGAACCTGATTCCAAAGATCTGACCATGTTCCTTTTCCTAAAGCCATAACCAAATCAAAGAAGAAGTCTATTGAGAGCAATGAGGAGCTTCTGAATTTATTTAAGAATGTTGAGATTAATATACCGCTCCTTGATGCTATCAAGCTCATACTAGCTTACACAAGATTTTTAAAGGATTTATGTACACAAAAGCGTAAGTCGAGAGAATTTGTTCCGAGGAAGATGGTACTCTCCGAGCAGGCTAGTTCTGTTATCCTGCACTACCTCCCTCAGAAAAAGGGAGATCCTGGTCCATCGTTGATTTCTTGCGTCATTGGAGATTACACATTTGATAGAGCACTTTTGGATCTGGGTGCATCCATCAACCTAATTCCGACTTCTCTTTACGAGAAGTTTGGGTTGGGTGAACTTCGGCCAAGTTTAGTAACGCTACAGTTAGCGAACCGCTCAATCACAAACCCGCGAGGCATTATTGAAGATGTTATAGTTAAGGTCAATGATTTCTATTTTACGGTAGATTTCCTTATCCTTGACATGGATGTACCTGATAATCTGAGGAACACGCCCATCATTCTGGGGCATCCATTCCTGGCTACCGCTAAGGCCAACATTAATTGTGAAAGCGGTAGCATGCAAATCACCTTTGGGGATCAACGAATGAAATTGGATATTTTTAAGGCAATCAACAAATTTGAGGATTGTGGATTTATTGAGGAACTTGATGAGGATAATGATAACATTGAAACTTGTTTGATGGCTTCTTCAATCAAAAGTTCCTCCTTGGATGATGAATTTGACCCGTAACCCTCTATGGTTGACTTGCCATCTTCTGAAGAGGTTATTAATTTTGTTCACTCACAACCTCTTCCTCTTATTGAATCTTCAGCATCTACTTTACCATCAATCATCAACCCGCCCCAGCTTGAATTGAAACCATTGCCTGAGAATTTGAAATATCAACTTTTAGGACCTCAGAAGATGCTCCCTGTGATTATCAGTGCTAAATTGACAAAGAAGCAAGAGATTAATTGATCAAGGTCCTGAAGGAACATAAGGAGGCAATTGGTTGGACCATTCATGACCTCAGGGGGATCGAGCCATCTTACTGTAATCATAGAATATTCTTGGAAGATGGATCACGCGCTTCTCGCCAGATGTAGAGGAGATTGAATCCAAATATGCGAGAAGTGGTGAAAAAGGAAATCATAAAGTGGCTCGATGTAGGAATTATTTATCCAATCTCTGATAGTCCCTGGGTAAGTCCCGTACAGATTATTCCGAAGAAAATCGAGATTACCGTTGTGACTAACGAGAGAGGAGAATCTGTCACAACTCATTCAGCTTCCTCTTGGAGGGTTTGTATTGATTATAGGAAGCTGAACACAACCACTAAAAATGATCATTTTCCCCTGCCCTTCATCGATCAAATCTTGGAAAGATTAGCTGGGTAGAAGTACTTCTGTTTTCTTGATGGCTACTCAGGATACAACCAAGTTCCTATCCATCCCGAGGATCAGGAAAAAACTACTTTCACCTGTCCCTACGGAATCTTTGCTTTTCGTAGGATGCCTTTCGGGTTATGCAATTCACCTGCGACTTTTCAAAGGTGTATGCTAGCCATATTTTCTGACATGGTGGGAGAGTTTATGGAGGTATTAATGGATGATTTCTCTATTTTTGGAGAATCATTTGACTCTTGTTTGGCTAATCTGGAAATGATTCTTAAGCGATTTCTCAAAACACAATTGGTCCTTAGCTGGGAAAAGAGTCATTTCATGACCCAAGAAGGCATTGTTTTGGGTCATGTAATCTCTGAACGGGGAATTAAAGTGGATAAAGCTAAGGTTGATGCTATCGCTAAACTTCCTCCTCCCACATCTGTTAAACAAATCCGATCATTTCTTAGCCATGTGGGATTCTATCGAAGATTCATCAAGGATTTCTCGAAGGTTGCTCGTCCCTTGAGCAACCTTCTTGCCAAAGAAACACCGTTTGTTTTTAACGAATCATGCCGAAAGGCATTTGATTTCCTGAAAACGGCAGTCACATGTGCTCCAGTTTTGCAACCACCAATTTGGACAGCCCCTTTTGAGATCATGACCAATGCTTCTGATTACACAGTCGGGGCTGTCCTAGGTCAGAAAATTGATAGAAAGCCCTCTGTCATCTACTATGCTAGTAAAACTCTGGATGAAGCCCAGAAGAATTACACTGTTACTGAAAAGGAATTACTAGCTGTAGTGTTTGCTTTGGAAAATTTCAGGGCTTATCTCTTAGGGTCTCATGTTATCATCTGTACTGACCACTCGACCTTGGGACATCTCTTGGACAAAAAGGATGCTAAACCCCGGCTTATTCGTTGGATTCTTCTACTTCGAGAATTTGATCTTGGAATCAAGGATAAAATTGGGGTACAAAATGTGGTAGCAGATCATTTGTCGAGACTCCTAGGTGATTCTTCTCGTCCGGACATTTCGATTGCTGACACTTTTCCGGACGAAACTATTCTTACAGTTTTAGGTGTCCACACCCCATGGTTTGCTGACATTGTTAACTATTTGGCCGTTGGTCAAATCTCCCAAGATTGGACCAAGCAACAACGGGATAGACTCAAATTTGAGGCCAAATACTACTTCTGGGAGGACCCTAAGCTGTACCGCATCGACTCTAATCAGATTATTCGTCGATGTATACCGGAGAATGAATTCAACAGTATACTTAAGTTCTGCCATGCATCTGGGTGTGGTGGACATTTCTCCAGGAAAAAGACGGCTGCAAAAATCTTGCAATCTGGCTTATATTGGCCGTCTTTATTCAAGGATGCCCAGGATTTCTCAAGGTCATGTTCTCGATGTCAGGCACTCGGAAGAATAACTAAGAGAGATATGATGCTCCTAAACCCAATTCTTCCTATCGAAATTTTTGATGTTTGGGGCATCAATTTCATGGGACCCTTTATCCCATCATTTGGACATCAGTACATTCTTGTTGCTGTTGATTATGTGTCCAAATGGATTGAGGCGATTCCTACCCGAACCAATGACCACAAGGTGGTCATCGATTTTGTCAAGAAAAATATCTTTAGTTAGTTCGGGATTCCGAGGGTTATCATCAGTGATGGTGGCACTCATTTTACCAATGCCCAATTCCAGAATTTATTAGACAAATACGGGGCTAATCACTGAATTTCCACACCTTACCTTCCCCAGACGAATGGACAAGCCGAGATCTCCAATCGAGAGATCAAGAACATTCTGCAGAAAACGGTTAGGCCTGATCGCAAGGATTGGACTCAAAAGCATGAGAATGCTCCTTGAGCCTACCGTACGGCGTATAAAATGCCCATCGGCATGTCTCCATTCCGTTTGGTGTATGGTAAGGCATGCCATCTAGCCGTAGAGATTGAACACAAGGCATTATGGGCAATCAAACAATGCAATTTAGATCTAAATTTAGCTGGGAAGATCAGGAAACTCCAACTATCTGAGTTGGAGGAGCTTAAAAATGATGCTTATGAGAATGCCAAGATCTACAAGGCTCGGACCAAAGCTTTACATGATCAACTGATTTCCTGCAAGAGCTTTAAGTCAAACCAGAAGGTCTGGTTATTCGATTCTAAACTTAAGCTCTTTCCTGGCAAACTTAGATCTAAATGGAATGGCCCATTCATAATTGACCAGATTTTTCCAAATGGAGCCGTTCAAATTTCTGACCCAAAGATGGGTAACACATTTAAAGTCAACGGTCAATGTCTGAAGCCTGTTATTGACCGTATTCTTCCAAAACCCGTCTCAAACACAGTTGCTCTAGCCATTCTGTGACTTCTTTGGCTGGAATTCGCCTAACCGATGGCATTAAACTCAGGAGTTGTACATTTGACACAAGGTTGATACAGGCTTCATATTCAGGTGACATCTTTCGTATTCTACCCTTTCTTTCATGTCTCTTTTTCAATGAGGACATTGCATCAGCTAGGCATGGAGGGGTGGATTCATTTTTGAATCATTTGGTCAGCTTTGTGAAATTCATGTAAATTATTTTTCTCTTCTTATTTATACATAAAAAAAAATCAAAATTAAGAAGGATTAGTTGAACATTAGGACTTTTCAATCTTAGGAAATTTTACATTAGGATCTGAACATAAAGACCCTTCAGGTCTTTGGACTTAATTAACCCGTGTATCCACTAAAATGTGGATTTGTCTTTCGAGTCCTCGCCATCTTAATTCTATCGTAATTGGAGTAAATAAGTTTGGGTGATAGGTACACGACTTATCAATCCACCGTCTGATTGGAGGGAATTTTGAGTTTTAAGCATCTATACACTTTCTTTGCACTGACTCATTGTTTGACGATTCTAACGGAAATTGGGTAGCCAATGAACCTTCTAGGGTGATATGGCTGGCAAATTATCGTGAGTAACAACCCATAGGTAGGTTGTCCAGAGCCCAGTCACTGGACCTTTCTCTTTTTGCTGCCTTTAGGTAAATTTTAGACCAGGGAAGCCACCTACTTAAAAAAAGAAAAAAATCAAAAAGAAAAGGAGAAAAGAAAAGAAAAAAATAAACTACACTTCACCGCACGAGTATGGCTAGCAAGTTGTCGGTTGTAACAGCTCATCGACCGGTTGTCTAGAACCCAGCTCAATAAATGCATTTAAAATTCCCAAAACACTTAGGAAGAAGCGGAGAAGTAGAATAAACTAGGGAGATATACACTGGATTCGCCCTTGTGTTGACCCTATAAAAAAATAAAAGTAGGGAGAAAGCTAACGGTTGTAAAGATACACCTTTAGGCAGAATTCTTTTTAGGTCCGTTTTAATTGCCGGCCAACAAGTTCATCGCATTCACAATAAGATACTTAAAACTTAGGGTTCTCATCAAATCTTGGGTGAGTTGAATGGTCGTAGAAAGCCACTCTTAAACCCTAAAACTTGAAAATCCAAAAAAACATAGAAAAGAGGAAAAAAAGAAAAAGAAATTTTTCTTTGAATAAGGAGAGGACTTGAGGAGGTCTGCATTTTGGCAGATAGTCGAGAACTGTTGTGTCTTTGAAAGTTCAGATCCTAAGTAGATATTTTCTTAATGATTGAAAATAACTCATGCCCAAATAATCCAACCTAATTGTTTTATAAATAGCATATAGTTTTTGTTAGGGACTAGCAAAAGATAGGCATGGGGGTATGATGTAAACACGTTTACACTACTTAAGATGTCTATTTATGTATGTTCTTAAGCATAGGATTGCATTGCATGCTATAAATATCGCATAACATGCATCATCTTACATTTAGAGTAGTTTGAATAAAATAGAGGTTAATTATCTCGTTTTATGTTCATGGACAGGGCAAACCGTTTATCGGGGCCTCAGATCGAAGATCCAACCGTATAGATGTGATTAGGGCGATGATTGGAGTTCAACGACTCCAAGATCGCCCTAATCAGGCATCTGTAGCATCAGATAGTGATCGGGGAACCCTAGAAGATCAAGGGCCAAGATGGTGTAAATCTGCACTTCAAACGACAAATCCGACCGCACGGATGGATTCGGATCGACGATCGTAGCCTAACGACGCAAAAATTGAGTCAATCCGACACCCGTGGCACCATCTACATCATCCAGAAGATGGATGGCCAAGATGGAGCCACGTGGTGCCATCTCGGCCGCCCAATCGCCCGCACGCACCCGCTGAAGCTCCTGCATCAGCCCTTCCCCATCGTTGGATCAAGATCCAACGACTGTGGATGCGAACACTTGATTGCATCTACACGACCATTTGGACGGCGTAGCTCAACCATTTAACACCCTATCGCGAGGCGCTGGCGCGGGATCGAGTCGCAGCGAGCGGAATTTGGAGCAGGGGTGCACCTTCAATCAACCGTCGGATCGCGATCGAACGATCTTGCGCGCCCGATAGCGCCCACTCGCTATTGCACGTGAGGCGTGACGCGAGATCATACGCGAGCGAACGCGCAACGCAGGCAAGCAAAGGCGCGATCTGAGCCGTCCGATCTCGCGATCGGACTGTTGAGGATGGCTGAACGTGCGCGAGCATTGCACGCGCAGGCAAGCGAGCGGGTGGGCGCACGTCGGCCACTACGCCCACGTTCAGACCTTTAGCGACAATTTTATCCTTCACTAAAGGTCCTGAACTAATGTTTTTAAAGTTGTAATGACCAAATTGCCCCCACTTCTTGCAACTATAAAAAGAGACCCCCTCCACACGAAATTCTCATTCCTTCCTTCTCTTCTCTACCTCTCCAAAGCTCAAGAGAAGCTTGTCCCACACCCGGGATGCTCGTCGCGAGATAAAGTCAAATTTCCGTCCCCTGTGCGGAAGTGGATCCCGCGGTGACGACGACGTGCAGCCTCGTTCTCCTTCATCCTGCTTCTTCCACTCCGTCCTCCTTCATCTAGGCGTCGTCCCATCCGGCTCGTCCTCCAAGCGATTGTCGAGCAGGATAACTTCTCTCTCCTATTCTTCTTTACAGCTTTCTAGTGTAGAATTTTCCTGCTTTCTAGTGTAGCTGATTTCCTGCTTTCTAGTGTAATTCTTATTTGGTTTTATTGTATAAACATTTTAAATTAATGAATGCATGTTCTCTCTCTCTCTCTCTCCCTTTTTAGTATATTGTAGTTATAGCTTCATTGTAATTACATCGCCTCGCTTTTCAAGAAAAGTTCTAAAAAAATATAATTGCGAATATAGATCGACGTAGCATCCCTATGTTCGACCTGGAATTTCAATTTCGGTATAAATTTTTTTTGTTGAACACGAGTTCCTCGCTTTCAAGCTACAACGACAAGGTTTTAAAAACCAAACACGTTAGCGTAGTATCTCGCACGTCTAACAGTAATAAAATCTAACAGTAGAAAGAACTACTCTTATGAGCCACTGGCTTAGTACAGACCGATTCCTCAAGTAGGACCCGGTTCCGTGTAGGTCTGACCAACTGCAGCCGCAGCATCCGACTGCTCAGCAACACCTGAGTACAAAACCTGAGACAAATGTCAGTGAAAACTGAGTAGAGTAGTACAACCAAATATGTAACTCAAGTAACAAAGTACAGGGAAAGGCACTATGTTGGTAATTTGTTTGTTTTATCATCTATCTTATATGTAGTCCCTTTTTATGCAGTTTGCCTATATCTTATTCGTTTCAAATTGTTAATCAACATCTCAAGCACAAGACGATCTCATACGACTTCTTGTAGTGTAAGATCGGTATAAGCCACTGTCTTAGCCGGGAGGATTGCTTATACCCATCGAGTCACCACGCTCTGTCACCCTGGGGTCATCGTGAAAATGAGTGCGACTACGTCGTGTAGAGTGAACACGTACAAATGCTATGTACGCTAAACTACAAACAGCCAATGACCCACCCTCCAACTGAGAAAGAACCAAACCTTGAACCCTACAATCCACTACCCCAGTTGGCCACTAAGCCTAACCAGTGAGTCATAGGGAGGCTACCAACTCCTTAAACCAGCCCCTAGAATCGGTCTGAAAAGACCAAAGTTACAGCCAAAATCAGGCGAGTAGCGTAGCTAAAAACCAATTTTTCTGACATATGTCGTATCATTTATCCAATTCCAAATAACTGTATTCCTTATATTGTCAATTACGAGAATTCTTAGTAATTTTGTATTACTAATTCCAGGGTTAATAATTATTCATATTATCTCCCAAACTATTCATTCACAAGAATTTCTATCTTTTACTAGTGGTCCCAAACTACTTAGACAGTTCTAAAGACAATAGAACTTGTTTTATGTACAACGGTTTTTGTTTCATGCATGCAATAACAGAAGTGTATATACTAGCAAATTCTTTATTATTCACATAAATCCATTTTGTCTTATTTACAGTGCCAAAACTCAGGAAAACACCAGAGGGTTCCAACTCAACAAAAGAGGATGCACACGGACCAAGGTAGTACGCACGAAAGTGGCATAGGCTGGGTTCTCAATTACCCGAAAAATCACTTAAATCAAAAAAGGATAGACTACTCTATCATCATCGAAGGGTCACGATAACTCTGAACTATGCACACTGGGCCTGGAAACAGTCTCCACGCTTGCCACAAGGTTCGCACACGCACCAGGGAGAAGACCTAATTCAATCGAACCCACGATGGGGTCAGAGACAATTATATTTCTAATTTTTCAATAAGTAGAACGAACTTAAAATTTAAAATAAATTATACCAATACGTAGTACGCGTCGATACGATTCCAATGTTTTCTTGTTTGTTGAAGTCCGAGGTCGGGAAGGCCTTGAATCAGACGAAACAGCGAGAGGGGGTCCAGATTCAAACTAGATGTGGCACTGGACGTGCCACACGTCGCGCGCTCACTCAACCTCTCGTTCGTCCACGGATCGCCGCCCTTGCGCTCCGCACCATTCAATTGCGCCACGCGGCGTAATCTACCGCGCTCCCACTCGCGAACGTGCGTGCACGTGCTTTTGAATTCGCGCTGCCACGCATCACGCTCTCGCACTCTACTGCTACCAAGCGTTGTGCCCTCGATGCATGCCACCACCTCCACCGCGAAGGTTGCGGTGGGAACCCTGGGTTTTGCGGATTCGCAACCGGATCCTTAAAAAGTAATTTTGATTTTTGGAGGTTTTTCTTTTCTCTTTCTCTCTTGATTGGACAGGGTTAGAGGCTAATGACGATCCAAGGGACCCAAGAGGTCCTTATAAAGGCCCTAGAGATGATTTTAATTAGGTTTAGGTGGGTGAAATAACCAAATTACCCTTAAGGTTGGGTTCATCTTACATTTAGGTCTCTGGTGACTTCTAATGGCCCAAACTTGAGCTATACACCTCGGAATCGCGTAAAACAAGTGTCGCCGAAAAGCTTGCGATGAGAGGAATCCAATGACACCCTTTTGATAAAGTTTGACTTGGATTTGACTCGAAATACATGATTATGGAAATTTAAGGAGGTTTTGATAGCAACACCCAACCTTGACTGGGTTTCCAGGTTTGAACTGACCCAAACCACTTTGAAATGACTCGGAACCTGGATTTTGGGATGTTACACATGACCTCATGCGACCGGTAGCAGCGATCGCATGGCATCCTGTAGTGGTTTGGTGCGGTTGTCGCTAGCCTGACTGTGCATGGTGGTCTCCGGTGGGCTCGTGGTCATGGCACGGCGTCGATGCGTGTAGGTTGGCGGTCACTCGCGGAGGCATCGAGTCACGGGATGCGGCGGGTTGCGTGCATCTGGTTGTCTTGATGCAGGTTTGATTTGTTTGATTCTTTTTCTTTTTTTTGTGTGTTGTTTTGTTTGTTGGAGATCATGTACGACCCCAAGTTATTACGGTCGAGTTCGATTTCGACCTTTTGGTCAATCTATTCAATCTTGTTGGCACGTTCTTCGAGATTCATCTCGTTGGTGCTTTATCGTACCTACGAGTGTAGGATCGCACTCCTTCAATAGGTCGTCCGATTCCCAATCTTGGGGCGATTTTTTTTTCTTTCTCTTTTGTTTCTTGTCTCTTTTTTTTTTTTTGAGTTCCCCCACTCTACAAAGTGTATTTCCCCCTTTGTAGGTGAGGTTTTTCCATCTCTTTCTTCCTCTCTAAAACATATCTCTTATATCTAGTTCTTCCCTTAAATGAAAAGTTTATATTAAAAAAAAAAAAGTACCTAGGCAACTCCACCCTAAAGAAGATAGAAAATTTGAAACATAAGAAGACATGATCGATAAAAGTGAAGGAAAATTTCAATGTTGCAAGTCCAAAAAACTTTGATTGGGGTTTAAGATGTCACCTATATGAAATATCCAACATGATCGTGGCTCATTTTACCCTCTTCTCATTCTCTCTCCTGTATTCTCGTACACATTTGAAAAACCTGTGGAACTTTCACTTCTTTTCTGAAAACTTACATCCATACGCAATTACATATTTTGCTTTGGCAGAGAGTCTAAACCCGCCGATTGGTATCTTTCCAATTTCAAGGGGAAAAAAATAAGCATTCAACCCTCAACGAGGATTCCATATAAGCAGACAATCCCTTACAAGCAGATAAATTCCAAGTCCATGTAAGCAAAGCTATATATATCATTTCTAAATTTACATAATTACAAATACCCAAGTATAAAGGAAATTAGGTTAGGAGGAGTAATGTCAAGAAGATTATATTTATCGATCATTGTGGGATTATTGGTTGGGGAGACCGAAAAATAGGAGAGAGCATACAATTTTTAAACAAATTAAAAGGTCAAAGGCAGTGACTGCCGGCCCTTGCTTGTCACCTGACTTTGCACCTACAAATATCCTCCCTTCAATATCAAAATATTACTTACTCTCATTTTGCTCAACCATTTATTTGCTAAAACTCGATTTAGGATTAATGGCCACTCTAATTCAATTCATTTAAGAAATCCGTTTAAGATACCATATTTAATTAATATTCGTAAGCAGCATCACATACATATAATTATGCTAAGAGATGTAATATATATTAAACATGCAATTAATAAGAATGACGCCAACCTACCTACACAAATTTTAAAAAATACATGATTTAAACAGATGTGATATATAAAAATTAAAAAGTTACAATCAAAATGCTACCTTTAAAGAAACTCCCACAAGAACGATAATGCCCTTTCTCTTGCCATATACATAGAGTGCCAGCACATAAGGTGATCATTGGTGTGTTGATGACCATCACATTCAATGTTCGCAAATCAATATTTTAAAATTTAAATCGACCTAGTCAATTCGATGGAAAATTGAACGATTTAGATAATAAAAGTTAAAATCTTATAATCGATCAAAATTGAATTAGATCACTCAATTCGATTAAATCAGTTAGCCAATTTGATCATTCTCTACAGAGTTAAAAAAAATATATATATAGGACTTCAGAAATTAAAAATAAAGATCCAAAGATGTATGTATTCTTTCAATTTTAATTATATATTTTATTATTATTTAGTATATATTTACTAAAAATATGTCAATGTTACCTTTGTTAATTTTTCATTGAATATTGATTCAACCTAATTGAAATTAAATCAAAGATCATACAATTTAATATTTTTTATTTTTTTCACATACTAGCATCATATTAATGTATCATCAACTTAACCGACATAAACTATTGATTGAATCACTAAAAGAATTAAAATTATATCTAATTAATTCAATGACCATTCTGATTTTTAAACTATTATCACGAATAGACGATAAGAGGCATAGAAAGGATGAGATGGGATTGCCAACCTCGTCTCTACCATCCCTCCACCTTTCCCTGGACGGATGGGCTTACTAGACCCGTCTTTCTTCCCTCCAATTTGTTGTTTTAATTGTTTAATTACGGATCCAATTTATAGATATATTTTTCTATATCTAGATATTTCTGTGGGATCATGTAATCCCAAATAAAGAACATGAAAATTAAATTTCATATCCAACCCAAGAATTAATACGTATACCTACCGATTGACCTCAGCTGATAAATTTTTGTTCCTTGTTATTCGAGGAAAACTATTCACTGCAATCCTAATTTTGAATCATCCGGATTTCACTTCTGAATTCATAAGTGATTTTTATTTTTTCAATCTTATCTGAATTTAATCTCCTGTGATTAGTATTTGACAACAGAATGCTTAGGGGTCACTTGTATTGGCATGACATATATATATATTAAGGAAGCAAGACTCAATTTTTATTCATCTCCCAGTCCCCGGAAGCCACAGAAAAGGAGGAGGCAAGGGGACTAAATTAAAACTTACCTCATACAAGAAAAGGATCATGACTCGTGACCTAGTACAAAAAGCAAGCCTAAAATAAGACAAAAGATAAAGCAACAAGAACAAAACCCAAAACAAAGCTCACTCCAAGCTGTGAATATAGGGAACGTGGAGCTTGTCTAGCCGAATTAGCATCTTTGTACGAGCTGAGAGCGCATCAAAATCATGGAAGATCCTCCAACCGCCTGAGTATAGGCTCGCAAAATGACCAGCAAGGGCTTTCGTAGAGGGGGGGATGTGGTAGAAGCCAACAACTCTATCTCTGCAAGCATGAAGAGCGCCAAAATCCTTTCTGATTGAGTGGGGAAGACTCAGCTTTCCTTTCCACCAAAAATCTAATAGAGTGGAATCCGCCTCCAGAAAAATGAGGAGAGAGGCCTCTATATGGGTGAGAGCATGGAAGAATGCATTAATCAGTGCTCTCTCTACTATTCTCTGAAAAACAACCTGCAACCGCTTTAACAAACTCTCCTTTATCGTTCCTGACAGCCCAAACAATCTTCATCAAAGTGCCCCAGGGTTTGATTGCAGCATTAATTTTAAGGCCATGAGGGGAATAGAGCCAGTTGACAACAATTACCTTGGGGCGGATAGAATTAAACCAATTCTTAAAGTTGAAATCATTCTAGCGTCTAAAGAGGAGGTAATTAAGCTTAGAGAACTCAAAATCATCTCTCCCTAACAGATTCCTAAAATACCACACATTGGCCGAGATGAAGGTGATAATGCCCTTAAGATATTGATTGTTAGCCTTAGACGTGGGGGAGAACATTATCTGGAAGAAACGAGTAGGGGAAGAATGGCAACGATTGGTTTTGGAGAAAGTCCAAAAATTGACCTGAGAAACTAATTGGCTGACAAAGAAGAGATGCCGCTCACAAAATTTGTTTCCATAAAATTAAGTCCCGATGATTTTTATGATTCAAATAATACCGTCTGATTTTGTTAATTTTTCTTGCAAATATTGTAATCAGGATTTGTATTTTATCAAACATATATATATATATATATATATATATATATATATATATATATATATTCGATCGCCCATTAAATACTTCAACAACAAGGCAAACGGAAGGGGGAGAAGAGTGTCGCCGAGGAACGGCAGAGACGCGCGGGGTTACTAATCACATATCACTTATTATCGTGACTACCAACAATAATGTTTTAAAAATTAGATTAATTAATGAATTGATTACGTGCTAATTTGATTCTTTTTTGGTGATCTGTAATGTTTAAAGTCACGTACATTATTTTTTAGAATTTTTTTAGTTCTACGGACAAATCGAATAGCCAATTTAATCGAATCAGTTGATGCAACTCAATTTTAATCTGTTACGTCGGTTATAAGTTTTATCATACGAATCAATCGATCTAACTTTGATAAGACATCATATTTTTTATTAGATCATTTGAATTGACTTTTTAAAATGAGATTGAAAACCTCATCTCTAGTTTCTTTTTCTCATCTCATCCTCCTTGTTCTCTATGCGTGGACCTTCACACACTCCTAAATTAAAATTTTCCTTGAAATCAACTACCACATTCAATGTGCTCTACCCGTGATTGTCGATCAGTGCCCCTTCAAAGGAGCAGTTATTGTAGAAATTGACAACAAACATAGATAACCAAAGTAACATTTTATACCACTTCAAAAGTAGCTTCCGTGAGATGGTCAAGAATTTTAGTTGGTATGTGATGTGAAGCCTCAGCCTTCCGGAGATCCAAGCCAAACTCTTTTTCCGTATATACGTACTCCTCTTCCCCATTTCCGTTTCCTCTCGTCCATCCTCAGCCTCGCAGCTTCTATATAAACGACCCCACTCGCAAAAGAAAAATACCATATACGTGCAGACGAGCACATAACAGATACATATAAACAGATAGGAGGAAGCGAGGAAATTAAAGAAGGGAGATCGAACTACACTTCTTCAACAATTAAGGTACACCTTCTTTCACCAACGACCCACATGCACATCGTACTCCTCGTACCCATGCATGCATCTAAGATATATATATATATATATATATATATATATATATATATATATATATATATATATATATATATATATATATATATATATATATATATATATATTCCCCCAGATACATGGTCTCGCTGCGTCAGGTGATCAAGGCCGTGGCGGTCGTCGTCTACGCCGTCCTGATGGGCGGCGGCATCGTGCTCCTGCAGATCAACAGGTTAGAATGGATCGGCGCCACTGTCGTTCTTCCATTGCTCCTCCTCACTCTGCTCTCCTGCATTTGTGCCGGACGTACTAGTGAGACTGCAACAATGCAACCAGATATGGATGAGACTCCACCTAGTGAACTGGAACTCGAGGAGATCCCTCCCGTGGGATGAAGATAGCGTACCATGCACGCATGCATGCCTCTTGCCCTGGCCTATGCTCATGAACATTGCATGAATATTCTTGCCTACTTCTCTCCATGCACATACATGTTTTTTACTTTGAGAGACATATATAGATGCATGCATGCAACTCTCGAGTTTAACGATCGACAGTAGTGGTTATATCAACGAGGTAGTTTGCTTGATACTTGCTTTTTCTGTGTATGAGAATTGAAGAAAATTAGACTTGAAGTACTCTTAACTGGTTGAGACGATTGAGTTGTAGCCTATTGATTTGCTTCAAAGAAGGCGTTCCCGAAGGAGTTCTAATTTAGCCTTAACAAACTTTTGTTAATTTTTTTGAGCAAACAGTAATTGTGATGTATATGCTAAGCAACTACCGTCGTCAGTTGCAAGTTACAACCGTTTCAACTACCGCCAGTTGCAAGTTGCAAACAGTAATTGTAACCCTTTACTATTTATTATTATTTAAGAGTCCCTGCAGATACCTAGCGGGTGATCTCATCAAACAGTATAATTATTCGATGGAGTTTCAATGTCTTTTAGGCTTTAGTAAGCAGAGCTCCAATCCCTTATTGCACTTTTAATTTCTCTCCTTTGGGAAGGGATGATCGAAATTTATTGGAATCATCGATACCGTTCCGTGCATGTATGGGAACCCTGTTATCAATTTTGGCTATTTTTTAATAACTCTTTGGAATTTTAAGACAAGACGAAACATATATAGGTGGATGGGTAAACAAGAGTTGATCAATATGACGGTAGCAATCCAGGCTCACGATTGTATCGAGCATAAGATTCTTTGTGTTAGAATATAATCACAATTTAGATATGATTGTTGCGGAGAAGTTTTCCTCCTGTGAGTTACCAAAGAGGAGATCTTCATTGAGAAGTAAACGAGAAACGACGGAACCGCTTTCTTCCTCCACACCTCCCATTCCTCCCTCTTCGTGTAAAGTGACCTTATAGATTTCTAAGTTGGATTGTAGCCGGTGCATTTATATAATTGCATTCAAGTCAATTATAATGATATCGGTATTGATAAATAGTACCAATACACATGATGTACTGAACAAAGTTATAGAAACATTAACCTTTAATCTGTGGTATACATGTACCGGTACTTAAGGTCAATATCGATATTTGTAACCCACAGTCTTAGGCCACTCAGAACTAGGAACCGAATCTATAACCAATGAGTACAGGTACTAGTAATAAGTATTGGTACCTCATTGATATAGTATTGAGTTCTGTACCCATTGAGTACCGGTACTTATAACAAGTACCGGAACACATTAGCTATCATTCCTGATGTAGGACGTCCTGTAACTAACTAGTATCGGTACTGATGAACAGTACCGGTATTAGTTGTAGTTACAGAAAAGTAATTCAGGTTTTCAAAAATTCAAGGGTCTAACATATGACCTTAGTTTATGCTGATCCTTGTAATCTAAATAAGACGTGATATGACATATATACAAGATGCAAATATACATGCAAATGGATGTTGTCAAAATTATTACATGAAATGAGATGAGCAATGAGTTATACCTGTGGTTCCAGCCATTGGGATCAAGGTAGAGATGATGGTGATGAAGTAGAGCAGGTTAGAGATGATCTTCTAACATATACACAACCTGAGTTGAGGAGTATCTATTCTGATGGCTGCCAACAAACTTGGATATCCCAGCCACCTCCTTTTTCCTCCCTTTCTCTCACTCTCAAAACTGATGGGAACGTTCTCTCTTGAGAATGCAAGAATGTATGTGTAGGGCTAGGGACCTCAACCCATAGATTAATTGGCAACCACCAATTAATTCACGGTAAACTTTTATTCAACCCATCATAGAATAGAAATTACCCCTGTAGGTTTCTACACAATAACTCTATATCTTATTGATACATTAAAACCTATTATAATAATAATACCTCAATTGATTACTTTTAAATATGGAACATAAATGACAATAATAATAGATGTGTGATTATACACACATATTAATCCATATTATTTGATCAATGAAATTGACCTAACACTAGCTTCCTTTAATTCCTTCTATAATTTCAACTCTTCCCTCTTCTAATAGAGTTGCTTCCTTGAAAGGTTTAATTATCTCCTTCATTTGATTTAATGTTTGGTGGATCAAAAATCAGATTAAACATGAAAATCTTAATTTTGTTAGGATTCCCTCCCATTTGTCCCATTCGTGGAATTCTTTTGAAATGGAGTGTTGCCTCCGCAAGCTATGTCCATCTTTATTGGCGATTAATTGAGTCCATCCTGTTGATGGCCATAAACTAAATGTAGCTTCCACTTGTGATGGCAAGTTCTCCTATTTAGGTTGGATAATTCAGGATCGCAATGGAGATTTTGTTAAAGCTGCTTCTCTTAAAACTTCTAAACTCTCAATATTGAAATAGTTTCACTTAGGTCTATTCGTCATTCTTTGTTCGTCTCTGCTGGTTCTCTTGCTAATTTTCATGTCGAAGTAAACTTTTCACTTCTTTATTATTGGTAGACTAGCAAGATTCAAGTTGCGTGGACAACTAGGAATGACTTCACCGCACTGTTGACTTCTCGGGCTATTCTGGGGACAGTGAAGTATATCCACCCATCTGCTATAATGTTTTGGCTAAGAGAATTATTGATATGGGGAAAGACAATAGGTACCTTTTTGTTACTCTGGAGAGCCTCCCTTGCTACATCATTGGGATCTATAAGCTTGATAAGATCCAAATGCATCCTATGGTCTGTTAATTTTGTGGATTCTACCTTATCTTTGTTCATTCTTTTGTTTGTTTTGTATCATGTTACAGGTCATAGTCTACCTTTCCTTGTATTGGGCATGTTTTGATTTGGCCTCCCTAACTATCTTTTTCAAAGTCTGAAGAAAGTGAGGAATGAATAAAATTAACTGTAAAATTTATTTAAATAAAAAGAAAAAAAAATTCTGCAAAGCTTTTATTGGGGTCTAATAAACCACCAACATGAAATATCCAACATGGGGGTCGGTTGCCCATGTTACCCGCTTATCACTCTCTTTATTGCATTCTCATACAAATCTTGGAAATTGACAAATGCATCGAAATTGACAAGTAAGACCCATAGGATTCAACACCCTATTCCTTACCCTACCTTTCAACATTTGGTGGCAAAGTCCACGATAGAAGATGCATTGAGCATTTATCCGGCATGTTAATGTGATAATGGCTTTTGTACTAAACTAGCTTATGCAATGAACCGGTTGAGTATATATTATTCCGTTGTTTATTTTACAGAATTTAGTGCAAGAGATATTGAAATCACATGAAATATTCTGTGGGGGAAACACATGAGTTCAGATAAATTTGCCCGTTACTATGAACCGGTGCAATCCATGAAGGTTTGACCGACAGTGGTATGGAAGTGAAAGGGAAGGTAGAAGGGAAGCAGAACGAGATGAAGAAGAGAAGAAATTAATGACGGGAGATAATTTTTTTATTGGGGTAGCCCACAAATCTGGTACTTCCTCAACTACCATCAGTTACAGGTTACAACTGTTTCAACTAACTACACAGCTATTTTTATACAACCTTTTTACTATTTAATATCGCTCAAGAGTCCCTAACACCATGCAGAACACTACTGTTATGACGATGCAGAAGAGCAAAGAGAAATGCTTATGCTTCATGGGGGAAACAATCTGCAACGTGCAGTTTTACATTATGGAGGGTATATTTGAAATAGTTATTTACAGAGGTAATCTCCCCTAATTTCCCCTAATCTCACCTCTTCCTTTTCCTCTCGTCCATTTCCTGCCGCATAGCTTATATATATATATAAACGATCCAAGTCGCAATAGAAATACCACGAAGGAATTACCTATATAACAGATCATATAACAGAGGGAGGAGGGAGGAGAAAAAGATCGAAGAGAGAGCTCTACTTCTTCAACAAGGTACGTCCATACCTTCTTCTTTCACCATGCAACAAGCCTGATGATCACCATTAATTAATTTTCTTCTTAATCAGTACCATATATATATATATATAATATTGGCGTCCCGCAGATCATGTCCCCCTCCCTGAGTGTCGTGAAGACCATTGGGGTCATTGCGCTGATCAGCATGGCCGGGGCGATTGGCGGCATCGCGGTCCTCCAGGACAAGAGCACCAGATGGCTCGTCACCATTCTCGCCCTTCTTCCATTGCTCCTTCTCCTCTTGTGGCTTGTTCATCTCCATTTGAACCCGCCGGGTCACTCGCGGGACTACCAAACCTGTACTGAACCCGTAGAATAAAGGCGCTGCGAAGATCAGGAGCGCCACCTACGTGGTTGATGCATGCATGCATGGGCAGAATAAGCTGATGCCAAGCATGCATGCATGCACGTGTGTGATCTAGATGCGTTGATGATTAGTTCTTGCGTTCCCCATGCATGTCTTACGATCAATTGTAGCGATGTGATAGCCATATGCAACTCGAGTTCAATAATTCATAATGGTGAATCAATGAGTTTGTTTGGTACTTAATTATGCGTGCTTGCTGTGTAATTTAATGACCAATAGACTTAATTAGGTCTTAGTTATGCTCAAACGGGGGCCGAGAAAGAAAGAATTATGTTTTAGTTTTCTGGCAGATGCAAGGTAGTGTTGATGATATATAGTTGGAGGTGATATAGGGTCTTATTTTCTTGGGCTAACATTTTTTTTTTTTTTTAAGTAAACGGTAAAATATGGTGATCATATGCTAAGCAACTACCATTAGTTACAGTTACAACCGTTTCAACTAACAATAACCGGCTATATATATTTAGTACAACCCTTTAGTACTGCTTATTATTACTTAGGAGGAGCTGCAGGAGCTGTTAGCTTCAGCTTTGATTATGGTGCCAATAGATCTCCAGGATGTTCCAATTTTGAAGCCATGTATTGCATAGAAGAAATCAGCACCAAATTGAAGATATACATATCTTGCATTTGAGTTTTTGATCCCTCTTTCTCCCAGGAGAGATGGTGGTTTTGTAGGCCACTCCTTTTTTATAACTAACTAGTCTTATCTGAATCGAGTATTAGTTGATGTAGTTTCAATACCTCGTAGGCTTAATTACTAGGCAAAGCTTGATTAAGGACATTGATATTTAGGCGTAGTTTAATTGGGGGGTTAATTAACCCCTCAAAAAGAAGGTCAACCCTCGTTTACTTTACTACCTAACTCTCAATTTGCTAATCTAGGTTTAACCACTTTAACACAGTTTGTCGAATACCAATTTCAATTAGTGTTAGCTAAATTCATGTTAAAATTATACATCACTCATATCTCTGGCATCCCTCATATTTTATATATTTAACACCACTATCAAGTAAATGCCACAAGGATTAACACTACAACTTAATACAAATTTACGCAAACACAAATTGATGATAACACCACTTTGTAAGTAAACACAATTGCATATTAACCTTAATTTCACATTTCTTAACATCACTTTCTTAACCATCCAAGTAAAATAACCCTTAATAACATTGATATATTAATATGTTGGCATGTACTTTTATCTCCCATGGGTTATCAAAAAAGAGATCTCCAATAAGAGGAAAACAAGAAACATATAAGTTGGCTTTCTTCCTACACACCTCCCTCCCTCCCTCTTCGGGGAAAGTGACCATACAGTCTTCTTAGTTGGACTGTAGTTGATGAGTTTAATTGCATTCAAGCCACAGACATTAAAAGGCATTTCACAAGTTAACATCATTTAATCAGCCTTTATGTAGTGTTAGAATCGAATTCATAAACGTATTTTCGAAATTGTAGAGTGGGCTTCTCTTGACTTTAAGGGTCCCCTTGGAGGAATCATTTCTACGATCTAAGTATTGCCAGGGTACACAGAATTTCGTCAAAGCTGGAGGTGGGTAACGTTATCAAAGGATTTGCCACTAATTGGAAATGGAAAGGCAACTCCACCCTGAAGAATTCGAAATTGTAGAGTGGGCTTCTCTTGACTTTAAGGGTCCCCTTGGAGGAATCATTTCTACGATCTAAGTATTGCCAGGGTACACAGAATTTCGTCAAAGCTGGAGGTGGGTAACGTTATCAAAGGATTTGCCACTAATTGGAAATGGAAAGGCAACTCCACCCTGAAGAAGATAGAAAATTCGAAACATATTAACCTTTTAGCGAGTTAATATGTAATCGATAAAACTGAAGGGAAGTTTCAATGTCGCAGTGTCCAAAAAAAGTTTTATTGGGGTCTAAGACGCGACCTATAGGGAGTATCCAACACGATGGCTGGTGGCCCACGTTACCCACTTCTCATTCTCTTTCTTGCATTCGCATACACATTTGGAAAACCTGCGGAACTTTCTCAGTTCTTTTCCAAAAACTTGCATCCAAACGCAATTACATATTTTGCTTTGGCAGAGTCCAAACCCACCAACTGGGATCTTTCCAATTTCAAGGAGAACTAAATAAGCATTCAACCCTCAACAAGGATTCCATATAAGCAGACAATCCCATATGAGCAAACAAATTCCAAGTCTATATAAGCAAACCTATATATCATTTCTAAATTTACATAATCACAAATCTCAAATTAGCTTAAGAGCACTAGTAGGAGGATGCACTTTGCAACAGGTGTCTTCGCTCAATAAAATATACTAATATATTTTAATATTTAACCGATATATTTTAATTTTCCTTATCAAATGATAAGCTTTTACAATGTGATAAATCAATGCTGTCAACAAGAAATATGGATGAACTTCTACATAAGATGTACACGTAGGCTTCTTAAATAAGGTCATTTTAGTGATTACGAATGAAAGTTGGAATTAAGATCACCAATCAGATTCCATTCGCACTGAATTCTGCACATAAGATGTACGTGATCAATATCTTTGATACAGACAACTAAAAACCATTGGATGCTTATCGTCTCATGTGCACTTTCGTGTTACAAACTTGTACCCAAAAGTAATATTCTAAGATCCAAACAAGATCCGTAAAATCATTCAAAAATGATAAATTGCCAAACCAGAATAACCCAGAAGTATGTTTCCTAATCTCTGGAATTCCAATCTAAACATGCTAAGATTTGATGCTTTGTTCTGATTGAGTCCTGTGGAGTATGGATAACAAATCATCCAAAGTTCACTTAAATCAGATAATTCTAGATTACCTTAAAAATATTGAATATGCAAGGTATCTTGGTAATATATCCACAAAGACATGTTGAGGAGTATCAATTCAGTCTGCCATTTTAAATTCAAGACTCCTCAAGGTAACAAAAAAGCTACTCTCATATTCTATTCAATCTCATAATCTAATTAAAATCAAGCTGCGATTCGGGCAATTGCATCAACACAACTGTGACAATCTCTAGATGGACAGCTTTACTGAGAACGTCAATCCCCAAAAATTAAAGCTTAAGGGTATTCCAAGAAATGGAGCAGAAGCTGGATATTGACATTTTATGGGGGCCTGTGATCCTGGTGCTGTGAGATTGTATTCCTTGTCCAACATCGCACACGATATGCACGGAAAGACAATCTTGCGGTGCACCTACACCTCTGGTCAATTGGCATGACCTTGATAACTAGTCCCTGAAATTGAGGAAAGTTGTCAGAGAGCATGCATCAAAAATCCACTAGCTGCTTCTAAGGAAAATAAGTTTCCATTTCAGCAAAGTTCAGAATTCAGGGTGTGCACCGCACGTGTAAATAATTCAAGATTTAAGGAAAAGCAAAGTTGTGGAAAGGATTTAGAGCTTCTACAGCAGTAAAGTATAACTTTCTGAAACAATGGAGGGAGATTCCACATAACCAGAACCTAAAAACAACAGTTGCTCCTAAAAAACCAGCACTTTCTGGAGCCCCATAATAGAAAAGCAATGCTAACAAAACCTCAATGCTTGTCACATATTCCAATAAACATATTTTATTCATGATATTACCTGTGCACTAGCCAAGAGGTCAATTAAGTCATTGTTGTAATTCTTTTCAAACAAAAGGTGGAGGTTATACGACCATATGCAGGATTTTTCTATTTCAATGGATGCATCCAATCTACCAACCCATACTTCGAACAGTTGATCAACATAGTAGCTCAACCACCAAGATGGTGAAGGTAATTAGAGTATGGAGACTTTTCAACACCCAGGACTCCCCCAAGCATCCAACATGCACAAATAGTAATTTTTCATCTTGTCTAAAAAAGGAAAAGAAAAAAGAGATTATGATAGTCAAATTAGATCAGCCCTCGACATTTCTTTAAGTTTTTGGGAGTAGCCAGCCCAAAACCTTAATTTTGAGCACACCTGCCACACCTACGAAAATGAACAAGTGCCCCCCAGAATGCTCAACATAAGCATGCCCAAACCAGGATCAAATGTTTTTGATGCGTCATACTTGTCTACTAGTAAAAGTTATTTGTGGAGAAGGAGGTGCCACGTGGCAGTCCCAATTTGCACCCAAGGGGTGCCGGCCCCAAGGGTTGTTCCTTTCTATTTTTAGGAGAGTAATTTGATTCAGTTTGTTTCTTATTTTAGATGACATATTCGCTCTATAAAAAGAGTCTTCTTGTAATTGATTTTCTTGAGTTAATGCAATATTACTTCCAACAATATCAACTCCCTCTCTCTACCTCTTCTTCACCACCGCCAACTACTACCTTCTCTCTCTCCTCCCTGTCACATGAACAGGGACAACCTTTAGCACCTATCTGCTGCGTATTCTCCTCACGTGGAAGAGCTCCACACCTCCACATTGCGTAGATCATCACATGGCATCAGAGCCTACGATCTAAGCTCTTCCAAGGGGATTCTCTACACATGTAGGAAGTAGAAGAGAAGAAAAAGCCACACTATGCGTACAGTAGCCACGTGCATGGCCTATCCTCTCGTCAAATCACGCATAAGAAGTCCCATGATCATCAAATTTACCTTCTTTTTGGTGACCTTATACATGCCCAGAGAAACCAAGCACCTTATGCTGGCTCACAGGGTGTAGGAGCAATGGCACTGACTCAAATTGAGGGGGTGAGTGGAACCCTCTAGCATGTTAGGAAACGCCAAGTGTTTGGCCCTCAGGTATAGAAAAAGAGGCACAAAGACCACTCTCAATCTTCTAAAATGAAGCAATGTCAGATTCAAAGATCCAGACCACTTGAAAAGGCACCTTAGACGAAAGATGCAGTTAAGAAGAAGTTGGAAAAGAGTCTATCAACTTATACAAAGACAATGTGGTTGCTCCAATAGCCACGACTTTATATGTTGCCAAAGAAGCAACGACTATCAATATAGCAAGAGGATGCACAGTCGCATCAAGAGAAGATGGTGGAGTATGTAGTTGCATCATCACTGAGACAAGTTAGCCAAGTCATCATCCTTCCGACCTCAACTTAAGGGGGTGCATGGAGAATGAGGTGCCACGTGGCAGATCAGCTTCGCCACGTGATAGTCCTAGTTTGCACCTAAGCAGCGTCAACCCTAAGGGTTGCTTTGATCTTGCTTTAGGTCCAAGTCCTGTGTTTTTTAGTATGGTTTGCTTCATTTTAGAAGGCAGTTTGGAGGATTTGTTCCTTTCTATTTTTAAGAGATGTGATTTGATTTGACTTGTTTCTTATTTTAGAGGATATGTTCTCTCTATAAAAAGAAAACCTTCTTGTAATTGATTTTTTTGAGTTAATGCAATACTACTTCTAACAAATATCAACTCCCTTTCTCACCCTCTTCTTCATCGCCACCGACTGATGCCTTCTCTCTCTACTTATTGTGTGAACAGGGACAGCCTGAAGCACCTATCTACTGCAAATTCTCCTCACATGGAAGAGCCTCCACGGCTCCATATTGTGCAAATTGTCACATTATTAATATTAATCTTACAACAATATAAATGAATTTCGTTCTTTGCATGTTGTATGGAATCTTTCAACCCATAGAGGTCTCTACAAGATGAGTCGTACACCGAGAAGCTCTGGGAGAAGGTAATTGAAAAGGAGGCTAAAACAAATTCCCAATGTAGCAGAGAATTGACTTGGTCTTCATATGTGGTGTATGACCAAAGCCATACACCTTTTAAGATATCAAATGAAAATCTCTAGGGCCAAGAAGAGAGATTTGATTAAAATTGACCATCTAAAGAATGTTTATAACTCTATTCTAATGAATATAGTGTAAAACTTGCTACGTCAACCCCATAAAGGATATGCATCGTGGAGTTGTAGCTTGTGCAATTTAAGAGTAGTTTTAAAAAACCAAAATAACAACAGAAAACAAAATAATTTAGACCAATTTTGCCAAGTTAATTTAGAATTAACATGAATTAACTTTGAGTCCTCACCTTTTGCTTTGATAATGGATACGTTGACGTCAAAGATGAGGTGACATGGTCCATACATTTTGTATATCACCTTGTGCTCATGGATGAAACAAGAGATGGAGTACATGCCAAACTTATGCATCGGAGAAAGGCCCTTGCGTATAAGAACTTTCAACTAAGTACAATAAAGAGTGAACAAATGGAATGCAAGCCCCACAGAGAATATGTAGATGGGTCAAGAGAGAAAATCAAGACACACTCTATTAAAGAGAAAGAGGTTCTTAAATTTTTTTGAAAGAAAAAGGGACTCTTAAACACCTAGGTCTACTCTTTCAACATAAAGGAATTGATAAGTCATCACACAAGGAGTTCCCACTCAAAAAAACACATATGCGATAATGCAGGTGAGTTGAAGCTTCAAATATTTTATGGAAGAAGTCTCGCTTAAAAATTAAGGGCAAATACTATGTACCAACAACAAGACTTGTATGTTATATGAATCTGAGTGTCAAGCAATCATTGTAGCATGTGGATGGTATGCATGTGAAAAATGAGTATCCATTTTCATTAATGAATTAGGGGGTTTAATTGACCTTACGAAGAAGGCTTATAATTCTGTTCTAATAAATATATTGTGTAAAACTTGGTATGTGAACCCCACAAAGGATATGTATCGTGGAGTAGTAACTTGTGCAACAACTTAGAGTAGTTTTAAAAAATCAAAAAAATCAAACAAAACAAAATAACTTAGACCAGTTTGCCTACATAATTTAAAATTAACATGAATTAACTTTGAGTCCTTACCTTCTGCTTTGATGATGGATAAGTTCTTTGAAAAATAAGAGGGCGGCTATCTGGAGGTTATCCGAAAGATAACTACCCAAATTCATTCCAAGAAAGTATCATTACAAGACCATCCGACTTACAAAGAGGATCCCCATAGACACCAGGGAAGAAATGAATGCGACAAAATTCTCCACATATGATCTATCACCCTTAAACACCACACCATTTCTCCCCAACCACACACCCCATAACACAGCCAACACTTTGTCTCTCTCCTTGGATCGAAATGAGCTCGCACCCACATGGACATTGCCTCACCGGAAGATGATCAGAAATTGGCCATGTCTCCACCGTCTATCCAACCAATGCCCGTTCTCCCCCAAATCTATTCTACAAATAAGCACTGGAAGAAAAGGTGCTCCACATCCTCATCTGCCTCACCACAGTAGACACACCTCACATCGTCCGTTTGGGCCCACCTTGCCCTCCAAACCTCCGTGACGATTCTTCCCATTCGCAACAGCTAGGCAAAGATCTTGACTTTGAGAGGGCAATCCACCGACCAAATAAGTCTGCAATCTCTGGCAAGATTGGGAACTGTGTTATGTGATGTAGGACCAAGCTGACAGAACACCTTCGCAACAGAAAAGTCACCGCTATCCCAAACATGTCTGTCGTCTCCCACCTCTAGAGTCCATCCTTCCAAACCCTGCAGCATCTGTTAGAACTCTGCCAGCCTCTAATCGAAGAGCCCTCCCCAAAAAGACGGGCACCACGCTCCATCCCAACAACCACCAACCGTAATATTCTGATCCATAGCCCTCCCAAGTAAACAAGGATACCTGTCACCAAGACTATCCCCAACCCCTTGCCAATTGTCAAGCCAAAAGTGGAAGGCATCACCTTCCCCAAGGACCGGATAAAAGAAAGACCACACCTTCGATACCACCGCTACCAAGCTTTGAAGAAAATGGGATGCACCCACAGGCGAGGACACGAACGGTCCCCAAGCCTGAAACGAACCATAGCATTGGCTCATGATGTCACAAACAATACCTCTCTCCTACCCCTCCAACCTCATAATCCACTTCGTAACGAAGCTCAGATTGACCTTTCCCACACCTCTAACACCCAACCCCCTTTCCTGAAGTGGTCTACAAACCTCCTCCCATGCTACCAACCTCGTCCCTTCCCTGCAAATCCAACATTTGACCAGAAAAAATCTCTCATCAGCCCTGTGATCTTTTCTATCTGCCACGGGATCTTGAAAACTGACAAGTATGCTGGCATTCCCAACAGTACCGCCTTCACCAAAGTCAACCCCCCCTCCGACAGCAGTTTGGACGACCACCCCACCAATCTCTTTTCAATTCTTTCCAGCAATGGAATCCAATCTCGCAGTCTAAGGTGACGATCTAACAATGGCAGCCCCAGGTAGACCAAGGGCAGCTCCCCCACTCTGGTCCCAAGGGCCTCCTCCACCGCCTCCACCTCCTCGCTAGCCATGTTGAAAGGAATAAAACATGACTTCTGATGATTGACCCACAATCCTGAAGCCTCTCCAAAGAGTTCCAGCAATATCCTCAACCTTCTTGCCTCCAAACCAGCCCCCTCTATCAGAAATAGTGTATCATCTGCATACTGAAGCACTGGGACCTCTCTCCCGACCCCAGCCTCAAAACCTCTGACCAACCCCCTAGCACAGGACCTGTGCGCCACTCTTGCAAGGGCATCAACTACCAGCACGAAAAGCAACGAAGCAAGAGGGCAGCACTGTTTGACCCCCCTCTTGTGCTGCACCCATCCTCCCACAGGATTCCTATTCAACAAACCGAGAAGGAGGACGTAGTCACGCATCTCTTCATCCAATCAATCCAAACCTGCGAGAAGCCCCCCTTCACTAGCGATGCCCAAAGGAAATCCAACTACACCAAGTCATAAGCATTGCTGAAATCGACCTTCCACAGAAATGCCCTTTTCTTCTCCCTCCTCCAAGCAGCCAAAGCCTGCAAGACGATCACAAAGCCATCTAAAATTCCTCTCCTCAGCACAAAAGTCATCTGCACCGGCAAAACAAGATCATCCAGAAAGACCCGGAGTCTATTTGCTAGGAACTTGGCGACAATGAGGTAGAACGCATTGGACAGTACAATGGGCCGGAAATCCTCAATCGCCTCTACTCCATCCATCTTAGGTAACCAGAACACAGAGAATCAATTTAGCCTGTCGAACCCCCCGTTATCAGCTGCAAACTCCTCCAACATCTGCATCACCTCATCCTTCACCAGACCCTAAAATTCCCTAAAAAAGATAACAGGGAAACCATCCGGACCAGGTCAACCTTCTCCATTCGGTCCCCACACTGCTTTCCTCACCTCCCCTTCTATGAATGCCGACGTGAGGTTCAATGACTGAACCGCCGTAACACATGTCACATCCTCCCATCTCCATCTCCAACTCCCTCTACTCCTCCGCCTTATGAATTCCTTGAAATAAGCTGCTGCCGCCAGCCCAACCTCCACCCTTCCACTAAAGGACTCCCCTCCCACCTGCAAACTCTCAACCCAGTTCCTCCTCCTTGCTGAGGTCATATGGTGGAAGAACCTGGTGTTTGAATCGCCCTCCTATAACCACCTCTACCTTGATCTCGTCTTCCACTCAACCTCCACCTTCCTGTCCTCCTCCTGCACCACTCGGACCATCCTCTCCCTGCAACTTCCGTCCACAGAAATAGAACCAAGATCCTCTTACCTATCGATCCTAGATATTTCTGACAGAGCCTCCGTCTTCCTACCCCGCCTAGACTCCCTGATCTCCTTCGTATATACCCTCAACATGTCTCGTAGCCCTGCCAGCTTCACCAGTCGAGCAGTAGCAGACCCTTCCGCCTCCAGCGAGGCCTACTTCTCTTCCACCCACACCCTGAAGCCATCCTCCATCAGCCAAGACCTCTCAAATTTGAACTAGGAGCCAAAAAAGATCCCCTCGTTAGATTTCCACAAGAGGTGTGTGTGATCAGAAAACGGCCTCCCCATAAGAGAAACACCCGCCAAAGGGTACGCCTCCATCAACTCCACACTAGAGAGGAATCTATCTATCCTAGATTTCTGATCGGCAGCATTCCTCTAGGTATAGGTGCAAGAGACTGGGATCAAGTCGTCAAAGACATGCAAAGCCACAAACTCCACAAAACTCTCAGACCCAGGGTCCTGTCTACCCATTCCACCAGGCCTGTCAGCCACCTACAACATGGTGTTGAAATCCCCTCCAATGAGCCATGACACCCCTTGGTACCCACCGCCACCACTGCCAGCTCCTCCCACATCACATCTCTCGCCTGAACCTCCGATGGGCCACACACACCCGTTACCGTCATTTTGACCCCATCAGTTCTCCTGACCAACCTGGCAGAAACAACATGGTTACCTCTGAAGCAATCCTCCAAAGTGAACACATCCCCATAACACCCTATCAATTGGCCCCCTGCACAACCAATTGCAACGAGGAGCAGGAAACCCTCCATCCAGGAACCCCCAACCTCCCTCCACAACCTCACGTCACATGTAGCCAATTTCGTCTCCTGAAGAAGCAGCACATCTACCCTCCATTGCTTGATGTATCCTCCCAGCGTCGACCTCCTCGAAGGGTCATTCAGACCCCTAACATTCCAGGAGAGAACTCTGTTTACCGAGAAATCGAAACTTTCTCCCTCGTGCACGGACGAAAACCTATAGCTTCCGCCATCTGGCACACTTCCTCATCCTCCCCATTCAACACCCCAGCCTCCGCCCGTGCAACCGGCACCGCCCCCCACGGCCATCGACCACCACTCGATCCCCTTGCTACCCCTCCTAAACCTCCACCTTCAATTGTAGCGAAGACCCCCACCTCGGCCTCCTACCACAATGCGTGGCTTCCAACCTACAGTACTAACCCTAGCTGAGTGCTCTAGTTGCTCTAAACTGCTTGCTACCCCATGGAGCTCTGGTGCATTCGCTACCGCCAACCCCTTCTTCGCCATCGTTGTCGCTTCCCCTCCATCAGTCCCAACATCATCAAACACCACCCCTGCCACGACCACTAGCTCCGGCTCTCCCACAGGGAACCGCCGCCTCCACTTCTCTTGTTGTCTCAGCGATCTGCTCCCCCGAAGCTCCAGCACGAGCAGCCATCTCCGCTTGTAAAGCACATCACCCCGTCGAGTGGCTCAGAGCGACACTGTCCTCTAGTCCATCTTCCCCATCTCCCCCTCCCCGCATCGCCTCCTGACACATCGTGGTCGGATCGATAAGCTCCGCTTCCACACCAACTCCGGAGCTATCTCTTGAGAGACACACCCTCTTCGGACCCAGATCCGGACCTCTCCACCGAAGGGCGCTCTGTCGTAATCGGGCACCCTTCACCACACCCAGGTCCAAATACCCGACTACCCAGCTCCACCCGCCTCTCCCTTAAGAGCACTCGAGGCGTCTCCAACTATGTCCTTGAAGCGTCCTACGTAAATGCTGCCGCCAATCTCTCCTCCAATCGAGCCGCCGATCTCACCTCTTCGCCTTCCGATCGCAGTGACCCCTCTGAGGCAGTCGCAAATGGCGCCATCAATGGCTCCACATCCAACAGAGTCAAATCCATGTCAGCAACCGGTTGCTTGGGCTCCCGATCTATGGGTGAAACCCTAGCTCGGGCTGACGTCGCACTGCCGAACTCCGCCTCCTTTTCGATCGCCTCCGCGTACGAAGCCCTCCTCCCCTTGGCCCTCTTACAGGTGCAAGAGATCACCCACGACAGAGCGCCACAGCGAAGTAGCACCTTCGCCATCACCGGTGCACCCACCTTCAGCTCCAGCACCACCTCGATTTGCCCAGCCAGGAGATTAATCCCCTTGCATCGACGAAGGTGCATGAACAAAGAGATCACCACCTCGACCACCTCCACCGTGCACAACCACCAAGGGATCCCATCGAGTAGAAGCTCCTCCTCAGTGGGCGCTCCCTCCGAGCCCCATCGTGAATGGAGGTCCACCTCCACGCCACTTTGCCGGACCCCAAACGAGGGGTCGTGGAGCAGAGCTCTTCCACCCTCACGGAGGGAAGCGATACCACGAGGACTCCCCCAACCACCAACGAGACAACCCTCAACCCTGCCTCTGCCGATCCATCCCCTAGCGCCTTCATTTTGATAATGGATAAGTTGACATCAAAGATGAGGTACCATGGTCCATACATTTCGTAGATCACATTGTGCTCATGGATAAGACAAGAAATAGAGTAAATAGCAAACTTATGCATTGGAGAAAGGCCCTTGAGTCTAAGAACTTTCAACTAAGTACAATAAAGAGTGAACATATGGAATGCAAGTCCCACAGAGAACATGTAGATGGGTCAAGGGAGAAAATCAAGACACACTCTATTACAAAGAAAGAGGCTCTTAAATTTTTTTTTGAAAGAAAAAGGGACTCTTAAATACCTAGGTCTATTTTTTCAACATAAAGGAATTTATGGGAAATCACATATGGAGTTCTCACTCAAAAAAATACATGCAATAATGCAGGTGAGTTGACGCTTCAAATGTTTTATGGAAGAAGTCTCGCTTAAAAATTAGGGGCAAATACTATGTAACAACAACAAGACTTACGTCATATGAATCTGAGTGTCAGGCAATCATTGCAACATGTGGATAGGATGCATGTGAAAAATAAGTACCCATTTTCATTAATGAATTCTGGGGGTTAATTGACCTTCTTAAGAAGGCTTATAATTTTGTTCTAATAAATATATGGTGTAAAACTTGGTACGTCAACCCCATAAAGGATATATATGGTGGAATTGTAGCTTGTGCAACAACTTAGAGTAGTTTTTAAAAAACCAAAAAAAATAGAACAAAACAGGATAACTTAGACCAGTTTGACAGGTTAATTTAAAATTAACATGAATTTTTAAAAAAAAAGGGTAAGAGGATGATTATCCGGTTGATAAACACCCAAAAATTCATTAATCAAAGGCCGCAGCCAAAATACAAAATTAGCATGAATTAACTTTGAGTCCTCACCTTTTGCTTTGATAATGGATAAGTTGACATCAAATATGAGGTACCATGGTCGATACATTTTCTAGATCACATTGTGCTCATGGATGAGACAAGAAATGGAGTAGATACCAAACCTATGCATTGGAGAAAGGCCCTTGAGTCTAAGAACTTTCAACCAAGTACAATAAAGAGTGAAAATGGAATGCAAGTCCCACAGAGAACATGTAGATCGGTCAAGGGAGAAGATCAAGACACTCTATTACAAAGAAAGAGGTTCTTAAATTTTTTTGAAAGGAAAAGGAACTCTTAAATACCTAGGTCTATTTTTTCAACATACAGGAATTGATGGGAAATCACACATGGAGTCCCAATCAAAAAAGCACATATGCAATAATGCAGGTGAGTTAAAGCTTCAAATATTTTATGGAAGAAGTCTCGCTTAAAAATTAAGGGCAAATACTATGTACCAACAACAAGAGTTGTATGTTATATGAATCTGAGTGTTAAACCCTCTGTAGATTTACCAAAAAAAAATTGAATAGGAGAGGTTCCATTATAAGGAATGTATGGCACAGGTGGGATTTATTAGTTTGTAATTTGTAACATTTAATTAATAAATATTTAGATAATATGAGCATATTAACAAATATAATAATGCAATGGACACACTTAACACGTAAACTTCATACATTTTATGTGGAGAAAATGAAATAAATATACATTCATGCTAAAAAGACAAAACAATATCACAGAAATCTCTACATGAAAATGAATTGATTAATTGGCGTTAATTCACCAAATACTCAACTAATAGCCTCATTACCCAAGCAGGTCTTCTTCAGAAATTTACTCAAGTAGGCCAAGTATTGATTGAGCATTCATGCTTAATTTGATCAGGTCCACTACACTAAGCAGCCAAGTAATCCCCATGCAAACCAACGTTACGATCTTGTGTGGATGTGCGACCTTACAAGGATCAATTCCAGAATGAGATTATAAGAGACTGTTGTGGTTTGGATAAAATATTGAACCTAATAAGGATCATGGAAGACTGAAGAGATGTTGGAAGAAAAACTACCTTCTTTAAAAAAAGTTAAATCCCTTTTTTGTTCATAGGCGTGCGTGTGTGTGTGTGTGTGTTGGGGGGGGGTGCGCGTTGGATCTTCAAAGTTCAAGAACTTAGCATGCACGAGCCGAGACCTATTTGCGAGGATTTGCACGATACGGAGCATGGAGGCTCTTCCACATAGGAAAATGGCGATCTTTTGCTCCGACTGGTTCTGTGGTAGCTAGGTTAGAGTCCAAGTTATGTGGTCTACAGACTTTCTTGAAGACCTACAGCAAAGCAATCAGAGGAGAGGAATAGGTCTGAGGCACTGATGGAGATCTCCAGAATCAATTGGGTAGAGGATTCAGGTGGTCTTTTGGAGGACGAGCAGGTGGTGAGAGACGGGCACTTGCATACGGTTCAGGTGGAGGATAGGAAACAGGAGCTGGAATGGAGGATGAAATCCAGGCAGAAGTGGTTCAGAGAGGGGGGACTCGAACACAAGCTACTTTCGCTTGGGGGCATTAGGCAGAAGATGCAGGAACTGGATTGACAGAATCATAGTGGACAACATTGATCATGCGGGGAGGGAGGATGTGGCTAGGGTGGTCTCTGATTTTTTCGGGGCCTTCATTGGAAGGAGAATGAGAAGCTGGAGGTTGTTAAGAGTGGAGGCCCAATCTATTTCACCTGTGCAGGCAGACTCACTGACTGTTGAGTTCTAGGAGGGCGAGGTTAGAAATGCTGTGTGGGGCCTCAATGCAGAAGGTAGTCTTGGATCGGATGGTTTCCCAATGAAATTCTATAAGGAGTTCTGAGTTCAGATGCTTCATGTATTTGTTTTGTGTTGCAACATGGCTGAGGAAGATTTCAACCTTCCATTCTTTGAGTAGTTTTTCTTCTTGTGAAAGCTGTTGGAGCATCCGGACCAGAAAAATAAAAAGAGCTTCTGGAGGAACTTCACAGTGGGCTGCATCTATAGGATCTGTGCAGGACGGATGAGGAATGAAATACCAATGGCTTTTCTTTGGTTGATTTTGACTATGCTGTCAATATTTATGCTACAACCATCTACTGAAGGTTTTATTGAAATATCTTATTGAAAATGGTCATCAAAATTTATTAGAGGAAATGATTTTCCTTGCATCTGGAAACCTGTATGATATTCCTGGAAACATAGAAATTCCTTTGGTGCAGGATTTTTATGCCTTGGAATCCCAACCATTCAATTTCCTATTCATTTTTTGGTTTCCTATTTCATAGTTCTGAAATGTATAGTTTGCTCTTCCATATAATCTGACGCTATTTGTTCCTTCCAGTTGGAGAAAAAGTTTGGTTTGTCTTATTCTTACATAACTCAAGACTTTATGTGCCCTAATGGCAACATGGCTTTTGTGAAATTTGGATAGTTTACCATCGTTGTGAACTAAGTATTTTTTGCTATTGTAACAATCGTCTTGTCTTTGTATAATTTTAGACTCTCTTCTTCAATTTCTTCTTCTTGGCTGCATCTTTCATCTTTGGCTATTCTTCAAGGAGGACGTGTAACTTCTCCTGCCCACTAGCAAAGATCTTGAATGCATGTGCCCAAAGAACCTAGTTGGAAGAACCAACTAGATTGTGGTTCCGTGTACGAGCATTTTTGTTTCACCAGAAACTTGTACCTCCAAACTCACCATCATCCTTCTAGACAGCTTAAACCAAAAAAGACTTTGGTTCTGGTTGAGGGCCGAGAAAGACTTTGGCTTTTAAAAGGTCGGGAAAGATTTCAACCTTGGTCGAGGTTGATGCGATTAGATGATAATATCAATGTGGTGCTACACTCCTTTCTCCATGTCACAAAAAAGATATTATACGTGGGAAGCGGCTTCTTGTCCTTCTCACACATGTAGAAAAAATTCCTAGGAAGAGCCTAGTTCATAGGCTCTAATACTGTGAGGATATGTGCAATACGGAGCGTGGAAGCTCTTTCACATGTGAAGAAAATGCAGCAGCAGGTGGCTGCCAACAGGGGCAGCACACGTGAATAAGAGAGAGAGAGATGGCAGTCAACGGTGAAGAAGAGAGGGAGGGAGAGGAAGTTAATATGTTGGAAACAATTATTGCATTAACTCAAGAGGAAACCAATTACATAAAAGTCTCTTTTATAAAGAGAATTAATCATAATCTTTAAAATAGGAAACAAACTTAATCATATCTCCTAAAAATAGAAAAGACCAAATCATCTTACCTACTTGCCTAAAAGACAAAATACCATACTAAAATTAGAAAACTTGAACTTTAAGCAAGACCCAGAAAACTTCTTAGGGCCGGTGCCCCTTTGAGGGCTCAGGACCTACCTTGTGGCACTGCCACGTAGCAACTTATTCTCCATTATTAACTGTCGTTGCACCTAGAAAAGCACATTTGCACTATCCTCAAAGCCCAAGTTGGGCAAGTTCCTTAGCTCATTGGAGCTCTTTAAGGCATTTCCTTTTCTCATAATAGAAGTTGCCTCTAGACCCTTATCTAATCATGCTTCGCTTATTTCAATGTCAAATGAGGAATCAAGACCTTCCTACATCAAGTTTGAAGGGTCTTAGTAGCTGAAACCTCGATTCAAGAAGATGGTAGGTGATTGGCGGCAATCCACCCCTACCTTTGGGCTTATGACCTGTATGATGAAGAGATTGCAGGACTTGTGGACTCATCTCATGTCATTTAAGAAGAGGTTAATAGATAGAAGGTTTAAGACGGAAGATGCCCTTCAAAAGGTTTAAGAGTTGGATAGGACTAAACATGCCAAGGATTACAGTGGACTTGATAGAGAGAAAATCAATGCAGCAAGTTATTTGCCCAAAAGGATGGAAAGGAAGAAATAGAGTGCAGGCATTGGTGCAGACAAATTTAATTGAATGAAGGAGATACCAACGCATGCCTTCTCCACATAATGGCAAACATATGGAGATAGCGGAAGACTGATACAAAATATACATGGTAATGATTGGGAATACTAGAGGAGATTGAGGCATTGATGATGGAGCACTTTTGAACATTCGCTTCTAGACATCCCGAGAGAAGATGAAGATGGACAAGAAGGAAAGCTAGATCTCTTTTATGGTGCTTGAGGTCAAGGAGGCTTCTTAGCTAAATGTGGAAGGTGCCCTCATCCGGATGGTTTTCTTAGCCTTTTCTTTAGAAAGTTTTGGTTACTTTTGGGCCCAAACTTGATGAAAGTTTTGTAGGAGAAACAACATTCAGGAAGTTGACCGGGTAGGCTGACCATGCGGCGGCATACTCGTCAACATTGGCCTCTCCTTACTGAGTAATCTTGGGCGGCCTACTAAGTCGATAAGGCTGACAACTCGGGCCAAATACCCGAGTAGTCAGCTGATTTTATGATAGAATATATTTTAGGTCTGATTTTTAAAAAAATGTATTTTAGGTCAGATTTTGTTATGTGAATGATTGTTATGATTTTAAGTGTGAATTTAAGTTTCATTTTAGTTTTTTTTTGTTTTTAAGGAAAAAGGGTAAGGATCATTTAGGCCCCTACCCACTATATTAAGAGGCCTTAGGCCTTATTTTAGTTGTAGTTGATGTTTATTATTTATGTATTATTTGAACAGAAATTTTAATAAGTTGACTAATTATTTTATTTTTTAAACAAATAAAAAATACAAAACAACATAGTCGTTTGCTGGAAAAATCTCACTTGTTTTAGAATTTCATAAGGTATTGATAATAGACATACAGTATATATATGATATATACACACATTTTTATATCCTTATTGAGCCCAAGTCCTAACAAGACGGGGGACGACTGCCAAAAGGATTGGCACCAACCAAGCTCTTCAAACTATTTCGAAGAGGCAAGATCTCTACAGGGAAAAAGGAGCCAGAAAAAAAAATGTGAATCAGTTTGGTAAAGTAAGGGAGTCTGGGAGGCTTATTAAGGCCTTGCCAATAGGAGTTGATCCCCACTCCAATTCGCTAGGTTCTTTAAATCAATAGATCTATAGATCTTGAGTCCTGCAGAATATGATGGTGAGCTTAAGGGTGTGCCTTTTTTCAACAAAAAAAAAAAAACGCTTAAGAGTGTGCCTTTTTTGATGCACTGCTCAATTGAGGAGATTTTTTCTCACATTATAAACCACTACACTGTCATTAGTGGTCACAAATCTGCTATCTTGTCTAAGAGGTCATTAGACTCCCACACCGACCCTTTTTCACTTTTGATTCTCACTTGCATCTCAATTTCCTGAGGAATTTTTCAATATTTGAGGTTGTGTCCAGCCCTGACTGAGTTGGTCTAGGTGTCTAAGGATCTTCGCTTCATTCACGATTTGACGGAAAGCGGAAGATGGTTTTCACCATTGTATTGGTCTATGTAGGTTTCTAGAAAGTCAGGGGTTTGAAATTGAGATATGGCTTCAGTTGCTTTACTCTTCCTAATTTAACATGCCGTCACTTCGTCAAAGCCTTTCACTGTAAGGAAGTAGGGCATGTGCGCATGAATTTCTTGGGAATCAACTCGCCCTGATCTCACCCACCTCCCTTCAGTGTTAATAACATGAAAGAAGCGATGATTAGAAACTGAGATTCCCCTTGTGTTGCTAATTCTCTATGGGGCTTGTGTCTTCTTGGCCATGGCTTGAATGCGAGTCACCTATCTTCCCATTTTATGATTCCTGGCTTCATAAGTCTATCGAGCTCAGGCTCTACTCGATAGCTAATCGAAACAAGCCTGAGTCAAACTTATCGAATTGAACCTAACATATAGAGCCGGAACTTTTTGACAGGAGCATTTGGTGATCCACACCAAATCACACGGCCCTTTCAACGCACACCCATCCTGACTGTTACTTTCCCTCCTCACACCTCCAGTAGCGACTCACTACGAGGGGATGTGTGCCCCCATTTTTCTAAAGGGGAGGTGCATGCAAAGTGCCATAGAAACAGAAGTTGGTTTACCATTTTTCTTTTGACAGTCCTCTGGTGTGTGACAGGGCTGAGTGTCACAGACCTTGCTACAATTGCCAGTTCCATGCCGATGGCATCTGGTTATGTCTATTGATTGCTAATCTCAGAGAATCCAACAAATATTTCTGTTTAGGGATTTTGTGGAAATTTACCAGACAGATCCAGATTATATCACCTGAGACAAGTTCTTATGTAACTGTCAACTTGAAGAATGATAGTGGAGTCGTTTTCCTCTCATGAGACATTGACAGCTAGTATTATTGCATTCCTCTCATGAGACATTGACAGCTAGTATTATTGCAGATCTTTATTCAATATGGTGGCTATAACTATTTTTTCTAATATTGTCCATTGGGCCCTTTGTGACTAAAGAGCCATTTACCTGTGCCCATCATTGTTCTTGGGATAGTGCCTTGGCTTTTCCCTTGTATCCCTTCCATGGTATACTTTGATTGTCCTTAAAATGATATATTTCCATTTTTCATATTTGTTTTTATTGGCAAATTTTCACTCTATGATGATCTCCAATTGATTGTTTTCCACCCAATCTTCACTAATGTTTTTCATATTTTCTTGCAGGGGCAAAAGAAACGGAAGGCCAAAGGGTGGTCGAATCCAACCACAACTGGAATATAGACAGGATTGCTTGCTTACACCCCTCTTGTTTGCTCTCATAGCGGATATATTGGCCACCTGCAACTTTGCAGCTTGTTATGACAAGGGGGTTTTCCAGATATTTTAGCCCTAAGAATAGTCAAAGCATTATTCCAAGCTTACAGTATGCTAACCCTACCGTACACCTCATGGAGGGATATATTGAGGCCATAGCTATAGAAATCGGCAATCGGTATTCAGTCGGTGAGGTCACCAACTAAAGAGTATACGGTATGCAGGTGATTAACCGGGGATTAATCGGTGTAGGATTTTTTAATATTTAAAATTTTGAATATAATTATATATCCCATTATACATATTAAGTATACACATATATAAATTAAAATATCACATATGCATATATATTATGTGTAGTATTTATTCAATATTATTTTTTTGATATACATATTCTTTCAATGTAACTTCTAACAAATAGCTATCAATATCACAACACATAAAATAAGTAAATAAACTAAGATTGATACATCATAAATTTAAAGAAGACAAGAAGATGGACTCAGGACCAAGGGTTTTGCTTAAGGCCGAGGCTTTCATGCGTTAGGAACTTAGGATAATGAGAGAAGTCAAGTTTAGTTGTGTGCATTTAGGCGTCGGGTTTAGTCGGATTTTGGTTTAGGGGTGCATTGCACGTGCATCAAAGCTAAAAAAAATTTGAAATCTTAAAATTTACTCGACCTACCGATTAACTGGGTAGACCAACTATACAGCCAACTATAGATACTCAGTTTGTTTTTGGACCGCATACGATTATGCAGCCGATTAATTGGCTGCATAGACCGATTTTTACACCCTTGATTGAGGCTGCAGAGAACATTCCCATCCTTTTAGATCTCTTTACTGATATTTTTTAGCTAAAGGTGAACAAGCATAAGGTTTCATCTACCTTCTTTAGCATATAGGAAGTCAAGGTGTAGAGTGCTAGTATCTAGCAAGCTCCCAGAGATTCACTCCTAATGATGCATTTGGGACTGCCTCTCTCTGATCAACCTCTTCTAGCAATAGATTGGCAAGGTATAATTAACAAGGTGAAGAGGTTGGATGATTGGAAATACCGACTTTTGTCAAAGGGTCGCAAATTGGTGTTAATGAGATATGTGATCTTCTATTCCCATCTTTTGTTTGTCATTTTTCTGATGCCACCAAAGATTGCATATAAGCTAGACAAGTTGAGGAGAAGATTCTTTTAAAAGAAAGACTACAGAGGGCAATAGAGGCTTGCCGATGGCTTCTTCAAAAGAGGTTTGCAAGACAATTTCTAAGGAAGGGAACCGAAACCTATCACTTTAATCTAATCCAACAAAATAGTTGACAAAGAAAGAGCAGGACAAAAGCGATATGAGTTTGAGGGGAAGAGAGAGCGGAGGAGAGCGTGGGTGGCAGGTGGTGGAGAGAAGATCACGAAAGGGGAGGGTGCCAGGGATCCTCTGCTTCAAGTGCCTAAGGCGAGACCACCTTTCGAAGGTTTACAGGGACCCAGTCAGGTGCCTGTGATGAGGTGGGTTTGGACACCAGAGGGCCTCATGTGAGCAGCGCAGCCATGGTCCTAAGGTCTCCGCTGGTCGTAGTGACACATTGCCTCCTTTGCCGAAAGGTGCGCCACTTGTGGAAGTCGAGACGCCATGGTCGGAGTCGAAGGAGGTTAAGGCCCTTGAGAGGACTCTCGCGGCGGCGTTGGTTGCGGTGGTGGTGGAAGGTAAGGGTGGAGCTGGAGGAGTTGGAGATAGCGGTCTCTTTAACCTTGGGGATAAGGGAAGAAGTCGAAGCGATAATGGTTGGAGCCAAGAAGTTCGCGCTTTTTGGTCTTCGGCCGGAGATGACAGAAAGGCTATTATTCCAAGAAGTGTGATATGGGGAGGGGGTGGTTAGGTGCAGGTGGCCAGTAAGGTCGAATGGTGCGGTGGCAGAGCGCCCACCGATCAAGTCGAGGCGGATGGTGGTGATTGAGGGGGTTCCTTTGTTCCTCCACACGATGGAGGTGGTTGCGGTGGTGGTCTCCCCATTTGCGAAACTTCGTTGGTGCAGAGGACTAGGCCTCAAGGCGGGCAACATCTCTGAGATCCACGTGTCAATGAAGATGATGCCGGGAAGGCATGTTAAGGAGGTGGTTTTAGGTATGGGGGGTTTGTCTTGGGTAATCCGTGTTAGTATGAAGAGGAGGGAACCTCGAACGTTCACAGAGGCAGTGTGGGGGGTCCAGCGGCAGGTGACAGTGGCCTAAGGGCGGAGGAGTCGTTAGACACAGTGGTTGACATTTTTGGGAAGAGGGGGGACACGGAGATCATGCAACGGTGGCGATTCCCAAGCCACAATCAGTGGTGCGCGATCATGTAGAAAAGGCAGCGATAGCTTAGAGTGTGAGGGTGAAGGCGCATGTTACGAAGGAGTTGGGCAAAAGTTTGGGGAAGATTGTGGATTGAGATCATTTAAATCCTCTGGAGGACTACGAGGAGGCACATGAGGCACCTCTGAGCCACGTGGCGAATAGCCCTCGACTTCAGTTTCGTGGATCCGGGTACTCAGATCTGGGGGTAGCTAACAAGATGGAGTTGGAATGTGCCCCAGACCCCTTCGACCTCGGACCCGTTCGAGCTCTCAGGGGTTTTATGGAGGAGACTCCAATCGGGCAGAGGGACGCAGCGAGGAGGCCAATTACGTAAGTCTCTAGAGATGGAGGCCAAAGAAGGTTCCTGCATCGAGGCTCTCCTACAAGTTGCGATGGAGCTACCAAAGATGGCAAGCTAGATCCTCATCAGGTGTGGAGACAAGCGACGAAGCAGTGGCAAAGCAACAACAGAGTGGTTTGGCTGCGGAAGGCGCTAGGGTGGTGATGAGCTGCAACCCTGGGATGGATCAAGGTCATTGTGTGGGGGCGAGATCGGTGAAGGAGTTCGAGGGAGGGGGTTCCTCAAGGTATGGGGTGTTGGGTGGAGGAGGGAATGGAGAGGGTGGCCCTATGGGTGAGGTGGAGGCTACTGCAGAGGGGGCCAGGCCATCGATGCCTGAGGAGGGCGAGGGGAGGCAGGTGTGAGAGGAAGGGGATGGGGAGTCAAAGATGGTGGCGATTGACCGAGTTGCGAAGGAGGTTGGATATAGATGCACTTCGAGAGGAGGGGGAGTTTCACCATCTCCATGACCAAGGCGCTTACATGGAATGTTAGGGGGTTGAATAACCCCTCCAGGCGTGCTGCCTTGGGGAGCTACATCCAGAAGTGGGGTCCTAAGGTGGTGCTTCTCCAGGAGACGAAGCTGGATCGATGCGACCGGCAGATTTGGAGGGAGTTGAGTGGCAGTGGCCTGGGGGAGTTTATGGCTCTGTATGCGATGGGGAGGTCAGGAGGGGTGATTGTCGGATGGAAGGATGATGTTTTCGCTCTGGTGGACTCACTGATTGGGGCCTTTGTGGTCACGATAAAGTTGGAGAGGCATAGAGACAACTTCAGCTGGATCTTCTCCACGGTCTATGGGCCAAATGAAGGGGGCACAGAGGCATAAGTTGTGGGAAGAACTGAATCAGGTAGCAGAAAGGTATCAGGGATCTCCTTGGCCGTTAGGTGAAGATTTCAATGTTACTCTGTTGGTGGAGGATAGACCAGATGGACGAGGAGGGATGGACCTAGGTTCGATGGACTTTCAGATTTTGTTGCCTCAAAGGGCCTGGTGGATTTGCCTCATTATTCTTGCACCTACACCTGGAGAAGTTCGAGAGGACAGAGGTCTAGGATTGACAAACTCTTATCCTTGTCAGCAGTTGCAGAGGCTTTTCCTATTGCGGAGGTTAGGCCTATGGAGCGGCCTTTTTCAGACCATACCCCACTCCTTTGGGGAACAAATGAAGGATGGAGGTATGAGACTTATTTCAAATTTAACAGGGCCTTCTCTCCGAGGAAGAACGGTTGGACAGAGTGAGGCACCTACAAGTACTGCAGGCAGAAGATCAGAAGGTGGAGGTTGAATGAAAGGTGAGGTCTAGGCAAAAGTGGCTTGAGGGGGATTCTATCACATGCTACTTTCATATGACAGCATCGGGGAGGAGAAGAAAGAATTGGATTGACAGATTGAGGGAAAATAATGCAGAGTTTACTGGCAGGGAGGTGGTAGGAGAGGCAGCGGCTAATTACTATAGGGAGTTTACTGGGAGGAGGCAGGGAGGTAGATGGAGATGGATGGTATCCAACATTTCGTAGGTTGGCGAGGAGGAGGCGGCGATACTTATTTAGCCTTTCCAGGAGGAGGATGTCCAAAAGGCGGTTTGGGGGCTAAATGCGGATGGATGTCTTGGTCCAAATGGCTTCCCGATTTTCTTTTACAAGGAGTTCTAATCGATGGTTAAGGAGGAGGTCATACAGGTGTTATGTGAGTTTAGAGATGGAAACTTAGGTTTCAACTGGTTGAATAAATTCTATATGTTCCTACTGTCGAAGAGGGATGGGGCGGAGGCTATTGAGGATTATAGGCTAATCGCTCTGTCTAATGCCATTTATTTGATTGTGACAAAGATCCTAGCGAGTAAATTGAAGGGGGTGCTGGCGGATATTGTTTCTTAGGTGTGGACAGCTTTTGTTCCTGGTAGGAACATTTTGAAGTGTTACATTGCAACTTTGGAGATCCTATCATGTTGGAAGAGGGTGAAGAGGGGGGCGTTCTTGTGAAAGGTAAATTTTAGCAAGACCTATGATTTGGTACAATGGTCTTTTTTGTGGGCCTCTTTGATCAAGAGGGGTTTCCCAGCCATCTAAACGGACTGGATGAAGAGGTCCATCATCACAACATTTTCTGTTCTTATTAATGGCAATTCGGCGGATGGATGGATCCAACCGAGAAGAGGAGTCAAACAGGGGTGCCCTTTGGCTCCAATACTTTTTGTTTTGGCAATAGATGCTTTAGCGAGGACGGCGATCAGATCATGTGAAAGGAACTTGGTGAGAGATTTCTCTTTAGAGGACGAGTCGACAATTCCGATACTTCAGTATGCGGACGATACTTTGTTCTTCATTGAAGGTGTTGAGGTAGAGGCTAGAAGGATGCGGATTTTGCTGGAGTTGTTTGGAGAGGCATCTGGTGTGCAAATCAACCTAGCCAAGTCAAGTTTCATTCCTTTCAACATGACAGAGGAGGAGACGAATGCATGTAGTTTGGCCCTTGGCATGAGGAGGGAGGCTTTGCCCATTTCTTATTTGGGCCTTCCTCTGACAGATAAGAAGATTATGGTGCAGTATTGGACCTCCTTGATTCAAAGATTGGAAGGAAGACTAGCAGGTTGGGCGTCAAGAATGTTGTCCAAAGGTAGGTTGGTCTTGCTCAAGGCCGTGCTGGCTGCAATGCTATCCTGTTTTATTTCCGTCCTGAAGGTGCTGTAGTAGGTTAGGAAGATTCTAGACATGATGAGAAACTTCTTTTGGACAAATTATGGTACGAATGGTCCAAAAGCGAGGTTGGTGGCATAGGAAGAGATCTACAAACTCGTGAAAGAAGGGGGACTTGGTGTTAGGGACTTAGGGAGGGTGAATGATAGCCTGCTAACAAAGTGGATTGAAAGACTACTGGAGAATGGAAATAGCCTAGTGGGAAAGGTCATTTGATCTTCTTATGGTGGAACCTCCTCCTTGCCCCGCCGGGGGGTGCATCGCACTTCCTTGAGGGTTACTCTCTGGTGGCACCCAAGGTGCAAGGTTGCTTTGTGCCTGTGATTGGATCGAGCAAGGTGTTTAGATTTTGGCAGAACGACTAGACAGGTCAGGGGAGGTTATGCGGAAGATTCCCAAGACTCTTTGTGTTAGCTACAGACAAAGAAGTATCGGTGGTGGATATCTGGGAGGGAGATTAGTGCCCAGCTTTTGTTGGGAACCTATCAAATGTGAGGATTTGAGAGTTTCAAACATTGCTTTGGAAGCTGGAGGGTTTTCGACCCGAGGAGAGCATGGATGCTTTTTATTGGGATGAAGGTGAGTTCACAATAAAAGCTGCCTATAGAAGACTTGGAGATGGAGGGCTACTTAGGGATGTGGACCTGGTGAGAGATTGTAATCAGATCTGGATGGCAGAATACCCTTTAAAAGTGAAGATATTCACCTGACTGCTTAGGAGGCGCAAGCTTATGACGAGAATGTGGAGAGCTAGATGGGCACCCAGGGAGGAGTGTCCCCTCTATCATGGGGCTGATGAAGATGTGAACCACTTGTTTTTTTCCTACCCGTTTGTTTCTTAGATATGGAGGCACCTGGAGACGAGGTGGTGGAACCACTCCTCTTTTGAGGAGTTTTGGAGATCGTTCAAGACTGGGTCATCCATGTGCATCAAATTGTCTTCCGCTCAAAGGAGAGGGTGACGCCTTTGGCGGTGTTATGGGGCATCTGGTTGGGGTGGAATGTTATTGTGTTCAGAGAGCAGCATCCATATGTAGGAAATTTTGTGGAGTCCATTTCAACTATGGTTAGGTTGTGAAGTGTTGTTCTATAGTTGATTTTTTATTTGGTTGAGCGGCCTATCTTTTTATGTGATTTGATATAATATATTATGCGCGGTTATCAGTTGGATTACTACCCTTTCTCTTTTCAAAAAAAATTCTGAGGAAGGCTTAAGAATCTTGATTTGAGGTTATGAACAAGCACTATTGACAAAGTGAACAATATGTAGGGAACGAGGCCTCTTCTTATCCTTTATTGATGCCTTATTATGGTAAGAAGCTGGATTAGGCGATCAAATTGCCCCCAGTTAAGGAGGCCTCGATTTTTTTGAAGGGGACTTTGCAGGTCATGCCTTTGGTGGTCTCATCTATTATGTGGACCTTCATGATGGGTTGGCATTTTGTTTTTGGCTAGATGACCAGATGACAAGTGGCTCTTTGCAAATAGGTTTCCTGGGCTCTTTACATTGTCCTCCAATCTTCCTTCAAGAAAAAATTGTCCTCCAAGCTATTGACAAGGGTGGCAGATTGCCGAGTGTCAAGTGGAGGTTGCTAGACACCAACTATTGTTGCACCATCTTTCAAAGCAAAGATAAAAGAGGACTTCTTGAACCTTTGGGAGTTATTGTCTTTTCACCCAAGACCTAGTTTTGTAGATTTCTAGACATGAAAGGAAGGTAATTTTATAGTTATACCAACATATAGGCACCTTTCACCACCGACGAGTGAAAGGGATGATAACCTTTTCAAGAATTGTCAGTTGATTTGGAAGACCATGGAGGTTTATGAAGTGAAGATAGATGAAGATCGCATTACTTGTAGACGTGTGTTTTATGCAAGGAAGCCTAATAGGATGTTAACACTTATCCTTCTACCCTAGACTTTGCTATGGAGGTCTAATGCAGATCTAGTGCTTGGTAGGTGGATTTTCTCTTCATAAGGGAATTTCTAGAGGTGTTTTAAAAGGGGTCCTTCCAACACAACAAGAGCCAAGCAGAACCTTTTGTTATTCTTTGGGCAATTCAGTTACAACATGGTGTGACCTTCAAATGGGAAGAGGTGTTCCTTGAGAATGTTTGTAAGTATGTTGAGTCTTAAAGGGTTGTAGGCCTTAATTTTAAAGGCACTTGTATTCTTTCTCGCTTTACTTTTTTAATGGAGCAAATGATCGCTAACCTCATGTGATCATACTTTTTCTTATTCAAAAAATAAAAACTCAACATAATTGGTAAATTGGTTTAGGTTCCTATGTTTTTGTTTTTGAAACGATTTAGGTTCCAATGTTTCCATGGCAAATTTGCTTGGTTTGCTATACAAGAAGTGTGGAGAATGCAATCAGGCATGTGGACTACCACGTGGCACAGTGGGTCAAGTGGCAACCCGTCTGTCTGCCAGCGGGCCATGTGGCCTTGGGTTTAGTTGAGTGGCTTGCAAGTCAACTTATGACTTATATGGCAATTTTGTTTTAGGTAATAGGAGTTAGGAAAAGATTTTTTTTTTTTTTAGAAAGAAAAAGGAAGATTACATCCAAGCATTTTATTAAATAAAAGATAGAGACTTACATATTTTGAAGCAAATAATCAGATAAAAATTTAACCTCCCTCAAAACATTTTCCACCCAGCAACGCTCATGTCTATAAATCTTGTCGTTCCGTTGAAGCCATAGGCACCATAAAGTAGCGAAACCTTTCATCCAACCTGTCACATCCAGATCATAATGATCCTAGAATGATCTCCAAAAGGAAGAGAAGCTGGAAACATCCATCGTACGCAGCTGCAGAATTTGCCAAATGCCCTTGGAGAAAGCACAATTGAAGAAAAGATGTTCCACATCCTCTTCTGCATTTTGGCAAAAAACATGACATATCCATGTCATCATTCCACCTTCTCATGAGACATTTAGTCACTAGGCGCTTTCTCCTAAGCATCCATAGAAAAATTTGTATTTTTGAAGGCAACTTCCATTTCCAAATCTTCTTCAAGTCCTTAATTTCATCAATATCTCCACTGCTGGAGATCAACTTTGCATAGGCCTTTTTTACCGTAAAACCTCCATCTCTCCGCCTGAATGCATCAGGATGATTTCTATCTGGTTTGAAGTCTGAAATTGCAAGTAAAAATTGCTGAAATTCCTCAAAAGTGGCTTCAGTCAGTCCAATAGGCAATCTGAAATCCCAAACATTTTGTTGATAGTGCTACATTTCATCAACCAGTGCTTCTTTGTTACTGATTTGCTGAAAAGGTCCTGAATACAGATCTGATAATCTCCCCAACTTACTCCAACTGTTCAACCAAAACTTGAAAAGCTTCCCATCACCAAGAACAGGGACGAATTCATTAATATTATCCAGTAAAAAAGGCCTAACAGAATGCCAGAAAGAGGAGGAAACCCTCCTAGGCAAAGCAAGTTCCCCCAAACTCATGCTGGCCCCATAAGAGTCCTTTAAAACCAACATGGCCATGGAATTAACTCCGGAAAGAAATCTCACAACCCATTTCAGAAGTAGAGCGTTATTGAACTCATCCAAACGCCTTACCCCTAAACCACCTTCATACTTGGGCTTACAAATATCATTCCAAGGAACAAGCGGGGCAAATCTACCCACATGGTCAGCTCCCTTCCAAAAGAACCTTTTTCGAATCATGTCAATAGTTCTGAAAATCTTTTTCAGTGGCTTAAAAACAGAAAGGAAGAAAACCAGAATGGATGATAAAACAAATTTTAGAAGCACAAGCCACCCACCTCTAGATAGAAGTCTACCAATCCACGATGACAGCCTCTTCGTTAACAGCTCCACCACACAATTCCAATCGGAAGTCACTAGTCATTTTCCTTTCAAAGGTAAGCCAAGATATCTGATCAATAAGTGAGATACAGGCACCTCAGGAATATTTGCAATCTCTCCAACTTCCATGTCAAGAATAGAAAAACGTACAAAGAGTGACTTGCCCCTGTTGATTTTCAATTCAGATATATCAGCAAAGATCCTCACCATAGATGAAACATGGATAGCCTCTAACTTACCACCTTCAACAAAGAAAATAATATCATCTACATATTGTAACAAAGGAGTGAGTAAATTTCTGTCCCCTTGTATCGTGAGACCTTTAAAGACATGGCCTTCACAAGCCTTAAAAGCCAAGGAAGCTAACGTATCCACCGCAATATTGAAAAGCAACGGGGCCAAAGGACACCCTTGTCTGACCCCCTGCTAGGGTTGAATCCACACTCCATTAGAGCGGCCATTCACCAATACAGAAAAAGATGATGTAATGACACATCTCTTCATCATCTGAATTCATCCGATAGGAAAACCCCATCTCTTAATAATGTCCCAAAGATAGGCCCACGCAACCAAATCATACGCTTTTGAAAAGTCTTACTTCCACAAAAAAGTCGAAGTTCCTCTTCTTTTCCAAGCAGCCACCTTCTCCCCAGCCAACACAAAGGAATTCTGCAAGGATCTACCCTTAATGCCGATTGAACTGGAGAAATCAAATCCAGCATGATGGATCTTAATCTGTTTGCTAAGATTTTGGCTACCATCAAATACATTGAATTGGATAGAGTTATCAGTCTGAAATCGTCAATCACCTCCGCACCTGGTTTCTTTGGCAAGAGAAACAAATAAAAACAATTAATCATTTCAAAACCTTCATTACCTTCAAAAAATTCTCGAATCATAGCCACCATATTTGGTTGCACTATATCCTACATTTCCTTATAGAAAATGATCTATAACCCATCCAATCCTGGAGATCCCTCTACCTTCAAACCATTAAGTGCACGAATGATTTCCTCCTCACCCACCTCCCGTACAAGCTCCTCCTTCACCTCTTCCTTGACCTGCACCAACTTGGAGGTGCCTACATGCCAATCACCACCCTATTGCCTTCTAGTAGAGTCATGGAAATGTGTACGAAAAGCATCCCAAATCTGATCATGCTGGCGAACCACCAAGTCACCAACCTTCAAGGTATTAATCATATTCACCCTCCTATTGCTTGTAGCCAGATGAAAAAATTTTGTATTTACATCGCCCTCCTTGAGCCATTGCTGTCTAGCGTTTTGCCTCCATTCCATCTCCATCTTATGATCCTCCTCCAAAACCACCATCTGCAACCTCCTACATTCCTGATACTCATCATTTGTCAGGACCGTCTCCCCCTGTCTATCCAATGCGGAGATCCTCCTCAAAGCTTCTTTACTTCTCGTCTCTCTACGTGCTCTCAAACCACGCATGAACTCCATCATTACCTTCCGAATAGCTCTTATTCTGCAAGCTAAAGTTCGCGTAGCCAAAGAACACAAAGGAGTGGCCGACCACCTATCACGTATCAGCTCCTTAAAACCTGGTTTCTTCAACCACGATTTACGAAACTTGAAATAAGTAGAAAAATTTCTCGCCTCATTACTACTACATAAAATCAATGTGTGATCGGAGAAGCGCTTATCACAAGCAACCACTTCAGCACCATGAAAAGCTTCAGCCATCGAGATATTACATAGGAATCTGTCAATACAGGGGGTAGCTCCACTCCCATTCCTCCATGTAAATCACAATCCCGTCAGTGGCAGAACCATCAATTCAAGCACCTGTACAGTATGCTAAAATTCAACCATAGCTCTATCGCATCTTCCATCCGGTCTGTCTTCCATATGAAGTGTTGCATTAAACTCACCACCCACTAGCCGCGGCCTACGATACACAAAAAAAGATGCCTGAGACAACTCTTCCCAAAAAATAGACCTGGTAGAATCATCACAAGGCCTATAAACACATGAAATAACAAAGAAGTCATCAACCTTTCTAGTAAGGGCAACCATTAACACCCTCCCATCTATCAAGGTGGACCCAAGCTAGAAACAATCCTCATGCCACAATAAAAGAATACTTCTAGATCTACCTTCAGCCTTTATCTCAAGATACTTCGAATATCTACCACCATAGATACTATTTTTCATATGCATTGACAGGTATCTAAATGTGTTTCCTATAACAACATGATATCTACCTTCCAATCAGCCAAGTATCTCCACAAATTTGCTCTTCTACCATCATCTCGAAGGCCCCGGATGTTCCAAGATAGCACCTTAAGCATTAATGATGTTCTTGGACACCCCCCTATGCACTTTCTTCACACCAATGGTCTTTGCCACACACCCATCAACCAAGGTTTTAAATATCGATATCAATATCGTATCAACAAGTCAAACAAGGGATATATTAGGGATATATCGGGGATATATCACTGATATCGGTGAATTTTGGGGAAATCGCTCAGAAAGGCATAAAATATCACAAAATATCACAATATTTAAAAGTTAACATTTTTACGAATAATATATCATGAAAGGATGCCTAAAAAACGTGTATATGTGTTATATCAGGGATATATCGCCGACATGTGTTATATCAGGGATACATCGTCGATACCGATGATTTTTTTATATGCGAACGCGTGTGTGTGTGACAAGACCGGTCCACCACTCAACCCAAACCTCTATCGAACCTCCCGCCCAGACTGGTCCAGCAACAACTCACAGCTCCAACAACACCCAGACCTCCCACCCAAAAAAAATATATACTTCGAAGGTATCGATACCACCCATCCCATCAATAGCGATATATCGACGATATATCACCGATATATCACGATATTTGAAACCCTGCCATCAAACACCTTCAGCTCCTCCTCACCACATCCATTGCTCTTGATTTTAGTTATCCTCTTACATTTGTAGCACGCACTAAGCATCAATTTGTGTTTCTGTGAAATAATTTTTTGCCGAACATGAAGAAAGACTGAAAGAGGAACGTACTAACAAGCTCTTGCCTTTCCCACCTACCTTCTCCTGACAACAATCATTACCCACATCTGATTCAACATCATCCAGATCATCGCTTTGCTTCAATAATGGTAGCAATGGTCCCATCAACTCCATCTCATTGAGTCTGCTATAGAGCGAATTAAAGAGGCTTTCACATTTTGGAGCTCTGGTCGAAGAGTTGAATATAGACCCAAAAGCAAGCAGGATCCCTGCATCCTGCACCATATCAAAAACACCAGTAGCAACCCTATCCTCTTAACCCATGAAAATAAATGCACCAGAGAATAACTCAGCACACCCCGACCCAACAATGGGTCCATTAGCCACCTTTGGAGAGCCCCATGCATTGTCAAAAATCTGACGTGTTGCATCCATCTTCGAACAATGAAAGTCCGCCAAGTTGAATTGTCTACAAGTGACAGGCACATCTTCACCATCTAAGACATCCATGCCACCCTTTGGAGCCTTCTCAACTTGCACCATCACATTTCCAACCTGCAAAAAGTCTCCACCGGCAACAAAAGGACCCATATCCTCGAAGCAAGAAGACAAAAAAAGATTATCCATGAGGAAATCTAACTCACAACGTCCGAACCCGTTATCAAATCCGAATGCCACCTGTTCAGAGCATGAAGAACCATCTGCCCTCACGAGCGAAGCCTTTCGAACATTTTCATCCATAACCCCCTCTCCCAGCGCCGCAAAATGCCCTCTTGCCAGATTAGCATTCTCAAAAGGTAGTCTCGCTGAATTCGAAAAGCCACCATGGTCAGATGCGCCTGTTCATTGGTCATTCCAAATTCAAAAATCCACCAACTATCGCTTCTTGGGTTTCCATAACTAACGCCACCTGACGTGGCCAGCCTTGGCCACCACACTGATTCCACTGTGGCACCCAACCTCTGCCCCAGAAGCATCAGGCGGATGAGCACCAGGCAAAGGCTCATCTCTTCTAGCAAAGCTCTTGTAGACAGGCCCATCGCCCCCACAAGCTACCCACCTCGTGGTCTAACCATCGGCCACCACTTGTGCATACGAAATATCTGGATGTATCTTCAACATCACCTCCTTAAAGAAGACCACACAAGCACAACCGCTAAAATGAAAAATCTCTTTGACAGGAAACTTCCTGATTAACATCTTCGCCTCAACCAACACTGAGGTTGCGTCACCTTCATGCAAACCAATACCACGGCACCTTCTCACATGCACAAAAGGAGTGCATAAAGATATCACCGTTCTGATCGTTCTCCATCTCAAAGGAATTGCGATAATACGAAACAAAATGGTAGGACACATCGGAACACGTTCACTAGTAGCTCCATAAACACCAGGGAACTCCATTGAATACAAAAATTATTAAAATAAGAAATATGGAATTTCAATCGAGAAACATCCAAATCCACCAAACCAAAAAGCAACACCTTCAATCTTGAAAAAAATCTCCACTTTCTAATCAAGCAACACCAAATTTAAACCAGAAAGACTCGATCTGACCTGATCCACTCCTGGCAATCCACGCACGAAAGTCCCAACCAATGAGGAACTTAGAATATTATTTAAATCCCTCACCTCCTGTGACCAAGAGGAATCAACCTCCAAGGAAGGACCAGAAGGTGGTGACACTAAAGCATGAATCCCTGGGTTTGATTTGATTTGATTTGATTAGGGTTGTTTTAGGAAATAGGAGTAGATCTCTTTATAAAAAGAGATCAACATTGTTATTTGAGTTGAATTACAATAAATTAAATTTATCGCAACAACTCCTCTCTCTTTCTTCCTCACCGCCAGCACTCTCTCTCTCTCTCTCTCTCTCCATGCATGGGATCTTCTGTGTGCCAAGGCCATCACGCTTCCACGAATCCTCACAAGAAACATGGTTCCTAAAGTAGCCTTCTGTGCAAATAGATAAAGCGTGTGTATAAACTACTTTCTAATTGTATTTTATCATTTCCATAGAATTAGGATGATCTGGCTACTCTTTCTTTTAAAAAAAAAGATTTAATCAATCAGTATACAAATCACATTCAACCTGTAACCAATCCAACCAAAAGGTTAAGTGTTTTTCTATGTGTAGGTCAAAGTTCATTTTGGTCAAACCATTCAGTAAAGGATAGAATTGGGTTGTAAGGGCAGGTGTGAAAAATTAATCTTTACACCTTCAATTCCCACTCCACATGTGGATAGTCATGCTTCCAACCTCCCATCACAATCGCACAACTCGATTGCCCCAAGGCCTTACTCCATTTGGACCTCCAAAACCTCTCATTCAACGAGGTCCATTCGGTTTCTTACATTTCTGAGGTGTTTGATTTCCAATTGATGTGGTTCAACTTGTGATTTTGCTACATAGTGATGTCAATCTAGATTTTGGCAGTTCCAAATATCAATAAGCTTCATAAAATCGAATCTAAATCAATTTATTCATCCCAAAGTTTAAACTCAATTGCATGTTTATTTTTAATTACCATTACATAAATATGTCGGTTACTCAAAAAAAAAAGGGCAGCCTGGTGCACAAAGATCCCGCTATGCGCGAGGCTTGGGGAAGGTCAAACCACTTTGAGTCTATTGTGCGCAGCCTTACCCTATTTTTTCCACAAGAGGTTGTTTCCACGACTCGAACCTATGACCTCCAGGTCACACAATGACAACTTTACCATTGCGCCAAGGCTCCCCTTCATGTCGGTTACTCAATAGTTCAAAAAAAAAAGAAAAGAAAGAAAGGAATTTTATTTATATGTTGATATAACATACATTTACAAGATTTCATTCTACTTTCGCAGTTTCCTAAAGAATATTGTATTAACGGGCAAATCCACCCAGCAAAAAATAACCAAATAGCTCTTCCAAAAAAACACCAAATTGAAACTTTCAAGAAAGTACAATGCTTCGATTACTATACTAGTTTAAATCATTCCTTTTTTTATTTTAAGAATTATTCTGTTTTGAGTCAATTTTTTTTTTTAAAGGTGCCTTGAGTCAATTAGGTTAGTATTTAGTGGCTGAAAGAGCTCAGTATTTCTGGAGTTGTTAAGTTTTGAGATTTTCAATTCCAAACTATTCTCTACTAGAGAAAGCCTTGAGGAGTCAAATTAGAAAGTTTTGGTTCAGATTAGAGTTTGGGAGCTCTCTGGCTGTATTCACCCTTTTTTCTTCGACATTCCATATTTTCCATGTTTCCATTCCACATCATTCCAAGGTGATGCTCTATACAAGTCAAACCAAATGGCAGCACCAGGTGTAAGTGTATTGTTTTGTGTGTGGGTTCCATAAAGGCAAGTTTTTCAATGTCTCCACAGTTCTTCTATTAGAAAGAAAACAAGAGAGAATTCACATGAATGATGAATACCAATGCCATCGTTTCAATAGTTATTCTGGCACATAAGTGACACAAAAGATAAAGAACGGGTAAGTTTCAATTAAAGATGCCACTATATGAAATGAACAACCATAAAAGCTGTGCCCATGGTTGTCCCACAGATGTTTCACTTGAAAATTGAGGAAAATTGAGGAAATAGAAGGAAGGAAAGGAAGGCATGTCATTAGGAACTTGAAAGCTGGTTGCAGGCTGGATGGAAAGCATAGTTCCTTATGAATCTGTCTAATACGAGCAAACAAGAGTATAAATTGAAAAATGAATGATATATACTAGCAGGAGATAACATGTGAATTCTCATGTACAGAACTGAAGGGCGAAAATTAGAAAGAACCATAGAGGGTAAGGATCAATCAGATAATAAATAGCTAGAAAATTTACCAGTATTTGATCATGCCATCCCATCCACAGGTTGCAACCTTGCTCTGGTCCAGAGGATGCCACTCACACCCTATGCAAACGCCGTCATGACATTTCAGCGTCCTAAAGACCTTGCAGCTCTTCCAGTCCCAAAACCAGCACTTCCCTTCCCCATCACCCGACAACACGAACCGCCCATCCGGCGAGAAATTCACCTGACAGGCATACCCCGCCACAATGTGCCCAGCGAACCTCTTCTTCTTGTTCAGCTGAAACCTCTCCTTTGTGCTGTAAATGAGTATCTGGTTGTCGAGGCTCTGAGCAGCCAACCAGTTGGAATTCGGGTGAACCGAGATCGACGGCATCGAGTGCATGTGCGGCTCACTTATGTACTTGATAACGACGGGGATACCGAACTCCCACACGCGGAGAGACTTGTCGTCGCTGGAGGTGACGAACCTCCGGTTGTTGTCCACGAAAGTGATGGTGTTTACGGCGCCGAGGTGCTGGTCGTATTCCTGCGTGATGGCCCCCGAGTTGACGTCCCACTGGACGATCTTCTTGTCGCTCATCCCCGCGAGGAGCACGTGCTGCTTGTCCTCGTCCGGGTTGAGCTTCACGACGTAGGGTATCTTCCCCGTGGAGAAGGTCGATAGGACCTTCCCGGTCTCGGTGTCCCAGTACTTGATGTTCCTGTCGTAGCCCGCACTGAGGAACCTCGTGCCGTCGTTGGAGAAGGAGATGTCGCGGACGGCCTTGGAGTGGCCCATGTAGGTCCTCATGCACTTGCCGGAGGAGCTGCTGCAGAGGACGTCCCAGATCTTGACCTTGGTGTCCATGCTGGCGGAGAGGAGGAGGTGGCCGTGCTTGGGGAAGAACCGGATGGCGGAGACCCCCTTGGTGTGGCCGCTCCACGTGTGGACCAGCCGCTTGGGTATGTAGCAGTGGTGGTCGTTGGCGGCCTTGAGGTCCTTGGGCGGGGCGATCCACGACCTCCCTTGGTAGTCCCTCTCCTCCTTCCCGTGGAAGGTGCTCTTGTCCACAGCCCCCGCCGCCCTGCCCTCACCGCCGCGCTCCTTCTCTGCCTTCTTCTGGGCGTACTCCTCTGCGTACTTCTTCTGCTCCTCTGTGAGCACCGCGGGCGGGCCCTCCCTCTTCCCGGCCCACGGGCTCTTCTTGTTCCTCATCAGCCACTCGTCCGTCGCCGGATTATCCGCCACCGCCTCCTCGGGATTATCGTTTCGGTCTTCGTCTTGCTGTTGTTCTTCTTCTTCTTCTTGTTCTTCTTCTTCTTTGCGGGTGATGCGCCTGCGCTTCTGCTCCTGCTGGGGGACGTTGAAGACGGAGAGGTGGCGGTTCCGGGAGAAGGTGTCGAGGTCGCCGACGAAGGAGGAGGGGTCGCCGGAGGGGTCGTGGGCGTAGCCGAAGGCGTGGAAGGTGTGGTACTGCTCGTGGAAGAGGAAAGGTTGGATGGAGGCGTCCTCCACGAATCCGAGCTTGTGGTTGCGAAGGCCCTGCGCGGCGCCGTCCTTGGCGTAAGGGTGGGCGGGGCCTTGCAGAGGGGCCCACAGCTGCTCGTACGTCGGGTTGAAGGGCACGACATGGAGGGAGGGGTCGAGGGGTGGAGGCCCATTGGAGGACGACCCCTTACGGGGGTCTTGGTGGGTGAGGGCGAGGGCGGTGTCGTCGACCTTCGGCGCGGCCGACTTGGAGGGGAGGGACGGTGATGGGGAGGGGCTGCGCTCATCACCGGGAGGAGAAGAGGAAGATGATGCTACCACGACGCCTCCTGGTGGGGTGTCGCCGCCGTCGTCGTCGTCGCCGCCGCCATCGTCGTAGGTCCGGAGCAGGTCCATGGTTAGGGCTCTGGGAAGGTTGAGGAAGGGGAGCAAGAGGCGGAGAAGAGGGAGGTGGCTAAGGAAGTGGAACGTGGGGGCGGAAGAGGAGGGAACTTTAGGGGTGTCGGTTGCAGGCGGGTGAAGGAGAGGAGAGTGGGATGGAGGTAGAGGTGGCCGAGGAGAAGCAGGGGTCAAAGAAGGAAGGGGATGAGGAAGGATTGAGGAAGGTGGCTGAGAGGGCCGAAGGAGGAGGTGGATGTATATCTAAAACCTCTTTATTATTTGGGTAGCATTATATATATTTTATTATATATTTTAAAATATGCATCAATTCTAGATAAAATTCTATTAGAATTTTATGTGTAATCACTCTCCCTTCTTTTTTTTCTTTAAATTTTAGCTATAAAAGAATATCTCAGCTACAAATCTCTTATTACACCACTCACCCACCTATAACCTCCTTCAATCACCACCATCATCACCTTCGCAACCTACCTACGTGACAAGGAGCTTCGCCATTGCTACCACACCTCTGTCGCCTGCCAGCATGACGAGGAGCTCCTTGCCAGGCAATGCCTTGTCGAGGAGTATAGTCTCCACCACCGCACCTCCACCGCTCCTCCCCATCCGATTCCCCGATCTACACCCTCCACATCGAGGACTACATCTCTTGCATGCACACCAACAACCACCTCTACCTCCTCATCGATGACCTCAAAGACGAGGCCCTCCTCGTCGCACAGTTCAATTCCGTCCTTACCTTCTCCTCCACTCTCATGTTTGCCACTGTCTCCAAGGACCTTCTCACCGTCAGCCACCTCGACCTCTTTGACCAGGTCCACGGTGCCCCCTCCCGCCCCGCCTCTCCCTCGACAATGCTTTTGATGCGGAATGATTTTTTTGCCTTTTTAGAGTTCTTGTTGAGTTAATTCTTAATTGGACGTGGAGTGTGTATATCTAAACTTGCAATTGGTGCTCCTGATGCTTTAGGATTTTTTTTTTTTTTGCTTTTAGTGGTTGTTGTTCAAGTAAATGTTACAACCGTGAAATGTGGTTGTTATATTTGTTTGAACTGAGTTTTCTGATTTACTGATCTACCTAAATGAAACTTATCAGTTGAATTCTCTTATGTAATTGTGATCCATGCATAGGAATCAATATGTGTGTTCAGTGATCTTAGTTTGAATTGTCAACCTGAATAACTATGGTAACATTGATGCCGTTAGCATCAATGGTGATACTCTCTGCACCAATGGTGGTGCTGTCAACACCTACTTGTCTTACCGAAATTTGAACTAGTGGTGTTGTTAGCATTTGTTGTAGTGCCGATGGCACCTATTGGAGATAGAGTTTCCCTCTCCCTCCACTGAAATTTGAATTCAAATGTGAAGGTTACATGTGACTCTGATTCTCTTAGTTTAAAATGGTAATAGTGCTTTTAGGGGCTAAAAAGGTAGTTTAACATTTTATATCCATGAGCACATGTGACTCTCCTATGTAGTTTCACCTCATCCACATGGTATCCACCTTAATATGATAAGTGATAAGTAATTGATGCCAACAACAACAACATGAAGGATGGGGCCTTACGCCTTTGTGTGGACTACCGACAGCTGAATAGGGTCACCATCAAGAACAGATATCCGCTGCCAAGGATTGACGACTTATTTAACCAGTTGCGGGGTGCCACGGTGTTTCCCAAGATCGACTTAAGGTCTGGATACCACCAGTTGAGAATCAGGGAGACCGACGTCTCCAAGACAGCTTTCCGCACCAGGTACAGACAATACGAGTTTTTGGTCATGCCGTTTGGGCTGACCAATGCCCCCGCTGCTTTCATGGATCTGATGAACCGGGTGTTTAGACCGTACTTGGACCAGTTCGTGGTGGTTTTCATAGATGATGTACTTATCTATTCTCAAGATCAGACACAGCACGGACAGCACTTGCGAATGGTTCTGGACACATTGAGACGATGTAGGCTGTACGCCAAATACGGTAAGTGCGAGTTCTGGTTGAGGGAGGTGACATTCTTAGGTCATGTGATCTCTGGAGACGGCTTGGTGGTGGACCCAGCCAAGTTTGAGGCAGTACTCAGGTGGGAGAGACCGCGTTCAGTCACTGAGATTCACAGTTTCCTAGGACTGGCAGGCTACTACAGACGATTCATCAGAGGTTTTTCACATATTGCGCGTCCTATGACACAGTTGACCCGGAAGGACGTGCCCTTCGCTTGGACAGACGCCTGTGAGGTGTGTTTTCTGGAGCTGAAGGAGAGGTTGACCTCGGCTCCCGTGCTCACCATCCCTGACAGTAGTGGCGGGTTCGTTGTGTACACGGACGCCTCCTTGCAGGGGTTAGGAGGTGTGCTCATGCAGAGGGGTCACGTTGTCGCTTACGCTTCGCGGCAACTGAAGCCCCATGAGCATACCTACCCTACCCACGACCTAGAGTTGGCAGCTGTTGTCTTCGCGCTGAAGACCTGGAGGCACTACTTGTACGGTGAGACCTTCGAGATTTTCACAGATCACAAGAGCCTCAGATACCTTTTTGATCAGAAGGAGCTCAACATGAGACAGAGACGTTGGTTGGAGCTCCTGAAAGACTACGACTGCAGCATCTCCTACCACCCGGGAAAGGCCAATGTGGTGGCTGACGCCTTGAGCCGTAAGGCGCCCGCACACTTGGCCAGTTTACAGTTACAGAGTTGGAGCCTTTTGGAGGAGGTGGGCAGTTGGCAACCCCTGAAGTTACGGGGGCACTGTGGGGCAGTGACGGTGATACGACAGACCAGGCCAGAGCTGATAGACCGCATCATCAGAGGACAGATGGTCGATCCGTACTTGCAGTCCTTGCGCAACAGAGTACTGTCGGGAGACCTGGGGGACTTCTCTTTCACAGACCAGGTGCTGCGCCTGAGGGGACGGTTGTGCGTTCCCAGAGACGAGGAGCTGTTGAGAGAGCTCCTGACTGAGGCACATGGTTCCAGGTTCACCATACATCCCGGAAACACGAAGATGTACCACGACTTGAGACGTGAGTTTTGGTGGAGGGGGATGAAGCGGGATGTGGGTGAGTTCATGCAGCAGTGCTTAGTGTGTCAGCAGGTGAAGGCCGAGCATCAGAGGCCTGCAGGGCCGCTACAGCCGCTTCCAGTGCCAGAGTGGAAGTGGGAGAGCATCACCATGGACTTGGTGGTGGGCTTACCTATTACTCAGCGAGGACACGACGCAGTCTGGGTAATAGTGGATAGACTGACGAAGACGATGCGATTCTTGCCAATCCGAGTCACTTTGGGACCAGCACAGTTGGCAGAGAGGTATATCCATGATGTGGTACGACTACACGGAGTTCCACGAGAGATCGTATACGACCGGGATACCCGCTTTACGTCCCAGTTTTGGGCTGAGTTTCAGCAGGCCTTGGGGACGCGATTGAGGTTTAGTACGGCTTACAACCCCCAGACGGACGGACAGTCTGAGCGCACGATACAGACACTTGAGGACCTTTTGCGTGCCTGTGTACTGGACTGGAGGGGCTCTTGGGAGGAACACCTGCCCCTAGCAGAGTTCGCATACAACAACAGTTATCACTCGAGCATCGGCATGGCTCCCTACGAGGCTCTGTACGGACGGAGGTGTACGGCACCCTTGAGTTGGGTTGAGGTGGGGACCAAATGAGAGGTTGGCCCCAGGTTGATCCAGCAGAGTCAGGAGGTGGTCGAGCAGATCCACAGGCGACTCCGCACTGTCTGGAGCAGACAGAAGAGCTACGCGGATCGGAGATGCAGAGAGGTGCAGTTTGAGGTTGGGGATCACGTCTTTCTTCGTGTTTCGCCCATGAAGGGCCTGCAGCGGTTTAGGGTGAGAGGGAAGCTCGCGCCGAGGTTTGTGGGGCCCTTTGAGGTCCTGGAGCGGGTTGGACCCGTTGCTTACAGGCTTGCCCTCCCCCCGTGTAACGACCCGGTTCTCGAGTCCCTACGAGACACGAGAACCGGACCGACTTGACTAATCCCAAGACCTAGTCGTCCAACGAGAAAGTAACCAAAAGAGCAGTAAAATAAACTACATTCAGCATGAATATAACTAACAGTAAGGAAGTACAGCAGTAAGGAAAGAAACTACTACAGTAGATACCACCACAACAGTAGAACAACATTTATCATATAACAAGAACTGCAGGTAAAGAAAGTACAGCGGAAACAAGAACTACTCACTATAACAGAAACAAAAGAGGTACAAAAGACTGTGGTAAACTCTACTGGACCCTACTCGGCCCAGCGTCCTCTGCAGCCGCTGACCCTGGCTGCTCAACACCTGGTCCTGAAAAAGGTAACGAGTGTAACACGTCAGCAAAACGCTGAGTAGAGTGGCAAACTAACTAAAGACAACAGTAGAGTGTATAGTAGCTGTTATGTTCTATTACTTCCTTTATTCACATCTTTCAATTTTTCTCACTATTTCATTTATTTCTCAGATCCTTTACTTGATCTCGAATGTCCTCGTGGGAACGATCTTGATTGCAGTCTTTTCCAAAAGTAGAAGTAGCACGTGGTGCTCTCCTGGCCGGGAGAGTCCCCCGTGGTGATCCTACCCTCAGTCAACCACCCCAAGGTCACTGACAGACGTAACGGTGACTATGGCACGTGCGATAAATGCACAGGTAGCTAGCCCGTACTGGCACGCGGTCAGTCGTTTCCGTTAACGGGTGCGCCCAAAGCACAGCACGGAACCAGGGCAGAGCCCTCTCAGTAACAGGGGTCCAACCCCTCCACAGTAACCAAACCGGGGCCTTGCCCCTCCACAGTCCGCGCACCCTCGCCTGACTACCCTGGTTTGCCCTAGTGGGCCTAACAAGTCGGTGAAGGAGGCTAGCAGAACCCCGGGGCCCGTGGGGTAGCTAGTACTCTCCTAACACTAGTAGCTCTCCTCGGTACTACGTACACGAGGGCCAACAAGTCGGTACAGAGCGGCCAATCCTAACCCTGGGTCCCTGGGGCGGCTGGCCCCACTCTGCACTAAACAGGTACAGGTACTTCCCTTGGTACTGCGTAGCCAAGAGACAGTACAAACTACATCTCAGTTCCATTCCTTTTTCTTTCCAGGAGTTCCACTCCTAATTCCCCGTAGGGTTCCAGCTCTTTATCTCAAAACATCATATGTTTCACTTTCCAGTTTCACGTTCTCACAATCCATGATCTCAATCATGTTTCTTTATTCATAACAGGCAGCTGTTAATTCAATTTACAGGCAGCTTTATATTCCTTTCCATTTTTCCAAGACTGCAGTATTATACATTCCACTAGTTTTTCCATCCTAAGATTCATGCCACATCCTAGGATCTAACATACCACTAGTTTTCCAGCCCTAGGATTCATGCATCACCTAGGAGCTATCATTCCATACATTTCTCATTCCTAGGATTCATGCAATGTCCTAGATTCTAGTTGTGGTTCCATACTTTAACAGATTTTAAAAATAAACTTAAGCCACTCTACCAGGTACAACGGGAGTAATGGGGGCGTAATCGGGAATCCCGCGTGCCTCCGCGACTCCCAAGACTACAACTGAACGAGGTCCTATCACAAGGATCAAACACAAGGAGTGTCTCAAAACAGTGTATAGCTACTGTAGACAGGTAGAGGAATTAATTCTGAAAAGAACGCAACTCGAATCGCGGAAAACGGAGCCCGAACGGGCCCTAAACGGGTCGAAAAAGACGATACTGTGCAAGATCAGACGTCTGGAACTTCTTCCAGACGTCTTAAAAAGTGGATCAGAGAATTACCTGTTCAGCGTGGTTTCCCAGACGTCCAGAAGTCTGCGGGGACGTCTCTCCTATCTCCTAGACGTCCGATGGTCACCCAGGACGTCTGGAGGTCACTCCCGCCGTCTGGTACAACTTCCAGATGTCTGATTCGCAAAAGATGGCGAATCAGCGAGCCTGCGCATAGCCAACTCCCTCCCTTAGTACGGTCAGTCGACAGGAAGGAAGAAGAAAGCGGAATACTCACCTTTCAGACTTCCTCGCCGTCTGCTATCAACCCAGACGTCCGATTCTGGAAATTTTTCCAGAACAGGGCGCCACCCGGCTTCCGCTCGCGACGCCGCCCGCGTCGCACCTCGCGCGCCTGCTGCTCAGACTGCAGCAGGTCCCTCTCCGCGTCGCTCCGTGCCCCCTGCGCCCTCCGCCGGCCGGCCAAGCCGCTCCGGCGAGCTCGCCCTCACGGCAGAGCTCCGCTCTCGCACGCCGCACCTCCTCCGTGCTCACTGCGGCCGCAGCTGCCGCCCTCGCACTCGCGCTCACGCTCACTGGCTGAAGGAGAAGAAGGAGGAGACGGGAGAGGAGGCGTGGCCCTTTTAAGGCCACGCGAGGAGGAGGGAGAGAGAGAGAGCGCGGCAGGTCTGCAGCCGCAGAGAGAGAGGGAAAAAGAGAGAGAGAGAGGGGAATCGAGGGTCTGCGCGCACAGGCGCGCAGACGAATCTCCCGTGCGAAAATAATTGTTCTCCAGACGTCTGTAAACGATCCCAGACGTCTTGTCAGACGTCTGGATGTGATCCCAGACGTTTAGTTCGACATATGGGCCACCTCCCAAACGTCTTTTAAGACGTCTGGGGCACGCGTTCGTTACACCCCGCAGCTTTCTGGTGTGCACGGCGTATTCCACGTGTCCATCCTCAGGAAGTACGTAGCCGATCCCAGTCTTGTACTGAGTCACGAGAGCGTCGAGGTGGGCGACGACCTGACCTACCCCGAGCGGCCAGTGCAGATTCTAGACCGAGCTGTCCGCAGTTTGAGATGAAAGCAAGTACCCCTGGTAAAGGTTTTGTGGAGGAGCCAGCGGTATGAGTAGGCTACCTAGGAGCCTGAGGCGGCAATGCGGGAGCGGTACCCGGAGGTTTTCACGGGTACGTCTTTTCAGACCGGCTTCGGTCCTCTTTGAGTTTGTTATGGTTATTTTGATGTCTTTTCCGCACCCTAGTTAGCGCAAGTTTCGGGGATGAAACTTCCTTTGAGTTTGTTATATTGTTACGAATGAGCCACTTCAGACGTCTAGGAGGTGGTCCAGACGTCGGACCAGACGTCTGGAACCACTTCCAGACGTCTGGGAATCAGTTATTTCGGCACGCGTGTTTCGTCTGCGCGCCTGAGCGCGCAGACCTGCGAAAATTTCCTCTCTCTTTTTCCCTCTCCCTCCTGCGCCCTCTGTCGTGCTCTCTCTCTCCTCCTCGCGCGGCCTTAAAAGGCCACGCCCTCCCCCTTACTCCCGTCACCTCCGCCCCCTTCCTCTTCTCCTTCCAGTCGGTGCGCGAGAGCGAGCGCGAGTGAGCGGCGGCAGCGACAGCCGCGGCGGGTGCGGGAGGAGGTGTTGCGCGGGTGAGGAGGCGTCGGCCGTGAGGGCTCGAGCCTGCTGGGGCAGCGGGAGCCGGTCGGCGGGGGCGCAGCGGGCGCGGAGCGACGCGGGAGGACTGCTGCAGCTCGAGCAGCAGGCGGACGAGCGGCGCGACCGGGCGTCGCGAGCGGAGGGCGAGTTGCGCCCTGGTTCTGGAAACTTTTCCAGAATCAGACGTCTGGGCTGATAGCCAGACGACGGTCACGACGTCTGGAAGACTGTCCAGACGTCTAAAAGGTGAGTTATTTCCGTCTTCTTCCTTTTCTTCGACTGACCGTACTGAGAGAGAGAGAGATGGGTACACGCAGGTTGGTGATTCGCCATCCAACGCGAATCAGACGTCTGGCTGTAGCACCAGACGACGGGAGCGACTTCCAGACGTCCTGGGTGACCATCGGACGTCTGGGAACTAGGCCAGATGCCCCCGCAGGCTTCTGGACGTTTGAGAGACCACACAAAGCAAGGTAACCCCTGATCCACTTTTTAAGATGTCTGGAATAAGTTCCAGACGTCTGATTTTGCACTGTTTCGTCGTTTTCGACCCGTTTAGGGCCCGTTCGGGTTCCGTTTTCCGCGTTTCGAGTTGCGTTCTTTTCGGAATTAAATCCTCTACCTGTCTACAGTAGCTATATACTGTTTTGAGAAATTCCTTGTGTTTGATCCTTGTGATAGGATCCCATTCCGTTGCAGTCTCAGGGGTTGCGGAGGCACGCGGGATTCCCGACCACGCCTCCAGTTCGCCTGTTGTAACCGGTAGAGTGGCATTTAAGTTTATTAGCATAATCTGTTAAATTATGGAACCATAAATAGAACCTAGGACATTGCATGAATCCTAGGAATGAAAAACGAGATTGAATGGTAGATCCTAAGGTGTTGCATAAATCCTAGGGCTGGAAAACTAGATTGTATGATAGATCCTAGGGTATGACATGAATCCTAGGATGGGAAAACTAGTGGAATATGTGAACACTGCAGTCTTGAAAATGTGGAAAAGAAATAATAGCTGCCTGTAAATTTGTTTAAACAGCTTCCTGTTATGAATAAATGAACATGAGTAAGAATATGGGATGTATGAACGTGAAACTGGAAACGTGAAACCAGAATGCGCTGAGTTAAAGAGCTGGAATCCTACGGGGAATTAGGAGTAGAACTCCTGGAAAGTGAATGGAATAGAATTGGGGAAGTGAGCTAGCCCTTGAGTACGGAGTACCAAGGAGAGCGACGGTCCCCCTGTTTAGTGCAGAGCGGAGCCAGCCGCCTCAGGGACCCGGGGTTAGGACTGGCCACTCTGTACCGACTTGCTGGCCCTCGTGTACGTAGTACCGAGGAGAGCTACTAGTGTAGGGAGGTACTAGCTACCCCACGGGCCCCGGGGTTCTGCTAGCCTCCTACACCGACTTGTTAGGCCCACTGGGGCAAATCAGGGTAGTCAGGCAAGGGTGCGCGGACTGTGGAGGGGCAAGGCCCCTGTTTGGTTACTGTGGAGGGGTTGGACCCCTGTTACTGAGAGGGCTCTGCCCTGTACTGGTTCCATGCTGTGCTTTGGGCGCACCTGTTAACGGAAACGACTAACCGCGTGCCAGTGCAGGTTAGCTACCCGTGCGTTTACCGTGCGTGCCGTAGTCATAGTTACGTCTGTCAGTGACCTTGGGGTGGTTGACTGAGAGTAGGATCACCACGGGGGACTCTCCCGGCCAGGAGAGCACCACGTGCTACTTCTACTGTTCGGAAAAGACTGCAATCAAGATCGTTCCCACGAGGAACATTCGAGATCAAGTGAAGGATCTGAGAAATAGATAAATTGTGAAACAATAGAAAGACGTAAATAAAGGAAGAAAGAAAATTAAAACAGCTACTGTACACTTTACTGTTTCTTTAGTTTAGCTGCCACTCTACTCAGCGTTTTGCTGACGTGTTACACTCGTTACCTTTCAGGACCAGGTGTTGAGCAGCTAGGGTCAGCGGCTGCAGAGGACGCTGGGTCGAGTAGGGTCTAGTAGAGTTACCACTGTTCTCTTGTACCTCTTTTTGGTTCCACTGTAGTGAGTAGTTCTTGTTTCCGTTGTACTTTTCTTTACTTGCATTCTATATTATGTTATGAATGTTGTTCTACTGTTGTGGTGGTACATATTGTAGTGGTTTCTTTCCTTACTGCTGTATTTCTTACTGTTAGTTATATTCATGCTGAATGTGGTTTATTTTACTCCTCTTTCGGTTACTTCCTCGTTGGACGACCAGGTCTTGGGATTAGTCGAGTCGGTCCAGTTCTCGTGTCTCGTAGGGACTCGGGAATCGGGTCGTTACAGCACGTCTGCCTACACTTACATCTAGCACCTCCATGTATCCATGCCCATAGCTGCTCATCACAGATCGTGCGGCGGAATTGTGCCACGCCTTTTCTTCAGTGGATTAAATTCACTCACACGGATTCGAGTGTGCATCGTGCTCTTCATGAGAGCCACTTCACCGCTGCGCTACGCGCCCGTTTGAGGCGAGTTCTTGATTTCCTCCACGTGCTCTCTTGGCCGTTGGATCTCAATCCAATGGTCGAGATCTTCTCTTAGCCTCGCTCTTTGGAATTGAGGGGGCACGGCTGGGATGCATCTCAGCCGTTGAATCGAGATCCAACGGCTAGGATTGATCGTGTAGCGAAGAGGAGATGCTACGAGCGATGTTGGGCACTATGATGGCACCACGTGGCGCCATCATGGTCGTTCATCTTCTTTGACTTGTAGATGGTACTACAATGTCAGTTGGATCGATTTTCACGTTGTTGGGCTACAATCGTCGATTCGAACCCATCCGTATGGTTGGATTTGTCATCTGAGGTGTGGATTTAACACCATCTTGGCCCTTGACCTCTGATCTTTCTCAGACTGCATTTGATGCTACGAAAATCCGATCGAGGCGATCTCGGAGGCGTTGGACTCCGATCGTCATCCTGATCAGATCCGTACGGTTGGATCTTCAATTCGAGGCCCTAAAATGATCTCGCCCTATTCCTTGAGCACAAAAAGGGAAAATTAACCTATAATTTATACAATCTAAAGTAAACGCATGATGATGCATGCTATGCAATATTTATAATGGTGAATGCTTCTATAACACTAGAAACATGTATAAATAGACATTTTAAGTCAATTAGATGTGCGCACATCAACATTTAACTCCATGTGAGTGTCCCTTCTCTTAGTTAAAAATGGTACCAGCACTTTTAGGGTATAGAAAGGTTGGTTTAACCTTTTATATCCATGAGAACATGTGACTTTCCTATGTGGCTCTACCTCATCCACATGGTACCCACTTCAACAAGCTAAGTGATAAGTAATTTATACCAACAACAACATGAAAATGTATGTGGTGACATGTATATCTAAACTTACGCGATTGGTGATGATGCCATTAGCACCTGTGGTGGTGTCGTCAACACCACAATAGATGTTTACATAATTGATGCCAACAACAACAAGATAAGTGTTGAGTACGTAATTGATGCCAATAATACCAAGGAAAGTCATAAGTGCTTGTAATAGATCCTTGAGTACTATAAAAGTTATTGAATAGGTGGCAGGGGCACCAACATGAAAATATACGTGGTGACATTGATATCTAAACTTACGGGACTAGTGGTGATGCCATTAACAGTAATGGTGATGCCATCAGCATCTACGGTGGTGCCGTCACCATCTTCTTGTCTTCACCGAAATTTGAGATGATGGTACCGTTAGCATCTATTGTAGTTCGATGGCACTTATTGGAGACAGAGTTTTCCTCTCCCTCTACTGAAAATTGAATTCGAATGTGAAGGGCACATGTTACTGCATATGACTCTTCTTTCTCTTAGTTAAAAATGGTAATGGTATTTTTAGTGTCTAAAAGATGATTTAACCTTTTATATCTATTAGCACATGTGACTCTCCTATGTGCCTACACCTCATCCATATGTCATCCACCTAAACAAGATAAGTGATGAGCAATTTAAACTTACACAACTAGTGGTGATATTATTAGCACTAATTGTTATGCTGTCAGCATCTACGGTGGTGCTGTCAGTATTTAGTTGTCTTTACCGAAATTTGAGATTGTGATATCGTTAGTATGTATTGTAGTACCGACGGCACCTATTGGAGACAGAGTTTCCCTCTCCCTTCACCGAAATTTGAATTTGAATATGAAGGATACATGTGACTTCATGTAACTAACCTTTCTCTTAGCTAAAAATGGTAATTGTACTTTTAGGATCTAAAAATGTAACCTAACCTTTTATATCCATTAACACATGTGACTCCTATGTGGCTCCACCTCATCCATATGGCTTCCACCTCAACATGTCATGTAGGACGGGTATAATGGTCGGTATAAAATAAAACACTGCTCCCTTTTTTCTTATTTAGTTTTGATTGGTAGGGATATATATTTTTTCAAAGTTATATATATAAGGATCCTATGAACACTGTACCTAAAAAAGATCAAATGAGCACTAATTACGAGTCATCGGATGGATATTGCAAGTTTGATATTAATATCACCAATGAAGCGATGGTGTTATTTTCAATATGTCAATATTCGTGGAACATGACATAAAAGAATATCAAGATTTTTGAAAAGGTGGATGTTGTTACAAGATTTACATAAATATTTTCTATAATACATAAAATAATATATGAAACATATTAATTGAGAAGTTTGAATGTTGTATGTTTTAAGAGAAATTGAAAATATTCCAGAAATATATACATCGAATGATTCAAAATAATAAAGTAAACATGTCATGAAAATGAAAATGTTGTAATAATAAAGAATAGACATTGTAATGAGAACTAGATATGTTTGTAATGAATAAGATTCATGATTACAACACAAGTGACATGCTTTGTAGCATAATAAAATGCATAATGCAACCAAAAAAAAATTTAAACTTCTTTATTGAACATTAATTTGTGTTACACAAAAATGAATTGTAATATAAATGTGTCAAAAATTTAACGTATACAAAAATTTAACAATTATCACTATTGTCATTCATTACAAATAATGTTACATATGATTTTGTAATGTAAAGATATCATTGCATTACAAATCAATTGGATATTAACTTAATCTTACATATTGTATTATAAAATTGTTACACAAACTCTTTTGTGTGTGGTATTATAATGTATTAAAAGTTAGATACATACAATGTTGTAATACAAATTTTCAAAATAAATGTTTACTTGATATATTGTAATACATAACTAGTTTAAAATCCTAATACAAATGTGTGATTGAATTGAATACGTATAACTTAACCAAAAAAATTAAAATATTATAATAAGTTATGGCTATCGTGAATTTTTTACAAAGATAACTTATATAATAAGGTGAAAAAAGATGTGACATAATTTTGTAATATAAAAAAATAATGATAATTGGTGTATGTTTTAAAATATGTAGATGGCGACCATATTAAATATGTTTGGATTATCTTATAATATAATTCGAAGACAAAATAAAGTATATGAAAAAGATGGAGTAGTAGCTAATGTGAAAAGCAAAGGAAAAATTTTTTAAACTAAATACCACAAACACTTCATATTGTAGTAGGGTACAATACTATAAAGGAAAAATTTATATTGCTCAAGAAACAAATATAAGGGAAGGCTCTTTTTATATAGAGAGAACACATCCCCACACTTGTAAACAAATCATATATCTAATAAGAAAATATCTTATCTTTTAAGGAAAAATCTTATCTCTAAATAAGAAATTAAATCCTCAATAAATTTCCTTAAAATTCATTTACTAAAAATAAATGACTTGCTTTCTAAGTAAAACGCAAGACTTGGGTCCCTTGGACCATGACCGCTGACCCCAAGAGACCTTTATTGGGTGATACGTGACTTGGGTGGCTGCCACGTAAGACTATCATGTGACTCATCTTTATGAACAACAATTAAGTTATCCGATCCCAGTGGTTATTTAATTGTGTGAATTTTAGAGTTTAATTAATTGTGCGCTAGACATGCTGGTTGACAAGAAAATAGTTCTTGCCTAAAATTCAAACTCCCTATTGAACAGATAACTTTGTTTCTTATTTATAGTTCTAAAAAAATTCCTGGAGATCTTTTTATGTGATGATACTTGTTTCCTTTATTGTGTGTTTTTCATTTTCCTATCACATATGCAGCTTTTGGGACTTTGATGCACTTTTCCAACCACAGCAACACCCTGCTCGTGATTCGAATGATACTTTTTTTCTGAAAGGTTTGTGAATTTTAACATATAAAGCTGATGTGATTCTTTTTTGTTCATGTGTCTACTATTGTTTTCTTGCATGCCCCTGTAACAGCTCCATCAACCACAAGACAGTTGCCTGAGGATTATGTGGAAAGGTGAAGCGTGTACATGAATCATGGTGGTTATGGTTCAAAAGGGTATGTCCATTTGAATTTTCTTTTTTCTATCTTATACAAACATCATATATTTCCTTTTCTGCATACAGACACCCGCTATAACTGGAAGTCAAACTACTGCTGTTTCATCAAGAATGCTTTACTTGCTTGCACAGGTGCTAATGCCCAATATTGCATTCTTCGATTGTGCTTTAGTCTTTATTTTTGCTGTTAATGTATATTATAAGGGTTTAGTATGCTAAATAAATGCTTTAACGGAAACTTTTCTTGGCAATTTACCATGTCATTATTTTTGTATTTTTCGTGTGTTTTTGCACTGCCTTTTTCATTTAAAATGTCTTGGCATTGGGCGCATACGGTGCTAAAAAAAAAAAAAGGTTGGAGATTGGTTTTAACTTATCCAATTTTTCTCGATGTACCACTTTCCTTTCAAGAAGGTTTTCAAGGAACCCCAAATATCTATTTAGCAAGGACTATGGCAATTTCGCCTGGAAAATCGCATAAAAAGGTGACTTGTTCTTGGTCTGGTTCTCTGCAACTAAAATGGAATGGAAGTCACTACCCAACGAGAGATCATACACCGTTGATTAGGAAGGAATTTCTTTTGGCATGGCCTGTGGCCTCCTCTCTGACAGTAACGGTTTTTTTTTGTTTTTTATCTCCTTTTCTTTTTCCCCCTTCCTTCCACTCCTCTCTCATGGGCGAAAGATGAGGGAGACAGGATGGTATGTTGATTCCCCTTCATCTAATTTAATGGCAAAGAGTTGGCATGGCATCCAATTCAGATAGTGAGTAGAGTGAAATCCCTGGGGTATTCCATGTGTAACTCAGGCAACAAGAGAGAGATACTTGACATAGATGAGTGACCCGTTTGTTCACCAAATTCCGACTCAACCCACACCCCCTCCCCCCCTTCTAGAATTGAATTGATCTTTCAGGGCCAATCCAATTAGTAGACCACCAATCATTGTTGAAGCAGTTAGAAGGGCCCTCTTTGAGATCTTCAAAAAAATATGTTTGCAGGGGCCAAGAAGACTCGGTCATAGAAGGGTGAGACTACCTGTGCATTAAGTTCTAAAATTAAAAGATCGAGAATTTTATTTTGAAAGAAATTTGGATCTACTTGGATCCAAATTTTGAAAGAAGAAAAACCTGTCAAACTTGCAGAATGTGCTTTGTCAGCTATCCGAGTCGTAGATTGTAATTTTGAGTACATTCTTTGTACTTGGATTTGTTTCGTTTACTTGTTAGTACTATCTTAAAACGCCTGCTATTATGGCTGAAAATAAGATCATTCTTATTCTGTTATTAAGTAACGACTGCAAATATTCAATAGAAATTTCTCATCAGCTATCATTTTATCTTTCATACAGCAGATTCAAGCTATGCCTTTTTACATTGTATCATTTGGGAGCCAACAATAATGCCTTGTTGCTTTTCTAGTAATTGCTTTCTTTCATGTTTTTAATTAAACAGTAGATAGAAACATCTAGCGGAGTTTCACCAGATAGAAGGTCTGTGTTTTGTTTTGTTCCACCAGATAGAACACATCGTGTACTTCTTTGAACGTTTGGGTATGGTCAAAAGTTTTCCTCACCACCAAATGAGTCATCTTCTTTGCCTAATCTCCATCAATTTTTTGGTGATATTGCTAAGAAGATAACCAAGGCTGATGTGGCACTCCAATTCAAGTAGAAAGAAGGGATGAATCGCTTAAGTGATTACCATCAAAAGTTAAACCTCTGTAAGCTCCCATTAGAAAAAGAAACTTAAATTCACACGGATAGGCAAGCAAGATGTGAAGCAAGGGATTTAATTGGAGATTGAGCTTTGAAGGGTGACACGGCAAAATGGGACTGATGGACGTATATGGTCAATCCCATCTAATGGGACTAATAAATTGTTGTTGTTAGGAGTGCTAGCAAGAAATTCATAGAATATGTTTTTCCTTGTCATGTGGTGCTGCTGTTCTTAGGGTGACTTGGTTGTCTAGATTCATCTGTCTCAAGCATTATATTTTTTTGAATTTCTCCAAATCTGCTTGTCAGAGCTTGCCTTGTCATTTGTTGTATATTAGGGTCAATCATCACCGAAAATACTTAACAAAATTGGAAGCTCAAAAATGAATTCCCATGGGACGTTGGCGCACTCTGACAGTGCAGCAGCAAACTCTGGTGCAGCCATTCAGGATTAGTATGATATGCATCAAAAGCCCTCTGCAAATACTTGACAATCACATCCTATATAAATACTTTTCTGGGAGACTATCTGCTCGTTAAATGAAACATCAGTTATTTCAAGGCTTCAAGCAGAAATTCTGGCCCTGCACAGATTTTAAACAGCACAAGGTAAAACAAGGGCAGGTTCACCTGGTTGCAATAATGTTTAAGACATAAATATTCCAGGTTACAACGAGAAGCTATATCCCATCTATTTATGGTATGAATGTATTTATGATTAGCCACAGGGGTTAGAAATGTAAGAAAAGATTTTGGAAGGGACGAGTGTGCAATCTTATATAATTAACCATAGGAAAACATTTCGTGGACACCTCTTCGCACACAAACTCATACCAGTATGACATCTCCTCTCCCTGTTAAAAGGGGCCACATGACTCATAACATGTTATGTGACTGGAAGAATGTCATGTTTTTGTGTGTGTGTGATTCGGTGTACAAAGTTGTGTCCCGTTATCAACAATCCTTAACCATAAAGTGGCATATTTTGATATTTTGGAGGCGCATGTGTTCAACGAAAGGTGAGATCACTGAGATGGCTGGAATCTCCCCTGACAGGGACAGGAACAGCCCTTTGGGCTTCTCTGTCACACATGGTTGAGGCCCTCCACTTTGGTGGTTCTTAACCAGAGAATAGCACATTTTGAGTTACTGAGCTCTAATTCAGATTAGTGTTTTACACCTGTGTTCACCTGCAGGTATGAAGAAATTGAGATTTAAGCCAGCATACAATCGATATACGGAACGAAGTATGGAGATCCTTAGGTCAGATAAGCTCTCTTTCAAAGAAGGTAGTGTAGCCTTTAATGGTTGACTCCTTTCTGTGATGATTTGATTTTCATCATAAATACATGGTTTTGCTGATTATTACCACTTTATACAGCTATCATGATGGTTTGAAGAAATGGGTTGAGGTTGGCAACTCAGGAAATGTTCAGGCCTGAGATGCTTCAGCCAATGGGTCTTCCTGATGATGTTTCGGCGGGCTTATTTTTGTTTTCTTTTGGCTTTTTATCCGAAGACTTCTCAGTCAGTGTTCAAATATTTGACAATCTTTTCCTGAGATCCAATGGCCAAGTTGACACACGTACCTATTCTAGAGTCTGTTTTCAACAGCATCACTGTTCCCACACATTTTTTATGTCTCATTTACCTGAAAAGAGATATCATTGTTAGTACATGTGATAGCATCTCCAAACAAGTTAAATCATGTGATTGATATGTGCTGAAATTGGTTCTCAACTCGCAATTGTTAGTGCCATATATCTCTGGCTTTTCATCATGGTTACCGTTCTTGATTTCCATCAAGAAATTTGAACAGGCTGATGTGCCTCTGGTCATTTCTTCTTTGAAAGATATGTGTTACTTACCAACTGGAATTATTTTAGGAGTAATTGGCATTGTGATGAATTGGGTGGGGGTGATCCTCCTTTTTCTCCCTTTCGTTGACTATTGTTTCCTTATTATCAGGTCGACAATGATCCTTTATGGTATTGATAACATTCGCAACCTCTCTAGACCGAAGGTATATATGATAATTCCGGGATTTTGAATCGGAAAGTACAACTTAGCTGGCTTCTGTGGAACTGTTGGCCAACATTTTCTTTGATGCAGGTGAGCTTCAACCTTGTCAGGAGTAACCTGATTTGTCGCCTTGGATTCAACTAGTCATTTTGCCAGCATGTATTGCAGATTAGCACAGTTGGTGCCTCCCCTTGGGGGCGTGGGTTCAAGTCCCCATTTCCTCCTTTTGTGGTAAAAATTGCTCCACCTCCCATCCTCTTCCTGAGTGGTCGAGCTCAGCTCACACTTCGGATTGTAGGTCTAATCTCCCTTGTGCTCAATTGACTCACTAATTGTTGTAGGTTCGCATCAAAGTTTGGTGATTCATCACCCTATCAATACCTTCCCAGGTGTAAAACTGAAAATTAAGATTAAAAAGAAATGTTAAAAAAATGTATTGCAGATTTATAGGGTATTTTCATCCCATCATTTTTGATGATCTATGTTGTCTTGATTCTCAGGAAATCTCTGTGCTGGTTAGGAGGGGTACTGGTAGAGGGACCCATTTTCTCGGATAGATTTTGAGGTAGATTTTGAGATATGCTAAACATTTGTCTTGTTTGTTTGCTATAAGGCCCCTTCTTTCCCTCTTTTTCGTCAAATCAGATATGGAGAATATGTACGGAATTACTACAATGTTAAAGCATGTCATGTATTATTTAAAAGGTTTTATTTCTTTAAATCTTATTTTCACCCTTCTTATGGTATTTATCTCGTCATGGCGTTTGAAAATTTCAATTTCATATGGTTATAATAAATATTAAAAAGGGAAAGTTTAAGAATGCTTACCTGGATTTATATCCATGTATCTGCTAAATATTTTGAATTCAAACCTGGAAACTTAAGATTAAGATCACCTTGAAGGAGCAACTCTTCTATTAAATTGCAAACTAATCCAGCACCCTTACCTTATGTCACAAATGTATCAATTTTCAATAATGTTTCAATATTCTAAGTTTTACCAAAAGTTGACCCTTGTAATGGAGGGATTGGAGGTATCCAGTCTAAATAAAAATTGAAATACTTATTGTTCTTGTTGAATGATTCCTTCCCTCAAAAGATTCGTATCAAAATGTTACTTGTATGTGATGTGAGCCTTAGGTAATTTTGTTTGTACATGTGTAGGTTCTCAACCCTTTATAAATGTCCTGAAGTTTTTAATCTTGGTCATCATTGTGCATCTTTACAGTATTGAGTCATAAGAAGAATGAGGTATAATCTTAACTGTAACGCTTGGCAGGAGCAGTTTATTTGGAGGAATAAAAAGTTGTAGGTTAAAGTAGATAAAAGTGAATGAGTGGGTAACTTTGTGTTTATATCGGCTTAAAGAAATAGAAGGTATTAATTGAAGAAATGCACGTCAAGTTAATTTTATTTTTAGGGAAATAATGAAAATTGATATAATATTGCTTAGTGTAATTATATATAGGTAACTATAATTATCTGTCATTTCAATCAAATTAAATGTTATTGTGGCAATTCTCTTGGGTTAAGTACGTGATATGATTGATTTAAATAGCAACATGAGATTGAAAGGAAAGAAGTCATAGCACAATTTGTATATTTTATTGATGGACAACGCGTTTAACAAATGGAAATGATTTCATTTATAAGGACATTGCTTAAAATTGTTACAATAATCAACATCTAGTAAATGTAATAATATCTAAAGTAATGTTTAAAATCGATAATTACATATTGTAAATCCTAATCCAAGAAAACAACTATATATGTTATTGTTGAATCTTGACAATCATCTAAGTCATTTGCTCAATACTTGTAGATGACTTCTTTGGTTCAAGATACAAACCTTATCTTGCATAGTTAGTAGATACAAGTCGAAGACTAATTTGCATGAGAATGAAACAAAGAGAGGATGTTAACCTTAAGAACAATCCATGTTGTTGTTGCCTTATTAGGTCCTTAACTCACACATAAGGTCCCCTACCTTATCCTACAAATTCTCATTCACCTCTCGGTAGTGAGATAGTTGCTCTTTCATCTCAAACAACTCTCTCTTGACCTCTTCATACTTTGTGAGGTGTAATTGGTACTTATCTTTCTTTAATTGCATCATGGGTTCTAAGTTCACTGCATATTCAAAGTAACTCCCGTGATTCAATTGTAACTTGTATTTTTTTACTAAGCACCTAATTTTTTAGGAAAAAATTGCAAACTCCCCTCGAAAAGAGGGGTGGGAAGGAGAGGGGGTTGGAGAGCACCTAATCCCAATGATGATCGCATGATAACTACTAGGTGCAAGGGGAACCTTCCAGCAAGGACAAAAAGAAAGAAGAAGATAATCATACTCTTGCAATTGACACAATCGGACTATGAGAGTAGGGGATATAATGATGGAAGAAATTGTCCTCACAAAAATACGCTTAAGAGGCCCATAAATACCCATTGATTACATGCCCAAGTTCTAGAGACTTACAAATAAACCAACCCTATTAAGTGAAAAGTAAGCAGCCCAAATTGCCAAAACAGGCTAGCCTACCTGAATAGCCCGATCTGGCTAGTTCACTTGATCTGGCCAATTTGCTTGATTTGGCCAATTAGCTTGATTTATATGTGGCCAATCCACTTGATTTGGCTAATTTGCTTGAATTAGCCTGCCAGAGGTGCTTGATATGACTGAGAAGATGAAAAGATACAAAATAAGGGAGTGAAATGATCACACCTCCCCAAAAAAATAATTGCTTGTCATTATACCCATTTTTTACTCTATAAAAACCCCTGCATGGTGATGGGGGGCAATCTAGAAAGAACTCAAATGGAACCAACGGAGAGAGAGAAATAAAGATAGAAACTCGTTATATTCTCTCTATATTATTCCATTTATAGTGGATACATTGCATGTTAGATCTCCTTCCCAAGTATAAGCCTGTCAAGTGTAGAATCAGATTACTAATCTCCTATTTTTGAATGTCTACTTACTTTTCCATTTTTTTTTCGCTCTTTCACATTTTCGGCAGTATGCAAATTCTTTGATGGCCAGCCCATTGAAGTCTTGACAACGGCCTTCATCGTTACCCTCATTCCCTCCTTGTCTTCCTGACCATACACGAATTCAACACACCCTTCCACAGCCATAGTGCAACACCATCGGCCTCCCTATCAACCCCACACCTCATGGCCATGGCTCAACAGCAACGCCGTCAACTACCTGTCCCACTCACACTCCTCTAAAGGTTTTTTAATATACTTGATTTTGTCATCTTGACTTTTTCCGATTATCCATTGAACTAATATAGTTTGGTCCTAGATCATAATTATTCCATATGATTTTAAGCGCAGTGCTACAGGAGTGGTATTTTATTCTGTAAAACATAAGTTGACCATGATTGAAGCGGGTAACATACCAAAGTTTGAGATGACTTGATCCCTAAGCCTAGCCCGAAAATCTTTGGCCAAACTTAAAGCTTGGGCATGAAAAAAATTTTTGAGGCCTTCCTTGACTCATGCTCATTTGCCTGGCTCAATGCCCCACCATCTAAAGTGCTATTCTCATATTGATGAACTCTTGTTCGAACCCTTCTCCCATGTGTGCTTGTTCTTATCTTGAAATTCCAAAGACAGTTCTCAAAGAAATAAACAAAATAAGAGAAGGGTTCCTATGAAACAAACAATATCAATTATTCCAATCAAATTCCATCTCTTGCCAAATGGGAGAAAAATTACGACCCAAAAGCAATGATGGATGCCAGCTGGGGCATCCTAAGGGTCAATGTCCTTAAACAAGCTCAATCTACTAAGGATATAAGATATTGAAGCTACATCAAAATAATACTCAATTGAGAAAAGAAGAGAACAGTTAGTTGCAAACACGAAATTAAAGACCAGTAAATGATCACCATCTCTCCCTATAGAAAGAGGGATCATAACTCAAATGGGGAGATCGATGCATCTCTTCAATGTGTTGCTGATCTCTTCTACGCAATACATATGTATGGCTTCAAAATGGAAACTAACAACCCAGAGATCCATTACTGGCACCATAACCAAAGCCAAACTCTTAAGTAACTATATGGGTTGTACTAAAGATATCTGGTTGTTGTTAGTTGAAACGGTTGCATGTCACTGTTACCGTTTACCCAAAAACCTTTATTATGCGTACGCCAGAACGCTTCTCTGAAGCAAATCAATAAACTAAAACTGACTAAGTCTTTCTTCTTTTTCTCCTTTCGGGCATATATTACTAATATCTAAGTCTATCTTCATTTAGCAAACGCAAGTCTATACCAAACAAACGTAACCACCAAACGAACCCATTGATCACCATTGTCAATAGTTGAACTCGAGTTGCAATGCATGCAAGTTTCTCAAAGTACGTAAAACATATGCATGCATGGCTATCACATTGTTCCGATTGATAGTAAAACATGCATGCATGCATGGAGAAATACTCAAGAATCATGCAATCATCGATATAGATCCGTGCAAGAGATATGCATGCATGGTATATGCTATCTTATTCCACAGGAGGGATCCCCGCAAGTTCCACTGGACCACCACCTGGATTCTCTTCAGGGTACGCCGCTGCCGGCGGATTCTCTTCACGGTGAGCCGCTGCCGGAGGATTCTCTGCAGGGTGCGCCGCTGCCCGAGGATTCTATTCTGGGGGCGCCGCTGCCGGAGGATTAATATTCTCTGCAGGGTGCGCTGCTGCCGGAGGATTAATATTCTCTGCAGGGTGCCCTGCTGGACTCTCACGGCCATTACCTCCGGTGTCAACGGAGAAGACCCGCAACAGGAGGAGCCATGGAAGACTCATGAGAGCGACGGCGACCCATCTGCCGCCGGTGAGGACCGCGACGACGCCGCACGAGAGGGCGGCGCCGCCCAGCAGGATCGCGGCTACGAAGTTCTTCTGTTGACATAGCGAGGGCGATTCTTGAACATAGGCAGGAAGATAGGAATGTGACTCCATGTTGAAGAAGCAGATCTCTCTCTCTCTCTCTCCACTTCTTCCTCTCCTTCCTCCTCTTTGTTATATGGTACTTTAATTTCTTTTGCGACTTGGATTGTTTATGTAGAAGCTATATTGGGACGGGAAATGGACGTACGAGAGGAAAGAGAAGAGGGGAGGAGACGGTGACATGAGAAATTAGGGAACATTATATATTATCTCTGTAAGTTGCCGTTTCAAATATATATACTCTCCTTAATGTAAAACTTTTTGCACATATTGGTTCCCACTATGAAAACGTTATCTCTGTTTAATCTCTATATTTTCTGCAAAAGGAAATCGTCTCACAGCGGAAACCAAAAGTTTTGAAACGACGGTAATAGTGACAGTAATAGTGATATGCTGCTGAGCAACTACCATTAGTTACAAGTTACAACCGTTTCAACTACCATTAGTTCCCTAATTTCTCCTGTCACCATCTCCTCCCCTTTTCCCTATCCTCTCGTCCAGTTCCTGTCTCAATACAACTTCTATATAAACGATCCAAGTCGAAAAAGAGATGAAAGTACCATGTAACAGGGAGAGAGAGAGAGAGGGAGAGCTCTACTTTTTCAACATGGCATCACAACCCCAACTTCGTGCCTATCTTCAAGAATTCTTCTCGCCGCGTCAACTGAAGAAGTTCGCGGCCGCGCTCCTGCTGGGCGTCGCCGCCTTCACGGGCGGCGGCGCCGCTGTCTTCAACAAGGACAAATGGTACGTCGCCAGTATCATGAGTCTTCCATGGCTCCTCCTGTTTCTGTTCGTCACCTTTTACACCGGGGGTAGTGGCCGTGAGAATCCAGCACCGCACCCTGCAGAGAATCCTCCGGCGGCGCACCCTGAAGAGAATCCTCCGGCGGCGCCGCACCCTGCAGAGAATCCTCCGGCGGCGCACCTTGAAGAGAATCCTTCTACAGCAGCGCACCCCGAAGAGAATCCTCCGGCAGCGCACCCTGAAGAGAATCCTCCAGTGGCGCCGCACCCTGAAGAGGATCCTCCGGCCGCGCACCCTGAAGAGAATCCTCCGGCCGCGCACCCTGAAGAGAATCCTCCGGCAGCGCGCCCTGAAGAGAATCCTCCCGCAGCGGCGCACCCTGAAGAGAATCCTCCGGCAACAGCGCACCCTGAAGAGAATCCTCCGGCAACAGCGCACCCTGAAGAGAACCCTCCGGCAACAGCGCACCCTGAAGAGAATCTTCCCGCAGCGGCGCACCCTGAAGAGAATCCTCCGGCAGCGGCGCACCCTGAAGAGAATCCTCCGGCAGCGGCTCACCGTGTAGAGAATCCTCCGGCGACAGCGCACCCTAAAGAGAACCCTCCGGCAATAGCGCACCCTGAAGAGAATCCTCCCGCAGCGGCGCACCCTGAAGAGAATCCTCCGGCATCGGCTCACCGTGTAGAGAATCCTCCGGCGACAGCGCACCCTGAAGAGAACCCTCCGGCAATAGCGCACCCTGAAGAGAATCCTCCCGCAGCGGCGCACCCTGAAGAGAATCCTCCGGCAGCGGCTCACCGTGTAGAGAATCCTCCGGCAACAGCGCACCCTGAAGAGAACCCTCCGGCAACAGCGCACCCTGAAGAGAATCCTCCCGCAGCGGCGCAGCCCGAAGAGAATCCTCCGGCAGCGGCTCACCGTGAAGAGAATCCTTCGGCAGCGGCGCACCCCGATGAGAATCCAGGTGGTGGTCAAGTGGAACTCGCGGGGATCCCTCGTGTGGGATAAGATAGCATACCATGCATGCATGTCTCCTGCATGGATCTATATCGATGATTGCATGATTCTTGAGTACTTCTCCATGCATGCATGCATGTTTTACGATCGATCGTAACGATGTTATAGCCATGCATGCATATGTTTTACTTTGAGAAACATACATGCATTAATGCAACTCGAGTTCAACGATTGACAATGGTGATCAATGGGTTCGTTTGGTGCTTACGTTTGTTTGGTATAGACATGCGTTTGATAGACTAATTAAATCTCTTAGTTACATATGCCCGAAAGGAGAAAAAGATCGAACGACTTAAGTTTTAGTTTATGGATTTGCTTCAAAGATGCGCTCTGGCATACGCATAATAAAGGTTTTTGAGTAAACGGTAATAGTGATATGCTGAGAAACTTCCATTAGTTACAAGTTAACAACCATTTCAACTACCAACAACCAGCTATCTTTAGTACAACCCATATAGTTACTTAAGAGTTCAGCTTTGGTTGTGTATGGTGCCATTGATAGATCTGCGGGGTGTTAGTTTCCATTTTGAAGCCATACATATGTATTGCGTAGAAGAGATCAGCAACACATTGAAGAGATGCATCGATCTTCGCATTTGAGTTTTGATCCCTCTTTATGTGAAGGAGAGATGGTGGTCATTTACTGGTCTTTAATTAATTTCGTGTTTACAACTACCGTACTATTCTTTTCTTTTCCCAATTGAGCATTGTTTTGATGTAGTTTCAATATCTTAATATAGCCTTAGTAGGTAGACCTTGATCAAGGACAGTGACCCTTAGGATGTCCCAGGCATCCATGATTGCTTTTGGGTTGCAATTTTTCTCCCATTTGGCGCAAGAGATGGAATTTAATTCGAAGCATTGATACTGTTTGTTTACTTCTCTAAGAACTCTCCCTGGAATCTTAAGTACAAGAACAGACACATATACGGCTGAAGGGTTCAAACAAGAGTTGATCAACATAAGAATAGCACTTGGGAGGGTGGGGCATTGCGCCAGGCATATGTGCATGGGTCAAGGTACGCTAAGCCTCAAAAACATTTTTTCATGCCCAACCTTAAGTTTGGCCAAAGATTTTCGTGCTAGGCCGAGAGATCAAGTCAGCTCAAACTTTGGTATTTTATCGGCTTCATTCATGGTCAACTTATGTTTTTCAAAATAAAAGACCACTCCTAAAGCACTATATTTAAAATAATATGAAATAATTATGATATAGGACCAAACAATATTAGTTCAATGGATAATAGGAAAAGGTAAATATGAAAGAATCAAATATATTAAGGAACCTTTGGAGGAGTGTGAGTGTGGGGGATGGGTTCTTCACCGCATTGAACTATGGTTGTTAAGGGAATAAGAGTTTGCTACACCACGGCCATGGGGTGCCAGGGCATCCGTGGGGATGATAGGGAGGCCGATGGTGTTGCACTATGGGTGTGGAGGGGTGTGTTGAATTTGTGAATATATGATCCGGAAGACAAAGAGGGAATGAGGCTAACGATGAAGGGAACCTGGACCAGGAGGAAAATGTTATTTCGGTAAGATAATTACCTAGCTTCAATGATCTAAATTATCATGCATAGGAAATATATATATATATATATATATATATATATATATATATATATATATATATATATATATATATATATATATAGTTGAGAGTTAATTTACATCAATCGAGATGTAATTGTTATATGGTGACATGATAATTCATATTAAAACTAGTGAGATTTGGAAGAAATTTTTAATTCCATAGTGAAAGTGGACAAATCTCTTGGTTGATGTAAAAGGCCTTTGCCTCTTATGACTTATGTAGTAAAGAGTGAGAGGTAGGGCCAGGGACCACGCACACACGTACACGCACCCCACCACAGCCTGGCTTGGGCTCGGGTGAAAATCAATTTAGAACTTGGACTCTTTTTGCTACGGATTCTTAATCTCACGATTTTAACCTGATTTTGTCGATCAAAAGGTAAAATTTGTCGACCAATTGTTTTGGTCGATCAATGAGTTAAGTTCCAATTAATCGACAAAAAAGTCAAGTTTGATCGACCAATTATTTACGTCGATCAATCGTTGTATTTCCATAAAACGAGAATTTTCCTAAATGTCTGCTTGTGGGCTTTATATAAGGGTCACGAGAGGGCTCTCATTTGACACACAACAAGAGTAGAAAAGTTCTCTCCACTCTCTCTCCCTCTCTCTCGTTCTTGTCTCTCATTCTTGGTGCGTTCGTTAAACATGAGATTGGTAAAAAAATCTCCAATCACTTTTATTGATTTTGCACAAGGAGATTAAGAGATCTAAGGGAAGTTTTTATTTGATCAAACCATTAAATTGGTAGATTAATCAGGAATTTGGTTGGAAACCAAATTCCTTCGGTTTTGTTCTCCTGAGGTGGTTTTTGAGGATATCCAAGATTGTAATGTGCTAAATCTTGGAGGTGGATCGTTGTATCCTGGGAGGAGTTCGTTAAACCCCGACACACCGGTGTTATGGGAGGTGATACATTCTCTAAGGGAAGTCCCTAATGGGCGCTTTAATCGGAGTAAAATCTAATCCCTTCTTGTTTTATTTATTTATGCTATTGCATGTTATTTATTTTTTATTTTATTCTAGATCTTGCTAAATCATGTTTGACTTACTTGATTTAATATTTTTTATTGATGCAAAAACATTGGAAATGTATATGTTTTTATTTATTTATTTCATATATGCATTTATTTCAATAATATATATATATTATAGCATGTAATTATGGGCTAGGTTTTTGCGGCAGCATTTTAGTTCTAAGAATGGACTGTGCTTTAAGCTTTCGGATCTAGGCACATTAGTGTTGGTGTAAGTGCACCACGATCATTAATTTTAATGATAAAAAAATACTTGTAATTTAACATTTTTATTGAGTTTATGAGTTTCAAGAAAATGCAAATGTTTATAAGTACGAAGGAGGAGCTTAAGCTCACATCCATGACGGATTTGAGGAGCTTGATGGAGGAGGATTTTCGCTTAGAGCGAGAGCTTGATGAAAGGAAAAAAAGAATAGGATAGATGTTGTTCTTGTCTTGTATTTTTGTCTTTATATTCTTTGCTCTATTTTATTCAGATGTTTGTTAAAAAGCCTAAAGTAACTAAACAAAAGTCCTAGGAACACTTACTTAACCCTAAAATACTTAGGCTTTTCAAAGAGAACTTAGAAAGCCAAAATAGACATTAGACAACTTAATCAGACGTCTAATATGAAAATCAGACGTCTGATCTTAGACTTTAAGACGTCTGATTGTTTGATCAGATGTCTAAACAGTTAGACTAGATTTAGTCCTTCTGTCTGTTAATTTCAGACGACCAGCCCCTAGTGTAGATGTCTTAGAAGATATATGATGACCTTGCTAGACATCCAACTAGAGAACCGTTGGCTTTATCAGACTAATCGTTGAGGATTAACCTTTAATCTAACCTACATACACTTTCAGACGTCCGTAGTGATCCTTAGACGTTTAATAAATAGACGTTAGGCTCAATCCATCCCCAAATCACTTTTGTCAGTGATTATAGTTGTTTGAGCCTCGGGAAATCAATTCCTGCAGTAAAACCTATTTTCAGACGTCCAGACTTTATGGCAGACGTCCGACCTGTCGTCTGACCAACAAGACCTAGAACCCTGTTTAGGTCTGGACAAAAATAGGAAGAAAACCTGTCTAGAATTAAACGTCTGACCTTAAGTCTAGACGTCCTAAAAGTCATCTTTAGACGATAGTTTTGATCCAACACCGTCCAATTGATCCACCCTTCTAGATCAGACGTTCGACCATAAAATTAGACGATGACCTAGACATCTGATAATAGATCTAAACGTCTGATAACCCTGTCAGAATCATAAATAACCCTGATTCCAGCCTGATTTGCCATGGATTTGTTCCTAACAGTTAGAGAAGCCTTCTAACGTTTAGAAGAGGCTTCTAAACCCTTCTTAGGACATTTATAAATAGTGGAACACCCTTCCTAAGCCAAGACACACAAAGTAACACTACTTCCACACTCTTTTGTGTCATAGAGAAGCAATTATCAAGAAGTGAAGTGATCTTGCTCTCCAAGCCCCATTTAACAAATCCAAGAGCATCGGTACTCTGCCGAGATCACGCCTACACACTTTCATCTAAGGGAAGTCTATCTTTCCTATAGGAGCTAGATTAACATTAATACTTTGTGACTCTATAGGACTGTTGTATTTTTCTTTATTGTTGGTTGGGTATTCGCCTTGCAAATTCCTGTCTCTTTTGTAGGAAAAAATACTCCTCGTGAAGAAGAAGGGTTTGAGGTACACTATCCTTGTATAAAGTAGTATTGTTGTAAAAAGTTGAACTACCCTCGTTTGAAGTAGTTCGTTAGTGGATTCGATCGACTCGATTGATTGGAAAATCCTAAGTCGAGAAGCTTAGGTAGTAATATTTACCCAGATTTGGATTTCCACCTAAAAATCATTATGTACTTGTGATTGCATTCTTTTTGTGTGATTGTTATTTTACTTCCGCATTATTTCTTTTATCAAGCAAATTTCACCCCCCTTCATTATAGAACCCTACAATTAGGCCTAAGTCAAGCCTAAGTAATTATTTGGTCCTAAAACAAATCTCAAGCTAGTCTAGATTAATTGAGTTTGGATTTGGCTGGACTAGGGAATTGGACTTTAGGTTGAGTAAACTAGCCTAGTCGAATATTTTAGCCTATATAGCTACTTTCAGGCTTACATTTGTGTTGTTCTCGCGGGAGCTAGATCGTGTTTTAACAGATATGTCGTTGTAATATAGATGATCTTTCCGCGAAAATAAATAAAAATTTATAACTTGAAATTTGGAGTATCCCGAGGTCGAACTCAGGGAGCACACTTCGATTCTAGAAGCATACAAATTCATAATTCAATATACTACTTTTATAAAAATTAAAGAGAGAGAGATAGTGAACAAAGATCATTTTCTCGATTTTTCTTTTCTTTCTTTCTTTCTTTCTTTCTTCTTCTCTCTTCCTTCTCTTCTTTCTCTGCCGTTCCTTTCTCGGATGTCTGATTCTTTGAATCAGACGCCTTATCTGCCCCTTTGCTACAGTGCCTTGCCAGCTCTTCTTCTCTTGGTTTCTTCTTCTTCTCCTCTCTGCAGCTTCTTCCTTCTTGTCTTCTTCCTCTTTTCTTTCAACTGCTCTGTGCGGCTAGGTGTCCTTAGCCACTCCTCAGCCTTGAGTTCTTCCTTCTTCTTTCTTTTGCAGCTTCTTCCTTCTTTTGGTTTCTTCCCCTCTGCAGCTTCTTCCTCCTTCCCTTCAGCAGCTACGGCTCTTCTTCTTCTCTTCTGCTCCGCTCCTCCTCCTTTCTTCTTCTCCTACTCCCTGTACGTTACTCGGTTAGGCAAAACCTAACCCCTACTCACCCCGTGTCTCTCTCTCTCTATTTCTCTCTCAAAGGTTCGCTCCCAGAGCATTCGCGGGTATACGGGTTGGGTAACGCACTCGGGACTAGGCCCACCGGTGTGTGGTGGTGGGCGAGGAGTGCATGGTAGGGTAATCGGGTTCGGACCCAGATCCGCGGGGCGTGAGCGCAGGCAAGGGCGGGTGCGAGCGCGTGGCGCGCTGCGTGCATGGGCGAGGGACCTGACTCCTGTGTATCGAAGGCGATAAGCCTAATACACTTTTTTGACTTATATGACACGCCACGCCCAGCTGTTTACGAGGTGGGACTAAAAGTCCCACCTAAATTTCGCACCCTCACCCGCAGTAGGAAACCTCACGATTGCAGTGGTACACGAGCTCTCACCTTCGATTGGGGACCTGGGACCGTGTGTGAATCTCACCTGCGCAGCCTGGGTCTCCCACCTGGGGCTGCAGCGGCCTGGAGCTGCTAGCAAGCTCGTCGGCAATGGAGGCTAGCCTGCGGAACCTGAAAGCATGAACACTGCTTCGCGGCTCCGTCAGAACATCAAAAAACCTTCGCCATATCACGGCGAAGATGAGCTGGGGGTTGGTTGGCCATGGGGTGGCCTTAGCGTGCGTGCCTATGTTGCCCTATGGCCGAGAGGATGGGTTTGTTCAGGGGGTAGTTTCAGTGGGTGGCATGGTCAGTGGATGGGCTAGAGGTGGTCAGTGGAAAGTGGTGCAGCTTCTGAGGTGTTTGGCGAGGTGGATGGGTGAGTGGAATGACGAAAGCACCTCGCTGGAGGTTTGGCCGGAGGTGGAGAAGGTGGCGATGGACAGTGGCGGTCGAAGGGTAGAAACAAAAAATCAACAGGGGGAAAATAATGGAGAGAGTAAGGGGAGGAGTTTCTACCTAGCTAAGCGGACGAAAGGGAGGAGATGGCGATTGGCGTGTCTTTTCCGTCGCCGGAGACGAAAGTGCCAGAGGAGGGGGTGGCGTCGAAGAGAAGGGGTCGAAGAGTGCCAGTTGGTGCGGCCTGGCGCGGAGGAGAATGGTGGAGCTGGCTCTGCCACTGGTATGGTGGCAGAGCGATAAGAAGGGGGAGGAAGAATCACCGGAAGCATCGGGCTGTTGGCCAGAGTGAGGAGGGACGAATTTGGGGGAGTTCTCTGGCCAAAATGAGCTTGAAGCAACCAGTGGCCCCTGCCGCTCCTTAAATAGATGTTGGCGAGGAGGAGATCTCGAGGAGGGAGCGTGGGCAGGCCGCCAGAGAATGGCCGGAGAAGAGACTCATGCCTCTCGCACGTTCGCACGAGAGGTATGGGCATCGACAGGGCATGGGAGGGGGTCCCTGCGGAAGAAGACAACGCAGGGGACCTCCTTCTCGTTTCTAGGGCTGGTCCCCATACCCTGCGCGGTGCCAACCTTCACGCAAAGTCGCCGGAGGCATGGGCAGCTGCTGCTAGTGGCAGAGGGACCGGCTTGCAAAGAACGAAAGGAAAGCTGAGGGGCTAAGTGCAAGGGTTCAAAAAGTAATTCTTGAGGATCAATTTGTAAAGTAGGTCAAAATGGCCTTATCTTCGGTTTAAATTTTGGTACAAACCTAATTTGGACCTAAGGAATCCAATGGTGAAATTTGATTTTAGGTTTGACCACGTTTGACCGATCAATTTGCATAAAAACCCAAATTAGGTTAAAATTTCAGTATGGTTCTCAATCTAGGTCAAGGTAGCTTCCAATGGCCAAATTGAATGTTCTAAACCCTAGGAGATGCTTTTTCATGAATTTTAGAGGGTTTAATTGATTTTTATCTTACCTGAAACTTCTTGAATTAAAGTAGGTTTGTTTTAGAGTTACAGAATGTCATTTAATTCCTAGAAATTGTTATAACCCTTTTCGGATCAAATCATCCCACTTTCTTTCTTATTAAGCCCATTTGACCTGTGTTTAGACTCTTAGACATCCTGTTTGTGTATTGCATTGGTAAAATTATAGTTTTACCCCTTGTGAGTTGCTTTATACTCAAATTTATAGTTCTTTGATTTAGGCTTTCCCTTAGGTTTTGTAGGAGCTTTTGTATACTTATTTAGGTCAAAATGTGCTAGTTAGGATTTATGATAAGGCTCTCATCAATTTGTGTGGAGCACAAAATAATTCTCTAAGTTTACTCTGCCTACTTACTCCAGCAATATTTTTTGCATTAGAAAACTATTGCGAGATGGTAGGTAGACAATGCAAAACAATGTATGATATGTTGGCGAGTTTGTCATCTAAGCCATCTCCTATGGAGCATGAAAGAAGAGATATCCCTTAAGAAGCAAATGAAGAAACATACAAATTGGCTTTCTTCCTCCACTACTCCCCCAACCCTACAACAAACCCCCCTCCCCCCTTCTTGGTGTAGGGTATCCTTACAAACTTCTTAGTTGAATTGAAGTCAATGAGTTGAATTGCATTCAAGTCAATGACATTATAGAACACATCACAACTTATAACTTCCTATAAACATTGTAGGGCAAAATTCTTTTGACTGTATGGCCCCGTCCATGGTATTATTTCCATACAATCTAATTATTGCAAAGCTGGAATTTCATTGAGGCCGGAGGTTGGCAACATCAATGGAAAGTTTACCACGAAGTGGAAGTGGAGTCTCAAAGTAGTAGTCCAACCCTTCACCTAGAAGAAGATAGAAAATGTTAGACATAAGAAGATGTACGTCAATAAAACTAAAGGAAAATTAAATGTCATTGGTCCAAAAAGCATTCATTCAGATCCAAGAATTGACCATTAGGGAATGAACGTTGGTAGGTGCATCTGGATTTGCACCCGCAAATGCACCTAGGTGCATCTCCACCACACATCCACGGTGAATGGGACAAAAGCACTGCTGCATTTTGTAGGAAACAGCAGAGGCCCTACCAGGAGGGGGTGACGTAATAAATTGCGGAATTGAAAATAAACAATCTCACAAAAAATTCAATCACACAATGTGCACAAATATTTTTAGGTGGAAACCCAAACCGGGTGAAAACCACCACCTAACCCTCTCGAGTTAGGATTTTCTGATCAACCAAGTTGATCAAATCCACTAAACGAATCACTTAAAGGAGGGTGATTCAACCTCAATTACAACCACACTACAAGTGCAAGGGTAGCGTTCCCAACCCCTTCTCTTCATGAGAAGGATTTTGTCCCACGAAGGAGACGGGAATTCGCAAAGCGAATACCCAACCAAATAACAAAGATAAAATAAACAACAATCCTATAGAGCCAACAAAGTAATATTTAACCTGTTACGAACGTGGCATTAGGCGAATTTTTAAGACATCTGGGAGGTGGCCCAGACCTCTGTCCAGACGTTTGGAACCCTTCCCAGACGTCTGGTAATAAATTTTTTCGGCGTACCGGGTTACGTCTGCGGGCGTACGTGCGCAGACTGCGCCCGCCGCCTTCGTCTCCTTTTTCCTCTCTCTTCCTGCAGACGCGCCGTCTCTCCTCTCTCTCGCCACACTACCTTATATACACCCTCGCCCTCTGATGATCGAGGCGTTAACTAGGTTTTGTTATAGAAATAGCGTTGTAGTACAGCTAGTTATTGCCATCATTACATATATAATTTTTTTACTCGGAAATAAAAGAGTTCCCGAGGTCGAACTCAGGGAGCAAGTCGTATTCTAGAAGTACAAATTCTTATTACAAAAATAAAGAGAGAGAGAGAGAGATGAAAAATTTGGTGGCTTCTTCTTCTTCTCTTCTTTCTTCCTCTTTGTCTCTTCTTTCTTCTCTTCCTGTTCTTCTTGTCTTCTCTCTTCTGTTCTTCAGATCTTCCTCTCGTGCTCTTCTTCTTCTGTCTTCTGTTCTTCCTTGTTTTCTCTTCTTTCTTTTTCTTCTTTCTTGTCTTTCCTCTTCTTTGCCGCGGTTCTGCTTCTTCTTTTCTTCTTCCTTGCCTTCAAGACGTCGTCTGATTTTGCAATCAGACGACTTAAACTGCTGCTGCTACAGTGTCTCCCTTAGCTTCCGTCTTCTTCTTCTTCTTCCGTAGTCCTTCTTCTTCTTCACCTGTGCCTGCACACTTCAAGGTTTTCGTCAGAGGGTAAAACCTACTCTACCCTCCCCCCCCGCATCTCTCTCTCTCAGAATTCGCTCTTAGGAAAGCTCTCCCAGAGCAACCGGGTAATCGGATACGCGGGTCGCTCCTGGGTCCAGGCCCACCGGCGTGCGATGGTGGGCAAGGAGTGCAGGTTGGGCTAATCGGGTCGGAGCCAGGTCCGCGGGGCGTGAGCGCGGACGAGGCCGGGTAATCAGGCGGGTGAAGGGGACCTCACCCCGTGAACTGAGGCAAACAGCTTAAGGCACCTTTTGCCTTTAAGCGCACGCGCGCCTCTGCGAGTTTCTGAGGTGGGACTAAATGTCCCACCCCAATTTGGGCGCCTGTGCGAAGGAAGCTGCGGCGGTCGAGGCTTCGCACGAGGGCTTCGCCTCAACTGCAGCCTGGCGCTTCGCGAAAATACCTCGCACATCCTGGGAGCGTGACCTGGGTGCGGCGCGCCTGGAGCAGCAGGTCGAAGGAGCTTCTTCACCTCAGCAATGGCGGCGGCGAGTGAAGTTCCTGTTTACAGAGAAAGGGCCTCTCGGCCTAATTAGATACGCGGAGGACCTTCGCCGTGGCATGGCGAAGGTGGTCGGGGGGTCTGCAGGTGGCGGGGCGGAGCCTAAGGGCCGCCCTAGGTCAAACTGCAGGTGGAGAGATGGGTTTGTTCGGTGGAGTTGCAGAGGGCGATTCGGAGGAAGTGGAAGGGCGGAGGTTGATCAAGGTGAGGAGGCGAAGGTTCTGCGGTGGTTGGCGAGCCGTGTGGGTTGCTGGAGTGATGGGAGCGGGTCGCCGGAGTGTGGCCGGAGGTGGAGAAGGTGAGGGTGATTGGTCGGAATCGAGGGCGACAGTAAAGGTTTAAAGTGAGGAAAAGGAAGAGGGGAGGAAGAGGAGAAGTTATACCTACTTAGCAGGACGAGGAGGGGCCGGAGTAGGCGACAGTCGTATCGACTGTCGCCGGAGAAGAAGCTGCCCAGGGGAAGGAGCGACGGCGAGGAGAGGGTCGGAGAGGCGCGTGCTGGGTGCAGGGCGGCGTGGGAAGAGCGAGGGAAGGCAACCCTGCTGCTGGTAGTGCGGTAGGGCGAGGAGGAGGAGGAGAAGCCGCCGGAGCAAGGGGGAGTCTGTCGGAGTGGGAAGAGAGGAAGTGAGGGGGTATCTCCGTCAGATCCGAGCTGGGAAGAACGGCGGAGCGACGGGGGTATTTATAGGGGTAGAACCAGAGAGGAGGGCGAAGGGAGACGACGTGTCTCCCTCGCTGGAGGATGCCGGAGGAAGGATACCCATACCGTCCGTGCGTTCGCACGGCCGGTATGGGTGGTTGCAGCCATCAGGGGGGTGTTCCTGCGACGGCTGACGACGCAGGGCACCCCCATTTGACTTGGCAGGCTCCCTCCCTTACCCTGCGCGGCGCCATGCTCCGCGCAAGGTCGCCGAAGCATGGTGCTGCTCAGGTTTTGCAGGAGGGACCTAAATACAAAGAACGAAGGAGAGTTAAGGGCCAAAATGTGAGGGTTCGAAAGTTGAGGGCCAGAAAGTAAATGTATGAGGACCAAAGTGTAAAGTTGGTCAAGAAGGTTTCTTCTTAGGCTCAAGTTTTTATACATGACGAATTAGGACCTAAGGATTCTGATGGTGAATTTTATTTCTAGATTAAACCTTGTTTGACCAGTCAATTTACGCAAAAACACAAATTAAGTTGTTAATTGGGCATGGTTCTCAATGTAGGTCAAAATGGGTTCCTAAGGCCAAATTGAAGGTTCTAAACCCTAGAGATTATTTTTCTATGAATTTTAGAGGGTTTATTCTATTTTTACTTTGCCTCGAACCTCGTGTATTTAAGTGGGTTTGTTTTTAGGGTTACAGGATGTCATTTAATTCTTCGGAGTTGCTGTAGCCCTTGTTGAGTCATTTCATCCCATTTATCTTCTTATTAGGTTATTTTGACCTATGTTTGGACCCTGAGTTACCCTATTTTCATATTAGATTTGTGAAATTGCATTTTTACCCCTCAGTTTATGTTTTCTTTGCAAACTCAGAATCTCTCTGAGCCAAGCCTTTCTAAGGTTATGTAGGAGCTTTTATTCTCTGTATTAGGTCAAAATGAGCTAGTTATGGCTTATGATGAGGTTCTCATCACCCTCTCCCTCACCCTCATCTCCTCCGCCCTTCTCTTCTCCTTCTCCCTGCCAGTGCGAGAGCGCGAGCGAGTGCGCGGCAGCGGCATCAGCAGCTGCGGCGAGTGTGCGGGAAGGAGGGTTGTGAGCGGAAGGAAGAAGCTCGACCGTGAAGGTGCGAGCTTGCCGGGGCAGCTAGAGTCGGCCGGCGGGGGAGCGGCGGGCGTGGGGTGTCGAGGAGGGGATGCTGCAGCTCGGGCAGCAGGTGGAAAGGGCACGGCGCGGCCGTGCGTCACGGGCAGAGAGCGGATTTGGATCTGGTTTTGGAAAATTTTCTAGAATCAGACGTCTGGACTTACGTCCAGACGACGCCAAAGGCGTCTGTAGGACGGTCCAGACGTCTGACAGGTAAAATACTTCTTATCTTCTCCTTTTTGCATGTGTACGGCCATGCAGCTGTCCGCCGCGACTTCTGCGCTTCGTCGTGCTGAGAGCAGGTGTATGTGTGTGCAGGTCCTGCTCGGGAGGGCGCAAGGGCTCGCCATCCCACGTGAATCAGACGTCTGGCCGTAGTGCCAGACGACGGAGAGGACCTCCAAACTTCCTGGGTGACAATCGGACGTCTGGGAACCAAGGCCAGACGTTCCAGCGGGCTTCTGGACATCTGAAGGACTGTGCAAAAATGAGGTACGACCGATCCATCTTTTAAGACGTCTGGAAGATGTTCCAGACGTCGGATTTTGGACAGTTTCGTCGTTTTGACCTGTTTATGGCCCGTTCATTATCCGTTTTCCACGTTTGGAGTTGCGTTCTTTCAAAAGTAAATTCCTTTATCCATTTATAGTAATTGTATACCATTCTGAGAAACTCCTTGTGATTGATCCTTGTGTTAGGATCATGTTCCGTTGCAGTCTTGGGGGTTGCGGAGGCACACGGGATTACTAACCACGCCCCCAGTACTCCCGGTTTCGCTGGTAGAGTGGCTTTTTAATTTAGTTAACAAAATTTGTTACAATTCTGAAATAATTAATAGAGTTTAGGGCAATGCATGAACCCTAGGACTGAGAAATTAGATTGAATGATAGATCCTAGGGTATTGCATGAATCGTAGGATTGGAAAACTAGATTGAATGATATATCCTAGGTTACGGCATGAATCCTAGGATTGGAAAACTAGTTGAACATACAGACATTGCAGTCTTGGAAAGTAGAAAGGAAATAATAGCTGCCTGTAAATTGATTAACAGCTGCCTGTTATGAAAGAATAAATATGATTGAGAATATGGGTTGTATGAACGTAAAACTGGAATGGTGAAACCTAAAATGGCCAAACGAAAAGAACATGAACCCTACGGGGAATTAGGAGTAGAACTCCTAGAAAGGGAATAGAATGGAACTGAGAAAGTGAAACATGGAAGTGTGTTGTCTCTTGGGTACGTGATACCAAAGACAGCACACATTACCTCTTAGTGTAGAGGGGAGCTTGTCGCCCTCGGGTTGAGACCGGGGTGGGTTTGGCCATTGTACACCGACTTGTTGGCCCTCGCGTACGCAGTACCGAGGAGAGCTACTAGTGTAGGGAGAGCGCTAGCTACCCCACGAGCCCCGGGGTTCTGCTAGCCCTCCTACACCGACTTGTTAGGCCCACTGTGCAAACCAGGGTGGTCAGGCGAGGGTGCGTGGACTGTGGAGGGGTTGGACCCCTGTTACTGAGAGGGCTCTGCCCTATACTGGTTCCGTGCTGTGCTTTAGGCGCAACCGTTAACGGAAATAACTGATCGCGTGCCAGTGTGGGGTAGCTACCCGTGCGCTTTTCGCGCGTGCCGTAGTCACCGTTACGTCTGTCAGCGACCTGGGTGGTTGACTGAGGGTAGGACCACCACGGGGGACTCTTCCGGCCAGGAGAGCACCACGTGTCACTTCTACTTTTCGGAAAAGACTGCAATCAAGATCGTTCCCACGAGGAACATTCGAGATCAATAGAAGGATCTGAGAAATAAATCAATAGTGAAATAACAGAAAGACGGAATTAAAGAAAGTAAAAATATAATAGTTGCTGTACACTCTACTGCTTCTTTAGGTTTTAGTTGCCACTCTACTAAGCGTTTCGCTGACGTGTTACCCTCGTTACTTTTCAGGACCAGGAGTTGAGCAGCCAGGGTCAGTGGCTGCAGAGGACGCTGGGCCTAGTAGGGTCTAGTAGGGTTACCTGTAGTACTTTCTGTACTTTTCCTCCACTGTAGTGAGTAGTTTTCTTTGTTACTCCCTTTACTTTCTTTATCGAAAGCTTTATGTTATGTACATATTTATTTCCCTTCTGTTGTGGTGATGTATAGTGTAGCATTCCCTTTTCTTACTGCAGTATTTTGTTACTGCTAGTTATATTCATGGTGAATGTGGTTTATTTTACTGCTCTTTTGGTTACTTCCTCGTTGGACGACTAGGTCTTGGGATTAGTCGAGTCAGTCCAATTCTCGTGTCTCGTAAGGATTCGGGAATCGGGTCGTTACATAACCTAAGCTTCTATAGGAATTAAGATGCTTCCCTTTGCAAGGAGAGCGTCGAATTTATGATGCGGGTGCGTGAGCCACGCGACGGCGCAACGTTGCTCTCGTGAATTACGGTGGGAGAGCGGGTGCGCAAAGGCTTGATGCTCTCAAGATGTCGAACTTGAGCTTAGAGAGCAAGAGATTCTTTTTGGACACAAGAGAGTGGAAGTGTATTACTAAGTGTGTCTTGTGTGTTTTGGGTGTATGTATGTGTGCAAGAGGTTCCTCTCTATTTATAGAGGCCTTAGGAAGGCTTTGGAAGGCTTTGGAAAGCTTCCATAGCCGTTGGGTGCAAAGCCCAAGAGAATCAGGTCGAAATCAGGAACAATGATTGCACTGACAGGGTTATCAGACGTCTGATCCTGGCATTAGACGTCTGGAAGATCACTTTAAGACGTCTGCGAAAAAATATCAGACGTCTGATTTTAAGCGGGTTTCTTCCTGACTTGGATCAGATAAAAATAGGGTTCTAGTGCAAGTCCATCAGACGACATATAGGACGTCTGGCACTATGTATGGACGTCTGGAAACCTACTTTTTCGTGGGAATGGATTTCCAAGAGAGTGCAACGGCTAGAAAATCTCTGAGAAGAGATTTTGGGTCAGCTGAGGTAAAACGGTCATTTATCAGACGTCTGGAAAGGCTTAAGGACGTCTGATAAGGCTCTAACGGTCATATCATTCAGTGTTTGTTAAGCCAGCCAACGGTCCACTAATTAGACGTCTGGCAAGTCCATCAGACGTCTGATTTTATCAGACAGAATACCTAATCCAACCTAATTGTTATCAGACGTCTGAATCAACAGTCAGACATTTTAAAACATATTATTAGACGTCTGATTTTGGAATTAGACGTCTGGAAATGCTGTTTGAACCCTATATTGGTTTTCTAAGTTTTCTACAGAAAACCTAAGTGTCGTAGGGTTGTGTCGGTGTTCCTAGGACTACTATTAGGGTACTTTGAGGCTCTTTAACATGAATCTAAGTAACAAAAATAAAGAGCAACAAAGGAAACGAAAAATATGAGGAGTACAAGAGAAGGAAATCTATCATATTCTTCTTGTCCTTCCATCTTCAATCTATCGCTCCTCGCGAATCTTCTCTGTTCTCCATCAAGCTCCTCCAATCCATCCTGGATGTGAGCTCGAACTCCGTCTAATTACGTCTCCATTTGCAATTGACCTGAAATCTAAGACTTCAAGTGCAAATGTTAAATGACACGTGTTTTGTTATAATCAAAACAAATGATCGTGGTGCTCTAGCACCAACAATCTCCCCCTTTTTGATGATGACAAAATCATAAATAATAATGCAAAAAATCCTCCTCCTTTTTGACATTATCAAAAAGGTTTAATTGATTTTAAATTTCCTATAACTCCCCCTTAAAACATGCTCTTCTATGAATTTCTTTTAACAACAGTAATGTCCTCCCCCTTTTTGTAACAACAAGATAGCTATTATTTTTCTCCCCCTTACTAAAGGAAATTTAGCTAACTTGCATCTCCCCCTTAAAAATTGACAATTAGCTCATAAATCTTTTTAACTCCCCCTATCTAAATGCTAATGATAAAAAGATAGGGTGAAGAATTTTGACCTCACCTACCATGGCCAATAAAATGGCCCAAATGGTGGTGGTGGATGCCACATCGGATGGGGCTCCCATCCGTTGGCGCTGGTCTCCAGTCTGGTGGTCGACGTGCGGCGGGTCCATTATTTGTTCGCCGTCTTATTGGTCTTCTTGTTCTCCTCCTTTGTCTGCTGCTTGATTCTCCCAACACGAGTTGACCAACTTTGAGCTTGTAGGTCCAGTCCTTTGTGTTGTAGTCATCCCTGAAACCTGCAAAACAAGATTCCAATTCTTTCTTCGGTATCCAAGTGAGCTTGGATCCGGATCTGTTAGTGGGTCTCCTTGACAGAGATCCTTTCTCAACCTTAGGGCTATAAAAATTATCTACTTTGTTGATTAATTTGTTGGAGTTCTCCCGAAGACATGCAATTTCTTTTTCTATAATATGCATCTTAGTCTTTAAGTCAGAAATTTCTAATTTTAAACTAACATTCTCCTCAATCAATTTATTATTTTCATTTATGAGGTTATGATTTTCTAATAATAGGTTATTATTTTTAGCACTAGCTTCTATGTCCTTAAGTTATTTTTCTAACCTATCATTTTCATTTTTAAGAAAACTAAGGTTCTTTTTAATACTTTTATTTTCTATTTTTAGTGATTTACTAAGCTCATACAACTCATTAAAAGCATCTTGTAAATCCGAGTTTACCTCATTGTCGCTGTCGTCGCTGTCGTTATCCGTGATGGCCATGAATCCAAGGCAAGCGGTTTCCTTCTTCTCGAGATCTTCTTCCGAGCTCGTCTCCTCATGAGTGCCTTCCAACCTCCTCCATATCTCGTGGGCGGTGGTGCACTCTTGGATTCGTTCGAATTCTTTCGGACTCAATGCGCAATACAGGGCATTCATTGCCGTTGCGTTGAGTGAAAGCTCTTGAATCTGCAGCTGCGAGTAGCCTCCTTGGGGTCGCTTCGGGATCTCGTATGGGGTTTCGCAACATCCCCATATCTCGAACTCAGTGGCTTGGAGCTACGTCTTCATCCTCAACTTCCAATATCCGAAGTCCCTCCCGTCGAAATAGGGTGGTCGGACGGTGGACTGCCCTTCGGAGATTCTGATCGCGGCTATGCTCCCCTCCATGATCTTCTTGCCGGATGTTACTCCGATCTCGCAAGAACCTGCTCTGATACCAATTGTAGGAAACAGCGGAGGCCCTACTAGGAGGGGGTGACGTAATAAATTGCGGAATTGAAAATAAACAATCTCACAAAAAATTCAATCACACAATGTGCACAAATATTTTTAGGTGGAAACCTAAACCGGGTGAAAACCACCACTTAACCCTCTCGAGTTAGGATTTTCCGATCAACCAAGTTGATCAAATCCACTAAACGAATCACTTAAAGGAGGGTGATTCAACCTCAATTACAACCATGCTACAAGTGCGAAGGTAGCGTTCCTCAACCCCTTCTCTTCACGAGAAGGATTTTGTCCCACGAAGGAGACGAGAATTCGCAAAGCGAATACCCAACCAAATAACAAAGATAAAATAAACAACAATCCTATAGAGCCAACAAAGTAATATTTAACCTAAGCTTCTATAGGAATTAAGATGCTTCCCTTTGCAAGGAGAGCGTCGAATTGATGATGCGGGTCCGTGAGCCACGCGACGGCTCAACGTTGCTCTCGTGAATTACGGTGGGAGAGCGGGTGCGCAAAGGCTTGATGCTCTCAAGATGTAGAACTTGAGCTTAGAGAGCAAGAGATTCTTTTTGGACACAAGAGAGTGGAAGTGTATTACTAGGTGTGTCTTGTGTGTTTTGGGTGTATGTGTGTGTGCAAGAGGTTCCTCTCTATTTATAGAGGCCTTAGGAAGGCTTTGGAAAGTTTCCATAGCCGTTGGGTGCAAAGCCCAAGAGAATGAGGCCGAAATCAGGAACAATGATTGCATTAACAGGGTTATCGACGTCTGATCCTGGCATCAAACGTCTGGAAGATCACTTTAAGATGTCTGGGAAAAAATATCAGACGTCTGATTTTAGGCGGGTTTCTTCCTGACTTGGATCAGATCTAAACAGGGTTTTAGTGCAAGTCCATCAGACGACATACAGGACGTCTGGCACTATATCTGGACATCTGGAAACCTACTTTTTCGTGGGAATGGATTTCCAAGAGAGTGTAACGGCTAGAAAATATCTAAGAAGAGATTTTGGGTCAGCTAAGGTAAAACGGTCATTTATCAGACGTCTGGAAAGGCTTAAGGACGTCTGATAAGGCTCTAACGGTCATATCATTCAGTGTTTGTTAAGCCAGCCAACGGTCCACTAATTGGACGTCTGGCAAGTCCATCAGACGTCTTCTAAGACGTCTGGACTAAGGTCTGGACGTCTGATTTTATCAGACAGAATACCTAATCCAACCTAATTGTTATCAGACGTCTGAATCGACAATCAGACGTCTTAAAACATATTATCAGACGTCTGATTTTGGAATTAGACGTCTGGAAATGTTGTTTGAATCCTATATTGGTTTTCTAGGTTTTCTACAGAAAACCTAAGTGTCGTAGGGTTGTGCCGGGGTTCCTAAGACTACTGTTAGGGTACTTTGAGGCTCTTTAACATGAATCTAAGTAACAAAAATAAAGAGTAACAAAAGAAACGAAAAATGCAAGGAGTACAAGAGAAGGAAATCTATCCTATTCTTCTTGTCCTTCCATCTTCAATTTATCGCTCCTCGCGAATCTTCTCTGTTCTCCATCAAGCTCCTCCAATCTGTCCTGGATGCTTGCTCGAACTCTATCTAATCACGTCTCCATTTGCAATTGACCTGAAATCTAAGACTACAAGTGCAAATGTTAAATGACATGTGTTTTGTTATAATCAAAACAAATAATCGTGGTGCTCTGGTACCAACACATTTTTATCTCATTCACGGGATGTGTGGTGTACATCTAGGTACGTCAAACATTTTCCTTAGGGAATATCTAGCATGGTGACCCATGTTACTCACTTCTCACTCTCCTCGTGTTCCCATACACATCCAAGAAACTCGAGGAAGTTAATTTCCATCTTTTTTTCAGAAAAACTTGCTTTGATACCTAATTACATATTTTACTTTACGAAGAGTATGCATCTATTAAATGGCATTTTTCAAATTTCAATGGGGAAATAAATAAGTACGATTCCATGTAAGGAGATTTTTTTATATTAAAAAAATTAGAATAAATCGGTTGAAAATCAAGCAAATCAAAATATATTGGTTGAAAAAAATTTTCAACTTGTTGAAAATCAAAATATACCTTTTTTAACCAGTTGAAAATCAAAATATAACAGTTGAAAATAAAAATGTATCAGTGTATTTTACTTTTCAATTGGTGGTAAATGATTTTTTACTTAAAACGTAATTTTTCACCTATACGAAGTGATTTCTCACTTAAAAAGTTATTTTTCACATATAAAAAATGATTTCCACTGATTAAAAAATAAAGTATATTGATTGAAATCAACACCATACTTTATACATTGCAAAATATTTTCCAACATACATTTATTTATTTTTTTGCCAAACTCTGATTCCATATAAGCAAGTAAACTACAATTCCATGTAAGCAAACGTGCATGTCAATTCTAAATTACATCATTACATTATTACCTATTATCCAGCGACATTGCTTCATTACGTACGTTATATTTGTTTGGGTTAGGAGCAGTAATGTCAAAAAGATTATATTTATCAACTGTAAGTCTCAAAATTAGTCCCTTCATGGGTTAATGAAAGAGAATGGCTCGGGTTGGGGAACTTGGGAGGGAAATATTTGAAAATGGGGGAAATTATTTTGTATTACATATCTTAGAAGTATTTAAGATTTATTTTTTGAATATATATATATATATATATATATATATATATATATATATATATATATGGTGGGGATTAGGGATTTTACGGGTCATGGATTCGATCAAATTTGAAAAGCTCTTAACCCAATAAAATTCGGTAGTATACCGATGTTGGAGAGCAAGAGGAAATGTTTCGCAGTGGAAACCAATATGGGTAAGCGTAAAACATTTACGTTTAAGGAGAGTACACACTCGAAATGGTAATTTACAGAGGTAATGTTTTCTAATTTCTCCTGTCCCGATCTCCTCCCCTTTCTAAGTTCTACCTTTCTGTACGTACCCATTAATTCCCTGGCGCCTCATACATAGAGCTTCTATATAAACGATCGAAGCCTCAAAATTAGAGAAGTGCCATTTACAGAAGAAGCACGTAACAGCCAGGCATAACAGATCGGAGGAAGGAGCAAGAGAAGAAAGAGAGAGCTCCCAACTTCTCCAACAATCAAGGTACCTAATTCTCTGACCAACCAACCATCCATGCACATCATTAATTTCCTTCTAATCACCCGTCTTAATTGCCGCAGATGCCCTCGCCTCGTCAACTGAAGTTGTTCGCCTTGGCCGTGCCGTCGGCCATCACCCTGGCGGGCATCGGGGTCCTCCTGGGCAACGGGAACATTTGGGTCGGCGCCACTCTCGTCGTTCTCCCATGGCCCCTCGTCGTGCTCACGTTGCTGCTCTGGTCCATTTTCGCCGAACGTAGCGAGAGCGTGCACCCTGCGGAGATTAATCCAGCTGGTGGTCAAGTAGGGCTCGCTGTGATCTATCCTCAGGGATGAGATAGATGTGTATCATATGCATATATGCATGCATGCGTGTATGTCTCTTCGATCTTCCACGTTGATGCACGCACGCACTCACGCACGCATGCATGCATGATTAATTCTTGGGTACTTCTCCATGCACATGCATGCATGTTTTACCTTGAGAAACATAAATAAATGCATGCAACTCGAGCTGTTATCGACGAGCTTGTTTGTTCGGTAGCACTCGCTTTTTTTGCTGCGTACGTAATTTGATGGAAATGACTTAGACTTAGAAGTCTTTGGTTGCGCTCGATCTAAAGGTGGAAAAGAATAGAGATCGAAGATTAAGTTATAGCTTATCGATCATTTGCTTCAAAGAAGCGTTCTGGCAGAAGTTTTAAAGTCTTAACAAACTTTCCTTGATTTTCCGAGTAGTACCACAACCCTTTACTATTTATTATTATTACTTAAGAGTCCCTGAGGATATCCGGCGGGTGATCTCATCCAATGATTTGGATGGATCTATAGTAATAGCTTCAGCTTTGGTTGTGTTCCCGATAGATCTACCTACGGGGTGTTTCCATTTTGAAGCCATCTAGCTATTCTATTGCGTAGACCACCGCGGTTGAGGTTTTGATAGAGATGGTGGATTATGGGTAGGCCTCTTCTTGGTTCATTATGACTTTTGCTATTCTTAATTATCCGAACTTAACTAACTAGTATGATTTTGATGTAGTTTCAATATCTTATAACCTTAGTAGGCTGAGCTTGATCAAGGACATTCACCTCTGGGATCGATGTCACATCCGTCATTAATTGCACTTGGGTAGCAATTTTTCTCCCATTTGGCAAGAGATGGAATTTATTAGAATCATCGAACTGTTCCTTAATTTCCTTACTTTGTCAATCTTTTTAAGAAATTAATTTCACCGGCACTTTAAGACGAGACTAAACATATATAAATGGGTGATGAGTTTCCTCTGGCTACTTCAACGAGAGTTTTTTGAGTTAGAAAACAATGTGTAGATGGCTATATATATATGATGGCGATCGAGTAAGCCATCTCCTGGGGAGTATCAAAGAAGAGATCTCCACAGAAGAATCGAGAAACATACGAATCGGCTTTTTCCCTTCACACCTCCTTCCCTCTTTGTGTACGTGAAGTGTCCATATATTCGGACTTCTTAATTGGACTGAAGTCGATGAGAGTTTGATTGCATTCAAGTTAATGATGTTAGAAGACATTTCACAACTTATTACTTCCTAACATTTTAGAGTGGGATTCCTATGACTTATGGTCCCTAGCTTCCATGGGATCATTTCTATATATAGTCCAACTATATATTGTGTGTGAAGGAAGAATTTCATTGAGGTTGGAGGGTTAATTGGTAACATCAACAGAAAGTTTGTCACTAATTAGAAGTACTGGCATCTGAAAGTAGAAATCTGACTCTTCACCCACAAGAAAACTACCATAGATCATAATGATGTGTTATGGAAATAACATACGTTTCTGGATATAAGTCATAGGAAGGAAAAGTGTCCGGAAACCCACAAGAAGGCTAATGATGTGTCTAGAAAGCTTCTTGTGGGTAAACAGCTTCAGTTACATTGATTGCACACACGGTATTATGGAAGCCGAAATGTGTCGACGAAATCTCGATCATAATGATCACAATCTCTAGTGGTTCCAACTATGAGCTACAGGGGTCAAAAGCAAGAATTGTGCAAAGCAACAAAGCGGTCTATCTTTGTCTACAAGCATGAATAGTGCTTTTCCAACGCTAATAGAGTTATCCCACCTTGCGATTAATGCAAACATAGATCCTGTAAGTTTGCGACCAAGAGCGAGAAAAACCATCTTGAGTTCCACATTCAACCTTAGACATGAAGCGCCGAAAAAGATATGCAAATCTTCTCTAAAGATCAACTGCAATAGGAAGCAAGGGTGTCCCGCTCAAGGCCCTAGACTTCTTCATGATCCACTGTGCCCTAAGCTCCCAAAGATAGATCAATACCTCACAAAAATAAGAGCATGAAGGAGCACCAACAGGAACAAGAGCCGGTGAGCCAAAACAAGTGGAAGACCAATTTCGTAGAACCAGGGAGGTGTATGGCAACCACCAGCCAACCCCGACCCTACCTTGGTCCAGAGTTGACAAAGCGAGGAAGGACGAATCTAAGCATTCGAGGATGAAGAGCCACACTTGGAGCATTTAGGAGTGAGGTCACTCTGGCAAGGAGTGAGGTGGAGATGGACCTTCTACTAGTAGGGAAGAGGGAGATCATGCCAACGATGGAGTACGGGAGGGGAGGGGGGCCCTAACTAACGCATTGAGGTCGATTGGGGACCCTTTTCTACAGGATGGCGATGCTCTAGGGTTCTTGTGAGGGGGGACAGGGTCAACCCTTTTCCTACTCCTATGCTTTGTACGTAGGGAAGTAGAATTATTTTGCATGTTGGGATTGAAGATAATGACTACATAGAGAGAGGGTAGGTAGTGAATAAGAGAGATATGTTGAATGCTTAAGGGCTAGTTTCCTTCAGGTGTTATAAAACCTAGGTTTACAAAAGTGTAAGAGATGTTAATTACCCTCCTTTTTGTTACTTTGCACGAGAATTTAACGCTTGCTTTTATTTACTTGAGGTGTTAACTTGTGGTGTCGGGAAAGAAAAAGGTAAAAAAAAAGAATTAACATTAGTTTCATCTTAACACTTGTGTGAAATTGAATTTTGCTAAACTTGTATTTTCTCTTCGAAATATGGGTTTTGGAAGGTAGCGTTAACTCACGAAGTAAACGAAGGTTAACCCTCATTTACTGAGGTTAACCCTCTAAGTAAGAGTAAGAGTGCCTGAGGGTTAATTTACATGAGGGGTTAAGAAACTGATACTAACCCTCATTTCTGTTTACTTACAAAGTGATGTTAACACCAATTTCTACCTACTTCAATTGGTGTTAAACTGTGACGTTAACTCTTGTGGTCCTATTTTGTGATGAGAACATCATCATAAATACTAACTAGCATATTTTGACATAATAAAATGAACAAAAGCTCCTACATAACCTAAAGGAAGGCCAAATTCAGGAAATTACTAATATGAGAAGAAAACATGAAACAAAGGGTAAAAATGTAATTTTACCATTGCAGTGCATCAACGGGATTTTAAGGATTTAGACATAGGTCAAGTGAACTTAATAAGAGAAAAACTGGGATGGTTTGACCGGAAAAGGGTTATGATGAAATCTAGGAATTAAATGACATTCTGTAACTCTAAAACAAATCCACTTTAATTCACAAAGTTTTAGGTAAGATAAAAATCAACTAAACCCTCTAAAATTCATGAAAAAATATTTCCTAAGGTTTAGAATATTCAATTTATCTTTTGAAACCTATTTTGACCTAAATTGGGGTTCATACCCAATTTTTGACCTAATTTGGATTTTTGTGTAAAATATCCAGTCAAACGTGGTCAAACCTAAAATCCAATTTCACCATTGGATTCCTTAGGTCCGAATTAGGTTTATACCAAAATTTGAATCTAAGGGAAGGTCGTCTTGACCTACTTTGCAATTTGGTCCTCAAAAATTACTTTCTGACCTTCAACTTTTTGAAACACTTGCGATTACCCCCTCAGCTGGTCGTTTTCTTCACTTCGGTCCCTCTGCCATCCATAGCAGGGGCCATACTTCTGGCGACTGTGCGCGGAGGTTTGCGCCTCTCCTGCATGGGGAGCCGACCCCAGCTTTGAAAGGGGAGCTCCCTATGGAGCCCCCTACCGCATGGGCTGCTCCCCTTGCCCTGAAACCTACCATACCTCTCGTGCGAATGCGCGAGAGATATGAGTCTCCGGTCGGCCATACCTCCGGCGTGACTTTCCCGCCGCTCTCACTCGCCTCCCGGCCGTCCTTTGCCTATTTAGGGAGCAGCAGGTCACGCCACATCCTTCAAGCTCGATTTGGCCTGAGATCCCCCTCCAATTCATCTCCTTCAAACTCCAGCCGATTGCCTAGAGCTTTCGGCGACTTCTTCCTCCCTCTCTCGTCGCTCTGCCACCGTATTAGTGGTATAGCTAGCTTCACCGTCCTCCACCGCGCTGCACCGTACCAGCGGGCGTCCTCCGACCCCCCTTCCTCGTCACCGTCTTCTTCCCCTGGGCTCCTTCGTCTCCGGTGACGGAAGGCACCAGCCGCTCGCCATCCGCCCTCCCCCTTTGCTCTGGACTCATTAGATAAGTTCCCCTTACTCCCCTATTTATTTCCCCTCTTATAATTTGCACCTTCGACCCCTCGACATCACAGACCACCATCACCCTCTCCACCTCCAGCCACCAACTCCGGCGAGGTCGCTCCACTTCCACAGGTCGTTCCATCCCTCGCCGACCGGTCCCTAAGCTTCACCACATCCCACTGATCACCTTTTGCCCTTCCACTCACCACGCCACCCACTATCTCCTCCCCCCGAACACACCCACCTGCACGCACACAGTGTGCTCTATGCACACATGCACAGTAGTCCCCACGCCACGTCGACCCCCGCAGTACACTCGTCATGCCTCGGCGAAGCCTCCTGAGCATTCTGATGTGGCCATGAGGCCGTTTGCGTGATTACAGGTTTGGAGGGTCGCCGCCATTGACGACAGTAAGAAGCTTGCTTGTGAGCTCGCTTCAGGTTCCCCCACTCTAGGCCAGCAGTCCTAGGTGGCGCGGAATACTTCCGTGTACAGCTCCAGGTTGCTAATTGGCACTGAAGGCCGAAGCATCAACTGCAATCAAGCGAAGTTCCCTACTGCGGACGCACGCGAAGGGAGGTGGGAGATAGTCCCACCTCGGAAACTCCTGACCGCTCGCACCTGCATAAAAGGAAAAACTGTATAGGGCTTATCGCCTCAAAATCACTGGGTGAGGTCCCACTCACCTTCACCCGCCTTGTCCGTGACCCGACCTCCGCGGACCTGGCATGACCCATTTACCCGACCCTGCACTCCTTGCTCACCATCGCATGTCGGTGGGCTTGGTCCCGGGCGCGTATACCCAACCCGATAACTCGGCTGGCTCTGGGAGAGCAGTGATCTGAGAGAGAAATAGAGAGAGAGAGAGAGAGACGTGGGGAGGGTAGGGGTAGGTTTTGCTTAACCATGTACCTGTGCAAGGAAGAAGGAGGAAGAGGAAGCAGAAGAGGAAAAGAAGAGGCCAACTGAAGAAGAGGAAAAGGCTGAGGACTTAGCCGCACAAAGGAAGAAGGAGCAGGAGCTGAAGAAGAAGAAGGCAGAGGAAGAAACACAGTACAGAAGGAAAGGAAGAAAAAGAAGAAGGAAGAAGGAGCTAAAGAAGAAGAAAAAGCCAAAGAGGAAGAGAAGAAAAGAGAAGGAGGGAGCTGCTGCAAAGAGAAAGGTTAAGCAGGAAAAGAAGAGAAGAAGAAGAAGCCAGGGAGAAGAAGCAGCAGCAGCAACCAAAGAGAAGAAAGGAAGAAAAAGAAGACGTGCACTGTAGCAGTCGCCACTTAAGACGTCTGATTCCTACAATCAGATGCCTGAAGACAGAGAAAAGAAAAGAGAGAGCAAAGAAGAAGGAGAGAAAAGAAGAAAAAGAGAAGAAAAATTCTACTTTTAGTCTCTACATTTTTTGTAAAATATTACAGTATTGTGAATTGTGATTTTTCTGCTTCTAAAATCGAATTTGCTCCTTAAGTTCGACCTCGTAATATTTTCAAATTTTGAGTAATAAATAAATCAAATTGATAAACCACTCATCATTTTGCTAACACCTTTTAAAACTGGTGTTAACAAAACGAGTGTTAACCCTTCAAAAAAGATGTTAAGATTATGTACGTTAACCCTTCAAGTAAATAGAAGTTAACTTTCCAAAAGAGAAGTTAACCTTCAAAGTAAACTAACCTTGAAGAGTAGAGGGGGTTCATTTGAGAATGTGTTCATTTTGCCTACTACGGCATTTAGTTGAACAATGAAGACTGCTGATTTTGACTGGAGAAACTCCGGATTGAGGTTGTCGCCTTTGAAGTACAAGAGGTTGAAGGAAGGAGTGTTAATTTTCCCCATACTCTGCTCTTGCAATCTCGGTGTCATTAGATGGTGGTAGAGATAAGATTTACGGTAAAAAAAGAAGAAAAAAATTTTAGTTGTGAATCGTTTGTGAGCTGGATTGTGTTTTGTAATGACCCGTCACACTTTTAGCTTTTTAAGATGTCTGGAGTCTCAGTTAGACGTCTGTTCAGACGTCTGAAAATGAAATTTTTGTACGCATACTGCGCTTTACACGCAAGCGGCGCGTAGGACCCTCTTTTTCTTCTCTCTCCCTTCCTTTTCTTCCCCAATCTCTAACCCCACACCTTCTATATAAACCCCTCCCATCTCCTCTCCACTCCACACACCAGCCACCACCACCTTCCGAGTTGTGCGAGAGTGGCGAGAGGAGGCGAGCGAGGGAGAGCAAGAGGGAGGAGGAGAGCACGGGAGGAGGAGGAGGAGGCCGAGGTCGGGGAGCTTCGGTGGAAGCTAGGCGGAGCTTGCACGGCCACCGCGGGCGCGCGTGGGAGGAGGAGAGAGCTCGGGAAGATGGCCTCCCGACTCTCTGAAGCGGCTGGAGCTGTGGCAGTGCGAGGCGAAGCGAGCGGAGAGCGCTGGAAGGAGTTCCTGATACTGGAAGTTTTCTAGTATCAGACATCTGGAGAGGAGTCCAAACGGCTGACGGGGTATCTGGACGTCTGGAGCTAAGGCCAGACGTCTAAAAGCTCATTTATCGCGAAGGTACGTATCTCCCTGCGCCATACATATCGCAACATAGGGGTATTTATCGGCTGACTACACCTGCGTTGTCGTACGCAAGTGCAGCCTTGGGAAGGAGCGCGGACGCCGCGCTTTTGGACGTCTGATCAGATCACCAGACGTCCGGAGGAGCATCTAGACGACCAGAGGCATTGTCTGACATTTGGAACTACCTTCAGACGATCGCAGAGAAGGCTTGGACATCTGAGGATACCGCATGAACTTAAGGTAAGGATTTGGCACCTTTTAAGACGTCTGGGAGTATCCCCAGACGTCTGATTTTGAGCAGTAGGCACGTTTTTGACTCATTTGGGGTCCAATCGGGGTTCGTTTTATGCAAACGAAATACCTGTATTTTCCTCGCGAGTTCCTCTACGTACTAGAGTTCTTTGTACACTGTTCTAAATCCTCATTTTGTGATGTATTCCTTAGTATAAGGTTTCAGCCTGCTGCGTGTTTGGGGCTCGCAGAGACGCCTGAGTCTGCGGTTCGAGCCCGCATTACTTCCGTATTGCCTCGTAGAGTGGTTAATTCTGTTAATAGTATTTAAATAAGAATGTGCTTGTGAAAATAACCAAATAGAACCTTAGGATGTGGCATGAGCCCTAAGATAGAGAAATGAATGAACCATTGTGCTGTATAATGTACTTGTATGCATGATTGAGATAAACTGTTAGCAATTGCCTGTATTATAATTGTGAGTTACCTGTTAGAATATGAGCTGCCTGTAATTAATGAACAATTACCTATGAAATCACCAGTTGCATGTATCGAATTATGGAAACACGAGCTACCTGTATATGCATAAGAGATAAATTGTGAATGATGAAATCTGGATCGGAACAAATGAGGTGAACATGAGCATGAACCCCATGGGGAATTAGGAGTAGAACTCCTGTGGATAGACGAAACCTGGAATGTCGATGGGAAGTGTGCTGGCCCTTGAGTACGTGGTATCAAGGAGAGCAACTGTCTCCTTTTTGTGTAGAGCGGAGCTAGCCTCCCTTGGATTGAGACCCGATGTTAGGATTGATCACTCTACATTGACTCCTGTTGGCCCTCGTGTACATGGTACCGAGGCGAGTTACTAGTTTAGGAAGGGAGCTAGCCACCTCACGGGACTTAGGGTTCAGCTTGCCACCCTACACCGACTTGTTAAGCCCTCTAGGCAAACCGAGGTAGTCAGACGAGGGTGCTCGGACTGTGGAGGGGCGAGACCCTTGTTTGGTTCTGAGGGGCAAGACCCTTGTTCTAAGAGGGTAATGCCATATACTATTCTGTATTGTACTTTGGGTGTACTCGCTAGTGGAAATGACTGATCGCGTGTCAGTGCGGGGTAGCTACCCGTGTGCTTATCACGCATGCCGTAGTCACTGCTACGTCTTGACAGTGATGATGGGGTGGTTGACTTGGTATAGGACTATCACGGAGGACTCTCCCAGCCAGGAGAGCACCACGTGTACCTTCTACTCTACGGAAAAGACTGCAATCAATATCGTTCCCATGATAACATGCAAGATAAAGAATATCTGGATGTTGAGAGAAATGGGTGAAACGGAAATACATATAAAACAGATAAATAAAAATGAGAATTAAACCTGTTGCTTTTTACTGTTTTTAGATAATATAGGTACCATTCTACTCAGCATTCGCTGACTCTGTCTTTTCATAATACTATTTAGGACCAGGAGTTGAGTAGCCTGAGCTACCGGCTGCGGAGGGTGCTGCGCCCAGTCGAGCCCAGCCGTAGTTTTTCAACACTTCCTTTTTATTCCTTTACTATTGTAGTAAGTATTGGACCTTTAGTTATTGTTTGCCTCTAATGTTTACTTCTATTTTCTGTTGTTTTTGTTATTGTAGTGGTATGTACTGAAACAACAGATTTATTTTTCTTTTACTGCTTGTACGTTTCTTCTACTTAGTTATATTGCATATGTGAATGTGGTTTACTTTCCTACTTTTTGGTTATTTCTTGTTGGACGATTGGGTCTTGTGATTAGTCGAGGCGAGCTGGTCTTGAGTCTTGTAGGGATCCGAAAATCGGGTCGTAACATGTTTTGACACGTATAGTTCACTTTACAATGCTAGTGATTTATGAGTTGCGTTGTCTTCTTTAATACGATAATGGATCACATTAATTTAATGAACATGGGTTGGGAAACGTAGATAGTGACACAAAAGTTGATGTACAATGATCTAAATGTGATCCTCACTTGATATATTTGTATTTTATGCAAAAAAAGTACTGATACATTGTGGGAGTCACCACTGTTGAAACCAACAATAAACTGCTTTTGTATGGATGCAAACAATTCAAATCGCCTTCAGAACCACTTTCCACCGGTGCAAAACCACTACAATCTTATTTTGCACTGATGAACTACTTTGCACTGGTGCAAAGTAAGATTGTACTGGTATAAAATTAAATTCCAAGTATTTTTTCACCCATGATAAATAATTTTACACTTGAAAAATAATTTTTCTACCTTAAGGTTTAAGGTTTAATTTTTAATGTTTAGGCTTTAGCTTCACCATAAGGTGGAAAATCATCTTTTAAATGAAAAATCATTTTTCATATGTAAAACCACTTTCCATAAATATAAACCCTAAATCCTAAATCCTTAGGTTAAAATCACTTTGCACGAATGAAACTGCCCTTGAAATAATTTTACACCGATGCAAAATGAGATTGCATCGATGTAAAGATACTTTAGAATAATTTATCACCGATACAAAATCATTTTATATTAATATAAAATTACCTAAAATAATTTATCACTGATGCAAAAAAATATCACCAATATAAAATTATTTATCACATATATATTTTATATTAAAATGATATGATAATTTTTTTGAATGTGATAAAATTCACCACATAATAATCCTTATATTTTTTATTTCTTTATATTAAATATTAATTATTAAATAAAACATAAAAACAAAACCTACAAAATATCCCATATCACTTTTCACGTCACCTTATGTATTTCCTTATTTTTTAACTAATTTAATTGATGTTCACTGTATGTCCGATGACAATCTCTTGTTAATTAGAAATGATGGGAGATTTAGCTTCGGGTGCTTCAAGTGAGAACTTGGATTCAGTGGGAATCTTGTTTGGATAGGGTGAACTCAATACACAAAATTGCAAATACCAACATTCAAATTTATCGATCCCCCAAAATTTACCATGTCATCCTCGGATTTGTACGAAGCGAGAATGTTAATGAAATGAAATTGCCATTACCGTTACTCCTGAATTACGCACGACTAAAAAATTATCATACCATCCCTCGATTTGTAAGAATCTTGGTTAGTTGAATGATTCCGAAGCGAAAGTAGAAAAAATTACTTACCATACTATCCTTTACGTCAAGAGCATTCGTATTTCAAATTGCTAGAATGATGTTCACGAATCATTGACCCAAAGATGGTCTGAAGGTATATTTCCGAAACAATGTTCAACAATTAACATGGAGCTATTTTCTGTTTAATTTTTTCACGATGCTTGTGGACGATTTTTGCATTAAGCTACAATGATTTCCAACAATTTTTTTTTCTTGGAATAAATATATTATAAAAATGTTTTTGTTAGAAAGAACAATGTCTAATAAATATATATATAATAAAAATTGGGATGAAAGTGACATGTGAAATCAATTGCTAAGTTAGGCCGCTTTTATCAATCTTTTGCAGCGTACGAAGGTGGAAGCCCGGAAAGGTAACGGAAAATAAGAAAAATGGGAACCATATAATTTCCAATTTAAAAGTCAAAACAATCCTTCTTACCGAAAAAGAACAGAATGCTGGATGGAATCTTTTTTAAATCAATGACTCAAATACTGACGACATATTGGATATGTATACGATGTCGAAACGTGAGGATGTTAGCGGCATACCGATCATTTCATTTACATGTCAATGATACGATTGGCATGTCATCATATGTCAAGGTGGGAGAGAGATTTAAACGGCTAAAAATGATAAAATGTATCTTGGGAAAGGAAATCATACACATACTGAATTTAATTATTATTTTTATATTATTTTAAATATTTATCTAACTTTTTATTATTATTTTCTCGATATTTTCACGAGACGCCTTCAACATAACCCTCAAAAAAATAAATATTTTCACGATATATTCTCAACATACTTACAAAATACATACTTAAAATTTTATTAACAAATCAACATTTCAAATCTCGCTCTAAACTACTCGATACGGTAAAATCAAAACCCGCCAAAGCCAAAAAAAAATCCAAACTTAAAATCAAAAGCTACTCAATACGTTAAAATCAACTAAAAAAGCACGAGGACGACAGACCAAACAAGAAAACACCAAAGCCAATCTTATTCCTTCCCATTCCAAGGAGAAGTAAAAAAAGAAAAAACTACAGAGAAAAGAGAAAAGAAAGTGAAGTCTACGTAAAGAGGTTCCGGTGCCTGCTAATCCCATATCGCCTACTTTCCTAATTTAGGGTCCCGCTAAATTATGGTGCTTATTTTTGACAATAAGAAAACTAAATGTTATACATAACATGTCACAATATGCAGGTTAATAAAAAAATAATTTTAAGAAATATAAAATTAATATTAACTTACAATTATGTTTATTTATAAAATGATGCTAATATTAATTTATATTTACTTGAATTAGTATTAAATTGTAATGTTAACTTACATAACATTTACTTGATAGTAATGTTAGATATATAAAATATCAGACATATCAAAAACACGAATGACATATAATTTTAACATGAACTTAGTTAATAACAATTAAAACTGATGTTAGACAAATCCATATTAAAATGACTAAACCTCAATTAGTAAATGAATGGTCAAGTAATCAAGTAAAGTTAAAATTGACGTTAGACAAATTCGTATTAACGTACCTAAACCTAGGTTAGCAAGTAGGATGTAAAGTACTCAAGTAAACGAAGGTTAACCTCCCTTTTGAGAGGTTAACCTGCTAAATAAACTAAGCCTAAAGAGGGTTAACAAAAAGACCTTTTGAATGAGAATGTTCAGACTATAGAATAGCTCTCTCTATGTTATTCCTAAAATTGAAGGTAGTTAATATCATTCATGGAAATGAGAAGGAATTATCATCTTATATTGTGCAAAACAATGTGTAACGTTGTACCAAGGTTAGCCACTAATTGAACGAGGAAAGTTAAGTGCTTCCAGGATCATTTGCAATGACATATATATTCTTGACAACTTTGCCATTACCTCTAAGCTGCAACAAAGTTGCTTCCTTTGTATAGACAACAGACATGTTCCATTGTTTGAAATTAAAGACTGGTTAATGACTGAATTTAAAAATCCAGCAAAGGATCAGATCTAAACAAAATTAGAGTGAGAGGTGGATAAACAAAGATATGGAAATATTCTCCCTGTTCCCTCTACCCCCCATCACTCCTCCAATCCTGCTCAGCTTCCCCACCTTCTCAAGCCCTTTTCCCTCCCCATGACCTCACCTCCTTCGTTGCCTCGAACCTGGCTCCTCCACCCACCCCATTTCCAATTGCCACCTACCTAGTACTACCCTGGAACTCAACCTCCTTCATCCTCGTTCTCCCACTCTCCCACCACCTCCTCCTTTAGCCCCCTCTCCAAGATACCAGTTAAATGGATGATGCAGCATATTAGGGATGATACCTATCTCTTTGCACAAATTGAGATTTGCATCTCTCTATCTTAGCTTGGAATAAAGTCAGTGTAGGGGATGTGAAGTCACCTTTTTATTGGTTTCAACCACCCACCAGCTACTCTTCCTACGTAATTCGTTATTCTACCAAGCATCCCAACTTTTGAAAGTAAGCAACGGTAGTCTTTTCACAAAAATGTTGAATACACAAACTGTTGCTTCTTCCTTCTGACTTATTCAATAGCCCTCCATCCAATAGATTACCCAGATATCAAATCAAATATTTGACATCATTTATAACAATATCATAGAAGACACATTCCAAGTCTTCTATAGAATCCTGAAGCACCAAAGCTAAGGGCCATAGCAAGAAGACTCTCCCTCCCCAATCAAGCCTAAAAGTACCTTAGTGTGTATCTACGTACTCCATTCATAAACCTAGCAGGCAACTCCATCCACACTCTTGCAAAAATATGGCTTCATAGTTCACATCATCTTTTTCTTAATGAAGTCAAATAATTAGCAAACAGAGCCATAAACTTTGAGTGATTCTTCTCAAAAAGGAACAAAATTCAGAAAATAATTTATATAAAAATCCCCAACTATATGTTCAAGACAAAAGAAAGCTCCCGAAAAACTTTCTTCCAAGAATAATCTTTCATGCTGATCAATATGAGCAACGCTCTTTCTTTCCCTTTTTTTTTCTTGTTCCTTTCCTTTCCTTCCATCCATCCTTACTTCCTTCCTTTCCTGCCTTTTTCTTATCATCCGTTGGCTGTTATGCGCTTGCCACTGGAAAGAAAAACTAGCCACTACCCTCTGACTATATGTTTAAAACCCATCATGGGTAGCATGTCCATCCACGGTCTAAGGGCTAAGTTTTGGAGGAGTTTGGTATACATGATAAGGGAGATATCCCCCGAATACTTGCCAAAGGTGGGGTTAAGCTAGGGTTATATCCTATGATTTAACAAGTGATACTTACATGGAAAGAGGACTTGGAAAAGGAGTTGATATATAAAATGAGAAGAGGCTGTCACATTATGAACGGTAACTAGTTTTGGAAAAGAGATGTCAGTGCAACAACTCTACAATCTTGTATTAGGTTAACACTAGATAAGGAGCTAAGCCCAGGTTAAAATTTGAGGGGATATCCCCCCTACATAAACAAGCCCCAAGGTATTGTTTTTGTGCAGGAAATAAAAAAAGAAGATATTAGTAGAGGAATTAATGATTAATTTACAGCACAGGTTAACTAACTCAGGTTAGTAAAGTTGTAACAAAGGTTAACCCCTGTTTATGTTTACTTGCAAACAGGGGTTAACCCCTGTTTGTGTTTACTGAATGAAGGTTAGGAATAAGGATTAACATGCAATGTGAAAGGAGGACATTTACTTAGGAGTTGGGGTTGAGATTGGGGGATAAGTTGGCAATAAACTTTTTTACCCTTATTTATAAGGTAAGTTAGTTGAGGTTATTTTTCTTTAATTTATAGTATTTTATGTTAGAGATATTTTGAATATCTCGTAAGAACCTCATTAAACAAGGTTACAAAGGGAATAAGAGATGCAGTTGTTGGGATGAAAGTAACATGCAACCATGTTTTACCATTTTCCAACATACTTCTTATCCGTTTAGCATTGCTCAACTATGTTATAGAATCTAGATTTTATGGACATCATTATCCAACTTCTACACAAAACTAACGTGTTATTTAGCACGTTCTGAGATTCCTTGCAGCAATTAACAAATGCAGTAATAGACAAGCAACATGTAAATGTCATAAAATTCACAGATTATCCAACTGAAATTTTGGGAAAAATCCCCTCTTTGTGAGATTCCTTGTAGGAAAAAAAAAACCAAACTCTCCATCATGTTATAAATTTCAAATTGGACTTTTATTTCATCTTTGATATGTTAAAAAATTACATTGCTGACTCAGTGAAGTGAGAAAACACGCACATGTTCTTACAAAGTAGATGCATACAAGTTTAAAAGCTAGTTGAAATCTTATGCTACATCTGGGGTTGAGAATTAGAGGGGATTGAAATGTATACACCTCAGTCCTCATCAAGTATCAATGGAATAACATGGGCAACAACAATGGTAAGTATGTTCATCCAAGTGCTATTCAGTTGAAACACAAGTTTCTTCCCCACCTAAAAATCATGCGAGGAGAACACCTCCACAGGACAAAGAAAAGGCAAAAAAATTTGTGTTACGAACATGAAGAGAGTGGAAATTGCAGGAAAAAAGTAAAACAAGAGTACAAAGTAGCAATTTCATGTGTCAACTCAATTTTTAAATGTTTAAATTCAAAAAAATCACCTGGAAATGATTTCATCATTCTTTCAACAGATGTTGCTATGAAGGCCTAAAAGACAATGATCTCATTTTGAACCGCAGTTGAAATTTGAAATTGTATTTGATGCAATTTACAAAAAATAAATAACAGCCTAAATTAACAAGAGAAAGAAATATGAAATTAGATATGAAGGACAAGCATACAAATATTATAGGTCGAGAAGCGTCGTGCCATCACGGGAGCGAAGAGGGCGAAAAAGGTAACTCAGGAAATAGGTTAGATGAGAGGCAACACTTAGAGGACAGAGAGAATGGAGGTTGAAACGAGGGTTAAGCCAACCCCCTTCGAATCCGAGTTGGGATTACCCGTGCTACCAATGCTAAGAGAGGTTGGGTTATCTCCTTTAGTAAACAGAGGTTAACCCCCACTTTTTGAGGGTTAACCCCCATCGTAAACTAGACCTAAGGGATGAGAGGAGTTATGGAGGAGTTAGAGGGCTTTTGTGTTCGAAGAATTAAACATCATATCAACGAATTAAAGGTCAAATCATGAAATATTTAAAAAGAATAAAATAATTCCATATCTTATTCCACAAGTAAGAGGCTAATTGCAGAATCTATTACCGCACAGAGAATTATGGGCCCAATTTCCTTACTGAAACAGTGGTTAGGATTCTCACTCAGAGCTCTGATTGTGAAACTATTCTGTCCTCAACATAGAGCCAACCTGGAGCACATGACCCACTCCACTACCAACTCTCAAGCCTTGTCCCTACATCACGAGTATCGGTTTATGTATGTCTCTACACCTCCCCTTGTCAGAACCATCAGTCTCAAAGTTTCAGCATACAGATGCATTTCGCAATTAGAAGATTCTACTCAACACCAAGGGAGCTCAAGAGCTGCTACAACCTATACACGATGGCTTCTAACTGAGGATATATAGAACATCACACCTAACAAACACAAAGTACTAATATGTGCAATTTCAGTACCTACATGGGCAATTTTAAAAATCAGGACCCTGTTGTAACCCATGAAAGCTGCTACAACAACCTGATGGAAGATTTATTTCTCCATCTGATTGTAGATTATATAAATGCATAAATTTCCTTGGATATGATAATTCACTGTTAAATGATAGCAAACAATAAGAAGCAGAAAACTAACTACAAGCACAAAAAGAAAAGACATAAAAATCAATTGGTATTTCTACCTCACTCCTTACCCAGTTACCACCACTGATGTACAAGGACTCCAGCTTCGCGAAGGGAGGCGAACAGCTTCAGGCACTGCCCATACGTGTGCTTGTACTTTGGCGTCCTCACCCCCGGGCAGCACCTCTGCCACCGATTGTAGTGGCACTCGAGAAACATCTCGTCGACCAGACAGATCGCCCCCGTCTCGATCAACCTCGGGATCAGATCAAATTCCGTCCCCTCTACATCCATCTTCACCACCACATAGTCCTGCTCTGTCGCAATGCCCTTCAACCACATTGCGACATCGAACCCCTGCACCGCGTGCAGGTTCTCCGATCCCGACAACTCGGAGCTCTTACGGATCCTCCCCATCCCCTTCCCCCGCGCCTCATCCTCATGGCTATCAGGATCATGATTCACCTCGAACGATATGGACTCGTTTCGCACCCACGCGGCATACGGCAGCAGCTCGACCCCTTTCTTAGCAGCATACTCATCATAAAACGCCCCGTCTGCCTCGATGGCGTAGACCTCAAACGTACGGTTCTGCTTGGGATACATCTTCTTGAACCAGCCCCCGATGCTAGAGCCGTAGCTCCGCGCGCCCACGTCCACGTACACGTACCTACGCTTCAAACTTATGTCCACCCTCTCGGGGAGGTACACTATGTTCTGGAGGTTCTTCTTGAGTGTGATCCACGGCTTCAGAGGCTCCTCTTCTATGAGCGGCTCTGCCATTCTCACCAACTCCTTCCTATGCTCTTCCATCCCGCAATCGCGTGAGTTGTTCCCAACGTTATTTTTTTCTTGCGGAATTCGATCCTTCTGCAGCACGATCTCGCGCAGGAACGAGCCGTCGGGACCCTCGATCTCTTTGAACCGGAGGAGTCGAAAACCGGCGAAGAGGCGTGAAAGGGAGTTGCGGCTGTAGGGGTCCCCGGTGGAGACGGTGTGGACGACGAGGTACCAGTCGTCCTTCACCATCCTCGCGATCTCCCGCGCGGTCTCCGCGGGGTTCGAACCCGAACCCGAACCCGACGGCGACGACTCGATGCTCCCGACACCGGCGAAGACAAAGTCGAAGAGACCGTCCGCGAACGGCGCGTGGAGGTTCGGGTGACCGACGACGAGGGGCGGGGAGGGACTTCGCCCGACCCCGATCGAGTCGGAGACCCCGATACGCCTCAGGGCGGCGACCTCGTGACCCCGGGGGCTCCCGAAGGAGAGGGACTTGGAACCGGGGGAGAGGAAGCCTTCCACGATGAGGTCCTGAAACACGGAGGCGTAGAAGTCCACCTCCCTCGGCGGCGGCGGCGGCGGCGCGCCGAGGGGGTCGCGGCGGCGCGGCGGGGAGGTGAGGAAGCAGAAGTCGCGGGAGGCGCAGGAGCGGCCGTGGATGGTGACGACGTAGACGAAGCGGAGGACGAGGACGGAGATGGCGAAGAGGAGGCACCGGACGAGGGCGTTGCCGGCGAAGGCGGCGCCGCTGGATTTGAGGGACGAGGGAGCCATGGGGGAAAACCCTAGTTTTTGACGGGGGAAAGGTCGAGGGTGGTGGAAGAGAGATTAGTAGTTTGGGAGAATTTTTTTTTTTTTTCGCTTCTTCTTCTTCTTTCTTTAGCGGGAGCAGAAGCGGGAGGAGGTGTGGTTGGCGCCGACGAGGGGGCGGGGGGTGGTGGGTAGAGGGAGAGAATTGGAGGGGATCGGAGGGGTATAGTGGGGAATCGGCGCCATGCAAGGGTGAGGAGGGGCGCGAGTTGATCGGGGGAAGGCTCGAGGGAGACGAAGGAGCGAACGATGGAAGTAGGAATAGCCGAAGGGCAACCCTTCACTCCATCCCGCAAAAGGTAGAAGAGGATGGCCATACGTCGATGGACGCCAGTTGTCCCACGCTGCCACGTATGTAACGTAGGATCTCGGTTTAAAAACGAAATACTTAATGCAAAAGCTTATGCAGCTTTTAAAAAGTAAAAATTATCGATAATATTTATTACAATGCGACGATAACATTAAAAATTATCGACGATATTTAAAATATTATCAATGATTTAAAATTAACATATTCAAATATCGCCTATGAAATTTAATGTGAAACTTAAATATTATTTAGTAATATCTAAATATCACCTCTCAAAGGTACGCAAACTTTTGCATGTACCTTAGTATCAACTCCATTATTATGCTTGTTGCGTTTGAGCTTTTGCAATGATGCACCTTGTAGTTTGCTTTCGTCGACAAAGAGGCTCTTCCCGAGTGGTATTCCCTTCCTTTAGACTCGATTTACTTATAAGATATCTCATTGATAGGTTTTCTCATCGAGGACAAGATTGTCCTTTGGAATCAATTAACACTTAGCCCAAACTCATTTAATTAATTAAGTAGGCTTACGGACCACACTCAGATACTTTTAATTTATAAAATTATGGCCTCAGTTCAAACCTGACCCAACATAAATGGAATAAGGCTAAGATGAGTTAAACTTATTTATTATTTAAAAATAATGATGAATTCTAGAATGTATTAAATAAAAACCTTAGAAATAATAGGATTAAAAGGATTTGTGCAGAAGCGTGTTAACTAAAGGAGTCTATGAGATGAGTTATTTGTGTTTTTTACTACGATATCTATAATATTTGTTTCTTAAAGCTTAAATACATATTCTTTATATATTTATGTATATATAATCAATTTTTAAGAAAATCAATGTATATATAGTATAAATTATACATATATGTATACATATGATTCTTAAATGAGCCAAGTTAAAAGGTTGTGTCTTGGATCGAGCCCTTGGATTGGCCTTGGGCTAGGTCATGTTTGAGGTGACTTAAGTTCTAAAGTTGATCTATTTAATAAATGGATAAAAATTTTGATCCAAATTCAACCTATAAAATTATTAATTTGAGGTTTGAACCATTCTAGGGTTGGGTCAGGTTAGCTTAATTTCATCCATCGAGATATCTAGAGATGCCAATATGTATTCATCCAACTTAAAATTCATTTAACCAAACCAAATTATAATAAGGTAGAACTTGATCCATTTATAAAGTCTATATCGGTATATGTTTGAAACAGATACTTTATATTATTTAGTAAGTCTATGACGTAATAAGATATTTATAATATTTTATATAATTGATTGCAAATTTATTTTTTTTTATGACAAACGTCACTAAAAGTTTACATCTGTCACGTGCAAATCATATGTTAACGTTGGGAGCCTATCCTATGTCTAATCATTGTTTAAGGAGTCAATTAGACTGCGACCTTCTCCCACGCTGAGGTTTGATTCTTTGGAAAGCTAAGTCTCCCGCACATGCATGATCATGGTGGAGCATGTGGTGCATGCGGGGGAGACTTGGCTTACCTTACGCTTTGATCAGTTACGCGCGCAGGAGATCACCCCACATTTACGTAAAGGTTCGTCTGCAGAGCTATATTTTGGTTCATTGCATGCTCATGGTGCACGCATGATGCTCGGAAAATTTTCTTTCATGGCAAGTACACCGATGGAATCTACAATCCCCTGTAGATAAATAGATAGTCAGTAGATAAATAGGTAGTAAATGAATATAGGTACGAATTTAAATTTAGATACACATAGGCAAATAGGTAAGGCATGAGTAGGAGATTTGTGAGTAGTTTTGTTTTTCGATATGGTCAAACTCAATTCCACCTCCTGACACCTTTTACTTAACCATCCTCCATCACCACCGATCTCCAACGTTGACGTTGCTCTTGCTCGTCTCTTTCCATCACTAGTTCTTTTGCACACATTTTCTCTAACACATTGACAAGTCACTCCTAACCCCTGTATATTTTTTTATTAAGCTTTTGGTTTAATTATTGAGTAATTAAACTTCTAAAAATAATTTTTCTATTAGATACATATAAATTTTTATAACTCAAATTCCATTCTAAGCCAATTCAATATAGTTGGAGCAATATAAATTAAATCAAAGCCCATATAATTAATTTTTTTTTAATTTTTTCAAATCATCCACCAATTCATTTGATTTCATCCATCAGTTGGATAAATAAAAATTAAATTAAAGATTGATTTTTAAAACATTGGTATCATTTAACCATACTTGCTCAATGCGCGTCTTCCTCCAAGTTTTATATGGCTTAATTAAAAGTAGATCACTGAAACCAAGATCAATGTTTACGTAGCTGGAAATGGATCAATTCCTGGAGTTATTTTCCCACGCTAAAACATTGCGTTCTACTTGCATTTGCATTTAAAGTGATTTTACAATAATAAAAAAGTGTCATATTAAATTTAAATTGAACCTCGAGCCGTTCGCGTTGCCGTAGACTCATGCTTGGGTTGGGAAACAAAATTTAATAGGCTTTGGCCCAGCCTAGGACCAATATAATTGAGATTGGGTTTAGGCTTTTCACGACTCACGAAGCCTTATGTAAGTATCGTTTATTCTGAGAGGTTAATTTTTCAAGTAGTAATATTGTTAAATGAATTTAAGATTGTAAAATTTTTATATTTAAGAAATATACCGATCAAATCATAAGATATTTATAGATATAAGTGTAAGAGTTCTCTTATAAAATTCTTTCATAAATTCATCTCACACTCATTCTTAAATTGGATAATTCCAAATTTAAAGACTCTATTATTAGATTATTATAACTTAAAATTAAAAGTCTCAGACACAATATAGGCTACTTAATCCTAGTAAACAAATTAACAGCCTAGCAAGGCTCCACCGGTAGATAGCATAAAGAAGGTGCTAGTAATGTATTGTGCAAGGATGTAAATTGTTGGTGGTTAACGCGAGTTATTAACGACGTAGATGGTGAACTGTTATACTATGTACGTACTTGGTACATGTTGGTGGGCTTTTGCATACAAAGTGATTGGGAGTGTAATCTTTATATATTTGACATTCAAAATATATGATATTTGACTTTTTAATCACTGTATAGAAGTCTGAATACCTATATTTCCCGATGGAAGTATTAATGGATTGCTTAAGGGTAGGCAAATAGAAAACTACATCTTGTGATGGTAATAAATTTTATGCATGCAAGCTAAGGTCATGCATTAGGGATAAATCATTAGAGGTGTTTCTCTCATATTAGTCGAGACTTGAATTTAGAATCTACTATTTTCACTTAAGTGGTATGAGCCTATGTTATGACCCAAACAAGTTCCACATTGAATTTGGGTTAGATTAACTTGACTAACTAAAGATCCAGTCATCCAATAATAAATATATCAATTCGTAATAATTTCCACGCATGCAGTATAACTAAAAGAATGAATAAAAAACTAGAAATCTGTAAAGTAATCATAACGGAAACACAGTTCCACAAGAGAATAGTACGATCACGACATAGCTATCACAACATTCTAGAAATGGAAACTGAACTAATAGTTCCGAAAAGATACTCACAACAGTAACGACAGAGTCAACCTACAACAGAAAGAAAATAGTGTGACTAAGGCTGGGCTTGACTAGGCCCAACTCCCTCCACAGTCGATGGGGCTAGCTGCTCACCTCCCTATCCTGGACACAAGTGGTAGGAGTCAGCAAAAGTTGAGCATAGTGGTAAGAGTAAAATCATTTAATGCAATTTAACTAAAAGCAGTAAACATTTCAGGCAGCAGTAAATATTACACACATTTTCATGTTTTGTTTCTATCTCTAAGTACTAGTTGTTTAGTGTTTTCGGATAATCTATCAAAGGGTTTCGTTATCTCATGGTTTACATGTTCCCTAACGGAACAATTTTGTTACAATTTTCCCAACCATCTATAACATGCACGTGGTGCTCTCCTGGCTAAGAGAACACCCCACGTTTGTCTTACACCCGGTCTACCACCTCCGAGCCATCGTCGCAACATAGTAGTGACTATGGCACGTGCAATAAACGCACAGGAGGCTACGTCGCACGAGCATGCGGTCAATTGTTACCACTAACAGGTACGCACTAAGTCGTACAACGTAGAATAGAAGAGGGGTCGTGCCCCTCACTAGTCTGCGCACCCTCGCCAACTATCTTGATTGGCCCCGTGGGCCTAGTAGGAGTCGATGTAGGAAGGGCATTCCTACCCTGGGTCCAAATCGAAGGGAAGGCTAGCTCTTTTCCTACTGATGGGAACACCATCATGAGTCATCACTAACTCAATTTGATTTGATTAAGTCATTAAATGCTCCTACAAAATCGCCAGAGAGTTCTAAGTCACTACATAATTATTCTGAGAGAAAGACAAGAAACTAAGGTTAAAATTACAATTTTACCATCATATCATGAATGCAGTACAACCATGGATTTTTCTAGGAATTAATTAAGGGTCAAATGGTCTTGAAAGGCTAACAAGTGGGTTAGAACAGATAGAAAAGAGTTTTCGCGTGTTTTGAGAATTAAATGATTTCTGAAACCCTAAAAAATGACCCACTTAATTAACTTAGGTTATGGTCAGGATAAAATTCACCTAAACCCTCTAAAATTCATAGAAAATATTCTCTAGGGTTTAATACCTTCAATTTGACCATCAGAACACGTCTTCACCTAAAACAGTCTCAGACTGACATTTGCCCTAATTTAGGTTTTTTCATAAATTACCAAGTCAAACTTGGTTAAAACCAAAATTCAACTTCACCATTGGATTTCTTAGGTCCAAATTAGGTTTGTACCAAAATTTGGGCCCAATTTGAGATTATCTTGACCTAGTTTGTAATTTGGTCCTGTCTAATTCTTATCTATCACACATATGCCCTTAACTTTCAAAATTCTTACAAAAAAGCTCCTAACTTTGTCATCATTTTCACAAATAGGTCCTCGACCATTTTTGGAAGGTTAAACCTTTACCGTTGAGTTTCAAGTGAAGATTTCTCACTCGATTCTCAATCAATCTCTCCCAAATTTGAATCGATAATTCTTTGGGAAGTTACCTTCTATTTGAGCCATTCCTTGGGCTCCAATTCTTTCCCAAAAGGTCATGCGAACCTTTCAAAGGTTCAGGTATCCTATTTCACAAAAACCTTTCAAGCTTGGAAGCTTCTTTCGAAGCTTGGAAGGGCTTCCTATGACCTATAAAAGAAACACCATCGCATGGCTAAGCTTTCCAGCTAGGTTTGAAGCCTTAAAACCTACTCCCTCGTCTTCTTCAGCCAGCAACAACCGCAGCTCCAGCGACCCTCTAACTCTCTCTCTCTCTCGGACCTCCAACAGACAAATTAAAGGCCCTATCTTGTTCCCCTCGTCCTCACAAGCTTCCCTGACCAAAGGGAGGTCGTTCCTTCGTCTTGTTCGTCATCGCCTCCTCTCCGTCTTCTTCACCTTCTCCCAGTCGGGTCAGCCACGATCGGACCATTCCAGCCTTCTAAGACCCTATATCTACTTCTCTCTCTCTTTACTTTCTTTTCCCTCACTCGCAGTCAACTCTTGACCGCTGACAGCATCTCTCCCCCATCATCTTCCCCACGTCCAGCATAAGCTCCGGCGAGCTCTGATCGTTTAACTTCTCAACACAATTAATTAAGTTATTAGGCTTAATTAAGTGCAAGAGAAAGTAACTTAGGTTAACTCGAATTAATGTCAATTGTGTAGTATAAGGTCAAGTTAACCTAACATTTTAGATTTTTAATTTTTTTTTAACTGATTGAGTCCAGGTCGTTCATTGGGAGGCATAACTTATCTTAATTCACCATTAATTCCTAAGCGTAAATGACTAATTACTTAATCAATTAGATTATAATTAAATTACTTTAAGTACATGAATCATACATAAGAGATATTTAATTAAAAATATGCAACATTTCATTAAGAAGGAACATATTTACACATGATTTTTCATTGAAAGTCAAGTAAACATGTTTATTTCATCCATTACAACTAATTACAAAAAAATATAAGATAAGAAAAAGTTATACAAATGAATACAAGTGCCTATTACATCAATTAAGCTCAAAAATACATGTTATTGCAATAAAAGTACAAATCAGAAGAAGTCTAATTACAAGAAAAGATGTCTGATTATCTTTATTTCTACTCTTTTCTTCTTAACCTTAAGCCCTCAAATCTTATTCTCTTCTTCTTCTATCTGCTCTGCCATCTCTCTCACTCTTTTCATTTACTATTTCTTCTCTCATCTTTTCTCTTCTTAGCTTTCTCCTTAGATTTCTTCTTAAGTTCTTCTCTCTTATTCTCATAAGTATATGCTCTTTCGATTCTTTAACTGTGCAAACTAAACCACACTTAACCATTTTAAACCCATTTAAACCCTCCACTGCAAAATTATGATTTTTGATTGGCAGCTCAGACTGGTCGGGGATACGCAGCACCCCTCTTAGAGTCGGACCAGACCCTACTGGGTCCGAGCCTAGTATTCATTAGGTGGTTTATTTCCGATTCAAAGCTTGTGCATAGTATCCGACCTCCCAAACCCATACACACTCGCTCACGGGCTCACACTCGTGCCCATAGGTGCACACACACACCCGGGCACATTCACGCACGCACCCACACACACACATATGCTCATTGTGTGCCTAGTGCTGACGACCAGTAAGCCCTATGCACAAAATCGTATTATACTAAGGTGGCACTTCACAAATATCCGATGTGGGACTATGTATGTTCCTTCTAGGCCGAACTTCGACCGGCGATTCCGGCCGACTCACTAGATGGAACCAATCGAGCAAAGGCTAGATCGAGAGCCTTTGATGTGCTCTAACTGATTACAACATCAATTTAATGTTCTAAACAAATCTTACCCTTCTATTTGAAGGGCGAATATCGACGATTCTCATGGCTGCAGCACAGCCTTAATGGCCTGTCGAAGGAAACTCAGGTCATACGACCTGCAGGAGATGGTTTGGACCCCCAAGTGAGGTCTGAATAGATTCAAGAAGTCGTTTCGCATGAAAGAAGAAGGAGAACAGGTACTTCAAAGCTTCAGAAGTGAAGAAAAACTCAAACACTTCAGACAGGGGCTTCAGAGCTTCAATCTGAACACTGAATAGCTCGACATACAGCTAAAGATCAGCAGCAACATATCAAACAACCTCTGAAGGTTGTTAAGATTCTAATTGGGAAATATTTGCATCCAATTCTCGTAAAAAATGCACTGAAATTAGTTTAGGTTCAAAAATGACCCAAACTGAGCAGAGATCTAATTTACACTAAATCCTCAACAAAACTCAATTAAGTCAACTCCAACACACTCTAAATCATCCCAGAAAGAATTTCAATCTTTAAATTCACCGAATTAAATGCTTAACCCTCAAATTGAACCTGAGATTGACCTTGGTGAGCTCAAAGTTGACTTTCTAAGTTATGCTCAATCAAATGAAATTAACGCCTCAAATCAACTCTATTTTGCCTCAGGAACTGATCCTTAATGTCAAAACTAGATTCGATAGAGTTCACTAAGATCTCAGGCCTCATCACTTGAACACCAAAGTAGGTTTGTTCGTCAGAACAAACCAGTGACTTTCTAAGCAATTAATCAATAAAAATAACCTCAGCACACCTTCCTGATGCTTCTAGACCTCTTAAATTAAACTAAAACCTAACAAACAATCATTTCCAACTCCACCGGAGTTGGAGAAGACAGAGACCTATGTAGAGCTCCAGACAGCTAATCATCATAACTACCACATCAATGTGATCCTGAGATCCTCCGGAATCATTCTGGCGCTTCTCACAGAGTTCTATGGGTTGAAGAACATTTTCGGTTCGTCGGAGCCCGCCAAAGCTCCGGTGAGTCCAAACAGTGACTGACAGTGTATAAAATTCATTAAAACAAACCATTAAGGATCTAAAAAGCCTCTTGAGGTCACAAGGAACCTCAAGAACTTGTCAATTGATAAATTGATAGATTAAAACAGAAGATATGCAATGAATTCAGAAAGATCGCGATCTGAGTTCTTTGGAACTCAAACCAAGTTCTCTCACTCAATTGAGTAGAGGGAACAAGTTAATGGGGTGTGGCGATGGTAATGGACTATTTATTTAAATGAATAACTCATCTCTGAACCGCCATTGACAACGAGCTCAAAAATAGGGTGAAATTTAGGCGTTTACTTTATATGAGTTAATTATATTAATTAGGTATAAGATCGGGGCCCTTAGATTATGAATTGGTGATGGAGGGCCCTAGTGCATGTGTTCTAACCTTGGAGATGCTACCATGGACAGCAGAGGTCACCGGTGAAGGTGGAAATGGATTAAGCGTTTAAGCTGATACAGTATAAGATGAGTGAAATAAAAGTGTTCTTGGAAGGATAAGGATCGTGTCTGGTGAATTAAAAAGACAAAAGATTGCTTCAAACAAGCTCAAGGAGCTCGCTAGAGCTGAAGAAGATGGTGAAATCGATTACGAAAACTAATCTAAGCTACCTAATCAACTAATCTAGGTAACCTAAGTTTACCTAAGATGCTAATCCTATTGTTACCTGGATGGAAGAAGCAAAGAAGTCTCTGTCGAAGGTCGTAACGGAGGAGGAAATCAGAGGATGTTGGAAAGAGCTCCAGCGAAAAGTTGAAGGCAGCGAGGAAGAGGAATTGGTACTCCAAGGTCCTGTCACGACCGTCTGGAGAGGAAGAGGAGGTGAGAGAGACGAGTCCCTCGTGTGGAGGAGCTCCGATAGGGGGATGAGAGGTCGCTGGAGGTGAGTGACGAATAGCCTATCATTGGCTATAGTGGGGGAAGAGGGAAGGGAGCCGACACCTCAAATCGGAGAGGTCGAGGGGTATTTATAGGTTGCGGCGGCTTTGAAGGTGGCCGAATCTGGACGGAAATGTGTCTAGGTGCGAGGTCACCACCGACGTCTTCTTTGACACCGGTGAAGTTAACCTTGAGTCCTAATTAGGATTTCAGCTTCATCCAGACCGTGGGATGAAGCAAAGAAGGTGAGCGTAAGCTCTAGGAACTTGACAAGGGTGGACGAACGCAGGATGGACGATGATTGGAGGGTGACAGCACCGCTTGTTGTCAGTCGTTCAAACGATTGAAGAAGAAAAGAAAAAGAAGAAGAAGATGTTCGTAGGGACCTATATGTAATGAAAGTTGAGGACCCAGGTGAAAGGAAAGGACTTGGATAAAATGAAACCTAAGGACTAAAACGTAAACTAAGGTTTCAAGGCTTATTTTAATTTAAATCTTTTTCAACTTTTTATATATGGTTATAAATTAGGTAAATATTGTATATAAACCTTAGATTTACGTTTTTGACCTTTTCATCTTAATTTATTTAATTAAGAAAAGTTACTTAAGTTATTACATACTTAGATATAAATTATGCTTAAGTTAATTTAGATATTAATTAGGTAACTAATTAATAATATTTCGGGTCCATTCATTAATTAAATTATTAATAATATTAATTGGCTAATAATTTAGCATTTTTAACTTATTTTAAGGTCCTTTAATGATTTATCCCTTATTCTATAATTAACCCTCATATATATATTCCTAACTAATTAACTAGGGAAACTGGTTAATTAAGGGTAGTTAGAAGCCATGATGAGCCTCTCATCAATCTCGCACCGGCACTACACTATACCAAATACAACACCACTGCCTCCATTAGTTTCACCATGAACCACTGATCAGAAGCCCCAACTTTATTGGGACATTTATCAAGCACTCACCTCCCCAAACACAACTCCCTCCGCTTGCCCTTTCCATCACTGACAGCCACCTTCCAACCTTCACACACCCTCTAACCACCACCACTGCATTCACCAACCTCCACCGACCCTGCTAAGCGCTCTAACTGTGGCATTTAGCCCATGTTTTCTTATTTCAGGTCCTGCTGATTTGCCGTCGTCACCCTCATCTTCTCTGACCATGGCAGGGCTTCTCCAACCTTCAAACTCCTTGTTGCAACTTCCACTCAACATGGCTCCAGGTCTTGAGGCCTCCCAAGCACTCAATTAAAGCAGCATGCATCAGTAACTGCGCCAATTAGCAAAGCAACTTCAGCCGTTGCGGTTGCGTGAAGAAGGGTGGGACTTTATTCCCACCTCGGTAGCTGAAGAAGCAGTGCACAGAAATAAAAGGAATTTCTGCTATAGTTTCGTTGCCTCAGTAGCACAGGTGAGGTCCCCTCGCACGTGCCCACGCTTGCCCTCACCCACGCTTACGCCTTGCGGGTCTGTGCTTGATCCATTTACCCGGATACCCTGGTCTGGTCTGGTTTGCTTGGTCTGAAAGAGAAGAAGAGAAAAAGAGAGAGAGGGGGGGGTTTACTCTGCCGCCCTCCTCTTGACTCTTGTGAGTTCTGAAGTGACCTTTGCCTCTGCTGGTGTGCTAAGTCTTGTGCTGCACTTTCTCTGAAGCTAAGGGAAGAAGAACAAGAGAAGGAAGAAGAAGAAGAAGAGAGAAGCCTCTCCCTAAGGCTTGAAGAAGAAAGAGGAAGAGGCCTTTGCCTCTGTCAAGGCGTCTGAGCCTAAATCTGTCGTCTGATATCTAATACCTTGGCTCTGTTGGTTAAATTGAGTTGTGCTTGGCTTATCTGATCTGTTACTTTGAGTAGTTTGTTAAGATTAACATTGTAGGGTAATTTGGTGATTCAAATCACCATTTTACCCTCTCTTCTTTTTGCATTATTGACATTGGATCTCATTTATATATCTTTATTGATTGCAAATTCTTACATCTTTAATTGTGATCATGAGTTTTAAATTACCATATTTCTCCCTGTGTTCGACCTCAGATTTCATTCGAGTAATAAATTTTATATGTTTTCGCACTGATTCGAGCTAGACCGCAACACAACGATTTTAAAATCCGTTTCAGAGCGATGAACATTTTGGCGCCGTTGCCGGGGAGTAACACGCAATTTAGATCTCTTGATTACAATATCTGAATTGGTACTAACTTGCTCTATCTCTCTTTACTATGATTTATTTCAAGGGGGATACATTAAAAGAAGATTAACCGCACATCAGCCACTCGAGGGGCAGGTAAACTCCATTCACCATCCTCTAAGCCCCTGATTCTAAAAAGCTAAAAAAAGGGAAAAAGTCAATTAGGGCTACTTGCATTATATTCTTAGATTAATCATCAAGTTGCCTAATTTGATACATTCTATTTAGACAACATTCAAACCCTGATTTGTGCACCTACTTAAGATCTTAAGGTATCTAGGGCTATCATCTTCTTACTTGAAGCCTTAGGTACCACATTTGGACAAATTAAATTTGACCAATCAGAGCCAATTAAGATTTCCAGTTTAGGATTTTAGAGACACACTTGCTTAATCAAGAATTAATCTTCCCAAACAATGTGTGTCTAAGCCTTAATTGAATTGATCTATACAAGCAAACCCTAAAATTAGGTTCTTAAATTCACTTGAACACTAAAAGAGGGACCTAAATTTCTTAAAGGACAATACAGGTGAGGTTGACCCACCTTGTTGGGTTAACCAATCTTTAAATTAGGTCACTTTACACAAAAAAACATCTTAAAGTTCAAGTGAAATAATAAGCACCCTTGCTCTTAACCTAAAACTAGTAGACTTAAGAGGTCAAGTCCCCATTCTGGTCTGCCTGAATCATCAGTGACAAGAGAGGTCGGGTGGGGGAAATCCTGTAACTCGTGGGGGCGCTCTACCGTATAGGGGTCTTTGCAAGACTCTCCCTCTCTGGCTGCCCAGGTAATTCTCAGGTAGACGGCTTTCTGACTAAAGGGTATCATCCGCCCCGAACCTCTATAGTCATCCAACATTTTTGGGTGTCTTGATTGGGTCCATCACATTCTACCTCTCATCTACTCCATCAGTGCATGTTCGGGAGGAGGTCCCTAAGACCATCCTTGAGGCCTCTATTAGCTACTCATTCCTGTCGAGGCCAAGCCTCAACCTCCTTGTTTGTGCAACAACCCAACTCGATAGATATCTCTTCTGATTCATCTGAACATAATTCTCCTTCATCCATCATCATGGAGCAACCAGCAGAAGAAAACAATCTTGAAAATCAGCTTCAGCACCTCAATGATCTATTCCAAAACTTTGTGAACCCACCGCAGCGTCCTATGATGTGAATCATTGTAATCTCGTTGCGGTGGTAATCGAACCTCGAGTCCAAGTCCCCTCTGGAGGTCCTGATACTGAACTCAAGCCCAACATGATTCATCCTATTCCCAAATTCCATGGGCGCAATTCTGAGGATCTTTTCCAGCATATCAAGCAACTCAAGCATCTGGCCTAGACCTTCAGGTCAGAAGCTCAAAATCGGGATGTCTTACTCATGAAAATGTTCTCCTTCTCTCTCATGGATAAGGTTGCTCACTGGTACCAAACCCAAACGCGTCCAATCAACACCTGGGCGGAACTTTAATCCGAGTTTCTGAGAAAGTTCTTCCCTATTGGTTGGACAAAAACTTTACAGCACCAGATCACGCATTTCACACAGCAAGAAGGACAACCGCTTCACGAGGCATGGGATTATTTTCTGGATCTCATGCGAAAGTGCCCTCACCACGGAGTTCCTAAATGGGAACAAGTCCATTCTTTTTACTAGGGACTTCGTGAGGATATTCGATTGTTCGTCAATGCAACCTGTGGAGGAAACATCATGAGTCAACACGAAGACACCGTGTAGGAGATTCTCGAGAATATGTGTGAGAACTCCATCAATAATGAATCTATGGACATGTTCGACCAGACGAATGCCCGTGCATTGAAAAATCCAAAGGGAGCACATGAGATGCAGTGCCTATCCTCTTCCATCGACTTGGAACTGATGGTCAGTTACTTGGACAAGGTCTCTATTATTGAGAAGAAGGTGGATGAGCTAACTCGACACTTGCAGCAAGCCACCACTACGCAAAACCTATTCGCACAACTGCCCTCTGGCAGGGAGGCTGTGCATAACATCTATCACTAATCTTCTCAAGGGATGGACCCGTATCCACCCCCGTCTGATTCAAGTTTTGGAGGAAACTTTGGACCCACCTATTCTAGTTAGGGGAACTCTAAACCCTCAAATTCTGACTTTTTTGAGGCTCCTCAGACCTGCGAGAACCTCAACGCCAATCAGAATGATCTATTCTCAAACACCTACAACCCTGGATGGAATGATCATCCTAATTTTCACGTGGTCAGGGAACAACCAAAATCAGAGACCCAACTATCACCTCGACCACAAGCTCCTCATCCATATTAGCCGCCTCAGCCTTAGCCCAACCCAACTTATCAGTCCGGGCCGACTCATGTAGATTAAATGACTCTTCTCCTTTAGACTCTAGCTGACATTCAGAAAACAAATGCGGCTATGCAAAAATAACACAAAGATGAAATCACGGAGGTTCACAATCAACTCGCCCATATGGCAAATCCCCTCCAACCTGGTGCACTTTCTTCCCAACCTTTGCCAAACCCCAACAGCATGTCCCAAAAACACATTATAAACCAAATCCAAGGCCGAACATATTATACCCAACTTGGGCTAGCAACTCATACTTGTGTATTCTCTCCTTCCACCTCACCTGAGCCAAAACACACCATCACTTACCCAACACCACCCCCACAGTAACAGCAAGGTCTGACATTTTCCCATACACCTCCCCACCATGATTGTGCTATGATCACTGTTATGAAAGAATAGCAACCCATCCTTAGCCAATCTATTCCCTTATCCCAGGTCATATCTCACCTCCACACTAAAGGATTGTCAGGAAATGATATAACAGAACCTTTGAGGAATGCACAAGTCACGATTCTACTACTGGATATCCTCACTCTCAACTCAACCTCACCTGACCTACCTAAGAAGGAGATGGAAGAACAAACACTAGGAAAGGTAGTACTATCTGAAAATATAAGTACCATAATCCAAAATAGTCTACCCCATAAGAAATCTGATCCAGGCACCCTGCTAATTTCTTGTAATATCGGTGATACAAACTACAAGCGGGCCGTGTTAGACTTGGGCACCTCAATCAACCTCATCCCTACCAACCTATTTGAAAAATTACCGATTGGACAGCTAAAACCCGCCCATGTCACTTTACAACTAGCTGATCGAACCCTGATCACACCAATTGGGATGATAGAGGATGTGGTAATTAAAATTAAGGATTTCAGCTACCTTGCAGATTTCCTAATTCTTGACATGGAGACACCACAACAGATACAGAATATGCTCGTGATTTTGGGAAGACCATTCTTGTCCACTGTGAGAGCCATAATCAATTGCGAATCAGGGCATATGACAATTGCCTCCAGAGATCAACATGCCGAGATGAATATTTTTGAGACAGCAAAAGGAAAATGCCTGACAGAACAACTAGGTTTTATATAGGATCTCACGACCATATCCTTAGTAGGAAACCTAGAACCTGAATTGGAAACTTTTCACATCCTAGATGATGATCTAGTCGAGCATAATGATATGTGCGCAATGGAGGTTTTCACATTTGAACTTGAAGATATACCCAGAAATGTTGGGAAACATGGTGACAAACCAGATTCAGAGACCATGGACATGGAGAGCTTTTGTTTTGAGGACCAGCAAGAATCAGAATTGGACAATATTGAGAGTGACCTTCACCCAGAATATGAATCCTTTACATATTTCAAGTTTTATGATTCAAAACTTACTCTCCAAGCATTCACTTTTTGGGATGAAGATTATAGGGAAAATTCATTCGAAGACCCAATCTATGAGTCATTTCTTGAGGAAACAATCTTAAACCCGAAAGAAAAGAATTACAATGACTCATCAGGTATTGATTTAATAGGCCACAGAGCATGAGAGGAACCACACATTTGGGGTACACTAACTAGACCCATTTCAATTGAGACCCTTGGAATTACCGTAACCCTACTACAAAATCCCATGATCACTATACCTTCCAATTGTTCCCTACGCAAAAACACAAGAAAGATCATCCAGAAATGAATCAGCCTGACCTATATCAGAGATATTCTAGAATGACTCTCCATCATGCTTTGATACTCATTTGTGGCCATCCAATTCTCATCCATCACGATCATATCATTCATGCAGTCAATCCATTCTACCTGAGCATATTGCGCCCGGTTGATGGCATTAAACTCAACGCTTAACGGGAGGCAACTCGTCATCTTATTGAAAAACCTGAAACCCTTCTTGACACATCTTATGCTGAACTCATATTGCACTTTAAGATTTATCCATTAGAACAGCTGACTCCATTTCTAATATCTGTACCCGAGCTTGAAATCATTCGCAACAGTCACCTCGTCCTGTCTACCCACCCAAAGGCTATTCCAATGTACAATCTAAGCTGAACTCGAACCCACCTAATTTATAATGAGGACATTGCAAATTGTAGGCATGTGGGGTATTAAAGTGCAAAACGCTGTGAGAATCACTTCACAAGAAAGGGATTTCATCAAAAAAATTATATATTCCAAAAATAAAAAAAATAAAAAACTGAAAAAGAACAAAAAATGAAGGAGGGAGGAAATTTTGAGTGAATTAATTGCATATCATTTTTGATGAGGAAAAGGGGAGGTGATATAAATGTCAAAAAGGAGCATAATTTGAAAAAGAGAAAAGAGATAGTTATTAGTAAAAGCTTAAGGAATCTACTTAATTCTAGATCAAATCAAAAAGAAAGAAAATGAAAGACAAAAAGTGCTAAGAGACAAAAAGAGATTAGTATGAACATTGATCTTAGGCCTCTTGGGTTGTGATTTTAGGCTTAAAAATTTAAGTATCTATTAAGATCTGGATAGTCCTCAAGAGGTTGAGGAAAATGCGAAGCTTAAGTAGTAGATCTAAGGCTTAGGGATTATTCGGCCTCGTTAACTGACCTTTGATTTGCGGGACTCGGTAACCTAAGCACCCAAATCTACACACAGTTTGGTTCAATACGCTTAAACATCAAAATCACGCAAAATGTGTAAATCTGTTATGAGAAAAAGCTACCTAGATTAGGAGCGGCTGATCAACACAAGTTGATTTGGAAGGGTTCCCGGTGCGAAAAGGCGGGAAATTCCCCTCGAAGATGTGCAATAACGTACCGTCATCTCGGTGCTTGTCTCCTAGGATATCTAAATATCCTACCGGGGGCATGTAAGCACCTTATGCTGGTTCAGATGCCATGGGCGACATTATCATGAAATGTCGATTGCCAGGGTCTGGATTTAGCTACAGAATGCCATGGGTGGGACTATCTAGAAATCTCGAAAGCTAGGGTTCCGAGGGTTGCCATGGGCGATGCTATCTCAAAGCATCGATTTCCAGGGACCCTGCGAGGATTGATGGTGGGAGCTAGGAATCCAATACAGATTGTGTTGTAAAGCCAATCCAAGCTAGAAATAACGAAAGAAAAGAGAGAGAAAACTCACCAAACACAGAAATTCTTCTCTCTCTCTTACAAAAAAGCACTGCAAACTGAACCTAGGCTAAAACATGCTACAAGCACAGGTGCTTTAATCACGGAGTTCAACAAACCTTAGGTTAATTCCCATGGGCCTTAGAAACCTTCGCGGTGGACTGAGGCTAAAGCTGGTCAGGTTCGGATCTTGGTTGGTACTTGAATACCTCTAGAACTACTATCAGCATTTTGATCTAATCTACAAAAGAAAGCACACATCAGAGATCTGAACATGTGGTCTTTAATTTTAGTTAATTCCATTAGATTTTGTTGAGGGACTAGCAAAATATAGGCATAGGGGTATGATGAGAACACCATCATGAGCCATAACAAGCTCAATTTAATCTGATGAAGTTATTAAATGTTTCTACATAACCGCCTGAGAGCCGTAAGTCACTACATAATTATTCTGAGGGAAAGACAAGAAACTTGGGTTAAAATTGTAATTTTACCATCATATCATGAATGCAATACAATCACGGGTTTTCCCAGGGGTTAATTAAGATTCAAATGGTCCTGAAAGGCTAAAAAGTGGGTTAGAACAGACAGAAAAGGGTTTTCGCGTGTTTTGAGAATTAAATGACTTCTGAAATCCTAAAAACAGATATATTTAATTAACTGAGGTTATGGTCAAGATAAAATTCACTTAAATCCTCTAAAATTTATAAAAAAATATTCTTTAGGGTTTGGTACCTTCAATTTGACCATCAGAACACGTCTTGACCCAAAATAGAGTCTTAGACTAACATTTGCCCTAATTTAGATTTTTGCATAAATTACCCAGTCAAACTTGGTCAAAACCAAAATCCAACTTCACCATTGGATTCCTTAAGTCCAAATTAGATTTGTACCAAAATTTGGACCCAATCTGAGATCATGTTGACCTATTTTACAATTTGGTCTTGTCTGATTCTTTTCTATCAGACATATGCCCTTAACTTTCAAAATCCTTACAAAAAGGCCCCTAACTTTGTCCTCATATTTACAAATAGGTCCCCACACCTTTTTCGGAATGTTAAACCTTCACTGTCGAGTTTCGAGCGAGGATTTCTCGCTCAATTCTCAATCAATCTCTCCCAAATTTAAACCAAAGATTCCTTGGGAAGTTATCTTCCATTTGAGCCATTCCTTGGGCTTCAATTCTTTCCTAAAAGGTCATGCGAAGCTTTCAAAGGTTCAGGTATCCTATTTCGCAAAAACCTTTCAAGCTTGAAGGCTTCTTTCCAAGCTTGGAAGGGCTTCCTATGGCCTATAAAAGAAACACCATCTTACAGCCAAGCTTTCCAGCTAGGTTTGAGGCCTTAAAACCCACTCCCTCGTCTTCTTTGACCAACAACAACCGCAGCTTTGGCGACCCTCTAACTCTCTCTCTCTCTTGGACCTCCAATGGACAAATTGAAGGCCCTATCTTCTTCCCCTCGTCCTTGCGATCTTCCCCGGCCAAAGGGAGGTCGTTCCTTCGTCTCGTTCATCGTCACCACCTCACCGTCTTCTTCACCTTCTCCGGGTCCAGTCAGCCACAACTGGACCATTCCAGCCTTCCAAGACCCTTTATCTACTTCTCTCTCTCTCTCTCTACTTTCTTTTTCCTTACTCACACTCAACTCTCAACCGCTGACTGCATCTCTCCCCCATCATCTTCCCCATGTTCGACACGAGCTCCGTCAAGCTTGCACTGGCACTACACTATACCAAACACAACACCACTGCCTCCATTAGTTTTGCCATGAACCACTGATCGAAGCCCCAACTTTATTGGGACTTTTTATCAAGCACTGACCTCCCCGAACACAACTCCCTCCACTCGCCCTTTCCGTCACCGATAGCCACCCTCCGACCTTCACACACCCTCTAACCACCACCACTACATTCACCAACCTCCACCGACCCTGCTGAGCGCTCTAACTGGGGCATTTAGCCCGTGTTTTCTTATTTCAGGTCCTGCCGATTTTTTGTCGTCACCCTCATCTTCTTTGACCACGGTAGGGCTTCTCCAACCTTCAAACTCCCTGCTGCAACTTTCGCTCGACATGGCTCCAGGTCATGAGGCCTCTCAAGCACTCTATTAAAGTAGCATGCATCAGCAGCTGCGCCAATTAGCGAAGCAACTTCAGCCGCTGCGGTTGCGCAAAGAAGGGTGGGACTTTAGTCCTACCTCGGTAGCTGAAGAAGCGACATGCAAAAATAAAAGGAATTTCTACTATAGCTTCGTTGCCTTAGTAGCATGGGGTGAGGTCCCATTGCACGTGCCCACGCACACCCTCGCTCGCGCTCATGCCCCACAGGTCTGGGCTTGATCCGTTTACTCGGATACCTGGGTCTGGTCTGGTTTGCTTGGTCTGAAAGAGGAAGAAGAGAAAAAGAGAGAGAGGGGGGGTTTTGCTCTGTCACCCTCCTCTTGAGTCTTGTGAGCTCTGAAGAGACCTTTGCCTCTGCTAGTGTGCTAAGTCTTGTGCTGCCCTTTCTCTGAAGCTAAGGGAAGAAGAAGAGAGAAGCCTCTCCCTGAGGCTTGAAGAAGAAAGTGGAAGAGGCCTTTGCCTCTGTTAAGGCATCTAAGCCTAAATCTATTGTCTGATATCTGATACCTTGGCTCTATTGGTTAAATTGAGTTGTGCTTGGCTTATCTGATCTATTACTTTGAGTAGCTTGCTAAGCTCTCTTCTTTTTGCATTATTGACATTGGATCTCATTTATTTTTTTTTGAAACAGACATTGGATCTCATTTATATATCTTTATTGATTGCAAATTCTTACATCTTTAATTGTAATCTTGAGTTTTAAATTGCCATATTACTCCCTATGTTCGACTTCGGATTTCATTCGAGTAATAAATTTTATATGTTTTCGTACTAATTTGAGCTATACTACAACGCGACGATTTTAAAACCCATTTCAGAACGAAAACACCTACACAAGGGGTGATTAGCTCTCCTTGGTATGTGTGTACCCGCAGCTAGCTCACTCCCATATTAAAACCCAAACAACAGTTGTGTCTCACATTAAGCGAATCATTCCATCATTATTGGAGTTTCATACCATAATAGATATTCTATTCTTCTAGTTCTCCCTAAGGTTCATTTATAATTCCTTTGACTTTGTTTCAAGCACCAGCGAATAACGTGCATTTCCATTCATATTTAGATTTCAAATATTGGAAGTAGCTGACTAAGTGCATTCAATAAAAGCTTTGATCTCAACTGTTAGGGTTATCATTACTCACAATAAGAATTAATCATTATTCGCATGTATAACAAGTATAAAACTTATATACTAAGAGTTAGGGCATGCATGTGTGTGTGTGAGTCTATAAGACAAAGTAGTTATCGATTTCATTCACAAAATGTATTTACAGAAATCGCAATAATACATTAAGTAGTTACTTGTAACATACATCCAAAATGAAACTAACTACATCGGAGCAAGAAAAGCCACTCTACCTAAGTGTACGGGAGGTATGGGGGCACGATAAATTGATCCTGACACCTTTGCTGGTCTTGCAGGCACCTTGAGCTGGTGACCTATGTCAACCAAAGTCCCCAACGAACATCAGATGCATAAATCTGAGTTTCAGTCTACCTAATAGACTCAAAATGCGATGAAACAAGTGTCAAAATGTGGAAAATTCCACTAGCTTTCCGACGATGCCCTACTTGCGGGATTCAAAGACCTAATGGACCTTGAAGCAGCCTCGAAAGGGTCCTGGTTCACTTGAACCAGACCAGGTGGGCTTCGTTTGGTAGGACCAGCCGCCTATCTGCAGCAAGAGCACACCTCTCACCACTATTAGACATCCAGAGTGCGTTCTGGACATCTTAAACTCGTCCAGAGGCCCACCTTGTGCCTTCGCTCCTCCCCCGACATTTACTCCTACTCCCAACCATCCAAGGCTCAATTCGAATGTGTAGCACCACTCTCAGACGACTGAAAACACCTTGACTTCCGTGCTTGCGTGCACTACCCCTTGTAGTCACCCTACGTGAGCGTTGTTTCCCCATGATGCACATCCTCAAAACCCGTCCTCGCCGCTAACACCTCGAGCAGGTCGCACCTCATGTCTTGCATTTCCTCGGATGTCCAGAGCTCTTCCCGGTCGTCCGCAAAGTCCCTCTTCCATCCGCAAGATGATGCAGACGTCCGATGGTTGCAGGGCTCGCCCGCGCCTCTTGAGTTGCGTGCCCTGCTTGCTGCGCCCGCAGCACCTACCGTGCATGCAACACCTCGCCTGCCGCGCCACTCCTCTCTCCCACCTTCTCCTTCTCTCGATCTCTTACTCTCGCTGGAGGGGGAGTAGGGCATGTCGCCCAAAGGAATGTGTGGGGGGGAGAGTGGGTCTTACGAGGGGGTTTTAAGGGTCGTTGGTGGGGTTTTTTGGTGAGGAAAAATTGTGGGTTTGGCCCCGCAATCTTGTAGTTTTCCTACGGAGCCCATAGAACGAGGTTTAGGGGTGCTAAAATTTCCATAACACCCCAGAAAAATGTAGGGAATTGTAGGAACCCTTGGGGAGGGTCATTTCAACATAACAAACTTAAAGGAAGTTCTGTCCCCAAAACTTAAGCTGAATTAGGATGCGAAAAGGAGCAAGACGTGTGCATAACAATCTTAAAAAGGATTAAAGTCGGTCAGAAAATACGTACCTGCAAAGAGTTCTGGGTATCGATCCCGCATCGACGCCTCAGGCTCTCATATTGCCTCGTGCCGTTGGCTCCTCCATAAGACCTTCACCAGTGGCACCTCCTTCCGTCTCAAACTATTGACAGCTCTATCTAAAATCCGTACTGGCCTCTCAGGATAGGTTAGGTGTCACGACCTGGTCCCAAATCCCTACAGGATCTGAGAGGGCTCACTTCGATTTATCCCAAGATCTAGTCGTCCAACAAGAAATAACCAAGTAACATTCAACAAACCACAATCACACAAGTACAGTAACTAAGCAAAAAGAAGGTTTCAACAGGTGGAAACAGAACGGTCATATTATAGCCATCATATCAAAGAGTACATGTAACAGAATACAACTATAAAACTCACTATCAGGTAGTAGAACTAAAGCTAGGCTCGACTAGGCCTAGCGTCCTCAGCAGCCAGTGGCTTAGGCTGCTCAAATCCCTGGCCTGTACAGAATATATTTGACTGAAGTCAGCAAAGCTGAATAGAGTGGTGGCTAAGAAGTAACATGCATTAACATAAAGTTTTCCATTTTCTAATTATATTATACATGTGGGTGCGTAGAGATCTCTAATTAGGATTTGTTAATTAATCTTCTGGTTCCCTATAGGAACGATTTTGTTTGCAGCTTCCCGTGATATAGGATGCCCACGTGGCACTCTCCTGGCCAGGGGAGTCCCACCGTGGTAGTCCTATACTCGGTCTACTACCTCGAGGTCACGGTCGTGACGTAGCGGTGACTACGGCACACGTGATAAGCGCGTGGGTAGCTACCCCGCACTGGCACGTGGTCAGTCATTTCCACTAGCGGGTACGCCTCAACGTACAGTGCGGAACAGTGTAGGCCATTGCCCTCTCAGAACAGATCAGGGGTCTTGCACCTCCTCAGTCCGCATACCCTCGTCCGACTACCCCGGTTTGCCCAACGGGCTGATGAGAGTCGGTGTAGGGTGGCCATACCTAGCCCCGAGCCCCCTAGGGCGGATAGCTCCCCCCTACACTAAGTAGCTCACCTCGGTACCACGTACACGAGGGCCAGTAAGAGTCATCGTAGAGTGGCTAAACCCACCCCGGGTCCTAACCCAAGGGCGGCAAGCTCCCCTCTACACTACAAGGGGTAGTTGCTCTCTTCGGTACTACGTACACAAAGGTCAGCTTACCTCCCTTAACAGCTGTCCATAGGCAGCAAATTCCCAGAACCACCTGGTTCTTCGAGGTACGGTGTTCATGTTTGCATTCCCCGTGGGGTTCGTACAGGAATTTCTTTATCACATCCGGGTTGGAATGTTCGGGACAACAGTTCAATTTTCATTTTATTACAGTAGGGGTCCATTTTAGCTAAAAACAAGCAGTTTTCGATTACTCAATTATTCACATGCAGTAGGGGTCCATTTTAGCTAAAAACAGGCAGCTCTTGATTACATAATCATTCACATGCAGTTTCTTCTAACCCTAGTGTTCATGCCAAGACCTAAGGTTCAAGAATTTATTCTCGAATATATGTTTATTCTTTCCTAGGGTTCATCTCAAGTCCTAGGATTACTTACTCGCATATATTGAATTAGAGGTTAAGGTTGTAACCACTCTACCTGGGTAACCGGGTGGAATGGGGGCTCGTACAGTGGCTCCCGACGTCTCCACAGGTACCGTACACCCAACGGATTGGAGACCTAAATCATGGATTGGTGGGCCAAAAGGTTCAGAAAGATATAAATGAGGTATCATTATACAGAGAAACTCATATGGAAAACAGAGATGGTTCGCTTGCGAAAAAGCGATAATGATAGGGCCTTACACGGCCCAAAATACGCTATCAGACGGAAATCAGACGTTTGGAAAGGTTCCAAACATCTTAAAATAGTTCTCAAGGATACCTCTCTTGGTGTTCCGCTATCAGATGTTTGGAACTCGAAGTCGACGTCCAAGGACTGTGTCAGACGTCTGGGGATGCTCCCGGACGTCTGAAACTGCCTCGACTACGCTCCCGTCCTCTGACACATACACGTACGTTGTCAGGACATGTTAGAGTGGAAAAGTACGGAACGTAGATCTCTACCAGACGTCTTGCCCTACCTTCGGATGTCTAGTGAGACGTCTGGGTGTCTCTCCGGCCGTCTGATTCCGCGGAAAAATGACTTACGCGGAACCGCTCTGGCTCTTGTTGCCTGCAGGTGCTGCAGCAGAACGATGCTGTAGCCTTCGCCCTCGCGCTTCCTCTCTCTCGGCTCTCCGCTCGTCACTCGTTCTCGCCTCGCTCTGCTCTCGGCTGCGGGTGGGCAACGAAGAGGAGGGGGAGAGGTTTATAAAGAGAGAGGAGGTGAGGGGGACGGAAAGGCGGAGTATGGTGCGGAGTGGTGTCACAGGAGAAGGTGCAGTGAGGCACGGTGAGGGAGGAAGTATGGCGCTCGTACGTTCCGCGCTAAAAGCATTTCCAGACATCTGGTGAACGTCTCAGACATCCGGACAGACGTCTGGTGAACATCCCAAACATCTTAAATGGCAATTGGGGTGGTGGGTCGTTTCAGTAGGTCATCTCCCACTTCGATGCTCTCATGGCTCAAATTGTGGCTGGGGTTGGCGATGTATCTCCTCAGGTTGGACACGTGGAACATGTCATGTACACTAAACAACTGAGGTGGAAGGGCAAGTCGGTAAGCAACAAGACTAACCCCACTCCAAGACCTCAAAAGGTCCCACGAACCTTAGAGCAAGCTTCCCCATCACACCAAAGTGCTGTAAGCCCTTCATGGGAGAAACATAAAGGAAGACATGATTTCCAATCTCAAACTGCACCTCCCGATGCTTTTTGTCAGCGTAGCTCTTCTGCCTTCTCCTTACATTACGGAGTCACTTGTGAATCTGCTCTATCACGTCCTGACTCTAGCGGATCAACCTAGGACCAACTTCCCACTTGGTCCCAACCTCAACATAACTAAGGGAAACCGTACACTTCCACCCATATAATGCCTCATAAGGTGCCATGCCAATACTCGAATGATAACTGTTGTTGTATGCAAACTCTGCCAAGGGGAAATGCTCCTCCCAGGTGCCTCTCTAGCCTAGTACATAGGTGTGCAGGAAGTCCTCAAGCATCTAAATGGTGCGCTTTGACTATCTGTCGGTCTGGGAATGGTAGGCGGTGCTAAACCTCAAGTGAGTCCCCAAGTCCTAGTAGAACTCTCCCCAGAACTAGGAAGTGAAGCAGGTATCTCTGTCGGATATGATCTCGTGGGAGACTCCATGAAGACACACCACATCCCTGATGTAGCACTCTGCTAATTGTGCTGGTCCAAAAGTGACACGGATCGACAAAAATCGTGTCGTCTTCGTCAATCTATCTACTATGACTTAAACGGCATCATGCCCCCGCTGTGTAACGAGTAACCCTACTACTAGGTCCATAGTGGTAGTCTCCTACTTCTATTCTAGCACAAGAAGCGGTTGTAATGGTCTCGCAGGCCTCTAGTGCTCGGCGTTCACCTACCTACATACCAAGCACTGCTGCATAAACTCTCCAACATCTCTCTTCATCCCTTTCCACCAGAAGTCACGTTGTAAATCATGGTACATTTTAGTGTTCCCAGGATGTATAGTGAACCTAGACCTATGTGCCTCTGCCAAAAGCTCTCTCAACGTCTCCTCATCTCTAGGGACTCACAAATGCCCCCTCATGTGCAAGATTTCGTCAGTGAAAGTGAAGTCTCCTAGGTCCCTTGTCAGTACCCTATCCCACAACGTCTGCAGATCGGATCAGCCATCTACTTAGCAATGATGTGGTTTCAGAGCTCGGGTCATGCCTGTCTCGTCACTTTCACTACCCCACAGTGTCCACATTTTTCCTGAGGTCGTCAGCTACCAACCTCCTACATGAGCTACCAACTCCGTGCCTGTAAATTAGCCAAGTGAGCCTGCACCTTTCGGCTCAAGGCGTCAGCTATCACATTGTCCTTCCTCGGACGATAAGAGATGCTGCAGTCGTAGTCCTTCAGGAGCTCCAACCAACACCTCTGTCTCAAAAGTCTCACCTTGTAAATAGTGCCTCTACGTCTTCAAAGCGAAGACAACAACCGCCAGCTCTAAGTCATGAGTGGGGTAGTTATGCTCATAGGACTTTAGCTGCCGCAATGCGTAAGTGACAACGTAGCCCCGTTGCATTAGCACACCACCCAACCCCTGCAACAAGGCGTCGGTGTAAACCACAAACCCACCACTATCATCTGGAATGGTGAATACAGGAGCTGAAGTCAACTTCCCCTTCAACTCCCGGAAACATGCCTCGCATTCATCCATCCAAGTGAAGGGCACGTCCTTCCTAGTCAACTGTGTCATAGGATGTGCTATCTGGGAGAACCCTCTGATAAATCGTCGGTAGTAGCCTACTAGCGCCAAAACACTGCATATCTCTGTTACTATGCATGGCCTCTCCTACCTGAGCACGGCTTCAACCTTGGCCGAATCCACAGCTATCCCATCTCCAGAGATCATATGGACTCATCATGGGAGTATACAAGCACATCATCAACAAAGATCACAACAAACTAGTCTAAGTAGGGCCTGAAAACCTGGTTCATCAAATCCATAAAAGCAGCAGAGGCATTGGTCAGCTCAAACGATATGACCAAAAACTCGTAATGTCCATACCACGTCCAAAATGCTATCTTGGAAACGTTTGTCTCCCTGATCCTCAACAGGTGGTATCCCAACCTCAAGTCTATCTTGGAGAACAATGTGGCATCTCGTAGCTAGTCAAAGGGGTCTTTGATGTGGGTAATCGTTTGAATTCTCAACACAGTTAATTAAGTTATTTAGGCTTAACTAAGTGCAAGAGAAAGTAACTTACGTTAACTCGAATTAATGTCGGTTGTGTAGCATAGGGTCAAGTTAACCTAACATTTTAGATTTCAAATTCTTTTTAACTGGTTGAGTCCAGATCGTTCACTGGAAAGTATAATTTATCTTAATTCCCCATTAACTCCTAAACATAAATTACTAATTATTTAATCAATCAAAGTTATAATTATATTACTTTAAGTATATGAATCTTGCATAAAAGATATTCACTTAAAAGAACATGCAACATTCCATAAAGAAAAACATATTTGCACATGTAATCTCTCATTAAGAACCAAGTAAACATGTTTATTTCAATCATTACATCTAAGTACAAAATATTAAGGCAAGAATAAGCTAATCAAATGAGTACAAATGCCTTTTTTCATCAATTAAGCTCAAAAGGACATGTTATTGCAATAAAAGTACAAATAAGAAGAAGTCTATTGACAACAAAAGACGTCTGATTCTCCTTATTTTTACTCTTTTCATCTTAACCTTCAGCCCTCAAATCTTCTTCTCTTCACTTGTTCTACCGTCTCTCTTTCTTTCACTCTCTCTTTCTCTTTAGTTTTTCTTCTCTTCTGTATACGCTCTTCTTCTCTTTTATTTCTCTTAATCCTCCTCTCTTCCTTTTTCTTTCAGTTCTTTAATTGTGCAAACTAAACCATACTTGAACCAAAAATTTGATTTTCTAATTGGCAGCTCTAACCGATTGGGGATACACAACACCCCTCTCAGGGTGGGACCAGACCCTACTGGGTCCGAGCCTAGTTAATTTTAGATGGTTTATTTCTGGTTCAGATATATGCACAGTCTCCGACCTCCCAGGCCCACATACGCTCGCTCACGGGCCCACGCTCATGCCCATAGGTGCACACACACACCCGGGCACATTCACACACGTACCCACACGCACACATATGCTTATTGTGCACCCAACGCTGACGACCGAAACATCGTCGGCACTTTTTCGTATTATACCAGTGCGTGTGTTCCAGAATTTCCTTCCAGGTTGAACTTCGGTCAATGATTCCTAGTAGCTCAGAGCTCCAAATTGAGCAATCAAGGGCTCGTTGGAAAGCTCTATAAGTGCTCTACAAGAATTTGGCATCAATTTGATGCTCAGACAAGGTTGCACCCTTCAATTTGAAGGGTGAAGGTGAAAGGTTTTCACGACCATTCATGGCCTGCAGGGTCTCAGGTCTAAGGACCTGCAGTGAAGGCTTTTGACCTCAGATGGGGTCCTGAACCATCTCAATAGATGATTCTGCATCTATTTAATGGAGATAGTAGTGCTGTAAGGCTTCAGAAAGAAGAAGCTTATGAGCTTCTATCAGGAGCTTCAGAACTTCATTCTAAGTTTTGATCAACTCGACAGAAAGAGAAACAACTTCTGAAGATTCTGCACAACTCCAAGAAGTTCTAACAAATTGATCTGTGTGGAAATTAGGTTAAAATTTTGACGAATAGACTCAAGAATAGTTTTGGGTTTAAAAGAATCCAAACTGCACAATAAGTCAATTCTCAAAAAATCTTCAATAAAACATATTCAAATTGATCTAATTGATCTCTATTGACTCCCAGAAACTCACTTAACCCCTAAAATCAGAGATTCAACTCTTCATTCTCTGAAATCTCCTTAGGTTTGACTAATAAAGCTCAAGAGTTGACTTTCCAAGTTATGCTTACTCACATCAAATTAACAACTTAGATTGATTCTATTTTCCTCAGGAATTGATTTAAATCTCAAGAGGTAACTTTAGTCAGGAATTCTAGGGTTTCAGGACTCGTCGCCTGAGATCCTAATTGAGTTTGTTCGACAGAACGAACTACAACCTTTCTGAGTAAATAATCAACAGGACTAACCTCAATACACCTTCCTGATGCTTCTAGACCTCTTAAATTAAACTAAACCCTAACAAAAAGTCATCTCCAACTTCACTGGAGTTGGAGAAGACAAAGGCCTATGTAGAGTTCTAGATCTCAAAATATCAAATTAATAATTGATACAGAATCCTTTGGTCATTAGTAATCATTTTGAAGCTTTGCACGGAGTTCTATGCACTGAAGATCAATTTCGACTCATCGGAGCCCGTCGAAGCTTCGGTGAGTTCAGACAGTAACTGACAGTGCACAGAAAGCCTTAAAACTAACCACTAAGAATTTGAAAAGTTTCCTGGGTCGCAAGGAACCTCAGGAGCTCGTCAATTTATCAATTGTAAGATTAAAATAGAAGATATGCAATGAATTCAGAAAAATTGTGATCTAAGTTCGCTGGAACTCAGATCGAGTTCTCTCACTCAATTTGGTAGAGGGAACAAGTTAATGGGGTGTGGAGATGGTAATGGACTATTTATTTAAATGAATAACTATCTCTGAGCCGCCATTAATAGCGAGCTCAGAAATGAGGTGAAATTTAGGCATTCACTTTATAAGAGTTAATTATACTAATTAGGTGTAAAATCAAAGCCCTTAGAATTTGGATGGGTGATAGAGAGCCCCAGTGCATGTGTTCTAACCTCGGAAACCTCCGCCGTGGACAGTAGAGATCACCGGTAAAGGTGGAGATGGATTAAGCGTTTAAGTGATAAAATCAAGAAATCGATACGTCATAAATGATCATGGAAGATTATGGAGTGTAATCAGTGATTTGAAAGATAAAAAGATGCTCCAGTTGAGCTCAGAGAACGCACCAGACGGAAAGAATTAACTTTTAACCTAACTAAACTACCTAATTAACTAAACTAATTACTCTATCTTACCTATCCTACTATTACCTGGACGAAGGGGGCAAAGAAGTCTCTGTCGAAGGTTGTAACGGAGGAGAAAATCAGAGGGAGGAAGGAAGAAATCCGGAGAGCGAATTCGCGGAGCAGAAGTGTAGTCCGGAGACGTCACCTTGATCAGAGGTGCGGCAAAGGATAGCGGAGCTCGGCAATTGGTTGGAATAATTGGAGGAGGTGTGTGGTGTTCGAAGTAGGTCGTCGGAGTGAGAGGGAATAGCTTATCATCGACTACAGTGAGGGAAGAGGGAAGGGAGCCAATCCTTTGAAATCGAAGGGTTTAAAGGGCATTTATAGGGTTCGGTGGCTGAGAAGGAGGTTGCATTTGGACGATATAGTGTTTAGGTGCGAGGTAACCACCGGCATCTTCTCTGACGTCGATGAGATTATCTTCGAACTGTAATTAGGATTACGGCTTCATCTAGACCGATGGATGGAAAGGTGGCGATGAGCGCAAGCTCCAGAAGCTTGGCGAGGGTGAACGAACGTAGGATGGATGGTGATCGAAGGGTGACAGCACCGCCTGTCATCAGCCGTTGAAGCAGCTGAAGAAGAAAGTGTACACAGGGACCTGAATGTGAGGAAATATAAGGACCTAAATGAAAGGAAAGGACTCAATTGCAATGAATTCTAAGGACCAAAATGCAAATAGAGGCTTTCAAGGTTAATTTAAATTATTTTCTTTTCTAACTTTTTATATATATTTATAATTTAGCTAAATATTATATTAAAGCCTTGCATTCACATTTTTTATCCATTTATTAATATTTATTAACTTATTAGCTTACTTAAGTTATTTAAGATTCAGGTCTTAAATTTTACTTAAGTTAAATAAGATATTAATTAGGTAACCAATTAATGGTATTTTGAGCCCATTTATTAATTAAGTTATTAATAAAATTAATTGATTTTTAATTTATCTTTTTTAACTTATTTTAAGGTCCTTTAATAGTTTGTCCCTTATTTCATAATTAATCCTTATATATACATATTCTTAGCTAATTAACTCGGAAGACTAGTTAATTAGGGGTAATTAGAAGCCATGATGAGCCTCTCATCAGTGGGGCAATGAGTATTTGTTCTTGATGGTGACCCTGTTCAGCTGCCTATTGTCAACACAAAGCTGAAGGGTGGCATCCTTCTTCGCAAATAAAACAGGGCCCCCCAAAGCGAGGCACTGGGCCTTACAAACCCCTTCTCCAACAAACCCTGCAGCTGAGACTTGAGCTCCCGTAGCTCAAGTGGTGCCATCTTGTATGGTGCAGTAGAAATGGGACTGCTCTGTACTATCAATGAGATCTCAAACTCCATCTCACACTCAGGTGATAATCTTGGTAGCTCCTCAGGAAAGACATCAGGGTACTCGTAGAATACCGGAACACTCTACAGGTCAGACACTAGGCTAGGCTTTGCCACAGCACAAGCCAAAAAGCCCTCACACCCTTGGCTCAACAGCTTCACTGCCCTACGCGCGGATATGCATCTAAACCCGCTGTCCACTGGCTGACCATAGAACTTAAAGGGAGGCAACTCAAGAATGGAGAAGACAATCTTCCTCCTAAAACAGTCCACCATGGCATCATATGAAGACAGCCAAGCCATCCCCAAAATCACGCCAAAATCCTCCATCTGGATCATAATCAGATCTACAGGGAGACTATGTCCCCCTATCATGACCTCATAGTAGGTAAAGACCTCTACGATAAACAACAGTTCCCCTAGCCCTCTAATTATGAGCAGATCCTCTAATAGTTTCTGTTCGGCCCCAAATTGATGGAAAAACTCTTGGAGACAAATGAAAGTGTGGCACCCGAATAAAAAAGTATGTAAACTAATATGCCGGAAACTGTAACCATAACTGCCACAACTGAACCTAAAGCTCTGGCGTCTCTATGAGTTAGGGCGTTGACACGCTAGATGATAACATTATCATAAGCCATAACTAGCTTTAATTAGTCAGAATCAATTAACAAATGCTCCTACATAACCGTCGGAGAATCGTAATTCAATGCATATTCTTTCTGAGAGAAATACATAAAATCAGGGGTAAATCAGTAGTTTTAACATCATATCCTAAATGCAGAACAATCACAGGATTTCCCAGGGGTTAATTAAAGATCAAATGATCATAAATATCTAATAAGAGGGTTTATGTAGACAAAAAATAGTTTTTTCATGCATTTCGAGAATTAACGAACTTCCGAAACCCTAATTTCAGGCTCGTTTAATTAACTAAGGTTCTAGTCAGGATAAAATTCACCTAAACCTTTCAAAAATCACAGAAAAATATTCTATAAGTTTGGTATCTTTGATTTGATCATCTGAACCTAGTTTGACTTAAAATAGAGTCTCAGACAAGACAATTGCCCTAATTTAGGTTTCTACGTAAATTATCTAGTCAAACTTAGTCAAAACCAAAATCTGACTTTACCATTAGATTCCTTGGGTCCAAATTAGGTTTGTACCAAAATTTGGGCCCAATCAGAGATCATCTTAACCTAATTTGCATTTCAGTCCAGTCAGATTCTTTTCTATCTCACACCATCCCTTAGCTTTTGAAATTCTTACGAATAGTTCCCTAAGTTTCTCATTGTATTTGCATGTAGGTCCCTACCGCCATTGGTGTGAACAGAAGCTCCACCGTTGAGAATCAAGTGAGGAATCAATCAATCCCAAAATTGAATCGGAGATTCCTTGAGGAATTCTCTTTCAATTGAACTCAGCCTTGATTCCTATTTCCTTCCCAATCTTCCATGAAAATGCATGGAAGATGTGGGTATCCCATAGGCACACAATCTTTGAGCTTCCAAGCTTGGAATGCCCCTTTGAGGCTATAAAAGACCCCCGGATGCAAACCCTACATCCTCATCTTGATTTGGACCAGAATACCCCCTTCTTCTCCTCTCTCTGGCCAACTCCTCCGCAAGCTCCGGTTAGCTTCTCTGTCCACTCTCTTCGTCAGCCGCCACAGACCATAGTTGGCCGATTCCCCTTCCCCACATTCTTCCACCGCTCACAATAGCAGTGAGGGCCACCTTCCCCTATCTTCCTCGCCACTTCTCTCCCCTGGAGGCTTCGTCTTCTCTGACTCTGACGTACCCCCGGCAAGGATCTACCTTCCCTTTCGTTCGTTAGAATTAGGTTAGATAGGTTCCTTTCTCCCTCTACATTTTCTTCCCTCTCTTTATCCTTAGGTTTAGCCCCCGACGCCACCATTCACCCTCCATCTTCCTCATCTCCGACCACCCTCCTGCGACGTCTCCCCGTCGCTCCACCACACCACACGCCTAGCCAACACCCTCAAAACCTTTGCCTCGTCCATCCGCATAAAACCCCTCATTCAAATACATTGAAAACCCACTCCAACGCCCCACCAAACATATCCATTGCCGACCACCTTCTTCGCATTCTCCCAACCGCCACAGACATCCTCACCACATGAAACCACCACCATTACATCCACCACATTTGTGTGATTCTTCTGAGGTGTTTTAACGTGGTCAAGAGGCCTTAACTTGTGTTTCAGGTATCAGTCGCCTTCCACCATCGCCGCCATCACGCTCGACCATGTCCGCAGTGCTCCGATGAGCTCAAGGCTTAACTCCACCTCCAAGTGCTGCGGTTTAGCTTTAGACATACCTCCAGACTCTCAATTGGAGACCTCACCCGCAATTTCCCCCTCAATTGGAAGAGCCTCTCTACTAATGGCGCACGCGAAGGAAGGAGGGGGACAATAGTCCAACCTCGTGAAGTGAAGAGGCGGTAGTAGCAAATATAACATTTTCGTGTTTCTATCTTATCACCTCAAGAACACAGGGTGAGGTCCCCTTCACACCTCATGCACCCTTCGATCACCAGCCACATCGGTGACCCTGGTCAGATCCGATTACTCGGATCCGTATGTCCGGTTGTTGACCCGATTATGCCCTGGGTTTGAGAGAAAAGAGAAGGAATTGTGAGAGAGCGGGGGAGGGTTTTGCTCCTTTGTGTACACAACCAACACTCAGTCGTTGAAGGCTCCTTGTGCTTGTGAAGGAGAAAAAGAAGAAAGGGAAGGCCCTCAGAAGAAGCAAAGAAGACGGAGAAGGCTCATGCAGAAGAAGAAGAGAAGGAAAGGAAGGAAAGAAGAAGAAGAAAAGAAGCAAAGGGAAAGGCTCTGAAGAGCATTGTAGTAGGGCCACATTTAAGTCGTCTGATGATAAATGCCCGACATCTGATTTGAGAATTGTTTCAAAATTACTATTGCATTATTTAAGTACTATGGTTAAATTGATTCTAAGATGTATGCTTATTAATTAGAGGTTTTAATTGGTAATTCAAATCACCACTTTTTAGATTCTCTCCATTCTTTTTTATCTCTAGCTACATTGGATTACATTGAATAGATAATGTGACAGGTTATTATTCATTAAGTATCTATTTGAATGCTTAATTACTTATGCTCACTTACTTCAAATTAAAGATTAGCACGTGGTGTTGGACCCGGTTAGGTTGTTAATATGGTGATTTTATCGTTGAAGTGTGTATAGTGGTTAACCTAAATCGGACCTAACCATCTCTTTACAAATTTTTTTTTACCTGGCCTACTTGATTTTATCTTGGTCCTTTTAGGACCAGGGTCGAACTCAGGGAAGTGGGGTTACCAGTCAAGTTTCTACGCCTTTCCTACAACGAGTCTCTTCCGTTCGTTTATTGTGTTTTTGGTGTTTTTCTATTTAGATTTTTTTCTGGTAATCTTTGTCCTTGAGGCACACCCTCAAAATTAAGTTCTTGGCTTTGAGATAAATCAGGGTTCTAAAATAGGTCTTGCTATTCGCAAGACGGAATACCTGTGAGTCAAAGATTATCTTTCCTCTTTTATATATTTTTTTATCTTTTTATGGGCATGAAAGAGAAATAGAAATAAAGTAAATATAGTATAGATATATATGTATATACTATATATGTATAAAGGGGTGGGGGTGAAGGCGGAGATGGAGTGTAGCATGGTGTTGAGTCGGTCGTCATCTAGAAAGACGCAACCGACAGGACGAGGTGACGCGTGGAGTGTAAGGTGGATGGCAGAAGATGTATGTGACCACGCTTTCTGTACGCGTGTATCGGGGAATATCAGCAACTGGTGCAAATATTCCCGCGATACCACGTATGGTAAGTAATGTGAAAAAATATATATATGTATATATGTAAATATATATATATATATGGTTATAAATATATAGGTATATATATGTAGTTATATATATATATGTATATATGTGTATATATATATATATAAGTATATGTATAGATATATATATATATATGTATATATATATGTATAAGTTTGTATATATAACTATATATATGTAAATATATATATATATATATATATATATATATCTATGTATGTATAAGTATATGTATATATGTATGTATGTATATTTATATATATAGACTAATACATAGTTATATAAGTACTACTATATGTGTGTATATATATATATATCTATGTATGTATGTATGTATGTATACTAATACATAAGTATATAGGTACTACTATATGTATAAATATAAGTATATATATATATGTATATAAATATATGTATATAAATATATGTATATATATCAATATATATATGTATACGTATATATATATGTGTATATAATAGTGTATAGGTGTGTGTGTGTGTATGAAAGTGTGAGTGTAGGTGTGTAAGTGTCGGTGAAGAGAGTGTTGTGAGAGAGAGAGAGAGAGCGAGAGAGAGAGGGCAGCCGCGCGCTTCCTGCTGGAGTGAAGACGCGCGGGTTAAGTCGTCTGTGCGCTCATGGCGTTGTCTGGAAGTCCAAGGTGCACGCGCAGGCGCATATGCGTGGGGAGAGAAGAGGCCGCAACACGCAGACGGGAGTGGGCGCGAGGAAAGGAGGTCGCAGCGCACCGTGCTGCACGAAGGCCTGGAGCGGGCGCTGGCAGGCATACGTGGTGAAGGGAGCAGGCGAAGGCAGGCGTTGGGAGAGGTGGGCGCACGCGGATGTACGCGGACGGGTGCAGGCGACGCGGGCCGAGACGCGAGTACGGGCTGCGGTCGGTTGCGGCGCGCCGGGTGACCGGTTAAGTGAGAAACTCACCGGTCACCCCACTGTAGCCACAATGTTTCGCAGACTGGCGTGAACAGTGGCTACAATGGCCGGGCGAGCCGTGCGACTAGGAGCGGGCGGTGCTGTGAGTGAGGATGGCTCGGCACGTGCGGAAGAGTGGCTCCGGCTGGTGGCTTGTGAGCGGGATGTCACGACAAAGCGCGCGAAGAGGGCTGCTGGCACGCGCGGTGGAGGTCGAGGGTGGCCTGCTGCTTGCACAGAGGCTTGCGGGTGTTGCTGGTGTGCGGTGAAGCTTGGCCAGCCACTGCAGTAGCGCGCGGTGGCCGGTTGCGGAAGAGAGAGAGCGATAGGGCGCTTGTGCGAAGAAGCTGGAGGCGAGTGCGCCTGCAGTCATGCGCGGAAGCGAGGCCGGCCTGCTGCCGCCTTGCTGCTGTTGCTGTGGAGCTTGGCCGGTTGCTGCAGGGCGTGCGGTGGCCGGTTGAGCTTCACATCTTGAAGCTTTGCTCCAATCGCTGAAGGTGCTTCAAACGGTGAACCAAGAAAAGAGCCACCACGCCCACTGGCTCTTTGATGAGCTGGGCGGTGGTGGACTCACGGTGGTGGTTGTGCACCACCATGAGGTGCTCCTGTCCGCTAGGTGTCTCGTCAGAGGAGGAGGGCCGGCGTATGGAGGGAGAGGGAAGGAGATGGTGGCCTGGAGAAGAAGCTGCTGTGGGTTTTCTCTGTGGGGGACCAAGCTGTTTGAAGAAGAAGAAGATGCCCTGTTTTATAGAGGAAGAAGGCATGGCTGCACATGGCTTGCATGCGGCTGCAGGGAGTGGCTGCTGTGGCTGGCAGGGAGAGCTGTGAGCAGGGAATGGCTGAGCAGGAAGAGGTGATGGAGAACATGGCGCGAGGAGGAAGAAGTCAATCCATGCAACCGCTAGAAGCATTTCAAAATCAAGTAGAAATAAAAATAAAAAGATGGTGAATTTTGCAGAGATGCACTTGAGGAAAAATGTTAATTGCAAGGCCACTTATTTCATTCTCCTCCCCTCTCAATTAAATGCATGCATGCATGTATTTTTACAAATGCGACTATGGAACCCTAATATGCACTGATAATGTTAGGAAATAGCACAAGACGACACAATTGCAGGTGTATTTTTGCGGTGCAATCATACCCCCATGCCTATCTTTTGCTAGTCCCTAGCAAAACATTTTTTTGTAATGTGTTTAGAAATGATCTTTAAGCTGAAGATTTTCTTCTGAGGCAACATAGGTGTGTCTATTGTTGGATATTGTGAGAACCAATTGTTGAGAAGACTACCAGTGCTTTAAGTCTCGCATGACATAGATCATCTTTCGACTAACCAAGACTCTTGATATTTAAACTTTAAGTACGATTTCCAGGACTCAGGAGGTTTTTGCCGTACTCAAGGGCTCAAGAGGTTATGGCTTGTGCTTAGTGAATGATCAAGACTGACTAGATGAACATTAGGACTCAAGCCCAGGGTTTCACGAATTTTTAAGTACAGGTTGGTCCCAGTTTCAGCTCGTGTTTTCGGATTGACCCTTAAAAAGATGATGGAAACTCGACTCCCATTTTCTAATATTTGTGGCTCATAGGAAAATAGGGTATTTGCCCTGAAGAACTTTTGTAGGAAGATTTTACAGACGTTTGCAAGATATACTGACTTATTTGTATTTCTCTCTCTCTCTTTTTTGAAACACGTGTCAGTATATCTCTTACAACATTATTTGGAGTAGGACACTTTTTTCTTTTTGGTGGGAGAGTTACTTTTTGGTGGAAGAGTCTCTCCTAAACACAAGACTAAAGCCTGGGATAAAAAGTCTACCTGCGTGCACAGGTAAGGACTCCACCTTCCCTAATGAACACTAGGGTTGGATCTTATGTTCACCTGGTCTTTCCTGATATGTGTAGTGTGAACCAAGATTACTTAGGCTCTCAAGTAGAAGCAAACCAACGGATCCTGTACTGGTATTTTAGGTACAAGAATACGTCCTTAGTTAGGAGAGATTCTGATCTATCTTGCCAATGCTCAAGTGAATTAAGCCGAGCCTGAGCGAATCAAGCTTCTGTGGCTTGGAAAGTCTTCAAAACAGAGGTTGAATATCCATAAACACTTATTGTATTTTTGTTTCAGCCTTTAGATCATTACTAAACACTATATATATATTTTTTTTCTTTTTTCTTTTTCTTGCATATTTATAAATAGGTGGAAACTATATGATACCATAAAATACCCAGATCCTATAGATGCCTATCCACCCCCCCATGCCAAACAATGCTATGTCCTCATATGCATGCAGGGAAAGGTAGAGAAAGGACAAAAGATCGGGTAACGAGAGCTGAGGTGTAGGGTATACAGCTGGGTGGATGGTGGGTGGTGAAGTGAAAAGTGAAGAGATCGTGATAGTGGCGTGAAAAGTGATGGTGGATGGTGAAAGGTCTGGCATTTCATGGGACGAGAGTGTCCCAGGTGGATCGGAACAACAGTTAGGAGGAAGAAATTGGCCCTTAGATTGGCTCAGAAGAGGGGCTTCTTGCTTAGATGGATCCAAAAAAGAATAGCCCCAGTGAGAAGGATGTGGGCTCAAGGTCCCAGTGTGGAGTTGCAAATCCGCCTGATTTGGCGGGAAAGAAAGGGCAATCCGATCTTCAAAAGTGTGGACCGGCGGTGAGTAGCCCGGATATGACTTAGACCACAAGGTATGGGAAGCGGAGAAAACCTCGTCAGAAGTCTGGTCAGGAGAAGGTACGGGAATAGGGAGGGATGGGGGAACGTCACAATATGTGTTGGTCAGGCAGTCATTAGTGTTTATAGGTAATCCCCAGCGTGTTCGATTTGCGGTACGCAAGGGCCTGATGGCGGATTCGCTATAGGATTAGACTGGTCCCTTGGGATGACAGGTGCAGACGGTCGCATTGGTTCACCCGCGGGGTTTTGGCGCTGCGGGTTGTTGGACCATGCGAAGTTCGGATAATTGTGCCACCCTGGGTTATACGTGGCAGAGAACGGGTTGTTCCCCAGGCGTAAGCGACTTCTATGCTAGAAGATCCGTCCGCATGTAAGTATGCGTCCGAGCACACAGAGGCTTGGTCCTCCGTGTCAAAATACTAGCTCGCAGAAGCCAGTTCCACATGACTTACTGAGTCACTCGGCGCGACCCTCGGTAAGGAAGGTCTTACGGGGTTTCTCGGGATAAGCCTGGTGTTGGAAGAATTGGGATTGTGATGAAGTGGTGAAGAGGTGGTGTTTGCCATAGAACGGACGGGGTTGGCTAGAAGCTCGTCCAGCTTCTTGTGCATGACAGAAACTTCATCCAGTTTTTGTGCGATAAGGCTTAGATCTGTGGATGAATGGGAGGGTCCCATGTCAACTTCGTGGACATTTCGGGGCTGGCTGGTACGATTAAAGGCGACAATGGAAGCATTATTCATTGAGTTTTCACTCATATTTTCAAACAATTCAAATGCTCCATTCTCGTCTTTATTCATAAAGATCCCTCCGCAGGAAGCGTCTGCAATCTGCTTCAAAGTTTCATTTAGCCCATAGTAGAAAATATGGGCTATATGCCACTTAGGCAGACCGTGGTGCGGACACTTCCTGAGGAGGTCATTATACCTCTCCCATGCCTGATGAAATTGTTTGCCATTTTGTTGCGTAAATGAAGTGATGGCACGGCAAAGCGCATTGGTTTGCCCTATTGGGAAGAACTTCTTGAGAAACACTGTTCGTATCTCTTCCCAAGAGTGGATGGTTCTCCCAAGGGTGCATAACCACTGCGACGCTTTATCCCGCAATGAAAACGGGAACATTTTCATGAGGACTATTGGTAACCCGACATTTCTTGGTTTAACAGTTTCAGCCAATCGGGTTAAGTCTTCCAAGTGGAGAAAAGGATCTTCACTTGCAAGACCAAGGAAGTGGAAATTTATTTGGCCAATTATGTTCGGTTTCAATTCAAAGTCGTCCCCGCCCATGGGGACCCGAATTTTTCCTATGGTCTCTGTAGCAGCGGGATTCTGATAGGAGTTAAGAGACCTAGGCTCCTCCCGTTCGGGAGGGTTCTGCATTTCCTCCAATGTTTCCCGAATGGCTTCAATTCGTTCATTATACATTTTCAATTGGGCTTGAAGGTGGGTTATGGGATCTAAGGCTCCACCACCTGGCGGGTTTTGAGGCCAGTTTCCTCCCTCGGGATTTGGGGGTGGGCGTGCAGTCATGTTTGTGGAGGAGGAGGATGATTTGCCTTCTTTTCTAAATTATCAGGCAATGCAAATAGTTCAGGGTTTTGTGACCTCCTCCCAAACATGCACTACCGCAGGAAGAATTGGGGGGATACGAAGGGAAAAGAGATGAGAGAAATGACGCCGCAAAGGTACACTTGATGACAAATCTATTTAATCAAATTCCTAACCTCTACAGTGTGCCCTTAGACCTAAAGATCTAAGTTACCTACTATCACGAACTACGGAACCGAATGCGAGCACCGCAGAACCACCGAGTCAGATTGAAAGGTCATTTGCGCCAGTCTTAGACACCCGATAGCACGCAGGAACTCTCACCAGCACGTAGATGCTACACGCAGGTATTTAGACCTCCAATCCTTAATAAGGGTCAAGTTACTACCAGTTTTAGTTAGAGGCTTAGGGTCAAGTGCTTTTGGAATGTGAAGGACGTTGTTTACGGGTAATGCCCAAGTGATTGATTTTCAGAGTGTGTAAAACAAGCATGCAATGGGGAAATCTCCCCGAATTTAAGTTTAAATTGGTGAATGGCTTTTAGAGTTTCATCTTTAAGTAGTATGGATTTTAGGATTATGCTGAAATACCAATTCAACCAATCTCCGGGTTTTGCAAGAATACAAGTTTTCTTCTAAGCCCAAGAAACCCTTCTTCAATATCAATTGGTTAATGCATGCTAAAATGCAATGGGCTTCCCTAACTGGAGATTTCTATGTGTGGATGCACGAGTCAGTTTTAGATTAGTGTGAAAGGGAGCCAAAGCACTGCAATTCAAGTGCTCCCAATCACCAAGAAAAATGTCCACACACAAGGCCCAACCAAAAGATAAAGAAAATCAAATTGTTGGGGTTGAAATGTTCGGGATCGAATCTTAGGCAAGTTGAAAAGTCGTGGTGGGGTTGAAATCAATTCAATTCCAGGTCTCCCCACCAAAAAGGTGATCCCGAATTTGCAGATAAGTGAGGCAAAAGAGGGGTGCAATCAATCTTTTTATGTTTACCTCAAAGAATTCTTCCCACGACGAAAAATTCAAGAATCAAGATTCTTGGATTTTCGCTATGCGAAGTAAGGCGGGAAATCCCGGGGCGGTGGGAGTGAAGACAATCAATCAAACAAGTGAATTTTAATCCACTTGCCCCAAGAGATTCCAAGAAGTTTTTCTAGCTTTTTAGTTTTTAGTTTTTTCTTTTTTTTTTTTTAGGGTGACATGTTAACCTAAGTTGCTAAGAAAAGAACCTACTTGTGCAGCAACGTGTGCGGAGTTCTAGTGCGGTGTCGGCATCTTCACACTCTCGTTCCCTCCTTGGATCTGCCCACGTTTCTGTCTTCGTCTGCCTGCCTTCTCCTTGCAACAGATTTACCTGCACAGCAAAAACAGAGACACCCGTGAAGAGAGAAGAGAAAAAATGAGAGGAATGGAATAGAAACTTACTTGAAGGTGCACTTCCCTGGCAACGGCGCCAGAAAAGGTATGGTGTCAGACCCGGTTACGTTGTTAATATGGTGATTTTATTGTTGAAGTGTGTATAGTGGGTTTTTTTTTTACCTAGCCTACTTGATTTTATCTTGGTCACTTTTAGGCCCAGGGTCGAACTCAGGGAAGTGGGGTTACCAATCAAGTTTCTACGCCTTTCCTACAACGAGTCTCTTCTGTTCGTTTATTGTGTTTTTGGTATTTTTCTATTTAGATTTTTTTCTGGTAATCTTTATCCTTGAGGCACACCCTCAAAATTAAGTTCTTGGCTTTGAGCCAAATCAGGATTCTAACACGGGTCTTGCTATTCGCAAGACGGAGTACCTGCGAGTCAAAGATTATCTTTCCTCTTTTATATATTTTTTTATCTTTTTATGGGCATGCAAGAGAAATAGAAATAAAGTAAATATAGTATAGATATATATGTATATACTATATATGTATAAAGGGGTGTGGGTGGAGGCGGAGATGGAGTGTTGCACGGTGTCGAGTCGGTCGTCGTCTAGAAAGATGCAACCGACAGGACAAGGTGCCGCGTGAAGTATAAGGTGGATGGCGGAAGATGTATGTGACCACGCTTTTTGTACGTGTGTATCGGGGAATATCAGCAATTGGTGCAAATATTCCCGCGATACCACGTATGGTAAGTAATGTGAAAATATATATATATGTATATATGTATATATATATATATATATGTATATATATATATGGTTATAAATATATAGGTATATGTATGTGGTTATATATATATGTATATATGTGTGTGTGTGTGTGTGTATATATATATATATATATATATGTATGTATGTATGTATACATATATATATATATATACACACACACACACACACATATATATGTATGTATGTATACTAATACATAAGTATATAAGTACTACTATATGTATAAATATAATTATATATATATATATGTATATAAATATATGTATATATATCAATATATATATATGTATACGTATATATATATGTGTATATAATAGTGTATAGGTGTGTGTGTGTATGAAAGTGTGAGTGTAGGTGTGTAAGTGTCGGCGAAGAGAGTGAGAGTGTTGTGAGAGAGAGAGAGCGAGAGAGAGAGAGAGGGCAGCCACGCGCTTCCTGTTGGAGTGAAGACGCGTGGGTTAAGTCGTTTGTGCGCTCATGGCGTTGTCTGGAAGTCCCACGTGCTCGCACAGGCACGTATGCACGCGGAGAGAAGAGGTCGCAGCACGTAGACGGGAGTGGGCGCAAGGTGAGGAGGCCGCAGCGCACTGCGCTGCGCGAAGGGCTGGAGCGAGCACTGGCAGGTGTACGCGGTGAAGGGAGCGGGCGAAGGCAGGCGCTGGGAGAGGCGGGCGCACGCGGACGTACGCGGGCGGGTGCGGGCGACGTGGACCGAGACACACGTGTAGGCTGCAGCCGGTTACGGCGCACCGGGTGACCGGTTAAGCGAGAAACTCACCGGTCACCCCACTGTAGCCACAGTGTTCCACAGATTGGCGTGAACAGTGGCTATAGTTGCCGGGCGAGCCGTGCGACCGAGAGCGGGCGGTGCTGTGAGTGCAGACGGCTCGGCGCGCGCGGAAGAGTGTCTCTGGCTGGTGGCTTGCGGGAGGGATGTCACGACAGAGCGTGCGGAGAGGGCTGCTAGCGTGCCCGGTGGAGGGCGAGGGCAGCCTGCTGCTTGCGCGGAGGCTTGCGGTGCTGCTGGCGTGCGGTGAAGCTTGGCTGGCCACTACAGTAGCGCACGGTGGTCGGTTGCGGAAGAGAGAGCGCGACAGGGCACTTGCGCGAAGAAGCTGGAGGCGAGGGCGCCTGCAGGCGCGTGCGGAAGCAGGGTGGCCTGCTACCACCTTGCTGCTGCTGCTGTGGGGCTTGGCCGGCTGCTGCAGGGCGTGCAGTGGCTGGTTGAGCTACACAGCTTGAAGCTTTGCTCCAATGGCTGAAGGTGCTTCAAACGGTGAACCAAGAAAAGAGCCACCACACCCACTGGCTCTTTGATGAGCTGGGTGGTGGTGGACTCACGGTGGTGGTTGTGCACCACCATGAGGTGCTCCTATCCGCCGGGTGTCTCCTCAGAGGAGGAGGGCCGGCGTATGGAGGGAGAGGGAGGAGATGGTGGCTTGGAGAAGAAGAAGCTACTGTGGGTTTTCTCTTTGGGGGACCAGGCTATTAGAAGATGAAGATGCCCTGTTATTTAGAGGAAGAAGGCATGTGTAACGACCCGATTCCCGAGTCCCTACGAGACACAAGAACCGGACCGACTTGACTAATCCCAAGACCTAGTTGTCCAACGAGGAAGTAACCAAAAGAGCAGTAAAATAAATCACATTCAGCATGAATATAACTAACAGTAAGAAAATACAACAGTAAGGAAAGAAACCACTACAGTATATACCACCACAACAGTAGAACAACATTCATAACATAATATGAACTGCAGGTAAAGAAAAGTACAGCTGTAACAAGAACTACTCACTACTGTGGAACCAAAAAGAGGTACAAGAGAATAGTGGTAACTCTACTGGACCCTACTCGGCCCAGCGTCCTCTGCAGCCGCTGACCCTGGCTGCTCAACACCTGGTCCTGAAAAGTAACGAGTGTAACACGTTAGCAAAACGTTAAGTAGAGTGGCAGCTAAACAAAAGAAACAGTAGGGTGTACAGTAGCTGTTATGTTCTGTTACTTTTTTTATTTACGTCTTTCAATTGTCTCACGGTTTCATTTATTTCTCAGATCCTTCACTTGATCTCGAATGTTCCTCGTGGGAACGATCTTGATTGCAGTCTTTTCCGAACAGTAGAAGTAGCACTTGGTGCTCTCCTGGCCGGGAGAGTCCCCCATGGTCATCCTACTCTCAGTCAACCACCCCAAGGTCGCGGACAGGCATAACGGTGACTACGGCACGCGTGATAAACGCACAGGTAGCTAACCCGCACTGGCACGCGATCAGCCGTTTCCATTAACGGGTGCGCCCAAAGCACAGCACGGAACCAGTACAGGGCAGAGCCCTCTCAGTAACAGGGGTCCAACCCCTCCACAGTAACCAAACAGGGGCCTTGCCCCTCCACAGTCCACGCACCCTCGCCTGACTACCCTGGTTTGCCCAGTGGGCCTAACAAGTCGGTGTAGGAGGCTAGCAGAACCCCGGGGCCCGTGGGGTAGCTAGTACCTCCCTACACTAGTAGCTCTCCTCGGTACTATGAAATTTGAAGATTGCTTCGGGAGATAACCAGGTTTTATTGTTATAGCGTTGTAGTATAGCCAGTTATTGCCATCATTTCAAATATATAACTTTTTTACTCGGAAAATAAAAGAGAGTTCCCGAGGTCGAACTCAGGGAGCAAGTTGTATTATAGAGATATACATGTTCTATTACAGAAAAAATAAAGAGAGAGAGAGAGAGAGGGAGAGAGATGAAAGTTTGAGTTCTTCTTTTCTTCTTTCTTTCTCTTTGTCTGTTGTTCTTCCTGTTCTTCTTCTGTGTTTATCTCCTTTTGGTCCTCTTCTTCTTCTGTTGTTCTTCCTTGTTCTTTTGTTCTTCATATCTTCTTCTTTCTTCTTTTCTTTTTCCTGTCAGGACGTCGTCTCTCCTTCTTTCTTCTTTTCCCTTCAGGCCGTCGTCTGATTTTCCAATCAGACGACTTAAACCGCTTGTTGCTACAGTGTCTCCCTTAGCTTTCCTCTTCTTCCGCAGTCCTTCTTCTTCACCTGTGCCTGCACACTTCAGAGTTTACGTCAGAGGGCAAAACCTACTCTACCCTCCCCCACCCCCGCGTCTCTCTTTCTCTGAATTCGCTCTTAGGAAGGCTCTCCCAGAGCATCCGGGTAATCGGGTACGCGGGTCGCGCCCGGGTCCAGGCCCACCGGCATGCGTGGTGGGCGAGGAGTGCAGGTCAGTCTAAGTCGGGTCGGGTCAGGTCCGCGGGGCGTGAGCGCGGACGAGACCGGGTAACCGGGCGGGTGAAGGGGACCTCACCCCGTGTGCTGAGGCAATAAGCCTCCAGCACTTTTTCGCTTTATCCCGCTGCGCCTCTTCAGAGTTTTCCGAGGTGGGACTAAATGTCCCACCCTAATTGAGCGCCCGCAGCGGAGAAAGCAGCGGGCGATTGCGGCTTCACGCGAGGCCTTCGTCCCAGCTGCGAGCCTGACGCTTTGTCGAAATGCCTCGCAAGGCCTGGGAGTCGAATCTGGGCGTGGCGCGCCTGCAGCTGCAGGCGGAAGCATCTCCTTCTGCACGGCAATGGCGGCGGAGGTCGGGTGACCTGTTCACAGCAAAACGGCCTCTCGGCCTAATCAGAAGGTGCCGGGAGCTTCGCCAGAGTGCGACGAAGCTCGTGTGGGTGGTGGCGAGGCGTGGGGTGGCGTGCAAGGGCTGCCCTAGGTCGGACTGTGGGTCGGAAGATGGGTTTGTTCGGTGGGGTTGCAGAGGGTGATGTGGGGGAAGTGGAAGGGCGGGGGTTGATCAGGGTGAGGAGGCGGAGGTTCTGCGGTGGTCGGCGAGCCGTGTGGGTTGCTGGGGTGATGGGAGCGGCTCGCCCGAGGATGGCCGGAGGCGGAGAAGGTGAGGGTGAGGGGTCGGAATCGAGGGCGACAGTAGATGTTTAAAGTGAGGAAAAGGAAGAGGGGAGGAAGAGGAGGAGTTCTACCTACTTAGCAGGAGGAGGAGGGGCCGGAGCGGGCGACAGTCGTATCGACTGTCGCCGGAGAAGAAGATGCCCGGGGGAAGGGGCGGCGGCGAGCAGAGGGCCGGAGATGCGCCAGCTGGGTGCGGCGTGGCGCGGGAAGAGCAGGGGAAGGAGTCTCTGCTGCTGGTATTGCGGCAGAGCGAAGAGGAGGAGGAGGAAGAACCGCCGGAGCTGGTGGGCGTCTGCCGGAGTGAGAAGAGAGGAAAGTTGGGGGTTTTCTCCGTCAGATCCGAGCTGGGAAGAACGGTGGAGCGACGGGGGTATTTATAGGGACCGAATCAGGGAGGAAGGCGGAGGGAGACGACGTGTCTCCCTCGCCGGAGGACGCCGGAGATGGAAACCCATACCGTCCGTGCGTTCGCACGGCCGGTATGGTGGGTTACAGCGACCAGGGGGGTGTCCCTGCGACGGCTGACGACGCAGGGCACCCCCGGTTTACTTGCCAGGCTCTCCCCCTCACCCTGCGCGGCGCCATGCTCCGCGCAAGGTCGCCGGAGCATGGTGCTGGCAGGTTTTGCAGGGGGGACCTGAACGCAAAGAACGAAGGAGAGTTAGGGGCCAAAATGCGAGGGTTCAAAAGTTGAGGGCCAAAAAGTAAATATATGAGGACCAAAGTGTAAAGTTGGTCAAGAAGGTTTCTTCTTAGGCTCAAGTTTTTATACATGACTAATTAGGACCTAAGGAATCTGATGGTGAATTTTATTTCTCGATTAAACCTTGTTTGACTGGTCAATTTACGCAAAAACCCAAATTAAGTTATTAATTGGGTATGGTTCTCAATGTAGGTCAAGATGGGTTCCTAAGGTCAAATTGAAGGTTCTAAACCCTAGAGATTATTTTTCTATGAATTTTAGAGGGTTTATTCCATTTTTGCTTTGCCTTGAACCTCGTGAATTGAAGTGGGTTTGTTTTAGGGTTACATATTATCATTTAGTTCCTTGGAATTGCTGTAGCCCTTGCTAGATCATCTCATCCCACTTTTATTCTTATTAAGTTGCTTTGACCTATGTTTGGACCCTGAATTACCCTGAATGCAGATTATACTGGTAAAATTGCATTTTTACCCCTTATGACTTGTTTTCTCCTTAAACTCAGAATTCTCTGAGTTAAGCCTTTCCTTGAGTTATGTAGGAGCTTTTATCCTTTGTATTGGGTCAAAATGAGCTAGTTATGGCTCATGATGAGGTTCTCATCATACCCCCATGCCTAGCTTTTGCTAGTCCCTTAGCAAAAAAACTTAAGGTTTCAACCCTTGTTCTAGACCATTAAGTTCTTAATAGCTTCAGATAGGTGCTTTTTCATTTGAGCTTAGATTAGGTTAGAATGCTGACCATAGGCCTAAAAGGTACTCTAGTACCAATCAAGATCCAAATCTGTATAGCTTTAGCCTCAGTCTTTAGCAAAGATTTTTAAGGCCCACAAGAACTAACCTAAGGTTTATTTGGACTTTGTGGTTAAAGCACCCGTGCTTGAAATGATTTTAGCCCTGGCTCAGTTCGCAGTGCATTTTGTAAGAGAGATAGAAAGTTATTCTGTTTGGAGAGTTTTTCTCTCTCTTTTTCTTTTTAGTTCTAGCCTAGGATTGGCTTTTCAATAGGTCTGTATCAGATTCCTTGCTCCCATCATCAATCCTCAAGGGTTCCTGGCAATCGATGCTTTGAGATAGCACCGCCCATGGCAACCCCCGGAACCCTGGCTATTGAGATTTCGAGATAATCCCATCCATGGTGTTCCGTGGCCGAATCCAGACCCTGGCAATTGACACTTCGAGATAATGCCATCCATGGAATCTGAATCAGCAGAGTGCTTACATGCCCCCAGTAGGATATGTAAATATCCTAAGAGACAGGCACCGAGGAGATGATATTTTGTTATGCATCTTCGAGGGGATTTCCCGCCTCTCCGCGCTGGGAACTCATCCAAATCAACTTGTGTCGATCGGCCGCTCCTATTCTAGGTGTTCTTTTCAGAATTTTGCGACGCTTCTGCGTGATTTTGATTTTTACGCTTACTGAACCAGGCTGTGTGTGAGGTTAGGGTGCTTAGGTTACTGAGTCCCGTAAACCAAAAAGTAGTTAACGAGGCCAAATACTCCCTAAGCCTTAGACCTAATACTTCAGCTTTTCATTTTCCTCAACCTCTTGAGGAGTGTCTAGATCTTAATGGGTACTAAGAGTCTATTCAAGAATGCCTAAGGTTTGCGTTCTTACTAATCTCATTATGCACTTTTCAGTTATTTTCTTGAATGAGGTCTAGAACTTAGGTTAATTCCTTAGTTCCTTACTAATGACTATCACCTTTTCTTATAATTTTGTGCTCCTTTTTTCATTTTGTTTCTCTTCTCCTTCTCCTTCACAAAATTTCCTTCTCCTTTTATTCTTTTTCGAAATTTTTTTTTTAATTTTTATGGTGTTTTTGGCATATGTGAATTTTTTTGTTTGAAACCTTTTCTTACAAGTTTTGCACTTTCATACCCCCCCCATGCCTAAGATTTGCAATGTCCTCATTGTAACCTAGGGGGTTTTTATTTAACTTAGTTCATTCCTTAAGACAGAAATTTGGATGAGTGGATGGGTCGGGTTGAATTTTTGCGGATGATTTCTAATCCCAGATGCAAGCATCTGAGGTGGGGTCGGCTGTCTACAAGGGTGAACCTCAAGTGCAAAAAGGTGTCAGAACAAGTTTCAGGTTTTCAAAGAGAATGACGGGCTGCCTCCCGTTAAGCGCTGAGTTTTACGCCATCGGCTGGGCGCAATAAGCTCAAGGGGAAAGGAGGATATAAGATGTTTCAGCCAAATCAGTAGAAGTTACATCAATGAACGGCTTGAGTCTCTGACCGTTCACGATGAAAGGTTCAGAATCGTGGCTGAGTGGACTGATTTCGATTGCTCCATTTCCAAAAACCTGTCGGACCAAATATGGTCTGACCCACTTGGATCTCAGTTTTCCTGGGAAGAGTTTTAGTCTGGCATCAAAGAGTAGGACCTTTTGACCAGGATGAAAGATCTTTCTCGAGATGTGTTTGTCGTGGAAGGCTTTAACCTGCTCCTTGTAGATTTGCGAGTTCTCGTACGCTTCTAGGCGTAATTCATCGATCTCGCTGATTTGGAGTTTTCTGTGGGTCCCAGCCTTGGAAAGATCTAGATTACAGTTTCGTACTGCCCAATAGGCTTTATGCTCCAGTTCTACGGGAAGGTGGCATGCCTTTCCGTACACCAGTCTAAAGGGAGACATGCCCAATTGGGTCTTGTGGGCGGTCCTATAGGCCCACAATGCTTCCGGAAGTCGAGACGACCAGTCCTTCCTGTCAGGTCGAACAGTGACTTGCAGGATTTTCTTGATCTCCCGATTAGACAGCTCAGCTAGACCATTAGTTTGGGGGTGGTAAGGAGTAGAGATTCGGTGAGACACCTCGTATTTGGTCATCAGTGACCTAAACTGAGCATTTGTGAAATGGGTCCCCCCATCAGAGATTATTACACGAGGAATCCCGAACCTTGAGAAAATGTGTTGATGAATGAATTTGAGAACGATTTTGTGATCACAGGTTCGGGTCGGTATGGCTTCGATCCATTTGGACACGTAGTCCACAGCCAACAGAATGTATTCGAAACCATCCGAAACAGGAAAGGGGCCCATAAAATCAATCCCCCAAACATCAAAGATTTCGCATACTAGAATCGGTTGCATAGGCATCATGTCGCGATGGCTCATGTTGCCCAAAGTCTGGCAACGACTGCATGCCTTGCAGTGATTGTATGCGTCTTTGAACAGTGTGGGCCAGTAAAAGCCGCACTGGAGGACTTTTGATGCGATTTTATGCCCGGCGAAATGGCCACCGCATGCCTGGTCATGGCAGAAAGAGAGGATATTGTTGAATTCCCCTTCCGGGACACATCTCCGGATGATCTGATCGGCACCTATGCGGAAGAGGTACGGGTCTTCCCAAATGTAATACTTGGCATCGGAGCGTAATTTGTCTTTCTTGGCCTTCGGCCAATCGGACGGGATCTGATGAGATGCCAAGTAATTTACTACATTAGCAAACCATGGAAGGCTAGTACCAATAGTCAGCAGGTGCTCATCGGGAAAATGCTCAGTGATGGGTCCGGGAGGGTCAATTATTTCAGAAGGAAGACGGGACAAGTGATCAGCTACCACATTTTGCTTTCCCGCTTTGTCGCGAATCTCAAGGTCAAATTCTTGCAACAGCAAGATCCATCGGATTAATCGAGGTTTCGCATCCTTCTTTGCAAGGAGATGCCTCACAGCTGTGTGATCCGAGTATATGATGACACGGGAACCCAGAAGGTACGATCTGAACTTTTCTAGGGCAAATACTACAGCTAGCAGCTCTTTCTCAGTAACCGTATAGTTACGCTGAGCCTCATCGAGTGTTTTACTGGCGTAGTAAATGACCACAGGTTTCCCGTCAATTTTCTGCCCCAAAACCGCTCCTACAGCGAAGTCGGATGCTTCGCACATGATCTCAAAGGGTTGAGACCAATCAGGGGACTGTAGGATCGGGGCTTGGGTGACTCGGTCACGCAGGATTTCAAATGCTTGAGTGCATTCCTTGGAAATTTCGAAAGGAACATCCTTGGAGAGAAGAGTGGTCAGGGGGCGTGCGATTTTTGAAAAATCAGGGATAAATCGTCGATAAAAACCGACATGCCCTAAAAAGGAACGGATGTCCCTGATCGAGCTAGGCATAGGAAGGTGAGAAATCAGATTAACCTTAGCTCGATCCACTTGGATACCTTTCTCCGAAATTGAGTGTCCCAGGACAATTCCCTCAGGCACCATGAAATGGCTCTTTTCCCAGGAAAGAACCAAATTCACATCGATGCACCGCCTGAGTATCTGGACCAAGTGTTGGAGGCAATCGTCGAATGATGCTCCGAAAACTGAAAAGTCATCCATGAAGACTTCCAGATAATCACCTACCATATCTGAGAATATGGCAAGCATGCATCGCTGAAAAGTAGCGGGTGCATTGCAAAGACCGAAAGGCATCCTTCGGAAAGCGTATGTTCCGAAGGGGCAGGTGAACGTGGTCTTTTCTTGGTCCTCAGGATGGATTGCCACCTGGTTATAACCGGAGTACCCGTCAAGAAAGCAGAAGAACCTATTTCCCGCAAGTTTTTCGGGAATTTGATCAATGAATGGTAGTGGGAAATGGTCCTTCTTCGTGGAGGAATTGAGTCGGCGGTAATCTATACAGACTCTCCACGAGTTGGCTAATCGGGTAGGAATGATTTCTCCGGTTTCAGTTGTTATAGTGGTGAGACCTGCCTTCTTGGGCACGACCTGAATTGGGCTCACCCAACGACTATCGGAGATCGGGTAGATGATTCCGGCATCTAACCACTTGATGATCTCCTTTTTCACGACCTCCTGCAGATTGGGGTTTAAGCGTCTCTGCATTTCACGAGAAGGTCGTGTGCCCTCTTCCGAATAGATATGATGAGTACAATAAGAGGGACTTATTCCAGTCAAATCGTCGAGAGTCCACCCGATGGCTCTGCGATGTTGCTGGAGGACAACAATCAGACGGGATTCCTGTTCAGGACTGAGGTTGGAATTGATAATCACAGGAAGGGTCTGATTAGAACCCAAAAAGATGTATTTCAAGTGAGCAGGAAGGGGTTTCAGTTCGAGGATGGGGTTATCAGCAGCAGCGGGTGGTTCAGTATAGATGTGAGGTTCGAGGGTGGGAGTTACTGGGTTATTCATATCTGGATTCGACTCCTCTGTTTGCGGGTCAAGATCCTTCTGTGGTTGATGAGGCATAATCGCGTCATCCTGGAAGTGTGATTCATCAACCAAGGTCCTGATGTCACAAATTTGTTCGATGACGCCGCAATTAATTCCTTGTTGGGCCTTAAATATATCAATTTTTAGTGTTTGATCTCCAAACTTAAGCTCTATTTGGCCCTCCTCACAGCTGATGTTGGCTCTAGCAGTAGCCAAGAAAGGTCTCCCTAGAATGATTGGTGTATCCCTAGGGTTCTCAGGTGCATCCATATCTAAGACTATAAAGTCCACTGGAAAATAGAAATCCCGCACTCTTACGATAACATCCTCGAGAATCCCTTTTGGTGACTTTATAGATCGATCTGCTAATTGTAATGTCACCTCGGTTGGTTTTAGCTCAGATTCTTCTAGATGGTCAAGTAAGGATGTGGGTATCAGGTTTATGGATGCACCCAAGTCTAACAATGCTCTATCAAATTGGGTACCACCTATCTTGCAGGAAATCAGGGGAGTACCAGGATCTTTTGCCTTGGGTGGGAGTCTACTGAGGATTACAGAGCTGGCTTGTTCTGACAGAACAATTGGGCTCCCTCCCTTGGTTCGCGGCTTACGCTGGGGTGTACATATATTCTTTAGAAATCGTGCGTAAGCTGGTACGTGGCGGATTGCATCCATCAAGGGGATGTTTATGTGGACCTGCTCAAAGAGCTTGACCAGGTCCTCCTCAGGGGCCACGGGTTTGGTGGTCTTCTTTCCCTTGGTCAAGGCCTCGGGAAACGGGATCTTGGTTGGTTCTTCTAGGATAGGTCCAGGTTGTGGATCTGGGACAGTGGTATCTTGGATAACTATCCTAGGGTCATAGTTATCAGGCTTGGAGTGGTTTGGATAATGCGGGTCTTCAGTTGTTTTACCACTACGTGTTGTTACAGAATTTAATCCGGCCTGATTTTGGTTTGGGTTTTGTAAGAGGGGTGGCTGCTGCTGAAATCCCGCATAAGAAGTTGAAGCTTCCATCTCGTCTGGAGATGGAGCAGTAGGGGCCTGATAAATCCATTGTGCGTGGCCTAAATTTGGATTCATAATGCGCTTCTGGGTTGGCACGTTATTTGGGTTAGGAAGGGGTTGGGAAGGGAGTGTGCCTGGCTGGCGAGAATTTGCCAACTGGGCCAGTTGAGTTTTAAGTTCTGTAAGTTCGTCCTTGTGCTGTTTTTGAATAGGCTCTTGTTACTCGATTTCGAGGTTCTGCACACCTCGAAACGAGGTATTCTTTGGAAGCCAAATCGACCTCTAAGGCTCGATTTGGGACTCTCATGTACTTGGATACCTCAACTCGATTTCAGATCGATTTGAGGCTGGGGAGATAACCAGGTTTTATTGTTATAGCGTTGTAGTATAGCCAGTTATTGCCATCATTTCAAATATATAACTTTTTTACTCGGAAAATAAAAGAGAGTTCCCGAGGTCGAACTCAGGGAGCAAGTTGTATTCTACAGAAATACATGTTCTATTACAGAAAAAATAAAGAGAGAGAGAGAGAGAGAGGGAGAGAGATGAAAGTTTGAGTTCTTCTTCTTTTCTTCTTTCTTTCTCTTTGTCTGTTGTTCTTCCTGTTCTTCTTCTGTGTTTATCTCCTTGTGGTCCTCTTCTTCTTCTGTTGTTCTTCCTTGTTCTTTTGTTCTTCAGATCTTCTTCTTTCTTCTTTTCTTTTTCCTGTCAGGACGTCGTCTCTCCTTCTTTCTTCTTTTCCCTTCAGGCCGTCGTCTGATTTTCCAATCAGACGACTTAAACCGCTTGTTGCTACAGTGTCTCCCTTAGCTTTCCTCTTCTTCCGCAGTCCTTCTTCTTCACCTGTGCCTGCACACTTCAGAGTTTACGTCAGAGGGCAAAACCTACTCTACCCTCCCCTACCCCCGCGTCTCTCTTTCTCTGAATTCGCTCTTAGGAAGGCTCTCCCAGAGCATCCGGGTAATCGGGTACGCGGGTCGCGCCCGGGTCTAGGCCCACCGGCGTGCGTGGTGGGCGAGGAGTGCAGGTCAGTCTAAGTCGGGTCGGGTCAGGTCCGCGGGGCGTGAGCGCGGACGAGACCGGGTAACCGGGCGGGTGAAGGGGACCTCACCCCGTGTGCTGAGGCAATAAGCCTCCAGCACTTTTTCGCTTTATCCCGCTGCGCCTCTTCAGAGTTTTCCGAGGTGGGACTAAATGTCCCACCCTAATTGAGCGCCCGCAGCGGATAAAGCAGCGGGCGATTGCGGCTTCACGCGAGGCCTTCGCCCCAGCTGCGAGCCTGACGCTTTGTCGAAATGCCTCGCAAGGCCTGGGAGTCGAATCTGGGCGTGGCGCGCCTGCAGCTGCAGGCGGAAGCATCTCCTTCTGCACGGCAATGGCGGCGGAGGTCGGGTGACCTGTTCACAGCAAAACGGCCTCTCGGCCTAATCAGAAGGTGCCGGGAGCTTCGCCAGAGTGCGACGAAGCTCGTGTGGGTGGTGGCGAGGCATAGGGTGGCGTGCAAGGGCTGCCCTAGGTCGGACTGTGGGTCGGAAGATGGGTTTGTTCGGTGGGGTTGCAGAGGGTGATGTGGGGGAAGTGGAAGGGCGGGGGTTGATCAGGGTGAGGAGGCGGAGGTTCTGCGGTGGTCGGCGAGCCGTGTGGGTTGCTGGGGTGATGGGAGCGGCTCGCCGGAGGATGGCCAGAGGCGGAGAAGGTGAGGGTGAGGGGTCGGAATCGAGGGCGACAGTAGATGTTTAAAGTGAGGAAAAGGAAGAGGGGAGGAAGAGGAATAGTTCTACCAACTTAGCAGGAGGAGGAGGGGCCGGAGCGGGCGACAGTCGTATCGACTGTCGCAGGAGAAGAAGATGCCCGGGGGAAGGGGCGGCGGCGAGCAGAGGGCCGGAGATGCGCCAGCTGGGTGCGGCGTGGCGCGGGAAGAGCAGGGGAAGGAGTCTCTGCTGCTGGTATTGCGGCAGAGCGAAGAGGAGGAGGAGGAAGAATCGCCGGAGCTGGTGGGCGTCTGCCGGAGTGAGAAGAGAGGAAAGTTGGGGGTTTTCTCCGTCAGATCCGAGCTGGGAAGAACGGTGGAGCGACGGGGGTATTTATAGGGACCGAATCAGGGAGGAAGGCGGAGGGAGACGACGTGTCTCCCTCGCCGGAGGACGCCGGAGATGGAAACCCATACCGTCCGTGCGTTCGCACGGCCGGTATGGTGGGTTACAGCGACCAGGGGGTGTCCCTGCGACGGCTGACGACGTAGGGCACCCCCGGTTTACTTGCCAGGCTCTCCCCCTCACCCTGCGCGGCGCCATGCTCCGCGCAAGGTCGCCGGAGCTTGGTGCTGGCAGGTTTTGCAGGGGGGACCTGAACGCAAAGAACGAAGGAGAGTTAGGGGCCAAAATGCGAGGGTTCAAAAGTTGAGGGCCAAAAAGTAAATATATGAGGACCAAAGTGTAAAGTTGGTCAAGAAGGTTTCTTCTTAGGCTCAAGTTTTTATACATGACTAATTAGGACCTAAGGAATCTGATGGTGAATTTTATTTCTCGATTAAACCTTGTTTGACTGGTCAATTTACGCAAAAACCCAAATTAAGTTATTAATTGGGTATGGTTCTCAATGTAGGTCAAGATGGGTTCCTAAGGTCAAATTGAAGGTTCTAAACCCTAGAGATTATTTTTCTATGAATTTTAGAGGGTTTATTCCATTTTTGCTTTGCCTTGAACCTCGTGAATTGAAGTGGGTTTGTTTTAGGGTTACATATTATCATTTAGTTCCTTGGAATTGCTGTAGCCCTTGCTAGATCATCTCATCCCACTTTTATTCTTATTAAGTTGCTTTGACCTATGTTTGGACCCTGAATTACCCTGAATGCAGATTATACTGGTAAAATTGCATTTTTACCCCTTATGACTTGTTTTCTCCTTAAACTCAGAATTCTCTGAGTTAAGCCTTTCCTTGAGTTATGTAGGAGCTTTTATCCTTTGTATTGGGTCAAAATGAGCTAGTTATGGCTCATGATGAGGTTCTCATCATACTACATACACGAGGGCCAGCAAGTCGGTACAAAGTGGTCAGTCCTGACCCCGGGTCCTTGGGGCGGCTGACTCCGCTCTGCACTAAACAGGTACAGGTACTTCCCTTGGTACTACGTACCCAAGAGACAGCACACTACCACGTCTTTCTTTCTCAGTTCCATTCCTTTCTCTTTCCAGGAGTTCCACTCCTAGTTCCCCGTAGGGTTCCAGTTCTTTTAACTCAGCACATTCAGGTTTCACTTTTCCAGTTTCACGTTCATACATCCCATATTCTCAGACATGCTCATTGATTCATAACAGGCAGCTGTTAAACCAATTTACAGGTAGCTATTATTTCCTTTCCACATTTTCCAAGACTACAGTATTCATATATTCCACTAGTTCTTCCCATCCTAGGATTCATGCCATACCCTAGGATCTATCATACAATCTAGTTTTCTAGCCCTAGGATTCATGCAACTCCCTAGGATCCACCATTCATTCTAGTTTCTCATTCCTAGGATTCATGCAATGTCCTAGGTTCTATTTATGGTTTCATAATTTAACAGATTATACTAATAAACTTAAAAGCCACTCTACCGGTTACGACAGGCGTACTGGGGGCGTGGTCAGGAATCCCGCGCACCTCCGCAACCCCTGAGACTGCAACGGAACGGGGTCCTATCACAAGGATAAAACACAAGGAGTTTCTCAAAATAGTATACAACTACTGTAGACGGGTAGAGGATTTAATTCCGAAGAGCACGCAACTCGAAACGCGGAAAACGGACTCCGAACGGGCCCTAAACGACGAAACAGTGCAAAATCAGACGTCTGGAACCTCTTCCAGACGTCTTAAAAAGTGGATCAGAGGTTACCTTTGCTCTGCGTGGTCTCTCATACGTCCAGAAGCCTACGAGAGCGTTTGGCCTAGTTCCCAGACGTCCGATGGTCACCCCGGACGTCTGGAAGTCGCTCCCGTCGTCTGGCACTGCAGCCAGACGTCTGATTCGCGTTGGATGCGAATCTCAGAACCTGCGCGTACCCATCCTCATGCTCAGTACGGACGGTCGAAGGAAAGGAAGAAGGTACGAAAAATAACTTACTTACCAGACGTCTGGACAGTCCTCCAGACGTCTTCCCCGTCGTCTGGTTGGAAGCCCAGAAGTCTGATTCTGGAAGAATTTCCAGAACCAGGGCGCGACTCGCCCTCCGCTCGCGACGCTCGGCCGCGCCGCGTCTCATCCACCTGCTGCTCGAGCTGCAGGAGGCCTCCCACGTCACTCCGTGCCCGCTGCGCCCCCGCTGGCCGATTCCCGCTGCCCCGGCAGGCTCGAGCCCTCACGGCCGACGCCTCCTCCCTCACGCAGCACCTCCTCCCGCACTCACCGCGGCTGTCGCTGCCGCCGCTCACTCGCGCTCGCTCTCACGCACCGGCTGGAAGGAGAAGAGGAAGGGGGCGGAGGTGATGAGAGTGAGGGAGAGGGCGTGGCGTTTTAAAGCCGCGCGGGGAGGAGGGAGAGCGGACAGAGGGCGCAGCCTGCGGCCGCAGGAGAGAGGGAAAAAGAGAGAGAGAGATGCACTCACAGGTCTGCGCGCTCAGGCGCACAAACGAAACCGTACGTGTCGAAAAAATCGAATCCCAGACGTCTGGAAGGGGTTCCAGACGTCTGGTACGATGTCTGGGCCACCTCCCAGACGTCTGAAGCCGCGCGTTCGTAACAGCATGGATGCACATGGCTTGCATGCGGCTGTAGGGAGTGGCTACTGCGGCTGGCAGGGAGAGCTGTGAGTAGGGAATGGCTGAGCAGGAAGAGGTGATGGAGAGCATGGCGCGAGGAGGAAGAAGTCAATCCATGCAGCCGCGGGAAGCATTTCAAAATCAAGTAGAAATAAAAATAAAAAGATGGTGAATTTTGTAAAGATACACTTGAGGAAAAATGTTAATTGCAAGGCCACTTATTTCATTCTCCTCCCCTCTCAATTAAATGCATGCATGCATGTATTTTTACAAATGCGACTATGGAACCCTAATATGCACTGATAATGATAGTAAATAGCACAAGACGGCACAATTGCAGGTGTATTTTTGCGGTGCAATCAGCACGTGAATTCCATATTTGCTTCTTGTGTTCAACCTCGGAATTCATTTTAGATTTCGAGTTTATAAATTTTATCTGTTTGAGAGCGATTTATCAACTGTGCTACAATGTATTTCGTAAACTCGACGAAATGCTCGCCAACATTTTGGCGTCGTTGCCAGGGAGCAACGCACAATTCACTGCTATTCTTGTTTTACTTGATTCTACTTGAGCACTATCTTGCCCTGGCGAGGTACATCACGAGGAGATCTTCCGCGCAAATTAGCCGCTCCCTGGTGATGAGTCCATTAAAATGGACTAATATTAAGCCTAAGTATATTTAATCGTATAGTTTAGGTGTGTTAATAATGGCAATTAAGTTATAGAATATTTGTATGCCTTATAATTTGAGTTTATAACATTCTATAACTTAATTATTTTGTTATTTTTATATGCAGGTAATAAAATCCAGAAAGAACAAGGGTGGGGGGATAATTTCCCCAAACAGCCGCAGCTATTTCCCCCCTCCCCCGCCAGACATTGGGGTAATCTTCTCCAACGATCGTCGGCCAAAAACAGAAAGGGATTTGCAAATCCCTGGATTGACGCACGGAGGGAGAGAGAGGACTTAAAAAGAGAAGAGGCGGCGTGCACAAAGGAATTCCCCCCTGCGGGGAATGGCTCTCTCTTCCCCACTACGGAGAGGGAGAGCACTGTGCCGCTCATTCTCTACCACGCGCAGTCGCACCCACGCGCCCATCACCTGCCTGCACCCAACACCGCACCCGCAACAAACGCCTGCATCCTCCACCAGCCGTCCCTGCAGCACCTGATCCATCACCTCTGCGCGCTCCTCTCCAGTGCCACAGCACGCCCATCTTCCAGCGCGCCACCAACCGCAAGCATTGCTTGCAAGGCACCCGCACGCCACCAATAACAAGCATTGCGTGCAGTGTGCCCGCACATCCCGCCGGTGCCTCCCACCTCTCTGCAGGCACACTAGCAGGCGCCGCACACCACCAAGCCTGCAGGCCCTCTCTTCCAGCGTGCCTCAACCCTGCCAGGCCGCGCCCGCAGGTGCATCCTCCCTTCCAGCGCCTCCTTGCAGCACGCCCCCCCACCTCTACAGCCCCACGACACAGCAGGCGAGCACGCACCAGCCCGCGCCTCTCCTCTAGCGCGCCTCAACCCTGCCAGGCCGCGCCCGCAGGCGCATCCTCCCTTCCAGCGCCTCCTTGCAGCACGCCTCCCCCACCTCTGCAGCCCCACGCCACAGCAGGCGAGCACGCACCAGCCCGCGCCTCTCCTCCAGCGTGCCTCAACGCTGCATGCTCGCACCCGCAGGCGCTCCACCTCACCGACCTTGCAACACCAAGCGCCTACCGCTCCACCTTCTGCGCCTATCGGCAGGCAACCGCGCGCCTTCATCTCCAGGCCACGCCCTACTGCAGTGCGCCCATGCACCGCACCTTCTCCATCGCCTGCAGATCTGCAAAGCCACGCCGCCCGCAGTGCCCTCCAGCAGACCGGCGTTCTTCTTGCTCCATAGGCCAGAGCTCCGACCACTGCCTCCGGCCACCTCCGCCGCCTCTGCTGCCACCGTCGGAAAGCTCTTAACCTCACCGTCCTCTTAAGCCCTGCATCGACCCCTGCGATTCTCTCTCTCTCTCGCGAGGAAGAGAGAGGAAGAAAGCTCTGTTTTTGTTGGAATTAGAAATTACATTCAATGCCATTTCCACCAATTTCATTTATTATTATTATTATTATTATATTGTGGCAGAATTGCATTCAAGCACTCATAGTTCTTTCTAATTGCATGGTATTAATATTGGTTAGTTTAAAGATTGATTTTGGACTTGATTTAAGTACTAATTGTCTTTAGTACACATCACATGAAAATTGCACTAATTCATCCTAAATTTATTGAGAATTTATGTGAGGGAAAACTGCACTTACACCCTTAACTTTTTAGGTTATTGCAAATCTACTTTCCTTCACATTTTAAGTCCAATTTGAAAAGGGATTTCGCACTATCTGAAATAACATTAAATAATTAAAGTATTGATTGCATCATTGCCTCTCTGTGGACACGACCCGCTCTTCTGCGAGTGGTTAATTTCATTATTTTTGATTAGTCGATTTTTCCACCACTTAAATACTATAACGCTAAGCGAAAAGTCGACCGTCACTAGGGTAGGTAATCTCTCTTCGTCCATAATCATTCCCTTAATCTTTGGAAGAGAGGAAAAAGAAACAAACTAATTAGGATTCATCTGCCTTACTTTTCTAGTAAATATAACTTAAAAAGGCAAGTTTCCTGATTTGTGGAAAAAAATTTTTTATATTTGATTGAAGCTTGAGCCAATTCTGATTAGATATTCCCTACCATGATTTCCTATACCGATTAGGGATTTATGCCTAATTCTAAGCATCTTGGACTAGTCACCTTCTTGTTTGAAGTTAAGGTGTACACCTTAAGATTTAATTGGACTTGAAATAGAGAGCCAACTAGGGTTTCTATTTTAGGGTTTTGAAGAGTTAGCTCACATTTTGCCTGCATAAAAGGAAACTTACCCTCCCACATTTGTGTGCTACTTAAACTCATGCTTGAAAAGAACTAATTACTTAAATCCTAAAATTAGGCTCTAATTTCACTTGAACCTTAAAAGTTGTGAACCTAATAACCGAAGAGTCAATTCAGGGTGATTTCTGGGTCTTGACCTAGATTTCATTCTTCATCTTTTAGGACAGGTTAGGTGAAGTTGGTCTACTTTGTAAGCCAATCAGCCTCCAAATTAGGTCACAAATCAAATCAATTTCTAAATCAAGTGCAATCCAAGGCACAAATTAGGCTAAAATTGGTAGACTTAAGGTCTCAATTCGTACATTTCAATCTACTTGGAACCGCAGTGACAAGGAAGGTCGGGTGGGGGAAATCCTGTAACCCGTGGGGATGCTCTATCGTGTAGGGGTCTTTGCAGGGCTCTCCCTTCTTGGTTGCCCAGGTAATTCTTGGGTGTGCGGATTTTCATTTCAGAGGTATCATCTGCCTCGAAACATGCCTTAGTCATCCAAAAATCTTTGGGTGCTTTGATTGGGTCCAATTCATATCTAGTCTCTCATCCCTTCTATAGGGCACATACATAGGAAGGTCATTAGGTTTTCAACCTAAAAGATCTCATTAGATCTTCTACAGGGATTTCTGATTTGATTTGATTACTTCAATCTGAACTTGAGTTTGATTCTACATCTTGATTCCACCACCTGATTCGAAAATGCAACCTGACATTTTAGGAAAAGTAATTAGGAAACCAATGTCCCAAATGACTATCAAAGAAAAGATGATTGAGGCTGCTTATAGACACCATGAAGAATATTATAGAGCCTTAGATAGGGACATTCACAATAAATTTGCAAAAACAACAAACCACATTTTGAACCATATCGAAATAATATGGTCACAAATGAAACACAATTCAACCCGAGATAATCTCTTAGCAGAATACATTGAATTGATGAAATTACATAGCAACGAGTGTCTGCAACGTTGGTCAAATCATTCACTTTTGGAAAAGCAAGTTCTCAGGGAGGAACAGGGAAAATTGCTGAATACGTTGCATAAAACCATTGATCGAGAATACCCCTACATCCCTTCAGAAGATAATGAGAAACCTTGGAACAACACTGATGATCAACATGATTTCCTAAATCCTGGGTTTGAGAATCAAGATTGTTGTGGACCCCCAACCCAAATGGAATCTAGTTCAAATTATATACAGAATGACACACTTAATCTTGAAATGGGTTGGGAGGATCCGATTGCAGGTGTTCACAATTCTGAATCAGCCATAGAAAATCATGAAGCTGGTCCATCAATCCTAGATTTCCCCGACACCTGTAATAATGAGCTTAAAACAAAACCTCTCGAGAATGTAAATCTCGAGCCTTATCCTGTTAAGGTAACTCTCGAGAGTGACTTTGACATCCCAAAAGAACCCAGCCTAGATTCTAATGATCCAATCCTTACCCATGACCTAGAATCTAGATCTATGCCTAATTGGGAAGATTATGAGGCCCCATGTGATGAGAGCCAGATTTTGAATTTGAATTATGATTCTGGGCCTGTATTTGATAAGTACACTTCTCCAGACCCCTCAGAGATACGAATTGATTTTTCGGAAGTCACGCTGATCTATGATATAGAAATCAAGGAGTTGGATGAGTTAAGAATTGATTGGGTCTACCCTAGGAGCCAATAACCCAAGCCTATGCCTAATAAGGACACCTTTTTAAGCTCGAAATCTGAAATTAGGTTAGATCTAAGTCAGGTTATTGATTCTTCGCATCTTAATCCTCTCTGTGGTGGAACTCCCGATCCAGAATCAGATTTAGAAACTCATTCTCGCAAATTCTTCGACGATTTCGAATCCTACTATGATTTCGGAGAACCTTTGTTTCCTGATGACTATGAACCAAATTACGACCTCAGTATCCATAATCCGTTCTTCGACTCTGACTTTGAGGTCCCTAATCTCGAGATTATCAATTCAAAATCAAGTTCCATTGAGATGGAATCATTCCTTTTGATCTTCAGGAATCAGAAACAGTAAGTGTCGAAAGTGTCTATAATTTAGAATTCGAATCTTTTATTTACTCAGATTTCCTCGTCACATGGGTCGTCAACCATAGACTCGATGTCGCAAATTTGTTCGATAACCCCATAATTAATTCCTCCTTGGGCCTTAAAGATATCGATCTTTAGTGTCCTGTTTCCAAATTTTAATTCAATTTGACCCTCCTCACAATTGATGTTGGCCCTAGTTGTGGCCAAAAAAGGTCTCCCCAAAATGATCGGCGTGTTTTTCAAGTTCTCAAGACCATCCATGTCTAAAAGTATAAAGTCTACGGGGAAGTAGAAATCACGTACCCTAACTATGACATCCTTGAGAATTTGTTTTGGTGACTTAATAAATCGATCAGCTAACTGCAATGTCACCTCTGCTGGTTTGAGCTTAGATTCTTCAAGGTGGTCAAGTAGGGATGTAGGTGTTAGGTTTATGGAGGCTCCTAGATCCAATAATGCATGGTCAAATTGAATATAACCGATTGTATAGGAGATCAGAGGGGTACCGAGATCTTTTGCCTTAGGTAGGAGTTTACTCAAAATGACAGAGCTAGCTTGCTCCGACAATATGATCGGGCTCCCACCTTTGGTTCGCATCTTATGCTTAGGTGTACATACATCTTTCAGGAATCTTGCATAAGCCGGTACGTGACGAATTGCATCCATCAACGGGATGTTTATTTGGGCCTACTTAAAGAGCTTGACCAGGTCCTCTTTGAGAGCCACGGGTTTGGGTTTCTTCTTTCCCTTGGTCAAGGCCTCGGGAAATGGAACCTCTGCAGGTTTCTCTAGAATTAGTCCAGCTTTTTGATCTGGGACAGGGGTATCCTGGATGACCAACCTAGGGTTTGGGTTTGAACTACCAGGCTGAGAGTGGCTTGGGTAAAGTGGTTCATGAGTTGTTTTGACACTACGGGTGGTAATAGAATTCAGTCCTTCCTGGTTCTGGGTTGGGGTAGTCAAAAGAGGTGGTTGCTGCTGATAACCTGTGTATGATGTTGAGGCCTCCATCCCGTCGGGTGATGAAGCAGAAGGGGCCTGATAGACAAAGTGAGCCTGACCCTGAGTCGGGTTCATAATGCACCTTGAGTTTAACACGTTATTTGGATTGGGTAGAGGTTGTGAAGAGAGTGCACCTGGTTAGTGTGGATTTGCCATCTAGGTGAGTTGATTACGAACCTCTATGATCTCATCTTTGTGTTGTTCTTGCATAGCCACATTCGTCTTCTGAATGTTAGCCAGAGTCTAAAGGATAAGAGTCATTTGATCTTCTCGAGTTGGCCCAGTTTGGAAAGTCGGGTTGGGATGAGGTTGAGGCGGCTGATATGGATGAGAAACTTGTGGTCGGGCTGATATTGAAGTCTCTGATTTTGATTGTTCCCTGACCACGTGAAATTAGGATGATTACGCCATCCAGGGTTATAGGTGTTGGAGAAAGGATCGTTATGGATGGCATTGAGGTCCTCGTAGGTATGAGGAACCTCGATGAAATTAGAAGACGAGGGTTCAGAGTTCCCCCAGCTAGAGTAGGCGGATCCGGAGTTCTTCCGAACCCTAGATCAGACGGGGGTGGGTATGGATCCATCCCTTGAGAAGATTGACAACCTCCCTCCTAGAGGGTGGTTGTGCGAACAGGTTTTGCGTAAAGGTGGTTCGCTGCAGATGTCGAGTTAGGTCATCCACCTTCTTCGCAATGATAGAGACCTCATCTAGGAGACTGGCCATTAACTTCAAGTCGATGGTAGAGGACAGGCCCTGCATCTTATGTGCTCCCCGCGGGTTCGTCAATGCACGGGCAATCATCCGGTCGAACATGCCCATGGATTCATTGTTGAGGGAGTTCTCACACATGTTCTCGAGAATCTTCCACACGGTGTCTTCGAGTTAACCCGTGATGTTTCCTCCACAGGTCGCATTGACGAACAATCGAATATCCGCATGGAGTCCCTAGTAAAAAGACTGGACTTGTTCCCATTTAGAAACCCTGTGGTGGGGGCACTTTCGCATGAGATCCAGTAAGCGATCCCATGCCTCATGAAGTGGTTCTCCTGCTTGCTGTGTGAAATGTGTGATCTGGTGTCGCAGAGCATTTTTCTTACCAATAGGGAAGAACTTTTTCAGAAACTCGGATTGTAGTTCTGCCCATGTGTTGATTGGATGAGTTAGGATTTGGTACTAGTGAGCGGCCTTGTCCATGAGAGAGAAGGAGAATATTTTCATGATCAAGATATCCCGAGTTTGAGCTTCTGACCCGAAGGTCTTGTCCAGATACTTGATTTGCTGGAAGGGATCTTCGGAATTAATTCCATGAAATTTAGGAATAGCATGAATCATGTTGGGCTTGAGTTCATTATCAGGACCTCCAGCTGGGATTTGGACTCGAAGTTCGATTGCCACCGCAGTGAGATTGTAATGATCTTGCATCATTGGACGCTGTGATGGATTCATAAAGCCTTGGAATAGACCGTTGAGGTGCTGAAGCTAATTCTGGAGATTGTTTTCTTCTTCTGCTAATTGTTCCATGAGTATGGACGAAGGAGATCTCAGCTCGGATGAATCAGAAGATATGTTGACCTGGTCTGGTGGTTGCATAGACAGAGAAGTTGAGGCTTGGCCTCAACGGGAGTGAATAGCTAATGGAGGCCTCAAGGGTGGTCTTAAAGACCTCCTCCCAAACATGCACCGATGGAGAAGACGAAAGATAGAAGGTGTGATGGACCCAATCAAAACACCCAAATATCTTTGGATGACTATAAAGGTTCGGAGCGAATGATGCCCCTAGATCAGAAAGTCGTCCACCTAAGAATTACCTAGGTAGCCAGGAAGGGAGAGTCCCGCAAAGACCCCTACACGGTAGAGCGTCTGCACGGGTTACAGGGATTCCCCCTAATCGAGGCGCGTTTCGCGACTTCATATCGAGTTTGGAGGACCCATCGTTGTAGCTCGCAAAATGCGTCTATCAGATAAAATTTATAACCAAAACTCCAAACGTGAGTTCCGGGTCGAACACGGGGAGGTAAACATTTAGTTTTGAAAATCCGCATTTCTCTATTATTTGTTTTTTGTCATTTTTTTCTTTTATAATTTTTTTTGGAATTTTTTAGGAAGTAAGAGATTTGATCGACAAATGCTTATCTAGCTAATCTACTTGCAAATATAAAAGAGAGAGAGAGAGAAAGAGAGAGAGAGACAAACAATCATTTATTTATCTCATGAATGTTTTCTACAATTATGAAAGTAGGAAAAATACACTACGGAAGTGAAAAAAGATAGAAAGAGGTGAGAGAAATCCCCCTTGATAGTTGCTTGGAGGATAACTCGCTCTAATGTCACTCGGAGGAAGGTGGTGACGAGCGGGATGAAGGAGGACAGAACCGGAGGACGGAGGATGGGGCAGGACGGCGTTGCGGAGAGGATCTTCCTCCCGAAGGGCAGTGAGAGGACGGCCACGGGTTGCTCCATGAATGGGGATGAGGGGAGGGAAAACTATTTGATTTTCTACTCTAAAGGAGCATCCCTGGCTTGGGACAAGCTCTCTCTAGAGCCTTGGAGGTGGTGAGAGGAAGAAAGGAAGAGATGGTTTGGAATGGTGGTGGGTAGGTCCTTTTATAGTGGAGGACGAAGAACAAATTCGCATCTGGGTCAATACTGATGTCCATAAACGTCGCTGCAGTTATCACTGAAGATCTTCCCTTCAATTCTTCTTTTTGGCGTGCACAGACCATTAGTGACAGCTGCAACCGTCACTAAAGGTCCCTGTCGCTGAAAATCCGCGCTCGCCCCGCTGACACCTGCTCCACTAGGTCGCGCATCGCTCGTTGCGTGCTTTTAGCGCCCGTGCTCCCTGCGCTGCGCGCGCACACGCGCTGGCATGCGTTGTGCTACTTTTGCGCGCGGCTGCGGCTATGGCTGTCCGTAGCGTTGGGCAGCCTGGATGGCGCCACGCGACGCCATCTGGGCCGTTCATTCTTCTTTGTTTTGTAGAGGGTGCCACAGTGCTCAGATCGAGATGATTCCCACGCTGCTGGACTGCAATCGTCGCTCTGGATCCATCCGTACGGTCGGATTTTCCATTCGAAGCCCATATGGATGTCGTATTGTCCCCTGGCAGTTGATCTTCCTAGGACTTTCTATGATGCTATGGTTCTCCGATCTAGACGATTTCAGAGGCATTAGACTCCAATCGCTGTCTTAATCAGATCCGTACGGTCCGATCATCCATCTGAGGCCCTGAAATAACTATTCTTCTCTCCTAACCATAAAATGGACCTAGTTAACCTAAAATATTTACAACTACTCTAAATGCAAAATGATGCATGTTATGCAATATTTATAACATGCAATACAAATCTAAGCCTAGGAACATGCATGAATAGGCATTTTAACCTAAATAGAAGTGTCTATATTATACCCCCATTCCTATCTTTTGCTAGTCCCTAGCAAAATTAAATTACATGCTATGTATAAAATCAAAATTAGGATTATATCGCTTAGGCCTAAGTCGTTTATTAACAATAGAAAATTTCAACTAAGGTCCTAAACAACAAAAACTCAAAAGTACCTGGGTGCCTACCAAAATGCAGACCGCTTAAGTCCTCGTCATATTTGAAAAGGAAATATACATTTTTTTATATTATTTTTCTTCTTTTCTAATTTTTTTGTACTTTTGGAGTTTGAGAGTTCTGGAATAACTTTTTACGGCTACCCGACCTACCCAAGACTCGAAAAGGATTCTAAGTGCTAACCATCTTGTGAAAATAATGAAAGACTCACTAGGTGGCCGTTAAAACGGATTTCAGGTTTCTATAACCCTAGGTGACCTTGTCTATAGGTTTATTTTTTCGAACGTTAGCTTTCTCCCTACGTTTTTTTATGAGGTCAACACAAGGGTGAACCCAGTGCATATCTCCCCAGTTTATTCTACTTCCTCACTTCTTCCCTAAGTGTCTTGGGAATTATTGTGCATTTTTGTGAGCTAGGTTCTGGACAACCAGCCAATGGGCTGTTACCCACGACAACTTGCCAGCCATACTCGTGTAGTGAAGTGTGGTTTTGTTTATTTTTATTTTTTTCTCCTCTTTCTATCTATAATTTTTTTTCTTTTTCTTATTATTATTATTTTTTCTTTAAGTAGGTAGCTTCCCTGATCTAAGATTTACCTAAAGGCAGTACAATGAAAATGGTCTTGTGATTGGGTTTTGGACAATTGACCGATGAGCTATTACCACCGACAACTTACCAGTTATACCACCCTAGATAGTTCATTAGCTACCTAATTTCCGAAGAAACTGCCAAAAAGTGAGTTAGTGCAAAAAATGTGCGTAGATGCTTAGGCTTAAAATCCCCCCAAATCAGAGGGCGGGTTGATAAGTCGCATACTTATCATCCCACTTTATTAGCCAAATTAAAAATGAATTTAAATTAGCGAGGACTCAAGATTAAGTCCACATTCGAGTGGACACCCAGGCTAATTAAGCCCGAAGACCTGAAGAGTCTAAGTGTTTAGGTCCTCTCGTATCATTTCCTAAGGTTAATAACTTCCAAATGCCTAAGTTCTCTTTTTCTAATTTCTTTCTCTTTTTATCTTTTTTAAATTTTTAATTTTTTTTTAATTTTATAAGAAACTAAAAGAAATTCTACGGAGTTAACAAAATGATTTCAGGATAAAATATCCACCCCCCATGCGTAAATGATGTAATGTCCTTATTGTAAAAATAAAGACATGAAAAGGGTGGAGTAAACAGAATATCACCTGAGTGTCGTGAAAATCCGGTTAGCTCCGCAGAGAGGAGTGTATATACACGCGCTAAGTTTAATGCCTTCAGCTAGGCATAACATACATACAAAGAAGAAATTGAAAATTCACAAGTGTGGGTCAGAATCAAAATAAAAAGATTGATCCTCAAACCCATCAGCAGAAGATGTCCACAGACGTGGACCAGATTATGGTGCAAACCTATGCCCCAAGGTCGAGTAGCTCTCAGGTTCTGGATGAAAATCACCCAGAATCGAAGGTTGTTGTGTTTGCAGGGCCACGCCTGCGGTTTAGTAGTGTGCAACCCAAGACCAAAGTATCGGACAATGGGTAAAGATGGTTCAATAGGTGCGGTGGTCCAGTTAACATCTAGCTCAGAAAAATAATCAGTTATTTCGAGCTTGGGTTGCACATGAAAGATATCGTAAGGGTCCTGGTAGAAAGTAGGTGGTTTCAGGTCAATAGGTACCCTTAGATCCAAAATAAAAGTTCCCTCAGAATTAGCCTCCCAAATTTTTATTTCCAACTTCCTATCCTCTGAAATCAATGTTTCCGGGACCTCCAACTCGTTGTACATCCCATCTAAAGTACCCAAGTCCAACAATTGTGGCTGAATCAGGATTGACTTGGGTTTGGTGATCTCAAAAATATCATCATTCAATTCTTTAGGGTGTGTTTGAGGAATGGGGCTACTGATTGAATCATCAGGATTCGAATCGTCCAAGTTAGCCCTAACATGATCATAATCTTCAATGATCGGGCTATCAAATAGTTCATCATCCTCCTTGAGCCCGATTGTCTCACTAGAATCCTCTTCCTTGAGTTCAAATGAGACTTCACCAAAAGATTTTTCACCCTTAGAATCAAAGAATTCATGATCCTCATTTATATATGTCTCAAAATCGATTGTCATTTCCTGGTTCAGAGAGATATTTTTCCTCGCTCCCTGGCTTGGGAATCTCGGGTGAATCAATCGGTTCATCCTCAATGGGTTGCTCTAGCCCAACCTGGTCATCCCCGATTTCAAAAAATGTATCCCCCCTGACACGTGCCTAAGCGGGTTCTGACATTGGCTCTCTTGAAGGGGGTTCATCTTGAGAATCATCCCAAGATTTGACTAGGGTAACCACAAATTTCATCCTCAACCTCGATAATTTCCCAAGTAGAAACTCACCCAGGTCCCTATCCTTAACATTTTGGAGCAAATCCAATAGAGAACTATTAAGTTCATCAATCATTTTGATCATATGCCCCAATGCTTCAGTGCATGGTGTTGGCTGAGCTTCTAAAGATTGTATAGTATTCATCAAATTAGCCAACACCCTATCCTGGATCTGGTTCACCTGAACCGACTAGTTCGATTTAGGTTTGGGTTAAATCTAGGGGAGTCAAGATGTCGAGGTTCTCGGGTCTCTCCTTGATAGTAGGTCATTTTAGGTTGTTTAAGGGTTGGTGGCGACCTATATTCAGCATAATTCTGGGGAGGGTAAGTGTTATAATCAGCATATCCTTCATGGTTGTAGATCTGGTTAGGTTGATCATCAAAGGATGGAGATCTATAATCATCGTTGCTCTGGGAAGGATAGTAATCATAGTCTTGTTCTCCTGGGTTAGGCCTTGGACATTGAGGTCCAAATTCGTATCCCCAATCAAAGTTATCCCGGCTAGTGGATGGGTAATTACAAGTCAAGTTGGGATAGTAATCATCTTGGGGATAAGTGGTGGTAGGAGGATAGGATGGGAAATGCATGTAAGAAGTGGAAGGATACATTGTGGAGTAGGAGGGAAAACAAAATAGAGACAGGTGCCCTGCAGTGCAATCAACCAAACCTGTTCTTGTGTGGGTAGCCTAAAGACCGACAGACTCCCAGGACCCGTCTTGAGATTATAAATGATTTAGTCTACTTTTATCCAATCAATCCAACCAGTTAGAAGGAGGGACTGGGGAGAAGGTTCTTCCTTTGGTTTGCGCCTCCGGTTCCTAGCGCACTCTATTAGGTTATGGAATGAAAACTTAGGTGGGGGTGGTGTGGGGGACACTTACAAAATACTCTACCCGCACTTTACTCCGGCCTACTGCACTTGGATCTCCATGCTAGGGTACCTGCAAGACAATAGATTAGAGATAAGCAGGGTTAGTGTTATGTAAACGCAAAGAAGAGCAGAAAATAATAAAGTAAATTCTATTGCCTCCCTGGCAATGGTGGCAAAATGATGTGCAGCGTTTCGTGAGTTTGAATCGGGGTTCGGAGGACCCGTCGTCGTAGCGTGCAAAACACGTCTATCAGATAAAATTTATAACCGAAACTCGAAAAGTGAGTCCCTGGTCGAGCACAGGGAGGCGAATGTTTGGTTTAATTGAAAATCGTGCTTCGATTTTATTTATTTTTTGTCATTTTTATCTTTTCTAATTTTTTTTTGGAATTTTTTAGGAAGCAAGAGATCAGATCGACAAATGCTTATCTAGCTAATCTACTTGCAAATATAAAAGAGAGAGAGAGAAAGAGAGAGAGAAATAATCATCTATTTATCTCATGAATGTTTTCTACAATTATGAAATTAGGAAAAATACACTACGAAAGTGAAAGAAGATAGAAAGAGGTGAGAGAAATCCCCCTCGAAAGTTGCTCGAAAGGCGACTCGCTCTGACATCGCCCAAAGGAAGGTGGTGAGGGATGAAGGAGGACGGAGCCAGAGGACGGAGGATGGGGTAGGACGGTGTCGCGGCGAGGATCTTCTTCCCAAAGAGCGGTGAGAGGACGACCATGGGATGCTCCACGAATGGAGATGAGGGGAGGGAAAACTATTTGATGGCGTTGAGGGGGAAACGGTGGTCGTGCGGGTGTTGTAAGAGCGGGAAAGAGAAGTAGGGAGAGAGAGAGAAGTGATCTGAGTAGGTATCGAACGACGGGGAGGAGAAGCGACGCTGGGTCTGGTGTAGCCGATGCCAGAGACGAAGGGAGCTCCAGTGGGAGAGAATCGGCGACGATGAAGGGGATTGGGGCGCCCACTGGTATGGCGCGACGCGGAAGAGGGAGAGGAAGAAGAGTCCGTTGCTGGTATTGTGAGCGGATGACGAGAGTGGTTGGAGAGAGTCGCCGGACATCGTGGAGCCTTTCGGCCGAAGAGGAGGGAGGAAGGAGAGGTATTCCAGTCAAAAATGAGTGTAAGGAGATCGACGTGCAACATGGGTCTTTATATAGGCCTTAGATGGAGGTTTGAAGCTTGGAAACCAAGCTTTCAAGCTTGGTAAGTTCGCCGGAGTAGGACACCCACATCTCCCATGCGTTCGCATGGGAGATTGGGAAAGAATTGGAGAGTTGGACATGGCTCAATAGGAAGGAGATTACCTGACGAATCTCCCTTTCAATTTTGAGAGGGATTTGTCAAGTAATCATTAGGTTCTTGCCAAAAAAAGCTCGCCAGAGTAGGATTCCTCCATGACAATGGCGGAGGGACCTCTCTGCAAAGAGTGACGATGAAGATAGGGGGCATTTACAAGGAATTTCAAAAGCTGAGGGGTTGTGCGAGAGAGAAAGAGTCAGACTGGACCAAAATGGAAACTAGGTCAAGAAAATCTCTGATTAGGCCCAAATTTTGATACAAACCTAATTTGGACCTAAGGAATTCAATGGTGAAGTTGAATTTTGGTTTTGACCTAGTTTGAATGGGAAATTTATGTGAAAATGCAAATTAAGGTAATAGTCTGTCTGAGACTCTATTTCAAGTTAAAATGGGTTCAGATGGCCAAATCAAGGACGCCAAACACTAGAGAATATTTTTCTATGATTTTTAGAGGGTTTAGATGAATTTTATATTATCCAAAACCTCAGTTAATTAAGCAAGTCTGTTTTTAGGGTTTCAGATGTCCATTAATTCTTGAAATGCTTGAAAACCTGTTTCTATCTGCATTGACCCACTTAATATGCATTAATGACTAAATGACCTTTTATAGACCCCTGGCATACCCTGTGGTTATTCTGTATTTGTGATAAGATGGTAAAATTGCAGAAATAACCATATTTTCATCTTCTCTACTCAAAACAACTTATCCTGCTCAAGAGACCTTCTGACTGATATTTAGGAGCTTTTATTGACTTTATAAGACCAAATTAAGCTAGTTATGGCTCATGATTGTGTTCCCATCACAGCTCTGTTCTCTTTTGAGGATCCCTACTCTGATTAGGCTAATCGACCTAGCCAAACCCTTGATTTACATTTCCATATCCATTTGAGCCTCAAAATATCTGGTGGACTCTACATCTATTGATTCGCATCCATCAATCCACCAGACTCTACCCCTGTAGATCTGAACAAGCACTTAGTTGGACCAACTAGGCTTTTGATCAAGGTACTTGTTCTACAAAACTCATCCGATTTGACCACTCCTCCTCGACCACCTTTTGCTGGGCTGAAGGCATTGTATTTAGCACTTAACAGGAGGTGACCCATCATTCCAAAAACCCGAGACCCTTCTGATCATCTTTTGAGCTACACTCCTACTGCACTTAGAGTTTAGAGTTAGAACAACCAACTCTAGCTTTGGTATTTGTATCAAAGCTCGAAATCGTCCGCAACAATTATCCCGACCCGTTCACCCACCCTTTGAACCAGTTCTAACCCATGAACCAAGCTAAGTTCATACTCTTCGGTTTACAATGAGGACATTGCAAAACTTAGGCATGGGGGGTATTAAAGTACAAACACATAAAAATTTAAGTTTCTGAGGGGTTCTTACAAAAAAATACATATCCAAAAAAAATAATAAAAATAAATAAATTGAAAAGGAACAAAAAAATGGAAAGGGAAGGAAAATTTTGAGAATTTTGATTGCATATCATTCATGAGAAGGAAAAGAGGAGAAAGTTTAAATGTCAAAAAGAAGCAAACATTCAAGAACAAAAAAAAATGATAGTCACTAGTACTTGATCATGGAAATTATTTGAGTTTTATACCTAATCAAAAGAAAAAAATTAAGTCATGAAATAACAGAGAGACAAAGAGATTAGTATGAGTGCTGATATTAGGCCTCTTGGGCTTATTTTAGGGCTTAAACATTCACGTATCTGTTAAGATCCGGATTAATCCTTAAGAGGTTGAGGAAAGTGCGAGGCTGATGTATCACGTTTAAAGCTTAGGGATTATTTGGCCCCGTTTCCTGTCCTTTGGTTTGCGAGACTTGGTAACTTGAGCAACCAAAATCGCACACTTAGTCTGGTTCAGTGCGCTTAACAAAGAAAAATCTGCCAAAAGTATTCTATTATGAAAAATCATCTCAAAGATCTAGCTTAGGAGCAGCTCGACAACACTAGTTGATTAGATGAGTTCTCGACGTGGAGAGGTGAGAAAGTCCCCTCGAAGATGCGTAATAACATATCGTCTCCTCGGTGCTTGTCTCCTAGGATATCTAAATATCCGACCAAGGGCATATAAGAACCTTGTGTTGGTTTAGGTGCCATGGGCGGGATTATCTCGAAATGTTGATTGCTAGGACCTAAATTTAGCTACAGAACTCCATGGGTGTCACTATCTCAAAATTTCGAAAGCCAGGGTTCTGGGGGTTGCCATGTGCGGTGCTATCTCAAAGCATCGAAAGCCACAGACCCTTCGAGGATTGATAGTGGGGACAAGGGATCCGATATATATCGTGTTTAGGGCTAATTCGAGGCTAGATCTAGGGAAATCTAAAAAGAAAAGAGAGAGAAAACTCTCGAAATGAAAAAAAAACTACTTCTATCCCTCTCTCTTACAAAAATTCACTGGTAAATTGAACCTGGACATGTTAAGCTTATGCACGGGTGCATTAACTGTTGGGTTCAACGAACCTCTGGGTAGTTTTTACGGGCCTTAGAAACCTTCGCGGCAGACTGAGGCTGAAGCTAGTCAGGTTTGGATCTTAATTGAAACTCGAGTACCTCTAGGCCTACTATTAGCATTCTGACCTAATTTCTAGAAAATAATAAGAATCAGGTATTTATACATCAATGAATGGTTTAGAACTCTAGTTGTTTTCATAAGATTTTGCTAAGGGACTAGCGAAAGTTAGGCATGAGGGTATAATGATAATGTCATCATCAGTCATAACTAGCTTTAAATTGTTAGAATCAAAAGACAAATGCTCCTACATAATCGCCGGAGAGTCATAATTCATTGTATATCCTTTCTGAGAAAAATACAAAAAATCAGGGGTAACTCTGCAGTTTTAATATCATATCCTAAATGCAGAGTAATCATGGGATTTTCCAAGGGTTATTTAAAGGTTAAATGAGCATTAATGACTAATAAGAGGGTCTGTGCAGGTAGAAACGAGTTTTCGCGTATTTAAAGAATAAATGGACATCCGAAACACTAATTTCAGACCCGCTTAATTAACAGATGTTCTGGTTAGGATTAAATACACCTAAACCTTCTAAAATTCATATAAAAATATTCTATAATATTTTTTATCCTTGATTTGACCATCTAAACCTATTTTAACCTAAATTAGAGTCTCAGCAAGAAGTTACCTTAAGTTGGGTTTCTACGTAAATTACACAATCAAACATGGTCAAAACCAAAATCCAACTTTACCATCAAATTTCCTGGGTCCAAATTAGGTTTGTACCAAAATTTGGGCCCAATCAGAGATCATCTTGACTTATTTTGCAATTCAGTCTTGTATGATTCTTTTCTCTCACAATGCACCCCTAGCTATTTGAAATCTTTGCAGATAGGTCCCTAAGCTTGTCGTCATATTCACAAATAAGTCCCTCCACCACTATCACAGAGGAACCACCTACTCCAGTGAACTTCAATCAGGGATTTTTCCCTGATTTCACTCTCTATCCTTTCCAAAATTGGGAGACTCCTAAGAAATTTCCCTACAATTTGATCCGCATCTTAGGCTCGGATTCTTGCCTAAAAGCTCTTGTGAACCTTTTAAAGGTTCTAGTTTCTTTTTGTATGAAGACCACGTGCTTCCAAGCTTGGTTTCCAAGCTTGGAATGGCCTTCTAACACCCATAAAAGAACCCCTGAAGCTTCGCCGACTTCCTTAGCTTGGTTTGGAGGCTGAACTCTCCTTCTTCCCTCCTCCTCGACCTCCATCTCCACCAACTCTAGTGACCCTCCTGGACTACCTTCTTCGTTGTACGCCACGTACAATAAGCAGCGGTACCTTCATCCTCAGCTTCTTCCGCGCATCGCAATACCAGCGAGCGTCTCCTAAGCTCCCTCATCGTCACTACTTTGCCCACCGGAGACTTCACCTTCCACGGTGCCGGCCATACCATACCCGGCGTCTCTCTCTCCTCTTTCATCCAATTAGGTTAGGTTAGTTAGGTCCCTCTTCTCCCCTACTCTCTTTCCCTCTCTTGATCCCTCAATTCAACCCTCGACACATCGCTCACCCGTCATCTTCCCCATCTTCGACCACACCTTCGGCGAGTCCACCCCACCTCCATAATCCACCAAACAACTCACCATCAAGTCCAAAAGCTCCGCCATACGCCTCCAACCAAAACCCCTCTCCTATTTCTCCCTTTCATCCACCCAAACTCCCCATCAACCAACCCACCTTCGCACGGTCTCCGCCGACCTTCGCAAACCACCACACTTACTCCCACACCATGAGGACACCACCATCACCTTCACCATCCTTCGACAACCATCTTGAGGTATTCTAATGTGGCCGTGATGCCTTATTCATGATTTCAGGTCTTCGTCGTCATCCTCTGCCGCCGCCATCGTCTCTGACAACATTCGTAGTTCTCCGGTCGTAATCCACCTCAATTCCACCTCCAGGTTATGCGGCCCAGTTCCAGGTGCTTGGTCTAGGCCTCCAATTGAAGAGCCAATGCTGCAGTCACAACCAATTGAAGAAGTCTCTGTTGCGGATCCGCACGAAGAAGAGAATAGGCACATTAGTGCCACATCGGGCGAGGAGGAAGTTTCTGCTACACATAAATTGGATTTGTGTTTAGGCTTTACTGCCCAAGACACTGAGGGGTCTGGTCCCTCCTACCCCACTCACCCGTTAACCCGCTTATGCCTCACTCCTCGCCTGTGACCCACACATGAAGGCCTGGACACAATGCATGATTCGATAACCCGAATATTGATCCGGTTATGCTAGGTTTGACAGAGAAGAGGAGGAATTGTGTGAGAGAAAGAGGAGGTTTCGCTCTATAAAGTTTGGTCTGCCCTTGTGCTTTGAAGAAGAGAGGCCAACCCTTAGCCTCTGCGTGAAGGAGGGAAGGCCTTGAGAAGAGAAGAGGCTAAAGGGAAGAAAAGGAAGGCTCGTGCAAAAGGAAAGAGGAAAGCCTTAAGCAAAGAAGGAGGAAAGAAGTTGAGGCAGAAGAGAGAAGAAAAAGGAGGAAAGCAGAAGAAGAGAGAAGAAATAAAGAGAAAGGCTTTGAGAAGTCTATGCACTTTAAGTCATCTGATCCACATGCCAGATGTCTAACCACTGTAGCAACTGTTGGGTTATTTGGTTTAATTGAGACATCTAGTATGCATGTCTGATTAGGGATAATAATTGCTGATCTAAATTACTATTATTTTATCTTAGAATTCTTTTTGTCATATCAAACTCTTGAAATACTCATGTTTGTCATTAAATATCAAATTGAGTAGATATTATTTATTGAATATCGTTTATTTGGCTTCATTTAATGTGCTCATTTATATAAAATTGAAGATTAGCGCGTGAATTCTATATTTGCTCCCTATGTTCGACCTCGGACTTCATTTTAGATTTCGAGTTTATAAATTTTATCTGTTTGAGAGCGATTTGTCAATTGTACTACAACACATTTCCTAAACTTGACAAAAAGCTCGCCAACAAAGCCCCTCAGCTCAGGGTGTAGAAGAGGCAGCCACGCTCAAGGTTGGGCAAGTAGCGGCTGGCTAGCACCCACCTCGTGACTACTGTCCTCCTCGAGCCTAGTAGCCACGATCGCCAGATTAGCCTCCTGCACTCGGTGTAGGGAGCATTTGGTATGCTCCTGCCCTAAATGGGTAGTCCCTCCTCAAGTTGCCCGGTTGGCCACACTGGTAGCAGAGAGGGACACGACCTCCTCTCTCGATCTGTCCCTATTGATAGCTAGGCAGGGATATGGTGCTACAATTGGCCCATGCCTTGGGCCTCCAAAGGTCGCTGGAGACCCCATAGAGCGGGACGCCTCCCCCTCAGGCACTGTTATAACCCGGTTCCTGAATCCCTACAAGACACGAGACCGGATCGACTGATCCCAAGACCCAGTCGTCCAACAAGAAAGTAACCAAAAAGTAGGAAAATAAATCACATTCACTATGCTAAGTAACTAACAGTAAAAAGGTACAGCGGTAAAGAAATAAAAACTGCTATAGTACATATCACCACCACAACAGTAGAAAGTAACAAGGTACAGGAACATAAAGTACAGAACATAAAGGTACAAGAGTCTACTCACTACTACAAAAGGAATACAACAAAAGAACTACACCTACTGGGCTCTACTGGGCCTAGCACCCTCTGCAGCCGTAGGCTCTGGCTACTCAACACCTAGACCTGAAAAGGGTTATGAGTACACAAAGTCAGCAAATGCCGAGTAGAGTGGCAACCAACTAACTAAAGGAGTAAAAGTGGACAGGAAGTTGTTTATTCCATTTATTTTATTTCACAATTTATTTCTTTTCACCCATTGGTTTATTTATCAGATCTCTTTCTTGATCTCGAGTGTTCCTCTTGGGAATGATCTTGATTGCAGTCTTTTCCGAAGAGTAGAAGGCACACGTGGTGCTCTCCTAGTCGGGAGAGTCCCCCGTGGTGATCCTACACTCAGTCAACCACCCCAAGGTCATGCACAAACATAACAGTGACTACGGCACGCGCGATATATGCATGGGTAGTGGTGCGCGATCTTTTTGGGATCGTCACCGAGTTTGATTAGATTTCGTTACTCGAATAGTTCAAAAATTCTCCGAGGTCGAACTCAGGGAGCAAGCTTGATTTTAGAAGTGTAGAAAATCACAATTTACAATAATACACTATTTTACAAAAGAACAACTAGAGAGAAAGGAAATAAAAAAATTATCTCTTCTCTTTTCTTTTCTTCTCTCTTTCTTCTTTATCCTTCTTTCTCTTCTTCTTTCAGTCTTCAGATGTTTGATTCAAGGAATTAGACACCTTAAGTATCCACTTGCTACAGTGCACGTCTCCTTCTTCCTTTCTTTGCTGCTTCTGCTCTCCTTGGCTTTTTCTTCTTCTCTTCTTCTTTTCCCTGCTTGGCCTTCTTCTTAGTGACAGCTTTCTCTTCCTTCCTTCCTCAGTTGGCTTCTCCCTTTCCTCTTCTTCTGCTTCAGCTTCTGTCTTCTTTCTCTTCCTTTTTCTCTACTTCTGCTCCTGAGCCTTCTTCTTCTCTTCCTTTTCCTCTACAGCTACTTTCGCGGCTAAGTCCTCAGCCGCTTCTTCTCTTGCTTCCTCTTCCTCCTTCTTCTTCAGTTTCCCTACACAGGCATGGTTAGGCAAAACCTAACCCCTACCCTCCCCTTGTCTCTCTCTCTCTATTTCACTCTAGGGTTCGCTCTCCCAGAGCCTACTCGGGTATGCAGGTCGGGTAACGCGCCCGAGACCAGGCCCGCCGGCATGCGGTGGTGGGTGAGGTGTGCAAGGCTTAGGAAACGGGTCGGGCCAGGTCTGTGGGGGGTGGTCGCGGACGAGGCCGGGTGAGCGGGTGAGAGGGACCTCACCCCGTGTGACTGAGGCGATAAGCCTTAGTCACTTTTTCAATTTATGCGTCGTGGGGCGCTCACAAATGCCCGAGGTGGGACTAAAGTTCCCACCTCCTTGTTGCGTGCCTGGAAACAGCAAGCGTGAGCAATCGCCACTCCAACAAAGGCTTCAGACGCCAATTGAAGACCTGGAGCTATGCGCGGAAGTCTTCCGCGCAACCTGGGCTTGTCTCCTGGAGCTAGAAGGGCCTGGAGCTGCTTGCGAGCTTGCTCCAAGCTCGGCATCAATGGAGGTGGAAGCTTAGGACCTGAAACCACGAATACAGCCTTACGACCTTATTAGAACACTCGACGAGCTTCGCCAGAGCACGGTGAAGATAACTCAGGGGTCAGCGTGGCGTGATGTCGCCTGTGCACGTGTGCCTAGGGCACACTGTGTGCATGCAGGTGGGTGTGTTCGGGGAAGGGTTTCAGTAGGTGGCACGGTCAGTGGAGGGTCGCAGGATGATCAGTGGGTGGAGGTGATGCTTTTGAGGGGTCCGGTAAGGTGGATGGGTGTGGGGAGGTGACGGAGACACCTCGCCGGTGATCTGCCGAAGGTGGAGGAGATGGTGGTGGCTTGTGGTTGTCGAGGGGTTGAAATAACAAATTGGCAGAGGAGAAATAAAGAGGAGGGTGAGAGGGACTTAGCTGTGAGTTCAGAGTGAAGGAGGGGATGTGGAGGTGGCGAGCGATCGGTGCTGCCATCGCCGGAGACGAAGGTGCCAGGGGGAGAGGACGACGATGAGGAAGAGGGGCTGGAGGGTGCCTTCTGGTACGGTGCGGCGCCGCGGAAGACGGCGGAGTTAACCTTGCCACTGGTACGGTGGCAGGGCGACGAGAGAGGAGAGGGAATGTCGTCAGAAGCTCTGGCAGTTGGCCGGAGTTGGTGGGAGACGAATAGGAGGAGGGATCTCAGGCCAAACGAAGCTTGAAGGATGCGGCGAGGTGTGCTGCTCCTTAAATAGGCGAGAGTTGGCCGGGAGGTGCGCAAAAGCGGCGGGAAAAACCTCGCCGGAGTTTTGGCAGAAGAAGATCCATACCTCTTGCGCGTTTGCACGAGAGGTATGGCGGTCGACAGGGCATGGGAGCCAGCCATGCGGTATGGGACATCGCAGTGAGTCTCCCTTTCAAATGTGGGGTTGGCTCCCCATGCATGCACGGTACCATCCTCCACACAAAGTCGCCGGAGGTAAGGCCAACTGTTGCGGGTGGCAGAAGGATCGGATTGAATAAAATAATGAGAAAGTTGAGGGGGTAATTGCAAGGTTTCAAAAAGTTAAGGGTCAGAAAGTAATTATTGAGGACCATTTTGTAAAGTGGGTCAAGACAACCTTCCCTTAGGTCCAAATTTTGGTATAAACCTAATTTGGACCTAAGGAATCCAATGGTGAAGTTGGATTTTAGGTTTGACCATGTTTGCTTGGATATTTTGCACAAAAACCTAAATTATGTCAGAAATTGGGTATGGTCCTCAATCTAGGTCAAAACAGGTTCCAAAGGCCAAATTGAAGGTTCTAAACCCTAGGGGATACTTTTTCATGAATTTTAGAGGGTTTATTAGATTTTTATCTTACTTGAAACTTCGTGAATTAAATTGGATTTGTTTTAGGATTGTAGAATGTCATTTAATTCCCAGATTTTATCATAACACTTTTCTGACCAAATCATCCCACTTTTTCCTTTATTAGGTTCACTTGACCTATGTCTAGATCCTTAGAAATCCCGTTCATGCACTGCAATTGTAAAATTACAGTTTTACACCTTGTATAATTTTTTATTCTCTGATTAACAATTCTCTGATCTAGGCCTTCCCTTAGGTTATGTAGTAGTTTTTGTTCAATTTATTAGGTCAAAATGTGCTAGTTAGGGTTCATGATGAGGTTCTCATCATACCCCCATGCCTAGCTTTTTCTAGTCCCTTAGTAAAATTTTAAGGTTTTAACCTTTATTCTAGACCATAAATTCCTCTCATCATTTTTGATAAGTGCTTTTTCTTCCCTTATTTCTTTGATCAGGTCAGAATGCCAACCATGGGCCTAAAGGTACTCTAGTACCAACCAAGATCCAGATTTGTCTAGCTTTTAGCCTCAGTCCTTAGCAAAGGTTTTTAAGGCTTGCAGGGACTACCTTAAGGTTTATTGGACTTTGTGGTTAAAACACCCATTCTTGAGACATTTTTAGCCTTGGTTCAGTTTGCAATGTGTTTTGTAAGAGAGAGACAGAGGGTTTATTTGTTTGGAGAGTTTTCTCTCTCTTTCCTTTTTAATTCTAGCTTAGGATTAGCTTCACAACATGGTCTGTATCGGATTCCTCATCCCCATCATCAATCCTCAAAGGTCCTCGGTAATCGATGCTTTGAGATAGCACCACCCATGGTAACCCCCAGAACCCTGGTTTTCGAGATTTCGAGATAATCCCACCCATAGCGTTCCGTGACCGAATTCAGATTCTGGCAATTAACATTTCGTGATAATGCCATCCATGGTATCTGAACTAGTAGAGTGCTTACATTCCCCCAATAGGATATGTAAATATCCTAAGAGAAAAGCACCGGGGAGATGATATGTTGTTAAGCATCTTCGAGGGGAATTTCCCACCTCTCCGCGTCGGGAACTCGTCCAAATTAACTTGTGTTGATCGGCCTCTCTTAATCTAGGTAACATTTTCAGAACATTAGAAACGCTTCTGCGTGATTTTGATAGTTATGCTCACTGAACCAGACTGTATGTGAATTTGGGTGCTTAGTTAATGAGGCCGAATACTCCCTAAGCCTTAGACCTAACACTTCGACTTTTCATTTTCCTCAACCTCTTGAGGAATATCTAGATCTTAACGGGTACTAAGAGTCTAGCCAAGAAGGCCTAAGGTTAGCATTCTTACTAATCCTTTTGTGTTTCTTTAGCACTTTCACTTTACTTTTCTTTAATGTGGTATAGAACTTTGGTTAATTCCTTAATTTCTTACTAATGACTATCCCTTTTCTTTTTCATTTTGTGCTCCTTTTTAGCATTTAGCTTTTTTTTTTTTTTCTCCTCCTCCTTTTGTAAAGCTCACCAACAACTTCTTTCCTCCTCCCATTTTTTGTTCTTTTTCTTTTTTTTTTGTTAAATTTTTTTTTAATTTTTTAGGTGTTTTTGACATATGTGATTTTTTTGTTGAAACCTTTCCTTGTTATGAGTTTTCATTGCAGTTTCATACCCCCCATGCCTAAGGTTTGCAATGTCCTCATTGTACATTAGGTGGGTTTTTATTTAGCTTGGTTCATGCATTAAGACAGATATTGGGTGAGTGGATGGGTCGAGGTGACTGTTGCGGACGATTTCTAATCTCAGGTATGAGTACCTGAGGTGAAGTCGGCTGTCCTAAAGAATGAACCTAAAGTGCAAAGAAATGTCAGAAAAAGGTTTCGGGTTTTCAAAAGAATGACAGGCTGCCTCTCGTTAAGCGTTGAGTGTTACACCATCGGCTAGGCGTAATGAGCTAAGGGAGAATGGAGGATAAATGATGACTCGGCCAAATCTGTATTGGTCACGTCAATGAATGGTTTAAGTCTCTGACCATTCAAGACGAAGGGTTCAGAATCATGGTTGAGCGGACCGATCTTGATGGCTCCATTTCCAAAAATCTATCAGACAAGATATGGTCCGGTCCACTTAGATCGCAGCTTCCTAAGGAACAATTTAAGTCAGGCATCGAAGAGTAGGACCTTCTGACCAGGGTGAAAAATCTTTCTAGGTATGTGCTTGTCATGAAAGGCTTTAACCCGTTCTTTGTAGATTCGCGAGTTTTCATATGCATTAAGGCGTAATTCATCAATCTCGCTTATCTGAAGCTTTCTGTCTGTTCAAGCCTTAGAAATTTCTAGGTTGCAGTTCCGTACTGCCCAATAGGCTTTATGCTCCAGTTCGACGGGGAGGTGGCACGCCTTCCCGTACACCAGTCTAAAAGGAGACATGACTAATTGGGTCTTGTGGATGGTCCTATAAGCCCACAAAGCTTCTGGAAGTCGGGATGACCAGTCCTTCCTGTCAGGTCGAACAGTAACTTGAAGGATTTTCTCGATCTCCCGATTTGATAGCTCAGCTAGACCATTAATCTGGGGGTGGTAAGGAGTAGAGATTCGGTGCGACACCCCGTATTTGGTCATCAGTGACCTGAATTGAGCGTTGGTGAAATGGGTCCCTCCATCAGAAATGATTGCACGAGGAATCCCAAATCGTGAGAAGATATTCTGGTGAACGAATTTGATAACGATCTTGTGATCACTGGTTTGGGTCGAAATGGCTTCGATCCATTTGGACATGTAGTCAACAGCGAGTAAAATGTACTCGAAGCCATCCGAGATAGGGAAGGGGCCCATAAAATTAATCCCCCAAATATCAAAAATCTCACATACCAGAATCGGCTGTAAAGGCATCATGTCACGATGGCTCATGTTTCCCAAAGTTTAGCAACAACTGCATGCCTTGCAGTGACTGTATGCGTCCTTGAAAATAGTGGGCTAGTAAAAGCCACACTGGAGGATTTTTGATGCGGTTTTATGCCTAGGAAAATGGCCACCATATGCCTGGTCATGGCAGAAAGAGAGTATGTCATTGATTTCGACTTCGGAGACACATCACCGGATAATTTGGTCATCACCTATGCGGAATAAGTACGGGTCCTCCCAAATGTAGTACTTGGCATCAGAATAGAATTTATCTTTCTTGGCCTTCGGCCAATCAGATGGGATCTGGTGTGATGCCAAGTAGTTTACTATATCAGCATACCATGGAAGCCCTATAGCAATAGTCAAGAGGTGCTCATCAGAAAAAAGCTCCGTGATGGGTCCAGAAGGGTCGATGATCTCAGAAGGAAGGCGAGACAAGTGGTCAGCCACCACATTCTGTCTTCCCACTTTGTCGCGAATCTCTAGGTCAAATTCTTGCAACAGCAAGATCCATCAGATTAATCGAGGTTTCGCGTCCTTCTTCGCAAGGAGATGCCTCACAGCTGTGTGATCCGAGTACATTATAACGTGGGAACCTAGGAGATAAAACCTGAATTTTTCTAGGGCAAATATTACAGCTAGTAGCTCTTTCTTCGTAACCGTGTAGTTACTCTGAGCCTCGTCAGGTGTCTTGCTAGCGTAGTAGATTACCACGGGTTTCCCGTCAATCTTTTGCCCAGAACCACTCCTACAGCGAAGTCAGATACATCGCGCATGATCTCAAAGGGTTAAGACTAATCAGGGGACTGTAGGATCGAGGCTTGGGTGACTCGGTCATGAAGGATCTCAAATGCTTGAGTGCATTCCTTGGAAATCTCAAAGGGTACATCCTTGGAGAGAAGAGTGGTCAGGGGGCGTGCGATTTTCGAGAAATCAGGGATGAAATGATGGTAAAATCCAACGTACCCCAGAAAAGATCGGATGTCCCTGATCGAGCTAGGCATAGGAAGTTTGGAAATCAGGTTAACATTGGCTCGATCCACTTGGATGCCTCTCTCAGAAATCAAGTGTCCTAAGACGATCCCCTCAGGCACCATAAAGTGGCTTTTTTCCCAGGAAAGAACCAGATTTACGTTAATGCATCGCCTAAGTAAATGAACCAAGTGCTGGAGGCAATCGTCAAATGATGCCCCAAAAATTGAAAAGTCATCCATGAAGACTTCTAGATAATCACCTACCATATCAGAGAATATGGCAAGCATGCATCGTCGAAAAGTCGCAGGTGCATTGCAGAGACCGAAAGGCATCCTTCGAAACGCGTATGTCCCGAAAGGACAGGTGAACGTGGTCTTCTCTTAGTCCTCTGGATGAATCGCCACTTGGTTGTAACCAGAGTACCCGTCAGGAAAGTAGAATCTATTTCCCACTAGTTTTTCAAGAATCTGATCAATAAACGGTAGTGGGAAATGATCCTTCTTCGTGGAGGAATTGAGTCTTCGGTAATCTATGCAGACTCTCCACGAATTATCTATACGGGTAGGTATGACCTCTCCGATTTCAGTCGTGATGGTGGTGAGCCTTGCCTTCTTAGGCACAACCTGGATTGGGCTCACCCAGCGATAGTCGGAGATCAGGTAGATGATCCCTGCATCTAACCACTTAATGATCTCCTTTTTCACGACCTCCTGCAGATTGGGGTTTAGATGTCTCTGCATCTCACGCGAAGGTTGTGCACCCTCTTCAGAATAGATGCGGTGTGTGCAATAAGAGGGCCTTATTCCAGTCAAATCATCGAGAGTCCAACTAATGGCTCTATGATGTTGCTGGAGAACAGCAATCAGACGAGATTCCTAGTCAGGGGTGAGTTTGGAGTTTATAATCACCGAAAGTGTCTGATTGGAACCCAAAAAGACATATTTCAAATGATCAGGAAGGGGCTTGAGTTCCAGAACGGGGTTATCAGCAACAGCGGGTGGGTCAGAGTGGGTGTAGGGAATAAGGGTAGGAGTTATGGGTTTGTTTAGATCAAGTTCTGACTCCTCTAATTACGGTTTTAGATCTTCTTATGGTTGATTAGCGGTAATCATGTTGTCCTCAATTTGCGATTCATCAACCACGACTCTGATGTCACAAATTTGCTCTACCACACTGCAATTAATCCCTTGTTAGGCCTTAAAGATATCAATCTTGAGAGTCTGATTCCCAAATTTCATCTCTATTTGACCCTCCTCACAACTTATGTTGGCCCTTGCAGTGGCCAGAAAAGGTTTCCCTAGTATAATTGGTGTATCCCTTGGATTCTCAGGTGCGTCCATGTCTAGAACTATAAAATCTACAGGGAAGTAGAAATCCCCCACCCTAACAATAACATCCTCAAGAACTCCTTTAGGTGACTTAATGGATCAATCAGGTAACTGCAATGTCACCTCAGTCGGTTTCAGCTCAGATTCTTCTAGGTGGTTAAACAGGGATATGGGTATCAGGTTTATGGAGGCACCTAGGTTTAATAATGCTCTATCAAACTGGGTTTCACCAATTTTACAAGAAATCAGGGGAGTGCCTGGGTCTTTTGCCTTGGGTGGGAGTTTACTCAGGATCACAGAGCTGGCTTGCTCTGATAGTACAATCGGACTCCCACTCTTGGTTCGCAGCTTATGCTGGGGTGTACACATGTTTTTCAAGAATCATGAGTAAGCCGGTACATGGCGGATTGCATCCATCAAGGGGATGTTTATTTGGACCTGCTCAAAGAGCTTGATCAGGTCCTCCTCAGGAGCCACAGGTTAGCTGTCCTCTTTCCCTTGGTCAAGGCCTCGGGAAATGGAACCTTGGTTGGTTCCTCTAGAATAGGTCCAGGTTTTTGATCTGGGATAGGGATAGGGACATCCTGGATAATTATCCTAGGGTTTGGGTCACTACCAGGCTTGGAGTGGTCTGGGTAAGGTGGGTCTTGGGTTGCTTTACCACTACGGGTTGTCACAGAATTTAGTCCTGCTTGGTTCTGGTTGGGGGTTGGTAAGATGGGCTGCTGCTGTTGATAACCCGCATAGGAGGTTGATGCTTCTATCTCGTCAAGTGATGGAACAGAAGGGGCCTGATAGATCAAGTACGCTTGGCCTGGGTTCGGGTTCATAACGCACCGCTGGGTCGGCACATTATTCGAGTTTTGCAGAGGTTGTGAAGGAGGAGTGCTCGGTTGGCGAGAATTCGCCAACTGGGCAAGTTGGTTGCGGACCTCTTTGATTTCGTCTTTGTGTTGTTTTTGGATAGTCGCATTCGTTCTTTGAATGTCAGCTAGAGTTTGGAGGATGTGGGACGTATGGTCTTGGTTGGGCCCGGATGGATAAGTGGGGTTGGGCCGAGGCTGAGGAGGCTAATAAGGATGAGGGGCATGTGGATGGGGCCAATAGGGTGATCTTGGGTTCTGAGAATTTCCCGCCCACTGGAAATTAGGATGGTTTTGCCATCCAGGGTTGTAGGTGTTGGAAAATGGGTCATTCTGGATGGCGTTGAGGTCCTCGTAGGTCTGAGGAGCCTCAGGAAAGTCGGAGAATGGGAGAGTAGAGTTCCCCCGGCAAGAATAGAAAGGATCGGAGGTCCCTCCGATCCTTTCTATTCTTGCGATCCTGGAATTAGATGGGGTGGATATGGATCCATCCTAGGAGAAGGTCGGTGGAAAATGTTCTGCACAGTTTCCCTTGCGGGAGGTGGCTGTGCGAAGCAGTTCTGCGCAGAGGTGGCTCGCTGCAAGTGCCAAGTCAGCTCGTCCACCTTCTTCTCAATGATAGAAACCTTGTCCAACCGACTGGCCATTAGTTAAAAGTCGACGGATGCGGACAGGCCCTGCGTCTCATGTGCTCCCCTGAGGTTGGTCGATGCGCGGGTATTTGTCCGATCGAATAATCCCATGGAGTCATTGTTGTTGGAGTTCTCGCACATATTCTCGAGAATCTCCCACACAGTGTCCTCATGTTGACCCATGATATTCCCTCCGCAAGTTGCATTGACGAACAATCTAATGTCCTCACGGAGTCCCTGGTAAAAAGACTGGACTTATTCCCATTTAGGAACTCCGTGATGGGGGCACTTTCTCATGAGATCCAGAAATTGATCCCATGCCTCATGAAGAGGTTCTCTCGTCTGCTGAGTGAAGTAAGTAATCTGATGGCGCAAGGTGTTTGTCCAACCAACAGGAAAGAACTTCAAAAACTCGGACTGAAGTTCATCCTAGGAGTTGATCGGGCGGGTCTGTGTCTGATACCAATGAGCCGCCTTGTCCATAAAGGAGAAAGAACATCTTCATGAGTAAGATATCCCGATTCTGTGCATCTAACCCGAAGGCCTGAGCCAGATGCTTAAGCTGTTTGATATGCTGGAAGGGATCTTCGGAGTGAAGCCCATAGAATTTAGGTATGGCATGAATCATATTTGGCTTCAATTCAAAATCAGGTCCTCCAGTCGGGATTCTGACTCGAGGCTCAATTGCCACCACAGCGGGATTATAGTGATCTCGCATCATGGGGCACTGCGGTGGGTTCATGAAATTCTGGAAGAGGTCATTAAGACGCTGGAGCTGGTGCTCAAGATTATTCTCTTCTTCAACAGGCTGAGCCATGATGGAAGAAGAAGGGGAACTAGGTTCAGAATCGGAAGAAAGGTCTATGTGGAGAGGTTGTTGCACAAACAAGGGAGCCGAGGCTTAGCCTCGGGGAGAGTAGATTGCTAGAGGAGGTTTCAAGGACCCCCTACCGAACATGCACTGATGGACTGGATGAGGTTAGAGCGTGTTGGACCCAATCAAGACACCCAAAATATGTTGGGTGACTATAGAGGTTCGGGGTAGATGATACCCCTTGATCAGAAGGTCGTCCACCTGAGAATGACCTGGGCAGCCAGAGAGGGTGAGTCCCGCGAAAACTCCTACACGGTAGAGCGCCCCCACGGGTTATAGGGTTTCCCCCACCCAACCTCTCTTGTCACTGAGATTCCAGGTAGACCAGAATGGGGACCTTGGCCTCTTAAGTCTACCACTTTTAATTAAGATCAAGGTGCTTAAGATTTCACTTGAACTTTAAGCCTTTTTTGTGCAAAAGTGACCTAATTTGAAGGTTGGTTGATCCAAGAGATCAACTTCACCTCTTTGTTCTTGTGAGAGCTTCTTAGGTCCTTTCTTTTAGTGTTCAAGGAAATTAAGAGCCTAATTGCTTAGGGTTTCTCTTAAATAGGTCTTTTCAAATAATGGTTTCGGCACACCTCTTTTGGAATTTTCAATTCTTTGTTTAGAGGATGTGTCTCTAAAACCCTAGCTTGGAATCCTAGGTTGGCTCTAGTTGGTCCAATTAGTTGACTCAGAAATGGATAACTAGGGCTCAAGCAAGAAGGTTTTAGCCCTAGTTACCTTAAGTGGATATGCAGATAAGATGTGTTAAAACTCAAAAACAGGCAATTTTGTGAATTACTATGTATGGAAGACAAGTAGCCCTAAATTGATTTTTCTTTTTTCTTTTTTTTCTCTTTAGAATGTAAGGGGCTTAAGAGAGAGGATTCAAGGTTACCTATCCCCTGGTGTGGTTGTTGTGCAGTTGCTTGTCTTTTCTTACCTTCTTTTCCTACACAACAAAAGAGAGATTAGATTAGTATAAAATCAGAAATTGTGATTTTGGAGCTTCTAAAATGTTCGTTGCTCCCAAGCAACGGCACCAAAAACTGGTGGGCAATCTTTTTGGGATCGTCACCGAGTTTGATTAGATTTTATTAATCGAATAGTTCAAAATTCTCCGAGGTCGAACTCAGGGAGCAAGCTTAATTTTAGAAGCGTAGAAAATCACAATTTACAATAATACACTATTTTACAAAAGAACAACTAGAGAGAAAGGAAATAAAAAAATTGTTTCTTCTCTTTTCTTTTCTTCTCTCTTTCTTCTTTATCCTTTTTTCTTTTCTTCTTTCAGTCTTCAGACGTATGATTCGGGGAATCAGACGCCTTAAGTAGCCACTTGCTACAGTGCACGTCTCCTTCTTCTTCCTTTCTCTACTGCTGCTGCTGCTTCTGCTCTCCTTGGCTTTTTCTTCTTCTCTTCTTCTTTTCCCTGCTTGGCCTTCTTCTTTGCGACATCTTCCTCTTCCTTCCTCAGTTGGCTTCTCCCCTTCCTCTTCTTCTACTTCAGCTTGTGTCTTCTTCTTTCTCTTCCTTTTCCTCTACTTCTGCTCCTGAGCCTTCTTCTTCTCTTCCTTTTCCTCTACAGCTACTTTCGCGGCTAAGTCCTCAGCCGCTTCTTCTCTTGCTTCCTCTTCCTCCTTCTTCTTCAGTTTCCCTACACAGGCATGGTTAGGCAAAACCTAACCCCTACCCTCCCCGCGTCTCTCTCTCTCTGTTTCACTCTAGGGTTCGCTCTCCCAGAGCCTACTCGGGTATGCGGGTCGGGTAACGCGCCCGGGACCAGGCCCACCGGCGTGCGGTGGTGGGCAAGGTGTGCAAGGCTTAGGAAAATGGGTCGGGCCAAGTCTGCGGGGGGTAGTTGTGGATGAGGCCGGGTGAGCGGGTGAGAGGGACCTCACCCTGTGTGACTGAGGCGATAAGCCTGAGTCACTTTTTTAATTTATGCGCCGTAGGGCGCTCACAAATGCCCGAGGTGGGACTAAAGTTCCCACCTATTTGTCGCGTGCCTGGCAGCAGCAAGCGCGAGCAATCGCCACTCCAGCAAAGGCTTCAGATGCCAATTGAAGACATGGAGCTGTGCGCGGAAGTCTTCCATGCAACTTGGGCTTATCTCCTGGAGCTAGAAGGGCTTGGAGCTGCTTACGAGCTTGCTCCAAGCTCGGCGTCAATGGCGGTGGAAGCTCGGGACCTGAAACCACGAATATGGCCTTGCGGCCCTGTTAGAACAATCGGCGAGCTTCGCCAGAGGGCGCCCGCTGGTACGGTGCAACGCGGTGGAAGATGACGGAGTTAACCCTGCCACTGGTACGGTGGCAGGGCGGCGAGAGAGGAGAGGGAATATCGCCGGAAGCTCTGGCAGTTGGCTGGAGTTGGTGGGAGACGAATAGGAGGAGGGATCTCAGGCCAAACGAAGCTTGAAGGATGAGGCGAGGTGTGCCACTCCTTAAATAGGAGAGAGCTGGCTGGGAGGTGTGTAAAAGCGGCGGGAAAAACCTCGTCGAAGTTGTGGCAGACGGAGACCCATACCTCTCACGCGTTCGCATGAGAGGTATGGCGGTCGACAAGGCATGGGAGCCGACCCATGCGGTAGGGGACATCGCAGAGAGTCTCCCTTTCAAATCTGGGGCTGGCTCCCCATGCATGCGCGGTGCCATCCTCCGCGCAAAGTTGCAGGAGGTATGGCCTGCTACTGCAGGTGGAAAATGGATCGGATTGAAGAAAACGATGGGAAAGTTGAGGGGGTAATTGCAAGGTTTCAAAAAGTTAAGGGCCAGAAAGTAATTATTGAGGACCATTTTGTAAAGTGGATCAAGACGACCTTCCCTTAGGTCCAAATTATGGTATAAACCTAATTTGGATCTAAGGAATCCAATAGTGAAGTTGGATTTTAGGTTTGACCACATTTGATTAGACATTTTATACAAAAACCCAAATTAGGTTAGAAATTGCTTATGGTCCTTAATCTAGGTCAAAACAGGTTCCAAAGGCCAAATTGAAGGTTTTAAACCCTAGCGGATACTTTTTTATGAATTTTAGAGGGTTTAGTGGATTTTTATCTTGCCTAAAACTTTGTGAATTAAAGTGGATTTGTTTTAGGGTTGTAGAATGTCATTTAATTCCCAGATTTTATCATAACTCTTTTCTGACCAAACCATCCCACTTTTTCCTTTATTAGGTTCACTTGACCTATATTTAGACCCTTAGAAATCTCATTCATGTACTGCAATGGTAAAATTATAGTTTTACCCCTTGTATAATGTTTTATTCTCTAATTAACAATTCCCTGATTTAAGCCTTCCCTTAGGTTATGTAGGAGCTTTTGTTCAATTTATTAAGTCAAAATGTGTTAGTTATGGTTCATGATGAGGTTCTCATCAAATAGCTACCCCACACTGGCACGAGGTCAGTCGTTTCCGTTAATGGGTGTGCCCAAAGTACAGCACGGAAGAGTATAGGGCCTAGCCCTCTCAGTAATAGAGGTCTAGCCCCTAAGAACCAAACAGGGGTCTCGCCCCTCCACAGTTCGCGCACCCTCGCCCGACTACCCTGGTTTGCCCAGTGGGCCTAACAAGTCGGTGTAGGGCGACTAGCTGAACCCCAGGCCCCGTGGGGTGGCTAGCTCTCTCTCTACACTAGTAGCTCTCTCCGATACCGTGTATGCGAGGGCCAAGAAGTCGGTATATAATGGCCAATCCTAACCTCGAGTCCTAACCCAAAGGCAGCTAGCTCCGCTCTGCACTAAACAGGGGGACAATTGCTCTCCTTGGTACTTCGTACTCAAGGGCCAGCTCACTTCCCCACTCACATTTGCAGATCCATTCCCTTTATTTCCAGGAGCTCTACTCCTAATTCCCCGAAGGGTTCATGCTCATATATATGCCATGTCATACTAGGTTTCATCATTTCTATTTTCATTCTCAGGTTATACATATGCAACTTGTATTGTGATCGTTCACATTGCGATACACAATTTATACACAGGTAGCTCATATTTCCATCATTCACATTACCCTTCTCAATTTATATACATGCAGCTCGTATTATGTCATTTAACGTATACAACAGGAAAGATACATGCAACAGTTAACTTGCACAAGTGCTTCATATTTCACAAGCAGTTGTTATTCATTTACAGGCAGTTGTTATCATTTCTATCTACACATTCAAGACTGCAATTCATTCATCTAATACAGACATTTCCAGTATTTCTCGTCCTAGGATTCATGCCATATCCTAGGTTCTAATCATTCATTCCACACATGCATTCAGGTTTGTAATTAAATTAGGGGAAGCCACTCTACCAGTAAACCCAGGAGTATTGGGGCTTGAACGGCAGGCTCACATGCCTCAGCAAGCCCCGAACCCGCAACGGAACGAAGTCCTATAACAAGGAACAATTACAAGGGAACTATCAGAACAGTATGGAAAGCCTTCTAACAAACAGAGGAACTCACAAGGAACATAACGGTATCTTAATTGCGTGAAACAGACCTCAAACAGACCCTAAACGGGTCAAAACAGGGTTACTGACGCAAAATCAGATGTATGGAACAACTTCCAGACATCTTAAAAGTGTCCAGTATCATACCTCAATCTCTACATCCACCCCAGATGTCCAGGAACTCTTCTAGACCATCTAGACCCAGTTCCAGTCGTCCGACCACCTCTCCGGATGTCTGGAAGTGCTTCTAGCTGTCTAGTACATCGCCCAGACGTCTGAAATGCGTGGGAGGGCATATCTCGCACCTTCTCGAAGCAGTTCCTGCACAAAATCCACCAAATCCTCTCAAAAAGGCATGCAACAGGGTAGCAGCGGAGCAGCCTGCATGATCGTATCCGCAAAGAGTATGTACCTTCGCGAAGCCCTCTCCTCAGACGTTTGGAACCGCCTCCAGATGTTCGCACCGTCGTCTGGACGTCGCTCCAGACGTATGATTCTGGGAAAATCCCAAAACCAGAACCTGCTTCCGCTCTCTCGCGCCGCGCGTCGCGCCTCGCCTCCTCCCCTGCAGCTCCGGCTGCAGTAGGGTCGGGGATGATCTCCCCGACTCACTCCTCCTCTTCGCGCGGGCGTTGCTCAAGCCGTGCGCTCCCGGTGAGCTCCCACACAAGCTTGCGAACTCACTCTCCTCCTCTCCTCACATCGCTCCTCCTCGATGCCGCTCTCGCTCATGCCGGCTCTCTCGCTGGAGCGGAGAAGAAGAGGAAGATGGATGGTGTGGGGAGAACGAGAGAGGGGGAGGGGTTTATAAAGTTGGGGGTTTAGGGTTTGCTGGAGGCGGGGAGAGAGAAAAGAAGGGAAGCAAAATGAGAGTACTGTCTGCGCGTAACCTGCGCGCAGACGTGAGCTTGTACTCAAAATTTTTTGATTTCCAAACTTCTGGGAAGGTGTCCAGACGTCTGACCCATGGTCCAGATGTCTTAAGAGGCTCAAACAGCACGGGTTTTAACAGGCACAATGAGTTAGAGTGGGGTGTGCCTCCTCTCCTGATGACCTTGAGAATGGTCAGGCCGGTAGGGCCTCTTCCGACCTCCTCCGTCAGTGTTACACGCGATCGGGTTGGTTTCCTCATAAGTCATTGTTGCCTCGACCACACAGGAGAAAGTTGGTAACTTCAGGGGCTTCACATACCCTTGTATTGCAGGTCGGAGACCCTCAGTGAACCTCCACAGATGCTCCTCCTTTGTAGTCGTAGCAGATGAGGTGAAACATGACAGCTCCAGGAAACACATGCGGTATGCGCTAACTGTCATCGCCCCCTGGCGAAGAGTGTGGAACTCCCGCCTCCTCTGGTCTTGCAACGTCTGTAGGAAGTATTGCTCGCAGAAGAGAGTCACAAACCAGTCTCAGGATGGCTCTCCCCCCTCTTGTCCTCGAACCGTCTGCCACCACCAGTGGGTGGCACTCTCTAGCTGGTACGTAGCAAAGGCCACACGTCACTCTGTAGGGGAGTGGAGCATGTCAAAGATATTCTCCATCTGCTCCAGCCAATCCTCTGCCCCATACAGGTTCTCCTCCCCTTTGAATGAGGGGGGCTTCAGCTTTCGAAACTACGCAAATAGCTCGTGGTGAAGCTGTAATAGGGGCATAGGTACATCCCTTGGTAGAGAGGACTCCTGCTCAGTAGTGTATGAAGGGGGTGGGGGTGACAAAGGGTCTTCCACCCCCTCTCCAGCTTGCTTGGCACTGTGGCGACTCTCCTGTCTCATGGAAGACTCCCCCTCCTCATCCTCAGGAGGAGGTGGCGGAGGTGGTGGGTGCTGAAACACCTCCCTCACGATGCCCCGAATTAGCTGAGCGAGGTCCTCGGCCTGGACACCCTGAAGGAGGGGTGGAGCGATCCCTACCTCAAGTTTGGCACCACACCCACGGCCACGTCTTCGGTCGACCCTACGAGCTAAACGATGAGGCATCTCCTATAGGGAGACGAAAGGAAACAAAGATCATTATTGGCACAATTCCAACACAAGACTCAAGAACGGAATCAAGATAAACACTGTGATGGCTATCCTAGCTACATCTACATGAGTGGTTATGTCTAGGTTGTTTTGTTCATTTCTCGGGACGACCTTACTCTGATACCATCTTGTGACGACTCGAACTGGCTCCATATGGAACCCGGGTCAGATTGCCTCGGCTAACCCAAGACCCAGTCGTCCAACGAAAAATATACCAATTCATAATAATTTCCACACATGCAGTATAGTTAGAAGAATAAATAAAAGACTGAAAATATATAAAGTGACTATAAAGGAAACATAGTTCCACAAGAGAATAGTACGATTACGACATGGCCATCGCAACATTCTAGAAATGGAAACTAAACTAATGGTTCTGAAAAGATACTCACAATAGTAACGGTAGAGTCAACCTACAACAAAAAGAAAATAATGCGACTAAGGCTGGGCTCGGTTAGGACCAGCTCCCTCCACAGCCGGTGGAGCTGGTTGCTCACCTCCCTGTCCTGGACACAAGTGGTAGGAGTTAGCAAAAGCTGAGTAGAATGACAAGTGTAAAATCATCTAATGCAATTTAACTAAAAGCAATAAACATTTCAGGCAGTAGTAAACATTTCACACATTTTTACGTTTTGTTCTACCTCTAAGTACTAGTTGTTTAGTGTTTTTGGATAATCTATCAAAGGGTTTCGTTATCTCTTGGTTCACATGTTCCCTAACAGAACGATCTTGTTGCAGATTTCCCAGCGATGCGGAACATACAAGTGGTGCTCTTTTGGCTGAGAGAACACCCCGCATTTGTCCTACACCCGGTCTACCACCTCGGGGTCATGATCCATTCTTCGACTCTGACTCTGAGGTCCCTAATCCCGAGATCATTAATTTAAATTCAGGTTCCATTGAGATGGAATCATTTCTTTTCAATCCTCAGGAATCAAAAACAAAAAGTGCCAAGAGTGATTATAACCCAGAATTCGAATCTTTTCTTGACTCCGATTTTCTTCATCCTATAAACACTCTTCAGGCATTTACCTTTGAGTTTGATGGCTACTATGAGGACTCTCTAAATGAACCCACCTTTGAACCCTCACTAGAAGAGCCCTCCTACATAATTCTTATTGATGTCATCTCCTCTACATCTATAGAACCTATTCAAACCCATTTTCAACCCCAACAAGCAATCGGGCTCAATTTCTATTCTGATTCCCCTTTTAATGAGTTGATTGCATATGATTCTCCTCCACATTTTTATCGGGTTTCGAACATCAATCAGACTACAAATCACGCCCTATCCTTCTCTAATCACTCTTGTAGGGTTCTTACATCCTCCACTGATTCTTTTTAATTTAAGGATCCATACCTTGATCAGGCTGACTCGACTCAGCCAAACCCTAGCTATATACTTCCATACCATTTCGAGTTCCAATGTATATGGTGGGTTCCATATCTCCTGATCTACATCTATCAACCCACTAGATTGATTGGGTTTAGGCTATGTCATTAGCCTGTTGATCTGAACAAGCACCTGGTTGGACCAACCAGGCTTTTGATCAAGGTGCTTATTCTGCAAAACTCATCTGATTTGACCACTCCTTCTCCATACCATTTCCCGCTCAGCTGAAGGCGTTGAATTTAGCGCTTAACTGGAGGCAACCCGTCATTCCAAAAAAATCGAGATCCTTCTGATAATCCTTCTGTACTTCACGTCTATTGCACCCTGAGATCGATTTTAGAACAGTCGATCCCACCTCTGGTACATGTGCCAGAGCTTGAAATCATCCGCAACAGTCATTCCCGACCCGTTCGCCCACCCGATAATCCTGTTCTAAGTCTTAAACCCAAAACTGTTTCACACCCTTCGTTTACAATGAGGACATTGCAAAACTTAGGCATGAGGGGGTGGTAAAGTGCAAGCATTCAAAAATCAAAGTTTGGAAGGATTCTCACAAAAAAATCACATATTCAAAAATACTAGAAAAATAATAAAAAAATTCTTGAAAAAGAACAAAAATATGAGATGAGAGGAAATTTTGATGACATATCAAATTTTGAGGAGAAAAAGGGAAGGAGTTAAAAATGTCAAAAAGGAGCATAATTTGAAAAGAAAAGAAAAAAAGAGATAGTCATTAGTAAAGGATTAAGGAATTAACTTAGCTCTAGACCAAGTCAAAAGAAAGAAAATGAAAGGCAAAAAGTGCTAGTGAAACAAAGAAGAGATTAGTAGGAACGCTGATTTTAGGCCTTTTGGGCTATAATCCTAGGCTTAAAAATCAAGGACCCGCTAAGATCTGGATAGTCCTCAAGAGGTTGGGGAAAATGCCAAGCTTAAGTATTAAGTCTAAAGGCTTAGGGAGTATTCGACCTCGTTAACTAACCTCTAGTTTGCGGGACTTGCTAACCTAAGCACCCCAACCCACACACAGTCCGGTTCAATGAGCCTAAGTATCAAAATCACAAAAATGCGTTTAACTTGTGCTGAAAAAGTCACCTAGATTAGGAATGGCTGATCAACATAAGTTGATTTAGACGAGTTCCTAGTGCGGAGAAGTGGGAAATTCCCCTCGAAGATGCACAATAACATATCGTCACCTCGGTGCTTGTCTCCTAGGATATCTACATATCCTACCGGGGGCATGTAAGCACCCTATGCTGGTTCAGATGACCATGGGAGGCATTATCCCGAAATGTCGATTGCTAAGGTCTAGATTTAGCTACAAAACACCATGGGCGGAATTATCTCGAAATCTCGAAAGCTAGGGTTCTGGGGGTTACCATGGGCGATGCTATCTGATGCGTTACTTTACTCACTCAGTAATTAAGTTAATTTTACTTAATTAAGAGTAGAAAAAGTCACTTAGGTTAACTCGAAATTAAGTCGGTTGTGTAGTATAGGGTCGCATTAACCTAACATTTTAGAAATTTTTAGTGGTTGATCCAGGTCGTTCGCTGGGAGGTATAATTCATTCTAAATTCACCAATTATCTTTTATTTTCGTTTTAAGTTTAGGAGGTATATTAAGTTAATTATGGAAACCTGAATTTTGCCAAAACATTTAAACTTTAAGAATATACAAAATTCCATTTGAAAACACATTTACTCAAATGATGTACTTTATTAACAAATAAACATGTTAGTTTTCTATTTTATTTCAAAGAAATTAAGGCAATAAGAGTTCTTTTATTAAAACATGCCTTATTACAACATTTAAGAACAAAAGGAAATGAAAATGATGCAAGAAAAATAAATTCTTCTTTACTTCTTCAGCCTCTCTCTTCTTCTCTCTTTCTTTCTTTCTCTTCTTTACCTTTATCTTTTATTCTCTCTCGAGCTCTTTATTTTTCCTCTCCTGTTCTGTTCCTGCCTTCTTCTCTTCCCTTAGTCTTCTTCTGTTCCTTAGTACCTGTTCTCCTTTCTTTCCTTAGCCTTCAGCTCTTCACTTAACCTTAGCTTTTCCTTTGGTCCTTCAACTGAACTGGGTTTATTTTCCTTTTTAACCAAAAATTATTTTATTTGTGACGAGGTCCTTTCGAGGATACACAGCACCCTGAGATCAGGGTGGGACCAGACCCTACTCGATCCTCGCCTGATTTCAATTAGGTTCGATTTCAGTTTATTTTTCAACTCATAGTTTCGAGCCAATCCGGCTCAACTGCCTCCCAGGCCTCGCCCTCCTAGGGCCACACTCGCTCACACCCACTTGGGCGCACACCCGCAGGCACACATATGCCCGCACACACACATACACATGCTCAAAAGATCAGATGCTCAGTTCGCGCCCAGCGCTTGACGACTGGGGAGCCTATACAACAAATTAGTTTTATTCCCAGGCACGTGCTCAAAAACTACCGATGTGGGACTATGTCTCCCCTTCCAGACCAGATTTCAATCAACGATATCTCCTAGCTCAGAGCTTCGTTCCAAGTGATTCAAGGCTTGTTGGAAAGCTCTAAGGTAGTTCTATAAGATTGCAGGGTCAATTTAAAGATAAGAGGATGTTCTCCTCTTCAATTTGAAGAGTGAAATCAAGGGGTTCCTACGGGTTTTTATTGCTTGGAAATGGTAATTATGTTCACAGAGTCCTCAGATGGACTTTTCTCTCTTATTTAAAAGTCTGAACAGGTTATACAAATGATTTCGTAGCTACAGATATGGGTTCTGAGTTCTCAAGACCTTCAGGAAGAGCAGAGAAGCTTGAAGATTCTCTGAAAGCTTCAGAGATCGCAATTAAAACCTAAAAATAGATGAATAGACACTTAAGAACATTTCCAACTGATTAAAACATATTCTAAGGGTTGAAATTAACTTATCTGGGTAGGATTTAAGATTGAATCTTAACAAAATGGCACTGCTGTCAGTTTGGGTTCGAAAATAACCCAAGCTGGTAGGGTTTAAATTCTCACCAAATTATAAGTCTGAGCTCTGATTAGCCCATAGTTGTGGGCTATTTAAGTATTTAAGTGCCTATACATTAGATTAATTCTAACATTTATTTAGTATAAATTAGGATGTAAATAGATTAATTGATAGTTTTAATCTAATTACATAATCCATACATTGCATTCATATCTTAAGTGCATTTAGAATTAGCTTAGAATAGCATTCATTTAATTAGATAATCAATTAGGTGCATTATTTTTATTAACATAGAAGTTGAGGGTCAGTATATAAATAACCCTAATATTTTAACAATATTTTCTTTATTCTTCTTTCAGAACGGCTGTTTGCCGCTCCAACGCCAGCTGCTGCAGTGATGAAGCCATTCAAGGGGGAGCGGATGTGGTGGATCTGGTCGGCGGCTGATTTCAAACTTGTTCAGGCCACTACAAAAGGAGCAGGGAGTCAGCCGAGCTCGAGAGGCCTCCGCCACCGACCCACCACTGTGCAGAGAGAACCTCTCTCTTCCACTCCACACTGCCGGCCTCTACCGTGGCGGCAAGTCTCCACCACCGTGGGCGTGTGGTGTGACAGGCCACACCGCCATCTGGAGCTCGCTCGCATCACCGTGAGCACCTTAGCGTGCATCTTCCTCGCCGTCGTCGCAGACCACCACCACCGAGCTACTGATCAGCCACCCTCTCAGTAACTTAAGACGTCTGGGAAATTTCCCAGACGTCTGAAGTTACCCGCTCACCTCCACTTCCTCAGCCAGCACTCTCCAACCGGCCACCAGACCGCCTGCACCCTCCACCGCTCACCGGCTGCAGACCTGCGCACACCTGCAGATCAGCCACTCCACCTTCCCCGCGCCCATCAGCCTGCAGCACACTCGCGCCCACCATCAACCGCACCTGCAGACCACCGCAGCCATCTCCACCGCCCACGCCAGCCGCAGACCCACCGAGCACACCTCCGCCCGCGCTTGCAGAAGCGCCTGTAGCTTGCGCGCCCACGCCAATCGCGCCAGCGCCCTCCGCAGCGCACGCCATCCTCCAACCGCGCTGCAGCACCCTCCGCCGCGCTTGCAGAACTGCCTGCAGCGCCCTCTTCCCCGCGCCTGCAGACGAACGCCTCCCACGGCAGCGGCAGCAGCCACCCCCGCAGCAGCAGCAGGCGGCGGACTTCACGCCAACCGGCTGCGCAAGCTGCCGGCTGCAGCACCTCCGCCGGAGCTCGTCCGGCCGCCTCCGGCCGCCGCGCGACTCGCCGTCACCACCGATTCAAAGCACTTGATCCAAGGGACCTCCTCCGAGCTTCCCACGCCCGGCCATCGACTCCTCGTCGCGCAAGACAACGGGGAAAAATTCCCCTGTTTTGCTACAGTAAACCACCGATTAAAAATTACATTTCATGCCATTGCCACATTTTAATCATATTCTATTCACTCTGCATTGCGGAAAATATCCTGTAGTTTCTCATAATTGCCATTTCAGCATTGTTTCTTGCTTAAACCTTAATCTAAAGGCAATCTTGGCTTGGTTCTTGTCCAAATTGACTACGAACAAACATTTTTAAGTGGCGCGAATTTTAATACGTTATTGCCTCCCTGTGGATACGACCTGCTCCTCTGCGAGTGGTTATTTATTATTAAAAATTGATTAGTCGATTTTTCCACCACATTAAACTACAAACGACTTTAAAAGCGAAAGATCGATAAGTCAAATGGAGCTGTTGTCGGGGATCGAACCCGGGTCGCCCGCGTGACAGGCGGGAATACTCACCAGACCTTTGAACCCAACCAACAAGTCTGGCTTTTCAATTCCGGACTTAAGCTTTTTCCTGGGAAATTAAAATCTCGTTGGGATGGGCCTTACATAATCACCAAAGTATTCCCCCATGGAGCTGTGGAGATCAAAAATCCTTCCTCTTCAGCAACTCCCTTTATCGTCAACGGTCAACGGTTAAAACCGTACATAACTTTAGATGGCCATCTAGTTGACGAAGTCACTCTTGAGGAGCCTTAGCTCCTACCATTCTCCACCTCAGGTAATATCTTCCTTTAGCTATTTTTGATTTTCAATGTGGACATTGTTTGAACCAGGCATGGGGGAGAGGACCTGAGGCATTTTGTTTATAGCATGCATTTATAAAAAAAAAAAAAAAAAGAGAAAAAAGAGAGAAAAAAAGAGAACAAAAAAAAAAAAAAAATATATATATATATATATAAAAGGTTTTGAGCTTAACTGGCTAGATCTTGCAGTCTTAAGCAAATCAGAACTCTAGGGTAGACTAAGTTAATTCTAGGGTCAAACTTTAGAAGCTAAATGAGCTACTAGCTTTAGACCTTTAGGGTCCTTTGTGGACTTAAAAACTTAAGTAGGAGTTAAGTTGCGGACCATTCCTCAAGAGGTTAAGGAAGGGAAGCTAGGGTTTGAGTTAAAAGGTGGGGTAGTACCTGGAGTCTTAGTCTACCTTTTGATTTACAAGTCCTTGTAACCCAAGCATCCAAATTTCACACACTTGGTCTGGTAATTAACTTAATTTCTGAAAAGATATTTGGTTCTCTTAGTTTTGACTTAAGAGAGGCTTGAAAACACATTTTGATTGGAAGAGTTCCCGCCGCAGGAGAGGTGGAGTATATACTCACCTTGAGGATGCGATGGTAACATATTACCTCCTCGGCGCTTGTCTCTTAGGATATCCATCCTACTGGGGGCATGTAAGCGCATTACGCGGTTCAGGTACCATGGGCGGCCCTATCTCGAAGTGCCGATTGCCATAGGCCTGAATTCGCTTAAGAAATCCATGGGCGATACTATCTCGAAGTGTCGATTGCCAGGAGTTCTTGGGGTCGTTATGGGCGGTGCTATCTCAAAGCATCGAAAGCCAGGCACCCTTCGAGGTATGGTAATGGGGACAATGAATCCGACACATACCGTGTTGATAGCTGATCTGAGGTTAGACTTAGAAGAATCAAAGAAAAAAAAAATATATATATATATATATTAAAAAAAAAAAATCCTTTAACTCAAATAACTCGGATCAATGCACAAGCACGGATGCTTTAATCTCAGGGATTAATAAACTTTAGGGTAGAGTCAGAAATCAGGGAAACTTGTGCTTGAAACTCGTCTTTAGCCGACCTAGTCTGTAACTTAGCAACTACTTAGGAACCTTGGGTCTAGAGCCTGAACTTAATATGCTTCTGAAGGAAGACTAAGTGAGTTGACTAGTCTACTTGGAGTGCTAGGTTTCGCTTAATTTTGCTAGGGACTAGCAAAAACTAGGCATGGGGGTATTTGATTAGCCCATAGTTGTGGGCTATTTAAGTATTTAAGTTCCTATACATTAGATTAATTCTAACATTTATTTAGTATAAATTAGGATGTAAATAGATTAATTGATAGTTTTAATCTAATTACATAATCCATACATTGCATTCATATCTTAAGTGCATTTAGAATTATCTTAGAATAGCATTCATCTAATTAGATAATCAATTAGGTGCATTATTTTTATTAACATAGAAGTTGAGGGTCTGTATATAAATAACCCTAATATTTTAACAATATTTTCTTTATTCTTCTTCTTTCAGAACGGCTGTCTGCCGCTCCAACGCCCGGCTGCTGCAGTGGTGAAGCCATTCAAGGGGGAGCGGATGTGGTGGATCTGGTCGGCGGCTGATTTCAAACTTGTTCAGGCCACTACAAAAGGAGTAGGGAGTCAGTCGAGCTCGAGAGGCCTCCGCCACCGACCCACCACTGTGCAGAGAGAACCTCTCTCTTCCACTCCACACTGCCGGCCTCTACCGTGGCGGCGAGTCTCCACCACCGTGGGCGTGTGGTGTGACAGGCCACACCGCCATTCGGAGCTCGCTCGCATCACCGTGAGCACCTTAGCGTGCATCTTCCTCGCCGTCATCGCAGACCACCACCACCGAGCTACTAATCAGCCACCCTCTCAGTAACTTAAGACGTCTGGGAAATTTTCCAGATGTCTGAAGTTACCCGCTCACCTCCACTTCCTCAGCCGGCACTTTCCAACCGGCCACCAGACCGCCTGCACCCTCCACCGCTCACCGGCTGCAGACCTGCGCACGCCTGCAGATCAGCCACGCCACCTTCCCCGCGCCCATCAGCCTGCAGCACACCCGCGCCAACCATCAACCGCGCCTGCAGACCACCGCAGCCATCTCCACCGCCCACGCCAGCCGCACACGCCAGCCGCAGACCCACCGAGCACGCCTCCGCCCGCGCTTGCAGAAGCGCCTGCAGCTTGCGCGCCCACGCCAATCGCGCCAGCGCCCTCCGCACACCCTCCGCAACGCACGCCATCCTCCAACCGCGCTGCAGCACCCTCCGCCGCGCTTGCAGAACCGCCTGCAGCGCCCTCTTCCCCGCACCTGCAGACGAACGCCTCCCACGGCAGCGGCAGCAGCCACCCCCGCAGCAGCAGCAGGCGGCGGACTTCACGCCAACAGGCTGCGCAAGCTGCCGGCTGCAGCACCTCCGCCGGAGCTCGTCCGACCACCTCCAGCCGCCGCGCGACTCGCCGCCACCATCGATTCGAAGCCCTTGATCCAAGGGACCTCCTCCGAGCTTCCCGCGCCCGGCCATCGACTCCTCGTCGCGCAAGACAACGGGGAAAAATTCCCCTGTTTTGCTACAGTAAACCACCGATTAAAAATTACATTTCATGCCATTGCCACATTTTAATCATATTCTATTCACTCTGCATTGCGGAAAATATCCTGTAGTTTCTCATAATTGCCATTTCAGCATTGTTTCTTGCTTAAACCTTAATCTAAAGGCAATCTTGGCTTCGTTCTTGTCCAAATTGACTACGAACAAACATTTTTAAGTGACGTGAATTTTAATACGTTATTGCCTCCCTGTGGATACGACCCGCTCCTCTGCGAGTGGTTATTTATTATTAAAAATTGATTAGTCGATTTTTCCACCACATTAAACTACAAACGACTTTAAAAGCGAAAGATCGATAAGTCAAGCTCAGTTTAATCACTTTAAAACTTTCCAATAGAATCTTAGAATGAACTTAAACTCCTCAATACCTCAATTCGAGCTCAGAAGCAAAGTTTCCTCCTCAGGTTTGACTGATAGGCTTAAAAATTTGACTTTATGATTAAAACCTCTTCAGGTGAAATTAAAACCTGAATTAGAATCCTTTCAACCTCAGGAATTCATTCATATTCTCAGATAGGTGTTCTAACCCTAGAAATTAGGGTTTTAGGCTCGTCACCTGAGCTTCAAAATCACTTTGTTCGTTAGAGATTCTGGAAGGTTTTACAGTAGAATGAGGTCATGAACAGCTTCAGTGCACTCCACTGAAGCTTCTAGGTTCCTTAAATACTTCTCAGATCTCTTTGTCAGACTTCTCCAACTCCGCCAGAGTTGGAGAAGATGAACCTCAATCTATAGCTTCAGTGGCTAAAATTCCAACTAAATGACCTCAAATTAATCAGTGATCAAAATTGAACCATTCTAGAGCTTCTCGCTAAGTTTCACAAGTTGAAGAACAAAAATGACTCGCCGGAGCTCGTCGGAGCTCCGATGAGTCCAGAAAGAATGAAAAGTGTGCACAGATTGTAAAAATGTGCCATTTTTAATCTGAAAAGGTTCCTGAGGTTGCAAGGAACTTCAAGAACTCAATTAATTCTTCATTTGTCCATTAGAATAAAGGTTTAATAGTAAATTCATTTCTTTAAGAATCTGATTTGGATAAGGCTGAGGACTTGTTTTACCACTCAATTGAGTGGTTAAAACAAGTCAACAAGTATTTATGATGATAAATATATATAATTAAGTATTTGAATTGCTCTTGAGCCGCCATTAACAGCGAGCTCAGGAGTTTAATTAAAATTGGGCGTTTAAGTTATATGTGGTAATTCTACATATTATAGTGTCGATTAGGGTTCTTAAGTGATGAATAGATGATGATGAACCCAGTGGAGGTGAATCTAAGCCCACTACTGTCGCCATGGACAGTGACAGTAGTCGGTGGAGGTGAAAGGTGAATTAGGCGAATAAATGATTCAATTAGTTATTAAGTGGACTAGAAGTGATTGTGAGGCTTAAAGGAAGGTGGACAGTGAGTTAAAAAGACAAGATTAAGGCTCTGGCGAGCTCAAGGAGCTCACCGGAGTCGGAGAAGATGACAACTAAAATCTAACATTAACTTTAATCTAACTAACTACATAACTAACTAAGCTAACCTACTCCTACTCCTAATCTACTGTTACCTAGATGAAGCAGTCAATAGGGTTCCGCTGAAGGTTCATAGCGGACGATGAAATCAGAAGGTGTCGAGGAAGATCTCCGGTGGGCGGATTTGAGGTGAAGCAGAGGATTCCTTTGGTTGACGCCTATGTCAGAGACGCAGCTGACCACAGCGGATCTCCTCGGTTGATCAGAATGGATGGAGGAAGTCGGAAAGTGAGATGGAGTCACCGGAGTTTTGGACGAATAGCCTATTGAAGTTGGCTGTAGTGTTAGAAGAGGGAAGGGAGCCAACATGAGTTAAATCAGAGGGGTGATGGGGTATTTATAGTAGTTGGCAAAGAAGAGAGTGGCGAGGTCTGGCCGAGGAAGGAGCTTGAGGAGCTTAACCTCCGACGTCGTCTCTGACGATGGTGAGGTTATCTCCCACTGAAAATTAGGATTTCCGGTTAACCCAGACCGGTGGATGAAGAGGAGGTGGTGAGTGCAAGCTGCAAGAGCTTGGACAAAGAAGGGTGATGCCGGCAGGACGGTGATCGTGCGGTGGCGTGACTCTCCGTCGCCAGCCGTTCATTTAGCTAAAGAAGAAGAAGATGAAAAGGAACTTAAATGTAATAAAACTTGAGGACCCGATTGCAATGAATATTAAGGACCAAAATGTAAACTCAGGTTTTGAAGGTTTATTTTAACTTAGATCTTTTTCAACTTTTTATATATGTTAGTAAATAAGGTAAATATTATGTTTTCACCTTGAATTTACATTTTTTACCTTTTTAATTTAATTTATTAGATTAAGTAAAATTACTTAAGTTATTATATACTTAGGTATACATTATGTTTAAGTTACTTAACTTATTAATTAAGGAAATGATTAATAAGATTTCGAATCCAATTATTAACTAGATTATTAATAATGTTAATTAAATGCTAAAATACCATTTTAAACTTATTTTAAGGTCCTTTACTAAATATCCCTTATTCTAATTATCCCTTATAAATTCATAACCTTAGCTAATTAACTAGGAAGACTAGTTAATTAAGGGTAATTAGAGATCATGATGAGTCTCTCATCACTATCCCGATGTATCTATTGCCAGGGACCCTTCGAGGATTGATGATGGGGATTAGGAATTCGATACAGACCATGTTGTAAAGCTAATCCGAAGCTAGAAATAAAAAGAAAAGAGAGTGAAAACTCTCCAAAAATAAAATTCCTCTGTCTCTCTCCGACAAAAACACACTGCAAACTGAACCAAGGCTAAAACATGTTACAAGCACGGGTTCTTTAACAGCGGAGTTCAACAGACCTTACGATAATTCCTGTGGGTCTTAGAAACCTTCATGGCAGACTAAGGCTAGAGCTAGTCAGGTCCGGATCTTAGTTGGTACTTGAGTACCTCTAGGCCTACTATCAGCATTCTGACCTAATCTACAAAAGAAAGCACATAGCAAAGTTTTTAAGCATCAAAAGATTTTATGGTCTAGAATCAAAGTTAATACCTTAAAATTTTGCTAAGGGACTAGCAAAAGCTAGGCATGAGGATATGATAGGAACACCATCATGAGCCCTAACTAGCACTTTTTGCTCCAATTAAGTCAATAAATGCTCCTACATAACCAACTGAAGGTCATAATTCATTACATAAGCATTCTGAGGGAAAAATAAGAAACTAGGGTTAAAACTGTAATTTTACCAATGCAGTACAACCATGGGTTTTCTCAAGTGCTGAATAAAGGTCAAATGATCTTAATAAGATTACAAGTGGGTTAGATCAGACAAAAAAGGGTTTGAGTGTGTTTTAATAATTAAATGACTTTTGAAATCCTAAAAACAGACCCACTTAATTAACCAAGATTCTGATTAGGATAAAATTCACCTAAACCCTCTAAAAATCATAGAAAAATATTCTCTAGGGTTTATTACCTTCAATTTGGCCATCAGAACGCATCTTGACCAAAAATGGAGTCTTAGACAGATATTTGCCCTAATTTGATTTTTTGCACAAATTACTCAGTCAAACGTGGTAAAAACAAAAATCCAACTCCGCCATTGGATTCCTTAGGTCCAAATTAGGTTTGTACCAAAATTTGGACCCAAGAAAAACTTGTCTTGACCAAGTTTGCAAAAAGGTCCTGTCTGATTACATTTAGACCCCCAACTTTCAAAAATCCTTCCATTTAGCCTCCTAACTTCTTCGTCGTCTTCACAATTAGGTCCATCCACTATTATCGCAGAGGAAACCTACTCCAGCGACCTTTGATAGGAGATATCTCCCTGATTGATTGATGAATCCCTTCCAAAATTGGAAGGGAGATTCATCAAGTAATCCTCTCCAACATGAACTCGTCTAGATGCTCTGATTCTTTCCCAATCTCTCATGCGAACGCATGAGAGATTTGGGTCTCTTGAAGCTCCCAAATCCGACGAGCATTCCTAGCTTGGAAGCTTGTCTTCCAAGCAAAAAACCCTCTCTAAAGACTTATAAAAGACTCCCCAGGGTTCAACTGTTCTCCTCATCTTGAAATTGGGTCGGAACTCCCCCTCTTCCTCTCTCCTTTTCGGCCGCAACTCTCCGCAAGCTCTGGCGGTTTCTCTCCGACTCTTCTCGTTGTCCGACCACGAAACCAGTGGCAAATTCTCCTTCATCACCATCCTCCGCGTCGCGCAATACCAGCCGTCGCCGTCCTTGCCCCGTCTTCGCCGCTGCCTCTCCTACGGAGGTTCGTCTTCCCCACGTCCAGCAACCACACCGACATGGGATCCCTTTTCGTCCTTAGAGTATGTTTTTAAGTTCCCTATCTCTCTTACTTTCTCCCCCTCTCTTTATTTCCCAAAACCGACAACCAACGCTACTGAACACCTTCACCTCCTCCATCTCCAGCGACTCATCCAGTGAGGTGTTCCCATCACTACGCACCTCCATCCACCTAGCCAACCACCTTACAACCTCCACTGCACCTTCCTTCTCATTTCCCCTCACTCCATTCGCTCCATCATCCACCCAAACACCTTCCCAAACAAACCCATCATCTCCGACCGTTCCCATCACCGTCCGGCCACCATAGCCACCCTCGCTCCACGCCACTGCCACCGTCACATTCTCCATGCCACGGCGATCCTGCTGAGCGTTCTGATGCGACCATAAGGCCCTTTTCTTGAATCTCAGGTGTCAGGTCAAAACTGCCATTGCTGCTGAGCTTCGAGCAAGTTCAAGCTGCTCCATGGTGCTTCCGCTCCAGGGGATAGCTTCAGGCTGTGCAGAATTGAAGCCTGCAGGAGTCCAAGACCTCACATGAGGGCTTGAACAGCCGCAACCCCATCAATTTGACCAAGAGCCTTGCTGCTGCACTGCGCAGAAGAAAGGTAGGACATTTACTCCCACCTCGGATATGAAGAGGCACCTTTAGCCGCATAAATTGAATAAGTGAATGGGGTTGTTTGCCTCCAATCACTGAGGGTGAGGTCCTCCTACACCTTCACCTGGCCTCGTCCGTGACACCTCACCTGCGAACCTGGCCTGTCCCAACCCAACCTACACTCCTCGCTCACCACCGCATGCCGGTGAGCCTGGACCCGGGTTTGCGCTAGGTCCGATTACCCGACCGACTGTGGCTCTGGGAGAGCGAGACTGAAATAGAAAGAGAAGAGAGGAGAGTTACACGGGGGAAGAGCGGTTTTTGCCCTAAGAAGTTTAGCTCCGACACTTAGCCAAATTCAGAAGGTAGAAAGGCTAGAGAAGGAAGAAGAGAAGAAGAAGAGGAGAATTAAAGGCATAGAGGAGAAAAGAGAGAAAGAAGAACAGAAGAAGAAGAAGCGAAGGCCTAAGTTGAAGGACCAAAGAAGAAGAAGTGAAGAAGAAGAAGAGTTGCAGAAGAAAGGAAGAATTAGAGAAGAAGAAAAGGCATGTAGACACAAACAAGAAGGGGTACTGTAGCAAACGTCATTTAAGACGTCTGATTTCATTCTCCCGCCTTTATTAAATTTGAGCAATTATTATATATATTAGACTTATGATTGGTGATTCAAATCACCATTATTTTATCTAAAGTTCTTTCTACTCTTCATATACTCATATGCTCTACTTGCAAATTAGTTTTTGAGTAATATTTTGTGTTCAAATTACATTAATTGTTAAGTTTAGTGTGTGAATTCCATTTGCTCCCAGTGTTCGACCTCGGAATCTTTTCGAGTAATAAAAATTGTATTTCTTTGAACACTATTTCAGCTATATTGCAACACGACACTTTTAAAACACCAACTTAGCGTGACAAACACTATGGTATGTGGCAGAGGGCAAAGAAACCGGAGAAGGAGGGTCGTCGAAGCAAGCAAGAGAGGAGATTTTGACCTCAAAACTTGCTAAAGAGCACAGCCTTGCGAAGGGGTTTTTTTTAAAGGCCTCAAGTAGAGCTCCAAGCTTGGGAAGAAGCTTGAGAAGCTTGAGATTTCAGGGGAGAAGATCCCCAAATTTTCTTGCGTTTTCCTAATCTGAGGGGCTCAATTAAGGGTTTGAAAGGCCACGCAAACGACTAGGAAGGTCCTCAGGAACATTCCCTCCAAATTTGGAGGGATTCGGTTGAGTAATCAGAGAGGAATCTTTGATTGAAGGTTGGTTGCCATGGGTTCACACTTGCCATGGGGAAAGGGACCTATTTTAAGAAAATGATGAATAATTAGGGGGTAAATGCAGATAATTCAAAAGTTGGGGGCTTGACTGAAAGAAATAGAGACTTAATTGACCAAATTGCAAACTAGGTTAATATGAACTCTGATTAGGCCCAAATTTTGGTACAAACCTAATTTGGACCCAAAAAATATAATGGTGAAGTAAGATTTCAATTTTGACCAAGTTTGATGGGGTAATTTACACAAAAACCCAAATTAGGGTAAAATTCCGTCTGAGACTATTCAAGGCTAAAATAGATTCAAATGGTTAAACTAATGGTACAAAACCTCTTACAATATTTTTCTATGAATTTTAGGTGATTTAGATGAATTTTATCCTGACTAGAACCTCTTTAATTTAAGCAGGTTTGAAATTAGGATTTTATGTGTTGTGGTTCTCAAAATGCGTAAGACCATATTTCTGACAATGCTGAATTTTTGGACTTTTAAGCTTATTTGGCCTTCATTTAAACCTTGAGTGACCCCATGGTTAATCTATGTTTGAAATGTGCTGTTAAAATTGTAGAATTAACCCTGATTTTCTTTTTTCTTCTCAAATCAAAATATCACGAAATTATGACCCTCAAATGATTATGTAGCAGCATTTATCCATCAAACCTAACTAAAAGTGGCTAGTCAGGGCCTATGATGGTGTTCCCATCAATTTACCGCTTTCATAGACTAGTTTTCATGCTTTCTAGATTAGTTTTAGTGTAGTTAGTGTAATTTAGATCAGTAGGAGTAGATTAGATAGTGAATTCTACGATGGATTAGCTTAGATCTAGGTTAGATCAACTCTGACATCTCTGATCAATTCATATTAGAGAGGTGAAAGTCGGTTCTGGTGATGACCGGGTTTTAGTTTGTTATAACATTGTAGTATAGCCGGTTACTACCAACATTTCAAATATATAAATTTTTTTACTCGGAAAATAAAAGAGTTCCCGAGGTCGAACTCAGGGAGCAAGTTGTATTCTAGAGATATACATGTTTCTTTTACAAAAAGAAAGAGAGAGGGAAAGAATTTGTTGTCTTCTTTTCTCTTTGTTCTGCAGAGGTGATGCTCTTCTTTCTTTCTTTCTTTAGATCTCCTTCTTCTTCTTTGTTCTGCAGAGGTGATGTTCTTCTTCTGCAATGGTGATGCTCTTCTTCTTCTTCCTGCTGTTCCTGCTTTGGCCTCTCTTCTTTTTCTGCAGTCTCTTCTGTGAAGGTTTTTTTCTTGTTTCTCCTCCTTGCGGCTAAGTGTCAGCTTCTTCTTTTCTTTTTCAGCCAGGGACGTCACCCCTCCTTTCTTCTTTTCCCTTCAGGCCGTCGTCTGATTTCCAAATCAGACGACTTAACTACCTGTTGCTACAGTCAGCTTCCTTATTCTTCCGCGAGTCTTCTTTTTCGCCTGTGCCTGCACACTTCAGAGTTTTTCGTCAGAGGCAAAACCTACTCTACCCCCTCCCCCCGCGTCTCTCTCTCTCTCTGAAACCACTCTTGGGAAAGCTCTCCCAGAGCTGCCGGGTAATCGGGTTCGGGTCACGCCCGGGTCCAGGCCCACCGGCGTGCGTGGTGGGCGAGGAGTGCAGGTCAGTCTAAGTCGGGTCGGGTCAGGTCCGCGGGGCGTGAGCGCGGACGAGACCGGGTAACCGGGCGGGTGTAAGGGGACCTCACCCCGTGTACTGAGGCAGTAAGGCTACTGCACAAAATCAATTTAAACAGTGGAACGGGTGTGAGGCTTACCGATGTGGGACTAAACGCAGACCTTTCCTCGCGTGCGCCTGCTGGGAGACCGCGGCCTGGCTTCTGCAGCTGCGGCTTCGATTTGCATAGGTTGTTGGCTGGCTGCCTTCGCAAGACTCCCCGTACTCCGCAGTAGCTGGAGACCTGGAGTCCTCAAGCCTGGAGCGCGGGAGAAGCTGCTTCAATGTGCGTTAATGGCGGTCGAACCTCAAAACCTGTCGGACACGAATATGGCCTCGCGGCCTGATCAAACCACTGGGGAACCTTCGCCGTGGCACGGCGAAGGTGAGGAGCTGCGCGGCAGGCCGCAAGGTGGTGTCTGGCGGCAGCCCTGGGTCGGACTGCAACCGGAGGAATGGGTTCGTTCGGGGGAGTGTTACGGAGGTGTGGAGCGGCAGTGGAGGGGTGGGGGGTGCTCAGTGTTATGAGGCGGAGGTTCGGTGAGGGTCGGCGAGCCGTGTGGGTTGCTGAGGTGATGGGAGCGGCTCGCCGGAGGGTGGTCGGAGGCGAAGGGGGTGAAGGTGGTCAGGGTCGGTAGAGGGCTTAATTGAATAAATTGAAAGCGGGGAAAGAAAGAGGAGGAGAAGGGGAGTAGCTCTAGCTTACTTGCAGGGATGAAGGGGGAGGAACAGGGCGACAGTCGTATCGACTGTCGCCGGAGAAGACGATGCTCAGGGAAAGGGGCGGCGGCGAGCAGAGAGCCGGAGAGGCGCCAGCTGGGTGCGGCGTGGCGCAGGAAGAGCAGGGGAGGAAGTCTCTGCTGCTGGTATTGCGGCAGAGCGAAGAGGTGGAGGGGGAGGAAACCGCCGGAGCTGGTGAGCGTCTGCCGGAGGAAGAAGAGAAGAAAGTTGGGGATTTTCTCCGTCAGATCCAGGCTGCCCTGGTCGGTGGAGCAACGGGGGGTATTTATAGGGATCAAACAGGGAGGAAGGCGGAGGGAGACGACGTGTCTCCCTCGCCGGAGGATGGTCGGAAACAAGAACCCATACCGTCCGTGCGTTCGCACGGCCGGTATGGTGGGTTACAAGTTCGCACGGCCGGTATGGTGGGTTACAATGACCAGGGGGGTGTCCCTGCGACGGCTGACGACGCAGGGCACCCCCGGTTTACTTGCCAGGTCCCCCACCTCACCCTGCGCGGCGCCATGCTCCGCGCAAGGTCGCCGGAGCATGGTGCTGGCAGGTTTTGCAGGAGGGACCTGATTGCAAAGAACGAAGGAGAGTTAGGGGCCAAAATGCGAGGGTTCAAAAGTTGAGGGCCAAAGAATAAATATATGAGGACCAAAGTGTAAAGTCGGTCAAGGAGGTTTCTTCTTAGGCTCAAGTTTTTATACATGACTAATTAGGACCTAAGGAATCTGATGGTGAATTTCATTTTCATATTAAACCTTGTTTGACCGGTCAATTTGCGCAAAAACCCAAATTAAGTTATTAATTGGGCATGGTTCTCAATGTAGGTCAAAATGGGTTCTAAAGGCCAAATTGAAGGTTCTAAACCCTAGAGATTATTTTTCTATGAATTTTAGAGGGTTTATTCTATTTTTACTTTGCCTCGAACCTTGTGAATTGAAGTGGGTTGTTTTAGGGTTACAGATTATCATTTGGTTTCTTGGAAGTGCTGTAGCCCTTGCTAGATCATCTCATCCCACTTTTATTCTTATTAAGCTGCTTTGACCTATGTTTGGGCCCTGAATTACCCTGTATGCAGATTATACTGGTAAAATTGCACTTTTACCCCTTATGACTTGTTTTCTTCTCAAACTCAGAATTCTCTGAGTTAAGCCTTTCCTTGAGATATGTAGGAGCTTTTATCCTTTGTATTAGGTCAAAATGAGCTAGTTATGGCTCATGATGAGGTTCTCATCATACCCCCATGCCTAGCTTTTGCTAGTCCCTTAGCAAAAACTTAAGGTTTCAACCCTTGTTCTAGACCATGAAGTTTTTAATAGTTTTAGATAAGTGCCCCTTTTTTTTTTATTTGAGCATAGATTATGTTAGAATGCTGACCATAGGCCTAAAAGATACTCTAGTACCAATCAAGATCCAAATCTGTCTAGCCTTAGCCTCAGTCTTTAGCAAAGGTTTTTAAGGTCCACAAGAACTAACCTAAGGTTTAATGGACTTCGTGGTTAAAGCACCCGTGCTTGAAATGATTTTAGCCCTGGCTCAGTTCGCAGTGCGTTTTGTAAGAGAGAGATAGAAAGTTTTTCTGCTTGGAGAGTTTTCTCTCTCTTTCTTCTTTTTAGTTCTAGCCTAGGATTGGCTTTTCAACACGGTCTGTATCAGATTCCTTGCTCTCATCATCAATCCTCAAGGGTTCCTGGCGATCGATGCTTCGAGATAGCACCGCCCATGGCAACCCCCGGAACCCTGGCTATTGAGATTTCGAGATAATCCCATCCATGGTGTTCCGTGGCCGAATCCAGACCCTGGCAATTGACACTTCGGGATAATGCCATCCATGGAATCTGAACCAGCAGAGTGCTTACATGCCCCCAGTAGGATATGTAAATATCCTAAGAGACAAGCACCGAGGAGATGATATTTTGTTACGCATCTTCGAGGGGATTTCCCGCCTCTCCGCGCTGGGAACTCGTCCAAATCAACTTGTGTTGATCGGCCGCTCTTATTCTAGGTGTTCTTTTCAGAATTTTGTGACGCTTCTGCGTGATTCTGATTTTTACGCATACTGAACCAGGCTGTGTGTGAGGTTAGGGTGCTTAGGTTACTGAGTCTTGTAAACCAAAAATTAGTTAACGAGGCCGAATACTCCCTAAGCCTTAGACCTAATACTTCAGCTTTTCATTTTCCTCAACCTCTTGAGGAGTGTCCAGATCTTAATGGGTACTAAGAGTCTATTCAAGAATGCCTAAGGTTTGCATTCTTACTAATCTCATTATGCACTTTTCAGTTATTTTCTTGAATGAGGTCTAGAACTTAGGCTAATTCCTTAGTTCCTTACTAATGACTATCACCTTTTTCTCATAATTTTGTGCTCCTTTTTTCCTTTTGTTTCTTTTCTCCTTCTTCTTCACAAAATTTCCTTCTCCTCTTTTCCCTCTTATTCTTTTTCGAAAAATTTTTAATTTTTATGGTGTTTTTGGCATATGTGAATTTTTTTTGTTTGAAACCTTTTCTTACAAGTTTTGCACTTTCATACCCCCCCCCATGCCTAAGATTTGCAATGTCCTCATTGTAACCTAGGGGTTTGTATTTAATTTAGTTCATACATTAGGACAGATGTTTTGATGAGTGAATGGGTCGGGGTGACTGTTGCGGACGATTTCTAATCCCAGATGCAAGCACCTGAGGTGGAGTCGGCTGTCCTAAAGTGTGAGCTTTAAGTGCAAAAAGGTGTCAGAACAAGTTTCAGGTTTTCAAAGAGAATGACGGGTTGCCTCCCGTTGAGCGCTAAATTTGATGCCTTCAGCCAAGCGGGAAATGCAATGGAGAGGGGATGGTCAAATCAGCAGAGTTTTGTAAGACAAGCACCTTGATTAAGAGCCTGGTTGGTCCAACCAGGTGCTTGTTCAGATCAACAGGCTGATGATGTAGCCCAAACCCAATCAATCTGGTGGGTTGATAGATGTGGATAAAAAGGTGTGGAACCCACCATAAACTATGAAGCTCAGATGGATGTGGAAGTGTAAACGCAGGGTTTGGCTGAGTCGAATCAACCTGGTCAGAGTAGGGACCCGTAGAATAATCAATGAATGACGTGGAAACCCTACAGGGGTGATCAGAGAATGATAGAGCATGGTATGTAGTCTGATCAATGTTCGAAACCCGATGTGGAAATGCAATCGGCTCGGTGAGAGGTGAATCTGAATAGAAATTGAGTCCGGTTGCGGGTCGGGGTTTGGGAGAGGTTTTGATCCGTTCTGTGTGTGCGGACGAGGTGGCCATTGTGTACGAGGGCTCTTCTAGAAACAGATGATAGGTGGTTTTCTGTAGAGAGTCCTCTGGGTAACTATCAAATGCCGGAAGAGTGTCTGTAGGATGAAAGGAATTGGATTCGAGAAAAAATTTGGATTCTGGGTTACAATCACTCTTGGCATTTTCTGTTTTTGGTTCCTGAGGATCGAAAAGGAATGATTCTGTGTTATCAGTGATCTCGGGAATCAGGACCTCAGAGTCGGAGTCAGAGTCATGAGAACTGAGGTCGTAGATAGGCCTGGCGTGTTCAGGAAGGGGAATCTCTCCGCAATTATAGTCAGATTTGAAATTGTCAGAGAGTTGGCGAAAATGAGATTCATGATCATGAATTCCACCACAGCAAAAATCATCAGATGTGGAATCAGCAGCCTGATTGGGGTCTAGCCTATATGTCAATTCTGGGCTCGAAAAGGTATTCTGTCTAGGCTCAAGCTCCAAGCTGGTAGGATAGACCCAATTAAAATCCAACTCGTCCAACTCCTCAGTTTCTGTATCATAAATTTGCATGTTTTCTGGAAAATCGATCAGATTTTCTGAAGATGTTGGAGAGGGATATTCATCAAATAGAGGCCCGGAATCATATTCTGCAAAAATTTGATCTTTCTCAAAAGGGGCCTCATAATCTTCCCAATAAGTTTCGGATCTAGGTTCTAGGCTTAGGATGTGGGTAGAATTATTAGAACCTAAGTCCGAATAACCTTCGAGGGCTACCTTATCAAAATAAGGGGCGGAATTTATACCCTCAAAAGGTTCAGTAGTGATCTCATTATTGCAGGAGTTTTGGAATTCTAGGCTTGGCAATTCATGGTCTAAGTTTGGCTTATCATTGTGTTCTCCTGCAATATCCCAACCTGATTCAACATTGTCTTCTATCTGGGTTGGGATTTCACAACCACTTTGTGCCTCAATCCCGAGATCTGGGATAATGTTCCAAGATGGTTCATCCTCTATTTCTGGTGTATACGGGTATTTCTGGTTGATAATTTGTTCTACTGATTTCATCATTTCTACCCGTTTCATAAGGGCATCTTGGTGTTGTTCCCAAAGTACAGGATTTGTCAAGCATTGAAGGTATTCAGATTGGTGTAATTTTTCCATCTCAATGTATCCTGTCATGAGCATATCTCGGGTCGATCCTTTTGAAATTTCAGTCAATAGAATTTGGGCACAGTTTATGATGAAAGCTGTGGTTGTTGGAACATCAACCTGAATGTTTCCTATTGGTGTTGAGGGTTTATATTTGATTTCATAAATTTCAAGGGCATCCTTAATCATCTTATCTTTCATGGATCTCAGATATTCAGGTTTTTTACATTGTAGTCTTGCTAGGTAATTAGGTTGCATCTTCGAATCAGGTGGTGGAATCAAGATAGAATCAGAAGTTTGAATTAATGGAAGAAGGGGACTTTGTTCAGAATCAGAGGAAAGAGGGGCTATGTGAATGATTTCTGCAAAAACAAGGGAGCCGAGGCTTAGCCTCGGGGAGAGTGAATTTCTATAGGAAGTTTCAAGGACCTCCTGCAAAGTACTGAAGGGCTGGATGAGATAAGCAGGTGCTGGACCCAATCAAGACACCCAAAAAATGTTGGGTGACTATAGAGGTTCGGGGCAGATGGACCCCTTGATCAGAAAGATCGTCCACCTGAGAATTACCTGGGCAGCCAGAGAGGGAGAGTCCCGCGAAGACCCCTACACGGTAGAGCGTCCCCACGGGTTACAGGGTTTCCCCCACCCGACCTCTCTTGTCACTGCGGTTCCAGGTAGACCAGAATGGGGATCTTGACCTCTTAAGTCTACCAATTTTAAGATCAGGGTGCTTAAGGTTTCACTTGAACTTTAGTCTTTTAAGTGCAAAGAGTGACCTAATTTAAGGTTGGTTGACCCAAGGGGTCAACTTTACCTCTTGTTTTCTTTGAGAGCTTTTAGGTCTTGTCTTTTAGGGTTCAAGTGTTTAGAGAGCCAATTGTTTTAGGTTTTCTTTTGAATAGGTATGTTCAATCAATGGTTTAGGCACACTTCTTTTGGATTTTCTCCATTCTTGATTTAAGTAGTGTGTCTCTAAAACCCTAATGTTGAATCTTATGTTGGCTCTACTTGGTCCAGTTAGTTCTTTGTTGGGTAATTAGGGCTCAAGCAAGAATGTGTTAGCCCTTAAATACCCTTAATAGTGTGCAGGAATAATGAGTTGAAAACATGCAACTTTTATGGTTACTAAGTATGGAAGACAGGTTAGCCCTATATTGCTTGTTCTTTTCTTTCTTTTGAGTTTTAGGGGTTAATAGCGAGAGGAAAAAATTTACCTGTCCTCGGAGTGGTTGTTGTGCGGTTGCTTGTCTTCTTGATTTCCTGTAGTTTTCTGCACAAAAGAGAGGAGATTATCAGAAATTAAAAAGAAACAGGAATGTTTACCTCTAGAATAGCCGTTGCTCCCCGGCAGCGGCGCCAAAATGAAGTGCGACAGCTGGGTTTTAGTTTGTTATAACATTGTAGTATAGCCGGTTACTACCAACATTTCAAATATATAAATTTTTTTACTCGGAAAATAAAAGAGTTCCCGAGGTCGAACTCAGGGAGCAAGTTGTATTCTAGAGATATACATGTTTCTTTTACAAAAAGAAAGAGAGAGGGAAAGAATTTGTTGTCTTCTTTTCTCTTTGTTCTGCAGAGGTGATGCTCTTCTTTCTTTCTTTCTTTAGATCTCCTTCTTCTTCTTTGTTCTGCAGAGGTGATGTTCTTCTTCTGCAATGGTGATGCTCTTCTTCTTCTTCCTGCTGTTCCTGCTTTGGCCTCTCTTCTTTTTCTGCAGTCTCTTCTGTGAAGGTTTTTTTCTTGTTTCTCCTCCTTGCGGCTAAGTGTCAGCTTCTTCTTTTCTTTTTCAGCCAGGGACGTCACCCCTCCTTTCTTCTTTTCCCTTCAGGCCGTCGTCTGATTTCCAAATCAGACGACTTAACTACCTGTTGCTACAGTCAGCTTCCTTATTCTTCCGCGAGTCTTCTTTTTCGCCTGTGCCTGCACACTTCAGAGTTTTTCGTCAGAGGCAAAACCTACTCTACCCCCCTCCCCCCGCGTCTCTCTCTCTCTCTGAAACCACTCTTGGGAAAGCTCTCCCAGAGCTGCCGGGTAATCGGGTTCGGGTCACGCCCGGGTCCAGGCCCACCGGCGTGCGTGGTGGGCGAGGAGTGCAGGTCAGTCTAAGTCGGGTCGGGTCAGGTCCGCGGGGCGTGAGCGCGGACGAGACCGGGTAACCGGGCGGGTGTAAGGGGACCTCAGCCCGTGTACTGAGGCAGTAAGGCTACTGCACAAAATCAATTTAAACAGTGGAACGGGTGTGAGGCTTACCGATGTGGGACTAAACGCAGACCTTTCCTCGCGTGCGCCTGCTGGGAGACCGCGGCCTGGCTTCTGCAGCTGCGGCTTCGATTTGCATAGGTTGCTGGCTGGCTGCCTTCGCAAGACTCCCCGTACTCCGCAGCAGCTGGAGACCTGGAGTCCTCAAGCCTGGAGCGCGGGAGAAGCTGCTTCAATGTGCGTTAATGGCGGTCGAACCTCAAAACCTGTCGGACACGAATATGGCCTCGCGGCCTGATCAAACCACTGGGGAACCTTCGCCGTGGCACGGCGAAGGTGAGGAGCTGCGCGGCAGGCCGCAAGGTGGTGTCTGGCGGCAGCCCTGGGTCGGACTGCAACCGGAGGAATGGGTTCGTTCGGGGGAGTGTTACGGAGGTGTGGAGCGGCAGTGGAGGGGTGGGGGGTGCTCAGTGTTATGAGGCGGAGGTTCGGTGAGGGTCGGCGAGCCGTGTGGGTTGCTGAGGTGATGGGAGCGGCTCGCCGGAGGGTGGTCGGAGGCGAAGGGGGTGAAGGTGGTCAGGGTCGGTAGAGGGCTTAATTGAATAAATTGAAAGCGGGGAAAGAAAGAGGAGGAGAAGGGGAGTAGCTCTAGCTTACTTGCAGGGACGAAGGGGGAGGAACAGGGCGACAGTCGTATCGACTGTCGCCGGAGAAGACGATGCTCAGGGAAAGGGGCGGCGGCGAGCAGAGAGCCGGAGAGGCGCCAGCTGGGTGCGGCGTGGCGCAGGAAGAGCAGGGGAGGAAGTCTCTGCTGCTGGTATTGCGGCAGAGCGAAGAGGTGGAGGGGGAGGAAACCGTCGGAGCTGGTGAGCGTCTGCCGGAGGAAGAAGAGAAGAAAGTTGGGGATTTTCTCCGTCAGATCCAGGCTGCCCTGGTCGGTGGAGCAACGGGGGGTATTTATAGGGATCAAACAGGGAGGAAGGCGGAGGGAGACGACGTGTCTCCCTCGCCGGAGGATGGTCGGAAACAAGAACCCATACCGTCCGTGCGTTCGCACGGCCGGTATGGTGGGTTACAATGACCAGGGGGGTGTCCCTGCGACGGCTGACGACGCAGGGCACCCCCGGTTTACTTGCCAGGTCCCCCACCTCACCCTGCGCGGCGCCATGCTCCGCGCAAGGTCGCCGGAGCATGGTGCTGGCAGGTTTTGCAGGAGGGACCTGATTGCAAAGAACGAAGGAGAGTTAGGGGCCAAAATGCGAGGGTTCAAAAGTTGAGGGCCAAAGAATACATATATGAGGACCAAAGTGTAAAGTCGGTCAAGGAGGTTTCTTCTTAGGCTCAAGTTTTTATACATGACTAATTAGGACCTAAGGAATCTGATGGTGAATTTCATTTTCATATTAAACCTTGTTTGACCGGTCAATTTGCGCAAAAACCCAAATTAAGTTATTAATTGGGATGGTTCTCAATGTAGGTCAAAATGGGTTCTAAAGGCCAAATTGAAGGTTCTAAACCCTAGAGATTATTTTTCTATGAATTTTAGAGGGTTTATTCTATTTTTACTTTGCCTCGAACCTTGTGAATTGAAGTGGGTTGTTTTAGGGTTACAGATTATCATTTGGTTTCTTGGAAGTGCTGTAGCCCTTGCTAGATCATCTCATCCCACTTTTATTCTTATTAAGCTGCTTTGACCTATGTTTGGGCCCTGAATTACCCTGTATGCAGATTATACTGGTAAAATTGCACTTTTACCCCTTATGACTTGTTTTCTTCTCAAACTCAGAATTCTCTGAGTTAAGCCTTTCCTTGAGATATGTAGGAGCTTTTATCCTTTGTATTAGGTCAAAATGAGCTAGTTATGGCTCATGATGAGGTTCTCATCAAGAGGAGTTTCCCGCATTTTCGCATCGACTCATACAGCTTTCCCTACACCTCATAATTCATTTTCTTTGATTTTCCTCACATTTTATTCATCGTTCACCCCTTCGTTGAGGTCAAATTCAGACCTGAAGTCTTGGCTTCTAGATTTGAATTCGCTCTTAAAATTCACCTGGGGGTCTCCCCTTCACTCCATAAATTCCCAAAAATCCCCTGATTTGGTTTTAATTGAACTAATTTGCTCGATTATTTCATAGTTGGTTTTGACACCCAATCTCGCGAATTGAGAGTTATTTTGGTGAGAAATGATTTTTATCAAGTGAATTGGATTTTTATGAGTTTCATTGGTTGAATTGTAATGGTCTTGAGTTGTTTTAACGTGATTCTTATTACTAAATGTGTTCTTGCCCAATTTGAATCCTAATCTCTAATTTTTGCCACTTTAGTAGCTCAAGCCCATGAAAGTCAGATGCATTGATTCGAGACTTAACCAATGATCAAATGACATTTGAATGATTTCCCATAGTTCCTGCACACCAATTGATGATGTGTAGGACCTCTAGATGAGCAACTCACCTTGACAAGCTCACATCAAAGTCCTATCTAGGTAATATTTGGATTTACATCAAAATGATTTTTAATGTGTTATTCAAAAGTTGATTTAAGTCTGAGAGATTTGTATGAAGGTCTGGGATGTTGTTGCAGTGGAATTAATGTCTTATTCAACCCAATCCCCTTTTGCTATCCATGGTGAAGAGGAAGGGATTAAACTAAGGTTTTAAAGGTTTCTTGATGCATAATTTTGTTTTGGGTGATTGCTCGACCTTCTGAGAAACTTTTGCCAAGTTTTAAAGTGAAATCTAAAGGTTTCATCCACTAATTTTAATATGTATAGTATAAATCCCTACGGGAGAGGGTGAGATATATGTGACGTATAAAATGCAGAATAATGTAATCAAACTCACAAATAAAACAATTGCACAATAAGCACAATAATTTTTAGGTGGAAACCCAAACAGGGTAAAAACCACCACCTAACCCTCTCGAGTCAGCATTTCCCGATCGACAAAGTCGATCAAAACCACTAACGTACTACTTTAATGAAGGTAGTACAACCTCAATTTACAACCACACTACGAGTACAAGGGTAGCGTTCCTCAACCCCTCCTTTTCACAAGGAGGATTTTGTCTCACGAAGGAGACGGGAATTCGCAATGTGAATGCCCAACACAATTACAAAGATAAATTACAACCCAACCTATAGGGCCACAAAGTGAATGATTAAATCTTGCTACTATAGGTAAAGGAACTTCACTTTGGTAGGAGTGCATCGGCTTGCCGACGAGGGTGCGTGAACCATGTAGGGGTACCTCGTCCCTCTTGTAATCACGGAGGGAGAGCAGGTGCGCAACTGGATTCAAGTTCTCTAGATGCGAAACAAAAGCATGGAGAGCTAAAGCTTCTTCTAGATGATCTTCTACTTCTTTTTGACACAAGAGATGTGGAAATGGTATTCAAGGTGTCTCTACAAGGTAAGGGTCCTCTTCTATTTATAGAGGGCCAAGGAAGGCTTTGGAAGGCCTTAGAAAGCTTCCATAGCTGTTGGGGTTGAACCCAAGGTAAAACAGGCCGTAATCAGAATCAATTATGATTCAGATAGGGTCATCAGACGTTTGGTCAAGGTATCAGACGTCTAGAAAACTTGTTTAAAACATCTGGGAACTAAGTCAGACATCTGATTCTAGGCGGGTTTCCTTCCTGACTTGGTTCAGACCTAAACAGGGTTCTAGTGTATAATCATCAGACAACGTACAAGACATCTGGCACTAGGTCTGGACATCTAGAAACCTATTGTACTGCGGGAATGGATTCTCAAGATAGGTTAATGGCTAGAAAATCTCTTAAAGGTGATTTTGGGTCAGTCGAGGCAAAAACAGTCACATATCAGACGTCTGGGGTCCTCTATGAACGTCTGATATAAGCCTAACGGTCATAATCCTAAACGTTTACTTGGTAGCCAATGTTCCACTAATTGAACGTTTGGCACAACCATCAGACGTCTTCTAAGACATCTGGATTAAGGTCTGGATGTTTGATTTCATCAGACAGAACCTACTAAGTCCAGCCTAAGTTATTGGACGTCTAAGTCAACAGTTAGATGTCTTAAAAGTCACTATCAGACATCTGATTTCCAAATTATACGTCTGATTAGGCTGATAGAACCCTATTTTGATTATCTAAGTTCTCTACAGAAAATCTAAGTGTCCTAGGGTTGTGCAGGTATTCCTAGGACTACCTTAAGGGTTCTTTCAGACTCTTTAACAAAAGATATAAACACAAAGAATAAAGAGTAAAAGAATACATGAAAAGTGAATCTATCATATTCTTCTCTTCACGCTTTCGCTCCTCGCGAGCTCCTTCTCTATCAAGCTCCTCCAATCCACCATAGATGCGAGCTTGAACTTTGTCTAAACTCGTTTCCATCTGTAATTTGACCTGAAAACTAAGACTCAAAAGTAAATGTTAAAAGACACGTGTTTTGTTATCATCAAAATAAACGATTATGGTGCACTAGCACCAACATATAGTAGCAGCTAATAGCTGCTGATTTAACCTGGGATTTAATCATACTGAATTGTTGGTTTAGAACAGCAAGAACAACAACATCAATGGTTCAATTGGCTGCAGCAGTAGTTGCAGCATGGTATTAAGTCGTCTAATTCAAGATCAAGCAACTGCAAAGGATGAATTAGCTGCATTGAACAATAGCAATAGCAGCAATTGTAGCAACTGCTATTTAGACAGCAGCATACCTGTTTTGAGGGCTCTTGAGTTGGTTTGAATGAGAGGATGTGTGCTGGGATTTAAAAGATCTAATGTAGTTGACATGTTTACATTATTAGAACTTCATGTTTCAGGCATTCATGTACCTGAAATGGATTGAAATTTAAATTGAATTGCTTGTAATTATCTTTAGGAATTCTTTGTCAGCTAATGCATTGAGTTTAACTGCCACATATGTAAATTTGAATGAAATTGATTGAAGAATTAGGTTTAAATGTGTCAAAACCTTTCATATGTTGTGCTAAACATAGTTGAACTTCCTATTTGAAATACCAGCTCATAAAACTGATTTAAGGCCTTAGGAACCTTAGGTTAACACCCTCCCAAGGCCTAAATTGATTTGCTTTGTAATATAAATAAAAATATTAAAAAAATCACAAAAAAATAAAATAAAAGGTGTCTTGAGCAGGATTAGGAATATTTTTAGGTGTTCACTAAGTTTCAAGGTATTCTAAACCCCCAACTTGGTAGAACATACCAACTGACTGTTCAGTATATTTTGAAATTTAATAAAAGAATCAAACTTGAAAAACACCAAAAATAATTCTATCTCTCTCTTCTCACTCTTTCTCTCTCATCCCCCTCCTCTAGTAAACCTATAAAAATCCTAAAAATCAGAAAAAGCTCAAAAACACTCAAAAATACCTTATACACCGTATATAATATATATATAAATTAAAGCTAAGCTAAGTATATAAATTGTATAATATGTACACGATGTGTATAATTAACTTATATATGTATTATATATATTAAATTTAGTATTTAGAATAATTTATTGTATATATAATCTTATTGTATTATTATATATTAATTTATATAACTTAAATGTATAATAATCTGAGTAATTTTATAAACCTATCTATATGTACATATTTATATCCCATACTATACATATGTATTTAACTATATAATATAAATTATATAATACCTATAATGTAATTTAATTATATATTTACAATAAATAATTAAGTTATTAGGCTAATTAGGTAATTTATTAACTTAAAATGAAATAAATTAGGAATTTAATCTAATACTGAAGTAAGTTATAATGTACACTTATATTATATTATATTAAGTATTTTCAACTTATTTATATTTATTTATATGTAAAACTAACTTAAATCAATATTTATTTGTATATAAATTAAAATGAAGTTTATAAAATATAATAAAAATATGTAATAAATAATTTATTATGTATATTAACTCTTTATAAAGTCAATTGTTCGATTACTTAACTAATTTACCATTAAATTAAGTAATTAACATGAAACTTAACATGTATAAATTGTAAACTTACCTAATTTTATTATATATTTAAATAACTTATTTGTGTAAATTAATTGTACAATTAGGTATCCTTATCTAAGGGCTTTATAACCTTATAATTTATTTTTTATTTAAAATAAATTGTGGCCCTCAAATCGAGAGCCAAAATCAAGCTTTTCGAACACAATCGCATGCACAGTAGTGCCAATTTGAGTGCTCAGTTTAGCACCACATCATTTGTGGCAAGAGCAGCGAAGTGGTATAAATTGAATTTGTGATGCTGACTATTCAATCGATAACGCACGATGCATACATACATACCCATAGCATCCCCTTGTGAGAATATGATACATGAGCACAGTGGTGGGTCAGGGCCACGCACTATGCTAGGACTGAAATGAGCTTAATATTAGGTCTGAAATTGGATGAAATGCACAATAAATTAACGAGAATCGGGTTTAGTAGTGGTCAGGTTCCACTCTCTTCGGTGATGTGTATCCCACGAAAGGCCAGTTCGCCAATTTAAAAAAATCAAATTTTTGGTTGAGTGGTTGAACCGTTTGTGTGAGAAAGTCCCTAAAAAATCTAAGTGTAGAGGAGGAGAAGAAACGAGTTAGCCGTGAAATGGTTAAGTGTTAGACAGTGTTGAGTTGTGTTTGCCTGAGTATGTGTGCATATGTATAAGTGTACATGTAAAATATAATATGCATAATATATGTATAAATAGCATATGTATATAAATAATATAAATATAATTGTATGTATACGTATACTGTAATATATATATGTATATAGTAATATAAGTAGAATAGGTACTTGTTTGAGCTCTTATATATTGTTAACGGGGACAACCGCGACGCGTCTCTTATAGTAGAGTCATTGTAGTATAGGATAAGACGGCTCTACGGTTGCCGTTACAATTAAAAATTTATTACTCGGAAATAAAAGAGTTCCCGAGGTCGAACTCAGGGAGCAAGTCGTATTCTAGAAGTACAGTATTTCTTATTACAAAAATAAAGAGAGAGAGAGAGAGAGATGAAAATTTGGCTTCTCCTTCTTCTCTTCTTTCTTCCTCTTTGTCTTCTCTTCTCTTTGGCTCTTGGTTTCTTCTTCTTTGTCTATCTCCTCGTGGTCTTCTCTTCTGCCTTCTGTTCTTCCTTGTTTTCTCTTCTTCTTCTTCTGTTCTTCAGATCTTCCTCTCGTGCTCTTCTTCTTCTTTGTCTATCTACTCGTGGTCATCTCTTCTGCCTTCTGTTTTCAGGACGTCGTCTCTCCTTTCTTCTTTTCTTCTTCTTCAGTCCTTCTGTCCTTCTTCTTCTTTTGCCTTCAGGACGTCGTCTGATTTTCCAATCAGACGACTTAAACTGCTGCTGCTACAGTGTCTTCCTCAGCTTTTGTAACGACCCGGTTCCCGAGTCCCTACGAGACACGAGAACCGGACCGACTCGACTAATCCCAAGACCTAGTAGTCCAACGAGGAAGTAACCAAAAGAGCAGTAAAATAAACCACATTCAGCATGAATATAACTAACAGTAAGAAAGTACAGCAGTAAGGGAAGAAACTACTACAGTAGATACCACCACAACAGTAGAACAACATTTATCATATCACATGAACTGCAGGTAAAGAAAGTACAGCGGAAACAAGAACTACTCACTATAACAGAAACAAAAGAGGTACAAAAGACTGTGGTAAACTCTACTGGACCCTACTCGGCCCAGCGTCCTCTGCAGCCGCTGACCCTGGCTGCTCAACACCTGGTCCTGAAAAAGGTAACGAGTGTAACACGTCAGCAAAACGCTGAGTAGAGTGGCAACTAACTAAAGACAACAGTAGAGCGTACAGTAGCTGTTATGTTCTATTACTTTCTTTATTTACATCTTTCAATTGTCTCACTATTTCATTTATTTCTCAGATCTTTTACTTGATCTCGAATGTTCCTCGTGGGAATGATCTTGATTACAGTCTTTTCCAAAAAGTAGAAGTAGCACGTGGTGCTCTCCTGGCCGGGAGAGTCCCCCGTGGTGATCCTACCCTCAGTCAACCACCCCAAGGTCACTGACAGACGTAACGATGACTACGGCACGCGCGATAAACGCACAGGTAGCTAACCCGTACTAGCACGCGGTCAGTCGTTTCCGTTAACGGGTGCGCCCAAAGCACAGCACGAAACCAGTCCAGGGCAGATCCCTCTCAGTAACAGGGGTCCAACCCCTCCACAGTAACCAAACCGGGCCTTGCCCCTCCACAGTCCGCGCACCCTCGCCTGACAACCTTGGTTTGCCCCAGCGGGCCTAATAAGTCGGTGTGAGAGGCTAGCAGAACCCCGGGGCCCGTGGGGTAGCTAGTACCTCCCTACACTAGTAGCTCTCCTCGGTACTACGTACGCGAGGGCCAGCAAGTCGGTACAGAGTGGCCAGTCCTAACCCCGGGTCCCTGGGGTGGCTAGCTCCGCTCTGCACTAAACAGGGGGACAGACGCTCTCCTTGGTACTCCGTACTCAAGGGCCAGCTCATTTCCCCAAAACTATTCCATTCACTTTCCAGGAGTTCTACTCCTACCTCCCGTAGGGTTCCATCCTTTTTACTCAAACATCCAGGTTTCACTTTCCAGTTTCACATTCTTACAATCCATGTTCTCAACCACGTTATCTATTAACAACAGGCAGCTATTAATTTAAATTACAGGCAGCTTTATATTTCTTTCCATTTTCCAAGACTGCAGTATTATACATTCCACTAGTTTTCCCATCCTAGGATTCATGCCATATCCTAGGATCTATCATACAATCTAGTTTTCCAGTCCTAGGATTCATGCAACACCTAGGAGCTATCATTCCATCTATTTCTCATTCCTAGGGTTCATGCAATGTCCTAGGTTCTATTTATGGTTTCATAATTTAACAGATTTTAATAACTTAAAGCCACTCTACCAGGCACAACGAGAGTAATGGGGGCGTGATCGGGAATCCCGCGTGCCTCCACGACTCCCAAGACTGCAACTGAACGAGGTCCTATCACAAGGATCAAACACAAGGAAAGTCTCAAAACAGTGCATAGCTACTGTAGACGGGTAGAGGAATTAATTCTGAAAAGAACGCAACTTGAATCGCGGAAAACGGAGCCCGAACGGGCCCTAAACGGGTCGAAAAAGACGATACTGTGCAAAATCAGACGTCTAGAACTTCTTCCAGATGTCTTAAAAAGTGGATCAGAGACTTACCTGCTCAGCGTGGTTTCCCAGATGTCCAGAAGTCTGCGGGGACGTCTGGCCTAGCCTCAAGACGTCCGATGGTTACCCCGGACGTCTGGAGATCTCTCCCGCCGTCTGGTACAACAGCCAGACGTCTGATTCGCAAACGATGGCGAATCAGCGAGCCTGCGCACAGCCAACTCCCTCCCTCAATACGGTCAGTCGACAGGAGGGAAGAAGAAAGAGGAATGCTCACCTTTCAGACGTCTGTATGATCTTCCAGACGTCTCCCTCGCCGTCTGGCTATTAACCCAGACGTCTGATTCTGGAAATTTTTCCAGAACAGGGCACCACCCGGCTTTCGCTCGCGACGCACCTCGCGCGTCTGCTGCTCAGACCGCAGCAGGTCCCTCTCCGCGTCGTTCCGCACCCCCTGCGCCCTCCGCCGGCTGGCCCTAGCAGCCCCGGCGAGCTCGCCCACATGGCAGAGCTCCGCTCTCGCACGCAGCACCTCCTCCTCGCTCACTGCGGCCGCCGCTGCCGCCCTCGCGCTCGCTCGCTCTCGCACACAGGAAGGAGGAGAGGAAGGGGTGGAGACGACGGGAGGGGAGGCGTGGCCTTTTTAAGGCCACGCGAGGAGGAGGGAGAGACGCGGCAGAGCGTCTGCAGCTGCAGAGAATATCGGATATTCGCGGGCCTGCGCGTTGAGGCGCGCAGACGAAGACTCGTGCCAAAATAACTGATTCCCAGACGTCTGGAAACGATCCCAGACGTCTGGTAAGACGTCTGGATGTGATACCAGACGTCTGGTCCGACATCTGGCCCACCTCCCAGACGTCTTAAAAGATGTCTGGGGCACGCGCTCGTTACAATATAACAAACTCAAAGGAAGTTTCGTCCCCGAAACTTGCGCCAACTAGGGTGCGGGAAAAGACGTCCAAATAACCATAACAAACTCAAAGAGGACCGAAGCCGATCCGAAAAGACGTACCCGCGAAAAGCTCCGAGTACCGCTCCTGCATTGCCGCCTCAGGCTCCCAGGTAGCCTCCTCGTACCGCTGGCTCCTCCACAAAACCTTTACCAGGGGTACTTGCTTTCGTCTCAAACTGCGGACGGCTCGGTCTAGGATCTGCACTGGCCGCTCGGGGTAGGTCAGGTCGTCGCTCACCTCGACGCTCTCGTGACTCAGTACGTGACTGGAATCGGCTACGTACCTCCTGAGGTTGGACACGTGGAACACGTCGTGCACACCAGAAAGCTGCGGGAGAAGGGCAAGTCTGTAAGCAACGGGTCCAACCTGCTCCAGGACCTCAAAGGGCCCTACGAACCTCGGCGCGAGCTTCCCTCTCACCCCAAACTGCTGTAGGCCCTTCATGGGCGAAACATGAAGGAAGACGTGGTCCCCAACCTCAAACTGCACCTCTCTGCGTCTCCGATCCGCGTAGCTCTTCTGTCTGCTCCTGACAGTGCGGAGTCGTCTGTGGATCTGCTCAACTACCTCCTGACTCTGCCGGATCAACCTGGGGCCAACCTCCCACTTGGTCCCCACCTCAACCCAACTCAAGGGTGCCGTACACTTTCGTCCGTACAGAGCCTCGTAGGGAGCCATGCCGATGCTCGAGTGATAACTGTTGTTGTATGCAAACTCCACCAGGGGCAGGTGCTCCTCCCAAGAGCCCCTCCAGTCCAGTACACAGGCACGCAAAAGGTCCTCAAGTGTCTGTATCGTGTGCTCAGACTGTCCGTTCGTCTGAGGGTCGTAAGCCGTGCTAAACCTCAACCTCGTCCCCAAGGCCTGCTGAAACTCAGCCCAAAACTGGGACGTAAAACGGGTATCCCGGTCAGATACGATCTCCCGCGGAACTCCGTGTAGTTGTACCACATCACGGATATACCTCTCTGCCAACTGTGCTGGTCCCAAAGTGACTCGGATCGGCAAGAAACGCGCCGTCTTCGTCAGTCTATCCACTATTACCCAGACTGCGTCGTGTCCCCGCTGGGTAACAGGTAAGCCCACCACCAAGTCCATGGTGATGCTCTCCCACTTCCACTCTGGCACTGGAAGCGGCTGAAGCGGCCCTGCAGGCCTCTGATGCTCGGCTTTCACCTGCTGGCACACTAAGCACTATTGTACGAACTCACCCACATCCCGCTTCATCCCTCTCCACCAAAACTCGCGTCTCAAGTCGTGGTACATTTTCGTGTTCCCAGGATATATGGTGAATCTGGAACCGTGTGCCTCAGTCAGGAGCTCTCTCAACAGCTCCTCGTCTCAGGGAACGCACAACCGTCTCCTCAAACGTAGCACCTGGTCTGTGAAAGAGAAGTCCCCTGGGTCTCCTGATAGTACTCTGTCGCGCAAAGACTGCAAGTACGGATCGGCCATCTGTCCTGTGATGATACGGTCTATCAGCTCTGGCCTGGTCTGCCATGTCACCGTCACTGCCCCACAGTACCTTCGTAACTCTAGAGGTCGCCAACTGCCCACCTCCTCCAAAAGGCTCCAACTCTGTAACTGTAGACTGGCCAAGCGTGCGGGCGCCTTACGGCTCAAGGCGTCAGCCACCACATTGGCCTTTCCCGGGTGGTAGGAGATGCTGCAATCGTAGTCCTTCAGGAGCTCCAACCAACGTCTTTGTCTCATGTTGAGCTCCTTCTGATCAAAAAGGTATCTGAGGCTCTTGTGATCTGTAAAAATCTCGAAGGTCTCACCGTACAAGTAGTGCCTCCATGTCTTCAGCGCGAAGACAACAGCTGCCAACTCTAAGTCGTGGGTAGGGTAGGTATGCTCATGGGACTTCAATTGCCCCGAAGCGTAAGCGACCACGTGACCCCTCTGCATGAGCACACCTCCTAACCCCTGCAAGGAAGCGTTCGTGTACACAACGAACCCGCCACTACTGTCAGGGATGGTGAGCACAGGAGCCGAGGTCAACCTCTCCTTCAGCTCCAGAAAACACGCCTCACAGGCGTCTGTCCAAGCGAAAGGCACATCCTTCCGGGTCAACTGTGTCATAGGACGTGCAATCTGTGAAAATCCTCTGATGAACCGTCTGTAGTAGCCAGCTAGTCCCAGGAAACTGCGGATCTCAGTGACTGAACGCGGTCTCTCCCACCTGAGCACTGCCTCGACCTTGGCTAGGTCCACCGCCAGGCCGTCTCCAGAGATCACATGACCCAAGAAGGTCACCTCCCTCAACCAGAACTCGCACTTGCTGTATTTGGCGTACAGCCTGCGTCGCCTCAGAGTGTCCAGAATCATCCGCAAGTGCTGTCCGTGCTGCGTCCGATCTCTAAAATAGATGAGTACATCATCTATGAAAACCACCACGAACTGGTCCAAGTACGGTCTAAACACCCGATTCATCAGGTCCATGAAAGCAGCGGGGGCATTGGTCAGCCCAAACGGCATGACCAAAAACTCGTAGTGTCCGTACCGGGTGCAGAAAGCTGTCTTGGAGACGTCGGTCTCCCTAATCCTCAACTGGCGGTATCCAGACCTCAAGTCTATCTTAAAAAACACCGTGGCACCCCGCAACTGATCAAACAAATCGTCGATCCTCGGCAGCGGATATCTGTTCTTGATGGTGACCCTATTCAGTTGTCGGTAGTCCACACAAAGGCGTAGGGTCCCATCCTTCTTCACAAACAGTATCGGGGCTCCCCAGGGAGACGCACTGGGATTCACGAAACCTTTCTCCAAAAGGTCCTGCAACTGGGACTTGAGCTCTCGCAACTCAAGCGGTGCCATCCTGTATGGCGCGGTGGAGATGGGGCTGGTCCCTGGTACTAGTGAGATCTCAAACTCGATCTCACGCTTGGGCAGTAGTCCTGGTAACTCGTCTGGAAACATGTCGGGGTACTCTCTGACCACCGGGATGCTCTGGAAGTCTGCCACAGGGCTGGGCTCTGCCACCACACAGGCTAGGAAGCCCTCACACCCCTGGCTCAAAAGTCTCGCCGCCCGAAGTGCCGAAATGCACCTGAAACCTCCGTCCACTGGCTGTCCGTGAAACTCAAAAGAAGGCAACTCCGGAATGGAGAAGACAATCTTCCTCTCAAAACAGTCCACCAAGGCATGGTAAGCGGACAGCCAATCCATCCCCAGAATCACACCAAAGTCCTCCATCTGGATCATAATCAGGTCAGCTAGCAGGCTATGTCCTCCAACGCTGACCTCGCAATCCGTGTACACCTCCTCAGCTACAAACAGCTGACCACTCGGACCTCTGATTACGAACGGATTCTCCAACAGTGTATAATCCTGGTCCAAACTAACTGCGAAACTGGCTGTGACAAACGAGTGCGTAGCGCCGGAATCGAAAAACGTGTAAACGAGTCTGCCAGAAACTGAAACCATACCTGCTACCACGGATCCCGAAGCACTGGCGTCCCTGTGTGTTAGGGCGTTGATACGCCCCTCAGCTCTAGGTGCGGACGAAGCAGCCACACTCTGCGTCGGACGGGTAGGTGCTGGCTGGTACCCTCCTCGCGACTGCTGTCCTCCTCCTCGCGCCTAGGAACCGCAGCCTCTTGCGCGCCCTCCAGTGCTCTGCACTGGAAGTATCTGCTGACCTCCTGCCCTAGATGGGCAGTCCCTCCTAACGTGGCCCGGCTGGCCACACTGGTAGCAGAGGGGAACCCGACTCCCGCCCTCATTGAGTCCCTGCTGTCGACTGGCCCCTGTCGAGGGCCCCCAAAGGCCACTGATGGCCCTGCACAACGTGACGGCTCTCCTGCGGATGCCACGTGTCTTCGTTCTGGACGGCCCTGTGAGAAGTCTGGCTGAAAGGGCCTCTTTCGCCCGCCGTCGGTCTCTCGCACGGACGGGTTGGTCTCCTCGTAAGTCATAGCTGCCTCTACCACCCTCGAAAACGTAGGCAGCTTCAGGGGTTTGACATACCCTCGGATCGCAGGCCGGAGCCCCTCGGTGAACCTCCAAAGGCGCTCCTCCTCAGTGGCTACCGCTGTGGCTGCAAAGCGGGACAGCTCCAAGAAACGCGTGCGGTACGCACTCACAGTCATCGTCCCTTGGCGGAGAGTGTGGAACTCCCGCCTCCTTTGGTCTTGCCACGTCTGAGGAAAGTACTGCTCGCAGAAGAGGGTGACGAACTGGTCCCATGTCGGCTCGTCCCTCTCCTGTCCCCGGACCGCCCTCCACCACCGGTGTGCCGCACTCTCCAGCTGGTACGTGGCAAAGGCCACGCGGCACTCCACCGGGGGGCGAAGGGTGTCGAAGATCTTCTCCAGCTGCTCAAGCCAGTCCTCTGCCTCGGTCGAGTCCTCATCCCCCTTGAAGGAGGGGGGCTTCAGCTTCCGGAACTGTCCGAAAAGCTCGAAGTGGCACTGTAGGGGAGGTGCTGGTGCACCTCCAGGCGAAGGTGCCTCGTGTACAGAAGTGTCGGAGGAAGGTGGGGGCGGCAGGGGCCCATCCCCTCCCTCGTGTCCAGCGCCGTGTCCGTCGCGTGGTCCCACAGAGGACTCCCCCTCTGCAGCCCCAGGAGGAGGCGCTCGGGGCGGTGGGTGGAGCTCCTCTCGTACAATATCTCGTATCAGTCTGGCGAGGTCCTGGGCCTGGATGCCCGGGAGTGGTGGCTGGTCCACCGAGGCGTCAACAACAGCACGTCCACCTCGCCGACCTCGCCCTCGGCCGCGCCCGCGGCCAGTCTCGCCAGTCCCGCGACGAGGCATCTCCTGCAAGGAGACGCGAAACCAAACGAAAACGTCAAAACAGACGGTACCTAATGAAACTTCTAAGAGCTCAAGTCAGGAGATATGTCGTGGTGGCTACTCTAGCTATAAACATGCGAATTGGTTATTTTCCAGTCAGTTGATTCACTTCTCGGGACGACCTTGCTCTGATACCATCTTGTAACGACCCGGTTCCCGAGTCCCTACGAGACACGAGAACCGGACCGACTCGACTAATCCCAAGACCTAGTCGTCCAACGAGGAAGTAACCAAAAGAGCAGAAAAATAAACCACATTCAGCATGAATATAACTAACAGTAAGAAAGTACAGCAGTAAGGGAAGAAACTACTACAGTAGATATCACCACAACAGTAGAACAACATTTATCATATAACATGAACTGCAGGTAAAGAAAGTACAGCGGAAACAAGAACTACTCACTATAACAGAAACAAAAGAGGTACAAAAGACTGTGGTAAACTCTACTGGACCCTACTCGGCCCAGCGTCCTCTGCAGCCGCTGACCCTGGCTGCTCAACACCTGGTCCTGAAAAAGGTAACGAGTGTAACACGTCAGCAAAACGCTGAGTAGAGTGGCAACTAACTAAAGACAACAATAGAGGGTACAGTAGCTGTTATATTCTATTACTTTCTTTATTTACATCTTTCAATTGTCTCACTATTTTATTTATTTCTCATATCTTTTACTTGATCTCGAATGTTCCTCGTGGAAACGATCTTGATTGCAGTCTTTTCCAAAAAGTAGAAGTAGCATGTGGTGCTCTCCTGGCCGGGAGAGTCCCCCGTGGTGATCCTACCCTCAGTCAACCACCCCAAGGTCACTGACAGACGTAACGATGACTACGGCACGCGCGATAAACGCACAGGTAGCTAACCCGTACTGGCACGCGGTCAGTCGTTTCCATTAACGGGTGCGCCCAAAGCACAGCACGAAACCAGTCCAGGGCAGAGCCCTCTCAGTAACAGGGGTCCAACCCCTCCACAGTAACCAAACCGGGCCTTGCCCCTCCACAGTCCGCGCACCCTCGCCTGACTACCCTGGTTTGCCCCAGCGGGCCTAACAAGTCGGTGTGGCAGGCTAGAAGAACCCCAGGGCCCGTGGGGTAGCTAGTACCTCCCTACACTAGTAGCTCTCCTCGGTACTACGTATGCGAGGGCCAGCAAGTCGGTACAGAGTGGCCAGTCCTAACCCCGAGTCCCTGGGGCGGCTACCTCCGCTCTGCACTAAACAGGGGGACAGACGCTCTCCTTGGTACTCCGTACTCAAGGGCCAGCTCATTTCCCCAAAACTATTCCATTCACTTTCCAGGAGTTCTACTCCTACCTCCCCGTAGGGTTCCATCCTTTTTACTCAAACATCCAGGTTTCACTTTCCAGTTTCACATTCTTACAATCCATGTTCTCAACCACGTTATCTATTCACAACAGGCAGCTATTAATTCAAATTACAGGCAGCTTTATATTTCTTTCCATTTTTCAAGACTGCAGTATTATACATTCCACTAGTTTTCCCATCCTAGGATTCATGCCATATCCTAGGATCTATCATACAATCTAGTTTTCCAGTCGTAGGATTCATGCAACACCAAGGAGCAATCATTCCATCTATTTCTCATTCCTAGGGTTCATGCAATGTCCTAGGTTCTATTTATGGTTTCATAATTTAACAGATTTTAATAACTTAAAGCCACTCTACCAAGCACAACGGGAGTAATGGGGGCGTGATCGGGAATCCCGCGTGCCTCCACGACTCCCAAGACTGCAACTGAACGAGGTCCTATCACAAGGATCAAACACAAGGAAAGTCTCAAAACAGTGCATAGCTACTGTAGACCGGTAGAGGAATTAATTCTGAAAAGAATGCAACTCGAATCGCGGAAAACGGAGCCCGAACAGGCCCTAAACGGGTCGAAAAAGACGATACTATGCAAAATCAGACGTCTGGAACTTCTTCCAGACGTCTTAAAAAGTGGATCAGAGAATTACCTGCTCAGCGTGGTTTCCCAGACGTCCAGAAGTCTGCGGGGACGTCTGGCCTAGCCTCAATACGTCCGATGGTTACCCCGGACATCTGGAGATCTCTCCCGCCGTCTGGTACAACAGCCAGACGTCCGATTCGCAAACGATGGCGAATCAGCGAGCCTGCGCACAGCCAACTCCCTCCCACAGTACGGTCAGTCGACAGGAGGGAAGAAGAAAGCGGAATACTCACCTTTCAGACATCTGTATGATCTTCCAGACGTCTCCCTCGCCGTCTGGCTATTAACCCAGACGTCTGATTCTGGAAATTTTTCCAGAACAGGGCACCACCCGGCTTCCGCTCGCGACGCCGCCCGTGTCGCACCTCGCGCGTCTGCTGCTCAGACCGCAGCAGGTCCCTCTCCGCGTCGTTCCGCGTCCCCTGCGCCCTCCGCCGGCCGGCCCTAGTAGCCCCGGCGAGCTCACCCGCACGGCAGAGCTCCGCTCTCGCACGCAGCACCTCCTCCTCGCTCACTGCGGCCGCCGCTGCCGCCCTCGCGCTCGCTCGCTCTCGCACACAGGAAGGAGGAGAGGAAGGGGTGGAGACGACGGGAGGGGAGGCGTGGCCTTTTTAAGGCCACGCGAGGAGGAGGGAGAGACGCGGTAGAGCGTCTGCAGCCGCAGAGAATATCGGATATTCGCGGGCCTGCGCGCTAAGGCGCGCAGAAGAAGACTCGTGCCAAAATAACTGATTCCCAGATGTCTGGAAACGATCCCAGACGTCTGGTCAGACGTCTGGATGTGATACCAGACGTCTGGTCCGACGTCTGGCCCACCACCCAGACGTCTTAAAAGATGTCTGGGGCACACGCTCGTTACAGCTTTCTTCTTCTCCTTCCTGCCTTATCTTCTTCTTCTTCACCTGTGCCTGCACACTCAAAGTTCGATCAGAGGGCAAAACCTACTCTACCCTCCCCCGCGTCTCTCTCTCTCTGAATTCGCTCTTAGGAAAGCTCTCCCAGAGCAACCGGGTAATCGGGTACGCGGGTCGCGCCTGGGTCCAGGCCCACCGGCGTGCGGTGGTGGGCGAGGAGTGCAGGTCAGGCTTAGTCAGGTCGGGCCAGGTCCGCGGGGCGTGAGCGCGGACGAGGCCGGGTAATCGGGCGGGTGAAGGGGACCTCACCCCGTGATCTGAGGCGAACAGCTTAAGGCACTTTTTGCCTTTAAGCGCCCGCTCGCCTCAGTGAGTTTCCGAGGTGGGACTAAATGTCCCACCCCAATTTGGGCGCCTGCGCGGAGAAAGCAGCGGCAGTAGAGGCTTCGCGCGAGGGCTTCGCCCCAGCTGTAGCCTGGGACTCTTCCCGAAGATACCCTGCGCAGCCTGGGAGCCTGATCTGGGCGTGGCGCGCCTGGAGCAGCAGGTCGAAGGAGCTTCGCTGCTTAGCAATGGCGATGGCGGGCGCAACACCTGTCCACAACAGCACGGCCTCTCGGCCTAATCAAATATGCGGAGGACCTTCGTCGTGGCACGGCGAAGGTGGTCGGAGGGTCTGCAGGTGGCGGGGCGGAGCCTAAGGGCCGCCCTAGGTCAAACTGCGGGTTGGGAAATGGGTGTGTTCGGTGGAGTTGCAGAGGGCGATTTGGGGGAAGTGGAAGGGCGGAGGATGATCAGGGTGAGGAGGCGAAGGCTCTGCGGTGGTCGGCGAGTCGTGTGGAGTGGCGGAATGATGGGAGCGACTCGCCGGAGGTTGGCTGGAGGCGTGGAAGATGACGGTGGTCGGGTCGGTCGAGGGTGTAATTGATTGTAAAATAGGGAGGAAAAGAAAGAGGGGATAGAGAAGACTAATTCTAATCTAGCTAAAGTGACGAAGGGGACGAAGAGGCTGCCGGCTTGTACCTACCGGAGCTGGAGAAGAAATGCCCAGTGGGGGAGAATGGCGGCGACGACGGGGCAGAGGCAGCGCGCGCCTGTATTGCGCGACGCGGAGGAGAATCAGGAAGAAGTCTCTGCTGCTGGTATTGCGGCAGAGCAAAGAGGAGGAGGAGGAACCGCCGGAGCTGGAGGGCTTCTGCCGGAGTGGGAAGAGAGGAAAGTTGTGGGGGTTTTCTCCGTCAGATCCAAGCTGGGAAGAACGGCGAAGCGACGGGGGTATTTATAGGGGCAGAACCAGAGAGGAGGGCGGAGGGAGACGACGTGTCTCCCTCGCCGGAGGACGTCGGAGGAAGGATACCCATACCGTCCGTGCGTTCGCACGGGTGGTATGGGTGGTCGCAACACTTAGGGGGGTGCTCCTGCGATGGCTGACGATGCAGGGCACCCTCATTTGACCTGGCAGGCCCTCCCCCTCACCATGCGCGGCGCCATGCTCCGCGTAGGGTCGTCGGAGCATGGTGCTGGTCAGGTTTTGCAGGAGGGACCTGAACGCAAAGAACGAAGGAGAGTTAGGGGCCAAAATGTGAGGGTTCAAAAGTTGAGGGCCAAAAAGTAAATATATGAGGACCAAAGTGTAAAGTTGGTCAAGAAGGTTTCTTCTTAGGCTCAAGTTTTTATACATGACTAATTAAGACCTAAGGAATCTGATGGTTAATTTTATTTCTAGATTAAACCTTGTTTGACTGGTCAATTTACGTAAAAACCCAAATTAAGTTGTTAATTGGGCATGGTTCTCAATGTAGGTCAAAATGGGTTCCTAAGGCCAAATTGAAGGTTCTAAACCCTAGAGATTATTTTTCTATGAATTTTAGAGGGTTTATTCTATTTTTACTTTGCCTCGAACCTCGTGAATTGAAGTGGATTTGTTTTAGGGTTACAGATTATCATTTAGTTCCTTGGAACTGCTGTAGCCCTTATTGGATCAGATCATCCCACTTTCCTTCTTATTTGGTTTGTTTGACCTATGTTGGGACCCTGAATTACCCTGTTTGCAGATTGTGCTGGTAAAATTGCATTTTTACCCCTTATGACTTATTTTCTCCTTAAACTAAGAATTCTCTGAGTTAAGCCTTTCTTTGAGTTATGTAGGAGCTTTTATTCTCTGTATTAGGTCAAAATGAGCTAGTTATGGCTTATGATAAGGTTCTCATCATATATATAAATAACTAGAGCTTTACTGATAGATGTACATGTCACTGTATATATGCATATATGTCAGTGTAAATAACAATTTTTACCTTAGGTTATGTGAATATATTACTAGGATTTTAGTAATGTATATATATGTCATTGTATAGGCATATATGTCAGTATAAATAACTAGTTTGCCTTAGTAAATATTTTACTAATGCTTTAGTGATGTTTATTTATGTTACTGTATATGTAATATATGTTACTATAGATATTAGTATGTTATTATGATTTAATATAGTAGATATTACTAGATATTTTTGTACCTATACTTAGGTATTCCTTGTAGTAATTGTATATAACTAACATAGTGTAGTAGTAGAAAGTTTTTTACGCTTGTTTATTGTACATATATTTCAGTCATTTTGATGCATATTAACTAATTCTTTTGTAAATAATTAACTCATTTATTCATTATTTGATACATTCATTCATTTAGTAAATAAAATTAACATTTTTGGAATAAAATGACATTTTTGGACTTAGAAAGTGATGTATATCAATAACTGCCCCCTTTAAATAACATGGAAACAAATCAGTAAAAATTGTAAAGAAATAAAATTGACGCGACATCAGTTTACATTTGTAACACATATACTACAGCAATGACACTTTAAACACTGTTTCTATTGAAAATCGGTCATCGATGATTACATTTGTGGCATCGTTGCTAAGGACAAAAACCCGTTAATAGCGCTTTATTGTGATTGATTGACGATGGTCACAGCTCAACAGTAGCCCTGCATGAGCACTGTTTCCCTACGACGCACGCACGTCGAAACCCATCCTCGCTGCTGACACCTCAGGCAGGCCACTCCTCGTGCCTCGCATTTCGTCAGACATCTAGAGCTCTTCCTAGTTGTCCATAGAGTCCCTCGACCATCTGCAGGACGATACAGACGTTCGATGGTCGTAGGGCTCGCTCGCACCTCGCGCGTAGAATCTACCTCGCTGCTTCGCCAGCCCCGGCTTCGCTCACCGCTTTACCTCTCGAGCCGCGCACTCCGCCTGCTGCACCTGTAGCACCTACCGCTCCCGCAGCACCTCACCTGCTGCACTGCTCCTCTCTCCCGCCTTCTCCTTCTCTAATCTCTCTCTCGTTGGAGGTGGGAGTAGGGCACGTCTCCCAAGAGAACATGTAGCGGGTAGAGTGGGTCATATGAGATTATAGGGAAAATTCATTTGAAGACCCAATTCTATGAGTCGTTTCTTGAGGAGATAATCTCAAGCCCAAAGGGAAAGAATCAAAATGACTCATCAGGTATTGATTTGATAGGTCACAGAGCATGAGAGGAACCATACATCTAGGATACACTAACTAGACCCATTTTCATTGAACCTTGCAATCACCTCAGACCTACTACAGAATCCCATGATCACTATACCTTCCAAATGTTCCCTCCGCAGAAACTCAAGAAAGATCATCCAGAAACAAATTAGCCTGACTTATATCAGAGACATTCCGGAATGACTCTCCACCATGCTTTGATACTTATCTGTGGCCATCCAATTCTCATCCATCACAATCATATCATTCATGCAGTCAACCACATCTCCCTGAGCATATTGCACCCGGCTGATGGCGTTAAACTCAATGCTTAATGGGAGGCAACCCGTCATATTTTTGAAAAAACTGAAACCCTTCTTGACATATCCCATGCTGAACTCATATTTCACTTTAGGGTTCGTCCATTAGAACAACCAACTCCATCTCTGGTACCCATACTAGAGATTGAAATCGTTTGCAATAGTCATCCCAACCCGTCCACCCACATAAAACATGTTCTAATGTATGATTTAAGCTGAATTCGAACCTACCTAATTTACAATGAGGACATTGCAAATCGTAGGCATTTGGGGGTATTAAAGTGCAAAATGCTGTGAGAATCACTTCACAAGAAAGGGTTTTATCAAAAAGAAAATTACATATTCTATTATAAAAAAAAGGAGGTTGAGGAAAAAGAAGAGCCATTTTTGAAAAGGAGGTAAGAAAATTGAAAAGAGAAAAAAAGGAGCACAAAGAAAAAGAAAAAGAAAAGAAAATTGAGTCCCTTAAAAATAATTTGGAACCTACCTACCTTCTAGGTTGAATTGAATGATGAACTAAGACCTGAAAGGCTAAAACTTAAGGGATTAGTGGAGAATACCGACCTTAGGCCTCTTGGATCTGTATTGGATTTAAACATTCACGTACTTGTCAAGATCTGGATTAATCCTCAAGAGGTTGGGGAAAATGCAAAGTTTATGTACTAAGTCTAAGGCTTAGGGAGTATACAGCCCCGTTAACTAACTTCTGGTTTGCGGGACTCAGTAACTTAAGCACCCTAAATCACACACAATCTGGTTCAGTGCACTTTAAAGTTAAAACCATGCCGAAAGGCATTTAATCTATTCTGAGAAAGGTCCTAAGATCCAGATTTCCTGGCACGGAGAGGCGAAAATTTCCCTCGAAGATGCACAACAACATACCGTCTCCTTGGTGCTTGTCTCCTAGGACATCTAAATATTCTACTGGGGGCATATAAGCACCTTGTATTGGTTTAGATGCCATGGGCGACATTATCATGAAATGTCGATTGCCAGGGTCTGGATTTACCTACAGAACTCCATGACCAGGATTATCCCGAAATCTCAAAAGCCAGGGTTCTGGGGGTTACCATGGGTGGTGCTATCTCGAAGCATCAATTGCTAGGGACCCTACGAGAATTGATGGTGGGGACAAAGAATCTGATACAGGCCGTGTTTAAGGCCGATCCGAGGATGGATCTAAGGAAAAATATAATGAAAAGAAAAGAGAGAGAAAGCTCTCCACAAATCAAATTCTCCTATGTTTATCTCAAAATGCACTAGCAAACTGAACCGGACTAACCATGTTTTAAGTACGGGTACTTTAACCAATGGGTCCAACAAACCTTAGGATAGTTCCTGCGGGCTTTAGAAACATTCGCGGCAGACTGAAGCAAAAGCTAATCAGGTCTGGATCTGGTCTAGTACTTGAGTACCTCTAGGCCTATTGTTGGTATTAAGATCTGATTCCAACAGATGAGGCCTAGTAGGGCATCCTGACGATTAAATCGAACCTAGATAATTAATTCGATGCAGATGGTTTTGCTAAAAGACTAGGAAAAGCTAGGCATGGGGTATGATGGGAACACCATCATCAGCCATAACTAGCACAGTTTGATCTTATTAAGTCAATAAAAGCTTCTACATATCTATCAGAAGGTCTTAAGGGCATAAAACATTGATTTGAGAAGAAGATAAGAATATAGGGTTATTTCTGCAAATTTACCATTCTATCATAAAAACATAATAACCACGGGATTTCTCAGGGGTTGAACAAAGGTTGAATGGTCTTAAGAGTCAAATAAGTGGGTTAGAATAGATAGAAAAGGGTTTTCATGCGTTACAAGAATTAATGGACATTTGAAACCCTAAAAACTGACCCGCTTAATCTACTGAAGTTCTAGTTAGGATAAAATTCACCTAAATCCTCTAAAAATCATAGAAAAATATTCTTTAAGGTTTGGTACCTTTAATTTGACCATTCGAATCCATCTTGACCTAAAACAGAATCTCAGATAAACATTTGCCCTAATTTGGGATATTATGCAAATTATCCAGTCAAACTAGGTCAAAACCAAAATCCAACTTCACCATTTGATTCCTGAAGTCCAAATTAGGTTTGTACCAAATTTTGGGCCCAATCTGAGATTGTTTCAACCTAGTTTGCACTTTGGTCCAAGTTTGATTTTCTTTATTTCACATGGGCCCTTATCTTTTGAATTTATTACAAAAAGGTCCCTATCTTTATCATCATTTTCTTTAAATAGGTCCCTACCTCCATAAATCATAATCCTACAACTCCGGTGAGCTTGTTTTGATATGTTCTCCCAGATTCCTTAACGAATCTCTCTTAGATTTTAAAGAGAAGTTTGTTAAGGAATTCCCTCCTTTTGAGCCATATCCTATGCCCTAAAAACTTTCCAATCTCTCATGAGAACACATGAGAGATTCGGGTATATTCCAACTTCTATCTCTGGTGAACTTTCCAACCTTGGGAAGTGGTGGCGACCTTCCTCTATAGTTTTATTATTTCGTCGTAGTATAGTATAGAGAGGTGATTACCAGTTTAATACAATTTGTTACTCGGAAATAAAGAGTTCCCGAGGTCGAACTCAGGGAGCAAGTTGTATTCTAGGGGTACAAGTTTCTTTTACAAAAATAAAGAAAGAGAGAGAGAGAATTTGTTGGCTTTTCTTCTTTTCTCTTTGCTTCTCCTCTTCTTCCTTCTCAGATCTTCTGCTCTCTTCCTTTGTTCTTCTTCTTTATCTACAGTGGTGATGTTCTTCTTCTTCTTTCAGCTGTTTCTGCTCGTCTCTTCCTTTTTCTTCTGCAGAGCGGTCCTGTTCTTCTTCTTCTTCTTTCTTTCTTCTTTTCCTTTCTTCAGATCTTCTTCTCGTGCTCTTCTTCTTCTGCAGAGTCTTCACTTGGCCTCTCTGTGTTCCTCCTCTGCCTCGCCTTCCTTCTCCTTCTTTGCCTTCAGGACGTCGTCTGATTTTCCAATCAGACGACTTAAACCGCCGCTGCTACAGTGCCGCTCGGTGCTCCTTCCTTCAGCTTTCGTCGTCCTTCTTCTCTGCCTCGCTCGTCTTCTTCTTCGCCTTTTCCTCTTTGCTTCGAGCAGTCCTGGCTGCTCTTCTTCCGTCAGTCTTCTTCTCCGGTTCTTCTTCTTCACCTGTGCCTGCAAACTTGCACCGCTTGATCAGAGGGGCAAAACCTATCTCTACCCTCCCCCGCGTCTCTCTCTCACAGAATCTGCTCTTAGGAAAGCTCTCCCAGAGCTGCCGGGTCCAGGCCCACCGGCGTGAGTGGTGGGCGAGGAGTGCAGGTCAGTCTAAGTCGGGTCGGGCCAGGTCCGCGAGGCATGAGCGCGGACGAGACCGGGTCGAGCGAGTGAGTGAGAGGGACCTCACCCCGTGCTCAGGAGGCAACGAGCATAAGGCACTTTTTGCCTTTATGCGGGCGCGCTCCTCTGAAAGGTTACGAGGTGGGACTAAATGTCCCACCCCAATTTGGGTGCCTGCGTGGAGGAAGCAGCGGCAGTCGAGGCGAAGCGCGGGGGCTTCGCGCGAGAGCTTCGCCTCAACTGCAGCCTAACGCTTTGCCGAAATGCCCTCGCACAGCCTGGGAGTGTGACCTGGGCGCGGCGCACCTGGGGCAGCAGGTGAAGAAGCTGCTTCGCTTCAACAATGGCGGCGACGAGCGCAAGTACCTGCCCACAGAAAAACGGCCTCTCGGCCCAATCAGAAACGCAGAGGACCTTCGCCGTGGCACGGCGAAGGTGCTCGGGGGGTGTGCAGGCGGCGGGGCGGAGCCTAAGGGCTGCCCTAGGTCGGACTGTGGGTCGGGAGATGGGTTTGTTCGGTGGAGTTGCAGAGGGTGATTTGGGGGAAGTGGAAGGGCGGAGGTTGATCAGGGTGAGGAGGCGGAGGTTCTGCGGTGGTCGGCGAGCCGTGTGGGTTGCTGGAGTGATGGGAGCAGGTCGCCGGAGCAGGGGCCGGAGGTGGAGAAGGTGAGGGCGATTGGTCGGATCAGGGTAACAGTAAAGATGTAAAATGAGGAAAAGGAAGAGGGGAGAAAGAGGAGGAGTTTACCAACTTAGCAGGACGAGGAGGGGCCGGAGCGGGCGACAGTCGTATCGACTGTCGCCGGAGAAGAAGATGCCCGGGGGAAGGGGCGGCGGCGAGGAGAGGGCCGGAGAGGCGCCAGCTGGGTGCGGCGTGGCGCGGGAAGAGCGAGGGAGAGCAACCCTGCAGCTGGTAGTGCGGCAGAGCGACGAGGAGGAAGAGGGGAGGCCGCCGGAGCTGGAGGGCTTCCTGTCGAAGTGGGAAGAGAGGAAGTGGGGGTCTTTCTCCGTCAGGACCGAGCTGCTCAGAACGGCGGAGCGACGGGGGTATTTATAGAGGCGGAATCAGAGAGGAGGGCGGAGGGAGACGACGTGTCTCCCTCGCCGGAGGACGCAGGAGATGGAAACCCATACCGTCCGTGCATTCGCACGGCCGATATGGTGGATTGCAGCGACCAGGGGGTGTTCCTGCGACGGCTGACGGCGCAGGGCACCCCCGGTTGTCTTGCCAGACCCTCCCCCTTACCCTGCGCGGCGCCATGCTCCGCGCAAGGTCTCCGGAGCATGGTGTTGGTCAGGTTTTGGCAGGAGGGACCTGAATGCAAAGAATGAAGGAGAGTTAGGGGCATAAATGCGAGGGTTCAAAAGTTGAGGGCCAAAAAGTAAATATATGAGGACCAAAGTGTAAAGTTGGTCAAGAAGGTTTCTTCTTAGGCTCAAGTTTTTATACATGACTAATTAGGACCTAAGGAATCTGATGGTGAATTTTATTTCTAGATTAAACCTTGTTTGACTGGTAAATTTACGCAAAAACCCAAATTAAGTTATTAATTGGGTATGGTTCTCAGTGTAGGTCAAAATGGGTTCTGAAGGCCAAATTGAAGGTTCTAAACCCTAGAGATTATTTTTCTATGAATTTTAGAGGGTTTATTCTATTTTTACTTTGCCTCTAACCTCGTGAATTGAAGTGGGTTTGTTTTAGGGTTACAGATTATCATTTAGTTCCTTGGAATTGCTGTAGCCCTTATCAGATCATCCCACTTTCCTTCTTATTTGGTTTGTTTGACCTATGTTTGGACCCTGAATTACCCTGTATGCAGATTATACTGGTAAAATTGCATTTTTACCCCTTATGACTTGTTTTCTCCTTAAACTCAGAATTCTCTGAGTTAAGCCTTTCCTTGAGTTATGTAGGAGCTTTTATCCTTTGTATTAGGTCAAAATGAGCTAGTTATGGCTCATGATGAGGTTCTCATCATACCCCCATGCCTAGCTTTTGCTAGTCCCTTAGCAAAAACTTAAGGTTTCAACCCTTGTTCTAGACCATGAAGTTCTTAATAGCTTCAGATAAATGCTTTTTCATTTGAGCTTAGATTAGGTTAGAATGCTGACCATAGGCCTAAAAGGTACTCTAGTACCAATCAAGATCCAAATCTGTCTAGCCTTAGCCTCAGTCTTTAGCAAAGGTTTTTAAGGCCCACAAGAACTAACCTAAGGTTTATTGGACTTTGTGGTTAAAGCACCCGTGCTTGAAATGATTTTAGCCCTGGCTCAGTTCGCAGTGCGTTTTATAAGAGAGAGATAGAAAGTTTTTCTGTTTGGAGAGTTTTCTCTCTCTTTTTCTTTTTAGTTCTAGCCTAGGATTGGCTTTTCAACACGGTCTGTATCAGATTCCTTGCTCCCATCATCAATCCTCAAGGGTTTCTGGCAATCGATGCTTCGAGATAGCACCGCCCATGGCAACCCCCGGAACCCTGGCTATTGAGATTTCGAGATAATCCCATCCATGGTGTCTGAACCAGCAGAGTGCTTACATGCCCCCAGTAGGATATGTGAATATCCTAAGAGACAAGCACCGAGGAGATGATATTTTGTTACGCATCTTCGAGGGGATTTCCTGCCTCTCCGCGCTGGGAACTCGTCTAAATCAACTTGTGTTGATCGGCCGCTCCTACTCTAGGTGTTCTTTTCAGAATTTTGTGACGCTTCTGCGTGATTTTGATTTTTACGCTTACTGAACCAGGCTGTGTGTGAGGTTAGGGTGCTTAGGTTACTGAGTCCCGTAAACCAAAAATTAGTTAATGAGGCCAAATACTTCCTAAGCCTTAGACCTAATACTTCAGCTTTTCATTTTCCTCAACCTCTTGAGGAATGTCTAGATCTTAATGGGTACTAAGAGTCTATTCAAGAATGCCTAAGGTTTGCGTTCTTACTAATCTCATTATGCACTTTTCAGTTATTTTCTTGAATGAGGTCTAAAACTTAGGTTAATTCCTTAGTTCCTTACTAATGACTATCACCTTTTCTCATAATTTTGTGCTCCTTTTTCATTTTGTTTCTTTTCTCCTTCTCCTTCACAAAATTTCCTTCTCCTCTTTTCCTTTTATTATTATTATTTTTTTTTTTCGAAAATTTTTTAATTTTTATGGTGTTTTTGGCATATGTGAATTTTTTGTTTGAAACCTTTTCTTACAAGTTTTGCACTTTCATACCCCCCCCCATGCCTATGATTTGCAATGTCCTCATTGTAACCTAGGGGGTTTTTATTTAACTTAGTTCATTCCTTAAGACAGAAATTTGGATGAGTGAATGGGTCGGGTTGAATTTTTTGCGGACGATTTCTAATCCCAGATGCAAGCATCTGAGGTGAGGTCGGCTGTCTACAAGGGTGAACCTTAAGTGCAAAAAGGTGTCAGAAAAAGTTTTGGATTTTTAGGAAAATAACGGGTTGCCTCCCGTTAAGCGCTGAGTTTTACACCATCGACTGGGCGCAATAAGCTCAAGGGGAATGGAGGATATAAGATGCTTCAGCCAAATCAGTAGAAGTTACATCAATGAACAGCTTGAGTCTCTGACCGTTCACGATGAAAGGTTCAGAATCGTGGCTGAGTGGACTGATTTCGATTGCTCCATTTCCAAAAACCTGTCGGACCAAATATGGTCCGACCCACTTGGATCTCAGTTTTCCTGGGAAGAGTTTTAGTCGGGCATCAAAGAGTAGGACCTTTTGACCAGGATGAAAGATCTTTCTCGAGATGTGTTTGTCGTGGAAGGCTTTAACCCGCTCCTTGTAGATTTGCGAGTTCTCGTACGCGTCTAGGCGTAATTCATTGATCTCGCTGATTTGGAGTTTTCTGTGGGTCCCAGCCTTGGAAAGATCTAGATTACAGTTCCGTACTGCCCAATAGGCTTTATGCTCCAGTTCTACGGGAAGGTGGCATGCCTTTCCGTACACCAGTCTAAAGGGAGACATGCCTAATTGGGTCTTGTGGGCGGTCCTATAGGCCCACAATGCTTCCGGAAGTCGGGACGACCAGTCCTTCCTGTCAGGTCGAACAGTGACTTGCAGGATTTTCTTGATCTCCCGATTAGACAGCTCAGCTAGACCATTAGTTTGGGGGTGGTAAGGAGTAGAGATTCGGTGAGACACCCCGTATTTGGTCATCAGTGACCTAAACTGAGCATTTGTGAAATGGGTCCCCCCATCAGAGATTATTGCACGAGGAATCCCGAACCTTGAGAAAATGTTTTGATGAATGAATTTGAGAACGATTTTGTGATCACAGGTTCGGGTCGGTATGGCTTCGATCCATTTGGACACGTAGTCCACAGCCAACAGAATGTATTCGAAACCATCCGAAACAGGAAAGGGGCCCATAAAATCAATCTCCCAAACATCAAAGACTTCGCATACTAGAATCGGTTGCATAGGCATCATGCCGCGATGGCTCATGTTGCCCAAAGTCTGGCAACGACTACATGCCTTGCAGTGACTGTACGCGTCTTTGAACAGTGTGGGCCAGTAAAAGCCGTACTAGAGGACTTTTGATGCGGTTTTATGCCCGGCGAAATGGCCACCGCATGCCTGGTCATGGCAGAAAGAGAGGATATTGTTGAATTCCTCTTCCGGGACACATCTCCGGATGATCTGATCGGCACCTATGCGGAAGAGGTACGGGTCTTCCCAAATGTAATACTTGGCATCGGAGCGTAATTTGTCCTTCTTGGCCTTCGGCCAATCGGACGGGACCTGATGAGATGCCAAGTAATTTACTACATTAGCAAACCATGGAAGGCTAGTACCAATAGTCAGCAGGTGCTCATCGGGAAAATGCTCAGTGATGGGTCCGGAAGGGTCAATTATTTCAGAAGGAAGACGGGACAAGTGATCAGCTACCACATTTTGCTTTCCCGCTTTGTCGCGAATCTCAAGGTCAAATTCTTGCAACAGCAAGATCCATCGGATTAATCGAGGTTTCGCGTCCTTCTTTGCAAGGAGATGCCTCACAGCTGTGTGATCCGAGTATATGATGACACGGGAACCCAGAAGGTACGATCTGAATTTTTCTAGGGCAAATACTACAGCTAGCAGCTCTTTCTCAGTAACCGTATAGTTACGCTGAGCCTCATCGAGTGTTTTGCTGGCGTAGTAAATGACCACGGGTTTCCCGTAAATTTTCTGCCCCAAAATCGCTCCTACAGCGAAGTCGGATGCATCGCACATGATCTCAAAGGGTTGAGACCAATCAGGGGACTGTAGGATCGGGGTTTGGGTGACTCGGTCACGCAGGATTTCAAATGCTTGAGTGCATTCCTTGGAAATTTCGAAAGGAACATCCTTGGAGAGAAGAGTGGTCAGGGGGCGCGCGATTTTTGAAAAATCAGGGATAAATCGTCGATAAAAACCGACATGCCCTAAAAAGGAACGGATGTCCCTGATCGAGCTAGGCATAGGAAGGTGAGAAATCAGATCAATCTTAGCTCGATCCACTTGGATACCTTTTTCCGAAATTGAGCGTCCCAGGACAATTCCCTCAGGCACCATGAAATGGCTCTTTTCCCAGGAAAGAACCAAATTCACATCGATGCACCGCCTGAGTATCTGGACCAAGTGTTGGAGGCAATCGTCGAATGATGCTCCGAAAACTGAAAAGTCATCCATGAAAACTTCCAGATAATCACCTACCATATCTGAGAATATGGCAAGCATGCATCGCTGAAAAGTAGCGGGTGCATTGCAAAGACCGAAAGGCATCCTTCGGAAAGCGTATGTTCCGAAGGGGCAGGTGAACGTGGTCTTTTCTTGGTCCTCAGGATGGATTGCCACCTGGTTATAACCGGAGTACCCGTCAAGAAAGCAGAAGAACCTATTTCCCGCAAGTTTTTCGAGAATTTGATCAATGAAGGGTAGTGGGAAATGATCCTTCTTCGTGGAGGAATTGAGTCGGCGGTAATCTATACAGACTCTCCACGAGTTGGCTAATCGTGTAGGAATGATTTCTCCGATCTCAGTCGTTATAGTGGTGAGTCCTGCCTTCTTGGGCACGACCTGAATTGGGCTCACCCGACGACTATCGGAGATCGGGTAGATTTCGGCATCTAACCACTTGATGATCTCCTTTTTCACGACCTCCTGCAGATTGGGGTTTAAGCGTCTCTGCATTTCATGAGAAGGTCGTGTGCCCTCTTCTGAATAGATATGATGAGTACAATAAGAGGGACTTATTCCAGTCAAATCATCGAGAGTCCACCCGATGGCTCTGCGATGTTGCTGGAGGACAACAATCAGACGGGATTCCTGTTCAGGACTGAGGTTGGAATTGATAATCACAGGAAGGGTCTGATTAGAACCCAAAAAGATGTATTTCAAGTGAGCAGGAAGGGGTTTCAGTTCGAGGATGGGGTTATCAGCAACAGCGGGTGGTTCAGTATAGATGTGAGGTTCAAGGGTGGGAGTTACTGGGTTGTTCATATCTGGATTCGACTCCTCTGTTTGCGGGTCAAGATCCTTCTGTGGTTGATGAGGCATAATCGAGTCATTCTGGAAGTGTGATTCATCAACCAAAGTCCTGATGTCACAAATTTGTTCGATGACACCGCAATTAATTCCTTGTTGGGCCTTAAATATATCAATTTTCAGTGTTTGATCGCCAAACTTAAGCTCTATTTGGCCCTCCTCACAGCTGATGTTGGCTCTAGCAGTAGCCAAGAAAGGTCTCCCTAGAATGATTGGTGTATCCCTAGGGTTCTCAGGTGCGTCCATATCTAAGACTATAAAGTCCACTGGGAAATAGAAATCCTGCACTCTTACGATAACATCCTCGAGAATCCCTTTTGGTGACTTTATAGATCGATCTGCTAATTGTAATGTTACCTCGGTTGGTTTTAGCTCAGATTCTTCTAGTTGATCAAGTAAGGATGTGGGTATCAGGTTTATGGATGCACCCAAGTCTAACAATGCTCTATCAAATTGGGTACCACCTATCTTGCAGGAAATCAGGGGAGTACCAAGATCTTTTGCCTTGGGTGGGAGTCTACTGAGGATTACAGAGCTGGCTTGCTCTGACAGAACAATTGGGCTCCCTCCCTTGGTTCGCGGCTTACGCTGGGGTGTACATATATTCTTTAGAAATCGTGCGTAAGCTGGTACGTGGCGGATTGCATCCATCAAGGGGATGTTTATGTGGACCTGCTCAAAGAGCTTGACCAGGTCCTCCTCAGGGGCCACGGGTTTGGTGGTCTTCTTTCCCTTGGTCAAGGCCTCGGGAAATGGGATCTTGGTTGGTTCTTCTAGGATAGGTCCAGGTTGTGGATCCGGAACAGTGGTATCTTGGATAACTATCCTAGGGTCATGGTTATCAGGCATGGAGTGGTTTGGATAATGCGGGTCTTGAGTTGTTTTACCACTACGTGTTGTTACAGAATTTAATCCGGCCTGATTTTGGTTTGGGTTTGGTAAGAGGGGTGGCTGCTGCTGAAATCCCGCATAAGAAGTTGAAGCTTCCATCTCGTCTGGAGATGGAGCAGTAGGGGCCTGATAAATCCATTGTGCGTGGCCTAAATTTGGATTCATAACGCGCTTCTGGGTCGACACGTTATTCGGGTTAGGAAGAGGTTGGGAAGGGAGTGTGCCTGGCTGGCGAGAATTTGCCAACTGGGCCAGTTGAGTTTTAACCTCTGTAAGTTCGTCCTTGTGCTGTTTTTGAATAGCTGCATTCGTTCTTTGAATGTCAGCCAGAGTCTGAAGGATTAGGGACATTTGATCCTGATTTGGCCCTGATGGATAAGTAGGGTTGGGCCGAGGCTGAGGCGGCTGGTAATGACGAGAGGGCTATGGGCGGGACTGAAAAGGTGGTCTTTGGGTTTGGGAATTTCCCGCCCACTGAAAATTGGGATGGTTTCGCCATCCAGGGTTGTAAGTGTTGGAGAATGGGTCGTTCTGGATGGCGTTGAGGTCCTCGCAGGTCTGAGGAACCTCCTGAGAATCAGGGAAAGGGGGAATGGAGTTCCCCGGGCTGGTGTAGAAAGGATCGGATGATCCTCCGATCCAAGAATCAGATGGGGATGGATCTGGATCCATCCTAGGGGAAGATCGGTGGAGGATGTTTTGCACAGTCTCCTGTGTGGAAGGAGGTTGTGCAAAGGAGTTACGCGCGGAGGTGGCTCGCTGCAAGTGCTGAGTCAGCTCATCCACCTTCTTCTCAATGATTGAGACCTTGTCCAATCGACTGGCCATTAATTCCAGGTCGACTGATACGGACAGGCCCTGCGTCTCATGTGCTCCCTTAAGATTCGTCGCTGCGCGGGTATTCGTCCTGTCGAATAATCCCATGGAGTCATTGTTGATGGAGTTCTCGCACATGTTTTCGAGAATCTCCCATACGGTGTCTTCATGTTGACCCATGATGTTTCCTCCGCAAGTTGCATTGACGAAAAGGCAGATGTCCTCACGGAGTCCCTGGTAAAAAGATTGGACTTGTTCCCATTTAGGAACTCCGTGATGGGGGCACTTTCTCATGAGATCCTGAAAACGATCCCATGCCTCATGGAGAGGTTCTCCTGATTGTTGAGTGAAGTGTGTAATCTGATGGCGCAAGGCGTTGGTCCGACCAACGGGAAAAAACTTTTTCAAAAACTCGGATTGAAGTTCTTCCCAAGTGTTGATCGGCCGGGTCTGAGTTTGATACCAATGGGCGGCCTTGTCCATAAGAGAAAAGGAGAACATCTTCATGAGAAGAATATCCCGATTTTGCGCATCTGACCCAAAAGTTTGGGCCAGATGCTTTAGCTGTTTGATGTGCTGGAAGGGATCTTCAGAATTAAGCCCATGGAATTTAGGTATAGCATGAATCATGTTGGGCTTTAATTCAAAATCAGGTCCTCCAGTCGGGATTCTAACTCGAGGCTCAATGGCCACCGCAGCAGGATTGTAGTGGTCCCGCATCGTAGGACGCTATGGTGGGTGCACGAAGTTTTGGAAGAGGTCATTGAGTCGCTGGAGCTGGTGCTCCAGATTATTTTCTTCCTCAACTGGCTGAGCCATGATGGGGGAAGAAGAAGAACTTGGTTCTGAATCAGAAGAGAGAATAATGTGAGGGTGTTGCTGCACAAACACGGGCGTCGAGGCTTGGCCTTGACGAGAGCGAATTTCTAAAGGAGGTCTTAAGGGTGGTCTTAAGGACCTCCTTCCGTACACGCACTGTTGGAAGAGATGAGTTTGGAAGGTGCTGGACCCAATCAAGACACCCAAAAATGTGTTGGGTGACTATAGAGGTGCGGGGCAGATGGACCCCTTGATCAGAAAGATCGTCCACCTGAGAATTACCTGGGCAGCCAGAGAGGGAGAGTCCCGCAAAGACCCCTACACGGTAGAGCGTCCCCACGGGTTACAGGGTTTCCCCCACCCGACCTCTCTTGTCACTGCGGTTCCAGGTAGAACAGAATGGGGATCTTGACCTCTTAAGTCTACCAATTTTTAAGATCAGGGTGCTTAAGGTTTCACTTGAACTTTAGTCTTTTAAGTGCAAAGAGTGACCTAATTTAAGGTTGGTTGACCCAAGGGGTCAACTTTACCTCTTGTTTTCTTTGAGAGCTTTTAGGTCTTGTCTTTTAGGGTTCAAGTGTTTAGAGAGCCAATTGTTTTAGGTTTTCTTTGAATAGGTATTTTCAGACAAGGGCTTGGGCACACTTCATTTGGTTTTCTCAATTCTTGCTTAAGGAGTGTGTCTCTAAATCCCTAGTGTTGGATCCTAGGTTGGCTCTACTTGGTCCAGTTAATTATTTGTTGGGTAATTAGGGCTCAAGCAAGAATGTGTTAGCCCTTAAATACCCTTAATAGTGTGCAGGAGTAATGAGTTGAAAACATGCAACTCTTTATGGTTACTAAGTATGGAAGACAGGTTAGCCCTATATTGCTTGTTCTTTTCTTTTCTTCCTCTTTAGAGTTTAGGGGTTAATAGCGAGAGGAAAAAAATTTACCTGTCCTCGGAGTGGTTGTCGTGCGGTTGCTTGTCTTCTTGATTTCCTGTAGCTGCACAAAAGAGAGGAGATTATCAGAAACTAAAAAGAAACAGGAATGTTTACCTCTAGAATAGCCGTTGCTCCCCGGCAACGGCGCCAAAAACTGGTGGCGACCTTCCTCTATAGTTTTATTATTTCGTCGTAGTATAGTATAGAGAGGTGATTACCAGTTTAATACAATTTGTTACTCGGAAATAAAGAGTTCCCGAGGTCGAACTCAGAGAGCAAGTTGTATTCTAGGGGTACAAGTTTCTTTTACAAAAATAAAGAAAGAGAGAGAGAGAATTTGTTGGCTTTTCTTCTTTTCTCTTTGCTTCTCCTCTTCTTCCTTCTCAGATCTTCTGCTCTCTTCCTTTGTTCTTATTCTTTATCTGCAGTGGTGATGTTCTTCTTCTTCTTTCAGCTGTTTCTGCTCGTCTCTTCCTTTTTCTTCTGCAGAGCGGTCTTGTTCTTCTTCTTCTTCTTTCTTTCTTCTTTTCCTTTCTTCAGATCTTCTTCTCGTGCTCTTCTTCTTCTGCAGAGTCTTCACTTGGCCTCTCTGTGTTCCTCCTCTGCCTCGCCTTCCTTCTCCTTCTTTGCCTTCAGGACGTCGTCTGATTTTCCAATCAGACGACTTAAACCGCCGCTGCTACAGTGCCGCTCGGTGCTCCTTCCTTCAGCTTTCGTCGTCCTTCTTCTCTGCCTCGCTCGTCTTCTTCTTCTTCGCCTTTTCCTCTTTGCTTCGAGCAGTCCTGGCTGCTCTTCTTCCGTCAGTCTTCTTCTCCGATTCTTCTTCTTCACCTGTGCCTGCAAACTTGCACCGCTTGATTAGAGGGGCAAAACCTATCTCTACCCTCCCCCGCGTCTCTCTCTCACAGAATCTACTCTTAGGAAAGCTCTCCCAGAGCTGCCGGGTTGCCGGGTACGGGTCGCGCCCGGGTCCAGGCCCACCGGCGTGAGTGGTGGGCGAGGAGTGCAGGTTAGTCTAAGTCGGGTCGGGCCAGGTCCGCGAGGCGTGAGCGCGGATGAGACCGGGTCGAGCGAGTGAGTGAGAGGGACCTCACCCCGTGCTCAGGAGGCAACGAGCATAAGGCACTTTTTGTTTTTATGCGGGCGCGCTCCTCTGAAAGGTTACGAGGTGGGACTAAATGTCCCACCCCAATTTGGGTGCCTGCGCGGAGGAAGCAGCGGCAGTCGAGGCGAAGTGCGGGGGCTTCGCGCGAGAGCTTCGCCTCAACTGCAGCCTAACGCTTTGCCGAAATGCCCCCGCACAGCCTGGGAGTGTGACCTGGGCGCGGCGCACCTGGGGCAGCAGGTGAAGAAGCTGCTTCGCTTCAACAATGGCGGCGACGAGCGCAAGTACCTGCCCACAGAAAAACGGCCTCTCGGCCCAATCAGAAACGCAGAGGACCTTCGCCGTGGCACGGCGAAGGTGCTCGGGGGGTGTGCAGGCGGCGGGGCGGAGCCTAAGGGCTGCCCTAGGTCGGACTGTGGGTCGGGAGATGGGTTTGTTCGGTGGAGTTGCAGAGGGTGATTTGGGGGAAGTGGAAGGGCGGAGGTTGATCAGGGTGAGGAGGCGGAGGTTCTGCGGTGGTCGGCGAGCCGTGTGGGTTGCTGGAGTGATGGGAGCAGGTCGCCGGAGCAGGGGCCGGAGGTGGAGAAGGTGAGGGCGATTGGTCGGATCGGGGTAACAGTAAAGATGTAAAATGAGGAAAAGGAAGAGGGAAGAAAGAGGAGGAGTTCTACCTACTTAGCAGGACGAGGAGGGGCCGGAGCGGGCGACAGTCGTATCAACTGTCGCCAGAGAAGAAGATGCCCGGGGAAGGGGCGGCGGCGAGGAGAGGGCCGGAGAGGCGCCAGCTGGGTGCGGCGTGGCGCGGGAAGAGCGAGGGAGAGCAACCCTGCAGCTGGTAGTGCGGCAGAGCGACGAGGAGGAAGAGGGGAGGCCGCCGGAGCTGGAGGGCTTCCTGTCGGAGTGGGAAGAGAGGAAGTGGGGGTCTTTCTCCGTCAGGACTGAGCTGCTCAGAACGGCGGAGCGACGGGGGTATTTATAGAGGCGGAATCAGAGAGGAGGGCGGAGGGAGACGACGTGTCTCCCTCGCCGGAGGACGCCGGAGATGGAAACCCATACCGTCCGTGCGTTCGCACGGCCGGTATGGTGGGTTGCAGCGACCAGGGGGGTGTTCCTGCGACGGCTGACGGCGCAGGGCACCCCCGGTTGTCTTGCCAGACCCTCCCCCTTACCCTGCGCGGCTCCATGCTCCGCGCAAGGTCGCCGGAGCATGGTGCTGGTCAGGTTTTGGCAGGAGGGTCCTGAATGCAAAGAACAAAGGAGAGTTAGGGGCAGAAATGCGAGGGTTCAAAAGTTGAGGGCCAAAAAGTAAATATATGAGGACCAAAGTGTAAAGTTGGTCAAGAAGGTTTCTTCTTAGGCTCAAGTTTTTATACATGACTAATTAGGACCTAAGGAATCTGATGGTGAATTTTATTTCTAGATTAAACCTTGTTTGACTGGTTAATTTACGCAAAAACCCAAATTAAGTTATTAATTGGGTATGATTCTCAGTGTAGGTCAAAATGGGTTCTGAAGGCCAAATTGAAGGTTCTAAACCCTAGAGATTATTTTTCTATAAATTTTAGAGGGTTTATTCTATTTTTACTTTGCCTCAAACCTCGTGAATTGAAGTGGGTTTGTTTTAGGGTTACAGATTATCATTTAGTTCCTTGGAATTGCTGTAGCCCTTATCAGATCATCCCACTTTCCTTCTTATTTGGTTTGTTTGACCTATGTTTGGACCCTGAATTACCCTGTATGCAGATTATACTGGTAAAATTGCATTTTTACCCCTTATGACTTGTTTTCTCCTTAAACTCAGAATTCTCTGAGTTAAGCCTTTCCTTAAGTTATGTAGGAGCTTTTATCCTTTGTATTAGGTTAAAATGAGCTAGTTATGGCTCATGATGAGGTTCTCATCAGGAAGCTTGCTTCCCAAGCTCAAAACATCCCCCAGAGACCTATAAAAGAACCCCCAGATCAAACCGAAGATCCCACGCTCGAATTCAACCGGATACCCCTTTCATTTCATCTCTCCTCATTTAGCCGAAGCTCCTCAACATCCGGCGAGCTCCTCCAACTCCTTCCTTCATCTGACCGCAATATCGACAGCAAATCCTTTCCTACCTTCCTCCACGTTGCACCATACCAGCAGGCACTTCTATCTCTTTCATCCTCGCTGTCCTACCCTCACCGGAGCACCTTCTTCTCCAACACCGACCACACCGCAACTGGCGTCGCCTCTGCCCCTCTTCGTCCTCCAATCACCTAGATAAGTTCCCTAACTCCTCTACTTCATTCACACACCAACCACACCTCGTTTCGACCGTCGTATCACCCCGACCACCTTCACCTTCTTCCGCTCTGGCCACGACTCCACACCTCCATCCGCTTCGCCACTTACTCCAAAAGCTTCGCCGTGTCCCAGAGAGCAAATGCCCTTTGGTTATTGAGGCTATTGGCCTTTCCGCAGTGCCACTGAACACCCCACCTTTGCACAGCTGTCTTCGTCACCGTCAGGCCTCCACCCTCACTCGCACCACACGCTGCACCCACCATCACACTTGCCACTCCACGGCAATCCTTCTGAGCCTGTTTGATGTAGCCGCAAGGCTGTTCTCGTGATTTCAGGTTTCTCGTCAGTCGCAGCCACTATTGCCATCTTTGCCGCCCTATTCGTCGTGTTCAAAGCCCCGCACGTCCCAGGTGCTACGCCCAGGTTGTGCGAAGTAGTTCCAGGCAAGTCTCTAGGCCTTCAATTGGCATCAGCATACACTGCTGCTACTCCAATTTAGCGAAGGAAGCCCACTGCAGTTGCATAGAGAAGAGCCCTGTGGGATTAGTCCCACATGGGGCGCTGACAGACGGGCGACACCGCATAAGAGGATTTTGTCATACGGGCGTATCACTTCAACTGAACACAAGGGGTGAGGTCCCCGCTCACCCTTCACCTGCGCCTCGCCCGTGACCTATCCCTTATAGGCCTGGAGTTGACCCAACCCGCTTAAGCCCTGTCCACACCTCGGCTACGATATCACGCTCGCAACCCTGGTCCCGGCTACGCTTAAATCCGAATCCGATTACCCGAGGCTCAAGGAGAGCGGATCCTAGAGAGAGAAAGAGGCAGAGCGCACGGGGGTAGGGGGTTTTGCTCTAAGGTTCAACAGCTAACACTTAGCCGTTTGAAGAAGGAACCCTTCCCCTTGTACGAGAAGAGAAGGAAGAAGAAGAGCAGCCACAAAGAAGAGAAGGAAGACGGACAGGAAGCCTGAGAAGAGAAAGAAGAGAAGAAAGCAATAGAAGAAGAGCAGCAAAAGTGCATTGTGCACTTATCCTACGTGGCTTTATTTGATTAATACTATTGAGATATTTGATATTATTGTGAGGGGTAATTGGTGATTTAAATCATCATTTTATTCCATTCTTTTTACACTATTTGACATTCGCCTTTATTTATTTCATTTTTATTTGGAGTTCTATTATAAATTACTTATATTGTGTTTGAATTGCAATCTTGAGAATTATTTTGTCAATTACTCCTTGTGTTCGACTTCGGACTTCCATTCGAGTATAAATTCTATTTGTTTTCAAGCGATTTCGACCTATACTATGACACAGCTTTTATAACCTCGATTTCGCTAGTCAACAAGTATCGGTACTTATCATGAGTACCGATACTTGATGACTTTGTTGGTACTCAACTATAAGCATTGAGTATCGATACCTATGATGAGTACCGGTACCCAGGCTTTGTTGGGCTAGCTGCTAGTTAACTGTGAGTAGTGAGTACTGTTGAACGGTTACGAACCTACGCTAACGTGTTTGGTTTTGGAAAACCTGTCGTTGTAGTTCGAAAGCGAAGAATTCGTGTTCAACAAATAAAATTTATACCGAAATTAAAATTCCGGGTCGAACACAGGGAGGCGGACGTTTGATTTAAAAATTACGCGTTTCTTTTTATTTGTTACAGAATAATTCAATTTAGAGCTATCTAATTATTTACAATAAATAGAAGAGAGAGAGAGAGTATGTAGAAAGAGAATATTACACAGAGAAATCAAAATGAGATGTAGAATAAACAAGGAATTTTTGCATTGAAAAGATTGTTCATTACAACTAGAAAGCATAAAACAATTACTCTAGAAAGCAATAAATTTACTCTAGAAAGCATTAAAAGAATGGAGGGAGAAATGTCATCCTCGACGGTCGCTTGGAGGACGAGTAGATTAATCTAGAAAGTAGTAAATCTATACTAGAAAGCGGTAAAAAGAATAGGGAGAGAGAAATCCTCCTCGACGGTTGCTTGAAGGAAGAGCCGGACGGGACGACGCCTAGACGAAGGAGAACGAAGCGGGACGAAGGAGGACGAAGCAGAAGAACGGGAACGAAGCAGCACGCCGTCGTCGTCGCGGGGTCCACTTCCGAAGGGGAACGAAAATTGGACTTTATCTCGCGAGAAGCATCCCGGGTGTGGGACAAGCTTCTCTTGAGCTTTGGAGGGGTAGAGAGGAGAAAGAAGGGATGAGAATTTCGTATGGACGGGGTCTCCTTTTATAGTTGCAAGGAGTGGGGGCAAAATGGACATTACAACTTCAAAATAATAAAAGAGGGGTCTTTAGTGACGGATAAATCCGTCACTAAAGCTCCCTTCGTGGGCGACGTGGGCGGCTCGCGTGCGCCCGCTCGGCTACTCGCGTGCACAACGCTCGCGCACGTCCATTGATTTTCAGTCGTCTTATCGCGAGATCGAACGGCTTAAAATCGCGCCTTCATCCGCTGCAACCCGCCCGCCTGAGCCTACGATCGCGCGTTACGCGGGGCGTCCAATCGCGCGTCGGCGCTATCGGGCGCCCGCGACCGAACGATCTCCATCCGACGCTCCATGCGCCTCAATTACCCACGCCTTCAATCCCCTCACCGCGGCTCGAACCCGCGCCCCGCGCTCGTGTAAGCGCGCTCGACCGCTGCGCTGCGGGGCGCGGATGGTCGAGCGCACGTTTTAAGCATCAGGCGGCCACAGCCGTTGGATCTCCATCTGACGGCGGAGAGCAATCGGGCGGGAGCCTTCACAAAATGCAAGAGGCCGTTTGGGCGGCTGAGATGGCGCCACGTGGCGCCATCTTGGCCGTCCATCTTCTGGAAGTTGTAGATGGTGCCACGGATGTCGGATTGACTCGATTTTTGTGTCGTTGGGCTGCGATCGTCGATCCGAATTCATCCGTGCAGTTGGATTTGTCATCTGAAGTGCGGATTTACACCATCCTGGCCCTTGATCTTCTAGGGCTCCCCGATCTCTATCTGATGCTATAGATGCCTGATTAGGGCGATCTTGGAGTCGTTGAACTCCAATCGTCGCCCTGATCACATCCATACGGTTGGATCTTTAATCCGAGGCCCCGATAAAATGTTTGCCTTGTCCAAGCACATAAAAGGAGACAATTAACCTCCATTTTATTCAAACTACTCTAAATGCGAGATGATGCGTGTTATGCAATATTTATATCATGAAATGCAATCCTATGCTTAAGAACATGCATAAATAGACATTTTAAGTAGTGTAAATGTATTTACATCAAGTACCGGTACCACAACTTTAATATCGGTACCAATTAACCATTGTGCCTAATCTGAACGGTCATTTTGCAATTAATTCTATCTCTAATATTCCCATTTTACCCCTAATGGCTAGTAGTCGTAGGGAAGGTGTTTGGTGGCCTATATAAACACCTTGTGTATGTCATTTGCACATGACACAAGTATAAAAATTCTCCTTTCTCAAATTTTCATATTTCTCAATTCAAGTTGTGAGAGTTGTTGATTTGTTGCATTTTACTTCAAGGAGATTCACACTTTGCAACAAGTCTTTTCTGGAAAATTCGTTCTTCCTCGTAAAATCACTCTTTTTCTCTTTAGTGTTTTTTGTTAGATTGATCAACTTTCTTTCAAGCTAATTCTTGTTAAAAACTTAAGAACTTAGTTGTATGCTAAATTGTTTCTTGCTTATACTTGTAACTTTTTTGTTTGCATCTTATCTTATAATTTGGTTGAGGTAACCCGTTATTTACCTCTGTTTATAGTAAATTGATTCCCTTTTGGTTGAGGAAATCGGGTTCAAAATCCTAAGTCAAGAGTCTTAGGTAGTAGAGTACCCAAGTGAGGGATACCACTATACATCAAGTGTACTATTTTTTGTGGTTTGCTTTATTTGTATATTTTTGTTTACCACACTATTCATCCTCCTTCTAATGTACTTGTGCCTTAAGATCCTACATTCCAAATAAATTAAATGGCGTCGAAACTGGGGGATTAATTTTGGATTTCACAACTTCCACACCTCTTCTAGAATTCGCAAATTCCACCTGGTTATTCCACTAGAACTAACTTTTAGCTATTATTCACCATTTATTCCATGATATTATTCTTCCTAACAAATACCTTAGGTGGAATAAACACTCATAATTCCTTAATGTGACAATAAACACCACAAAACATCCCAACTAACCAAACATCCTACCCAGAATAACCCTACTTTATTCTTTCACTTATTCCCTCACTGTTCGGCGGCCAATGACTTTTCCCCTGCTCGATCCCTCGCTCCCCTTTCTACTCCATTTTTAGAACTTGCATCCGTACAGGGCTCTGGTCTGTCATTTGAAGCTAATCGGAGCCCCCTCCCACCAGATCTTGTTCCCCTTGCTCAAGATCCCTCCTACTACATCAGACTCAACATGCATGGGCTTTGATGGCCTGCAGCGGCCAGGATTGGGCAACGCGTCGATGAGCATTGTGGTCAGCATTTCTCCTCTGCTCGGCGCAAGCTTCGAACGGCGAGAACTCCTCCGTTGTAGCTTGGTGGTCGTGCTTCTTCTGTCTTCGATCAAGCGCAGCGGAGCTCGTTGCGGTTGGATGGTGTGGTGAGGCGACGGATAGGCCCTTAGCATCGGCAGCGGCGGAGTACGACGGTGGAAGGGCCCTAGGCATCGGCGACGGTTCCACCAAAGTGCTTTCTCCGGTTCACCTGGTGCAAGGGCCGAGGTTGGAGCCAGCCATGTGTGCATTTCATCGATGGCATTGTCTCATTTTGCATGCCAGTTGCATGTTGCAAAGTTTGAGTGTTCTTTTTCTTTGCGTATGGTTGGATCCTTTCTTTTTTCTTGTTTTTAATTTAGGTTGTTTTGTTGGGGATGATGTGTAACCCTGGACTTTTACGGTTGAAATTCTGACGTAAGTCAGTGGTCGAATTCGATCTTCAGTTCATTTTATTTCGACTTTCTTGTTAAGCATGATCTTCGAGATTTTTCTCGTTGGCGCTTGCCATATCTACGAGCATGAGGTCACCCTCCCTTTAAGAGGTCGTTCGATTCTCAATCTCAGGATACTTTTTTTTTCTTTTTCCTTTGTTTCTTATCTTATTTTTTGTGTTTTGTCTTCCTCTATACTACAGGGCGCATTTCCCCCTTTGTAGGTAAGGATTCTCCGTCTCTCCCTTTCACTTTGGGAGACCATCTTCTTGTATCGTATTCTTCCCCTTCAATAAAATATTTATTTTAAAAAAAAATCACTTAACCCACCATTCATTCCACTCCTTAAATTGTTCCACAATTTTATTTCACTTACCGCATGTGCATAAAATGACCTTTTTTACTTGTCGTGGGAGTCTGATTAGAAAATCCATAGACGAAAATAAGGCTTTTAATTCAACCAAACCAACTCTGCCTGTTAGTTTAACCTAAATAGAAAGTTTGTTGTTTAAGTTCGATGCAAGGGGTTTAAATAATCAATAACATATATTGGAGTTCAATTTAATAATAAAATTAAAAGTTTGAGTTCATTTTGTTAATAATTTCTTAACATTATTGGAGCGAGCATGTTCGATTTGACATACAATATTTAGGGTAACCTATATTTTGTTAACTTTAATAATAATGTAACCTACAATGTTTTACTAACTTAAATGCTAATAATTTTGCATGATTCAACTAAACCGTAAGAGTGGGGATTAGATTAGAGTTTTTGTGGTAATTTTCTTTATTATATTTTAAAATGTATGATATATGTATATATTTTAAACTAATAAAGTACATCAGAGTGTATATAAATACATTAACTTTTAAAATTAATATATATGATCAATATACAGTGTTTATAAATGTATGTGCATCTATATACAAATACTGTGATAGACCTACCGGGGAGTGATGGAGAGAAGATTTTCATATGAAACAACCTAAGAGATTGCAATCTCATAGGCTCAGGATCAGTTAATTGGTGCATAGGACTAGCATACTTAGGTTGAAGAAGAGGATGAGATATAAACCTAACTCTATAAATTGTCTTATTGAAAATAGAGACTTTTGAGTGGTACACGGACCCTCCCCTCTACTGTAAAAAGGGGATGTGAGTCTCAGAAGTGAGACCCACATTCCCTATTAATAATTTAATAGAGGGGGGAGGAGAGGGCAGTTTGCATAGGAGTGTCTACAAAAAAATTTCCTTGTAATATCTAAGGAGTTGAGTGTTGGTAACGATAAGGGGTCACTCTACATCTTCTAAACATGATATTGTAATCGAGAGCCTGCCAATGAAACTCAAGCATGAAAATACAACACTCAGCGTATCTACACTCCTCACCTTCTTATGACTAATGAGGTAGCTGTCAAAGGGATGAAGGTTGTGGTTGAGAGATAAGGGGGGAAGTAGTAGGGGCAAAGATGTGGTTAAGTCACAACCAAGAAGGGGGTTAGAGGGCAATGGCAACAGAGAGGAAGAGAGAAGGTTAGTGACAGGAATACAGGGAACGGTACTTCTTACGAATTGGGATATGAAATGGAGATAAAGTTGACCATTTCTAACATTTAACAACATTAATTGATAGGGCATCACTAGGAGGTTTGTGCAAAGATTCTTTAACTTCGTAGCGGCATTGGGTAAAAGCTGAAAATGCATGGGCAATTATATAATATCACCCTATTTGCAACAAGTACGTAAAATTCTCGAAAGCGCTTGCGATTCGGTGTTTGCATTTGTATTAATCTCCCCTCCAATATAAAAGAGTAGGGCCCCAACTATGCAGGTTTACCAACTTCAAATTTGCAGCTTCGTGCTTGTGTCCTATAGGTTGATTCCTTCCAAGTAGTAGGGCTTGAAACCATCATAGAACTCCAAAATAAGATGGAAAACCCAGTCTTAAAGATCAGCGCGAACTCCAATTCCAGAATGAGGTTCAAATGATTACCCAGATTATGTTCGAAGCTGCAGCAGCTGAATCTTTTTTTTGTTGAAACAGCTGCAGCTGAATCTAAAATCCTCAATAAAGTACTGAGAATGGAAATCCTACGACCAAGTATTGACCACTATAACTATTTTAAAATCCCACCTCACGGCTCTGTAGAATTTTAAGCCTGATCCCTTTGTAGATTCCAACTTAAGCCCAATATTCCTAGGCCCCATGATCTTTCAATACTAGAAGGCCTCAAATTAAAGCTTAAGGCCCATTGGCCCATTCACCATTATGGGTCCCAAAGCTAAAAAAACGGCCAATTCTTTTTATTTTAACGTATCCTAAACGCAAAACCATTTCTCCAAGTAAATCATCCATGCTGAAAATCATCGAAGAAATAATCAAATCGAGCACCATCTACTTCCAATCACTTTGATGGAGTCATCACACATGAAAGTCATCAAACAAGCAAGCAATTACAATAAGAAGACATTTATGTGAAAAACCCTTCGCTAATCAAGGAAAAACCAAGAACAAAAATTAAGAGATCCACATAATTACGTTGACACCTCGTTATAAAGGGATCTTTTGCTCTCAATTAAATCAGAAGATAAAATTCCCCCTACGCCCAACATAATTTCCCCTCCATGGTTATGGACGTAGGGCCTACAGGAACCTCTCCATGCTGTGCAATCAGAAGCTTCTCAACGAGGAAAGGCAACGTTTACCAAAGCTTCAGATCCTCTCTAGCGATTGGAGAGATCTAATGTCATCCAATAATGTTGTTGATCCTACTGAGATATTACCGATTATGTGTAAACAAAGCAAAATGGTAAAGATGCATAAGAACCTTCTCGATTGCAAAAATAACGAAAACTAAATCGAATGCAATAGCCAGACTAGATCGAGCTGAAGAAGAAGAAATGATTTTTTTGGCAACCATTTCAGTTATCAATTTATTATTTTGCAAATCAACCATGGTACCCTTGGTGAGTAAAGCATAAGTTCAGCATTCGACTTAATCCTACTAATGATAGGTGGAAGAAAAATTATACTGATTGCAAGAACATTAGATGATACTGTAAAGTCCGAAAGATAGTCAAGTTTGTGTTTCTTCGATCAATGAACGATTATTAACATTCCCTGCATGCAAAAGTAATTGGTTTCTGGCGTTGGAAAGGAAAAAAAGTTCACCCTTGCCAAAGGTGGAGTTAATTTGTGTCACACCTTTTGATTGTAGAACAACATTATGGCGTAGTTGATGTGGTAGGGGTTGATGAATGGTAACATGGATCACAAGGTTTACAAGAATTATTAACTTAAATCTCCATTTATGATTAAATTTACTTCACTTTTTAATAAAGCAATAATAAAAATAACTCAATAATAAAAATAAAATAAAATAATAATAACATCCTTTCTACATTTAAATCACACCTGCACATAATTTACAATACATCAACCTATCTATCTCATCTACTACTTACCTTACCACCTTACCTTTTTTTTTTTTCAAACATAAGCACTTATTAAAGAGAACGAGAAATTACAAGAAGGCGTGCTCCAAAGGGGAAGGGAAAAATGAAAATCTAACTACCCACATGAAGGTGGAGAAAGTAAACTCCTCTGTGTAAAGGGGGAACAAAATTTGTGAAAAAAAGAAAAGAAAAGGACAATAAACATAAAAGAAACTTCTTCAAGCAAATGAACTCGTAATCATCGTAGTTCCATGTCGAAGGATGACGACTGTATCACTGAAAGTATGATTCCGACGATCCATAGATCCGTACAAATGAGAAGGAAGGAATCGAAATGAGTCAACGAGATCTCGTCCGAGCTAATGCAGTGTCTAATATGGTCCCATCAAAAATTGTAGAAGTAGAAAGCGAGATTCACATTAGCAGTCGACACGGAGAGACAAAGGGGGACACGATCATCGTGGCGAGGAGGAGGATGATAAGAATGAAATTTTACTTAAAAGAGAGAGTTAAAGCATGTCGAAAAATGGAGAAAGGGAGGGGTGGAAACCCTTGACGTTGATTGGCCTATCAAGGGTCCCAACGACGGAAACAACAAAAGAAGAAGCTTGCAAAATGGATCAGATCTCTACAGAAGTTGTCTACCACCTTTTTAACTTACCTCGTCTTAACACTTAACTAGATATTACTATCAATCCGCAGCCAAACGAGGCTGAGGTCAAGATGTGATGCTCGACATGAAAGTGGAGACGCGGATCCCTTACACGTGCTGTATTATATACATGGAGCAATGGAGGGGAATACTGCAGAAGACGATGTGAGACCCAACAAAGGCCTATTGATATGTCTCTAATAACTCACAATGTGCAGCACTCCCATCGATGAGAACACATTGACATCTGTTACATAATTGAAGCAGCGTGGGAGAACAGTCACGAGGTTACTGTTCCTTTGAATTATTTTCCTTTCTCTTTTTACATTTTTTTTCTTTTGCTGCAGCGTGCGTCCTTTTTCTTTTGCTTCTTTCCCTTGCACGGACTCTTCCTCTCCTCCACTCTCTCTCTCTCTCTTAACATTTTTTTTTTTACACTCTTATTTCCTTTTTTTTTTCACATTATTTAACGTATCCGTCCGTTGCAAATTTTATTTTAACCATCAATATCTTCATTTTATTTTTCTTTTTCGGTTAGAGATTGATCTTGAATATTTTACAAAATAATATATATATAAAATTAGGTAAATTTAAGATATTAATTGAAAATAAATCTATACCGAATAACATATTTTTGTAACATATGATATTTTAATTTTTATTGATGTTTTTTTTTTTTTTTTCATCTAAGGAAATCAAAGTATATCAAATAATATATTTTACGATATATGATATGTTAATTTTTTTTAATTGATTGAATGGGAAGATATATCAATTAAAAATTATATTTGACTTTGATGTGATAAATTTTTATATTCCTATAATTATTGAGTTTTACGACTAGTTATTAATTATGTCGCATTGGACGACGAGGACATTGCAAGTGGCATAGCTAGGGTCTTCCCATATCTTTCTCCTAGCATCTTTAGGTGGTGTTTGATTGAGGAAAATTGTCAGAAGAGATAAAAAATATATATAGATCGGAAGTAATTAATGGTTTTTATTCCTCCTAAAAATCTGATTGAATTGATACTTACATCAAAAAAAAATTAGTAAGGTTTATTTCTGGTAAAATAAGAAGAAGAAAATTAATTTAAAAATATAAAATTAAATTAAATTTGCTGAGTGGTTGGAATGAAATGAAATTTGCGAGTGTCAGAAATTCACGGCACAGCGCCGGCACCAGGCCATGGCGGAAACAAAGCTGACCAAACGTAGAACAAATCGTTACTTTCGGGCTTATTCCACGTAACAAGCGTGACGTGAATGTTCCAGCAGATGAGATGCGACGAAGTTTCCAGGCAATTGCTCATATTAAAAGGTAATAAATTCGCTCCAATTATTAAATAATCAACCAATGATGTTTAACGCCACCCATTATTCAAACTAATTAAAAATCAGATTAGAAAAATTGATTTCTTGCTTAATTTTATTTAATAACAATTCTTAGTTTTCATATATATACAAAAATTTCAATCTAACTCCAAAATGTAAATAAAAATTTGGAGCGAACATGATTTTACACGACTCTGCTGTCCAGTGTCGACGATAATCAAGGAGGAGGTTGTGAATACCAAAAAGTTCAATCTCAGTTGTTGTAATCATACTTTTCGTTTTATCTACTTGATTCTTTCTTAGGTTGCAAATGATTCCTATTATTAGATGATGATGTCATTGAATGCAAGTACAAAAATATAAAGTTGACGTAAGTTAACGACATGCAAATTAATTTATATTGATATTGGTAAAAAGTGTCCTACCGTTATTACGTAACCATTTATATGATTGTTTACTGGTTGGACTTATAATTTCTCTGTTTGAAAAAGAAACATCTAATTTCAGAAAGAAAATGAGGACCATGAAATCAGGTAAGATAAGAAGATTAATTCGACAACAATTTGAAAGAATAATGAATTTCAAATCGTCGGTAAAGGGATTTTTCGAAGGTCTCAGATCGAAATCTATGGCTTTTTAAATGAGATGTACGTAGACCCGAGTTAGAAAATATCCGAAGCTTTTTGGATATTTAGTGTTCGACCAACTCGGTGCATGACTCACGCGTACTTGTACAAGGTCCACTCTTTTATTAACCTATGACCCATGTATGTATAACTCCAACCAAATCACTTATGTCCCGTTTAATAAAAGAAATAAATTTATAAAATAAATAAAAAAAATAAGGAAGAAATAAAATAAATAATAAAATAAGTGATTTAATTTATTTAAATATTTTAATAAATTAAAATTATTTCACAGAGAATATAAAATAATTTTATTTTAGATTAAATTTATCTAACTTAATATAAATAAGAGACATATTAAATAACAAATTAAATACTTAACCTAACATAAATTTACTTAATTCCCCAACCAAATATCCTGATAGGATGTGAGCTCGCCATTGAAGGACTTTGCAGCTCAAAACCACAATTTACCCTCTTTCTAATGAGTTCTGTCACCCACTCAAAAAAATTAAATGTTAATGATGTTGTTATAAACTATCACCTGTACAGCTGTGTTATTTTATTTTAATTTCGAAAGGAAAATTTTGATTATGAGAAGAAAATTGATATAAGGGTGCATTTTCATGGATAAGGAAAATTTTGAAAAGTAATTTTTTTTAAGAGTGGAGAATTTTAAAATAGTCCTTGTAAAGAAAAAAAAAATAAAAAAAATTAGAAAAGAAGTATCCTAATTATTATTTTTGATGCGAGAAAAAATTTATACCACATTGTAGATATAACAAAGTATTGACAAAGTTGTCGAAGAACTATATTAACAAGTGAGGAACGGTTGAAAGTAAGTTGATCAAACATTTATCGTGATGAATCCAGATTCAATGTAATCCTAATTTTCAAAATCGACGTTGCTCTAGGTGAAAAAGGAGTAGAGGAGGAGAATCAACATCTAAAGGGAGCCCTCAAACCAAGCGAGTTCACAAGATAACCTTCGCCATCAGAATCTGTTCTCGCAACAGTGACCACCACCCATCGGATGTTGCCGCAGAATGTCAGCGGACCTCACAACCACCACCTCGGCCAGACCCAATGCTCTGGCAACCAACACAATAGGCACAGGGCCGCCTCCATCGATATCACACTAACAAAGAAGCAGAGGTAGAGAAGATCATGCCACAAAGAAACTCACTCAAAAGGAAGGAAGGAAGGTTGGGCAGAGCGGATAAGTGTATGAAAAGACGAGAGGGGGGATTCCAACCGACTCGATGACCAACCTGTTGCTAGGGATTTAAGGGTTTCTGGCAGAAGGGGTTGAGGGGTCCCGAGCAAAAAGGCTTCTTTTTCGTGCTATTTCGTTGCAAACTTGAGAAATCAGGTTAAAATCTGATCTATGCTTTTTCAATCTATCGCGGTAATAATTACTTTTTTTTTTTGTTTGCAGGTATGATAATATTTGATATTAGTACATAGCTAAGTATCACCGTGACATTTAGGACGCACGACAAAATCAACGAATACACGGGTTAATTAATGTACAATTGTTCGAGAAACTCTCCGACGAATCGCATCCTTTCTTACCATTTTGCTTTGCCCGTGACTGAGGTGGCCCTTAAATTCTTTATCGAGAAAAACAAGTCAAAAGTGCGTTTTTACCGGACGACAAATCTATTTGCTTTGTCAAGGAAGCCGACAAAAGTGTTGAAATCTGCTGCTGCACGGAGAGGAGAGGAATCCCAACAAATTTGTAAAAAGGACAACAGGCCGTGCGACTTGTCGTTGGATCCGGTGCCCTATAATCTCCTTCCCACCATGTCGCCAGTCTCGCAGGTAACCATTGGATAAAAGTGTATTAAACAAAAGTGCAATTGTTAAATAAAAACATAACTCAAAAATGTTACCAAAAAAAAATATATATATATATATATTAAAACATTCAAATTTAATAAAAAATAATTAATCATATATAATTTCACAAATATTCCCACAATCTTGTTTCACATTATTTCTAAAATTATGAGATATCTAAAAAGAGAATACTAAATTGATTCACAAATAAATTATCTTTCAAATTTAATCATATACTCAATTTTTTAAGTCTGATTGAAAAAAAAAAAAAAAATCTACGCTTACCTTAAATATTAAAAATTTGCATTATGGTGAATTCAGCCGCACGGTCACGATGGCTAAGTGCAATGGAGGTGAGACATTGCTAAATCATCAAATGAGCCATTATCCATTTTACCAATTTGCTATGACTCCACTCCTCTTTTCCAATTTTTTCCCCCCAACCTGTGCCCCTCCTGACAAATTAGCTGAGATACTTTCTTCCCGAAGAAATAAATGATTTCCAACTAAAAGGTGGTTAATAATTTGAAAAAGGAAAAGGTTTTGTGCAAAAGTCTCTTCTTTTATGAAAGGAGGACGTACAACCCAAATAACACATGTACTGTATATTGTTGATCCAAATATCAAAATTGATGACTTGAAAAAAATTCTCTAGCCTTAACCATCATTTTTGACTTCAAAGTTGACAAATGGACACTTGTCCGAAGAGCGATATAATTCCCACGCAGTGTTTGGAGGAATTTTGGTACAAACAAGGGAAAGTTAAAAATAAAAAAGCGTTGGTACAACATTTTTACACGTGAGATCACATCAATAGCCTTCGATTTTAAGAAGCACCAGGCGATCCTCTTGTAATCAGAGGTTCCCAACTTTGTACCTATCGATCGATGTAATCTACCACTCCCTACTAGGTGGAGTGGGTTGGGCCCAACCTAGGTCGATCTAAATTTGAAAAAGTTTAGTTTATGTTTTGAATTTTGGATCAAATCTAAGACTTAAAATTCTTACTAAATCAAGATCCAAACTTGACTCAAGACCCATGTTTAAGAGCCTCGAGTTGAGTCAAGTCGAGCCTAATATCTTTATTTGGGATAGCTTTTCGAGTCAACCCAAGAAAAATCTGTTAAAGTCAAAAAAATTTATTAAGATCTATTTTCATAGATTTTTAAATCAGATTAACCTAAGTCTATTAAAGTTAATTTTTTATTTTTATCTAGGTAAAACTCAGTCAAACCCGTTAAGGCCTAAATTTAAGTTGAAATTTAATAGGTATAATCATAATAATTTTAAAATATAATAATACTTTTATGATAATCTTACAACTACACAGATACTACTAAGAATAAAATATACTACTATAAATGAAATATAATTTAATTAAACACATTATCTTACAACTTTAGGTTACATGCATTTAACGAATGAAACTTTAGAAGAGAAAATTTATCTCATTAAGAAACTTTCTTTTTTTAACCTATGATAATTATCTATCATTAAATAAACTAAACAAAAATTAAAAAAATATATATATCAAAATTTCAACTAAAATTATACCTTATCTAAATAGTTATCTCATCTCAATTATTTGAAATCCATGTTCAAGAATCATGCTTTGAAACATATACGTACAAAATTACATGTCACAAAATAACACCACAAAATTATATATAACTGGGCCCAACAGGCCTATTTTAGAGTCGAGTTCAGACCAAAATCTAAACGGCCTAATCCAATGCTCCACCTTACTCCCTACTATGACAGGAGTTATGGCAACTTAACCGAGTAGTGTAACATCTCAAAATTTAGGCTTCGAGTCATTTCAATGTGGCTTGGGTCAATTCAAACTCAAAAACCTAATCGTGGTTCAGTGCAGGTTTCAACACATCCTTAAATTACCAAAAATCACGTATTTCGAGTCAACCCCTATCGAAACATCATCTAAAGGGTGTCATATATGATCTCATTGGATTTCTCTCGTTTAAAGCTTTCTGGTGACGCTTGTTTCGTGCGATTCCGAAGTGTATAGCTCAAGTTATGACCAAAACAAGTCGTAAAGGACCTATATGTAAGGTGGAACCAACCCTAAGGGTATCTTAGATATTTCACTCCACTGATCCTAATCCCAAACAAATCTAGGCCTATAAAAGGACCCCCTTGGGTCCTTGGGTCGTCATTAACTCTTAGGTCACCAAAACCAAGAGAGAAAGAGAGCTTAAGATTCAATTAGAAATCTTAAATCAAACTTTTGAGAACCTGGTTACAATTCCGAAAATCGTGAGCTTCCCACCGTAGTTTTCGGGTTTTCACACGGTGGTGGTGGCAACGCTCTTCGACCGAGCGTCACATGGTGACTCAGGCACTATGCGCTTAACAAGTGGAGAGGAGGGAAGACCACGCGAGTGTTCATGTCGAGCGAAGGCTCGGACGGCCTAGATGCGTAATGCGTGGCCAATCTAGTGGCGAGGGCATGGGCGGGTGCGCGGGCTGGCGATCAAGGGTGCGTTCGGACAGCCAATCAGAATTGGACACTTGTCGCCTGTGGGTCCTCATTAACCAGTTGATCAGCCTAAGTGAACCGGTTTGGTTCAGGACCCCCTTGCGTTGTTTCATCTAGTTCGAGGCCTTCTCGACCTCGGATTTCGGCAAGTAAGATACCATTGGAATCATATTGACGCATACTACGCATTGGTAAAATCTATATTCACTTTTGAGTTCTTTTCCTTTAGTGAAAATTTAGAAATGTGATTAGGTGTCTCCGACCGTGTTGCTGGTCCATTCGAATCAAGTCTTGCCCCAGTGCATGCGTGGATTCGAAGTGGGTGTGGAGACCGCTCGCAGGGTCTGTGCAAATGGTTCGGAGTCACCATAACCCTTTGATGATGTTAGGTAGAGTAGTCTACCCTTCCTTCGATTCCGGTTCATTTTTAGTATTGTGGAACCATTTTCGCGTACTTCTTTGCATGTCTCATGTCGTAGATATGTGTTTCCTCTCCTTGCTGAGTTTAGAACCAGGTAGGGGTTATGATTAATTCCTGGGTACTTGGATATTAAATATTGATGATGAAAATCAAATTATTGACTTGGAATGTGAATTATCAATTTGAGATAATTAACTCCTGGTTTAAAATGAGTTAATGACAATTTATTTGATAATTTTTATGAAGTAAATGAATTATAAAGCATTTAAGCTTGTTAGATATGGCGTTATCATCGCATGTACAAAAGAAATTCTATTTTAAGTAAAACTGACGTCATTAGGACGGTTAAATAACAATTTGATTGGAACCACGACTAGAAATTGGAAATTTCCTACAAACAGATAAGTTGGAGGGAAGTATGAATATTTGTTAATTCTAAAATTAATAATGTGAAAGTATTAAGGATGATTGAGTCGATGAGAATGAAAGATACAGTTATCTGAAATGGATTAAACAATATGTACGACGAATTTGTCGGGAATTAAAGAAATCAAATAACTGATTTTTAGCCCCACTACTCGCTGGATTTTGGTTGTAGCTTTGGTCTTTTCACATCGGTTCCAAGGCCTGATTTAGGGAGTTGCTAGCCTCCCTACAACTCTTTGGTTAGGATTAGTGGCCAACTGGGATAGCGGATTACAGGGCTCGAGGGTTGGAGTGGTTTGTTTCTCGGTCGATGAGTGGGTCATTAGCTGTCTGTGGTTTAGCGTACGTAGTGCGTATACGTGTTGACGCTACACAACATAACCGCTATCCCTTTTTCCAATGACCCTAAGGTGACGGAGAGCAGTGACCTGATAAGTATAAGCCATCTTCTTGGTCAGGAGGGTGGCTTATACTAGTCTTGCGCTGTAAGAAGCTACACAAAATCATCTCGTGCCCTAAGATGTCGATTAATAAATTGTCGACTATAATAAATTAGACTTCTGATTTACGAAACAGAACCAGATAACAAGTGTTACGACACGAATCTGACCCCTCTGGGAACCTGGAAACGGCTCGCCTCAACTAACCCCAAGATCCAATTGTCCAACATGAAACTAACCCATATGCATGTAACCAACACAAACCACACATGCAAGTAGCTAGAAAAATTAAAGGAAGCAGCGAAAGTAACTGAAGCTCAAAAGATAGTAAACATAATCCAAAACTAACCATCATGACAATAAAAGTTCACACCATAGAGTCCAGCATGAAATAGAAACACTCACTACAGTAGAAAAGGCTGAAAGAGAACTAGTACTGGAAACTAAGGTTGGGCTCGACTGGGCCCAGCACCCTCTACAACTGGTGGTGCTAGCCGCTTGACTCCTTGACCTGTACATGGTTATAAAAAATGAGAAGTCAACTTACGCTGAGTAGAGTGGCATATACAACAGTTATATCATTTACGCAATAAAGAAAACCATAGATTTACGAGTAATTATCTAATTATCTAAACAACAGTTAATTTAACAATTAGTGTTTTCTAGCAAAAGGTCCACAATGTCTCTCATTCTTCCTGTTCCCTAAGGAAACGATCTTCATTGCAGTTTTCCAGCGATGTAGGGCGTACACGTGGCACTCTCCTGACTAGGAGAGCACCCCGTGGTAGTCCTACACCCGGTCTACCACCCTAAGATCACGGTCGCGATGTAATGGTAACTATGGCATGAATAATAAGCGCACAGGTGGCTAACTCACACTGACACACGGTCAATCGTTTCCACAAATGGGTACGCCCAAAAGTACAACACGGAACAACACAGAGCCTTACCCTCTCAAAACAGGGGTCTCGTCCCTCCACAATCCGCGTACCCTCATTCGACTATCCCGGTTTGCCCAGTGGGCCTAACAAGAGTCGATGTAGGGGGGCCAGTCCTAACCTCAGGCCCCGTGCGGCGGCTAGCTCCCCCCTTACGCTAAGTACAGTTGCTCCCCTCGGTACCGTGTACACAATGGCCAGCTACTTTTCATCGACATCCGATATTTATTCCGTACATGTGAGTTCCTCTTCTAGTTCCCCGTAGGGTTCATGCATTGGAAATTCTTACTCTCTTTCAATACACATGCCTCTATTCATCTCATGATAAATTTATGGTATAACATGCAGCTCATGGTTTCACAATTCGACACTTATCTCATCAATCAAGCTAGACAGGATGCAACATGTATTTCAGTTCAAGCCATGATTCAACAAATGTAAATAGGCAACTCGTAGTTTGGCATATTCAGGAAACTTTACCACAATTTAACATTCACAGCATGTATAGTTATTCATTTTTCTACCTCAGCCCTAGGGTTCAACCAATTAGTTCTAAATAACATGCACTTTCATCATTTAATTCACAAAGGATAGTAAAGATCACTCTACCAAAGTAACCAGGAGGTATGGGGGCACGAATGGCGGATCGCGTAGCCTCTGCGGGTCCCATGCACACCACAGACGGGCGTCCTATTAACACAGACGGTTAGGTCAACCATTTCAATATTTCTCGAGATAGGAAAAGGAGTTCAAAATAGCTAGAACAAGGCTTCATCACATGGAGATTTCCAATAGGAACCCAACGATATCTTATTTACAAAAATCGACTTTGTTTGGGCCCTGAACTGTCCAAACACCTTCCCAGTTCACTTAAACCAGACCAAGCAGGTAGGTCCAGCTAGACCAACCGCCAGGTGACTAAATCCACCAAATCATACTAAAATCAGACGTCTGGGAGAAGTCCCAGACGTCTTAAACGGTAACAGAAAGCTCACCTTGCATTCTGTGCTGAAGGCCGAACGTCTGAAGCCCCTCACGGTTGTCCTGGGGTTTCTCCAAACGTCTGGTAGTGTACTCGGACATCTGGGACGGGTGTCAGTCATCTGGAGAGACATCCAGACATCCTAAAGTGCCTGGGACGTCACGCCTGCGCACCTTCCCAATAGATCTACATGCGCACAGAGACGTTCAGTCACTTGCAAACAACACGTACGAAAAGGAATAGGTGGTCAGGGCTTTACCGTTTGAATTTGTTTTATCGGACGTTGGGTGCTACCTCCAAATGTCCGGTCAGACGTCTGTTGAGAGATACAAACATCTGATCTGCGAAAAAAACTCTCCAAGGGCCCTTCGCAAACCCTCCTTCCCTTGCGGGGGGGGGGGGTTCTTCCCTTTGCCCTCACAACCCTCAACGCACTTAGGTCTATGGTGGGGTAAGGGAAGACAGTACGAAAAGTATAGTCCTCAAGTAGGGTGTTACCATTGATTTTTGCGTAGGATCAAACGTGTGGATGCAACTCCAGACGTCCGTCCGATTCTGCGGAAAAATGATTCCGCAAAACCATCTCCGAGGTTTTTTTTCCCCTCGCAGCAGACTCCCTTTGTGCCTACCCGCTCCCACCTCGTGTAGGAGCTTCAACAGCAGCTAGCTCCCAACACGCTCCCAGCTCCTCACAAACTCCTCTCGGTCAAGCTCAAGCAGCTCCTCCTCCATGAGAGCTTGAGCTCCAGCAGCTCAGCTCCTCGCACGGTAGAGGAGACACGGAAAGAAGGGGGAGGAAGGTGTAGCCGTAGAGGGGGAAACGTGGGGAGAGGTAGGGCTCGAGTTCCAAGGGAGGGGGGAGGTTTTATAGGTTTTAGCCTAGGGTTATGGTTTAAGGTGTGCATTGGAAGGGTGTAGGGCTGTAACGAATGTGTGCCCCAGACGTCTTTTAAGACGTCTGGGAGGTGGCTCAGACGTCGGACAAGACGTCTGGGATCAGAACCAGATGTCTGATAAGACGTCTGGGATCGTTTCCAGACGTCTGGAAATCCGTTATTTTCGACACACGCGAGTCGCCTGCGCGCCTGGGCGCAGACCACATATTCCCTCTTTTCTCTGCGGCTGCAGGCGGCCTGCCGCCTTTTCTCTCTCCTCTCCGCGCGGCGTTAAAAGGGGCGCGCCTCCCCTCCCGTCTCCACCGTCTCCTCCTTCTCCTTCCTGTGCGCGAGAGCGAGCGGACGCGAGGGCGGCAGCGGCGGCCGCAGTGAGCGCGGAGGTGCGGCGTGCGAGGGCGGAGCTCTGCCGTGAGGGCGAGCTCGCCGGAGCGGCTTGGCCGGCCGACAGAGGGCGCAGGGGGCGCGGAGCGACGCGGAGAGGGACCTGCTGTGGGCTGAGCAGCAGACGCGCGAGGTGCGACGCGGGCGGCGTCGCGAGCGGAGGCCGAGCAGGGTTCTGATTCTGGAAAAATTTCCAGAATCAGACGTCTGGGTTGATAGCCAGGCGGCAAGGTCGACGTCTGTAAGATCATACAGACGTCTGAAAGGTGAGTTTTCCGCCTTCTTCTTCCTTCTTGTCGATTGACCGTACTGAGGGAGGGGGGGTTGGCTGTGCGCAGGTTCGCTGATTCGCCATCCTTTGCGAATCAGACGTCTGGAAGTTGTACCAGACGGCAGGAGTGACCTACAGACGTCCGTGTGGACCATCGGACGTCTGGGGTATAGGACAGACGTCCCTGCAGACTTCTGGACGTCTGGGAAACCACGCTGAACAGGTAATTCTCTGATCCACTTTTTAAGACGTCTGGAAGGAGTTCCAGACGTCTGATTTTGCACAGTATCGTCTTTCTCGACCCGTTTAGGGCCCGTTCGGGCTCCGTTTTCCGCGATTCGAGTTGCGTTCGTTTCAGAATTAATTCCTCTACCCGTCTACAGTAGCTATACACTGTTTTGAGACACTCCTTGTGTTTGATCCTTGTAATAGGACCTCGTTCGGTTGCAGTCTTGAGAGTCGCGGAGGCACGTGGGATTCCCAATCACGCCCCCATTACTCCCGTTGTACCTGGTAGAGTGGTTTTAAGTATTAATAAAAATTTGTTAAAGTATGGAACCATAACTAGAACCTAGGACATTGCATGAATCCTAGGAATGAGAAATATATGGAATGATAGTTCCTAGGTGTTGCGTGAATCCTAGGGCTGGAAAACTAGTTGTATGCTAGATCCTAGGATGTGGCATGAATCTTAGGATGGAAAAACTAGTGGAATGTATAATACTGCAGTCTTGGAAAAATGGAAAGGAATATAAAGCTGCCTGTAATTTGAATTAACAGCTGCCTGTTATGAATAAAGAAACATGTTTGAGATCATGGATTTTGAGAACGTGAATCTGGAAAGTGAAACATATGATGTTCTAAGATGTTCTGGAACCCTACGAGGAAGTAGGAGTAGAACTCCTGGAAAGCGAAAGGAATAGAATTGGGGAAGTGAGCTGGCCCTTGAGTACGGAGTACCAAGGAGAGCGACTGTCCCCCTGTTTAGTGCAGAGCTGAGCTAGCCACCCCAGGGACCCAGGGGTTAGGACTGGCCACTCTGTACCGACTTGTTGGCCCTCGTGTACGTAATACCGAGGAGAGCTAGTAGTGTTAGGAGAGTACTAGCTACCCCACGGGCCCCGGGGTTCTGCTAGCCTCCTTCACCGACTTGTTAGGCCCACTAGGGCAAACCAGGGTAGTCAGGCGAGGGTGCGTGGACTGTGGAGGGGCAAGGCCCCGGTTTGGTTACTGTGGAGGGGTTGGACCCCTGTTACTGAGAGGGCTCTACCCTGGTTCCGTGCTGTGCTTTGGGCGCACCCGTTAACGGAAACGACTGACCGCGTGCCAGTGCGGGCTAGCTACCTGTGCGTTTATCGCGCGTGCCGTAGTCACCGTTACGTCTGTCAGTGACCTTGGGGTGGTTGACTGAGGGTAGGATCACCACGGGGGACTCTCCCAGCCAGGAGAGCACCACGTGCTACTTCTACTTTTGGAAAAGACTGCAATTAAGATCGTTCCCACGAGGACATTCGAGATCAAGTAAAGGACCTGAGAAATAAATGAAATAGTGAGAAAAAATTGAAAGATGTGAATAAAGGAAGTAATAGAACATAACAGCTACTGTACACTCTACTGTTGCCTTTAGTTAGTTTGCCACTCTACTCAGCGTTTTGCTGACGTGTTACACTCGTTACCTTTTTCAGGACCAGGTGTTGAGCAGCCAGGGTCGGCGGCTGCAGAGGACGCTGGGCCGAGTAGGGTCTAGTAGAGTTACCACAGCCTTTTGTACCTCTTTTGTTTCTGTTCTAGTGAGTAGTTTTTGTTTCCGCTGTACCTTCTTTACCTGCAGTTCTTGTTATATGATAAATGCTGTTTTACTGTTGTGGTGGTACCTACTGTAGTAGTTTCTTTCCTTACTGCTGTACTTTCTTACTGTTAGTTATATTCATGCTGAATGTGGTTTATTTTACTGTCTTTTGGTTACTTCCTCGTTGGACGACTAGGTCTTGGGATTAGTCGAGTCGGTCCGGTTCTCGTGTCTCGTGGGGACTCGGGAACCGGGTCGTTACAAGGGCTGAGGTAAATTGTAACAATACCCCCCCTAGTCCTATTTTACACGCAGGACCCCCAGGCAAGTTCTAAGGGGTTGCAAATTGCAACAAACCCCTCCCAAATCTCTCAAAATGGTCCAATGACCCTTAGGAAGGGTCATTTCAACAAAATGTCTAATAAATGAATTAATTAAAGTTATAGTATCCATTTTTTCTTGTTCTTAGTTACTGTTATACTCTACTATCGTTGTTTCTACTTTACTTAGATTTTACTGACATATTTTCGGTTCCATACTCAGGTATACTTGGTTATTCATAAGGAGATTTCGGTTGTGCATTTCCTTTGACTTATATACTTGTGTTCTGTGGTAAATTCTCTTGTCAATATCTATTTATGTTTATTTAATTTATGCAGTATAAATTATTTGTTAACTATATTTATATTTTATGATTATATGTTAGGTGACTGCGATTTTATTGATAATTTGTGTTAATGTTAACACACGACGACCTAAATTTTATCACTTGATAGGATTTGGGTTGTCACTGACAATTATATGAATTCATCATCTAAAGCAATCAAAAATCGATGATTACAATTGCTGTATTATTTCTATGGCGTTATCCAAATAGATCACTCCAGGTAAAAAGATCTTTCTAAATATTTATATTTTTAAATACTTAGATAATAAAATATTATCCTAGCGTTAATCAAGATAAACGTTTACTCTAAGATCTATCATAATACATCCTTTTGAGAGGTATGATGTGAACATATCGTGACATATCCTCACAGAAATATTTGGATTGAATATTTTGAAATGATATGCAAGATAGTTCTTGTTTAACATTGCTTAAATTTTAGCTTGTGCTTTAATATTAGCGTGCAAAAATTAAATTATTTTAAAATTTTACCTTTCAAAATATTACTATAGTTCAAAAAAATCTTAAATTCTAATATGAAAAGTTGGATTTTTTTTAATCTATCATCGATTGCAAGTCTAACAAAATATAGCATACTCATTATGCATGTTAATCTAAAAAACTAAGGGCATTCATATATGGTATAGATGGATAGAGAAATTAAACGACTCCAATCTTTTTTACTATATCACAAAAATTTGATGATGTAGGATTTGATTAAATGATAAGATTATATTATAGTTATTTGGATATTTAAGGGATAAATGCCAAGAAAAAAATTTTTTTGTATAGGATGGATCGATAGATATGAACACATTGGAAGATCGTGCCTGAATTATTAAAACATTCCATGTGATTAATTTACAAATCCTTCAAAGCTCGATATAAACTTGTAATAAAATTATCCTTCTTTAAAGTGGATTGTAGTTAAGAGAAAGATAACTACTCTGTAAAGTTATCTATCTCGTAATATAAGGTAAATTGAAGTGAAAAAATAAAAAAGGCAATTACATTCTCTTCATGTCTTCTTTTGATCGGTACATCTCCTCATGTCGTTTAGACGCTCGTACAGAGTGGCTACAATTCCTTTTGGAGAAAAAAGAAAAAGGTGGTGCATTGACATGTTTGGTGTGTCTCGATTGCTTCGGAGGTTTTACCTACGTATAGCGATGAGCATGAATCAAAATAATTTGAATAAAGCATTCATATTATTTCTATTTATTTTAAAATGTAAAATATCGATTATAATTTGGATATACGTTAAACATAAATCTTTTTACCATATTTCGTAAAAGTTGGATATGAATCAATTTAGAATAAATGTGATTTGATAAAAGCATTCATATTATTTATTTTTACTTTATAACGTGGAAAATTGATAAGGGTTTGGTTACATTAGACATGACCCTTTTATCATATTTTATAAAAATTGGATATAAATAAATTTTAACACAAATTAGATATAAACTTAAGATATAATATTCAATCAAATAAAAATTGATAAAAAAATTGTAAATGCATAAGTTTAAATGGAAAATAAAATATATTAGTTGAAAATAAAAATATATTGATATATTTTATTAAGTTGGACATTTATTTACTTTTTAATTAATATACTTTGTTTTTAATCGTTATATTTTAATAGAAAATTAAAATTCATCAGTGTATTTTAATTTTAAATTAAGATATTTTGGTAAAAAATTAAAATATATCGATTGAAAATCAAAATGTATTATTGTATTTTTTTTAGTAGAGATGTTTATTTACTTTTTAATCGATATATTTTATCTTTTAATTGATATATTTTGATGAAAAATTAAAATATATTAATTAAAAATCAAAATATATAAATATATTTAATTTATTAAGTGAAAACATCAATTTTAATCTTGTATTCAGATCTGATCCAAATTTTGTCATGCCGCATAAAAAACTACAAGATTAAAATTTTAATTTTATTTTTTACCCCACCGTAGATATGGGAGAGAGAGAGATTGAGTGAGAGTGTAGAAAGAGAGAGAGAGGAGGTAGATCAGATGTGCAAATCATTTTTTTAAATAAATAAGTAAACACTCGTAAAAGGTAACTGCTATAGTTGCTGATCGACGGCTGATTATATACATAAAGATCTTGGTTAAACATTTTGATAAATTTATAGTTATTAGAAGATGACAGGGAAATGCATTCAACGCTCCCTTCATGCTTGTACTTCTTCTGTATTCCGACCAGCATGATAAAATATAATATTTATCATTATCGTACGAAAAGTTAAAGTGGGGCGGGATTGATCGCATATCAAATATAAAAATTTAAAAATAGTTTTTATTTATAATTGAAAATCAATGTAATATTTTATTTAAAATTAAAAATAATCAGTAATATTTTATTTAAATATGAAAATAACTAGTGTTTGATTCTGAGGAAGCTGAGACATCGCAGGGTACATCAAACCATAGTTTGGGAAGAGTGAATGATCACATATCATTTTTATAACACACGTTGATGAAAAGAGTTGCTTTACATTTTCACTGTAGTTATATAAATATTTAGTAAATAAATACCTAAAAGGAAGTTTTTCATATAATGTGCACATGTATTTGCTTAACATCGATTTTGTTCCAAGGGCACCAACAATGACGATATCGGATCAAGTTTATGTAGCTGGAACTCATGCACAGTATTTGATGCAATGTTATTCCACCATGTCATAGCATTGATAGAGTTGCCGACTGCCCTTTTCTTCGCAAGGAATCCAATCAATCCTCACTTAAATAAAACTACCAATCATGTTCCTAACTCCACAGTCAAATCAACTCGTGGATCAAAACTCGGAAGGGACGCGACCGCGTAGATTAGCAAGGCATCTGCTATGCTGATTTGTTGCACGAAAGTGTAAGAGAGCAATCAGACTTGGTGGTGAGCTTTAGGCTGCGTTTGGCTCAAGAATGGTGGATGGGATACGGGTGGACGGATGGGATTGGGGTGGGATTGGAAGTGGACGTTGTGGGTTTCGAGGTAAGGGGTAATATTGGGGGGGGGGGGGTGGTGCGCTTGGCAGAGAGAAAAGGAATGGAGAGACAGAGAAAAGTAAAAAAAACTCTTAAATTTTAATTCATCAACTTTTTATCTTTTCTCACAAAATCAACATATTAATCAATAATAATTCCATCAATCAAATACTTTTTATATTTATTTCACTCCTATTCTATCCCGATATAGTACTATCCTCCTATCAAATACAATCTTAAAGTTATGAAGTTCTCGTTACATTCAACATCAACACTTACATCTAAAAATACTGTACTTAAAACTTGTTTGTTGTGATATGTAAAGGTAGAGTTATCTCACATGGTAGTTATAAATGATACGTGACATAAATAATATAAAAATTTTGTTGTCTGTCTATCACATCTACTCTTACTTATTAGGGTTAATTTATAATTGATCCACTTCTAATTTAAGATGAACCTGAGCATTAACTAACATCAACTTTACTTTATATTGAAGGGGTATCATTACTGGTGGGTCAACAATGGTATCGTATAGATTGAGTATCGATATTGGTGAATCAGTACTAATATCACTAACTTACAAGTATGAGTCCCATATCTAAGAAATACCGATGCTAATGCCAGGTATCGATACCTATGGTTTACAGTTTGGGACTCAAGCTCAGTTAAGTACTTGTCCAATACACAACATGTACGGGTACTATTGACTAGTACCAATACTCATGATGTACCGGTATCACTCCGGAATAAAACTGATCTCAATGAATACTGATACCTATAACTAGTACCGATACTTGTTCAGTATTGATTTCTCAGCCTGTAGCTAAGAGGTATCGGCACTGAAGGTCAGTACCGGCACTAGTTAGTTACAAGTCTTGGTCACTTCAAATCCAGAATCTGATATGTGCCTCATGTGTACTAATACTTATGTTGAGTACCGATATACACAAGTCACAGATTTGGGTCTAAAGAACTTGAAACCTGATCTGCAGTTCACATGTAACGATACACTTTATGGGTACCGATACCATCGAATTACAGTCCATAAGTCTAAAATCCTGTAACCAAAACTATGGCTCACATGTACCGATACTCGTGATGAGTATCGGTGCTTGTGTCAGTTACGAAAATACATTTTTAATTTTTAGGAAAATGAATCATCTATCTTGATCTTAGTTCATGTAGAACCCTATTATCCGTTAACAAATCTATTTAAATAGTATAACATAGTATCAATAAGAGAGGGTGCAAGGTATATATACAAACAATATTGCTTTATACACATGTATCAATAGGGTTATGTCCATATGTAATCTCCTATTTGTTGCAAATAGGAAATACATGTGTTCATCTTGATAATATGGATGGGGCTACGATGATGGTACTTCTAAGAGATCCCACCTCTACATTTGCACTACGGATGATGGCAAGAAGATCAGAATCCTCTCTTCTAGCCGTCCTCTTCAATTGCTGCACTCCTCTCTCAGGTCATAATGGGATTTGACAAGAGACAATAGAGATGGTTCTCTTAGGGACCATAACCCCTAAATAATTATCATTTATTCTTACTAACTACAAATGGTGATTTTCATTTCCACGCATCAAGGAATTGCTAATCATAAAAGGTTTTTACACATTTATTTTAAACACCATACTAATTCTTTTGCATTTGTGCTCATATCTACCACATAACTTAGTTGAACACTTGAAGTCTTGGGCATTAACGTTGACAATCTAAAATTTATATGTTAAATGATTATATCTATATAATAAATCATATTTTAGTCCATACATTAGATTATAATCCAACATTGCTAACTCTCACTCATCAAATCTACCTCTACCAACACACTACTACCTATCACATCTATCCCACTAACGCACCCCCAAAATAAATAAAAACAAAATTAATAAGCCAAAATGTACAATAAAGCATCATATGACGAGTTTTGCAACGCAATGACTTGATACACTGGTTTGCATTGATGCAAAGTGATTATGGGTAATTTTGCATCGGTGCAAAAAGGTCATAGGGTGATTTGTACCGATGCAAAATGATTTTCGAGTGATTTTAAATGCTTTTGCATTGATGCAAAATTATTCATGGTGATTTTGCATCGGTGCATCACGTTAGCATGTTGCAAAACACATCAATTTTTTACGTTTCCCACTTCCAATTAATAATAACATGCCAACTAAACTATTACATTTATACCTGCTAATTATCTTCTTACGTATCTACTTATCATTCCTTAAGATTTTATTTGGATGTAGGATTAGCGAGGAGTTGTCCCCTCTTGAGATTTACATTGGAGTTTTTACATAAATTTTTCCTATCAAATCACAATAATTTCCACTCACACTTTTAATATTAAATAAATACCTACTAACATCTTCTACTTCATTTTTAATATTAGACAACTATCAACTATATCCTCTACTTTTTACTTTTAATATTTAACAATATTCATTAACAACACATTAATATATCAATCATTTTATTCCCCTACTTATACTCCACTACTTAAATAAACATTCCTCTCAACCTATTCCACACTAATTTATCATTATAATATTTATTATACATCTAAATGATATTCAAGACTTCTTAAATTTTATTCAATCTTAATCTAATCTTCTACCAAACAAGGCCTTGGGGTAAAAAAAAAAAAAAAAGGCTGAGACGAGGTTTCCACGCGTGCAGATATGCAGAGGGAGGTCGAAAGAGGGTGAAGAGCATAAGGAGTAATGTGGAAGAACGTGGAGGTGCAAGAAAAGACTAAGAAAGAGAAATGTGTTGTGTTGAAAATTTTCCTCCCTTCCTAAGATTTTACACAAATGCCTTGTAAATTTGTTAACTTGCATGTCGACCTTCACCTTCTTAATGTTTGTATAAATCCCATTGAAAAGTTACCCTATTTATAAGAATGTCCCTATGTCTATCTCCATTTATTACTCACTGACACCATTAATTAATGGAGATAGATGGAGCAGCATTCCTATGTGCAAGGCAGGTTTTCATGATATTTATGTAAAATTTGGAAAGATAATGGCAATTATATAATTTCGGAAGCTTACATGATATATATGGTAAAACGCATTTATACCATCTAGCTGTCATTAGTAAAGCTTCCATGGACAAGATATTATTAAAAACTCGTCACTCGTTTTCGCAACGAAAAGGTATAAGTAATAATATGGCATAAGCAACGACGATCTCTATTACTAAATTCTTAGCAAAGAATCAAGCAAAGCTCCATAAATAATCTCTCCCGTGCTTGACAACTAACGGCACCAACTCAAAAATATTATTAAATAAAAGTTGGTGCGAGAGAAATAGCACCAGTGTTTACGACTGGGGTGGCTAAAGCGATATACAAAACTAATCTTTTTAAAAAATGCCCTTTTCTTTGCACATTCCTTCCAAAAACTTTCGAAAGTTTAGCAGTATACCCTCCTAAAGAATCACTTTTACATAAAATCTGAAAATATAGCCTGATATTCCTTGTATAACAGGGTAACCTTCCATTTTTCTGCAAAGTAGAGACCGCTTTGATTATCAAAGGTCTGATCTTTGGACATTTAAATTAAACATATGATTGATGATTAGATATCCACGTATAGATTTAATTAATAATAGAGGTACATTTTAACCTGTCGTGGTTTGTTAGCATTTTTTTTTCTTTTTTTTTATGAGGGATAAAAAGTGTCTTTGAATTCAAAATTCCTTAAGAAGTTCGAGAAGGAATTTGGCTACTCAGATGTAGAGTAAACAGACAGATTCAGCCCTACCTGATCCACCTACTCTTAGGAGGATCCAGGTCCACCCACATTCAGGCGAATCCGGACAAATCTGATCTGTTAAAAGATCTGGTTTGGACGAGGTCAGAAAGGTGGTGATAAAGTCCATGATGTCCATGTCGACGGTAACAATGGCGTTACTACCGCCATTAATAACCTAACAAACGTGTCCTAACAACGAACACATCCTGGCAGAAGATCTTACAGCAAGATCCTCTTTCAGCAATATAAATAGCAAAGAGAGTCCCCCAAAGTTTTTCTTCATGTGATCTGGGAGAAAGAGAGATTGTATTACTATTATTCACTGATAAATATTTGGGAGCATTGCCTTCCTTCTAGATGTACACCCTTCGTGGTGAAACTGGATTACCAATATCCTTATTTTCCTTGTGATTACTTGCTTGTGACTCATTAGGTCAGACCTTTCGATCACTTAGGAGGTCCGATCACCTCTTAAAGAAGGCAATATATAGAGTATGAGTTTTGATCTTACATTCTTTGGATCTAATTCATACTAGAGGTTAACCTTCATTTACTGCAAGGATTAATCCAACTCTACCTTATCCTTCTTAACTCAAGTTTTCTCCCTTCTCACCTGGACGGCATCATTTTCATTTCTTCCTTTTTCTCACTCTTTCTCTTCTTATGTTTTAGTAGAATCAGTGTATAGATAAATAGTTAATTTTATTCCAGTATATACTTATACTATAATAATATATCTAACCTAATAAATAATTTTATTTTTACTTTTATAAAACAATCAGTGATTACCAGAGTATATACTTCTTAACATGTAATCGTAACATTACAACGTAATTACTATCGCAACACAATTAACTAATGGGTGATCTGCCACTAAATCAACCTCTTTGAAGTTGATCTGTTGCCACTTGATGGTGCATTACATGTGATGAGACCTTTCCCCGAGGGAAGTTCTGAATTGGTCAATAAAGCAACCTCAATTTTAATCATACACACGATCCGATGCAGCGCAAATGTCCATGGACAAATGGTGGACACGCTTTGCCAGGATATTAGATGATGCGTGCGTTTGAGGATCCAGACAGAGTGAGAGTCGATAAGTGTGAGATAAATAGTAATCGACATTAATGTGTACCAAGGGTGTACACGAGTTGGAATCAACTAAAATTTAATTTGAATTTAATCAGATTTGATTAGATTGAGTTAGGTCGTGATTTAAATTAAATTAGGTTTGATTGAGATATTTTTAATTTGATAAAAAATAGATTGAGTTGAATTTAAGATTTAATAAATTTAACTCAACTCGTAAGTCGATATACAGACATGAGAGTATCAATTTAAATTTTAAAGGAAAAAGGTCACCTTATTTAAATTTAAAATGAGGCAAAAAAAATCCATACAAATAATACATGCTACTCCCTCAATTTCATTTTTCCCTCTTCTTGTGTGTTTTCCATCGTGTGCTTCTTTTCAGTTCACCTCCCGCTCGTAAGCTTTAAACCGAGCTTCTCTCGTTGTTGCCACCAACCTCTCTCGCAACTCCCTTCTCGTCGTTGCCAATGTTTTCATCGTTGCTACTCGAGGTTCACATCTTCCTTCCTCCTCTCTTCCTCCGCTATATTAGTGATAATCACTACCTCCCTTCATCAGAGCCACCACCACCATCACCACACAACCCACTACCCCCTCACCGGCCATCCATCATCATCACTATCTTCCCCTCTGTTCAGCCTAAGCCTACTACCAAAGTCGCTAATCCACTGCCACCGATTCACCATCACATAACCCACCACCCCTCACTAGCCATCAACCATCCTCTCTACCTTCCCCTTCACCCAGCCCATCACCATGGTCGCCACCACCACCACCATCACACAGCCTACCACCTACTCATCGCACATCCTCCTTCACCATAGGCAACAGCCATCACCCCCTCTCCCAGCCATTCTCCTCCTCCTATTCTTTATTTTAATGTAGTCTAAATTATTCGAAGCTTCGATGTGAGCATTTAAATTTTGACACTTGAATTAAACATCATTAATTAGGTTCTCAACTAATTTTTCATTTAGTCAGAACTAAGAGACATCCATACGTACATCTTGTATTTTCTCCTGACTAAAAAAAATCATTTTTTGATTCTAGTCCAAATCTTTATTTTGAATGCCTACATTTATGAAAAAAATTATATGGATAATATAATCATCTTGTAATATGTGTTTACTTTTTTATAGGAAAGAGACAATTACTATTATACAACTATGAAGTTTTTTTATTTTTACCGATTTTATTCGCTTTTTTAGAAGATTTAAGTTATTTATGAGTTTAAAATATTTTGTTATTAAGTATGAAGAGATAGAAAATATGCAGGATATGAATATAAGTTTTGAGTCCTTTAACTAGTTAACAAACTACTCAACCAGACCCAACCCAACTTGATTTTAATATGTTACATTCGATAGTATAACAAATTGGGTTGAGTTAAAAAAATTCTAATCCAAAAATTATGGATTAGATTTAGGTTGAATTATAACCTAACCCATGTGCACCCTTAATGTGTATAATACTCTTTCAACGACTATATGTTAATATTAAAAAATTGATAGAAAATATAATATCATCATTCAGAATCACAATTTTATTATATAAAAAAATAAATGAATAGTAATTAACTGTAATGTATACATTACCACGGTTGTTTATTAATATTAAAAATTGATAGCAACCACTGTACCAACATGTCCGAATCATTATTCTGTTGCATAAAAAAATAAATAAACAGTAATTAACATTAAAGTATACATACGATATCAATGATGATTATAAATATAAATAACTAATTTTTATCCCGTACATTATATTGATAATAAAAAATTTAAAATTATATCAAAACTATAATGCTTAACAAATTATTGTAATAAAAGATATTAAAAAGTAAAAAAAAAATATATTTCAATGCGTGATAGTTTCAACGAATATGTTTTGATATTTCGTAAGTTGAAAGTTAAAATACATCGATTTAAAATAAAAATACACCATGCGTTTTAGTTTATAAAGAGTAGAAAATAAGTTTTCACTTGAAAATAGAAAATACATTTACATTTATGAGTTTTATTACGATCCGATTCCTGAATCCCTACGAAATACGAGAATCGAACCGACTCGACTAATCCTAAGATCCAATTGTCCAACGAGAAAGTAACCAAAATAGTAGTAAAATAAACTACATTTATCATGCATATAACTAGCAGTAACAAAAGTACAACAGTAAAGAAAAGAACTACTACAGTACACACCACCACAACAGTAGAGAATTAAACATGTACATAAACATGATGCTTAAAATCAAAGAGTACAATTGTAATAGAAAATACTCACTACAACAGAAGAAACGGTACAGTAGGTACAACACAAGAAAAACTACTAGGCTCTACTAGGCCCAACGTCCTCTGCAGCCGTAGGCTCTGTCTGCTTAACAGCTGGTCTTGAAAAGGTGACAACGGCGATACGTCAGCTAAACGTTGAGTAGAGTGACGACCAACTAGCTAAGAAAAACAGTAAGGTGGACAAGTAGCTGTTATTTTTAATTTCTTTCTTTATTTTCTATTTACTCATTCTTGAATTATTCCTCAGATATTTCTCTTGATCTCGAATGTTCCTCGTGGGAACGATCTTGATTGCAATCTTTTCCAAAATGTAGAAGTAGCACGTGGTGCTCTCCTGGCTAGGAGAGCCCCCCGTGGTGGTCCTACCCTCAGTCAACCACCCTAAGATCACTGACAGACATAACAGTGATTACGGCACACGCAATAAACACACGGGTAGCTACCCCGCACTGGCACGCGGTCAGTCGTTTCCGTTAACGGGTGCTCCCCAAGCACAGCACGGAACCAGTATAGGGTAGAGCCCTCTCAGTGACAGGGGTCTAGCCCCTCCACAGTAACCAAACAGGGGTCTTACACCTCCACAGTCCACGCACCCTCACCTGACTACTTTGGTTTGCCCAGTGGGCCTAACAAGTTAGTGTAGAAAGGATAGCAGAACCCCGGGGCCCGTGGGGTGGCTAGCGCTCTCCCTACACTAGTAGCTCTCCTCGATACTGTGTACGCGAGGGCCAAAAGTCGGTACAAAGTCGCCAGACCTAACCCCAGGTCCGAGGGGTGGCTAGCTCTGCTCTACACTAAACAAGGGGACAGTCGCTCTCCTTGGTACTCCATACTCAAGGGCCAGCTCACTTCCCCAATTCCATTCCATTTACCTTTTAGGAGCTCTACTCCTGATTCCCCGTAGGGTTCATTCTCATATTTCTCTTGCCAAGCCATTTTATGCTTCATCATTTCAGTTTTTATTCCCATATAGTCCGTGTTTCCAATAATTAATATACATTCACATACAAGCAGCTGTTATCCGATTACAGGCAATTATCATTTTTCTTTCTACTTTTCCAAGACTGCAATTCATGTATTCACGACATTTGTTTCGGTGTTTCTGTTCCTAGGATTTATGCCATACCCTAAGATATATCATTCAATTTAGTTTTCCAGTCCTAGGATTCATGCCATACCTTAGGATCTATCATTCAATCTAGTTTTCCAGTCCTAGGGTTCATGCCATACCTTAGATTCTATTATTTATCTTACAAGTGCATAAATGTTGATAAATAAATCAAGGGAGCCACTCTACCAGCAAAACTGGGAGTAATGGGGGCGTGATCGGCAGATCCACGTGCCTCTGCAACCCCCAGATCCGCAACAGAACGAGGTCCTAACACAAGGATCAAACACAAGGAGCTACTCAGAACAGGATACAAGTACTTTAAACAAATAGAGAGACTAATTCTGAGAAGAACGAAATTTTAAACGCGGAAATCGAACTTCGAACGGACCCTAAGCGGGTCAAAAACGACAACTCTGCCCCAAATAAGAAATCTGGAACACCTTCTAAACGTCTTAAACGATGGTTCAGACCATACCTCACTTCTGCGCTGTTCTTCAGACGTCCAGGATCCCGCTAAACCGTCTGGACCTAGTTCCAAACGTCCGACTGTCACTCCGGACATCTGGAGACTCTCTCTGTCGTCTGGTGCTGTGCCCAGATGTCCGATCTGCGTGGGAGGCGTGTCCTTGCGCCTTCCCGAATGAACCCTGCACGTGTACGCAATCGATCTCAACACGGCAAAGAGGTAGAACCTTCGGCGGAACGGCCTGCATGGCTGTACCCACGAAAGGAAGAAGAAAAGAAATATGTATCTTTCAGACGTCTGGATCTCACTCCAGACATCCCCCACGCCGTCTGGACGTAGGTCCAGACGTCTGATTCTGGAAAAATTTCCCAGAATCAGGACCTCTTCGCCCTCCGCCTACTGCGCACGGCCGTGCCGCGCCGCGCTCGCCTGCTGCCTGAGCTGCAGCAGCACCGGGGCAACTTCCCCAACATCGCGCTCCCGCTGCGCGCCCGCCGGTCGGCCCTAGCTGCTCTGGCGAAATCGCCCTCTCTTCCTCACGCGCTCCACCTCTTCTCCCCTTCGCTGCACCTCCTCCTCCTCGCGTGCACGCGACAGCAGCGGCTGCCCTCGCTCTCTCACTCTCACGTTGTCACTGGAAGAAGGAAGAGGAGACGGTGGAGTAGTGGTGAGGGAGAGGAGAGGGGGAGGTATTTGAAGGTGCCGGGGGAGAGAGAGAGAGGAAGAAAAGAAGGTGCCTGCAGGACGAGGAGGGAAGAGAGAAGAAAAGAGGGCGGCGGGTTCAGTCTGCGCACACATGCGTGCAGACTCACAATCGTACGCTGCAAAAATGAAATTCCAGACTTCTGGGAAGACTTCTAGACGTCTAACCTGTAACGACCCGATTCCCGAGTCCCTATGAGACACGAGAACCGGACCGACTCGACTAATCCCAAGACCTAGTCGTCCAACGAGGAAGTAACCAAAAGAGCAGTAAAATAAACCACATTCAGCATGAATATAACTAGCAGTAACAAAAATATAGTAGTAAGAAAATGAACTACTACAGCATGTACCACCACAACAGTAGAACAACATTTATAACATAACATGAACTACAAGTAAAGAAAAGTACAGAGAGTAACAAGGACTACTCACTACAGTGGAACGAAAGGGGTACAAAATGAACTGCGGTAACTCTACTGGACCCTACTCGGCCCAGCATCCTCTGCAACCGCTGACCCTGGCTGCTCAACACCTGGTTCTGAAAAGTAACGAGTGTAACACGTCAGTGAAATGCTGAGTAGAGTGGCAACTAAACTAAAGAAGCAGTAAAGTGTACAGTAGCTGTTTTATTTGTTGGTGCTAGAACACCACGATCATTTGTTTTGATGATAACAAAACACGTGTTAATTAACATTTGCACTTGGAGTCTTAGATTTCAGGTCAATTGCAAATGTAGACGTGATTAGACGGAATTCGAGCTCGCATCCAGGACGGATTGGAGGAGCTTGATGGAGAACAGAGAAGATTCGCGAGGAGCAATAGATTGAAGATGGAAGGACAAGAAGAATAGGATAGAATTCCATTTTATTCCTTTCATGTACTTTTGTCTTTATTTTCTTTCTCTTTATTTCCTTAGAACATTATGTTAAAGAGCCTCAAAGTACCCTAACAGTAGCCCTAGGAACACCGGCACAACCCTAAGATACTTAGGTTTTCTGTAGAGAACTTAGAAAACCAATATAGGGTTCAAACAGCATTTCCAGACGTCTAATTCCAAAATCAGACGTCTAATAATGTGTTTTAAGACGTCTGACTGTTGATTCAGACGTCTGATAACATTTAGGCTGGACTTCGTAGTTTTGTCTGATAAAATTAGACGTCCAGACCTTATTCCAGACGTCTTAGGAGACGTCTGATGACTTTGCCAGACGTCCAATTAGTGGACCGTTGGCTCTCTCAGCATACACTCAAGGATATGACCGTTAGAGCATTATCAGACGTCCTTAAGCCCTTCCAGACGTCTGATAATTGACCGTTTTGCCTCGACTGACCCGAAAATCTCTTCTCAGAGATTTTCTAGCCGTTGCAAATCCATTCCCACGAAAAAGTAGGTTTCCAGACGTCCAGACATAGTGCCAGACGTCCTGTATGTCGTATGATGGACTTGCGCTAGAACCCTGTTTAGATCTGATTCAAGTCAGGAAGAGACCCGCCCAAAATCAGACGTCCGACCTTATTTTCAGACGTGTTAAAGTGGTCTTCCAGATGTCTGATGCCAAAATCAGACGTCTGATAACTCTGTCAGTGCAATGATTATTCTTGATTTCAAGTTGATTCACTTGGGCTTTGCACCCAACGGCTATGGAGCCTTTCCTAAGCCATCCAAAGCCTTCCTAAGGCCTCTATAAATAGAGGGGAACGTCTTGCACACCAACACACACCTAGAAACACAAGACACACCCAAGTAACATACTTTCTACCATTTTGTGCCTCTCTTGCTCTCAAAGCTCAAGTTCTACATCTTGAGAGCATCAAGCTTTGCGCACCCGCTCTCCGGCCGTAGTTCACGAGAGCGACGTAGCGCCGTCGTGTTGTTCACGCATCCGCGTCGCCGACGCACTCCTTGCAAAGGGGAGTTTCTTAATTCCTATAGAAGCTTAGGTTTAAAATTACTTTGTTTGCTCTATAGGATTATTGTTATTTTATCTTTGTTATTTGGTTGGGTATTCGCTTTGCGAATTCCCGTCACCTTTGTGGGACAAAATCCTTCTCGTGGAGAGAAGGGGTTGAGGAACGCTACCCTCGCACTTGTAGCGTGGTTGTAATTGAGGTCGAATCACTCTCGTTTAAAGTGATTCGTTTAGTGGATTTTGATCAACTTGGTTGATCGAAAAATCCTAACTCGAGAAGGTTAGGTGGTGGTTTTTACCCGGTTTGGGTTTCCACCTAAAAATCTTTGTGTACTTTGTGTGATTGTATTTTGTGAGATTGTTTATATTTCAATTCCGCATTTTTTACGTCACGCTGATCTCACCCCCTCCGAGTAGGGAAATTACAATCGGTATCAGAGCAAGTCTTGTTGTTTCGGCGTAACAACCCAGCAAGAAGATCTATGGAGGGAAGCAGTTCCACAAGTAGGATTTCCAAGGGCCAGTCTACGACTCGTTCGCCGTTCTTCGACGGGAGCAACTACCCTTACTGGAAGCTGCGGATGAAGACATGGCTTCAAGCCATCGATTTCACAATATGGGCCTGGTGCGAGACCCCCTTCAACATCCCAGAAAAACCCGCCGGAAGATACTCGCAGCAGCAGATCCGGGAGCTCTCTCTCAACACGAAAACAATGAACGCGTTGTATTGTGCGCTCAGCTCGGAGGAGTTCAACAGAATCTCGCAATGCGCCACCACATACGAGATTTGGCACACACTTGAGGTAACTCACGAGGGTACCTCTAAGGTAAAAACCTCTAAAATTAATTTACTTTCTCAAGAATTTGAATCTTTTTCAATGAAATCTAACAAATCTTTAAGTGAGATGAACACAATATTCACTCTCATTGTAAATAACTTGAAAGCTTTAGGGAAGCTTCTTCGTTCCCTTGGACCGGAATGGGAACAGAAAGTCACCGCCATCGAGGAGGCAAACGAAGTGGAGGAGCTCAACATGGAAGATCTCCTAGGCAATCTAATGGCCTACGAGACAAAATTGAAGCAAAAGAAGAAGGATACACCGGAGCCTAAACCGAAGAAGACTCTCGCCTTCAAAGCCGCGTCGGATAGCGAGGTAAGTTCCGACGACGAAGACTTTAGAATTTTACTTAAAAAGTTTTCCAAGTTGTGTAGGGAGTCAAAGAAGAAGAGACCGAGACGTTGCTACCATTGCAACGACAAAGGGCATCTGCGACCAGAGTGCCCTCTTCTCAAAAAGGAGAAGAAGAAGGAAAAGGAGAAGAAATCTAAGAAGACGGTGTTCCAAGCCACCTGGGACGATTCGAGCTCGGAGGAAGAAGAAGAAAAAGAAGAAACCGCTTGCTTTGGTTTCATGGCCAGAGGAAGCAATAGCGACAGCGACAGCGGAAGCGACTCCGACAACGAGGTAAATCTCGATTTACAAGAAGCTTTTAATGAACTATTTGAAGTTAGTAAAGCACTTAAGATAGAAAATAAAAGCATTAAAAAGAATCTTAGTTTTCTTAGAAGTGAAAATGAAAGATTAGAAAATAAACTTAATGATCTAGAAGCTAGTCCTAAAAATGATAACCTATTATTAGAAAATCATAACCTCGTTGATGAAAATAATAAATTAATTGAGGAAAATGATAGTTTAAAGTTAGAAATCTATGATTTAAAGACTGAGATGCATACTATAGAAAAAGAAATCGCATGTCTTAGGGAAAACTCTAACAAATTAATCAACAAAGTAGATAGTTTTTATAGCCCTAAGGTTGAAAAAGGATTTCCGTCAAGGAGACCCGCTAACAGATCCGGATCCAAGCTCACTTGGATACCGAAGAAAGAATTAGAATCTTGTTTTGTAGGGTTCAGAGATAACTACAACACGAAGGACTGGACCTACAAGTTCAAGGCTGGTCAACTCGAGTTGGGAGAACCAAGGAGTAGACCAAGGAGGAGAACAAGAAGACAGACGAGACGACGAACAAACGACGGACCCGCCGCACGTCGACCGCCAGACTGGAGACTGGCGCCAATGCCCGGGCCTCCAAGCTAGGATGGGAGCCCCATCCGATGTGGCATCCACCACCACCATTCGGGCCATTTTATTGGCCATGGTAGGTGAGGTAAAAACCATTTACCCTATCTTTTTATCATAAGCATTTAGATAGGGGAGCAAAAAATTATAAGCTAATTGTCAATTTTTAAGGGGGAGATATAAGGTAGTTAAATTTCCTTTAAAAAGGAGGAGAAAAATAATAGCTATCTTGTTGTTATAAAAAAGGAGGAGGACATTACCTTTGAAATTTATAAAAGAGCATGTTTTAAGGGGGAGTTATAGAAAATTTAAAATTAATCAAACCTTTTTGATAATGTCAAAAGGGGGAGGATTTTTTGCATTATTATTTATGATTTTGTCATCATCAAAAAGGAGGAGATTGTTGGTCCTAGAGCACCACGATCATTTGTTTTGATGATAACAAAACACATGTTATTTAACATTTGCACTTGGAGTCTTAGATTTCACGTCAATTGCAAATGTAGACGTGATTAGACGGAATTCGAGCTCGCATCCAAGACGGATTGGAGGAGCTTGATGGAGAATAGAGGAGATTCGCGAGGAGCGATAGATTGAAGATAGAAGGACAAGAAGAATAGGATAGAATTCCATTTTATTCCTTTCATGTACTTTTGTCTTTATTTTCTTGCTCTTTATTCCCTTAGAACATTATGTTAAAGAGCCTCAAAGTACCTTAACAGTAGTCCTAAGAACACCGGCACAACCCTAGGATACTTAGGTTTTCTGTAGAGAACTTAGAAAACCAATATAGGGTTCAAACATCATTTCCAGACGTCTAATTCCAAAATCAGACGTCTGATAATGTGTTTCAAGACGTCTGACTGTTGATTCAGACGTCTGATAACATTTAGGCTGGACTCGTAGTTCTTTCTGATGAAATCAGACGTCCAGACCTTATTCTAGACATCTTAGGAGACGTCTGATGACTTTGCCAGACGTCCAATTAGTGGACCGTTGGCTCTCTCAGCATACACTCAAGGATATGACTGTTAGAGCCTTATCAGATGTCCTTAAGCCCTTCCAGATGTCTGATAATTGACCGTTTTGCCTCAACTGACCCGAAAATCTCTTCTCAGAGATTTTCTAGCCGTTGCAAATCCATTCCCACGAAAAAGTAGGTTTCCAGACGTCCTGTATGTCGTATGATGGACTTGCACTAGAACCCTGTTTAGATCTGATTCAAGTCAGGAAGAGACCCGCCCAACATCAGACGTCTGATGCCAGAATCAGACGTCTGATAACCCTGTCAGTGCAATGATTGTTCCTGATTTCGGGTTGATTCACTTGGGCTTTACACCCAACGGCTATGGAGCTTTCCTTAGCCATCCAAAGCCTTCCTAAGGCCTCTATAAATAGAGGGGAACCTCTTGCACACCAACACACACCTAGAAACACAAGACACACCCAAGCAACATACTTTCTACCATTTTGTGTCTCTCTTGCTCTCAAAGCTCAAGTTCTACATCTTGAGAGCATCAAGCTTTGCGCACCCGCTCTCCCGCCGTAGTTCATGAGAGCGACGTAGTGCCGTCGTGTTGTTCACGCGTCCGCGTCGCCGACGCACTCCTTGCAAAGGGGAGTTTCTTAATTCCTATAGAAGCTTAGGTTTAAAATTACTTTGTTGGCTCTATAGGATTATTGTTATTTTATCTTTGTTATTTGGTTGGGTATTCGCTTGGCGAATTCCCGTCTCCTTCGTGGGACAAAATCCTTCTCGTGGAGAGAAGGGGTTGAGGAACGCTACCCTCGCACTTGTAGCGTGGTTGTAATTGAGGTCGAATCACCCTCGTTTAAAGTGATTTGTTTAGTGATTCCGATCAACTTGGTTGATCGGAAAATCCTAACTCGAGAGGGTTAGGTGGTGGTTTTTATCCGGTTTGGGTTTCCACCTAAAAATCTTTGTGTACTTTGTGTGATTGTATTTTGTGAGAATGTTTATATTTCAATTCCGCATTTTTTACGTCACGCTGATCTCACCCCCTCCGAGTAGGGAAACGCTGAGTAGAGTGGCAATTAAACTAAAGAAGCAGTAAAGTGTACAATAGCTGTTTTATTTTCTTTCTTTCTTTATTTTCGTCTTTCTATTATTTCACAATTTATCTATTTCTCAGATCCTTTACTTGATCTCGAATGTTCCTCGTGGGAACGATCTTGATTGCAGTCTTTTCCGAAAAGTAGAAGTAACACGTGGTGCTCTCCTGGCCGGGAGAGTCCCCCGTGGTGATCCTACTCTCAGTCAACCACCCCAAGGTCACTGACAGACGTAACGGTGACTACGGCACGCGCAATTAACACACGGGTAGCTACCCCGCACTGGCATGTGGTCAGTCGTTTCCATTAATGGGTGCGCCCAAAGCACAGCACGGAACCAGTGTAGGGCAGAGCTCTCTCAGTAACAGGGGTCCGACCCTCGCCTGACTACCCTGGTTTGCCCAATGGGCCTAATAAGTCGGTGTAGGAGGGCCAGCAGAACCCCGGGGCCCGTGGGGTAGCTAGTACTCTCCCTACACTAGTAACTCTTCTCGTTACTGTGTACACGAGGGCCAAAAGTCGGTACAGAATGGCCAGACCTAACCCTGGGTCCCTGAGGCGGCTGACTCCGCTCTGCACTAAACAGGTAACAGGTGCTTCCCCTGGTACTACGTACCCAAGAGACAACACACTTCCACATCTTTCCTTCTCAGTTCCATTTCATTCTCTTTCCAGGAGTTCTACTCCTAATTCCCCGTAGGGTTCCAATTCTTTTAACTCAGCACATTCAGGTTTCACCATTCCAGTTTCACGTTCATACAACCCATGTTCTCAATCATGTTCATTTATTCATAACAGGCAGTTGTTAAATCAAATTACAGGCAGCTATTATTTCCTTTCCACATTCTCCAAGACTGCAATATTATATACATATCATTAGTTTTCCAATCCTAGGATTCATGCCGTACCCTAGGATCTATCATTCAATCTAGTTTCCAGTCCTAGGTTCCATGCAATACCCTAGGATCTATCAATTATTCCACAATTGTAACAAATTTGATTAAGTAAATTAAAAGCCACTCTACCAGCTACAACGGGAGTACTGGAGGCGTGGTCGAAAATCCCGCGCGCCTCCTCAACCCCCGAGACTGCAATGGAACGGGGTCTTAACACAAGGATCAAACACAAGGAGTTTCTCAGAACAGTATATAATTACTGTAAACGGGTAGAGGATTTTATTCCGAAAAGAACGCAACTCGAAATGCGGAAAACGGACTCCAAACGGGCCCTAAACGGGTCGAAAATGACGAAACAGTCCAAAATCAGACGTCTGGAACCTCTTCCAGATGTCTTAAAAGGTGGTTCAGAGGATACCTTCGCTCTGTGTAGTCCCTCAAACGTCCAGAAGCCTGCGGGGGCGTCTGGCCTAGTTTCCAGACGTCCGATGGTCAACCAGGACGTCTGGAAGTCCTCTCCGTCGTCTGGCACTGCGGCCAGACGTCCGATTCGCGTTGGATGGCGAGTCTCGCGCCCTCCCGAGCAGAACCTGCACGTATCCACTCCTCGCTCTCAGTACGACGGGTTGCAGACGAAGGCACGGTGGACAGCTGCATGGCCGTACGCACGAAAAAGGAAGAAGGACGAAATAACTTACTTGCCAGACGTCTGGACAGTCCTCCAGACGTCTTCACTGTCATCTCGTTGGAATCCCAGACGTCTGATTCTGGAAAAACTTCCAGAATCAGAGCTCGACTCGCTCTCCGCCCGCGACATACGGCCGCGCCGCGCCCCGTCCGCCTGCTTTTCGAGCTGCAGCAGCCCTCCCGCGACACTCCACACCCGCTGCTCCGGCAAGCTCGAGCCCTCACGGTCGAGCGTCTCCTCCCTCGCGCAACACCTCCTCCCGCACACTCGCCGCGGCTGCCGCTGCCGCCGCTCGCTCGCTCTCTCGCACCGGCTGGGAGAAGAAGAGGGAAGCGGAGGAGATGAGAGTGAGGGAGAGGGCGAGGGCCTTATAAGGTCGTGCGGGGAGAGAGAGAGAGGGAGCGCAGCACTGCTGTAACGACCCGATTCCCGAATCCCTACGAGACACGAGAACCGGACTGACTCGACTAATCCCAAGACCTGGTCGTCCAACGAGGAAGTAACCAAAAGAGAAGTAAAATAAACCACATTTAGCATGAATATAACTAACAGTAAGAAAATACAGCAGTAAGGAAAGAAACCACTACAGTATATACCACCACAACAGTAGAACAACATTCATAACATAATATGAAACTCCAGGTAAAGAAAAGTACAACGGTAACAAGAACTACTCACTACAGTGGAACCAAAAAGAGGTACAAGAGAACAGTGGTAACTCTACTGGACCCTACTCGGCCCAGCGTCCTCTGTAGCCGCTGACCCTGGCTGCTCAACACCTGGTCCTGAAAGGTAACGAGTGTAACACGTCAGCAAAACGCTAAGTAGAGTGGCAACTAAAACAAAAGAAACAGTAGAGTGTATAGTAGCTGTTATGTTCTGTTACTTTCTTTAATTACGTCTTTCTATTATCTCACAATTTATCTATTTCTCAGATCCGTCACTTGATCTCGAATGTTCCTCGTGGGAACGATCTTGATTGCAGTCTTTTCCGAACAGTAGAAGTAGCACGTGGTGCTCTCCTGGCCGGGAGAGTCCCTCGTGGTGATCCTACTCTCAGTCAACCACCCCAGGGTCACGGACAAACGTAACTGTGACTACGGCACCAGCGATAAACGCACAGGTAGCTAACCCGCACTGGCACGCGGTCAGTCATTTCCGTTAACGGGTGCGTCCAAAGCACAGCACGGAACCAGTACAGGGCAGAGCCCTCTCAGTAACAGGGGTCCAACCCCTCCACAGTAACCAAACAGGGGCCTTACCCCTCCACAGTCCGCGCACCCTCGCCTGACTACCCTGGTTTGCCCAGTGGGCCTAACAAGTCAGTGTAGGAGGCTAGCAGAACCCCGGGGGCCGTGGGGTAGCTAGTGCCCTCCTTACACTAGTAGCTCTTCTCGGTACTACGTACGCGAGGGCCAGCAAGTCGGTACAAAGTGGCCAGTCCTAACCCCGGGTCCCTGGGGCGGCTGGGTCCGCTCTGCACTAAACAGGTACAGGTACTTCCCTTGGTACTACGTACCCAAGAGACAGCACACTACCACGTCTTTCTTTCTCAGTTCCATTCCTTTCTCTTTCCAGGAGTTCCACTCCTAATTCCCCGTAGGGTTCCAGCTCTTTTAACTCAGAACATCTAGGTTTCACTTTCCAGTTTCACGTTCTTACAATCCATGTTCTCAATCACGTTTATTTATTCATAGCAGGCAGCTGTTAAACCAATTTACAGGTAGCTATTATTTCCTTTCCAAATTTTCCAAGACTGCAGTATTCATATATTCCGCTAGTTCTTCCCATCCTATGATTCATGCCATACCCTACGATCTATCATACAATCTAGTTTTCTAGCCCTAGGATTCATGCAACACCCTAGGATCTACCATTCATTCTAGTTTCTCATTCCTAGGATTCATGCAATGTCCTAGGTTCTATTTATGGTTCCATAATTAATAGATTATACTAATAAACTTAAAAGCCACTCTACCGGTTACAACAGGCGTACTAGGGGTGTGGTCGAGAATCCCACGTACCTCCGCAACCCTCGAGACTGCAACGGAACGGGGTCCTATCACAAGGATCAAACACAAGGAGTTTCTCAAAATAATATACAACTATTGTAGACGGGTAGAGGATGTAATTTCGAAAAGCACGCAACTCGAAACGCGGAAAACGGACTCCGAACGGGCCCTAAACGGGTCGAAAACGACGAAACAGTGCAAAATCAGACGTCTGGAACCTCTTCCAGATGTCTTAAAAAGTGAATCAGAGGTTACCTTTGCTCTACGTGGTCTCTCAGACATCCAGAAGCCTGCGGGGGCATCTGGCCTAGTTCCCAGACGTCCGATGGTCACCCCGGACGTCTGGAAGTCGCTCCCGTCGTCTGGCACTACAGCCAGATGTCTGATTCGCGTTGGATGCGAATCTCAGAACCTGCGCGTACCCATCCTCGTGCTCAGTACGGTCGGTCGAAGAAGAGGAAGAAAGACAGAAATAAATCACCTTTCAGACGTCTGGACAGTCCTCCAGACGTCCTCCCCGCCGTCTGGTTGGAAGCCCAGACGTCTGATTCTGGAGAAAATTCCAGAATCAGGGCGCGACTCGCCCTCCGCTCGCGATGCTCGGCCGCGCCGCGACTCGCCCGCCTGCTGTTCGAGCTGCAGCAGGCCTCCCGCGTCACCTCGCGTCTGCTGCTCCCCCCCGCCGGCCGGCCCTAGCAGCCCCGGCAAGCTCGCCCTCACGGCCGACGCCTCCTCCCTCGCGCAGCACCTCCTCCCGCACCCACCGCGGCTGTCGCTGTCGCCGCCGCCGCTCGCTCACGCTCGCAGTCGCGCACCGGCTGGAGGGAGAAGAGGAAGGGGGCTGAGGTGAAGAGAGTGAGGGAGAGGGCGTGGCGTTTTAAAAGCCGCGTGGGGAGAGAGAGAGAGAGCGAGAGAGACAGCGCTGCGCCTGCAGTCGCAGGAGGAGAGAGGGAAAAAGAGAGAGGAAGGCGATTGCGGGTCTGCGCGTGCCTGCGCGCAGACGCAGTCCCGCGTGCCACCGAAAATAGATCCCAGACGTCTGGGACACCTCCCAGAAGTCTTAAAAAAAACATCTTGAGTGCGTTCGTAACAACTGCGCCCTGCAGGAGGAGAGAGGGAAAAAGAGGAAAGAAGGTGGCGGTTGCAGGTCTACGCGCGCATGCGCGCAGACGCAACCCCGTACGTCGCAGAATTTAAATCCCGGACGTCTGGATGGGGTTCCAGACGTCTGGTCAGACGTCTTAAAAAAGACGTCTTGAAGCCACGTTCGTAACAGACCAGACATCTGAATCAACTCCCAGACGTCTTAAAAGACGTTTGGTGTTGTGGGTCTTAACAAGTTTTGAGTTTATGGTTTAGGATAGAACTCACTTTCTTAGTGGAAAATCATTATCATAGTTGAAATATCACTTTACATAGATGTAAAATAGATTGAAAATCAGAATATACCAGTATATTTTGATTTTCAACCAATGTACTTTGGTCGTTAAAAAAATACTAATTGAAAATAAAATGACACTACCATTATAAAATGTATTGCAACGAATAGACTGGTATATTTTGATTTCTAACCGATATATTTTGATTTTTCATCGATGAAAAATAAAAATATACCGATGGAAAATAAAAATACATTGTATGCTACAAAATGCATTGCAATACATACACAGGTAGAAAATTAAAATACAATAATTAAAAATTAAAATACACTACATGTTACCAGATATATTGAAACGAATACACTAATATATTTTAATTTTCATTTGATCTATTCTAATTTACATTGTGAAAATATATTACAAGGAATACGATGTATTTAATCTCTAATCAATATTTTTAATTTTTCACTATTAAAATGCAAACCGATCAAAAATAAAAAGTAACTATTAAAGATTAAGATACACCACGACCTACAAAATTTATTATCCTTTATCCATAGGAAAAAAGTTCAAATCTTAATTTGAAAAGGAAAAATTTTTTTATCCACCTATAAAGGAACAAACTTAAGAGAGAGGGAGACCAAAATGAAGGCGGGAAAGCAGAAAAAGGATTAGGGTTGTGACCATTACTTTTCAATATATATTCTAGCTTTTAGCCTGATAATGATTTTGATGGGAGGTGTTAATTTTTTATTAATTAAATTTTAATCTAATTATATATTATTTCATAATCTTACATAAGCACACATAATATTGGATTATAATGAAAAAGTAAAAGATAAAACGATTGATGGTGAAAATGAAGTCTCAAATGAACGTTTGTGTTAGATAATACGTAAGAAAAGTAAAATAAATAAATAGAAGAAAAAGTAAAAAGAGATTAAGAAAATTTTTATAAAAAATTAAGGGCATGTATAAAACGAAGAAAATTAAAGGTGTTTCGACCTGAATAGTGCATTCAACCGCGTCTTTATTCTTGTCAAATCTATAGTATAATAGATTGATTGATGTGTGACTTTCACGTGGTCTTTCTACCTACATTGATTTGAAGGTCTCTAGTGGACACATGGAGGCACTATATCTTCTTTCGCTCATCTTGACTTGTTGCGGAATATACGCCATTCTAGCAAAATTAAAAAGTAAATAAATAGTTTTAATCAGTATATTTTAACTTTTTTTTTGTTTAAAGTCAAAATAGATAGAATCTTTATATTATTTTTATTTTATTTAAGAAGTTTCTTGTAATTTTGATTAAAAATAAAATTTAAAAAAGAATAGATATAGGATCATATTTGCAATCTTTATCACTCATGAGGGTTTCAATTAAATTTATGGTGCATATTTCATTCGAGGAGTTTCTTATAATGTCAATAAGAAAAAAATTAAAAAAAGTAAGAGATATAGGATCTTATTTACAATTTTTAACACTTAAGAGAGCTTAGGTCCAATATTTATAGTAGCTGCTACAATGTATAGGGACCTCTATGTCATTTACATTTTATTTAATGAGTTTTTTGCAATTTTGATTGAGAAAAAAATTAAAAAGGAAGAGACACAAAGTCATATTTACAATTTTTAACAGTTATAAGGGCTTGGATGTATTTTTTCACAACAAATGCAACTTTGGTAGTTGCTACCGTCCATAGAAACCATTGTGTTATTTTTATTTCATTCAAGGAGCTTCTTGCATTTTCAATTGAAAAGAAATTAGAAAGGAAAAAGGTGTAGGGTCTATTTTGCAATTTTTAGCACACATGAGGGCTTGGATGCAATGCTTACGGTAGCTTCTGGAGTACATAGGGATCTTTGTGCTATTTTCTTCTCATTTAAGGAGCTTCTTGTAATTTCAATATGGAAAAATTTTTAACAAGAAGTGATGTAGTGAGTTATTTGCAATTTCTAGAACTTATGAGAACTTGAATACAATTTTCACATCATATCAAACGCAATGTCTTCTGCGATGCATGGGAACTTCCGTACTTTTTTTCATTTCACTGAAGCAACTCTCTACAATTTAGATTGTAGAAAATTAATAAATGATGTGAAGCCAGTCTACCCACTATCTTTTCTCCAAACTACCATCAACTTCTCACTCAACCAACACGCTAATCATGTACTTATTTGCATTCTTTACATCAAAGCCAAAGTTTTTATTATGGACAAAGCAAGAAATTTTATTCATTCAGGTTTTGTCAATGTTGAAAGTACTATTGTTCAGGTTTACCATGAAATATTAGTAACGTGACTTTTGTCTTTATTTATATTCGTTGTAGTATATGACATAACAGTTACCAGTTTAATACAAGATTTTTTTTTATTCGGAATAACAAGGTTTCCCCGAGTTCGAACTTAGGGAGCAACTATGCTTCTAGAAGTCTAATTAAATTCTCTATTATGTTACAAAATAAGAGAGAGAGAGAGAGGGAGAGAGAGAGAGCGAGCTAGAGTTTCTCTTGGCTTCTTCTTCTTCCCTCCTCCTTTTCTTTCAGTTGATCTCCTTCTCTTCTTTTTTTTGCAGAGTCTTTCTTTCTTCTTCTTTCTTTTCTTTTCTTCTTCTGCGGCTGTGGTAATCTTCTTCTTCTTCTCTGACTTCTTCTTCAGCCTTCTTCTTCTCTCTGCTTCTTTTCTTTTGTTCTTCTTCTTCTTCTTCTTCTTTCTTTCCTTGCTTGCGGCTTCAGTCTTCTTTCTTCTTTTTCTTCCCTGCTTCCTTTTTTCTTTTCTGGCCATTGCCCTTCCATCGTATGATGCAGTGGTCAGACGACTTAACTGTAGGTTTGCTACAGTACCTTCCTTCTCTTCTTCTTCTGTTTCTCTCCTTCGTTTCTTCTTCTTCAGCTGCCCTGAGCGGCTGAGGCTTTGGCTGCTCCCCTTCTTCTTTTCCTTCCTTCCTTCTTCTCCTTCTGTTCCTGCACGCTCACACAAGGGTTAGAGCAAAACCTACCCCTACCCTTCCCCACGTCTCTCCCTTTCTCAGATTTCTCTCTTAGGACCGCTCTCCCAGAGCCAGGTAATCGGGTGCTGGTATCGCACCCGAGACCAGGCCCACCGGCGTGCGGTGGTGGGCGAGGAGTGCGCGGTTTCGGTAATCGGATCCTGCCCAGACCCGCAGGGCGTGAGCGTGGGCGAGCGAGCGAGCGCGTGGCGCGCAGCGTGCGTGAGGGACTTGACCCCTGTGTTCGAAGGCGATAAGCCTAATACACTTTTTCCATTTATTCGGCTGCGGCACTTTCAGGATTTCCGAGGTGGGACTAAATGTCCCACCTAAATTTCACGAACGCTCGCAGTAGGAATCCTCGCAATTGCCGTGATACGCGAGGTCGTGCCTTCGATTGGGGACCTGGGACCGTGCGTGAGTTCTTTCCGCGCGGCCTGGGACTCCCACCTGGGGCTGCGGGGGCCTGGAGCGACGAGCAAGCTTGCTCCAAGCTCGGCAGTAATGGCGAAGCTGGCTCTGAACCTGAAAGCACGAAAACTTCCTTGCGGCTCTGTCAGAACATCAGAAAACCTTCGCCATATCACGGCGAAGGTGAGGCGGGGGTTGGCTAGCTGCAGGGGCGCGTGTGGAGGTAGCCCTAGGTCGAATTGTGTGCGAGAAGATGGGTTTGTTCGGGGGGTGGTCGGGCGGTGGTTGGCAATGAATGGGGAGAGAGGTTCGGTTGAGTGGAGTGAGGGGAAGCTTTTGGGGTAGTCGGCGTGGGGTGAGGAGGTCTGTGGAGGTGGAATGGACTCGCCGGAGAAGGTGGTCGGAGACAGAGCAGGTGGAGGTGGAAGTCGCGTGTAATGGAGTAAAAAGGTAAATTAAGAGAGGGAAAATGTAAGGGAGGGGAGAGGAAGCCATTTACCTAAGTATTAGACAAAGGGGGAGGGCGGAGCAACCGACTCGTACCTGCCGGAGCTGGAGAAGAAGCAGCCCTGAAAGAGGAGTGCGGCGACGAAGAAGCAGGCTGAGGGCACCGGCGGGTACAGCCCAGCGCAGACGAGAGGGCAAGGCAAACCCTGCTGCAGGTAGGGCAGCAGAGCGACGAGGAAGAGGAGGAAGGCGCCGGAAGCTTCGGGCCTTCTGACGGAGGAGGAAGGGATGAAGTAGGGGGGTGTTCTCCGTCAAAGAAGAGCTTGCCGGAGCCGGCATGGGGTGCTGGTCCTTATAAAGAGGTTGGCGTAAAGGGAGGAGCGGGCTGACGACGTGCCAGCCTTGCCGGAGCATGGCCGAAAGGGACACCCATACCTTCCGCGCGTTCGCACGGAAGGTATGGTGGTCGGCAAAGAGCATGGCCGGGTCACTGTGATAGAGGATGTCGCAGGGAACCCCGCTTCTGCTTTGCAGGGCGGTAACCCTTCTTTGCACAGCGCCATGCTCCGCGCAAGGTCGCCGGAGCATGGTGTTGCGCAGAGTTTGCATGGGGGACCGTTCTGCAAAGAACAATGAAAAGTTAGGGGCCTAAATGCAAGGATTTCAAAAGATAATGGTCAAAAAGTAAATGAAGAGGACCAAATTGTAAAGTCGGTCAAGGAGGTCTCTACTTAGGCTCAAGTTTTTATACAAGACCAATTTGAACCTAAGGATTTTAATGGTGAATTTTAATTCTAGGTTGGACCATATTTGACTAGCCAATTTGCGTAAAAATCCAAATTAAGTTATTAATTTGGCATGGTTCTCTTTTTAGGTCAAAATAGGTTTCTAAGGTCAAATTGAAGGTTCTAAACCCTAGAGAACATTTTTATATGAATTTTAAAGGGTTTAGTTTATTTTTATCCTGCCTTGAACCTCGTGAATTGAAGTGGATTTATTTTAGGGTTATAGAATGTCATTTAATTCCCGAAAGTTGCAATAACCCTTATTTAGATCATATCCTCCCACTTTCTTTCTTGTTAAACTTGTTTGACTTGTGTTTGGATCCTTAGTTACCCTGTTTGCAAACTACGTTGGTGAATTTGCAGTTTTACCCCTTATGATTTGTTTTATTCTTAAACTCAAAATTATCTGAGTTAAGCCTTTCTTTGGGTCATGTAGGAGCTTTTTCTCACATATCAGGGTTAGATTGTGCTAGTTAGGATTTATGATGAGGTTCTCATCAGATATATATGAGGGTTTTGTTGGTGCAAGGACACCATAATCGTTAATTTGATGATAACAAAATACTTGTGATTTAACATGTACATTTGAGTTTATAAATTTCAAGATAATGCAAATTGATATAAGTGTGAGTAGCTCAAGCTCGCATCCATGGCGGATTTGAGGAGCTTGATAGAGGAGAAGGAGCTTTGCTTAGAGCGGGAGCTTGAAGAAGAAAGGAGATGAATAATAAGATAGATACATTTGTTCATGTATTCTTTTGATTTGTACCCTGCACTTTTTCTTTAGAATTGTTGTAAAGAGCCCAAAATGCCTTACCTTAGTCCCAGGAAACCTTCTACCTTACTAGGACACTTAGACAAATACTTAGATAGATCAGAAAATCAAAATAGGTTTCAGATAGCCTAATCAGATGTCCAATCTAGAGCTCAGACTTCTGATCGTGATCTTTAGGACATTTGACCCTTTGTCCAAACGCCCAAACACTTAGGTTGGACTTAGTGCTTTCTATCCGTTGATTTCAAACGACTGGCACATAGTCCAGACGTCTTAAAAGACGTCTGATGCCAATGACAGACATTCAACAACAGGATTGTTGGACTGTCAGAAGATGATCCTCGGAGATTATCTTATAATAAATTCTCTAACACTTTAAGATGTCCGTAGATCATCCCAGCCGTATGATAAATAGAGGTTAGGCTAAGATTTGACCCAAATTACTTTTGACAAAGGATTTAACTATTAAGCCTCTCAAGAAATCCATTCCCACAAAGGATTGTCTTTCCAGACTTCTAGAGACTTTACTAGACGACTGACTTGTCGTCTGGCCTAAAAGACACTAGAACCCTACTTCGATCTTGTGTAAACAAGAAGAAAGCCATCTTGGGATTAGACATCTGATCAGTATCTTAGACATCTTAAGAGAGTTTTAGACGTCCATCTTGATCCAACCCTAATTAGATCATCCACCCTTCTAGATCAGACAACCAACCTTTAGATCAGACGAAGACCCAGGCATCTGACCTTAAGTCCAGACGTCTGATAACATTATCAGAATCATAAATGACCCTGATTTCGGTGGAATTTTGGATCACTTTCTTGAGCCTTGTTCTCAACAGCTACAAGAAGCTTCCAAAGCCTTCTTAGGACTTATATAAAAAGAGGACCACCCTTCCTAAGCAAAACACACCTCGATATACTATTTCCACATCATATTGTGTGTAAGTGATCTTGCTTTCCAAAGCCTTAGTCTATATCTTGAGAGCACCATCCTAGTTGTGCACTCGCTCTCTCGCCTAAGAATGCGAGAGCACCATCGTGCCATTGCATGGTTCACACATCCCGCATTGCTAGCCAACACACTTCCATTAAAGGGAAGCTTTTTTTGCTTATAGTAGTTAGATTTAATACATACTTTGTGGCTCTATAGGATATATCTGTTATTGTTTGTGGTTGAGTATTCATTTTGCGAATTCCCATCTCCCTCATGAAGCAAAACACTCCTTGTGAAGAGGAGGGATTTTGAGGTTACACTACCCTTAGGTATAAAGTAACATGATTGTAACAGGTTGTACTACCCTCGTTAAAGTAGTATGACAGTAGATTTGATCGATTCGGTCGATCAGGAAATCGTAAGTTGAAAGGCTTAAGTGGTGTTTTTACCTAGGCTTAGGTTTTCACCTAAAAATACTTTGTGTGTTTATGAGATTGAATATTTTGTGTGATTGATATTTTATTCCGCATTATTGTATTTATTACGCTTGATCTCACTCCCTCCATCTAGGAAATTACAGGATTGTGGGTGTCAAGGTATTGGCTTAGGAGGTTAGAAAATTGATCTTAATTAACCTTCATTCTATTTACTTGTAGAGTAATGTTAACATCAACTTTTGTTTACTTGAATTGGTGTTAAGTTGTAGTATTATCTTTTATGGTGTTTACTTGAACTGGTGTTAACACCAATTTCTAACATGTAAAGTTTAGGTGCAGAGGAGTTACGAAATAACACATGTTTTGCTAACAGTCCAGCAAAACTTATTTTAAGGACCCTTAACTTGAATTTTCATCATGCATTTTAACCCTTCAAGTAAATGGGAGTTAATCTCTCTTTTGGAGAGTTAACCTGCCAAGTAAACTAACTCTTAATGACTTAATAGGGGGTAGTGATGAGTGGTTAAGGGTGGAGAGAATGAAGGGAAGGCATGCAGGTTGCTAGGGTGGAGCACTGGACAGGGCTGACCCAGCTTGAGCTTAAATTTTATATGAGTCGAGCTTGGGCCTTGATTTTTAAGAAAATTCAGGTTTAGACTTGATTCGACTCAAACCCAAAAAAACTTGAAGTAACCAATTGGACTTGAACTCATTCATAGTAGTATCTATTGAGTTATAAGATTATTATATAAGTATTAATATATTTTTGCTCAATTAGAAGGATCACTATAATTATAATCATCCAATTCCAACTTAAAATTATGCCTTAACAGGTTTGATCGAGCCTTACTTAGATAACAATAAAAATAGGCTTTAGCGAACTTAGGTAGGTTTTGTTTAAAATCCACTAAAATACCCTCTTATAGATTTTACAGGTCTTAACATGTTTTTCTGAGTCCAACCTGAAAGCCCAACCCAAGTACTAAAATTGAACCCAACTTGACCTGATCCTAGACTCATAAACAAGGGTCTTAGGCTAAGCCTAAGCTCAAGCCTTAGTCTGGTAGACATTTTGAGTCTGGAGCACATCTCAAGTCTTAAAAAATAAAATGAACCTTTTCATATTTGGATCTAATTGGATTGAGTCGAACCCAGTACTCCACACTAGTGCCTGCACTTTTTCTCAAGGATGCCATGTTACCTTTTGTGCTACCAACATGCAAAGGAGCATTAAAAAAAGGAAGTCCATCACTCTTAATAAGAAACCAGTTGTTAGTTAAAAATTCAATAGTAGATATTGCAATTATTTTACTAAGTTGAATAACTCGACGGAAAAAACAAAATTGAGAATAATTATCGACAGTCGGTATATTTAATAATCGATTGTTTTGGAGCAACTCATTGGTTGGACCCCAGTTAAAAGGGTCCGTTGCCACTAAAAAGATCAATATGTTCGATTTTTACCTCGTCCAGAAAAAACAGTCAGGGTTGAAAATTGAAATCACGCAAGAATTGAAAGTGAAATGGCTCCGAAGTTTTGGAGCTGCAATTTAGGAGAAATGGCTCCTGCTGGGGAGTCTTGTCTTGTGAATAAGGTCAACATTGTGGGGGCATGTCCGTCATTTCATCGTATGCACCTCCGAAAATATCCTGTGGGAGGAAGCGGCCCATGGTAAAGGAGGAGGGGGGTCCACGGAATGGGAAAGCGACGCGTGAGGGTCTTCGCCCTTATCTGTGGGGTTGCGGGTGGACACGTCAGCGCTCCCCATCTCGTGCCACGCGGTCGCGTGGCATGTGGGATGGACGGCAGGCTCGTTCTTTAGCGGGCCCCACACCCCCCCGACCTATACGCGGCCTTGTGGGGCTCACTCTGTTCTGTCAGTTATAAGCCACCGTCGGCCGCTTTCATTATTGCTGTTCCTGTAACCCGTTGTTACGGCGCTTTATAAGTTTTTTTTTTGGGACTCTTACTTATGCGTCCTCATAAATTTGTAGTATTACAAAGTATACTTTTTTTTTCGATATTTTATTACGTACCCTATTGGTGGATGACCCTTGCGCAGATGAAATTAAGAGCGAGTGTTGTTCAAGTCATCTCAAATAATCCATTTAAATTGTTTGAATTATGTGTCAGATCAACATCTAAATTATAAAATTTATATAAATTTTAAATAAATTAATAAATCCATCATGTGCGATCTAAATCATTCTAACAACTTGAATTATTAAATTAGATTATCCGTAAGTAACACCCACTTATTCAAATTAAATCTAAATATATAAGTGAATTGATCGGTAAATAATATTAATGTAATTATTTTAAAATTTTATTTTTTTAATTAAATATGATATTTAAATTTTTATAAGATATATAAAATATTTAATTGTCATTATATTATAAAATAATTTATAAAAAAGAATTTATTAATAAATATGTATAAAATTTAAATTTTATTCGATCCAAATTAATCCATCCAAATTCAACTCAATTATTGGATCATCTGTGACAATTTTATCAAACTCAAGTCGAATAGGTTGACTTCACCTAAATGGATCGAATGCACACTCCTGGATGAAATAACCTGCTATCTTTTTTTTTAGGAGAAAACTAAAGTAAAAATGAGCATTATCTCCTAGATTCATATAATTGCTCCTTTCCGTCGTACTTGCCCATAAGCATGCCATGCGTTCGAGCATATGTGCCAAAGCGAGATTTCAACAGTGGGATTTCTCATTTTTAATTTTATCTGAGTCCTGAGTCAATCTAACCACTAAATTGGACTTCTAAGGATCTGTTTAGAAAAACACAAGGGAAAAATCATCATTAAAATTCAACATGAAAGTGTTTGGTTGGATCAAGCAGTAGGTGGTGGATTTGATTTAAACAAATTTGAGAGATGAAATGATTAAGTTATAAGACTTTAGGTTATTTTATTTAATTTAAGAGTAACGGAAAATGTGGTGATTAAGGTGTAATATTATTTTATTTGATTTAAGATTTAGAGGTAGATATGATAAATAATTAGAAGATCGATGTGTGGATGATTAATGAAAATTAACAATGATGTAGCGTGGGAGGGAGGGAGTTAGAATGATGCTGAGTATTGTAGATGTTACTCATGACGTGTAGTAATATTTTTCTCTTTAATATTCAACCAATCACAATCCAAAGGGTTAGATTGGATTTATAAATATAGCATATCTTGTGTTGATATTTACGTGTAACTTATGATAATTTTACATAGGTATTTACCTAAAATGGAAACAAAGTTGGAACAAGTTAAAATTATAAGAAATTAAATATAAGATAATTCATCACTCACTTATACCAACGTTTGAGAATATCTAAATTTAAGATAAAATTCAGATTTACTTATTCTCCTTGTACCTCACAAAAACGTGAGATATCTCACAATCATTTAGGAAGTCGCCGAAGAAAAGCCACCACGTGACGGCACACCTTGAAAGGAAGGAAGGGGAGGTGAAGGAGAGCGGAACGCACCGGATTTCAATTGTGTTCTTTTAGATTAAAGTTTGTCCAACATCTTCCGGTTAAAGATTCTATTGCTTTTTCGTAGTTTTCACTTAAATTGCCTTACGTCACGCAGTGGTATGCAAAATCTACCATCTGCATTGTATTTTAATATTTTCTTCTTTCCTTTTAAATGTAGTTTAGTTACGTATACTTGTGCATTCGCAGTTGAGATAGCCCACCCCCTCTCCTAATTTTTTTATCCATGATATCACTTGTAATATGTTACTTTATATTTGTATAATTTGATTTTGAATATGTAATTTAGGTTTAAACATGTTATATCAATGCAATTTGATTTTTTATCGAATAAAATTACTTTAAAATCAAATTGTACAAGTGTAATTTTATTTTTTTAAAGAATCATATACTTTAGAATTAAAAGATCATACTTTAGAATTATTTTACACCTTTACTAAATTATTTTAACCTATGTAATTTAATTTTTGATATTTTATACTTGTGTAATTTGATTTTACACTACTGTAATAGAATAAAATTATAGAGGTATAATTTGACATTTTACATCTATGTATTTTAATTTTACACCAGTATAAAATAATTTATAATAAAAAATCACCTATATATTTTGATTTGAAATAAAAAATCACCTAAAAATTTATTTAAAAATAAAAAATCATCTTTGCATTTAAAATTATTTTTATTTTCAATATTTATGAAAAATTGAGAGCTTAAAAAATTTTAATTACTCATAAATATATATTAATACTTTACTTCTAAAATTTCCAAAATAACATATAATGCATTGAAATATTTACTTGCACAAAACATGGGTGGACGACTAGCTATAATTTATACAAGTGAAGATGAGTGTAAACGGATGATTCATCATTGTGGATGAACTAGAAAATACGTTAATTGTAGGTTGTTGGGTAATTATTAAATCATAAACTAAGACACATGGCGTAAAAGACTTTTATTATCTAATCTAAATGATTTTTATTGTACCTTTATTCACATAATTATCCAAAAACAATGACCATGGAGAAATCGTTGATAAATCATATTATTATCAAATACTTCTTAATTCTTTTTGTCAAAATGTAAGAGGTGATGTATTTTGTGATTTAAAGTGGTGTGAATATAGTTTTTATTTAATATTGAATGTAAGAAATAAAAGAATGTAAGATTTGTCATATGATGGATTCCACTACATTAAAAATTACCACAACACTTTAAATTAAACTGTATAAGTAATAAATAATTTTACACCGGTGATAAATCACTTTACATCAATGATAAAATATTTTGGATGATTTTGTCTCACTGCAAAATGATTTTGTGTCAGTGATAAATTATTATAAGGTGATTTTGCACTGGTACAATCTCATTTTACATCGGTGCAAAATTATTCCAAAAGTGATCTTGTGGTTTTGTATTGATGCAAAGTGATTTTGCACCGGTATAAAGTGATTTTGACCTATGGGTTTTGGATTTAAGATTTATGATATATGATTTAAGATTTAGGATTTAATGTTTCGATTTATGGAAATTAGTTTCATAAGTGAGAAGTGAATTTTCACTTAAAAAGTGATTTTTCACCTTAGTGTTTAATGTTAATGTTCAGGGTTTAGAGAACTACGGTTTAGGGAACCTAAACCATAAAATCTAGGACTACACCATAAATCTTAAGGTGTAAAATCACTTTTCAATTAAAAACTCACTTGTCATAGGTGAAGAAACACTTGAAATTTAATTTTCCATCAGTGTAAAATTATTTTGAAGGTACTATAATGGTTTTGTACCGATGTAAAGTGGTTTTACACTAGTGTAAAATAATTTTGAAGGTGATTTGAGTGATTTACACTCGTATAAAAGAAATTTGTTGTTGATTCCAACAGTTGTGGATTTCAACATATGTGAGTATTTTTTTATATTAAAAAATATATTAAGTTAGGAGCACGTTCACAACTCTCTATGTCAACTTTTACATCAATTTTACATTTTCCAATGCACTTACCCTTTTTTATCAATGTACCCTCTTTTGCAATGTTCATTGGCCGTAAGGATTTCTTGACCATGTATATTTAGCTTTCTTCTCGTTACTTTTATGGTTGATTAACTTTTTATTAAAAAAATCTACATTTTTAATAAATATTTATCCCATTCAACAAGGCAAACAAAATAATGAAGCACAACATACATGCATGTGCTTATGAATTTTTCTTCAATATGAGAGTTCTCATTCTTATTTTTCAAGTACTTAATCTTAAATATAAGCTATGCTCCATATGCCAAGCTTAGAACTCTCTAGCTCTGCTGTTACTAAAGAGGAGGAACTTAAGGTAAGGTAGTTTGGTCGAGGGTGGTGAAGGGTTAGATGAGATCTCCAGGCAAGTCTTGGAGGAGTGCTTACATGTACCCACATCGTTGTTATTAACTTCCATTATCATGTGACATTTATTTGAGTATGACTAATGGTAATTGAGAAGTCACGTGTATTAGACTAAATCAAATTCCTTACTAAATTGAGAGAATATTAAAGAGTCTATACAAGAGAAGGTAATCACATAAAGAGGAGGAAAGATTTAGCCAAACTCTAACTTTGTAAGGATACACATCCTATGGAGGTGTTTAACCTCTAAACACAATATGCAACTAGATGGTGCTAACTTTCACGCTCTCAACCTCTATCTTAATATATGTATGACATGAATGCTGCATTATGTGATCTTCTTACTCCTTATTTCTCTTGTACAGAATGAGAGATGAGATGAATCATCAATAGATTTTTGATATTTCTAAGGAATGTGGCAAAGATTACATTTTATTTCGATAAAATCATGTCTAGAATCTAGAATTTGCGTTATCCTCTTTCAAGGTGTTGATCTACCTTCTAAGGTAATGCTTAGGAGCTCAATGTCTTGTTCAAAGAATTAACGAAGATTGTCATCATAGGATTTGATTTTGTAGAACTATTGTTTAGGTTATCGTGATTTATCTTCACTTATGAAATGACCTTCCATCTTATAAGGTAATGCTTGGGAGATTGATGTTTTATTTTAAAGAACTAGGGTGAGAGCAAAGTGTTAGAGGGAGCTTATAATGTCTTGTTCATTACTGATGAGCCTCAGACGATCACCAAAAGATTTGTAAAGGCTGGGAGTGCTAGATAACCATGAGCATCCATCATTAGGAAGAAGCGGTCTAGTCTCCATTACGATAGGAGTACTCGACCCAATGAACATCAGGCAATCACAAGGGGGATAAGGGAATTCGGTGACCTAGTTTCAACACAAGGGATGTACATTTGGGGGGAAGATGATACTCCCAACTATGCACTAGAATTTGAGAGGTTACAAGATTTCTCTTGCTTACCCTGAGCTTGTGTCTGGGCTCGCTCGGGGTCTCCCTTCGCTATTTATAACATGGAAAGACCTATAGCCTAAGGGCCTCTAGTATCCTTTTTGTCAGGCTGCTCGTTTGTTGTCAGGATATAGGAGGTTGCTTCCATCTTGTCGTATCCTTGGGCTTGGCTGCACTAAATCTTTTGGGTAGGGCGGATCCCGGGTTGGGTCTGGCTGGTCGTAGGCGGGAAGGGTGATACTTGTCCCTCTTGCTTACTCTATAATCGGGTAGCTGGATTTTCTGTGGGGTTGTATGCGGAGTTTTGTGGGGTTGTTCGTTGGTGTTTCCAAGACCCTTTCTCATAGTGCCTGAGGGCGAAGGGGCTGTGGCTGACTTAACTAGGTTGTCCACCTCGGTTTCGTGGAAAATCCATTTGCTCAAATAGGGCCGACTTTGGTAGTACTCGCTTACGTGTCCGCATGGGGGTTGGACAGAGGTGCTCATCGCAGGAGTCCTTTGGCACCTATGGCTGGCAAGGGAGCCTCGAGGCGGGTTTTGCTTGTGGAGCCTGAGGGCAGGCCTCGTTCAGGGCCACCGCCTTCCTCAAGGGTCGTGCCCGACACAGGGGTTTAATAGAATTAGCTTGGAAAAGCTCCCCTGCCACAGCCATGGGTTCTTTGGCTGAGTTATAGTTGCCTGAATGTGCGGATTCTTTGCCTAGAAGAGCTAGGTAGTGTCGTCAAAGAGGAATCGCATAGCCGTGGCTGAAAGGCCTAGTTGAATTCCTGTGAGGGCTGGTTCGGACCTGATTGTTCAATCGTGATCCACCACCTCAACTCTTTGCAAAGATAAGAGCCTGGACGTTGATCGCCAGGCTATTGCTTATGTCTGCAGAGGCGGTTGTTAGCCCAAGCATTTTTTGACGCGACCCTTCTACTGTATGGCTCGTCCTTGTTACATGCAGAGGAGGGGTGACTTTGTTAATGCGACCGTAGGGTGTAATACCGTCGTGTGTTGCCCCACCTGGCTGTTCCATTAGTAGGTGGCACTGAAAGGAGGCTGACCAACAAGGATTGAGAGTCGATGCTTGCACTTTCCTAGCCTAGAGTCCGAGCCCATGCTAGGTGGGACTAGGGGCGCATGGGCCCGAGCTAGCGTCGTTGCTGTGATGTGATGCTGTGTCATGTCGCCTGGAATGTGGGGCGTTAGGGCCCTAGTTCCTACCATCCTTGGTGGGTGGTGTATTATCATTGGGTGAGGTGGCCTAGATTCTCATGGTCTGTTTTGTTAAGAGGTGCTTTTGGGAAGGAAGCGATTGACGTGTTGCCTATGGGTGGTATCGGTGCGTGCGGAACTTTCGGGTGCATGGGCTTGAGTCCCTATCAGCCCGAGGGGCTGCTTCTAAACTTGTCGAAACGTGGGGCATGAGGGCCCCCGCACTAGCAGCATGGAAGATTTTCAAGCATGTCGGCCCGAGCTTCGGTTATCCCTAATAGGGTGGTTTGCCAGCCTCACAAAGTGGCTCGTTGACCTTAAGAGGTGATGATACAAGGGGATGCTGGGTGCGTTCGTTCGAGTTAGAGCCAACCTTAAGAGGTGGCTTGCCATTTCTGAAGAGGTGACCATATATACCGGAACGTCGGACGGGTCCGTCTGAGCTCGAGTCGACCTTAAGAGGTGGCTTGTTAGCCTCAAGAGGTGGCAATATACAGGAATATCGGACGGGTCTGTTTGAGTTTGAGCCAGCCTAAAGAGGGGTCTTATCGGCCTTAAGAGGCAGCAAAATAGGGACGTCGGATGAGTCCGTCCGAGTTCGAGCTAGCCTGAATAGGTGGTTTGTCGGCCTTAAGAGGCGACAATATACAGGAACGTCGGACATGTCCATCTGTGTTCTAGTTAGCCCAAATTGGTGGCTTGCCAGCCTTAAGAGGCAGCAATACACAAGAATGTCGGACGAGTCTGTTCGAGTTCAAGTCATCCTTAAGAGGTGGCTTGCTAGACAAGGGTGCAGCGCGGACACCAGCTTCTGTGAGTGACGTCTAGCCATTGCAGGAGATAGGTCTTTGTCTTCGCTAGGACAAAGCCGGCTACCATTTGCTGTCGTGATGAGGCGAGGGCCTTAGACGTCGTGGCTAGTGTTAATGGGATTTCCCTTTATGTGGCGAGGCCCGTGCTTGTAGGGGTCATCTAACATGGGTCATCCATTAAGGGGTTAGCCCGCCATCGTAGGGATGCAAGCGGGGCTATTCCACCTGGACCTTAGAAGGACTAGGGTTCCTTTTGTCCTCGACGAGCTTAGCAGTGTCGTGAGGGAAAAAGAAAGAGGGGGGATTGGCACGCCCGTAGAGTGTAGCTGTGATTCCGAAGTCACTTGGCAGGTTTGTCGAGTTTTCCCCTCATTGGACTGCACGGATTTGGTTCCCCCTTTCTTGTTGAGGCTTCCCGAGTCATTCCGATTCATCCCTGAGGGGTTTGCACCGAGTTGCCGTGCACTGTTCCCATCCTTTAATGAGTCTCGGATGCATATTTGGACGATCTGGCATTGGACGTGTGTTGGGAGTTTGTTGACTAGGCCGCCTAGTACTACTGTCAACCTGGATACCTTAAGTGTGGCCACCTGCTTGAGGTGCCCATCCTCGTCAAGGTTGGACAGAGTAGGGCCGCTCTCTCCTTTCGACCTCTCCTTTCGATCGCGAAAAGGCCCATGGCTAGAATGGCCGATAGGGGGAGAGCAAAGCATCGTCACCAGAGTAATGAAGGCGTTGTGAGCGTGCCAGCCCAGAAGGGGTGGCTCCTTAATTCCAAAGACTAGCCCGACCTTTGTACCCAGAGGTGAGATCTTGGAGTAATGCAGGCGTTGCCGCTAGAGGTCCATTATGCAGGTTATTGACCTGTATTGGGTGATGTCGCTTCTAGAGGTCGCTTTGACTTCTGCATTGACGATCTCGGTTGGTTGGAGGCGGAAGCCTTAGATAAGACGAGCCTCTCAGCTGAGATTTTCGCCTGGTCTAAGGCTAGGGGAGTGTATTCTCCAAAGGGTTTGGATCGGAACTGCCCCGACCGGAGGAGCTTTCCTATGCTGGGTTCTTCATGCTCGTGCTCTTGAGCCAAATGGTCTATTTCGGAGTGCCAAGCAATCATCGCCTCGTGGGGGCCTTCTTCCCCATAAAGTGTGGAGCCTCAACTCAATCTGGGTAGGACCAGAGGGGTTCCGTCTTCTGTTGCTAGGCTTCTGTCAACCTCTAGGGGTTGTCTTCTGCTCTTCAGCGCTTAGAGAGGTGCCCCTAGAATTTACCCGTCACTCCTTGTGGAGCAGAAAAACTCATTAATGGGCCGTTGGCGGGCCTGTGCCGGGCAGGCGTGATCGAAAGTGCTTGGGGAGGTTTTCTAATGGAGCGGCTATGTATTGTCCTCCCCCTGAGGGTGGTTCCCAAGGGTATAATTGGGGTTTGCCTCCCCTCTGCGCAGGGCCTCGACTGGCTTCTTGAGCACTTCAGGCGGGAGGTTGTCGTCACCCCCTTTTGAGTGGGTAGGCAGTACACACAGGGGCATATGCCCAAGGCCGCCTGCCTCAACTTCTAAAATGAGCTGTCACTCTTGGGTTGGATAAGACGTCTGGAGTATTCATCAGACGTCTATCCAGACGTCTGGATTGATGGTCGGACATCTGAAAGTAGGGAAAACCGTACGTGTTTTTTCTTTTCGCGTGCATGCGACATGCATGCATTTTCTCTCTCCTCCGGCCTCCTCACCCGAAAACCCTAAACACCTCTTATTTAAACCCCCATACCCTTCATCCTTCTTCCCATAACCACCAGCCACCGTCCCTCCATCTCCTTCCCCTGTCGACGACCACCTTCATCACTACTCTTCCCCCCTACCGCGAGCGAGGGCATGAAGGATAGAGGGAGAGAGCTTGGGCAACTGCATGAGAGGGAGAGGGTGTGAGCGAGGGCTCGAGTTGGAGGAGCTCGAAGGTGCGAGGAGAGGAGTCGCGCGAGGAAGAGGAGTTCGCGAAGGGGAGCTTTGCGACCTCTTGAGGCGGCTGGCATAGCAGCTATAGACGACGCGGAGGAGTCCGCATTGAGAAGAAGTCTTGCGAGAGAGTTCTGCGTGCTGGATCTTTTCCAATATCAGACGTCTGGAGCTTCTACCAGATGTCTGGAGCAGCAGTGGGGTGTCCGGAGCTGAGGCTGGACGTCTGAAAGCACACTTAGTGCCAAGGTATGTGTTTCTGCATGGTTTTCGGCCATGCAAGCCTTACCACAAGATGGCTTAGCTATTTTTGTCTCTACGCATGCGTACGTAGGCGCAGAGCGTTGGAAATGCACGCGATGCGCCCTTTGAGGTACTTTTGGACGTCTGGGCGCATCTCCAGATGTCTGACTGTACCCCTAGACGATCGGAAGGAGAGTCCGACGTCTGGGACTTCCCTCAGATGATTGCAGAGGGATTCGAATGTCTGAGGAAGCCGCAGGAAAGAAGGGGTGAGCTCTGACGTCTTTTAAGACATCTAGGCTTAGTCCCAGACGTTTGATTTTGGACAGTCTGCGTGTTTTTGGCCCGTTTAGGGCTCAAACGGAATCGGATTTTCGCAAACGAAATACCTTTGTTTTCCACCTGAGTTTCTCTACGAGTTAGTGTCACTTGTGTATAGTTTTGGAATCGTTTGATGTGGTTGGTCAATTATATAGATCTCCAGCCAGTTGAGTACACGGAACCTGTAAAGGCGATGGGATCTACGATCCGAGCCCCCATTTAACCCGTATTTTCTGGTAGAGTGGTTTACATTAATATAAAGATTTAAACAAATAAAGTGCATGTTTAGAATAACTTGAATGAGCCCTAGGATGAGAAATGAACCCTAGGGTAGGAGCAAATGAATATGGCTTGAGCTACACTTTTTACTTGAGGTGCATGTTAAACCCTAGTTGCTAGCAAGTATTAAATACTTGATGTGATGCCTTCTCAGTTAGGAAAATATGAGTTGCCTGTTATGTGAATGAGAATCGGGATGTGAACAATGAGAATTAAACATTGAAAAATGAAATGAATGCAGTGCCCGAACCTTACGGGGAACCAGGAGAGGTACTCCTGTATACGGAAAAGAACCTTGTAAGTAGACGGGAAGTGAGCTAGCCTTTATGTACACAGTACCAAGGAAAGCAATTGTCCCTTTTGAGTAGAGGGGAGCTTGCCACCCCTTGGGTTGAGACCCGAGGTGGGTTTGGTCACTCTACGACGACTCCTGCTTGGCCTCGCGTAAATGGTACCAAGGTGAGCCACTTAGTGCAGGGAGGGAGCTAGCTGCCCCACGGGGCCCGGGGTCAGGACTAGCTGCCCTACACCTACTCTTGTTAGGACACTCGGCAAACCGGGATAGTTGGACAAGGGTACATGGATTGTGGAGAGGAAAGACCCCTATTCTGTTCAGAGAGGCAAGGTGTTACGAACGCCTTCCAAGATGATTTTTTTAAGACGTCTGGGAGGTGGCCCAGACGTCTGACCAGACGTCTGGAACCCCTTCCAGACGTCTGGGATCTATTTTTCTGTGGCATGCGGGGCTGCGTCTGCGCGCAGGCGCGCGCAGACCTGCAACCGCCGCACCTTCCCTCTTTTTCCTTCTCCCTCCTGCAGGCGCAGTCTGCGTTCTCTCTCTCTCTCTCCCCGCACGGCCTTATAAGGCCCTCGCCCTCTCCCTCACTCTCATCTCCTCCGCTTCCTTCTTCTTCTTCCAGCCGGTGCGAGAGTGCGAGTGCGAGCGAGCGGCGGCAACGGCAGCCGCGACGAGTTGCGGGAGGAGGTGTTGCGCGAGGGAGGAGACGCCCGACCGTGAGGGCTCGAGCTTGCCGGGGCAGCTAGAGCCGGCCGACGGGGGAGCCGCGGGCGTGGAGCGTCGCTGGAGGGCCGCTGCAGCTCGAGCAGCAGGTGGACGAGACCCGGCGCGGCCGTGCATCGCGGGCGGAGAGCGAGTCGAGGTCTGATTCTGAAAATTTTTCCAGAATCAGACGTCTGGGCTTCCAGCCAGATGACGGTGAAGACATCTGGCAAGTGAGTTATTTTCGTCCTTCTTCCTTTTCTGCGACCGTTTGTACTGAGAACGAGGAGTGCGGACGTGCAGGTTCTGAGATTCTCCATCCAACGCGAATCAGACGTCTGGCCGCAGTACTAGACGACGGGAAGGACTTCCAGACGTCCGGGGTGACCATCGGACGTCTGGGAACTACGCCAGACGCCCCCACAGGCTTCTGGACGTCTGAGAGACTACGCAGAACAAAGGTACCATCTGACCCACATTTTAAGACGTCTGGAAGAGGATCCAGACGTCTGATTTTGGACTGTTTCGTCGTTTTCGACCCGTTTAGGGACCGTTCGGAGTCCATTTTCCGTGTTTCGAGTTGCGTTCTTTTCGGAATAAAATCCTCTACCCGTCTACAGTAATTATATACTATTTTAAGAAACTCTTTGTGTTTGATCCTTGTGATAGGACCCCGTTCCATTGCAGTCCCGGGGGTTGCAAAGGCGCGCGGGATTTCCAACCATGCCCCCAGTACTCCCGTTGTAGATGGTAGAGTAGCTTTACAAATTATTAACATAATTTGTTACAATTATGGAACAATTAATAGAACCTAGGGCATTGCATGAATCCTAGGAATGAGAAACCAGATTGAATGATAGATCCTAGGGTACGACATGAATCCTAGGACTGAAAAACTAGTGAAATGAATATAGATATTGCAGTCTTGGAAACTGTGGAAAGGAAATGATAACTGCCTGTAAATTGATTTAACAGCTGCCTGTTATGAATAAATGAACATGATTGAGAATATGGGTTGTATGAACGTGAAACTGGAACGGTGAAACCTAAACGTGCTGAGTAAAAGAGTTGGAACCCTATGGGGAATTAGGAGTAGAACTCCTGGAAAGAGAATGGAATGGAACTGAGAAAGAAAGATGTGGAAGTGTGTTGTCTCTGGGGTACGTGATACCAAGAGAGCACACATTACCTCTTAGTGCAGAGTGGAGCTAGCCGCCCCAGGGACCCGGGGTTAGGTCTGGCCACTTTGTAGCGACTTGCTGGCCCTCGTGTACGCAGTACCGAGGAGAGCTACTAGTGTAGGGAGAGCACTAGCTACCCCACGGGCCCCGGGGTTCTGCTAGCTCACCTACACCGACTTGTTTGGCCCACTGGGCAAACCAGGGTAGTCAGGTGAGGGTGCGCGGACTGTGGAGGGGCAAGGCCCCTGTTTGGTTATTGTGGAGGGGTTGGACCCCTGTTACTGAGAGGGCTCTGCCCTATACTGGTTCCGTGCTGTGCTTTAGGCGCACCCATTAACGGAAACGACTGACCGCATGCTAGTGCGGGGTAGCTACCCGTGCATTTACCGCGCGTGCCGTAGTCACCGTTACGTCTGTCAGTGACCTTGGGGTGGTTGACTGAGAGTAGGATCACCACGGGGGACTCTCCCGACCAGGAGAGCACCACGTGTTACTTCTACTCTTCGGAAAAGACTGCAATCAAGATCGTTCCTACGAGGAACATTCGAGATCAAGTGAAGGATCTGAGAAATAGATAAATTGTGAAATAATAGAAAGACGTAAATAAATGATGAAAGAAAATAAAACAGTTACTGTACACTCTACTGTTTCTTAGTTTTAGTTGCCACTCTACTCAGCGTTTCGCTGACGTGTTACACTCGTTACTTTTCAGGACCAGGTGTTGAGCAGCCAGGGTCAGCGGCTGCAGAGGACGCTGGGCCGAGTAGGATCCAGTAGAGTTACCACTGTTCTTTTGTGCCCTTTTTGTTCCACTGTAGTGAGCAGTTCTTGTTACTCTCTGTACTTTTCTTTACTTGTAGTCCATGTTATGTTATAAATGTTGTTCTACTGTTGTGGTGGTACATGCTGTAGTAGTTTCTTTTCTTACTGCTGTATTTTTTGTTACTGCTAGTTATATTCATGCTGAATGTGGTTTATTTAACTGCTCTTTTGGTTACTTCCTCGTTAGACGACTAGGTCTTGGGATTAGTCGAGTCGGTCCGGTTCTCGTGTCTCGTAGGGACTCGGGAATCGGGTCGTTACACGAGGCCCCTGTTCTGAGAGGGCAAGGCCTTGTGCTATACTTTGGGCGTACCTGCTAGCGGAAACGATTGATCGTGTTCCAATACAGGGTAGCTACCCGTGCGCTTATCGCACGTGCCTAGTCACTGCTACGTCCCGATCGGGACCTCGGGGTGGTTGACTGGGTATAGGACTACCACGGGGGACTCTTCCGGCCAGAAGAGCACCACGTGTACATCCTACATCACGGGAAATACTGTAATCAATATCGTTCCCTTGAAGAACAGACAAGATCAAGAAATGACCAGATAAATAAAAGAACAAACAACAAAATTAGAACTACTTCGTAGAGCTAAGTGGAATTGAATAATAAATTAGTTATTTGTCTCAAGTTAGCTTGCATGTAAATGGTTTAGCTACCGCTCTACTCGGCGTTAGTGGACTATGGATTTTTATAACCTTGTTCAGGTTAGGGAGTTGAGCAGCCAATGCCATTGGCTGTAGAGGGAGTTGGGCCTAGTCGAGCCCAGCTTTAGCAATGTTTTCTTTCCGTTTCATAGCTTCTTTTGTAGTAGTGAGTATTTTGTTATATGTAATATGATTTCTGTTGTATTTCCGCTCTACTTTCCTCTGTTGTAGTTGTGATGGCCTGTAATATTATGAGACATGTCATTCTGTTTCCTTTATTGTCTCTGTTTTATTTTCTGCTTAGTTATATTATACTTGTGGTTGTAGAATATTTTTTGCTTTTGACTATTTTTCGTTGGACGACTAGGTCTTGGGATTAGTCGAGGCGGGCTGGTCTCGGATCCTGTAGGGATTAGGGATTGGGTTGTAACAGTTTCATGCCTCCCCCCCTTAGCCTGTGCTACGAGGAGAGGGGCTCGCTTTAGGACCTCGAACCGTCGGTCGAGGCATGATCACTTCCCTTTACTGGGACTAGCATGTCTAGAGTGTTATCGGGGCGTGAAGGCGTTGAATCTTGACCGAGCTCTCCCCTCAGGGGGGTGGAGTCGCGAGTGGTTAAGACCACCACGGATGTTTTTTGCCTATGGAGGTTGAGGTGGGACGTTTGTTACGACCCGATTCCTGAATCCCTACAGGACACGAGACTTGACCGACTCGACTGATCCTAAGATCCAGTCATCCAACGAGAAAGTAACCAAAAAGCAGTAAAATAAACCACATTCACCATGCAAGCAATTAACAGTAACAAAAGTACAGCAGTAAAGAAATAAACTACTATAGTACACACCACCACAACAGTAGGAAAGTAAACGAGTACAGGAATATAATGTTCACAATGAAAGAGTACTGAAGTGTAATAAACTACTCACTACAACAGGAAACGGAGTACAATAGAAAGCTATAACTACTGGGCTCTACGGACCCAACACCCTCTGTAGCCATAGGCTCTGGCTGCTCAACACCTGGACCTGAAAAAGGTTATGAGTACAAAACGTCAGCGAACGCTGAGTAGAGTGGCAACCAACTAACTAAAACAGTAAAGGTGGACAGGTAGTTGTTGTTTTTCAATTTCTTTCTTTTTTTAACTAATTATTCTTTCTTTCATCAGTTGCTTTATTTATTAGGTCTCTTTCTTGATCTCGAATGTTCCTCGTGGGAACGATCTTGATTGCAATCTTTTCCGAAGAGTAGAAGTAGCACGTGGTGCTCTCCTGGTCGGGAGAGTCCCCCGTGGTAGTCCTATACCCAGTCAACCACCCCAAGGTCACGGACAGACGTAACGGTGACTACAGCACGCGTAATAAATGCACGGGTAGCTACCCTGCACTGGCACGCGGTCAGCCGTTTCCGTTAGCGAGTGTGCCCAAAGCACAGCACGGAACCAGTATAGGACATAGCCCTCTCAGTAACAGGGGTCTAGCCCCTAAGAACCAAACTGGGGACTCGCCCCTCCATAGTCTGTGCACCCTCGCCTGATTACCCTGGTTTGCTCAGTGGGCCTAACAAGTCGGTGTAAGGCGGCTAGCTGTACCCTGGGCCCCGTGGGGTGGCTAGCTCTCTCCCTACACTAGTAGCTCTCCCCGGTATTGTGTACGCGAGGGCCAAGAAGTCGGTATAGAGTGACCAATCCTAACCCCAGGTCCCAACCCAAGGCGGCTAGCTCTGCTCTACACTAAATAGGGGGACAGTCGCTCTCCTTGGTACTCCGTACTCAAGGGCTAGCTCACTTCCTAATTCACATTTCCAGTCCCATTCCACTTATTTACAGGAGCTCTACTCTTAATTCCCCGTAGGATTCATGCTCATGTTTCTCAGGCCAAGCCATAACAGGTTTCATCATTTCTATTTCCATTTCTCAGGTTCTACACATGTAACATGTAACTTTATTGTTCACATTCCAGGTTTATTCGCAAGTAGCTTTTGTTTCCAATATTTACTCTTCCATTTCCAGTTCATATACATGCAGCTCATACTATGACATTTAACGTAAACAACAGGAATTTACATGCAGCAGTTTGCTAGCACAAGTACTTTACATTTCACAGGCAGCTGTTATTCATTTACAGGTAATTGTTATCATTCTACTCATCCAAGACTGTAATCCATACATTCAATACAAATATTCCAGTGTTTCTAGTCCTAGGATTCATACCATACCCTAGGATCTAACATTCATTCCACATATGCATTCAGATTTGTAATTAATTAGGGGAAGCCACTCTACCAGTAAACCCAAGAGTAGTGGAGGCTTGATCAGTAGGTCCACATGCCTCAGCAAACCCCAAATCAGCAACGGAATGAGGTCCTATCACAAGGATCATTCACAAGAGACTACTCAGAACATGATAAAAAGTATTCTAACAAGTAAAAGAATTTATACGGGAAACGACAGTATCTTAATTGAGGAAATCGAACCTCAAACGGACCCTAAACGGGTCAAAAACAATAATTTTGATTCACATTAGACGTCTAGAACACCTTCCAGACGTCTTAAAAGAGTCCAGAACCATACCTCAACTCCTGCGTCACTCCTCAGACGTCCAGGAACTCCGCTGGACCGTTTGGACCCAGTTCCAGACGTCCGACCACCTTTCTGGACGTCTGGAAACGCTTCCCGTCGTCTGTTGCCTCGCCTAGATGTCCGAACTACGTGGGAGGACGTGTCCCGCTCCTTCCCGAAGCGAATCCTGCACGTGTCAACGAAAATCTCCTCAATATGGCATGAAACAGTGCTAATGGCGGTATGACTAGGTTTTGTTGTTTTGTTATAGAAAAGGCGTTGTAGTACAGATAGTCATTGCCACTATTACAATTTTTACTCGGAAATAAAAGATCTCCCGAGGTCGAACTCAGGGAGCAAACTGTATTCTAGAGATATAAAGTTTCTATTACAAAAGTGAAAAGAGAGAGAGAGAGAGAGATTTATTTTGTTGGCTTTTTCTTCTTCTCTCTTCTTTCTCGTCGTTGTCTTCTTCTCTTCTCTTCTTTTGGGTTCTTCAGTCTTCTTCCTTCTGTTCTTCTTATTCCTCTTCTGTTCTTCTTCTTTCTTTCTTCTTCAGAGCTTCTTCTTCTCTTTCTCTTTTTCTTCTCTGCGGCAGTGGTGATCCTCCTCTTCATTTTTCTTTCTTTCTTTTCTTTCCTTGCTTGAGGTTATGCCTTCTTTCTTTCGTTTCTTCTTCCAAGCTTCTTCTTTTCTTCCTGCAGGCCGTCGTCTGATTTTTCAATCAGACGACTTAAGTAGCTTTTGCTACAGTGCGTCTTCTTTCCTTCTTCCCTCTGTGGTTCTCTTCTTCTTCTTCTTCTCGCAGTCCTTCTTCTTCTTCCTCTGCGGTTTGCCTTCTCTTCTTCTTCTCCTATGCCTGCACACTCGCAGTTTGGTCAGAGGGCAAAAACCTACTCTACCCTCCCCCGCGTCTCTCTCTCTCAGAATTCACTCGTAGGATAGCTCTCCCAGAGCTGCCGGGTATTCGGGTACGGGTTGCGCCCGGGTCCAGGCCCACCGACGTGCGGTGGTGGGCGAGGAGTGCAGGTCGGGTAAACGGGTCAGGCCAGGTCCGCGGGGGGTGGTCGCGAACGAGGCCGGGTCGAGCGGGTGAGAGGGACCTCACCCTGTGGTCAGGAGGCGAAGAGACTAAGGCACTTTTTGCCTTTATGCGGGCGCGCGGCCTCAAAATCCCACGATGTGGGACTATCTTCTGCTGTCTTCGCGTGCGCCCGCAGGACGACTCCACCTCGCCCTCTGATCAGCTGCAGCCGATGTCTGGGCCAACTGAAGAGGCAGAAGCCTTTGCGGACTTCGCGCCAACCTGCAGCACCTGGGAATCTGGGGCTGCAGGGCCTGGAGCTTGCCTCGAAGCTGCTTCAGTCGTCGCTAATGGCGGTTGGAGCAGTGAACCTGTTAGACAGGAATACGGCCCTTCGGCCTAATCAAACACGCGGGGGACCTTCGCCGTGGCAAGGCGAAGGTGGTGCGGGGTGTGGCAGGTCGTGGTTCGGCGTCTGGTGGCGGGGCTAGGTCAGACTGTAGCCGCGAGAATGGGTTTGTTCGGTGGAGTATGGTGGAGGTGAGGAGTGGCAGTGAAGGGGCGGAAACGGTTCAGTGGGACGAGGCTGTGGTTTTGGGTCGGTCGGCGAGTCGTATGGAGTGGCGGAATGATGGGAGCGACTCGCCGAAGGTGGGCCGGAGGCGTGGAAGATGATGGTGGTCGGGTCGGTCGAGGGTTTGATTGAGCAAATTAAAATAGGGAAAAGAAAGAGGGGAGGAAGAGAAGTAACTGTTACCTACTGGCAGGGACGAAGAGGGAGGAGCAGGGCGGCAGTCGTGTCGACTGTCGCCGGAGAAGAAGGTACCCAGTGGGGGCGGACGGCGGCGACGGCGGGGCAGAAGCATCGCGCGCGGGTATTGCGCGACGCGGAGGAGAATCAGGAAGAAGTCTCTGCCATTGGTTTTGTGGCAGAGCAAAGAGGAAAGGAAAGGGGTCTCGCCGGAGCTCGATGGGTGTCTGCCGGAGTGGGAAGAGAAGAAAGTTGTGGGTGGTTCTCCGTCAGAATCGAGCTGGAGAGTGTGGCAGAGCGACGAGGGCTTTTATAGAGGCGAAATCAGAGAGGAGGGCGGAGGGAGACGACGTGCCTCCCTTGTCGGAGGACGCCGGGGATGGAGACCCATACCTTCCGTGCGTTCGCACGGGCGGTATGGGCGGTTGCAGCGACCAGGGAGGTGTCCCTAAGACGACAGACGTCGCAGGGCACCCCCGGTTGTCTTAGCAGAGGGTCTCCCTCACCCTGCGCGGTGCCATGCTCCGCGCAAAGTCGCCGGAGCATGGCGTTGCTCAGGGTTTTGCAGGGAGGACCCAAATGCAAAGAATGAAAAAGAGTTAGGGGTCAAAATGGGAGGGTTTCAAAAGTTGAGGGCCAAAAAGTAATAGATGAGGACCAAAATGTAAAGTTGGTCATGAAGGTCTCTCCCTAGCCTCAAGTTTTTATACATGACTAATTATGACCTAAGGATTCTGATGGTGAATTTTATTTCTAGATCAAACCTTGTTTGACCGGTCAATTTACGTAAAAACCTAAATTAAGTTATTAATTGGGCATGGTTCTCAATGTAGGTCAAAATGGGTTCGTAAGGTCAAATTGGAGGTTCTAAACCCTAGAGATTATGTTTCTATAAATTTTAGAGGGTTTAGTCAATTTTTTCTCTACCTCGAACCTCGTGAATTGAAGTGGATTTATTTTTAGGGCTACAGGATGTCATTTAATTCTTTGTAGTTGCTGTAGCCCTTATTGGATCATCTCATCCCACTTTTCTTCCTATTAGGTTATTTTGACCTATGTTTGGACCCTGAGTTACCCTGTTTTCAGATTGAATTGATGAAATTGCATTTTTACCCCTTAGTTTCTGTTTTCTTTACAAACTCAGAATTTCTCTGAGCCAAGCTTTTCTAGAGTTATGTAGGAGCTTTTTCTTACAAATCTGGGTTAGATGGTGCTAGTTTAGGGTTTATGACGAGGTTCTCATCATACCTCCATGCCTAGCTTTTGCTAGTCCCTTAGCAAAAACCTAAGGTTTTAACCTTTCCTCTAGACCATGATGTTTTTAACAACTTCAGATAAGTGCTTTTTCATTTGAACCTAGATTAGGTTAAAATGCTGACCATAGGCTTAAAAGGTACTCTAGTACCAACCAAGATCCAGATCTGTCTAGCCTTAGCCTCAGTCTTTGGCAAAGGTTTTTAAGGCCCACAAGAACTAACCTAAGGTTTATTGGACTTCGTGGTCAAAGCACCCCATGCTTGAAACGATTTTTGCCCTGGTTCAGTTCGCAGTGCGTTTTGTAAGAGAGAGAGGTAGTAAGTTTTTCTGTTTGGAGAGTTTTTCTCTCTCTTTTTCTTTTTAGTTCTAGCCTAGGATTGGCTTTTCAACACGGTCTGTATCAGATTCATTGCTCCCATCATCAATCATCAAGGGTTCTTGGCAATCGATGCTTGGAGATAGCACCGCCCATGGCAACCCCCAGAACCCTGGCAATTGAGATTTCAGGATAATCCCATCCATGGTGTTCCGTGGCTAAATTCAAACCCTGGCAATTGACACTTCGTGATAATGCCATCCATGGAATCTGAACCGGCAGAGTGCTTACATGCCCCCAGTAGGATATGTGAATATCCTAAGAGACAAGCACCGAAGAGATGATATTTTGTTACGCATCTTCGAGGGGATTTCTCGCCTCTCCGCGCTGGGAATTCGTCAAAATCAACTTGTGTTGATCGGCCGCTCCTATTCTAGGTGTATTTTTTAGAGTTTTGCGACGCTTCTGCATGATTTTGAATTTTTTACGCTTACTGAACCAGGCTGTGTTTGGGGTTGGGGTGCTTAGGTTACTGAGTCCCGTAAACCAGGAGTTAGTTAGTGAGGTTAAATACTCCCTAAGCCTTGGACCTAGTACTTAAGCTTTTCATTTTCCTCAACCTCTTGAGGATTATCTAGATCTTAATGGGTACTAAGAGTCTATCCAAGAATGCCTAAGGTTTACGTTCTTACTAATCTTACCATGCACTTTTCATTTCTTTTCTTGAATAGGGTCTAGAACTTAGATCAATTCCTTAGCTTCTTACTAATGACTATTACTCTTTTCTTTCATTTTTTGTGCTCCTTTTCATTTTGTTTCTTTTCCCTTCTCCCACAAAATTTCCTTTCTCCTCTTTTTTTTTTTATGGTGTTTTTGGCATATGTGAATTTTTTATTTTTAAACCCCTTTTTTACAAGTTTTGCACTTTTATACCCCCCCATGCCTAAGGTTTGCAATGCCCTCATTGTGACTTAGGAGTTTTTATTTACTTAGTTCATTCCTTAAGACAGATGTTTTAATGAATGAATGGGTCGGGATGAATTCTGCGGACGATTTCTAATCTCAGATGTACGCATCTGAGGTGGAGTCGGCTGTCTATGAGGGTGAACTTTAAGTGCACAAAAGTGTGAAAAGGGTTTTAGATTTTCAGAAAATGACGGGCTGCCTCCCGTTAAGCGCTGAGTTTTACGCCATCGGCTGGGCGCAATAAGCTCAAGGGGAATGGAGGATGAGAGATGATTCAACCAAATCAGTAAAAGTCACATCAATGAACGGCTTGAGTCTCTGACCGTTCACGATGAAAGGTTCGGAATCGTGGCTGAGTGGATTGATTTCGATCGCTCCATTTCCAAAAACCTGTCGGACTAAATATGGTCTGACCCACTTGGATCGCAGTTTTCCCGGGAAAAGTTTAAGTCGGGCATCAAAGAGTAGGACCTTTTGACCAGGATGAAAGATCTTTCTCGAGATATGCTTGTCATGGAAGGCTTTAACCCGCTCCTTGTAGATTCGCGAGTTCTCACACACGTCTAGGCGTAATTCATCGATCTCGCTAATTTGGAGTTTTCTGTGGGTTCCAGCCTTGGAAAGATCTAGATTACAGTTCCATACTGCCCAATAGGCTTTATGCTCCAGTTCTACGGGAAGGTGACATGCCTTTCCGTACACCAGTCTAAAGGGAGACATGCCTAATTGGGTCTTGTGGGCGGTCCTATAGGCCCACAATGCTTCCGGAAGTCGGGACGACCAGTCCTTTCTGTCAGGCCGAACAGTGACCTGCAGGATTTTATTGATCTCCCAATTTGACAGCTCAGCTAGACCATTAGTTTTGGGGGGTAAGGAGTAGAGATTCGGTGAGACACCCCATATTTGGTCATCAGTGACCTAAACTGGGCATCTGTAAAATGGGTTCCCCCATCAAAGATTATAGCACGGGGAATCTCGAACCTTGAGAAAATGTTTTGATGAATGAATTTAAGAACAGTCTTGTGATCACAGGTTTGGGTCGGCATGGCTTCGATCCATTTGGACACATAGTCCACAGCAAGCAGAATGTACTTAAAACCATCCGAAACAGGAAAGGGGCCCATAAAATCAATCCCCCAAACGTCAAAGATTTCGCAAACGAGAATTGGCTGCAAAGGCATCATGTCGCGACGGTTCATGTTGCCCAAAGTCTGGCAGCGACTGCATGCCTTGCAGTGACTGTATGCGTCTTTGAATAGTGTAGGCCAGTAGAAGCCACACTGGAGGACTTTTGATGCGATTTTATGCCCCAAGAAATGGCCACCGCATGCCTGGTCATGGCAGAAAGAGAGGATATTGCTGACTTTCTCTTCCGGGACACATCTCCGAATGATTTGATCAGCACCTATGCGGAGGAGGTACGGGTCTTCCCAAATGTAATACTTGGCATCAGAGTGCAATTTATCTTTCTTGGCTTTCGGCCAATCAGACGGGATCTGATGAGATGCCAAGTAATTTACTATATTAGCAAACCATGGAAGGCTAGTACCGATAGTCAGCAGGTGCTCATCAGGAAAATGCTCAGTGATGGGTCCAGAAGGGTCAATTATTTCAGAAGGAAGACGGGACAAGTGATCAGCTACCACATTTTGCTTTCCCGCTTTGTCGCGAATCTCAAGGTCAAATTCTTGCAATAGCAAGATCCATCGGATTAATCGAGGCTTCGCGTCCTTCTTGGCAAGGAGATGCCTTACAGCCGTGTGATCCGAGTAAATGACGACATGGGAACCCAGAAGATACGATTGGAACTTTTCAAGGGCAAATACTACGGCTAGTAGCTCTTTCTCCGTAACTGTATAGTTACGCTAAGCCTCGTCAAGTGTCTTGCTAGCGTAGTAGCTGACCACGGGTTTCCCGTCAGCTTTTTACCCCAGGACCGCTCCTACAGCGAAATCAGACGCATCGCACATGATCTCAAAGGGTTGAGACCAATCAAGGGATTGTAGGATAGGTGCCTGGGTGACTCGGTCACGCAGGTTTTCAAAGGCTAGTGTGCATTCCTTGGAGATTTCAAAGGGTACATCCTTAGAGAGAAGAGAAGTCAAGGGGCGCGCGATTTTCGAGAAATCTGGAATGAAACGACGGTAAAAACCGATGTGCCCCAAAAAACAACAGATGTCCCTGATCGAGCTAGGCATAAGAAGGCAAGAGATCAGATCAACCTTAGCTCGATCCACCTGGATGCCTTTTTCTGAAATTAAGTGTCCCAAGACAATTCCCTCAGGCACCATGAAATGGCCCTTTTCCCAGGAAAGAACCAAATTCACCTCGATGCATCGCCTGAATATTTGGACCAAGTGTTGGAGGCAATCATCAAAAGATTCTCCAAAAACTGAAAAGTCATCCATGAAGACTTCCAGAAAATCACCTACCATATCTGAGAATATGGCAAGCATGCACCATTGAAAGGTAGCGGGTCCATTGCAAAGACCGAAAGGCATCCTTCGGAAAGCGTATGTTTCAAAGGAGCAGGTGAACGCGGTCTTTTCTTGGTCCTCAGGATGGATTGCCACCTGGTTATAACCGGAGTACCCGTCAAGAAAGCAGAAGAACCTATTTCCCGCTAGTTTCTCGAGAATTTGATCAATGAAAGGTAGTGGGAAATGATCCTTCTTCGTGGAGGAATTGAGTCGGCGGTAATCTATATAGACTCTCCACGCATTGGCTAATCGGGTAGGAATGATTTCTCCAGTCTCAGTCGTTATGGTGGTGAGTCCTGCCTTCTTAGGCACAACCTGAATTAGGCTCACCCAACGACTATCGGAGATCGGGTAGATGATTCTAGCATCTAACCACTTGATGATCTCCTTTTTCACGACCTCCTGCAGATTAGGGTTCAAACGTCTCTGCATTTCACGAGAAGGTCGTGCGCCCTCTTCTGAATAGATATGATGAGTACAATAAGAGGGGCTTATTCCAGTCAAATCATCGAGAGTCCACCCGATGGCTCTGCGATGTTGTTGGAGAATAGCAATCAGATGAGATTCCTGTTCGGGATTGAGGTTGGAATTGATAATCACAGGGAGGGTCTGATTAGAACCTAAAAAGATGTATTTCAAGTGAGCAGGAAGAGGCTTCAACTCGAGGATAGGGTTATCAGCAACAGCGGGTGGTTCAGTGTAGACGTGAGGTTCAAGGGTAGGAGTTACTGGGTTGTTTATATCCGGACTCCACTCCTCTTTTTGCAGGTCAAGATCCTTCTGTTGATGAGGCATAATCAGGTCATTCTGGAAGTGTGTTTCATCAACCAAAGTCCTAATGTCACAAATCTGTTCGATGACACCGCAATTAATTCCTTGTTGGGCCTTAAATATATCAATTTTCAAGGTTTGATCCCCAAATTTGAGCTCTATTTGGCCCTCCTCACAGCTAATGTTGGCTCTAGTAGTAGCCAAGAAAGGTCTCCCTAAAATGATTGGTGTATCCCTAGATTTTTCAGGTGCGTCCATATCTAAGACTATGAAGTCTACGGGAAAATAGAAATCCCGCACTCTTACGATAACATCCTCGAGAATCCCTTTTGGTGATTTTATGGATCGATCTGCTAATTGTAATGTCACCTTGGTTGGTTTTAGCTCAGATTCTTCTAGATGGTCAAGTAAGGATGTGGGTATCAGGTTTATGGATGCACCCAAGTCTAGTAAAGCTCTATCAAATTAGGTATCACCTATCTTACAAGAAATCAGGGGAGTACCAGGATCTTTTTCCTTGGGTGGGAGTCTACTGAGGATTACAGAGCTGGCTTGCTCTGACAGAACAATTGGGCTCCCACCCTTGGTTCGCGGCTTACGCTGGGGTGTACATACATTCTTTAAAAATCGTGCATAAGCTGGTACGTGGCGGATTGCATCCATCAAAGGGATGTTTATGTGGACCTGCTCAAAGAGCTTGATCAGGTCCTCCTCAGGTGCCACGGGCTTGGTGGTCTTCTTTCCCTTGGTCAAGGCCTCGGGAAACGGGATCTTGGTTGGTTCTTCTAGGATAGGTCCAGGTTTTGGATTTGGGATAGGGGTGGGAACGTCCTGGATTACTGTCCTCGGCTTGGGATTACTACCAGGCTTGGAGTGGTTTGGATGAGGTGGGTCTTGGGTTTCCTTACCACTACGGGTTGTTACGGAATTAAGTCCTGCCTTGTTTTGGTTAGGATTGGGTAAGATAGGTTGCTGCTGGTAACCTGCAACAGAAGTGGAGGCTTCTATCCCGTCGGGTGAAGGAAAAGAGGGGGCCTGATAAATCATATGGGCATGGCCCGGGTTTGGGTTCATAACGTGCCGCTAGGTTGGCACGTTATTTGGATTAAGAAGAGGTTGAGAAGGAAGAGTGCCTGGCTGGCGGGAGTTTGCCAACTGGGCCAATTGGTTTCGGACCTCTGTAAGTTCGTCCTTGTGTTGTTTTTGAATAGCCGCATTCGTTCTTTGAATGTCAGCCAGAGTCTGAAGGATAAGGGACATTTGATCCTGATTTGGCCCTGATGGATAAGTAGGGTTGGGCCGAGGCTGAGGCGGCTGGTAAGGACGAGGGGGTTGTGGGCGGGGTTGAAAGGGTGGTCTTTGGGTTTGGGAATTTCCCGCCCACTGAAAGTTGGGATGGTTTCGCCATCCAAGGTTATAGGTGTTGGAGAACGGGTCGTTCTGGATGACGTTGAGGTCCTCGCAGGTCTGAGGAACCTCTAGAGAGTCAGAGAAAGAGGGAATGGAATTCCCCGGGTTGGTATAGAGAGGATCGGATGGACCTCTGGTTAGAGAATCAGATGGTGGATATGGAACCATCCTAGGAGAAGATTGATGGAGAATATTTTACACAGTTTCCCTTGTGGAAGGAGGCTGTGCAAAGGGGTTATGCGTAGAGGTGGCTCGCTGCAGGTGCTGAGTCAGCTCATCCACCTTCTTTTCAATAATCGAGACCTTGTCCAATCGACTGGCCATTAATTCCAAGTCGACTGATGCGGACAGGCCCTGCGTCTCATGTGCTCCCCTGAGATTAGTCGATGCGCGGGTATTCGTCCTGTCGAATAATCCCATGGAGTCATTGTTGATGGAGTTCTCGCACATGTTTTCAAGAATCTCCCACACGGTGTCCTCATGTTGACCCATGATATTTCCTCCGCAGGTTGCATTGATGAAAAGACGGATATCCTCACGGAGTCCCTGGTAAAAAGATTGGACCTGTTCCCATTTAGGAACTCCATGATGGGGGCACTTTCTCATGAGATCCTGAAAACGATCCCATGCCTCATGGAGAGGTTCCCCTGTTTGTTGAGTGAAGTACGTAATCTGATGGCGCAAGGCGTTGGTCCGACCAACGGGGAAGAACTTTTTCAAGAACTCAGACTGAAGTTCTTCCCAAGTGTTGATCGGCCGGGTCTGAGTTTGATACCAATGAGCGGCCTTGTCCATAAGAGAAAAGGAGAACATCTTCATGAGAAGAATATCCCGATTTTGCGCGTCTGACCCAAAAGTTTGGGCCAGATGCTTTAGCTGTTTGATGTGCTGGAAGGGATCTTCAGAATTAAGCCCATGGAATTTAGGTATAGCATGAATCATGTTGGGCTTCAATTCAGAATCAGGTCCTCCAGTCGGGATTCTGACTCGAGGCGCGATGGCCACCGCAGCAGGATTATAATGGTCCCGCATCATAGGACGCTGCGGTGGGTGCACAAAGTTTTGGAAGAGGTCGTTAAGTCGCTGGAGCTGGTGCTCCAGATTGTTTTCTTCCTCAACTGGCTGAGCCATGATAGGGGAAGAAGAAGAGTTTGATTTAGAATCAGATGAGAGAATGATGGGGTGAGGTTGCTGTTCAAACATGGGAGTCAAGGCTGGGCCTTGACGAGAGTGAATTCCTAAAGGAGATCTTAAGGGTGGTCTCAAAGATCTCCTACCGTTCATGCATTGTTGGAGTGGAAGAGTTTAGAAGGTGCTGGACCCAATCAAGACACCCAAAAATGTGTTGAGTGACTATAGAGGTGCGGGGCAGATGGACCCCTTGATCAGAAAGATCGTCCACTTGAGAATTACCTGGGCAGCCAGAGAGGGTGAGTCCCGCGAAGACCCCTACACGGTAGAGCGTCCCCACGGGTTACAGGGTTTCCCCCACCCGACCTCTCTTGTCTCTGCGGTTCCAGGTAGACCAGAATGGGGATCTTGACCTCTTAAGTCTACCAATTTTAGTTTAAGATCAGGGTTGCTTAAGGTTTCACTTGAACTTTTAGGTATTTTTGAGTGAAGAAGTGACCTAATTTTAAGGTCGGTTGACCCAAGGGGTCAACTTCACCTCTTGTTATTTTGAGAGCTTTTGGGTCCTTTCTTTTTAGGGTTCAAGTGTTTAGAGAGCCATTTGCTTAGGGTTTCTCTTGTGTAGATTTTTTCAAGCAAGGTTTAGGTACACCTCTTTTTGGGAAGATCTTTTCTTTGTTAATAGAAGGTGTGTCTCTAAAAACCCTAGTTTTTCAATTCCTGAGTTGGCTCTAGTTGGTCCATTTTAGTTGCCTCAAAAATGTAGTATCTAGGGCTCAATCAAGAAGGTTTTAGCCCTAATTACCTTAGCTAGATGGACAGTTAAAATGTGTTGAAATGAAAAATTTAGACAACTTTGAGGAATTACTATGTATGATGCAGGTAGCCCTAAGTTGATTTTTTTGTTCCTTTTTAAGGGAGTTTAAGAGAGGGCTAATGAAGATTACCTGTTTGTTGGAGTGTTTGTTGTGCGGTTGCTCTTCCAATTTTTACCTGCACACAAGAGAGAGAAAAAGATTAGCAATCTTTTGAAAGAAATTTAAAGCTTCTAGAATAGCCGTTGCTCCCCGGCAACGGCGCCAAGAATAATGGCGGTATGACTAGGTTTTGTTGTTTTGTTATAGAAATGGCGTTGTAGTACAGATAGTCATTGCCACTATTACAATTTTTACTCGGAAATAAAAGATCTCCCGAGGTCGAACTCAGGGAGCAAACTGTATTCTAGAGAAACAAAGTTTCTATTACAAAAGTGAAAAGAGAGAGAGAGAGAGATTTATTTTGTTGGCTTTTTCTTCTTCTCTCTTCTTTCTCGTCGTTGTCTTCTTCTCTTCTCTTCTTTTGGGTTCTTCAGTCTTCTTCCTTCTGTTCTTCTTATTCCTCTTCTGTTCTTCTTATTTCTTTCTTCTTCAGAGCTTCTTCTTCTCTTTCTCTTTTTCTTCTCTGCGACAGTGGTGATCTTCCTCTTCTTTTTTCTTTCTTTCTTTTCTTTCCTTGCTTGAGGTTATGCCTTCTTTCTTTCGTTTCTTCTTCCAAGCTTCTTCTTTTCTTCCTGCAGGCCGTCGTCTGATTTTTCAATCAGACGACTTAAGTAGCTTTTTCTACAGTGCGTCTTCTTTCCTTCTTCCCTCTGTGGTTCTCTTCTTCTTCTTCTTCTTGCAGTCCTTCTTCTTCTTCCTCTGTGGTTTGCCTTCTCTTCTTCTTCTTCTCCTGTGCCTGCACACTCGCAGTTTGGTCAGAGGGCAAAGACCTACTCTACCCTCCCTCGCGTCTCTCTCTCTCAGAATTCACTCGTAGTATAGCTCTCCCAGAGCTGCCGGGTATTCGGGTACGGGTCGCGCCCGGGTCCAGGCCCACCGACGTGCGGTGGTGGGCGAGGAGTGCAGGTCGTGTAAACGGGTCGGGTCAGGTCCGCGGGGGGTGGTCGCGAACGAGGCCGGGTAGAGCGGGTGAGAGGAACCTCACCCGGTGGTCAGGAGGCGAAGAGACTAAGGGACTTTTTGCCTTTATGCGGGCGCGCGGCCTCGAAATCCCACGATGTGGGACTATCTTCTGCTGTCTTCGCGTGCGCCTGCAGGACGACTCCACCTCGCCCTCTGATCAGCTGCAGCCGATGTCTGGGCCAACTGAAGAGGCAGAAGCCTTTGCGGACTTCGCGCCAACCTGCAGCACCTGGGAATCTGGGGCTGCAGGGCCTGGAGCTCGCCTCGAAGCTGCTTCAGTCGTCGCTAATGGCGGCTGGAGCAGCGAACCTGTTAGACAGGAATACGACCCTTCGGCCTAATCAAACACGCGGGGGACCTTCGTCGTGGCAAGGCGAAGGTGGTGCGGGGTGTGGCAGGTTGTGGGTCGGCGTCTGGTGGCGGGGCTAGGTCGGACTGTAGCCGCGAGACTGGGTTTGTTCGGTGGAGTATGGTGGAGGTGAGGAGTGGCAGTGAAGGGGCGGAAACGGTTCAGTGGGATGAGGCAGAGGTTTTGGGTCAGTCGGCGAGTCGTATGGAGTGGCAGAATGATGGGAGCGACTCGCCGGAGGTGGGTCGGAGGCGTGGAAGATGATGGTGGTCGGGTCGGTCGAGGGTTTGATTGAGCAAATTAAAATAGGGAAAAGAAAGAGGGGAGGAAGAGAAGTAACTGTTACCTACTTGTAGGGACGAAGAGGGAGGAGCAGGGCGGCAGTCGTGTCGACTGTCGCCGGAGAAGAAGGTACCCAGTGGGGGCGGACGGCGGCGACGACGGGGCTGAAGCAGCGCGCGCGGGTATTGCGCGACATGGAGGAGAATCAGGAAGAAGTCTCTGCCATTGGTTTTTTGGCAGAGCGAAGAGGAAAGGAAAGGGGGCTCGCCGGAGCTCGCTGGGTGTCTGCCGGAGTGGGAAGAGAAGAATGTTGTGGGTGGTTCTCCGTGAGAATCGAGCTGGAGAGTGTGGCAGAGTGACGGGGGCTTTTATAGAGGCGAAATCAGAGAGGAGGGCGGAGGGAGACGACGTGCCTCCCTTGCCGGAGAACGCCGGGGATGGAGACCGAAACCTCCCGTGCGTTCGCACGGGCGGCATGGGCGGTTGCAGCGACCAGGGAGGTGTCCCTGCGACGGCAGACGTCGCAGGGCACCCCCGGTTGTCTTAGTAGAGGGTCTCCCTCACCCTGCGCGGCACCATGCTCCGCGCAAAGTCGCCGGAGCATGGCGCTGCTCAGGGTTTTGCAGGGAGGACCCAAATGCAAAGAACGAAGAAGAGTTAGGGGTCAAAAAGTAATAGATGAGGACCAAAATGTAAAGTTGGTAAAGAAGGTCTCTCCTTAGCCTCAAGTTTTTATACATGACTAATTAGGACCTAAGGATTCTGATGGTGAATTTTATTTCTAGATCAAATCTTGTTTGACCGATAAATTTACGCAAAAATCCAAATTAAGTTATTAATTGGGCATGGTTCTCAATGTAGGTCAAAATGGGTTCGTAAGGTCAAATTGGAGGTTCTAAACCCTAGAGATTATTTTTCTATGAATTTTAGAGGGTTTATTCAATTTTTTATTTGCCTCAAACCTCGTGAATTGAAGTGGATTTATTTTTAGGGTTACAGGATGTCATTTAATTCCTTGTAGTTGCTGTAGCCCTTATTGGATCATCTCATCCCACTTTTCTTCCTATTAGGTTATTTTGACCTATGTTTGGATCCTGAGTTACCCTGTTTTCAGATTGAATTGGTGAAATTGCATTTTTACCCCTTTGTTTCTATTTTCTTTACAAACTCAGAATTTCTCTGAGCCAAGCCTTTCTAGAGTTATGTAGGAGCTTTTTCTTGCAAATTTGGGTTAGATGGTGCTAGTTTAGGGTTTATGACGAGGTTCTCATCAAGTGCCTCGGCGAAATGACCTACATGGTCGTCTCCGCAAAGAAGGTGTACGTCATGAATCTTACCTCTTAGTCGTTGGAACCTCCTCCAGATGTCATCTACGTCGTCTGGAGGTCGATCTAGACGTCTAATTCTGGGAAAAACCCAGAATAAGAACCTGCCTTCACCTTCTTGTGCTGCGCGTGGCCACGCTGCGCCCGCTCGCCTGCTGCTCCGGCTGCAGCAATGTCGGGGAGGACCTCCCCGATGCACCTCTCCGCCTCACGCACGCGCCGACCGGCCGTGAGCTCTCCGGCGAGCTCCCACACGAGCTCGTGAACTTGCTCTCCTCTCTTCCCCTCGCTGTCCCGCCTCTCCTCCCACGCCGCTCACGCTTACCGCTCGTTGATCGCTGCTTTCGCTGGAGGAAGGGGAAGGGTGGCTAGAAGTGGGGTGAACGAGGGAGAGGAGGGGGGTTTAAATAAGGTGCTGGGTTAGGGTTTGTGTTGGCGAGAGGAGAGAGATGGAGAAGGAAACGAGGTCGCATACTGTCTATGCACAGCACGTGCGCAGACGCGTGGACGTACACGAAAATGTCGATTTCTAGATATCTGGGAAGGTGTCTAGACGTCTGACCAGGCGTTTGACCCAAGTTCCAGACATTTTAAAGGGCTCTAATAGCACGGGTCTTAGCAGCATTGGAAGGGCGCCTTCTCTCAGCAACTGGATGCTTAGGAGAGCAATGGCGTTTTTGTTGACGCTTCCCACAGACGGTGCCATTTGATGAGCCTTAGACAGCCACCAAAAGATTTGTAAAGGCTAGGAGTGTTACATAGCTATGAGCATCCATCGCTAGTAGGAAGCAGTCGAGTTTCCATTGAGACAGGAGGACTCAACCGAACGAAGATCAGACAATCACAAGGGGAACATGGGGATTTGGTGACCCAGTTCCATCGCAATGGGTGTACGTCTGGAGGGAGGATGGTATTTTCAACTATGCATTAGAATTTGAGAGGTTACAAGATTTCTCTCCCTTGCCTCGAGCTTGCGTCCAGGCTCGCTTGAGGTCTCTCTTTGCTATTTATAACATGGAAAGACTTATAACCTAAGGGCCTCTATTATCCTTTCTGTCAGATTGCACGTCTGTTGTCAGGATATAAGAGGTTGATTCCATCTTGTCGTATCCTCGGATTTGGCTGCATTGAATCTTTTGACAGGTAGGGCGGATCCCGAGTTGGGTCTAATTGGTCATAGGGGGACAGGTGATATCGATTCGACCTGTTGACTCTATATTCGGATAACTATATCCTCTATAATGTTATATACGAAATTTTACGTTCGAAGATAATTTTTACCTCTCATCAATTACTAAGACCAACAAGGATTATGTCACATATTTGATGTTGGCTTTTCATGAGTGTCACCCACATGCTTCCCATCATCTTGAGATGGCTCAGCTACTCATCACGAAAGTAGGATTCAATAAAAGGCAACCAGTACTTGACCTACTTGCTAGGATTAAGGTCCTTGATTGGAACTTTGTTAATCAAGCTTCTCTCTTGTTACGAATACATGTTGTGCTGAGATGATTATCTCCCAAGAAAGAAGCCAAATAATTCATTCTCTTTACTCAACCAATCGTTCTTGATAATGACCTAGCCATGCCAAGGTTAATTCAAGCTCGAGGCATGCATGTTCACTTAGCAATTACTATCCTAATCAACCACTAATATATTTAGTCTACATGTTTCCTTTTATAGGAAAATGCATGATTTCATTAATTAATGAATGAATCAGATAGGTTAATCTAATGGTCCAATAAGGCAAGGAGGATGCAGAAGACAAATTCTACAGAGAACAAAAAGGGAAACCCAACTATAAAACCAACAATATTACCAAGCATCAATTTCTCACTGTGAGATGTGGCCTCATGACCAAGAAGGTGCCAAGGTGGAAGGGTGGAAGCAAGAGCTAAATAGAGTCCAAGTGGAGTAAGGAGAGATCGGTAACTCCTACTCCTTGTGAAGGAAGACCTATCAGCATCCTTCCTATGTGAGTTAGTTCTCAAGATTAGAAAGGGTATAAACGAAGTTCTCAAGATCTTTATGATTAGTCACGCCACAAAATACAGGTTGAGTGTAATAGGAGATTTTCACGTACCTTACATAAATAACACACAATAAAATCATGCTTCACCTCTTAAATTCTAACCGATTTATAGATTTCGAGTTTGTTGGCATCTAAATGTTAATGCTTGCAATCGTACATTTGAAGTAAGTTGGATGCTATGGTTAAACCATAGGTGGACACAACTAAAATGAGAGCACACAGATAAAATGAGAGCCTTGTGGAGCTTCTACGAAGACGAGCCTCATTCCACGGAGCCACACTTCAGACAAGCTTGGCTCCACTTGTTGCAAAATATCAAGAAATAAAAGAATATAAGATTTATTTTGTGTTAGATTTTATTATATTTAAAAAAATAAATATATTTTTTTAATTTAAAATATCCATGTGATAAATAATTTTATATTAGTGATAAGTTATTTTTCATCGATGATAAATTATTTTAAAGTATCTTTATACTAGTGAAATCTCATTTTGTATCGGTGTAAAATATTACAAAGTTAATTTCACATGTGGAAAGTGATTTTAACGTATGGGTTTATGATTTAAGGTTTAACGGTAAAGACTAAATACTAAATTATAAGGTGGAAAAAGTAACTTTTAAGTGTAAAATCACTTGTCATAGGTGGAGAAACACTTGGAATTTAATTTTGCACCGGTGAAATCTTAATTTGTATTCGTGTAAAATTATTTTAAAGGTAAAAAATAATTTTTCATTGATGCAAAATAAGATTACATAGTGGAAATTGATTTTACACCTGTGTAACGTAGTTCCAAAGATTATTTTAGTGGTTTACACCCGTATAAAAGTAATTTATTGTTAATTTTAACAGTGATAGATCTCATCATATATCAATACTTTTTATACAAAAAAAATATACATCAAATAAAAATCTATTCATACTATTATACATCAACCTGTACATCAATATTTATACACCAACTTACATTTTCCAACCCACATCCTGGGCACAAAATCCATAATATACTTCAAATACTAATTAATGACGGCCATACCATCTAAACACCAACAAGCTCCAAATCACCCAATTAGTCAAAATTACATAACCCCACAATCACACAAAAGATCCCAACCCAAACGCAATATACCCCATCATCGGGTGCTTCCCCCGCAAAGTTCCCACACGTCGGCGCACTCGCAAATAAACCACAACTCCAGGGGCATCTTGCCACAACAGCTTTATAAGACCAAAGCTAATCACCATCCCCATCCCCCACCCACCACAGAAGTAGAGGGAGGGGGAGGGGGAGGGAGAGGGAGAGGGAGATCTTGACCCCTTTGTGCAGAGCCACCACCAGAGAAAATGGACATCGTGCACCGGAGAGCGCCGCCACCACCTTCGTCCTCCTCTTCGTCGCCTCCTTCGTCCGCGTCGGGGCTCAACCCGAACGCGCCGCTGTTCGTGCCGATGGCGTACAGGGCGGTGGAGGACTTCTCGGAGCAGTGGTGGCAGCTGGTGGAGTCCTCCGCGTGGTTCCGCGACTACTGGTTCCGCCAGCAGCAGCAGCAGCAGCAGAGACGCCGAAACAGCGACCCTCAGGAAGAGGAGGGGGAGGTGGAGAAGGACCGACGAAGGGACTTCGAGGCCGTCCTCCTCGCCGACGAGGATTCCCTCTTCCATGGCTACCAACCAGGTAAGTAGTCATGCTTCTTGTCCTTGTTCGTAAAATTAAGACCTTCTAAGGTCTTCTGTGCAATATATTTCCTTTTTCCTTTCCGGTACCGTGTGTACTCCCTTGGGTTTCCTTTTCTTTTACCCGGAAATTTTATCTCCAAAAGGCACCTCTTTTTAACTTTGAGACCGTACACGAAACATAGGAAATTATACTAAAGGGAGAAGTACGAAAGAACAACTCGCGACTCCGGTTTACTCAGATGAGGTTCTGTGTTATTAAAAGGAAAAAAATAATACTTCAAAAAAAAAAACTTTTCCGTGGAGGGAGAAAATGGGCGATTTTTTTTGGCTGCTTTTAATTATAGTTTATTTGGAGGATTCATCCTTTTTTACTTCAGTATTTAATCTTCTTTTATTTTGTTTTTTTTAGAGAACCTCCATTTATTTAACACTGTTTCTCTCACGCAACATTACTGTTACTAAAATCTACGTTAAAGTCTCATGCAATCTTTTTTTTCCTTAACAAGTAGTTAATATTAATTTTATATTTTTTAACATCACTTCTCGAATCTACGAATAAACTAACCTATAGTAATTAAGATTTTGTAGATTTTGTGGATGAGATGATGGGAGGTGCCTGTCTAGTTTAGGAATAAAAGAGAAATGTGTGTGTGTGTTTTTTACTTTTTGGTTGCTTATCGAGGAAGAGAAAAAGGACCAAGGCATGGAGATGATGTTTCTTGGGGTATGATCCGTGTGATCTTCATGTTGAAATTTATATTGTATATTATATATGCTTTTCTTTTCCTGCTTAAGATGGGAAGAGGATTTTGAGTTAGATCGCAGCGTTAAGAATTGAGGATAGTAGAGGTGAGTCATGCTCCCTTTTCTTTTTTAGCACAGTTATACTCCATTTTCCTCCTGTCATATATGTATGTGTGAGGCTCTGTTTGGAGGTGAATTAAGAATTTTGAGACCTTATTTCTAGCAAAGATTTAATTCCTATAATAGCAATTCGGTTTTGTGAAATCCTGAAATTGATCAATTTCTCCTTTGCATTCTGTTGGTCTCTTCTTACCTTGGGGTAAGAACCAAGGATGGGAAAGGGATTTGTGTGTATACTATATTTCCAGACACACAAATGAACTTTAATCATTCATCAAAGGGGGGTTCATGTAAAAATTCCTTTACTTAAGTTTGTTCCTAACTTTATTCAAAACTGTAGAATCGCTACTAGAAATTTCTCCTAACTTCGCACCGTTTTATTCAAAGATCAATCGTAGTTGTCCTTCCGAAGGGTCACTATAGTGTCCTTAAGTTCGCAATCGGAAAGGGGTTTACCCTCGATTCAAAGTTTTTTTATCCTGGGAAAATGACAACCGTGCCCGTCTTGTACTTCAAAACTTTTCTTTTCTGGAAGTTTATTTTGTACTTCAAAACTTTTCTTTTCTGGAAGTTTATTTTGTACTTCAATTTTGATGTTTAATAGCTGAATGAAAACTAGACTTAGCAATTGAGACACACTTTTTATACCTTTCACTTTTCACAATTGTTTTTTGGAATTTAGCCTCTTTTTTTTTTTTTTTTCCACTTGGATCTTGAAAACCGGAAAGAACTTTACCCTTGATTCATTTTTTTTTTGGTCGTGGAAAAATGGCCATTGTGCCCTCGTTGTACCTCAATTTTGATGTTGAATAGCTTAATGAAATCCAGACTTGCAATTAAGAAACAGTTTTGATACGTTTCATTTTTCACAATTTTTTTCCCGTTTTTTTTTTTTTTTCATTTTTGCTTTTTCTACCCGTGGATCTTGGGTGCCGACTATGTGTCCTTTTTGATGGGGTATAGCTGAGGAGGAGAAGAGGTATGCTCGCGACGTGGCAGCCTTCCAAGGCGATAGATGGAATGGGCCTTTTAGCCCGGTGGACGAGCGCAGAATCCTTCTGGAGAAGGCGACCCAATTGGCAAGCATCAGAAGCAGCCCATGGACTCTCAAGCGGCCCATCTAGAACTAAACCCCCCCTCCATGTTACATTCCGCCAGTGCCCGTTAGGGACATGCATGTAATTTTGATTGTATAAAATAAAGAGACAAAAAAAAAAAGACTCTGGGGAAAAAAAAGAAAAGAAAGTGTTCACTCTGTGTAAAACGTCCTCTACTGGTTGCCTTTTTTTCCTTCCCCCAAGTTTTTTAAAAGTGGAAATTTACAGCATATGAAATTTTAGTCCGAATTGAATTCCCTTTGGTCAGGAGTCACCCTGATTTCCAAGACCAAGTTAGGCAAATGCGTGGATTCCTTCCCATTAAAAATAGATAGAACTTTCGATAGTCTAATGTGAGAGTGAAGAACCAATAAGGTTAATCTCATCCTAGGATTGAGAATGCCATTGCAACCGACGTATCTAGAAGATGAGAACCTCGTTTGTACTCATCTTCCAAGTATGGTCAACGGTGACGGCTGTTAAGCTCCTATTGGTGGTTATGAAGGCAGAAGAAAAATTTGGATGTAGACAAAAGGAGTTTGGTATTGTTATGGTAGTCTACAGAAGGGCTGAAGATGTAGGAAAAACTAAAGGGTGGATATTTTAGCTCTTGAACATGATTATCCAGAGGATCAAAGGATTAGTTTTCTTTGGTATTTAGAAAATTGATGTTAATAGACGTAAAATTTTTGTTAATCAAAATTTCTGTTTATGTGAAGATTGATGATGTAAATATTAATTTTTATTTAAATGAATTGGTGCGAAGTTATAGTATAACTCTTGTATTATTTAATTGAATTGATATTAAGTGTTAGGAAGATATGAAGTTAATATATATTTTATTAGTATATTTTAAAATAGGTGATAGCAAAATTATTATCAAAGATCTTTAACTTGAGTTTTCAACGTACGAGTTAATTTCTTAAGCAAATGAAGGTTAACTTCCTTTTTATAAAGTTAACTTATTAAGTAAACTAGTTTTAGAGTAGTTTTACAACTTCGGGAGTTAAGAGGGAGGGAAGCTTCAGCTATCAATACGATTCTATTTACGTGAAGGTGATGAAGCCAGCCCTACTAAGGGGGAAAGGGCATGGAGTTGCTTTAGTTAGTCTTTTTCGACTGTCCAAAATTTCGGTTAGTCTTTATTCGAATTACCAACATATCCATGAAGCAGATCGGGCGAAGCGCATAGAGCCTGTGGTGCGGTCCCAAATATGATTGAGTAGCAAACCAATTACAAGGAGTGAACAAATCATCTCCCTGTTTTTCCTTTGCTTGATCCGACGTAATAGAAAAGATGGGGGAAAAATGTCTAAAGGGTTTTGCTGGTCCATTCGACCAGTTAAATGCCACAGAATTTTAGACTATTTCTTAAGCAGATTTTTTGAAAAATGTAAGTGTGTGTGTGTCTATATATATATATATATATATATATATATATATATATTGCGTTTCTTGAGATAATGCAGGTGAGGGGCCCCTCGGCCATGTTTGCACATGGAATACGGAAAGCGACAGAGTGGAAGGAGACGCATCGGAGAAGGACCACAAAGACAATACGATTCCATGGGCGAAGTATGTTGCTGTGTGATCTCTGGTTGTTTGGCCCACCGAAGGTGGAAATCCAGTAGGCGAATTTTTAAACAGGGGAAATCCCAAGGCAAGTTGGGCCCAAGGCTTTCTATGCTGCGTTGGCATCATCATCCAGATCATGATGCAAATAATGTCGCCAGACTATGACAGGAACTCACTTTGGCAGCTGGCCTATGACTCCAAATCATAACTTCTTTTCTTTTTTTCTATATATTTATATAAAGAGTCTTTACAGGTGTGTCCTTAGAACCTTGTACAATTACAAATTTACCCCTATAAAACTTGCATTTACTACCCTCTATTCTGTCGAGGTTAGAAGGTTGGGTTGGACAAGGTTAACTACACTAATTAGGAGTGTATGTGCGTCTGGTTCAACCAGAACCCCACCCGACCCAACCCAAAATGGGTTAAGTTGTGAGTTATAATGTGTTTAGTTGGGTTGAGATTTTTCCAATCCAATAAAATATAAGTTAGGTTGAATTTGAGGTTTAACTAACTAAACCCAACTCGCAACTTGATATATATATATATATATATAAGGGAGTCAAGTTTAAATCTTCTCCAATTATAACTTAATCAGCCACCAAAGACCATCCACGCCCAAACTCAATGTCCCCAATTTCCCCCACGTTGTCCTACCCTCATCTCTCCCATGTCCCAAATTCGAAATTCCCTCACCCTTATCCCGAATTTCATCCACAGTTTGATTTTTTTTACCAAATTTATTTATTTTTTAGAATATAAAAGTTATTTATGAGTTTAACATGTTTTGTTATTTTTTTTAAAAAAAATCTTTTGTGACTAAGAACGAAAGACATAGAAAATACGTAAGAGATAAACATAAATTTTGACTCTTTTGACTAGTCAACAATATGCTCAACTCAACCCAAACCAATTTGATTTTTATGGGTTGGGTTGGACTGGATTTGGTAGTATAATGAGCTAAATTGGATTGAAAAAATCTCAACACATAAACTGTGAGTTGAGTCCCAACTTGATCCAACTCAACCTATGTACACCCTTAACACTAATGACTGAGAATTCATCCAATAAATTAATATGGGAAAAAAAAATGTTAAAACTCGTTCTGTCCTGAGCCTTTTAAGACATTTGGACAGCCGATCAGACGTCTGGACTGTAGGTCAGATGTCGGATAAGATGTCTGGAAATCAAAATTTTTGAGTACGAGCTCACATCTGCGCGTGGGCTACGCGCAGACAGTACATTCTATTTCTCCTTCCCTTCTTCTCTCTCTCCCCCCTCCAGCGAACCCTAACCCTCACCCTTATAAGACCCCCCTTCCTCCTCTCTCGTTCACCCCACTCCAGCCGCTTCTACCCTTCCCCATCACCCCAGCGCGAGCGAGTGAGCGTGAGAGCGGCGACGAGGAGGAGCGACGTGAGGAGAGGAGGAGTTGTGCTCGCGAGCTCGTGTGGGAGTTCACCGGAGAGCGCACGGCCGGAGCGGCGCGTGCACGAAGAGGAGGAGTGCGTCGGGGAAGTCCTCCTCGACACTGCTACAGTTGGAGCTGCAGGCGAGGAGGCGAGCCGCGGCTGCGCGCGACGGGAGCGAGCTAGAGTAGGTTCTGGTTCTGGGTTTTTCTCAGAATCAGACGTCTAGAGTGACGTCCAGATGACGGAGCAAACATCTGGAGGAGGTTCCAGACGTCTGAGGAGAGGGCTTTGCGAAGGTACGTCCTCTTTATGGATACAGCCAGGCAGGCTGCTCCGCTGCTACCCTGTTGCATGCATATTTTGAGGAGATTGTGTGGTGGCGTTGCAGGATTTGCTTCGGGAAGGCGCGGGACATGCCCTCCCACGCATTTCAGACGTCTGGGGAGCTTACCACACGACTGGAAGTACTTCCACATGTCCGGAGAGGTGGTCGGACATTTGGAACTGGGTCCAGAAGGCCTAGAAGAGTTCCTGGACGTCTGAAGATTGACGCAGAGCTTGAGGTACATTACTGAACACTTTTAAGATGTCTGGAAGTTGTTCCAGACGTCTGATTTGAGTCAGAAACCCTATTTTTGACATGTTTAGGATCCGTTTGAGGTTCGTTGTATGCAAATAAGATATCGATGTTTTCCTTGTGAATTCCTCTACTCGTTAGAAGGCTTTCTCTACTGTTCTGAATGTTCTACTGTGATTGCTCCTTGTTATGGGACTTCGTTCCGTTGCGGGTTCAGGGCTTGTTGAGGCATGTGAGCCTGCCGTTCAAGCCCCCAATACTCTTGGGTTTACTGGTAGAGTGGCTTCCCCTAATTTAAATACAAACCTGAATGCATGTGTGGAATGAATGATTAGAACTTGGATATGGCATGAATCCTAGGACGAGAAACACTTGAAATGTCTGTACGCGTGTTTTACAGTCTTGTTTGAGTAGATAGGAATAACTACCTGTTAATGAACAAGAGCTGCTTGTGAAATATGAATTAATTGTGCTCGTGAAACAGTTGTATGTAACCTTACCTGTTGTATACGTTAAATACTAGAATACGAACTACATGTGTATAATCTGAGAAGGAAATGTGAATGATAGAAACATAAGCTGCATGTCTAGAACCTGAGAATGGGAGTGGGAAGGACGAAACTTGGTATGGAATGACATGAGAAATATGAGCCTGAACCGTACAGGGAATTAAGAGTAGAGCTCCAGGAAATAAATGGAATGGATCCAGAAAATGTGAGTGGGGAAGTGTGCTGGCCCTTGAGTACGGAGTACCAAGGAGAGTGACTGTCTCCTATTTAGTGTAGAGCGGAGCTAGCTGCCCTTGGGTTGGGACTCGGGGTTAGGATTGGCCACTCTGCACCGACTTCTTGGCCCTCACGTACACTGTACCGGGGAGAGCTACTAGTGTAGGGAGAGAGCTAGCCACCCCACGAGGCCCGGGGTTCAGCTAGCCGCCCTACACCGGCTTGTTAGACCCACTGGGCAAACCAGGGTAGCTAGACGCACGGACTGTGGAGGGGCGAGACCCCTATTTGGTTCTTAGGGGCTAGACCTTTATTACTAAGAGGGCTAGGGCCTATACTGTTTCGTGCTATACTTTGAGCGCACCTGTTAGCGGAAACGACTGACCGCGTGCCAGTGCAGGGTAGTTACCCGTGCACTTATCCCGTGTGCCGTAGTCATCGTTACGTCTGTCCGTGACCTTGGGGTGATTGACTGGGTGTAGGATCACCACGGGGGATTCTCCCTGCCAGGAGAGCACCACGTGTACCTTCTACTCTTCGAAAAAGACTGCAATCAAGATCGTTCCCACAAGGAACATTCGAGATCAAGAAAGAGATCTGATAAATAAACCAATGGGTGAAAAGGAATAAATTATGAAATAAAGTAAATGGAATAAACAGCTACCTGTCCACTTTTACTGCTTCAGTTAGTTGGTTGCCACTCTACTCAGCATTCGCTGACTTTGTGTACTTATAACCCTTTTCAGGTCCAGGTGTTGAGCAGCCACAGTCTACGGCTGCGGAGGGTGCTCGGCCCAGTAGAACTCAGCAGCTGTAGTTTCTTTTGTTGTACTCCTTTTGTAGTAGTGAGTTAGACTCTTGTATCTTTTGTTCTCTACTTCTACGTTCTGTACTTTATGTTTCTGTACCTTGTTACTTTTCTACTGTTGTGGTGGTGATATGTACTATAGCAGTTTTTACTTCTTTACTACTGTACTTTTTTACTGTTAGTTGCTTAGTATAGTGAATGTGGTTTACTTTCTTGCTTTTTGGTTACTTTCTTGTTGGATGACTGGGTCTTGGGATTAGTCGAGTTGAGCCGGTCTCGGGTCCTGTAGGGATTCGGGAACCGGGTCGTAACAAAAAATCTTCCCTCTCGCATCTCTCCCCATTGACTAGCTCCTCTTCCTCCATATTTCCCCATACCCTATTAACTTGCTTCTACCGTGTTTTAAAAATCATTTTGTGTAACATAGACAATAGAAGCGTAATTAACATTTACAATTTATAACTTGAAATAAAAGTATCCGGAAGACGTCTCTGGGAGCAATTAAAAGTGTACAAATATCACTATTTAAAATATTCAAAAATCAATTTGGTGAACTTTTTATGCTGAATCAAATGTAAAGATCAAACAAGTCATATTCGCATTCCATTAAGCAATTTAAATATAGAAAATTGAATGCAACTAATGTTATGCCTAATGCTCAACAAAAATTATTAAACAAATAATAGTCAAGTCTTTCTCTTTTTATGCATAAATGAGCATTAATAGAGATATTGGACAAGACATTGCACTAAAAGCTACGTAGCAATAAATCTTGAAGCCAATTTGGTCACGTTCAGAATCGGTTTGTTTGTGTATGTATTTTATTACTCGAAAATAGAAAATCTCTGAGGTTGAACTCAGGGAACAACACTTAATTCGAGAAGCATAAAAAAACCACAATTTACAATATATACTGTTTTACAAAAGAAAAAGACTAAAGAAAGGAAAAATGTCTTCTCTTCTTTTCTTCTCTTTCTTTCTCCTTTTGTCTTCCTTTCTCTCTCTCTTTTCAGATGTCTAACTCCAAGGGTCAGATGCCTTAAATGCTTCTTTCTACAGTGCTTCTGCAGCTAGTTCTTCTTCTTCCTCTTGGCTTCTTCTTTTCCCTATTGAGCTGCACCTCCTTTTTCTTCCTTTCTTTCTGTCCTGTGCCTCTGCTCTCTCTTTTCTCTTCCTCTTCTCTGCTGCGCCAAGTCCTTCTTCTTTCTTTCTTTGCCTCAGCTTCTCTGCGGCTACAGTGCTGTCTTCATCTTCCTCCTTTGCTTCTTTGCTGGGCGAGTCCTTTTCTCCTGACTTCTGCGTCTTCCTTCCTTCTCCTTCTCTTCTTCTCGCTGCTGCACTCCCTCCTCCTCCTTCTCCTGCTTTCCTGCACAGTGCATGATTAGGCAAAACCTAACCCCTAAACTCCCCACGTCTCTCTCTCTTAAATTCACTCCAGGGTTTGCTCTCCCAGAGCCTTAATCAGGTATGCGGGTCGGGTGACGCGCCCGAGACCAAGCGCACCGACGTGGGTGGTGCACGAGGTGTGCACAGGCAAGATTAGTCGGATCCAGGTGCCGGGTCAGCAGGGGAAGTGTCGCGGATGAGGCAAGGCGGGGGGGTGAGGGAACTCACCCCAGTGTGTTTCGAGGCAATAAGCCTGAAACACAATTTCAATTTAAGCGTGGTGGAGCGCTTGCAAACTAACGAGGTGGGACTAAATGTCCCACCTACTTCTGCTGGCGCCTGCAGGAGGTGAGCTCCACTCAATTGGAGCAGTTGTGAGTTGCGCGCGGCCTGTTCTCAGGTTGGATGCACTCACCCACGCAACGCGTGTCGCCTGGACTCCTGAGGCCTTGCGTGCGCGATCTAGAGCTCGAGAACAAGCAAGCTTGCTTGCTCGTTAATGGCGGCTGGAGGCTAGGATCTGCAAGATACAAAAACGGCCTTGCGGCCTTGTCAGACCATGGGAAAACCTTCACCGTATCACGGGGAAGGTTAAGAAGGGATCAGCAGGCCACAGGGTGACTTAGGTGTGTGTGCCCAGGTCGCCCTGTGGTTGTGAAAATGGGTGTGCTCGGGGGAAGTGTTGAGAGCGCATGGTGGTGAATGTGAAGAGAGGTTATGATCAGTGAGTTGTGGCGGAGCTTTTGAGGTGGTTGGCGAGGTGGGTGGATGCGTGGAGCTGTGAATACACATCGCCGGTGGTCTGCCGGAGGTGAAGGTCATGGTGGTCGACGTGTGGCAGTGAGTGATTTAGGAAATAGATAAGGGGGAAATGAAGAAGGGAAAAAGGGGAATAGTTGTTACCTACTTAGCAGACAAAAGAGGGGGAGGAGGCGACGAGCGGCTGTGCTGCCGTCGCCGGAGAAGACAGTGCCTACGGGAGAAGATGGCGACGAGGAAGAGGTGCTGGAAGGTGCCTACTGGTACGACCAGGCATAGTGGATGATGGTGAAGGTAACCCTGCCACTGGTATGGTGGCAGGGCAACGAGAGCAGAGGAGGGTCGCCGGAGCTTGCGGGCGAATAGCCGGAGGAGGAGGAGACGAAGATTGAGGGATTTCCTTGGCCAAAACAAGCTCGAAGGAAGCGGCAGGGGCTGCCGTTCCTTAAATAGGTGCTGGCCGGAAGGGAAATGCGAGGAGATGTGGGCTCCACACCGGTGGAATGGACAGAAAAAGACCTATATCTCTTGAGCGTTCGCATGAGAGGTATGGTGGCTGGCAGGGCATGGGAGCCGGCCCCATGCAGAAGAGGACGTCAGGGAATCCTCCATTCAAGTTTGGGGCTGGCTCCCCTAGTCTGTGCAGTGCAATCCTCCGCGTAAAGTCGCCGGAGGTATGGCCTGCGTAGGCGGGGGTAGAGGGACCTGTCTGAAGAAAGAGATGAGAAAGGTAGGGGGGTATCTGCAAGATCTAAAAGGCTAAGGGTGAAAAAGTAATTGTTGAGGACCATTTTGTAAAGTAGGTCAAGGCGACTGTTTCTTAGGTCCAAATTTTGGTATAACCCTAATTTGGACCTAAGGAATCCAATGGTGAAATTGGATTTTAGGTTTGACCTTGTTTGATTGGACATTTTGCACAAAAACCTAAATTAGGTCAAAAAATGGGTATGCTTTTCAATCTAGGTCAAGATAGGTTTCAATGGCCAAATTAAAGGTTCTAAACCCTAGGGGATATTTTTTCATGAATTTTAGAGGGTTTAATTGATTTTTATCTTTCCTGAAACTTTGTGAATTAAAGTGAGTTTGTTTTAAGGTTACAGAATGTCATTTAATTCCCCGATTTTGTCATAGCCCTTTTCTGATCAAACTATCCTACTTTTCCTCTTATTAAGCCCATTTGACCTGTGTATAGACCCTTACAAGTCCCATTTATGTACTACATTGGTAAAATTACAGTTTTACCCCTTGTGTATTATTTTATACTCAGATTTGCATTCCTTGATTTAGGCTTTCCCTTAGGTTTTGTAGGAGTTTTTGTACACTTAATTAGGTCAAAATGTGCTAGTTAGGGTTCATGATGAGGTTCTCATTACAATTCAAGCAAAATTACAAACTAGACCTTGAATCCCAGCAATTAAGTCCCTACACCCTTGCATTTAGGTCATTGCCAGACTTTCTTTTGCAAATCAGTCCTTGAGCACTTCCTGTGCTTCTTCTTCCTCGTTTGTTGGCAGGATCATCAGAGGTTCGCTAAAGGGAGGTCGACTAAGAGATCTAGGTGGCGGACGGGGTTGGCACTAGCTGATTGTGGTCGTAGGAGGGTCGCCGACTTGATGGCAATGGCGTGGTGGTGATTAGTAGCTGGTAAAATCGTCGATGACCACGCCGGACTTTTAGGAGAGCTGCGAGATTCGACGAGCTCGTTGAAGCTTTTCCTCACAGGAGAATCAGCTGTTGTGGTCGCAAAAGATTCCTCATGCCGCCACGGAGCTTCTCACGAATCTTCGAGACGTGAGGAGGCCGTCCACGACCGGTTGACCTCAGGGACGAATGACAAAGGTGGGTTGTTTGGCGGAGGGCATATCGTGTCGAAACATCAAGCCATTAAGTCGATAAGTTTCGTCGTGATGTACTGAAGATGATCGTGCCCTCTATTTGGCATGATGAGGGCATGTGTGTTTGGTGGGGTGCCTCAGTGAGTAATTGTCCTAATAAACTTGGGGCCTTTGCTCGCGGAGGTGGAAGGGTGCTTCTACAGTGGTTGGTGAAGTAGGTGGCGACATGTGCGACGAGGGCCTACTCGCCAAAGCTTGGCCGAAGGTGTTGCCACCTGCGAGGAAGATGACAGCGTTGAGAGAGGATGTGGAGTCGAAACTTAGCTTTAGGAAGCCTAAACTAATTTAAAGGGTGAAGGGAAGAAGAAGATCTACCTAGGAGGAGGAGATGAGGCCGGAGAGCGTGGGAGGAGGTCACCGGCGCGTGGTCGGACTTGGAGAAAAGAAGAGGACGGCGAGGAGTTTGGAGCCGACGAAAAGGCTGGAGATCTGTTTCTTTTGATGGGGAGAATGGTGACGACGAGCGGAAGAAAAACCCTCTGCCAAATTCTGTGGCAAAGCGGCAGATCGACAGGGTGAGAAAGCTCCAAGGGTCGCCGGTGTCCAAGCTCAGAGAAGGAGAGGGAAAGAGCTCAATTCCTGGACGATGAGATTCGCAAGACCTCAGTGGAGCTTAATAGCTTCTCAAGGCGCAAGGAAAGACGTTTGCAGTCAGAGGACGCGGAGGTGGAAGGTGGAGGTAGTGCTGGTGGGAACGTGTTTGCAATAAAATCAAAAGTTAAGGGGACATTTGCAATGAAATTGAGAATTAAGGGCTAAATTGGAAACATGGCCAAGATAAATTCAAAATGAGCTCAAATTATTATGATAACCTAATTTGGACATAAGGAATTTAATGGTGACTTTAATTTTTTGTTTTGATAATGTTTACATGATTAATTAACAATTTGATCCAAAATGTACAAAATACCTGACAAAAATTCTGTTTTAAGTCGAAACGAGTTCCGATTGTCAAATTGACTGTGCCAAGTCTTATAAAATATTTTTAATTAATTTTTAGAAGATTTATATTGCATTTATTTCCATTAAAGCTATTTTAATTGAAGCAAGGTCGAAATTAGCTAATTTAATTAAGAATTAATACTCAATTTGAATAAAAATCCTAAATTACTTAGTATCAACCCACTTTTAGGACATTTAAGCTCAATTGTCCTTTAATTAACCATAATTTTACTCTCTAACTATTCTGCATTTATGATTGTTTGTGAATATTACAGAATTAACCCCAATTTCTATTAATTCCTCTCTCTTTAGCTCTGATTGAGTTATACCCTTTTAATATGTTAATTAGGTGAATTTAACCTTAGAACTTAGCCAAATTAGGTTATATATAGAGGATAATGGAAATGCCATCATATTCTCATGTCAACCATTTGCTAAGAGTCCCTTAGCAAATTCTAGAGTTCAACATAGATTTTTCAGTGTAAGGGTTTTTTTGACATTCAGCTCGAAAGGAATTTCTCTCTTCCTCGTCCAACTTTATTTATTTTATTTTATTTTATTTTTTCGAGATTAAAAGAAAAGTAGGACTTCGGTTGTTTCTTCAAAGTAATGTAGGTAGGGATTTTGTTAAAGATATGACGTCAAAACGAATCTTTTGGATCCTAAAGTTAGAGTCTCCTTGACCTAAGAACTCGTACCACGGCATGCGTGATCCCAAAAATCCAAGTGTTAGTGTTTTTGTGATTAACCAACTTTATTTATTTTTGGGGAGTCTTGGCAAAACAAATGAAATTTTTTTTCCCTCCCCTACCTAGACTCAAATCAACCCTAATACAGTTGTGTCGGGATCATCATTCCCGTCACCAAATCCTCGATGGGGGCTCTAGTGCCAGCCCTCATGAGAAACCGTCCATGACACACCTCAAGATTCTACGGCCCCAAACAAACATCGTTGTAAGGGGTGCACCTAGTGGGCTCAAGCTCATGCCCCGATGCTTTGGGTTAGCATCGTTCGAGACACCTGAGCTGTGAGATGCACTCTATATGCTTTGTATAAAGATATATGATTAAGATTCAAAGCAAGCGCCAAGGTAGTGACATTTTCATCATGTCATCAAAGGAAATTTTTCCTTCACGACGGCGGGAACTCAAACCAATCAACTGCCTCGGTCTTTCACCAAGACTAAAGTGTGGCAAATTGTTTTCTTATGTAATTTTTTTGGCTTTTTGATATGGTTGGCTTTTGTATGTGTAGCAATTTTGACACTTGGTTTCCAAAAGTCTTTCAATCTTTTGAATGAGAACTGAGTCAAGTACTACTCAGGTTGCTAAACAGACTTTCGAACTGAGAACCATCAAGGGTTAAAAAGAAGTTTTTAATAGATAAACTAATCTAATCTAAATTTCTAGATCTGAAAAGTCAAACAAAAGGGTTCTCAGACTAAATCCTAAATCTGTTAAAGATGAAATCCCTTGTGTCCCTTTTTAGTAAAAATGTACAACCTTAGTCCCTTTCTTCTTAAAATCCATTTTCTTTCTTTTTTTTTTCTCCCTTTTTGTTTGTAAAGAATCTATATTTATTTGTTTGTGAGAACCTTTCAAACATGAATTTCAGATAATTTCACTTTAATATCCCCCCATTCCTAAATTTTGCAATGCCCTCATTGCAAATAGGATGGGTTCATATTTAGCTTAGTTCATAATTTTCGAATAAATTTAAGGGTGGGTGGGTAGGTCGAAAATGGCTATTGCAAACGATTTTTAACTCCAATGCGAACATTGGAGGTGGAGTCGGCTGTTCTGAATTAAGGAATCCTAAAGTGCAGTAGGAATGATTTTTTCAAAGAAGATAAGAAAGGTCTCAGGTTTTTTGGAAAGTGACGGGTTGCCCCTGTTAAGTGGTGAATTTAATGCCTTCAGTCAGGCAAAAATTGATCAAATGATGGAATAATCAAATTGAGGAATTTTGTAAAACAAGCATCTTGATAATTGGCTTGTTGGTCCAACCAGGTGCTTGTTTAAATCAACTGGCTAATTATGTAGACCAAAGCCAATGAGTCTGGTGAGTTGGAAAATGTGGATCAAAAGATGTTGAGCCCACCAGGTACAGTTCTGTTCAAAAAGATTTACAAATGAAAAGCAATAATTTGGCTGCATAGGCTCAGCCAGCTCAACGTAGGGGTCCTCAAAAGATAAAGGATTAGTGAAAAATATAGGAACCCTACTGTTGGGATAAAAAATAATTGGTAGTTGATTCTCAGTTTGCTTAATGTCCCATTCATCGTCAAATTAAGCTGGAAAATCATCTCACACCAGATCGGAATGAGGTGATTCAAGATATGAATGGGTTGCGGTGGAGTCATGTGGTGGAGACCGGTTGTTGAGAAGCTTAAGCAACCATCCCTAAGTGGTTTCCTGATCATGAGGCGGAACTGCTTTAGAATCCAAATTAATGACCTCGGAATCAGAGTCAAAGAACAAATTATAGACATTGAGGTCATAGCTTGGACTACAATCTTCTGGGAAGAAGGATTCTCCAGAATCAGAGTAATGTTCAAAATCAGTATCAGTGTAGGAGAACCTAGAAGAATACGGGTGATAAGTTTTTTCTGAACCTGAATCAGAATTATGATCACCACCACAAAAAAAACCAAAATCCACTAAATTGTCAAGATGAGATTGGTCTAACCTAGATTCTGGTTGGGAGCTAACAAGGGTATCCTCATTAGGCATAGGATTGGGTTCACGATATCTAGGATAGATCCAATCTAAAGCTGACTCTTCAGATTCCTTTGATTCTGTATTGTAAATCGGTTCCAATTCGAATGAATCGTTATGCTCCTCAGAGGAATCTGGAGAGATTTAATCATCAAAAATCGATCCTCAAAATCCTGATACTTAAAATCTAAGCTTTCATCCTCATTATATTGAGCCTGATAATCATCCCAAATAGGTTCAGATTTAGATTCCAAGCTAAATGTAGGAATTGGTTCACTAGCATCTACATTCAGCTCAATTGGGATATCAGAATTTTGCTTGAGGATGACCTTATCAAGATAAAGTAGTGTAATTGTATCATCGAGGAAATGAGAATTGAATTCAATACAGGGTTTGGACATTCTGTGTGGGTTGAACAAGCCTCAAAATTTCTGGTTGCTCGTTCAAAATCAAGAACACCTGTAATGGAATCCCATCAACCCAAAAGTTGATTTTCTATATCAGTGATTCATTCTGCACAAAATCATCATTTGGTTCTACTTGAGTTGTGGATTCAACATAGAAACCTCCATTTTCAAACTCGGGTTCGGGAAAAACATATTGGTCCTCAAAATTATTCGAAGATTCATAATCAATTTTTGGGTAGGGGTCTGGATATTTTTCGTTAATCAAATATTCCAATTGATCTAACAGATCCCCACGTTGTTTAATGAAATCTTGGTAATTTTTCCATAATTCCATATTTGCAAGATATTGCATACCCTCAGTTCTATGAATTTTTCTCACAGCACTCATTTGTTTTAGGAGGGTTTCCCGGGTCGAACCAGTTGATATTTGGGTTGCAATCATTTGGAGGTGGTTCATAATGGGATTCATAATTTTAGGTTTACTAGCTTGATTTCCGCTAACGGGTTTTAAGGTTATGAAAAATTCTTCATTACATCTGATAGCATCCTCAATCATTCGATCCTTCATGCTCTTACGGGGTTTAGGGCTAGTGAACATTTTTCCTAATTTTTTAGGTTGATTTCCAAGCGATTGAATCAGGTGAGGTGGTGGATCAAAAGATGAAGAATCGAATTCAGGTTTAGATTGATCACAAGAGAATTTGATTGGATCAGAAACACACACGACATTCGGGGCTTGACCCCGACTCAGATTAGACTCTAATGGAGGCCTTAAGGTAAGTCTTAAAGACCTCCTCTCTGTGCATATATCACAGAAAAGAAGAGAGGGACTGAATATGAGTCTGACTCAATCAAGGCACCCAATTCAATTGGATTACTACGGCTGATTTGAGGCAGATGGGCCTCTGTATCACAAATCCACCCGCCTTAGAATTACTTAGGCAGCCAGAAAGGGAGAGTCCTACGAAGACCCTTATATGGTAGAACATCTCCGCGGGTTTCAGGGTTTCCCTCACCTGACCTTTCTTATCACTGCGGTTTCAAGTAGACGAGATCCGTATGAATTGAGCCCAAAGTCTACCAATTTTAAACTTAATTGTGCTTGTGCCTTGAGTTATCACTTAATTTAGAATTTGACTCCAAGTTGTGACCTAATTTTAGGTTGATTGATTCACAATGTAAACTAACTTCACCTGACTTGTCATATGATTAAAGGATGACATCTGGGTTAACTCACCCAAACCATCCTTATTTTGGTTCATGAACAGGTTATTAAGCCTCAATTTTAGGGTTTAAGTGATCATAAAACCTGATTTTAGGGTTTGAATTTTTAAATCAATTTAAACAAGGGCTTGAGTAACACACAATGTGGGAAGATATTTACTTTATAAAATTTGCAAATGTGTACTACAATTCAAAACCCTAGAATTTTAAAGCCTTAATTAACTCTAAATGGAGTCCAGTTCAATTTAAATTAAATAGCTTTTAGACTCAATCAAGAAAGTGTTAGTCCAATGGCTCCAATTAATCACAATAAGTCTCTATTAGGCACAAAAATGAGGGTTTAGGTGTATTTAATCCACAATCGAATCTCTTCAATCACAATTAATTCTTAGAAAAGTCAAGAATATCTTGCCACAATTGATAATTCTAGGAAAAATAAGGCAAGGGTGCGATCCTAATTTTTTTAATTTTTTTTAGATATATAGAGAAAAGGGGATTAAGAAATAAAGGAGAAGATGACTACCTCCTCATGGTGTGGTTATTCCTTTGATGAAGTGGTCAGCCCGGTTGGAGTAATTTCGCTACTCAGTAGGTCCGGTCCAAGAAAATCAACAACCAAAAAGAGGCAGATTAGTTAGAAAAATGAATATTCACAAACAACATATACAAAGATAGTGGTAAGTGCGCGTTGCTCCTCGGCAACGACGCCAAGATGTTAACTCGCTTCTACTGTATTTTAGAAATCGTTTCGTATAGCATAGACCATAGAAGCATAATTAACATTTACAATTTATAACTCGAAATAAAAGTATCTCAATGTCGTCTCTGGGAGTAATTAAAAGTGTGTAAATACCACTATTTGAAATATTCAAAAATCACTTTGGTTAACTTGTTATGCTGAATCAAGCGTAAAGATCAAACAAGTCACAATCGCATTCTATTAAGAAATTTAAATATAGAAAATTGAATGCAATTAATGTTACGACAAATGCTCAAGAAAAATTATTAAACAAATAATAGTCAAGTCTTTCTCTTTTTAGGCACAAATGAGTATTAATAGGGATATTGGACAAGTTATAGCACTAAAAATTACTTAGCAAAAAGTCTTGAAGCCAATTTAAGCAAAATTACAAACCTGTCCTCGAATCTCTGCAATTAGGTCCCTACGACCTTGTATTTAGATCCCTACCAAACTTTTCTTCTGTAGATCAGTCCCTGAGCACCTCCTGTGCTTCTTCCTCGTTCACCGCAGGACTGCCGAAGGTTCATCGGAGGGAGGTTGCCAGGAGATCTAGGCGGCAGATGGGGTTGGCCCTGGCTGATTATGGTCATAGGAGGGACACCGACTTAATGGCGATGGCGTGGTGGTGATTGGAGGCTAGTAAGACCATAGATGACCACGTCAAAGTTTGAGGAGAGCGGTGAGATCCGACAAGCTCATTGAAGGTTTTCCTTACATGAGAAGCAGTTGTCGAGGTCGCAAAAGATTCCTCGTGCCACCACCAAGCTTCTCGCGAAGCTTCTAGACTTGAGGAGGTTGTCCATGGTCTGCCGACGTTAGGGACGGACGACAGCGGTGGGTTGTTTGGCAGAGGGCAGATTACGTCGAAACTTGAACCCAATAAGTCGGTAAGTTCCGTCGTGATGTACTGAAGATGACCGTGCCCTTGATTTATCTTGACGACGGCGTGTGTGTCTTGCTGGAGGGCTTGGCAAGCCATTGTCCCAATAAACTTGGGGCTTTTGCTCGCGGAGGTGTGAGGGTGCTTCTACGTTGGTTGGCGGAGCGGGAGGCGGTGTGTGTGATAAGGGCATGCTCGTCGGAGCTTGGCCATAGGTGTTGCCACCCACGAGGAAGATGACGGTGTTGAGGGACGATGTGGAGTCGAAACCTAGCTTTAGGAAGCCTAAACCAATTTAGAGGGTGAAGGGAAGAAGAAGACCAATCTAGGAGGAGGAGAGGAGGCCCGAAAGCATGGGAGGAGGTCGCCGGTGCGTGGCTATTCTTGGAGAAGAAGAAGAGGATGTCGAGGAGTTTGGAGTCGAGGAAGAGGTTGGAGATCTGTTTCCTTTGATGGGGAGAACGGCGACGACGAGAGGAAGAAAACCCTCTACCAATTTTTGCGACAGAGTGGTGGATCGATGGGGTGAGGATGCTCTAAGGTCCACCAGTGTCCGAGCTTGGAGAAGAAGAAAGAGAGGGAGAGGGGGCTCGATTCTTAGACGACGAGATTCGTAAGACCTCAGTAGAGCTTAATAACTCCTCAACGTGCGAGGAAAGGGTTGATCGTTGTGTGCAATGACTCATTGGAGTTCACGATCGAAGGATGCGGAGGCCAAAGGTGGAGGTGGTGCTTGTGGGGATGTGTTTGTAGTAAAATCAAAACCTAAGGGGGCATTTGCAATGAAATTGAGAATTAAGGGCCAAATTGCAAACTTGGCCAAGGTAAAGTCCAAATGAGATCAAATTATTATGGTAATCTAATATAGACATAAGGATTTTAATGGTGACTTTAATTTTGTGTTTTGATGATATTTGCATGGTAAATTTACAATTTGACCAAAAATGTACCAAATATCCGCCTACAATTCTGTTTTAGGTCGAAACGAGTTTCGATTGTCAAATTGACTATGCCAAACCTTATAACATATTTTTAATTGATTTTTAGAATGTTTATATTATATTTATTTCCATCAAAACTATTTTAATTGAAGTGAGGTCGAAATTAGCCAATTTAATTAAGAATTAATACTCAATTTGAATGAAAATCCTAAATTACTTAGTATCAACCATCTTTTAGGACATTTAAAATCAATTGACCTTTAATTAACCATAATTTTACCCTTCAGTTATTCTGTAATTATGATTGTTCGTGAAAATTGCAAAATTAACCTTATTTTTTATTAATTCCACTCTCTTCAGCTCCGATTGAGTTATACCCTTTTAATGTGTTAATTAGGTGAAATTAACCTTTGAACTTAGATAAATTAGGTTAGATATAGAGGATGATGACAATGCCATCATACCCCAATTGGCCACCTTATCCTTCTCTAGCATCCCTCCACCCATTCACCTAGTCCATCACCTACACCATCTATCCCTTGGGGAGCTTGAGCCTTACTTTACTCCCCATGTCGCCTGTCATGTATGGAAACTTCACCCCTACCAACTTCTGAAACCTGTCATCTTTGTCATTGATGAGAACCTCATCATGAGCCCTAACTAGCATATTTTGACCTAATAAAATGAACAAAAGCTCCTACATAACCAAGAGAAAGGCTTAATTCAAGGGATCAGTAGTCTGGGAAGAGAACATGAAATAAGGGGTAAAACAAAAATTTTACCATTGCAGTGCATCAACGAGATTTCTAAGGGTCTAGACATAGGTCAATTGGACTTAATAAGAGAAAAAGTGGGATAGTTCAGTCAGAAAAGGGTTATTGTGAAATTTAAGAATTAAATGACATTCTGTAACCCTAAAACAAGTCTACTTAAGTTCACAAGGTTCCAGGCAAGATAAAAATCAAATAAACCCTCTAAAATTCATGGAAAAATATCTCCTAGGGCTTAGAACCTTTAATTTAGCCTTTGAAACCCGTTTTGACCTAGATTGGGGTCCAAGTCCAATATTTGACCTAATTTGAATTTTTATGCAAAATGTCTAGTCAAACGTAATCAAACCTAAAATCCAACTTTATCATTGGATTCCTTAGGTCCAGATTAGGTTTGTACCAAAATTTGGACCTAAGGGAAGGTCATCTTAACCTACTTTGTAAAATGATCCACTCAATTACATTCTGACCCTTAAATTTTGGAAACCTTGCAAATACCCCCTCAACTTTCAGTCACTTTCTTCATTTTGGTCCCGGCGACTTTGTGAGAAGGTTCTCTCCTCGTTTCCCTAGGGAGCTGCTCCCAGATTTGAAAGGGAAGCTCTCTGCGAAGCCCCCTACCGCATGAGCAGCTCCCCATGCCCTGAATCGCCCCATACCTCTCGTGCGAATGCTCGAGAGGTATGGATCTCACTCCGACCATACCTCCGGCGTAGACCTCTGGTCGATTCCTTATGATTCTCCCTCTGCCCGTGCCTATTTAAGAAGCCTCAGGTCCGGTCGCTTCTTTCAAGCCTGTTTTGGCTGAAGAATTCCCCCCAATTTCGTCTCCTCCTCCGGCCATCTGCCCGCAAGTTCCGACGACTCTCCCTCCCTCTTCTTCTCGTCACTCTACCACCGTACCAGTGGTAGAGCCATCTTCGCCTCACTCCTCCGCATCGCGTCGTACCCGCGCGAGCCTCTCTGACCTCCTCGTCGTTGTTGCCTCTCCATCTCAGGGTCTTTGTCTCCGGCGATGGCATGATGAGTGGCTACTCATCATAGTAAAAAAGTTGAAGTTAAGCTAGACACTGGGTTAAACAACATCAAATTAACAGATAAAAAGGGTTAAGTGTGGGAATCAAAGAGAAAGACCTAAAACCTTGATTCTGTGTTAAAATTGCATAATTAGGTCATAAAATGAGATATTCTGAAGATAAAGGTCAAATGGTGATCCAAGCATTAATTGAACACATAAACAAGTTTAAAAATCCAAATCAAAAGTACAATTAATTTCTTAAATGTTCAATTGAGCACATATAAAAATTTAAAGGCATTTGTACATCATTAAGGCCTTGAAACATAGAGTTTACACTTAGGTCCTTCATGCATCACGTTCTCTTCTCTAGAAATCCCTTTTGGACCTATTTGCAACCTGCAGGGACCCCTTTGAAAGCCTTCAGGGTCCGTCATGTTACAATTCCCTTCACTTATGGGCCTACATACAATTTTTCTACCCCTTCGTGAAGGGGTTCTCCCTGCAAATTTTCCAACTTGTCGCTGCCACCTACCATTCTTCGCACGCACTGTAGCGCCCGAAGAACAAGGCAGATCTCGGCCGTCCGTTCTACCGTGATTTTGATCTGCGGCTTGATTTGAATCGAAGCTTCGCGCGAAGCGGCGCGTGCACTCACCCTTCCCCCCAGATCCCATCCGACGGTCGATTTTTGAGTTGGCTCACCACATGCCCCTCTCCTCTCATCCTTGTCGCGGGTTGCTTCTTCGACTATCTTCACCCGAGCGGTGATCTGAGCCACTAAGTTTGCTACTTAAGCACCTCAGTGGTCGTGTGCGCAGGGGATCGCTCTCTCCTACATCTCTTTGCGATAATTCGTCCACTCTAGTCTCTCCTCCCCACCAATTCTCTGATTTCACAGCCATCGGCTGTGAAATCACTGACTTCTTCTCGACCTCCTCGTCGCTAAGGATCACGTAGCACCTGAGGATGACTCTGGAGCCTCACTAGCAGACTCTTCCCTCCGCTGGAGTCATCTCCCTCCCTTCGTCCTCCTTAGCCACCGGCTAAGGACCCATAGGTCCCATTCTTCCTGTTAGAGTAGATTTACCATTCTGTAATTTAGTTGTAGCTGTAGTTAAGTAGGTTAGAAGTAGAATTAAAGTAATTGTGGTGTTTAATTTCATTGTTCTGATAGTTTAGCTGTAGCAGTAGATTTAGATTAGATTTTCCCCCTCACCTCCTCTGATCATTCCAGATCAGAGGGGATGGTTTCACACAGCCCATGATAATAAATTTTCTCCATCTCCATGTTTTCCATATCGCTTCTGATTCCCACGATTTGTTTCTCGCAATTCACCCATTCATTAGTCCTAATTTTATATCTGATTGGTTTCTAACCTCAGATATGAAATTAGCGTCAAGAATCACATTAGGAGCTTCCCATTCATTCCATTTTGCTTACAAAAGCCCCTGATTTGAGCTAAAATGTGAATCAGATTGCCGAATTGTCCATGAATCCAGAATTTAAGGATTTTTACTCAAGTAGGTTTTGAATGACTTGATCTGGCAAACTGAAGAATTTGGATTTTTTTTTTAATCACTGTTTAGCTGGGAATATGAGATGATTCTGTTGTTAGAATTCATCTCAGAAGAGCCATAATCTGATTTATTATTCTTGAGGATTCCAATGTGTGGATGCCTTGTAGAGCCAATGAAGATCAACCATGTTGATTGAGGCTTTATTAGGGATTCTAATTTGATTGTTTTTTTTTTTTTAGAGTGATTCTCTCTTAAGGGATTCTCAATATCCCTTAAGATGTGCAACTGGGATTCAGTTCTTGAATTTTTGTGTTGATCCTAACTCTTTCTACATGTTGTCAATAGCATTAGAAAGAGTTAGATTAACAGTTTTTATGAATTGATTGGGTGTGATATTTGTGACAAGGATCTTGGATTTTATGCTAAACATCTGAGCATGTTTTCTTTTATGTGGATTTAGACCCTTGTCAAAAGTTGGTTTAATGATTTGTATCTTTGTGTTATTGAATCCCAGAATTAGAGTAAAGTGCTGCCATAGCAGCTACATTTTCTCTTCTAATTCCAGTTAGTGTTCCTTGATTAGCTCTTTTCAATCCTTGATCAGGTTGTCCTGAACCTAATCTGGGATAGAAATGGTTAAATCAGGAGACACAAATTTCGATTCAGTTTTCTTTCTGCAGCAGACTTAACATAATTTCAGATGGACTAACTGCAGCAGCAGTTATGCCATCTGGAATCAGGTCTGGCTTGCTGCAAGGCTGGTGCTTAGAGGCTCTTGCTACTGCTGTTCCTGTTGTCCTAATTTTGTAGTAGAAATTTCTGATCTAAAACCTTGTAGACTATGGGCTTAGATTTCAGTTCTGAAAATAGCTGACATATTAGTCATGTTGTATTCCTTGTATACAAGCTTTCCTATATTGTAATTGATTTTTAATCCTTTGAATGCTTGTTATCTTTCTTTTAAATGTTTGTTAGTTAGTTATCTTTAAGCCTAACGGTCCAAGCACATGAATTAAATGAGATCTAAACTGAAGTAGTGCTAAAATGGTTAAATTCTTTCCATATTTCATACTAAATGTATTTGAGGCAGTCAATGCCTTTCTAGATCCCTTTAAGTTCCATCCTAAGCCTTTAGGACTCCTTAGAAATCTTTTGAAAGGCTTAAGATGGATGAGATTGGGAATTCAATAAAAATCAGTAAAAAATCCTAAAAAAAAATAAAATAAAACTGTCTGATTGAAGATCAGATAGTTTTCTATCTGCATACCAAGTTTCATGGTATGCCAAACCCTCAACTTGGCATAATTTGCCAGTAAACGGTTTGGTATACCATGAGCATTAATAAAAGAACCTATTTACTCAAAACACCAAAAATATGTCCTCTGTGTCATTTGCTTCTTCCATTCTCATCTTTTATCTCTATAACATGTATAAAAATAATAAAAAGTGAAAAACTCCAAAAATACCCAAAAGTACTTTGTATATTAAGTATATTCTTGTAAATATAAGCTTTATATTAAGTTACATATGTAAATAAGTACCATATGTATATAAACTGTACAAATAACTTATGTATATATTGTATACTGTAAATTGAGTATTTAAGTTAGATTATACTTTATATATCTTAATTATATAACTACTTATTAATTAAACTAACTTATATGTACTCTTAGACTATATAAATTAATAAACAGTATAAATAACAATATTAAGTTATAATACTGTATATATGTACTTATATGTAGATTATAAACAAATTAAACCATGTACCTCAATTTAATTCTTTATACATAATAAATAATTAATTTATTAAGTTATTAGATTAAATTAAATAAATTAGTAATTTAGAGTTAGAATTAAGTTAACTGATACTGTATATTTAGACGAATGTACTTTAAGTAATTTAAGCTAATTGAAGTATATTTATATCTTATTATATTATTTAAACTTAATTTATAAATAAAACAGTTCAAAATCTGCTATTTAAATGTAAATATAATGGAAATCAAATCTGTAAAATACAATAAAAATGTCTATAAAATATTTATACATGTATACTAACTTTGTATAAGGTCAATTAGATCATATAATAACTAATTTAAATGTAAATTTTTTTTCAAAAAAAATTTAGTATACTTTAGTTAATTTATTTATATAGTAAAGATAATTAAAATTTCAAATCAAGTGTACAATTGTATAGTATTATGCAAATACTTTATTTTCTCATAATTTATTTTTATTTTATAATAAATTATGGCCCTTGAATTGAGGGCCAAAGTTCCTAATTTCACACAGCTGCAGCTCAATTCCAATGCAGATGCGGTGCTCAGATAGCGCCACATCAGTCGCTAGCGAGCACCTCTAGCACTTTATATTGATTTTGTTAACTTAAGGCGTAGTCGTCACGGGTGCCGGACGCTCGAAACAATCGAACCTTACATTAACTGATTTGAGCATGAGTACTTGAGGCGGTCGGGGGCCTGGGTGTGTGTGTGCAAGCTGTGAGGTCCACTGATTTGAGCATGAAAATACATAATTAAGCGGTCTAATGACAAATTAGGGTGTGCTTAGTAGATGTCTGGTCCCACTCTCTAGGTGTTGTGTATCCCTCAAAAAGCGTGCCTGCAAATTAAACAAATTTTTGATTAATTAAGACATGTAATGACAGTGGTTAATCACCTATGAATGTTATGCCTTAGTGTAGCTAAGACTTAACGCAGAATAAGACTAAGAAGAAGAAGAAGAAAGGCAGAAGAGGAGTAAAGTGGAAAGCAAGAGAGTGAGGGTATAAATACATATTGTGAAGAAAGAGATAGCGAGAGTACAGATACAAAGTAAAGACAGACTGAAACTGTATAAAATAATTATAATATCTATATATATATACATGTAGTACAACCATTTACTTTTATATGTATAACTTCATACCTTTACTAACAGAATAAGATGTCGCTGTATGTGAAATAAATGTCGCTATAGACCCTGGTTGTCCTTGTATTTAGTTTTTCTGGGGTCTAGCAATGCTTATATCTGTCGCTGTAGCTTTTATATGTGTTACTGTAAATGTTAATGTAGTAAGTTAGGTTAGTATGCTATGTAATCTTAGTTGGTAGTGTATATTTATGTAAGTATTAGTAATATAAATTATAAATAGATAGTTTAGAGCATTATGATGAAGTGTTTGATGCTTGTTTATAATTAATTTTTGCAAGCATTTTAATTGATTCTTTGTACACAATTAAATCAAGTATTCATTCATTCATTCTTTGTTGGACATAAAATTTCTTTTGGAATTGAAGGACAATTTTGGACTTAGAGAGTGATGTAAATCAATAACTGCCTTTCAATGAACGACCTGGAATAAAATCAGTAAAAATTAGTTAATTAAATAATAATGGTCGTAATGATGGTTGGTATTTCCTACAATTCACTACAATGATACTTATGATATTCAAAATTACTCCATCATTCCACCACCTCACTATTACGGCATATACGAGCTGTCCGCCTCCTCCACTCCCCCTTCGTCTATCCACTCGCAGATAAGTCCTCTTTCTCCCCTCCTTATTTTCCCCTCATCAATTTCACAAATTATGCACCGACCACCACAGACCACCATCACCTTCTCCACCTCCGACCACACCACCGGCGAGGTGTTCCCGCCACTCCATGCATCCACCCACCTCGCTAATCACCTCACAAGCTCCACCACAACTCACTGATCATAACCCCTTTTCCCATTCATTGCCACACGCTCCCAACAGGCCCCCCGAACACACCCACCTTCACAGCCACAGGGTGACCTAGGCATGCACGCCTAGGCCACCCTGCGCCACGTCGACCATTGGGCCACCTTCTCCGTGTTACGACGAAGCTTTCTGTGTGATTTGACGAGGACGTGAGGCTGTTTTGCTTGTGAACAGGTTCAGGCCTTCATCGCCATTGATGGAGAATGAAGAAAACTCTAGAGCTTCATCCAAGGCTCCAGGCTTCAGGTTTTCAGGTCCCAGACACGCGGGCTTCCTTCGTGAACAACTCCAGCCTAGCAATTGGAAGCCAAGTCCCCACATCTGCTGTAATCGAGCACGTCACCTGCTGTGAGCACGTGCGAGAAGAAGGTAGGACATTTAGTCCCACCTCGGAAGTTTTGAAGCAGGAGGCGCAACATAAATTGAAAAAGTGCATTAGTCTTAGCGCCTCCTGACACGGGGTGAGGTCCCCTCTCACCCACCGCCTCGTCTGCGACCCCACTGCCTGCGTACCTGGCTCTGACCCGTATACCTAACTTACCTATGCACTCGTCACCCACCACCGCACGCCGGTGGGCCGGTCTCAGGCGCGCTTATCCGACCCGATAACCTAAGAAGGCTTTAGGAGAGCAGTCCTAAGAGAGAAATAGAGAGAGAGATGCGAGGAGGGTAGGGGCTAGGTTTTGCTCCTGTGTGTGTGCGCAGGGGAAAAGACTAGTAGCTGAAGAAAAGAAGAAGGAAGGAGAAAGCGCGGCTGAAGAAAAGAAGAAGAAGAAAGAACAGAAGAAGTAGCTGCAAAAGAAGAAGAAAGAGGAAGGCAAAGAGGAAGAAGACTGCAGAGGCCAAGGAAGAAGAAGCTGGAGACACAGCTAAAGCTTAAGGCAAAGAAGAAGAAAGAGGAGGCAGGGACTTAGCTGTAGGACAACAGAGAAAAGAAGAAGACAGAGAAAGACTAAGAAGAAGAGAAGAAGAAGAAGCCAAGGAGGAAGCCGTAGCAGCTGAAGACAGAAGAAGACAGGAAGGAGGAAGGCCAAGTGAAGAAGAAAAGAAAAAGAAGCACTGTAGCAATCACCAGTTAAGACGTCTGATTCACATAATCAGATGTCTGAGAAAGGAAAGGCAGAATAAGAAGAGAAGGAAGAGAGAAAGCAAAGAAAAAGAAAGAGAGGAGAAGGGAGAAAAAAAAAGAATCTATTTCATTTTCCTCTCTAGCATTTATATACATTGCATTATTATTGAACATTATCTTTCAAGTAAAATTTGAGATTGTGATTTTCTGTTTCTAAAATACCAATTTGCTCCTTGAGTTCGACCTCAGAAGTTTTTCGAGTAATAAAATTGATAATCGTTTTCGCGGTGATTTCAAATATACTACAGCGGATATCTTTCTAAAAACACGATCTCGTCGCGTAACGCGATTAGTCATCGCCAAAATTCACCTTTATGGCAACCTATCATCCTGGTTAGCATTGGTAGTTCCTGTTATTCTATTTTTTATTTGACTTGATTTTCATGTAATTAGGAGACCCAACAGGTTTGGGATTCTTAAATACAAATACGAGTATGAGTTTGAAATCTTATTAGGAATATTATTTCTTCTGAGATTATAAGTCTTGTATTATGTCTATAAATACAAGGCAGAGCCTTTAAACTCTGTAATGCTGATTAAAGAGAGGAGAGAGAGAGAAAGTGTTAAGAAAAATTGCACTTCAATTTTCTTTATAGTGGAAGTTTTCTCTTCTCCAGTGATTACAAGAGGTGACTGACCACCATTCAATCATGTATTCATATTCCCATGCATATTGTGCATTTATATTTGTGATTCCACTACGCCCAACAATAGGTATTAGAGACAAGGTGGTTGAGGGGTTGACGCTTGACCACGAGGAAGAGGCCATCGATGGTGATATTGGGGGTTGGTAAATCTTAATAGCCACCATAGGAGAAAGTGTAGAGGTAGCCTCAACGCACAGCAGAAGATCACAACGTTAATCATGTGCTAAGGAGTCGAACATTGATTAAAGTGAAGGGTGCACCTTTAGTGCACTAAATTTGATGGTCCAGATGCATCAAGCTACATTGAAGGTAATTGGAGGACGATTGAGATGACCAAGAGTCCAAATTTAGGTTTTGGCATGACTGGTCGATCTTTCGCTTTTAAGTCGTTTGTAGTTTAATGTGGTGGAAAAATCGACTAATCAATTTTTAATAAGAAATAACCACTCGCAGAGGAGCGGGTCGTATCCACAGGGAGGCAATAACGTATTAAAATTCGCGCCACTTAAAAATGTTTGTTCGGAGTCAATTTGGACAAGAACCAAGCCAAGATTGCCTTTAGATTAAGGTTTAAGCAAGAAACAATGCTGAAATGGCAATTATGAGAAACTACAGGATATTTTCCGCAATGCAGAGTGAATAGAATATGATTAAAATGTGGCAATGGCAGAAAATGTAAGTTTTAATTATCGTTTTACTGTAGCAAAACAGGGGAATTTTTCCCGTTGTCTTGCGCGACGAGGAGCCGATGGCCGGGCGCGGGAAGCTCGGAGGAGGTCCCTTGGATCAAGGGCTTCGAATCGGTGGTGGCGGCGAGTCGCGCGACGGTCAGAGGTGGCCGGACGAGCTCCGGCGGAGGTGCTGCAGCCGGCAGCTTGCGCAGCCTATTGGCGTGAAGTCTGCCGCCTGCTGCTGCGGGGGTGGCTGCTGCCGCTGCCGTGGGCACTGCTGCGGCTGGCGTGTGCGGCTGGCGTGCGCGGTGGTCGGTTGGGCGGTCTGCAGGAGGTTGTGCGTGGGCGCGCGGAGGGTCTGCGGAGGGCGCGCGGTTGTGCGTGGGCGGTGGTCTGCAGGAGGGCGCTTGCGCGGTGGTCTGTAGGCGGTTGGCGTGTGCGGTGGAAGCTGGCGTGGGCGGAGGGTCTGCGGAGGGCGCTGGCGCGGTGGAAGCTGCAGGCGGTTGGCGTGTGCGGTGGAAGCTGCAGGCGGCTGTTGGAGGATGCTGCAGGCTGGTCTGCAGGCGTTGGAGGAGAGCGCGGGTTGATCTGCAGGCATGCGGAGGTCTGTAGCCGATGAGCGGTGGAGGGTGCAGGCGGTCTGGCGGCCGGTTGGAGAGTGCAGGCTGAGGAAGTGGAGGTGAGCGGGTAACTTCAGACGTCTGGGAAATTTCCCAGACGTCTTAAGTTACTGAGAGGGTGGCTGATCAGTAGCTCGGTGGTGGTGGTCTGCGTCGACGGCGAGGAAGATGCACGCTAGGGTGCTCACGGTGATGCGGCGAGCTCCGGATGGCGGTGTGGCCTGTCACACCACACGCCCACGGTGGTGGAGACTCGCCGCCACAGTAGAGGCCGGCAGTGTGGAGTGGAAGAGAGAGGTTCTCTCTGCACAGTGGTGGGTCGGTGGCGGAGGCCTACTGAGCTCGGCTGCCTCCGTGCTCCTTTTGTAGTGGCCTGAACAAATTTGAAATCAGCGGCCGACCAGATCCACCACATCCGCTCCCCCTTGAATGGCTTCTTCACTGCATCACCCGGGCGTTGGAGCGGCAACCACCCGTTCTGAAAGAAGACGAATAAAGAAAATATTATTAAAATATTAGGGTTATTTATGTATAGACCCTCAACTTCTATGTTAATAAAAATAATATACCTAATTGGTTATCTAATTAGATGAATGCTATTTTAAGTTAATTCTAAATGCAGTTAAGATATGAATGCAATGTATGGATTATGTAATTAGATTAAAACTATGAATTAATCTATTTACATCCTAATTTATACTAAATAAATGTTAGAATTAACCTAATGTGTAGGCACTTAAATACTTAAATAGCCCACAACTATGGGCTAATCAAATACCCACATGCCTAGTTTTTGCTAGTCCCTAGCAAAATTAAACGAAACCTAGCACTCCAAGTAGACTAGTCAACTCACTTAGTCTTCCTTCAGAAGCATATTAAGTTCAGGCTCTAGATCCAAGGTTCCTAAGTAGTTGCTAAGTTACAGACTAGGTCGGCTAAAGACGAGTTGCAGGCACAAGTTTCCCTGATTTCTGACTCTACCCTAAAGTTTATTAATCCCTGAGATTAAAGCATCCGTGCTTGTGCATTGGTCCGAGTTATTTGAGTTAAAGGATTTTTTTTTTTTTTAATATATATACTTTTTTTTTTGTTTGATTCTTCTAAGTCTAACCTCAGATCAGCTATCAACACGGTCTGTGTCGGATTCATTGTTCCCATTATCATACCTCGAAGGGTGCCTGGCTTTCGATGCTTCGAGATAGCACTGCCCATAACGACCCCAAGAACTCCTGGCAATCGACACTTCGAGATAGTATCGCCCATGGATTTCTTAAGCGAATTCAGGCCTATGGCAATCGGCACTTCGAGATAGGGCCGCCCATGGTACCTGAACCGCGCAATGCGCTTACATGCCCCCAGTAGGATGGATATCCTAAGAGACAAGCGCCGAGGAGGTAATATGTTACCATCTCATCCTCAAGGTGAGTATATACTCCACCTCTCTTGCGGCGGGAACTCTTCCAATCAAAATGTGTTTTCAAGCCTTTCTTAAGTCAAAACTAAGAGAACCAAATCTCTTTTCAGAAATTAAGTTAATTACCAGACCAAATGTGAAAAATTTGGATGCTTGGGTTACAAGGACCCGTAAACCAAAATGTAGAATAAGACTCCAGGTACTACCCCACCTTTTAACTCAAACCCTAGCTTCCCTTCCTCAACCTCTTGAAGAATGCTCCGCAACTTAACTCCTACTTAAGTTTTTAAATCCACAAAGGACCCTAAAGGTCTAAAGCTAGTAGCTTATTTAGCTTCTAAAGTTTGACCCTAGAATTAATTTAGTCTACACTAGAGTTCTGATTTGCTTAAGAATGCAGGACTTAGCCAGTTAAGCTCAAAACTTTTTTTTTTTTTATATGTAAAATGTATGCAATTATGCTATGTATATCCCCAAGTACACCCCCCCATGCCTAAAATCTGCAATGTCCTCATTGCATAGAAGGATATTACCTGGGTCAAAGCTGGGCTGAATAGCCGAAGAACCTGCAAATCAGGTTCAAGAATTGCATAAATAGGCCCTAAAAATGAGTAAAGCAAAGTTGGCCTAGAAAATAGGTAACCTAGGATGTTGGCGAGCTGATGATGAATCCCGATAGCAAATGCTCGCCCAACTAAAATGGGAATGAAATCTTCCCAGGTCACCAGAAGAGGTTCTAAAGGATAAACAGTTAAAATAACCTCCAAAGGGGTAGGGGTAGGATGACAAGGATCCTCCAAAAAGAATGGGGAAGGAATGGTATAGAGATAAACCCCCAGGGTAATGGACTGACTAAAGAAATCATCAATCCATACCCGATACTCCATTACAGAAAATATTGGTCTGTTAAGCCCCCTAGTCAGAACAAAAATGAGCAATTCTCTAAGGCAAGGATAGTCTAGGGTGTCCAAGTTATGAGGTTGTGGGATGGCCATAAGATCTAGGTTGGGTTTAATCAGCTTGGTGTCCATCCCAAACACTCTTTCTAAATCCTCAATTTCATCCCTAGCATTCCTTGCACCATCACGTGGATCTTCCTGCTCTTCATCAGGAGTCACAATTTCGCTTTCAGATATAAGCGAATCAGAGGGTGACTTCGAAGTGAATGAAGGCAGGTTGGAAGCAAAAGACTAGGGATTATCCTATCAATGTCATCCCCGGGTTTTTGTTCTTTACTCAAATCTTCCCCGGAGTCTATATGTGAATCCACATAAATCTTAGAAATTGCTTCCAAATTTTCCATCATTTTATCATGAGGAGAAATATCATCAATGGGTGTGCCAAGGAAACCTAATTTGGTCAAATTTGTGACATCCTCAGGGGCTAACTCTTCAAATAAGACATAATCACCCTTAGTGTCACTCCAAATCTTGAATGTAGGTTCCTCATATAATTCATCTTCCTCCTCATCACACAATTCATCATGTACCCGAGGTCTAGAATCATTTAATATCTCAGCAGATCCCCTAGGGTGCTCTATCTGAGGTAAATTATTTACATTGGTTACATCAGACTCCTCAGATAGGTCAATTTCTTTAGGGTTAGGTTCCCTAAGGGTGGGTTTGAGTTCCATATCGTGATCAAAAGGGAGGGTAGGATTAACAACTTGACTTTGACCCACTTCAAATGTCACGAAAATACTATCATCTGGGTCGAGGTCTTCCAATGGTACCATCATTCCCTTCTTTTGACTCCAATATAATTCAGGTGGATACTCAACCTTATCATCATCTTCCTCGGGTTGCCACCTTTCTTCATCCAATGCATAGCTACTTTCATGTGTATTTTCCTCCCACCTAAAGTGTAGATCTCTCAAGGAAGTGTCATCTAATGGGGAGGTTTCAAAATCGATCCTCGAAAAGTAGCTATTCTCCCCAGAATTTCCCTTCAACTTAAAGTGTAGCTTTCCCACGGGAGATGCATCTATTGTAGAGGGGTGTACGTCATCGTCAATGGGGCAGATTGGGTGGCTAATTTCATCTCTTTCTTGTTGGCCTGCTCTCAAAGTTTCTCCTAACAATTCACTCATTTCATTTTGCATTTTCTGTATTTCCATCTTCAAAGAGGAGAGGTCATTTCTATCATAAGAGAAGTCAGGCTCAGGCTTATAGTACCCAGGAGTGTTTGTCCAACCATTATAAGTTTTCAGGGAGGGTGGGTTGGGTATTTCTTTGGTATGTGGGATATTGGGCAAAGCAAATCCCGCTCCTGAGTTCTGCTCACTAATTTGGGGCTTAACTAGGCCAATACTCCTATAATAGGAGTAAAACGGATCCTAATGATTGTCATTATGTCCATCAAGGAATGGACCATCTCAGCGTCTGGGATCGAAGGATGCAGAGTGGGGGTGAGGGTGTGGGTAAGATGTGAAAGGATGAAAATCAATGTGGTCCATTCTAACTCACACTTCAATCAGAATTCCCCAAGCAAGACACAATTCAAAAAGGACCTTTTAGGTCTTTCCCAATTTAGGCTTTTGATTTTAAGTCAGATTGCAGGTGACAATACAATTTGTTCAGTCAATTTACGCGCCTATTGCCAACCTACGGTTCGCCTAAGAAGACCTAGTTGGAGCTTAGGTGTTCTTTCCTAAATTTCAAATGGTCAAGTAAATCCAAAGACGGAAGATCGAGGGATGCAAGTAGGCCTAAGCCTTCCTTTGAAGCTGTGCTTTCGCGGTGCTCCTCAACTACCCCCAAAAATCCGTGACAGGGTATCCCCCTCTTTGGATTTACAAAACCTTTGATCTCAAGTTCCGAACACTTCAGAATCCAACGAAAGGAGGGCTCTTGTCCTAGTATTTCCAAACCTAAGGAGTGTCTAGAAGTGTGCCGTGGTGCAAGTGAAATAAGTGTGCATACACCGTAAAGGATTTTGAACTTTGAATCGCATGCCAAGTTTGAAAATCAAATCCTTGGTTTGTAAAATATCCTTCCTTGAATTAGTCCTTTTTCTAAAAAAATGTGACCACTTGTTAGATTTACTCAGTACAGATTAAGTGGTCTTCGCATTAAATCCCAAATGCAATGCGTGATCAAAAATAGGATGCAAAGTAAGAGAATGTGTACCTTACCTCCAGCGATCTTCGATGCAAAAATGCACGCAATGCAGAAAAGCAAATCTAGAGGTTGCTCATACAGACCTAAATGGTTTGTCCTAGGGCAGGTAGCTTCTAGCAGGCAGCTCGTTTTTTTTTTTTTTCTTTTTTCTATTTTTTTTTAGAACTACTTATGCACAAGCAAATAAAAGAAATAATAAAAAAAAAATAAACCTAAATCTAAAGAAAAGGGAACAGGCTCCCAAAAATTACCCAACACGGGCCCAAAACAAAATCAGGGAACAAACCCCTCAAATTTACCCCAGAACAAGGGTTTCAAACTAACTGTAATGAAAAATTAAGTCTTCAGTCTTAATTCTATTCTAATTAAATTAGCGATTAAATACAATGGTGTCCGTCGCATCCTCGTCCTTCTCCTCCTTTCAAAATTGGTTGTCCACTTCTCGTCTGGCGACGTCAAGGGTTGCCTCTCGCAGTGGCTGATTCTTGCACAAAATTTCTCACACAGAAAAGAAAATAATAGATGGTCAAATCTCTGTGCAATTGACAAATAATCAAAATAAAATTAGGCGAAATTATTGCGTCTGCTGCCTCCCCGGCAACGGCGCCATTTGGCTGGTCGATCTTTCGCTTTTAAGTCGTTTGTAGTTTAATGTGGTGGAAAAATCGACTAATCAATTTTTAATAAGAAATAACCACTCGCAGAGGAGCGGGTCGTATCCACAGGGAGGCAATAACGTATTAAAATTCGCGCCACTTAAAAATGTTTGTTCGGAGTCAATTTGGACAAGAACCAAGCCAAGATTGCCTTTAGATTAAGGTTTAAGCAAGAAACAATGCTGAAATGGCAATTATGAGAAACTACAGGATATTTTCCGCAATGCAGATGAATAGAATATGATTAAAATGTGGCAATGGCAGAAAATGTAAATTTTAATTATCGTTTTACTGTAGCAAAACAAGGGAATTTTTCCCGTTGTCTTGAGCGACGAGGAGCCGATGGCCGGGCACGGGAAGCTCGGAGGAGGTCCCTTGGATCAAGGGCTTCGAATCGGTGGTGGCGGCGAGTCGCGCGGCGGTCGGAGGTGGCCGGACGAGCTCCGGTGGAGGTGCTGCAGCCGGCAGCTTGCGCAGCCTGTTGGCGTGAAGTCCGCCGCCTACTGCTGCTGTGGGGGTGGCTGCTGCCGCTGCAGTGGGCACTGCTGCGGCTGGCGTGTGCGGCTGGCGTGTGCGGTGGTTGGTTGGGCGGTCTGCAGGCGGTTGTGCGTGGGCGCGCGGAGGGTCTGCAAAGGGCGCGCGGTTGTGCGTGGGCGGTGGTCTGCAGGAGGGCGCTTGCACGGTGGTCTGCAGGCGGTTGGCGTGTGCGGTGGAAGCTGGCGTGGGCGGAGGGTCTACGGAGGGCGCTGGCGCGGTGGAAGCTGCAGGCGGTTGGCGTGTGCGGTGGAAGCTGCAGGCAGCTGTTGGAGGATGCTGCAGGCTGGTCTGCAGGCGTTGGAGGAGAGCGCGGGCTGATCTGCAGGCGTGCGCAGGTTTGCAGCCGGTGAGAGGTGGAGGGTGCAGGCGGTCTGGTGGCCGGTTGGAGAGTGCAGGCTGAGGAAGTGGAGGTGAGCGGGTAACTTCAGACGTCTGGGAAATTTCCCAGACGTCTTAAGTTACTGAGAGGGTGGCTGATCAGTAGCTCGGTGGTGGTGGTCTGCGTCGACGGCGAGGAAGATGCACGCTAGGGTGCTCACGGTGATGTGGCGAGCTCCGGATGGCGGTGTGGCCTGTCACACCACACGCCCACGGTGGTGGAGACTCGCCGCCACGGTAGAGGCCGGTAGTGTGGAGTGGAAGAGAGAGGTTCTCTCTGCACAGTGGTGGGTCGGTGGCGGAGGCCTACTGAGCTCGGCTGCCTCCGTGCTCCTTTTGTATTGGCCTGAACAAATTTGAAATCAGCGGCCAACCAGATCCACCACATCCGCTCCCCCTTGAATGGCTTCTTCACTGCATCACCCGGGCGTTGGAGCGGCAGCCACCCGTTCTGAAAGAAGACGAATAAAGAAAATATTATTAAAATATTAGGGTTATTTATGTATAGACCCTCAACTTCTATGTTAATAAAAACAATATACCTAATTGGTTATCTAATTAGATGAATGCTATTTTAAGTTAATTCTAAATGCAGTTAAGATATGAATGCAATGTATGGATTATGTAATTAGATTAAAACTATGAATTAATCTATTTACATCCTAATTTATACTAAATAAATGTTAGAATTAACCTAATGTGTAGGCACTTAAATACTTAAATAGCCCACAACTATGGGCTAATCATGGCACATTTTAGATGAAGTGGATAGCCTAGATTGAGCAAATTTGGATTTGATTTTTCCAGATTGTACAAGATAGTGCAATCTTTATCGTTATCTAGGTGATCGATGGAGATTCAATTTGATCAAAGGTGATCAAATACCTAAAGGTTGTGAATACATCCATGGAACTGACGGCGAGGTTCATCTCGATGGGCACGTCATTCTCTGTGGAGCCTTTCGACTAGAAGAATGCCTTAACTTTGTGGTAGTAATGAGTGAAGAATATCCTTATGTGAAGACTTGTCAAAGCTACCCAAAAGCAAGAGAACCTGAAGAAGCTGATAGATGAAGAGTGGCAAGAGAAGATACACATTGCGAGCAACATAATACAATTGTTTTTGGCAAACAACTTCGCAAGGTCATTGGTTTGGACAATCCGATTGATATTTGGTAGAAGCTTAAGAGTAGATACAAATCCAAATCTCTGGCAAACAAACTAATATTGAAGAAGGGGTTGTATAATCCTAGGATGGCTAATGGAACCTAATTGGAGACACACTTGGATGAGTTCAACAAGATTGTGACAAATGTTTTCACCCTTGAGATGATTAAGAAGGGAGAGAAATCTCTTAAAGAGGAAGACAAAGCACTGATCCTGTTGAGTTCATTTCCACTTGCCTTTGATTATATAGTGAAAATGTTGCTCTATAGAAGGGAGACAATCACGCTAGAGGAGATCGTTGCCTCATTACTAATGAACATATCGCAATGGAAGGATGCAGGTGAAGCAACATTCGAGGATGATCAAATGCTAATTGTTGAGAGTAATAGACAGAGATCAAAGGATAGGCTAGCAAGAGGAGGATGATCCAAGTTGCACGGTACTCGTACATGCTTCTACTATGACAAGTAGGGTCACATCATAGCTAATTTGTCGATACGTAAGATGAGAAACTAGAGAAGGAGATGGAGAAAATCCAAGGGAAGAAGTCTAATGTTGGTTTAGACTTAGAAAACTCCAAGCCTGCCGTTTTATTAGAAGGAGACACAACAACCTGCTTGACAATGGAAGTAAAGTCAGATTCAAGATGCCTATTGGATTCGACAAGTTTAGATCATATGTTCTCATTTAGGAGGCAATTAAGCACTTATCAAGCATGCAATGAACAAGGCATGGTCAGATTAGTAGGTAGGAAGGTCTATAATGTCAGAGGAGTAAAATCAGTGCAATTCTGCAAACTCAATGAGGTGTCAAACATGTGCCTACCATAAAGAAGAATCTGATTTCACTAAAAACTCTAGTATCAAAGGAGCACCAGATCTCTCTTGAAGGGGGAGTTCTCAAAGTAAGTAAAGGAGTGTGTGTGCTGGTGTGTGGAAGAAGGTTTCCAAACAAGGTGTATGGGCCTGAGGGGAGAATTGTAATAGATGATGGAGCTCCGCTTATTCCCCATCTGAGCAGTACAAGAAGAGAAGAATAAATTGTCAGCATCTTCTTTATAGAAGTATGCAAGAAGAAGTGAGTAAGGTTCGCCTTATATGAGGATGACACATTCTTTGGTCACAAGAAATAAATGGTGCCACATCAGTTGATGTAGTGATGCCAACCTATGCACATGCCCCAGGTGGGTGCAACATCCAGAGGGTGCAACTTTGCAAGAGAGGATTCGTAGATGAAGATGAATTATTGTAAGACTTGATGAGAAGTGACTCGTTGATGAGAACCTCAATATGAACCTTAACTAGCACATTTTGACCTAATAAATTGAACAAAAGCTCCTACATAACCTAAGGGAAGACCTAAATCAGGGAATAAAACATTATACAAGGGGTAAAATTGTAATTTTACCATTACAGTACATGAACAGGATTTCTAAGGGTCTATACATAGGTCAAATGAACCTAATAAAGGAAAAAGTGAGATGGTTTGGTCAGAAAAGGGTTATGACCAAATCTAGGAATTAAATAACATTCTGTAACCCTAAAATAAACTCACTTTAATTCACGAAGTTTCAGGCAAGATAAAAATCAACTAAACCATCTAAAATTCATGAAAAAATATCCTCTAGGGTTTAGAACCTTCAAATTGGCCGTTGGAACCTGTTTTGACTTAGATTGAAGACCATACCTAATTTTTAACCTAATTTAGATTTTTGTGCAAAATGTCTAGTCAAACATGGTCAAACCTAAAATCCAACTTTACCATTAAATTCCTTAGGTCCGAATTAGGTTGATACCAAAATTGGGACCTAAGGAAAGGTCGTCTTGACCCACTTTGCAATTTAGTCCTCAAAATTACTTTTAGACCCTCAACTTTTTGAAACTCTTACAGATGCCTCCTAACTTTCCTGTCATTTTCTTCAAATAGGTCCTTCTGCCACTTGCTGCTTAGGCCATACCTCCGACGACTTTGCGTGGAGGATGGCACCGCACATGCATGGGGAGTCGGCCCCAGATTTGAAAGGGGAGCTCCCTGCGGAGCCCCCTACCTTATGGGCCAGCTCCCATGCCATGTCGACCGCCATACCTCTCGTGCAAACACAAGAGAGGTATGGGTCTCCGTCTACCACAACTCCGGTGGGGTTTTTCCCGCCGCTTTCGCGCTCTTCGTGACCGGCCGATGCCAATCTAAGGAGCGGCACGCTCAACCGCATCCTTTAAACTCCATTTGGCCCGAGAATCCCCTCCAATTCCTCTCCTCCCTACTCCGACCATTCGCCCAGAGCCTTTGGTGACTCTCCCTCTCCTCTCTTGTCGCCCTGCCACCATACCAGTGGCAGGGTTACCTCCACCGTCTTCCGCCGCGCCGTGCTGTACCAGCGGGCACCCTCTTCCTCGTCGCCGTCTCTTCCCCTGGGAGCCTTCGTCTCCGGCGATGGCAACACCGGTCGCTCGCCACCTCTGCATCCCCCCTTCACTCTGGACTCACAGCTAAGTCCCTCTCATTCTCCTCTTTATTTCCCCTCTGCCAATTTGCTATTTCAACCCCTCGACAACCGCAGACCACCATCGTCTCCTCCACCTCCGGAAGATCACCAGCGAGGTGTCTCCGTCACCTCCCCACACCCATCCACCTCGCCATACCCCTCAGAAGCATCACCTCCACCCACTGATCATCTTGTGACCCTTCATTCACCGTGCCAACCACTGAAACGTTCCCCCGAACACACCCACCAGCACGCACACAGTTTGACCTAGCCACACACTCACGACCACTGTCACACCACACCACCACTCCTATCACGTTCGTCGTGCTCCGGCGATACTCCTTGAACATCCTGACGTGGCTGAGAGGCTGTTTTACTGATTTTAGGTGTACGCCCCGTCCGCCATTAACGAGCAAGCTACAATCTTTCTCGCAGGCTCGCCCCAGGTACCCCTTGTCCCAGGTTGAAGTCCCAGGCTGCGCGGAAGAGCCTTGCACAAGGTCTCAGGTCCTCAATTGAAGACGTAAGCCTTGTGTCTTGCTACAATTGGAAGGGCACTCCTTGCTGTGGGCATGCGAGAAAGGAGGGGTACGGATAGTCCCACCTCAGGCGTTTTGGAGCTCCTCGCGGCGCATAAATTGAAAAAGTGACTTAGGCTTATCGCCTCAGTCACACGGGGTGAGGTCCCTCTCACCCGCTCACCCGGCCTCGTCTACGACCACCCCCTGCGGACCTAGCTCGACCCGTTTACCTAAGCTGTGCACACCTCGCCCACCACCACACACCTGTGGGCCTAGTCCCGGGCACGTTACCCGACTCGTATACCCAAGCAGGCTCTGGGAGAGCGAACCCTTGAGTGAAATAGAGAAAGAGAGAGATGCGGGGAGGGTAGGGGTTAGGTTTTGCTTAATCGGGTACATGTGTAGGGAAGAGGAAGCATAAGAAAAGAAGAGCAGCAGAAGAAAGGAAGAAGAAGCGGCCGAGGACTTAGTCGCATCAAGGAGCTGAGCAGGAGAAGAGGAAGAGGAGAAGCAAACTGAAGAAGAAGGAGACGCAGCTCAAGAAAGAAGAAGAAGAAGCCAAGAAGACCAAGCAGGAAGCCAACTGAAGAAGAAGAAGGTAGAGACAGAGAAAAAGGGAAAAGAAGACAAGAAGAGAAGGAAGCTGCCACAAAGAGGAAGACCAAGCAGCTGAAGAGAAAGAAGAGAAAAAGAAGAAGCCAAGGAGAAGAAGCAGCAATAGCAGCAGCTAAAAAGAAAGAAGAAGAAGGAGAGCACGAGCACTGTAGCAAGTGGCTACTTAAGGCGTCTGATCCATGGAGTTAGATGTCTGAAGACAGAGAGAAAGGTGAACAAAGAAGAAAGAGAGAAGAAAAGAGAAGACAAATTTTTTCTTCGTCTCTTTAATCTTTTTGTAAAACAGTGTATTATTGTAAATTGTGATTTTCTATGCTTCTAAAATCAAGCTTGTTCCCTGAATTCGACCTCGGAGAATTTTAATTTCCGAGTAATAAAATCAAATCAAACTGGTTTCTCACCACTCGTGTAATGAAATTCAAGTCAAGAGGGAGATTGTTAGGATTAGGAGTTTTTCTATTATTCTATTTTTTATTTGACTTGATTTTCATGTAATTAAGAGTCTTTATAGGTTTAGGATTCTTGAGTTCAAATAGGAGTATGAGTTTGGAATTCTATTAGGAATAGGATTTCTCTTGGGATTATGAGTGTTGTTTTTGTTGGTGCTAGAGCACCACGATCATTTGTTTTGATGATAACAAAACACGTGTTATTTAACATTTGCAATTTGAGTCCTAGATTTCAGGTCAATTGCAAATGTGGACGTGTTTAGACGAAGTTCGAGTTCGCATCCAGGACGGATTGGAGGAGCTTGACGGAAAACAGAGGAGGTTCGCGTGGAGCGACAGATTGAAGATAGAAGACAAGAAGAATAGGATAGATTCTTTTTAATCCTTTCATGTACTTTTATCTTTATTTTTCTTGCTCTTTATTTTCCTTAGAAATTATGTTAAAGAGCCTCAAAGAACCCTAACAGTAGTCCTAGGAACACCGGCACAACCCTAGGATACTTAGGTTTTCTGTAGAATACTTAGAAAACCAATATATGGTTCAAACAGAATTTACAGACGTCTAATTCCCAAATCAGACGTCTGATAAAGTATTTTAAGACGTCTGACTGTTGTTTCAGACGTCTGATAACTGTTAGGCTGGACATAGTTAGTTCTGTCTGATGAAATAAGACGTCCAGACCTTAGTCCAGACGTCTTAGAAGACGTCTGATGACTTTGCCAGACGTCCAATTAGTGGACCGTTGGCTGGCTTAGCAACCACTCCAGATATGACCGTTAGAGCCTTATCAGACGTCCATAGGACTTTCCAGAAGTCTGATAAATGACCGTTTTGCCTCGGCTGACCCAAAATCTCTTCTCAAAGATTTTCTAGCCGTTGCAATGTTTGGAAATCAATTCCCACAGTAAAAGTAGGTTTCCAGACGTCCAGACATAGTGCCAGACGTCCTGTATGTCGTCTGATGGACTTGCGTAAAAACCCTGTTTAGATCTGATCCAAGTCAGGGAGAGACCCGCCCAAAATCAGACGTCTGACCTTTGAATCAGACGTCTTAAAGTGGCCTTCCAGACATCTGATGCCAGAGTTAGACGTCTGATAACCCTGTCAAGTGTAATCATTGTCCTGATTTCGGCCTGATTCTCTTAGGCTTTGTTCCCAACGGCTATGGAAGCTTTTCTAAGCCTTCCAAAGCCTTCCTAAGGCCTCTATAAATAGAGGGGAGCCTTTTCACACCTAGACACACAAGAAAAACACTTAGACACACAAGATATACACCAAGAGAAACACAAGACACACACTTGGATACACTTAAGCAACATAGTTCCACTCTCTTATGTCTTAGATAGCTCTTGCTCTCCAAGGTCAAGCTCCATTCTCTTGAGAGCATCAAGCCTTCGCGCACCCGCTCTCCCGCCGTTGTTCACGAGAGCGACATTGCGCCGTTGCGTGGCTCACGCACCCGCGTCATCGTCGACGCACTCCTTGCAAAGGGGAGTTTCCTTATTCCTATAGAAGCTAGGTTTATAATTACTTTGTTGGCTCTATAGGACTTGTTGTTTCTTTTATCTTTGTTATTTTGGTTGGGTATTCGCTTTGCGAATTCCCGTCTCCTTCGTGGGACAAAATCCTTCTCGTGGAGAGAAGGGGTTGAGGAACGCTACCCTCGTACTTGTAGCGTGGTTGTACTGAGGTTGAATCACCCTCGTTTTAAAGTGATTCGGTTAGTGGATTTGATCAACTAGGTTGATCGGAAAATCCTAACTCGAGAGGGTTAGGTGGTGGTTTTCACCCGATTTGGGTTTCCACCTAAAAATTACTTGTGTACTTGTGCGATTGATTTTTGTGAGATTGCTTTATATTTTATTTCCGCAATTATTACGTCACCCCTCCTGGTAGGGAAGAACTTACATTTGGTATCAGAGTAGGTCTTGCTGTTTCGGCGTAACAACCAAGCAAGAAGATCGATGGAGGGAAGCAGTTCCGCGTGTAGGATTTCTGAGGGGCAGTCCACAACCCGTCTGCCCTACTTTGACGGGAACATCTAGAGCTACTGGAAGCTAAGGATGAAGACGTGGCTCCAAGCCACTGAATTCGAGGTATGGGGATGTTGCGAAACCCCATACGAGATCCCGAAGCGACCCCAAGGAGGCTACTCGTAGCTGCAGATTCAAGATCTTTCACTCAACGCAAAGGCAATGAATGCCCTGTATTGCGCATTGAGTCCGAAAGAGTTCGAGAAAATCAAAGAGTGCACCACCGCCCACGAGATATGGAGGAGGTTGGAAGGCACTCATGAGGAGACAAGCTCGGAGGAAGAAGAAGAAGAAGAAGAAACCGCTTGCTTTGGTTTCATGGCTAGAGGAACCAACAGCGACAACGAAAGCGGAAGCGACAGCGACAACGAGGTAAATCTCGATCTTCAAGAAGCTTTTAATGAACTTTTTGAGATTAGTAAATCACTTAGGATAGAAAATAAAAGCATTAAAAAGAACCTCAGTTTTCTTAAAAATGAAAATGATAGGTTAGAAATAAAACTTAAGGGTCTAGAAACTTGTCCTAAAAATGTTAACCTATTATTAGAAAATCATAACCTCATCAATGAAAATAATAAGTTGATTGAGGAAAATGATAGTCTAAAGTTAGAAATCTATGATTTAAAGACTAAGATGCAAACTATAGAAAAAGAAATTGCATGTCTTAGGGAAAATTCTAACAAATTAATCAACAAAGTTGATAATTTTTATAGCCCTAAGATTGAGAAAGGATCTCCATCAAGGAGACCCGCTAACAAATCCGGATCCAAGCCCACTTGGATACCGAAAAAAGAATTAGAATCTTGTTTTGTAGGGTTCAGGGATAATTACAACATAAGGGATTGGACCTACAAGCTCAAGGCTGGTCAACTCGAGTTAGGGGAACCAAGGAGTAGACCAAGGAGGAGAACAAGAAGACCGACGAGACGGCGAACAAACGACGGACCCGCCGCACGTCGACCACCAGATTGGAGACCGGCGCCAATGCCCGGGCCTCCAAGCTACGGATGGGAGCCCCATCCGATGTGGCATCCACCACCACCATTCGGGCCATTTTATTAGCCATGGTAGGTGAGGTAAAATTTTTAACCCTATCTTTTTATAAGCATTTAGATAGGGGGAGTTAAAAATTAATGAGCTAATTGTAAATTTTTAAGGGGGAGATATAAGGTAGCTAAATTTCCTTTAGAAAGGGGGAGAAAAATAATAGCTATCTCATTGTTACAAAAAGGGGGAGGACATTACCTTTGTTAAAATAAACTCATAGAAGAGCATGTTTTAAGGGGGAGTTATAGGAAATATAAAATCAATTAAACCTTTTTGATAATGTCAAAAAGGGGGAGGATTTTTATGTATTATTATTTACGATTTTGTCATCATCAAAAAGGGGGAGATTTTTGGTGCTAGAGCACCACGATCATTTGTTTTGATGATAACAAAATACGTGTTATTTAACATTTGCAATTTGAGTCCTAGATTTCAGGTCAATTGCAAATGTGGACGTGTTTAGACGGAGTTCGAGCTCGCATCCAGGACGGATTGGAGGAGCTTGACGGAAAACAGAGGAGGTTCGCGTGGAGCGACAGATTGAAGATAGAAGACAAGAAGAATAGGATAGATTCTTTTTAATCCTTTCATGTACTTTTATCTTTATTTTTCTTGCTCTTTATTTTCCCTAGAAATTATGTTAAAGAGCCTCAAAGAACCCTAACAGTAGTCCTAAGAACACCGACACAACCCTAGGATACTTAGGTTTTCTGTAGAATACTTAGAAAACCAATATAGGGTTCAAACAGAATTTATAGACGTCTAATTCCCAAATCAGACGTCTGATAAAGTATTTTAAGACGTCTGACTGTTGTTTCAGACGTCTGATAACTGTTAGGCTGGACATAGTTAGTTCTGTCTGATGAAATAAGACGTCCAGACCTTAGTCCAGACGTCTGATGACTTTGCCAGACGTCCAATTAGTGGATCGTTGGCTGGCTTAGCAACCACTCCAGATATGACCGTTAGAGCCTTATCAGACGTCCATAGGACTTTCCAGACGTCTGATAAATGACCGTTTTGCCTCGGCTGACCCAAAATCTCTTCTCAGAGATTTTCTAGCCGTTGCAACGTTTGGAAATCAATTCCCACAGTAAAAGTAGGTTTCCAGACGTCCAGACATAGTGCCAGACGTCCTGTATGTCGTCTGATGGACTTGCGTAAAAACCCTGTTTAGATCTGATCCAAGTTAGGGAGAGACCCGCCCAAAATCAGACGTCTGACCTTTGAATCAGACGTCTTCAAGTGGCCTTCCAGACGTCTGATAACCCTGTCAAGTGTAATCATTGTCCTGATTTCGGCCTGATTCTCTTGGGCTTTGTTCCCAACAGCTATGGAAGCTTTTCTAAGCCTTCCTAAGGCCTCTATAAATAGAGGGAAGCCTTTTCACACCTAGACACACAAGAAAAACACTTAGACACACAAGATATACACCAAGAGAAACACAAGACACACACTTGGATACACTTAAGCAACATAGTTCCACTCTCTTGTGTCCTAGATAGCTCTTGCTCTCCAAGCTCAAGCTCCATTCTCTTGAGAGCATCAAGCCTTCGCGCACCTGCTCTCCCGCCGTTGTTCACGAGAGCGACATTGCGCCGTTGCGTGGCTCACGCACCCGCGTCATCGTCGACGCACTCCTTGCAAAGGGGAGTTTCCTTATTCCTATAGAAGCTAGGTTTATAATTACTTTGTTGGCTCTATAGGACTTGTTTCTTTTATCTTTGTTATTTTGGTTGGGTATTCGCTTTGCGAATTCCCGTCTCCTTCGTGGGACAAAATCCTTCTCGTGGAGAGAAGGGGTTGAGGAACGCTACCCTCGTACTTGTAGCGTGGTTGTACTGAGGTTGAATCACCCTCGTTTTAAAGTGATTCGGTTAGTGGATTTGATTAACTAAGTTGATCGGAAAATCCTAACTCGAGAGGGTTAGGTGGTGGTTTTCACCCGGTTTGGGTTTCCACCTAAAAATTACTTGTGTACTTGTGCGATTGATTTTTATGAGATTGCTTTATATTTTATTTCCGCAATTATTACGTCACCCCTCCTGGTAGGGAAGAACTTACAGTTTTGTGTTTATAAATAGGGGTCAAAGCCTTCAAACTCTGTAATGTCAAGTAGAGAGAGAAGAGAGAAAGATATTGAGAATCAACTAATTGTACTCTATTTTTCTTTGTAGTGAAAGTTTTCTCTTCTTTAATGGCTGGGAGAGGTGATGGACCATTGTTAAATTGTGTGTTCATCTTTCTGCGGATGTTGTGAATTTCTATATGTGATTCCACTATGCCCAACAATCCTATCTCACATGCCAACCTCCCACCCATGCCTTCTTATAGCACCACAAGTACCTATATCTCCTCTTGACCTCCCTCTCTTGCCTTCTTACACCATTAAAAGTACTTGTATCTCCTACTCCCTCCCAACATGCCATGTTGCTCGTGCATCTTTTGTACAACACAACCCATTGTCAAATGTGCCAGATATATCGCAAAGCCTCCTCATCCATTATACATATCATAAATGATTCGAGGGAACGGAGCTGAAGGTGGTCATCCCTTCTTGTTGATCATGACCCTAAAGGAATTGATTGAGTGGTCACTAGAGAACCATTAGACTTAGCGGACAAAAGCTCTCAGTAACCCTTGGGCCACCTTAAGATTTTGCACCTTAAGCCTCAAATTTCTCCTTACCTTATTGTAAGGATGCCTAGCCCTTCTTCATCTTTTCAACTTCTTTCTCCTTGTCTAACCTCCTTCTAAGATAAGGTTTACCTCATCCTTGGATACGAGAAGGCATGGGAATGAAGGGTTCTTAAAAAGAACATGTTTGATTGCAAATATTTAGAAGATAACGGTATCAAGCCTTTGCTATGCCATTGAGTTTGCGACTTGATGCAAACAAAAGCTGAATCTACCTCTTGTGCCACATGAGAGGTAGGTGGGACATATGTTTAAGGATCGACATGTTGGTGGGTCAATTTCCCACTAGATACCTAGGTGCGCTACTATGGACAGGAAGAGGGGTGTATTTTACATCTTGGAGGACAAGGCCAATGGGCTCTTTGAGGCATGGCTTAGAAAGACATCGTCGAGGATGGCGAGAGTGCAATGGTTTGATGGGTAATTGGGGGTTTTTGAATTTATGGCTTAGCACTTCTGTTGTACCTCCTGCGGTGTTGCAACGGATAAAGAAGAGGGTGGTGAGCTTCATCTGGGGTGGACGTATGCATGTAGTGTGTTGGAGTGAGGTTTTCCTTCCTCGAGATGATGGGGCTTTGAGCGTGTAAAACTTCAACAACATGGTTTTGTTGTGCATTACGGGATGAATGCCCGATACACACCCCCCCCCAACACACACACAAGCGTTAAGGGTCATGCCAATTTAGGGGACTCAAGGGTGTGAAGGGAGCTTCAAGCACATGGAGAGAGGTTATGGTAGGTGGCAATGGACGTTGGTCAAGATCTTGGAGGTGGACAGGCTTGCATCAATATATGGTATGCAATCAGAGTTAAGGGACTCATCCATTCGACTTGGAACCAGCTTTGGCTTCCTACAATGATCTTCAACTGGTCTTGCTACTTGTGGCTTGCAATCAAGAATTGGTGGTTACTTACACGAGATCACCTGCGTCATTGGAGTGTCTAAGAAGAGGACTCTTCCGTACTTTGCGACTACGCCATTGAAGATAGAGACCACTCGTTCTTTTAATGCCCATTCTTGTTGGAGGTTGTGCAATCCATCCGGAACAAGCTAGGAAGGGGGAATGTACTCCTGTTGTTGATTTCGAATGAATGGATCTTGAATTTACCCCATCCTTCTTCCATGGATTCACAACGTACGCTTTCTATCATGGTGGCTATATGAGCGGTGTAGAAAGAGTGGAATTTTCGACTGCATGGAGAGGGAGCATCCTTGCCAGGCATCGGTGTAGCTCGGATTGTTTGCTATTTAAAAGATGTAATTGATGGAATGTAAGTTCTGTGTCACAGGGTGTTGGCCTATAGTTTGCTTGTAGGGTTGGATTGTTCTTTGTCTGGGAGGTCGTTTCAAGTAAATACATTACCTTTTACTCAAAAAAAACAATGGATCCTTAAAGTACCATCCTACCCAATGGCTAGAACATATATGCATCATCCATCCTCTCATATAGCTCTAAGTTGTGTTGTTTAGGATACTAATGATGGCCTTTAACTTTTTGCCACTATGTGGCACATCAAAGAAGGCCCCGATCAAGTTTAGAAGAAGTTGAATCTTGTTCTTTAAAATTGTCAACCCGCTAAATGAAGCAGCTACCATGTGCAGGGTACAGGAAAGGGTCAAATCACTTTGAGTCAATTGTACACAGGTTGACCTTATTTTTTTGAACACGAGATTATTTCCACAACTTGAACCCATGACCTCCAGTCACATGGAGACAAACATTATCGTCGCAACGAAGTCCCCTTCCCTTACGATGAGGAGCAAGTGCCGAATAGAACATCCAGCAAGTAGTTCTATAAAATATTCATTAGGCAAATAGAACCTCATGGGCCTCTTTGCATTTGCAATTTTTGAGTGACATGATTGCTTAGTGTTGGTCAATTTGCTAGATAATTTTGGTTAGGTCGCTTGGTTTGGTCTTGCGCTAATTCATTATAATTACTGCTTATACTTTCTTCTCAAATTTAAGTCCCCAACCACATCAAAGAACAACCTCCTTCCCTGCTTGGTTGGAAGAATGGCTTCCTTATCTTTCTTCCTCCTTTCCCTTAAAACAAGAAAGGAAAGAAGCAAGTGAAGCATAATGGAGATGGTATGGAGCGCAGCAAAGCAAAGCAAGTTGGCTCGTTTTGTAGAAGTGAAGCAAAGTAATGGCACAAGGCTCATCTTCATCTCCGGTGAAAAATAGGCTTGCTACATCATGCGGTTTGGCTTGATTTTTAAAAAATGGCAAACATGCTGCTTGATGGCATGTTTGTGTTAGATTAATGACTTAAGACTACAACGTCTATGCCTCCAAACCATCCAAATTGATTTATCAGGCCTTAGCCAGGCTGACATGGTTAACTAAGTTGAATTAACATGCATAATGATCTTGGTTATACCGATCAAGTAAATGGCCTTTGTGTGGCTATGAAGTAGGTTTTTCCTCGTACTTTGTCCTCCTTTTCCTTCTCTATGTTTTCTACACTCATACCTCACTGAATTTACCCATCACACAATCTAACCAAAGAGACATACACAAGCTTGAGGAAGTGTATACTCAACACAACATGATCCTGATGACAACTTCATGGAGACAAGCGATTACTTCGCCAGAGTTCTAAAACTGGAGTAGGCTCAAGTTTGGATCATGTGCTTATAATTTACTTGGGCTCGATGAATAAAAATAGAGAAGCACGGAACATAGATTGGCCGTTACGAGAGCTCCCACGTAGTTGCATCCAACTTAATAATAAGGGTAGAAACCATATCAAAGGTGCACAAGGTGAATTAACTAGTTGCGTATGCAACCAACAGAAACCACACGTGAAGGGACGTAGGGGGAAGATTTATCCTGCGAGGTAACATTTGCTAGGCAAGGTAGAAGAGTTATTTCCCTTTTTTTTGGGGTGTCAAATTCTCAAATTACTCTGATTTCAAAAAGTCTCATTCTGGAATACATCAACTCCACAATTGATTTAGTTGATGAATTCTTCTTTTAATTCCATGTTCAGTTCTATACTCTCACTTCTAATTCCTTGATGTAACATGCCCCCAGCCCAAACCCCACTTCTAATTCCTTCTCCCTCAGAGTTATAAAAAGAAAGCATCTATTTTTTTCGTAACTTCACCTTTTCCTACCGTCTCTCCCTCTTCCATTTTCCTAATTCCCTTTAATCAAACCCTTGCTCTTTTCTAAATTGCCTCTCATTCTCCAACTAATGGAACCTTCTTGTAAAGTTGGCTTCATACAACCTGATAAGAAAATTTTATGGAGAACCATTAGCAACATGGTTCGCCCCATCATTCAGCCCAAACGAACACCTAGCAATAAAAAACACGGGTAGCTGTTGGTTACTTTTTTTTTTAGTATAAACGGCCCGAAACTCTCTGGGTAATCTGGATTATACGGATGACAAATTTGGTATACGGATGTAAGAAACTATCGGATGTAACGTGAAGTTGATGGTAAAAGTTTTGGGTTAAAAAAAAAAAACGGCGAAAGTGGCGACGCTTGTAACACATGGAAGAGCCAACAATCCTCAACTTTTCAGTCATTCCTTGGTTCTGGAAATCTTCCATCGTGAAGCCTTTAACTAGCATCAGGCAAGCAAGACTACTGACATTATAGCCCAAGAAATATGAATACAAGACAACATATGTGAGCTAACTCATCTATTTTATATAGAAGTATTCCCGTATAACTATGTGCTTGGAAGTTGAAACCAGAAAAATGCGTGGTTAGTATACCGGTGTTGCCAGCAACTGAAGAGTTGGTTTCAGAGTCCAAGAAGCTCGCAAGGATACCCATAAAACCTAGAAGATATCCCCCAGACTCACTGAGGGGAGATGTGAATCATAGTTTAAAAGCAGGAACGATGGGTACTATGCATATTCAGATACTCTGGATTGATTTCACCGCCACGCCACACCAGGAACCGGTTCCTCGCAGTCATGCAGTGGCAAAGCCTTCTCTCAAGGTTGTTCATGCAGTGGAGCGCAGTAGACAACAGTCCCTGATTAGTACAAATTTTCAATAAGCATCACGAACATCTTGCAACTGTTGCTTCCATATTTTGCTGCATTGCACTTCAACCTGCCAGATTTCATAAACTTCAAATAATCAGCATTCATTTACCGTCACGAAATGGGCGAAGAGAAATGCACTAGCTACATACAAGCTGGAGCATCCTTTTGACACATATCAGTGACCATGGAATATGTAATTGTAACTCGCTGCAGAGCGTAAATCCAGTTTTGAGGGGGTGAAAAATGAACATAATTTATTCCCATAATTTTATTTTTACTTTATTATCCCAGTGATAGTCTAATAGGCATGTTCACCACTAAGAGTAAACTAAATAGTTAGATCACAACCATAATGTGGTATTGCACCCCCTAACCACTCGTATGGCTCAACAATGAAGACCTACTTTAGTTCCAAAGGGTCCATACATGCAAGTGGCTCATGCGAAGTTATATCAGTCAGCATCAGATGAATCAGTATGACATTATGGAGAATATATCCATGATGGCACTTAGTAAATCAAAATGTCCCTATGGTTTTGGAGGGAAATGCCATAACTACATTCTTAAATATTGTACCTCAAAAGGAGTGTCTTTCCATTGAAAAAGGCACCCTCTGGCTTGCACATGCTCAATTAGATGCTGCGGAAGCATTGATTTTAATGACGAGTGGAGTTTCACCTTTGTTAAACCCCCACATGCCAATAAAGTGGCCATCAAACCTTTAGGGGTCAAGGACCTCGCATGCAATGCGTTAATGTACTGTAGACAACTGATGCTGCTCAGTGCGAGCATGCCCATGTCTGTAATGGAGCAATACGCCAAATTGATCTGCAAGAGAACGAACAAATGCTAACAGTTTCAGGGGAAAAAGGCAGGTAGATAGCAAAGTACAAACATCCAAAGAAATCACCCGTTACCTCTCTCAGATTATGGGAGAAACGAGCAAGTGAGAGGAAGCCTGCATCGTCAATATTATGGCATTTCCTGACGTCAATCTTTGAAATTAATTTACAACCACTGGCAATTGCCGAAATGCCATCAGAGGTGACTTGAGGGCATCCTCGCATCTCCAATGTTCTTAACATCAAGCAATTTGATAATGATTTTAATGCATTATCTGTAATCTCAATACAATAGGCTACGTTGACAACCTGCAGCTCAGCGCAACCAAATGCTACTGCCATAAGACCTCTATCAGTTACTCCAACTGATCTGCAAAGTCAAGCACAGAAAAAATTAGCACATTTTTAAAAATAATATGACCATTGGCGAAGTTGTGAAGTTTCACAAACATCTAGGTCTTTTGAAATGGAAGAAAGCAAGCACCTGTACAAGTCAAGTTCTCTCAGTTTATTACAACGCTTCCCTACTTGAATAAGACCTTCATTGCCCAAATTCATGCAAATACCAACTTTCAAGGTACGAAGTTTTGAACATCTAGAGATAGCTTTCAATCCTGCACTAGTCAAACATTGTAGGTAAGCATCACTCGAGAAATATATATACATATAGTCTTGATTAAAAATGAGTCGTCAATGGCGGAACCTTCATCATCTAACTCTGTGTCTGTAAGATCAAGTTCCTCCAGATTCGGACAACGCTGACCAATCAAGAGAAAGGCATCCTTTGAAACCAAGTTACATGACTCCATGTTCAGCGAGGTAAGGGAAGTACAGGAGGCTGTAACATTGGCAATGGAAATACGGGTTATACTATGACAGCACGTAATATCCAACTTCATTAGCTCCTTGTGTTTGCCCACAAGGAAAGAAAGGCTTTCATCAGTCACTCCCGGGCACCATCTTAAGCTTAGCTCCCTGAGCTGCTTAGAAGATGTAGCTATCGTCTTCAAACCCAAAGAGGTGACTTGGCATCCATCCAATTTGATGGAATGCAGGCTGGAGAGCTTTCTTAAATTGTTGGCCAGCGACTCCACTATCTGTAATATTTCCATATTGTGAATAACATTGCTAATGAAAGAACTCACAAATGGCTATCGAAAGGAAGAAAACCATTACTTACAGGGGAGCAGTGGGACAGATGAAGCTGGTTCAGGTTAACAGCGGCGTTAGCCAGAAATGACAACCCAGATATAGTGGGCTGGCAGCTCGACAGATTGAGCGTCTACAGAAAGATTCATCATTACAACCGGAAATTGATAAGCCAAGAACATTCTCCTTGTAACTAGTAAGCATCACTGCAGTTGGTTATTAATTGTACAAGCAAGAAACAACCGCAATAGCATGACAAATGATGTCTACCTTAAGAGACCTGTTCTCTTGCTCGATACTCATGAGACCTTTGTCGTCGATCCCAAGGCATCCCTCCAACGATAAATCTTCGAGATACTGCAATCTAAGCACCGCTGGCAGGCATTTGTTGGTGATCTGTAGATGCATCCACAGAAATCAGGCATCACGCAAGACCAAAAGTCATCAACGAAAACAATAGGTAGCCCCAAAACCAGAAACTTGCAGCAAACCTACAAAGGTTCATTCCTAACAAGAACTCATTCCACCACAAATACAAAATGGATATATTCCACATCTTCCAACAGTATGGAACACGAAGAATTCAAACATCTATAGTAGACGCACCGCATTTGAAAAGCATCTAGGGTTGACCATCAGACAGTAAATTAAAAAAAAAAAAAAAGAATAGTTCAAGGGAACCTTGTCGAATTTGCAAATCAAACAAGATCCGCTAGTACACCTCACTGAATGAGCTTCCAACAAACAAGCATATCTTTCAAAACTCGTTGAATTTCCTCCAAATACAATCGTCACAGTTTTGTTTACCATTTCCGTCGCATTTTAGAGAAAATCATCTTCAGGCTATCCACAGCTGTTCTAAAGAACCAAATCACAATAACAACAAAGGAAAGAAGAACCGCATCGCATCGGAAAATGGGAAAGAAAAAGGGGATTTCACGAACATTCCTAAAAAGGAAACAGTTTGTTTCAGTGGCACAGCCACAGCGGCCACGAAATGGTGACCGGAGACGTTATAGAAGTGATGATTTGCATGCTTAAACAAACATCCGTTTGAGCGATCTGCATCTTGAAACCGCTGCGGCCACAAATAAATCGCACAAACGAAATAAAAGAAAAGAAAAAGAAATAAAAGAAAAGAAGAAAAAAAGAAGGAAAAAAAGAAGAAGGAAAAAAAGGAGAAAGAAAAGGAATATACCGGTAGATAGGAGAGGTCGAGGGACGTGAGGTGGAGGCACTTGACGGCGACGAGCTCGACGCCGAGGTCGGAGACGGCGACGCAGCCCTTGAGGGAGAGGAGGGTGAGGCGGGGGCAGCCGACGGCGACGTGGCCGACGCCGACGTCGGTAACGGAGCGGCAGCTGGCGAGGGAGAGGCGGCGGAGGGAGGGGGCGCCGCCGAGGGCGGAGATGGCGGAGTCGGAGAGGTCGGGGCGGCCGGAGAGGTCGAGGTCTCGGAGGGAGGGGCAGAGGAGGGCGAGGGAGAGGAGGCCGTGGCGGGAGAAGGAGCGGGAGGCGGAGAGGTCGAGGGAGAGGAGGCGGGGGCCGAGGGAGGCGGCGGCGAGGCGGAGGTGGCGATCCGGGAGGAGGGGGCACAGGGTGAAGTCCAGGCGGCGGAGGTTGGGGAAGCGGCGGAGGGAGCGCGGGAGGAGATTGAGGCGGAGGGGACGGAGGGAGAGGCGGCGGAGGGACTCGAGGCGGAGGAGGCGCTTCGAGGCGAGGGAGAAGGACTTGAGGTCGAGGGGATTTGGACGGAGGAGGTCGAGGATGTGGAAGAGGAGCTCGTCCGGTAGGGACTCCAGTGGGCTCAGCTCGCCGTTGCCTCTATTGCTGATGGTGGTCGTTGTGGAGATGCGTCGGCGCTTCATCGAGGTGGAGATGGAGAAGAAAGAGGGGTTTGGGTGTGTCGCGTGCGGTGGTGGTAGGGGGTGTGGTGTTGCAGAGGGTGGTGGGGAGAGGTGGGGAAGAAGGTGAGGTTGGGGAAGGGAAGTTACGGTTTTGCCCGTAATGGGGAGATCTCATTTGGGTTCGGTGGGTAGGGAAGTGGGGAATTTCTGCGTGGGGTTGCCGTTGTAAATGTGAATGTCCAGATGGCCCTTCTGCGGTATGCGGATTATGTACACAGAAAAGGACTCTCCTTTTTATCGAAAAAAAAAAAGGGAGAATCACATCGGAAGTGGGTCCGTTCTCTTCTCGTGTTTATCCAAGAATTTCCATGTTATCATCCAAATCATGTGCAAAATCGTACCATGCTAACAACCCTCTTTTTAATAAAAGATGTGAGATCTAAAAGGGTTGTGTGCGTAATTTTTCATTCTACGTGGGAGATGAGGTAGCGCGATGTGTCCCGTTATCGGCGTCCATCTTTTTCTTTGGTAAAATTTGTTTCGTGGGCTGGTTCGGAACTCAGCAAAACTGTTATTTTGGGTTTGAATGAACCTGTTTCATAACGTTGTTTGGCAGCCACAACTTTTGGAATGCTTGGTGGTAGAAGCACGTATGACGTACGATCGTACTTGTAGAATCTTAGTTTAGTTGATCAAGGGGCAGAGGCAAAAGAGAGACGTCCGCCTCCCCCTTACGTGGCAGCAGTGCCCGCTTCTCCTGGTGGGTCCCGTGCTTTAGAGTCCGCGAGATGGACGCGTCCAATCTCACGCTTGAGATCAGGCATGGGTTTACTTCAAAAAATCCATCGCTCCAGGCAAAATGGATGAGGTGTCGAGGAGGAGTAATGGAGTATATATAAAGTTGATGTGACAGCACCTTCTCGCTGTGGGGCACCATTGAATGGCGAAGTAACGCGATGTTGGTTGCCCCGTGAACCACTTGGTTTTGCTTTCCGGAAAACTTTGGTCTACGTGTAAGTGTACGTATTTTGTACAACTCCCTCCCATTAGAGAGGCATGTCATGGTCTATGATCTATCATGTGATCGAATGGCGTGATATGCTCCTCTCTGCTGACGTATAGAAATGTGTACACTTTTTGTGTATACATATCGCTGCTCTTTTTGGGAGAAGGGGAGGGGTTGGCAGCTTGCAAGGGAAGACAAAGGACATACCCCTGGTGGGATAAGTAGACGAAGTGTGAGATAGGAGGGTACTGTGTTATTCAAATAATTGCAAGCCACAGCGAGAAGAAAAAGACGGAAGGATGAAAAACCATAATGCCGTATTTATCCATGCTGGAGTTTTGTTGCTATATCACCACATCATTGCTGCATTACAGCATCTGTAATACCATGAACCATAGGATTAATGCTCTTAATGTGGATGCTATTGCATGGATGCTGTGGGAAGTCGGTATTGTAATACACATTAACGAGGCCTATTACACGATGGATGCTCATGTCAATATAGGCAAGAAAGTACGGGAGGGTACATGTCAGGGAAAGGTATATACATGGGTTTGTCTCCATCTTCCCTTTTAGACGTCTATTGTTCCCTGCCTTCTTTCTTGATGCAAATGCAACTTAGGTGATGTGCTCCCCGACATGGATTTATACCCAAAGAGGTGTCACAGTGAATTCTTTTCCCCAAGATAAATAAAATTTTAAGCCGTTAGTGCAACCATAGCCATTATATGAATAGATAAAGCAAGAAAAGTTAGGATTAGATCTTTCCACATGTTTCTCACATAATCTTGAATCTTTAGAATTCATTAATCAAATTCTCAAGTTTCTAATGCACCATTAGTTTAAGATCTTTCCACATGTTTTTCACATATTAAAGTGAGATTACAAAATTGAAGCTTAAATCCAAATCTGATTGATAAAAATAATTGGCTTCAAAAACTTCATGGATATGGACTTAACAACCCACATTAACCACCCAAATACTTAACTCCCGGTCATCTAGTAGCAATCTTGAGTCTTTAGAATTCATTAATCAAATTCTCAAGTTCCTAATGCGCCATTAGATTAAGGAATGTTACACTCTCCCTCATGAAAATATGCACTCATTCCAACTCTGCATACTCACTTCACTCCCAAATGGAGGGTGGGGAACGGGGTAGGGGAGCAATTGTCCCCTAATTTTAAAATTTCTTTAAAATTGTGTGCAAAAACTTTCAATTTAGTCCTACATCTCCATATCTTACCCCAATAATTATTAGATTTCTATTGATAATCACAATCTTTGGCTTCACTCCATCAACTCAAATTCATGGATCTGCCTTTATTTCTAGTAGCAATGGGAGCAATGCCTCTTAGATAGTCCTTCCCTATTAGTCTTCTTAAATTAGTGGTGGCTTTTCTTTTTAGTTAAGTTTTGCTCCTACCAAAGGGAATTTGAATTATACTTGTAAAACCTTAGATTCAAATCCAAACTTGATCAAGAAGAAGTTCCCTTGATATCTTATTTGCATGAGCCTAATGGACCTAAATCCATTATCCAAAATGCCTAAACTTAAGATTTTTAGTAGCCCTCAGCTATTATAATCTAGTTCCTAGTTTCCAATGTAGCGGTATTTTTGGAAACATTATAGAGATATCCTTTGATACTTTCCAATGACATAATATTTCACTACGAGCAACGTCCAAGTATATCTAAGAGTAGTGCTCTGTTCAAGTTGAATTTGATTATACCATACTCATGCTTATATTAGTTTACGTGCCTATAACCCAAACTCTACCATTCACCTATGTAATACCCAAATATATGCTCATTCCTGCAATGTTAATCTACTTAGGATATCCACATGTACTCACATCTTGTAGAAACATATCCATGGAGGGATTAAGTTATATATCTTGATACATGGTACAATCTTAAATCTTATCATGAAATAGAAAGGATATAGATTAATGCTACCTGCTTTGCTTTACTCTCCTCAGCAAGTCTTCTCATCTAATTTTCTTTTGCAATGTAGATATAATTGATATAAGGATGGGTACAAAGTAAATCATAGGTAATCTAAACGAGACTCATCTCGATTTTCGCAAGGTACAACACTTTCCCTCCTCACAGCACCAAGAAGGCAAACTTTAAATTATACTCGATCATTCCTTAACTTGAAAAGATTTCTACCTAAATTAAATGAAATTGACCTTTTTTCTCTTTTGACAACACAAATTTCATTTTCATGATCAACTGGGAGTGGAGGAGCTTCTGCATACCCTCTCCTCCATATAATTACAAGGTTAGATTTAAACAAATATCTCCCATAAAACTTAGGGAATACAAACTAACTACCATCCCGACCATATCCAAATGAGCAATTGATTTTTTTCTGGGTCGGAATGGTAACATGCCTACCACTTGTGACTTGCCTCCCCACTGGTTGGAAAGATGGGTACGTATCCTTATCTGACTCATCTCAGTAGGATGAATTATCAATCGTGTCGTACGACGTGAGAGCTCAAGGCTATATAGAAACCTTACCATCCGTACATGCATATACATAACAGAAGTAAAGTTACCAGCTATCCCTAAAATATAACAAAATAATAAAAGCCATGTGACGACTCGAGTAGAACCCCCTCAATATTAATTGATCATTACGATGTCCAACAACCTATAAAGTTAAAGTGCCACTGCAATTTTTTGAGTAGGAAAAACGTTTACCGTAAGGAACAGGTGCAGAGCCGCTGCTATTCCCGCTCTCCTCGACACGAATACTATTCTTCCGCTTGGGTTTTGATCGGCCATACAAAAATTGGTGTCCCCCCAACCTTCGGCTCAGCCTCTCTTTCCTCCAGGACCTCTCCTCTACTTCGACTGAGTCTCCTTACCGACATGCAAGATCATCGGTGCTCTTCGGGGTCGTGCGGCGAGATATATTCGTGAGGGTTGCTGTGTGTTTCGGTCATGCGTCGTGGGGTTGTTGGGATGTTGTCGTTCGAGACTCGACGTGCTGTGGTGCACGGCATTTGGGCGAGCTCGACGTTCGGTCACTAGTGTTATCGTTAGCGTGTGGAGTTGGGCAGGATGGCATGCCCTCATCATTTTTTCTCCTCATCCTGTGGTACTAGGCTAGGGTTGACTGCGGCCGATGATTTCTTGTCCTCAACAATTGTCAACAACTGTCCAACAGGTTGCGGTGGATGGTTGTCGTGGGTGCATGTCCTGACGTTAATGTGAATGTGTATTGGTATTTTTTTTCCTAGTTTAAATCTATTTTATTTGAAGACCACGTATGACCCCAAGTTTTTTACTATCAAGTTTCTGACATCCGTCAGTGGTCGATTTTGACATTCGAGTTGATTAATTTCGACTATCTCGTTAGCACAATTTTCGAAATGATCATCATTAATACTTTACTGTATCTACGAGCGTGGGGTCATCTTCCTTCAAAACGATGTCTAGTTCCCGATCTTAAGGCATATTTTATTTTATTTTATTTTTCTTATATTAATTTTTGTGTTCTACGTCTCCTCATTTCTACCAAGTGTTTTCCTCCCTTCATGGGTAAAGTTATTTTATCTCTTCCTCCCCATTGTATCAGTTTCCTCCCAAGTAATGAAAATACTTTAAAAAAAAGAAAGTTTAAGTGCCATTTACCCTCCGCACCCTTCCCCCCCCATCGCGTCGCACATTGGAAGGGGGTGGGGTCTGATGTACACAATGTTGTCCCCTTAGCATCACCTCTATGAATATAATTGCAAACGAAAAAAAATAAATAGGAATTTTTACATAAATATTCTTAAAAAATTTTAATATTATATATATACCCCTAGATTATTCGATATTATAAAAAAACCATTAAATTCCTTTATTCGTTAGCAGATATGCCCTTCCATTAGTAATGTTAGCAACCTAATAGGCATTGATGGGGACTTAATCCTCGTGTCATGGTTTTGATTATCTTCAACGGTAAATTGGCTATTTAGAAACGCAAGAACAATCCTCACCATCCATCGACCACCCACACACCCAAGGAAAACTGCACCTTACATTCCAGTCATTCCCTCCCTCTCCTCAGCACCCCCTCCCTTCCACATCTCCCAATCAAACTCAAATCCTAATCTCTTGCACCCCCAACCTCCCACCCTTTCCTCCCCCTGTGCAACTCCCATCGAGCATCTCTCATCTTAGAGCGACACCCTCGACCTCCTACCCTCTCCTCCCCCATGCGTGACTCCTATTAAACAACACTTATCTCTGGACGTCGACCCCAACCTCCCACCCTCCTCTTTCCCCCCGTGCAGCTCCCATTGAGCAACCCTCATCTCCGAAAGGTCTCACCTACCCCATTTGTTGCTTGAAGTCCATCGTCCCTCCTAACTCAAAGTCCATTACCGGTCAATGGACACGTACATCTCCAGTGAGGTAGGGTTCTAATTCTACGAGTACAAGTTTGATTTAGGGTCATTAATTTGAGATTTTGTAATTAGCAATTTTGATATTGAAGGTCATTAATTTAGGATTTTGGTATTGGAGGTCAAAAATTAAAATATGTCGGTGTATTTTTATTTTTAATTGATATATTTTTTATTTTCAATCGATAAAAAATAAAAATATATCAATTGAAAATTAAAATACATCAATATTTTTTATTTTACGAGGGACGTGTTTTATAAAACTTGTTGCAACATGTGTTTTCCTATTCGTATCTTATATTTTGTAACACAAGGCCTTCATTTATGTTTTTATTCAAAAAAAAGAAAATACATCAGTTGACAATCAAAATATATCAGTTGAAAATAAAAATACATCAGTTTATTTTATCTTTTCATTAGTAAAAATGATTTTTCACTTGAAAAATAATTTCTTTCCAAAAAAAATAAAAACACATCGATTGAAATTACTATATACAATAATCCATCACAATTTCCACTCTATACGTTATAAAATACATTACAACGTACATTTCTTTACCTTCTAACTATTTTTTTCACTTCTTAAAATTAACATTAACATGTATTAAAATATATCACTCTCACGCCACCTTACTCAAGTACATTAATGTTAATATATATTAAAATATATCCACGCAACCATAATATAATCCCACACTCTTATATTATAATATTAAAATATCATTATATCAATATAATTATAATTCCATCGAATAAATATGTTACCCAACTTTTCCTACTTTAATTCCATCTAATAACTAGCTAAAGCTTCAACCCAATACAACCTTAGCTGACTCGACGTCAATCGTTGGAAGGTACCATCGTTGGGAAATGACACGGTTATGAAAGCTTCAACCAAATACAACCTTAGCTGACTCGACTTCAATCGCTGGAAGATACCATCGTTGGGAAAAGAAATTTTTATTGGCAAAGTCCCACTTGAGTTTTAGAATAAAGTAAGAGGTTACTTATAGTGGGGTGCAGGTTGATACCACTATTGTGGGAAACGTCACTGATACCAGTGACAATGCATGCACTTATGGTGGGGTCAAGAGTTGGGGGTGTTCTCAAGTCTTCAGGGAGTTTACCTTTTCGGAGGGTTTCTCGTCATCTAAAAAAAAGAAACGAAAGAGGTTACAGTTGCACTACTAATACATGATAATTGGAGAATAATTGAGGAAAGCATTATTTGACTATAGCTTGAAAAAGAAATCATGGTACCTTGGTTCTTTTCTTTGCAAACAACGAATCCCTATTCGACAAAAGAATATGTCATGCTTGCATTTTTGTAGAAGTTATTTTGATTTCCCCTTGTTGGTAAGTGTTTATCAATGTGAGATTGAATCTTAGAAGGCTTGTGTGTACCCTACTTATGTACCAAACAAGAGTCCAGCAAGACATGGTAAATAGGTCCATCGTTTGCCATCATGTTATGGTAGGTCATAGGATATAGTAGCTAGAGAGTTCTTTTAACCATTTGATGTTTCCTAAGTTGCATATATTAATTAGCTATGCTTTGACTTCCCATATGCCATATCAAACTCCCATTGAGGGGTTCGAGATAATAAAAGAAATCAAAATATGTTGGATGCAACGTAACTTTCCTTATAAAGAAAAATAGAATAAAACTCTCTTAACCCTCTCATTTTCATCCTTTATTTTCTCCAATTCGTATTGCAAGGGTTTAGAGGCTCTACTCCTTTATTTATGGACATATTAATACACAACTCACAATCTCACGAAAAGCCATATCATTCTAATAGGATTGCAAACTCGTACTCATATTTGGACTTAAAGAATCCTAAACCTATTAGGATTCTCAATTACTTAAAAATCAAGTCAAATAAAACAAGGAATACTTCTAAATACCTAACAATCTTCCCAATGACTTGAATTCTATTACACAAGCCATTTCTTGTTGGGTCTTACAACAGTTTAGCTTCATCTGTAGGTCCTCTCCTATAAAGTTGCATTCGTCATTAAATGCTATGCCCACCAGGGTGCATGTGCAGCTTAGTATTGCTACATACCCCCTTCCTATATTACTCACTTGGAGAGTAATTGAAGCTCCATCATATGTTACAACTCACTTCTCGATCATGTACACCATATTTGACATCCTTATTTACTCCTTTGCTTACTTCGATAACTCCTCCTTTAAGAGAAATTCTATGCCTCTTGAACTCTAGAGTTCTCAGTGCAACTAGATTTTTCTTGACAATAGGCACATGCATGTGAAATGCACTAATTCTATTCCTATGATATGGTAGACATCTCCACCTGCCAACTTAATTGTGCTTTTGATTGAGTCTCTAGGACTCAATCGATAAAATCACATATCAAAAGCACAAGAGAGAGAGTTAGCAAGACAATTCCACCTAAATGTTGCAAGACTGAGGAGGGGATTTAACCCTTAATGTTGCACAAGAGTATTTTCTTTTTTATTTTAGTACAATAAGTGTAATTACCCTTTTTTTGTATACATGGAGCCCCTTTTGTGGAGGATTTTGGACCTTTATTATTACATATAATTATTTACTCTTTGGGAAGCATAATTGCCTCTTACGCTTTCTTAGGTTCACCTAGCTCCCTCATTGCATCACCTTCTAGGTTGTTGCTTTGCCTTCTGGTTTAGCAACATTTGGGCCTTGTTGTCATGGAGGTGGGGTGTGGCGCTCCCTCGTTCTAGGTCAGTTGAGTACACTGCTCCTAGAGAGCGCTGCTACCTGCACTTCTAACAGACCAAGAGGGTCAGTCAAGAAAAGTGAGTCAATTGTTTTGGGCGAGTCATCCATTGTGCTAGTGGTGACCTTGATGTTGTGGTGCTGGTTTATGGCCTCATACAGTCAGGTCACTTAGGGTGGCTATGCAACTTTTGCCCATTTTTCAGGCCTGTTGGACTTATTGTGCCTAGTTGTCCTAGGCTTAGCTTTTTTCCCCTCATCAGCTTCTTTTATTGCATGCTTCATGTGTGTTGAATTATTTTCTAAATGAACATATGTGATCTAAACTTGTAGAGTTTGAAAACTATCCTGAATTTGACTTCTCTTCCATTATGAAGCAAGCTAATAAGTCTCCTTCTAATTAGATGGCACACATGAAGTCAAAAAGTAGGGGCATAGAAACAAGTACTTGAAGCATAAACTGCATGAATTATTTGCGTATCATGAAGAGAATCATCCTTCTTAAAGGTACTAAATACAACTCCATGAATAAGCAAATGAAGGTTGCATTAATAACAAAGATCTCTAGGGAAAACATTAAATAAAGATTGAACGTGTAGGGGGTAAGAGAGATAATATTGGATTGTAAAGGAATCTAATCAAAAGCGATTGCTTAACAATTCTCTAAGCAAGATAACTGCAACTGAGCATACATTTCAGCTCAACAGGTGAATGAGAGTCAGAGCCAATATCATACTCCTTCCCTTGGACTTCCTCTATCTCCTTTTCTTCATCTTCTCATCTACCTCATGTCTTGGACAATTGGCTATGATGTGACCCTCCTTGTCACAATAACAGCATGTACAGGGTTTACACGACTCGGATCATCTCTATTTGTCCTACCCTTTGATCTTCTTCTTTGCTCTCAACAATCAATGGTTGTCTATCTCCAAATGTTGGTTGACCTACATCCTTCAATTGTGCCTCATTCATCAGTCGAGATGTAACATCTCGATTTCTATGATTATCTCATTCCCATAGAGCAAATTCATCATTGTTTGATCAAAGGAAAGTAAAAGTAAACTTAACAAGATTGGTGCTTTGTTCTCTTCTTTAAGAGATGTCTCCCCCTTCTTGATCTTCTCTTTAAAGGCGACAACATTTGTCACGATCTTGTTGAATTCATCCAAGTGTGATTCTAATCTTGTCTCCTCAGCCATTTTCAAATCATACAACCTCTTCTTCACTAATAGCCATTTTTTCGAAGTGTTATCTCTTCTCTTACCACTATTTTATCAACTTCTTCCACTTCTTTTTTTCTCCTATGGATAGCTTTTTTCTTCAACTAATGTTGCCATAAGGTGATGTCGCTCTTCCCATTAAAAGGCTTTGATGTGCATGAGGTTAATAGGGCAGTATAGCCGGTGACGTCCATTCCCATAAAGTCCTTCTTGTGCGGGGTGTCAGATTCGAATCCCCCGGACTTGTCCATACGCATATAGGCTTGTGGTGATGTGTGATGACAAACTATATCCAACCATCCCTGACTCAACGTCGAAGAGTGGCTGTGGCTATGATCACAGAGATATTCCATGGCAAGTGAGAAATTCAGAGATCCTTTCCTTTCTCAAAAAAAAAGAATGATGTGCCCTTTGAGATAAACTTTGCCATCAAATTTGTGGATGTAGTGCTCTCGCATCTCTCAAGTAACTAATTAGCTTTGAGTAAACATGACCTCCACCTCTTGCCTTGAAAGCAATGAAGATTGCACTAGCATGCATAATCTAGAAAATTTGAAGTCGAATTTGTTTAATCCAAATCACCTACTTCATTTCAAGCATGTTGGAAATTTTAGTCGAATTTGATTTCAACTAAAAATCACTTGTGATATGTAAAAAATTGATCGATGATATTTGATGTAGATACCAAAGTTACCGATATTTAATTTTGAAGTGAGTGAGCAATGACATAAGATCACCCTAACATGTGATTTAAGAAGTGTGAGTGATCACGCGTTCTTTTTATGACACACATTGTCTAGCTTTATTGAAAGCTGTGGGTCCAGCGAGTGTTCATGGAAAACCTTGTGCTTGGGAAGAGGCTGGCGGTGGAAATTAATGGGTCCCTTGTGTTATTATATTGCAACGATGGATGTTGGAAAGGATGACGGCCATACACTATTTCGATGTCAAAGTTAGGGCCTTTTCCTGCTTTGATAAAAAAAAAAGTTAGCACCTGCTCCAGATGAGAACAGAAGCAAGGGAGGACGTACGTGGACACCATGGGTGACCAGGTGAAACTTCACCATCAAAGGTTCAAAAAAGAAGGAACGTTTACCTTTTGGTGTGTTGGGGGTGGGGGGTGTGTGCAGGGGAGGGTGGTGGTGGAAGCACCGGTTAGCCCATGTCATAACTCAAATGAAAATTCAAATCAACCATCTCAACCTTTGATTTCATGGCACAGGATACCTTCCAACCAGCACATCACATTTTGGGATTATACCTCTTTTTTTTAAAAAAAAAAAAGATAATGATACACTGCATTAATTTATACACTCACTTATAGATCAAATAACACCATTCAAACATATATGATGTAATTCAAATACATGACTTTTCTTTTTAACAAGTGAAGAATTATGTGTGTACAAATTTATGTATACAAAGATATACGTGAAGTATTTTTAATTTATAAAAAGAGGCATGGATTTTGACTTAAATTTTTAATCAGCAAAATTATTTCTCAAAAAGAAAGGTTTTTCCTTAATCTTTTTTCAAGTCCTTTTCCAAGACCCCTGCATTATCAGGAATAGGCACAAAAGTGCTTGGAAAAGCTCCCGGATGAACTATTGTCAAACAAAAAAGAAAAAAAGAAAAAAAAGAAAGGAAGGAAATGTCTCGCGTCAACCGTTCCCTTTCAGTCTCCTTCCGTTGGGCATTTCTTTAACCATTGGTGGATGAGAAGCATCCACTTTTCACCTGTTGGGGAAGGCCCCGCCCGGGGAAGGTCAAGAAGGCTTCCACTCCAAGATTATTTTGTTTTACGGAGATATCTCTCGTAATATTTGGAGATTGAGAAGGTCAGTTCATTCATGCATTTGATGGATGATCCTCGACCTCGCATGTGAATAGATTTTTTTCCCTTTTATTGTCGTACCTAACTTTACATTTAAAGGATGTGTGGTCATCCAGTTTTTCTAAATTATATATTTAGTGGATCTTACGACGCCGCTCGTATTTAAAATTTAAATATTTAAATATCATCGATAATTTACATGTATACTTAAAAATTATTGACCATATCTTCATATTTTTTGAAGTGATGATCTCATATTTTTTAAATAATATGTAATCTTTTATGTGACAACTAATAATAATATTTTAAATATATTGATGTATTTTGTTAATATGGTAGCTCTCACCAAGTAGTAATCTCACGTGCATAAGAGAGATCTAATGTGATTTTCACTTCTACGGTATAAAACATATTTTTCTACCAACACCCTCAATATTTTTCGCATTATAGCTCTCCACGAGCAATAATTTTACTCTCCATCAAGATAAACAAGCCTTTACCTATATATTGAAGTAAAGTTTGAAAGGAAAAAGAGATAGACAACCACAAGGACATCAATCGCATAAGATTGCTCGCGAAGGCATGATGACCTTATAAGGAGAGATCTAGGTTTGAACGTCTATTTTGTCGTCATCTAAGGTATAGTTATAAAGGAGATGCCCAATTTTCGTAATTTACTAAAAGAGGATTTTCCATCGTCAAAAAAATTACATGAAGCCTAGATGTTATGATGGTCAAATCTTTTACGAGGAAAAAAGACACGCACAAATGGAGATGGAGAACAAGCAAAGACGAAAGAAGGATGAAGAAGCTCGATTGGCTATTTACGTGGGTAGGTCGGATGGAAATAAGCCGAATGCAACCATTAGCAAATAAGAATTTCAACATACATAGATTCATTTCAAGTAAATTTTAGCGTTTGGCCATAGTAATAATTTGTCAATCGATGAGTTGACATAAGCTGGATTTATTTACGGTCCAACGAGATAGAATCATATTTTGCGAAACAACTGTCTTTTCTTAATTAGTTATTGATAGAAATAATCAGTTTCGTTAATTGTATGATCACATGACCCCAAACTGATATCTCAATGAGCTAACATGCAGGACTCGGTAGACCCACCAAAGATGCCTCACACCTGCATAGGACTCACACACTCGTTACATCCGCCAAACCTGCAAAGAATCCAGGCAATATTGGATCGGGTTTGGATCTGTTAGTCCATTTCAGATAAGATATTTTAGTTTATTATCGGCTCGGGTCATCGATATAGGATTTAAGCTCCGTTTCTCATTGGATTAGGAAATTTTCTGACCAAACCCATTTGATGCCTCCTATCACAACGAACTTGTAAACATTCGATCCAAGGGATCGAGTAGCAAGAGAGTTGTTTGGTGAGTGCAATCTTAATTTTTATTTTTTCACAAGGATGAAATTTTATTCAGGTTACGATTCGATTCCTAAATTTCTATGAGACACGAGAATCGTACCGACTCGACTGATTCCAAGATCCAATCGTCCAACGAAAAAGTAACCAAAAGAACAGTAAAATAAACCACATTCATCATGTATATAACTAGCAGTAACAAAATACAGCAGTAAAGAAAAGAACTACTACAATATATACCACCACAATAATAGAGAAATAAACAGGTACATAAACATGATTCTTATAATAAAAGAATACAGTGGTAACAGAAAAATACTCACTACACAAAAGAAATGGTACAGTAGGTACTACACAAGTAAGACTACTGGGCTCTACTAGGCCCAGCTCCTTCTGCAGCCGCCGGCTCTAGCTGCTCAACACCTGGTCCTGAAAAGGTGACACGTCAGCGAAACGTTGAGTAGAGTGGCAACCAAAAGTTAAGAAAAACAGTAAGGTGGACAGTAGCTGTTATTTTCAATCTCTTTCTTTATTTTTCCATTTACCCATTCTTGAATTATTCCTCAGATCTTTCTCTTGATCTCGAATGTTCCTCGTGGGAACGATCTTAATTGCAGTATTTTCCAAAAAGTAGAAGTAACACGTGGTGTTCTCCTGGCCGGGAGAGTCCTCCGTGGTGGTCCTACCCTCAGTCAATCACCCCAAGGTCACTGACAAACGTAACGGTGACTACGGCACGCGCGATAAACGCACGGGTAGCTACCCCACATTGGCATGCGGTCAGTCGTTTCCGTTAACGGGTGTGCCCCAAAGCATAGCACGGAACCAGTATAGGGCATAGCCCTCTCAGTAACAGGGGTCCAGCCCCTCCATAGTAACCAAACAGGGGTCTTTCCCCTGCACAGTCCGCGCACTCTTACCTGATTACCCTGGTTTGCCCAGTGGGTCTAACAAGTCGGTGTAGGAGGGCTAGCTGAACCCCGGGGTCCGTGGGGTGGCTAGTGCTCTCCCTACACTAGTAGCTCTCCCCGGTACTGTGTACGCGAGGGCCAAAAGTTGGTACAAAGTGGTCAGACCTAACCCTGGCTCCTTGGGGCGGCTAGCTCCGCTCTGCACTAAATAGGGGGACAATCGCTCTCCTTGGTACTCCGTACTCAAGAGCCATCTCACTTCCCCAATTTTATTCCATTCACCTCTCAGGAGCTCTACTCCTAATTCCTCGTAGGGTTCATGTTCATATTTCTAAGCCAATTTAGGTTTCATCATTTCAGCTTTATATTCATATAGCCCATGTTCTCAACAGTTAATATCCATTTATAAACAAGCAACTGTTATCCAATTACAAGCAATTATCATTTTTCTTTCTACTTTTCCAAGACTGCAATTTATACATTCACAACGTTCGTTTTGGTGTTTCTGTTCCTAGGATTCATGCCACATCCTAGGATCTATTATTCAATCTAGTTTTCCAGTCCTAGGATTCATGCCATACCCTAGGATCTATCGTTCAATCTAGTTTTCCAGTCCTAGGATTCATGCCATAACCTAAGATCTATCGTTCAATCTAGTTTTCCAATCCTAGGGTTCATGCCACACCTTAGAATCTATTAATTATCTCACAAGTGAATAAATGTTGGTAAATAATTAAAGGGAGCCACTCTACCCGCAAAATCGGGAGTACTGGGGCGTGATCGGCAAGCCCGTGCGTCTCCGCATCCCAAGAGCCGCAATGGAACGGGATCCTAACATAAGGACCAAACACAAAGAACTACTCAGAACAGGATGCAATTACTGTAAACAGGTAGAAGAACTAAATCTGAGAAGAACGAAACTTGAAACGTGGAAAACGGACTTTGAACGGACCCTAAACGGGTCAAAAACGACAAGTTTGCTCAAAATCAGACGTCTGGAACATCTTTCAGACGACTTAAACGATAGATCAAGTCATATCTTATTCCTGCGCGGTCTTTCAGGCGTCTAGAATCCCGCTGAACCTTCTGGACTTAGTTTTCAGTCGTCCGACTGTCACTCCGGACGTCTGGAGACCCTCTCCGTCGTCTGGTGTTATGCCCAGACGTCTGATCTGTGTGGGAGGGCGTGCCCTTGTGCCTTCCCGAACGAGACCTGCACGCATACGCGACCGTCCTTCAACACGAAGATGAGGCAGAACCCTTCGGCGGAACGGCTGCATGGCTGTACATGCGAAAGAAGAAAGGAAGGTCCAGACGTTTGATTTTGGGAAATTTTCCTTCCTTTCAAACATCTGGACCTTCCTCCAGACGTCTCTCGCGTCGTCTGGACGTAGGTTCAGATGTCTGATTCTGGGAAATTTTCCCACAATCAGGACCTCCTCGCCCTCCGCCTGCTGCGCACGACCGTGCCGCGCTGCACTCACCTGCTGCCTGAGCTGCAGTAGCACCTCCCCAGCGCCAGGCTCCTGCTGCGCGCCCACCGGCCGGCCCTGGCTGCTCCGGCGAGCTTGCACCCTCGCGCTCTAACCCTTCTCCCTCTCGCTTCAACTCCTCCCCGCGCACCGACGGCAGCAGCTGCTGCCCTTGCCCTCTCACTCTCACGCTAACAGGAAGAAGGAGAAGAAGACGGTGAAGTGAGGGTGAGGGAGAGGAGAGGGGGAGTATTTGAAGGCGTCGTGGGGAGAGAGAGAGAAAAGAAGGCTGCGCCTGCAGGGAGGAAAGAAAGAGAAGAAATGAGGGTGGCAGTTCAGTCTGTGCATGCATGCACACAGACGCGAAACCGTATGCCGAAAAATTTATTTCCAGACGTCTGGGAAGGCTTCCAGACGTCTGGACCAATTTCCAGACGTGTTAAATGACGTTTGATACTAGGGTCATAACAATTCAAGAAGAGATACACTCGGAATGCATCTCTCCAAAAAAGGAGTAACACTTCGTAAGAAGCTGAACAAAAATACGAACACTACTTTTCAGATTAACTCTATGCATGGATGAGGATACATCTCATCGAGGACACTGACGATGATTTGTATGAAACGGAAAATGCCAATAGACCTAAATTGGTAACAAGCCTGATTGTATTGTGTTTGGATTCTTGCATGACCTATACATATGAACCAACAACACAACGATAGAAAACAAGGAAAAAAGAACACAACCAAAAACAGGTGGATGGTTACAAAGATGTCCATGGCCTCATATGGTTGGTTAATACCAAGAACAACAACCCTCATGGCAAGGCACCAACACAAAGGGGGACCATGACCACAGCTACCTACGTCGTAGATGTAGACCACGACCAGAACCACCTACATCGGAGGTGTACCCGCAGCCATGACATAAAAAGACTGAGCCCAAAATCCTCATCCGAGCATCAAAATCGAGTGCAAGGGGCTTCAAAGATCTATGTCAACTCCAAAGAGAGGAAACCATGAAGATGAAAGAGCCTCCCCCTTAGATGGGACAACCCTGAAACACCCTCAATCCCCAAGGTCGAGGACGTTGGAGAATCGCAAGTTGTTGGCATGAAGGAACTGTGGAAAGAACATTGAGCGAGAGAGACAAGCGAGCATGAGGTGGGAGGGGGGAGGAGCCCAACCAACCTGATGGCCGGTCAAGGGCCCCTAGCAGCGGAGGTTTTTAAGGTTCTTTGGAGGTAAAAAAAGAGGGACGGGGGGGCTTCTCATGTGAAATACTCATATGGCTTACTTACCTGTGCACTCTTAATTAAAATTTATGATTAATACCTCACACGGTGTGAATGCTTATCCTTAACTCCTCCCAAAAATTGATTCGATGATGATTTGAATTAAGGGAAACAAACATTAAATAAGTATGGCGCATCTCATTCTCAACAAACTACGCACATGATTTTTCACATGCACGATGAGATGGGAGAGTAGTACCATTATTATATAGAATTCCTGTTGCAGCGACCAGTCCCAAAGCTTTTGATTGAATTAAACAAAAAAGAATAATTGACCACACCTCACGAGACTCCAAGGGGGCCGACCAAAATTAGTGGACCTCACCGGGGTCCAAAGGTCGAAGTCTAGTTTGTACCTGGGACAATCTTCCGTACGAAGAGACTTTTACAGGTAAGAAATTGGGAAGCAACAAAGTTCTTTCTCATTGCTTCCTCTCCAAGCCTCCCCTCATCCTCTTCCTCTCCTTGCGCCTCCCCACACCCCCCCGCCACCCACCCTGCTCTCTCTCTCTCCATGATATCCTCCCTCTCTTTGGATTGCATCTTTGATGATCGGGAGTCATTGGTCAACATGCTGTCGCTTGTCGTTGTCATTGAGGTTGATCGTGGCAGGGGCATCGCAGGTCAGCCAGAGCTTCGATCGAGGACGATCGCTGCAGTCGATCGTTGTGATTATTTGTCATGGCAATCGTTCGTCGGTGATTTGTTGCAATCGTTTGTCGAGGCAATTGTCAACACATTGACAGTTAGCAACTTTGTCGATTGACGGCGGATCGTCGTGGTCGGAGCATGTATCGAGATAGACCACTCGTCGTTGTCGTGTGTTCGGGCAGCACCTTGGTTGGAGTTGGTGTCAATGTCCCGGTCACTGCAACAGTGGTCGTAGTGGATGGAACTACAGTTGGCTTGGCGAGCTTGATGTCGGGGATCGCGAATGCGCAGCAATGCTCTGATGCTGAGACATGGTTGGCGATGATTGTGGGTGGTTTCACATGTTATAGCGGCTTTTTGATTGTTGGAGTTATTGTCCATTCCTTTTCTTTGTTTTTTTTCGTAGTGTAGTTTTGTAGGGGACCACGTATAACCCCGTGTAAGTTACGATGAAATTTCCTAACAAGAGTCAGGGTCAATTCATTCGGTCTCTTACCATTTTATGAGTGTGGAGTCATTTTCCTCCGGAAGATCGTTTGATTCTCGATCTCAAGACGTTTCTCTTTCATTTTCCTTTGTTTCTTATCATGTGTTGTGTTTTGGTATTCTCCCGTTTTATAGGATATTTTTTCTTTTCCCTTCAAGGAATAGGTATTTCTATCTTTCCTTTACATCTCTTGTATCGAATTCTTCCATTTTCAAATAAAAGTTAATTTCAAAAAAAAAAAAAAAGAAAACAAAGTTCTTTCTCAATTAAAATCTAACAACTCTTCCTCGTAAAAGTTGGCAACATGGGAAGAAATGGGTGAGTTTTGCCGTTAGAATTCGAAATGAGAATACTTTTGCTTGTCACATGTAGAATCGTTTTATCACTGTAGAAGGATTGGGTTCACCTAAAATCTTGCCAAATTTATTAATTTCCACCGTCAGATGTCTCGTCACTGAATAGAAGTATACAGTTCGCGGACGGGATCCGTGTTTTTATAAGGAAAAATAAAAAATCCATCTCAAAATCTAAGTCACTTTGTAAGTTTCCTATCTTAAAAAAAAAGAAATAAAGAAAAAAAAACACACACGCACATCCTCGAAGAACACATGTGTTATCGGACAGTGCATGTGCTATGGAAACGAAGAACTTACAAAATAACTTGAATTTTGATATGGGTTAAACAGTACCCTTCTGCAAAGAGGAGTGTAGATCCCTTGTATCCCAAACGTTTTTCAAATAGTTTTATTCGAAGACGACGGTATTGGCGATCCCTGTGGTGTAGCTATAGCACCCCATGAGGGAAGGATAGGTATGCACCACGGATTCGTGCAAAAAACCTTCTCCATAGATTCGATGATGTTACCTTCCTCCTCTTCGTCGACGGGAAGGGCCCCTTGGCACGATAAATGGCATTAGCTGCAACCAAACACCTCACAGATTCCATTATCTACGCATTAAAGATTTTAGGTGCCATGTGAAATTGTAAGGATATGTTTACATCCATGTTTTTTGTTTGTTTTCAAGGGGTCCCCCATGTCTCCATGCAGTTAAAAGATGTGTGAAATTACCCATTTAAGTTCAGTTTGGTAGAAGAAATAAATTTGAAGAATAAATAAAAAATATAAAAATATAAAATAAATAAATTAATCTGTTTGATTATTTTGATAAGTTAAAATTTATCTCATAAAAAACACGAAATAACTTTAACTCGATACAAGTAAAAGTTGACTTAGGTGAGCGGTGACGACTTAAATATTTAATCGTTTACAAATTAAAATAACCCAACCTTACTCAGCATGGAACCAGTCATTGGGCGTCTGAAGTTGACAGACTGGACGACATGAGTTGGATTCTTTGCCGTCCATTGTCCGGGTCTCTGGTGATCTGGGAACTAAAAATCTCTTGGTTTGCTCATCAAGATAAGGACATTATTCTCTGTTACTAAGGAAATAAAAAGGATTGCGGTTTAACAACTCCAATCTTCCACGCAATCCTTTTCAGCAAATATGTAACCTATTAATTAACGAACCTGTGTCGAAGAATGCATGTACGGGTAATCTATTAATCAACAAACCCGTGTCGAAGAATGCATGTACGTGGCTTCCATGCATTCTTACACGTGGAACCATCGCTTGCTTGACATGGCGACGAACTCAGACCTTTGATGCTGGCTGGTTGCTTAGACAAGCTTAGGACGTGTACATATCTAGGGCGAATTTCTATATTTGCCCTTGCAAATATGCAATTAAGTTGTAGGAGATGAATTTTACTTCATTCGTTGTGTTCTGCTGCACTATTTATTATTTAGAGTCGAGTTTTGTTCCCCTCCATGTCACTTTATAGGGTCAGATCAGTAGAGGCCCTCGCAACATATATATAGTTTGCTCCATGACGAAGGATTGTCTATGTTGAAGAGGGGAGGCAATGGATGGACGAAAATAGAGGCCATCGAAGGGGCATAAGAGGGCGAATGAAGATTAGAGGTACTATTTGGTTGAGGGATAATTTAAGAGGTAAACCTTAAAATCAAAGAGATATAACTTCTCTTACTTCATTAAATCAACATGAATATCAACTAAAATAAATTACTCTTAAACTATCTAATTATATTACATCAACATCAACATATGATAAAGTAAACTCATTCTAACATAATATAATCTTACACTCGTACCATAATATCAAAATATCATCTACTAAAGTCACGTCACAGTATTAATCATTTCCATCTCATCACTTATCTCATTCTCCTGAATAAATATCTTATGCAACTTAGTCCAATTCTATTCGGAGACTAACCAATCCCCAACCAAATGCAACCGAACATAGCTAGTGAGAGAATTTATAGATAGAGGATATTAGGTCTCGTTTGGTCTAGTTTTAAATGTAATTTTTATCCTATGTGGCAATCAAAATTGCTATAGTAAATGAATAGCGTAAAAGTTTTTTTTTCACCCATCACATCTATCATCATCATCACATTTATCCCTCACTAATCATATATAACCCTATCAACTCACTCACACCAATCACATCTACCTCCCACCAACCCAATCATAATATAAATAAAAATAAAAACTAATAATAATATATTAACTCAACTATCACATCAACATTCACTAATCCCTCTCTTACCCATTCACTTATCTATCTTTAAAACTTTCTAAACTTCATCCAACCCCAAACTTTTAATCTCTACTGAACAAAGCCTTAAGTTCCCTTCACCCAACTTAAAGGTGTGACAAAGAGGAAGGAGACAAAGATCACAGCATTGAGGTGTCATTAGCACCAACACTAGGGATCTACAATGCACATGACACTAAAGCCTAGTTTACAGTAGGGAATATCCCATCTTTTCAAGGGATATCCCCCATTTACTATAGGAGATAAGTTATCCCCTGATGCCCCCTTTATTCTAGAATAAGCAAACCCAGGTTTGCTTAGGGGATAACTTATCCCCCGAGTTATCCCGCATCCAAGACTTGTCGCGTGCTGCTCCGGGCCCGTGTTATTTGCCCATTATGCCCCCGGGCACTGTTTTGCCCCTCCCCTTCCCCTCGACTCCTCCCTACTCCTACGATCATCGCTTCACCCATGCTACTCCATCCCGTGATGTCTTGCATCTGTTCGTCTCTGTTATCTGGCCCTTCTCCATCCCTTGCAAAATCGTAGGTCGGTTGTGGCCCTTCTCCCTACCTTTGCAAACCCTAGATCGATGACATGCAGGTAAGCTTGCGATTCTTCGTACATGTGGGTTGGTGTCTTGCGTCGCTGCATTGAGAGGTGGCCGTTGAGGTAGGTCCTGTGCTACGACCTGGGTGGGTGGCCTTCATTTCTCTCTCTTTTTCTGCCCAGTCGTGAAGGTATGTGGGTAGACGTGATGTTCTTTAGCTTTACCTTTTCCTTGCGCGAATCTTGTTGTGTTTTCTCGTGACCCATGGTGTGAGGTTGCTTTTATGATCTATCGAACTGCTTTTATTTGTTGTTGAATGTATTGATGGCTTTTGATTCGTCTTCCTCTATAAAAGGGGAGGTGCTTGCGCTTCCCCTCTTTACCATTTCCTTGAAGCCTATATAGTGCGTGGTTTGTTTCACTCTGGTGTGGGAAGGAGGTGGGAGCGCTAGTTAGCCCATGTCATAACTCAAGTGAAAACTCAAGTCAACCATCTCAACCTTTGATTTCATGATGCAAGACTCCTTCTAGACAGCACATCACATTTTGGGATTATATCTCCTTTTTCTGTAATGATATACATACATTGATTTATACATTCACTCACAAGTCAAATAACACCATCCGAACACACATGATATAATTCGAGTACATGACATTCCTTTTTAATAAGAAAAAAATCATGTTTGTACAAATTCATGTACACATCGATATACATGAAATAATTTTCTTTTATAAAAAGAAGCATAGATTTTAACTTAAATATTTAGTCAACAAAATCATTTCTCAAAAGAAAAAGGTTTTTCCTCAATTTTTTTTCAAGTCCTTTTCCAAGACCCCTGCATTATCAGGAAAAGGCACAAAAGTGCTTGGAAAACCTCCCGGATGAACTATTGCCAAAAAATAAAAATCGAAAAAACGAAGAAGGAAGGAAGGATCAGACGCATCCACTTCTAACCTGTTGGGGAAGGCCCTGCCCGGGGAAGGTCAACAAGGCTTCCACTCCAAGATTATTTTGTTTTACGGAGATATCTCTCGTAATTATTGCATCTGGAGATTGAGAAGGTCAGTTCATTCATGCATTGGATGGCTGGAATAGATGATCCTCAGCCTCGCATTTGAATAGATTTTTTACCCTTTCATTGTCGTACCTAATTATACATTTAAAGGATGTGTGGTCATCCATTTTTTCTGAATTATATATTTAGTGGATCTTACGATGCCGCTCGTATTTAAAAATTAAATGTTATCGGTGATCTTTATATATAAATTAAATATTATTGATGATTTTTTTTATTTTAATTAAATATCATCAATAATTTTATTTTTTCTATCTGATATCGTTTTATGTTGCGTTATACGGAACAGGTGGTGTTTATTTTATGGAATTTAATATTATTTTATACATACATGCAGAACGAGGTATAGATATAATATTTCCTTATTCTATTATCCGCTTGTTATGCTTTCTATTAATAAATAAATTATGTTTCGTTGTGTCCCATAATATGGTTGTTATACTTTATTGTTTCTTTTCAATATTACTGAAATTTTCAATATTTGTGGAAGTTCCTGAAAATGTTTACCTATCCAAAAAAAGTTGATAAATATGTTAACCTATATGCTATCGATTCCTTACCTCCATTATTAATTAGATTAAAAATCTTTCATACCTTCTTACCAATGAAAATAAATTCTTCTTAGTAATAATTGTACTTATATAAGCTACACATGTTCAATGCATGAGTGCTATATGGCAACCATGTGGAAATCGATTACATTAAAACTCATTTATCTAAAATGATAATCTTTACCGAAATATCAGTGATGAGGTAATTGCTAACTAGGGTAGAAATTCATTTCCTAGGTGGTCTCAATGGATTTCGGTGATGAAATTTTGGGACGAGAAATGACCGACACAGGTAGTCGTGTTAGCTATTGTGTATATCTGCAGAGAAGGAGTCGGAGAGTTGGACATGTACAAATTTTAGTTATCGAAATCATTGTAGCAATTGCTAAAATAATTTTTGAGTTAGAGATTGAAGATGATTACACGGATGATGTCGACAAACAATTCTGGCAGGCAAGGTATAGACTAAACCATTGCTTGCAGGATTTACAAACGTTTCAATCACATAAACATTACATATTTACCATAGCAACATCGGATGAGTAATTAAGTTATGTATGTAGGATGAATGGAGAGGCTCGAGTTGGGGGATGGGTGCCCGAGAAGGTAGTAAGATGGGAATTCCACACATAAGCAATTGGATAAGTGAAAAAGATAAGTTACTGATGAGACTTCTTACTGACCACTACGAGAACAACTTCGTTAATGGGTTGTTCACTAGAACGGGATGGATTGACATTGCTCAGGAGTTCAACTCCGAGAGTGGTCTCACCTACAACAAAGACCAGTTGCAGAACCACTTCAAGACATTGAAGAGGGAGTATAATGCTTTTGTTGCACTCACAAACAAGAGTGGGTGGGGTTGGGACGACTAAAGGAAATGTCCCATCCCTTATGATGACAGTGCTTAGGATGAGGTTGGTAAAGTTTATAATTTAATTGTCATTTTTGTCAATCATGAATGATGCTCTATGTGAAATATGTTATATAATTGCAGCTTCCAGAGCATCTTAAGAAGCTCAGTGGACGGTCATTCCCTTACTACAAGGAATTGGAGATTATTGTTAGTAAAGATACTACTAGGGGAGTGAATGCTACATCTAGTCTTAGGCAAGTAGATGAAGAGGATTTTGTTGATCACAAAGGTGAAGGTGAAGTGAATTTGTCTCAAATGGATTTCTTCATGAAAGAAAATGCATCAATGTCATCGCAAGCTGGCAACGTGAGGAACTATGCTTCCTCCCAACATGCACCAACCGAACCAACCATGGCACAAGTTCTTGAAGAGGGAGTACATGTTATGGCAAACTCGCCATTAGCAATAAGGGAAAGGCTACCGGATGCACATCCGAAAGCAGTGGAAGCAATGTCATAGCACAGTATTACGATCATGCAATGAACTGTTCAAACATCTTCTACATGGGCAAAAGAAATTCTCAAATTGACCACTTCGCCTGAATATCTTCCTATCGTCATTAAAGGCCCAATCTTGAAATAAAATTACCCCATCCTTATATCTAGTGTAATCTGAATCCCGCAGTCCAATCCAAGATTTATCCATTGAAACCTAAAATTTAATGTAAACAAATCACTTATTAGGAAGTGTTACGAACATGGGCATCAGACGTAGTTAAGACGTCTGGGAAGTGTCTCAGACGTCTTGCCAGACGTCTGGAACCCTTTCCAGACGACTGGTATTA